>OW964577.2:17740429-22740429 GCA_943138885.2 Tholera decimalis
GAAAAAACCGATATTGGATTTCAAATATCGGTTTTTCGATATTTTATATGAAACAAAAAACCAGTCGCAATAGAATCTTTCTTACTTATTTCATTGAATTTAATCAATGTAAACAATACCTATCGGTTAATTATAATAATATGTATGCTACAGTGTCATTTATAAATGATTATTTCCATATAAAAGTGTACAACACTTGGGCCCGGCATTATGTACATACGTGCAACAAAATAAGATCGTATCTCAAAGACAATACCTTGAATGCCCTCTGCTACTTTTTTATATGTTTTATTACTGATAAGCCCAGAAGTTGACCGTTCACTCTTGCTTTGAAGGCAGACGGTTCGGTCATATGTAGAAGGGAACATAGCAGCCTGCAGAGAGTTCCAAACCTTGGCCGTGCGCACAATAAATGTAGAGAAGAATCGCTTAGAACAACAAGACGCTATATTGAACAAGTGAGAATGGTACCATGCAGTACGTCGGGTAGATCGGTAGTATAATGTAGATGGAGGAATCGGGTCGTGGAGTTCCTGCGCACACTCTCCGAAGTACAATTTATGGGAAGGCAAACAACGTTTCACCGATGAGCCAGGCTGTGAAGCTTGTCTGCTAACACTGCATCGCCTGAATCTTTTAGCTCTGCGTTATCCGAGTCTGCAGTACTCCATACAAGATCAGACCTGTGCTTTATACAAATTTAAAAGCTGTACAGGTGTGGAGTATCGCCTCACCTTGTGAAGGATTTCCAGCTTTTTGGCTGCAGTCAAAGCTTTTGACTTAATGAGCCGAAGTTTAAGTAAAACGTCAACTCCATGTCCAAAAGCTCCAGGCGGTCGGTAACTGATAGGTATAGATGCACCTCGGAAAGTAGGAGATAAGTTAAATGGCTCTTTTTAGCAGTGAAGAGATAAACCTTTGTTTTCAAAGCATTGAATTTAACCAGACTGTCGGGTTAAATTCATTCGCTCCAACATGGCCTTTCTACGACAGTATGTTTCATCCCTGCTAGCTCTAGCACTGGATAAGTATATCTTTAAGTCTGTGCTGTCATCCGCATACACAAAAGCTGGAGCAGATCCTTGATATGCAGCAGAAAGAATCGCAAAGAGAACAGACCTCTTAAGAATACCGCATTGACATTGACAGCCATAAAACCCGATGAGCAGCCATCAATGACTGCTCGGATTGACCGCTCACTTAAGAAGTCAGAAATCCAGTTGCAGAAGCCAGCAGGGACGCCAAATGCAGGAAGCTTGCTCAGTAGACGAGTGTGCCAGACCCTGTCAAAAGTCTTTGAGATATTGAGAGACTCTACAAGAGCATTGCCGTGTTTCTTAATGGCCTCGCCCCAGCAGTGCGTATCATACACAAGAAGATCTCGGGTCGACTGACCAAGGCGGAAGCCATACTGCTGGTCACTAAGTAGCTAAACTACCTTGCGCCACCACCTAATTCCGTTCAGCCCCAGGAATTTGCCTCCCGGACGTAACTTGCACTGGCCAAATTGGAAAGCTATCAATGGACTGCGAACCCAAGTAGACCGCTGCAAGTACAATTTAGCAAAATGGACCATTATATGCCAAACTGACACCCAGTGCGATTATGGCATTCCTAATCAAACAATGTCCCATTAGCTCGAGTGTCCAAATGACCCAAAAACGTGTATATTAGAAGACCTAATAAACGCCACTGAACGAGACCTGCGTGACTGGGCCTAATACATATAAAGTACGCAATTAAATTAAAAAACGCATCGATACGAAGAAGTGACTAAGGAGCTCATTGCCTTCAAGGTATGCTAGCAGCTTATTATTGAGTATCCTATCCATCACTTTGCAGATTCTGGAGGCTTTTTTGGGTACTGGTTGCACATCCTGGTTGCTTCCACTGGCACCACTCTAATTTTACGAATGTGATACAGGTGACAACTCCAGAGCACAACTTTTTAAGACTCGAGCAGGTATTCCGTCCGACCTGCTGGCTTTGTTCACGTCTAGTCTACAAAGTGCTTTATGGACCTCTGAAATGTGAATTTCTAAAACTGACGTTCCACATTTCAGCAATAGCGATCTCGTGAATTGCCGTAGTCTTCGTCTTTAAAGCCATAAGATGACTCTCCCTCCAATTGAATATCTAGTTCTTTGCGTTTATCGTAATATTTACTTATACAAGGTGTAACAGATTAAGCGCATTACCTCAGATACCCTAATTAGAATATTAAAATATAGGTAAGTCTAAAACAACATCCGTAACTAAATAAATTGAAACCAAACCTAGACATTCTTTATAAAATAGTTATCCGCAAAACGTATGTGCGTCGTACAATATCCTTACGCAGATGCGTACACTCATGCAATGTTAGTGGCCGAAAAGCACACGAGTGCATTTCCTTGAATTAAGGATTGTATTAATATGTCATGATACTGTGTTTCCATTTTAAGTTAAATGAAAGAACACCTATTTTTTAAGACGGAATCGATTCAGAAGCCGATTCTGAACCAACTACTTTCAGGGATTGCGTTTATTCTGTTACACGTTGTATATTATGTTACTCAATTACTTATTTTAACTTGTGTTGATTAGTATGTTAAGAAATTGATATTTTTTGTGTATCATACTTTTAAATTCGAATTGATATAAGATTGCAATGAAATATTTTTAATAATAAATGACGGTGATTTTATATTTCCATAGAACACTTTAATACAGTCTCTAAATTCTAATATTTGGACCCTTACAATGTTAAAACGAATTTTATCATTTTATTTCCATAATATCGGAAAAATATCGAAATACCGGAATACCGATATTAAAAAATTGAATATCGAAACAAAACCGGTATTGGGAAAAGGTTCCGATATTCCATGCTCTAATGTAGATGGAGGGTTGTAGTCTGTATCCCCCGCGGTGACAGGCCGTATTGGGAGATCTATGACGCGAGCCTATTAGCTATAATAAAAAATAAAAATGCAAGGAATAACTGTGGTTGTATATACTACTCGTGTTATTTTATTGTTTGGATAGGTGGCATACAGCCACGGCTATCCCTTTCTTTTGATACCCAACACGACATCATTACAAGTTTTTTTTTTAAATTCTTCATTTAACTCCTCTGGAGGGCGCCATATTCAATTTCATATGACGTCACATAGCCTATAACCAGCTATCAATTAAGAGACTCTCAATGATACCTCATTAGTCCAATTACGATAAGTAATTTAGAAGCTATGAGGGAACAGATGAACATACATACATACCGGTCAAAATCATAAACCTCCTTTATGCTTCACCGTAGTGGGTAAAATACAAATTGGCGTCGCCATAAAACTGTAGAAATAGTACTGCTATGAGTGTTAACTTGGGTTTTAAAGGTTTGTTACCCTTTTGTTACGAGCAATAAACGTCACTCTGAACGGATTCAGGGAACACTTGCGCGGGAGTCGATGAGAGAGATTCGTTGCAAAATATAAGCTGGAGCGGTAGGACTGAATAATATAAGTAGATTAAGTTATTTTTCCAATTTTCATTTCATTTCGTTCGCTTTATTTATTTTATCATAGAATAACTTTTTTGCCGTTTCTTCCCCATAGGAGACTAATGAACTAGCTTTTGAAAATTCAATGTTTCAAAAATTCGTGTTGATTAATAAAACTAAAATAAATAATAATTTGAATCATCTGCTTATAACACAATTACGTAGTGAGATCGTCCCAAACTCGACAGATCTAGTTAAATGTCAGTATTTTACAAGGAGCAACTGTATCTCTCTTGACCACAATCCAAGTACTAGGTAGCACGACAGATACCTACGCCTTCGAGAGACTGTTTTCAGATTCATAAGATTTACAAAACAGATTCCGTGGCATGAAAAGATCTCCACCCATTTTTAGGGTTCCGTAGCCGAATGGCAAAAAACGGAACCCTTATAGTTTCGATATGTCTGTCCGTCTGTCTGTCTGTCCGTCCGTCCGTATGTCACAGCCATTTTATTGCGAAACTATTAAGACTATACATGTGAAACTTAGTAGGTAGATGTATTCTGTAAACCGCTACACGATTTTAAGAAAAAAAATATTTAAAATAAAGGGGGGTCCCCATACATGGAACTAAAACTGAAAATATTTTTTTCATGAAACCTATGCATGTGTGGTATCTATAGACAGGTCTTTAAAAATGATATAAATGTTTCTAAAACCACTTTTTCATAAAGTCAATCGTTTAAAAGATATAAGCTTCCAAAGTGGTAAAATGTGTGCCCCCCCTCTAACTTCTATAATAATGGAGTAAAAAATCTAAAAAAAATATATGTCTGTAGATCTTAATGTAAACTTTCAACCAAAATTGGTTTGAACGAAATCGGGTAAGGAGTTTTTGAGATACAGCATATTTTCTGAAACCGCAAATATAACTTTGTAATTCATACAAACACTGTGAAAAACAAAGTTATTTAGCGTAGTTGTAAAAATGTAAATAAGCTAGTTTTAAGAAATTTTTAAGGTTTTGTTTTATTCGTCAAATAAATATACATATTATATTATATTATTATAGTTACTACGGAACCCTTCATGGGCGAGTCTGACTCGCACTTGGCCAATTTTTTTATTATTTATTACGGATGAGCCCGCTCTTGATGTTTTATGAATGTCTATACATAGAAAAGAATAATCTATATATGATGTCGAAAAAAAATGTTTTAATCGTTCGTACCATCCATTTAATGTTTTTAATAGTATCGATATTTTTTTTTTCATAAAAACATCGTGGGGAAACCTCCATGTCTTAGGATTCAATCGAAAACCTGTGTCATTTACTAACCCGCACTGGGACCGTGTAGAGGATTTTTTTTTCAGAATGACTCTCTTCTCAACTCTTGACTTCGATCTCGCCTAATGGTAAGCAATAGATGAGGTCTACGATGGAACGCGCGAGCCCAGAAGATACCTGTTTACTCTTGCTTTAAAGGTTGAAAGGTCATAAATGGCAGGGAACACAGAAGCCGGCAGATAATTCACCAGCGTGGAAGTGCGCACAGTAAATGTGGACGAGAAGCGCTTGGTACAACAAGACGAGCCATTCTCATTCATAGAAAGGACGCCTGTGTCTCAACAGTGGGAATGTAATAAGTTGAATTAAAGAGTCTTCGGTTTACTATAAATACACAAATCTATACTAATATTATAAAGCGGAAAAGTTTGTTAGTTTGTTTGTTTGTTTGTTTGCTTGAACGCGCTAATCTTCGAAAGTACTGGGTGGATTTGGATGAAATTTGGTATGGAAGTAGCTTGAAGCTTGAGGAAGGTTATAGGCTACTTTTTACCCGACTGCAAAAAAGGAGAGTTATGTTTTTACCGTGATAGAATCCACGGGAGCGAAGCCCCGCGAGAGTACTAGTAAATAAATATATAGGTACTTTAATTTACGCCAATAGTTATAAAACAATGCATAGGTTTATTGAATTTGTTTTAATGATGTCAAGCAGATTGAGTACTTGTGTGGCCTACCCAAATGTCCTTACTTTGGTATTGTTCGTCAAATTGTTGGACAGGTCCGCTCAAATTTGCGTGGTTGTTTCCTCAAAAGAACACCACAGGCATGAACCTACATGCTTCTCATATACAAATACAAATTGTATGGACTTTAAAAGAGACTACGACCTCTGAGTTTGTTTCGGTTTTTCTTCTCAGAGTATTCAGTGTATTTACTAAACACGCAAAAAACATGACGTGTAAAAGTGTTATTTATAACCAATTTACAAAATACATACTTTCATTTCATTTCATTTCATTATAGTGAGCGTGTAGGTATGTATATTAATTAGCAAAGATTCAATCAACATTGCATTAAGATCGACACTCTGCTAAATAGCAATAAAAAAGTTAATTCCACTTGTAATCTTTCAAAATGTAAAAGAAGTCGAGGCTCATAAATAAAACTAAGGCTTAGGAAAAAAAAAACAATATCAATAGCAACTAGGCGTAACTGAAGTAACATCATATTTAAATCAGGCGCTTAGCGTTTGGTGTTCTCTAACGATACGAAAAAAATAACGTGAAAATTGGTCCGATAATATACAAAAACACGCGTTGTTTTATTTAAACTTCATCCATAGTAGTGGTAGGTCCTCCTCCTTGCGTCGTTTTCCTCATAATTGAGGGTCGTGACCTACCTTTTGCATTATTTTCTCACAAATATCTTTCTGCAGTGCTTTCTGTGACTGGCGGTGTGTAAGGCGTTGTGAACTATAGAGTCGAGAGCGGTGCGGATCAGCGGGCCTAGACAAAATCCATTTTCTGTAAGCGTTAACGCCAACGGAAAAATTAAATTGTATGGAGTTGACATTTCGTCCACGAGGCCTTTTTCCGTCTTCTTTGCCGGACACAATGAGCAGTAGTAGTAGCTAAATACATTATCATTATCTGTTTAGCCGTTTCCAAACTACGTTCAGATCGACTCTCAGTCTAACGGCATTCAGCTGAATACTCGTGTTTTACATGGAGCAACTGGCTATCTCCAAAACCCCGTAGCTGGATAACACATTACCTCTTGGCAAAGCCAAAGTCAGATTATCTGACCTCGCAAGCCTTGCTTAACCTTGAAATTGTTATTATTTAGCCACGAGTTTCTCTTAGAATGTTCGTTTGCACCACACTGTATTCGCGAAAGTGAAAAGTAGTTAAACTGCATCCATATACTTACGCTTATCCATAGGCTTTACGAACTGCGACGGATGACTGATCGTAAGCCGACGTCATTAAATATGATCGCTTCTGAAGAGATTACTGACCGAGTCATGATGCTTCAGTTGAAATTGTGCTATAGGTCCGTCTGTAGTTGTAAGATGCGTAGTTATAAATACTAATTACTGACATACATAGATTGACTGTTTTCTCAATTACAACCATTTAAAGTTTTCTGCCTACTTTACGTCAAACAATTTCGAAGACATTAATTTGATATCTGGAATAATGTGGTTTGTTAATGTACGCAAAAAGGCCAATCATTCAAAGCAAACTTAATCATCGCTATCATCATCTTTGCTTAGCCTCTTCCGGACTATGCTGGGCTCGGCTTCCAGTCTAAGCTTTTCTGCCTCTGCCCCATACATACATACATAAACGGCTTAACGGCATAACGGCTGCTAAAGATGTACAAATGACAACCTGATTAATGAATCAAATTTATCTATACCTATAGTTACCTAAACAAGATCAGAATGGACTATGTCTCCAAAATAATTAACTTGTCTGAATTTTTGGGGTAACAGTATTGCAAAAGGATTTTATGATGTAGCTATAATATATAGGGCGGGAGTAGAGCGGGGAATTCATAGACGGACGTGCCCGCGGGCAGTCTGTACAGGCATGTCTGTCGCCACAATACACTACACAGACTCATCAGTTTGTTGTAGACATGCGCAAAATGTGTCAGTGAAAAGAAATGAATGAAGAATATCTTTTAGCTCAACGAAGTAGTCCACTCATTTAGTTCAGTAGGTACTTCATTTAGTTCAGCGGATCAGAACGAGTCCATATACTTCAGATATCCGGCTCACTCTATTGTGTCATTGTGATTGATAAGCTAGGTTAACTTTGTTGTCTGTGTCTCAGCTACACGGTTGTTGCTACGATGTCAACGAGATGAAGAAAAATCATTAGTTGGTGCTGTAATAATACCGTAGGGACTCAATTTTTTTTTAACATAAGCTAAATCAGCTTTGGGGTATATTTCCTTACATTTTGTTATTAAATTTTGGTAGACAACATTGCGTAATTCTGATTTCATGTACTCTTTGCTTTTTATCTTCCATAAACATGGATATTTTCTATATTCTGCTAAAAATTCTACTCAGAATGTTTTTTTTGCATTGAAACTCATTTTATTTTAATAGGTACACTCCATAGTTTATGTAAATCATAAAAAAAACATCCGCACTGGTTGCTGTCGCACTCAGGTCTGAGAGCAGGCGGCTCGCGATGAGCATTCACGGACGGACATTTGTGTGCCTGCGCAGACAAAATGAGACCACGCGGGCGAGCAACAGGCAAGTCTGCCAGACTGACTGCGGCGGTCCTACACTAACAAACATTGCACAGACCTATAGTAGCGAGGTCCGGCAGGCATGTCTGCAGACTTGCCCGGGGGCGTGTCCATCTAGTGAATTCCACGCTTAGGGTAGGCGAACCTTTATGAATCAGTGTGCCATTTCTTCCAAATAAATATTTGATGAGATCATAGACGTGTCGTCAAATAATTTTGACTTTGTGATTATTGTAAAATAATAATAATGGTATCAACATAAAGCCTGTTATTTACTAAAAAAGTTCCAATATTTCTCTTCGAATACACTGGCGTAAGGTCACTCGCGTTCGCTCGTCATAAAATACCTATTTCAGGCTTTTTTCTTAGTGCATAATGAATTTCGTGATCGGTGACGTGCCCAAAATATTATGACGCGTGTCATCAGTGGCACGCGTGCCATTGGTTCGCCATCTCTGCTATAGGGCATTTAACAGCTTACCTGAACGATGTTACTTCTATTATTACTTACTATTTGTAGAATTTAGAAGTAACCAAGAAGGCAGTTTTTGTTAGTTTTGAAACTATAAACCAAAATTGCGTTCGAGATTCATTTGTAATTGTTAGTTAGAGTAGTAGAGAGTAGAGTCATCACTTGCAATTCGTTAGAGACCAAACTATTTACGTTTATACTTTTTGAAAACGTTTACTACTTATTCATTTTAATATATAATTATATATTTAATATATTTTTACATCTAGGCTTTCTGAAATACAATTAAAATAAAACCTAGTCAACAAAAATCTTCTATCAAAAGTACTTCTCACCTATATATGTTTATTATTATTATATTAGCCTGAAGTGTTCCACGGCTGGGCAAAGGCCCCCCTCCATTTCTTCCAGAGGTCACGGTTCTGCACCTCATCCTTCCAAATCTTAAGGAAGGTATCCAGGTCGTCCCAGCATCTTTTTCGTGGTCTACCGCGGCCACGCGTTGCAGTCTCAGGGCACCAATCCTGTGTCTTACGAGACCACAGCTTGTCCAGCATACGGCAGACATGTCCTGTCCAGTCCCATTTAAGTTGGGCAGCCTTTTGAGCCACGATTTGGGTTCTGGAGCGCAGTATGCTATTACAAACGCGGTCCGTTAATTTAACACCTAGGATACTACGCTCCATAGCACATTGGCAAACCTTGAGTTTGGACTTTTGGATGTTAGTCAAAGACCAAGTTTGTGCGCCATAGGCCAAAATGGGGAGAATACACATGACATGGTAACGTGCCCTTAAATAGCTCTTTCATGGACCAGTAGCTTTTCCAGGCATTGTCTGTTCGTCTTGCAATTTCCTTATCTTGCCTTGCGTGGAAAGAGACTACTTGGCCCAAGTAAATATATTCTTGGACATATTGTATATTCTCCCCATCTACTTGTATGTTCTTTTCTGAACTGTTGGTCATGATTTTGGTCTTCGACATGTACATCTTAAGTGCAACTTCAAGGCTTGCATTGCTCAGATCATGTAGCATTTGTCCTAGTTTTGTGGCTGTGGAAGACAAAAGGACACTATCATCAGCGAAACGTAAATTAGTCAACCTCCGTTTACCGATGATTTCTTTTCATTTCCCTTCTCTTCCCATTTAGCTGTCAGTGCCTGAAAGACTTCTTCCAGAGTACTGTTGAACCACTTTGGGGACAGCGAGTCGCCCTGTTTGACTTCCTTAAGGATTTCAAACTTTGGACCTAATTTCTCTAGCTTGATGGCAGCAGTGCTATTTGTGTAAATGTTACGCAGTAAATGTATGTACGTAGGTTCAATCTATTGCTTGGTAAGGGTATTGAATATCGCGGGATGTGTGATGCTGTCGAACGCTTTGGAATAATCTATAAATGCAATACACAGAGGAACTTAATTAATATAACTTAACTAAATATGTGAATTTTATATATAATGAGCCATAGGTATTTCCTATCAAGATTTGGCAGGTCTGACATCACCAGGTCATTGGCTCCAGCTTGCACCCGGCATCGATTAAACTAAAGATGCATGGTCAACGTCAGTACAAGGAATGCAGACCACGTAGGGTCTAGACGAAGCGTTGTATGCTAATAGTACATTGTCATGCGATTTTCGGCAATCTATTCTTGTTAGTAGCATTTGGTTTATGTGTTAAGGGGAGTCGAATAATATGTAGTTTGTAATATGTAGTTGGTTATCAGTAACAAAGTCGACCGGTCTAGTCAAATCATATGAGAACTTAGTAGGCTATGTCTGTGGAGTTCTTTTATGCGGGAAGAAATACACAGATGTCAGTGGAACTTACCATACAGTGCAAGCATTTTTCAGTTATCGCGTAGTTCAACTTAGAACTTTGAGGAACTCGAACGATAGCAAAGAAAGAACATTTAGGTAGGTACGCCGCATAAAATAGACGAACCGCCAGACAATTTTCAATCCATATTGTGTTCAATTCGCAATAATTAAAATATCACATTAAATCATTTATTTTTTCTTTCTTTTAACGAAAACTAGTAATTATCATATTACTCTATATATACCTACTCATATTATAAAGAGGTAAAATTTGTTTGTATGTAGGGGGAACTAACAATCGAATTCTAAAACTTTTTCATTGGTAATAAGGTGCATTATTTATGAGTGCTATAAATTATGTAGAAATACACGCTGACGAAGTCGAGCGAAGTTTATAATAAACTTTATGCTGAACATACTAAAACAGAAGAAAAAACGTTTAAGAAACATGGTGTGCAGGACGGGCGAACTACGAGTCGCTTACGTTCCATTTGTCGTCAGTGTCGATGGTGGACTGTATACGAAGGTGAGCACTGAAGACTATCTGACTTTTAAATAAAACAACTTTCGAATCTATTTATTGCAAATTAACTCATTCCACTCATACGCACAAAACGTTTTGGGAATAGTTTCATTGTGCGTACAGGTAAGGATTGGAATTCCCTGCCGGAGTCTGTGTTTCCTGATAGCTATAACCTGGGAGTCTTTAAGTCAAGACTGAATAGGTTAGTTCTAGGCCAGCATGATGCTTCATCTTCGACTACATCATCGCTTAACATCAGGTGAGATGGTGGTCAAACGAGAGCAACAAACACAGAAAACATAAAATTCCCTTAAAACTAGAGTTTGCACATATTAAATCACTATTTTTAACTATTAGAAGGTTTAATACATTAAAAGTATTCTATATAACCTTTATTTTATATCTTTATGTATACAACGTGTAACGGAAACCCCATAACTCTCCAAAAGGGCTGAAGACAACATCTGGTATGGAGTCTCTATGCACAGTTTCAGCGCAAAATAACTGACTCAAAGAATTGATACCAATTATTGGTTTCATATATTTCTTGAATACCAATCATAAAAAACGTGTCACAGCACTACGAGGGTCAATAACTTTCCACGTCACTTGCCAACAACACGATAATTCCTTTCGTTCTTCTTAATTTGAAAAATTCGGTCTCTGGTATTGTGTATTGGAATTTGTAATAATTTCTACACACGTAGACTTATGATTACAAAACCCTTGCCATTTCGTTTTTTATCATCCAAAGAAATACCCTTTAAATTACACGTTGTATTAAAGATTCTATTAACACTATATAACCCAGTTTTCACATTCGAACTATAAAATTATTTACATACAATATATACACAATTTTGGCCAACATAGATACTAGGCCTATCAGAGAACACTATAAACTGTAGTAATACATAGATATAGCTCGCAACACATACACGTTCACACCGCTTATTTTTACCTGACTGCAAAGAAAGTGTTATGTTTTTCGTTTGACTGTTTGCCGCTTGCGGCAAACAGTCAAACGAAAAACATTCCTTGGAATGTGATAAACTGATAACTGATGATACACTATTATTTCTCGTCGCGAACTCATGGCTACAAAAACATCCCCGTCTAATATCGACTCGTATATTCCCGTTCATGTTCCACAAACTGGGCGAACATAGCGTCCAAGGGATGTGAGCTACTGGAAATTATACGGAAGAACCTACTTACCCGACCTCGAAATGGAATCGAAGTCGCCGTACTCAGCAATGTTTGCGCAACTTAAGCTATGAGACAGTAGCCCAAGTAGCAATTAAAAAACAATTATGAGGGATTGTCGTCAAATGACTCCTCTCGCTTTGTTGTCCTTGCGTTCTGTGACCGCGGTATCTCATTAGAACATTAAAATAATTCCTAACTCAATTAATCTTCGTTTCCCAACTATGTATGACTGCAGTCAGCTGCCAAGATCCAGCCAAATACCACTAGCTTCGCTCGCATCAATTTTTTTTGTTCGGCATAAAATAATGTAGCCTACGTCTTTCTCCAAGTCTAATTTATTTATTTACACTTCATATTCATAGATACAAAGTACGGCCTAATGCCGAGGACATTATCTGCCATTCAACCAAGGTTAGTCAAGAGATATTGTGGTAGGCGCAATAATTTAATTTATCTTGTATGTATAAAAATTTCGGCAAAATCGGTTTCGTGGTTTACACGTGAAAGCGTAACGGACTTTCACATTTATAATATTAAGTAGGAATGGAGAAACTGCCCATCTAACCTCCCGTAGCAGATCAATCTATGCTACATCTTCAAATTTCCTTTTTTACATACCTACGTTGGAAATTAACTTTGCATAAAACAGCGCATCGCTTTGTTGTATTGTTCGGTGTTGGATGCCATTGTGCCATTGTAATGGCAACAGATACCATCTCTACAAGATTTGGGTACAAAGTGGATGCACTTATCGTCAATCGTTATTTCGGCCGAAAGATGTCCACTTTTTAACAAAAACGAATACCAAGTCTAGCAGCATTAACCAGTCCTGTGACTCTCATATTCAGTCGATTCCAAAGCGCTTGCCTTCTTATGCTGCCTTCCAGAAAATAAACTTTCTCATTCCAGCATTTACCAGCCTCAGTGACTATCCGACCTGCTACCAACTTGCCCTGTCAGTTTATGATCTATCAAGCCGATTCTTATTTTAGTGTCGGCTGTCACTCTTACCGGGTTCGTTTGTGTAGTATTTTCCTTGGAACATCTGATCTTCACATCCAAGTAATTGGGTTACACAAGCTGTTTACTACCCTGACTTTTAAAGATGTACCTACAAATGACAGCCAGGAGTAAAAGATTACGGGAATGTTCCAACGAGATACGACGGCCCCGGAACTTAAGGGCATCTAATGGAACTGGGGGAGTTAATAGTAGTCTGTCACTCTCTTCCGCTCCACCCAGAGCAAGGGAAGTCATTCGATGATTATCCCACCCGGAAATAAAGGACTACCGAATTAACATGATTTACGATGCTCGCAATAAATTCGATAATTATGTTAATATGATCATCACAGAAAGTAACTTTGAAGATCAGCCCGTATCGCTGTTGTTTTTTTACAACGATTACCGTTGTGCCCTGCCGCTAACGTCTGGAAATTCGACCACTGAAGTTCGATAATAAATAATGTACACGTTTTAAGTACCATGATTTCTTAATTCAGTAAGTAAGATTTCATCTTCTTAGATACGTCTAAGATATGGTCACTGAATCTCTATGAAAATATGTAGGCAGTTGAAGTGGGCTGTGAGATAATAACATAGTCAGCCTATAATGATTGTTCTCTCTGCTAGGACATATGCCTCTTCTCTGCGATAGGGAGTGGGCCGTAATCCAACACGCAAACCCAGTGGATGTCGCATGCCTTCTGATTTACGGTCCTAAAACATTCCGATAACCTTATTGATGTTTCCCATCGCAGTTTTGAGAGATTTTTTGAAGTGAAAACTTCTTTAGCGGCGTTGTGCACTTTTTTGTAATGGGTAAAAAATGTTAAACTCGCATCAGGACACGTGACCTGATCGAAAATTCGTAAGACGGACGGAGAGTAGACAGCCGGCGCGGCGTAGGAGAGGAAGTATCCCCCTCTCTTTCTACGGCGCGGCGAAAATGTATGCCTGCGCAAACTTTTTAATGTAATATAAATTGTCATGTTTGTGTACGATAGCGCAATAAATAAATATTGTATTCTACCACATAAATGATAGTACTTTTATATTGATAATTAAAGCAATTCGTGCGAAATTATTCCCTAACCATTCCAAAATATCAAAAATGCACAACGTTAATATTCAAGTTTTCACTTTTGCCGGCACTCCCGGAGTGCAACCCGTTTTTTTTTAATTTGAGAGGAGGTTTTTCCCAAATGTACAGAAGCAGTCTTAAGACCTTGGGATTCGATCAATCAACCTTTGTATGATTGTTTACTTTGTTAGTAAATTATATAAAAAGCAATGCTTACTTAGGTAACGTCTAAAATTGTCTTCTCCTTAACTAGGTTAAGCCCCAGACGATGCACAATGAATCGTATGCCTAATGGTCTAGACTGCCCATTGTAATGTCTAGAACGCCTTTTTAAGAGTCTGTACTGCATCGATGAGGAAATCAGACAATCGTTGAATAATGTCGCCGTTTGGTGCATAATATTATGAAGGCGGATTTGGGAGACCGGTAATCAAAACTCATGACTATCTAAACCATAAGAAATCAAATCATATCAAAGCTATTCTAAAATGTATATGCTTCTTGGAATGATTAAACGAGATACAGTGGCCTAGAAACGTCAGGGCAACTGAAAGAACCGGGTAGGTTTTTAGTCGGTAAGAATCTGACACCCCTTACTGCTCCACCCGAAAAATTGGTGTTCTACATTAAATTATGTCTGTATGTTGGTGTAGGTATATCATTATGCCTTCTTCAATAAAGCATTACGTTAAAGAGTAGGTAAATCTGTAAAACAAATATAGGGTAAATACGCTAAACGTCGCCCCCCCCCCCCCCAATCTTCGGCCGTCTGTACGTTTTCAGCTTGCGTTCATTCAAAAGGTAATTAAGTGATAATTTTGCTACCTGAATTACAACCTTAGTTCATACTCTATACGTACAAACCGTTACTATTCGATTACGTCACTCGCTCTTCGCACACTGAACGTAAGTCGCGACTGCGCCGTTGAAGCGTCAAGTTTGCGTTAAAAGTAGGTTAACTGATGTGAATACCTAAAGCCTGCAATACATGTTGGCCGAGCGTAGGCAAACGCGAGCGTTGGCAAATAGGTACAAGGCAAGAAATAATGTCCACACGTTCGACAAGTTCGTCGAACGCCAATGCAGACGACCAATGTAGAAGAGGGTCTGTAGAGCTGCCCACACATTGGCCGAGCGCAGGCGAGCGCCTTTGATTTGTGACCAAAAACCGACACCGATCCGAAGTGAGGCAAGTGATCACGAGCAACGGCAAGCGAAGACAAGTTACACCAAATGAGCTCTATACACGTTGGCGCTGGCCTTCACTCGGCCAACTAGGCAAGTGACACCGAGCGATAGCAAGATAAGGCAAATATACCGTCTACATGTTGGTATTGGCCTTCACTCGACAACACTCGGCCAACATGTATTGCAGGCTTTAGAATAACAACGCATAGAAGAGGCGTCTAGAACAAAACACGAGCGATTTCGTGTGTCCACTTTATTTTCTTTGTGTGCGTGAGCCGAATGTGTCTACGTTCTTCAAACGCACACGAATATAGCTTTCAGTGATACCATTACCAGTACCATTACCACAAAAATGGGAAAACGCACTATTATGTTGCTGGTTCAAATCAAGTATTTTATGTTATGAAACTAAATAAGATGATGTTTTTTCATGTAATATGACTTATAGACATATATTTACGGAAGGTAAACGAAATGAGATATCGTTTATTGCGTTTAGAATGTTTGATGTGTAATGTGTTATAATGATATTATAGAAATGTATTAATTGCTTGAAAAATCTCGTTTGATATCAATTAAAAGTATGTGTTGTATTTATGAAATATTATTGAAAACATTACTTAAATGAAAAAAATCTTAATCAATAAAATTGTCATCTTTATAATGCCACTCTTCGAACTAACAGTAACTTTTAGTTATAAAACACTGTAGGTAGTAGCTGTAAATAAATATAGTTTAGTTTGACGCATACATAATTGCCGCCAAAACTATATTTTTTTAAACAAAAATAAGCACAAAAGAAATCAATATGGGTATTTTTTCCTCACGGATAGCAACATTGAATTGTGATAAGTTAGGTTATTAGAATTTTTGTTTGATGGTTGATTTCCTTAAATATAATGTATAAAATGTAAGTATTTACTTGTGAAATGTAATTTGATTACACGTTTTTTGTTTTCCTGAAGGACTATGACATCCCTTTACGCTACAAACGGTCGTTTTAAATTATTTACTCGCGAGCACTGTTCGGCAGAATGTGACCTTGAATACTGACGGCTCGTCGAGCAAAGTTAGCCAAAAATGGCTAAGTTTTAGTTGCCTCACTTTTTGCACTCGTACTATCCTTCTATGCGTTGTTATTCTAAGGTGAATACCCATACTTCGGGAATTGATATTACTTCGGTAAGACATTTCTTTATTTTTGTTTTGAGCTTTATTATCACGAAAGCGTTATTTTTACTATATTTTGAGATAGTTTTTTCAACGTTTTGCGTATTGTTTTAAGGGCAAAATAGGAGGCCGTCAATAGAGCGCCAGTTTTGACTTAAAACCCGATTCTCGGCCGTGGCCGACTTAAAGTAAATGCAGTTTGTTTTATAAATTCTAATTCTACCAATTCCATTGGTTTAACAAGAGAATTTGCAAAGCTTACAGGCAAAGAAATCTATTTTACGTTTAATTGCCAAATACCGGCCGGGGTGATATTAGTTGAATCTCGAGAAATAAGGTACACGAAATAGGGGCCGACATTAGAAATATTAAAGATCGTAATGTCGACCAGCCTCAAATTCGGACGCCACTATACAGGCTGATTACTTTTGTATATTTTCATTGATAGGGTGGTAGGTAGTCATTAATAATTTATTTATCAAACTTATTTTCTCAAATTTAAATATGTATTATGACAAGCATATTTTATTAATATTATTAAGAAGTTTAGTTTTAATGTAGGTATTAACAATATTGAAAACATATTTAGGTAGCTAATTATGGTTTGGGAATTTGGGATATAAATATAAATTGCTCTTTGGAACTTGCTATCTATGAAACCCTTGTTTATTAGCTTAAAAATTATCGTTGAAGTTTACTTACTTTCATTGATTCATTAACCTGCACGTGACAAAAAGCTCGTTCGTTTGCACTTAATGCTTTTAATTTAAGGTACTACAATGAGAGAGCAGGTAGATGCAAGGCCTTCGCGAAAGCAAAGAGCGGATGCGGTTACGATCGCAATAAAATAAAAGAAGCTCTTGGGGCAATAGGTAATGGTATCTCCATTCGTGCATTAAACTATTTGGCGTCCCACGAACAACGTTACAAGTATTTTATTTTATTGTGATGTTTTACTTTGTTATAATTTTAGTACCTAACATTGTTGAGGGGTAAAATATATTTTATATTTTTAGTAATAAATAAATACAATTACAAATGTATACTTAGTGTGATATTAGACTCCTGCCAAAATAAATCATATTAATAATATTTGTCAGTCTTAATTTAAAACATCTTATACCCGGCCGACATTTGGGGAAAACGCGACCGACCATGGGCCGTGAATGGCCGACTTTAGGGTTTTTTCGTTCTCGACTCATCTAAACCTTAAAACTTTTTTCTTTTAATAGAAATGTCAACCGTATGCCTATAAACATGAAATAGATATATGAAACTATCCAAAATCGCATCAGAAGCTATCCTTCGTTGCAAACTGATGGCGCCAGAGCGATCCCCAGTCAGAAAATCCGTTAGGGGGCCGAGTTTTGGCGTATTTACCCTAATTGATAGTGTTACGCCAGTCGCTTAGTAAGTAGTCGAGAAACTTCAGCCGACATCTAGAATGTTCGAGACACTAACGCCACCGGCGGCGAGTAGTAGTACTAAGTATATCGAGAAACATCGACCGACTTCTAGTACGTTCGAGACACTAACGCCACCTGGCGGCGAGTAGCAGTACTTAGTATCTCGAGTAGCTTCTGGACATTCTTCGCAGTATAGGCAGTGAGTCGATTGTACAGAATGTTCTAGAACACAGATTGGGGTATAAATAGATCGCAAAGGAACGCAGACCAGTCTTATTAGAAGTTACGAGGCGACATCATCGAAACTCTACAAGTGAATTTCAGTGCGATTTAAGTGTTTAGTGACAAGTATCATAGTGTGAATAACTGTGTTAACTTTTATTTTTGTATTTTTTTAATTAAAGTGATAATTTTGGTTTAATTGGCGTAATTATTTCTATCCCGAACCCCAGCTCGTAACAATAGCCTACAGTTAAGACATGAAACATTTAAATATTTCGTTTAATGTCACTTTTTTATAGGTTCGCGTTGAGTTGTAAAAAAACAGTTTTTTTCTGAGATGAAAAAAAAACGTTTTTTTCCTGGAGTAGGTTTTTTTTTAGGTTTGAGTAGGAAAATAAAAATATGGTAAGGCGGTTGTCATATGTGAGTTGATATGTTTTTTTTTGTTCAATAAGAAAATACAATTTTTTTTTGTTAAATAATACATGTCTTAACATAATTGGCAACACCAAGTGTAAACTACATTTACGGACGGGGATTTCCCTAATCCTCGTTTGGTTTATGTTTTGGTTGATTGCGTGCAGACTGCAGAAACATTTAGTACGTACAGCGACATTCATACCAAGAAACGTAATAGACTGACAAATGACAGGGCTAGGAAATAGTGTACATTGTGCAATGAGTACAATCATCAACAATATTAACACAAGCAGAATGTAATAGAGTCCCTGATAGTATAGTCGTTGATTCAGAATCAGATGAAACAAATACAGACACAGAACATTATTCCGAAGCTGATAAAACAAGCGCAGCCGTAGCTACTGATACTGATACAGATGATTGTAACACATTAAGTATTTTTTAAGTTCATAATAATAGTTACCCATTGATTTAAACATTATTTGACTTGAATAAAAACAAAACAATCAAATTTAGTGTCTTATTCCACTTTAGTTATAGTTTCACTTTTTCTGAAAAAAGAAACCAAATGTAGAAAAAAAAACAACGGTGCCAAGATTTTTTTCATGTTTTTTTTCACAGTCTTGAAAAAAAAACATGAAAAAAATCTTGGCACCGTTTTGTTTTTTTTTTTCAATTTACATCTCTAGGTTCGCGTTTCCACCACCATTTCACCTGATGGTATACGATGATGAGGTCGAAAATGAAGCACGCATACCAAGAAAAAACCTATTCACTCTTGACTTAAAGGCCCCCCAGGTTATTGCTATCAGGAAACACAGACTCTGGCAGGGAATTCCACTCCTTAGTTGTACGCACAATGAAAGTAAAACCAAGCCAATATATTTTATAATTTATTGTACAGTTACCTTATTTCACATTATTTAACACTGCACTAACTTGTATTACAAATCACAGAAAACTTCTCATGCTATAAGTTTACGATGAATGGGTATATTAGAGACTCGGCCAAACTGCGTTCGACGTGGAGGAAACCTAGTCCTCAGTATACGTGGTACCTTAGGCGCATGTTGGCTAGGTTTGATAGCCCTAGCAATACGCCTTCCACTTTGCGGGAGTGTCTTAATCTCCTTTATGGTAATTGAAGGCCGGACTTCAGGACGCCAGTACACCTTAGGAGGCCTCAAACTTCGGACCATTCTTGTGATTGGATTTAACTCCAGATCTTCCGGACTTGGAGGCAAAATTGGATTTTCTGTTGACGAAGAATCTTCTGGTACACCGCCTTCGTATGTGAACGGTGGTGGATCATAAATTCCTCTTGGAAGTCTTTGTTGTGTGTAAGACAGTGACTTTTGATACTGGAACGGAGGCGTTTTGAGAGTCGGATGCCGAACTTCGTAACATGATGATGTTTCAATTAAAAACGCTGAGAGAACAGCTACCACTAGACCGGGTTTCAACATGTTGAAAGACTTGTCTTCAAATGATGTCTTAGCAGTTTCTAAACGAGCATTTATATGATGACTTACGGAAAATGAGAGTGTTTACCTTAAGTAAGAAAAGGGAATATCACAGAATTGTATGTTTTTGTTTATTTTTTCCTGTGTGTGTCATGTATTGGTGATCAATTATGAGAAAACCTATTATTTTATTGTGTTATGATTCGGTTTAGTAATTTATTGTATTGTATTGCATTTTATTAACATTTTTCCTGGATGTATCTTTTATGTTGCTTTTATGTTAGTTTTGGTCAAGAGCTATACCTAATGCATATCAAAATTGAATACTACCAAAGAGGATATCGGCTCTTTGGTAGTATTCAATTTTGATATGCATTAGGTATAGCTCTTGACCAAAACTAACATAAAAGCAACACAAAAGCCTTGAATAATCAACATGTGTTGTATATTATAAATCATAAAAAACAAACGCTGATATGATTCACAACAGTAAACATATAAAATTTGATTTAATATTTTTCAATACACTTCCTCGAAAACTGGCTCTTATCGCACTACGATTAGGTACAACATGCAATGTATTTCACGCTCGTGTATTTTTTTAATTTTCCACACACGAGGGTTTACCATTCTAGATTTTGCCACAGATAACATTAAACAACTATTCGATTCCCTATATGCGGCGGTCAAGGATCTTCTACCTACTAGCGGCGGTGATTGTTTTTATTATTTCACAGCAAAGAGGCGCATGTTTTTAAGGCCTTATATTTAATGAAAATTAAAATTGTATTTATGAACAGAAAATTAGAAATAAACATTATTATTTATAAAATAATTTTGCTTTTATCAACATATTAACATTTATTTGTGTTCTAAATTATATATATATATATATATATACATCCTGGAATCTTTTTGGCGTCATGCACGTCGTGCAACCTTACGACGTCCCCCAGTTCCCCTTATATTTTTTAACAAGTCTCAATGAATATTGCTTAGTTTGTTGATTTCCAGAAACGTGGGGTACGTCATTTTCCGATAATTTTATTTTTCGCGATATTCCTCTTGCAGTCATGCCCCGACATTTTTGAACCCCGAACCATGGTAATACATTCTAGGCGTCCTGGATATATTGATTGCGATTTACCTATGGCACTGACTACTTAACTTCCCCGCAGGTATTTGGGAGTACGACGTTGCCAGCTTTCGATTTATCTACTCATCTCTTTCTTTTATTATCGCTTGACAGTAGTCCACAGTTTGAACATTACACTTATCACAATATTCGTAAGATGTGCTAATATACGGATGCCCGATATTGATATCTATGAATATCGCATATTAGGCTATTAATATTATTAAAAAGTTTGTTGTATTGTTAGAAGCGTAAATAAAAGGATTGAATAGTAAACGTATGGCTTCTCTTTCATACAAAACTTAACGAACGGATTTTTATGACATTAGGGACTGAAATTCCTAGTTAATAATAAGTTGAAAAATTATTGAGGTTTCAGTGAGATTTTTACATGAGAAGTCGCGGGACATATCTAGAATGACATACTATTGTAAATATTTGTCTATTTTTTACAAATTTAAACAATGTGCGCAGTAAGTTCATTGGTGAGTCAAGTTAAGATTTAGTATGATAGAACTAGCTTAGCTAAGCTTAGTATGTCTATGCAAAACATCACGAAGACGTTGGCATGTCTCTCTTTTCCTCGTGGGGTCTGCTTACAAAGAGAGAGAGAGAGAGTTAAGTACTTCTGGTTATCAAATCCTTAGATAATGGGTCACATAGCGGATGAAGGCCTAGAGTCTCCGTCGCCGGGTAAAAGCCGGTTTCCAGCAAGTACATGGTGGGATCTTATGAAGTTGGTAAAAACTGGTTAAGTTACAAACTGCGCTTCTTTAAACATGATAGTGAAAACCAAAGGACTGTGGGCTTTCTTTTTCAAATCTGGTGCAGCCCGATTGGTTATATACCTCCATCTTACAGTAGTTTGCAGCCAAATAGCATTTCTGCAATTAAGGTCACCAGGCTATTGAACGTCCGTATATAGCTTTTGACGTCCGTATATACCTATTGCACGTCCGTATATATTGTGGTTATTGACGATAGGCTCGATTCTGACTACTATCTCACCTGATGGTAAGCTTCATTTATTGTGTGCACGGCCAAGGTGTGGAACTGTCTGCCGGCTCCTATATTCCCTACCATATATAACCCGTCTGCCTTCAAAGTAAGAGTGAACAGACACTTCTGGGCTCGCTCATTCCTTCTTAGACCTCATCTTTATTAATAATATGCTTACATTTGACCACCATCTCACCTGATGGTGAAGCGATGATGTGGTTGAAGACTAAGCACGCTTACCTAGAAGAAACCTATTGACTCTTAACTTAAAGAGCCCTAGTATAGCTATAATAGATATTTAATACAGTTCCACTCCATAGCTATAAAATGAAATTATTCTCAAAACGTTTTGCGCGTATGGGTGGGATGTCCACCATGTAACGATGGCTCATCGCCGTTCGTCTTGTAGTCTCATAATGGAACGGGTTTGATGGAATTAGAATCTGCGAGTCCATGGCACACTCCCTAAAATTTAACCGATAGAATTGCATCGTGTCGCCGATGTTCAAGGCTCAAATTTTTGACTCGACCAGTCCCTCATTTCTAATGAGACGTTTGGTCGTTTCTCGAATGAGTCAAGTGCATCAAGATATTACGATATGAAATACTGTCTCCTTTGCTAGGATTCCCAATTACTGGCAACCAGTTGAGTCTTAGCCGCGACGAACAGACCAAAAGTAAGGGTCAACGTTACCTCAAGAAGCTCGCTATGATCGCCTATCGGTCTTGTTTTCACCACGGAATGATGGAGCCGGTCGGAAACGCCTGGGTCCAAGCGGCATTAAACTTAACCAAGTTAGCATCAACCCATTCGGGACAACCTTTAAGGACATATTAAGCGGCCCATCATGACTTCACGTAGACCGAATCTGAAACCCGCTAGCATGGGCGCAGAATATATATCCTTCAGCAACTGTGCTGTCGACTGCTTAACCTTAAGTACCGTGCATTAAATAGCTATTGAACGTCCGTATAAGGCTATTGAACGTCCATATATAGCTATGGAACGTCCGTATATGGCTATTGAACGTCCATATATAGCTATCGAACGTCCGTATATAGCTATTGAACTCACATATTTCGGGCACTCTAATAGATAGGACATGGTTTTACCACGGAAGAGTGCCCGAGTGCGAGATTCGCAGTCGAGAGATTGTTTTCCAAACTGGCTTCTGTAGGTCACGTCCGGGAGGTAGATGCTCTTAGAGCTGAATGATATTAGGCAGACGCGGAAGCAAACACTTTTCCTTCATGTGGAGGTTCATCTCGGATGGACCAAGTGCAGCGAAACAAATATATCCCGCACTTGAGTCTATCTGATATTGTTAAATTTTCGTAAAGAAGATGACGGAAATCGATTTCTTGCTTGTATTTTTCAAGCGCGCATGCGACTTTCCTTCTTATGACAATGTTTTACTGCGGCCGGTTCTTACATTGATGCTCACGTGGTTGATCATGTATTGAGATAAAATAAAGACAAGAAGCTCAAAGACACAGTGCCCTATCCAAACATACTATATAGTTTGGCAATACAATACCCATTTGGGTGGTTTGGCTCTTGCGCACATGCTGATGGCGCTTTACCGTGGGGATAAGTGAGTCCATAGACATAGCTCTATTCTTGCAAATGGTTGAATTAAAATGTCCGAAACCTAGGAAGACTTCAGATACGCTATAGATAACAGTCTCATTATTATGGTTTGGGAAGTGTGTATTTTTGTGTCGGAATGAGCATAGAAAAATATATTGAATGGTAAACGTATGTTTCTCTTTCACACAAAACATATTTTTCTAGTGTCTTTTCTCTATAGAGTTAGTAAGTAGTCAAGTTCTTCTGGTCATCCATCCATCGTTATGAAGGCCTAGTCTCTCCCTCGGAGGAAGGTCGGTGTCTCGGCGAGTACATGGTGGGAACATGTGAAGATAGTAAAACTTGTCGAATCGCAAACTGGACTTCCCTGAAGACAAATGCGTGAGCACTGTGTGATTTTTCATTCAAATCTGACGCAGCCGGATTGGGTACAGTGCTTCCATCTTACAGTAATTTGCAGCCCAATAGGATTACCTTAAATAGCATCGTATTCCTGCAATAAAAGCCGCTAGGCTATTGAACGTCCGTATAAAGCTGTAAGACGTCCGTATATAGCTATGAATAAAATATTTTTTTTTTGCAAAAAATAGAACCGACTTCCATATCAAAACACTACAAAGCTAAAAATAACTTTAATTTCGGAAGTCGGTGTTATTGGTTTTGGATTTTCTTTTTCAAACCGCCTTCCGAAATTAAAGTTATTTTTAGCTTTGTAGTGTTTTGATATGGAAGTCGGTACCATTTTTTGCAAAAAAAAATTTCACGCTTATTAGTGGGTCGGTTTGTAATTTATCTAGTTACAAAAGCTATAATGTCAACAACTTATAACCTTTTACAAAATATTGCTTTTCCCGATGCATAGCCGTTAATTTTTGAGGAGTTCTCCTGGTACTTGACCATCAGCTCTACATCACCATATGTATTGTGACGAGCATAAAGTGTTTAACATCCGTACTCAAATAATCGAATCACAATCCACGAAATACTTATTATTGAGGAGTTTCAGTGGCCTTCTGTGGTCTTAATCATCAGTTTGATATGGAAGTCGGTTTTATTTTTTGTTAAAACGTTTTTTTCACTCATTTTAGTGGGTCGGTTTGTAATTTATCTAGGTACAAAAGCCAAAATGTCAACTACTACAAAATATTGCTTTTCCCGATGCAGAGCCGTTATTTTTTGAGTTCTCCTGGTACTTCACCATCAGCTCTACATCACCATATGCATTGTGAGGAGCATAAAGTGCTTAACATTCATATTTAAGTAATCGAATCGCAATCCACGAAATACCTTATTATTGAGTAGTTTCGGTGGTCATCTGTGGTCTTCATTATTAGTTCCACTTCCCCAAATGGTGCTTTCCAAGAGCAACTGCACAAGATACTATAAGAAATACCCAAAACGCTATAGGTGTGCCTATAATATTTGAAGCGTTCCCTCGATTTCTCCAGGATCCCATCATCAGATCCTAATTTCGTAACAATGGGACCAACTAGAAAGTATACCCATTGAAACGCAAAAAGAATTTTTCAAATCGGTCCAGCCGTCTCCGAGTTATGAGGTAACATACATAAAAAAAAATTCAAGACGAATTGAGAACCTCCTTTTTTTGAAATCGGTTAAAAATAAGGTTTGGATCTCTGTGGTTTGGAAAGTGGGGAAGTAAGTCTGAGTAACTATGTCTTAATAATAATATCAAACATTTTAACTGCTTTTCAGAGTTAGAGTTAGTGGTCATTAAATGAAGCTGCACTAATGTTTATTTATAATTAAAAGTTGATTTTATGTTCCTTCTTTTAATATTGCAAATTGAAAATGTGTCACACATAAATCCAATATATTAAAATACAAATCAGAAACTTTGTCAAGCATGAGGTGAGCGAGCTGGCAACGTCGCAAGTGCGGACGCCAAATATGCAGATTCGCAGTCAGGAAGTCCCCGAGATATACGGCTGTGAATATACGCGCTACAGCAGCGCCTCACCTGCGCTGAGATTTCTTCGGGAACTTTTTATTATATTTTTGCAGCCATTTATCAAATTTTTTGACTTCTATCGAATTTTGTCCTACGGCTAACCAGGACCAATAGGACCTAAGTGCCACCGACCAAAAAAGTGGCGTCCGGTATGCGGACGCCATATGCCGGTGGACGTCAGTTTAAATGTACTTTTTTCTTCAGAGGACGGCTAATTGGTTGCAGGATAAATATATATATATAATTTTAATATCAGGCTGTTTCGCAGCAAGGAAAATTAAATATTTTAATGACAAAAATACTTTTCGTTCTATAATTTTATTTCTTCGAAAGTGTATTGAAAAACTTCGTTTGATACACGTGGACATTTGTTACTGCAGTACTCGGCTCCATTATCCCCTCGCCTTGCGGCTCGGGCGTAACTCCGTCTCGGCCGCGATAAGAAACTTTCTCCACTTGTATCAAAATGTACTATTCCCAAACTAAACTGAACCCACAACACGCAGCTCAGAAGTAAATGTCACTGCGAGAACCGTGTCATCAGTTTTTTTTTTTGCATAAACCCCTATGTGTGGCCTTTCCACTTGCTTTTTTTATGTTGCTATAACATTAATAGAAGCCTTAAATAAATATTAATCAAATTGATTCAAAGGCTTCATTCAGAACGCAGTACTTCTAGACACGACACTTTCATTTGAAGGTTCTTCTGAACGGTCTTCTGAAACAGTTTCCAATACAATGTAGCGTACTTTCTATTCTATATAACGCCAGAACGCAAGGGTGTTACACTAATCACGTATGGATTAGAAATCAAGAATACAAGACTAATACGCAAAATTCGAGTACGAGTCCATGAGTCATTGTAATCGCAGATTTAAAAAATAAAATTTCTAAGTAACCCAGACAACCTTGAAACTCCTGAACCGATCTTGATAAATTGTAGCTAAGAACCATCTCGATCACGTCAAAACTCAAACTGCATCATAATCGATCCATTCCTTTAGGAGCTGCGATGTCACTGACAGACACACACACACGTCAAACTTATAACACCCCTCTTTTTGCGCCGGGGGTTAAAAATAACAAAACAAAGTACACGCAACCAGTTTCCTATGTCAGTGTTCTGGCCTTATATCGACGCTGGAAAGGAAAAATGATCCAAGCGACACTTTTGGCCATTTGGAGTTATATACATTGTTAGAATCCCCTGATTTTTCTGCGTCGTTTGGTCTTACTCACGTCCTTCTACGACGACTTTTGATGTCGCTTCGACATTTTGAAGTTCGCGAGAGTTCACTTTTTTTTTGCTTACTAAACGACAAAATTTTCGAGCATTTTTGAAAATTTGGTGGTTGTCGTAATTGTGAAATGCTAAATTTGCATTTGGTCAAGTTTGACATTTTTGTTCGTACGGTAATTACTCCACTTAGTTAACTTTTCCAGTATCTGGCGATATAGTGTTAGGCGTTTAGGTAATTTTGAGTTATTTGGTTTTTTTCCTACATGCATTGAGGTAATATAAAAAATTTATATTAAATTATTATTTAGGTTGTTTTGCCTCAACTTCCACATGATTGTAATTTGGTAAGGATGAATTCTAAAAAAGATATATATTACATTTTTACCGTACCTTACTTAATCAAAGCTTGTCGGTTAGTCAATTTTTCCCGTTTCTACTTTTAGGGAAAATTTTACTAAGCGACACTAACTTTAAAACTGAGCATTATTTTTAATAGTTACGTATACTATAATGTAGATGAAAAAAATATCCATTTAAATTTCTAAGAATTAGGCTTTTTGGACCATAACAAGAATTTACACGATTTCTTTTCTGAAAATTCAAACTTTAAACTGATCTACTGTAAAGTTAGTCTGATGTCGCTTGGATAATTTTTCCTTTCCAGCGTCAATATAGAATGGAAAGACGCAACGTAGTATAGGTAATCAGCAGAGGTCGGAATTAGGTAGAGTTATTTATGTACTTGCATCGAAATTTTGATATTAATATGGATCTTCCCGGGATTTCTAATAGACAATCCCGTGTGACCAACAATATTACAAATAAATAATAACAAAAACCTCAGAGATAGATAAGACAAATAAAACAAAGATAATTATAATATACAATTATTATTAGTATTAAATTCACAATACAAATTATTAATTGTCTTAAGCAAATTCTCATACTTATACTTCACCTTTTTTATAAATTGTGTAAAAGTAAATAACTTTTTATTTAATAAATCACAGGATTTTTCTGCTCTTCCAAATTAATTCCGGGATTTGGGGCATATCCACTTTATTCTTTCGTTGTATGAAATCAGTGTAAGTACATAAATAACTCTACCTAATTCCGACCTCTGGTAATCAGTCTAGAACATCCCCACTACTGGGAAACATACCTCCTCTCTATATGAGGCGACGCGGGCAATATATACACCACGCGAGGGCAGTGGGGGATGGTAGATGTCACATGGCTCTGAATTGTCAATCCTAGGACATTCTTGTGTTTTTCTTCACCGTTTTGAGGGCAGTGGTGATGATTATTTATTTTATTATTTTATCCAATACACATCACACAATACAGTATGTTAACTAACAGAGGGTAACACCCGCAATAGTATAGCATTCATACATGCTAAAAAATATATTACCATTAGAAAACAAAATGTCTTTTTTTTAATATTAAAATATTCACTAAAAATGTTAAATTGATACGTAAAAGAAACACTCTGTACACGCGTACTTGAAGGACGGCAATGTCACAATTTATTTATGAATGACGGGCCGCGTGTGCGGCGATCTAATTGATGTGCTTATACTATTGCGAGTTAACGGGAACGCCCTCTATTAGTTAACATACTGTATATTAAAAAAATGTTATGCCATACACTAGAGCCTCTTAGGGCTTATCTGTGTGCTGGCGAGTCGTAATTAATCCTTTATTTGATAATACAAAACAAACCAAAGACAAACAGGATTACCCAATATATTTGTTATGTAAAAACGTTAGTATCTTTACTTTCAATTCCTCTGGGAGTTTGTTAATAAAATAAGGTACTGCATACTCCAAAACCTTAGTCCCATACATATTTTTGTGTTTTGGTACGCTATATTTATTTTTCAGGAATATATTTCTTAAGAAATTCGGTCTACTTTTTTCCGTTAGCAGCTTGGGTCTTTTATCTTCAGTGAGGATGGAGAATGGGACCTTGTTGTATATACTATCACACTACAGTATCTAAATTTATTTATTTATGTACACACATGACACTTACAAAAAAAAATTAAATACAGACAAAGCACAAAGGTGCTGCTTATTTCCTAAGAAATTTCTTCCAGCAGACCTGCGACAGGAGAGTTCAAGAGGAAAATTGTTCGTGTTCACTATTTTCAAATATCTTTTTAATATGTTTAGGCGTGATAATTTTTAACTGTAACCTGTAAATTTCCGCTCATTATGTATGGAAAGTTTTCCCATAGCTACTTAGTCCGTAGTCAATAACCGAGTCGGCTAGGGCCATGTATAACATTCTGAGGGATTTATAATTATTGCGTCGAATTTGTCGGACTGGGTTCGAACCCACGACTCCTTAGTTGTGCTTGTAACCACTGGGTCACTACTGTCCTCAATACTGGCAAGGCTTTAAAATGAAGGAAATAGGTCAATAAAATAAAAGAGAATAAATATTTTGAACATTTTAATTAACACTTAAATAATTACTAGAGGTTTCTTCTAGAGGAGAAACTGAACTAATTGCAATTACTTACAATATTATTCTACTATTAAATCTAAAAACTACTTACTACCGCTATGTAATATCTATATATTCAGAACTAAATATTGCTAAAGCCCTCAAAATGGGCTAATTCCTTTTTCCTATCTGATAAGCACTAGGAAAAAGAAAAAAATCTTAGTGATTTTTAAATTCATTCCTTAAAACGAATTGTGAATTAGTCACTGTCAAAGAACTATAAACTTTAAATACTTCAAGATAGAAGTCCAAACTCTAAATAAGCTGATTCTGTTTCAGAACGAGCACAACTATCAATTTATTTCCAACTTTATTACAAGAGTAACAAAGTCGATATTTCTTTGGCAAAACCGCTGATAAAACTACCCTCAATAAAACAGTAGATCACAAGAAAGTAGACCAGTAAACCACGTTGAGTATGAAGAAAGAGAACGGGAAGAAGAAGCGAGAGAACCGATCGATGTATACAGCTGTCTCTCTCCCGTTGCAGAAGGTTTCGTACTGAGGAATGGAGGCTGAAGTACTGGCGCGAGGGTCCACAGGCGTCGGGAATATGTGCTGCAACAAAATTATAACATTCATTGTGCGTATAGCTAAGGAGTGGAATTCCCTGCCGGAGTCTGTTTCCTGATAGCTACAACCTAGGGGTCTTTAAATCAAGAGTGAATAGGTTACTTCTAGGTAAGTTGCTCCATCTTCGACCACATCATCACTAACCATCAGGTGAGATGGTAGTCAAACGCGGGCCTATTCTCAAATAAAAAAAAAACACTTTCATACTAGCTGTTACCCGCGATTTACTTCGCATAAAATTTATATGTTGAATTAAATATTTCAACATTAAATCAAGTTTGTGATTCAAACTGTCATTTTATAGTGGGTTATGTTTGACCCCGGATCTGTATCCATGTCCTTCCCAAATTTCCTTGAAATTGGTTAAGCGAATTAGATTTCTCATACAGCCCTAAATCTATCTCCTTTAATTTCTGTCCATCCAAAGGTTGTCTGTAAGAGATTGCCCTGTGCGATAAGACCGCCCATTGTACACTAGTTTTATTATTTGTATCCTTAAGTGTATTGTAAGGTGTACAATAAAGTATATAATAAATAAATAATAAATAACTTCCTAAATAAAATTGGCTTTAAATGTTGGTACCCTAAACGTACCCTACGTTATCAACTATATTGGTGCCAAATTTAATTAAAATAACCGGTTTACATTTCTCATATAAACTTTACTAAAGATCTAAAGGGACTAAGTATTTCAACCCTTCAGTGATTAATTAATTGAAAAAAAAAAGTAGCCTATGTTTGACCCTAGGTCTTCAACTATTTGCATTCCAAATTTAATCCAAATCCGTGGCGTGCTTTAGCCGTAAAAGCTTAACAGATAGACAGATAGACTTTCACATTTATAATATTAGTATCGATATTAGGGTCGCTAGTACTTATACTAATTTAGCCGTCTCCACTTTAATTAAACTTTGTAAAGTCCTTTCAGAGGTTGTCTGGAAGATATCGCTGTCAGCGGCAAATCCGCCATTGTAACCACAGAATAAGCAATATTGTTAAATAGGTGTTTTTAAATTTTGGTGTACAATAAATTGTATTCTATCTATCTATGTGCAGCCTCTAGTTTATGAGTTATAAAATTGAAGGAAATTGTGAGTGACAAGCGGTCGTCGTTGAAAAACAAAATGATTTTCATATTCTACCACTTTCTCTTCATAAATCGTATTCTGTGCCTTAAATTACGTACAATGCGGCCGTTCTAACTTGGCGAGCGTGAAGTTAGGCTCTGCGAACTTTAGCGCTTGTGCATTCGTACAAAAATAAAGGTTTTAAAAAAATAAATGCCAATAACAGTTGTTAACAGGAATAACAACTGCTAATTGCATTTATTTTTTTAAAACCTTTATTTTTGTACGAGTGCACAAGCGTTAAAGTTCGCAGAGCCTAAGTTCACGTTCGCCAAGTTAGAACGGCCGTACTGTATTTATGCTGTGTATTACTTTAATAAGTATTCTATCAAAAAACACTTACAAAATCAAATATTTACAAAATCATCTACAGAACTAGCGAAAAACCACACAGCATCTAAACTAACAAAATAAACCTTGAATGCATCCAAATCTCTGGATAGATCTTCATCAGAATACCCTTTCATGGCCTTCGTGGCCACGGGACCCATATAGTTGTTGACCACGGCGAACTCGAAGAGTGAGAGGAACACGAAGACAGAACACGATGACATCCAAACGTCAATGGCTTTCACGTAGGATACCGGCGGTAGACTCTGCTGGGATTGCGTGTTTTGAGTAGCTGGGGAAAAGGAGATGTGAGATTAATAAAAACATACTAACAACAAACAAACTTAAAAATGGAGGAGATTATCAATTCTGTTGTCCTCCCCGACCTTTGCCAAACGAGCCAGCCCACGATGCTGAGCCAGTAGCAATAAATAACCCCATTAATAATAATATGACCCAGCCTGCCCCTTTGCTGCTCTCCACCAACGACCCCGCTATGGCGAGGCTCGTACTCCACAGGGAGTGCCCTTAGCGTGCGGTTGTTTAAATGTAAATATTAGTATGTAAGCCCTGGCTGGGGGCCTTTAAATTTAGAGGTCACCACAGGATCGTTCGGTTAAGTAGTAACCAGCCTTAGTGTGCTGAACTAGAGTGGCCCTTCAAAAAAAAAAAAATCTATTGAATGTTTCCTTTGTATATTTGTGACGCGATTTCTCTACTATTTTCAAGTCTTGCGGAATTGTTTGAAAGAGTTACCGCGGCCTCGGAACACGAAGGGCATATGATGGAACACGGATGGGTTTTAGTCAGTAAAAGTCTGACACATCCTCCCGCTTTGCCCAGATCGGCAGACAGTCATTGGATCCATAAAAAAGCCAAATGGATGTGTGCGGGAAGATAACTAGCAATGTGGGTAGAATTCACATTACTAGCAATCTTGTTAACCCCTCCAACTAAGCTAAATATGCTTGTGTCTGGAGTGGGTACACGGCAATATTGTAAGGGTGGGATTTGAATTCGGGACCTCTCGATCACAAGTCCGACACCTTATCCATTAGGCTATTGACGCTTCAATGTTCATACGAGATAAGGCCCCGGAACGTAAGGGCAATTGAAGGAACAGGGGAATAGAATTCTGCCACTCCCTTGCTCCACCCACAGCGCGAGAAGACATTTGATAATTTTCCCACCGGAAAAAAAAAACATCATCAATTATCAAGTTTGAAAAGATCAAGATTGTTTCTGTTATAAAATAAAAACTTTTTACCAAAAAATTAAACCGACTCCCAAAAAACACTGCAAAGTGAAAAATAACTTTAATTTCGGTAGTCGGTGTCTTTAGTTTTGTATTTTCGTTTTTGGCACCGACTTCCGAAATTAAAGTTATTTTTGACTTTGCAGTGTTTTTTGGGAGTCGGTTTAATTTTTTGGTAAAAAGTTTTTATTTCACTCTTTTTAGTTGGTCTATTTTTAATTTACCTAGTTACAAGAGCCTAAATGACAACTACTTATAACCTTTTACAAAATATTGCTTTTCCCAATGCTGGGCCGTTAATTGTTGAGGAGTTCTCCTGGTACTTCATCATCAGCTCTACATCACCATATGCATTGTGACGAGCATAAAGTGCTTAACATCCATATTCAAGTAATCGAATCGCAATCCACTCTATACTTATTATTGAGTAGTTTCGGTGGCCATCTGTGGTCTTCATCATCAGTTCCACTTCCTCAAATGGTACTTTTTGAGAGCAACTGCACAAGTTACTATAATAAATACCCAAAACGTCATAGGTGTGCCTATAATATTTGAAGAGTTCCCTCGATTTCTCCAGGATCCCATCATCAGATCCTGACGTTTATGAAAATGGGACCAATTTCGAAGTATACCCTTTCAATCAAAAAAGAATTTACCAAATCGGTTCAGCCGTCTTCGAATAATCGATGATCATACATAAAAAAAAATATATATATAGGCGTCAAATTGATAACCTCCTCTTTTTGTCGTCGGTTGAAAAATGAATTAATTATTATTTCGTATCAAAGACCTACGCTACGTAGGTACCTATGCTTCCAGCGAAAAGGTCATTACTGCATCTCAAAGAACCAATTATTTTAATTCAATGTAATAATCCTATAACCAGTTCAACATTGACATTGATTTCATTCGATATCTGACCATTACATCCCGCATACCACAGTCTATTACTCTCTCTTGGTTCTCTCTGGTTTGATAGGTTAATATCTTATCTTCCCGCCACTTCATACGCAACCTAGCTCTTATTATTAACGTAATTAGACATCCAGTCTTGTCTTGTGCGCATTTCTCTTCTTTAAATTAAATATCTTATCAAGTTTATGTTTCCTTTTTTAACCGACTTCAAAAAAAGGAGATAGAGAGATAGATATACTCTTTATTGTACACCATAACAGAATTAATAAGGACTTAAAAACTACAAAGGGCATACAATGTTACAATTGGCGGTCTTATCGCTAAAAGCGATCTTACACAGACAACCTTTGGATGGATTTGACACAGCAGGAGAAAATAAATACACGGATAGTCCATGATGTACTATTCACTTATACATATACAATAAAACGACGAGAGAGACGAGACGGACTCGCCCAAGAAGGATTCCGTAGTAGCTACGACAAGTATTTTTTTTTTTTTCAAGTGTTTGTATAAATGATAAAGTAACATTAGCAGGATTTTTAACTGTGCAATATCTCAAAAACTGCTGACTATCGCGTTCAAAACAGTTTTAGATTCATGTATGGGGAGCCCCCCTAATGTTTTTTTGTATCAAACTCGTAAAGCTTTTTAGAATACATTTACCTGCCAAGTTTCAACTGTGTAAATGACTGTGACATACGGACGGACAAACAGATTGACCAACATGACGAATCGACGCGTCAATAGCCTAATGGCTAAGGTGTCGGACTTGTGACCGAGAGGTCGCGGGTTCGAACCCCACTCATTACACTATTGCCGTGAACCCACTCCAGACACAAGCATATTTAGCGTAGTTGGAGGAGTTAACAAGTTTGCTAGTAATGTGAATTGTACCCACATTGCTAGTTATCTATTTTATTTAAAAAATTACGAATTTATAAGGGTTCCGTTTTTTGCCATTTGCCTACGGAACCTTAAAAACTTACCTAAAGTAAGCAATGAGGTGACTCCTAAAGTGACCCTCGCAGGGATAGCCTCAGGTTTGATCCAGAATGAGATCCAGGACATGACGACGATGAGCGCCGAGGGTATGTAGGTGTGGAACAAATGATAGCCCAGGCGTCTGCGCAAGTTGAACACCACGGCTAGGCAGGTGAAGTTGCCTGGAAATCGTAAATTTATCTATTTAGGTTTCACAACAAAAAATAGATTAAACAAATACATGTGGTCTTTTTCTAATTCCTTGCCTTATTGCATTAAGTTCGCCGGTGCCCATGTACCGCTATTATACATAAAGTTTAAATAAATAAATACATATGAAACACCTTGCAATGTATTTCTCCAATTATAGGGAAATACATCATGCGATTTGAGTACCTATCTAAATAATAATATATTGAAAATATATATTTATTTATTCAAAAGAGCACTGCCACGCACATTTCGCATTATTAAAATAAGGAAAACCAATAATTACATGTAATTGGCTTTTTGTAATAAAGCTGTCACGTAGGTACGTGACATAATATACAGTTTACATAAACATTACATTTGCATCGAAAACTCAAGAGACTCATTGGCAACGATGCACTGGTCGAGTCAAAGCTCCAGAGCCTTGAACATTGACGACGAGTTACAAGTCTATCGGTATTCTATCGGTTACATTTCGGGGAGTCTGCGATGGAATTACACAATCTAATTCCACCAAGCCCGTTCCATCATCGGACTACGAGACAAACGGCGAAGCGCCATCGTTACATGGTGGACATCCCACCCATACGCACTAAACGTTTTGGGAATACCTTCATTGTGCGTACGGCTAAGGAGTGGAATTCCCTGCCGGAGTCTGTGTTTCCCGATAGCTATAACCTAGGAGTCTTTAAGTCAAGAGTGAATAGGTTACTTTTGGGTAAACGTGCTCCATCTTCGACCACATCATCACTTACCATCAGGTGAGATGGTGGTCAAACGCGAACCTATTTTTATTCAAAAAAAAAAAAAAAAGATTTTACCTGTAGAATACTCAATAGTGCAGTCAGAAGTGTAGTTGTTAGAGATGTCAAGCTGAGGCAGTTCGATGTCTGGGTTGACCACAAGCGGGTCTGTCAGGTTCCAGATAAACACGAGATCGTGCACCGTGTGGGACACTAGAAGTTAAGAAATAGACGTTTTATTAAAAACAAACCCATTACCAATTTCGTCGGCACGTTACGAACGATACGCCCGATTTTCGTTATATTTGTTTTTGGTTTGGGTTTAAAAGATTATGGAAATAGTAAACGAACTCTACACATGATCAGAGAGCGGCCCTTTCCTTCATGACTGTAGCAATTAAATTGTATTTATAGCCATGTATTCTTCTGCCCTTTTATATTTTTATTTTCAGTTTTTTATTAACATTCTCTTAGTTTACACTGAGAATACAATAACACCAGTGTGTAATTTATATCATCACTAATACTTTCAAAAGGGTGGAAGTGAAAAAGAGGAAACCGAAGACATGTAACATCCAGCCACCCACACTAGGCCCGCGTGGTAAATTACGGCCCATTCCCTCTCATAGAGAGAAAGCCTGTATCTCAGCAATGGAAACGTTATAAGCTGGTTATATTATTTATTGTCATTTTTCATATTGAAACTGAGAATTAAAAAAATACCAGTACACTTACAGCTTTCAATCATCATTGAGCAGCTCTGAGTGTCGTGAGGGTAGGACTCAAACTTCATAGCACAGGATAGCACTAACGTCAACCTGGAAATTAAAAAAGAAAAAGCTATTATTATCAATAAGTAGTTCCACCATCCTCTTTCCTTAAACCGTCTTGGGTAACATCTTTTACCTGTCCAATCCAAGTTTATATATTATGCGATATGCTTTAATGGGATTCAATAGTGCCTCATGTCACGGGTAGGTACCATATTTATATTTCTAACCGTAATGAAAATATTCTAGAGTTAACTTCGAGCCAACTGAAAGTTTGAAGATTTACTCACCAGTGAAGCGAGAAATTAACACTAACTTTAATTTAACCTAGATGAGGCCGGTGTTTTCTAGCTGACACCATGAGGAGATACCATAGAAACTGAAGCAAACTTAGAGGTCTAAGTCTCTTTTAACGTCCATACAGTCCGATAAATATATATGGACCTTTCCCAACAGTACAAGCATTTGTTAGTTATCGCATTTCGCTTTCACTTAGAACTTTAAGAAATTCGAACGATTGGACGAACAGTGTCAAAGTAACGACATTTCAGTAGACCACATACTTGGACTTACTTTGACATGTAAAGCAGCGTCTTGTCGTGATACAGCCACAGATAATGGTTCGGTATGCTCATCTCGTGGAAGGTGACTTTCTTCGCATTCTTGAAGAAGCAGTCAGGTCTCCAGATCTTGTTCAGCCAGTCCACATCGAGGATCCTGTACTCCTCGTGCATGTTCTCCGGCAGACGGAGCCGAGGGTCCCTCCAGGATTGGGCCAGAAATATATCGGCAACGTACGTCTGGAATGTTTAGCAGTCAAGTTTGAAAACTGGGTCATATTATCCCATTTGATTTCCCATTTTGTTGCTATTTATGAGTTGAAAGTGGGTTTAATTTCCGAGTTCCTCGAAATTTTTGAGCCTTCTCTTAACAATAGCGAATATACATGGGAAACAGTGGAGAAGGGTGAATTTTCATAAAAGGGAAGCCGGACCAAAAAGTGCTTACCTTGCTCAAGTGTGATGCGTGAATTCCAGTAACTGTGGCCCTGTGGCTGACTTCGAAATCTTGTAACTTCCTAAATAATTATTTGTTTAATTGAAAATAATAGATTACTATTTATATATTCATATATAAAATAATAGACTAATATTTGCCATATTTCAAAAGGGTAGCCGGTAGGAATCGAGTTGTATGGAGCCTTCGCCACTGATGGGAAATAATATTAAATCATGGAGCTTAGAATTATTTATTTAATCAATAATGGAATATATACTTAAATAAAAACCGTAAACTACATATGTATATACATCTGAAAATAAACTAAAATATGGTGTCTAGAAATTCGTGCGCATCCCTGGCCACTGGTAATGTGCCCAAAAGACTGGCGGCATTGCCACGCTGTATGGCAATGTTTAACCGCTGTCTAAGGTAAAAGCCAGCCTTTGGGTCACGCGAAGTGTCAAATCTGTTTTATATTAACTCATTGTTCTTTCATGTGACATTAACAGACTTTTCGCTAATTGTAACATAACATAATCTTTTTGTGTTCCCAGACTAATGTCCTATCATGTTTGTAACTATAGATCTTGCTGTCTCATTTGTACATCTTCAACAGTCTTTAATGGCAGTCAGAAGCCAGAAAATTTACCACCAGTCTTGCCAAGAGTGATCGTATTAGGAACCTAGCCACTGAGTTATGGAGTCTGATAGGCAGTCGTCGCGCCACTAGTACTCAACTGCATCTGATTATATAGACTAATCAGCAGATGATTATAATGATGAATTGGGTTTGACTTGAATGATCCGCCTTTTTTCCCAAAATCAACGAACCACATAGTTCCAGAAATTAAATTTGAAGCGTCAATAGCCTAAAGGATAAGGTGTCGGACTTGTGATCGAGAGGTCCCGAGTTCGAATCCCATCCATTACATATTTAGCTTAGTTGGAGGGGTTAACAAGATTGCTAGTAATGTGAATTCTACCCACATTGATAGTTATCCAAAAAAAAAATTAAAAAAGAAATGTCTTCAACTATTCAGTTGCATCTAGTTAGATGAGTTTCATAAATGACAGCTGGGACCAACGACTTAACATGATCGTAAAGATAAAAGATCATTAAACTTTTGTTTAATGATTTTTATATTATCACTAGTACTCTCGCGGGGCTTCGCTCCCGTGGATTCTATCACGGTAAAAACATAACTCTCCTTTTTTGCAGTCGGGTAAAAAGTAGCCTATAACCTTCCTCAAGCTTCAAGCTACTTCCATACCAAATTTCATCCAAATCCACCCAGTACTTTCGAAGATTAGCGCGTTCAAGCAAACAAACAAACAAACAAACAAACAAACAAACTAACAAACTTTTCCGCTTTATAATATTAGTATAGATATTGTATATATTGTGAAACTTTCTATCTGATGTTAGTAAGCGATTTTATAGTTTCTATAAATATATACTCGTATTTACAAAGGATAAAACAGTACTGTATCAAGGTTCTATTGTGTTTATGTTTATATAATAAGGTTCACTACTTCATAATAATTATAATAAGTACATCGTCTCAGTGTATAAAAATGTCAAATGTTATACAGATTTATTGTTTCATATTTTCCAATGGCTGCAAATAATATCGTGATATATTACCAGAACTGTAGAGGGATCCGTACAAAGTTACATACGCTTTACATGAACATATTATCGTGCTCGTATGACGTTATTGTGTTGACGGAAACTTGGCTTATTCCTACCATCCTGGACAGTGAATTTATTGACAACCGATACACCGTCTTCAGATTCTATCGTGACCGTCTAGCGACTAAGAAACGCGAGGGGGGAGGCATTCTTGTGGCTGTCCTTCGAGAACTACGTCCTTCTAAGATATCGACACACATTTTCCACCCAGAGGTAGAACATATTGCGGTACAGTTGCCTTCATCACGACAAAACACACGCCACATTATTTGTGCCGCATATATACCACCACGAACACATGAGGCCGCATATTTACAGTATTTCGATATGCTACAAGACTTGGCTAATGACTCTACTTGTGACTCATATTTCTTTCTTGGAGATTTTAATATCCCAGGTATCGAATGGTCAGACCAAGGTGGCCATGCTCATGTATCAAGCTCGGCTGGGCGTAGCTTGTTAAATTTTATGGAATTTGTTAATGGCACTCAATATAACACCACCAAAAACAAAATAGGACGAATACTGGATTTAGTTATTTCTAACGTGGATTGCCAGACAATATCTTGTAATATTCTTCTAGAACCTGACATGCACCATCCTCCGTTCTCCATATTAACTACTCTGGGTATGCAATTTGCTTCCATGAAACCTCGCTCGGTCCAAAGACATAATTTTCATAAAGCTAATTTCGATGAAATAAAACATGAACTAGGTAAAGTTAACTGGGATAAGGCTCTCTCTCACCTCTCTTCAGAGGAAGCTGTCAATACTTTCTATGAAAAATTATACGGCATTATTAGATTGCACGTTCCGTTATCTCGCATTAAAAATGGAAAGTATCCAGTATGGTTTTCCCCATCCTTGATACGTATTTTAAAGAATAAAGAACGTGCATGGATCAAATGGAAGAATTTTTTTTTTTTTTTTTTTATAATAATATCTCCGACTACTTAACCTTTTCCAAATATCGCAATCTGTTTCATCATGAATCTGCTAGATGTTATCGAAACTACATGGAATCTGTTGAGAATAACATCCCCAAAAACATTAAGTACTTCTGGTCTTATATATCAGCTCGAAAATGCAAGGCTAAACTACCTGCCAGCATGTATTTCAAGGATATTACCTCCGATGACCCCAAAAATATCTGCAACTTATTCTCAACTTACTTCTGTTCCGTCTACGAACCTTCTTCTTTTAATCCAAATACATGGCAACCACCTACTACCTGCAGTGAAAATTTAATATGTATATCAGACATTTACTTGACTGAAGATGTTATAAGTACGTCATTAAAGTTGCTTGATCCTTCTAAAGGAGCTGGACGGGATGGATTGCCACCTAGTTTCTTCACAAGATTGTATGAAATCCTCTGTACTCCCCTGCAAATAATATTTAATAAATGCCTACGAGAAGGTGTTTTTCCCGCAGTTTGGAAAAATGCCTTTATTACTCCAGTCTATAAAAGTGGAAACAAAAACAATGTAGAGAATTACCGCCCCATCTCAATACTTTCCACCTTGTCCAAGGTCTTCGAGAGACTGGTACATGAATCAATATATTCTCGTCTTCACCGCCATATTATCCCGGAACAACATGGATTTGTAAAACGTCGTTCCACCACAACAAATCTTATGGTTTTCACTAACTATTTATTCGAAAATATGGATCAACGATTACAAGTAGACGCTGTATACACAGACTTTCAGAAGGCTTTCGACAAGGTGGATCATAAATTACTCATTGATAAAATAGCCTATAACGGTATACGCGGAAACTTATTGCGTTGGTTTATGTCATATATTTTTAACAGAACCCAGAAAGTCGTTGTTAATGGTTATGAATCTGACACTGTAATTGTTACGTCTGGAGTTCCACAAGGTTCCATCTTAGGTCCTCTTCTCTATGTCATATTCATAAACGATATTAAACAATGTTTCGTTAACTCTCGGTTTCTAATGTACGCAGATGACATCAAAATCTATAAACCTTGCAAAACGATAGAGGATTGTCAACTTCTTCAAGATGATCTAGACAGGTTACATACTTACTGCATTGTTAATAAGCTCATTCTTAGCCTTCCAAAATGCCACACTATCTCTTTTACTAAGAACAAAAAGAAACACATATATACCTATTCCATTGACAACGTTCCCCTAAATACTGTTCGTTCAGTACGTGATTTGGGAGTAATACTTGATTCCTGTCTACACTTTGACTTACACTATGATACAGTAGTAAATAAAGCTTTTCAAATGTTCGGTTTCGTCATGAGATCGTCCCGTGACTTTGTGCGTCCCTCTACCTTCTTAATGCTATACAAAACATTGATTAGATCACAATTAGAATATGCTTCACCTATCTGGAATCCTTTGTACAAAAAGTACGGTGCTGGCTTAGAAATGGTACAGAAAAAGTTTTTGCGTTCTATGAACTACAGGTGTTATCACTCTAAAGTTCCCTACACACATTTATTAAATAAATATCATGTTTTAAGTCTAGAGTACAGACGATTGCTTCTGTCAGTAATGATGTTGCATGGTTTGTGCAACAACAGATTTGACTGCACAGATTTAACAAATAAATTATGTTATACAGTACCCAGAACTGTTATCCAGCGCGGAGTGCGCGTGCCTCGTCTGTTTCATACAGAGTCCTGTAAAACTAATGCCGGAGTGCGCGTGCCTCTGCGTCGTATTGTGGACATATATAACTCGCACTTCACACGGCTTGATATATTTTGTCTATCTAATAAGCAATTTAAAGTAGAAGCTTGTAAACTCTTGTCTGAGATTTAATTTAATAATATGTTAATCAGTTACGGATTTATTAGATAATGTTATTTTAACTATTTCGTTTTTAGCTATAATGTGTCATTGTAACTTTCATTTCTTTTGTTAACCTGTGGACAATGGTGTGGGTTGCATAATTGTTTAATTAGTTATACGAATTTTGGTTAATATGTTTTTATTATGTAACTGTTATTTGTCCCTAAATACATAAATAAAAGCTTAAGAATTTGCTTACCATGCTCTCCTCGTTGATGGAGTCTAGTGACAGCACGGTGACATGGAAGTACACGATAGTGGGTTGCCCCTGCAGCTTGGGCGCTCGATTCTTGTCGTAGAACTTCGCCTTCTCCGGCAGAATGTCACGCAAAGATAGACTGGATTCAGACTTCAGCTCTATCTCTTGGTATGAGGCGTTAGTTCTGAAATATTGAGATTCAGAGTGTGTTTGATATGTCTATTCTCTGGCGACTATCCAATCTGTGAACTTAGAACTACAAAAAGAATCAGAGCGTTCTTTTTTCCTCGCTTGAAAAGTTTTATTGGCAACATATTTGAGTAATATAAGTTTTTAAACTGATATGGTCACTAACAGTATCATTTTTTTTATTTGTGATTAGTACTTAAATCTGGATATTTACCATGTGTATTCATCGTTTCGAGTTTCCCATATTTCGGCACTGTTATTGGAAACTCGAAACGATGAATACACATGATAAATATCCTGTTTCAAGTTCTAATGATATTTGAGTAATCCAAACTGTTGCTTGCTATAGTTGCAAAACTTCTGAATAATTCCGGAATACTTCGGGGAAAGTTTCTTTAAATGGGAATTATTCAAAATGATAAATTCATTTTGAATCATTCTGATTTAAAGAAACTTTTAATTATTTATTAAGATTTCAACTAAAATACGCTTCGTGCATCCTATTGGTCAAAATACATGCATTAGGCGATCAAGTTGTAAGTCGTGCTATGCGATCGATTATAGCCTTAAATGTCAGTTGTGAAATAAAAAAACCAGGCCAAGCATATTTGATTTGCTATTTGAAAAAGGGTTACCTATGTTTTTGGTTAGTTTGTATGTAGCTCTGTACGCATCGCGAGTATTCGCGAGTCGCATAGGTAGGTATTAATCATTACCTACCTACTTAACGCGTATAATAGCCCAGTCAATAAAAACAAATAAAGGCAAACCTTGCAAGCAAACACGTTTTGATGCGGTTTTCAGAAAAGTATTTGTTCTTACCTACTTAGGAGCAGGTTTTGATTTATTAACAGACTTCAAAGGTCGATTTTGCTGTTTTTTTTTTGACAGTTGAAATATTCCCAAAGCTTCGGAATATTTCAGAATACTTCCGATGTATTCGACGGGAATGATTCGGAATGTTTCCCGCCAGCATCTATATTGCTTGCAATGACGTATTACAAGTACACACGTCGTGCTGTCGTGCACCAACATCACAGCTCTAAAAATCAGAGCAAGCACTATCGGTACTAATCGGTAGCAAGATAGTTACGTCTGTGGGCATACCACAGGGTGTAGGGTAGCGATAAATTTTGTTCTTAATGCCAGAGTGGAGAATTCTTTACATTTAGGATGAGCCCAATTTTGACAACGATCTCGCCTGATGGTAAGCGACAGATAAGGTCTACGATAGAATGAGCGACCCCAGATGCGATCACTCTTTTACAGGATATAGATAGATAAAACTTTTATTGGTCAACAGAAGACACAACACACAAAAGCACTTGAACATAATTAAAACACATAAATTACAAAAAAAGAACAGAACAAACGTATACAACCAAAATTAATATAAATTAGAAAAAAAAAGAAAACGACCTAAAAAATGTAACACGCAAAATTGGTGTGGTGTGTGTCTCCAAATTGCACCAAACGGGAGTCCAGCTCAGCATGTGCCAGGCAAATATGCCTGACGCTGGTATTCTGTTGGATGCCAGTAGCCGTAGTCTATCCCCATCTCTTGTCATATTGCATTTGCATCTTGCAGGATCTTAATGAGGCCAATTTCAGAGCTGTGCAGTGTACCTGCATATTACTTTCAGCATCGACTCACAGAGAAGAAGTTACCTTCCATTTGCTTTCAAAGTTTATATATCATTGGTTATTAACCTATTGGAACGAAGTTACTTATTGCGCGTTACGAAAGGGGGCTAGCCGGAAAAAATTCATACGAAAAGTTGTAACGACACTTTTTAAGGGGACTACAAGAGCTAAACGCGAGTTTTATAATGTTTTAAAGTATATGATTCACTGCCGTTAACACAATCAGAAAAATATGATATTGTTCAGGATATAATCTAGTTAAATAGTGGGTTGAAAACATAATACAACAAATTTTAATTGATAGAAAAAAATCACAAATCAACCTCTAAAAAAATCTTTTAACGAATAAAAACCATATTAAAATACATACGATCTTTCTGATTTTTTGACAAATTATTCAACAAGAAATATACTAACGTAATACTGTTTTATTTTTTTAATCCATTCAATATATTTTCAGTAAATCGCATATACTTATTTCGCAATATAATACGTACGCATGTGTGCGTAAACGCCTGTGTACCGACCGACAGTGCCGGCCAACGCCTGTTGGTATATGGACGTGTCGCTCTTCTCGCCGATTTATTCCGTTTCAGAATTGTTTGTATTTATTATAAAGTTTCGTTTGTAAATTAATTATTTTATTTATATATTCATTGTTGGAACGAAGTTTTGGAACGAAGTTTCTTATCGCGCGTTACGAAAGGGGGCTAGACGGAAAAAATTCATACGAAAAGTTGTAACGACACTTTTTTACCGACTTCAAAAGAAAGAAGGTTCTCAATTCATCTTGAACTTTTGAAGTGAAAACTTCTTTAGGGGAGTTGAGGTGGGAGTTGAGGGGCGAGTTGAGGGGGGAGTTGAGGGGGGAGTTGCGGGTCGAGTTGCGGGTCGAGTTGCGGGTCGAGTTGCGGGTCGAGTTGCGGGTCAAGTTGCGGGTCGAGTTGCGGGTCGAGTTGCGGGTCGAGTTGCGGGTCGAGTTGCGGGTCGAGTTGCGGGTCGAGTTGCGGGTTGAGTTGCGGGTCGAGTTTCGGGTCGAGTTGCGGTTCGAGTTGCGGGTCAAGTTTCGGGTCGAGTTGCGGGTCGAGTTGTGGGTCGAGTTGCGGGTCCAGTTGCGGGTCGAGTTGTGGGTCGAGTTGCGGGTCCAGTTGCGGGTCGAGTTGCGGGTCGAGTTGCGGGTCGAGTTGCGGGTCGAGTTGCGGGATGAGTTGCGGAATGAGTTGAGGGGCGTCTCGTGGGGAGTTGAGGTAAAGAGAGAGAGAGAGGGCAACGGTATACCTTTGAAATTTCGTAAATTTTTGAAGGTTTCACTTCTACCACGTGTGAATTGCACACATGTTTTTTTTTACAATTCCTTCACTAATGAATCGAAAGGAACTTCGTTCCATCCGGGTGTCCCTTGACACCTCTCAAGTTTTTTATTGTATCAACCAAGTTGTTTGTGACAACAATTGCTGAAATTGGGCTTCTAAAAATCTTTTGGGCAAATATGTATTAAAAAATATTCAAGAAACGGTTGATTCCCTTATTTTTTAACCAAGGCAGAGGGATATCGGCAATACTCCACCCCGTTTCAAGAGAGTACAGCAAGGCAAGAGGGGAGGGTTTACCAGAACGAATACTACATAGTTTTAAAAGGTATAAAGATCATACTTACAGAAAACTTACAGCAGCCTGGACTCTCCCCGCCGCACTTGTGTTTATCATAGTCATTAGGAACGTCACTAGAACACCCACTTGCATCTTCATATTGAATTGTTGAAACACTTCACTACTTATAATTCACTAATCAATTTGAGCAACATTTTTGTTTGAGATTTTTATTTTTAAGGATTAAGTTGTGTGAAACAATTTATCTTGCATTCTGTAAAACCAAGGAATATGTAAATTCTCTTCCATAAGGGCTGTGGCTTATTATCCACCTACCCACACTGGTCCCGCGTGCAAAATTACGTCCCATCCAATATTATCGACTTCGTTACGAGAGCACAACGTAACCTCGCTTGCAAACTTCCGCCCTTGATGTTATAAACTGCACAACATTGTAATGTTATTTTTATTATAATTGAAGTCTTACGGCTGTCAGTACAAATGTAATCCAGTTACAAGGGCTGCAGGTGTAAACTATTTCATAAGTGACTATTTTTATACCCTTCCCATTCAGTAAACGTGTCGTTTCTGCATCATATTGCAAGCAAATGCAGAGCGACAATGCGGTTACCTAATATTTCCAAAAAGGACACAAGACGGATAAACAATATCAGTCTCAGATCACCACGAACTAACTATGGAAAGAAAAGTAGGTACCTATATTATACAAAGGAGTAAAATTATTATATAATAAATTGGCAAATGACGTCAAAAAAAAATCTGTCATTTACCTGATGGTAAGTGATGATGTGGTCGAAGATGGAGCACGCTTACCTAGAAGTATCCTATTCAATCTTGACTTAAAGACCCCCGGTTATATGTAGCTATCGGGAAACACAGACTCCGGCAGGGAATTTCACTCCTTAGCTGTACGCACGATAAAAGTATTCCCAAAACGTTTTGTGCGTATGGGTGGGATGTCCACCATGTAACGATGGCACATCGCCGTTTGTCTCTTACACCAATGATGGAACGGGCTTGGTGGAATTAGATTGTGTAATTCCATCGCACACTCCCCGAAATGTAACCGATAAAAAACCGATAGACTTGCAACTCGTCCTCGATGTGCAATACTCTGGAGCTTTGACTCGACCAGTATATCGTTGCCAATGAGTTTCTTGGCTCGCTTCTCGACAGACTCAAGCGCGTCCGGTTGGTATTTGACAGATCCATCCCAAAAATGAGAGCAGTACTCCATACACGACTGATGTCTAGATATCTAATAAATTAAGAATATGGTCATCACCATCATTTCAGCTGAAAAACATCCACTGCTAGTCAAAAACATACGCCAAGTGTCACCACATCGGGCCCTCCCGTGCGTTTAGCATCCAAGGAAGCCCTTAGTCTTCACCAGCTGATTGTTGACCATGATGGGAGGACTTTCAAAGCTCCAGCCACATCTTTCGACCAGACCCGCATAGGTACTTATGTTCTGAGAGCAATAATCTTGCCCATTGGAAATTAACTTTGATATGTGATTGACCAAAGTTGAGAGAATGTTCTAACGATACCACGCAATAGAAACTATACTAGAACGCAACTGAAACTGTTGGAATAGGACCCCGTATATATTCCGTCAGTTTCAGTTCAGAATCAGTAGATTTCTGACATTCTCTTCTGCTCAACCCAGAGCGGGAGGAGTTATTTGATGTTTCTCTCCCCTCTCTCCCCCAGACTAGAGACTGAGATAAGTTCATAATTCTTTTCATAAAGAGAACTAGTAATGTCGGTAAAATTCACATTACTAACAATCTTGTTAACCCTTCCAACTAAGCTACTAACTATATATAGCTAAATATATGTCTGGAGTGGATAAACGGTAATAGTGGAGTTCGAACCCGCAAACCTCTCGATCACAAGGCCAACATCTTAGCCATTGATGGTTCATTTCATTGCAATAGTCATCCTTCTGTTAAAGGTCGCCCAAATCTAACGTACGTGAAAAAAATCACAACCAACTACCTAACTACCTAGGTACCGGCAAAACCAACAAATAACGTAGCAAGATAGGACGATATAGTAAGCTAAGTATAATCCTAAGCTGGAGACTGCATTGTACTTGTGTGGATATATGTGTAGGGCTTCATTATCTAATGTGCCACAATTCAATATAGTGTGAATGTCAGCCTTTACTCGTGTATAGCTAATCTACGTTATATTGGTTTTTATAAGTGTTTGTGTGAATTCCTTCAACAATATATGACGCTCCACCCAGAGCGGTGGGTCATTAGATGATTGTTTTATGCATAAAGTACTCTTGTTAATCCTCTAAGAAACTTTTTGTCTATCAGCTCTAGATTTTGAGTATTATTTTGATTAAGTCCTATTTTTTCTCGGCTTGGGAAAATCATCGAATGACTTCTCCCGCTCTTGGTGGAACGGAAGGGAGTGTCATACTTGTACTGACTAAAAACCCACTCTGTTCCTTCAGCTGCCCTTAAGTTTGCCCTATGGGGCTCCGTCACTAGTGCTGACGATCTTTGAGGCGCGCGTGGAACACGACGCGCCGCCGACTCGGGCCTGGTCTTAACCGGACGGTGAGCTACCCCTGCTCGCCGTCCGCAAGCCCGCGCCTACGGTGGCCGGAGATCAGCCTGCGATCCCCGACGCCCGGGGCGTCTCCCGCGGCGGCTGGGGCGCGAAAAAGAGAGTTACCTCTCCCTCGCGCGTTTGGGCTCCTCCTTCGCTAGCATTACTGCTTCGCAGAAAGAGGCGACTGCATCCCATTTCCTCTCACCCCGCACCATGGTCTGAACCAGGGCCGGGCGCGAGAGGTCGCCGCCGATGTTGTCTAAGTCCTAGAATTTAAGTTTTTGCATATTTCACGGCTTTGTAGTACGTGGTTCATTATATTAAAGAAAACAATTAATATTTTAAAGAGTCTGCTCTCTTAATTGGATCAGTTCTCTACCATTTACCAGTACTATATCTTCAAGCACTGAATTATAAATATATATTTTGAAAGTTGATAGCTTTTCCATAAAATAGAGCTTTATGAATTTCTGTGGAAGCAAGAATGGGCGTGCGAAATTTTTACAAATCTGTCAAAATTTCACAAACTAGCTGATTGCCATGTATGAGTTCCGTAGTGTGCCTTTGCAGTGTAAGTAGGTACAGTCCTGATAACAAGACCACAACACAGTAGCTGGATAACGCGATACCCCTCAGCCAGTCAATTATTTTCTGGCTTCTAACTACATAACATTTTAGGAATACTTTCATTGTGCGTACGGCTGAAGAGTGGAATTACTTGCCGGAGTCTGTGTTTCCTGATAGCTATAACCTGGGAGTCTTTAAGAGTGAATAGGTAACTTCTAGGTAAGCGTGCTCCATCTTCGACCACATCATCACTTACCATCAGATGAGATGGTGGTCAAACGCGAGCCTATTATCAAAAAAAAAAACAGTATCCGTTACGACTGTCAAACATGTAAAAATGACAAACAGTATCTCGATATATTAAGATAGTCAGTCATCCACGGACCCACTTCAGCAAACTAAAAAAATGCTTTACATACCTTGAAGATCGACCCTTGGCTGTTATTATTTAGAAACGAGCCCCTCGTTTTGGGTTTCACTTAAACCATTACATAATTATTTCAATAACTTTACATTTTTCACTTTAAATCGTTGAAGTATCATCGAAGTTTCAGTCTACATTTGCGAATTTCAGCATCGAATCTTTGCCAAATTTACAACTTGTCATTTGGACCCCCTTATTTTGTCTCAGACGGTTGATTTCATCACTTGTTTACCTGGTCCAATCATTGAACCATTTCAGTTTTCACCAGTGACCTTGGATGAAATTAGAAAGATTATACTATCCATCAAATCCAAGGCTGTGGGTCACGATGAAATCAATCGGGGTATGATTACCTTGATCCTAGACTGTCTTCTCCCACCAATTTCCCACATCATCAATTATTCCCTCGATTCCGGACAATTCCCATCCTTGTGGCGTATGGCCTATGTCCGTCCACTTCCTAAAATATCAAATCCTTCACTACCTAACCATTTTAGACCTATATCCATTCTCCCTTTCCTGTCAAAAGTGCTCGAGGCCTGTGTTCACAAACAGTTTTCTGGATTTGTTTACCGGAATAATCTTGTAAGCTCATTCCAGTCTGGATTCAGACCCGGGCACAGTACATCCTCTGCTCTTCTTAAAGTGACTGGCGACATTAGAGAAGCTATGGAGGATACTAAAGTTACTGTATTAGTATTAATTGATTTCTCCAATGCCTTTAACGCCGTCAGTCACGATATACTCCTAGCTATCCTCTCCCATCTTATGGTTTCTCCCGAGGCGCTGGAATGGTTCACTTCTTATCTTCGGGGACGTCAGCAGTCGGTCCGCGTTGATGAGAGATCTTCAAATTGGCGTGGTCTGGATGCTGGTGTTCCACAAGGCGGTATTCTTTCTCCATTATTATTCTCTGTCTTCATTAACTTTATAACTCACTGTCTTCGGTGTTCGTATCATCTTTACGCCGATGATCTACAATTATATACTGCTGTGCGGGTTGAAGGTTTGTCGGATGCTATAAGGGATGTAAACCGAGATTTGGATGCTATTAATAGCTGGTCTGACAAATTTGGGGTGTCAGTAAACCCCTCAAAATGTCAGGCTATCATTATTGGTAGCTCACGCATGATGGGTAGAGTGGTGGCTAACTCTCTTCCACCTATTATTTTTAATGGTGCCGTCATTCCCATCAGCCCTAGCGTAAAAGATCTCGGTTTGCATCTTGACGCGACACTTTGTTGGCAAAATCAAGTTTCTAGTGTTAGCCAAAGGGCCAATGGCACTTTGCGTTCCTTGTATCGTCTGAGAAACTTTTTGCCTGTTAAGACGAAGACTATGCTTGTGCAGACTTTAATTTTCCCTTTAATCGACTATGGTGACGTGTGCTACTTTGACCTGAATGCGGTCTTGCTCGATAAGCTTGATCGTCTCCTCAATAACTGCATTCGGTTCATATTTAATTTAAGGAAATATGACCATGTCTCAAGTTTCAGGTCTGAGCTTAAATGGATGACCATTCGCCAGAGGAGAAGTTTGCGCGCTTTGACAACTCTTTTCTCTTTACTCAACTCTCCCAGCCCTCCTTCTTATCTAATGCCTCACTTTCAATTTCTATGTTCTTCACACAATAAGAATCTACGTTCATCCAATAATCTTCTCTTACTCTGCCCTTCTCATACATCTGACTTTGTTCATTCTTCTTTTCATATCCAGTCGATTCTCCTCTGGAATGCACTTCCTCTCGAGATCAGAACGGCTGACAGTCGCTATGCATTTAAAAAGAAATTGCGGATCTATTTTCTACACCAATAAGCAGAATTTCCACATTTGGTTTTCATTTGCTTCTTCATTATATATATATTTGTATATGTATATATATATAAGTATTTATTTATATATATTATTTATGTAGATTTCTATTTTTAATGATACTAGGGTTTTTGTGTTATTACTATTATCTATACTAATATTATAATGCGGAAAAGTTTGTTAGTTTGTTTGTTTGTTTGTTTGTTTGTTTGTTTGCTTGAACGCGCTAATCTTCGAAAGTACTGGGTGGATTTGGATGAAATTTGGTATGGAAGTAGCTTGAAGCTTGAGGAAGGTTAGGCTACTTTTTACCCGACTGCAAAAAAGGAGAGTTATGTTTTTACCGTGATAGAATCCACGGGAGCGAAGCCCCGCGAGAGTACTATTATATATATTTTTTTTTTTTCTAATTTTACATCACACGTTCATATTGCACCTCCCACACTATCTCTTCACCACTCATGGTTGACTGGTAGAGAATGCCTACGGCATTAAGTCCGCCTTTGTACCTATGTGCATAAAGTGTAAATAAATAAATAAATCACACAAAAACAGCTTAATCAGTAGCCAATTGGCGAAGATATGACTGAACAACAATAAAAGCAGTCGAAGTGAGAACCCCCTTATTTTTTGAAGCCGGTTAATAATATCAGCACATCACCATTATTGAATAAGTATACAAAACATAGTCAGAGTGAGATGATTACCAAATTCGTTTGTAATTAATTTGACAACTGTAAAACCTTGACCTCGCAAAGAAAATACCTACTAACGTGTGGACACCCCACAAAAACCCCATGCACAGAATGCTTCTAGAGCAGAAGATTCTAAACAGTGGGGCGCGTCGCCCTTTGGTGCTTACAGTGACCCTTGCATAGTGCTCTTCATCATAACTTGATCTATCAGTGTGCGTTACCCCAGCAAAATAATGTCGAAAATAGTCATTTAAATCTTTTAGATAATTAGTTGCCCAGCTTCTGTAATTGTTAAGCACATTTTTAAATTTGTTACACATATAGTTTTTTAGTTATTACACAAAAACATATTCTGCTGGGGTAACGTTTGAAACGTTACCGCAGCAAAACTTTTTTTTAAATAATGGGAATATTGAAATAAATATTAGCTATACATTTAGTTGTCTAGACGAGGTAAATGTTACACGTTATTTTGTTTTTGTTCTTTCTTCGGCTGCGAAGTTATTCGAGATTTTGCTGGAGTAACGTTTGTGGTTTTGCTGGATCTCTGAAACGGTTAAGCGGATTCTTATCATCTTTTGTACATGACTTTTTAGGAATTAGTTTTAATTTGTTTCGCAATAAAAATAACAAAATGATATACCGTTTAAAAGTTATTTAATGAAATATAAAAACCCTTCTTTAGGTCCTAACACTCTGAATATGAGCTCTAAAGACTTACTTTTAACGTTATTTTGTAGCTTTTAACTACCTTCAAATGTATATGAAGTTTCATTAGTATCCTGTAGGTAATTGACAAATTATGATGATATTCATTTCTCCACGTTCATGGTTACAATGCGCGCGGAGTTATTTGGCCACCGATAAACGTGTATACGGTTACATAAACTGAATGTTATATCAATATTTAGTTGCTTAATTCAGTTATATACCTGTAAAGTTTCAGAGTAGTACATACAATAATTAACGAGATAATTAAATTAAAGTCATTAGGAACTTCAAGACCGTGGTAATCAGACCAAGTTTACGTGGTTACAAAAAAGCGACCGCGTAGAACATTATGCTATCTTCTAAAATATGTAGGATAATACACCTTAAAATTTCGGTACAGACGCGTACACTGTTAAATACATAACAATATTATAATATCTGTACTATAAACATTATTATTATTACCTTTCAGCTACTTATTAGATAGGTATATATTGTATTATGTGCACCAGTTCAATGGCACAGTTGCACGGGTTCCTTCTATTTGGCAGAATCTTGATACTCCGGAATTCATTTGGCATACCACACTTGGTATAATCTTCCTTAAACGAATATTTTGAAGGCATAAAAATTATTTAGTATGTATAATTATTATTTAGCCGAATGTTTATACATTCGAATTCACAATGGCATAAATTACTTTTGGCAGAGTTAAAATTCTGCATAATTTCGTTTAGCATAACTGCATGCTGCATGCTTGCTTGCATGTTTACATGTTTCTTACAGGGAAATAAAAACCACGTATGTTCACAATCAAATGTTTTATTTAATGTATGCCAAAAGATGGTTCTAACTGTAAACTTTCTGAAAGAATGATGGTTCTACGTTTTAATTATTATGGATATGAAATTTATGCCTAAAGATGATTCTGACTTACATGATTATTTGACTGCAGTTTAATATTTTATTTTTGACCTGTGATTTTTACATAATTTAAGTTAATCTTAGAATACAACTATCTGTAATATAGATCTAGGAAAAAATATTGTGATATTTGAAATTTGTCTACAAAATGGTAGGAATTACTGCTTTTAAGTATAAAAATTATTATTTTACCTGTAAATAAAAATTCTTTAAGAAATATGTAGTTTTTTTTAACACTTGTGTACACATCTCTACTAAACTTGTAAGACTATCCTACATATTTTAGAAGATAGCATAATGTTCTACGCGGTCGCTTTTTTGTAACCACCTAAACTTGGTCGGATTACCACGGTCTTGAAGTTCCTAATGACTTTTATTTAATTATCTCGTTAATTATTGTACGTACTACTCTGAAATTTTACAGGTATATAACTGAATTAAGCAACTAAATATTGATATAACATTCAGTTTATATAACCGTATACAGGTTTATCGGTGGCCAAATAACTCCACGCGCATTGTGACCGTGAACGTGGAGAAATGAATATCATCATAATTTGTTAATTACCTATAGGATAATAATGAAAGTTCATATACATTTGAAGGTAGTTATAAGCTACAAAATAACGTTAAAAGTAAGTCGTTAGAGCTCATATTCAGAGTGTTAGGACCTAAAGAATTGTTTTTATATTTCATTAAATAACTTTTAAACGGTATATCATTTTGTTATTTTTATTGCAAAACAAATTAAAACTAATTCCTAAAAAGTCATGTACAAAAGATGATAAGAATCCGCTTAACCGTTTCAGAGATCCAGCAAAACCACAAACGTTACTCCAGCAAAATCTCGAATAACTTCGCAGCCGAAGAAAGAACAAAAACAAAATAAAGTGTAACATTTACCTCGTCTAGACAACTAAATGTATAGCTAATATTTATTTCAATATTCTCATTATTTAAAAAAGAGTTTTGCTGCGGTAACGTTTCAAACGTTACCCCAGCAGAATATGTTTTTGTGTAATAACTAAAAAACTATATGTGTAACAAATTTAAAAATGTGCTTAACAATTACAGAAGCTGGGCAACTAATTATCTATAAGATTTAAATGACTATTTTCGACATTATTTTGCTGGGGTAACGCACACGATCTATCAATTCAAAGAAATGCCTAAGGTGTCGGCCTTGTGACCAAGAGGTCGCGGCATAATAATAATATATTTAGCTTAGTTGAAGGGATTAACAAGGCTGCTAGTAATGCGAGTTCTACCCACATTGCTCTTTAAATAAATATAAAAAAAGAATTCATCCGAGTCCAACCGAATAAAATTTCTTGACGACTTCGTATTTAGATTCCCTTTATCGGAAAGGAAGGCGTGATGATTGAAGAAATCTTAAATATTTTCAGACAGTCCTAGGACCTACGGAGTCCTAGAACTTGTCTTGCATGTCCTGAGATCAAAAATCCGAAGACGTACAACATCCACCAAACTTCACTGGGCCAGCGTTGTGGATTACGGCCCATTGCCACTCATGATGAGGATTAAGAGCGTAATGCATCGTCGCCATTTGTAGCTAGTAGAAGTAACGGGCTTTGGAGTGCTCAGTGGGGCCTGTTTGTAACAGACTTGGGGATTCTGTTGCGAGAACAATGAAGGGCCGGCGATGCAGTGTTTCACACGCCCTTTTAGACTTATTACGATAAAAAAGGAAAAAAAAGGGCATGCATACAAAATGTCAACAGCGTTCCATAACCTGATGATATCATCATAAAGATGAAACCAACAAAATGAATCCGACAATTTCCATGACACATTTAACACACGCAATTTAATCAAATTAATAATTATTTTCACCGACTTTTTTGTCCACTCCTTATAGTTTCATAGTTTTAACACAAACAGCCTGTGTCCCATTTTAAACACTTCGAAAATTCACTGTCACAAGAAAGTATTCGATAAAAATGTTTGAAGGCTATTTTCACAAACGTTTGACATTTTTTCAGTAGAACAAACGCGACTGCCTTCAGTGGTATCGAAGCCAATTTTGCTGAAGTGTAAATAGTAGTTAGGCTGTGGTTTCGTTGAAGGCGGATAGCGGAAAGCGATTTAAGGCTATACCAATATTTCTTAAAGAAGAGAAAGAAGACCAACGAAATGTAGTGTGTAGCTCCTAAACCATTTATTTATAATTTTTTACTTTATTTTTCGTGTTCCCCTTCTTTTATCTCGGAACCCTACAACTTCTCAAGATTGGTAAAACCTTTTTTTTTTACGAAGGTTAATTACACTTGATGGTTAAGGACAGTCATAACAAAGATGACTCCTAAATATTTTGAGACCTTAGCCGTATCTAAGTGTCCGGGGTTGCATGAATGTTACAGCGAGATACCGCAGCCCCGGAACGCAAGGACAGCTGAAGAAACAGGGTAGGTTTTTAGTCAGTAGAAGTCTGACACTCTCTTCCGCTCCACCCATAGCGGAAGAAGTCATCCAATGATTTTCTCACCCGAAAATTAATAAAAAAAAGCCATGTCTAAATGGAAAGACCCGTTACCAGAGATAGCAGAACCTCGTCAATAAGCCAGCAGCCTATGTCCGGTTCTTGTAACAGGATTAGTGTCACCGCGGCCGAGTCAAACGCAGACGGCCTTGCGCCACTTGTTGCTATTGACTAACCAACCACACTAATGATGAGATCGATTCTTTATCAACTTAATATAGAAAATATAGATATTTTCTTTTCAGATTCTTTTAACTGATCAATATCTCACCTGATGGTAAGCGATGATGTAGTCGAAGATGACGCAAGCTTACCTAGAACCTAATCACAAAGACCCCCGGTCATAGCTAACAGGATACACAGCTGTATACATAATGAAAGTATTCCCAAAACATTTAGTGCGTAACTTTGGTGTTACCTTGTAGAAATATTGACGCTGTTAAAAATGTAATGTCCAGTATTCTCTTATTTAATAAACTATAGTTACATTGACCCCATAAGTCTCCGGAATCCGCTAGATGGAAGCACGGGAACAGTCGATATGGCTTCACTTAGTGCACGGCTACGTCCAGCCCTCTGGCGGCCTCTAAATGGGGGCAGAGACAGCGGACTTGGGGACGTTCGCCACCCCCAATAACATAAGACCCGCGGGGAGTTAAACACACCATAATGTTTTAATGTTTTTATAAGCTAAAAATGGGGTATTAATTAAAACAGAAATAACTGCATAATATTTTATTAAAGACAATATATTTCGCTCCACTTTACACTAAAATAACATTGTAATAATGTTGACATAATTTCACGATTATTTACAGTTCGATTATGATAGTCACCTGGGTATATGTATAAAGTATCTTTTATGTAAAATGTTGATAAATAATATGATGTGCAGACCAGTTTTTCTATATTAAAAGCCTATAAAAAGGCACAATTAGGAAATTTTGCTTATTTAAAATCTTACAATAAGCAGAGACAAAAACCCGAATTAAGAGTTTGAATTTGACTAGTTGTCAAAATCTACATACAGGAAAAAACCACGGAATAGAAAATACAGTGGAAGTGCCGCTCAGATATCGTACGCGTGTCAACATTAAGCAGAGATGCGCAACATTAGCTTATTCATGTCAGATTCATGTCACGATTGGTTGTCTCTAAAATACACGAAATATATTAGAAACTATGTGTGCGGTTGCTTGTTGTGCGGTTTTAACCTGCAAAAACAAAAGCAGAAAAAATATATATTTTGTAGTGGTGTATCGTATCATCTATAAGTATTAAACTTTGTTAATTTTAAATATATTTGATTTTAATGACAATACCACATTTGCAAACTATAAACACACTTCAATGCAAACTATAAACAACCTTACTTTCATTAGCACAATGTTGGTCGTTATCTGGAGCAACATACCACATACAACACCATACAACATATCACAATAAAGAATTTGAATTTGAACATACTATAAATTCTAGTAACTTCGACGCTAGACACATTCGTAAAATAGGTCCGTATCGATAATTTTTATTTATTTCTATCTCTTCATTTCATAGCTAGCATCATTCAGAAAATTGATTTCAGACGGTTTATGTGTATAATTCATAAATGGAAGATTGCACAGAAATGTCGACTTTTTAACCAGCCAGCATCCGTCTGTAGTAGATACGGGTCGCTAATCACAAAGCCTATTGTACACTTATTTTTATAAATGATTGTCCTGTGTTAAGTTTAGGTGTACAATAAAGTATATAATAAGTGAACTCGGCAATCATTGTACCGATAGTCATCTCAGCCAATGGCTTAATAGCCAAGAGCCTCGACAAACACCTCAGGAGGCTCTCGTTGGCGGTTGGATCAAGGGCTTGCTTCAGAAAGCGGTACTCCTCGACACGGCGCGTATTATCAGGAGGTTCCTCTCTATGGAGCCCTGACCGCCGGTAGCTTGGACCCTGTTCCCGATACCGGTGGGCTACTATTTTTATATATTTTAAATGTTTTTTTTAGAGAATATGTAAAAATGTAATTTACTTCTACCACTAAATCTATTTGTAATTATCGTACATCTTCTTGTCTACTACCACCACTGCTCAAACCTGACGGGTCTCTGGCTCACTCCGCTGAGGAAAACGCAAACTTGTTTGCCGTTCTCTTCGCGGAGTCTTCACGTCTGGATAGTAGTGGCGCTCACCCTCCTGATGCTCCTATTGGATGCGAGACGTATATGTCGGACATTCGCATCCATCAGAAGGACGTCCGTAGAGTGCTGCGTAATCTTGACGTGAACAAAGTTAGTGGCCCCGACGGGATACCAGCAATTGTTCTTAGAACTTGTGCGCCTGAATTGTCTCCAATCTTGACACGCCTGTTTCGCCTTTCGCTAGAGACTAGAAAGATGCCGAAAGCATGGAAGCTGGCTAACGTACAGCCTGTACTCAAAAAGGGCAGTCGTGCTGACCCGGCCAACTACAGGCATTTCAGTCATGTCCATACTCTGTAAGAGTATGGAGCGTGTACTTAATAGTAAGCTCCTGGCATACCTAGAAGCCAACGACATCCTCAGTGACCGGCAATACGGCTTTCGCAAAAACCGGTCAACTGGGGATCTTCTAGCGTATGCCAATCATATCTGGAGTGAGGCCATTGAGAAGCAAGGGGAAGCACTTGCTGTTTCCCTTGACATCTCCAAGGCTTTTGACAGGGTCTGGCACGATAGCCTTATTGCTAAGCTTCCTTCTTTCGGTTTACCCACTCAACTTTGCGTTTGGTCTGTTCTCTCAGCAACTTTATTCTTGCTGCACAGTAACGATCTGCTAATGCCCGGTACCTTTGGGTATGCAGACGACAGCACAGTTTCTGAGAGATATGTGTCCAGCGCGTGAGCTGGTGGGTCACAGATCCAGTCTCTCCGTGAGGACATGGTTGGGCGCTTGAACTTGACCTTGAAGGCTATCTCCGAATGGTGCGATGCCAACCTGATCAAGTTTAATGCAGCTAAGACCCAGGCGTATCTCTTCTCCGCAAAAAGGAGCCAATTCGAACCAGCTCCTACTTTCAGTGGTGTAACCGTGCCGATAACCGATCATATTGAGCTTCTTGGGGTGACTTTAACTTCCACACTCAATTTTAGCCCGTATATCGAGGCTAAGGCTCAGTTAGCATCAAAAAAGTTGGGAATCCTAGCCAAGGTGAGACGGTACTTCACACTGGAACAGCTGCTCAATTTGTATCAAGCCCAGGTTTGGTTGTGTATGGAATACTGTTCTCATCTTTGGCATGGATCTGCGAAATACCAACTGGACGCACTTGAGTCTATCGAGAAGCGAGCCAAGAGACTCATTGGCAACGATGCACTGGTCGAGTCAAAGCTCCAGAGCCTAAAACACCGACGACGAGTTGCAAGTATATATATGTATATATTGGAAATAAAGAGAATAATAATAATCACACTAATATTATAAGCCAAAAGTTTGTGTTTGTTACTTCTTCACACTCGAAAGGCTGAATGGATTTCAATGAAACTTGGTACACGGGTAGACCATGTCGTGGAATAGAACATATGATTTTTTCCCGAGACTATGTTCCCTTGGGATCATTTTCTACTTTCACGCGGCCGAAGCCGCTGGCAGCAGCTAGTGGTTAATAAAGATAACATCACATAATGTAAACCGTAACACATCAATTTCTGAATATTGACCTTAAAAAAAAGTAATTTAAATATTTCAGTATTCTCAAGATCCTTTTATTGAGGAAAATAGATGTTTATTGGATCGTCAATATTCCAAAACATAATCTATCATCAGTTAGGGGAATGTCCTACGTCTAATCATATTACCGACTTAATGAAAGCCATCACAGTAAAAATATATGAATATACGCTTTCATCAACTATTAAAATTAAACATAAAACTATCAAAATGGCAGTTATTAAACAAATATGTATAATTTCAAGGTCAATAAATATTTTTAATACTATCTATGATCATTTCATTGAACATAGCTTGTGCCAGCGGCTTCACCCACGTGAAATTAATAATTTACTATATGAAAATAATTTATAGCCTATCTATATAGCGCTTAAGAATAATGCAGCTACATTTTAGGGAAAGTATTTTCAGAATTGGTTCAGTAGTTTCAGAGATTACCCCTACATATAAAGTTACAAATTTTACCTCTTTAATATTAACATAGATTCTATTTTTTTGAAGATGAACCTTTTTCCATTACTGAGCATTTGTATGATGTCGATAAATTATTACATTGCTCACGCGAATAAAATACGTAACATTGATATTAAAATATCGATATCTCTGAGTGGCAAAAGACGTTACAGCGCCATCTAGCGTTGAGTAGCTGAACTAGTTTTAAATTGTTCGATTTAAGTTTTTTAAACGATAAACGCCTTTATTGATTATGTCATGTCAAATAATAACAACTTTCGGTCGTTGTAATAAGACTCAATTTTTAACCACATTAAGAAGATAATTTGTTAAAGTTGCGTTTCAATTTTGTAGCCAATTATATCATTGTTTTTTATGTGTGTAATGGACAATTTGATTTGCAAATGTGTGAGTTTGGCGACACTGGTTCTCGTTTTGAGAGAGTGTAGGGGCACTTCTACTTAATTTTCTCTTCTGTCGAAAAACCTTGCAAACATTTAAGTTTGAGGAGTTCTTAAATCGAAATTTCAGAAACTGACATAGTTTAATATCTCTGTATGCTCCTTCTACTGCATGAGAACTACCCCGACAGCAGCTGTGGAGGCTATGCTGGGGCTTCCGCCGCTCCATCTGTTCATGCAACAGGAAGCGACAATGGCAGCAGTGCGTCTTAAAATACTGGACCTCTGGGGTAAGAGAGAAACACAGCACACTGTTCTGCTTGAGGAACTCAACAACGAGCTCCCCATAACGAAGGCAGTTAATGACCGGGTGCCCAAACAAATCGTCTTTGACAAAAAATATAGAAAACAACTGTACGAGGATCACCGCTGCAAGGGGCTGTCCCGCTGAGGTGCGTATCTTCACTGATGGTTCCAAAACAGGTACTAGTACGGGTGCAGGAGTCTTTTCGGAGGATCTTAACATTCGTATAGCCAGACCATTGGGGGTCTACAACACAGTGTTTCAGGCCGAATGCCTGGGGATCTCACTGGCAGCTTCGGCCATCATAAACAGGGAAGTTGTGAACCACTCAATATGCATACTTTCGGACAGCATGGCAGTCCTGCAAGCACTGAACAGCCACACAGTTAACTCCGGAATGATCTTGGAGTGTCACAATCTCCTCAACCAAGTTGGTAGACACAACAATATAACCATTCAATGGATCAACGGACACAGCGACTCCCGAGGCAACGATGCAGCGGACGAACTCGCTACTCGCTAGAAGGGCTTCGAGTATGGTGATTAAGGGACCCGAACCCATTGTACCGCACTCCCCTTCGGTTATCTGCGTCACCTGGTAAGGAAACGCACCAGAGTCCTACACCACAAGCTATGGGAGGACCATGGTGAGTGCAGGCAGACCAAAGAGGATCTCCCGACCCTTGATGGCCGCTTGTCGAAACAGGTCCTTAGACTATCTAAACCGCAATTGCGGCTGGTGCCAGCCGCCCTTACCGGTCATGGATCATTTAATAAACACCTCTATGTAATAGGAGTCACAGACAGCCCACTCTGCAGACCCTGCATGGAGGAGGACGAAACAGCAGCACGCTACTGAGCTACCCTGTAGTCGCGGATTACAGGACCAAATACTTCGGCAACCCAGATACCCTCCGAGAAACGGTAAGCAAAACAAGGGCGTTGCTCGCATTCCTGGAGGAACTGGCATGGATTGAGTGAAAAGAAATCCTACCCTTACACAAAATACGCGCATGGTCGTGGAGTTGCGGATACCTGCCCGACATATATACATACATGCTCCTTCTATGGGCACATAGCCCAAAAGCAGAACTTTTATCTTTTAATATTCTACATCTGATTTTAATTTACTATTATGCACTGACCAGCCTTGCGTTCCAAACCACCATTAAGATTGTATCCGACTGTTTTGCTGTATTTCATTTACAATCCATATCTGCATTGTAATAGTAGGACCATTCACCTAAATACGTCTAAAGCTTTACCTACGTCTTATTTAAGTAAGTAACGAAATCTAATTACTATTCATCGGAGTGCCTTTTTTCCCCGTTCCATAGATTTTCTGACATAGTTCAAGGAATCTCCACTCATTCAATTCTTCAGGCCTTTCCCGCACCATATTTCTATACTGTGTCCTTATTTCAGACATTTTCTTGGAGCATGTAATAGCACTCTTATTTAACATACCAGAAACTTCCATCCAGAGATAGCTTCTAACGAATTTAGGGTTTTTGAATTTGTCTAAATTGCTTAGATACCATTCTAGCAACTGTTCTGTTTGTTCATCGGACCAGGTTTCTTCAACCCCCGGTTCCTCGATAACAGGTTTTGGTTGATTTTCTAAAAACAGTTTGATAGCTATCTCCTTGGCGAAAATTTCTTTCAAATATTCTGCAAATGGCGTTTTTTCTCCTGCTATTTCATCTGTATCCATATTGTAAGCTTGTTTTAAATAGTTTATTTTGTTGAAGACTTTAGTTATTGGCTCGCAAATGTAATTTGCTAATTCAGTCCAGAGGTATTTTTTCTCATATCTTGGACTGACGAAGTCTTCAATATTTTCCAAATAATACTGCAGTGCTTGAACTACTTTTTCGTCGGCTAAGACTACATCTTTGTATACTTTACCGTCGTTCAACGCCTTATTTTGTTCAGTTTTCGTGAATTTCGGTTTTAAGCGCATGACTTTCTCCAGTAACGCGAAATAAGGGGTTTTCTTGACATTGGGGTCTAAGTCATCAATTTTTTTGTGATTAGCCTTGAGTTTGGCAAACATTTTTCTACAGCCAAGCGGTGTTTTGTTAGGCAGTTTTGACGCTATTTCTGTCCACATTTCTTTGGCAATAATTTCCTTTCCTTTATGAGTTCTGATATAATTTATGTAATATATAAGCAACCTTTTTTTAATTCTTTTCGTCCATTTTATTAGAGGTTTGACCTCTTTGGGTGGTTCTGTTTGGACAGTCTCTTCTTCTTCTGGCATTTGGTGTTCTTGTATTATAATTCGAGCATTCTCGATCTGTGATATATCTTGCCCTTCTGGTATTACTATGATGCATTGGTAATCGTCTTCTGTAACATAAATTGGTGAGTGTTAGATTTATTTATGGTAAGATAGCATGATTTGATAGAAAACAAATAATGTAAATAAACTTTGAGAATAGAGTGTTGCTCTTAAAATGGAGTACCTATGTGCAGTATCTAAGTTTGAAATATTAGTTACAGACACACCTGCTTGGAATTTGGTACTTATGAGTTCATTAGAAAACAATGCAAAATTTAATAAAGCTACAATTTTAAGCTTTTAAAATAGTTGAAAATATAGAAAGAAATCTGATGTTACTTGTGGAGAATAATGACATTCAAATATTGAATTAACAATATTTAGTATCAATTCCACAAAAATTAGTTGTTCAAGCTTGAAGGCACTATGCAGCACTCCCACGCGAACATGTATGCATGCAGAAGGCCTGAGCGCTTTAGCAGGAGTGCGACACACATGTGAAAGCAAATATTATATGTATAGGAAAGGGTTGCATGTTGCAATGTCGCATGTTCATTTAAAAGAGGGTGGGAGAGCATCGCTGCATACTAAGCTCAAGCTCGAATAACTTATTTTTATCAAAATGAATACTAAAAATTGTCCATGAAATCTATACATATAATAAAACAGTACAATAGGTGTGTCTGTACATTTCATATTTTTACAAACAGTAATATAGGAAGAATAAATAAAAAAAGTCTGTTTGTCTCTTTGTACACGCTAATCTCTGGACCTACTTGATGGATTTTAATGAAATTTGGATATAGATAGTTGACTTCCAGGAATAACACATAGGCTTTTTATCCCGGAATTTCCCACGCGAACGAAGTTGCGGGCAGCAGCTAATGAATAAAGCTAGAACACAGATTGGTTGCCACACTTGCCACTATACTCAATGACAACTATTGACATTGGTCTATCCACAACTCTGTGCTGTGATATATATATATATATATATATATATATAGTATATAGGTAATATATATATAGAAAATAAAGTAATACTAACCTTCTTGATCAACCCTGTCATCAGATCCTGCAGGAACTTCTATATATGTCATCCCACTGTCATCTACCTCCATAGTTTCCACACCATTCTCCTTAGCATTATAAATCTCTTCAAACCTATTGAAATATTTCCAAGAAATCTTTACATCTGGATTCCTTGACCTCATAGTTTTTAATTTCCTATAAGATTTGCGAAGTTCTAACAACTTTTCTTTGCAAGAATTTTCTCCTTTGCCAATGTCACCAGCTAAATCAGACCATTTTGTTGCGTCTTCAATATTACTATTTATATCATCAAAGTTTTGAGAGAAATAGTTTATTAATTGCTTGATTTCTTTTGGAGTCCAGTCTTCGCTATCGTCTGAGTCTAATTTTCCGTTTTTTAGTTTAGATTTGATAGCTCTATAACCAAAAACTTTCTTGCATAGTGCATAATAAGGCCAGAGGATTGGCATTTCAGGTTTGTTTATTTCTCTTTGAACATAAGCAGTATAGACTTGTTTTAAGTTTCTGAATCTGTGTGCGCATTGAGTGGCTGATATGCCTATCTGCTTGGCTAGTATGTCCCATAGAGAATGTTTGTTTCTGTTTGTGGTAGAGAACTTGTCTTTGTTTTTCTGGTAATATTCGAGGATTTTGAACGCTTTGGAGTCGCCTGAGCGGCGTTTTGTGCGTTTCGTGAAGCCTCGTTCGTCATATGACTCCTCATCGTCAGTATATTCTTCCATAGTGTCATCCAGTTTAATGTTTACTTTCTTCACTGAAAATAAAAGAAATAGAATCATAATATGATTCGACGTCCTTTGTTACTTGATATCAAGTAACAAAGGGCGAATATAGGAGTATAACATAAGAATGGTAAAATGTTATGAAGCGTCAATAGCCCAACGGCTAAGGTGTCGGACTTGTGATCGAGAGGTCACGGGTTCTAACCCCACCCATTACACTATTACCGTGAACCACACCAGACAAGCATATTTATAGTTGGAGGGGTTAACAAAATTGCTAGTAATGTAAATTCAACCGTTCTCTTTTAAAAAAAGGTTTCTGTTTACCCCAACGCGGAAAAGGTATATGTGTATAGTAATTTTAACATAACATAACCAGCCTTTAATATTTTCTCGGCTTGGACACAAGAAGGAATGGGTCATAATCAACCACGCGAGCCCAGTGCGGGTTAGTAGACGCACGTCTTCGTATTTTGCAATCTAGGACATCCCGTTTCCTCACAATTTTTTCTTTCAGTTTTGAGAGTGGTGGTGATTGTGAAAATTACACAAAGTAATCTATCTTATCTGTAACTAGTGGGTCACCACTGTTCAATAGTATTTTACTCTACTTCATTTTTCATTCTAGCCAAGGAATAGAAATCTACTCAAGAAAAAATATTATAATATCAAACCAAACTTTGTGTTTGATTTACAGATAAAATTAAAATTATAGTGCACAAACATACTATATAAAATATGGCTATTATTATAAAAAGCTCACCTCCTATCTTCCCGCTGTCATTTGTCTGACTCTGTTCAAATCTTTTCAATGTTTCATAACCAGAGAGCAAACTAGTATCCATACCATAGTCAAACATTCTATCGAACACTTCAATATATCTCCAATCTATCTGCATATCAGGATTCTCTTTTTTGTCATTTAGTATTGTCCTGTAAAGGTTTACAAGATCTTCCCACTGGCCTCTGGAACATTGCAGAGTTCTCTTCAACTTTTTGCAAACAGCGGCCCAGCATACAAAATGGCAGACAAGATCTTTATACATCTCAATGTTATCATAGAAAAACTGGACAAGCTCATCCAATTCCTCAGTCTTCCATATCTCAAGTTGTTCAGTTATTTTACCAATTTTCATTATTTGATTCTCAGTTTTTTTAGATATTATATTGTCGAACAATATTGCAATAGGTTTTCTCGTTCGTAAATCATAACCACCTTCTATATATTTGTCTAGATGTGCATTATAAAGTTCCTCATACTTTAATTTGCAAGCTTCAGCAGTCTTGTCTAGTAAACGGCCGATTTCAGTCCAAAGGAAATTGTTAGGAATGGTTTTGTCATCAAATTCATCAAAGCAGTCAAAACAGTATTTTACTAATACTGTCATCTCCGTTGTATCCCAATCTATAACTGTAGGTGGCGGCTCTTCAACCTCAGCAATGGCCTGGTTTTCGATCAATCTGTACTCTTCAGTCAGATATTTTCTATGAAAGTCCTCATCACCTTCAAAAATTTTGTCAAATAGTTCCAGGTAAGGCCAAATGATACCCTCAGAGCCGCTCTCGCGTCTTTTGTCAATCAATCTTATGTAATGTTGCTTGTAGTTTAGGAACCGCTTCTGCCAATATTCTCCATCATCTTCTCCTATCTCTAAAGCAATTGTTTCCCATATACCACGTCTCCAATACTCAGCTTGGAAGTTTTTCTTGTATTTCAAATACAATTTCAGCATCATTTCAACTTTTTCATCAGCTGTGGCCCGACTATTCACCTTTTTCACCACCATTACATTATCATAATTCTGTTTTATAGCTGGAACTTTGATTATTTGTGGTTCTGGTGTATTTAAGGTTTCAACTGTTATCATGGGAGTCTCATCATGGAATATTTGATGGCATAGCTCGAAATATGGCCACTTGACATAGACTCCTTTCTGTATGTGGCCACAAATTTCATTATACTTTGCTTGTAAGCTATTTAATTTAGCTTCACATGAGTTTGGGTTTTTACCAACAAGCATAGTTTTGCAAGCTACAGTCCAAAGATGTTCCTTTTTGGTTGTTCCAGATATAAAAGTGTGTTTATTATCATTGTAAAAGACCAGCAGTCTTTTAGTTTCATCCTCGGTCCAGTTATCTATTAACACAGACTGATCAACACTGATTTCATTGGAGTCATCTCCAACATCTTGAATGATGAAGGAATTATCTTGTTGCAATTGTATGGCTTGGTTTTCTATACTCTCTACTGTTGTTAGTACCCCTTCTTCATTGCCACCATTTTCTGAAATTTATTATTACGAAACTTTTAAGTAACTGATAATTATCAAAAAGAATGAAATAAACAAAATTTTTATTAAATTAATTCATATCAATTGTGAAGCAATTTATCACCAAAATTTAAAGAAATCAATCCTAACTAAAGACAATATTTTTTTTTTTTTAATTAAGATTATACACTCTCAAATGATTGAATTTGATTAAAGTTGAGTATTTATCAAACTATCCTTAAATTTGAAAGCCTGACAATAATCACCAATAGAGTTAGTTTTAATTATTAACTGTAAGTATTCATTAAGAATACGGCCCTTAGCCAGTTGGCTAAGGGCTGTATTCTTAATAGCCTTGCTAAATAGTAGTAAAATAAATTCCTACTCCCTCTAAAGTATCTCTCTTGGTCTCTTAACCTACTTAACCAATTTTTATTAAACTTGGTACAGAGTTAGATAACGTATTGGTGAAGGGTAGGATAACTTTCCATGCAAGTAAAGCTGCAGCCACAAGCTAGTATAAAATATAAGCAGAACAAGAAAACAAACTTACCATCAACATAGAAAAGTAGTATTTCTCCATTAGTCCCCATCTCAGTTTTAACTACTATAGATCCATCCATCACTTATAAGGTAATGCACGCCTTCTGAAAAAAAAAGATTACTTTTTCATTGTAGATAGGGTCGAAGAATCCAATTCTCAAGTCTTCCATCTGAAGTTGTTCAGTTATTTTACCAATTTTCATTATTTGATTCTCAGTTTTATTAGATATTATATTGTCAAACAATATTCCAATAGGTTTTTTCGTTCGTAAATCATAACCACCTTCTATATATTTGTCATTTAACCACTATCTCACCTGATGGTAAGCGATGATGTGGTTGAAGTTGAAGCACACTTGCCTAGAAGTAACCTTCTCACTCTTGACTTAGAAGACTAAGCAGACAATATTAATTATTATTTTCCTAACAGTTCTACCACATCAAATTTATCTAGCAGTTCTACCTGCTTAAATTTATGGTTAGAATTCATTTATTTGTAAATTAATTTTAAAAAACATGAACATACCACCACCTTTAGAGTGTTGTTGATTAAAAAATATTCAGATACTGTTACTGAAGAGTTAAATAAATTTTATATTTATACAGAATTTTAGTTATTGGGCTTAACTAAATTTAGTCAAAATAAAATAAAATTAAATAGTTATATGTGTTATGTTACCTCCTGAATATCACTTTCACTACAACATCAAAAGCAAACAATAAAAAATTCCTAAATCTAAAAAATATTAAAGACATGAAGACTCTTTTATTCTTCTAAGTAACAAAAATATAATAGTCCTCCTAACCGATTTCGGCCATGGCAGCCAATCTCATGAGATATTATAGTGCACAAGTCAAATGGATGACAATCCAAAAGGACCGGAGAGAGATCAGGCAGGTAGAAACAAAAAAGTATGAAGTAAGCATAATATTAAGAACTAGCTTGTGCCAGCGGCTTCGCCCGCGTGGGAAGTTTTTCCCGTGTAAATCCCGATCCCGTGGGAACTTCGCAAAATCCTTTCTTAGCGGATGCCTACGTCATAACATCTACCTGCATGCTAAATTTCAGCCCAATCCGTCCAGTGGTTTGGGCTGTGCGTTGATAGATCACCATGTCAGTCAGTCAGTCACCTTTGAGTTATATATATTTAGATTGTATTTGATTTAAGGAGACATAATGCTTCACCTAAGTTCTCCACCTGTGTGAAGCACGACTATGTATATAGGATTCCATGCTCCATCTGATGATGTTATAGTAAAATCAGCTACCTACTTAGCCTTTTCCAGTTGATTGTACAAGCCGATGTACAATGATGCAGTAAATCGTTGTTCCTAAAAGATTCAATATCTAAACAATATTTAATTTATACTAATGAAATACTTATAAGCTTTTGTGATGCACAGAATAGATTTGAGTAGATATTATTTACAAGCCCTTGCAGTGCATAAAATAAATGAAAAGTAAAGTCAACAAGTTGTCAGGAATAATTTTAGATAATTATGTGATTCTAGGAGTTTTTAAGTATAGGTACATCCTCTCAACATCTCATTTTTATGACAGTTTGCAATATTATAAGCACAAGTACAGTCTATTAAAACATATTGTTTGTAATTACATTATGTATTTCTATTAATTATTTGACTGTACTAATCATTAGTTGAAGCATGGGACCATATATAGATCCCATACTCCGTCTAAGTGAAGAAGCTAGGTAAAGCATGGTTCCGGCCTTGATTTAAGTATTGTTTGCCATTCACAAAATGTATGCAAGTGTTGACTTTAAGCCTTTTTTGTCTCTATAGTGTATTCACGGAGACGAGTTAGTATAGCGCCTTCTCTATCGCACATTATCATACAAATGACAAAGACAAAAAAATTTTTGTAGGGTCAGTGGGCGTTAACAATACCTTAGAAATGTAAATGTGCATTCACACTGCGCTTCTTAAAAGTTCGCTTAGTTTTTTACTGCGGCTTCGTCTGTCGTATAAATTGAGACATTTACTTAATAAAAAAAAATTATGGGTACCTACTTTTTTATATATCTGATGGATATGAAAGGAAAGAAATAAAATCGAGAGTTAATGATTGAATTTTCTTTATTATATTATAATGTCTATCTATACAAGTTTATAACATATCATCATCATCATCACTCTCCGTACTATCACTACTGTCGTCGTTTCCTACATTTATTATGAATCTTTCAGTTATTGCTTCCACATTTCTGTCCACAGCACATCTGCATAGTATAGGAACTATGAGTAGACTAAAAAGTACTCGTACTGTGTACACCGCCTTAGCGTTTATCACTGACCAATAGCAGTTAAAAAATTGTGTGAGTGAGATAGCGCTCTACTAACTCGTCTCCGTGAATACACTATAAATGTGAGTATTTTTAATTGGCTCACTGTTAACTTTTTTATTATTATCCTGTTCATTATAGCTGTTAGTCTTCATAGTTTAGTGTGTTAAAAAACTGTGTGTGGACTGTATTACTGTATATCCAACAGAACAAACCAAACTAACAAATAACCGAGCAGCCAACATGGCATGTTGATTTTACTGTTAAAACAGTGAGAAAAGCCTAGGTACATTGTAACAGCTCTGCTAAACAGAGGTTGCGGTTAGAGGTCAAGCATATAAAACTATTAATAACCGCAAATAGGACCAGGTATTTTATTAAAACTAAGAATGCAGTTTACTAGTCTTTTTAGAACGCAGCTTATATTGCGTTTAAGTGTGAGCTAGTTTATGACATTTTTCATCTTTGACAGCTTCATATTGGAGGCCTAGATTTAATTCAGAATGTATTATTTTTCTATAACCCCAGAACAAATAATAATTTTCGAGATCATTTGTGTGTGTGTCCTTACTGACAAGTTTTCGTCAAGATCTAAAGACCTCCAAAAATAACACATAAAACAAAACACTACGGCTTCGCATCGTTGATAATGAGGAACGCATTTATCATATCAAAGGTAAATAATTAATAAATATTGAATTACTTACCAATCAAATGTTCCAAAACAATTTATATTGTTCCAATTTGACATTGGCGGCCAAAACACTATGTATGTTGATCGGAAATCAAAACAATTTAGTCAAAAGAAGCGCAGCAATGCGGTATTACGAAGCGTTTCTGTCAATCTGTCCGCCATTTTGATTTTTGAACCACTTCATTACAGATAAGGACAGTGCACACAAGTACACTTTTTATTCTTTTCTGCTTGTAAAATTCAAATGCGATTAATAATTTATTGTGTTTTCCTTAGAGCCATAAAAGTACCATAAGATATTTAAATCAGCATTTCACTTCTAATATTAACATATATTCGAACTAAACGTTTACAATCGCTGAAATAGTAGGTAGTACAGTCAGCGGCAAAAAGTCAGACTATAGGTAGGACCGCACTAGGCGGAACTGCACCGCAGCGGAACTGAGCGAATCGACACGTAATTTTTTGGTATGCCGCACTTGAACTGCAGCGGCGCTACAAAAATATATTCAGTAGCTCGGCAACCTCTGAGCAAGATGAACGACGAAATGGATAATATGATTATTATTTCCTTGTTGTGCGAGGAAGAGGAAAGGATCGAGCAAGAACAGGCAAGAAAAAAGCATTGAGGTAATATATAGGTATACCTCAATGCTTTTTTCTTGACTTTTTTCAATAAAAAGCAATATTTTGTAAAAGGTGATAAGTTGTTGACATTATGGCTTTTGTAACTAGATAAATTACAAACCGACCCACTAAAAACCCTGAAAAAAAATTTTTTTGCAAAAAATAGAACCGACTTCCATATCAAAACACTACAAATCCAAAAATAACTTTAATTTCGGTAGGCGGTGTGAAAAAAAAGAAAATCCAAAACCAATAACACCGACTACCGAAATTTTGAACTTTACTTTTGAGTAACTTAAATTTTGAATTTTTGAGGAGTTCTCCTGGTACTTGACCATCAGCTCTACCATCACCATATGTATTGTGACGAGCATAAAGTTTTTAACATCCGTACTTAAGTAATCGAATCGCAATCCACGAAATACTTATTATTGAGTAGTTTCAGTGGCCATCTGTGGTCCTCATCATCAGTTCAACTTCCCCAAATGGTACTTTTCAAAAGCAACTGCTCAAGGTACTATAAGAAATACCCAAAACACTATAGGTGTGCCTATAATATTTGAAGAGTTTCCTCGATATCTCCAGGATCCCATCATCAGATCCAAACATGACGACAATGGGACCAACTAGAAAGTATACCCTTTCAAATGCAACAAGAATTTTTCAAATCGGTCCAGCCGTCTCCGAGTTATGAGGTAACAGACATAAAAAAAAAGTTCAAGACGAATTGAGAACCTCCTTTTTTTGAAGTCGGTTAATGAAGTTTGTCAAACCGCACTCCGCGGCAGCGGAACTACACGTCGCGACAGGTTGCGACACTTTTGGTCAGTTGCTCAACTTTGCCGCGCAGTTCGGTTGGAGTGCAGTTCCGTTGCCGCTTAGTGCGTGTTGTCTCGTATAATTTCATATAAAGAATATTTTGACGCGTCGTGTCGCTCAGTTCCACTGCAGTGCAGTTCCGCCTAGTGCGGTCTTACCTTATGACTATACAACTATACATAGAGATATATACATAGATCAGAATGCATATGGAGGAGTGGATGGACTGCAAGACAACTAATTGCACTATTTTACTTTATTTTATTCATGTCTACATGTGCAAGTCGAGAGCGCTTGCAGTTTTAATACCAGTAGGTACATGATATTAGTATGGCAAATTATTTGTATTTATTGCACGCTATTAGTAACAAAATAATTGTTGATATTCGTGGAATTAGTACGTTCTATTTCGATATTGGTAATTCTTTTCCTCTCACCTTAGTAAAAGCTAGCCCTTTGGATTTTTTTCAAGGGCTAAATCATCAAATGACTCCTCCCGCTCTAGGTCACTAAAAATCCACCCTTGCATGCCAGGGCCGTTTTCGTACCGGCAGTATCTCGTTAGAACATTCTCTTAACCACGGCGCCTTTAGGTCAAGCGAAATTTCAACCAGGTGATGATAAGTGAGAACTTTAAATATTGTATAAGCACACCTACGGTCAGATCATAAGGTCCAAGGATTGACAGTAAATTACCTTGAGCTACAGCATATCTGCGGTCATACTACACATCCCGATACCTACGTTTGTGCATGAAATAATTGCAGCATTTTAGTTTTATTTCGGTGGAAAAATTATCCAGCCACTTCTTAGAGGGGACTTATAGCCGCGATTACGGCGTGCTTCTGGCCCTCGGTTTGGTAGGAGCTACTTTGATACTCCCTTTTAATAACAAAATTACTGTCAATGCATTAGTACTCGTATAGCTGTAGACATAGGCGTAGGAAGGGGGGGAGCCGGGTGGGCCGTGCCAACCCTAGAATGGTCTGGTGCCCCCACGAAACTTTTGACTAACAAACAATTATGGCTGAAAAATTAAAAAATCTGGCCAAGTGCGAGTCGGACTCACTCATGCAAGGTTCCGTTATGCGATACATGTTAAATTAATTTATACTACACCTGCTTGGAAAGTACCTTGATACTTTATCAAATTTACGGTAGAAAGTACGTCATTGCATATCGAACAAATATGCGGGGAGAAAACGCATCTGAGCGGGAGAGAAAAGTGTATGAAAATTCATTTCTTACATGGTTTTTCTTTTTTAATTTTGGGTAAGACTATGCGCCGGTAACCTAAATATCAAAAGCCAAAAAGTTTTTACAGTGAGTTTTTATCTCCAAGTTCGCAAAATGACACTGGCCACTAGCTGTGTGTTGGATGGTGTCGGGCTGGCAGTGCGACCCTGCGGCGGCAGGATAAACAATTTGAAAAAAGAACATGTGAAAATTGCAGACGCCCTTGGCGCCATTTTCAATTTGTGTGTTGTTTGAGGATTCAGTTGACTCATTGACTCATCTCCTCAACCATCAACGAGCGCGGCGATGCCAAATGCCCCTCAGCAGCCTGTTGCCCCTTTGGCACCACAGCCTTCTACGAGCGCAGTGCCAATAGCACAGCCAGTTATTCCTCCTAAGTACATTGTCGCAAACATCTCAAACAAACATTAATGGAAAAAGTGTTACATTAAGCTTCACTAACTGCAACAATTTCAATATAAATTTCAATTAGTAAAGATTTAGTTTTTTATTTTCCTCGTAGGTGTAGTATAAAGCACTATGTATCACTCGAGAGAAAGAGCGATTCTCGATCTCGGGTGTTTTAAAGCCCTCGCCTACGGCTCGGGCTTCAAACGACACCCTCGACGGTAATCGGTCACTTTCTCCTCTCGGTGAACAATGTACTATTATGTGAAAATTTTCATTTCGTACGTTAAGAGTTGACGCAACTTTGATAAGCGATCATCGCTGCCCCTGGCCCCCCCTGGGAAATATCTCTAGATACGCCAATGGCTGTAGACCAATGGTTCCCAAAGCGGTCCACCAATTGTCCGCAGGAATCAAAATACGGTCCGCGAACTACTTCAAATTTTCGTGGATGTTTTGGGGAAAATTTACAGTTTCCCACTAAAAATGTTGTTTGCTATCAATTAATATCAGAGTTTACTATTAAGTTTTCAAATAAAAAATATTTTCGGATTACATAATTCAGTTTATTTTGTATTGTATTTATATCGTGGTCCCTGCTAACAACAAATGCCAAAACACCTGCTAAATTCAAAGTGGGCCGTGGTGAAAAAGAGGTTGGGTACCACTGGTGTAGATTTATTAGAGTAGGGTAACTTTGGAAGAAAACAAAACAGTATATGGAAAGTTTCAAAACACAACTTTATTTTCAAGAACATTCGACAAATAAAATAAATATAAATCAGTCATTAACATACAAAATCATTGTTGTTCATTAGAATGTAAGTTTTTTGGGACTATGTATTAAAATCAAATAAAAAATCTAAGTTATATATACTTTGGCAATCTTATTATTTATGTAGGTGCGTAAAAAGTTTTTTTTTTATATAATACTGCTAGTATGAAGGCTCTGGTACATAATGGTTTGATTGAGAAGCAAAGGCAATATTATTTTCAGACATCCATAGGTACATAACACATGGCCAAATTATCTAGTCATTTCGTAGCGAAACTTTGTACAGAGACTGGGTTGGTATCAATATCTAAACACAACAACAAAAAATCTTATTTAAAATAGTAGTAGGTAGATATTACAATAGGAATAATGCATTTAATTTTTATATGCTAAATAAAATTTGCTCTAATATACAATTGTGAAAGGATTTAAAATAATGCCATTACTACATAACAATGATATGAAGTTCTAAAATTGGTATTAAAACATTTATTTTTCACTTCGTCTTGTCTCTGCCTGAGGATTCTAGTCAATTAACTTATTTTAAAACTTTTGGACGTCAACATATTTTAAATAAGTTTTATGAGTATTTAAAAAATGCCTAGATACGCCTTTGTACATCAGAACCAGAGCTAATGTAATCACATGAATTTTTATTTTAATACTGTTACGATTTGGTTACTTGGAAGTTATTTCGTGTAGTATTTAATCTACAAAACTAAATCATTTCAGGTTAACTAAATTATGGGCACGGATATCATAGCTAAAACTATTTTGGTCTCAATCTAAGAAATTCTAATGATATGGAATTGTTATTTAAAGTGCTATAAGAAGACACGATTTGGGTCAGTATATGGCTGGTTTGGTTAATAGCTTTTGTATGTCCATGTTTTTGATTACCGTACTTTTTAATTTTCGGTAATATTCATAACCAAACCGTATCATATCATCTACGAGTACCCGTATGGAAGTTTTTAAATGTTTTTAAATTTTTACAACAAAAGTATTTTACAAAGGGTTTGAATTGTAACACCGAGTTAAATATGAATAAATGTATTTATTTGTAAAGCTTAGTTAGTAAAGGTATGTGAATTGCGATTGTATTGAATTAAGTATGACTTCAAATACAAAAGTTATTTTACGTTACCGTTTCTTACTTAAAGGGGACATTGAGAGACAAGAGTTTTATTGTCATCTTACGTTATTTTAATGTTGCCGCCATTTTCAACGTCATCCTATTTCCAGTTGGCTGTAGTTCATTGCACGACTATAATATATCTTGTTATGGATTTTCATATAACAACTATGTCAAAGCCGAATATTGGAATATTTATTTTAGATTGAATGGCTTAATAGGAAAAACAGTATTCCTCTAGCTAGGTAAAAGACATGTGGACTTTATGAGCATACCCATAAAGTCCACATGTATAAATCGCGGATAATTTATTTAGCTAAGCAGATCCCTATAAAACCTGGTTCAACTCCGGAAAACCCACACTTATTTGTACTCCCGCTCTTAAAATACACACAAATCTACCTACTGGTTAACATACATTTTAAAGCAAAACATCGATAAATAATTAAAAAATCGATTATGTAAAACATACAAAAATATGTATTTTATACAATCCCCTCAAAAACTTATGCACGTGCACGAATTATGAAATAAAACAAATATTTTTTTTGTTTTTTTTAGAAGTGCGCCGTTCACTAGTTTTGGAAGCTGACTGTACTTACCTAAGAAAACACTGACACGCACATTATCTTATATATCACACAAATATCCCTAAAACATAAAAATAAAGCATGATTATTATTCACATCTAACATCAAAAATGACCAGCATCTTTATATAAAACTGCTACTAACAAAAAGACTTGAATTCAGAAGGTGACAAATGCGTAATACGTCCAGCTTGCCACATCGGAGTGATGTGGAACAAAAGAGAACTAACAGGAAAACATATTGAAAGATGTCATTATCAATACATTTTATCTGAGCCCTTTCCTATCTGCCTTGTTCTTATCAGCCCCTACAGAGGGTGCCTTTAATGTGTAGTCGCCGATCCTAAAAGCCAGAATCAGCAGTGGTGACCACAAGAGCAACGCGAAGACAATGAAACTTAACGAGTTAACAATTAAACTGTCTTGGATTCTGCAGCCAAAGAAAGAAAGAAAACGTCATAAATTATGACGTTTTTTACCACTTCCCTGCTTATGAAACAAACATTTACACTGTACGGTGTAGTCCATCAGTGATCTTCAAACTGTGAGCGCAGGGCTGATTATGGACAGCGATGTTGCAAGTGTAGTGACATTAGTCCCCCAGTGAATACAAGTCTTAAGTTGACATTTGACAACTAATAGATGGCACTATTAAAATTACGATCCATTTTACTTAATAAGTACATTATGTCTACACATTGCACGTTTTAATACGCTCAACTTAAACTTAAATTACAATCTATGTACAGGACAAAGTAATTGTTACATTTTGATAATATAGAAACTGCATAAATTCTTACGTACACAAAAGTATAAAAATAATGAATATTGTAAAAAATTATAGAAATGAAAATTATTTTGATTACAGCCCGGCTTTTCTAGAAATACGTGGATAAAAATGGGAATATAATAACTAAAAATTTTAGTTTCTAAATTTGATATTATATTCTTATAAAATCCCATAGTATTTATTTGGGTATATAAACTCGTATTACACACACACGCAATAAATAGTATTACTTTACTCTAGGTCATCAATTAATAAAGAGAATACAATGCGAGATTTAATTAGATGCGAAACATATCCTAGAACGTACCCGTTCTAATAAGGTGTATTTTTGAACACAGCTTGAAAACAAGATATCACGAATAACAGGATTTTTAGCGAGCATCATAATAGTCAATGCTGAAACCGTCAATCAGAAGTAATTACGTACTAGGACGTTTTTATTTCATTACAATACTGATTATTTTTTATCAACATCTTAATTAAATTAAATATCGTAAAACACAGTTTTGTGAGTATGTTCACGTCAATTCTCATTTATCTTCAAAGCATTCAGGCACCTACAGCTATCTTTATACTTAACCTTGTGATTTAGAAATTTATTAAATTAATAAAACTCTTGAAGTGCTTATTTTAGTTCAGATCTAAATAAATTTTCTTCTGACGAAATACATAGTTGTTTTAAGTCGCTTATTTCTGTGACTGACTGTACCTTTCCTGTCAAACGTAAGATTTGTATTCGCGCCAAAACATCGAACTTCTTTTTAGTTTTTTTGGCACTGTTATCATCCAAAAGCTCAATGAGGCAAGTTTTTAATTTTCCTCAGAAAGTACCGCTAGCAGAAACCATAGTGACAATATTTTGGCACTTGATAAAATAATGACCCAGCAACTGCTATTTTTCATGTACCTATTTATTTATCTTTGAGTACGGTACTATAAAGCCTAGTCTACATAATAGTTTTGTGTTCATTAAAAATCGACAGTTTTATTTTGTTTTAAAGATTTAAATATTATGTAATTATTCTAACTAATCCCCGCACTGTAATCTAATATTATGTATAAAATCATTTCGCTCTATAGTTTTGTGTTCATTAAAAATCGACAGTTTTATTTTGTTTTAAAAATTTAAATATTATGTAATTATTCTAACTAATCCCCGCACTGTAATCTAATATTATGTATAAAATCATTTCGCTCTATAAAACGCGTTAGGTACTAATAACTCATATACCCGTGTTATACATCAGCTAAGCTCATAATATATACATACAGTATAAATATCAAATTTTTTAGGATAGGAAACCCTAGCTACTAAGTAATAAGAATGAAAACTGGCCAATCTGAAAGGTTCTTTTAAAATGCGCCATCAGCAATCGTCCAACAGGAAACGTTTATTTCCTCATTTATAATTCAGTGTTGCCATGTGGGAATATTTTTTATTCTCACTCCTTTTTGACAAATAAAGACTAATTTGACAAATGAAACAGACAAGCCAATAAGTTAACCGAGTCGATTGATCGGCGATTCTTCATTCTTGACTGACTTTGACCCGTCAGGGTATAAGTGTTCTGTGGACTTTGACTTTTCGTATTACAATACGCTAACTTACTTTGTTTTATCCAAACTGTTATATACCAAACATTGATCCTTAGTTTGTTAATGCAAGAACCCAGTAATATCTCGTGCATTTACTGATTTCGCGACATCCAAACCATCTCACTTAAATAACATGTTTGCCCCATTTATCATTTTCAAAATCTATGAACCGTCTAATAAAGGTGACTTGATGTTTACCAGACCTCACATTTGTCTTGAGGGTTCATTTTTGACCCTATAGGGCAGTGGAACTCTTCGGAAAACTCCCTCAAGTTGGCTATAGGGCCTATGACTCGATACTTTGCGATCGTGTGGTCATCTTTTTCTATCTGCATCTTGGTTGATTCTTTGGTCATAGCTGAACACCATACCTGGAATATGAGTATTTATTTATTATATACTTTATTGTATACCTTACACTACATTTAAAGATACAAATAATAAAACTAGTGTACAATGGGCGGTCTTATCACACAGGGCAATCTCTTACAGACAACCTTTGGATGGACAGAAATTAAAAGAGATAGATTTAGGGCTGTCAGTGTACCTACAACATCATACATAACACTAAAACATAATAATAGAATAATAATAATACATACCACAAAAAATAATATACAAATATATACTAATACATTTCAAAGTAATAAACGAGGGGAAAAAATTTATAGTGATGGGTAATGCTCCTTCACCATTCTTTTGAATGTAGGTAATGTTTGAGCACGCCTCACATCTATGGGCACACACACACACTATCTCACATTTATCAGTAAATTATATTTTTAGACGAGTTACCAAATCACCGTTAAACACAGGGCCGGATTAACCATTAGGCGGAGTAGGCAACTGCCTAGGGGCCCCGCATCAACTAGGGGCCCAGGCCCAGTGCACGCACCAAGAAAACACGTTTCTTTGAACTTAGGGACCTCATTGTTATCTCACAAAATACAAATCGTTAGATTTAGTAGTACAATTAAAACAATTTTAGAACAAATCTGGCAATAAGTAAACAAATATATTAAAAACCACAGCCCTTAATGTGCGTTTCCTCAGTTCACACACGATTTGGTAAGTCAAAGTAAGAAAAGGGGCCCCGAGAATGCCATTGCCTTAGGGCCTCTGACAGGGTTAATCCGGCTCTGGTTAAACATTACTCGTAAGATCTTTTAATCTGACTCCTTACACATTTTTTAACGATTTCTAGCAGTGTGAATAGAATTCACATTACTAACAATCTTGTTAACCCCTCCACTCCATGCTTGTGTCTGGATTGGGTTGACGGCAATAGTGTAATGGGTTGGGTTCGAACCCGCGACCTTTATCACAAGTCCGACACTTTAGCTATTAGGCTATTGACGCTTCAATACCTTTCCGAACTATTTTGGGGTCGGATTCCAGCTTAACGAGATGCAGGATGACTACTAGTGTTTTGCATGAATCGACTGCCTGTCTGACCCTTTTATCTGTTCTGTGGTCTGACCTCCACAACCCAGTAGCTGGGTAACACGATACACATTGGCAAGACTGATGTCAGACTGTTTCTGGCTGTAACGACTGTCAATTAAAAACAAAATGACTCTTTTTGTTTATTGATAATACGCTCGCGTTTGACCACGATTTCACCTGATGGTAAGTTATGATGTGGTCGAAAATGGAGCACGCTTATCTAGAAGTAACCTATTCACTCTTGACTTAAAGACTTAGAGGTTATAGCTATTGGAAAACACAGACTCCGGCAGGGAATTCCATTCCTTAGCTGTACGCACATGAGTGTTCTCAAAACGTTTAATATGAATGATATATGACACGTGTGAAGGTGGGGTACATGAAAGTGTGTGTACGTGAAGGTAGTGTGTGTTTGGGGTTGAGTGTGGTTGAGGAGGTGGGTAGTTGAGTTTAAGCACGTGTGTTTAAGCGTGACTTTTCCGGAGAGAATAACAAATGAAGCAATGGGCAGAAGGTGAGTTATGGCTGAGAAATAAATTCACGAGATGTTCTCTAGGACTTGCTCAGTGCTATCATAGGATAACTGTTGCAGCCAACTAGCAAGCTTTGTTTTCAGATGTTTAGTGGGTAGGGTATATATGTCAATAAGTCGATGGATTTTATTGTAAATGCGGGTACTAAGCACATTAAAGTGGCGGCTGGCGAAAGCGGTGCGACATGGGGCCGTACCACATACTGCGTGACCCTTGCGGTTCTTTAGAACTAGGTCGTCCAGGGGAAGGAAGGAGTGACGGCGTAGCACAGCACGTAGAATGTAAAGTTGTCGCACATTGAGGACTTTTAATTCAGAGTAGAGCAAGGCGGTTGGGTAATCTCTGCGTTTAAACTGAATTATTTTTAGAATAGCCCTTTGAGCTCGTTCCACATGAATAAGGTAGGTTTTACAGGCTCCTCCCCACGCAGAAACACAGTAAGTAAGAACCGAGACACACAAACTCTGATAGACGAGGAACAATGTGTCGCGGTCAGCTGAATGTCTGAGTTCCTTGAAGATATATATGAGCTTCCTAATTCGGGTGCAGAGTGCTTCTATGTGAGGTCGCCAGCTAAGATTTTCATCTATAAGTACTCCAAGATATTTGGTGTTTGGCACAAGGGAGAGGGAGATGCAGTTTCAATCGATGAGGCTGTTGTTCGGGGAGTTGAAACAAGTATGGGCTTTGACGGTACTGGTATCCGTGGGAGGTGCAATCGTAAGCGTATGGGGAAGAGAAAAACCAACAACTTTAGTTTTTTCGATATTGAGAGTCAATAGGTTTGCCGATAGCCATGCCATCACTTTATGAAGTGCTTGCTCCGCTCTTAATTTAGCTTTATTATAGTTTTTATCATAACTGATCAGAGTTGTATCATCCGCATAAGTAAATATGTCGCAGTTAGGAATTGATAGAAGGCACAGATCGTTGATATACAGTAAGAAAAGGGTAGGTCCTAGTATACTTCCCTGTGGCACACCGAAACTGATACTTCTATTGTCACTGTAAATGGAGTCAATCTTTACACACTGTGAACGATTTGACAAGTAGTCTGCGAACAAATTGAAAGCTGTTCCTCTGATTCCGCTGTGTTCCAGTTTGGATATTAGTAACTGTATAGAAACGGAGTCAAATGCTTTCTTTGTGTCAAGAAAGACTCCAAAGCACTTAAGTCCCTCATCCATCCTATTTACAACGGTTTTTGACAGGTCTACAACCGCGTCTTCAGTTGAAACTCCGCGTCTAAAGCCGTATTGGTTGTCCGCTAATCATTTGTACTTAGCAAGGTAAGTAACTAGACAGTTGTTTAGCTTTTTTTCTAGGACTTTAGATAAAGAAGTCAACACCGAGACTGGTCTGTAATTGGTAACATCTGACCTGTTACCACTCTTGTAAACTGGGTGGACTACAGCCTTTTTGAAAGCGTTTGGGAATGTACCCGTCTCAATGGCTCGATTGCATATATGTGCAATGGGAATTGCCAATGCGGCGCTGGACAGCTTTAGCAGCCTTGCAGGTATGTTGTTATGGCCGGTAGCACAACTATTGATAGGCACATTTGTATTGTCAAGTTAAAGAATTGAAGCCAGTTGTAGATCCCGTTCTGCCAGGGTTGGTAGAATGGGAATGGGATGCAGTCGCCTCCTTCTGCGAAGCAGTCATGCTACTAGAGAAGGAGGCCGACCGAACGCGCGAGGGAGAGGCAACTCTCTTCCTCACGCCCCAGCCGCCGCACAGTATAATATTTTGAGAAACTAGACGGACAAAAGTCAATTTAGGAACATGTCTTAAATGATCCTTTTAACGGAATAAATTAGAAGCTAACAAGTTATACTACAATCTAGTACATTTTCTGGGAATCTACGCGAAACAATAGTAGGTATAAACAGGTCGGGACGGCCGGCTACCTGAGCCACACCGACCGACCGCTTGCTGCTACCGTTTCATTCGTCTGAGTTCGCTCGATGAATACGCTGTGTTTCTGTGTGCTAGTGGTGATTTTGTGCTGTTATCGTTTTTGTGGGACTTTCAAGGTAAATTTTCATATATTTTTTTGTTAGTATGTATATTAGTTTAATCATAAATATTAAATTAACAGAGTAAGGTTTTAATTTGATCATAAACAGTACTTCCTTAGTTTCATCTAGGGTTTTAGTTAGTTTCCCTGCATTTCCCTGTGCATTGAGTATATTTTTCTGAAAGGTATATTTATATACTACAAGAAAATTGTTAACTTGCTTGCGAAAGTTTGCGACACTCATACATTTTCTTATTTTCAGAATGACTTCGCATATTTCTCGTCGTTCGTTTTTTGACGTTTGGTTTGCTAACGCCAAAGAATCAAGACAAGATGCTTTGTTGCATTATACTTTACAAGAACTTGGTGTCCAGTCCATTACGGATGATATTCTCAAGAGTTTAAAAGCAACAATCAGTAGAGTTAGTCAAAAAATTGACGAAAAATGGTCGAAATCAGGAAGACATCGAGAACGCTTTCTGAAAACGAATGCTTCATGGTTGGAAGCGAACATATCATTTACTGGTATTGTCAGTGAAACTATCGTCGATGTTTCACTACCTGGAACAAGTAACCGGGCCGGAAGACCACCGAAAGACTTTGAATTATCCAGTGAAAAAACAAAGAGATGGCGAATTCGTCATCTTCTTGAAACTACGTGTCCAGAAGAGATATCGATGGCAAACGAAATACAGCTTCGCCAGTCAGGCAAAAGGGATTCAGCAGCTATTGTTAAGGAGCTTTGCCTGTTTTCACATAGAAGAGGTACGGAAATAAAAAAAGCACGGAGGTGTTTAATCAATCCAAAGCAAGATGGGCTTTCGAATGACCAAGCCCTGGCATTAATGGTTGATGCAAATTTGTCGACACACCAATATGGCATCATACGCGAGCAATCAAAATTGATTAAAAAAAATCTGTATCCACCATACTACAGAGTGAAAACGGCAAAACATTTTTGTTATCCAAGTGACATTAATGTTTCAGAAACACATGCCGAAGTTAAACTTAAATCTTTAATGAATCACACGATATTAAGATTATGTAAAGTGCAAGAAGAGGTCCTGAAAACGATAAAAGACTGAAAAAATCTAGATATCATTGTTAAATGGGGTTGTGATGGAGCAGAACAAAATCGCTACAAACAAAAATTTTCTGAATCACACTCTAGTGATGAAAGTTTGTTCAGCATTTCAATGGTGCCAATACAAATGTATGCAATGAATGGCCAAGGTGGTAAACAAATTGTTTGGCAAAACCCTTCGACATCATCAACTAGATATTGTCGACCCATAAAGTTTGTGTTTGCCAAAGAAACTCCAAATATTATTGTGACCGAAGTTGACAAAATCAAAGAACAAGCTAGATCACTGGTACCTACTAAAATTATTGTAAATGACGTGGAAGTGTTAGTAAAGTCAACACTGATATTCTGTATGATAGACGGCAAAATATGTAATGCAGTATCTTCATGTACATCCACACAAACATGCTACATATGTGGTGCCAAACCCAGTGAAATGAATGACGAAGAACTCATTTTAGAAAAGACGGTAAAAAGTGAATTTCTATCTCTGGGTATATCACCTCTGCATTCTTGGATAAGATTATTTGAATGCATCTTGCACATATCTTACCGTCTGGATATAAAAACATGACAGGCTAGGGGAACCGAAAATAAAACCAAAGTGGCTGAAAAAAGAAGTACTTGCAAGAAAAGTTTAGAAGCGAATTGGGTCTTTTAGTAGATATGCCAAAACAACAAACCGGAAACACTAATGATGGGAATACAGCTCGTAAGTTTTTCCGAAATGCTGAAAAGTCGGCAGAAATAACTGGCATAAATGTTGACCTCATCAAGCGCTTCCATGTCATATTAGAGACCATAAATAGCGGATATTTCATAAATGTTGACAAATTCCATGAATTCGCCAAGGCAACAAGAGAATTGTATTTTAAGGAGTATTCGTGGTACCCAATGCCAGTAAGCGTACATAAAATTTTATTTCACGGGAAAGATATAATTTCTGCATGTGTTTTACCAATAGGTCAAATGTCTGAAGAAGCTCAAGAAGCACGAAATAAACATAATAGGAAATTCAGGGAACTTTTTACAAGAAAATCTTCGAGAATTAACACTAATCGAGATTTACTGAATAGATTGTTAATTTCATTGGATCCGTATATTGCTAGTTTGCGTGCAGCTCCAAAAACTAAGAGTGGTAAAATTAAACCCGAGGTAATAGAGCTATTAGAAACAAGAACTCCAAGTATTGAACGTGAAATACCAGTAGACGAAACAGATATAGATTCTGGTGAATCAGAATCAGAATCTGAAGACTCGGATGAAAGTGTTGACGAATCTGACGAAGATTCTGAAGAATCTCAAAATTAAGTGTACTAAACTTTGTATAGCTTGTTTATTGTATTTACTTTTTGATGTATAGTTGTGAAAATAATGTTCTATTGTAAAATTATACGTCTAAAACTATCAAATATTTTTTTTTATTTATTCCTTTATATTTTACCACCTAACAACACGTAAATATGGGACAAAATAATTTTGTCCCGCTAGATTTTCATAATATCACACTGTGCGCCGCGGGAGACGCCCCGAGCGTCGGGGATCGCGAGCCGATCTCCGGCCACCGTAGTTGCGGGCTTGCGGACGGCGAGCAGGGGTAGCTCACCGTCCGGTAAGGACCAGGCCCTGGTCGGTGGCGTGTTGTATTCCACGCGCGCCTCAAAGAGCTGTCAGCAATAGTGACGGGGCCCCATAGGGCCATTGCCTGCCAGGGTTGCGTGAATGTTTTAACGAGATACCGCGGCCCCGGACCGCAAGGGCAACTGAAGGAACAGGGTGGGGTTTTAGTCAGTAGAAGTTTGACACTCCTTCCGCTCCATCTAGACTGGGAGGACTTATTTGATGATTTTCCCACCGAATAAAAAAGTAAGGTTCACAGGAAGTACCCTATAAGTTTTGCTTTCCTTGAGAAATTTTAAATATTATCTACTATGGCTGTTTATGTCAAATAGTCATGACTGTAGATCTGAGTATTTGATCGGTTTGATATTCGCCTACGGTTTCCTGAGAAAAAGGGTCTTGATAGACTCAAGGAATAAACGGCAACGAAATCTTATCTTACTTCTTATTATAATATTATGAATGCGAACATTTTTGAGGATGGACGTATAATTATATGTTAGATATTATTATGGATGTTTGTTACTCTTTCACGCAAAATCTACCAAACGGATCTGAATGTAATTTGGTAAGTAGTTAGTTGACATCCTGGAATAACAAATAGTATACATTTTGTCCCAGAATTTTTATGGGATCGAGATTTACGCAGGAAAATCCTCCCACGTGAACGAAGTCCGCGGGCAGAAGCTAATGATCCTATAAGGGTTTAGTTTTTTCCTTTGTACGGAATCCTAAACTCAGTAATAACTCACCTGAGCAAAAGAAATGAAGAACAGTTGCCGATCATTGTACTTTAATCCTGGCAGGGTTAAGTTAACTTTGGCAGTCTTGGCGTGGTCTAAGTAAGCGTGGAATGATGCCTTCAAGCCCCCATTGTCAGCTATGTTCTCACCTGAAAGTTACAACGTATTTATAAATTATTCATGGTTAATGATAAAAGGGTGCGTAGCATTTGACATAATAACAAAAGTTCTATCGATCACATGACCTAATTTCATTTAATATATTTTTTTTAGTATAACGATGAAATGATATAATGAATTATTGATATAATTTCAGTTTACCTAATTTTATATGGTTTAATAAACATTTTCTATAATTCACATTTGAACTAATATTCAGTTAGTATAATATTCAATTTCTATAGTAACGTTTAATATAATTTTGAACTATGGTTGGTGAATCATGGTTAGGTCAGAACCATGACCATTAGCGAGATCCCTTCTATGGTTGGTGAATCATTTGGGTTAGATGAGGTTATAACAGTATGGTTTTTTCTGATATTTACTTATTCACTACAGAATTTGTGCAGAAAATGAGCAAATATGAAAATTAGGTCAACTGAATTAACATTCAGTTGACCTAATTTTCATATTTGCTCATTTTCAATTAGTATATTGGTCTTTTTATATAACTATAAAAAGACCAATATACTAATTGAAAATTATATGAGATGAACGTTATACTAAATGTTATTACAGCAAAAGAAGTTTATATGAAATGTAATATTAGATCACATGAAATTAGGTTATTTGTTTTTATAGCATATGAAAATTATATCATGTGAATGTTATTTCAAGTAATGGTGTGTAATATATGCCATAATAACAGATAATATATTATTATCTGTTATTATGTATGGCATATATTACACACCCATGATAAAAAGTAGGTTCCTAACAAACACACACATATACATAGATTATCACACTCGCTGACACAGATCAATCAACACACACGCATGAATTAAAATTTTATATTATTATTTATGTATTTATTATTGAAGTATCGGATTCCCAGTAACAGAGGTATTTTATTGCAGAAGTATCGGTAACTTATGGCACTGGTTTTCACTGTTCTGTTGTTTTTATTCCTGTACTGTAAATTTTATATTATTATAGGTTTTAATCTTTACCTAGTGTTTGCTTCCCATTGAGGCGCTGTCCGTCTACGGAGTAGTTAGAATATTGTTCCTGAATACATTTCGCTCGCGATTTGAATCTGCCTATGGTAGCGTTATTCCACCACTGGTTTAAGTTTCCAAATCTGTTGGTAAAAGAATATACATTTGTTAGACATTATTCATGAAGTTTGGCAATGTTATATTTATATATTAAGTCTATAATAATTTTCTCATCCACTTAACACGTCATGCTCTAAGAACACGTCACCTATAATTAGCTATTTTATAAACTGCAAATGCCAATATTGTAGTGTATATCTGTAATATTGTACTCTATAGATTAAATACAATTAAAAAAGTGACTGTGATTTCAAATTAACCGTGTTTTTCAAGTGCAATATAGTTATTTACACGATACTACAACACTAACAAACTTTTCTTCAATTTTGTGTCTATCGGTTTGTCCGGGCTTATCTCTGGAACGGCTGAACCGATTGTGTGATATTTTCACTGGAAGATGCAGGATGTTATAGGGCATATAAGCTTACTTATACTTTTTTATCTCGGAATCCCTATGGGACGAGATCTACGCGGGAAAAAGCTCCCACGCGATTGATTTTTTAGTTGATATTATGATGATTGATTTACAATCAAATTTCCGAAGGTTTTCGATGCGCTGAATCCGAATCTGGTCTCAGAATCGCTCTATCACGTCAGGTTTCTGAGATATCCTAACCTAAAAGTGCAAAAAGTACCTTTTCGTACCACTTGCTCAAAAAAGTGACATTCTATGCCACAAAAAGCGAACATAACAATAGTCATTTTTAATCTGTTGAGAACAGGGAAAGAAAATTGTACTGAATTTCATTCATCCTCTAGGGGGAGAATGTGATTTAAATTTGGAATACTTACAGAAATTTATACTGAACTACATCTGTGTTTACACCATTGAGTTTCTATATAATGCATTATACATATTTTTGAAAAAGGAATACGCATTTATTATGCAGTTATGATTATTAAATAAAATTACGAAAACCGACGAGGCCGTATGAGCTTGATGCCTTTGCTTTTCCGATAAAAATAATATACAATATTAGTCTAGCTAGGAATTTGCTGCGTTTGGACCAATGTTTCGAATGTTAACTTTTACTTTTAATTGTCATTATTTTTAATAAATGCTTATCTCATATTATTATTGTGCTAATTTTTTCGCAAATGGTACGAAAAGTAGAGTATTTTCCTCGGTGATAAAGCTGTCTTAGTCTTGGGTGAACTTAAATCCCTCGCTACACTCAGGACTCGTCTTAAATCACGAGCGAAGCGAGGGATTTAAGTTTTTAACACCCTCGCTACGCTCGGGAGTAAACCTCGAGTCCTTCGTTACGCTCGCGATTTAAATCGTCACCCGCAACAGAAGACAATGCTTTATCCCCTTGGTTAATAATCTACTATTTTTGCCCGATTTTTGTAGACCCACGAATTATTTTTTGTAAAAAAAAATAAAGGTTATTAAAGAACAAGTCTTCCTCTTTGAAATGCCGTTGAGTTTGCTCAAATATTTTTTTCGCTGAGATACCGCATTTTGAAGTTTTCATGTTTGTGGTTTGATATACGTAGTTTTTAGGGATAAGGGTGGGTGGGGATTGACGGGTAAGGAGTTTAGAGCTGAGTTAGCTCGCTTGTAGTGTGAGAATTGAAGAAAAACAAGACTCAATTAAAAAAAAATTGCGTCTAAACTCGCTTTCCCCAGGGTCAGGTGGGTTAACCTGCTTTAAGTTTAGTAGGGAATATTTTTAGGGATAAGGGTGGGTGGGGGTTGGTGGGTAAGGAGTTTACTGAGTTAGCTCCCTTGCCGCTCCCCGTGGTGGGAGATTTCAAGATAAATAAGACGCATTTTTCGGAAAATACACGACTAAACTTACTTTCTACAGTGTCAGGTCGGTTAGCCTGCTTGTATGCTATGGTATACGAAAATTTACAACTACTTCAAAACACGATATCTCAGTGAAAAAAAAAAAATTGAGCAAACTCAACGGCATTTCAAAGAGGAAGACTTGTTCTTCGATATGGTAACCTTTATTTTTTTTTAGAAAAAATACCTCGTGATTCTACATAACCTCAAAATCGGGCAAAAACGGTCCTTTTTGCACTTTTAGGTTAGGATATCTCAGAAACTTGACGTGATAGAACAATTCTGAGGCCAGATTTAAATTCAGCGCATCGAAAACCTTCGGAAATATATAGTCTGGTTTCTGGTTAAAAATTTTGTCGGCCTGTGTTATTAAGTACCTAAAACACAAATAACTTCCGTTGACATACTATGTATAGATGGCAATATTCCCTTACCTATCATACTCCCTGCCCTGGTCATCGAAGGCATGTGTCAATTCGTGACCCATCACCACTCCCATAGCTCCATAGTTCACCCCCTTAGGATTGTCTCCGTCATAGAATGGTAGTTGCAGTATGCCAGCCGGAAAAACTATCTGATTCTTAGTGGGAGTGTAGTATGCGTTAACTGTTGATGGTGTCATGCCTGAAAAGGGATAATTTAAAAATTTATAATGCAAAAAAAATCCCGTAAAGATATTTTATTTTATTGATAATAAGCTAGCGTTTGACCACCATCTCATCTGATCGTAAGTGACGATGTGGTCGAAGATAATGTTTTAAATTATAAATATGTATTTTCATTCATTTTATATAAAATAAAAATATATAAGTGAATAAATAGGAACTTAAATGTTTTAAAATCATTTGAATTATGTTGTAAGTCATAACCGGTAGACAGAAGTGGGGCAGAGTGGGGATGTTGTAGTAGTCGGTAATGTGTCACTGTCACTTGTGTTCGAGACTTTGGACAGAACACTGCTATGCTTCCTGTCAGTTCTATCCCACCAAAACATCCTGTAAAACCTAGCCGAGTCTCGATGGAGCCTCTTGTTTCTCTATAAAACGTAATGAAATCTCTAAGAAAAGGCAAGCCAAGTCTAAGGTTCTTTACTGCGATTTCTTTATTAGCCATTTTCGTATTCAGCCGTTGAACATTCTTTATGCACATTTACTCGTTGACACATCCAATTCAACGGTCAAGTCACTAGTCTAACTATATTAATTATTACTATGTTAAGCGATCTGGCGCCAGATCGCTCTGAGTGACCTACTTGTATTTGCAAATAAGTATTTGAATATAGTTTTATGTTATTATTATAATTATACAACGTGTAACGGAAACCCCATCTCTATCCAAAAGGGCTGAAGACAACATCTGGTATGGAGTCTCTATGCACAGTTTCAGCACAAAATAACTGACTCAAAGAATTGATACCAAATTATTGGTTTCATATATTTCTTGAATACCAATCATAACAAACGTGTCACAGCACTACGAGGGTCAATAACTTTCCACGTCACTTGCCAATAACACGATATTCTTTTCGTTCTTCTTAATTTGAAAATTTCGGTATCTGGTATCAGTGTATTGGAATTTGTAATAAGTTTGTAGTAAGTTTGTAGTAAGCACGTAGACTTGTACTTGTGACGTAGATTACCCTTGCCATATCGTTTGTTATCATCCAAAGAAGCCATGCACTTGGCATGTATATACCCTTTAAATTACACGTTGTATATATTATACTGTAGTATAAAGGATTCATACGGGCATATAGACAGACTGACAGACAGACATGACGAATATATAAAGGTTCCGTTTTTTCGCAATCGGCTACGGAATCCTTAAAAGGAATACTGCTCAAACTTCTTACCCCACTTAGTCTTGTTGACAGGTTTATCCAGTTTGTTGAGGTCGTTCTTGAGGCTGAACACGTTGAATGCGATGTTGTTCTCGAAGTACTCGTTGGGCTTCACTTCTAGTTCTTCATACTGCTTGTCTAGCTCGTCTTTGTGGAGGATGTAGTCGGGGAATCCTGGGGGAAAAGAATTTATTAAATTAAATAAATGTTTATTTATCTATTTATGACAAACGGCGATACGCCATCATTACGTAGTGGACATCCCACCCATACGCACAAAACGTTTTGGGAATACTTTCATTATCCACAGTGAATAGGTTACTTCTGGGCAAGCGTGCTCCATCTTCGACCACATCATCACTTACCATCAAGTGAGATGGTGGTCAAACGCGAGTCTATTATCATTATTGTTAGTGACTTACAAACTACTAGAACTCACGCGGGGCTCCGCTCCCGTGGATTCTATCACGGTAAAAACATAACTCTCCTTTTTTGCAGTCGCGTAAAAAGTAGCCTATAACCATCCTCAAGCTTCAAGCTACTTCCATACCAAATTTCATCCAAATCCAGCCTGTACTTTCGAAGATTAGCGCGTTCAAGCAAACAAACAAACAAATAAACTTTTCCGCTTTATAATATTAGTATAGTTGTGATACAATCTATACTAATATTATAAAGCGGAAAAGTTTGTTAGTTTGTTTGTTTGTTTGTTTGTTTGTTTGTTTGCTTGAACGCGCTAATCTTCGAAAGTACTGGGTGGATTTGGATGAAATTTGGTATGGAAGTAGCTTGAAGCTTGAGGAAGGTTATAGGCTACTTTTTACCCGACTGCAAAAAAGGAGAGTTATGTTTTTACCGTGATAGAATCCACGGGAGCGAAGCCCCGCGAGAGTACTAGTAATCTTATAAACTATGTTAGTAAACAATACAAAAAAAAATAAACACAAGGTATATTAGTAACACACCATAGACACGAGAGTATATCTAGCGTCTATGGTGACCGGACCAGCAGCGACATAATTTGAGACAGCCATGGTGAGTCGTACTTGTCTAATGTCTTGTGTAATGGCTTAGTACTTAAAGTACCACAGAGAGACATGGAGCGTTCCATCGGCATTTTTTTTTATGGATGAGCGCGCTCTTGATCTCGGGGTCGACTGATGGTAAGCGATAGATGAGGTCTACGACATGACGAGCGAGCCCAGAAGATGCCTATTTACTCTTGCTTTAAAAGCTGAAAGGTCATAAGTGGCAGGGAACACAGAAGCCGACAGAGACTTCCATAACTTGGCCGTGCGCACAATAAATGTGGAGGAAAATCGCTTGGTACGACAAGACGGTATATCAACCAAGCGTGGATGGTACCCAGCCGTGCGTCTGGTAGACCGGTAGTGAAATGGAGATGGAGGAATCAGGTCATGGAGCTCCTGCGCACACTCCCCGAAGTACAATCTGTAGAAAACCGACAGGCAAGCAACGGTTCGCCGATGAGCCAGACTATGAAGCTTGCCCGATAGCACCTCGTCGCCTATAAGCCTTTAAGCCCTGCGCTCGATCGAGTTCAGTGCAGCAAGTTGGTATTTTGCAGAACCATCCCACGAGTGGCTGCAATACTCCACGCAGGAACGGACCTGTGCTTTATATAGATTCAGAAGCTGCCAAGGCATGAAATACCGCCTCACCTTGTGTAGAATTTCCAGCTTTTTTGCTGCAGTCTGAGCTCTGTACTCGATGGTTGAGCCGAAGTTGAGGTCTGATGTCAACTCCATGCCCAAAAGCTCCAGGCGGTCGGTAACTATACCCGGACTTTTAATTCGATGCAGTAAGTTGACATAAGCTAATATCACTTACTAAAATAATGATACCCTACGAAGTATGCCTTTTAAGTTTTGTCGTTTGAAGAAAAAAACACAACCAGACCCTTTACGTACGAATCACGTAGCTTAATACACTTTTCCATTCGCTCAAACCAGTTATTATAACATTTATTCCACTCTACAGTGGGGGTCATAGATGATACATATATTTACTGAGTGGGGGTGTTCAAAATGGCTGACTTGAAAGCGCCGACTGCTTCTTCACCGGACTGGAACCTTTGACCACGAAGACTTTTCTTAATTTTAAGAAATGTAAAGAAATCGTTAGGGCTTAGGTCAGGACTGTATGGCGGATGGTCAAGAATTTCTACTTTTTCCTGCTTCAAATACTCAATCGTTTGACGAGCGCTGTGTGAGCTTGCGTTGTCGTGGTGCAGGATGATACGTCGCTTTGAGTTAGATTTTCGAAATTCAGCGATGACTTGTGGTATACAAACTATGGTATGCCACTCTGCGTTAACCGTTCTACGATCTTCAAGTGCAATAGTCGCAAAATGGCCGGATTTCCAACGAACGTGGCCATCATCTTCTTTGAAGTGCTTCGAGAACGAACAACTTTAGTCGGCTTTGGCTCGTCTTGAAAGACCCAGATTGTAGATTGTTGTTTGGAATCAGGATCGTAGGCATAGATCCAAGATTCTTCACCACTGATGATATCGTAGACGTGATTTGACTCTCCTCGGTTGAACCTTTGCAGAGTTTTCTTATACCATCTGACGCGGGTCGCCTTGTGATCGTAAGAAAGCAGATGCCGTATACAACGGCAAACTAGCTTTCTCACACCAAGCGCTTCATGCAAGATCTTCTGAATGGTTGTTCTTGAGATGCCTAATATAGCCTCTATCTCTCGATACCTCACATGACGATCTTCGAGAATTAGTTGTCTCACGGCAATGATGTTTTCTTCAGTGAAGGCAGATTTTGGACGTCCTTCGCGAGATTTGTCACTAACACTAGTATGTCCACGCTGGAATTCTAAATACCAGCGTTCGACAGTCCGCAGATATGGGGCTTTATCACTGAACACAGATGTTAGCTCTTCAATACACTGAAGTCGTGTCAGGCCTCTTCTAAAGTTGTAGAAAATTATTGCACGAACATTTTCCTAGAAAGATTCATTTTCGTACGTAACCTGACAGATTCCGATCGACGTTGTGACTAAACAATAGCATTAATCCTAATACTTTCAACTGTTTTGAGATTCAAAATTTAAACACATTCGGATGTAGAACAGTTCCAAATTCAAAATTGTCGGGAAATATGGAAACGACAGAACATAAAGGCATTCCTCGTATTTAAACTAATAGTGATGGATGATGCCGCTTCCTAGCTACTACCAGGTGTTGTGTAAGCTACTGGGAGTTGGTACAGGCGGGGGTTCAGTGGGACTGTCTGACTGGACTGTTTAACGTTCGAAATAAGATGATTTTCTGCCTGATTCTCTTTTCATTTCAGTGAAACTCTTGTTATACAACAAGAGTTTTTCTATTCGTATGAATAGAAAAACGGATGATCGAACCTTTCCATGAAAAGAATCTTAAAAAAAAATCATCCGTCCGTCAAATATCGAAAAGTATTAAACATGTTTAATTTTGTTGCGTAAAGTTTGGCGCCCTTTATCATGGTAATTTTTTAAAGATTTAAAAAAAAGTTCAAGACAATTTGAGAACCTCCTCCTTTTTTTTGAAATCGGTTAAAAAAAGGGCAAAAGAATATGTGTTGTATATATTGTTTTAAATCTAACTGACCGATTAAATTATCCTATTTTTATGCTGTGTAATGACATTCATATAAGGCAATGATTTTTATTTTGTGTCTCCATTAAAAACCATTAAAAGACTACTCACACTCTAGATTAGCGGAAGGGAGTGTCAGACTTCTACTGACTAAAAATCCACTTGTTTCTTCAATTGCACTTGAGTTACGTGGCGGCAAACTCGATAGAATATTCCCGCAAAACCGAATAACTAATTAACCTACCCTAAAACTTACCAATCATATCAGTGATAGCATCAGCCTTAATCTCAGCAGCCTTCCTGGTCTCAGCATCCATCCAGTCCAAGTTCTTCAGGTTTCTCTTGAACGCGTTCCTAATATTGTTAATCATGATCTCTCCCTGCGTCTTCGCTTCGCCGTGGAATACTTCCCGAACGAACATGGCTCCTACAGCGAAACCTGAAAATGACGAAATTCGGATTGTTAGTCATGGTCCACTTAGGCAACACAACTTAGATATTATGGGAGAGCCTTTTGCCCAGCAGTAAGATGATGCACAGTATTTGACATTAAGGGCCTATACTACCTCAGCGCTTCTCACTCTTAATCTCGCTCGCACACTACTGGCCGCGGTCACGCGAGCAAGCGAGACAGGGTGGCAGGGAAAAGACTCCAAGACACCGATAATTTAGTTTATTTCTTTTTACGGTGAAAATAATGGTAATTTAAAAAAAGTAAATAACATAAGACCTGCTTTATAGTCAGTTCAATTAATACGCAAACTTTCATTGTCTAATTTGAAGTTATTTTTTAATACCAGCGGTTTATTGTTAGGTTTGGAGGTAACTTTGGATTTTTTTTCTATCAAGAAAATATTATGGAATCGTGTTTTCGTAAAACATATCCCATAAAAAACAATACTTGTCAAAAACCCAAGTCTCGCAACTTAGTTGTTCTACCGTAAAAAGTTGTGAGATCCATGTAATACCAAGTCGGTTATTAATTTATTCAGTCCCCACTTAAGGGACCTTCTGTCTTAAGTTGTTACGTAATTATCTAACCTAATGACATCTTATAGTGACCATATCAATCTGACCATAAAAATCTTTACCGTTTTAAATAAATAGATTGACTCGGCCATCGCATGAAAACACAATATATCTCACAAGTAATACATATATAAATTAAATTGTTTATTGCGATTGCCAAGTCAATATATTTATTTAAAACGGTAAAGATTTTTAATATTGATATGGTCACTATAAGATGTCGTTAGGTTAGATAATTACGTAACAACTTAAGACAGAAGGTCCCTTAAGTAGGGACTGAATAAATTAATAACCGACTTGGTATTACATGGATCTCACAACTTTTTACGGTAGAACAACTAAGTTGCGAGACTTGGGTTTTTGACAAGTATTGTTTTTTATGGGATCTCATTGCTTTTTGTAGAAAGTCCTACTTTTTTCCTTTCCGGTACCTTCTACTTCTTGTATACCAACAACGAGTTTTCTTAAAGCCCTCTCTCTGTCTTATGAGCTTTTCTTATTTTTGTAGGTAGCCTTCCTTTTTTTATTTTCCGGTACTACTTCTTGAACTTCAGCTAAAGCTTTTTTCAAAACCCCCTGTCTCTATGGGTTTTTTTTTCGGAGGCTTTGATACGCACATATGAATACGCACGTACGTCTTTTGCATAAGTTAGTAATAATTAATGCCGCACTCGTCAAACGTCTCGGTTAAAGTTAATCCATAAGTAAGTAATTATGCAATTTCGGGCAATTTACTCTACTTAATACTCCCCAATACTCTTAATACTTCTTGTTTTTTATTCCGTTGACCATTTAACAAGTTACCTTTGAGCATAATTATTATATCTAGGTACCTATCTACACTGGAAGACACGGTTGAGCATATGGTCGAGGTGTGCCCTGCATGGGTGGAGCACCGTCGTATCCTCATAGAGGCGATCGGCGGCGGCGACTTCTCGCGCCCTGCTCTGGTTTAGACCATGGTGCGAAGCGAGAGGGAATGGGATGCAGTCACCTCCTGCTGAGAAGCAGTCACGCTAGCGAAGGAGCCTTAGGCCTCCTAACGTGCGAGGGAGAGGCATCTCTCTTCCTCGCGCGCCAGCCGCCGGGGGAGACGCCCCGGGCGTCGTGGATCGCGAGTCGATTTCGGGCCACCGTAGGCGCGGGCCTGCGGATGGCGAGCAGGGGTCGCTCACCGTCCGGTAAGGACCACGCCCGGGTCGGCGGCGCGTCGTGTTCCACGCGCGCCTCAAAAAGCTGTTAATACCAGTGACGGGGCCTCATGGGGCCATTGCCTGTCGGGGTTTATGGGAAAGTTCCATCGAGTTACCCCGGCCCCGGAACTTTAGGGCTTACGAAGGAACAGGGTGGGTTTTTAGTCAGTAGAATTCTGATACACCCGAGCGGAAGAAGTCATTCGATGATAATTTTAACAAAAAAAAAAAGTACCCATCTACATCTATTATTTCATTATATTATACAGGTACACTGATTTAACTGCAAATGTAACTTTGTAATCCTATATATTTATATGGGATTACAAAGTTATTTATGCAGTTGATGTATCTAGAAAACTGGAACGAAATTGAAAAATATTATAGTTTTTCCTTGATTCATATACTAAACACTAATTCTATTCTAAATTTGAAGCTTCTATGTCTGCTAGAAGTGCTTTAGTCAGTCAGTGAGTGACAAAATTTACAAAATTAAGGAACTTTGACTCGTTATAATTCTTAAACTACTGGTTCAAATTGAATGAAATTTGAAATATTCCGTATTTATACAATGCCTGTTTGGTTACTGAAAATTCAGGCTTCTAGTTTTATCCACAACGAAGTTATAGGGGGTCGAAAATGGCCTGAGTTGCTTCGAGAAAAGAATGGTACGGCCGTGCCGCTTTTTTGCTCGACTTGGCGGGGGCACTGCCGTGCCCCCAGATTACCTAAAATTAATCCTCAACTTTGTCATATATTTATTTCAAAATTATTGCTGCAGTATTTTCGACATAACGGAGGATCATGCTAAGCCATTTGAGATAGTATAGGCCCTTAACAGTTAGTCATGTATGTATGGATTCTTTTTTATAAGACAGCTTCTCATTGCCAAGGCCAGGACAAACTAAGCAGCCAAGATCTTTCTGGCTGAAATAAAAAGCATACATTTGGCCTCAAATAAAAATTATCAATATTTTTTAGGCTTATAGTGTGAAGCAGAACTAAAACCGCTTCTTAATCGAATTGCAAGCTTGTCTTGGCTTGTCAGAATTCAGTTTTCCGCAACTTAATGTTTATTGTTTTAGGCTAAAACGTGTAAATTTTGTGGGCTTGATACACGTGAGGGCGCCACATACAGTTGCCCATGGGAAAAGCAGTGTTTTTCTAAATGTACACCCGCGACTTTCAGTGTCTGCCCTTGAGCTTTGTTTTGGGGACATTGGATTCTTTTAAACTGGGATGGCAAATCGGTCGGGATTATGGCAATGTCATAATTATTGGTTGCACAACATTGCGTCCAAGGTACATATTTGTAATCGCATGCCATTACAGAGCCTGCGTCAACAGGACTGGGACACCTTGTCAATTCCAGAGAGTTGAGAAACTCTACAGGGTACGACATCACAAAAAAGTAGATACCTGTTATCAAAGCTAAAACAGCCTAATAATATCTGTCTAGGTAAACTGTCGCAAAAAAAATAACAATTTCAACTTTACCAACCTCATCATATTATTTATTTATTTATTTAGGATCTCCGACAAAACATATACACAGATTATACATATCAAATACATATAGAGGTTATATAAATTAAGTATTTTGTTCGTGAAATCTTTCAATTATAAGAGACCACAACATGCACGATAAAATTAACAACTAAGCTAACAAATTAATCAAAATTAAAAAGAAAAATATACGGACAAATTACATATTAATAAAAGATTAGTAATTACATAAAAATACATGAGCACGAACGTTAATGACCTGATAAACATAAATATAAAAAATTGGTAAGGTGTGAGCCAGACTCGCCCATGAAGGGTTTCATAGTAACTCCGCAAAATAACTTTTCAGTTTCAGTTTCAATTTCAGTTTCAGCTTCAGCTTCGTTTTTGTTTCAGCTTCAGCTTCATTTTTAGATTCAGTTTCAGCTTCAGCTTCAGTTTTAGATTCAGCTTCAGCTACAGTTTCAGTTTCAGCTTCAGTTCAGCTTCAGCTTCAGTTTTAGTTTCAGCTTCAACTACAGCTTCAGTTTAAACTTCAGTTTGTGTGTGTGCGAGCCAGACTCGCTCATGGAGGGTTCCATAGTAACTACGCAAAATAACTTTTCAGCTTCAGTTTCAGCTTCAGCTACAGTTTCAGTTTCAGCTTCAGCTTCAATTTTAGATTCAGCTTCAGCTACAGTTTCAGTTTCAGTTTTAGTTTCTGCTTCAGTTTCAGCTTCTGCTTCAGTTTTAGTTTCTTCTTTACCTACAGTTTCAGCTTCAGTTTAAGCTTCAGCTTCAGTTTTAGATTCAGCTTCAGCTACAGTTTCAGCTTCAGTTTCAGTTTCAGCTTCAGATTCAGTTTCAGTTTGAGGCAGGTGCTTTCTCTTCTCTTTTTCCAACACCCTTTTTACATCCTTTAGGGATGATTTCCACGATAAAAACAAATTAGATAATAATAAAAGATTAGTAATTACATAAAAATACATGAGCAAGAACGATAATGACCTTATGAACATAAATATAAAAAATTGGCAAGGTGCGAGCCAGACTCGCCCATGAAGGGTTTCATAGTAACTACGCAAAATAACTTTTCAGCTTCAGTTTCAGTCTCAATTTCAGTTTCAGCTTCAGCTTCGTTTTTGTTTCAGCTTCAGCTACAGTTTCAGCTTCAGCTTCAGTTTTAGATTCAGCTTCAGCTACAGTTTCAGTTTCAGCTTCAGTTCAGCTTCAGTTTTAGTTTCAGCTTCAGCTACAGCTTCAGTTTCAGCTTCAGTTTCAGTTTCAGCTTCAGTTTCAGCTTCAGTTTATGTTTCAGCTTCAGCTACAGTTTCAGCTTCAGTTTCAGCTGCAGTTTCAGTTTTAGATTCAGTTTCAGCTACAGTTTCGGCTTCAGTTTCAGCTTTAGTTTCAGCTTCAGCTACAGTTTCAGTTTTAGCTTCAGCTTCAGTTTTAGATTCAGCTTCAGCTACAGTTTCAGCTTCAGTTTCAGTTTCAGTTTGAGGCTGGCGCTTTCTCTTCTCTTTTTCCAACACCTTTTTTACATCCTTTACGAATGATTTCCAGGACAAAACTATCCTACGTACTTCCCAGGGTCCTAAGCTATTCCCATGCCAAATTTCATGTAAATCTGTTCAGCGGTTTAGGCGTGAAAAGGTAACAGACATACAGACAGAGTTACTTTCGTATTTATAATATTATAGTGTATGTATTAAAGTATAGGATAACATTTGCCCGCGACTTCGTTCGCGTAGGAGGTTTTTCCCGCGTAAATCCTGATTCCGTAAGAATTCCGGGATAAAAAGTAGCTTATCTGTTTTTCCAGGATGTGAACTGTCTTTTTACCAAATTTCATTGCGATTTGTTCAGTAGTTTTTGCGTGAAAGAGCAACAAAGATACAATTCGAAAACTATCTCACGGCAACCTTATATCGGGATAATCCTATGTCCTTCCCAGGGTCCTAAACTATTCCCTTGCTAACTTTTATATAAATCGGTTCAGCGGTTTAGGCGTGAAAAGGTAACAGACAGAGAGACAGACAGAGTTACTTTCGCATTTATAATATTAAGTATGGATTACATCCATACTAATATTATAAATGCGAAAACCGCTGAACAGATTTACATGAAATTTGGCATGGGAATAGCTTAGGACCCTGGAAAGGACGTAGGATAGTTTTGTCCTGGAAATCATTCCTAAAGGATGTAAAAAGGGTGTTGGAAAAAGAAAAGAGAAAGCGCCAGCCTCAAACTGAAACTGAAACTGAAGTCGAAGCTGAAACTGAAACTGAAGCTGAAGCTGAAGCAGAAACTAAAACTGAAACTGTAGCTGAAGCTGGATCTAAAATTGAAGCTGAAGCTGAAACTGAAACTGTAGCTGAAGCTGAAACTGAAACTGAAGCTGAAAAGTTATTTTGCGTAGTTACTATGGAGCCCTCCATGGGCGAGTCTGGCTCGCACTTCGCCAATTTTTATATTTATGTTTATAAGGTCATTATCGTTCTTGCTCATGTATTTTTATGTAATTACTAATCTTTTATTAATATGTAATTTGTCCGTATATTTTTCTTTTTAATATTTGATTACTTTGTTGGCTTAGTTGTTAATTTTATCGTGCATGTTGTGGTCTCTTATAAGTGAAAGATTTCACGAACAAAATACTTAATTTATATAGCCTCTATATGTATTTGATATGTATAATCTGTGTATATGTTTCGTCGGAGATCCTAAATAAATAAATAAATAATATGATGAGGTTGGTAAAGTTGGAATTGTTATTTTTTTTTTGCGACAGTTTACCTAGACAGATATTAATAGGCTGTTTTAGCTTTGATAATAGGTATCTACTTTTTTTGTGATGTCGTACCCTGTAGAGTTTCTCAACTCTCTGGAATTTACAGGGTGTCCCAGTCCTGTTGACGCAGGCTCTACACGTTTTAGCCAAGGAAGGGAAAACGCAGTTACAAAAATGTATTGTAAACTACGTTTTTGGTTTTAAAAAGGTAAATTTTAAATACTAACTGTCTGTCTGTTTTTGGGGATGGATGAACACTGGTGATGGTTTTTTTTTTTAAATTTATATGCGTTTTTGCCCACCCAAAAAGGTGTACCGATTGGCAAAAAGAATTATTGACAAAGTGTAATATAATGCGGGCGAAGCCGCGGGCAAAAGCTAGTATTAGTATAAATATACTTTATTGTACACCTTACAATATTTTTATGAAACTAAAAAGTAAAACTAGTGTACAATGGGCGGTCTTATCATTCAGGGCGATCTCTTACAGACAACCTTTGTATGGACAGAACTTAAATGAGACGGATCTTAGAGGAGAATATTAGTACAGTGCGAACATTGAGGTAATATATACTACGTACGTACATATTACCTCAATGAGTGCGAACGAAGATTTACAACGCGCGTTATCACTGTATAGGTATAACAAACAATTTGTTTGACAATAATGAACTTACCAACGGCATTGTTAGTGTCAGTGACGCAGTATCTCCAAGATTCTTCAGTACCCTCAGAGCCGAACAGAGCCTTTCTCAGGATCTTGGTGGCGTCGCGGAAAGATTTCGATAAGTAGGTGGATAGAGAGCGGGACACTTGCCACATCATGTAGCTGGTCAAAGTTCTGGAATGGAGATAGTGTATGTTAAAAAACCTACATAGTGGAACTGCATTGAGATGTAGTTGTGTCGCGTTTCGCCAGAAATGCCACGTGAGAGGAATCATCTAAGTTTTTAAACTGACATCGTCACTAACAATACTATGCCGCCAAAATCTAGCCAAGTCTCGATAGAGTCGCTTGTTTCTCTATAAAAAGTAATAAAAGCTAAGCCTTCAAGCCAGTTCAAAGGTTCTTTACTGCGACTTCTTTATTAATATAGTTAATTTTATGTGACCGGTCGTTGAAAATTCTTTATGAACATTTACTTGTTGACACATCCAAGTCAACGGCCAAGTCACATAAAATCTAGCGAGTGTGTGCTTATACCATTATGTATTTATCGTTTTGACTTTACGATATTTCGGCACTGTTGCAAGCGCCATGATCACTGAGGTGAGCATGATAATTGCGGTTAGACGTTTAGGCAGTTGTCCGACTGCTAGCGAATAATCGACTAACTATCGGCGATTTACTCGAAAAAGATGCATATATTAATAGTTGCTCTCTTACTGTTCACAATGCCGGCGACTACTCGCTTTACTATTTTTGTCGCTGAGCGACAAGAGCTGTCAAAGATTATAGTCGCTCAGCGATCACTTGGCGGTCAGAACTCACGCTGAGAAACCACCCAGATGATAGCTCTGCGACTAAACTAGCGGAACTACACGCTCGCTGCTCGCTAACTCGTTTTCAGATGGTAGCTCTACGCGTTACTCGTTCATCGTCGGCGGTGCGACAATTGCCTTAGGAGCAGACGAATCGGTCTACCCTTTTTCTCGTTCGTTTTTGTGTTTGACACCGCTACCACTGTCACATATCACTCGATAAATGTAAATGTGGTAGCAATGTTTACCTAATTTTCGTAGAATAGGGATACTAAGTTTTTGCTTCACGTATACAGATACAGATGACATACCTTTGGTCTTCTTCAGTCTTGCTATATTTTTTTATTACTTTCGTGAGATTCTTGAAGTACTCTGGAGCATATACAACTATTCTTTCAGTGTCTGGTATCTAAAAATCATACCAAATAAATATAAGAACAAGAAGGAAACCTAAAAGCCTTTTACTACGTATGGATTATCAAAATCTACTTACAGTTCGATTCACCAGCTTAAAAGCATCATTAAAGAACATAGTCCAGTTAACAAAAGGCACTTCTTTTTGCCACTGTCTTATAGTATACGGATTATATAATCCCTCTTCATCCCTCCTATCCTCAGAAGGGGTAGTTATATTCGCCAGTTCCGTCTCAAATAGTATCACTTTGTTCATTTGGGCTCTTGCTTCCGTTTTGTTCGCTCCTAGTAAGACGCATATTCGTGTCATGTAGTCTAAGTAAGCGTCGAGGACCTTTTTATGGGCTGTTCTGTTCAGATAGTTGTCTCGAGTAGGAAGATTTAGACCGCCTTGATCCAGCTGTAATAAAAATATATAATTTTTATTTCACATTTTATGTAGTTACGGATGAGCCCGCTCTTGATTTCGGTAATGCCTGATGGTAAGCGATAGATGAGGTCTACCATGGAACGAGCGAGCCCAGAAGATGCCTATTCACTCTTGCTTTAAAAGCTGAAAGGTCATAAGTGACAGGGAACACAGAAGCCGGCAGAGAATTCCACAGCTTGGCTGTACGAACAATAAATGTGGAAGATAAGCGCTTGGTGCGACAAGACGGTATATCAACCAAGTGTGGATGGTACCCAACAGTGCGTCTGGTAGTCCGGTAGTGAAAGGGTTCCTGCGCACACTCCCCGTAGTACAATCTGTAGAAGACCAACAGACAAGCAACGTTTCGCCGATGAGCGAGCCCAGAAGATGCCTGTTCACTCTTACTATAAAAGCTGCCGGGTAATATGTGGTACGATTTTGAGCTTCAAGCGAAGGTAAAAGAGTTTTTATAAATAACGAAAATGTGTATTAATTTAAGTCATCTTTTTTGCTTAATTCTGGTCACAATTAACCTAAAAAAAAGAACCTATAACGTTCCAGTGCTGGGATACAGGTATGCACCATGGACCCAGTGTACGTTTGTCCATTCCATATTATGTCTTAAAATTTTTGGTTTGGGGTTTTGTGCAGTGATGATGATATCAATCAATAAGGTACCTAAAGTCTAAAAGTAATATGCCTAACTAGGTTTTAGCCAACGACCATAGGTATCTTTCTGGAATTAAGTAAGATTATTGGAATCTTCAAGGGAAAAGTCGGCGTCGCACCGTGATGGCAGAAGCGGTGACCATCGGGATGACGTGGTGTGAAATGAAGCATGACGCTCAAGACCGTACGCGATGGAGGATTACTGTGGACGCCCTCTGTCCTATCTAGGAGACATAGGAAAATAAGTAAAATAATACTAACCACAATGACGTGTTTCGATGAATTGCGGTCGTCTTCCGTTACTGCCCAGTTGAACAAGCCTCCCAGGTTGAATCTGTTATTGTATATTCTAATTTAAATCATAACGATCATGTAACAATGTTTTCAGACTAAATGCTCATATCGTTTCACATTTGTTTTCAAAAAGCTCATTCTTACTTAATAGGTTGGTTATTAGGATGTAGATAAAATAATTACTTTTTTTGTTAATTTTGAAATCGTTAAGTGCACTACCACTAGCCAAACAAAATATTTATTGCTAGACTAGAACTTTGATCCAATCAACTTCATCTTTGACCAAGTTCACTTTGACTGTGTCCAAACCTACTTTTAATTTAATTTAAAATATTGAATGTATATAAATAAATAAACTAAATAAATTAAAGCATCAGTGCAGTCAGCTGATAATGTGACTGTAATTTTTGCCAAACCAACATTGACTGTTGCCAAACCAAGTTTGACTTTTGCCAAACCAACTTTGACTATTGCCAAACCAACATTGACTTTGCTCAAGTCGACTTTGACTTTATCTAAGGTAATTTAAACTCACGTATTCTGCACATCCTGCACCAACTTCTGCAGGTCCCATTTCTGCTTGGTCATGGTAGTGGGTAGTATGTGCCAACCACCTAACTGCTTGATCACTGCTACAAGGGGCTTTTCACCAAGTTTCTCAATAGTCTCGTTGGTGTCTATACATGCGTCGTAGTAGATACGAGCTTTGGCTTCAGCGTCTTCTGTGTTTGAGATGTTTACTTTTTCTGTAAAAGAGAAATATTAATGAATTGGTTGAGCAAGGAACAATGATTGCAAAACCAACATTAAAGTGTTTGTAATACTTTGCACAATATATTTTTCATTGCACTTGAAAATTGCTCTATTTGGCCTGGAGCAAACTCAACATCCACACATTATTAGAAAGACCCTAAGCGAATTTAAGAATAGTTACGTTTAACTTCCAAATAGAGTTAATGTTTTATACAGGGTAACTCAACAAGAACTTTGTTTTTCTATTAGGGCAACACCAAGAACTTTTGACATTTAGTTTTTGGCGGTATTCGTAGTAGGTGCTTTGGCAACTGTTACAATGAATTCAATTTTGCTCGAAAATCGCAATAAACTAATTCAAATCCACTATGAAAATGGTCATTCTGTTAAAGTTACATTTCGTAAAATTCGTGATATTTTCGGACAACATAATCGTCCTTCTGAGACCGCTATTAAGAATTTGGTCGCGAAATTTGAGTCAACAGGCTCGGTACAAAATGTGCCAACACCAACACGTGCTCGACCGGGTCGTTCAACAGAAAAAATCGCCGCCGTGAGCCACAGTGTTGAGGAAGATCAAAATTTGTCAATTTCACGACGTTCTCAACAATTGGGGTTATCCAAAAGCACAACATGCCGATTTCCGCGAAAGGATTTGGCTTTGAAGCCTAATAAGATTCAACTAGTGCAGGAATTGAAGCTGACCGGCCATTCAAATCGCCGTAGATTCGCTCAGTTCATTCAGGAACAACCTGCTGGTTTTCCGCATTTGGGCTTATGAAAACCCTAAAGTAATTATTGAGAAGCCTTTTAACATGCTCAACGTGTCACTGTGTGGTGCGCTATGTGGTCTGGAGGCGTGATTGGGCCGTTTTTTTTCGAAAATGAGGCTGGAAATGCGGTAACAGTCAATGGATCACGCTATCGCCAGATGTTATCCACTAAATTTTGACCTATTACTGATGACATGGATATCACTGAAATGTGGACAATGTGGTTGCAACAGGGCGGTGCCATATGTCACACAGCCAATGAAACGATCAATTTATTGCAAACCAAATTTCCCGACCGCATAATTTCGCGAAATTCAGCTGTTAAGTGGCCAGCCAAATCGTGTGATTTAACACCACTGGATTATTTTTTGTGGAGCTATGTTAAAGACAGAGTCTATACGGAGCCAATCGAATCGATTGCAGCCTTAAAACTCAAAATCCGTGATGTCATTAAGGAAATAGACCCTCCACTTTGCCAAAAAGTGATTAAAAATTTTGATGAAAGAATCAACATCTGTCAGCGTGGTCGTAGTGGACATTTGCCTGACATCATTTTTCATTCATAATTGCCAAACTTTTCTCTTTGTAATACAATAAAAATTTTATTAATTTTCCTCTAAATTCTTTGTTTTAATTTATTTTAGAAAACAAAGTTCTTGTTGAAAAACCCGTTACATAAGTGTTGATAAAATGTTGATTTGGCATGACACAACCTATTCTCGACACATTTTTTCTCTCTCTCTCTGTTCGTTTCCAAATGGATGTACATATAATTTATAATTAGTCAAGTAATAATGATTAAGGCCTATGTTCTGATCCAATACTAAATATATAAAAGCCTTCCGTTTCTCCTCCCAAACCTCTTTGTCCGAAGCAATTTCCGACCATGTTTGCTCCGGCCTTTGCTCAGCAGTAGTAACAGCAAAGGGTAATAATGCCCAGTTTCGTTTCTATTTCCCTAGTAGTATCTAGTTTTGGTATCAAAAACCAGAGTTTATCAGTAAATAAATGTAGGCAGTAAAATAGATTCGTAAGACGAGAATAAGATGCTATTGATAAAAATAAATTAAACAGATTTTCTTAGAATCATCGAATTTTCCTACATTACATAGTGATTTTAGAATCTAATATTCGCACCTCTCGTGTAATATTAAACACAATACCTTCGTCAATAAATATTTAAATTTACAGGCAAACCAAATTTTAATCGTCATCTACATAAGGCCCATATTTGCTTGCGAGAAGAATAGCTACAATCGTATTTCTTATTTAACTAACCATATAACATTATTACGTATGAAAAGACGTCAAAAACCCATGAAGGCACATAATAACAATATAACAAACTATGCCAATATTCACATTTGTGTTTGGTACTGAAGTGTTTCGGTGAAGTTTGCGTTGCTAATAGATGATAGTACATAGTAAAGCTGAGATAGAAGGTCCACTTTCAGATCGATTCGACTTTTCGTAGTTCTCGTTTACAACATTTACAAAGTAGACATGAAATTGTTTATTTAAATTTGATTTTTTATAGTATTTGTTGGTTGATTTTAAGTTCAATTCTTTTGAACTTGTTTTGTGATGCAAAGTATAATTTACTTTAACCGATTAATTATGATAGATTAAGAGAGTTTTGTTTTACGATATTATACGGTATACCTACATTATTTAAATTGGAACTTTACTCTGCAGACTTTATATAGAGAAGGATGAGACAGCGGCACATCTGCTACTGAGCTGCCCTGTGGTCACTGATTACATGATAAAATACTTCGCAAACCCAGATACCTTCCGGGAAATGGTAAGCCAAACCAGGGCATTGCCCGCCTTCCTGGGGAAGCTGGGTTGGATCGAATGATTTATTTGTACTATCTGTACGCAAAATACGCGCTTAGTTGTATAGTTGCGAACACTTGCCGGACATACATAGTAGAAAACGATTGTATAACGCACGGAGTGACATTTCCGTTACGCATTTTGTGGCGGTAGCACGAAATAAAAATATATAACATCTAATTTTTCGTTCATACTACATAAAGCGATAAACGATACAACTCGATTGTAATTTACAATAGTTCACTAATACGTTGTGAATATAGATAATACAAAGTGCCGAAAACTTACTTCAGTTATATACTAGAACAGTTTTGGCGCATATTCATTAGATTTTCCTATCTAAAATCGTTGTTTTGGTGCTAAATGGCATTTGATTTGCGTTCTTACCATAAATGTTTAGATTTTAAATAACCTGTAAATGAGATCACCATTTTCATTGGCGACTTTAAAGAAGATTCAGCTACAATCTTCTTTCAGAATTATAAATAACAGCGCAAATTGTTTTTACTGGTACTTACTTTAATTATATTTATTTTATTACTAGCTTTTACCGACGACTTCGTTCGCGTGGGAAGGTTTTCCCGCGTAAAATCCCGATCCCGTGGGAATTTTGGGATATAAAGTAGCCTATGTGTTATTCCAGGATGTAAACTATCTACTAGCCAAATTTAATTCCGATCCGTTCAGTAGTTTTTGCGTGAAAGAGTAACAAACATCCATCCAACCTCACAAACTTTCACATTTATAATATTAGTATAGTATAAGTATTAGTAAGAAAGTAAGAATTAGTAAGAAGTAAGATAGTAAGATTACTAGCCCGTGCTGTCCTACAGTTGAATAAAGGCCTCCCTCTATTCTTTCCAACGATCTGGGCCTTGTTGAGACCGTTGAACTATTAAATATCACAATAATCATCATATAGAGAAAGAATATATTTACAGATAGCTATAACCTAGTTGTCTTTAAGTCAAGAGAGTCAAGAGTGAATAGGTTACTTCCTAGGTAAGCGTGCCTTGCCGGGGTTTGCGGGAAAGTTTAATCGAGATACCGCGGCCCCGGAACTTTAGGGCAGCCGAAGGAACACGGTGGGTTTTAGTCAGTAGAAGTCTGACACACCCTTCCGCTTAGCCCAGAGCGGAAGAAGTCATTCGGTGATTTTCCCAACCGGAAAAAAAAAGGTAAGCGTGCCTGCTCTTAGACCACATCATCGCTTACCATCAGTTAAGATAGTGCTCCAACGCGAGCCTATCATCAATAAAAAAAAGAACTTACATAGCCATGAGGTGCCTATTCATTTCCAAAACAATAGAATAGAATAGAATAGAATAGAATTTTATTTTGCAAATATGGGTAGTACATATACAAGTTGAAAGTGTTTATACATCAGCTCAGCCATATTTCGCCATTCAGCATGCAAATATTAAATTATTATTATTAATTTTAAATTATAAATTTCATTACATTTTTATTAATTTAATCTCACTATTATTAATTCATTCACATTATTATTAATTTCATCACATTATTATTATTACATTATTATTAATTTCATCACATTACAATCCATACTAATATTATAAATGCGAATGTCTGTCTGTATGATACCTTTTCACGCCTAAACCGCTGGTCCGATTTAGATGAAATTTGGCATGGGAATAGTTTAGGATTCTGGGAAGGATAGTTTTTATCCCAGAATTCCCACGGGATCGGGAATTACGCGGGAAAACCTCCCACGCGAACGAAGTCGCGGGCAAAAACTAGTTACTAATAAAGGATATTTATTTTGCAAACCGGTTATTAAATATCCCTTGGCAAGTCTAGTGTCAAATTTTCTGACTTCTGACTACCCGAAACGAATGTCAAAAATGTACAAAAGACACGGAGGAATCCACGGACCGACTACGGCAATCTTTGCTTAACCTTTAACATCGATCCGGCTGTTATTATTTAGCCACGTGCTCCTGTTAATGATGACGATAAATAGATATGTTATTTATTGTACACCATTACTGATTCAAATTAGGTTTTTTAAAATAAGTAGGGTATCACTTACCTGTATACAGTATGTTAACTAACAGAGGGCGTTCCCGTTAACCCGCAATAGTATAAGCACATCAATTAGTTCGCCGCACACGCGGCCTAGTATTCATAAATAATTGCGACGTTGCCGTCTTTCAAGTACGCGTGTACAGAGTGTTTCTTTTACGTATCAATTTAACATTTTTAGTGAATATTATAATATAAAAAAATATAAAAACATTTTGTTTTCGAATGGTAATATTTTTTAGCATGTATGGATTAGGGCATGAATCTCGGAATCTCGGAATATCGCAATATCGGAATCTCGGAACGAAAGTTCCGATATTACAATTCCGATACTGGGTGACCCAATATCGAAATCGGACAATTTTTTATATCCGATAAAATTATGCTTGACGCTTTGTTGTTCTTGAGAATATATTATCAAGAAAATCGAGATTTTAACATATAAACACACCTAGTCCTTTATTTCTGTTGATTTCGCTTGCACATTTTAAATTATTTATAGGTAATTTAAACTACCGAACTCAGAATCAACAAAACTTTGTTAAAAAAATTGTAATAAATATAGGATAATAATGAGAAATATGATTTAAACAAATATTTCCAATAATTGTTATTCCTACTTGTTGATTTTCCTAAATTCTAAGAAGCTTTGTTGATTCTGAGTTTGATAGTTTAATTAGTAATAAGTATAGGATAATTATGAGAAATATGTTAAACAAATATTCCGCAAAATTTCCAGTATAAGCCTACCGGCTTTTCTGTCTTCGGTCCGCAGCACTGAGACGTTAACCAAGAAACTTTTAACACAATTGCAGGTTAACTACGAGGTGCAGTGTTCGATCGATGCAGTTAATGCCTCGAAAATGGTTTGCCCAAAACAGCGTTGCCCGAGAACCCGTCCTCCCAGAGACAATGGGACGAGCCGCTCTGCAGTTTGGTAGGGAATAACCTTTTAAATACGTCAACCAATACTGCTGAGCGCTCGCGCCTGTTGGCTGCGGGTGAATGGGAGTCGGGCCTTCGGCTACAAGCATTACCTTCACTTAATATAGGTACTATGTTAAGTGATAACACGTTCCGGATCGCTACAAGTCTACGTCTGGGTGCTCCCAGCGGTGCTCCACATCGTTGTCAATGCGGTGCGGCAGTCGACCGCCTCGGATATCATGGCCTTTCCTGCAGCAGAAGCTCTGGTTGGATAGCACGGCATACCAGCATAAATTACATAATCCGTCGGGCTCTTGTCACCGCTGGAGTACCATCTGTTTTAGAACCCAACGGCTTGGCACGGGACGTTAGGAAAAGACCAGACGGGATGACTATAATGCCTTGGAAGTTGGGTAGGCCTTTGGTGTGGGATGCTACTTGTGTTGACACCCTTGCGCCATCTCATCTTCTCAGTACGGCGGGCTATGCTGGGGCGGCAGCTGCAGGTGCAGAAAATCTCAAACGGCGCAAATACAACAACCTAATTGGGTGCTATATGTTTGAGTCGTTTGGGGTTGAAACGTTAGGACCATGGGGTCCGAGTGTGCATCGACTCTTTCGTGACATCGGCAAACGATTAGTCGACTCCACAGGTGACCAGAGGGCTGGCCTTTTCTTTGGACAGAGAATCAGCATTGCCATTCAACGTGGCAATGCGGCCAGTGTCCTGGGCACTTTTCCCATTGATAGCGATGTTGACGAATTTTTCGATGCCTTATAATTTATTTTTATTTTCGTCTGTATATACTTTATTAAACGATTGACGACATCGAAAAAAATTATTCCTAACTAGTACTCACGCGGGGCTTCGCTCCCGTGGATTCTATCATGGTAAAAACATAACTCTCATTTTTTGCAGTCGCGTAAAAAGTAACCTATAACCTTCCTCAAGCTTCAAGCTACTTCCATACCAAATTGCATTCAAATCCACCCAGTACTTTCGAAGATTAGCGCGTTCAAGCAAACAAACAAACAAACGAACTTTTCCGCTTTATAATATTAGTATAGATAATTGTTCCAAATTGTAGATTGTGCTTGCAAATTTTATATATTTTTTTAAATTATAAGATGTTTTATTGATAATGAGTCAGGTAGTTGAATTAGTAATAAATACTTATTACTAACTAGTACTCACGCGGGGCTTCGCTCCCGTGGATTCTATCACGGTAAAAACATAACTCTCCTTTTTTGCAGTCGGGTAAAAAGTAGCCTATAACCTTCCTCAAGCTTCAAGCTACTTCCATACCAAATTTCATCCAAATCCACCCAGTACTTTCGAAGATTAGCGCGTTCAAGCAAACAAACAAACAAACTTTTCCGCTTTATAATATTAGTATAGATTAAAAAATAATGAAAAATATGTGATTTAATACAGAGGACATACTTAAAAAACAACCAATTTTTTAACCAAATTAAAGAATAGGCACGGTTTAAATATGTTTTTTATTGTACGCAATTCAACCTTGAATTTGTGCAATTTATAAATAAAATTTGCAATTTCTAACGAAATTACGAAATTCCGGTATTAATATCGGAATTCCGATATTGAGATCTAATATCGGAAATCAGTATCGGAATTGAAAACTTTCCGATATTACATGCCCTAGTATGGATGCTATACTATTGCGGGTTAACGGGAACGCCCTCTGTTAGTTAGCATACTGTATATATCTATATACATATAATAAAACAGCAAAAAAATGTGTGTCTGTACATTTAAATTTTATACAAAAATAATAATTAAGGTAAAAAAGTCTGTCTGTCTGTTTGTACACGCTAATCTCTGGACCTACTGGATGGATTTTAATGAAATTTGGTAAGTAGATAGTTGGCATCCTGGAATAACACAGGCTACTTTTTATTCCGGAATTCCCACGGGATCGGGATTTACGCGGGAAATCCTCCCACGCGAACGAAGTTGCGGCCAGCAGCTAGTACCTACATAATAAATAGGTCATATCGGTCTTATCGTAAAGCGATGTTTTACAGACAATCTTAGATGATGATGACCATTATACAAGGTGTGGAAGATCATACGACAATAAATGAAAACACCGATTATACTTACTAATCCCGATGAAACCATAGCGAGGATAAAATAACATGTGACATCAAATTAAATAAAAAAAAATATTTTCAAATAATCTAAAGAATTCAGGTGAAAGTATGAAATTGCCGTTTTATACTGAAAGATGCTTAGAATGGACTTAAAACCTTAGAGGATATTTGACCCTGCGTTGAAGCACAGTAGCTAAGGCTGGAAACAGTGCTTGACCGACGGTCGGCGCTGACCGTCAGTCGGCGTAGCTATATCTCTATGCAAGCCTATGAATGCGCACTCAGCTACGCTGACGATTTTCACAACCGACGGTCAGCGCTGACGGTCAAAATGTACGGTCAGCGCTGACTGTCGGTCGAGCGCTGTTTCCAGCCTAAATAAACCCTGTGGAAAAATATGAAAATAGAGAAAATATCATGTTTTTTTTTATACGGATTAAGGAGATCATCATTTAGGCTATGGTAAATTTATGATCGTATTGTCTTCTCCACTTTGTATAGTTCATTACAAAGGTTCTAAGGGCTCCACGTGATAGTTTTTGTTTTAGTCCGTACAATTTAACTACCGTAGGTATTTTCCTGCATTTGTTCCACGGTGACGTAACCCTGTATTATGCCTATTGTATAACAACAATGACAAATTATCTGAATGTTATAACCCTGTCATTGTGTTCTAGACGACATCTTTATGGATCGGTTGTGTAACTAAGCAAGAAATTGAGTTTTAATAACGTAGAAATAATGTACCTATTTAGTACATGAATTTTGAGTATAGTTGGAAGCCAAATTTATTGTTTGTGGTCGTGGATTTAAATAGTCACATAATGTTGCACGTAGGTATGCTTGGCTGCGTCTTACCAATCCTACTTCCTACTAATATTATAAATGCGAAAGTTTGTGAGGATGGATGGATGTTTGTTACTCTTTCACGCAAAAACTACTGAACGGATCTGGATGAAATTTGGTAAGTAGATAGTTGACATTCTGGAATAACACATAGGCTACTTTTTATCCCGAAATTTTCACGGGATCGCGATTTGCGCGGGAAAACCTTCTCACGCGTACGAAGTCGCGGGCAAAAGCTAGTATATTATAAATGCGAAAGTGTGTGAGGATGGGTGTATAGATGTTTGGATGTTTGTTACTCTTTCACGCAAAACCCTCCCACGCGGGCGAAGCCGCGTGCAAAAGTTAGTTCTCCATAAAATAAATTATAGCGTTACTTCTTAGAGCTAAGATGTGGTCGTCACATATTTTTGACTAAGGTACTAATGATAAAGGTTAGGTATTGCGACTGCGTCCGAAGATTACTGACGGTTTCCGTATATTGTAATCCTAATAGCCGCAAGATATTTGTGTCAGAAAAACATGCAACGCGTCCTTTGTATGTGAATGCGTGCAGTATTCTTTAGTTGTAATTTTTAAGTTGTATTGAGACCCCACTCCTACTTAATTATCTAACAGTCATTAGTTTGAAATTTTGTACGTTTATTAAGATCTCTGTATTAATAGTTTTGAACGGGTACGATACGTATAAGTTGCGATTTGTACACAAGACTGAACTTCTTTCGTATATGAGCTAAGCTTAAATTATGTTATATTTCTATAGGTACAGTATTTGCTTAGCACGTCTTCTTTAAAAGGAACTCTTGAAAACTTAATTAAAATGAATCATAATTCTTCCTCGAAGGCCTAGTGGTCATAAGCGTGACTGTTGACCAAGAGAACTTGGGTTCGATTTCCGGGTCGAGCAAAAAGCGCAATTGGGTTTTTCTAATACGATTTTTTCAGTATTAGTCGTGAGTTTGTAAGTTTGTGGTATGATCCTGATGCCTCGGAAAACGAGTTAGGTCGTTGGTCCTGCGGGCGTGTCGGAATACCGTCCAATCGGACTATGGGAGTAAAGGAACAGACTTGAACAAATACTTGTACACAATAATAACTCCTGCACAGATGGCTTATCTCCACTGAAATTGGCCACAGTGGCCGATATTAGTCAGGAGGACTATATTATATCATTCTAGACAAATAGGATAGATTGATTTTTAGCTCATAGAATATCAGAGCAAGGCCTCAGTCTCAGTATATTTTAATCTTTCAATATTTACGACTTCTGTATCCAAATTCCCTATGATCAGGTTGACTTACCAAGTGCATATCTGATGATCAACTGGTTCTGCAGCTCAATCTTACTGAAGATGCCCCAGCTAGATTTACCCTCAGGGATGGGGTTGTTCTTGATCCAGCCACCACAGGCGAACTCGTAGAAATCATCACACGGATCCTGGGTCTCGTCCAAGGCCCTTATCACTTCGCTCGCAGTGTAGATGCAGGATCCTTTGAGGCACACTTGATCTGAAAGTTAAAATAGATTTAAGTTATTCTTTTTTCTATGTGTACAAACACGGCCATCGTTTCCTAACTGACCAACCTGGGAAGAAGCACCGCAACAAATAAAGAATGTAGTGGTCTCAATAATATCCGCTCGCTTGCTTTTGGAAACAATTGTTTCCAAAATTGAACAGCCGTGATTGCTTCTGGCAACAATTGTTTCCAACAACCTGTTTTTACTAAACAACTTTAAACTTTATTTTGTAGTCCATAAAGTCCTCGTGAAACGTTTTTAAACTATAGACTGATATATTATCCGACCTTCAAATACATGTTGACAACATTATAAATCTAATTCTTATTACACAATACGAAATAAAGCTTGACATCGCCATTTTGTGTTTTCTACGCTAGGATTCCCTTAATGTTTTAAATATTTTATTCCACGTAAAATATATCCACCTGTGATTAAATGTGTCTAGTAATTAATCTAGTTTATGAATAAAATAAGAAACAATGCTCTTGTCGATCTTAGTTTTTAGTAAAACGCATTTTTCCATACAAGTAGCTAATATTTTGGGTAGTTAATGTTTCAAGGTATATTGAAAAATACGGAAATAAGATCTATTAAAAAAACAGACACAGTGTTTAAGCTTGTTTTAATGGCTATTCAGAACAGTTAAACATTTGAAGTGCGCTTCTGGAGCGAGTCACAATCAAATTTTTATTACTGCGCGTCGTACGATCAGATGCGGTCAAAAGTCACTGCAAGCGACCCTCTTTTTATTTTTGCGCCGAGCAACCAAGCGGAAATGGCAAAATAATAACAGCAATATGGGTTGATCTTCGAGGTTACAACCCTTGCCAAAGTCGGTCTGTCGATAGGGTGGGACCACCTTTTCATATCTAGATTCCTCCGTGATTCGGACAACACTTAGGCTGTTGGTCCTAGCCATTCCTAGCTGTCATAAAGACATCTATGACAGTAGTTACGGGTAGTTAGAAGCCATAGACTCTGACACTGGTCTGACCTAAATGGGCCTAAGGGTGCTCTACGTAATACCTAGCTGCATCCGATTAGAAGCCGACTCCAATCGACAATCAACACTGCTCTAATCATAATTATAGGAAACCTGTAGGTGTACCTACAGGTACTGCAATGTCTGAGGTAAAAACTAGATGTGAGTGGACCCAGACAGTTTAACCATTTGACAGGACTTTGAGACTCCACTTAGAGGTGAACTAAAAGCTCAATTGGTTATATTCTAGCAGACAGGAGAGAATGTACCCTCCATAGTTATAAAGAAGATACGATATAGGTACCTACGTGAGATTCGGTAGGTGAGATTCACGCCCTGACTATAAATAAAATATACAAAACATAAAAAGGGACTACTAATTAATTACTATTCATAAAAACATTACGAAAAACTGGCCAGGTGCGAGTCGGACTCGCCCATGAAGAGTTCCGTTCATTGTGACTGTATGAATGACAAAGTTGTATTTACGGTTTTTGAAAAAGTGTTATATCTCAAAAACTACTGCCTGTGTCTCGTTCAAACCATTGAAAGCATGTTTTTTTTTCACTTTTTTTACTTTAAAAGTTAGTAAGTCACTTTGGAAATTTATATGTTTCAAACGATTGACTTTGAGAAAATGTGGTTTTAGGAAACTTCATGTCATTTTGAAGGACCTATCTATAGCCACCCTGCCTGCATAGGTTTGATAAAGGTTGTTTTTAGTTTCAGTACATTACAGCCCCCCTTAATTACTTTTTCTTTATTTTTGTATAAATATCGTAAAGTGATTCACAGGATACATCTACCTACCAAGATTCAACTCTGTAGTCCGAATAGTTTCGGAATAAAGTGGCAGTGACATACGGACGGACAGACAGCCAGACATGACGAATCTATAAGGGCTCCGTTTTGTGCCATTCGACTACGAAACCCTATAAATTAAATCTACTAGATTTCTTTTTTGTATACCTACAAAATATTTTTCTGTAGTATAATTTTCTTCAAAGAATTTGTGAACAAATATTCAATATTATTGCCGCCAGTTTTTTGGGCACTTTACCAGTGGAAAGCGATGCGCATGAATTTCTGGACACCTTATGTTAGTTTATTTTTAGATGTATGTATGTAGTTTAGGGACTTTTATTAAAGTGTATATGTATATTCAATATTAAAAAATAATATTATTGGATTTTTGTATGTCTAGTCTCAAGTTTTCCGGTGACCTCAGATATCTATTATGTGTCATCAGGAACTTGAAACGTTATCGAAGAAAGAGCGGTCGTAAGATGTTATTGTGGTAAATATTTTTACAAATAGGTACACAGAAATGAACAAAAGAAGGAGTGACATGATGACTTGATAGATATTATCCGGAACATAGCATTTATGAGCCATAACATTGATTATCGACTATTATTACGACGACTATTTCGCTACTGTGTCTCGGCAATAAATTATATGCGTCAATGAATGTTATAGGGTTATCAAACATCTATCAAGGAAATCTATGGTGAGTTGTAGTTACTTTCAAGACTGTCCACAAACCAGTAGCTATATCTAATGAGAAGAATATAATCAGTAGTAATCATTAAATTTAAATCATTACTAGTCGAACAGACATGCCTGGACAGACAGACCGACGATACAGAGACTATAAGGGTTCCGTTTTTTGCCATTCGGCTCAGAACCATAAAAAAAGGAAAAGATGATTATACAGGGAGTCTCAAATGAAAGTTTATATTTGTTTAGCTTACGGTATGAACGTAATGATTAGGAGAGACTCGGGGGATATGTGAATCGGTATCCTGGCTCTTGGGAATTTAGTCATTAATGGAGCGTTTTACAGAAGCCTATCGCGCGTTGTGATTACGTGAATTTTATAGTCGAGGTTCTCGTCCCTTCAATGATGTACCAAGCATTGCTCTTATTCGGAAATGGGTAAAATTTTGGAGGAGACTGGTTTAACACTAGTTAAACCAAAACCAGGGTACCCAAGACTATTGAGAACGGAAAAGAACGTGGAAAGGGTTAATCGGTCTGTTCCTGATAATTCCGACTTCTCCATTCGGAAACGTGCAACTGCAAGTGCTTTGAATGTGCTTAGATCATCACTACATCTCATTTTGCACACAGATCTAAAGCTGCACCCCTTTAAAATTCAATTAGGGCAATTGCAAAAAATTTTTCGTGCATTAGTCGCAGAATTACCATTTCTGTAAAATATGCATACGCACAACGGTCGATTCGCTAGCGAAAACCGCTTCATAGCGACTGAATTCCCAAGAGCCAGGCTACCGATTGACATATCCTCCGCGTCTCTTTTAATCATTGCGTTCGCACAGATAGGTAAACAAATACGAACTTTCTTTTGAGCCACCCTGTAATATAGTCGTGATTAATGTAAGTTACCTTTGCTCTCAGGCTGATAGCAAGGCGGCACGGGCAAATAGGTGGGTCCTCGCATGGTCAGCAAAAGAGTGGTAGTCAGAAGTACAGCCACGAATAGTGCCGCAGCCGCTACCATCAGCACCCGCTCCAGCCGGGTCCGCTGATGCCAGCCGATGAAGGAGACACCCTGGAAGAGAAAAGGGATTCTATAAAACTCTAATACCGGACCGAATGATTTTAAATTAATGAAAGAATGGTTTTAATCGGTTGATAATGCGTTATCTATATTAATAAGGTTTTGTTGAAGGCTTCTTTACATTATAATAGCCTAATTGATATATTTCAAATCGAAATATTCTACTGATATAGTTTCTTAATTGTATTTTTGTGTTTGTGAAAACATAGAGCCCATCACAGAAATAAAAAATATATTATATACTTATTTATTTTATCTATGGTGCGCATGTTTTCAATACTATACTGTACAACATTTGGTGTTTTCCACCCTGATTAAAGCAAAAGCTAATGACTGACAAACAAGGATATCGTCTATCTATCTTATTTTTAATTGAATTTATCTGCTACACACTATTTTATTTTATTTATTTATTATGGGACAATAAACAGCTACAATATATAACGTCTACAAATAACAATAATATACATATGAAGTATTAACAATATAGCAGCCCACTACATTATCCGCATGTTAACAATATTAGGATAAGGTAAAAAGTGCCACTAGATGTAGCATTACTCAGATATGTAGATAAATTGAAATAAAAAGAAACAAACAAAAAACATAGATTATGAAGTAAACACAATACAATTAATTAATTATTTAAAATGAAATATACATATATAATAATAAATGAAATATCTTATACATTTGTAATAGTTGTGCTTATACTGTTTCAATTTTTTTGTGTAGTATTAAAATAAGAGCAATCTATATAAATAAAAACCAATGTTTGTACATAAGTATGTTTGTCCTATATGATCTCCGAAATTATTGATCAGACTGTGGTGAAACTTTGGTACAGTGTTCTGGAGAATTGAAAAAAGAGATTGCCACGTGCACACATTTTGATGTCGTTTGGTAAGTCGGAAAAACCAATCACTTGATTACTTTACGTGGCTTTGCAACGGTAGTTCGGCTAGTAAGTTGTAACTAAAAACCGTTCTATGTCTAATTACAGTGATCAATCAAGATATTCATATTACTCCTAGCAGTCGCGCACCTCCTTCTTTGGCAGTCGGGTAAAAAGCCTATAGCCCCATCCTCAAGCATCAGACTACTTTCGTACCAAAATTCACCCAATGCTTTTTAAACAAACAAACCAACTTTTATAATTCATAATATTCAGATTACTATGAGGAAATCTCTCAGAAGAATGAGTAACGTCTAACATGCAATGAACTTGAGATCTGTTGGCGTGCGAAGATAATTACCTTATCAGGATTACGTGACGCGGCAGTGAACTAATTAGAGGCACTACAATGAGCTACGTATATTTGTATTGTATCTGTTCATAATAGAGCTCGTTTCTACATAATAACAGCTGCACGGATCGATATTCAAGGTTAAGCAACGTTTGACGAGGTCAGCAGTTGGATGGGTCACCATCTTAACATAATGAGATTCATCCATGCCTCGAAAAGCACGTTAAACCTGTACCTTTGACAGTCGATTGTAGTCAGAAGCCAGAAAATCTGGTAGCAGTCTAGCCAAGTGGTATCGTGTTACCCAGTTACTGGGTTGTGGAGGTCAGATAGGCAGACGCTCCATGTACAACACTAATATCCAGCTGAATCCAGTTAGACTGGAAGCTGACTCAGACATAGTTGGAAAAAGCCTAAGGATCTCCTTAGGCTTTTTCCAACTATATATAATAATACAACTATACGATCATAATTTTGTTCAATACAACTAGGGCTGCCATCCGTCCGAGTTTCCCCGGATTTGTCCTAGTTTGGACGGCGTCCAGGGGCGTCCGGGAGGTTTTTCCTATTATTATTATTATTATCTTTATTTCAGACCCAAGGGCCCATAGAAATCATTACAAATAATGTTAGTAGGTACAAAAAGCATTATATATGTACACCTGCCCAATATACAATAAACGGACTATTTATTTTGTCCGCTAACGCCCTGACGATACTGCTGGAACTACCGCGGACCCTACTCATCATAGATGCCGTTCTGTTGCGTATGACGGCGAACAAATCATCGATACGTGCTTCCGCAAACATAGCGGAAGCACTGCAATACCGAGGCTTTTTCAGCAGTATCCTCAGAGCGTCGTTATATTGCACCCGAAGGCTATAAGCGTCCGGGTAAAACCCGGACACACATTGGTCATACGGGCACCAAAAAGCATGATCTCTGTATTTCATCTTATTGTTTTTGTTACGTTGATTAATTAAAAAGAAAGCCTATTATTAATAAACTTTCTAACTGTCTACAATCTTACCAGTAAATAAAAACCATAATTAAACATCATTGTTTTTAGTTTCAAGTACAAAAATGTATTTTTCTACGTCCGGAGAAAAATTGCGATTTTACTCAAATGTCCGGGGTTTACGAAGTCTTTGTCTGGGGCCGGCAATTTTGGTGATGGCAGCCCTAAATACAACCGACTGTAATCATCAAATCTACTAGGTGTGTGTGTAATTGTGTAGGTATTACCTCTTCGCAAAGTGATTGGGATTTAACGTCCACCGAAGCACAAGTGACTCCACATATTAATTAATAACTTAAAAACAGAGGTTCTCAAAATAAATATACCTACAAAAAGTAACCGAATTAATAGGCATTCCGTAAAAGACGAAAATATTTTTATCCAGACAAAAAGATTTCAAAGTCCACATTTCTTTCAAGAACGCAAGGTATTCAAGATAAACCATTCTTGATTGCGCAACAATGTTTCTTAAGGCGCTACCTATAGCGAGAATATCGTACCTAAAATTACCACTTTTTTGTTACAAGGTTGCCGTAATGCTAAATATTAAAAACCCCAAAAAATACAGTGTATAGTCAAATGTATAAGTAAAATACTTATTTTAAAATCTTTTCTAGAAATGAACCAGGACCTTGAAGAGAAATGCTTCATCCATGGTTTTGCTACCGGAAATTTAATCGACTAAAGAATTACCTACATAAAAATATTTTAACATAGCAGTGTATTTTTTTAATCTCTTAATACTCCGAAATATCTTTCATATTCCAAAATAAAAGGTCGTTTTTCGGTATAACTACTTTTTACAGGCAGCGCCTTTAAGCTTTTTATTTCAAAACACAGCTCTCCTTATCAACACTATCAGTATTACGGCCGAACCCAGTGACGTCATCAGAAACGAACAAGGCCCTAATGAGCGACGCCATTTTGTCAAAGATAAACACCGTCGACCTTAATCTTGAAAACGTAATGAAGAACACAATTGTTTCAAGAAAAATTGCCTTAGGATTAGGGTTGTCAGATCATAAAATCGAAAATCTGGAGTAAATTCCGGACATTTGATGATAATTCCTGACTTTCTTTAAAATGAAATAAATACATTATATTTTTTTTATGTTTCACTCATTCACTCAATTGTAGAAATTCCGGACGGTTTAGGATTCCCTGCGCATTCCGGACAAAGACCTAAATTTCCGGACATGTCCGGAAAATTCCGGTCGTATGGCAACCCTAATTAAGATACACTTACTTATTATTTTACATTTATTTTTTTTGCTATTGATTTTTTTCTGTAAGGAATTTCTGAGAGAAATTTGGAAGTTGGTGGTTGATTTGGTTGGTTGGTGTGTCCCCCGTGCTTCGGAAAGCACGTTAAGCCGTTGGTTGGTCCCGGCTGTCATTTGAACATCTTTGACAGTCATTACGGGTAGTCAGAAGTGGTCTATTCAATGGGTATCGTGTTACCCAGTTACTGGGTTGTGGAGGTCAGACAGGCAGTCGTTCCATGTAAAACACTAATACTCAGCTGCATCCTGTTAGACTGGAATTCGACCTAAACATAGTTGAGAAAAGGTTAGCCTTTTGCAGATGATGAAAAAACCAAGCATATGGTGCTATTTCTTAAACCACTGGTTGTAATTGGACCATTATCTAAATTGTTAACCTTCGGTTGAAAAAAACTTTTTACCAAATAATTAAACCGACTCCCAAAAAACACTGCAAAGTGAAAAATAACTTTAATTTCGGTAGTCGGTGTCTTTAGTTTTGTATTTTCGTTTTTGGCACCGACTTCCGAAATTAAAGTTATTTTTCACTTTGCAGTGTTTTTTGGGAGTCGGTTTAATTTTTTGGTAAATAGTTTTTATTTCACTCTTTTTAGTTGGTCGATTTTTAATTTACCTAGTTACAAGAGCCTAAATGTCAACTACTTATGTTAATTTAAAAAATATTGCTTTTCACAATGTTAGGCCGTTAATTGTTGAGGAGTTCTCCTGGTACTTCACCATTAGCTTCATTTCACCATATGCATTGTGACGAGCATATTGTGCTTAATAACCACATTCAAGTAATCGAAGCGGAACACATGAAATACTTATTATTCCTACTTATATATTGAGTAGTTCCAGTGGCCATCTGTGGTCTTCATCATCAAGTCCACTTCACAAATGGTGCTTTTCGAATGCAACTACACAAGTTGCTATAAAAAATACTCAAATCACTATAGGTGTGCCTATTATATTTGAAGAGTTCCCTCGATTTCTCCAAGATCCCATCATCAGATCCTGACTTTGGTGACAATGGTACCAATTTCGAAGTATACCCTTTCAAACAAAAAAAGAATTATCCACATCGGTTCAGCCGTCTTCGAGTAATCGATGATCAAACATTTAAAAAAAAATATACGCGTCGAATTGATAACCTCCTCCTTTTTTTTGTCGTCGGTTGAAAAAAAACATAATATGGCGAATTATCATTTTCAACATATATTTTGAAAATTAGGTAGGTACATACATACATTGAAAGTAAAAAAAAGCTTTTAAAAATTGAACCCGAACTCGCTTCAACTTGAATATTTTCATTCTTATTTGTGGATTAAAAAGTTCCCCAAATATTTCGTTTGAGTTGGTCCTTACCAGTTCTAATGCACGGAAGGACGCTTTCACTCATCCGACCCCTGATAACACCGCTATAATCCTCGAATCTCCTCTAACGACATACTCAAACAAAGATTAGATGAAATCTCTTGATTACAGATTTAACACTTATCTTGGTGCTTATGTACAAGGAAATATTGAGAGTTAGGAATGCGTAATGGAAATAGAATCGATCATACAGTGTGTTTTATACTACTACACGACTAGAGGAATGACATTAAAATTAAACAAGTATTTATGGATTACTAGATGCTTGCAGCTTCATTTGCGTGGCCATTTCGCTCATTTCCCCGGAATAAAAAGTAGTATGCGTTAGTATAGGCTACTTTATGAATTTACAACCTGGAATAATTTCCACTTCAATAACTATATACGTGTCAAGTTTCGTCCAACTCCTTTAAGGCATTTTTGCGTGGTTGAATATTAGTAGGAAGTCTATAATTGTATTGGATTTGATTAAATGTTTTTGTTTTTCATCTTAAAAGATGTTCTTTAGAAATAACATAAAATATCTAATATAGTATCATAAAATCACGCTTGTAATCTCTAAAGGGTTAGGTGCAAATAAATAAATGTAGTTATCCCTTTTAATATTATAAATGCGAAATACACTGAGGCAGCGCCGCGCCGTAGTAACATGTCAAGGCCCTAACTCTATCTGTCTGTTACGAACTTGTCTTAAACACTTAACCGATTTTGATGGAATTTGGTACATACATAGACCTTGGTGAAGGACATAGGACAAGAAGGACATATTATTTTCGCTGAAAAAAAGTTTTCAGGCGAGCGAAACCGTGGGCAGAAGTTAGTAGTCGATATTCCCATTTTGCCAGTTCTATTTTTGCTTTAATAGCCATAAACATGTAACTATTAACCGATACAATATTTTCCGGATCAAAAAGCGAGGTATGGGGGATCAAGTGATGTGTACATAATCAGGTCTGCGCCAGAACCATGTGACCCGATATAATTTATCAGTGTTATGTACAGATACGGTTACATTATTTGTGTTCTCTATAAAACGTGTACGTAACCCGGCAAGCATAAAAGCAAGACTGAAAACGTTACATGCCTACTTGTCCATTATTACCAAATAAAAACTAGGTTTAAAACAAGCCCATACAATACCTAAATAACGTAAATAAAAAGAAACAAAATATGTCAATCAATTTACTGATATTATTTTAGATATTTGCTAAGACTATCATATAAATCTGATGCAATGAATGTACGACTGCACGGATCTAAAAATGTAATTAACAAGAAGACTATGTATTTAATATTATAGTGTATACCCGGCATGTCATAGAACAAAGAATTCAAAATCATGTGACATTCTAAACAAACTCAAGCAGTTTGAGTGGCCTACCCAAATGTCCTTACTTTGGTAGGTATTGTTCGTCAAATGGTTGAGCTCCTTAAGTTCTAAGTTGAGCTACACGATAACTGACAAATGCTTGCACTGCCTGGACAGGCCCGCACAAATTTGCGTGGTTATTTCCTCAAATGAATACCATAGACATGAACCTACATGCATCTTATATACAAATACAAATTGTCTGGACTTAAAAAGAGACTTTGACCTCTGAGTTTGTTTCGGTGTTTCTTCTCAGAGTAGTCAGTTAGGAAATACTAGCCCCATCTAGCTAAACTAAACACGAAAAAAAACATGACCAATTATAACCAATTCACAAAATAAATATTTCATTTCATTTCATTTCAACCCTCACAGGGTCTGTGTGGATTAAGGCCCATCCTTCTTATAGAGAGGAGGTCTTACTATTATTCATAATATATAGTCTAAGCTGAAATAAAAAGGGGTTGGGGCTGAACCCATAAATCTACGTTATGTGACGAGCGTGCGTGTGTTCTTGAATCCCTGCTGCAAGCTTGTTAGTGTTGAGCTTGTACCTTCTATTCCAGAACCAACTTTGTAATTAGGTTAAGTACTTACAGGATTAAAGGTACCACTTCTAAATATATATAACTCAAAGGTGACTGACTGACTGACATAGTGATCTATCAACGCACACCCCAAACCACTGGACGGATCGGGCTGAAATTTGGCATGCAGGTAGATGTTATGACGTAGGCATCCGCTGAGAAAGGATTTTGCGAAATTCCCACGAGATCGGGATTTACACGGGAAAAAATCCCACGCGGGCGAAGCCGCTGGCACAATCTAAATATATATAACTCAAAGGTGACTGACTGACTGACTGATATAATGATCTATCAACGCACAGCCCAAACCACTGAACGGATCGGGCTGAAATTTGGCATGCGGGTAGATGTTATGACGTAGGCATCCGCTAAGAAAGGATTTTCCGAAATTCCAACGGGATCGGAATTTACACGGGAAAAACTTCCCATGCGGGCGAAGCCGCTGTCACAAGCTAGTTAGTACATAAAGTTTAAATAAATAAATAGATTAAGGAATATTGTTAGTAACAAAGTGAATCTAGATACTTAAGGCGAGGTTATTCGAAAAAACGTCGTTTTCAATTGTGTTTTATTCGTAGATAACACGGTTTTAAATTATGAAAAAAACATATTACATAATTCATACTTTGATCTTTCTATTTCGGTCATCCGATACACGATTACTTGCATTTCACTGCATCTAATTAAATCGCAAAGACAAGTCTAAATTACTGTCTTATTCCCATTTTATTTGAGTTTTATAAAGCTTTGAATAATAAAACTTATACCATAATAAAGGTCGTAAAAAATATCATATATGTCGGTCGTCATAATGTGAAATTTGAAAATATTTATACCACTAATTTCAAAAATAAGTGTTTTACTATTATTTTCATGCGCGCGGGCGCGCGCCCCGCGTCCTTTAGTCCCGAGCGGAACGTGTTGGAGGTCGGACGTATGCCAATTTTTAGCGAATCTGCCACCCCCGCTAAGTTTGGTTCCGGTCGAGCCAAAAAATCATTATAAAATATTAATTCCTGTCGTTTAGTTTTAAATAGTTGTAATATAAATTGTTTTTATTAGGTTATAATTTTGGTCAGTAAAACTAATGGACAAAATTAACAAAAATAAGTTGTCATCGCTGGCTCTACGAAGGCTGAATAAACAAAAAAAGTAAGAAGGCTTTGACAATATAAATATTTAGACCTATATAAATATTTTTCTTTACTAACTAGGTTCTTTCTGTATTCTGAGGTACCTACCTAGCTACGCGGAATAGATTTCGAAACCACAAAATAATATGTGTGTAAATAAAGACGCCACGCGCGCAAAAGCTATGGTAGTTTATTTTTCTCGCGGAATAGATTTGCCAACCGCAAAAAGTGTGTGAAACAATTGAATTTGAACCCTATGTCAAAGAGCATAAAGCCGCCGCGTGCGCAAATGTTATAATGCTCTTTTCAAACGTCAGACTCAAAGGAACTTTTTTACTTTACTAAGTAGATAAGTACCTACCTACGCGGAATAGATTTACAAACCGCAAATTATGTGTGTAAAACAAAAATATTTTTGAATTTCTTTCTCCTATAAAAAAATGAAAATGTTTCTTATTTTATTCAACAAAATATTTACAAAAATATCTAACTATAATACTAAAGTATTTTCAATAAAAAAAAATCACAGAAAGATGTGAATATAGCCTGGGTTTGATCCAGAATACTCACGGTTGTCAATCCGATGATTTACTAAACGCACTAATAGAACGTTGGTAACGTGAGTTGAAATAACTGACCGTATTCGACTGTATTAGGTTTTATTTTCGTAAATCTAATAATGGTTATATGGTACAGTCGATCATTCGTCGCTATGACCACAGTATAAAGATCATACAGTAAGTCGACGCCTTTGATCTTGTGGAAAATGCCGACAACGTCTAGACAGTATCGGAACGGCCAGGGTGGTCACAAGTCAACAATATTTATTACGCGCAGCACACTCGTGCCATAGTGTAGAAATATACAGCATGACCATTTCCTACGAAAATATCATTTATTATTTTCGGTAAACTTCGGTAAACTTTATAACTTTCTGTCTTCGGTGTTCGTATCAACTTTACGCTGATGATCTACAGTTGTATGCATCTACGCGGGTGGAAAGTTTGTCAGTAGCTATAGGAGATGTAAACCGAGATTTAGATGCTATCAAAACTGGTCTGATTGATTTGGGGTGACTGTAAGCCCCTGAAAATGTCAGGCCATTGTGATCGGAAGCTCACGTATGATCGTTAGAGTGACAACTAGTTCACTCCCTCCTATCATTTTCAATTAAAGATCTCGGTTTGCATCTTGACTCTGCTTGGCTGGCAAAGTCAGGTTTGCAGTGTACTGTGTAAGCCAAAGAGTCAAAGGGACTATGCGATGCCTGTATCGTCTGTACGGCACGGCTAATTTTTTGAGTACTGGTTGCACATTACCTGGCTTCCAGGACATTGGCACCACTCTGGTTTTAATAGAATGCGATACAGGCGAGTACGCGATACAGGAGACAAATCCGGGGTACAACTCTTTAAGACTCGAGCAGGTATTCCTTCCGGTTCACTGGCTTTGTTCACATCTTGACTGGAAAGGGCTTTGCGGACTTACTTAACATGAAATGCAGTTTCCAGCAATACGGAGCCAAAATGAGGTATTTTAGGTGGTAAGTTAGACGCCGTGTCGAGACGTAAACTTACCGCAAAGACGGAGGCATTTAAATTTGATGTTTCTTGTGCGGTGTGAGCCAGTGTTCCATCCAGATTTATCATAACTAGGAGGCAGCGAAGGACGGTAAAAGTTCGAGTTTCGCTTCGCAGTTTCGGAGTCTGCTGACCCATACTTCCATACTCGCCTTATGCCCCTGGGGCATTTATCTGGAGGAGAAAAGGTAGATACCGTTTTCACCAGAAAGTGGTCATACGATCTGAGCGAGGCCCAGACCGATACTGACAGTCAATGGCGACGCAACGTCAAGCAAGCAATAGGTCCAAGCCATTGGGCGTGTGACCGTCGACTTCTGGAATGCAGGTTGCTTGGTGAACCAGCTGGTCGAGATCTAGTGATAAAAAAACCTGTGGGCCTCTCTACCAGCGTGCTCAGTTTGTTGGTACGGAAACAACCATTCTTTATGGTGGGCATTAAAATCTCTTAGAAAAACAAGCTTTGCCATCGGATATTTGTGCTGGGCCAGTTCAGCTCCTGCAGCTGCCTCCGTAAGGTGGTCGAAGAGCCTAGTCGTCCCCTGTTCACCGTTATGCGACCAGTAAACAACACCAACAACGAGCATAGATGGTCTTGAGAAAAGTGCTTACATTTCTTTTTCATGAAAATGATTAATCGGAAAAAGTTTGACATCTTTGTGGTCTACTTTTTTAAGAGTTTTCCAATAAAGTATTCATGTACCAAAGGGAAACAGATAATATGTTGTAAAATGTCAAAAATGTGACATATCGTATCAGGATGTCTACTATGGCTTTTTACTGCATTTCGAATCACGCGCACCCCCTAATGTTCCCCGTCCAACCTCCATTAAATGCATTCTCCCTCTTGTATTTACTCGATTTGTTTATGATCTATGTAGGTTCATTGAGATAATAAATAAAATAAAGCTGTACTGTATTATCATTTTAACAGTCCTATACCATATTTCTAATTTTCTCTTTTCATAACCATTTTATTCCTGCTGCCACTGGTAAACTGGTAACACATTGAATGATAACACATTTGACATTGCAAAAGCTGTCATGTCATGTTTGCGTACAAAATAATTTTGGTTTTTTTACTTCAATTTTGATACTTTTCATCATCCAAAATACTTAACCAAACAACTTCCAGCGCTTGTGAAATTGTGGTGGGTCCTCCACAAAAGCCGCAAGAGTTGAAGTTGAAGTCGAATCATGGCATTAGCCAGTTGTGCATAAATGAATGTAGTTTATAGAGAGAAAAAAAGTGTGCAGTTGAGGGACCCTCGTCGTCTCTCTCGTCAGAAGACAGTCGTAAGTATTAACACTTTTGCTTTACAATTTCTGCCAGTTTAAAAGCCGCGTAAAATAAATTCGTTCCAAAAAGTGTTTGTGTGTTGCTATTATTGGTATTACTATTTGATTGAAAAATATTTATATTTTTTATTTAAAAACATAATATTTCACACAGAATACCGCTAAGCCATCTTTCAATATAACAATAATTGAATTGTAATACAACTCTCCTAATGTAAGTGTGCCTACCTAATACTTGATTTTTTATACTGTGCCATGAAGATTTCGCACCCTTTGGGAAAGTCGAATAGCGCGCGGCGTGTAATTTTGAATCGTACCCGTATTCATGATCTACGTGTCAGTCAGATTTTTTATTCACCTGATTCACAAAAATAAATAAATATACTTATTTTTATTTATTACTAATTAGGTTCAAGTTTATACAATACGTACCTATTCTATCTATAAACTTGTAAAACAAAACAAAATAAACATAAACTAATCAATTCAAGTTGATCTACTGCATTGCTCTATTCTGTGACGCATCTTAGTACCTACTTGAGTTCGTGAACTCATGAGCGGTGCGCTTGGCGCGCGCGTCTCCCGCGCGTCGTAATTTGTTACGTATTGCTATTCGTTGCGGGGGCTGGGGTAAGCGCAGCCCCGGATCTAGGGGGGGGCAAGCCGGGGCCTATGCCCCGGGCGGCAAGTTCAGAGGGCGGCCAAATTCAAATTTTACACACGTATGGACAACTCATCATTTACTTAACTTTGACCACAGAATAACAACAAGTACAGAAATTTCACTCTTGTTTCACTGTGGCTCTATCAACTCGACCGATACTCAGGAGTACATGGTTTTATAGTCTTTGAGTACAGCACACGGACCACGTGACCGGGTGCAGCGAGAGCGCGGTATGGGACGCGCTGCATGAACATTATTATTCGCGAGGTACGTAGGAGCAATATCAAAATAAAGTGTACCCTGCTGTAAAATTAAATTATATTTTATTATATTTTTTTATTTTTTATTTGACCAAAATGTAATAGGAAATATAGTTTATCATACAGGAAAACAAACAGGAACGCGGAAGTCGAGGCATTTTTCCTATAATATCGAAACAAAACTAACTTTGTGGCGGAACTGGTTCTGTTGTGTGATTACATTTAAAAGCAAAATTTACGGAAAATATGAAATAAATAATCCATTTTCATATTTATTTAAACAATTAATTGATATATCAAATAAAATAGCCTCAGCTTCAAGGATTAACACAAAAATATTGTTTTCTATTCTGTTTCGTGTCACTGTCGCTTTTTACTTGGAATTTTTTAAATTTTACTCCAAAAACATAATATTATACTCAATATGCGCACCTTTTCGAAAAGTAATACATAATTGCGCAATACTATACATATTTGTGGTTGCACAGAAATAAAAGGTAAAAATTCATCCGATTTTATAGATTTAACTTCATCAATTTGAAGGGACAGTGACAAAATGGAAGTCTTAAAATCATAATGTGACTCAGGTTGGCTGGACAAATCTTCAAAATAGCTCGCATTTAACTAGGTCAATAGGGCACTTTATATGACCGCTTAACACCTTTATTTCAGAATTTGCGACGCTACAGAATCTTAGATAATCGATCGAAAACGTGTCACGTGTCACAGCCAGCTTGAAAAACCATTTTTCGCTGGTCTCTCAATCTCGGGAACGGAAGTGATTTTCACGACTTTTTGCATATCAACAGGCGTCACATAAATTTGTGACAGGTATCGAGCTAAAAGTTTTGTGATACGTTCAGCGGTTTAGTAGTTCCGTGTCCAGCCAGCTTGAATTTACGTATAAAACTTCTGGCTGGCACTTCCGAATCTTAATAACGGGAGCGTTTTCGAATATGGTTCCTTTACTAACATTTAGTGACGCAATGTGTGAAAGTAATAACTTTTGATTTTTGGCATCACATGTAAGTGTTTACGAGAAATCAATTGTAGCATACGTAGCACACCCTTCACTTTGATAACCAATCGCTCATACAATGCACAAAGGAATATTATTCTAAGTACCATAAATTAAATATAATGTCAACAGTTATATGAGACGTGGGCGGAGGGCCGCGCTCTCACACAGTGACCACTGTTTAACTAATGTAAACACTACAATTATGTATACACAATTCTATTTTAATAAAGAATATTCATTCCACATTCATTACTGTGACTTCACGCCTTGTCATTGCTCTCCCTAACTTATTCTCCAAAGTGCTGTCTAAAGTAAATCTCCGCTACCTTAAATATATTCTCCAAATTAGTGCTCCAACATAGCACTAAAGTAGTGCTCCGAACTAGGACTAAACAATAAAAACTTAATGTCCAGACAGCCTGACTTCAAGCTGGCTGGATACAAGTATCTCCGTTGCCTGATAATCTACGGCTTTCGAAATATGTTCAAATTTTTGTGATGGGGACGATAATGATAACGTGAATTTCTGATGGAGAAACTTTAAGTAGTTTCAAAGCTATTGATCATTTAAATTTTCCTTTACACACAATACAAGATATTATTCTTGCCCGTTCCGTTGCACTACTTAATGGATGGTCAGCTGAGAACTTTTCTTAAAATGAGACTAAATCCAATGGAATATTGGATAAAAGAGGCTGAAAATGTTGCTTAAAAAAGCGGTGTTGACCCTATTTTGCACAACAAACAAATTCCGAAACGAAAATAACAATTTGATGAGATGTGAAGACGAATTACAAACACTCCAACCTGTTCAACTATTTTCTAAAGAAATAATGATGGTATTTGATCGAATCATATCAGAAATTAAAAAGTTTGATTGTGCTACCATGCTGAATTTGAATTTTGCGTTTCTTAATGGTAGGTACTAATATTTTTAAAATGACAATTGAAGAACTGCAAAAGTATGGAGCAGATCTGGCTCAAAAATATAAGCGAGATTTAAGCGCCGTTGAATTCTGCCAGGAACTCTACGTTTTTAATTATAAAGCAAGCTCTGATTTTATTTGGTGATATATAAAAAGCTAACGGTTTCTATCTCTTGTAACAGATCTATACTCATGATTTGCAGGATGATTTTTCGAATACTCGTATTTGTATTGCCCTGCGAATTTACTCTACGCTTCCTACTACATCCGCAAGCTGTGAGCGAAATTTTAGCAAACTAAAACTAATTAAAAATTATTTGCGATCTTCTAAGAGCCAGGAACGAGTTAAGTGTGACGACCCCAACTCTATTCGCTTTATCAGCAAATCCCCCTCCACCTCAAGTAGCAAATAAGTAGTCTATAAGAATATTGTTAACTTAGCAATAATTAAATATAAATACATGTATCATTATTAGAATATTCATTACTATCTTAATTACTGTAACGCTGTTCGTTTAAATAAAGTTTTTTTTAAACTAATCAAGTGTCGATCACTTAATTGGCGCAGCCGGTAGGATCTCTGTAGTCAGTTTGCGACGTATACAACTCTACAAGCACAGCTGGACGTCTGTTTCTACAGTTCAACGGAGATTCCCGAACAAACAAATCTATTAAGTACCAGGCACAACGGCCGGCGCAGTATTTGATAGTAGTCACAAGGAGGAGATGGGAGTAACTACAGGACTGTGAGTAAAACTTTTTCACTATCCTCTCGGTTTTCCTTTATCATTTTTCTCTTTGTTTTAATTGTATGTGTTGTGTTATTAAGGGTTGAGCAATACCGTGATAACATTATTATATTTTATTACGATATAACTGGCGTAATAAGATTAACTTTAGTTAGGTATTTAGTGTTTTAGTTTTCACTCTCTTTCTGTGTTTTTGTTCTCTCAAAATGGATCAAATCGTGCAGGTTCCGTCAACAATGGCAAAAATTATTCCAGAGTTTAATGGCGATTCTAGACAGCTCCCACTTTTTATAAAGAAATGCGAATATATTATAAATACATTTCAGGGGGGAGATGTCCAAAACGAATACCTATTTCACGTTCTCACTAGTAGATTAACAGGGGACGCCGCGAACCTAGTAGGGGAACGGGATAATATTCGTACTTGGTTGGAGTTGAAAACATTATTGTCACAACATTTTGGTGACCCTAGAACCGAAGATTGTTTAGTATTAGAGTTAGAGTCCATGAAACTAAATTATAACGAAAGTTATTTGGATTTCTGTCATAGGATTCAAAACTTGCGAAGTATCTTGATTGCAAAAATAATTGAAACCGTAGACGATGCGAATTTACGTCAAGCCAAACAGCATATTTATACTAATTCGTCATTGAATGTTTTCCTATATAATTTACCTCCTTATTTAGTTAGATTGGTACGATTAAGGAACGTGACGACACTAGAAGATGCCTTGAAGGTAGTGTTAGAAGAGCAAAACTTTCAGACGGTTTATGAATCTAGAAATAATAGAAATAAAAATAGTTCAAAACTGCCAGGAAAAACTACCAACAATAACGGCAACTTCCAACGTTCACCCAATCCACAAAAACAACCTAGTATACCAGTACCAAATAGTTCAACAGGAAATACTACTCAAACGAACTCTCCAAATAATTCAATTCAATATAGAAATTCTTTTAGAAACCAAAATAATGCGCAAAATCAGTCGCCACAACAAAGTAGGTCAACGCCGTGGCCGAATCAGCAGGCCGCGCCGCGAACGGCATCGGTGCAAAATGCAACGCCGGCAAACTCGGGTTCAAACACCGACGTTACCATGCGAACTGCAAACTCTAGACGCGTAAATTATACAAATAATGACTCACTTATGACGTACGATAATAATGAACAAAATACTTACGATTACGAACCGCAAGCGAGCACGTCCTATGAGACTGAACAGATTGAAAATTTTCACCTGAGAGCCTCATACAGAGAGAAAAAATAGTTTTAAATTGTACTAATTATCGTTCTTTGCCTTACATTGTAATCCCGGAGCTAGGTAATGCAGTTTTTATGTTAGACTCTGGCAGCTCTAGATCATTCATAGGTCGGCGTGTCGCCTACCATCATTTTAAAAATGCTATCTACAAAGAGCCTTTTGAAGTAGTCAGTACTCATGGCGTTAGCGTACATACAGAAGTTGTTTTAACTCCCTTGCCCAAAATATTTAAAAGTTGTGAAGGTCATAAGTTTTACGTTTACGATGTTGACAATAACTACGATGGTTTATTAGGCAGTAATTTATTAAAACAATTAGATGCAAAAATTGATTACCAAACACAAACTTTATATACAAGGAATACTGACATACCTTTTGTTTACTCTTCAGCGTTAAAAGATACTTATATTTTACCGCCACGTAGTGAGTTAAGGGTAAAACTGCCCGTAAATTTAACTAATGGCGAGGCTATTTTAGATTTTAAGGAATTGACTAAGGGAATTCGAATGCCCTGTGCGTTAGTTAACTGTGTAAATGGTTATGCATATACGGTTATTCAGAACTGCAAGGATATAGAAATGACCCTCAAGGTCACTAACCCCTTCCAGGTAGAACCTTACAATCACCAAGAGATCTTAGTTAATAATTTAAGCGACAGAGACAGAATGGACGAGTTATTATTAAACAACTTACAAAAATTAAGGTTAGATCATATGAATGAGGAGGAAAGAACGATGATTAAGAATATTTGTGAGGAATATAAGGATATTTTTTACTGTGAGGACATACCGTTGTCTTTCACTAACGAAGTGAAACATAAAATTAGAACGGTAAACGAGGATCCCATTAACGTAAAAGCCTATAGGTTGCCGCCCGCCCAAACAGACGAGATTAGGCGCCAAGTGGATAAAATGCTAAAGGACGATGTAATCCGAGAATCAAATTCTCCTTGGAGTGCACCGGTCCACCTAGTTCCAAAGAAGTTAGATGCTTCTGGACAACAAAAGTGGAGGATGGTAGTAGATTACAGACGTTTGAACGAAATAACTGTGGACGATAAGTACCCTTTGCCAAATATCAATGATCTTTTTGATAAACTAGGAAAGAGTATGTATTTTTCCACGTTAGATCTTGCGTCTGGCTACCATCAACTACAAATCCAGAAAGAAGATAGACAAAAAACTGCGTTTTCAACACCATTCGGCTTATACGAATTCAACAGAATGCCGTTCGGTTTGAAAACAGCGCCTGCCACATTTCAACGTGCAATGGATAACGTCCTCAGAGGGTTACAAGGCTTGCATTGCCTCGTGTATCTTGATGACGTCATCATTTTCTCGACCAGCTTACAAGAACACATAGAGAAACTGCGAGCTATTTTCGAGCGATTCCGAAAAACTAATTTAAAAGTTCAGCTTGATAAATCCGAGTTTTTGAGAAAGGAAGTAATGTACTTGGGACATACAATAACTAGGGATGGCCTTAAGCCTAACAACGACAAGATAGAGGCTATTCTGAAATACCCTTTGCCCAAAACAGTTACAGAGATTAAGAGTTTCTTAGGATTAATTGGTTATTATAGAAAGTTTATAAAGGATTTTTCTAAGATAACCGCACCTCTCACAGCATGTCTAAAGAAGGGAAAAAAGATTGAGATAAATGATGATTATAAAAAAAGTTTCGAAACGTGCAAAGAGTTGCTGACACATGCACCTTTGTTACAATTCCCCGATTTCACAAAACCATTTATTCTTACAACCGACGCGTCAAACGTCGCGATAGGTGCAGTACTTTCTCAAGGTACTATAGGATCAGACAAACCGATTGCATTTGCCAGTAGGAAACTAAGCGATACAGAGTCTAGATATAGTACGATAGAAAAGGAGTTATTGGCCATAGTATGGGCAGTTAAATATTTCAGACCCTATTTATATGGCAGAAAATTTACAATATATACTGACCATAGACCTTTGGCATGGTTGAATTCATTAAAAGAACCTAATAGCAAGCTAACTAGATGGCGTTTACGCTTAGAGGACTATAATTTCGATATACATTATAAGAAAGGCAAACAAAATACAAATGCAGATGCCTTATCGCGTATTAAAATTAATATAACAAAAGATGACTCGGAATCAATGATAGTTAACGTAGATGAGAAGGAAGCGAGATTACAACAGCACTTGAAAGAAGTGACAGATGAAATCGTAAAGCTTAGCGTTAAAGAACCAGAAATAGAGACGATAGAATTATCTGATTCTGAAAGCGATGACGCCGTGACAGCAAATTCAATATCTAATAGGGAACATGAAGGTATTCCTATTCTTAATGAAGCGGTAGATACGAAAGCTAGGCAAATTCATGTTTTCACCTGGCACAGAGACGATATCTGTGTAAAAGATATTTCTAATAACAAACAAAAAATTTTGGAAGTCCACCTACCCCCTAGTAATAGCGAAAATTTAGTCAAAAATTTTGTTAAAGAATATACCGATTACAAAAATAATTACTTCATTTACTTTGAGGACCATTGCCATAGAAAAGCATTTGCTAATGTAGTTACGACACTTTACAAAAAGGGAACTCAAAACCTTGTCGAATGTACTGAAAGAGTTGTGAACGTTACGGATGAAATTGACCAGAAAGACTTAGTCATCAAATATCATCTAGGGAAGACTTGTCATAGAGGTATTAGAGAGACTCTTATGAAGTTAAAAAGAGCACATTGGTGGAGCAATATGAAAGAAACAGTTACAGCTATTATTAATGCATGTGAGGAATGTAAGAAAATGAAGTATGACAGGAAACCTCTAAAACCATTTATACAATTAACACAAACTACAGACAGTCCATTCCAGGAAGTTTTTATAGATCTGCTATATATAGAGAAAAATCAATACTTAACTATAGTAGACTCATTTAGTAAGTTAGGTCAAGCAATACAGATTCCCAATAAAAGCACACCCGAGGTAGTGAGAGCTCTAATCAAATATTTTTGCATGTATGGAATACCAAAAAAAAATAAGTAGCGATGCAGGAACTGAGTTTAACAATGAATTGCTTAAGGAAATGTTAAGTTTATATAAAATCGAGCAACACATAGGGACACCTAACAACCCTAATTCAATGGCAATAGTGGAAAGATTTCATTCCACAATTATCGAAATATATAGGTTAGCAAAATATGAACAATCTAGTTTAGATGCAGCTTCCGTTATGACATATGCGATCATGGGTTATAACAATACTATTCATAGCGCTACGAGTTTCACACCGTACGAAGTTGTTTTCGGGCACACAGAGTCTGGAAGTGCTTTTGATATTGACAGGGACAAAACTTTAATGCAAAAGATATTACAGGATCATCGTAAGCGATTGAAAATTCTTTATGAGCATTTAAGCAGCCAAATGATTGGACATAAAAACTTAGTTAGGGACAAGAAAGGAGGGGAGGACCCACCAAAAATAGTGGATGGTGACACGGTTTTTATGAAAAATACTAGGACTAGGAAAGCAAAAGAACTGCCGCAATACGAAAAGGCAACGGTCACCGGAAAACCTAAACGAAACATAGTCCCAGTTAAGCTTAAAAATAGAAATACTAAAGTAGCATTAAGAAATGTCAAACGCCCTCCACAGATGGTGGTTGATACTGCTCGTCCTAGCGGATCAAGGGACAACCCTGAACATCCAGAAGATCGACCAGAATCCTGGAATAGTTCCGATTCGGATTGGAACAGTTCTGATGAGGACTAACCATTGGAATATTATTAAGACTATAGATTTAAATTCGTTAACTGTCCAGTTAGAAAATAATATAGAAGAGTATAATAAATTAAAAATTATAAGTCATAGTAATAGCGAGATACATAGGGAACTTTTAGGGTTAACAGTACAAATCGAATCATTTATTGAATTGACAAAAGATAGGTTAAAACAGATTCTACCCTCTAGCAGAACAAGGAGAGGAATTATAAACCCACTAGGATCCCTTATTAAGGTAATAACAGGAAATTTAGATAACGAAGATGCTAGGAAATATAATGTAGAAATTAGTAATTTAGGAAATAGGGAACATTCAATAGATCGAAAAGTATCATTAATGCAGAAGGCTTTCGATAAATTACTCAATGTTTCTGATGATATTAACTTTAATACTAGACATTTGGATTTCAAAATAAAACACTTTCAAGCACTTATTCAAAACCAAACCAAGTACTCTAATCTTTTAACCATAATGAATAGTATGAATCAAGTTTTAAATAATTGTCGTACTATTTATTCCATTATTTATGAATTGGAAACTGCCATTGCTTTTAGTAAAATGCACATATTACATCCATCCATAGTAAATGCCACAGAATTATTTAATATTCTTAATGTCATAAGAAAACATCATAACTTAATTTATCCATTAAGATTAGATAACTTAGTAAAATTAGAAGGAAGTATAGAAATTAAGGGATACATAGACAATAGTAAAATTATATTTATACTAGAAGTTCCATTAATAGACAAAAACACATACAATTATTATAAAGTTGTTCCTATCCCAATCTATAACCAAATAACCCAAAAACCTAATATCATTATACCCCAATATCCTTACCTAATAGTGAACAAGTCGAAATACAGATCCGTAGTCGATGGCTGTAAGGAAATAGAAGATCAGACATATCTCTGTTCCGATGAAAACATGGTACAGTACGCGGAGGAAACATGTATCCAACAACTTATGTTATTACAACATAACTTCAGCAATTGCAAGCAACACCAGGTGCAGATAGAAGAAATCAAGGTACAGCCTATATCCAGCATCCACTGGTTGATATACACAGAAAAGGAAACTGTTGCAACGGAGCACTGCGAAGAGGAGATCCGCAGACATAGTCTACGAGGCACATACATATTGGTGCCAAGTCAGCACTGTACCTTACAGATTGCTGATATCTCCATCACAACACCCATGAACACCAGTTTAGTTTCCTTCAGATTGCCACCAGTACAGATGCCCGAGCTACGCAGAGATGTTACCCCGTCAGCCAAGCAGCTGGACCTCAGAGAAGTAGATCTAGGCGACGTCAAGGAACTGCTGAACCAAGCCAAATACAGTGACAGTGTCAGTGATGGTGAAACAATTATAGTTAGCGACAAAATCAGTGTATGGACCATAAGTATTTACGCCATTATAATTGTATTCGTCATTGGGTTTTTGTTCCAAAGAAGAGAGTCATTGACTAAGAGACTCAGACGAAATTCTCTAAAGACTACAGAGTTGCCTTTAGATAATTTCTCTCTTAGGGAGGGAGGAGTTAAGTGTGACGACCCCAACTCTATTCGCTTTATCAGCAAATCCCCCTCCACCTCAAGTAGCAAATAAGTAGTCTATAAGAATATTGTTAACTTAGCAATAATTAAATATAAATACATGTATCATTATTAGAATATTCATTACTATCTTAATTACTGTAACGCTGTTCGTTTAAATAAAGTTTTTTTTAAACTAATCAAGTGTCGATCACTTAATTAACGCCTATCGAGTCTTGCAATCTTAGCGATAGAAAATCGAATGGCACGCGAGTTAAATTATTTATTCATTTATTTAATTACAACGGTTATGTTTACAACCAATGACAGTAACTAAAATTAAAAGAGACAATTATAACTCATACTAAAATAAACAAAGTAGGTATAGTAAAATTTTAAGTGAAAACATAAATAAAAGTTTAACATTTTAACGATACTTTCATGAATTCTTCTCACAGTACATCTGACATACCAATAAAATCTTCATCCATCCATCCGCAAACAGATCGCTTGTTGGATTAGAATCCAAGAGATCATTAAGCGCGGCCAGAGTGCGAGGAATTGGCGACTTAGCACGTGCAACAGTACGACATGAAGCATTTGGACGAATTAAACTCCATCTTGTTGTCTACACTCCACTTGTATATCGCGTCTATATTTTGCTGCAGTGCCAAACTGTCACGCTCGGAGTTTATTTCCAGGTACAGCTTCAAGTCGTCAGCATACAAGAGACATCTAGCATGAAGAAGAACTTGAGGAAGATCATTGACCATGATGAGTAATAATAAAGGCCCCAAAATTGAGCCTTGACTCACGCCGGAACGCATGTGATAGGTACCCGACACGTACATACCAAGCCTAAAAAACTGCTGTCGATCACGTAGGTAGTCTGCAAAGAAACAGAGGAGAGATGGTGCGAACCATCAGTCTCTCCTCCGTTTGTCCAAATTATGACAAGGCCATAGATTTATTTGCTGAACAAAAAGCTCGACGAGTAAAATTGTAATTTTAATTCACAAATGCTTGATTTTTATTATAACACTAGCTTTTGCCCGCGACTTCGTCCGCGTGGAATAGTTACTTTGGGCTAACGTTAAATTTAACCCCGATTTTAAAGCATTCTTCATTGGCGCTCCGCTCCTATTAGCCTTAGCGTAATGAATTAATGATATATAGCCTTTCTCTATAAATTTACTATTTAATTAGAAAATAATTTTTCAATTCGAACCAGTAGTTCCTGAGATTATCGCGTTCAAACAAACAAACAAACTCTTCAGCCTTATATTATTAGTATAGCGCGGCGACCGATTCTCAAAAATAATCCTTATAGCATGATTCAGTATTCACGCGCGATGGCTTATTATTAGCGTATTTCATGTATAACTTTGGTGTTTCTATACCGATTTATATGATTCTTTTTTATGGAATAGTTAATAATGTTAACTTTTTCAATTAGGGGTTATAAACGTAAGATTAGACAAATATTATAATCAGAAAGCTTCGAACTGCTAAGCTATCGGGAATTACACATGTTATTGTTAGTCAACCATAAAAGATAAACATATGCAGTCGTGGGATATTTTTTATATAATTTTAAGGAGAACATTTCCGTCATGAAACGATTTCTGTGTAGCTTTAACCATTAAGGTAGCACACGCGACGGAAGCTTAAAAAATGGAGTAACTTCTCCCGTTTTCCCAACATTTCCCTTCACTGCTCTGCTCCTATTGATTGTAGCGTGATGAAAAGTATACTATAACCAGCTCAGGAGTATGAAAAATAATTGTACCAAGTTTCGTTAAAATCCGCCGAGGAGTTATACAGACAGACAGACAGACAAAAATTTTACTGATTGCATTTTTGGCATCTGTATCGATCCCTAATCACCCCGTGATAGTTATTTTGTACATATATTTCATGTACAGAATTGACCTCTCTACAGATTTATTATAAGTATAGATATTTTTATTTTTAAATCCTATCATGTGCTGTTTAAAATATATATTCTACACGTTTATGTCCTTACATGTGTAAATAAATAGGTTTAACTCAGAAAGAACAGCGATAGATGCATTATTTCCGGAAGGCGTATGTCCAAATGACAATCAATTAGTGGACATATGATGGCTGGTATTATAAATATGATAAAGGTAAACATAAATATAAAGGGGCGGGGGCGGCATTTTCCAGTTTTTGCCCCGCCTAAAAAAAATTGAAGATCCGGGGCTGGGTAAGCGTCGAATACCTACGACGCTCGGAATAACCCGGCCTTAAATAAATATATGTAATTGAGCATTGAATAACGTCCACATAGCAAAGCTGATTCTGTGGTCGCAGAATAAGTCAGCTCGTAGGTAACATGAAGATTCTAATAACTGCTTACCGATCTCACAAATTCAATTCTTTTCTCTATCTAGTGACAAAGTCAATAAGTGAACGATTATTATATAGAACATTTACCTAGAACAAACCTAGAACATTACGGGCCTACACAAAAACTCTCGAAGTAGGTACAATAAGATTAACCCCTCAAGTGTCAACGGTACAGTCAGTTTGATTTGCGTATTGAATGGTAAAATAGTTAAATAACTCATAACGAAGCCAGGAAGGTATAATATATACCATGACAATGGCTATAAATTGCCGATTTTTCTTTTTTTTCTCACTTGGGGCGTTTCGACAGGCGAGCGGCCAGACGTGCGAGGGGTTAACGTGGTAGCTTAGATAGATCCCGCAGAACTATGGGTACCTATTTGGTATCACATCTGTGAAACTTCTAGCATTTATCAATAGGAAGCAGTCTGCCAGAAATCGTGCTATATACAATATTTGCTATTACGAGTATTAAAGTTAACCGTAAGTTATCCACTACTTCAACGACCATTTTCTGTCATCAACCAACCTTTCATCCTATATATATGATTCATCAGATGACAGTGCAAAAACTTCAAGGGTGTACGTAATAATAAATTTCTGTTTCTTACAATGTTCCTCCGTTTTGTAGGGTTCCGTACCCAAAGGGTAAAAACGGGACCCTACTACTAAGGCTCCGCTGTCTGTCTGACTGTCACCAGGCTGAATCTCATGAACCGTGATAGCTAGACAGTTGAAATTTTCACAGAATCAGATGATGTATTTCTGTTGCCGCTATAACAACAAATACCAAAAAATAAATATTTAAGGAGGCTCCCATACAACAAAAGTGTTATTTTTCCTTTTTTTACAGAAAATGGTACGGAACCCTTCGTGCGCGAGTCCTACTCGCACTTGGTCGGTTTTTTGTTTAACGTGTAAAAATTTTTGTTTACTCAGACTTTAAAAGCTATAATATATGTTACGCAATCGTTGTGCAATCTTCATTAACGCCACTGCTCTCAAAACGTTGAACGTTATACGATATATAGTGAGGTAACAGGCATGTCTTAGGACTAGGGCTGCCATCACCAAATTTGCCGGCCCCAGACAAAGACTTATTAACCCCGGACATTTGAGTAAAATCACAGTTTGTCCCCGGACACCGTAGAAAAATACATTTTTGAACTTGAAACTAAAAACAACGATGTTTAATTATGGTTTTTATTTACTGATAAAGTGATAACATTGTAGAGCTTTAGAACTTTTTTAATAACAGTCTCTTCCTTATCATTTAATCAACGTAACATAAACAATGAGATGAAATACCATAGGAAAATAATAATAGAGATCGTGCTTTTTGGTACCTGTAAGACCAATGTGTGTCCGGGTTTTGCCTGGACGCTTATTGGGAAAATCCCCCCGGACGCCCCCGGACGCTCTCCAAACTAGAACAAATCCGGGAAAATCCGGACGGATGGCAGCCCTACTTAGGACAGAATATCTGAAAGACATGTGACCTCCACCAATTCGCACTAGGCCCGCGTGCTGGATTACGGCCCATTCCCTCACATAGAGAGGAGGACTTTATCTTAGCAGTGGCACCTTTAAAGGCAGATTCTGTTATGTGAATAGCAATCTCAATGTAATTTATACAACGTGTAACGGAAACCCCATATCTATCCAAAAGGGCTGAAGACAACATCTGGTATGGAGTCTCTATGCACAGTTTCAGCTAAAAATAAGTGACTCAAAGAATTGATACCAAATTATCGGTTTCATATGTTTCTTGAATACCAATCACACGTGTCACAGCACTACAAGGGTAAATAACTTTCACGTCACTTGCCAATAACATGATAATTCTGTTCGTTCTTCTTAATTTGAAAATTTCGGTCTCTGGTATCAATGTATTGAAATTTCTAATAAGTTCCACACGTGTTGACATAGGATTACAAAACCCTTGCTATATCGTTTGTTATCATCTAAAGAAGCCGTGCACTTGGTATGTATATACCCTTTAAATTACACGTTGTATAGATTCAATTCAAAGCGTCAATAGCCTAATGGCTATAGGTGTCGGACTTGTGATCGAGAGGTCGCGGGTTCGAACCCCACCCATTACACTATTGATGTGAACCCACTCCAGACACAAGCATATTTAGCTTAGTTGGATGGGTTAACAAGATTGCTAGTAATGTGAAAACTACCCACATCGCTAGTAATCTTTTAAAAAAAAACTTATATAGATCAATGATGATGATACACTATAAAAAGCAATTTAGACACACACATCCCAAAGACAGACACATCCCAGATGTGTTATTTGCAATTTTCCAGACTTTTCACGTAACGGCGCGGGCGTGTTGTTACGAAAACATAAATTAACTTTTAAAACCGTTAACATTTCGCACGATTCTGTTTTTTATTTTATTTTAATTAACTATACCATCAAGCTTTATTTAAATGGTAGAAGTGAAGTTTACTATATTGCGGTTAATTGAGGTCTAAAGTCAAATTGATTAGGTTATCCACGTGTTGATTTTAATTAAATTTTATGATCACGTTAACTTTCTAGAGTCAGTTTTTAATTAGCACTGCAATTTGTAATTACTTTCAAAAGATATACGTTTACTACAAATTACGCATAACTTTTGTTTTATAAGTTTGTTATTCGATGATAATTTTATTTAATTAGCATGTGTTGGGTTCGTTTCTTTGTTATTTTACATAGGCAATTAAATCTTTACTACAAGGCACACGTGTTGGCAATTTGGCATGCTTCTCATTGCACGTTATTACGTGGTGGAGCAATCAAAACTGGAAAAAGCCGGGAAATACGCACCATTTTATGCGTGACTAGCTTGAAGGATTAAGCTACTTTCATACCAGCAATTTCATCTAAATCCGCGCAGTACTTTCGAGATTAGCGCGTTTAAACAAACAACCTATTTTTCTGTTTTTCGACTTTAAAAACCGGTCAAGTCCGAGTAGGACTCGAACACCGAGGATTACATATAAACTTATCTATGTAATTAAGTTCAATAGTACCGATCTAAGTATATATTATTTACAGATGTTCACATTTACAAGTACTTATTGGCCGAATTTTTCGCGACGTTAGTGGCGTTTAGCAGTTCTTCAAAACTTTTTTATAGTTTTATAAGGTTTTTAATATGTACGAGTTTATTAAAGTATAAGTTATTCTGCTATAATTATTTTTATTTTGGACATTTCAGGAGATGGGATATAGTTTGGTCAGGAGCACCGCATTCGCATCATAAGCATTACAGAAGTAAATAACTAGGAGCGGAAGGAGTGTCAGACTTCTACTGACCACCTTGTTCCTTCAATTGCCCTTACGGTCCAGGGCTGCAGTATCTCGTTAGGACATTCTCGCAACCCCAGCAGGAGATAAGTTTTACCTACTACCATTGTCCGTTTAATCCCTACAACGAGTATTCCTACTTGATATTTAAATCACGCTTGAATAATTCTATCCCACCGTGCTTAAACCATTAAAACCGGCTTAATAGCGTTTCCAGAATCTACCCACTTAGGTAAGGGCTCTTACCTCCCCTGCCGCAGGGGTGCTGAAACAGTGGGTCGCAAAGTCAATCGTAAAGCTCTCAAATTATATTAATAAAAATCAAAAAATTAAAAAAAATATTTTATTAATTAAAAATCGGACAAGTGTGAGTCGGACTCGCCCACCGAGGGATCCGTACAAAGTTGGTAACTATTATGAGGTGCTTAACATACAAATTAATTGGTTTTAGGGCTTCAAATCAATATCTCCACGTTCCCGAAATTAAGTGTCTCAATAGACAGATGGACGGACAATAAAGTGATCCTAGGGTATTCGTTTTTTCATTTTGGGATACAGATCATTAAAACTTAAAAAATTATGTTGTAATTTTTTTTTATTGGAACGCTTAAATTTGTTTTATTCAAAATAGGTTCGCGTTTGACCACCATCGCACCTGATGGTAAGTAAGTAAGTAACCATAAAATAATCCATATTTAATGAATAAATAAAAATCATTTAATTCAGATGTCCAAAGATCCATATACATTGTTTAAAATTACAAATTAGAAAAATTACAGATTAGATTAGTTTCAATAGAGCATACTTGCCTAAAAGCAACATATTTGCTCTTGACTTCTTCAAGTCAAGAGTAAATATGTTGCTATAACTTACGGATTTTTACCTACAAGTTGTAGTTGTCATAGGTAACACAGACCAGTTCCGGTAGGTATGTCCACTCCTTAGCTGTACGCACAAAGAAAGTATTCCCTAAGCAGTTTCTTCCTATCGCCGTACGTTTTCAAGTAGGTAAAATAATTTAGACTTGGCTTCAAGTTTACATGTTTTTAGTAAACATAAGGCTTTTCAGAAAACTTAAGGCTTGCGGTACCGAGTCACGTCACTATTTACTATGGTAAGTCGTTCGCAGCTCAAGCAGTACGGCTGTGGAATGCTCTACCAGCGTCAGTAAGACAAGCACAAACCCTATCGTCTTTCAAAAACTTGGTAAAAAATCTTTATCTCTTAAATTGTTGTTATTATGTATGGTCTTTTTCAACCGACGACAAAAAAAGGAGGAGGTTATCAATTCGACGCGTATATATTTGTTTTTTGTGTATGATCACCGATTACTCGAAGACGGCTGAACCGATTTGGAAAATTCTTTTTTGTTTGAAAGGGTATACTTTGAAATTGGTCCCATTGCCACCAAGTCAGGATCTGATGATAGGATCCTGGAGAAATCTAGGGAACTCTTCAAATATTATAGGCACACCTATAGTGATTTAAGTATTTTTTATAGGAACTTGTGTAGTTGCATTCGAAAAGCACCATTTGTGAAGTGGTCTTCATCATCAATGAAGACCACAGATGGCCACTGGAACTACTCAATATTGTATAAGTAGGAATAATAAGTATTTTATGGGTTCCACTTCGATTACTTGAATATGGTTATTAAGCACAACATGTTCGTCACAATGCATATGGTGAAGTGAAGCTGATGGTGAACTACCAGGAGAACTCCTCAACAATTAACGGCCCAGCATTGGGAAAAGCAATATTTTGTAAAAGGTTATAAGTAGTTGAGATTTAAGCTTTTGTAACTATATAAATTATAAATCGACCAACTAAAAAGAGTGAAATAAAAACTTTTTACCAAAAAATTAAACCGACTCCCAAAAAACACTGCAAAGTGAAAAATAACTTTAATTTCGGAAGTCGGTGCCAAAAACGAAAATACAAAACTAAAGACACCGACTACCGAAATTAAAGTTATTTTTCACTTTGCAGTGTTTTTTGGGAGTCGGTTTAATTTTTTGGTAAAAAGTTTTTTATTTTTTTTATATTAATTTATATGTATATACATATATGTTTTGAGAATATCATTTATTGTTTTTATATTTTATATAGGTAAATAGTACACCGTGGACTACCCACGTATTTATTTTCTCCTATGTGTCAAACCCATCCAAAGGTTGTCTGTATAAAAGATCACTTTTAGCGATAAGACCGCCCATTGTATCACCCTTTGTAGTTGTAAAGTTCTTATTGTTTTACTGTTGGTGTACGATAAAGAATATATCTGTCTATCTATCTTCGGTTTTATTTGACCGGGTTAAGACTTGCGCAGCTAAGAGAAATATGACTTAAACGGGAAGAGGCCTATACTCTGCAGTAGGTGGAACAGCGAAAAATGACGATGATTTAACCGGTTGCATTTAATTTAGAAAGAAATCAATTTAAGAAGAGAGAAGAAAAGAATTTAGAAGAAAAATAGAAAGGATAATCTCCTAAAACTCGAAAAGTAAAAAGTAGACTCGAAAAAAACATGTGTGGTGGAAAGTAGAAGGTAGACGACCTGGTGGAAAATCACCGGCTCGCTGATGCAACAAAATAAAATTGATTGCTGGTCTGACTGCAAGTACTGCTATAAGTCACGTCGAAGACAAAGATGCCTGGAGAATTTTAGTCCTTGACTCCAACTAAAAATTTCTAAACGTTTTTTTTTTTTGATAGGGCCACTCGTAGTTCAGCTCACTAAGGCTGGTTTACTACTTAACCGGACGATCCTGTGGTGACCTCTAAAAATTTAAAAGCCCCCAGCCAGGGCATTTAAAGGCCCCCAGCCAGGGCTTTCTAAACTGACATGACCTACATCTACGAAGAAAACAATTGAAGAGGAAGGTACCTACTACTTATTACAACTAAATTAAATATTCCAAGTCATATCTTCCACTCAACTCAGCCTGCCCCAATCAAATTATACTCAATAGCTTATCGTCTATACTAAAAATAATAATACGGGAAAGTTTGATTGTTTGTTTAAACGCACTAAGTGGATTTGGATGAAATTTGGTATGAACGTAGCCTGAACCTTGAGGAAGATTATACTCAGAGTAAAGAGGTTATTTTTTATCGTGTTAAAATCGACAGGAGCGAAGCCCCGCGCTACTGTTAGTTTATTACTATTAATCAAGGGTTTCTCCGTTATGAAGGCAGTGGAGTCAGATCGGAGACATTTCTTTGTTCTTTTTTATGTAGGTTATTACTAATTTATTGTATACTAGCTTCTACCCGCGACTTCGTACGCGTGGGAAGGTTTTCCCGCGCAAATCCCGATCCCGTGGGAATTTTGGGATAAAAAGTAGCCTATGTGTTATTCCAGGCTGCCAACTATCTACTTACCAAATTTCATTCAGATCCGTTCGGTAGTTTTTACGTGAAAGAGTAACAAACATCCATCCATCCTCACAAACTTTCGCATTTATAATATTACTAGCTTCTACCCGCGACTTCGTACGCGTGGGAAGGTTTTCCCGCGCAAATCCCGATCCCGTGGGAATTTCGGGATAAAAAGTAGCCTATGTGTTATTCCAGGCTGCCAACTATATACATACCAAATTTCATTCAGATCCGTTCAGTAGTTTTTGCGTGAAAGAGTAACAAACATCCATCCATCCTCACAAACTTTCGCATTTATAATATTAGTAGGATTTATAGTAGGAGTAGGATTAGTAGGATAGGATAGTAGGATAAGTGAATCGTACACCATGGACTACCTGCGTATTTATTTTCTCCTGCTGTGTCAAATCCATCCAAAGGTTGTCTGTAAAAGATCGCTTTTAGCGAAAGACCGCCCATTGTAACACCCTTTGTAGTTTTTAAGTCCTTATTTAATTCTGTTACAGTGTACAATAAAGAGCATATCTATCTATCTATTTCCTTTATAATAACGTAGATTATTAAGTGTGGGTCTGATCACCCCTGATCTACCGTATCGAGGTAATGTGATTATGATAATAGCCCCACAAGACTGCCATGCGTTTTATAAGATTATCGGAGGGGCGGAAGTATGCGGTAAATATTTTCCGATTAATATTATGACCTAGTTAAGTAGTACGTAGTATATACTCGTATGTATTATAATGGCATCAGGACAGATGGGCTAGAGGCGTTACGTAGTCGTCGCCGAGAGGAGGGGGGAATACTGGGCTCAAAAGTATTCAATGATGTTTTAAAAGGTTTAATATACCTTTATACTTAATTCCATCAAAATAGGTTCAGAGATTTTATTATTATTCGGTTAAAAAACGTAACAAACAGAGAGTTATACACAGTATTACTATGGATGTTATTTGTAAATCACATCCGTCGTTTCTTCAATTTATCGTGTGGGTAGTAAGGTCTAACGACCCCACACACCCTAGTGTCAGAGTTTCTAGACCGCCTCAAGGGCCTCTGACGTGATCTATTTTGACGACCGCCATTTGGTGACCGGGACCATCCGTCACTTAGCTGTGAGAATATTTCGGCAAAAATAATAACAACCGCATGCATCGGTGAACATCTTACCCTGTCGAAACTTTCCCGTGCCTGGGAGCACGTTAAGCCGTTGATGCCAGCTGTAACATTTGTACATCATCAAGTCCGTGTTAAATACAGATCGGTAAAAAAATACTGTAATTCGAATAGCAACGGTTTATCCAAATTGGGATGGTAATTAGGTGCTAACAGTATTGAAATTGATTTAGATAATCTCAGCACAAAATTACTGAGGTCAGTTTTCAACTGAAAAAAAGGGGGTAATTGATGAAACTAGCTGAGGTCGCATTTCACATAAAGATACGTATGTATATGTATAAAAGGGATTTCGTGTTATTACGACTTTTATGAGACATAAAGGGAAACTATAAACGTTATAGTGATTTTTATAATAAAATCTCAGCTCGGCAAGCAGTTTAGATACTATAAATGTGTGTTATACGCTTTGCGAAGCGAAATATTAAATAAAAAACCTTTTTATAAAATTATAAAAAAATAAAAAAACTTTTTACCAAAAAATTAAACCGACTCCCAAAAAACACTGCAAAGTGAAAAATAACTTTAATTTCGGTAATCGGTGTCTTTAGTTTTGTATTTTCGTTTTTGGCACCGACTTCCGAAATTAAAGTTATTTTTCACTTTGCAGTTTTTTTTGGAAGTCGGTTTAATTTTTTGGTAAAAAGTTTTTATTTCACTGTTTTTAGTTGGTCGAACAAAAGCCTAAATCTCAACTACTTATAACCTTTTACAAAATATTGCTTGTCCCAATGCTGGGCCGTTAATTGTTGAGGAGTTCTCCTGGTACTTCACCATCAGCTTCACTTCACCATATGCATTGTGACGAGTATATTGTGCTTAATAACCACATTCAAGTAATCGAAGCAGAACACATGAAATACTTATTATTCCTACTTATATATTGAGTAGTTCCAGTGGCCATCTGTGGTCTTCATCATCAGGTCCACTTCATAAATGGTGCTTTTCGAATGCAACTACACAAGTTACTATAAAAAATAGTCAAATCACTATAGGTGTGCCTATAATATTTGAAGAGTTCCCTCGATTTCTCCAGGATCCCATCATTAGATCCTGACTTGGTGACAATGGGACCAATTTCGAAGTATACCCTTTCAAACAAAAAAAGAATTTTCCAAATCGGTTCAGTCGTCTTGGAGTAAGCGGTGATCATACATTAAAAAAAATATATACGCGTCGAATTGATAAACTCCTCCTTTTTTTTGTCGTCGGTTGAAAAACTGATGCGTGCGTGACAAATGTGAATTAATTTTGCCATCTCGGAATTTTTCCTTAAATAACGTCGAAAAAACATAGCCGTGATCACGAAAACGATTACGATTTTCTGATGTGTACGATTAACTACATAAACATACTAGTATTTTCATAATAATACTAGTATATTATTTGCCACTGCCTCATTGGTTTATTGATCGCAAGCGTGACTGATGAGCATGATGTTCCGAATTCGATTCCCAGGTCGAGCAAGTGCAAAAAGAAAACAACACAAAAAGTGATGTTGGGTTTTTTATTAGAAATTTCTCAGTAGTAGCTAGGGCTTGCAATATCCGTTCATTTTTACTATATAAATATTTTACTATCCAGATTATCCGGATAATAAGGATATTTTTTAGTTTTCATAACAAAAAAAAAACTAATAAGTTTTTGAAACACGTTTTAATCAGTTACTCAAGCAAAATGACAAATAATTAATAAACTATGCTAATATTTCATGTAAAAACACATAAAAAACTATTTTACTTTGTAAAATTATACAAAAAACACTGATACCGCACAAATAATTTATATATTGTCTTATTATGCTAAAACAATTCTAATTATAAAAATATATATCACTTTCCCTAGCAAATTTGATCAATAAATTATTAAACAACAATAGTGTGAATCAAATATAATAAAACAAAATTGATCCAAATATCTCAAAATAATAGTAAGAAGTCTTAAATATTTTTTTAATACAAATTCATCTTGATTCATTTATCCTGTAGAAATCTTTCTGCTTCAACGCTGGTCCATGATATTGATAACAGTAGATTGGAAACCCTTTCTAATTTCCTGCTTTTCTGACCACTCTCATCATAGTGCCATTTCTACTCGAATTGTGGTGTTTAAATTAGTCACTGCGCAGAAGATGGCTGATTTATAAAGTAGATTATTTCTTCTCGCATTTGTGTTTTAATTGATACGCTTACAGTTGAAGCAGAGGAACCAGAGGAATCTTGTGTATTATCCACTAAAGATGTGACTATTTGATCTGTTTGTTGCGTATCAAAAAATTTAGAAATTATTTTAACAATAGTCAGCCTCACATATTTCTTTGAAGGATTATCAAAAGGACAGTCGCGTGTACTTTATTTAATTTTTTTGGCAAACCAACTAAATGCATACTTCGCTCTTTATAAAATTGAGAGATTCTTAAATATGTCATTGTAACGATTATCTCGTCGTTGTGACATCCTTCTTTTGAGTGATACTAGAAGTTCATTACTGATAATGATCTTTTGCGATCTTCAAAATCTTATTGCAATAATTTCTGGAACATGGATATTAACGCTGTGTCAGCAGTCAATAAGTCTGCATCTTCTTCACTGATCGCTTCTACCGTAGCTTTAATTATATTAAAGGATTCGTAAAATTCTTTAAGATGTTGCAATTCCGTATCAGTAAATGAAATATCAGATTATGTGAATATGAAATATCATTGAATATGTCTTTTAAAAATAAGAACTGATCAATCATATTAACAAGAACTTTACAGATGACAGCTTTTTATTTAATATTTAAAAGAGAAATAAAACTATCCATAATATCCGAAAAATCCGGATAGTGATGCAAGTAAAATCCGGTATTGAAAATTGGCGGATATCCGGATAATACGAATATCCAGATTGCAAGCTCTATTAGTAGCCCGGAGTTTGGAAGTTTGAAGGTGTGATAACTCCCATGCCACGGATATCACTTTAAGCCCTTGTTTCTAATTGCTTTCCTATCGGACAATTACTTTTACTTTAACGCGCAATCCGCTTCGGGAAAACGCTCCGTAGTGACTGAATTCCAAAGAGCCAGGCTACAGATTGACATAAATGCCTCGCACCCCGCCGAATCGTTGGCGTTTACGCAGTAAACTAAACATAAATAAACTTTCTTTTAAGACGCTTCGTAGTTCCGGTATGATTGATTAAAAAAACATCAAAATGTTCAACAAATATTATAACTAAGTAAATAGTTTATATTCTTAGCGGCTTACCATGAATAAAAGTCAGAAGTTATCTGGATAAGCGAGCGAATAACCTTAGTCCTAGTTCGTATCGTAATCTACACGCTTACTGCTTTAATTCACATCCGTTCAACTAACGCATTTTTAAGACACTACATAGTGCAGAGGTTAAGCTCCGAATAATCTCTTCAAAATATTTCACAAGATAACACTTCGACCCTAAAGAGAATCTTGTTACCAATTTTGGCAGAGCGAAAAGTAATCGGAAATCCCAAAGTCGTAACCTTTGACCCAATAGCGAATGATGACCGGCCGGCCAATGGCGCGATCCCATTCTGGATAGCCGATTATTTAGTTAACGGTCTCAGTTTACGAGTTACTATCGAAACTGCGTGACAATGAGGAGATAGGGATTGTATGTTACGAATTTGGGTTTTTAACCGACTTCTAAAAAAGGAGGAGGTTCTCAGTTCGGATGTTTGTATTTTTTTTTTTTTTTTTTATGTTTGTCCACGCATAACTCCGTCGTTTGCGAACCGATTTGAAAAATTCTGATCTTGTTAGAAAGGGTATACTTCCCAAATGGTCCCATTAAAATTTTATCGAAATCGGACAAGCCGTTTCTGAAAAATCAACAAAAGTCTAAAAAAATGTTTACGTTGATGATCTTTTCGTTTACGCTGCATTGCGTTTTTTGTTCGCGCATAACTCCGTCATTTACGAACCGATTTGGAAAATTCACTGACCCACTAAAAAGCACGAAAATAAAAACTTTTTTGCAAAAAATAAAACCGACTTCCATATCAAAACACTACAAAGCCAAAAAAGTTTTTGTTAGATAAATTTGGAAGCATTACTAACAGATAACAAATTTTGGCCTTAGAGCTCCTAATAAAATTTAAATTATATTCTATGCATGACGGCGCTTATCAAAAGGTCCCAACATTTTATTTTAACTTATGGACGACCTGAAGTTGAAATTCGACAAAAATTGAAATTATTATCAATATGTTAAAAAAGAGAGACTTCGTCTCCCTACAAAGTTTAACCCTCTGTCAACGCAATTAAAAAAAAAGTACAACATTTTGCACACATGAAACGCCCTAACAGACCTCTTGAACCCAGGAATTAGGTAACTTTGGTTACCCCTTGGAATAACCGTTGCTGTTTCACTCGTTTCTGACTAGACTAGATTACTATTATTGATAGGTTAATTTCACCATCATTTCCTGAAGGTAAGCAAATTTAGTAGGTAAGAAAAAGTTCGAGCACGCTTGCCTTGAAGGTACACATTCACTCATGATTTAAAGACCTCCAGGTTATAGCTATCAGAAAATACAAATTCCGATATGGAATTCCGTTCTCCACGCATATCATGTGGTTCAAATGTCCGGCGTGTACTTATTCCTTTTAAATTAAAAGCAAAAATTGATATTGTTCCTAATATAAATACAAAATCAAAGTATGTACGTTTTTTACTCAAAAAACAACTATTAAACATTTCAGATTTCATCGTAGTATGATCACTATAAACTGCTCTTTTTTTCTTATTATTATTGCATTTAGTGCACTTAATTCTGCCAAAATACTCTCAGTATAATCAAAGATGCAACTTTCATAAACAAAACAAACAGGAAATAATATGTATTAAAAGATTCTGTGAAACACAATTAAATTGCAGAACAGTCTTGACCCATTTCAATAGCAGGCCAAAAAAACACCATTCACAAAATGTCGACTCGAAAATACTCACATTAGTAATGCAGTAGGCATTCCAAATATTTTCTTTTTCGCAAGGGCCGGCTCGAAATGGGACGCGGAACAAGATCAGATTCTGGTCACTAGGATTTGACCTGGCATTATGAAGACTTTCCGTACAATCACAGACCAGCATATACTGGACATGTGTAGCTTCGAGCTTCATATGCCTAATACCGTCTTCAGTACAAACATGTGGGCCAACCGATATGGAATTGGATCCAGATGAACGATTCAGTATGCCGGGTGTATCTCGGGAGAAATGCAATAAAGTGCTATGTATTGATGTGATGTAGAACAGGGTTCAGTGTAAAGGTTATCGATTATCGTGTCCTGTATTCAAGGTTCGCAGTATTGGATTTAGAGTCTGTACAGAAACTTGTTGTGATTAAAGTACGTAGTCTTATCACATCGGAGAAACCCTAAGAAGATTATACATGATGTATCATACATATGTAGTTATCTACACTGTGAGTCTTTATAATATGCACATATCGAAATGAGGGAATCTTTACTTTATTTCATCGACGGTAAAAAAATCTAAATATTTATGGAATTTTTAAAAATTTTGTTCCCTACTGTGACCCCAGTGTAAACAAAACGGTGTAATTTTTAAAATAAATGAACTATCACGATGAAAATTGTGGAAAAAAATTACCCTCAATTGAAAATAAACATGTTTTTTTTTAGCAAAAATCTGTTTTATTTTTCATATTTTTTACAATAATCGTAAAATTCCATAAAAAATAAATATTTAGTTTTTTTTTATATTTTTACCGTCAATAAAATTAAATAAAGATTCCCTCATTTCGATATGTGCACATTATAAAGACTCACACTGTATATTGCCTTCCAGTTAATGACAAAAACTTCTATAAACGAGCCAAAATGCAACAAGATCTGTAACAATTCCTCTCTGCCGGGGTTGCGGGAATTTTCTAACGAGATATCGCATCGTCTGAACGCAACTGAAGGAACAGGGTTAGTTTTTTGCCCAGTAGAAGTTTAGCAGTCCTATGGGTGGTTATTTACCCGCCGATAACAATCCTTCACCCTATAACCCCTTCTAAAAGCCCACAGTTAAAATCAAGCGAAGATCCGAGTATTTCATATACATTTCCGTTTGATATTTGTCTACGCGTTCTTGTGAAAAAGGGTCTTGGCACGCAGTAGGAACAGACGACAACGAAGTGATCATATAAGGAAGGAAGGCCTTAGTGAAATAGAATAAAAGTATTAAACCGTAGGAGATTGTCTAAGGGTGCTTGCTAACTTTGGAAGAAAATCAGCGAAGATCTACACAGTAAAAAACTCACATGATTTGCCATCGTCCACTTCACAGTAAATCCACTAACAAACTAATACTTGGCCCTCATCAAACGTACAATAACTAGTGCATCGTACTGTAATGACCAACACTATAATAGTCCGGCGAGTACCAGTCACTTCGTCCGTAAATCAATTGAGATGCGGTTTACGTTGAGTCGTCAATTTAATGGCTGGCCTGTGAGTTCAGTGTCCGGTCTCAGCAAGAGAATATAGAGATGAGACGTCCAATAACCACTGAGACCGTGTGGTGGACTACGACCCACAGAGGGAATGCCCTCTCCTAGAGAGGAGGCCCGTATCCCAGCAGCCATCCCCAACGTTATAAGATGATTAACTAACTGATCTTTATTTTGCGAATACACATTTTTTTTTTGGTAATTTGAACTAGATGGGACCGGTGTTTGCAAACTGACTGACCCTGAGAAGAAACACCGAAACAAACTCGGAGATCAGTGTCTTTTGAAGTCTATACAATCTGTACTGTTCAAATTATATGAGAATTTTGTAGGTTTATGTCTGAGCTCTTTTGAGGAAAGATGCACAGATTTGAGTGGGCCTGTCCATCTGACAAATGCTCGCACTGTGCAAGCATTTGTCAGATAACGTATAGTTTAACTGGAGCTCAACGATTTGACGAACAAAACTATGGCAAGGATGTTTGGGTAGGCCGCAATAAGTAGGTACTGAAACTGCCAGACAATCATGTTTCATTGAAAATTACCTCCACTTCTAATATTAGTTCACAAATATTTACATTAGGCTATGAAGATTAGGCCGATAAGTGTCTGAAATGGTTATTTTTTAGCCACTCATATGAGTGGACCTGTCTCATCAGTGCAAGCCTTTGTCAGTTGGTCTGTAGCTCAAGATTATAATGTTATGTTATGAGTACAGGATGTAGAATTTGCAGGGGATGATAGGTAGGTACTAGTACTTGTGTAATGATGTTTTACTATGCAGTTCATTTATTTTTAATCTTAATCTGTTTCCTTTGTGCCGTCATCAGGTCTTGAGACAAGTGCCACGTTTACCATTAGAGTAGATGGACGATGATTGTCTCTGACTTGAATCAATTACGAGAAATTTATTGCTTCCCATCTATGGATGGCGACCGCGTCATAGATACGTCATAGTCTGAACTACGTAGCTTGATACTATGAATACAGCCTATTGGATCACGAAGCTTATCTTAGAAAAAAAAAATGTTACGATGTTGTGTCCAGAAAGAGTATGATGATAACTTTGATAATAATATCCATTTATTTTTTGGATCCTCTAACTAAAGATACATACTCATCAGTAACGCGTGGATGTAATGATTGATGGATGCATGTAGTTAGGTCCTCAATCACGCCAAGATGGCTGTACTGATCTGGATGATATATTACACAGAGTTTGATTATTATAGTCTAGATTAGCACACTGGCTTTTCTTTTCGGGAAAATATACGAATTCCCAGGCGAACGAAGTTACGAGCAACAACTAGCATAATTATTGTAAAGGATGGCATAATACACAAAACGGAATTACAGGTTTTCTCAAATTGAACTGAACTAAAAACTCCGTTCGACCTGTTTCCTATTTGCACGAGATGACCCTCATTCCCGCATCCGCCATTGAAAATTCCTTGCTCTTCCCAGAAGTAACATACGGAAATCTATGCTAAAGATTCCTATTTAAATAAGATAAAAGGTGCACTAATACCGGTGTGACTAATAATACTCGACTATACGACGATCTTGTGGAGGTTGCTACAAATGCATGATCTGCGTAATAATAAATTCTAATGACGCGTGACGCCACAATTAAACTTGTATAGGCAAGGAATACAAAATGAGCCACAGCCGTCATCAATGTCCGAGTAATTAAATTAAAGTGGTCAATTATAGAGGCCTTATTTTATTTTATAAATTAAAGGATACTTACATGGTCTACAATTGTGTAGTAATCTTCTTACTTCTTACTAATATGATAAATGCGAAAGTTTTTGGGGATGAATGTATAGATGTATGAATGTTTGTTACTCTTCTATTTTAATCTGGTTAATTTCTGTTTAATCTCGTTAATCTGGTAATTAGATAGTTGACATCCTGGAATAACACATAGGCTTTTTATCCCGCTATTCCCACGGTTTCGGGATTTACGCGGGAAACCCCTCACACGCAAACGAAGTCACGGCCAGAAGCTAATTAAAATAATTGTAAAAGAAGGCCAATTACAAGTTTTCGCTATTAAGTTATGTATTATAATTTACGGAACGGCGGATTGTCGCAAAGTCATATTATGTAAGTACTAATTAATTATAAAAAATACATAAATCTGTTCAAGGTTTTATACATAACTAGCAGTTGCTCGCGTCTTCGTTCACGTGCGTAGTTTTTTCCGTGTAAATCCCGATACCGTGGAAATTTCGCAAAATCCCGTCTTAGCGAGTATCTGCATACTAAAATGGAGGTTCCCATGCAAAATTTGAGAGCCCTACTACTTGTAGTTTCTGAGATTTCGTAATTAATCAGTGAGTTGTATTTCGCTTTTATATAATATAGTACTCACGCGGGGCTTCGCTCCCGTGGATTTTATCACGGTAAAAACATAACTCTCCTTTTAACCTTCCTCAAGCTTCAAGCTACTTCCATACCAAATTTCATCCAAATCCACTGAGGACTTTCGAAGATTAGCGCGTTCAAGCAAACAAACAAACTTTTCCGCTTTATAATATCAGTATAGATATAGATTTGAGAAAAAAAAAAGCCGACTGCTCCATACATTTTTGAGTGCTGTAGTCGACAAAATATACGGAAGAGTTGATCTTTTTATTCGCGGTTGGTCCCATACAAAAAGTTGATAATTATTTATTTGGTGACAATTGTGATGAGTTTTGCCATTATTTTCATTTATTACTCATGTTATGTCGTACCCATATTGTATAAGATTCAATTAATAATGTCAACAACTATAATTTAAATTTCCACCCAGTTTAATAATAGGCAAGTCAATCATCAGTGCAGTTGTGATGATGAGCCGTGCTTGGTAGCCCAGTAGTTTTTACCGACTTTGATTTGTAGGTCACGGGTTCAAAACCATGCAGGCACGACACTTCGTGTAGTTTTCATCATCACATCACCGCTGCACTCATAACAGTGGAGGAAATCGGCATAACCCACACGGGACTCGCGTGGTAGATTTCGACCATAGAAATCTAAAATATATATCTATGATTTCGACCCTTTCTGTCTCATAAAGAGAAAGCCTGTTTCACAGCAGTGGAAAAGATAAAAACTGGATTGTTATTATTATTTTTTTATTGATAATTGGCTCACGTTTGACCACCATCTCACCTGATGGTAAGTGATGAATGTGGTCGAAAATGGAGCACGCTTGCCTAGAAGTAACCTATTCACTCTTGACTTAAATACTTAATTAATGTTATAATTAAAACGCCTCAAAGACAGTCATCACACGAGTACCGTTTTAATTAAAGTCAGAAATAATATAATTGATGAGACATGTAGCATTCAACGAATTAATTGAGTTGGAGCATAAAGTGTTGCGCAATTACACAACGTAGGCCTGTTTTACATCTGGCTGGCGCCTAGTTACCCGTCCTTATAAGTATAAACACATGTTTATTACCCTTTATCTGTTCAACGTTCAGTCATTGTTCGATGTTTAGTTGAACTAGTAACGGAATGGTACCCGCATGACAGTAAAAGGAGAGCGAGGAAGGAGGAGAAGTAAAAGATTACTGGTCCAGAATAGACAGGCAAAAGTCTGGCCGATTTCAAACTCCATCCTTCATCCACCTTTTACCACCGGTCTTCCAGACGTACTGGAGGATACCATCCACATTTGGTCGAAATACCGTCTTGTCGTAAGCGCTCCTCTACATTTATTATGCGCACAGCCAAGGCGTGGAACTTTCTGCCGGCTTCTGTATTCCCTGCCAAATATGACCCGTCAGCCTTTAAAGCAAGAGTGAATAGGCATTTTCCGGGCTCGCTCGTTCGATCGTAGACCTCATCTTACACTTACCATCAGGTGTGATCAAGAACAGGCTCATTCGTATAAAAAAAAAACTGCTCAACAATAAAGTTATCTGAGTATGTATAGGTATAAGTACATACCCTGTACAAGTGTACAATCCACCTTCGGAGATTTTAGACGATACAGCTTCCTTCAGTCAAGTTTTCCATGACTCACGTCATGTTGACACTGGATTATAACATTAAATGTAAACTCAATAAGTTGCTTTATTCTTTGTTGTTCGTCAATCCACAAGGTTAAGCATCCTTTTCGAGGACGGTTCGTAGATGAGTGACCACTTGAACATATCCAGATACCTCTGTGACTTGGAAAACACGTTAAACCGGTGATCCCGGCGGTCAATTAAACATATTTGATAGTCGTTACGAGTAATCATAATCCAGAAAATATTACACCAGTCTTGCCAAGAGGTATAGTGATACCTAGCTACTGAGTTGTCCCGCCGGGGTTGCGGAAATGTTCTAACAAGATGCCGCGGCTCCGGAACTTAAGGGCAGCTGAAGGAACAGGGTGGGTTTTTAGTCAGTTCAACACACACTTTCGCTTAACCCAGAGCGGGAGAAGTCAGTCGATGGTTTTCCCACCCATAAAAAAAAGGCTACTGAGTTGTGAAGGTTAGGCAGGCATTGGCTTGCGTTTGACCACATCTCACCGTGTTTAGCGATGATGTAGTTGAAGATGAAGCACACTTTCCTAGAAGTAACCTATTCACTCTTTCCCCGATTACTCGCACTACACATTACATCATACTCTCTCTCACACACACACACACACACTATGTACCACACACCAAAAACATCTGGCGCTGCCAAAAAACCCACCACTCCCAGCCCCGCCACCTCACCTTCAACCGTGCTGGATGCTGCCAGAACTTTTATAAAAAGACCGGAAACAAAAAGAAGGTCGCTCGACAATATGGACCTGTATAGGAAACAGCAGAAGAACTATGCTGACCTACCGAGCGACCAACTACTCCAGGAAGTGATGAAGATCTTTGAGGATATACCCTCAAAAGTCTACCCTCAGATGAAGCGGGATATCAAGATCTTCCTGGAGACAAATTCAGACAGAGGTATCCGCATACTCTTTGAGTTAAGCAAAAGAATAAAGGATCTGGAAACAGCACCGCCCAGGACTGCTGCGCATACAATGGCCGTAGCGTCTGAAAAAGAAGGAAACCTGCTGGAGAGACTGGGAGAGGTGGAAAATAGACTCACCACGCGGCTTAGTCAAATGGAAGCCAACCTCAAGCACGACATATCGGAATTGAACATAATGAACGATGATCGAGGCGCTGACATCATCGAGAACATGCACGACAGATTTGAGGCGACCAAGGTCGCAATAGGAAACACGACAGAAGAAGCCTTGGGACGTACGCAGGATCGTCTCGAAAATCTGGTCGGTATTGTCGTCGGAGAGGTCGTCGAGGTCAAAGCGCAGATAAGCGAGATTGCAAAAGGCCCGATATGTGAGAGCAATCCGGTTCTCAAAACATATGCCAGCGCCGCAGCAGCCAAACCCGGGCGCCAGCCGGCGCTTCATTCGATGGCGGTGACCTCTGAAGACAGTCAAGAGACTGCCGAAGAGGTACTCGCGAGAGTGAAGAAGGCGGTCGACGCCCGGGCCACAGGCCTTAAAATAAATAAAACTAGAAAGGCCAAAAATAGTACAATAATTTTAGGCTGCGACACGGAAGTGGAACTAAAAAAGGTGAGAGAGAGGATAGAGAGCCACGGTAATGGGTTAAATGTAGCCCCCATGAAAAACAAGGACCCACTCATCGTCCTTAAAGATGTCCTTATGGACAGCGACGACGACGAAATGGTAAAGGCCCTTCATGCCCAAAACACAGACATTTTTATGGGCTTACCACAAGAAGAGACAGTCTTGCAGATAAAATATAAAAAGAGAACCAGAAACCCCAAGACCTCCCATGTTGTCATCCAGGTGAGGCCGAAGGTGTGGCAGAGGATGACGGAAGCTGGAGCCCTCTATCTTGACCTGCAAAGGATCAGGGTGGAGGACCAGTCTCCGCTCATCCAATGCACGAAGTGCCTCGCCTTCGGCCATGGCCGCAAATTCTGCACCGAGAGTGTGGACAGGTGCAGTCACTGTGGAGGCCCGCACCTGCGCGAGAAATGCGCCGACTATACCGCGGGAATCGAACCGCAGTGCTGCAACTGCTCACACTCTAGGTTGCAGAATACGGATCACAACGCCTTCAGTGCCGAGTGCCCAACCCGAAAAAAGTGGGACTACCTGGCGCGATCCAACACGGCATACATATGACTCACACACTCAGTCGACACAGAAACACTCACACACACTGATACAAAAATATATAATAAATATATATGGACATATCAAAACACGCACACAAATACCGGACCAAGCACACACACACAGATATAAAAGTATATTGTAAATATACATCGATATATCAAAACATGCACACAAACACTAGACAAGTACACAAATAATCTAACAGTAAACAGCCCAAGAAACAATCCCGAAATAAGAAACGACAATAAATATATATATTAGATTATATATATATATTATTGACAAGTAACATAAGAAATAACGTCAAAGTAAAAAACACTGAGTCATAATGTCACTATCCCACAGATTGAATAATATACATCTTGAATTAAATCAATACCGGATGAAACCACAAATTAAGTTAAGAACAAATTGTTTAATAGAATAAGAAACAAATAATTGTAACCTAGAAATAAGTGTATTGTTAGAAAAGAACTAAATATAAGAATTAGATAGAAGATTAGATATTAAGAGAGAACAAGGATAAATAAACTGTAAATAGCATAATAAATAAATAGTAAACTATATAGATATTACACTGTACTGTAAGAAAATAGAAATCAAGAAAATTAAAAATTATATAAAGTTATATATAAAGTTAGTTATATATAAAGTAGTTATATATAAATTAGTTATATATAAAGTAGTTATATATAAAGTAGTAATATAAAAAGTAGTTTTATATAAAGTAGTTATATATAAAGCAATTATATATAAAGTAGTAGGTCTATATAAAATTGTTAAGCAGACAAAACTTGTATATCATGGTTACAATAAATGGTCACGTATAAAGAAAAATTATTACCCCAGCAAACAAAAATCCCACCCGACCAAGAAAGAAAGGTGATGGATGAAAGAAAGATATAGAATGAGGCATGTCAGTGCGAGAGGCATACAAGCGAGAACTGGAACGAATGTAGTAACCAGAATAATAAGGTCCTGATGTTCTCACGATCGGGGAAACGCAGTAAAAAAAAAAAAAACCTATTCACTCTTGACTCTATGTAAAACATTGTGATTGAGAGGTCACGCTCCACTCCAGACACTAGCATATAGCTTAGTTGGAAGCATTAACAAAATTGCTAGCTATATGAATTCTAACTACATTGCTGCATACTCAGTTCCACCTGGTTAGACTGGAAACCGACCCAGACGTAGTTGGAAAAAGGCTGCGCAGATGATAAACGCTTCGTTCTTACAACTAACAAGGTACGCCTGTCATTCCCAGTGAACCAACATATAGAACATACAGATAAACTATATGTATGTGAAAGATACTAATCACAAACACTCGCAGCATTGGAGTGTACACGTGACTGTATAACGATGGTCACGCGAGCCGCAACGGTGTATCTACGGCTTTATTTATAGTCTCATTACACGTTGTACAATTAATTAATATTGTTGTTTAGTCTTCACAAGGTTACGTAGGTTAGTTGCAATTTGTTGGATACATTATATCTTGGCGCAAACGGGCTAAGGAATCATGGCATTGAAGAGATAGTAGAAAGTCAGAAGTGGGTGGAATAAGGCTTCCAATGGTACTGAAGACTGGAATTTCAGTCTTCACGGCATAATTAAATTTAATTAAATAATTTTAAATTTAATTGATTTAATTTTGCCGTGAATCCACTCCAAACTCAACCATATTTAGTCTATTGAGAAACGGACCAAAAGACTCATTGGCAACGAGACACTGGTCGAATCAAAGCTCCAGAGCCTTGAACATCGACGACGAGTTGCTAGTCTATCGGTTTTCTATCGGTTAAATTTCGGGGAATGTGCGATGGAATTCCGTCAAGTCCGTTCCATCATCGGACTACAAGACAAACGGCGATGCGCCATCGTTACGTGGTGGACATCCCACCTATACGCACTAAACGTTTTGGGAATACCTTCATTGTGCGTACGGCTAAGGAGAGGAATTCCCTGCCGGAGTCTGTGTTTCCCGAGAGTGAATAGGTTACTTTTAGGTAAGCGTGCTCCATCTTCGACCACATCATCACCTGCCGTCAGGTGAGATGGTGGTCAGACGCGAGCCTATTATCATTTTAAAAAAAAGTTGGAGAGGTTAACAACATCGTTAGTATTGCTAGTTCTAGTTTCTTAAAAAAAAACATAAATTTGGTTATAAATAAGAGTTTTTACACATATTTTAAATAATATCAGGCCGGTGTTTTCCAGTTGACTGCTCTGAGAAGAAACATCGAAACAAACTCAGAAGCCATCATCTCTTTTGAAGTACATTCCTTTCTAATTAATTTTCTACCTCACGCTAGGTATTCCTCCTGTGCAGTACAATAACAAACATTTAATCATGCACAAACACGCAGACCCGGAACCACCATATAAATATTTTTTTCCGTACGGGAATCGAACTCACGACACGCAGCGCAGAAACCAAGCGCTCAACCACTGCGCCAACAGTTGTCCACATTTTTCATCTTTCATTATAAATGCGAAATTTTGTGAGGATGAATGTATAGATGTTTGGAACTCTCACGCAAAAACTACTAAACGGATCTGAATAAAATTTAGTAAGTAGATAGTTGACAGCCTGGAATAATATATGTATAGGTTACTTTTTATCCCGGAATTCCCATCGGGATTTACGCGGAAGAACCTGCATTGCATGCGAACGAAGTCGCGGGTTGAAGCTAGTTAAAGATAAAGAAATAGTTTCCTACGATCGTTAACAAATAGGAATTTTAATGAAGACAGCATGTATTGGAATTTTACGTCATTTACATAACAATCCATTGCATCTCTTCACATCAATATTCGTAGCCGATGACGAAAAAACACTGTGTGCTTGCATAAGGTGCATATATTACTATTGTATACTAAATCAATTATTTAACATAAAAATTTATAAAACGAAAAAAAAAATCAATTCAACAATTGGATTTACAAGGCCTTGTAAGTTTTTTAATTGCCAGTGCAACATGAAAACTACCTCGGAACATGTTTTATTAGGGGTAGATTTTATTGTTGATTTGGATTCATTATATGCAAACAATCATCGTATTGAAATGCCTCGATGGCCTAGTGACTGCAAGCGCGGCTGAGAATGACGTCTCGGGCTCGATCATCGGAACCGGCACAAAAAGCGCTATAAGGTTTTTCTATACGAAATTTCTCAGTAGCAGCCCAGTGTTTGGAAGTTCGCGGTGTAACACCCCCTTGCGTCAAAAAGCACGTCAAGCCCTTGGTTCCGGATGTCATGTAGGTATCTTTGACAGTCATTACGGGTAGTCAGAAGCCAGTTAATCAGGTTAATCCGGTCAAATTGGCAATCACTCCATGTAAAACACTAATGACAGCCGGGCTTAAGGGCCTACACTACCTCAAATGGCTTAACATGGTCCTCCATTATGTCAAGAATACTGCAGCAATCATTTTGAAATAAATATATGGTAAAGTTGAGGATTAATGTTAGGTACTATGTTTGACGAAAACACGATTCCATAAAATTTTCTCGATAGAAAAAAATTCCAAAGTTACCTCCAAACCGAACAATAAACCGCTGGTATTCAAAAATAACTTCAAATTAGATAATGAAACTTTGCATATGAAATGAACTAACTATAAAGCGGGTCTTATGTTATTTACTTTTTTAAATTACCGTTATTTTCACCGTAAAAAGAAATAAACTAAATTATCGGTGTCTTGGAGTCTTTTCCCTGCCACCCTGTCTCGCTTGCTCGCGTGACCGCGGCCAGTAGTGTGCGAGCGAGATAAAGAGTGAGAAGCGCTGAGGTAGTATAGGCCCTTAACATATGATATGTTTAGATATTCACCCATCCACAAACTGACATCGAAAACGTTATTATATTAATAATAATTATTTTTTTATTGAAAATAGGTTCGCGTTTGACCACCATCTCACCTGATGGTAAGTGATGATGTGGTCGAAGATGGAGCACGCTTACCTAAAAGTAACCTATTCACTCTTGACTTAAAGACCCCTAGGTTACAGCTATCGGGAAACACAGACTCCGGCAGAGAATTCCACTCCTTAGCCGTACGCACAATGAAAGTATTCCCAAAACGTTTCGTGCGTATGGGTGGGATGTCCACCATGTAACGATGGCGCTTCGCCGTTTGTCTCGTAGTCCGATGATGGAACGGGCTTGGCGGAATTAGATTGTGTCATTATTAGATTAGTTTTAAATATATATTTAAACTTGAGGAAAAAAGTACATTTAACTTCAATTTATTCATAGATGTGGGTGCTAGATCAATACGCGATTGTCCCGCCATTGTTCCTATGTTGTCGTGTGTAGCATAATGAGGATGAACGATAGTTTTATTTACATCTGTTTGTTTGTGCCGAAGAATCATGCAAAGCCGGCATCAATACTAATATGTATACTAATCTCAGTACATATTTACAAAGTAAAAATATGATTGCTAAGTAAATTGTTTTATATTTTAAAATGTATCTACATATAGATATAAGGGTAAAAGAGATATATATCGGAATCATGATGACACAGACTCAGTTCAGATAGGATAATATTTATTATCAATCTTGTTTTCATAAAAAAATGGCTATCAATATCGCCGTTACTTGAAAACAGAGCAAATTTCTCAAAAAACCGGGTATGGTCCAGTACACAATAACGCATCAACGGTAAAAACACCGAAGTTGATTTTACACTCTTTGTTATGCCTACTAATATTACTTGTAAAGGCGAAAGTAACTGTCTGTCTTTCAGTTACACTTTCACGTCTAAACAACTATCCCGATTTTGATGAAATTCGGTACAGAGATTTATTACACTTTGGAGAAGGACATAGACTTTTTTTTAATCAAAAAGAAGTTTTTCACGCGAGCGAACCCGCATGCAGAACATATTGATTAATATATATTAGGAGTTAATATATATTAATCAATGTTGAACAAATGATGTTTACGATTCAGCAACCATCTCATAAAGGAACTGGCTAGACTAGCATTTAAATGAAAGAGGAAATCAGATACGAGAAAAGCACGGCTTAATTCATCTATATTCCGTACTATACTCACGATAATAGTCGTGATTAGAGTTCTAACCCAAGGGAGAAATATCTTGCGGGAATACGGGCAACAGGAGGATGAGGGTGAGTTCTCTGTCAGTAGAAGTCTGATGCTTTAAATTTGACATAGTCAAAGTTTATATAAATAAGAAATGGGGAATACTTATATTTTCAGTTCATAATGTATTGAAAATAATGAAATTATGGACAATTTCGACCACTGGCGACCTCTAATATTAATTATATTTATAACTAGTACTCTCGCGGGGCTTCGCTCCCGTGGATTCTATCACGGTAATAACATAACTCTCCTTTTTTGCAGTCGGGTAAAAAGTAGCCTATAACCTTCCTCAAGCTTCAAGCTACTTCCATACCAAATTTCATCCAAATCCACCCAGTACTTTCGAAGATTAGCGCGTTCAAGCAAACAAACAAACAAACAAACAAACAAACTAACAAACTTTTCCGCTTTATAATATTAGTATAGATATTAAATAAGTGAGACAAAACTTAAAAACGCACATATTGAAAAATAAATGCTATTTCAAATTGAAACACATCATGTAGTGTTTGTTATTACAATATAATCCACGAAAAACAACACACTATCGATTTAAAAGTAACTGAGCGTAAACCCAAATGAGAAGATTTAAAGAAAGTTAGTATACTATAATGTTTATCATTCAAAAATGTACAAAAACCCCGACATTTCCTAACAAATGAACGTGCTGTACCGATCGTACTAAAACTGGATCATGTGCCGAAGTGCATCCTAAAAATAGTCTTTATGAGTTCCACTAAGTGTGTGTGGAGTGTTGATCATGCTTCATTTGTATGACTCGTTACAATTTAAACTATAGCGTACAAAATATCCGCTTCACTAAATTTTCTCTTGAAACATAACACCGTAAACCTCTGAGTTTGTTTCGGTGTTTCTTCAGAGAACTCAGGAAACACCGACCTCATCTGGCTTAATTTAAAACACAACAAAATGACGTGTAAGAGTGTTATTTGTAATTGTTATTGTAATTTACACAACAAATATTTCATTTCATTTCATAAAGGAACCAGCATATTCTACTCAGACTCAAAATTTTACTTCGCTTTAATTTTGTCCTGTATTAGGCAGCAGTAAAACAGATTAAAATGTTTGTATTAGTTTATCAATTTTTGTTGCTAAGATCTTTTACTAGCATTCTGTGAAAAATGTTGATGGGCACACATTTAACCGTTTTCTATTCATACAAAGATTACCCACTATACATTACATATACATATTTCATAAAATTACATTCGGCTGACCTTTAAGGCACCATTAACACACAAACAGAACAACATACTGACTTGCACATTCATAAAAACAGTAAAATGTTAGCTGAGGAAAAAATATAACGAAAAAGTTGTATGACTATCCCAAATATTCGTTTTTTTTTTTCGTACAAGTCGAAATAACATACATACTACTTTTTACTGCTAGCTATTCTTCGCATGGGAAGGTTTTCCCGCGTAGATCCCAAGCCCGTGGCAATGCCGAGATAAAAAGTAGCACATGTGTTATCTCAGGATGTCAATTATCTACTTACCAAATTTCATTCAGATCCGTTCAGTAGTTTTTGCGTGAAAGAGTAACTAACAAACATCCATCCATCCTTACAAACTTTTGCATTATTTATTAGTAAGATTATGATATTAGTAAGATACCAGTTAAATCGATCACTTACAGTAGTGTATGATAAACAAAAAAAATTGAAAGTATCTAATTATGCTTTGGTATATTTAAACAATATTCGTAGGTACATCCCTAACGTCTAAAAATATTCACTACGAGGTAAAGAAACCAGCCATTGAAGTACCTGGCACGCTCCAGACTTTATAATTATGGTTAGTAAAAAGACTTTATAATTATGGTAGCTAAAGAGTTTGAATAGCACGGGAAAGTTGTATGAAGAAGAGATTGAAAAAAGGTAGGTATAGAATTTGCTTACAGATCCTTACGTAAAGTCGATCACTACAGGACAAATTTATCGTAAATTAATATTTTATATACATCGTAAATAATTATTAGATTTTAAGATAATTAGTTCGTGTCGGTGTTGCGGGAATGTTCTAACGAGATACCGCGGCCCCGGTGCAACAGGAAAGAAAGGTACAGGGTTAGGGAGTCTGAACTCGCTTTCGCTGCACTCAGAGTGGGATGGGGAAGTGGGAAGAGTTATATTTATGATGATTCCATCTCGAAAAAAATAATATTGTCAAACTTCGTAAGGACATAAATTATGTACTTATACAATACAATTTTAACGCCGATAACAAACTAATTAGCTAATGAACATTTTATTTGAAGTAAAGCATTCTGTTACCAATTAGATTGGATTTTTCGAAAACGGAACAACAGTTAAACAAGCTGTGATCTTCCGAAGAATGCTAAGCGCTTCTCCTCCACATTTATTGTGCGCACAGCCAAGGTGTGGAACTCTCTGCCGGCTTCTGTGTTCCCTGCCACATATGACCCGACAGTCTTTAAAGCAAGAGTGAACTGGCGTCTTCTGAGCTCACTCGTTCCATCGTATCTCATCTATCGCTAACCGTGGCGTGATCGAGGTCAAAGCGGCCTCATCAAAACAATAAAAAAAGTGTGTGCGTACATTGAATATATTAACAAAAAAAATATTGAGACGGGTTTACAAACAGATAGATCAAGAATCTATACTCATATTATAAAGCGGAAAAGTGTGTTTGTTTGTTTGTTTTAACTCGGTAATCTTCGAAAGTACTGGGTGCATTTGGATGTAAGTAGCTTGAAGCTTGAGGAAGATTATAGGCCACTTTTTACCCAACTGCGAAAGAAAGAGGTTATGTTTTTATCGCGATAAAGTCCACGAGAGCGAAGCCCCGCGCATCTGCTAGTTTAAAATAACACAGCCGTTTGTTTGTACATCCTACTCGCCGGAACTACTAGACAGATTGAATAAAATTTTTTTGTCATGTGTACAGCGATTAAGACTGGGCAACATATAGACTATAATTGATTTCGGAAACTGGATCATTTGATGCAGAACGTTACACACGAGCAAAGCAAGTAAAAAAATTGGCCAAGTGCGAGTCGGACTCGCCCATGAAGGGTTCCGTAGTAACTATAATAAATATAATATACTTAATATATTTATTTGAAAAAAAAAAAACAAAAAACCTTACAAATTTCTTAAAACTAGATTATTTACAATTTTTACAACAACGCCAAATAACTTTGTTTTCCATAGTATTTGTATGAATTACAAAGTTATATTTGCGGTTTTATAAAATATACTGTATCTCAAAAACTGCTGACTCGATCTCGTTCAAACCAATTTTGGTTGAAAGTTTACATTAAGATCTACAACATATGGTTTTTTCAGATTTTTCACTCCACTATTATAGAAGTTAGAGGGGGGACGACACACATTTTACCACTTTGGAAGCATATATCTTTTAAACGATTAACTTTATGAAAAAGTGGTCTTAAAAACCTCAATGTCATTTTTGAAGACCTGTCTATAAATACCAAACACGTCCAGGTTTCATGAAAAAAAAAATTCAGTTTTAGTTCCATGTATGGAACTAAAACTGAAAATATATTTTTAATATTTTTCTAAAAATCGGAAAGCGGTTCACAAAATACATCTACCTACCAAGTTTCACATTTATAGTGTAGAGTTTCGGAATAAAATGGCTGTGACATATGGACGGACGGACGGACAGACAGACAGACAGACAGACAGACAGACTGACGGACAGACAGACAGACTGACGGACTGACATGACGAAACTATAAGGGTTCCGTTTTTTGCCATTCGGCTACGGAACGCTAAAAAAAGACGTCCAACTCAACTCATATCAATCTTCATCAACACTGGTCTTATAGAGGTCAAGTTCACGCCACTACAGCTATCACTGTTAGATATCCAACCTAACTCAAGAACATTCAAATTAAACTAAATCGACCCGGTTCTAACTCTGACTTCTCTCTGATCCTAATCGGTTTAAAATTATGGAAATTGCTCCTCCGCGGCGCGCTCAGACTAGGGATTGTCAAGACTAATTTGTATGTAAGATAAGTAGGTTTTGAATGGTTGGCCTTTAACTTGAGTGATATAGTGTTATCATCTCTAGTCTCATAATAGTAATGAGTATCAACAAGACGAACGTAATTAGTGTGTGCATCATACGACCACAATTAATTATTATTATGCTGGCAATTGTATTGGATATCAAGGATGTTATTTAAAGAGTGTCTGTCTCTCATGTTCTTCTTCAGAGATCTACAAGAACTAACAATTTGTGTAGAATCCACATTAATAGCAATCTTGGTAACCCCTCCAACTAAGCTAAATATGCTTGTCCGGAGTGGGTTCACGCCAATAGTGTAACGGGTGGGGTTCGAACCCGAGACTTCTCAATCACTCGTTCGACAATCTTAGCCACTAGGCTATTGTCGCTTTAAATAATTGTTACCATCCTCATGTTTCCGACTGATTCCAACAGCCCATCAAGAGTGCCTGTAAGTGGTTTAGTAATTATATACCCCTACTTAATAATTATGATAAATGCGAAAGTTTTGATGGATGTTTGTTTGTAAATTACGACAAAATGCCTGAACTAATCTGGATGAATTTGTCACGAAGATAGGTTCCAGTTAGGCATAGTACATAGGATACTTTTTATTCCGGGGAAATGTATGTAATTCCGTCGCGAACAAAGGTAAGAGCTAGTAATACCTATACAATTTTAATTATTCGATCTATTTTTCGGATGTTCTACTTTTGCTATCTTAATTAGAAGGTGACTTCTCAGAAGGATATTACTAATCACTAATTCGTCTGACTCTCAAGTCGATATACGTATGTTTATGTCACCGTAAAATTGCAAAAACTGTTACATTATAATACACGAGATTGTAATCTATGTAGGTATAGATAAAATGTAATCCGTACCATACTGAGTGCAATTTAACGCAATGTTTTTCGATAGATTATAATCTGTCGAGATAATTATATATATAAATCTTACGGCAACAAACACGTACATCTATCTACCATTATCACTCGTTGATATGATCGTTAGGAAGCCTATAACTGAACACGGGCTCAACATCAACATGAGCTTTTTGTTTTTGCTCCAGAAACGCTCCCGGTTCCACCTATCACCTGATGGTAAGCAACGATGGATTAAGAAGCATTCTTGCTTAGAGTAACTTTTTCCTGTTAAACTCTCAGTTCTTGACTATTTCTCGCCCATTCCATCCACACTCTAATTAGATTGTTACTCCTCAATTTTGAAGTGTTCAACACTGAGGTGCAAATTGATAAAAACCTTATGTAGATGTTTCAGTGTAAATAGTCCAAAAGATTGGCCACTAACGTTATAGAAGTTTAATATTTGGATATTGTATTTACCGTAGCAGAACTAATCATTTCGTCAAACATTTTGGCGATTAAATTTTACAGAGCAAAACTGATATTCACGTTTATTATGATAGTTAAATGTAAATGGATGCTTTAGATAAAATATTGTCTGCTCAATAGCTTCAATATAAAATCTTGATTTTAAAGATAACAGAGGCTGTTTACTTTGTAATTATTTATGACATTCTTCGAATATTATTTCCAGTAAATCCGTGTTGCACCCGGTTTTACTTAAACATACATATTAGAAAACTATAATAAGTTTTTCAGTATGTCTCATTCTGTATAACTATATAAAATTGTTGGATTTAGAAAATATGCAGTAGGTAAAACAATTTTAAATTCTGGCCTCATCTAGTTTATATTTACGAAAAAAAAAGACGTGTGAAAGTGTTATTTATAACCTTTTAGCAAAATAAACATCATTATTATTTAATTATTATTATAAATAGAGAAAAGTCTTTTTAAGTAAGTTAATTGACTTTAGGGTTTGATCAAAATTCAAAATATTGTTTGTGTGAAGCTATTTTTTCACCGGCCCCGGAACGCAAGAGCATCTGAAGGAACAGGGTGTTTTAGGCAGTATTCAGTAGTCTGACACTCTCTTCCGCACGCAGAGTGGAAGGAATCAAAATATGATGAATGCCAAGTCGAAAAAAAATTAAGTATGTAAATTTATACTATCGTACAATACAAATAAACATACGAGAGATTTATTGAACAATGGTATCGTATTGATTTACTTATTAAAAAGTTACCTTTTTAAGTCCATTAACTTTAGGTTCAGGCTTTGGTGTCCGATCAGTGTCAAAAAGATTCAATCTGGAACTCTGGAATAAATCAGGACTGGAGTTTTCCCTGGAGAACAGCTCAGCTGTGGAGCTGTCCCGGTTCAGCGAAGGTCTTGCTTTCACGAAAGGGTTGTTCCTTGCAGCCTGAGCTTTTTTTAGCCAGTTGAATTTGTTGATATCCTGAGGCGCTGGTGAAGGAGTGGGTGTGTCTTCGGGAGTATCACTTGGGGTTGGCGTATCTAGTGTAGACGCCATTGTCTTGCCTATTGACTGCTACTTTTTCTGAAGGACTCTTGAAAATGTTTAGACGAGAGACTTTTGATGTTTAATCTCACGAAATTTCGTCTGTAATCACCTCTTACAGTAAACACTTTATAAACAGAAATATTCTAGCACACAACACTTCACTTAGTGAGGCTATTTGCCAGCAATTTTTACGCGAATTCTTAAGGCGGACATCATAGAGCGTAAAATCAATTTTCTATACATGTACGACGTATTGTAGCGGATAAATTTAGAATTTTGTGATTATATCCATAGGCACGTCTGTATGCGGTCGGACTCGGCGCGCGACTACTACATAGAATAATCTACGCATTTTGATCGACTCTTGCGCAGCATAACAGTGTCAATGGACTAATGGATAGGGTGTCGGACTTGTGATCGAGAGGTCACGGGTTCGAACCCCACCCATTACAGTATTGCCGTGAACCCACTCCAGACACACGCATATTTAGCTTAGTTGGAGGGGTTAACAAGATTGCTACATTGCCAGTTCTCTTTTAAAATATATATACATAGACCATGTGTTTTTTATATTCAGAATGAATTTATTGGCACGCAGATTATGGAAAACGCTACATAATGGTGATAAAACATACAAAAATTACAGATATTTGAATTCAAATCAGCATTTTTGTGTGGACTAGTGAGATTAGATAAGACTAGCTGACGTCTATGGTTTGCCCGCGTAGTATTAGTTCTTCCTGCTTATTAGCAACAGCTTAAAAAAACATTTATTGCAGGCATGCAGGCCCATATAAAAGTAAAAAAAAAATAAGATTAATAATTTGATTCAATACAATTCAATAATATCTATTAATTAATCCTTTAATTTAATCTGCGCTCTCTTTCAATGTCCCTACTGTCCTTAAGGTCCTCAGTGACCCAGTGGCCTAAATACTTGAATTGCTTAATAATTGAATTGTTTTATTTAGCTACGTATAAGCTAAATTACTGAAAATTCGTACGGTAGCTTTGAATAACAACAAGAAACATACATACATATATACTAACAAACTCCCGCGATTATAATTATACTACCAGCTTGTGCCCGCCGCGCAGCTACGCTCGCGTGATAAGGATTTTTTTTTCATCTATGTCATCTCTAAGGTCTTTCTATCTTTGTTTCAAACTTCATTAAAATTGGTTTAGTCATAAAAGTAAGTATACCAGACAGACAGAGTTCTTATCGGATTTATAAAATTAGTAGGGATTGTATATTGTATAAATTAGGAAGTAGTCATCAGCATAGTAGTAGTATCAGCTGCTGTTTTCACTCTCGAAGATATGAGACCTGTGTCTCAGTAGTAGAGGCGGTCCTCGACCGCGGTCCAAAATTGTTTGGTACACTACTTCAGATTTGTGTTTTGCAGAAAATTTTACTTTTTTGCAACACTTCCTCGAAAACTGGCTCTTATCGCACTACGATTAGGTTCAACATGCAATGTATTTCACACTCGTGGATATTTTTCATTTTTCACACACGATGGTTTACCTTTCCAGATTTTGCCACAGATAACATTAAACAACTATTCAATTCCCCTATGCAATTCCCTATATTCGGCGGTGATTGTTTTTTTTTTTCACAGCAAAGAGGCGCATGTTTTTAAGGCCTTATATTTAATGAAAATTAAAATTGTGTTTATGAACAGAATATCAGAAATAAACATTATTATCTATAAAATAGTCTTGCTTTTATCAAAAAAATTAACATTTATTTGAGATCTAAATAAAAAAAAATATCAGGCTGTTTTGAGGCTTCATAACTTTACCCGCGAAGGTAAAGCGCGGAGATAATTATATATTTTAATGACAAAAATAGTTTTCGTTTTATTATTTTATTTCTTTGAAAATGTATTGAAAAACGTCGTTTAATACACGTGGACATTTGTTACTGCAGTACTCGGCTCCATAAACCCCTCACCTTGCGGCTCGGGCGTAACTCCGCCTCGGCCGCAATAACAAACTTTCTCCACTTGTATCAAAATGTACTACTGACAAATGGGAATTACAAAGACACAACTTGAGGCGCGTTTCGGTCGTAGAGTATGTTTTTATCAATATACTAATATTATAAAGAGGTAAAATTTTTTTGTAAGTTTGTATGTAGGGGGTAATCTCCGGAACTAATTACGGTTACTTCTAGGCAAGCCTGCTTCATCTTTGACCATATCATCGCTTAACATCAGGTGAGATGGTAGTCAAAAACAAGCCAATAAAAAAAAATCTAATGATCCAATTCTAAAAACAATTTCTTTGATAGTAAACTATAAATTAGTTCGAAATCCACGCGGACGAAGTCACGAGCCAAGCACTTGTTATATTTCTAGTTTTTTTTTTAATTTCATTTGGTTTGTATAGCGTTTTATAGTTCGATATATTTCTTTTCCTCCATATATTTTTTCTTTTTATTGTTGATAGGCTCGCGTTTGAACGGTCGAAGATGAAGCACGCTTGTCTAGAAGTAACCTATTCACTCTTTCCTTAAAGACCCTCAGGTTATAGCTATTTCACCCTGTATATCATTTCATTTCTTGACTATATTTTTGCAGTCCTGTACGTAGGTGTTTTTAATCATTTTGAAAGGTGTTGAAATGTTTTAAGACCACGACTTCTGTTTTTATATGTTTACACTGTAGCATTGAACTTCAGGATTTTTAATGGTGTTTTGAAGGCGAACACGGTACAGCTGTTGTTTTGGCAGGAAAGGCGTACAGCTGAAATATAAATGACTGAACATATGTTTACATGGTTTTATTCACGGAATAGATGAATAAGGTTGGAATGGTAATGTGGGCGTGGCCAGCGCGCCATATTTATGATACGACAATCATAGCACGACCGATTGATTCATTCACCACGTTTAGTGCGCTTCGGATTACTTCGGAACACAGAACTCTGCTTTAAAATGCCGTGTTGTGCAATTATAACCTGTAAAACAAAAAATCAGACCGCAAGTATAGAGCGAGGAGGTATATCTTTCCATCGGTAAGTCGAAAATAACATTTAATTACAATTTTATTTGTAAAAAACATAAAAAATAATCTGATCACTATGAAATTCCGAACATTAACAACATTATTGCAACAAGTTTCAAAAAGTATACATTGCCCGTTGTGTACTCGCTTAATCAACGCAATGACCAAGTCCGCTTACAATGTACTACATACGCTACACTTCAACCATTGACGTTTTGTCCGTTGCCCTGATTGGCCGTGATGCACGGCGTATTATCAACAGTGAGTTACAATCAGTAGCAAGCTCTCGATTTAAGTGTGTGTAATTTATTTGTGTGCGTAATTCGCATACGTAACGGGCCTATTGCTTGTAGTAGAACTAAAGAGTGGGGAGACAAGCGGCGACACGCGTTCTCATACAAATCAGGAACTATTTCCTTTCTAACCTCTTTTATCTGTTCTGTGGTTTTATTCATGTGCTATTGGCTTTTTCTATAAATTTCTAGTAGTAACCCGGAGTTTGGAAGTTGATGGTATGATAACCCCCGTGCTCGAAAAGCACGTCAATCCTTTGCTCTCGGCTGTCATTTGAACTTCTTTGACAGTCGTTACGGGTAGTCAGAAACCTGAAAATCTGATAGTGCTCTGGCCAAGTGGTATCGTGTTAACCAGCTACTGGGTTGTGGAGGTCAGATAGGCAGACGTAAAACACTAGTACTCAGTTGTATCCAGTAAGACTGGAGCCGACCCCAACGTAGTAAGGAAATAGGCTTAGCAGATGATAAAACTGTATAATTTGCCTGTTGGTCTAGTGGTCAGTGGCCCTGACTGCTATGCGTAATGTCGTGGGTTCGATTCCCACCCAAGACAAATGTTTGTGTAATTTATCCATAACTAGCTTCAAATATTCTACGGGATCCCGTCCCCGACTTGCTTGACAAAGATTATAATAGCTTGGCTAATATGCATGATATAAAGATAATTTATAGCCTATAGCACTCAGGGATAATGCAGCTACATGTAAGTGAAAGAATTTTCAAAATCGCTTCGGTAGTTTCAGAGATTACCCATACATACAAACTTACAATTTACAAACTTACAAATTTTACCTCTTTATAATATTAGTATAGATATCGTCGTTGCGCTTGCAAAAGTCGCTATGTGGTAAATAGTCATTTTCGTTCTTTTATGCAGTTTAAATCGTTATTTTAATACACACATGCTGTAAAACAGCTATCTAATAAACGAAATATTTAAAGAATTACCTTTCAATATTGCGTTTATCAGATAGCTGTTTTTACAGCACGTGTGTATTAAAATAACGATTGAAACTGCATAAAAGAACGAAAATGACTATTTACCACATAGCGACTTTTGCAAGCGCAACGACGATATGTATGTATTTAGAAATATATAAGTATGTTTATCAGTTGTCTAGTACTCATAGCACAAGCTCTGCTTAGTTTGGGACTAGATGGCGTTGTGTGAAAGTTGTAGAATATTATTATTATATTATTTCGATGTTCTATACACTGCTTAGCCCGTTTATAGAATCCATTTCGATTTTAACGATATTCGACTTTAAGGATAAGTGAAACCTTATATTTTGATTAGATTCAGTTTAGATCTAAAGATTTCGTGACTTCGTGATAAACTTTTACTGGCCTTTATAAAAAAATATTTTTGTTCTGGCTGTTTATTCTAACCTAAAAGTTCACGCAAAAAAACGTTCTTACATTTGGGTTGCCCCTTCCGCAATTGATGAAAATTATTAAATTGGATTGCGACTTCCGTTCCTCCATGATGATTGTCAACTTGGTGACGCTCAGCCACGACTCGTGATCAAATCGTGTTCCATCTTCGACCACATCATCACTTACCATCTGGTGAGATGGTGGCTAAACGCGAGCCTAAAAATCGGTTTAAGGGTCGTAATAAATCTTGTTACTTTTTCCATTTATTATCTCTCTAAATTAATTAAAACTAATATTAAATGCTGAGGAACTAACTGCTGAGAACAACTCTATTTTCTTGGGCGTTCAGTCTCTATTCAAGTGACAATCTTCTCACTTACACTCTTTGACCTAAAGGTCCAGTTACCAGGTATTAAATCCCAAAAAAAAAATCACCTACACTCACTCACTCACTCGTTCACCGCACCAGTTGGAAATTACATTATGTTACAAATAACCTACCACCACTTCCATGTACATACATATCCCTAATTATTATTATTTTATTGCTTTTTTTTATAATCAATTTTAATTTGTTTGTTTTGTTCAACTTTGTCAAAATTATTATAATTTGTCCAATCCTTTATTTGTAACTTTATTTTATCACGCACTTTTTTAACGTTTTTCTTTTTTGTCTAGCTGTGCTGTGTCAAACTGAAGTTACGAGTAGATTCAGTCAACCTCTGTTGTCAATATTGGGCCACCAAGATACAGGCTGTGCCTAGTTTGGGGCCCTTTGCTAACTCTTTTGTGTTTTGTAACTTTATGTATTGTATTTTCTGTCTGTATGTCTTTCAACTTGTGTATGTAAATAAATAAAAAATTAAAAAAAAACTGGTTTTTCTTTTTCGGTGGTAAAATCATCTAATGTGTCCTCCGCCCCTGGATGCAGTGGAAGGGATTGTCAGACTTCTACTGATTAAAAACCCACCCTGTGACTTCATTTGCCCTTGTGATCCGGGGCCGCGGTATCTCGTTACAACATTTCCGCAACACCAATGTTACTACTGACTAAACCTACCGACTAAAAACCCACCCTGTTCCTTCCTGTTGTTTCCGAGCCGCTTAGAACATTCCCACAACCCCGACAGGCATTGGCCCTAACGGGTCCCGTCCGGTCCCTCCGGCTGCCTTCTTTTTGAGGCGCGCGTGGAACACGATACACTGCTGGGACAAAGGCATCCTCTCTATGAGAGAAAATGGACCTTAATCCACCAGGCGGGCTCAGTGTCCTAGGCCTATATAGTTTATATTTTACGAGACCCGTACAGTTTTCGTACGAGATTAACATAATCCCTATGTATTTAAAAAGAAACTAATTCTTATTGCTGCTGCATAATCATTATTGCTGCGAAAAGCGGATTATTTAAAGCACTGAATAATATGTAATAACCCGCTGGTTAAATAACTAATACCTATTCAAAAAAATATTCAAGATGTGTTTCATATTGAAATAGGTGAAACGTAGGTACATTTTAACTACCTTTTTGGTTGACCACCATGTCACCTGATGGTAGGCGATGATGTGGTCGAAGATGAAGCACGCCTACCTAGAAATAACCTATTCACTCTTGACTTAAAGATTCCCGGGTAATAGCTATCGGGAACCACTAACTCCGGCAGATTTTACTCCTTAGCCGTACGCATAATGAAAGTAGAAGTCCACCAAGAAACGATGGCGCATCGCCACAATCTCGCGAGATTGCAGTTATCCTTATTTACATGTTTTCTACAATTATGCCAGTACTGGACTTCTTGAATGCAATAAGCACTATTATTTTAATTTTATTACTAAGCAATCGCGCGGGGCTTCGTTCCGATGGACTTTATCACGTTAAAAACATAATCCTACTTCTTTTGTAGTCGGGTAAATAGCCCTAACTAAGTAGCCGATAACCGTCCTCAAGCTAGAAGTTTGAGGACGGCTACTTCCAAATCCGATTTCATCCAAATCCAGCCAGTACTTTCGAAGATTAGCGCGTTCAAACAAACAAACTTTGCATCTACTTTGCATCTACATGTGTCTCCTTTTGGAGTCGTCTTTCGGTCCTGGAAAAAAATGGCTGACTACAAAAGTAAATTAATAAATTCCTCTTTGAAGAATTTAGTTCTCCTGCCCGAGTCTTTCTCAAGTACATAATTGTCTGGCTTTAATGTTTGTTGTCTCTGGGACAACAGCATAAGATAATATTATGAAAATTCATTAATATTCCGTAAAACTCCTCTTGTGAATGTTTTAGCGGGTTTGTAAGTCTTTGTTGTAAGTACCTACTTGTGAAAACGTTTTTTAGGTTTAGCAGTAGCGGCGGGGTTTCGCTCTCGTGGATATTATCACGATAAAAACATAACCCTTCTTCTTTTTCAGTCGGAGAAAAACTAGCCTATAACCTTCTTTAAGCTTCAATCTACTTTCATACCAAGTTTCAGTCAAATCTACCAAGTACCTACTTTCGAAAATTATCGCGTTCAAACAAACAAACTTTTCCGCTTTTAATCTATACTATGTTAAAAAATCCGTGTCGCTCTCCACCAGTGGCGACGAATGGAAATAATTTACAAAGTTGTGACGCTGTCCCCCAGTGGTGGCCAGACATGTGGTGGACATCGGGAATAATCGCTAATATTGTAAAGCGGGAAAAGTTTGTTTGAACGCGATAATCTTTTAAAGTACTGGTATTAGTATAGATGTAGAATATTTTACTACATACATAAAAGCGGAAAGTGAAGATGGCAGTGTTACTCTTACCCACAAAACAACACAACGCATTTTTTTTGTGTGTGGCCTCTCACAGGTACTGTTGCCACACGACCGGAATTTTCCGGACATGTCCGGTAATATAGGTCTTTGTCCGGAATGCGGAGGGAATTCTAAACCGTCCAGAATTTCTACAATTGAATGAAAGAGTGAAACATAAAAAATATAGGTAATGTTTTTATTTCAAATTAAAGAAAGTCAGGAATTTTCATTAATTGTCCGGAATTTACTCCGGATTTTCGATTTTTTGATCTGGCAACCATATTCACAGGAAAATGAGTAAGGTAAGGATAATAATAATAAGGCGCATTAGGCTGCAGGCGACATTAATAATAATAATTAAAGCCTTTAATTATATTATATAAAGCCTTATAATAAAAGGGCTTATATTTAAGTTATAAACTAGGCGATAGCACGCTAAAGGCACTCCCTGTGGGGTACGGACCTCGGCTTGGGGCCGGGCGCCGCTGGGGAGGGTAGCTAGGGACAGGCTATATCGGGCAAGAACGGATTTTATGAAACTTTGACATTAATGCAACAGATTACAAATCATAATGACATTTGGGCTACCGAAACTAATATTAAATGCGAAATTAGCTCTGTCTGTCCGTGTATTTGATACTTCTTCACGTCTTAGCGGCTGAACGGACTTTTTTTTTTTATCGTGGTAAAATTATCAAATAAGTCCTCCCACCCCGGGCAGGGTGGGAGGGACTGTCAGACTTTTACTGACTAAAATCCACGGTGCTCCTTCAATAACCCTTTACGTATCGGGGTCACGGTAATGGGATGAGTCCCACGACCCCGGCAGGCTTCGGCCCTCTACGGGGGACCTCGTCATATTGCTGACGCTCTTTGACGCGCGCGTGGAACACAACGCGCCATCGACCCGGGCATGGTCCATGGTCGGACAGCGAGTTGCCCTTTACTCGCTGTCCGCATGCCCGCGCCTACAGTGGCCGGAGATGGTCGGCCGACGTCCGACGCCGTGGGCGTCTACCACTGCGGCTGGGCTGGAGGGAGGACGCCATACTCTCCCTCACGCGGCCCGCCTCCTCCTTCGGAAGCATGACTGCTTCGCAGAAGGAGGCGACCGCTTCCCACTCCCTCTCGCCCCGCAGCATGGCCTCGACCAATGCCGGGCGCGAGAGGTCTCCGCCTATTGCCGCCGTGAGGACACGTCGGTGCTCTGCCCAAGCGGGGCAGTCCTGCACCGTGTGCTCGACTGTGTCCTCAGGGCGACCCTCGCAGTGGTGACACCCAGGCGTTTGTTCCTTTCCCATCAGACACAGGTACCTCCCGAAACTTCCGTGTCCGGTGAGGACCTGCGTCATGCGGTAGGTCAGGACGCCGTGACGCCGATCTAGCCACTTCTCAAAGAGGGGTCTTACCGCCGCAATTGCGGATGAAAATTAGCGCCCGGGAAGACTAAGACATGTCTTGGAATAAGACATAGAATACTATTTATTACGGATGTAAGTTCCCTTAAAACACTCTTTTCAGTCACGCGGGTAAATCTGATAATCTGATGATTGGAGTAAGTATTAATTCCTTCTTAATAAAACAATCGATGTTTTTCTTATGTTGTTGAAAAATACGTTCTTTTGTTACAAAAGTACGACCTACTATTTTTTTTCTCACTGTTGTATTTTTCTTCAATAGTTTCAAAGACCGTGGGTAAATGCATAGGTACCTATTAATATTATAAATGCTATTAACTTCTTTTATAGGCTACTAGCTTGTGCCAGCGGCTTCACCCACGTGAGAAGTTTTTCCCGTGTAAATCCCGATCCCGTGGGAATTTCGCAAAATCCTTTCTTAGCGGATGCCTACGTCATAACATCTACCTGCATGCCAAATTTCAGCCCGATCCGTCCAGTGGTTTGGGCTGTGCGTTGATAAATCACTATGTCAGTCAGTCAGTCAGTCAGTCAGTCACCTTTGAGTTATATATATTTAGATATATAACTCAAATTAGATTGACGCTTCATTGACTATTGAAGTTTACTTTACAAGTGCAATGTATTTTGTTACAAAGTGTAAGTCTAAAAAGTCTTAAGTATGTGAATCATTAAGTCGGACCACAAGGGCCACTGGAGTTACAGGGTGGGTTTTAGTCAGTAGAAGTCTGACACTCTCTTCCGCTCCATCCACAGCGGGAGAAGTAATTTGTTGATTTTCCCACCCCGAAAAACAATAAAAAAAGGCATTCAATCAACTGATATGTATTGCATACTTTAGCTGTAAGAAATAGTTACACTAGTCCTTAAATATGTTGAACCACGGAATAGATGAATAAGGTTGGAATGGTAATGTGGGCGGGTCGAGCGCGCCACATTTATGATACGACAATCATAGCGTGACCGATTAATTCATTCACCGCGTTTAGTGCGCTTCGGATTACTTCGGAATACAGAGCTCTGCTTTAAAATGCCGTGTTGTGCAATTATAACCTGTAAAATAAAAAAACAGACCACAAGTATAGAGCGAGGAGGTATATCTTTCAATCGGTAAGTCGAAAATAACATTAAATTACAATTTTATTTGTAAAAAGCATAAAAATATTCTGATCACTATGAAATTCCGAACATTAACAACATATTGCAACAAGTTACAAAAAGTATACATTGCCCGTTGTGTACTCGCTTAATCAACGCAATGACCAAGTCCGCTCAGAGTATACTGCATGCGCCACCCTTCACCATTGACGTTTTGTCCTTTGCCCTGTATGGCCGTGATGCAAGGCGCGTGTTTATCAACAGTGAGTTACAATCAGTAGCATGGTCTCGATTTAAGTGTGTGTAATTTATTTGTGTGCGTAATTAAACATTCGTAATGGCCTCTTGCTTGTAGTAGAGCTAAAGAGTGGGGAGACAAGCGGCGACACGCGTTCTCATACAAATCAGAACTATTTCCTTTCTAACCTCTTTTATCTGTTCTGTGTGTTGAACGTATTCTCATAGATTTTTATTAGTGCATTAACTTGTTAGTGAGTCAAATAAATAAAATTACTCAAAGTCTGTTTCGAGCAATCCCTCTTTATAAAGCCTACCTAATGTTATAATTACAAACTGTGGTGAACGCTAACGAGAAAAGTTATGCTCATTAGGTAATGAAGATGGACTTCTACTACGAACTCAGCAATTTACAACTTTATATACGTTTCAGCTATTGAGCGACAGAGGCTAAAAACATCTGTGTAAATTTTGCTGTACTTAAAAATCTAATTAATAAAATAAAAAATATCAGAACTTATGAAACGCCAGAAACATGGTTCGAATTAATTACAACGTTTTATATATTCTATCTAAAGCAATTTAGATATATTTGTGTCTGATAATCATCGTCTCATGGTGCTGAACTAATGATGGAATTAACAAAACCTGAAAGTTTGTAAATGAGTTATAGCAAAAAGTATTGATCTGATTTAGATGGGGCTTTTAGTGTTGAAATTCTAATTTTGACGGCTTTTTTAATTGGTCTGCTCATGCTCATTATCTAATTACACTAAAAGTGTTTGAATTTTGTTTCTGTTGTTTTTTTTATAACAAATATAAAATTGGCCAAGTGCGAGTCGGACTTGCCCATGGAGGGTTCCGTAGTATATACGCCAAATAACTTTGTTTTTCATAGTATTTGTATGAATTACAAAGTTATATTTGCGGTTTTAGAAAATATGTTATATCTCAAAAACTGCTGACGCGATCTCGTTCAAACCAAAATTATTTATTTATTATATACTCTATTGTACACCTTACAATATTTCATTGGATACAAAAAAATTTACACTTGTGTACAATGGGCGATCTTATCGCTCAGGGCGATCTCTTACAGACAACCTTTGGATGGACAAAACTAAAGGAGACAATTTTCGTTGAAAGTTTACATTAAGATCTACAGCATATATTTATTTAAGATTTTCCCCTCCATTATTATAGAAGTTAGAGGGAGGGGGGATATATTATACCACTTTGGAAGCGTATATATTTTCAACGATTGACTTTATGAAAAAGTGGTTTTAGAAACCTCGATGTCATTTTTAAAGACCTGTCTATAGATACCACACACACGTAGGGTTCATGAAAAAAAAAATATGTTAAGTTTCAGTTCTATGTATTTCTTAAAATCGGAAAGCGGTTCACAGAATACATCTACCTACTAAGTTTCACATGTAGTCCTAATAGTTTAGGAATAAAATGGCTGTGACATACGGACGGACGGACGGACGGACAGACAGACAGACATGACGAAACTATAAGGGTTCCGTTTCTTGCCATTCGGCTACGGAACCCTAAAAACAAATCCAAGAAAGTGTTATGGCTTTCAAATAGAAAAGGAACTTTATAGAATAAAAAGAATACACTTGACAAATGACGAAATTAGTTATCTAAATATATATAACTCAAAGGTGACTGACTGACTGACTTACTGACATAGTGATCTATCAACGCACAGCCCAAACCACTGGACGGATCGGGCTGAAATTTGGCATGCAGGTAGATGTTATGACGTAGGCATCCGCTAAGAAAGAATTTTGCGAAATTCCTACGGGATCGGGATTTACACGGGAAAAACTTCCCACGCGGGCGAAGCCGCTGGCACAAGCTAGTATAATATAATATACAACGTGTAACGGAAACCCCATATCAATCCAAAAGGGCTGAAGACATCTGGTATGGAGTCTCTATGCACAGTTTCAGCTCAAAATAACTGACTCAAAGAATTGATACCAAATTATTGGTTTCATATATTTCTTGAATACCAATCATAACAAACGTGTCACAGTACTACGAGGGTCAATAACTTTCTACGTCACTTGCCAATAAATAAGACTTAGGATTACAAAACCCTTGCCATATCGTTTGTTATCATCCAAAGAAGCCATGCACTTGGTATGTATATACCCTTTAAATTACACGTTGTATAATAATATAGGCTCGCGGTTGACCACCATCTCACCTAATGGTAAGCAATGATGTGGTCTTAGTTGAAGTACGCTTGCCTGAAAGTAACCTAACTCTTGACTTAAGAACCCCTAGGTTATAGCTCCTTTTTCTGGATAAAATTATCCAGTTTGATGCCCAGAATGTTAAAGTATAATATACAAAATTTCATCATTATCGAACCGGTAGTTTTTGCGTGATGCTTGAACAGACAGACAGACAATATTTTTTATATTACATTTTTGGGTATGGTGTCGATTTCACTTCTACAGTTTTATTATTATGTATAGATGTTACGTTAGCATTCACAGTGAGACTGTTTTGTCTTTGTTTGTTTGTTTCCTCTGATATGCCATTTTCTTGTTATATTTCTTACAATTAAGCTATGCTATGCTGTTACACAATCTATGGAAATACAGCTTTCGAAGAGGACTTTATTTATGCAAATGGTAACCTAAATGGCCTCGTGACAATGGCGCCTACAATTAGTAGATTACATCATTGTAAATTGGACTTTAATTACCACTCTTAATGCTGTCTCAGTTCATTCTTAGCTCAGTAATAATAACGATTAAAGTAAGGAGTTCTATTTTACTCTATGAATTGTGTAGAGACAAAATACTCTTTGTAATAAACATTAAATTAGTGTATTAGTTCAATATTTTCAGTTAACAAAAAGTTAACTCTCAAAATGCCTGCTTTTATTCGAGTACCTATTAAAATAAAAATATGTGCATAATCTGACGGATAAAAATCATACCGTGGTGACCGATAAGAAAACTTTTATTTTCTTTTATTGAATAAATGAGAAGTTAATATTGTTTAAAATATTTTTATTATCTTACAATACATGTAGGTTATTCAGGAATTTTTATCATTGAAACTATAGGTTTATTAGCAGCTAGTACACGCATACGTCTAGTCACACGCACACAAACACCGTGCCGAAGTCTGCCGAACTGAAACGACGTTAGACGATGCACGACTTTCAACGCCGCACCGGCGCACCGCTGTGCCGTTCGGAGTGGGGGGTGATAGGTTTATTTTCGTTACGGAATTTCTTGAGTCGGTCGCCGCGCTCAAAGCCCGCGATAAAAGCTATGCAATAGCTTAAAAAAATGTTGTTCCTTTACTCAATACACAATGGATTTCTGCTTAAGAAAGGAGACTTAAGCCAGTGCGATAACTGGAGAGGTACAATTCCCTCAAAGATTTTCTGTAAAATCATACTGGATAGGCTGTCGAAGGCCGTGGAACCGCTCCCACGCAAAGAGCAGGCTGGATTTAGGACAAACCGCTCGTGTGCGGATCAGATCAACACCCTTAGTATTATACTGAAAGTGGCATCAGAATGGCAGAGGGAGATTTATCGTACCTTTGTCGTCTTCGAAAAAGCCTTTGGTACGTTGAAGTGGCCCAGCATTTGGTGCCGCCTGCTAAACATTCGAGTACCGCCTAAAATTGTTCGTCTGCTGGAGAGCATCTACAATAAATATTCTTGCAAGGTGACTCATGACGGTCTCATCTCGGATGATATTCCGATGCACGCGGGGGTCCGACAGGGTTGCCTTCTTTCACCTCGTCTCTTTCTAGTCGTTCTTGACGGGATTATGCTTAGCATTTCTGACAACAGGCGCCGCTACATAGAGTGGGGATTATCCAACGTTTTGGAAGACTTGGATTACGCTGATGAGCAGGCATAGCTGCTGAGTCACACGCACGCCGACATGCAAGCAAAATTGGACGACATACGACAGGAGGCGGGTCAGAAAATTAACATCCGAAAGAAGGGAATTCCGATCAAATACCTAAACAGGCGATGGATTGGAATCCTCAGGGTAAAAGGAAGCGTGGGCGTCCCCGACAAACCTGGCATCGCACCGTGGTGGCAGAAGCGGCGAGCATCGGGATGACGTGGAGCGAAGTGAAGCGGGAAGCTCAAGACCGATCGCGATGGAGGACTACTGTGGACGACCTCTGTCCCATCTAGGAGACATAGGATATTAAGTCAAAGTAAGACAATGGATTTCTAGCGTAACGTACTAAATCCATTGAGTACACATAATTATTACGTAACGTAACGTAACAGTTTCTCCAAAAAAATATTTTTTTAACAATAAATAGAACCGACTTCCATATCAAAACACTACAAAGCTAAAAATAACTTTAATTTCGGTAGTCGGTGTTATTGGTTTTGGATTTTCTGTTTTTTTCACACCGCCTTCCGAAATTAAAGTTATTTTTAGCTTTGTAGTGTTTTGATATGGAAGTCGGTTCTATTTTTTGTAAATTTTTTTTTTTTTAGTTCAAGAACATTCTTTATCCAAATCGTTCATACATTAAATTCAATTTGAATGAATCGGCTAATCACTATTTAAACAAAGCAAATTATTGGTTTTCTTTTTTATGAAGCGGACAGTAACATTAACATTCTATTTTTTGTTAAAAAAATTTTTTTCACGCTTTTTAGTGGGTCGGTTTGTAATTTATCTAGTTACAAAAGCCATAATGTCAACAACTTATCACCTTTTACAAAATGTTTCTTTTCCCGATGCATAGCTGTTAATTTTTGAGAAGTTCTCCTGGTACTTGAGCATCAGCTCTACATCACCATACTCGTATGTATTCCAACGAGCATAAAGTGTTTAACATCCGTACTCAAGTAATCGAATCGCAATCCACGAAATACTTATTATTGAGTAGTTTCAGTGGCCATCTGTGATCTTCATCATCAGTTCAACTTCCCCAAATGGTACTTTTCGAAAGCAACTGCTCAAGGTACTATAAGAAATACCCAAAACGTTATAGGTGTGCCTATAATATTTGAAGAGTTCCCTCGATTTCTCCAGGATCCCATCATCAGATCCTGATTTCGTAACAATGGGACTAACTAGAAAGTATACCCTTTCGAACAAAAAAAAAGTTTTCCAAATCGATCCAGCCATCTCCGAGTTATGAGGTAACATATATTAAAAAAAAAAAAATTTCAAGACGAATTGTAAACTTCCTTTTTTTCAAGTCGATTAAAAAGGCCGTCATATCGTTGTTGTATCGTAATACAATGCTATATCAGTTGTACTTTATGTGTATTATTGATATAAATGGCACTCAGAATGCATAAACGGTTTACCATGGAGTATGGACATATGTAGGTATATAATCGGATTATTCCAAACCTTCGTGTCAGGAAAGGCTTCATTCGAATCGAGTTAACTGTTATTACATTTTATATGTCATTCGATGGAGGATTATAAAACACTGCCGGGAGAGAATTTGTATCTTACTTTCCATTGAATATTTATGTATGTAGATTGTAGATTGTGATTTAGTTACAGTGTCCGCTTTTCAGCATTTAATTTAATCGAAAATAAATAAAACCCAAACAAATTGACAATTTAGTTCAAACGCACATCCAGAATAACACGATACCCCGTAATAAGGCTGTAAGTCGGACTTCTATAAGCATAGAAGATCGACTTCCAATGAGCCTTCATCGACACCTACCCATGCCACACACACATATACATATGCCAAGACCAAGGGATGAAGGTGTTTCCTGAGGCACGGAGGGGACTCAGTAAGCCTTGATCTTCTACCCTTGCAGCTAATCACTAACGGTGGATAGTTCGTAGCAAACATAAAAATAAAATCATTAACACAACATCACCATTGACCATTTAGTTATGCTCAAAGAACTTCAATCATCGTCATGATAAAAATATTGAAGCGGAAAAATATAGAAAGACAATTTATCTGCTTTTTCAGGAATTAGTTTACTTCTGTTTTTCTCGTAGACTATCCCAGTTTCAGAGAAAAGACGTGTAAATGAGGGCATTTAGTACATTAGAACAAAACAGCGCTGTAACAATCATGTAACTTTGTAACTTAATTTTGTTACTTTTTTTGTCTAGCTGTGCAGTGTTACACTGAATTTACGAGTAGATGAAGTCAACCTCTGTTGTCAATATTGGGCCACCAAGATACAGGCTGTTGTGCCTAGTTTGGGGCCCATTGCTAACTCGTTTGTGTTCTGTAACTTTTTGCATTATATTTTCTGTCTGTACATATATATGTCTTTCAACTTGTGTGTGTAAATAAATAAAATAAAAATAAATAAATGTAGATACAAGTTTAGGCGTCACACACCGGCCGAATACTTTTCGATAATATTCGGTTATTCGGCCAGGACGCTCGCTGAATATTCGGTATTCGGCGTATGGCTTAGTATATATTCGCTGCAAGTCAAATTATTACACATGATACCAATCATGTGTAATAATTTGACTTGCAGCGTAGTTTAATAACAAATAATAATAGGTAACAGCCAGTGCTCCTATGACTTTGTTCAGTGAACCTATAGTTGACGAAATTGTTCTAGCAGTTAAACCATGAGTCAAAGCGTATCAGAGAGACTCGCATTCGTAATACTAATATGAACTGGATAAACTAGATTAGCATCCCATACTACGTAATAGTAGCTACTTACTAAATCTATTTATTAGCAAGATAAGCTGCGTACGCATTCCTTGTCTTATCTATTCCAGATCTTCAGATTAATTCGTGTTACGTGTTTATGGGCTATTTACTGTGCTTTTCTTTCACGATACTACGCACGCGACATTTTGTTTGTGTTCGTTTCGTGATGTCACTTTATTGGTGAGCCATGAGGAATGAAACAGGAAATTAAAATTTGAATGAAAAATCGTGCAAAAGAAGTCGCAGGCAACAGCTAGCAATGAAAAAATATTTATAATATCTTCAGATTCAGAAGAATAATATTTTTTAAATTAGGTCTACCTAATGTATTCAGCACAAACAACGAGGTTTTAAAGAAATTGTCATAAAATATTGTCTTGAATAATCGTAATGGATTTTCGCAAAGAAATGCCATAATGCCATGCAGTGACGGATGAAAGAAACACTCTTTACACGCGTACGCATTCATAAATAAATTGCGACGTTGCCGTCCTTCAAGTACGCGTGTACAGAGTGTTTCTTTTACGTATCAATTTAACATTTTTAGTGAATATTTTAATATTAAAAATAATAAAAACATTTTGTTTTCGAATTGTAATATTTATTTAGCATGTATGGATGCTATACTATTGCGGATTAACGGGGACACTCTCTGTTAATTAACAACTGTATATATTTATTAAAATATTTTTACATAGAGGGCACATGTGTGTTTCCTGATCGCTATAACCTGGGAGTATTTAAGTCAAGAGTGAATAGGTTACTTCTAGGCAAGCGTGCTCGATCTTCGACCACATCATCACTATTCATCACTTACCATCAGGTGAGATAGTGGTCAAACGCTAGCCTATTCTGAATTAAAAAAAAACATACACAAGTCTTTTTGTGCCTGAAAAACCTTATGCCAACCCAAAGCTAAAGTAAAAAAAAAGGATATTTACTTGCTGCTACCGAGGAGATTAAAAACAGATAAAATGCCTTCGGGGCATAATCATCAAATGACTTCTTCCACTCTGTTCTTTCAGTTGCCCCTGCATTCCGGAGCCGCGGTATCTCGTTACAACATTTCCACAATCCCGGAAACGGTAAAGCATAAGATCTACAAAATTGCTCCGTCGACATGTACAAGAAGATGGTGCCTATAGTCTAGCAGTGCTTTGAAGCTAATGTTACAATGCTAAAACTAACAAATTATCAAACACAATGACGACAGACACTGACTTAATTATTACAATGTGTATTAGTCGTTTATTATGTAATGTTTGTAAACTTATTGATATTGTCGTGTGTGGTTATCTAATTCTTTGTTTTGTAGACACTCATGTTGTATTGTCTTATCATTAGTTTATTTTCTAGGTACCGTAAGACGTGTAGGTGGTATGTATTGTATTCAGATATTACGTTTTCACTGCTGCGAAATAGGCCTCTACTTTACTAGAAGGAATGGATCTTACTTCACCAAGCGGGCCCAGTGTAGGATGATGAATTTCGCATAGTTTCAGATTTTTCGGTCGTAGAACAATTCTACAAACTAATTTGATTGCCTGGGTTTGAACCTACTACCTTCAACTCGTAATTCATGCCTATAACCACTGGGCGACCACAAAGTATTCAATCATAGTTAATTTAAATAAAAAACCATTCTAGATTTTTTCTCCACATAAAATTGACAGCGCCAAATTGTATACTTTTCCGTCCGTGTAAGTTTAGTAAAAAGAAATACAACATTTTTGCTTTATGTATTAATATACAGATTTTGACAGGCCATCTCTTAGCACAAGAGTCAAGGCATACTGAAGTTTGTCTCGCTTGGGCAGAGCACCGCCGTGTACTCCCCAACGAGCATATTAGTGGAAATAGCAGCCTATTTTGTTACTTTGGGCTGTAAAATAGCGCTTTAAGGGTTCAAAAAGCAGTTCAGAGTTGCATATCTGCATCCGTAAACGTCTATAGTTATAAAAGTTACTTAAGGTGCTATAAGCTGAATCAAATACTACCCTAGCCTTCACAGTAGTCCACGGTAGAACTCATTTACCACTTACACCTTTATATGAGAGTTACGAAGGTCATTCTGCCACTCACAGCTGCATAGTAGTTTCCATTGTAACTTGTATAGGTTATAGTTATAGTAACCACTATTATACTACTATAGGTTTCATTATAGAAATAATAGAAACTCTTATGCATACTATAGTTACAAAAAAATCATCAGTGTAACTAAGGCCTTTAGTAGCAATAGTCATTCCTTGCAGGCTCAATCCATTCGCCATTTTACAGCCGCTTTTGTAACTATTATAAAACATTTAATAAAATGGATGCAAAACGAATAAGTACGTAACTAGATCTTATTTATTTATTTATTTATTATATACTTTATTGTACACCTTACAATACACTTAAGGATACAAATAATTAATCTTATAACCTCAAAAACAGGAAAATAGGAGCTTTTTGTGGCTGTGAGTTGCACTAGGGGAACAAAAATCACTGGAAGCGTTAGAAGGGTGAAAATTAGCGCTATGATTCTCAAAAGGGAGTTATTAGAGCTCAAACTGCAGGTTATGACTACAGTACAACGACGCCATGATTTTTTAAGAAAACTTATAATTCACTTGCAAAATTGAGTTGATATACATTGGTTTTTCAGTTAAATGTGCATTAAATGTACCGGTAAACAATCGGCCACTTGCGAATAGTAAGTTATCGACACGTAAAAATACGGAAATAAAATTTATTCTGTATAACAAATAAAAAATATCACATATCTTTTGTTAATTTTTAAATATCATAAAAGCGCGTTAAAATTACTCGAAAATTATCTTATATATCTACAGTAAACTGGACAGCGTTTTAAGTATCTTTATATATCTTGCTAATACAGAATACAAACATTTACTTCTTTATGTTTTATTTTCATGATGGCGACGAAAACACTTTACCAAAATATTACAAACAATGTCAACTGAAGATATACAATAAAGAACTATAATCAATTCATTCGTTCAAAGTAGTTCAAATCATTCAAAAGTAGCGCTATGAGAGCTTTAGTATAGCGTTAATAAATCGTTATAGCTATTAAGGAACCTTTATGCAACCGTTGTGCAGGTTAAATGGAACTTTAGGTTGCATAAAATGGCGCCCAAATAGCGCTAAAGCGGCTGCTTTAAGTCTGCAGTAGACGCTCTAGCGCTTACGTCTATTACCATAAGTAATAATCGGATACGCTCCAAAGCTCTAATGCAGCCCATTTGTTCTAGTTGGGTCGTAGAGGTGTTTGGCGGCGACGAATTCTCGCGCCCAGCCCGGGTTGAGGCCATGGTGCAGGGTGAGCGAGAATAGGGTGCACGCTCCTCACATCCTTCATGCTAGCGAGGGAGAAGGCTGAATGCATGAGAGAGAGACAACTTCTTTCCTCACGCCGCAGCCATTGCAGAAGTCACCCCGGTCGTAGGGGATCGCGAGCCGATCTGCGGCCACATTAGTTACCGACCTGCAGACGGCGTGTAAGGGTAGCTCACCGTCCGACAAGGACCACGCCCGGACCGGCAGCGCATCGAGTTCTATATGCTTCTCAAAAAGCAGTCAGCAGCATTGACGGGCCCGATAGGACCTATATTCTTATACGAAGCCACTGCAGCTGAAGGAGTAGGGTAGATTTTTAATCAGTAGAAGTCTGACACTCCCTTCCGCTTCGCCCAGACAGGGGGAGTTATTTGAAGATTTTCCCACCAAAAAAAAGACATAATGATGTTTAGTGTGTCAAATAATTTTCATACATATTGAATTCGCATTGAAAGCTTAGTCTTTTATGATTACAATGTTTTAGTAACAGGAAAATCGCCATATTGCTTCCTAATAATAGTACAAACAATTTGACGGCCACGCGGTTACTGGCCGGGAAATCGCTTTTGTAGCGGAAGGACTGTAGTCTCCTTATTTGGATCTATGTAATGTTTATATATAGTGATAAAAAGCCTTGGTGATGATGATCTCTTGCGCAGTTCCGGGTCTGATGACGTTATGTATGATGATTACCAATAGCAATATAGTAAAAGAAAACATTGAAATTGATTGAGAGAAAAACAAACGTTGACTAGATTACGAATAGAAAACAAATTTCCAAAAAAATAAAAAAAAGCACGATTGCTCAACTGAAATGCATGAAACAAACACAATTTTATTTCTTTTCTGTATTTATTATACATTACATTGTTACCATAATAATACAAAATGGATTACATATTGTATTATTATAGTATGTGATTGGGATAAGGACAAGAAGATGACGATGTTCGTAATAAAAAAAACATACATACATACACTGAGAAACGCATTACCCTCCTTTGCGTCACGCAGTCGGCTAACGATAAACCGAGTAAACTCTACTTCAATATTTGCCGCAGAATAAATTAATTTTATTTCGGTTTATAATTTACAATTGGGCCCTGCCTGCGGGTATTTAACTTAAGCTTTTCCCTGTAATTAGATTTATGAAAATGTATTGAGTTGGTAGGGCACGATAAGGCTCTTTCCCACAAAAAGAAGTCTTACTGAAAATCATCTCCTGTCAAGCCTTTTCCGAACTACGTATGGGGCGGCTCCCAGTCTAACTAAATAGAACTGAGTATTAGTGCTTTACGTGGCGCAACTGTTTATCTAACCTCAACAAAGCAGGGTAAAAACCCTAGACGAGACTAGTGTTAGATTTTCAAATAATAGGCGGGAACAACGGCTAAATCTGCTTTCCGAAGCACAGAGTAATTTCGGAATGGTAAGATCGATCTGTTGCTTACCTTTTTCCCTGACCAAACGTCTTAATGTAAATATACAAACTGAAACATTAATTCAATTCTGAGTCTCAAGCACACTGTTCAATACTATACGGAAAGAAGTACACCTGTGTATGCATGCTTTCTTGACCTCTCCAAAGCATTTGACCTTGTGTCATATGACGTATTATGGGAGAAACTCAAGATGACTGGCGTGCATACACAGGTTCAACGGATTTTTCAATTCTGGTACCAAAACCAGAAAAATTATGTTAGATGGGCAAACAGCTTCTCCGACATGTACAGGTTAGATTGCGGGGTAAGACAAGGTGGATTGAGTTCTCCAAAGCTCTTCAACTTGTATGTGAATGAACTTATAGTTGGGCTCAGCAGCACACGTGTAGGATGCTGGGTTGATAATGTATGTATGAACAACTTTAGTTATGCGGATGACATGGTGCTGCTGACCCCAACAGTAAGCGCAATGAGACAGTTGTTAGCTATATGTGAAACATATAGCCATAAGCATGGTTTAATATATAATTGTAAGAAGAGTGAGTACATGGTTTTCAAGGCCTCCGGCAAGTGTCCGTCAAATGTGCCTGCGATAAAACTGAATGGTACTGAACTGAAGCGGGTACAACAGTTCAAATACCTCGGACATTACGTTGCTGAGGGCCTTGATGACCAACTTGACATAGAAAGGAACGTAGGGCATTGGCAGTCAGAAGTAATATGCTGGCCCGCAGGTTTGCGCGTTGTAGCGACCAAGTTAAAGTCACACTATTTAGAGCCTACTGTCAGACTTTCTACACGTGCAACCTGTGGTTCAGGTATACGCAGAGGACGCTTAATGCCCTGCGTGTCCAATATAACAATGGATTTAGGATGTTGTTAGGGCTGCCCCGCTTTTGTAGTGCCTCCGGTATGTTTGCGGACGCCAGGGTAGACAGCTTCCATGCCATCATACGCAAGCGGCTCGCATCATTATTAAACAGAGTCTGGGCTAGCACTAACAGCATCCTACAGGTCATTGCGGATAAACAGGACTCAAATATCCTGAAATAATTTATTCGTATTCAGATGCTATAAAAAAAACATTGTAATAATTATGGATAATGGTCTGAAATAAAGATTTATTTATTTATTTATTAATACATTCATCACCATCATCCTGCCATAATCCCAACCACTTGGAGTCGGCACAAGACGTTTTCTTCTCCCATTCTCCCCTGTCAGACGTCACAGCAAGATTTCCTTTTTCTTTCTTATCATTCCTCATACAATCCATTTACAATCAAACAGAAATCTACAGCAACATGTTAAGTGAAACTTTCATATAGTAATTTTGTTCAATATAACTTGTAAGAACTTTTACTTTGTTCTGTTGTCGTTATTACCCAGAGTAATCATGTTTCACAAAGACTTAAGTCATTGTTTGAGGGCTCCGCATCCTTAGAGGAAAAACCGGAATCCTATTATCAAGCCTACGCTGTCTAATCATTGTCTGTCAAAGGATCTTTGGATCTATAATACAACAAATATATGTATAAAAATAAAGGAGGGTAGAATGAAAAGTATTTTCTTTGGTCTATTTTATATGGTCTTTATACTAATATCATAAATGCGAATAAAAAGTAAAAAACTAAAACCCGACTACGACAAAAAAATCGACGCTGAAAAAGTATGAAACAAGATTTTCAGGATGCTGAAATAAACAAGGTTACTGGCAAAACAAGAACAGAACAAAAATAAAAGCCGCAGTCACACGTTATTAATTGTTTTGTTACGGTTGATATCCTATTTTACTTTTTATTATTTAAACTATTTTGGTGTTAAATCACTGTGCTTCTATACTATTTACTTTATTTTTTATAAGTTCAAGTGAAGCCCTTTCAAATGATACCAAACACGGTGTATCTATCTTACTTTTATTTTTTACACATGACTTTTTGACCGCTAGAGGGCGCCACGTTAAATTTAAGCAATATTTTTATAAGTACAAGTGAAGCCCTTTCAAATGATACCAAACACGATGTGTATATCTTATTTTTATTTTATAACATAATTCTTTTTGGGCGCTAGAGGGCGCCACATTGGGTTTTGTGACACGTCACGTAGCCTATGTCAAGACGGTTCTAACGATACCTCATTTGTCGAGTTCCGATAAGGAGCTTTTGAGCTATGAGGGAACAGATGAACATACACACATACATACATAGCCTGTCAAAATCATAACCCTCCTTTGGCTTTGCCGTAGTCGGGTAAAAACGGGATTTATGAATGTAGGGATGTTTGTTAATAAATGAAGCCAAAATGGTTGAACTGATGTGGAAGAAATTTGACACAAACATAGATTATAGTGTGGAAAATCACAAATGCCACTTTTGATCTCGAGTAAATGTGCAAAATTTCTACCTGAAGAAAGTTACCCGTAACAGCTAGTAAACTCATATTTTAAGATTGGTTAAAGCTATAAGCTCATTGTCGTTTACTAATAAACAAGGACTTGACAATGATAAACGATATTAATTTTGAAAGTAGGTTACGAATAAAACTTTTTCAGTCAGTTAAAATTAGTTGAGGCCGGTATTTCCTCACACAGTACTCTGAGATCAAACAAACTCCGCCTTTTAAATTGTCTTACAATCTGTATTGGTCCAGTATCAAGTCATACGAGAACCACGTAGGTTTATATCTGACGTGATATAAACCTACATACCAATTTTGAGGAGGCAATCGCACAGATTCGAGAACGAAAATTTTACAGCTTTAGTCTAGCTCAATTAAACGTAGTGTGTAGTATTCTCTTCGGCTCAATTTAGAACTTCAATGAGCTCGAACGTCACAAAATTTGAGTAAAAATAATCTAAAGTTAATAAAGATGTATTTTTTTATTTTCGGCAGAATATGTCTATTTGTATAAATGAACGGAACTCTTCGTAAGCAAGGCCCGCTCGTGCTTGACCGGATTTATGTTACGTATAAATGAAAAACAGGACGCAACAGCTGCTCCTGGTTAGAAGTTAAACTTTAGTGCTGGTAAGTGGAGAAACTAAAACTAATCAACTTATGGCTACTTGCAAGTTTATACACAATTTTTCTTAGGGCCGAAGTAATAATGAAGAAAGAATGGCCGGGACAGATGTTTGGGGTACTTTCATAGAAATTATGTTTGCTCATCTCGGTAGGATAATGAAATTTTCTTTAAAAACTTACCCCAGTTCAATACCCAACCGAATAAGATAGAAGAGGGGAGTAAACGCGGACCGCGGTTAAAATTATCTTTTTTTAATATGATTTATCGCAGTCTCTCTATGTAAAAGGCTAGGTACTCAGCTGATTCCAGTTAGCTTGGAAGCCGACCCTGAAAATATTGAATAGGAAAAAGCTGAATGATGATGTTCAACTGTCATAGGTTTTTTGTATCTATTTCAAGTATCTTTATTATCTCATTGCTACAAAAAATAACAAACGCATAACATGAATTTTTGCCAACAATGTATATGATTTTGAGCAGGCTTACAATAACTAGATTAAATTGTCTGTTACTACTAATTTCCTGTCTTTTAATGTAATTGTCTGTTACTGTAATCGGGTCTCAAACGATTTTTAGTACCATTACAAAGCTGGATCACATAGCTTTGAAATGGTCTAGTACAATTTTCTTGTTTGTTTACAGATATCACTTCAGTTATACAAAATATTTTCAAATATTAGAACTTTTTATTAACTAGCAATGTGGGTAGATTTCACATTACTAGCAATCTTGTTAAGTTAGTTACGGACAAAATGAAAAACTTAGATAAATCTTTTGTAAAATAAAGGTGCGGTAACATTGAACCTTAGATTTTATGAAAATTTACTATCACAGTATCAAGCTCTTTTCATATTAAAATATGTAAAAGGTGTCCTCACTACGAGAAATATACGATCGCTTTCTAAAGAAAATATCGAATTACATTTCTAAGTTCATTTCAAGGGCAGACGGAGGATCTTCTGGGAATTATGAAAGCAATTTAGTTGACAACTGTGTTTTAGACTTACCAAGAAGACATGAAGTATTACCGTATTTATTTGTTATTATATGTGTATATTCTTTGGATAATGAAATTTATTTTACGTGTACACCTACCACATTGTTCTTTTTAACCAGAAGGTTGACTGGTAAACTTGATAAAGTCCGCCCATGTACCATTATTGTACATAAAGTTTAAATCAATAAATGAAGTAACGTATATAAGTATTATTTACCAGATTTGGTTTCCGTACGACGTTTTTCAGCCGAAAAGCAACGCCGTGATGTGGGTACGCCTATGGCAAAGCATAATGCTGAGTTCGAGCTTCGCCACAGCCATACTTTTTTCGTTAAATATTAATTTTAAGATGGTCCTTATTAACATAATTTAAGTACTGAATACTAATACTATCCTTAATAGAATTTTTGATAAATTTTAATTGTAAATAAATCTCTTTCTTTTTAATGTCTAAAAGAGTTCACTATGCTTAGTGTTAAATTAACAAACGGCTTTCGAAACCACACTGCGCTCCAAAAAGCAAATCGATGATGTGGCTCAAAAGATTGCCTAACTTAAATGGGACTAGACAGACACGTCTCCCGCATACACACTCATACGTGTACCTGCAGGGCCAAAATATGGACTTAGCCAAGTAGCTCAAATAACAGTTGGACGTGTCTACTTCGAGGCTAAGGCTTGGATCGTAAGATGACCGACATACTGAAACTCCTCCGTGCGATGGAAAGCGTTGTTATCATTTGTACTTTTTTGGCAGGCGTTATGGATGACTGAATCTTTCACTAACCTCGTTGATGTCGAGTTCCAGTTTATCCGAATGCAGTTAAATACAAGTATTCTACTTGAAGCGACAGCTTGGAGGTCAGAACCTCTCCCATCTAGGAGCTGAATAAAACGATACCATTTGGTAAAACTTGTGTCATATTTACGGGCTTCTGACTGCCTGACTCCCAAAATCAATCATTCAAAATCGGAGCCAACAACTTAACGAGCTTTCTGCGGCATGAAGATGATTCGTTGGTTACCGAATACTGCGTTGCTTAATCTCAAAGATCGAACAATGCAGTTTTAATTACGAGGCCACGAGCTCCTTCAATATGGTCTAAACAAGAACAGGAAAACAAAAAAAAAACACATAAATTGCAAATTCCACAATGATTGTTTTGTTACACCAGTTACCGCGTAATACAATTAGCATCAATATTCGTAGGTTCATGATTTTATTGGCTAAACAGAATCAATACTGGAGCCAGCTAAAGTGTTAAGCGATAGAGGTTAACACCTTAGCAGTTACCTGGTTCTTGTTAAGTTTCCTGCACTGGTAAATGCAGGAGAATGAGATCCAGGCAATGTGGTGCAGCTCGATAGAGGCCTGTGTTCAGCATTAGACTGCAGGAAACTGAGTTGGGGTTGAAGTAAGTTCAATGTGGATTATTGTCAACGTCTTCCACCCAGTGCATGAGATCAGAAGGGGCAACGCGTATTTCGCCAAATGCGTCCTTATTAGACGCCGTAGGGGGAGTCTACAATTCACTCCTCCCACTTGAACAGACGGCACCAGTCGGGAGCCGCGTTGAAGAATATTTAAGCGTTTTCACAGCCCAAGCGTAAATACGATAAGGAACACGGGGTGGTTTAAGTCAGTTAGTATGTAAACCTTTGTCCGTCCCAGGGTAAAAGACAATCAATAATCTATTTACTTATTCCACTTAGATCGTGACTTTGAGGCAACTGCTATATATATATGCTGCAGAATAAGGAAAACTTTAGAACAAATCTAAAGCTTGTAAAAAGATATCGACCTATCAAATTCTGCGTTTGATAAGGGTGTGTAACACAATATCATCCCTTTTGTAAGAAGATATCATTGGCCTTTAAGAAAAACTGGTTCTTATTATGATTGTAGTGTTTGAACATGTATGCCATTGCGTCTTATAAACGTCTTATGCCCGTAAATTCAAATATAACTGCTAGCTGACCAGCCGAACTTCGTACCGCCATATTTTTTTTATTATAGATATGTTCTCACCTTTTAAACCTTCCCTGTATTAGAGGGAATATGATACAAAAATAATTAATGAAATAGGTGAAGTCGTTCTCGAGTTTTAGCGAGTGTAACGAACAGCAATATTTTTCTATATTGAATCTTTATTTCCAAGCAAAAACATTGATAAATTTACTAAAAATGAAAATATAATACGTTTATTTCAGGAACCACTAAGCACTCGTATGTTTTTTTGTGCTTTACTAAAACCAAAAAAAAAAAGATGGTTTGCGTAGAAAAGCGTGTAAGTTGTCTATCTCTCCACTGGTCACATTTATTTGTACATAAATGGACAGGGATACATTCATTTTATTCATTGTCAAAGATTTTGGATACTAGTCAAATACCGATAGATAGATAAATAGATAACTACATAGACGGTCAGATGATGAATGCAACATCAAAAACCTTATTTCATCACATTCTCTCGTCCTATTAAGCTGAATGGAAAACTACCACAGAAACAATACGTTTCGTACCGACACTAAAATGTTAACTAAACACATCTTGCTAATAAGACAGTTGCGAATCCGTCTGTCTGTTCACTGCTACATTAGTAGCGTCAACATTTGCATGTGAATTTATTATTTTGTATGTAAATAATCTTATTATGTGTTATCCCGGTAGTGGCTGGTCGTAGCGAGTAATGGTATGAACCAGGAAGTTGGGAAGAAATGACCATTTTGGTAACGATCACGTGCTTTAGGATATCATCATCTCCTCAGCTTTTCCCAACTATGTAGGCTTCCAGTCTAACCAAACTATTAACAGTATTTTACATAGAGCAACCTCATATCTGACCTCCACAACCCTATAGGTGGGTAAGACAATTGGCAAGACTGTTATCAGCGTTTTTGGCTTCGGACTAGCTGTAATGACTGTCATAGATATACAAATGACAGCTGGGACCAAAGGGATGAGATGACAGTTTACGTTCAAAGGTTTTTAACCGACTTCAAAAAAAAGGAGGTTTACAATTCGTCTTGAACTTTTTTTTTATGTATGTTACCTCATAACTCGGAAATGGCTGGACCGATTTGGAAAATTCTTTTTTTGTTTAAAAGGGTATACTTTCTAGTTGGTCCCATTGTCGTCACGTTTGGATCTGATGATGGGATCATGGAGAAATCGAGGGAACTCTTCAAATATTATAGGCACACCTATAGCGTTTTGGGTATTTCTTATAGTACCTTGTGCAGTTGCTCTCGAAAAGCACGATTTGAGGAAGTGGAACTGATGAGGAAGACCCCAGATGGCCACCGAAACTACTCAATAATAAGTATTTCGGTGATTGCGATTAGATTACTTGAATATGGATGTTAAGCACTTTATGCTCGTCACAATGCATATGGTGAAGTAGAGCTGATGGTGATGTACCAGGAGAACTCCTCAAAAATTAACGACTCTGCACCGGGTAAAGGAATATTTTGTAAAAGGTGATAAGAAGTTGAGATTTTGGCTTTTGTAACTAGATAAATTACAAACCGACCCACTAAAAAGCGTGAAAAAAATTTTTTTTTGCAAAAAATAGAACCGACTTCCATATAAAAACACTACAAAGGCAAAAATAACTCATAATTTCGGAAGGCGGTGTCTTTAGTTTTGTATATATTTTCGTTTTTGACACCGCCTTCCGAAATTAAAGTTATTTTTGCCTTTGTAGTGTTTTTATATGGAAGTTTGTTCTATTTTTTGCAAAAAAAATTTTTTAGAGACGAAGTTTTGCTAGGCCTGCCCCAAGGTGGGCAGATGAACTGATAAAAATCGCACGAATTCAATAACTGCGAGAAGAATGGGTTAGGTTGAAGATACGACGATTTGGATTGGGGGAGGCCTATGTCCTACCGTGGATGTCAATGAATGATTAAAAAAAAATATTGAGCTGTAATAAATAAATGTCGCTAGGGTTGATCTTAAAGGTAATAAAGTAGTGTTTGCCGAGATCCGTCCGTACATGGGTGACTATTGTAACATATCAAGATTTCTTTGTGCCTCGTAAAGCACGTACAGCCGTTGCGTTGGTCTCGGCTATCATTTGTAATAGGGATTATTCTGGTCTCCAAGATACAGGCGCCGCCTAGTTTGGAGGCCGCTGACTTCTCTTTAATAAAACAAAGTTTAGTTACAGACAAGATTTAATACTCGTAATGTTAACTGTATATGTTAAGAAAATTACTGTAACTCTGGTCCAATAAATTTATTCTTGTTCTTATTAATAAATCACGCGCTGGATCCATTACTTTAAATACATATAATGTTATAGAACAGGATTGAAACTAAAGGTTTTTAAAAAAGATCATAACCAGCCTTTGGATCACGGGAAGTGTCCGTCAAGCCTTTTTGAAATTTCTTAGAAAAGGCAAGTAGTCTTTAGTTCTTTAGATAACTAATATGTCCGATCATTAAATACAGTCTTCGATACTTAGTAATACCAATATAAAACGACTTCCAAGAAACAAAGAAGCGTTTCGGTTTAGAGGAGACACATTTAAGCTCTCAGATCTGCAGATTACATTTAAATTCAGGCCATTGTGAAGCTTGAGTACACAATTGATTCTAGATATCGAGATACTTCAGTTTTATTCTGTGCACATATACATACAAAATTTAAGTGTCTGTCTGTGCATTCAAAATAACTGTATTTTCTCAAGTGCCACATCATTGCTTACCATCAGGTGAGATAGTGGTCAAACGCGAACTTATCATCAATAAAAGAAACATGCGTATGCTTACTTACACCTCCATATAACATGTTACTGTTACTGTTAGCCTGTATCACCCCACTGCTGGGCAAAGGCCTCTCGCCATGATTTCCAGGTGGTTCTGTCCAGAGCCAAAGGAAACCACTGGTCGTTAGTTTGATCCAGCTCGTCCCACCATCTTCTACGATATCTACTACTAGCTGTGTCAGGACTCCAGAAAGTGGTAATTTTGGCCCACAACTCATTGGGCATATGGCGGACGTAGCCAGTCCAGGCCCACTTCAACTTACCGGCCTCTTTAGCAACGTCAGCAATTTACGTCTTGGAGTGCAGTGTGGTGTTGCGTATGTGATCAGTTAGCTTTACGCCTAGGACGCCGCGCTTCATAAAACATGAACTTTTGAAATATTTGTCCGTCTGTATATCTTTCTGTTCGACCGACTGAACCGACCGGCAACATGTAAGGCTACTTTTTATCCGAAAAATCCCACAGGATCGAGATTTACGCGGAAAGAAGTGACTCTTACGTCTTACCAAACGGAGTCGAGAACCAGAACACAAGTAGTGGTAAGACACTTGGGTAATACGAATGTTTGCTCGTGCTTACCTTCCAAACTACATCTTGTACTGTAAGAGCAGTGACGACTAACGGACCAGTTGGTAAGGTCTCAACTTTCTGTGTATGTCTGTATCCTGTATTACCCAAATTAATGTGCGTAACTGGGTTTAAACCCACGACCTGCAAGTCAGATCCGTAGCAACCAGGCCACCACTGCTCTTAGTATCAGTTAAACGTCAGAAAATTTCAACACCTATTAACTTTTCGGTTACCCTTCAAAACTGAACAATTTCTAGTCTCCGACCAATAACTTCGGTTCTTTATAAGGATTCCTTCAGAAACTCCCCCTCAACTTACGTAAGTCACTTGGCGTCGTCAAGTCCTCTTGTTAAATGGAATTTCTCAGGTGAAAACTTGTTACGAAACCAGCTGAACTTTCTAGATACTGGCATAAATTATTTTTGGAAATTTCGTCGATAAAATTCTTTGGCAATATCTGGCACAGTAACTGTAATAAAGTTTAGATAGATACCTAAATACATGCATTTGTGGAGCCTCTGACTGTGGTGGAACAGTAATAACGTGCTACTGTAGTGAAAGAGGCCCGGAGAGAACCGTTTTACAGTTCTCTAGAGGAGTGCCCAAACAGGCGTTGCAATGGGAGCTAGTGATCAGCAAAGAGAACCTGGAGCTTCTCTCCATGTGCCAATGGTGTCTTTCCGAGGTGGTTTCAATGAAGATTTCGAAGTTTTCGGCCTTGTCTCCGAAGACCGAGCACCTTAAAATAGGTCTCCCAATAAACAAAAAAAAAAATGGCCAAGTGCGAGTCAGACTCGCCCATGAAGGGTTCCGTAGTAACTACGCAAAATGACTTTGTTTTTCATAGTGTTCACATGAAAAACAATGTTATATTTGCGGTTCGCGATCTCGATCAAACCAATTTTCGTTGAGAGTTTTTATTAATATCTACAGCATATATATTTTTTTTAGATTTTTACTCCATTAATATAAAAGTTAGAGAGAATATAAAAGAGTGTGTGTGTCCCCCACACACATTTTATTACTTTGGAAGCATATATATTTTAAACGATTGACTTTAAGAAAAAGTGGTTTTAGAAACCTCAATGTCATTTTAAAAGACCTGTATATAGATACCACACACGTATAGGTTTGATTTAAAAAAATATATTTTTAGTTTCAGATCCATGTATGGGGAGGCCCCTTATTTTTTTTTTTTGTTTTTATATGTTTGTCTTAAAATCGGAAAGCGGTTCACAGAATACATCTTCCTACTAAGTTTCACATGTGTAGTGCTAATAGTTTGGGAATAAAATGGCTGTGGCATACGGACGGACGGACGGACAGACAGACAGACATGACGAAACTATAAGGGTTCCGTTTTTGCCATTCGGCTACGGAACCCTAAAAAGGAACGTTGTGCCTATTACGTTTATACAACATGTAATTTAAAGAGTATATATACATACCAAGTGCATGGCTTCTTTGGATGATAACAAACGATATGGCAAGCGTTTTACAATCCTAAGTCTACATGTGTGGAACTTATTACAAATTCCAATACACTGTACTAGAGACCGAATTTTTCAAATTAAGAAGAACGAAGAGAATTATCGTGTTATTGGCAAGTGACGTGGAAATTTATTGACCCTCGTAGTGCTGTGACACGATTGTTATGATTGGTATTCAAGAAAATGAATTTGGTATCAATTCTTTGAGTCAGTTATTTTGTGCTGAAACTGTGCATAGAGACTCCATACCAGATGTTGTCTTCAGCCCTTTTGGATAGATATGGGGTTTCCGTTACACGTTGTATAAATATAAACGTGCCTATATAAATCTTGGCTCAATAATAACAGCTGGACAGGTCGATCTTCGAGTCAAGCAACGCTTGCTGAGGTCGTTTTAAGGATGGGTAACATACCAGATTCTTCCGTACTTCAGAAAGTACGTTATACCGTTGGTCGCAGCTGGCATTTGTACATCTTTGACAGTCGTAACGGGTAGTCAGAACTAGAAGCCAGAAAATCTGCCATCTGCCAGTAGTCTTGCTGAGGGGTATCGGGTTACTCAGTTACTGGGTTGTGCTGGTCAGATAGGCAGTCGCTCCCTGTAAAACACTAGCACTGAGCTGGAACCGGATACACTGGAATCCCACCCCTTAACATATTTGGGCAAAAGGCTAAACAGAAGATGATGATGACACGTGTGATACGACTGACAAGATTCCCTTCAATTTATTACACACACAATTAAAGTGCCCTTTGCTATTCACGCAAGCCCTTTCACAAAAATGTCTGGATAGCAACGCACACAAACGCCTAACTTAAATAAAAGACTGCTTACAACACGAACGCGACACATTGCCTATCGTCAACGTCCAGGCGCTTATATTGTTTCCGATGTTACTCGTAATACGCCTGTCCCATATATCTTGCCGTGCAAATTGGAGCGCGGCACATTTTCCGGCATGTTATAACATAAATGTTATGATATGTCAGTATGAGGCGAATTTATTGACACTGTATGAGCTTATTTGTGAAATATAGAAGAGCATGATGAAACAGAATTGTGTTCTTAGATTATTATAAACTGGCTGTGCCCGCAACTTTGTTCGCTTGAACGTGAGAGTCGATATTATTTACGCGGGTTTTCACCTGAATATATAACCTATATGTTGATCTATAACCTCCTCCCATCTTCCAATGAAAGTACCATTAAAACCAGTTGAGCCGTTCCAGAGATTAGCCTGGATACATAGAAAGGTAGTAAAGTAGTCATTTTTATTTTAGTAAAGTTTAAAAATACTACGAGCACTTGAGACAATACAGTTATTACACAAAAAACTAGCTAAGTGCTGGTCATGCGGGCGGGCCACGAACAATGTAAGCTTCCGTAGAAGTTCATAAAGTGTGAAAGCAGCAAAATATAACTCTAACAATAAGATAAGTGAGATTTAAAGACAAACTTAATTTAGCAATTGATAAAATCCCACATATATACTGTGAAATTTCAACAGCGGGAGCGGTTATAATTCCAGTACATTTTTGAAGTTTCACCATCTTGCTGTCCTCACTAGTTCTGACAGAAAGCCACTTGTCTAGAAAATTTAGTTTCCAATTAAGACTAACACTATCTATGACTAGCTTGTTGGTTTAGTGGCTAGCGAGCCTGCCTGCTAAGCTGGAGTTTGTGAGTTCTATTTCCATCCTGATCTATTTTTTTGTGTGACAAGCACATGTTTTCATTCTGTCTGAGTATAAAAATATATATATAATCTTATAGACCATATATAAAATATATGGTCTATAAGATATGGTTAGTTTACAGAATGAAAAAAAAACCCGATACTAAGTTGAAAGAAAGAAATGTAATTTTAGAACTACCCACATCGGAAAAAACTTTAAATTTTTTCGTGTTTACTGTTTATATACCGTCATTTAATGTGACTATCCGATATTAACCTTATGTCTTCGTCATAGAGGAGTTGCTTTTATAATCATAATTATAGTACAAGCTATGCTCGGTTCCTGCTGGGGTTAGGAGATTGTTCTAACGAGATACCGCGGCCCCGGAACATAAGGGAAGTTGAAGGAACAGGGTGGGTTGTTAGTCATTTCAACCCGATAAAAAAGCTGTACATAGTTCAGGATCAAATGGCTATCAATGAGTTGTTCATAAATAACGTGATACCTATATAGAAATCTTTTTTCACAGTTTTTGTTATCGAACTCCTCCGAAACGACGAGACAGATTTTTCAACCGACGACAAAAAGAGGAGGTTATCAATTCGACGCGTATATTTTTTTTTTTTTTTTTTTTTTTTAATGTATGATCATCGATTACTCGAAGACGGCTGAACCGATTTGTAAAATTCTTTTTTTGATTGAAAGGGTATACTTCGATATTGGTCCCATTTTTATAAACGTCAGGATCTGATGATGGGATCCTGGAGAAATCGAGGGAACTCTTCAAATATTATAGGCACACCTATGTCATTTTGGGTATTTATTATAGTAACTTGTGCAGTTGCTCTCAAAAAGTACCATTTGAGGAAGTGGAACTGATGATGAAGACCACAGATGGCCGCCGAAACTACTCAATAATATTGAGTGGATTGCGTTTCGATTACTTGAATATGGATGTTACGCACTTTATGCTCGTCACAATGCATATGGTGATGTAGAACTGATGGTGAAGTACCAGGAGAACTCCTCAACAATTAACGGCCCAGCATTGGGAAAAGCAATATTTTGTAAAAGGTTATAAGTAGTTGATAATAGGCTCTTGTAACTAGGTAAATTAAAAATAGACCAACTAAAAAGAGTGAAATAAAAACTTTTTACCAAAAAATTAAACCGACTCCCAAAAAACACTGCAAAGTGAAAAATAACTTTAATTTCGGAAGTCGGTGCCAAAAACGAAAATACAAAACTAAAGACACCGACTACCGAAATTAAAGTTATTTTTCACTTTGCAGTGTTTTTTGGGAGTCGGTTTAATTTTTTGGTAAAAAGTTTTTTATGAATTCTTTTTGTCTATATTTGGTAGGTCTGAGAATAGGCCGTACGCTTCTTTCACTACAAATCTATTACCTACTAATATTATAAAGCGGAAAAGTTTGTTTGTTTGTTTGCTTGAACGCGCTAATCTTCGAAAGTACTGGGTGGATTTGGATGAAATTTGGTATGGAAGTAGCTTGAAGCTTGAAGAAGGTTATAGGCTTTTTACGCGACTGCAAAAAAGGAGAGTTATGTTTTTACCGTAATAGAATCCACGGGAGCGAAGCCCCGCGTGAGTACTAGTAATTTATATGGCAAAACAACGTTTTCTAGGTCAGCAAGTATTTAATAGATATTCAAGATCTCCTTTTATACTAAACCTTTGCTATTTAACAGACATGAGCCATTTCAAACAATTGAAACTGAATCCATAAAGCTTAATGTTTCAAAAAGTGGTGTTCGTTTACTGTCGTTTATTACGTCCATTCTTTCTTCGCTCACGAATATGTTTGAAGATAAAACGGGAACTTTCCAAAGGTATAACTTTTGTTTTATTACCAGTAGCGGCTTTAAATCGTGGTACTTTACCCCAGGTAACGTGTGGTTCAGTCACGCAATTAAGAAATGAATTTATTTTCTTTAGTGACAAATGGTTGGAGTTGGTGTTGTGTAATAACTGGAAAATATTCGTAGCTTGCTGTTAAACAAACGAATTCGCAGATGTAAATGCACCACAATTTTGCCGAACGAACCAGTTTTACACTACACGCTTCACTCCTTCACACATGAATACACTCTTTAACATACATGCACGCACACACAAACACCCAAAAAATTCTTCACCTATAATCATGTAGTTTTGCATAATAACAGAAAAAGTGATGAGGGAGACTGGACTTCAGAAGTCAGAACGAAGGGTATCCTAGTGTCGGGTTAAGTGCAAAAAAAAAACTCGTTGGTTATAACATAACAACTGAGATCTATGTAGTTTATTTTTTACGAGACTCACATTATAATCCTACACCTTTCGGTAGGTGGTTATATTTGGTCTATTCATAAAAGTTTGTATGGTTCTGTCTGTGACAGCCCTGTGACTCGGTCCACTGATCGTTATATGATCGACTCTGCAAATGGCTTCATTTGTCTGCCCGAACACTATTGTGAGTTAAAATAACTCAATTACTGTGTTCAATATGGAAAAGTAAATCTCTATTGTTGGAAAATGGATAAACGTTTGATAGTTTCTCTTATACAAGTAATTTCAATTAATGTTTGTCTTCCACAAATTGGAGTGGTGGCCAAGGGAAACCACTGGTTGAGAGACGTATTCTGGTCTATGGGGCGATAATTGAGAAAAAAATATCCCAATATTGGACCGCTTTTGGTTGACATAATTATGATGACTAAATATGCGATAAACCTTCAACAAACAAACCCATTTTTTATTTTGCCGTTAATGTCCTACTGTTGGACAAAGGCCTCCTCCAAAACCTTCCAGGTTCTCTTTTCGAGCGCCACTTCGAGTCAAACAAAGCAGTGTGCATCCAGGTCATCTCGCCATCTTCTCCTGGACCGGCCTCGGCGGCGCGGCGTCTTCAATACTCAGGCACAAACCCCTTAGCTTCAAAGAATCTATCACTTACCTATTACTGACGATTCATTAGATTTAGTCCGCATACAGATCGACAGACAGCGGAGGCTTAATTTTAGGGCTCCGTTGAGTACAGAAACCTCAAAAAATTGATATAATGTAACTAAAACTAATTTTCGGGTCAACGGCTCCTGGTCTAGTGTAGACTAAACGACTTGGCCGAGAATTTAAACCTAGGACTGTCAAAATCTACAACTTCAAACTTATCCTCTAATATTATAAGATTCCCAGCACCATTATTTAACCATTCACCAGGAAAATGGACCAGCAAATTGTATTCCAACTAAACTGCGCAATATTTCAGCTAAGACTGATTGCGGTTTTAAACACCTCTTGACAGCTACACTTTGTTACTCGTCACGACTCAGAATGCAATATGCAAAACCTAAACTTTCCCCTTGTACTTAATGCTTAGAAAGTTTTCATTAACTTTTTCTTTTAAAACAATGGAAAATCCATCATTAATTACCGTTCGTACATGTAACCATTTAATAAAGTAGTTGGCATACTACGTCAACTTATGTGTAGGGGCGCGACCTAAGTGGTACCTTGTGGGATTCGCTATGCTACTAAGTTAAACACACTGATAACCTTCAAGGGTTTATTGCTAAGTATAATTTAACAAAGTAATGTAAGAGCTAAAATTATCGCTAAATGATGGAAATGAGTGCACACGGTTGCTGTACGAAATACACACTAAGCTCGCGGCGCACTTAGTGCGACCGCGTTATATCGCTTGCTCAGCAAACGTGGTCGATTGCAAAATATTGCATCGAACATGCTCCCGAGGGGAAGAGATAAATAACGAGATAAGCTAGTTATACAGAAATAAGTGGTTACGTGAGTGTGAGCTTAAACGCTAAGGAGTTAAGACAATATAATATGAGCGCTGATTGACAAGGTGATCAAACAATTATATCATAATCTTATAGCTATACATAAGTACTCAAACGGTTGAGTCACCAATCGAAAACACAGGTTGTCTTTTAGCTATGGGAGACGTCGACGTGTCTCGCCGCTTGGAACGTAAACTAGACCAACGTTTAGAAAAATAAGCTACGCGCGCACTATCACTGACACATGACCCCTGCTCGGGCAAGGGTTGATTTCGCGCACTTGCACTAGAGCCTTGCTCGTGCTCAAGTTTATTAATACACACACTCACACTCGCTGGCATACTGTCATTCCGCTCTTGATTGGGCTGATCTCCGGCCCCGGCTCGCTGACACCTCCTCGCTGGAACCACAGGACTGCTGCGACGGCTGCTACTAACAGACTATATGACTACGCATACTGACGTATGTCATGTGTCGTTAAATCTTCTGTCTGTTGGGTTGATTCCTTCATCGCTTTAATTTGTTCACCGAGATACTTTAAAGAAGCATTTATCGGTGTGCTATATTCGTTGACCTTGTAGTCTTGGAAATTTTGGATAGGTAGCGTAAGATCACTAATCAAACGGTTTATGGGAGTTAATTTAGTCTCCAATATATTTGGTTTAAGTGTAAGCGTATTCTCTAATTGCTGATGAGAGTAAAGTGTTACGTCATGAACCTTCACGATGCACTGCTTAGTTAGTTGAATAAGTCCAGCCTTGCTGACTTCGATCGCTTGTAAGTCATCGTCGCATAAAGAGTATGAGTCACAACAGAAATACAAATAGGTAGAAAGGTCGTGTAATGGAACCCATTTGTTTTCACAGCTAGATTTGCTTATCCTGCAAATAGACTGCTCATCTTTATCGCAGAATTGTTCATTAGGACCTAAACTCTGGACAGGCCCTCGAAGACGACAAAGGTAGGTTTCCGCTTGATATTCGCAACTCTGCAGGTCATTGACGCTGGCTGTTAAGTATGAATCTCTTCTCAAGTTAATCGCAACATATTCGGATGCTGGCGTGATGCTGATCATACTTTTGTTAATTTGAACCGGTATTGGTATCAAATTGTATAGCTGGAACGTAACTCTGCTAATTAACGGTAGTGTAATTTCATACACATACAATCTGTAACTCCCCAAGGAGCTGTTGTGGAGTCAAGAGATGCAGATTGATCTGACCATGATATATCTCAGTCATAGTATCAAGAAAAGTATCCTGAATCCGCTTTAAATTATGGATCATATTTATGGTCGCTAACGCTGCTAAAGAGAAATCTTGCTGAATAGACATTACGTCGATCTCTTGCTGTAATTTATTGGTGACGCTGTCTAAATAATTTAAGTGCTTATTAATTATCTTATGCTGCTTTTCGATAGTCTCTTCTGTTCTCTTTAAGATATTATACTCCGCTTCTATGACCGACGTCTGATTCCTGTACAGCTGACTTAGGTGGAGTGTATTCTTACGTATAAGGTCAATGTCACGTTTGTATTTTTCTGCGAATTCCTGATCCAGTACTCCGAACAATGAGTTAGCTATAGAGCCGACTGCGTTGATAAGCCCGCGTCGAGTTCGCGCATGAGCTCCAAAGTGCTGATTGAGCAACCTAACTTCATAACGACCGCTTTCCAGTCGTTTTGTCGTGGATAGGTAATACTCGACACATTGCTGATCTTCCGCTGATATTTCATTTTGCTCGTGAATATCCTAAATTTGCCAAAATGTATGAATATCCGCTGTATTGTTTATTATGACGTTACAATGGAACGGTGGCTTTATGGTTCCACACAGTAACCACCCTAGGTATGTTTGCTGTGCTAAGGGCGAAGACGAGTCCGTACCTCTTATCAAACCATCTAACATAATAAGAGAATAGGCGTCTGCCCCGAGTAATAAGTCAACTGGACGACTTGTGTTGAACTCTGGATCCGCTAAATTAATATGTTCCAAATACGACCAAGAAGGTTTTTCAAATGATCGATTTGGTAAGTTTTTGATTAGACTTTTCATAATTAAAACATCCATATAGAATTTAAAGATAGTGTACATAGACTGGCATATAATGTTTAGCTTGCCAGTACAGTTAGACTCTTTTTTCTGCTATTCCGGAAACTGCTCCATCAAATTGCTGTCGCTTCAGACCTAACTGCTGAGCTGCCTTCTCCGTAATTAATGATACCTGTGAGCCCTGATCAACGAGAGCCCTCAGGACCAGCTGCGTGCTATCTGCTGCTGTCACCCTCACTAACGCTGTAGCTAAAAGAGTCTCGGTGAGATTTCGCTGAGATGTGTGAACACCATTGCTGCTGCTTTGCTTTGAGTACTGTTCTTGTTTAAGATTTTCATCATTCGTTTGCTTGACATCAGCAAAACAATCATGTAATAAAGTATGATGCCTGTCAGAACACGTGAGGCATCGTTTTTTTGAATGGCATTTATTACCATTATGATTAAAAATGCAATTAATACAACATTTCAGTTGTTTGACGGTTTTAAGTTTCATTTCCTTTGGCATTTGAAGAAACTTTTCGCAATTGTGTAATTTATGCTCAGCAAAACAATGAGGACATTTAATTTCCTACACGTGCATTGCTTTTGCGTTCTTGGTAATATTATCGTTTTTTTTTTGATTCGTGTTATATTTGTTACGAAATGATTTTGTAGAACCCGCTTGTTGCTGATTTTGCTGTGATTTTTGCATGGTTTCTTGTCGTCGACGAGATGTTTCTAGACTTGTGAACTTATTTTCTAAAAAATCTAAATACTCCTGTAGGACCGCTAGCTCTCTAGGGTTACGTAACGACTCAATATACTCAATATGATTCACTATCCAGCTTTTGCGACATAATATGCGCAATTAGAGGGCCCCACGTGCTAATATCCGCACCTAGGTTTTTGATGGCGTGAAGACTCTCTAATGTAACGTCATGCAATTTTTTGAAGGCTGAAAACGATTGCTGCTGTATGCTGGGAATATTCAGGAACATATTGGCGTGCGCTGTAAAGATGATCCTTTTGTTATCAAATCTATGATTAAGAATATCCCAACAAACGTTATAGTTCTCGGAGCCGATTGGAAGGTGCTGAATCAAACGCTCAGCTTCGCCTTTTAGCTTGCTTTTCAAGTATTGCATTTTCTGAGCGTTTGACAAAGCGTTGTTCTTGTGTATTGCTTCGCTGAATAGATCCTTAAAAGACATCCATTGCTGATAATGGCCTGTAAATACAGGTATATCCATTTGCGGAGTGGATTTCTCGCGATAAGATGTTGACAAAATCTTGGAGTTGATAGCTTTCTTCATACTGATAAAAGTCCGCTCGTGCTTGGTGAAGTTATACTCATAATCTTCTGCTAAGTCTTCCCCCGATTCGATAATGATTTCCCAATGAAGGGTGTCAATGGTAGTCCACCGACTGTGCAGGTTTCGAAGGGCGTCTTCGAACTCCCACTTGTCAACAATAGTTTCTACATCAATATTGTCGACTGCTCTAAGAAATGCTCTAAAGTTGACCGACTGCTTATGAAGCATGTCGTCAAGCTTACTATTGGATCCTCTTGACTGAAAGGTCAGAGTTGCTGCTGCTGTCTCTGGTGGTCCCTGCTGAATTGCTGAGGTTCCAGGAGTCTCTTGCTGTGGTAGTTGAAGAAGATACGGTGATTTTTCACCTCGTTGCGTCAAATCTTCTTTATATTGGCTTATAAGGCCTTTAGCTGTTAAACAAAGCTGATTCGTACTTTCAAATTCAGACTTGCTAAAATATTTATGATTCGTCTGTTCAAAAGGAAGAATCTTTTCATGGTTTGCTTGAAAGTCCTTCCAGTACTTCTCAAGTAACTCGAGTTTACGCTTACAGTAATCGACCGTTTTACGCTCTACGCTACCCTTTTTGAAATTGATGAGGAGTTTTTTAATGCTCTCCGCAATCTCGGATTGAATAAAATAAAGGCTTTCCATCTCGCTGCTGGTGTAAGAAAATTGAACGATCTTACTTGGGATACTCCTCTGCCTCTGCCGCTGTCAACCTGACGAGGGTTGCTCCCCACGTCAGTGATACGCTGATGTCGCTAGTGTGAGCTGTGAACTCACTGCTGCTGGAACGGAACTCCCAGAGTACCGCTGTTGCTGATACCGCTGATAACTATTGAGCACTCCTACTCAATATACTGCCGCTAAAGTCACTCCTAAAGTTTCGCTGCTAAGGTAACCACTACAGTCACTGCTAAGCTACGCTAAGAAACACAATACTCCAAAATGTCACTAGTTAAATTCAAGTTCACTTCACGACCGACAGTCCCGAAAAACTAAAAACCGACCGCGAAGTCCTTGATAGAGGCTCAAAGGACCAAAATCCATAGGTCGCTGGTTCATATCCGGCTCGAAGGACCAAAATGTAGGGGCGCGACCTAAGCGGTACCTTGTGGGATTCGCTATGCTACTAAGTTAAACACACTGATAACCTTCAAGGGTTTATTGCTAAGTATAATTTAACAAAGTAATGTAAGAGCTAAAATTATCGCTAAATGATGGAAATGAGTGCACACGGTTGCTGTACGAAATACACACTAAGCTCGCGGCGCACTTTTTTGTTTAACGTGGTAAAATTATCAAATAAGTCCTCCCACTCCGGGCAGGGTGGGAGGGACTGTCAGACTTTTACTGACTAAAATCCACGGTGTTCCTTCAATAACCCTTTACATACCGGGGCCACGGTAACGGGATGAGTCCCACGACCCCGGCAGGCTTCGGCCCTCTGCAGAGGGGGCCTCGTCATGTTGCTGACGCTCTTTGAGGCGCGCGTGGAACACGACGCGCCGTCGACCCGGGCATGGTCCATGGTCGGACAGCGAGTTGCCCTTTACTCGCTGTCCGCATGCCCGCGCCTACGGTGGCCGGAGATCGTCGGCCGACGTCCGACGCCGTGGGCGTCTACCACTGCGGCTGGGCTGGAGGGAGGACGCCATCCTCTCCCTCTTGCGGCCCGCCTCCTCCTTCGGAAGCATGACTGCTTCGCAGAAGGAGGCGACCGCTTCCCACTCCCTCTCGCCCCGCAGCATGGCCTCGACCAATGCCGGGCGCGAGAGGTCTCCGCCTATCGCCGCCGTGAGGACACGTCGGTGCTCTGCCCAGGCGGGGCAGTCTTGCACCGTGTGCTCTACGGTGTCCTCAGGGCGACCCTCGCAGTGGTGACACCCAGACGTTTCCTCCTTTCCCATCAGACACAGGTACCTCCCGAAACTTCCGTGTCCGGTGAGGACCTGCGTCATGCGGTAGGTCAGGACGCCGTGACGCCGATCTAGCCACTCCTCAAAGAGGGGTCTTACCGCCGCAATTGCGGCGTGCCCGGCCGTCGGTTGCGACAGTCGTTCCCTCCATACTACCCTGAGATCGCGCCGGAGCTCTTCCCGCTGCGCCTCGACTTCTCGAGGCAGCGGGGATACGCCCCGGCGCTGCGCCTCGGCGCACTTGGTGCGACCGCGTTATATCGCTTGCTCAGCAAACGTGGTCGATTGCAAAATATTGCATCGAACATTATGAAACAATGAAATTCGAACAAACAATTGTCACCGCTGGAGTACCATCTGTTTTAGAACCCAACGGCTTGGCACGGGACGATAGGAAGAGGCCAGACAGGATGACTATAATGCCTTAGAAGTTGGGTAAGCCTTTGGTGTGGGATGCTACTTATGTTGACACCATTGCGCCATCCCATCTTCTCAATACGGCGGGCTGTGCTGGGGCGGCAGCTGCAGGTGCAGAAAATCTCAAACGGCGCAAATATAACAACCTAATTGGGAGCTATATGTTTGAGCCGTTTGGGTTTGAAACGTTAGGACCATGGAGTCCGAGTGCGCATCGACTCTTTCGTGACATCGGCAAACGATTAGTGGACTCCACAAGTGACCAGAGGTCTGGCCTTTTCTTTGGACAGAGAATCAGCATTGCCATTCAACGTGGCAATGCGGTCAGTATTCTGGCACTTTTCCCATTGATAGCGATGTTGACGAATTTTTCGATGGCCTATAATTTCTTTTTATTTTCGCCTGTATAGGTATACTATGTTTAATTTTTAGCGCTTTATTAATAAAATTTCAAAACAAAAAAATTAAATTGTCCATTAAAATAGAACACGATTCAATCTGGCCAAATTGACGTTAGCTGATGTAAGCAGACCGTACCTCCACAACCGAGTAACAGGGTAACACGATACTCCTTGGCAAGTTCCAACGGCTTAACGCACTTAAAGCACGAAGGAATCTCGATATTTTAAGATGGTTTTAATCAAGTAACCACAGACAAACTCGGCAAGTGTAATCTTAAAGATCGACCTCCTCTACAAAGACCAAATTTACAAAAAATGACTAGCAACAGTGTTAATTAATATCCTTATCCTGCGAGTATTGTTAGGTTAGTAACAGCCTGGGCACGCCGCAATCGCGGCGATAAGTCCCCTCTTTGAGGAGTGGCTGGAGAGAGGCCACGGCGTCCTCACCTTCCGCCTGACGCAGGTGCTGACCGGACATGGCTGTTTCGGGAGGTACCTGTTTAGGATTCAGCGGGAGGACACGCCCGGGTGTCGTCATTGTGAGGACCACCTGGAGGACACGGTGGAGGTGTGCCCTGCTTGGGCGGAGCACCGCCGTGTCCTCGTAGAGGCGGTCGGCGGCGGCGACCTCTCGCGCCCTGCTCTGGTTCAGAGTATGGTGCGGAGCGAGAGGGAATGGGATGCGGTCGCCTCCTTCTGCGAAGCAGTCATGCTAGCGAAGGAGGAGGCCGAACGCGCGAGGGAGAGGCAACTCTCTTCCTCGCGCCCCAGCCGCCGCGGGAGACGCCCCGGGCGTCGGGAATCACGAGCCGATTTCCGGCCACCGTAGGCGCAGGCCTGCGGACGGCGAGCAGGGGTCGCTCACCGTCCGGTAAGGACTAGGCCCGGGTCGGCGGCGCGTCGTGTTCCACGCGCGCCTCAAAGAGCTGTCAACACCAGTGACGGGGCCTCATAGGGCCATTGCCTGCCGGGGTTTGCGGGAAAGTTCTACCGAGTTACCGCGGCCCCGGAAATTTAGGGCAGCTGAAGGAACAGGGTGGGTTTTTAGTCAGTAGAAATCTGACACACCCTTCCGCTTCCGTCATTTGATGATTTTCCCACCCAAAAAAAAAAAACTTTTCCACAACGAAATCATGATAACAATGATACTTTGCAGCAGCGGACCAAGAATGACCTCATTCGTGTAGCAATCTCACACATTTTCGCAGGATAAAATGTAGCCTATGTACTTTCACAGATTATAACTTATGTTTTTTAGTATTGTAATTTACCTGTGGCAAATGTCATCCAGATCGTTTAGCTACTTTGGCGTGATTGAGTGACAAATATCCATTAATCCATCCACGCAACAACGAAACTTTCGCATTTATTGATTGAAAACGCACAAAATAACATCATACTCGACTCGAAAAGGGTTACTTTTCAACCGATGACAAAAAGAGGAGGTTATCAATTCGACGCGTATATTTTTTTTTTTTTTTTAATGTATGATCATCGAGTACTCGAAGACGGCTGAACCGATTTGGAAAATTCTTTTTTTTGTTCGAATGGGTATACGTCGAAATTGGTACCATTATCACCAAAGTCAGGATCTGATGATGGGATCCTGGAGAAATCGAGGGAACTCTTCAAATATTATAGGCACACCTATGGCGTTTTGGGTATTTCTTATAGTAACTTGTGCAGTTGCTCTCAAAACGTACCATTTGGGGAAGTGGAACTGATGATGAAGACCACAGATGGCCGCCGAAACTACTCAATAATAAGTATTGAGTGGATTGCGATTCGATTACCTGAATATGGATGTTAAGCACTTTAGCTCGTCACAATGCATATGGTGATGTAGAGCTGATGGTGAAGTACCAGGAGAACTCCTTAACAATTAACGACCCAGCATTGGGAAAAGCAATATTTTGTAAAAGGTTATAAGTAGTTGACATATAGGCTCTTGTAACTAGGTAAATTAAAAATCATCGAACTAAAAAGAGTGAAATGAAAACTTTTTACCAAAAAATTACTGACCGATGAACAAGTCTACTTGTGCAAGCAATAAAGCCTTGCACAATATAGATAACGACGGGGTAAACCTTACACTCATGGCGTATGATTGAAAGCTTTTACTCCCATGGCCCATCGATGGCTTTTAGCGACGCAATCTCAATCGAACCCACTCGAAACTCCCCTGTCCAATAATTACAGTCAATATTGAGTACTTGTGCCGCTAACAGAACCATTTTCGCATGATTTAATTTGTCTCTGGCATAAATTTCCCGCATATAATCGATATTATTATGATTAGCTCGATTTTAACTGCCAGTAGTCAGCCGTTTATCTTTCTTCTATATGCTGGCGGTGTTAAGGTCTATATAGTAAAACTTAGGTTTACAAATAATTGATTCAAGAAAAGTACAAATAAATTACATTGTGGACAGCACAAAACGTTTCGGGAATACTTTCATTGTACGTACGGCTAAGGAGTTGGAATTTGCTGTCGAAAAATATATATTTTTCATTGGAATGAACTATCTTCTTAAAAATTGTTACTGACAATGAGATAAAGACAAGGAGAAACCAAACGTCAAGCAAGCTCGGTTATCGTTGTTCATTCTTTCTCTTCAAAACAAAGGCTAATAGCGCTTTGCAGTACCATTATAAAAAAGGTCTCCTCTGAACCTCACAGTGTACGATAGCAAGTGACCACTTTACCATCGTGCGCCCTGGGATTATTTAATAACCAAGATAATAATGGCAACATATTGCAATATTTGGATCGGAAAAAACCAAAGCTTATATCAAACAGTGGACTGTGATAGGGGTAATCAAATAGATAGATAAAACACTATAAAGAACGCCCGATAAGCATGACTCTTTCAAGGGTATTCAGGATTTTCTAATGGTTGCTAAATCTAAAATGTAATTGCTAATCCATGTGCAGAGCTTTAGAACCATAAGATAGAAATAGAGACCTAAGAATCACAGCGCCACAACGATTCGCTAGAAATGACGCGAATTTTTTTATCTTTTCTCACGTTACGGTACGTCACGTTACACATTTTCTTGTTCAATTGTGCTCGTGCTGGTGGGTCAGATCCAGTCTCTCTGTGAGGACATGGTTGAGCGCTTGAACTTGTCCTTGAAGGCTGTCTCCGAATGGGGTGATGCCAACTTGGTCAAGTTTAATGCAGCTAAGACCCAGGTGTGTCTCTACTCCGCAAAAAGGAGCCAATTCCGACCAGTTCCTAATTTCCGCGACGTAACCGTGCCGATAACCGATCGTATTGAGCTTCTTAGGGTAACACTAACTTCCACCTTTAATTTTGGTCCGTTTATCGAGGCTAAGGCTCAACCAGCAGCAAAACCGTTGGGAATCCTAGCAAAGGTGAGACGGTACTTCACACCGGAACAGACGCTCAATCTCTATCAAGCCCAGGTTCGGTCGTGTATGGAGTACTGCTCTCATCTTTGGGATGGATCTGCCAAATACCAACTGGACGCGCTTGAGTCTATCGAGAAATGGGCCAAAAGACTCATTGGCCACGATTCACTGGTCGAATCAAAGCTCCAGAGCCTTGAACATCGACGACGAGTTGCAAGTCTATCGGTTTTCTATCGGTCACATTTCGGAGAGTGTGCGATGGAATTACACAATCTAATTCCGCCAAGCCCGTTCCATCATCGGACTACAAGACAAACGGTGATGCACCATCGTTACATGGTGGACATCCCACCCATACGCACAAAACGTTTTGGGAATACTTTCATTGTGCGAACGGCTAAGGAGTGGAATTCCCTGCCAGAGTCTGTGTTTCCTGATCGCTATAACCTGGGAGTCTTTAAGTCAAGAGTGAATAGGTTATACTTTTAGGCAAGCGTGCTCCATCTTCGACCACATTATCACTTACCATCAGGTGAGATGGTGGTCAAACGCGAGCCTATTATCAAAAAAAAAAATATATATATAAAAAATCTAGCGATTTTAATTCACACATTTGAATCTATGAAGAAAAACAGTTTTTTTATAGCAATAGATAACAATATAAATCCTGCTATTAGGACAAATGAGGATTAAGCTTACTACTTCTAATTATGACGCATAACTTAATTAAAATAGTGTTCGAAACAAAAGAAAACTTAACTAAAACGAGGAAAACGAAAATTAATATTCAAGCGAAGTCGATGCCAAAGTTTACTCGGTAAAGCCATAACCTTTGGCTAAAGCTTTCAAGTTTTAATACTTTGCACAAAAGCATTTCAAGGTTTGTTTAAATTGAATAAAATAATTGGTGGTCTTTGTAAGTAAACCACTTTGTAAAACCTTTAAAATTATCTTGTAAATGGTCTAAAATAATAACATTCCAAAATTGTGTTACTACAATTCGTAACTAGTTCGTAACTGTTCGGTCAATTTCAGCTTACTTTAGGCTTCCGACAAAAGTTCGCTTCGTGTGCCCTATCTAATAGTGACCCCGGCTATGTATGTACCTATTCTGTGTTCAGCATCGTTTCAGAACAAAGCATCAAACCATGCGTGGAGTCCGCAGTGAGATACGACGTCAGTAGCTCTATTGTTTCCCGGTTTGCAATATTACTGCACAATTAAACGCACGTCTATGTATATGTACTTGATTACCAGCTCAACTTGCAAGTTGAAAGTTGTGCGAATCCAGTCAGGTTGTTAACAAGACCGACAAAATCGAAGACATATTGTGACATATTGTTTTGATGTAATACAGGGCTTAACCTAACTCAGACACCAGCTCTTCACATATTAACAAGTCTCTAACGTAAGTTGTAATTGTACTTTAGCAAATGTAAGTGTATTCTGTGCCGGCGTGTTGGATTATGCCACATTCTCTCTCAAAGATAGGTGTGCCCCTCACTACTAAAATTAATCTACGATTAAGATTTATTGTTCGATTTAGGCAATCCCAAGCGTTAGTGAGAACGCGCAAAAGGAAGGTTTTCGTACCACGTATGTATAATTCTGTGCCTCCTGTGATAAGTGATATTACTCGACTTTTATCTGAATAGTTTCGGAGATAATTTTATGCAAAGTGATACAACTATTGGGATTTTGGCAAAAAAATAGTGACAATCGATATTTGTCAAGTTGTTACCCCAAAACCAGTCACACACTATTTTTCGTGCTTCTTTTTTTTTTCTTCTTTTTGTGAATAGTGATACAACTTGACTTAAATCATTCTACACAAATCTGTTTTTATGTGTAAACAGACATAAAATAAATTGTATCTAAAACTCAAACCAAATCAATTATTTTTTATGAAGAACAAGATGTGCTAAATAATACAAGTGCGCACATGATGAGGGTGGCGGGGGTACGCGGGGTGGCGCAGGAGTGAAATGACGCGGGGTCGGGGATCAGAATCAAGAAGATCAGAGGAGAGCCATCAGTAGATACTTATTCAAAATGTGACCGCATAAATATGAAAATTAAGTACGCATCCGAGGAGCAGGCTAAAAATTTGGCGAAGACGCTCAAAGAGTACCAAAAAACATTTAAGGCTGCTTACGAAGAAAATAAAAAAAGAAACAACTGGCTCAGTCATGTCATAACATTTGATTTACAACAATATTTGCCCTTCAACTTCCAAACGAACGTAGCATTTTACAAGAGACAGCTTTGGACATTCAATTTGACCATACATGATTTAACAACAAACAAAGCTTTCTGTTACATGTGGCCGGAGTGTGAACGGAATAGAACGACATAGCTTCATGTCAATACGATTTTATTATAAATCAATTGCCGCATTTAAACCCAAACACTAAGAAGCTGATCATGTACTCTGATAGTTGCCCGGGTCAAAACAAAAAGTCGATTTTTACAGCAATGTTGATGCTGGTTGCTAAACTATCCCCATAATTTCTCGTACCCAGTCATACCACAGATTACTTAATAGTTACTACGTAACAGATACTTTACTCAGTACAAAATTTCCAATACCTACTGCTATAATAGCCTACTCCATCGCGTCAGCAACCGCTGCATGCTAAAATGTGCCTAAATGTTCAAGCGTACAGTTGTGATTGCTTTCGCACCGCGTGATCCCACAGCAATCGCAGGGCTGCCTCTTCGATAAAATTAAATTAACAAACTTTTTGTGTCTATGCTATTGAGAACTGTGAATATGAAATTGTATCGTTTATAAATATATTTTTTATAAATTGGTGCTGACTGTGCAATACATCTAGATAAAACATTCATAGAGGTCAGTGTGTGGGTAAAATAAAAAAAAAATATCTTTAAAGTTACTTACATGTGTTTTATTTTTATATATTTTTTATAAATTTCTTACCCTTTCTAAATTCTCAGTTATTAAATTTTAATGTAGAAAATATCCTGAATCTAATAAAAAGTTTTATTAGATATTGTTTTGGGAAACAAGGGCAGGGAGAATCAAAATGTATGTTATTTAAAATTTCATAAAGTGTACTACCCGGCCTTTGTTTCATTGTTTTTTTTCAAAATAATTAATAAACATAGTCTTAAGTTTTCTTACATAATTATGAAACGCATCTGTTGGCACTTTTAACTTTCCGTAAAAAGACGATGTTTTGTTGAATGCTTTAAAATGGATAAACAATCTATTCGTAGATTCACTTAAATCAGGAATGTTCTGTAATTCAGCCACAAAGCCAGGACAGGTATGCTTCTTGCTACATTTATTTTATTTATTTATCACTTACCTTTATTCATTGATTGGTAAATCGAAAAATGTTAAGTGTTTATCCCTTCTTTTACTTGATTTGCACCCATCTACAGCATATAAGGCACCAGACGGCATCGTAGGTACGTGTAAAAACGAATGTAGGTAACGATTAAAATTGAACAACGTGCTTGCTCTTCGCATGCGAAAACCGCACTGAATTTGGTCCGCAAACGGCCCTAGACCGCTCGGCCAGGCGGTAGGTAATTATAGCGCGCAAGTACATGGAGTGACGGAACCCTGGTCATACTCACATGAAGGTTGACACCAACCATGCGTTGTTTGAGCGTAAGAAGAAGTATACGAGTATGTATATTTACATGCCAAGAGATTGGTACCAGTAAGTGCGTACAGTTTCAAACAAAACAGCACTGTTATTGAGATTACTCGGAATATATTTTATGATTTCAACATTTTTCAAACAATTTCTTACTATTAGAGAAACCAATATAACCAATGAAAAGTTTCTGTGGTGCGTCGTACGATGTGTTTTGTATACCAAGGAAAACATATCCCGTTTTTTTTTACAAAAATGAATTCAAGAATGTTGAGTACATGACCATGGATTGTTCTAAATGGGGTAAAACTTACGATATGATTACAATAAATACGGTACCGAAAGCGGTATGGTACTCCAAGATTACTATTTCGTCCGAAAAAAAAGAACGGTCTATTAGATTTGCTATGCTTTTCAACCGACGACAAAAAGAGGAGGTTATCAATTCGACGCGTATATATTTTTTTTTTTAATGTATGATCATCGAGTACTCGAAGACGGCTGAACCGATTTGGAAAATGGGTATACTTCGAAATTGGTACTATTATCACCAAAGTCAGGATCTGATGATGGGATCTTGGAGAAATCGAGGGAACTCTTCAAATATTATAGGCACACCTATGGCGTTTTGGGTATTTCTTATAGTAACTTGTGCAGTTGCTCTCAAAAAGTACCATTTGGGGAAGTGGAACTGATGATGAAGACCACAGATGGCCGCCGAAACTACTCAATAATAAGTATTTCGTGGATTGCGATTCGATTACTTGAATATGGATGTTAAGCACTTTATGCTCGTCACAATGCATATGGTGATGTAGAGCTAATGGTGAAGTACCAGGAGAACTCCTCAACAATTAACGGCCCAGCATTGGGAAAAGCAATATTTTGTAAAAGTTTATAAGTAGTTGACATTTAGGCTCTTTTAAAAACTTTTTAACAAAAAATTAAACCGACTCCCAAAAAACACTGCAAAGTGAAAAATAACTTTAATTTTGGTAGTCGGTGTCTTTAGTTTTGTTTTTTCGTTTTTGGCACCGACTTCCGAAATTAAAGTTATTTTTCACTTTGGAGTGTTTTTTGGGAGTCGGTTTAATTTTTTGTTAAAAAGTTTTTTTCATGAGAGCGCTCATGAGTTTTACAGAAGTCTCCTCCTGTGTCAAGTCCATCCCACCAAAGGTTGTCTGCAAAAGATCGCTTTTAGCGAGAAGACCGCCCATTGTATCACCTTTTCAACCTACGACAAAAAGAGGAGGTTATCAATTCGACGCGTATATATTTTTTTGTGTATGATCACCGATTACTCGAAGACGGCTGAACCGATTTGGAAAGTTCTTTTTTTGTTTGAAAGGGTATACTTCGAAATTGGTCTCATTGTCACCAGGTCAGGATCTGATGATGGGATCCTGGAGAAATCGAGGGATTTTTTCAAATATTATAGGCACACCTAAGGCGTTTTGGGTATTTCTTATAGTAACTTATGCAGTTGCTCTCAAAAAGTACCATTTGGGGAAGTGGAACTGGTGATGAAGACCACAGATGGCCGCCGAACCTACTCAATAATAAGTATTTCGTGGATTGCGATTCGATTACTTGAATATGGATGTTAAGCACTTTATGTTCGTCACAATGCATATGGTGATGTAGAGCTGATGGTGAAGTACCAGGAGAACTCCTCAACAATTAACGGCCCAGCATTGGGAAAAGTAATATTTTGTAAAAGTTTATAAGTAGTTGACATTTAGGCTCTTTTAACTAGGTAAATTAAAAATCGACCAACTAAAAAGAGCGAAATAAAAACTTTTTACCAAAAAATTAAACCGACTCCCAAAAACACTGCAAAGTGTAAAATAACTTTAATTTCGGTAGTCGGTGCCAAAAACGAAAAAACAAAACTAAAGACACCGACTACTGAAATTAAAGTTATTTTTCACTTTGCAGTGTTTTTTGGGAGTCGGTTTAATTTTTTGTTAAAAAGTTTTTTTCATGAGAGCGCGCTCATGAGTTTTACAGAAGTCTCCTCCTGTGTCAAATCCATCCCACCAAAGGTTGTCTGCAAAAGATCGATTTTAGCGAGAAGACCGCCCATTGTATCACCTTTTCAACCTACGACAAAAAGAGGAGGTTATCAATTCGACGCGTATATATTTTTTTGTGTATGATCACCGATTACTCGAAGACGGCTGAACCGATTTGGAAAGTTCTTTTTTTGTTTGAAAGGGTATACTTCGAAATTGGTCCCAGTGTCACCAGGTCAGGATCTGATGATGGGATCCTGGAGAAATCGAGGGAACTTTTCAAATATTATAGGCACACCTATGGCGTTTTGGGTATTTCTTATAGTAACTTATGCAGTTGCTCTCAAAAAGTACCATTTGGGGAAGTGGAACTGATGATGAAGACCACAGATGGCCGCCGAACCTACTCAATAATAAGTATTTCGTGGATTGCGATTCGATTACTTGAATATGGATGTTAAGCACTTTATGTTCGTCACAATGCATATGGTGATGTAGAGCTGATGGTGAAGTACCAGGAGAACTCCTCAACAATTAACGGCCCAGCATTGGGAAAAGCAATATTTTGTAAAAGTTTATAAGTAGTTGACATTTAGGCTCTTTTAACTAGGTAAATTAAAAATCGAAACTAAAAAGAGCGAAATAAAAACTTTTTACCAAAAAATTAAACCGACTCCCAAAAACACTGCAAAGTGAAAAATAACTTTAATTTCGGAAGTCGGTGCGAAAAACGAAAATACAAAACTAAAGACACCGACTACCGAAATTAAAGTTATTTTACACTTTGCAGTGTTTTTGGGAGTCGGTTTAATTTATTGGTAAAAAGTTTTTTTAGTTGTTAAGTCCTTATTTGTTTTATTGTTATGGTGTACAATAAAGAATATATCTATCTATCTAAGCTGCACGAATTATGTTAAAGACACTCCTCCGGATAATGATGATTCTGGTGATGAGTAATTTCTATCCCGCTGCAAAAAGTCTTCTAGCCCGACGGTGCCCTTCCTATTCCCATACACATGTCTACAACAAAGTAAACAAACGCTGTGATATCAAAAGCCTTAACTACAGTGCATGCAAGAAAATGACCAAAAAATTACTCATCTCACTATCATATGACGAAACAGAGGAATTTCTCAAATGATAAGCATGTTCCTACTCAACTCGACAATGGTTTTTGCTTCAATCTTAACTCTTTGTTTTGATAAAAACTCACTACACAACACTTACAAACTACACACACACACATACACAACACTAACAACAACACACAACCCTCACACCACACACTCGAAATAGAATATATTTTTATTTTGTTATTATCTTATTTTTTATTGTGCTTTCGTTTATTTTAGTTTTAGTTTTAATTTAAAAGGCACTCCTTTTTACCTAGTGTCAAATTGCATTTATGTTCTCATAATTTTGACCACTTTGTACTTACCTTACTTATCGCCTTAATTTATTTTATTGAAATGTACATTAACGATGACGCAACCCCGGCTCCCGAGATACAGGCACTGCCTAGTTCGGGGACCACTGTGCAATTCTATTTTATGCTTATCTTGTTACATAATCCATGTAGGTAATATTAAGTAGCATTAAGAAATGTTGTAACAGTGGTTGAATAAATAAATAAATTAAAATAAATTTACTACGAACTGCCCATCTCATACAGCGGAATTACTGCATAAAGGATAGGTTGACCGCTTTTAAGCTGTTAACTGTGCTGTGTAAATTTTAAGGTGTTAGCAATTTTATTGTTTATTTTATTTTTCTAGATTTTTTAGGATTCAGACAATTATCGTGACACTATGTTTTGTACTGAGTAGGTTCACATTGCTTATTGTGATACCTGTGTAAGATTGATCTGTGCCATTTATTAGTTTTAACTTTAAAACTTCTTGGCTTTGAAAAGATCTCAATTTACCTCTCTTAAGAATTTTGACAAAACTGTGCCTTATTTGTAAGTGAATTAATGGATTTGAAGAAGATTAATAAATAATAATTATTTTCCTAAAACTTGTATTTATTTACACAATAAGTATATATTTTCATGAGGGGTATAACTTGACTTGAATCATTTGACACAATATTTAAAAGACTAGAATTTTAGCAAACTGATACAACTCAGGTAAATTATGAAAATACTCATAAAATAAGTAAATCAATCTAATCTTTGGGGTAGTATTTTCATCATTTGTTTGAGCAACATTGTGTTAGGAACATATTCAAATGAGTTATTAGATGTTTTTACTTCTTGTATATCAGTTGACACAAAGACAACTTTTAGGTGCAACATAATTTAACTGCACTTGTATCATTTATCACGTAATTTTAACACTTATTTGAAATAAAAAAGATACAACTTATAGGTTTTTCATGAATTACTTTAAAACTATAATATTTATCATACAAATTAAAATGCACAGCAAAAGTGGATGTTTTTATCTACAAAAGATGTACGTTATGTGTTACCTAGCCCACTTAGTTCACAAACTAGAATTTTTTAAATCTTGTTTTTGATCTCCTGTAAAGTGTTGATTTTTGACTTGTATCACTCATCACAGGAGGCACAGAATTTGAAACGCCTGTGTAGCGTCAATCTAGAAGTTTCAAGGCGCTGACGGTTTAAAGCTCTATACAAAAGATCAATAGAGATGTGTTCTGTAGATACCTAACTATATATTACACATTAAAAAGTAAAAAGATGTGTAACGTATATTGGTAGTCAAGTAAAGACTGCTGCGTAAGGCGAATAAACAAGCTTGAACGTACCGGTCGCATTAGTTTTATCTCCCCCCACGCCGTTCACTACAAGATTTTCTTCTTCTTTTCCATGTCGATGGTAAATCATTGGTTTAAATATATTGTGCCCAGTATTGTGTCAGTGGCGATTATCACGTCTTCAAAGGTGCACGTATTTAGGCATTTTGGCTATATGTTAAACTTATGGTACTCACCATATGGTAGCGTATGTGGGTACCGCCAGACCTCACACCCTCGTTCAGCTGTATTGAGCTCACGCTGCCCGCATCATCATCCATGAAACCAGTCTTCTTGTAGCGCGCCATCTGTTACGAAGAATGAGACAAATAAATAAAATTATCTTTCAATTTTTCAACTCCTTTTATTCTAGAGGTGTTCGAGGCCAAGTAATAACAGCAACGTTAAGCTACACTTGCCGCATTTGATCATCATAATTGAAGGGTTAAGTAGACAAAGGTGTTATCTGACAAAATCAAAAAATTTGACTTTTTTGCATGAACATAAGTTTTAACTGATGATTAATCGATTCATGGATTTAAAACACACCAATTCTAATTAGTAGATAGTTATTACATAGTAACAGACGCTAGCAAAGATGTTAACTTTCAATCAAGTATATATTTCAGATTTGCAAATGTTGATGACTCATTTTTAACTATTTGCTAGTTAACACCTTTGTCCACTTAACCCTTCAATTATGATCTGATGAATGATGACCATCTTGAGATATCAAGATTCCCCCATGCCTTTGGTTGGCATTATGTACATCTTTAACAGTTGTTACGGGCATGCGCGTGCACAGGATTATGACAGGGCATGCGGCGGAGTAATCGGTCACAAAAACTTTGCCTTTTATAGATTTTTAGCATAGCCACAGCCACGCATCGCCACCATGCTACGATGCGTGGCTGTGGCTATGCTAAAAATCTATAAAAGGCAAAGTTTTTGTGACCGATTACTCCGCCGCATACCCTGTCATAATCCTGTGCACGCCCCTGGTTACGGGTAGTCAGAAGCCAAATCTGACACAAGTCTACCTAAATGATATCGAGTTAACTAGCTACTGGGTTGTGTTGGTCAGCAGGTCAGACAGGTAGTTACTCCATGTAAAACACTAGTATTCAGCTGCATTCGTTTAGACTGAAGCTAACATAAAAAAGGCTAAGCAGATGATGCTGTACTTTCAGTGCTTGAGATGGAAGCCCTATTAGTATCCCCTGGTTATTAATCCTTAATGTTTTCGAGTCATGTTCTCATTTAAACGTAAGTAGATTATTTTAGACCACTCAAATATGCTGTAAACGTAGTCTTTTATAGCCAAACTCTACGGCAAAAATATCACAACACCGAAAAGTCTTCCGCGAGTAGGGTTGCCATACGACCCGAATTTTCCGGACATGTCGGGAAATATAGGTATTTGTCCGGAATGCGGAGGGAATCCTAAACCGTCCGGAATTTCTACAATTGAATGAAAGAGTAAAACATAAAAAAATATAATTACATTTCTTTTCACTTCTCCTTTCGCAGGTCTGCTGGAAGAAATTTCTTAAGAAATAAGCAGTACCTTTGTACTCAAATATTATTAGTATGTTGTATCCTAATATATTTTACTGTGTGTACATAAATAATAAAATAAATAAATAATGTATTTATAATTAAAGAAAGTCAGGAATCTTCATCAAATGTCCGGAATTTGTTCCGGGTTTTCGATTTTTTGGTGTGGCAACCCTATCCGCGAGTCCCCTTAAGCTTGTTTCATTTTCGCTTCAAAAATGTGGTAATGAGATTAAGTAGGCTTTTCGATTGGTCAGTGTTACCCAAAACGTCCAGCTGGAGGCCCGTAGGACACATACAGATAAGCGCGGAATTTATATTAGGATTAAAATACTCCAATATAGGCGTAATGGGTAACACGCATGCAGGTTAATTGAATAACTACGTAAATGAAAATAAACACCGGCCAAATGCAACTCGATCTCGCGCGCAATGGTTCGTATCATGTGTTTTTAACATGTTATCGTCAAAGCATTGACTTTGTATCCTGTAACGTATAAAAAAAAATTAAAATTGCCTGTAAAATATTGTCCAGTATAGATATATGTATAGTTATGGTTACTGATTTATGGGAAAATCCATTTTTGTCCAATTTCCATCAAAGTTAGGTAGGTATATTAAAATGATGTAAATAAGATTTTTTGAGAACCGGACAAGAAGCTCTTTCATTAGAAAACATTTTATTTTTCTAACATGGGAAATGTTAGAAAAATAAAATGTTGGGGTAGTAGTACCTACATATAACGAAGTTAAAAAGGAAAACTATCAGACCTAAGTTGGCTTCACATAATTACGAGTAATACAACGTGTAATTTAAAGGGTATATACATACCAAGTGCACGGCTTCTTTAGATGATAACAAACGATATGGCAAGGGTTTTGTAATCCTATGTCTACATATGTGGAACTTATTACAAATTTCAATACATTGATACCAGAGACCAAAATTTTCAAATAAAGAAGAACCAACAGAATTATCATGTTATTGGCAAGTGACGTGAAAGTTGTACCCTGTGCTGTGACACGTTTATTATGATTGGTATTCTAGAAACATATGAAACCGATAATTTGGTATCAATTCTTTGAGTCACTTATTTTGAGCTGAAACTGTACATAGAGACTCCATACCAGATGTTGTCAGCCCTGTTGGATAGATATGGGGTTTCCATTACACGTTGTAGAACTGTATTTTACTCGTTTTTGGACAAATTCTATTGAAAATATTTAGATCAACTTCTTATTTGTGTCAAACAGAGTATGTAGTTTGTTTTTGTTAGAGCATGGTACGGAACTCTCGGTTAGCTAATCTGACTCGCTATTGGTGTTGTAGTAAACTACGGAACCTTACATTGCACTTATCCCGACGCACACTTAGACGGTTTTTTTTTTTAAAATAACTGTTTCAAGACGCCATTCTAGGCATCGACATCATCTATAGTTTCATTTCACTACATACATAGTATTAAAAAACTCGGGGCTAGGCTATAGGCTGTATATGTTCATGTCATGGCAAACGAGACATGATATAAGTAGTTTTTTTTTACCACATCAATTGACCATGAAGTGTAGAATAACTGCTTAATCACGTGTGTGGTCGTAATTATTTATAGGCATAACGGACGAGTCTATTTAGCAAAATTTTTCAACGGAAGTTGTCAATAATGGTGATAAAGGGCTTCTAAAAGGTGTTGGCTTTTGTATTGCTTTGCCACCCATAAAACCACCCGCTTCTAGAACGTCAGAAGCTAGTGCACGGTTGGAAATTGATCGTTTCCTATGTAGTAGAACCGACAAGAAACTCCAAGGCACTCTTTTAAAAATAATTGATTTTCACAATCTTACTTCTTATCTTACTTCTTTCTTACTTACTAATATTATAAATGTGAAAGTTTGTGAGGATGGATGGATGTTTGTTACTCTTTCACGCAAAAACTACTGAATGGATCTGAATGAAATTTAGTAAGTAGATAGTTGACATTCTGGAATAACACATAGGCTACTTTTTATTCCGAAATTCCCACGGGATCGGGATCTGCGCGGGAAAACCTTCCCACGCGTACGAAGTCGCGGGCAGAAGCTAGTTTATTATAATACCGATTTTTAGGTATGAGAGGACAGTATCTGTAAAGTAAGGCTTAAGTATAGTATCCAACGTGTAAAAGTTGCTGATTGAAGTGTTAAAGTACCAACTTTTGGGTGGATATATATCTGATTCAAAAAACTTAATTGATTGGTTTAGTCGTTATAATTAAATGGGTCAGTAATTAAAAGAGTATCTTTTAATTATATAGGGCATTTTCTTGCTGACTACCTTAGAGCCGATGCAGACATTGAGAGGGAGCGGGGAGGGCTCTACTAGGGCGGATCCAGGGGGGGTCATGGGGTCATGACCTCCCCCCCTGGGCTGGGTCCAGGACCTAGTTGGACCACTAATCAAAATTTTTAAACATTGTTACTAGATAATACTCCAGTTTCTGTCGTAAACGAATGTCGGCAGTGGATGGCCAAGTGGCAGCGGAGTCAGGAAATACAAATTATAACTTCTTGTGACTTGACCACGATTATGTGACCCCCCCTGGCACCAAAGCTAGATCCGCCCTTGGGGCTCTAGCGGTCCGGAGCAATATGCTGGCCCGTAGGTTTGCACGGTGTACAGATCTAGTGAAAATTACTCTTTTTACCCGACTACGGCAAAGCCAAAGGAGGGTTATGATTTTGACAGGCTATGTATGTATGTATGTATGTATGTGTGTATGTTCATCTGTTCCCTCATAGCTCCAAAGCTACTTATCGGAACTCGACAAATGAGGTATCGTTAGAACCGTCTTGACCGTCCGCTGAACATAGGCTACGTGACGTGTCACAAAACCCAATGTGGCGCCCTCTAGCGGACAAAAAGTCATGTGTAAAAATAAAAATAAGATAGATACACCGTGTTTGGTATCATTTGAAAGGGCTTCACTTGTAATTATCAAAAATATTGCTTAAATTTAACGTGGCGCCCTCAAGCGGTCAAAAAGTCATGTGTAAAACTAAAAGTAAGATAGACACACCGTGTTTGGTATCATTTGAAAGGGCTGCACTTGAACTTATAAAAAACTAGCGACCCGCCCCGGCTTCGCACGGGTGCAATGTTTATATTAAATATAGGCAGCGTTCGCGAGAATCGTTAACGTACGGCAGTTTTTTCGACGCCTTACTCCACAATTTTCACTACCACGAAAAATCCTATCTATTTTCCGGGATAAAATATAGCCTATACGGATTCGGAAGAATCCCTCTAAGTAATGGTAAAAGAAATGTTGAAATCGGTCCAGTAGTTTTTGAGCCTATTCAATACAAACATACAAAAATACAAAGGTTTCCTCTTTATAATATTATTAGTATATTAGTATTAGTATATTAGTATAGATAAAGTAAATAGTAGTATAGAAGCACAGTGATTTAACACCAAAATAGTTTAAATAATAAAAAGTAAAAAAGGTTACTGGAAAAACAAGAACAGATCAAAACTAAAAGCCGCAGTCACACGTTATATAGGATATCAACCGTAACAAAAGAATTAATAACGTGTGACTGCGGCTTTTAGTTTTGATCTGTTCTTGTTTTTCCAGTAACCTTATTTATTTCAGCATCCTGAAAATCTTGTTTCATACTTTTACAGCGTCGATTTTTTTGTCGTAGTCGAGTTTTAGTTTTTTACTTTTTATTAAGGCTTATTGCCAGAGTCTGTACATGGGCAATCTATGGGTCAGTTACGCCAAAAGATCGCTAGATGTGCTCCGCATCCAGTATAATAATGCTTTCAGGATGCTCTTGCCACTGCCTCGTTACTGTAGTGCCTCAGAAATGGTTGCACAAGCTCGTACGAAGAGTAAGGGACAGTCGTAACAGCATCCTGAGAACAGTGAGTGAGAGTGTGTCCTCTCCTATTATGAAACAGTTTGTGCGGAGGGTGATGGATACTAACACTGGATAATAAGCTATTAGGTATAAGTTACTAACATTTTATGGATTTATGGTCCGAAATAAAAATATTGTATTGTATTGTTATTAAAACTGTTATGGGTCGATGGTTATAAGATTGTTGGTTTAATTATACGAATTAATATGGTATAAAAGTTGTATTGAAAACTATAATGTACATTAGATTATAGTATTATGCTACGTTACTACTAAAAAGGTGGTTTAATACAGAGTGGGCAATGAATTAGTTAACATTTAAATGTAAACCGCGTAAACTACTGCCGCGCGGGGCGCGGGCGCGGGCGGGGGCACTAGCTCGCTTCTTGGAAATTTAGTCGCAATGGATCGCTTCACGGGGCCGCAACGCGCTTACTGCGTGAAACAGTTTTATTTAAACAACTTTTCGCTCATTACTGTGAGACGCTTATTTCGCGTTGAATATGGTTTACACGACTTAAGTCAGTGTCCAAGTGCTCCTTTAATAAAGAAATGGGTGAAGAAGTTCGAAGAGACGGGATCTACACTAAATGTGAAACAAACCGGCGGCCCGCGGACTTCTCGGAGCGAAGAGAACGTGCAGCAAGTTTCCGCTTCTGTTCGACGTGATCCAGATTTATCGACACGCAAACGTTCGGCTGAATTAGGATTATCCCGCACATCATTACGCCGTATTTTGAAATTAGATTTGAAATTACATCCATATAAGATCCAGCTAGTGCAAGAACTAAACCCTAATGATTTAAATTTGCGTAAGTCATATGCCGAAACAATGTTAACTCGATTCAGTAATTTTCACAACATCTTATTCTCTGACGAAGCCCATTTCCACCTAAATGGACATGTAAACAAACAGAATTGCAGGTATTGGAGCAGCGAAAATCCTAAAGCTAAACATGAGAGGCCACTTCACTCTCCTAAGGTAACTGTATGGGCTGCAATTTCACCAAAAGGAATCATCGGACCTTACTTTTTTGAAGATTCTCGAGGCCGTTCAGTTACTGTTAATTCTGCCGAGTATGTGAAAATGTTACGGGAGTTCTTAGCACCGATGCTACTGGAATTTGCTGGCTATAATCGTAACACATGGTTTCAACAAGATGGAGCCACGTGTCACACATCGAACGAGTCCTTGCCGGTGGTCAAAGACATGTTTCCGGAAAAGCTGATATCCAGACGGGGTGATATCCCATGGCCACCCAGAAGTCCAGATCTATCACCAGCAGACTTCTTTTTATGGGGTTATTTAAAGAGTCGTGTCTACATTGATAAACCGAATACACTGCGTCAACTTAAAGAAAAAATCATCGAAGAGATGTCGGCGATCTCGCGGTCTCTTTGCAGAAGAGTATTCGAAAACTTTAGGACTCGCTTAGATGAGTGCAAAAACCGAAACGGTGGTCATTTAGACGAAATAATTAAAAAAAAAAATTACAACTAAAAGCTTTCTCGTAAATAAACGATTTCTAAAATATGTTAAATGGTTTTTTTTATACGATTTTTTCAAATGTTAACTAATTCATGGCCCATCCTGTATAATGGTTGAATCATGCGATTGGTTTTCGGACACGGACAATATTATAATGTAGTGGCGTCACTGACGCATGCGCTCCGCACTCTCAACCTTATTGCGACCGATGTGGACTTATTCTGTTGTTCACTGGGTGAATTCACTAGGAGTGCTTTATTTGTAATTTGTTACAAAAAAAAAATGTTAATACTAGAATAGGTACACTATCGCATTAGGTTACCCTATAAGGATAGACCACGGGATAGACGTAAAGTGGATAATAAATAAATTTAAAAACGTATCAATTGTGTTATAATGTCATACGTCAAAAAGTGAAAGAATATTTGCAATGCTTTTATTTTCTTTTATAAATAATTATAACTACAAGCTGTTGCCCATGACTTCATTTGCGTGGATTTTTTCCCTTAGATTTTAGGTACTTTCATCATAGGAGGAGCTTATGTTTAAATAATAACAGGGTAATAATGTTAGGGTATCGTGTTACCCAGTTACTGGGTTGTGGAGGTCAGACAGGCAGTCACTCCATGTAAAACACTAATACTCAGCTGCATTCGGTTAGACTGTATACCGACCCCAATGTAGTTGGTCTAGATAATAATTATGATAAATTAGTACCTAATCTATTATACAGTATGTTAACTAACAGAGGGCGTTCCCGTTAACCGAAAACAAAATGTTTTTATTTTTTTAATATTAAAATATTCACTAAAAATGTTAAATTGATACGTAAAAGAAACACTCTGTACACGCATACGCATTCATAAATAAATTGCGACGTTGCCGTCCTTCAAGTACGCGTGTACAGAGTGTTTCTTTTACGTATCAATTTAACATTTTTAGTGAATATTTTAATATCTAAAAAAATTAAACCATTTCGTTTTCGAATGGTAGTATTTTTTTAGCATGTATGGATGCTATACTATTGCGGGTTAACTGGAACGCCCTCTGTTAGTTAATATACTGTATACATATTATATATTTCATCGTTTTGGTAAAAGATCTGATACTCCGGAATTAAGAGAAATAAGGGTACCAACGTAGATAAAACTTAGTATTGAAGTCGTGTACCCAGCGTTTTCCTGAAGATTGGCGTAGTCTGAAGGAAATTGCCGTGTTCGCATTAGCATTCAGAGCAGCCATGGTAAATGTTTAATGCTACACATATCTACTATCTTCGTATCTCGTATTTTCTGTTTTATCTTTTACTACCTCACGCTCGCGACTTGGTTTGCTTGCAATGATAAGTTTTAAACAAATTTTGTATGTTCGTCGTTTCCTGTGGCAATAAGTATTTTCTCTTTCTTGATCTTTTCTTTTACTTTCAATGTTTTTGTGAAAACTTTCAAGTCGAAATCGACCCCCATTTCCGTGCTGCAGGAGTTCATTTTGAAAAATCAGGTAGCCTTTGTGTACACACTGGATTTAAACTTTCACAAATTTCATGAAAATTAATTCAGCGGTTTAGCCGTGAAAGCGTAACAAGTAGACTTTCGCATTTTTTTATATTTTTTACTGTTGACAGACTTGCATTTGACCACAATCTCACCTGATGTTAAGAGACGATGTGGTCGAAGATGAAGCGCGCTTGTCCGGAAGTAACCTATTCACTCTTGACTTAAAGACTCAGGTTATAGCTATCAGGAAACACAGAATCTAGCAGAGAATTCCACTCCTTAGCAGTACGCACAATGAAAGTATTCCCAAAACCTGTTTGTGCGTATGGGTGGGATGTCCACCATAATATTAAAGTATAGAAATATATGTAGATTTCACCTCCTATTTAGTCCTTTTAGCACACACACTGTCTCAATCTCTTTCTTAACTATCAATGAATGGTGTTCTTATTATGTGCGTAAAGCACTATTTCCCTTTTCTACGGGTTTAACCCCACAGCATTACTAACTAAACTTTAACTAAAATTAATTATTTCAATAAACCATTTACAAATATTTTCGAACTATCAAATTTTATTAGCCAACAACCTAGTCGTAGATCAGTTGTAAGATTACGAAAAACCAACGAAATACAGTTTAAAAGAATTTTCGGAAAAGCTCCTTGACACTTCCTATGACCCAAGGGTTAGGTATTACTTTGACAAAATGCCGCCAGCCTCTTGGGTACTTATATGAATAGCCTACAACGGGGAGGACTAACTTTTCTTTTTCTTTCATTTACGAAACTCTTTTAGTAAGAATCGAATGTGTACCCGTTTGCCTGAGTGTATTTCTATCGCAGATATATTATCAAATCTGGGGTTGCGGGAATGTTCTATCGAGATACCGCGACTCCGGAACGCCCCGGAATCATAAAAAAGATAGGTATAGATATCAAATTATAAAAATATAATATCAGCCAAAAATTTCAAACGGTCTCGACTTCTTGTTATTTTCCTACTTTGGAAGCGCTAAAGCGTTTGTAAGTCACCTTAGGTCGAATTGTATTGATAAATAGTATATTTTTTTCAAATTTTGGTTATAAATTATTGTTTTTAGGTTATTTTTTGTAAATTTATACTAGATCAGGCTGGTGTTTACCGACCCTGAGAAAAAACACCGAAACAAAGTCAGATATCAACTTCCGATTTGAAGTCCATACAAACCGTCTGTATCAAATCAATAGCATCTTATTTGATTTGTTTATAAGTATATAAATTCTCATCAGATACTCCATCTGGCTGCATATCCATCATGACGTCATCTCATTCACGATCAAACCCACATCAAAGACATGCTCTCAAAACTAAAAGCTCAGTTTGTATATGCTCATGGTAATTAGAACACGTTTCATAGTAAACCAACTTGTGGTATGAATTGATTCGTTGTTGCTGTAAAAATAGTGTTACGTTTATTAGGGTTCCGAAGCCGAATGGCAAAAAACGGAACCCTTATAGTTTCGTCATGTCTGTCTCTCTGTCCGTCTATCATTCCGAAACTATTAGGACTACACACGTGAAAGTTGGTAGGTAGATGTATTTTGTAATCGCTTTCCGATTTGCATTAAAAATTTAAAAAAAATACAAAATTAAGGGGGGCTCCCTTAATTTTGTATTCATCCTCCATACATGGAACTGAAACCAAAAAAGAAAATTATCATCAAACCGATACGTGTTTCTAAAAACAGATCTTTAAAAAGTACACTAAGGTTTTTAAAAGCACTTTTTCTTAAAGTCAATCGTTTAAAAGATATACACTTCCAAAGTGGTAAAATGTGTGTGTGTCTAACTTCTATAATAATGGAGTGAAAAATAAAAAAATATATGCTGTAGAGCTTAATACAAACTTTCACCGAGAATTGGTTTGAACGAGATCGGGTCGGCAGTTTTCGAGATATAGCACATTTTCTAACCGCAAATATAACTTTGTATTTCATACAAAACAAAATTCAAAGTTCATGGGCAACCCTTCACGGGCGAGTCTGACTCGCCAATCTGACTTGGCCAATTTTGAGGCACTCCGACACGGACTGATTCGGTTCGGTTCGGGTCAAAATTAACCTTCGGTAAGGTTACTTCCCTTCATACAGAAATTTGGGCTGAATCGATGCTGTAATAATACAACTTAATGAGCATTTTTACATTCCAGCAGGTATTTCGAATTTATTGTTAGTAAAATAGAAGTATTTCTGATTCTAAAACAAGATATAAGTAATTCTGTATCAGACACGCTTTCCATAGTCTGATGTAGAAGAATTCAATTCCAGACATTGAATTTTCTTTGATAATTTGAAGAATAATACCCAAGAAGTAGGTCGACATATCCGCTTTTATTGGGAAACTGAATCGATGAGGCATTGTTATCTGACGGAGATTAGACGGAAACAGGATAAGCGTTGAAATGACGGAACTTTTCTTTATCGTTTCCTGAACTGTTTTGATACGATAAATTGCATTGAAAACTAGCATTTTCGAGAGTTCAAAAAAAAGCAACGTAAGCTAATCTTTTTGTATTACTGACGAGCCTGCTCTTGTCTTCGATCACGTCTGATGGTAAGCGACAGATGAGGTCTATGATGAAATAGTCCATGATAAACATGCGCCAGAAGCACCGATATCACGATTTTGATCGAGCCCATAGTATTACTTGAAAATGATTCTTTGGTAAGACTAAGTATTTTTATAATGAATAGTATACTTAACGTGACCATTTATTTTTTGTCTCAAAACGGGACATTGGTTAAGGTTAAGGTCAATTAACAGGATGTCAATGAAAAAAAAAAACTTTTTATTTTTTTTTATTTAGCTATAGTCAGTTAGCTTAAAAGTTACGAATTAAAAATATATATACTTACCCGAAAAGATAAGTTATATTTATATTTATCAGATGAACAAATTTGCTTTAATATAGCTGGTGATGATTTTAAGTAAGAATGAAATTCTTAGCACGTTTTTTTTATATTCACCTTCGTCTACAATTTTTGAACAATTTCTCATGCGGGGACCTTTAAATCAGTCCAATAAAATATCTCCATTTCTATGGTGAGTAGTAGTAGTCTAACCTTCAAGTTTCAATACAGCTTGATGAAAACTTGTTGACTGAGCGTGTAAAAATAAAGCCACAGTTTGGAGTTAAAGTCACCCCAAGAAGCTCAATATGATCGGTTATCTGCACGGTTACAACACAGAAAGTAGAAGCCGGTTCAAATTGGCTCCTTTTTGCGGAGAAGAGACACGCCTGGGTCTTAGCTGCAAAGTTAGCATCGCCCCATTTGGAGACAGCCTTCAAGAAGTTCAAGCGCCCAACCAAGTCCTCACGGAGAGACTGGATCTGTGACCCACCAGCTCGCGCGCTGGACACATATCTCTCACAAACTGTGCTGTCGTCTGCATACCCAAAGGTACCGGGCGCAGATCGTTAATGTGCAGCAAGAATAAAGTTGCTGAGAGAACAGACCCCTGAGGGACCCCGGCATTAATTGCCAATTGGCCAGACGAGCAGCTACCAATGGCCACTCGAATGGACCGATCTCTCAGGAAGTCTTAAATCCAAACGCAAAGTTGAGTGGGTAAACCGAAGGAAGGAAGCTTAGCAATAAGGCTATCGTGCCAGACCCTGTCAAAGGCCTTGGAGATGTCAAGGGAAACAGCAAGTGCTTCCCCGTGCCTCTTAATGGCCTCACTCCAGATATGAATGTTAATGTCAAATATAAACTACGTAAAAACACGTAACAACAACAACAAAACAAATATCGAGAAGTGGGCGAACGAAAAATCTGTCAAATAAATAGTCAACAAAGCGCGAGCGACGACGTCTTGGCCATTCTCGGCTATATTCGCATCGACCGATGAGTCCGTTGACGCGGTCTCAGAAAACGGGACAATTTTGCGTCCCAGAGATCATTGCGGGGACACCGGGACTCGTAATTATAAAAAGGGACAGTCCCGTTCAAAACGGGACGTCTGGTCACGTTAAGTATACTCCTCATGATAACAATGACGCGTCATAAAATCATAGTTATAGTCGGGGTGGTAAAACTTATCGTCGCGCGTCGTTCTTTATTTGCGATTGCGACTTTTATTCTTTATTTTCTTATTACATAGAAGAAGGCACCTGGTTTGTCCTCTACATAAGAAAGGATAGTTTTAGGTCTAGGAATTTTTTAGGTCTCCTGTTACACGCTTACAATTTTTCTTCAAAATGAAGAAACGGGACCATTAAATGGTCACTCAGGTGTGCTGATCGGTAAATTTATGATGTAAGAATCAAACGATTTATTCTAAATTATATAGGTTGTAACATGAACTATCTTCAATCTTTTAGGCTCTGTAGAGCTTTTCAATTTTCAAAAACATACAGAACATAGTTCTTTTGTTATAGATTACAGTAGTAAATAACAACATAGTTAGCTTGTAACGTTTCCACTGTTAGGAGATAAACCACCTCTCTACGAGAGAGAATGTAATGCAATCCGAGCGTGCGTCTTTGGAGTTTTCGGTCCTAGGACATATGGGTTTCCTTACGATGTTTTCACCGTTTTAAGAACAATAGTGATGATAGAAATAACATAAAGTAATATGCAAGGGCGGATCCAGGGGGGGTCATGGGGTCATGACCTCCCACTGGGCTGGGTCCAGGACCTAGGTGGACCACTAATTAAAATTTTTAAACATTATTACTAGGTTATAATAACTTTTTGTGACTTGACCACGATTATGTGACCCCCCCTGGCACCAAAGCTGGATCCGCCCTTGGTAATATGGTTGCCTAGGTTAAAAGTCATGATCTGCAACGCGTAAGTTGTGCCAATAACTCCTGGGTCACCACTGCTCTCAGATGTAAAAACAGATAAATCTTTAAAGCCATAATATGTGGTTTTAAAATAACATGTAGGTACAAAAATATACTGCCCCGTTGGTATAGTGGTCGCAAGTCTATCGGTTACATTTCGGGGAGTGTGCGATGGAATTACACAATCTAATTCTGTCAAGCCCGTTCCATCATCGGACTACAAGACAAACGGCGATGCGCCATCGTTTCATGGTGAACATCCCACCCATACGCACAAAACGTTTTGGGAATACTTTAATTGTGCGTAAGGAGTGGAATTCCCTGCCGGAGTGTGTTTCCTGATCGCTATAACCTGGGGTCTTTAAGTCAAGAGTGAATAAGTTACTTCTAGGCAAGCGTGCTCCATCTTCGACCACATCATCACTTACCATAAGGTGAGATGGTGTTCAAACGCGAGCCTATTTTCAATAAAAAAAAAATAATATTAAAATAAGTGCGAATGCTGAGCATAAGTACTCGGATTGAATTCCCGCGTCCGGCAATATGTGCTACTGGGTTATTCTGTAAGGAATTTCTCTGTAGTAGCTAGCTCGCAAAGCTCGTTAAGTCACAGCAGTATAGTCAGAAGCCAGAAAATCTGACACTGGTCTGGTCAAGAGGTATCGTGTTACCCAGTTACTGGGTTTTGGAGGTCAGATAAGCAGTCATGTAAAACACTAACACTCAGTTGCATCCGGTAGACTGGAAGCTGACATATTTGTTAAAAGGCCAAAAGCAGATGGTGATTTAGGTGCAATGTACCATCCTTTTGTGAACTAACACATGGCTGTTTTGTAATTTATGATTAGACAAAGAACTGCCAAAATGTAAAAGATGTTTTCTCTTACATTTAGCCGGTGCTTGAAAATTACAATCAAGATTCTCAACTTTGTTAAAATCGTACTGGAAGCAATAAAGTGGATAAATACATTAAATCGCTGTTAGTATCTCTCGCCAAAAGCTATCAAATACAAAGTTGGCAACGTGAAATACTGTTTCTGCTAACAATGAAAAGCAGATATCTAAGAACACAATATTAATAGCTTTACGAGCAGTACTATTAAATGCTATACAGAATGTATTGTGTGAAGCCAGTAAATCTAAGGTAATCTAAGGTTTTCCCCATTACTGGGTTGTGGAAATCAAATAGGCAACCGGACCCTAACACACTCCCTCCAAACCTTCCCATGGCCCAGCCAACCGAAGTTATAAGGGCCGAATCGTGGGGCGGCTGCGGACATAGCACCCTTGGCAATCTTATTTTGTCCGTCCGCAGGCGCTTCTTGATCCCTACAAGTTAGCCGTGTGTCCCGTTGCACTTTCTTCCATCTGGGCAAGTAATATGCGACAACACAGCCTTTAGCTTTCAGCAAACACTGTCGTACCATCCTTTTCTGGAACCATTTCGGTGTATTTACATGCCCCTGGTGAGTGGCGGCCACCAGTGGTGGCGAATGGAAATAATTTACAAAGTTGTGACGCTGTCCCCCAGTGGTGGACAACGAGAATAATGTTTTAAAGTTGTCTCCAGTTGTGGCCAGACAAGTGGTGGACATCGGGAATAATCGCTATTTGATCTGAGCTGAAATTATCGTCATCTAGTAAGCTATACGTATAAGCACACACTTAAACTACAAAATTTCATGTTCATTTATTTCCCAAGTTATGCAAAAGCAAAGTTGTGCTAATTCGACACTCACTGACTCAGGAATCATCAAAATATAAGTAGTACTTCCCATAAAAGTAGAGAGCTGAAATTTGGCACAATGGTATGGTTTAGTGTGCATATAAAGGGAAAACTATCTAAACTAGAATCATGGAAGATTACTGGAGTACTAGATGACCCTGAGGAGAAACCGTAACAGACCAGCCAAACTATTAGTTATCGACATGCCGTGTTCACAAAATTTATATCAAGCGTTGCTAGCTATTTCCTTTCAAATTAAAAAAAATAAGGTCTGGAGTACCTATCTGATGAAGAAATCTAAAAGCTCAGCTGAACTAAGGGAGATATGGAAATGCGCCATAACCAAAGTTATTCAGTGTAATGAGCCCGTTCTATTGATGTATATGAAACTGGAGTCTGATCTGGCGGCACAGCAGTGCCCCCGCCAAGTCGAGATAAGAAAATAACAATGTCTAATAAGGAAATCTAATAATGAAAGGTCTGGAGTATATAACTAAGAAACTAATCAAGTAAAAAATAGCTTCTGCAAAAAGAAGTGAAATCCCACCTAACATCCTGTAAAAAACTAGCTAAGTCTCGATGGAGCCGCTTGTTTCTCTATAAAAAGACTTGACTGGATGGAACTTCGATGTGTCAACAAGTAAATATGCATAGAGAATGTTCAACGGCCGGTCACATAAAATCTAACTATATTAATAAAGAAACCGCAGTAAAGAACCTTAGACTTAGCTTGGCTTTATTTGGAGATTTCATTATTTTTTATAGAGAAACAAGCAGCTCCATCGAGACTTGGCTAGTTTTTTACAGGACGTTTTAGTGGGATGCAGTTGTCTCCATAAGCGATATGGTCATGTTAGTAAAGGAGGGGGTTGGACGCTTAAGAGAGAAACAACTCTCTTCCGCACGCCTTGGCCGCCGCCGTAGGAGCACCGCGAGCCGATTTCCGGCCACCGTATTTGCGGGCTTGTGAACGGTAAGCAAGGGTCGATAAGGACCAGGCCCTGGTCGATGGCGCGTCATGTTGCACGCGTACCTCAAAGAAAAGTCAGATCCATTGACGTGGCCATGGAGCAACCCAAGGTCCCTCCAATAAAAAAAGCATTACCAATCGACACACCATCGATTGAGACAATTTGTTAGTCAGTTTGTCATCTTCACACATGAAGGATCGACCAGTGATGCTATACAATAATCATGCTGTGTAATTTTTATGAAGTCTAAGGAAAATGACTGCCTGCAAGTCTGTGATTTTACAAAAATAATTATTTAAAACGCAATTTCTTTATAATATTGCTTTTGTTCTACACTACATATCTGACACAGAATAATCACTCTTAAATAAGATCATGCATTCCAAAACACTGAGTAGTATGTCACCGATCGATTTCTAACTACCTATACCGTAAGTTTATAAAAAATTACCTCTCAATATGTCCCCTCAAATCCATTAATTTTCTACTTCTCAAATTTAAACCACCAAGACGAATTAAACGACGTATAACTTATCGAAATCGGCTCAGCTGTTTAGCAGTTACGAGGCAACAAAGAAACGGACATAAAAATAAAATAAATAAAATAAAATGCATTTAATTCAAGTAACTTAACTCATATTATAAGATTAACAACACACACACCAAATATTATTTTCAAAGAATAAATTAAAATTAAAATGACAATTACAAAAAAAAGAAAAGAACTAAATGAAATAAAAATGTCAATAAAAAAACAATAAAATGAATAAAATAAATTGGCCATAATATTTTTTTCTATAATTAAAAATGCTATAATTGAATAAAAAAAAGATATACATTATTAATTATATTCAGGTCAAATACATAACCTTCCTTTAGGAAAGAAGGTTATGTTATTGGGGTAAAAAGGAAACTGTCTGAAATTTCAAGTATAGTCATTTTTTGCAGTTTAATATTTAGTACTAGCTTGTGCCAGCCGCGTCGCCCGCGTGGGAAGTTTTTCCCGTGTAAATCCCGATCCCGTGGGAATTTCGCAAAATCCTTTCTTAGCGGATACCTACGTCATAACATCTACCTGCATGCCAAATTTCAGCCCAATCCATCCAGTGGTTTGGGCTGTGCGTTGATAGATCACTATGTCAGTCAGTCACCTTTGAGTTATATATATTTAGATTATCAGTATTGTATGTTAATTGTTTTATTTTTATATTCTTACGCTTATAAAATGCACTGGCTAATAATTTAGCTAACACATAATAATATTCAAAACTACATCTTCAACTTCCTTTTATAGACCTTATTTCCTTTTATTGTTTCAAACACAAGTGCTTTCGCTCACAAGTAAAGTAAAAAGTTTAGGACTGAAAAAAGACGTAGGTACTCGGCATTTCTCAGACCTTCTTTATTCTTTATTTTATAAAACAGTACCTATTTTATTATAAAGCTTACCATTTTCGGTTACATCTGGCGCATAATCTATAAATAGTACTGGGCAAACTTCTTATTACGCTATGTTACATGTGTTAATAAGTACATTAATTAGAGAGCCCAGTGGTTACGAGCCCGACTTGTTGCAGGTCGTGTCAGACAGTGGGAAAATCATCAAATGACTCCTCCCGTTCTGGGTGGAGAGGATGGGAGTGTCAGACTTCTACTGAATAAAAACCTACCCTATTCCTTCAGTTGCCCATGCCATAGAACCAAACATTTGAAGAAATGTAACACCCACTAACCCACACTGGGCCCGCGTGGTGGATTACGGATTCGCTCTCACAGAGTGGAGGCCTGTCCCAGCCGTGGGTATGTTATAGGCTAAATTTTATATACGAATGTAAGTGTGTTATAAGATTACTCGTTCGAACGAACGTTTGTTTGAATCCAAGTGAAAGGTTCATCGGAAGATCAGCGTTAGACAGGATTATCTGTCTGGCATTAATGTTGAAATGGACTTTTTTTTTACTGTCTTTTTAGCTTTATTGTTTCTTTCATTTATTTATATTATTGTTTCGTACTGTTCATTTATTTGTATTTTCAACCGACGACAAAAAGAGGAGGTTATCAATTCGACGCGTATATTTTTTTTTTTTTTTTTTTTTTTTTTAATATATGATCATCGATTACTCGAAGACGGCTGAACCGATTTGGAAAATTCTTTTTTTGATTGAAAGGGTATACTTCGATACTGGTCCCATTTTTATAAACGTCAGGACCTGATGATGGGATCCTGGAGAAATCGAGGGAACTCTTCAAATATTATAGGCACACCTATGTCGTTTTGGGTATTTATTATAGTAACTTGTGCAGTTGCTCTCAAAAAGTACCATTTGAGGAAGTGGAACTGATGATGAAGACCACAGATGGCCGCCGAAACTACTCAATAATAAGTATTGAGTGGATTGCGATTCGATTACTTGAATATGGATGTTACGCACTTTATGCTCGTCACAATGCATATGGTGATGTAGAGCTGATGGTGAAGTACCAGGAGAACTCCTCAACAATTAACGGCCCAGCATTGGGAAAAGCAATATTTTGTAAAAGGTTATAAGTAGTTGATAATTAGGCTCTTGTAACTAGGTAAATTAAAAATAGACCAACTAAAAAGAGTGAAATAAAAACTTTTTACCAAAAAATTAATCCGACTCCCAAAAAACACTGCAAAGTGAAAAATAACTTTAATTTCGGAAGTCGGTGCCAAAAACGAAAATACAAAACTAAAGACACCGACTACCGAAATTAAAGTTATTTTTCATTTTGCAGTGTTTTTTGGGAGTCGGTTTAATTTTTTAACACCCTTTTATTAGGTCGACCTGTATGTAACTATGTAATGGAATCTAAGGTAACTAATTTAACCATCTTCCAAGGATCGTAGCGTAGTGAAAATTGGCAGCTGTATGTAGTTCTGATGACAATACAATAATATGGTACTGTCGAACTGATCTGATGATGGAGCCGGAAGATATGAACTGGAACTTCATGATGAAAAAATGGATCATAGCTGTTTTGGATTTCTTAGAAAAATCTTGTAATGAACTTTGACCACGAATAGGTTTGAAGATCTGATGATGAAGCCGGTAGATAGGCACTGGCATTCCATGATGGAATATCTTATCATAGTTGTATTTGCACTTGTGAGAATGGCACGTAATGGACTTTGAACACGATCAGGTTTCAAGGTTATAACAAACCTAAACAAAATCTGTTATCGGTTTTCTTAACCTTTTTGAATTGCCGCGTAATCCATAGATTTATTTTTTTATAGATGTCACTTTCAAATCCTCTAGGGGGATCTACCGTTTAATTGTTCACTACTCGTGGGAATAATATGGCAAAAACTACAAAATAAGAAACAGCAACACAAAGAAAACGGAGACTACAAAAAAGGAAAAGCGCGAACAATTTTTACGTGCATTTATAGAAGCGTGTTTTTCTAGTGATTTTTAAACTATTAATTTATTATATATTATGTGTGCCATGTAATGATGCCAAATAAAGGTTTTTTTTTCATTTATACATATTCTTTATAGGGTTTCGAAAGATCGCGTTTCTGTCTGTCGGTCTAAGTGACGGTTATTTTACCCAAGCTCCTCACCTGAAGCACAAAAAGATTGAACATCAAATATGAACCACAAATTCCACAAAATTGTTCATCTGACCTCGCTTACGAGTCTCGTTCAGACACTGAATCCCTGAGAGAACATCAGATTACAGATACCATCATAAATATCTAGTAACGAATCTAAGATAATAGATACATTTAGTATTAGATTTTATCTGCGTCTGGCACGAGAAATACCATAAAATAGAGAAGCTAAATTTTGATTGAGATCGAGATTCTGTAAACTATTAATAGTAACTGCAGTAAGTACACATAAATCATGTTGAAATGTTTGTTCAATTTAGATAACTATGTTCGTTTGAAATTCGGAAGTCCTTATCAGTATAGTAAATATATATTTAGATTATCAGTATTGTATGTTAATTGTTTTATTTTTATATTCTTAAGCTTATTAAATGCACTGGCTAATAATTTAGCTAACACATAATAATATTCGAAACTACATCTTCAACTTCCTTTTCAACCGACGACAAAAAGTGGAGGTTATCAATTCGACGCGTATTGTTTTTTTTTTTTTTTTTTTAATGTATGATCATCGAGTACTCGAAGACGGCTGAACCGATTTGGAAAATTCTTTTTTTGTTCGAATGGGTATACTTCGAAATTGGTACCATTATCACCATAATTTTGCAAAAACAAATCAATTTGCTTACTGTTGGATTTCTAACGGGCGAATCTTGTTGAGAAAGAAAAGTGACAGCCCATATATAGTTGTTAAAAATGAATTACACTTAAATCAGTTAATGGATCCCTGTGTACTGTGACTATTATAAAATTGTATTTTTTATGTTAACTTATTTAATTCTTTATGTTTTTTACGCTGTAACTAAAATCACACTTACACTACATATAAAAACTCATAGCACTTATTACCACAATGTACTCTACAATCACACATCACGAAATTATAATAACTATTTACATCCAATTATCACACGACCACAATACTCCTGTCACATTTTTGCTTACCATCTCTACCGACTCATCATGACACAAAAGAAATCAACTAGATTTATCTTAATACATATTTTTATGTCTTTGTCTGCACATTTAATATTTTCAATGTCTTTTAGTCTCATTCGTTACCTAAAAGCTCACTTACACGACAGCTCAACATTTCACAAGTGCATCGTTTTACGAACACTTAAATACCTTTGCAATGACTGACCAGATCTCTCTATTGGAGAATGTTGACCAAATGTCAGTGTCTGAGTTGGTTTCATGTACCCCGGAGGAGTCCTGTCAACGCATTGGTAATCCAACGCAAATTATAAAAATATTAACACAAAATTTACGCTCGATTAATCACAACTTTCCAAACATCGAAACACTTTGTTCTCGATTTTCTTTTGATTGTGACATCCTTGTCTTAACCGAATGCTGGTTAAATTGTCCCGGAAATCAGTGTCTTCCGCATTTAGCAGACTGTAATAGATATAATTCATCTAATCACCTAAATAAAAATGATGGCGTCGTTGTATTTGTTAAATCGGGTATTACAGCTCTAGTAGAAGAACCAGATTTTAACAGCTCTGCTTCCGGGCTATTAATTAAAATTAACAATGAAACTGCTATACTATGTGTTTATCGGTCTCCATCTAACTTCAATATTGATGATTTTTTGACAGCACTAAATAATATTTTGCCCACTCTGTCAAAATTTAAAACCGTAATTCTCACTGGAGACATAAGTATCAATATCAATCAGCCTGATGACCGTTCCCATAATTATTTAAACTGTCTTGCCTATCACGGGCTTTTACCGGCACACACGTTACCGACAAGAGGCAACAATTGTCTCGATCACATATGCCTAAAGAGTAAAAGTGCAGCTTTGACATTTGTATTAGATACCACTGTTTCTGATCATTTTTCTACCTTGTTATGCATAAAAATTAAAATAACCAAGTACATTACCAATAAAAATCTTTCAATAATCAACTATGACTCACTAGATGAATCTGTAAACCTTTTGGATTTCTCTTCAGTATTTTCCACCAAAGACCCAAATATAGCAACCGATAGCTATATAACACTGCTTTCTGGCGCTATCATGGCGAATACAACAGTCACTAAGCCTTCAGCGAGGAAACGTACTCTTAAGCCGTGGATTACGGAGGGACTTCTCAGGTGTATTCGAAACAGGGACTTCTTACACAGACAGGTCAAGCAATCTCCTAATAATATAACTTTTAGTGTAACCTATAAAAGATATAGAAATTTCTGTACAAAAATATTAAAAAAAGCAAAACGAATGTACGACTCTGAACAATTAAAAAAAGCTGGACAAAATTCTAAAGAGCTATGGGACGCAATCAGGAATATAACAAACACCGCCAAAATCAGACAAACTTCTACACAACTACTGTCACACACAGAATAAAGTTAAGAAGAAGTTAAGTTAAGTTAAAGTTAACAAGTTTTTCATTGACATAGGCACAAATCTCGCTGGCAGAATTGTAAATGATAAAGAAAGGCCACAAAAAACCACATCCTCCTTGAACTCTTTTGTTTTGGATAGTACGGATGATAGTGAGGTTATCTGTCTGATTAACTCTCTGAGAGCTAGTGCGGCAACCGGCTGGGACAAAATTTCTCCCGTTATTTTTAAAAGATATGCCTTGAAGCTGGCACCTATTCTGTGCCATATTTTTAATCTATGCCTTCAAACATCAGTCTTTCCAAACTCTCTCAAACGGGCAATAATAAAATTCTTTTTTTGTTCGAATGGGTATACTTCGAAATTGGTACCATTATCACCAAAGTCAGGAATTGATGATGGGATCCTGGAGAAATCGAGGGAACTCTTCAAATATTATAGGCACACCTATGGCGTTTTGGGTATTTCTTATAGTAACTTGTGCAGTTGCTCTCAAAAAGTACCATTTGGGGAAGTGGAACTGATGATGAAGACCACAGATGGCCGCCGAAACTACTCAATAATAAGTATTGAGTGGATTGCGATTCGATTACTTGAATATGGATGTTAAGCACTTTATGCTCGTCACAATGCATATGGTGATGTAGAGCTGATGAAGAAGTAATTAACGGCCCAGCATTGGGAAAAGCAATATTTTGTAAAAGGTTATAAGTAGTTGACATTTAGGCTCTTGTAACTAGGTAAATTAAAAATAGACCAACTAAAAAGAGTGACATAAAAACTTTATAACAAAAAATTAAACCGACTCCCAAAAAACACTGCAAAGTGAAAAATAACTAATTTCGGAAGTCGGTGCCAAAAACGAAAAAACTAAACTAAAGACACCGTCTACCGAAATTAAAGTTATTTTTCACTTTGCAGTGTTTTTTGGGAGTCGGTTTAATTTTTTGTTAAAAAGTTTTTTTTTATAAAACAATACCTATTTTATTATAAAGCTTACCATTTTCGGTTACATCTGCCGCATAATCTATAAATAGTACTGGGCAAACTTCTTATTACGTGCTACTATGTTCGTTTGAAATTCGGAAGTCCTTATCAGTTTAGTAAATTAAATTAGCAGTGTTGAAGGGTTATCATGAATTTGCACCAAATATCTAAATATATCACGGGAACGAGAAGGAAAATTAAAAGAAAAGTATTTAATAAAATTATTAATTTATTTAAAAGACTGATGAGTATGAGGTATCGGGTTCGATTCCCGGGTCGGGTGAAAATTGACCCGGCTATTGGGTTTTTCTAACAGAAATAAGTTTATTTACGAAGTCATACAATCATACAAAGTTACAATCATATTGCTTATATAACTAGTGACTTAAAAATATAAAACAATACAACATAGGAGCATCTGCTGCCGAACTAGGAGAAAACCTGTATCTCGGCAGACAGCGCCAATCCTCTCAGTCTATGTAATAGAAGAAATTAAGCCAGCCAGTGTATACTTATTTATAATATAGAAAATGATAATTCTAAATAAATTAAACACATTAAACAAAAAATTAAAGAAAAAAACAATTTTGTGTGGCGAATTTAATTTAACTAACCTTAGACCTAAATGAGTTAACATTTGTGTTGTGTTAGTATATGTGTATGCGAGTGTAAATGTGGGTGTGTGTGTGTGAGAATGTTAAAAAACACGTAGTGTCAAAGAGATTTATCACAAAGAACACTGGTTACACCGGTATTATTAAAAGCTTTTCTGTTTCTTCATAAGTTAAAGATAATAAGTACTCTTTCACTCTATTTTTACATTTTATCCTGTTAAGAAATTAAATATCCAATTTTGAATTTAATGAAAATAGAAATTTCTCAATAGTAGCCCGGAGTTTGGAAGTTGGCGGTGAGATAACTCTTGACCTCGGAAAACAAGTTAAGCCGTTGGTCTCCGCCTTCATGTAGCCATCTTTGACAGTCATCAGAAGATCAGACACTGGTCTGGCTAAGTGGTATCCTGTTACCCAGTTACTGGGTTGTAGAGGTCAGATAGGCAGACGCTCCATGTAAAACACTAATACTCAGCTGTATGAAACCAGTTAGACTGGAAACCGACCCCAAAACAGTTGGGAAAAAGCTAATCAGTTGATTATTATTTAAAAGGTTCTTTAAATAATCATATCCTATTATTACCTAACTAGACCATTTTTCCAGGTAAATGTAAACGTGTACAACTTAGGGTGAAATCTCCGATCTTGATATAGATGGGTGTGATTTTCACATTTAGACCTTCCTAACTGAACTAATAAAATTGCTTCTTCTTTGCGGAAACTTCTAGTGTAGCTTCTCTTGAGCTGAATTTTACATAGGGATTCAGCATGATCTTTGTTTGTTCCATGTTCATTTTTAGGTAGATATTAGATCTTATTTTAGCGTTACTTCCCAACGAGCACATTAGTGGAAATAGCAGCCTATTTTGTTACTTTGGGCTGTAAAATAGCGGTTTAAGGGTTCAAAAAGCAGTTCAGAGTTGCATATCTGCATCCGTAAACGTCTATAGTTATAAAAGTTACTTAAGGTGCTATAAGCTGAATCAAATACTACCCTAGCCTTCACAGTAGTCCACGGTAGAACTCATTTACCACTTACACCTTTATATGAGAGTTACGAAGGTCATTCTGCCACTCACAGCTGCATAGTAGTTTCCATTGTAACTTGTGTAGGTTATAGTTATAGTAACCACTATTACATATACTACTATAAGTTTCATTATAGAAATAATAGAAACTCTTATGCATACTATAGTTACAAAAAAATCATCAGTGTAACTAAGGCCTTTAGTAGCAATAGTCATTCCTTGCAGGGTCAATCCATTCGCCACTTTACAGCCGCATTTGTAACTATTATAAAACATTTAATAAAATGGATGCTAAACGAATAAGTACGTAACTAGATCTTATTTATTTATTTATTTATTATATACTTTATTGTACACCTTACAATACACTTAAGGATACAAATAATTAATCTTATAACCTCAAAAACAGGAAAATAGGAGCTTTTTGTGGCTGTGAGTTGCACTAGGGGAACAAAAATCACTGGAAGCGTTAGAAGGGTGAAAATTAGCGCTATGATTCTCAAAAGGGAGTTATTAGAGCTTCAACTGCAGGTTATGACTACAGTACAATGACGCCATGATTTTTTAAGAAAACTTATAATTCACTTGCAAAATTGAGTTGATATACATTGGTTTTTCAGTTAAATGTGCATTAAATGTACCGGTAAACAATCGGCCACTTGCGAATAGTAAGTTATCGACACGTAAAAATACGGAAATAAAATTTATTCTGTATAACAAATAAAAAATATCACATATCTTTTGTTATTTTTTTAAATATCATAAAAGCGCGTTAAAGTTACTCGAAAATTATCTTATATATCTACAGTAAACTGGACAGCGTTTTAAGTATCTTTATATATCTTGCTAATACAGAATACAAACATTTACTTCTTTATGTTTTATTTTCATGATGGCGACGAAAACACTTTACCAAAATATTACAAACAATGTCAACTAAAGATATACAATAAAGAACTATAATCAATTCATTCGTTCAAAGTAGTTCAAAATCATTCAAAAGTAGCGCTACGAGAGCTTTAGTATAGCGTTAATAAATCGTTATAGCTATTAAGGAACCTTTATGCAACCGTTGTGCAGGTTAAATGGAACTTTAGGTTGCATAAAATGGCGCCCAAGTAGCGCTAAAGCGGCTGCTTTAAGTCTGCAGTAGACGCTCTAGCGCTTACGTCTATTACCATAAGTAATAATCGGATACGCTCCAAAGCTCTAATGCAGCCCATTTGTGCTAGTTGGGTTACATTCTAACTACTGAGTTCCCAGATGATGTTGAAGAGAAATCAAAGGTAAGTTATGTACCACGACATTGATGTGATGCCTAGTCTGTAGTACTTAGTCTTAATTTATTTAAGCTGTTAATAATCTATACTAATATTATAAAGCAGAAAAGTTAGTTAGTTTGTTTGTTTGTTTGTTTGTTTGCTTGAACGCGCTAATCTTCGAAAGTACTGGGTGGATTTGGATGAAATTTGGTATGGAAGTAGCTTGAAGCTTGAGGAAGGTTATAGGCTACTTTTTACCCGACTGCAAAAAAGGAGAGTTATGTTTTTACCGTGATAGAATCCACGGGAGCGAAGCCCCGCGAGAGTACTAGTTATAGATAAACTAGCTTGTGCCAGCGGCTTCGCCCGCGTGGGAAGTTTTTCCCGCGTAAATCCCGATCCCGTGGGAATTTCGCGAAATCCCGTCTTAGCGAGTATCTACGTACTAAAAGGAACCCCCATGCCAAATTTCAGCCCGATCCGTCCAGTGGTTTGGGCTGTGCGTTGATAGATCACTATGTCAGTCAGTCAGTCAGTCAGTCAGTCACCTTTGAGTTATATATATTTAGATTCTCTTTCCCTACCGTTCCAAATTCTGAATACGGACTGATACAGTGGCGTTCTTTCAAATACTTCAGCATTTGCTGACCTGAACTGAGCATACCACAGTTAACTGTGGTATGCTCAGTTCAAAAACCATCGCGGGCTTAAACCCGCGATGGTTTTTATTTGGTACGTTTAGATTTAAAAAAAGTGGCCAAGTGCGAGTCGGACCCGCCCATGAAGGGTTTCATAACAGCAACCGCAGATTAGCGAAAAATTACTTTAATTTTTTTTGTTTTTGTAAAAATCACAAAGTAATATTTAGGGTTTTTGAAAATGTGCTTTATCTCAAAAATTGCTGACTATCTCTCGTTCAAACCAATTTTCGTAGAAGGTTTTTGTTGAGATATACAGCATTTTTTTATCTCTTTTCAGTTTTTATTTTTCAATGAAAAACATTAGATAGTATATACTTTATTGTACACCTAAATCATACCATAATATATCTTAAGATACACCACACGTATAGGTTTGATGAAAATATTCATTTTTACTCTTGTATTAAAATCGTAAACCGGTCCGGGGTAACTCTTCTAGCCTTAATAGTTTCGGTATAAAGCACCTGTGACATAGGGACGGACAGACAGAAATAACGAATCTTAGAAGAAACGGCTTAGTATGAGTTACAATACTATTATTGTTTTCGGAAAACATCGCTTTGTCTCTTTCACACTCATCTAGAAGTTTGGTGCATGTGACAGAAACAAAGCGATAGTTTTCGAAAACGACAAAAAGTATTTCAAACCCTTAATAAGCCCACAGTACAACTCAAGTATCGATAAAATTGATGTCTTTAAAAAAAAGCCATTAGAAAAAGTTCTTTCTATTTAACTTTTAATCCTGTTCTCGTCAAATCTCCGGCAGATAACAATGTTGCATCGATTCAGTTTCCGTATGAAAACGGATATTAACGCCGACCTAGTTCTGGTGCAGAAGACTACTAAATGTCACAGTTTCAGGAAGTTAATTTGTTCTTTACCCCAGTGAGGAAAAGTAGATAGATAGATAGATAGGATATTCTTCTATTCTTCATCAATAATTTAAACACAACTGTTACAAAATATTGCTTAGTCTATGGTAACAATGGCGGTCTTTTCGCTGACAGCGATATCTTCCAGACAACCTTAAGATGGACTTAACGATCATAAAATAAAGAGGGGAGGGGAAAGTCAGTGTACTTGTAATATGTCATAGGACCAAAAATCCAAAGACATTTGGCATCCACCAGCCCACACTGGGCCCGTGCGGTGAACTACGGTCCATTAAATCACATAAAGAGAAGACCTATATCCTAGTTTGTTTTTTTTTTTTAATAAAGCTGGCAAAGTGGGTAGAATTCACATTACTTGCAATCTTGTTAACCCTGCCAACTAAGCTAAATATTCTGTCCTTTTTTTTTCTTTGTGTCTGGAGAAGGTTCACGGCAATTTTGTAACACGGGTGGGGTTCGAACCCGGGACCTCTCGACTAGGCCTAAACCTTAGCCATTTGATTTCCCACCCAAAAATTACCTTTTTTTTCAATCTTTTATTTTAGAAAAACTACACCTACTATTTTTACTTAGCCATTAACTGGCTGTTGACGCTCTGTGGCGTGGTAGTCGATTAAACTAGAATCGATTACCACACTAATCCCAAATGTCTATGGTTTCACTGAGTGACAACACTTATGCGGTGACCGGCTATAAATTCTAACCCCCGGTCTGCTGAGTTCTTTTTCACACCGTTTTCTGCTACAAGTAACTAATATTGAAATCCCTCTGTGCCCAAGGGTAAGTGCTCAAACGTATCTGCTATTTTTCTCCATCTTGCCAACCGCAATCCTCTTGTTTCGCCATAATCTGCAGCGTTTGTAAATTTATATAATTGCCCGGTTGTCAAGATGGCTTCCGTCTAGAACATGACTGTGCTATTTCATTGTCATCTGTTTTCCACTAGTGATTCTAAATTTGTGAAGCGTTCGCATGTCGCAGCATTCCTTTCCTGCTGTGTCATAGCAGCTACGAGCTTAAACGCCTTGCCACGCGGTTACCTTCTATATTGATGCACGCGGCATGCGCACGCTTATCTTTAACCTTTGTGAACCGCCACGATGGTGAGTTTCCCTTCGTTTCCCTGAAGCTGTTCCTTGGGCTTACGGCTGGGAGACGCACGCATCGCTGGCGCTCACGATTCCTGGCACCACGCTTACGGAAGCACCCTTCGTGTTGATTCCAGGGTTTCTTTTCTTCTTCTACACTCTCATCTCTAATATCAACTAACTCAACGTCTGCCGCGCGACGGGTGTCACCGCTGCCTCTGCGTATAACCGCTGGAGAGGCGCCCTGTCGCGTGGCCTGCCTGCATAACCTCTGCGCCTGCCGCGTGCGAGTTGGGTGTCAAGCTGCCTCCGCGGCTAACCGCAGGAGAGACATCCACTCGCGTGGCCTGCCCTGCATAACCTCTGCGTCTGACACGTGGTCGCTGCCTGCTACGGGGTCGGCCCGCCGGTCTGCGTGCGTCGCGGCCTAAGCCCAGGGCAGTACCTTCCTCAAACCGACAACCAGTGGAGGAACCCTTAGTGAACGAACCCACCCCTCTACCAAATAAATGCTGTAAACTTCTGTGGTCTTCTTTTAATTCTTCCACCTAAACCACTACGCCACAGCTCCAAAATAATAGTAAGAGTAGTTATAGGTTGATTATGATACTTAAATATGTTATGTCAATTTTACAGGATTGAATAAGGACAAAATTAGCGAAAATATCATGAAACGTTACTACATATTTTGAGTTTACCCTCACTTTAATTTTGTTTGTTTTCCTGAAAGAAGGTACAACACAAGACATGTCATGTCATTGCACCTGTGCTTATATTGCGGAAAAATTACATTCAAATTAATTGTGTTTTGTATTAGTATAATCTATATAATTAAATAAAATTAGGCAGAAACATGGTTAAAGTTTAAAATGCAATCGAAACAATTTAAATTAAGTATGGTCCAATTTAAACTACTGGGCGAAGTAATATTTTAACTCGGTAATTTATATTTTTGACATAATAAATAATTGGCATCCATGCTTTTACAGATTATATTTTCAAAAGAATTGCTAACTAACAATGCGTGTTTCTAAACATTGACAGCCATGTAACCATGTATAAGAATGTTCTCGATATAACGCACGACCTCCAATGACCTTAAAACCACAAAAAAACAGCAATTCCCATCCAGTCCCAGACCCACATCAGCATACATAAATCTCGAACATTCCTCCCAGTACAACAGTAAAAACTCCAGAAAATGTTTTACTTTCCGACAAAAGAGGTATTATGCCATAATACCCTTCGACCTTCAGGGAGCAGGGAGACAATAAAATTATACAATACATTGGAAACAACGCCTAACCTTGGGCCTAAGATAAAGGCCGGGTTAAGGCGATTATGGGCCCAGAAAGAAACGAAGTGGAAGATATGTATATCGGTAGCAAATATTTGGCGAGGAGGTATGTCGCATGACAACAGTGAAATTGAAAAGAATGTGAATGATAAATTATATCATTTTGAAAATCCTACGAATATTGTAAATCAAAAATGCCCTAAAGGATGTGAACGAAACTTCGCGCACATATAATTAACAACCTGGAATAGCATACAGGCTATTTTTTCTATAAAAATGCGAGTTTCCACACAAACGAAGTCTTTTATTTTTGTTAGGTGGGAAAATCATCGAATGACTTCTCTCGCTCTGGGTTAAGCGGAAGGGTATGTCAGACTTCTACTGACTAAAAACCCACCCTGTTCCTTCAGCTGCCCTTAACTTCCGGGGCCGCGGTATCTCGTTAAAACATTCCCGCAACCCTCAAACGAAGTCTAGGGCCATAGCTAGTCCCCTCTTTGAGGAGTGGCTTGAGAGACGCTACGGCGTCCTCAATTCCGCCTGACGCAGGTACTGACCGGACATGGTTGTTTCGGGAGGTAGCTGTTTCGGATAAAGCGGGAGGACACGCCCGGGTGCCATCATTGTGACGACCACACGGATGACACGGAATGCAAGGGCAATAGCAGGATGGGTTTTTAGTCAGTAGAACTCTGACACTCCCTTCCGCTCCACCCAGAGCGGGAGAAGTCGTGATGACACCGAAACTAAAGTTTAAACCGAAGGTAAAAGTTTCTTTTGAAAGTCACACTATCCGCATACGTACTAGTCAAATTAAACTATGTAGATCTGATCTGAGGTTAGACTTGAGTGCACCAGTCCAAACGTGATCGCATTTATCAATCATTATCGCGTAGCTTAACTTAAGACGCTTACCTAAGTAAGTAAACTCGAATGATACAGGCTTCAACAATTTATATTTATAACGTAACTAGTATTTGCGTGTTGCGCGAGGTGCTAGCACCTCGAGTGTTTGTGAAAAAAAAAAAAAAAAAGGCGGGTGGTGATGGGGGGAGATGGGGGGGGTTTAGTATTTGCGTGTTGCGCGAGGTTCAAGCACCTCGCGTGCTTGTAAAAAAAAAAAAGGGGGGGGTGATGGGGGGAGATGGAGGGTTTAGTTTTTGCGTGTTGCGCGAGGTGCGAGCATCTCACGTGCTGGTGAAAAAAAAAAAAAAATGTGGGGGGGGTGATGGGGAGGGTTGCACAATTATTTCGACTAAAGCATTGCCCCTCTAAATGAATCTGAAAAAAAAAAATTTTCCAAGTCTCTTAATTTCCGAGATCCGCCTAAAGGGGGTGAGAAGGGGGTGGGGGGGGGGGCGACTTTGATAAATGGTTTTTACTTTACCGAGCCTCCTCTATACGAATCTAAAAAAAAAATACGGGTCTCGTAGTTTCCGAGATACGATAGGGAGGGGGGAGAAGGGGGGTGAAAAGGGGAGGTTTGGCACTTTTCCCGCAGGTTTGAGAGTTAGTTGTTTACGAATCTGTCAAAATATACCCACCTCCCCATCCACCATCTGGGAGAACAATTATGTCAATGAGTCAGTGGTAATTTAGCTTTATATAGTATACCTAGTATTTGCGTGTTGCGCGAGGTGCAAGCACCTCGCGTGCTTGTGAAATAAAAAAAAAGGGGGCGGTGATGGGGGGAGATGGGGGGGTTTAGTATTTGCGTGTTGCGCGAGGTGCAAGCACCTCGCGTGCTTGTGAATAAAAAAAAAGGGGGGGGGGGGTGATGGGGGGGGTTGCAGAAGTATTTTGACTAAAGCATTGTCCCTCTAAATGAATCTGAAAAAAAAAATGTTCCAAGTCTCTTAATTTCCGAGATCCGCCTAAAGGGGCTGAGAAGGGGTAGTAAAGGGCGACTGAAAAATGGTTTTTACTTTACCGAGCCTCCTCTATACGAATACGTAAAAAAACAAATACGGGTCTCGTAGTTTCCGAGATACGATAGGGGGGGGGGGGGGGAGAAGGGGGTGAAAAGGGGAGGTTTGGCACTTTTCCCGTAGGTTTGAGAGGTACTTGTTTACGAATCTGTCAAAATATACCCACCTCCCCATCCACCATCTGGGAGAACAATTATGTCAATGAGTCAGTCAGTGGTAATTTAGCTTTATATAGTATAACTTGTATTTCCGTGTTGCGCGAGGTGCAAGCACCTCGCGTGCTTATGAAAAAAAAAAAAAAAAAAGGGTGGGGGGAGATGGGGGGGGTTTAGTATTTGCGTGGTGCGCGAGGTGCAAGCACCTAGCGTGCTAGTGAAAAAAAAAAAAAAAAAAAGGGTGGGGGGGTGATGGGGGGAGAGGTTGCAGAAGTATTTCGACTAAAGCATTGCCCCTCTAAAGGAATCTGAAAAAAAAAAATGTTCCAAGTCTTAATTTCCGAGATCCGCCTAAAGGGGGTGAGAAGGGGGGTGGGGGGGGGGCGACTTTGATAAATGGTTTTTACTTTAACGAGCCTCCACTATACGAATCCGTAAGAAAAAAAAAAAATACGGTTCTCGTAGTTTCCGAGATACGATAGGGAGGGGGTAGAAGGGGGGGGGGCGGGGAAGGGGAGGTTTGGCACTTTTCTCGTAGGTTTGAGAGTTACTTGTTTACGAATCTGTCAAAATATACCCACCTCCCCATCCACCATCTGGGAGAACAATTATGTCAGTGAGTGAGTGAGTCAGTTAGTGGTAATTTAGCTTTATATAGTATAACTAGTATTTGCGTGTTGCGCGAGGTGCAAGCACCTCACGTGCACGTGAATAAAAAAAAAAAAAAACAAAGGGGGGAGGGGTGATGGGGGGTTTAGTATTTGCGTGTTGCGCGAGGTGCAAGCACCTCGCGTGCTTGTGAAAAAAAAAAAATGTGGGGGGGGTGATGGGGAGGGTTGCACAATTATTTCGACTAAAGCATTGCCCCTCTAAATGAATCTGAAAAAAAAAAATTTCCAAGTCTCTTAATTTCCGAGATCCGCCTAAAGGGGGTGAGAAGGGGGTGGGGGGGGGCGACTTTGATAAATGGTTTTTACTTTACCGAGCCTCCTCTATACGAATCTAAAAAAAAAAATACGGGTCTCGTAGTTTCCGAGATACGATAGGGAGGGGGGAGAAGGGGGGTGAAAAGGGGAGGTTTGGCACTTTTCCCGCAGGTTTGAGAGTTAGTTGTTTACGAATCTGTCAAAATATACCCACCTCCCCATCCACCATCTGGGAGAACAATTATGTCAATGAGTCAGTGGTAATTTAGCTTTATATAGTATACCTAGTATTTGCGTGTTGCGCGAGGTGCAAGCACCTCGCGTGCTTGTGAAAAAAGAAATTGGTATTTGCGTGTTGCGCGAGGTGCAAGCACCTCGCGTGCTTGAGAAAAAAAAAAAAAAGGGGGGGGGGGAAATGGGGGGGGGTTGCACAATTATTTCGACTAAAGCATTGCCCCTCTAAATGAATCTGAAAAAAAAAATGTTCCAAGTCTCTTAGATTCCGAGATCCGCCTAAAGGGGGGGAGAAGGGGGGCGGGGGGGGGATTTTGAAAAATGGTTTTTACTTTACCGAGCCTCCTCTATACGAATCCGTAAAAAGAAAAAAATACGGGTCTCGTAGTTTCCGAGATACGATAGGGGGGGGGGGGAGAAGGGGGGGGAAAAGGGGAGGTTTGGCACTTTTCCCGTAGGTTTGAGAGTTACTTGTTTACGAATCTGTCAAAATATACCCACCTCCCCATCCACCATCTGGGAGAACAATTATGTCAATGAGTGAGTCAGTCAGTCAGTGGTAATTTAGCTTTATATAGTATAACTAGTATTTGCGTGTTGCGCGAGGTGCAAGCACCTCGCGTGCTTGTGAAAAAAACTAAAGCGTGGCCCCTCTAAATCAAGTATTTGCGTGTTGCGCGAGGTGCAAGCACCTCGCGTGCTTGTGAAAAAAGAAATTGGTATTTGCGTGTTGCGCGAGGTGCAAGCACCTCGCGAGCTTGTGAAAAAAAAAAAAAAAAAGAGGGGGAGGGTGATGGGGGGGGGGGTTGCACAAGTATTTCGACTAAAGCATTGCCCCTCTAAATGAATCTGAAAAAAAAAATGTTCCAAGTCTCTTAGATTCCGAGATCCGCCTAAAGGGGGGGGAGAAGGGGGGCGGGGGGGGGGACTTTGAAAAATGGTTTTTACTTTACCGAGCCTCCTCTATACGAATCCGTAAAAAACAAAAAATACGGTTCTCGTAGTTTCCGAGATACGATAGAGGGGGGGGAGAAGGGGGGGAAAAGGGGAGGTTTGGCACTTTTCCCGTAGGTTTGAGAGTTACTTGTTTACGAATCTGTCAAAATATACCCACCTCCCCATCCACCATCTGGGAGAACAATTATGTCAATGAGTGAGTCAGTCAGTCAGTGAGTGGTAATTTAGCTTTATATAGTATAATTACTTATTTTGGTGAAGTGAATTGTGAATACAAGTAAATCATAATATGTACATGATTGTTAATTATTCTTGTTCAACCAACATGACATGAAATGATGTGAAGTACAATACCAAATGTTTTGATAGGCCGTATAAAGCAGTCAAACTGCCAGAAAGCGCCGTAATAGTAATATGAAACAAAACAAAATTCTGACACAGTTCTATGACTTGTTTTTCCATTTTGTTTATTTATTTATTTATTTTATTTGGCTCTTCAACAATGAAAACACTATTACATACACAATTTTATATATTAATCTAAGTGCTCCATCACTTAGAGAAGAGCACTGCATGCACTATTTTATACGCGTAAACTGTTAAACAAAATAAATTACTTAATTAATCAATTACAATTATGTGTTAAAAAAAAAATTACCTAATTACAATTTAAAATTCTCTTCATAGACGACACAGGTGTAGTAAGGAACAAATCAATGTCTTCATCGTGGCTTTCATACACAGTATACATTCTCGACAATGAGCAGTGCTGCCTTAAATTTGTATGACTTTTTGGCGTTCTGAATAGTTTCCTACTAGATCTTCTTGGTAGATTCCATGTCACATAAAAAGACACTTTACTGAGCAACTCCGGACAATTCAAAGAGCCTGTTACTAGTTTCTTAAGGAAAATTAAGTCAAACATGTCTCTACGTTTCTCTAATGAAGCCATTCTAAAATATTTTAATCTGTCTTGGTACGATTTGAGCTTTTTTCCGATATTACAATAATAAGTCAGATGCCATATGAACCTTTTCTGCAGACCTTCAATACGCTTGTTGTGTACATTATATCTAGGAGACCAGACAACACTGCAGCACTCTAGGTGACTTCGGACTAGCGAGTTGTACATAACTTTTTTTGTTCTAAAATTTTTAAATTTTTTGCACTCGCGCATAACAAAGCCAAGTATTTTTGTAGCCTTTAATATAACATTGTCAATATGATCAAAAAAACGTAGCTTTTTGTCAAATTGCACGACTAGGTTTCGTATAGATTCCACTTCTTCCAGCTGGTGACCGTTAACGTTATATAATGTAGGTACCACATTTTTTCTTTTTGTAAATTTGATGTGCTTACACTTACCAATATTTAAAGACATTTTATTATGTTCGCACCACTTACTCAATCTATCTAAATCACCCTGAAACTGTTCCGAATCAGCCGGCGTTCTAATCTCCTTGATTGCTTTAAGATCATCGACAAACAGATAAATATTAGAGTTCAGAAAGCACTTGTATATGTCGTTGATGAAAATCTATACTAATATTATAAAGCGGAAAAGTTTGTTAGTTTGTTTGTTTGTTTGTTTGTTTGTTTGCTTGAACGCGCTAATCTTCGAAAGTACTGGTTGGATTTGGATGAAATTTGGTATGGAAGTAGCTTGAAGCTTGAGGAAGGTTATAGGCTACTTTTTACCCGACTGCAAAAAAGGAGAGTTATGTTTTTATCGTGATAGAACCCACGGGAGCGAAGCCCCGCGAGAGTACTAGTAATGAATAAAGGTGGTCCTAAGTGAGAACCTTGTGGAATTCCAGATGTGGCTATGTATGAATCTGAGTTGCAGCCATTGACCACAACCCTTAGCGTCCATTTTGACAGATATGACTTGAACCAACACAGCAAGGGATCCGACACACCGTACATCTTAAGCTTCGCAACAAGTAAATTGTGATCGAATGTGTCGAACGCCTTGCTGAGTATACTGCATCAATCTGAATACGCGCATCCACAGCATCAATTATTCCTTCAGCATAAGTCACCAAGTTTGTAGCCGTTGATTTACTCTTTAAAAATCCATATTGGTTATCTATCACCATTTGCGACATATGTCTATATAGTACAGGACATATAAGTGCCTCAAAAACTTTTGCCAAAACCGAGAGAATAGCTATGGGCCTATAGTCGGTCACATCAGACTTATTACCGCTCTTGAAAATGGGCACGATCCTAGTGTCCCTCCATATGCTTGGGAAAATACCCTGTAGTAATGAACTATTGAATATAATACTTAACGGCAACGAGAGATTATCTGACAGTTTATGCAATAATAGGGACGGAACATTATCAGGGCCAGTGCCCTTGTTAACATCAAGTCTTTTTAATTCGTTCCGAACCTGATCCTAGGATATTGTAATATGACTCAAAATATTACTGCTCAAGCAGCCATTTAAATCTATTTCCTCATTATTGTGATCAGTACGGTACACTTTAGAAAAATGAGTTGCAAAGTAGTTACAAATTTCATTGATATTCTCAAAACTGCTCACACCATCTGTCATAATGCTTGGGTAGTTACTAACTCCACCTCTCTTCAACTTTAAATAACTCCAAAAATACTATGGATTTGATGTAATTTTAATAAAACGTGTTTCGACACTTGTTTCGTTCGCCTACATTTAACGACTATCAAGCCTGTTCCATTTTTTAATGAAACCAGCTGGAATTTTTGGATATAAATTACGGCGGTTGTATCATTTAATTAAAGTTGTTATTATGAAAAATTGTGTAGCCAAAAGCCACAGCTCAGTCCATTACTCAACTTTGGTCAATTTTTCATTTTCCATCTTCAATCTCGGCCAGTTTAACTTAATAGCTGTTCTGTCTTCGAGAAACATCCATTAAGCTTGCCTAGACACAAACAAAGTTTAACTCCCAACGGCTCGGCAACATTATTGCTCGGTGATTTCTCTTCGTGAGCTAAGTAACTTTGGTTCCTTTGAGACTATCGTTTGTAACGTAGTTTTTATAGCTAGTACTTGTTTCTGACATGGTGAGAGAATTTTGTCCACTAGACAACTATCCTTATGAAAAGGACGTAATATATCAGGATAAGAAAACTATCCCTTATAGCAGCGGTGAGGAAAATTACGCAAAATAATATGCCTCCCTAGGTTCGAACCTAGGTAAAGTTGTGCCTGTTACCACTGGCCACCACTGCCCATACCCTATACAGCTGAGGCGTGGAATTTCTCGCCGGAATCTGTATTTCCTGATAGCTATAACCGGCTCTTTAAGTGAAGAGTTCATGGTTTACTTCTAGGTAAGCGTGCTTCATCTTCGATCACATCATCGCTTACAATCAAGTAAGAAGCGGTCAAACGCAAGTCTATCATCAATAAATATTGCTAGTAAAACAATAAGAAAAAATGCGGGTTAGAGCTTCATAAATAAGTAGTACGTGAACGATGAACGAATAGGAGCCGAATCTTTGCACTGTACTAAAAGAACCGTTTCCGAACGCTGGCTTGTAATCGTTCTAATAAGTCTAATAGTTCTTTTCGTACTCGTACATTGTCGTACATTCTAAACCAGTGCGATCGAAATGTGCGAACGAGAAATGAAATACAGTCACTGATTGGTTGACAGAAACGTCATACGAATTCATTCTGTGTCTGTATGAATGAGAACCGTTTCAGATTCACATTTCAATGGTAATAAATATCTCTGTTTAAATTATACATAATCCTAATATTATGTCAGCTGTTTACGCTGTGGTAATACAGAGATAAATAAATACGGTGTCTTTGATAGTACCTACATTTGCTCTGTGGTCCGCGTTGTGCTCTGAGACTCAGAGCACAGCGCGGACCACAGTTCACTCTATTAGTTCTAATAGCTCTATTCGTTCTTCGCTCTCGGCGGTCCGAGTCTGAGTAAAGGACCGCCGAGAGCGAAGAACGAATAGAGCTATTAGAACTAATAGAGTGAACTAGTTCACTGTCCGAAATGAACTAGTACGGAGCGATCTCCAAAGTGACCGAGCAGGCACAAGACTATTCATAAAAGGGTGCAACTGCATGCAACACTTTAAAGTTCTATTGAAATGATAACATTCAGTGCAAATCGATGTCTGATTAATGACAGTACTTACACGCCACGCTTATCAGTATCTACATCAAAAATAAACAATGTTATTTTTGTGTGGGTATTTATGGAATAGAGTGATGATATGAATGATGATTGTTCGGTCCGACGTGAAACAGAACGCACCTTTTGGCCGGCAACATTAATTATCTGTGGACTTGACATAACCTCTCTAACTTGACAGATTGACTTTGCTTGTTGGAAAAATGTCCGCACGTTTGGGACTTTGATTTGTAATTGGTAAAATATTGTTGAATTCGCCCGTTGAGACCGATAATTGGGTCGCGAATTATTTGTTGGTTGAAGTGTATTCCCCATTTGTTGAAAACCCCGGGATATTGTTGAATTATACGCCGCCTTGTCGTCGGTCGGCCGGCACGCGGAATATTGAGTTTATTGATTATAATTGGAAATCATCTTGGATCTCACGTGAGATTAACATATTAATTGTGTTCAGTGCTTGATTGAACTTTGTAATCTCGGATTATCAAGAATCCAGTGATATTTCTCGGAACATATCGCCTTATTGCGTCATCTCGTGTGGCACGCGTTTGTTGGGAACGAGTTAAGCTGTGATTGCTGTTGTGACCGCGTCAGCTGGATATCGGCGCCTTGGGAACGTTCTACAACACTTGACTTACATCACACCTTTCAATTACTCACCCCATTTTACATACATCAACCACACTTAGGGCGTGGCCTTTGAAGGTCGAACTTGGCGTCCCCAGCACTCAGGTTAGTGGTACATTTTGTTATTGAAATAAGGCCTAAGAGCCTACCACAACGTAGGGCTCCGCGTAATCGCGGACAGTTCGATATACCAGTTACCGTTGGCTGGGCTTGGGGTCGAACAATTTGGTATGCAGAGCGTGGTTTAATATAAAATTGGTAGCAGAAGCGCGGCTCTTATAATAATAAGATCCACTGGTTTAATTGGAAGTTTTGAATATTGTTGAAAACTTAAAACTTGAGTTTAATTACTTAACATAACTTGTAACTTAATAAGTTTTGAATATATTACCATGTCATCCGGGCTATCTATTTGAAGTTGTATTTGTAATTTGTATTGTAGCCTCTTTCATTGCATTGACAGGTAGGATTTATTTGTGAAATTAGGAATTATTGGTATAATTTGGTACATAATTTGGTACATAAGTTGGTATATTGTTGTAAAAGTTGTTTGGTATTTGTTGCAGTTAATAATTGAGTGTCATTGATCTGAATTTGAAAGGTTATCTAAATAATAATTACACATAGTCTAACATAATAGGACTTGAATTGTGTGTATTGGTTATTGCATTTGTGGTAATTATTGGATTGTTGATAGAGATTCTCCGGCTCAATATTATACAGACAATTGTTGTGCTTATTGATGTTTAATTTGAGGTTGATCCAGCATTGTATTATACATTCAATTGTTATTTATTTTGTAACTAGCCATCCTTAGCAAGCTAGATTCACACTTGGAATAAGTACAGGGTCGGATTGGGACTTGAAATAATTGAATTTGAATTTTTATTTTTGTTGAAACTATTTGGTCGGCTAACAAGTCATTGCTGTTTGTTTAATATTTGATTGTTGGTTATTGATTGTTGTTTTGTATTAATATTTGATTGTTGCAATGGCCTCATTAAGGGCAGTCAGGGAGGCTGCTGCGGGATTGACCTCACAGTTGAGATGGTTCACATCGGCAGCTGCAACTGTTGAGCGTGTGGAATTGGAAGAGCTCACCCTTGCTCGGTATGGGCAAGTGATTGAGAGAATCAAGTCAGCTGATGCTGCGCTCACGCGCTTCAACGAGTACATCATGGACGTGGATTTGGGGGTGATGGATCAGACGGCCCGCGATAGGATTTTGGGTGACTATGACCAGATTATCCACCTGGGGGATGTCATATGTCTACGAGCGCGGGAAATCTTGAGGAGCCGGGTGCCTGATGCGGCCAAGCCGCAGACCCCTGTTGTTGCAGGCCCTGAACTATTGAGTAGGCTGCCCACCCTGGAGCTGCCACATTTTGACGGTCGCTTGGACCACTGGCTGGGCTTCCTAGATCTCTTTGAGAGTCTTGTCGATGCACGTTTGGACCTCGGACCTGCCCAGAAGCTGGCCTATTTGTTGTCTGTCCTGGAGGGCGAAGCCAGAGCCTTGGTGCAGCACTTGCCGGTGACGGATTCCTCTTACCCGACCGCTCTGGAGCTTCTCTCCCGACGGTATCAGAACAAGCGCTGCCTGGCTGATGTGCACATCGACCAGATTTTGGGGCTACCGGCCATTGTCAGCACGTCGACGTTGCGCACTGACTTGCTGAACCCGTTGGTTTCAGCGACCAACGCTTTGAGACGCTTGGAGTTACCGGTAGAACATTGGTCCTACTTGTTGGTGCACATAGTGCTGCAGTTGCTCCCCGCGGAGTTGAGGTCACGTTTTGAGCAGGAGTATGGTGGGGATGGTGCCACCCATCTTCCCCCCTTTGACGACCTCCTCAAATTTTTGGAAGACGAGTGTCGGTTTGCGGATAACACTCGTGGCGCTACGGGGTCGCCCCCACTACCTTCTCAGCCCAGAGACCAGGGACGGACTAGGGCCCGGGGGCCTGTTGATGTTCCCCCCGCCCCCCGTTTTGCTGGCGCCCGGAGTCCGCGGGCTAGGGGGCCTGTTGATGATCGCCCCGCCCCTCGTTTTGCTGGCGCCCGGAGTCCTCGGGCTAGGGGGCCTGTTGATGATCGCCCCGCCCCCCGTTTTGCTGGCGCCCGGAGTCCTCGGGCTAGGGGGCCTGTTGTTGATCGCCCCGCCCCCCGTTTTGCTGGCGCCCGGAGTCCTCGGGCTAGGGGGCCTGTTGATGATCGCCCCGCCCCCCGTTTGGCTGGCGCCCGGAGTCCTCGGGCTAGGGGGCCTGTTGATGATCGCCCCGCCCCCCGTTTTGATGGTGCCCGGAGTCCTCATCATTGTGACTTTTGTAAGGCAACGGGGCATGTCATGGCGCGTTGCCCGGATTTTTTGAATTTGCACGTAAGTGCCCGCCGCCGTATTGTCAACGCACGCCGTTTGTGCTTTTCGTGCTTGGGGGCCCACTTCCATCGGGACTGCCCCGACCCCCGCCCGTGTAGAATTTGTGAAGGGTCCCACTTGGAGATTTTGTGCGCCAACGCGAACCGCTCCAGCAGACCAGCTTCTGAGGGGGGTTCGCGCAAGGGGGGGTACCCCGGAGACGAGCACCGGGCTGAGACCCGCGATTCTGTACGCCGCACTTCACCCCCCGCGCAAGTTGAACGGGAGCCCCACGAGCGCCATTTGGTCTTCCCTCGTCAGGGAGAACGCGCATTGGCTGCTAGGCAGCAGTGGCCGGGTCGGCGCCGCTGCCTTTCCCCTCCGTTGGCGGAACGTCCCCCGCTGGAGTCGCGGCCTCCGCCATTCGGGCATTCGGTGGGATATGCCCCTCCAGTGATGGCGAGCGGCTTGGGACACCGCGCGGACGAATGGTTTGATTGTTGGCCTCGTCGTGAACGAAGGCAGCCTGGAAGCGGCGATCGGTCGCCGCCCAGGCATCACTAAGAGATTGACGCCTGCCCCGCTAAAGGAACCCCCCGATCAAGACGGTTTTGTTGCCAACGGCCTCGGTCACGGTCTGGGGACCCTTGGGTGACTCGATTGTGGTCTGTGCCATTTTGGAGACGGGAGTCCGGGGTTGCCTTTTGTCTTCTTGGTTAGCGGGACAGGTTGGCCTGAAGGTGAACGACCTTTCAGGCAAGATTTGGGGAATTGGCGAACCGGCTGACACCACTGTTGAGGGAAGGACCTGGTTTGAAATCACCCTTGTGAGTTGTCCTTACCCTAAAATTGGTGCTCCTGCCCTTGTTGTAACTGAACTTGGTACAATTGTTGGTGACTGATCGTCACACTAAGAACTCGCATGCCGGTTGCAATGCGCTGTTGGCCATTCTGCAGCGAGAATTTTGGATTTTGTCGGCTGATCGCGTCAATGAGGCGAGGCCCTTTGCTGGCGTCGTAACGGATTTTGTTGGTCCCCCTTTGTTGAAGACGTCCACCCTTCGTAATAGCAAGATTGTTGGGGCTTATTTGTGTGTTTGTCTGCCTGTCAACCAAGGCAGTACATTTGGAGCTGGTAACCTCCCTCTCGACAGAGGCCTTTGAGGCGACTTGGGAACGATTTGTGTCTCGCCGTGGGTTACCTTCGTTGATTAGGTCTGATTGCGGTACGAATTACAAGGGTACAAGTAACTATTTGAAGGAGCTATACGCCTTCCTTAATGAGAGCCAGGTTGATATTGGTAATAGTTTGGCCCGCCGAGGGGTCACTTGGTTGTTTGACCCGCCAGCCTGCCCCCCATTGGGGGGGTATTTTTGGGGCCGCGGTGAAAGCGGCAAAGGGACGCTGGCGGAGATTGTTGGGAGACACCGTTCTCACCTTAGAGGAACTAGCTACGGTATTTGGCCGCATTGAAGCTGTGTTGAATTTGCAACCTTGTCAAGACTTCCAATTGATTAGCGGACGGGTAGGCCCGTCCGGGGGGGGTAGATGTTCGGTCCGACGTGAAACAGAACGCACCTTTTGGCCGGCAACATTAATTATCTGTGGACTTGACATAACCTCTCTAACTTGACAGATTGACTTTGCTTGTTGGAAAAATGTCCGCACGTTTGGGACTTTGATTTGTAATTGGTAAAATATTGTTGAATTCGCCCGTTGAGACCGATAATTGGGTCGCGAATTATTTGTTGGTTGAAGTGTATTCCCCATTTGTTGAAAACCCCGGGATATTGTTGAATTATACGCCGCCTTGTCGTCGGTCGGCCGGCACGCGGAATATTGAGTTTATTGATTATAATTGGAAATCATCTTGGATCTCACGTGAGATTAACATATTAATTGTGTTCAGTGCTTGATTGAACTTTGTAATCTCGGATTATCAAGAATCCAGTGATATTTCTCGGAACATATCGCCTTATTGCGTCATCTCGTGTGGCACGCGTTTGTTGGGAACGAGTTAAGCTGTGATTGCTGTTGTGACCGCGTCAGCTGGATATCGGCGCCTTGGGAACGTTCTACAACACTTGACTTACATCACACCTTTCAATTACTCACCCCATTTTACATACATCAACCACACTTAGGGCGTGGCCTTTGAAGGTCGAACTTGGCGTCCCCAGCACTCAGGTTAGTGGTACATTTTGTTATTGAAATAAGGCCTAAGAGCCTACCACAACGTAGGGCTCCGCGTAATCGCGGACAGTTCGACATACCAGTTACCGTTGGCTGGGCTTGGGGTCGAACAATGATGATATTGAAGTGGTCATCTTTCTATTTTTGTTTCGGGGAAAATAAGTAAAGGCTCCGCCCAATCTGCATGGAGCATAATTTTACTGAGTTTAAATCACTTTGTTCCTTCAGTTACCCTCGTGTTCCAGGGCCACGGTATCTTGTTACAAGATTCCCGCAACCCCGGCAGGCGTTGACCTAATCGAGCCCCGTCTATGGTGTTAAGTGCTGACTGCAGAGGCGTCAATCATATAATATAATAATATTCCGTAAGTATGTCTACTAACAGAATACTAATATTATAAAGCGGAAAAGTTTGTTTGTTTGTTTGTTTGCTTGAACGTGCTAATCTTCGAAAGTAGTGGGTGGATTTGGATGCAATTTGGTAGGAAGTAGCTTGAAGCTTGGTGAAGGTTATAGGCAACAATTTACGCGACTGCAAAAAAGGACAGTTATGTTTTTAGCGTGATAGAATCCACGGGAGCGAAGCCCCGCGTGAGTACAAGTTCACTATATTGCTCGTTTTTTAACCGACTTCAAAAAAAGGAGGAGGTTCTCAGTTCGTCTTGAACTTTTTTTTTAATGTATATCTCATAACTCGGAGACGGCTGGACCGATTTGGAAAATTCTTTTTTCGTTTGAAAGGGTATACTTTCTAGTTGGTCCCATTATTATGAAATCAGGATCTGATGATGGGAACCTGGAGTAATCGAGGGAACTCTTCAAATATTATAGGCACACCTATAGTGCTTTGGGTATTTCTTATAGTACCTTGTGCAGTTGCTCTCGAAAAGCACCATTTGGGGAAGTGGAACTGATGATGAAGACCACAGATGGCAATCGAAACTACTCAATAATAAGTATTTCGTAGATTGCGATTCGATTACTTGAGTACGGATGTTAAGCACTTTATGCTCATCACAATGCATATGGTGATGTAGAGCTGATGGTGAAGTACCAGGAGAACTCCTCAAAAATTAACGGCTATACATCGGGAAAAGCAATATTTTGTAAAAGTTGTTCATATTATGGCTTTTGTAACTAGATAAATTACAAACCGACCCACAAAAAAGCGTGAAAAAAAAAAATTTTGCTAAAAATAGAACCGACTTCAAAACTCTACAATGCCAAAAATAACTTTAATTTCGGTAGTCGGTGTTACTGGTTTTATATTTTCTTTTTTCACACCGCCTTCCGAAATTAAAGTTATTTTTGGCTTTGTAGTGTTTTGATATGGAAATCGGTTCTATTTTTTGCTAAAATTTTTTTCAAGTTAGTAAAGCCAATAGACATAATAACGGAATCTGTTTTTCTTGATAGCTATAACCTGGGAGTCTTTAAGAGTGAATAGGTTATAACTATTAGGAAATATAGACTCCGGCAGGGATTCCATTCTTTAGCAGTAGGTACGCACAGTACCTTTGCTTTTTTAATCTGACTTTTTTATTTATAGTATCACTACCGAACGTTGTCATTCTGTCCATCTGTCTGCCAAGACCATTGTTCCAGGAACGCGTAGAAATATATAATATAATATCAACTGATAAAGACAGATACTCGCGTCGACAGTCTCATTCAGCCGTAAAAATCAAACTTGTAAATCAACGCGATCAAAAGATATTACCGTTTACGTCTTAAGTAGGTACTTATAATATTTTCGCATATTTTGCGATTTCCCAAGTGAATCAAAACTTCTAGGCAACATTTTGATAACTTAAATTCATTAAAATCTGACAAGAAAAGGAAGCAATCTGGAAACCGTAAAAATATTTTTTTTATTCCGGAATTAACCGGAAAAGTTAGACTTAGATGGGCGAACTATGGAACTTATGAAATTAGTTTAGTGTGTACGGAACTTTTGATGCGGCACTCCAACTCCCAAAAGATCGGTTTCTTATTAATTTTCTTATTATTAGTAAAGACTGCCTCGTTGGTGTAGTGGTCGCAAACGCGACTGCTTAGCACGGGGTCTCGGGTGAGATTCCCAGGTCGGACAAAAAGGTTTATTCTGTAAGGATTTTTTGAAGTGAAAACTTAATTAGCGGCGCTGTGCACTTTTTTTGTAATGGGTAAAAAATGTTAAACTCGCGTCAGGGACACGTGACCCTGATCGAAAATTCGTAAGACGGGCACTTTTTACTACAGTGACATCTATGTGACTTTATTGAAACTAATACAGCCCCAAATGACTTTGTTTGCCACAGTCAAAGCTACAAGCGTGCATCAATTACTTCGTTACAATAGTTATAAGAAAACTGTCTAGATGGCGTTGTGATTGAAGTTAACGTGTCGAATATTCTAAGAGATAAACTTTTTATGTAATATAAATTGTCATGTTTGTGTACGATAGCGCAATAAATAAATATTGTATTCTACCACATAAATGATAGTACTTTTATACTGATAATTAAAGCAATTCGTGCAAAATTATTCCCTAACCAAAATATCCCTATTCCAAAATATCAAAAATGCACAACGTTAATATTCAAGTTTTCACTTCTGCCGGCACTCCCGGAGTGCAACCCGTTTTTTTTTTTTTGATAGTAGGTTCGCGTTTGACCACCATCTCACCTGATGGTAAGTGATGATGTGGTCGAAGATGGAGCACGCTTATCTAAAAGTAACCTGACTTAAAAACCCTTAGGTTATAGCTATCGGGAAACACAGACTCTGGCAGGGAATTCCACTCCATTTCTCAGTAGTAGCTCGGAGTTTGGAAGTTGACGGTATGATACCACCGTGCTTCGAAATACACGTTAACCCGTTGGTTCCAGCTGTCATTGAGATATCTTTTCACAGTCGTTACGGGTGGTTAGAAGCTAGAAAATCTGAGACTGGTCTAGCCAAAGGGAATCGTGTTACCCAGTTACTGGGTTGTGGATGTCAGAGCAGTCGCATCATGATAAACATCAGCTGCATCCAGTTAGACTTTTTTTTTAAATAATAATTGGCTCGCGTTTGACCACCATCTCACCTGATGATAATTGATGATGTGGTCGAAGATGGAGCACGCTTACCTAAAAGTAACCTATTCACTCTTGACTTAAAGACCCCTAGGTTATAGCTATCGGGAAACACAGACTCCGGCAGGAAATTCCACTCCTTAGCCGTACGCACAATGAAGGTATTTTCAAAACGTTTAGTGCGTATAAGTGGGATGTCCACCATGTAACGATGGCGAATCGCCGTTTGTCTTGTAGTCCGATGATGGAACGGGCTTGGCGGAATTAGACACACCGCACACTCCCCGAAATGTAACCGATAGAAAACCGATAGACTAGCAACTCGTCGTCGATGTTCAAGGCTCTGGAGCTTTGATTTGACCAGTGCATCGTTGCCAATGAGTCTTTTGGCCCGTTTCTCAATAGACTCAAGCGCATCCAGCTGGTACTTGGCAAATCCATCCCAAAGATGAGACTGAAAGCCGACTCCAACATAGTTGGTAAAGGCTAAGCAGACGACGATTTTTATAAGAGTTACTATATGCATAGAAACTTATCTATAACCCCCAGTGAATTCCTAACAATTTTCTCAATAAAGTACATCGACGCTTTTGTCGTTTTGCGCCACATAAAACTCAAAGACTATAGTGTAAATCTCGGACTTGGCAACGAAACAGTACCTTAAATTACTAGTAATTATACCGATGACACTACCGTTCACATAACAAACTGAAATGAAGCAGCATGCGAGATTCAATTATCTGACAACATGTGTGGACTACGGATTCTACAGATTTGGAACAGCGCGAAAGAACGCCGTTTTCAATTGAATTTATCGTGTAGAACTAGGAAGTAACTAGATTAATTCATTGCAAGAACTTGGTCTGCCAAAATGTAGACACGTTTGTTATGAAAATAGCATTATGACTCAAGCTTATAATAATAATAATAACACGTCTATTCGAGACCAAACATGAGACTTAATTTAACAACCCACCAAACTGCGTAGCTCCGACAAACTCGGCGGATTATTTAACCAAATGAGGCCCTAATTGGACCTAAACAGCACTGAGCTGTCATGATACCTGCAAGGAATGCTGTAACGAGATACCGCAGCTTTGGAACAATCGGAACGCAAAGGCAACTGATTCTATCATGTATAAAATAATATCAAACCATTTTCGCCACAAAATAATCACAAAATTTCCATACGAATGTCTACGCACCTTCAATGTTTTATATAGCTTTTTTCAGAGTTTATGAGAATCAATTTGTTTACTTATAGACACAAAATAGAAGTACCTACATACGCATACCTTTATCAATTTTAATTAAAATTGTACAAAGTTTAATTCACAAGCATGCGTCTTATTGTTATTAAGAACTATATCAAAAGAGTTCGATGGGAAAGAAACAGTGTTCTTTTCCGTTTCTATGACACACTGTGAAGAGTTTGAAGACTGATTAATTGTAGGCGTGCTACGTCATCATGAGCGTTAACCAATCAAGTGAGATAGTATGACGAGACGGTTGGTGACCAACTACATATAAGTCGCTTTATCTGTATTTGGTTGCGGGAAAAACCAATTAATACTAATAGGACTAAAAGTAAGTACCGAGATATTCTAAATCTATTTTTAACAATATAATTTATAAATAACTTTACTTCGCGATTATCTATCCAGCGCGATTTAGATACCTATACTTAATTTTTAACATGCACTCAGAAAAAATCGGTTTTATAATAGTTGTAGGATAATACGCGGGTTAAACCGCGGGGCACAGCTAGTGTTAAGATAAAAATCAAATATAGACATCAGAATTTGCCAGCTACTCAAAACGGATTATGGAAAACCGATATTAAAGGGTCCTCACAACTGGAGCATCTCACTTAAGATCGACTTAATGATTCTGGAACATCAAAGCCTGAGTTAGGCTTTTTAGAAGAGGTTTCAAGGGGATGCAATGTGCACTGAAAGCAGTGGTGCTCTTGTGAATAACTTTAAATAGATCCCTTCAAAGCATACTGTCTAGTTTTAAAATGGCTAGTGTTTAAAGGTGAATGGCAAAAAAATCGTTGTGCATGAAGAAATTCGACTTTCAGCTGGAAATAAGTTTTTACGGTTCCGTACCTCTAAAGGAAAAACGCAACTGTTATAGGATCACTTTGTTGTCCGTCTGTCTGTCTTACTGTCAATACCCTTTTTTCAGGAACGCGTGGAGATATCGAGTTGAACTTAAAACCATATATATACTTAGGTCTACAGTCCTTTGAAGCTCTAAAAACATCAAACTTATATAACGCATATTTCGACACTCTCAAGGTCCTAGAACATTTGGCATGTAGCATCATTTTATAATACCAGTTCAAGTAAATTTCATATACAACGTGTAACAGAATAAATGCAATTCCTGAAAGTAGTTGGTTCAGAATAGGCTTCTGAATCGATTTTCGTCATAAAAATAGGTGTTAAATTTTGATGGAAAATTCTTTCATTTAACTTAAAATGGAAACAAAGTATCATGACAAATTAATACAATCCTTAATTCAAGGAAATTGTGTGCGTGTCGCGTCGGCCGCTAACATTGCACGAGTGTATGCGTCTGCGTAAGGATTTTGTATGACGTACATACGTTTTGTGTTTAGTAAGGATAACTATTTTATAAAAAATACCTAGGTCTGGTTTCAATTTATTTAGTTACTGATGTTGTTTTAGACTTATAATCTAATATTCTAATTGGGGTGTCTGAGGTATTGCGCTTAATCTGTTACACGTTTTATATGAAATTAAATCATAAAACTTGGCCAAGTTCGAGTCAGACTCGCTCATGAAGGGTTCCGCAGTAACTAGCTGACGGACGGACGGACGGACGATGAAAGAGCTTGCATATTCCTAGAAATGTTTTATTAAAAATAAATAATATAAATTCTTATTTATAAAGAAAAAATAAAAACTGTCCCCCAGGTACGGAAAGCTCGGTGAGCGAGTCGACTTGTTTCTTAAGTTGAGTTGGTATCTTAGTGAGTGTTGGTTGAGTAGAAATCAACCACTAGTCTAGGTATTGTGTTATCCAGCTACCGGAGTTGTGGAAGCCAGATAGGCAATTCCTCCATGTAAAACACTTTTACTCAGCTGCATCCGGTTAGACCGGAAGCCAACCCCAATATAGTAAGAAAAAAAGGGCTCAGCAAATGATAATAGAATAGAATATGTTCGGTCCTTCAATCAGCCAGCCAACGGTAACTGGTGGGTCCGAACTGTCCACGGTTCGTGGAGCCCTAACTACGTTGCTTTACCAACAACTAATACACAATAGCCTCTTAGGCCTCAGTACAATTAGAGATTACAATACTTAAGCTTATAGAAGAGACTTACCAGCTCTAGAGACGACAAGCTACGACCTTTCTTGAGATCACGTCCGTGTGTGTGTGTGTGAAAATAGGTAATGAGTAATTGAAACGTGTAATGTGGGCAAGTGTTGATGGACGGAGGTTCCCAAGGACGCAGGTCCTCACAATGCGGTCCCGGCAGCATTCACAGCACCACTCTGCTACACTTTAGCACCAATTCACAATTACTTGCAACAAAGTTCGCGCGTCAGTCAGCCTGACTTCTTTCGGCGTTATTGTTCAAAATATCCCAGGTTTTTACTTAAAGGGGGATTACAAGGTCCAATTAATCACTAATCACTACCAATCTATCAATAGCCACTGAGATTCAATTCGATTTTCAATTACAAACAATAAATCAATCTCCCAAACGGTGGACATTTTTCTAACAGGAAGCAAGGTTATCTGACAAGTCATTTTCAAAGACAAGATAATTAATATTGCCAACCAAAAGGTGCGTTCTGTTACACGTTGGACGGAACAGAATAGAATCTTTTTTTTTATTACGGATGAGCCCGCTCTTGACCTCGATCTTGCCTGATGGTAAGCAATAGATGAGGTCTACGATGTGACGAGCGAGCCCAGAAGATGCCTATTTACTCTTGGTTTAAAGTCTGAAAGGTCATAAGTGGCAGGGAACACAGAAGCCGGCAGAGAATTACACAACTTGGCTGTGCGCACAATAAATGTGGAGGAGAAGCGCTTGATACAAGACGGTATATCAACCAAGTGTGGATGGTAGCCAACCACAAAATCCATAATAATGACTTCAAGTTGAGTTGCTGCAAAATAATGTTGCTGTACAACTGCTATTTGCTTAATAATATTTGTTTAAACCTAGACTCAAAAGTTTCTACGCCAGTCTACTTTCAGGCCCGCAATGCAGATCCTAACTTAACCGCAAAAGTCTAGTTATCGTGCACCTAAACTAAGAGTTTAGTTTCGCTTCCTATTAACCTGTTTCTTAAATTTATTTCGATTTATCTACTCCGGAAGTTGGTTGGTTACTTTGATGATATCTAGCCACGCAAGTCGTAAGTACGATCTATGAGCAGTTTACGATGATAGTGGTTTATGACAATCATTTATGGGGGCTTGTGAAGGGGAGATAGATTTATTGGACAATATCTGCTGTGTTAATAAATTGCTCGCCTGCGTAATGACAAGCATATAATGAAATAAATAATCCTCACTGTCGAAATTTGAACACGGCCGGTCTCCACGAAGACTAGCGAAGCACGCAAGAGAACAAGCTGCCTCGTTACTTCTGCATACGTTCGATTTCCGGGGCGGGTAAATTTTTATTGAGGTTATTCAATTAAGAGTTTGAAAGTCGATTTTATGATACCCCAATGGTTCGAAAAGCACAAAAAGCCGATGGTCACAAATATGAATATACCTAAAAACCTATGTTTCCTCAAATTAAAGTACCAGAACAAAGAAAACTCATAAAATTAAAAAAAAAATTACACAAAGCAATGTGACTGGATGGTTTGGAAACCACAATATGGGACAGATAGGATCTGACAAAATTGAAACCGCTATAGCACTCACCGCTAGAAGTTTTAAAATAATAATTATCAAACCACTGCAAAATCTTCAGTCGGGTCATTTATTAATAGACGTCCATCGGAATATTGATTCCCCTTGACTTTGTTAGAAGTTGACTGTCAATGTCACACCTTGAAATCGTGCTTACAATATATTGTATTGAAACAGAACTTTTACTGGTACAACTTTTACAGTTTCCTTTAATTTTGTTCTTGCTTATTGGTATTTAGGTCAAGATATGTATTGAAACGCTCGTGCCTAAATAACTTTTAACTATGGGCCATAGAAGCCTGGAAATAAAAGTTTTTTTATGTGCCTACTTGCTCGAAATAAATGATGTATAAACCGCTTTTGATGAGTTTTGGTATGGAGATAGTTGGAGATGAGGAAACAGGACAGGGCACAAAGTTTCCACACAAACATGTCGTGGGCAACAGCTCGTAAGCTATGTTACCTACTGAAGTGTTTCATTAAAATTTATTCAGTAGTTTTTAAGTGGAAAGTTATCAACAGAAAATTATTTATCCATCCATTCATCCTCACAGGATAATAATTATGAAGTATGATAGAAAATTAGACTTTCCATAGAAAGAGGAGGCCTGTATCCCAGCAGGGAGCCTAATAGACTGAATGACATTAATATCATATATTTATTTGTCAGTGAAACACACACACCGCCCTACCCGTTTACAACTAAAAAAAGGTTTATTGATCGAGAGATCGCGGGTTCGAACCCCAACACTATTGCCGTGAACCCACTCCAGACACAAGCATATTTTTAGCTAAGTTGGTTAACGAGACTGCTGCTAGACTCACTTATTTAAAAATAAAAACTGTATTAATTCTGTTAACGTTTGTTACTCCTTAATACTCACCTACAGTTTTGTTACTATCTAGATGGTTAATAAATTGTAAATCAATAATTGGCTTTATAAAGTATTGTAAAAAGTTTGCTTAAGAGCTGTAGATTTCATTATAAATAAATAAATATCGCACTGACCAGTACACATAAGTTTCATACAAGAACAAAATATTACCGCGTGAGAGTAAACAAATGGACCGAACACAAAGCTACTGACATTGAAAGCTTTTACCAATAGAGATTAGGATGCGATAACGCTGATCGATACCGGACTTACAAACAAAACGATTCATAGTAACAGGATGTTGTTTTGCTCTCCATAACACCATTAATGATAATCATTTTATGGTATTTAACTCGAGTATCAGCGGATTTTTGTTTGTCAAACGTCGGCAGTGAAACTATACAAGGCTACGGATTGACATATCTCTCGCACTCCACCGAATGGATGCGTTTACGCAGTAAGCTAAATAAATATAAACTTTCTTTTGGCGGTACAGGAATCCAAGTTACCGTTCTGAAACAGGAGCCTTATTGATCCATATATACACTATAGATATAATATTAAATTAATGCATAGATTGTTTAAATAATAAAGAAAGAAAATACATTTATTTGACCCAGATGTTAAGGCACACAATTAATACAAAATATAAAATTGAAACAAAAACTTAATTAAATATAAAACAGTATTGTTAGTGTCTCACTACTGTGCCAGATAATAACAATACCTAAAAATAATTAAAGCACCCGGATTGTTCCTGCTGGTGCAAAAGGCCCCAGAATACTTGAAGCATTACCACGCCGAATGGCAAGTCTGCGCACCTGAAACGATCCAAAGCGATTATCCAAAAAAAAAATATTACTGACCTCGATCACGCCTGACGGTAAACGAAAAATAGGATCTACTATTATGAGACGAGAAAACCCAGAAGATGCTTGTTCCGTCTTGTTTTAATTAACGACTGACGAAGAACAAAGGAGCCGGCAGAGAGTTCTACACCTTGGCCGTACGCATAATAAATGTAGAGAAGGGCTTAGTATGTACGACATGGCGGTATATTGACCAAGTGAGACAATAACTTGACATCAAAATTAACCGGCCTTAGGTCTCCAAATTCAGACACGATGCGGTGAACGAACTACGAGTATAACATTTAAGGCTCCTCCAGACGCGAAAATAGGTTTAAACGCGAGTTTTATAATGCGTTAAAGTATATGATTCACTGCAGTTAACACAATCAGAAAAATATATGATATTCTTCAGGATATAATCTAGTTAAGTAGTGTGTTGAAAACATAATACAACAAATTTTAATTAATAGAAAAAAATCACAAAGATACCTCTAAAAAAATCTTTTAACGAATAAAAACCATATTAAAATACATACGATCATTCTGATTTTTTGACAAATTATTCAACAAGAAACATACTAACAAAATAGTGTTTTGTTTTTTTAATCCAATCAATACATTTTCTGTAAATCGCGTATTATTATTTCGCAATATAATACGTACGCATGTGTGCGTAAACGCCTGTGTACCGACAGTGCCGGCCAACGCCTGTTGCAATATGGACGTGTCGCTTTTCTCGCCGATTTATTTCGACTCCGAATTGTTTGTAGTTATTGTAAAGTTTCGTCTGTAAATTCATTATTTTATTTATAAATTCATTTTTATATCAATTTTCTATAAATAATCTTCTTTCTTGTAAATATAAAATACTTTAGGTTAAAATAGCGTAACTTGATTTCAATTTTATTTTATAAATATGGGAAATAAAGTGAAGCCAGTTAAAAGGACTAAAAAACGTTCCTATAAATCAAACGCGGTACATATGAACGATGTTAAAAGGTAAGAATATTTTAGATTACTAAATTATTTCTAAAATATTATGACACATTATTGGAACCGTCTCAGTATTGAGCACTTTATTTTACTCGAATACGGTCAGTTATTTCCTTACAATTTCTGAGTTCTATTAGCGTGTATAGTAATGAATCGGATTGGCGACCGCCAGTGTCCTGGATCAAACCTAGGGTCTAATTTTGTCTTTTTGTCACTTCTATTTTATTGAAAGTACTTTTATATTATATTTAGATATTTTTGTAAATATTTTGTTGAATAAAAAAAGAAACGTTTTCATTTTTTTATAGGAGAAAGAAAGTCGAAAATGTCAACGCCGAAGTTATTTTCAATGAGTAAGTATCGACACATTATCTAGGCTATAATAAAGAATAAAACAAAGTAAGAAACATTTTGTTTCAAGACCGCGGTTTATTGATATGGGCAGTAATGTGCATGACAAAATATCTGATTGATCTGAAAATTCAGATGTTGCTTATTGTCATACATAACTAAGTAAGAGAATAGGTATGTACCTAACTATGAATGTTAGTTGCCTAATCTTTTATTTGTAGCTCAACAATTTTACGAAATGAATACAAAAAATTGGCCAAGTGCGAGTCAGACTCGCCCATGAAGGGTTCCGTAGTAACTATAATAATATAATATAATATAATATGTATATTTATTTGACGAATAAAAAAACCTTAAAAATTTCTTAAAACTAGCTTATTTATATTTTTACAACTACGCTAAATAACTTTGTTTTTCATAGTGTTTGTATGAATCACAAAGTTATATTTGCGGTTTTAGAAAATATGCTGTATCTCAAAAACTGCTGAACCGATTTCGTTCAAACCAATTTTGGTTGAAAGTTTACATTAAGATCTACAAAAATTTTTTTTTTTTTTTCACTCCATTATTATAGAAGTTAGAGGGGGGACCCACATTTTACCACTTTGGAAGCTTATATCTTTTAAACGATTGACTTTATGAAAAAGCGGTCTTAGAAACCCTCATATAATTTTAAAGACCTGTCCATAGATACCACACACACATAGGTTTCATGAAAAAAAATATTTTCATTTCTAGTTCCATGTATGGGGGACCCCCCTTTATTTTAAATATTTTTTATTTTTTTTTCTTAAAATCGGAAAGCGGTTTACAGAATACATCTACCTACTAAGTTTCACATGTATAGTCTTAATAGTTTCGGAATAAAATGGCTGTGACATACGGACGGACGGACAGACAGACAGACAGACAGACAGACAGACGGACAGACATATCGAAACTATAAGGGTTCCGTTTTTTGCCATTCAGCTACGGAACCCTAAAAAATGAAATCTAAAATGTACCAACTTCTGAACCACAGAACTAGAAATTTAGAATTGACATTTTCACGCAGTTTTAAAATTGACATGGTCACTAAATCTGTCTTAAAACGGGATATTTACTACTATATTTTGGCACAAGTAATATACAGGGTGGCAGGGACATCGACGCACAAACGCTTACCAGGGATTCGGTACATGATTCTGGACCCCCTGCGTTGGAATTTTTCGTCGTTTTTTTTTTAATTTTTCAGGATTTTTCAGTATTTTTTACTGAAAACTGTATAAAATCATTATTAATTAAAATATAAAATTCACTTGTTTCACTTGAAACAGCAATGTAAATAAAATTCGAAAGAGCTACCTGATCAGCTGTTTTGCTAGGGTTAATTTGCGAGATCAACATAACTAATCAGGTAGCCTTTTCGAGTTTTGTTTACATTACTGTTTGAAATAAGTGAATTTACTGTTTTGTTATTACGTCGGATTTTTCGTAATTTTATGAAATTAAGAAAAAGCCGACGAAAACTATCAACGCAGGGGGGTCCAGAATCATGTACTGAATCCATGGTAAGCGGTTGCGCGTAGATGTCCCTGCCACCCTGTATTTGTTGTTTATAGTTTCGTCATGTCTGTCTGTCTGTCTGTTTCTGTCTGTCCGTCCGTCCGTCCGTCCGTCTTCCGATAAACCGCTTTCAGACATTGAGAAAAAAAAAAAAAAAATTAAAATACATGGAACCTCCCCATACATGGAAGGCTCCCCATATATGGAACTAAAAACTTAAAATATTTCTTTACATGAAACCTATGCGTGTGTGATATCTATAGACAGGTCTTTAAAAAATGAGATTTAAGTTTCTAAAACCACTTTTTCATAAAGTAAATCGTTTCCAAAGTGGTAAAATGTGTCTCTCCCTCCCCCCCTCTAACTTCTATAATAATGGAGTGAAAAATCTAAAAAAATATATGTCTGTAGATATACACTTTCAACCAAAATCGGTTTGAACGAGATCGGGTTAGCAGTTTTTGTATTACAGCATATTTTCTAAAACCGCAAATATAACTTTGTGATTCATACAAACACTATGAAAAACAAAGTTATTTGGCGTAGTTGTAAAAGTGTAAATAAGCTAGTTTTAAGAAATTTGTAAGGTCTTTTTTGTGTAATTAATATACATGTTATATTATATTATTATAGTTACTACGGAACCCTTCATGGGTGTGTCTGACTTGCGCTTGGCCAATTTTTTTTAGTTGTTTCACAATTGAAACTCGAAACAAATAACAAACATGGTAAATAATGTCCCGCTTTAATTTGTAATGAATTTCATTACCACAAACTTTTTGTATTTTTAGATTGGAAACTGTGGCATCACAGAATGATCACGGTCGTGAAGTTATTGATAAAAGTACATATTCATCTGAGCAAGTACTAGAAGAAACCTTTAATACACAGGTAATATTCAAAACTTCAACCGCACGTTACAGTAACATAATTTTGCGAGTTGTGTAGAATTAGTTTTATAAATAAAAATGGTATAATTCAATTTTAGGTGGCTAGTGCTACTGAAGAAAGTCATTGTGATGTCCAACCTGAAAACCAAGAAACTAATGGGTTAAATTATAGTGCAGAAGTAAGTTATTCCGTGAAAACATACTTATTTAAAATTATTTTAAGTTAAAACAATGTTTTATGGTATAAAAAAAAATTTATTCATTTATTTTTACAGACAGAAAACTATACTCCTAAGAAGAACATACAAATTGGACGCAGGATTATTAATGTTTCCTATTTTTTTTTAAGTTGTGTGAGATCTCAAATCACGGACCATTAGACTGCGGGCTATCTTCTCTTGAGTTAGTTGGTGAAAAGCTTCACGGCTTATCTTCCAAATTTACTTTTTTATGTAAAATGTGTAAACAACAATTTGTTATCATTAACGACAATGATAATTGTTTATCAATAAATACATGTGCTGTAGCTGGTGCAATTTCTATTGGTTGTGGTCATTCTCAGCTACAAGAATTTTCATCAGCCATGAATTTGCCAATGATTTCCCAAAAAACATACCAAAAGAACCACAAATTACTGTCGGAAAACTGGCAGCAACTGGCACAACAGTCCATGGATCAAGCAGGTGAGGAAGAGAAAATTATGGCTATAGCAGAAGGCAGGGTCACAAAGAATGGTACGCCTATCATAGCTGTGATAGCAGATGGTGTGTACGGTAAAAGGTCGTACAAAAAAAATTATTCAGCTTTATCCGGCGCTGCTGCAATCATAGGTAGAAAAACAGGCAAACTTTTATATTTGGGAGTCCGAAATAAATATTGCTACCGTTGTGATCGTGCCGAAAAGAAAAAAACAACAGTGCCTGAACATTTATGTTCGAAAAACTATTCCGGTCCGTCCACAGGAATGGAGAGCGAAATCATAGTGGAAGGTTTTAAGCAGTCATTAGCTACCCACGGTTTGATTTACGGACGACTAATATCTGATGGTGACTCAAGTACTTATTCCAAAATTTTGCAGGCAAGACCTTACATTGATATTACCGTCGAAAAAGTAGAATGCAGAAATCATTTACTGAGGATTTTTTGTAACAAAATGATGACATTGCAAACTGAAACCAAATATTTAAAAAGTCACAGAAAATTATTGACCATATCGCGAGTTTTGAGCATGAGATCCTGCATAACCAAAGCAATACAAAAAAATAAAAATGATCCCTGCCCAGAAGAGCAAAAATTATTTGAGGACATTTTACAAGCACATCATCACGCTTTTGGAAACCACCTTGAATGCAAAACACATTTCTGCAAAAAAACGGGAGATATGGAGCAAAATGATGTTCCAAGTGACTTTCAGCTAAGTTCTCTGTGGCAGAGAATTAGTATAATGATACAAAGTATTGCTGGCCATGCTCGAAGTTTACTTCATGACGTGGACAGTAACGTTGTAGAACGCTATCATAGCATCATAGCAAAATATGTAGGAGGAAAAAGAGTTAATTTTTCCCTCAAAAACTCATATCAGACGCGATGCATTGCGTCAGCAGTGTCGTTCAATGAAGAAAATGCACTTTCGAAGCTTTATAAAAAAATTACCAATAAGAGCCCAAGAGGCAAACTGAAACTGTGGGAAGAAAGAAAGAAGAAACAAACACTCCTTAGTAAAAGATATATAAAAAGAAAAAGAAGGCTTGTTTTCAGTAAAAAACAAGACGATAAGGATTATGGCCAGTCCTATGAAAAGCCCGATATGCCGGTAGAAATACTGGATAAACTGAAAAACGAGTTTATGAAAAAAATTAAAAAGTCTGATTTGGAACGAGCAACAATTGAAAGAAAAACTGTTTTACAAAGTGATAGTGGAGAATGGCTAGAGATGAGAAGATCGTTATTGACTGCATCCAATTTCGGCAGAGTTATAAAAAGGCGTATTAATACACTGTGTGCTAATTTAGTCAAAGATATTCTTTATCGGAACAAAATTGACCACGTGGAATCTATTAGACATGGCCAATTGAATGAAAAAATCGCACTTGCACAATTGGCTGTACAAGAGCGCAAAACGATTAGACCCTGTGGTTTATTTATAGACCAAGAACTATGTTTCTTGGGTGCAACGCCTGATGGATTAATTGGAGAAAATACTGTTGTTGAAGTAAAGTGTCCTTTGACAGCCCACAAAATGGGCCTAGCAGCAGCAATTGAAAATAAAAAAGTAAACTTCTGGCAAAAAACAAAAACTAGTGAACTAGCCATCAACAAAAAACATGCTTGGTATTACCAAGTTCAAGGACAGCTACACGTAACCCAAAAAAAATATTGTTTGTTTGCCGTATGGGAGAATGAAAAAGAAAAGCTGAAGACGGAAATCATTCAAAGAGATGATACATTTTGGGAAAGAGAAATGAAAGAAAAATTGAAAAAGTTCTATTTAGACTGTATTTTACCTGAGATACTTGATCCCCGAATTTCAAGAAATATGAAAATTCGTGAACCATACGTAAAAAATAGAGATGAAAATACAGATAGAGATAAAAGTGACAAAAAAGACAAAAGCGAAATGGAATGAAAGCAAACTGTTCCGGTGCAGCAGTTTGTTTTTTCTCTGCACGAGCACATACAAGGCAGTATTTGTTTTGGATGCCTAAAAACAAAACTTGTTGTAGTAGAAAACTAAATTTTGAAGATTTGTGATTTGAGTAATTTTTTTCCAAAATTTGTGTATTAACATTGCGCTCCGTATGCGTAAATACGACAAAAAATCACAAAATAAAATTATAATAATTAGCTTGTTTAATTTTTATGTATCCTTCCTGTTCGTTCACCTGTCCATCCATCCACCCAGTCCGTATCCCACCCTTTCATTCGTCTCTCCTCGCATCCGTAGGTATGTTCACTTCACACGCTGTATTCTTACAAACCGTATATTGCGAAAATAAAAATGACGAAAACAAACTGCTATTTTATACAAAAAGTTTATTCACTTGGAAAAAAATAACTGAAACAGCTGTTTTTATTGTGATTTCAGAGCTGGTGCCATAGTAAAACTTGTTCATAATTATGAGTACAATAACCTCCTTTGGTATTACTTAAACTCTTTTGTAACACCCTGTATATTATTTTTCTTCAGAATCCACCATCAAACTTTTTGATGTTTTTTTTTTTCATTATATTATTCTTGATTCTGAAATAAAATATCTATAGGAATAAAAATTATTGTTTTTAACCGACTTCAAAAAAAAGGAGGAGGTTCTCAATTCATATTGAACATTTTTTTTTATGTATGTTACCTCATAACTCGGAGACGGCTGGACCGGTTTGAAAAATTCTTTTTGCGTTTGAAAGGGTATACGTTCTAGTTGGTCCCATTGTTACGAAATCATGATCTGATGTTGGGATCCTGGAGAAATCGAGGGAACTCTTCAAATATTATAGGCACACCTATAGCGTTTTGAGTATTTCTTATAGTACCTTGAGCAGTTGCTTTTGAAAATTACCATTTGGGGAAGTTGAACTGATGATGAAGACCACAGATGGCCACTGAAACTACTCAATAATAAGTATTTCGTGGATTGCGATTCGATTACTTGAGTACGGATGTTAAGCACTTTATGCTCATCACAATGCATATGGTGATGTAGAGCTGATGGTGATGTACCAGGAGAACTCCTCAAAAATTATCAGCTCTGCACCAGGAAAAGCAATATTTTGTAAAAGGTGATAAGTAGTTGACATTTTGGCTTTTGTAACTAGATAAATTACAAACAGTCCCACTAAAAAGCGTGAAATAAAATTTTTTGCAAAAAAATAGAACCGACTTCCATATAAAAACACTACAAAGGCAAAAATAACTTTAATTTCGGAAGGCGGTGTCAAAAATATAAAAGAAACTACAAAACAAATGACACCGACTACCGAAATTAAAGTTATTTTTGCCTTTGTAGTGTTTTATATGGAAGTCGGTTCTATTTTTTTGATAACCTAATGAATTAAATAAAAAATAAGAGAACAAAACTATGCACATATTTTAAAATAATAACAACACGAAAATATGTAAATATCTATAAATACATAATATTTAATAAATAAGACAACAAAAAGCTATACCGCGAATGAGATTCGATCTTGGTGATCGCCGCGGAAACGCCGCTCGCAACCCGAACGGTGACACACTGGACCGCTCGAGCTCTGTAAACCAGCCGCGAAATTACGATGTTAAGCCTGCGCCGAGTAAAATAACTCAAAACGGTCTTCACAACTAAAGGAATATAACCTATAATAGTACTTTAATTACCATACAAAAATATGTAATGAACACTAGAATAAATGTGTTAGCAAACATAGTTGGCAAAATTTAAAAATATTTTATAGTTTATTAAACAAAAATACATAAAGTTGGACAAAAATCCTTACAAAACATGCTCGTGCGTCGCTGAATTTTGATAGTAAACTGTTGAATTTTTTCATAAACTTCAATTCATATTATTCTCTAATTATCATACTATCATTTACAGCTTTAACATTTCAAAAACTTCGCTTGGTTGTTTTAATTTTAATTTTTTCTTCTAATTTGCGCTCTATTTTGAACCATACGCAACGTACACCGGTCGAAAATTCAGTCGTCCACGGGAGCTCAGAGAGGGGTCACGTCTCATCGTGGAGCGTTTCGCCGGTAACGATAATTCGCGATCTATTGTGTACGTATGTATTGCAGCAATCCGTTGAATAACATAAGTCATATTTTTTGTTTTTTGAGTACGATTTATTATGCATACCCAACAATTACTTTTTATTGTTCAATATATATTTCTTTAACATTTTTTTTTTCAATATTTGTTTTATTATGGGAAAATGTAAAAAAAAATATTATTAGAAGAAAGTTGGCGCAAATTTTCGAAAAAAAAGCCATTCTCATAAAAAGTACGTATTTCTATTTTGTGATGTTATTATTGCTTTTTAACCGACTTCAAAAAAAAGGAGAAGGTTCTCAGTTCGTCTTAAACTTTTTTTATGTATGTAACCTCAAACTCGAAGACGGCTGGACCGATTTGGATTTTTTTTTCGTTTGAAAGGTTATACTTTCTAGTTGGTTCCATTGTTATGAAATCAGGATCTGATGATGGGATCCTGGAGAAAGCGAGGGAACTCTTTAAATATTATAGCCTATAGCGTTTTGGGTATTTCTAATAGTACCTTGTGCAGTTGCTCCCGAAAAGCACCATTTGAGGAAGTGAAAGTGATGATGAAGACTTTTTTCAAACATTCGATATGGGTATCGTGTAATGGGTTTTTGGGGGTGGTGATTGCAAATCTGGAATTTATTTTTAAATTCAAGATGGCGTATGCAACTTTTTCTCACAAATTCGATATGGGTACCGTGTAATAGGTTTTTGGGGGTGGTGATTGCAAATCTGACATTCATTTTAAAATCCAAGATGGCGGATGCAACTTTTTCTCAAACTGTCGATATGGGTATCGTGTAATGGGTTTTTGGGGGTGGTGATTGCAAATCTGGCATTCATTTTAAAATCCAAGATGGCGGATGCAACTTTTTCTCAAACATTCGATATAGGTATCGTGTAATGGGTTTTTGGGGGTGGTGATTGCAAATCTGGCATTCATTTTAAAATCCAAGATGGCGGATGCAACATTTTCTCAAACATTCGATATGGGTATCGTGTAATGGGTTTTTGGGGGTGGTGATTGCAAATCTGGCATTCATTTTAAAATCCAAGATGGCGGGTGCAACTTTTTCTCAAACATTTGATATGGGTACCGTGTAATGGGTTTTTGAGGGTGGTGATTGCAAATCTGGCATTCATTTTAAAATCCAAGATGGTGGATGCAACTTTTTCTCACATATTCGATATGGGTATCGTGTAATGGGTTTTTGGGGGTGGTGATTGCAAATCTGGCTTTCATTTTGAAATCCAATTTAAAACACATACGATATCCATATTGAATGTTGGAGAAAAAGTTGCATCCTTGGTGGATGCAACTTTTTCTCCAACATTCAATATGGATATCGTGTGTGTCTACTAAGTTAAATACACTGATAACCTTCAAGGGTTTATTGCTAAGTATAATTAACAAAGTAACGTAAGGGCTAAAATTATCGCTAAATGATGAAAATGAGTGCACCCGGTTGCTGTTCGAAATACACTTAGCTCGCGGCGAACTTAGTGCGACCGCATTATATCACTTGCTCAGCAAACGTGGTCGATTGCAAAATATTAACCTTACAACCATCTTTATCAAAAAGTATAGTTAAACCCTTTTCGATAGACTTTTTAACAGAAATTAAATTTGATTTTAAATTCGGTACAAAGACAACATTTTTTATGACATTGATAGTTTGTAAATCACTCAAAATAGACACATCTCCAATACACTCACTTGATAGCTCGTCACCATTAGCAATTGTTACCTTACCACAAGTGAAGGACCTTTTGTTTGTCATCCAGTCCGATCTGAAACTCATATGAGTTGAGGCTCCTGAGTCCACAATCCATTTTTCTTCTGAAAATGCTCCATTTTTTGAGTCAACATTCATAGCTCCTAAATGCGTAGAATATAGATTCGAGCATACCTGCTTGTGGACCTTTCGGTGTGGACATTTTGGACGCTTGTGTCCTGGTTCATTGCATCCATAGCAAATAACAGGTTTTGGTTTTGGTTTGGTCTTCTTCTTTTCACACTGAGTCCGCAGAACAGTTTCATTAGTGGAGAGAGTCTTCGTAAATTCATTCAAGAGTTTTGTCTTGATCATGTCAGTGGTTATATTAGCATTGCTGTTTTCTAGAGCCATAACCAATGGATCATAAAAAGAAGTCAAACCACCTAGAAGTATAGCCGCTAAGGTTGTGTCTTCAAGTTCCTTACCAATATCGGCTAGGTCTTGTGCGGTGCTCATAACTGCGCTGATGTACTTCTCTACTGAATCAAAATCTGTGAGAGAATATCTGTAAAGTCTTCTTTCAAGAGCCAATCGACGTCCAATTCCTTTGTCCTCGTAGGCTACTGCTAAAGAATCCCATGCTTCCTTGGCATTTTTGGCCTTTCTGACATGCGTAATTGCAGCATCGTCTAACGCAAGACAAATCTTAGACAGAGCTCTAACATCCCGCTTCTTTTTTACGTCTGCGGGAGTGGTGTCATTTTCAGAATACCCTACGATAGCTTCCCAAAGATCTTCATGTAGAAGATACATTCTCATTTTAAACTTCCAAGTTACATATCCCTCTCTACTGCATAGTGGCTTAATAGCATTGGATTTTGTTTCCGCAGAGCCCGAACTCATTATTTGTATGAATGATGACAGCTCACAAAAATCCAGAAAAATATGTTGTAGTTCCGGAACTTTTATATTTTCACGAAAAGAACTAACAATATCACTTAACAGCCTTTTTCGTGCTGATAACGTGTTGTTTTTACTAAATATTAGTTTTAGTAAAGGAAAAATACGTGTAACTTGTTAGAAGTTTATTGACAGAAGTAATTATCATAAATTCAAATTTTTTATATAGATTACTCAAAACAGCCAGTACTACAACAATCCTGACATTCATTTTAGAATTTACGACGAAAGTTCATTGGCTACTTTGTTAGCTTACAATATACACTGGGTTATTGACAATTTAACTGATCCTAGGTTAAGTGACTATTCAGTATTATCTAGGGTATCTAATAATACTGAAATTAATTGTTTAAACCCTTAGATGTGACAAAGGCTTTTAAAAACCTTCATTCAAAAAGCTCTTATAGATCTCAATCATCCAATTCGTTTGGAAGAAGTTGATTTTGAATTGGTAAATAAAATTGTTGATGTGCTGACCCCAATTAAATTGACAGTAGAAGCAATCTGTCGGCGAGATGCTAATTTATGCACAGCTGTTTCCGCTTTGAAATTTCTTATAAAACAGCTATCTAGCATAATCATTTTTTGGCAAGTGCTGACACTTGCCAAAAAATGAAAACATCCTTAGTGGAACGTATGAAGCAACGACGAAGTGATGATTTGACTGGTGTGTTGAATTAATTACAAAATCCATGAAAAGATGATGAAAATCAGTTATTATCGGATTTGGAATGGCATGACATATTTCCAGTTTCTACACAGGCTTTAGTTTGGAAGCAAATAAAGTGTATTGTTAAAAAACTTAAAAGTCGTGATGACACGGAAGAAGAAGAAGGAAGATCAGGATCACAAACAGATGATGAGTTAAGGCCACAAACCTCCCAATCCCAACCCCAATTGACACTAAAGGAAAAGTTATAGCTGGAAATTGATAAGAGTATGAAATCCCCAGATCGTGAAGAACGAATACAAAATTAATCGGGGTTGGCAAAATATAGTATTAGACGTGAAATAAGCCTGTTTGAAAATGGAGGAATTAGTGGATATCACTTAGAAACAGCATATAAGTATCTATTGTCTATTCCTCCAACCAGTGTAAAACCTAAACGAGCGTTTTCAGCTGCTGCTTATGTTGGTAATAAACGAAGCAGGCTTGGAAGTCAAACCTTGGATGCATTGATATTTCTACGATTGTATTTTCAAAATTCGAAATAAGTTTTATTGTCTTTTTATTTCTTACAAAGTATAGTATCTTTTTGTCATTTTTTCTTTTCTTACTATACTGTGATATGTGTAGTGTACCAAAATTAATCAAATCACGTAATCCCGGGATTGAAAAACATGCTCGGGATTGTATTCTCTAGTTGCAACTAAGAAAGGATTTCTATCGAAATTCTATTTTAGTTGCCAAATGTGTCGAAAAAAATAGAATTAATAAATTGTAAAGAACCAGATAGATAGCCCTACAGACCTCAATCTGAACGATAATTCTGTAAGCAGTTTTATGTCGATAGGAGCCGGGTTTTCTGGTTTAGAACAAGTTTCAGCTTCCTTTGACATTCCCTCTATGTCCGACAAATTATACGCCAAGTGCCATAACAAGGTCTGTCTACTACGGGAATTAGCCAAAGAAAAATTGGCCAAGTGCGAGTCAGACTTGCCCATGAAGGGTTCCGTAGTAACTATAATAATATAATATGTATAACTACTACAGTACTAGTCTGTCTGTCTGTCCATCCGTATGTTACAGCCATTTTATTCCAAAACTATTAGGACTATACATATAAAACTTGGTAGATTGGTGTATTCTGTGAACCGCTTTCCGATTTTAAGAAAAAATTAAAATATATTTAAATTAAATTAAAAAATATTTTCAGTTTTAGTTCCATGTATGGGGAGCCCCCCCATATATGGAACTAAAACTGAAAATATTTTTTTTTCATGAAACCTATGCATGTGTGGTATCTATATACAGGTCTTTAAAATGAGATTGAGGTTTCTAAAACCACTTTTTCATACAATTAATCGTTTAAAAGATATACGCTTCCAAAGTGGTAAAATGTGTGCCCCCCTCTCATTTCTATAATAATGGAGTGAAAAATATAAATATATATATACAACGTGTAACGGAAACCCCATATCTAACCAAAAGGGCTGAAGACAACATTTGGTATGGAGTCTCTATGCACAGTTTCAGCACAAAATAACTGACTTAAAGAATTGATACAAATTATTGGTTTCACATATTTTTTGAATACCAATCATAACAAACGTGTCACAGCACTACGAGGGTCAATAACTTTCCACGTCACTTGCCAATAACACGATAATTCTATTCGTTCTTCTTAATTTGAAAAATTCGGTCTCTGGTATCAGTGTACTGGAATTTGTAATAAGTTCTACACATGTAGACAAAACCCTTGCCATATCGTTTGTTATCATCCAAAGAAGCCATGAACTTGGTATGTATATACCCTTTAAATTACACATTGTATATATTTATATATATATATATATATATCTATAGATCTTAATGTAAACTTTCAATCAAAATTGGTTTTAAAGAGATCGAGTCAGCAGTTTTTGAGATACAGCATATTTTCTAAAACCGCAAATATAACTTTGTAATTCATACAAATACTATGAAAAACAAAGTTATTTGGCGTAGTTGCAAAAAATGTAAATAAGCTAGTTTTAAGAAATTTGTAAGTTTTAGTTTTTTGTCAAGTAAATATACATATTATATTATATTATTATAGTTACTACGGAACCCTTCATGGGCGAGTCTGACTCGCACTTGGCCAATTTTTGTAAAATGTTTTAATAAGCAATATAACATTAGATTTATAGATTTCTTTTATTTTTTTTTTCTTTTAAATTAAGTTACACTTGATACATATATTGTTATGAAATAAATTACGCTTATATTTTCTGCGAAGTAAGTTCGCTAGACAGCATTAATGAAAAAATGTTTTTGTGGTATGGCCCCACGTATATATAATAAAGTACCGAATGTTATTAAAAATATGACAGTACATCAGAATTTAAACGAGCACTAAATGAAATTTTAATAAACAAAACCTATTTCAGTCTGGTTTTATTATGACATTAAATTACATAATTATATTATTTTTTATTTCATACTGGTTTTATTATTCAAATAAGTACTGCATACCCATCTACCCTAACTTGCTACTTACCCAGTTTCGAAGCGTCAATAGCCTAATGGATAAGGTGTCGGACTTGTGATCGAGAGGTCGCAGGTTCGAACCCCACCCATTACACTATTGACGTGAACCCACTCCAGACACAAGCATATTTAGCTTAGTTGGAGGGGTTAACAAGATTGCTAGTAATGTGAAATGTACCCACATTGCTAGTATTCTTTAAAAAAAAATCTGAGGAGTTTAATATATAAAATCAAAGTTTTATTGCAATAGGATGAATAGTGAGGGAACGGATAATGTATTACTACAGTAAAAACAAACGTTAATTTTTATATAATAGGTATAATTTATTAAATTTATTTTTGTGATTTATTTACGTACCTACTTGCTTCATTTAGATCCATCCAGCCGTTTGAGCGTGAAGAAGTAACAAACATGCAAACAGACACATTCATTCACAAACTTTCGCCTTTATAATATTAGTGTGATAAATAAGACCATCTAAATAATTAATATTCGTTTTTCAAGTTTATTCAACATAACGACAAAAAATTAAAAAATGCAAAGTTAGGAAACTTCGTCGTGCAACGGCAAGCGGGCCTCGAGCGAACTTGTCATTGTGTGTGTGACAACGCACACGACTAGCCCGCTGCAGTAAATACCTATTTTCCGCGCGTCTCGTAGGCTCGACACCCTCTTAAATGTAATGAAAAACACGCATCGACGAAATTCGCGCGGTGCACCCCGCAGTAGGCGGGACTACTCGTGTCCCACTTCATATGCTTCACCCCCTCAAATGAGGGGGTGCGCGGGGCATTCTCTGTGATGTGTCTGTGAGTGTGCCCGTTTGAGCAAGGTCAACGGGATTATATTGCGTCTTAAACAATGAGATTAATTAGGCAAGCACTATCCGGAATGATTTATCAGTACTGCGTGAATAATTAGTTACTGTAGTTTTTAAATTCAATCACTTACGCACTTGCGTTTTAATTTCACATTGTTTCATTATAATTATCATACTTAATCATTAGTTAGCGATTCCATTCACGTAATACTCGTGGAAATTGAGTTTATATGTATAGTGTGATGTTGAACGAACAAAATACTTTACCTACATGAACTGTTTTGGTTAATTAGAAAAAATTACCCATAGGTACTTTGCTGGCGTAGTGGATAACGGGACAATTACCTATCACAGAGGAAAGTGTTCCTTGGATATATTTACCTTGAGGTGGAAATCCTCATGGACATCTTCCGCACTGAGACGGGCAAAGGGGTCTGTCAGATTGACCACCCTGTATCCCTTCGCACACTCGTGCTTGACGCTGCGAGAACATGCCTGTATCCCAACATTATAATCCCATGTATAATATGTATGTTTGCTATAATTATTTACATCATCATCGTCATCAACATCGTCATCAGTTTCAACGGTTTTCTTTGACGGGACGCTTGTGGATTTTCGAGCATTGAACTCTTATATTTTTTAACATTTCATACTGCCAGCGTCATCCAACACTGGCCTTCACAGCCTCCCATATACTCTGCCATACTTCTCATTTTCAACACACAAGAGTTTCCCGCGAGTTTGTCGATTTATGTAAATGAATTTCCCACAGCTGACTGGAATTCAGCGACATCTCTTGCTACTTAAAATCCAAATATTTTGAGTAAACAGCTGGAACAGACAGATTTTCATGTTCAACATTATCTTCATCTGCGGAGCCTTTTTTCAACTTATTGTGGTCGGTTTCCAGTCTAATCGAGTTCTAGAGTTTTGCATGGATCGACTGCCTATCAGGTCTGCACTACCTAATAGCAGATTTTCTGGGTCCTGAATACCCGTAACGACTGTTAAAGATGTACAAATGACAGCCAGGACCATTCCGAGGCACGGAGGAATTTTGACATGTTAAGATGGGGACCCATCCACGCATCTACAAATAGACACGACAGATTTCCATGTTATAGTTACATTAACAGTTTTCCAATAGGTACCTACTATTTTTAGAACTACCCACATACTCACACGCCCATATCATTACAACCGGCATCAATAAACCACGTGTATATGTACTATGTATTGATTTTCCTTGGCTTTCTCTCAAGGTGAGGTTCAATGGCGCCTGTTCCCTCATCAATTGTGTGTGTTGCATGTATGTATATGGAAGTAAACTGACACACACTTGTTGTTTTGAACACGCTTTCTGCGTAGTTATAATTAGAATATGCTGATTTTTATCACCAGTATCATTAGAACTGGGTTATCCTTGAGTACTTGACCCATCGCGGACGCAATGTCAGTGTGAAGCCCCTGTAAAAGATATGGCCCACCTCTTCATGTCATGTACATCGTACACCTTGCAGGATCTTAACGAGACCAATACAGGAGCTGTGCAGGTAGCTGCATACTGGTCTAAAGAGGTTTGATCATCGACTCAAAAAGAAGAATTTGAAATTAAAACGAGTTTTTTACCATGTTTATGAACATGATGATATGTTCATCAGTGATCATGGCACTGACTTGTTTCGAGTCAATAAGTACTACCATAACTGTTGGTAAGAGACTACCTATTTGGCTTTGGATTAACTATGGATACGGTATTCAGCATGTATTAATGCTAAATCACGTTAGCTCTAGATTACTCTTCATTATGGTATTTATCAGAAATGAATAAGGATTTAGTAACTTAAAAACGGAATGGGTGATCCTTTCGCTACAAGCGATATTTTACATCCTATTTGATAACCTATGCATGGATTTGACACAGATAAATAAAATATATTATGTAGTAAACTACATACTCAATACCTACATATAAAAGCGGAGACATTTAGTAATAATGTTTTTTGCAGAAAGATATACATGTATTTATTACCATATTTTTAAATTTCTTGTTCTTGTCTTACTGACCCGATTAGGTACCAACTACATAATTATATAAAGACTTTTACATCAAAACAGGCACGTGGATAAATTATGCAACAGGTTTGATTTGTAGGTGAGTACTTGTAACTGTATTCTGTGCAAAACAAGTTCAGCCCTAGTAAAAGGCCATGATAAACAGACAGTGGTTTTATTGCTCATTAGAAGAATCTTTGAAACGTTATCTCTGTGCTTTTAAAATTAGAACAATCTACAAAATCTATTGCGAAGCATAGGTTGTCTTGGCGTTCTACAATCAGTAAAAATGTTAGAGAGCTTGAAAAAAAAAGAGCCGAGCCAACTACGTAAAAACAGACCTAAGCCTTCCTGTAATTACACCTATAATGCTTCCGACCAGCTCTACTGCAATGCATGTAAGCGGGGGTATTAAAAACAAAATTGGTCCTGGCCGGTCTCACGCAAGGAAGAAGATTCTAAGATCCGCCGTTTCAGAAATCATAAAGGATCTTATGTATCTTTGCCCAAGATAACAGCAGTACTTGTTAAATCAAGAAGCTGCGCTTATTAAAATAGATGCTATGCTAATAATAGATAAGAAATTTAATCAGCGAGGTTCAAGATTCTTAAAACAATCAAGGTTGTTGACTTTAAAGTGTTTGTTGTAGATGCCATAATTATTTAAGACATAATTATGTTAAGGTTACCAAACGAAAAAACCTATCTAACGAAAATACGAAAACTGTAAATTATTTAGTATACCTAAATCTGTTCTTGAATCTTATCGGTCATAAACATCTCCTTAGCCTCCTCCCAATTATGTTAGGGTCGGTTTCCAGTCTAACCGGATACAGCTATTAACTAATAGAGTTTTACATGGAGCGACTGCCTGTCTGAACTCCACAACCCAGTAACTGGGTAACACGATACCCCTTGGCAAGACCTGTGTAAGATTTTCTGGCCTTTGGCACCCCGCAATGACTGTCAAAGGGACCGTTCAAGTATTACGTAAGCACTATAGGGGGGCGTGGGGGTCTTTGCTTTGCTTATTTTTGATGACATGGGGGGTGGGGGAATCTAGATGGTGATTACGTCAGCAGTAATTATTTAATTTTTTACACATATAGCAATACACATTGTCTATGCTTCAAAATTAAATGCATTTTCGAGGATTCCTACAAATAATGAATTGTTGAATTCCGTATCAGTAAAGTTTATTTAAATGAATATTATGTGCGTTACAGACTTCTTTCCAAACCTATTCCTTATTTCTAGATTTATAACTGTTGCTCATGAATCAATCAATTATACCAATGTTTACGTAAGTATGGAGGGGAGGGGTAAGAGCTTTGCTTACTTTTGCTGACGAGGGGGCGGGGTGGATTAAAAATTGCAAAATATGTGCTTACGTAATACTTCAACGGCCCCAAAGATGTACATATGACAGCCGATATCAACTGCTTTACGTGCTTTCCGAGGCATGGAACGAATTCATAGTGCAGACTTCTCCGCTTCTCGAAGCGGCGGCGCCTAATGTTCCACGCGCTCTTCAAACTCAAGGTCCCGATAGGGTCTATGCCTGCCAGGGCTGCCGGAATGTTCTACAGAGATACCGCAGCCCTGGATCGTAAGAGCTACTAAAGGAACAGGGTGAGTTTTCAGTTAGTAGAAGTCTAACACTCCCTTCCGCTCTACCGAGAGCGATTTTCACCCCGAAACAAAAAATATGTCTCCGCTTTGAATACCATTTTTCTCTAGCCTTCAGAGGACAAGGGCACTTCAGAGAATAAGATTTGCAGTAATCCCTCGCTCACCTTCATTTAATCCCATCACAAAGATAAACAGGCTACCATAGAGAGGTACTTAAAAACCACATTTAGATCTACCCTAAGCCGGGAACTTCACAATCGGGAGCGACAAAAACAAATCTTCGATTGGAATCTCGCTTCGGTTCAAGATTAATCGTGATAAACGACTGAAGGGAATTACAAAGGTTTTCTGCTTGAATATCAGGTTCCTACCTTTCTCAATAATGATGTAGAACTTTGAAGTAATGTTTTTTAGGCATCGTGTAGTCGATGAATGGATTTTTAAATACTCAAAGGCAGGCAACGCATGCTAAGGTCGGAACGTGGATGGGAGAGGACCATATTTTTTTTATTACGTATGAGCCCGCTCTTGACTTCGATCACACATGATGGCAAGTGTAAGATGAGGTCTACGATCGAACGAGCGAGCCCAGAAAATGCCTATTCACTCTTGCTTTAAAGGCTGACGGATCATATGTGGCAGGGAACACAGAAGCCGGCAGAGAGTTCCACACCTTGGCTGTGCGCACAATGAATGTTGAAGAAAAGCGCTTAGTACGACAAGACGGTATATCGACCAAGTGTGGATGGTATCCTGCGGTACGTCTGGTAGACCGGTACTAAAAGGGGGATGAAGGGATTAGGTCGTGAAGCTCCTGCGCACACTCTTCGAAGTACAATCTGTAGAAGATAGACAGGCAAGCAACGTTTCGCCGGTGAGCCAGGCTGTGAATCTTGCCTGCCAGAACCTCGTCACCTATGAGCCTTTTAGCTCTGCGTTCGATCGAGTCAAGTGTAGCTAGCTGGTATTTGGCTGAGCCATCCCACAAGTGACTGCAATACTCCATACAGGATCTGTGCTTTATATACATTCAAAAGCTGTCCAGGTGTGAAGTATCGCCTCACTTTCTGTAGGATACCTAGATTTTTGACTGCAGTCTGAGCTCTAGACCATCTAAACATATCGAGATGCCTTCGTGCTTTGGAATGAACACTAAGCCGTCAGTCCCGGCTGTCATTTGCTCGTCTTCGACAGTCGTTACGGGAAATAAGTCGCCAGAAAATCTGGCCCCAAACTTGTCAAGGAATATCAATCTTTTCATTATAAATTTTATTCCTCAGGTGCATACGGTTACACAGGCAGACGACCCCGACATTACTTGGAGAAGGCTAAGCGATGATGATGATCGTTTTGCCCAATTTATTGCACAAATTTCCCTCGTCTTCTGTTTCGTTGTTTCAGGGATTGTATATTTTCTTCATTTAGCGTTCATTTTATGTATATTTTCTTCAAAGACGGGATTTTCTAAAAACTACGTTAGCAGAATTCCAATCTACATTATTTGCATAGATAGGTACTTAGAGTGCGTTGCTCCTAAACTTAAGAACTTCTCGAGAAAATCTCGCGAAAGGAAAGTGTCTGTCTTTTCAATCAATATTGATTTTCTATAGCGTTTACTGTTTTCTCGATTCTGAATTCAGTAGTATACGTTCAATGTTCTACCTACTTATTGTTTAAAAGCAAACATATAAAGTACCAGAGGATAAAAGGAGCGTGGCTAAATAATAACAGTCGCATGGGTTTTTATTTAACACTCTCACCGCCATACGGTCCGCGGCTGGACGTATATTTTCGAGTACGGCACGCCACTTAATTTTGCCCTGAGCGAGATCAGCAAGCCGTATGGGCCGCCTTTAGTGTTATTACTTAAATAATAAAGGCCAGGAACTTCAAAATTAATATGAAATTGTGAGGTCATAGCGGACTGCATGGCCTGCTAGTAAAAACAAACAGTTAGCCCGCCAGCCGCCCGTACGGCCTCCTCAACTCATTATAGATTTTTCACCGCGGCCTGCACGGGTAGGCACACTTGCGGCCGCCGGCAGCCCGCACGGCCTGCTGCACAGAAAAATCCTATATACCCGGTTAAGCAACACTTGAAGAGGTCGGTCCGTACTTGGATCACTTTGATCAATAGGAATACTTCTTTAACCATTTAATCGAAATAAATTTTCTCATTTTTATTTTTTTAAGCAATTGCCATGTTATCCCTTCACCACATTGGTTCACTGGTAGAGAATGTCTAAGTCATTAACACTACTATATACACTATACAATACGGACACTATGATACTATATAGGTACGCTATGGACTACGTCTGAAAATAAACGATAATTAATTTATTTATAATACACAGTATAATAAATAAATAAATGCACTTAAGTAGTTAATAGATGTAGCATTAAATTCCGTCTTACTATAATACAAACCATCTATAGATTCAACATTATCTTTGCAATAAAATTTCTAATATATTCGATTGGTTGAAGTATGAGCCAAAAATCTGTCCCATACTGTTATTGATTTACAAGAATGCAATATATTCTTAACGTTATTACTTGCGTATGCTATCACCTGATAGATATTAATCAGCATTTTAATCCGTTGCGAATTTATAATATGGTCCTTTTAAACAAATGTGATTATCTACGTTTTTTGTCGGTCTCAGAACATCATCATCATGTTCTGCTTAGCCTTTTAACATCCAACTATGTTGGGGCCGGCTTCCAGTCTAACCGGATGCAAGAGTATTAGTTTTGTACAGACGCCAGCACATGAAGCTACCCGAAACTGTCAATATTCCCAATCAACCTTGAACCTAATTTCTTTAACAATAAAGTTGAAAAACTGTTAAAGAAATTTACCAGATTGTTGTAGCTTGATGTGCTGACGTCTGTACATGCAGGGACTGCCTATCTGACCTCCGTAACTCAGTAGCTAGTAGAGTAACACGATACCCCTTGCCAAGACCAATATCACATTTTCTGGCTTCTGACCGTAACGTCTGTCAAAGATGCCCAAATGACAGCAGGGACCCCCGGCTTAACGAACGGCTGTTATATCGGCTTAACGTACGGCTGTTATATCGGCTTAACGTACGGCTGTTATATCGACTTAACGTACGGCTATTATATCGACCGTGCGGCTGTTTTGCGGTTCAAGATAATGAAATAAAATGCTATAGATGCGTTGCCCGCACTCTGTAATGGCGACATAAAAAGTAGGTAATCACCGTGCGATCTAATAGCCTTGCGCGTATACTAACATAGTTAGCTTGCTGCCGATTAGTACCGATAATGCCTACGCTGTTAAAGGAGCTCGTGGCTGAATACTAAAACAACATAACACACACTAAACAAACATACGTAAACTTATATACTGACATCATAATGTAAAGTTTGTTCCCATACAATAAAAAAAGTTATTTAAAAAATCTAAAAGACCCGACTGCTCAACTAAAATGCAAGAAACAAGCACATTTTTATTTAAAAAAAATGTCAAACTTGAACATAATACGAGTATACGTAATGTTTAAATAAATTTGTAGTTTAAAAAACACTAGAAAAACACGCTTTTATAAATACACGTAACAACTAAAAAGAGACCATTACGTGGCCTTTCTCACAAGTGCAAACACGACTATGATATTATATTCCATCATGGAATGCCAATGCCTATCTTCCGGCTTTATCATCAGACCTTGAAACCTAATCATGGTCAAAGTTCATTACAAAACTTTTCTAAGAAATCCAAAACAGCTATGATACGATTTTCCATCATGAAGTTCCAGTTCATATCTTCCGGCTCCATCATCAGATCAGTTCGACAGTACCATATTAATGTATTGTCATCAGAACTACATACAGCTGCCAATTTTCATTACGCAACGACCATTGGAATGTGGTTAAATTAGTTACCTTAGATTCCATTACATAGTTACATACAGGTCGACCTAATAAAAGCGTGTTAAAAATGGGAAGGGTCCCGCTTGCTTGTCACTTTGAAGTCACTGTGTTCCTAAGATACAGGCTATGCCTAGTTCAGCAAACAGGCTTCATTGTAAGATTTTTTTATTGCTAATAAAGATATTTAATGTAATTAACTAAAAATATTAACTACAAATATATAAATTCAGCCTATACGTTCCCATTGCAGTGACGCAGGCCTCCTCTCTATGAGAGGGGATGGGCCATAATCCAGCACGCAGGCCCAGTGCGTGCTGCTGGATGTCGCATGTCTTCGAACTTTTGTTCCTAGGACATACCGGTTTCCTCACGATGTTTTTCTTCAACGATTTGAGAGTAGTGCTGATGAAATAAATTACACAAAGTAATGTGCCTGACGGGGCTCGGAGCCACAACCTGCAATTCACAAGTTGGGCCGCAACCACTGGGCCACCACTACATAATTACAAATATAAGGTGGGCGCAATACCTCAGACACCCCAATTAGAATATTAAATTATAAGTCGAAAACGACATCCGTAACTAAATTTTAAAACCAAACCTAGACATTTTTTATAAAATAGTTATCCTTACTGAACGCAAAACGTATACGTGCGTCATACAATATCCTTACGCAGACGCATACAGTCATGCAATGTTAGCGGCCGACACGCACACGGGCGCATTTCCTTGAATTAAAGATTGTATTAATTTGTCATGATACTGTGTTTCCATTTTAAGTTAAATGAAAGATTTTCCGTCAAAATTTAACACCTTTTTTAAGACGGAAATCGATTCAGAAGCCGATTCTGAACCAACTAGTTTCAGGAATTGCGTTTATTCTGTTACACGTTGTATAGTTTTCAGATTATTCATTGAAATTGTAAAACGTTGTTAATTGCCAATTTTCATAGTTCTAGGTCAACAGGAAGTACCCTATAAATTTTTATTCCCTTGTGAGTGTCGATATACACATATACATTTTTGCGGTATAAACGATCGATTTTTTTTGCGTTAATATAGAATTTGTTTTTTTCAGAGCTTCAAGAAACTGTAGACCTCAGTTTATGGTTTTAAATTCAAAAAAAGGGTCTTGACAGACAACATATATGGACAACAAAGTGATCTTACAAGGGTTCCGTGTTTTCCTTTTGAGGTTCGGAGCCCTAAAAAGGAAATTTTGCCTTTTTATTGAGGGTTTTCTGAAACGACGTAGGTACTCCAGGCAGCAGCATTTAGGCGCCAAATCTAGTCAGCCTTAAAAAATCCTTATGCTTTCCGATATTATTCAAACTGACGTGGGTAAGTACTGACAGCCGCACAGGTCGATCTCAGATGGATGGGTGACTATCTTAACACATCGAAGTTCCTGCGTACTTCAGAAAGCAAGTAAAACCGTTGGACCTGGCTGTTGTGTGAACATCTTTGACAGTCGTTACGGATAGTCGGAAGCCAGAACATCAGGCACCAGACTTGCCAAGGGGTATCTTGTTACCCAGCTAATTGTTGTTTTGGCTGTTGTACTAGCAATCTTGTTAACCCCTCCAACTAAGCTAAATATGCTTGTGTCTGGAGTGGGTTCACGTCAATCGTGTAATGGGTTACCTGCGTCCTCTCGATCACAAGTCCGACACCTTAGCCTTTAGATAGATAGATAGATAGATATACTCTTTATTGTACACCATAACAGAATTAAATAAGGACTTATCGCTAAAAGCGATCTTTTACAGACAACCTTTGGATGGATTTGACACAGCAGGAGAAAATAAATACTATAATTTTTATAATATAATTTAGTTAGGTTATTCATACTCAGCTGCATCCGGTTAGGCTGAAAGCTGACACCGACATCAACAAATTGACGACAACGTCAAGACCTCTCGTCTCAGTGGCACTCTGGTTGTATGAATTTTCCTGAAAATCTTTATAGGAGAAAGGTCAGGTGATTGCGAAGGCCATTACATGATTTTTTTAAAACTTCATCCTTTTTGAGTTCCGTAGTTGAATGACAAAACGGAACCCTTATAGATAGAGATTTTTTTATATTAATAAAATTAAGAGTAGACACTCTTAATTTTTTTACATAAAAATATCTAATTTTAGTTTACTTATATAAAATTAAGAGTAGACACTCTTAACTTTTTTATATAAAAAAATCTCTATCTATAAGGGTTCCGTTTTGTCATTCGGCTACGGAACTCAAAAAGGCATTTTTGGGCATTTTCGGGGAGACCCCCATACATGGAACTGAAACTAAAAAAGTCCTCCTCTAACTTTAAAAAAAAGAGGGTGAAAAATCTTTAAAAAAATATATTGTGCTGTAGATCTCAATGATAACTTTCAACGAAAATTTATTAGAACGAGATGCGGTCAGTATTTTTTGAGATATTGGGCAGCACATTTTCTAACTTAGTAATTTTATACACAAATGCCATGAAAAACAGTCATTGACTATGGAACCTTCACGGGTAGTTCGACTCGCACTTGGCCCCTTTTTGTATTTTCTACCTACGATTTATTAATTTTAAAATTACAAGTTCTTTTTTTTTCTAAATCTTAAAATATTCATTTTAAATTAGGTATTCTAAATCTTAAAATATTTTCATGAGTTGGTAACATTGGTAAGTTCCTAACAATGTAAAGAGTAATGTGGTTCTATCTCACACTGACGCTGGTATCATTAAATTGATTTTATTATTTTTATAAAAGCGCCATGTTTAGATAAAAAGATTTTTTTTTTGTTACCAACCTAAATTAAATTTTCAAGGACCAAGGATGAACTGAAATATACAGGGTCTCCTTTATGTTTAAAATAATATACAAAAAAAAACGTTGTAACTTGTAACGTTGTAGACAAGCACCTCCTGTAATTTATTTGAGAGTTCGTTGATTCGAAGAAACATTTTCTAACAGTTTCACTTCAAAAAATATTTTACAAAAAAATACTTTACCAAGACCTACTAAAATATTAAAGTAAGTACCTAATTGTGACCAAGGTTTTGTAAGATTCCACGTCCCTTAATATTTTATCGACCTTTTCGAGTTGCGGATTTTTAACGAACGGTAAAATATTTACGATGTTTCAGTTAAGAAAACATGAATGGTATCCTAAATTTATGGCAAGGTAATACATAACGACCTCTCATGCAGTATATTTTTAACTAAACTCATATTCACGGCTATTAATACAGCGCAGCTTAAAAATATATCAAAATTTTCGGGAACAGTAAAATATTGTTACCGTTATTCCAGGCTTCAGGTGTAGTGAGGGCATGGGTCCAAATAATATCACTTATAAAATCACTTCACATTTAATGTTTATGAAAATTGTTTTTAGTGTTTTTATAAACCGCGAATCTTTCGGGCGCGAAATATTGCTGGCGCCCGACTCATAGTTCGATTGAATGTTTTGGTTTGAGAGAAGAGTTCATTTCCAATGTAATGATCGGGATTCCACGCTTGAAATCAGCGCCATCTATTAAAATGTTCCAAAGCTCTATTCGATTCGAAATTTGAATAGACTGTGTTACCCATTAACTTTGTTTTATAAAATTCCTTTCCGTCAAGGAAAGTAATTAACATAAAACTAGTGTAAAGTTTAATTCATTATGATTTGGAAGAATTTAAAGTAATTAGTGTCATTTCCAACTATATAAAAAATATATTACTTTTGGAAGATTTTTGAGCGCCATCTGTGAATTGTATAGAAAACTACGAAGAGCCACAGCGAATGGCAAACCGAAGGGCGAACTTTACGCGTGCGCAATGGAGGGGAGCATAGTAAACTCACTCAATGAAATCAGTAGGCATTTGTCGATAGTGAATATTTGTGGCGTTCGGTTGACGCGGTGAACATTTGCGAAAATTTATAATCGCGGCAACGCCTACACGCGTTTTATAAATAAACTTTGTGTTTGTGAATAGTGACTGGATTTCATAAATATGTCGAACGCACCAGTGAAAAAAGTACCCATACACTTGCAGGTAAGAAAATTTAATTCGCACCTGTTGTTTTCGCTTAAAATCGCGATAAAGTAATAACTATAACAGTTTTTCCTAATAAATACGTGTTCCCGTCTTCAAAACTTTGCAAAATTACCAAAAGGTGTCTTCCTTAGCCAAATTCTACGCCTGGGAATAGTCTGACCTGATTTTCATTCAAAATTTAGGTTGCCGGTGATTTTCGAAAACGTAGTTAATTAGATCATAACTAATGTTTGGAGTACCGACCAATTCGTTTATTAATTGTCATAATATTATTTGGGTGATACAGAGTAAAATATTAAAGATCGTAAGGAAGGTCGGTGAAAAATCTTTTAACAACAATTCAGTTGTAAAAACGAATGTATCGCAGCGATAACACTATCGAATGTTTTAACTATTTTTATCGTACTCTCTAGTTTTATAAATTTGGCATACCTACCTACCTACCAGCTGAGCCTACTAGTAAATTAACTATTTGCATCTCGAATTTATTAAATGGTATTTCAACGAACAGAATGGTTGAGTATAAGCTACCTACCTACTCATTTATATTTACGATACCGCACTACATAACTACAACCGATGTTTTTTTTTTTTTTATTTAGCGACAGTTTCTCAGTGTTTTAATTTTATATGCCTACTGTTTACTTCTACGGAATTTTATTATTCGGGCTGTAAAGTCATCCGTAAAAGTAAATACCTACAGTTAGAGTTCTTGTTATAAATTCCAATTTTCAAGACAGACAAGCATTCACAGAAAAAATGGCAATAAATTGTAATGTTGTAGCCTTGATCCCGGTGAATGACCCCATTTTATGGAGCCCTTCGGTCTTCTAGGGACCATTGCCGTTCGGTTGGTAGGACTTACGTGACATGCGCAGTAGTTACGGGATTTGAGATAAAGGCATGGCCATGGCATGGCGAAACGTGAATGCGAATCTTAAACTGCAGACATTCTTTTGTTGTGAGAGAGGAACTATTGTTGGCATTGAGTGTAAATAGTAGACGAATAATTGTGCAAATTTGTGGACCGTTTTGAGAATGGTGAGTTCAGAGTTGAATGATTGATATATATTTGCACAGGTTTACGCCCAGTCAGATTCTATGCGCGTTTGCCAAATAGAATTTGCCGGTCTAATTTCGATGTCGAATTTTGGTGCTAATTCATGGATCTTCTCGCAATATTTGGTGTAATTTATTAAAATACCTATAACTAGTGTTATAGGTACGCAACCCCGTAAGCTACCTACGTTGCCTAAAGATATAACTAGGCTCCCGTATAGACAAAATGTCGATAGAAAGTTTTTTTCTTTAATGTACAGTTTCTTTTTGGGCTGTTATTTTTTTCTATTGTCGAACAGGGATAATAACACAGACCATATTTTTTTTTATAGTTGATAGGCTTGTGTTTGACCATAATCTCACCTGATGTTAAGCGATGATGTGGTCGAAGATGACGCACGCTTGCCTAGAAGTAACCTATTCACTCTTCACTTAAAGACACCCAGGTTATAACTATCAGGAAACACAGACTCCGTCAGGGAATTCCACTCTCTAGCCGTACGCACAAGGAAAGTAGGTCCACCATGTAACGATGGCGCATCGGCGTTTGTCTTGTAGTCCGATGATGAAACGGGCTTGGCGGAATAAGACTGCAATTCCATCGCACACTCCCCGAAATGTAACCGATAGAAAACTGATGGGCTTGCAACACGTCGTCGATGTTCTAGGCTCTGGAGCCTTGTCTCGACCAATTTTTCGTTGCCGATGAGCCTTTTGGCTCGTTTCTCTATAGACTCAAGTGCATCAAGCTGGTATTTGGCAGATTCGTCCCAGAGGTGAGAGCAGTACTCCGTACAAGACCGAACTTGCACTTGATAGAGGTTGAGCAGTTGTTCCGGTGTGAAGTACCGTCTCACCTTTGCTAGGATTCCCAACTTTTTGGCAGCCAATTGAGCTTTAGCCTCGATAAACGGACCAAAATTAAGGGTGGATGTCAACGTAACCCCAAGGTTACACCACGGAAAGAAGGAGTACGTATTTATATGATCTGTGGATAATAATGGCCAACTTTCTGTTACTTACAATTCTTATTAGTTACTTCTTATCAACAAACAAAATACATCCACTGTCTAACTAGAAAATTCCAATTTCTCGGACAAGGACGTCCAAAATTAGCGGACGGCACTTGTTTCTCTAATCAAAACGGACACTGGCAATCCGGGAAACTAGAAAGGAAAAAGATATTTATCATTGACAACGACAGATTAAGAAAATTGGAGCATTCTAGTTCAAATGCATCTTTTAATTTTGTGCTGTAGATCGAGAGAAGGCAATGATAATTTGACCTATAAAACCGACTTCCATATCAAAACACTACAAAGCCAAAAATAATTTTAATTTCGGTAGTCGGTGTTATTGGTTTTGTATTTTCTCTTTTTTTTTTCACACCGCCTTCCGAAATTAAAATTATTTTTGGCTTTGTAGTGTTTTGATATGGAAGTCGGTTTTATTTTTTGCAAAAAAGTTTTTATTTTCGTGCTTTTTAGTGGGTCAGTGAATTTTCCAATCCAAGCGAACAAAAAACGCAATGCAGTGTAAACGAAAAGATCATCAACGTAAATATTTTTTTAGACTTTTGTTGATTTTTCAGAAACGGCTTGTCCGATTTCGATAAAATTTTCATGGGACCATTTGGGAAGTATACCCTTTCTAACAAGATAAGAATTTTTCAAATCGGTTGGCAAGCGACGGAGTTATGCGCGGACAAACATAAAAAAGAAAAAAAAAATACAAACATCCGAATTGAGAACCTCCTCCTTTTTTAGAAGTCGGTTAAAAATTACGTAATATTAATAAGTACTGACGGTTTTTATTTAAAGATTCGAGAATGATAATTATGTTTTGTAGGAAGAAAGAAGAAGAACCTTTACCCAACTATGCTTGGGTCGACTTCCAGACTAGCCGGATGCAGCTGAGTTTTTTATTTTTATTTTTTATTGACAACCATCTCACCTGATGGTAAGTAATGATGTGGTCGAAGATGGAGCACGCTTACCTAAAGTACCAGTAAGTAACCTATTCACTCTTGACTTAAAGACCCCTAGGTTATAGCTATCGGGAAACACAGACTCCGGCAGAGAATTCCACTCCTTAGCCGTACGCATAATGAAGGTATTCCCAAAACGTTTGGTGCGTATAGGTGGGATGTCTACCATGTAACGATGGCGCATCGCCGTTTGTCTTGTAGTCCGACGATGGAACTAGTATTTTACATGGAGCGACTGCCTATCTCACCTCCAGAACCCAGTAACTGGGTACACAATACCCCTTAGCCGGACTAGTGTCAGATTTACAGGCTTTTGACTACCCGTAATGACTGTTAAATATGTCCAAATGACAGCCGGGACTAAATGCTTAACGTACAGACGCCAGCACATGAAGCTACCCGAAACTGTCAAATTTTCCCAATCAACCTTGAACCTAATTTCTTTAACAGTAAAGTTGAAAATTTATTAAAGAAGGCACGGAGAAATATCGATATGTTAAGATGGTCTCCCATCCTCAGGCTGACCTCGGTAACCGTTGCTTAACCTTGACGGTCAACCCGTTCGGCTGTTTTTATTCATCCACGAACCCCTTTAACTGCTTTATAGACCGAAAAGCAGCTTTTTTCGAGATAGTCACTTTTCTTATCTAAAATATTGTTCAACACACAAACATTGACCGCTTTAATTGGAGTAGGTAACACTCGAAAAATCATAGTAGCGTGACAGTGTTACTATTTTAATTCAAGGTTTATTTCGTTAACGTGTAACGTCTTTAATTCTCAAGCACCTCTGTAGGTATTCAAGAGACCAAACAATTAGGAGAAAACCGGTCTACGAGCCTAGCCCACTAATTAATTAATTAACATGTCAATTATTGAAAGACCACAGACTTTACTCAAATAATTAGTTATCTCTCTTTGAAATTATCATTTGTTTCTTTTGTATAATTATTAGAATAAAGATGGTATGTTGGTTGGTAGTATCCGCTTATCCGAGCCTATCAACAACAAAATAAAACTTCTTTCCACATTTCGCGATCTAAAGCAATAGTAGGTTTTTCAACCGACGACAAAAAAGGAGAAGGTTATCAAGTCGACGCGTATATTTTTTTTTTATGTATGATCACCGATTACTCGAAGACGGCTGAACCGATTTGGAAAATACTTTTTTTTTTTTGTTTAAAATGGTATACTTCGAAATTGGTCCCATTGTCACCAAGTCAGGTTCTGATGATGGGATCCTGGAGAAATCGAGGGAACTCTTCAAATATTATAGGCACACCTATAGTGTAAGTTTTTCGCTACGCATCTAGGCCATAAGCTTCATCCAAGCTTATTAAGAATTTAATTAATTCGGCAGAGTATTAAAGCAAAGTCCGTAAAGGCGGCAACGACCTTGAGGGATTACCTAAAACCACTTTCTTTATTTTTTTGACTAGAAAAAAACTCATTCTAAAATATACATAACATAACAACATACAGTATGGATACGACATATGAGCAATAAATGAAAACACTGGCAATAGTAATCTTTTTTTTTTTTTTTTTTTTTTTTTTTTTTTTTTTTTTTTTTTTTTTTTTTTTAGGTAGGGCCACTTGTAGATCAGCACACTAAGGCTGTGAGTCTACTTAACCGGACTTTCCTGTGGTGACCTCTAATAAATTAAAGGCCCCCAGCCAGGGCTTACAAACTAAAATATACTTAAAAACTAATGACCGCACGCTAAGGGCACTCCCTGTGGAGTACGGGCCTCGGCATAGCGGGGTCATTTTGGGAGGGCAGCAAAGGGACAGGCTGGGTCATATTATTTACGGGAGTATTTATTGCTACTGGCTCAGCATCGCGGGCTGGCTCGTTTGGCAAAGGTCGGGGAGGATTTTCATTACAGGTACGCGGACGTCGCGATGGGCCTCGTCGGCGAGGCCGGAATAAGGAACGCGTTCTGTATCTGTGTCTTCTAAGAGTGCTGGTTTCCCTACTGCTCTCTTGTCGGATGGTGGTGGGGTCGTCAGGCTCGTCTAGGATGATACGCGGGCGACGAACCCGAGAAATCTTGGAGGGTCTGTATCGGGCGGCCGATACGATCAGGGGGTTAGTGTGGGTCTCAGCAGAGGTGAAGTAACGCACTGACATGCGTTTCAACACTTGCTTTATGGTCGGGAGTTTGAGGTCTACGTGGAGATCCTCGTTCCTACAGAACCAGGGCGCGCCCGTGGCCTTTCGGAGAAAACGGTTCTGAACGACTTGCATCCTATGGATCTGATTGGGACTGGCATGAGCAAACACCGGACAGGCATACGTCATGATAGGACGTATGCATGTCGTGTATATTCGGATTTTACATTTAAGGGAGAGCTTGCTGTGTTTATTCAGCAGGGCGTGGAGCCTACCGAGAGCGAAAGCGGCTCGCGAGCGAACCGACTTTATGTGCTCACTGAAATTCAGGAACTGGTCGAGGATCACACCTAAGTATTTGGCTCGCTTCTCCCAAGGGATTGGCTTGCCGAACATAGTGATCGGGCGTGGGGGGGTGAACTTTTTATGCTGGCGAGCCCTGCGAAACAGGACTGCTTGACTTTTGTCGGGATTTACCTCAATCCTCCATTTCCTAAACCAATCGCCTAGTGCGTTGGCTGAGGTCTGGAGGGTATGAGCGATGCTAACGGGATTATGTCCCGAGTAGTAGATGGCCGTGTCGTCGGCAAATAGGGATAACTCTACTGGGGGCTTTTTGGGGATATCGCTAGTGAATAGCGTGAAGAGTGGGGGGGAGAGCACGGCGCCCTGAGGGACGCCGGCTCTGATAGGGCGGGGAGTGGAAAGCGCTCCTTCGATACGATATCTGAAGGAGCGGTTCGACAGGAAGTCTCGAATGATGAGCACGAGACGGTCCGGCACACCTAGTTGGTAAAGCTTATAAATTAAGCCATTGTGCCAGACTTTGTCGAAAGCCTTTGCTATATCAAAGAATAGGGCCCCCGTCACCAGACCGCGTTGAAAACGGCCGCTAATGTGCTCTACGATGCGGTGGGCTTGGTGGACACTGGAATGATGGGCTCTAAAGCCAAACTGTTCGTTAGGGATTAGGCTCTTAGCCTCGACAAAGTCCTTGAGCCGATTAAGAATAATCCGCTCGTAGACCTTGCCGAGGGCGCTGAGCAGACTAATGGGTCTATAGCTAGTCGGGAGGTTCTTGGGCTTTTTAGGTTTTGGGATACCTATCACTATAGCCTCTTTCCAAGCTTGTGGAAACAAGTTGTTGGACAAGGCGCCATTGAAGATGGCAGTCAGTAGGACTAAGATCGTACGTGGGAGGAGTTTAAGTGCCCTAGTGGTCAGTCTGTCAGTCCCGGGAGCTTTCCTAGGTTTGAGTTTCTTGATGATCTCCTCCACCTCGTCTTCCGTGACGGGGGGGAGGGGAGCATCAGGGTCCTCGACAGGGGGTAGGGCAGATCTACGTTCGACTTCAGCATCCACGTGGGCAAGGTGGGCTGGGTCGACTGGTTGGGAGCTGGGAGAGCACTGTGCCTCCAGGCTGTCGGCTAGGCATTCGGCTTTGTCTTCGTCGTCGAAGGCAATGCTTTTGTCCGGGCGGATAAGGGGAGGCATTGAGGCAACCTCAGTGGCGCGCATATTCCGCTGAAGTTGCCAGAAGGCATGGTGGGTGGGTTCCAGTTCGCTCAGGGTCTTGTCCCAGCCGGCTTCACGCCACTCTCTGATGCTGTTACTTACTTTGCGCTGTAAGTACCGCATGAAAGTTTTGTTATTCTGGCAGGGGAAAGATCTGTAGGCACGGACTGCTGCGTTCTTCTCAGTCAGCAGGGCCCGTACATCGTCCGGGAGTTTCCGGCGCCAGTGCTCTGACACCGGAATCTCCTTTGAACAGTCGTTCAAGACAGATTGTACGTGCTCCGTGAGTGAGTCGATCGCAGCCGTCGTGTCGGCGGCGGACTGGATGTGGTCGGGGATCTTGTCCAGGTGAGGAGACGTGTTGGATTTCAGCAATTCGCCTACTTTCCTCCAGTCAGTGATCACCTGTGTGGGAGGGGGGCGGTTAGGGTCATAGGGACCCGATCTCGGAGTTAACTCCAAGATCACCGGTCTATGGTCAGAGTCAAGTTCGTCTACCGTCTCTAAAGAGTGCAAACGTAAGTTCACATTCTTCAGGAGGGCAATGTCGAGTACGTCGGGCAAGTGGGATGGCTCGAACGGATAGTGAGTAGGCCGCATAGGACCTATGATATCTATGTGGAGAGGTGTGCAAAGGTCGTATAGTACCTTCCCACGGGGGTTGGTAATACGACTACACCATGCGGGATGTTTGGCATTGAGATCCCCCGCTATAAGGACGGAGTCACTCATGTCAAGAAGGGCTGTAAGGTCGCTTCGTAGTGAGGCGTTTATCGAAGAATTTGAATCTACGTCGCTGTGCGGTGGGAGATACGCGGATACTATTGTGATAGAGGGATGGCCCGTCATGCCTAGCCGGCAAACGGATACCTCTAAGTGGGCAAGGGGCGGCGGATCCATAGGGATGCAGTGCAGGGAGTTCCTATAATATATTAGAGTGCCACCTCTGTGGCATCTAGTCCTATCGTTCCTAACTAGCCGGTAGTTGGCTACCTTGGGATCCCTAAGGTGGGGTTTGAGGAAGGTCTCTTGGACCAGAAGGATGTCAAGACTATGATCGCGAAGGAAAGTCGCGATCTCGTCCCGTTGATTGGTGATGCCATTGGCATTGAAGTAACCTAGCTTTAGGGATCGGGGCTTTAATCTCTTACTAGCCGTGTTATACATTATGGCTGTTTAAAAAGGTTATCAAAATGACTTTTGACATCGGGATACTGATGGTATACCCGAATCAGGGAGTTGATGCTAGTGCAGGCCACGACCTCCTTTGCCATTTGGATGGCGCGGGGGGACTGGAAGAAACTGAAGGTATTTCCAAGGATGAGGAACGCATCGAGTTCCGGCTCTACCGAGCGAGGGAGTGACTGGGGAGGAGGTGGGGGCTGAGAAGCCACAACAACCGGAGCGGAGGGCATGATGGGTTGATCCATCAGCCCAGGGACTTTCGGCCTTAGTGCCGGGAAGTTTTGGGCGTGATTCGCCGCCGTCCAAGGAGTTGGACGCTGGGGACTGAGGGTCTGGGGGAGCTCAGACGAGAGTGTAGGACACTCTCGTCCCTGGCGTGCGCTAGCGCGCGTTGCCAGTTTAGGGGCGGAGGTTTTCGGGGCTTTCGGACAGCCTCGGTAGTTGGCGGGGTGGCCGGATTGCCCGCACAGCACGCAGCTGGGCGGGTCTGGGCACTGGGACCTATCTTTTGGGCGACTGCACTCCGCGGTGCCGTGATCGCCCAGGCACTTTACGCACCGGGGTTTGCCGAAGCAATTCCGTTGCGCGTGCCCATACAACTGGCAACGGTGGCATTGGCCTACCGTGCCACTCTTGTGTGGCTTCTCAATTAGAATTCCTGAAAGACTGCATACAGTCTTCAGCGCAAAGATGGGGTGGGGACCTTCGGAGACGGGGTGGCAGATGACGAGGACGTTGTTTGACGCCCTGCCACCTCTGCCGTGCATACGGTGCACCTCAATCACCGGGATGTTCTGTGACTCTAAGTCGCAGACGATCTCGGTGGTGGGGATCTCACTGGGGATCCGGCAGAGGACCACCCGAACGGGCTTGCTCTCATGGAGCGTATAAGTGTGGTGGGGGATATTTCGAGCCTTGAGTAGCTTCGAAAGCGCGCGGTGGTCGTTAGCTGTCGCTAACCCTACTTTTATGCCGTTCTGAACGGCGCGGGCATTCGTGTAGGCGATGCGTTGCTCGCCACACGCTTTGGACACGTTTGTCCAAGCCCCCTTGTCATGGATGAAGATGGGTGGGGGAGGGATGGTCTTGCGCACTGAGGCGCTGACGACTGGGGTTTGGGTAGGGCTGGGCCTAGTGGCCGAGGAAGAGGAGGGCTGGCTCTGCACTAAGCGTGCTGGCTCGGGAGGGGAGAGTTTCTTGGCCTTAGGGGCCTGAGTGGAGGACGAGGCCTGCGACCTCTTCTTCCTCTTTCCCTCGACGAGGATAAACTCGTCGGAGGAAGAGGTTTGGTCGGAGGAGTGCTCGGACTCCGCTCGCTCCGAGCGCTCAGAGTGTATGCTCTCTGCGCGCTCCGAGCGCTCGCCTTCCGAGCCCTCTTTTTCTTGTTCCTCCTCCTCAGAGTCCATTTCGACGTCTGGGGGGGAGGGGGACCTATCTGCGTTGGGCGCGGGGGTGGGACCTAAATCTGGCTGTGGGGAGGGAAACACCGCGGGGGGTAAGGAGTCAATCTCCTCCTCATATTTCCTTTGTAGGGCGGGGTTTTCAAATAGGATCTTTCCTAATATATCGGTTGTTCTATTTAACCGAACCGTTAGGGAATCTACTTTGGACACGAGATCCTCAATCCTGTCCTCCATATTGGAGGCGACAGAGGTGGGCATCCTAATCTCCTAACCCTAACATAAGCGCCTCGAGGAGACACGTCAAACGTGAGCTCCCCGAGCAGACGGTCCCCAAAGAGCCCTGCCCCGGAGTTTCTCCTAACACTTCGCTACCGAGAAGAGAAACCCAGACAAACTCGGTAGCTGTGTTGCCGTCTGATGTGGCCTGAGGGGCCCTATTTGCCTAACCCTCCGGGCGGGAATGACCCGGAGGTGAGTTCGCTCCCTGCGGGGATAGCAGGGAGGTGTGTGCCTAATGGTGTGCCCTAAGCTTGTAATCCGGTCGCCAATCTCAATGTGCGTACCGGGCCCTATTGGGTCTAGTGCGAAGGGGTAGATACACCCAACCGACACTAGGTGTGTATGCTGTGAAGAGAACTCAGTAACTAGGTTTGACTAGGAGATCCCCCAAGGCCAAAACCTAGCACTCGACTCCAATTGACTGCTTCACCCTGAAGGGGATCAGCGGGTGCGTCGGGTCAGCACCCCCTTGGTATTGTTGACACCGTGAGGTTTCCAACCAAGGACCACGAAACTGTGGTTTTACCCTGAAGGGGCCAAACCAAATTGTTTTGACAATCTCTGTTAGAGAAGCACGATATCCTTCACCGCCTCGAAAAAGGCGGATCCGGACCAGGCGTCGTAGTCGGCGACTACGAGTGACGTCACGGCGGGCGTGACGAACGGAGCGATGACTCAGGCACGGAACGATCGAGAGCGCGGAGCGGCACGACTGTCGCGGGCGAGCGTCGGAGCAGAATGCAATAGTAATCGTAATGAACATCTTTTTGTATGGGACCAACACAGTATCGGTACGGGAAGCGCGAAAAAAAAAGCAACTGTTCAGTACATTTGGTCGATTTATGCACACACAAATGTACCTATATGGCAGTCTGTATTTTTAGCGATTTCAGTTTTGGCCTCATATAAAAAGATGTTCGTTATGATGAGTATTGCCAGTGTTTTCATTTATTGCATATAATGTCGTATACATACTGTAAAGTCACATTATCTTTGAGATGCAACATTTTGGCAGGTAGGTATGAAGACGAACATTATAAATGAGACGTCCTTTGTGTTTGTCCTCTCTATCTATTTTGCTTACACGGCTCAACCGCTTAACCGATTCCATAACATTTATTTTTGTTTATTTAACGTATATTGTCCCCCATAACTTTCTACTCCTCCAGGCGGTGGGTCATGCCTCTGTTATATCGCGTCAAACCTGCACTACTTTATTAATACATAAATATAATATGGCGAACAGATCTTAACACACATAATAAACACTATTGCTATACACTACAACTTCTAACTGTTAATTGTTTTACTTGCAAAGTGCGTTGAACTACAACTCCCTAGTTCCCAACGAACTTGCTGTTTGTTCTACTTGATAATTTTACACATTACAATAATACTTATACCTCCTACAATAGAATAGAATATATTTTATTGTACACCAAAATTTAAACACGCCTATTTTACAATGATTGCTTATTCTATGGTTACAATGGCGGTCTCAGCGATAATCTTCCAGACAACCTCTGGAAGGACTTTCTAAACCATACGGCTTATCTACGGTTCTCATTTACGGTGATGGTCGGCATTTTGAACAAGGCTATTGCTTAGAAGTGTGTGATAATGATAATAAATTTTCCTCGCGCACACAAACCCATCTTGTACGTAACATAACATAGGTACATAGTACCAAATGTCACAAAAGTCAGGTATTTAGGAGAATAAAAATATAGAGTACAAACTTTCACATTAACTCTAGTAGTATTGGAATTAACAAACCGTTATATAAAAGTAACATTACATTTGATTGATGAGTAGTAGTGGCAGCCATGGACTGTGAAGAACTTACTTATATTAATAGGTTTATTAAACCCCTCATTTCAGTACAACACAATAACCCGTATTCTAGATATTTTACGCACAACTACGCACGGAAGAACGGCATTTTGAACGCTCTATATAGTTATGTTTATGGTTGTTTAAGGCGATACCAAAATAAATTAGGGGTTTTTTCGTCAACATTTATTTCACTATTCCAGCAAGTATGGATTTTATTTTTGGTAATATGTTTATTGACTATTTCATTAATACTTTGACCGAAGGAAAACGCAATTGGGTTAAATTTGCTCCGTCGAATTTGATTCCGAAAAGACCTCTATTCTTTTTTATTGTTCACTATAATTCTAAAATCCTAAGGAATTTCATTTCAAAATTGCATTCAAAATGTGCATAATAGGTAATTGAAAACTCTGTCTGAAAATATTTTTTGATACATAGCTTAATTTATTTTTAAACAATTTTTATTTGGTTTGGCGCTTACGTTGTTTTATTTTGGTTCCAGCGTATTGTTGCGCTCTCTTTTTTTCGCACGTGGAAGTAATAGACTCTGTCACTTTCTTATGCCCGCCCAGTTCGCCTGCGGCCTTTGTCAGTGATAGACCTGTGTCGATTCCTCCCGCAACCGTGATTATAATTTTTTATCGAAATAGTTATTGTTTAGTCTTGTTTTCTGATTTTATTTATCTATATTTGACAAGTGAACAATGTTTATATATAACATTAGTTTACCGATATGGGGAATAAGTATAAAAGACAACGAAAGGTGAAAAAATTGGCCAAGTGCGAGTTGGACTCGCCCATGAAGGGTTCCGTAGTAACTATAATAAATATAATATAATTAATATATTTATTTGAAAAAAAAAAAAAACCAAAAACCTTACAAATTTCTTAAAAGTAGCTTATTTACAATTTTTACAACTACGCCAAATAACTTTGTTTTTCATAGTGTTTGTATGAATTACAAAGTTATATTTGCGGTTTTAGAAAATATACTGTATCTCAAAAAATGTTGACTCGATCTCGTTCAAACTAATTTTGGTTGAAAGTTTACATTAAGATCTACAACATATGGTTTTTTTAGATTTTTCACTTCATTATTATAGAAGTTAGAGGGGGGACACACATTTTACCACTTTGGAAGCGTATATCTTTTAAACGAATAACTTTATGAAAAAGTAATTTTAGAAACCTTAATGTCATTTTTAAAGACCTGTCTATAGATACCACACACGTATAGGTTTCATGAAAAAAAATATTTTCAGTTTCAGTTCCATGTATGAGGAGCCCCCTTTATTTTAAATATTTTTTAAATTTTCTCTTAAAATCGGAAAGCGGTTCACAGAATACATCTATCTATCAAGTTTTACATGTATAGTCTTAATAGTTTCGGAATAAAATGGCTGTGACATACGGACGGACGGACAGACAGACAGACGGACAGACATGTCGAAACTATAAGGGTTCCGTTTTTTGCCATTCGGCTACGGAACCCTAAAAACCGACATTTGGAACGCCTGAGGGATCATGCTCGTAAAATGACGGAAAATAATTGGCCAAGTGCGAGTCAGACTCGCCCATGAAGGGTTTCGTAGTAACTATTATAATATAATATGTATATTTATTTGACGAAAAACAAAACCTTACAAATTTCTTAAAACTAAGTTATTTACATTTTTTACAACTACGCCAAATAACTTTGTTTTTCATAGTGTTTGTATGAATTACAAAGTTATATTTGCGGTTTTAGAAAATATGTTGTATCACAAAAAATGCTGACCCGATCTCGTTCAAACCAATTTTGGTTGAAAGTATACATTAAGATCTACAGACATATATTTTTTTAGATTTTCATTCCATTATTACAGAAGTTAGAGGGGGGGGGGGAGGTACACATTTTACCACTTTGGGAGCGTATATCTTTTAAACGATTGACTTTATAAAAAGTAGTTTCAGAAACCCCTATGTCATTTTTATAGACCTGTCTATAGATACCACACACAGATAGGTTTCATGAAAAAAAAAATTTTTCAGTTTCAGTTCCATGTATGGTGAGCCCCCCTTTATTTTAAATATTTTTTTTTATAAAATCTGAAAGCGGTTTACAGAATACATCTACCTACCAAGTTTCACATGTATAGTCCTAATAGCTTCGGAATAAAATGGCTGTGACATACGAACGGACACACGGACAGACATGACGAACTATGAGGGTTCCCTATTTTTTAATATTTACATACCAGTTTTATTTTACAGAGACAAAATCACAGCGCCGGAGCAGACCTCGGATATTACATGTGATTCGGAAAACAGAAGATTAGAGTCGCCATTATAATTTTTAAATTTGGATGATCAACAGTGTCTAACTACTAACTTCTTGGAAAAAAATTAGTCAGTAAACTGTTTATTTCCTATTAAGATAAAAAGAAATACATTGGCGCGGATTGTCTTGTTCACAAACTAAACTAAAGTTCAGTGCATCTTTTTCTTACTATTTCATTATAAAATGACAGAAAATATTAGTTTATTTCTGTCAAATTAGTCAGCGTCTGACGTAAATTGACGTATTTTTAGTAACCAATTTTTTAATCGAGTCTAAAATTGTCTATGGAATATCTTAATTTGACAGGACTAAACTAATATTTTTCTTCTGCTTTTTTCTTAATGAAATAGAAAGAAAGTGCGTTGCCAGGGCCAAAATTCGTGGTGGCAAGGCATCTGCCGGAGATTTTTCACTCTTACTTTAAAGGTGGCAGACGGGTCATATGTGGAAAAGAACACAGAAGCCGACAGAGAGCTCCAAACCGATTCGAAGACCGGTCGAAGTCCGACCGAAGTCCGACCGAAGTCCGACCGACAAAGTGCGCACAATAAATGTAGAGGAGAATTACATAGTATGACAAAGTGGTACATTGACCAAGTGAGGATGGTGCCCTGTAGTACGTCTGGTATATTAATACTGAAAGCCATTACCAATGATATTGCCGTTATTCATGAAATCAGTCATCGTGTTTTTTTCTATATATTTTATTTCTATTTATCAAAGTAATCACCCATGCAATCGATGCATCTTTTCCAACGCACTGGTAGCTTATTGATACCCTTCTTGAAGAAATCAGTTGGACGGGAGGCAACAAATTCTGCAAAGGCATTTTTACTGCCTCTATGATGTTGATTTTTTTCCGAGAAGTTTAGAATTCAGGAAAAAGTAGAAGTCTGTAGGTGCAAGGTCTAGTGAGTACGACAGATGGCGGAGAACTTCCAACACCAGCTCTTGTAACTTGTAGACCGTCTGCTGTGTAGTATGAGGACGCGCGTTGTCGTGCAAGAGCAGCGGAGCCGAGCGATTGACCAAAGCTGGTTGGAGATGTGCGAGCTTCTCCATAATTGTGTTCAGTTCTGCAGTAATGCTCATCCTGTTTGGTAGATAACTCATTACACCAGGGTTAGACCACCAAACAGGGACCAACACTTTTCTAGGGGTCAGTTTTCGTTTAGGAAAACGTTTAGATGCTAATCCAGGATCTAATCAATTTCGCTTACGATTGTCGAACAGGATCCATTTTTCACCGCAGGCAACAAGATTATTTCGTTTGTGTGCCTGTTAAGCAGTGCAAGGTACGTCTCGATGCGTTCTTCGCGGTGATGATCACTGAATTCGTGGGGCAGACGTCAAGCTTTTTTACCTTGCCAATTTGACGCAAGTAAACCAATATTGTTTTGATACTAGCGTTGAAAGCTGCTTCTAATTCAGCCGCAGATTGGGTGTCATCAGCTCCCACAATCGCCTTTAATTCGTCATCAACAACCAAAGGGTTCATTTTTCAAGTCGAAATTTCCAGATCGGACACGAGCAAACTAATAACGGGTGGTGCATTCATTTTTAGAGTTCGTTTTGTAAACGTCGTTGAGGTTGTGGGCCGTAGGTACAAGGGGCACGGTTATGCCAAACTTTGAAACAAGAATTCCAAATTATAAAATAAAATTAATTTGAAATTATAATTATTAGCCAAAACAATATGATTATCGAACTCAAACTCAACATATTTATTTCAGATAGGCCCACATGGGCACTTACAATACGTCAGAAGTTAGTGCATGGTTTGAAATTGGTCGTTTTCTAGGGAGAAAAACCGGCAAAAAAACTCCACAGTATCCATGATACAGATTAAGAGGACAGTATATGATTTAATATTATAATTTGAAATTGCCAGTACGGCAAAACAGCGAATTCATAGGTAAAGCCCTGTTATTAAATATCAAATATTTATAAATTATTTAAAAATTAAACATAACTGACAACGAGCAGTACTGAAAGTGATGCTCTTTAAACCAAGAGACTTCTCTACTGACCATGGGACCGCCGGAGCCCTGCAGCACCGGAGCCGTGACAGAAACTAGAGGCATAGTTTCTGTCACGGCTCCGGTGCTGCAGGGCTCCGGCGGTCCCATGCAAGCTTATCCTCGCAGATGTGTTTCACGCTCACCACCGCGGCTGCGGCTTGCTGGCTGGCTTCGCCGACTAGCCTCAGCCGCGGCGGCGAGTGTTAAAACCACCTGCTCCTCACCTCGCGGGCCGCCTCGCCCCTCCGCGCCTACGCGTTTTTAAATAACACTCTAGGGGTAGGACAGACATGGAACAGACGTGGAATCGGTTTCGCAGCAATTCGTTTCTGTCACGCCGCTTCCGCAGCACGCTCAATCAAATTACTCGCAATATTATATATTTTAAACGATAGGCTTAATGATTTTCGATTAAATAAACGTTATATCCAATAACGTTATACGAAATAAGTTTTAGAGTATATAAATGTTATGTCTAAAGAAATTACATCAACAGTTGGTATAACTCACTATCTTGTGAACGTTATTGAAATGAAAATATACCAAATAACTTTTTATGATATGAGACGCACCCCGCTAAATCAGTACGGATTTGTTTCGAACAGACCAATTAAAAAACCGTGTTCAATTCAATTGCACACTATTTTGTAAAACCTCTTTTAACGTTGCTTGACCGCAAAAACGTACTCATTTGACGCGAGTTGAGCACGGGTTGGTTGAATTGTGTAGTAATACAAAAGCGTGTGTATTTCGCGAGACTGATGTCGCCAGTTGGACACGGAAAGGGAAATACGCGACGATGATTTAGTGCATTCACTAGAGGTCAGTGAAGATGATGAGCCTCTACCATATGAAATAGAGATTGAAAACAATGATATGACTGGTAGATCCTCGGTACATGAGAGATCCGTGATCCAGAATATGTAATTAATAAAAATAGGGGCAAGGATACAAACAAAGAAAATAAAACACGCGGGGGAAATGTCTCTGATGAAATATTAAATGAAGGCGACAGACATGTATTCCAAGAAAATAGTGTAGTTATAGATTTTAGTAATTTTTAATTAAATCTCTGACTTTTATTCGTGAGAAAATATCCATCAAAAAATTTAATTGGATGAATAATCTTTAATTAATTAATAATAAATTAATAGTTTAAAAATCACTAGAAAAACACGCTTTTATAAGTGCACGTAAAAACAAAAAATTTGTTCGCGCTTTTCCTTTTTTTTTTGTAGCCTCCGTTTTCTTTGTGTTGCTGTTTCTGTTTTTATATTATTCCCACGAGTAGTGAACAATTAAACGGTCAATCACCCCAGAGGATTTGAAAGTGACATCACAAAAAGTTGACAAAAAGGTTAAGAAAACCGATAACGGATTTTCTTTAGGTTTGTTATCCTCAAACCTGATCCTGTTTGAAACCTGATCGTGTTCAAAGTCCATTACGTGGCTTTTCTCACAAGTACAAACACGACAATGATACGATATTCCATCATGGAATGCCACTGCCTATCTTCCGGCTTCATCATCAGACCTTGAAACCTAATCGTGGTCAAAGTTCATTACAAGACTTTTCTAAGAAATCCAAAACAGCTATGATACGATTTTCCATCATGAAGTTCCAGTTCATATCTTCCGGCTTCATCATCAGATCAGTTCGACAGTACCATATTATTGTATTGTCATCAGAACTACATACAGTTGCTAATTTTCATTACGCTACGACCCTTGGAAGATGGTTAAAGTAGTTGCCTTAGATTCCATTACATAGTTAGTTACATACAGGTCGACCTAATAAAAGCGTGTTAAAAAGCGTAGTTTCGAAGCAACTTTTTGTTACTACTCATTTTAAGTAAATTAATTAAATAAAATCATAGTAAGAATTTGTTTACTACACTAGTAGTTCTTTTTCTTAGGTCAATATGATCATTTACTGTTACGGTCTGTGCATTTACACACGTTATATTATTTTTTGTCATTCTTAAATAAAGTAAAACACTAAATACCTAACAATATAATGAATAAGTTAGTTTAATTCAGATTAAAAAGAAATGTATTTGATTTTGGCGACTCCGTGCCTTCTCTATTCTAAAACATCAAAACACACAAACTACATCGCAAACTCACCGCGAGCGTGCGCTCGAGTTTGCAATGTATTCTAGCGGGGGTGCTCCCCGCGTCTTCCGTTAAGCTACGCCCCTCGAGCTATGTCTTATTTTTTACGTATCACCTTAAGTAGGTACGGTATCTTTTGACACGGCGACTCTCCTGGCACGCTTTCCTTTTGATGCAAGCAAGGGACTATTAAAGCATCATTGTGCCATCCACCAAAGTGGTAATAGCGTGCCAGGAGTTGCTATGGTAAGACTGAGGTAGCATGAGCAACGACACGCGCTTGAGTGGTGACGAGAAAGGCTCTGCAGCTTAAATTTTATCGCGACCGCTTTGTCGAAGCCGTTCTGCCGTACTTCGAAGTCTGGCTGAAAAGTGAGGAGTGAGGAGCGTATCACCTACAGGCTCACTCAGAAGCAGACCAGACATAGTTGCTTCGGTGAGTAGGTAGGTACCTGAACGCTCGAGGGCACGGCAAATTGTCATAATTCAGGCGACCTGGATGCAATCGATTCGACGCCTTTTTTCCTTTGTATGTTATATACTTGAAGTAGGTACACTGACTTTCCCCTCCCCTGCTATCAGCGATAAGACCGCCATTGTAAACATATTTTGCAGTATTGTAAATCAAGTGTGTGTTTAAATTATTGGTTTACAGTAAAGAGTATTCGAGGCCGCGATCTCATTAAACATTCCAGCAACCCAATCAAGGCCCGACTCAACGCCTAATATCGTCGTTGCGCTTGCAAAAGTCGCTATGTGGTAAATAGTCATTTTCGTTCTTTTATGAAGTTTCAATCGTTATTTTAATACACACATGCTGTAAAAACGGCTATCTGATAAACGCAATATTGAAAGGTAACTCTTTAAATATTTCGAGATAGCTGTTTTACAGCATGTGTGTATTAAAATAACGATTGAAACTGCATAAAAGAACGAAAATGATTTTTACCACATAGCGCCTTTTGCTAGCGCAACGACTATATACTGATATCTCCGGCTCTATAATTTAAGGCAGTTGGATCTTCGGGGTCAGGGGTGCTCAGAGTGGTGACTATGTCCGCTCACCGAGTGATCGTACTCCATGCACAGCGAGGCTCAGGGCAGACTCCTTTACAGTCTCCTCAGGGAAGTGCCCTAATCCACAAAAACTCCACAGGGTCCCTTATATGTAATGATGGTGATCACAGTAGGTACACAGGCTCGAAACACACAGACATGGTGAAACCACTTTTTGTTTCCTTGTCCGTCAATAGGCCAATAACACAAGAACTACTTGTCCGATTTACGTGATTGTTTTATTCATTTATTGTGTGAGCTTTTGGTTCGATGTAACAGTACCTAACCATGTCACTACATAGTATAAAACAAAGTCGCTTTTTCTGTCCCTGCACATGTATGTATGCTTAAATCTTTAAAACTACGTAACGGATTTTGATGCAGTTTTTTTTCAATAGAAGGAGTGATTCAATAGGAAGGTTTTTAAGTAACTATATAACATGCATAATATAATAGAGGAACACTGATGATTTTTGAGGTTTCTAATGTGATGTCGCAAATAAACACTTTTTGCGCTTTCATTACAAAGACTGGCTGAACCCTACGAGATAGATCAAAATAATGTACTACAGTATTGTACACCTTAAAAAGGTCAACAAAAAAGTCCGCGATGGTATATGTCTATCTCTTCTAGGTAACCCACAAGAACCATTTTTATCCTTTACTTTTTACGGGAAATACGAGCATATTTTACGAAGCAATTTTAAGCAATATATCATTAATCCTTATCCAATTAAATAACATAAATACATTGTGCATTTATTATAGATTAATATTGCCCTTTACAGCATATAATTCAAATGAATAGTTTCGAAGATATTACAGATTTAAAATGCAAGGACATAGCGGTTGCGGCGCGGTGCCGGCGAAATAGGGCGTCGCAGGCCGTGCTAGGAGTGATCCTAGACCAAAACAGAGAGCATATAAAGTCGGTTCGCTCGCGAGACGCTTTTGCTAAGCTATACCAACTCGGCGTGCCTAACCGTCTCGTGCTCATCCTACGGGACTTTTTATCGAATCGCACCTTTCGTTATCGAATTGAGGGGGAGCTTTCCTCCCCCCATCCCATTCGCGCAGGAGTTCCTCAAGGCTCCGTACTATCCCCCCTCGTTTTCACGCTATTCACTAGTGATATTCCCAAGCATAAAAATACCCAGCTAGCCCTATTCGCTGACGATACGGCTATCTATTATACCGGTCTTAAACCCGATGCCATCGCTCGCACTCTCCAAACTTCCGCAAACACTCTGGCCAAGTGGTTCCGGAAATGGAGAATCGAAGTCAACCCAGACAAAAGCCAGGCAGTCCTCTTTTCTAAACCGTGGATAAACCCACCCTCCCCCCGTCCGATTACCATGTACGGCAAGCCGATCCCTTGGGAAAAGCAAGCCAAATACTTAGGCGTGGTCCTCGATAGACACCTCTCCTTCGCTGAGCACATAAAGCAGGCACGTTCGCGCGCCGCTTTCGCTCTAGGTAGGCTCCACTTCATTCTTAGCTCTCGCAGCAAGTTATCACTCAGGTGCAAGCTGCGTATTTTCACCGCGGTCATCCGTCCCATCATGACCTACGCCTGCGTTGTTTTCGCACACGCAAAGCCCTACCTCCTCCACAAGATGCAGACCCTCCAAAACCGATTCCTCCGTAGAGTCACGGGAGCCCCCTTTTATGTTCGAAATGAGCTTCTTCACGTAGACCTCAAGATGCCCACCATCCAGCAGTTCATGAAACGCGTCTCCAAGCGTTTCTTTGAAACTTCAATCCAACATAGGAATCCCCTTATCGTATCGGCCGCCCAATACGAACCCTCGCGTATCTCTAAGATTCGCCGACCAAGGCATACCCTAGTCACTCCCGATGACGCAATTACCCTGCTCCAAGAGAGCCGTAGGGAAACAAGTACAGTGGTACACAAACACAAAAACCGACCGTCCTTCCGTCCTCGCCGCCGAGGCCCGCCGCGATGTCCTCGTAATAGTCCTCCCCACAGAAATCAAAAATACATTTATCTATGGTCCACCCCGACCCTTGCCAGAGCCAGCCCGCGACGCTGAGCCAGTAGCTTTAAATTCCCTTATTAATAATAATAATGATATGATCCAGCCTGTCCCTAGCTGCCCTCCCCTGCGACGTCCTAAGCCGAGGTCCGTACCCCACAGGGGGTGCCCTTAGCATGTAGTCGCCTAGTTTGTAAGTTTTTTTAATAAGCCCTGGCTGGAGGCTTTAATTAATTTATTAATTAAGGCAACCACAGGCAAGCCCGGTTAAGCAGCCGACAACCTCAGAGGTTGACCTGCGAGAAGCCACACAACAAAAAAAAAAAAAGACGCTTTTGCTCTCGGTAGGTTACACAGCATGCTGAATGCACACAGCAAACTCTCCCTAAAATGCAAACTACGCATTTTTACCACGTGCATACGCCCTATTTTGACATACGCCTGTCCGGTGTTTACTCAATCCAGTTCGGCTCAGATCCATAGGATGCAAGTCATTCAAAACCGATTTCTCCGAAAGGCCACGGGCGCGCCCTGGTACTTGAGGAACGAGGATCTCCACTTGGGCCTCAAAATCCCGACCATAAAGCAAGTGTTGAAACGCCATTCAGTGCGTTACTTCGCCTCTGCTAAAAACACACTCAAACCCCCTGATTGTATCGGCCGCCCGATACACAGCCTCAAAAATTTCCCGGGTGGGTTTCGTTGTCTTCACGTGAGAACAGGCTTTTTCAGAGATGCTGCTAAAAGTTGGCAATGGAGAGTTAACACAAATTGATGGAAGGATTAAACTAGAAAACCTTTGTTTTTTGATAGACAACCTCCAAGAGTTGATCAAGAATGTCTATACCGACATTGATGACATAAGTTGTAAGGCTATATCTTGGTCATCTTGGTAGAAAGAGCTATTCTATCACCCACTAACGAACAAGTATGATAAGGTAAATAACTTGATTCTTTCAACGATTGATGCACCGACGCAAATATACTACTCGGTTGATACTGTTCTGGATTTGGAAGAACTTTTGAAAAAAATCCTATAGTATTTCTTAATTCTTTGAACCATCTGGACTCCCTCCTCATAAAATGGTGTTAAAAGTAGGTTGTTCTGTTATTTTATTAAGAAACCTGAATCCACCTAAACTTTGCAATGGCACGCCTTTGCTGGTAAAATCACTAAAACTTTCATAATAGAGTGCACAATACTCATCGGATGTGGTACCTTAGAAGATGTATTGATTCCCCGAATTCCTCTGATACCATCGGATTTACCGTTCCAGTATAAACGTCTACAATTTCCGTTAAAGATATCTTTTGCAATGACCATTAACAAATCCCAGGGTCAAATATTCAACGTTGCAGGCTTAGATTTGAGCGTTGAATGATCCCATGGTCAATTATATGTCGCACCTTCAAGAGTAACTACTAAAGAGAACATGTATGTTGCGTCCAAAACGTATTTGAACGCATATTTTTGGTGTGGCAACATTCTATTGTCTTTTTGATGTTAAAAGTACATAACTTTTGACTTGACAGATAGACTTTGCTTCCGCTTGAAAAAACGTCCGCACGTTGGGACCTTTTGATTTAATTGTAATTGGAAATATCGTGTGGAATCGCCCGTTGTAACCGATAATTGGGTCGCGATTAACGATAAGTTGAAATTGTAATCCCGAATTGATGAAAACCCTGGGATATTTTGAGCCATAACGCCGTATTGACGCCAGACCGCATGGCACGCGAATTTGTTGAGAGTAATAGTGTATTAGTGGTAAATAGCTCTCCAATCTGGTGCTAAAGTGGAGCAGAGTGGTGCTGTGAATGCTATCTGGACCACGCCATCTGAAGACCGGCGCCTTTTGAACGTCCATGAACACTTGACCATCATTACACGTTTCACTTACTCATTTCATACTTACACACACACGGACGTGGCCTCAGGAAGGGTCGTAACTTGGCGTCCCAGCTCAGAAGGTAAGTGTTTAGTATTATGTATTGGTAGGGCCCAAGAGCCCTATTGTGTTTGTCAAGCAACGGTCAGGCACCACGTACCGTGGACTGTTCGACCATACCAGTTACCGTTGGCTGGCTTTTGTAGGATCGAACAAGGTATGTATTTTCGAATGACAAAAAGGCTGTCAACGTTGTATATAAAGACATTCTATAGTATTTATTTTATTATTGGAGGATGGCGTCCTCCCTCCAGCCCAGCCGCAGTGGTAGACGCCCATGGCGTCGGACGTCGGCCGACGATCTCCGGCCACCGTAGGCGCGGGCATGCGGACAGCGAGTAAAGGGCAACTCGCTGTCCGACCATGGACCATGCCCGGGTCGACGGCGCGTCGTGTTCCACGCGCGCCTCAAAGAGCGTCAGCAATATGACGAGGCCCCCTCGTAGAGGGCCGAAGCCTGCCGGGGTCGTGGGACTCATCCCGTTACCGTGACCCCGGTACGAAAAGGGTTATTGAAGGAACACCGTGGATTTTAGTCAGTAAAAGTCTGACAGTCCCTCCCACCCTGCCCGGGGTGGGAGGACTTATTTGATAATTTTACCACGCTAAAAAAAAAAGGATATCTATATATCTGCCGAAACAGATATGTTATGTAGAGAAATATCAAGAAAAGTAACTGCCATATTGACCTTTACGAAAAAACACTAGTGCAAATCAGGTTTTCATTAGGATGAATGAAGATATTATTTTACTACGGACTAGCAATAGTAGTTGTCCTGTTTAACCTCTAGAGCCCCAGCGGCACAAAAACGTGCCAGTTAACAAGTATTAGTTGAGCACCGCTGGCACAAATTTGTGCCACCAAACCCCGACCGATTTAAAACTGTATTTGTAGTAAAGATAAGTCTTAAAATCGTTTGTGACCGGGGTCAGATTACGCTTAAGATAAGAGCCCGCCCGCGGTGCTTGACGGATGGTTGACGTAATAATGGCGGTCCTTGAGAGGCTAAATAAAAGATGGGCTAGTCTTCTTAAGATATACTTCAGATAGATAAGGTATATAGTATAGGAAGAATAGGTAACAGAACGCTTTAATCTACCTATATATTATTACGTGAACTGTGTGCCCCATTTCTCTTGAGCACATTTGGCAGTTAAAGTTTAAATCAAGAGGCCCAGAATGTTAATAATACAGCGTGGCGATTAGGTTATCACATTAATTGAAAACATGTACTCTATATTAGGTAGGTATTTTATCATATACAATTAAAATAATTTAATAATAAACATATTATAGCCGTGGGACCTTTTCTCCATTTTAATATTTCACAACATTGTGTATTGCATAAACGTAACCAGCTGACCAATCCACTCGGCGCGTGCTCCACCGGCGCCGACGCTGCGGCGTTGCCGCTTTTACAGGTCAGTAAACTAATATTATAAAGGATTATTTATTTTTTTACCAATAACGCCATTTATTTTGTTTGAAAAATGCATATTCTTAATTTTAGTAAAATTATTTATTTTATTATTTTAATAGACTGATAACAACTTGCAATACCTGCCGTACAATTTAATGTGATAACCTAATCGCCACTCTGTATAATTAACAAAAATAATCTAACATTTAAATTGGGCGACCTCTAGTAACAGTAATTACAATTAACTATTACAGAACCGCATATTAGGAAGCTTGCATAGATGAGCTAGTCTATTACATTTTGTGATTTCAACCATCGTGGAAGAGTGCGTTTCGTAACAGTAGTTATTTGAAATTTATTTGTGCTCACAGTAAAGCCCGATACACTTCAACAAATACAGTAGCGAGTTAACTTGCGTCATTGGCGAGTTAAGTTGTTAATGTAGTTTGAACGGTAAAAGCGAGTTAAGTAGTAAGTTATTGATTAAGTTGAGCTAAATAGATCGCGGTCCTATTTTTCGGCGAGTCCAGTGCGAAGTAGCCCCCTCTCTCGCGTCTCCCGCACCCCTCCAACTTAACTGGCTGGCATGTAGACGGGCGAGTTTAGTACAGTCTAGGGATGGGACATTGTACATAAAAAATCTATTTTTAATTAATCGATTATTTCCATAATCGATTATTATTTCGCATCCCTACTAGGGATGTAACATTGTACATAAAAAATCGATTTTTTTATTAATCGATTATATATTTAGCATGAATAATCGATTAATAAATAATCGATTTTGTTATATTAATCGATTTTTTCTTTTGATAAAAATCGATTATAATTGATTATTTCCGTAATCGATTATTATTTCACATCCCTACTAGGGATGTAACATTGTACATAAAAAAATCGATTTTTAATTAATCGATTATATATTTAGCATGAAAAATCGATTAATAAATAATCGATTTTTCTTAAGAAAATAATCGATTTTGTTATATTAATCGATTTTTCTTTTGATAAATATCGATTTTTTATCGGTTATTTCCATAATCGATTATTATTTCACATCCCTAGTACAGTCCATAAATTTGTAGGTTGCGGCCGCGTACACGTGTTATTTTCTTTTCTTCTTCTCGGGATGGCAACTTATGACTACTCACTCGCCTACGTTTGGACGCTACTTACAACTTACTACTTATTACTTAACTGTCTGAGTTCTTAACTCGCTACTGTACTTATTGAAGTGTAAATCGGGCTTAAAGCCCGATTTACACTTCAACAAGTACAGTAGCGAGTTAACTTGCGTCATTGGCGAGTTAAGTTGTTAATGTACTACTACTTAACTCGCTTTTGCGTTCAAACTACAATAACAACTTAACTCGCCGATGACGCAAGTTAACTCGCTACTGTACTTGTTGAAGTGTAAATCGGGCTTAAGGGTGTGGATGAACAATTAAATATTTTTATTTCACGATTTTAAAGGGTTCGTAAGCGGCTCCGATAGAGTCGTGGGAAGTCATATACAGGTATCTATGTACTTTATTTTATTTACGCAGGCGTTTTATAATTATTTCATTACGTATACTGGCCAAATAGAGGCGTGACTAATCCGATCTAATATCTTTACCACATCTGTTAAAACTTTATCCGTTAACGTATCCGTCGAATAGCTAAGTCTCTAAAGCCCGATTTACACTTCAACAAGTACAGTAGCGAGTTAACTTGCGTCATTGGGAGTTAAGTTGTTAATGTACTACTACTTAACTCGCTTTTGCCGTTCAAACTACAATAACAACTTAACTTGCCGATGACGCAAGTTAACTCGCTACTGTACTTGTTGAAGTGTAAATCGGGCTTAACGTCATGTTGACTTGCTTTTATTCTAAAAGAGAATATCAATGATTATAACTATACAGAATGTATTCATAGTGTTTGTATGAATTAAAAAGTTATATCTCGTTCAAACCAACTTCGTTGAAAGTTTACATTAAGATCTAAAGTACAAATTTTTAGATTTTTCACTCCATTATTATAGAAGTTAGAGGGGAGGGCACATTTTACCACTTTGGAAGCGTATATCTTTTAAACGATTAACTTTATGAAAAAGTTGTTTTAGAAACCTCAATGTTATTTTTAAAGACCTGTCTATAGATACCACACACACATAGGTTTCATGAAAAAAAAAAATGTTCAGTTTCAGTTCCATGTATGGGGAGACTTATTTTACTTAAATATTTTTTTAATTTTTTTCTTAAAATCGGAAAGCGGTTCACAGAATACATCTACCTACCAATTTTCACATGTATAGTCTTAATAGTTTCGGAAAAAAAATGGCTGTGACATACGGACGGACGGACAGACAGACAGACATGACGAAGCTATAAGGGTTCCGTTTTTTGCCATTCGGCTACGGAACCTTAAAAAGCGAAGACATGTGACTTCAGCAACCCTCATACAGTTGAGGCCTGTGTCCCTAGCAGTAGGAACGTTGTGGGCTGATTTTATAAAGTTAACTACCCATCGCAATATAAGTTGTTACTTATAGTTTGACATCTCAAAGACAAAACTGAAAGTTTTCATATAATATTCCTTAAATATCACCGATACCTTAACCATTTCAGACAACTTTATCAACAATATGTTTTTAGTAAAATTGTGATTGTGAAACCCTCTGCTTAGCTACGACCTTTATACAATTACGATTTACGTAACATGAAAGATGAAAAGGCAGTTGTAATCTGTCCAACTCCTTAAAAGTACTCCAGTTCTAGTCATTCCATTAATTTCACTATAACCAGCTGGATTGGCTACTGAGTTAAGTGCCTTAAACAATCCCTTTGAAGCTCTTGTCAGATTGACAGCTTTGCTCTCATGTCAATCTGTACCATACGGTCTCCGGTTAGAGTCCTATTCTTAGTCGGCCACCTACCTGCCATACCTACGTCGTAAATAGTTGTATAATTATGGTAAGAGGGTATTTTAGTACATTTATTTTATTACTAGCTTCTGCCCGCGACTTCGTTCGCGTAGGAGGATTTTCTCGCGTAAATCCCGATCCCGTGGAAATTCCTGAAGAAAAGTAGCCTATATGTTATTCCAGGATGTCGACTATCTACTTACCAAATTTCATTCAGATCCGTTCAGTAGTTTTTGCGAGAAAGAGTAACAAACATCCATATATCAATACGTACATCCTCATCTAGCTGTTGCTCGCGATTTCGTTAGCGTGGAAATTTGGCCCATTTTACAGGGCAAAAAATTGCCTTTGTTATTCCAGCGTGCAAAGGGCATATACCTATGTGTGCCAAGTAAGAGTTGTAACCTTAGGTTATACTCGTTGGGCACGTCACAATAGCGGCGGTAAGGCACTGGCCACACAGAAAAGACGTAAGACGAGGACGGGACGCGGACAGGGCGCAAATGGGGCGTCGTCGCGACTTTTTAAAACATATAGAAAAGACGAGGTACGGACATGACGCTGGGTGCTGCGAGAGATGACGGTTTTCAATCAACTTCATTCAGCTGTCCGATTGACCATCCCTGTCACCCGTCACCCGCCTGCACCCCCGTTCTCGCCCGTCCCTCGTCCACTTGTGCCCGTGCCCCGTCCTTTCTGTATGTTTTGACGACAGGGAGCAGACAAGTAAGTGTCGTGTCTGCGCCCTGTCCTTTCTATATGTTTTGCGTCGCGACGCTCCTATACATTTTGTATGAAAGGGACGCGGAAGAGACATATGTCCGCGCCCCATCTGCGTCTTACGTCTTTTCTGTGTGTCCAGCGCGTAAGTCTCCTCTTTGAGGAGTGGCTCAGGACGCGTCATGGCGTCCTCACCTTCCGCCTGACGCAGGTGCTCATAGGATACGGTTGTTTTGGGAGCTACTTGTGTCGGATTCGGCGGGAGGAAATGCCCGGGTGTGACCACTGCGAGGATCCCCCTGAGGACACGGTGGAACATACGGTGGAGAATTGCCCCGCTTGGGCATAGCCCCGCCGCCGTGTCCTCGTAGGGTTGATAGGCGGTGACATCTCGCTCCCGGCCTTGGTTCAATCCATGGTCCGGAGCGAGGAGCCATGGGAAGCAGTCACCTCCTTCTGCGAAGCAGTTATGCAAGCGAAGGAGGTGGCGAGACGCGCGAGGGAGAGGCGGGCCTCAAGGCCCTCACAGATCTTGCGCCCCAGCCGCTGGCCGCCGCAGGAGACGCTCCGGGCGTCGGGAGTCGCAGGGTGACTCCGGGCCACCGCAGGCGCTTCTAACTTACTTACTTACAACTCACCCTGTCAGTCAGTTGCCCTTGAATTCCTGGGACGCGATAGATGCACATTTACTGTTTGACAGGTAATACCCCGGCTAATCAGTCCCGGTACATTCCACAGCTGATTATATTCTTGTATCAACAACATCTAAGTATATAGATTATTATCTTAGCAAGATATCCACCATCTTTGTTTAGCTCAAGTATACATACGTTAATCAAAGCATAAATATTATTGTTTGTACATTCTGATGTTGAACAATGGTATGAATCGCGATTCGCTTATATGCATTGGTTATCATTAATCATAAGAGCATTTATTGAGGTAATTTTCAATTTCGCGATAAAGTGTTTGACTCATTTTTGTTAGTCAGACATTGTAAGTACTGTTAACATTCATGAGCTAATATCATAGACCAGCTTCTGCCTGCGGCTTCGCTCGCGTGTTTTTTTTTCGCATAAATGTAGCCTATGTCTCAAGAATAATGTAGCTTTCTATTGGTGAAAGAATCCAGTAAAAGAAAGAAAGAAAGAAAAAAACTTTATTCAGCACATGCCACAAAGCACACAACACAAAGTATACAAAAGGAAAGAAACCAAATATAAAAAAAAAGAAAAACAATTTAAGTACATATTTGCATTTACACGAAAATAGACAAATTACGTGTGCCTCGCGACTGCGCCAAAAAGGCTCGGTTCAGCAAAATGCCAGACAACTAGTGCCTGACGCTGGTTTTCAACCGGACCTAGTGTTGAAGTGACTACCGGATGTGAACCAGCTTTGTATAGAATATAAATAATTAATAATATTTATTTATACATATGTGTGTGTGTGTGTGTGTATTTTTGTAGGAAATATAATATATATTATATGTTTTGTCCATACGTAAAAATAAATAAAAAATTTAAGCGTCTCGTGATCTAAAAAGAAGTGTGCTTGCTGCATAATAATTTAATGTCTTGTACCTAATAGTTTATTGATTACTTATACCATTTATACAAAACCAAAACACAAACAAATCATTTGAAAAATCAGATTCAGTCAGATTATTGAGATATTTTGGTTGACCATGTCTTGTTTTATTTGTGCATCTATTAAATACTGCCGTAAGCGTTTCCTGAAGGTGTTGATAGTGTTGCTTGATCTTATTGTGTTTTACAGTAGTACTCAGTATACAAAATCAGTTCAGTAGATGATCTGTTAGTTAACTGCCGTATGCATTAATTGATAACCAATCGTCTCTGTCACTTTACTTAAGCTTAATTACTGCCACTTCTATTATTTCGTTCCGGAAACTAACACCTAAGGTTACCTACCTTAGGTATTAGTTTTACGCTATTAATATTTAATTTCCAGTAAAACATACAAAACAAATTATTTTATTTAGTCCCCTTTGACCGCTAACTCTTCTGATGGTAATGGATGATGTGGTTGATAAGTAGTGAAGAGTACTTGCCTAAAGGTATCTTATTCACTCTTGACTTGAAGATACCGATCCCTAGGTTATAGCTATCAAGAAACACAGACACCGATAGCCTATTCAACTCCTTATTGTAGGTACCCACTATAAAATTATTCCCGAAACGTTTTGTACGTACGGATATTGTTCTTTTCGCCGATGTCCATTTGTTTTTATTCGAAGACGGACGGTAGTAAACCAACCAACATTTTAAACCGTCTACAAAACGTATAAAACGTCCATACATTTCACCTTGACACTAACCGCGACGGTATCGCAACGCATTTCCGACAAATACCAGGTTTATTCCCGTCCACTGACCAACACTTACCTAATTAACATGTAAATATTCAAACCGAAAGCCAACTAGTACAGTTAGCAAAATTAACGGCGTCAACGTCCGGTAGACTCATTTTCCATTGCGAGACAGTTTCCGGATACCTCCTTCTTTAGAACTATTAACCTTAGCACTTTGAACATTAAGTTTAAATTCTCTTTCCGGTATCCTATGGGTTCTTACCATCAAGTAGGAGCTATTCTTACCATGACATAGGGGATCCTCCCCTTCGCCCCATACAAAGGCCCATAAACAATGATTTACGTACGCGTTAAACAGTTAAACTTAGTACCATTTTAAAACGTGCGGTTAAAACATGGCTGGACGTTAAATCTTTCGAAGGAAGCCTGTAATATAGTTCGCCGAAATTGTAAAACGGATGGTATGTATTTACGATGGAAAATTGAACGTGCTGAAATTCCAAGTATTTTATTTGTTAGCGTCAAGGATTTCAAAAATTTCTTTCATGTTGCAAAGTATGGTGTAAGTTTTTGTTAAGGTTACCTTGACCTTGGTTTCGATTTGTAAATAAATAACCCTTGTCAAGATATTCATTAACGAGCCACTGTTACTAAAAAAAACGTAATTTTGGGGGCTAAGCTCGATAAAATCTCCCTGCGATACGTTCTTAGAAACCCCTCGTTTCATTTCTTGCATACTTTTCATTTACATACTCGATTCAATCAAATGCTTAGGGTGAATTGTGTGACCTCATCGTCTACAAATTCTATAATACTTAACTGCAACTAAAGTTTCAACCAAATGGGCACAGTTCGTTTTTAGAATTGTCGCTCGTTAAAAATGTAAAGATTTATGTCTCACCTTCAATTTATTCCATCTTTTATGATATCCCTAATATTATAAATAAGTAGTTAACTCTGTGACTGTTACACTTTCACGACTGAACCATTCAACCGATTGTGATGAAATTTGGTAGATACTGAGATAGATATTTTATGAAGTGCTAGGTAAAACCCGCGGTTTATCTTATGTGACAAAAAATATTACTGCCCAACACTTGAACTATCTCAACATTCAAAATCATATCGGTTCAATGCTCCGTTTTGACGTGAAGAATCCATGATGTTTGCCGTAATATTTAATTTCATAATTATTATCATGTACTAGCCTTTTTAACCGACTTCTAAAAAAGGAGGAGGTTCTCAATTCGGATGTTTGTTTGTTTTTTTTTTTTTTTTTTTTTTTTTTTTTTTTATGTTTGTTCGGGCATAGCTCCGTCACTCGCCAACCGATTTGAAAAATTCTTTTTTTGTTGGAAAGGGTATACTTCCCAAATGGTCCCATGAAAATTTTATCGACATCGAACAAGCCGTTTCTGAAAAATCAACAAAAGTCTAAAAAACAAAATTTACATTGATGACCTTTTCGGTTACTCTATATTGTGTTTTTTGTTCGCGCGTTTTTAGTTTTTTGTAGTTGACATTTTGGCTTTTATAACTAGATTAATTACAAATTGACCCACTAAAAAGCGCGAAAATAAAAACTTTTTTGCAAAAAAAATAAAACCGACTTCCATATCAAAACACTACAAAGCCAAAAATAATTTTAATTTCGGAAGGCGGTGTGAAAAAAAAGAAAATACAAAACCAATAACACCGACTACCGAAATTAAAATTATTTTTGGCTTTGTAGTGTTTTGATATGGAAGTCGGTTTTATTTTTCCTACCTATGTTGGGTCGGCATGTGGTCTAGCCGGATCATCCGGCTAGGCTAATATGCATCCTAGATCAATATGCATTCCGTAATACTAGTATTTTACATGAAGCGTCTGGCTATCCGACCTCCACTTCCCAGTTGCTGGGTAAAACAATACACTTTGGCAAGACGGCGTCAGATTAGCTGGCTTCTGACTACCCATGACGACCGTCAAAGATGTACAAAAGCCAACAGTGCTTTCCGATGCACAGAGGCATCTCTATATGTTTAGATCACCTACCCAAGGCAAAGCAAGCGTCGGCAAGCCCGTGCGGCTGTATACTCTCTTACCGTGCTCTCTTATGTCATACTATAAAACAATTGTGTCACATAAACGAATAATTACTAAGCCATTAAAGTCGTCAGAAACTCAATTAACGACTTTGAGGCATGCAAAGTAACCAAATGATCCAATCTCAGTCAATTTGGCAATTAGATTTGATTTGGTTCATTAGGCCTATGTTGCTCTGCTTTCGGATGGCAATGGTCAAGGATACTTGTATAGAAACGTGGTGTGTTAAATTGTGATTAAACTGCCTTTTGTTTGGAACGGTCATTTATCTAATGACATCATTGTATTTTCAACCGACGACAAAAAGAGGAGGTTATCAATTCGACGCGTATATTTTTTTTTTTTTTTTTTTTTTTTTAATATGACCATTATAATAGATACAGTGAGGCTGACTGAGGTACAGATTTTTTTTTTTTCAGTTCGTTACTATGATGAATAATGAGGAGCTGGAGGCTAAATAATAACAGCAAGGGTCGATCTTGAAGGTTAAGCAACGCTTTTTGCGGTGTGTCCATGGATGGGTAACCATCTTATTAACATTTTGAGATTCTACTATGTCTCGGAAAGTACGTTTAGCAGTTGGTCCTGGCTATCATTTATACATTTTCAACCGACGGCCAAAAGAGGAGGTTATCAATTCGACGCGTATTTTTTTTTTATTTTTTTTTTATTTTATGATCACCGAGTACTCGAAGACGGCTGAACCGATTTAGAAAATTCTTTTTTAGTTTGATAGGGTATACTTCGAAATTGGTACCATTTGTCACCAAGTCAGAATCTGATGATGGGATCCTGGAGAAGTCGAGGGAACTCTTCAAATATTATAGGCACACCTATGGCGTTTTGGGTATTTCTTATAGTAACTTGTGCAGTTGCTCTCAAAAAGTACCATTTGAGGAAGTGGAACTGATGATGAAGACCACAGATGGTCGCCGAAACTACTCAATAATAAGTATTTCGTGGATTGCGATTCGATTACTTGAATATGGATATTAAGCACTTTATGCTCGTTACAATGCATATGGTGATGTATAGCTGATGGTGAACTACCAGGAGAACTCCTCAAAAATTAACGGCCCAGCATTGGGAAAAGTAATATTTTGTAAAATTTTATAAGTAGTTGACATTTAGGTTCTGGTAACTAGGTAAATTAAAAATCAACCAACTAAAAAGAGTGAAATAAAAACTTTTTACCAAAAAATTAAACCGACTCCCAAAAACACTGCAAAGTGAAAAATAACTTTAATTTCGGAAGTCGGTGCCAAAAACGAAAATACAAAACTAGACACCGACTACCGAAATTAAAGTTATTTTTCACATTGCAGTGTTTTTTGGGAGTCGGTTTAATTTTTTGGTAAAAAGGTTTTTGACAGTCGTTACGAGTAGTTAGAAGGTAGGAAATCTGACATCATTCTTGCCAAGAGGTATCGTTTACATACACACATCCAACATAGTTGGGCTAAGGCTAATGATGATAATAGTTACTACGACGAATAATGCTGTTAATTGTTAAAGTCTTTAGTATTTTACTAGCTATTGAACGCGACTTCGTTATACTTAGACTTAGAGATAGATTTCCAAAAATTTCAGGAAAGCCGTAAAAAGCGTAACATTATAAACACAGATGGACAGAAAGAAATGTATTGCCATGGATTGACTTCTGACCATCGATGACTAAAATAGCAACCACACAACAACCACTCTTTTTATGTTTTTCATTCTTAAATGAGATCGACATGATTATTATCTAATTAATACAAAACTTTCAGCCTGATTTTGGCCACTGCTGTGCATAGACGCTCCTGTGCATAGACGCTCCTGTGCCAGCTTGCTGTGCCCCTCTCGATGGCAAGAATATGCTTCCAAGAATGTATTAATTCTCCGTCCATTACTTAAAGGTTATTAAATTTTATCGCATTCACCCTTCCCGCTTGCATCCTGTTTCAAAGCATCATTAACGAGAAGAAATAAATAACAGTAGTGTTTCTAGTACCCATTGAAATAAGACAAAAAATGTTCACAAGTTTTCTAGAAACTAGTTACGATGTCGAAACAATACGTTTGTACTTAACCAGCTGTTTAACTTAAACTCAAGCATCAGGAAAAGTATGTATACGGAAAATACATAGTAATGTCAACTGTTTTAAGTGTGTCCAAAGACGCAAACGTTTTTGCTTGTTAGAAGGTTATTAAATTCAGGCCAGGTTTATGAGCTGCCAAGCGTATGCTTTAGAAAGTACAAAGCATGGAAATGGGACTAAACTATTCTTAAAACTTAAGAGCTTTACTCCTCATAATAACTAGCAAAAAGTGTTTAGAGCGAATGGGAGCTTTTTCTCTTTTATTTATAAAGCAATGTGGGTAAAATTCAAATTACTAGCAATCTTGTTAACGCCTCCAACTAAGCTAAATCTTGTGTCTGGAGTGGGGTCACGGCAATTGTGTAATGGGTGGGGTTCGAACCCGGGACCTCTCGATCACAAGGCCGACCGACGCCTTAGCCGCTTTAGTTGTAGCTTAGTTGCTTGAATATTAAAGGACCAAACTTAGTGTAAAATCTGCCAAAAATCTGTTATTCAGCTCGAATGCCGCACAAAGAAGTCGATGCTCTTTGGTGAGGCGATCTCTTGTCGAGTATAGGTTTGGGTTACATGTTCCACTATCTAATCTTCTGCATGTATATACTTCTATCTACAGGTGGAAAGGTGGCGCATTTTTTGGCAGAATTAACACTAAATATTGTCCCAAAATATTAATTAGTCATGGCTTTCCTCAAGGCAGTCATTCTGTACTTTTCACATTACGGCAACAAAAATAGCGTATTAATCGCGGTGGCACCGAAAATGCGTATAGATTGTTATAAAAAATCTGTCATTATCAAAGCTTTATATAGGACTGGCTGTGCCCCGCGGTTTCGCCCGCGTTATGAACGCGATAATCTTTTAACCCCTATTTCAACCCTTTAAACTCAAACCCGAGTTTTGAAAAAAAGGAGCCTATTTTTGACCCTGGGTCTTTTAACTATTTTCATTCTGAATTTCATCCAAATCGGTGCTGTGTTTTAGGCGTGAAAGCGTAACAGACAGACTTTCGCATTTTATAATATTAGTATGGAAGTATAAATTGGTCACATCGTATTAAATAATTTCTAATTTCCTTGAGGCACCTTCTCTCTCCATCTACTTATCATATTTATATTCAGTATTTATTACCATTGTTTATTCTAATGTTTACTGACACCATTTCCTGAGATCCAAAAATATCCAATGTCAAAAACAAATTACAATCCTGATCTATAGCTCCGTAAAGGGAGATTCACTTCCGATATGCGACCACATGAAACGTTTAGAAAGATACTCAATACTTTAACGCTGTTACTTATTTTATGTCGCATCAAAAGATTAATAGGTACAATTAATTATTCATCATCATCATTATATCGTCGTTAATAACGAAAATTGCAAAGAAAAGTAGTACAGTAAATTATAAAAACTAAAGTATAAAAGAGAAAAAACTTTTTACCAAAAAATTAAACCGACTCCCAAAAAACACTGCAAAGTGAAAAATAACTTTAATTTCGGTAGTCGGTGTCTTTAGTTTTGTATTTTCGTTTTTGGCACCGACTTCCGAAATTAAAGTTATTTTTCACTTTGCAGTGTTTTTTGGGAGTCGGTTTAATTTTTTGGTAAAAAGTTTTTATTTCACTCTTTTTAGTTGGTTGATTTTTAATTTACCTAGTTACAAGAGCCTAAATGTCAACTACTTATAACATTTTACAAAATATTGCTTTTCCCAATACTGGGCCGTTAATTTTTGAGGAGTTCTCCTGGTACTTCACCATCAGCTATACATCACCATATGCATTGTGACGAGCACCAAGTGCTTAATATCCATATTTAAGTAATCAAATCGCAATCCACGAAATACTTATTATTGAGTAGTTTCGGCGGCCATTTGTGGTCTTCATCATCAGTTCCACTTCCCCAAATGGTACTTTTTGAGAGCAACTGCACAAGTTACTATAAGAAATACCCAAAACGCCATCGGTGTGCCTATAATATTTGAAGAGTTCCCTCGATTTCTCCAGGATCCCATCATCAGATTCTGACTTTGGTGATAATGGTACCAATTTCGAAGTATACCCATTCGAACAAAAAAAGAATTTTCCAAATCGGTTCAGCCGTCTTCGAGTACTCGATGATCATAAATAAAAAAAAAAAAAAAAAAAAAATATACGCGTCGAATTGATAACCTCCTCTTTTGGTCGTCGGTTGAAAAGAGAAAAAACTTTTTACCAAAAAATTAAACCGACTTCCAAAAAAACACTGCAAAGTGAAAAGTAACTTTAATTTCAGTAGTCGGTGTAAAAAAAATCGTATCATTTTTAGATAAATGTTAGTCATAGTTGTTTCGGAGATAACTGGGGGGAAACCTTTAAATATCATCTATGTTCTTAACTGACTTAAAACCCATTTAAGTATCTCACACTAAGTAGTTATTTTGATTTAACATGCAGCTTTAAAACCTTTTAGTATTTTCAAAAATATCGCTCTAAAGTGATGTCATTCTTAAATTTTTATAAGCATTACTCGTCCATAAATACAGAAAAGTTCATATGTGTATAAAAATGAGCTGTGACAAACCGACAGATAGGCAGTCACGATTGATTCTATAAGGTTTTTCATATCGTGGCTCGAATCTCTAAAAATACTAATCTCAGCTCTTTCCAGTCTGACTTTCTTCAGCACCGGTTTTCGTACTTTTCATAATTACTAAATGAACCGTACTCTCCACTCACTGCTGCGAATAAACTTTCTCTTAGATAACCATCCATATCAGATATCCTCTTCCCTTATTGACTATGATTCAACGGTCTCAAGAGTAACTTTTTTTTTTTAAATGAAATCCACTGTTTCGTACAGTTGATGTCCGACTTAAGCCAGCCGACTCATCCACCTGTTTCCATTATTAAAATCTTAAATAACGTCCATATCTTGATATGGTTCGTCTTGTCAAACGACTTAGTAACTTTATGACCTTAATCCATCTCAACACTTCAACATTTTTCACGACAACACCTTAAAGTTCTCATCTGTGCTAACCGATAACTGACAATACTTGCTCTGTATCCGGACATATCCACTGATGTGTATTATACGTTTCTTTCCTCAATAGACAACCACATGCTGTATGTATGGATTGTATGGAATTCTAAAAAAAACTGACCGCCGAGTGTCCTGGTGTTTTTTCTCCGAGTCGTCATCTAGAAAACACCGGCCTCATGCAGTTACAATTTACTAAAACAGGGCTTGTAAAAGTTTAATATAATTTGTGAAGTAAATATCGATTGTCATTTATCATTTACACTCACGAGTCATTCCGGGACTTTTATTTATTAATCACATTTGCCAACAATTGTTTATACATAAAATATGTTGTAATAGCACAACAGTTAAAAAAAAAACTCAACATGTGCGTCGAAAAAAAGATCTATTATGAGCTAACTAGCTGTAAATACATATTAGAGTTATTCGACAGTATTGCCAGAAATAGTGCACGGGTAGCAACTAAAGTCCTAACAACAATTGAGGAAGTAAAAAGGAACATTTAAATTTGAGATTTGTATTTGAGTGAATCAAACTCGAAAGAATTACCACTACATACTGAGATATAGAAACTCACTACTATGTAGGTACAACGTAAACTCACACTAAAAGTAATTCCAACAAAAATCAATACATCAACGGATGCGAGTGTATCTGTGCGTCAGACAACGCGAATACAAGAGTAAATAACACAGAGAGACCTAGCAAGTGTTTCCAATCACGTATCATAGAATAGCTTGTGTGCTGTGTGTAATTATAAATGCGAAAGTTTGTGAGGATGGATGGATGGATGTATGTTTGTTAGACTTTCACGTAAAAACTACTGAACGGATCTGAATAGTTTAATTTAATTTAATTTAATCGCATAATATTACAATATTAACAGAAATAATCCTAAGTTACACTTTCAATTGGGTTAATAAAAACTGTTAGGTGTAGCACCCAGCACCCTTACTAAGTTATCAAAATAACTTGTATTAAGGACGCTGGTACAAGCCCAAACTTATAATAATTATCACATTAAGAAATTGCAGGAGAACAAGTATTTGCCAAGGTAAGTTAGCATAATCCTATTAACAAACAAATTAATCTACAATTACAATTCATGCATTTATATATTTTTTAAAATGTCATTGTTTTGTGCGTGTGTGTGTGTGTGTGTATGTGTGTGTGTGTGTGTGTGTGTGTGTGTGTGTTTGTAAGTATGTGTCTGCGTATAACAGTGAGAGTGTGTGCAAAGGTGATAGTGTATGTAAATGTATGTGTTGTGGTTTTGCGGAGGGGTTTCAGGGGCAATTATATTCGGAAGAGAGCAGGCGTTCTGTATCAAAATAGTTTGTTGCAAGTAGAAAGTTGGTTACAATTTTTTTAAGAGACGAGGTTGACATCCTGTTTATAACACATAGGCTACTTTTATCCCGGAATTCCCACGCGATCGAGATTTATGCGGGAAAACATGCCTACGCGAACGAAGTAGCGGGCAGAAGCTAGAATTTCACATATGCCACACTGGTTCATTCACACACGCCTTATAACTACTTTTTCAAACTCGGCTTCTGCTGAATTATCTACTCATGTCAGTGAGGGAAGAGGGGTGTTATTATGATGGCTAGCTGACAAGTCGGACATAAACCCATCAACGAGGCTTGATAAACGTTGAGTGGTTTGTACTGGACTTGATTGGCTATGACCACGATCCATTAGCGATATTTGAGTACTAATTGCAATTACCGACATGTATATCTCAACTATGAAATAACCAAGGGGTAAAATATACACCGGGTTCGTGTAATATCCATATAGGGGTGTTGTATAAGAACAGTGGTAGCCCAATGTTTACCTACAGCCATGATCTTAAGTTGCAGAACGTGGGTTCGAACCTAGGCCGGTACATTACTTTGTATAATTTTCATTATCACCATTAAACGGTGAATCCTCGCGTATGGGGGCCGCGTGGTGGATCACGGCCTATTCCTTCTCATAGAAAGGAGGTTATACAGTGGGAACGATATGGGCTGGTTGTGGTTAGGTATTTTGATCATATTTAAATGTGGTATTTTATTTATTTAAACTTTATGTGCAATAGTGGTACATGGGCGGACTTAATGCAACAAGACATTCTCTACCAGTCAACCTTTGGGTTAAAAAGACCACAATGTGGTAGGTTTACAAGTAAAATAAATGTCATTATCGGAAGAATATAATTATCTATAAATATATATAAAATAATAAGTCCATATATATGCTAAAATAATAGACTAATAAATACGGTGCTTTATAATAATCTTTCTGAGTAAGAGAACTCACAAAAATTATATTTATTGCGAAATAATTGCAGTCATGTTTCCTGACTGTAATTATGAAAATTGAACAAATGCCAAAAAACTTAAAAGTTGAATATAATCCATATTCAAGCGGTCTGATTCAGATGGTTCTATTTGATTATTTTTAATTATATGTATATTTGATACCATTAACTACACCAAAATAATTGAAAAGTATTTAAACCTTTTGGGAGATATTAAATATCGACTATACTTAATTCTACTTATAACAGCGTCGCTAACCACGGGCTCAGGCAATTGCCAATACCAAAAACCATTTGAAATACTCCAGTGAAGTTCTCAAAATAGTTAGAAAAAGGTTTTGATTTGAATTGACTAGTGATGAATAGATGCGGAGTAGAGTACTTTTGTAGTTACCTATGTAGTTTGATTTTAAGTTATATGGTAAAAATAAATGAATGACAATAAAGAATGCTTCTTTTATATCCCTATGTGCTTGAGATCATGTTAATTGTTTAGCAAATCCAATGTTCTCATTAGATCATTGATTACTTAAGGGGTAGTTATACCCACAGAACAGATAAGAGGTGTCGACACCTCTTTTATCTGTTCTGTGGTTATACCTATGTGATTTGTACGTAAAATTCTGTTTACATAACAACTTCTCGATTCAAAACCGGGCTGTGGCCTGTTTCATATTAAATATTTTACACTATTTTCTGTAGTCTGACAACTTAAAATATATGTACATATTTTGCACTAAGTCATTAGTATTTCCCCTCAAAAAGTCGGGAAACCCACATCGCATTTCACGCTAGGGAAAGGGGTACTTAATTGTAGAAACAATACAACAGCTATATCTCAATTAGAACTTTAAACAAGACTGAATTTCCACATTATCACTTCTAAATCAAACATACACAACATATTAAAATATACGTAATACGTATGTAACATTCCAGGCAGATTGAAAACTACACTCCAAGACTGTAGAGTGAATTCCATGACTACGGTAGTGTATTCGTTACATAAAGTGGTTTGCGTGTCCCCTTCTTGCGTGTCCCACTCATACTATTTAGGCTAGACAGGATGACTCAGGAAAAGGGGGATCAATTAGATGGCCTTGCTGAAAATTCAATCAATGATTTTAGATCGAGTTAATGAGTATAAGTGGTTTTAAAACTGGCAATCTTCTTTAACCATACATGAATAGAAAACAACTATAGATCACTTTTTGTTTGTAACGTCTTCACATTTTAATGACTGAACAAAACTTAGCACATGGGTACACCATGTGACCGTTCTATGACTTAGAATAGGAAATAAAATACTGATTATCTAGGCAATACTTTTTCCGATGATATCCGATTTTCACGCGAGCAAACAAACAGGTTAAAATTTGTGTAAGCTCGTAATTATTTACTTCGTGTTCAGTTCACTACTGTTCAGAATTGGATTTTTTTATTTTATCATTTTGTTCGATGCTACCTGAAACGAAAAATGACGAACTATTATTTTTTGTTTTCTTTATCTTTGGCAATATTCTTTTCCATGCACCATATGACTAGTTTCGTTTTTCATATAACTTTGAATACTTTCGTATAGATTAACTTTCTATCAAATATACTGTTTTTTTTTTGTCAACCTTGACATTCAAAAAATGCCGATTCTCTGGCTCATCTGAATAAATGAATTAATTTAATTCAAACTTGATATTATTTTTCAACGATGTCTCTTTGTTTAAATTCAAGTTATGAAGAGCAATAACCGATAAATTTATTCAGACTTCAACATAAAACTTTCATTATTTAATTACATTCCATGGTGTATAAACCATTCGCTTTTTCATTCAAGAAATCCGTATAGGTTTATTACGAAAGAAACCGTATAGGATCGCGAACTATGAGGACAGAAAAGTTAATAGAAATTGAATAGAAACTTGATCTAGACATTCTGGATTACCTATCTATCCGACACTAATCTATGAGATAAATATTTGTAGTATTTGTCTGACAAATATCAATAGTCTTGAAAATATTCTAAGTAATGCAATTTGTAGACTTAGGCTGCATTTTGAAAAATGGTGTCTTCATTTTTTGTATTCAATAATTATCTATAACATGATCATGTACTATGTCGTTGATTGCTTAGTTATCTGATTGTATATTCTTAACCCCTATTCGCTTTAAGTTCATACTTTATTCATTTAGTCTACTTTTAACATCTCAGTACCTGACCCTTTAATTCCATCTATCAATATGTTCTTTCCCTCGAACCTCCGCAGCATCAAATTCTTTTATACTTAAACTCAGAAAACAGGCATAGAATTTTCCACGCCATGAACATGTATAAACAGACAAACTAACGGACATCAACACTTAAACCAACCGGCAAAATAGCCACTCAAACATAAATCTTATCTAAACCAACGTTAAGATTATCTGAACGCGATGAGAAATAGGTCAGTCGGTTAGATGACACAATGTTTGGTGTATCTTTAGATTGTCGTTGAGACTATTATGCAATTATGTCACAGAATAGTTCGGAAGGTCGAGTCTGTGCAACACGCGAAAAGGCACATATACATACATAGACATGCATAGTCGCGATTGTGGCGTTAACATACATAATGAGGACATTGTCAATTTTATATTTTTGTATGTTTAGTGATACCTATACTATTTTGATTTATGGCACATAAGTATAAAGACGGGCTAATTGTCTTAGGTATTCTGTACCAGTTAACTAAGAACAAAGATATTGAAAGTGAATCAGGATAAGGTAGGGTGGAAGAGTTGAGGAAAGAGAAAAGCGCGCAAATTTCTATCGCAAAAGAGCATTAATTAAAGTTCAAATGTCGGTAATTTTTTGTACAGTACCCGTCGTCATTTTATGTAACTACCTACGCACGGTGGGCTGAAAATCGGCTTTCATAGACTTAGGCATTTTATTTTGCAAGTGCGAGTTTTTTTGCCGGATATCACTTCTATTAGTTATAACAATATACAAAAATGACACCAGAATTGATTCTGCACAGAAACGAAGGAATTATAATTTTTTTACGAAAATTTTGTATGGAGCTAGTATGAAAAATCGAAATATCTCTAAAACGGCAGCGATAACCGTAATATCCTTATAGGGGGTTATAGTACTAATTATTTATGATTTTTTGAAATACGTTACATAATGGTTGTAGATGCCTTTTTTTTTTAAAAAATCGTCAAAATATTTTTATTTATTTTTACATATTTAAACGTTCCTTTTAGTGTTTAAGTTGAAGAATTCAGAGCTTTAACAACTCTTATCATAAAATAGCATCACCCCTATAGACCTGAAGGACTAGACAGAGGTGTGTAGTGTCTTGTTGATCTTGTAAGATTTCCAACAATACCAAATAGTTGAATATCAGTGTCAAAGTGCCCATGCTGTCGCTTCTTTTTGAAAGATAGGGGAATGAAATTGTTAATTGATCATACCCTAAAAGTATGATTACAACATAACCGGACACATAATAATAATAATATCCTTATAGGGGATTATAGTACTAACATTATTTATTTTAACATATGAAACTGTTCAAAACGATCCATGAACTGTGTCAAAGTTAAGAACATCGTTAGGAAGCATGCTTTTTCCCCAAATATTAAGAATATGTGAAAAAAAAGACTGTATATAAACTTTTTATTGATAGGTAATTTAAATAAAACAGAAGTAACAAAAATAATATCTAATAAATTCAATTATACAAAATACATATTTGAAACTATAATTTATGAAATTATTAACTAAACATATTGGTACAATAAACTAACATAAATAACAAAAGAACATAAAGAAAAATAATTAAATTTTACAAATTTTCTTTACAACTTTCGTTGTCGGACTCCAATTCCGAGTCAGAATCCAGATCGGATATACCTACAAACTCGAACTCAGTTTCCGGAAACTGTATTAGGTCGAGAGTTTCAGCAAAAAAGGTTGTCTTCCTTTTGGCATCTAACTTCGGCCTTTGTGCACTTAGAAAAGGATCCGAAGAAACAACAAGCATATTTAGGATATCTTGATTAGAATCTTGCCTGCTTCTTTTCCGCGAATGATGTTCCCGGAACCTCCTAAAATCTTTGTTTCGAGACTCTGAGGCTTCTTCCGAGAGAGTCCCAATCGGGACAATATCATTTTTTTCGATTATGTCAGCTCCGTGTATTAATAGTTTATGTACGGTTGATGACATGTAGTACCAGTCGTATAATTCCACGTACTTTTCTGCTGTTTTGCGAGCAAAATCTTTAAATTTGATGACATCGATCTTCTCACCAGATGTTATTGCTTGCAAAATAACAGCAAATCTTTTTATCAGGTTTTGATCCAACCCAGTAATAGCTGCAGTTTTATTGGGAAACTCGAAAAACTTCCTTGCGGTATTCCCGTCATTGGTAGTTCCCGAGCCTTGTTTTACTATATCAATTAACAGTTTGAGCTCCTCTTTAAATTTATTTTGAATGTTTTTTTTTTCTGTTTTGTAACATATCTTTATGCTCATTACTTCTTGCTGCCCACTGTTTGAAGTCAAGTCTGTACGCAATGTGTAACAGACATTCCATGCAATTTATACGGGCATGTAGGGATGATAGGCCAAATTCATATATGTCAGAACACACAGTTTTTGATGTTACAGCATCTAAGTGGTTCATTTCTGTTGGTTTTGCTAAGCACAGGTAGCATGATGCATTTGATCTAGCTTCAGAAAGGTACGTGCAGACTTTTGCGTCGATCATTGTCATCATTAGTTTATGAGTCACCCTGTTACTATTAATGCACTCTGTGGGGTTAAGGGCCTCAATTTCCTCATACATTTTTCTTTTGTTATCAATGACAACTGCATGGCTTTCTTTTACAAAACTGAACTGAACCGGACGACAATAAAAAGTTGAGCATGGTTTCGGGTTTGTCCATATAGTATTATCTCCATCTGTCAGTTTCAGTGGCACCAAGGAGGTCATGAAAATGCTTGAATCATCATGCTCGCCGTCCATTTTCTGCTTGTATCGGCTTTGATTGGAAGCACCATCAAATCCCCACTTCGATATCAGCTTTAACTGCTTATTTTCCACATTATCAGAAAGACTTTGAAGAAACCGCTTCACCGTGATGTCAAGTAAAGCTTGAAGTGTAATTCTAGCTGATGAATCCGTAACTGATACTGATTGATTAGGAGGGTAGCATGCAAGCTTAGTTTGTTGCAGTTTATAGTAGGATGGGTAAATATCCTTAGCACCTTCCCGAATGGCAGTCTCTCGCAACGTAATATATTGCCACTTTGAAAGCTTAAGTGAAAGAAGCAATCCAAGTGCTTTCTCTGGTGTAAATATTACTGTTTTCTTAATGCTTTCCTTGATTTTAACGGCAGCTTCTGGATTTTTGATCATATAATTGATTACAGATGCGATATCTTCATAACCTTCTTCTTTTAAACGTGCTGCAGCTGCATATGCCAATTCACAGGAATCCTCGCCTATGTGCTCACTAGATCTTCTCTTTTTCTGTTTGCTTCCCAGATCTTTGAATGGTTTTCGGGACCTTTTTGTCATTGTTCCAACAGTCGATGATGTCGAAGGTTCTGGAGAGACTGAGCGTGCTCTTGGTATCTCATCAACAGTTGGTTCTTGATTTATTAAAGTTTGCACGCAACTCGGCCAATCAATATTTGCTTGCAACCACTCTCCGTACGTATTTCTAAACTTATCAAAGAATTGTTTAGATTTCTGCCACCTGTTTAAAGGAGCTCGCGTGAATCTCCGGCAAAATTCTTTGAGAGTTACTTGATCTTCGGCAGAAAGGCAATCGCCTATGCGGGACACAATTGCACTAAACAATACTTCATGATTAAATGAAGGACACTCACTTTTTAGAAGAACAAACAAATCTAAGTTGGTGATTAAACTTTTCATTCTAAGATTTTGTAGTCGCAAAGCAAATAGTTTTAGTGTTAGCAGTTACACGGTTGTGAACAATCTAAATTATGGAACAAAATTATGGCCCTTTTATTGTATAAAGTCAATAATTAGTTAACTACCCTCATTAAAGTTATAAAAGATATGATAATAAAAATTTATAATCGTCAAAAACATTTCGTAGAACTCATAGTAGAACTAATCAACATTAGCAAATCACATTAGCTCACTAATTATAAAAAGGTGAATGCAGTTCTTAGTTGGTATTGTTGCGAGATATTTCAAATCATTTAATCACTTAATAGGCTCATTAGAATCAGAAGACTACAACCATCATTCTAATTACTTAATTACTTGTCATCAGACTCATTAGATGACTACACAATATGTTATTTTGTATTTTGAACGTATGCAAGGTTTTAAAATTCCTTTTGTGTCGATATTATTATGTGTCCGGTTATGTTGTAATCATACTTTTAGGGTATGATCAATTAACAATTTCATTCCCCTATCTTTCTAAAAGAAGCGACAGCATGGGCACTTTGACACTGATATTCAACTATTTGGTATTGTTGGAAATCTTACAAGATCAACAAGATACTACACACCTCTGTCTAGTCCTTCAGGTCTATAGGGGTGATGCTATTTTATGTTAAGAGTTGTTAAAGCTCTGAATTCTTCAACTTAAACACTAAAAGGAACGTTTAATATGTAAAAATAAATAAAAATATTTTGACGATTTAAAAAAAAAAAAGGCATCTACAACCATTATGTAACGTATGTCAAAAAATCATAAATAATTAGTACTAAAACCTCCTATAAGGATATTACGGTTATCGCTGCCGTTTCAGAGATATTTCGATTTTTCACACTAGCTCCATACAAAATTTTCGTAAAAAAAATATAATTCCTTCGTTTTTGTGCAGAATCAATTCTGGTGTCATTTTTGTATATTGTTATAACAAATAGAAGTGATATCCGGCACAAAAACTGGCACTTGCAAAATAAAATGCCTAAGTCTATGAAAGCCGTTTTTCAGCCCACCGTGCTACGGGTCAGTGTGTGCGTGCGCCTGTTTTCACTCGTTTATGATACTTCTGTTCTCCACTATTCTTTGGCATTATCTTCGCATCGGTGTTTACATTGGACACTGTTAATTGATATTACAGAAGTGTGGGATTAAGTGCTTGAATGGAGTTTACGTCATTCGTTATGTAGTCATATTGATCTAGTGATTGGTGATGTCAAATTCTATTTAGTTTATGTTCTCGAGTAAGCGGACATGACATTTAAAAATGACGAATTAAGACTTGATTGGTGTTAGGTAAAGTTCACTACTGACTTCATTACCTACGACATAAAATAACAAGGAATCTTGTAAAAAAAATCTGTAGGTATTTGTTTATATGTGACCTACTTTATTAATTCAATCCAATGCTGGACATATTCCTATCCCAATTTTTCGTATTCAATCTTTCCCGTCGGCCATCGTATGATCGTCTGTCCATCTTTGAAAAGATAGTTTTACGGCACGCCTGCCAATACCTGATTTTCATTCCAGAAAAATGACCTGCTCTGGGCGGAGTGGAAGTGTCAGACTTCTACTGAATAAAAACCCACCGTTCCTTCGCGGTGCCGCGTTATCGCGTTAAAACCTTCCCGCAATCTCCAGGTAAAATAACATCAAAAACCTCAACATCTGAATAGTCTTAAGCAAACAACAGGCTCATATCTGAATGATGACTAACGTTACCATTGTACAGTAAGTACACAAGTAAACAAACCTATTCAAGATTAAATGTAATCTAGTTAACGATATTGTAGAGCAAACAACTCTAAATATAACGTTTGCTTTTATTTTACCATTTAAAAAATATAGGTTTTGATTGATAATAAACGTTTAAACCCATACTAACCAATTTTGCGCTCGACTGTATCCATGGCTTTAAACAATTGTTATTTTTTTAAGGTTTGAATGTGGGTCCAGGAAAGTTCACGAAGCTTCAATAGCCTAATGGCTAAGGTGTCGGACTTGTGATCAAGAGGTCGCGGGTTTGAACCCCGCCCATTACACTATTGCCCACTCCAGAGACAAGCATATTTAGCTTAGTTGCAGAGGTTAAAAAAATAGCGAGTTATCTGAATTCAACACACTGCTAGATTTCTTTAAAAAAAATGCGGTTACTTTGATCTTCAGGTCCATCCGGGTGTAGACTCATTTATGAGTTCTTCAAAACATCTGTTACTTCTAGCAAAAGTAATTTAAAATTCTACCGAAGGTTATCAATTGTTTTCTATTCAAAATTAAACAATACTTCAACTTTACTTCGATATCCTACACATACTGGATTGAACTCACAAGAAAACGATATTGTTATCGCAGAAACTATCTTTATAGCTTCTATAGTAATAATAATGTAGTTGCGTTGGTGTTGTGGTACGGAACGCGAAATGGTGAGTTATTTTGAAATGTATTTCAACATATAAAAACACCCACGTTTGTTTTGTCAGTATTGAAAAACTCGTTATGATGCCACTCTGCCTCAAGATTTGTATGATGTGCAACAAGCCTAAGAATTAAAAAAGCATTCATTTATTTACTCGGTGCCAGGCAACAAAGCCAAAATATTATAATGTTAATATCACAGAAATCAAAAATACAGGAGAAGTGGTAAGGGGGCGTATCGGTGTCCGCGCGACATGGCCACAGGGCTCATGTCACAGGCAAATGGCCGTCTCCGCGAACTAGTGCGCTTTCGACGGCGATCGTGATAACATATATGAATGCCGAGTTGTTCTGTGGTATCTTGTAAAAACCGAAGCCAAAATCAAATCTATGTGAATCATGGAATCACTTACCATATGTAAGTACAAGCTTTTACAATATTTGTCTTTAAAATCATGAAAAACAATAAATCGTAAAATATTTCTTGGTTTTACTATGTTATTTTTGTTTTCAAATATCAGAGCGATTGTACTCCTTTTGCTATAAATACATTGCTCCTTAACCACTACCTGAGTTCGTCACTAAGTAACTGGACAAGCAATGTAAACATAACATACGAAACTGTATTACGCGGATTCATCGCGTAGTGAGGCCGCCACTTCTTGCGACGAATTAGTGATGTGCTTGTGCAGATCCACTAACGTAGGCTATCGACAGCAATGTCGATTGACGAATGAAATATTGCTATTATAGTTTAGGGGTTTTTCAACCGACGACAAAAAAAAGAGGGGGTTATCAATTCGACGCGTATATTATTATTTTTTTTATGTATGATCACCGATTACTCGGAGACGGCTGAACCGATTTGGAAAATTCTTTTTTTGTTTGAAAGGGTATAATTTGGAATTGGTCCCATTGTCACCAAGCCAGGATCTGATGATGGGATCCTGGAGAAATCGAGGGAACTCTTCAAATATTATAGGCACACCTATAGTGATTTGAGTATTTTTAAAGTAACTTGTGTAGTTGCATTCGAAAAGCACCATTTGTGAAGTGGACCTGATGATGAAGACCACAGATGGCCACTGGAACTACTCAATATATAAGTATTTCATGTGTTCCGCTTCGATTACTTGAATGTGGTTATTAAGCACAATATGCTCGTCACAATGCATATGGTGAAGTGAAGCTGATGGTGAACTACCAGGAGAACTCCTCAACAAATAACAGCCCAACATTGGGAAAAGCAATATTTTGTAAATGAATATAAGTAGTTGACATTTAGGCTCTTGTAACTAGGTAAATTAAAAATCGACCAACTAAAAAGAGTGAAATAAAAACTTTTTACCAAAAAATTAAACCGACTCCCAAAAAACACTGCAAAGTGAAAAATAACTTTGATTTCGGAAGTCGGTGCCAAAAACGAAAATACAAAACTAAAGACACTGACTACCGAAATTAAAGTTATTTTTCACTTTGCAGTGTTATTTGGGAGTCTGTTTAATTTTTTGGTAAAAAGTTTTTTATAACATACGGAAACCTCTAAGAAAATATGTTTAACTTTTATTTTACATGAGGTGACAGAAATAAAAATACGTTGAAAAGTCAAGTGTACAAAAAAGTAAAAAAAAATAAACAATTTATTTTACGCCCGCAGCATGCGTGGAGTTCCGACGTCGCCGTCGCTACAATAGTTTATTTTTCAATCTGTCAACCGTTTTAGCCTGGTTGGAAGATCGATGTAAATAATGTTTTTTTACTTATTTTGATTTTTTTACAGAGTAGTAGAGAAATGCGTAACCAATATTCGTAAAGTAAGTTACTTTAATTTTAGGTTAATAATCGGTGGTGTTTTTCGGTTTAGAATTATCGTATGTTATGCCTTATCCTCATGCTGTTTCTTTATTTTTTATGGTTTTTGTATTTTGCTTCCGTTGAAGCTTCGAATGCGTTATAATAATCGGCATGGTTCAGATAATGTATTTGTGAATTGAGCTTAAAATAAGTCAATATATTCATGCTATTTATTTGTTATGCATGGATGTGTGTTTGTTTTCATATATTTAACAATTTCTCTACTAACTAGGATTTTTCTTATAACAAAAACCTATTATAACCTACTAAACTATTACCTGCGGTTACCCCGCAGGTAATAGTTGCGTAATACACTTACAGTAGGAATCGGTTTCATTATGCTAAATCAACAACACTCACTGCGGTATTTACGTTGTTGAGCAGACCAATATTTCGAACATATGAAGCAATGGATTAGCAATATACGTCAAAATCATTCAGATCTTGATTTATAGTGTGATGCTTATTATATGGTGACGTTTAGAAGTAGCTTAGGATGTATGTAAATGATAAATAAGTGCTTTTCGTACTTTTCAGCTTCCCAAAAGATGGTAACATAAAAAAGGAATGGATTGATGCCACAGGCATGCCACCTAACTGGTACCCTACAAAAAATAGCACCATATGCTCGGTTCACTTCAACGCAGAAATGTTCTAGTCTCTAAAGAAAAGTCGCAGGATTTTTGAATGGAAAATTCCAAAATTAAGAGTACAACTGATTTTTGCAGAAGTGGGTTGAATTTTATTTTATTACTGAAAGCTATTCTCATGATTTAGGGTATTCATAAAATCAGTCATTCAACTTTTCAGGATTCTATACAACCTATACGGCTGGTATGTTCCGATCAAGAGCGTAATGTAAGTTAACATCAACTTCTATTTGACCTATCACTATGATAATTAAATATTAAGATTTAAGTCGAAAGCGCCAGGGTAGCCCTTAATACTTAGTAGGTAGTACTTAATAATAATTATGTAATGTTATGTTCTTAATAATATGTTTATTGTTATTGTAATATTTTCTGGACATGCCATTTTTTATTTGGTTCATTTTCAGGTGCCCAAAAAAAATTGTACAATAATAAATGGAAGAATCGATAACTTTCCGATTTAGTCAATCACTAGCGTATATGTAAAATAAATTGCTTTTGCACAGCACAACGATAGCGACCGATGTTTTTGTGTGGGTAAGTTCTACGGTGCATGGTAAATACACGCTGTGTTTGACGGAATAAGGTTTATTATTGATTGTATAGTACGTTCTGATTCAAGAAATGCGGGTGTGTGTGCGAGTGCGTATCTATTGATTTTATTAAACTGCATGTGTAGTTGTTGCCCCGCCCAGCGCCTAACTGGAGACACACGGTTCCGATATAATTTCGTCTGTTGACCATATCTAGTTATTTATTTTATCTATGGTTAATATAGTATTTTACGAGGTTTTAATATCTTTATATTGATTTAATTATCATCTTTTTTTTTCGGATTTAGTCTCCATATTTGTTAGTAACATGTGAACTTATAACCTAGTGTTAGTAACAGCCTATTAACTAAAGTATATGTATATCTAAGCTGCGTAGGACACGCCGATCGTAGGGTATGTTTACTTGAAAACGTGCAGTCGTATCCACCGCCCCAAGATGTCCCATCTATCAGCTAGCGTTCTCAGAATAGTTTTAGTGAGGACTGACGCGTACACGGCGCAGCGCAGTAGAGAAACATATCTTGCGCATGATGATGCCAAAACCGTCCACATTCGCGTCGGTAAACATGCCGAATGCACTAAAACTATTGCTAATACCTACGTGAAACAAAAACTTAGTAATCCATTTTCTAGAATTACGCTCACGGAGGACTTAGAAATCAGCACAGTTGAAGTTCATATGCAGAAGTAGTCTTTTTCATGAGATAATTTAAATTGTTGTTGAATTTCGACCACTGGGCTATCTTCACCACTACTGATCAAAGATAAATGTATAAGTATACATATATCTTTGCTATAAAAAATATACAGTATTTTTGTCTTTTAAAAGCATACAAAATTGACTTATGATATATGTACTATAAAGCATTGTACCGATTCCTGATATGGAGCCAGGTGACATCATGCATTTGTAAATAATCTTACCGACTGCAACGTATGATTTCACGCAAAATTATAACTCATAATAGCGGCTTAATTATTTGTTAACAAGATTAAAATAACATGTTCAATAACCGTCAATAGCCTAATGGTCGAGATGTAGAACCTGTGATCGAGATGTCGCAGGTTCGAAACACACTACTGCCGTGAATCCACTCTTGCCTGACACAATCATATTCAGCTTAGTTGGAGGGATTCACTTTAGTGAATTCTACCCACATTGCTAGTTCTCTTTAACAAGAATTGTTTTGGTAAACAGTCGAACTAAATTAAGTTTTTTAAGAAAATACCTTATTGCCAAGAATTTTTGTTCAAAACAAGTATTATGTTTACATTTTAAGTCAGTAGGTACCTACTTTTCCAACGTCCAAGGACGTCCTTATTGACGTTCTGCGTATTCCTAAAGGTCCAGTTGGTTTTTGTAAAAGTTATTACGTCTACCGCCATTTTATTCTCGAATTAACCTCGCTGTCAAATGCAGGCTATCGGTTTAATTATCTTTTATCGTTTTCAGAATCCAGTGTTAGCTAATAAGTATGACTTCGGGAAATCCATATCCAACTTTTGTGATACGTTGATTAATTATTTAATATAACATTTTGAAGAATCTCGTTGCTAAATAATAATAGCCAAGTTTAAGCAACGCTTGCTTTTTTTAAGGATGGGTATTCATCCAATGACTGCCTTCCGATCTGGGCGAAGCGGGAGGGTGTGTCAGACTTTTACTGACTAAAACCCATCCGTGTTCCATCATATGCCCTTCGTGTTCCGAGGCCGCGGTAACTCTTTCGAACAATTCCGCAACCCGGGCAGGCAACGGCCTACTTATGGTTCCCGACAATTTTGTTGACACTCTTTGAGGCGCGCGTGGAACACGACGCGCCGTCTACACGGGCCTGGTTTCAGTTGGGCGGCGAGCTACCCATTGCTCGCGGCCTGCAGGCCCGCGCCTACGGTGGCTGGGAGTCACCCTGTGACTTCCGACGCCCGGAGCGTCTCCTGCGGCGGTTGGAGCAACGCTTGCTGAAGTTATTCCGTGGATTGTTGAACATCTTAACTGTATAGAAATTCCTGGCTTCCAGTCTCACTGGATGCAGCTGGATAGTGTTTTATTTGGCGCGACTGCCTATCTGAACTCTTCAACCCAGTAGCCGGGTAAAATGATGTCTCTCTAGCAAGACTGCTATCAGTTTCTGTCGCTTCTGCATTCCGGTAACGACTGTCACAGATTTGTACGATGACATTTGGCACCAACACTTAACGTGTATGCCGAGCACATATCGTCGCCTGAGAGTGAAAACCTCGGGAGTACATTTTTGTCCAATTTTTTTTTGCGTTTCCAGAAAGCGATCCTAGCAACGCACATCCTGAACTCCTGATCTCACTGATATGCTCATTAGATACTCGAAACGCTATCTATGAAAGTAAGTGAGAACCTCGTAAACACTCGCATTGCATCGTCAGTTTAGCGTAATCAGGCCATGGATTATGCATTTCTGAACTGAACATTTCTGATTTAAAAACGGGTTTTTACATATAAATTAATAAAAAATAACATAAAAGAAACCGTACAAAAATTTTATAGCACGCAGATTTTTCTTCCTCCTGAAAAGTTACTCCTTTTTCACTTACGAGGTTTTCACTCTAAGGCGTCGATATACATATAGTCTATAGTCTCCCATTCACTTACCTTCCTTTGCGATTTAAATATCCTAACCTTGAAGATCGTCACGTACTAGGTACCTACTTTTTTGACAGCCATTATTAGGTACTGCATAGAATGGCCGTCGCGCAAACTTAAAATACTCCTATGTATCATACATGTATTTGTATTGATAAAGAAAGACTTTATTTCTACCGACGATTTATAGTTTTGTTAAAAATAATATCCTTGGTTATTGCCACTATTCTCAAGCGCCAGTCAGTGTTACTAAAGATGTCGGGGTTGCGGGAATATTCTAACGAGATACTGCGACCCCGGAACGTAAAGGCAACTGAAGGAGCAAGGTGGGTTTTTAGTCAGTAGAAATCTGACACTCCCTTCACCCACAGTAGGAAGAAGTCATTTTATGATTTTCCCACCCAGAAAAAGAAGGAATGACGTAATTGACAGCGGTCTAATACCGAATATAGTCGTATAAAGCGAAAAAGTTTGATTACGCGCTTATCTTCGAAAGTATTAGTTGGATTTAGATGGCATTTAATATAGAAGTAGTCTGAGCTTGGGAAAGGTTATAGGCTACTTATTACCCGACTGCAAAAGAAGGAGGGTAATGTTTTTATCGTAATAAAGTCCACGGGAGCATATCCCCGCTCGTCTGCTAGTGAATTACCTCACTCTGTGTGTTCTCTTCGAAAGTGGACAGAGTACCAAAACACAGTGAATAGAGATGCAACTGCCCAAGGATTCCAGTACTACGCTTTACATTCTACTTTATCACAACAAACATTTTAATCATACAAGCAGTATAAACTATCCTATTGTACCACTTCACTATAGTCCAATATAATACAGCCGACCTGCATTGTGAAGCCATGAATGTACTCCTAACTACTATTTTGCATGGCACACTAATATTGCCATACTGAATAAACTCATTTCCTTTACATGGAGGTTTTTAAACCTGTGCGTTTCATTATTTCAGTATTGCTGTATCATTCCGATTTCCCTTTCAAGACATTTGCATTTATAATTTAATTTTTGTTGTAACCTCAGTAACCTTGTTATCTATATATAGATACGTAGGTATCTGGATGAGTGTTTGTTTGCTTATTGTATAAGCTAGTGGGTTTTTGATTTTTCCAAAGACAAAGTCTCCCCTCATATTTAGAGTTTTCGCATATTAGTTACTAGTACTCTCGCGGGGCTTCGCTCCCGTGGATTCTATCACGGTAAAAACATAACTCTCCTTTTTTGCAGTCGGGTAAAAAGTAGCCTATAACCTTCCTCAAGCTTCAAGCTACTTCCATACCAAATTTCATCCAAATCCACCCAGTACTTTCGAAGATAAGCGCGTTCAAGCAAACAAACAAACAAACAAACTAACAAACTTTTCCGCTTTATAATATTAGTATAGATTTTAGTAAGGATAAATTTCTGGCATTTTGTGTATTTATGCATGTTTATTTCAATTACTCACCTAAATTGCTGGTAACTAATTAAAGTTTGAAACAGAAACCAAAAAGGTTACCTTTACTAATTTAAAGAGAAAAGATTTGTATTTTTGAATGCTTGTAACGAATAAACTCGAAAACTACAGAATCGATTTTGAAAATTCTTTCACCCATAGAAAGTTACATAATTCTTGAGTTAAATTTTTCTCGGAAAAAGTATTTCCATGCGAATAAAGCCGTGGAGAAAAGCTAGTTTAGCTACATAAAAAGTGCCCAGGCTATCGTAGTAAGAATGCTTCCGTATTTTCAACCGACGACAAAAAAGGAGGAGGTTATCAATTCGACGCGTATATTTTTTTTTTTTTTTTATGTTTGATCATCGAGTACTCGAAGACGGCTGAACCGATTTGGAAAATTCTTTTTTTGTTTGATAGGGTATACTTCGAAATTGGTACCATTTGTCACCAAGTCAGGATCTGATTATGGGATCCTGGAGAAATCGAGGGAACTCTTCAAATATTATAGGCACACCTATGGCGTTTTGGGTATTTCTTATAGTAACTTGTGCAGTTGCTCTCAAAAAGTACCATTTGGGGAAGTGAAACTGATGATGAAGACCACAGATGGCCGCCGAAACTACTCAATAATATGTATTGAGTGGATTGCGATTCGATTACTTGAATATGGATGTTAAGCACTTTATGCTCGTCACAATGCATATGGTGATGTAGAGCTGATGGTGAAGTACCAGGAGAACTCCTCAACAATTAACGGCCCAGCATTGGGAAAAGCAATATTTTGTAAAAGGTTATAAGTAGTTGACATTTAGGCTCTTGTAACTAGGTAAATTAAAAATCATCCAACTAAAAAGAGTGAAATAAAAACTTTTTACCAAAAAATTAAACCGACTCCCAAAAAACACTGCAAAGTGAAAAATAACTTTAATTTCGGTAGTCGGTGCCAAAAACGAAAAAACAAAACTAAAGACACCGACTACCGAAATTAAAGTTATTTTTCACTTTGCAGTGTTTTTTGGGAGTCGGTTTAATTTTTTGGTAAAAAGTTTTTATTGAATGCTTGTAACGAATAAACTCGAAAACTACAGAACCGATTTTGAAAATTCTTTCACCCATAGAAAGTTACATTATTATTGAGTTAAATTTTTCTCGGAAAAAGTATTTCCATGCGAATAAAGCCGTGGGGAAAAGCTAGTTTAGCTACATAAAAAGTGCCCAGGCTATCGTAGTAAGAATGCTTCCGTATTTTAATAATTAATATCTTTAAGGTGTGATGCCTTTTTGAATTTTAATATGCTAGTCAATAAAATAATAATTCTCTTTGATGCTAGTGTCAAATTGACATTTGTGTCAAAACATCATCAAAAAGGCTTCAAAAATCAATAAAATTAAAATGTTTAGTGCTTTAACAGAGTGGCTTCAAAAAATTGACTAGTTAAAATGCATTGTATCTTAAAAAGTTAGAAACGTCTGAGGCCTATCAATGGAATATCCATCTAACGGGAGTGATGTACGATGAGAAGTAGTGGTGCATTATGCTGACGTTGATGAAGACCTGCTTCATACTGTCCCCCTTTGCCATAATGAACAGAAAGCGACTATCTCTGCCATGGACATTATCAAACACCGCGGTAAATCTTTTATTTTTATCGAAGCGTCATAATTAAGCTTAGGTGGCCTCTTCACCAAACAAAATTGCTAGTAATGTGGATTCTAACTACATTGCTAGTTCTCTTTTACAAAATAATGTTTGAACTGTGAGGCTGTTATTATTTAGGCATGAACTCCTTGATTTCACATTTATATAACTTACAGGTACTTAAATTGTAAATTCATGACCATCGTTGACATGAAATCAATTATCGTAAACTTTTGTAGTTAATTGTTAGGCCCGTCTCCATCATGGCCGCTGTGTGCTATCTTATAACATGGTCATGGTCTGCTCAGGAAGCCGTTGGTTCATCATCAAAGAATAAAGATAACTGGATATTTTTGGTTATTCTAGTACCTACCTTTGAAGGACTAATATTATAATAATTGAAGCCTTAAATCTATATTTCATTATGCTGACTTTTATGACCTTTCAACTTTATTTATAGCTTCAAACCGTTTTTAAATTCATAGGCCAGATTTTAAATACAAATACAAAAATACAAGTTTTAGTTTATGCTTATTGTTGCCTGCAACTTCATCCTCTAAATTTCATCTAGATTTATAGCAAACACTCATACATGTTATTGTGTACTTTCGCAATAATATCTAATACTAGTACTCACGCGGGGCTTCGCTCCCGTGGATATTCTATCACGGTAAAAACATAACTCTCCTTTTTTGCAGTCGCGTAAAAAGTAGCCTATAACCTTCCTCAAGCTTCAAGCTACTTTCATACCAAACTTCATCAAAATCCACCCTGTACTTTCGAAGATTAGCGCGTTCAAGCAAACAAACTTTTCCGCTTTATAATATTAGTATAGATATAAAATTCTTTAGTTACCTTACTCCTCCGAAACGGCTTTACTGATTTTTACCAAATTTAATATGCATATTCAGTAGGTCTGAGAATCGGCTACTATCTACTTTTTATCCCGGAATTCCCACGGGATCGGGATTTACGCGGGAAATCCTCCCACGCGAACGAAGTTGCGGGCAGCAGCTAGTTATTAATATAGAAATAATAATTATCTAGTATAGAAAACTGCCTATCTATTGTTTACTAGCTGCTAGGTATTCCATAAATGGACACTTCATATTACCTGAACCTGCTCCTTTATTTTTTTATAGTTGTTAGGCTTACGTTTGGCCACCATCTCACCTGATGTTAAGCGAGGATGTGGTCGAAGATGAAGCACGCTTGCCTGGAAGTAACCTATTCACTCTTGACTTAAAGACTCCCGGGTTATAACGTTATAGCTATCAGGAAACACAGACTCCGGCAGGGAATTTCACTCCTTAGCTGTACGCACGATGAAAGTTAAACCTCATCCTTAAAACTGATGCCTGAATATCAGAGCCTTTTTTCTTTCCGACTTATATGGCAGGCGTGTCAACTTGCGTTATTTTAAGTGTACCTAAGGCTAGCCGTTCACTGGATAATAATAACCATGCCGCAAAAGTACGACATTAGCCGTCTGATATTTTTTTCGATATATTCATATTTCGGTAAAGTATTATATACGTTACCGCACTTCACACATGCAGCACTGGATCTGGCCCAGATACCCTATCGTGCCTCCTCAGATGACTGCCAAAGTTTCATCGTATTCTAATCCATTGTTTAAGAACATACAGGACAAACATACATACATTTATTTTAATGAATAAACTAGCAGTCGCGCGGGCCTTCGCTCTCGTGTACTTTATCACGATAAAACAGAACCATTCTTCTTTTGCAGTCCGGTGAAAAGCATCACACAAGCTTCAAGCTATTTCCATACCACATTTCATCCAAATCCACCCAGAACTTTCCAAGATTAGCGTATTTAAACAAATAAACAATTTTTTCCTGTTTATAATATTAGTATAGATATAAAAAAAGAATGAGTTGTGACACTGCGACGGGTTAAAGATTAAGCCAAAGCAAATTCCTAAAATGTATTTATTCGTTTATCCTAGCATGAAAAACGTTAGAATCGACTGCTTTCCAACCTATGTGATGGCACGTGCGCTTGCCATTCATTCCGTGTCTGCTTGATCATTAGAACATACCAAGAGATGATCAAGGGTGTTATTTGTAAATCTATGATAGTCATTATGTGAAATCCTACTCCTGGCGTCGAATTCCTCAATGCTGAGGGTCGTGCGTGAAGCCCCAGTGGGAATAGCTTCTCACTAATTGGTGTACCGCCATCGATGTGAAATCAGAAGCCAAATAATCTGAGACCAAATTGGCCGGATGGTATCGTGTTAACTATTTACCAGGTTGTGGATATCACAGGCAAGCAATTAGCAGTAATGACGAGGCCCGATAGGGCTTTACCTGTCGTGGTTTTGGGAATGTTTTAATGAGACACCGTAGCTCCGGAACGCAAAGGTTGCTGAAGGAACTGGATGGGTTTTTAGTCAGTAGAAGCAGGTTTCTACAGACCCCACCTAATTCCTTACTCCATTCCATTCATTCATCAGCCATTAAATGATTTGATAAATAAAGTAAATCAATATAAGACTATCCACCAACACGCACTGAGCCCGCGTGGTGGATTATGTACGGCCTATTTCCTCGCATAGAGAGGAGGCCAGTGTCTCAACACTGGAAAACTAATAGTTAGGCTAAATTATCAACCCAACTCGAAACTCAAAATGTTTTATTTCACATAGGCCTACATGGGCACTTACAAAACGTCAGCAGTTAGGGCACGGTTCGAAATTGGTCGTTTTCTATGGAGAAGAAAATTCAAATCAAAATATCATTTTTACAATGTATCCATAATACAGGTTAATTAGGTATGAAAGGACAGTATAGATCAATAATATTAATACAACACAATGGAGTTACAAATAAAAAAGTTGTAAAAAAAAGTGGTCTACAGTGTTCTCCCATTCACAAAAAAGATTTATATTATACTAGCTTGTGCCAGCGGCTTCGCCCGCGTGGGAAGTTTTTCCCGTGTAAATCCCGATCCCGTGGGAATTTCGCAAAATCCTTTCTTAGCGGATGCCTACGTCATAACATCTACCTGCATGCCAAATTTCAGCCCGATCCCTCCAGTGGTTTGGGCTGTGCATTGATAGATCACTATGTCAGTCAGTCATCTTTGAGTTATATATTATATTTAGATTAAAATAAACTTGAGAAGCGACAACATTAGACTTCAATAATGAAGGATAAATTAATAATAAAAATGAAACAAAACGAAAATCTGTCAAGTCGGATGGATTATCATAGGGAAAAATAAAAAGACACCCACGAAAGTGGAGTTGTTAATACAATAAACGATAACGCAATTACAATAAGCCAGGGAAGCCACATGTGCAGAAGGAAGGAATCATCGCCAAGCAGTCATGTCTTCATCGTACGAAAAGCCAAGACTAATCATGTAGTTGTCGTGTAACTATATTCATAAAAAATCGCATGCAATGTGCAGTCGCCCTAATGCTGTAAATGTAGTGCTTGCGGTGAAAGCGATCAATAAACTCAGTAACTGGATATTCTCCGGGTTTTCCTTGTAGTAAAGCAAACATTTCGTCACGTGACGGTCAGATGAGTCTACTTATAATTATACTATTGATGTGGCAATGCACTGATGTATAACGAGTGTTATTTTTATCTATACGTCAATACGTATTAATAAAATGGAAGTGTCTGTCCATGATTTCAAAATAAACGTGTTTTCTCAAGTGCTTATATGTATGTAGTTACTAGCACTTGGAACGCGAGTTCGTCCGCGTGCATTTAGTAAAATTTTTAGAATTGGATCGTTTGTTCCGAAGATTACCCCTTATATACAAACTTACAATCAGATTTTACGACAAAAAAGTAACATAAGAAATTAGACCAGGAGCTACCATCCTCTGGGAATACCCGGTAGCAATACATGCATTGCACACAGGTGTCCCATCAAGTTGCCCTCGGTCTTATGCCGGCTCTTCACGTTGGCCAACATAGTGGCGAATATAGTGCAATACAACCCAAGATGCACAAACACACCCTCTACACGTTGGCCAATAGGTATTGGCTACTACATTCGCCACTATGTTGGCCAACGTGAAGAGCCGGCATAACACAATCAGATTCAGGAGACTGTTGGCGCTGTCACGCGCATACGACGCAGCAATGACGAAGACCTATTACGAATTATCGCAAAGAAGTCATCAGTACGTACGTCTGCGAATATCCCTGAAGCGCTACAAAAACGGGGCAGCGACAAGAGTATCCTAATTTATGCATTGTTATATTGAGTGTTTGATGACGTGGATCTCGACTGTCGTATGTTTAAAGTTCCTCAATCGTATCGGGGTCGCAACTGACAAAAACCTCAGAAAACTCAATATAAATGTTGCTTTACCTTAAACATTGACCAGAATGTTATTTTATTTGCAATCCCAATTCAGTTCAGTTACTAGTTAAAACACAAAAAGTTATCGCTTTATAATTTCTAAACAAACGTTACCATAAATGAGTTTATTTTGTTTAATTAAAACATCTGACTGGTTATCTCAATTCGTTAAAACTGTTTTCCGTTTCTAGCGGATAGCATAATCTAGTAGTGTTTATACCTAGGTATGTACGATCTTAAGATTGCGATTACAAGTATGAGAAAAACGTTAAAATGTTGTTCGCAATGATGATTAATGTAAATGTTCCCAGTCTTCTTTCATTAAAAAAAAAAACGGCAAGTTCAAATCGGACACGAATTGAAAGGGTTCCGTACTATAAACATTCTTGTCACCCTTTAATATTCGATTCTTAATATTTATAATAATAAAAATACACAGCAAAATTGTCTACATATTACGATACATAAGGTTCCACTAGTTAATTACTGCGTTATTCCATACTAGCTTTTGCCCGCGACTTCGCGTGGAAGGTTTTTCCCGCGTATACCCCGATCCCGTGGGAATTTCGAGATAAAAAGTAGCATATGTAATATTCCAGGATGTCAACTATGTACTTATCAAATTTCTTTCAGAACCGTTCATAGTTTTTGCATAAAAGAGCAAAAAACATACATACATACTCACAAATTTTCCCATTTATAATATTAATAGAATATATAAAAGTTGGTACCGACATGACCTTCAAAACAATGTAGCTTGTTGGTTTGTACAGTCGGCCAAGAAAGTGGTGTACCACCCTAAGGTTGAATATCGCTTGCAGATTCATAGGTGATAAAGATTAGTTTCGCTTGCAGATCGATCTGACAACTTCTATTGCTGTCTTTATCTGATTATTGATAACGACTATTACTGTTTGTAACGTGACAGCTGTTCTTAGTTTGAACTTGATGGAACCAATGACGTCGTAAAATCAACGGCGGGGGGCTGTAGATTTTGATGACAAAATTGTATCTACAAATTCAGAATTGTAATCAACAAGTTACATAAAATTGTAAAGGCACAAGGCGAGTCCACAAACCTACAATTTCTGTAAACTTGTAATTACAATATCAATAAAAAACAAGCTAAAAATAGATTTATCCTTTTATTAAATTTCTACAATCAATTTTAAAATACTTATAACAAACAAAAACATAGCATATATAGTAATATTTAGAAGATATTGAAAATTTTTAAAAATTAGAAACGGGTGTAACCGCCGTTGGCCTCTATAACCTCTAAAAGACGAGACCTCATTGAACCAACAAGCCGTGAGCAAATATCGGTTCCCCGCATTTCCTCCCAGATATAATTACAGTGACTAATAAGAGCTTGTTTGGTTCTTTCATTTTGATGCGACCATCGTTGGACCATAAGGCCCCAAAGATTTTCTATCGGGTTGAGGTCCGGCGATCTTGAGGGCCACTGAATTACCCTTACGTCAGTGTGTGAACGAAACCAGGCTCTTACGATCCTCGCATTATGAATTGAACAATTATCTTGAACAAAATCAAATTGTGGCACTTCGTTCTCCGGGTAAACATTACGGACTGTCGGTAGCATTGCATTCTGAAGCACGTCGATATAATTTACAGCCGTCGCTCGAGGAGGTAGAGAACACAATTCTCCTACACCATCCGTACTCATCCAGCCCCAAATATTTACGGAAATTCGACCTGATTCTCTATTTGGGATTACATGATCATCTTTATACCGTGTTGAATTATATCGCCAAAGGTGAAGACGTCCATGCTGACTGGATTTAAACGTTTTTTCATCACAAAACACTGTATTAGACCAATCAAACTCTAAGTGCTCTCTGGCGAAGTTCAGACGAGCAAGTCTGTGAGCATCCGTCAAATATATTTTCTTGGCGTAATGCCTGTGGTGCAACCCCATGTAATGTAGATGATTCCTTATTGTTTGGGCACTCACATCGAACATCTCCGCAAAATGTTTTGTGGGCTTAAAACCATTGATTTCATATTCCCGTCTCATGAATTCTCTATCGTTATTGGAGAGTGCAGGCCGGCGACCACTTCTTCTGTGATCCAACAAACTTCCCTCCTCTCCTTCACGACGAATCCAAAAGCGGACAGAACGCCTCGATATATTCAAATTCCGGGATATCGCACTGATACTGCTTCCCTCATTAAATTGGGCAATTATTTGTGCTCTTTCGGCAATGGTCAAGTTGGCAGGCATTGAGATGATTTTATATGCAGTTGATTGAAAAATAACACGGAAAATATATCGATTTTTTGCATATATTTGACAAAATGTCAATTGTCAGTTTTCTTTTTCAAATGGAATTCGGTTGTCTAAATAGTTTTTATTACTTTTGTTTGGAAACATTTCAATTGCTTTGTAGAAACTATAGTTGCAAAACTTCTGAATAATTCCGAATAATTCTGGAATACTTCCGGGAAAGTTTCTTTAAATGGGAATTATTCAAAATGATAAATTCATTTTGAATCATTCTGATTTAAAGAAACTTTTAATTATTTATTAAGATTTCAACTTTTTTGCTGAAAAATCGTATTTTGCATCGATCGTCGATCTCTGTGCGCCGGCCGCTGCCGATGCCGCCGCGCTGGCACCGCGACGCGCGCACCCGACTGCCACCGGCCACGAGTCGTGCGTGCAGGCGATGGCGGTGCGGGGTGCGGTAAGAGGGAGGGGATGCTGCTCCCCGGAGAAGTTTTCACCCGCGCGAGAAAGATTCGTACCCCGCAATCGAATGTTTCCGAATATTTCGCCCGAATAATTCAATGGGAATAAATGTGTTTGCTTGTTGTGTGGTGGGTGAGTTAATTATTGTTCACTGCGAGAGTACGTATGTACGCTACGAGAGTAAAATATAAATGTTTATTTTATTATAAATGGGATTGATTAAGTATATGTTGATATTTTTATATGTAGATTTAATAGCCTGCGATTAACAGGATTTTTATTCTTTTGTTTTTAGGTAGGTACTATCGGCCAAAGATACGCATATTCACTTAAGAAAATATTTCTGCGGAAGCGCAGCTAGTGACAAACCACATCCCTTCCTGTTTTCGCCCAATTAGAAATAATATGCATTTTGTGAGTACAGGGCGTCTAACATTATATTAATACTTACTATTACGAACACTACTAAAATACGCTTCGTGCATATCCTATTGGTCAAAATACATGCATTAGGCGATCACATTGTAAGTCGTGCTATGCGATTATAGCCTTAAATGTCAGTTGTGAAGTAAAAAAACCAGGCCAAGCATATTTGATTTGCTATTTGAAAAAGGGTTACCTATGTTTTTGGTTAGTTTGTATGTAGCTCTGTACGCATCGCGAGTATTCGCGAGTCGCATAGGTAGGTATTAATCATTACCTACCTACTTAACGCGTATAATAGCCCAGTCAATAAAAGCAAATAAAGACAAACCTTGCAAGCAAACACGTTTTGATGCGGTTTTCAGAAAAGTATTTGTTCTTACCTACTTAGGAGCAGGTTTTGGTATATTAACAGACTTCAAAGGTCGATTTTCCTGTTTTTTTTTGACAGTTGAAATATTCCCAAAGTTTCGGAATATTTCAGAATACTTCCGAAGTATTCGACGGGAATGATTCGGAATGTTTCCCGCCAGCATCTATAGTAGAAACTAATGTCCTTTTCATTTATACTAAAGGTTAAAATGTCATGTACTTATATGTGACATATGACGTATGAATACTAAATACATAGGTTTACGTCATGATAATGTTGTCTCTTTCAGTAATATCTTTTTATAACGAACCTTGTTGTAATTTTCGATGACCGGGAAACTAAATCAAAACTGGTACACCACTTTCTTGGCCGACCGTACTTACGTTTTAATATGACTGATATTATTCTCGTAAAAACAGTTATGTATAACTAAACGATAACCGTTATCTATTAAACGGATTTGGGTTATGAGTAGGTAATAAAACTGACTAATTGTCCTGATATCAAAACATACTTAGTATTGTGTTTTCTTGTCTATATCAAACATATTTACCGTCATACAGGTTGTTGTGTGTGTTGTCTGTAATGTACAGTAAAAATACAATTTCAAAATAAAAACCTCGATTATAAATAAAAAATTGGCCAAGTGCGAGTCGGGCTCGCCCATGAAGGGTTCCGTGGTAACTATAATAAATATAATATACTTAATATATTTAATTGAAAAAAAAAACCTTAAAAATTTCTTAAAACTAGCTCATTTACAATTTTTACAACTACGCCAAATAAATTTGTTTTTCATAGTATTTGTATGAATTACAAAGTTATATTTGCTGTTTTAGAAAATATACTGTATCTCAAAAACTGCCGACTCGATCTCGTTCAAACCAATTTTGTTTGAAAGTTTACATTAAGATCTACAACATATGGTTTTTTTAGATTTTTCACTTCATTATTATAGAAGTTAGAGGGGGGACACACACATTTTACCAATTTGGAAGCGTATATCTTTTAAACGATTAACTTTATGAAAAAGTCATTTTAGAAACCTTAGTGTCATTTTTAAAGACCTGTCTATAGATACCACACACGTATAGGTTTCATGAAAAAAAATATTTTCTGTTTCAGTTCCATGTATGGGGAGCCCTCTTTATTTTTATTTTTTTTTAATTTTCTCTTAAAATCGGAAAGCGGTTCACAGAATACATCTATCTACCAAGTTTTACATGTATAGTCCTAATAGTTTCGGAATAAAATGGCTGTGACATACGGACGGACGGACAGACAGACGGACAGACATGTCGAAACTATAAGGGTTCCGTTTTTTGCCATTCGGCTACGGAACCCTAAAAAGAAACAATGTTGGAAACAAAAACCTTATCAAGCAGAAGCTGGTGCAGTTAGTTGAATCGAAATAAATTCGCCATCTGATAAATCTGTGTATGTTATTTTTGTATAACTCTATAAAAATGCACCTACCCAACAAAGAGCGAGTAAATGCTAAATAGAGTTATTACACCTTTCAAAGTTTCCGTGAGCATAAAGTGCTCAAGCTTCGCATGTGCCTTTAATTAATTATTTTTTTAGCTGACGTCACCGTTACATCACGTCATGGTTACGGCTTTGTTAAAAAAATCGATAAGTGCGAGCCTGACTCGCGTGATGCGGGTTCTGCATGGGACATGGATCTAGAATAGGTTTAATAAACATGAACATAACGTAGTAGTTGAGGAATTGCATTTTTTGCATATATATAACTATGTATATAACTATATATATACCAAAAATATATATATTTTTTATTAAAAACCATCGACCCTTAAATTATCTTAATACAATTAAAATAATTGTCATAAATAAAACTTGCATTTGACACCTCGACAATTAGCACTGTCATTTGATTTGTCATAAAATACTGTTTGCGAAAATAAAATATTATTCTTTTCATATTCAAACCGAATGTATTAGCGTGTCCTTATTATGTCCACATAAGTTAGCTAAGAATCTACAAATTTTGAATATACCTTTGTATTTTTATTATATACCTGTGCATATTCAAAATTTTATCTTAAATTACTGTGCATAACAGACAGAGCCTAAGTGAACCTATTTGTAAATGTTTAGATTTTCATTTAGACGTAAGGAACCCTAAAAAATTACATAGGTTACTACCGTTAGGTAACAATTAATATCGTCATTTGCAATGTAGGTTTACGCACAATTAATGAAAGTTGGCTGGTTGTTTGTACTCAGACTCTTTGTTAATTATAATGCGGGCGAATTTCACGAGTTATTCCTTGAGTACCCCGATCCCCGAGGCCCACGTCCCGGAGAACCCCGAATACGAATAATATCATTAGATTTTTTTCTCTTTTATTGAAATAAAAGAGAAAAAAGATCTTGTATGATCCACATAAAAAGTGCTTAAATGTCTGTTTTGAAATACATAAGACGAATTATGGTTTGTTTAAAATTTTGAACAATCTCATATCATAGTTCTAATAGAGTTCATTTCAGTTTGAATAATATATATGTGTTAAAAAAGATCTTATAATATTATCAAATCATACTCAACAAATACATATATTTCACAATTTATGACAGCAATAATTACTTCAAATCGATGCACAGCCGTTTAAGAAGGGCTGCAAAAAAAATTATTGAGCACCAACCAGTTATAACAAACAATAAAGCTAGTGCGGCCGGCAGGACAAAATTTCTGTTATTTTTTTTTTTTAACTTGCGTCATATATTTTTTAATATTGTTGATAGGCTTGCTTTTGACTACCATCTCACCTGATGTTAAGCGATGATGTGGTCGAAGATGAAGCTCGCTTGCCTTTTTTTTTCTGGGTGGGAAAATCATCGAATGACATCTCCCACTGTAGGTGGAGCGGAAGGGGGTGTCAGACTTCTACTGACTAAAAAGCCACTCAGCTGTTGCCCTTGCGTTCCGGGGCTGCGGTATCTCGTTAGAACTTTCCCACAACCCGTAAGGCAGTAGCCCTATCGGACCTCGTCAATGCTGCTGACTGCTCTTTTACGGATATTAAACAATTGCCAATGCTATTTGCAACTCATAAAGCCTGCAATACATGTTGGCCGAGCGTAGTCGAGTGAAGGCCAATACCAACATGTAGATGGTATATTTGCCTTGTCTTGCTATCGCTCGGTGTCACTTGCCTAGTTGGCCGAGTGGAGGCCAGCGCCAACTTGTATAGAGCTCATTTGGTGCAACTTGTCTTCGCTCGCCGTTGCTCGTGATCACTTGCCTCACTCTCTCTCGCTCGCCTGCGCTCGGCCAACGTGTGGGCAGCTCTATAGACGCTCTTCTACATTGGTCGTCTGCATTGGCGTTCGACGAACTTGTCGAACGTGTGGACATTATTTCTTGCCCTGTACCTATTTGCCAACGCTCGCGTTGGCCTACGCTCGGCCAACATATATTGCAGGCTTTAGAAAGTTCAGTGTGTCACTAAAACATGTCGTTGACGCATGCGTCGACCAATAGTTCCTTTTTAACCGACTTCTAAAAAGACATGAAAGTCATGACATGTTGTGCCTTTCTTTGAAGTCGGTTAACTCGAACGTCGATTATTGTGATCATAATTAAACTTTGGGATTTCTTTAGGAGGTATTATATTCTTTAATTATAATATTTGCCTTATAAAAAAGTATATTATAAAAAAATATAATTTCAGTAAATAATAAAATTTTATTTTGCGTATCATTAGCTGACGTTACTTTTAAGCTTAACTGACTTTTAATTGAGTTTAACAAAATAAAAATAAATCGGGATCCTCCGGGACGTGAGCCTCAGGACTCGGGGTACTCAGGGAATAACCCAAGTTCACTACGGCCGCAAAGCTGATAAAAGTTTGAGCGCCGAGGGTATTTTAAGTCTAGCGGTTGACGCCAGATGGGGGTTGGGTTGCAAAAGGAGAAAATAGCTTATACATTCAGGTTTCGATTCGACTCGGGGTACTCAGGGAATAACCCAAGTTCACTACGGCCGCAAAGCTGATAAAAGTTTGAGCGCCGAGGGTTTTAAAACGAGCTTTTCATTTTAATTCTAGCGGTTGACGCCAGATGAGGGTTGGGTTGCAAAAGGAGAAAATAGCTTATACATTTAGGTTTCGATTCCCGGGTCGGGCAAGTGTCATTTGGACATCTTTGACTGCCGTTACGGGTAGTCAGAAGCCAGAAGCCAGCCTATGACAACTATTAGAACGAGAAGAATTGCCTTGTTGCATTAAATCCGCACATGTACCACTATTGTGCATAAAGTTTAAATAGATAAATAAAAAATAATTGTGAAAAAAAAAATTAGCAAAAAATAGAACCGACTTCCATATCAAAACACTACAAAGCCAAAAATAACTTTAATTTCGGTAGTCGGTGTCATTTGTATTTTCTTTTTTTTTAAACCGCCTTCCGAAATTAAAGTTCTTCGGTTCGGTTCTATTTTTTGCTAAATTTTTTTTTCACGCTTTTTAGTGGGTCGGTTTGTAATTTATCTAGTTACAAAAGCCATAATTTCAACAACTTATCACCTTTTACAAAATGTTGCTGCTTTTCCCGATGCATAGCCGTTAATTTTTGAGGAGTTCTCCTGGTACTTGACCATCAGCTCTACATGACCATATGTATTGTGACGAGCATAAAGTGTTTAACATCCGTACTCAAGTAATCGAAACGCAATCCACGAAATACTTATTATTGAGGAGTTTCAGTGGCCATCTATGGTCTTCATCATCAGTTCAACTTCCCGAAATGGTACTTTTCGGAAGCAACTGCTCAAGGTACTATAAGAAATACCCAAAACGCTATAGGTGTGCCTATAATATTTGAAGAGTTCCCTCGATTTCTCCAGGATTCCATCATCAGATCCTGATTTCGTAACAATGGGACCAACTAGAAAGTATACACATTCATACGCAAAAAGAATTTTTCAAATCGGTCCAGCCGTCTCCGAGTTATGAGGTAACTAACATACATAAAAAAAAAAAGTTCAAGACGAATTGTAAATTTGAAGTCGGTTAAAAATACGTCAGATATGTGGAGAATTTAATGTAGATCAAAATTGCTTTTTACACTATATCAATAAAATGAATATCTTATGACTTATGAGTTATCGCCGATATAATAATTATGAGTGTGGCAAATTACCGGACGAGAAATTGATTAAGCAAAATCAAATATAAACTTTACTACCCGAGCGAAGCCGGGCTGCCCGCCGCTAGTAGATAAATAAAAAATAGTTGTGATAAAAAACCATCGAATCAATGATTTATTTACTGCATTCACTGCAATGCCGACGCTCGTGTAGGCACTGCCTTATCTTCAAAGATCGAGAAACATGGCAAAAAACGTGTGACAATAGTACAGAATCCAATTTCTTCACCCTCGTAAGACACATAGAATACTTTCTTATGTGTAATGGAATGGGGTTCAATACTCGTTTGACGCTTAGTTTTACCACTTCGATTTGTCTCTAGTCGACTATTCAATCTACTAAACGTTCTAGGATTTCCTCAACTGTCTAGTCTTTTCTCAACTATGTTAGTTTGTCTGTGTTTCCTGATCGCTATAACCTGGGAGTCAAGAGTGAATAGGTTACTTCTAGGCAAGCGTGCTCCATCTGCGACCACATCATCCCTTACCATCAGGTGAGATGGTGGTCAAACGCGAGCCTATCTATACTAATATTATAAAGCGGAAAAGTTTGTTAGTTTGATTGTTTGTTTGTTTGTTTGTTTGTTTGTTTGCTTGAACGCGCTAATCTTCGAAAGTACTGGGTGGATTTGGATGAAATTTGGTATGGAAGTAGCTTGAAGCTTGAGGAAGGTTATAGGCTACTTTTTACCCGACTGCAAAAAAGGAGAGTTATGTTTTTACCGTGATAGAATCCACGGGAGCGAAGCCCCGCGAGAGTACTAGTTATCTATAAAATAAAACCGAATGAACTAAGCGCCAATACACGGAGTTAGAGCCTCCACAATTAAATAACAATAACACTTCACCCTGGCTACGTTCATACAGACTAGTGCCAGATTTTGCTGGCTACTCGTAACGACTGTCAAAATTTACAGACAAGCTTTTCGGGGCTTGAAAAAATATCAATCTAGTACAATGATCACCGATCCATAGGCTGACCTTGGCAAGTGTTGCTTAACCTTGAAGAAGACGACCCATGCGGCTTCTTAACCCATGAGCTTTTAAGGTTTTCTATACCGCCAAATTGTAACCGTTACGTATCACGCCTCATGAATACTTGGAGTTCTCTCGAGTTATACTCACTCAACGATAACTTTATAATTTCTATAAATTATGTGGTTTTTCTATGAAAATAGTATGGTTTTTGGCTAGGAAAGCTGTCTGCCCATAGTCAACGGCATACGCATTTAAACCAATAAGTATTAATGTGTATTGTGTAATCTAGCTGTTACCCGCGACTTTTCTACCGCGACTTCATACGTGTCAATATTTCTCACACTTACCAGTTATAATTTGCTATTATGGAATATAATCTATCTCTGTACCAAATTTCATCGAGATTCGTTAAGCCATTATGGCGACACAAAGTTACAAACATCAATACAATCCATCCATACGTCTAATCTTTTTCATTTTCAACCGACGACCAAAAGAGGAGGTTATCAATTCGACGCGTATATTTTTTTTTGTTTTTTTTTTTTTTTTAATATATGGTCACCGATTACTCGAAGACGGCTGAACCGATTTGGAAAATTCTTTTTTTGTTTGATAGGGTATACTTCGAAATTGGTACCATTTGTCACTAAGTCAAGATCTGATAATGGGATCCTGGAGAAATCGAGGGAACTCTTCAAATATTATAGGCACACCTATGGCGTTTTCGGTATTTCTTATAGTAACTTGTGCAGTTGCTCTCAAAAAGTACCATTTGGGGAAGTGGAACTGATGATGAAGACCACAGATGGCTACCGAAACTACTCAATAATAAGTATTTCGTGGATTGCGATTCGATTACTTGAATATCATCCATAAGCACTTTATGCTCGTCAGAATGCATATGGTGATGTATAGCTGATGGTGAAGTACCAGGAGAACTCCTCAAAAATTAACGGCCCAGCATTTGGAAAAGCAATATTTTGTAAAATGTTATAAGTAGTTGACATTAGGCTCTTGTAACTAGGTAAATTAAAAATAGACCAACTAAAAAGAGTGAAATAAAAACTTTTTACCAAAAAATTAAACCGACTCCCAAAAAACACTGCAAAGTGAAAAATAACTTTAATTTCGGTAGTCGGTGTCTTTAGTTTTGTATTTTCGTTTTTGGCACCGACTTCCGAAATTAAAGTTATTTTTCACTTTGCAGTGTTTTTTGGGAGTCGGTTTAAGTTTTTGGTAAAAAGTTTTTATAATACTAGCATCGCGCGGGGCTTCGCTCCAGTAGTCTTTACCACGATAAAAACGTAATCCTCTTTCTTTTGTAGTCGGGTAGAAAGTACTTAGCCTATAACCTACCTCGAGCTTCAAGCTACTTCCATACCTAACTAAATTTCATCCAATTCCGCCCTGTACTTTAGATTAACGCGTTTAAACTAACAAACAACTTTTCTTCCTTATAATATTAGTATAGATTTGTTCTAAAGTATAAATAAACTAACACCGTTTAAGGAAGCCGGTTTTAAACATGAAGACTTAACTGAAATACCTAGTTGTCTGTATAATTTACAGATCTGTCTGTTTTTCAATATTTAAGTAAATAATCAAATATTGTCTTACGTATGACCATGAAACTCATGGGTTGTACATACAATACATCTAATAATAGTTGTTGCCATCTGTGTTTCGTATGTTTTAGTTAGATAAAAATAATAACGCTTGTTATTTTCGAAGGGTTAGCAAAGATGTATTCATTAATATTTCGCTCTGATTTCGCTAGTACTCTTTAGTAATTATCCTTACTACACTTTTTAGTAATTTTAAGTACCTAGTTGTTTTAATTTTATGTATTGCTTTGCCCTAGTCTTTAATACATCCTTCTCTTTTTAGATATGTATGTGTGCGAGATGTATACAAATAAATTTCCCAGGTCTGAGACTCGAGTCCAGAATGACATGTGTGTGACAATGTTCAACGAGATAGTCACACAACTATGAGTGCCATAAAAACTGATATGCAAATACAGATGCGATTCACTTAACAAAACATAATGATCGTTGCGTAATGACTAATTAATTAACAATTACAATGCTCATTGTAATAACAGTTCAATGTCATTGAATGGCAAGAAATTGTTTTAAAGATTGGGAAAGTTACTTCAAGATGGCGACGTCGTAGTTTCGCGCGCTTTTCTATCAGACCCCGTTTTTCTGGCTTACACTGTTACAGTAATGGGAAAAAGTTTTTTTTTAGATTAGTAATGTTTTAAATCGATAATGGAACGTTTAAAGTGTCCGTTCTGTCTTTCAAACTCAGTCAAGATTGATAAATAACTTTTTTGTCTTTTCAATTGGTAACATTTAATTTTCTAAACTGTCAATGCACATCTCAACCCCGATTCGATATACGTCTCCATGTCTGATTTCACTGAACTCTCATTTATTGTGGCGTGTAAAATGATTTTCCTAGAAAGAGTTTTCATTACGTGAACTAGCGTCCCATGACTTAGGATCGCAATCAGACTAATCATCATTGTGTCCTTAATTACTATAAAGAACTCGATTTAGAAATACTTCCCGTCGTGAAACCAATTATCCTAATCTCCGTTCTTGTTTTGACTACAAACGAACTCATAAATCCAACAAACCACAATGTTTTGGAAACGGTAGTAAACTACTCGTAGACTTTTAAGCGATATGCGTTAGTTCGTTCCCCGCGCTTATTTCAGTATATCGCGTCCACCGCTTTAGTGTTTTCTGCTATATTATCTGCACATCTTTTATCGCTTTCTATTTGATGTAAACATATATAGTTATATACGCATCGGAAAGCGAGGGGACGACCACCTTCTATTTTCGGTATCAGATTTTCAGTTTCAGTCAGTCTCGCGTACGGCGCGCCGGTCGCCATTCTCGGCGTAAAATAACATTAAACGCGAATTATTACCGTTTCTGCTTTGCTTATTGGTCAGTTTCATAATCGAAGTTTGAAAAATGACGGTTGATTCTGCTCCTAAGTCTGTGTCTGGTATCAATATTAAAGTGAGTTCCATTTTTGTTTTAATTTAGAATTTGCTCGCATCCTTTTTTGCTTCGTATTTTAAGTGCTGGAACCTACTTGTCTCAGCGAGATATTCATAGGACGTTAAGTTAGTCTGACTAGAATTCCAATGAACTTCCTTTTGTATGACGGTGCATATTATGCCGTTATTTCTCCACACACTGCGACCTAAAATATATTGTCGTTTTAATTTCTAATTTAGAACACGACTGTCTTTCGAATCTTATTACGGAAGATTTTTAAGTTCTTTCTGTCCCGTCTTTTTTGTCTCTTGCATTTTCTTTATCTACCTAATTTCTTGCTTTGAGAGGTAAAACCTTCGGTAAATACTGAGAATGAGACTGAGACACTTTGTCTGAACCTTAACACGGATTAGTAATATTTGAATAAGATAACATGTAGGTCTAGAAGTAATTAGATACAGTTATTATACCAATAAAGGTTTTCCTTTAATTGGGTACTATATACTCTTGGTGATTTATCCAGCAGCATACCCACACGTAAGCAATTCAAGTAGTTTCTATCTTGCGCAATTTCACAGTGAAAGAGTTTCAACCCTTCTAGACTTTCTAATCACCGACTATTGTAGTACGTCCCTTTATAATCAGAGCTATTGAGCTACGCATAGGGGATGGGCTGTCATCTTGTCATATGTCATATGTATCATGGATTTATGACACATAAACAGTCTTTTAGTTCATATCTGTATGAATAAGTAATGTTAGGTTTGAAGAAGATTTATAGTTATATCAAGAAGCTACTATTGTCCCGAGCTGTCTAGTACCTACCCTCATTCAAGCCGTTCACATTAATATCAATGAACTGACTTATGACTCCAAAATGTAAAGCAACGTCTCCAACTCCTGAAGATACTTTGGTTTTAACCACCTATTTTTGTTTCTTCCAGAGCTCGCAAAATCGCCTGCTGATCAAAAATGGCCGCGTTGTCAACGATGATGGCATGGAAGACCTGGACGTCTACATTGAAGATGGCATCATCAAGTAAGTGTTTTCCACCTTTATTTTAGATAAATTTAAAATGGGAAGACACTTCTTTAAACAAATATTTGTTTTTATTTTTATTACTAGACGGGAACGTCCGCATACATGAGAGTGTGTGCAAAGATTTATATCTACAATATATCCTGCAACCTGCAGTGGATGCAGTTTAAAAGTTTCTTGGCTATACCAAGCTAATCTTACTTCTCGTACTGCAATAATACTTTTTAAAGGATTTTGGCTTGTTACACAACTGATAGTCTCTCTATTCGATGATTTCATCGTTTCCTAATCAAGTGATAAAGAATGAACATCCGCTATTCCTCCAAACACATTAAGACAGACATAATCCAAATACATTATGAGTTTGAACATGTTAGACCTGTTAGAATTGACAGGTTGCAGGCCTAGCTTACGCACATCATTGGGTAACCTATTTCCCGATTTAGCTTTTCTATCTTGTATGGGTTACTCTGTTATGTTAGGAGTCACAATTGCAATGAATTGTTCACATCAGTATTTATGTTTGTTAATGTCCTGTTTGCTTACTAAATATAATTATCAGCTTAGAATAAGACAAAATAAGAAAGATGAAATCTATGAATTCATCATATCATCATACTTTCTAGTTTTTATTTATATCTGTTGCAAATAAATGAATGGTAAAAATATTTTTCAAAACAAGCTCTTTTTACTATTTTCGTATTTTATTCAGGAAACTTTCAATTCATACCTATATCATGGCAATGTAAAAAAAACTAGTCCGCCATCTTGCACCGACCGCCATATTGGATTTAAAATGTTGTAACCTGGCTAACAATGCGTTGTCATCCAAACTAAACGTGTATGCAAAATTTCATCGTAGTTGGATGAGTATTAGTGCTTTAAAGTCCATTTGCAAGATTTGTCCCGAAAATCTACATATCAAATACATTGCAAGTTAATTAAAGGCTCGCAAACGAACTTTTATTTCCACCCTGGTGTTCTATAAAGTTAAGTACATTGGTACAAGAAAGCTCTAAATAACATTGATGGCCTGGAACTGCGGGCGTCGGTCGTCGACGTTTACTGGAATGACACTGCGAAAAGCCCTTTAAGGGTTGACGGTTTGGTGTTTATTGCTACGGCGACCTATACTGCAGCTTTAGCAAAATAAACTTAACATACATTTAACATCATGCATTTTTGATTTTTAAATAAAAATAAATTAAATAAAATGCATTTAATTCAAGTAACGTAACTCATATAAGATTAACATAATTAGAAACACACACACCAAATATTATTTAAAAAGAATACATTAAAATGAAAATGACAATTACAAAAAAAACTAAATGAAATAAAAATGCCAATAAACAAAATGAAATTGTCATAATATTTTTATCCATAATTAAAAATAGAGAAGCATACACATTATTAATTTTAAATAGAGCAGTTTAAAATATTTAATTTAATATTTAATATTTTTGTTTCAGTCATCATCTGCTTGGTCTTTTTTCCCATTTCTGTCAGGATCGGCTTCCAGTCTAGCAGCTGCAGCTGATTACAATGTTTTACATGGAGTAACTGCCTAGTAGCCGGGTATTATGACATCCCTTGTCAAGACTGGTGTCATATATTCTGGCTTCTGACTACTCTTAAAGACTGTCAAAGATCTACAAAAAAAAAACAAATCCCAGCCGGGACCAACGGTTTAATGTGCTTTTTCTGGTCAAATCTCTATACGTTAAGCTAGTCATCCGCAGAGTCATCTCGACAAGCGTTTGCTTTCCCATGAAAATCGATCCGCCGACGATGAACCAGTAGGGCTAGCATCTGAAAACTAGTTGGCTAGCAGCGAGTGTGTTGTTCCGATAGTTTATTCGCTGAGCTATCATCTGGTTGATCTCTCAGCGTGAGTTCTGACCGCCAAGTAACCGCTGTGCGAGTATTATCTTTGACAGCTCTTGTCGCTCAGCGACAAAACTAGTGAAGCGAGTACTCGCCGGCAGTGTGAACAGTCAGCGATCGACTTTTAATATATGCATCTCTCTTGTTTACACAGAAAGTATATCTATTGTACGTTTCTTGAGCGAGAAATAAGCCGACAGTTAATCGTTTTCTCGCTGGCGCTGAGACAACTGCCTTAGCCACGAGCTCCACAATAGCTTTTGCAGTAGTAATGTAGGACATAGTAGATTTAGGTTAGATTTCGAAGGCGTTCCTCAAGTCTTTAACGGCAGTTGTTAAAACTTCATTTTCTAACATTCTTACATCATTTGCCAGGGCCTAAGAATCACGGTCGTCGAAGCAATAAAAACTTCTTTAATAGCAATCACTCATGCAAATGCTAAAGGAAACATGCGACGGTCTATTAGTAAAAGCGGCGAGCGTAATCACGATCAGATAATTTTTCACTTTCGTTACTATACATCAACATCGAACTTGTTTATGTTAACACGCACGTTAGTATGTGCCGATCAAAATGGGTTTATTGGATTCTTGAAATAGTATATTTATTGTTTGGTTAGGTAATACTTTTACGCGAGGTGATTGATAATATTGAGGTTTCAATGTGTTTGGGAATAGTTTTCGTGCCCCCGCTTTCCTTTACTTACTGCTTACATCGATCGATAGCTGGTTAGATCCTAAGAAATCTATTGTGAATGTGGCCGAATGATCTATATTAGATAGATAGATATACTCTTTATTGTACACCATAACAGGATTAAATGAGGACTTAAAAACTACAAAGGGTGGTGATATTATTTAAGTTTGTTTGTTTAATCGCGCTAATAAAAACTAACTTGAAGCGTGAGAAAAGCTTTAGGCCCGACTGCAAAAGTCTCCTACTTTTAATGTTTTTATCGTGATGACGTACACGGGAGCGAATCCCCTCACTACCGCTAGTAGCGTTATAAAATCCTAATAAAAAAAGGTGCAGCGGTGACCCAGAGCACTAAATAAAAAGTCTATTTTTATACAACGCCCGGGGTGCCGATGCCAAATGTGATGCCAGGTCATTAACTCGGCTAACCAAAGAAGCCTTGAATGACAAATATCGTACACGGTCAAGGTAACATACATACTCAATAAAGATAATTATCCTTTTCCTTTTTATTTATTGACGATAACCTTATGTGATAGCGGTAACAGTTTATAAATAGCACCCTGTGAACTTTGTAGTTACTTTGATATAAAGATCGTTAACGGGTATTAAGTAGAATATTCGTATTCGTATTCGCCGAATAGTAGACATTTACCGAATATTCGTATTCGGCGAATACTAATACGAATATTTAAAAACTAATATTTTTGTACGCAACTCTATTTACTGCAGATTTGAAAAATTTCCAAGTCTGAAAAAACTCGCCCAAAAATATTTTTCACTGAAGCCATGTACAGTCGCCTCGGAAAGACTTTTTTCAACAGCTGGGAACACCCAGACTGAAAAAAGAAATCGCCTAAAACCAGAAAATCTACAAAATGTTATGTTTTTTAAATAAAAATTTGCCTGTTGTAAATTTTAATTATTAGAAGAGTAAACATTCATCAAATAAATGAGTCTTTTATTACCATGGCGAGATATTCGTATTCGTATTCGCCGAATAGTAGGTTTGATATTCGTATTCGTATTCGTAAAAGTAGTATTCGTTGCATCACTAGTATTAAGTAAAGGTGACCTTTTATGTTCGTCTAATACAGCAGTAGGAAGTTAGCTACTCGTATTTCTTATCTGTATACTTCGTTGTAACATACCGAGATTCTTCTGTGCCTCGGAAAGCACGTTAAGCAGTTGGTCTCGGCTGTCATTTTTACATCTTTGACAGTCGTTACGGGTAGTCAGAAGTATCTTGTTACCCAAATACTGGGTTGTGGAGGTCAGAAAGGCAGTCGCTCTTTGTAAAACTCTGATACTCAGCTGCATTCCGTTAGACTGGAAGCGAACCTCAACGTGGTTGGGAAAAGACTAAGCAGACTTATGAGTTTAAGTTGGTAATTTAGATAAAAACTTTTTTGCAAAAAATTAAACCGACTTCCATATCAAAACACTACAAAGCCAAAAATAATTTTAATTTTGGTAGTCGGTGTTATTGGTTTTGTATTTTCTTTTTTTTTCACACCGCTTTCCGAAATTAAAATTATTTTTGGCTTTGTAGTGTTTTGATATGGAAGTCGGTTTTATTTTTTGCATAAAAGTTTTTATTTTCGCGCTTTTTAGTGGGTCAGTGAATTCTCCAAATCGGTTCGTAAATGACGGAGTTATGCGCGAACAAAAAACGCAATGCAGAGTAAACGAAAAGATCATCAAGGTAAATATTTTTTTTTAGACTTCAGAAACGGCTTATCCGATTTCGATAAAATTTTCATGGGACCATTTGGGTAGTATACCCTTTTCAACAAAAAAAGAATTTCTCAATTCGGTTGGCAAGCGACGGAGGTATGCCCGAACAAACATAAAAAAAAAAACATCCGAATTGAGAACCTCCTCCTTTGTTAAAAGTCGGTTAAAAATATAATTTCAGCAATCAAATGCAAGGTAGTACAAAAAAAAACATATAAATACATGTATATTTTCCCCTCAACGATTGCACTGCAACTAAAATAATTCATAGAAAAGTGTTCTTGGAAATGCTATTATCAACAATTACCTACTTCAGAACCCTTCTCAAGATACTTGCACTCACACACAATCCTACATGCACCGACTCGAGCGCGACTCCTAAGTGATAGGATGATAACCTGTCATTACGCGAATGTTTTTATCTTGTATTGGTTATTTATTTATGCTTATGGTGATTGCACGAACCGATTCAAAGGATACCGCTTTGAGAATAGCCCTTGTGGTTTTACAGCGTGCGTGTCAGGAGTTGGTTGTTACGTACCTGTTTGATCGACTTATATCGCACAAGACCGCCTTTGCGCGGCTTACATATCCAATTTGAAGATGGCATTTCATATGTATAATATTTTTGATATTCAGTTATGATTGATTGATTTAAGACGTTACAAACCAAGTTGCTGGGGGATACTTCAAAATATTTATCAAAGGAAAGCCAAAGACGAGGTGGATAGGTGGATGGATTGTGTGAGAAATTATATAAAAGAAAATGGAGTAAATGATCCCGTGACGTCTGACAAGGGGGTAGGATGGGAGTCGAAAACGTGTTGCGCCGGCCCTTATGAAATGGGATAAGGGCAAGTCGATGACTTTAGCAAATTTTTCTACTTTCTTAGACTACGCATAGGTCAATGTTAGGAATAGGTATCCTCCAAGCGTGACCAGAAACGATCCCGTTTTTCGAACAGGTCGTTGGTTTACCTTGTCTACCACTATCATATTGACCTAATGAAGCCTATACGTATGTAAATCTGTCCTCGTTTGCTCTTTCTTTCTGATAATCCATAAGCAATACCACCACACCTCGAAAGAATCTAAGGCAACAATCGGTAACAGACATTTCCCCCATTTCTCTGTGTCTAATACTGTAATATAAATGCGAAAGCGAGTTTGTTTGTCTGTTTACGCTTTCACGCCTGACTCGCTGAACCGATTTTGATTAATTTCGGTATAGCGATAGATGGAATACTGGTGATGGTTACTTTATTTTTACACAACATTTATAATAATGCGATTGAAGCTGCGGTCGAAAGCTAGTAAGTAATAGAAAAGAACACACAAATCGTAGACTTACGTGGGTAGTCAACAACTTCACACATTGCTTGTTACTACTATTCAATAGGGATGTGCCAACTAGTCGGGAAAGCCGACTATTTGGCTACATTTTGTGTAATAATTAGTCGGCAAAAGACGGCATGACCGCTACGACTAGGCGGAAAACATACAGTAACTGACCCTGAAAATCTATCTATAAGTTTTCAATGATAGTAGATTTGTATAAGTTATCAATGATAGTAGATTGCTGGCTTGTGGCTTAATTTTCTGACCGTCGATCCTGTCAAAATAAAACTCGCTGTGAAAACTATATTGTAAAGTGAGAATGACGTAGGCTGCCACTTCCATAAAAGTAAATAAACTGTAATTTTACCTTACTGGAAGTATTGAAAGCTCAATTCATATCCACTATTGCTAAGGCACGACGACCTATTTATTCGGCACTGCCAGAGTTGCGTGAAACTGCGTCCCCGGAACGCAAACGCAACTGAAGGAACAAGATGGGTTAGGAACTATTGCGCTATAAGTGCACTTTTGTCATTCTATCTAATTAATGCTAATGATTATAAATTATCATAGCTTACTTTACCGAAGTTAATATAGTGAACTAGTTACAGAATTTCACTATTGAGAATTAACTAGTCGTCTAGTCGTCTCATCTCTACTAGGTACAGCCAGTGCTACCACCCACATCAAACATACTCGTCGAACAAACCAGGTCACCAACGGTTATACCTCTTGCCACTTACACATTAGTTATGGTTAAACAATGCATTTCCACGACATTCTGCAGCGGGAAGTGGGCCACTTATAAGCCGGGTTCCTGCCGGGACAAAAACAGGTACAAGAAAATAATAACTAAGAATTCTTGCTGTTGTAAATAAGGAATTTGAAAGCCATGTCAAAACCAGTGTTTTAAAACCCTCAGTTTCTAAAAGCCGTTCCACTTCTATGTCCTCTCATTGGGGTGGTCGTATAAAAAACTCGGCTTTTATTCCAAAGAAACTATTCACAGGTACTTTTGATTCAAAGTCGGTCAGTGAAAGAAATAAGGCTTGTTCCAAGTTTCAAATCGTAGATCTCTATGGTGTAAAAACTCCACGGCCACTCTTTTCAAAAATGATGTTTTGGTTATGGTATTACAAAAATCCCTGTTGGGTCTTCAAAAATGCAAGTGTGTGGCCACTACAGGCACTTTTATTTGCCATAACTCGACTTATTTTGCATACTGGGGCTGCGGGAATTTTTTATCGAGATACCGCTGCTACGGAACCCAAGGGCTACTGCAGGAACAAGGTGGGTTTTTAGTCAGTAGAAGTCTGACCCCCACTCAGACCGAAAGGAGTCATTTGATGTTTTTCCCCTCGGAAATAAAGTACTCACTTATTCACCATCTATTAAAAAAATTATATTTACGACGCTCGTAGACCAGTATTTGGTCTTTTGTGCTCATACCTTTAGGCAAAGCCCTGCCTAGACGCAAACCCTTGAGCTTGCTTCGCCTAACTAATAGGCCGTTATTAGATAGGGGACCTAGTTTTTAAATGAAACTAGATCTCAGTTCTTAAACACTTGAACACGGCTCTTTGTGGGTTAAGTGGTATTAGCACGAGCTCTATCGAAGTCACTGAGATCATATGCATAGTGTTGTATAGAAACTGCAGTTTTGCCCTAGTTTTCGTAAGCACAGACAAAAATTCCTGCTCAAAAAACGGACTACTAAAGTAGAATTTATGTATATGACAGAAGCTGACATAAAAACCGTCCGCATTGACATCAAAACAATAATGAGAAAAGATGCCAATCTATTCAACAAGCAAATAAAAACATGAAAAATCTTCACAATGAATGCAACAGTTAACAAAACAGTAATTACATAAATGGTCGCGTGATGTTTTTGTGCGTTAGAAAATGCACGTATTGTCTGTCACTGCATTCGCGATAGTCTCACTGACGGCAAACGGCACACAATAGTGTTGGGTCAAACACCTGAGCGCTCCAATTAGTAAGGTTACTGAGGTCTTTATGCCAGCCAGTGCGAAGCCGCTGCATTGAAAGCGAGTTTTGAGGGTTGCTTTTTTGTTCGTATTTTTCTCTTTTTAATTTGAATTGTTTCGTTTTAATTATGATATGATTCTTTTTTAAATTGTCCTTTTTGTCATGGACTTTGACATTTTAATTTTAGTGTACTCATTTCGGTTTTTAATTGTTTAAATTTAGATCAAATGTTATTGGAACCTTTTTTAAATTGTGTTTTCTTTGTTTTAAATTACTGGATAAAGAAACTATACCTATGGGTATATTAATTATCTACACGGGAAGTTGCCGTCCTGTCATACGTGTAAAGCAGGAACTTATTAGATGTAAAGATTACATAATGAATAGCTCATCATGCCTATTGAAGCAGCAAATTGGGTTAATTCTCTTTGTTAGTCTCGCTTAGATGAACAGCTAGTAAACATTAGATCTTTTTTATATCTCACACATAGTAACATCTCACGTACTTTCCATTTTACCACGATGACCTACATTTACAAACCAGCTTGCTCGTAAAATTATAAATAACCGATTTCCTCAATAACGTAGTAAGTAGGTACTTTGATCGTTTTTCGGAGCATGTCAATCTCCCGTTCGTGACTAAACTTTGCGTGCCATTTGTTACTTATTGTTACGTAAATTTGAGAAAATATGGGCACGCACAGAGTGTTGGACATGCCATAGACGGCGTAAGACTTTCAGACGAAGAAACTTGAAGGTTAACCTATAACACGTAACCCGAAAAGCTCAAGATTTTGAGTGACGTGGAATTTTACTTAGATATTTTAGTACATTTCATTATCAGAATTACTCATATATATAACCATCGATTATTTCTCCTGATTGACAGAATAAGCTGAATGTAGTTACATATCTATGTTTGAAATATCAATTGCAGTTCGTTAGTCGTCTAAAACTTGAGAACGGCTGGACTGATTTAATTCATTCTTTTTGCATTATGTCCCCTTAGGGAAGGTTTAAAAGGTCAGATTGACGTAAGGTCAGCTAGTTGTCAATAAAAAATCATTGTGTGATCGATGTCGATAAAATGCTATTCAAATTCGCTGTATCGTCCCATCACTAAAAGACAGTAATCCATTTTTTTATTGACACGAGCAACGTTATTTATTATTGCATGTCTGCTGGAAGAAATTTCTTAGGAAATAAGCAGCACTTTTGTGCTCTTTTATCTGTATTTATATATTTTTTCTTTTGTAAGTGTCATATGTGTAGGTCCATAAATAATTAAATTATATGCATCGAGTTATGTCACGTTTCGTATTATACAATCTCATGAAAAACATAAATGTGAAATGAGAGCCAAGTTCAATATTATCATAAATGCCTTGGTTGTTGACTTCAACGGCAAAAGAAGTGAAATCTAAATGGGTGCCAAGTTCAATGGTCAGCCCTGAAATTTATTTATAACAGCATAAAATATAATTTATTCTTATAACTTAGGAGAATATATCGTAGCCTAAGGTTTGACCTGGCTAGTTCTTATATACGAATTATTATGTTCGATGGTTAGTTTCAAGTTCAAGTTCAAGGTTTAGAACTTGCAAAGGCTATAATATAATTCGTATATGAAAACTAGCCAAGTCAGACCTTAGGCTACAATATATTATCTTAAGTTATAAGAATAAATGATATTTTATGTTGTTATAAATAAATTTCAGGACTGACCATTGAACTTGGCACCCATTTAGATTTCACTTCTTTTGTCGTTGAAGTCAACAACCAAGGCATTTATGATAATATTGAACTTGGCTCTCATTTCACATTTATGTTTTTCATGGGATATCATTACTTTTTGTATCATTACTTTTTGTACATAAATTAGTAGTAGGTACTTACTTATAACAAAATTAATACTAAATGGTTTTTTGTTAAACTACTGTATTTTCCTACGTTTACGGGGTATAATTATCCTTTTTGTGTTATTGTCTATATTTTCTTGTACCTTTGAAATGTTCGAATGAATTGCCCATTCAGTATCCGGAATTCTTTTTACGCGTTTAGACTCCATGGTGTAGTGACCCTCTAAAATAATAGGTGGCGCTAGTGGTTGTAGAATACGGTTAGTTACGCGTAATAAATACGAAAATTTACTATATTCTTATTTACAAGTACAAAAACGGAAATATTTGGATTAAAAAAATTAAGGGTGGTATTTAACTCGTTGTATATTCACGTAAAGATCTTAAAATCCGCGTAATAAATACGAAAATTTACTATATTCTTATTTACAAGTACAAAAACGGAAATATTTGGATTAAAAAAATTAAGGGTGATATTTAACTCGTTGTATATTCACGTAAAGATCTTAAAATCCACATATAGAGATTTACAGGCACTAATTATAAGTTAAGTGAAAATTATAATAAAATGATAAAAAAATACAAGTTTCTAATTTTTTCCTTTGTATCCACTTAATTACCTATCTTCATGCCAAATTTGAACTTTCTAGGTCATCTGGAACTGGATTATAGTTTTGATCTATAGGTCAGTCATAAAAATGACGATTTTTGGATGTTAATATCTAAATAACCGTTTGAGATGTTTATAAAATTTGGAACACATATGTATCTCGCCAGTCTCAATATGTGAGCCAAATTTGACAAGTTTAGGTGAAATAGTTTTTGAGTTATGAGGGGCTCAAAAGTGGCTCCAAATGGTTCGTGTAATATTACACACGGTGAGCTGCGCGCCAGTTCTTGGCTTGACACGCTCCCGCGTGTCTAGATATCTGTGCCTCGAATTCGGTTATGCGGATAGCTTACCGAGTACAGGATGATCGAATTGATTTCCTTGAAAATGTTTAGGTTTTTGCGTGATTATATGGGTACTTAGTGTAAGATGTTTGTTTTATAATTAAACACCTTTTTATATGGTTTATACCATTTATTAGTATAATTATTGTACATTACAGTTACAGCTCGTGCCGCGATCCAGAGCGTCTCTCGGCGTCTCTGCGGTGTTGCCAACCCTATATGTTAGTGTTGTTACTACTAATTATGTCTCCTCTCACATCCCTTCTCTTTTCTTAAAATAATTAATCATTACAATATTCATGCAAATAATTTGGTTTCTTAACAATTCGACCACTTCTAGTTTTTTTATTTTCTACAATAATATTGTCAAAATCAAATGTAACAGACTTCTTGGCTTTACTATTTACTTTGTCATTATTAGCTCCAAGATCAGTCTGTTCATCAAGACAATCTACAAAGTTATCCACATCACAATTAACATATTCAAAATTTAAATTATCATTATTTTCCACAATGTCATTCATAATATTTTTATTACAATTATTAAAGTCTATATCTCTAAAAGCTAAATTCTCAGTACAGTCATCATCTGTTACATTAACATTCGTTACCTTATCATAACATCTTTCATTTAATGTGTTATTTTGTATTATACATTCTAGGTCCTCATCATCATAATCATATGTATTTTTTATTTTGAACCTTTAAATATATTATATCTGTTTCTCAGAACTTTCTGCCCATTTTCCAATAATACTGCATAGGATCTATCTTTATCCCCTTCTTTTACAATTTTACCTGGGATTAACTTATTCTTATTTCTATCTCTAATATAAACATTTGGTCCATTAAAGAATATTATTCCTTTACCCTTAAATTTCTTATCATGATACACTTTATAACTTTCATTTTTCTTTTGTACATAGTTTTTTATTTTCTTATACTTTGTTTCATAACCATTTCCATTCACAGGTAACAAAGAAGCTACTTGTCTACCAATCATCATCTCATTTGGCGACTTTAACTCATTATCAATAGGCGTATTCCTGTATTCTAACATAGCTAAATCAATATTTTTATTTTCTAATATACATTTTTTTAACATCCTTTTAACTGTTTGAATGTGGCGCTCAACCATCCCATTAGACCTAGCATAATAAGGTGTTGATGTCTTATGTTTAAACCCAAATTGCTGACAGAAATCTACAAATACAGAACTTCTGCATTGAGCTCCATCATCTGTATATAATAATTCAGGGATTCCCCATCTAGAGAATGATGTTTGTAAAGCTTTTATATGCTCCTCAGCTGATTGATTTTTTAATTCACTTATCTCTACATACTTAGTAAGATAATCTACTATTAATAAAAATATTTTATTATTTAAGAAAAACATATCCGCTCCTATTGTACTCCATGGTTTATCGGGAACTTCTCTTAATTTTAATGGTTCATAACTATGACTTTTTTGATACTGTAAACAGATGTCACAATTTTTAATCATATCTTCTATTTCTTTATTCACATGTGGCCAATATAACAATCCTTTTATTCTATTTTTACACTTTTCATAACCCATATGATTGTAATGAATTTGCTTTAACACGTCAGAACGTAATGATTTTGGTACTAACAAAGCTGAATCTTTGAATATTAAACCGTTAGCTACATATAAGCTTTCTTTAATAGAATGATAAAACTTTAATTGAAATGGAATATCAGAATATTTAGGCCAATCATTTTGAATATAATTAATAAGCCATACCAAGTTTTCATCTTTAGCTGTTTCTTCTTGAAATATTTTTAATTTTTGCTCACTAATATTTAAATTTTCTATAATCATACAGACATGCATTTCTATCTTTTCATCTATATCTTGATTACATATGTTATCTTGTACATATGCCCTAGATAATGCATCAGCCACTAGGAGTTCTTTACCAGGTTTATATTTAATATCTAAGTCATAACCTTGTATGCGCATTCTTAATTTTTGCAATCTTAATGGAGTTTCGTTCATAGATTTTTTAAATATCTGTTCAAGTGGTTTATGGTCAGTTTCTACTGTAATTTGTTTGCCATATATGTATTGATGGAACTTTTCACATGCATATACAATTGCTAATAATTCCTTCTCAATTTGTGCCCATGATTTCTGCGACTCAGTTAATGCTTTAGAAGCATAAGCTACTGGTGCATTATGTTGCAATAAAACTGCTCCTAACCCTGTACTACTACTATCAACCGACAATGTAATAGGACTATTTATCTCAAAATATTTTAAAACCGGTTCTGTAGTTAAGATTTGTTTTAATTTATTGAAATCTTCCTTTTGTTTTTCACTCCATACAAATACAGAATCCTTTTTCACTAATTCTCTCAATGAATTTGTAATATCTGATAAGTTAGGTATAAATTTAGATACATAAGTTATGATTCCTAAAAATGTTTGTAACTCTTTTTTACTTGTGGGCTCTTTCATATTAACAATAGCCCTAATTTTCTCTGTATCAGGTCTAATACCTGTGCTACTCAATATATGGCCTACATATTTGACCTCAGTTACCCCAAACTGACACTTATCTTTGTTGAATTTTACTCCTGCTTGTTTAGCCCTGTTCAAAACTTGTTTTAATCTCTTATCATGGGATTCCTTAGATTCTCCCCATATTAACAATTCGTCAACATATTGTTCTACCCCTTCAATGTCACAAAATATGTCATGAAAACATTTACTAAAAACTTCAGGTGCTGAATTTAAACCAAAAGGTAATCTTTTATAACAATACCTACCAAAGTCACCAGCATTAAATGTTGTATATAATTGACTCTTTTTTGATAATTTAATCATGTAAAATCCTTTAGAGGCGTCTAGCACCGAAAAATACTTAGCATTAGGCATTCTAGCGACTAATTCCTCAAAAGTACTCATTTTAAATCTTTCTCTGATTATACATTTGTTCAAATTCTGTGGATCTAAACAAAGTCTGATAGAACCATCGTTTTTCTTTGCCACAACCATAGAATTAACCCATTCAGTAGGCTCATTTACCTTTCTAATGACACCTAACTTCACTAATTTATCTAATTCACTTTTAATTTGATCTTGTAATTTAAATGGAATTTTTCTAGGTCTTTCTGCAATTGGTACACAATTTTCCTTTAATTTAATATCATATTCATATTTTAACTCACCTAAACCAGTGAATAATTCACTATATTCTGACACAATGTCACTTTTATTTACCAACTTTACCCTGTTAATAATACCAAGCTTTACTGCAGTTGAGTAACTTAAAATACTGGGTGCGTTAAAATCCACTACAAAGAGTTTACATAAACAGTCACTGTTGTTGTATCTTAATTTTGTATCACAAGTTCCAAGTATTTTGATGTCAGATCCATCAAAATTTGTCAATCTTATATTCCTACATGTATTTAGTTGCAATTTTAATTGATTCATTGTATTTCTATTTATGATATCCACTTGAGAACCTGTATCAATTTTAAATTTCATATATTTGTTATTTACTTGTATATTTATATACCACTCCTTGCTTACTGAGTTTACTGCATAAACTGTATCTATTCTAAGCTGTTCTATATTTTCACTGTTGACTACTGAACATTTATAAGTACAACATGAAGTAAAATGATTAAATTTATGACATTTTACACATTTTTTACCGTATGCTGTGCATTTACCATAACCATGAAACTTATTGCATTTTCTACATGGTCTTGATGTACTGGCATCTTTTTTAAAATGCTCACCTGACCTTTCTTGATAATTTGATTGTCTGCCACTGGATGTTCCTCGCGCACCATAACTTGCTTGACCTGGAGTTCTACTACGACCCCTGGCTTTTGGTTCTCGTTTATTTGCTGATAGGCGACTGTATGTTCCTTTGTTTACTGCACCTACTTCATTTGAGAATTCACTATTTAAAGTTTTTATTTGACTTTGAGCCACTTGTGCGGCCTTACATATACTCATGCACTTGTCAAGTGTCAGGTCTGGTATTCTTAGTAATTTTTCTCTGATATTACCATCAGTAATTCCAAGTACTATTTGATCTTTTATAAGACTATCCTTTAGGCTTCCAAAGTTACAATCTAAACTGAGAGATTTTAGTGCTGTATGGTATTCTTCGTATTGTTCGTCAGTTTTTTGTTTTCTTGAGAAGAATAGATATATGTTATACGTTTCATTTGTAGGTGGACTACAGTTTTTCTCCAGACGTATGAGTACCTCATTGTATGATATGCTCGCCTTGTCCTCGAAACTATTATATATTAGCAGACCCTCTTCACCGATGCAGTGTAATAATAGAGCTTTTTTCTGTTCATCATTTAGACGTGTATCTGCTCCACTGGCGAGAAAATATAGGTCAAACCGCTGTTTCCAGTTTTCGAAACTTCTCTTTTTCGATTTCGACCCAACCAAAGATAATGGCGGCGGCGGTTGTAGTTGTTCCATCTCTTACCTCTTTTTACTTTGTTCAGCGGCAATTTTTAGTTGTCCTCAGCGTCATGTATGATGTTTGTTTTATAATTAAACACCTTTTTATATGGTTTATACCATTTATTAGTATAATTATTGTACATTACAGTTACAGCTCGTGCCGCGATCCAGAGCGTCTCTCGGCGTCTCTGCGGTGTTGCCAACCCTATATGTTAGTGTTGTTACTACTAATTATGTCTCCTCTCACACTTAGTTCCTGCGGCCTTAGCCAGGTCGTTGGCTTACCTTTTAAGAAGCCTTCCATTGAGAGTCCTGTTATCGTGACTGAGATAAGTCATTGAGCTGGTAAAAATGATATTAGACTGGATGTTTTAATAACATTTCTTCAAACGTATGGAAAAGACAGCACAATAATATCCTCTTCAACGTCGGCCACAACATTGCTACAATCGGGTGATATAGTGGTCAAACGCTAGCCTAAATACAAGAAAGTTGCTTGCCAATTCTTTGACTGGCTTGTTTGCTGTCAGTTTTGTCGTTAAATTCAAAATGAGCACCATTCGTACATCTGCTATACATAACATATACATTTAAATAAAATTGAAGTGTCTGTGATTTTAAAATAACCGTGTTTCTCGAGTGGTTATAGTTTAGACGAAACTAAAACACAGACTTTTTAAAAATTACTATCGGTCTGTTTGTGCGGGCTAATATCTGGAACAGCTGAACCGATAGAGGGCAACATATTCGCTACTTTTGATGTCGGAATGCCCACAGAATTTACACGGGAAAATCCGCATTGGTAATATTAATATTATGACTCCCACGCGAAAGAAGTCGTGGGCACACCTAATAGGTAATAATATTGAGAACAGAATAATTTATTCCAAATTAAAATGGGATGTTTTATAAAGGAAAAGGAAGATGTATTAGTGAAGCAGAGTAACCTCTCTACTAGACTTATATATACGTAATATGAACACCAATCGTGTCACCACGCTTGCCTAGAAGTAACCTATTCACTCTTGCCTTAAAGACACCCAGGTACAACACGGACTCCGGTAGGGAATTCCACACCTTAGCTGTACGCACAATGAAAGCATTCCCAAAACGTTTTGTGCGTATGGTTCGGATGTCCACCATGTACAGTACGGCCGTTCTAACTTGTGTTAACTATTTTTACTGGTACTGCTGATTAGGGATTTATAAACAAGACAAAAGTGAGGAATAACTTGTATATTCACAAATATAGACAATACAGACAATCTCAACTTTAATAACGCAAAACTAAGCACAACATAACCGTACACGTCGAGAGCTCAACCCAAAGAGAGCCGGTGATCGCGCCATGTCGACCGGTCGGTGTAACCGCTTCGTTTCCCGCCACAGCACCACTCGCGCTAGCTTCACTCGGTGTTGCCAACACTTGGCGAGTGTGAAGTTCGAGGCTCTGCGAACTTTAGCGCTTGTGCACTCGTACAAAAATAAATACCAATAACAGTTGTTAACAGGAATAACAACTGCTAATTGCATTTATTTTTTTAAAACCTTTATTTTTGTACGAGTGCACAAGCGTTAAAGATCGCAGAGCCTAACTTCACACTCGCCAAGTTAGAACGGCCGCATTGTAACGATGGCACATCGCCGTTCGTCTTGTAGTTCGATCAAATGTTTGTAAACAACGCTACAGGAGAAATACCTAGTGGCAACGTTTTTTAAAGAAAAGTAGTAAATAGCAAGCTTTTTAAGACACACCGAGTTCTAGTGTTTATCCATTAAACACTAGACTTCGATGTATGACACTGCCTATCTGACCTCAACAACCCAGTAGCGGGGTAACGCGAGCGAGACCCTTTGGCAAGACTGGCGTTAAATTTTCTAGACTACCCGTAATGACGGCAAAGATGTACAAATGACAGGCGAGACCAACGTGTTAATGTGCTTTCAGAGGAATCTTCATACTACTAGATCCAAAAAAGATATTTAATAAATCTAAAAAACCCGACTGCTCAACTGAAATGCAAGAAACAAGCACATTTTTATTTTAAGTGACGAGCAGGTGAGACCCAGTTGAACTTTTTTTTAATGGGATGGGGCCGCCTGCTTGTCATTTCAGTTGAGCAGTCGGGTTTTTTTAGACTTCTTAGTTAACTTTTTTGTTTTCAAGCATTTAGTTAAAATATTAATTAACATTTTTATAGTTTTCCCGGCCGTGTCACAATGACACCCCACCGGATTCAGAAAGTGAAAGAGCTTAAACTTTCTCTTTGTATTACTTTTGCTAGTATTGCACTAATGATAATCATGATATACCTTTTTGAAATCCTTGTGTTAAGCCCTTTAATTTGATACCCATATTGCAAAATTCGAAAAAAAAATTTTTTTTTTTCTTTATAGTGTAATGGCTTCACACAGCCGCCATGTTTAATTTTTTCAAATGTCACCTATCTAAGAACACTTGGGCTGCTAAGACGAATCTAACGATACCTCAATTATATGAATCCGTTCAGCGGTTCTAGAGATATGAGATAATAAAGAATATTACAAACATACATACATACAAGATACGCGCGAAAAACATAACCCTTCCTTTGCAGTCGGGTAAAAATACATTGCGAAACACAAAGGTTACTTTCCGGGAAGCTTTTGCATTTCTCCATAATCACATAAAATCTAAACGATACGTAGAGCTCATAAGTTTTTTATGTTCTGTAGCAAAATGCAATAATTATATTAAAACAGGAAACATGCACGGCTTGAAAATAGAACTATGTGGGCGAACTAGCAGTAAACACGTTAAATATCAAAGACGATTCCGTAAGCAATGCAATACCAGTTTTTGAGGTGACGAAAAAGATCTTTTTTTTTTAAAGAGCGTTATGAATGTGGGTAGTATATACATTACTAGCAATGTTGTTAACCCCGCCAACTAAGCTAAATATAGGTAAATCAGTTTGTTTATATTTTATCTCTGAACCGAGTATTATTACACGCTGAATTCAGCCATTCAGCGTCTTACAGGAGATCTACCACAACCCATTAACCAAGATTATGTTACACCCAGGCAAATAGCGTAGCAACTATTACTTAACGGCAAACCCCAGCACAGATTATCGAGTATTATGTATATATTATCCCTTCTTCCCTACAAATATTATTATCAATGCAAAAGTAAATCTGTCAATCTATTACACTTTCGTCTAAACAACTATGTTGATTTTTATGAAATTTGGTACAGAAATAGATTAAACATAGAATGACATATACTAAAAAAACTTCACGCGAGCAAAGCCACTGAGAGAAGCTAGTCACCTATATTTTTCCAAAATTCAGTGCCATCATAATAGACCACGAAAGTGATATCGCGACCAAAAACCTAGTATTTATTCTGGCATAAGTCGTTTAAACAGATTCTTGTCTCTGGTCATACAAGAAACTTCGTTTCGTGTAAATGAGACTAAATGCAGTCACAGTGAAGCTGTGTGTCATACATTTATTTGTAGACTGTTTACGCTGCATTTACATATGTTTGTTTTGTAATGGGCATTGATCGTTTCTGATTACGTTTAATCTGTCTGCGTCTTGCTTGAATGTAAACATGGGAAATGATAAAATCGCCTTCGCACGTGGGTACTGTATCTGTAATACTGTCGGTTTCTTAACCACCCATCTAATTCTTATCTGATTAGATAATACTTAAACTTGTAGTGTCGATAGTATAATGCCAATGGTGTCGGCCTTATGTTGAAAAGGTCGCGGTTCGAACCCCACCCACCCATTACAGTATTACTGTCAACCCAATCCAGTCACAAGCATATTTCGCTTAGTTGGAGGCGTTAACAAGATTGTTAGTTTGTGAATTATAACCACATTATTAGTTCTCTTTTAAAAAAAAAAACGAGCTTCTGCCTTTATGTTTAATTTATTGCAATTAAAGTAACCTATGTTACTTGCTAATAATGTACCTTTATATTGGAGACTAGTATTTGCGTGTTGCGCGAGGTGCAAGCACCTCGCGTGCTTGTGAAAAAAAAAAAAAAAAGACGGGGGTTGATGGAGGGGTTTAGTATTTGCGTGTTGCGCGAGGTGCAAGCACCTCGCGAGCTTGTGAAAAAAAAATAAAAAAAAAAAGAGGGGGGGGGGTGATGGGGGGGGGTTGCACAAGTATTTCGACTTAAGCATTGCCCCTCTAAATGAATCTGAAAAAAAAAATGTTCCAAGTCTCTTAGATTCCGAGATCCGCCTAAAGGGGGGGAGAAGGGGGGCGGGGAGGGGGGACTTTGAAAAATGGTTTTTACTTTACCGAGCCTCCTCTATACGAATCCGTAAAAAGAAAAAATACGGGTCTCGTAGTTTCCGAGATACGATAGGGGGGGGGGAGAAGGGGGGGGAAAAGGGGGGGTTTGGCACTTTTCCCGTAGGTTTGAGAGTTACTTGTTTACGAATCTGTCAAAATATACCCACCTCCCCATCCACCATCTGGGAGAACAATTCTGTCAGTGAGTGGTAATTTAGCTTTATATAGTATAACTAGTATTTGCGTGTTGCGCGAGGTGCAAGCACCTCGCGAGCTTGTGAAAAAAAAATAAAAAAAAAAAGAGGGGGGGGGGGTGATGGGGGGGGGGGTTGCACAAGTATTTCGACTTAAGCATTGCCCCTCTAAATGAATCTGAAAAAAAAAATGTTCCAAGTCTCTTAGATTCCGAGATCCGCCTAAAGGGGGGGAGAAGGGGGGCGGGGAGGGGGGACTTTGAAAAATGGTTTTTACTTTACCGAGCCTCCTCTATACGAATCCGTAAAAAGAAAAAATACGGGTCTCGTAGTTTCCGAGATACGATAGGGGGGGGGGGAGAAGGGGGGGGAAAAGGGGGGGTTTGGCACTTTTCCCGTAGGTTTGAGAGTTACTTGTTTACGAATCTGTCAAAATATACCCACCTCCCCATCCACCATCTGGGAGAACAATTCTGTCAGTGAGTCAGTGAGTGGTAATTTAGCTTTATATAGTATAACTAGTATTTGCGTGTTGCGCGAGGTGCAAGCACCTCGCGTGCTTGTTAAAAAAAAAAAAGAGGGAGGGGGTGATGTGGGGGGTTGCACAATTATTTCGAAAAAAAAAAAGGGGGGCATGATGGGGGGGGGTGTTGCAGAAGTATTTTGACTAAAGCGTTGCCCCTCTAAATGAATCTGAAAAAAAAAATGTTCCAAGTCTCTTAATTTCCGAGATCCGCCTAAAGGAAGTGAGAAGGGGGGCAAGGGGGGCGTCTTTGAAAAATGGTTTTTGCTTTACCGAGCCTCCTCTATACGAATCCGTAAAAAACGAAGAATACGGGTCTCGTAGTTTCCGAGATACGATAGGGAGGGGGGAGAAGGGGGGTGAAAAGAGGAGGTTTGGCACTTTTCCCGTAGGTTTGAGAGTTACTTGTTTACGAATCTGTCAAAAGTATTTGCGTGTTGCGCGAGGTGCAAGCACCTCGAATGCTTGCTTTAAAAAAAAAGAATGGGGGTGGTGATGGGGGGAGGTTGCACAATTATTTCGACTAAAGCATTGCCCCTCTATATGAATCTGAAAAAAAAAATGTCCCAAGTCTCTTCATTTCCGAGATCCGCCTAAAGGGGGTGAGAAGGGGGGCAAGGGGGGTGACTTTGAAAAATGGTTTTTACTTTACCGAGCCTCCTCTATACGAATCCGTAAAAAGAAAAAAATACGGGTCTCGTAGTTTCCGACCTACCTACCACCAGATAGATATTCCCAAGATACGATGGGGGGAGAGGAGGGAGTTTTGAAAAATAATTTTGATTAACATTGGGCCCCTTAAAAAGAATCTGAAAAAAAATGATGGGGAGCGAGGGGTGAAGGAGGGGAGAAGGGGGAGTATTGAAAAATAATTTCTTAAGTTTGCTAGTCGTCGCCGCTGAGTTACGCTTCATCAACTCAACCTTCGTTACGCTACGGAGGTCACCGGCTCGCTTCGCTTGCCACCTCCCCCCTTCACTCCACTCGGTCTCGCAGGTTCGCTCCACTCAGGCCCTATGTACCACCGGACAGGTTTCGACGCCTACTATAATATTTGTTCAAACACCTAATGGCTATCTCTAACCGTTATGAAGTTACAGCCTTTTCAATTTAAGGAGAGGTTGGGGAGGGGAGGGCATGGCATAAAAAATTTGAAGACCCGTTTTTAGTTAAAAGTAAGAATCAACAGTTTTTTCAGTAGTAAAATTCAAAATGGGGGGGGGGGGGTGAGATGGGGGCGGTTTGCACAATTATTTTGACTAAAGCGTTGCCCCTCTAAATGAAGTTGAAAAAAAAGATGTTCCAAGTCTCTTAATTTCCGAGATCCGCCTAAAGGGGGTGAGAAGTGCAAGCACCTCGCATGCTTGTGAAAAAAAAAAAATGGGGGGGGGGTGATGGGGGGGGTTGCACAATTATTTCGACTACAGCATTGCCGCTCTAAATGAATCTGAAAAAAAAATGTTCCAAGTCTCTTAATTTCTGAGATCCGCCTAAAGGGGGTGAGAAGGGGGGCAAGGGGGGCGACTTTCAAAAATGGTTTTTACTTTACCGAGCCTCCTCTATACGAATCCGTAAAAAACGAAAAATACAGGTCTCGTAGTTTCCGAGATACGATAGGGAGGGGGGAGAAGGGGGGTGAAAAGAGGAGGTTTGGCACTTTTCCCGTAGGTTTGAGAGTTACTTGTTTACGAATCTGTCAAAGTATTTGAGTGTTGCGTGAGGTGCAAGCACCTCGCGTGCTTGTAAAAAAAAAAAAAGGGGGGGGTGATGGGGGGGGGGTTGCACAATTATCTCGACTAAAGTATTGCTCCTCTAAATGAATCTGAAAAAAAAATGTTCCAAGTCTATTAATTTCCGAGATCCGTCTAAAGGGGGTGAGAAGGGGGGCAAGAGGGGCAACTTTGAAAAATGGTTTTTACTTTATCGAGCCCCCTCTATACGAATCCGTAAAAAAGAAAAAATACGGGTCTCGTAGTTTCCGAGATACGATAGGGAGGGGGGAGAAGGGGGGTGAAAAGGGGAGGGTTGGCACTTTTCCCGTAGGTTTGAGAGTTACTTGTTTACGAATCTGTCAAAATATACCCACCTCCCCATCCACCATCTGGGAGAACAATTATGTCAATGAGTGAGTCAGTCAGTCAGTGAGTGGTAATTTAGCTTTATATAGTATAATTTAGAAGTCGGCCCTATAGGTAGTTTTTGAGTTTATCCATTACAAATACAGAAGAGATAAAAGAGGTGTCTAAATATAAGTGTGTGCAGTCCAATGATATTATACATATACAGAAAGACGGTGCACTCTGGTGTGTGCGTAATGCGTATACGTATGGGTCTCTTGCTTGTAGTGGAGCTAAAGAGTGGGAGACAAGCGGCGACACGGGTTCTCTTTTATCTGTTCTGTGATTACAAACACCAGTCAAAACTGTCCTCTTTATAATATTTGTGCTGATACTGATAATCTCTTTAGCCGTTTTTATTGTTGGTAAAAAAAAACAATAGCCTCTTATATGACTAGAAATTTGACGATATTGAATGGATCTTTAGACCCAGCGTTTCTCGCGGACGGTGAGATAAGCTTCCGCATGTAAACCTGGTTACTATCAACGGAAGCTAATTGTCAGTGGCAAAAATGAGGGTAAGTAATCTGGGGGAAGAACCTCGTTTAACATAAAAAGCTCAGAAACTGTGCAATAAGAAAAGCGTGATGATTTTCCACACGTGTCTGGAACAGTTATATAATAATATAAGCAGAAGGTTACTTTTGACATCGTGATGTGGACACGATTCCCAGCATTAGGTAAACGATGAAAGGAGGAAGTCATCCTACAGTCATCATACAGACTACAGTTGTAACCAGTCATAATAAAGTAAAGATTTCATAACTTTTGTATAAATACTAACATACAACTTATAAGTATCAATTGTTACTAACCATTATGGCTCTTCATATATGATAAATAAATATCTTTGAATTTTGAAATTGATTACAGAATCTATTTTGTTTTTGCATCTAGTTCACTCATCTCGATGTGAAAAGAGCTTTGAAATGTACCAATCACTTATTTACATTGATATCCTAATCAAAAGTACATACAGTTCTCATCTTAACACTTCTCGGAAAGTACCGATTCTCGGAAGAATGAAATAAAAATACACTGTGCACCTTATTTTAGTTTCAGGTCAATATCCTCTATTTCGGCTGGTGTTACTGACAAAAAATTGGCAGTGGCTAGTGTATTGCATTATATGTGTTGGTGAATTGTACTGGTTCTAGATAGTTTCGTTGCCAAATCTTGTCCGCCATTACTATACCGCAAAGATTTAATGTCTTTACCTGCATAGACTTACTGCAGAACTTATAAATATAGGCTAGTTTGCAATAATTTCAATGGAGTTAATTTTGCGCATAAGAAAACTTCGTAACTTGCTCTTTGGCCGAACTGGTGAGATACTCTTGAAAAGTAGAAAACAGATTTGAGAACCTGTCTATACAGTGCAAGCATTTGTAAGTTATCGTGAAGCTCAACTTAGAACATTAAGATGCCCAAACAATTTGACGAATAATACTAGAAATTGCAATCTTGCGAGATTTCAGATCCGAGATCAAGATTCAAGATCACGCGGGCTCGGGTGTTTTTCAATGATCATCTCATCATCTTCAGATTATTATTATCAGATTAAGCTGACGATTTATTAGTGTCGTGGGTGCATTTTTGCAAACACTCAGATCTGGAACAACTATATTTCTGTAACTATAGGAGCCCACCACAACATAGTGACACAATTCTTGCTATAATAATATACCATGATAAGCAGAGACGTGGGTATAGCCTGGCACTTCGTAGTCAATGCAGCATATCCTGCATGCCCAATGCAGTTTTCACAATTTTTGCAGCGAAAATTCAGCAGCAGACGTTCGTCTACAGAATACGTAATATGCAGTTAGTTATGATGTCGTAATAGTTGTTAGTCTGACTGAAACGAGTAAACTTCGTAATGAATGTGTCAAGTTTGTTGAAGCGATACAGACAATAGCTGTCTCATTAGCATATCGTTATTTTTTTTAAGCCTTAATGTGTCGATTGCTATGTAATGTATGTTTATTTATTTATTTAATTTGGATCTCCAAAGAATACACCTTACAAGCTAAAACAATAAATATACAGATTTTTATAACATTGTGCTTCTTCAGTTATAGGAGACCACATCATGCATTGAACATTTCAAATAAATTATTTAACAATTGTAGTAATTATAGCTAACAGACAATTAAAATTAAATTATACAATTACATTATGTTGTTTAATTAATTAATTTACAATTATTTATTCATTCATCAATAATCAAAAAGACAAATACATAATTTTATTAGACATTGATCTAAAATTACAAATGCTTAGAGGCACTATTTTGACGTCTGACTCCGATATGAGAGAGAGACGAAGTTTTGTAACACTTACTCGTTGGCCGCGACTTCGTCAGCACGCACATAGGGCGCTTTTGCTTTAAGTTTAGCCTGTCTGACTCCGAGTCTTAAACTAACTCTATGCCAATTTTTTTTTAATACTGTTGATCCACTCTTGACTTCGATCTTGCCTGATGGTAAGCGATAGCTGAGGTCTAAGATGGGACGAGCGAGCCCAGAAGATGCCTATTTAAAGGCTGAAAGGTCATAAGTGGCAGGGAACACAGAAGCCGGCAGAGAAATCCACATTTAAATCGGTTGAGCGGGTTAGCCGTGAAAGTGTAACAGATAGACAGACAGACTTTCGCATTCATAATATTGAAATGAAATATTTAATTTCGAAAATTGGTTATAAGTAATACTTTTAAACGTAATTTTTTGCTGTTTCACATTTAGCTATAGATGAGGCCGGTGTTTCCTAACTGACTACTCTGAAAAGAAACACCGAAAGAAACTCAGAGATCTGTGTTTCGTTTGAAATCCATATAGATCGTGCTGGTCAAATTATTTGAGAACCATGTAGGTTTATATCTGTGGTGCTCTTTTGAGGAAAGAAGCACACAGATTCTGGTGGACCTGTCCAGCCAGTGCAAGCATTTGTCAGTTATCGTGTAGCTCAACTTTGAACTAAAGAAGCTCAACGATTTGACGAACAGTATCAAATATTAGTATAGATGAATAGCATTGGAACTTCGTATTATGGCCCCAGAACTAAACTTAAGAATCTAACAGAAACAGTATAAATCGTTTAGTTTCTGTAAGCTTGTGTCATGTTACCTTTCATTTGTTCATAATATAGATATTTATCGTTTTTTTTTAAATTAAAACCGGATTTCCAGGAAAGATTCATACGCAATAAAACTTGTGATAAATATTGCAGTTCCATAATTATGTTGACTCGGAGTCGTCTGGCTGTCTGGGATCGATTGTGTGTCTGTCAATATAGACCGCAACCCGCAATACGGGTTTGCAGATGTGGATGAAAATAAATAATGGACTTTCCGGTCTCATATACCTTTTTGCTAATCTCATTTAAGTAACTGACTTTACTATCTGCTAATATTATAAAACAGAAAAATTTGTTTGTTTGAACGCACTAATCTTCGAAAGTACTGGGTGGATTTGGATGAAATTTGGTATAGAAGTAGCTTGAAGCTAGAGGAATGTTATATAGGCTACTTTTTAGGTTTAAGTCCACGGGAGCTTAGACTCGCGCGACTGCTAGTAGATAATAAAGAAGTACTATTTTCATGTTACATTTTGAACGTTGACATTCGCTAGTTTCAACAACTTCATCTTTAGATTAGTGGCTTTTATGGAGGAGCTACCACAATTTTCCCAATAACACGTAAATACGTATTATAAAAGACCATTAGATGCAGGACGTTCTTCGGAGAAAATCATTTGTTAGCTAATTGCTATATTTTTATACTAGTTTCTTCTAAGAATTTATTTTTTCAGAAAAAAAGTAATCTACATGAGGCCGGTGTACTCCCTAATTCACTACAATGAGGAGAAACACCGAAACAAACTCGAAGTCTCTTGACTTGAGTCCACACAGTCCGTAATGGCTTAGTATGAGTTTGCGATACTATTATCGTGTTCGAAAACTATAGCTTTGTCTCTTTCTCACTAATCTGGTACGTGTGAAAGAGACAAAGCGATAGTTTTCGAAAACGACAAAAGTTTTTCAAACTCATACTAAGCACACAGGACGGATTGTATCGACTTCATAAATGAGTCAGTGTTCATTGTGTTTAGCTTTACAAATGGTTTTTTGGGTAATTTTTTGTGTATACAATATATCAAGGATATTCACGATAGAGGACTGTCATATCAAGTCATATCAAGGATAAGTGAAGGCCGCGGTGGTCATAAAATAAGGGAAGCAAAAAACTGCCTCGACCAGTTTTTAGATGACTCTTGGGGTTTGCCTTATTCGTTAGTGGCCTCCTCTCGACTGGAACAATAACTATAGTAAGTAATAAACCAAATGGACACAAGCCAATATTCACTGCTGCCACGGAATAATCAGCGTTGTTAATTACCCCTGTAAACTACGCAGATATGAAATGGCTGTAAGTGTACAGCCAACAGCTAAAGCGTTGATAGCCAATCAAAAAGTTCCAATTAAGAATTATGTGCCGCTGATCCTTACGGAACCCGTAGCCTTAACCTGGATTAGACTGACAGGTCAACTAAAAGACTGGAGTGGAACCGCTGCTCATGATTATAAGCATAATGTAGTCTGACACGATTGGAAAGATACGAGAGACCGAATTTTTAAAATTAAGAACGAAGAGAATTATCGTGTTATTGGCAAGTGACCTGGAATGTTATTGACCCTCATAGTGCTGTGACACGTTTGTTATGATTGGTATTCAAGAAACATACGAAATCGGTAATTTGGTATCAATTCTTTGAGTCACTTGTTTTGAGCTGAAACTGTGCATAGAGACTCCATACCAGATGTTCTCTTCAGCCCTTTTAGATAGATATGGGGTTTCCGTTACACGTTGTATATAAAATAGATATAAATGTATATGTATAATATAAAGAATGTTGTTATTTATAAAAGTAATTATTTATCAATATCGATTTATTATGTATTTACCGATTAATTATCAATTAATAGATATTACCATGATTGTCAGGTATATTATAGAAATAATTAGCAGTTTGTATAGCAATATCAATTTATTCATTTACGGCATGTTCGGAAAGGGTCGTTTTCTATGGAGAAGAACCGGCAAGAAACTCCACAAGTCCACAGTTACTCTTTTCAAATCATAATTCATTTTCACATAATCATCAATTCATCATATATATTACCTACATATATTACAGTCATAACTTATAGCTTTATTTACTTGTGTATCTACTATTTAATTATTCCATTACATAATATACAGTATGTTAACTAACAGAAGGCGTTCCCGTTAACCCGCAATAGTATAAGCACATCAACTAGATCGCTGCACACGCGGCCCGTCATTCATAAATAAATTGCGACGTTGCCGTCCTTCAAGTACGCGTGTACAGAGTTTCTTTTAAGTATCAATTTAACATTATTTGTGAATATTTTAATATAAAAAAAATATATCACACAATTATCAATTTCTAACACTGTCACAATAAGGTAACAAATACACGGCAATTAATTTATATTCAAATACAATAGCAATACGATAGGATTTTTATAGCAATTCTACACATAAAAAAATATTAGAAAATATTCATAAAAGTTAGAAACAACATAAGTTAGCTCCATTCGGTGTGACTGCTCCAGAGTGAACGTGCCTAGAACATGTATTTTTGTTTTTAGTGTGTGGCATCTCGCAGGTCAACCTCTGAGTTTGTCGGCTGCATAACCGGGCTTGCCTGTGGTTACCTTAATTAATAAATTAATTAAAGCCTCCAGCCAGGGCTTATTACAAAAACTTACAAACTAGGCGACTACACGCTAAGGGCACCCCCTATGGGGTACGGACATCGGCTTAGGGCGTCGCAGGGGGAGGGCAGCTAGGGATAGGCTGGGTCATATCATTATCATTATTAATAAGGCAATTTAAAGCTACTGGCTCAACGTCGCGGGCTGGCTCTGGCAAGGGTCGGGGCGGACAATTACGGGGACGTCGCGACGGGCCTCGGCGGCGAGGACGGAAGGACGGTCGGTTTTTGTTTGTGTGACACTTTACTTGTTTCCCTACGGCTCTCTTGGAGTAGGGTGATTGCGTCATCGGGAGTGATTAGGGTATACCATTGTCGGCGAATTTTAGAGATGCGCGAGGGTATGTATCGGGCTGCCGATGCGATAAGGGGATTCCTATGCTTGATTGCAGTATCAAAGAAACGCTTGGAGACACGTTTCATGAACTGCTGGATAGTGGGCATCTTGAGGTCTACGTGAAGAAGCTTATTTCGAACATAAAAGGGGGCTCCCGTGACTTTACGGAGGTTTTGGAGGGTCTGCATCTTGTGGAGGAGGGGTGGGGCTTAGCGTGTGCGAAAACAACGCAGGCGTAGGTCATGATGGGACGGATGACCGCGGTGAAAATACGCAGCTTGCACTTCAGTGATAATTTACTGCGGGAGCTCAAAATGAAGTTGAGCCTACCTAGAGCGAAAGTGGCGCGCGAACGTGCCTGCTTTATGTGCTCAGCGAAGGAGTGGTGTCTATCGAGGACCACGTCTAAGTATTTGGCTTGCTTTTCCCAAGAGAACAGCTGAGCGGTGGCTTTTATAGACAGTAGTAAACAAGTGACGTCACATCGTACGATTTTAATACAGATTTGTTAACTTTGTATTTTAACATTAAACTATGATTAAATGATATAAAAATACACTAAATATGTTGAAATTAATTAGTTCAATTACATCTTAGTCTTACGATTACAGAATTAGTAAACAAGCAACGTTATTTTGTAAATAACATTCAAATATGCTGTTAAACAACAATGAAAGAACAGTTAGTATGTTATAAATATGTTTCGTAATAGTGTTTATAAGGTTTTGATAAGAAATAGTTAAATGTTTTGTATCACATGTTAACAAGGTTATAATATTATTATAGTGAAATTTTAATTTGTGTTCAAACAGACTTGAGTTATTGTAATAAACCAACTGAAATTATTTGAATAATCTATCACGCGCCTCAAAGACCTGTCAGTACTAAGGACGAGGCCCGATATAAGGGCCATTACCTGCCGGGGTTGAGGGAATGTTCTAAGGAGATACCGCGGTCCTGGTGCTGCGTCAATAGCCTAAAGGGTTAGGTGTCAGACTTGTGATCGAGAGGTCTCCGGTTTGAATCCCACCCATTACAATATTGCCGTGAACCCACTCCAGACACAAGCAAATTTAGCATAATTAAAGAGTTTAACAAGATGCTAGTTCTGTGAATTCTACCCACATTGCCAGTTCTCTCTTAAAAAAATACAATGAAAAGGCCGTTAAAACATTCAGGAGTGGATCTATCAATAAAGTTTTATAAATATTTAGTCTTAAGCACTTCCACTAACAATTAAATTACTACCATCCATATTCGTATACGAGACGAACGTGCCTCATCAATTGAGCGCCATCTATTGAACTTGACAAGACATTGGCTGGACAGATGCGGGCGCGCATCTATCAACGAAAATTTTATGGTGACGTCATTCATCAACGCTTTGTATGGGATATGGGGGTATGGCTTGTCTGTAGTTGATGATGCGTCGTTTGTCAACAAGATTGAAAATTTACGGTTGCGAAACATCGTTGTTATTTCTAAATCTATACTAATATTATAAAGCGGAAAAGTTTTGTTTGTTTGAACGCGCTAATCTTCGAAAGTACTGGGTGGATTTAGATGAAATTTGGTTGGAAGTAGCTTGAAGCTTGAGGAAGGCTACGAAACAGAGGGTTGTTTTTAACGTGACAAAGTCCACAGCAGCAACAAAGTCCCGACTGCTAATAAGTAATAACAGAATAGCTCATGGCTAAATAATCCGCCGCATGGGTCTATCTTCATGGTTAAGCATTGCTTGTCGAGGTTGACCTAAGGATGGGTAACCGTCTAAACATATTGAGATACCTCCGTGCTCCGGAAAGCACGTTCTTTTTTACGCGACTGCAAAAGAAAGAGGTTAGGTTTTTAACGAGATACCTATAGTCCACGATAACAAAGCCTCGAGCGTCTACTAGTCCAGTACAAATTGATATCTTTTTCTATTACCTTACTAGGCAAGTTTTTAGTATCAAGTATACCTGACTTACGGCTCTTCATATAAAAGCCTTCATATTTTTAAAAAGTACTAGTCAGCTGTCGTGGCAAAAACATGACTAATTCACTGGGGTGAATATTTCCAACCGTCTGCGTAGTGACGTCATCTGAAGGCCCATGGTAATGGCGGGTAGATTTATTATGGGGTGTTTCAGTGTCTGGCCAAATCCAATGAACTTGTTTTGTCTGTAAATGCCAGCGGGGTTCAATGACCTTTTATATCCTACTTAGTGATGAAAAATGAAGCATAGTAGACATAGTGCCATTTTATCAGCGTTTACGGGTATCAAAATAGAAGGGACTAGCTGCTGCCCGCTGCTTCGCTCGCGTGATAAGGATCTTTTTTTGCACAGAAAAGTACCTTATGTCACTCTCCAATCTTTCAACTATCTCTACACCAAAAATCATATCGATCCATTGCCCTGTTTTGACGTGAAAGAAGAACAAACCTACAAACGCACTTGCGCGCGTATCGTGCGAAGCCGGGGCGCGTCACTAGTTTGCACGGAGTGCGTCAAAAGTAGCCAATGTCCTTTCGCAAGATCAATAGATTTCATCAAAACCGATTCCATCAAGACAGAGTTACTTTTGCATTTATAATATTAGTAGGGAAGCATGGATTCATCACGTAACATTTTGATATTATTTATTTTCAATACTATACATTTTGACAATTGCGGTTGATAGAATGTCACTTGTGTATTGGTAGTCCATAATGAATTTGTATCACTTAGTTGATCAGACGTAATTTAGTCTATTAACAACCCTTGTCGAATTGAAACTTAGTTCCAGTAAAATTCTAATAATAATATAAAAAAGCTACATTTTTTTATTACCTGATCTAGCTGATAACCTAATAACCTTCACACTATATCACCATATTAGTTGACAGGTTGACTTTACATAGGTACGGTCACCACTCCCAGAAACACGTCCGCTTTAATTTCACTAATTACATTACTACTAATTAGGTCACATGGACTAGATTGTGGGAATGTCATGACTATTCTCTATTTGTAAATGACAAACTACAAGTGTAGAGAATTTTTTTTAGCAATAGCGGTCTATGAGCCATAAATTGACGGTCTAAATTATCATAAAGGAAAATATAGACAAAGCCTTCGGTATTCGACGCCCTGTTCCTCAACATTTTGTAACGATGTGACTGAAAATCTTATCAAAATCAGGTCATCCGTTTGAGAACTGCAAAGCCACATACCGACTAACCTTAAATTACAACACCCTCTATTTTTGAGTGATTTAAATTGATGTTTATGGATATTTACGTTAAGTGAAGGGCCGTTTTTTTTTTCACTTTAAAACGCAAGATATATATCTGAATGAACCATCGAAATGTGATTGATGATTCTTGTTATGTTGTGTACGCTATTGTAACGACAAGGTTTGAATTCAGCGGTACCAATATGTAAAGAAATTTGTATGGAATCCAACTACGAACGCAGATAAAGTCGCGGGCAGAAGCTAGTATGTTACCTATATACTATTTGCAAATGGTTGGGGTCATGCCAACGACCCTTAGCAATGGGGAACATGACGCAAGAAGTAGGGTATTGAATCAATATAAAATTCTCAAGTAATAGTCCAATAATAGATTGACTGAATGTGGTTGAAGTTCCTTTATTCCTGATTGTACAGTGACGCAGGTCAGATAGGGTGGCGGATTCGTTAAATATTGATATGCGGTCGCGCCCAATCAGACTAAAAGCTAACTCAACGATGGTGAGGGAAAAGGATTGGCTGTTTAAATTTGACTGACATTAAGGGCCTGTGCACACCACGTTTTTTAAACGCGCCGTCGACGCGTGTTTTAGAAACGCGCGTCGACGGCGCGCTTTTATCCTACAGAGCAGTTTTTTGTCGTTTGTATCGATACAAACGCGATTCTAACGCGCGTGTGTATCGATACAGACGCGCCGGTGCCGCGCGTTTACTGTCTCGACCGACGCCATCTTGCTACTGTTGACGAGGTTCTGCTTAAAAACGCAAAATGCCAGCGCGTTTGTATCGATACACACGCGCGTTTGCATGCGTCTGTATCGCTATACACGCGCGTCTGTATCGATTCAAACGCGTATTTGAATTTATACAGGTGTGCAAAGGTCTACAGGCTGCGATTCCGCTTCCGACGCTCGCCCGCGACGGTCGTACCGCTCCGCGCTCTCGATCGTTCCGTGCCTGAGTCATCGCTACGCTTCGTCACGCTCGCCGTGACGTCACTCGTAGTCGCCGACTACGACGCCTGGTCCGGATCCGCCTTTTTCGAGGCGGTGAAGGATATCCTGTTTCTATAACAGAGTATCGTCAAAAACAATTTGGTTTGGCCCCTTCAGGGTAAAACCACAGTTTCGTGGTCCTTGGTTGGAAACCTCACGGTGTCAACAATACCAAGGGGGTGCTGACCCGACGCACCCGCTGATCCCCTTCAGGGTGAAGCAGTAAATTGGAGTCGAGTGCTAGGTTTTGGCCTTGGGGGATCTCCTAGTCAAACCTAGTTACTGAGTTTCCTTTTCAGCTACACACCTAGTGTCGGTTGGGTGTGTCTACCCCTTCGCACTAGACCCAATAGGGCCCGGTTCGCACAATAAGACTGGCGACCGGTTACAAGCTTAGGGCTCACCATTAGGTACTCACCTCCCAGTCTCTACCCGACTGGGAGGGTTACACATCCCCGGACCCATCCATCCGGGGAGTTAGGCCAGTTAGGCTTTAAATAGGCCCCCCGCGGGAGAGAAATCTCCAAAATTTCCCCATTCAATTTTGATCCAATTGCCAATCATGGCGAACTCCAATATTTTGGAGATTCTGTTAGAAATCCTTAGGGAAAACCCTACTATTTCCGCCAAATATGGCGGAAAAATCCAGCGTGAAATCGCTAATTGTCCCCCGGCTACCGAAGCCAACGTCGCTGATTTTAGTGACGCGCTTGACAGCCCATTATCTCCCCCGCTTGCCGATCAAGGCATCCCGGTAGGTCAGTTCACGGAAGTATTTATTAACTCCGATCCCATTGTTCGTCAAACAACGAACGACTTCCAGGTAGATAGCCCTTTATTGCCCCCGCCCGCCGACAAAGTCGTGCCGATCGCCCGATTCCCGAAATCACCCATTGTTTCCGGCCCACCTGCTAATCCCATTGTTCCTAAAACAATGGACGCCGCGCAGGTGTGCGCTGCACCTGAATTCCGTGAAATGGACACCACCGAACCTGTGTCCAATAACAACTCTGACAATGATTTGTCATCATGCCCCTCGTCCTCGGAAGACGACTTTCAAGTCGTCACCGGTGGCAAGAGGAAGAAAGGGAAAACCTCCCAGGCCAGCAAGGCCAAAAAGACCACCGCGTCGCCCCCGTCCCCAACTCAAACGCCCGTTCGACCCGCTAGCCCCACCCCAACTACCTCTGCTCGAGCGCAGAATAGTCGTCCCGCCAGCCCGATAGCCCAAACTTCCTCAGCCCAAAGGAAGCAACGCCCTCCGCCCCCCTTTTACATCCAGGACAAGGGTAAATGGACTGATGTGTCCAAGATGTGTGTTGATCGAAAGATCAACTACACAAACGCCCGTGCCTGCCAAAATGGCATTAAAGTCACCGTCCCTACGTCGAACGACTATAGGGAACTATATCGCGCCCTCCGTGAAAGGAATATTTCCTTTCACACTTTCTCCTTCCCCGAGGACACGCCCACTCGTGTTATTATTAAACGTGTCCCTAAAGAAATCCTAGTACAGGATATTAAAGACGACCTTGCCGATCAAGGTATACCAGTGATCGCCGTCCATCGCTTACATAAAGCGAGAGGCGGTGAATTGTACGACATGGTTCTTGTCATTTGTGAACCAACCGAAGGTCATCACCCAATATTTAAGATTAAGTCTATTTGCTCCCTATCCGGTATCTCAATAGAAAAGCCCTACAAAACCGCAACAGTGGGACAATGCCACCGTTGCCAACTGTATGGCCATGCGCAGAGCAACTGCTATGCGACTCCCAGATGCGTCAAGTGTCTGGGCGAGCATAGCACTGCGGACTGCCCACGGCCTAAAGACCGAACCCTCTGTTCGGAACCACCCAGCTGCGTTCTCTGCGGCCAGACCGGTCACCCGGCAAACTACCGCGGCTGTCCCAAAGCCCCCAAACTCGCTCCTAAATTAGCGAAGCGCGCCAACGCCCGCCAACAGAGAGAGGCACCTTCTTCTCAAATTCCCCAACGTCTCGCTCCTCAGAGACCGTCCCCGTGGAACAGGCTAAACCACGAAAAAGCCTTTCCCTCCTTGGCCCCTGCCAAACCTTTGCAGGCACTGATGGATATACCCATCGCAGCGCAGATCCTGCCTATAGCCGTGGCTACAGAGCCCACATCCAGTCACAAACCCGCGCCTCAAACCACTGCTGCTCCTGCAGTCAAACAACCGCCCAATCCCTCACCCGTCGCGCATGGCGAGGCTTGCGCCCAGACTATACTGCGCCATTATAGGTTATTTATGACCCGCCAAGCCAGATCTCTCCGCGATGCCCTTCTGGCTGCCGAACAGCAGAATAACGGCAAAATTACGACGGCAATGTACAGCCAAATATTCAGCACACACAGTGATGTGGTGCTAGGTCTCGACCAGATGGATGCGATGGACTGATCCAATGGATTCCCAACGCACAAACCACACTAGGCCTCGATCCCTCAAATTAGGTTTTTTCAACGCCAATGGAATTTTCAACCAACGCGCCGAAATAACTAAATTCCTCCGCGACCACCAATTAGACGTCCTCCTTATACAGGAGACCCTTTTGAAACCCCACCGCGCTGATCCCAAAATTGCGAATTACCGTCTAGTTCGCAATGACAGAACACGTTGCCACGGCGGCGGTACCCTTATTTATTATAGAAAGGAGTTATACTGCATCCCTCTGACCCCACCCGCGCCTCTCTCTCACCTAGAGTACTCTGCCTGTCGACTAGGCATGACTGGTCATCCTCCGATAACCATCATCTCTGCCTACCATCCCCCATCATCGGTCGCGTCTCTTGTTTCAGACGATCCTATCGCGCTCACCAGCGATCTCACGACTCTCTTCGGCCTGAGTGACTCCGTCTTACTAGCGGGCGATCTCAACGCCAAACACCCCGCTTGGAACAGCAACACGACAAATGCCAGAGGCAGAATCGTGTATAACCTAGGCGCGACCCTAAACTACGACGTCATCGCTCCGATGACTCCCACCCACTACCCACACGACCCCAACCATAACCCCGATGTCCTCGATGTGGCGCTCCTAAAGAATGTAAACCTCCGTTTACACTCCATAGAAGCGCTTCACGAGCTCAACTCGGATCACCGTCCCGTTATCCTACACCTAGGTTCCCGCTCGGGTAACCATGATCCTACCCAACCTCCTCCAACCCAATTGATCACCGACTGGAGGAAAGTAAGTGAAAAACTGAAATCCACCACGTCGCCTCAATTGGACACCATTCCTGACCACATAGTCTCAGTCGCTGACACGACGGCGGCGATCGACTCGCTTACAAATCACGTACAATCCGTCCTGAACGATTGTTCAAGGGAAGTTCCTGTAGTGGAAAACCACCGCTGGAAACTCCCGGACGATATACGGAATCTGATAACCGAGAAGAACGCAGCCATCCGTGCGTACAGCGCTTTTCCCTGCGCCGCAAACAAAGCTCACATGCGCAACTTACAGCGTGCTGTAAGGAAACGCATTACCGAGCAGCGTAATGCGAGCTGGGACAAGATGCTGAGCGAACTTGAGCCCACCCATCTTGCCTTCTGGCAGCTTCAGAGGAAGTTACGATCCACTGAAGAGGCCACAATGCCTCCTCTCATTCGTCCCGATAAGAGTGTTGCCTTCGATAACTCTGAAAAAGCAGAATGCCTAGCCGACAGCCTAGAGTCCCAGTGTTCTCCCAGCTCTCAACCAGTAGACCAAGCCCACCTCGATATGGTGAACGCCGAAGTCGAACGTAGAACTTCCCTTCCGCCCGTCGAAGATCCCGATAATCCACTGGCCCCCATCACTCCTGATGAGGTCCAGGATATCATTAAAAGTCTCCAACCGCGAAAAGCCCCTGGCTCCGACGGCATCACCAATAGGGTTTTCAAACTTTTCCCCGCCCAGCTTATAGTGCTAATGACTGCCATCTTCAATGGTGCATTGAGCAATAATATGTTCCCCGCAACCTGGAAACAGGCCACCGTCATAGGTATTCCCAAACTAGGCAAGCCCAAGTCTGACCCGTCTAGCTACCGTCCCATTAGCTTACTCAACGTCCTTGGTAAAATCTATGAAAGGCTTATATATAAGCGGCTCAAAGATTTTGCCGAAGCAAAGAGTCTTATACCCAATGAGCAGTTTGGATTTAGAACCGAACACTCATGTATCCAACAAGTCCACCGCATCATAGAACACGTCAGCGCCGGCTTCCAACGGGGCGCAATAACGGGAGCCTTATTCTTCGACATAGCGAAAGCGTTCGACAAAGTCTGGCACAATGGCTTAATCTATAAGCTATACCAACTCGGCGTGCCTGACCGTCTCGTGCTCATCCTACGGGACTTTTTATCGAATCGCACTTTTCGTTACCGAATTGAGGGGGAGCTTTCCTCCCCCCATCCCATTCGCGCAGGAGTTCCTCAAGGCTCCGTACTATCCCCCCTCGTTTTCACGCTATTCACTAGCGATATCCCCAAGCATAAAAATACTCAGCTAGCCCTATTTGCCGACGATACGGCTATCTATTATACCGGTCTTAAACCCGATGCCATCGCTCGCACTCTCCAAACTTCCGCAAACACTCTGGCCAAGTGGTTCCGGAAATGGAGAATCGAAGTCAATCCAGACAAAAGCCAGGCAGTCCTCTTTTCTAAGCCGCGGATAAACCCACCCTCCCCCCGTCCGATTACCATGTACGGCAAGCCGATCCCCTGGGAAAAGCAAGCCAAATACTTAGGCGTGGTCCTCGATAAACACCTTTCCTTCGCTGAGCACATAAAGCAGGCACGTTCGTGCGCCGCTTTCGCTCTAGGTAGGCTCCACTTCATTCTTAGCTCCCGCAGCAAGTTATCACTCAGGTGCAAGCTGCGTATTTTCACCGCGGTCATCCGTCCCATCATGACCTACGCCTGCGTTGTTTTCGCACACGCAAAGCCCTACCTCCTCCACAAGATGCAGACCCTTCAAAACCGATTCCTCCGTAGAGTCACGGGAGCCCCCTTTTATGTTCGAAATGAGCTTCTTCACGTAGACCTCAAGATGCCCACCATCCAGCAGTTCATGAAACGTGTCTCCAAGCGTTTCTTTGATACTGCAATCCAACATAGGAATCCCCTTAACGTATCGGCCGCCCAATACGAACCCTCGCGTATCTCTAAGATTCGCCGACCAAGGCACACCCTTGTCACTCCCGATGACGCAATCACCCTGCTCCAAGAGAGCCGTAGGGAAACAAGTACAGTGGCACACAAAAACAAAAACCGACCGTCCTTCCGTCCTCGCCGCCGAGGCCCGCCGCGACGTCCCCGTAATAGTCCGCCCCGACCCTTGCCAGAGCCAGCCCGCGACGCTGAGCCAGTAGCTTTAAATTCCCTTATTAATAATAAAAATGATATGATCCAGCCTGTCCCTAGCTGCCCTCCCACTGCGACGCCCTAAGCCGAGGTCCGTACCCCACAGGGGGTGCCCTTAGCGTGTAGTCGCCTAGTTTGTAAGTTTTCTAATAAGCCCTGGCTGGAGGCTTTAATTAATTAATTAATTAAGGCAACCACAGGCAAGCCCGGTTAAGCAGCCGACAACCTCAGAGGTTGACCTGCGAGATGCCACACACAAAAAAAAAAAAAAAAAAAAAAAAAAAAAAGTCTACTGGCTGCGTCTGACTTGCGTGCGTATCGCGTCTGTATCGCTACAAACGCGCGTCAACCAACGGCGCGTTTAAAAAACGTTGTGTGCATAGGCCCTAATATAGGTTAAAAGAGTTTATTTCTCAAAAACACTGTATTAACAGTTAGTTAGTAGTTAGTTCTAATCTAACCGGATGCGCTGAGTACTGCTTCTTTTACATGGTGTCCTATCTGACATCCACAACTTTGGGAAACACGATGCCCCTTAGCAAGACTGGGGTCAAATTTTCTGTCTTTTAACAGCCGTTTCCTACGGGTTTCCAAGGCAGAATGGAAAGGGAAGAAAGGGTGGAATCTCGATTTGTTAAGACCATCATAGTCTAGGGTTTTATAGTCTTTGGACACCATCTACGAACCTCTTCGGCATGCTTTGCTTGAAAATCGACCCGTTCGACTATTTTAATTTAACCACGAGCTCCTGACTTCTCTTTGCTTCAGTTTAAACTGGTTTTTAATTCTTGTTTCTTCTTCATATTCCTAAATATGTAGGTGATATTTATGTCTGTATTGTCAACTCGTACACGGTTATGCACCATGTCTTCTCTAATCTTGTTAGTTGTATTGTAGCGACATCTATCTCGCAACATACAAACTAAACGATAGAAATCCTGTATCGCGCAAGCAAAGTTTACCGCTCAACTAGCCTACATACAAATCACCCGATTACAAACATCGGGCAGTTGCCCACCAGACAAAACACCTGTCTGGTCCGAGGATCCTCCCTTTTCAATAGGAATGCGGGACTTTACACCCTGTTCCGCTCATCCCCAAAGTATAAAACAGAGGCAACTACATACTTCAGTTTCCACGCTTCCTTTTTATAAACCACGCAAAATATTTTGATACGGTTTTCTCTAATAAAAATAATGATAAAGGAAGAAATTGTGTGTGTATAATTTGCACTCGTGCCAAGCCGCCGTGGATCGCTGTATCACTAACTACAAAATACTATGTAAGTCAAAGTATATAATAATAATAATAATAATTAATTGGTTTAGATGTCAACGATAGGCCTTTCTTCTCTTAATCCTTATTAATTAGACTGCAAGCATCATCATATGCCCCAATTTCGTCCATGATAGTAGAAGTAGCGGAAATCTTAAAATCATCAAATGCCCTACACTCCCTTACACTAGAGTGAGAGAGGCGTTTTCTCACTCTAGTGCGAGGGAGTGTAGGGCCTAGGTATCTCGTCAGAATATATCCGCAACCCTGAAAAACTCTGGCAATCCTCACGCTTGAATGGGACTTTGTATAAATATAAGGAGTAGGAATATTTTACCCGTCAACGCGCCAGTGTCGTCTACCAACTTTATCTTTAAATCTCTACTACTACTTATTATAGCCTGTAGTGTTCATTTTTTAACCAAGTAAAATACACAATAACAAAGATTAAACAATTATTCATTCTTACTGACAGTACCCTATCATCATTAAGGCGCAATCAATGGCAATGTGTACGTCCTTGGCATTTGCGTACTTGGCTCCATCTCTGTAACTTCAACTTGGCAAAGAATACATAAATATAACGCCTACTTGAACAATTAATTAATGTTATTATATGCCGGGGGAGGGGGAATTATCAAATGACTCCGGATCTAAGTGGAGTGGAAAGGAGTGTCAGACTTATACTGACTAAAAACCCACTTGTTCCGTCACTTGCCCTTGTGTTCTAGGGCCAAGGTTAGAACATTCCTGCAACCACGGCGGACATTGGCTATCGGGCCCCTTCAATAGTGTTGACAGCTATTTGAGGAACGCGTCGAACCCCATCGCACCGTGGACTCGGGAACATAGCCGTTCTTAAAGGAGGACAGCGGCAGCCCGTTGCATGAGTGAACCACAGAGCTGATCCTTGTAAATTGAGCCAATTGAGCCTATGTCCAGCAATGAACATCTTTCAGCTGAAATAATATGATAAAACGGGCTAAACACTTAAAACCAATGACGACAGATCAAAATTATGTAGGCGCAATTGCATTTACCGTGTTATCTCTTCATCAGCGTTTTACGTCCGCCTATGTGCCTTTGCATTGCATGTTAATACATCAGAATGAAATTATCTAAAGTGGCACACCAATAATTAGTTAATACTATGCTATCGCATAAAACGTTACTACTTTAAGTCTGCTATATATTTAAATGGGTGTCTATAATATAGTCGTCCAAGTACGGAACCATTTACAAATGGTCACTTAGTCAGCGGATCCTTTCTATAAAAAATGTAAGTAAAAATCGTTGGCAAATTGAGATTGATTCATATATTTATGTATTTTTTAAACTCTTATTTTGCTTGAACACGTGCCAAAGTGTAGTGTGTGTCGGATTATCGAAGATGATTGTCACATTTTATGAGAGTATGTCCGGTCTAGGTCTGGGCAAAAAGGACGGTCAACCTTTAGAGACAGTAATATTTCAGTAGTGTTCACTGTTGGATATGGCTACAACGGACTGTTTAAATTCTTATACTATGCACCAGGTCGCGAATAAGTTAATTCAACATATTTTTATTTTTGTTTGTATTCGATAGTGACCAAATTTTCATTAAAAATCCCTAATAAAAAAATTCGTTTATTAAATCCCAAATTATTCGGAAACTATTGCTAAATTGGAACTAAGGTAAGTGAGTTACCTGCGTAAATCATTAGACTATGGATCCACAACTCAATTCACGTACGCTTTCACGATGACATATTTACAGATTAGCAGAATAGCAGTACCACCAGTTTATCTTATGCTGCCAATAATTTGAAAACCATTGATGGTTTCTGCCTGGAAGGACCAACGCTGAGCACCAACACGTCATACTAAACGATTAACATAAAACAGGGTGTTGAACTCAAACGGTATAGTTCTATCGTCGTGTTTACAGGGAGACCCAATGTAGAGTTTAAATAAAATTTATTGGTTGAATTGCTCCTATCCGGCGAACTATAACCGCTGACAGTAGATATATTATGTTGTTCAAGGGAAGTGCACATACAGTGACGTTAGTAGAATGCATTTTACTATAAAGTAACAAGGTTACAAATGCAGTTACGCTTACGAAGTCATTTCCTATTGAATTTGAATGAATTAAAATTTTCTTAAGTATGGATTTCTGCAAAGTAACGTCTGATTCTATTCTGAATTTCATTTTATAATTTGCTCGATTATTACACATTACCTCGTTACGCCTAGAGGCGATAGCTATCCATTTATCTTCGTTATAAATATTAAGTTTAGTCATCGTAGGTAAATACATTTCCAAAAAATAAAGGTTTATTTTGACCATCGCACAGTGGTCCCGCGCTCTAAGTAAAGCGGCCAAAAGTGCCGATGTCGTATAAATTTGAACTGTTGATTATTATATCTAATCAAATCGACTAAAAAAGGTATTAACAAGTAATCAAAGTAAATAAAAAAAATCTTTGATGTACGTTTCCTCCAGTATTGACAGGTCTTTTGTTTCTTTAGCGAACTGGAATCGAACAGGTCGACAGTACCTGGTAGAGGAAGGTCGAGGATTTTTCCACACAATAGTCTCCTCCCCTGTAGTCTCCACTAAAGACACAAGACGCAAAGGCACGTACGACGTCACGAACAGACTTCCATCTGTCAGGTCTGGATCATCATTGGAGAAGTTCTGCTTATACTCACTGTGCCCTGTGCTTCCATCAGAACCCCATTTTCCAATCAAAATTAAACTACCTATAGACGCATAATCCATACTTGCTAAAATTTCCTTTTGCGACTCCAGTATGCGTATGGCTGTGTGATCCAGAAAACTTTGTAGTTCGACTTCCGCCACCTTTTCAGATATTTTCACGGTGTCTGGGTAACAATGTTTTTTGGCGTCTAAGACTTTTTGATAAGATGGCAAAATCGGCGACTTATGTGAGTTGATAAACTCCCTTATCAACAAGTATTGATGCTTGGTGAGTTTTGCCTCCGTGATAAGGGACAGAACTTCATTTGGGCTAACTTCTCTGTGATCAGTATCAGATTGGCTGGACGTGTTCATTAACGTCGTAACAGCAGTCTCATCAACCTTTGAAAGTTCTGCCAATCTTCTACGTTTAGTACGTTTGCTGCAATTCGCGAAATCTGTTCTTGGCCGACCCGTTTTCAAAGAAACACAGCTACTTGATTTCGGCGCCTCACATGCAGACGATGATGCTTCTGTCTTTTTCATATTGACGGTCTCTTGACTATTTAACCATTCCGAATGCAGCTTCGTTAGCTTATCGACACCTCTGTTTGCTTTTTTCTAAAATTCCGAAAGCTTCTTGCTAATATAGCAAATGCGTTTATACAGGTCTTCAGTATAAACTCTATTAGAGTCTGGTTCCATCTCGAGCACTTTTCTCTGGACAAAACCAGCCCTTTCTGTGTCTGACCCGCTGGCCTTGTGCCAGAGATGAAAATATCCATTATTGAATAGGTGCATTGGTAAAAAGTACCTAAAAAAAGAAACAAAATAATTTGTAGCAAAATTAACCATTTCGTAGCAGTTGCCTACGAACACGTAGCCCCCTCATAAATAAAAAAGGAGCAAAAATGAGCAATAGAAGGTTATAGTGTAGTATACTAGAATAATTTAGCTTTACTTTGATATATAAATTATACGAGGGAGATTGAGGGGCCATAGTTAAAAGTCTCAGTGAAAGCAGAGGATAATGCTTATGTTTACTTAATTCGTAGCACTCAAGTAAATCCAAAAAAATAAACTTTAATCATTCTAAAATCAGAATTAAAATAGACAACATACCTTTGTCTTCGACGTCCATCTCAATGGAACAGGTAGCAAACAAACAATTCCAAGAATTTTGAGTTCACTAATGACTCACTAATTTCACTACTGATAACGCACCGTACAATGTGTTCACTTTCGAGGTCTCAAAAGTAATGAAAATATTTAATTATTGTCAAACTATTTACACTTTTGTGTGGTACGGCAACAAGTTAACTAATTAGTAAGTGTTAAAAGTACCTAGCTTGAGGACCAAATTTAATACTTATGGCCTACGGTAGAACCACTGTGCATCGCCTATGTATTTTTTAAAAGGACTATCCGAAGATACCCGGTGATATCCAGTATGGTATGTTATGTACCTAAAGTATGACAGATTTTTCAGATTTATTTTACAAGTTTGTAGGCGTGATTATATCCAGGGTACCGGGAATGTTCTCATGAAGTGCTGAGGCCCCGCACCGCAAGAGCAACTAAAGAAACAGGGTAGATTTTTAGTCAGTAGGAGTCTTTACTCGCTTTCGCTCCATCCAAAGCCATTTCATGCTTTTCCCACTAAAAAATAAACCCTGCCATAGATATTCGATAGGTAGGAAAACTGCCACTCTCCAATTTAACCCTGAATATGCAGTGATTAGCACTGCATAGTCAGGGTTTAGCACAAAAACAATTGAAATATGCAGCAAACAAATCAAAAGCATATTTGACTAATCTCAAAATATATAAACAAAAACTGCAACTCACTAAATACAATGCAGGTATTCGGAGACACTATTACAAGGAAGCCCGCATATTTACGATTCGAGCGGCAATATTTGTAAACGTCAATTTCTCCTTCGAAAAGATGAGCCATCGGCACCACACAAACGTCGTTACGTCATCGACAGTAATGTTTGTAAATATGAAACTGTGCCAGCGGTTACGTTATCTTAAACAGAATGCTTTCCAACAATTTTATCTCGACAAAAGATCGCATCTGTATGCATTTTCAGGCCAGTATTTTCTTTGCTTACTATATTTAGAACGCCATACGATTTTACACACTCAAACGAAAGCAGTAAGATTGATAATCGTATGTTCAAAATGGTCCATCATTATGTGTCGTCATGACAATGGAAATGAAAGTGTTTTAATTGATATGAAAAAAAAATCTAACAAAATTCCCGTGAGAAGTGTTATCTTTTTATTCCGACAAAACAGTGTATTTTGCGTTGTAGGTAAGAGTAATTTTTCTTTCCAACTTCATTAATGAGACGCCCCATTGTGTGCAGAAAATTGATGTTCTATAAAAGTTTTAAGTATTACCTACATTAAAAGTAACTGTCGGTAAATATACACTTTGGCAATCGTACCATCATAGGCCATTAGCTTTTACCCATAAAGCTTACTTCTGTAAATGAAGCCCATAATTTATTTGGTTTTCTTGATGAATATTTTTTGGCTGGAACAGTATTGCTTTACATAATATGTATACTGAAACTATATCCTTTGAAGTGTCGATAAGATTTTGGCCCTGACTGTGGTATATCTTTGACGTTCGCCTCAAAGAGCAGGCAGGTATGCCTGAATGTTCTAACGTGATACCGCTGTTCCTAAACACATGGGCAACCGAAGGAATTGGGAGGGTTTTTAGTGAGTAGAAGTCCAACATTTCCTTTCTCCAAGAGTTAATTTGTTCATTCATACGTTTCCCAAAAAAGATAATGTTCTTAACGGATGGTTATTCAATTCCTTTTTTATACGACATTTATACCCATTTTACATTATTCTTGTTCAATGAACACTCAGAATATACGGGCTAATTTCGTTGCACAGGACAATGAAGACTCCGGTAGGGTGCTAAAATAGGAACGCTTTATGAACAGAGGTCGCACGTTAAAAAAATACTCGAGTAAGCCCTCAGAATCAACACAATGGTTGAGTGATTCACCCTTTTTGGCTATTGGGGGAAACCTTCAAAAGGCGCCAGAACTAGAACAGGTAGTGTGGAACCGGAACTTTACTAAAATCACCCCGATGATCACCATCAACACATAAGTGACCACCATACCTCTTAAAAGACCACTCCAGAGCCCTCTCTGTGCAACGCTTATTAGGGCACATCTCTGGGGACACTGTAAAGGGGTCTCCTCTTGGCCTCGCTGTACACGGTGGCGAGTAATACCTCTTAAGCTGCAGTTTCACGGGCCATTAATTGACAGGCCGCGCCAGACGAAGCAACAACTGAAGCGGCCCGTGCCGATTGTTCGTAGGGCGTAGTCAACCTGCAGGTCGCCATCCAAATTAATTCTTCATCCCACCGCGCTGCACCTTTGTACTAATCGCTTCCCGATTGATTGTATGGGCGCCGTCAGTCAGGACACAACAGGCACCATTGGATTCGACGGTTTCCGTAACCGTCTTAGCCTGGTGCGATCTGGCCTGGAAGATATCAGGCCGTGCGGCCGCGCCTACAAGCGAGTCGCAGACTCGAGAAGCGCGCGTGCGTTTGTTTAAGAAAATTTTCAAACGTTTGGGCAGAAGAAGGACAGCCACACTAATATTAATTTAACACTTGGCAGTATAAGTTTACCCTTAAAAAAAAACGAATCCAGCATATATTCCTACTATCTGGGGTTTATTGAACCATTCTTTTTCTTAGTGTATTTCCAGTGAAATGTGCTAGATAAATTAACTTTTGTTTTCTTTCTTCTAAATATTTATTTAAATCTGAAGCTGATCTAAATAAGGTAGGTAACTAATGGCCCGTGAAATTGAGTTTGGTTTTGTGGCATACATCTTGCTCCACTGCGCTAACATAGACAGGTAACAGTTTTTCATTCCTGGTTCATTTGATGTGTAGGTAATTAAAGGAAGAAGGGCAAAACAGCATTTAAAAATGAAATGCATTTTTGGAGGCAAGCACGCTACCTAGTCCCAATCCAGCCAACGAAATGTTAATTTAGAAAATTAAAGACAAAAGTAGCTAAAAATAAACACATTAATCGTAAGTAAAACATAAGAATAAAGTACCACCAATCAAATATGGAACTACCGCCGCAATAAAAACAGTTGAAAGCCGTTAGGGAAGTGTCAAATTCAAACGTTTGAATTGCGAACGCAGACGCGTTCCGTCGGCTACATTCAAATGCGTGCGCGCACTCAGGAAGTCACTAATGCGGTAACGAGCTGACATCCGCGACACCGCCATATTGGGTGGCGAAGTCCTATCTTAATTTGTTACATAACACTATTTACATACATGAATGATTTATTTACTTTGTTGATATGATAATGCTGATGACGCTTCGGATGTGTGCAGAATTTTTAAATTGTTTTTCACTCAGAAGTCGTAGCAAGGTTATATTGGCTGATTTATAATGTATTAGTCTTTTGGTATTTCATTCATGACTTCTATTAACGACATAATAAGCTGACAGATTGGTATACGCCACAGAACAGATTACACAAAGTGAGATAGGTAATATAATCAAAAAATGAATGACAAAGTTTTTCAAATATTTTCCGGTCATGTCGAATTGCCGTCCGATCGTACTATGCTAGTAAAGGAACAGACAGTACCTACATCTGTACCTGTGCACATAGGTACTTGTGCACTTTAATATCTTCTTGCAGATAGCTAATCTTTGCCGAGATTGGCCGCCGTTGACGAAATCGGTCAGCAGCACTGTGTTTTAGTATAAGGTTGCAGTTGGGTTTTTTAATTTTTTTTAATTACTTTTTATTTCCAGCTTTTTAGTTTACAGATGTGAAAGATTTCGCAGACGATTTAGTTCTTTATACGTGTTTTTACGATTTGTCACTTTGAATTACTTTGAACCATATAACTTGTATATAATTATATTTTTGTAATCACCTTTTAAAACCCTTTATTTTGATACCCCACTCGATAGGTTTTGAGAAGGCATAATATGGCGCCCAAAAATCCGCCATTTTGTTTTTTTTATTTTTTATTTTGATATACCCAGTGTTACTCTCACAGTCAATACGAATCTAACGATACCTCTCATGCTAAAATCCGTCGAGCCGTTCAGGCCACAGAGCGTGCCAAACAATTATACATACATACATACTCTCGAAAAACATAACCCTCCTTCTGGCGCAGTCGGGTCAAAAGGGGACTTATCACACGGCACACCATATACCTTCATGCTTACATACAAAACAGCGCGTTTCAGAATTGCGATTTCATATTTAAGAATTATGAAAAGTATCTGATATACAATTTTATAAAAATGCAAAAATAAAAGCAATGGCTTTTTTTAAAGTAAAACTGTTAAAACCGTCTAAAAAGTTCGAAATGAATCACTTTGAAGCCGTCTAATGTTGTTGACATTTATTTTAGTTCAATCACGAAGATGCTACCAATTGAATCACATTACTTTGTGCTTTTTCATCACAAGCGACCATTTTCTTAATTATATTGACACAATTTATGAATAAAACTTAAGTTACTCACACATCAATAAAATTGTCAATGACGCAAGAGCAGAGCGATGGACGCCTAAGCCGTGATGGTGCCTAAGCGATGATGACTCGCTCTATTCATAGTCAGGGCCACACAAGAAGATTTGATTGGAATTTGTTAAACATGCCTATCTATATAAATAAAAATTAATCACCGAAACGTATGTACGCGCCTAACTTCCGACCGACTGCACCATATTAGATAATACTATTTTTGTGTTCGTTATTGACAGGACAAGGTTTGTATAAACGAAAAATAAATATGGTGATACGAAGTATACCAGGTCAGCTAGCCTTTAAAGCACATTAAAAAAACCGCAAATATAATTTTTGTAATTTATAGAAACACTATGAACACAAAGTTATTTTTCCCTAATCTATGCTTGCTATTACGGTACCCTTCATGGGCGAGTCTGACTCGCAATTGGCTACTTATTATAGGTATGAGATGAGACAATACATATCAATTAAAATGGTACTTAAAATGTAATTTTTCACTAATGATGGATGGAAACTACTGTATATTTGATGAAATATCTATACTAATATTATAAAGCGGTTTGTTTGTTTGAATGCGCTAATCTTCGAAAGTTCTGGGTGGAACGATGGACGCTTGAAAAAGGTTAAAGTCTACTTTTTACCCGACTGCAAAAGAAAGACGGTTATGTTTTATCATGCTAAAGTTCATGGGAGCAAAGTCCCGCGTGACTGCTAGTAAAATATAAAAAAAAAACAAAGTGCACACGCACGAAATACACAGTCCCAATACTTCAGATTATTTACAATACTCTAAGACCACCATGGGTCTTCTGGGTCTTCTGGGTCACAAGAGCCTTTTTTCTCGTCCTATAAGAAACACAGTAGCTTTAATATAAAACAAGAACAACATCGTAAAAAATATCCCATATCGACATTCCTCTCCTGTCCCATTTTCTCACCATAAATCACTCGCCCAATACTTTCATTAAGCAAATCAAAATTAATAAACTGACAAAGACCAAACGGTTCCCGCCTCAATTGAAAACTTCAGGTCAATAGATTCTTAACCTTATCTAACGCACTATAGTTAAATGCTTAAATTAGATTGCTTTGTGCTACCAATCGGATTTAAATGGTTAAATCTTTGTTTTGAAGACCTGAATGAGTCAGCTAAATAGGTTTTTGATTGATTCTTTTGTTGGTTTCCTATATTTGGCAAGTTTAGTTTGATAGAAAAAAATGGCTGCCGGCTACCTGTGTAAGGTTTAACGGTTGCCTCTGTTCGCTAAAGTTCTTTGAATGATTATAAATCCTTATTAATAGTCATAATTTCTTCTATATTTGTATTTCAGTTATTTAGGATAGCCAGAAGTTCGGCGATACCTTGTTAAGGTACTCAGAATTATATAATTTGGGGCTTCCTGTTTTAGAACTTTAGATTATAGTCATAATTTTTTAATCATCTATGACCATGGCGCTTGCAACAGTACCGAAATATGGGAAATTCGAAACAATAAAAATATATGGTAAAACGGTTTTAAGTTCTTTTGATGTTTTGTTTATGAAGTTGTATGCACTCTGCTGCAGACATCGAACGGCTGAATTTTACAAAAAAAGGCTTTCTATGGTAAAAAAAATAATAATAATTTGATTAACTTAAGTAAATGATATTTTCTACCATAAAACGCCCATGAAAACATTGATGTATCCTTTTAATACATCAATGCATGAAAACATCCAATTTGACAGCTGACTTAATAAGGAAATTCCCGATCCCATAATATCTTTGTTATAATAACATAAAAACAAAACAATAACATCAGTATTAAAGTTTAAGCAACTATTTAAGAGGTCTGTCCGTGGATGATCTTAATAATTTGGCAGTTATTTAGATAGAAGCCAAGAAATCTAACAGCAGTCTTACAAAGGGGTATCATTAAGTTGTGGAGTTGTTCTTCGTTAATAAAATAGAATAGAAAAACATTAATTCAAGTACAGAAACACACCAAATTCAATAAACAGGTACATCAAGATAACAACAAAAATTGCGCTGAGCTCGTCCGACCGAAAGGACTACCAGCTAAGCATTTGCTGAGCGACACACACACATCCAGCGCTCGTTTTCAGTTGGAACGCCGTAGTGACACACGGACGATGGTAAATAAAATAATATGAAAGGTGTAATGTTTTAGTAAATAAATAAAAGATATTAAATGGTGTCAATTATAATCTGTGTTTCGGGCCGATAGCTATAACCTGGGGGGGTCTTTAAGGCAAGAGTGAATAGGTTTCTACTAGATAAGCGTGCTCCATCTTCGACCACATCATCACTTACCATCAGGTGAGTTGTGGTCAAACACGCCCCTATTATCAATAAAAAAAAAATAACAAAAATTGTGTGCGCTAAACGAACATTTTTGATCAACTCAACTGCATATAGATTCCACTTTAAGCCAACCCAAAGATGGCAAAAAGACTAATAGACTCCTTGACCATAATTATCGTACTCATTCATCCCCCTCTCTTCTTTCCAGACAAGTGGGCCGCAACCTCATCATCCCAGGAGGCACCAGGACCATTGACGCCACTGGCAAGCTGGTCATGCCAGGAGGTATTGACCCTCACACGCACTTCGAGCTTGAGATGATGGGTGCCAAGTCTGCTGATGACTTCTATAAGGGTACCAGGGCTGCAATCGCTGGTGGAACTACGTGTGTTAGTGAGTATTAAGAAAACACACTTCCTTTTATATTAAAAGCCTTCTCACGTGATCTTTGCTTTGTCATGGTAATTTTTCATTTACATTGCATCTTTTAAATATAACTCAACAGTAAAAAGAGATACAGACGAGATTGTTTACATCAATTAAAATCTCTGAGCTAAGCAAAACCTCGAAAGCCAAGGCTAGAGTTAAGAAATATACTTAATACAAATTCTTGAAATCTGTATGTTATTGAGCACGGTTTTACAATTATTAATATAGGCTTATATGTATTTGGTACATTTATATTGTACAGGACAAAGCCTCCAAACTTTCCCCCTAAGACTTTGCTGAATAAAATTTCTCACTTCAAATCTCTTACCTAAATTGACTCTGTCATTGCGAGCATCAGGCCAGAGTGCGTCTGGTCTGGCCAGAAAATGTGACACATCTATCCACAGGTGCATTTTGTTGCAGTTAATTAGGTAGTCGCTCCTTTTAATATACTGGTACTCACCTGCACCCGTGTATCCTAAAAGCCAACCGCAATACATCTATATTGCAATACAATACATCGATTGAGATCGATTCTTATTCCTCCTGGTGACAATTACTAAAAGCTGATGATTACATCATGATCTCAAAACTTTCTCCTTAATTATATTTCTCCAATTACGAGCGATGTCCGAATTTGGTTCGATAACCACCTTTTTATTAAAATAATTTTATAATTTCTACTTTCCAGTCGACTTCGTTTTGCCGCAGAAGGGACAGTCCTTGCTAGAAGCTTACAACAACTGGAGACAGAAAGCTGATAATAAGGTACGAAATATTACCGACTATGGATCACTTTATAAGACCAATTTTAATCGACTTCAAAAACTAGGAGAAGGCTATGTTCGACTATGTATTTTTTATAGCATGTTCAACAATTTCTCCATCAATTCTAGATTGATTTTTGAGATAAAATTTTTATTAATAACTCAATGTCTGAATGAATATTTATATACGTAACAAATCACATATGCATAGGATGTATTTTTAAAGAGACCTAGCAATGTGGGTTGAATTCACATTACCAGCAATTTTGTTAACCCCTCCAACTAAGCTAAATGCCTGTGTCTGGAGTGGGTTCATGGCAATAATGTAATGGGTGGGGTTCGAACCCGCGACCTTGATCACAAGGCCGACACCTTAGCCATGGTACTTAAAATTTACTTTAACATGCACTTGAAAATGACCATATTCAATTATACATAAAATTACGATTACTTTCTCTCTATTTTGTTCTTGTCTAGTGTATTTATAATTCGCCTAAAGATCGAAGTTCCGACTTTAATTTGCTATAGAAAAATGTTGGTTTTCTGCACTTCTCCTCTATATAAACATTATCAGCGCCAATTTTCGTACTACTTCGTCCGCAAAAAAATAGATATAAAGTTTTTGTTTCACGTATAACCTTTCTATTCCAGGTATGCTGCGACTACGCCCTCCATGTCGGAGTGACCTGGTGGTCACCAGCAGTCAAAAAAGAGATGCAGCAATTGACTTCCGAGCAGTACGGTGTCAACTCTTTCAAGATGTTCATGGCATACAAGGATGCTTGGATGTTGGATGACTATGACCTATATTGTGCTATGGAAACCTGTGCTGAACTTAGAGCTTTGCCTCAGGTGAGAAAATACACGATCCAGATTTTCTAGGATAGGATTCTTTAGGAAAAGATTACTAGCAATCCTGTTAACCCCTCCAACTAATCTAAGTATGCTTGTGTCTGGAGTGGGTTCATGGCAATAGTGTATCGAGTGGGGTTCGAACTCGTGACCTCTCTATGACAAGACCGAAACCTTAGCCATTAGGCTATTGACGCTTAAATCTTCGAGGTTAAGCAACGCTTGCCGAAATCGTCTGTGGATGGGTGGACCGTAGCATATCGAGATTCTTCGTGCCTCGGAAAGCACGTAACGATTGACTCTTGAGCGTTTCTTGAGAGTTTCTTGAGCGAGAAAATACCGATAGTGATTCGTTTTCTCGCCGGCAGTCGGACAAACTGCCTTAGGGTCAGGATTCCCTTTCAAAATCGAGTCCAGCCAGGCCCGAGGCGGCAAACTTATAGTAAACCAATCTTTTTAGTCAATCAAATTGAACTAGAGAGAAGGCCTGTGTTTCCTAGTCTGAAGTCAAAAACTCTGTCTCTTTTCAACATGAATTGTGCGCACAGTCAAGGGCTCTCTACCGACTTCTATCCGGCTCATCTGTAATTAAAAAAAAAGCATTTATGATATCGCGCGTTTCCCTCAACACATAATAAGATCTGAGGGAACAGAAATAAATAGATATTCTTGGTAGCCTGTAAAAATGAGTTTCAGCAAAAACTAAATATAAGACACGACTGAAAAGTTTCAGACGAATCACTTTTTAAGCGGCAAATCAATGGCAAAAACTGCATCGGACCATTTTAAAATTAATTTGAACTTTTTAGTAGGGTTTGGCGGACGGGTTTTTTCATGCTAGTCGATTTGTTTTTGCTTTTATTTTACCGTATATCTATTCGATACATAAGATTTCTTTAACACTATACCCGGACTTTTAATCCGATGCAGTAGACTGACAGTTTCTGAGTTGTCAGGTCTACAAAATTGTGATGTAACTAAATTAATCGATTGAGGAATAAAATCGAATAACGATGTAAACTATTTTTTTTAATAACATTGCGTGAAAACGACAAAAAGTAAGATGTGATTATAAAGAGGCGAAAAAAAAAAGTATTTTTTTATTTTATTTTTTGCAATAGGCCCCTGTATCTGTACCCATTCCGAGGCGGTTTAAGTCACAGTGGTGCAGGGGCAGTCTTTTTAAGTCTTAGTAATCTCGCGCAATTTATTAAAATATTCATTACATGAAACCATTTCTAAAAAAGCGGCTTTTATCATGTCTGGTTAGATATGAATATTTTAAATAAAATAGATTTATTTATTAGAAAAATCTAGTTACTACTTCAAAATAAAAGATAAAAGTATAAATTTTATAATTTATTTATATTTCTCACGATTAAAAATCGTTCATTTGTTATTCGATTGATTGATTTCTTGAAATTCGATTGATTAGGTTAAATAGGGCATCATTATTTTAGTAAGTGAACACTAGCTTACTGCATCGAATTAAAAGTCCGGTAATAGATTGTTTGTATCTCTTGAAAGAAACACTTTCAATAACATTGTACTGTCACTTGTCACGTAGTGATGCAACGAATACGAATATTCGTATTCGCCGAATAGTAGACATTTACCGAATATTCGTATACGTAATATTAATACGAATATTTAAAAACGAATATTTTTGTACGCAACTCTATTTACTGCAGATTTGAAAAATCTTCAAGTCTGAAAAAACTCGCCCAAAAATATTTTTCACTGAAGCCATGTACAGTCGCCTTGGAAAGACGTTTTTCAACGGCTGGGAACACCCAGACTGAAAAAAGAAATCGCCTAAAACCAGAACATCTACAAATTTTATGTTTTTTAAATAAAAATTTGCCTGTTGTAAATTTTAATAGAATAGAAGAGAATAGAATAGAAGAGTAAACATTCATCAAATAAATGTCTTTTATTGCCATGGCGAGATATTCGTATTCGTAGCCGAATAGTAGTTTTGATATTCGTATTCGTAAAAGTAGTATTCGTTGCATCACTATTGTCACGTCAACTGCCACGTTGGTCTCAATTAGTGTCCTGTTTTCGATTCCCGATTCGGGCGGAGTGCTATTGGGTGATTCTTTTAAAAACATCTCAGTACTAACCCGAAGTTTGGAAGTTGGCGGTCAGAAATATCACTGAAAGCACTTTAACCCGTTGGTTCAGCGCCTGATTGCCGACTCATCGGGCTACTAGAATAAAGGAACAGAAACTGCACCTATATCTGCGCACATTCTTGTGCACTATAATATATCCTGTGCTGCTAGCTAGCCTCCGCTGCGATTTGCTGCCGTGGCCGAAAGCGGTCAGGAGGACTATTAATACTATTAGAAATTAACATTAAGAATAGAAATTAACACACAAATCACAAAATCAGACCCTGTAAACATGCAAAGAATGTCTTAGGCAACATTAAAGTACATTGTAAATCGGTTTAAAGAAAGGAGAATGAACAAACGTGGTCCAAATATCCACCACTAACGAGACCTATGTTGACTTATAGTCCACTAAATAGAGAGTAACTGTCAGAATGAGAAAAAAAAAATAAGCTGTCAGTAAAAAGTTACGACTATATGAAAAATAATCAATATTTTATTTTAGTTTTACTTGACTATTTATTTAAATCCATTTTAATTGTGCACAATTAGCTACTCTTTATGCGCCGCTAATGATGATTCATCGATAACACCGATATTTTTTTAACGGGGCCAGGTACCCACAACTCCGTGTATCGTTTACTGGACTTTTTCTAATTCTTTACTTGCGGCCTAGGCTATATATATCACTTCGGACTTTCTGTTTTTGCTGATGGATTTTTTGTGATAATGCAAGTAGTCGAGAAACTATTTCTAACTATTACTGTTCATGTTTATCTGGCATGCGAACTGTGGATTGCTGTGCCCATGTGATGGTAATTGTGTGGTACTTTGGATAAGCGAGACACCTACCCACAATTAGGCTTCCAGCTGCGTATCTAGACAATATTATTGTTGATGTAGATATATAATATTAATTTTTAATCATGTCAGTTATATGTTACACTGTAAGAGTCGAATAAAACTATTGTGTAGCATTCTTGCGTTTTCTTTCTTCCGGGCCTTTGACCAAAGTCTATTTCAGCGAGAACCTAACATGGGACACCAAGCGGCATGACACGACATGCGTACATTAGTTCAAAATGTCCCATGGACAATAATATTTACGATATTTTTCGCATAAAAAAGGTAAAAAATATGACTTTTCACACAGTCATAACTTTTTACAGACTGCATATTTTTGGTTGCGGTCTGGTTGTAATGACTCAGTATTTAGTAGACTATTTTATTACATAGGTCTCGTTAGTGGTGGACAATTGGACCAAGCTCCATACATTTTTGGTCATTCTCCTTTATTTCTCAAAAAGGACATACAAAGTTTACTTAAATACGGGGAAAAACCTGTACAATACCAAATATACTTATGCGAAGCGTCGCGATCGAGATTTCGCGAATTCGAACAACTATTACACTATTTTCGTGAACCCAATCCAGACACAGGCATATTTAGCTTAGTTAGAAGGGTTAACAAGATTGCTAGTAATGTGAATTCTACCACATTGCTAGCTCTTTTTACAAAAAGATATCGAGATTTATCCGTACTTTGGAAAGCACATTAGCTGGTAGTCCCAAAACTAGAAAATCTGACGACACTCCTGACAAGGGGTCATGTTACACAGCTACTGTGTGTGGAGGATAGATAAGTAGGCACTCGCTCCATGTAAAAGACTACTCAGCTTCCGGTAAGACTAGAAATCGACCTCAAGATAGTTGGGAAAAGTACTGAGTTTTCTATCTTTACGCTTGGGTTGAACTGACGTGGATTTTTCCATTCAAAATATTTAATCATCATCAGCATTTCCTGCTTGTTGCTTGCCCGTTGCTATTTATATATAAATAATGTTTTTTTTTTTTCAAGTTTACAATTCAGCAGAATAGCACTATGTACAAACCTAAACATTGTAAGATTAACACTGAGTTTAAACCTCTGGCACCCTAGATAAGATTAAACTTTGTTATGGGTGTCAGGGCTCTCTCTCTCATATAACCTAGTTCAGAGTTACATAGTGATATTAGTGTCACCAGCGATTGCCAAAGCAAGCAGCATTGTTAAAAACAAAAGAATAAAACTTAAATTAAAAAACCTAAAACTATAAACTGTAGCCATTCTCTGAGTGTGTATGTGTGTGTGTGGGTGTGTGAGAGAGATTGAGTGTATGTATGTATGTGCGTATGAGTGAGTGCGTGTGTGTATGCGCGGGCCCAATGCAAGAATATGTAAATAAGTCGGTTCCTTTAGAGTAACTTTTCCAATAGTTTTTCTGTCTCCTCATAAATAAGAGTCATAGTCAATTTACTCGCTATCTTTTTACACTCAAATTTATTTTTATTATTGCTGCATTTTACAAGTGACTTCCCAGAATTCTTCTAGAATCCTAGCAAATATATCACTGAACATAATTATGTATCTCCAAATGATTTCAAACGTGGCCGGTCCAATGCCACCGGCATCCAACGAATCCTTGCAGTCCCTATGAGGTCGTCAGCCTATCTGTCATGTGGCTATCCCACGCTACCCTCTCGAGTCAATAGTCTAACCCCTCTAAACAATTGTACTGATATAGGTATCATAAACATTCATAACTTAAGAAAAGTTTGCCTCTCTGCTTACGCCCTGAATTAAACACAGGCGTGATGCCATCACGGATAGCGTAACATCTGTGCATGGCATACTAAACTCTCGACACAATAGGTGACTCCATAATATAATGGTATATCACCAATCTTGTGAACAGGATGATTTCAAATGATATTTATATGTGTACTTAAGCAGATATATGACGTTGTTCATTGTTTTGAAATTTAGTTATTGTTAACCAACAAAATCGCAATTATATAAGTGTGGGCAATTGCAAGAATAATAAGCGAACGACCTTGTGAAGATCACGGGAATCTATTCCGATCCCGTTAGTCCCTAGCTGCTCTCCCTTAATTATTGTAATAAAGGCCACCAAATTCAATTCAATTCATTTATTTCAGTAACACGACTCATTTAGTTGGTCACAAAATTCCTTAATTCCTTTACCTTAATTACAAGATTGGTTCGCATATGGAAGCTACAAGCTCAACACTGACGTGGAGAGCTTGCAACAGCGGTTCACGAACACACAGTCGAGCAATCGTAGGATTATGTTGGAGCTGGCCCGCACCCGACGCACCAGAGAAGCGCATTGTTTTCTCGCATAAAAACAATCGACGCAAGATTCAGCAAACATCCCTGATGTGGTACAGAAGCAGGGCCGCCCCATCAACACCCGGAACGCATTATTGTATTGTACACGAATGGCACTGCACGATTTACGAATATATGCAGCCCGCAGGCTGCACGTGCATGCCTCAAAGAGTCGTAAGCACTAGTGACGGGGCTCCATATGGCTATTGCTTGCCGGGGTTGCGGGAATGTTCTAACGATATACCGCGGCCCCGGAACTTAAGGACAGCTGAAGGAACAGGGTGGGTTTTTAGTCAGTAGAAGTCTGACACTTCCTTCCGCTCTGTCCAGAGCGGGAGAAGTCATTCGATGATTTTCACACCCTAAAAAAAGGCTGCACTTGCAAAACGAACAGCAAAATGCAAGGGTTATGGTTATTTTTTCAGCAAGCACCAAAGACAGAGCCCGGTTAAGCAGTCGAAAATCTCTTTGGTAACTCGAGGTAGAATTCCGCCCCGATGTCCTCCGCCCAGTGATGAGCGAAGGGTATATAACGTCTTGCAGACTCTTAACTGTGTGTTCCCTCGCAACACTTGCGCCGGGGCTATGAGAGCACTTATACAACGTATAATTTAAAGGGTATATACATACCAAGTGCATGGCAGAATGCCATATCGATTGTTATCATCCAAAGAATTGGATGATAACAATCGATATGGCAAGGGTTTTGTAATCCTAAGTCTACGTGTGTAGAACTTATTACAAATACTAATACACTGATACCAGAGACCGAATTTTTCAAATTAAGAAGAACGAAGAGAATTATCGTGTGACGTGGAAAGTTATTGACCCTCGTAGTGCTGTGACACGTTTGTTATGATTGGTATTCAAGAAATATATGAAACCGATAATTTGGTATCAATTCTCTGAAACTGTGCATAGAGACTCCATACCAGATGTTGTCTTCAGCCCTTTTGGATAGATATGGGGTTTCCGTTACACATTGTAATTATACTCCTACAAAACGAAAAGGAAAACTTAACGAAAGATGTGGCAGTGGCAGTGGTGGCCAGTGGTACGGACTTGTGAATTGCAGGTCATGGGTTTGAGCCCCTTCTGGCACATTACTTTGTGTAATTTATTTCATCAGCACTGCTTTCAAATCTGTGAAGTAAAACATCGTGAGGAAACCGGTATGTCCTAGGAACAAAAGTTCGAAGACATGCGACATCCACCAACACGTACTGGGCCTGCGTGCTGGACTATGGCCCATTCCCTCTCATAGAGATGAGGCCTGCGTAATAGACTAAATTATTAAAATAATTATTAACGAAAGATGGATGGGTTACGTGAAAGAATGTAGCTGGATAGAAGTTGACGATTAATAAAGGAACATGATGGCATTTCTCCTGAATAAAACTTAATGTTCTAATTTCCAGGTCCACGCTGAAAATGGCAGCATAATCGCTCGCAACACGGAGAAACTCCTCGCTAAGGGGATCACCGGCCCGGAGGCTCACCAGCTGTCTCGAGACGAGGAGGTGGAAGCGGAGGCTGTCAATAGAGCCTGCGTCATCGCTAACCAGGTTAGAATCTATCATAGCATGCTTTCACTGTTGCCATTCGGTTTGTTAGTACAGTGAGCCTAGTAAATTCAAATTCATATTCTTTATTTCAGATAATCAAAAATCCATAGATGTGTTAGTATAATGCTTAGGCTAGGGATAGTACATAATATGAACAAAAAGAATTATAACTAGCTTTATGGGAAGGACCATCAATTTATGGGAAAGGTGCCCCGGTTGATAGTCATTCCCATAAAGTGAATCATGAAAGGAGAGTTTAATCTCTCCACCACAGTCGATAGAATGCTGTTGTTACTCGCCTGCACTCTGCTGAACAGCGAACAGAGTTTTTTGCGCATGATGGCGTGGAACCCATCTATATGTGTCTTCGCAAACATCTCTGACGCACTACAGAATCGGGGAAGTCTCAACAGGATTCTGAAGATATTATTGTATTGGGTGCGCAAGACATCCAGCGCCTTTTGGTATGCTTGACCCGGAGACTGCTCGTGTAGAAAGTCTGGCAGTACGCCTTAAACAATGTAATTTTTACTTCATCCGTACACTGAGCAAATCTCCGGGCCAGCATGTTCCCTCGAACCGCCAGCGCGCTCCGCTCACTATCAATGTCGATATTATCTTTAAGGTTGTCGATAAGAAAATGGCCCGGGTACTTAACACACTCTTTTTTATTATTTTTTTGTCTAGGACCCTGGGAAGGACATAGGATCGTTTTTATCCCGGATCTCTTACGGGATCTGGATTTACGCGGGAAAACCTAACACGCAAACGAAGTTGCGAACAAAAGCTAGTTCTGCTGTGCTAGCTATGTTCTGTACATATTTATCATTAACTTATGTTACGCTATCTCGTTTCCTCGTTCAGGCCAACTCTCCACTCTACATCGTCCACATGATGTCCAAGAGTGCAGTTCGCGCTCTCCAGCTAGCTCGCACCAAACAACGGCAGACAATCATCGGGGAAACCCTTGCAGCTACCGTTGGGACTGATGGTAAGTTAAGCATAAAACTGATGTATGGTGTGTTACGAATTGAAGGGGTAAGTGGGCAAAGGTGTTATCTGACGAAACTGAAAAAATCGAATTTCTTGCATAAACATAGGTTTTAAGTGACGATAAATCGACTGGTGGGCTCAAAATATCTAATTTTAATTAATATTCAAAAATACTGACCCTAGCAAAGGTGTTAACTACCAAATATGCATACATTTAAAGTTTCAAATGTGGAGAAGACTTACCCCTTCAATTGTTACGCCAGTCGCTTAACTAAGTACGTCGAGAAACTTTGATCTACTTCTTGAACTTTCGAGACACTATCGCCACCTGGCGGTGAGTAGCAATACTGAGAATGTCAAGAAACTTCTGGAACATTCTTGGCAGTGTGTCGATTGTGCATGAACGTTCTATAACACATACATCGCAGTATAAATAGTTCGAAAAGGAACGCAGACAGTCAGTCTTATTACAAGATACGATGCGATATAATCGAAGCTCTACAAGTGAATTACAGTGCGATTTAACAATTAAGTGACAAGTATTGTAGTGTGAATAACTGTGTTAATTTTAATTCTATTTAGTAACGAGGCCACAGACTAACACAGACACCATCAATTAAATACTAACCCTGCAATGTGTAGTATTATAAATAAATATCCATGTAGAAAATAATAAAACGTAAGCACTTTATTACCGCATGTGGCGAGCAAGTACCTATCACATATCGACTGAAATGTAACTAAGGTAAACTAACTCTTGAAATACAGACGTAAGTCTAGTTTAGGCAGCAGTCTCCCACACTATAATATATTCGTTGCTGCGTCAAAATATGTCGTTGATATCAAATGTATATTTATATTGTGGTGAGAGAAATAAATAAATATATATACATGTACGTGACAGTTTTAATTTCTTTAACGTGTGTAATTGTGTATGTTCCAGGGTCCCACTACAGGAACTCTTGCTTCCGGCATGCGGCTGCGCACGTGCTCTCCCCCCCGCTCCGCCCCGACCCCTCCACCCCGCAGGCCATGTGCGAGGCGTTGGCTGAGTAAGTATATGCACATACAGTAGTACCCAACTGATATGACTTACCGATGTACCTGCGCAGAACATGAATTTTCGCACCGCGCTTCGTTTCCTTTACCGCTATTGGTCGGCAGCTGCCGCCATGTTAGCGCGCGACCCGTGACGCGTGAGTGAATCGGAACTAACAGCTGCAGTGTATTATGAACCTTATAGTAGTGATCTAAGGTTGATTGTAAGTTTTAAGCGTTCTTTCGTTAATCTTCGGGGCCATACTTTCTTTTCTGCGCGAACGAAGATTCACGACGCGCCTTGTCAGTTGGGTACTACTGTACTTTCTTATAAAATTGCCTCGGTAGCCTCGGTAGGTAGTTACAATACACCAGAACCGCCCCATTAGTCCGATCAAGCTAAGTCCGATCTGAATAATATTTCGTGTGTCTGGTTTATTGAAATTAAATATAGAGATAATTGTTGGGGTATAAGAACTAAAACTATTTAATGATGATATTCTACATAAACTAGATTATAAACCTGTATCTCAGGTAACACAGTCCAGTGCTAACATAAATAACAACCAAAATGTCAATAGCCTAATTGTTAAGGTGTCGGACTTGTGAACGAGAGGTAGCGAGTTCAAACCCCACCGTAAACCGACCCCCGCTATTACCGTAAACCCACTTCAGTTGAATCCAGTTAGACTGGAAGCTGACTCAAATATTCTTGGGAAAAGGCTAATCTGATGAAGAGTCATCATCATCACCTGCTTAACCTTTTCTCAACTATCTAAACCCAGCCACAGAGCGACTTCGGTAAGTGTTGCTTTACTTCGAAGACCTACCAGTATGGCTGTTGTTGTTTAGCCATCACTTACTCAGATAATGAGATATTTTACAACAAACAGCAATTTATTATACTAGCAGTTGCTCGCGACTTCGCCCGCGTGGGAAGTTTTTCCCGTGTAAATCCCGTCCCGTGGGAATTTCGCAAAATCCTTTCTTAGCGGATGCCTACGTCATAACATCTACCTGCATGCCAAATTTCAGCCCGATCCGTCCAGTGGTTTGGGGTGTGCGTTGATCAGGGGCGTGCACAGGATTATGACAGGGTATGCGGCGGAGTAATCGGTCACAAAAAGTTTGCCTTTTATAGATTTTTAGCATAGCCACAGCCACGCATCGTAGCATGGTGGCGATGTGTGGCTGTGGCTATGCTAAAAATCTATAAAAGAAAAAGTTTTTGTGACCGATTACTCCGCCGCATACCCTGTCATAATCCTGTGCACGCGCATGGCGTTGATAGATCACTATGTCAGTCAGTCAGTCACCTTTGAGTTATATATATTTAGAAATAGTATTTTCTGTTTTATGAGTACACTAATTTAGCCCTCCCCACTTTAATTAAAGTTTTGAAAGTCCTTCCAAACGTTGTCTGTAAGATATCGCTTTTAGCGATAAGACCGCCATTGTAGCCATAGAATTAAGAAATAATGTTAAAAAGGTAGGTGTTTTTAAATTTTGGTGTACAATAAAGTATATTCTATTTATCCATAGTACATAAAATTGCAGTACAAAATAATTGAAGAAACAAATATGCATTCGCTACGTCATCCACATTACATTCAAAATAGCTAGCTCTGAATAGGTGGTGTGAATAGGTAGTTGCTGTGGGCAAACTAATGCTACTAATAACTACTAAAGTAGGTACCAAAGACTACAATATAATATAGGTACATAGGTATCGTTCTACTAGTGCAAGTAATAAGGGCTTATCTCCAAAGTTTGTAAGGCATTGAATTAATCAGACCAGAGATTAATCCATATAGTGTTAGTAACAATAACTTACAATCTAGTGTTAGTAGCTCTTAATTAAATGACTAAGAATTAGCTGAACCTTTAAAGTTAAATAATTAGTGCTTATATTTATTTTATCGTATTCCAGTGACCACCTTCAACTGATTGGCAGTGACAACTGCACGTTCCATGAGAAAGATAAGGAACTCGGCAAAGACAACTTCTCTAAGATCCCGAACGGAGTGAATGGTGTTGAGGACCGCATGGCTATCCTGTGGCAGAAGGCTGTCAACACCGGTATGTTTACTTCCTTACTTTTTGTAGGAATGGTTGGAATGGAACCCAAGCTTATTTAGCTTAGCTAAGAGGCTAACAAGATTGCTAGTAATGTGAATTCTACCAACATAGTTATTCACTGTAAAAAAAAAACATCTGCATTTATAATCTACTCCGCTAGAAGAATTGCAGGGAGGCCTTTGATCAGCAGTGGGACACCACAGGTTAATTTATTAATAATAATTTCCGATTTGAATCCGTACCAAAGAAAGATACAAATTGTAATCACAAATAAAGTCAAAATATTTTATGTGACGAGCGAGCCTAGAAGATGCCTATTCATATTGCTTTAAAGGCTGAAAGGTCATAAGTGGCAGGGAACACAAGCCGGCAGAGAATTCCACAGCTTGGCTGTACGTACAATAAATGTGAAAGAAAAGCGCTTGGTGCGACAAGACGGTATATCAACATTTAAATATTTACATCAAATATTTAAATAAATCACAATATATAAATGACCCATGCCAATATCAGGTCCCAATTCACATTACGTAGTGGTCAGATCGTTGGCTTTTTACCCTTACTTCTATACTAATAATATAAAGCGCAAAAGTTTGTTTGTTTAAACTTCGTATGGAAGTAGTTTGAAGCTAGAGGAAGGCTATAAGATATATTTTACCCGACTGCAAAAAAGAAGAATTATGTTTTGTCTGAGAGCAGTGGTGGCCCAGTGGTCACGGGCCCGACTTGAGAATTACTGGTCATGGGATCGAGCCGCGTCAGGCACATTACTTTGTGTAATTTATTTCATCACCACTGCCTGCGTCCTAGCAGTGCGTACGCAATAGGCTGATTTTTTAAATGTTTTATTTATTTATTTATGTTGTTATCGTGATAAAGTCCACGGGAGCGAAACCTCGTGCGATAAATAAGTTCACGAAAACAAAGTTTAAAATTTATTTCGTTCCGCAGGTATAATGGACCCGTGCCGCTTCGTGGCCGTAACGAGCACGAACGCGGCCAAGATCTTTAACATCTGGCCGCAAAAGGGCCGCGTGGCCGTCAGCAGCGACGCCGACATCGTTGTCTGGGACCCTAAGCTTGAGCGGACCATCTCTGCTGCTACACACAAGCAAGCCGTTGACTTTAATATTTTTGAGGTAACTACAATTTTTAGGTCACTACAATTTTTCAGGACTCCACAATTTTTAAGGTCACTACAATTTTTCAGGACACCACAATTTTTAAGGTCACTACGATTTTTCAGGACACCACAACTTTTAAAGTCACTACAATTTTTCAGGACACCACAATTTTTAAGGTCACTACAATTTTTAAGGTCACCACAATTTTTAAGGTTACGCGTTCGAACCTCACCCATTACACTATTGCCGTGAACCAACTTCAGACGCATATTTTAGCTTAGTTGAAGGGTTTAACAAGATTGCTAGTAATGTGAATTCTACCCAAATCGCTAGTACTCATTTAAAAAAGAAATATGTAAATACTGGTGCTGATGTGCTTCAGTGATCACTTCCCTTTTTTCTGTACATACGATTGATGCGTCTCTTCAATCGAGCTAGATGTGTCTGAGTCTTAAAAGCCAACCCAAACGTTTCACCGCTGAGCAACAAAGAAATACGGAATCAAATTCTTTTTTACATAGACCCACGAGAGCCCATATTGGTACTCATAAAACTCTTTTATATGGTTACACTTTTATAAAAAAAAAATTGATTTCACAATCTTTGCACAATAGATACAAGTTTTTTAGGTAAGAGAGGACAGTATAGACCAATTGACATAATACAATGTAATATTCATACTGTGAGATTCATTTCAATCAGAAATGAATCTCACAGTATATAGTGTTCTCGCATACACATTAAAAATTAGCTTTACAAAACTGCAAATACTTGTATATATAAAAATATTATATACAAGTCAAATAAAATAAAAATAACAACAAGCACACACACAAAAAAGTAGAGTTGTTAATAGACCTTTATGCATATACGCAGTCACAATAAGACTATGCACCATCTTGATCCTAGAAGGACAATCAAGATGTATGCGAGTGAGACACACAACTTGGATGTAAGATTGAAATGAAACGTCACTAATAGTCAAACGAAATGTGATATATTGATCACTGAACTATCAGGTAACTATGCTAAATATTAATGATTGCTAATGAGTACCAGCGAGTAGGTGAATGACCCCCTCGACGTTTTAATTTTAAGAAATTTCTTCCAGCAGACCTGTGACAGGAGAGTTGAGTTTGGCACTGTGTATATAATTTTATTTATTTATTTCGGATAGCAAAAATCCATTGTTAGCAAGGTATATTAAAACTGGTGTTATTAAAAACAAAATAGTAAAATTAAAGTAACATTTCGCGCAGAGGATGATCAACGAGAAATTATTTTCCTAGATTAAATGTATACTTTAATATGCATTGTGGTCTTTTTAACCCAAAGGTTGACTGGTAGAGAATTCCTTGTAGCGTTAAGTCCGCCCATGTACCACTACTGTCCATACAAGTTTTAATAAATGTAATATTATTATTGTATAAATATTAATTACCTACATTAGGATAGACTTCACTAATAAAATATTATTTAAAGCACAGAACAGATAAAAGAGGTTAGAAAGGAAATAGTTCCTGATTTGTATGAGAACGCGTGTCACCGCTTGTCTCCCGCCTATTAGCTCCACTACAAGCAAGAGGCCCGTTACGTATGCGAATTAAGCACACAAATAAATTACACACACTTAAATCGAGAGCTTGCTACTGATTGTAACTCACTTTGCGCCGTGCATCACGGCCAATCAGGGCAAAGGACAAAACGTCAATGGTTGAAGTGTGGCGCATGCAGTACATTGTAAGCGGACTTGGTCATTGCGTTGATTAGGCGAGTACACATCGGGCAATGTATACTTTTTGTAACTTGTTGCAATAATGTTGTTAATGTTCGGAATTTCATAGTGATCAGATAATTTTATGTTTTTTACAAATAAAATTGTAATTAAATGTTATTTTCGACTTACCGACAGAAAGATATACCTCCTCGCTCTATACTTGCGGTCTGACTTTTGTTTTACAGGTTATAATTGCACAACACGGCATTTTAAAGCAGAGCTCTGTGTTCCGAAGTAATCCGAAGCACACTAAACGCGGTGAATGAATTAATCGGTCGAGCTATGATTTTCGTATCATAAATGTGGCGCGCTCGCCACGCCCACATTACTATTCCAACCTTATTCATCTATTCCGTGATTTAAAGTTATATACAATAAACAAGCAGTCGGACATGAACGGCTGAATAAAAAATACTATTTAATAAATACAGGTAGCTAATTAATTATACTATATAATTTCAGGGTCAAAACGTGGTGGGTAGTCCCCAGTATGTCATCGTGAACGGTCGCGTCTGCCTTGACGACGGACAACTGCGAGTTGTTGAGGGTAAGAGCAATCATTTACATTTAAAATAATACTGTTAACTAAATTGTAGATCTTCAAGGTTAAACAACGCTTGCCTAGATCGGTCCGTGAATGGGCTAAATCCATTATCGGGCTATCAAATCAAATCAAATTTTATTTCCAAGATAAATGTATACATTGTTTCTTAAAATATATAGTTCCTAATATTAGTGCTTAATTGTACACAAAATAAAACCGACTTCCATATCAAAACACTACAAAGCCAAAAATAATTTTAATTTCGGTAGTCGGTGTTATTGGTTTTGTATTTTCTTTTTTTTCACACCGCCTTCCGAAATTAAAATTATTTTTGGCTTTGTAGTGTTTTGATATGGAAGTCGGTTTTATTTTTTTGCAAAAAAGTTTTTATTTTCGCGGTTTTTAGTGGGTCAATTTGTAATTAATCTAGTTATAAAAGCCAAAATGTCAACTACAAAAAACTAAAAACGCGCGAACAAAAAACACAATATAGAGTAACCGAAAAGATCATCAATGTAAATATTTTTTTTTAGACTTTTGTTGATTTTTCAGAAACGGCTTGTTCGATGTCGATAAAATTTTCATGGGACCATTTGGGAAGTATACCCTTTCCAACAAAAAAAGAATTTTTCAAATCGGTTGGCGAGCGACGGAGCTATGCCCGAACAAACATAAAAAAAAAAAAAAAAAAAAAAACAAACAAACATCCGAATTGAGAACCTCCTCCTTTTTCAGAAGTCGGTTAAAAAGCAGTATCACTTGAGACCAAACTAGGCAAAGCCTGTGTCTCTGTGTGTCTGTGGCTCTCAAGGCCCTTTCCCTTGAGTAACCGATACAGTGGTCTACATACAATGGACGACATTCAATGGATGTAATGTAATAAAAAATTAAGTAAATTAACAAAAAAGAAAATAATAACACAGAAAAAATATATGTGTAGAATGTACTCTCTTTGCGTGATATGTGGGTGTGAGTGTATGAGTGTGAGAGGATGTGTGAGTGTTAACGGAAGCGTGATTGTTGCGCTATATTTATGTTAAATGGAATTAAATTGTATTAAAAATAAAATTAGTCAACCGGATTAACAACCGAACTACTGCTACTAGAGGTTTATATTTTATTCCGGTATTTGTAATTTTATCTTGTTTCCTCCGTGTTTTAGCAAGTACGTTAAGTTCAGCTATCATTTGTACATCTTTGACAGTCGTTATGGGTGGTTAGAAGCCAGAACATCTGACACTGGTTTTGTCCAAAGTATATGTATTTTTTTTTATTTAGAATAGGTTCGCGTTTGACCACCATCTCACCTGATGGTAAGTGATGATGTGGTCGAAGATGGAGCACGCTTACCTAAAAGTAACCTATTCACTCTTGACTTAAAGACTCCTAGGTTATAGCTATCGGGAAACACAGACTCCGGCAGGGAATTCCACTCCTTAGCCGTACGCACAATGAAGGTATTCCCAAAACGTTTGGTGCGTATGGGTATGATCTTCATTAGGACTTACAATCCAATCCATGGGTCCCAATTTCGACAGTTAGGGTTCCCGCACACGGGCCAACGGCCACAACCACAAAACGACGCAATCAGCATATTTCCTGTAGTTTTCATACATTTTATATGGGCTCGCCGCACAAGGTTGACGCCGGTGGCCGCCACACGCTACAAATCGTCGCTGCTCGCTTCTCGTGGCCCGCACCCGCCACTAAACGCCGACACAAAAGGCCGCCACACGCCACTCGCGCGAATCGCCGCCCCTCTCTCCCTTATCTTAGTCTTGAACAGGTTTCAAGTCTTCTACGTCGACGTTTTTTTTTATCAGAAGCAGCCCAATTAAACCTTTGTCCGAGTCTTTTCTGATACTGCATGCAAGGGTTAAAAAAAAGTAGCAGCCACCGACCGCAAGTGTCGATCACCGGCCACAAAGTGGCTGTCGCGCGCTTCAGCTACTTTTGTAGCTGCTTCTAGCTTTTCGTGGCGACGTTTGTGGCTGTGGCGTGTAGCCCGTGTGCGGCTGTGGCGTGTAGCCCGTGTGCGGCGACCCTTAATAAGTTGTTGTGCTCACAAACTGCAATATTGTAAGTGTGACTAAGCACACAATTCTAGAAATAAATCTCTATACTTGCATCCGACTAGATTTGAAGCCGGCCCTTACATAGTTAGGGAAAAAGGCTAATGATGCATGATGACAATTGTTTTATTCGCCTTGTTAGGGTTCCGTAGCCGAATGGCAAAAAACAGAAACCTTATAGTTTCGTCATGTCTGTCTGTCTGTTCGTCCGTCCGTCCGTCCGTATGTCACGGCCATTTTATTCCGAAACTGTTAGGAATTCACTTTTGAAACCTGGTAGGTAAAAGTTATACACTATCAAAGTGGTAAAATGTGTCCCCCCCACTAAAACACAAACATACACAAATACAGTTGAAACCGGATATTACGACATTGAAGGAACCATATAAATTCGGACGCTATAGCCGGTAGTTGTTATAAGCAATGCATAAATACATACCAGGTAGGCAAACATGTATGTATGGTTGTTTCATATGTTTTTAATTTACAGATATCTATACTAATATTATAAAGAGATAAAATTTGTAAGTTTGTATGTAGGGGTAATCTCTGAAACTACCGAACCGATTTTGAAAATTCTTTCGCTTATATGTAGCTTCATTATCCCTGACTGCTATAGGCTATAAATTATCTTTATATCATGCATATTAGCCGAGCTATTATATTCTTTGTCAAGCAAGTCGGGGACGGGATCCCGTGGAATATTTTCGACTTCTACGCGGACGAAGTCCCTGGCAGAAGCTAGTGTAGAATATAGGTATTCGGCGTATGAATTTGCTTTTAAATAAAAGGAACAGAAAGGAAAACAAAATTTAAAAAAATGCAGTGTTTAGTCAAAATAATCCCTAAACGTTTTGTTTTGCTGGAACAAATGTGACAGTTGGTCGCTATAGCCAATGTATTTCGAAATCGTCGTTTTAAGCGATATGTCGCTATATCCGATATTGTTATAGGCGGTATGATTACTTAATTGTTTATATAGGGTTTCGGCCGGGACTTTGCCATTAAGTCGTAATAACCGATCCGGCGTTATAAGCGATGTCGTTGTATTCGGTTTCGACTGTACTATGAAAAACAAAGTTTTTTTTTTTCACTTATAACCGTCATTTCTCCCCCGCAGGTTTCGGCAGGTTCGTGAAGACTCCAGTAGACGCGCCGCTAGTATACGACGTGGCTCACGACCACGAGCAGGCGACTTGCCCTCACGCCACAAACGGCACGCCCGACCACGCCCACCACGGTACGTACGCTGCGCACGCGCATATAACATAGCACGCTTGTTCTACTAATTGTTGCCTTCGTGCTAAGCGATATGGTGGCATTGTGAAGTTGGTTGATGAAGAAGAATGTCAAGTGTCTGTTTTAGAGTTTTTTTTTTTAATCCGTGATGATAATTGAACCTTTTTTTTCTGGGTGGGAAAATCATCGAATGACTTCTTCCGCTCTGGGTTAAGCGGAAGGGTGTGTCAGACTTCTGCTGACTAAAAACCCACCCTGTTTCTTCGGCTGCCCTAAAGTTACGGGGTCGGGGTATCTCGATAGAACTTTCCCGCAAACCCCGGCACGATAATTGAACCTGAACCTGGTATTTAGTGAAATAAAAATAAAATAAAATAGTTTATTTGCATCTTCAAGTGAAATGGCAATATTACAATGTCAATACTGTTTATGTAAGAGTTGCAGCCAATGCCTAAACTAAGATAACTTAATATCTTGTATTTATATAGGTATTAGCGCCCGCCCTCGTTATATTAGTTAGTTATTTGAGCTTTAAGGTTAGTGAACTTAATTAGGTGCAAACTATAATAAAAATAAAAAATAAATGAGATAAAAACAGTTGAACGGTATTATGTGTGGTGTGTGTGCATATGTTTGTGTCTGTGTGTATGGTAATGTGTGTGTCTGTGTGTGTGTGTGGTGTGGAATTGAAGTGAGTGGATGTGATATGGAGTAGGTATGTTTGTAGGTTGGGGCTTGTGTGCGTGTGTGTGGGTTCGAGTAAGTATATATGGGTTTGGGTGTGGGTGCATGAGTACGTGAAAAACTTAGGATAAAACATTTTATTTATTTATATGTAAAGAAAACAAGATATAAAATTAACCAGTAAACTACGCTATCCAGGTATATCAAAGTCTTTCAGTTTCGTCATAAATTATGACGAAACTGAAAGATTTTGATAACGTGACAAGAGCCATGTAGTTACCTTCACTATGTATTTAGTGACTGTTTTAGTTTTACTTTAGTTACTGTTTGCTATTATCAAACTTTTACTGTACAGTGGTGAAACTTCGTTTATAGTGAAGTTGTGCTAAAGGAAGAGCGCTGATAATTATCTGAAATACAGATATTCCTAATTTAGTCCAGACACAGATGTTCCTCATTCTGATCCTAGTGTAAGCTTTAATTATAGTTTGTTATATTTTTAGCTGTACGTACCAAATTTGAACGAATAAATTATTGTATTGTATTACTTTACACCCTGTTTTAGCCATGGTGTAAATTTGCAGCTGTCTATTAGCCGTATTAAATAAATAGTCTTGGGACCAGAAACTTGTTGAATTTTTGAGCAAAGCCGGTTCTACAGGGTATAGATTTAAATAATTTAAAGAAATTACTAGAAGAAGATGTTCTTCTAGTAATTTCTTCGTTTTTTTTTGTCTCTTACCTCGACACAGAAATGCTGTCTCATAATTAAGGCCAGCACAAAGAGTTTGCGAACAGTTAATACCTCACATTCCTTATAGAGACTAGTAGTACAATAATACCAGGGCCTAGAATATGCTACCTTAAGTAAGGCTCTTTGAGCTCTTTCAGCAATTAAAATATGCGTTTTAGATGCACCACCCCAACAAGTTTTACAATAAGTTATTACCGCTTCACATAATCGTATACGTTTGTATAATGACGGTCGCCGTGATCAATGGCCAAAATCCTAACAGATAGATATAGATATTAAATATTTATAACAGTTGTTAGTAGAAGTTACAAATATAATAAATTAATAGTTTAAAAAATCAAAAACACGCTTTTAAGACTAATGTGTAAAAGTGTTATTTATAACGAATTTACAAAAAAAAAAAATTCATTTCATTTCAATGTAATGAGCAGAAATTAGAAATGTTTACTAGTAGGCAGTCCAAGGTTCCATCAGCCTCCTTCAAATTCCATCGTCAGACCAACTCGATGGTACCATAATATTGTATTGTCGTCTAATCTACACATAATTGCCAAGTTTCATGATGATACAACAATTAGAAGTACGTTTAATTCAGATTCTTAGATTTTATTGCACATTTAGTTCGTTACAGACCTAATAATAAATCTATGGATTACGCGGTAATTCAAAAAGTTTAAGAAAACGGATTTTCTTTAGGTTTGTTATAACCTTGAAACCTGATCGTGTTCAAAGTCCATTACGTGGCCTTTATCACAAGTGCAAACACGACTGTGATACGATATTCCATCATGGAATACCAGTACCTATCTTCCGGCTTCATCATCAGGCCTTGAAACCTAATGGTGATCAAAGTTCATTACAAGACTTTTCTAAGAAATCCAAAACAGCTATGATACGATTTTTCATCATGAAGTTCCAGTTCATATTTTCCGGCTCCATCATTAGATCATTTCGACAGTACCATATTATTGTATTGTCATCAGAACTACATACAGCTGCCAATTTTCATTACGCTACGACCCTTGGAAGATGGTTAAATTAGTTACCTTAGATTCTATTACATAGTTAGTTACATACAGGTCGACCTAATAAAAGCGTGTTAAAAATAAACAGCATTCATCTGCCGAAGTTGCGGGAATATAGATACTGCGGCCTCGGAACTTTAGGAACAGGATGGGTTTTTAACAAGCAGAAGTCTGACTCTCTTTTCCGCTCCTCCCAGAGCGAAAACAGACATTTGTTGAATTTACCCCCGAAAAAGGGAAAGTGCAAATTTCTGTCAGTCGTAAATGTGCTCAAAAAACTTCAATTATTGTCACTAATTTTAGTAGTTAAAAATCCTACAGACATATTGTTGCTATTCTTGTAAACAATTTAACATATTTATCACAATACTCTTGATGCTCACTTGCCAACGCTTAATAGCCAAACACACGCAGGTAAGCCTTAAGAAAGCAAAGCACACAATTTTTTATGCTAAGCTAAGCTAGATTATGATATATTTATGGTTAGGGGCCGGGCAGCAAGCCAGAAAAACATCATGTAATATAAATTTTGTAAATATTTTAATAGCACCATATTTGTTCAAGTAACTAGTATTTATCGAAAGCACAAACATAATTGTTTTTGACTAATGTGACCGGGCAAGAACGCATTATGCAATGTTTTAAATTAAATTGAAGCTGTTTGCAAGAAAACTACAAAAAATAATCGTTCTAGTGCGGTTCCGAAATTGAGAATACTCGTTGTAAGGGACATTGACGTTAAGACGAATGCCATGGATTCGGCACACAATTCTAGACTCCCAAGTGTTGACATGTTTTTGTCGGTGACATGTATTTTCTTTTTTTTTTTAATGTTTGCTTTATACTGATCATAATCGTTATTCCTATCTATCCAATGATATTTTCAGTTAAAAAGTAATTAATTCACAACTTTGTGTTTATGTTGTTATTTACATAATACTATGTATAACCTAATCACGAAGTTAGCGTTAAGATGTCCCTGATACGCTGTATTTTCGATGTTCTAAACATGAAATGCTTACTTTATTTATTACCAAAAATGTTTGCGCTTTCGCTACAGTTGGTTATTCAAACCTAATCTAGAAAAAACCGGTCAAGTGCGTGTCGGGCCACGCGCAGTGTAGGGTTCTTTAGTTTTTATAACAGCCAAATGCGTGTCGTATTCGCTGACTGATCGTTTCGTACCATGCTCTAACTAAAAGCCAAACATGACTACCTAACTAATTTGACTTCCTATACAAATCCTCACCTGATCCGACAATTTTGCACGGAAAGTTTTAATTTTTTTTAGAGATTTGTTTAAAACTTGTCATAGCCGGTGTTTTGAATTTAAATACGGACACAGAGCTACACTACTCAATCGTCACAAGAAGCTAGCACGATACAACTGGCGCTTAGCGCCATCTATCGACATTTATATAGAGTTGTTCGAAATTTTCGAGTCAAATACAATTGGTCGACTATTACTCGTAAACTTGTAAAGCCCACTTATGTGTGATAGTTTTCCTTTAAATTTCGTTATATATAGGTACTACTGCCGTGACATTTGAATTTCTAACTACAACCGTTTAGTTGATACAGGGGGGACACTTGACTCTAACGAAAATTGGTACTTTAAAGCTTGATAAGTCACGAACGGTTTACTTAATCAAAAAACGATCTTACCAAACCCCTAATATTTTTGAAAGACCTATCCAACAATATCTCACACTATGGGAAAACGAAAAAAAAAAATTGTCATCCCACTTTACATGTATGGGAGGTACCCTAAATAATTGTTTTTTTTTTCAAAATTTTATTTTACCACTTTTTTGGCGTTATTAACGTGTATACTCATGCCAAAGTACAACTTTCTAGTACCAATAGTTTTTAAGCTAAACCGCGGACAGACAGACGGACAGACGGACATGGCGAAACTATAAGGATTCCTTGTTGACTACGGAACCCTAAAAAGTATATTCCAGTAAGGATTTTCTGAAATAACGTTCATACAGTATGTTAACTAACAGAGGACGTTCCCGTTAACCCGCAATATAGCATCCATACATTCTAAAAAAAATATTACCATACGAAAACAAAATGTTTTTATTTTTTTGAATAAGTTTTAAAATATTCACTAAAAATGTTAAATTGATACGTAAAAGAAACACTCTGTACACGCGTACTTGAAGGACGGCAACGTCGCAATTTATTTATGAATGACGACCGCGTGTGCGGCGATCTAATTGATGTGCTTATACTATTGCGGGTTAACGGTAACGCCCTCTGTTAGTTAACATACTGTATGTCGCCAACTGGTGGTTTTGATTTTTCTAGAAATCCGTTTTATTTTTATCAATGAAAAATAAGCTAGCTTGTCGCTATTCAAAGCTACGTATTGGAATCTGAGCTAAAAGCTTATTGCCAAGTGTGGGCGCGATTCCGATCTAACGTGATGTTTCTCTTGCAGCCAATGTCATGTATGGTTGCTGCCCGACCTGGGAACCCGCAAGGCCACAAGGTCTGCTGTAATACACTACAGCTTGTCATTACTTCTGATTATGTAAACACGGTTACATTTTGGGGAGTGTATGATGGAATTGCACAATCTAATTCCACGAAGCCCGTTCCATCATCGGACTTCAAGACGAACGGCGATGCGCTTTCATTACATGGTGCCTCCCATACGCACAAAACGTTTTGGGAATACTTTCATTGTGCGTACGTCTGTGTTTTCTGATAGCTTTAACCTGGGGGTCTTTAAGTCAAGAGTGACTAGGTTACTTCTAAGTAAGCGTGCTTTATCTTCGACCACATCATCGCTTACCATCAGGTGTGATAGAGGTCAAACGCACGCCTATAACAAATAATAAAAAAGAAAACAACATAATTATAATACTATCAAGAATTGCCTGCATTCACACATGACGACTTATGTCTTGGTGCCCTACCTAGTATACTGCCCCCGTTGTCATAATTACAGTAAGTAAAAAAAATGAAATGTTGGGAAATCGCACTTTTGTTTTGAAATGTTTAAATTGGTGTATCTTGATAATTATAGCAGATAGCTTAAATATTTAAACGGATAACAAAAGATACTTACATGTTTGTAGATTAGTCCTCAATATCATTTATTTGTTAAATATTGATGTTTTTTATTAATCTAATTAATTGTATCTATAATTACCACTTCTATCAGCCCAACTAACACTTTCTTAAGCGTATTTAGAGTAAGTCGGTAAAATACTGTAATTACATTGTTACAGTAAGTATATCTGCTCACTCACTTGATATACATCAAGTAAGTGGCTTACGGATTGGTTTTATGTTTTATGCATTACACAAGTTATAAATAGAGTAACTATACTTACTGTGAAAATGATGAGTAGCTAAAACGCCATATATATAATGTCAATCTACCGGAACATTAGTTACTGTAAATATGATAATGAAAATACGAAATAAAACAATTTTAATACAGTAAGTCTTCTTACTGTTATTATTATAATGAACGATTGAGTCTTATCAACATTTACTGTGATTGTGCTTATCATAACTTTGTTAATAATTTAGATATAAAAATAAAGAAAAATTTTCCTTATAGGGCTTGATTTAAGGATCGGTGTGGCGAAGAGAACATTTACTTTAAACATTTGGATGCTATCGAAATCAATACACAAAAAAATTAACTCTGCCTCTTAAACTAGGGTATAATGTAGATATCTTAAGAGACATTGTTTCGCAATGAGTATGAGTGGATTGTTTCATTGTGTCTTACGAAGATTTAATTATTTTAGAGAGGGAATGGGCTGTAATCAACCACACAGGGCCAGTGTGGGTTGATGGGTGTAGTATGTCTTGGAATTTTTGGCCTAAATAAATTTAAATAGAATAGAATGCTCTTTATTTACACGATTGACACATGACACAATAGGCGGCCTTATCACTAAAAGAGTTTTTTTAAAGATAATCTTTGCATGAATTTAAAAGAAACAAGAAGAGACAGTTCTACAGGTAGTTTTGAGTGTACTGAACAGTACTACTTTGTACTGTATGTCTGTACGTAATTTAATAAATATGTACATACCTAATAATAGTTATAAAACAAAGCATTGAACCAAGACGACCAAGGAGAGTAAAACAGAGTACCGAGTATTTAGATAAGAGCTACCCTTAAAAGAATATAAATTCGGTAGAGGCGTCAAAAATTAAATATTCTATAGGGGATCTTTGTATGTAAGTTTGTATATAAAACGTACCAGTGGTGCTGGAATAATTCAAGGGAGTTTCGTTTCGCGTCACATGGTCAATTAAATGAAGTCGGAAATTAACGATAGCTGTTCATTTAATTAATGCCAACAAAATATTTCATATCAATAGTGGAATAAGCTCTGGTCTATGCAAATAACTCACTTTTAGATGTGCACATCTTATACAAATTAGACATTGAACAGATACATGACAATTTCAACCCTAGTTGTTTACATAATTGGAATAATGAAACGAACATCGTGTACGTTGCTTCCTAGACCGTCTAGCCGTCTTACTGTAGAACTAACCCCACTTTGCCCCACCCTTGCAGAGCTCGACAACATGAACAAGAGCGTGGAGAGTCTGTCGGTGTCTGGGTGTAGCACACCCACTGGTAGGAAGATGAGAGAGCCGGGCACGAGGAACCTGCAGACTTCTACTTTCTCTATTAGCAGTAAGTTGATGAATTTTTTAACCTCTCAAGGACCGCCATTATTTACGTCAACCATCCGTCAAGCACCGCGGGCGGGCTCTTATCGTAAGCGTAATCTGACCCCGGTCACAAGCGATTTTAAGACTTAAGAACTACAAATACAGTTTTAAATCGGTCGGGTTTTGGTGGCACAAATTTGTGCCAGCGGGGCTCAACTAATACTTGTTTACTGGCACGTTTTTGTGCCGCTAGGGCTCTAGAGGTTAAGATAATACATATAAGATGTATAAGATTGCCTCGTACATCACAAGCGCGACTGCTCAGCTTGAGATCTCGGGTTCGATTCGCGGGTCGGGTAATAACAAAGTGCTATTGGGTCTTTCTATATAAAATTTCTCAGTAGTAGAAGAGAAGCACGGGGCTATCATACCGCTAACTTCCAAACTCCGGTAGTTTGGAAGTTAGCGGTATGATAGCCCCGTGCTTCGGAAAACACGTGAAGCCGTAGTCGCGGCTGTCTATTGAACATCTTTGACAGTCGCACAGACGGGTATTTCGCATTCCTAGCCGGGCGAAATTATTTGTGCAGTTTTTTCTGTTGTAACGTATATGTAGGACTTACTAAAATGTACAGACGACCTGTCCAGAGCTCTGTGTGGAACGCAGGAAGCTAAAGAACGTTCATTGTGATATTGAGGGAGGCCTTTATAGCGGATGTATTAGATGTTCAGTGGAAGTAATTATATAATGATATGATGTTAAAATAAAAAAGTATTAATGATTTGGAATAGGCTTTATTGATCAACTAATTATATAAAATATAATTTGATGAGGAAGAATGCCAGGGTTCATCGTCGCTTTCTTCAACCTCTTCTGTTTCCGAAGTTTCTGAATCTGAATCATCTTCAGATTCTGGAGAAGGTGGCAACAACATAGATATCGCTGTCAGTGGATTCTTCAGCAAACCTTATTCTCATTGGTCTACAATAACGTGGCGAGGAGAGAGTCGGATTTTGCCATACAATTTTTTTCCCATATTTTAATTAACTGTAGCGGTACTAAACAGCTTTGGAATATGTTGTTGTCAGTGGAGTCTTCATTGTGCATTTTCTGTTTAAACTGGGACTGTTGCGAGCCGTCACAACCCCACTTATAAATAAACTCCGATGAACCACGTTCTTCTTCAGTTAAATAACTTAAATTTTCTTTTAAATAAGTAAGCAGCCTAGTAACCATGTGATTTAATAGGTCTTGCAAATTAACTTCTGCAATTGTTTCAGTCACAGTAATTCATGACTTTGGTGGATAGCACTTTGGCTTTTCTTTCTGTATTACGCTATAGCAAGGGTAATATTTCCTACTAGTACTCACGCGGGGCTTCGCTCCCGTGGATTCTATCACGGTAAAAACATAACTCTCCTTTTTTGCAGTCGCGTAAAAAGTAGCCTATAATCTTCCTCAAGCTTCAAGCTACTTCCATACCAAATTTCATCCAAATCCACTCTGTACTTTCGAAGATTAGCGCGTTCAAGCAAACAAACAAACTTTTCCGCTTTATAATATTAGTATACATAGATTGTAATTTCTGATGATCTCATATTGTTTTCTTGATAGATCAGCTTCAACAAACATTGATAGTGCTTTGAAGGGAGAAAATTGTGTGTCACTAACTTGCAAACATTTAGAATCAGCTTGTTTGTATTTTTTTGCTCGCTTCGGTGACTTCATGACTTCTGACAGTAAATGGGATGCATTTCTATGGCCAGACGTCTCTAGGCTAGTTTTGGCTGCATGTACTAACACTTCTGGACTAACAGTTGACCGTAGTTCACTGGTTTTCTTTCGCTTGTTCCTGTCAGAGAGTTCATGAAAAGGTTTTGATGGGCGACGGGCATGCTTTTGTGGTTGCGAAACAATAGGTATCTCGAACGTTCCTTGTAGCCAAGTAGCATTGGCAGTAATAAATTTAGGAAGTATTCTTTTTGCCTTCAACCACCTTTTTTTTAATTCACTTTTGAAATGTGAAATATTATGTTTCAAAACCCTTAATTGTTCTTAATTAAAGTTGTCAGACGATAAAAGGTAATGTTCCAAAAAATCGACTTTATCGTCAAAAGTGTGCAACTTTTGTTGTTGCATTTTATTGAACAGGTATTCTCTAGATACAACTTTGTAGTTAGAGCTCCTGGTAACCCTAAAACAATAAAAAAGAAAACATTTCATAATTTGCTTGAAAATAACGGTTAATACTTTTTAACTAACACCAACACTAATGCGTAAGTTTTGTAGAAAGTAGCGTAAAGTAGCACTCAATTCGTGATATATCTATCATGTGACAGTGTTTGTCATGCGTTACAACAGAAATCGTTACTCGGAAGCACTCGGAAAGATAAATATAATCATTTTGAAATGTACAATTCAGATAAAACCTACTTAAAAAATCGTGACAATTATAAATTGACTTTGAACCTTACAAATACATGTAAACGTTAGTGAATCGTAATAAATAAAACTGTTCTTACCTGTATTATGATAATCCATAGTAGTTTTGATTGAATAACTCACGATAAAAAAGCAGTGAGGTCTCAAACACGGTACGTTTTTAATGTAGCCAGTAACTGACGCGAGCGCATGCGACAACGATCAAGTTCCAACTGATTTGTGGCTGATTGGCGAAGGTGCACGAGCCTGGAAAGGGTCGTCTTTAGTTCAGCAGCTACCTGGCTCGCTGACAAGTATTAATTTTTGCTTTTGTGTTGGAATTTGTTTTTACTATTTCGCCCGGCTAGGACTGCAAAATACCCGTCTGTGAGTCGTTACGAGTAGTCAGAAACCAGAAAATGTCTAGTAGTCTACACTACTGTGTTGTTGAGGTCAGATACTCAGTCACAATGTAAAACACTAGCACAAGCCAACCCAATTTAGTTGGGAAAAGAATACCCAGAAAGGGCTAAATTCCATAACCTATTGTATCAACCACCCAGTCATAAAGATATTTATAAGAAAAATGTGTATATGTGTGTTCTGATTTATAATAACCTCCCAAATTAATTGAAATTGTTACAGGGTAATGTATTTAAAACAAAATTGACAGAGTGGCTACAAAAAAAAAACTGTTTTTATAGTATTAGGGAATTTATGGAATTTGAATAATTTAATTAGTAAAATAATGTGACGATAAAATTGTGTGTAATAATTATATTAATCGAATTTATGAAAACTGTTTATGATAATAATAATTTAAATTTAATGACATAAATATAAATAATTTGCACGCTTGCTTGCAGGCAAAATACAGTGACTTTTAGGATATAAGATCTTTCCTTATATAAACAATCTATTTCTTGCAAATAAACATTTTGATTTGATTTGATTTGATCATGAATTATGAGATATATAATGTGAATCTTATCATACAAACAGCTAAAATAAACAATTTCAATTTGCAGAAGAGATCGAGGGTCTGGATACGAAGACTTCGGTCCGCGTGAAGAACCCACCAGGTGGCAAGTGTTCAGTCTTTTGGTAAAGCAGCATCGATACCGATATCGAGACCGATACTGGTACCGGTACCGGCAAACTTGCGGCATTGACACGATACCGATACTTGTGAACAGTTGTGATAATTTATAATTTAATGTTTTTTATTGAAAATTATTTTTGCTCATCAAGATCAATCTTTGCTATTTTTTTTATTACAGAAATATTGCTATGTTCGTAGTTTTATATTTTCCGGTATTAATTTTTACCTAAAATTTGGTATCGGTACTATAATTTCCATTATACTTTTCACAAGTACAGGTGTCTACAGAGCTTGGGGCAGCTAAGAACCAATTTTGAAGCTACTCATTAATAACCCAAAGCTTAAGCGTTAGTATATGTTAGACTGTTAATTTAGGACATAACATAATAAAACAGTTACAAAATTATGTTATTTATTCAGTTAGGACACTTTTACATCGACCATTTGAGATAGCCACTGGTTGACATTGACAATTGTAGGACAAAATTAGCTATTAATTAAGTATTTTTCCCAAGAAAAAAAAATACTTCGTCAGTAAGATTAAAAACAAATAAAACACTGTATTTTTGCCTTTTCAAATCAATACAAAGAAATAAGTCATCAAAGTTCAAGAGTGACTGGTGACGTAATTTGATTGTAAAGTTTCTAGAGACGTCACACAAAATATCAACTCACTGTATCGTCTTTATCTTCTTTTTACGTGTAAAAAGGAAAAAATACGTGTTCGATATTCTTTGCGTTATTTTTAACGGCGGATTTAAATAGTTTTTTTTTCTAGTACATATAATTTTTGATTTCGTCCTCCCGGTGTTGTGCACAAACAGGCAAACCCTTATTCTTGGAAATTAATTAACCGATTTAACTGAAACGTGGTACACATACCCAAGATACTAATTAGACGAAATAATTAAGAACTTAAAAAAAAACTGTTCAAGGTGTTAGAGAGCAAATTTAACTTTCTGCTAGAAAGTGAAAAATCACGCCCTCTGGATATCTAAACTGTTTTTTTATTCATTTCTAAGAATAAACTCCTGTAAAATAATGACAACACTGAGCGGCTTTAAAGCATCAATAGCCAAGGCTAAGGTGTCCGACTTGTGACCAAAAGGTCGCGGGTTCGAACCCCACCCATTAGACTATTGATGTGAACCCACTCCAGACACAAGCATGTTTCGCTTAGTTGGAGGGGTTAACAAGTTAATATGAATTTTTATAGTTGCTATTAATGTGAATTCTATCCACATTGCTTCATCGTGAGAATACCTGCATGTCTTTGAAACACACATTTTTAAATATCTAACTTTTAACCTAAACGTATTTGACACACGTGATAGGTAGTTTTGGTAGCAATGTTCAATATAACACTATAAACACTAGTGGTTTCTCAAATTGGTATTTTTGCAAGCAGTCCTAGTTAGACTGAGAAAAGGGCGTAATGTTTAGTGACTTTTATGACAATTGTAACATTTTGTAGACAATTACGTTAATTGATTATGCTTGTATTACAATATTGAAATTAATTGTTTTTTTTTGGATAATATGTAGATGAGGTATAGGAAACCGATTTGAACTATACTTTTGACTGTAAAGAGGAAGTGTGATTTTCCTTTATTGCATATTGTGTAAGTGAGTATTGAAATCAAAGGTGGAATCGCTAGAACACTAAGCCAATGACTGTAGGAAAATATTTAAAGAATGGAGAGATTTTTGAAAAGGTGTTGCATAAAAATGTTCTCATTAATATTTTATGCAGACCTTTTTCAAAATTATTTTGGCACAAAGCACGACACGCTAGTTAATTCGGATGGATAACTAATTACGAATAATTGAAACTATTTAAAATTGTAGAATTTGGCTACAAATTAGAAATAGGTACGTAATTACCAATCATCTTTATGCAGGTTAATAACTGTCTTATATTGATTATTTGTTTAAATTTTCAATGTTAACTGGTTATAATTATATTAATATAGGTTTTTAACTTTTTAGAATGTTTTCTGTATTCACATGAATAGTATTTTAGTACCCAAGTTACTTCCAAATCTCCTGTTGCTGAAATGGGCAAAAAATGTTCCTTTTTTAACAAAAGTGCATTTATATTTTAATCTGTTATTTAATTTGCATTAAAATTATTCTGTTTTCCATATCTTAGATTGTATTTTATAGATTTCAATACAATTTTTAAGATTTACAATTGATAAATATTTGATAATAAAATGTTATCATTGTGTGAAATAAACAAAGAGGTTTCAATAGTACTGGCAAGTGATAAATGACATTTATTTTGAAAATTGTGGTTTTAATCATAATTTTACACATTTTTGCTTTAAATTTGAACAAGACAGGCCAAGATCTTGGATAGAAATCGATCATCATAAAACTAACATCCTTAAAGAAAGTTCAATTTGCCTTCGCCCTATATTCAACTTCGATGTCATCTTAGCTTGTCAGCGATTTTCAAACAAATCACAAGTAATATATACTTAACTATAAAATAACAATGTACACTGTATACCCATCAGACATTAATTTTTAACAATTAAGAAATTTTAAACCTAAAAATTGCTGTTTTAACATAAGTTCATAACCATCATTTTTATAAGTAGGTGGAGAGCGAATGAATCGCAAGCTGTATGTTGTGCTTTCGTGGTGTATCACTGTGTATCATTAGATTTATAAGGCTATGTTCACAATGCGCTATACTGTATACTTCACAAGAATACGGATATTCCATGCCGTCAGTGTGCATTTGTGTCAAGATTGAATGATAAATGATCTTTATTTTGCAAATTGGTTATTAAATAACACTCTTTTTTTTTCGTAAATTTAAACAAGGTGAGGCCGGTGTTTCCTGACTACCCTGAGAAGAAACACCGAAACAAACTCGGGATCAATGAGGTATTTCTAAGTAATCGTCGACCACATCATAAATTACAAACAGGTGAGATAGTGGTCAAACTCGAGTTTATTAAACGAAACAAAAGACTCTGATAAGCCCACTCTAATTTGCAAGGAGGTGACCACCGGTTTAAAGACTGAGATTTCCGGAATAATCTTAGTTAAATATTAATGTGGAAAAAACAAACCTTGATGAAAAAAAAAAAGTGAATGGTGGAAACTACATCAAATTGTAGAAGAACTAAGTGTTAAGACAAAAAAGCCTTGAAAATAGATTTGATTGTAAACATCGGGATGTGATACCATCATTAAAATTACAGTACAGCGGTATGTGAACGTAACCTAAAAATCATAATTTCATAAGATTTAGGATTAGTGTTAAGTCTGTTTGTTTTATAAAACACTTTTGTAACGACTATTATCACCTGTGTACTGTCACCTAGGTTTTATTTAGTATTGAAGTCGAAAACATTTTGAAATTAACTGTCATTTATATTATTTTTCCATCTAATATTAACATGAACAGCGTAGGTATTGAAATTAAAAATCGAGAGCTCTATCGTTGACCAACGTGAGCCAAAAAATCATTTTAAAATATACCAATGACTGTTCAAAATAATTTTCGATTTAAATACCTGTAGCTACATAAAACTGGGATGTAATTGGTCAGTGTAGGGGCCAAAATATCATAAGATCGCAGTACAAAACCTTAACATAATTCATTTATCTCTCCGTATAGTACTAGTCTTGCAACGGCGTCACAATTTTTATAGCGTTTTACATAATTTCTAAATGTATATTCTCTATTATGCATTGTCACGAATAAACAATGTAATCTCATGACGATTGTTTTATTTTTTTCCCTTAGCCAATAAAATATTCGTGTTTCTTAACCCAATTATATACTTCCACACAAAAGCATACAACGTTGATAAAAGCGAGAGACACATTTAATTACTATGTATCATTTTCAGGTTATTCACCAAAAATCAGATCAATAGAAGCAATAGTTTAGTCACAGGACATTCTTGGTTAAAACACTGTATCTTCCCGAGTAGCTGACTAAATACTTACGCATAGGTATCTACGGTCGTACACTTTAAAACTACAAAATCCAGGCTACAACTACTACTACGCTTAATCCAGAAAAAGATTTTATTACTACAACAAAAGGAATTTACAAATGCCAACCTACAAATTATTGGTACTTAGCTAGATAACCTTTTTAGTTTATCTATCCGGCGAACTGGCGAGCAGGACAAGACTAAGAGGGCAAAGGAGGCTGGGTGGTTCTCAGTAACGTTGAAGACATGACTACTTGGCGATGATTCCTTCCTTCAGCATATGTGGCTTCCCTGCCTTATTGTGATTGTGTTATCGACTAGTGAACATGCGCGGTCCGAAGGGGGAACAGGGGACATGACCCCCCCCCCCCCCCCACCAAAAATCGTACCTACACGTCAAATTGAAAATCTACATAATGAAAAAAAGCAATTTTAAGGGGAGCGTGATACATTTTATTGTGTGCTTGGTTTCGTCCTCGACAGCCGGTGGAACTTTGTAAAGCACTTCAGACGTTTACCTCTAAGGCTAGACGAGGCAGAGGCTGCATTGAAGGGGCGACCAACCCGTAAGCTGGTCGCGTGCCAGAGGGTCATGTCCATCCGAATGAACCGGGTATACCCCCCGGTGAGGCGGCGAGCCTCCTTGCCGTGGGATCTGGGGGTGGTAGGACTCGCTCGCTTGCACAATTGGCGCGCTTGGCGCGGCAAATCGCAGCACAGCGAACAGAGCTCCAGCGCGATCTCACGACGGCATGGAAAGAGCGACTATTACAACAAAGGACTAGGCATGCCTCAATAGCGGCGACAAATCACCTCTTTGAGGAGTGGCTGGAGCCGCCGATGAACTAACGCCATGGCGTCCTCACCTTCCGCCTGACGCAGGTGCTGACCGGGCATGGCTGTTTCGGGAGGTACCTGTATTGGATACAGCGGGAGGACACGCCTGGGTGTCGTCATTGTGAAGACAATCCGCAGGACACGGTCGAGCATACGGTAGAAGTGAGCCCCGCTTGGGCGGAGCACCGCCGTGTCTTTGTGGAGGCGACCAGCGGCAGCGATCTTTCGTTCCTGGTTTAGATCATGGTGCGGGGCGAGCGGGAATGGGATACAGTCGCTTCCTTCTGCGACGCAGCCATGCTAGCGAAGGTGGAGGCTGAATGCGTGAGGGAGAGACAACATGCAAGAAGCAAGTTATATCACACCCCAGCCGCCGCTGGAAACGCCTCGGGCGTTGGCAAGCCGATGTCCGGCCACCGTTGGCGTGGGCTTGCGGCTGGCGAGCAGAGGTAGCCCACCGTCCGGTAAGGATAGGTCTGCTATCACCTAAATTGCAGGTCCCAGACAAAGACTTCAAAAACCAACCCTCCAACTAAAATTTAACATGAAGTAAATGTCACAATTACAGTGTTAATACTAAAACAAACAACTTGAACAAAAATTTAACATTAAATAAAGGTCACATATTACAGAGTCAATAATAAATAATAATAAAACACTTAAACAAGGATACTAAATTTAACATGAAATAAATGTCACAGTCACAATTAGTCAAATTTCCATTCATAAATTTAAATATAATAAATTAGAGCTTAGATAAAAATAGTCAATAATAGTATGTCAAAATTTTATGTGCTGTATGCATTGTGTACATGTATGAATTTCAATGTCAAAGTTTACTTATCGTCAAAGAATTCCTTTAGAGTGTAATATGATTTTAATGTAAGGTATTTTTGGAGACTGTTTTTGAATTTATTTTCGTACTCTATGTCCTTAATTGAGTTTGGAAGCCTATTATATATTTTAACGCACATGGCTAAAGGTCCTGAATTTTCATATAACTTAGTCTCTTTCTTTATATTTAATTACCATTATAAAAACAATGTGATAAAATCATCGTGCTTTTTAACACCCGTAAGACATGAATGCTTATAGGGAAAATCCCCCCGGACGCTCTGCAAACTAGGACAAATCCGGGGAAAACCGGACGGATGGCAGCCCTTGGTTACCAGGCTCGGGTCGACGGCGCGTCGTGTTGAGCAGGGGCGGATCTACCTATGGGCTATTTGGGCTGCAGCCCAGGGCCCCACGGATATAAGGGGCCCCCTGCCAGTTTTCATTAATAAAATAGACAATACTTTTAAATCTATATATATAATCAAGACTAAAATTAACAGTTTACAGCCATCTTCTTTCACTCACAACGGATGTGAAATAAAGGTGCGGCATTATTTACAATTAACCATGGTTGATGGTAAAGTGTGCAGTGCTCTGAGTGATAAATCTTGTAGTAGGTGCTATATTTGTGGTTTAACTCCAAAAGACATGAATGATATAGATAAATCACGTAGCAAAACTGTAGACTGTAACTGTAAATATCAATTTGGACTATCTCCTCTTCACTCGCATATCCGATTCTTTGAATATTTTATTCACGTTTCCTATAGATTAGATTTCAAAAAATGGCAGCACGCGTTCATCAGACGATAAAGCTCTTCTTGCACAGAAAAAAACAACATGTCCAGCAACAGTTTAGGCAGCGACTTGGTCTAACAGTCAACAAACCGCGAAGTGGAGGAAGTGGCACATCCAACGATGGAAACACTGCCAGAAGGTTTTTTTGTAATTCGGCTATTTTAGCGGAAATTACTGGATTAGACAAAGACCTTATTGACAGATGTCATAATCTGCTGCAGTGTCTTTCGTGGGGATACAAAATTAATAACGCGGCTTTTAAAGAGTATGCTCTAGACAAAGCACGTAAGCTTGTTGCTACCTATCCATGGTACAACCTACCCTCGTCTGTACATAAGGTCCTCATTCATGGTTCGGAAGTACAATAATGCATGGTTAATTACCATGCATTATTGTCAATAGGTGAGCTTTCGGAAGAGGCCGCCGAATCTTGCAATAAGTTAGTTAAACAGTTTAGGCGTGACAACACGAGGAAAATGCCCCGGGTTGTCACAAACACCGACTTGAAACATAGACTTCTTCTTAATTCGGATCCTTATATTTCTGGCTTAAGAATCTTACCACGGAAGAAGAAATCTATTCTATCTAAAGAGGTGTTGAATTTGTTGTCGGTATAGAATAAAATGTATATAGTTAAATAAGAAACACTAGATTTATATTATTATATATTTCTGTGTTTGTAGTCAGGTAATAATTAGGTATTTACTTTATTTTTACTATAAAAATGTAAATATTTAAGTTTATTAGTTATTAAGTTGCAATTCTTATCTTGTATTTCAGTATGTGTTTTGTCAAGTATAATAACTGCATTATTTTTTCGAATTAAAAAGTTTTATAACATTAATTCGCTTATTTTCATTTTATTACAACGTAAAGTATTACAAATAATAATAATAATAATAATAATTAGTATTGATAACGACAGTCATTACCTTCGCGAAACTCTATGACCGCCTCTTTTAGGGCGCGGAACCACTGTGCATGGAGACGTACCTTGCACTGCTTAACAGACACACAAACGAAAGAATTTTGTTGCCTGGGGCGAAAAATGGATCCTGTTTGACAATCGTAAGCGCTCAACAAATTGGTTGGATCCTGGATTAGCATCTAAACGTTTTCCTAAACAAAAACTGACCCCTAGAACTGGTGTAACTCATCACCTACCAAATAGGACGAGCATTACTGCAGAACTGAACACAATTATGGAGAAGCTCGCACATCTCCAACCAGCTTTGGTCAATCGCTCGACTCCGCTGCTCCTGCACGACAACGCGCGTCCTCATACTACACAGCAGACGGTTTACAAGTTACAAGAGCTGGTGTTGGAAGTTCTCCACCATCCGTCGTACTCACTAGACCCTGCGCCTAAAGACTTTTACTTTTTCCTGAATTTGGATAACTTCTCAGAAAAAAATCAACACCCTAGAGGCAGTAAAAATGCCTTTGCAGAATTTGTTGCCTCCCGTCCAACTGATTTCTTCAAGAAGGACATCAATAAGCTACCACTGCGTTGGAAAAGATGCATCGATTGCATGGGTGATAAATAGAAGATTACTGATTTCATGAATAACGGCAATTTCATTGGTAAAGATCTGATATATTCAGATGAACACCTGACGTAAGATGATAAGATGAATGATAAGATCTTATTTTTGAAAATAAAGTTGTTCATATTTTCACTAATTGCTGTATACCATCTTAATTATTAATTATTTTGGCATTAGCAATCTCTAGCTATGAAGAAGAGCGCTTTTTCGCCAAGATGTCGTATATAGAAAACAAATACCTATAGGAAAAAAAGAATGTCTTACGAGTGACGGTGTAAGTCATTGGTCAATTCTATCCATATAATACATATGTTTAAAAAAGAATGAGTAAATAAAGGAATTTGCAGAAAATGCAGAAAGATCGTCCAATAACTGTTTGTAATTATATAAATAAATTACCATTGAATCAGGCCTTTATTAAGTATAATAAAGGCCTGATTCTTCCATCTCCCTTTCACTACTAATATACCAGACGTACTACAGGGCACCACCCTCACTTGGTCAATATACCATCTTATCATACTAAGCGATTCTCCTCTACATTTTTTGTGCGCACTTTGTCGGTCGGACTTCGACCGGTCTTCGAATCGGTTTGGAACTCTCTGTCGGCTTCTGTGTTCTTTTCCACATATGACTCGTCTGCCGCCTTTAAAGTAAGAGTGAACAGGCAACTTCTGTGCTCTGTCGTCCTATAGTAGACCTCATCTGTCGTTTATCATCAGGCGTGATCAAGGTCAAAAGCGGACTCATCAGCAATAAAAATTAAAAAACGAACTCTTATTAAATAAATTCAATTTAATCCATTTTAGCCCTGTATTTTCATGCCAGCCAGTATTTTCATCAAATAGGAAACAGTTTCTTGACAAAATGACAATTATTTGAATGATTAAGGGGCCCCCTAGCAGTTGTAGCCCAGGGCCCCACAAATTCACGATCCGCCCCTGGTGTTGAGCCATTACCTGCTGGGAATGTTCTAACGAAACACCACGGGCCCGGACCGTGTAATAATGTATTGTGCAATAAAGTCAAATTTATTCGACTAATTTTATTATAAGTGACCCCCTCCAAAGTTGTAGACTGCGACCACGCCTGCTAGTGTATTAACAACTCCAATTTCGTGAGTGTGTCTTTACATTATTCCCTACGATAATCCATCCGATTTGACGGATTTTCCTTTTCTTTCATTTTGATTACTCATTTTTCCTTCATTTTGTTTAAATATAATATTAAGCTTATGTGTGAATGGGAGATCACTGAAGATTTCACCGTGTTCGTAATGAAATAATCTTTATTTTAATTTAACTTCAAATTAACCAGACCGGTGCAAGTTACTAGTATCGATTTACTTGTTTATAGGTACCTGCCTACCCCAGAGTTGACGGGAAAAAAATAGTGATCCTAACGTTTGCATATTCTATGGGCTTCATACTTTCGATTGGTAGATATGGAATTTGTCTATTAACCAAATCAGCGAAATGTTTAGGTTTTTTTTTTTAATTCTTTATTAATCATATTTCTGGACTGAAGTTTTTAAGACAACCCATTTGCAATATATTTATTGACATATTTAAATGGATAAGGTCGTCTTATAGTGGGGATCTTTGACTATTTTTTTTTTATTCCACATCTTTCGCACAAATCCATCTAGTCCCAAACTAAACAGAGCTTGTGCTATGAGTACTAGACAACTGATAAACATACATATATATTTCTAAATACATACATATTATAGATAAAATGTTCTACGTCAATACCACGCGTGGCCACATCTACCGGCACCTCGCCATTTGAACTGCTCGCTATCTCCGTTGTCTCCGACTCCTCAGCGACCAGGCTAAGACACTTTAATTTTCTCTTTTTCCATTTTAGCTGATCTGCGTGCTCATGGAAAGAAAGTAAAAACAATTTAAGAGAGACTTTGACATCTGAGTTTGTTTCGGTGTTCCTCCTCAGAGTGGTCAGTTAGGAAACACCGGCCTCATCTAGCTAAACTAAACTTAACACGTATAAAAACATGACGTGTAACAGTGTTATTTATAAAATAATTATTTCGATTGTTTATTAGACCTGCGCCACAAAACACAAGTAACGAAAATATATTCATTTCAAACAGGTAAAATACGGTACTTTCTAGTTTGCGACGGTCTTGTATCTGAAATCTAATTACACACACAGTTGCTAATTAGATGCTAAATATCAAAATTAGTCAGTTTGTACTTAAAAAAAGACAGCAACCACCAATATAACCCTATATTTTATATAGGGTTACACTTACATTCGTGGTTGCTGTCGTTTGCACCTATTTATCCTGGCCTCTATATTGACGCAGCCAGACTTCATACCCAGGACTCAGCTGAGCATCCTTTACGTTATATTTCGTCTGCAACCTACGACTAAACAAGCGACGCTGGTGTTTCTCCCGTCGTACAATGTTCAGTATTATTATTTTTATTTTTTTTCCTTCTTTGGCAACTGAGCCGGTGTCGACTATTCTGCCAGTGTCATGTTATGACGGCAGCGAAGGTAGGCCGTCGAACTTTGTACTTTGTGGTAGCTGTTAGTTCAGCTGCAAGGACGAACACATGGGTTAAACATATAATCTACTATATACAAGCTACGATGTAATATACTATATATATATTATAAAACACAAACTATCATCTACACAATAACTATACACATATTACGCACTAATTACATTTTAATCTCGTTATCTGTTATAAATTTAGATAGGAGGTTAATTAATTTAGGAGAAAAGTGGGTAAGAACGGTATGGAAGCTGGTTGGGAGATGAATACTGCATTTGGGAAGTTTTTGGTATAAATCAAAGGATCTATTGTTTATGGAGCAGGAGAAGAAAATATGATCTAGGGTACCCTCAGCAAGGCCGCACTCGCACAGGGAGCTGTCACGGACATGTATAATTTCATGTGTAATTTCAGGCGGTATAGCTGCATAGTAGGTACTTGCCTTTGGTTTTGGAGGTCGACTTCCATGTTTCCGTCCACAAGTTAAATAACTTTGGTCTGGCACTATTCTGCAAATCGTAGTTTTGTGCTATGTAGTGCTTTCGATCAGCCGGATTCAATGTGGCATACTTTGCTAACGAATCAGCGCACTCATTGCCAAAAATACCCGAGTGGCCGAGGATCCAGGCTATCTCGATGTCTAAGCCGCTTTGGAAGCAATCAAATAACAAGTTCTTAATATCTATAGTGATTTGACTATTAATTTTGCTGTAAAGTTGATTTTGTTTTAAGGCCTGGATACTACTACGCGAATCTGAAAAAATTACTGATCTTGTTATTTGATTGGATTTTATGTAGTGTATGGCTTCTAAAATACCAATACACTCCCCTGTAAATACTGATGCTTCTGGTGGACATTTAAATAATAGAGCAATTTTCGAATTTTGAAAATAAATAGCAACCCCTGTGGATTCGGTATCAGATAGTTTTGAAGCATCAGTGAAAAATAAATTCCATCCTTCCCAATACCGCTTAACAGCTGACTCAAAGTCATGTCTAGGGTTTTGGGAATTCTTTGATATGCCCAGTCCCAAAACGGCTTTGGGTTCGAAATGAATCGTTTCATATGCGGTGGTGAAGACCGGGAGAGTTGAGTATTGACAAATTGGCGCGGAGAGTTGTTTAAGCTCTCTGTAGCTATTTATCAATAGAGGAATCGTTTTATTATTCCAGTAGGGAGAGGTATTAAATAACAGGTCAATTTGTTTTAAAATTGGGAGTAAAGGATGAGATGAAAGTGCAAAAGCTTTAGTGAGGAAGCGATCTGCCAGGTATTGTCTCCTAAGGTGAAGAGGTAGTTCTGCACATTCTACTTGAAGCGCATTTATGGGAGTGGATTTCATGGCCCCAATGACAATTCTTAGACATTTTGACTAAATACTAATCAATTTCTTAAGCGCTTCTTTGTTGCAGGGCTCTAACAAAAAGCTGCAGTAATCTATAGCACTTCTGGTCAATGCGTTATAGATCAGTTTAAGGGAATAGGGGTGAGCTCCCCACCACACCCCAGCCAAGGCCTTGAGAACCGATATAGATTTTTCACATTTTTTTACCACACTGTTAATGTGATCAACTCCAGTCAGCCTTGAGGCTAAAGTTACTCCCAGAAACCTAGCGTTATTCTTAACTGGGATGCTTTGTCCATCAATATTTATATCAATTGGGGGTAAAGAAAGCTTGCGGGTAAAGATGACCGCTGTACTCTTTGGCGCACTTAATGACAGACCATGATCAAGAAGCCATTGGTTTAGAGAGGACAGAGGGACATTCATTGAAAGAGCGGCATCCTGAATGGAACTGCCACAGACCAACAAAGAAATATCGTCAGAATACTGAAGGATTTTGCAGTTGAAGTTAAGAGATGAGGGCAATGTAGCTGTATAAATATTGTATCTATAATGTTTAACTTTACACCAAACTACCGAAACCGGAGTGGATGGACTCAGCGAACTACAAAATTTTGCCCAACCTTCGCGTTTCTTTCTTTTAAAGAATTTTCTGGACTTAGCTAATATCTGCTTGAAAGCAATGAGGTTGTCTAGGTTCATATCGTTGTTAACAGTCTTTTCCGCCTCATTCCTGGCCCTGACCATGTTAGTGCATTCCCTATCCCACCCTGGGGGTGAGGAAGTTTACCGGAGTGGGGTTTTTTGAAAGGGAGGCAGTCATCTGCTGTGGAAGAGATAGTGGAAGAAAAGGATAAAAAACACTCATGGGCCATTATCCTCATTCACTTTTGGCAGGGCTGATATTCTTAAATCTAAAATTTTGGAATACAGATCCCAATCTACTCCATTAATGGCAAAATACTGAACCCTTATAGTTTCGACATGTCTGTCCGTCTGTCTGTCCGTCCGTCCGTATGTCACAGCCATTTTATTCGGAAACTGTTAGAACTATACATGTGAAACTTGGTAGGTAGATGTATTCTGTGAACCGCTTTCCGATTTTAGGAAAAAATTAAAATAAAGGGGGCTCCCCATACATGGAACTTAAACTAAAAATATATTTTTTTCATGAAACCTATGCATGTGTGGTATCTATAGACAGGTCTTTAAAAATAACATTGAGGTTTTTAAAACCACTTTTTCATAAAGTTAATCGTTTAAAAGATATACGCTTCTAAAGTGGTAAAATGTGTTAAAGAAAATATATGCTGTAGATCTTAATGTAATCTTTCAACCAAAATTAGTTTGAACGAGATCGGGTCAGCAGTTTTTGAGATACAGCATATTTTCTAAAACCGCAAATATAACTTTGTAATTCATACAAACACTATGAAAAACAAAGTTATTTGGCGTAGTTGTAAAAATTGTAAATAAGCTAGTTTTAAGAATTTTTTAAGTCATTTTTTTTTCAAATAAATACCTATATTAAATTATATTTATTATAGTTACTACGGAACCCTTCATGGGCGAGTCTGATTCGCACTTGGCCAATTTTTTTTATTTTGTATTGAATCCAAACTTTGTTATTAGGTTTCATAAAAACAACACGAATAGAGAGAATTATTTGATCTCGAAGCAGCAGCAGAACACTGACTCGCTAAGTCACAGGTTTACCTTAGTTTAGGAGGCAAGGTTTCCAATGTTTGAGACACATTTTTAAATTCAAAACTGTATTGTAACCTAATTAAAAAAGTAACTATGTAACAAACGTTTTTTGGTGTTCAATAAAGTTATAACAATCTATATTCATTCTCAAAAACAAAAATAGAAGTACAAGCACCGCCAGCATTGGTTACAGACGCAGAGATTGTGTGACATTAATCAAGCAGCTTTCATTGATGGTGAACTATCCTCATCCAACAAACAACCTTTTCTTAACTACGTTGCTTCTAATCTAATCGGATGCAGCTAAGTATTTGTGTTTTACATGAAGCGACTGCCTTTTTGACCTCCACAACCCAGTAGCTGGTTGACACGATCCTCCTTGGTCTAACCTGTGTCAGATTTTCTGGCTTCTGACTACCCGAAATGAGTGTCAAAGATGCCCAAATGACAGCCGGGTTAACGTGCTTTCCGAGGCAAGGGGGTGTTACACCGCCAACTTCTAAAACTCTTAGCTACTACTGGAAAAGAAAAACAGTACTTTTCGCCCGAGCCCCAGGCCTCATGCTCAATAGTCGCGCTTGCGACCACGACGGAGAATATGACATTTAAATGGTTTTATTCTCAACCATAGTTTTACATTACATGGCTAAGTTACTTCTTCTTTCACGGCCTTAGGGATAGAAAAACAGGCCAGGATTGACTACCAAATGTCTGTACTTATGTACTGCATGGTAAGCATCAGGCATTTATAATTATGAAAATACGTGTATTTTCTATTTGTTTTTTTTTTTGTTTTTTTTTTTTTTTTTTTTATAAAGAGGGTCGAATTCACATTACTAGCAATGTACGAGCCACAGCCACGCATCGTACATGATAGGCGCGCAACGCAAGATCAGCAATTTTACGTCAATTCGTACAAATTATATTGTTACGCGTCAGTACTCGTTCAAGATTCATACACAGTTGTACTCACTAGCAATCATTCACCTTTCATACATTTTAGCATAGTTACGCGATAGTTCAGTTATCAATATAGTATATCATTTTAGTTGGCTATCAGTGACTTTCATTACAAACATACATCCAAGCTGTGTGCGCCTCACTCAACAGCGCATACAAGCAATCTTGTAACTTTTAACCCCTCTAACTAAGCTGAACATCTGGAGTGGGTCCAATAGTGCAATAAGTGGGGTTCAAATCCTCGACCTCTCGATCACAAGTCCGGTAGCTTAGCCATTAGGCTATCGAAACTTAGCCGAAAAATATCCCAAAAAATATGTCAATCAAGGCTGCCATTTTGTCAAACACGTCAGAAACAAATCCATCCAAAGCAGTTTAACACATTTAGGTTAAGCTCAAAAAAAAAATTGAAGCAAGGCAGACCTGCCTGCTTGTGTGGATGGCACACATAAAATATTGCAAATTACTTTGTTCGGCATTTTAAAGTATAATCACCCTTACCAACATCAGAACAATGTGAAATTGATTATTGTAATATCAATTAGCCAACATGAATTACCAGACGAATCAGCCAACAGATTTTAGTGCAGTTTTTTTCACGGAGAGTGCTATTCTGGGCCTGAAGTATTATACTGACAGGAATACGCCTACTTATATTTCCTTCCTCGACATATCCAAGGTGTTTGATCTGGTCTACTATAAATAGGTATTGTTTGAAAGCTGGAGTCCCCACGGGGTTTATAAGCATTTTATAATACTTACTGGTATAAAGGTTGGGTCAGACAGGTTCGATGGGTTGGAGAATTCTCGGGGCCGTATAAGTTTGGAGTGCGGGATGAGGCAGGGTATGTTTCTTATGGCTGAATGTATAGGGATTCCTGTGCCTAAAGCACGTTAAGAGCGCGCCTAAAGCCAGCAAAATTTTAGAATTCACCCGCACTGTCCTACCCGCTCCTCACATCGAATACGATCGCGCGTGTACCTACGCGCTCGCTCGACGCGTATCTTCTGTAGTAAGTATACGTATAATATTCAGATGAAAAAACTGTATTCAAAGTATGACTGCGTTATACAATATTACGAAATGTTATTATGTGTACGCGAATAATACGTAAATAGTAAGTTAGTAGGAGGTGACTATACCACTGATACTGAACACGAATCAATATAAAATCAATACCAAAAGGTAATATTATATTATGTATAATATAATATTATTTTGGCGCGTGATTTTGGTGTGGCGTAAATAATGGATAACTCTGAAACTGTCGATTGGCCAGATAATATCTATCATTTACCCCACTTATATCGTCATATGCCCATGGATGACCAAATTATTGATATTTTTAATATTTTAAATAAAAATCGTACTTACTCTTACAAAATTAGGTACCATTTCTAAAATTGGTGATATTTTTTTCATTTTGTTTTTTTTTTATATCAGTCCTGAATATTTGTATTATCAGATCAGTATCAAGATTTTTTATTACATTCTAAATCAATATTGCAAAAAATAGTTATTCTTAAATTTTAACATTTTTTCTACGGAATTACGCAATTTTGGGCCCCTGTATCTATAGTTGCAAAACTTCTGAAAAATTCGGAATAATTCCGGAATACTTCTGGGAAAGTTTCTTTAAATCAGAATTATTCAAAATGAATTTAAATAAAGCCCTCTGTGCGCCGGCCGCTGCCGCCGCGCTGCGATGGCGGTGCGGGGTGCGGTAAGAGGGGAGATGCTCCCCGGAGAAGTTTTCCCCCCGCGAGAAAGATTCGTACCCCGCAATCGAATGTCTCCGAATATTTCGCCCGAATAATTCAATCGAAATTAACGTGTTTGTTTGTTGTGTGGTGGGTGGGTTAATTATTGTTCAGTGCGAGACTATGTACGATACAAGAGTAAAATATAAATGTTTATCTATACTAATATTATAAAGCGGAAAAGTTTGTTTGTTTGTTTGCTTGAACGCGCTAATCTTCGAAAGTACTGGGTGGATTTGGATGAAATTTGGTATGGAAATAGCTTGAAGCTTGAGGAAGGTTATAGGCTACTTTTTACGCGACTGCAAAAAAGGAGAGTTATGTTTTTACCGTGATAGAATCCACGGGAGCGAAGCCCCGCGTGAGTACTAGTTTTATTATAAATGGGATTGATTAAGTATATGTTGATATTTTTATAGGTAGATATGTTAGCCTGCGATTAACAGGATTTTTATTCTTTTGTTTCTAGGTAGGTACTCTACTTATTTCGAAATTGAATGCTATTTTTATAAATGTCAGTAGTTGAATAAAAAACCAGGCCTAGCATATTTTATTTGTTTTTTGAAAAAGGGTTACCTATGTTTTTGGTTAGTTTTTATGTAGCTCTGTACGCATCGCGAGTATTCGCGAGTCGCATAGGTAGGTATTAATCATTACCTACCTACTTAACGCGTTTAATAGTCCAGCCAATAAAAACAATTAAAGGCAAACCTTGCAAGCAAACACGTTTTGATGCGGTTTTCAGAAAAGTATTTGTTATACTTAGATAGGAGCAGGTTTTGGTATATTAACCGACTTCAAAGGTCGATTTTCCTGGTTTCTTTTGGCAGTTGAAATATTCCCAAAGTTTCGGAATATATCGGAATACTTCCGAAGTATACGACGGGAATGATTCGGAATTATTCCCGCCAGACTATATCGAAAAAAAATGTACTACACTGCGGTGGCTCATTATTTTAGACTAGCTTTTGCCCGCGACTTCGTCCGCGTGGAATAGTTACTTTGGGCTAACGTTAAATTTAAGCCCGATTTTGAAGCATTCTTCATTGGTGCTCCGCTCCTATTGGCCTTAGCGTAATGATATATATAGCCTATAGCCTTTCTCTATAAATTGAGTATTTAATTAAAAATATTGTTTTCAATTCGAACCAGTAGTTCCTGAGATTATCGCGTTCAAACAAACAAACAAACTCTTCAGCCTTATATATTAGCATAGATAGCTGTTGCCCGCGACTTCGTCCACGTTTCCGTCGTTTTTCGTAAAAAAAAGTAGCCTATGTCCTTCCTCACGGTTCAGTGATTTAGATGTAACACACAGATTAACTTTCGTAATTTAGTAGGGAAATATAATATGTCAATCTATAATACTGTTGAAAAATATATTTCATGTACAGAATTGACCTCTCTACAGATTTATTATAAGTATAGATAATTGCCTATTTAATGCAAATTCTAAAATGGTATAATAATAACCAGTATCTTGATAAAGTACAAAGTTTTTGCTGTTCGAATCTTAAAGGAGAATTTTTATACAAATTTGATTTCAAAATTAAATTACTTTAACACTGCTGTAACTAATTTTAGACTCAAAGAGAATGAGAATTTCCTTAAAATTTGATCACTATGGGTTTGTTGACACCATAAAAGACATTAGTAATTAAACAAATTTATTGAAAAAGAAAATATACAAGATTTTCGAAGTGGGCTCCTTCAGCTGCTATACACGCTCTACACCTTCTTATGAAGGACCGTCTCAATCGGCGCGCAAATCCTGCCGACGATATTTCGTCAGCAGCCGAACGTATGCGTTGTCGCAGCTGTTCAACTGAAGTGATTTCTTCTTTATAAACTACCTCCTTTAAACAGCCCCAGTAAAAAAGTCCAATGGGTTTAAATCTGGCGAGCGAGGTGGCCACATTCTGAAAATAAAATATTATTTCAAAACAAATTCCTTGTTATACAATCACGTCCACAATAAATTGATCTACAAAAATAGGGTTTAAATACCTAATGGGCATACTTAAATAGGTTCGTAATCGATATAAATATATTTCATCGAACAAACACGGATACCAACTAAAAGCTTGTGTTTATTTTACATATACTATTCTGCCCGCGTTACCTACGACTACGAGTGACCATTGAAATATTAAATAAGAAGTGGTATAGGTAGATAATTTTTTTTTTTATATAGGATACTCGCAAGATCATTATTGTTGTCCATCCGTGTATCTAGATTTTTAGAAGATCTCATAACTACCTACATTATGGGAAAATGATCATAAAATTGTATCGTGAAGAATAACATAACAAAATAGCAAAAGTAAATAGCTACCTATTATGAATGTAATTTATTACCTATTATCCTAATAATCTAATAAAGTACCTACCACGAATTTTTGATATCGTCGTGTCTGGGTGTTGTTTATCTATATATGTATGTATTTAAAAATATATTTGTCTATGTATATCAGCTGTCTGACACCCATAGTACAGGGTCTTCCTAGTTTGGGGTCAGACAGCCGTGTGTGAAATGTCCCCACATATTATTATGTCTAGTTACCTACTCGGCCCACGAAAGTGCGTAGGTAAACGAATTTAGATCTTGTGTCTCTCAAAATAAAATCTAAAATCACCTGCATAAACTTTCTCGAAAGTATAAAATGTATTTTTATTTTTTCAGTATATAACAAACAAGTAACTCACAAACTTACCTTCGACAATTAGCCATCCTGTCAATTTGTAACTTTTTTAGTTCTCTTTCAATGTTTTTTTTTTTTTCCCATTTCACTATATAGTTCGAACAACAACAACAATTACGATTGAAATGATTATAACTCGGCGCAGCTAAAACACTTGAGCGTAGTCCTCTCGTCTCAACAGAGCGGTAGCGACTGATGTGTGAAATAGAAATATGCTTGAAGCTCCCGCAACGAGCGACGGAAGATGACTTCTTGCGCGGAATAAAAACGTAGTATGCGCCAAAAGTGTTTTATCGTAATAAATCCAAAACTAAAAGGAATTACATAAAATGCCTAAGCAAAGCCTTTACTCTTGTTTAAATATAATTATTTATCAAATTTTTGTCGCAATAGGCATTACCATATCGAGTACAAAACGGAAAAACATGAGAATTAGAGGTTATTTCGTGATTTTTTTCTACCAAGGAAATGTTATTATTTTATGATTTTGATCAGAGAGAGCCCTTGAAAATATGATGTAGTTATTCATATATTTTTATTTTAAGATTTGGTCTGGAATTTTTCATGTAAAATCAAATAGAAAATTGGTAATTTTGCTTTATACGCGCTCTTAACCTTTAGGTCTCAGCTGTCATTTATACATTTTTGTCAGTCGCACACAGGAGAAATATCGCTAAAAGTTGGCAGATAATCAAAATTACAAATTACACGTACTTAATCTTGTTTCTATTGTTTAGGCGACAAGCTCAGTACAATGGTCTGACTACCTGAGCATGCGCCGCAATTTATTATTATAAACATTAAAAAGTTACTTTTGAATTGTATTTCTATTTTATTTCTTATTTTTTTATAAAAGTAGTCGCTATTTAAAGAGTAATCAAACTTCTCATAGAGTAAAATTACTAACTCAAGTGGACTCAAGCCCTCAAATGTACAGTAAAATGAGCATTATATATTCTTCTTTTAGAAACACCTAGAAAGGAATGCTCATTTTTGCGCATCTTGAACAAACTTTGTCAATTTTAGGCCTAAGGAAGAATTTCATTAATTTATAATTAGTTTTCTTTTTTCCAGGATCTAATTCAGAAGAGATTTACATTAGAAGAACTCTTAATACCTAAGTATCTAGAAAAGACTCAGAAAAATGCAATTTCTTTACAAAAAAGTGGAAAATGTTCTAAAACAGACTAACATTTCAAGTGACACTAAAAGTGTTTTGCAAAAGCACACAGGTCAATATAAATTAACCTTTTCACCGCCAAGCACTTCTATAGAAGTTCGGGATTTTCGTGCCACCAGCGCCACAACTTCTATAGAAGTTGTTCATTTTAACTATCTTATTAAAATAAATTTACTGTGATTAAAAGCTTTGTTTCATTTTATTATTTAAGATAGCACTGTCTACTATCCTGTTTTTTATTTTTCTACACAAAATAAGCCCTAGTTTGTCCTAAAATCGGCAAAAACAGAAACTCCGAATTTTGTTACTTTCCTCAGAACGCCAATCACTTCATATCAAGTTGGCCAGTGATGTGCCGTGAAAGGTTGATTTCACCATTAAGTATTTATAAATACAGAAAGTTACGAATATCGAAAACAATTTGAGGTCAATAAAATATGAACTTAGTTATCTACTTCATTACAAAGGATAGTAGATGAATTTCGACCTTCAGGTAGATGCCGATACGTAATTATAAAGTTGTTACCAATTCTTGTCGATAGTTATTTTCCCATCTCTACAAAACAATTGGTCGTCTATGCCCCTGTGCGCCACCGAGTGCCACGAACTTCTATAGAAGTTGGTCAGTGACGTCATAGGCGTGCGGCTGTCAAGGTCACTTTGGCATAGTGCAGCACAAAATCGGATTCGCGCGCACGCATCTTTCTTTCTTTCACTTGATAACAAATAGAAAAATGAGTGAAGAACTTGATTCGGACGAACTTCTTAAAATTTTGCAAGGTGTGGAATCGGACTCGGAGTATTTTGTGGAGAACATTGAACCAGAAGATAATTCTGAGGTATGTCTAATTGGATGATAATAATAATGTTTATTCATCAAAGAGTAGGAATTCAATAAGTATGTAAAATGTTCGGTGAGCCCAGTATCTCCAGATGCACTGTAATTACAGTAGATTTAGGTACTGTTTTTGTACTCTATACACTATTATGGTAAATACAGTGTATGAAAGCACTGTAATTTTAACTTTTTTAGAAATTCTTTTCAAAGAAAAAAAAAAGGAAACCTAATTGCAATTCGTATAAAAATCATCTAAATGGATGAAACGTAACGTTATATTGTAGATATTATGATTTATGTAGGTACCTATTCTGTGCTTATATCTACTTGGTCATATTATTATGTGGAAAGGGGAATTACCTAGCAAACTGTTTTAAAAATTCTGCCACTTAGATACCTACGGTAAAAAACGTTGACTGAAGTTATTAAAAAAACACAGGAATAAACAAAAATAGAAGAAAGAAAGACCATAGACCCCATCCCTGATCAGAATCGAATTCAACGTGCCCTCAGTGCCAATAACTTGATATGAAGTTAAAAGGAGGCTTCCTAAATTGTATGTAATTTTGTATTAATATTCTGAAACAATCACGCATACAATCAAAATGGAACTTTAGTATATGATTTATTGGATCTTTTTCTTTCCATGTCTAGACCAGTTTGGTAATTGGAAAATTTTCACTCGATTCATTTTCTAATCGAAAATCATGTCTTGTTTAAAGATTATTCAAAATTTAATCTAGATTACTCGGCTTTTATGTCTAAAATTAGTATTGATAGTAAGAAAATATAGTTTATTATCCAAATATAGGACATTTTTTCTCTAGATCAATTATCACTTTAGTTATAAACGAAATAAGAATTAGGACTTACGACATTTAGTTTCGAACCCGAATATGGTGAAAGAGCGCACGCGATATTCAACTTTATTACTGCTGCGTTAGCGTTTAGCACACAACGGCAGTTTCAAAACCGAACATGGTGAAAGAGCTCACGCGATATTCAACTTTATTACTGCTGCGTTAGCGTTTAGTATACAACGGCCTAACCGGGGTGGATGGGGGCAGAGCTTGCGTGAAAATTATTTTGCACTGCCTGGTCTTAAAGAATGAGATCATGAAACAAATACAGATGTACCCCATTCCTTATAGTTCTAATTGAGTTATGTATTAGTTTCTTTGATACTTATAATTTATACTGCTTTTTTCTTATTAAGGATACTGTGAAATAAAACAAATCTAGAAATATTTAATTAGTTTTTATTTATATTCATAAAATCAACTTTAAATCTTAACTTTACGCGTACAAATCTTATTCATCGATATGACGATATCCCCATCACTACTGTTTACTGTATATTTAGTTATACATTTATAGCTTGGCGCTCGGCGAGGCATTGCGTTTTGTGTACGTTGGCGGCGAAAAGGTTAAAACATGAAAAATATCAAAGACATTTTGAAAGATGTGTCAATGCGCATTAAGAATTGTTTGACCAATATGTTTGCTTTAACGTCTCGCAATCTCAGAAGAGAAAAGTATCGGCTGGTATATCAAATAGTTACAAAATTAATTTGTGAAATTTAATTTGTTCTGACTACGGACTGCGTCAGCTTTTGTTTTTATTTAGCCATTAATATCAGATAAGATAAGGATATCAGAAAATACAGACAAAACTATTCTAGAACATTCTCGAGATTAGTCACCATGGAAGATACTTTTCTAAGATTAATTTTTAAGCTTGTAACTTTAAGTCCTACTGAAATACCTTTTATCTGTGACGATGAAGAAATTATTTATTTTTTATTTTATTGATTTTCATTTTATTTCAATAAATAACACTAATGATATTAGTTTTTCTATATTATTTAGTAATGAACATGAAGTAGTAAAAATAAATAAATAGTATAAATCAATTAGGTAAGTAAAAAAACGGCAAAATACAAACACTAGTACCAAGGGGTATAGGGTATAGTATTACTGTGTAAAACAGTTTCTGGGTTGTGGAGCTCAGATAGGCAGTCGCTCTGTGTACGACACTTGTACTCTAACACAAACTTAGACTGAAAGCCGATTCCAACTTAATTGAGAAAAGGCTAAGCAAATATTAATGATGGAGGTTATAAAGAAAAATATTATAGGCAGGCAAGATTGCTAGTGTTATGTGAATTCTACCCACATTGCTATAGATGACGCCAAATAACTTGGCAAGGTTTTGGCGTAGTGGGGGTAAGTTCGCGCATCCTGCACTTAGTGGAAGAAAAAAGTGGTCACTGCTTGCCATTATTCTATGGTTATTGCCATCATTTATTTTTAATCGTATCTGTTCAGAAGAATGTTAAAGAAAGAAGAGGAATTCGTGCGTTAATTCGGTATTATAAATAAAATAGATATAATACATAAATACACTTTAAAAAAATGTATTTAAAAAACATTAAAAATAATATGTTCTCGTCGGCACAATTAGTTAATAAAACTGCTACCCCTTTTATTGTTCTTTTTTCCCAGTGTCCTAAAAACAGTGACGAATTTGGAATTTCAACCTTCCTTAACTATAGTGTCTAACTGTTCTTTCTGACGTTTTAATAGTCTGCGTAAAACGTTATTTGGTCCTGGCATTGGTAATAAAGGTAACAAAAAATAAATTTAAAACAACAACTCGTAACAAAAACAAAGGGTACAACTTTCGTGTACGCAAGTGTATTCGGGAGCAAATTGAACGAGAACTACTGACGCACCAATCGCGCGCTCAGAGCGGCGCTACGTCATACCCCGCGTCCCGCTGACACCTAAAAATCGACTTCTGCGCATTGAACGACTCTTGCCAAGTTATTTGGTGTTACCTATAGTTATCGTTAAAAAAAATATAAGTAAGCAAAACATTTTAGGCGATATTTTATACCTGAATTCCCATAGGCTCGATATTTATTCCGTAATAACCACATAGGTTTTATTACCTACGAACAGTCTGCTGCATAGATAAAATAAATAAGTAGATTTGGTCAACAGACGAAATTATATCGGAACCGTGTGTCTCCAGTTAGGCGCTGGGCGGGGCAACAACTACACATGCAGTTTAATAAAATCAATAGATACGCACTCGCGCACACACCCGCATTTCTTAAATCAGAACGTACTATACAATCAATAATAAACCTTATTCCGTCAAACACAGCGTGTATTTACCATGCACCGTAGAATTTACCCACACAAAAACATCGGTCGCTATCGTTCTGCAATTTTACATATACGCTAGTGATTGACTAAATCGGAAAGTTATCGATTCTTCCATTTATTATTGTACAATTTTTTTTGGGCACCTGTAAATGAACCAAATAAAAAATGGCATGTCCAGAAAATATTACAATAACAATAAACATATTATTAAGAACATAACATTACATAATTATTATTAAGTACTACCTACTAAGTATTAAGGGCTACCCTGGCGCTTTCGACTTAAATCTTAATATTTAATTATCATAGTGATAGGTCAAATAGAAGTCGATGTTAACTTACATTACGCTCTTGATCGGAACATGCCAGCCGTATAGGTTGTATAGAATCCTGAAAAGTTGAATGACTGATTTTATGAATACCCTAAAATCATGAGAATAGCTTTCAGTAATAAAATAAAATTTAACACACTTCTGCAAATATCAGTTGTACTCTTAATTTTGGAATTGTCCATTCAAAAAGCCTGCGACTTTTCTTTAGAGACTAGAATTTCTGCGTTGAAGTGAACCGAGCATATGGTGCTATTTTTTGTAGGGTACCAGTTAGGTGGCATGCCTGTGGCATCAATCCATTGCTTTATTATGTTACCATCTTTTGGGAAGCTGAAAAGTACGAAAAGCACTTATTTATCATTTACATACATCCTAAGCTACTTCTAAACGTCACCATATAATAAGCATCGCAATAATTACGTAACACACTATAAATCAAGATCTGAATGATTTTGACGTATATTGCTAATCCATTGCTTCATATGTTCGAAATATTGGTCTGCTCAACAACGTAAATACCGCAGTGAGTGTTGTTGATTTAGCATAATGAAACCGATTCCTACTGTAAGTGGGTTACGCAACTATTACCTGCGGGGTAACCGCAGGTAATAGTTTAGTAGGTTATAATAGGTTTTTGTTATAAGAAAAATCCTAGTTAGTAGAGAAATTCTTAAATATATGAAAACAAACACACATCCATGCATAACAAATAAATAGCATGAATATATTGACTTATTTTAAGCTCAATTCACAAATATATTATCTGAACCATGCCGATTATTATAACGCATTCGAAGCTTCAATGGAAGCAAAATACAAAAACCATAAAAAATAAAGAAATAGCATGAGGATAAGGCATAACATACGATAATTCTAAACCGAAAAACACCACCGATTATTAAACTAAAATTAAAGTAACTTACTTTACGAATATTGGTTACGCATTTCTCTACTACTCTGTAAAAAAATCAAAATAAGTAAAAAAACATTATTTACATCGATCTTCCAACCGGGCTAAAACGGTTGACAGATTGAAAAATAAACTATTGTAGCGACGGCGACGTCGGAACTCCTTACGCATGCTGCGGGCGTAAAATAAATTGTTTATTTTTTTTTACTTTTTTGTACACTTGACTTTTCAACGTATTTTTATTTCTGTCATCTCATGTAAAATAAAAGTTAAACATATTTTCTTAGAGGTTTCCGTATGTTATAAAAAACTTTTTACCAAAAAATTACACCAAGTCAGGATCTGATGATGGGACATCATCAGATCCTGACTTGGTGACAATGGGACCAATTTCAAAGTATACCCTTTCAAACAAAAAAAGCATTTTCCAAATCGGTTCAGCCGTCTCCGAGTAATCGGTGATCATACATAAAAAAATAATAATAATATACGCGTCGAATTGATAACCTGCTCTTTTTTATGTCATCGGTTGAAAAACCCCTAAACTATAATAGCAATATTTCATTCGTCAATCGACATTGCTGTCGATAGCTTACGTTAGTGGATCTGCACAAGCACATCACTAATTCGTCGCAAGAAGTGGCGGCCTCACTACGCGATGAATCCGCGTAATACAGTTTCGTATGTTATGTTTACATTGCTTGTCCAGTTACTTAGTGACGAACTCAGGTAGTGGTTAAGGAGCAATGTATTTATAGCAAAAGGAGTACAGTCGCTCTGATATTTGAAAACAAAAATAACATAGTAAAACCAAGAAATATTTTACGATTTATTGTTTTTCATGATTTTAAAGACAAATATTGTAAAATACTTGTACTTACATATGGTAAGTGATTCCATGATTCACATAGATTTGATTTTGGCTTCGGTTTTTACAAGATACCACAGAACAACTCGGCATTCATATATGTTATCACGATCGCCGTCGAAAGCGCACTAGTTCGCGGAGACGGCCACTTGCCTGTGACATGAGCCCTGTGGCCATGTCGCGCGGACACCGTTACGCCCCCTTACCACTTCTCTGTATTTTTGATTTCTGTGGTCTGCTGGGACAGCAGTGGGGAAAGTTTAAAAGCTGGTTAAGTTATACTTGCAAGGCACTGGCCGTAGTAGATAGGTAGTTCGTTTTGCTTACCTAATCTCTCCATCTGCCTTTCACTACCGGTCTACCAGACGTACTGTCTGGTACAGACACACTTTGTCAATATACCGTCTTGTCGTACTAAGCGCTTCTCCACTACGTACATTATGCGCACAGCCAATGTGTTCAACTCCCTGCCGTCTTCTGTATTCCCTACCAAATATGACCCGTCAGCCTCTATAGTAAGAGTGAACGGGCATCTATGCTCGCTCGTTCCATCGTAGACCTCATCTAACGCTTACCATCAGGTGGGAACGGGGTCGAGTAGGCAAATCCGTAATAAGTGACCCTCACAGCTGCGCCAAATAGGTCAGAATTTTTTCTTAAGACAGAAAAAAGCAAAAATTAAAATTTGTAAGTATCCCAGGGGATACTTACAAATTTTAATTTTTCAGGTCAGGACCTGACACCCCTCCTTTTTAGTCGGGGGTTAAAACCAGCATGCATGGGTGTTCCAAATATTAGGTCAAACATATGCTTGATAAATACCCATTATGAGTGTAAGATTTCTACCGCAGTTAACAAACAGTGCTGATGACCTTGAAACACCTGCACAGATCTTGATAAATTGTGGAATCATCTATATCACTTCCGCTTTATAACAAACACCGTATTATAATCGGTCCTTTCGTTAAGGAGCTACGCTGCCACAGACATCTAGACAGACACGCAGACTCGTCAAATTTATAACACCTCTCTTTTTGCGTCGGGGGTAAAACAAAAAGAAAAAAAAATCACTATTCTATGTTTCAATTCGAAAAGACAGCATTTAATATTATAAATTAAAAGCAGGTAAATCCATCCATATTCACACATCATTTTCGAACCATCATGAACTTTCGTACAAATAAAACAGCACCAATACAATTTTTAAGTTGTTTATTAAAATAATATTCGTTCAACTGAACACAAGACATGGGACCAGACCTAAAAATTGAGTTTACTAATTTGTCAATTTCTTCTACAAAAAAAATACTGGCCCAACGTAAGAGCCATCTGACTTTACCCTCTTAACAATAAAAAACAACCTATAAAATATATCAACATAAAGACAAGTTAGATATCCTCAAAACACCTGTGGTTTCATACATAAATTTGGCACAGACATTATGATATATTATAGTCAAAACTGGTCGTAACTCCCTGGCAATCTGTAGTTCTAGATGGTTTTGGCACGGGATAAAAACCAATACTAAAATAAAAACTTCCTTTCGAAATAAAAAATGAAATCCATCATTCTCTATAAAACTCAAAATAGACCTTACTAATTAATTTTAAGAAAATCTAAATTTACATTTAGAAAATTATACAGTACCCATTTTTATTTAATATTGCACAAATTCGGATTTCATGCAAGATCGTATGAATGATCAATAATATATAATTTCAACTTTCATAATTTCGTCCAGTTGTAAACAGCTGATGTTGATAACATTTGTCAGATAATATTAATTGCATTTTCCTTTTGTCGAATAAGTATATTCGATTAAAAATCAAATTTAATCACCGAGAGTAATTTATAAATCAATGTGGAATTGGTATTTCAAGTAACAACGTTAAAATTCTTAATAATAACAATAAAAAGTAATTAACAAAAATCATTTGTTGCATAAAACAAACCATCCGAGAACATTCCGAGGGCACTAATTGCTTTTTAATAATAATATAAATGCAATATTTTTATACCAAAATGTCCTATATATTCGTGAATTACAAATTTATTTACAAATTTGACTCCTATTGGGGTTTGCAATTATAAAATATCTTGTGTCTTCGTATGTACCAAACATTTTCAGTTTCGAGTCAGTATTTAACTAATATTTTTCTTTAAACTTCTTTCTTTATATAATAATAATGTATACATATGTAAGTAGCATAGTACACTTATATACTAATATGACACAGTTAGATTACAGCTATATTTTTACATCATGTATGTACTTACACATATACAGTGTGGTGTTGTCCCGAAATGCCATTCAACATCCTTACACTAGGCGGTCATCTTGCGGAAATAACAAGAACTACAGAGATGTAAATTGCATACTGCTGGTGATAGATGGCGTTGTTTTAAATTATTTTAGGACATATATATATTCAACTTTATGCCAGAAGGTAATAAACTAAGAAAAATTAAATCATTACATTGAACATGAAATCTTTATAGTACATAAAGACAGTATTCCATTATTGAAGAATAAAATAAATATCAAATTTACTAACACAGACACATTTAGCTTACTTTCATCTAATGACGTGTCTTTTGACTAAACTTTTTCATTTTTTTTTACGTTTTAGTAGACAAAGTGCATTCGGCACAACACCTTATGATATAACTTCACTCATACAACGTGCCTAGTCTAATCTACGACAGTCTAACAAGTTCCGTACAACGGAAAATCATTTTTCCCTCCGTTCGCCTTAACAATAACTTTATACACAAGCATATCGCGAAGGGAAAACATTTTAATAACTAAATTCAAAATCTATAACGCTACATGGAACCTTTATCTGGTGCAGGCCGTAGTAGGAAGTTTTAAGAACACCAGGCCTTCGTCGCAAGTAACGAAAACGCATTTTACAATCACAATGGGTCATTATTTTTAATGCAGAAACATACGTTGGATTGGAATAAAGATTAATCTGACTGATATTGTTAAAGTAGTAACTCTTTACATTGATAGACACGATTTAATAGTAAGTAGGCTTTGAGAAACTTTAGATTGTGTCTTTCAATGCAAATTGTGTGTTGAAATTTGGTTTTCGCATCATGGCTAAGTATGTTTCTACATTGCAATTAAAAATTAGGTCAAATCGGTAAACTACCAATCATTTCGTCAAGATTTAGGCGAATGCCCATCGTCAAGCAAGAGAGGCCTGTTATAAACAAAATCGTCCGTATCAAGAGAGCAATAGAGGTGAAAATTGTTCGTCACAATATTAAAAACATTAAAACTGATGGAAATTTCGTACATATAATGTTGTTTCGATGTAACATTAGATATAGATTGTCAAATCAACACAATCAATCAAAACACCAAAATCAAAACAGCTGTGGATTTTTATAAGTTGCAACCATGAATTGATTATTTTATTTGATTGAAATTAATGGTTTATAATAAAATGGCTAAAAATATCGTTGACTACTCAAGGTACAGATGGTATAAGAACTCACACTTTTATTTACCAAATATTATTCTATAAAAGATTTTAGTCTCGTCAAATCAAAGCCTAAATATATGGATGTGCTCGAAGAAATAGATTGATTTGCCAAAAAGTAAGAAATTAGATACGAATCGAATAATAAATTAATTAATGACTGATTTGTATTGACTGATGACACAATTCGATATGTACTTAATTTCTTACTTTTGTTAATTTATTTCGATTACGAAATTACTTAGCAAGATAAATAAAGAAGTGGAAATTGACAAACTCCTGACTAAAAACAAGTAAAGAAAGATGTTAAAAAAAGAATTATTCATAATGAAACATGGCACATTAATATGTGACAAGTACTAAACTGAATTCAAGATAATATTTGGTCAGTAAAAAGTATGGGATTTTTGTAAAAATGCACTATAAATGACTCGATTCGGGCTCACAATTTTGAGATCACTTCGACTGTAGAATGGACTACCTTAGTGTTGTCACGGAGACTTGGCTGGGAACGTAGTCGCCACTCTCGAGTTGAACGACGTCGAGTTGAACGACGTCGAGTTGTAGAAATACCGAGCACTTGGTGCGGATTACATTATTAGATAAACATTAGGCCCTTTTACTTTAATACATGAAAAAAAAACTGTATCTTTTAGGTTTATGAATATATTCTTACCTTGCTATACAATCAGGGAAATTACAATAGTTCACAAAAGTGCTGGTATTCCTAGAAATCAATACTCGTCAAGAAGCCGAATAGAGGTAGGTTAGTCACTACGGATTCGTCCGAACATTACGAGAACAGCAGTAACAATCGGCACTAATATTTAGTTCACTATCACAACCGTGTTTTCTCGGCGCGGCCGCTAGATGGCGCCGGTGATCGTTCGCGCACTGCCCGATAGATGGCGTCACACGTCTCACGTTTACTAGTCGCTCTTTCCTCTGCTGGGTGTATAGTTCGGGTGCCACGGGCGGGGAAGAGAGCGACTAGTCGACATAGCACTGTTAGTATCACAACACGGCTCTGTAGACGTTGAAGCTCGGTAGCGTGGAGCGTCCTGCGAGCTGCAAGGCGTACAGAGCGGGGCGGGCGGGACTAGGACACGGAGATGACCTCGTGGCTGGGGCGGGGCGCGGCGCGGGGCCACGACTGGGACGTGAGCTGCCCCACGGACAGCGGGTTGTTGGCGTCGCGGGGGTTGGTGCCCACGGGGTGGCGGGGCGGCGCGGGCGGCGGCTCGGACGCCGGCGACGCCAGCGACGACAGAGCGCTGAGCCCGCCTGGACTGGAGGCGGAGTTCAGGGGCGTATCAGCGTCCCCGTCACTAGACGCGTCGCTTAATTCCTCAAGTTTCACGTCCTCTTCAGAGCAGGGTGACTGCGGCGTGGCCATCGGCATCGGAACGCTCCCCGACGCGGCTGCGAGGGCTTCCATGTAGCGAACGCACTTCTTCTTCCGCCTAGAAACATACTGGAGTAAGATGGCGGTAAAGATAGGTGTCGAGTTGGTGGACCGTTTCGTAACCTATATTAAGGTTCATGATAAAGCTTCAACTCTAGATAAGTGGCTTTTGTGGAGACCATCAAACGCAGGAGGTTGTTTGGTATGTTCATAATTGAAATAGAAACGAAATCATTAACACGTACCATTCTTTTCAAACTTTTAAGACCAGCCAATATGTCACTCCTTAGAAAAATAACGCATAGAAACCTAGTACGAGTGCAAAAAGTGAGGCAACTAAAACTTAGCCATTTTGGCTAACTTTTCTCGACGAGCCGTCAGTACTCAAGAAAAAAAAAGCAAATTAAGTACATTTCACAAGTAAATACTTACATTTTATACATTATTTTTACGTAAATCGATCATCAAACAAAAATTCTAATAACCTACCTAATCACAATTCAATGTTGCTATCCGTGAGGAAAAAAATATCCATATTGATTTCTTTTGTCACATTATTTACACCTTACATATTTATAGTTTATTGTATTTAAATTTAATTATTTAAAAATAAAATATACCTATTCTCGCCTGAAACACAGGATTACCTAGTTCAGGTACATAACATGTGTGAACATAATGTAGATTTAAGCGAAATTGTATTTATTATTTACCTTATGATTTTGACTAAACATTTTATTATTTAATTATACTGATACCGATGTACTGATGACGTAAAGATCACATTGTTTAGAGCGTACTGTCAGTCTCTGTACACGTGCGCCCTATGGATCAATTACACTAAACGCTCCTACAATGCTCTGCGAGTCCAATACAATAATGCTTTCAGGGTAATGTTGGGGCTACCGCGCTTTTGCAGTGCGTCGGGGATGTTTGCGAAGGCAGGTGTGCCTGATTTTTTTGCATTAATACGGTCGCGTATAGCATCCTTGATGCGGCGAGTGCGCGATAGCTCCAACAGCCTGATAGCTGTCGTCGCCGACAGGATGAATAGTCCAATAATGTGGCACTGGATGACGACTCACAGAGCGTCATTCACATACATTAAGTAATTACTTTTTTAAGTGTATTTTATAATATTTCTTCTAATTTGTCTTGTTATTATTGTATTTTATATTTATTTTAAATTTGTGTGTTTATTTTTTGTTTATGTGTAAATGTGTCTCCATATGGACTTTGGTCTGAAAATAAAGTATTTTATTATTATTTATTATTATTTTATTTTGTGCATATTTTTGTTTAACAAAATATAGTTTTGGCGGCAATTATGTATGCGTCACTGCCTACGGTGTTTTAAAACTAAAAGCTACTGTTAGTTCGAAGAGAGGCATCATAAAGATTACAATTTTATTGATTAAGATGTTTTTCATTTAAGTAATGTACTCAATAATATTTTTCTATTTCATAAATACAACACATACTTTTAATTGATATCAAACGAGATTTTTCAAGCAATTAATACATTTCTATAATATTATTATCCCCATTTCGTTTACATTCTATAAAAGTATGTCATATAAGTAAGTCATATTACATGAAACAAAATCATGTTAACCAGTTTTATAACATAAAATACTTGATTTGATCCAGCAACATAATAGTGCGTTATCCCCTTTTTGTGGGTAAAGGCCTGGTAATGGTATCATCACTGTAAGCTATATTTGTGTGCGTTGGACGAACGTGGACACATTCGGCTCACGCACACAAAGAAAATAAAGTGGACACACGAAATCGCTCGTGTTTTGTTCTAGACGCCGTTTCTATGCGTTATTCTTCTAAGTGTCAATCAAATGATACACCTTTGAAATGTTATGAAACAGTTCACCACACAATAAAAGCTAATCTATCCTACATTACACATAACACATAAATCAAAATGTTAACAGTAACATGCTGAAAACGTGTTAAATAAACTGAAAACACGCGGAGTAACATCGAACACTCATGCTGAAAAACAATTGTTAAATAAATCGTCATAAATCGAACGAAAAATAAGCAAACGACTACCTACGACAACATTTAAAAACGCCATTCCTTTTTTTACAACAAAAAATCATTCATCTTTAATAGCATAAACGAATATATTTATTATTATGCAATCTATCTATTAACAAAAATAAATTATTTAGATATCTCTCTCTGCAAAGTCTTTTCCCAAAGATGTTGGGTTGGACTTTCGGTCTAAGCTCGCATTTGTATCTGCAAGCAACCCGCATGATATTTTAATTACATTGCGGGTTTTGTTTGAGCTATTATTCACATTATAACTCGTCAACTCGCAATGTAATGCAACTTGCTTGCAAGCTGGTCGCAAGGAAAGGCTGCCTAAGGATACGTTTCCAGTCAAAGAATACTTGCAAGAATTTACCAAACACATCAGTTGCAAATCCACATCCAGGGTTCTAGTCAAATGACATTGGGCAAGGTGTTCAGGTCTTTAGGTGCAATAAAGAAAAATTACCTTGCTATAGAGTAGTTCAAAAATCTTGTATTAGTGCAGTCATAGAATTGTCGCAACCAACTGCACCAGACTGAACGAGACTTGATTAGTTTGGAACTTTTTGTAAGGTTTCTTATGTAATTTCTTTTTACTATATCTTAAAACCAGGCAGTGCAAAATAATTTTCACGCAAGCTCCGCCCCCATCCACCCCGGTTAGGCCGTTGTATAATAAACGCTAACTCAGTAGTAATAAAATTGAAAATCACGTGTGCTCTTTCACCATGTTCGGTTTCGAAACTGCCGTTGTGTGCTAAACGCTAACGCAGCAGTAATAAAGTTGAATATCGCGTGCGCTCCATATTCGGGTTCGAAACTAAATGTCGTAAGTCTGAATTCTTATTTCGTTTATAACTAAAGTAATAATTGATCTAGAGAAAAAATGTCCTATATTTGGATAATAAACTATATTTTCTTACTGTCAATACTAATTTTAGACATAAAAGCCGAGTAATCTTGATTAAATTTTGAATAATCTTTAAAAAAGACATGATTTTCGATTTAAAAATGAATCGAGCGAAAATGTTCCAATTACAAAACTGGTCTAGACATGGAAAGAAAAAGATCCAATAAATCATATACTAAAGTTATATTTTGATTGTATGCGTGATTGTTTCAGAATATTAATACAGAATTACATACAATTTAGGGAGCCTCCTCTTCAGTATAGAACAGCCTTGAAACTTGATAAAGGCATTGTCAAAATGACAAAAAAATTGGTATACACCAGTTATCGCTACCGATTAATCGTTGAAGATATAGAAAGGCACTATGCCACTTAGAGGCCCTGGTCTTATAACAACTGACGGAGTTAGTAACTTCCTGCATGTTTCGCTACACTCTACTGGAAACGTACCCAAACGGAATGCAGTATTCTGGTTTATTAAAAGATAAATAGAAAAGACAGTACAAAAATTTTCTTAGGAGCCAAAAAAAATCAAATCAAAACTATACTTTGTCTACTACAACACACAGTTCATTCTCGTCTGTCAACTGTGATATCACCAACCGTTGCTTGACCTTCGGCGGGGCGGCGCCGGCACTAGAGGTTAACGTAGGTAGGCTCTTGCGGGCTCACCAGACTGGAAGCCGGAAGAGAAGTCGCTGGCTCCGGCCGCAGGAGGCCTAGGCCTCCCGACACCATCACGCTACTTGACTCGGGGCTGTGCCCGGTAACGGAATGAGGACAGTGGAATGTAGGGACAGCGAAAAGATAGGTTACAGGGAAGATGAAAGATATGATGGTGATACAAATTATATAATAATAGTGTTTATGAAATTGTGTAAGTAATTATATAAAAAATGTATCGTTAAATACAGAACATATAAAAAATACAGTGTGTAAATAAATAATGTAAAAAATAAAAGATAAAATATAGCAGTAAAATAATAAATCAAAACAACGAGTCAAGTGGCGTGAGGAGAAAATAAAATGTTCGAAAAATAATAAATAAGGAACGTAAAAATGATGCGCACGAGTCACCAATAGTGCCAGCAGATCCATGGTCCATGAGAAGCGGCAATCATGAGTGGAAAAAACATTTGTATAAGTAAACAGAACGTTGACAGCATACAACAACCAAGCGAACCAATTCAGAAAATGTGTCCAGATTTTTTTGAAAGCTTTCGACAAATGATTGCCCTTCCTCTCTCGCCGCCATTCTGTCTAACCCCCTAAACTTCTACTTCCAAACGTTCGGCTACTTTCAAAAAAATCTATCCTCCTCGTAATCTAAACAATTGATTTCTTTGTGAAAAGACACATTTTCTGAATTAGCTGCTTCGCCGTCAATGTAATCCTTAATTTACCATTGTAATATATAACATAAAAAATAAACAACAACTACATACTTTTTGTAAAGAATTTCTTAAATTATAAAATGCCAAATAAAATGACTGGGCTACTCTTGGTATATCAGATAAGACAGCCAAGTCTTTCCACATAGAAACATTGATTATATTACCCGACGGTACAACATACCATCGGCTAATCAAGACTTAATTTTGCACAAGCGTAAAGAAAAAAAAAGAAAATAAAGGCCATAACACACCTGCAAGGTTTGCACCATTGGTTCTGCTGGTCGAGACCATATCTCGCTCGACATTTTTTCAAGCTATTTCCTGCAAGTATTACATACATTGTCTTAGTATACATCCTTTTAAACCACCAAAAAAAAATAAACAATGACATTGAACTGATCCAAAATGTAATGCAAAACAAGCAACTTTAAAAACTGCAAATTATTCTCAAAAAATATGATATCGAGTAAACTGATAAAATCTTTGCTGTAGATCAAATGGAAAGGAATGCAGCGTAATTATGTGATGCACAAAGTATAGGTTATTTACCGGAAATCATATTTAAAGCGTGTTCAAACATGTCAACTACTTCTACTCAATACAAGCACCGCATGCAAGCCCTTAAGTTAGTCCATGCAGGGCGGGATGGGACAAATGAATGGGAACAACGGAAAAAACATTGGTTTTAAATCATAACATACTACACGCATAAACTTTGAAAAAAATAAATGCTAAAACTACGCTATTGTCGGAGAAAAATAACAAATAAACATGACGTCTATAAGCAAATTGAAGCAGAATAGGTTCTCCGGAATCAAAATAAATATTTGTGACTTTATTTGGCCAGTATCATTGCACCGCAGACACAAGCAGCAGCTGTGTATAACTAGTCCTCACGTCCTCGCCTGGCTGCTCCGCTCCGGACTACTCCTTATATACCAAGAGAAGGCTGTCCCAGCCTTTTCCGACATTAAACTACTCTCCCTGCAAAGCAATTACTCAAGTATTCAAATATTGACTTGCTTTAACATGCACGCTCCCTCTCGCACTCAGGAGCAAAACGGAAAGCTTCAAACCGGGACAACCTTCGAAGGACGCACGTGAGGGTCGCTCTCATAATATAGCGTTTAAATCAATTAAATAAATGCGATAAATATAAATAAACAAAAATACTTGTATATTATATGTATGTCTACAACCTCGTACCCCTTCAACCAAGACAATATTACTAGTCGCTCGGTCCGTTCGGAGCGGAGTTCAAAGCAATTGAACTCTCGCGGGACAGGGGGCAGCGATATGCTCGGGGGACGTGGAGGGGAGGGAAGAGGGGGGCAGGGCGAGGAGCTACCAACGTCTCCGGGCTTAATCCTTCGTTAATTGACCTCATTTTTTTAATGAGCCGATGCGAGATCGCATTCAAACGACGGGACGTCGGCCGCTCCGGGACATGTGTTCGCTTCGTGACCGACTTACGACACTAGTCGCCGAGCCTGCTCGGCTGATGGCCACGTCGCGGGAGGGATGGGAGGGGCGAGGACGCTCGTCGACGGAGAGAAAGGCAGTACCTCCATCGGTTGTCTCCTGTTTTCGTTTCCTCTTCTTGCCCCTTTGCGTATTAGCCCTAGACGACCAATCGGGATAGAGTTGCATGTGCAGCTGCCGTTCTCGGCGCGCCAGCTCGTAATACTTGGCTTGCTCCTCGCGGCCGAGCGCATGCCACTGTATGAACGCGCCGAATATGGAAACAAAACAGAGAAATGCACTTGGACGGTGGACTCGCTACGAGCGTGCGTTCGCGACCTAAGCGCGTGCTAGAAAAACAGCCGCCGCTAGCGGCCGGCGAGATTGCTATCACAGAATTTTGTCCCCTACAGAATGAGAATGGCCAATTGTGATGATCCTCCCAGAACCTATTCTGCGGTCGGTTCACGCGTCTCGACTAGACATATAACAAACCAATATAGTTTCCGGAGGGTGTAGGGTGTACAGTTTACGTTCACTGGACGACTACAGTACACAGAATACGAAACACGTAAGGGGCGGCCGGGGCTGCGGCGAGGCCCGGCCGCCCGAGCCCAGCCGCTTTTCTAGCACAGGCAGCATGACCTCGGACACACTACCGCTCACATACACACACACACACGGGAGGGGCGGGACGGATGCTGACGTTAGTGTGCGTTCAAGCCGCTCGGTTAACACGTGGCACCGGACAACAAGCAACTCCTGTGTTAGTGGGGTGAGGACACGTCAGGGGTAAGCGTGGTCAAGCGTCCAGTGCCGGAGCCCCACGACGCTGCTAGCTCCAATACCTCCCAGCTCTGCGGGACTGCGGTCCTTTTTCCGCTTTTTCTTTTTGGAGCCGTAACCGTAGTTGTCTCGGGCGCTCCACCCGGGGTACAGCTGCATATGGAGCTGTCTCTCTTGGCGCGCTTTCTCATAGTACTTTGCTTGTTCTTCGCGGCTCAACGAGTGCCACTGCGTATTATGATACCAGGATATTGGGTTACCAGTAGCCGACATATGCCTCGACTCATTTTTTGTTTAGACATTGTTACTCTTGTTAGGAATGAGATCGTTCCGGGAACTCGAGTGGAGTGGTTCGTTTTATGCGGTCAGCTGTTTATTATTCAATACGTCTATAAGATGGAAGATAGGCGGCCGCATTGTCTGCATAATGCGAGCTAAGCTGGACGAGCGGTGACGAATCGTATTCCTAACAAGATTAACAAAGGCTCAATGCAATAGGTTGAGACAAATATTAAAATTGAATGCGACAAAATCGATATAATTGCTTACATTACATTAGCTAACATGGTCGCTCCCGAAAATAAGGTTGTCGACATCCATTTAACCTCTGATTAGTAAAACCTTCGTCAATTGCGATTAGATGACGTCATGTAAGCAATCAAATACAATCCCGATATATTCTACTGCTGAATAGACGTTACAAGTGCCGGTTAAATACATAATTAATTGATTAATTAACGATTTAAGGCCGGATTGATTGTCAGTCAATATGATGCAAGATGCTTAGCACTGTTGAATAAATCTTTATGCAATGGCATTAGTATTAATGTCGACTCTGATTGATTTTGAAGGGATTGGTCTAAGATTGTATGCTGGTATTCAAAGATTATTTGCAAGATGTTTGTATTTATGTGAAATAAACTTATACAGTAGGAATAACTTTCCATAACTTGGACATAAAATGTGGCACAGTAAATTCCGTAAAACGGATATTAAACCTCATCCGACAGTATTCTACATCGGGACTGAAGTAACGTCAACATAAACCTATCACAACACAAATTTTATAAACAATAAGAAAAAAAAAACAAATTCATTTTTACAACTTCGGAATCTGACTGTTCTAGAATGAGACAAATATTAGAAAATCGAATAAGAATTTAACAGTTTTAATTTAGAATTTTGATACCAAATATATTCGAATTTGAATTTTGACATTTCATGTTTGATCGAAGTTTAAACTCACCCGTCTGCCAAGTATTTGGTTGATGGCTGCTGATTCCTTGAGGGTACATTCAGCCACTACTTTCGCCCTCATTTCTTTCATGTATAGCATGAAAGCGTTTAGAGGTTTCTTTATGTGTGGTTTCTTATTCTGTTCCTTATTGTTTGCGTTGGCTGAGCTGTCTGACGGCTTATCACTTGAGGAGCCGCTGCTGCCTTTCTCTAACGACCTGGAAAATACAGCATAGTAGTTTTGATACATTGTGAAAATGAATGATGTTTTGAAAGAGTAACCGTGGAGTTTTTTGCCGGCTTATATCCATATAGGCCAATAAGAAATAAATTTTGAGTTAGATAGAGTAAACGGTTGGTATATTGCAAAAAATACGATGATACATAGGTATTTTTCACAGCATTCTTGCCAAAATCGGTTTAAAGTGGTCAGTAAGTGATAAGAAGTTGTGTTCATTGCGAATTTGAGATAACTGAAGTAAGATTCTGTCATGTCTAGAGATTTTTTATCATTACAGCTGTCTGTTATATCAAAACATCTTTTATCATATTCGTAACACTGATAAAGACATTTTTCAAATTGCACGTGTGATAATAAATTGCATATATTGTAACTTTCAAAGAAAATCCAATAAAAAATCGTACTCAAATACGTTTTTTGTCATGAAAAGTTGACATGGTTTAAATCATGGGCTTTCAAATCATGGGCTGCGTTATAAATTTCTTTCCGCATTTATACCAAAAAGGGACCGTTCAAGTATTACGTAGGCACTATATGGGGGCGTGGGGGTCTTTTCTTTGCTTATTTTTGATGATATGGGGGGTGGGGGGATCTAGATGGTGATTACGTCAGCAATAATTATTTAATTTTTTACACATTTAGCAACACACATTGTCTATGCTTCATTACGAAATGCATTTTCGGATTAAATGAATATTATGTGCGTTACAGACTTCTATTCCAAACCTATTCCTTAATTCCAGATTTATAACTGCTGCTCATGAATCAATCAATTGTACCAATGTTTACGTAAGCATGGGGGGAGGGGTAAGAGCTTTGCTTACTTTTGATTTTTGGAGGGGTGGGTTAAAAATTGCAAAAAATATGCTTACGTAATACTTGAACGGCCCCAAAGTGAAAACTAAAATTGATTGTGTAAGTCAGACTTAGTAATACAGATTGGAAACCTGGTGACCTGAAACACAGACCTCTGGCTTTTTTAAACACAACTAGCAATATGGGTAGAATTCACATTACTAGCAATCTTGTTAACCCCTCCAACTAAACTAAATATGCTTGTCTGGAATGGGTTCACGGCAATAGTGTAATGAGTGGGGTACGAACCTGCGACCACTTGCACAAGTCCACCACCTTAGCCATTAGGCTATTGACGCTTAAAATATGTAAAAACTACGTAAAATATTGAGATGAAACCGTTATTATTTTTTCTTCCAAAAAGTCTTGATCATCATTTATTTTCCCAACCATACTTAACCCATTCGAATAGCCATACATTCAACAACAGTTGCAGTGGGATCAATATGTTAATAACTAGTTTAGGTGTTAACGACACCCATCCAGACAGACGACAATAAACAGTGTGCGTCCGGTTGGAAATAGACGCGGCGTTTCCGGCGCGAGCGCAGCCGATCATGCACGAACGTGGCCGAGTAGCTTCGTAATTATGGCGAGCATACTGATTTTTAAAAAGATCGTTGGGATGGTTAGTTGTGGAAGAAAAGTAAAAAGATGCGATGGATCGAGTCTGTAAGATGACTTCTACACTAATATTATAAAGCGGTAAAGTTTGTCTGTTTGTTTGAACGCGCTAATTATTAATATTAGTTATAGTAGTATAATTAATAATAGTGGAAATGTTTTTATCGTGATAAAGTCTAAACCTAATCTACTAATTAAAGAAATCATCTATAAGCAGAAAATACTGAGTCGTGAGAGTAGTAGTAGTGAGAGTGATATAGTGAGAGTGAATAGTGAGTGAGAGTATTTGATATGTGACTTCGTATGGATTGAGTTCTTTCTGCAAAAACTACTTTCATTTACTATGACAGAACTATGCAGAAAAACGAAATGTGTTGAGCTGACACCCAATAAATTTCCGTTGATCGAGGTATTGGTATAAGAAAGATGGCAATTTGACTAGAGGCTTTTATAGTGTTCGTCAGAAATACAAAAATGAAGATCAGTCAACGAGAATGACCAAAATCTGGGCAGTGAAATTTACCTAACGTATCTACAGAAACGAATGAGATGATAGGATTACAATGTTCAATAATGGGAGACCAAGAGTGCTAACATAGTTTGATTGAAGCAGTCACTAGGTAGTGAATATGGCTGTTATAAATCAGATTCTCGGATCGAAACTGAGTACAATTCGGTAATTTCAAGAAAAATACCCGACTGCCGAATAATATCCAAAACCAAGTCTTCACAAATAGAAATCAGCAATAAACGTTTGAGTTGATAAATCACAAGACTTAAGAGATTCTTCCAGCAAACTATTCAAACAAGCGCTTTAGCGGATCTTAATCTAAAACAAATTATCCAAAGTCAAGTTTAAACAAACAAATTAGTCACTGTGTCACCAGAAACCGCTTTAACGGTACTCACGACCTTTCTCGTGATCCTCCAAAAATAGACGAGTAATTTAGGATATAGTTCTTGAGCTGATAAGAAGTAACTGTTATGTAGTAACTTCACAGATATCTGACTACGGAGAAAGGTACATACAACATAAGACATACGATAATTACAAATAGATTTGGTGGTAGAAGTGTTTTTAGGGTTCCGTAGCCGAATGGCAAAAAACGGAACCTTTATAGTTTCGATATGTCTGTCCGTCTGTCTGTCTGTCCGTCCGTCCGTATGTCACAGCCATTTTATTCCAAAACTATTAAGACTATACATGTGAAACTTAGTAGGTATATGTATTCTGTGAACCGCTTTCCGATTTTAAGAAAAAAATTAAAAAAATATTTAAAATAAAGGGGGGTCCCCATACATGGAACTAGAACAGAAAATATTTTTTTTCATGAAACCTATGCGTGTGTAGTATCTATAGACAGGTCTTTAAAAATGATATAAGGGTTTCTAAAACCACTTTTTCATAAAGTCAATCGTTTAAAAGATATAAGCTTCCAAAGTGGTAAAATGTGTGTGTCCCCCCCTCTAACTTCTATAATAATGGAGAGAAAAATCTAAAAAAAATATATACCGTAAAATCGGGGTACATTAGCCCTAGGGTGTAACTTTGGCCCAAAACGACAAAAAGTTGAACTTCCCGCCAAACCGCACTTTAAAAGCTATTGAAGTAGTTCGCGTTATATATCGATAGTTGATGGTATGGGGCGGTCGGTATAACAGTTTCACGTTCACAAAGCGGATTGGTGAACTTGTAATTAGAGTTACAAGTTATTACATGTAAACACGTAAAGTTATTATGTGCAAACTTTGTCACAAAATAATACTTTCAGGTAAGTGTAAGTGTTTTTTAATAATCAATCGTAACAGATATGTATCTAGGATTCTAATGTGATAGTAATCAAAGAGTTAAATACATTTTTGTGAGAAGTATATGACAATTAAAATTACAGTATACTTTGGCCATCGTTTTCGGGTATCTTTGACCCATGGGTCAAAGTAACCTCACGATGTTTTTTCTGTTTCTAATTTCGTTTAATCAGCTAAATGATGATTTTCAGATTCATAAAGATGCCTACAATTTATAAAAGGACACCAGGAAGTCGTCGTTACATTGATTATACAAAATAACAGTTGCAGCAATGTCTAAACGATGTGAGATCTAAGATTTTGACTGAGCGGGAAGCTGCACTAAAATACAATATTCCTCGCAGCACAATAAAGAATAAATTAAAAATATTTTCCATCCAACAATATTTACAGAAGAAGAAGAGGCATTTGTCGGCCATATTACAGCACTTTCCGAATATGGGTTTCCGATAACGGATATCGACTTCAAAATTATTATAAAATATTACTTATTCTCACGTGGTAGATAAGTTAAACAGTTTAAACATAATGTACCTGAAATTGAATGGGTAAGAGGATTTCTTAATAGAAATAAGACACTATCTAGACGGTTAGCAAAACGTAAGAAATCCGAAGATCGAAGTTGCCATTACGAAGACAAATATAAAGAAAACCTAGCTCTGGCAAAGAGAATGAAGTGCGATGTTCAGAGTTGTAACGATGAAGACAAAGTTGTGGACAACCTAACTTTGTTGAAGTATGTGCAGTCAAATGCTCAGAGCTGTAATATTGGAGTAGAAGCTGTTATTGAGGAGGAGCGTCAGGATGGAAGTGACTACTGTGTCGATGATCATGTGCTGGTTAAATGGGGTTCAACGTTTAGCCAGGGAAAATTATATCGACGTTTGTAGAAGGAGCGCTAGTAAGTTGCATGAAGAGAGGAAAATTCTATAAATGGCCTGCAATAAAAGATGAACAATTATACCGTTGCGATGCAATGATAAAGAAAATTAATGTTCCTAAATTTGTGAAAAAGGGCTTATTTATTGTACCTGAAATTGATTTAATTAATACGGATAAGTCTGATTAATAAGCTAAAGATTCTCAATTTTTGAAGACTGATTAGTAACAGATAGGCACCTAGTAAAATAATTTGTTTGTTTATGGATGTTAATTAAAGTTACACATTTTGAGCTATTTTTAATAAATATAATTTATTAGTTTAGAAGATTTATCTGTTAGTTTTGCTCAGATATAATTAGAAAAGCCATGTTCTAAGATTTTTTTTAATTTGTGTTGTCATTTTAAAGCTTTTCAGTACAATAAAAACAAGTTTAACAAGATAATACGTCTTTCTTTGATATATGAAATCAATCAAAACAGGCTTGTTTGCCTTTTCATTGAAAATCGTTACGTTTTATTACATAAAAAAATAAGGGCCAAATAAACCCGCTTCAAAGTACAACTTTGGCCCAAACTTTACGAAAACAAAAAAAAAAACTTAGGGGTTATTTTCTTAAGTTTTACCTATGTTTATGAGTTGATGATATTCACAACTGAACACTTATTTCTATTATAGAGACATAGTGCTTCTTAAATTAAAGTACTCAAACGAGAAGTAAAAAGTATCATGATTTTGGGACAAAGTACCCCGACCTTACGGTATATCTGTTATTTAGCGTAGTTGTAAAAATGCAAATAAGCTAGTTTTAAGAAATTTTTAAGGTTTTTTTTTTATTCGTCAAATAAATATACGTCATATTATATTATATTATTATAGTTACTACGGAACCCTTCATGGGCGAGTCTGACTCGCACTTGGCCAATTTTTTTAATTCTATGAAGCATTTTTGGTAAGATGAAGACCTCGTGGTTAAATAATAGTCTTCGAGGTTAAGCAACGCTTGCCCTGGTCGGCCTGTAGATGAGTGACCATAACACATCGAGATTCCGTTGGTCCCGGCTGTCAATTGTACATCTTTGATAGTTGTTTACGGATAGGAAGCTAGAAAATCTAGCACAGGTCTAGCCAAGGGATATCCAAACACAGTAACTGGGTGTTACCTAGCTATTGGTTGGGTTGTGGAGGTCAGACAGGGAGTCACTCAATGTAAAACACTAATACTCAGCTGCATCTTGTTAGACTGGAGGCCAATCACAACATAGTTGAGATAAGGCTAAGTATACAACGTGTAATTTAAAGGGTATATATATACCAAGTGCACGGCTTCTTTGATGATAACAAACGATATGACAAGGGTTTGGTAATCCTATGTCTTCATGTGTGGAACTTATTAGAAATTTCAATACATTGATACCAGAGACTGAATTTTTCAAATTAAGAAGATTGAAGAGAATTATCGTGTTACAGGCAAGTGACGTGGAAAGTTATTGACCCTCGTAGTGCTGTGACACGTTTGTTATGATGATTGATATTCAAGAATCATATGAAACCGATAATTTCGTATCAATTCTTTGAGTCACTTATTTTGTGCTAAAACTGGGCATAGAGACTCCATACCAGATGTAGTCTTCAGCCCTTTTGGATTGATATGGGGTTTCCGTTACACGTTGTAGGTATATGATAATGTTTTTTACGGGAATCAAAGTAATGAACGAAAACGTGGTCACTGGTAGTGGAGTAAAGAAAACCTGATTGAGTTAGCTTTATGGATGGGCGTGAAAAACAGAGATGGAGGGAGAGAACATCCGATTTACCTAAATCAAACTGAACGTGTTAAACAAACCAGTAATAGCCCCAAATTCCGTTAATCAAAAAAGAAAAGCAGAAACAGTAAAAAACGACTTCCTGACTTCGAATTCTAAAATTATATAAATAGAGATAATAAAATACATTGTCAGTGACATATAACTGTTGGTTTAATATGTCTAATATAAAAGTTTTATGCACCAAATTAGCTCTGAATATAACCAAACTAGCTTGGGATATACGACTTCCTATGGACGGTTTTAAAATGGGGAAAGACATAAAAAGAGAAAGAAAACCCGAGCACAATGCGTGTGCGCACCCAAACGAGGTATTCGGCGCGCGCGCAGTAATTATGTGTTAAATACCGTCAGCAGAACAATTATTATGTCAATGTTAGTTTTGCAAGACTTTATATATGGTTAGTTTGTAGAATAGAATATGAATGGATGGAGAAACATACTCATACACAAAAATGGATAAATAAAAATATGATCGTGCAATAGAATTACATTTAAAAAAATATTCCCTTCGACACCTTTATTACGACTAGAAAAAAATCTATGGTAAATATTTTTAATGTCCTGAATAATCGTTAGGTAGTAAAGAATGTCCATTAAAAATAATTATATGACAAAAAACGGAAGTACATAAAATATATTAATTAAAAAAGATTGTGTAGATTGAATACCGAGTGGTCGACAAATGCGACGAAGCAATAAAATAACTATTAAATAAACGACTACTTAGATCTCGCTTTTGACTTTAATTTACTTTAATTACATTTAGAATATACGATAAAAATGTAATAAATGTTGTGTGTAAATGTTTTTAAATTATTTTAATACAAATATCGTCTCTCGTTCACTTTATATAATTATTGTATTTTTTCCCGTTTTGTTGGAAATATTGAGCTCGGTTTTCGCAAATTTTTCTTATATAGATGTTATTGAAGACACACAGACAGTTACATTCGCATTTATAATATTAAGTATGTATGTAGCGGTATATTTTTGAAAAACTACTAACGTATTTATATATTCTTAATATGGAGTTTCTTATAAACGTTTCTTGAACAAACTAAGGCAGCACTTATTTTTTTTATTACCACATAAAGATAATCTTTTCAAAAAAATCTCTTAATATTTGTTTCGTCAACGGTACCGAGTGACGCGGCCCGTTACCCAGGCTGCTCATATATCATCTTAATTAAATTTCTCCTTCAGGGACTTATTTACATGATTGTACCTGGACGTACATGTGTAGTGTGGGGTCGCATTGTCAGCGAGAAGCGATGCTGAATACAGGATAATCAAATATTGTATTTACGAGAACAATGGGTGAATCCTTCTGTGTTCACTGGTCCGTCTGTAGTATATAGAAAACTGAGGTAAATACATTTTATTTTCATGTAGATACGATTTCGCAACCTTAGAATTCTTTCTTTTTTTAAGATAACTAGCAATATTGGTAGAATTCACATTACTAGCAATCTTGTTAACCCCTTCAACAAAGCTAAATATGCTTGTGTCTGGATTGGGTTCACGGCAATAGTGTAATGAGTGGGGTTCGAACTCGTAACCTCTCGATCACAAGTCCGACACCTTATCCATTAGGCTATTGACGCTTAAAAAAAATTAAACCGACTCCCAAAAAACACTGCAAAGTGAAAAATAACTTTAATTTCGGTGTCTTTAGTTTTGTATTTTCGTTTTTGGCACCGACTTCCGAAATTAAAGTTATTTTTCACTTTGCAGTGTTTTTTGGGAGTCGGTTTAATTTTTTGGTAAAAAGTTTTTATTTCACTCTTTTTAGTTGGTCTATTTTTAATTTACCTAGTTACAAGAGCCTAATTATCAACTACTTATAACCTTTTACAAAATATTGCTTTTCCCAATGCTGGGCCGTTAATTGTTGAGGAGTTCTCCTGGTACTTCACCATCAGCTCTACATCACCATATGCATTGTGACGAGCATAAAGTGCGTAACATCCATATTCAAGTAATCGAATCGCAATCCACTCAATACTTATTATTGAGTAGTTTCGGCGGCCATCTGTGGTCTTCATCATCAGTTCCACTTCCTCAAATGGTAATTTTTGAGAGCAACTGCACAAGTTACTATAATAAATACCCAAAACGACATAGGTGTGCCTATAATATTTGAAGAGTTCCCTCGATTTCTCCAGGATCCCATCATCAGATCCTGACGTTTATGAAAATGGGACCAGTATCGAAGTATACCCTTTCAATCAAAAAAAGAATTTTCCAAATCGGTTCAGCCTTCTTCGAGTAATCGATGATCATACATTAAAAAAAAAAAAAAAAAATATACGCGTCGAATTGATAACCTCCTCTTTTTGTCGTCGGTTGAAAAGAATGAATGTTACGTAACCTACGGTCAGGGCCGGATTAACCATTAGGCGGAGTAGGCAACTGCCTAGGGGCCCCACATCAACTAGGGGCCCAGGCCCAGTGCACGCACCAAGAAAACATGTTTCTTTGAACGAGAATTTGATGTGCGTGTGAACTTAGGGACCTCACCGTTATCTCACAAAATACAAATCGTTAGATTTAGTAGTAGAATTAAAACAATTTTAGAACAAATCTGGGAATAAGTAAGTAAAGTAAATAAAAACCACAGCCCTTAAGTGCGTTTCCTCAGTTCACACAAGATTTGGTCAGTCAAAGTAAGAAAAGGGGCCCCGAGAATGCCAGTGCCTTAGGGCCTCTGACAGGGTTAATCCGGCTCTGCCTACGGTAACTGATTTTGATATGAAACTTACCTTTAAAAAACTACTAACCAAATTAACCGTCACAATAAATTATAGTTACGCAAACGAAGTTGCAGACAATAGCTAGTATTGTCTGCAACTTCGTTTGCGGTGTATTTTCGTACTTATTTTATTTTTATTACGGATGAGCAAGCTCTTGTCCTCGATTACGCCTGATGGTAAGCGATAGATGAGGCCTACGATAGAGTGAGACTAGAAGATGTCTGTTCACTCTTGCTTAAAAGACTGACGGGTCATATTTTCGGTATAAAAAAGTCTCACTGACAGTGCCAGACTATCACTTTGCCGAATTTCATCCACATCCGTTTAGCCATTTTGACGTAATTGAGTAACAAACATTCCTATAATTATAAAATACTTAAATTTACCTTTAGCATTTCTTATATTGTATAGATCTACAATTGTTTATCAAAAATAATGTTTTCTATGGCCTCTGGCACCGGCGCGTGTCGTGAACAGTGGGACCCCATACTTTTGATTACTCATTTTGACTGATGCACTTTGTATTGAAGTTGGTAACTTGTCGTAACGCATCAGATTTCTTGGTACCTGATCAGTCAATTCTTTTGACAATTTATTTAAATACCTGCATATTTTATACGGTAGCATAAATTAATTGCCGAGCTTTTTTGGGTGTCAAGACACGGCCAAGAAAAAAGAAATTATAAAAGTATCTTCTTCTGCTCGCGACTTCGTTCGCGTTTCCATTTTCCCAGATAAATTCCGATTGAGTGGGAATTCCAGGATAAAAGTAGAATAGAATTTTTATTTTGCAAATATGGGTAATACATAATAGTTCTTAAGATTACATTTAGCTCAGCCACATTTTACCATAAGTAGCATAAGTGTTATTCCAGTACTTCAGCTATCTAAATACCAAATTTCATTCAGATCCGTTCAGTACATTTAGCATGAAAGAGTAATAAACATACATACATCCTCACAAACTTTCGCATTTATAATATTGGTAAGATAAGATGTAGGCTATCCGGAGTTCGGTTTAAACAATTCAGTTAAAGGTACATAATCTTTTGATCTGACAAGGAGTCGGTCAATCAGAATTATTATGTGTACAGCATATTTCAAACATACATAATACCTACTTTTGAGCTGTGTGTGATATTCATCATCGGACTACAAAACGAGCGGTGATGCGCCATCGTTACATGGTGGTGCTCCCATCCATACGCACAGTTTTGGCAATACTTTCATTCTGAGTACAGCTAAGGAGTGAAATTCCCTGCCGGAGTCTGTGTTTCTTGACAGCTATAACCTGGGAGTCTTTAAGTCAAGAGTGTATAGTTTACTTCTAGGTAAGTGGCTTCATCTTCGACCACATCATCGTTTACCATCAGGTGAGATGATGGTCCACCGCGAAACTATTATAAATTTAAAAAAAATAGAGATTAACTAACACAAGACTATCATGGATGGTAGATAATGCGTATGACTTCATGATATTCCAAATGACCTGTGATTAACTTACGATCCCAATTAAAGAGCACTAAGATCAATTTTGTTTACTTACTGATGTTGACTTAATTAGTTACTTATCTAGGTTTGGATCACCTGCTTAGTTAGAGATATCATCCTAGACTTTATAGAAAAACACGTCTCATCATTTTACTGAACTAACTTTAAAATAATCGTCTAATAATGATTTTAATAACTGAAATTAGTTTACTTAGTTTAACATGTATCATGTATCATGTATCATAGGTTGAATGGAATGCATCTGTCTGATTTTTATTTTGCTTTTTGAGGGCTTTCGCGCGTAAATCCCGATTCCAGTATTAAAATGCCTATGGTCTATGTGTTATTCCAGGATGTCAACTATCTACTTACCAAATTTCATTCAGATCCGTTCAGTAGTTTTTGCGTGAAAGAGTAACATATAGCCATACATCTATACATCCATCCCCACACACTTTCGCATTTATAAAATTAGTAAGAAGTAAGATTAGTCTGTATGATTTTTCGGAGAGAGCCGTTCACTGGTAGGAGTAGAAAGCTATGGGGTCTCCCCCTTTGTCCAACAGTGGGATAATATACAAAAAAATAGTCAAAACTGTGACATGATCGCGACCAGTTTTACTCATATTTAACATACAACGTTTCAAAAAACAATTTCACCGAGACATGTGTTCCAACCCACCCCTACACGCATTATCTTCAATCTATCGAACAAGAGGGCGGGCAGTTTAGTCGTATAACTTGCATAATAGCCGTAGCGATTCTATCACGCTATGATACGATCAGAGATTAGCAGAAAGGGTGTGAGTTGTGACAAAAGCCTTGCCTGCGTGCAGCTGATTGAAACGTTTTGTTAAATTGTTATTTTTTTAATAATTGTTTTAAATTCAATGTGTACGGTATAATTTGTTTGGCGCGTGGTGCGAATGGAAAATATTTGTTTTATTTGAGTTTGTGTGATGGTAAATAAGCGTTGGATAAAATTGTTGCCGTATTTACGTTTTGTTGTAACTAATATAATACCAGTTTTCTCTAACAGTAGTACTTACAATCTATTTTAGTTTAGACAAAATTGATGAAGTTTGCACTTAAAAAGCTGCTTCTTATAGTTTTCCTAATAATGCAAGCGAATTGTTTTTCTTTTTGTGTCATGATATTTCTAGAAAATTGCTTTTTTCAAAGATTTCGGATGGAAAAGACTGAGCCCAGAGGATAACCGTAATTTATTATTCGAATATTTTCGCGGTTGATCCTCAAATTAATTAATTATAATTATCAACTTGATTATAAGCGATGACGTGGTCCACGGAACACGCTAGAAGATACTGTTGACTTTGCCATTTAAATCAAAACAAATAAAATATAAAAAGTACAGTTATTGATATTATTCGCAACGTTTAAGGCATAATAAAAAAATGTATTCCTCAAAGTGATCCGTTCGTCGCTAACTCCAAATATTGTGGTCTAATCAGGCATCTGTATGCAGTATCCACAGGTCGTAAACAATATAACAAATCGGTGGGAAATTTTGTAAACAATTTGTGGGGAAGATGCGCCATGAAACATACATGATTGTGAACCACAGTGTTGTACAGATATGCCATAAATATTTAACTGAATTGACAATTGGTTGCAACTTTTCACGCTTTGGGATGTCCCTTTAAAATCATACCTACCTAGTTACTTAATATTATAAATTTGAAAGCCACTTTATCTGTTACATTTGCATGTCTAAACCATTAATAAGAAGAAGTAATATAATACATTTATTTTTCTCTACAAACTTATAAAGTAATCATTTAATCGATTTTGAGGAAATTTGGTACCTACAACGATTGATTAGACCTTGGAGAAAGATATAATATACATATTTAAATATTATCTAAACATAATATCATTCAGTTATCAGATTCCTGGGCTTACTTAGAAGTATATTCACTTTTTTTTAATTTACCATCATCTTTTTATTCAGTAGTTCACTTTCAGAATTTAAAAGAAGTTCTTACCTTGCATATCTTGAATGATGTGAGTCGAGGTCTGACTTGGAGGGGGGAGGGGGCACAAGCGCGGGCCCTAAGCCCAGCCCCAGGCCGCCGCCCAGCGTTGGGGAAAACCGGTATAATTCACTGTAGAAGAACAAGTGTATGAGGACATTGACGCTTTGTACAAATATAGTTACTACTTCTTTTAAAAAAGATATCTAGAGGAACTAAGACATTCTCTTTTCTCTGCTTTAAAATTCCTGATCAGACCAGACCAAGCAACTGATGAAGGTGATCCAATTCACATTACTACATTGCAATCTTGTTGTTAACCCCTCCAACTAAATATGCTTGTGTCTGGAGTGGGTTCACGGCTATAGTGGGTATAGGGTGGGGCTCGAACCCACAACCTCTCGATCACAAATCCGACACATTATCCTTTAGGCTATTGTCGCTTTAAAATGATTATCCCATAAAGGTGGGTAGGTAGCCTGCACCAATGCGTATGACAAGGTATTGTAATCACCAATAATTTTTAGAGAAACCACAAATAGGGAACATTTTTAAAACTAAATCGAAGTAGTAACTATTATGATTATTTGAAAGTACAGGCAGATTATTGAGCTATAGCAAAAACGACTTTTAGACGCTTCCTCATCACAAGAAAGTTCTATTACAGAATTCGATCATAGTACGCTTCAAAAGTTGAGCGGATCTTTTATGTTTCATGGCAAAGTACAAAGGCGGACTTAATGCCGTAAGCATTCTCTACCAGTCAACCAAGGTCAACCAAGGAAGACAGAATGATTGGTGCACAAACAGTTTTTTTTTTTGTTGTATGTCTTATTACTGCTATAGCTTGATAATAAGCCTGTACAAGATATAACAAGTCAGTATGTACCTAGGGATACCATACCTCGATAGACTAGAACTGGAAATTGGCAGCGACGTGGGGTAGGGACTTCGGAACCCGCTTGCTGCTGATGATATGGGGTACATGCTTGGAGTATGCCTGTAAAGTTAACGTCTTATTTACTAGAAGAGCAGCGGTTGCCCAATGGTAACAGGCACAACTAATGATTTGTAGGTCTAACCCAAGCAGCTACTATTCATCATCACTACTGCTCTTAACCTCTAGAGCCCCAGTGGCACAAAAATGTGCCAGTAAACAAGTATTAGTTGAGCCCCGCTGGCACAAATTTGTGCCACCAAACCCCGACCGATTTAAAACTGTATTTGTAGTACAGATAAGTCTTAAAATCGTATGTGACTGGGGTCAGATTACGCTTACGATAAGAGCCCGCCAGCGGTGCTTGACGGATGGTTGACGTAAATAATGGCGGTCCTTGAGAGGTTAAAATAGCGAAGAAAACATCGTGAGGATGTCCTAAGACTGAAAAATCCGAAGACATGCGACATCCACAGACCCGCTTTGGACACGCGTGGTGAATAACGGTCTATTCCATGTCATAGAGAGAAGGCCTGCGTCCCAGTAATAACGTTATAAGTTGGTTATGCTATTAATTACTAGCTTTTGCCTAAGACTCCAAGTCTTCGAAGGAGGAAGCGGGCCGCGTGAAGGAGAGGATAGCGTCCTCCCTCCAGCCCAGCCGCAGTGGTAGACGCCCACAGCGACGGACGTCGGCCGACGATCTCCGGCCACCTTAGGCGCGGGCATGCGGACAGCGAGTAAAGGGCAACTCGCTGTCCGACCATGGACCATGCCCGGGTCGACGGCGCGTTGTGTTCCACGCGCGCCTCAAAGAGCGTCAGCAAGATGACGAGGCCCCCCCTGTAGAGGGCCGAAGCCTGCCGGGGTCGTGGGACTTATCCCATTACCGTGACCCCGGAACCCAAAGGGCTATTGAAGGAATACCGTGGATTTTATCAGTACAAGTCTGCCAGTCCCTCCCTGCCCGGAGTGGGAGGACTCATCTGATGATTTTACCACGAAAAAAAAAAAAAACTCCAAGTCTGAACTTTTGTAGGTCAGGACGCCGTGACGCCGATCTAGCCACTCCTCAAAGAGGGGTCTTACCGCCGCAATTGCGGCGTGACGCAGGTCCTCACCGGACACGGAAGTTTCGGGAGGTACCTGTGTCTGATGGGAAAGGAGGAAACGCCTGGGTGTCACCACTGCGAGGGTCGCCCTGAGGACACAGTCGAGCACACGGTGCAGGACTGCCCCGCTTGGGCAGAGAACCGACATGTCCTCACGGCGGCAATAGGCGGAGACCTCTCGCGCCCGGCATTGGTTGAAACCATGCTGCGGGGCAAGAGGGAGTGGGAAGCGGTCGCCTACTTCTGCGAAGCAGTCATGCTTCCGAAGGAGGATGCGGGCCGCGTGAGGGAGAGGATGGCGTCCTCCCTCCAGCCCAGCCGCAGTGGTAGACGCCCACGGCGTCGGACGTCGGACGTCGGCCGACGATCTCCGGCCACCGTAGGCGCGGGCATGCGGACAGCGAGTAAAGGGCAACTCGCTGTCCGACCATGGACCATGCCCGGGTCGACGGCGCGTCGTGTTCCACGCGCGCCTCAAAGAGCGTCAGCAAGATGACGAGGCCCCCCCGTAGAGGGCCGAAGCCTGCCGGGATCGTGGGACTCATCCCGTTACCGTGACCCCGGTACGTAAAGGGTTATTGAAGGAACACCGTGGATTTTAGTCAGTAAAAGACTGACAGTCCCTCTCACCCTGCCCGGGGTGGGAGGACTTATTTGATAATTTTACCAAGCTAAAAAAAAAAAAAAGTCTGAGCTTTTGTAGTAGAGTCCACAAATTTCGTTATGGCCAATAAGTCGTAAAAAGCAATACGTGAACAGCGAAGACTGTCATAATTTAAAAAAAAATGAAAATATCCCATTTCTAAAGATAGGGCCTTCCCCAAATTCTTCCAAGTATTGCTACTTTGTTAATAAAAACTATACAAGATTTTCTCGTTAATTCCTGGTCTTTTCCGGCTAATCCCAGATTGGACGTTACGTAAGTATACCAAAACCTTTATAGTTACCGTAAAACAATCTGTATAATCAACTGTGAAACATTATTTCCAGAAAAGTTGCGTGACTAAAGCAACGAGAACTAGAAAATGGGGTTCGTAAACTAAAAAGCCCATCGCCAAAAAACAGAATCAAAACTCACCATGAAGCTGCAACTTGCGACATCTCTGGACTAAGCATGGGGTAGGGATAGGTACCCCCCGCGAAGGGGTACATGGGTGTCCGCGCCAACCCGGCCGCTGTAACATGTATCTAGTTAGTCTAGACGGAACTTAGTTGTCCTGCTGTAGGGGTATAAATAACCGGCTCGAGGGTATCGATTGTGGATTGTTGAGTAAAATAGGATGGGTTATTTTTTAATAAAAACGATCACAAGGCTTTTTTCTTTACTATTGTATTATCAAGAGGTAAAATTTGTTTGTTAGTAGGGGGTTTGGGGGTCGGCTTCCAACCGGATGCAGCTGGCTACTAGTATTTTACATGGAGTAACTTCCTTCCTGACCTCCAAAACCCACTAGCTGGGTAATACGATACCCCCTGGCAAGACCAGTAACAGATTTTCTGGCTTCCATAATGACTGGATCTCAATATTTAACAATAATAATCAAAGGCGGCCTCATTTACTTTAAATTTATAAAACAAAAATAAAATGTTATATGCAAAACTAGCTTCTACCCGCGACTTCGTACGCGTAGGAAGGTTTTCCCGCGCAATTCCGATCCCTTGGGAATTTCGGGATAAAGAGTAGCCCATGTGTTATTCCAGAATGTCTACTATCTACTTACCAAATTTCATTCAGATCCGTCCAGTAGTTTTTGCGTGAAAGAGTAACAAACATCCATCCATCCTCACAAACTTTCGCATTTATAATATTAGTAAGAAAGAAGTAAGAAGAAGAGAAGGAAGGTCATTTATCATTTAAGAATTTCCTCATCCACAATAATTAAGAGGCTATAATAGCCGTATCAGCAATTATAATTCATACATCAATTTAAGGTGTAAGAAAAGTTATGAACTTAAGTAGTAGTTTACCTAATTTAGAGTCGAGTTGATAAGGCGGTGGGATGCCCATGTGGGCAGGAGGTGGTTGCCCCAGCTCACCGCCAGGACAGAATAACGACAGGCTTCCTCCCGCTGGTAGACCCATCTTTCCCGTCTGAAACAAATCGCAAATAAAATTAGTAACAAAATAGGACATTATTTAGTCGAAGGAATTAATATGGTTCAATTTATTTCAATATGTCTTACAAGCCACTATAAAAATGACACAACGGCTACTAAAACTCTTTAAAATTAAAATGTTCATCTTAAAGCATATTTGTGTTTCGGAAGCAAAGGAAAGCTGATTAAAAATTACAAGAAGCATAAAAAAAACCAGCTCCAGACAAAAAATATCCATCATTATATCTTCAGACTTCAGATTCAGACCACTGGCCACAGAAACTAACGGTACCGGCGTCATGTCTACAGAAACCGAAAAATCCAACATTAACAAAAAAAGAAAAGAAAAATACAAATAAACACACAACCCTAAAAAAACAAAGTTCCAAGCCAACAAAAACCCGACAACTACTCTATGGGAAGACGACGCGTCATTAGCAAGTAAATTGGCGCCTGGAACGTATAAATTTCGTTCTACCCTCGCCGTCGCCCAATTATGCAAAATGGCGCCCAACGAGGGCCATTGAGGCGCGTCGCACTTCCGAGCCGGAGTATCTCACCTCTAATTAAACTGGGAATTCTTTTCACCACTTTATTATGCGATATAAACGACAGTACACGTAGACGTTATTTAATTTTCGAAGGTTTTGGTCTCAGTTTCATAGATACATAGTTGTTTTTTGTAAGCCGTTTTGTAATAACTATGAGGGAGGAAGAAAAGAAATTGAAGAGAAAGAGAAATTGTCTTGTCAATTTTCTAAGAGAGCTTCTTAATATAAGATGATTATATTATTTGAAATCTCTTAGGAATTTGAATTTCGGGATATTTTTACAAGCCTGTGTTTCACATGAGTAATTTCATTAACGAGTATTACAGACAGATATAACAAAAAAACATTTCAAACCTCGTTAAGACTATTTATTCAAAAAATAGTGAAGTAGCACTGACCAAAGACTTGCTCCAAAACCATAATTCCAAACAATTTAAAAATAAAGGGGCTGACAATTCCTCCCATCTATAGTCGAAGAGCAGGAACTGCTTATTAAGACAATAATTACCACGAACAAAGAAGCCCCACTAATTAATAATAAAACACGAACAAACAAAGACCTCCATTCACGCTCGGGACAGTTTAAAAAAAGAAAAAAATAACCGAAACGGTGGTCGAAAAACCTCGACATGCGAGCAACGAACAAAAAGAAGCCATAGACAATGATGACAGTCGAGACGCATAATGCGGGAGCAGCGCGTTCTTAATTTGAAAATATTTCCATAATAAGATTTGTCTATGGCGCGACCGGTAGAAACAAAAGAGTTGAGCGCGCTTTGTTCGGATGACAGACAGCAATAATTCAAAATTATATCACGCAATTAGATAGCGCTATTAAATACTTAGCGCTCCGCGTCAGCCGCGTTGGTTTATTAGCTAAACAACTTTTCTCGTTAAAACTTGCATTTTTTAAATTAGTAGGCATCTTTTCAGCTTTGCGTGTACATTGAGAAGGTCCCTAATGAAGGCCAGGTGGAGTAGCCGGCTATTGAAGAAATCGCTGAGTGGGTAGTTATTGAAGCCGCATGAAAGCTCGGCGTGACGTCACCGCCACTTGAGCGACAAGCCGCAGTCGCTAATTGGAACTCGTGGCGATAGGACGCGAGAAATGTTGCCTCAATCGACTAATACTTCAAATTTGAATAGGTTTGTTAACGAGCGGACGGTGAATGTTGCGAATAAAGTTGAGTGCTCGGTCTGCATTCAGTAACCGAGTTGGTATACACGCGAGTTTTCCAGTTAACTTTTAATTCGGTACTTCTATCGAAAAGCTGTTCGGAAGAAGTAGATGTCACGGTTTTAAAACGGAATTGGCGAATTCCGTCAGGTCACAGCGGTAACCTAACTGACGCACACAAGCGCAGTCTTCCTACACCCCTTTAGTTCACCAATGCGAACGAAGTAGGGCGTAATATCTTGAGAGTTCGCCCCCGGGGTAGTGGGCGTGGAAGTAGGATGCTGTGTTGCTATGGCAACCATGTGTAGGGGTGATTCGTACACGTGTCTGAGCCTGTGTGGGTGAGGGGTGAGGGGTGGCACTCCTCATTGTGTGCGTGCCGCGCCGAACACCGACCTTGGAAGTTTTGGTCTAGTTTTAGATCCCAGCTATTTAACTTTTTGCAAATAACTTTTGTTTTACTAAAGACTGTTGTTTTTTTATGTTTAAAACAAAGCAGGATGTTTTATTGTTAAGCTTTTTTGTTATGAGAACTTTTGTTCTCTTTAATTATAATAACTAGCCAGTTTTAAAATTAAAACATTATTATATAAAGCTTGGTTCAACAGTTCCTTCGTGTTTTTTTTTTTGTTTACTGAAATCGAGACTACCTTTACGAATTTGACGTCATTCCTTATCAATTTCCTGTATTGGTTCCTCGAGCCGGATGCGATCCCGACGGATTCATATAACGAGGGAGGCTGCAGTACACACACGTATTATAAATAATAATAAATAATAAATAAATGTTTTATTGATATAAAATGGTATTTACATTTCTAATTGTAACCCTGACTGCTGTGCTAGGTAGTACCTGTGTTACAGGAGTCAGTGTCTTCACCTGTTTGTGTTGCATTAACATTATTTATACGAATAAAACAGAAAAATAATAGAATTTATATAAAGACAAAAAGTAATGGCTGCATGCTCTTATATGGTGTGTGTATGTGTGTGTTTTTTGAGAGTTGTGTATGTGTATGTACGAGTAATTATTGTGCTTGGTGGTAGTCTTTCTGTCGCTTGCCTATGTTACCTATAATTATGCTGTTAGTCTATTGTTCTTTCAATAAGTTTTCCGTCTGCAAATAGTTAAGTGTTTGAAACCATGTGCAAAGCTTTATTTTAAGCTTATTTTTTGTTAAAGGGTTTAGATTGAAAGCTGTATTTAATTTATTATAAATGTAGCTAGCTAGGTATGGACGTTGTCTTCGAGCAGCTGCGGTGTTACATTTTACTGCACGACAAACGTTAGTGATCGTCCTTTTATGTTTGCTTGCGTGATTTACCGGCGTGATTCCATGTTGTTTCATTATTAGATTATAAAGATATAATTGCCTCACTGTTAAAACGTGACAATTTTCATATAACGTTTTGGTGGGGAAACGGTACGGTTTAAAAGTCATAGCTTTTAACAGAGATCGTTGGGCTCTCTCAAGGCGTATCATGGAATTGAATGGTATTTACATATCTATATACTTTTCCATACAATTTCATATGAGAAAGAGATTATCTAAAGAAAAATAGGTTACGATTGCATTATGGATCGAAAAGGTATCGACGATATTTTAAAATCGTGAACATATCTATACCTAAGATAAGAAACGTTTTAAAGTATAAGTGGTTGTTATTTAAATAATTGAAGAGTCCATTAATTTCCCACGGTCGACAAATTGAATTGACAAAGTCGCATTATTAATTAATGTATTTTTTCATGTGTCATTAAACTGACAACAACCTTATTAATATCGTATATTTGTTAAACATGATGTCGAAACAGAAATCTACACATCGATATTTCAGCTGAGTGTAACCATGAAAAAAATAACAAATGCAACAAGAAACAAAGAACTAAAGCATAATCTAAAAGGCTCCCTCCCTTCAGCTACTCAATAAAATTCTTTCAACCAAAAATATAATCGGTAAAACTTTTTTCTATACACTTTTCTTCGGCAAGTCGTTTCAAGAAAATCTAATGGTGAAATTTTGGAGGGGTGGCACAATATTCAAATCTGAGTATCGGAGGGTAGCTTGGGAGGCTGCGGGGTTATTGACCTCTTCCGGCAGTCTGTGCGAAACTATATATAGGCGGATTAAAATTTTGTTACTGGATGTGGCAGGTAATAAATTATGTTGGTAAGAAAATAAAATGTTTCGTAATTTTTTTTTGTAAAAATCTAAAGAACTGCTTGTCTATTTTTGAGAAAAATAAAGTTACTTAACTAGAGCTCTACTTTTAAGTTAGTTATTCGAAATTGATGTACTTACACCTAAAAAAAAACCAATTAGCACTACAACATAAAAAATGCTACTCATATTGAATATTGAACTAATAATAAATAAATAAATAATTGATGAAGGCTGACCATACATTAGAAATGCAAATTGTCCTTTTTTTAATCTAAAAACGTTGTATAAAATGACACAGCGTCAGGGTGTCTACTGAAAGGTATAAAATATGATGCAATTTGTGTGTTATTTTAATAATTTAACTGATAGAACATTTGTTTTGTAACTTGTCTAAAATACGACGTCAATTAAGTAGTTGTTTGATGTATACTTGCACATTTACAAATAATAAATGTTAACGTTTTATAGGCCGTTCATCAAGAGAGCTTATTATTTAAAATCAGCTTTATACCCCTAGTAGATTAATGTCCTCATGGAAAGGTGTAATAACTGATATTACGTCACATTAAACTTGTTACCGTCCACTTCTGGACATCTTTTTTTAGTATGTGAGGATTATAATCTTGACCAATCTATACTAATATTATGAAGTGAAAAGATTTGTATTTTTAATGTTTGTAAAGAATAAACTCAAAAACGAATGTACCTACTTTAAAAATTATTTCATCAATAGAAAGCTACATTATTCCCGAGTGACATACATTTTTCTCTACAAAAATCTTTTAACGTGAGCGTAGAAGCTGGCAGAAACTATAAGAAAATAATTGCGTTGATGGTGTATCTTATCTTCATACGAATATTATAAACGTGAAAAATTTTAAGAATGGATGTTTGTTCTCAATGGACTCTTGAGATAGATAGTTGAAATCTTGAAATAAAACATAGGCTATTTTTTATCCCGGAATTCCCACGGGATTGGCATTGACTAGGGAAACCGCGAATTAAGTCACAGGCAGAAACTTGTAACATATTAAACAAATATATTTCTACATACATTGCCTACTGTATCTCAGAAACAAAGCTGTATAATTGTAAAATTAGAAGCAAAAACTACAATACAAAACAACAAAAAAAATCGTCTACACGACCACGTCCTTCAGGCCACATCCAGCCATTCACAAACTCGCAGTTCTCTGCTCATCGGCAGTGAAGGGCATGCCAATTATGTTTTTGACGCAGGAAGCAGGCTTTCACTAGGAAATTGAAATAGCCGCTGTTTTCCTAGCGAATATTTACAAGGGGTGCTCTACTGCTACGGTAGGTATATGTAGGGGATGTTGCTATGTATGGGGGTAGAAGTTACAGTTATGTTTTTGAGATGGAATCGATTTTAGGACGAGCGATTAGAAAAGAGGTGAAATGTTGTCACGTTTTGAAACGTTGGACTTTATACTGGTATTAATTTACTTATACAGTATGTTAACTAACAGAGGGCGTTCCCGTTAACCCGCAATAGTATAAGCACATCAATTAGATTGTCGCACACGCGGCCCGTCATTCATAAATAAATTGCGACGTTGCCAACCTTCAAGTACGCGTGTACAGAGTGTTTCTTTTACGTAACAATTTAACATTTTTAGTGAATATTTTAATATAAAAAAATAAAACCATTTTATTTTCGAATGGTAATATTTTTTTTAGCATGTATGGATGCTATACTATTGCAGGTTAACGGAAACGCCCTTTGTTAGTTAACACACTGTATAAATCCTATCATCTACTACTATAATCAGCCCATAAAGTTCCCATTGCTGGGACACAGGCCTCCTTTCTATGGGAAGAATGGGCCGTAATCCACCACGCGGCCCCAGTGCTACTAATAAATCTGTATTATATGTATTTCGATGAGCGGTGCAGGATTTTTTCAACACTTTTTATTACTTTCCAGTGATATGTTTCTTGGTTTTCTCAAAGACCATAGCGCCGATATAAGCTAGTATATTACATACTAGCTGTTGCCTGCGACTTCGTTCGCGTTAATTTAATATTTATACCTGTATTAAATATTATAATGTACAATCTTTCGTCCCTTTAAGAGGTAGACCTTTGAATAAAAAGCCTATGTTTGACCACGAGTCTTCAACTATTTTCATTCCAAATCAGTGGTATCTTGTTGCTCAGCTAATGGGTTTTGTAGGTCAGATAGGTACAAACTTCATGTAAGACACTAGTACTTAGCCGCACCCGGTTAGACTGGAAGCTGACCCCCACGTAGTTGGATAAAAGGCTAAGCAGATGATAATTGGATAAAAGGCTAAGCAGATGATAATTGGATAAAAGGCTAAGCAGATGATAATTGGATAAAAGGCTAAGCAGATGATAATTGGATAAAAGGCTAAGCAGATGATAATTGGATAAAAGGCTAAGCAGATTATAATTGGATAAAAGGCTAAGCAGATTATAATTGGATAAAAGGCTAAGCAGATTATAATTGGATAAAAGGCTAAGCAGATTATAATTGGATAAAAGGCTAAGCAGATGATAATTGGATAAAAGGCTAAGCAGATTATAATTGGATAAAAGGCTAAGCAGATGATAATTGGATAAAAGGCTAAGCAGATTATAATTGGATAAAAGGCTAAGCAGATTATAATTGGATAAAAGGCTAAGCAGATTATAATTGGTTTTATTAGCGGATCTACTTAGGGACCAATTTTAATACGGGTTTGCAGGACAGACATTGAACAAGCGTACGTTCCAAACAGAATTAGATCTTTAATAATAGTCCTTTTCAAATAACAGAGCTGCGCCAAGCTATTCAAGATCGGGAAAATAAAAGAGCTTAGAGAAACTAAGTGGGCATTTTGTCACCGATTCTGCGAATAATTTAATTTAGAGCAAAAAGCCCTGCGCAAGCGCATCAATCTCAATCTGCTAGCGCGGGCACTTAGCCACTGAGTCATAGGAACAGTAATACAACGTTGATAAATACGAGAGGCAATTAATTAAACCACATATACGATACGTGTTTACGGTTAATCCGAAACTATTAAAAAAAAGTTTACGAGAAAAATACGAAAATACTTTTTTCAAAAAACTTAAATAGCTGAATAATCAAAGTACATATAACGTAAACAGCCTTTGTAAAAATTTATGATGCAGAGCGGCACCGTAGCGTGAATTTTATCGTATTAAGATGCCCCCTAGATAACTATGCGTAAGTAGGTACTTAGTTTTAACTAAGAAAAAACTTCAATAATTTCCTGTGACTGTTATTCTAACTATGCTTCTATTGACGTGATTTTTGGTGTGTAGCCTGAAAATGATGCATAGTAAATGTGGTTTCATTTAATGCCTCTCACTTTTATCAACGTTGTATTTTTGAACAAACCAAGAAAGATTACACTTGAGTATTCAAATTAAGTTTATGAAAAAAAAAAAATACTAAGACTTTATTCATGAATTATTTTGGGGGAAATATATACTTGTAAAACACCCTCAGTCTTGAAGAGACTTGACCTTTCAGAAACAAAAGTGCTACACTTACAAAAAGGCCTAACATAAAAAGATTTTGTAAGGCATACCTTTAAAAATCTTTGAAATTAATAAATACTCTCCTCATTTGATTTAATAAAAATATAAGTAACTATGTAAATGCTAACAACACGTACCGGCGCACATAAGAACTGGGCCGGAAATCAATTCATCGGTCATCAAAAACGTCGTCAATATCGCTGTCAATCGGGAGTGCCTAGAAAACTGGCACCGTTGCAAAGTTGAATATTTTTTTGATGAATAAACCCTCACACTAGGACGTTCTAGAAGCAAAGATCAACGATCTAGATACATGAAAAGTCGACGAAATTAATTACTTAATCTTGAAGTCATGGTTAGTTCATTAGTTGTGAGCTGCGATGTTCTTACGAAAAAACCGCAGCAGCGAAATGCAAGGGCAGCTGAAAGAGCAGGGTGGGCTTCAAATTTTAAGAAGTCAGATAGTCAGATAGTATGTGTATTTTAAGTCAAATCTGACCCTCCCTTCTGCATCACCCAAAGCGGGAAGAATCATTTGATGATTTTCCTCGAAAAAGAGGGTCTTAGCTACTGGGTTTTATTTTTTGTCCTCGAAAAAGAGGGTCTTAGCTACTGGGTTTTATTTTTTGTCCTCGAAAAAGAGGGTCTTAGCTACTGGGTTTTATTTTTTTAATTTTTTTTTATTTAGAGGCTTTTACCTCACAAAGGTACGTCAGCTTCATCTTACCTTGGTTTTATGAAGTTAACTTCGCGAAGCTTAACTAATACACTCTACGTGACTGATATTCCTAAGATTGTCAATATTGTCATCTTAAGCTCGCGTTCCGCGTCCGGCAAAACGACATTTACGGCCCGGCACGGTTCGGTGCGTTCCGGAACGGCTCGGAATGGCAATAATGCCGGTGACAGGTCACAGTGCCACATTCGTATTTTGTTTATGTCTTGCTGCAAAACTTCACTATGTCAGACATTTCAATGTACGTGCATCAGAATCCTGGAATGACACTTTATTCCAACGTCATTGTAGACTCTATTATGTTGGTAATAAAGTAGAAATTTGGTAGCAGGTGAAAGGTTTAAAATTAAATCGGTTTAAGCATTGTCTTGACGCTAATCGTATTTTTGTTATTCCCGTTACGGTTGTTTTATTGTGAGCTGTTGCTGAATTGAAGTTAAAAATAGGTTTGGAACTATCTGGTTCAGTTTAAGAATGTATTAACCCAAACTAAGAAATAACCTAAAAATTATATCATAAGTAGACAATTCAATACAAAACCGATTTTTTCCTCAAAAACTGCGAAATATCTTCAAAATTACTTAATAATGATATTATCTAATAAATTATGCAGTAATTTAACAAGATAACCGATCACCGTACCGAAAGTACCAACTGGAACGATTCGAAATTGAAGGAAAAAATTGTGGTCACTTAATTAGCTATCTCTTTCGCACTTATGCAGTCTTTGTATTTTCTTTCTCCCTCTAAATGACGCGATATGTCGAGTATTTCCGTTGTGGGCGCGAATTTCGGGCGCTGAGCGATAACCACCTTGTTTTATTTGTGATGACTTGGTTACAAGATAATGGTTTATTCTGAGTGATGAGGTGAAGACATGGACAAGGAGAATTGGGTTAGTGGGTGTTGTTTTAAAATGTGTGAAATTTTGTAATGATCATTGATGACGTCAGATGCATTGAGTAAATTGCAGTGGGAAATACTTCCCAGATGGGATACAGGTCTCTGTGTATTGATTCTTCTAAGTTATATTTAGCTAATCATAGTAATGGTAATATCTTCGAGACTTTTTGTATAGGTAATTATGTAGGTACTTACAGAAATAACCTTTCGACTATGAAATCTCAATCAATCAAAGTGCAAAAATTTAGATGTACGGATGTTTATTAGTCAATCACGCTAAAATGCCTGAACGGATCTGGATGACATTAGGTGCAGAGATAGATATATTTTCTGTGGAAAACATGCGAAACTTGAATAAAGTCGAGGATAACAGTTACTTTATTATAACTCTCAATGCCCATGACTAAAAATAGTTGCAGATACCGACAGTAAAATCTTCCGTCCAATATAATGAAGCAATCAAAATTAAGAGGAAATAATGTCTCAATATGAAATAGGCATAAAACTTCAAACAAACATTCTAACGATACTGAATACAAAAAAAAACAAAGCTACTATAAAACGTCACAATGACAATAAATGATCAAGCGATACAGCGAAGCGCTTACAGCGGCTATTAGATATAATAACAGAGTTCTTAATACCGTACAACTATAGCCCCCCTTAATAGCTCTAATCGGAACACGTATGATTATGAAAAGTGTTGTCAAATTAGTGACAATTGACAGTATTCTGGAATTACCAGGTAATTAGCGCTCCGGGCAAAGGTTAGGAATCAGAGTATTAACTATTAATACGTCTTTAAGTAGGTATTTTCTGTTGTGGAAAAGAAAAGGGTGAAGGTACGAGTAGGGTAGTCTAGGAAATTAAGTGTAATTTTTTTATGAGTTTTGTAAAGGATTTTTTTTATTGATAATAGGTTCGCGCCACCTAGAAGAAATCTTTTCATAGTATATGACATCCGGAGGATTTTATAAAAAATATATACTAATATTATAAATATGAAAGTTTAGGTGTTTGTATGGAAGTTTGTAACTCAATCAAGCCAAAATGGCTAGACAGATCTGAACGAATTTTGGCACAGAGATAGCTTATTTTTTGAAAAAGGGTTTTTTTTGTCACGTAAACGTAGCCACGGACGAAGTAACTATTTAGTTATCTGTGGCCGCGGACAGCTAGCAAAGCATAACGAAGACATTTGCTGTATACAGTACTAAAAAAATAACTTAGGATGTAACCGATCCAATCATTTTAATCCAATGACGTAATCCTATTAACAAAACTATGAATATTTATCGTCAATTCAAAACAAAACCCGGAAGTATTTTCACGTTAGCACGGAATAAGTCCATGGGAACCTCCTAACATGACAAATAGTGTTGTCCGAGACGACGTTTAATAAACACGGCATAGGGGGCAATTAAACCCCACGACACGTCAAAGGGTTAATACTAGGTTGTCGGCTCGTTTGTACCGGGGGTCGATTGGACCAGCAGGGGGAGGGTTGAATTTTTAAGTGTTGCTTTTATAGATTTTGTGATATAGTAATTTGTATGATTATTTTAGAGGCACATCTGGGTGAAATCAAGTGAAAAAAAAAACAAAGATTTTACGAAGTCAATAGATAGAAGGTGGCGGTGCGTAGTAGGTAAATTAAGGGAATCTGCTAGTAGACATTAAAAAAGGAGTGATAGATTAATAATCCGTCGAGAATCGATATCCAGTCTAGAAATACAATTATATTACATAGATCGACTACCTATCTGACTTCCTAAACCCAGTAACTGGGTAACACAATGCCCTTTGGCTAGACTGGTGTCAGAACGTCTGGATTCGAACTTAAATGGTTATCAAAGATGTATAAATGGCAGTCAAGACTAAAAGTAGGTAAAACATGCTTTCCGAATTACGGAGGAATTCTGATAAGTCAAGGAGATCACCCATCCACGGTTGACCTCGGTAAGGGATGCTGCACCTTGAAGATCGACATTTACGGCTGTTGTGTTAGTCGTTAGGGGCTTCGCTTCCATGGACTTTATCTCGATAAAAACATAAACCCCTTTGCAATCCGATAAAAAATAGCCTATAACCTCCCTCAAACTACTTCCATACCAAATTTCATCCAAATCCATCCAGTACTTTCTAAGATTAGCGCGTTCAAACAAACAAATTCTCCAGCTTTATAATATTAGCTATAGATAGTAATTATATTCTTCCTGTCAAGAAGAACTAAATCGGGTCTAAAAGTCACATTCAAATGATGCGTGGAGGGCAAAGATAATTATGTCCATAAATATCAGCTGGTCGCTTAGCAACAAGTGTCATAATAAACAAAAAGTCCTTAAATTCAGATAAATCTAAACAAGATCTGGAGATGTCAAGTTTTAAATCTAGAAGCCTCAAAATAATTACAGGGGTGTATTTCAATTGAAATAATTAGGTTTTTAGAAAGAGACTTTTATCACGTTTGCAAAGGAAGCTAATACAAAATCCTATAATCGTGACAGGGTTAATTGACTTATGTTAAATAATATAATTCGTCGGAGTGGTTTTCGAAGAAAGTCTTTCATTGCCTTCCTAAGCACCATTCAGATTTTTATCTTCTACAATGAGTTTAAACATGTAATATGCCATGACGTAAAACCGACTAGAAAATTAACGATATCTTAAAACAGTATAGAAATTATAAAAATGTTATAGGATTGCGGATTCAATTTTCTACGTGTAATAAACAGTTTGCGGGCTAACCCTGCGGATGACGCGAGCCCCGCGGCGCCACTTCAAAGGAAATATAAATGTATGCATTGTTTAGCGAAAATCCACCCGCGGGGTCTTTCAGACCTTACACGGCACGGTGGGGGTTGAAAGTGTATTTAATGTATTTTTACCTGAGTGTAAGTCGTAATGCTTTTAAGTATTTTTCAGTAAAATCATAACGGCATTAGCTTCGAGTTCGACGGGCAATAAAATTATTTATGTAATTTTCTAGGAAAACCGGTGGGTAAAATCATTGTGGCTGGCACTGCCATGACGTACAATACTGCTACGCGAATTGGATTAAATTCAGTATTTTATTGTGTAGAAATCTTCTTTTTATATTAACTTCCCTCCTCTTGACTTCGATCTCGCCTGATGGCAAGCGGTTAAAGAGGTCTACGATGGAACGAGCAAGCCCAGAAGATGCCTGTTCACTCTTGCTTGAAAGGCTGGCGGGTCATATGAGGCAGAGAACACAGAAGCTGACAAAGAGTTCCTCATCTTGGCTGTGCGCAAAACGAATGTAGGTATAAGAGAAGCGTAGTACGACAAGCCGGTATATTGATAAGTGTGAATATGTTACAGTAAGTCTGGTAGAAATATAGGTATGACATAAAGAAAAGAACTAATATATCTACCTGCAATGTATAAATATTAGTGCAATATTATATCTTACTACTTGATGACCTAAGGAAGGCTCTCCTCATTGATGAGATTGTCGAAATGTCAAAGTATAACGGACTGATCATGTGACATTTCGCCTCGCTACTACTGACAGAATGTCACTTGTCGAGAACTTCAATTGAAATAAAAAATGACAATAACTTTTTTTTTGGTGGGGGTGAAATTCATCAAATGACTACCCGCTCTGGGTAGAGCTGAAGGGAGTGTCAGACTTCTGCTGACTAAAAACCCATGGTGGGTTTTTATTCCTATTGTTTCGGGGCAGCGGTATCTCGTTAGAACGTTTCCGCATCCCCGGCAGGCAAGAACGACCAATGAGCGTTGTAAATTATTTATTCATATCATACAATTATTGCTTCATACAAATACTGAGTCCCACATTAAATTGCCACCATTTCAAATGAGATCAAGACCTGGTCTTTAAGTCAAGAAAGAAAAAAAGAAAGAAAGAAATTGCGTTTATTGGCACATAAAATCAAGAAATACACATTATATACAACATTAAAAATAATAAATAAAAAAAACAATATTGTGCCAAAAGGGCCTCAGCTCAGCATAATGTCAGGTGGCAACCCTAAGTATCACCACCTAACGCTGGTTTTCAGCTGCAGCCCACGGGTGCCACACGCTCGAATGTGCAATACACACGCGTAAACCTTCTAGTCAAAAGTTAAAGAATGAATACGTTATTTCTAAGTAAGCTTGATTCGTCTTCGACCACATCATCGATTAACATCAGGTGAGAGATGGCGATCAAGCTCGAGCCTATAATCAATAACAAAAAATGTGCGGAGGTTTCTTACTAGTTTTTCTTTTCGAAATGCCTTCTGATAATTTAATAGTCGCACATTAAAATGTCATAATTTAAAAAAGATCAAAGTTCAAAGCTGAAATCAATCGATCATGATTAGCAACCCCTAATAAGGCTTAATAATGTAAGAAGCTTGATACGTTGATGGCAGCCTGTCGGTTAGCTAGCGATGGACACGTTATCATTATGCTAGCGCACGTTGGTCACTGGCAGCTTTCTAGCCATCGTCGTCCTGATCAGATCGATCGAGCATGACAGATAATCTGTACAATTTTAAATGAACCAAGTTCTTTTTTCTATTTTTTTTTTAAATGCCTCTGTATAATTTAATGACGAGGAGTTATTATGCAGGAATTATTAGCAGGCTGTTGTAATGTGAATGATGAAATAGTAATATCATCGCTTATCGAACAACACAGCTGAAGTAATGTTGAGTCAATTTACACGGGAGTTAGAATCTGCTAGAACGGGTTTAATTGATTAATTTAATGAGTTAGTTTTAGTTAAAGTTATTTGATGGAGGGCCAGGAACGTTTGTCTTTAACTAAACCTGATTCATATACTCTTGAAATAAATAAATAATTGTAGCAGATTTTTCAATGCTTTGTAAAGTGAATCAAAATTATTTGGGCGGTATTGTTCGATGAGCGAAAATGTGTATAATGACCGTATGATGATTACACATTACAAATCTAAAAATCAGCCATAGTAAAACCCGTTATAAATGTTAAAAGTTTTTGTTATAAATGTTAAATGTTATTCTATATATAGTTAATTAATTTAAGCTTCAAAAACTCAGTAAACACCAAAAATGAAAAGAAAAAAAAATTACAACCCAAACATCAAATCGAACCAAAAATCGCCCTGTTTAAATGGAAATAAACAAAATTATATTGCCTTCAGACATGAGCGCACATCAAAAGGAAAAAGTAATGCGCAGAGCCGGGTTGACGATGTCATTTCCCTGTAAAATATTAACGTGGGGTCGTCCGGACCGCGCCCTGTCATTTCAGGGTTAATACAGGTTAATACCGGTATTCTCTTTATTTTATACGATTGTACGGAATTATCCGTCTTAACGAGTACATTTTCTTTTACGTTTCGCAGGTATTTTTTTTTCTATCTATTCATTTTGTATTCTATTGCCGACTTGCTTAGCATTTAGGCCGTATTCGATATTATATAATAAAAAAACTTTTTACCAAAAAATTAAACCGACTCCCAAAAAACACTGCAAAGTGAAAAATAACTTTAATTTCGGTAGTCGGTGTCTTTAGTTTTGTATTTTCGTTTTTGGCACCGACTTCCGAAATTAAAGTTATTTTTCACTTTGCAGTGTTTTTTGGGAGTCGGTTTAATTTTTAGGTAAAAAGTTTTTATTTCACTCTTTTTAGTTGGTCTATTTTTAATTTACCTAGTTACAAGAGCCTAATTATCAACTACTTATAACCTTTTACAAAATATTGCTTTTCCCAATGCTGGCCCGTTAATTGTTGAGGAGTTCTCCTGGTACTTCACCATCAGCTCTACATCACCATATGCATTGTGACGAGCATAAAGTGCGTAACATCCATATTCAAGTAATCGAATCGCAATCCACTCAATACTTATTATTGAGTACTTTCGGCGGCCATGTGTGGTCTTCATCATCAGTTCCACTTCCTCAAATGGTACTTTTTGAGAGCAACTGCACAAGTTACTATAATAAATACCCAAAACGACATAGGTGTGCCTATAATATTTGAAGAGTTCCCTCGATTTCTCCAGGATTCCATCATCAGATCCTGACGTTTATGAAAATGGGACCAATATCGAAGTATACCCTTTCAATCAAAAAAAGAATTTTCCAAATCGGTGCAGCCGTCTTCGAGTAATCGATGATCATACATTAAAAAAAAAGAAAAAAAAAAAGATATACGCGTCGAATTGATAACCTCCTCTTTTTGTCGTCGGTTGAAAATGGTCCTTGTTGTTGCAAGACTTTCTACTTATTTGATTTATTTTCTTCCACTGTGTCCCCACACATGTCACCTGTCTTTTCTTGGGCTATTTTACTATGGATTTTCCCTTCAACACGCTCCGCATGCGGTTCGCATGTTCGCAAACGCCGTAACATATTTTTATAGGCACACATAGACACTGCTAGCCATCCAGTTTACTAACAAAAACAATAAAATCTTGACCCCTAAGTCCTAACCTCATCCAAGTTACGACACTACAGACGCGAGTCAAAATCAGATAAAACAACTATCTACAACATCTGCTATCAAAACTTTTTACCGATCAAGTTTAAGACAAAAAAAATTATCATACTCAAAAATATTCAATTTCACGTCAAAAGCTAGTGCACGGTTCGAATTAGTCGATTCCTATGGCAAGAAATTCCAGTTACTCTTTCGAAATACCTACCCTACTTTACCTAAACAACAGCTGTTTAATTACCTTTTCCACCACCCATTAATCTAGTAACCGCCACATAAACCTAGGTAAGTAGCCCATGAGTCATCATAGGTATGTTTCCCACGTCATTTTCCCATAAGCGATCCATACCCTGAACTATGGCGGGGCATACATAGCTGAGACGCAGTAAGTCTATTTTAATTACGACTATCGATATCGGCAGATCCCCGTCTTGCCTACGCGGGAGCTGGGCTGTACCTGAAGTGATGGGACACGGTCGATGCCGCTGTCGATAAACTGTTGAATAAAGAAAAGGACGTGTTATTTTTTGTTGTTCATTTGTACTTACAACGTAAAAGGGAAAAGAGATTACTTTAAATAATTATAAATATGTTACTGTTCAAAATAATGTGGTGAAAATAAACGATATACGGAAATTCGCAAAAGATTGGGTACTTTAAATAAATATACTTAAATAAACTACTGTTAGGAATATTGTGAAGAAACTAAACAATTTATATAAGTAATCTATTACTTGTTTTGATAGGTTAGAATAAAATATTAGCAGATTTTCACATTTACCCTAATGACGATGATATTGGAAACACGGTCAGTAATAATTTATGTGTGAATTTTTTTTTCGTTTAGTTTTGTTTTTAAACAACCAAGGAAGTAACATAATTTTTGATATGCTCCCGCATAAAATTACGCTACGTTCAAATAATATATTCGCCATAACTAGGTACTAAATTCCCATGGTATAAGGATTCATCGATAAGTATTAATCAACTACAAGTATTATAATTTTGTAACTATAATTTATGTGAGAAAATCTAATAATCGGATTCACAAGGCAAAAATAAAACAGCCTTAAAATAGTCTTAGTCGCTAACAAATTTCAAAACTACACATATTCATCGTATTAGTCATCTATTGCTCAAGGAACATAATTAATCACATTAACGTCGATCTACCGCAGTCCATCGATACTTATAGTAACAACACTATTTCTAACACAAACAAGGCTGGATAACGAGGTGAAATATTCACGTAGTAAGCGTTGTAATCAGCTGATAGCTGTCTCGCTCGCACCCGTGCATCCTAGCGCCACCTACCGGCCCCGGGAAAAAGACAGCACGCGACCGCGGCACCTACAAAGGGGTCGCGTCTCTTTGATCTTGCCGACGCGCGTGCGTACGACGGTACGCCTATGTGTGAGTGTATATGCAGATGAGGACGGCACCGAGAATTTGATAATTGCAAAGATTTATGTTGTTTCCTCACTGTGACGTTTTGCGTATTAGTTAATTAATAATGGGTGCTATTTTTGGGAGTATTATTAATTAGTATGGTTGTTTGATTTTGAGGCGTTATTAGGTTGGAGATTAATTTGCCAAGTTGAAAATGAATAGAATAATATAAACATTGTTGTGTTTGTTGCTTTGATTTGTAACAAAATTAACAATGGCAGAACATGTTGCGAATTATTATCGTAATAGATAACTAACATTGCACTTAGTTATTGCCTTAACTGGAAAATACCACATTGAGAAAACCACTCTAAGGAGATAGTTTAATAGATGTATCTTAAACTAGATACAGCTTCTGTACATGCCTGCAATGCTTTGATACAAAATCGTTACGAAACTGTTAACATAAAAATATTTGTTTATGTATTGGGTTCAGGGTTCTTAAGTTACTTAAGTTTAATTTTAGTGAGGATATTATCATTTGAACAATAGAATTTAAGCAAAAAATATTTTATTTATAGTTGTTTTTTTTATTATGTATGTAAGTCTTTAAGTATTATGTATGTATCAGATATATTCTCCATATATCATCCATAAATATGCCACCCTTTCACTTTCACCCTGAGACGAACCTCTTGAAACAACCTGTATTTATACAGGCTGTTTTATCTTGATGAGAAACCCTAGTTGAGGATTATCAAATTATTTCCTACTGGTATGATGCCACATGCTGAATGAGAGTTAATGCTACATTTTACAATTGCATGGTACTTGCGACATTCGGCACATGAACCAAACCATGGGGAAAAGCTAGTTGTTTACAAATACAATTGAGTATAGTTCTAGTTATGTTTTTACAAATTGGAACGCCTTGTTAAACAAAAGGATCAATAAATAATATTCTACAAGTCCAATAATTAGCATAGCGGACCAATAAAACGTATGGCGACTTGATGAATAGATAATAACATTAGATAATGCTAAGACTGTGTGTGTTCGACCATAGATACATTTAATTTATTGGTTTTATTTCACGGATGGAGGTGAATGTGGGATATGGGCCTGAACTGGTATGGTACTTAATTAATTTTGGATACATATCTATACTAATATTATAAAGCGGAAAAGTTTGTTTGTTTGTTTGTTTGCTTGAACGCGCTAATCTTCGAAAGCACTGGGTGGATTTGGATGCAATTTGGTATGGAAGTAGCTTGAAGCTTGAGGAAGGTTATAGGCTACTTTTTACGCGACTGCAAAAAAGGAGAGTTATGTTTTTACCGTTATACCGGAGCGAAGCCCCGCGTGAGTACTAGTTTGTATATAGTTTTTATAGGTTTTCGCAGATATGGTAGCAGATTAAAACTAAACAAAATCGTTTGCTTAGCCTTTTACTAATATGTTGGGGTCGGTTTATAGTCTAACCGGATTCTGCTGAGTACTAATGTTTTACATGGAGGGACTACCTACCTGACGTCAAACAACCCAGTTACTGGGTATTACGATACCCCTCAGTAAGACCGACAAAGATGTACCAATGCTGTTGCGGCATAACGTGCTTACCGAAGAGCGGAGAAATCTCGCTTTGTTAAGATGGTCACCCTTCCAAAGAGCAGCCTCGATAAGCGTTGCTTAACCTTGCGGTTCAAACCGTGCGGCTGTTATTATTTAGCTCGAGGCTCATCAACCAACAATTTTAATCTTAAAATCTTGGTCCTTATCATTGATATATTAAAAGGAGGAAGATACGGTACTAGACACAGCATTTGGTCCTACTAAACTAAGTGATTGCCCGTAGTTGGCGCTCAGTCGCGCACGGAACGTTGTTGATCACACAGCTCAAGAAATTCTCGTCTCATCGTGTTTTTAAGGATTTTTTTGGAATAATTACGTATCAAATTACTATTTGTGTAGCTAAACAGTGTTTTAATTACACCAGGAAGAAAAATAAGAGACATGGGTTATGGGATCACTTATTACTTGCAATCTCATTTCATTCATAATCGCAAACATTTGGCAGCTGAGGCGATTTCGCTCCCACTACAGCGCCGTCTCCTATCTCTGTCCTTGTCTATCGGTAACTGTAGGTTTGGGACTAATGATGACACTGAACACAGATGTGTGAGTTTCCGTGCATGTATTCGTGCGCCGAGCCCAGGTTTACTGATTGCGATGTTAGCGCGTAACATATCTTCCTCCTTTTAATACATCAATGGTCCTTATTAACATAATTTAAGTAACACTAATACTATTCTTAGCCAATTTTGGATTAGTATATAATTTGTATGCATGTCGTTTATGTGACAATACAAACATTTTCTTTCTTCTTTGTTTCTGCAATTTTTCGACAGCCCACGCAAATTTTCAAAACTCGATCAGTCAACGAAAATCCTCAATATTGTGTGTTTGATAATGCAGTTATAATGAGCCGGTCGGTGCTTTGGATTAACTGATAACAGATGATAACAGGTGATCCGCTCGCTATGACTTGGAGTGGCACTCCTGCGCATATCAGTGTTATTAAATGTTTTAAATATATTTTTGAGTCATGGGTAAGAGAGGCAATTATGTTGTAAAATCTTTTAGAAATGTAAGGTAGAACGAAACACTCGAACCGACCAACGGATAAGAATCAATCAAAGTGAGGATTAGAATTTTGGGCTGTGGTGATGAGAAATACAAAAAGATTGCATGCTTGAAAAATAAATTAAGTAAGCGCGAATTACTTTTTCATTTTATAACTTTAGTCTATTTAATTTTTTTATGTAGACGCCAGCACATCAAGCTACAACAATCTATCAAATTTCTTTAATAGATTTTCAACTTTATTATTAAAGAAATTAGGTTCAAAGTTGATTGGGAAAATCTGTCAGTTTCGGGTAGCTTCATGTGCTGGCGTCTGTACATAGTTAGGTTTAGCAGTGTTTTTTAAAATTCAATGTTTTATTTTGTTATTTTGATAGGTCAGGTTTACTTTGAACTTCCTTTGTACCATATGTTCGACTACTGTGCAAACTTTTCAACTACAGAAACCCAAAAGTTTCTTTAGCAAACGGGATTTACACATGACTATTGATTTTGAAGCTTAATATTATTATTTTGTTCAATTTTCTCTTATAATAACTTTGTCCTGACAATAACGAATACTAGAAAATGACGGACTGACTGAACAAAACTATCCAATTTGATGAGGTCAGTTCGGCGATCCATTTTTATTTATATGTATAGATTTTGTAAGTATGATTTATGTGTTTTATATGCATGCCAATTTACATGTTCTAAGTGTCTGTCTTTAAGTGAACCTATCCCTAAAAACGAGTCTGCCAATAGAATTCAGTGCAGAAAACAAATAAAGCTGTCAAACAAAATATTTAATTTGGTTCGCCCTATGTATAGAAATATTATAAGGTGTAGAATAAAATCAAGAAAACAACAAATAAAGATTAAATTACTTCTTCGCATATGGCAATTAATATTCCAGATACAATTTTAATGAGTAATAATTACCGAATTTTGATATATATTTCTTATTATTGTTATTATTATTTTTTTCTCATTGTTTTATTTAATTGTAATTTCAATAATTTTAATAATAATAATAATATGTGGCTCGGATGTCAACCCGCCTGTCAAAAATTTTCTTCTTCAGTTTTATTTTTGAATACAAATTTGATAAATAAATAGTATATAACAAATGCATCATGTTTAATAAAACCAAAACCGTAAAAAAAAGCAAAAGCCACTGCAGAAATGCCGAATATACCTTCTGGAAAGAAAATCTCTACAAGACGACTCAAATTAAAAAATGTTGACAAGATACCGGGCCCGGTTACAGCAAACCACACGCCCAAGACCAGCGGAATCATCGCTGAGCTCCGCCTCGCAGCCACCGGGACCTTCTCCAGCCGTGAGTCAAGAAATTCCGGCCGCTGCAGTTGCGTCGAGCTCGAGCGATGAGTACTTCTCGCCGCCGACGACACCACCACCTGCGCGTCGGCGAGGAAGAGGCCGCCCTCCGGCCCGCTTAGGACTTCGAGGCCCTCCGGCCTCCGATGGGGTCCCCGCTGCCGGTGGAAGTGTGCAGCGCATGCGATGGACACATTCCATCAATGAAAATGTCATGCGCTCATACTTTGGGGCTACAGAGGGGGGAACTAACCTGACTGCGTACCGTGGTCGGATGCTCTCTCTGTTTCAGGTACTTGAACCAGCTGTCAACGTTTCGGCCCAACGACTATCGGATCAGGTGCGGGTCATCCAGCGTAACCGTATGTTGGATGACGCCGTACTTGATAGACTACGCCTCGAGTCACGGTGCAGCCGTGTCTCATCTGCTTCGCCACCTGCCGCGGTGCAACTACAACCCAGTATTTCACCGCGACCCGACCACGTCGGTGAAGATGATGATGACGAGGCTATAACCGTGAGTACCCAGTGCAGTGAACGATTGAGGAGTGCTTTGGAGTGTGCATTACGGGAGTATCGCACCATACTGCCTGAGCTTAGACCTCGTTTGCCTCGTTTACCCATGCATAAGAAAAATAGGGCGCTAGTGTGTGCTCTAGATTCACTGCTGTCAAATTATTTTGACAATAGTGAAGACCTCACCGATACCCATTCGATCCTATACTGTGCAGCTGTAGCGGCTTGTCGCGTAGCTCATGTCAAGTTTCCAAAGACTGACAGAGTTATACGACCAGCTGTACCAGCTTGGCAGGGCAGGATCGAACGTCGTATTGCTGAGGCTAGAACACTCATTGGTAAACTTATCTGCTTCAGGCAGGGCAACACTCGTCCTCGAGTGATGCGCTTTGTGAGGCGGGTGTTCGCGGGGACTGATGTTAGTCCTCGAGATTATCTGACCCGGGTCACAGAGCGTATCGACTTCCTGAAGCAGAAAGTCTATGCATGGGCAAATCGAATACGCAGATATAAGCGGCGGGTGGAGCGATACACTCAGAATCGCACATTCCAAAGCAATGAAAGGTGGGTTTATAGGGCCTGGGAGCGACCTGACCAAGGTGTGACTGATACGTGCCTACCGGATGATGACGCCATGTGTTCGTTCTGGCGCAGCATCTGGTCGGTGCCTGTCAGCCACATCGAGGGTGGCTGGATGAGTGAGATCAAGCGCACGTGCGATCTTATACCAGAAATGGGAGCAATTACTATCAGCCCCCAAGATGTAACCCGTGCAGTCCGTCCGTTATCCAACTGGAAATCTCCAGGGCCGGACAGGCTGCACAATTTCTGGATAAAATGGTTACAAAGATCGCACGCTCGCTTGGCCGCTCAGTTCCAGTCCGCCTTAGAGTCAGGATCGCTACCTCAATTCCTAACTACAGGAATAACCCACCTGCTCCATAAATCAGGTAGTACTGCGGAACCTAAAAATTATAGACCGATCACGTGCTTACCGACGGTCTATAAAGTTCTTACTTCCATTTTGAGAGCCAAAATTAATAATCATATTGATAAAAATTCAATCATGTCTGCTTCTCAGAATGGATGTAGGAACGGGTCCCGCGGTACTAAGGAGCTTCTCCTCATTGATATTGCCATTAACCAACAGGTTCGTCGTTCCCGAAAGAATCTGTCGACATGCTGGATAGATTATAAGAAGGCCTATGACTCGGTTCCACATACATGGCTCATGAAGGTGTTGGAGTTGTACAAAATAAATCCAATACTCCGCACTTTCCTTGAGTCATGTATGGGGCAATGGAAGACGGTCCTCTGCTACCCAGGATGTCGACAGATCCAGGAAAACAGCGAACCGATTAGGATTGAGCGTGGTATTTTTCAGGGCGACAGTCTGAGCCCACTGTGGTTTTGTCTGGCTCTCAACCCTCTCAGTACACTGCTGGAGGGTTTGGGGCTAGGCTACCAGTTGAGAAGAGGTGGTCAGGTCATATCACACTTGCTTTACATGGATGATTTGAAACTTTTTGCCCCCAGCAACTTGCAACTCATGGAGCTACTGAAGGTAACGGAAAGCTTCAGTAGCGCCATCAGGATGGAATTTGGGGTGGACAAATGTGCGGTCATGCATGTAAAGCGAGGGGAGATTATGGAATCCGTGGGAACTCAACTCTCGGATTCCATACACCTAAGATCCCTCGGCTCAACTGAAACCTACAAATATTTGGGTATGTCAGAGGCACTAGGCATCAATGTTGCTTATGTTAAACAGTCATTGAAGGAACGCTTCTTTGCCCGCCTGAATAAAGTACTGAATAGTCTTCTATCAGGCGGAAACAAGGTGCGTGCCTTCAATGGTTGGGTCATGCCAGTATTGATGTACTCTTTTGGCATACTCAAATGGACTCAGACTGAACTTGACGCCTTGGACAGGCGGGTCCGCACAACGCTGACTGCAAATCGAATGCATCACCCACGTTCATCGGTGATGAGGCTGTATATCCCGCGGAAGTACGGGGGTCGTGGCATTTTAAATGCAAAGACCCTACACAACCGCGAGGTATGCAGCCTTAGGGAATATTTCCTAGAAGCCGACGTGGGTATGCATCGAGATGTGGTAGCGGTGGACAAAGGCCTCACTCCGCTCTCCTTAGGTACCGAGAATTGGCGCAAACCTGTAGTATTAGATACTAATGACCGCAGAGAAGTATGGCAGAGCAAGGAGCTTCACGGGCGCTATTACCGGGCCCTTCATGGGTCTGACGTAGACACACTAGCGTCCGTAGCCTGGCTACGTTTTGGTGACCTCTTCGGGGAAACCGAAGGTTTTGTCTGTGCGATTATGGACGAAGTTATGATGACGAATAACTATCGGAAATATATTGTGAAGGATGGTACGGTAGACACATGTCGGGCATGTCACAAACCGGGAGAATCCATTCGTCACATTATCTCCGGTTGTTCTCGTCTGGCTAACGGAGAATACTTGCATAGACACAACCTCGTAGCCAGGATTATTCACCAGCAACTTGCTCTTAAATACAATCTTGTGGAATCAGAAGTACCATACTATAGGTATGTGCCCGACCCAGTTCTCGATAATGGCAATATTACACTGTATTGGGATCGGTCTATCATCACTGACAGGACTATTGTTGCCAATAAGCCTGACATAGTGGTGATAGACCGATTAGAGCGTCACACAATGATTGTTGATATAGCAGTCCCCCATGACGAGAACCTCGTGAAAGCTGAGATAGATAAAAAAAATAAGTATCTTGACCTGGCGCGCGAGGTTGTCGACATGTGGGATGTGGAGACAGCAATCATTGTGCCGATAGTCGTCACAGCCAATGGCATAATAGCCAAGAGCCTTGACAAACATCTAAGGAGGCTCTCGTTGGGCAGCTGGATCAAGGGCTTGATCCAGAAAGCAGTACTCCTGGAAACGGCGCGTATTGTGAGGAGGTTCCTCTCTATGGAGCCCTGACCACCGGTAGCTTGGACCCTGTTCCCGACACCGGTGGGCTACTATTTTTTATATTTTTAAATGTTTTTATTTTTTATATTAATATTTAAAAATGTAATTGATATGTACATAGATTAAATAAATGAAATAATAATATTTTAATTTTACTATATTCTATAATGATTGATTTTTATGACATGTATTGATTTTTATATGGGATGTTTTAATGAATTAAATGATTCTATTCTATTCTATTCTATATTTAAAATTACACGTACTGTACAAACGCATCCATATCCAAATTATGCATTTCATTATAAATTTCTGGTTTTTCTACGCATTAGTAGCGTATCGATAAAAAAAATCTGATACCTACCCTACATCATAATATATTACGATAATAATCAAAACATGAAATTTTAATTTACCTTTGCTTCCTCCATTACGGAGCTTTAATAATTACCAAATTAGAAGATAGGACTAATGATGTAAACAGAAGGTTTTTAGTAATCATAATGATTAGTTTTATCAAGTTGATAATGTTATCTTGCATTCAAGACATAGTGATTATATACGACTACCTAGTCTATCGAAGATGCGTAATAGAGTAAAGGTAGACAACACAGTCGTCTAATAAAATGAAGTACACTTCCAGTCTAAACGGATGCAGCAGTCGCTATCTAACCTCGCGTGCGCTCTTTGTAGTCAGAAATGCAGTGCTTTACTTGCCATTCACAGATATTAAAACGTTCGTACGTTTTAGATGACTTTAATTAGTAGTACATCTAAGACTTGTTCTGTTAGCATGGTTTCCGACTTAGAGATCCGTCACGTGGCTGTGGCTATGCTAAAAATCTATAAAAGAAAAAGTTTTTGTGACCGAGTACTCCGCCGCATACCCAGTGTCATAATCCTGTGCACGCCGCTGGGTAACAGCATCCTGCCGGGGATCCGGCAATATTCTAACGAGATATCGCGGCCCCGGAACTTAAGGGCAGCTGAAGGAATAGGGTGGGTTTTTAGTCAGTAGACACTACCTTCCGTTCCACCCAGAGCAGGAGAAGTCATTCGATGATTTTCCCACCCGGAAAAAAAGGGTAACAGCATCCTCCTTGATAAGACTTATGCCAGATTTTCCGGCTTCTGACTAATCGTGACTAGGGCTGCCATCACCAAATTTGCCGGCCACAGACAAAGACTTATAAACCCCGGACATTTGGGTAAAATCACAGTTTTTCCCCGGACACCGTAGAAAAATAAGTTTATGAACTTGAAACTAAAACATCGATGTTTAATTATGGTTTTTATTTACTGATTAATATAAATAATATAAATAACTGATAAATAACATTGTAGAGCTTTAGAACTTTTTAAATAACAGTCTCTTCCTTTTCATTTAATCAACGTAACATAAACAATGAGACGAAATACCATAGGAAAATAATAATAGAGATCGTGCTTTTTGGCACCTGTAAGACCATTGTGTGTCCGGGTTTTACCTGGACGCTTATTAGGAAAATCCCCCCGGACGCTCTCCAAACTAGGACAAATCCGGGAAAACCCGGACGGATGGCAGCCCTAATCGTGACGAATGTCAAAGATGTTCAAAAGACAGCCGGGACATACTGCATGAATCTTGATTTGTTACGATGGTCACTCCACGGACCAAACTCAACAGGCGTTCGTTGCTTCATCTTAAAATTGTCCCGTGCGGCTATTACTATACCCACGAGCTCTTCACTACAACAGGCCCAAGAACATGGAATTATTTTAAAAGACAAGTAAGTAGATCCGGGCAAAACAAAGGGAAAGGATTGTACGTACTGTATACTACAGAGCAACAGATACACTAGAGAAAATATGTCTTCTAGAATTCCTAAAAGTTCAACTTTCCAATTTAGTACAGCACGTTTGACGGTACAATATTCCTATATAAAAAATCTAAATGTCAAACATAAAGGCATATCTTGTAAACAAACCCTGCTTTCATAACGTTGTACCAGCATCTACCAAAACACGTGGTTCGATAACAAAGCCAGGCTTTTCCCCGAAAAACGTTAAATCAACAACAAAAGAATCGAAACGCAAGCTCTGCACCAAACGCAATTTCGCCAAAAACTAAAAGAAAAACGCGAAAAATTCGTAAAGGCCCGATTTCCCTGTCCATTGTCGTTTCTATGTATATTTTTCTTTTTTTCATCTTATTTAGCGCTTTGTCGGCGAGCCCTTTGAAGTCTCCCCCCTCCTTCGCAGGGTGTTACAAATTGCGTCACGTTCGTATTGTATAGCGTAAACACGATTCGCTTACTAGTGTTACTCGTTAGTAAAAATAAATAACGATTCCGTACGTAATTCTGAAACGAAACGACAATTGAAAGGGAACATCTTTCCTCTTAAGTAATTTATCGTAGCCATCATTTTTAATCGGAAGATGATATCCATACATACATATATATATACCTAACTACAATAAATTGAACCGTCAATCTGTGTTTCATAATAAATGTATTAAGTGCTTATGAAACTTTTTTTAAATATTTTTGTCAGTCCCACTCCTAGGCAAAGGCCTTTCTCCACTCATTCTACTTCTCGCGAGCTTGTGCATCCCTCCAGTTCCGATAGGACCTACCTAGTTCACCCCGCCATCATCTTCGTAGTCTGTCATCATCTTCAAACAAACTTAATGAACATTTTTGTCTGTTTGTCCGGACCAATCGTTAGACCGGCAAGCCGATGTTAATGGGACTGTCACTGGACTGTAGAGGAGAATATAGGCTACCAGAATTCCCGCGTGGTCCGGGATTTACGCGAGAAAGAAGTCGCGAGTACAGCTAAGTTTTGAAATATAAGTTCTAATAAACAAGTTCCTTATTGGGCAGTAAAGCATAAATTGCATAGAACTGAATTATACTGCAAAGAGTTTTGCTCAGCAGTGGGACGGCAAAGGTTTACTAACAAAGCACCAAGCTTAGAATGTTTAAAGTAGGCAAGCTTCACAGCTTGGCTCACCGGCAAAGTATTGATCACCTGTCGGTATTCTACAGATTGACTTCGGAAGAGTGTGCGCAGGAGCTCCATGACCTGATCCATGATACCATCACATTGGTTGACATAACGTCTTGTCAGCGCTTCTCCTCCATATTTATTGTGCCAAAGCCAAGCTGTGGAACTACCTGCCGGCTTTTTAAAGCAAGAGTAAACAGGCATCTTCTAGGCTCGTTCGTTCCATCGTAGACCTCATGTATCGCTTACCATCAGGCGAGATCGAAGTCAAGAGTGGACTCATCCAGAATCATTTATCAATTTTTTTAGAATATCATTTTTCCAGTAGAACAATAGAATAATCTTTAGAACTTCAATAAATATCCCTATCACACATATTCTTGGTTGACTGGGTCAAAATAACGACGTGTTTTTAGCTTTGAAGAACAAGAAAAATAATAGATTGGAACAGCCATAGGGGAAAAACAACTGAACAACGAAACAATGCTTTAGATACGATGTTAATTAAACAATGCAGGACTAACCTACACAAATATTAATTTCTTTGCGACTCAAAATATTCTAACCTGCATAACCAATGCAAACTATGCAGGTTAGAATATTTTGTAAAAGAGAACTCTCTTATGAAGTTATGATTCATCCTGGAATTTTTAAATAGACTTTGCCCTCTGAGTTTGTTTCAATTTTTTTCAGGGTTGTCCGCTAGGAACCACCGGCCTCATCTGGTTTAATTAAAAATCGTTTATCAATAGATGAATGTGCTGTAGATATAAGAAATTAATGACGATGATACGTTGAAATTCATAAATTATCTAAGTCCTCATGTCCTATTTTTTATTTATCAAACGTTAAAAAGAGAGGAAGACTAATAAAATTTCCCACCTACAATAAATGTTCTTCAAACGGTCACTGGTAACCAGGAGTCATGCAGTTTGTTATCTAAGGACTCTGCTACATACTTGACTATGTACCACTAGCTGACACATCTCACTGACCAAAGAGAATTTAATACATCAACATCGCTCTTACGCTCACGTATATAGTTTCAATTGGTGGTATATCTCGTAGTAGTACCAAAAGGTATACAACAGTAGAAGCCGCCGATTCTTAAGCCTGCGCCGAGTAAAATAACTCAAAACGGTCTTCACAACTAAAGGAATATAACCTATAATAGTACTTTAATTACCATACAAAAATATGTAATGAACACTAGAATAAATGTGTTAGCAAACATAGTTGGCAAAATTTAAAAATATTTTATAGTTTATTAAACAAAAATACATAAAGTTGGACAAAAATCCTTACAAAACATGCTCGTGCGTCGCTGAATTTTGATAGTAAACTGTTGAATTTTTTCATAAACTTCAATTCATATTATTCTCTAATTATCATACTATCATTTACAGCTTTAACATTTCAAAAATGTCGCTTGGTTGTTTTAATTTTAATTTTTTCTTCTAATTTGCGCGCTATTTTGAACCATACGCAAGGTACACCGGTCGAAAATTCAGTCGTCCACAGGAGCTCAGAGAGGGGTCACGTCTCATCGTGGAGCGTTTCGCCGGTAACGATAATTCGCGATCTATTGTGTACGTATGTATTGCAGCAATCCATTGAATAACATAAGTCATATTTTTTGTTTTTTTGAGTACGATTTATTATGCATACTCAACAATTACTTTTTATTGTTCAATATATATTTCTTTAACATTTTTTTTTTCAATATTTGTTTTATTATGGGAAAATGTAAAAAAAAATATTATTAGAAGAAAGTTAGCGCAATTCTCATAAAAAGTACGTATTTCTATTTTGTGATGTTATTATTGCTTTTTAACCGACTTCAAAAAAAGGAGAAGGTTCTCAGTTCGTCTTAAACTTTTTTTTATGTATGTAACCTCAAACTCGAAGACGGCTGGACCGATTTGGAATTTTTTTTTCGTTTGAAACGGTATACTTCCTAGTTGGTTCCATTGTTATGAAATCAGGATCTGATGATGGGATCCTGGAGAAAGCGAGGGAACTCTTTAAATATTATAGGCACACCTATAGCGTTTTGGGTATTTCTAATAGTACCTTGTGCAGTTGCTCCCGAAAAGCACCATTCGAGGAAGTGAAAGTGATGATGAAGACTTTTTTCAAACATTCGATATGGGTATCGTGTAATGGGTTCTTATGGGTGGTGATTGCAAATCTGGAATTTATTTTTAAATACAAGATGGCGTATGCAACTTTTTCTCTCAAATTCGACATGGGTACCGTGTAATGGGTTTTTGTGGATGGTGATTGCAAATCTGACATTCATTTTAAAATCCAAGATGGCGGATGCAACTTTTTCTCAAACATTCGATATGGGTATCGTGTAATGGGTTTTTGGGGGTGGTGATTGCAAATCTGGCATTCATTTTAAAATCCAAGATGGCGGATGCAACTTTTTCTCAAACATTCGATATAGGTATCGTGTAATGGGTTTTTGGGGGTGGTGATTGCAAATCTGGCATTCATTTAAAAATCCAAGATGGCGGATGCAACTTTTTCTCAAACATTCGATATGGGTATCGTGTAATAGGTTTTTGGGGGTGGCGATTGCAAATCTGGCATTCATTTTAAAATCCAAGATGGCGGATGCAACTTTTTCTCAAACATTTGATATGGGTACCGTGTAATGGGTTTTTGGGGGTTGTGATTGCAAATCTGGCATTCATTTTAAAATCCAAGATGGCGGATGCAACTTTTTCTCACACATTCGATATGGGTATCGTGTAATGGGTTTTTGGGGGTGGTGATTGCAAATCTGGCTTTCATTTTGAAATCCAATTTAAAACACATACGATATTCATATTGAATGTTGGAGAATTCAAACAAACATTCAATATGGATATCGTGTGTGTCTACTAAGTTAAATACACTGATAACCTGCAAGGGTTTATTGCTAAGTATAATTAACAAAGTAACGTAAGGGCTAAAATTATCGCTAAATGATGAAAATGAGTGCAACCGGTTGCTGTTCGAAATACACTAAGCTCGCGGCGAACTTAGTGCGACCGCATTATATCGCTTGCTCAACAAACGTGGTCGATTGCAAAATATTGCATCAAACATCGTGTAATAGGTTTTTGGGCATACCGATTGCAATCCTGACATTCATTTTAGAATTTACGACGAAAGTTCATTGGCTACTTTGTTAGCTTACAATTTACACTGGGTTATTGACAATTTAACTGATCCTAGGTTAAGTGACTATTCAGTATTATCTAGGGTATCTAATAATACTGAAATTAATTGTTTAAACCCTTAGATGTGACAAAGGAGAGTTATAATAACACAATTTTACTATATCATCAGAATATAAATCGTTTCTCCGGCAAAATATTAGATGAGGAAATGTTAATAGATAAATATGATATAGATATCTTATGTTTTTGTGAAACCTGGCTAAAACCAGATAGAATGTTGTTTAAAATTAATATTTTTCTGTTACTAGTGCATACAACAGGTCCTCAGTAGGAAGTGGTACTTTAATATTACGTAGTAATTCTCTTAGATATAAGGAACAAAAATATATCACCGCTTGCTCTGTTGATTGCTTATGTGAGGTAGCATGTACAGAAGTTGAAGGCCAAACTTTCTTAAGTGTTTATAGACCACCAGCATCAAACTTGTCATCATTCTTAATGATAATGGGAGACATTTTAAGTACCTAAGCTTATAAGAGATAATAAATTAGTTTTCGTTTGTGGTCACCTAAATATTGATTTGTTAGTAAATTCACCTGAACACTGCAAGCTTACTTCATTGTTTGGTTTATTTAACTTAAAATGCACATACAAGGAAGCAACAAGAATAACAGCAACATCAGCTCAATGCATAGATAATATTTATACTAATTGTGCCATAAAATACTCGTCTCAAATTAGTGGAGTTAGGTCTGACCATACAGGTCAACTAGTATCCTTTGAGTTGGTTAAAAAGCGGCAATTAAATAAGACTATTAAGTTTAGACCACTAACTAAAAAGAAATTAATGTTTTTAATGATAACATGTTAAGTAATCTTTCAATGGCCAATTTTGACTCCCATGACCCCAATGAAAATTACAGGATGTTATTTTCTTCACTATGCCACGAATTTAGTAAGGCATGTCCAGTTAAAAAATTTCAAATGAGTAATAAATCTAAATTTAATGAATGGGCCACTGCTGGAATAAGAATAAGCTGAGACAATTTATACAACTTATACCATGAAAAATCATTGACTTCCGATGAAGCCTTCCATAATTATGTAAGAAACTACTCAAAGATATTTAAAAGAGTATGCGCCCTAAGCTAAATCTAAATCAGAAAGTAATAAAATTAGCATTTCTAACAATAAAATAAAAACTGTGTTGAAGGTGATAAACAAAGAAACTGGAAACACAAACCAACAGGGTTAGAATGATTTGACTTTGAACATCGATGATCAGGTCATCTCAGATAAGTCAAAAGTGGCTGAGAAGTTGGAAAATTACTTTACCAATATTCCAGTAGAGGTTACTAAATCTCTACATTCTTCGCCATTATTAGCAGAATCTTTTTTAAAGGAAAACTTCAATAAGGATATACCAACATTTTCATTTAAGCCCATTTCTATTGATGTAATTAAAAAGCATTCCAAAGTCATAACATAACAAACACTGATGACTTATGGAGTGCATCTGTTAGGGTTCTTGGTAATATTATTGACTCAATTGCTGCTATCCTAACAGACACAATTTATACAACTTATACCATGAAAAATCATTGACTTCCGATGAAGCCTTCCATAATTATGTAAGAAACTACTCAAAGATATTTAAAAGAGTATGCGCCCTAAGCTAAATCTAAATCAGAAAGTAATAAAATTAGCATTTCTAACAATAAAATAAAAACTGTGTTGAAGGTGATAAACAAAGAAACTGGAAACACAAACCAACAGGGTTAGAATGATTTGACTTTGAACATCGATGATCAGGTCATCTCAGATAAGTCAAAAGTGGCAGAGAAGTTGGAAAATTACTTTACCAATATTCCAGTAGAGGTTACTAAATCTCTACATTCTTCGCCATTATTAGCAGAATCTTTTTTAAAGGAAAACTTCAATAAGGATATACCAACATTTTCATTTAAGCCCATTTCTATTGATGTAATTAAAAAGCATTCCAAAGTCATAACATAACAAACACTGATGACTTATGGAGTGCATCTGTTAGGGTTCTTGGTAATATTATTGACTCAATTGCTGCTATCCTAACAGGCACATTTAATTGATGTATATAGACAGCGGTAATTTTCCCGATTTAATGAAACATAGTAAAGTAGTACTAATTTTTAAGTCGGGTTGTAAGAGTGATCCCTCTAACTATAGACCGATATATGTGCTTCCAGCATTAAGCAAAATATACGAAAAAGTCATGCTGGACCAGATGCTATCATATTTTAACTCAAATGGAATTCTGCATAGTCGGCAGTTTGGTTTCACGAAAGGTAGGTCAACAATAGGGCATGTAATATTGGAAAGTTTTCAATTCCGATACTGATTTCCGATATTAGATTTCAATATCGGAATTCCGATATTAATACCGGAATTTCGTTATTTCGTTAAAAATTGCAAATTATATATATAAATTGCACAAATTCAAGGTTGGATTGCGTACGATAAAGAACATTTTTAAACCGTGCCTATTCTTTAATTTGGTTCAAAAATTGGTTGTTTTTTAAGTATGTCCACTGTATTAAATCACATATTTTTCATTATTTTTTTATTAGTAATAAGTATTTATAAATACTAATTCAACTACCTGACTCGTTATCAATAAAACATCTTGTAATTTAAAATTTGCAAGCACAATCTACAATTTGGAACAACAATTATTAGGTATATTTTTTTTTCGATGTCGTCAATCGTTTAATAAAGTATATACAGGCAAAAATAAAAATAAATTATAGGGCATCGACAAATTCATCAACATCGCTATCAATGGGAAAAGTGCCCATAACACTGGCCGCATTGCCACGTTGAATGGCAATGCTGATTTTCTGTCAAAAGAAAAGGCCAGCCCTCTGGTCTCTTGTGGAGTCGACTAATCGTTTGCCGATGTCACGAAAGAGTCGATGAGCACTCGGACCTCATGGTCCTAACGTTTCAGCCCCAAACGGCTCAAACATATAGCAACCAATTAGGTTGTTGTATTTGCGCCGTTTGAGATTTCCTGCACCTGCAGCTGCCACACCAGCACAGCCCGCTGTACTGAGAAGATGGGATGGCGCAAAGGTGTCAACACAAGTACCATCCCACACCAAAGGCCTACCCAACTTCCAAGGCATTATAGTCATCCCGTCTGGTCTCTTCCCATCGTCCCGTGCCAAGCCGTTGGGTTCTAAAACATATTGTACTCCAGCGGTGACAAGAGCCCGTCGGATGATGTCATTTATGCTGGCATGTCGTGCTATCCGACCAGAGCTTCTGCTGCAGGAAAGGCCATGATGTCCGAGGCGGTCGACTGCCGCACCACATTGACAGCGATGTGGAGCACCGCTGGAAGCACCCAGACGTAGACATGTAGCGATCCGGAACGTGTTATCACTTAACAAAGTACCTATATTAAGTGAAGGTAATGCTTGTAGCCAAAGGCCCGACTCCCATCACCCACAGAGGTGCGAGTGCTCAGCAGTATTGGTTGACGTATTTAAAAGGTTATTCCGTACCAAACTGCAGAGCGGCTCGTCCTATTGTCTCTGGGAGGATGGGTTCTCGGGTAACGCTGTATTCGGGCAAGCCATTTTCCAGGCATTAACTGCATCGGTCGAACACAGCACCTCGTAGTTAACCTACAATTGTGTTAAAAATTTCTTGGTTAACGTCTCATTGCTGCAGACCGAAGACAGAAAAGCCGGTAGGCTTATACTGGATTTTTTTCTGGAAATTATCCTATACTTATTACTAATTAAACTATCAAACTCAGAACTCAACTCAGAAACTCAGAAGAAGAACAAAGCTTCTTAGACTTTAGGAAAATCAACAAGTAGGAATAACAATTATTGGAAATATTTGTTTAAATCATATTTCTCATTATTATCCTATATTTATTACTATTTTTTTTAACAAAGTTTCGTTGATTCTGAGTTCGGTAGTTTAAATTACTTATAAATAATTTAAAATGTACAAGCGAAATCAACAGAAATAAAGGACTAGGTATGTTTATATGTTAAAATCTCGTTTTTCTTGGTAATATATTCTCAAGAACAACAAAGCGTCTCTAGCAATGTCGGATATAAAAATTTGTCCGATTTCGATATTGGGTCACCCAGTATCGGAATTATAATATGGGAACTTTCGTTCCGAGATTCCGATATTGCGATATTCCGAGATTCCGATATTCATGCCCTAGTCAACAACAGACGCAGGAGTAGCGCTCATCCGTCACATTTTGGAATCTTGGGAGAAATCTCAGGATGCAATTGGCATATTTTGTGACCTCTCCAAAGCTTTTGATTGCGTTGACCACAAAACACTGATCTGTAAATTACACCATTACGGAGTTCGTGGATTCGTGTTCTGCTGACCTTGTTCTTTCATATTTATCAAACAGGCAACAAAAAGTTATTGTTAATGGAGCGACATCTGCAGGATCCCTAGCCAAGATGAGTTCTCCGCAAGGTTCAATTCTTGGCCCTTTCCTTTTTATAGTGTACATCTATGACATACATGATGACCAACTTATCGGATATTTTTTATTTGTAATTCCATTGTGCTGTATTAATTGGTCTATACGACAGTATAGACCAAAGTTTTAAATATAATTAAGCATATCTTAGAACTGGAAACATATCTTACAACTATATAATAATATAGGTTATCCATCAGAATTCAGACAGGCTTTAATTTATAATCATATTGTGGGAAGTACGAATTTCACACGGGTTCCCGTTAGTATATGCTTAAACTAGACTTATGGTCTCATGGTGCGTGGTGCGCTGGTTGCACGCTACTGGCATGATTGCTCTATGTTATCTCTTAAAAAATAGTAGTAGAGATACCTACTACTGTTTCTAGTGATTTTTTTTAATTTTTGGCTCGCGTTTGAATTTTAAGAAAAAAATTAATTCAAACTCAAAATGTTTTATTTCACATAGGCCTACATGGGCACTTATAAAACGTCAGCAGTTTGGCGCAGGGCACGGTTCGAAATTGGTGGTTTTCTATGGAGAAGATCCGGCAAGAAGCTCCACAGTTACTCTTTTAAAATATCATTCTTACAATGTATCTATAATACAGGTTAATTAGGTATGAGAGGACATTAAAGCCTGTCTGAATTCTGATGGATAACCTATATTATTGTATAGTTGTAAGATATGTTTCCAGTTTTAAGATATGCTTAATTATATTGAAAACTTTTGTCATTACAAGATATTTTCTAAATTTAAACCCACGACCTACGTCATTTAAATTTAAAAGTCAATTATCTGAAATTAAGTATTTCAAATGGCGGGAGACTTTGTTAAACATAAAAAACACAGTGATACGACGTCAATGTGGAGCTATTTTTTAGTTGCGAATGATAGGAATAGTGCCAAATGTAACCGATGCTCAGCCATTCTCAAGACTTTGGATGGATCGACTAAGGGATTACATACACATTTGTCATCAAAACATAACATCAAGCTTATATCAGCTTCAACAAGTCTAGATTCTGATAATCTGAACACAGCACCGCCGCCAGCCAAGCGAAAGTTAAATGATTATTTTACTAAAAGTGCCGACGATAGCCTCGATGATGTTTTGGCAAGAATGATTGCATTAGATGGATTTCCATTCAGTATATTCATAACTTCAGATGATTCGAGAAAATTTGTCTTTGCAAAATACACGGATTTACCAAAGTCAGCTGTCACCATTCAAAAACGTGTCATGAATTACAGTGAAAAAATCAGAAAGCAAGTAACTGCAGAATTGAAACATTAGAAAAGTGCAGGTGAAAGATTTAGTCTTTCTTTCGACAAGTGGACTTCATCATCCAATAAACCATACATGGCTGTCAACGTTCATTCATATAAAAAAAAATTTCTTCGTATATTGAAAGAGCGTCTAAGTATATTTGATATTTCCCTGGATACTGGCTTTATGAAAAACATAATTATTTGCAAGACAGCTCTACCTCAGATGATACTATAAATGAACCACCTGTGGCTGTTGATCATATGGACGACATCCATGATGATGAACATTTAGAAGACTTAGACAGTCCAGAATCAGACTTAATCTTAATGTCACAAAATGACCTTGCGAACACACACATACCAGAGTTAACACAAGATGAAAACATTAATGAGCTGATAAAGAAAATCCGCAAAGTTGTAGAGTGTATTTCAAAAGATCACCATTTTAAAATGAAACAGTATTTCAAAAATAAATGAAAATTGAACATGGAAAAGAGCTGTCACTTCTTTTGGACTGTAAAACCAGGTGGAATAGTCTTTTAACAATGCTGGAGCGATTTTATCTTTTAAAAACCTTCATTCAAAAAGCTCTTATAGATCTCAATCATCCAATTCGTTTGGAAGAAGTTGATTTTGAATTGGTAAATAAAATTGTTGATGTGCTGACCCCAATTAAATTGACAGTAGAAGCAATCTGTCGGCGAGATGCTAATTTATGCACAGCTGATTCCGCTTTGAAATTTCTTATAAAACAGCTATCTAGCATAATCATTTTTTGGCAAGTGCTGACACTTGCCAAAAAATGAAAACATCCTTAGTGGAACGTATGAAGCAACGACGAAGTGATGATTTGACTGGTGTGTTGAATTAATTACAAAATCCATGAAAAGATGATGAAAATCAGTTATTATCGGATTTGGATTGGCATGACTTATTTCCAGTTTCTACACAGGCTTTAGTTTGGAAGCAAATAAAGTGTATTGTTAAAAAACTTAAAAGTCGAGATGACACGGAAGAAGAAGAAGGAAGATCAGGATCACAAACAGATGATGAGTTAAGGCCACAAAACTCCCAATCCCAACCCCAATTGACACTAAAGGAAAAGTTATAGGAATAGGAAATTGATAAGAGTATGGAATCCCCAGATCGTGAAGTACAAATACAAAATTAATCGGGGTTGGCAAAATATAGTACTAGACGTGAAATAAGCCTGTTTGAAAATGGAGGAATTAGTGGATATCACTTAGAAACAGCATATAAGAATCTATTGTCTATTCCTCCAACCAGTGTAAAACCTAAACGAGCGTTTTCAGCTGCTGCTTATGTTGGTAATAAACGAAGCAGGCTTGGAAGTCAAACCTTGGATGCATTGATATTTCTACGATTGTATTTTCAAAATTCGAAATAAGTTTTATTGTCTTTTTATTTCTTACAAAGTATAGTATCTTTTTGTGATTTTTTCTTTTCTTACTATACTGTGATATGTGTAGTGTACCAAAATTAAAAATATTTATTTTAAGAAATTACTCGTTTTTTAGAGTTCAGTTGCCGAATGGCAAAAAACGGAACCCTTATAGTTTCGTCATGTCTGTCCGTCTGTCTGTCTGTCTGTCTGTCTGTCTGTCCGTCCGTCCGTATGTCACAGCTATTTTATTCCAAAACTATTAAGACTATACATGTGAAACTTGGTAAGTAGATGTATTCTATGAAACGCTTTCCGATATTGAGAAAAAAATTAAAAATCATTTAAAATAAAGGAACATACTACTACCCCATACATGGAACTAAAACTGAAAATATATTTTTTTTTCATGAAACCTATGCGTGTGTGGTATATATAGACAGGTCTTTAAAAATGACATGGGGGTTTCTGAAACCACTTTTTCATAAAGTCAATCGTTTAAAAGATATAAGCTTCCAAACTGGTCAAATGTGTATCCCTCCCTCTAACTTCTATAATAGTGGAGTGAAAAATCTAAAAAAATATGTGTCTGTAGATCTTAATGTAAACTTTCAACCAAAATTGGTTTGAATGATATCGAGTTAACAGTTTTTGAGATACGGCATATTTTCTAAAACCGCAAATATAACTTTGTAATTCATACAAACACTATGAAAAACAAAGTTATCTAGCGTAGTTGTAAAAAATGTAAATAAGCTAGTTTTAAGAAATTTGTAAGGTTTTTTTCGTCAAATAAATATACATATTATATTATATTATTATAGTTACACACGGAACCCTTCATGCGCGAGTCTGACTATCTGACGAAAAAAGCAATATAACATTAGATTTATAGATTTCTTTTTTTTTTTTTCTTTTAAATTAAGTTACACTTGATACATATATTGTTATGAAATAAATTACGCTTATATTTTCTGCGAAGTATGTTCGTTAGACAGCATTAATGAAAAAATGTTTTTTTGGTATGGCCCCACGTATATATAATAAAGTACAGTCGGCCAAGAAAGTGGTGTACCACCCTAAGGTTGAATATCGCTTGCAGATTCATAGGTGATAAAGATTAGTTTCGCTTGCAGATCGATCTGACAACTTCTATTGCTGTCTTTATCTGATTATTGATAACGACTATTACTGTTTGTAACGTGACAGCTGTTCTTAGTTTGAACTTGATGGAACCAATGACGTCGTAAAATCAACGGCGGGGGGCTGTAGATTTTGATGACAAAATTGTATCTACAAATTCAGAATTGTAATCAACAAGTTACATAAAATTGTAAAGGCACAAGGCGAGTCCACAAACCTACAATTTCTGTAAACTTGTAATTACAATATCAATAAAAAACAAGCTAAAAATAGATTTATCCTTTTATTAAATTTCTACAATAAATTTTAAAATACTTATAACAAACAAAAACATAGCATATATAGTAATATTTAGAAGATATTGAAAATTTTTAAAAATTAGAAACGGGTGTAACCGCCGTTGGCCTCTATAACCTCTAAAAGACGAGACCTCATTGAACCAACAAGCCGTGAGCAAATATCGGTTCCCCGCATTTCCTCCCAGATATAATTACAGTGACTAATAAGAGCTTGTTTGGTTCTTTCATTTTGATGCGACCATCGTTGGACCATAAGGCCCCAAAGATTTTCTATCGGGTTGAGGTCCGGTGATCTTGAGGGCCACTGAATTACCCTTACGTCAGTGTGTGAACGAAACCAGGCTCTTACGATCCTCGCATTATGAATTGAACAATTATCTTGAACAAAATCAAATTGTGGCACTTCGTTCTCCGGGTAAACATTACGGACTGTCGGTAGCATTGCATTCTGAAGCACGTCGATATAATTTACAGCCGTAGCTCGAGGAGGTAGAGAACACAATTCTCCTACACCATCCGTACTCATCCAGCCCCAAATATTTACGGAAATTCGACCTGATTCTCTATTTGGGATTACATGATCATCTTTATACCGTGTTGAATTATATCGCCAAAGGTGAAGACGTCCATGCTGACTGGATTTAAACGTTTTTTCATCACAAAACACTGTATTAGACCAATCAAACTCTAAGTGCTCTCTGGCGAAGTTCAGACGAGCAAGTCTGTGAGCATCCGTCAAATATATTTTCTTGGCGTAATGCCTGTGGTGCAACCCCATGTAATGTAGATGATTCCTTATTGTTTGGGCACTCACATCGAACATCTCCGCAAAATGTTTTGTGGGCTTAAAACCATTGATTTCATATTCCCGTCTCATGAATTCTCTATCGTTATTGGAGAGTGCAGGCCGGCGACCACTTCTTCTGTGATCCAACAAACTTCCCTCCTCTCCTTCACGACGAATCCAAAAGCGGACAGAACGCCTCGATATATTCAAATTCCGGGATATCGCACTGATACTGCTTCCCTCATTAAATTGGGCAATTATTTGTGCTCTTTCGGCAATGGTCAAGTTGGCAGGCATTGAGATGATTTTATATGCAGTTGATTGAAAAATAACACGGAAAATATATCGATTTTTTGCATATATTTGACAAAATGTCAATTGTCAGTTTTCTTTTTCAAATGGAATTCGGTTGTCTAAATAGTTTTTATTACTTTTGTTTGGAAACATTTCAATTGCTTTGTAGAAACTAATGTCCTTTTCATTTATACTAAAGGTTAAAATGTCATGTACTTATATGTGACATATGACGTATGAATACTAAATACATAGGTTTACGTCATGATAATGTTGTCTCTTTCAGTAATATCTTTTTATAACGAACCTTGTTGTAATTTTCGATGACCGGGAAACTAAATCAAAACTGGTACACCACTTTCTTGGCCGACCGTACCGAATGTTATTAAAAATATGACAGTACATCAGAATTTAAACGAGCACTAAATGAAATTTTAATAAACAAAACTTATTTCAGTCTGGTTTTATTATGACATTACATAATAATATTTTTTTTATTTCATACTGGTTTTATTATTCAAATAAGTACTGCATACCCATCTACCCTAACTTGCTACTTACCCAGTTTCGAAGCATCAATAGCCTCATGGATAAGGTGTCGGACTTGTGATCGAGAGGTCGCAGGTTCGAACCCCACCCATTACACTATTGACGTGAACCCACTCCAGACTCAAGCATATTTAGCTTAGTTGGAGGGGTTAACAAGATTGCTAGTAATGTGAAATGTACCCACATTGCTAGTATTCTTTAAAAAAAATCTGAGGAGTTTAATATATAAAATCAAAGTTTTATTGCAATAGGATTAATAGTGAGGGAACGGATAATGTATTACTACAGTAAAAACAAACGTTAATTTTTATATAATAGGTATAATTTATTAAATTTATTTTTGTGATTTATTTACGTACCTACTTGCTTCATTTAGATCCATCCAGCCGTTTGAGCGTGAAGAAGTAACAAACATGCAAACAGACACATTCATTCACAAACTTTCGCCTTTATAATATTAGTGTGACAAACAAACCATCTAAATAATTAATATTCGTTTTTCAAGTTTATTCAACATAACGACAAAAAATTAAAAAATGCAAAGTTAGCAAACTTCGTCGTGCAACGGCAAGCGGGCCTCGAGCGAACTTGTCATTGTGTGTGTGACAACGCACACGACTAGCCCGCTGCAGTAAATACCTATTTTCCGCGCGTCTCGTAGGCTCGACACCCTCTTAAGTAAAACATACACGCCTTTTTATATTGTACTTACAATACTATGATATATTTACTGATAGAAACATCGTAAACTTTACACTTTGTACTCTGTTTATAAAAGAAAAAAAAACTGCATCTGTTAATGTGATGCAGAGTAAAAAAAAGTTGAACATCGAAGCACAAACACGGTCATAATAAGTATAAAGCGTCGGCGAAACAAATTATAATTTTGTAGTGCAGCTAAGGAACTCTAAATGTGTTTTAATATCATCAACACTGGTGTTTAAGTAAAAGAAGATTACGGTTTGTATGTTGTTTGACATGTTTACTGTGGGCCCGAAATACAGGATTGGTGGCCTGAGACAGTTACAAGGAGCCCGACAGACCGTGAGGAGATGGCGGGACGACCTGGATGGCTTCCTTGAGAGTTGTGAGGGTGAAACACCGGTTGGAGACTGTTGGGAAAAAAACTTTTTACCAAAAAATTAAACCGACTCCCAAAAAACACTGCAAAGTGAAAAATAACTTTAATTTCGGTAGTCGGTGTCTTTAGTTTTGTATTTTCGTTTTTGGCACCGACTTCCGAAATTAAAGTTATTTTTCACTTCGCAGTGTTTTTTGGGAGTCGGTTAAATTTTTTGGTAAAAGTTTTTATTTCACTCTTTTTAGTTGGTCTATTTTTAATTTGCCTAGTTACAAGAGCCTAAATGTCAACTACTTATAGCCTTTTACAAAATATTGCTTTTCCCAATGCTGGGCCGTTAATTGTTGAGGAGTTCTCCTGGTACTTCACCATCAGCTCTACATCACCATATGCATTGTGACGAGCATAAAGTGCTTAACATCCATATTCAAGTAATCGAATCGCAATCCACTCAATACTTATTATTGAGTAGTTTCGGCGGCCATCTGTGGTCTTCATCATCAGTTCCACTTCCTCAAATGGTACTTTTGAGAGCAACTGCACAAGTTACTATAATAAATACACAAAACGTCATAGGTGTGCCTATAATATTCGAAGAGTTTCCTCGATTTCTCCAGGATCCCATCATCAGATCCTGACGTTTATGAAAATGGGACCAATTTCGAAGTATACCCTTTCAATCAAAAAAAGAATTTTCCAAATCGGTTCAGCCGTCTTCGAGTAATCGATGACCATACATTAAATAAAAATATATATATATATATACTCGTCGAATTGATAACCTCCTCTTTTTGTCGTCGGTTGAAAATAGAGGGAGGCCTTTGTCCAGCAACGGGACAATAAGGGCTAGGAACACTAATATTAATAAGTACATCCAATGGAAAATCATCAAATGACTTCTCCCGCTCCGGTTGGAGCGGAAGAGAGCGTCAGGCGTTTACCGACTAAAAACCCACCCTGTTCCTTCAGCTGCCCTTAAGTTGCGCGCGTGAAACACGACGCGCCGCCGACCCGGGCCTGGTCCTTACCGGACGGTGAGCTACCCCTGCTCACCGTCCGCTAGCCCGCGCTTACGGTGGCCGGAGATCGGCTCGCGATCCCCGACGACCGGGGCGTCTCCCACGGTCTGTAATACACCACTGCGCCACCCATTTTGTCAGATTTGGCTCTTCATCAACAATCACCATCATTTATTGTTATAATCATTATCAATAACAGCATTGGGAACATTGTGGACCGATATGGTGAATCTACTATTAAGGTTCGTTAATATCATCATCATTTGCTTAGCTATTTCCCAATTATATTGGGTTTGGTTACCAGTCTATCTGGATGCAGCTGAGTACTAATGTTGTACATGGAGTGACTGCCTGTCTGACCTCCACAACCCAGTAACTGGGTAACACGATACCCCTTGGGAAGGCTGGTATCCGATTTTCTGGCTTGATGCAGTTGTACACATGACAGCCGGGACCAACTGATTAACGTGATCTTTAGGCTTAATTTGGAATTTAATTTGACATTTAATTTGTATTTAATTTGATAATTTGACATGATTTTTATATTTTATTTATTATTATTAACTTAATTGACTTTTAATATATCATTGAATCTTTTTGTATGTAAATTTCTCCCTTTGTATTTTAAATTAGGAAGCCGAGCAATTGTTTTAATTTGTGATTTGTTTGTATTTTATATGGGTCTTGGACCTGAAATAAATGAATTTTATTTTTTTTATGGCACGGAGGAGTCTTGATATGTATGTTTAGATGGTCACTTGTCCACAGGCCGACCTCGGCATTTAGGTCACTTCTTAGGTTCACCTATGCCTTAAACAACACTCCTCACATCTACGAGATGTTTCACACACACACTCACACGTACACAAACACATAACACTAAAAGCTGCTGTATCTGTAGCACGTCGTCGCTGTATATGGTCCAGTTCAAAACCAGCATCAGGTTTTGCCGGAGTTTGGCATTTTGCTGAATGGGACCTAGGTATGTGGCACAGCCAAATATTTTTTTATTTTATTTCTTGTATTTTTTGTGGGCCCTAAACTGGGGTGAATAAATTTATTTTCTTTCTTTGTTTCTTTTTCTTTTAAGACAATTCAGTAGGTATTATAGGCTAAGCAGTGCGTCACCCAACTTGAGTATATCACTTAAATCTATCATGATTAAGTAAAACACCGTTTTGTGAAGTGCGTTTGTAACTGGACCCTGTTCGCCTTATATGGAACAAAGGGTCAGGTGAGAGGTCTGAGTCAGCTGTCTTGGGAGCTGAAGTAACCGATATGGAATTGTCATATCATGATATTGTTCTTTGAGAAGCTGTCCAAGTTTGTATTGAATGTGCTGGTAGATTTGAAAGTGGCTTTTAGAAAATTGTTTTAATTATTTCGTAATACTTATAATGACGTTCGCTGTGTAAACTTATATACAACTATGTTAATATAAAACTAAGATATATTTGTTTAAATTAACATATTAAATTCGTAAATTATTAACATAAGTTTTAATACGTAGGTAAATATAAGTTAACGTAATCAGTATACATACTTATTAGATTGCAAAAAATTAAAGGCTTTCATATTTATTTTCATTTCAATATAAAGAGAAACCGTTTTCCTGCAGAAAACATATTTATTTATTATATACTTTATTGTACACCTTACAATACACTTAAGGATACAAATAATAAAACTAGTGTACAATGGGCGGTCTTATCGCACAGGACAATCTCTACAGACAACCTTTGGATGGACAGAAATATAGTTCATCTTTACGGGATCAAAACACGGTTTTGTAGTAATACCTCCATTACTTTATTCTATGTAAATCTGAACGGATTATACCCTGACTAGATGGTATGATAACCTGATCAATTCTTTTGGTCTCAAAACTAATAAATTACAAAAGAAGATATAAAAATAACCTTCGTATTTTCTGTTGTTTGGAAATGTTTAACAAGTTCGGATGATAGTATTACTGATTTAATAAGCCTAATAAGTGCGAGTTGGACTCGCGTACCGAGGGTACTGTAAGAACTTAGCCTAGTATCCTCTTCCTACTTAATAGTATAAATGCGAAAGTTTGTGAGGATGTATGTATGTTTGTTGCTCTTTCACGCAAAAACTACTAAACGGATCTCAATAAAATTTGGTAGGTAGATAGTTGACATCCTGGAATAACACATAGGCTTTTGAGGCTTTTTGAATATCGAACTAACAACATATTTACGGTTTACAGAAATTTTTACATGTGCTGTAAGTAGGGATGCCAGATGTGTTCAAAGAAAAAACCGGACAAGATTTTAATACTTTTATTAATAGATAAAGGTACTTTGTGTACTGGAAACTTACTTACTAAACTCCATTCTACCAAAACAGCCATTCTACTTTTTATATATTGAGAACTCAACCCGACTGCTTTTAATAAAGTTTTATTCCCTGAGATGGTTCTTTAAATTCAGTGCAACTAACATTTATATTAAAAAATACGCACAATTTACTTTTTACAGCTTCAACGGCGAGATTTTTTTTCATTGGTCCTTACTTTTCCCATTACGCTGAAGATTCGTCCCACAAAAGCATTAGATATGGGAATACTACACACATACTGTACGATTTTCAATAAACGGTCCTACGAAACGCTCGTGCTGTTCGCTAGAAATAATGAACGATTATTTTATTACCGGACAATCTATTGTCCGGTTTACCAAGATTTTTGTGACCGGACAAGCATAAAGAAAACCGGATTGTCCGGTCGAAAACCGAACATCTGGCATCCCTAGCTGTAAGATACAAATTCATGATTGATTTCTTCTTGTTAAATATCATGATTGTAGGTCAACGGGTAGTACCTACTCGTATAAATCACAAAATATGTGACATATGTAACAATCATATTTTTGATCGCGTTGACTTATAAGTTTGATTTATGCATTTTAGTTTTAGACCTCTACGCGTTTTTGAGAAAAATGGTCTTGACTGACAGGCAGTTTACCACTATAACGAATCCGTTTTTGCTTAGGAGGTACGGAACCATAGCAATAAGAAAGTATACTTGGAAACTATAGGTAAAAATTATGGTGATAATTATAAAGCAACAAGTGTAAAAGAAATCAATATTGCTCATTGTAATTACTATTAAGTCCATTTGCACAGTTTAGTAATAACTTAGCTGTCTGTAATTCATAATTGTATTATGAATTACAGACAGCAAATACATATCCATGAATTATAAATTTCATTCAATCGAGCCAGAAACATTTTCGTCCATCCAATAGCCGACGATGTATCAAATTTAATGGTCGCCACAAATAAAAAAAACACAAAGAGAATATATTTTAATAAATCACAACTTCCACCACTCCACCCACAATAACTTTCAAATAAATGTGATTATTAGAAAGAGCAAATGCTATTCGCTCAACATTGCCAAATTGTGTCGTGTCTATACTAAATCATTGAGCTGTATAGAACTTTGTTTGAGTCACACGATGATTTCGGACATCAAACGAAATTTAAGGAACTAAAAGATAAGAAAATCATATCAAAATTCTTTTTTGTGGGCTACAAAACAATGAATGAAGTTAAAAGATGATCAAGCCACACTAATGTTAGAAGCATTGGAAAGGCGTGCTTGTTGTCACTAGGGCAATGAGATGACCCATAGTCACAAAGGGCTGCTTAAAATTCAAGATTCATAGCAATATAATAAAACTGAAGCACCTATTGTATATTTAAATATAATTCATGGTCGGGGTAGACGACATAAATTAAAAAGAGCTGGTTTCCGTCGAAACCTGGGTGAATTATTACTACTCTTGTAATAATGAACTTAAGTTTTTACGATTCCCAGTTTTTTATTTAAAAATCAAATTATCAGTGAAAAGAGGTTGACAATGTTGAAAGCCTACTTTGTCTTTTTCTTTTATTGTAAGTGTAATAAAGTTATTTATGGACAGAATGGCGGTAGTTAATCAATTGGATGAACGCCTTGTCTCTATGTCCCATATCTACTATAAATCTAGAGCGTTGCTCTTCAAAGCAAATTTTTAAAAATGCATAAAAATGTCAAACCATGAAATTGATGGGCCACCGCTACGCGGCATGGAATGTTTTTCAACGAATGATATACACATAAATGATGCTGAAACCATTTGTAAAAATAAAATGTGTGAACAGAACCCATCGGTATTAGTTTTGATCCATTCCACTAAATTACTTAGAAATGAGGGGGATATTAAACAGTTTTATGTCGATAGGTCAAGCTTTGATAATGTCTTTTTAAATTATTGTAACTTTAAAATTCTGCTAATTAAAATAACTATAAGATCAGAGATAATCTCAAGGGTCCAATAAGCTTGTATTGGGAATATAGTACCTAGAATTAATGATCAGTTGTTTTCCAAACAGAATCGATTTATGACTATTAAATTACGAAAATTGAGCAATACGACCCAGTTAGCAAAAGTTGAAAGTAAAATCATTTTGAAGAACAAAGTCGTGGGGCTGACGTGAACTGTGTTCAAAAGCCCCTTAAAATAAAGATTAAAAAAAAAAAAAGAACAAAGTCTTGTTCGAGACGAGACAAGATTACGACCTCTTCATTTTATAGGCGCATCATAAAAACGGGAACCCGGCCGCTTCTTTTAGTAACTGCTGAAGATTAATTTTATAGGTGATGGTGCCCACAGTAAAGATATTGAAGTCCTTTTATTAGTAATAAGTACTTGATTGCTTTATAAGGTTTGGTCGCAAAAATATTAATTGAACTAATTTGAAAATTTATAGGATAGAGATATATGTAAATTATCATTTATCTAAGACATTTTACAACATATAAACATTAATTTCTGATCAAACATTAGTCAACATTTTTCCAATAAATTTTTATTGCCATAAGTTTTCGATACCAGACTACATAGGTGTTCCTCAAGGAACACATCTCAGCCCACAACATTCTAGCAACCAATTCTCCAGAATAAATTAAAATCATTGTAACCTTGTTGTTTCGACCTCAACCGCTCGCTTAATTTACTAATTGGTCATTATTCTTCAACGTAACGACCCAATTAGGTCCAATCAATCCCTGATATAGCATTAACATTGTCGGTGCATAATATATTAACCTTACATGACAGTACTCCGAAATTTATGGTCGTACAAGTTAATAGAAACAATAATCGTCATAAAATGGTCCAATAGGAAATGTTTTATTGCACCTTGTTAATAGATATTAGAAAAATGTATTGATTAAGTTTGATAAAATTCATTTGATAAAACTGCTCAGAGATTTGAGCCGGAAGTGGAATGGGGATATTTATGTAAACATATAAATTGTAGTGGTGTTTGCACTATTCTATACAATTACGATTTTGTATTTCAACTAGGAAGCTGAAGTTGACTCTTAAAGTCCCGGCCCAACTAAGTATTAATTATAAAATCACGAACTATCAATATCTCCAAACCCGATAAACTTTATCATTACAAACGGAAAGTCCATCGATAGATACTCGTAGAATTCTGAGTAAACAGCTCCCCAAAATGGCGATATTGTAATAAAACGCGAACGGTGCGCGCGTCGACACCGGTATAAATCTCTTCTTTCACGACCATACTGTTTTCTGGCATATTTGACTTTGGAATCTGAAAGATACGGAACCTACTATCTACAGAAACATTGCAGTATTAATGTATGTAGATCAGAATTTAACTGACGACGCAAACGTCAAATGGAACATTGAAGTATGTATGTGCATGACTTTAAGAGTAAGAAAAAGACAGATGTACTGTGTGAAGGAGTAAAACTCAAAAGAGAGTGAATACTTCATGGCGGCTCGAGATGTATCAAAGTAGAAGAAATGTTAAAAAACTCATTCAAGAAGATGATAGTGATGTGATGCAGTAAATAATTAAGGCGTTGCTTCTTACAATTAAGATACTAAAGAAGTACCGAATCCAAAGAAATTAATATCAATCTTCAAAATAGAGGTGCAAATATACACAAACTTTTGTTCATTATCGCAATTTCTATTAGTGAAAAACGTAACGAAATCTGTTACGTGGCTTACAAGAAAAAGCAAAGAAATAAACAGAGGCAGGCTACTTTGATATATCCCATTTAGTAAAGGTACGTTGACAGTGTAAAAAGTTATGAACTATAATATCACTGATATTTTTCTATTCAGTTACGCAGCACTTGCGTGAAAGTGGACCTAGTTTTTTAGATAACATTGTTTTACACTGGCCAATTCCATTTTGTCCCATTCCAATGGTTAGTTGACGCAACGCCAAAATATTTGGAATATTTTATTCATTTCACTTGAAATTTTGCTAAGCTTTTTTTCTATTAGTTAAAACCATATGGATATTTTTTTTATTAATATAGAGGTGTTATTTCCAGGATTTGGTTTGTAAATATTTCATCTGCTGTAATAAAATGCTTTTAGTAAATTTATTATGTCGTATTATTTAGAGTTATACTCACACCTTACAAATTACCAACATAATACATATACTTAGACTGATGCTAATATATTTGAGCAAGTACATCTAATTTTCATCAAATTAATTCTCTCATCGCGAAATATCAGTCATTAAAGAAAATTTATGAAAAAATCCGATTCTATGTGAAGCGTAGATCTGTGGCTTGCGTATTTCGGACGCCTTTGATCTTGCCGCCGGCTTTAATGAGGCGGGGCATATAAACCAGTTAGAATTGTTCCTAGCCCACTGTCCAGCGTTAGACGAATAACGATTTGTTAACTTTTAGTCCTCTTTTAAATTTTCTCACTAAATTGTTTATGGTACGGTAATGGGGAGCCGCGAAACTGTTTGTTTATTGTGCGTTCCATATTGCTGTTTAAAAGGCTTGCGAGCTTTTACGTTAGTTTTGGGAATTTAATTTGTTATGTGTTTTGGAAGTGGTTTCTCTCCCAGAATAGTTGCTCAAGCATATAGAATATATTTAATTGTATGCAGACATTACTATTTAGCTTTCATAAGAATTCAGCTATATTACAAACAGAGACATCATAAAAATACGTGACATTCTTCCAATTTGATTACCACACCGTTACGGTACTATTATTTTTGCAACAATTTTAAATCACGTCAGTCTTACCATTTCACGTGTAATTTCTCCGCAATCCAGCAAACACACTATCAAATTTCAAATAAAAGTCAATAGCTAGAAACGAAGACCCACAGAAATACAAAAATAAACCGCACTACATCGTTGGACCGTTGCATTTTTCGAAAAAAAAAAAATGAAATGGAACGCGACTTTTCATTTTGTTGCGCGGTAAAAAGCGAACAATAGGCGGGAAAATTGCGCGTCACTCTGGCGTTCCAATTTGTCAAACGGGTGCCGCAAGATGGCGGGTACGGATGCGCGGAAACATGGCGGCATCCGGTGGCGTTTAATTAAAAATGCGTCTCACTTGAAGCTTGCGATGCGCCCGGGGAGGACGTGTACTGTGCGTTTTTTTAATGTCGTAATAATCAGGTCAAATATAAATGGGAAGAATAGGAGAAAATGTAAAGGACTTTTATAAAAAATATATCTGTATATTCGATCAAACGAGAAAATATCAACCCGAACTCAACAGCTCCAATGAGATTCCGTTCAAATATTTAAGGAACCAATAACGTTGTCCTCCCAAAAAGCCTAATGGGCCAAAAATTCCGGATTTGGATCGGAAATAAGGGTAGAGTAATGGCGACTTTGACGGAAGTCGACCAGGGGTCAGATCTCAGAGCCGTTCCTTTCCACACTTTGGTAAATAAAATAAGAAAACTGGGGGACAATGGAGAAAATGGAAAAGATACTCTAGGAAGTAAGTTTAGGGTCTCGTTTGGTTTGTAATGTATGATTGTTTATACAAAACATAGGTGTTGAAGCGAGATATTGGTTCTTTAGATAGTGTGGGGTCAAGATGTCGGTGTCTTATTAGATTTTATGAGAGCGCACGTATCAGTATGATAAATTATTTGCAGAGTGCGCTGTAATTGACTCGTGTGTTTACGTCTTGATGGCGAGTTGATATTCAAGAAGTCTATATACAAAATATCTTGGTTATTCCATTCCAGGAACCTTATCGTCCAGAAATGCTATGCCACTATTGCGATGTAATACTAAATATTAAACTTTACAGTCGTCAGCATAACCATAAACAAATTCAACAACAAAAACTACCATATCAAAATCACTTGACCCCCAAAAATGGCGAATTAATAAACCGAAATGTCCCATGACAGACCTACACGAGCCACCGATCCCCATGCAATCACACAATGGCCAAGTGGATGTCATGGAACGAAAACACCAAGTGGGCACAATGGGGAATAATAGAAACTACCCTCGTATTAAAAAACAAGTGGAGAATCACACAATGGGGATCGAACCTAGGCTCTCCACTCACAGGGTTGTGCGTGACCGGAATTTTTATTTATTTGTTCTTATGCTGACTTGTCCTTTACGAATGGAATTTTAAATAATATTTTTGTTGATTTGAATACGTTTTTATGGAGTTGTGTGGCTATGAATCTGTCAGGATAAATATTTTATTTGTATGGTTCGGAAACACGGATGGAGTTTAAAATTTGAATTTAAATGATGTCCCATAAAATAGAATTTATCTTTTTTTTATTGTCGCTAACTATATTACAGACGCATACCTAAGTTAGTACGTATCATCTACTAAACAGCTTGAAATTAAGATTCCACGAAACGAAAGGCAATTAATTATAGCAAATAAATTAAACAAAACTCAGTTTATCTTTCAAGATTTAATTATTTTTTTATTACGGATGTGCCCCCTCTTGACCACGATCTCGCCTGATGGCAAGCGATAGATGAGGTCTACAATGGGACGAGCAAGCCCAGAAGATGCCTATTTACTCTTGCTTTAAAGGCTGAAAGGTCATAAGTGGCAGGGACCACAGAAGCCGGCAACTTTTAAACTACTTACTTAAAACTTTTTACGCAAATAAAATTGGAATAAAATGATTCCATTAATAGCTTCTGCCAACCCTAGCATAAATCCGCGTCCCTAAGCATTGAGTGTATCAATAATACTCACGATTTGTTTGAATTTGGTCTTATTAATTAACTACATCAAGTACGAGTGTTGCGCACTACAAAACTACCCTCATTGTGAGTAACAAATTGATTTTTCGTAATTTTTGTACTTTTATTGCTACCCTACTGTAAGTTTGCGATAGGGAAGGCTATAGTTAGGGATTATAAATTATGAATAGGTAAATAAAAATAACAGAAGAGCAGTGGTGGCCCAGTGGCTGCGGCCCAACTTGTGAATTGCGAGGTCGTGAGTTCAAGCCCCGTCAGGCACATTACTTTGTGTAATTTATTTCATCAGCACTGCTTTCAAATCTGTGAAGTAAAACATCGTGAGGAAACCGGTATGTCCTAGGAACAAAAGTTCGAAGACATGCGACATCCACCAACACGTACTGGGCCTGCGTGCTGGACTATGGCCCATTCCCTCTCATAGAGAGGATACCTGTGTGGAAATGATAACTGAATACCCTCATTTTATAACATGTAGAGAACGCGAAATACTGCGTACATCAGAATTTCATCCTGTGCGGCTGTGGTTTCGGGATTCCGTCCCATGCAATCTTCAATCTACGCTTCATTCAACTCACGATACACATCATCTATGCATCGTGTCTATCTACCCCATTTAGAGAATCTTTCAAGCTTTTGTAATTTATTTAAATCTGTCATATTTCTACCCCAACAACCATTATAGTAATTAAAAGGGTTTCATGTCATTATGTTACTCCCGTTTCAATTCGCCTTGTCTCCATAGATTTTATAAGGGGTCATAAAATCGATAAGCGTATTTAGAGAAGACATTTCAGTTTACATATTTTTAACGGTAGTAAATCAGTAACAATACAAGCAACTATGTGAAAAATGGTCGATAAACTACAGCGGTCCCTCAATTTTATCAAAAAATATTAAATGGGTTTTATTGTTAAAAAATATTTCGCCTCATTAACAGGGACAACCGCACGCGACGATTATTGTAATTGTTCTAACCGGCTCGCCCAATTACGATGTAACCAGCAATTATGGCGCCCAGCATGGGACAGCGCGTGACATTGAATATGTCTCACTAATTACCGTAGATTTTGGCTTAATTGGGTGGTGTTAGTTAAAATGTGGTCATTGGACTTTGGTATTGTGTGTTAAAGTTTACTGATGAATCTTTAAATCTATAGATTGTTCAAGAAACTTAGCTGTCTTTGGCAGTTTTTATATAAAAGTTATATAAGCCATAAAAGACTATCCTAATGTTAAATTAAGCTACTCATATATAGCTTTTACAACATATTATTTTCAAAAGTCATCTATGTACCTACATTCAAACCTTGAAATGTCTTGAAAGTCTTTCAGCAAAAGAAAATTTCTGTTTAATATTTGAAAGTCTTTGCATGCAAACTTATACTAAGTTTGCATGCATGAATGGGACATATCAATATTCATAGCTGTGACAGACACGTGTCAAAAAGGAGGGTAGATCAGTTTTTTATTTCTGTCGAACATGCTTTATTTTTAAGTGATTTCTTTAGTCGCGTCGCGTTTGAAATTTGGACGAAAAGAAATAGAGATTCATATTTTTATTCGTTTTTAATAGAGGTCTTTTTGCTTTATCTTTTGTTTATTCAGTTAATAGTGGACACCATTTTCATTAGCTTTTTTTTTTTGAAATATTTGAAAAGAAACCTAGATTGTAAACGAGGGTCCACATTTTCCAGGAATTTAATTAATATTTTATTTACATGAAAAATGACAAGATTAATAAAAAATACATCCGCCTAGCAATACAGTACCGAAGGAGAAATGTAAAAAGTCTACCAAAAAATGTGATTACGTAAATTGTCACAAGCATCGCGCGGGTTTAAGGTTAACACACACTGATCCGTTTCCCAAATACATAGTACCACCGCAATGAACAAACGCGGTCGTCAACAGCGCGCCTCAGGCTGGGGGGCGGCGGGCGCGCGACAGGGGAGGGGGTGTGGTTGGATCCCTTTGAAGTTGCCGCCGCCGGCGTCTGTGAGCGAAAGCTGGGTAACCGACGCTTAGCTTTGTTTTCTAGTTAAATGATAGACATTTAGAAATTACTACTGTTCGAGACATCTTAATTTGCGAGCCGTGAACCTTCGGAGGACATTTTTGCCAGAAAATTACTCAGCGAAACTGAATTGGTTTTTAACTTAATTTTGAAAGTAATCTGGGCGGCAAAAGTGTTACGCTAGGGTGTCCAGGTGGGTGAGGGTTTCAGGACGGTCCAGCCGTGCCCTTTGACATGCTAATGGACACCTAATATTTTGTCTGTTTTTCTACAAAACACTGTTGACACAGTTGTGCTCAGAGTTTGTTGGACCTTTTATTTTATTTTGAATATTTAAAAGTGCTGTATACAAAATAGAAGTATTAGATTCAGGTGTTTGAATTTCAAATAGACTGATGTAAAACCATGGTATATTTAATATCGCACGCCATATTACCACAGATACAATTAAATGACGATATATAGGACCATCCGAATTGGGCCTCAGTAATATTTCATACAAGACGAGTACCTTATCAACACACTACCTACTTTTCAAAAACAAACGACTCAATATATTTGAATGAACACGGTGCCGGTGTGTTATTGGAAAACGTCCTTCCATTCCTAAGGGTCATGTCATAATTCGCCCGTTTCCCCTCACATATAAATAAAACATCGAGGCGACCGCGTCATGTGGAACGACAAACGACATATTACGAGTTACAGCATTATGACATAATCTAGCAATTTGCATTTTAGTAATCTATTCAGAGCAACGTTTTTCTTTGATGTCTTCCAGTTTGACGCTAACCTATGACCTCTGTTCTGATATTTTTAGTAGCAAAAGATTTTGTTTACTTTAATATTTCTTGGCAGCAAAATGCAAATATGAGAGAACTTTACTTCGTAGTTTCCAACGGGTTTTCCCATTTACTAACGGAACTTAACCTATTACCACCAGTTTTATAGCAGTTACGTTATAAAACAAGACATAACAACAAAATAGCATGTAAGACGCCCCGAAAGTGTGGGCGTCGTCGTCGCAAAAATGCTAAAAAACAGAAAACACTCAGATTTTAACGACCATGTCAATAGCACTAGAACATATCCTGTAGAACAAGAAAACTCCTCCGCCTACAAAAACTGCGCCCAGCATTAGCAATTTGATTATATAGCCGAGATTGCACACAAACGCCCTCTGTGGGCGAGAATACGTCACGTCTAGTGGACGCGAGAGGCATCGCAATGCGAACGCATTAGGCGGCTCTTTACACGCGGACATGTGGTCACACTACTTACAATTATGTTGCGTGTTTGTTAGCTTGTCGGGCTCAGATACGTACCTGAAACAAATAGCAAACAACTTGTTAGTTACACTTCACAACAGTTACGAGTCATTTAGAAAATTATACTTACACACTTCACCATTTTTATGAATTTCAAAATAGTGATGGACTTGTAGCTATTTGTGTTACAATATCAAAGTCGATACTAAAGTACACTATCAAAAAAAATTCGGTCTGACGTCTTATGCACGTCACACGTTTTGGAAACAAGTGAGGTCACCAGCGCCCGAACCTGATCTTCAAATGATATCTTTGTATTTTATTTTTTATTTTCAATACAGTATAATACCCTATTATTAGGTCTGTAAAGGTGGATTATTGGGCAGAAATAAATACAACAAGAAGTACAATCGATACAAAAGGTGTTTGACTAACTGTCGAAATGATAAAGCAGCCATCATATTCCGAATGCTGAAATAAATTTAACACTACTTACATTACTTAATGCCTTGTCAAATAATCTGTTTTTATTAAATAAAGGAATTACAGTACCCGATAATAAGTGATAAGTTGACAGTGGAAATTGGTAAAAGAAACAGTTTAACGTCAAAACTTTCAATTTATTTAATAAATTTAATAGTTACGTTAATACCCGGTTTATACTTTTTACTGTTACTGTCATACATACGGGTAAAATATTTACAACGAATATGGGATTTTGGAAGAACCGTACAGATTGATATTCGGGGTTAAAAATGGCCATCTTAACTTACTAAGACGCTTCCGTGCCTCGAAACACAAGCCAAGCCCAGCGACTTCACGTGCTTTTTTATTTTTTTTACCACTCTTTATTTGTTTTTTTCTCTGGCGGGCAGTTTGATACTGGGCAACTAACACGGTTTTTGGTGGCGAGTTTCAAAATTACAATTTAAAAGATTTTTTATTTTTAGCACGTAGCACGATATTAAACCTTACAATATTATTTTATTTATGTATTTAATACACTACACATTCATTAACATTAGTTTATTTACCCTCGTCCATGTGTCACTGCTGGGTGCCAACTGAAAACCAGCGCTGGGTGTCTTTCGCCCAGCAAATGCTGAGTTGGTAACCCTTTCGGTGTAGACATGCTCAGCGAAATTATTAGTGTTATTTTTTTATGTTTGTAATTTTCTGTCGTGTGTTGTAGTGTTTATCACCGAATAAATGGTTTTCAATATCAATTTTTTTTAAAGTTGTTACAGATATAGTAGATATATAGATATAGTATCAACAAGAGGTCTGGTCTAATGTGTGCTATTTTGGACTATAATATATTTCTGAGGCAAATTTCGCCAGATCCATATAAAGTATGCATCACTTTGGATACCACTTTTAAGATCTAAGTGCAGAAAACAAGTATTTAAATTACTTAGGCGATAAGCAAACAGCTTCTGGTGAATGCGTAGATACTACTGATCTCTTTAATTCTATATATTATTCCTATCCGCAGTTCCAAGCAATTGCGCTGCTACTTGTAAAGCAAGATACCGCTTATTAGGACCTATTACATATTTCCCTGCCGGGAAACGATAATGCAAAACATACCCAGGCCTTAGAGATTAATTCTATTTAATTTTTTTTTCTTTTCGTCTAAATGTTTCGTAATTTGGGGTTTCGTTAATGTTCTAATGAAATACCGCGACCCCGGACTACTAGGGCAATTGAAAAAACAGGGTGGGTTTTTAGTCAGAAGAGCGGGAGGAGTCATTTGATGATTTTCCAAATGAAAATTAAAAAGTTTCTTCTGACATCCTTTATGCAAGCAAAATTGCTTCGTCCTATTTTTATTAACAACGTTTTATACGTAAAAATCTGAAGAAAAGGGGCATGTAAACATATCCAAATCATTGTACAAACAATACTATTACTACTTTTAAAAACTACTGGGACAAAAGTACGATAAGACAGCCAAGTCAATATAAAAAGCTACAAAACTTGAACTCACTTGAGCATCTTAAAAGAAAGATTGTTTATCTCCCTCACTCTAGAGTTACATAAATGGCGTTTGTTTTTCAACAATGACTTTAAAAATCCGTGGCTTTATCTCGGATATAATCTCGTTTTTTTCCCGTGTCTCTAAGCTTCGAAGCTCGTAGCGTGATAAGAGGCTCGCCACAAGATTTTTTGCTATCAGCCTTTAAATGTTCTGGTATTAAGATAAAATATTCTACATACTTCGAGACGTCAGAGAGAAAAAAATACTTTAGCTGTGATTTTTTTTTACAGAAGTTGTTATACGTTTTTAATATTAGTTTTAATGTGAATGACGGTAACCTCTGATTTATCTTACGATGCGTAATTATGCTAAATTACTTCTGTATCCATTATTATCTCTTTTAACACATTATTAGTTGAGTTTTTGACAGAAAACTGAGGAAAAATAGGAGATAAATATCGTTTAATGTTCTGTTAGTCCATACTTTTACATAATAATTATATACAAAAACATCTAGGTATAATATTTGAATACATCTTTTTGTGTTTTGAACAGACAGATGCCACGGTGCGTCGTGAAAGATGCTATCACACTTGGGTGCAATAACTTTTAAGCCTTCGCTTCAAGCCGCTTTTTATTTTATACCTACAAATCTAGATATATATAGGGTGTTTGGCAGAACGTTGAACATACGAAAATGGTGGATAGGTGGGGTCATCTGCTACTTACTCAGCCCTAATTTATTTGGCCCTGGCCCCTGGATATTTTATAAAATTTTTGTTTTTGCTTTCTTCTAGTTTCACCTCGTTCTTAACTTTAAAGTGTAATTTTTATTAAAAATTGGTAAAACTGTTTTTTTTTTTCATCTTTAATGTTGGCAGATTCATATAAAATTTGCTTTATTCAGATGTTACCTAGAAAAAAAGTTATGAGTCCTCAAACTTACAGAAAGATGTAAAAAATACTTAAATCTTAATTTCAACTTGCATTAAAAAGAAAAAAAAAAGAAAAAAAATATTGAGGAGTTCCAATTCTAGCGAAACATCCCTAGTGTGTGACCCTTCTAATGGTATGTAATTTGCTATTATATAAATAACTGAGAGTTATTTCATAATTTCATCAAGTAGAAAAATTTTGACGAAACTCTACCTTTACGGAAGGTGAAATATTTTTTTAAATATCCAGGGGCCAGGGCCAAATAAATTAGGGCTGAGTAAGTAGCAGATGACCCCACTTATCCAACATTTTCGTATGTTCAACGTTCTACCAAACACCCTGTATTTTATATCTTTCATTTCTTTTACACAACTTTTGGCCACCCTAGTTTTTAACAAGCCAAATGTCAGTATTCAGTATTTAAAGAACAAAATAAAATGATACTGATTTTCGATTAGACTGACTTTTATTAAGCATTTAAATTTTACGATTATGACATTTATGACCAAATACAACTAAACTGGCCCGATAAACCTATAAATAAAATTAATGAGTATCACTTTTCGATTCGTCTGTTTTTTTTGGGAATTAAATGTCAGATCGTCAACAGTTATAAGCTTTTATGGTAGAGAGGGGGCGGACAACTGCAATTTATAACTAGAACTTTTGTGCAAAAACTACCAATTATTAATTTCTATTTACTCGTTTTAAAAGGTGATGATCGGTAGTATGTTCAATTACCGTACAATGCGACCATATTAAGTTGATACTTTGGTGCAGTTCTATTGCTTACAAAATAAAGGTTACAATTGATTAGCACGGAGATCAAGTTGCGCTGTCCGAGCTGCGAGTCCGTTAAGGCGTCGTTTCTTGCGAATTAAATTAATTCTAATATCAAAAGAGGGCGGGGCGACGCTACCGCGATACGCAATATGGCCGCCTGTGAATATTAATCGTGATTATTTATCGCATAATGAGTCGCTATAACAGTTAGCTAATGTACGGCTATGTGTTGAATGCTAAGATAGCGATAATCGCCCAGTTTTTTGACGCACGAGTAACTGCGATCGGTACAAAACTTTGTAGTAAGGGTGGGTGCACAACGGAAAGATAAAGTGGTTTAATCGAGCGTTAAACTTTTTATTAATTCTTAAATGTATTTATTAATTCTTGAATGTAATTCGCGATAAAATTTCATTAAAGCCAGTGGGTGGTATTTCTTAAGTTTTTATTGAGAACACACACGTTACACATCAAATTAAAAATGAATTGATTAAAGTTAGCTTCACTCATAAGAACTGTTTCATTCAGCTAAACTTCTACATAAACCCATACTAACACTATCGTAGCCTGAGCAAAATTATAAGCAAATCAATTGATCTGTTCTTTATAGTAAACCTCGAAGCAAAATAAAAAACCACATAACAGTTTTTTCATTGTCATCATTAACACAAATTTCCCATATTTACAAGACAAATATATTCTCAGCGTTTTCCCAACTAGGTTGTAGCCTCTAGTCTAACTGGAACAACCACGGAACAACAGTCTACTGGCAACCAAGTACTAGTGTTCTACATTGAGCAACTACCTATTTGACCTCCACAATCCAGAAGCGGGGTAAACCAATACCCCTTGGCAAGATTGGAGTCAGATATTCTGGGTTCTGACTATCTGTACTGTCAAAGATGAACAAATGACAGAAGGGACCATCCGATTAACGTGCTTTTTCGAAGAAGGGAAAAATCGCACTATGTTAATCTTAACGTTTGCTGACTATTGGCAAACGTTGCTAACCTCCCAAGATCTTTTGAAGGTTGACCCATGCGAGCTTTATTACTTAGAGATGAGCACAAAAAAAAACGCGAGTCTATAATAAAAATTGCAAACAAAAACTAAAAACCAAGTCGATCTGTCTGTTCGCAATCCTTAAAGCCCTCTAAAAAATTCTCGATACCACCCTCCACTCTATTCAACATTCAGTGTCGCTTCGTTCCTTAATCCCCACAAGTCGAGCACTAAAAGCCGTTGACGGGGCGTAGGCATCAAAAATTCAGCTTTCAGTCTAGACCCGATCTTAAACCTAGAGTAGGTAATAAGTCACAAGGTAAAAGAACTAGGTGACTCTTTTACGCGAATGTAGGTAACTGGGGATGCAGGTACGTGCGTTTACAAACATATTTTTGATCTTGGGGATGAGAAAGATGGCTCTGTGAATGGGTTTGTTGAGGTAAATATATTTTTCTTTTAAATATGTTGTTTTTTTTTAAATGATATTTATAACCATTTCTTGTATCATCTATGACACTTCCAAAATTGTAAAATATGTGACTCTAACTTTTAGAAAATAGAGGGAAAAATAATTTTAAAAAAATTCTGTAGATTTCAATGTAAACTTTCAACGAAAATTGGTTTAAACGAGAAATAGTCAGCAGTTTTTGAGATATAGCACATTTTAAAACAATGCAAATATAACTTTTCATTTTGCGTAACTACCCACTCAAACGTCCGAGTTTGACAGCTGCCACCGCTTTGTACGTCCGCGCGCGTACGGACGTATTCAGCGGTCGAGCGCCGCATGCCATCCCCGATTTAAAGCCTATTTTCTAAAAAACTACTACTGTTATAGCAAATTAAAAAATAACTGTATAGAGCTGACATTATAAGGAATCAAAATATGTGAAAACTAAATTATAACTCTTATCGTAAAATGTACAAAAAAAAGTTGAACTTTACAATATGGGCGAAATAATTTTAAAGTTAAATTAAGTTTTTACGAAACATTTCGTAACATATCTCAATGTTATTTATTTATTAATAAACTAGATTAATTAAGCTTTTTTTTGATACCGATATATCATTATTACTTAGAACAAACAGTGTAACAAAATAAATCAAAGCAAACTACCCATTCTACCCATTCCTGTAACATTTTTTTTTTTATCTTAGTGTCGCCTGGCGTGCTGTTTTAGCGACCAAGACGCCTTATTTAATAAAGAACCATCTAGTCGAACACTCGTGACTCTCTTGAACGTTGTAACAGATAAAAACACATTTAAAGTGGATGAGTCATCTGGGCTGCTATAGTCGCCCTAACACTTAACGCCAAAAAATTTTGGGCGACCGTAGTCGCCCGGACGCTTCAGTGGCTACTACGGAACCCTTCACAGGCGAGTCCGACTCGCACTTATTTGTTATTTCTTAACGACTTTTTTTAATTTAAATTACTTTTCAGATGAGCGAAGCCGCGAGCAGAAGTTTACTACAAATCTATGATTGCTTCGTCGTTACATTTTCTTCGTTCTTTTTTCGTTCAATATAATTGATTTCGTGATAATTCAGCCGTTGAGAAACAGGCTTTATCCAAATAATTGCCGTGCATAAAAAGGTGGCAATTTGCAAATATTCAATATAAAAGTTGTAAAACCCGATCCGTGTGTGATTTTTATGTGCATGACAAAAATTCATGACGAAAGCTACAACTTATTTTTGTACAATTTTTTTTCTTTAATGAGAACTAGCAATATGGAGCTAGACTATGGTCTGCCCACATTTCTAGCAATTTTATTAATCCCTCCAACTAAGCTAAATATTCTTGTGTCTGGAGTGGGTTCACGGCAATAGTGTAATGGGTAGGGTTCGAACCCGTGACCTCTCGATCACCAGTCCGACACCTTAGCCATTCGGCTATTGACGCTTCATAATTATTTATATATTATGAACTGTTTTTGAGTTGGCGACTGTATGTCTCATGTATTGAACAGTTATCTACTTGGTAATATCGCCAATAGATTTAATCAATAGATAAATTAATTTAACACGATATTGCTTTTAATTAGATTCGCTACCACGGATAATAATTAATAATATGATAGTTACTGTTATCAGAGGTAGCTATTTCTACTTAATTTTATTTATTAATATTAATGAAAAAACACTAATGGGTTATTTTACCAATGTATAAATATTTTTCTTTCGTGTTAAAATCTTAGGTATTTTGTTACTGATATCAAACATAGAAATACTTCCTTAATTTTGTTACATTTTCTATACACATAATTTAAGTTTCAAAATAAATGCAAATACAAGCAACCATTTAAAAAAAAATTGTCTGTTAGTCTTTCTGTTTGCCCGTGCTCGGGAACAGCAGAACCGATGTTGATGGAAATTAAACTGGAATCTATATTCCAGTTTCATTTTATTTCTCCTTTTTAGGAAGCAGTATATGGTAGTAAGTATAGAGCAGGAGGAGTTATTACATGATTTTCCCATCGGAAAAAAAGGGCTTGGCTAATATTTGGGTATTGGCATATACTCAATCATCGACGGAACCAATACTTTCATATCACAGCCCAAAGCAGGACAATGCGATCCTTCACATCATAAAAAAGAATTCAAATGGCACATTAGCTAGCCACTAAATGCATCATGAGACCACACAAACCGTCATTGTAACTAAAAAAAAAATCTATTAATAAGTGCCGAACTATGAGACGGAAGTATTTAATATTCTAACAACGAAAGTCTTGTTTTGGCCGAGCGGACGCGACTGTACTATGTCCTGTGTTTGTCCGTATGTCCTCCTAGACAGTGTCCAACTTCTGAACTTCCTCTGATGCGATTAGTTAGAGCTATGGGTTAGCTGTTCTTAGTGTAGTTTGATTTTTTGCTAAGGGAATTAAAATGTTTTTTTAACTGGTACTCGAATGTACGTACGTAAGACGAGGGTTGTGTCGGTAATTAGGAATTCTATCTTTATACACAAGTATAATAGCTCTTCGCTCGCGACTTTGTCCAGGTGGATTTCGAAAATACAGTCCATAAGTAGGTAAGTAGTATTGAAAGGAACTACAAACTTTTTTTCTTGCTCTTTTCGCCTCTTGCCCTCAAACGTAAAAGTATGGCTAGTTTATATTTAAGTGACACCTCTGTATAATAATAAAATTAGCTAACTAAATAAAACCTCCCGCTCTCGGTAAAGCGAAAGGGAGTGTCAGACTTCGACTGACTGAAAATAGTAAATACTAATTAGGTACATAAATAATATCTATATGAGAGATTATTTAAGTGGCTGTGGTTAATTTTAAGGGTGCATTCCCATTGAAGCGGATAAGGCTATAAAACTTTTTTGAATTATTTTTTTTTTCTTCAAATTCTTCCTATCATTTAATGCTTTAATGATTAAATATTTACGATTTCAAAATACTATAACTATGATATATTTACGTATCTTAACTTATTTGCTTAGTAATTGAACTGTTAAACTAACTTGTAAGTAAACTTCCTACGATACGATTAGATAGCATGCGGTTACGGTATCAGATTTGCGTACTTTAATTGATTATAACGAAGTTTGTTCACACTATCTGGACGATTAATTGATTCGTTTCATTTTTTTAAGTTGGGAGTTTATTATTTAATTGTATGCCTAAACAGCTTTGCATAACCATGAGTTTTTTTAAAGTCTTAGCCAACTGCCAAAGGAATCGAGAGACGTGTGTTGTGATTATTTATTAGCTTTTATATATCCGAAAACATGCGATATTCAACAATTTCCCTCTCATAGAGCTCATAGAGAAAAGGCTTATATCCCAGCAATGGGACCGTTATAGATTGATTATGTTTATAATGTTTTATGTATGAGTCATGGAAAACAGCCAATGGGATCAGTAGGGGTTTCGACTTTTTTTTTATTTAGGGCGAGCCTGCTACTCCTGGAACGATTAACCTGTTTTGGATAACGCAACGAAATTAATTAAATAAAACAGAGGAGCAATAAGATAAATCTATGAATATTTTAGATAGCTATAACGGTTGTCATATAGTTGATTATTTTTTATAAAGGCGGGATTGACATGTGCTACCGAAATGTCACATTGTCAATATATCTGTCTTAGTTAGAATATTGATTTAGTTGTTAACTTCCCACTAGCAAAAAAAAACTAGTTGACTGTTACTATATAAATAATAAATTGTAAAAAATCTCGCACAAGTAAGTAAGTTTTTTTTTTTTGTTAATAGAGGTAAACCTCATATTCCATCTAAAGCTTTGCTATAAAAGGCCTTTATTGTTGTTTGATTGACATGTTTTGTATCGGGAGCGATTCGATCACGCCCATTGCGCTTGTCTCGGACATGCAAGTTAACGAATGACAGGTTTTTTTTTTATTAAAAATAGATTTTAGAGTTTTTCTTTTGTTTGAATGGCTGTGTTTTTTTTTTGATGTAGATGAAAAGATATCGTTTTTTCTATTTGTAGTATTTACGATGCAAAGAATATGAAAAATGCAACATTCTTTTTTTAATTAGACAACTCGATGCGATTTACCTATAGGTTCCTTGATAAGGTTTTAAAAGATTTTTTTTTCTTCAACTTAATAAAACGGAAATCTCTACATTAATATGTGAACAACATATCAAACTCGACAAGTCTGTCGCACCGCGTGTCGTGAGCGCACATTACAGGCAAGCAATGCGCACACGCCGAACGCACTGACTGCGGCACGCGACTACCCAACATGGCGTTGAGCTGTATACAGGTGTTCCACGACATTTTTATTAAAAACAGCATAATTATATCGGTTTTAAAATAAAAACGTTAATTCTAGGAATCTTTGACATTTATCTGAACATTCTTTCACAATACGTTTTAAAGAAAATTCGTAATATTAAACATTGAATATTTGAAAAATTTTACTTCTCGAGGGCATGAATGTTGATGATTTATAAAAATTTAAAGCAATTCGTTTAATTCTTGTAAATTTGCAGCATTCCTACCAATATCATCATCATGGGCCTTCTCCAAATTTCTCCACATCGACCAGACCGGTGCTTCCCTCATCCAGCGAACTGAGTTTCATAAATTCTGACTTATTCGACATTCCTGAAGAATGTCTGGATTACAAAATGCATTTCGCGCTCATGAGTAAAATCCTCATATCGTTGTTACTTGATTCAGCAAGTACATAACTTAGACATCATTCAGACTTTAACCTATGTATGCTAGTTCTTTTTAAAGCTCCAAAAAATCTCTCCAGAGCGATATTTTAATGTCTTTATTAATAACTAGCTTGTGCCAGCGGCTTCGCCCGCGTGGAAAGTTTTTCCCGTGTAAATCCCGATCCCGTGGGAATTTCGCAAAATCCTTTCTTAGCGGATGCCTACGTCATAACATCTACCTGCATGCCAAATTTCAGCCCGATCCGACTCCAGTGGTTTGGGCTGTGCGTTGATAGATCACTATGTCAGTCAGTCAGTCAGTCATTTGATTGATTGATATCAAGATTTCTCCTTGTATCGAAAAGCACGCTAAGCCGTTGGGTCCCGGCTGTCATTAATAAATTTTTGACAGACGTTACGGTTAATGAGAAGCTAGGAAATTTTACCAGTCTTGCTATGGTGTATCATGTCAGCCAGTTACTAGGTCAGATAGGCTGCAGCTCCGTTAAAGATACTGATACAACTTTTAAAGCCTGCGAATGGTGGCGGGGACCATCACCGGGCACTGCTCACTGAACAAACACTACCACACGATAGGTGTAACGGACAGTCCCCTGTGCAGGGCATGCATGGGGACGGAGGAAACTGTGGCACACGTGCTCCTAGACTGCACGGAAATCACTGACATACGAAAGCAAACCCTCGGGTCTTTGAATTCCCTTACAGACATCCTGAATAGACCGAGAGACCTGATCTGCTTCTGGAAGGAGGTTGGCTGGATGGAGTGACGGCCGACACGGCTCACGCACAATGGTCTCTTGCAGAGACTAAGTGCGGAAACCAAATCAAAGAAGAAGAAGATACTGATACAACGCTGTATTCGGTTAGACTGGAATTCCACCCCAACAAAGTTGAAAAAAAGGCTAAGAACATGACGTAAAGAGGCGACAATATAAACGAATTCAAAACTTCAGCCACTGAATACCTAACAATGTTAAATAGGGAACAAGAAAAAACAATGTTAACCAGGGAGGTTCAGTACTGTTACTCCTTAATACAGGCTATTTTATAACCTAGCTAGGAGAACATCAGCTCAGCCACTTGGTCGGAGATTTTATTACATACTATAACTTATGGAACAATCTCTTAAGATTCAATAGCCTAATACCTACCTAATTTGTCGGACTTGTGATCGAGAGGTCGTAGTTTCGAACCCCAGCCATAACACTATTGGCGTGAACCCACTTTAGACATAAGCATATTAAGCTTCTTTGTAGGGGTTAACAAGATTACTAGTAATGTGAATTCTACCCACAATGTTACTTAAAAAAAATTATATTAAAAAGACTCAGTTAAAAACAAGCGCATAACAAAATGCCTTGCTATCTAAACCGTATCAGGCTTATTAGACGCGATGCGTTCACGCCTATCGCGCCTGTCCGCGGCACGCGCCTGCGAGCGACGCGGTGTGCGAACGGCTTTATTTCTTTTTTGTACTGTCGTGTTTTATTATTATTGTGTTGGAAATCTGAAGGTAACTAGGCATATATTTGGTACACACGTTTGATTCATTAAAAAACTGTTGTCAAGTAAAGGTTTCGAAAGCGCGTGTTCGGAATATCACTTACATTTAATTAAGAAGTCTCGAAACAGATTTCATATCTAACATTAGTAGATTTGACTACATGCATTCAGATTATGATTATGTTTCAGTGGTGCAATTTATATTATACTAGCTGTGCCCGCGGTCTTTGTTCGCGTGACATGTTTTTCAGTGGGAGTTCCTGGATAAAAAGTGATCCACGTACCGAATTTAATTCAGATCTATGCTGCCGTTTTGGCGTGATTAACTTTCGCAATTTTAATATTCATGAACAAAAAAGTACTACTTCCATGTCAAAATAAATTACTCAATTTGACATAATGACATAATAATGCAACAAAATACCTCATGTCCCTAAAAGTTGGGGTGAATCGCCCAGTTGCTGTCACCTGAAGACGATGAAGCGTATGGCGCCACGCGGATCCGATATATCCGAATACATTTTTTATTATCCGCGCTACCCCCGGATACTCCCCGTCTGATACTGACTGGCACATGAGTCGCTGAGCTTTCTGAATAAGATGTCAAAAAGGGCAATTTATTACTGCTTCAACGAAATGGTATATGCGGATTTTATTAAGCGTTTCATATTTAGGGTGTTATTATTGACTCGACTAGGGGCAACGTTATGAATATGCATCCTTTGCAGTAGAAGTTAATACAGTCTATTAGAATTGTACTTCTTCGTATTCTTATTATCCATGAATTAAATATTATGTTGGACCTAGTAGGTAGCCACGTTTGTCGCGATCTCAGTCTTCAAAGATGCACGTATTTGGGCATTTTAGACACTCCAGCAGATGGGACATGTTTTGGCAAAGAGCAACTCAATAGCACTGGAAGTCATTGAGTTTTATGATCCCCCATTTCGCTAAATTGTGCCTGCAGCGGCCTACTTCAGTTAGCAGTCGATTGATTACCTTCCAAACTGGGCACTGCAGGTCACGTCCGAGTGGCAGATGCTGCTGAGGTTGAACGAAGAAGAATAGAATTAGGAGTGTTGAATTAAAGGAATATGGATATTTGACTAACTAACGTGTGCTTAAATTTACAGCTGAGTAAGAGAAAGAGAAAAATAGGATACATCCTCAAATCCTCTAACCATCCATATTTAATATTAATATCCGGCTTCATCTAACAGGTGGAGGATATTTCCAGCCCGGTATTGTCTTTATTCATCCAATAACTGGCGGCATACACTGCTCTCTCGTCTCTAATAGCGCCAAATCGAATTGCGTATTGACTGACAGATGGCCCCAACCCGGCCCGACGAACCGATGACAAATTTGCGATATTACATGCGGATTAATGTCCATGCACCATTTTTTAGGGTTAAATTGTCTTTTCTGAATCACCCTTATGGATTTTTAATAATAACTCCACTTAAACTTCAACTGTGTTGTCTTTAATTAGAGTCGAAAATAGATAGAGTGTTCGCTTCGGTTAGTTCGTACTATGAATGTTATGTAGAGATCGCGAAGGGCGATTCCCCATGCTAGATGGCATACGTACGATGGTTATCATAATCCCTGCATTGACATCATGTGATGACACATGTCGTGTCGTCGTGCTCTAAAATGTCGTTTTAAAAATCCGTCTAGCACGACGTGGGTGACAAAAGTTACATTCACCCTAATTTTCTAGTAACTAGAGTTCATTTTTCTTAAAACTAGATGCATTCGTTATTTTGTTGGGCCTGGGAAGGTACAGTATGGACCGTTCACAATGTAGATTTTGTTTGCGTATGAAGATCTGTATTTGTATTTAGTATATCATTCTATGTTTGTTCATCTCGTGTCAAGAGCGAATTTTGTTTGCTGTGTAATCAATAGTATGTTTTTTCTATTTGTGTTTTTAGCAATTTGGCGATGAACCGTTATATTAACTAAATAAAATACTAAATTGGTAAAACGTGTGCCAATTTTACCAATTGAGTTTTACGTACGATTTGATTACAAAAAATACAAAATATATCGCGTTTTCAACAAATATTCTAAACTCAACAAAACTATGATTATATTTTATAATAACAACAATAGAACTTCCACTTCGCTATAGTAAGTAAGAAAATGATCTGATAAAACTACCATTTACGTTTCAATCCATAATCTCTTTCTAAGAATTACAGTCCTTATTCAGAACGCACAAAAACTACACACAGTGGGCAAAACAATAACCGAACCAGAAAAAAAAAACAAATTCTGTTCATAAAGTCAATACGGTTGATCCATTGGTAATCATTTGTACAATCAACGACTATATTAGAGGAGATTAAAAATCGCATACAAAAGACTGCAAAGGGAGTAATTTAGAATTAATATCCGTCCCTACAATTACTACAAACTAGGGCAAACTGCAGAATCATGGAAAATTACAGGATTCTAAACATGAAGGACAAAGGGCACCCCTCAGTGCAATGTTCTCCATGAAACTTGTGATGGGGACATATTTTTAATATGACGGATTGGGGAGAGTTTTAAACAATTAGATGTGAAATATATGAAGTTATCAATTTTGTGGATGAAGATTTTATCGTGTTGTTTGTAATGAATTTTTAGAATCGTTTCTGGAAAGTTTCTCTTCAAATACGTAATGTAGGTACCAAATACATCCACACATGTATATGGTAGGTACCATTATTAAGATCGAAAATGACTGAGATAATTATGTAAAATAAAATGGGGTTTTTTCCTTATAAAACATTAAAACAAGTACGATTTTTTTGCCAACGTTAGACGAAATATTAAACTGAAATATAATATAATATTTGTAAGGCCTCGAGTGCGTACCAGCACGGTGCTTCACTCTCCAATCATTACGGGGCAAAAAAGAAAAAGTGAAATAATCGTACGCAAAACCCTCGCGACAAATGAACATCGGGAACTCGAGAGGTCATTAAAACGAGGCTCGATCTAAAAATGAGAGGGGAGGGTAAGAGGGGGGACTTTTGAGAACTCTGTAATTGGACCAGGGAGGGTCTTAAATCGTATTCGAACCAGCAGAAGCGGAAAGACGGCTCAACCGACTATAATTAACAACAAATATGGGTGAATCGATTTTTCACTGCGTTCAAAGTACGCCCATTAGGTTATTTCGCGGGGAGAGCAATTACTCAAACAATACACTTGAAATATTAACGCTAAACCCACGTTTTGTGGGAAAACTTGGCTTGTTTAGCAACTGGGACCCACGTAATGGTGTGTCGTGTTTTCTTTAAATTTTACAGTATCACCGGCACCACACGTTAGTATTTTTACTTGTATTTTTCTTTGCCTTGTTTACGTAATTGAGTATTTTGTGGGCAAACGAAGGGAGAATGTAATCGGTTTAATAATTTCGCTTTAAGTGGAAAACTATGTTTGCGTCGTTTAGCCAAGCTTCGTGTTTTATTGATACAGTCATTTAAACTTTCAACCTTTAGTCTAGGGTACGATTCAATATTGCTGGAAAAAATGACTTCATATTTTATCTCACATGACGTAAAATAATCTGACAACACGCTAACGAAGCATCGCCTTCTCGGAAACACGTTACAACGTACGTCAAAACATAATATAAAATAGACCACACAGTGTGACAAGTGAGAAAAAATAACAAGACAAAAAACCTAAACAAGAGAATCACGTCACCACATTATGTTAATAGGTTCGAGATATGACAACATCGAAAATAATCCGCTTTGTCCATGGAATGGCCACATTAGACCAGCGGGCTGTCCTCTGGGACAAGAGCGCCTTTGATTTCAGATTCGATGGAAATTAATATACGTCGCGTACACAGGGTACATATTTAATGTAGATACATAGAACAACATCAACTAGGCCCGCGGCTTGCTGTAGAGGACCTTATAAATATTCATGTGAAAAAAATGGTATTAAAGCGATGTTAAAAATAATGTCACAGTGTGCATGTTAACTTAATGTAAATGAAAACATCGGATCGGCTAGCGACCAACGTAAACAGATTTCGTGAAACCATTTTATGATAACTAGCATAAATAAAACGGCGGAATCAAAAGCCGCATCAAACAGCGTGCGATCATTTAATCATCGGCCCGATGATTATAATTCACCTGTCATGAAAACAAACATTTATAAAACCGCTATAGTGGTAAGATGGATCATAATTATGGGTTATCTCGCGTTGAATGGCGCCCCACGAACCGCACGCGATGCGAAAAGGCGTCAAATAGCTCGTTAAATGCCCCTTACAAATAGAAATATTACTCATAACTTAATCCCCCTTAAATACATTTAACCTGCCATAAAATCATATTCACATTTTTTTTTGTCTGGGCAAATAGGCGGGGTGGCTTACTGTGCGTATTTATAACGAATTGGCGATTAATACCGCACAATGGTTTTGGAGAGCTTATAATAGTCATAATTCATGTTTTTTTGTATGGATAATCGAGGGGGTTAGGTGAAGGGTAAGTTTATAAATTGGATTTAATATTTACATCTTTAGTAACAGTCGGTGTGAAATTGGACGCTCGCTTAAGAGTTGTTAGGGGTTTGTAACTTGGTATGGGGTTAATCCACCATAAGTGGTTATTGATAATGGGGCTAGGTTTTATTGCGTTTGCTCTTATTACAGTTGAGTTGGTATTTAAATTTTTTGTTAATCGATTGGGGATTGAAAATAATTGAATTCCTTGAAGCAGTCAGATATTGAAGTTGTCCGCAACAACTCCCAGCTTTGACATGTAAATTCCAACGTATAGCCACGCCGAGCCTTTAAACAGTACCAACATAACAAAAGTATATTTCCTATACTAATGTTTATTACTAATAAATGTTTATGACACGTGGGTAGACAAAGGGAGCTTAAAAGGCAAACGTGTGGACATGACTTTGAAAACCAAAATATCCCTCACAGAGTGGAGTTAAAAAGACATTTGTCCTATTTCATAGCAACCGGTACCGAGTTTGATGGGTAATGGTCACCGGTGGTGGTGGAAGGTAAGTACGTTTGTGTATAGTGTTAGTTATTAGTAACACATTAGTTAAGGGAAGATATTGCTTTGGGTGCATACCTAGCGGCTTATTCAATAACTAAATTAGATAAAATTATGAAAAAATATAATAATAATAATAATATTCCACAACGCCATCTAGTCCCAAACTAAGCAGAGCTTGTGGTATGGGTACTAAACAACTGATAAACATACATATATATTTCTAAATACATACTAATTATAGATATTTTACACCCAGACAAAGAACAAATGACCGTGCTCATCACACAAACATTTGTCCTAGGTGGGAATCGAACCCACGACCTTGCGCATAGCAGTCAGGGCCACTGACCATTATACCATTAATTAATTAATTAATTAATTAGTCTTAAGGATACTGGTATATGTAAGCTTTTTACTACGTATATCCTACAACCAATTCTCGCGTTATGCGCCGTTTAGAAGACAGCATCCTTTTAAAGCTACATTTCTAAACCATACGTTTAATCCAAACGTCCAAACCACAATACAAACTAAAACAGCGCCAAGTAATAATGAAAACGTACACATTCTCTAGCAATTCCATTGGAAACGAGATTAGGTCTCGAATCTAAAATCTAGACCAGACTGGAAGCTAGAGGGTGGTGCAAGGGGAGCGAACGAAACAGGTGGGGACGAACGGGGAGATGGAAATAGGACTTTCTAGGCAATTACCGTCTACTGGGACTCGGATAGCTGGAATCTAGATCTTATTGAAAATATATTATATGCATCTCCTTTATACTGGCTTTGTGTATGGAGATGGTATAATTGCTACGACCCTCTGTTATATTTGTTCAACCATTCATATTGTCAGTTATTCACTTTGATATTGTAAGGGAATACGACAGAAATAACTAGAATATTGAACACCAATTGAACACATTAACAAAACAAAACAATATACGTTCTATAAAATGCTCGAAATATCAATACAATAGCCATTAAAACTATATTGAAATCAACATTGATGAAAAACGACAAAAAATGCAGCTATATCGGATCGAAAAAAAAACTGAAGTAAAAATTGACACCATGTTTTTTCTACGAAAAAGGCAACTGTCGCACTGTGATGTTACGAAGCGACTTTTCTGTGCAAGTGTACGCACAATGAGATATCCGACAAAGCTCTCAGAGAGAGGGTGCCGACGGGATGACGCTTTTAAAAGTATTACTGTCCACCCCCCTGCCCCCAGTCGGCGTGATGACACCCCAACCCTTGTAGTGTTTGATTATTTTATAGTGGGTAGTTGAATATTGAACTACCGGGGAGGACTCACAATGAGAAACTGTTTGTATGAGTTCTAATAGTGATCTCAAGGGTGGAAATAGTGGTGTACTTATCTGCTTCAAGATTACTGTAGTTTTAAAAGGATTTGTAAGTGCGCTGATTTTAACGTTACCTGCCGCTTACATACATGGTTTTCTATGCAAGGTTTAAGTCTAACGAGTACAAATGCGTTTGGGTAGGCGTTACCATAACATAAACTTGAAGTGCCGTACTTCACAACTTCTTAACAAAATAATTGTTTGTGTTTACTACTTCCCTTGAAGCTTATTTTAGCATAATATGTTCAAGTCAGACTGAAAAGTTGTTTCAATAGTCGAGTCTTGCGGGTAGTTTAAGAATATTAACATAAGCATACTTTGAAGAACTAACTTTTAATAGAGTTTTTGTATCACAGTGGAAAATATTAAATTATCGCCTCCTAATACTATTCGACTAGATGCTTTTCATTTATATCTTACGAAATTCTGTATGTGACATGTGATTATGAAAATAAATAGCTTAGCACATTTCAAAAACCTTTAAATCTGCCCATTTGCTAGGTACCTTTAGACGGGTGTGACGATGCAACCATGACAGTCATAATGGCTCTACGAAAAGTCGCGTCACATTTAACTTGAAATCTTAGCATTTATTTCAATTAAACCATTTACAGGCATTTCTGAACTGTCTTTTATTTTCTTTTTTTTTAAGGATGGGAAATAATCCAATAACTGCCTGCCGATCTGGGCGAAGCGGGAGGTTGTGTCAGACTTTTACTGACTAAAACCCATCCATATGCCCTCCGTGTTCCAATTCCGCAACCCGGGCAGGCAACGGCCCCCTTATGGGCCCCGACAATTTTGCTGACACTGAGGCGCGCGTGGAACACGACGCGCCGTCTACACGGGCCTGGTTTGTCGGGCGGCGAGCTACCCATTGCTCGCAGCCCGCAGGCCCGTTCTGAACTGTCTAGTAGTGGAACCCAGGCAGACTCATTCCTTGGTACAATTTTCATCATCACCACTGCTCTCGAAACTGAAGCATAATGAGGAAGCTTGGATTGTTCTGGGACAAAATTTGATGACATTCTACCCACCCGCAAGGGGCTTACGTGGTGGACTACAGCCTAGCCCTTTCCCAATGTTGTGGTCGGCTTTTAGTCTAACCGGATATAGCTAAAACTAGTGTTTTACATGGAGTGACTGCCTATCTGACCTCCACAACCCAGTAACTGGGTAACACGAATCCTCTTGGCTAAACCAGTATCAGGCTGATTATGAATTACGTTTTGTACTCTTAAAGGACAGCCCAGCCGCAGTGGTAGACGCCCACTGCGTCGGACGTCGGCCGACGATCTCCGGCCACCGTAGGCGCGGGCATGCGGACAGCGAGTAAAGGGCAACTCGCTGTCCGACCATGGACCATGCCCGGGTCGACGGCGCGTCGTGTTCCACGCGCGCCTCAAAGAGCGTCAGCAATATGACGAGGCCCCCCCCCCCGTAGAGGGCCGAAGCCTGCCGGGGTCGTGGGACTTATCTCATTACCGTGACCCCGGTACGTAAAGGGCTATTGAAGGAATACCGTGGATTTTAGTCAGTACAAGTCTGACAGTCCCTCCAGCCCTGCCCGGGGTGGGAGGACTCATCTGATGATTTTACCAAGTTAAAAAAAAGGACTCCGTGGTAGTTACTTACATGGGTGTCTTAAAATACCATTGTTATCAATATAATCACTCGATTAACATTTAAATACAGCCTTAACCTTGCAACCAATTTCAAAACAGAACCATAACGATCAACGTCAAGGTGTTACCTTATCAAACAGCAGAACCTATAAACAATCATTGAATTGATAACGATCTCAGCGGCATTAGCAAAGGGTTTCGCGGTAGTGATCGCACCGACTATTATTAGAATCACAACGCTTGAGATGTTTTGTTTTTGATTATGTTTAGTATGGTGTGAATGGATACGTGCTTTCCGTGCTTTGGAAAGCACGTGGGTCCTTTTTTTTTGGTTGGGAAAATCATCGAATGACTTCTTCCGCTCTAGGTTAAGCGGAAGAGTGTGTCAGACTTCTACTGACTAAAATCCCAACAAACACCCTGTTCCTTCGCCTGCCCTAAAGTTCCGGGGCCGCGGTATCTCGATAGAACTTTCCCGCAAAGCACGTTGGTCCTGGCTGTCATTTGTACATCTTTGACAGTCGTGGTCCTTACCCATAAGGTAGACAGAAGCCAAAAAATCTGACCACAGTCTTACCAAAGGTTATCCAGCTACTGGTTGTAGAAGTCAGAGAGGCAGTCGTTCCAAGTAAAAGACTAGTACTTAGCTGCATTTGGTTGAACTGAAACCCAACCCCAACACAGTTGTGAAAATACTAAGCAATAAGATGCATGATATGTGAATGGAAAGAAAGAATGAAAGAAGGAAGTTATGAACTCAGTAGTGGAAGGTATACTGAATGTTTCTGTTATCAATGTGATCCGAAAGAAAAAGCAGGTGATATTCTCAAAGAGATCTGGTAGAAGCAGAGTCTATTAACAAGCTGTTTGTATAATTTATTTTGTTATCATTAGGAAATCAAATCTAGTGCTTAAAACAACAAAATAAATCTTCTCATTCTTATTAACAAACCGCCAAAGACTTCAACTAAGAGTCTAAAAGTTAGGCTGTCGAATATGGAGCTAGGTTCAAGGGCAGGCGGCGCCGGGACATGCGACTAAGCTTCCGGCGAGCTACCTCTGCGGACAGCATACTTATGAGACTTTGAAAGCTTCATAGAACAGAGAATCGGCTATTAACCTCAGAATGATTGTACAAGATCTTATCTCTCTAATCAGTGAAATGGTTCCTTGAAAATGAGAAGCTACATAAGTGAAAAGCCGAACAATGGACACAATACCTAACCGCGAACCTTCGCAAAATGGCGCAGAGGATAAAAAACTGCTAGAGTATATCAAGTGAAACGTCATTAAAGACATAACTCCGTCCTCCATAGCCCGCCATACAAAATACTTTAAGCGGAAACCCCATACGCATCAAGACTTCCAACAATAGCGACATATCTCACAATCGCAAGTAATAAAAGCACGGAGCGCCCACATTAAAATCTTATCCCTTTCTTAAATAAAAAATTCACGAAAAAATAAGAGGAAATCTCCCCTCTATTATTCAGTGGAAAACGTTCCCCATCCCACCCCCGCCAACTGGGTCGAAGCCCGTACGCGCGCACCGAAGAAAACACAAAGAAATTCTAACTCTAGCGCCCAGTCAACAAAGTTACAATTGGCGTGACTACTTTGTGTTGTTAACTAAGGAATATGCACTTTGAAAGTAAGATATAGAGTTTATATTCGTTCGGCTTGCAGCTGATCGGGTGTATAGAAATCGCGCCTTAGTATGGTATTTGAAAATGAGATGCAGCGAGGGTAGAGGAGAATGGGGGTCGGGTGGTCTCTCGAAACCCGAATTAGCGGGCCGTGTGTAATGATTTTCCCGGGCTGAATTATGGACGGTATCGAGTCGGGTTGGGGCCCGGCAGGGATGATCTTTTTAATGGCCTTACGGGTACCTACCTACATTTGATAAGGGATATCCGACGGAACTAAGCCTTATAAGCATAGATGATTTGTTGAAGCTAAGCCAAAACCATGACATATTTCTTTTAAAAATCTTGAAATACCAAAGCAGTTCTAATTACCCCGTGAAATTTCTCAATATCAATACAATAATGTAGCGGCATCAGAAACAATTCAACAAATTAATTGAAAGCGGCAATACAATATAATATTTTGAATCAGTTATAACCAATCGATATCAATCGGTTCACATTATTACACTGATTGATTGATTGAATGGTGCCATTTAACCCCGTGATGTGGCAAGTGGCACTACCCTTTATGAATGGTGTTGTAACCATTCATATAATCTGGTTAATCGGTGTATTGAATTAGATCCACACATTCAAATTGACCATGCATTGTATTATATACAGCACAACGTAACTTTAATTTTTCCCCTTCTTTAAATGGCACAAATCCAGCATAGCAATTGATAGATAGATAAATATAACATTTATTTGGTACAACAACGGGAGACACACAATACAATTATCATAAAACACGTAAAAAAACAGAAAATAAAACGGACAGTTAGTAGGTGAAAAGAGCATTACCTCTCACTATAATTTTTTCCCCTCCTTTCTCTATTATGATTTTGATATGTATTAGTATATATTAATATATTATATTTATATATATGGTACGTATTTTATATTATTATGTTTAGTTAGTATTATGTATGATGTTGTACACTGACAGCCCTAAATTTATCTCCTTTAATTTCTGTCCATCCAAAGGTTGTTTGTAAGAGATTGCCCTGTGCGATAAGACCGCCCATTGTACACTCATTTTATTATTTGTATCCTTAACTGTATTGTAAGGTGTACAATAAAGTATATAATAAATAAATAAATAATGAAATAAAGTGAAATTGCATACATTAAACTAAAAAAAAAAACATTTAAACGAGACGCTGTGCTGTGTGTCTCAAGTTTGAACCAAATGGGTGATCAGCTCAGCATGTGTCAGGTAGGAAATACCTAGCGCTGATATTCTGCTGGGTCCCTGCAGTGACATACAGATGCCGAGTAGCGATGACGCGAATATACATATATGATGTGTAATTGTGTAGTGTTCTGTGTGTTTAATTGTTAATAGATACGAGTGGAATATAAAATAACTGTAAAAAATTCATATGAAAAATGTACATAATGGGGGTGTGTGTGTATCATTCAATATTATACTTAATGTAATAAATAAAACAAGCAAGCGCATTGTTATAACTAAGGAACTATATTGTACTATATAATGGACGTGTTAGAAATAGTCTCACCTAGTTGTTTCTGCAAGTCAATGAGATACTGCCGCAACCGACTTTTGAAAGTGCCAAGGTGCGTAAGATTTCTTATTGGAGGGGGAATATTGTTCCAGCATTTGGATGCAGCGTGCTTAAAACTCGCAAATCGCAGACCAACTCATCTCTTACCCCGGTCTATGCATCAATGATAGAAAATAGTCTTACTTAGTGTTGTCGTTGTAGAAGACGAGACATAAGAGTATATTTAGTAAATAATCAAAAACGACTCCGAAATTAACTACAATTTTTTACATAAACTCCTCTGCGTCGTGACCTACCTGCCTATTTCCAGTTATGAGATCAGAACTACAAAAAAGCTGTTTTTTTTAATGCCGGATGAACCCACTCTTAACCTCGATGTCACCTGATGGTAAGCAACAGAACAGCGAGCCCAAAAGATACCTGTTCACTCTTGCTTTAAAGGCTGAAAGGTCATAAGTGGCAGGGAACACAGAAGCCGAAAGAGAGTTCCACATCTTGGCTGTGCGCACAATAAATGTGGAAGAAAAGCGCTTGGTGCGACAAGATGGTATATCAACCAAGTGTGGATGGTACCGAGCAGTACGTCTGGTAGATCGGTAGTGGAAGAGACATGGTTCCGTAGTTCGAGGACCTTGACCCTTCCACCTCGACCAACTAACCGTTAGTAAAACAAACTACGTACGTCTCGCAGACGTATATCACTGTACATATCGTAATCTGACGTAGGTGAGCGCCTGTGCACGCCGCCCGGACGTGGTCGCGATACGTCGTGAAGATACACTTGCAACACTATTATATTGTAGTGATAACGGAGTGGGACATGGTTTTATGGTGCTTTTTTGTGGTTAGTCTTGGTCTGGATTTGGGAGATGTAGAAAGATCTATTGCCTAACGTAAGAGAGTACTTTTCAAGTACATAGATTTTTGTTACTGACAGCCTCGTTGTTCAAGCGGTTATAAGCGCGACTACTAAGCATGAGGTCTTGGGTTCGATTTCCGGGTCAGGAAAAAAAGTGCTTTTGTGTTTTTCTGTTAGAAATTTCTCAGTAATAGCCCGGAGTTTGGAAGACAGCGGTATGACACCCCCTTGCTTCAGAAAGAAAGTTAAGTTGTTGTACCCGGCTGTAATTTGCACATATTTGACAGTCGTTACGTTACCCAGCTCCTATTTTTTTTGGTTGGGAAAGTCATCGAATAACTTCACCCGCTCTGGGTTAAGCGGGAGTGTCAGACTTCTACTGACTAAAAACCCACCCTGTTCTTTAAACTGCCCTTAAGTTAGTTGTTACAATATTTTCGCAACCCCGGCGGGCAATGGCCTTATGAGGCCCCGTCAGTGGTGCTGACAGCTCTTTGAGACGCGCGTGGAACACGATGCGCCGCAGACCCGGGCCTGGTCCTTACCGGACGGTGAGCTAGTTACCCAGCTCCTGGGTCTTACTGGCCTATCGGCAGTCGCTCCACGTAAACCACTTACTCAACTGCATCTGGTTAGACTGGAAACCGACCCAGACATCATTGGGAAAAGGCTAAGCTGATGATGTGATGAAAGATATTAGTCACTCTGACTGACAAAGTTATGCAAGTGTAGTTCTTAGGGTTCCGTAGTTAACAAGGAACCCTTATAGTTTCGCCATGTCCGTCTGTCTGTCCGTCTGTCCGCTCAAAAACTATTGGTACTAGAAATTTGTAATTTGGCATGAGTATACACGTTAATGACGCCAAAAAAGTGGTAAAATAAAATTAAAAAAAAAACAATTATTTAGGGTAGGTACCTCCTCTACACGTAAAGTGAGATGATTTTTTTTTTTTCGTACTTCCCGTAGTTTGGGATATCGTTGGATAGGTCTTTCAAAAATATTAGGGGTTTAGGAAGACCGTTTTCTGATTAAGTAAACCGCTCGTGACTTATCAAGCTTTAAAATACCAATTTTCGTTAGAGTCAAGTGTCCTCCCCCTCTATCAACTAAACAGTTGTAGTTAGAAATTCAAATGTCATGGCAGTAGTACCTATATATAACGAAGTTTAAAGGAAAACTATCACAACAGACCGGTTAAGTAGTACATTAGCCGTATAGAGCTAAACTACGAGTGGCCCTACCTAAAAAAAAAAAAAAAAAAAAAAACTATCACACATGAGTGGGCTTTACAAGTTTACGAGTAATAGTCGACCAATTGTATTTGACTCGAAAATTTCGAACAACTCCATAGAAATGTCTATAGATGGCGCTAAGCGTCCGTTGTATCGCGCTAGTTTCATATTTAAATAAGTTTTATAAAAAAAAACTTTTTAACAAAAAAATACCGACTTCCAAAAAACCACTAAAATAACTTTAATTTAAGAAGATGGTGTCTTTGGATCTGTTTATAATTTATCTAAGTTACAATAGCCTAATGTCAACTTGCTAATCACCTTTTATAAAATATTGCTTTTCCCGATGCAGGGGCGTTAATTGTTGAGGAGTTCTCCTGGTATTTCACCATCAGCTCCATTTCACCATTCACATTGTGACGACCATAAATTGCTTAGCAACCATTTTAAAGTAATCGAACCGCAACACGTGAAATACTTATTATTGAGTAGTTCCGGTGGCCATCTGTGATTTTCTTCATCAGTTCCGCTTCACCAAATGGTGCTTTCTGAGAGCAAATGCAGAAGTTACTATAAAAAAAAAATACTAAAATCGCTATACGATTGCCTTTAAAATTTGAGGATTTCCTTCGATTTCCATGAAATCCCTTCATCAAATTCTAATTTGGTGACAATGGTACTACCTCGAGAGCATACCATTTCAAACGAAAAAAATAATTTTCTAAATCGATCCACAATTGACGGAGTAATCGGTGCACATACATAAAAAAATATATATTATATATACGTGACGAATTGATAACCTACTCCTTCTTTAGAAGTCGGTTAAAAAACAGTTTCTGTCCAGTAAAATTATAGTTAGTTGTGTTTAAGTAATTAAATTAGTTGAGGATTGTGTCAAACCAGTCTCATTTTACAGTTTTGTGTAACAATTAGTACTTCTTTTCTAACTAGATGGCGTTGTCGTCGAATTATATCTTACAATGGTTTCGTTACCGCCAAAACTATAAGTAGGTAGTTATGAAAATTATTAACTTTTTGCCCCGACCATAAAGCAAGTGCTGAAACGCCATTCAGTGCGTTACTTCACCTCTGCTGAAAACCACACAAACCCCCTGATCGTATCGGCCGCCCGATACAGACCCTCCAATATTTCTCGGGTTCGTCGCCCGCGTAACGTCCTAGACGAGCCCGACGACCCCACCACCATCCGACAAGAGAGCAGTAGGGAAACTAGCACTCTTAGAAAATACAGAAATAATAATATAATATTCCACAACTTTTTCACACAACGCCATCTAGTCCCAAACTAAGCAGAGCTTGTGGTATGGGTACTAGACAACTGATAAACATACATATATATTTCTAAATACATACATATTATAGATAAATTACACCCAGACAAAGAACAAATAACCGTGCTCATCACACAAACATTTGTCCTAGGTGGGAATCGAACCCACGACCTTGCGCACAGCAGTCAGGGCCACTGACCACTATACCAACGGGTCTGTCAAATAAAACGCGTTCCGTATTCCGGCCTCGCCGACGAGGCCCATCGCGACGTCCGCGTACTTGTAACGGAAACTCTCCCCGACCTTTGCCAAACGAGCCAGCCCGCGATGCTGAGCCAGTAGCGATAAATAACCCCTTAAATAATATGGACCCAGCCTGTCCCTTTGCTGCCCTCCATCAACGACCACGCTATGCCAAGGCCCGTACTCCACAGGGAGTGCCCTTAGCGTACGGTTGTTTAAAATGTAATTCTAGTTTGTAAGCCCTGGCTGGGGGCCTTTAATTTTAGAGGTCACCACAGGATCGCCCGGTTGAGTAGTGACCAGCCTTAGTGTGCTGAAATACAAGTGGCCCTATCAAAAAAAAAAAATGAGTTTTTGTTGATGGCGATCAACAAAAACTCAATTTTTTTTGTGACCAGCCTTAGTGTGCTGAACTACGAGTGGCCCTACCTAAAAAAATAAGCTTTTGAGATTGTGTGTAGAAAAAAAAATAAGTTCTTGAGATTGTGTGTAGAGGCTAGAGATAAAATTGAAATAGTTGAATTGTGAAATTCATAATCAAGTCTCGTTGAGTGTAGGAATTTGGAGATTGAAATAGTAATAATAGAATATATTTAAATTCAAAACACCGGCTATGACAAGTTTTATTTATACAAATCTCTAAAAAAAATTAAAACTTTCCGTGCAAAATTGTCGGATCAGGTGAGGATTTATATAGGAAATCAAATTAGTTAGGTAGTCATGTTTGGCTTTTAGTTAGAGCATGGTACGAAACGTTCAGTCAGCGAATACGACACGCACTTGGCTGTTATAAAAACTACGGAACCTTTCACTGCGCGTGGCCCGACACGCACTTGACCGGTTTTTTGTATTATTCTGATGACTTTAGAGTAAGATAGTAAGAGAAGGATAATCACAAAATGTTTTAACTTTCCAGGAACAAAATGTAGCCTATGTGTTATTCCAGACTGTCATCTATCTCTATATCAAATTTCATCCAGATCCGTTTACCCATTTTGGCGTTATTGAGTTACAAACATCCAAATGGATTCTAAGTAAATGTTGCAAGAAAATGCGTCATTGGAAACTGATGTAAAAGAAAAATCACTGTTTTTTCTTAGATTTAATGTACTTAAATCTAATGTAATTAATAATGATCACCTCTTTTGTCATCATGAGTACCGTGCAGTTAAATCTGACATACCGTGGGGTCCTCTAAAAATAAACCAGCTCAACCCTTCCGGTGAATGTCACACACAAACAAACCTACACATACCGGAGCCACAATCCACAAACATACTTGTAAACTCGTGGCTAAAATAATAACCGCACTGGTCTCTTTCTACGGGTAAGCAACGCTTGCCAAGGTTCCGTCCGTGGATGAGGGACCATATTTACATATCGATATTCCACAGTATTTTTTAAGTGTTTTAATGCTACCACAGACGGCAGCACGTCAATCTACCCCAATCTGTCAAATTTTACCAATCGAAAATAAACCTTATACTATTGTGATAAGGTTGAAAATCTATTAAAGAAATTTGACAGATTGAGGTAGGTTGATGTGCTGGCGTCTGTACATCTTGAACAGACGTTACGGATAGTAAAAACTCGATACCCCATCCCGTTATTTTAATTTTTAATAAAAAACCATTGTCTAAATTTTTTTGGCAAGCTCGGACAATAGCCAAAAAAGCCTTATAAAAATGTAAACTGCCAACGATAAGGGCTTTTATATAGACTGCAGACATAAAGCCTATTAATAACTACACAATAATTATTACAAACTATTAATTAACGTTATCATACTGTAAGTAATTCAATAGCCGCGGAAAATTACCGTATTAATTGCTATTGTTACTATTGTGCCGTCATTAAATATATTGGTGGTTTATTATATTAATTTTGTGCCGTGAAAATACGTGTCACCTACATTTTGATCCGACATTTTGAGGAATTGCGAAGGTAATACAGGATATTACCTACTTAAAAAGTTTATAAAAGATATACTTACCTGTTTTGTTTTCTATAGTGGTGGAGAAAGATAGTAAGGTATTCTTTAAAGTTTTAATACTTTAAAAGGCCGTGAGATCTGCTATCTCTCGGCTTAGCAAGGTGATTATGGCAGTTTAGCGAGCCCCATTGAAGTGGACTGTTAGAGACCCCAAATTTAGCAGATTTCTACGGTGTGATAAGACGACGATTATGTTTCTTTATGAAACGTGACCGTCATACTTAAATATAAGCGCATTCGTTTTATCTTAATAGGGCGGAAGAAGATGGACGACAAGATTTAAAAACAGCTTCATTTCATTTATTCTGCCCAAGTCACGCTTAAAATAACTTTAAGGAAAAACTCATTCATTCATTATTTCGTTCTATTCTAAATACCTCATTCAAACACGTCCAATAAAGGAACGCTTAAATTCAATTTAAAAAATAAAATATTCGATTTTCAAATCCCGAGATGGAACGAACGCAAGCGACCCCGAAATTGCTGGCCGCATTCACCCAGACAAAAGCCCTAAAATACACCCCGCGAGCAAAAAGAAAAGCATTTCCATCCCTACCCCTCCTTCATTTAAATTTCCCGCCCCAGAGCGGGGGCGGCGACTGTAGGGGCGGCTTCCGTACAACAGAGACGAAACTTAAAATTTCATAGAAAAGAATGAGACGGTTGTATGTCCACCTGTTGCGTTTCGAGTTTCATATTTTCGCGGCGGATTCTTTTTTCGCTTCTTACCGCGTTCCAAAGGATTTGAATGGCGCGCCCGTGCATGCGTACTAGACTTAGGTATTGAACGATATTGACGCGCGACGCCCGACGTTGTACGTACGATTTTTAAAGCTTTTCATTCGGTAATTCTGGATTCAAATAAATTCTTTGGAGAATGCTTTATGTTTTTTTTTTTACATTTTCCGATTGAGCTCTACGCTTGAGTAGGGTTTAGATAGTTTTGCATATGTAGACCTTTTACATCTTTGGTAATATTATAAATAGGTAAAATTTGTTTGTAAGTTTGTATGTAAGGGTAATCTTCGGAACTAATGATCCAATTCAAAAATTTTTGTCATCAATTGGTAGTAAGGTGCATTATTGGTGAGTGTGGGCGAAGTGCTGGTGTAAGATACTTCGTCTTTCGTAGAAATAGGTAATTTTAAATAGACAATAAGATTTAACAACATTAAAAACCTCACCAAACAAAGGAAACCAATAAAATATGAACGTATAATTTAGTTATTTCCCCGATAGTGCACATTGAAGCAGGATGGAGTCAGAAATAAAAACTGTTTGTGTTACCGTTTCCGGCGCGTCCCGGCTTCGATTCCCGGCCGAACACGTGGAGCGGTTATTACGAGGAAATAATCCAATAAAAATAGTATCACGAACGATTATATTACGATGTGGAAGACCATTTTGTTGTTTGTTTATTGAAAGATTGTATAAATATACTGAGTTTATCTTATTTGAGCTTATGTGAGGTGCATTTGTGGATGGGGTGCTGTTAAGGTGTTTTATTACGAGTCGCTGTTTATTAATAATGTTTGTAAATGACAGAATAGTCTGAAAAGGAGGCAGTTATTTTGATTAAGGATACGACTAGATATGTTGTTGTTTTTACTGAGATATTTCTGAAAATTCAAGTGAATTGGGACAAATACAAATGGCATGAAAGATACATTATAAGTTACCGACAAAATTGTTTGGAAAAGATTGTTTCAAAGATTTGATTAGGTCCATTGTTTATTAACCCCATTAATATCTTTGTTAATGTATATTTTTTATTGTTACTTATATTGTTTTGACTAAGATTATATTTTTTTATTTCAATAACAAAATTTTGTTTATGATCGTTTAATTGTCGTCCAAATGCATGGCATGAAAGATACTCTACCGTTCGAACTAATGTTCGAGCGTCCAACAAAAAAGATTTTTTTAATACCATAAAAATCGCCATTAAGTCGTTTTATTAGCTAGTCATTCAAATAAATAACATGAAATATGCTCTTCTTAAGAAAACGAAACCGACGCAAATGTTGCTCTATTCGAACTTACATAGGTTTTTGCACTAGGGGAAGGGTGCCCAAAACGGGCACCATAAGTTTAAGCAACAGAAAAAAATATATTAATACATAGATGAGTAATACTTTTAATGCTATTAGATGCTTAATTTATTGTAGTTTCATACCCAATACATAAATTTCTCATATGTGTCATGAATATTAAACTAACATCCAAAATATGAAACTCTTTCGAATGCTCACTTTGCCCGGAGGCTGGCCTAAAGTGGGCATGAGCGTTAGGGCAAAATGGGCACACAACGGGTAAAGCGAGTATGCGTCTATTTTTAATATCTAATTTACTTATAAGAAGAAATAAATTCATGAAAACATCAGAAAGGCAGAAATAATGGATTTTTATTGCACAATAACTTTCAAATTCTAATGATTACTCAGTCGTCATTAGTAACTGCAGTATTTTCTTCATAAATTGAAAAATCTAACAAAATTCAACATTATTAATGACTAATTAAATTCAAACAAAAATATATTACTTTTGTAACAAACTACTTGGTAGTTTCATAAAATTATCACAAAATCAAAAAGAGTATTAAGAATAATAGACTTAAAACTACTTAACAAAGGAACTTAAAATCTTCTCGCCATTCAAAAATAGAATGATTAGAAACTACCACATATATAGACTTTCCTTCTTTGACGCATCCAATCAAAGACGTTAGATCTCTTGAAAATAATCAGATGAAATGACCCAATTCCGGAGTATGATGTGCACTTATCATGAGCCCACATTTTGCAATCGTCGGATTGGTTCCAGTCTTCTGTATGAGAATCCACATATAGCTCGCTGCATACAAGACATTGGTATGCACTTTTATTCTCTTTTGAAATTGATTTATTTTTTGATTTCTTGATTATTTTTTTCTATTCACTTTTCACATGTTCTTTAAGATTTTTCGTAACTCCTTTAAGTTTGTGGACATAGTGGGCATGCTCACTTTGCCCTGCTCGCTTTGCCTTTTGCACCAAGCGCACGTTTTTATCCGGCCTAACCTAAAATCTATTTTCATATTTAGATGCAAATATGATTAAATTAAAGTAAGATAAGGCCAATACACAAGATGTATCTTAATAATAGCATTGATCACTCAAAATTAGACAAAACACAATCTACATACCTTCCCTTTTTTGCATAAACATTTCAAAATTATATTTTATTTCACACGAGCCGAAGCGTTCGTCCGAGGTGCAACGCACGACTACCGCGGAGAGCGGTGGGGCGGGGGGTAACGTCTATGAGACGCGAGACCGCGTCGAGTTCGTTTAGGCTGATTCCTTTTGGGGTGCCCGCTTTAGGCTGGTGCTCGCTTTGGGCCCCCTTCCCCTAACCCTTGAAAAATCTTATAAATGATAATGATAAATAAATGATAAATGATCTTTATTTTGCAAATTGGTTATTAAATAACACTTTTACACGTCATTTTTTTCCTTAAATATTAACTAGATGAGGCCGGTGTTTCCTAACTGACTACCCTGAGAAGAAACACCGAAACAAACTCAGGGGTCCGTCTCTTTTAAAGTCCATACAATCTACACTGAATTAATTATATGGGAACCTTGTAGGTTTCAGTCTCAGGCGGTCTTTTGAAGAAAGATGCTCACAGATTTGAGTGGGCCTGTCCATACAGTGCAAGCATTTGTCAAATGACCTATAGCTCAACTTAGAACAAGGAGCTTAACGATTTGACGAAGAATACCAATGTAAGGACCTTTAGGTAGGCCGCAAAAAGCACTCAAACTGCCAGACAATTTATTATGTTTAACTCGAATAAATAAAAATAAAAAAAAAACCTACATAGTGCACATATTCACAATCGTTTATGAGGATTATGTAGATTAGTCTGAAATGGCCTTTTGAGGAAAGACCAAACAGATTTGAGTAGACCCGTCCCGTCAGTACAAGCCTTTGTCAGTTAGTCTGTAAGCTCAGAAAATAATTACAAACGAAATAACAGCAGTGTTACAAACGAAATTATAGTTCGATCAGAAGCGTTAACAAGCGATAATGTGAGCGATAAGCGAATTCTTACTATCTATTTTGCTAGTGTTGGTTACAATCTGTGACGATAAGTAGAGTATCTTAGCGATAAGGTTATGATAGTACTACCTACTACAAGATTTACTGGGGTTTGAAGAAAATTGTGTTGATCGTTTAAGTTTATACTTGATTCCTAAAAGAAATTAGCTGTAACTTTCTTAACAGTATTACAACATTTCATCAGATTTTATTTCATTTTCTTGGTTCTTGATGTAAAGCAGTAGTGGCGCAGTGGTTACAAAAAGTATTCATAAGCTATACCAACATTTATTCCGGTGCAGGAATCGAACCCGCGATGCTGCGCTGCGTACGCAGCAGAAAATCGCTCAACCACTCCGCCAACCATTGATGAAGTTGATAGCATCTTAACGCCAATAACTAAGCCCCACTTCTCAGGCATTCTAACAGACAATCTTGAGGAAGATTATCTGGTAGAATATCTATACCTTATAGGAACTCCACATTATACCTATGTACCATTCTGGATGTGAATTGTTTTTTATTGGTAATAGGCTCGCATCTTACCACCATCTTACCTGATGGTAAGTGAAATTTGACAAAACTTTAAAAAAAAACAATCCAAAATAACAATCAATATAAAATACCAAAAAGCGTTAGGAACAAAATTTCAAAAAAATTGCGTCACCCGTTTCGAAGTCAAGGGGTGAGCGCACCAGTTGCCGTCACTCCGCTAAAACGATTTACTAAATGCTAAATCTTAAAAACTCACCATTGAGACGGGCAGGGGATGCGCCCCACCGTTGGGGTACGGATAAGGCGCCATCAGGTACCCCATGTTGAAGCTAGCAGCAGGATGCGGCTCAAATTTACCTGAAAACATTAAAACAACACATAATAATTTTTTTTTGGTGTGCTAGTCGTCAAATGACTTCTCCTTCTTCTTTTCTGGGTTAAACGGAAGGGAGAGTCAGTCTTCTACAGACTAAAAACCCACCCTAATCCTTCAGCTGCCCTTAAGTTCCGGGGCCGCGGTATCTTGTTAGAACATTTCCGCAACCCAGGCGGACGTTAAAACATCTACGTCTAGGTTTAACCCTTAACTTGGTAACGTATCTAATTCTAATAATGCAAACATTCTAAGAAAAAATATTTGAGAATAAGTCTGTTATTTACGTTGTTCTTTTTTTTAGGGTTCCGTAACCGAATGGCAAAAAACGGAACCCTTATAGTTTCGACATGTCCGTCCGTCTGTCTGTCTGTCCGTCCGTCCGTATGTCACAGCCATTTTATTCCGAAACTATTAGGAGTAAAACTTGGTAGGTAGATGTATTCTGTGAACGCTTTCCGATTTTAAGAGAAAATTTAAAAAATATTTAAAATGAAGGGGGCTCTCCATACATGGAACTGAAACTGAACATATTTTCTTTCATGAAACCTATACGTGTGTGGTATCCATAGACAGGTCTTTAAAAATGACATTAAGGTTTCTAAAATGACTTTTTCATAAAGTTAATCGTTTAAAAGATATACGCTTCCAAAGTGGTAAAATGTGTGTCCCGCCCCCTCTAACTTCTATAATAATAATAATAATAATAAGACATTTATTTCAGACGAGTTGTCCATATTCTGTTAGTAACACAAATCTTATAAAGCTATTATTATAATAATGAAGTGAAAAATCTAAAAAAAACCATATGTTGTAGATCTCAATGTAAACTTTCAACCAAAATTGGTTTGAACGAGATCGAGTCAGCAGTTTTTGAGATACAGTATATTTTCAAAAACCGCAAATATAACTTTGTAATTCATACAAATACTATGAAAAACAAAGTTATTTGGCGTAGATGTAAAAATTGTAAATAATCTAGTTTTAAGAAATTTGTAAGGTTTTTGTTTTTTTTTTCTTATAAATATATTAAGTATATTATATTTATTATAGTTACTACGGATTACGGAACCCTTCATGGGCGAGTCCGACTCGCACCTGGCCAATTTTTTTTTAATTTGTTTTGTAGGACCCTTGTAGTTCTTAGAAAAAACAGTATTTATTACATCTGGCAACATTTGTAGTCACCCGCCCGATCACTATGTTCGGCAAGCCAATCCCTTGGGAGAAGCGAGCCAAATACTTAGGTGTGATCCTCGACCAGTTCCTTAACTTCAGTGAGCACATAAAGTCGGTTCGCTCGCGAGCCGCTTTCGCTCTCGGTAGGCTCCACGCCTTGCTGAATAAACACAGTAAGCTCTCCCTTAGATGTAAAATCCGAATCTACACGACATGCATACGTCCTATCATGACGTACGCCTGTCCGGTGTTTGCTCATGCCAGTTCCAATCAGATCCATAGGATGCAAGTCATTCAGAACCGTTTTCTCCGAAAGGCCACGGCCGCGCCCTGGTTCTGTAGGAATGAGGATCTCCACGTAGACCTCAAACTCCCGACCATAAAGCAAGTGTTGAAACGCATGTCAGTGCGTTACTTCACCTCTGCTGATACCCACACTAACCCCCTGATCGTATCGGCCGCCCGATACAGACCCTCCAAGATTTCTCGGGTTCGTCGCCCGCGTAACGTCCTAGACGAGCCCGACGACCCCACCACCATCCGACAAGAGAGCAGTAGGGAATCCAGCACTCTTAGAAAATACAGATACAAAACGCGTTCCGTATTCCGGCCTCGCCGACGAGGCCCATCGCGACGTCCGCGTACTTGTAATGGAAATCCCCCCCGACCTTTGCCAAACGAGCCAGCCCGCGATGCTGAGCCAGTAGCAATAAATACTCCCGTAAATAATAATATGACCCAGCCTGTCCCTTTGCTGCCCTCCCAAAATGACCCCGCTATGCCGAGGCCCGTACTCCACAGGGAGTGCCCTTAGCGTGCGGTCATTAGTTTTTAAGTATATTTTAGTTTGTAAGCCCTGGCTGGGGGCCTTTAATTTATTAGAGGTCACCACAGGACAGACCGGTTAAGTAGTACATTAGCCGTATAGAGCTAAACTACGAGTGGCCCTACCTAAAAAAAAAAAAAAAAGTTTGTAGTCAGTAGATCGCAAAATGGCAGAGCGTGCGTGTGCGTCTACGAGTTATAAGGTAAGAATCGATAATAATCCTTACTAAATAACTATTTTACGACACATAAATGTAGTAATTATTTGATTGAATGTGTATACTTTTGTTTGCGTAAAGAATTTTGAACTTACAATAATGTTTTACATCTGAAGTATGACTGTCAATATTTATGTATCTACAAATGCACACTGCCAAGTGACCATGTGATGACCTGACTTTTGGAGTGTGCATTTTAAGATACACTGCTAATGAATCAACGTATATCCTCTGTATTGAAAATAAATCCTTATATAATTTATTTGTTTACTTTTAGGCTGGTACAAGAGCACAAAAAATATTGGCTTTGGTTCCGAGACCAGAAGCAAGCTCAATGCTAATAGCATTGACTCCTCTGATGGTGAAGTAATAAAACCTTCTTCCGACGGCGACGATAGTTAGTGTGCGCCTTCGTTGCCATCATCAATAGAAAATCTTCACATATTATCGTGATCGTTATTATAAAATAAGACCTTTGCTAGAAAAAGTTCGCCAAAACTGCGTGAAAACTAATGAGGAAAACCGATTCAGTGTCGATGAAATTATGGTTCCTTACAAAGTTACGAGAGCATATCTCTTCAAATGAAAGAAAAATAGCTATTGTCAAATGGTTTGACAACAAATGTTTTACTGTGGCTAGTTCTTACGCTGACGCTCATCCGGTTCATCACGTATTACGTACGGTACAACAAAAATACGAAGCGCAAAGAGCCTGTGCCTTGTCCGGACGTAGTTCGTCAATATAATGCTCATAAATGGGAGGTGTGGACCTTGCGGATATGTTGATATTATCGCACAGAAATGCGAGCACATAGATGGTACCAGGCGCGTGCATAGGATTATGACAGAGCATGCGGCGGAGTAAAAACACACAAAAACTTCTTCTTTTATAGATTTTTAGCATAGCCACAGCCACGCATCGCCACCATGCTACGATGCGTGGCTGTGGCTATGCTAAAAATCTATAAAAGAAGAAGTTTTTGTGACCGATTACTCACAAAAACTTCTTCTTTTATAGATTTTTAGCATAGCCACAGCCACGCATCGCCACCATGCTACAATGCGTGGCTGTGGCTATGCTAAAAATCTATAAAAAAGAAGTTTTTGTGTGTTTTTACTCCGCCGCATGCCCTGTCATAATCCTATGCACGCCCCTGGATGGTACATACCTCTATTCCCACAAATGCTTGATATCTGTATCAACAACGCATGGCTAATTTATCGACGAGACACCAACTGTCCAAAACCTATGAAACTAAAAAAAATTAGATGTGCGATAGCTAATAGTCGTATGACTGTGGACCGAACTGTTGATAATATAAAAACCGAGGTTAAAAAGTTCGTAACTCCTCAAAATCAGACGGCCACACGTTATGACCAATTAAGTCACATGCCATCATTTACATCCAAAGGACGAAGTAGGTTTTGTGTAAAGGATCAAGCTAAATTTGTATATCTGAAATGACAAGTGAGACTTTGTATAGTCGAAGATCGAACTGTTTTTATAATTATCACAAGAAGTAAACAAACAAAAAGTAAAGTAACAGGACTTTAAAAGAGACGGACCCCTGAGTTTGTTTCGGTGTTTCTTCTCAGGGTAGTTAGTTAGGAAACACCGGCCTCATCTAGTTAATATTTACGAAAAAAAATGACGTGTAAAAGTGTTATTTAATAACCAATTTGCAAAATAAAGATCATTTATCATTGTGATACGTGCTGTGTTATTTACCATTCTTTTTTGTAAGTTTGTTTATCTTTCTTTTACTAGTACTGATTGATTGATCTCATATACCTATACCTACTATATATAAAGCTAACTTACCACTCACTGACTCACTCATTGACATAATTGTTCTCCCAGATGGTGGATGGGGAGGTGGGTATATTTTGACAGATTCGTAGACAAGTAACTCTCAAACCTACGGGAAAAGTGCCAAACCTCCCCTTTTCACCCCCCTTCTCTCCCTCCCTATCGTATCTCGGAAACTACGAGACCCGTATTTTTTGTTTTTTACGGATTCGTATAGAGGAGGCTCGGTAAAGTAAAAACCATTTTTCAAAGTCGCCCCCCTTGCCCCCCTTCTCACCGCTTTAGGCGGATCTCGGAAATTAAGAGACTTGGAAATTTTTTTTTTCAGATTCATTTAGAGGGGCAATGCTTTAGTCGAAATAATTGTGCAACCCCCCCCCATCAAACCCCCACCCCTAATTTTTTTTTTTTTCACAGGCACGCGAGGGCTTGCACCTCGCGCAACACGCATATACTAGTACCTATTATAATTATAATCGATGCGTCACGCTTTAATTTGTACGACTGTGATTACATAAATGAATAAGATGTCATAAATGTATAGTAGACTACATAAATAAATATTTTTATAAAATAAAAAATTGAATTTCATTTTCTACAATCAAGCAGTGTATCCTACAGTGCACATGGATTTCCAAATATACATGCATGACTACTTGGCAGTGTGCATAATTAGATACAAGGTATAAAAACAAAACTAATATTGTAAGAATTTATTTTTCAGGGGTCTATTTACCAGGTAACAAACCAAATAAATGAAAAAAAAAAATTACTTCAAACTCTCTGCCAAGTTAAGGGTTAAAGAATCTTTATTTCTCTAAAAGAACGATGTACAAATCACTTGTATTAGATTTAAAGTTTTAACAATAATTACCCATACATATATATAAACATACATAGCTGGGAGTGTAGCACCTCTATACAACATGTAATTTAAAGGGTATATATACATACCGAGTGCACGGCTTCTTTGGATGATAACAAACGATATGGCAGTGGTTTTCTAATCCTATGTCTACATGTGTGGAGCATATTAGAAATTTCAATACATTGATACCAGAGGCCAAATTTTTCAAATTAAGAAGAATGAAGAGAATTATCGTTTTATTGGCAAGTGACGTGGAAAGTGATGACCCTCATAGTGCTGTGACACGTTTGTTATTACTGGTATTCAAGAAACATATGAAACCAATAATTTGGGGTCAATTCTGCGAGTCACTTATTTTGAGCTGAAACTTTGCATAGAGACTACATACCAGATGTTGTCTTCAGTCCTTTTGGATAGATATGGGGTTTCCGTTACACGTTGTATATATAAAAAATAAAAAAATAAAAAATTACCCATACATAACGTCATGCTGCTTAGCTGTTTTTCAACTATGTTGGGTCGGCTTCCAGTCTAACTGTATGGAGCTGAGTACTAGTGTTGTACATGGAGCAACTGCCTATCTGACCTCCACAACCCAGTAGTTGGGTAACGAAGATATCTTGGCAAGAAAAGTGACAGATTTTCCGGCTTCTGACTACCGTAACGATTATCAAAGATGTACAAATGACAGCCGGGACAGGTAGATGGCAATTACATCCGTATTGTATTATCCTTGTTATGAAGTGAAAACTTCTTTACCATCGTTGTGATTTGAAAGTATATGAAACGAAAAAGCGACAGTAAAAAGAGACAGACACATAAATCGCCGAACTTTGGAATTCAGTTGGGGCCAAGTGGTAGAGCTTTTGATGCCCTTTAAAATGAGCCCAAACTCGGCTATCTTGCGACCACGGTAACGAAGTTAGGTCGCAGGGGGGTGGGAGAAGACCACTGAGAGGGGGGAAGGGGGAGGGGGTCTCGTGGGGAGTCGTAAAAGCGACAGTAAAAGAGACAGACACATATTTTTTTTTAGGTTTCACTTCTACCACGTGTGAATTGCACACATGATTTCTTTTTTCCTTTACTAATAAAATAATATGTCGTTCAATTTTTTTTTGGAGGGCAGAATATTCAAATGGCTCCTCCCGCCCTGGGTGAAGCGGCCGGAAGTATCAGACTTCAACTGACTGAAAACCCGTCCTTTTAGTTTGGTTGTGCGTGCGTTCCAGGTCCGCGGATTCTCGTTAGAACATTTCCGCAACCCTGATAGGCAATTGAATGTAATTCCAGATTTGCTGACTCTAAGCGTCAACGGTATGCGTATTTATAATGTGTTCAAAACACAATACGCGTTAAACTAAAAGCACAGTGATATTTGTTGACATTTTGTATATGACATTATGACTTGAGATACCCAATAAAACCCGTTTACGCATTTTTTTAGTTTTTGCCTGCAATTAAGATTGTAGACAATAACTTTTCAATTATTAAATAACGCATTTCCTGAAATTTTCATAAGATAAACACAATTACTGCGTCTCGTCTTAATTGCTTCAATATAGATGCAATAACCATTTACTCATCGGCCTTAACTATCTGCATTTAGGAGCTAAATAAAGATGATAGATATCCTTACTTAATATTATAAATGCGAAAGTAACTCTGTCTGTCTGTGTGTTACGCAATCACATCTAAACTACTGAACCGTTTGTAATGAAATTCGGTACGGACGGGAGAGCCTGAGAAAGGACATAGGCTGCTTTTTAATGCGAAAAAAGGGCTGCAAGGGGTTGAAATAAGAGATGTTTGTATGGAAATTACGTCATTTTTAAAGCTTGAAACTCATTGTTTAAACTTTTGGTTAGATTTTAATAAATACAACATTCAAATTTTAATTATGTATGAGTTTTATTTTCAAAATAATTAGCCTAAAAAATTTGAAACTGCTGCCGAAAGTCACTATTCCGCGCGGACAAAGTCGCGGGCACAGCTAGTGTGAATAAATATATTTTGCTAACACAGTCTAGATACACGGATAAAAACATTTTTATTGTAATACCATATCATATTGACAATCAAGATTTAGTGTTATTTTCCACCGACGACAAAAAACGGAGGAGGTTATCAAATCGACGCGTTTATTTTTTTATTTGGTTTTTTTTTTATGTATGATCACTGATTACTCGAAGACGGCTGAACCGATTTGAAAAATTCTTTTTAGTTTGAAAGGGCATACTTTGAAGTTGGTCCCATTGTCACCAAGTCGAGATCTGATGATGGAATCCTGGAGAAATCGAGGGAACTCTTCAAATATTATAAGCACACCTAAAGTGATTTGAGTATTTTTTATAGTAACTTGTGTAGTTGCATTCGAAAAGCATCATTTGTGAAGTGGACCTGATGATGAAGACCACAGATGGCCACTGGAACTACTCAATATATAAGAAAGAATATTAAGTATTTCTTGGGTTCCGCTTGGATTACTTGAATGTGGTTATTAAGCACAATATGCTCGTCACAATGCATAATGGTGAAGTGAAGCTGATGGTGAAGTACCAGGAGAACTCCTCAACAATCAACGGCCCAACATTGGGAAAAGCAATATTTTGTAAATGATTATATAAGTAGTTGACATTAAGGCTCTTGTAACTAGGTAAATTAAAAATCGAGCAACTAAAAAGAGTGAAATAAAAACTTAAAAACATAAATAAACCGACTCCCAAAAAACACTGCAAAGTGAAAAATAACTTTAATTTCGGAAGTCGGTGACAAAAACGAAAATACAAAACTAAAGACACCGATTTGAAGACCAGACATTGATTAGATCTTGGAGAACGACATAGGGTACTCTTGTTTCGCTAAATCTTTTCATGCGAGCAAAGCCGCGGACAAAAGCTATGCATTTAAAAATGTATATATCTTTTCTTTTATTGTGACACATAGCAATGAAAAGGTGAAATGATGATGATGAAATGCTATCTCATTTTGCAAATTGGTTATAATTAAAACTTTTACGTCATAATAAGCAAATAATATTCTACAGCAGTGCCAGGAAACATCATAAACGGTCTACTGGTTCAGATACGAGGGGATTGTTTAACATGAACCGTCCCACGGCATTTAATTAATACAGATAACCTTTATTATAACACGCACAAATTAAAATGTTTTGTGTTATGCAAAGTGCTTATTGAATTCCGCGCTATCAACGTGATTTATTTTAATTAAATGCATGTTACTGTTGCTGCATTTATTTTGAGAATGGCGGGGATTTTTATTGTTGCTGTTTTTTTTTGCTGTGGAATGTTATTGGTGCTTTTACCATACTGATACCAGTCTACAACAACCTACTGCTGGGCAAAGTCTTCTCCTATGATTTTCTGTTGGTTCTGTCCAGGGTCTCAGTAAAGCACTGATCGTTAGTCTCATCATCCCACCCTCATTTACGAGGTCTACCGTGACGTCTTCTAGCTCTGTTAGGGCTCCAGGAAGTAGTGATTTTGGCCCACAAATTAGTAGTTGAGTTTTTTAAAGTAAATTATGGTTTCTGTACATTTGTATGTATGCTGCTAAACGCAATTACATTGTTGTAATTTATCTGTTTTAGTTTTTCTATAAGTAAGTTATGTACAGATAATAGGTATAACTAATATTGCAGTGACTGATACTCTTGTGACATAAGATCTAGCATACAAGTACTGTGGGAGCACTACTGGGATCCCACTGATAGACTAATGTGTCTGCAATAGTCTTTCACTCTTCCCGGTGTGATGCCTCTTACAAAGTGTTATCATACAATGCTGCTAATATTATAAACTAGGAAGGCCACGGCTTTACTCGCATAATTTACATTTTCTGTAAAAAAGTAGCCCATGTTACTAGATACTTTACAGCCCTTCGACTATCTCGTCTCACACATTTGCATCGTTTTCACATGAACCAAGGACATACTAATACTTTCGTATTTGTGCTATGTTAATATGTTTGGATCTTTGTAAATTTTATACCTGTTTTGCCGAGAAAATGTTCGAAATTTTATGTTAATAAATTATTCAGTAAGTTATAATTAATTCACATATCGATATCTATCTATGTGATATGACACCCATTGGACAACAGTTTTATTATTTATATTCTTGTAAATATTGTAAGGTGCTTACTAAAGCATATAATAAATAACTAATGCTTAGTCTAAGTTATTCACCATTCAAACCAACTTCCCCAGTAGCATATTCTCAATCAATAAAATCTCAAACTAAAAGAAACAAAAGTACAGTCAGACAAAACATAACGCTAGACGGAACGGGCGTGGCAGACGAACAAATTACACCACGACGCGCGAGAAGTAATTTGCTAAATTATTGCGCGCGCAGACGTCTAGTGTCGGTGTGTTACCCAATGGTTCGGTGCTCGAAGACGTAGAAACATATTGTAACAAGAAAAATGGGGAATGCCTAAGTTATAAGAAAAAAAAATTAAAAGGATGAAAAACTACAGGACAGACTTATACCCGACAATCCAATCTCAAAGTTTTCAGTTACTAAGTTTTTTTTTATTTGTTTACTTAGTTACTAAGTTTGTATGTATGTATATCGGGCAGGTATCCGCAACTCCACGACCAAGCGCGTATTTTGCGTATGTTTATTTATTTTATTTTTGAGGATACTACATCATGCTGTACTTCTGCGACCTCGATTGTTTCTTTGGTCTTATCTTAATAAACACGAAATTGTTTTCATTTGAGGTATTACAGTTTTCATTTTGATTCTCTCTCAATAAAGATTTTTTTTTGCTCTTACTTATTATTTTACTCTCATTTTTCACAGTTCAATACTCCTCACAGAAAAAAATGAAAAGTAAAAAATGTCTCTACTCAATTTCATTATCTACCCAGAAATACCACAAAAATTGGGTGCTAAAAATTTTTTGCGAGAATGCGAAATGTTCTCTCATTAATTAACAAAGCTTGAAGAATAAAAAAAATCTTTCAACTGAGTTAACAAAATAAAAACCAATTAATTTCATAATGGTCGACGAACATGATTCTAACACCATACTGTTTTTGTTTACAATCCTCTACTCGTATACTTAAACAATTATGTGGCAATCAAAATTTTATTATTTTTATTATGACAATTCTGCTGACTGTACGTTATTGTTCGCGTCCGTATTCTGATAAGTATAGAGTTTTTAACATTTAGACGCGAACTTTTCAACCTTTTTAATAGTAACAGAATATTTACTATGTGTAGGTATTTATTGTTTCGAGTTTCCAATATTTTGGCACTTTGTTCTTTGATACTGTTAGCGACCATGTTAGCTTAAAAACGTATAACCTTTTAAACGTTATACAACTAAAATAGATTACATTGTATTGTTTTCAGAATTCGTTTGAATTTAATTAATGTAATAAAAATGATTGAAGATTGATAACTTATCTCTTGAGCCTCGACTCTGAGGTGCATATTAAAAAAGAAAACATTTCTTCAGTGAAAACAAACTTTTATCTTGCTAAAGGACTGTTACTTTGAATTCATTATTGCAGTAGGAGACCAAAGAGTTTTCAATTAACTAGCACAATTAAAGAAAACTTACAGATTAACAGCGGTTTTAACTGCAAGACAACCTCCTACGTATCGAACAGCCAATAATAAAGAAACTCATTTAATCTAAGACCATGTTAATCAACGATTTCATTTGAAAACTCCAATATCTATAATATGAAAGCGACCACATACTGAGCGTGGCGTGTTGAAGACACATTTAGTATTGTACCTATAAGTTCCAGTCATAGAGTTTGGAACGCTTGGAAGGTCTGGTATTGACACTCCTTTTTACCCGACTGCCTGACGCAAAGGTGGGTAATGTGTTTATCAGTCTATGAAGGAAAGTATGTTTGTACTTATGTGTTGAAGAGGCCGAACGCGTGGTACGATTTTAATAATTCTTAGGTCAATCCATTTTTATAAAATTTATCTGCGTTCATGTGTTCAGCAAGTTTCGGCAAATGGCGGCAAATTAGCACGCCTTTATTTTGTCTAGGTACATAAGGGTTCCGTTTTTTGCCATTCGGCTACGGAACCCTAAAAATGAAAATCTTTATGTAAACTACACGAATAGTTAGTATTTTTATTCCAAATTCTTAATAAGAATTACATACACAAAAACTCTCAATTCAAACAACATCAGAGCCTCGTTCACATTTCACTCGCAACTGGCACACGCAGTCTATAATAAAGCCGTATTCACAGAATAAGGGCAGACCCACGCCTTTTCAATTTGTAGGCAATTTAGTTAGTACGGGAATTATTTTGATGAGCGCCGTACTGGCGTGCTGGCGCGGGCGTGCTGGCGAGATAGTTACTAGCGCCAGTAATACGTTGCACTTTGTTTTACTGATTATTTTACACTTCTTATTTAGGAACTAGAGGGAGAAAGTGATTTCTGACGTTTCGTCTTGTATGATTATGGGATTTAAGAAGAAATATTTTAATTAAGGTCAGTTTAAGGGTCTAGCTTAAACCGATACAAATCCGTTTATCAGTTTGGCAAAAAGATAGTAGTAATAGTACAATTTAAATACGCCGTCACCTAAAATAGGATTCCTTGTATTATAGGTGACAGTAAGATTTATATATTTAAAAAAAACTTTTTAGCAAAAAATAAAACCGACTTCCATATCAAAACACTACAAAGCCAAGAATAACTTTAATTTCGGTGGTCGGTGTTATCGGTTTTGTATTTTCTTTTTTTTTGACACTGCCTTCCGAAATTAAAGATATTTTTGTCTTTTTAGTGTTTTGTCGGATGTCGGTTTTATTTTTTGCTAAAGAGTTTTTTTTTTCACGCTTTTAAGTGGGTCGGTTTGTAATTTATCTAGTTATAAAAGGCAAAATGTGAACTACTTATCACCTTTTACAAAATATTGCTTTTCCCGATGCAAAGCCGTTAATTTTTGAGGAGTTCTCCTGGTACTTCACCATCAGCTCTACTTCATCATATGCATTGTGACGAGCATAAAGTGATTAACAAACATATTCTAGTAATCGAATCGCAATCCACGAAATACTTATTATTGAGTAGTTTCGGTGGCCATCTGTGGTCTTCATCATCAGTTCCACTTCCCCAAATGGTGCTTTTCGAGAGCAACTGCACCAGGTACTATTAGAAAGACCCAAAACGCTGCAGGTGTGCCTATAATATTTGAAGTTCCCTCGATTACTCCAGGTTCTCATCATCAGATCATGATTTCATAACAATGGGACCAACTAGAAAGTATACCTTTCCAAACGAAATAAAAAAAATTCAAATCGGTCCAGCCGTCTTCGAGTTATGAGGTAACATACATAAAAAAAAAGTTCAAGACGAACTGAGAACCTCTTCCTTTTTTGAAGTCGGTCAAAAAGCGAAATACCACTCACTGATTAATCACGAAATCTCAAAAACTACAAGTAAGTAGTAGGGATCTCAAATTTTGCAATGGGTTTCCTTTTAGTTCGTAAATGCTCGCTAAGACGGGATTTTGCGAAATTCCCACGGGATCGGGATTTACAGGGGAAAAACTTCCCACGCGAACGAAGTCGCGAGCAACTGCTAGTTTAATATATAAGTATGGTTCGGCAACGAGATTAATCAGAAAAAGAAAAAAAAACATCAGAGGAATAAGAAAGAATAGTTCTAATTTATGTCTGTGTGCCTATTTGAATGACTCGACATTTATTAAATCCATCTACATAGACTTCTTTTGTGTCCCTAAGCCCAGTTTTTTTAACTATCATAAACTAAACCTACCCTTAGATATTATTTTACAGAACACCTAAACTGTTACTTCGTTTTCCTTAAAAAAGCTTTTCAACATCTAAAAACTGACCGTTACTAAGAACCGATGCATTAATCATCACTAATTATAATACAAGAACCTCTTTCTTATAAGTCGAAAAAAACCAATATGGTTTCCCAATTAAACAAATGTCAATCAAGTTTAAACATGTTTTTTATTGAAAACGAGGTGTTATCTTGAAGATAATAACGGATACGGTATTTATTTCATTCCTTTAATTATGATAAATTAATCATATCGTTTTGTATTCGGTTTTCCGCGAATAATGCATCAAGCGAGGTGTTTGATAATATTTAACTGTTAAGTACTTAATAAGTGTTAATTTAATATAATTTTAGAGCAATTATTCGGTTGTAAAATCTCCATAATTAGGGGACTTTTAGGATGTGATAAACTGTTTGATTGCAATATCAAAACATAGATAACAATATTTATTGTTTTACGGATAATGTATAACCAAAACCTCTACATTGTTCATCAAAATGACACCTACAAAAAAGGTTATCGAATAAAAAAACGACACAAATGCAATAAATTATACCTCAATTAGTCGTATAAAAAGACCTCTCGAATTACTATATAGAGGTATCGAAATTCGATATATAGAATCCGTTTCCCATAACCTTACCCTGATGATATTAAGTGTGTACTATAAGTCACGTTTCCTAGAATCCCGTGGTACTGCGGTGGGTCCAAGACTCAGTGCCTATACAAATATTGACAGTCGGATGCATGGCCGAGTGTAATGTGTATTAACTACAACAGTACACAGAATACACATGCTTTTTGTGTTTTTTCATGTTAGTGAAAGTATTTGAAGCTACTGGTTTTACGTTATTCATGTTCTTAAATAATTTTCAGGATTTATGAAATAGCTCTTGTAAATCAGCCACGCTACCGTCTTGCTGTCAATTTTTGACTTGATTAAATCTAAAGAACAATTAATAACTCCGGTAAGTAAAATACCGATAATGATACAAAGAGAAGAGGTTATAAAAACAATCCAAAAATGTCTTTTCTCTTCCCAATGAGTAAATTATGAGATTTTTTGCCCAATAGTGGACATCACTAAAGCGAGATGATTGATCGATAGTTTGACTACTGAGAAAGCTTTCAAGTTCTTGGAACTTATCAAAGCTTAAGGTTCTAAGAATCGAAATAATGATTAACAACATTCAGGATGTGAGATTGGACAGAATTTAGACAGTTGCTGGATGCATTTAACTGGTTCATTAGTAGATGTGAACGATAATGGGGGCCTTTAATTTATTAGAGGTCACCACAGGACAGACCGGTTAAGTAGACGCACAGCCTTAGTGAGCTGATCTACGAGTGGACCTACCTAAAAAAAAAAAAAAAAAAAAAACGTAGCATGAAGAGCCTATAATGTTCCCACTGCTGGGACTCGAGTGGGAATGGGTCGTAATCAACCAAGCGAGCCCAGTGCGGGTTGGTAGATGCCGCATATATTCAGACTTTACATAACCATAACTGGTATGTCCTAACCCAAGGCTTCCCAAACTTATTTTAACTATGACGCCCTTGGGAAGTTGCCATATTTTTGCGACGCCCTAGCCTTGCCATACATTTACCTACTAGTCGTAGTTCTAGCTTTTTTATAGTTGATAGGCTTGCGTATACAATTTGTCAGAAAGACTCCAATAGCATCTAAATTTTTTACTAGAAAATAAAGAACAAAAAATAAAGACAAAACATTTCACAACAGATCGCCTCACGACGCCCCTGGGATAATACCGCGGAGCTCCAGGGCATCGCGACGCACAGTTTGGGAAGCCCAGTCCTAACCGGTTTCCTTGACAGACTGGAGATCAGTGGTGATGATGAAAATTACACATAGTAATGTCTCTTGCTGGGTGTAAACCCACGACCTAAAAATCGTGAGTGGTGCTTAATACCACCGAGACACCACTGCTTTCAATAAATAAACTTATAACTGACGAATACCATACCATAATTAGCCTTTATCGTTCGCACTGCTGAGTCACATTACACAGAAGGAATGGGCCATCATTCACCACATGGGCCCACTACTGGTTGGAATCAAGCTTAATTCCAACCACTTATCAATACACTGAACATAGTTAATAATAAAGGCTGACCTAGAAATATATATGCATCGAATGAGGTGGCAATACAGTGTAATGAAAAAGGGGGGTAAGAGATAAATGTTTTGCCACCAAAAATTGTCACTTATTTTTAGTCGCTTTTTATCACACCATCTCAACGATACCACTGATACGGATCGTGTATATGCAAATGGCATTGATAAGGTCCTGATCAAACAATCGATTTCTGAAAATAATGATAACTATCGCTCGTATCCATTCATAATAATCACTGGGATCTTATCACGAGTTATAATTTTTATTCGTGGCTAATTTAGCGTCAATGACAAAGTGTGCGTCAGTTTTGGTAACAGTTTTATTTCGGAGATTCATAATTTATTGTCTCTATACCACTCGTAATTATTATAAAGCGGAAAAATTTGTTTGTTTGTTTAAACGCACTAATCTTCGAAAGTGCTGGATGGATTTAGATGAAATTTGGTATGGAAGTAGCTTGAAGCTTGAGGGAGGACCTCTAGTATATTAATACGTGAAACCAAAACCTTTTTAGACTTTTTTATGAAAAATTCGGCGGAGGAACATGAACTTTGGTAAAGTTAATGTTTATATTGAAAAGTGCAGAAAGCCAATATTTTTAAAGTAACTTTCTGACTTGAAAGTGAATTATGTTGGAATAGGGACTACTGGGCGGACTCTAGTTTAATTAATTTTGCGGAGTATTCACGCAAAGGATAATTCTTTTCTAGTTTTGACGTCGTCGTTAATATGACTTATTAATCAGAGAGATTATATCTTAGCAATTTGTGTGTTCCTAGTCTGTCTACCTATTGATCAGTAGCAAATGTAATGAAATACTAATTTATGAAGCATAGAAAATCTTTTCGAAACCAAGTAACTATAGTTTTTTGTTACTACCTTGCCCGAGACTTCGCTTGCATGGGAGTGTTTCCCGAGTAAACCCTGATCTCGTGGGAATTCCGCAATAAAAATTAGGCTATGTGTTATTTCAGGATGTCAACTATCTACTAACATCCATCCATCCTCACAAACTTCCGGATTTATAATATTAGTATTTTATTATCTACATTAAATAAGCAAAAAAAGAAAAGAGACAATACAGAACATTTTCACATTTATCACATTTATATACTCTGAAACAATCTAGGCCTTTTAAATACTAAGCTTCATACATACCTCTACCTCAGCAGAGCCTAATGATAAGTCCATTCATCCATCACACACTCACACACAAAATGATTCACAGATTTAGAGAAGTGTAAAAAAATCTCGACTACCTGCTCATACGAGGGTCTGCGGTCACAAATTATAAGGTCCAGTATTTATTTTACCTCCAACGTACAATATAACAAACTTGCATAACTAGGGACCAGTAATTGTGGTCATTTTTAACGCAGGCCATATGAATCATTTGGTTCAAGGATGTGTTTAAATTTGCACATGATCGTTGAGATTTTTCAAGTTTTTTATACAGACAGATATTTTCTTTTCAAAATACATATTTACTGCTGTTGAAGCTTCTTTTCGGGGGAAATATAAATCAATGACTCATCTCGCTCTGATTGGAGCGGAAGGGAGTGTCAGATTTCTACTCACTAGAAACCTACCCTGTTCCTTTAGTAGCCATCGCGTCCCAGGGTCGAGGTGTCTTGTTAGAACATTCCCACAACCCCGGAAGTGAAGCTCCCCATTGACCATGACCTCGAGGGTTAGTAAACGGTCTTCTGATAGGTGTTTTTAGGAGAAAACGTGATGTTCGCTGTTCAGATTTCTCATATTCTTTATTATGAGCATATAGTCTTTCATCAGTCGTGGACTCATGACTTAAGTGAAACTACGGGCTACTTCTAACTAGAAAAAGCCTCTAAATGTTTTGAATGCATCAATTTCATTATACTCTGCACAGAAATCGTTGAACTAATATGTAAAGAAAACCATACAAATCTGAATAATAATTAGCTCGTTTCGACCAATTAACTGTTATTACGCTTTAAAATTAATTTAATACATACCACTAATTCTCAGTTCAGCTGGCAGCAAAAGAGATTAATACAAATATATTACTTTTTTGATCACAAACTGTTTCAACAAAGGAGTAAAAATTATTGCTATTTTAAAATAAAGCCCTGTCAAATGTAAGCTTGTAAACATTTGCTTTAATAAGTTGAAATAGATCATTGACAATAGTTGATGCTTTATTATTTATTTATTTTCTTTGATTACGTTTACATTGCTGAGACACAGGCCTCCTCTCTGTGAGAGGGAATGGGCCGTAATTCACCACGCGGGCCAAGTGCGGGTTGGTAAATGTCACATATCTTCGAATTTTTGGTCCTAAGAGATAACGCGCACTAGTGATTTTTGTCACCGTGATTGTTGCGTCACTGTCACCACGTACATCATCCCTAATGAAGGTGCACGCATTTGGATACGTGACAATTGACAATCTTCATTGACGCGGTGATAGTGACGAAACAGTCACGGTGACAAAAAGGTAGTCTGGAAGATATCGCTCTTAGCGATAAAACCGCCATTGTAACCAATTTTATTTACAATATTGTTATTTAAGTGTGATTCAATTATTGGTGTACAATAAAGTATATTCTATCTATCTATTTATCACTAGTGCTGAAAAATGCCAATTGTCACATATCCAAATGCGCGCACCTTCATTAGGGATGATGTACGTGGTGATAGTGACGCAACAGTCACGGTGACAAAAATCACTAGTGCGTGCCGGTTTCCTCTCGATGTTTTCCTTCACCTATTTAAGTGAAGTGGTGATGAAATATATATTACACAAATTAGTGTGCAGCTTTAGTACTCGTTAGGTACCATAAGCGTTGCTATTTATTCATCTACTCTAGTACACAGGTTCTTTATCGCATCAATTCCATATTTAAACAAAAATATGGAGCAGCTCACTTCAACTATGTGGTAATTGGTTACATATTAAGTTGTACTTGACCAGACCCATATCAACAACACCACAAAAAACTTAATTTAATATCTCACTTTTTAATTCATAATTTAAAACTAAAGAGAACTTTTTCCTCGCAATGATTGATGTCATCTGGGACGCTTACCTACTAACCAATTATCGGATTGGTTGGACAAAAAAACGTGTTTTACTTATAATGTACGTAGGTGTTAATGTGCCCTGGGTTCTGTATAAATATGGTATGATATTAAGTAATGTTTTCAATAAGGACATCTTGTCTTTTGTTGTAGATAATTTTGAGCGAGACATATTGTACTGATAAAAGTAAGTGAGGTCATTGCAGGTAAGTAAATCTTGGGTAAAATACATTATGATTGTTAATGGAAGCCATTTTGACGTATCATTTATTCGCGTTAACTTTATATGGAAAACGTACTAAAAGGGTTTGCAAATGTTAATCTTTATTTTGATGAAAGCCTGACAAACATTTTGATCCGTGATGTCAAACAAAAATTACTTTGATTGGGTCACGAAACTCGTTTTTATCAAATTATATTGATTCCGTGCCTAGCTGTTAAAAATTATCAAAACACGCCTTTTTTATACTGTACTTACAATACTATAATATATTTACTGGTACAAACTTGGTAAAGTTTACACTTTGTACTCTGTTTATAAAAGAAAAAAAATCATCTGTTAATGTGATGCAGAGTAAAAAAAAGTTGAACATCGAAGCACAAACACTGTCATAATAAGTATAAAGTGTCGGCGAAACAAATTATAATTTTGTAGTGCAGCTAAGGAACTCTAAATGTGTTTTAATATCATCAACACTGGTGTTTAAGTAAAAGGAGATTGCGGTTTGTATTATTTCAGGAATTAGTACATTCAACTTAAATGGGACTGGGTAGGAAATGTTTACTGTGGGCCCGAAATATAGGATTGGTGGCCTGAGACAGTAACAAGGAGCCCGACAGGCCGCGATGAGATGGCGGGACGAACTGGATGACTTCCTTAAGAGTTGTGAGCATCCTCACAACTCTTAAGGAAGTCATCCAGTTTTTCCGAACAGTTTCCATTCGGTGCTTCATCAAGCACCGAATGGAAACTGTTCGGAAAAATATAGGGAGGCCTTTGTCCAGCAACGGGACGACAATAAGGGCTAGTAACACAATAGAATAGAATAGAATCTTTTTATTTCGGACCACAAAATCCATAAAATGTTAGTAACTTATACCTAATAGATTATTATCTAGTGTTAGTACCCATCACCCTCCGCACAAACTGCTTCATAATAGGAGAGGACACACTCTCACTCACCGTTCTCAGGATGCTGTTACGACTGTCCCTTACCCTCCTCAGAAGTGAAGCCGTTTTCTTACGTATAATCGCTTGAAACGCGTCCGTACGAGCTTGTGCAAACATTTCTGAGGCGCTACATACAGTAACGAGGCAGTCGCAAGAGCATTCTGAAAGCATTATTATACTGGACGCGGAGCACATCTAGCGATCTTTTGGCGTAACTGACCCATAGATTGCCCGTCAAATGACATCTCCTGCTCCGGTTGGAGCGGAAGGGAGCGTCAGACTTACTGCTAAAAACCCATTCTGTTTCTTCAACTACCCTTACGGTCCGGGGCCGCGGTATCTTGTTATAACATTTCCGCAACACTAGAACATCTAATGGCAAATCAATTTCTGTTTATTGCCTCAAATACCAATAATAGAAGGATTGTTGTACCTAGTGGGTGGATTACGGGCACGCCGTACGGGTCCTCACCGGACACGGAAGTTTCGGGAGATACCTGTGTCTGATGGGAAAAGGAACAAACGCCTGGGTGTCACCACTGCGAGGGTCGCCCTGAGAACACAGTAGAGCATACGGTGCAAGACTGCCCCGCCTGGGCAGAGCACCGACGTGTCCTCACGGCGGCAATAGGCGGAGACCTCTCGCGCCCGGCATTGGTCGAGGTCATGCTGCGGGCCGAGAGGGAGTGGGAAGCGGTCGCCTCCTTCTGCGAAGCAGTCATGCTTCCGAAGGAGGAGGTGGGCCGCGTGAGTGAGAGGATGGCGTCCTCCCTTCAGCCCAGCCGCAGTGGTAGACGCCCACGGCGTCGGACGTCGGCCGACGATCTCCGGCCACCGTAGGCGCGGGCATGCGGACAGCGAGTAAAGGGCAACTCGCTGTCCGACCATGGACCATGCCCGGGTCGACGGCGCGTTGTGTTCCACGCGCGCCTCAAAGAGCGTCAGCAATATGACGAGGCCCCCCCGTAGAGGGCCGAAGCCTGCCGGGGTCGTGGGACTTATCCCATTACCGTGACCCCGGTACGTAAAGGGTTATTGAAGGAACACCGTGGATTTTAGTCAGTAAAAGTCTGACAGTCCCTCCCACCCTGCCCGGGGTGGGAGGACTTATTTGATAATTTTACAACCCTAAAAAAAAAAAAGTTGGTGGATTAATGAACCTATAGCATCATTGTTAGGAGTTAAGGGCTTATGTGTGAAATAAAGTTCTCGTACATATATATGGACGCTTTCATTATTGTTGTGCGCTGTGTTATCTACGTCTATAACTGAAGTGCAGCTATTGATCTACTTGATATCACCTCGTTAGACAGTCAAGGCAAAATCTGGAGCAGAATATGCTGTTATCAATCGATCGATCATAAACATCTATATCCCAAATCCTCTTTTACATCATACTTAGTAATTTATCAGATAATAATTTTGAAAAATCGCTTTGATTACATCAATCAAATCCATTACATTTCTTTTAAGGTGCTCGTACATATAACAATTATCCGCTTCAGTTCGTGACTGAAACCAAAACCAGAAAGTGTAAAAAGCTCGTTAATCCAAAACGACGAGACTCTAATTGTGTACGCATATCAAGTTCCAATTAGATCTTGGATATAATGACACAAAATACAGGTACTAACATGAGGACTCACTGGGTACTCGCAAATTGAGTGTGCAAGAGAGATGGAGTGAGGGAAAGTGGGTGAAAGAGAAAGGGATGGAGGACAACGAAGACGTATTAAGGGTGGTTAAGTTGTGTTAGGATTTGAATGAGTCGCAATGGGTTTTTGTTTTGGTGTTCACTGTTTGTGGTAATGTCGGTGCATTTTGACTTTATATGTAACAAGTCAAATAGTTCTACTAAGTTAGTTCAGTGCAAGTTCTAGACTCTAACTGCCTCATTGGTCGAGTACGCGACTGTTGAGTACGAGGTCTTGGGTTCGGATCCCGGCTCAAGCAAAAATTGCTATTAGGTTTTTTTTTTTATATTCTCAGTAGTAACCCGCAATTTGGAAGTTAGCGGTACCCCAGTGTCTCAGGAACCACGTTAAGTCGTTAATCCCGACTGTCATTTGAGCCTCTTTGGCAGTCGTTACGGATAGTCAGAAGCCTGTAAATCTGACACTGGTCTGATCAAGGGGTATCGTGTTACCCAGTTACTGGGTCCTCCATGTAAAACAGTAATACTCAGCTGCATCTAGTTAGACTGGAAACTGACTCCAATATAATTGGAAAAACGCTATGCGTATGATGATGAATGCTAGTTCTAAATGGACAGTGATATCGTGTAAGCTCTCATCAATCGCAATCTTAGCAGAATGCCAGGAGTTATTTGGAAGTTCTGTTACCTTCATTTTCCTTAGAATGATAAGTAGGTAGTGGGAATAATAGAGCTGTCAACACCAGTGACGGGGCCTCATAGGGCCATTGCCTGCCGGGGTTTGCGGGAAAGTTCTACCGAGTTACCGCGGCCCCGGAAATTTAGGGCAGCCGAAGGAACAGGGTGGGTTTTTAGTCAGTAGAAATCTGACACACCCTTCCGCTTGACCCAGAGCGGAAGAAGTCATTCGATGATACACCCACCCCAAAAAAAAAAAGTTGTGGCAATAATGAGTATTTTATTCTTCAACAATTTTTCCTAGGAGAGGCACAATCACGCAATCAGAGATTGAGAAATTCTGTCACCACATACGATGTGGTTTCTTGATAGCTGTAAATGCCGTAAGCTACGCCCAGAAGTTCTCAAGTGCCAACTATGCCACGGTTAGACCATAAAAAGCGTAACATAATACAAACAACCAAGCTCTTCTATTTTACTAGGTATTTCCTATATTTGCTTACAGTAAACTGTTTGCAGAAACCGCTTAAACTGACCACTTTATGAGAGACAAGTTGACAGACTGACAAACAAGACTACATGCTTGTTTTCACCTGTTTTGAATATGGAACACGGGTTTATTGAAGCGGACGTATATACTGGCAAGTTACACCTCTATAATGTTGCCATTTAATTAAATATCTAGCATATATTTGAGTTAATTTATGATCAAAAATGGTGCTATAAATTACATTTGGACAACATATTTTCGAAAACGATGAAATGATTTTTTTGTATATGAGGCATGGGTTCCGTAGAATTTATTGTTTTATTTTGTTAAGGTAAGTACTTAAACTTTGAAGTTTTTGCAACATTTTAGCTCTGCTTAATGCATTAAAGCATTTTTATGTCGCTTGGGTAGATCGACACACGGGGTGGCGGGAATATTCTAACGAGATAACGCGGCTCTGGAACGCAAGGGCAGCTGAAAGAACAGCGTGAGTTTTTAGTCAGTAAAAGTCTGACACTCCCTTTCACTCCACCCCAACCGGTAGAAGTCATTCGATGATTTTCTCACACGAAAAAAAGAGTAGGTATTTGATCACAAAAATTTCAACCTATCAACCAGTATCTATTAATTCCTTTTCTTATATTCACGATTTACGTAGCACGTTAACCAATCAATAAGACGATAATTCTTCCCGTCACGTCACTGGCAGTCAGCCTAGAGCGCGCTGGGCTGAAGATGATTTAATCGGCGCCAAGGTGTGGGGAACGATCAGCATTCGAAGTATGGATGTCGGGTATGCAGCTCATTCTTAACGTAATAGTTGGCTAGCTATTGCTATTCTCAACTTTGACATTATTGAAGGGGCTAGTGTTGTGATAGGCGTCGGGTGAGATTTTGACAGTTGTGTTTTTTTTTTTATTAATCATAGGCTCGCGTTTGACCACCATCTTACATGATGATAAGTGATAGTGTGGGTTTTTTTTTTCAGATTAATTGCGGGTTGAACGTGGTTTATGAATTGTTGGACAATACTTATTACGTACTATCTTTGTCCACAGTTTTGCTTGGCGTCTATCTGTCTATATTTCCTCCTCACATATAGTGTTATACCACCGACGGTGCTAAAATAGTTGCCTGATCTGGGCAGACTTAATTTAGACATTTGCCATCGACACGCTAAGATGATAGCGTTAAAGATTTTTTTTTTTTCAGTAAATGCATTCCTTTTTTGAATACACCTCCTACAAACAAACAGCCAATTTTATCTTATTATAATAGAGCTACTTATAAAATCTAATAAATCGGTGCACTAAAACTCCGAACAGACTAACAAAATTAATAGTGGGTATCAATAATGATGATGAAGATTAATTGTTGGCAGCGCCATTATTTAATCGCTAACTATTTTAAACAGAGCCAAAAATTATACTTTAATTATAATTAGTAGCGTTGATTGACATTAATATTTTTCGGCGCAGGCAACACAACTTTATATACAATACACAACTTTGATCAAAGATTATTTCAATTTTAGTCTAAGTCTTATTTCACGGAACTCTAAATTGTTAGTCATCTTTTAATAGAAAACCTAATTTATCGAAACATTAAATTCATAACTGAATTGAGCTTTATTTTCCTATTTAACATAACATTGTAGTTATAATCAATATGCATAAACCTAATAACAACGTGTTTATGTATCAAATTGATTGAAACCCAGGATTCTGATGATACATAATAGTTGACTAATTTATTGTTCTATAATAAGTTTACAAAGCATCATTTGTATTTTTTTTTACTAATAATGTAAATATGCTTTAATAACTGAAATTATCTAAGTTTACAAAGTATAATTTACTGAATCTATTAGCGGCTAGTGACCCAGAATAGTTCTAGATAGAATTTGATATGCATTTCTGCACCTGTTAGCAAATATTGAGAGGATTTATCGTTTAAGTGATTGACTTTTATGCTCGTTACCTATTTTCATTGACCCATTGTTTAAAAAAAAGCGATTTTAAGCTGTATTCCAATTTCAAAACTAAATTCCGTTTAATCCAACTCCCAACACTAAACTTTAAAACCTAAGGCCACAAAATAGGCAGTAAACTCAAAATCACTATAACAATTCAACATTTTTTATTGTAAGTCATTTCATTATACTCTTTTTAGTGGTCCCAAAGGCAGGGTCGTGGCGACTTGATCAGATTAGGACCTGTAACCGGTTTCTCGAAAACATCTCGAAGAAAAAATAACGAAAAAAAAAACAACATTAATAACAACAAATAACGAGGTACGGCTAGTGATGGACGGGTGTCGATATGCACGTGAGAAAAGTTATCGATAAAACTGAGTCTGTCCAGAGATTATGCTCGCATGATTGATGGTAATGTGCCGTTATCGCGCGGATGAAAGACAAGATATAGTACGTCAAGTAGTTGAGACATCTTTATGCTTGTATGTTACAATAGATGTTAACAAGTTTTAAATTGAAGTGTGGTCCTCTGAAGTGCGTGTATTAATCTTTGTAGACAAGTTGAAAGACATACTTCGACGGTGTCATTAAATTGTTAGTTAAACCGTTATCATATTACGGATAGGTAAGTAAATAGTGTAAGTTTTGCCAATTATGTTCTGCTCGTACTTCATTCAAACCTTATAAAATTAACTTACGAATTTAAACCTCATGTCAGTGAGAATTCAAACCTCATGTCAGTGATCATTTATTTGTTTCTTCAATTTGAATACCGGTGCCTTTATAAATCAGTGTCTAATGTATGTTCATCATTAGGTCACTACCAAATCAATCGATCACTATCGATAAAATCCCATCCCTACAGAGGTGGAGCAAGATGAAATTATACGAAAATATTGTAACGATAGTGACAGATGATTATAAGCTGGCGATAAAACATACATAATTCGGAGTTAATGGCCGCGGGCGAGATACAGCATTAAGTCCACGTAATACCGGCCTTATAGTTGGTACGAAATCAATTTCACATCACTAGTCGGAACGATTTATGGATAAGATCGATTATCGTGTATATGGAAGAGTTTTGGGTGTAATACGGGCTTATTTATGGTACATGATGGTGGAGGTAAGTCTTTGATGAAGATTATTTAACAGTCCAAAGAGAATTTGAGTTAATCTTTTTTAAGACTTTCTTTAAAATAAGTTTAAATTGCACACCATTTTTTGAAAATGTGTTACTCAGAAGTGACAGTTGAAGACATATTATTACGTTGTTAGCTTCGACATATTCTGTATGAATGAAAACAAAATATTTGTTTTAGTCTTATAATACTGACTCCAACACCGGTCTTGCCAAGGGCTGTCGTGTTAGCTTGCTACTGAGTTGTGGAGGTCACACAGGCACTCGCTCTATGTAAAACACTAGTAATCAGCTACTATTGTGAACACTGTCGAAGAACGTTTTCTTCACCATTCGTGTTTTTTATTACTTTCTTGATATTATGACGACAAAAGAATATGTTAGATTTACCGAGCCATACGCTAGACTACTTCTAAAGATAGACCCAATATCAAGTTTCGCCAAAATCCATAAGTGTTTCGACTACTAATCTGTACCAAAAACACTTCTAGTTTTATTTCTGAGTTCTCATCGTAAATCACGGTCAACGAACGAAGATTTAATAACATTAATGATATTCTGATTTATTGGATTAAAACTGTATGGTGATAAAAGTTATAATTAAATCTGTTACAGATTATCGGTAAAGCACTTGGTTTGTGGAGGCGTGAACGATTTGATATGCGTCTACAGATGTTTTTTATGAGTTTCTATAAATTCTATTTTCATTTGAAGTGAATTAAGAAACGATTAAATTTGTTAAGAAGGTTGCAATGCAGTGGGCTAATAACTGACAATTAAGATTAATAATTCGCATGTTTTTTAAAGGTTTATTGAAGTTTCAGTTTGTTTTATTTTATTTGATATGAAGATCAAGGATTAATACAAGAATTCTCGTAGTTGGGACACAGGCCTGCTTTCTGTATGACCCTCATAGGGGCCCATGCAAGTTGGTAGATTTATGTATATGAAAAGTCACTTGACTAAAACACAAGGTCTTTTAAAAGTTAAAACAGGATATGTACCAAGTTTATTTTTATAGTTTCGAGTTTTCATCTGCCCACTCTAGAGCTGCCATATTTTCTGTTCATCCGTGATCATAACGCTTGCCACACAACCGAAATATCGAAAACTCAAAACAACAAGTATGCAAGGTAAGGTAAGGTATGTAAGGTAGTAATTAAGAAATACGAGGCATGCCTTTGTTCTGTCATTTCCATATTTCCCGGCAATTTTGAATTTGGAACTGTTCTATGTTCGAATGTGTTTATTTTTTGAATCTCAAAAATAATAGGATTAATGCTATTGTTTAGTCACAGCGTCGATTGGAATCTGTCAGGTTACGTACAAAAATGAATCTTTCTAAGGAAATTCTTTTCCAATAATTTTCTACAACTTTAGAAGAGGCCTGATACGGCTTCAGTTTTTTGAAGAGCTAACATCTGTGTTCAGTGATGAAGCTCCATGTCTGCAGACTGTCGAACGCTGGTATTTAGAATTCCAGCGTGGACATTCCTACTAGTGTTAGTGACAAATCTCGCGAAGGACGCCCAAAATCCGCCTTCACTGAAGATAACATCATTGCTGTGAGAAAACTAATTCTCGAAGATCGTCATGTGACTTATCGAGAGATAGAGGCTCTATTAGGCTTCTCAGGGACAATAATTCAGAAGATCTTGCATGAAGTGCTTGGTGTCAGAAAGCTAGTTTGCCGTTGGATACCGCATCTGCTTTCCGACGATCACAAGGCGACCCGCGTCAGATGGTGTAAGAAAGCTGTGCAAAGCTTCAACCGGGAAGAGTCAAATCACGTCTATATCATCAGTGGTGACGAATCTTGGATCTATGCCTACGATCCTGATTCCAAACAACAATCTACAATCTGGGTCTTTCAAGACGAGCCAAAGCCGACTAAAGTTGTTCGTTCTCGAAGCACTTCAAAGAAGATGGTGGCTACGTTCGTTGGAAAAACCGGCCATGTTGCGATTATTGCACTTGTAGATCGTAGAACGGTTAACGCAGAGTAGTATACCACAGTGTGTTTACCACAAGTCATCGCCGAACTTCGAAAATCTAACTAAAAGCGACGCATCATCCTGCACCACGACAACGCAAGCTCACACAGCGCTCGTCAAACGATTGAGTATTTGAAGCAGGAAAAAGTAGAAATTCTTGACCATCCTACATACAGTCTTGACCTAAGCCCTAACGATTTCTTTACATTTCCTAAAATTAAGAAAAGTCTTCGTGGTAAAGGTTCCAGTCCGGTGAAGAAGCAGTCGACGCTTTCAAGTCAGCCATTTTGAACACCCCCACTTTAGAGTGGAATAAATGTTTATAATAACTGGTTTGAGCGAATGGAAAAGTGTAGTAAGCTACGTGGTGAATACTTTGAAAAACAATAAAAAGTACTATAAGGTTCTAGTTGTTTTTTTTTTCTTCAAACGACAAAACTTAAAAGGCATGCCTCGTATCCAGTTTTAAGTTCTAATAATATTGTTAGTGACTATGTTAGTTTCAAAACTTGTATTTGTAAATAAATTGAGCCCTTGTCTATAACATACAAAATGATTTTCGGATGAGACCGCTAATGACCTCGACAGATGAGGTATACGATGAAACTACTTGTAATAACTAGTTCTAGACTATGATAAGAATAAGTACTACCTATAGTAATAAAAGTTTACTCACCAAATACAGGACTGAGGTCCGACTTTACCGATAGTTTACCGGGGTAAGGCTCGCCGGACTTCTCCTGAAACAAAAAACAACACTTTTAAACACCGTTTAACAAAATAAAGTTTTGTCAAACCAACATTTCTAACCAGTAACGAAGACACAGTAATCACAGAAGTTATATATTAGCTTCTGTCTATGGTCCAAAATCAAGTCATTTATTACGACTGGTCTGAAAGTCGGAGCAAAATTTTTCGACGTCCGTCCGACCAACCGTCATTTTTTATCTTCTGAAATAAGGCATGTAATGAGAATCGAACCCCCGATACGCAGCACAACAGCAAATCGCTCAACCAGGTTTCACTTCAAAATAAAAAGCATTTTAACTGGTAATATTACAATTGTTAGCAGGACAGTGAATAGGTTACTTCTAGGTATGCGTGTTTCGTCTTCGACCACATCATCGTTTACCATCAGGTGAGATGGTGGTCAAACTCAAGCCTATTATAACCTATAAAAAAAACAAAAAAAAACATGATTTCAACTAGTTATAAATACTTTAAAAACCCTAAAGCACCCTAATCAACATTTATATCGAGATCGTGTTTAGATAAAGTATAACGATCTCAATCCAAAAAAAAAACTATTATTGATAATCAAAATATCTAAAGAGATCCCACCATGTGATCTAATCCCACGTTTTTCTAATAAAACACGAAGAATTTCCGCTTGCATTAGTAGGAATGCTATAATATCCTCTTTTCGGAACCAGTAGACCGTTTAAATCACTACACCTCAGATTATTGGTGGCGTATTCTGATTGTTAGAAAGATGGTCAAATGTCGAGTGATAGAAGAAATATCTCTTAGTCGACATTTGTTGGTCAGAACATGAATGAGACGGCACATCTCTTGTGGGCTTTTTAATTTGAGTATACAACAGTCAGTTGTGAACTTTAAACACATCTTTTTTGTCTTACCTGGGGGTACGAGTACATACAACCTCCAAACAGTACACGTGTAAAACTAACTAACATATAAGTCTAATCATTTCTTTCATTTAAATACTGATTAGTAGATTCTAAAACCGATTTCGATAAAACATCTGCAGATGTATGCGTGTGAACGTTGACTAAGTAATAGCAGTAATTTTGTAAGAAAGGTTATTCTGGTATTCTGAAGTTTTAGAGGTTCTGCAGAAATATGACCCTTCATGCATACGATGTGCCGTTCTAAATACTTCAACTTTCAAGTTTCCCTTGCCCTTCGTTAATTCCCTTCTAAACGACCACTCTCCTAAATTATCGCCCGAACACTAGAATAGTGTCCAACCAATAAGTTCCTCAGTTAACGGAGGGTCGTAATTGGATAAGTCGGAATCAGTTTACCCCACTCGTACGTGTTTACCCCAAATCAAGGGTAATAGATTTCCCCAATTCCTTGGTAATTTTTACGTGAGATTACACATGTTTGTGTTGAACTATTTGTCTGTTGGACGTAACAGCATGCTTGTTTAATGTTGAAGGGCTTAGGGGTGAAAGTATCGGTCTCATTCTTGCACGATGAATGGGGACGTGTGAATGGAATGATACTTATTGATTGGATCATTTAGTATACCTAGTTACACTTTCTTTGTCATTCACGATTTAAAATGTACGAAATCAATTTTTTTTTTATTAAAAATGCATTCGCGTGTGACCACCATCTCACCTGATGGTAAGTGATGATGTGGTCGAAGATGGAGCACGCTTACCTAAAAGTAGCCTATTCACTCTTGACTTAAAGAAAAAGTAACCTATTCACTCTTGACTTAAAGAAAAAGTAACCTATTCACTCTTGACTTAAAGACTCCTAGGTTATAGCTATCGGGAAACACAGACTCCGGCAGAGAATTCCACTCCTTAGCCGTACGCACAAAGAAGGTATTCCTACAACGTTTTGTGCGTATGGGTGGGATGTCCACCATGTAACGATGGCGCTTCGCCGTTTGTCTCGTAGTCCAATGATGGTACGGGCTTGGCGGAATTAGACTATGCAATTCCATCGCACACTCCCCGAAATGTAACCGATAGAAAACCGATAGACTTGCAACTCGTCGTCGATGCTCAAGGCTCTGGAGCTTTGACTCGACCATTGCATCGTTGCCAATGAGTTTCTTATCGCTTCTCGATAGACTCAAGCGCGTCGAATTGGTATTTAGCAGATCCATCCCAAAGATCAGAGCAGTACTCCATACACGACCGAACCTGGGCTTGACAGAGATTGACTGTTCGGGTGTGAAGTACCGTCTCACCTTTGCTAGGATTCCCAACTTTTTTGATTTATTTTATTTAACTTTTTTATTTTGAACTAACAAAACTTGATACGAATAATAGTTTGGAGCCGTGGCTAAATAATAACAGGCGCATGGGTCGATCTTCAAGGTTAAGCAGCGCTTATCGAGGTCGATCGGTGGATGGGTCCCCATCTAAATATATCGAGATTCCTCGAAACTCACGCTAAGCCATTGTTCCCGGCTGTCATCTGCGACAGTCGGTACGAGTAATCAGAAGCCAGAAAGTCTAACACTGGTCTAAGGTGTTTCATGTTGCATCCGGTTAGACTGGAAGCCGACCCCAACATAGTTAGCAAAAGGCTAAGCACCTCTTTGTCTGTGCTGTGCTGCTCTTCAATCTTCAATAGGGTAAAGAGCTTAGTAATGTACAAGTACTCACGCGGGGCTTCGCTCCCGTGGATTCTAGCACAGTAAAAACATAACCCTCTTTTTTTGCAGTCGCGTAAAAAGTAGCCTATAACCTTCCTCAAGCTTCAAGATACTTCCATACCAAATTGCATCCAAATCCACTCAGTACTTTCGAAGATTAGCGCGTTCAAGCAAACAAATAAACAAACTTTTCCGCTTTATAATATAGATTTTTCAGTAATACGTTGGCGATTCGGCAACGAGAACAAGATAGTGGGTATAACCTTCCTCAAGCTACTTCCATACCAAATTGCATCCAAATCCACCCAGTACTTTCGAAGATTAGCGCGTTCAAACAAACAAACTTTTCCGCTTTATAATATTAGTACAGAAGTACTCACGCGGGGCTTCGCTCCCGTGGATTCTAGCACGGTAAAAACATAACTCTCTTTTTTTGCAGTCGCGTAAAACGTAGCCTATAACCTTCCTCAAGCTTCAAGATACTTCCATACCAAATTGCATCCAAATCCACCCAGTACTTTCGAAGATTAGCGCGTTCAAGCAAACAAACAAACAAACTTTTCCGCTTTATAATATAGATTTTTCAGTAATACGTTGGCGATTTGGCAACGAGAACAAGATAGTGGGTACAAAACATTTACTTAGCAAAGAAACTTCCAAGCCAAACTCTCAAAAAAGTTTTTCAGAACCAAATATAAATATTCAAATATGATATTCACGTACGAACTAATAATATTTAGGTAAAAATGGGCTCTCGTCTCTCTGACATTATTGGGAATAACCAGGATGCCTCAGTTAAAATATTTTGTTGAATATTTTACGCACAGCTTTTGTCCCTGGCGTTTTAATCAAACTATTTTTATGTCATAAATATATGTTTGATTCAGAGTAAACCAGATGAAAAGTTAGTTGAAAGTTTTTTTAAACAGAACGGCTTGATTTATAAGCTGATTTCTGTTTTTTTTTTATTCAGTTGAAACCCTTTACTTTAAAGCTAAAGTTTACGAATTGTTCAGGTTACAATGTGACTTTGACCAATGCCATACTCTATTAATTTGTTGTTCTAAATTAAAAAAAAAATTATAACACAAAATAGAACCGACTTCCATATAAAAACACTACAAAGGCAAAAATAACTTTAATTTCGGAAGGCGGTGTCAAAAACGAAAATATATACAAAACTAAAGACACCGCCTTCCGAAATTAAAGTTATTTTTGCCTTTGTAGTGTTTTTATATGGAAGTCGGTTCTATTTTTTGTTAAAAAATTTATTTTCACGCTTTTTAGTGGGTCGGTTTGTAATTTATCTAGTTACAAAAGCCATAATGTCAACAACTTATCACCTTTTACAAAATATTTCTTTTCCCGATGCATAGCCGTTAATTTTTGAGGAGTTCTCCTGGTACTTGACCATCAGCCATCACCATATGTATTGTGACGAGCATAAAGTGTTTAACATCCGTACTCAAGTAATCGAATCGTAATCCACGAAATACTTATTATTGAGGAGTTTCAGTAGCCATCTGTGGTCTTCATCATCAGTTCAACTTCCCCAAATGGTACTTTTCGGAAGCAACTGCTCAAGGTACTATAAGAAATACCCAAAACGCTATAGGTATGCCTATAATATTTGAAGAGTTCCCTCGATTTCTCCAGGATCCCATCATCAGATCCTGATTTCATAACAATGGGACCAACTAGAAAGTATACCCATTCAAACGCAAAAAGAATTTTTCAAATCGGTCCAGCCGTCTCCGAGTTATGAGGTAACATGACGAATTGTAAACCTCCTTTTTTTGAAGTCGGTTAAAAATAACGATAAATGATATTTATTTTGTAAGGTTAAAAATACAAATTATACATCTATTTTCCTACCAGTTTTAACTAGATGAATGCCCGAGCCAAACAGAGATCAAAGTCTATTTAGAAGCCCATACAATTCGTACTGATAAAATAATATGAGAATCAAGTACGTCAATATCTGAGGTGATCTTTTGAGAGCACACAATATATTTGAGTTGACCCGTCCAAACAGAGAACTTTAGCCATATTCTGACGGAGGAAACTACAGTTTATTAAGAGCATTACCTTTCCTCTTAACTGTGTTAATTATTTATGTGTATATTTATATTACATGTTTATATATTCTAACATTATGTATTTATTTAAGTATATGTTATTTTTATTGCATTATAAGTATGTGTAGGTATATTTAATATTTTAGTTTTAGACTTCACATATTAATTTTTATTTCTCTTCTTGTTCTTACACACTATTGTCTACATTTCTTTTTCACTTCTCCTTTCGCAGGTCTGCTGGAAGAAATTTCTTAAGAAATAAGCAGTACCTTTGTACTCAAATATTATAATTATGCTTGTCCTATTATATTTTACTGTGTGTACATAAATAATAAAATAAATACATAAAATAAATAAATAAAACCCCAGTTGACCTAGTAAACAAAATTAATAAGTATCGAACATTATCATAAGCCTTGCTAAAGAAATGGAGGTCAGTAAGTGTGAAGATAATTCTGAAGACCGATGAATCTTAACATCGCTGTGATGTACATTGTACACACCACTATAATGGAAATGTTGAAGCTTTCAACCTTATTTCTAAAGGCATAAGGGTCGAAGTGGTATACAGCCGACTTTTTCGTCTGTATATATTGCCACCGGACGTGTTGCTAGATAGTTATGGTTGTCAAGACAACTGAGAGAATTAAATAATTATTGGACAAAGTCGAATTATTATTGGGAAGGCGATGGTAAACAAAACTGATTTATAGGGTTGAACGCTAATTTTACCTGTATTGGCATTTTTTTTTATTAAATAATATGGTTTCCTATTTATCAAAATAATAACTGATATTAATTAAGTCGATAATTGATGTAATGAGAGTACTAATTAGTACTAATCGGCGCTCAATTAATTACTGCAACTAATAGGCTTCTAATTAGGTCTCAACAATATCTTGGCAGACATGCGGGATAATTTTGAAAAAAAAAAGCTCATTAAGTAGATACTTTAAAATACTCATACGAAGTTCAATTTTCTTGTTGTATAAATAAACAAGATGACTACGCCTGTTTGACAACCTTACACTTTACGTCCGATGTGCCGTCGTCGCCCGGGGCGACCAATTACGTGTGACCCTACATAGTCTCTTATAACTGTCACAGTAAAAAAAAGTATTTGTACGAAATCAGTTTTGACTAGATTCAGTAAAGTTTTTTTTTAATTGATAATAGGCTCGCGTCTGACCACCATCTCATCTGATAGTAAGTGACGCAGTTACACAACTTTCTGCTTAATATTATTTTATTTTTTAAAGTCTTTGTCACTAATTAATCGATGCCTCCCACGTAAGTTGTTGTAAACCACAAATAGCAATCTTACAGGAGAGTGTTTCAAAGATACTATTAGCAATAAAAACTGCATTTTTCAATTAATCTTTATACAATTAAATATGTGAATATAGTTAGTAATACTGAATTGTATAAAGATTAATTGAAAAATACAGTTTTTATTGCTATTATTATCTTTGAAACGCTCTCCTGTAATATTCCAATTTATGGGTTACAACAACGTACGTGGGAGGCATCGTAATAATCAATATAAATCTTTTCAGCCATCTGTGAAGCTTACATTGTGGCCCACCTTATAAACTAACATACATACTTTAATAACTGAATGTTGTACAATTAGTAAACAGTAACTTAACCACTAAAAATATGTCAATTTGTCTATTTGCATATGTTATGCTCTACCCATAAGTTAAAAAAAAAACAGTCCACCCATACATAATTACATTAGTTTTAACTAGTCAAAACTAGTTTTGACATTTTAGCAACCAAAACATAGATTGACTAATGATCACAGCCAAAAGTAGTTTTGACCGATTATCAGTCATTACTGTAACATATCAATTACTTCTGCGTGCCAACCCTAGTTCTTGGGACGTCAGACGTCACTACTTTTTATAAAACCCAAAGTGTTGATTAAATTCTTGTTACCAACCTGCTTTTGGGACATGTCAAATAAGTGTCAAAACGAGTTTAATTATTGATATGGAATTGTTGGTGTATGGCTTGTTTAGACACGTTTACATGTATCGAGTGATTAGTTGATAATGATTGTCGTTAGCGAAACATTTTTGATTAACTTTGAGTCATTATAAAGTTAACTATATATAGCTATTTACGAAGCCCTTATTGAAACTTAAACATGCTAGTGTTAATACTCAATAATCAAAGACAGATAAAACCTCGAAACAAAAAACAATTGGCGTTATTAAATAAAGTCGTAAACTCGTAATAGAATACTAAACTTGTTTCCAATAGAACTTCCATATGAAACCCGTTTAGAGGTCCGCTCACGCACAAGAAAACCCATCACCGCGGACGTTATACACTATATTTTACGACACTTAATCCCGCCATTAAAGACAGCACCAACTTCGTTAGAACCATCGCCATTTCTAGTGAAAAACAAAAGAATAATTCAGTACCATTGAAACTATTTCACAATATCAATAAATATTACTTGCATTACTTTGCAAGAAAAGAAAAAAACGTGCAACGATTCAGGTTCGTTTGACATTCGTCTCGCGAGGAACATCTAGATCCAATGATAAAAGCAATTAAGGCCCTTTAAAGGAAGGTAATTGATGGTCACTGTATTATAGGAACAGCCCTTAAGGATAGGTTCGATGACTCGAGAAAAAAAAACTTTAATACATACCTACCCTTTATTAATTACGCTTGATATACAACTGATATATGTAACATTCATTTTTTAAGTACCCTGTTGATTAATTAATAAGGAGAAGTTCCTTTTTGGTATGACAGAATTAATTTTCACAAATATGTCAACGCTAAATCGGTTTTTGGAATGTTGTATGTCGATAGATGGCGCGCAAAAAGTGTGCAAGCGCATTTGTACCTTGTTAACATCATTTTAGGTTTTAAAAAAAGTTGTCATTACGTCGGTTAATAGTGTAATGAGTTTCATAATGCTAATAAAACTATCCGATACTTTAAAAAAAAGTTTTAAGAGAAAAAGTTCGTAACACGCGACGGTACTATAACTGTCAACGTGTTTTCTTTTTAAACTGTTTTAAGACATATGTCGTGTGTGTAAGTTAGATAATATGCAATTAAGGGCTTTTCAGAGTCACTTTTAATTACTACTATCGAGTGACATTTGTGTAAATAGCAAAAAATAAGCACCTTTACTACACAATGTAAGGCGGAGGTACCATAGAAACTTAGAATACACAAAAATTGATAAGGTCAGTCGGCGTTTCGATTTTGTAGTCAATTAATAAAAGGAAATTATTCAGTGTATTTAATATTCTATGGCGAGTGTATACTATGTTTTATGGACAATGTTTATGGCCTGTTAGTATGACAATAAAAGTTTATAATATTAATATAAGGCCTACTTGTAAATCTACAACTTACATGTTTATTATCTTCCGACTGAGCTCTAAAAAGCTACTAATATTAAAGTTGTTATTAAGTTTCATGCCTTCGCTGGACGTTTCACGAGGCGTTTACACCTGTAATAACTCGCAAGAAAGTTAATTTACATTACCAGGAATGCGGGAATTTTCTAACGAGATACCGCGGCCCCGGAACTTAAGGGCAGCTGAAGGAACAGGGTGGGTTTTTAGTCAGTAGAAGTCTGACACTCCCTTCCGCTCCACCCGGGAGAAGTCATTTGTTGATTTTCCCACCCAAAAAAAAAGAACACAAAAGTTAAATTACATTCCGGGCTATGATCGAGCTTTTAATAACATTATTAGCAGCTTGCAGATAGAAAATTGAAAGTTAGGCTTATTCTAAAGATAGAAAATCTTTTCAAAATGACGATTGTTAACTCCCGTATATTTTGAACCTTTAACCAACAGATGGATTAAGGATATTAAGTAATTATCTGATGGGTTGATTAAAATTTCAATCCGTATAAATCAGGATTTCTGTAAGTAAATCAGGTCGTCGACCTCCCTTATCAAGAGACGGGACCTTACTCGTTAGGCACCCAATTAATTGAACAGCAGATCTCGTACTAACATCATGATCTCAGGACCTTTAAGACCTGTGTAGGATACGACTGATTTTGAAGACAGTGCAGTATTGAAACAGCGAGAGACCAGTACAAAATTAACATGAGAATTTTGAAGATTCAATAGTTTAATGGCTAAAGTGTCGAACTTGTGATCGAGATGTCGCGGGTTCAAAGCCCAACACTATTGCCGTGAACTAACTCGAGATAAGCATATCGAGCTTAGTTGGAGGGGTTAACAAGATTGCTAGGAATGCGAATTCTACCCGCATTGCTAGTTGCATTAAAAAAAATGTTAATTAATTCAAACAAAAGCCAAGGAGTCAAAACAAAAAAGTATCAATCATAAACATAATAAAGCAGGTGTCGTCAGCTACATGTTATTCAAATCTCTATCATCGACAACATTTTGTCATTAGTGATTCACAAAATATTCAACTTTGCTACCGCGCGTTAGTGAAGGGCAAAGACGATAAAAATAGATACCAAATACCGATACCAGGTTCTGGAATATCGATTTTCACATGAATTTCAAAATGATTAAGATCATCGGATCATAATCTGACATGTCATACGGCTATCAGATTGGAAATAAAATCATTTGCTTGTAATTCATTTTTAATCTTTGAGTGAAATCTGAAATGCACGCTACTTGGTGGAAGGCGGATTTTTATTAATATTTTCTTGAGTTATATTGTTGGAATAATCTTTAAATCTTCTATATCTTAATCCCTGGACGGCAGTGATCGATGCTATAACAAATAGGCAGTTATCTAATTTTATGCCTCAACACAAATCCATTGACACTGATAACATGGCTTATCATACGTGTAGGCGTCATAATCTAACCAGTGCATCGTGGAAAGTCAATATAGGTTACGTAAGTGTATTCATGCCATGTTCATCGAAATGTATAGTTTTTAGTCGGAAAACAAACTGACACTAAGGGTATAAAACATTTATACATATTGTCACAGCCTGCTACAATACCCTGTATCAATAACCTAATCGGTGTCAGACTCTATTGCCTATCTATCTATTGCCTCTATGCCTGTGTATATTTAGTTTATTTGGAGGGGTTATATTAATTTGAATTCCACCCACATAACTAGTTCACTTAAAAAAAACATGTTCTAAAATATAACACCAGTAAATAAAAATATAGTCGTATAAAAATGAATATGATTCCAATTCAAATTAATCAGATCACGAAATCGATTTAACATCAAAACGTAACAAGTATTTAAAAATAAAACGGCGCGTAAATAACGCGAGCTATTTCTTGTGATGAAATTAAAACGCTGTGAACAAGTGGTGTATATCTCTTATGTTAATTGGGAACCGAAATGTGGTATCGGTAAATTCTCGGTACCAAATTACACGTAGGTACGAATGAAGACGACAGTAATCACCCACAATGAACCGATACCTAAAATACCTGGTTTCTCAGCTGAGACTGAGAACCACCTGTCAACCTGTCATCACTGATTTGTACTGTGTAATTAGTGATTATTTAAGAACTTGTCACAATACCATGTTCCATGCTCATTGAAATACAAGCTGATTCATTGACCAAAGACGTTGACCGATCGGACTAATTTTTATTACCTTTTTGAATGCTAAACATTTTTAGTATCTCCGATACCGGATGCGAGAATTTCATTGACAAGACCACTAAACTTTAACCAAATTAGACCGTTGAGCCATAACAATAATATTTTATGGATGATAAATATAAATTGGCAACACCAGAAGGACATTTTTTACATCACCCGAGCGGACATCCAATTCAGAACAACGGTTGTTTTATGGCCTTATAATAATTAATATTCTTATTACAAATTCAGATACCTTTTATAATGAAAACCAAATAATTGACTTTTCAATTTCGTCCCATTTAATATCGTTGCATTGGTACCTACCCGTGGTGTAATAAATGGTGATACTAACAAGTCCACTTCTCAGAACGGAGGTGCTTCGCCTTGTATTATTTTTTTTCTTCGCATCCTCGGTTTTCGGTCACGAATATCTGTTCGAAAGATAAATAGTGGAAGTAGCTTTTATGATGACGTCATTGAACAAATATTTGTAGATCGAAACCAGATTTTTAGAACTAGTTAATCCCATCACTATTGGCAGAGTAATGAGTGTCACTAAAAGAGTTTTGTACAGCTTTAAAACGTAATACAAAGTAGGTATTATCACATCGTTTGTTTGTTCACACGCAATTAGAACCCCTCCCGTATCATTAGCACCGGCGTACGAGGCCGAGCTGAGTAAACTGCACCTGTCTCCCTCACACCTAAGGAATTATCTGTGCCGTCTCGCTCTAACCGTTTGATTGAGGATCGCGATTGTCTAGCTGCCGTTTGATTCCGGATTTCTATCAAACGATTGGTGTTGAAAGTTTACACTGTCTGTTTGTCCATTGGGGCTTGCTACCAATATATCGTTTAGCTATAGACGGTATCTAATAAAGGCTCGTGTTGTGTGTTTTAGTATTGGATTTTCTGAGAAACATCTGTTTTATGCCGGTTTACGAGGCTCTGGCAAAATCTTGTTATTTTTATTTCATGTCAGGTAGGAATCTGAGGTCCAACTTTTGAGTCAACATATTTTTTTTTTCTGCAAATCTTGTCATAATTTGGCACGGATCTCCAGCCAGATAAAATCAAGACAAACCGTGTTACTGCCAAACATTAAATTACATCTGGACGTTTTAGAAGTGGACATTTCTGTGTGATATGGATGCCTGCCGCGTCTTTCTAAACGCAAATACAATTTAGAGGTGATCTTACTGAAATTAAATATATAGATATTATTGATCTGTTTCCTAACACAACTAAAGTCATACAATAGAACTGCATATTTCATAAATTCCTGTGTTTCTTGCAAGTGGCCTCCTCTTTATGAAAAAAAAAGGCCGTAATCGACCACGCGGGTTGATGAATGTTACATATCTACGAACGGTTGGTCCTACCTAGGCCATGCCGGTTTCCTCAGTTAAAAAAGTGATGATATAAATTACCCGTAGTAGTGTGCCCAACTCCGTTCGAACTCACTACCTACAGCTCGTAAGTCGGGCCCGTAACTGGGCTACCACTGCTCTATTGCTGTTTAATAACAACATCTCCAAGCAATGAGCCATCTTTGTAATTCCACGCGCTGCCTTTACCGTTGATCGTTCCAAACCATGTCAGGATTTGCCTTCAAGGAGCTTACGCGCTCATTAGCAAATGAACCCCGCTGTCTAGAGGGACCTCATGCTCCTTTGCATTATACGAAGCATTTCTCTGAAACTTCATACATTATAACAATATAACATGGTCACCCATGGTTGCTTACCTTGAAAATAGACTCGCTTGGCTGTTTTTATTTGGCCACAAGATTCTCTTTAAATATTCAAGTACTTCAGCTGTCAAAATCACTGAAAATTATTTCGGTGATTCTTAGGGTAGTCAGCTAGGAAACAGTGGCTTCAACTAGTTTAAATTTAAAATGAAAATAATTGACGTGTAAAAGAGTTATTTGTAATAAATCCTACTAATATAATTGCGGAAGTTTGTAAGGATGGATGAATGTTTTTTAATCTTTCACGCAAAAACTACTGAACGGATTTGAATGAAATTAAGTATGTAAATAGCTAAAATCCTGTAATAACACATGGGCTATATTATGTCCCGGTATTCCCACGGGATCGGGTTTTGCGCGGGAAGAACCTCACATACGAACGAAGTCGCAGGTGAAAGCTAGTTTGCAATAAAAATATACACTCTTCAAGCCTATTCCGATTCTGATCTTGACGTATACGCCATCGAAAGCAGATTTTTTTATAATAAAGAGAACTAGTACTGTGGGTAGAATTCACATTACTAGCAATCTTGTTAACCCCTCCAACTAAGCTAAATGCTTGTGTCTGGAGTGGATTCACGGCAATATAGTGTTCGAACACGAGACCTTCCGAACAAAGCCGACCTGAGCCATTTTGCTATCGACGCTTCAGATTAAGTACTAATAATCAAACAAACATTATCAAACCGCATAGACCCGCCATCTTTTCTCCTTCGTCACAAGACTGCTAACACCCGTTTGAGACAGTCTGTTTATGCCACAATCTGAGCCCCATTTCATTACGTGCTACTGGATATCTCCTGTGTTTGTGTCGCTAAGCCTAATGACTGCAATTTGAGGTGTTACGCCGTGATGGCTGCCGTCAGCCTTGCGTTTGTAGTCCCCCCTACTGGCCTTACAACCTACTGTTTAGTTAATGTTGCTGTTATGTGCAGTCTGAGTACGTATTAGTCGGTATATATGTGGTTGTATTAGTCCAAATTCCTTCGATTGTAAGAATTTGAAGCATGTTGCAAACTTGAAAAATGAAACACTTTTTCGCCCAAACACACCTTAATCCCACAGACACGTCTTGACCACCAAATTAACTATGAAGGGTCAAGATTCCCACTTCGAGTATGGTATTTATAGGTTTAAAGCTCACTTTCTAAGTCCCGAATACGACTTTTCTCATTAGAAAAAGTCCGGACGAATTTCAATAAAGCAAAAGACGATAATTTACAGTTATTATCCCCGGTGACCCCGCAAAACACCCACCGTAGCGCGCCCGTTCTTCTCGCGCTGTCACAAAAAACAACCTAAAACAACCAAAATCTTGTATGGCGAGAAAAATCTTACCCAAACCTCCAACGAAAAAACGACCTTACACCTTCCAACTTAGAATCCATAACACAACAAACAATACCAGAATAGTTTCCAACGCACACTCCCAAAAAGGAGCTTTATTTCAGAAGCGAGAAAGCCCAAAGTGAATTATGAAAATGACTTCAGAGGTCCTGCACACAAAAAGCAGCGGTAATGCGTTAAAAATTAGGTTCAAAATACAGTGGTGGAGGCGTCGTTTTTTTAAAAAAGGAACGATCTCGTTTGGCGGGCGTACCTGCGTCCGCGCAGACGAGGCCTGTATTTATGGCGCCGGGCTCGTGCACCGTTCGGGAACCGATACCACGTGGTACATGGTTTCGGTATTAAAAATCTTGTTAGAGTAACTGTTAGTTTCCCCTAATTATGGTCGCTTGAATTTGCTGTGTCCGTGACCAGTAAAGGCTTAAAAATAGAGATAAACAGGTAGTAGTTTGTGGTCAAGATTAAAGCTTTTTGGTTGGACGAAAGAACTTGAGAGAGGTTTTAGTACCCAAAACCGCAAATAACGAACTTAACCATTCATATTCAGTAAGAATTATTAAATGAAGCTTTCTTTAATACATTACGAAACATTCGTTAAACGATGAAGTCAAACGCTAGATTCTTAGTTGGTTTTTAAAACATAGGTACTTACAATATTTGAACATAATAAGTTGTTCCCATATACATAAGTGCATACATATTAACTTTTTATGAATACACAATCTTGGACCACATAAATCGAATTCTAACTCTGAGACCTCAAAACCAGATTCCAGACTAGAAACGAAATTATTTACCATTTTAAATTTGAAATCAAAACCCTCAAACAAACCAAAAAAAAACTATTCTTTCGTCACAACTTGACAACTTACACATACAACTTTTAATTCACAACAGACACGCCATTTAAAACTAACAGAAATAAAATAAACGGACGCCCAGACAGAACCATTCGTAGCAAAAAACAGAGAAACAGGAAACTCGGTCAATTTGTAAATGATTTATTGACTTATACCGACCACACGGTTTTAAGTAAATTATCTTGCTAATTGACTGTTAATATATATTTGATGACTAAGACTACCCACTTGACTGCTGGATTATAAAACTTAAAATTTTCTGCTAGAAACAGGTACGATAGAACTTTGTTAAGACTGGAAACGTACAGAACTGAACTGGAAGCGTAAGGAACAGTTCAGTTATTGTTGCCCAGAAACTGGGTTTAGAGCTCTATGTAAGATGCAGATATTCAGCTTCAAAGCGGTTACATTCTAGGTTTGCGGATACGTTCTAACGAGATACCGTGTCCCGGAACGCTAGGCCAACTGAAGGAATAGTGTGGATTTTTAGTCAGTCAGCAGCGAGTCTGACACTTCCTTCCGCCCCACACAGGGCAGGAGAAGTCATTTGATAAATTTTCAGCCCCACAAAAATAACGTTAGACTGGCAAACCCGACCCAAACACATAATATGAGAAAGGCATTGGCTAAATTCATTTACTAGATGAAACAATATCATTTTATGCAAAGAAGGATTCTGTTAAAAACCAAAATAATGAAGATGAGTCTTCAATTTTACCCACTTGATTTTTTCGACATGGTTCTATCGTTCAAGGATACAAATTAAACAGAAGAACCATACCAAAATAAAGACATTCCAGTCCCTTACTAATGACCACCACCTGTCTTTATATAACAACAATAGAATAAGAATCAATGCCCAAATCTCAATAGAAGATTTCCCGTGATTTGCCCACAAAAGTAAAATAATGCCACAAAGACACCGGATGGCTACACTTCGTTTTGTTTACATTTATTTATGACAAAATAATGCACAAAAAAGAAGATTTAGAGGGGAGATAAGAGGCGTAAAATTTTAAGGATGAAACGATTTTGATCTATATCTGATAGTTTTTTGTCAAGATGTTTGAGAATTTAGGTCCGGTTCCGTATGAAGCGAAAAAAGCAATTATTGTTACACTTTATCATTCTAAACATTGCTACACAACGTGGCAACCCCACCAATCTTTTGATGCATTCTTTTATGTCATTATTTTATACATATTTATATCATTTGAAGTTAAACTACAACCTAGTTTAGCTTCAAATATTGGCGATACAAAATGGAGGTTCATTTGCAAATGAAAACAACTATTCCCGAAACAAAATAAGTCGTGAGTCAGCATTTTAAAGTCTTCGCATATTAAAAAATACTGTCTACCAACAAATAAGCTTAACAAAACTTGCAAGGCGCAAACGCAGGTAAGATAAATCAAAACAATATTTCATAAGGGTTTGACAAACCCCACTATCGGTATCAAGCCAAGCGCCCAAAATCCCAAGTGCCCAAATATTATGGTTTTGAAAAGATACAGGATGCCAGACTTAAAGATAACACACTTATTGCACACAGATTGAGGAGAAACTCTGGCGCTATCTTAATCCTTACTTAAGACTTGGAAACCAGCAAGATATGACCACAAAAAGTTTTCGAGAAATATGATAAAGGAATTGAGGTGAGTTGAGAAAGATTCCAGTTATGATTTGTGGTTTTTTGGATGATGAAATTTGAGAAGGATAGGAGATGGATGTTAAGTTGATAATGTGTCAACGTTGCGATGGGGATTATATTTGTAACAAGATGTGCTTGGGACTACGTTCGCATGTGAGGTGTTTTCCGTGTAAAACCCGATACTGTGGAAATTTAGGGATAAAAATATGTAAGCCTATACCTAACCATCTTGCAGAGAAAGTCCTATTTAAATCAGTTCAGCCTCTTCAGAAATAAGACCGGTCAACGTGTTTTAGTTTCGTGTAGATAAAAACTATAAGCACTAGTCAAACTCTTCCGCTTTATAATATTAAGTATAGATTTAGTATGTATATATTATGTATAGGGCATAAAAGATGTATAAATGAAGTTTTATCTTATTCGAATGAAAGACCGTTTGTAAGTTAGTATCATAAAGTTCCGTTAGCAGTCCTCATGAACAAAATATCTCAGAATATAAATCCAGAGTCACGACTCATAAAAAACAATGTTCAAGTATTGAACCCAGCCCTCAGTCGCTGAGTGCTTCAAGTGGCAGTTTCAGTACTTTCAGTAATTTCACTAACAGCACACTCCAAGCCACTTGAGGTTTTGCTCAGAGTAGAGAACAAAAAACTAACCCTTCAAGACGTGGAAATTAATCTTTAAAAACCTTAAGAAATAAAGAATTGCATTCACAAACTGGGAGAGTATTGTAACTTCAAATGTTTTTCATTCTGTCGCATTGCAGTTGTTGGATAGATTCATCTTAGTTACGTACGGGTTTTGTGTAGAACTGTTTGTTGACGCGGCTTTGCTCGTGTAAAAAGATTTTTTCAGCTAAAAACAACTTGTTGTAGCTTTTGTCATTTTCAAGCCCTTCAAAACTATCTCCACATCAGAAAAGATATCGGGCTTTAACGACGGACAAACAAACACACTTTTGTATTTATATTACTATGCATATGGAAATATGGATTTTGGTAACAACAACACTATTGCATAGCCCCTTAACAATTTCAACTCCAAAAATCGAATGGATCTGTTGGTCTATTTTGACGTGAAAAACGGTCAAGCAGTCATATCAGTATGGAAGTGTGATTTTGATAACAGCAACTATAGGATCTTCATGATAAAAAGTTCTAAGCATAAAATGACATACTTAGAAACGGACCTAGGTTATCGGACTGTCATTTCTGTATAGTATTACAGGCTTAGCAGATTTTTATTTGGCCACAGTAGGATCAAGAGGTAATGGCGGTAAGGAACATAAGCAACTTAGTGCATTGCAGTCATTATCTGCTTGCCATTTCCCAACTAAGTTGAAAACTGCTTCCAGGCTAACCGGACGCCGCTAAATAAGTACTAGTTAGGGTTCCGTAGTCAAATGGCAAAAACGGTACCCTTTAGTTTCGTCATGTCTGTCCGTCTGTCTGTCTGTCTGTCTGTCTGTCTGTCCGTCCGTCCGTCCGTATGTCACAGCCATTTTATTGCGAAACTATTAGGACTGTACATGTGAAACTTGGTAGGTAGATGTATTCTGTAAACCGCTTTCCGATTTTATGAAAGAAATTAAAAAATATTTAAAAAATAAAGGGGGGCTCCATATAAAGGGAATATAATACATGGAACTGAAACTATTTTTTTCATGAAACTTATGCGTGTGTGGCATCTATAGACAGGTATTTAAAAATGATATTAAGGTTTATAAAACCACTTTTTCATAAAGTTAATCGTTTAAAAGATATACGCATTCAAAGTGGTACAATGTCGTCGTCGTCCGCCCCCTCTAACTTCTATAATAATGGAGTGAAAGATCGGGACAGCAATTTTTGAGATACAGCACATTTTCTAAAACCGCAAATTAATTTTGTAATTCATACAAACACTATGAAAAACAAAGTTATTGGGCGTAGTTGTAAAAAATGTAAATAAGCTAGTTTTAATAAATTTGTAAGGTTTTTTTTTAAATAAATATACATACTTATTATATTATATTATTATAGTTACTTCGGTACCCTTCATGGGCGAGTCTGACTCGCACTTGGCCAATTTTGTTTTACTTGCAGCGACTGCTTATCTGACCTTCAAAACCCAGTAACTGGGTAACACGATACCCCTTGGCAAGACTGGTGTCGAATTTCTGGGTGTTAGAACCCAGAAATTCGACACCAGTCTTGCCCGTAACGACCTGTTTTCGCAGGTACGTAGGTATCTCGATAAGTCACGATGGTTACCCATGTACGAACCAAACACTTCAAGCGTTATTTAATTTAAAAGATCGACCAGTGCTTCAGTTACGCTTACTAATAGTTCCGGCGCATTGCACAGGGTCCAATAGAAATTGCTACACCGACAAATGTCCCATAAATTTACCATAAGATATCCTACAAGGACTGCTGAAACGTGATAGTCGGTCATTATCATTTCGGCCTTCGTCTTCAGACCACCATAAATCGTTTATTCAGTAACTTGATAGATTATATCAATCATCATGATTCGTGTGCTGCATTCTTCGTGTCCATTGCATCGAAATTACTTCAGTAACTGCCGAGGAGGCGCCAGCATCGCCCTAAAAGTATTTATTAAAGCATGTTCAGAATTTATTATAATATTATGTAAGGACTAATATGTGGGATGCATATTGTACACGATTTTGGTATGTGCTTATACGGATTTAAATGCAGTTGTCACCATATTTGGATGGGTGTAAATGTTAACATGTGAAATTAAATTAAAGGTGATAAACAGACGTAAGTAGGTGTTATGGCCATTTCGATGTTGTATATTGAATTTTGGCAGGATATCTTTTCAAGAAATTATATATATGTACATTAACGTCGTTTAATGCTTAAACTTATTCAAACTTTTTCATTTTGACATAAAACATAACTAGTTTAAACAAAGCTTATCAAGATCTAAACTTAAGTATTCAACTCTTTATAGTTTCGAGGTCAGTGAACTCGAATTATGTTGCATCAGTTGGTAAAGCTACTACTTTGGACTGACGTTGAAAGGAAAATTATATAAAGGCATTGAAATAATTTTTTTCAGTAACATTCATACAAAAACAAGGGTACAATTCAAACATAAATAAAAATAACAAAACCGAATTTCCAACTCCAAACCACTATACTATTATTCCACGAACAACAAAAAAAAACTTCCGACGCAAAACGGTTCGCGCCAAAACAATTAACAGAAAAAACCATAGAAGCGTCCCTTGTCCAATTATTGTAAGGAAAACTTTGTCAATAAAAGGGAAACCTATAAATTCCTACCAAAACAGTGCTGCTAGCGGACAAAACAAACAATAAACGTAGGTACGTATGCTATGTATATAAAAAGAGGGACTGTTGTCTGTTCGTTAGGGTGCATGACTCGCGGCGGATACCACAAGGAAGTGAGTTGAAGGTTTGGATGAGGTACTTAAGAAGTTGATGGAATAAGTTATTTTGATGTGGGCTATAATGCAAATAGCAAAAATTTACAGCTAGTCGTTTTATAAGTGCTTTAGTAAGTTTAAGGATTTAAATATTTTTTATTTGATTTGCGAAACAAACGGCCAAGTGTGAATTATACTCGCAGATTGACAGTAAACTTATCCAAGCTCATATAAATAGTACTGAACTAACTAGACATTTAAGTTTTCAGATTTTTTCCTTGACATTGCTATAAAACATTGCTGTTAGCTAAGTTTACTCAATCTAGTTCAACGGTAAGTACCCTATAGGTTTGACTTTTTTTTAATACTGATGGGCCCACTCTTGACCTCGATGTCGCCTGATGGTAAGCGATAGATGAGGTCTAAGATGGGACGAGCGAGCCCAGAAGATGCCTATTTACTCGTGCTTTAAAGGCTGAAAGGTCATAAGTGGCAGGGAACACAGAAGCCGGCAGAGAATTCCACAGCATGGCTGTGCGCACAATAAATGTGGAGGAGAAGCGCTTGGTACGACAAGACGGTATATCAACCAAGTGTGACTCAGACGTGCGTCTGGTAGACCGGTAGTGAAAGGGAGATGGAGGAATCAGGTCATGGAGCTCCTGCGCACACTCCCCGAAGTACAATCTGTAGAAAACCGACAGGCAAGCAACGGTTCGCCGATGAGCCAGGCTATGAAGCTTGTCCACCAGCACCTCGTCGCCTATAAGCCTTTTAGCTCTGCGCACGATCGAGTAAAACTAATAGGAAAAGGGACGTCTTTGTAAATAATTGGCTACCTTAGGAAGCAAGGGCAGATCGGTAGTGAATAGAGGATTACTATATTTTAAAAAATAAAATCACAAAAAATACTACAGATATGTATTGGAAAAAAAAAACGTTTTGTCTTTGTTTTATTATTATAAAGTGATTTGTAATTTCACCACAGTATACAGGCAAAACATCATCAAACCAAAAAAAATATAAAAATATTGTTTCATATTTAAAAACAGTTATAAGAATGTCTATTTTTATTTGCATTTCGGAATTACCTTAGAAGTAGTTAACAATTGGTAAATATACACCATTTATACAAGTATAAAGACGTATGCAATAAAACTAAAAATAAATGAAGTTTTATCAAAATATAATGAAAAAAAACTTTAATAATATGCCACATTCACCTCGATTTAGATTAATGGATCGCCTTCCACGGAATGACGGACTATTGTAACATAAGTAAATACATACATAAAATGTGCAAGTCATACCCAACCTGTATATTTAATGTGTCAAGAATTCGGTTCATCTCTTCGATGGTACACCTACTTATGGATGAACTGGAACTTGTGGCGTAGATGACATCATATTGAGAATCATGATTTCCAAAAGATAATTTGGATAAAGTAATTAATGATACTGGTCTGTAAAATTATGATACTACATTTCAAACAAATATAGCAATACATTAAGGGTTGTGGAGCTCAGATAAGCAGTCACTATCAAGAACACTGATAATCAGCTGCGTCCAGTTAGTCTGGAAGCCGATTTAATCCATACTAATATTATAAATGCGATATTTTATTTGTTTGTTCCTCTTTGATGTAAAATCGTAGGCAACGGATCGATGTGACATAAGCAATTCTTTTTTGCTGAAAAAAATCCTTTTCACGCGAGCGAACTCATAAGGACACTAGCATGATACACGTCATAATTGTTTTAAGAATAGCCTTAAAATCTAATTATATTCATGAACAGAAATTTGAGACGATACTAACAATGACTAATGACCATCAATTCTCCAATCAGTACCGACATCACCCACTGTTATTTTAGTCCCAAAAATCTTGTAAGACCGGAAATATCATCGAAGAGTCCTCGTCCCGTCGTCTGATCTATTACAGGTAGCCAGCTACACATCTCAAATAGTGGAAATTCCTCCACAATGTACAGTCAACAGCGTTGTTTGCTAACGCTACCGGTGTTGCCCACACGCATGTTTGCGCCGTCACCCGCGGCCCGTGAGCAAATATTCTTTTCTCTGGATTTTTGGGGTAGGGTCAGCAGAAAAGATTATTGGTTTGGTATGGATAAACGGAAGCTTATAATGTTTGTTTTAAATATGGATAAGATCGTTTCTTTCCCATATTTTTTTATTTTCGTCAGCCTTTAAAGCAAGAGTGAAAGGCAACTTCTGAGATCGTTCGTTCCATCGTAGACCTCATTTATGGTTTACCATTCGCAATAAAGAAAAATGCTAAAGCTATTCTTTATTATTACTAGATGAATAATTGCAATAGTTATTGTTTATGACAGAATTGAATGATGGATAGAATTATTAATAATCAGACACACCACAATATCTATTGTTTGTATTGTTAGATAGGGACGACAGATCTCAGATATCATCAATGCATCGTTTCTGTTATTCATCATAAATCAACGTATATACTAATCAAAAAACATATTTTTATTTAACAAAACTGTTAGCTATTTACGAGTTTTTTGTTTTTCCCTAGCCTATACTGCCCCACTACTGGGCAAAGCCTTCCCAAAAATCCTTCCATGAACTCTTTCCACGCGCCATTTCCAACCAGAGCAATTGGATTTACAACATACTCGTATAAATTACTCCAGACATAAAGAGAGTTACTTAGCTACTGCTTCTGCTGTCGCTACATGCGCGTGCGCCGCCCGTGTGTGCATCACGCATAGCTTTTATTTTCCATGTTAGTCGACTTGTTAGTTGTAAGTCCCACTCCACAGAGTTTCTTGTTATTAGAACTTAGACCTCCTCTTAGAAATACGATTAATTAGTGTTAATTACTAACTAATGTAAGGCGATACGTTTAAAATATTTTTAGTAGTAAGTACTGTTTGTTTTTCATTGGAAGTTGTCGTTTTTTCCTGCCAGTATAATGAGTGTGACAAAAAAAATATGCGTCTCATAGTTTGCAAATACAATAACGGAAATTCCTTGGACTTACAATGACTCATGGTATTGAAAAAACCTGTTAATCCGTCTAAGCTTGTGCTAATACTGGGAGTCTATGAGTTACTGTAAGTTATTTTTTCGTTTCTATGCATATCAACAGTGTTATTGCAATTATATTTTTCTCACAAGAAAAAATAGCCACAGCACTTAAATGTGAAATTAAAAGTAATTTTAACCACAAACTACTACTGGTTACAAACTCACCTCAACCGCACTAAAGTGATGATTTATCACTTCGATATAGAAAACACGAATTTCTTCACGAACTCTATACATTCCTTAAGCAAATAAAATTGTGAGTTTCGAGTTCCGATGGTAACCCCGTTCGTGGGTGGTCTTTTCACAGTGAATCTACTATATGGGAGCGATAACTAACCACGAGAATCCCTCGTACAATAGGGGAGTCAGCAGAGATGAAAAAATCCTTAAATTGGACGTAAAATATGACACGAGACAGTTTCAAGTTGTAAATTATGTATTTAAAGGTTAGATTTTTGGGACAGGTTTAGATATCTTATTCGGAGAATTTAGTCCGGAAAAATAATAAAGCGATTTTTTGTACCCAATTACGTGGCGTTTTAAATTGTCACGTACGAGTACACTAATAAGGACGTCAGCACGCGTCTAACCCCAAAAAATATAAATACTCAAATCATCCCTAATATTTTAACCCTCAAACGCACGCCCCAACTATTAGTGTGGTATTATCCGCAACTGGCAGTACTAATCGCTCATTAACAGGTTCCGGCCACGCTCCGAATGGGGTCCACTTATACCCCATGTCGGATTTTTTCCCATCAGTTGGTTACGGACTTTACTGGTAAGTGCGTCTGTTAGTGTGCGAGTATGGGAAATAAAAGTTTGCGGTTAAAAAACAACGATGTTGACTGTCTAAAATAAAGCTTACAAGCCTACATATAAAACTTAACCAATAAAACAGAACGGATATACCTTTTTTAGAATTATATTTCACACTCAAAAAGGATTCTTTATTCAAATTGTTACATAAAACCAGTTTAATTCGTAACAAAACACTGGCCGCAATGGCATAAAATTCATTCGAAACAATTAAAAATCGAACTTGCGTTCCATTTTCGAATTCCTCACGACGATTGGCTGAACAGTGATTCTCGGGGTTGTAATGGGTTATATTATATGGAACGAGCTTTTTTACAACTAAACCGATGGTACGCCAGGACTGGTTTCGATTCCTTTTACGTCCGTTTCATTTTTATTGTGCTTAGTTCGGGTTTTATTTCATATTACTTATTATATTACGACACGTTTTTTCAAAACTTTTGTTTTATTTTTAAAGTATTTCTTAAGTTTTTTATTACAAGTTGAACGAAAAAGAAGAACATCATGGCACTTACTGTGGTAACGACTGAACTTTACACAGCCGCTTGAACAAAACTAAGGTTACAGGTTTTTAAATTACACACATGTATGTAGTTCGTTCCCGAGCAAGGCTATAGAAACAATAAGTCATAAAAGAATTTCCACAGCGAAAGAGTGGTCATAATGAGTTCCCCAATACGCAGCCTCTCGACCTAATGGACCTGACCGAGGTCGAGTAGAAAGAAAAAAATATATATTTAAAAGCTATGGCAGTCCGACGTAAAATTAAAAAGACAAATTATTGGACGTCTTCGTGGAAGCCAGCCTTTGTTATCTCACAAGTGTTTTTCAAGAGTTCTGTTTATCTTCCACCCCGCTCACTCTCACAAAAACCAGATCGATTCATCTCTGTCCGTCTTGTTAGTGCGAAGGGCGTTTTAACAGGGCGTAACAGACGCTTCCACCGTTACGTAATTCTGACACTTTCAGCTTTCATAACAAGGTCCTTTATTGTATAAATACAATTCGGTGTACAGTTTATCGGGACGAATCCTTTAAGGGCGTAACTGTTACTCCGAGTATAGCGTGATATCGATTTATGGTGCACGGAATAAGCGCTCATTTGGCATAATTGGCGCCTGTTTGATACCTTGTTCATTTCGACACGGTTAATTTTTTCTGAAGTCTGACTGCGCATCGACTAATCGAGTATGGATCAAATTGCGTTACGGATAAGGTTTCTTTTACGTTTGTGAGTTGATTTTGATTTTTAGGAGCATTAACATAATGATCATCGTTCGTGTTTGATGGAGCAGGTGTTGTGTATATCGGTTTATTCTCGGTTTTTATTATAAAAATCTCGTTTATATTATAAAAGCCAATGGTATCTCGTATGTTTATGAGACTACGCGCGGTTTCGGATAAAGACTGTTAATTAATACAGAATTCTGAGGTAAAGTCGATACGTTTACATTTAGTTTTATCGTAGTAGGTTTGTAGATAGCTAACGAGGTGCTAAGAACTGTTTGTGGATAAAAAAATTACATACGTATTGAACTGTAATATATTTTTAAACGAGCATCAGTCAATCGATCTGAGCATCGACATGTACATCTGTGAAAGTGCTTGTATATCGCATCTATAGACATATATTAATCGCGCCAATCAATCTTCGTTGCCGAAACATCGAATGTTAGAATTACAAGATTCAAACAAACGACCGTTTGAACAGTTCACTACAGTTTTTAATAAATAAAAATCACATTTGTTATTATAAGTACATGTATAATTGTATATGTATATTGAGGCTAAGAGTTCGGGTGACGACCTTTTAAATCGTCCAATCGCCATAAGAGAACTTATGTACCGTTTTGGAAATTTTGATAAAAATTACTTCAGTAGATTTCGGAATTTTAGTCAGTATTTTATTTGTACATAAAAATAGACACTATTTTTTCATGCTCTATTGAGTATGACAACAAAAAAATCTTTTTTATCTGCACATTAGTTAGGCTAAATATACAATACAAAAAAAAAACAATAAAATTCATCGCAAATGCAAACCACAACTCGATACATTAGTATAATAGTAAAATGAAGTGCAAAAGTGCCCTTTGCGAAGTATTTACATAGTAAATTAATTCGTTTTCAATTTATGCACAACAGACCGGGCCAGCTGGTAATGGCATGTGATTGTCATTAGCTATTAAATGGTAAGTGCGTCAGGCAGTCAGTGCGTCAGCCTCAACACTGTAAAAATTAATTTGATAACCGTAACATGAAACCGTAAGTTGGACATTTTATTGTACAACAAAACCGGACAAGTACGAGTCGGACTCGCGTACGAAGGGTTCTGTACTGGACTTTTTTGCCGTTTTTTTTATAATAATCTATAAAAAACGATAAAAAATCATGTTTGTTGTATAGGAGCTCCCTAAAATATTTTTTTATTATGTTTTTAGTATTTGTTGTTATAGCGGTAACAGAAATACCTTATCTGTGAAAATTTCAACTGTCTAGCTATCACGATTCATGAGATACAGCCTATAACCTAGCTATAACCCTGGGGTCTTTAAGTCAAGAGTAAATAGGTTACTTTTAGGTAAGCGTGCTCCATCTTCGACCACATCATCACTTACCATCAGGTGAGATGGTGGTCAAACGCGAGCCTATTATCAATAAAAAAGCGGAGCCTTAGTAATTGGGTCCCGTTTTAACCCTTTGGGTACGGAATCCTAAAAACGAGTATAAAAAAGCATCAGAACTTAGAGCCAAATGGCGACAATTCCTTTTACCGATATTTAAAGAGGTTACGTTTACGTTGTTTACGTTACGTGAAACTCTGGACCTACTGAACCAAAGTCTAAGGAATCTTCTTCGTCAATTGTAATCTTTACATTTCAAAAACCAGTTCTTATAGTAATTTCCAGTTACTTGTTGCTTGTAAGTTCATTTTCTTGTCACAATTAAGTATTATAGTTTTGGTGACTTCGTTAACTTAAAGATTAGTCTTTTATAACTTCTGTTCTTAAACTGGAACAGACAGTAGTATCTTTAGTGACGTTAAAAACCTATTGTCAAGTCGACAGATGTTTTCGTATTTACTATTAATAACTTTATCCTAATAGAGAGTCTATGAATGAGTTGTTTGTTTCCTATCTCCTTCACATAAAAATGTGGAAATGAACGATAATATTGAATGGGATCACGTCACGGCTGATATTTTTAAAGAGCCCTTGTATAAAATAACGTATCTTTTGAATTTACCGAACGCTCTCTCCATAGTTTCTTATCTCTTAATATAAATAGTTATAAGCTTTAATTGTATTTTTTTATCGGAGACAGATAAATCATTTAATGAAATAGGTAGCTCCTAATCTAAATCATTCAACATACGCAGTTCACGCTTGATTGGCATATATATCTTTCTGAAACCATTAAAATTACTGTAACATAATTTCAACACACGCTTTAGCAAGCGCCTTCTAATGTTCATCTTCTTATATAACATAGTATAAAGCAAAGTCGCTTCCCTGTGTCTGTCCCTATGTATGCTTAAATGTTTAAAACTACGCAACGGATTTTGATGCAGTTTCTTTCAATAGAAAGAGTGATTCAATAGGAAGGTTTTTAAGTATATAACATGCATAATATAGTAGAGGAACACTGATAATTTTTGAGGTTTCTAATGTGATGTCGCAAATAAACACATTTTTTTGCGCTTGCTTTGCAAACGCTGGCTGAACCCTACGAGATAGATCAAAATAATGTACTACAGTATTGTACACCTTAAAAAGGTCAACAAAAATGTCCTCGATGGCATCTGTCTATCTCTTATAGATAACCCACAACAACCATTTTTATCCTTTACTTTTTACGAGAAATACGAGCATATTTTACGAAGCGATTTTAAGCAATACAGCATGAATCCTTATCCAATTACGTACCATAAATACATTGTGCATTTAATATAAATCAATATTGCACTTTACAGAATATAATTTAAATAAATAGTTTTGAAGATATTACAGATTTAAAATGCAAGGACATAGCGGTTGCCGCGCGGTGCCGGCGGAGGCACGGCGCGCATGCCTATATTGCTTAGATTTGAGCGTTGAAAGTTTTTCCCATGGTAAATTATGTGTCGCACTTTCAAGAGTAATTACTAAAGAGAACATGTATGTCGAATGACAAAAAGGCTGTCAACGATGTATATAAAGACATTCTATAGTATATTTAATATAAACATTGCACCCGTGCGAAGCCGGGGCGTGTCGCTAGTAGGTAATAACGTACTTAAACCAAGATTTATAGCCCAGAATACGGGTGTTATCACAAATGAGCACCCATCCAATTATTAGATAAACGCTCCACCTGCGATTAGACAGAAAACTTACGCGAGCCCATTGCGAGACTAGTGTGCGTCTAGAATAAAAAGGGCAACGAAGTATCTAGTTTGCACTATGCGAGACGTTTACCAATAAAAAATAAGTTAAATTGATCGCACATTCTTTTTAAGAAATACAGTAATACTTAAGACGCTTAAAAAAGTAAGAAACCTAATTGAAAAATTTAAAAACGGCTACAAGCTATAAAAACACGACGAAAAGAATCATTCCATTTCTAAACCAAGAGACGTAATACTAATAACAACAGTAATAAATGATCCAGTTTACACAGACCCCTGTAAAGTTAAAGAGACATCCCTTGAACGGTACAATAGAATAGGAACACAGCGAGGCGGGGGAGGTCAAACTATCTGGCCAGTACGAGTATGATATTCGAGAAACAAACAAAAGAAGACAGATAACATTTGTTCGAGACCATGAGTCAACGGGTCGGGTCGACTGTTTACACGGCGGGAAATTCATGTTCGAAAGAAATTGTTTCGAACAAATGGCCAGTGATTCCAGCGAATACGGGATACTGTGACCGTCGCGTCGCGTTCCATTGCGAATATCACAAAAAAAAAATGCTAAAAACCGCAACGCCGAAATGGAACGTGTTTTTTATTGCCTATAATTTTCTTGTATGCTTTTTGGCCGCGAATATTTAATTTGTTAGTGTGAATTCAAGGGTAATGTTAATTTAGCCATCGATAATATCGTAAGGCATTCTGCATCCCCTTTTTCCTTTGCAATAAACTTAAACAGATCTTACAAACGAGACCTGCATTTAACCGTGAATAAAACACAACAGTTTATGAAGTGTTATAAAAGCTGATAGTAGACAACCGTGCATATCTTCGACAAATTTTAAACTTAACATTCCTTTTTAATGCGTTTACGGAACATTTCGTAACTTTCGACCATCACACAGGGATTCATTTAGAACTGACAAAAGTATGATAACGTCGGCTTTTGAACGTAAAAATGCCTCTGAGGTGTCTGACGACACCCAAAACGAGTAAGCTTGAAGATTACTCACAGAAGCTAATATTTGAGGAATCCTTGCCCTGTTAAGCCGGCTTGCTCATAAGCGTATTTAGATAAAACCTTTGTTTTATCACTTTAAATAAGCTTACTTCTCCCTATTTTCACTAGCAACCCTGACACGAACAGAAATAAAAGTAAACGTTATTACATCGCAGAATCGAATTCTTAGTATTCAAAATTCGAACACTAAATACCGTGTGGAGATAAATTAATTAAATAAATCGACATACTGTAATCGATTTGTCACGTTATCGATAATGGATGTATCAAACGAGAATCGAGATATAATGATGCTGCATTTCTAGATCTCGTATCCTTGAATTTTAAAATAGAGAAAGCTGACCAGCCAAGTTCCTTCCGTCTATCAAGCATAAATCAGACTTGATTTATGCAGCGTTTTAAATGGAGTGATGATTTGAGATGTAAACAACGGGATTTTCGAATAACAGCGTCGATAATGCCTATCACCTTTGACGTTCCAAATTTGAACGAGCGTTTAGCGTTGTATTAAGAAGATTAATTTTACCGAATAGGTAACATAGTCTGTGGCATTTTTTTTTGTTTTGAAATTTACTTTAAAATCATATAAAAAAGTTCTTTACCTGAAGTAAGACATGCCCATTACCAAAGTAAGACACAAAATACTTCTTAAATACTCTTGAAAAAAAAAACCTTTATGAATATACATGAACGAATCCATTGTTGCCATGAATATTCAATCTTACCACAATCTTAAATTAGCTGTCAAATAAATTACCAAATAGTAGGATACATAGTAATTAAACGGATTTAGTTTTCATTGTAAAATAAACAGTAATTGGTGTGGGTATTTAAAAATCCCTACTGGCGTCTGTGGAGCGACGACTGAGCTTGGGCGAGGATAATTAAACATCCCGAAATAACTATAGTACGCATAATTGACTAGCCTGGGCGATTTATGTGAGCGTAAAGTAACACCGACTAATGCTCCCGCGCATACGGTATCTTAAGGCAAGGCTACACAGTGCCAACTCAAAGAATCGTCAATAGTAAGCTAAATGGCTAAGCTATCAGAATTGTGATCATAGGTCGTTGTTGCGAACCCCACCGGAACAGTTTAATGACACTATTGTCGTGAATCCACTCCAGACACAAGCCTATTTAGCTCAGTTGGACAGTTTAACAAGATTGCTATTAACGACAGGGGCGTTGCCTGTCAGGGTTGCTGGAATGTTACAACGAGATACCGCGGCCCTAGTATGTAATGCAGCTGAAGGAGCAGGGTGGGTTAGAAGTCTGACACTTCCGCTCCTTCCCAAACAGAAGTCATTCGATGATTTTCACACCCGAAGTAAAAACAGTTTTGCTTGTGTCTAAGCTAGTCATCGTGGGACCCGGCAAGGCGAGCGAGCTATGAATCGTATCATGTACGTATGCTGTTACGACAGATCGTCCTACTGTGTAAACATACCCTAAGATAAGGGACTTCGTGGCCACGTTTAGGCAGACGATGAGACGTTACAATTTCTTGGAATGATGAATTGAAATTGCTGAGAAAGATCTAGCGGTAGTCCGAGGAATTATTGAGTAGAGTGATGACTCTGGGAATTTAAATCGGTATGTTTGTGTAGTGTTGAGGTTAGATCAGCTCTTTTGGAGACATGAATGAACTTTAATTTTGCGTCAATACTCTAACGACTAAGGTGTCAGACTTGTGATCGAGAGATCGCGGGTTCGTCATTACACTATTGCCGTGAACCCACTTCAGACACAAACATATTTAGCTTAGTTGGAGCGAGGTTGGAGGGTTAACAAGCTAGTAATGAGAATTCTACCCACATTGTTAGATGTCTTTTAACAAAGTCTTGAAACGACAAAAACTCGCTAAAATATGGGAAGACTAATTTTAGGGTCTTTTTTACGTTTTACTAGCATCAACGGTGCATGCAAGACATGTAACAGCCGTCATGCTCAAAATACCATTTCAAATCATCCATATGTACACACTCGGATTCATTTTATGGAGCGTGATGTTTTATTATCTATTTTTTTTCGAGCAGGGGGCGCGTCTGTACACCCATATTAGGCTCTTAAATGACTTCCATATACAGCTTCCTAGATTTATTAGCTCGAATTAGACTTATCTGAGTCTAGATCTGGTTTTTGTTACTAGAAAGTGAACTCTGACATTTCGGATGGTAATGACTGTTAGATGCGGTTAGCAGATTTCAGAGTAGTCTAAATAAATTTTAGAGTTGCACTGTTTGAATCTCCTTAAATAAATCTAAGAACACAAAAAAAACCGTACGTAATCACAATAAACACATTCACAAAATAGTATCGAATCGTTAATCTTTATATCGATTGTAAAACTAAATTAACACATCAGTTTATTTACATTAATCGGATGTTTTTCGGAACTAAGCGTTGACTTGATTATCTCTGTCTAACAAATCTATTTAACGTCTTAATCTAGAGAAATTTTGTTGTTTTTCGCTGTTTTATATTCTGTGCGCGGTTCAAAAAAGTTTCGTGAAGATTTTTCCTAGAATTTAGCACCAAATGTTTTACAATTTATTTCACTGGTGTATTTAAATGTTTATCTCTCTGTCCCTTTATATTCTCAGTTCAGATATAAAGGAAGAACCGTTAATTTTGTAACTGGTGCCAGAACTGTGACATTCAATTGCCGACCATTTTATGGTTTCCTATATTTCCTGTACAGACGCGTGGTCGTTTCAAATTAATAGTTGAGGACTTTGAACAGCATTTCAGATAAAAACTATGTATTATACGAGCTTGAGAATATTGTAACCTATTTGAGTATCAGGATAATCCCTAACTGGCGATCTAAAGCCAATTAATCGAGCAGTTTTCAAAGACTTTCAAATAGGCCCAGCTATTTTTAAAGAACAATGCCCCAAGCTTCATTAGACAATATAAAACATCTTTTAGAGAACAATAAAAGTGTTTTTACGCGTTAGTAAAACAATGTACCGAATTTTATGACTGCCGTTGAACAAAGAATGGTTTAAAAATAACCGAATAATGATTATAGACACAACAGTTAACTGTGAAAACACTATGAATCGGGATAACGTTTGGGATTTTTTTTAACTGTTATTATTTTTGGTAGACAAGAAAAACAAGGATCAAAGGAGCCTTTGTTTGCTAGGATCTAGATGAGCTAAGTCTGATGGGGAGACGCCAAAAACACCTACACCATCTATATTTACTTATGAGTTTGTTTCCAGAATATTCGATGAGCTTACGTAGATAGGTACTGGTACATAAGCCTTCTAATCTTCATGTAGTCATATTTTATTTAGGGAATCGTCTTATTCCGTTTATAAATTTTTCGTTAACATTCTCGAATGTTTTAGGAGGTTGTGGCTAAATAAGAACAGCTGCACGGACCACTACGTTAAGCAACGTTTGCCGAGTTCGGTCCATAGATTCCTCTGTGCCTCAGAAATAGGGTTGCCAGATTTTTTTGAGCCTGTAAGGGACAACTGATTAAATAGGCAAAAAAAATACGGGATTTCAATTTTTTATCCGGGATGAATAAAAAACCCAATTATTTACTAAGTTGTTTAATTTTTTGAATATTTTTAAGAGGAACGCGCATGTTATAACATATTTTTGTTGTATTTGACATATTTAAAAAGCCGAGCACATCGGTATAAACAGACTCAGTTCAGAAATTCAGGCCTCAGGCCTCACGCCCTGGCTGAAGGCTTTAATTAATTAATTAATTAAGGCAACCACAGGCAAGCCCGGTTAAGCAGCCAACAACCTCAGAGGTTGACCTGAGAGATGGCACTGACAAAAAAAAAAAAAAACTTCGGGCCTCAGTCGCTCGCGAGTCGCGCGCAGCCGAGCCAAGTGGATGTTACCTATGGGATGTACGCAGTATAGAGCTTCATGAGCGGAAGATACATGCGAAATCGAATTGGTATCCCGGCGGGACATTTGAATGCATGCCTGAAATACGGGATATCTGGCAACACTATTCAGAAAGCACGTTGGTCACGGTGCTCATTTGGTACATCTTTGACAGTCGTTACGGGAGTCAGAAGCTAGAAAATCTGATACAGGCTTTGCCAAGGGGTATCCTCATTACCCACCTACTAGATCGTAGAGGTCAGGTACGCTGCATCCGGTAAAACTGGAAGCCGACCCACATAGTTGGGTAAAGGCTATGCAGATGTTTCTCGAATGTTCTACGAACAATGCAAGCTTTCTTAGCTCAATGGTTCGTAACAAGTAGGTGTCGCGAGGTGGGCATTTGATTGATTATATCAGAAACGAGATCTGATCTGATCAAATGTGCGCCCATGCGGTCAGTAGGTGAAGCTAATGCTGTTTTTACATCACAATAAGACATGGATGTGGAATATGACGGTCAAATATACCTGTACAAATTTTAATATGTCGAATACCCAGCTGGAGGTTCGGTCAAAATTGCTTATAATTATTATATATACATTCATACTAATATTACAAATGCGAAAAAGTGTTTGTTTGTCCGCCTTTATCGTAAAAACGGAGCAACGTATCGATGTCATTTTTGGCTAGGAGATAGTTGAAAGGTTGGACTTTACTTTCGCAAAAATAAAACATTTCACGCGAGCAAAACCGCGGGTAGAAGTTAAGAATACGATCGAACGGAAACACCGCAGAAAACCGTTACCGAATAGCACGCATAATTCAAATAATGTACTGTACAATTTTACACCACGACAAAAGGGCTTCTCAAAACTACCGTCCTGAAAATACTCTCTTCTAAGTACTGAAATATGGCTTAGCTTGCAAAGATTGATTTTAGTGACGTGACATAAACGTCCGTATTTATACTATCCACTATCAATATATTAACATCGGACCCATTATCCCCAATAATCCGAGCAAGGCTGACAACCCGTGTACTGATAACGTGACAGCCCAAACATTTGTGGTCGCCACAGATAAGGAAATGTCCACACATCGCGCGGTCGAACTCGCAGTCGTACAATCGAAGCTACTGTAACATTTTATCCTGTGGTCTTTGTTCAGGGCTGTACGAACGCAGCTGATACGTTATCACGGATATTGGGCAGTACATTATTGATTCGTTGATAACGATGGTTACTTTCTAAGCGCAGATTTTTATTTGAATATTATAGGCCTTTTTCTGATGTTTTATTGGCTCTCATAAATAATAATCTAATCGATTCTTCTCTTACGCACTTGATCATTTGTACGTAACCGAAATTTGTAAGCATGGCTGCATAAGCAGGCATGGGAAAGGTGGACCTCACAGAGGCGTCATTACCATATTGAATGTTAGAAGCAGGCGGAAACGCGCGCGATCGTAAATAGCAACAAATGGTTGAACACAAATGCACAAAACTCGCTTAACTAATGCATTCGCGAAGGTGTTGTTGTGTAGAACGGACGTGCTCAAACTAGATGTGTCAAGGGATTATTATTCACGTTATGTTGACCTTTCGGTGATCCTTTTTTGTTGTGATATTTATACATACATTGTCGTCATTAGTCCACCAACTAGCATTTGGTCCTCGTGGTGGATTACGGTCCATCTCATAGAGTCCTGTGTCCCAGCTTTGGGAACGTTATGGACTGGTTGTTATTTATACATTGTAGACGCAGATATATAATTACCAACTTGCAATAATCTTCACATTATTCTGCAGTTGCATATTATGTCCGAAATCTAAAAAATATTTTAGGTTATAATTGTAAGTATTTAGGACATATTTTACATTTTTTGACTGAGCATTTGTTTTTTATTACGAATGAGCCCGCTCTTGACCCCGATCACACCTGATGGTAAGTGTAAGATGAGGTCTACGATCGAACGAGCGAGCCCAGAAAATGCCTATTCACTCTTGCTTTAAGGCTGCGCCGAGTAAAATAACTCAAAACGGTCTTCACTACTAAAGGAATATAACCTATAATAGTACTTTAATTACCATACAAAAATATGTAATGAACACTAGAATAAATGTGTTAGCAAACATAGTTGGCAAAATTTAAAAATATTTTATAGTTTATTAAACAAAAATACATAAAGTTGGACAAAAATCCTTACAAAACATGCTCGTGCGTCGCTGAATTTTGATTGTAAACTGTTGAGTTTTTTCATAAACTTCAATTCATATTATTCTCTAATTATCATACTATCATTTACAGCTTTAACATTTAAAAAATGTCGCTTGGTTGTTTTAATTTTAATTTTTTCTTCTAATTTGCGCGCTATTTTGAACCATACGCAACGTACACCGGTCGAAAATTCAGTCGTCCACGGGAGCTCAGAGAGGGGTCACGTCTCATCGTGGAGCGTTTCGCCGGTAACGATAATTCGCGATCTATTGTGTACGTATGTATTGCAGCAATCCGTTGAATAACATAAGTCTATTTTTTTGTTTTTTGAGTACGATTTATTATGCATACCCAACAATTACTTTTTAATGTTCAATATATATTTCTTTAACATTTTTTTCTCAATATTTGTTTTATTATGGGAAAATGAATAAAAAAATATTATTAGAAGAAAGTTGGCGCAAATTTTCGAAAAAAACGCCATTCTCATAAAAAGTACGTATTTCTATTTTGTGATGTTATTATTGCTTTTTAACCGACTTCAAAAAAAAGGAGAAGGTTCTCAGTTCGTCTTAAACTTTTTTTTATGTATGTAACCTCAAACTCGAAGACGGCTGGACCAATTTGGAATTTTTTTTTCGTTTGAAAGGGTATACTTTCTAGTTGGTTCCATTGTTATGAAATCAGGATCTGATGATGGGATCCTGGAGAAAGCGAGGGAACTCTTTAAATATTATAGGCACACCTATAGCGTTTTGGGTATTTCTAATAGTACCTTGTGCAGTTGCTCCCGAAAAGCACCATTTGAGGAAGTGAAAGTGATGATGAAGACTTTTTTCAAACATTCGATATGGGTATCGTGTAATGGGTTTTTGGGGGTGGTAATTGCAAATCTGGCATTCATTTTAAAATCCAAGATGGCGGATGCAACTTTTTCTCAAACATTCGATATAGGTATCGTGTAATGGGTTTTTGGGGGTGGTGATTGCAAATCTGGCATTCATTTTAAAATCCAAGATGGCGGATGCAACTTTTTCTCAAACATTCGATATGGGTACCGTGTAATGGGTTTTTGGGGGTGGTGATTGCAAATCTGACATTCATTTTAAAATCCAAGATGGCAGATGCAACTTTTTCTCAAACATTCGATATGGGTATAGTATAATGGGTTTTTGGGGGTGGTAATTGCAAATCTAGCATTCATTTTAAAATCCAAGATGGCGGATGCAACTTTTTCTCAAACATTCGATATAGGTATCGTGTAATGGGTTTTTGGGGGTGGTGATTGCAAATCTGGCATTCATTTTAAAATCCAAGATGGCGGATGCAACTTTTTCTCAAACATTCGATATAGGTATCGTGTAATGGGTTTTTGGGGGTGGTGATTGCAAATCTGGCATTCATTTTAAAATCCAAGATGGCGGATGCAACTTTTTCTCAAACATTTGATATGGGTACCGTGTAATGGGGTTTTGGGGGTGGTGATTGCAAATCTGGCATTCAAATTAAAATCCAAGATGGCGGATGCAACTTTTTCTCAAACATTCGATATGGGTATCGTGTAGTGGGTTTTTGGGGGTGGTGATTGCAAATCTGGCATTCATTTTAAAATCCAAGATGGCGAATGCAACTTTTTCTCAAACATTCGATATGGGTATCGTGTAATGGGTTTTTGGGGGTGGTGATTGCAAATCTGGCATTCATTTTAAAATCCAAGATGGCGGATGCAACTTTTTCTCACACATTCGATATGGGTATCGTATAATGGGTTTTTGGGGGTGGTGATTGCAAATCTGGCTTTCATTTTGAAATCCAATTTAAAACACATACGATATCCATATTGAATGTTGGAGAAAAAGTTGCATCCTTGGTGGATGCAACTTTTTCTCCAACATTCAATATGGATATCGTGTGTGTCTACTAAGTTAAATACACTGATAACCTTCAAGGGTTTATTGCTAAGTATAATTAACAAAGTAACGTAAGGGCTAAAATTATCGCTAAATGATGAAAATGAGTGCACCCGGTTGCTGTTCGAAATACACTAAGCTCGCGGCGAACTTAGTGCGACCGCATTATATCGCTTGCTCAGCAAACGTGGTCGATTGCAAAATATTGCATCAAACATCGTGTAATAGGTTTTTGGGCATACCGATTGCAATCCTTACATTCATTTTAGAATTTACGACGAAAGTTCATTGGCTACTTTGTTAGCTTACAATTCACACTGGGTTATTGACAATTTAACTGATCCTAGGTTAAGTGACTATTCAGTATTATCTAGGGTATCTAATAATACTGAAATTAATTGTTTAAACCCTTAGATGTGACAAAGGAGAGTTATAATAACACAATTTTACTATATCATCAGAATATAAATCGTTTCTCCGGCAAAATATTAGATGAGGAAATGTTAATAGATAAATATGATATAGATATCTTATGTTTTTGTGAAACCTGGCTAAAACCAGATAGAATGTTGTTTAAAATTAATATTTTTCTGTTACTAGTGCATACAACAGGTCCTCAGTAGGAGGTGGTACTTTAATATTACGTAATAATTCTCTTAGATATAAGGAACAAAAATATATCACCGCTTGCTCTGTTGATTGCTTGTGTGAGGTAGCATGTACAGAAGTTGAAGGCCAAACTTTCTTAAGTGTTTATAGACCACCAGCATCAAACTTGTCATCATTCTTAATGATAATGGGAGAAATTTTAAGTACCTAAGCTTATAAGAGATAATAAATTAGTTTTCGTTTGTGGTCACCTAAATATTGATTTGTTAGTAAATTCACCTGAACACTGCAAGCTTACTTCATTGTTTGGTTCATTTAACTTAAAATGCACATACAAGGAAGCAACAAGAATAACAGCAACATCAGCTCAATGCATAGATAATATTTATACTAATTGTGCCATAAAATACTCGTCTCAAATTAGTGGAGTTAGGTCTGACCATACAGGTCAACTAGTATCCTTTGAGTTGGTTAAAAAGCGGCAATTAAATAAGACTATTAAGTTTACGCCACTAACTAGAAAGAAATTAATGTTTTTAATGATAACATGTTAAGTAATCTTTCAATGGCCAATTTTGACTCCCATGACCCCAATGAAAATTACAGGATATTTTTTCTTCACCATGCCACGAATTTAGTAAGGCATGTCCAGTTAAAAAATTTCAAATGAGTAATAAATCTAGATTTAATGAATGGGCCACTGCTGGAATAAGAATAAGCTGAGACAATTTATACAACTTATACCATGAAAAATCATTGACTTCCGATGAAGCCTTCCATAATTATGTAAGAAACTACTCAAAGATATTTAAAAGAGTATGCGCCTTACGCTAAATCTAAATCAGAAAGTAATAAAATTAGCATTTCTAACAATAAAATAAAAACTGTGTTGAAGGTGATAAACAAAGAAACTGGAAACACAAACCAACAGGGTTAGAATGATTTGACTTTGAACATCGATGATCAGGTCATCTCAGATAAGTCAAAAGTGGCTGAGAAGTTGGAAAATTACTTTACCAATATTCCAGTAGAGGTTACTAAATCTCTATATTCTTCGCCATTATCAGCAGAATCTTTTTTAAAGGAAAACTTCAATAAGGATATACCAACATTTTCATTTAAGCCCATTTCTATTGATGTAATTAAAAAGCATTCCAAAGTCTTAACATAACAAACACTGATGACTTATGGAGTGCATCTGTTAGGGTTCTTGGTAATATTATTGACTCAATTGCTGCTATCCTAACAGGTACATTTAATTAATGTATAGACAGCGGTAATTTTCCCGATTTAATGAAACATAGTAAAGTAGTACTAATTTTTAAGTCGGGTTGGAAGAGTGATCCCTCTAACTATAGACCGATATATAGCACCCTTAGTAATATAAGGGCACAACTCAAAAAACTAGATTTTTGACTACTCGCGTTTCAAGATTCTGGATTCCTACATTACAGATATTTTTTCATGTAACATGCTTATTATTTAAGTTAGTCAACCGGTAAGCTAGTTAACCGGTTAGTTAACTGGTTAGTTAACCGGTAGCGAATTTAATTTTGAGCCCTTAGCATTTAAAACCTCAATTTGCAAAAATTTTGACTTGATTCCTTATATTACTGAGGGTGCGATATGTGCTTCCAGCATTAAGCAAAATATACGAAAAAATCATGCTGGACCAGATGCTATCATATTTTAACTCAAATGGAATTCTGCATAGTCGGCAGTTTGGTTTCACGAAAGGTAGGTCAACAACAGTCGCAGGAGTAGCGCTCATCCGTCACATTCTGGAATCTTGGGAGAAATCTCAGGATGCAATTGGCATATTTTGTGACCTCTCCAAAGCTTTTGATTGCGTTGACCACAAAACACTGATCTGTAAATTACACCATTACGGAGTTCGTGGATTCGTGTTCTGCTGACCTTGTTCTTTCATATTTATCAAACAGGCAACAAAAAGTTATTATTAATGGAGCGACATCTGCAGGATCCGTAGCCAAGATGAGTGCTCCGCAAGGTTCAATTCTTGGCCCTTTCCTTTTTATAGTGTATATCAATGACATACATGATGACCAACTTATCGGATATTTTTTATTTGTAATTCCATTGTGCTGTATTAATTGGTCTATACGACAGTATAGACCAAAGTTTTAAATATAATTAAGCATATCTTAGAACTGGAAACATATCTTACAACTATATAATAATATAGGTTATCCATCAGAATTCAGACAGGCTTTAATTTATAATCATATTGTGGGAAGTACTAATTTCACACGGGTTCCCGTTAGTATATGCTTAAACTAGACTTATGGTCTCATAGTGCGTGGTGCGCTGGTTGCACGCTACTGGCATAATTGCTCTATGTTATGTCTTAAAAAGACTATTTTTTAAGAGATAACATAGAGCAATCATGCCAGTTTAAAAATTAATTTCAAATTGAAATTTAATTATTTAATTGAATTAATTTGAAATGAATTAATTTTTTTCTTAAAATTCAAACGCGGGCCAAAAATAAAAAAAAATCACAAGAAACAGTAGTAGGTATCTCTACTTAGTAGTAGAGATACCTACTACTGTTTCTTGTGATTTTTTCAAACTCAAAATGTTTTATTTCACATAGGCCTACATGGGCACTTATAAAACGTCAGCAGTTTGGCGCAGGGCACGGTTCGAAATTGGTCGTTTTCTATGGAGAAGATCCGGCAAGAAACTCCACAGTTACTCTTTTAAAATATCATTCTTACAATGTATCTATAATACAGGTTAATTACCTAATTAACCTGTATTATACCTATGAGAGGACATTAAAGCCTGTCTGAATTCTGATGGATAACCTATATTATTGTATAGATGTAAGATATGTTTCCAGTTTTAAGATATGCTTAATTATATTTAAAACTTTGGTCATTACAAGATATTTTCTAAATTTAAACCCACGACCTACGTCATTTAAATTTAAAAGTCAATTATCTGAAATTAAGTATTTCAAATGGCGGGAGACTTTGTTAAACATAAAAAACACAGTGATACGACGTCAATGTGGAGCTATTTTTTAGTTGCAAAGGATAGGAATAGTGCCAAATGTAACCGATGCTCAGCCATTCTCAAGACTTTGGATGGATCAACTAAGGGATTACATACACATTCGTCATCAAAACATAACATCAAGCTTATATCAGCTTCAACAAGTCTAGATTCTGATAATCTGAACACAGCACCGCCGCCAGCCAAGCGAAAGTTAAATGATTATTTTACTAAAAGTGCCGACGATAGCCTCGATGATGTTTTGGCAAGAATGATTGCATTAGATGGATTTCCATTCAGTATATTCATAACTTCAACATTTGAAAAGTGCAGGTGAAAGATTTAGTCTTTCTTTCGACAAGTGGACTTCAACATCCAATAAACCATATAGTGTTGCCCAAACGAGAGTCTCGCAAGAGTCTTGCAATTAGCGATTATCCTATTGCTATTTATTAAACGGTAGTTGAGATCTCAGAACAATGTAACAGAGTCTGTTACATTGTTCTGAGATCTCAGAACAATGTAACAGAGTCATTATTGTTAAAAAGTATATTGTTAAAAAACTTAAAAGTCGAGATGACACGGAAGAAGAAGAAGGAAGATCAGGATCACAAACAGATGATGAGTTAATGCCACAAACCTCCCAATCCCAACCCCAATTGACACTAAAGGAAAAGTTATAGCTGGAAATTGATAAGAGTATGAAATCCCCAGATCGTGAAGTACAAATACAAAATTAATCGGGGTTGGCAAAATAGACGTGAAATAATCCTGTTTGAAAATGGAGGAATTAGTGGATATCACTTAGAAACAGCATATAAGTATCTATTGTCTATTCCTCCAACCAGTGTAAAACCTAAACGAGCGTTTTCAGCTGCTGCTTATGTTGGTAATAAACGAAGCAGGATTTCTACGATTGTATTTTCAAAATTCGAAATAAGTTTTATTGTCTTTTTATTTCTTACAAAGTATAGTATCTTTTTGTCATTTTTTCTTTTCTTACTATACTGTGATATGTATAGTGTACCAAAATTAAAAATATATATTTAAAGAAATTACTCGTTTTTTAGAGTTCATTTGCCGAATGGCAAAAAACGGAACCCTTATAGTTTCGTCATGTCTGTCCGTCTGTCTGACTGTCTGTCTGTCTGTCTGTCCGTCCGTCCGTATGTCACAGCTATTTTATTCCAAAACTATTAAGACTATACATGTGAAACTTGGTAAGTAGATGTATTCTATGAAACGCTTTCCGATATTGAGAAAAAAGTTAAAAATCATTTAAAATAAAGGAACATACTACTACCCCATACATGGAACTAAAACTGAAAAAATTTTTTTTTTCATGAAACCTATGCGTGTGTGGTATTTATAGACAGGTCTTTAAAAATGACATGGGGTTTTATGAAACCACTTTTTCATAAAGTCAATCGTTTAAAAGATATAAGCTTCCAAAGTGGTCAAATGTGTATCCCTCCCTCTAACTTCTATAATAGTGGAGTGAAAAATATAAATATATATATACAACGTGTAACGAAAACCCCATATCTAACCAAAAGGGCTCAAGACAACATTTGGTATGGAGTCTCTATGCACAGTTTCAGCACAAAATAACTGCCTTAAAGAATTGATACCAAATTATTGGTTTCACATATTTTTTGAATACCAATCATAACAAACGTGTCACAGCACTACGAGGGTCAATAACTTTCCACGTCACTTGCCAATAACACGATAATTCTTTTCGTTCTTCTTAATTTGAAAAATTCGGTCTCTGGTATCAGTGTACTGGAATTTGTAATAAGTTCTACACATGTAGACTTAGGATTACAAAACCCTTGCCATATCGTTTGTTATCATCCAAAGAAGCCATGCACTTGGTATGTACATACCCTTTAAATTACACGTTGTATATATATATATATATCTATAGATCTTAATGTAAACTTTCAATCAAAATTGGTTTTAAAGAGATCGAGTCAGCAGTTTTTGAGATACAGCATATTTTCTAAAACCGCAAATATAACTTTGTAATTCATACAAATACTATGAAAAACAAAGTTATTTGGCGTAGTTGCAAAAAATGTAAATAAGCTAGTTTTAAGAAATTTGTAAGTTTTAGTTTTTTGTCAAGTAAATATACATATTATATTATATTATTATAGTTACTACGGAACCCTTCATGGGCGAGTCTGACTCGCACTTGGCCAATTTTTGTAAAATGTTATAATAAGCAATATAACATTAGATTTATAGATTTCTTTTATTTATTTTTTCTTTTAAATTAAGTTACACTTGATACATATATTGTTATGAAATAAATTACGCTTATATTTTCTGCGAAGTAAGTTCGCTAGACAGCATTAATGAAAAAATGTTTTTTGGTATGGCCCCACGTATATATAATAAAGTACCGAATGTTATTAAAAATATGACTGTACATCAGAATTTAAACGAGCACTAAATGAAATTTTAATAAACAAAACTTATTTCAGTCTGGTTTTATTATGACATTACATAATTATATTTTTTTTTATTTCATACTGGTTTTATTATTCAAATAAGTACTGCATACCCTAACTTGCTACTTACCCAGTTTCGAAGCGTCAATAGCCTAATGGATAAGGTGTCGGACTTGTGATCGAGAGGTCACAGGTTCGAACCCCACCCATTACACTATTGACATGAACCCACTCCAGACACAAGCATATTTAGCTTAGTTGGAGGGGTTAACAAGATTGCTAGTAATGTGAAATGTACCCACATTGCTAATATTCTTTAAAAAAAAATCTGAGGAGTTTAATATATAAAATCAAAGTTTTATTGCAATAGGATGAATAGTGAGGGAACGGATAATGTAAAAACAAACGTTAATATTTATATAATAGGTATAATTTATTAAATTTATTTTTGTGATTTATTTACGTACCTACTTGCTTCATTTAGATCCATCCAGCCGTTTGAGCGTGAAGAAGTAACAAACATGCAAACAGACACATTCATTCACAAACTTTCGCCTTTATAATATTAGCGTGATAAATAAAACCATCTAAATAATTAATATTCGTTTTTCAAGTTTATTCAACATAACGACAAAAAATTAAAAAATGCAAAGTTAGCAAACTTCGTCGTGCAACGGCAAGCGGGCCTCGAGCGAACTTGTCATTGTGTGTGTGACAACGCACACGACTAGCCCGCTGCAGTAAATACCTATGTTCCGCGCGTCTCGTAGGCTCGACACCCTCTTAAAGGCTGACGGGTCATATTTGGCAGGGAATACAGAAGCCGGCAGAGAGTTCCACACCTTGGCTGTGCGCACAATAAATGTAGAGGAGAAGCGCTTAGTACGACAAGACGGTATATCGACCAAGTGTGGATGGTATCCTGTAGTACGTCTAGTAGACCGGTAGTTGAACAGATTGAAGGGATTAGGTCGTGGAACTCCTGCGCACACTCTCCGAAGTATAATCTGTAGGAGATAGACAGGCAAGCAACGTTTCGCCGGTGAGCCAGACTGTGAAGCTTGCCTGCCCGAACCTCGTCACTTATGATCCTTTTAGCTCTGCGTTCGATCGAGTCAAGTGCAGCTAACTGGTAGTTTTATGAGCCATCCCACAAGTGACTGCAATACTCCATACAGGAACGGACCTGTGCTTTATATAAATTCATAAGCTGTCCAGGTGTGAAGTATCGCCTCACTTTTTGTAGGATTCCCAGGTTTTTAGCTGCAATCTGAGCTTTAGACTCAATTGTTGAGCCGAAGTTGAGGTCAGACGTCAACTCCATGCCCAAAAGCTCCAGGTGGTCGGTAACCGGCATAGATGTACCTCTGAAAGTATGAGACAATTCAAAGCCTGTGTTTTAAAGCGTTGAATTTGACCAGATTATCATCGCCCCATTGAGAAACGAGATTTAAGGTCAAATTCGTTCGCTCCACCATGGCCTTTCTAAGAGTGGCTATTTCATCCTTGCCAGCTCTAGCACTGGATAAGTATCTCTCTGAGACTGTGCTGTATTCCGCGTACCCAACAGCACCCAGCTGGAGCAGGTCATTTATATGAAGCAGAAATAGAGTCACAAAGAGAACAGACCCTTGAGGGACACCGGCATTAATAGCCATCCGATGCGATGCGTTTAGTTCTAATGTGGAGAAGCATTTCTAGATTCAAGAATATTATATTTCCTATCGTTGAGCAACATTTCAGCGATATTCTCGCTTAGTTCAAGCCAAGTTATGAGTTCAAAGTGCTTACATTTGAATAACTTAGCAGTTTGTGAAACTATTTTTAAAGTCGACTCACAAACAACGGGAAACTTAGAGGTAGAACTTAAAAGTTAACTTAGAAATAGATTTACTTAAAGAGAGCTTTTTTATATCGGCCTGATTCCTCCATAATAAAATATTAATGTATACTAACCGGGCTATCTTTATATCAGTAATTAAAATTAAAATTTATATTAATAAAACAAATAAATAATTAAATTAAATTAAAATATCTTAAACATCATCAACACTTAACGAGATATATTTAGGTATGTCTCAATAGTATATTACATAGTATAAAGCAAAGTCGCTTCCCTGTGTCTGTCCCTATGTATGCTTAAATCTTTAAAACTATGCAACGGATTTTGATGCAGTTTCTTTCCATAGAAAGAGTGATTCAATAGGAAGGTTTTTAAGTATATAACATGCATAATATAGTAGAGGAACACTGATAATTTTTGAGGTTTCTAATGTGATGTTGCAAATAAACACATTTTTTTGCTCTTGCTTTGCAAACGCTGGCTGAACCCTACGAGATAGATCAAAATAATGTACTACAGTATTGTACACCTTAAAAAGGTCAACAAAAAGTCTTCAATGGCATCTGTCTATCTCTTATAGATAACCCACAACAACCATTTTTTATCCTTTACTTCTTACGAGAAATACGAGCATATTTTACGAAGCGATTTTAAGAAATACAGCATTAATCCTTATCCAATTAAGTACCATAAATACATTGTGCATTTAATATAAATCAATATTGTCCTCTACAGAATATAATTTAAATAAATAGTTTCGAAGATATTACTGATTTAAAATACAAGGACATAGCGGTTGCGGCGCGGTGCCGGCGGAGGCATGGTAGCGTGCCTACTTATGTTGCTTAGATTTGAGCGTTGAATGTTTTTCCCATGGTAAATTATGTGTCGCACTTTCAAGAGTAATTACTGAAGAGAACATGGATGTCGAATGACAAAAAGGCTGTCAACGATACATATAAAGACATTCTATAGTATATTTAATATAAACATTGCACCCGTGCGAAGCCGGGGCGGGTCGCTAGTAGTATATTAAGATAACAGCAATATGTACTCCCTAACCGCCACGCAACCCATTTGCGCAAATGCTAATTAATCAAGTAGACACGGTAAAAGTTTTCCTATTACTTATGAATCAAGGCAGCATACCCTCACGGCTGCATCAGAAATGCAGGCCAATGCAACTGCCCACGTGTGCAACACCTATCATCATAGCGTAATTAGGAAGTAGGCAAGTTAAGCACCCACGCTATCCGCGGATATGGCATGAAAATGAAATTAATAACTTATAAGGCTTCGAGCACGATGGATTTGATTGTGAATATGGTAGCTTAGATAGGGTTAAAACAAACAATCATACTAATATTATAAAGCGGAAAAGTTTGTTTGTTTAAACGCGCTAATTTTCGAAAGTACTGGGTAGATTTGGATTTGTTTTTATCGTGAAAAAGTTGACGGGAGTGAATCCCCGGGCGACTTCTAGTCTTCTATATCGATCCTCCCAAGCAAGAACTCGGTAATCGAAAAATCAAAATTTTACAGGAGAAAGATTTAGTGATTTTATCAAATATGTTTTAACTAGTGGGATTAGGGTTGACGTATCCTTGTGGATAAAAACCCCTAATTTAAAAAAAGAATTAAAAAAATACTAGTGGGCTTATTGAAGTCATTGATGTATTAAATGGAAGCTATTTTTTTGCGAAATGTTCACTGTGTCATTGATATGAAATTCCTTTTACTCAAAACCTAGTAATTTAAGAAAAAAAAAAAAACCTAAAATTCTATACTTACCAATACTTACATAAAATATCATGTGTGTCATATCTTTGTAAATATCATTAGGAAAAATCTAAAAAAATTGCGTAGGTGTATTCCGGTCTATAGATGCCAAATTTGACATAACAGCATAAAGCCCATAATAGCACATTACCATTACCGGTACAGTTCTTGGTTGGGAGGATCGAAATATAAATAAAAGAGAATCGCCCAAACCTATGAACGCGAATTAGGTACTTCCGAACGACTGTACCAAGTTATTTTTTTCTGTGTTTGTTATTGTCAGCACAAGGTGATAAAACAATAAGGTTTAATAAAAGAAAATTGAAAAAAATTGGAGGTACGAAGGTCGCCGAGACAGCTAGTTAAATAAAAATTTAAATTTTTGAGACATTTGGGGTTGAAACTCTCGCATCATGGGTACCAAATGCTCACATGTTATTTAAATGTCTTTCTAGATGCCTAGTTGACACTTCGCGGGAGCCAAAGGCGGACAGAGGACAGACAGACAGACTTGGACAGAGGTTAAGCATTGCCATAAAACTAGGCAGCGTTGTCTGTCTTTTGGGCACACTACTAGTGGATAGGTATGAATTTTTGGACTCCATATTTTAGATTTTTCAGTTAGGAGTATATTTAATATTAAATTATATTTATTTCTCTTCCATATAAATGCCTTACCGACTGGCATAATGTAAGTATCTAAGTGGTTTTTCGTATAGTTTAGTTAGCGGACTGGAGAAAGACAGGATTTTTTTCTAGTGATAAAATATCCGCGGGCAGAATTTAGTACAACTAGTAATATGATAAAAATAATAACTCTCATATTTTGGAGTTCCTTTTTTGACGTTATTGAGAGAAACTATAAATGAAATAAAAGCATAACAAATAACTCTACCTAAACTGAGTAACGTATTGGTTTTGGGATATAATTGGTGATATATTTTGTAAACTGAACGATATGATTCGCGGTTGACCGATGGAAATTGATACAACATTCACGCTTCCACAAATTTCGCTGAAATTGAAACAATTATCACCAAACATGTTTTAACTGGTTAATTTTACAGTCATTGTCACTGAAATAACGTTAGATACCACTATTAGAGTAAAACATGTTGTCATTATAATTACACGGCTTTCAGAAGAGCCTTCACAATTCTATGCTCTCAATAGTTATACGTAACGTAGTTTATCTTTTATTACCATTCCTGACTAGATCAAACCTGATAGAAAGCGATTAATGAGGTCTACGATGGAACGAGCGAGCCCAGAAGATGCCTGTTAACTCTTGCTGTAAAGGCTGACGGGTCATGTGTGGTAAGGTACACTGAAGCCGGCAGAGAGATGACACACCTTGGCTGTGCGCACAATAAATGTGGAGGAGAAGCGCTTTACTTCGACTTAGTTAAGGTACCAGTCTCCTTGTTCTTCCAGTTTAAGAAAGAAAGAAAAAACATTTTTTGACACAGAGAGATATACATAAGAATTTATTTGTAGAAGAAAATGAATTATTATTTCGTTTAGTATGATGAACAAGCCTTACTCCCAAAGATAGATTCTAATTGAATTGTAGATGAGTTTCAATCATAATATTGTGACGTTATTCATCATAATAGTTTTATTTGTATTACTGACGATGCTAGATGCCAGGTGACCGTGCAGCATAGATAATTCAATAAACTTGCTCACTAAGACCTTGTCTATGATTATTCATTTATGCTGTCGTATTGAGAGTTAAAAGTCGCAGATCGTTAAACGCTTTGGGTTACAAATTTAGTATCTAAAGTTAAGTTGCAGTTAGAAATTGTTATTTGTATAATTTCTTGAAAGCAACTTACAATACTTATTGTAAGCTGTTTTTAATGTATTCTTTAAGAATTTTTTCTCTATTATAAATGCGAAAATGTGTTTGAAAAAATAATTTAACCAACGGTGACATGAAAAGGAAAACAAGAGGACACAGATATTATCACAAACAATAAAAGCTGGTGTTTCCTTACGAAACAAAAATCGGGTCCAGACTTGATGATTATAACTAATACCCACAAAGCGTCTTAGGACACACAAATCCATACTTAATTTTATAATTGGTGGGGAGTTAGTTGAAAAACTGACGAGTGATAGACTACTTTTTATTCGCTTAATATGAAAAAATCTCTCCCGGGAGAAACTGCGGGCTTAAACTAGAATATCATATTTAGCCTGTAAACAGATTGAAAATAAAACGATTACCTGCTATTATTCTTTTCCTTAATAGGTACCCTGAGAAGGAACACCGTAAAAAACTCAGAGGTCAAAGGTCTTTTGAAACTCCACGCAATGTTAATAACGTAATGTTCAAATTATACGATAATCATGTAGGTTAATATCTGAGGATAACTTTTGAAGAAAGCATTACACAAATTTGATTGTACCCGTACAGACAGTGCAAGCATACGCTAGTTATCATAAAGCTCAACTTAGAACGTTAACAAGCTCAACGATGAAATAAGTTTCCACCTTCAAATTCTAATAAGAATCCGCATCGAATTTTTTAAACGACGCTTGCCAAGGAATGATTACCACATAAACTAAGATCTTGCTAGATCAAAAATTTAAATGACGACTCCATACGTATTAATGAACACTAATCAGCTAAATATACCAACAAGGCCGAATTAATATAAGGATTTGTTGAGTTAAGGAGTCATTAAAACTGTGGAATGGTTTATAGTGTTATAAATTTTAATTTGCCGGCACATGTGGTGTATGGCATCGGCAATACGTTGATTAAATTATTTATAATAGACTCGTTATTAAAACTGGGTCTGGACGCAGTTTTGTGAAACGAAAATTGAGTTTTATGAACGTGTTCAAGGTATACCTTTAGTGGAAAAGCAGAGGTTGTGATTGAAGTATCCAGATTATTGAATGTGTTATTAATTCTGTTAACTAATTTGTTAGCTGAATGTTTTCTTTCATAAAAACTTTTTACCAAAAAATTAAACCGACTCCCAAAAAACACTGCAAAGTGAAAAATAACTTTAATTTCGGTAGTCGGTGTCTTGTTTTGTATTTTCGTTTTTGGCACCGACTTCCGAAATTAAAGTTATTTTTCACTTTGCAGTGTTTTTTGGGAGTCGGTTTGATTTTTTGGTAAAAAGTTTTTATTTTACTCTTTTTAGTTGGTCTATTTTTAATTTACCTAGTTACAAGAGCCTAAATGTCAACTACTTATAACCTTTTACAAAATATTGCTTTTCCCAATGCTGGGCCGTTAATTGTTGAGGAGTTCTCCTGGTACTTCACCATCAGCTCTACATCACCATATGCATTGTGACGAGCATAAAGTGCTTAACATCCATATTCAAGTAATCGAATCGCAATCCACTCAATACTTATTATTGAGTAGTTTCGGCGGCCATCTGTGGTCTTCATCATCAGTTCCACTTCCTCAAATGGTACTTTTTGAGAGCAACTGCACAAGTTACTATAATAAATACCCAAAACGTGTGCCTATAATATTTGAAGAGTTCCCTCGATTTCTCCAGGATCGCATCATCAGATCCTGACTTTTATGACAATGGGACCAATTTCAAAGTATACCCTTTCAATCAAAAAAAGAATTTTCCAAATCGGTTCAGCCGTCTTCGAGTAATCGGTGATCATACATAAAAAAAAAAATATATACGCGTCGAATTGATAACCTCCTCTTTTTGTCGTCGGTTGAAAATTAGGAGATCTCGTGACTATTATTTATAGGTATTTGGTTATTATTTATTGTAATCGCAAAGAGTCGATCTACAGGTTTAAGCAACGCTTCCCGAGATGGGTCCGTAAATTGGTGACTATTTTAACATACCTATCGAGATTACTTCGTGTTTCCGAAACCACGGAACGCCGTTGGTCACGGCTTTCATTTGTACCTTTTTCGCTACTCTTTGAAAGTCGTTCCAGGTTGTCAGAAACCAGAAAAACTGGCACCAGTCTTACCAAAAGGTATCGTGTTACCCAGCTACCAGAGTCACTTAGGTAAGAATGGAATGCGACTGAAACAACAAAATCTCTAAGTATACCTCTACTGTACTACAATATGTATAACGTCACCGCACTAAGATCATCAACTTAGGATCTGTACCCAACCTTACCCTGCAAAACATGTTTGGCGACAAGTGTGTCCATAAAATGTGTAATATTTACAGGAACACATTCTGGCCGAGAGTATGGAGCTGGCATGGCGGCCGGAAGCGACCAGTGGGACAAGAACGCGTTGTTCGCTAAATATAGAGCGGAGACTATGTAGTCAATGTAGCGATAGCTATCTTATTTTGAGGGTAGGATGGGATGCTGTAGTGCTGTACGTTGATTTATTAGTACTCTTTGGATTGGTTTATGGTCCTAAATCTTGGCGTGTCCAGTAATAATAATTTAGCTCTACGTTCCCACTACTAGGATACTACTATAGGTCTCTTCTCTAAAAGAGGGGATGGGCCGTAATCCACCTCGCGGGTCCAGTGTGGGTTGGTCGATGTCTTATGTCTTCGGATTTTTGTCCTAGGACATGTTGGTTTCTTCACGATTTTTGTCCTAGGACATGTTGGTTTCTTCACGATTTTTGTCCTAGGACATGTTGGTTTCTTCACGATTTTTGTCCTAGGACATGTTGGTTTCTTCACGATTTTTGTCCTAGGACATGTTGGTTTCTTCACGATTTTTGTCCTAGGACATGTTGGTTTCTTCACGATTTTTGTCCTAGGACATGTTGGTTTCTTCACGATTTTTGTCCTAGGACATGTTGGTTTCTTCACGATTTTTGTCCTAGGACATGTTGGTTTCTTCACGATTTTTGTCCTAGGACATGTTGGTTTCTTCACGATTTTTGTCCTAGGACATGTTGGTTTCTTCACGTTTTTTCTTTCGCCGATTTGAGAGCAGTGATTAATATTCATTCAACTAGATTTCATGTACGCAAAAATTTATCTTTCGAATTCAGCGGTTTCTTATTGGAATCTTAACTTTTAATTATCTGATTCAGACAGACAATAACGAAAACAAATTGATTTGAGTGATGTGTGAAGCTATTTGATAGCCGGCTCTCCCTACATCTTCCGAAGTTACAACAAAATTCTAGACCATAATAAATCTAGACACATGAGTGAATTTCAACGGAAGCCTCATATCTGTACATGGTCAGCTATGTTGCCCAGACCATTCGATACAAGCCCCGACCACAACGGAAATCACCAAGCCATTGACTTTTTCTAAAGACTAGTGAAAGGCATCTCGATGTAGCCTCATCAACTAACATACGCTTTAAAAGGGCTAAAAAGTGGTTAAATGGTCAATTTAAGATATTGGATGTCGTTAAAAGGTAGCAATTTTCTGGAATGGATTAGTATACCGCTTATAGCTTTTACATGTGTAAGCGTACGTTGGAGCAATCTTGTTTGAAGTGCTACAAAGTTTTCTATAAACAAGTCTCCATTGAATACAAATTCTATAGTTTCCTTAACATGCACTTGAACATATTTGACCAACAATATTCAACAAATAAACGGAACAACAAAATCATAAACATATCCAAAAAGCAAGCAGGCGTAAAAAATCTCGCATCAAATCCAATTCACCAACAGACTCTGTAATCTAAAAGAAATCGAAATGTCGAACGAAAATTGTTCGGACAATGTGTATTGTAATGGCATCACGTACTATAATCGATGCTATTATGACATACACGAGAATTGCACCTAAGTATAATCCAATATTTATACCGAGCGTGATTGTAAGGCGTTGGGAATCCTGTACAAATCATTCCTGCATCTCTCTTCCGCTAGTTCTTTATTGAATGACAAAGAAAGGGACGGTGCATCGAGTATTTCGTCTGTTCGTAGGTGTTCGGTCATGTTTGCACACCCTCGCCTCACCGCCCGACAGGTAAATTCGACAAAAGCAGTGGGAGTTTGTGTTTATTATAAGGAATACCTGAGCGCAGGTAGAAGTCATTGTACGGGACCTGTCTAGCGAATAATAGAGTTTTCGGAAATAATACAATGAATATAGTAATTTATATCGGCTTGGAATACAATATTTTATGATTTTCGGAAACGTTCGTTACCTGTATGGGTTTTAAAGGCGCCTCAACAATTGCTGTTTTGGATGTTGCTTCGTCTCGGTTCTCCACCTTGTTTTTGTTTATTTTACAGGCAATTTGTGATTATAAAGACATGTCTATCAAATACATCTCGGCGTAGTAGCACATTATTCGTGGTAGCGGTACTTACAGTTAATTGAGTGGTTGACTCATTACGACCACCGATGTTAATCTACGCATCGAATTGTACAATAATGAGTTCATTTACCGCCGTCAGCTTATGAATATTTAAGAATCCCACATTTTCGTAGGTGTAAAAAAGTCGTGCTTTACGAACCTATTTAATAGCGTGAAGCGGACCTTATCGTGAATGATACCAACGCCATTAAGGGAGAAGCGTGCACTAACATTAAAACATTTAATCGTTCCATTAAAACATTAATAAATGAGTAACGTAACTTATGTTGCACAATATAGATCAGAGTATCAATAAAATCGGAAATATTTGGGAGGTGTGAAATCGTGTAAAAGCACAAATAGTGCAGAATGTATCGATACAATCGAACATAACTTTACAGTTTTCATTGAGTCATTATAAACTTTGAACGAGCACAATAAGATCGACATTACATTGTGAATCAATACTGAATGCAGTGGCAGTGTGTTTGCGTGAATAGAATTCAGTGCAGTTCAATATATTGTGATGCTATTTCAATGCATTGTGGTACTGATACGAGGAATATGTTCAATGGAGATCTACCTGAGTTTGGCACCTGCTGTTAACGGGTAGGACAATGTTTGTCCCAATATATGGGACAAGTTGGACAAACCTTGGCGCCGCGTGAAGCCGACATTTCAAGACAATCTATTAATTCATAACGACACCTCATTGGTCAATAATTGTATTAGCAAGACCACCTAATAGATACTTGTGCCTTAAAAAAATATATTCCACGATACATGCTTTTAACGTCTTGAATAGGAGTTGTGTTCCGCATATTTTAATTTAAAATTAGTTGAGAATTTTATTGTTCTCTACACTAATGTTATAAAGCGGGAAATGTTTATTTGTTTAAACGTGCGTAATTTTCGAAAGTACTGTGTGGATTTGGATGGAATTTGGATACAAATAGCTTGAAGCTTGCGAGGAGGTTTATGATTGTATCGTCATTACGTCCACGAGAGCGAAGCCCTATGCGACTGCTGGTCTATACTAATATTATAAAGCGGAAACGTTTGTTTGTTTGCTTGAACGCGCTAATCTTCGAGAGTACTGGGTGGATTTGGATGCAATTTGGTATGGAAGTAGCTTGAAGCTTGAGGAAGGTTATAGGCTACTTTTTACGTGACTGAAAAAAAGGAGAGTTATGTTTTTACCGTGATAGAATTCACGGGAGCGAAGCCCCGCGTGAGTAGGTACTAGTAAAGAATAAAGGTAATGGTGAACATAAAGTTGTACTAACATAAATTGCTTTCCATTTGAACTATGAGCAAATGGGGTTAGAATAGTGTGTAAACCTTAGTTCACTAATTAAGCTTAATCATACGGGACTTGACTTAATTACCAAGCTTTGGAATGAACTGCTGTGATAAATGATATAAATAGATACAACAAGCAGTACCGCTTAAATACCATACTCCGTTTGACAGCCCAAGAGTTTATTGAAGAATTACTTTTTCAGGTGTAAGAAATCTACTGGAGCTTGGTACGAAAACAATCACGGGGAATGATATAAAAGAAAAAAAAATTCAGGCATTTAATTATTATACTTTTACAATTGTCATTCACATAACTGGTCAAGTGGTTTAGGCGTTTGCCTTGTGACCCGGTGATTATGGGTTCGATTCTCGCGGCAAGCATACTTTGTAAAGTTGTTTACGGTTTGGCTAAGACATTGTAGGCTTGAATCACCTAATTGTCTGATAAAAAGATGGTTCCGTGCTTCGGAAGGCACGTATAAGCCGGTGGGTCGCCAAATGGCGGTCGTCAAAATAGACCACGTCATAGGCCCTTGAGGCGGTCTAGAAACTCTGACACTAGAGTGTATGGGGTCGTTAGACCTTACTACCCACACGATAAGAAGATCATTCACATTACTGACTGTGTGTATTTTAAATCGTCACCACTGCTCTTATCGGAAAAGGAAATTATCGACAAGGAACCGTCATGTCTTAGGACTAGGAGACGTGTGACCATCCAAACCTGCAGTGAGCCCACGAAGTAGATTATGGCCCTTTCCCTCTCATAGAGAGGAGGCTTTTGAGTGGTGAGTGCTAGTTCCTAATTAATAAATAAATAATAAAATAACTTAATTGTACGCTACCATACCTATAATAAATAAGGTTGGATACATTAACCGATAAATTCAAGAAAAAATATCACAAGCGGAATGGAAAGTATTTAAAAATGTCCTCCGTGCAGTTATCTCGACCTTGCTTAGTCAGTCAGGAAAACTAAACACAGTATCAAAAAGATAAATAAAGTCAAATTAAATAGTACCACAATTAGCTTATCCTGATCACTATCTATATATTAAGTCATAAGAATAGGATTCGATTACATTACCAAATTCTTGGTATCAGATGACGCAATGTATTAAACCAGTTTCTTTTTGTCACGTAGGAATAGATGATGGAATATATTTATATGTGTTATTACAGCTATCAGAAAATACAGACTCTGGCAGGTAATTCCACTCCTTAGCTGTACGCATAGTGAAAGTATTCCCAAAACGTAACGTATGGAACAATTTTATATATAGACTAGCGTTTAACCACCATCTCACCTGATGATAAGCGATGATGTGGTCGAAGATGAAGCACGCTTGCATAGAAGTAATCTATTATCTCTTTACTCAAAGACCCCAAAGGTATAGCTATCAAAAACAAAGACTCGGGAAAATATATGTAAATAACAATTGTTTGTTTCAACTTGGATTAAAATATAATAAATAACTTAACCAACAAAGAGAACAAAGGGAAAATATAAGAGGACAAAGTGATTATTAGGTACTTACCTACAATAAAATCTGGTGTTTTCTTCCGGAATACAATTTCGAGTCTAATTTGGTGATAGTAATAACTAAATTTTACAGGACACACAAATCCATAGTTACTTAATATTATAAATGCGATAATGTGTTTGTTTATCCTTCTTACAATTAAAAGGAAGCAACGAAAACGTGTATAATATCATATTACCTGGTTTGCAAATAGTTGAAAAGCTGAAGAGTGAATAGCTACTTTTTTGCTGAAAATTAAAACTTTTTTCGAAAGCGTAGCCAGGCAGAGGCTAGTATTTTTATACTGAATTTGAAATCATTGAAAACGTTAACCGACACTTCTGCTGGGTTTGCTTAACCCAGCAGAAGTGTCGGTTAACGTTGTAACATAATCCTTGTAATTATACTACGACATGACGGTTACAATGGCTTACGAATGGCGATATCGTTGAATAAATGCCTCGTGTGCATTCATAACGAAGTGCTAGGACCGAATTACGTGTCTGCAGCATGTTACCCAATCATCGGGCTTGTGACGTGTTCGTCCAATCAAATCTGTTGAAAGGACACATTCAAATGTGGAAAGTTTTTGGTTCCAAATAAAAATCGTTATTTGACAGAAAAATCGGACTGCGTATTTGAATTTCGAACGTTTGTTTACGTGTATTTTTAGGTTTGCCAAAGCAAAATATGAGGTAATACCTAGAATATTAAGCTCAAAATCACTCACCTCGCTTTCAGTCCAATCGATTAGACTGGACTTCTCCTCCAGTAAATTCTCCGAGCTCCGCTTCTCGTCTTCTCCGTCGCCCTCGTCTTTGAAGACCTTGACCTCATCAGTGGAGCCCAGGTCGTCGCCGCCCGAGCTCGCCGCCGAACTCGAATGAGCATGCGGCATCTTCACGAACCCAACGCCCCAACTTCCATTATCCCATCCTCTAACACCACAACCTATCCACTATCTGTCATCCATGACCACTCACTGAACCGCCATTTTGTCTTTTTCCAAATTCAAACTTCACGGTCCACTGCTCCCGATTTTGACATTTGTTTATTCAGTCTATTGTTTTTTTTTTGCTGGACTTAAAACGTAACTAATTTAGGCAATTGTTTTTTTTTACTAAACTAAAATGAGATCACAGATAACTTTTGTCAGGTTAAACTTAAAATGCCTAAGGTTGAGGTGTTCCGTTATATTTTGTGTGGGATTGCATCTGTAAAGAAGAAAAGATATCGTTAGTGACATTTGAATAACTTAAACGTGGTCTTGAGTTTATTATCAAGTACTGGGTTTAATTATGCCCCACAATTTAGAAACCATAGGTCTCCTGTGGGGTGGGTTGTAGAGGTTAAAAGTTAAAACCCTTGCTCAAATACCTGGCCTTGTTACGCCTATACAAGAAACAATAAGCCACTAATTACTACTAGATCTAACTATGAAACCATGACATATATTACAGTCAGTGTTATCTTATTTGTATCGAGTTAAAGTCGATATTACTGTTGACAGAATAAGCAATGGGTTGGCAAGAATTGTGGCTGTATCGTAGTGTGACACATCTTTTAGGTCAAGCTCCTTGTCAAGTGCTCGTCAACGAGCGCTCTTAGCTGGCTGGGAGCCAAGTGACGCTAAGAAAACCATCGGGAAATATTGAGTGAGGAACAATCCTCGTAAATATATTGTTTTTATGTGTGTTTTACCAAGTTCATGTACGGCCTGAGAAGTGAAGTGAGATGATAGACTATTCACTTTTGCATAAACTTGATATTTTTTTACAAAATTAGTTCCTTTGTCAGCCGCATTCAGCAGCAACGACGGGGCTCGATAGAGCCATTCCTGCCGCGCCCCGGAACACGAGGGCTACTGATGGAACACGGTAGGTTTTTAATTGGTTAAACTCTCACACTCACTTCGGCACCAGAGAATGGGAGAAGTTTCCGAACCGAAAAAGCAGTATAGAAATAATTTCTAGGTAGCTAACTAGACTTCGGAAAACGTGGCCACCAACTGATATGCGAGTCCCGAAAACTCCATTTTTATAAGTCCTGTTTTTATGTACAATTGTCCAGATCATAATAACGGATTTCAAACAAGATTTACACCAATAAAATACCACACATAACATGTTTGCACTGCCAGTGACAAGATTCAATTATAAATCTTTTTATCAGCTCGATATCTGAAGATATGAAATAAAATATTATGTACGTAATATACACTATGGGCGACCTCGGAAGTAAGTACGTAAACGATATTATCAATTGTGAGCCGTTGATCACGTCCGTGATTATAATATAAAATACCTAACTTCTACTCGGAATTATTTATTTACATATTTAAATACACATAAAATAACCGCCATCGATGTTGTTCTTGGAAACTTAACAAAGTAATATCATCATCTACTTAGTCTTTTCCTAACTATATTATAATCGGCTTCCAGTATTAGCTTCTAGTATTAGCTTATTACAAAGACAGACTTAATGCCGTAGGCATTCTCTACCAGTCAACCATGAGTGGTGAAGAGACAGAGTGGAAGGTGCAATATGTACGTGAGAAGTTGTAATAAAAAGTACAAATCTATATAAATACTGAAATAAATATTTATATAGTATCATATGAAAATGATATTTGAAAATACTGCTCATTGGTGAAGAAAGTAGATCCGCAATTTCTTCTTGAACGCATAGCGACTGTTAGCGGTCTTGATCTCGAGAGGAAGCGCATTCCAGAGGAGAATTGACTGAATATGAAAAGAAGAATGAACAAAGTCAGAAGTATGATAAGGGCAGAGTAAGAAAAGATTGACGGTTTTGGTGACATATGACAGGGTGACCGTATCGAGCTTAATCGGAGTTCAAACTCATGGCTTTACTATGTGGGTATTCGGAAAAAAACAATAATAGACTGATTTTTTATTTTGACACGACATGACGAAACTTCATAAGTTCGTTATACAAATTAGAGACGCATAAAATGAATGAGAAAGAATTAATACTTGTTTTTGTATATAAGCTGTATTAATTTTTTTTTATTTAAGTGTTACTGTTTGCAAAAAGCAAACAGTTCTGATCCCCTCTTTTTAACCGACTTCGAAAAAAGGAGGAGGTTCTCAGTTCATCTTGAACTTTTTTTTTATGTATGTTACCTCATAACTCAGAGACGGCTGGACCGATTTGGAAAATTCTTTTTTCGTTTGAAAGGGTATACTTTCTAGTTGGTCCCATTGTTATAAAATCAGGATCTGATGATGGGATCCTGGAGAAATCGAGGGAACTCTTCAAATATTATAGGCACACCTATAGCGTTTTAGGTATTTCTTATAGTACCTTGAGCAGTTGCTTTCGAAAAGCACCATTTGGAGAAGTTGAACAGATGATGAAGACCACAGATGGCCACTGAAACTACTCAATAATAAGTACTTCGTGGATTGCGATTTCATTACTTGAGTACGTATGTTAAGCACATTGCCAGGGTTGCGAGAATATTCTAACGAGATACCGCGGCCCAGTCAGTAGAAGTCTGACACTCCCTCCCTCCCGCTTTTAGTCTCCACCCAAAGCGGGAGGAATCATATTTTGATGATTTTTCCACCCAGAGGAAAAAAGACATTAACTAACCTACACGGTTCTCATATAATTTGACCAGTACAGATTGTATGAACTTCAAGAGACTTTGTTTGACCCCTTGAGTTTGTTTCGGTATTTCTTCTCAGGGTAGTCAATTAGAAAACACCAGCTGAAAATTGAAAAATAAATACTATTTACTTCCAAAAATGTACTTTGCGGTGGTATAAATATGATCTTTGGTAGTCTTTGCGCATAGACCGAAGAAAATCAAGGCAGCAATATAACGGGAGAAAGCCTAACCTGATGAATGCATCTGTGAGAGAGAATACGTTCCCAAAACAAGCAACCATTTAAAATGAAACAGTCCCGTAGTACGTAGGGTGGTTATAAAGAGAACTATTTGTTGAGTAAAAAATAAGGCTGTTGAGTAAAAATAGCGACCGCAGATGCTCGGTTAATAAGAATATAAGCCGCGTCAATTTATTGGATAGCCCTTAATGATACCTACAATGTATTTGTCAGAGGTTTAATACGGAATTATACGCAGTAAATCAACATCGTAGTGCGGTAACAAGTTAATAGTAAGAGCCTATTGTTTCGAATCAGATTCTTTGAAAACATTAGCATGTTTGCTGTTTACGCATAGCCGTTTGTATTTCTAGCAACATATTAATATTTAGGTCATCAAGATCAGGGCCGGATTAACCATTAGGCGGAGTAGGCATCTGCCTAGGGGACCCGCATCAACTAGTGGCCCAGGAAAGTGCACGCACCAAGAAAACATGTTTCTTTGAACGAGAATTTGATGTGCGTGTGAACTTAGGGACCTCACTGTTATTTCACAAAATACAAATCGTTAGATTTAGTAGTAGAATTAAAACAATTTTACAACAAATCTGGGAATAAGTAAACAAATATATTAAAAACCACAGCCCTTAATGTGCGTTTCCTCAGTTCACACACGATTAGGTCAGTCAAAGTAAGAAAAGGGGCCCCGAGAATGCCATTGCCTTAGGGCCTCTGACAGGGTTAATCCGACTCTGATCAAGATATTCGGCAGGAAAAATACTGAGTTTATTTTATCGTGCGCAGGAGTGTGTTACAATCTATTTAGCCTTTTTCCCAACAATTTTTTGGTATCGGCATCGTCTAACCGGATGCAGTTCAGTACTAGTGTCTTACATGGAGTGACTGCCATGTCGATTCCATGATACCCTTTGGCTAGACCAGTGTCAGATTTTCTGGCTTCTGACTCCCGTAACGACTGTCAAAGATGTACAGTCGCCAGCACATCAAGCTATCCGCATCTGTCAAAGGACATCAACCAAAATGGGCCATAACTGCAAACAGCCGCATTGGAAAAAAAGGAATTCATAAATATTTTAGTAATAATATTTAGTGAACATTGTTCTCTATTCGGGAGTGTCAAAATAAATAATATAAAAAAAAAATGATTATTTTGTTTTGTGACAGTTGCGGTGCAGCGTGCGGGGTGCGTTGAGTTAGAGTTTCCAAAATAAAAACCCAGAAAAAGTAATATCGATATTTGATATTTTGATTCTAGAGCTTCAAAACATTTAACTGTTTTTCTGGAAGACCGGGCGTTACTCTGGCCGTTGGAGTATTTAAATTGATAAATCATCCATTTACTTTTGTCGCTCTAGGGTGAACCGGGAGGCTGTGTTAGACTTTTACTGACTATATACACATCCTTTTTAGAAATTCCCCGTGGCCCTAGCGAGCATCGGTGCTTCCAGGTTCCGTTTTTTTTTTGTATTATTTAATCAATTTGACATAAAACTTCTTATTTATATGTTTTCTTTGTACTGTAAGCCACTCAATAAAATCAAAAATAGTGCAATATTTTTATGTTCATGTGCAAGCCCAAACGCCATACAAAGTGGTTGATATTCTTTACCCAATTGAGTTTGAACCTTATCATGTTGTAATAAAGTTGTAAATCTATTAAATTATTTTGACAGATTGGAGTAGGTTGATGTGCCGGCCACCGTACATATGACAGCCGAACAACGGCTTAACGTGCTTTGCGTGGCACGGAGGAATCTCGATGTTTACTGTAGATGTTCACCCATCAATAGACCAACCTCGGAAAGCGTTGCTTCAGGAGTGTGTTACAATACTAAATACTCTTAACACGTTCGCTGACAGTGAACACTTACCCTAACACCACATTACGACAGTAGAATTTTCCATACTAAATGACAAATCAACGTAGTACTCGTACACAAGCAAGCAATATGAAACTACCCACAAAATACTCGTATTACGGCAATAAGAAATATGAAATCTATACTAATATTATAAAGAGGTAAAATTTGTAAGTTTGTATGTATGGGGTAATCTCTGAAACTACCGAACCGATTTTGAAAATTGTTTCGCTTATATGTAGCTGCATTATCCCTGAGTGCTATAGGCTATAAATTATCTTTATATCATGCATATTAGCCGAGCTAATAATAATAATAATTATCTATCTAATATTTTCGAGTTCTACGCGGACGAAGTCGCAGGCAGAAGCTAGTTGTTCATAATATGACAGTGGATACTGCTCTTCATAATACTTATATAAAAAATTATCGTGAGACGACGTACTCTTAAAAATAAGTGGCCCGTCCCTCGACGTACTGTTAGAACGCACTATTTTAATTTGCCGCCTAACGACGTTCTGTCAGCGAACGTGTTAATTTAAGTTTTTCCAATTAGTAAGTAGGTTTAAGTCGACTTTCCGAGCATACAGTTTTGTAAAGTCCAAAGAATGCATGTCATTTAATTTGGCAAAATTATAGTGAAGTTATAATCAAAATCTTCCACACCAGGATGCAGAAATGACAATGCGCATACGTTCCTATGCGCCTATGCGGTCGCATTTGTCAGGTATGTAAGGTGTGAAGCGTTATGAATAATGGCGGCGGACACGCCTCGCCTGAGCTATGCATGACAATCCGCGGATAGGGTTACAAACCAAATAGAAAGAATATAATATGACACGAAGAATGATATGATGACAGCTACTAAGTACGTATTTGTTTATGATTATGTATAAAAAATTGGAGCGCACTGTACTTAGTAGTTCGCTTTTTTATGTTTCGGTTTTGAATTTCGAAACAACTACCGTCGTTTGTTAGTTGTTGTTGAGATCAAAGTACTCATAATATTGTTTGATAATGTACATCAATATTATTGAAACACACTAAAATAATAATATAAAAATTTGGTTACAATGGCGGTCTTATCATTGAGCGTTACTCAGGTCATGGCTTAATAGTCACAGTTATCGGGGTCAGTACGTGGATGGGTGAGCTGTTACTAAATACAACCCAAGCCTCCCCCGAGATTCTAAAAGCAACTTAAACGAACCTATTTTTCAGGATCGGTACAGTTGCTCAGAAGCAAGAACATCTGACATAACTCTACCGTTACTTATAGTCCCATCTGTGGTTTTTCCCAGTATCTGGGTAGTCTGGGTCAGATAGAACCAAAGAAATAAAAGAGGTTTTATCTGTTCTGTGGATAGAACCCCAAGATAGTAAAAAAGCTAGGTTTAAATTTAGTAGTCATAATGAACCATTTTTTAGAAATTGACCGCTTGCCATCTTGTTTACAAGCAAACTTAGCCAAACTAGATAAACTTAGTAAAGTAGCGCTCATTATACGGAAGATTAATTTTACACGAGAACAATTTCAGATAAGATTCATGAATTTAATAGTTTACTGCCCCTAAGGTCATGGCTAAGTTTATCTATTTGTTAATCTAATTTAATTACCTACACCTATAAAGTTTAGTGATGTGTTTATCCTGTTTGTGGCAAATGAATAGGTACGGAGCAAATTTTCTTCTTTCCGTACTATCGACCAATCTTCCGCATGCTCACCTTTAAAGCTATAATCGCATAGCACGGCTCACAACTCGATCGCCTAATGCATGTATTTTGACCAATAGGATACACGAAGCGTATTTTAGTAGTGTTCGTAATAGTAAGTATTAATATAATGTTACACGCCCTGTACTCACAAAATGTATATTGTCTCTAATTGGGCGAAACCAGGAAGGGATGTGGTTTGTCACTAGCTGCGCTTCCACAGAAATATTTTCTTAAGTGAGCATGCGTATTTGGCCGATAGTACGTACATACATATTACATAGGTAACGTACTCGTAGCTACACCTACTTAGACATTATCATTTGCCTAATCGATCTTATGTTAGGGTCTGCATCTAGTCTAACCGGATGCAGCTAAATTCTAGTGTTTTATCTGACCTCCAAAACCCAGTAACTGGGTAACACGATAACCCCAGGTTGGCAAAACTGCTGTCAGATTTTCTACCCGTAACGACTGTCGAATATGTACAGATGACAGTCGGAACCAAAGGCTTACCATGCTATCCGGGGCTTGGAGGAATCTTGATATGATAAGATGGTCACACATCCGTGTCCCGGCCTCGACAAGTGTTGCTTAACTTGGAAGATAGACCTTTGAGGTTGTACACACCTACTTACGCATGGCAGTTTTATCATGTACTAGTACTCACGCGGGGCTTCGCTCCCGTGGATTCTATCACGGTAAAAACATAACTCTCCTTTTTTCCAGTCGCGTAAAAAGTAGCCTATAACCTTCCTCAAGCTTCAAGCTACTCCCATACCGTATTGCATCCAAATCCACCCAGTACTTTCGAAGAGTAGCGCGTTTAAGCAAACAAACAAACAAACTTTTCCGCTTTATAATATTATACTAGCTTCCGCCCGCGACGAGACGCGTGGAAAAAAATATCCCCCGATTTTGAAACATTCTTCATTAGTGCTCCGCTCCTATTGGTCTTAGCGTGATGATATATAGCCTATAGCCTTCCTCAATAAATGGGCTATCTAACACTGAAAGAATTTTTCAAATCAGAACCGTAGTTCCTGAGATTAGCGCGTTCAAGCAAACAAACAAACAAACTCTTCAGCTTTATAATATTTGTATGTATAGATGAATGTTATTGTGGTCGCTGTAGTTATTTTGTATTGCATCAGTACAATATTATTTCCAAAAAATATCATATTGTTTATTTATATTTTATCAGTAAGTACCTGAACCCATTTTTTTATCGCTACACATGACATACGCACAGATAATAGCAGATTTTATTTTATCGAGGTATTTCTATATTTTTTTCAAATTTTGAACTGACATTCCATTTCAAAATCCATGGAACTACATGTAGTACATGACTTGGTATAGGGGCAACGTTAAGGTGAGTATAGATCGCTGATATTTTCAGAATTATACATAGGTAGTATAATTTTATTACGTAATGTATTAATATATTTGTTTTTCATATAAGCCTGCTCTTTAGCTCGATCACACCTGATTGTAAGTGATTGATGAGAACTACGGTGGGACAAGCGAGCCCAGAAGATGCCTGTTCACTCTTGCTTTAAAGGCGGGTCATACGTAGTAAGGAACACAGAAGCCGGCAGAGAGTTCCACACCTTTAACACTCTCACCGCCATACATATTTTTAAGGTTTTCTAAAACAACAGGCCATGTGGGCGGCACGCGGGCCATGCAATGTCTTTTACACCACGCCACGCTAGATTTCGTGTAACTATTGCAGCTAGTTGTGGTACGCAGGCAGCCCACATAGTCTGCCTGTAAAAATTAAAGAATCTATAGTGGCTTGCTGCACCGAAATTTATGTGGGCGGCAGGCGGACCACATGGCGGTGAGAGTTAAGATTTTTTTGCATAAATACGTTTTGTCGCCAAAATGTGTAACAACATATATAATTTGTGCATACCTACTGATAAAGTATGACTGAACCTGATATTATAATATTTGTAAAGTAAAACAATTTATTTACTATTATCTTATCACAGTTCAAAGATTAGATTTCATTTGTCTGAAGATTAAAAACAGCTTAAAAAAAACGCACGCTGACGAATAGATTATCATAAGCACAGATGTGTGGATTATTCTAAAACGTAAGAATTAATGAACTGTATCATTTATATTCCACAATTAACCGCACATGAGGAGTGGAAGATAAAAATAGCGGGTAAAATATGAGCTTTCCCTGCGTGACTAAGATGTATGGCGATTTAAAAATAACACTGACAGATTTTTGCTTGCTGATTCCCTAGTAATACGATGTTTGACTGGATTTTTTTATTACATTTCTCTATAGCCAGAGAATAGATAAGACAGTAAAGAAAGCCTAGTTATAAACATTTTTTAAATAAAAAAATAGTATGAATTTTGTGTTTGTTTGTCTTTCTTTTGCATTAAAACGGAGGAACACATCGATGTTATTTTTGGTATGGATAATACATAGTTGAATTGGACGTAGATACGCAAAAAGGATCCAACCCACAAAATGTCACTTTTGAGATAATGAAGTTTGAAGTTTAAGTTGTATTTGCTCTTTGATATTCTATTTTGTGATTTTGTTGATTTGGGACATAGTTGTAAAAATTGGTGTCCGTTTTATAGAAATATGTTTTATTAGGAATAAATAAATATTTTTAGAGATATTTAAGTAAATATGGGGTTGGATCGTTTTAGTTAAAATGCATTTTCAATTATGCTAAGTTTATATTGCATTTCGCAGTAACGATCCAGCATGGCGAATTGTTATGTAATTATGTATTTATATAATAAAATAGTACATTTTCTTTATTGAATTTTTATTATATATCTGAATACAAAAAAATACTTATGAATCTATAAAACCTGAGATCAGTTTTACTTCTGTTTGCAATGATTTGTCATCATTTAACTTTATTCAACTTTCTCCATTTCAATATTAAAGTCTGGTTCACCCCCAAATTTCGAAATCGTCTTGAAGATTGGTATTACCTCTAAAAATCTTGTAAAAAGGTAGACAATCTTTACAGATCAGATCAATCTTATCAATGTCTATAATTTCTCTATAATGTTGAAGAAGAATGAAGGTTGGATCGTTTATGCGAAATTAAAATATAAACCTGTCATAGATGTGGGTTGGTACCCCATACATAAAAAGGTCAAATTCACATATTTTAACTAGGGTGTTTTCACTAATCGAAAATATAGACTATAGAGACTAATTTGGCATACTCAGCTCATTTTCGACCATACTGTGGATCGGATCCTTTTTGCGTATCTACGTCCAATTGAAGGGCCGTAGAAGTACATAACCATATTCGAACAAGCTGAGGGCACAAGCTTAGGTAATAAGGAGACAATATTACAGTCGTCTGACGTCACGCGACAGCAACTCCATAGCGACTTCGCGCCATCCAGTACGAAAGACGTTTTGCGTGACAAGGATAGAGTTAAGGCTTCATAAGCATGTCTTTACAAAAATAGTTCCAACGATTTATTTTTCATCAATTACTTTCGTACATTTTCTGTTCCATCTTTTCTGATGATACATCTCAATAGTCAGTCAAGATCTTTACTGTACCTTTAACAATTTTCCTGCTTTTCGTAGAAAAACGAAAAGTAGAAAATCAGTTCATCGCAGGAATTTAGATGAAATACGCTAAACTAGGATTCAATTCAATTCAAATGGACTGTATTTAATCGCAAAATTTTGCATGTATTACATGCTAGTAGACCGAACCTTCGTCTTCGGGCTAAATCTTTAGCCCGAAGCAGAGGTTTCAAGCATGTACTGTACTGAACGAACAATACCACATCATCGCTTACCATCAGGTGAGATGGTGGTCAAACGCGAGCCAATCAATAATAAAAAAATAAACATAAGGATATTACAACAAATATTGATATGTATAAAAGTAGTTTATACTATACCTGCTTGGAAAGTGCCTTATTACTTTTTAAAAAGTTTGACAGAAAGGACGTCCTTAATGTAGTACAAATGTGCGGGTCGCAAAAGTGTATGAAAATCCATTACTAACGCGCTGTTTTTTTTTTTTTAATTTAGATCAATTCAGTAGCTAACTTAAAAGTAAGTACTTATAATGCCAAAAGCCAGATTATTGAAGTGAAAACTTCTTTAGCATCGTTGTGATTTGAAAATTTATGAAACGAAAAAGCGACAGTAAAAAGAGACAGACACATAAATTACCGAATTTTGGAATTCTGTTGGGGCCAAGTGGTAGAGCTTTTGATACCCTTTAAAATGAGCCCAAATTCGGCTATCTTGCGACCATAGGAACGAAGTTAGGTCGCGGGAGGGGTGCGTAAGCCTGGGAGGGGGCCGGGGAGGGGTGTCTCGTGAGGAATCGAAAAAGCGACAGTAAAAAGAGACACACACATTTTTTTATTATTAGTCTCTCTTATTTTCCTCGTAGGTATAATATAAAGCACTATGTATCACTCGGAAGAAAGCGCGATTCCTAACTCGTGTGTATTAAGGCCCTCAGCTGTGCTTCGGGCCTCAAACTACACCTCGTTGCCAACGAGGTGTAGGTGGAGGGAGAAAGTGACCGATTACCAACGATTCGTTGGTAATCGGTCACTTTCTCCCCTCGATGAATATTGTACTATTAATCATCGCGTTAAGTTGCTCCTGTAAAAATATTATAGTCATTGAAATTGCTAAAGCGATTTAGAGCGTTTGCAATACCGCTATCAAATTAAACATTATTACTTATATTGTTTATTTCTTTTCATTACTTAATGTACAGTTAGGCGTTTTTCCATCCTCATTGCCAGTAATTATTTTATTAATTACAAGCTTATCTTGAATAGATTTTTTTAATATGTTTCGGCTAGAAACCTAAGATCGAACATAGCAACCCAAAGCAAAGAAACTACACTATTTTATCTCAAAACTTTAATTGTACTACATTTATGACAGCTAAGGTCGAACATTATTATATCAGTAACATTTTTATATTTGGAACAGCTTCAAAGACATTTTTAGACTCTTAAATGTTTTTTAACGCTAATTATGATAAGTTATCTTAGTCTCTTGGCAACTGGATTAATTAATTAGTGCTCTGATAAGTAAATAAACTATGTATTTTTGTTTTTAATGATTTTAATGGTTTCGTTTATTTATCTAAATATCTTTCTTTGCCATTTTGGTCTTTTCAGAGGGGTCGTGGTTTTTCTATAGTTTATAGGCTTGCGTTTGACTACCATCTCACCTGATGGCAAGCGATGATGTGGTCGAAGATGAATCACTAGGTAAGCGTGATTCATCTTAGAAATAACCTATTCACTCTTGACTTAAAGACACACACTCACACAAAACACAGACTCAGGCAGGGAATTTCACTCTTTAGCTGTACGCATAATGAAAGTATTCCCAAAACGTTTTGTGCGTATGGGTGTATCCACCATGTAACGATCAAGTGGTCATATTGAGGCGTCCATGTCGGTGGTAAGGGTGGACACAGCTGTCCTCGTGATCTCCCGCAATTTCTTCTTGTTGGTAGATAGTCTTGCACAGTCAGATACGCGGTTCCTATAGTAAATATAAATAAAGTATTCACCGAAACAGGCTTCCAGCTACTCCCGAAAGAGGAACCTCTTAACAATACGAGCCGAGTCCTGATTTAACGCTTTCTTATTGATCCACCTACCTAACGAAAGTCTCTGAAGGTGTTGGTTGAGTCTCGAAGCAAAAAACCCATTGGACGACGCGACTATCAGTACAATGATTACCGAGTCCACACCCCACATGTCGATAACCATGTAATAATTATTATCATTGCAAAATATCTACAGGCATAATAACTACAATAAAGAAACATCACGTTTTTGTTTTTGTAGTTTATCAAGCCAGGAATATTCTTTTCTGCAACATTAGTAAAGAAGTATTTTCATGGTTGATAGCAAATCTTCAAGGAATGAAATAAACCACGCCAGGGTATATTATTACATCCTGCCGTGGTTGCGGGAATGTTCTAATGGGATACCGCGTTCTGGGACCGCTGAGGGAAGCTGAAAGAACAGGGTGGGTTTTTAGTCAGTAAAAGTCTGACACTCCCTTCCGCTCCACACAGACAGAGAGAGAAGTCATTCGACGATTTTCCCAACCGAAAAAAAAAAAAAAAGATTATTTTAAGGCATGCTCACTGTTCATGCCATCGTGATTTCATTGTGAGAAAGGGATAGTGTTATTTGGTCTTGTATAGCTTTGTCTCTTTCTAACAGCGGAATCATGTTAGTTTAACCGTCACCTATAACAAGTCAATATGTTTGATTTATATTTAAATCAATACCATATTTATTGATTTAAATAAAACTCAAATATGTTCATCATCTAAAAAACTAAGAAAAATTAAGCAGATAAACATTGTCATTTTGCAGAGTAAAAGTAAGCTTTAAGCTAAGCTAAGCTTTAAGCTTTTTGTAAGCTTTTAGACATGAATATTGATTTTTGCAGCAAATTTTAAACGATTATTAAAGTAATTATGTTTACAAACGTAATAACTAGTTTTTCAAGTCGTTCCTTCATTATTCAATTTACTTCATCAATGCCGAACACAACCTAAACAAACAGGCCAAAAATTATCGTCTTTATAACGAGGGAATAAGGTGCAAAATTAGTATTTTCAAAGTGTGCAGAAAACACCTCATTTCTTATCTGACGAACGATGATTAATTAAATCACGAAGTGTTTTTTAGAAATTACTTCTTGGAAAGAAAAAGTTAATTCGTTAAGATAGGATGTGATCATAATGAACGTATCGTTTGTTTTACATTTTTTTGAGTCTTAAAATTGTACGTTATGTTGTTCGAAAAAATAATGCAATGGTCATAAACAGACGAAACGGTCACTACGATAGCAACGCACTCTGTCCCAAACTCAATTTAGTACTCAATGGCATTCGTATCGTCGAAACCGAATAATGAACATCTTGAGTCATTGTTATTTGAGTTTCAAGTTTTAAACACCTTTCAAAAGTAAAATTTCATAGTTTTATCAGGTTTTTTATTGATAACAGGCTCGCATTTGACCACCATCTCACCTGAAGGTGTTTTTTTTAACTACTTTCTCAATAATTATAAACGGGTAGTTACATACTTTTGTCTTACAAACGGAAACCATATTAATTCATTCAACAGAGGAACTATTCACACAAGCGAAATAAAACCTTTTTTGCTAACCAATCAATCTAGCGTACCTAATACATTACAGAAACATGTTTTAACCAATTACTCGATACTTTATGAAAAATTCATATATTCCGTAGCGATTCTAATCGATTCTCGGGTCGATATCGCTCGCTCCGATAATCGACATTGGAGTCGCATTCATTAGTGAAGCGGTACACAATGCAAACATTATGGCTTATGTAGATGTGGTTTGACTGTTGACAGTCTACTTGTATGTGTGTTATACAGAGTACACACACGACAGTAACGGCAATTGAGAGTAACAACATTCTGTGTTTCTGACTATTTTTTTCATTTTAAAGAACTAACAATGTGGGTAGAATTCGCATTACTAGCAATCTTATTACTCCAATTAAGCTAAATATGCTTGTTTCTTGTTTCTCAATAGTGTAACGGGTGGGGTTAGAACCCGCGACTTCAGCGAGGCTATTGACGCTTAAATTGCTCATTGCTAGAAGTTTACTTTTTTGTGTGGTTCATTGCAGGTCTGCTAAACCGGACATGCCTGGGGTTACCTTAATTGAAACAATTAAAGCTTTTCGCTAATACACGAGGAAGACGTCCAAGGCGTCCCTCCATCTTCTTCTCAGTCTGACATGACCAACCATTTCTCTAAGTACTATAGTTATGTCAACTATGGTTACCTAAGCCTACTATTGGTTTGGATAACCATAGCATACATAAGTACTGTGAGCCAAAATTTTGCTCAGTTTTATCATGCAACTACGAATATAATTCGCACTACAAATGCGTCTCTAGTCTCTATTTCTTTGCTCTATGGCGTATAACAATGTGACTCTGCGTGCGTATAAGGAAATATACTAAGTGAAATATACTTGGGTCAGGTAAATTCATTTTGTACCGCAAAGAAATCGGTCAGAATCAGGCTTCCTATTACAAAAGTTGCTGATTCAGTCTACTGAATGGATTGAAACATATGTGCATTGTTCTTAATTCAAAACCTTGTTAGTTTTTTTTTATTTTATTATAAGCATTTTCGTAGTAGGAGAAACTATTTTTTTTTATCATTCACACCTAGCCATTTGCAAGTAAATTGAAACTTGACTGGCAACGTTTTATGACGAACAAGTGACATTAAAGTTTACGCGATGACAATTATTTTCCTGACTACGTTTAACTACTGAACCTAAAGTAATAATTGTAAATAGGTATATTACGAATAGTCATTTTAATAACTTTTACACGTTAAAATTTACGCGTAAAGGCATGCCTAGCACATGTTTTATGATTCAATGTGAATTAATAGATGTCAGAAAAAATATGTCTGACTTTGTTTTCGCTGTAAGGCTATCTTAATCGGTTCGTCGATGGGTAACATACCGACCTTACTTCGTGCCTCGAAAAACACGCTAAACCTTCAGTTCTAACAGTCATTTGAACATCTTCAAAAGTCGTTTCGGTTAGTTAGAAGCCAGAAAATCTGCTGAGAGGTACATATACCGGAATCAATCCTTACCTAGTTACTGGGCTGTGGTGGTCAGATCGGCAGTTATTTCATGTAAAATAGTGTAAAACTCTGACTAAAAACCCACGCTGTGCCTCCAGTTACCTTTGCGCTCCAGGGCTGCGGAATCTCATAAGAACATTTCCGCAACCCTGGTAGGCATTTCAACTCTTTCAGGCCCGACATTGGTGCATCTGCTCTTTGAGGTGCGCGTAGAACACGAGATACCATCGACTCAGCCTCTGGACTTGAAACTGGTTTAGCATCTTATCCCTATACTTTGCAGAGATTTTTTTTTCAGAATTATTGAAAAAAATATTCCTGATTTGTGTTTATAGGTGTTCACTGGAAAGGTAAAAAATAATAAGAAAAATTATATAAGTTTTTAAGCTAACATGGTCACTAACAGTATCATTAGAACTTAAAACGGGATATTTACCATGTGTATTTATTGTTTTGAGCTTCCGATATTTCGGCACTGTTGCAAGCGCCATGATCACGGATGAACTGAAGTAATTGCGGGTGGAAGGTTATAAGCAGACAAATCGGTCTACCCTCTTTCTCGTTCGTTTTCTGTTAGCGATACCGCTACCACTGTCACATGTATCACTAAACACTCGATTCTGTTCCCGACACACAAAACTCACCGTGTCGACTCGCGAACTTTCTACGGAACTTTTTCGGTTTTTACACTTTTGAACCACTGGATTCCAGGCCCTCGACAGTTGAAACCCATCCTCCCGATTTCCCGATTCATCATTATGATGTTCAAAAATCAGCAATAGCACAACATCTTTTAAACGCAGGATCGAACCATTGGATTGAGTTACATAACCCTCAAGTCATCTCGACAGAACGTCACTATATACCAAGACTGGTAAGGGAAGCGATTGAGATTACCAAATACGACAATTTCAACCGGGAGGATGGGTTTCAACTGTCGAGGGCCTGGAAACCAGTGGTTCAAATGTGTAAAAACCGAAAAAGTTCCGTAGAAAGTACGCGAGTCGACACGGTGAGTTTTGTGTGTCGGGAACAGAATCGAGTGTTTAGTGATACATGTGACAGTGGTAGCAGTGTCGCTAACAGAAAACGAACGAGAAAGAGGGTAGACCGATTTGTCTGCTCATAAACTTCCACCCAGAATTACTTCAGTTCATCCGTGATCATGGCGCTTGCAACAGTGCCGAAATATCGGAAACTCAAAACAATAAATACACATGGTAAATATCCCGTTTTAAGTTCAGAAAAATTATAATTGTTCAGTTTAAGTTTTATTATATGTATCACATTAGGCACATTGCCAGGTTTATAATAATCAATAGAAAAAAAACAGAACAACGTATCAAATTGTAGACAGCGCCAAGAATAGGGTTAAAAAACATTTCAATAGTTTTCAACCGACGACCAAAAGAGGAGGTTATCAATTCGACGCGTATATATATTTTTTTTTTTTTTTAATGTTTGGTCACCGATTACTCGAAGACGGCTGAACCGATTTGGAAAATTCTTTTTTTGATTGAAAGGGTATACTTCGAAATTGGTCGCATTTTTATAAAAGTCAGGATCTGATGATGGGAGCCTAGAGAAATCGAGGGAACTCTTCAAATATTATAGGCACACCTATGACGTTTTGGGTATTTATTATAGTAACTTGTGCAGTTGCTCTCAAAAAGTACCATTTGAGGAAGTGGAACTGATGATGAAGACCACAGATGGCCGCCGAAACTACTCAATAATAAGTAAGGTAAACGGCCCAGTAACCGTGAAGTTTTGAACTTCACTGACTTTGCAGGTATGCTATGCTAAAACTAGAAGACTTACAAAAAAATATATTATATGACTAGAGAGATAATTTATACTAGTTTTATTGTGATATTCTTTTTTTGTATTAGTATAAATTTTCTTTAACAATGATACAAAAATATAAAATAAAGGGCTAATTGTACCAGTACCCGGTAGATTTGTACTAGTAAACGTTTAATTGTCCCTGAATCCGGTAATCTTCAACGCGAATTTGAACTCTATTGGTTTAAGTTAAAGTTCACAGAAATACTATTTTTGCATTTCTATGAAAAATAAATAAAGAAGGGCTTATCAAAAAAAAAGACATTATTATTTATGAAAAAATTTTAAAATGTATTTATACAAATTATAGGTAAAATAGTTAACATCAGGAATTTGTATAAACTTAAGTTTTTAAATCGGATATCGATATGGTATCATTATGAATCACGTTAATTTTTAAACTAAGCTTAGAAACTATTTTGAAGAATATTTTGGTTTCACCTTTAAATGTAACCCTGAAATCAGGTAACAAAAATGTCACTAACCTAAAAAAAAAATGCTAAAATCTGAATAAAAAACAAATAAAAACCTACGAAATACTTAAAACACAACAAATCTGTTGTTACACATAAATATTAGTTCTTCTTTACATTAATAGTAAAAAAAATAACATAAGTCTCAATTTAAAAAAAATGAACTAGGTATCTAGGCAATCAGTTTACTTATGGCTGTCAATTATCACATTTATTTATGCTCTAAATACTTTACAAACTCAACATTTTACCTACCGAGGAATACACGAGCAGTCTTATAAAAAGTCTTGGGAAAATACAAATCTGGTCACTTTTTAATAAATACTTATATTAAAATTACACAATATGTAAAACAACTTAACAACACAATATGCAAAACAATTAACACTAGGAGTAATTCAATGAGATCAGTAGGATAAAATGAGATGAATTAATCTCGTGTCAGCTTGAAATGTTCAATAAAATCTACACAATAAACATACTTAAAAACGAGCAACATTAAAATATTAAAACATTATCAGTCAATAGAAAATAGTTATAATAGTAATGGATCACAGATAAACAATGTTAAAATATTTATTATTAAAATAAGGTACCCAGCTTTAAAGTAACAACTTAATATACGCAATAGTGAATGAGAAAACTAAGCGCTTTGTAATTGTTTAAGTCAGGTTTACGGATAATTGACGAGGCAGTCAAATCCAAAGCTTTACATCACTTACTCATCAAATGACACGTAACAATACATACAAGTAAACGTTATTTCACTTGGTGAAACTTCTGCACAAATCGTATGATACCAGGTCTTACAAGTCACACATTCTATCATATCCAATTTCGTACTTCTTTGGCATAACCGACAAAACCAATCTTCATTTCTGATGTCCCTTGCCTCAGTATCAGCTATTGGTTTCCTCTTAGGTTTCTTATTACCAACTCCAAACTCATCTTTTTTTCTTTTTTTTTTCCTGTGATTTAACTTTCTTCTCCTCTTTTTTTATCTTTGCTTCTAATTTATTCTGTGCAAAGATTTGCCACCTATCAGAGGTTATTACGCTAGGTAATTTAATTTTGCTTTTTGTGGTGCTATTAGGAGTTTCTGGCCAAAATAAAGCGTCTTTGAAGGGTGTAGGTATAACTAGATCTCCATAATACTTCGTTTTTGGTTGGTTGCGGCTGTCATCTTCGGGTAACGCTTGTTCTCTATGTGTATGTGGCGGTGTAGTATTTGTCTCAACCACATTCGACGTTATAGCTGTTGTTATTATTCCAGAGTTTGTTGTGATATTTTTGCGAGAAGTGATATATATAGGGTTAGAGGCTATTGTCCGGATTACTTGACCTGATAAATGATGTGTGTTTCGTACTTCATTTACAGGAAGAGTTTGGTTTTCTTCTATAAAATTTGTCACTGAAGGCTCATTCGTTGGAATTTCCACGTCCATAATTTTCATCAGGATCCCATCAACATTTTCATACATTTCTATCTTTCCTGCATGGCTTTCATTTTCAGTCATTAAGAAGTCACTGAACTCGTTTGGGTTCAAATTTGAGTCCAAGATGTCAGTCAGTCCTGTGAAGTTTCCAATATCATCTCTAGATGATAGCAGTTCGTTGATATTAGACGTTTCTTGAGCACACATTTTTGTCAAAGCCGAAGAGTCATTGTTGAATCTATCTGAAGGTAAATCATTTTCAATATGCATTTGCCTCCAGACATTGAATAATCCTTCTAAGGATTTCTCCCCTTTCCAAGTTTCATTTCCGTTGCCGTAAAAAGCTTCGAGATTTTCAGGACTTATTTGTGATTCAAAGAATTTGACATGGCTTATGGTATCTGGTTGTATTTGGTTAGCATTATCTGGTTTGGCTGGTTTTTTGGGTTGACTTGTTACACACTTGGAATAATCGACGCCGTTTGCATCAAAAGGTGACAAGCCACATTTGCGAAATCCATTTTTGATCGAGTTGGGGTCCAATTGTATAAGATATTTATGTAGCAGCGGGCAGAAATTTTCTTTGTGTAGTTTTACGAAGTGGTTATTATTTCGCCAGTCATAAACTGATCTCTTCCATATCATCTTAAGAGGTCGAAAAACAGCCACATCCATCGGTTGAATTAGATGAGTCGCATTAGGATATAGTGCAACCAGTTGGATTTTTTTTTCCCGACAGAAATTGCTTAGTGGCAGCGTCGTGTGTGAGCAATGTCCATCTAAGAAAAAAATTATTGGTAATTCTATATTAGTTTTTATAATCCAAGGATAGAAGACATTTGTCATGTACTCATAAAACGACTCTCCTGTCATCCAACCCTTCGGCGTAAATCCTAATCCCCAGTCCTTTGGTGCAGTTTTTGAAATTTTATGCGGTATTAATTTCAGCTTGAACAAAACCATCGGAGGCGCCAATTCACCTGCTGCGTTAGCCGTAACCAAGACGGTCACACACTCTTTTTCCCCGCTGGGAATAACGTTGTAAACGTTTTTTGCACCTCGTTTTGCCAGAACTCGGTTATCAGACGGTGACAAAAAGAAAGCGCTATCGTCGCAATTAAAAATCCTACGTGGATCTCGAGTTGCTACTTCGAGATGTGTCTTTATAAAATATTCTTCCACTTCTTTAAACCATGCTCTTATATCGCTTTCTTTAACTAAAGCACGGGTTTGTGTCAAATTTTGGGCCACTCGCTGAATTCGTATCAATAGGAAAATATAAATACATTAAAAATAATTTTACGACCGGATATTAAAACATGGTAGTAATTAAATTACTTAAAAACAAACCAAAACCTAATGGTATCGTATTGATAATATTAAATTTTGGAAACACAAACAAAGAACACAGAAACTACATTCTATTGATTCGAAGGAAAAGAGAACTTAGCACAAGGAAATAAGGACGATGTCGGGTTTAAATGCAAATGTTAATGCAAGTCCCAACACCCGGCAATGTATTCTACAGTTTTAAAGGAAAATAAGACCTATTTCAAGGCCATAAGTACACAATAACGGGTTTCGGTACAATGTCTATTACCGTGTTCATCGTGTACCAATATCCGGTAAAAAAAATACGATTTTAACGGGTACTAGGTCAAGTAGGGGTTTGTTAGTACCAATAGATGTAAACGGCAAAAATATTTATTTCTCAATTATATTCACCTCAATTTATAGGTTATATTGCAAAATAATATACTCAAATATTTTAGAAAATTAACACTCTTACCTTAACGTTATCCATCGCAGTATGGCTAGCTCATCAATGCGACGTGGTTGTTTCGTAGTTCACTTACAGAACTTTGAACTTAAATAATATTTTCTCAGGGCAAACTTTTGTCATCGCATGGTTTTGACGCCATTAAACTTTTTGGATAATGTTGCCATTAGAATTGTCCAAAATATTACCGAGAAGGTATTGCCATTCGCAAACTTTACTTTATTATTGGTAGAAAAATGCAATAATGAAAAAACTGACTCGTTAACGGGTACTGGTACACTAACGGGAATACGTACTTTTACCTTATTGAGTGGATTGCGATTCGATTACTTGAATATGGATGTTAAGCACTTTATGCTCGTCACAATGCATATGGTGATGTAGAGCTGATGGTGAAATACCAGGAGAACTCCTCAACAATTAACGGCCCAGCATTGGGAAAAGCTATATTTTGTAAAAGGTTATAAGTAGTTGACATTTAGGCTCTTGTAACTAGGTAAATTAAAAATAGACCAACTAAAAAGAGTAAAATAAAAACTTTTTACCAAAAAATTAAACCGACTCCCAAAAACACTGCAAAGTGAAAAATAACTTTAATTTCGGAAGTCGGTGCCAAAAACGAAAATACAAAACTAAAGACACCGACTACCGAAATTAAAGTTATTTTTCAATTTCCAGTGTTTTTGGGAGTCGGTTTAATTTTTTGGTAAAAAGTTTTAGCCTCCTCGCTTTATATAACCTACACAAAAATCTATCACACTTTCTCTAAAACGTTAAACTTATCCAATTTCAAATCCAAACACATTAAATGACTGCTGAGGAATATTAAGAGTATAAACCGCGCGACAGTAAAACTTGCAACAAATGTAATTTCAACAAAAGTCTGACAGTAAATAGGATATAACTTGAGCAGTTAAAGTGACGGTAACCGTTAAACTGAGAATGGGAACTCGGTTTTTGTAATGGGATCCTGTTTAGGTATCGTTTTATTGCGTACTTTACGATTTCGCGATGTGAAATCATATAGTACATACTACATATGTCTTTAAAAGCCATCTTGCTGAAAAGCCGCGGCTGAATATTCTTCAATTTTTTGTAAGCGTATAAAACATGCGTTTTTATTTAAGTACTAGCTGCTGGACGAAACTTCGTTCACGTGGGAGGATATCCCGCCTAAATCCCAATCCCGTGGGAATTCCGGGATAAAAAGTAGCCCATGTGTACTATCTACTTACCAAATTCCATTAAAATCCATCCAGTAGGTCCGGAGATTAGCGTGTACAAACTTTTTTTAATTTTTTAACGCGTTTTCGTTTCTATATAATAAAACTAGAACTCACGCGGGGCTTCGCTCCCGTGGATTCTATCACGGTAAAAACATAACTCTCCTTTTTTCCAGTCGCGTAAAAAGTAGCCTATAACCTTCCTCAAGCTTCAAGCTACTTCCATACCAAATTGTATCCAACTCCACCCAGTACTTTCGAAGATTAGCGCGTTCAAGCAAACAAACAAACTTTTCCGCTTTATAATATTAAGTATAGATTTTAATGTACAGACACACTTTTTTTACTGTTTTATCATATGTGTGTATGTATAGATTTATATTTATTTATTTACTTCAGGCATCTAAGGTCCGAAGAGCTCGTGGCTAAAATATAATAACGGACGCACCGGGTTGATCGTGGAGGTTACGTAACGCGTACGAAAGGGCAAAGAACTGAAGGAGCAGGGTGGGTTTTTAGTCAGTAGAAGTCTGACACTCCCTTCCGCTCCACCCACAGCGAGTGGAGTCATTTGATGATTTTCCCACCCAGAAAAAAAAGCTGTCATATGTACAAACGCCAGTACATCCAAGCTACAACAATCTGTCAAATTTCTTTAATAGATTTTCAACTGTATTGTTAAAGAAATTAGGTTCAAGGTTGATTGGGAAAATTTGACAGTTTCGGGTAGCTTCATGTGCTGGCGTCTGTACATCTTTGACAGTCGTAACGGGTAGTTAGAAGCCTGAAAATCTGAGACTGGTCTTGTTAAGGGGTATCGTTTATCCAGCTAGTGGAGCTTGTAGTGGTTAGATAGGCAGTTTTTTTATTATTGATAACAGGCTCGCGTTTGACCACCATCTCACCTGATGGTAAGTGATGATGTGGTCGAAGATGGAGCACGCTTGTCTAGAAGTAACCTATTCACTCTTGACTTAAAGACTCCCAGGTAAAGTTGCTCCAGGTAAATCAATAATACTCAGCTGCATCTGACTTAAGTCTGGAAGCCGATCGCAGCATAATTGGGTAAACGTCAAGTAGATGATGAGGCTTCTTAGCTTGATAGACATAAATTTTTCATACCGATATTATAAATGAACTTTTGTGAGGATGGATGGATGTTACTCTTTCACGCATCTTTGACATGTAGATATGAGAAAACCTGGTATAACATAATAGAGGTCTTATATCGGCATAGTGAATAGTTATTTCTTGTGGAGATAACCGCAAAAAGCTGGTTTTCTTTGTAATGTCTATATTCTTGAGTAGGCCATCCAAAAGTTGTAAAATAATAATTTTTTTTTTTTTATTATGGTTTTACTAATTTTTATGTTACATGTAAGACTTTTTTCTAAAGATTCATAGTTTAAGTATGTCTAAAGTTTATGTCAATTTTAATAGTATTTTTTTGAAAATCTAAATGTCACAATGAAAAAGAAAAACTTCGTAACGCCTGCACCAAGTTAGAGAATTATATTTTACGGCATGGTTTAAATACAAGAAAACATCAGAAAAAAATAGGAAAACTTAGTAATTATGGACGTGACAAATCTTAAATGATGTTTTAATGATGAGTAGCGTTATTAGTTCTATCGAACGTGTGTAAACAGCGCTAAATGATGAAATAATAGACAAGGCAATTATGAAAAAACCTTTAAAAATTATATTCGAACACAAGACGTTTTAGTGAATAATATAATATGCTATTAAGTAGTAAAAATCCCACAGCTTAATGACATTAGAGAAAACAGGTTCGGTTACAATTGGGTGGTTTTATAACCACTTCTGTATTGTATTTCGTACATAAACACGTCACAAATGTAAATAATTATAATAATAATTAGTATTATAAATCAACGCTCACACTGTAGGTATATTGTATATTATAATTATTAGAATTTTAATTTACTTAAAATCTTATTACTTAGTTACTTAGAGTAGGTATTATGATTATACTAGCTGTTAACGGCGACTTCTTTCCACAAGGAAATTTCGCTTACTTCTCGAGATAAAAATTAGCCTATGTGCTATCCGAGACTTTAATCTATCTTGATGCCAAATTTCATACCGATCCTTTCAGTCCTTTTCGCATAATTGAGACACAACCATCCATACTTACACAGTAATAATATTAGTAGAATTACGTACTAATTTGTACGTTTATAATACTTGTGATATGAACGTGTTTTGTCACTTTTTCCCAGACAGCCGAAGTACCAACATAAAATACTTAACCATAATAATAATTTAACCATTTCTTCACAATAGTATACCATTTCGCAGTAATTATTATTTTCACTTCTCATGCTCTGAAAGTGCTTCTTTGTGCAGGGTATAAGCTGCACAAAATAGAATTTTGTGCTCAAGGGCATTAACGTATCTACTCATAAATGTATTATATTAAGGCAAAGAAAATGAGCCATACAGCCAAATGCAATACGAAGTTCATAGATAGTATTTGTTATTATATAATATTTACTTTAATTTATTTGCCTTATGTGTTTTTTAAGATATAATAGATATTAAAATTTTAATTCAAGTACGGTAGGTTAGTTGATTTAAGAAAATTATTATTACAAAATTAATTTAATAGTAGGCTGTATAGGTCTGCAGCCTAATATCAATGTCGTAAGATTTAAAAAAAAAAAAAATAAAGCGGCGGGAAACAGCTCTTGTTCTTTTTTCGTGCATTTATTAATTTCTTCAATTTGCTAAAATTGTTAAAAATGTCCAGTGAAGAAGAGGATTTAACAGTCTCTCACAGAGAGTTGTGCAGCAGATATTACCGCCAAAGTCTCGGGAAAAATATCTCAAAGTTTACGATAATTTTGTAAATTGGAGAAAAGAAAAAAAACTTTTTAACAAAAAATTAAACCGACTCCCAAAAACACTGCAAAGTGAAAAATAACTTAAATTTCGGTAGTCGGTGTCTTTAGTTTTGTTTTTTCGTTTTTGGCACCGACTTCCGAAATTAAAGTTATTTTTCACTTTGCAGTGTTTTTGGGAGTCGGTTTAATTTTTTGTTAAAAAGTTTTTTTTTCACTCCTTTTAGTTGGATGATTTTTAATTTACCTAGTTACAAGAGCCTAAATGTCAACTACTTATAACCTTTTACAAAATATTGCTTTTCCCAATGCTGGGCCGTTAATTGTGGAGGAGTTCTCCTGGTACTTCACCATCAGCTCTACATCACCATATGCATTGTGACGAGCATAAAGTGCTTAACATCCATATTCAAGTAATCGAATCGCAATCCACTTAATACTTATTATTGAGTAGTTTCGGCGGCCATCTGTGGTCTTCATCATCAGTTCCACTTCCCCAAATGGTACTTTTTGAGAGCAACTGCACAAGTTACTATAAGAAATACCCAAAACGCCATAGGTGTGCCTATAATATTTGAAGAGTTCCCTCGATTTCTCCAGGATCCCATCATCAGATTCTGACTTTGGTGATAATGGTACCAATTTCGAAGTATACCCATTCGAACAAAAAAAGAATTTTCCAAATCGGTTCAGCCGTCTTCGAGTACTCGATGATAATACATAAAAAAAAAAAAAAAAAAAAATATACGCGTCGAATTGATAACCTCCTCTTTTTGTCGTCGGTTGAAAAACAGCATGATGCATGTTATGTTATACTACTGTTTTATTTCCTCGCAATCGAAGTGAAAAGCAGAGTTTATAACTCGTCCACAAAACCATTTTTATCTTCGACGTTACTATCAGCCCTCGCCTTCGGCTCGGGCTGCTAAAAGTCTCGGATAAAAATGGTTTGTTTTGTGCACTTGTTGTAAAATCTACTATTAATACCCATGTCTTCATAAAATAACTACCTACAATTATGCAGACTTGTAAAACTATGTATCATATCGTGTTAAAAGCATCAGATAAGAAAAATTAACATGTCAAACGATTTATCAATCAAAAAAAGCTTATCTTAAAGGATCAAAGAACTCAAAACTACCCCACGACAAAGCTTTTTAAAATCAGCTTAGCTACACTGTTTCATGTACAAGAAAACTATTACCACACGAGTATATAATCTACAGAAACTTAACTTCATACAATATGGGTTGCAGACTACATATTACATTATTTTTAAATCAGTTAATACTTTTACGCTTTAGTTGGATTACCTTAAACTTATCAAATACCGAGTTTTAAATTTGTAAACCTACTATCATTTAAATTCCACACTTTACAGTGAAGTTATTATATCACCAAAATTCAAATGAAAATTTTATTTGCATTAATAAAAACTATTGAACTCTGATTAGGGCAAAAAGTAAAGATTGCAATTTTAAGGTTTAGTACCTAGTACCCACTACCTACTATACAATTCTATAGTGAAAAAAGTGCATGACAACTAAGAAAAGTTCTCCGGAATTTTGTATGTACTTACACACTTTATTTTCCTTTTTTTAATCCCTAATTCATATTGGAATTATGTTGTAAAAAATCTAAAAAACCCGACTGCTCAACTGAAGTGGAAAACATACAGTGCAATACATGTTGGCCGAGCGTTGTCGAGTGAAGGCCAATACCAACATGTAGACGGTATATTTGCCTTGTCTTGCTATCGCTCGGTGTCACTTGCCTAGTTGGCCGAGTGGAGGCCAGCGCCAACGTGTATAGTGCTCATTTGGTGCAACTTGTCTTCGCTCGCCGTTGCTCGTGATCACTTGCCTCACTTCAGCCTGCTATGCTTCTATGTTGGCCGAGCGTTGTCGAGTGAAGGCCAATACCAACATGTAGACGGTATATTTGCCTTGTCTTGCTATCGCTCGGTGTCACTTGCCTAGTTGGCCGAGTGAAGGCCAGCGCCAACGTGTATAGAGCTTATTCGGTGCAACTTGTCTTCGCTCGCCGTTGCTCGTGATCACTTGCCTCACTTCGGATCGGTGTCGGTTTTTGGTCACAAATCAAAGGCGCTCGCCTGCGCTCGGCCAACGTGTGGGCAGCTCTACAGACCCTCTTCTACATTGGTTGTCTGCATTGGCGTTCGACGAACTTGTCGAACGTGTGGCCATTATTTCATGCCTTGTACCTATTTGCCAACGCTCGCGTTGGCCTACGCTCGGCCAACATGTATTGCAGGCTTTCGGATCGGTGTCGGTTTTTGGTCACAAATCAAAGGCGCTCGCCTGCGCTCGGCCAACGTGTGGGCAGCTCTACAGACCCTCTTCTACATTGGCGTTCGACGAACTTGTCGAACGTGTGGACATTATTTCTTGCCTTGTACCTATTTGCAAACGCTCGCGTTGGCCTACGCTCGGCCAACATGTATTGCAGGCTTAAGAAACAAGCACATTTTTATATTTAAAAGTGACAAGAAGGCGGGACCCAATTGAACACATTTTTTTAAAATGGGATTGGTCCGCTTGCTTGTCACTTTTAAAAATAAAAATGTGCTTGTTTCTTACACTTCAGTTGAGCAGTCGGGTTTTTTAGATTTTTTAAATAAGTTTTTTTTTTTTTTAACTTTTTAGTTAAAATATTAATTAACAATTTTTTAGTTTTCCCGGTCGTGTCACATTGGCACTCCACCGGATTCAGAAAGTGAGTCCATATTTTTAAACTTTCTCATTGTGTTATTTTGCTAGTATTACACTAATGATAAACATGATATACTTTTTTGAAATCCTTATGTTAAGCCCTTTAATTTGATACCCATATTGTAGTATTTGAAAAAAAAAATTTTTTTTTTCACCATGTATAATGGCTTCGCACAGCCGCCATGTTTAATTTTTTTAAATGTCACCTATCTAAGAACACTCGGACTGTTAAGACAAATCTAACGATACCTCAATTGTGTGAATCCGTTCAGCAGTTCTGGAGATATGAGGTAATAAAGAATATTACAAACATACATACAAGATACGCGCGAAAAACATAACCCTTCCTTTGCAGTCGGGTAAAAAACATTCTTAATGATATTTTGACAAAATTGTACTTACAGCAAGCAGTCAGTGATCGGTTACTATTGGTTTATTGCGTTGATTGCACAGAACGCCACTATTAATAACGTAGTGTAGAGCTTACTCTACACTACGTTATTAATAGTGGCGTTGTGGGCCTTAGCCCTCTGACTCTAAACTATCAACTCCGTGCATTTCTTCAGCATAAGTCCAAGACGTGTTTCAAAGCAGGTAGTTAATATGCAAATATTGCAACGCATACTATGTGTTCAAGCATTGAAACCAAGATGTGTTTACGAATATTTCTTTTGAAATTATTGTGATTACTTTCGAGGCACTGGAGTGTTGAATAGCTCTTGTAAGCTGTGTTGGAAGTTTTAAATGTTTTAAAGGAATTAAATGTCAACGAAGAATTCTAGAAACTTTCGTTGATGAGAGGATGTGAAAGATTTTACTAAGAAATCTAGGTTTTTTGAGGTAAATCTGAATCTTTTTAACACAAGTCACGATATATACTATTAATATTCACTCATTAAAAAAAAATCTTTGATTAACTATTCTTTATCAAAGCTAACCTTTAGTCAAAGAACAAGATTTTTTTATGAGTTTTCTTACTAACGTTACGTATTTAAATTCTACTTTTAAGTGTCGTTTAATATATGCTAAAAATTACCACAAATATTCATCTGCTAAGTATTACTAATACTAAGAAAACATTCAGGTTTATTATTAGTGCGTTTGTCACTAGTACGTCAGACAACAAATTAATGAGTTCGAGCGACGTAGACGTCCCGCAGATGCGATCTTGCGATTTGTTGAGTAATTGTACGACTAATCGCATTCATATGTCTTTCATACATTCAATTAGCCCGGGACTATTTTATGCAGATGACCGTATTTTTCAATGGAAGCTGTGAAACGCCTCCACAATGAAAGATTGCTTTAAGTAAACTTTTAAATATTTTAATATGTAAATTCAAATAAAGAACCAGTTTTATAACAGCATTTTTAATAAATATTAGTTTAAAAAAAACTAGAAAAAACTACTAATTTAATCCATACTTAATTCGTTGAACAAAAATAAATTACCAAGATAACATCGTATGCTAATCAAAACTCCATTTTTAAAATAAACCCGCACCCAAGGAACACGTGTTTTTTTTTTTAAAGAAATCTTGAACACAGGCATGCGTTTAGTATCGCGTTACAAATTCGTCACATTCTTTGCTCCTTGTCTCTGACACGCCGCCATTTTGGTTTGACCCCTATTCTTTACAGGTACGTTCGTTGACAGATATCAGTTTAAAATTGACGTATGAAGCCCTAATTTCATATGAATACAGTAGCATGTGGCAGTGTCGGGTTACAACGAACGGTCACGTAGAGACGATTATTAAAAAATAGTGGCCAGAGAATAGATGACTGCCATGAGGGATCATCGCTGGACACTCAGAGAATTCTCCACGCGATAGAGACTCATGATCAGACTACAAACGCACTTATTAAATAAAATTAAAAAAGAAGCGGTGGGAACAGAAATAATTCCTTTGAACTTTTTACGAAATAAAATCATAAGACTTACAGGAAATGATATTTGCGAGTAATAACGAATGATATTTGATATACGGGTGGTCGTAAAATATACACAAGTTATTAGTAAGTAAGTCGAACTAATCATAGTGTGTGACGACGATAGTAAAAACCTGATGGAACTTGAAAGCTGGTAGTTTATGTACGGAGTATTTACTACTAAAAATAACTAAACCTTATGAATTGCTATTAGCAATCTACAATCTTTACCATCTTCAGACTTCGTGAACTGATCGATAGCATTTAATAGCTATTTTTGAATTTCTCAAAACCTAAACTAAATACAAGATGCTGTAACAAAAATTGTTTCAATTTTTTATTTTTTGTAGTTAATAATGCAGTTGTGTCGTTTTAATGTAGACTAGAATCGGCACTAATAGTAATTAGTGACGTCAATTAAAGGATTTTTATAATAGGATGACTACATCCGATTAATTCGATAAACTTTTGCTTTATAATTGCTTGTAGTTTTAACCAAAAAAAATTGGCCAAGTGCGAGTCAGACTCGCCCAGGAAGGGTTCCGTAGTAACTATAATAATATACTTAATATAATATGTATAATTATTTGACGAATAAAAAAAAATCTTAAAAATTTCTTAAAACTAGCTTATTTACATTTTTACAACTACGCTAAATAAAATGTTTCATAGTGTTTGTATGAATTACAAAGTTATATTTGCGGTTTTAAAAAATATGCTGTATCTCAAAAACTCCAGACCCGATTTCGTTCAAACCAATTTTGGTTGAAAGTTTACATTAAGATCTACAGACATATATTTTTTTTAGATTTTTCACTCCATTATTATAGAAGTTAGAGGGGGGGCGGATATTTTACCACTTTGGAAGCTTATATCTTTTAAACGATTGACTTTATGAAAAAGTGGTTTTAGAAACCCTTATATAATTTTTAAAGACCTGTCTATAGATATCACACTCGCATAGGTTTCATGAAAAAAAAATATTTTCAGTTCTAATTCCATGTATGGGGACCCCCCTTTATTTTAAATATTTTTTAATTTTTTTCTTTAAATCGGAAAGCGGTTCACAGAATACAACTACCTACTAAGTTTCACATGTACAGTCTTAATAGTTTCGGAATTAAATGGCTGTGACATACAGACGGACGGACAGACAGACAGACAGACAGACAGACGGACAGACCGTTTTACCCTAAAAACAAATGCAGTTCTTGCAGGTTATTAAGGTGGGCTATTGGAACTAGGTATGCTGGGGGCAGTTTTCAGTCTAACTGGATGCTGCCGCGTACTAGTGTATTACATGGAACTACTACCTATCTGACCACAACCCGGCAGTTTTTTTTTTTTTAATTACTGTTGGGTCCACCCTTGACCTCGATCTCGCCTGATGGTAAGCGATAGATGAGGTCTAAGATGGGACGAGCGAGCCCAGAAGATGCCTATTTACTCGTGCTTTAAAGGCTGAAAGGTCATAAGTGGCAGGGAACACAGAAGCCCGCAGAGAATTCCACAGCTTTGCTGTGCGCACAATAAATGTGGAGGAGAAGCGCTTGGTACGACGAGACGGTATATCAACCCAGTGTGGGTGGTACCCAGCCGTGCGTCTGGTAGACCGGTAGTGAAAGGGAGATGGAGGAATCAGGTCATGGAGCTCCTGCGCACACTCCCCGAAGTACAATCACACTATACCCCTTCGCAAGAACAGTGAGATTTTGTGGTTTCTGACTAATCGTTACGACTATCAAACATGTACAAATGGCAGTCAGGACCAACAGCTTTATGAGCAGTGATCGGAATAGGTAGAGCTATTTAGGTTCATTGACCGTAAACATTGATGTTACTATGGATATTCCACGGGATTCCGACTGATACTACGGGATTTTATTGAATTTCATTATTTTTGTCAATATGTATAAAATGTGAATATGTCTATGTAAGCCAATAAGCGCATGAGCGACGTTGTAAATTTTACAACTGTAAATGTTTTCGTACAACTTCAGAACAAAAATGTTTAAATGATTGTTGATTCTTGAATAAGAAATTGTTACGTAAAAAAATATATGTGGTTTAATGAATCAAGTTTATCCATTTATTATACTATCCTTAATCCCGTCCTTCTTATATTTACCCGTCAGAAAGGAAGTGTAATCTTTCATTAGTCCCGAAGGCGAGAATAGATTTTATATGATTTTACTGACTACTTAAAAACCAAATCCCGGCACTCGGGGAATATCCATATTATTCTAGCCTATGGCAAGTACATAAAACAGCTCTACCTATTCCGATCTCTGTTTATGAGGCACGGAGAAATCTTAAACTTAAGATGTTCACCCAGCCATAGACCTAGGAAAGCGTTGCCTAACCTCGAAGATCGTGCGGTTGTTATTATCTAGCCACGATTTCCTCAGGACGAGTCCGCAAATAGCTAGCTTATTATTTCTCAAGCTGACCCAACGCACATTTTTATTTACATGTACCTAAGTGTGGGTTCACAATAGCGATTATTTAATTAAGCATACACGTGGTAGTCGTCACGGCTACCACACACCTTATATTTTGCGCCTTCTAATGATTTATTTATGCTAGCAGTCGTGCGGGGAATCGCTTCTGTGGAAAAAAAAACAAACTCTGCTTCATACTATAGATCAGAAATTCAGAAATCATGTTAGTTCAAATGTTGCGTTCAGAGTATATTTTTATTTAAATCTAATAAATTGGGTTATTAAAAATAATGAGATTTTGTAGAACTCGTTTTATTTGTAACGGTGTATCATTTATATTATGATGAAAAAATTATTCGTAAAAATAATCTCACTAGCCTTTGAACACCAATAAGCATAATTTTATATACTACCCGTCAAACAATATAAAAAAAAAACTACTTACTTAAATTACATTTTCCCATTAAACTATTACACCTACTGTCCATATTATATACCCTATGTTTTCTGCAACATACCAACAGTCTACTACACGTTAATCCGACACCCCCTCTGACCATCTATACTAATATTGTACGAGTAAAGCGAAAAAGTTTGGTTGTTTGAATGCGCCAATCTTCGAAAATACCCGGTGGTTTTGGATGAAATTAGTTATGGAAGTAGCTTGAAGCTTAAGGAAGGTTATAGGCTACTTTTTATCCGACTGCAAATGAAGGAGGTTATGTTTTTATGGTGATAAATTCCACGGGAGCAAAGCCCCGCGCAACTGCTATAATTAGTGTACATATTATAGTTAGTGATAATAGTGATGCGTCGATGATACAATTGACTACGGACATATTTTTTTTCTACTGGATACAAAATAAATAGCAACCTACCAATACATTTTTATGCCTTATTTCACTACCTAGGTTTAGTTAATTTTACTGAGGATAAAGTAATTAAGTATCAGAGCTTTTTCTTGTGTAAAAATATATTTTTATGACGCAAATATTTAAATATATTTTTATACTAAGCTTTTTAATTGCAGGCAGGCCCGTTGGTATAGTGGTCAGTGGCCCTGACTGCTATGCTCAAGGTCGTGGGTTCGATTCCCACCTAGGACAAATGTTTGTGTGATGAGCACGGTCATTTGTTCTTTGTCTGGGTGTAATTTATCTATAATATGTATGTATTTAGAAATATATATGTATGTTTATCAGTTGTCTAGTATCCATACCACAACCTCTGCTTAGTTTGGGACTAGATGGCGTTGTGTGAAAAGTTGTGGAATATTATATTATATTATATTATTATACCTATTACTCTTTAAAAAAAACTGAGTAACGTTATGGAATATTATTATTATTATTATTATTGCAAAATAAAAATAACAACACTACGATGTACTAAAAAGACCTATAAAATCCGCGCGTGATATGAATTAAGTAAAAATAATTTTTATTACGTGGTAGTTATACGATATTGAGAATTTAATTACAGGATTATTTTTTAATTGTATAAGCGTTTTATTAGAGCAATTATTAGTAGTCGTATAATTTTGTAATAAATTAATGAAAGCGAACTAATATTGATTGAAGTCGTTAATTAAAGTAATGTGTCAAAATAATAAGAATTTCTATTAAAGATACTGTTTGTTATGTTTTACTAAGCTTTCATTTTATTTGACTTCAATTGACAATCACCAAAAAACTGCTGAACCAATTACCTAGCATGAATATGAATGGTATGAATATTGTAACAGGGAATAAAATAATGTCAGTGTCAGCAAAAAAATAACTTTGATAAACGTATTTTTATACAAATGATAGCCCATATGAAAAAATATTAAACTATAAATAGAAATGGTAAATTAAAGTTTATTTTAAAACTGATTCATAGTCAAAAATATTTTTTCTATAAACAAAAACCAAACATTAGAACAAAGGGTAATAAATAATAACACATAAAATTTAATGGTGTCCCAAGAAACAATGGGTGCCATTTTCACTTTTTTTGTTCCGTCCTTCTGGTCCGTTAAGTCATAGGCAGGTAGGCCTTGAATGAAGCCTTGTTTGGACTCTTTAGTGCCCTCACTACATAAATGTAAACGAAATTATCATTTTATACATTGCAACATTTAATGATGACCGTGTGGACCAATTTTCGTGCGTAAAGTGTAATCGCGGCAATGGAATGGTTGTCTTTCTTTAGTAAAAAAAACATGTGTTTCTTGTTTATTCCTCTTAGGTAATTTTGTAAAAACTTAATGCTAACTGCTAAATCCAGAATTCGCCTTGCCCGCCAATTCACTCCACATTTGTTAGCAGCCTATTAAACCCAGTAGCGGCAACCAATTACCGTGCTCTTCAGGCCTGGACCCTCGCAGATACCCAGGAGTAACCCGACCGAATGTAAAACACTTATTATATACCCTTTTCGGTTCAAAGAACACGACTTTTAAAATTGGCTGTCGTAAAAACGCTAAACAGCAATTCGCCCGCGGCAAGTCTCGTGGTTTCGTTTTTGTTGTTTTGATGAATCGTTTTGTAATTAAATAATTTAACTGGTGTATCGTTGCATGTACTGTAACGAGATATTCTTTATCTTTGTAGATTATATTAGAAAAAAATATGCTTAAAGATTTCTTGTTAAAACTCTCATTAGACAATGTTTGTTTCACTGTCCAGAATTTTACTAAGATATTCAAAAGGCAAAGATAATCCGTTTTATATGTCCCACCGGGCGCCGCTTACCGCTACGATTACTGAAATTACACATTTTGATACGGTCTTATCTAAAACGGTATACTCTTTGCATTTTGACAGACACATTAATACCGTAAAAGATAACTCAAAAAGTCAATGGACATACAGTCCAAACAGTATTTTTTGGAGATAAGTTTTGAGACCAGGATTAACGAAAATATTCCTTCTACGGATTTAAATAAAGTATAATTTTGAATGGTAGAGTTATTTGTTGTAAAACCGGTTTTAAAGGAGATGTGCGTGAGCTTGTTGGGAAAAACGATTATTATTGTACTTATACGAGAATATAATGCGTCGGAATTCGGAGGGTTGACTGCGCCTAAGTAATTGTTAAGTCAAAAATAGCTTTTTCTTTGGCAGGATATATAATACTTGTTGAAAAGGTAAAAAAAAAGTTTGCGTGTGTTTTGTGAGATTATTAATTTTAAGGAATAGAGAGCTGTAGCTAATGTTTTAACTAAATAAACATGACATGACTAGCCACGTTTCAAGCAGTGGCTTTTTCTCCTAGCATTCCGGTGTGGCTAAGTCGTTTAAAAATGGATACGTCATGCAATAAAAAGTCAACTTCTATTTTAAACATTCCGATAAAATGTGCATTCTAAGTTTGAATTCTCGTGAAAAATATGATGCGACCGGATTTGAACCTTGTTTGCATACGTTCAAGAAGAATCAATTGACCTGTCACTGTAGTAATACCATAAAGTTCCTTTTACATTTGTCTTATTTTTTGTACACATTTTGAATAGATAATGTAAGTACCTACATTCATAATTTTGTATTTCCATCTCTTTCACCTCGTATAGGAAATGGTGAATCAAAAACTGATCTGAAACACGAAATTAAACGGTGAGATGACATTGAAAGACACATTTTTTTCACGTGTTCTTTGAAATACCTACGTATTTCAAAGAACACGTGAAAAAAATGTGTGAGTGAGAGGTCCGATTTCAGTCGAATGGAGGCGATGTGAGACAAGCTGATTATTGTCTTTACAGAGAATGAAGCGGCTAAGTAAAATATCTTCTTCATAAGACCATTAAAATATATATATTTTATACAAATGAAAGTGGTATTATAGGTAATAGGTCGAATAGATAGATAGATAGATATACTCTTTATTGTACACCGGGACAGAATTAAATAAGGACTTAAAAAATTACAAAGGGTGTTGGCTGCAATGGGCGTTCTTATCGCTAAAAGCGATCTTTTACAGACAACCAACAAATGTGTAATATTCATCGCGAAGAGGTATTTTGGAGCATCAAATAACCTCGTACCTATTATAACGACCATTAAACTAGCCAAGTAGCTAGTTTAACAACGGAAATGACAGTATAAATCTTTCCTGAATCCAATGATTCAGTATTTATATTTTTTCCAGGTCCATTCAGCCAAAAAGTCAAGAAATGTAACTAACTCACGGACAAATGGCATTTATTTTGAAAATAGGTTAATAAATAACACATTTACATATCATTTTCTTTCGTTAATTTAAACTAGTAAATAGCGCCAGTGTTTCGTAACTAACTAAGTACCCTCAAATGAAACACCGAAACATACTCAGAGGTCAAAGAGGGTATTGATGTTTGTTACTCAATCACATAAAAATGGCTGACCAGTACTGAATGTAATTTGATAGTGAGATAGATAATATTGGCCGGAATAACACATAGGTTTCTCTTTATCTAGGGATAAACAGCTAATATATAAATGTTAAATGTATTAGATGCTATGCTAAAGGAGCTCGTAGCTAAACTATAACAGCTGCACGGGTCGAAATCTTGAAGAGGTCCGTTGGTCATTTGGACATCTGATGGTCGTTACGGGTAGCCAGGAGCCAGAAAATATAACACCAGTCTTGCCGTAGAGCAGGGTAGGCGAACCTTTATGTACCAATGAGCTATTTTTTGTAAAAAAAAATTTGATCGTAAACGTGCCGTCAAATAACTTTGACTTTGTTATTGGAAAATTAATAATAATTGTATCAACTCAAAACCCTTTATTTACTAAAAATAGATAAATTTTACAATATTTCTCATCGAAAACTCTGTAGTCTACACCCTGTCTGTCATGTCTGTACCCTACGGTCACTCGCGGTCGCTCGTTATAAAATACCTAATTACTTCAGACTTTTTTCTTAGTGCATAATGAATTCCGTGATCGGTGACGTGCCCAAAATATTATGTCGCGTGCCATCATGTCAGTGGCGCGTGCCATGGGTTTGCCATCCCTGCCGCAGGTATTAGCTACTGGGTCGAGGTTGGATTGGCAGTCGCTATGTAAAACACTAATGCTCAGCTGAATCCGGTTAGACTGTAAGCTGAGGAAAAGACAGATGATGATCTATTAGATCCCGAAAGTTTGGAGAGGATGTATGTATGTTTGTTGCTTTTTCACGCAAAAACTACTGAAATTTGAAGTATATAGTTGACATCCTAGAATAACACATAGGCTACTTTCTATCCCGGAATTCCCGGGAATTGAATTTACGCGGTAAAAACCTCCCACGCGAACGAAGTCATGGTCAAATTTTGTGATCTATAATTAAGTATGTATATTTTGTATGTAGGTACATACCTACCACCTAAGTTCAGATTGTGGAAAGCAATAAATGTATTGAGTAGATGATATCGGCAGTATAATTATGAACATCTTCAACCACTAGATTCTAGTAAAAAAAGTTGTGCCATTATATTTTGTAAATGTTCACTGGTTTTCCCCAGTAACTATTTGGCAGTCCGCATATTTGGCCTATCTTGAAATCTACTGCGATCTAAATAACGGACATTATTATTGGTATACAGGATTACTGGAAAGATGTCCCGATCCTGTTAAGGGCGTGTAGATGAGGTCATTAACTAACAAATCAACCCTAAGTTTCTAGGCCTAAAGTATACCATTATCGAGAAAAAAAATTATTTAAATATTAAAATAAAATAGGAATTTATCTCTTTTAAAAATTTATAAAATAAAATAACGAAAGCACGCTTTAGTATTCTTATTTATTAAATAGCTAAAGAATTAAGTTGCGCATAATAAAAAAACATAAAACAGTTAAAAACCTCCGTACTTTTGAAAAAAGAGATCCAATACTTATTTTTTTATGTTTTTTGCAACGTCTTACGAAATAAATATTTTTTTTCTCTCCTAAAAATCACTAATCTATTTTGACGGCGGAACATTTTATTTGTTAGTTAATGACCTCATCTACACGCCCTTAACAGGATCGGGACATATTTCCAATAATCCTGTATTATATATCTAAATCCTAGACTGCTGTTCCTGTAGGGTTCTGAAATATATAGATGTAACCCATTCACTCTTGACTTGAAGACAGCCATCAGGAAATTTAATTACATAATCTTAGCTATTTGAGAGACTGATTTGCATCACCATGCAGGTTCAGTTGAAAACCAGCGATTTTATTCCTATGTGACATCTATATTTTACTATTTTGTATATTTATTAGGGATAAACTGTTATTGTTTACGATATATTATTTGCATACTATTTATAACCTTTTGTGACTTGATCAGCACATCTATACTTATGCGTTTTTTTTCGGCTTTCCTTAACCATACAAATGACAACAGTAAATGTGTACTTATTCGTTCCATATCGAGTAAATCAAACACGGACAAACACTCTCAACTTCTTATTTTTTTTATTAAACAAATTTTTAGAAGTTGCGAGCATTTTAAAAGCTATGTCAAAACAGAGACAAAACTAATTGCGTGTGATTTAACTTTAGGTCTTGCCATAGTGAAATATGCCATCTAGTATTAACAGGGTTTTGTGACAAGGACACCAGTATTTTTTCGTACTCATCAGGTGATATTTTCGTTACTGAAAAACCTTCTATATATAATAAAATTAAAGATTAAAAAAGAAGGATAGAGGCATGATAGAGGAATGTTTCTATGGTTTATCCGTATTTTTTTTCTATAAGTAATACTATTTTAATAACACCCAAATACTAAGAAATATAATTATATGTAAAATAATCCTTCAATCGTATATATTTGTGTAAGTAGTCAAATAGGCCATTCATATTTATTTGGAATCAGCCAAGCAGCTATTATTATATTTTATCTTCTCGCTTTTGTTTCAAGCCGGTTGCAATGTCGCCTTGCTCATTCAAACTAATATAATAGCTTCCATCTGGCACTGTCCTTACCATTTATGGCATAAAGAATGGAAAACCTATAACTACTTATCCGTATGGCATTTTGTTATTTTAATTAGAATTCAGCTGGGTATAACAGGATTCTCAAAAATGCTTTTTAGTATTTGATTTTTTTTGCGTCGTCGAGCTAAAAAGCGCGCGTATAAGTGATTTGTCGCGTTCACCTCTTTTGCAAAACCGGCAAGCGCCCTCTATCGGGCGGCGTGACTACGTGATCTGATTTCCCGTACAAATGAACGCATTCATTGTTATTAACTGTCAGAAAAATATCATATTTAAAAAGATTTTGACATTATTTATGGCCTAATTGATCAGCTTTTTTATGTCCGAGAATTGCCCTTTTTATTTTCTACTCCTGCCTGCATTATGAAAGCTTTTAGAGCATAATTACATCTACTGTACTGTACAAAAACGGAGCGGTGAGTTGTTTCTATACTCTTGCCCTTGAAGTATTTTAATGCAGTTAAAATATAATGAAAATATCAGTAGGACACAAATGATTTGGGAAAAAATACGGAAGACTGCTAGATGTTTAGGGAAGGCCTATGCCTATCAGTATACAGTTTAACAAAATTGATGATAATTTTAAATAGAAGCCGATAATAATTGAAGCAATATTTTTTTAACAATATTTACCCGGAATCCGTTCGGTGACCGTTGTTAACCAGTTTCTTTGCTTGTTCGTTATTTCTTTTTTGTATTTAAAACTTTGGCACATTTCTATTCATCAAAATAAACCTACATATTACCTATTATCAAGTCGGATTATCAACATTGTTGAACTCACTTGCTACAATTTACATGTAAAGTAGGTACTTTCGCAAGGATTATGAAAATAATAACTCCTGATTAAGGTCCTGCTATTTTTAGATTACCATCGAATTAAAATTTAAGTCACGGCTTTGTAACAGATCTTTCAATTATAACGTAGGCACCTTCGTATCAGATAAGGTTTTTTAATCAAAATCAATTTTTGTCTTGCAATCTATATTCACCAATTTGAATTTCGAATCTGTAGTAGATATATATTAGTAGAAAAATGCAAAGGACAGGACATGACATACAACACGTGATGAGAAAAAAAAATTGGCGGGAACTTTCGCCATCATAATTTTATTAAATTGGTCACCAAAAACCATTTTAAGCTAATTTCTACTTTGTGCCATTGAAATAAGGACTATCAAAAGTTTGTAGAAAAGGATTTGTTATTTTTTTAGTTTTTGCGACGCTTTTTTGGACGTATCGTAGAATCTGTTGGTTCTAGGAAATGCTCATTACGAGCGTCGGGAGACAAAATTTATATGTTCACGCTTGTTATCACATGTATACTTAAGTTTTATCTCTTCTTTTTTCTCCTTAATTACAGTAATTAAAGAAGGAATTATGGTCTAAACGAGCTTCTTTACGATCTATCCTTATCCTACGATTTAATAGTTCTACTAATGCGAAAAAGTCGACCAAATTTATAGCAAAATGACCCGTCATGCAAATGAATTTTCACTAAGAAGAAAGGCTACAATCAGTCTAGAATTCCACTGGTATATACTTAGACAAGCATTACATGACTTAACCTACGGGCAGAGTGACAAAGAACGAATACGTGGTCCGTATGGTAATCATAAACCGAGATTAACAGCCTACCATGAAATCTCACTCGATGACAGATCGAAATCAATTTGAATTCCAATGACAAACTATCCGAACGCTACGATTTGAATTCCGCAGAATGGAAATGTAGACCCGCGCTTATAGGTCGTAAACGTTTTGTAGGTATTGAATTCGTGCGTTTGGTACAACAACTGGAAAGATGACTTTTTTTAGCAAAATAGCGCATGAAACCAACTCTTTGGTCAAAAGTCAGTTTTATTTATTGTGAATATGTATGGACTGGCAAAAACTAAATAACACATAGAACTATTATTTTTTATAACTGATTTAAAGTATGTAGGGTGCGTAGAACTGAAAGGATCTCAAAGGTAGGATCATTTGAGATCCTTCCTTAGGAACTTAATTATATTGACAAAACATGATTACGTGGTAGTTAAATACCTACGTGTGTGTACTGTGGACACGATTAAGTCAGGATTATTAGAAATGTTGCAGAAGTCATTGAAAATTTTATTTTATGGTGGGTTATATTAGTTGCACAGTATATTTGTAAACGCATTCAGTATTCCGCGTGTGCTCAGCGAACAACACGAGCGCATTAACATTCTCAACTCTCGCGCAGGTTCTCATAGCAAGCCGCACGCGTTTAATAGCTGTCTCTGTAAATGCGACTGGCTTTTGTTATAAAAATATAAAGTTTTTTTTATTCCATTGAGGAAAATCCAAGTTGTTACGAGTGTTGGTTTTTATTAAAACTGTGTTAAAACTAAGATTAATCAATTTCATCTTATCAACTTTAAATATGATAACACGAACATGATATCAGAACACTAAAATACTCGATCAAATTAAACGATATACGTTTAATTACTACTACTACTAGCTATATCATTGTTTATCAATCGTTAAATAAACTATTAACTTCTAAATCAAAGATTTTATAGCTACAATATTGATATTCTGAATACCTATAACAACAAATAAAAATAATTAGATCCAATAATACTCGTCGAGCGTCGGAAATGCGATTATATGAATAATTCATTTGAGATAACGACCAAAATAAGACGATTGTTCGCTTCTGAGAATAAGTGTTTAGATCTCTTTCCCGCGTAGAACTAAGAGAACCGACGCGACCTGCTTAAATTTTGCTTTAGCGAATGATGATAACGTATTTTCTTTTAAATAATAAACGTATCGAGGGTGACAGAATTACATTTTCTTCTTATATTGGAAATATTTACTAGCAGCAACGATGAAAATGCATAAAAAAGCTTTTAAAACTTGAAAAAAAAAAAGTAACGAAATTCAGTTTTCGAACAGGCCGCTCGTAACCCAGAGTTGTCGCGTTTAACTGCGCGCCATAAAAAGGAAAAAATGAAATATATTTTTTCGTTAAAAAGAATAAAGGGGTTATAAATAATATTCTTTTTTGCTCGCAACGCGCGGTCCCAGCGCTAAGAAATGGATGGCGCATCGAAGATTCGTTCTGATTGAGACAGGATTTCGTGTAAAATATATTTCGATCCTCAGAAACCTGTTTAAGATTGATTAGCTATATAGTTTTTAGAATAGTTACATTTAAAAATGGTTTTTAAGAAACTTTTAGTTTTTTTAGTATCTGTGGTAGAATGAACTTATAACATAACCTCTGAAATTAAGACTAAATATTTAAAAACTTTTATAACGTCGTGCGTATAATTTTGTTATAGTTAATACCTATACTTTATTTTTATTAAGGACATCCCAAGTTTTTCATTAAGCAGGTGCGGTTGCGCACATTTGTAGGGCTATTTTGTTATTTATTGGGGTCCCGCTGATCATAAAAAATAAATGGCATTACAATTATCAACTTTGTTCTTCAAAAGATGTAATTTTAGTATTGCAATGAACATTTCAGTAATTCCGCCGGACATAGTAGTTAATTAATAGGTTCTATGGAAGCAACTTTATCGCAGGTATAATCAATAGCAATAGGTATCTATCTATTGCTAGATATATATCATGCAATTTACAAAAGGGTGAAATGTATTGGAGTTTATATACTAACAAAAAAACATGTCGCGTAGTGTCCACTTTCTGTTAAGACGTTTAATAAGCATATTTTTTCAGTAAATATGTATATACTAATTCTTTCTATATTATGTTTGAAAAAGTAGCGATTCCTAAAAAAAAGGATCAAAATCTTTAAAACTTTGTTATTGATGTCTTTTTAACTTTGGTAATAAGTAATGCGCCAAGTAAGGCTGATTCTAAAAGGTGCGATTTACGATTACTGTTAAATTCATCATTTTAAAAAGTGGATATACTCGATTACGTTGGTAAACATTACGAACATCATTTTGATGAAGAACACAGCTATTATTCGTTGTACGTACTTGTATGTACCTACTTGTTAATAATAATTATTATTATAAAACATAAAATAACAAAACAGAATTCTTAAGTTTATTTGTGGAACATTTTATCTTTACCAACTGGATGTGATTAGATGGGCATCGTACCTACTTTATCAACTGTTTTATTGCTTCTTTTTAATGACATAGGCATTTGCATGTTCAACCAATGGCTGGTACGATGCAGTAAGTTACATTTACGACCGTCAAACGTGAGTTTTGAAAAGCGTGTAAGCAGCATGGCATGTGTCCAGCACAGCGGGCACAAATGGATGCAAAGTTCACATTTCACGCGGCTACATCGGTTCACCGTCACCGATAACGTATTAATTACGTTATAAATTACTCGACACACTTCCCGGCCACTGATAACACACCGACGGCGCCAAATGCACATAAAACACCACAAGAAACGACGGATGTGACTAGAAAACGTTGACGCCAGCCATTTCTGTATATGTAAACGAAAACAGAGACGTGTAAATAGCACGACTCGCCACCCGCCGTGGCCGCACCGCACCGTCGCGAAATCTGTCACCGATTATAAAAATACACTAAACGATCTCAGTGGCGAAATTGCAGGCCAGCGACCCCTCACTGATGGGCCATAATTAATCGGTCGGCACATACCTAAACACGACGTGCATTGCGCTGTCCACGCGTCTTCAAACTCCAAAACACGTCGAAAAACGCACACCGTTTGACACAACACGCACGTTACATACTTGTTATCACACACTGTTGTCGCTTGTTGCACTCGCGATGCACGTAATGTGGTACACTGGTCATTATTTTGTTTATCGCCGGCAGTTTTAGTAGTTGTCGGCGAGCGCGTGATACGGTCCGCAGCCGGCGGAGAGTCGCGAGTATACTGCACACAACAATGGAGCGCGGCGCGCGCGAGAACGAACTGGCACGCACACTGGCGCACTCCCACTCACACAGAAGCGCGCGTCGTGCACCGACGCGCGCTTATAAAAAACCAACGATCGGTATGCAGACGTTCGGTTTGAGCAGGTCCTCGGCTTGACGCTGTTTTCGTCTGCGGTCCAGGGTTCCCGAAATACTTACAACACTCTCCACACATTTTTATTTTACCGCGACTAACTGTTGTTGAAATCTAAATAAGTTGAAACTACGTACAGATAAAAGATTATTTTAATTTTTACTCATGTACACAATGAGTATATTGTCACGTAGATTTTTTTAACGAATCTATCATTTAAATATTAATTGGAATTAAGGATATTTCGGTTATGTTTAGAAGTTTTTTTTTAATTCATTCGATTTCACTAACCATAAAAAGCAAGGACATATTTAGTTTCGATGCAGTGTTATTCTTTAAATAAAGTATTCATTTAATTTTTGTATTCTAGTATTCTATGATTCAAAATTCAAATTCATAACCCAATTCGTAAACTCCATAATATGTAATATAATTCCATAAGATGAACCTAAGACTACCTTCTCAACACAATATTTAACTGTGTGTACTGTTTCATCTTTTTATAATAAACCAGTTTAAAATAAACAAGCACTCATTCACCTCACCGGCAAACAATTTTCTTAAAAAATATTAATTACGAAACTACACGAGTCTGGGGAGAAATTCCCACATGGCAACATTAAAAACAAAAGAACGGCAGTCAGCGAACCTTGAGTGGGCAGGCGATACGATTCGAGCCTGCGCCCGAGTCAGCGCGCCATGTTGCCGGCGGGGTGAGCGGGACGCCGCTATACGCCGCTGTGCGCCTCTCTCTCGCACGCTTGTTAGCGTTATTGCGTGCCGTAACTATACTCGTCAGCGACTGTACCACACACCCACACGTACGCATTGTTATCTTACACAAAATTTATAACGAGCAAGTCGTATTCGGTCCCGGTCGCGGGCACTCCTAAATTCTTTGCGGAAGGGGTTCATTTTTTTCTCATCTCGAATCCTTACGCCTCAGTTTCGCCAGAGGCTAAATAAAATTATAATGATCGCTAATGTTGATAGTTTGTTTTGTGTGATTCGGCTTGTTATTTTGGCAACACTGATAGTTTTGGCGGGCTCCGCGTTGTGAATGGTTACTATGAATGGCGTGAGTTTAGTTTTAGCGTGTTTTAGTTTCGAGATTTTGTATGTGTTGCAAAGTACTGGTAGTAGGTATGTTTGTGTAGGTATATTGGCATGCGTGGGCCGGTTGATGCCTACTATTTTAGATACCTACATTATCTTTTGGTGTAGGTAGTTTGCAGAAATGGTGAACGAGTCAGTAGGTATTTTATATACGGATACCTTTGGAAGTTAAAACTGTCACGTGTTATCTTTAGACTGCGCTTTTTACACATTTATAATCATCGTGAAGCATGAAAGGCGCCTTATTTGAAGCAAATTAGGTAGGTGGATGGTGTTTGGGGGCGGAACCAAATAAAGTTTAAGAACGATAGGTATTTATAGTATACTTTCCACGTCCCCGCCAGGTGGCGCCCGTTAGAAAAAACCTACCTTGGTTGCGTTAACCCACTTTTTACTAGCGTCCTTTTAAAAGGTCCGGTCATAAACAAAAATCGTGTGATTTATGTGGTTAGTATAAACAATTTTTGTTGATGACATTTCAAAGCTAAGATGTGTGGCGGTATAATACAATTAATGTAAGAGAAATATCATTTTATTATAAAAAAGTTTTTTAGCATTTATTTTACGTAAAAATTACCATGAGTAACATGAGTTGAATTACTTTATTATTATTACATTTTCAAACTATTTGACAGCGAATAATCAAAGTTCAAACCATCTTTAAGTGATATAACAAAAACAAAATTAACTATTTTATAATGTTTCTTACTTTATTTTGCGATTTTATTTGGTGTCCTTTATAAAGCCCAGTAGTAATATCGACTGCTACTTTTTATAAATTTAATATATTTTTTATTAGTAAAATATTTGGCAAATGCTGGGAATCTCAACTCCATGAAATCATCGAAGAGTTGGAACTTGATGCTGAAGCTCTCATCCCTTACAGTATCACATTTTTACCACTCGAAAACGGTAATGCTGATGTCATTAACGACGATTCCGGGGACGAAAATCAAGTACCTACAAATTCAAATTTTACCTGGCAGGCAACTAAAAACATTATTAGCACACGTTAGCTATGACTTTTTGTCATTAGGTGATTACGCCAGTGATGATGAAATGGTGCTAGCTGAAATTGCCAAATGAAAACTTATTAGTAATAACTCGTCTTTACCTTCAACTTCAAAAATTCTGGTCAAACCAAAAACCATAACAATTGTTTGACGACAGCATAATAGATTTGCTTACAGAATATACAAACAAGTATATAAACCAAAGAAATAAAATAGGAACATAACATCTGATGAAATAAAGTATTTCATAATTTCATAGGAATTCTGCTATTCAGTGGTTATGTTGTACCCAGAAGATGCAGCAGATTGTGGAATGCCCTTATTAGATTACAGATATCCACTACCAACAAACAAAGAATTCAAGAAAATGGATCGTGGTTCCCTGAAGTACAAATCCACAAAAGCTGAAGAAATTATTGTGTAAATGAAACGATAACAGTGTACTCGTTATGTAGAATAAGACGCTTTTCACAGCATCAAAAAAAGTATGTACAAACTTCTAAGGCGACCAACTAGCCATCATAAAAAGTTGTAGTGAAAATATGGGGGGTGTAGAGTTGTAGACATGTCAGATCGAAATATTGGTCTCTATCGCACATCGATAAGGGTGAAAAATTGTATTTCCCATTGATTTGTCACTGTTTGGATATGTCAGTCCAAAATGCTTGGCTACTAATTCAAAGCGATGAAGGAGAACTTGATCATATAAAATTATTGAAAGAATCCGGAAAATTACTGCAACTCCACATCTTGAAACGTAACGTACGAAATAAAAGAAAACCGGAAACCAGGCCGCACTTCATAAAGTTTTCGCGTTATGATGATAACAAACATTTAATAAAATACAAAAATAAACAGCTGAGGTGTGTTATTATCCATAAAAAAAAACGAATTTGTCCCTTGCATCCAAAGAATTGTTTTGAATTATACCACACTAAATAACCTTTTTAGTAAGGATTTTTTTTACTTTATTTTATGCAAAAATAATCACCAATAGAGGTACTTCGTTTTACGTACACTACATTAGTAGCATTACTAGCGTCCTTTTAAAAGAACACCATTTTCCTGATTTTCCAATAGCCGAATATTTATTTTTGTATTTTTCTTTATTATCTTATCATGTAATTATAAACATATCTGAATTTCATTACAATCTGACACAAAAAGTATATTCAGTAACAAGTGGGTTAAAGTAAAAAGAAGAAAGAAGTCGAATATCTAATTGACAACGCATCATGTAGGTAGGGTACCTATCAGTGGCGTAGTGTGCCTTGGAGGGGCCCTGTATCAAAATTAGTTGGGTGGCCCAAATGAATGGTAAAGATTTCTCACAAAAGAAGAAAAATGCTTGCATTAAATTAAAATGAATATTTATTGATTATAATTGTTTTTTGTTTATTTTTTTATGCACCTGCCATGTTATCTCTTCACTCTCCACCACCTATGGTTCACTGGTAGAGAATGCCTAAGGCATTAAGTCCACCTTCGTACATTTTGTGTTGCATAAAGTTTTAATAATCTTCTTCTTAATGAGAAAAAAAAACCTAATGCCTAAAATTTACGTTACCTCATGTTAGACAAGTGAATACTAGTGTAACAATAAAAGGCGAAATATTGAAACCCGAAGATACCAAAGCATTCTTGCGTAACTTTGGATGCAAAGCTTCAGTGGGGCCCCCATATAGATAAATATTGTCAAAAAAGCTAAGTTCTGCAGCATATGCCGTTAGAAAAATACGTGGATTAACTGATATCGAAACAGCACGTTTGTGGCGTATACGGCATTTTACTTTGGGGAAATGCCGCCGACATTCACACAGTATTTGTATTACCAAAAAGGGCCATTCGTGCAATTTATAAATTAAGTCCTAAGCACTCCTTAAGAGACAAATGTAAAGAGATTAATATTATGACTGTGCCATCTCAGTATATTTATGAGAATCTCTTGTATGCACACAAAAACATTAATCTGTTTAATAAATACAGTGATATTCATAGTTGTAAATACCTGCTAGGAACAAAGACACATTATGTCATTACTAAAACAAGGTTAAAATAAAATAGGTAGTTCGTTTAGATGCCAATGTATACGTTTTTATATTAAAATTCCTAGCCATATTCAAGAACTAAGTATTAATAAATTCAAATTATTTATAAAACGTAAGCTATGTCAGAAAGCTTTTTACACAGTTAAAGAATATATTGAGGACAAGAAGGCTTGGGATTCTTGGGAATGAGATGCTCCAGTGATATACGTGTCTTTTTTATTTATTTTTAAAATTTTGATTGATGATTTATTTTTGATTGATTAAAATATTTGCTTTCTCAAGTATTGTATATACCTACCTATTAATTTTGTATTTGTTTGTTGTTATTCTTTTTTCGTTGTTTTTACTTTTACTATAATTTATTTAATGATGTCAAGCAGTTTGAGTACTTGTGTGGCCTACCCAAATGTCCTTACTTTGGTATTGTTCATCAAATTGTTGAGCTCCTTAAGTTCTAAGTTGAGCTACACGATAACTGACAAAATAATGCTTGCACTGTCTGGACAGGTTTGCTCAGATTTGGGTGCTTATCATAATATACAAATACAAATTATCTGGACTTTAAAAGAGACTTTGTCCTCTGAGTTTGTTTCGGTGTTTCTTCTGAAAGTAGTCAGTTAGGAAATACCGGCCTCATCTAGCTAAACTAAACACGCAAAAAAACATGACGTGTAAAAGTGTTATTTATTTATAACCAATTTACAAAATAAATATTTCATTTCATTTCATCAAAGTCCTTGGGTAATTTTTTATCAATTGTTATTTGAAAAAAACTTCTTTCAGCTGTTGTGGTTGTAACTGAAAGGGTCAAGAATAAAACATGCTGTCATTCCCTCCGGACGTCTGGAAAACTGGATGGATTTTATCAGCAATAATTCTATGAGTTCCTTAATTCATTATCTCATCATTTCATGGTAGATGGCGCTGACACGTAAACATTACTTTTGACTGTGCTCGTACTAAATTTATATTTAAAAATACTTAAACTCAACTATGAACTGTGAATTCTTCAACAAAGTGAATCTGAACACATTATCCATCCGTGAAAGTGTTATCCACGATTATTGTGCGTCTCTAAAACTATACTAACAGTGACTTTAAGTGACCCAGACAGTGACTTGTATATTACGAATCAAGACGTTGTAAGTGCTTGTAGAACTAGATTGTGATATTCTGACTGTATATTCTAAATATCACCTGCAACGACTGTCGAGAAAATACTTTAAAACAGTGATTTCTAAAACTTCATACAAAAACATTCCGTTTTTTATTTAAAACAGTTGATTACAACGCCACCTTTAGGCAGATAAACATCCTAAAAACAGTGTTGCCAAAGCAGATTAAGTCTCGGTGCCATTGGTGGTGCAGTGCAGCAGTACCCAGCGGCAGCGGTTCAGTGCCGCAATACTCACGGTGCAGTGCAGCAACACTCAGCAGTGCAGTACAACCACAGTATAAAGATCATACACGGTGCAGTACAGCGACACTCAGAGGTGCAGTGCAGCAATACTTAGCGGTGCAGTGCAGCGATACTCAGCAGTGCAGTGCAGCAACGACGACGTTGTCTGCAAATTGCTGCTTACCTAGGTACTCTAATATACTCTATCATAATTAAACTAACCACGTAATGGAAGCTAGTTTGCAAAATGTTAACACTAAAAAAAGATGTCATCGAACAAGTTTAGATTTGCATGACAGTGACTTTGATTTAAACATATCATATCAAAGTTTACCGGACAACGTCACTATCAGAAATGAAGTGACAGAATTAAAAAATAAACTTGAAAAGTTAAATGGGGAACTGCAAATAGCAAACTCTGAGATAGATAGATTGAATATTGAGAATAGCGCCTTAAAAAAAGAATTGTCACTATCCCAGCATAAAATTAATCTGTACAAATCTGTAGGCGCTTTCGAACCTGATAAGAGTACCAAATCGATTGCTTCGTCTCTCAAATTTTATTCTCCACAGTATCGAAAGCGATATAGGGTGTTTGGTATAAGAAAAGGATTAATAAGAACATCCTCTAAAGAAATAGATTTAAATGAAGTGAGAGATGGCAAAAAAACTAAAGAAAGCTACAATTTAAGCTCCTTTTTCGAGCAGCCCCTAACATTAGAATGTGACTTACAAAACACGATAATAAGTGACCAGCATTCGTATCGACATATTGTAGAAGAAGGTAACATTGAAATGGGGACAATTGTTGACACAGTGACAGCTGGAACCCTGACCATAGATATGAAAAATATTTCAGAACAAGAAAAAAAAAAGTTAAGTTTAACTTACAACATAAAATCGAATGCAGAAACAAGTCAACCAATCAGAAGAAAACATCAGGTAAAGATTTTTGCGGACCAAACGGGAATTAATATGAGAAGAGTGCTTCAAGAACTTCTAGGAAATTCTTTCCAAGTTACTTCGATGATTAAACCGGGTGCCCCTATGGCTGAAGTAATAAGTTCATGTATTGAATTATGTAAGGGGCTTACTCAGGCAGACTACATATTGATACTAGGGGGTTCTAACGACTCTAATCCTTTGAATTTTCAGTCAATTTTGTATTACACACTGGGACAGGTGAAACATGCAAATGTCTTGGTTGGCAAACTCTATAAAAATAATTATCTCAATGTCACTATGCTCAATAATTCACTGAAACTGATATGTAGCCACTTTAGAAATACTTCGTTTTTGCCGCTTGATCTGAATTTTACTCATACTAGAATGGCTTCAAAATACATAAATACAAATAGAGCAAGTAGGCTAATTCATAAGAAAATACTTCATTTAAAGTACAAAACCGACTATTTGGAATATGTTAAAGATAAATCTAATGAATTAAAATGCTATAATAATGCATATACACAGACAGAGATTGAGCCTACATCTAACAATTATAAACCAGTTACAGATAGTTTTGGCACACAGACTGACGAAAATGACTTTTTTCGATCTTAATTCAACAATCAAATGTTATAGCCAGACAATTGTAGCTGATCCCGATAAATATATATCCCTTAAAATATATCACCAAAACCTATGCGGAGTCATGAACAAGAAAAATGAATTAGAAGTTTATATGGATAGCCTTGATAAAAGGCAGGATTACATGTGTATAAGTGAACACTTCTTGAATGAAAGCACAGCAAATGTTTTTAATCTCAATAATTATAGATTAGTAGCTTACAACACTAGAAGAAATAAATTAAGAGGGGTAGTTTAATTTTGGGGCATGTGGATAGACAGACTGAAATATGTGAACCAATAAACAAATTATACAAAATGGAATGTTTTGAAATTTGTGGTACTCAAGATACTATCACTGGTCTTTATATCTGTTGTTGCTATCGAAATCCTGTTGATAAAAATTTTGAACAGTTCTTAGAAAGATTGGAGAAGCTATTGGACTATTTATTATTATTTACTATTTATTCAATAGGAAATGCATAATTTGTGGTGATTTTAATATTGATGTGCTAGTGGACAATAAAAAAGGTACGGAATTCCTTAGTATGTTAAAATGTTATAATTTTAGGCATCTAATCTCTTCGGCTACTTTCATCCGTAATAATAGTACGTCATGTATCGATAACATTATAACCAATCTGCCTCATGCATGTGTTTTAGATTGTGAGGTAGATCACAATGGTTTGGCTGACGGACATGCAGGTATTTTTGCTGAGCTTTATTTGAAAAATCAAGCCACTCCTAATTTAAATGAGGATCAGGTTATTGTAATAAATAAAAGAGTATACAATAGTAAAAATGGTGCAGCATTCGCACAGGGCATTCTTAAAGAGTCTTGGACTGGTATGGGTATTAATACGTTTCTTAAAAGTTTTTATAAAGTGTTTCGCAATAGCTACAGAAAGAGAGAATGTAAAACTAATCTTAATAATAAATTACAATTAAATTGGATCACCAAAGGGATACGCACCTCCAGTAAAATGAAACGTTTTTTATGTGCACGTAATGGGAGTAAACTCGAACCAAGTGTTTTAAAATATAAAAATATCTACGTTAAGTTATATAGAAAAATTGTTTCTAAAGCTAAAAAGCTTGCTATAATGTGTCAAACAAATAAATAAAAAAATACGTGTAAGGAAATATGGAAAATTGTTAATAAATGCACTAATAAAGAGAAAGTGATTCAGCAGGAACTTAGGCTTAAGGTTGATGGACGAATTGTAGTGGATCCAGAGGAAATAACTAACATACTGGTGAATCAGTTTGACTATAAAAGTGCTACTGATATAAATGAAGTAAATCATACCATGGAATTTCTCCTTTCACACACGGACAAGGTTATTAGTGACATGCATATTTCTCTTACCACTCCTGATGAGATTTGTTCCATTGTTAAAAGAATGGAAAACAAACATTTCTGTGGGTATGATGAAGTTCCAATTAGTCTGTTCAAGGAGCACATAGCCATATTAGCCGAGCCTTTATCTGAATTCTTCAATAAATGTATAAAGGAGACTATTTTCCCAGAACAACTAAAAATCGCGAAAGTTATACCTGTTTATAAGAAGGGAAGTAAATCTGATCCTAAAAACTATAGGCCTATCTCTCTATTACCAGTGCTGTCAAAATTATTTGAGAAGATTCTTAAAATTCGACTTTCAGTACATTTGAGAGTAAACAAAGTGTTAAATAAAAGGCAATTTGGGTATCAGCAGGGTGTTGGAACTTCTGATACGATTTATACGTTATTTGATGATGTTATAAGAAAAATTAATAATAAAATGAGAGTTGCAGGGATTTTCCTGGATTTAAGCTCCGCATTTGACACAATTGACCATGAATTTCTTTTGACTAAAATGAAACATTACGGAATCAGAGGAAATGCTTTGCAACTATTCTCTTCCTACTTAAAAAACAGGCGGATGTACGTTGAAATTGACAAAACTCAGAATAATTATAAGAAAAGATACAAATCTAAAACTGTATGCATATCGAAGGGCGTCCCACAAGGATCGATTCTAGGACCTATTTTATTTTTAATATTTATTAATGAATTGATTAATTATTTAAATACAATTTTACCGGGTATTAATTTAGTAATTTTCGCGGATGACACGAATGCTATAGTGGCAGCTAATGACATGGTAGAGTTAACTGAAAGAGTAAATGCTACGTTACAAGCATTTCATGTGTGGTTCACGGCAAATAAATTATTTATTAATAGTAGAAAGACTCAAATAATGTTATTTAAAACTACAGCCTGGAACACAGATAATTTAAATGTTGCCTTAAATAAAGTTGAACTTACGACCGTTGCCGAAGTTAAATTCTTAGGCATACATATTGTTCAACTCTTAAATTGGAAACCAGAATTAAAGGCAATTGATGCATCTATATCGTCTGCATGTTACGCTCTGAGAGCCCTTAGAAATTATATCAATATAGAACAACTAAAAATGGTATATTTTGCGCTAGTTGAGTCCAAAATTAGATATAGCATACTTTTATGGGGAAACAGCTATGAATATAATTGCAGAAGAGCTTTCATATTGCAAAAACGAGCAATTCGGACCATGGTCAGAATCTCACAATGGGAAAGTTGCCGACAACATTTTATCAATTTAGGCATTCTTACAGTCCCAGGTCTTTATGTACTAGTACTTTTAAGTAATATGACCAAATACATTCAAGACTATGAGTCAGAAGAAGAGCGGCAGATTAGGGAAGGCACCCGTAGACTAGATATGAATAATAACAATTTAACTAATCATAACCTACGAATTGTCAAACACTGTCCACGATACCAGTCTGTAAGATTATTTAACAGGTTGCCTTTAGACATAAAAAGTGCTGTCTATAGTACCGCTTTCAAATCAAAATTAAAACAATTCCTATTGAATAAGTGTCTATATGCTGTAGAAGAACTCTAAGTATAAAATGAAATAAATGTATAATTGTGTTACTTTTTATTGGATTTTATTCATTAATTTAGCTGTACATTATATAATTGTTATTTTTAATTCATTGTGACATTATTTGCTATTTTATGTCGACGGTCCCTACGTATAATCACCTAAGTGGTAGATATGTGATTTGTGTTTTTTAGTTCCGTGACATTCAGACAAACCTAAACTATCGTCCAGTTTAATAAAAACTAATAAAATTTGACAAATTGACCTTTAAATACACACACGACATTTCCCATAACTACCAAATTGACTAAAACTTCCGACGTAGAACAACAATAGTGGCAATCCAGTCGTTTTACGTGGGACAATCCATTGTAACCCCGCGCACCTCCCCCGCAACTGTCACTTGTGAGATATAAGCGTTCGCGCCGGCTATGTTAATGTTCTGCTGCGTGAATGTAACTTATTATAAGTTAAAACTCGAACAGGTAAGCGAATTTTGATATTATTTTGATTCAAATGTATTTTTATTCAAGTTTACACTTAATATTAAGCTTTTACAAATCAATAATTACTTAGATCTTCCATTTTTGTATTGATCAAACAAATTTTGCATAATTCCAACGTACATGTCTGTTTTTGGTAGTTTGGTTGTTTTACGTCGGAGCATTTAAAAGTATAGTGTAGTGAGTGGTAGATAAGAAATTCTACGCCGGAAAATAAAACCAGACTTTATACATAACTACTACTTACAACATTTTACTTGGGAAATGTTAGTCCAATCTCACACTTATGTTATTTTTTTCAGTTCTTCTACAACGTGATTCTTCAGACGATGAACAACAATAGGAAAGTATGATTAAAGTTGTTGCTCAAATTCACAGAAATTTAGCTTCAAATGCCCTCTCCGATTCAACCATTTTAGAAGAACTAGAATCATCTAATATATGATTACCTGCCCACCTACAATCATAGGATAAACATGAGGATAGTATCTTTACTTATCCAGATTCACTTAACCTTCCTAATTTGCCTTTAAGCTCGCAGTCAGCCAATGAAATCACTAAAACAATTGTCGCTCATCCCAATGGCGCTGTTCTCTCTGACCTCCTTCTGACGATCCAATTCCAGACACAAATATAATTATAGAAGAAATTTACGCCTTTCATGATTCTGAGCAAGCTTTGGATACAAGTACTCCCTTAGGGTCTCCTTCTATTTCAACTATTATACAGAACGTTGAATCAGAAAATGTAAGTTCATTTCATATAGACACCCCAACTTCATCTATGTGTGTCACTTCACCGATGAGTGACCAGACGTATGTACCAACCAGTATTGATGAGATGACAGAGAACGATGCCGATGTTAGTAACACTGAAAAAAGCCAATTAATGAAAAATAACAGAAAAGTTAAGAAGAAAACTGATGTAGGTAAAATACGTAAGGTTAACAAATCGGCATGGATAGATAGCAGAAGAAATCAGTTAAAAACCAGGGTTTAAGTTACATCAGTCGAAATGGAAAAGCATAATCTAAAAAATCGATATTGCCAGCTTGCGATGATAAGTGCAAGGAGAAAATAAGCGAAGATGTATGAAATGTTTAAAGAATTTTGGTCTCTTGGCAATCGTGAGCAGCAGTGGGATTTCTTGGTTCGTTGGTGTAAAAGAATCGGCAAGAGACGCATAACAACAGAGGGCCTATCGGAAAGATTATTTTCTAATTAACACTCTAGATGCTATGAGTTACTGTGTGTAACAAGATGTTTTTAAAAATGAGGATAAACTTTCTGCTATCAACTCACCTAGCACAACTATAACTGCAGCGTTTGACTTTCAAAAAGTACTCTCTTCTCCTCATGCAGAAACAAGCATATTATACTATAAAAGAAAATGAAATGTTTATAATTTTACTATTTTCGAGATGGGTCAGAAAGTTTGAACATGTTATATGTGGCATGACTGCCAAACGAGGCGCGAATGAGGTGGCAATTTGTGTCTACGATTTTATTAAGAATCAATCCTTAAAAGGCATACAAACCATTAACTTATACTCAGATAATTGTGGAGGGCAAAATAGGAACAGAATTGTTTTTATGATGTATCTAATTGCTGCCAAAGAATTTAAGGTAAATATCACACATTGATTTTTAGAAAAAGGCCTCATTCAAAATGAAAATGACAGCATCCATGTTCTAAGAATAAGGAAATAAATACGCCTGATCAATGGTTCGGATAGGTCAGGTGGGCCAAAGAAACTGGAAGTCCTTATATTGTCAAGGAAGTTGCAAGAGATGACATTTTAGATTTTAAAAAGTTACTATCAGGAAAAAATTGGTCAAAAAAATGACAGAAACATAAAAATTATGTGGTCCAGAATCAGAGAAGTTCATGTAACCTCTTCCGAGCCTGACGTTCTTAAATACAAACATACATGTAATGAAACGTACCATCGCTTATTTGTCAGAAGAAGTCAAAATAGGAGGCGTCAAAATCAAACTGATGACATGACATGTTGAGCCAGGCTTATACTGGATCTATATCCTATATCAATTCAAAACGCAAAATTGATGGGTCCTAAGTATCTTTGTGAACTTAACGTAATTCCTAGACAGTACCATGGATTTTAAAATTCTTTTGTCTCTTGTGATGTTCTTCCTGAGTCAGTTCCGATACAGAATAGTAGTAGGTATTTCTCAGTTAATTATGCAGTTTAGTACTTACCTAAACAATTTTTTATTGTGATAAAGATAGGAAATAGATTTTGCAATTATTCAATTGACCTAAAATGGTTTTGTTAGTTTCGCTGATTTTTTACTCCAAAATAATGCTTTTGGTTTTAATTTTTTTTAGAAGAATTTTCATTTTACTAAAGTTTTATTGATCACCCATAATTTGGTAAGAAAATGCGACTTTGTTACTTAGTTATTGTTTTTTTTAATCATATTTTAATTATGTAAGAACAGAAGCTATAAGTTTCTTTAAAAAGTTTTTTGTTACCTACGTAAGTATCCATACTGTTTTTAATTATGTGTTAATGTAACAATACTTCTTTAAAAAATATTGGATTTTTTATAAAATATTATATATTATTAAAACCTAGATATAAAATTGTAATATTGTTATCAGGTACTAAAAACTTAACTGGTCATTACTGAAAACAAGACTGATTAAATTTGATATAAATACTGAAGATGCATCATACTATCGATTAATAAATAAGTATATAAAAATAAAATAACGTTTTTGTGTATATTTAACCTGCTTCTAAATAAAACGTAATGCAAATAATTTGTATATCTTGTGATGAACTGTCTTTTTGAGTGAGTCAAACACTTATCTACTTTTTATAACAGTTTTTGTACCATGATCCCCACGTAAATCTTTCTAAATGGCAATTGCGACTTTGCTTAATTTAATACCTCCGGCGTAAAACTCAATAAGTACCACTTACATTATTTACCACAGAGATGATTCCGCTGTATAAGTAAGTAAGTGACAAATAATACGCTTGAAAGGCCTTTTAAAAGTTTTAATTACTTTTTTTATAAAATAGATCAAATATGAAACCTGTATTCCGAATTTCATGACTTTCTGTCAAGTAGAACATGAACTACATGTGTTCAAAACTTTAAAATGCTCTCCTGTAAAGTTTGCCATTTGCAGTTAGGGGATTGTACGTAGGGACCGTCGATGTGTAACTAATGTTTTTAATGTAATTTATTTTAAATTTTATGGTTTGACCCTGTTTAATTTTTTGATGATATTTAAATTTATTATTTTTAAACTGTTGACATACATAGAAAAATCCAAATTTACTTATTTTATTTTATTGTAAAACTGTAATATTGTAATTTATTTATGTGTGTAAATTCAGATACAAATTACTTGTTTATGAATAAATGACTATGACTATGACTATGACTATGAATTAAATTAAATTATTAAATTGATAGAATTAAAATTTTAAGCATGTATTCAGAGCAATTAATTGTTCATAAATATTAACTGAGATGTCTTTACTGTATTTAGCCGACAGTTTTCCGGAAGCGTTTTTATCACTTTGTTTCGAATTTTGATTTCATAATTTGCTGTCTATTCAAAAGATTACTTAATAAAATACTAGCTTTCTGTAAGTCATTATTTTCATGCCGCTTTAGAAACAGGATTAATGATTTCAAATAGTGAAGAAAAAAATGCAATAAGAAATCATAACTCTCTAAAATGTTATTTATATTTTTACATTCGTCACGTTCATCTTTTTAGTGGAATTAAATGACGTCAGGTCACTCCATGTAAAATACTGATCCCATAAAAAACAATACTTGTAAAAAAACCAAGTCTCGCAACTCAGTTCTTGACTACTGTAAAAAGTTGTGAGATCCATGTAATACCAAGTCGGTTATTAATTTATTCAGTCCCTACTTAAGGGACCTTCTGTCTTAAGTTGTTACGTAATTATCTAACCTAACAACATCTTATAGTGACCATATCAATATTAAAAATCTTTAACGGTTTAAATAAATAGATTGACTCGGTCATCGCATGAAAACACAATATATCCCACAATTTATACATGCATATATGAATTCGATTGTTTAGTGCGATTGTCAAGTCAATTTATCTGGGGGAACGGCAGTGCCCCCGCCAAGTCGAGCAAAAAGCGGCACGGCCGTACCATACTTTTCTCGAAGCAATTCAGGTCATTTTCGACCCCGTATAACTTCGTTGTGGATAAAACTAGAAACCTGAATTTTCAGTAACCAAGCAGGCATTATATAAACACGGTATATTTCAAATTTCATTCAATTTGAACTAGTAGTTTAAGAATTATAACGAGTCAAAGTTCCTTAATTTTGTCACTCACTGACTTACCGATCATCAAAAGTCTAAGGCACTTCTAGCAGACATAGAAGCTTCAAATTTAGAATACAATTTGTGTTTAGTGTATGAATCAAGGAAAAACTAAAATATAATTCAATTTCGGTCCAGTTTTTTAGATACATCAACTGCATATATTTATATGGGACTAGCGACCCGCCCCGGCTTCGCACGGGTGCAATGTTTATATTAAATATAGGCAGCGTTCGCGAGAATCGTTAACGTACGGCAGTTTTTTCGACGCCTTACTCCACAATTTTCACTACCACGAAAAATCCTATCTATTTTCCGGGATAAAATATAGCCTATACGGATTCGGAAGAATCCCTCTAAGTAATGGTAAAAGAAATTTTGAAATCGGTCCAGTAGTTTTTGAGCCTATTCAATACAAACATACAAAAATACAAAAATACAAAGGTTTCCTCTTTATAATATTAGTATAGATTACAAAGTTACATTTACAGTTAATTAATTAGTGTACCTGTACACGTGTACTGTAAAGAGACCACGTACGTCTCTTTGCAAAGTTTCAGCTCAAAATAAGTGACTCACAGAATTGACCCCAAATTGTTAGTTTCATATGTTTCTTGAATACTGATATAAACTCTTTACTTCTTCCGTCTCTATGAAACATTTTAATTTTATTTTTATTGTCAGTTTATCATTGACAAGTTATGTGTCATAAAAACTATCGCATTTTTAAGCATAATAAAAACTTGTATTACCTAAAGGTTTTGTCTGTTATTTCAATTTATTATGCTTAAAAAAACATGGAAAAATATCTAAGACCAGAAAGGTTCGATGCCGACCCATCGGATAACACCGCATCCAAATCATGGGAGCATTGGCGTAAAACATTTGAATACTTCTTAGCAAGTCAGAAGAAGGCGACCGCTCTTTCGTCTTCAGCGGAAGACGCACAGTCGACTAAAGATCAATGGGAAGAAGTCAAGTATCATCTTTTGGTAAACGATATCTCTCCTAACGTTTATGCATATGTAAGTGAAACTCATAAGTACGATGAAACGATTATTACACTAGAGAAGCTGTTTGTAAAACCCAAAAATATTATATTTGCACGACACATGCTTGCATCGCGAAAACGACGTTCCGATGAAACCTATTTACAAGCTTTAAAACAACTATCTAAAGACTGTGGCTTCACTACCGTCGCCGCTGAAACAAACAGAAACGACTGTATACGTGACGCCTATTACTACGAACTATGACGACTACTACGACGATATTTATTCGATAAGATACCTGATATAAGGTATCTTATCGAATAAATATAGGCAACGGCTTTTAGAAAATCTTACTTTAACACTCGATCAAGCTTACAATCAAGCAATTTCCTTAGAAACAGCCGAGGCCTATTCCAATAGTTTCAATAACGGAAATAAGAAACGGCTCAGGTTGCTTCCAATTCCTCCATTCAAAAAGTTGAGCAAAAGAAGAGTTTCTCTGCCGCTACTCGTCGAAGAAAATGCTTCTTCTGTGGAGGGCAAGTACATCTTCGGAGAAACTGTTCTGCGTTTGATGGAGTCTGTCAAATTTGCAACAAAGGAATATTTTGCTTTGCAAACAATCAATCGATATACTGAGCTTGACGCATATCCACTACCCAACATAGAGGACTTAGTCGCTAAAGTAGCCAAAAACTCAATGTTCAGCTTAATAGACTTGAAAAGCGCTTACCATCAAGTTCCAATTTTACCCGAAGAAAGAAAGTATACTGCCTTCGAAGCTATGGGTAATTTGTATCAGTTTAGGCGCATACCTTTTGGTGTGACAAATGGCGTCTCAAGTTTTCAACGAACTATTGATTGGATTACTAGAAAAGAAAAGCTTCAAAAGTCGTACGCTTATCTTGATGACATCACCATTTGTGGCCTTGTGACTTGACTTGACTCGTGAAGAACACGACCAAAACTTAGAGCGCTTTATGACTGCGGCCAAAAAGTATGGTCTGACATTAAGTATGCAAAAATGTAAATTTTCTCAAGACTTTATTAATATTCTTGGCTACAACATTCACAATCACATTATCAAACCTGACTGTGAGCGCCTCAAGCCACTTATTGACTTACCGCCACCACAAGACATACCGACACTCAGACGTACACTCGGTATGTTCGCTCACTATTCCAAATGGATTCCTAATTTTTCAGAACATATTCACTCACTTGCTATGACAACTTCTTTCCCCCTTACAAATGAGCAAAATCAATGCTTTGAGAGTCTGAAAAACGACATTGCTAAATCTTCAATTCATGCTATCGATGAAAATGTGCCTTTTACTGTCGAAACTGATGCATCAGACCATTCAATCGCAGCAGTGCTAACGCAAGATTCCAGGCCTGTAGCATTCTTTTCAAGAACCCTAAATCCAACCGAACAAAAGCATTCTGCTATAGAGAAAGAAGCTTACGCTATCGTAGAATCATTAAAGAAATGGCGGCATTACCTTATTGGTAAGCAATTTCGCTTGGTCAGCGATCAACGCTCGGTTGCTTTTATGTTTAATATGAAACACTCAAGCAAAATTAAAAATGAGAAGATTCAGAGATGGCGGTTGGAACTTGCTGCTCACAAATTTGAAATCGTGTATAGACCCGGTAAAGAAAACTACGTTGCTGATGCTCTATCTAGAGTTTGTGCATCTACAGAATCTCGCACTGCCAAACTTATATCACTTCATGAAGCTCTCTGCCATCCCGGTGTTTCACGTATGTTCCATTGGATACGCTCCAAAAACCTACCATATTCCCTTGAAGAAGTCCGAAATATGACAAGCTCTTGTTGGACGTGTTCTGAAATAAAGCCGAGATACGTAAGAAATACCAGTGATGAGCATAGAAGACTTATTAAAGCAACAGCACCCTTCGAACGCTTGAGCATAGATTTTAAAGGCCCAGTTCCAACGATTACAATCAACAGATTAATTTTAACTGTAATTGATGAATTTTCTCGATTTCCATTCGCTTTTCCACGCTCAGACGTCAGCTTAAAAACAGTGGTCAAACATCTCAACAATTTATTCATGATATTCGGTTTTCCATCGTATATTCATTCGGATCGTGGTACAGCTTTTCTTTCTGCCGAGGTGCAAAAATTTCTTCATGAAAGAGGTATCGCTACAAGCCGAATTACAGCCTACAATCCACAAGGCAATGGGCAAGTGGAGAAATTGAATTCTACGCTCTGGAAAACAATACTTTTGGCACTGAAAACTAAAAACTTATCCGTCGAGAACTGGGAGCAAGTTTTGCCGCAAGCTTTGCACTCTATTCGCTCCTTACTTTGCACCGCTACTAATTACACACCGCATGAGCGAATGTTTAGACACCCACGGAGATCTACTAACGGAATTTCTATTCCAACTTGGCTTACGAATTCCGGCCAAGTATTACTGAAGAAATTAAACAGGAGTAACAAATATGAACCAATTGTTGAGGAGGTGGAACTATTACATAGTAATCCAGATTACTCCTATGTCAGATATCCCGATGGAAGAAAGACTACAGTGTCAAATCGTTATCTAGCGCCGCTGGGATCAGATGACATAGCTCCCCAGAAAACTGAAACTGATTCTTTTGTTACACCACCTACATCACCGATAAATGAGAACCGTAACATGACACCTTCTTCATCTACAGAGGCAGAAGAGTCGGTCTCTAACCACAGTGGAAGGCAAGTGTCTCAAGAACGACCGCCGCTATCTCCGCTAGGTACCGGAGATAATTCGTGGATCCAGTTGCGTGCGCAGACCACCAACATTTTAACTGATTATGTTACAGACTAGTGCGGGAAAATGATATAAACTCTTTACTTCTACCGTCTCTATGAAACATTTTATTTTTATTTTTATTGTCAGTTTATCATTGACAAGTTATGTGTCATAAAAACTATCGCATTTTTAAGCATGATAAAACTTTGTATTACCTAAAGGTTTTGTCTGTTATTTCAAATACCAATAATAACAAACGTGTCACAGCACTATGAGGGTAATAACTTTCCACGTCACTTGCCAATAACACGATAATTGTCTTCGTTCTTCTTAATTTGAAAAATTTTGTCTCTGGTATCAATGTATTGAAATTTCTAATAAGCTCCACACATATAGACATAGGATTACAAAACCCTTGCCATATCGTATGTTATCATCCAAAAAAGCTGTGCACTTGGTATGTATATACCCTTTAAATTACACGTTGTATAGAGGCTGAACTGTGCGACGCTTTCCCGTGGCAACACCATTCCATGGAAAATGGCGTAGCAGCAATTCATGTACGAACAGTCCAGCCTGCTCGCGATTAGGGACAGGATCCTGTTGTTACTACCATACCCTACGCATAACAGCAAAAAAAAGTGTATCTGTACATTGAATGTAATGTATTTACAAAATAAATAATTGAAGAACTATCAGACGGATTTGAATGAAACTTTTTTGTTTCATAGCTACAAATCCGGGCAACATATAGGCTATAATTGATTTCGGAAACCAGAAAACCTGATGCAGAACCTAACACACGAGCGAAGCCGCAGGCAGAAGCTAATGCTTAATAAGTTGCTACAGCAACCGTAATTTATATTTACCTACAAGACGGGGATAGAGCGTGAAAGTAATTAGTGTCGCGCTATTATGGTAGCTGGTTCGACACCCGCTCGCAGAAATTACACGCGACATTTGGCTATATAGATACTTGCAACATACAAGTATCTCTTCGCTTCTCTTCCCGCCACAGCTTCGCCCTCCTCGTACTTCTAGGCGCGGCGCCAAAATTTATTATTATATAAACCTTCCTTGTTTATAGTTCTATCGAAATCGGTTACCCTGTTTAGGAGAAAGAGGCGAAAAAATGGAGAGAAACAGCGATTATTTTGTAACATTTAGAGACTAGCTATGCCCGCAAATTCCGTAATAAAAATAGCATATATGTTTGCATACAACCTCCTCCTTCTTCCAGTGAAAGTCCCATTAAAATTAGTTCAGCCGTTCCCGATATGATCTCAGACAAATAGACAAATTAAAAAAAAGTTAGTGTTCCAATGTCGTGTAAATAAAAATAAGCAGTTGAGATCAGTTCTTTTGAATCCACAGACTGACACTTCAATTTTATATACATTGGTGGTCATATAATTAAGAACGACTGTTTTAAAACAAGCTTTTTTTTCAAACTTACGAGAATTACTCTTTTTGCATGTCTTTTTGTATCTCTCTCGGTATCGCAAAATTGTTCCACATCGTCGTAACACACAGTTATAACATGATTAATTCAATAATATATGTATAGATAAACGTTTTACATTAAACCTACCGATATTTCTATCGTCTCGCCGAGATGAATTTCTCTATTTAGGTACACGTGGAATATTTACGTTGTTTGAAACGTGTTAAAATACTTCACAGCGTGGAATATCATCGGTTTTGAGCACTGCAGGTGATCTTATTATATGACCAATTCTTATAGCGAAGTTTTATTATCACTTCTCTTGTAGATTCATCGCAACTTTTATTTTTCCCCATTGTTTTTATGTGAAATAATCAACTTCTTGACTTTTACAGCACTAAATGGCGCCAAAATTACGCGAATAATGGCTTAGTTACAGAATGTTCTCTATTTAAATTTGAATAAAAAAATTAACAATCCAGCGTTCTTGATTATGTGGCCAGCCAGTAAGTTTGCAATAATATGTTAAGGTTTAATGTAAAACGTTTATCTATAAATTATTTAATTAATCATGTTATAACTATGTGCTACAACAATGTGCAACAATTTTTCGATACCGAGAGAGATACAAAAAGACATGCAAAAAGTGTAATTCATACTAACACTATAAAAACAAAGTTATTTAGCGTAGTTGTAAAAATGTTAATAAGCTAGTTTTAAGTTTTAAGGTTTTTTTTATTCGTCAAATAAATATACATAATTACATATATAATAATAATATAATATAATATTATTATAGTTACTACGGAACCCTTCATGGGCGAGTCTGACTCGCACTTGGCCAATTTTTATTTATTTATTTCAGGCTACTAAGGCCCATATAAAAAATATACATAGATAATGACTAACTATAAACTAAATAACTACTAATTGAGAGAGTAAGACAGCTATGCATAACCACTAGTGCTATCCCACTTTAAGATAGGAATAATTGCTTAATTCTTTATCATCAACCACTGTAAGGTGTAGTATGTATTTATAAAGCTCAAGTTGATTTTATTGAGATGGTAATTAGAGTCGTCATTATCTTGTCACAACAAATGACAGGGAACTTTCCACACTGAATACACTCATTGCCAAGGGCTTTCTATGACCAGGGAATCAAACCATAGACTCTAAAATTCTGAAGTCACAGATGGAGGAGGCAGTTAAACTAGTGCGTCCAATCCCGGAATACCGAGATCTCGGTATTGCGGGATCCCGCGTCATTTTCCAATCCCGCGTGATGCGGGATTACGGGCGCGGGATCCACGGGATTTGCGGGACTGAAAAAAAGCATGCATACGACCGCTCGCGAGCGCGATCGCTCGGTTAACAGTATATTAAATTATTAATCTATGCGCTCGGTGACTGGCGGCCGGCAGTGTTGCAAACAACGCGGGGGCCGATGTCGCCCGTTTTTCACAGCTTATGTAGCCTAATATAGCCGAATTTCGGGCACGCCGCAATTGCGGCGGTAAGACCCCTCTTTGAGGAGTGGCTAGATCGGCGTCACGGCGTCCTGACCTACCGCATGACGCAGGTCCTCACTGGACACGGAAGTTTCGGGAGGTACCTGTGTCTGATGGGAAAGGAGGAAACGCCTGGGTGTCACCACTGCGAGGGTCGCCCTGAGGACACCGTAGAGCACACGGTGCAAGACTGCCCCGCTTGGGCAGAGCACCGACGTGTCCTCACGGCGGCGATAGGCGGAGACCTCTCGCGCCCGGCATTGGTCGAGGCCATGCTGCGGGGCGAGAGGGAGTGGGAAGCGGTCGCCTCCTTCTGCGAAGCAGTCATGCTTCCGAAGGAGGAGGCGGGCCGCGTGAGGGAGAGGATGGCGTCCTCCCTCCAGCCCAGCCGCAGTGGTAGACGCCCACGGCGTCGGACGTCGGCCGACGATCTCCGGCCACCGTAGGCGCGGGCATGCGGACAGCGAGTAAAGGGCAACTCGCTGTCCGACCATGGACCATGCCCGGGTCGACGGTGCGTCGTCTTCCACGCGCGCCTCAAAGAGCGTCAGCAACATGACGAGGCCCCCTCTGCAGAGGGCCGAAGCCTGCCGGGGTCGTGGGACTCATCCCGTTACCGTGGCCCCGGTATGTAAAGGGTTATTGAAGGAACACCGTGGATTTTAGTCAGTAAAAGTCTGACAGTCCCTCCCACCCTGCCCGGAGTGGGAGGACTTATTTGATCATTTTACCACGTTAAAAAAAAATATATATAGCCGAATTTCAGTCAGTGGTAGCCTAACCATGTAGCCTAAAATATCAGTAAGGTTTTTTATTCAGTATTTGTTACTGTTTTTTGTGAAGAAAAAACGGTGTAATTTGATTGATCTCATACTAATAGTAAAACGTAAATAAATGTGGAGTTAGTTGATTAATTCATTGTTTTTGTGATAAATAAACGGTGTATTTTGATTGATCTCATACTAGTAGTAATACTGGAATAAATGTGGAGTTAGTTGATTAATTCATTGTTTTATTTGCTTTATATAATTGTGAATATTTTCAATATGCGGGATCCCGCAAATACCGAGATCGCGCGGGATTGAAAATTCGTAGTCCAGCAAATACCGAGATTGAATTCAGGCTGCGGGATTGGACGCCCTAAGTTAAACTAATTATTTATTGAATTAACCACTGTACTCGACCCTATATTGTACTATTAATGTAAAGACATAAAGGAGTACTAACAGTTAGTGAGCAGTTTGTGGCTTAATATCAACTGCTGCAGGGCTGATATTTGAGGTTAAGCATAGGTTGCGATGACGGTCCATAGATATTCCTATCTATGGAAACATCTTGATGAGCAACGGTTCAGTTTTCGGTCTCTGCCAGCATAACCATCACTACTGCTGGCAGAGACAGCCGAGACAGGTTTTGTTACTCTTGCTCGATTTTCGTGACCAAAATTCGCCGCTCAGAGGTCCACGCAGGGCGAGGAGTGTCCTTCGACAACACGTTTGCGCGAGAACTGCGGCTGCTGCAGCTACTCGCGCCACTGTTCGAATGTGTCGCGTTGTTCCTGCCGCCTCATTCTAGCGAGTAAGACTCCCGGCACGCTATTGCCATCCTGACGCATGGTGCGAATCCGGTTATATACCCTTGCATCCATATCCGCCAGGATTTCCAGCGGTGGAAAGCGTTCCAGGAGTGTTGCCGGCTCAAAGGACACTTCTGTACCCGCATGCGATACGAATGTCCATTTTCCGCTGTAAGCTGTTGATCTTAGTGGAAATAGGTACCTAAAGAACCTTTTTTTTCGGATGAGTACGGTCTTGACTTCGATCTCACCTGACGGGAAGCAATAGTTGAGGTCTCACTGAGGAAATGAGCGAACCTAGAACATGCCCGTTAACTCTTGCTTTAAAGACCAGACGGGTCATGTGTCGTGGGGATCACATAAGCCTGCAGAGAGATCCACACATCGGCTGTCTTAGTAAGACAAGACAGTGTATCAGTCAAGTGTGGATGGTACCCCGCAGTAGTAACAGTAGCTTGTTGGTTAAGAAGTTAATCCCCGTCTGGCTTTTTAAGACCTTAGAACAGAAGGTGAAGGCAAAATATACATTAGTTTCACCCAGTTGCAGCGTCACAGTATTACAATATTTCCTAAATATCGTAATACTGTGGCCGCGTACCAAGCCGACTATAAATCGAATCTACGGGCAACGACGAACGTCATAACTTTCAACCCAAACACGTAGGTGTCACAATGTGTTTTGTATTGGGTCCCTTATAGGCTTGCTTCAAACGGGGAGATATGTACGCACGGTAATTGTTTTGACATTAAACTAGATGTAGTTATGTATTTCGTGGTGACTCCAAAGTGGTATTTTTAGAGGTAACGGGGTTCTAGGTGCTGATGGTGATCACCTGGGATTTAGTGAGGTGAAATTCCTACACTCCCTGGTCTATCCCCCAAAAGGCACTTTTGAAGATTTCCCCCGTGACAACATAATAATAGTATGTATTTCGTTCCAGAAATATTTTTTGACTTATGACTAATGACATTTATATTATGTTATAAAATGGCCATCATTAATTCGTTGTAAAAAAGGGATAGCACTACTCGTTCTCTAGCACCATCTCTCTCTCACAAGGGCACGGCATGTTGGAAAGGCAGTCACTAGGTATTATAGGAAAGCAAGAATTAATATCTACAGAGATTTACAAAAAGAGTGTCTGCAGATAAATGCAGGCTAGGAGCTGTATTCAGATGTTTAAAGATTACACTAGTCGTAGAATTCTTCAGATTATACCATACCTTTAGTTATTTATGAGAATAAACATTTATTGGATTTAATTCTCAACTATATTTTGCTGTTAACGTGCAGGGTGTAGATAAAGACCGCATGATAAAATGTATATCGCAAAAAATTAATGCAGTTCTCCAAAATGTTAAATGTTTACCAATTACGTTGCAAAATACGATTTACGAAAGAAACCTAGTTAGGAATTGGTTCAAATCTAATTTTCCCGGAATAATAAGTATTAAGTTTCCATTACAAACCAGCTAGATAGATACCTAATCCAGGTAATATAACTGAAAAACAAAAGACATAAAAAAACTGATTGACAGACATCATTATAAAGAACGATAGTTATAGAACCTCAGCATCTTAGGATCGTCCATTATGCCAGTTAGCTCGCAATATCCTGTCGAAAGAAGCTACATAGTCGGAATGTTAAAGTATTTCGTTTTTATTCGTCGTCACGGACAAACGTAGTGGCAAAAACTATTAAGTTACATCAAATATTTACTTGTCAAACCAGTCTATAAAAAGATTTCAATCAATAGATCGATATCATAGATAATCATTATCTACAAACATGATTTTTGTTTTCATTTTGCGCATGCCTACCAAATTGTAAAAAAACTAGCTTCTGCCTGCGACTTCGTCCGCGTAGAAGTCGAAAATATTCCACGTGATCCCGTCCCCGACTTGCTTGACAAAGATTATAATAGCTCGGCTAATATACGTGATATAAAGATAATTTATAGCCTATAGCACTCAGGGATAATGCAGCTACAAATAAGCGAAAGAATTTTCAAAATCGGTTCGATAGTTTCAGAGATTACCCCATACATACAAACTTACAAATTTTACCTCTTTATAATATTAGTATAGATATATTGAACGTGCTCTCCGAGTCACGGAGTAATCTCATCATGTTTAGATGTTCACCCATCCACGGACTTACCTTGCAAAGCGTTGCTTAACCTTGAAGAAAAACCGGTCGTTCGTCGACTGAATCCTCATTCATAAATATCTGATAAAAATAAAACAGTAACAAGTTGCTAAGTCGCCATGCGTGTAGCGAGCGTAACTCGACAATGATTTCATTAGAACGTCGGCGGGTCGCATTACCACCGATTACGATCTGTCGCAAGTCGCAGCGACCACGTGACTGCCCCTTATTATAACTAGTAACAATAGTATTCACTATTACTGTAAGTATTTGTTGACTGCTGCGCTGTAGACCGCGTTAATTTGAACGACACTAGCAGTTTCGCACGCTTGTTGCTGCGTAGAAATCTGATTATGTTATCTTAGTACACGAAGCGCCATTAAAAATAATGAGAAATAATTAGCAAGTATCATATTGAATGTGTTTTCACTTGTCTACAGCTACACCTTAAGAAGCTAGATGAGAACGAAGTTTAAATAAAAAGGTATTACAATTCTGAAAGGTTGTTTATTTGAAATTGAAAATAATTTGATAACAAAGGTTGCACGTAGTTATACAATAATGCAACATAATGTGCATATAGTACATCTCTAGTAACTAGAATTTAATGAATTAAAACTTGTGTTTGTAAATAAATACAAAATAAATTAAAACAAACTTTAGTGCCATAGTAGATATTTAGAGATCTTGCGAAGCTTGTCGCCGGATTTGAATATCGAACATAAGCTTTTAACGCCACCAAAATCAGCCAAGTCGTTGGGGCCAAATTCGCGCATCGGAGGAAATGCATTCTTTAGAAGTTCGGGTCACTATGTGGAGGCGTAGTATCACAGATACATAAAATAAAGAACTCACTTGGTTATTTTCAGCCCTAAATACCTTCACGCATGAATTGAATATGCTGTCTTAAATAATAGGCTGAACGCGTCAGCTGTCTTTGCCTCCAGCAATAGCAATAAAGTTGCCTAAGTGAAAATGTTTTAGATAGCACAGAAAACCCTGTTACAACATTCAATGCAGTTTTATCAAGACAATTTACAAATGGTTTTCACACACACAGGTGCTCATTTAACGACATATTGACAATGCATATTTATTACATCGAATTGTCCAATCGTTTAAATTAACTATGAGACCGACGAGCACTTTTAATTTAAAACACACATGCACAATTTAATGAGTATTCTTTAAAAAAATAACGTCTTTAACAGCTCCATAACTCTCGACGCTCTCAATTCACGCGAAATCGTCAGCCTCCATATTTATGGTAAGATATTCTCGTGAGGCTAAGACACGCAACGATTCTGCCACCGTCCGTCCCACCGATCAATGAGTGAATTTTGACTGAATAATTGCTCGCCACGCAAAACCAGTCTGGGACCCATCATTCGTTATTTAAAATGGGAATTATTCAATGGCGCACGTGAATTTCTTCGTTTTATGGCTTATAGATGGCCAGTTGTGTCTTATTTTATGTTTTTGATTAGTTAAATCGCGCGTGCTGTGTGAAAAGAATGATTGATTGGTCGTTAAATGTCTGGTGTGTATGTTTGATATTGCATAATGTTAAATTGAAGATTTATATGCGTTGTATGCACAAATCGCACCTGGCGATTATTAAATAAATGAGGGTAGTTTTTTTATTTATTTTTGTAGTAAAATTAAAAGGTGTTCAAAGACTCGGAAAAAAAAACAGTTCGGGAATTATAATTCGTTAAAGACATTTTGTTTGAAAGTAAAGATATGTAGGCGCCTGTCTATCTGACAATATGCTTACCATTTCGCTAAAAGTCTTTATTTTCGAGATCATTTAAAAAAAAAAAATATATCTTTTTTTTGTAGTGCATTGTTAACAATTGCTCAACACTGTATGGACGCAATGGACTGCAGCTCAATAAGTTCAACATATTATCGTGATTGGTATTCATGATTTGAACGAGTTCGAAACGATTTGCCATGACTGATCACATTTCATGGATTGATTGAAGTCACGCTTGTTTGGCGACAAGAAACTACATTATTGAATAAAAAAAGTCAGACACGGATTTTCTTAACTTTTTTTTCCAGTTCCATTGAATCCTGGCTTCAACCAATTGCAACCTCGCGGCGCCATCTGTTATCAAGTAATTAAGTTTAAATTTTAAGGACAGCGCCATCTATCTTTACATAAATGTTTAGTAAGATAGTTACTAGATGTCACTTTCTACAAAATCACTTATGGTTAAAGCGCCATCTAGCACCACAACTGTAGTACTAATTAGAGAGAAACGTAAGCAAAACAAAATCTATTCTCTGTCATTACATAGGCGTGTTAGTTTTGTAAAATTAACCTGGCGTTATATCCTAGGTAGCGCTGTCGACAAGAATTGCAACATTTGAGCTTATTTAAAACGTGAGTGTGCCCATTCAAACTAGACCAAAGCATTTCGTGACCATAATATCATGTCTACGGTACTTAGATTACGCAAATATTAGATTTAAATGCTTATTTGCGTATCTTGGTGTCCCATATACATGTCCAAAGAGCCGTGTATGTTTATTTTGATTAAACGCAGATAATAAATTTTAAAATGGCTATGTAAATGAAATAAAGCTTTCTATACCTATATGATAACAGGAAAACTAGACTGCGCATTCATGGGTAGTTGTGCCATCTCGCATGGGATGAAGTTGCGGTGTCGGTAACTCATTATCATCATACTTTATACTTTTGATATAATAAAATGGAAATATTTGTTTGTTTGAACGCGCTAATCTTCGAAAGTACTGGGTGAATATGGATGAAGTTTGGTATGTAACAAGTAGTACTTTTTACACGACTGCTAAAAAGAGGATTATGTTTTCATCGTGACAAAGTACGCGGGAGCGAAGCCCCGCGTGACTCGACTGATAGTAATATTACATTCTGTGTTACGTGTAGACAAATGTTACTAACATCATTTTTAAGTACATCCTTACTAACCTTTTTTAGAATTATAGTAACTCGAATAGAGAAATATTCTATTCTCACCTATTCTAACGTGGGTAATATACCGTCATACATGACCTAGGACCTAGAGGTATATCTACATCATGACGGATTGATCAAGGCAGGCAAAACACCTGGAAGGATGAAAGATTAGAGAGGAGTCATTTATCCATTAGTGTGATGTTATGAGATACGGTAGAATATTATTAGGCCATCACATTCAGGATTTACGCATGTCATATATAGACATGCCTAAAATTTTACGATGGTCCAAAGAACCGCATCAATTAATATGGCCTTGACTAGTCATATTTGTTCTTAATAACTGCCTCCGGTAACGAGAAGTTTTTATGCTTAGACTACGCGTTTCTTTCCGCTCATCTCTCCAACCCCTTCTTCTTACTTATAACTTACTTTTCATATCTATGTTCCTCGGATGCTAGAAGCCTAGAAATATGCGATCTTCTTATAAGAGCCTGATTTCATATTTTGGTCATTCATTATTTTACACAAAGCCTTGTCAAAGGGTAACGTGTTACTTAGCTATATGGTTCTGGAGGTCAGACAGGCAGACGCTCTATGTAAAACGCTATTACATAACTGCATCCAATTAGACTGGAATCTGACCCCAATATAGTCAAAGGGAAAGGCTAAGCAAATCGATACCTTGGGGTAGAAAGGTCGTAAAAGCCATAATGTGTTTATGGCTTTTAAGACCTTTCTACTCCAAGATAAGGTCATAAAAGCCCAAGGTACCGAAATTATAATTCTTTAACGCCTATAAAAGGATCATTATTTCTGTTTAGTCTATTCTATTGCAGAATACAGGCAGGAATATTAGGGCAGACCTTAGCGGATTCACAGGCTAAACCATTAGCTATTAGTTTAGAAAATAGCAGGCTCAGTTTACACTAGCTTTTGCTCGCGATTTGGTTCGCATGAAAAGTTTTTCACGTGCATATCCCGATACCGTGGGAAGTCTGGGATAAAAATTAGTTTATGTGTTATTCCAGGAATTCAGCTAGACCAAATTCAGATCAAATTAGTAGTTCTTGCGTGAAAGAGTAACAAACATCCACCAGTCCATCCTCACAAACGGAAGTAGGATACTGATAAATGCACAGATTCTAAATTCAAACTATCAACAGACAATTTGAATAAAGAATGCACAAATATCACTGATGTCGGGAACCCCTGATTCCTTAACTATTAAAATAATAATCAATGTTTGTATGAAGGATCTGAATAAAAAATAATTTTGCATTGAGCTCGATTATAGTCTAGAATAACACATAAGTGTTATAGTACGTAATACGCTACTTTTTATCCCGGAAAATGAGGAAAATTTCCACGTGAGAGAGCTAGGCACCTAATACATTAATTTTCTTTGAATGTACCAAACATGTACATTCTTTCATGTACTGTAAAGATAGTCTATGCCATTAATTCCACCTTCCATACAAAGTTATGCCCAAGAATACTGTAGTATCTTCGGGTTTCAATATTTCGCCTCTTATCGATACACTAGTATTCACTTGTCTAACATGAGGTAACGTAAATGTTTGGCATTTGGTTTTTTTTTCATTAAGAAGAAGATTATCACATGTACATTATTTCATGTACTGGTAAGTTAGTCTATGCCATTAATTCCACCTTATTACCTTTGCATTACATAGAGACTCAAGTAATAATGAAGTAAATACTTAGTAAGTATAGCTTTTTTCGGGTGGAAAAATCATCCAATGAATTCTCCTGCTCTGGGTAGAGCGGAAGGGAGTGTCAGACTTCTAATGACTAAAAACCCACCCTGTTCCTTCAGCTGCCCTTAAGTTCCGGGGCCGCGGTATCTCGTTAGAACATACCCGCAACCCCGGCAAGATTGTAGTATACCTAACATCTAAAAAGTAATGTAACTAACGTTGACCCAACCCAGCAGTCGTTTTCCCAAGTTAGCTCCTGGTTTGTTCATCAATCTTCGGGACATTTTCCAGTCATTTAATCATTTAGAACTGCACAGGAACTGAACACGGAACTTTGAGGCCGGACGGAAAACATATAACACAACTTAACAAGCACATACGTTTGAATATCTATATATATCTTTTATTTATTCCAACGTATATTCAAAGATAAGCATACTGAATTTTATTTTTTTATTTATTTTTAGATTTAAATAATAAATACTTGTCACTAACTAACCTTAATCTGCTGTAAATGAAAGACACAAATTATGTGTAATTGAACTCTCTGTCTGTCTGAACGTAGTCTCCCAATTTACAGTAACAGTGTCTCAGTAATTTTCCATTATGAATTTGATAAATATTGTTTCAAACATTTGTTCTCTTTAAATTATAATGTTTGTTGGAGTTCCTTCCGCCTGTGATACAGGATAAATCCGAGTACAGGCAATGACATTGTAAGACTTACATAGTTTAATTAAGTTTAATTTTGTAATTTACCTATTATGATTATTGAAAAAAGATTATTTATAAATTAGTATTTTTTGGATAATACACCTTAAATTAATGTAAATTACAATTTGTCTGACTGTGTAATTGTGTGTCTATTTATTCTGTGTCTAATATATATTTTGATTTATTTATATTATTTGCGCTGCAACGGAACATTGTGTAAAGACGGAACTTGATTTGTCTGTCACTCTCCAGTTTGATGTGAAAGAAGTACAAACAAACAAAAAAAACAAACACACTTTTTATATTTTATGTATTTAGTTCCAAAACTGCAGATAAAACATCATCCTTTAATAGGACCACGCTCTTCTTACACACCCTGTATACATACCACCAGTCTACTTCCTGATCATATACCTACATTCTCCACGTAGGTTAATGGCATCCGGTACTAAACACATCAAGTTACAGAAATAAAACAGCTTTGGGCTTTCTAGAGCTTCGTCAATATCACTTATAGGTATTTCTGTTACCTTTGCTAAAGTCTGTACTCGTATTACAGAACGAAACTAGAGCGCTGATCTTTGTTTAAAATTCGTTTTGAGACTAGATTTAATTTAAGAACGTTCCTCAAGTATACATAGATTTTTAAGATTTAAACTGTCCTATTTTCTATTTTTAAGTACTAAATATTTTTTATTATAAGATGAAATTTATTTTCTCACTCAATAAATCTAACAGAGTCCATTGATAAATAATAATATCGGGTTAGACTGGAAACCGATCCCAATATATTATTATTTGGGAAGAGGCTGTGCATGGGGAATTTTAAATGAGTCGATGTGTGAAAAACAAGATTTTTTTGTAATAGTAGACGCCCACGGCGTCGGACGTCGGCCGACGATCTCCGGCCACCGTAGGCGCGGGCATGCGGACAGCGAGTAAAGGGCAACTCGCTGTCCGACCATGGACCATGCCCGGGTCGACGGCGCGTCGTGTTCCACGCGCGCCTCAAAGAGCGTCAGCAACATGACGAGGCCCCCTCTGCAGAGGGCCGAAGCCCGCCGGGGTCGTGGGACTTATCCCATTACCGTGACCTCGGTACGTAAAGGGTTATTAATTAATTTAATTTAATTTATTTAAAATAATCAGATAACAGAGATCCGTAGTGTTAGTAAAGTACCTTATTATATTGAAGAATTAATTGATTATATTATTGAAGGAACACCGTGGATTTTAGTCAGTAAAAGTCTGACAGTCCCTCCCACCCTGCCCGGGGTGGGAGGACTTATTTGATAATTTTGATAATTTTACCACGTTAAAAAGAAAAAAAAGCATCTTACTAAATACTAAATTCTGAACGTATTTAGTTAGAGCTATGCTTATTTTAAGCACCTTATGCCAATCCATGGGAGAATGTGTGCTTGCGCTATTAACTTTTGTACCTTTTTCTTTTTTTTTCGGTGGGAAAATCATTAATTTACTCCTTCCACTCTGGGTGAAGCGTAAGAGAATGGCGTTTGCCCTTTTAGGCGCGCGTGAAACACGACGCTCCGTCGAGTCGGGCCTCGTCCTTACCGGACGGTGAGCTACCCCTGCCTGCCACCCGCAAGCCCGCGCCTGACTTATGTAACTACTACCATCTTTTTGATGAATTTTAAATAACAATCCTTCCTTTCTGTTTTCAGTTACGGGGACCGTTTCTTCATCTACCTACTGGCGTTTCTCATGGGCTCTCATGTAGCTAGCAAAACTGCCTTTATTTACAAAAAATTCATACAGAGTGGACAAGTGAGCACCATTGATGTAACTGTAATTAATTATAAATATATATTAGTTTTTATTTTAATAAACATGTTCAAGCCTAAATTTTATAGGAATTATAGTCCAATTTTGACTATACAAATGCTTTTGACTTACTATCTTATCAATCGTTACAGCAAAAAACGATCAATAATTCTCCTTGTAAAGTTCGTTTACTTCAGCTTTTTTATTTTATTTTTAAAGGTAGGTTAACTTGTTTGAACTCGTTTTTGTATTCGCATCCGCATGACCATTTAAGGCACAGCAAACTAAACAGGATACAAAAAAAACGTATCAACATTTCTGAGGTCTCGTATGGTAGACGTAAACAACGAATTTACGAGAAGGAATGAGTAAGTTCAAAAATCAAAACCAAATCTGAAAACTTACGCTTATGGAAAAAGAAATGTTATTCTCATATAAAAATGTCATGGTACACTCAACTCAGTTAGAAATATCCGCAATCAATCAATCTATCTAATTATATCTGCAAGGATGAAGGGATATTATTATTTACCATGTGTACGTATTGTTTCGAGTTTCCGATATTTCGGCACTGTTGCAAGCTCCACGATCACGGATGAACTGAAGTAATTGCGGGTGGACGGGTGAGCGCTGGCGCTTGCAACAGTGCCGAAATATCGGAAACTCAAAACATTACGTACACGTGAAAGCCTTATTGCTAAGCTTACTTCTTTCGGTTTACCCACTCAACTTTGCGTTTGGATTGGAAGCCTTCCTGAGGGATCGGTCCATTCGAGTGGTCATTGATGGCTGCTCGTCTGGCCAATTGGCAATTAATACCGGGGTCCCTCAGGGGTCTGTTTTCTCAGCAACTTTATTCTTGCTGCAAATTAACGATCTGCTAATGCCCGGTACCTTTGGGTATGCAGACGACAGCACAGTTTCTGAGAGATATGTGTCTAGCGCGCGAGCTGGTGGGTCACAGATCCAGTCTCTCCGTGAGGACATGGTTGGGCGCTTGAACTTGACCTTGAAGGCTGTCTCCGAAAGGGGCGATGCCAACCTGGTCAAGTTTAATGCAGCTAAGACCCAGGCGTGTCTCTTTTCCGCAAAAAGGAGCCAATTCGAACCGGCTCCTACTTTCCGAGGTGTAACCGTGCCGATAACCGACCGTATCGAGCTTCTGGGGGTAACACTAACTTCTACCCTCAATTTTGGCCCGTTTATCGAGGCTAAGGCTCAACTAGCATCAAAAAAGTTGGGAATCCTAGCAAAGGTGAGACGGTACTTCACACCCGAACAGTTGCTCAATCTCTATCAAGCCCAGGTTCGGTCGTGTATGGAGTACTGCTCTCATCTTTGGGATGGATCTGCTAAATACCAACTGGGCGCGCTTGAGTCTATCGAGAAGTGGGCCAAGATACTCATTGGCAACGATGCACTGGTCGAGTCAAAGCTCCATTCCAGCCTTGAACATCGACGACGAGTTGCAAGTCTATCGGTTTTCTATCGGTTACATTTCGGGGAGTGTGCGATGGAATTGCACAATCTAATTCCGCCAAGCCCGTTCCATCATCGGACTACGAGACAAACGGCGAAGCACCATCCTGGGAGTTTTTAAGTCCAGAGTGAATAGGTTACTTTTAGGTAAGCGTGCTCCATCTTCGATCACATCATCACTTACCATCAGATGAGATAGTGGTCAAACGCGAACCTATTTTCAATAATAAAAAAAACGTGTATATGGTAAATAATAATATCCCTTAGATTAGATTATTTGATAGATTGTATGGACTTGGATGAAAGAGACGTTGACCTCGGAGTTTGTTTCGGTGTTTCTTCTCAGGATAGTCAGTTAGGAAACACTGGCTTCATCTAGTTTTCATTTACGAAAAGAAAAGACGTATAAAAGCATTATTTATTACTTATTTGCAAAATAAACATCTTTATTTCATTACCGTTAATTTGAATTTTATGACAAAACAATTTGCGATGGCCAACTTACCCGTGTGAAGATGCAGAATTGACGTGACTTATGTATGTGTGGGCGAACTTTTTTTACAACGACAAACTTAAGTTTAAGAAAAAAAGAATTTTATGTGTTTTATGTAAATTGTATTTTGTCTTGTATACCAAATAAATGTTTTATCTATCTACCTATCTAATCAATATTGTAACAATAATAGTGATAATTTTATTTTACTCTAACCCATCCGACTTTCAGCTGCGGTCAACATTTTCACTATTCACCAGATAAAAGAACAAGCCCACAGCTTAACTGAAGCCTAACCGAAGCATCGCAAATATAACCGGTCGAAAATTCCCGCATCAGATGAATGTAGTTTATCAGCATCCTACTCCTCTTTGCATTGTATTCTTCATTACTAAAGGTCGTAATTATCGATAAATCGTCATGAAAATATTTCCGAGTGAATGAATCTGGTCCAACCATGTAAGTAGGCTACGATCTGTGAGAGGCTTGCAAACGACCTTCCTAGTGGGACCATTAGTAATTCTTAGTTCCTCTTTCGTTGCGATGGAAAAGAACATCCAGGATCCTTTGAAAGGCACCTTTGACCGGATTTGTGAATATAGCTTTATTTTATGTGTCACGGATTTTAGGTGGAACTAAGTTCCACAGTCGTATTGCATGGAAAGAGAAGGATTGAAACCAGAAGTGAGATTAACACGTTGGGAATTATGATAGTGATGAAATACGGAAACCTATCCAAAACTTTACCGTTGCAAAGTTATTTTCCTAAAAAACAATTCAGTCTTTAACAACAAGGTGTCACAAGGGCGTTCACAAGTGACCAGTGAGTGAGAAGGGAGTCGAACCCGGAACCTGTGGTGCGGAAAGCTCTATAGTGTGTCCATTTGGGTGGTACGTACGCGCCATGTCCGCGAGGCACGACCGCGTTTGAAAGTGAAGTGGGTTCGGCCCCAGGTGAGCACAACATTTTGGTCAAAGTACTGGCTATATTTTTTAGAAGAATAAACTCAAACTAAAACGTAAAGCTTTTATCTATACATCTTCTATATCTATACATATCCTGTGTACTTCTTCCTATTCTCCATCATTCCGCACCATGGTTTGAACTAGGGCGGGGCGCGAGAGGTCACCGCCGCCAATCGCCTTCACGAGGACACGGTGGTGTTCCGCTGAAGCGGAGCCTTACTTCCATCTTATTATAACATCATGAAATACTAGGACTTGACAACAGATTACTATAAATCTTGAGCTGATAGAGATGATATCTGTAGAAGATTAAACATACTCTGCAGAGTTATAAATTATGAAATTATCATTGTGTAAGCAAAACAAAGGTTTATTTTTTATCAGTATTCTATAATCATGGAATTTGTTTTCTTATGTTTTAATTTTATTTATTATTATTTATTATTTTATTTATTGAACATTCAATTTAAAAAAAAAAAAACACTGCTAAACCTGACTATGTACATAAAAAATAATTAGGTACTCCTCCTCATCGCTGTCGTCCGGAAACGTACCCAGAAGACTGGCAGCATTGCCACGTTGTATGGTAATACTTATCCCATGAAAAACATAAATGTGAAATGGGAGCCAAGTTCAATATTATCATAAATGCCTTGGTTGATGACTTCAACGACAAAAGAAGTGAAATTTAAATAGGTGCCAAGTTCAATGGTCAGTCCTGTTTATTTATAACAACATAAAATATCATTTATTCTTATAACTTAGGAGAATATATCGTAGCCTAAGGTTTAACCTGGCTAGTTCTTATATACGAATTATTATGTTCGATGGTTAGTTTCTACCAGCAAGCCAAATTTTCGGAATAATAAAATAAGAACCGACAAGTAACAGGTTTAGAACTTGCAAAGGCTATAATATAATTCGTATATGAAAACCAGCCAAGTCAGACCTTAGGCTACAATATATTCTCCTAAGTTATAAGAATAAATGATATTTTATGTTGTTAAAAATAAATTTCAGGACTGACCATTGAACTTGGCACCCATTTAGATTTCACTTCTTTTGTCGTTGAAGTCAACAACCAAGGCATTTATGATAATATTGAACTTGGCTCTCATTTCACATTTATGTTTTTCATGGGATATCATTACTTTTTGTACATAAATTAGTAGTAGGTACTTACTTATAACAAAATTAATACTTAATGGTTTTTTGTTACACTACTGTATTTTCCTACGTTTACGGGGTATAATTGTCCTTTTTGTGTTATTTTTTATATTTTCTTGTACCTTTGAAATGTTCGAATGAATTGCCCATTCAGTATGCGGAATTCTTTTTACGCGTTTTGCCTCCATGGTGTATTGACCCTCTAAGATAATAGGTGGCGCTAGTGGTTGTAGTATACGGTTAGTTACGCGTAATAAATACGAAAATTTACTATATATATTACTTCTCTTATTTATAAGTACAAAAACGGAAATATTTGTATTAAAAAAAATTAAGGGTGGTATTTAACTCGTTATATATTCACGTAAAGATCTTAAAATCCACATATAGAGATTTACAGGCACTAATTATAAGTTAAGTGAAAATTTTAATAAAATGATAAAAAATTTCCAGTTTCTGATTTTTTCCTTTGTATTCACATAATTACCTATCTTCATGCCAAATTTGAACTTTCTAGGTCATCTGGAACTGGGTTGGGCTAGTTTTGATATATAGGTCAGTCATAAAAATGACGATTTTTGGACGTTAATATCTAAATAACCGAATGAGATATGTTTATAAAATTTGGAACACATATGTATCTCGCCAGTCTCAATATATGAGCTAAATTTGACAAGTTTCGGTGAAATAGTTTTTGAGTTATGAGGGGCTCAAAAGTGGCTCCAAATGGTTCGTGTAATATTACACACGGTGAGCTGCGCGCCAGTTCTTGGCTTGACACGCTCCCGCGTGTCTAGATTATTTGGGCAAAAAACGAGTGAATTTGTTCATCTCGGAAATATGGGGATTTGAAAAAGAGAGTTTTATACGTAGGGGATTTTGTAAGTAGGTCAGCTACTTCTGATTTTTCCTAATAGCGCACCAGTTCGAGCTAGTTGTTACAGGTACGAATGAGAACCTAGCCAGGCTCACATACTTTGAGTTATTTTCACCATCAGCACTGCTCTCAAAACATTGAAGTAAAACATCGTGAAGGGATCGGCATATCTTAGGATCACCAAACCGCACTGGGCCCCTGGTGGATTACGGCCCATTCTTTCTTTGTTGGAGAAATGTTAGAAAGAAGACTTGTGTCCCAGCAGTGGGAACGTACTAGGCTAATTATGTACTTTTTAATGATTCTTTTTTTTAATTTTTAACCGACTAGTTTTATTGTACACCATAACAGAATAAAACATTAAATTTAAAAAAAACACTGCTAAACCTAACTATGTATATAAAAAAATAAAATAAAAAGAACAAAAAAACAAGCTTAGGCGTCAAAGTACCTACTCCTCCACATCGCTGTCGTCCGGAAACGTACCCAGAAGACTGGCAGCATGGAAAGTGGCTCTGCTTTTAAAGAACCTTGCAAGAAAACTTTTTCAGTCACGGTGTGGAAGCTCCTGCCGGCTTCTGTGTTCCCTACCACATGTCTTTAAAGCAAGAGTGAGCAGGCATCTTGTGGGCTTATTCGTTCCATTGTAGACCTCATGAATCCCTTACCATCAGACGAGATCGAGGTCAAGAGCGGATCCATCCGTTATAAAAAAAAAAGTTTAAAGGGTCCTACAATTTACAAAAGGTTTCCAATCTCTGCCACCACTCCAAGCAAGAAGTTAACAGAGAAGAAACCGCCGGTAGCGGTGCGTGTGCGCAGGCCCGTCAGTCTCGCGCCGCCAGCGCCACCTAACGGACAACCCGACAGCTCCACACTTTCACATCACAACGGTACTGCGCCCGGGCCTAACATGGCGCTCTGATTACGAAAACGAAGTGACGAAAAATAGTGAAGTGGAAAATTTTTGAACATAAAAATTTTTTTTTCGATGAATTTATAGTGCTGTGAAAATGCTGCAGCCCAGGTTATATTGTGAAGGAAACTGCTTCAGGATGCCTTTCAGGAGTTCCGTCTTGTTCGTCGCGTTGTTGTTAAGCTCGACTCTAGTAACATGTCAAGGTGAGTTTTTTTTTAAGTTCATAATGTCAAAGAGTGGTTTGATCACGATTTCGTGTTTTTGTTATACAGGTTATACTCTACTTAATTAAGCGTTGCGTCAATGTCTGACAATAGCGCGGAAAGTGTTCTTTATAAATGAATTCTTATTAGATGGAATTGTAATAAAGTTATTTGATAATTCGTCTGCATTTTTTGGAGCAGAGGTGAAATTGAAATCATTAAATTTTTTAAAGATTTTAAAAATGTCATGGAAAGTCAAATTAAGCGTAAGTAAGCGTAACAATATAGTTATAGATGAGAAATTTAATGAAAAATATCTCTTATACAAAAGACATCAACGCACTCACAACTTGCAAACCAAACTTCTTTCAACTCTACAGACTAGTATTCCATTTTTTTTGTCCCGTTCTAGAACTGGTATCATATTTATAATAAGCTTTTCTGATTAAAGGTCAATTTAGCTACCTATTGTATTTAATTATATTGTGACAAGACTGTGAATGTCAAGAATATTGAAAGGAAAACTTGAATGGTGGGGTCTGTGGCGAAATAATGACATGAATAACGCTATATTATTACATTATTAAATATTTTTGTGTATAAAAACCTAAATTTTGCTGTACTGACTTTAAGTATGACATGTAAAACCCAGCCTTTCTTACACAAGGCTTTGTCTGACGACACAAATTCCTTACCGATGAATAATGTGTGCTGTAATAATCCCTACTAATATTATAAATGGAAAAATAACACTGTCTGTCTGTCTGTTGTAATTTCACGTCTACAGCACCGATTTTGTTGAAATCTGGTACACAGACAAATTAGACTTTGGAGCAGGACATACGCGAGCGAAGCCGCGTGCAGAAGCTAGTATAATATAAATATCAAAATATTTGGTCCAAAGGGAATTTGTATTGTGAGTAGATTATTCCTGGATGTCATTTGTAAATCTTTGCTAGTCGTTACGGATATTCAGGAGCTCGGAAGTCTGTCACCATTCTTACCAAACGGTAACACAGTCGTGTTACCCAGTAACTGGGTTATGGAGGCCAGATAGGCAGTCGCTCCATGTATAGTAAGTAGTACTCAGTTACATCCGGCTAGGTCAGAAGCCAACCCCAATATATATGTTGGAAAAAATTAGGTAGGTGATGACGAGTCAAATAGAGGAAAGATAAAGACTTGCACTTTATATCAATACATGCTTAAGTAATGTAATATAATGAAGGAAGAATATAATTTTCAACTTATTTATTTATTATATACTTTATTGCACACCTTACAATATTTCTATGGATACAAAAAAAAAATAGTGTACAATGGGCGGTCTTATGGCACAGGGCTATCTCTTACAGACAGCCTTTGGATGGACAAACTTAAAGGAGACAGATTAAGGGCTGTCAGTGTACAAACATCATAATATTAATTGAACATAATAATATGAAATACATACAATACCAAAATCATATACTAATAAATATTACATGTATAATTGAGAAAGAAGGGGAAAAGTTATAGGGAGAGGTAATGCTCCTTCACCATTCTTTTGAACACTGGTAGCGTTTGAGCACGCCTCACTTCTATGGGTAATACATTCCACAAACGAGCTGCCTGTATAGTAAAAGATACAAACAAAACAAACTTAAAGTACAAACGAATTACAAGTTTTCAGTCAATGGACATGTTACACTTTAAACTTGCAGAGGCCCAAACGACATAAATGTTTCAAAAAATGTACTAGCAATATTTAAATATATAAAATAAAAATAAATGATAAATATGTAATTTTAAAAAAATATATGTCATCTGTTTATCATTATCATCTGGTTAGCCTTTTGGGGTCGGTTTCTTGTCTAACCGGACGTAGTTGAGTATTAGTGCTTTACATTAAGACAACCTATGGTGACATCTGTTTAATACCCCTGAAGAAAAGATTGAACCATCATCAATTTAATAAAATCATAAAACAGGATACCTGTTCCCTGCAATTTCATGCGCAATATTCAATATAGACAACGTGTAACGGAAACCCCATATCTATCCAAAAGGACAGAAGACAACATCTGGTATGGAGTCTCTATGCAAAGTTTCAGCTCAAAATAAGTGACTCACAGAATTTATCCCAAATTATCGGTTTCATATGTTTCTTGAATACCAATAATAACAAACGTGTCACAGCACTACGAGGGTCATAACTTTCCACGTCACTTGCCAATAAAACGATAATTCTCTTAGTTCTTCTTAATTTGAAAAATTCGGTCTCTGGTATCAATGTATTGAAATTTCTAATGAGTTCCACACATGTAGACATAGGATTACAAAACCCTTGCCATATCGTTTGTTATCATCCAAAGAAGCCGTGCACTTGATATGTATATACCCTTAAAATTACACGTTGTATAGAGAATATTGCCGAAATAACCAAACACTGCAACACCTCTTTTAAAGAATACCGTAAATTTGAAATTATGTTAATCCAATACACTTAATTGCCTAAAGAAACCATGTCACTACGATTGCCCAAAAGCCCATGTATTCGTTAAGTTTGAATTAAGTTCTTAACTAACTTTAACTTACATAAGTATTACAGATAAGTTTGGTAATGGATAAATTAATGCCAAGGTGATGTTGAGATGGGGAATAAGTTTCAGTGAAAGGGTAAAATGTATTTTGATTTAATGTACTTACTTGTTGAGCTTACCCGACGAAAACTCGCCAAGTAAGGAGCTTTGACGTAAGTATGTAATGTGTGTGTCAAAATAAGAACAATTACGGTCCCTTTTCATCATGCGTACGAGGGACATATATTGAAATTTAAAACCATTTATTCGGTGATAAACACACACAACAACAGAAAATTACAAACATAAAAAAATAACACTAAGAATTTCGCTGTGCATGTCCACACCGAAAGGGTTACCAACTCAGCATTTGCTGGGTGAAAGACACCCAGCGCTGGTTAAAAAAAATTAAATTGTAATTTGAAACTCGACACCAAAATGCGCGTTAGTTGCCCAGTATCAAACTGCCCGCCAGAGAAATAAATAATAATAAAAAAGTGTCAAAAAAATAAAAAAGTTATTGAGTGGTTATTTCTAGGTAAGCGTGCTTCGTCTTCGACCATATCATTGCCTACCATGGTGAAATGGTGGTCAAAAGCCAGCCGATATCAATAAAAAATGTTGCCAAGTACTTTACCACCACATTTCAAAGATATGGAACTCCCTGCGGGCTTCTGTTTTCCATGCCACTTATGACCCGTCAGCCTTTAAAGTAAAAATGAACATCATCTCAGCATCAGGGCATCTTCTGGGCTCTCTCGTTCCATCTTAGACATAATTATATACTACACTGGACTTAATAAAATTTATAGTTATTTGTTATTGTTTATGTGTAATATCTATCGAGGGTTTTTAAATGTTAGCATGACAACTAAGTCTATAGGAGTGGAGGAAGTTTCTTTTAAATTACTTATTTAGAATATAAGCTTCATCCTATTGAAGTTAAAATGTTATCGTTTTGGTGTATAATAGATATATGTGCAATGAAGGCTACCCTTCAATGCGCCCCGATAGGTCCCCGGCCCGTTCTCTGAGGACCCCGTTTGGTAGACATAGTTAAAACTGACACAAAACATAAGTACCTACTTAAATATATCAATAACTGCCTTACAAATGAATGACAAAACAGACATAAATAAAGGCATTTGCATTCTCTTGAATAAAATACAGCATTTTGACTGTGGAATACATTTGCAATCTATTTAATTTTGTAATATATTCCTTTTAAATTATTGTTGGTCTATTGAAAACACCTCATTGGCGTAACATAAATCTTGTTATTTGATAACCTTGTTTTACAATGAGACCTTTATAAAATCCGAAGTTGTTACCTTTTAGTGGGCCAAGCTTTTTCTTACTTTTGTGGCATTTAAGCGATCTCTGAAGGAAAACTTCTACCTGTATATCTTATTGTAAGGTCGCATCGTCTGATTTTAGTTTTTGATCTTAGTAACTCTAGTTTGAAAGTAATAAAGTTATCGTGATATTTTGTTGCCACGAAATTCGTACAAACTTGTATCCCCTATTTCTATTTCATCAAATATTATAATCATAATAATAAGCTGGCATTGCAAAGCTGGATAAATGCCAGATACAGGAGGCAGTACTCCTCGATACAGCTCGTATTGTGAGGAGGTTCCTTTCTCTGGGGACCTAACCACCGGTAGTTTGGACCCTGCTCCTGGTATCCGTAGACGACCATTTTTTTTTAATTTTAAGTGTATTTATAATGTAATTTTTTGGTACAAAAATTAAATGTAAATTAAATTAGATATTTATAACGAGAATAAATAAAAAATACTAATAACTCACATTGTAGCGTCACATTGTTGACAAATAACAATATTATTTAATTACATCATTGCTTAATCACCTGTTCCGTGCAAATTATCTTCACTTATACAATAGCTTTAAATCCCTGAAACTAAAATGAACAATTATTGCCTTAAAAAATAATCAGAAAACACCGGAACTGACATTAGCGCTATTAAAAACCTATTATTAGCGCTTTTAATAACTGTCGCATTGTTACATAATGCGTAAACACTTGCTTAACTTAAGGTATTCAAATGATGTAATAGGCAGCCAGGTTGAGTATCATTGAATGTAGATTTCTTGATTACATTCCTAAGATTTTCTTAGCATAGAGGTACTTATAGATATTATGATAATTATTTCCTTTCGTGTTGTTAAATCTCTCCGTAGCCTCCGTTACCGCGCGTTCGTATACCTCTTTTTGACTAAGAGGAACATCATCGATAATGACTCCACTCATTCTAGGCAGAACCGAAGGGAGTGTCAGACTTCTATTGACTAAAAAACTACCCTGTTCCTTCAGTTGCCTTTACGTTCCGGGGCTGTATTATCTCGTTAGGACATTCCCACAACCCCGGCTTTAGTAAATCCCTTTTAGTGAGTATGCACATGCATGACTCTTAAGCACTGCCGTGACCTAAACGAAGTTACGGGTATGATTATGTAATCCGAAATGTTTCAACTTTTATGTACAATATCAACATTGTACATAAAGGTTGAAATATTTCGGATCAGAGGTAGTTTTAATACAACAAGGCAAGCCATCCACCTGTCGGGTAAAAATGTTTCACTAATTACGTATCTACCTATTATGAATAAATGGCATCAAATATCGGATTCAAAGTACATAATAGTCAAGACAAATATTTTAGCAATAATGTTGTACATTGTATATTTCATCAACTAATCACGCACAGTCTGTTAGTAAACCTTTGGCTACAGATACAAAATATACAAACGTACTTATATACAATAAATCAGTCATTTGGTAACAACTTGCATAACTTAGTAGGTGAATGGTCAGGCTTCTAAATGCCATAGGGGACTGTGAACGCCATTTTTATAACCTAACAGTTAAGTAACAACTTCTAACATTTGAAAGTTGTACACAGATTTGTATGACTATAAAGGCAACTAATGTCTGGCGTTCTGTAGACTTGTCTCTTGTCTTCTAGCTTCTATCAGTGGCGAAAATGATCTCGACATGACATAATCCCAGGTTAAAAAATATCCTAAGTATGACCTGTTTTTGTCTTAAGGTGAAAATGCTACTGGATGTCCACCGCGATGGAGCAGTAACCTACCTTATTGAAAACCACTCTGTGATCTTTGAAAATATGCACCGAGGGCAGCTCGAGCACTTACAACGTCTAAGAGGAGCGTGCGTGTAAGAACACGCACCGCCACCTTAGGTCTCATTTATAGGAGGCCGTGGATGTCCCCACGTCCGCCATCCCTGAAAATTAAAGGGGCTGCTAGAGTGCATAGTCTGCCATCCGCCGACGCCTGGTGCACCTTCTGCGGGCCGGGAGAACACGCGAAATCTCTCTTTTTCCGAAGCCTCCTTCTGTGACATGACAGTTTCGTAGATGGAAATCATCGCGTCTCACGACGCTGCGCTCGCGATTAATGAATGAATCAAGGCCGTGTATCTATTCTTGAAATGAGGGGTCCATGAGGCCTCCCCAGCTGCAGACTCTGAAACAACTAACTATACTATATATATTGTACATCAACCAAAACTGATGAAGTTTTTCTACATCGGAATATAATAATAATAATAATATAATAATATTCCACAACTTTTTCACACAACGCCATCTAGTCCCAAACTAAGCAGAGCTTGTGGTACATACATATATGTTTAATATGTATTTAGCAGTCTTCTTGAAACGTTTGACATTTAACGGGTATCTTTAAGAGGTTTCCAAACGAGAAATCAACGAACATACATTTATAAATTATAAGTCTACACCAGTATTTGAATTTATGTAAAAAATAGGAAAAAGGAAATGTTAAAATAGAAAGTTTTTACTCGTTCGCATACTTGGTCTTCAGAAGTCTATCCTGTTGACATAATTGAAGCGTAATTTAGTAAATTTATTAAAATAGACACATACTGCTAATTAAAGTGTTTTTTTTTTATTCTAATTAAAGTAGACAGGAAGCTAAAGTAGCTGTATTTTTCAAGATCAAATTCTAAAATACCGATATCGCATGACAAATGATATTTAAAAAATAAATAAATTATAATGTTCAAACATAAATAAGTGTGATTGCTTGAAAAAGAAATTAAAATAATAATGGTATTGTATTAATATTCCAGGTTTCCTTGACATTGATATGTTTAAATTATATTATTAGTATAAAAGTTTGGAGTTAGTATTTTTAAATTACCCGATATTATCTGTATTTCCGACACAATTTATCTATTAGACTTTTCTTTTTTCATTTGATAATATCGCGGCAGACTCAGGCAAGATGGCGGGACACGCTTGACTTTAATTGACATGATTGGTCGAAAATATTAGACTGGGAAATACTATTATTAAATATCTTTGCGTTTATAATATACAGGGTGGCGATTAGGTTATCACATTAAATTGTACAGCAGGTATTAAAAGTTATCAGTCCGTTAAAAAAGTAAAATAATTAATTTTACCAAAATTAAGAAAATGCATTTTTCAAACAAAATAAATAGCGTTATTGGTAAAAAATAAATAATCCTTTATAATATTAGTTTACTGACCTGTAAAAGCGGCAACGCCGCAGCGCTTGCGCTGGCGGAGCACGCACCGAGTGATTAGTCAGCTGATTACGTTTATACAATACATGATGAAATATTAAAATGGAAAAAAGGTCCCACGGCTATAATATTGTTTATTATAAAATTATTTTAATTGTATGTGATAAAATACCTAATATAGAGTACGTGGTTTCAATGAATGTGATAACCTAATCGCCACGCTGTATATCTCAATGTTGAGCTTTAAAAGTACATCGACATCTTACAATAATTAGTTTACTAGATCATGGTTTGGTAACCCAAATCTTAGATAACACAGTTATAATTGACTAAAGGATCCGTTCAAATATTAGTGCCCATTTCTAAAACCAACGACTATCAAAACAGACACACACACTAAACTCGTTTAAATTTTATTTTTGGCTTTTAGCATGAATATGAATTAACTTCGAAGTAGAAGAAGATAATGTCAAGAGATGTTCCAAACTTGATTATTTGACATTTAGGTGAACGGAATATTATAGTATTATTTTATGTATTTTGAAACTTTGGTGTTTTACTTAATATATATCAAATAGGTTTTTGATGATTCTTCACTCCATACGACCTTTTTTTGTTCTACTTTCTGGCGCTCTGACCTCATAAATACGTCTTTAAGAATACAATCTACAAAGCCAATATTGTGAAATAAATTGTCATCATCATTATCCATAGTAGCTATGCTGTTTTGTGCACTATGTATTGCATAATTTTTTTAAGAATCATTTAAAATCTTGTGCAAATGTCAGTTGTCATAATATATGTCAATGTCTCGTTCTATCAAGTTTGATCAAAACACTAATTGTGCCTGCGACTTCTATAGCGTTAGAGTTGACATTAATCGTTATTTTCCCTCGTGATAAAAAAGCCAATTTGTTGCCCTCTATCTTCCGAGGAGCTTATGGCTGAATAAGAACAGCCGCACTGGTACATTTTCAAGGTTAAGCAACACTAGCCGAGGTTGACTCGTGGATGGGGGACTATCTTAACATATCAACATATTAAGTTTCCGCCGACCTCGAGAATCACGTTAAGCCGTTGGTCTTCGCTGTCTCTGTACATCTTTGACAGTGTTTTGGGTAGTCAGAAGCCAAGAATCATCTGACACTAGTCTAGCCCAGGGGTATCGTGTTACCCAGTAACTGGGTTGTGGAGGTCAGATAGGCAGTCGCTCCATGTGAAACGCTGGTACACAATGCATCCAATTAGACTGAAAGCTGACTCGAACATGCAAAAAAAGGCTGAGCAGATAATGAATCTCATCTATATCAACTTCCAGCGAAAGCTCAGAAGTTCAGGCGTTCCCATTGGTATATTAAAAGGAGGAAGATACGGTACTAGACAGAGCCTTTGGTCCTACAAAACTAAGTGATTGCCCGTAGTTGGCGGGCGCTCACACTCAGTCGCGTACGGAACGTTGTTGATCACACAGCTCAAGAAATTCTCATCTCTTCGTGTTTTTAAAGATTTTTTTTGGAATAAATACGCATCAAAATGACTTCTTGTGTAGCTAGACACTGTTTTAATTACACCAGGAAGAAAAATAAGAGATTTCATTCATAAGCGCAAACATTCGGCAGCTTAGGCGATTTCGCTCGCACTACAGCGCCGTCTCCTATCTCTATCCTTGTCTATCGTTAACTGTAGGTTTGGGACTGATGACGACACTGAACACAGTTGTGTGAGTTACTGTGCATGTATTCGTGCGCCGAGCTCAGGTTTACTGATTGCGATGTTAGAGAGTAACATATCTTCCTCCTTTTAATACATCAATGGGCGTTCCAGAGTTTTTTCCAGAAAGACAAACCGACAGACTAACAAAATGTAAGAAAAAAGGATTTATCATCGTGCAAAATAATACAAGAACATGCAAAATACAGTTATTTCAAAATCGTCGATGGACATTTCAATATTTTTTGTGTGAATAGATTAATAAAATTCAATTCAATTAAATTGTCAGTAGAATTTTGAGAAGCTCGTTGTGAAGCAATGCGTGTCAGTATTTCCCGTGGTGTCTATCTTAACTTATTGACTTTTCATGATGTAATGGAAAGCTCGTCATGTGTTATGAGTAGTTATGTCTATAACCACTGGCCCACGAATGAATCTAAAACAATATATTTTCTACTAATTCAGTTTAGAAATAGAGCTCCATCGTTTTTACAAAACTCAATTAAATAAAAGTTTCTATCGACTTCAAACAGTAAATGAAAGTCCCACAAGATAAACATGCAACATATCTGCAAAGAGCAAATCAGCTGTTAATCTAAGTAAAGGTTAATGGAGGTCACACTCGATCTGGTCAAAGGGCTATTAAGTACGTGTCACTTTAGAAACTTGTTATTCGTTAGTAGATATGGTAATTAATACTAAAGCTTATACGACCTGGCTATATGTTCCCTCTGAAGGGAAACCAGCTTTCTGCCTTTGAGAAACCAGTATGCATCACGACGACATTGTTTCTTTCGCGGGTATACCCTGGATGAGACTGGCACAGGAACGTAGGGCTTGGCACAAGCGAAGAGAGACCTATATCCAGCAGTGGGTAAAGGCATGCTGTGGATGATGATAATGGTGAGTCCACCACGAGGGCCTCACTTGAATTTATGAACGGCACAAGTCTTTAAATATTTGATTCTAGGACAAATGTGTTTCCTGATAGCTATAATATGGGAGACTTTAAGTGAAGAGTGAATAGGTTACTTCTAGGCTAACGTGCTTTATCTTCAACCATATCATCGCTTACCATTAGGCGAGAAGGTGGTCAAACGTGAGCTTATTACCAAAAAAAAAATGCTGGTTTTTCATGATGTGCCTCCACCAGGTTAGAGAGCAGTTTTGATTATACATATAAATTACTAGCTTCTGCCCGCGGCTTTGCGTGAAAAGGTTTTACTTCAACGAAATTAAAGTAGCTTATATTTCTTGCTGTAAATGAAGCTTTATATACATTTAAGATTTATGAAATCAGTCCAGTCGTTTTTGAGTTTATCCATTTCAAACAAAATATTAAATCTTTCTAATAATTTCTTATATTCCTAAATTTTTAATATAAGTGTAGATAATGACTCAATTATTATTGATTACTCTTTGGCCTTAGTAGTAATCACAAGTCAATTGGTGTGAGTTCTATGAGCAATGTCCGCCATGTTAGTTGGGCAATATTGAGGTCCGAATAGTAAAAAGAAGTATTAAACGTTACTTATCATTACGATGTTTTAATAGTCATTTGCAATTATCGTTATAAGACTTTCTAAATGTAATTAAGTAACTTGATTTTAAGTATTGAGTCTGAGACGTCTTATAAACCTTGGTTGTTAGTTAAACTTTTATTACGCTATGAGAAGGTACTGCAGATTTTATATTAGTTACTTCCATATTTATTTTCGAGGAGTAAATCATCAAATCCCACTTTGGGTGTAGTGGAAGGGAGTGTCAGGTTTCTACTAATTGAAAATTCACCTTGTTCATTAAGTCACCCTTGCGTGCTGAGGCGGTATTTCGTTTAAACATTCCCGTGACCCCGGATCACATAGGTTCTTTAAACAATTTATTTTCCTTAAACAAACCCAGTATATTAACTACAAAACTAACAAAACAAAAAAACATTTTTAAAGCAGTCGAGATCTTTTCGAGAGAGATTTTGCGTGGCCTGTTTTAATTAGTTTTTGTTCTGATTACATTAAAGAAAAAATATCGGGATATGGGAAAAACTTTTTCATCATATTTAGTTCAGTTATATTTTTGCTTTGTTAGGAAAAATATAAAATAGTTACATACTCGACGTGTCGATTATAATATCAAAGAAAAATTTTGATAGATAGATAGATAGATAGATATACTCTTTATTGTACACCATAACAGAATTAAATAAGGACTTATAAACTACAAAGGGTGTTACAATGGGCGGTCTTATCGCTAAAAGCGATCTTTTACAGACAACCTTTAGATGGATTTGACACAGCAGGAGAAAATAAATTCGCGGGTAGTCCATGGTGTACTATTTACTTATATACAATAAATAAGTAATAACCTACATACTCAATACACATATACATATACATACATAAAATAACAAAGCTGAGATATATAAAAAATAGTAACATATTAAAGAGAGAGATAGAGATCTTTTACCATGTTTTTGAAAGAAGGAAGGGTTTGTGCTTGTCTTACTGACACGGGAAGAGTATTCCACAGTCGTACTGCTTGAGCTGCGAACGACTTACCAAAGAAATTGGTGGAGTGACTCGGTACCTCTAGCCTCAAGTTTTCCGATGACCTCAGAAATTTGGCATGTGTGTCATGGAGGAACTTAAAACGTTCTTTAAGATAAAAGGGGGTCTTAGGATTGAACAGAATACTGTAAAGCAGAGACAATATGTGTAAGTTCCGGCGAAGACGTATAGGAAGCCACTTGAGTTTCATACGAAATTCAGATACATGATCATATTTGCGCAAACCAAATATAAATCTTATGCAAAAATTTTGAAGTCGCTCAAGTTTATCAAGTTGTGCCTCTGTGAGATCAAGATAACTGACATCAGCGTAGTCTAGGATGGGATGTAAAAGAGACTGTGCTAGCGCAATTTTAGTGGCAGTTGGCAGAAAGTTACGTATAGTTCCATCACTATTCTTCACGTCAATCTTTTTCTTTTATCTTTCGTAACAAAAGATATCAATATCTTAAAGCTACGGTACATTTCTATTCTCATATCTTTACCGCGAACCATTATAGATGTGCTACTTTCTGGTCAATAGTAATAATTATGATACTTTACGGTCACGTTCAATTAATATTTGGTTTGACAACATAATTTTGACAGCTTTTTTTTCCGAAAGAAATATAACTACTTTGACTAACTTATGTGAAAGTAACTGTGTATTTATTTAAAGTGTTGAATTTAACAAAATGAGACCGCTGTTTCCTGGCTGACTCGTGATTCGTGTTTCTTCTCAGGGTACTGAGAAGAAACACGAAACAAGTTCAGAAAGTCAATGCTTCTTATTTTGTTCAAACATGAAAATTATGTACGATTTTTAACTTTATCCTTCATATAATAACGCCAATCGTGACATTTGAAGGTTTCTGTTGGTTTTTAGGGGAAAGCACCCCACACAAATTTGATTGCAACTTTTCAGACAGAGCAAGCTTTTGTCAGCTATCGTGTAGCTCAACTTAGAATTGTAATTAGCTCAAAGACGCGACGAACAACTAACAAATCGTCATCAATATCCAGCAGTCTGACTTCAGCCACTGCTAGATATAGGCCTCTCTTCGCTTGTGCCAAGCTCCACGTTCCTGTGCCAGTCTCATCCAAGGTATAAGTACCCTCGGTAGCAATAATGTCGTCAGCCCATCTCGCTACTGGACGCCACTCTTGCTTAACAAATACCAACTTAAAAAAACTTCAATACCTCATACCAAGCCATTAAGTAAGACTAAAGTTAATCTACTTTATAAACGATTGACAGTCAGATCAATAGTGCAGATTTTAAATCACAACAGGCAGAATGATCGTGTACCTTAGTCACGATACTTTGAAAAAAAAAAGTGAAATTATTTGTTACATCAGAAGTTATTTTTCGGCACTGTATTTAGTGTGTTATGTAAATATTAGTACATAGGCTGGTAACGGAAGTAGAAAATTATTTGTTGAAAGCTTATGGGGTTTTTCAAAGGTCGGTTATGATTGGCTGAGAATTTGTTGATGTGCTTATTACTAATAATTAAATAAATTGCTTTGCTTTCAAGGTGCTGCAAAAAACATAGAGTTAATCGATTTTCTGTCTTATCTTAACCAATAAATAGTTCAAATTAATTGTTTACGAAGCTGTTAGTCATACACTTAAACTTCCCTTATGAGGCGCTCTGTTCTATTGACCTTCTGAGAAGAAGATGAAGATTTTGAGTTATATTAATTTTTTAAAATAGCTATGAATAACGTTTTTACACGCCATTTTTTGGTTAATTTTCACTAGATAAGGCTGTGTTTCTGCAAATCATACGAGAACCACGGAGTTTAATGACAGTGCATGAAATGCTTGCGTACTTTAGTTTAGCATATATATACAGTGATAATTATGTTTGTAAAAGGAAATCTCTATTTTGAAATAGTTGTTATTGATAGAAAGCTATTAAGTTACACTGTTGTTTAGTGTCGTAAAATATTTCTGACCCGGTTAAATTCACGGTTTTTTTCACAGGAGGTGAACCTTACCGAAAAAAGACAAGTATTTATTTAAATTTGACAAGACTTTTCCTAAATTTATTAAGGTCGGCTTCAAATGTTATCGGAAGCAGATAAATATCAGTATTTTAAATACAACGGATGCCTATTTTACCTCCACAACCCAGTAGCTGGATAATACAATACCACATAAGATTGTTATCAGACTGCTTAGCACTTTTGGAGCTTTTGACTACCGGTAGTGTTGCCCAAACGAGAGTCTCGCAAGAGTCTTGCAATTAGCGATTATCCTATTGCTATTTATTTTTAACGGTAGTTGAGATCTCAGAACAATGTAACAGACTCTGTTACATTGTTCTGAGATCTCAACTACCGTTTAATAAATAGCAATAGGATAATCGCTAATTGCAAGAATCTTGCGAGACTCTCGTTTGGGCAACACTAACTACCGGTAATGACTGTCATAATATCATCGCCTTTTGTTTTGGTAATTATATCACATACACGAATTATGAAATTACTTAAAATTTAAAAAGCGCGAATTGTAATTATTATATTACTTTTGGTAGTAGGATTATGTAAACCTTGGAGGACTTTAAGTCATGAGTCATGAGTGAATAGGGCTACTTATAGGCAAGCGTAGTCCATCTTCTATCATTGCTTACCAAAAGTTGGAAATGTGGTCAAACGCGAATCTATGAATTATAATCAAAATAGCATATTGGTTTCCCTCATGCGGAGGAATAAAATATTCTTAACTGCCTCTAAAAACACGTGTCTCATGTTTGATTGCCAAAATTGTCAATAAAAACAATTAATTCTTTACGCATTTATGAGTTAAGCGTTAGTCGATACTTACAACTGTCCCTCAAAAATAATCACCGGAAATCGATGTTCGTGCGTGTTCTCTTGCATACTTCGTGGTTTTAATCTGTTATCTGTTCTGTGGTTTTAATACGGAAATATGAATAAAAAGACACGAAACCCAATTAAACAAATTGTACTACTCATGCTTCCACTGATTACCCGTCGAATAGATATATTTATGTAAGTACATCGTCTGCCTAGCCTTTTCGCAATTATAGAGGTATCAGCTTCCATTCTACCAGACTGAAGCCTACGCGAACGCCAGAAGTAACCCGAAGTATACACATTGGCCTACTCCTGTAACCCAACGTAGATCTCATCATCTTAATCCAAAGACGTCATTGCTGGATATAGGCATTGACCAGGTGTCACAACATCCTGTGTATCTCAAATTCAGCGGATTCTCGTGACGTGCATCAAGGCATTAGTGCACCTTGAAAGAGTTTCTCTAATCTAAGAGAGACTCAGAAAGATACCGTACATTGAATCAAATAAAAATTACTTCCAATGCTTCGGGGAAACCTTCATTGCCAAGCTGCTAAATTAATCACTAAGTATAATATATAAATATTTAACACATAACTCTAACTAAGTAGGTAATAAACATTTAGTATGTCAAAACCAGTCCCCTTAACTAAATACACCAGTCCTTAGGTTTCATCATCTCAAATAGTTAAACACCGTTTTAAAGGTTCCTTTAAAGGTTCTCAATATAATCAAGTTTTTGCTGCACCCAAAATCTGATGTTAATTTGGCACTCATCTTAGGAATTTACAATTTAGGATATATACATATGTCAGTAAAGATTGTCACCAAAATATTGTCAACTTCGACAGAAACTTTTCATTTTGAAAAAAATAAAAGCAACCGTAGACAGTATTGCCTTAATAATGATGTATGTTAATGTAGTATTTGATTTTAAAACCGATAATAAAGTGTTTGTAGAATACAATTAGCTCTTAAGTAAGTATTTCAATTACAGAGATCCTCGCAAAAATAAAGTGAGGGTCGATAAAAACTGTTCTCTTTTTAACCGACTTCAAAAAAAGGAGGTTTACAATTCGTCTTGAACTTTTTTTTTTATTTTTTATTTTTTTATGTATGTTACCTCGTAACTCAAAGACGGCTAAACCGATTTGAAAAATTCTTTTTGCGTTTGAATGGGTATAGTTTCTAGTTGGTCCCATTGTTACGAAATCAGGATCTGATGATGGGATCCTGGAGAAATCGAGGGAACTCTTCAAATATTATAGGCACACCTATAGCGTTTTGGGTATTTCTTGTAGTACCTTGAGCAGTTGCTTCCGAAAAGTACCATTTGGGGAAGTTGAACTGATGATGAAGACCACAGATGGCCACTGAAACTCCTCAATAATAAGTATTTCGTGGATTGCGATTCGATTACTTGAGTACGGATGTTAAACACTTTATGCTCGTCATAATACATATGTTGATGTAGAGCTGATGGTCAATTGCCAGGAGAACTCCTCAAAAATGAACGGCTATGCATCGGGAAAAGCAAAATTTTGTAAAAAGTGATAAGTTGTCGACATTATGGCTTTTGTAACTAGATAAATTACAAACCGACCCACTAAAAAGCATGAAAAAAAATTTTTAGCAAAAAATAGAACCGACTTCCGTATCAAAACACTACAAAGGCAAAAATAACTTTAATTTCGGAAGGCGGTGTCTTTAGTTTTGTATATATTTTCGTTTTTGACACCGCCTTCCGAAATTAAAGTTATTTTTGCCTTTGTAGTGTTTTGATATGGAAGTCGGTTCTATTTTTTGCTAAAAAATTTTTTATAAAAGAAATAACCACAAAAAGTTCTGTTTTCAAAATGTTCTGTTGGTAATTTGAATTTAGATTTCTGGAATTCCAGAAACTCCGAAAGCCCGTCATTGAATATCTCCTAGCTAAATAAATATTGTAATGTTTTGTGTTAACTATAAGGAAAAATAATTGATAAGATTCACACTTTATTGAATGAATACAAGGTAATATACCTTGTATTGACTTACTTCAGGTCAGTTTGAGCATTCCTATTTCGTATTTAAAATGGATTGCATGGAAATTTCAGCCAGTGGAAAACAGCATTTGCGATTGCTATTTATTACACTGGGTTTCGGGTGCATCTATTATCCTAGCAGTCTTTGTAAAGGTCTACTTAGGCACCCGATTAGTCTAGAACTATTTATAGGCTTACGTTTTACTACCACTATTTCTTCAGATGGTAAACGATGATGTGATCGATGGTGAAGCAAGCTTGGTTAGAAGCGAATTCTGATCCCATGTCTGTTAAAAATTCACAAGAATATAGGAACAAAATATTTTTTATCATTATATCAGACATCGGAGCCTAGTTTACGAGATAGTTTGTACCAAGCCTTACATTAAATAGATGTAGTGTCTCCATTTTATGACCGCAAGGCAGTACGTTAAAATGTGGAACATCGGCTTAGATATTTGATGCTTTATGCGTGGCCTTAGTGACGGCGAGGAATGAGGCGTTAGAGAGATGAGATCGCGTATTAAAATTGGCTAAACACTCACTGCTAAGCAATTACTATTAGCTCTTAGTTAAAAGTATTTTAAAAAGACATTAACACCACATTCTGTAGAACTGATATGATAGCCTGAATTTATGTCTAGTTTTTATATAAGTAAATACTTAGTACACCATCGACTACCCGCGTATTTATTTTCTCCTTTTGTATCAAATCCATTCAAAGGTTGTTTGTAAAAGATGGCTGTTAGCGATAATACCGCCACTTATTTCTGTTACAGTGTACATACAATCTATTGTACACTTTTTATTTAATGACTCCCTTTTCCTATGAAATCACCATCGTAAATTAGATCTATTCCTTAGATTTTTTCCGCTAACTTCAAAATAGTTTTGATATGTTTTTTTGAGGGAAATTGTAATCTCATTATGCTGTAGCCAATCTAAACAGTAACAGTCACAAAATCAGTCTACCAAGACGCAATAAAATAGAAACAAATATAAAATTCTCGAATTTTGCCACAAAATTATATCGTTGATCAGTTTAGCAATAATTTCTTTTCGCTCATACGGTTGCCCCACCTTGCTAGCTATCGAAACCTGTCCCTCACTAGGTCACGGGACTGGGCGAGCCATAGTGATGCGCGGATGTCGATGTATCGATAAATGGACATGTCGTTGTATGTGAGAGTTTTTTATCGAACTCGTTTTGAGCCCTTGATTTCTCTTAAATGGTTAAAGGGAATATAGGGTCGGTTTGATCTGATGTTGTGGTCATAAGGTTTTTATGGTATTGGGTTATATATTTTTGCTTTGTGATATACAATTAGAGGATGATATATTAATAAATAAAAATATTTGAACAATAGTGACCTCAAATTCTTTATCGTCAAAATATTTTTTTAATGACATAGTTGCATCCGTTGTTTGAGAAACAAGACAATGCTTTAAATTTAATCAGAATTAGTGAATATTGGTGTAGTAAACGCGGTAAGCATTGTGGTTTGTTTATCACTTATTATGCATCTGTTTACAATTATACTTAATTTGCATTACCAAGATTATACTTAATTTGTTTCCGTAAATACGTAATACAATTAGATGGACCTTATCGATTGGAATTACAAAACCCCATTCACTTTCAGCGTTTTCAATTCAAAAATAATCGTGCTTTACGGTTTAATAATCGACATTATTACATTGTTTTCACTTCCTTATTATTTTGTGTTTCAATTGTATTGGTTTGTTGAAGAAAGCTAAAATTACGTATGTATTGAGATTATATATACATAGAATATCTGGGCTAATATTATAAAGATGAAAGTTGTGACTATTTACATGATAATGTAATGTTTAGTATTTGTTATTTCTCCGTTACTTTGCAAATATTATGTTTGATTTCGCTGATCCATGACCTAATTAGTCTTCATAGCCTGGCTCATCGGCGAACCGTTGCTTGCCTGTCGGTTTTCTATAGAGTGTACTTTGGGGAGTGTGCGCAGGAGCACTATGACCTGATTCCTCCATCTCCCTTTCACTACCGGTCTACTGTCTGGTCTGTGCGCCTGACAGCTGGGTACCATCCACTTGGTTGATATACCGTCTTGTCGTACCAAGCGCTTCTCCTCCACATTTATTGTGCGCACGGCCAGTTGTGGAATTCTCTGCCGGCTTCTGTGTTTCCTGCCACTTATGACCTTTCAGCCTTTAAATCAAGAGTAAATAGGCATCATCTGGGCTCGCTCGTTCCATCGTAGAGCTCATCTATCGCTTACCATCAGGCGAGATCGAGGTCAAGAGCGGGCTCATCCGTAATAAAAAATAAAAAATAAAAAAAAGTTAACGAAAAATAAATCGGGATTATAAACTACTAGCTTCTGCCCGCGATTTCGTTCGCGTGGGAGGATTTTCCAGCGTAATTCACGCTACCTTAGGAATTTCGGGATAAAAAGCAGCCTATGTGTTAGGCGTCTACTTCCCAAATTTCATTCAGATCCGTTCTGTAGTTTTTGCAAACATTCATACTATGCCTCAGCCTCACAAACTTTCGCATTTATAATATTAGTAAAAAAGTAAAATAAGATAGAACATATGAAAAGCATCTTTTCTACAGTTTTTTTAATAACCAGTTTTAAAATAAATTGAAATAGCAGTAGTTAAACTAGCATTTAAATAGCGTGAGCTCTCGTTCAAAAGGTCGCGGGTTCAAATCCAATCCCATACCATTTGTAACTTTCATGGTGAGATTTAATAGAAAATAGAATGTTGCAATAGAAACTTGGAAATACCAAATTGATTGGGAGCGTAAACTGTTTTAAATTTATGGCTTTAAAACGTTAAGAAACTGGCATGTCCTAGATTTTATAAAATCGAGATATAGTATGTCCACCAATTCAAAAAATTAATTATGACGCAGTATCTCTTATGCAGTTTTGTTTTTGGGGGAAAATCATCAATTTACTTCTCCCGCTCTGGGAGGAGCGGAAGGTCAGACTTTTATTGCCTAAAAACCCACTCTGCTCCTTTAGTTGCGCTTCCGAGGTATATCGTTAAAACATTCCCGCACGCCCCAATAACCAATGGTCCTATTATGTCCCGCAGTGGCGGTACCTTCATATAAGCCCAAAAGCCCGGCATGCCTTACTAAAAAATGCTCGATAGAGAATCAATGTCAAACCCGAACTATTTAAAAGTTCGCGCGCTTAATTCTTATCAAAATAACACAATGAATCTACTAAACTACTACGCATCGCGATTGTTCGCGCGCAGAGTTTCGCATTTGTAGCATTTAATGATCTAAATATTGCTATCTCGCTTACACGCACCGGCTTTTACCGGGCTTTCAAATACTATATCTGTCACTTTCGCACTTATAGCGATGTGCCGTATAACGAGTTAGGCCTTAGGCATAGAAAAAATCAATCACTATGGCAGATATAAGCAGGGCATTCGTATGAAGTTGCATGCGTATGCGTGACCTTGTCAGCTTGCCAACTCTGCAGTGTTGCCGTTTTAGCCACACGTTGAAAGATCTTGGAGATTTTTAACGTGTTTGGAAACTTTTTTAACATTTATCAACAATAAAAACTAGCGACTTTTAAAATAACGAAATTAAATACAGTCAAAACCGTTTACAACAACATCATTTAGAACAACATACCGGTTATATAGACCAAAATCATAGGTACAAAATACTTTGTACCTTGAAAACATCACCGGTTATTACGACTATCGGTTTTTACAACCAAATATGAGTGGTCCCTTGGATGTTGTTATAACAGATTTTGACTGTATTCAAGCAATATCTTAAAAATAAAAAAAAATTAGGTAGATTTTTCATATACCTGGCGACTTTTTTTGCCTAAATGACAACACTTGAGTAGTTCCGACATCCCAGAGTGCAACTAACTTCACTTCAGTTTCATTTGTTTGAGTGAAAAAAGCTGTTTGTTTCCTAAGATTTTCTCAGTGATACAATTGTTTTGGTGATTTACTATTATTTAACAATGGAGGTAATTGTACCTTGTGAGGATTTAAAATGCGTTCAAGTTTTGATTGGCGAAGATAAGGTAAAATCTTTAAACTTTGCTCAGAAAAAACAGTTAATTTCTTCATTAAAACCGACGCCTAATCTGTGTATTTCTCAGACTAGTAAATCGCATAAACGAAAATTTAATAGATCAGTGTATAAAACTAGTTGGATTGTTGGCTGTTCGCACACTAATAAGTTGTATTGCTGGAGCTGCATATTTTTTTCGAATGAAGATTCCGTTTGGAATACATCTGGTTATAATGATTTAAATAACATATCTGGCGCCATTAAAAGGCACGCAAATTCCCATAAACACCTGTGTGCAATGGTTTCTTTCGGTAATTTTGGTAAACAACGAATTGAGACATCTATATCACGCCAGTTATCTGAGGAAATTTCAAAATATAACACGCGCGTTGAAAACAACCGTAGTGTTTTTCAAAGATTAGTCGATATTGTTTGTCATTTAGCACAACAGGAACTTCCTCTAAGAGGACATGATGAGTCCAAAACTTCATTAAATAAAGGCAATTTTTTAGAACTGGTCTCGTTAATTTCAAAATACGATGTCGTTTTAGAAAAACATATGCAGCATCAGGAAAGTGACAAACCGGGGCCGAGTTATTTATCTAATAAAATTCAAAACGATATTATTCATTCCGTAGCCGATGTGATGCAAACTTGCATCGATTACGAAGTTAGACAAACAAAATTTGTTTCAATTATTATTGACGAAACCCCCGATGTTAGTCATAGAGAACAACTGTGCTTGATTCTCAGATATTATTATAAAAATGAAATTCATGACCGTTTTTTGGGCTTTCTTAATGTGTCGGAAAGTCGCACAGCAGACTCACTCTCTAATATTATTTTAGAATTATTGAATAGACATGATTGCATCGCAAAATTAGTAGCGCAAAGCTATGACGGTGCTAGTGTAATGTCCGGTGTAAGAAATGGAGTGCAACAAAAAGTTAAAGATGTTTGTCCACAAGCAATTTACATTTGGTGTAATGCGCATATTTTGGCCTTAGTGTTGTCTAAATCATGCAATAGAATTCAGGAGGTTAGTTTATTTTTTTCAGCCCTTCAGGCTTTGTGTAATTTTTTTAGTAATAGTACAAAACGAGCTGCTTTTTACGATACTCATTGCAGCAAAAAATTGCCTAATGCTCCCGCAACTCGTTGGACATACATGTCGCGAGTTGTAAACACGGTTTTTGAACAAAAAAGTAAACTTATTGAGTTGTTTTCTGATCTGTGCGACAATCCACAGAACTGGGACGGGGATACGATTTTAGCTGCGGAGAATTTTGAAAACACTTTGCGATCTTATAATTTCAATTTTTTTCTTTTTATCTTTCATCGGATATTTGAAAAAACTGACTGCTTGTACAATATTCTACAAAAATCACAAGTTGATGTCGGTTATTGTATTAATAAAATAAAGGAATTTCAGGCATGGTTACGTGCTGAATTTCAATCCGAATTTGATCAAATTTATGAGAACACGTTGCAAAATAACTCGGCTCCTCGTTTGAGACGCAACGTACGCTGTGCAAAAACGGAATACAGACGACTTTTTGTAGAAGTAATTGATAATATTAATACCGAAATTACTGACCGATATTCTGAAATTTATAAATTAAAGTTTTTCCAACTGCTCAACAACAAAAAATTTGACAATTATCACTCACATTTTCCTACAGAGGAATTAGATTCATTATTTGACATTTATGCAAACTATTTCGACAAACAAACATTAAAAAGCCAATTGATTTGCTTGTATTCTAGTCCTGATCTGAAAGATCGTAATGTTTTCGAATTAATTGATTTCATTCATGAGAATAACCTCGAAGATGCCTTTCCCGAGCTGTTAAAGTTAGCGTATCTTGTTGTAACTATTCCGGCTACAAGTTCTTCCGCGGAACGTGCTTTTTCGTCTCTTAAACGTATCCATACCTATCTGAGAAATACACAAGGTCAAGAGCGTCTTTCCGAATTATCAATGATAGCTATTGAAAAACAGTTGTTGGTAGAATTAAAACGATCACCAACATTTTACTCTGATGTAATTAAATCATTTCTTAAGAAAGATAGACGATTCCAATTAGAATATAAATAATTTATTTAAATTCCTTATTACATTCTATCTAGCTATTTTTTAACTTTCGTTTTGTAACATTTTGTTTTGTTTTTTTTTTGTCTGTAACCTGGGTTCTGTTACGAAGGAAGCAACTACTTACCATAACTTTGTTCCCTCAAGCAATGAAGCAAACCAAACCAAACGGCTTTTTTCAAAGCCACCGGAGGTATGCAATTGCTGATATGTTTATTATATTCAATCTAGCACTAGCATGCCTTCAGTGTGCTTTGGTTACCTCATTCACCGCGCACGACAAGCAAGAGTGAAATTGAAGAAAGAAGAGGAAAGAAGAAGATGGATGAATTAACTTTTAATTTATTGTACCTAACCAGTAGTTTATGAGAAAATTGCGATGATACATACGGTAGGTACCTACATACTCAGTCGAAAACTGAACTTTCTTTTTTTGAAATCGGTTAAAATTTTATTGGGCTTGCGTTATTTTGAAACCCTAGGCACGCCACTGATGTCCCGGTATTGGTGCTGCCTGTCTTTAGAAACGAGCGTGAAACACATCGACTTACGACAAAGACGCAGTCTGTATAGTTGTTTATTTTTATTACAATATTTAATTTTCAATCGTAGAAATCGTACTTAAAGCAAAATGGAGAAGGATGTGAAACAAACTACTTGGATTCTTTATTAGATCATGTTTCTTAACATAATTTTTGTTTCTGAGGGCAAATTTTTTATGGCTGAATATAGTATTATTGTAGTAACTATACATATACTGGTGTATGCTTTGTTGGTTGTTCTTAAACAAATAATCTTTAACTTTTCACTACATTTCATCATGTATTAACCGACACCATTTTGTTTTTTCCAGGTATGCACATTGACCAATCCCGATTTCAAGGTATCAGGTTTCTAAAAAATATGACGTAGGTATTCACATATGTTTTAATAGAAAAAATCAAATACCATATTTATTAAAAACGTAATATTCTGTGTTCTATAGACGTGGCTCTCAAAACGGTGAAGAAAGCAAATAAATAACAATATTTGTTTTCTTTATCGCCAACCACGTTATCTCTATGACATGATTATATTGATAGGGCTGTTCGGATTAAACAATGGATCCCAAGACCCTTCCGTGCCTCTTAAAGTTAAAGCTGTTGCTCCTGGCTGTCATCATCTTTAACAGTCCTTACATGTAGTTCAAATAGGCAATCGGCCGGATCTAATTAGACTGGAAGTCACATTTGTTTTTTTTTTTTTTTTAACTTGGTAAAATTATCAAATAAGTCCTCCCACCCCGGGCAGGGTGGGAGAGACTGTCAGACTTTTACTGACTAAAATCCACGGTGTTCCTTCAATAACCCTTTACGTACCGGGGCCACGGTAATGGGATGAGTCCCACGACCCCGGCAGGCTTCGGCCCTCTGCAGAGGGTGCCTCGTCATGTTGCTGACGCTCTTTGAGGCGCGCGTGGAACACGACGCGCCGTCGACCCGGGCATGGTCCATGGTCGGACAGCGAGTTGCCCTTTACTCGCTGTCCGCATGCCCGCGCCTACGGTGGCCGGAGATCGTCGGCCGACGTCCGACGCCGTGGGCGTCTACCACTGCGGCTGGGCTGGAGGGAGGACGCCATCCTCTCCCTCACGCGGCCCGCCTCCTCCTTCGAAAGCATGACTGCTTCGCAGAAGGAGGCGACCGCTTCCCACTCCCTCTCGCCCCGCAGCATGGCCTCGACCAATGCCGGGGGCGAGAGGTCTCCGCCTATCGCCGCCGTGAGGACACGTCGGTGCTCTGCCCAGGCGGGGCAGTCTTGCACCGTGTGCTCTACGGTGTCCTCAGGGCGACCCTCGCAGTGGTGACACCCAGGCGTTTCCTCCTTTCCCATCAGACACAGGTACCTCCGACCTTAGGCTTAGGAATAGGTTGAGCAGTTGGATTTGAATCACGTTAAAGCAGCGATGGCTATTTTATTTAATAACTGGGAACTTTCATCTTAAATGTGTAGTTCAATAACGTTATTAACCAGAGATAGTAAGATTTAATTATTAATTCTACATCTCTCTGGTCAGTAATTAATATAAGTGAATTTGTGTTATTAATTTGATATGATACTATCTTTATTGAGGATATATTAAATGTAATAACTATCTATATATTAATATGTTAGAGCAGTGGTGGCCCGGTGGTTACAAGTACGAATTTCGGGTTTTAGGTCGTAGGTTCGAGCCTAGACAAAGCAGATTACTTTGTATAATCTTCATCATTAGGGATACCGGCAGACCATCCGTTTTAGGACCAGAAATAAGAAATACAAGCGACATTCTAGATTGGATTACGGCTCTTTTCCTATCATACAGAGAAAGCTCGTGTCCCGAAATGGGAATGTTATAGAAATATACACTGTATTAATAAATACGTGAAGCAAAAATTTTGTAGGTAGGTACCCCTTCTACGAAAATTACGCAGACTAGGAGGTCTATGAAATTTCGCACAGTTAAAGTTAAAGTTTATATGGACAAACAGTGCTATATTTAAGCTTTGTTCTGAGAGTGCTATATTTTAAACATAAAAATGCATTCGAAATAATTTAAACTATAAATCGTGCGGGACTTCGCTCCCATTGCCTTTATCACGTTAAAACATAATCCCCTTCTTTTGTAGACGGGTAAAAAGTAGCCTACTTCTTCAAGCTTCAAATTACTTCCATGGCAAATTTCATCCAAATCCACCCATGATTTTCAAAGATTAGTGCGATCAAACAAACAAACTTTTCCGCTTCAAAATATTAGTATAGATTACGACCACTGGGCCATTACTAGTTAATGTAATTATGTCAACGAATCGTAAAGCCGTTTTTATCGATGCCTCAGAGATAGTTATGGTAAGGACAGAAATCAACGGAAGCGGAAATGACAATATTTTTTAGCATTGACCACATGTAGACCGTCAAAATGGGATTGTAACCTTGAGAGTCTTGGCTCTGAAGGTGTCAACGAGGTCTGTTGTATGGTCCTTTATATGTTTCGTTCTAAATCAAGGTTAAGAAAGAAAGCCTATTTATCCATTTAATTGGGGTAAAAGTTGACTGCTTTTCGGAAAAGTCCAAATAAATATTTTTTATGTAACTTAAATCATCGATACTAGAAGTTGCCACCTAATAGAGTGGCTTAAGTGATCTAGTGAAATGAAAGAAAATTGAGTTGGTTTTTACCGCCCCACCAGTACTTACCAACACATACTTAAGTAATAAATGGAATAATAATACAAATATAAGTTGAACTAATGAATGTGCGTATAATGAGTAAAAAATGTATGTTAGGAATGAATTGATGTAGTAGTTATAAGTTACCGAAAAAAATAAACAATTTTAATTGAAAATAGTTATACTCGTACATGTATGCGAAAGTAGAGATGTATGGAGGTTTGTTACTCAACCAAGCCCAAAATAACCGAACTAGTCTGAATAAAATTTGAAAAAATTCAGATTAAATTTATTAGATTTTACTAAAAACTGGAATAGATAGATAGAGTACACTTTATTGTACACCAAAATTTAAACACATTTATTTACTAGTTTTAGTCTCGAGAAAACGTGCGGAAATACTATGCGTACAGAGTCGCAGGCAACTGGTGGTATATAGATAGTATTGCCAATTATTACACAGTTACCAGAAGTTACCTCATGAGAAATAACCACTTTACCTGTTGATATTTATGTACAAATATGCTTGAACGTATTGATAAATTGCTTGCACATTTGTAAAGATCCTACTTCTCGGCTCGCATCATATGACATTAGATTCAAAGCGGTTCAAGGACTTAGCTATAAATAAAATATATACGCCGAATGATGGGTTGCCCTTTACGTTTGTAAACTTGCACAGAAAACAAGTATTTTAAACGCAGTTTTAACATACCAGTTTTGCCTCATCAGCGTCTCTCCTTCACATTTATTGATTACATAGCCAATGTGTGGAACTTTCTGCCGGCTTCTGTGTTCCCTACCACCTATGACCCGTCAGCCTTTAAAGCAAGCGTGAATAGAGGGCTTTTGGGCTCGCTCGTTTTATCGTAGACCTCATCAATCGCTTACCATCAGGCATGATCGAGGTTAAGAGCGTGCTCAGCTGATATAAAAGAAAAACTTAAAAACTGGTTGAGAAAAAAATGCATCCTTAGCTTGCACAAAAAAAAAAATTACAAACCCATAACATATTCAGGCTTGCTTTTAAAACTTTTTGTTACAATATTGATTTGTTACAATACTGGCTAGCAGATTCTAAATTCAAACTCTCTATAAAAAATATATTAAAGTTTTTACTAATAACTATAAGCGCTTTTATTAATAGTTTGTGTCTATGGGACTCACCCATTCTAAATATAAAATTAAACCAAGCGTCACAATTTTCGGTCCTCAAAACCAAAAACCGTTTGTAGCCTATTTTGAATATATTTAACAACATCTTCGCTAATTATAGTATAATTACTATTCGCATTGTCATACACGCAACTTCTTTACTTCCTTATTTAGTAACAAAATGCCCATCGCATAGTGTCGTAAGAGTTCATATTTTCGGCACATACACTGAAAGTATCATTGTCTTAAACTGAGATGGTTCATTGTTCTTTTATTTATGTAACAGATTGGTTTATATGACCCCAAGCGTATAAAATGTCTTAGGAACGACCATGGGAGCCCATAACTTTAATACACAGATGAAATGAATCTCATCAATTCACGTGTTCTTAAACGATTTGAGCCTACTTCAACATGACGAAAAGGTATTAAGTAGTGTAGGTCAGTAATTTGTCGCTCCGTTAAAAATGTCTGCTATAGTATATTATTTCTCGCTAATCCAAGAATTACTATAATCCGCTTGTTTTTCCTGTCTTTAGATTGCTTTTGATCAATCAATATTTGTTTTAAAAAGACTTAAGAAAATGCGATGACTTTGTGGCAAATATTTTGAACAAAGTGGCAATCTAGAAAGATTTTTTAAAGGCCAAAATCCATATAAATTTATTTATTGATAGATAGATAAATAGATAGATAGATAGAATATACTTTATTGTACACCAAAAATTTAATATATTTTTCGTAATATTTTTATTTTTATTAACCTAACAATTATTCGTAGGTTAGAAAATTCGCTAATTACAAGCTTGTACGTTTTCTATATTTAGTCACTAATAAACGTTACGCACGTAATTTGTGCGACGAATTATTAACTATACAGCGATTTGCAAACTTAAAAGTCCGAAAGAAACTAAAAAAAATGTTTGTTTCTTTCAATTATGTAGTTACTAAAAGCATTATAATTTTGTTAAATATTTCAGTACTAATCCTGTAACATTCACCGCTTCGGCGATTCACCACTAAATGGCTTTAAGGCAGATTAATCATCACATTATTGTATAATGATGAGAAAATGCAGGTTGATGGTAGACCCACATCTCATCATACATAGAACCTTCTTTATACCTTAAAATTATTCAATACCTATTGCTGTGGAACTCCCATCTCCAACCACATATAGTGCTTTCACAATCTCTGATGAAAGGTCACGCGTCTATCTGTGTGTCTCTGTGTGTGTGTGTAGATGCGTACGCTCTCAGCTAATAAACCAATGTTATCGACTTTCTAATTTTTCGGGCATGTTTGGGCGTCTTATTTGAATATTTCTTGACACACCTGTGGTCTGGCTTTGACAAGTGTATTTAATGTTTGCTTGTGCGTAGGAGCCGTTTGTCAAATGATATTTGTGATTCTCATAGCAAGGATTCTTTGAGCTATTGTAAATATTTGTGTGTCGTCCATCCTTCCTGCCTTGAGTGAAAGTCACGTAGATTTTTTATAGTATAGTATGCTTTATGAACGCCTACTACTTATTTATTACTTACTTTCAACTCCTGAAACTTGGAGATGATGGATCGATTAGTACGCATACGATTTTGTTACTGCCATACCTTGTTGGTGGAATGTGTTCGATACAGAAGAGAAAGGGAAATATTAATAGACAAACTAAGTATTAACGTTTTTGAATTAGGTGTATTTCAGTCTATTTTATCCAAGCCTTACAGTAAAAATGCTATAGAAATTTATAAATTTGTCTGTGAAGTAAAGAGGAATTAATATTTCCTTTTTTGCTCTATCTTTTTTTAGGGTACGATGAGGCTGGCATGGTCATGTTTGATCAATAACCTCTAAATCAATAGAGGTTACAAAAAAAGTTATTGTAGTTTTTAAAGCGTCATGGTCTGGAAAGAAATCTTTTCGAAAACGATTCTAGAGGCTTGCATTTAACCACCATCTCATCTCATAATGTGGCCAAAGGTGAAGCACGCTTACTTAGAAGTAACCTATTAACGCGGACAGGTTATAGCTATCAGGAATATGCTATTACATAGCTACTCCGCATAGAATTCCACTTCTTAGCTGCTTTACTTTCAAAACACGTGTATTCCTCCTTCATTCACTTAGTTATTTACATAACTTGTTCACGAGATGTTACAATCAAAAATGCTTTCATTATTATCATTGTATTTAGAGCCTACCATGGTCAGAGTATACCAAAATCTCCTATTTTGTGTGATCATGTACTAAATACTTCAAGATATTTGATTAAACAAGGATGCAATATATTATGACTATAGAATAAATGCCGCTATCTCTTTCTAACAAAGTTAGCAAATACGTTTACGAATGACTTCATCTGTCTTGTGAGTTTGACCTCAATTGTGTTCACTATTTGCTTTAAAACTTTCTTAAATGCTGTGAGTTAATTAGGTACCTTCCGGTGATGCTGCAGATTGATTAGTAATTATCGATTGTTGTCTATGTCTGATTGAAATAAAGCTGATCTTTATCGATCTTTATCAGATTCAAGCTACTTTTGGATTGACAAAAGAGGACACAAAGCATCCCATTTAAGCCTTTTTAAATTTGATGTATACTAGGCTTTTCTCATGTAACGAGTGCATTTTTACAAAAACCCAGACTCGAAACAATTGATGATGAACAATTGATTTAAAGAACAAAAGTTATTGTACGGGAATCAAAATCACGACATGCGGTGCAATAGCTAATCACTGAACCAATGCGCCAGTCACGTCAAGAGTCTATCCCTAAAGATATAGATCTTGAATCACTCAATCATCATTTTTCCACCTCTTGTAGTTTCAATGGAGCTGTTAAAGCTAAAACTCTAGATAATCTTTCGTCTCTTCCCACTCCCGATTATTCTCCTTTTGTTTTTAATCAATTTGCTAGTTGTGATGTTAAGAAGAGTATTTTATCGATTACATCAAATGCTGTTGGTAGTGACTGTGTTAGTCGCAAGATGATACTCCCTATACTTGACGAAATCCTTCCTGTCATTTGTCATATCCTAAATTTTCCTTATCCTCTGGTGTCTTTCCATCTCTATGGAAAGAAGCTCAAATAACCCCTCTTCCAAAAAAAGGAATCCTGTTTCTTTTTCTGAATTCCGTCCTATCTCCATTTTACCGTTCCTCTCCAAAGTCCTAGAACGCCTTATCCATAGCCAGCTTAGTGCTTTCCTCTGTAGAAACAGACTCCTTAATTTTTACCAATCCGGGTTTCATCCAGGGCATAGCACTACCACAGCTCTTGTTAACATTACTGACGATATAAGATCAGGAATGGACTGTGGTAAACTGACAGTCCTTTCCTTACTTGATTTCAGTAATGCTTTTAACACTGTTGATTTTGATGTCTTGCTCGGGATACTGTGCTCTCTTAACATATCTCCAACAGCTATTGATTGGTTTCGTAGTTACCTGTGTGGCCGCCGACAACGTATTTGCATTGAAAGTTCATTGTCTTCATGGTGCAATACTACTGCTGGCGTACCGCAGGGGGGCGTTCTCTCTCCTCTTCTTTTCGCCATATTTATAAATTCAATTTCTAATGAACTTCTCTCATCCTACCACCTTTATGCTGATGATCTGCAAATTTATTCACAAGCTCCCGTTGAGGAATTGTCTGAGGCGGTGAAGATAGTGAATAAAGACTTAGCGCGTATTTCTGACTGGAGTTTGGATCATGGTTTGAGGGTTAATCCTGCGAAGACTCAAGTCATTATTGTTGGCAGCCCTAGGCTACGTTCCAAAATTGACTGGACGACCCTTCCCCAAATCGTTTTTGATGGAGCTGTTATACCTTACTGTGACTCAGTAAGAGACCTTGGTATTTATATTGATAAGGATTTGTCTTGGGGTCCCCAGTTGCAGGAAGTGAGCCGCAAACTGTTTGCCTCTGCGGGGTCTTTACGCAGATTGCGCAATTTCCTGCCGACTGCCACTAAAACTGCGCTTGCCCAATCTCTTCTTCTCCCTATCCTCGACTATGCTGATGCAAGTTATCCAGATCTCACTGAAGTGCAGTTAGATAAGCTTGAGCGACTCCAAAATTTTTGTATCAGATTCATATTTGGTTTGCGCAAGTATGATCATGTTTCTGAGTTTCGCATTAAACTCAAGTGGCTGCCTATCCGCCTTCGCCGGAATACACATATTTTATCACTACTCTACAGTATTCTTTTCAATCCAACGACTCCCTTTTATCTCAAAGAACGATTTAAGTTCCTTCGTGACACACATGGTAGAGATTTGAGATCATCGGAAAATTTGAGACTTTTGATGCCTACACATTCCACTAAATTTTACGACCATTCTTTTACGGTGCAGGCTATTCGGTTGTGGAATGCATTGCCGGTGTCAGTAAGACAAGCACAGTCACTCGCTGCTTTTAAAAGCTCGGTTGCCAATCATTTTCTTTCAAATTTATGATTATTTCTTTGTTTTTCTCCACACGATGATAAAGAACACATTACATTTATATATTTTATATAATTATGTATTGTATTTATATATATATATATATATATATACTTATATATTTCAATTAGTTTTTTTTCCGTTATGAGTATTTGTAGTACACTAATTTAGCCCTCCCCAATTTCAATTAAAGCTTTTAAAGTCCTTCCAAAGGTTGTCTGGAAGATATCGCTCTCAGCGATAAGACCGCCATTGTAACCAAAGTTATAGAAATAAGGTTATGTAAGTGTGTTCCAATTTTTGGTGTACAATAAAGTATATTCTATCTATCTATCTATCTATCTATCTATCAATGCGCCAATATTATTATATTAACTGGGAACCTCTCTGGTCTCTCTGAGGTTATTGTTGAATTTTAGATAACTCAGATTGTTGCAAGTTTCATAATTATGGTTTCGGGCGTCTTCCTATTTCACTTCCACAACCCATTAACTGGTTAAGATAGACACCCAAGATGATATCAGAGTTTTTGGCCCCTATAAATCCGTAACTATTGCCTAAAGATCTTCAAATGCTAGCTGGAACCAATTACTGTATCTGCCTTATGAGGCATGTAGGGATAATGGCTGGCCACCCATCTTCGGTCCGACCTCACCAATCGTCGCTTTACTTCAAAGATCGAATCAAGCGGCTGTTATTTTTTAGACGCTAACTCATTCAAAAGTCTCTTTTACTATTTCGTAAGTACGTGTTAATTTTACAATCACGTCCATCTTGATTCGCTTATAAAGGGTGTCAATTAAACTCGTCAGTGATTGGTCGGTCTGAGCTGAAGTGAAAGTGACCAGTATTTGTTCTTTGGTTAGACCAGTGAGAGAGAAGTGATGCGTTAAAAATATATAAGTGTGCTTTGTTGTTAGAAACTGTGAGTAACATTGTCTGGGGTAAAGGTTTTATTGTTCTGAACGGATAGATGTATATCATGTGGTTAGATGACCGGGTAGACGTTGTCTTTCTGACCTTTTAAACCTTCCCTGTATGAAAGAAACATAATACAAAAGAATGAATTAAGTCGGTGCAGTCGTTCTCGAGGTTTAGCGAGACTAACGAACAGCAATTGGTTTTTTATATAAATAGATTGAGTCGGGCGTGACAGCCGAAATCACATAATTGTGTGCATACGTATTTTAGGGCAATATTCAGTGATGAATACAATATACTGCAACAGCCTCCTACTAGCAAAAAGCACATTCAAAAGTTCGTGATGCAATATGAAACCCGTACCTCAGTACTCTTGAGTGGAGGTTTAGATTGCATGCCGTTTGGTCTAGCAATAGCATTAATTTTGTCCTTCTGAAGACCTGACGCTCTGAACAAAATTTCACTCTATCAGCAAAAGCAATTGTCGAAATGTCAAAATATAAGGGACTGATCACATGACATTTCGATGCCGTTTGACAATAACAGTTTTGACGTCTTAAAAATAGTTTTAGCCACGCTCCCATTTAGTTCTCTCAATTCATGCAGCAGTTTCTTCTTAAAGAATACTGTTTCATCCATCAGATTTTTACAACAGCATTCATAAAATTACGTTTTTTTAGGCCGTGCGCGCACTGCGCTGCGTTTTGGAAACGCAAAATCTGTGAAGTATGGAGTGTCATAGAAGTGCGCGCACTGCGGTGGAATAAACGCGTGCGGTAGAGTCACCGGTGGCCCCGGTCATTCTACCGGTGCGGTAGAACTACCGCAATTGCGGCCACCGCAAGGCAGTGCGCGCACGGCCTTAGAGCCATATCATTTGTATCAAAATACCGTGACGTTGCACAATACATACTTATTGTAATTTCCATAGTTCTTGTGATTTCACTCATCATCCACCATATTATTTCGTTCTCTTTATCAAAAATCATCCCAAATAATACCAACTATATATGATATAACATACAATGGAACAAGATAGATAACCATGATTTAATATACTTATGACGTCACAATAGTACTACCAGCGAAATCGTAACGTGCTCGATTGCTTATTACAAACGACAATGAGATTGTCCAATAAAAGTGGGCTGACGAATCTTTTATAAGAGAATTAGTTTCGCTTGCGCTTGCGCATGCTATATGTATGACGCGTACGGCGTACCTATACGGTAACTAGAAGATGTCCGATTTTAGGTTTGAACTTTTGTTACTACTAGGCCTTTGAACTTGAATTATACATTTTTTTCTTCATTAAAATCTAAGTTTTAGAACGAGCTGATTTTGAAATTGCAATAATTTTATGGTTATGGTTAATATTATAATGTATCATATTTTCAATGTGTTCGACAAGTGTCAGGCTTATTTAAGTCTTATTTTATGTTCAAATCATGTTAGGGAATACTGTAATAAATATTCGAGATAAATACTTGGAATGTTCTATAGTAGTTTGCAATAAAGGCCCTTTTCCAAAATAAAACAACAGATTTATTACGTGGGCAGATGAATTTACTTTTGAGTTATTAAACAGAATAGATTCTACCATACTGAGAAGAGAGAAAACTTTCTACAAAGGAATTTATCTAGCCTACAATTATTTCAAAGTTATCTCGCTAAGGAGTAATTATAGATTGGGGTCTACGTCTAACCCGTTGGGCATTGCCCGAAAAATAAAAACATGAATTATTTTGTAACCAAAGATCAAACTAGAAGGCAAACAGCAATTATCAAAATGTTCCAAATGTATGAGATTAACACGCAGTACTAAAAAGGACACTTTAGTCAATCCATAATATTCCAAGCTTATTAAAATTAAAGTAATGTCACACTGTGGGCACAGTGTGACATTTTATAATCCACTAGACAGATTTAATTACTGAACCGCATTTGAAACAAAACTTGCATGACACAACTAAATCAATTTTTTTCCCAGACTAACCTAATGTCAGAAGTTTTAATTACAAAGGCTACAAAAAAGAGTCGCAAATCTCCTTCGTGTGTGACAATGTTTTACTTATCCTTATAAATAATACCGTCCAAAATACGACGGCAACAAGAGAACTAATTACAAAATGTATTGAATTTGACATTATTTTGACGTTTAAGTTAACGAGCAGTGCCACCCTAAAGTGCTAAGTGATTGACACTTGATTTGATTGTCAAATATATTTTTAAGAGATATTTTCTCAAGGAGGTCAGGAAATGCATTCCTTAAAAAAATCTCAATTTGTCTGAACGAATATTTAATTGATGTGTACAATTACATTCAATTGAAGGTCATTTGAAGGTTGCTATATAGTTCAATTGCTTATGTAGGAAGTTGTTTAGTCGCGGAATGCGTTTGTGGTTAAGATATTTTAATTGAATTATTATTAGACGAGGTATGTCAATTGGTAGTTTGAGAATGTTAGATAATGAATATGAGTTAAAACTTTTTAAACAGATATGTAAACGTGTTTCTATTGATTAATATTATCACTATAAAAAGATAGGTATTAGAATGTTACTAATATATTATAAATGCAAAATTTCGAGAGGATGGTCTCTTTCACGCATAACTACTGTACGGATCTGAATATTTGTTAAGTAGATAATTGACATCCTGGAATTACACATAGGCTTTTTATCCGGGAATCCCCACGGGATCGGAATTTACGCGGGAAAACACTCCCACGCGAATGAAATCGCGGGTAGAAGCTAGTATGTGATAAATTACAGCTTTAGTGCTTAGTTCAAAAAATCTCAAAGCCGTTTGAGTGAGTAGTGTTGAGAAAAAACTTTTTTGCAAAAAATAAAACCGACTTCCATATCAAAACACTACAAAGCCAAAAATAATTTTAATTTCGGTAGTCGGTGTTACCGGTTTTGTATTTTCTTTTTTTTCCACACCGCCTTCCGAAATTAAAATTATTTTTGGCTTTGTAGTGTTTTGATATGGAAGTCGGTTTTATTTTTTGCAAAAAAGTTTTTATTTTCGTGCTTTTTAGTGGGACAGTAAATTTTCCAAATCGGTTCGTAAATGACGGAGTTATGCGCGAACAAAAAACGCAATGCAGAGTAAACGAAAAGATCATCAACGTAATTCTTTTTTTTAGACTTTTGTTGATTTTTCAGAAACGGCTTGTCCGATTTCGATAAAATTTTCATGGGACCATTTGGGAAGTATACCCTTTTTAACAAAATAAGAATTTTTTAAATCGGTTGGCAAGCTACGGAGTTCTGAGCGGACACACATAAAAAAAAAAAAACATAAAAACATAAAAAAAAAATACAAACATCCGAATTGAGAACCTCCTCCTTTTTTAGAAGTCGGTTAATTAAGATTTTCAACCATCTATCTACTTAATAAGCTTCATTTTGCCTATTCTCGAAAGCTCACCAAATAGGGCAATACTATGGTAGTCTTACACCACAGCTTAGACAGCATGCGGCAGGCAGGGCCTGTCTGGACCCAGTTTTATTTTACAGCTTAAAAGTAGAATAATTCAGGCTAACAAAAAATAAATAGTCTTAGTTGTCTGAAACGAATTCAGTTTTTTTAGGATTCCGTTGAACCCTTATAGAATCACTCCGTGGTTCGTCTGTCTGTATGTCAAGACCCTGTCAAGACGCGTGACGATTTAAAACTGAAATTTATATTTGACAGCTAAAACACACAACCTCTTTTTGCAAAAAAATCAAACCTTTAAGTCAATGCGATTTATTTATAGTTAATTAAAACGGTACATATATTCATGCATATTTTGCGATTTCACAAGGGTATAAAAAGCTATAGGGTACTTTCAGTTAGCTTATAATCATGAAATTTAACATAAAGCACAGGTTACGGAAAAATCTGAAAACTGTAAATATATCAAGAATATACTTTATTGTACACCAATCATTGAACTATTTATTAGCTTAAAATTGCCAATATTACAGTAAATGTTAAAATTAGAACACTTTAATATTTTCGCGTATAGAGTCCAAAAGTATCCTTGAGACAATATCGAAAGTGTGGGGCGGGTTAGTGGATAATTTATGCGTGATATTTTGCCCAAAACAAAAAATATTTCCTAGTAAACTCGAGGCTAATCGAAATACAAGGAAACGAATACCTATACATTTATTTATATTTACTGTTACTTTCTATAAAAATATGGTAAACTTGACGGCGTCACGGAAACAGCTGATAACGGTAGTAAGCAAGGTGATCAAATTAAAAACTTCTCAATCTGAAAATGATCAAATTAATTTCGCCAAATTCTTTCTCAGTGTACCCTTCCGTAAAAACTGCTACTTCTTTCCAGAGTTCAAGTTTCTATTTTAAGTTTTTATTTAGTTTGAGCTGACCTCCACAAACCCTGAAGCTGGGTGATACGACAAACGAAGATTCATACGGATATATCCTATATCTTTATATAAAGGACAGGATAAAGCAAATAAAGCACTATTTTTATAAGTCGAATAATGAAAACAAACTAATGCTTATGAAATAAGTGACAATTTTGTAGCTGACAAATCAGAATGCTTTTCCATTGTTATCATTTAAGATACAATTATGTATTTATATTTAACTTTATTTTATATTGTTTAGGTACGTGTTGTTATGTTATTGACCTTAACGGAAACATAATCCTAATTAGTTTCGTGACAACACTTCTTAATATAGTATTTAAATATATTCGATTAATTATCTTTTAAGTATTCACCTAAACTCTTAGTTTCATACAATTTATGTTACCGGTGTTGAAGGCGTACTGTCATCAACTTTATAACACAATTGTAATTGTAAAATAACTAATCTAACTGGAATGCTGCCCCTTTTTTACACAATTCTGTTCTCGAATAACCCACTCCCCTTACACGTGCATTTGTTAGATGATCTAATAATAATCCATTTGTGTGTCCCTTATTGATATTCATAGACTGTCAACTGCACAATTATTGGTCTCAACAAACAAAAAACCTTCAAGAATAAATTTTCTATCTTAATTTTACTTATCAAAGTTACGTCAATTATATCTGGTTCGACCTTGCTTGTATTATTTTAGTTTCCAATTACGATTTCAGTATAACCAGTCATTATGTTGTTTGACTGTTGACATACATAATAAGCTTAGTACCGGTTGCAACTTCGCTGTTTAAGGGTTCTGCGGTGACATTTTATAATGCTTTGTCAAAGCCTTCTCTAGTATCTTTGTTATTCTCTTTGTTCATATCCATCTCTTGTTCTTTATGATTTTCATGACCGAAATTCTTTCATTGACTGGTAAGATTTACTTTGAAATTGTATCTCTATAAGTTTTTGCTTTAACCATGCGACACATTACTGAGTTTTCTAAAATATTCCGTTTTTAGCTTTAGTGAAACCAATTATATATTATTATTTTTATCCCTGTTTTAACAATCGATGATTTTTTTTTATCTGGTGTTTTTTTTTTTTTGTTCAGCTATTTTCTTGTAATAATTAACATGGTCCTCTCCTCTTTCTATCACATTTAAAGTCAGTACAGAAAAGTTTGTTACTCTTTGAAGATTTCATTGAAGGATGAATGAAGGTTTCATTAGTGTTTTAGTGAAGAAACAAATTAAAAATATACTTATAAAAAAATTACCGCAAAAGTCGTCTACTGCAGTCTACTGCAGTTTTCACAGAACTATTGTTGAAATAACTCAAATTTAAATATGACCATGCTCGTTTGAAGTACCACGTATGAAAAAAGTCAATCACCATTATCTTGAATCCCTAGATTAATTAAAATTATCAGTGATTGCAGCCCTATCAAGTGGTTTACGGACTACAACCTTGCTGTCATTTAACGGTTTTTTACTTCTGCTGCTATATAATTAACTTGCCAATTTACTCACTTAACTGTTACTGGACGCATAATCGCTGTATTATTTATTACTTGGTCTATTTGTAGTGGTTTACCGGCTGTTAATTTGTGTGAAGTGCGTAAACTTTAGGTATTTCAAGGACATTATTTAAGAAGTTTTTATTGATGGAAAATAGAATATTATCAATCAATCCAAAGAGAATGTATTACACTCATTTATTTTGTCAAACATAGGTAAGGTGACAGGTAGTGATGCAAAATATGCGCACTATTATTATTACATTATAATATCAGGTCACACAATAACAATTTTACAATACAATTAAGGAACTCGACTGCCTATTTCATTACGTAAAATAAAATATAGTACCATACAGTTATGTTGTTAATATTAATGTCTTATGTAATTACCATAGGAGTTATTTAAGGAAAACCTATTGTTAAGCTTTTATGTACTGTGTAGTTAAAATGTTAAAATAAAAAAAATACAAAACCTTAATTTTCTCACTTTCTCCAAAGAAGTTGAATCAAAACTTCAGAGATTTTATAACCGCACCAAATATACATATTCCTTCATTGAGCAATAACCAAATAAAACGGTCTAGCAATGAACCATCAAATTGTCAGAATAATTCATTAAAATCTAATAATAATAATTTATCTGTCGGTTCAAATCGTGTCGTTGCATGTCATTGGTCGACACGGTCCCTGGTTTGATTCTCACGGCGTAGACTAGTCTACACGCGTGGCTGCGCTCAACTTAGTGAACGGCATGCCATTCTGATATTTAATTACATATTGGTTCTCATTTGACTGTTGCATCAGTTCTAGGATTTTGCGTTTAATTTTGTTCTAGCATCCTATCTCTTGCTGCAGTCAACATTGTTACTAATACTTTATCATGTATTTCTACCAATCTTTTGGTATCTTAATTTTTCATCATCATCCTTATTTAATGGATGATTTTTATCTCTTGCTTGATCTTCCAACAGAAGCTAGCACACTATATCAGCAATTCGCATATGCTTACTGTTTCCATTAAGTTCTACCGGAATCAGGCGTGGCTTACCAGATAAGTCAGCAGGTGAAACATGCTTTACGTGGGAACTCCGCAATTGTAGTTGGTCATCATTGTGTTGTTCCACACTTTCACCGTCCGAGAACAAAAAAAGTTTCATATGTGTCATATTGACACAGGGGTAGCAAGAAACGATAGCTAGAATATGTGAATGATAATGAATAAAGCTCCCTTTGAAATGGCGCAGTTGATATTGGTCAGCTCTCAACTACTACAGGCTTATTTTAATATTACTCACATGAACAGTTATGTTTTACTGTGATTTTTTCTCACTTAGCAACAAGAACACACACTAGAAGCAACAAGAATAATTTTACCATTTTTTCCATAATACCAACATAACGTGAGTAGTTTGATCGAACTTGATCATTTAAAAATGGTTCGTATGGTTTGGTTATGGTTATTTGAAATTCAAGCTTTGAGTTTTGTGTTAGAATGTATCTAACAAGGGGGTGACTACAGATTTGTTGATGTATGGAGGGAGGCAGAATTTTGCACAAATAAGAAAAGGGTCAAAAAAGGATATTGAGAATTATTTAATAATATTATTTAATTATTTAATATTAATTAATCCAATTGAGAGTACACGTAAATTCATTGAAGTCAGGGCATGCTGCTTGTGCGAGCTTGACTCGCACCGTAATTCAGCCCAGTTTTATTTTAATCTTTTGTTTCCTTCACCTTTATTCTACTTAATACAGATTACTTTATTTACAACTTGCTATGGTAATGTTTTAATAAAGCTTGAGATATTGCAAAGTAAAGATTTTCTACAATATGAGTGAATGTAAATTAAAATCACTTTTGGGAATTCTTATTGAGATACAGAAACACTTGTCATCTTTAGGTTTGGTTTGCTTATTGCCTTATCACATCTGCCTGCGCATGTATTTTCACTCAATATTAAGGAATTAAACTTATTTATTATTCAACATAAGATTAGAACCATTTTGGCTGTGTGGTACTTCTGTAAATTGCTTTCTAAAGTAATTATACACCAACAATTCCAAAAAAAGTATTGTCGAACTTGGCTATAAGCGGTAAAATCTAATCACATCTTATCCATAAATCAATAAACAGATAAACTTAATCATCTACATTAAAATCGACCAAGAAATGCGTGAATAAGGAACTCGGTATTGGGAGCGCCAGTGAAAGTGAATTCCACTTGACTGGTGAAACGGCCCTACGCGAATATCTTCAACGGTATACTAGTGATAATTGCTATTCACTTTCTTTAATTGTTGTGTTGCCTTTATTATTATTAGATTTTTGGTGAATTATTGTATAAATAATTATTTTCTTCTTTTATTTTTGTGGTTATCATCTTTCTACATAGCGTTGTCAATAATATTGTTGCCATTAATTTTTACTGTCAAAATGATATGCTTTACTTTGTTATTAAAATTAACATTGTTTTTTCTTGCCTATTCATCATAATTTATATTGCCGCATATAGTGTTTGCTAAAAATAAACATCAATGTTACCCGTTATGTGCGAAATCATTTTTGTTGTGTTTATTATTTCCGCTCTACTACAGTTCTTAATTCGCGTACATTTGTAAATCGTTACCATTATTTGGATTCCGGATGAATTTGCTTTAAAGTTTAAACTTTTATACTGATTTAAAAATTAGTTTTATTTGTTTTGGGTAATTTTTTTTATTATTTTTATTTTTTTGGTTTTTTTCTTTCTAGTTGAAAAATAAATAATCAAATGAGATCTCGATTACAAACCGTTTGATCATGATTTGCCTCTTCCATTATATGGTTTAATTTGTGTTCGGTACAGAACGTCTTCAGTCTCTATGAATCGCTATTTCACCATCTTAATAGTCTCTTCCTTCATATGTCATATGCTATTGCACACAGTCCATACTATTCCAGTCCTTATTTAGTTTTACAAATATTAACGTAGTAGCTTCTTATTTATCGATTTATCTTTTATACAATCCATCTCTCGCTTCTTTCTCTTCACAACCAGTCTTATATTATGCAGTTTCAATTAGCAATTAGACGACTGATTGATCTTCGTCTGATTGGTAAAGGTAATTGAAGCTGAACTTTGCCAGCGTGATCTTAAGGTCACGATACACTTTCAAACTTCGACAATTAAACGAAGTAGAAAAAAGATTATTCATTACAAAATCGTCCATAGATATATGTAATTAATATTACGTAATAAAGATATTTATTCATAAGTCGTAATGGGTGAAAGTCTGTTCGTTTGTACATCGTATGTAAGCTAATGGTTTGTGTACGTGGGCATTGGTACTTTGTATATTATGTCTTTGTTTAGACAATGTATGGATGGTAATAACAGTGTGGTTGCACAAATATTTAATTTTAATTATTAAATGTTACTTAATTTTTTGCACGTGGCATAAAGTTTCAATGTCTAACGCATTTTGCTTTAAATATGTGAAATTACTGTAGAACTCCTATAATCTTTCTTAAAATTTGGATGGTTTGCTCAGAGTTTTGCTTTAGCCGAGAAACTGAATATATGTATTATCAGATTTTTAATTACTGCTATAGTATCTATCTGTTTTAAACTTTTCAAAAATAATTAATTAATTAGTCAAAACAACGGAACTCGGAAATAGAAGAGATTTTATTTCTGAATTTGATGAAACTTTCCGTAACCTCTTGAATCATTCTTAAATATTTAGCCATTAAACAAAACTATTTTGGTTCAGTTTATATATATTGCTTTTACAGTTCTTAGACAAATTTACTTGGAAGCGTAAATGCAACAAATATTTGTCGGTAATGGTGAAACCATGAAGAAACTGTACAGCATCATAAACTTTTATGTTTAATATTTTAACAACTATGTTTATGGTTTTAGTAGAGGTGTCCCGCAACTTCTAGGTTGTAACTGTAGGTAGGGCGGTATTTTGTATGTTAGCTGACTCAGTAGTTTTATAGGCATTTTTAGTTGAGTTTGTAACTGTCAAATGAATCAGTTCATATTAGTCTCTATTTTATGTAGAATTTCGTGTCATCATCACATCGTTTTTCGTTTCAGTCAAATTGATTTAATTTCTTCATGTCTTCTGACTGTCTCTTGCCTTCTTTTGTTTTGTCATCTTCCCCTTTTCTTCTTCAGTATTCGCAATGAACTTTTTACACTTCGAATACAATTAAGATATTTAATTCAGCATAAACTTGAGTTATCTCTATACCTTGTCTTTTGTTGTTTTGGAAAATCTATATCTAATCTAATCTTAATAATTAAGGCAAGAACCAATGGGAAAGCAGTAGTGGTCCACTCAGGTTCGAACCCAGACGGTATTAAATGTATTTTAATCTAATCTAGTCTAATCTAATTTATATCATCTCCACTGGCCTTGAAATTGTGAGGGATCAAATCTACAAAGGCATGTGATGTCCACCTACCCTCAAGTGGCTAACGTGGTTGATTACAGCCTATTACCTCTCATAGAGGCCTATGTTCCAATAGTGCAAACGTTATAGTAGTATATTTAGAAGATATACAGGACAAAATTAATTGCAGCTGAGCTGGTTGCCCTTCATGCTGTCCTTAAAAGTTTCACTGTGCCCCAAATTTTCTATACTAGAAATTCAAATATGTATATGTACGTAGCTATATTAACCAATCTTGTTTTCTTTTTACAGGTAAGAAAATCACACGCGCTTCTAATTACAAGGTATCTAAAAGCAGTTTTACAAGCAGTTCTCGATTGCATGGTTGCGTTCTTTCCTAAGATATTCCGAGTCATCCGTTGTCATCGCGCAATGGACCTTGAGGTTCGTATCAACTCGCTAATGTATGTAATCTTTGTTTTAAGTTGCTTCTTTTGTGGCGTGAACGTATATTTTTTTGTGAGAATGTAGAAATTTTTCGGTATTTTCCACATCCTATTGCAGTGGATTGGATTCATAATAAATTCTAGACTAAATACAAATTTAATATGGTAGGTATTTTAAAGTCGTTTTAAACAAGGCTATTTTATTAACCGGCAATGAAAAGAAAAGGATGAAGCATTCTGCGCATATTTATTTGCTAACGCTTGTCAAGGTCCTTGGATGGGTGAACATTTTAACATACCGAGATTCCTCCGAACCTTGGAAAACCCAGTAAGCCGTATGTCCTGGTTGTCATTTGTACAACTTTGACAGTTGTAGAAAAAATAAACACTGATCTTGCCAAAGGGTACCAAAGAACAGTACAGTTACCCAGTGACTGGGTAACACTATACCCAGTAACTGGGTAAAACTATACCCAGTAACTGGGTAACACTACACCCAGCTACTGGGTTACTGTACGGTTCTCAGCTGCATCCGGTTAGGCTAAGTAGATGATGATGACTACACGATAGTCTTACACATATTACGGTTTCGCTGTTTGAATTATTTTTTGTATTCATATTTTGTAAACCCAACTAAAATTTTACTCAACCCCGACACAGATTTGACCTCGCGACCCTGAACTCTATACTTACTTACCCAATCGCCACTCAATGCACCAAAACTTACGTGCGCCAGATTATAGCACTAGTGCATAAAATGTAGCAATATATTGCGCGTGCGCATCGAAACAGTGAAAGGTTATTAACTCATTAGTACATCACCTGAATGTGCCAGTACAATGATTTGTTTTGATACTAATTGGTTCACACTTACATTTCTAGGATTTTGCGTAAAACTTGAAAATTATTTGCTTCTGTGGATTTTAAGGTCGTCTGCTAAAGATATCGAAATTAGTTGGAATCAATGCAACGTAGGAAAAAGTAGGTTTATAAGTCATAGTTTTTATGGCAATTAGGTACCAAGCGCCATTTGTTCACTTAATTTTTCGTATGACACTAAAAACCAACTGAACAAAACTGTAATTATAATAAGCTTATAACCTTCGTGTCTTTATTTTATTTTTTTGGTTTATTTTAAACCGGAATTATTTTGTTTTTGTACGCCATGAATGGCAAAACATGTAGATCTAACTGTTTTATTTTAAGACCTTACACATTTGATGTATACTCATGTTTTTACAATAAAAAGTTTATTGTGATGATACATAATATTCTTTAACTTATTTTAACTAATGTGTGCCTGGGTTAGAATCGCAGTTGGTCCCCGCAACAACAGAGCTCATCTAACGTAAATACTTTTTATTTTAAATGATTAATAGGGTTATTTATAATAAATTCTTCTCTTCTTCTAAGTCATTTCACTCCTGATCGTCACGTGGTATTTTTGTGTTGAGTGACCCACTCTATTACCCGCCGCCATTCTTCCCTGACATATGCCTTCCTGCGGCACTCGTGCATGCTGTTGCCAGTGGCCGCTTTAGCCTGGTCTGTCCATCTCATCGGGGATCGCCTACGTGCTCTCGTGCCTTCAACCTTGCCCTGACAATAAATTCATAACAAAGGCTATTTAAAAATTCAACTATTCTAGCAGTAGCTGGGTACCACAATACCCCTTGCTTGGAAAGGCTGCTGCCAGATTTTCTGACTTCTGACTACCTGTAACGATTGCCGTGGTAATACCCATTCTGGGAACAATCTCGGAAAGCGTTGCTCAACCTTGATGTGGTTATTACGTAACCACGAGTTCTTCTTAAATAAGAAGTGGTATTCACAAAACATTGATTCTCCATATTCAAAAGATTAATTCTCAAAATCATTTGCCTACCAAAAGGATTTCAAAGAATCTAGGCTAATAAAATGTCAGTCTTGCAAACTCAGCCTAAATAATTCTAGAATGTATTTGCATAGTCGTTATTTCTTGTGCCATGTTGTCAACGTGCTTTTGACTTAAATCTATGTTTTTGTTTGTCTTAAAATTACTGGGTTAAAGATTATTATTTAGTTGTAGTTTTAATGGGTTTTATTTAAATGTGAAACAACTGGAGGTTTAATTCAAATACATTAGTTCATTTATGGTTTAAATGATTATATATATTAAAGATTTATCGTTGCCGTGTTAGTTCAACAGATGTGAGTATAAATGGGTCCATGTATGGCAGACGAGGTGGCTATCTCCACCGTGGATAAGGAAGACAAAGGAGACACAAGTATCATTGCTGAGTATTGTTTTTGATTCTCAGTTTGGTTGAAGTGTTATTGGGTTTTTCATTAATCGCAAAATTACATTGTATCTGCTACAGCAGGGCTATAAATTAAACTACTTAAACTACGAACACGTGACTAAAATCACCTTTAAATAGTAGAATCTCGATAACTATTACCTTAGTTAAGTAATTGTAGGTTAAGCAATAGTGAAAGGTTTGTAGCTAGTTACTTAGAACCTATTACTTTATATCCGTCTAGAGATTAGAGCTTGTGGTCTAAGAACTTAGCCGTTGTTACTATTACTCGTAGAATAAATTCCTCAGACAGACTTCAGATAATATAATATATTAGCGAGTAGAGAGAGAGAGAGAGTAAAAAATGCAGTGGGAGACAGTTTAAGCAATGGGAATACATCGAGCATATAAATGCTCGATGTGGGAATATGACTTGAAAAAAATTGGCCAAGGGCGAGTCAGACTCGCCCGTGAAGGGTTCCGTAGTAACTACGCCAAATAACCTTGTTTTTCATAGTATTTGTATGAATTACAAAGTTATATTTGTTTTAGAAAATATGCTATATCTCAAAAACTGCTAACCCGATCTCGTTTAAACCAATTTTCGTTGAAAGTTTACATTAAGATCTATAGCATATTTTTTTTTTAATTTTTCCCTATATTATTATAGAAGTTAGAGATTTTACCAATTTGGAAGCGTATATCTTTTAAACGATTGACTTCATGAAAAAGTGGTTTTACAAACCTAAATGTCATTTTTAAAGACCTTTATAGAGATACCACAAACACAGAGAATTCATGAAAAAAAATATTTTCAGTATCAGTTCCATGTATGAGGAGCCCTCCTTAATTTTAAATATTTTTCTTATAATTGGAAAGCGGTTCACAGAATACATCTACCTACCAAGTTTCATGTGTATAGTCTTAATAGTTTCGAAATGAAACGGCTGTGACATACGCACGGACGGACAGACAGACAGACAGACATGACGTAACTATAAGGGTTCCGTTTTTTGCCATTCGGCTACGGAACCTTAAAAAGCAGGTCCGGAGTAGATATGTACAGCAAAGGATAGGGTCAAGTGGAAAGCTTTGAAAGAGACATTGGTGAGTAGGCATTTTTAAAGTCAATACAATATGTTTTTGTCAAATTATATGAGAACCTTGTAGGTCAAAGGCTGAGGCAAATTTTCAGAAAAGATGCATACAGATCTGAGTGGGGCATGTCCAGACAGTGCAAGTATTTGTCAGATAACGTATAGCTCAACTTAGAACTTTAAGAAGCTTAAGAATTAGACGAACAATACCAAGGTAAGGACGTTTGGGTAGGCCGCAAAAAGTACTTTATGTAATTTATTGCTGTATACAACGTGTAATTTAAAGGGTATATACATACCAAGTGCATGGCTTCTTTGGATGATAACAAACGATATGGCAAGGGTTTTGTAATCCTAAGTCTACGTCTAACTTATTACAAATTCCAATACACTCATACCAGAGACCGAATTTTTCAAATTAAGAAGAACGAAAAGAATTATCGTGTTATTGGCAAGTGACGTGGAAAGTTGTTGACCCTCGTAGTGCTGTGACACATTTATTATGATTGGATTCAAGAAATATATGAAACCAATAATTTGTTATCAGTTCTTTGAGTCAGTTATTTTGTGTTGAAACTGTGCATAGAGACTCCATACCAGATGTTGTCTTCAGCCCTTTTGGATAGATATGGGGTTTCCGTTACACGTTGTTTATTATCAAATAGGTGCAGTAACAACAGTTTTCGATAACACAGTATCATCAAAATGATACTGAAATGTCTACCTTAATAACATTCACATCAAGCAAGTTGACACATGTCATTATTCAACATACTATCGCACAATAGCTTAAAAACAAGTGCAACAATCTTCGGTAATGACAGGTGACGCCTGATCTGTCGTGGTGACGAAATGGTACTTTCTCTCGGCACTATGGAGAAAGTTATCAAGTTCTTTTATTATCTTTTATCTTTAATGCTTTTATTACAGGTCTGTTTTGATTTTCATTACGTGTGATTGTTGATAGTTTTTTTATGGGTTCTTATGGTTGTGAAGGTATGCGGATGACTTGTAGGATTATGTTTTTTTTGTGGGAAAAGTGAAGCTACCGGGAAGGATGTTGGAAGAGATTTTTTATAGAACGATGTAAAATAATCTATGTCGTAGTTCAAGTAATAGCTGCATGCGTCGTTCTTCAAGGTCCATCTTAACATACTGTTACGCCAGTCGCTTAGCGAAGTACGTCTAAAAACTTCGACAGAAATCTAGATGTTCGAGACACTAACGCCATCTAGCGGCGAGTAGCAGTACTGAGTATCTCGAGTAGCTTCTGGAATATTCTTGGCAGTATAAACAGTGAGTCGATTTTACAAGAATGTTCTAGAACTCATAGACCGGAGTATAAATAGAACGCAGAAGAACGGAGACGACAGTCTTATTTCAAGATACGAGGCGATATAATCGAAACTTTACTAGTGAATTTCGGTGCGATTTAAGTGTTAAGTGACCAGTATTGTAAAGTGTTAATTTTGGTTTAATTGGCGTTAATTATTTCTATCCCGAACCCCAGCTCCTAACAATACCAAGACTTCTCTGTGTCACGTTTCGCCGTGGGTCCTGGTTGTCATTTGTAGTCTGAAGTCGAACACCAGTTTTGCCAAGCATACATTATTTAACTTATATTTTATTTAGTTTTGTCAAAGTTCTTCTTTTAATAGGTATTGGTAGTATCAAATGTAAGGCAATTTATTTTAATCGCCATGGGATTTTGAAACCATGTTGTATCCATGGTGTAATAAAAACCTTCCATAAAACAGCGAAAGCTGTACCAAAATATTTAAGATGAGAACTAAAATGATGTTTCATTTTATTCACTACAGTCTCTAATTAAAGAAATAATGTTCAAAATCTTAGCTTTTTGGTAAAAGTTGTAAGTAAAATCTGTGAAAAGATTCTCACAGCTGGACAATACCCGTGATATATCATCACGAACTGTAGTATTCTTTTGTTTGTGTATACAATGAAGTCATTTACGAGAAACTGCCGTATTATTCAATGATTTGCGCCGGGAACCGGGGAGCGCGGCGGCGCGGCGCCGCAGCAGATCCACAGTCTAGTTGACTCCTTGCATTTAGCAGATGGAGAAAGAATAAAAAAATGGAACAAAAAGGAATTAGTGGAGTAATCTAATTATATATTTTAAAGATAATTAGAAAGGCAACTATAGCGTTTATGTATAACAGATACATATAAAAATTTAAGAGTCTGTCTGTTTGTGGTTAAATGAAATTGTGTTTTCTTAAGAGCTTATATCGCTCTCTGTATGTCCAGGCTAATTTCTAGAACAGCTAAACTGATTTTAATGGGACTTCCACTGGAAGACAGAGGAGGTTATGGGGCAACATATACATACATAGATATCGAAATTCCCTCCGAATCGGAATTTACGCGACCCACGCAAACGCAGTGAAGGGCACACCTAGTATATTGATATTGGTATAATTTTACTGCGATCAATTCTAATAGTATTAAAATAATTCATGAGGTATTATACAATTATTTGCACATTACGTCTCTACGTAGATATACATATAATAGATCCATCGTTGACGATATTGCATCAAGTCCACCAATAAATCATTCGACAAGATTTTCTTTGTAGACCGAGATAAATTACAAAACGACTACAAATAATAGAATAACTGTAAATAATAATAAATGTCTACTAAAGAAACATAGATCAAGGCTGTACAATAATCTGCTCTTAATCGATTAGTTTTGATCTAATCATCATTTCCTCACTCTACTTCGGTGACTCGATTCTAATCGATTAAACGCTTTTACTTCACCTGCTTACTTACTTTCCAGATTATTATGACCTTATTATATGATAGTCTAGGTTAGAAACATAATAATATAAAAAAATGGTTAGATTGTCTCAGTATCGATATGTCGAAAATAATGGTGGTACGCAAGGCTAAAGATATCGATGGATTGTGTGAGGTAATGATATCATGACTGAACAATATGTTTTCTTCTATTAAAATCCTTTGTGTCTCATGGCTACAACAAAGTGTGACACAACCAGAAAATTGTTGTAGTTGAAAACCAGCGTCAGGTAAATGAAGATGGTTTTCAACTGTTGAAGCTTACGTTGAGTGTACGCTGAGGGTTGTCAGGTAAGCTGGCTGGAAAATGATGATACGTAGATAAATCTATAGTCAATGGAAGTGGAAAACGTTTTGCAAACGTCCAGGTACCTACTGCTCAGTGGTCTAGTTAAGTAACTCTTTTACATGCATAAAGATTATTGAAATAGATTATAGATTATAATAATTAATTATACGTAACTAATAATGTCAATTATTTAATTAAACTAATAACTAACTAATTGACATTATTGGTAAAAAAAAAAATATACATAACTGATGAAACGATACCGAAAGCGGACGCATTGGTAGGTATATATCAGAGTTTTAATTAAACTAATTATTTTGACATTCTTCCACAAGCACAGGAAAAAATACCAAATTTCATCCAAATCCACCCAGTACTTTCGAAGATTAGCGCGCTCAAGCAAACAAACAAACAAACAAACTTTTCCGCTTTATAATATTAGTATAGATAAAACAAACATATTAACGAAATATACTTAACACTTCTTTCTGTTTTCTCCAGGCAAAATATTAACAGGCTAGATGAAATGTTATGCTATCCTAAAAGCCAATATTACAAACCCAACTACCTACATTATACAACGTGTAACGGAAACCCCATATCTATCCAAAAGGACTGAAGACAACATCTGGTATGGAGTCTCTATGCAAAGTTTCAGCTCAAAATAAGTGACTCACAGAATTGACCCCAAATTATTGGTTTCATATGTTTCTTGAATACCAGTAATAACAAACGTGTCACAGCACTATGAGGGTCATCACTTTCCACGTCACTTGCCAATAAAACGATAATTCTCTTCGTTCTTCTTAATTTGATAAATTCGGCCTCTGGTATCAATGTATTGAAATTTCTAATATGCTCCACACGTAGACATAGGATTAGAAAACCCTTGCCATGTCGTTTGTTATCATCCAAAGAAGCCGTGCACTCGGTATGTATATACCCTTTAAATTACACGTTGTAGAACTAAATGCGTATAATCTAATCTTTTAAGCTTTACCATGGTTTAGAAAACAGATGATAGTGCCACTTTCTACTTTCAAACCCTTTTTATGAAGAAGATATTTGCTCTTAGTAATACTGAGATTGGCTCTTACATTTATTGGAGTATGTGGTATGGTAAAGTGATTGATTGTAGAGATAGATTCAGTTTATATGGAGAAGGAGAGCAGAAAACGAATTAAATCGTACCTTTTAAGGTTAAAATTTAAGGAGTTATGATCAGTTTTGGACAACTGGGCGACTGCTGGTAATAATAAAAATAGTAGCTAGATACAATACTAGCTGTAAGACTAATTGGCAGCTGGCCCTTAATTATTTATGTGTTTCACATTTCTTCGTTCCTATTTTCACTGCTATGTGTACTGGACTTTTTTAAGTACCGACATTTTCCAAGTTTTTATTTATTTATCTGAAGAGAGAAGAAACTGTGTAAAAATATGAAAATTTAAATAAATTTAATCTATGTATAATATTATGTACAGTCAGTATGAGAGACATACAGGAAATGGGTAGAAATTGCCGGTATTGGTCGATGTTTCATGCCTGCGTCCGCACCATATAGGGTGCTTGATAAGTGTATAATTATACATACACTATGCAATGCATAAGACTTATGTTCATAATATTGTGTTTTTTTTTTCGAAAGTCGGTAAGAAGACACTGTTCCTTTAAAAATTGGGGTTGTAACCCTAGGTCAGGTTAGAGAAGGTTTTAAGCGATGGGTTTATTTTAGTCAAGAGTGAATAGGTTACTTTTATGTAGGCGTGCTTCATTTAACCGTGTCGATATAAATAAACCACTATTAAATTGTCAGGTAGTTAATGTTCTTAAGTGTAAAAATAAAGTAATGTATCCTTTTAAATCAGCATCAATTTATTTATTTATTTATTTATTTAGGGACAATAAACAGCTACAATATAAGATGAGTGTACAACAATAAGTCATTCAGTTTATAAACAATATTGCAGCCCACTGCATTATCCGCATATTAACATTGAAAATATAAGCAGTATATGCCGCTGGATAAGCTATTGAAGTAATCAATTTTATTGTAACATTAAAATTCAATCATTATTAATTAAAATTATTAAAAACAAAAGATAGGATACAAAAAAAAAGATAATTTGAAACAAAAGATAGAATAAAAAAGAATCATAAAATTAATACAATGATAAGTGTAAAACGGGGACTCAAATTAATATTATTATGCATTAGTGAGGATAAACAGGATTTATAAAATGTTAAAATTTACAACAATACGTACCAAACATCATTATAATATTAACTGTTACATTGCGCAGCTAGAACAGTTAGTACATCGGATTTAAATTTAGATTTAGAGCACATAAAAATATCAATATCTACAAAATGATTATTATAGGTCTCGACCATACGACGAGTAGGACAACGCAAACCAGAGTTAGTGCGACAAGAGTTTACAGCAAATAGTGTCCCTGCTCGAACGCTACGTTTGTTTACTGTGCGAGGGACACTGTAACATAATTTACTAGTTAGTTCAATTGAGTCAAAGTTATTATGTACGATACTGTACAGAGTATTGGCCTCTAGTACTCTTAAATTAGCAAGTAAATATGGTCATAATGATAGTAGTAGTTAGAGATAATGACCGAGACAAGCATCTTATCAATCTCTTAAACAGCCCTAGAGTATCCTGCCCAGCCTCTTAATAACTAAATTAAATTTTAACAGTTTGTCTATAATTCATTCTCGAGAAGAAGTTTTGGTTTTTATTTAGATACATATTTTGATACACTTTATACACGATATAAAATAATATAGTAGGAATCTCAAAATAAAAACCTGGTATGTACAGTAATTGCCTAAAATACAAATTTTAATATTTTCCTAATATTCCTTAATAGCTAGAAAATCTGGGACCAGTCTTACCGATGGTGGTATCGTGTTCCAGCTACTGGGTTCTACTACCGATTTGGATTAATTTTTTGTGTAGTATTTCAATGAGTTCCTGGATGGTTTGAAAACCCAATTGGAGCCGGATGGTGGCGATGCCTCTTTGGGCAGGACGATGTCTGTCGGTATTAGTTAATATTTACTAAACACGTGTAAATAACTGTAATTTAGCTTCTAAATCCACCTCTCACGATACAAGATCTGTTCTTAACGGATATTAGAAACGCCATCGTAAAAGTCGCCTGTACCTACATGAGATTCCTCTAACTTCACTCTCACTTGACCGGAAGAATATTTATGAAAAGAGTTCTCATTGCAATACCAGTTTAGCCTTCCTGATCCACTGGTATATCTTCCTGCATTACGAGATAAACTTTATAAGGCTCTCTTCACACGTTTGGGCTGTGTATGCGCGTTATTTCTTTCACGTATGTCGTGCGAAAGCTGTTAAGTCATTCAATGTCCGCTTGATAGGTTATCTGTAGTTAGTTATAAAATTTTCTCCGTAGTATCTCTTAGATTTTTTTAATGAGAATTAGCAATGTGGTTCTACGCACCATTGCTAATTCTCATTAAAAAATCTTCTTCGCGTTACTAGCCATCTTGTTAATCCCTCCAACTAAGCTAAATATGCTTGTGTCTGGAGTGCTAATAGTGTAATGGGTGGGGTTCGAACCCGTGGCCTCTTGATCACAAGGCTCACTCACTCCAAGTCACTTTAGCCATTTGGGTATTGTCATTTTTTTTTTGATCGCCGACTGGTCGAATCATTATTATGTGAACCATGTAGGTTGATATGATGGATCTTGTGTCAGTATAGTGAAAGCATTGTCAATTATCTTGTTAGTTCAACTAAGAACTTTAAAGAGATAATTAGATAGATAGATATATTCTTTATTGTACACCGTAACAGAAAACAAATAAGGACTTAACAACTAAAAAAAGGTGATACAATGGGCGGTAGAGCTCAACGATAAAGTAATTAAAATGACAGATTATAATGAAATTAACTTGCGTGTTTCTCACATTTACAATATGTTATAGATTCAGCAGTATTCGGTTAGACGACGATTGAAAGTCGACCACACCATAAGCAGGTGAAAATGCTTTCAATGTTACTTCTAACCGCCAGTAAAATAATCGTGTGAAAAGTGCTTTACAGTGAAACCGCTTGAACCTAAGTTAATGGCGACTTAATGCTGCAGTTAAGATAGGTAACTGCCTGTAGTTACTGTTATTTTAACCCAGTTTTTATTGCGAATTTGGCTGCGATTTTATGTGTGTTGTTTTACCTTGTTTCGTTTCGTTGTTTACATTTTTTTGTTAGATAATGATTTCCACTTTTATTGGCACATTCTTGATAATATTTAGTATCGATTCCATCAAAAGTTGTTTATCTCCTGATGATGCTCCGTGGAGGTGCGAAACATGTTTCGAGTGTGGGTATGGGTGGCATGTTGCATTACAGTACATTCTTCATTCGCGTATAGGAAAAGCATTAAATTTTTGTTGTGCAAAGCCACGGGCCGCATTTAAACTAGGCATACTTAGTGGTCGTTGTATGACAATTCAAAATCGGGGTGCCATGAGTCTCAGACGCAGCATCATGTTGAGAGTGCAGCCTTGTTGTTATAGTCATGATTTGCATCTTTGGACACATTTTTATCCCAGCCTTTCTTTTTGTCTTTGTATTCTTGTAGTTATCGCTGTCATTCAGAAACGGGTAATAATTTAGCCACACTCCTTCTCCATAATTATAGTCTTTGTCCTCCGTGTAATTTTCGTAAAACTTGGTAAAAAGTTCATTCAACTTCATTAGAATGCGGAACTTTGTTTGTTTAAACGCGCTAATGTTCTAAATTACTGGGTGAATTTGGTATGGAAGCAGTTTCAAGATTGATGAAGGTTGTAGGCTAATTTTTACCCTACTGCAAAAGAAGGCGCGTTATGTTTTTATCATGATGAAGTCCACGGGAGCGAAGCCCCACCTGACTGATAGAAATAAGTCATTTTTGCTATGCCGCTAATCCGGCACCGCTCAAGATCCTTCTACAGCAATTGACTCTAATTGTCCAGTAAAAGGGTTTTAATAAGTAACAAATAGCCAACGCCTTCGTCAAGGCCGAAATTAAGCTCCAATAGACTTTCAAGGTAACCCATTAGGACAGGTGGATTATTATTTGTATTATTACTGCATACAAAATTAATTGATTGTGTTACACAAGAACCCGGTTGCATTAATTTGAGTTGATTGGTGCGGTTGTTTTAATGGGAGCAGCGTTTGAGATCCTGATTTTGTGTTATGTATTTTGTTTGATAAATTATTTTGATTTATTATTTGACTTGAATAATGTAATACAAGGTTGTTTAGCTATGTTATTTCTGCCTGCCCTAATGGAATAAACAGCGTGATTTTATGTACGTTTGATTGGGTGAGAACAGTCAGTAGCTAATCCACTGTCTCTACCAGTGTCTCGTAGAACTTCTCTGCTGCTATCGTTTCCTGAAACATGAAATATTGTTGCTATTCCTTTAAAAGTTACCCCCTAAAATTTCCTTAGAATCCTTGGTGAGTTTGCATTGGTGTTCCAGTGATTATAGTCACGACTAACGATTGTCCGAACTTGAGATCGTGTGTCTGAAACCAAGCAGTCAAATTACTTAGTGTAAGTTCTATTATCAACTTTGTTCTCAAAACGGTGAAGAATAACATCGTGAGGCAGCTGGCATGTCCTAGGAGTTAGGACAGTCACCAACTCGCAATGTGCCCGCATGGTGGATTAGGTACGGTGGCCAGCACATCAACCTACTCCAATCTGTCAAAATAATTTAATAGACTTACAACTTTATTACAACATGATAAGGTTGAAGCTCAATTGGATAAATTTGACAGATTTGGATAGCTTGATGTGCTGGTGGACTGTACTACGACCTATTTCTGCAGACCGTGTTCCAGAGTGAGAACCTTCAAAGCAAGAGTGAACTGGCATCTTCTGGGCTCGCTCTTTCCATCGTAGACCTCATCAAACGCTTACCATCAGTAATAAATAAGAATACATTATAGGCTGATTATGATTGGACTTCTGAAGATCTCTGTTTCGAGATAGAACTCCTAGCAGGGTTTAAATCTATAACATAAATATAGGTACAACACAGATATCTTGATCGTATATTACTGGGTCACAACTGCTCGTAAAAACCTTAAGTTCAAACGTATTTAGCAAAGTTAAAAGCTAGCATCACTACATAAAATGCTAAGAATGACGCATGCTCATATAAAATCTATTAGTTATTGCGTCTCGTTATTACTATGCGTGTGTTGCATGATAATTTGCATAGTTTTGTAATGTATCTTGTTTTCATCACGAGGTGTCTAATACATGTGCCGAAGCAACGGCTTATGTTACCTACATTTATTAATAGGTAAATTGGCATTAGAGGATAATTTTAAGCAGGGTTTTAGTGTAATTCTTAAGAATAAATGATAACAATGCTTGTGTATAAACATTAAATATAGGGCAGTCCTCTTTTTCGGGAGGAAAAGCATCAAATGAGCTTTGAGCGGAGCGGAAGGGTGTGTCTTCTACTGACTAAAAATCCACCTTGTTCGTTCAGTTGCCCTTATATTCCGGGGTAGCGGTGACTCATTAGAGCATTCCGGCAAGTATCTAATATTACAACAACATCGCGACGGATAATGTTTTATAATTTAATTAATATATATAAATTAAATTAATTAATATAGCACTATTTCAAATGCTGTAAGCATTTTGGGATGACAACTTTTCTCCGAACTTAAAAAATTGCGCCAACCCGGGCCATATTTGTAACGCTTGTCAAAACTTGAGGCGGTATCTGAACATTTATTTAATTTTTTTTTTTTTTGAGAATCGATGTTTGACCACTCTCTCACCTGATGGTAAGTGATGATGTGGTCGAAGATGGAGCACGCTTATCTAGAAGTAACCTATTTATTGACTCTTGATTTAAAGACCCCTAGGTTGTATCTATCGGGAAACACACACACTCATTTGTAACAATCTAAGTTAATTTGATTAAATTTCCTCCTAAGCTAGCAAAACTCCGCGGGCATGCGGACAGCGAGTAAAGGGCAACTCGCTGTCCGACCATGGACCATGCCCGGGTCGACGGCGCGTTGTGTTCCACGCGCGCCTCAAAGAGCGTCAGCAACATGACGAGGCCCCCCCTGTAGAGGGCCGAAGCCTGCCGGGGTCGTGGAACTTATCCCATTACCGTGACCCCGGTACGTAAAGGGTTATTGAAGGAACACCGTGGATTTTAGTCAGTAAAAGTCTGACAGTCCCTCCCGCCCTGCCCGGGGTGGGAGGACTTATTTGATAATTTTACCACGTTAAAAAAAAAAAAGCTAGCAAAATTCTTCAAAATTTCTTTTAAAAATAGTGTCCAAGCACTGTCCTACGGTTCAGTAGACATCGGTAGTTAATGAAGTTAGTCTAACGAGGTCAGTGAGCTGCTTTCTACCAGCTGGTGCGTGTTCAGTTCCGTTTGGCAACCGTCATGATGCTTCAATGACTCTGTCATACGGTGTATGCTCTTCACGTGGTGGGTAGGCACATATCATGGCTAGAAATTATATGGTATTGACTTTTCTCCAAGTTATTAGTCTTTGGTTAACGAAATGGTCTCGTTGTAATTTTGAATATTTAGGATATTGAAAATGATTTATTATTATTTTATTCGAAATGAAATAAATTATGGGTACCTTATAGCTAGCTATTTAAATCTATTTTAAAATACACTTAGGCTTTTAAGTCCAGTACTTCGGCTAATTGCTGCGTTCAATGGCATGGAATTGGCAATGAATTATAGTATTCAATTCTTACATTTTGGCAATCTTTAATAATATTACCTACAGCATTCAAATATCAAATTGTAAATTACTAACGTTTTAAAAATAAACGTTATAAAATTATTTTTTTCGCTTTTAAGCAAAAAATGTTCTGAATTCTGGGCTGAACCAATGAATGAAATTACTTATAGAAATATTTAACATAATTAATTGAAATATTTGTATGGCCTACACACAGTTGCTCCAGGTTTGGCTTTTATGTAAGTGAGATAACAGTATTTAAATAAAAACGACGAGCTGTTTTATTTATGATTACGTTTCTCATAGCTCAATTGTATCGAGAGGAAAGTACCACCAGACACACCCTGGAACATGCAACGTCACGCCTCTTGATCTCAAGATGCTATCCGTAATAAATGCGAATCTGAAAACGAAAGGAAACTTCAGCAAAACAACATAACATCATGCTTATATACCGCAAAGGGTAGGACAGAAGCGTAGGTATAATTGACCCTTTAGTCACTTATGTACAGATAGTAAAGTAAAGTATTTATTGAAGCCATATACATAAGGAACAAAGCAATTTTACAATATTTATATTCGGCTAGGTCGATACACATAACTTGAAACTTCCGACACCCAAACTAGGACACGTCCTGTATCTCAGGTGTCGGGGTTCCTTCCAAGCTGGTCACAAAAATATAGCCCAAAAGAATATTCATTACAAGACAAAACTAAAAATTATAAATTAAAAAATAAAATTAATATGGAACTAAAATGAATCTAAAACAAAACAAAAAGCAAAAAGTTTGTCAGAAAATACTAAGTAAATAAACTGCTCGTTGATGTGTGTACAAGTGTGTATGTTGTAGTGTAACTGTGAGTGTATGTGAGATTTATTATTCTAGGGGAATACAGATTATAATATAATGTGTGTTGTGTGTTTTATAACTTAATAAAATTACTTAGGCATGGCAGCCAATAGGTCCTCGGTTTCCTGGTAGGAGAGAGAAGTCAGCCAATCCTTTAATTTCATTTTACAGGTTTTCCTATTAAGATAGAATATTCCTAACTGTTTATTTACTTTATTGTACAGCCTTGCGTTTAGGGAGAAGTAATGGTTGCGGGCAAAGACTGTTCTGGTGCGATCCGGCTTGAAGACTGTGTGCTTTATTCTACCTATAGGCTCCTGTAGTGGTCGGGACTTGTGTATGCGAGTTATTGTAAGAAGGACGTAAAGTTGCCTCACCGTTAGGACTTTACAGTCAGCATATAGTAGCGAGGTTGGGTACCTGTAAGGTTTATTGGTCAACACCTTAAGTACTGCACGCTGTGCAATCTTGAGTTGTAGGATTGTAGACTTTGGCGCTCCACCCCACACAGTTAGGCAATATGATAGCAGTATATTATAATTGAGGTGTTTTTTTTTCTGAACTAAAAAAATACTTTGAAAAGGTAAAAGCTTTGCCTAACCCGAGAATCGAAAACAAAACATCTTGATCGGACGTAGCGTTTGCAATCAATAAGTCAATACGGCATTTTCAACATATTGTTTAGAAGTAATAAATGCAATGGAAACTGAGAAAGTAAGATCTGTTTTTTTTCTAAATCTATTGGGATCGGCTTTCTGTATTTAATAATCTGATGCAGCTGAGAAAATACCACCAGTATTTTACATACATGAAGCGACTGCCTGACTGACCCAGTAAATGATACAAGGTGGTCAGGGTTTCTGGCTTTTGACAATAACGATGGCTTCAAATTCACGGGGCGTCTTGGTATGCGATTGACGGTCACACAACCACGAGCTGAACTCATCAAGCATTCCTTAACCTCGAAGATAATAAAGTGATATATTCAGCACGACAATGCTTTCATGAAGCTATGACGTGAGTCGGGTTTGAAGTGAAGTTTTGTAACGAAGTTTTTAATGGAGGAAATAATGTAATGTACGTCTGTAATCATGTGTTAATACATTGTTTTGTTTCTGTTTTGTTCAGTAACATTCACTTACTGTTGTGTTGCTCTTACGAAAACGTTTTTCGTCTTACTTTGTATTAGCAATTTCGTGAATAGTATTCTAGATTGCTAAGGCCAGTGGTAGACCCCACGCCTCACCTGGGTTGGGCCGAAGATCCCCAGTTGATCGGTTTTTGCGAAAGCCGTATTGTCGGTCACTGAGGATGTCGTTGGCTTCTAGGTATGCCAGGAGCAGGAAATAACCAGTTTGATAAAAGCAGTTTTGGACTGAATGAAAATCGTCAGGCTTTGAAATATTTAGGTTTCTTTGCTCATTGTGCAGTTTATTAATCTTAAGACAAATGTAACATTAAGATACAATGTCATCTAAACACTTCTTTAAGTAGAAAAAGTGTTTACTTAACTTTGTTGATGAAATGATTTGGTATTTACTGTATGTAAATACCATTAAAAGTGATTACAAAGCCCCATAAATAAGCATAAATGTATACATTGAGTATCGCCCGTTAGTACTAACCGTTAGTAGTCCGCTAAGATCGGTTCTATTACATAGTAACTCGTTGCCTGTTGTCAAACGTCGCTTCGGTGATTGATAAGACCCGCTATTCAGGGATTGATCTGTTGGTAAACGCTGATGTAGCTGCATCGGCGAAGGACTGGAGTCTTAAATAAATCACCTATTGCCTTATGTCTGTAAAAGCTTTAGAAATAAGTTATGTTTGATGTAGTTATTATATGCACACTTACATTCAAGGGTGTACTTGTTTTAAGCGTTTTCTATCTTTCAAGTTTTGTGAGAACGATGCATTTTGAACAACAATAGTTGAATACTAATAGAAAGGTACACGTTAGCTGCCGGGGTTGTGGGCATGTTCAAACGAGATACCACGGCCTCGGAACGCAAAGGAAACTGAAGAAACCGGCTGGTTTTTTACAGTAGTAGTCTGAAACTCACACACACTTTTCTATTATTAAATGTTTTATATACTAATACTCGTCCTGTTCCGTGTAAATTCAGGCTGAATTTGTATTATCTAAGAGGAACCACTGACTCGGAAGATACAGGCATTGCCTAGTTTCTGAGCCAGAGTTTCAATCCCTGTATTTGCTAAATTATTGCTAACCCCAGATATACACCTACCAGAATGTGACCTCTATATCCATTGTATATTGAAATTTAATACTTAAAATGTAATGTAACAAAGCTGTTATTGTGTAAAAGGGATTTTGAATAAATCATATTATTATAACACTCCCTTCTGCTCTATCCTTAGCGGCAGGAGTCATTTTAGAATTTAAAAAAAAAACACATTTTGTCTCCCGGTAAAAAGCCTAGAGAGTGGGTGGTGGGCGCTCGCTTTGTCGCACAGTCTTCACGTAAATTATTTACTGTCATAACTTGCTGATTTTCAGCCTAGTTCAAATAAATTACTTTTTATTATTTATTTTGATTACCTACTTATAATATCGCACCCTCAGTAATATAAGGAATCAAATCAAAATTTTTGCAAACTGAGGCTTTAAATGCTAAGGGCACGAAATGAAATTCGCTACCGGATAACTAACCGGTTAACTAACTATACCGGTTGGCTAACTTAAATAATAAGCATGTTATATGAAAACATATCTGTAATGTAGGAATCCAGAATCATGAAACGTGATTTCTCAAAAATCTACTTTTTTTAGTTGTGCCCTTATATTACTAAGGGTGCCTCTGAAAGTTTGTTAATCTGTTAGTTACGGATAAGTCAGAAGTCAGGAAATCTGACATCGATCTTGTCAAGGGGTATTGTGTTACCGAGCTATTGGGTTGTGGAAGTCAGATAGGCAGTCACATCGGAATAGACTGGAAGTCAATCCCAACATTGTTGGAAAAAGGCTAAACAGATGATGATATATACAGGGTGACGTATGAGTTTCAGCTTGTTCAAAAGTGCCTCGTAAGGGCGCGTACACATAGACTGTCCGATTTTACAGGATCCTTTTTAACTGATCCGTCGCTACTGGAGGAAATATTCACACAGCTGTTACAGGACCGATTTTAACGGATCCGTTGCTACAGGAGATACTCTATTCACACAGCATTTACAGGACCGATTTGCAGCGCTGTCGGTTTCATTCCTAAAGTAGTGCCAGGTGCACTACTTTAGGAATGAAACCGACAAATGGCGGCTGTTTGCAGCACACCGCACCCCGCGCACCCCTGTGCTAAGCGTCACCCGGTTTCGATCCGGATAAACGGATCAGTATTTCCGTTGTGTGTGGGATTTTTACTAGATCCGGAATACTGTCATGTGTGTAAACTGGCTCATAGAACTACATACGCTAATAACATATACGTATAAACGGACCTGTAAAACGAATTGCTGCTTATTTTGTCGGATCGGTATTTTTTACTGGATCCGGAATAATGTATTCTGTGTGAACTCGCTCATACAACTATATACGCTAATAAAATATACGTTTAAACGGACCTGTAAAACGGACGTTCTATGTGTACGTGCCCTTTTTTTTTTAACGTGGTAAAATTATCAAATAAGTCCTCCCACTCCGGGCAGGGTGGGAGGAACTGTCAGACTTTTACTGACTAAAATCCACGGTGTTCCTTCAATAGCCCTTTACGTACCGGGGCCACGGTAACGGGATGAGTCCCACGACTCCGGCAGGCTTCGGCCCGCTGCAGAGGGGCCTCGTCATGTTGCTGACGCTCTTTGAGGCGCGCGTGGAACAAGACGCACCGTCGACCCGGGCATGGTCCATGGTCGGACAGCGAGTCTTTACTCGCTGTCCGCATGCCCACGCCTACGGTGGCCGGAGATCGTCGGCCGACGTCCGACGCCGTGGGCGTCTACCACTGCAGCTGGGCTGGAGGGAGGACGCCATCCTCTCCCTCACGCGGCCCGCCTCCTCCTTCGGAAGCATAACTGCTTCGCAGAAGGAGGCGACTGCTTCCCACTCCCTCTCGCCCCGCAGCATGGCCTCGACCAAGGCCGGGCGCGAGAGGTCTCCGCCTATTGTCGCCGTGAGGACACGTCGGTGCTCTGCCCAAGCTGGGCAGTCCTGCACCGTGTGCTCGACTGTGTCCTCAGGGCGACCCTCGCAGTGGTGACACCCAGGCGTCTCTTCCTTACCCATCAGACACAGGTACCTCCCGAAACTTCCGTGTCCGGTGAGGACCTGCGTCATGCGGTAGGTCAGGACGCCGTGACGCCGATCTAGCCACTCCTCAAAGAGGGGTCTTACCGCCGCAATTGCGGCGTGCCCGGCCGTCGGTTGCGACAGTCGTTCCCTCCATACTGCCCTGAGATCGCGCCGGAGCTCTTCCTGCCGCGCCTCGACTTCTCGAGGCAGCGGGGATACGCCCCGGCGCTGCGCCTCCACGCGCCATTCATAGACGCGCTGGAGGGCAGTCGCCTCCAGATCCCAGGGCAGCAATCCGGCAAGGAGGTTGGCCGATTCGCCGGCGATCGTGCGGTATCCCCGGATCATTCGGATAGCCATGACCCTCTGGCATGCGACCAACTTTAGTGGTCGCGTCCGGATGCACAGGGCCCACACTGGGGACCCGTAGAGGGCCATGGACCGCACGACGCCGGCGTACAGCCTTCGGCAGGAGGCGTTTGGCCCGCTGAGATTAGGCAGGAGTCGCCTGAAGGCGGCTGCTGCCCGGTTCAGCTTTGGGGCCAAACTCAGGAAGTACTCCCTGAAGTTCCACCGGCTGTCGAGGACGAGTCCCAGGTACTTCATCGTCCTCCCGACGCCATGTGTACGTGCCCTTAAGGTAAAATTGTCATCAAGTGACTTCAAGTACACGTCTGATATTGGTCGTGTCATACAAACTTGTAATTATGCAGCTATGTAAACAAAGGTTACAATTGTGTCAATGAGTTAGTAAACATCACGACCGCGCGTAGTTTAATGGTTTACGGTTAACACAGTAACCTAATTTGTGCTTTTGACCTTTAAACCTGGATGACATCAACTTGTTTACTTTTTAACGTTAATTTATATTTCTTTTTCATGTCAGTTCACACATAATATCACTTTTTAGATACATAGGTACCTATTCCAAAGCCTAACAATAGTACGTAGTAATAACTACTTGGAATTGGGTCCGGTTAGAAACCCCACTATGACGTTGTAAATTCATCTCTATTTTGTTGTGGAAGAGAGACGGAACTATATATGACGCATAGCGTTATTTCTTTTTCACATCGGAATCATAAGTTGGTTCGTCGGAATATAATTTTTTTTCGTATTTTGTTGGACTAGCTTTGATTTTGAGATCATTAATATATTACAGGACATTAAAATTCATTTCTAGAACATTTTACTTGTTCTCTTAATACATTTATAATATACTTGTCCACACAACATAATGTAAATTTCTACCCCGCGGCCTTGATTCACGAATCGAAAGTAGTTAGAACCGGACACTGGCCACGTGCCATAACACCTCAAGCCATTACACACCATGTCACATAAGCATAAGGTCCAATCTCCTATAGCCGTTGAGCAACCAAGTGACATATTTCCACATGGTAAAAAGCACCAAGTCTAGTCGATATAAGGCTAAATTTTCTATGGATATGAGCAAAGTGACACTTAGCTTGGACCGTCATTGGGTTGGACACATGAGAAACAGCTGACTTACTTTTTTGTCATTAAGTGATAATGCTTCATGATAAGGGTGAATTTTCTCTGAACAAGAGCGGTTTTCTTTGTAAAGTTGCTATGTTATTGAAAGAGCTTCTTTATGTAGTTTATGTAATTAACTTGCAGTCGCGCGGAGCTTTTCTCCCGTAGACTTTATCAAGATAAAAACATAAACATCCATTTTTGCAATTGAGTAAACCTGTAGCCTTCCTCAAGCTTCAAGCTACTCCATACCAAATTTAATTCAAATCCACCCAGTACTTTAGAAGATTACCGGTTTCAAACAAACTAACCAACTTATCCGCTTTATAATATTTTTTTTATAATATTCCACGACTTTCACACAACGCCATCTAGTCCCAAACTAAGCAGAGCTTGTGCTATGAGTACTAGACAACTGATAAACATACATATATATTTCTAAATACATACATATTATAGATAAATTACACCCAGACAAAGAACAAATGATCGTGCTCATCACACAAACATTTGTCCTGGGTGGGAATCGAACCCACGACCTTGCGCATAGCAGTCAGGGCCACTGACCACTAGACCAACAGGCCTGTCAATAATATTAGTATAGATTTCATTTAATTTAAATGATTCTTGCCCCTACTGCATTTTGACTAGGGTGTTATAACACCATTATTGGCAAATGTCAAAGAACAGTAACAACACGGGTGATCAAGCCGTTTGGCTATGTTGTGGGTTCGATTTTCGAACGAAAATCTAGACACGGAACAAATATCTTGAATTCGCCACACTTGCAGATGTTTGCGGGAGATTGGTGGAGCTCGAAGAAGAGATAACAGGTGTAGTTGAAGGCCATTAGGGTTATTCGTTTCAAATCAAGAGTGAATAGGTTACTTCTAGGCAAGCTTGCTTCATCTTCGAACACATCAATCATCATTGCTTACCATCAGATGAGATGGTGGTAAAACACGAACCTGTCGACAAAAAAAGAAGTTACTAACGTTTCGAATACAATTAATTTAAATTTAAGAAAAGTCGTGATACAAATAACACTAATAAGCGTACGAGATTTAATTAAATTAGTCTCTAAAGTAACTGCGAATCTATTTTTTTTTAAATTGGTACGACCAATTCATTAATCTTGTAACAATTTGATTAAGTACGGTAATTAGGATAAAGTTTCGCTGCGGGGCATATCTACTGCATTTGGTGTTAGCGTGGTAGAACTAGGTTCATATATTTGACAAACCGACCTTGACAATTCAAAAAGTGTTTATATACGGTCTCTTTGAAATAAATGTATTTTGATTAAGTTTTTTTTAATTGATGTCAATCCTTACTAATATTAGGAAGCGGAAAATCTTTGTTTGTTTAAACGCGCCAATGTTCGTAAGTACTGGGTGGATTGGATGAAATTTGGTACGAAAGTAGCTTGAAGATTAAGGGAGGTTATACGTTCTTTTTATCCGACTGCAAAAGAGGAAAAGTTATGTTTTTATCGTGATAAATCTACGGGAGCGAAGCCCCGCGTGACTTTTAGTACTTTATCAATACTCACTATTCTGTTTAGTCTTTTCGCAGCTGTGCCTCAGTCGGCTTCTAGTCTAAGGGAAGACAATATACACACAGTAATATCAGTTGTCGGCACATCACAACTTGAAATCCAATTGAGCTAATTCAATGGTCCTTCGAGCCGGATCTTTGAATAGGCTCAATTGGACTTAAGAATAAAAGAATAGTGGACTGTATAAGAAATAGGTGTAATCCCACAATTTACGTTACAAAGAAATGCCCGTAGCGGAGCGCGTCGGTGAGCTGAGTGGTCTGGCGGTCGCTCGGAGCGGGCTCGACACCCCGAGACCCCGCGCATTCCCCGCAGTAGATCACGCGCATAGGTGATGCGCCGACATCAGTATTTTACATAGTTGTTCTGCTTTTCTGACCTTCCCAATTCATCGAAGTTTTGAAAGCCTATCTATTCAATGGATACCAGCGATATATTACAGTTCTCATTGATATTATTGGATGTCAGACCTGACCTGAGTGCATAGAAGTTGACACGTTTTTTTATCCATCCGTGATATAAGTCAAATTACTACGTCGTTAATAGCTAAGTTATTTTTAATCAATGGAATTCCAAATGATTATATTTTAAACTTTAACGTTCCCACGTTTGTTCGTTGACACAGGCACTCTTTTTTTTTTTTTTTTTTATTTAGAATAGGTTCGCGTTTGACCACCATCTCACCTGATGGTAAGTGATGATGTGGTCGAAGATGGAGCACGCTTACCTAAAAGTAACCTATTCACTCTTGACTTAAAGACTCCTAGGTTATAGCTATCGGGAAACACAGACTCCGGCAGGGAATTCCACTCCTTAGCCGTACGCACAATGAAGGTATTCCCAAAACGTTTGGTGCGTATGGGTGGGATGTCCACCATGTAACGATGGCGCTTCGCCGTTTGTCTCGTAGTCCGATGATGGAACGGGCTTGTTGGAATTAAATTGTGTAATTCCATCGCACACTCCCCGAAATGTAACCGATAGAAAACCGATAGACTTGCAACTCGTCGTCGATGTTCAAGGCTCTGGAGCTTTGATTCGACCAGTGCATCGTTGCCAATGAGTCTTTTGGCCCGCTTCTCGATAGACTCAAGCGCGTCCAGTTGGTATTTAGCAGATCCATCCCAAAGATGAGAGCAGTACTCCATACACGACCGAACCTGGGCTTGATAGAGATTGAGCAACTGTTCGGGTGTGAAGTACCGTCTCACCTTTGCTAGGATTCCCAACTTTTTTGATGCTAGTTGAGCCTTAGCCTCGATAAACGGGCCAAAATTGAGGGTAGAAGTTAATGTTACCCCCAGAAGCTCGATATGGTCAGTTATCGGCACAGTTACACCTCGGAAAGTAGGAGCCGGTTCAAATTGGCTCCTTTTTGCGGAGAAGAGACTCGCCTGGGTCTTAGCTGCATTAAACTTGACCAGGTTTGACTCTCTCTATAAGACGCCGCCGCGCCGCGCCGGCCCTGCACTACGGGCGAAGAATGAAAATAATTGATCGATGAGATCAATACGCGTAACATAAATTTGCCACGCGCCCCTCCTAAACTTAATTTAAATAAATATTTTAGTAATAATGGCTATCTTAGTTTTGAATTCAATTAATCCAAATCGGAGTTGGTTTTAAGTGTGGTATTTACTGTATCGAAGTGGTTGAAGAATTGATTACTTTAACAAAGCTGTTTGTTGTATAAATTGGTTTAAAATTCAATTTGTATTGAGATTTTGTGGCCTGGATTCATTTGTAATAGGTGGTAAATACTTTAGATTACTATACAGTACCTACCTACATATTATTTATAAAACTAAAATCGCCTACACCCACTTTGTTCAATGTTCTTTCCTTTTTTGTAACACATCAGTTATAATTAATTAGCAGTGGCACAGGGCTTCGCTTCCGTTGATTTTATTTATTTATGAAAAGGAGAACCAACAGCTAATCTACATCAATGAGGGTTTTCTGGAAAATTTAAACCATCAGTTGGCGCTACTGAGGCGTGATGTCTTCTTCTTTGATGGCATTGAAGTCAATTTGACAGATGTCAAAAAACTTAAGCATTTGACAGGTGCCTGGACCTGATGCCTCAGTGCTGCCGTCTGGTGGTTTTATTACAGAAAACCCTCATTGCAGTGGTATACACGGTAACTTACGCCAATTACAGGTTCTCACGTATAAAAAGAAAATAGAAGTTTGATATGCACTAACTAGCACGATAAAATAGAAATATTTATAAACAGAACATACATAAACATAGCACTAAGGCCCCACAAAAAGCTAGCATTCAGCCGATTACGCGCAGAATAAGATTTAGTGTTGAAAGGGTCAAATGAGAATTCCTTACACAAAGAGTAAAAGTCCCTAACCCGATAAAAACATAACTTCCTTTTTTGCAGTCGGGTAAAAAGTAGACTATATCCTTCCTCAAGCTTTAAGCTACTTCCGTCGGACATGATAAAATCCACAGGAGCGAGGCCACGCGCATCTGCTAGTTGAATCTGCCTTCAATACCAACGTAAAAAAGACATACAACCTCAAGAGAAATGTAACCTTAACGGCCGAGTCGGACTTGACCGCTTTTTTTACGCAGTATCGCTTTCTCAGGCCCGAGGCCATTGACCGTATGCGGAACCCATTCAGGTGTCTGATTTCACCCGTGCGATGCTGTGAATTGTTTAAGGTACCCTAATTGGTAACAGACGATGATGTTCTAAATATTGTTTATTAATTTGTTATTGCTTTTGGGTTTTTTTTTTTCAAGTATATTTCTTACTGACTAATCAATCAATCAATTTATATATTTCAGGCAACTAATAAAATTTTCTCTCTCAATCTCAAATCTGATTTTTTTTGTTGTTTTTGAAAATTGAACTACGTAATAAATTAATATTTTTTTACTATAGGTATATAATTTTGTCAAGGTACTCAGTTTTTTTAAAAAGAGTAATAGGTATGTAAGAGAGTGCAAAATTTCTCTCAATCTTTAAATCTTAGGTCAGAAGTAGAAATATCTCGATATTCGAAGTATCTCAACGACAAAAAAAAATAAACCTCCAGGAAACGATAATATAAACAATGTTATGAATGAATATCGTTACGTAAACGGTATTATTTCTGTAGCGTCGTCTACTTAGCCTTAACTTAGCCTATTCCCAGCTATTTCGTGGTCAGTTTCCGGTCTAACCGGATGCTGCTGAGTACTATGTTTTACATGGAGTGACCTGTCTGACCTTCAAACCCAGTAACTGGATAACACCCCTTAGCAAGATGAGCTACTGTCAGATTTTCAAATGTGAAAAACGTGTAACGACTGTTGAAGGTGAACAAACGGCAGCTCGGACCAACGAAAGGAACTTTCCGAGTCTGGAAGGAATCTCGATAGCTCCACGGCCGACAAACTGTTTTTTTTATTTTTTATTTGTTGATTATAAGTTTCTTATAAACATACTTAAACAAAGCACACAGACCTCTGGGGTCTGTCTTAGCATGCCATGAACTGAGATTTGATCAACGCGCTATTAACAGCTATGTTATAATTGACTTGATGTAATGTTCTTTCAGCTTACGCTTTATGTTTTTACATTGAGTCTCTAATGTCTACAGGTATTTGGTTTAGTAAATTGGGTATTGTGAAAGAAGCGGTACGTCTGCCATAAAAGTTATTTTTGCGTGGCACTTGAAGTGATTTTAATTTGGTTTGTCGTGTTTTAACGTCGTATTGAACTGGGATTTGAATCTCACTGTTATCAAAAACAGGTAATAAATAACAGGTAAAACTTTGCAATGTTTAAATAACCCGGTGTAATTGTCTTGGTATTTATTTTTTACATAGTTTGGTACTACAAGTTTTAGCAAACGTGTTTGCAAATTATATATTTTATCTAGGTAAGTTTTAAATGTGCGTCCATAACTGGTGAGTCCATAGGTTTAATCTTGAAAATCGATACATGAGGATTGTAACAGCTTCTTTAAAAGAATACTAGACATCATAGTACCAGCAATCTTGTTAACCCATCCAACTAAGCTAAATATGCTTGTGTCTGTGGGTTCACGGCAATAGTGTAATGGGTAGGGTTCGAACCTGCGACCTCTCGATCACAAGTCCGACACCTTAGCCTATTAACGCTTCTACTATTATTATTTCGCAATTATTTACTGTATAACACCTACAATTCTGAATCATTCCGTAGAGTAGTGCTTATTTCATATGACCTATAAAGTATTCCATTGATATATATCAACCTGATGATGACTGATACAAAGCAGGTGCACTATCAGCCGGTTACATCATTAATGAACTACTAACGAAATAAATGTCAGGTCGCCTCGCCATATAAGGACATAATTTGACCTTATGGTACATGTTCCTTTTAAAGTTCACGGGTGGGGATGAATAAAATGTATATGGTAAGTTAAGGATCTGCCTTGTTTTTTTTCTGTTTCTGATGAGAAAATTACGCTTTTATTGAAAGAGTTCAGTTGATTTTTATCTGCACGTCGCCTTCCAAATTCAATTCAATGGTCAGGCATGTTTTTCTGACTTTTAAGTTAGTAGTAGTACTACATTAAAAAAACTTAAAGTTATTTTAGTAAATTACACACACATAGCAGTAACAACGAGAGTCAGTACATGGTTTGCGGGAATATACTAATAAGATATCACGGCCCTGAAACGAGAGGACAACTGAAAAAGCGGAGTGGGTTTTAGGCAGTGGAAGTCAGAAAACGGGCGTCGTCGCCGAAGAAAGCTTAGAAGATTCCGGTTCATGATGGATTGGTCAAAGAAGACACCATATAGGTTAATAAAACAAGGTTGCAAGTGTGATTTATCCAAGCCAGAAATTCCCTGAGAGCAACAGAAAAAGTTCTTCACAAAAAACGACTATATCCAAAGTTATGAAAGATCCTCTCAATTTAATCTCTTTCAAACGGTCATGTTTAGCATGTTTTAGTAGCGTCTTATTTGCGATCAAGGTCAACAATTTCACTCATAACCTTGGTGATTTCTTCTTAATTTGTTAAACAAATCTGGCTGGCCTCTGACACACGACATTTGATTTAAAAACCGGATTTTCGAGTCAAAGTTAAATATAAGCAGTGAATAATAATAATGTTTTTGTCAATGAGTGAGAAAATAAAATGGCATCTGAACACGTATCTACATATATAAATAAAAATCAATACGTACGTACGTACGTATCAGTAGTAGTAGTTTAGAAGTAACTTAATCGCTCTTGGCTTTAATACGTATATGGTTGTAGCTAACAGGATATATAAACTTCGGTAGGGAGTTCCACTCCTTAGGTGTATATATAACCGTGGTTGCGAAAATATTCGAACAAGACCGAAGCCCTGGAACGCAAGGCAACTAACGGAACATGGTGGGTTTTTAGGCAGAAGTTTTACAACCTCTTCCGCTTCATCCAGGACAGGGGCAGTCATTTGATTCTAAACTAAAAGAGGTAGATAAAACATTAATATGGTATATCAAAAAAAACACGGTAACTCTATATCACGGCTATAAAATACATCAATAAAAAATAATTAAACGCGTATTTAAAAATATAGGAATATAAAAAGAAACAGATAAAAATAATCATTATGTTCATATTTTACGAATACAGATATAACCTATAATCTTTAGCTATAACCTAGGAGTCTTTAAGTTAAGAGTGAATAGGTTACTTTTAGGTAAGCGTGCTCCATCTTCGACCACATCATCACTTACCATCAGGTGAGATGGTGGTCAAACGCGAAATTATTCTAAATAAAAAAAAATAAAAAAAATACAGTTTTTGATACAGGTGCTTCACTAGTGCGGTGTGAAGTGTGCTTAGCACACAATATTTTGATTAGCATATACCACAAATACCACCCATACACATTTAATAAGCCTCATCCTTTGCATACTAATCGTGCGAAACGGTATCCCATCGAAATTGGCCACTGGAATTGCGACCACGGCCATTTCCGACCATAAATTGCGCTTAATAAACAATAGAAAGTTGGTGTCTTCTACCAACATTAGTTATGTGTGTCTGTCTTCGCCGCGCCGACTCAGAAACTAGTTTCGCAACTCACTAAAAAGGATTGAGAAAGTGACATTAGTTCACATCCGTTTCCTATGGTTTTCTATTGAATTTTTTAAATACTTTGCTGATTTTTCTTCAAATGATCAATCGAGGGTTTCGATCAGGCGGATGTGAATCATCTAAGTACTCCGCTTTTTTCCCAATTGTATTAGTATCGGCTTCCAGTCTGATGCAGCTGGGTACTAGTGTTTCACATGGAGTAACTGCCTATCTGACCTCCAAAGCCCTGTGGCTGGGTAACACGATACCCCTTGGTAAGATACTTGTTAGAATTGATGACTTCTAAAAAACCGTAGATGTAAAACAGATGTAAAAATGACAGCCGGGACCAACGCAACGGTTTAAGAGGAGGCTCCCTAAATTGTATGTAATTTTGTATTAATATTCTGAAACAATCACGCATACAATCAAAATGGAACTTTAGTATATAATTTATTGGATCTTTTTCTTTCCATGTCTAAACCAGCTTCTTAATTCAAACATTTTCGCTAGATTCATTTTTTAATCGAAAATCATGTCTTTTTTAAAGATTATTCAAAATTTTATCAAGATTACACGGCTTTTATGTCTAAAATTAGTATTGACAGTAAGAAAATATAGTTAATTATCCAAATATAGGACATTATTTCTCTAGATCAATTATCACCTTAGTTATAAACGAAATAAGAATTGAGACTTACGACATTTAGTTACGAACCAGAATATGGTAAAAGAGCGCACGCGATATTCCACTTTATTGCTGCTGCGATAGCGTTTAGCACACAACGGCAGTTTCGAAACCGAACATGGTGAAAGAGCGCACGCGATATTCAACTTAATTACTGCTGCGTTAGCGTTTAGTATGCAACGGCCTAACCGGGGTGGATGGGGGCGGAGCTTGCGTGAAAATTATTTTGAACTGCCTGGTCTTAACGTACTTCCCGAGGTATGTAGGAATCTCGATAAGTTCTTCAGGCGTGTTCAAATGATATCTATTTTGTAAGTAGGTTAACTCGTCATCGGCAACGAAAAACTGGTCGAGACGAAGCTCCAGAGCCTTGAACATCGGTGACGTGTTGCAAGCCTATCAGTTTTCTATCGGTTACATTTCGGGGAGTGTGCGATGGAATTGCACAATCTAATTCCACCACGCCCGTTCCATCATCGGACTACAAGACAAACGGCGATGCGCCAGCGTTACATGGTGGACATCCCACCCATACGCATAAAACGTTTTGAGAATACTTTCATTGTGGGTACGGCTAAGGAGTGGAATTCCCTGCCGGAGTCTGTGTTTCCTTAAGTCAAGAGTAAATAGGTTACTTCCAGGCAAGCGTGCTTCTTCTTCGACCACATCATCACTTAACATCAGGTGAGCTTATGGTCAAACGCAAGCCTATTAACAAAAAATTGGCCAAGTGCGAGTCAGACTCGCCCATGAAGGGTTCCGAAGGAATTATTATAATATCTATACTAATATTATAAAGCGGAAAAGTTTGTTAGTTTGTTTGTTTGTTTGTTTGTTTGTTTGTTTGCTTGAACGCGCTAATCTTCGAAAGTACTGGGTGGATTTGGATGAAATTTGGTATGGAAGTAGCTTGAAGCTTGAGAAAGGTTATAGGCTACTTTTTACCCGACTGCAAAAAAGGAGAGTTATGTTTTTACCGTGATAGAATCCACGGGAGCGAAGCCCCGCGAGAGTACTAGTAATATAATATGTATATTTATTTGACAAAAATAAAACCTTATAAATTTCGTAAAACTAGCTTATTTACATTTATTTACAACTACGCCAAATAACTTTGTTTTTCATAGTGTTTGTATGAATTACAAAGTTATATTTGCGGTTTTAGAAAATATACTGTATCTCAAAAACTGCTGACCCGATTTCGTTCAAATCAATTTTGGTTGAAAGTTGATATTAAGATCTACAGATACGTATTTTTTTAGATTTTTCACTCCATTATTATAGAAGTTAGAGGGGGGACACACATTTTACCACTTTCGAAGCTTATATCTTTTAAACGATTGACTTTATGAAAAAGTGGTTCTAGAAACCCTAATATCATTTTTAAAGACCTGTCTATAAATACCACACACGCATAGGTTTCATGAAAAAAAATATTTTCAGTTCTAGTTCCATGTATGGGGACCCCCCTTTATTTTAAATATTTTTTATTTTTTTCTTAAAATCGGTAAGCGGTTTACAGAATACATCTACCTACTAAGTTTCACATGTGTAGTCTTAATAGTTTCGGAATAAAATGGCTGTGACATACGGACGGACGGACAGACAGACAGACGGACAGACATATCGAAACTATAAGGGTTCCGTTTTTTGCCATTCGGCTACGGAACCCTAATAAAAAAAAGACTCTTATCCGTCACTTCTTCTTAGCGTACCCATCGATGACAAGTATATTTTAAATTATATTGGCCCAAAACTCAGTTACGCGAACTCCGCTCGCTGATGCAGACATTAGGTCGTCAAGAGTGCAGGTGACAGGGCATGCGGAGCAAGATAGAAGGTGGGCCATTGTCTGTGAGGTCACGTCGCATATACATTTCAGATCTGAGCCATCTGAAAGTCGCCATCTGTAGAGACTTTTTTATTTACCTATAGGCGACTGAAATAGGTAATAAAAGTTTATATGAAAAATTATTGTGCGAAAGAATCCGCGTGCAACAGCTTTTTTTTATAATATTCATTATAATACTCGTATAAACTGCGGCGTACCGGATACAACAACACTAGTATATCCTAGATCTAGGTCCATCCAGCTCTCTATAAGGCCTGTTTAAGATCTATACCGGGTACTAGACGTCCTACTAATTACGATTCCTAGGCCGTACCGAATATCTAGGTTTCTAGATTAGATGTGTTTTTCTTTTCAATAAAGTGTCTACTAAGAAGTTTTAAGTTGAGGTATAAAATTTATGTTTTCAAATGAGATTGCCCAAGTAAGGGAATTCACATTAAAAAAAAAGTTAGCCCGAGGCCAGTTTCACATCTGAAGTGAAATCGCATAGGTACATTCAAAGTTGTAAGATTGACCTAATTTACTGCGTCTTGCACATTGATGTATTAAAAGGAGGAAGATATGTTACTCTCTAACAATGCAATCAGTAAACCTGGGCTCGGCGCATTAGTACAGGCACGGAAACTCACACATCTGTGTTCTGTGTCATTATCAGTCCCAAACAGCAGTTGCCGATAGACAAGGACAGAGATAGGAGACGGCGCTGTCGTGCTGCCGAATGTTTGCGATTATGAATGAAATGAGATTGCATGTATTAGGTAAGTAAGCAGTAAATGATCCCATGACATGACCCATGTCTTTTAATTTTCTTCCTGGTGTAATTAAAATACTGTTTAGCTACACAAGAAGTCATTTTGATGCGTATTTATTCCAAAAAAGTCCTAAAAAACACGAAGAGACGAGAATTTCTTGAGCTATGTAATCAACAACGTTCAGTGCGTGACTGAGCACCAACTACGGGCAATCACTTAGTTTAGTAGAACCAAACGCTGTGTCTAGTACCGTATCTTCCTCCTTTTAATACATCAATGGTCTTGCATTACTTATTAGAAATTAATGAATAAAATCTGCTATGTAGGTAACCAGTTATACAGTTATCTATTCACCTTTTAAATAAATAATAACATTATCTGTGTCTATATCATATAATCACTCACAAAGTTCATATGATGAGTAATATTATATCACATGGTTATCGACAATTTCATAATGTCAAACCGCTAAGTTCCTGCTATTCTACCAATTGACGTAAAACGAACAGAAGTGTTACAAAACTACACATACCTGGGCTAATATTGGTCGGCAACCGCCACGTAACATTTCAAACAACTGATAAATACAGCACCAATATTGGCCATTGGTCATCAGGTCATCAACTAAAACTTCAAAACCAGTACTGGTGAGATTTAGGCCAAATGTCAAGAATACCACAATGACTGTCAAATCTTTGTACAGACGAAACATTTGAAATACAACCTCTTTGAAAGTGAACTTTTTACAAATGAAATCTAAAAGGTTGGCTTCGGTACGATTCAGATAATGATTTTATCTCCAATCATCAGACAATAATGATTGTATAGGTTTTAAAGAGGGTCTTTCTTCACTGATTTCGTTATTTCATAATGGTTGAAGATTGCTATATCAAATGAATGCCGTGTGCAAATGTGTTGGCTGTATATGTCGAATAATGTCTCAATTTATCAGTAGGTACTCTTATTACAGGGTGAAAAATAAATTAGACACTATAGTTTATATTCGCATAGCAGAAGATTCAATGATCCATTAGACTTCTGTGGTTGCTATTGTATTGAATGTGAATAGTTTAGTACAATTTCTAGTGTTAAATGTTTAAATAGTACCCATATTCATGTTATAGCATGTTCTTACAAAACAATTTTGTTGTTACAGGTAAATATCAACTAATCATTACTGACTTTCTTTTTAAACCATCAAAAGAGGCTGGCGTTTTAAACACAGAGTATATTACTGGTAAGAGGTAAGTTCGGCAATTATTTCACATTTAATTAACATAAACTATTAACTAGTGCGGTGTGGTGTTAGTGTACAAACAAATGTAACGGTGGAACACTTTTGAGCCTATTATAGTTCTTTGTAACTTACGAATAGGGAGGAGACAACTTACCTTATACATTTTATCGATAAATCAGAAATTTATTTGCAGAAAACGTTTTTTTTTAGTAAAATTTTATTCGGAACATGCTTACAAGTAAGAAAGCCTAATTTTGAAATAAACCTAGTTTGAATACATACCGAAAAAAATATTTTTGCTTTAAACCATTTGAAAGTTGAAATATCATTCCATTTAACCCAAGAAAACCACGCAAAAAAGCTATTGTTAACTTTATCTGATTATATTTTATCGCGAACCTATTTTCTAACATAACAATGAAAGAAACGTAAGATCAATGTCGAATTAAGAGGTCCTTGTAACGTTTCTTGACAATACACACTTTCGATATTACGTATTTTTTGTGACCACTCTGACAATATTCGTTTTTGCTGTTCTTGGTGTCACAAATATACTTCTGCGTTTATTTTGGTTGCGTAATTTTTTTTGGCATATATTTGTTTCAAGTTTACTTAAATTAAGCACTATAAAATACACAAAATATCCATAACTGTAAATCTTCCTAATTTTTCTAAAAAATACCATCCATGCCAAATCGGGAATACAGATAATACTGTTTTATGTTATGCATAATATTTCGATTCAAAAATTTAATTTCTTATTATTATAAAACATCTGCGTATTTTATATTTTTCGTAACATTAGCAAAAGTCACGTCCTTGCTGTAAATTTAAATGACAAAAGTAATTAACATTCAATATTTAAAAAGTTTTTTTGTATATCTTGTTTAAGATATAGTCATGAACTTCAACCCAATATTTCCTGTATCTGATTATGCATATGATGAATCTAAATTATCACTTATGTTTGTTTAATTAATTTACGAAATACTTGAATATAAAAAAAAAACTGGCTTTTGTTTCAATTTCAATGAATTATCGATAGTTACAGGGAAATAAATACACATCACTAACTCCTAGAACAATAGATGATCGTAGGCGCTGTAAAATGCGCCTGAGCATCCAAACTTGACACGTGTTAACGACCATGATCAAGGTAGTTTTTAGGATCAATCTTGACAAATAAAAAGCCTTGATATTTAACAATTTTAATAAATGCATCATTACATCAACTTTCATGTTTTATGCGATTATGCATTTTGATAATATATGGATCGGTTATAAATAAATAAAAATATTGCATGGGTAAAACTTGACTTGGCAGAAGCTATATTTTGACAGCATTGAAACGATTTTTTTTACATATGATGGATCACAGGACTTCAGACCTATTTTGTAACAATCTAACTGTGCTCGTTTAGGTTAGATCAATTTAAGTTCTCCCAAAGCTCTTGATGCAAGTGTGCGAGCGGTGTTTGCAGTCAGGGCGAGTCTGATATACAACTCCGTCAACTCCACGGAGGAGGACATCCATGAGGAATTCCACCTGGAATAAAAATTAAGGTTACTACATTATTCTTCAAATATATTCTTTATAAGTTATGGAAGAGTGGAGGCTCCTAATATTTTATTAAAAGAAGTCTTCTACCACTAGCTGCTAAGTTCACTTGTTAAGTCTTTAAGTAAATACTTCTAGGTGAGCGTGCTTCATCTTCGACCACATCGTCCCTTATCAAAAACCTATTTTAACGAGTATAAAAAAAATCATTTTTATACTTTAGCTAGAACACAATAAATAAAACATATTTCAAACGTTACGATACCTTCGCTTAGAAAAGAGTCGTGTTTAGCGATAAGACCGCCCTTTGTAGCTAGTTGTCGAGTCCTTATTTAATTTTGTTATGGTGTACAATACATCGTATATCTACCTATCTTCGTCATGCTCTATCCCACATTCTTCTCCGACATCGTCACCCTACTCTCAGTCGGTGTCATGAGGTCGCTCTCATGACCCAATGCAGTGGCTATAAAAAGTGTTATGCCAACGTGAGCTTCGATACTCTACGTGAATGAAGAGGTACGGTTAGTATGTAGTAGATAATAAGTAATAATAAATAGTATAAAAAATCGTTTAGTAACAAAAACTTACAGATTGATAAAAAAGACACGTATAAGTAAATGAGGAATAGTAAATTTTAGACAGGAAACAGAAATGATAAAAGAAGCCCATTTCAAAATCTGTACAAAATGTGTAAAACCCCAAATCCTAAACTAGGGGTAACCTGTGTTTAGGAGACAGTGTTCAGCCATGTAATTCTTGAGCTTAGCTAGATATACTCTTCTTAGAGCGGATGGGTTATGATTAAAGACAGATTAGGTAACTACCAGATTCAAGTTCATCATAGATAATAGATAGTTGTGTTACTGGGGAAAATGTTGTGCCAGTTTTTCTCCCCAGCTTAGACGCTAAGAAGTGGAGACGGGTGGTTATTCTTGGGGTTTGGCTTGATGATCAAAGATCAAATCACTCCAAAATCGTCACAATTATATGTGACGTTACTTGTGCTGATTTTCGACCTATTTTGAATAAATTACTTTTGATTAGATAAAAAAGTGACCAACTGGGTATTATATTATTCTTTATTTATTTAACAAGTATGAAGGATTAACAGCTATTATACACTATTATTATACCTAAAAACACTGGAAAATTGAACTGGGATTTGGGTAAAGTACGAGAACTGGTTTATAAACCACAGCTGAGAATCAGTCTAACTTCAGCATCAAGTTTGATTGTAAAAATAGGTAGGTATCAGTACCAACTACATCACCTATATAGAGATGATTTTTTCCAGTATTCTCGAGTAATAGTTTAGTTGGACTAGTTGACTAGCTAGACTTATTTCCTTATTCTTCGTCTATAATTTGGCTTGATTCTATCGATTTTTTCTTTAAGAGCTATCTCCAAATCTTGTCTAATTAATGGCAATATGTATAAAGAAAATAATGAAAGTCACCTAAGCAAAAATGTTTAGGTAACTTTTGACGGCATGGTTGTCGCAGTGGCTGGGCGATTGGCTATATTCCAGGATGTTTAAGTTCAATATTTCTTTACACACCCACTATACAGCAGCTTAGCGTGAGCCACCAAGTTTTTTTATATAAATCAATATGAGATCAATATTTTACTTCGCAATCACAGTCCTTTTTCCTTTGTATATCTGGTACCGGTATAAGCGACAGTTTCTCGAAGCTCACAGCACTGGGTGCCAACTGCAAAATATTGCAATTTGTTGCATAACATCATTTGCAGCCGCGTGCCGTTACGCAACCGAAGTGACAGACGACCGGACTGATTCTGTTCATACCTTTCAAGTTATGTAGGTATTATTTATATTGTAGGGTTTGTTAATTTACTGGTAGATTAATCTTAATATGTGTTAAGGTTTTGAAACGTAGCTTTGCTCGCGGCTTCGCTTGAATGAAATATTTTTTCAGTTTCCACCTTCTTTAGAGCCAGTCTTTCAACTTTGTATCTCCATACCTATCCATCAAATCTTATCGATCCATTTTGACGTGAAACAAGGACAAACAAACAAACGTACTTTCACATTTATATACCTATATAAGTATGGACTTATATTCGTTTAGTCGATCCAATAGGTGACTACTAGACATATCAGTCAGTGATAAGACCACTATTGTACTAATAGAATCAAGTGTATTTTATACTTACACACACTTAATTCTTGAAAAGTTGTGTATTACTTTTGGTGAACAATAAAGTATATTTATTCTATTCTGAGATTCTTTATTAGAACTCCGATATCTAAAGAGTTTTAACATAAACTTTTTAGATATCGGAGTTCTAATAATAGTTCTAGTTTATTACTAAAAAAATGTTTTCAAAACTAAATATAATTCAGTGTCATATAATTTTGATGAAAATTTGTATGGAGATAGTTGAAGACCCAGGGTAAAATAAATGAAACTGTGAAAAATTATGAACCAAGTCGCAGGGAGCAACTAGTTATGTATATTTTTGGAATCAGTTACTTCGTCCCCAAAAAGGACCGAAGGCACCACAAAAGAACAGTTATGCATCAAACGTCTTTGGGCTTGCGTAGGCGCAGCACAAGGACAGGCAGACCCACGACAAACTGTTAGTCGCTCCACATACCGATATTATATTGTATTTATGGATTTCATTATAGAAACTTGTTTCAACATATTTGTGTTAATACTATGACTAAACTAGATAGCAATGTTTTGTTCTAGTGGCCAGCTTTTGTTTAGGTATGGTCAATACCTAATTACCGTAATCTCTGTTTCCAATTGATAAATTAGATATTAGTGACAGCTATAAGATCGCCATTATACCTATACCTACAATCAAAATAATAAAAAATATCTATATATAAACACGGCCGAAGGCAAATTATATTCATTGAAAAAATAATGAATAAAGACACGTTTAAAATGTAATATTAGGAACAAAAAACATGAAATATATCTAATATTAACAAAGTACATGGCAGTAAAACATTCATTTCACAGGTATTTAGACAATAACTTCAATTTGTATAAATGTAAAAAAAAAATTCAAATATTTTGTCAATCTCTTGCGAGATTGTCTACGTGTTGAACGTTTTTAAATAACTTGAAATGGCCTCTTGATAGACATTTTTAATAAAATATATTTCAGGTTATCCTCTTAAATGATTGAATAATAAAAGAAAAACGAGGTAAAATGTCTTATTATTGCGCTAAAAGTAAAAGTCGTCTACGGAAAGTTAGGCACAGAAATTGAATTTAATATTGTAAATAGGTTGTCAAGTTATTTTAAAACATGTGGAGTATCACGTAAGGCAATATATACATTTTTAAATACATAAATTATTATATATATATATATATATATACATTTCTACATAATCCTATCAGCCATTTTAGTTTTACTATTTATTTATTCATTTATTTCAGGACACCAAAGCCCTATAGAAATAATAAGTGTACCTACATCCATACTTTCATACTTACTTAATATTATAAATACGAAAGTAACTCCGTCTGTCTGTCTGTTACCTTTTCACGCCTAAACCGCTGAACCGATTTAGATGAAATTTTGTAAGTAGATAGTTGACATTCTAGAGTAATACGTTATAGGCTACTTCCTATCACGAAATTTCCACGTGATCGGGATTTGCGCGGGAAAACTTTCCCACGTGTACGAAGTCGCAGGCAGAAGCTACTATAATAAATGTGAAAGTTTGTGAGGATAGATGGATGTATGTTTGTTACTATTTCACGCAAAAACGACTTAACGGATCTAAATGAAATTTGGCAAGTAGATAGTTTACATCCTGGAACAACACATAAGCTACTTTTTATCCCGGAATTCCCAAGGGATCGGGATTTACGTGGGAAAAACCTCCCACGCGAACGAAGTCGCGGGCAAAAGTCAGTATTTTATAATTACAGAATAAAACTACTATCAACAGTAAGTTAACTAATATCAATAAGAAAGATTTATTATTATAGCTAATACAAATATAACATATACACTATTACACACGAATAGTCCAATAGTCCGTAGTGTGCATTGCATATCTACAGAGCTGATACGACAGAGGGGCATTAAATTACACTACGTATACTATACGTGTTTAGTGTTAATTTGATACAGTTAAAAAATAAAAAGAACAAAAAAATAGTTTTTTTTTCAAACAAACTAAATACCCTTACAAATCAGAGTAAAACGCAACCACCCTTTGTAAATAAATGTGACTGACCTTAAATACCTAGGTAACAAAGTGGCAACGTAGCGCGGCCTGTGTTATCTCTTGGCTTGGTAAGATTTTTCGCTTTAAGGTGCATCTCATCAAAATCATTTGCGACTAAACTACTTCTCCTATTTAATTGATTTTTGGTACAAAGCTTGAAAATGGTACCTAGTATACGCAGTTTAAAGGAAAGCCCCTCGGTTGTATCAACTCTGTATAATTAAGCACAGCTAAAACAAATGCAAAGATTAGTTTTCAATATAAATTAAATAATAATAACCGCAAGAGTCGAAATTTAAGTAAAGCAACGCATGACACGATCTGTTCGTGTATGGATGACCATCTTATTATATCGAAATTTCTCTGTGCCTCGGTAAGCACGTTAAGTTGTTGGTTCCGGCTGTGTTTGACAGTTGTCACGGGTAGCCAGAAGCCAGAATCCAGAAACTCTGACACAATTCTTGCCAAGGAGTACCAAGCAACTGGGTTGTAGAAGTCAGATAGTTAGTCGCTCAATGTAGAACACTAGTTCTCAGCTGTATCTGGCTAGATTAGAAACAGACTTCAACATAGTTGGTAAAAAGCTAAGCAGGTAATGATAATTTTTAGGGTTCCGTACCCAAAGGAAAAAACGGGAACCTATTACTAAGACTTCGCTGTCTGTCCGTCCGTCTGTCTGTCACCAGGCTGTATCTCAAGAACCGCGATAGCTAGACGGTTGGAATTTTCACAATATGTATTTCTGTTGCCGCTAAAAAAAATACTAAAAACAAAATAAAATAAATATTTAAGGGGGTTCCAATATAACAGACATGACTTTTTGCCGTTTTTATAGAAAATGGTACGGAACCCTTCGTGCGCGAGTCCGACTCGCACTTGGCCGGTTTTAGTGAATGTTAAGACGTATTTTAAATTTATTATTAAAAGTTTTCGTAATAAGTTTATGTATATTTTTCAAAAAGATTGCTTAACACTCGAAAATATCTAGAAATCTCGAACACCTTGAAGAATTTTCTCGAAGATTGTGCAACAAAATATTGTCGTTTTTACCTACTGTTATTATCAGTCAATTGGTATCTTGCTTTTAAGGGTATTGTAACAAAACTGACACACTGTTTGAAGGTATTCATTGCCTCGTTCGTTTAGTTGTTGTTAGAGCTCCTTGCTACCAGACGCACGGCTGGGTACCACCCACACTTGGTTGATATACCGTCTTGTCGTACCAAGCGCTTCTCCTCCACATTTATTGTGCGCACAGCCAAGCAGTGGAACTCTGTGCCGGCTTTTGTGTTCCCTGCCAGTTATGACCTTTCAACCTTTAAAAAAGAGTAAATAGGCATCTTCTGGGCTCGCTCGTCACATCGTAGACCTCATCTATCGCTTACCATCAGGCGAGATCGAGGTCATGAGTTAGCTCATCCGTAATAAACAGCTGACAACTACTTGCACTGTTTGGACAAGTCTCTCCTTTCCTCATAAAAGCACCACAGACTTAAACCTACATGTTTTTTTTATTTATTTCACTAGTACTGATTGTACGAACTTCATAAGAGACTTTGATCACTGAGTTAGTTTCAGGATTCTACTCAGGGTAATTTGCTAGGAAACACCGGCCTCATTTAGTTACAAAATAGAGTAGGTAGTAGCATAGAGTTTACAAAAATAAATTAGGTTTTTTAACCGACTTCTAAAAAAGCAGGAGGTTCTCAATTCGGATGTTTGTATTTTTTTTTTTTTTTTTTTTTTTTTTTTATGTTTGTCCACGCATAACTCCGTCGCTTGCCAACCGATTTGAAAAATTCTTTTTTGTTGGAAAGGGTATACTTTCCAAATCGTCCCATGAAAATTTTATCGAAATCGGACGAGCCGTTTCTGAAAAATCAAAAAAAGTCGAAAAAAATAATTTACCTTGATGATCTTTTCGTTTACTCTGCATTGCGTTTTTTGTTCGCGCATAACTCCGTCATTTACGAATCGATTTGGAAAATTCACTGACCCACTAAAAAGCGCGAAAATAAAAACTTTTTTTGCAAAAAAAAAAACGATGTATTCGCATCTAAGCAGCTAAGAGATGTATCTAAGGATGAAGCAGATTTATATAAACACTGATACAACGTTTTCAAAATGAAAAAAACTTTTTTTGCAAAAAACAAAACCGACTTCCATATCAAAACACTCCAAAGCCAAAAATAATTTTAATTTCGGAAGGCGGTGTGAAAAAAAAAGAAAATACAAAACCAATAACACCGACTATCGAAATTAAAATTATTTTTGGCTTTGGAGTGTTTTGATATGGAAGTCGGTTTTGTTTTTTGCAAAAAAAGTTTTTTTCATTTTGAAAACGTTGTATCAGTGTTTATATAAATCTGCTTCATCCTTAGATACATCTCTTAGCTGCTTAGATGCGAATACATCGTAAAACCACAAAGCGATTATCATGGACATAAATCGCATGACCTACATTTAAATCGATTCACGTAAACGAGAACTCGAAACAAAGCAAATCCTAGAAAAAAACATTTGAAGTTTTAACAACTGACAGTAAATTATTATCTACAAAGAAGTCATCAATGCTATAAAAAAGACACAAAATAAATAAATACACAAGATCAATTCTATACAAGTAGCGGGCTTAGACGCGAATGTAGTACATAAGTACCAAACAGATTTGACTAGTACGGATTGTATGGACTTCAAAAGAGAGTTCGACTATCTCTGGTCTCTGCTTACTTATTACTACTAGTAGTAGTACTAGTATTTTACATAAATGGAGCGACTGCCAACCCGACACACACAACCCAGTATCTGGGTAACACGACACCTCTTGTGATGTTAACAATTTAACTTACCTACAGTAAATAGTGTGATTCACATATGGTTACTGTATCGTGCAAGGCAGTTATAGGTAGTCACTCGATACGAAATACTGGCGTTAAATGGCATCCTTTTAAACTGGAACAAGCTAATCAAACAATTTTAATTGATGATACTTCTGTTCCTATTCATTTTGTGACAAAAATCTTGACATTATCAACACGTGTCGCTACAAAATATCAAGTTATTTATATATTTTAAACCAGCAAGTATGGCCGCCATATCGTTTGACATTTTAAAGTTCATTAAAGTCCATAATTATCGGCGTGTAACTTTGAATAAATAACATGACTACTAGATCTTAATATCTTCATTGAGCAGTGCATTTTAAATGTCTGTTTCAAGTGCATACACAACATAATATCGATACCTTGGGGTAGAAAGGTCGCATAAACCATTTTTACCCAAAAAGAGTTATGAATGTAGTCTTGTTTAGAATTTTCCGCTCTATAGATTGGTATTCATAACACATTTTGGGAAAAATGGTTTATACCACCTTTCTACCCCAAGGTACTGATTATATTTAGCCTCTTTCCCATAACTGGGACACAGGCCTCCTCTCCACGTGGAACTAGTGCGGGTTAGTGGATGGGATATGTCTTTGACTTTTTGGTCTTAGGGCATAGCTATAGGGCATAGTTTGGCTTCCGCAGGGGGCGCTCGACGGTGGATGCCGTCATGCGCGTGAGAGCCCTCACGACGGGGGACGCGGTATCCCGGGGCAGGGTCGTCTTGGCGGTGTCTTTGGACATCACCAACGCCTTCAACACCCTGCCCTGGAGTTGCATCAGGGAGGCACTCCGGTATCACCGGGTGCCGACCTACCTCCGTCGCATAGTCGAGGACTACTTGACGGACAGAGCCGCCATCTACCCCGGTCACCGGGGAGAGTGGAACCGGCGAGAGATGTCGTGCGGTGTTCCACAGGTATCGGTCTTGGGGCCGCCCCTGTGGAACATCGGATACGACTGGGTGCTGCGCGGTGACCTCCCTGACGGCGGCAGCGTAATATGTTACGCTGACGACACGCTCGTCCTGGCGCAGGGTGAGTCGCACCAGGCGGCGGCCGACCTGGCGACGCAAGCGGTTGCGACAGTCGTTCGTAGGATCCGGCAGTTGGGACTCGACGTGGCGCTACACAAGACAGAGGCCATGTGCTTCCATGGCGGTCGGAACGCACCACGGTCCGAGTCCCACATAACGGTGGAGGGAGTTCGCATCGGCGTCGGGAGGACGATGAAGTACCTGGGACTCGTCCTCGACAGCCGGTGGAACTTCAGCATTTCCTGAGTTTGGCCCCAAGGCTGAACCGGGCAGCAGCCGCCTTCAGGCGACTCCTGCCTAATCTCAGCGGGCCAAACGCCTCCTGCCGAAGGCTGTACGCCGGTGTCGTGCGGTCCATGGCCCTCTACGGGTCCCCAGTGTGGGCCCTGTGCATCCGGACGCGACCACTAAAGTTGGTCGCATGCCAGAGGGTCATGGCTATCCGAATGATCCGGGGATACCGCACGATCGCCGGCGAATCGGCCAACCTCCTTGCCGGATTGCTGCCCTGGGATCTGGAGGCGACTGCCCTCCAGCGCGTCTATGAATGGCGCGTGGAGGCGCAGCGCCGGGGCGTATCCCCGCTGCCTCGAGAATTCGAGGCGCGGCGGGAAGAGCTCCGGCGTGATCTCAGGGCAGTATGGAGGGAACGACTGTCGCAACCGACAGCCGGGCACGCCGCAATTGCGGCGGTAAGACCCCTCTTTGAGGAGTGGCTAGATCGGCGTCACGGCGTCCTGACCTACCGCATGACGCAGGTCCTCACCGGACACGGAAGTTTCGGGAGGTACCTGTGTCTGATGGGAAAGGAGGAAACGCCTGGGTGTCACCACTGCGAGGGTCGCCCTGAGGACACAGTCGAGCACACGGTGCAGGACTGCCCCGCTTGGGCAGAGCACCGACGACGTGTCCTCACGGCGGCAATAGACGGAGACTTCTCGCGCCCGGCATTGGTCGAGGCCATGCTGCGGGGCGAGAGGGAGTGGGAAGCGGTCGCCTCCTTCTGCGAAGCAGTCATGCTTCCGAAGGAGGAGGCGGGCCGCGTGAGGGAGAGGATGGCGTCCTCCCTCCAGCCCAGCCGCAGTGGTAGACGCCCACGGCGTCGGACGTCGGCCGACGATCTCCGGCCACCGTAGGCGCGGGCATGCGGACAGCGAGTAAAGGGCAACTCGCTGTCCGACCATGGACCATGCCCGGGTCGACGGCGCGTCGTGTTCCACGCTCGCCTCAAAGAGCGTCAGCAATATGACGAGGCCCCCCCGTAGAGGGCCGAAGCCTGCCGGGGTCGTGGGACTCATCCCGTTACCGTGACCCCGGTACGTAAAGGGTTATTGAAGGAATACCGTACCACGCTAAAAAAAAAAAAAGGCATAGCGGTTTTAGCTCACCGTCCGGTAAGGACTAGGCCCGGTTCGACGGCGCGACGGCGTCGTCGTGTTCCACGCGCGCCTCAAAGAGGTGTCAGCTACAGTGACGGGGCCCAACGGGGACATTGCCTGGGGTTGCGGGAATGTTCTAACGAGATAAAATAATAAGGCTGTCAAAAAATAAGTCAAAATATACTATTAAGCGTAAAACTAAAAACAACTACTTAAGGGGCTGTTATTCTTAGTTTGGTCTTCGTCACATTATTATAAAGCACGGTATTTATTATTTTAGCATATACATATGTGTATTTTATGAGTATTATATATTTATTAGTATTAAATATATTATTTCATTCCATTTTCTCGTACACCTACCACAATGTGTTTTTTATAACCCAAAGGTTGACTGGTAGAGAATGCCTTGCTGCATTAAGTCCACCCATGTAACACAATTGTACATAAAGTTTAAATAAAAAAATACTGCGGCCTCGGAACGTAAGGCCAGTGAAGGAACAAGGTGGGTTTCCAGTCCACCTAGACATTCCTCTCTGGGTGGACTGGAAACCAACCTTTCCACCTCTACCCGGAGTCATTAGATGACTGTCTCACCGAAAAAAGGGCATGCCCGTTTCCTCACGATACTTTATTTAACTGTTTTGACAGTAATAGTGATGACAAAAATTCTGTTTATTCAATTTTTGAACTCGTAAGTGTACCTCTAACCACTAGTTCACCAATGCACGTTTCTAGTGCAAATATTTAAAAAAAGATATATTACAGGCACACATAAGTTCCAATAACCATAATAACGTACATACAAATTGTAACAGTGTCATGTGAATTTATATGTGAGCTTATCGTATAAATACTAAAGATGGTGAATGTATAAGAATTATAACACAATCATAGCACATCAGGCGCGTGCATAGGATTATGACAGGGCATGCGGCGGAGTAAAAACACACAAAAACTTCTTCTTTTATAGATTTTTAGCATAGCCACAGCCACGCATCGCCACCATGCTACGATGCGTGGCTGTGGCTATGCTAAAAATCTATAAAAGAAGAAGTTTTTGTGTGTTTTTACTCCGCCGCATGCCCTGTCATAATCCTATGCACGCCCCTGTAGCACATTGGCATATAGCACCCAGTTTTATGTTATGGCCATCTAAAAACTAGTAATTATAAAGGTCTCGTAACGAGAAGAAACTCGTGGCTAAATAATAATAGCCACGTGGGTTGAAGTTAAAGGTTAAGCAACGTTTGTCCAGGTCAGTCCGGGGATGGGTCACTATCTTACCATATCGAGATTCCTCCGTGTTACCCATCCGGATTGTGTAGGTAGGCAGGCAGTCGCTTCATGAAAATTATTCGGTTAGGCTGGAAGCCGATGCAAATAATAAAGGTTTCCTCCTTAGAACAACAACGCATACAAGAGGCGTCTAGAACAAAACACGAGCGATTTCGTGTGTCCACTTTATTTCCTTTGTGTGCGTGAACTGAATGTGTCTACGTTCTTCAAACGCACACAAATATAGCTTTCAGTGATACCATTACCAGACCATTACCCACAAAAATGGGAAAACGCACTATTATGTTGCTGGATCAAATCAAGTATTTTATGTTATGAAACTAGATAAGATGATGTTTTTTCATGTAATATGACTTATATGACATATATTTACGGAAGGTAAACGTAATGAGATATCGTTTATTGCGTTTAGAATGTTTGATATCAATTAAAAGTATGTGTTGTATTTATGAAATAGAAAAATATTATTGAGAACATTACTTAAATGGAAAAAATCTTAATCAATAAAATTGTCATCTTTATGATGCCACTCTTCAAACTAACAGTAACTTTTAGTTATAAAACACTGTAGGTAGTAGCTGTAAATAAATATAGTTTAGTTTGACGCATATATAATTGCCGCCGAAACTATTTTTTAAACAAAAATAAGCACAAAAGAAATCAATATGGGTATTTTTTCCTCACGGATAGCAACATTGAATTGTGATAAGTTAGGTTATTAGAATTTTTGTTTGATGGTCGATTTACTTAAATATAATGTATAAAATGTAAGTATTTACTTGTGAAATGTAATTTGATTACACGTTTTTTGTTTTCCTGAAGGACTATGACATCCCTTTACGCTACAAACGGTCGTTTTAAATTATGTACTCGCGAGCTCTGTTCGGCAGAATGTGACCTTGAGTACTTTACTTTACTTTTAAGTTTTAGTTGCCTCACTTTTTGCACTCGTACTATCCTTCTATGCGTTGTTGTTCTAAGGTTTCTTCAAACAAGCCCCACGTATCGATGCAACAGGCTTATTAGGCGTCTATTTATTGGTACAAGTTCATAAGTCAAAAATTACGAAAATTAATGAGCTCGCTAAAAGTAAGCCAAGTGTTAATTTCTTGTCTTGCAGATTTATAACCGAATACATATGGATAGATTGACAGGATGTAGGCAAGTATATTAATTATAAATAAGTAATATGTGCAACAAGCCCAATCAACTATTACTCTACCTTGAACCTGTTTAATAGTGGCAGCCATTATAATATTACATTATTAATTTCACTCAATAAAATAAAATGAATTGATTTATATTTTGCATTCAGTTACGGAGTGTGGAGGTCAATGCATGCATGATAATTCAGACTGCGTTTTTGATAATTTTGATAAAAGTGCTACTGACATTAAAATCATAACCTCGGCTTTTAAACATTGTACCGATTTATTTATTGTATAGTTTTTAAATATAAAACTAAATAACTAACAGAATGCCGTTGTTTCCTTAAACCAATTAAATTGGTCTCGCTACAGTTTTGATGTTTGTATTATGTTTTTAACCTTTACTGCAGCCTTACTAATAAAATTTAATTTTGATTAATTGATTTCACACTTAGTATATATTTTCAATGCCATTTTCTGTTATACTGATATCATTATTTGATATCAACCGATTTGTCAAATGTTAACAAGCGGTGGCATTTCCATTTACAAGTTTTAATGTAACTTAATTCAATTAAAAAAAACTGTAAGTATCTTTCAAAATTTATTAGATACTTTAAAATATAAGCAGCTGGTTACAGTCAGTTAGATTGTAACCAGATTTATCAATATCACGATACAATAGGAATGACTGACAGACAAACGGTGATAAATTAAGCGATACGATTTTCTTAAAGGCTGATATTTTGTGTTACACTTCACACACAAACACTTGCATTTTAAGTGTATGTTGATACCTATAGATGTTTCTTTTTTACAAACTTACACATGATAAGTATCAAAAATCTATTTAAAAAGGCCTTGCAAAAACCGGAAAGGTGAAACTTGGCTGCACACCCTTCCAAAAAGCCTGAATGAGCCCGCTAGACTCTATATGCAGCCTTGGTATTGATCCTCAGATTCTAGTCCTCAATCGGTCTTGAAGCATTTCTGCTAGTATCATCTATCGATATCAAAGTTAGTGTTTACTCTTTTTCGGTGGGAAAATCATCTAATGACTGTCCCGCTCTGGATGGAAAGGGAGTGTCAGAATTCTGACTTAAAACCCACCTGTTCCTTCAACTCTTATTTACTGAGTTTTTATTTTAAAAACATAGATTGTTGTTACAACGTCATAGCTATAAATGTATCGATAGAAAGGCTAATTTTGAGGCCAAATGCAAAATAAATATATGTTTATTAGATTTACGAATGATCAAAACAGACCATTATTCTGTTTCTCGATTTCAGTCTAGTACAAATGACGATATGAATAACATTTGTTTTAATTATTAAATTCTATTCAATGTGTTTTTTTTTTAATTCAGTATGAGCTCACTCTTGACCTCGACCTCGCCTGATGGTAAGCGATAGATGAAGTCTACGATGGAACGAGCCCAGAAGATGCCTGCTTACTCTTGCTTTAAAGGTGACCTTTCAGTCATAAGTGGCAAGGAACACAGAAGCCGGCAGAGAATTCCACAGCTTGGAAGTGCGCACAATAAATGAGGAGGAGAAGCGCTTGGTACGACAAGACGGTATATCAACAAGTGTGGATGGTATTCAGCCGTGCGTCTGGTAGACCGGTAGTGAAAGGGAGATGGAGGGATCAGGTCATGGAGCACCTGCACACACTCCCCGAAGTACAATCTGTAGAAAACCGACAGGCAAGCAACGGTTCGCCGATGAGCCAGGCTATGAAGCTTGCCCGATACTGCCTCGTCACCAATAAGGCTTTTAGCTCTGCGCTCGATCGAGTCCAAAGCAGCAAGTTGGTATTTTGCAGAGCCATCCCACAAGTGGCTGCAGTACTCCATGCAGGAACGGACCTGTGCTTTATAAAGATTCAGAAGCTGTCAAGGCGTGAAGTACCGCCTTACCCTGTGTAGGATTCCTAGCTTTCTTGCTGAAATCTGAGCTCTGGACTCGATGGTTGAGCCAAAGTTGAGGTCTGACGTCAACTCCATGCCCAAAAGCTCCAGGCGGTTGGTAACTGGCACAGATGCACTTCGGAAAGTAGGGGATAATTGATATGGGCTCCTTTTAGCGCTGAAAAGACAAGCCTGTGTTTTCAAAGCGTTGAATTTGATCAGATTCTTGCAAAGAAAAGCCTATGCGGTGACCACTTTTCAAAGAAATGATTCTAGGTACGGATATTTCTCGGGTCTCGGGAATGTTCTAACGAGATACCGCGGCCCCGGAACGCAAGGGCAGCTGAAGGAACAGGGTGGGTTTTTAGTCAGTAGAAGTCTGACACTCCCTTCCACTCCACCCAGAGCGGGAGAAGTCATTTGACGATTTTCTCACCGGAAAAAAGGGTACGGATATTTCTTGCAGAATAATTTAAAAAAGACGTATCGTCGTATCGTACCTTTACTGATAGTGTAACGAAAACCACGTTATCTCCAATAACTTGTTTATTTAAGGTTGTCTGTGTACATTACATCCTAATTTATACAGCAAGTCGTACAACAATCCAATAACTTCATTTCTTAGTTTAGGTTATTTATTTACTTTACACTATTTCAACAAGTCGCACAACAATGTTAACGCTACTAGTGTAATCAAGAAAAAGCCTATCAATCTACATATATCTTAAATTTTACGAGAGTATCTATTCCGCCATTTTTTTCCCAATTTTTTTTATAAAAATGCGTCACGGTAGTTACCAGTGCCAACATTCTAAAGTCTACAATATATACTACAAACATGAAACAAGATTATTTTGGAATCATGACAGTAGTGTAAGTAGGTACGTGATCGATCATAATGAAACCAAATTCACTTAGTACACATTTATCACTTCAACACTTCGGCATTATTCGAATTTCGAAATGATGTGGAAAGAACAGCACTTTTAATCATACCGCAGCTTAAAAAATATTTAAATTCATGTTGCAATATCATTTCAGCGACATTCAATGTTAAAAGCTTGTCAAATTTAGAGAGATATTAGAGTACGATATAAAATACCAGAAGAAAGAAAGAAATATTAAGTTTATAAACTTTAAAGATTGTTTTAAAAATGAAGATCTTTTGTTATCTTTATTAGTATTTTTATTAGGTACCAAAATACACAATAGCAATAGGTAATGTTGTTTTTTTTATTGTGAGTCGGTGATTGGAGCCTCCTTTTAAGCAATTGGTTCGAGTTATGCTTACATATTTTAAGCACCTTTATGATGATGATACACCGACATCCTACAAATTATCTTAATATTTGCAACCCCAATTACTGGCAACCACAACATATGAAAAATATGAACACTTCAAAAAACTAGAAAGCTAATAGACTATTTTGAATAAACGGTCATAGTTCAAAAACAAATATCTGTTTTGTTTTATTTTTTGGTAAGTTGGAAGCAACTTAATAAAAATATTAAATATTTGTACCGCATTTAATGCAAATTTTTGGCTTGTAGTAATGAGTTTTTTCTTTATAGCAAATTAGAAAAAGTTTGTTACGCCTACTGCTGCATGTTACATCAAAAATAAATAATGAAACAATGTACAAATATTTACAACAGTTAAATAATAACAAACCGTTCCAGTAATTAAATTATCCGTGAAATCATTAACGTTGCAAGTTTAACGTAAGATGCGGTCATACTGCGCGCGACGAGCGAATTTAATATTTAGATACTATTGTGTAACGTTCACAATTAGTTTGTTATGTGAGAATTAAATAATCAGCATACATAGCATGAATACAAGATTTCTATTTCACTCCTTTAATTCTTATTTGTTATTATGTTTATAAGTAAATAGTACACCGTGGACTACCCGCGTATTTATTTTCTCCTTCTGTGTCAAATCCATCCAAAAAATTAATGTAAATCACCCTCTTTAGTTGTTACGTCCTTATTTGTTTATGTTAGGATTTGTAGGGTAACGAGTATATCTATCTATCTATAACGTTTTCCCTCTTAGGACACAGCCCTGCTCTGGAATAGAGGTAACGCGGACCCAGGTTTGCTCTCGATGTTTCCCTACCGTTTTGATAGTAGTGATGGTGAAATAAATTACAGTCAACTGTAGTATTGATTCGTCATTAAAGTGTTCAAATGCTTATAATACAAAACCAATATCCTTTTATTACACAATTCCATATTACAGAGCATAAAGGTTACATTTAACTTCTGCAATATTTATGCATCACGTTATGTAAAGGCGGAAGATAAAACTAACGTTGTGCATATGGAAACACGTAATGGAATTAGATACCTATTGAAATGTTTGACATTTACTCTTTTACTTACATTGAGAATCATTATTCCGCAATTCACATGTTATGTCCACTTTAAGTTAGTGTAGAGATGTTAGTGCACTTTTTAGTAAAACGCGCTGTTGTCTGCGACTTCGCTTTCGTAGTCATTTTTATTTGGAGGGGTCTTCAGGTTAATAGTAATAAGTAACTTCTAGGCAAGCGTTATCTTCGACCCCATCATCGCTTAAAATCAGGTGAGACGGTGGTCAAACGTGAGCTTATGAGCAATAAAATTAAAAACATCTTGGGATACAAAATGTGTAAATCTATCTTTGTCTCCATCTGGATTCGTTCTAAAAGAATCCTTCATCTTCTTCAATCATTTCGCGTAATCGAGTTACAAATATCCATTAAACTATTTGTAGATACAAACATTTGTTTCTTGCGGGAATCGAACCCACGATATTCAACGCAGCCGCCAATCGCACAATGACATGGTTCGCCACTGTCATTGCGCGAACCATGTCATTAGTCGTTCTACCTTGGATGAAGTTATTTGTATTTGCAAATATACAGTAGATTGTTAGAAGTCAGTACGATAATACAGTCTGTTTGAATAAAATGTTAAGTGTATGTTAATTTATTGACATATCGCCTTTTCAGTAACAATAAATTAATTTTAAAGACACTAAGCACATTTTGTAAGACCAATATGATTCTTTAAGCCAAACTATTGCTTCATGTAGCAACATTTAAGGTAAGTATTAAATATACTTTATTTATGTACCAAACATTGCGATAGCCATTTGCTGAAGATTTCTATCAAAATAAGAGAATTGGAGGACCTAAATGTTGTCACTTGTGTTTTTAACGTTTAAGCCTCTTTAATTCTGTTGTATTTGCGGAAAAAATGCTATTAATTGCAGTTTAAATATCTACACTAATCTTGAAGGTGATTTTAGCGCAAAAGCTATCTATCTTCTATATCTATACTTATAATAAATCTGTAGAGAGGTCAATTCTGTACATGAAATATATTTACAAAATAACTATCAGGGGGTGATTAGGGATCGATACTGATGCCAAAAATGCAATCAGTAAAATTTTTGTCTGTCTGTCTGTCTGTCTGTCTGTCTGTCTGTCTGTATAACCGTTATAGAAACAAAAACTACTCGACGGATTTTAACGAAACTTGGTACAATTATTTTTCATACTCCTGAGCTGGTTATAGTATACTTTTCATCACGCTACAATCAATAGGAGCAGAGCAGTGAAGGGAAATGTTGGGAAAACGGGAGAAGTTACTCCATTTTTTAAGCTTCCGTCGCGAGTGCAACCTTAATGGTTAAAGCTACACAGAAATCATTTATGACGGAAATGTTCTCCATAAAATTATATAAAAAATATCCCACGACAGCATATATCTATCTTTTATGGTTGACTCACAATAACACGTGTAACTCCCGATAGCTTAGCAGTTCGAAGCTTTCTGATTATTATTCTGCTCCGAAATTTAAAACCACCACAACTTTGCAATGGAACTCGGCTAAAAGTAACCCAGTTGCAACAAAATATAATCGAGGCTAAAATTTTAACAGGTTGCGGTGCAGGAGAAACCGTCTTTATTCCCAGAATTCCCATAATACCAAATAATTTTCCATTCCAATTTAAAAGAACGCAATTCCCAGTATCGGTGTGTTATGCAATGACAATTAATAAGGCTCAAGGGCAGACTTTTCGTGTTGCTGGAGTAGACCTCGTTGTCAGTGGTTTCTCGCATGGTCAGTTGTACGTCGCTCTTTCCCGGGTTAGCAGTTCTAGAAATCTTTATGTTCACGTGCCGGACGGGTCAACTTTCAACATAGTTTACCTGGAAGCTTTGCGCTGAAGAATTTTCGTTCTATAGGTACTTAAGCCTCATGTGAACGTGATCTAAACAATATTACCGATATATTCACGGATATTGTGCGGTTCGGTATAACATATATATACGTATATTTTTAACAGTAATATAGATTGACATATTATATTTCCCTACTAAATTACGAAAGTTAATCTGTCTGTTACATCAAAATCACTGAACCGTGAGGAAGGACATAGGCTACTTTTTTTTACGAAAAACGACGAAAACGTGGACGAAGTCGCGGGCAACAGCTATCTATACTAATAATATAAGGCTGAAGAGTTTGTTTGTTAGTTTGAACTCGATAATCTCAGGAACTACTGGTTCGAATTGAAAAAATATTTTTTAATTATATAGTCAATTTATAGAGAAAGGTTATAGGCTATATATCATTACGCTAAGGCCAATAGGAGCGGAGCGCCAATGAAGAATGCTTCAAAATCGGGGTTAAATTTAACGTTAGTCCAAAGTAACTATTCCACGCGGACGAAGTCGCGGGCAAAAGCTAGTCTAATAATAATAATCTGATCAGTGTTATATCTAAACAAGTATGTTGATACCATATGCGATTATAGATAAGTTCCAGTTTGACCACAATCGACACTTTTTTTAAAATTTATTCCTTATATGGACATTAAAAATAGACCTGAGAGTAATGTAAAAACAGTTTTAAAAAATGTTATAATGCATTTCTACGTTTTATCACAGCTCGTTCTATAATAACAACAGTCCCACTGGTCGATCATGAATATTAAGCAACTCTAGCTGGGGTCAGTGCGTGGAGGGGTTATATTCTCACATATCGATGATCCTCTGTGCCTCAGCTGGCCGTGACTAGTTCATCTTTGACAATCATTACAGGTAATCACAAGCCAGAAAATATGACACCAGTCTTGCCAAGTGGTATCGTAAACTTTCATCAGGAAAGGCAACGCAGATGATGAATTATTGTACGTACCATCATAACGCGCGTCATAAGCGTCTCGCGCGCAGTCGGACCGTAGCCTTAAAAACCAAAATCTTCATCTGGTTGTATAACAAGTGGTAATTAAGGTGTGTCGCAAAAGTGTGGGTTAGCAGGTCACTGTTAGATCACTGTACGCATCTACTCTACTTGTTTTACGTACGCATTATCCATCTAATTTTATAAGTTAAATTTTTGATGTTTGCTGTTTACAATCAAGCAAAAATGCCTCAATGGATTTAGACGAAACTTGCCAAATGCATACTTGCAACCTGCTAACGCAGCAACTTCCCGAAATATGTGCAATTTTTTCACACGAACGGAGTCGCGAGAAATAGCTAGTGTTATTATATTTTGCTTCAATTTAGTATATTCTGTGGTAAAGGGAGGGCATTGCGACCAAAATAGGCCAAGCAAAGAATTTTTATTCTCGAGGACTTATTGTCCTGCCCCTCCTAATGTTCAATTTAATAACTACCCTGAATTGCAGCCCTGTGGTGTAAAAGGGTGCTAATATTTCTGTGAATGAACTTTATTTTGTCCTGATTGACGGTTTAAAGAATAGTTTCAAGTGACTCTTTCCTCTCTGGGTGGAACAGAACAAAATGTCATACTTTTACTGACTAAAAACCCACCCGGTTCTTTCAGTTGCCTTTCTTTGCGACTGTTGCGAGGCCCCGGTATCTCGTTGGAACATTCCCGCAGCCCCGGCACAGTTCTTTTAGGCGCGCGCGGATTAGGACGTGCCAGCGGCACCGTCGTCTCGGGAAGATTTTCAGCCTTATTTGACTCTTGAGTATGATTATTTCTCGCTCCACCTAATTCTATTTCATGGGCACTAATAGAGTGAGTTTTACTACGATTCTAACGTTTTAAAAATTTACCGTAACTTAAAAAAAAACACCATATACTAACCAAACGAAACAGCTACACCGTTACTTAGAAAAGTGAAAATTTAAGATCGTAATCAATGAATAATTCTGTTGATTTCGTAAACTGCTACTTTTAACGAGAGGTTATTGCCCTGCTTCAGTTTTTTAAGTAAGTCTAAATATGGTAACGAGTAGTTTTTTGTCACAAACGAGACATTTCTTGAGTAAAAGTAAGGCTGTCAAGTTGACAGATTTTTTAAGGTGATCGACCTCTTTCAAGTTTTACGGACTCTTGCGCATGCCTTAGCACAATATTGTCATGTCTCATAATATATATTTCTTCACCTTGCGTTAAACATACCCGTTAGTATGCTATAATTAAGAGGTTTATATATAAAAGCCTGACCTAGCGCTTCTTTTTTATAGTCTCGCGTTAGACCACCATCTCACCAGATGGTAAGTAATGATGTGGTAGAAAATGAAGCACGCCTGCCTAGAAGTAACCTATTCGCTCTTCACTTAAAAACCCTCAGGTTATAGCTATCAGGAAACACAGACTTCGGCAGAGAATTCCACTCCTTAGTTGTACGCACAATGAAAGTATTCCCAACGTTTTGTGTGTATTGTTGGGATGTCCACCATGCAACGATGGCGCATCACGGTTCGTTTTTTAATTCGATGATGGAACGGGCTTGGTGGAATTAGGTTGTGTAATTCCATCGAAATGTAACCGACATTATAATTTAATATGTTATGTCAAACAAAAATAATTCATAACGGCTTCCGTGAACTATTGAAAAGCCATAAGTACACGCATGCATCCATGCACGAACTTTAGATGCCTACACGCATGTAAAATAGCCCATAGCCGCATTAGACCTTGACTGTGGTCAGAGCCGTATCTGACCTTGAAAATACAGCTATAATTACAAACAAATTCGGTAAGATCACTTGTTCGTTCATATTGTCACGGGTAGTTAGACATAAGTGTTTGTTGCTATGCCATTACGTCTGTTAATTCTTATGTAAATTATGTTCAGTTTTCGTTGTTGTTGTTGATGGGTTGTTGTTTAAGTTTGATTGGTTGTTTAAAGATGGTACTTCGGTTATGGATAGCCGAAATATTTTTTTTTTTGTATCGCTACTATTTTGTTTTTTTACTATTTTACTAATTTATTATTACTTGTACTTTTTTTAGGAATCAGCATCACCGTTGCCATTCAACGTGGCATTGCTGATATTTCTCGTACCCTTGTTTATATGTGCTAAATAACTCATAATATTTAAAAAACAACTTGGCCCTGTATAAACAAAGTTTAAATATAGTCATTAATTTGATGGATGTTTTTGTCCTTTATTTAAGCTAAACCCAAGCACAAAAAATCTTGAAGATGAAAATTAACTATTTGTAAACGTATCTTCTTACTTTTTTAAAACAAAGCCCATTAAAACACATACTTTAAGCCAAACAAAAAACATTGGAATTAGACTTTAGAATTTGTATGAAGTCGTGACTAGAGTTAAAAAATAAACGTGAGGACCCATCCTTAAATTTATTTGAGAGAATGATGCCATTCAGTGTTTCTTTGTGTGTTTACGTTAGATTTTTGACGCGTTTTTTTTATAGGTATTCGATACAAAAACATGTGTTCTTAAACTAGATGGTACGCGGCGTGGATTTCATTTACCAAGTTATAGACATTAGATTATTTAACAGTACTTAAACAATTTAAATAAAAAATATATGTATATAAATATGATTGGTCGCCAGCACGACAAATACTTCAGTAATCATTTCCAAGTTTTATATACAGATACATTATTTTTAGGCCCTATTTAGTGTTAGTTTTGAAACCTTTAAATCCTCCCCATTGCTCATATTCAAGACCAAAATATTTAATAATAAAGTCTGACTTAACCAGAAAATGAGCTTTTGGCCCCGAAATACAAAATTAAACAATAGGGAATTGCAAATTCCCTATTGTTTAATTTTTTGTTTGAAATGCAGTCATGATATATAATCATAGGTATTCATAGAACTGCTCAGAAGATAACATCAAATTAAAGACTTTTACAGCAAAAACCTTTGATAAAACCATAAAATAACCTTAATAGAGGTGCGATCAAAGTCAAGCTGTTTTTCTTATAACAACAAATTCCTATGATTCGCAGAAGTGTTACAACAGTCTGTTTTTATTAAGTTTTAACATCCTTGTAATCATTATAAAGGCGTTTCATAATACGTTGTCATAACTCAAAACATCTTGGTTTCATAAAAAATAAACAGCATAAAAACATATATGAACATAACCATACTTAATAATAATTAAATGCGAAAGTCTGTTACGATTTCACGATTATACAACTGAACCGATTTTGATGAAATTGGTCATAGAGTTAATTGAAGAGCCGAGGTTAGTCATAGATAAATAAATAATAAAAAATAAATAAAAACGGATAGAAAGGATACAAGGTAAGTAAATAATACAGTTAATTATAAAAACTTGATATCGCATGTGTTCGGTTTTCGATACTAGGACTTGACAATTTCCTTGCGATGACATTTTCCTTTCACCGTTTTAAAAGCATTGCTGATTATGAAAATTACAAAAAAAGAATGAGCCTAGGTTAGAACGACGACATACAATAAGTCCTGCTTGAAACCATTGGGCGACCATTTCCTAACCATATTTTTTATAGAATAATACCAATCGAAAAATAATTTTAGTCCAATCAAAATGCACTGTTGTCGCCTACCTGATGAAAGAAATTGATGTAATTCTATAAGCTTATGATATTTTTAATAAAAAATTCCTTGTTAATCTAAAGAAGTGGTAGATGCATTTGACAAGTTTCCTAAACTATCCGTCAGTTTTTACGTAAATCTTCGCTCGTGTTCGCTCCCAATTGAAGTTTTTATGTCCGTCCGTTGAGCAACACGTTTATGAATCGAATATTTTTATCTTTTTACTTGCAGTTTCAAAATCTTCCGGTCTTTTGTTAGATGTCATTGCGACAGGCAGTCTTGTAGTTGGAAAGACTTTTCAAGTGTGGCAATACCTTTGGATCACGTTCAGAGGTTGATTAATAATAGAGAAATGAATTTGTGTGATGTCGTTAATGTTTGCAAATTGTATTGTTTTCATCTCGAAAGGAGGAAATAAGGAAAAAGGTTCTAAAATACTTTTGGATAAATTTAGAGGTGCCTATACTTAAAACGGGGAGAATGGAAGAAGAACACGTGTTACGCCGACCCCAAGTAACTGGGATAAGGGCAGGAAAATGACGATGATGACAATACTTAAAAATATAATATGGTGATTTAGTTGTTTCATCGTGTTGAGCGGAATTTAATTAATTCGTGTCCAAAAAAGAAGAGAAAACAACTTATTAGTGCCTTAAATTGGATTAGGGTTAGGTAATATATTATCAAAGATGAGTACACTTCAGGCTTACATTTCTTAGACGTCATCATTAGAAATAGAAAATCCATACAAACACAACAATACATAACACAAATCCCCACTCTCAACAGAAAGCAGAAATCGTACAAAACGACCACATCTCGCCAAAGAAAACACTGCAAACATACACACAATAACTTTACATACCACACAGAGATGCACGTCTAAGTGAAAGTACTATTTGCCCTATAGCCTGAGAGAAAAGTACAAGTGTGTCGTGAGTCACTGTTGACCACGCCCCTTGAAGATTATGTGCATATTGTTTAACACTTGACACAGAATCTACTGATCAAACCAACCTAGCCTTTTCCAAACTATGTTGGAGTTATTTACCTTGCTAGAGTACCTAGATATTGCTTTTCTTATTTGATAAACCTTATTTATCTTCAACGCAACCCCCGACTGGTGCCCGCCAGCCTCTGGTATGACCAAATGCAGCTGGTTACCAGTATTCACCATCGAGCAACTCCTTATCTAACCTGCATAACCCGGCAACTGGGTAACATCTTTTTGTTATAGACTAGGCTCACGATTGGTCACTATCTCATCTGGTGGAAAATGAAGCACTCTTGCCTAGAAGTAATCTATTCACTCTTTACTTTAAATATAATAATAATAATAATATTCCACAACTCTCACACAACGCCATCTAGTCTCAAACTAAGCAGAGCTTGTGCTATGAGTACTAGACAATTGATAAACATACATATATATTTCTAAATACATACATATTATAGATAAATTACACCCAGACAAAGAACAAATAATCGTGCTCATCACACAAACATTTGTCCTGGGTGGGATTCGAACCCACGACCTTGCGCATAGCAGTCAGGGCCACTGATCACTAGACCAACAGGCAGTAAATAGTTATTAGAAAAAGTAGACTCCGGCAGACAATTCCACTCCTTAGCTGTACGCACAATGTATTTCCAAAACTTTTTCCACCTTGCAAAGATGGCGTATCGCCGTTCATCTTGGGCGTCCAATGATGGAATTTGATTTGTGGATTTAGCTTGTGCAATTCCATCTCACACTCCTGGAATTCACCTTAGTCAATTGCGTTGCTTGCCTAACGTTCAGGTTCAACTTGCACAAATAACAGCCTAGCTAAAATGCGTGCCATTTTAGCTACGAGCTTATCAGCTGATATAATTCTTAGGCTGAGAATACGCCCAATTTTGAACGTCAAAATGTACATAAATACCGTCCGCCCATTAACACTTCCTGATACTTTTTAGTTAGGAAGAAGTGGCGCGACAAACTCACAAGCTACACATCTTTCTATTCTGTTTAAAGAACTTGGATTTATATAAAACTAGCAGTCCCGCCAGGCGTCGTTCCTGTGACTTTATCACGATAAAAACATAAAGTAATAAAAAGCAAGATCAAGCTTTTGTTACTTCCATACCAGCCCATCTAAATGTACCCATTATTTTCGAAGATTAGTGCGTTTAAAGAAACAAAATTTTCCATTTTAGAATATTGTAGTATAGATTAATTATTGTACACCAGACACTGAGAGAGTCCAAGCCTAAATACTTTTATTATACAAAAAAGGTCGTAAGAATTAGTTCAAGTGAGATGCTGCAATTCTCATGGTATATCTTAGCACCGTATTCCATATGTAGTCGCGTGCGAATCGATCTACGTGGTTATGTGTGCTCCAAATTCTGAGATGCAGCGATTTTATGAAGCTAAGCAATAAGTAAAATAATATTTTCTAATTGCAAGTTGTTTTGTTGTTATTTTGGTAAAGAAATGCCACCTAATATACCAAGGCAGTGGTAGTGTTTCGGTTGAAATGATATTCAGTCCATTAGCATACGCAGTTATGGAGCTTGTAATATAACTTACTTTATGTATATTAAAGTTAAAAATACCTAGTATTTTTAATTTGAGTTTTACGCAAATTACCAGTCATTTTAATAGTTAAAGGTATAAGATTCTTGTATAGTAAGGAAGTCATTTAATATTCGCCCTACATAAAAACGAGTGCTATTTTATATATTACTGGTTGTAAAAATATATGTGAAACTAGTTAACTGCATACCAAGCGTTTATTACTGAGTAGTTTATATACAAAAGTTGATCTAAGGACATGAATAAGGTAGATAAAGAAAAAATTTTTGAATGTAAATCCTCAATTCGTTTGGGAAATACATATTTTATAATAAAAAAACTTTTTACCAAAAAATTAAACCGACTCCCAAAAAACACTGCAAAGTGAAAAATAACTTTAATTTCGGTAGTCGGTGTCTTTAGTTTTGTATTTTCGTTTTTGGCACCGACTTCCGAAATTAAAGTTATTTTTCACTTTGCAGTGTTTTTTGGGAGTCGGTTTAATTTTTTGGTAAAAAGTTTTTATTTCACTCTTTTTAGTTGCTTGATTTTTAATTTACCTAGTTACAAGAGCCTAAGTGTCAACTACTTATAACATTTTACAAAATATTGCTTTTCCCAATGCTAGGCCGTTAATTTTTGAGGAGTTCTCCTGGTATTTCACCATCAGCTATACATCACCATATGCATTGTGACGAGCATAAAGTGCTTAACATCCATATTCAAGTAATCGTATCGCAATCCACGAAATACTTATTATTGAGTAGTTTCGGCGGCCATCTGTGGTCTTCATCATCAGTTCTACTTCCCCAAATAGTACTTTTTGAGAGCAACTACACAAGTTACTATAAGAAATACCGAAAACGCCATAGGTGTGCCTATAATATTTGAAGAGTTCCCTCGATTTCTCCAGGATTCCATCATCAGATCCTGATTTGTTGACAAATGGTACCAATTTCAAAGTATACCCTATCAAACAAAAAATAATTTTCCAAATCGGTTCCGCCGTCTTCGAGTAATCGGTGATCATACATAAAAAAAAATATATATATATACGCGTCGAATTGATAACCTCCTCCTTTTTTTGTCGTCGGTTAAAAATAAAGACGATGAAGTGCGTTAAAATGACTCATGACGTCACATATTGGTACACTTTTATTAGGTAAAAGTGTACCGATATGTGACGTCATGAGTCATAAATGTTTTTTTTTTCATACAGAAAACATTGGCAAATTGTTGAACGAACATAAAAACTCATCTCTTCTTTGACTTAAGCCAAAATTAACGCTAATCATAGAGTTGTATCAGCGGCGCATGCGCAAGATCGTCCATTGCTATCACTCTCGCGCATCGCCAACCGTGTAAACGACGTTATCACCTTTTTTCCCGACGTAATCGTTTAACATGTATTGTTATACAAGAAGTACATATTTTTTTTTACTTTATTTTAGATTATTTATTTTAGAAGCGCGAATTATTATGTAAAATAAATACACTGCAGTAGAATTTATTGTTTGTTTTATGTAAATTAGTATTTTTCGTTATGAAACATAATTATATATATTTACAAAGCATTTATGGAAACAAACAACTACACTGATTACATGTAGTTGATATGATTTTAATAACTATACTCATTTCTATTTAATTGAATGAGATTATTCTTTGGTTATGAGTTTTGACTTAAGGTGATTATAATGTAATTATATTCCCGCGCCAAAGTTTCTTAGGAAGACGAATCTATGTAAGGGAAATGGGCCGTAATCACAGATCATACATATGATATGTGGCTGTAATTCACCTCTCGAACCCAGTACAACAAAAATGTATGGGATTAGAAAGTGCTAAGAAATTGTCAGGTGGTATGTGCCTAAGTCAGTCCCAGAGATCATAGATTTTTGAAAAACGCAGTAGTTTAGTATGTTGTATGTTAGTATTTTGTTGTAGTAGTAGTATAATACACCAGGACAAACAGTTCTTACTAGTAGTTTTACTTATTTACCAATGTAATAGTTTAATATTTCATGTATCATTTGTATTTTCACTTAATTGTTTTTTAAACTCAATTAATGAGAAACATAGTATATCAATTTTTCAATGTGAAGGAATGTTCCATACGAAACTTTCTATATTTGTCAACTTAAGGATTCAACGATAGTCATTATTCTAAAAACGTATCACTAGACATCGGGGTTATTGCCTTTTGGTCACATTCACTGAATATTTATGTACTTTTACTATCTATCACTGGTAAAGAAAACACTGGGTCACTTTTGAGTAATTTTGGGGACAATGTGACATTTTCTGATAACACATATAGCCTATAGGTATTGACTATCTCACTAATATGGTTATGCAAGTAAATGTTTAACTTTGATGTATAATACAGGGTGGCAGGGACATTGATGCGCAACCGCTTACCATGGATTTAGTACCTACATGATTCTGGATCCTCCTGTGTTGAAATTTTTCTTCGGCTTTTTCTTAATTTAATAAAATTAAGAAAAAACCTTCGCAAAAAAGAAACAGTAAATTCACTTATTTTACTTTAAACAAAAATGTAAATAAAACTCGGAAAGGCTTAGGTAGATCAGCTGTGATGACCTCGCAAATTAACTCTAGCAAAACAGCTGATCAGCTAGCCCTTTCGGGTTTTATTTACATTGCTGTTTTAAGTGAAACAAATTAAATTTATTTTTTTAATTAAAATGTCATTGGATTAGATAGAATCAATGTTTTTAAACAGTTTTCAGTAAAAAAAAAATTGCTGAAAATACCTGAAAAATTAACAAAAAGCCGACGAAAAATTCCAACGCAGAGGGGTCCGGAATCATGTACCGAATCCCTGGTAAGCGTTTGTGCGTCGATGTCCCTGCCACCCTGTATAAGTATATTTACCTAGTAATTTACTTAATTAATTTATTAAACGAATAGAGCAGTGGTGGCCTAGAGGTTAACGGTACGAATTACGAGTTGGGTCGTGGGTTCGAACTCAGGCAGGCACATTACTTTATGTAATTTTCAACATCACCACTGCTATCGAAACGGTGAAAAAAAAAACATCGCAAGGAACTGTGATATCTTAGAACCGAAGAATATGAAGACATGCGACATTCATCAACACGAACTCGTCCCACGTGTTGGATTACGGCCCATTCTCTCATCAGTATCAAGATTATTTTGCGTTCCCGGTAAGGCCTTAGCTAGATGAGGCCCTAATGCTTGCCATGATTTTATATCGACGGTTAAAAGGAAATAGGGTATAAGCGACATTTTGGACTGGTATTGTTTTGAAAGCCGACTGTTTCTTGTGTTTATCTTTTATTTTGTCATATTTCCCGATTGGAAAATTAAATCCTGTTTTAGTTTTCACGATGTTTAATAAAAAAATACATCAATTTTTCTAAAATTCTAAACTTTGAACGGCTCTCCTCCTTCTTTTTTTGTCGCTTATACCTTATACCCTATTTCCTTTTAACCGTCGATATGTCATCCCATTCCTAGTAAATCACCTACTATGCCGGATATCGTCTTCCGATCTTAGGCGCTAATATAGCCTCGTATGCTTTTTATCAAATAATTGTACTTTTAATCGCTCGTACATGATTTCATAAAGAATAATAATTTTGTTCATATCTAAACCTTTTGGACTAGACCGGTAGAGAATGCCTTGTTGCATGTACCACTATTGTACAAAAGTTTAATTAAATTAATAAATACAGTAAATTATGCGTAAGCGCATCTTTGTAGTATTATTGGGAACGATTTTAAATTACATCCTTTACTGTTTTCAATTTCTGAATAAATAAAAAAGGCTGTCTTTTCTTGTACGCTATTTTAAAAAAATCTATTCAATTATGCAACTGGCATTGTACTTTTAGTTTATTTTTATACCCGGCTTTGTTCGCGGTACATTAAAATCAATTCCGTCTGTGATTCATAGTACAGAGTGATGTCATATCGAATAATGACATGGTAATCCCGATACCATATTTTATTAACATATCTAAGTTAGTAAGTCTCTAAGTCTACGAATTATTTTGGATGTCTTATTAATGAAAATGTTTTTCTTTGTTTCAGGTAATATATCGAGCTTTCAACTATAAGTTCCGATCTGGCGAATATATCTTTCACGGCAATTTAAAAAAACAAGGAAGTACCCATCATATTTCTTTTTAAATGACATGCTCAGCATAGATTTTACATTCAGTGTTATTATGTCAAGATCGCATTTTTGTTAAAATATTAATGTTTCAATAACATAATAACAGTTAAATGAAGCAACTTTTATAAATCATCTGTTATTATAAGTCCCAAGAGCTCTGACTGCTATTTTTAAAATCATTTTCATTGTAAACTCCGAGAATTTTTATGAGATACATTTTTATGAGATGCATGCCATAACTAAATACTATATTTATTAGCTTTAGTAAATAAATACAAAACTGGTTTTAAAATATGTATCTATAATAATCATTGACGATGGTATGAAGCCCCAAATATGCGATATCACAAAAGGGCAAGATTGTATGATTATGTAGTCAGTCTTTCTATTAATTACGATTCTGTTTTCAAAGATATTATAAAAGATACATAACTATGTCATGCATATTATCTATTACCAATACAACCCCGACTTAATTACTTTTTTATCCGCACCAACAAACCAACACGAATAACATATCTGAAATATCTCAGCATAAGAGTGTATTGTGCAAAATATTCCGCATAACAGCCTTGTGCTGAGACCTGAGGTCGCCTGGCCTTGGTATTTGATGCTCTAGAACGTTCTACGTGTGAGGCAGTGATACGAAGGGAAAGGCGTTGTGTTGAAGAGCTGTTATCTTTACGCTTGTTAAAGTTATTAGGTGGGTAGAAGCCCTAAATATACATCAGGTGAGATGGTGGTCAAATGCGAGCCTATTATGAATTAAAAAATATATATCCTGGTTAGTTTATCTAAGCTTAACGGTTTGTCATATGTGTAGGTACTTGTGATGTGTGGGCATAATCAAAGTAATTCTGCTTCCTAACAAGTTTATGTATTTGGTTGTTCTACGGAATGTTTTTCTCAGAGTTTTTAACATCGACTTTAATAAGGATCATTGAAATAGCTATTTTAGAAACGAACCATTTGAATACAAATACGTAAATATAAACAGCTTTCTTGCTTCTACAAAATTGCTAAAACATTTTTCACTTATAAAAAAATCGCGTATCTAATGTTGTACTCCGGAAAGTATGTATCGATTGCTGTCATTAGATATACCACTACATAGCTCAACACAGCTCCACATAGCTCCACATACCGATATTCTTGCTGGTAAAAGGAAACGCTTAAATACAAAATGTTCCACATTTCTGCGGTATCAGTTACATTACTTTTGCATTTGCTCCTATGACACCGTTGCGTCGTAAATCGGCTCCGTATATTATGTTATTACATTTATAAACACGCAAGATGATGATGGATAAATTCTGTATAAAATTTAAGTGCTTATGTATAGTATTTTCTAGAATAGCTACAATTACATATGTTCGTTATAACCACTAAATACCGTAAAATTTAGACATAATCTATAAAATAAAATATAAAATTTAGAAGTGATCGATAGTTATGTAATCGATTTACTAGATATTTCATAAAGGTCTTTAACGAGTGAGGTCAGTGGTTATCCCTTAGCCGAAACTCACAAGTGAAAGTAAAAAAATAAGCTATTCGTAAATAAACACTGTATCGTGTGTGTTTTGTAATCTTACAGTTTAGAAACACACATGATAACAACAGACTGATCGTATCATACAAAAGCCAATAATCATCAAGCCTTTTGTTCGCTGAATCAATTCCCAACGCTTTAGTTACGGCGCGGTGTGACAGACGGCCGCTAATGTCCACGTTAGGCAGGTGCGCACGCGCCGATCAACGGGACAATTGACGATCATCATTACTGTTTTATAGAGAGATAGAATAGATAGAAGTAAAGCTAATGCGATAGCTATGTGGAAAGTTCAACGAGGAATGGAATATTAGCGAGGAGAAGCTGGATAAGCTAGCTGGAAAAGTGCTAGGAATTATTTAGTAGCAAATTTTGACAACAGGTCTTCAGATTCAAAAAACTTTTTTGCAAAAAATAAAACCGACTTCCATATCAAAACACTACAAAGCCAAAAATAATTTTAATTTTGGTAGTCGGTGTTATGAGGTATTCCTCGAAGCGCTACCATTTTGAAGCGCTCCTTTTTTATTCCTCGGAGCGCTCCTTTTAGTAGCGCTCCCGATACCATGTTATCGGAAAAGGAGCGCTCCGAGGAATAAAAAATGGAGCGCTTCATTAGATGCGCTTCAAAATGGTAGCGCTTCGAGGAATACCTCGGTGTTATTGGTTTTGTATTTTCTTTTTTTTTCACACCGCCTTCCGAAATAAAAATTATTTTTGGCTTTGTAGTGTTTTGATATGGAAGTCGGTTTTATTTTTTGCTAAAAAGTTTTTATTTTCGCGCTTTTTAGTAGGTCAGTGAATTTTCAAATCGGTTCGTAAATGACGGAGTTATGCGCGAACAAATAACGCAATGCAGAGTAAACGAAAAGATCATCAACGTAAATATTTTTTTTAGACTTTTGTTTATTTTTCAGAAACGGCTTCTCAGATTTCGATAATATTTTCATGGGACCATTTGGGAAGTATACCCTTTTCAACAAAAAAGAATTTTTCAATTCGGTTGGCAAACGAAGGAGCTATGCCCGAACAAACATAAAAAAAAAACAAACAAACATCCGAATTGAGAACCTCCTCCTTTTTTAGAAGTCGGTTAAAAATGATGTCTGTCTGATTTCAGGACAGATCTTCTTGTTTTAAATATTATGACTAAACGTTACGAAGGATTATATATGTAAGTAAGTAGTAAGTTGAGCCATTAACTTTAGATTTAGAAACTATTGTATTAGCTAAGCATAAGAAGTAGGTAAATGGTTAGAAGGATTCTATGAGGTTCCTATGGTTTAGTCATGATCAAACCCTCTACAAATACATATACATACAGTAGTAGTATAAAGTAATAAAGTTATTGTTTTTATTACCTAAATTGTTTAAAGTATTTGATTACATTATTCGGATATAATCCTATCTAAGTCTGCAATAATCCTTTCTTTTCAGTCAGTTTGACAGTTTCTCACATTTGGCATTATCATATCCTTTAAATTCTGTTTCTTTTAGTCTTTTTTACACGTATAATATTGATTGCTTAATCAATATTTAACCAGTTTACTTATTAAATGAATTTACTTTGCCAATTAGTTAACTATAACACTTTTATACGTAATTTGTTTTCGTAAATTTAAAGGCCTATGAGTCAAACCCTGATTTGTAAGTCTTCGTCCACACTATCTATACTGGTCAAATCATTTACGATTTCAAAAAATATTTCTCTTTGCAAATCTGCTGCAATCATTTCTCCATTCATTTCATTTCTCCTCGCTACCAATATGCCTTCGCCACCTATTCATTGTGAAATAACCAACATTATACAAAGAATGTCTCCATTGGCTTTGGAATTCATCCGCGATGGAGCAGATTGTTTTAGAAAAGCTACTGATGGACTTTTAATGGTATCAGAGAGAGTAATACACTGTGGTATGTGGGATGTAATGGTTAGATATCGAATGAAATCAATGTTATATTGGTTATGGGTTTATTACACTGAATTATAATAATTTTTCCTTTGAGATGCAGTAATGAGCTTTTCGTACGTAGGTAAGGTATGTCTTTCATGCGAAATAATAATTCATTCATTTAATTTTTTATAACAGAAACAATCCTGATCATTTCAAATATTCAAGATAAATGATGATGTCTTTTTTTTCGTTGGGCAATTCATCAAATGTCTTCTCGCGCTCAGGGTGAAGTGGAAGTGTGTGTCAGACTTCTACTGACTTAAAATCCGACTCTGTTGCTTCAGTTGCCAATGCTTTCCGGGGCTACGGTATCTCGTTAAAACGTTCCCGCAATGAGGTCTAAATTTTCGCACCATTACTAAGCAATCAAACGTTGTTATAAAGTCGCCTTTGTATGGAGTCTCCCAAGGTATCTTCCCATCTTCTGCCATAGTTACCATTATCTCCCACAACCCATTAAAAACATCATGTACCACTGCGTTAGTAAAGTTAAAGGGACAAAACCAAAGTCCCTTCAGGCTACAAATAACACAAATAAGATCGGACCAGTCGAGTGACCTCGCCGCGGCCTTACTTTCATCGGTGTAGAACTGGGTTTCCTGTACTGCTCACCTACGAGTACTAGTTAGAACCACATTGTAAAGCTGTGTGTTAAGCTTACAAATTGTCTTTTTAAGAATGTGTAAATTCTTTTTACTAAAACTTTAAAAAACTACAAAGGGTGTTACAATGGGCGGTTTTATCGCTAAAAACGATCTTTTACAGACAACATTTGGATGGATTTGACACAGCAGGAGAAAATAAATACGCGGGTAGTTCATGGTGTATTATTCACTTATATAAAATAAATAAGTAATAACCTACATACTCAATACACATATATACATAAAAAGAACAAAGCTGAGTTATATAAAAAAATAGTAACAAATTAAAGAGAGAGATCTTTTACCATGTTTTTGAAAGAAAGAAGGGTTTGTGCTTGTCTTACTGACACGGGAAGAGTATTCCACAGTCGTACTGCTTGAGCTGCGAACGACTTACCAAAGAAATTGGTGGAGTGACTCGGTACCTCTAGCCTCAAGTTTTCCGATGACCTCAGAAATTTTGCATGTGTGTCATGGAGGAACTTAAAACGTTCTTTAAGGTAAGAGGGGGTCTTAGGATTGAACAGAATAATGTAAAGCAGAGACAAGATGTGTAAGTTCTCTTGGCAAGACTTTTTTTTTTTTTTTTAACGTGGTAAAATTATCAAATAAGTCCTCCCACCCCGGGCAGGGTGGGAGGGACTGTCAGACTTTTACTGACTAAAATCCACGGTGTTCCTTCAATAACACTTTACGTACCGGGGCCACGGTAACGGGATGAGTCCCACGACCCCGGCAGGCTTCGGCCCTCTGCAGAGGGGGCCTCGTCATGTTGCTGACATATAAGATATAGATCTTTCCAGTGTCAACGTTTTTGGCAAACTATTCAGATGTAGAGATCTGAGTAGTTCACCGATATCTATAGAAATAAAAAAAAAGTAATTAAAAAAATTAAAAAACCCGACTGCAACCTTATACTAAAACTAACTGAAAAGCTAATAAAAACAAGCCCATTTTAAATTAAATAAAAGTTGGAAGCAGGCAGGGCCCATACCATTATTATTGTTTCAAACTCAAATGGGTCCCGTCTGCTTCCAACTTTTATTTAATTTAAAATGGGCTTGTTTTTATTAGCTTTTCAGTTAGTTTTAGTATAAAGTTGCAGTCGGGTTTTTATTTTTTTTAATTACTTTTTTTATTTCCAGCTTTTTAGTTTACAAATGTGAAAGGTTTCGCAGACGATTTAGTTCTTGATACGTGTTTTTTACGATTTGTCACTTTGAATTACTTTTAACCATATAAGTTGTATATATGTTTGTAATCACCTTTTAAAACCCTTTATTTTGATACCCCACTCGATAGGTTTTGAGAAAAAAAACTTTTTTGAAGGCATAATATGGCGCCAAAAATCCGCCATTTTGGTTTTTTTATTTTGATATACCCATTGTCACTTTCACAGTCAATACGAATCTAACGATACCTCTCAAGCTAAAATCCGTCGAGCCGTTCAGGCCACAGAGCATGCCAAACAATTATACAAACATACATACATACTCTCGAAAAACATAACCCTCCTTCTGGCGCAGTCGGGTAATTAAATTAGTTTTTCTTTTCCCTTTAAACCATAAACGCTCTTTCCCTCTCTTTAAATGTTATGTTTAAACTTTGAACAACGATTAGACGTTGAATCGGAATATTAAGCTTTTCTTTGACTTTCAATCGAAGCGTGATAGCTGACGGTTCGTAACCGAAGTCATTTGTGTAAAACGGGACCCTATTACTACGACTCCGCTGTCCATCCGTCTGTCACCAGACTGTATCTCATGAATCGTGATAGTTAGACAGTTGAAATTTTCACAAATGATGTATTTCTGTTGCTTCTATAACAACAAACACTAAAAAACAGAATAAGATAAATATTTATTTACTCCCATATAACAGACGTGACATTTTTGGCCGTTTTTTTAGATAACGGTACGGAACCCTTCGTGCGCGAGTCCGACTCGCACTTGGCCGGTTTTATAAATTCAAGCATGGCGGTATTTCGAATTGATTTTTGGGAAAACCGAAGGTCGATATTATGAAAGCATGCATGACAAATAAAAGTTTGTAATATCTGTTTAACTTAATCTCATGATTTGCTTAGCCGTTTCTTGACTAAGTATGTTAGGGTTGGCCGTCCGTCTAACCGGATCCAGTTGTGAAGTGTTTTACATGGAGCAACTGCTTATCTGATCTTCACAATCCAGTAGCTGGATAAGGGTCACAGCACACATATCAACTCAGGAGCAGATCGTCACCGCCTCGCTTTCCCCTTGGCGTCAAACAGGCGTCCACGTAACGTAACTACGTAACGTAAGCGGATCAGAAGCTCCGGCACGTCGACTCGGCTACAGCTAGGCGACGCCGCGCTTACGGCTCGCCGCCCGCTGGTTGACGGCTAGGCGACACGACTGGAAGCTGCCTTGTGAATGATAGCCAATGAAAGCACATTCGGCAACGCAGACCGTGGGAGGGGCGTGGACGAAGAGACGTAAGCTAGGGTACGGCGAACCGTAAGCGCGGGAACTGCAAGTGAGCTTGTCCCGAGGCCAGGCGATTACGTTACGATTCCGATTAGTATGCGTTGCAGTAGGGAGTTCTTCATCAAGAGTTGCTTGACCCTTTAAGATCGAGGAGTGCGGCTGTTATTATCAAAATTTATCCACGAACTCCTCTGCTCCTACACTTTTGATTTCAACTCAATTTTAATTTAATATTTTAATAATACTTACCTTTCACTTAGTAGCCTTCTGTTGTAAACGAAAACACGCGTCTCAAGTTTACTGAAATTTTTTAAGTTGTATTAACCAAATGGTACTGATAAATTATTTCCCAAACTAGGCTGGAACCTGTATGTTGGGAGTCTACGCTCAGATAGACAGAGGGTTTAATTATACAATATTAACTAGAGACGCGTATGTAAACTGCAATTTGTCTCCAGTGCAATGTATGTATTTATTTAGTGTTTAATAAACATTTTTATTAATTTATCATTTTATAGCTAGGCAACCAAATAACTAAAAAAATAGCAAATTCCGACTTTCCAAAACTTTGTGGCGAGTATTGATAAAAAGAAAAAGTTTGCTGTCAATATTTTCCAAGGATGCAGCACATGGATGCAGTACATGCGAGGAAAAGTTACTTGAAATACTTGTCTTGCAAATTGTTTTCAACCAGTGTTGCAATAAAAATAAACGCGTAATTACCAGGTTTTAAATATTGCGGGTATGATGTGCCTTGACTTTTAAGATGATTTTGGGGTTCTTACAGATACTGTATGTGGTTAATGATAAATGACTTTATTTTGTAAGTAGGTTTAACATAAAACTTTTACAGGTCCATCTTTTTAGTTACTTTTAACTAGATGAGGCCGGTGTTTATTAACATCGAAACAAACTCGGAGGTCAGTGTCCTTTAGAGTTTATACAATTCGTACTGGTCAAATCATATAAGAACTATATAGGTAAATGTCCAAAGCAATCTTATGAGGAACGTAACACACAGATTCGAGTTTATCTGTCCAGTTTACAAGTACAAGCATTTGTCAGTTATCGTGTAGCTCAACTTAGAACATAAAAAGCTCAACGGTGCAGATTTTGCGGGAATGGTCTAACTAGTAACCGCGGCGCCGGAATGTTCGAACTGAAGGATCAAGGTGGGTTTCTAGTCAGTAAAAGTCTGACACTCCCTTCCACCCTACCCAGAGCGAGAAGAGGTTATTTGAAGGTTTTCACACATAAAGAGGTTCAACGGACATGTTTTCGCATCATGATGTCAACTTAGAATATCCTTAAGCTTTTTCAATGAATATTACCTTCAATTAAGTTTTATTCTTTCTCCTTTGTTTAAGTGAGTCGCAAAAGATAAATATCCGAACGTAAGAAGACCCAAGTTCAAAAATCGAATTTCTACAAACATTCCAACCCAACTGTTTAAATTACTGTCAACTAGTGAAAACAATGAAATAAATAAACTCTTCATTCTTTGCCCGACTCATGCTTGGCATTCTGATCGTTCAGCTGCGCCTGCGCCACCTCGGGGCAAGAGAAAACAACCTGTCACGATTCCAAATTCGAATCAAAACCTGTTTCGCGCTTTTCGCTTTTACTATGACCTCGATTGTTCAGGGTTGCCAGGTGATTCACCTTTAATTTCCCTTTTTTTGTGGTAAAAAGTTTTGACAGATGACGTATTGTGATTGTGATACATAAGGAAAGTAATCTGTGCTGTAAAAAATTAAACGGTATTTGGTTTTTATAAATGTCGCAGTTGATTGAGATATAAACTCTATGATAGGCTGTATAATATGCTCTAGGTTGCTTATGACCACAATTTTCATCATAAATTACTTTAATCTCATAAATTGATTACGATCAATTTATGAGAGATATGCTCTACCGCCATACAAGTCAGAATGTTTTTCTGCTTTCTTTAACTATCGTTAATGTACCGTCATAACCAAACGTTGATATCAATCAGTATTTTAATATTGAGCTTCATAATTTGGCTCAGTTGCGTCAGATATGCACGTTAGATCAATATTAAGCAATTTACAATGGATAATGGTCGTGTGGGCAGATCATTTGTGTAATTATTATATCTATTATGCTAAATATAGCGTTGTTTTTAGGAGGTTATTGATAATGGTACCAGGTTAGAAACAAAAAGTGGTCTACGTTGTTTGAACAGTAATTATAAGAGCCTGGTTTTATGGATAATAATATATTCTGTATCTGATACTCACACAAAACATTGCTAAAAACAAAGACGACTTAAAAAAACTCAAATAAAATAAAGTAATTCTAATCAAATCAGTTAAAGCAGTCTGATGCAGTTACTGACATTGATTCTAGTCCAATCATAGATTTGATGCTACCAACTGCATCAAATTATCTATTGTTGTATTATACTTTCCATCAACTTTACATAATATATCTACGCACTTCTAGAACAGTCTGTTAATACAGACTGCATAAATAGCCGTTATTGAAAGTTTAGGCACCTGCGGTTAACTAGTGCTTATCAAAGTTGCGGAGTTCGATTTATGTTGCTTTTGATAAAAGCCTAAACGACTAATGAATCCTTTAAAAAAATTAAATTACTCCCAAGTCCAAATATTTCGGGAGAAATGATACCTAAAATTCTGGCAACCCTGTCCGTAGGTCGACAATTGCCAGCGCAAGCGCAAACTTTTTTCCCAATTCACATTTTTCAAACACTTTCGATTTTGTTGAGCTGTGAAAGAATGTTTGTTGTAGTATTTTTATTAACAAATGAAAGGTGTAATGCATCGTGAAAGACGTCACTACTTAGAAGTTTTCTATACTTTGTATTACAACACATAGTAAGATTTTGCCGCAAGTAAATTTTGAGTTGGCGTCATTCATTCAAGTTTAATAAACCAGTTTTCGTAGTACAGTTAAATAATTATAATTTAGTGAATGAGGCTTTCATTTTCAAACTGCTTACATACCAGATGAACATACAACATGAACTTAGCAAGAGGTCACGTCAAAATAGTTTTTACTTATCATTCTCCATAGACCATTTTTGCAATTAGCACTTTTTAAGTTGTAGTAATTTTGACGAAATTGGCGGAACCTGCTCCATTACCAAACATAATTATACCTTACTACTACACAAATTTTATAAATGCGAAAGTGTTTCTGTTTGTGTATTCTACTTTCATAAAAAAACGAAGGTAGACCCTTCTATCTATTTTATTTTTGGTGTGGAAACCGTTGAAAGGCTCGAGAATGGTTACTTTTTTGTCTTTTTCGATGAAAAAAGGTAATTAAGTAACTATATGGTCAATTTAGGGATAGTTCATCAGCATCATTAAAACATAATTCGTCCGTCTATTCTCCACTTTCATACATCTTCGGGGTAGTTAAAAACTTACTCACGAATTTTAACTAGAAATTCAATAACCACTCAAAAATTTCAACGCTACTTTCCCTACCCATAATCAATCATCAAAATATCAACGCTATTTGCAATCAAGATAAAGGCTTTTAAGCTATCTGGTGAGCCTGTAATCAGGCTCAATTACTAACTACCTTAGTGTTGCCAGCTTAAAATAATCACGTTCGGGCGTCGACATCTGATCAGCCACATTAACCCAGAATGTTGGCTCGACTATAATTTTATGGTTAGTGCTCTGTAATTAACTTGACTACGTAACTGGTAACACTGTGGGTTAATTGTTGTTTGTTTGTGGACATAATGATTGTTTAATGCGTATTTTTATGAGAAATTTATGGAAATTGTTTGTTATTTAATCAAGGTATTTGTTTAGTTTATTTTGTAGTAATTGAATTGTAACCACACGGTTGGCGCTGTGTTTATGCGATTGACTGCTGCGCCCCCGACAAACGTAGCGGGTTCAATTCCCGCACGGTAACAGTAAGGACTTGTTTATATAATTTACTAAACATCTTATTTCATTTAATCATCGTTTGGTTATAAAAATGGGTGTTTAATTTATGAATATGGGACAAAAACCGTCCGGTAGGTAGGTAAATCTTAATATCAACTAAGTCTAAAAATAATATTCTTACTGGGTAGTAAGGATATTATTTTTAGACTTAGTTGATATTAAGATTTCAATAAAATTTAAAAGTATAATGTGGATATAAAAAAATATTACCCAAATGAACTTGGAAAATATTGACACGATTTTACAGTTGTATAAATCCGAGGTGAATATTGTCACATTAAACATATAAAAACCTCATTTCTAACTTAAAAAACAATGTAAGTAAGGCGTTCGCAAAATAACAAGAAAGTCGTTAAACAAGTATGTTAAGTACACAAGAGTCATACTAATATTTTGTCCTAGTGCAAAGTTTGACGCACTGTGCGTCAGACGGATTCCGTGGGTGTTCGCAAAAAATGCAGTTTCACTCTCAACAAGGCTTATGACCCGAATACATTGAATGATTATTATTTAAAAACGAATTGCCAAACTTTTTATAAAAAGTTTATGTTTATTAGACTTTTAAAATTATCGGTATGATAGAATATGTGACAATGTCAGTAGATTTCTTAATGAAATGCAAATGGTCTTTCACTGATGGCATTGGCCGTGCCTCGAAAGTGACCGAAAATTAACAAACCACTGTAATCGATTTCTTGTACTTGACATTCACGTCGCCTTCTGTAAGTAGCTGGAACAAGCAAGCTAAATTATTTCTTATTGCTATGAAAATATAGCTCAAAATACCGCAAAAACATTAAAGTTTGAAAAAATTTGCCATGCGACAACAATCGCAGGCGCATGGGTTAAATTCGATCTGTTTTTACCTCATTTTGAATTTCGAAGGCGTCGAACGAATGTGATTCTATTTATAAATACTAACAAACTTTCTTCTTTCTCTGATATACTTACCTTACATAGAATAAACAATTATTTTAATGGAATATTTGATTCGATGTTTCCTTTTACGAAAGTCACCGATTTCTGCTCAAAAACCGTGAAACTAAGACTGGCGTAATGAGTTACATTACTCATAACATAACAGTATACCATAGTTATCAAATCAGTTATGACTTGAACTCATATATGTAAAGGTAGACGACCTCTATCTACCAAACCTCGAAGTTACCAAATAAAACTTAATTGCATACCATCAAAAATTTATTTGCAGATAAACCAACAATAGAAATCATTGTAATTGTGCAAGCAAAAATATGCAATAAAACTTTTATTTAGCTATAGCAACACCGGTCCTTCTTCGTGCTAAAGTTGAAAATGGCGGCTAAGAAGTGCGCCAAATTGATGTAGTATATTTCGATTTGCTATGACAACATGTTCAGTAACAATTTTTCGTGGTTGTTAGACCATGAACACAAGATTATAACATTAGGCGTGTGAACGAAATTTGTAGGAATGTGAAATTTTAATATAAAATATTTAGTTTTTTCTACTTTCACTTGGATGTCGCTTTCTGACCACAACGGTCTGCGGCATAGAATAAAATGTAGTTTTGAATTTGGAAAGCCAATGATTTCCTTTTTATTGAATTTAGGGCAATCGCTTTTTGGAATTGGCAACATCGTCACAGACAAAACATTTTTATTTTGATATTGCAATTCGATATTTTGACATAGTTTTTAGTATGTAAATCCATTGAACCGATATTAGTCTTATTCTTAACTAGTTTCTTATACCTGATATCAAATTTCTAAACGTCAATTTATATCTAAAAATATCAAAATGAACACTTTCCTAGTCATTAAAATTAAAGTGCTTAGGGTATTAACAAGCACTATAACTATCTCGTCTATGGTTTAGTAAAAGTTTAATGACTTCTCATAGCAATAAATCATTTTTATGTGGAACATAATTATTAACATCGATGCATAAGCATTACCTAGGCTTTCGACACGTGATATTCTGTTAGTGGTAGCGAGGCAGTCGGTTGTTAAAACGTCAAAAATAAGCTGGTATAGATGACGCCAAATAACTTGGCAAGGTTTTGGCGTAGTGGGGGTAAGTTCGCGCATCGTGCACTTAGTGGAAGAAAAAAGTGGTCAGTTTTACTGCTTGCCATTATTCTATGGTTATTGCCATCATTTATTTTTAATCATATCTGTTCAGAAAAATGTTACAGAAAGAAGAGGAATTCATTCGTTAATTCGGTATTATAAATAAAATAGATATAATAAATAAATACATTTAAAAGTGAAAAAATGTATTTAAAACAAACATTAAAAATAATATGTTCTCGTTGGCACAATTAGTTAATAAAACTGCTACTCCTTTTATTCTTCTTTTTTCCCGGTGTCCTAAAGACAGTGACTAATTCGGAATTTCAACCTTCCTTAACTATAGTGTCTAACTGTTCATTCTGACGTTTCAATAGTCTGCGTAAAACGGTATTTGGTCCTGGCATTGTAATCAAGGTAACAAAAAATAAATTTAAAACAATAACTCGTAACAAAAACAAAGGGTATAACTTTCGTGTACGCAAGTGTATTCGGGAGCAAATTAAACGAGAACTACTGACGCACCAATCGCGCACTCGTAGCGGCGCTACGTCATACCCCGCGTCCCGCTAACAACCGCTGACTCCTAAAAATCGACTTCTGCGCATTGAACGACTCTTGCCAAGTTATTTGGCGTTACCTATATCTAAGATTGACCTGCGCTGTCAAAATTGTACCTTCTAGGCCCGTGTCCGCGACTTCGTTAGCGTCGATATATAAAAGTAGGCTATTTAATATCCAAATATATAATTTGTTAATTCTTAATACAAATTTTCATCACTCTCAGTACGTCATAACGTCTTAAAAAGAGAAGACCTTAAAACCATACTATTTATATAAAGGCGAAAAACGCTTTCACGAGTAAACTGATAAAATAATTTCAATGAAATTTGGCATGAAGGTGGTAGAACCCAAGGTCAATAATAGGCTAGGTTGTTTTCACAAATCAAGCCTTAAGACCTAAGCCTTTTAGGCTGAAATAGGGAATAATATTTCCTCAAAACAATTTTCATACAAACTAAATCGCGAACAAAAGCTAGTATGACTATATTTTAAAGTATTGCTCTGTACTGAGACAAGGTCACCAGCCTACTATCGTTTCTGGGTCACTGTTCCCCTGTGCACGATGGTGAACAATGGCTCAGCATGGGAAGCTCTCTGTACCATTTGCATATAATGCTTTTGATTATTTAATAGGGATCATTATTTTATCTCCCGGAGCGGTAAGCTGTTAGGGATCCGTTGATTAATAAATATGAAGTTTGTAGTAGATTTTTTGTTAATTTTGGACCTGTTTTAGATGGAAATCTTTGTCATCTACCGCACGGACCGATCTTAAAAACTACCTATTTAGTTTAAATTAATTGCCTGTGAACAAAAAAAAAAAACAATTGTAATTCGAAGTAAATTGGAAACATTTTATGATTTTGATATTGTGATTAATTTTATTGAATTTTTATTTTAAATATGATTATAATTTGTATTTTCATTTAAATTTGAGTTATGTTGAAATACTTCATTTTGTTCAGTAGTTAGGAACGCATCTATTTGTAAGTAGGCACTCAGTCAACTAATATGAAATGCTGTACCTAATGCATGATGTGCTTACCTATAAGAAATTAATAAACTAGTCCTTAAACTCATTGAATGTATTCCCATATTATACATATCGACGGTTAAAAGGAAATAGGGTATAAGCGACATTTTGGACTGGTACTGTTTTGAAAGCCAACTGTCTCTTGTGTTCTATTATCTTTTATACAACCACTGTGAAATGTACCTTATCCTTCTTTTACTATAACATTTATTCAACTGCCTGATGTTTTAATAAAAAAATACATTCGTTTTTCTAAAATTATAAACTTTGAGTGGCTCTCCTAAACATTTCTTTCTTTGTCGCTTATACCCTATTTCCTTTTAACCGTCGATATTTGTATCAATTTATTCAGTGGTTAAGGTGAAGGACCTGTGATCGAAAGGTTGTGAGTTTGATACTCACCCATTACACTATTGACGTGAACTCACTCCAAACACAAGCATATTTAGCTTAGTTGGAGCGTTTAACAAGACTGATAGTAGGTAATGTGAATTCTACATTGCTAGTTCTTTTAAAAAAATAATGGTAAAAAAAAAAAATCTATAAATAATATGAATAATAGACTTCCGAAATATCAAAATAAAATGTAAGTCTTTATTTAAATTCCACGAATTGTAGAATTCCGATTTACTTTGCTAAACGCATCCAAAGTTTTTTTTTATTACGGCTGAGCCCGCTTTTGACCTCGATCTCGCCTGATGGTAAGCGATAGATGAGATCTACGATGTGACGAGTGAGCCCAGAAGATCCCTATTACTTATTACTCTTGCTTTAAAGGCTGAAAGGTAGTGGCGGGGAACACAGAACATTTACATTGTCACAAACGACAGATACAAGAATAGTTTAAACCGTGGTTAAAGATAAGCGGCAAGGTTATTGGCGGGTTGATTGCCCAGACAACAATGACTGTCATATAACTAACCGTTACTTCTGGCGACAAAGGAAATCCTACCCATCTCCTGAAGTTTACTTCTGGGTTTGTTGTGTTGTCTACCGTAGCTTAGCCTACAAAAACTGTTGATTAATTTACTTGTAACCGATTTCTAATAAGAGTTATAATGGTTAAAACCATGACGAACTCAACTGCTACATCTTCGATCTCATCATCACATATCATTAGGTGAGACGGTGGTCAAACACGAGCCTATTAACAATAAAATAAAATTACAGGACTAAAGAAAGATTTGTGTCACTCTTTAGTCCTGTCATTTTTTTAAGTACAATTATATTTGATAAGTCAAATTTCTTAATTGACTATTTTGACTAAAGAACGTGTTTAATTCTACAGGTAATAACCAAATTTGACGTATTTTCAATGTATGTAAATTATTAATTCAGAAAAAGACGGTTAACCTAGGTCCGCAGGGGCGGGCCGGCACCAGTTTAGGGCCGCGTTAAAGAATACTTATGTGTTCCCGCAGCCCCTGGCGTATTTGTGCGAGGGAACACGGGGTGGTTTTAGTCAATATGAGTCTAACAGACCCTTCGTTCGCCCCAGGGCGGGGAACATCCATGAGGATTTCCACCTCGGAAGAATAAAGGTCCTCAATTTTATAAATTTGGTGATGAGATGAAGTGCCCAGCAGTAACAGTTAAATAAAAATTTTGTGTGGAAGAAACAAGTCTAATTATAAAGATCCCGCTACATCTAAATTGCAAAATTTAAAACAGTACGAACACGCCTCAAACTGATCTATTCAAACATAGATCCATCTCCCATCATCGTAATAACTATTTTGAAACCCCCAAACAATGGTAACACATCTCATGGCTACCAACGTAAGGCCTTATATCACACCGTTACGCAACATCGTAACATTTTTCAAGAGATTCGCGAATGTAGGAAGCGTTTACTTCCGAGCATTCAATGGAGCTTGTCGACGATGGTCATAATTTTGTAATAGCACGCGTGAATGAGCTACAATGCTAGATGGTGCGGTGTGAGTGAGGTCATTCTTTTATTGTACATTCTTTGCGTGACTTTAGACATTCCGTGCATTGTAGGAACGATAAGAAATTAAATGCTTGATGTGAAGTTACATATTGATAATTATCAGCTACTTATACTAATATTATATAGGGGTAAAATTTGTTTGTAAGTTTGTATAGTAGGGGGCTATCTCTGGAACTAATGCTCTAATTGTGAAGGACAATATTCAATTGTTATTTTGTCTGGAAACTCTAACTCTTTTTCATAGAAATATATTTTTCGTTTTCTATAGAAAACTTGATGCGTTCTTTTTATAAGTTCTTGAATTAATGTTGAGAACTAGGTATTCTACGTAAGTATTCCTATCAAGTTGGACTGGAATCCGTTCATTAATTTCCAAGAATAAGGCCTTGCAAGTTTAAATGGAATAAAGTGACCAGTGAATGTTCTTTAAAGATCATAATGGAACATTGCTACCAATTGATTATGAGTTTATAGCCTGTGAATGAAACATATATAGTATTTGGAAGAAGACAATTTTACCATAAACTCGAAGACTTTTGCAAAATACTTAGTCATTAACCAAACCAAAACCTAATTAGGTCACCCATTCATCCCGCAATGTTCTAAGATTTAAGTAGCCATTTAAATTTAACAGATTGCAGAATTCTTATTAGCATTACTGAGCTCATAACGACACTAGTGCGTGTCAATGTATCCAGTTTTACTTGACCTGCGATAAAATTGAGAACTTATCGAAAATGTACAGGGTTTAAGCTTCATACTTAAGAGCGTTTATTATAAGATGTTTCATATACACTTTCGATGCCTTTGTTCGTGTAAATTTAAATAAAATATTTCAAGAAGAAAGAATAAGTTTAAGTTTTTTTATAGAAAGTGAAAAATCACTGTCTTTTACCCTCTGAACTATTACTTGAGCTACGGTTACAATGGCGATCGTATCGCTGATAACGATAACTGCCAGAAAACCTTTTTGGATGTGTTTGATTTTGATGATTGTACCCCCAACGAAACAAACTTTAGATCTCAGTCTTACCCTTCGATAAGCACAAAGCGTGAAGTTTTATCATACAAACTGTACCAAAATAAGCCAGTCAGGGTTGCGGGAATTTTCTGTCGAGATACCACAGCCCTGGAACGTAAGGGCAACTAATGGAACAGGGTGGGTTTTTAGTCAGTGGAAGTCTGACACTCCCTTCCGCTCTACCTTTAGTAGATAGATAGATATACTCTTTATTGTACACCATAACAGAATTAAATGAGGACTTAAAAACTAAAGGGTGTTACAATGGGCGGTCTTATCGCTAAAAGCGATCTTTTACAGACAACCTTTGGATGGATTTGACATAGCAGGAGAAAATAAATACGCGGGTAGTCCATGGTGTACTATTCACTTATATACAACTAGCTTCAACCCGCGACTTCGTACGCGTAGGAAGGTTTTCCCGGGCAAATCCCGATCCCGTGGGAATTTCGGGATAAAAAGTAGCCTATGTGTTATTCCAGAATGTCAATTATCTACTGACCAAATTTCATTCAGATCCGTTCAGTAGTTTTTGCGTGAAAGAGTAACAAACATCCATCCATCCTCACAAACTTTCGCATTTATAATATTAAGTAGGAAGTAGGATTAGTAGGAAGTAGGATTAGTAGGATTAGTAGGATAAATAGTAATGTATTATTTTCAATTAAACAAATAATTATTTACAAAGTTACAAGATGTTGAAGTTATTGGTATTCACGCATCACACTTGAGCAAGGTAAGCATTTTTTGGTCCGGCTTCCCTTTTATGAAAATCCACCCTTCGCCACTGTAATACGCACATATATACATGAAAAAAAGCTGCGATATATAAAAAATAGTAAAAAAATTATAGAGAGAGAATTTTTTGAATGAATGAGAATGAATTGAGAGATACGAAATTTTTTACCATGTTTTTGAAAGAAGGAAGGGTTTGTGCTCGTCTTACTAACATGGGAAGAGTATTCCACAGTCGTACTGCTTGAGCTGCGAATGACTTACCAAAGAAATTGGTGGAGTGACTCGGTACCTATAGCCTCAAGTTTTCCGATGACCTCAGAAATTTGGCATGTGTGTCATGGAGGAACTTGAAACGTTCTTTAAGATAAGAGGAGGTTTTAGGATTGAACAGAATACTGTAAAGCAGAGACAAGCTGTGTAAGTTCCGGCGAAGACGTATAGGAAGCCACTTTCCACATGCTTTTCCCATCCAGAAAAAAATACCAAAATAAGGGGTCAACTAAAACTGGTCCCCCAAAAGTCAGCTGCGTATACCGATGTCGACAGACTTCGATGACCTCACGGTTAGTCATCATAACTAAATTCAGTCAAGGACGAAACGAATTGACTATAATGGCTGTTTATCTTATGTGAAATATGCCAAAACGATAGAGGTAGTTCCGTGTTGGTTTTATGCGATCATGCTTTAGATTTTTTGTTAAAAGTTATGATAATAAGAATATTTTATTTACACAAAACATGGTACATTATTGGTCTCAGTATAATTATATAGGTCATTCATGTTTTGATATTTATTGAAATACAACACTAATAAGTTTTTGATAGTGTGTTTGTAATGGAATTGGACAAACTTGTGTTCAGGATTTGTTTTATACTTTAAAAATTGGAAAACAATTAAAGGTTGACTGATAAAGACTGCCTCGTTGCAATTAACTATAAAGCTTAATCAGTCTACAATGTTCCCACTGTGGACATGCCTCTTTTCTATGAGAGGAAATGGGCCCTTACCTATCCACCACACGGGTCGAGTCCGGGTTGGCAGGCGCGTGCATAGGATTATGACAGGGCATGCGGCGGAGTAAAACACACAAAAACTTCTTCTTTTATAGATTTTTAGCATAGCCACAGCCACGCATCGCCACCATGCTACGATGCGTGGCTGTGGCTATGCTAAAAATCTATAAAAGAAGAAGTTTGTGTGTGTTTTTACTCCGCCGCATGCACTGTCATAATCCTATGCACGCCCCAGCGGGTTGGTGGCACAAGTCTTCAGATTTACAGTAGTAGGTTCATTCCGGTTCTCTCATGTTTTCTTTCAAAGTTTTGAAAGCAGTGGTGAAATTGCACATAGTAAAGTGACCCGGTTTCAAACTCATAACTTACAATTAGTAAGTCCTGCCTGTAGCCACAGGACCACCACTGCTTTTCACTGATTAATCAGATTCATGTATTTCTTAATATCTACCTAGTACAAAAAGTCGCATTAACAATAATCATTATTTATATGAAGCTAACCTCTGCCCGCGACTTCGTCTTTGCTTAAAACGTTTCCCGGTGGAAATAAAATATTTTAAAGTTGAAAAAAGTAACTTATGTCCCATTACGGCGTCAACTATCTCTATATATAAAAACTTTTTACCAAAAAATTAAACCGACTCCCAAAAAACACTGCAAAGTGAAAAATAACTTTAATTTCGGTAGTCGGTGTCTTTAGTTTTCTATTTTCGTTTTTGGCACCGACTTCCGAAATTAAAGTTATTTTTCACTTTGCAGTGTTTTTTGGGAGTCTGTTTAATTTTTTGGTAAAAAGTTTTTATTTCACTCTTTTTAGTTGGTCTATTTTTAATTTACCTAGTTACAAGAGCCTAATTATCAACTAATTATAACCTTTTACAAAATATTGCTTTTCCCAATGCTGGGCCGTTAATTGTTGAGGAGTTCTCCTGGTACTTCACCATCAGCTCTACATCACCATATGCATTGTGACGAGCATAAAGTGCGTAACATCCATATTCAAGTAATCGAAACGCAATCCACTCAATACTTATTATTGAGTAGTTTCGGTGGCCATCTGTGGTCTTCATCATCAGTTCCACTTCCTCAAATTGTACTTTTTGAGAGCAACTGCACAAGTTACTATAATAAATACCCAAAACGACATAGGTGTGCCTATAATATTTGAAGAGTTCCCTCGATTTCTCCAGGATCCCATCATCAGATCCTGACGTTTATGAAAATGGGACCAATATCGAAGTATACCCTTTCAATCAAAAAAAGAATTTTACAAATCGGTTCAACCGTCTTCGAGTAATCGATGATCATACATTAAAAAAAAAAAAAAATATATATACGCGTCGAATTGAATAACCTCCTCTTTTTGTCGTCGGTTGAAAATTAACATCGATCCGTTTTTACGTGAAACAAGGACAAACAAAGACATTTTTGCATTTATAGCATTTGTATGGTCAGTTTTATACAACGCTTCGGGAATATTTTCATTGTGCGTACGCTACTAAGGAGTGGAATTCCCTGCCGGAGTCTGTGTTTCCTGATCGCTTTAACCTGGGAGTCTTTAAGTCAAGAGTGAATAGGTTACTTCTAGGTAAGCGTGCTCCATCTTCGACCACATCTTCACTCACCATCAGGTGGTCAAACGCGAGCCAATGATCAATAAAAAAAACCCGTTGAAATCCGGATTTATGCAACGTATTGAAGAAGCAACTCAACTAAATAAATATGACTACGTAATGACTTTTGTAAAAAGTTCAACAGGTCAAGACTTCCTGGTTATAATGGACAAGTTTTTTCATTCAAAAAGCCGTGAATGGTTATAATTAGTGATATTATTGTGCCGTAAAGGTGTGGTGAACTTGATGGTCTGCTAAATGTATGCCATGATATTGTTAAAAAAAAAATAACTGAGCGAAAATCGTGAGGCATAAATTACGTTACATTTTGTAAAATAGTTTTTTTTTTTAATAAAGAGAACTGGCTATGTGAGTAGAATTCACATAACTAGCAATCTTGTTAACCCTTCCAATTAAGCTAAATATGCTTGTGTCTGGGGTGGGTTCACGGCAATAATGTAATGTGTGCGGTTCGACTCCTTAGTCGTTAGACTATTGACGCTTTTGTTATAGAGTATCCGGCTTTGTCACCCACATACAACAAAAACAACAACAACAACAAAATCAACACTTTAAAACTTAAACGTTTGGAACACAAAACAAAACATGCCAAGGTTCAATTACGACTAACGATTAGAACAGTATTCTAATTATAATATGGAATTTAATTGGAAATTTATTCATAAAACAAAAGATGGTGACATCACATTTACTGAGTCAGGAATATAGATATATATAGATCATAGATAAAAATCTTTGGACTGTGGCTTGTTTCAAGATGTCTCAATTTAATTAGCTACCAGAAAATCTAGTTCCATTAAGTCTGTTTTTAGCTTGTTAAGTTGATAAAATCAAGATTCTTGACAGAGGATCCTAATAGCTTTACATGTATAGAAATCAATTTAGTCAAAGATGATTAAAAATATGTTTTTTATTCAATTTTGTTTGTTTTACTGTTTTTTTGGTGCTGCAAATAGTTGAAGGAAATACTAATTTGATTTTTCCGTTCCCAGTTATGACTATTACCTGCTTAGGTTTTTGGCTCCTATGTTGGGATCGGCTTTCGAACTGAAAGGATGACTTTATGTCCGACCTCCACAACCCAGTGATTGGTTAATACGATGCCCACGAAGGCTGGTATCTGATGTTTCGGTTTCTAACTACCCGTAACTTCTGTCAAATATGAACAAATGGTAGCACCAATGGATTAATGTTCTGTCTGAGTTACGAAATGATCTAGATAATTATGTTAGACTCCATCCAACCGCAGTGGTAGACGCCCACGGCGTCGGACGTCGGCCGACGATCTCCGGCAACCGTAGGCGCGGGCATGCGGACAGCGAGTAAAGGGCAACTCGCTGTCCGACCATGGACCATGCCCGGGTCGACGGCGCGTTGTGTTCCACGCGCGCCTCAAAGAGCGTCAGCAACATGACGAGGCCCCCTCTGGGCCGAAGCCTGCCGGGCTCGTGGGACTTATCCCATTACCGTGACCCCAGTACGTAAAGGGTTATTGAAGGAACACCGTGGATTTTAGTCAGTAAAAGTCTGACAGTCCCTCCCACCCTGCCCGGGGTGGGAGGACCTATTTGATAATTTTACCACGTTAAAAAAAAAAAAAAGACTCCGTCCTAGAATCGACCTTACCAAACGTTGCTTTACCCTCAAGTGTGGCTGTTATTCTTTAGCTACACGCTCATCTTGAACCCAATATAACAAACATTTATTTTTCTAAAAGAGAACTAGAATTGTGATTGGAATTCAAATAACTAGCAATCTTTAACCTCTCCAACTAAGCTAAATATGCTTTTTCTGGAGTAGGTTCACAGCAATAGTGCAATGGGTTGGGTTCGAACCCGCTAGCTCTCAATCAGAAGTCCGACGCGAAGCGACACTTTAGCCTGCCATTAGGCTAAAGTGTCGCTTCACAATATATTTGAAGCCTAAATTATTTTATACTTGCTTAGGTATATTTTAGTTATAAATTGGTGATTATATTTTCATGCTCTCTACTTTTCAAGAAGTGAGTGGATCCATAGGCTTTAATGACATCATTATAATGATTGGAAACAGTCGTAATGTGTTTTTGGTGTCAATCACCAAAATTGTATTTCTGATTGTCTGTACAGTTATGTTTTGATCCAGAAACCATGGATTTCACTGAAAATATTTAGTACTAGCTTCTGTCCCTGGCATCACTCGCATGTTAAGTTTTAAAAGAAAAAGAAGTGGCCTATGACGTTCTCCCTTCAACCATTCCATATTTTCCCCACACGAAAAATCACATCGGTCGATGTATGGACAAACTATTCTCAGGTTGGGAGTTTAATAATGTGGTTCACACCTCATTAAGTTAGACAATAGACATACATACTTTCGAATTAGTTACTCGAAAAAATAAGATTATTATCTTTTGACAGCATTAATACACGAACAAGGTCATTTCTCAATACTGGGTGAATTATTACAGCACTAGTGACGTGAAACGAAAGCCTATCTATCTGAAACCGGTACCGATACCGGTTGTTTCAACAATCTGGTACCGATTTTGCAACACTAGTGTAGAAATAGGTCAAAATATTAATTTGTTAGTGTTTGTTTTAGAAATAAGAGTATTGTGTTTTAATTGATTTTGAAAGCCTATTCGTGCAAATAAAAAGTGGAGCTGGTATGTCGTAATTTTTAGGCAAATATATTTCGAGATAGATTTCTTAATTTTATTTATATTTATCAGTTACAGGCTAGACTAGATCATGATTATATACGATCTAAAAAAAAACGATGATTATTCATTGATTTTAGATGTAAAATCGTATAGCCTCATATGAAATCGGGACTTGTTTTTGTAAGCATACATAGTGAAAATAGTATCTTGATAATTTCTGCAAACACTGAATTCCAGACATAAAAATAAACAGATGAATTGAGAACCTCCTCCTTTTTTAGAAGTCGGTTTACAATGAAATATTTTTGTAACAACCTGTAATCATGCGACAGATTGTAACGTAAGCATTGCATTTAAGTTATTTTAAGCTCCAAACTCTTACAACACTACCAATTAAAACTGCCCGAACTTAAATTCAAGCGTCCAAAAAAAAACCATGTCGTTTAAAACAATTGAAATTTTTGTTAATAACATGTGAATGGGGCAGTGTGTCGCAAACAGTGTCATCAGCTAACTGTTGAGTAAACAACACTTATACTATCGTAGAACGGTCATTATAATATGGGTAAACGTGAGAATACACTTTACGAAACGATATAGGGAGATATAATGATGATGATTTGAGAAGCTGTATATTCTGGTGATGAATTTACTTGACGAAAAGGTGGTTTGAAGATTGGCTGCTACGGTAGGAGTCCTGGGTTGGCTTCGCGCACCGAAAGATATGTTTGTATGGCCTACAAATGTTTTTGTTCTGGGTCTCGATGTTGTAAACATCGATACCGGGAAATTCCTAGACTGGGGCAATTCTTCTTCTTAGCGTGTCAATGGCAAATAGTTAGATGGAGTCAGCCCAGACCTGGGCAACAAGTTTGGCACCATCGGTAGCTTCCATCAAATCCTGCAGTGAGCAGTTGACAGGGCACGCCAGACAGGAAATTGTAGTGTGCCATGGTTTGTGGAGCAGAACCACTTATACACTTCAAGGCAGAGTCATCGATAAATCTTCACCTGAACAGATTTTCTTTGCTGCGACCAACCTGGGTACGAAGTCTATTTAAAGACTTCCAGGTCAGCCAGTGGCACAAATGGGCTTGAAAGGGATGTTTTAAGAAAAAACAAAAATAATGGGTAATATTTACATGAGATTATGTGTGACATGGGTCGCCATTTTGAAAGGAACTTTTAAATGTTTTGAGCGATACATTTAATTTTATTGGTTTTAATATATAAATGGTGTAGCGATTACTGGGACATTCATAAAAATCCTTGCTTATATAAACTTAAAGCTTCATTTTATAAAAACAAGAGGTTGCCCATGATTCTTTATTATTTAATGCTAAATTTATTATTTAGCATTATTATGTAAAAATATTTGCTTGCTGCTCTTCGTTTGTATACATGTGTTAACTGTGAAAAATTTCATACTCCTCCGGTACCGTGATTTTCATAAAGAGGGATACAAAAGTTTTGCTTCACGTAAATATTAATAGATCATGTCTCACACATCATAAATCTTTTCGAGTCCTTAGACAATTTGAAAGTTTGAATGATACCCATAATCCATGTCATTATTATATGTGATTGAATGTTTTGATACTTATCCATACCTTGAGGGTATTGACCGCTTTAATATAATAATATTGACCATATTCACTACATACACTCTACAATCATGATCTATTTCTTAAGTCAACCGAGACTGATCGAGTTATTTATCTATCGCCTTTGGCTAAGAACTAATACCCAGTTATCTTGCACTGGCTGTAAAAGTAATTACTTTGCAAGGAGATAAGATATAATTTCTTGTCGCTGATGTTTATTACATAACAGATCCGTTAGATAAAGTGGTTTGCAAGAAAATTGTTGTGGTGCAAAGGCTGTTCAATCGGCTCAATAACTGCTAACTAAAAGGGGAGCTTGTGCCTCAAAGATAACACCCGCACGAGTCTATCTTCGAGTTTAATTAACGCCCGTTTAACCATGTTAAGATATCAAAAAAAATGTACCTCGAAAAGCACATTACGCCGCGCGCCGTTCGATTGGACCCGTGTCAAAGATGTACTATTGGCCTAAGTTACGCATGCTCACTTAAGAAAATATTTCTGCGGAGGCACAGCTAGTGACAAGCCACACCCCTTCCTGGTTTCGCCCAATTAGAGACAATATGCACTTGTGTGAGTACAGGACGTATAACATTATGTAAGTAATACTATTACGAACACTACTAAAATACGCATCGTGCATCCTTTTGGTCAAAATACACGCATTGGGCGATCGAGTTGTGAGCCGTGCTATGCGATTATATCCTTAAAGGTGAGCATGCGGAAGATTGGTCGATAGTACAAATAGCACCTCATTTGAACATCTTTGAAAGTTGTCAAGGGTAGTCAGTAGCCAGAAAATCTGACACTACAGTCTTGCTAAGGGATTTCGTGTTACCCAGTTACTGGGTGTTGGAGTTCTGATAGGCAATTGCTCCATGCATGACACTAGCAGAATCCGACTTAGTTGCGAATGCTAAGCAGATGAAGTCTTTACTTTTGTCATGGGTAATAGCTGGAAGCATGGTTGGTTTACCAGACTCCATAAGGTTTGGAGAAAGTTAGTTTGCATTCTTTTTCAGGTTGTTTACTTTCGCGGTATATTATATTTGATTTCGATCTATAAGGTACTTCTGCGTGGGACGCAAAACTCATAAGTGATGATGTGGTCAAAGATGAAGCACGCTTACTTAGAAGTAACCTATTCACTCTGGACTTAAATACCCCCAGGTCATAGCTATCAGGAAACCATTCTTTAGCCGTACGTTCAATGAAACTATTCCAAAACGTTTTGTGCATATGGGTGTCTATAATCTATCTATCTATCACGTAATGACGGTGCATCGCCGTTTGTCTTGTAGTCCGATGATGCAACGGGCTTGGTGGAACTAGATTATGCAATTCCATTTCAACATGTTTCTTTTATTAGAGAGATTTTCGTTTTCTCATATTTCTTGTCAATCTATAGCATCTTAAATTACAAATCTTTTGTGTTCAAACAAGATATACTTAAAACCGAAATTAATCGCAAAATCGTGATTTAAACTTCCATTAATGTTCCGTCCATTTAATGAGTTTGAAAAATTTGGTTGGAATCGGTAATTACCAATCTAAAGTCATCCATTTGCTTGCTAGTGGTATTCAGGTCAAAGGAAGGATTGGAACGGAGACCAGTAACTTAAATACTATCAATTTTTTGAGCCATAGAAAACCAAAGGCTGTTTTTTTATTGATAATAAGCTCGCGTTTGACCACCATCTCACCTGATGGTATCAGGTATGATGATGTGGTCGAAGATAGAGCACGCTTACCTAGAAGTAACCTATTTTTTGTTTTTGTTTTTTCAAGTGTTTACGAATTCATATGATCTTAAAACTTACTTTCAGTGTTGCAATATTGACATTATGTCATATTGAATTGTATTTCATATAATAACCATTATGAAAGTCACTAACAAAAAATTAAGATCTCATATCCCACAAGTCGTTTGCACCATAGCACCGCAAGAGAACTGCAAGTGCATTGACTCAGGGCTTGCTCACCCACTGACACACATTCCTTCTCTCTCACACTCACCCAGATTGCTATAGTCATCTTACTCTCTCATGCAACTTTTTACACGACACTTTTCCCGCCATTAACCATAAAAGTTGAGGACTCATTTCGAAACGCTAAAGCTACTTAGGAAACGGTAGTGTACTACAAAATGTCGCATTTGCTTTGAAGCCTATTTTGTTTGTGTTGAGATTTTGTAGGTTGATGCTTTACATTATTATATTTCTGACAGTTCATGGAAATAGTGTTGCACTTTTTCGGTAGCGATACTGATACCACGAACTACGAGCCCTTTAATTCAATATTCCAAGAGATGAAAATAAAAACGTGAAATGTGTGTTTCAAAGCATATTTTGCGAAACAAAATTCTTTGCTTTTCAAACATTACTGATGGGAGGTTAAAAGTCCGTGGTTTCGAAAGTTGGTAAAAACAAGAACCGTATACTTTCTTTGGGATGATAAAAAAGTGAAATTTCATAAAAAGTAAAAATGAAAGACAAATAAAATCGGCAGTCTAACTGTTTTCTCGATAACATCTGTAAGAATAGTACGGTGAACATTGTGGACTTGTTTTGTATTATGGTAACTTTGTAAATAACCGTCATAGTTTTATAATACTTTCACTGATTAAAATGACGAGTTTTTCTGTGTGTTTGGTCAAGGTAAAAGCAATGAAGTTCATTACTTAAACGCGGGAAACGATGGTGTAAACTAGTAATCATCAATGATAATTCGTTTACACCATAGCCAAGCATTATATTCCTTAGTTTACAGAGTTTGCATCAATATACCTACATCACTACTCGTATTTTGAATTTGGAATCGCCCAATTACAATTCTCAAATCATTTGCCGTTTAACCATGAATTTTATCGCCTTGAAATTAAAGTCTTTACGAGTCAACCGAGCTTGAAAAGTAAACTTTTTTTAGAAAGGAGAGCGTGCGAAATAATTAATGTTTTGACAGTTCCATGCGTAATTAGTTCTTTTGTGGTGTACACCTGTTCACAGAAGTTTGTTGTAGTACAAGATTTTTGGGAAATGATTATAGTCTTTATTTCATTGTGTTCAAATATCAGATTGGCTTGTCTCAATTGTTTGGTTTCAAGTAATTGGTGTATTGTAAGAAATGATTGCCGTACGAATTGATGTTGTACGGAAGTCTTTTTTGGAATGGGAAACGCTATTCTGTTTGTGTATAGATTTTTCGACGTTCTCATTTTGAAGCTGAACTCAGCTGCAGTTATGCAAGTGGTAAATCGAGTTTTGGCGTAAATTCTATTTATTGCACGGTCATTATCTGGTTACGTAAAATTGTTTGGATTTTGTGAGATGTTCCGATCTAGGTATAATTTTGTTAAGGTAGATAACGGGTCCATTGTCTGTATTGGGGTTGCAGGATAGAACATACCCGTAACCCCAGCGAAATAACCCACTAGATACTGCGGCCCCAGACCACATTGGCTACTGAAGGAACATGGTAGATTTTCAGTTAGTAGAAGCATAACACTCCCTTCCGCTCAACTCAGAGCGTGAGGAGTAGTTTGATGATTTTCCCACCAAAAAAAGCCCTCTGGCGGCCTCTCAATATAGGTGAGGGATAGCGGTTTTGGGGTCCTCCACCACCCCTATAACATGGTATCTGAGATGTGAATTGATAGCGTAGGGGCATTGAACTATATTAAAGTGACACGGGGGGTTTCTAGGGCAAGTGAGGGAGTATTTAGAGTATGAAATACCCCCTCGCTCGCCCCAGGGCGTAGGATGTCCATGAAGATTACCACCTCGAGAAATAAATATTTGGGTGTCATATTGTTCAGTAGGTCAGTTCTCTTTTAATACTGAGGTGTCAGTATCATACTTACATATATAGATGGCTAATATTTAACAACTAACTGTGTTCATGAATAATTCACTCGTGTGGAATTTAGTGTTATCTTGCACCACTTAGAAATATAAATATTTAAAGCTTACAGCAAAGACCGAATGTTTTAGTGTGTACATAGATTTAAAAAAAGTTCTAGTTTGAACTATGCAGCGATAGCTGACAAATGCTTACACTATTTTTTTTTTTTTTTTAATCTTTATTTATTTACAGGGTTTTTTCTATACAGAATATGTCACCCCGATGATTACATACAATTTAATTCTACTAATACTATACTAAACTAGCCTACCCGTAACCTTATAATCATAATAATAATACAATAAAGTGTTCTAGCCTCATCGGACAATGGTGAGGCCAGAACGCTATTAAAGAAGCCTACATTAAAACTATTGACAAAAGCTTGACGCCTCTGGACTCCCACACGAGTACACTCCGCTAGTACATGATGCACATCTTCAATAACTCCACAGACAGCACAATTTGGTGAATCGACTTTGCGCATCATGAATCCAAAGCTATTGAGCGGTATGTGGCCGGATCGGAGCCTCAAGGCCGTCACAACCTCTTGCCTGCTCATCCTACCCTCGCTGAACCAAAGTACTCGTGGAAGAGATGGTTGAATCGTTCTGTACCAAATACCCTTAGTCAAAGACCTTTCATCAAAATATTCTGACCATGATTGAATACATCTGTCTCTAACTAAGGGTAATAACTCAGTATGCCAAGGAGAACAAGGATATGTTTCTCCATCAGATGTCGCTTCATTTGCCAAACGGTCAACCATCTCATTTCCTTCCAGTCCAACGTGAGATGGAATCCACTGCAAAATAATTATTTTACGTTTGGTGACTAAATCACAAATTATTTTTAAAATATGATATGCTAGTGGAAGGCCCCTAAAAGGTGAAGTACTCGTGCATCTCATCAGATGGAGAAGAGCACTTTTTGAGTCAGTAAAAACGACAAATCGATCTCCGGACAAAGATTCTACATAAGCTAAAGCTTCAGCTATAGCAATTAATTCTAAATGCATTATTGAAATTTTGGATACAATTTTGAATTTAAAAGATGCACCTATTTGAGGATCAAAAAAAGCTGCGCCACAGTAATTCTCGTGTCTAGAACCATCCGTATAAATACAGTAAAAGCCTGAGTACTGTGCATTCAGAGATGAACAACATATCGCTCTAAGGTTATGTACATTATAACAATGCTTAGGTTTCTCTACTGATTCTAAGCTAGGCTTGACAACACCTGATAAGTCCATATTGCTGACCCAAGTGTCCATGGAAAACATGCCAATTTTATTACTGCAGAATATATCTTCCTCCTGTAGATTATCATGAGACAAAACTAACAGTGGCTTTTTCTTATTTCTCCAATAAGGATGATTGTAACAAAGACCATGTAGCTTATGCAACAAATCGATTAAAGGGAAATGGTAGCACTTAGATTTTAAATAAAATTTACCAGCTAAATATCGGCGGCGAATAAAAAGAGGAGGCAATAACAATTCAGATTCCATAACGTGAATCGGAGTGCTTTTGATAAACCCACCAATTAACCGCAAGCAAATGTTTTGTAATCTATCCAGTTTAATTAAATGACAGTCGGCGCTATTGTCCAGTAAAAAGCTACCAAAGTCGATACGACTACGAATAAGAGATATATACAATCTTCTCAAGTGGTTGGGATGAACACCCCATCCAGGTCCCACTAAAACCCTAAAAATGTTAATCAACTTAAGCACACGATCACGGACCTCACCAATATGCTTCTTCCAACGAAGGCTTCTATCCAGCCACAATCCTAGGTACTTGACGTGGTCTACTAATTCTAATAAAGTCCCGTTCAGACGTACATCTATATCAGGCCTTCTATAACCTCTACTAAACCAACAGATTTTACTTTTTTCGGGGGATATGTTTAATCCTACATGCGTCAACATATTATTGATGAGGTCAAGTGCAGACTGGATCTTGTCTTGTCCCTCACTAACAGAATAACACATGCTTACACTATTTGTAAATCTGTGTTTCTGTCCTCTTTTGAAGAGCACCATAGACATAAACCTACTTTGCGTTTCAAATGCTATTAGGAATTTTAATGATCTTTATCTGTTAAATCACTTATCAGGTTTGAAAAGAAAACTTAATGGCGAAATATAATAACGGTGTATTTTACTTTGTTTAACCAAGTCTCACATCAAATTTTAATATAATATTTAATTATTTAACGTCATAATTAGTTTTTTTAAACATATAATAATTTTAATACTTTTTTTTTCCTATTTTCATTGTTAGCAAGCCCGAATGTAAAGAAAACGCATGGCGCAAAGGCCCAGATGTCATGTTAAAATGATTAAAACTTCATTTTATTTTATTATTGATGACAAGCTCGCCTTTGACCACCAAAATATGGAAAGGCGACTAGTTTTGTTTCGCTCAATATATGTAAATAAATAATTTAATAAATCGTTGTTTTGTTCACTCTACCCAAATGGTTCGATTTGACAGCTAAGACCAACGAATTAGGAATTAAGATGTCACAATTTGGCGCTAAGCTTTTCCTAATAGCAGTTGAAACGCACTGTACATGGTTATCATATGATTTACCCAGTACGGATTGTATGGACATCAAAACTGATGGTGACTTCAAGGTATGAAGGTAGTCAGCTAGGAAACAACGCCAGTGTCATCTAGTTCAAGTTTACGATTATTAGATAGTTGAAGGACTGGAGGGTGACATAGATAGTTAGAAAGATATACTCTTTATTGTACACCATAACAGAATTAAATAAGGTCTTAACAACTATAAAGGGTGTTAGAATGGGTGGTCTTATCGCCCCTTTTCGCCTTTTGTCCCTTTTCTCTAAAAAATACTTATCACGCGTGGGAAGTCGCGGGCAGAAGCCAGTTTTTAATGTAAATCAATCGTTTCTGCATAAGTTACGTCTGGTTACGTCACATATTTTAATAAATATTTATAGTACTTTCCCACAGCTGGGGAAGAGCCTCAAGATTTTTGCTTGTGTCTTAAATATTCAACACGTACAGATATTGACCTATTTCCCTCAAAACAAAGCAAAGCTTCCAATACAAAGTTTTTCTTCAATATCTTGATCAGCGTGGTAACAAATACACAATCGATAACCTTGTATAAAAACCATAGATTATTATGTAGAGAGCTGTCACCGTTAACGTGTCTCTTTTGTTTATGTTGGCTCTATGTCTTTTATTCTGACCCATTTTCGGGATTATGTTGGTAAAGAATTATTTTACTCTTGTCTTTGTCGTTTTCTCTGCTACCATTATAGCTATTTAGGTTATATTTTTTAGTTAATCGTACTGTAGAAATATGGAATAATGAAGAGAAAATATAAGATATGCACTCAAATGGCGAAGCACTTATACCATCCCCGGTTTGGCGGTCCACAGGCAATAATGACTAGTTACCATTACATTTCAAACCTGAAGGCCAATCATTGTTCTACTTAAAACGAGTTCATGGTTCATATCCATGAAGTCATATTATAGCGTCAAGAAATTGTCAAATTGCAGGTTGCATTAAAAAATGAGGTGTTTTGAGAGTTTGCAATCCTCTTGAATCCTCCTCAATACTCAATGGGTACTTACTAATACTAATATTATTTTTAATCTGCAAGTCTGTCTGTCTACCACGCATTCAGGGTTAAACTGCTGAACAGATTTGATGAAAGGCATGGAGATAATCAACTCGCTGTCCGACCATGGACCATGCCCGGGTCGACGGCGCGTTGTGTTCCACGCGCGCCTCAAAGAGCGTCAGCAATATGACGAGGCCCCCCCTGTAGAGGGCCGAAGCCTGCCGGGGTCGTGGGACTTATCCCATTACCGTGACCCCGGAACGTAAAGGGCTATTGAAGGAACACCGTGGATTTTAGTCAGTACAAGTCTGACAGTCCCTCCGGCCCTGCCCGGGGTGGGAGGACTTATTTGATGATTTTACCACGTAAAATAAAAAAAAGGCATGGGGATAATTGAAGATTCTTTTTCAAAAATCTATCCTTAAGGGATTGCAATATGATATTAAAGAAGTCGCAGCCAACTAATAATTACTTCTTAATAAAAATGTGAAATGAAATAAATGATTTCTTTTTCTCTTAAATAAAACTTTTTCAGATTTACTACCTTTATTCAAATCAAAGATTATAACTGTAAAATACAAATCAATCACAACCCAACACCATTCTTTGTGCTATATTTCCATTCGAGGACAAAAATCGTGACAATATGTATGTCAGTTCAACCCATATACCCAAAAGTCCTGAGACCTCATTCCCTAATACAATGCACCACGTACTAGGTTATCAATCTAGTGGCCCACAGCCGTCAGTCCAATCATTATGCGGGAGACGTGCTTCCGCGTTGACATCCTCATAGAGTGTGCCAGTGAAAACGCGTGGCTTGTAAGAATGTGGGTAGTCGTGGAAATGGTCGTGCCCATGTGTGCAGGTGCGATCGTGACATAGATCGAGTGAAATTGATTGATCAGGATGTTGATTTGGATTAGTTTAATTATGACAGTTGATACTGCGTGACCCAAGGGCTGGATTTTACCTTGGACATAGGTAAAGTATTGTCTAACAAGGTGGCAATGCCGCCAGTTTTTTGGGCACATTACCAGTTTATAGCGATGGATATAATTTTTTCAGTACTACATAATATATTTTAAATGAGTTTGAATTGATGTTTAGAAATGTTCTGTACTAAATCATGTCTAATAACGAATATTTGCGTTTAATAGATTAGAATTTTGTTAATTCAAATTCGTTGTGAAATCAAAGTCTTAAATAATCATTTAAATAAAGTTTTACTGAATAACTTCTGTCCTATTATTAGATAGTAATTGTCATTTTCCTATTTCTGTTGAGCCAACAAAGCTTACCGTAATTGTAAAGCAAGTATCATCAGATACACTAAAATATATATCATTTATTTCAAAATCGCCTAGGAAAATCTTATTTCTAAGGAATTGGATAAAACTATCCATGTCTAATCTACAAGACATAGCTCGGATAGCATAAACATCTAAACGTACAGTAATTGTGAGAAAAAACCATTTGTAACCGTTTTTTTCTGTGATGGTGAATCGTTGGTTACCCGCAACCATTGTCTGTGGTTTTGCGCAACTTCACATTTTTTCCCAAAGGGCAGGTTGCGATGTGTACTTTCGCAAGTGAGATTAGATAATATAATTGAAGTTAACACATAAAACAGTTCCAATAGGTGTATCAAATTAAATAAACTTATCTAACTAAAAATTAATTCCCATACTTTACTATTTGTTTGGACTTTAAAGGAGACGTTGACCTTGAGGTTTCTTTGGGTATTATTTCTCACGATAGTCAGCTAGGAAACACCTGCTACATGGTAATCCTATCTATGCAACCACATCTAGTTTAAAGGAGATTGACAGTCTTTGTATGGGAATTGGACCGAGTGTTGCCTAGAATGAAAATATAGTGCATAATGTTTCTTAGGCTGACACTAGACGGTAAACCAAAGCGCATCAAAATCTATCCTAGGTGTCATGAGAAAAAACTTTTTTTTGGGAACTATTTATTGGTATGAAATGAACTTATTTATTATAAAAATGGTTTTCGATCTTGGTGTGCTACGATTAAGCTATAAGGCAATATAAGATCTGAAGAGAAATGTTTTTTGGAGCTTAAACATCTAAAGAATGTAATATAAAAATATAAAAAACATAAAAATATAAAATATAAATAATAAGTACTTGTTCTCAGTACAAAAAATTAATATTTACTGCTTACCCCTGGAACCGACTTTTTAAATTGTTTTTTTCAATATTTAGTATGCCAGGAACACGCTAGAGTTACTTTCATTTCTGGGCAGCATTTAGTCCATACTTTGTCAATCTCCTTTAAAAGGAATAAAAGTAATATGTAATGTAGTAGTAGTAGTAGTAGTATTTACAAAATAAATATCATGTAATCGATCAGTGAAAAATATAAAGATTCAAAGGCTAGCACGGTTCTATTCGTCGTTTTCTAAAGAGAAGAACTGGCATAAAACTCTACGATTAATATTTTCTAAACTTAATGGATTCTTTTAATGCTTCCACATTAAGTTTTAATTGGTATGATACAGTATAAACCAACTTACATAGAGATACGAATGAACATTAAATGTTTTTTTGATTAATCTTTGTTTATAATATCATTGACATCGTTTACATATAATTATATTAGTATTATCGCCTCTATCTTCATATTAATAAAGACGTACGTATATATTACCATGCCATTGTCTTGGTGTTAATTTGACACCATTTATATTTATGAGGCGTCTAATTCCCTTTATGCGTGAGAGTTGAACGAGAAAATGGGTTAATGTCGTGAGTTAGCTTCTAATTGAGAATTTACTGGCCTCTTTTGTCAGGTGGGAAAATCATCGAATGTCTTCTCCCGCTCTTGGTTAAGCGGAAGGGTGTGTCAGACTTCAACTGACTTAAGACCCATCCTGTTCCTTCAGCTGCCCTAAAGTTCCGGGGCCGCGGTATCTCGTTAAAACATTCCCGCAACCCTGGCAGGCAATGGCACTATGGGGCCCGTCACCGGTGCTGACAGCTCCTTGAGGCGCGTGCGGAACACGACGCGCCGCAGAATTTACTGGCCTAACGTTGGTTTTCCTAGGATCAGGACGCGCCGCAAAATTTACTGGCCTAACGTTGGTTTTCCTAGGATCACGACGCGCCGCAGAATTTACTGTCCTAACGTTGGTTTTCCTAGGATCACGACGCGCCGCAGAATTTACTGGCCTAACGTTGGTTTTCCTAGGATGTTTAGAAGTCGTGGTGTGATACTCCCATGCCTCGTAAAGCACTTTAAGTCCCGGCTGTCAACTGAATACCTTTAACAGTCATTACTGATAGTCAGTAGCCAGAAAATCTGACACCAGTGTTACCCAGTTACTGGGTTTTGGAGGTCAGGTAGGCAGTCGCTCCATGTAAAACACTAATTCTTAGCTGCATCCAGTTAGACTGGAATCTGACCCCAACATAGTTGGAAGAGGCTAAGCTGATGATGATAGGTACCTGGGATGTATCTTTACTCATCTTGAAAAAGGTTTTAATGAATGTGGTATAGTTAAATAGGGTGATTTCTGAAACAATTAGTAGTAATCGGAAACATATACGATTGGGATGAGAGAAGAGAATGATACAATTGGTTGTTAGGGAATATGCTTACTACAATGATTAATTAACCTTTGTTTTAAGCGTATCAAAAAAAGATATGCCCAGTATTGGCTAAAAATAGTTTTTTTAACCATTTAAACAGAGAGCTTGGCACTTCTAGATATATTCCACAATATTCCACAACTTTTCACACAACGCCATCTAGTCCCAAACTAAGCAGAGCTTGTGGTATGGGTACTAGACAACTGATAAACATACATATATATTTCTAAATACATACATATTATAGATAAATTACACCCAGACAAAGAACAAATGACCGTGCTCATTACACAAACATTTGTCCTAGGTGGGAATCGAACCCACGACCTTGCGCACAGCAGTCAGGGCCACTGACCACTATACCAACGGGCCTGTCTAATGCTTCAACATGTTAAAATGATCAGTTCCCTAAAACCAGGTAAAAATATTAATTTGAATTTTAAATTCCAATATTCTTAAATTTTATCTATAAATTACCGTAAAGGTCCAAACATCAATTATGATAAAACGTTAGTATTTGCTGGAAAATAAAAAAATTGATGGACTGCTAAAGTTATAAATTATTGTTTCTTTTTAGAAAACATTGCCTCACACTAAGAATTTCTCCTGTAACATGAGCGCATTTTTTGTTCACAAACACCCAGACCTGGAACAAATGTATTTGTAACCCATAGCAACTTTCGTTCCGGTGTAGAAACCGAACGCACGACAGCCAGTCGCTCAACCAATCTGCCGACTTTTACTTGATTGGTGAGATAACAAAATATATGGTAGAAAATATATGTTAAGTACGAGATTTAGATAAGGGCAAGCGCATAATGCCAGTGAGCTGATATTGATATTAAAAATGGGTTGAACACTTTTTGCCATACATATAGTCTGTCATTTGTAAAGGGGTAGGAGTCTGTTGTCCTATAACACAAGCCTTGAACCTAGCTTAGGCATTAGTCTCCCACAATATATTAATTTATTTATAATTCTAAATTATGTATTAATTGAATTATCGAAACTGTCTCATGTAATTTATGTAGATACCTTATTGTGGTGAGAAAAATAAAGTTTGCTATTATTATCATATCGTATTTACAACACTCTCTTTTTATGAACAAACAATTTACGAGTTTGCTCCAATCGACCTTGCTACACTTAGTTACTTTCTACAATGCATCTAGGTTATCGTAACGAATCGTTATGAAACCGAGCCAAGTCGGATTATAGAACTAGTACATTTAGTGCTTGTTATCTGCTGTTGCTTAAACAGGCGTTAAGTGGTTCCGATAATTTGGTATAGGAGACGATTAAATGTATGGATCTATATTTTTTAATAAAAACTACCTATGAAGAAGAGTAGTAGCTATGTAGGTAGAATTCGCATGACTAGCAATGTTGTTAATCCCTCCAACTAAGCTAAATATACTTGTGTCTGGAGTGGGTTCACGGCAATAGTGTAATGGGTTGAGTTCGAACGCACGACCTCTTCATAATAAGTCCAAAACCTTCAAAAGCTTCATATTAGTTTAAGATAAAGTCGATGGAGCAAATGGTGAATTAGATTTAGAATAGTGACTTGTGCCGGTTCCGTACGGGTGCAATGTCACCCACTAATAGTGGAGTAAGTCTAGAGTGATAAATAATTGATTAGGACTATACGTCCTAATGACCGCTCTGCCTCCGCATTTTAGATCTGTGATATCTTGATACTTACTTTAATGTTACGCTGTAAACGTCAATTTTGATCAATGTAGATCAAAATTGACGATCATAATTACACAACGTGCTTAATGTATTTAATTGGATGAATAATAATTAAAATAATGTTTAGCCAGTATTTGCAAATATGTTTTTTTTCAACATCACGTTACTGACCTTTGAAATTCTCAACTGTGCTATATTATGTGCTTTCATTTATCAGCCCAGTTTTGAACCTCAAAAAAATGTTGTGCAGCGCTTAAATTAAATTCATTAGTTGTAATTAATAGCTTTTTTAATGTTGAGTTTATTTTTCAATTATGTAGGTCTTTCCATTGAAATTCACTGATTTAATTTTAAATTTAATTAAACTTCGTTTATTTCAGGCAATTATTAGGCTCATGACATACAGAACGGAGGCATAGCATAAGCATAACATAAATACATTTAAAATTAATATATGTATGATAATTAAATTAAATCTTTGAAAGTGCTTGCATTATATATTTTAGCAACAATATTTCTTTAATATTTTTTCTTTCTTTCTTTACAGAAATAAATCACGATGAACAAATAGAATCTTCAAGAATAAAAAGAGAAGGAGTTCCCGAAAACAGGGGTGAGTTTTCGTCCTTTACATATTTTCAATACTTCTGTAAAATATCCTATGCTTGATTGAATGATTTCTATGAATGCGAAAGTAAAACAATCTTCTTTTATTAATTAGTATTGAAATGACAATAATTCTGTTCTGTTTATCTTTCTTTCTCTTAACCTATTTTCAAATTTAGATTTAACCTTGCAATGATTTGTTGTTTGTTGTGTACATTTTGAAGAGGTTTCTGATGTATGGTATCATATTTATGATCAGTAAATGTATTTAAAAGAATATTATTCACAACTGTTACGTAAACACTGTGATACGGTTATTGCGATTAAATAATGATTACCGTTTACAATAAAAAACAAACCATCAACTTGTCTGATGCTGTTAAACAATTTATTTGTACATTACAACATCATAAACCTCAAACTGAAATTCCAAATAGCTGTACAAAATTAGTGCTAACTGTATGCAAATCGTCTCTATTAGCATCTTTATCCTACTCTATTTAAATTGCATTATTAATTGTATGTTTTTCTTTCTCTTTCAAATCTAATCCTGTGGGTCGTGGAACAACTCAAATGGACTTTGTAAAATATAACGCTCCTCCATCGACATCCTACCCACTTGACGCTGACCCTGACTCTTGACCGCAGACTTGACCGTCCTCCTCGTAAACCAGAAGAGGAATGACTATAACACGAAGATCGGAAGATACCACAGTGTCAAACCACTCATCGGCCTACTGACGTCGACAGCGAGGACGTTCATCCAAGATGGTGTCACCACGGAGTATGCCACCCAGATTCTGGGCACCACCTTAGATAACGGCCGCATATACGCACAGCTTCTCACGAAATCTTCTCTTGTGCTTTACAATAAGCCGTCAAATGTAGAAGAAGACCCAGTAATTGTTAAACCAACTCGTGTACATTCCGCTTTTGATGGTGAATGGAACGTCAAGCAAGATTTAGGCTTCATTGATCCTGAAAAGTTTGTGCTTAAAAATACAGATTATTTGGCTCCTAGTAGTAAAATGGAAATCGTTTATGCTAGCAAGCCCGCTCAAGATAGTTTCAAATTCTGGAGTCCGTCTGCTCCTGAGAGTCAGCCTGATAATCAAATATTTGAAGAACCTGTGGGTCGTCGCGTGCAACCTGTAAAAGAGATACCGCGATATGTTCAAAATGAAGCTTTAAATTATCTTGACGGTCCAACCATCGATAACGATAAAAAGTTTGAATTTTTTGTAGAGCCATCCGTAGTTGACAATATAAATACGTATCAGAGACAGAGTAAGGCGTACGAACCGGTTACTGTACCAATTGTAGAAGAACCTCGTCCCAAACCGGACGTTTTAGACGAAGCAAATGTAGTTAAGGTAAAACCGAATTACGATTTACCGACGTTCACTATTAAGAACGAATTCTCTCCGATATTTTATTATATAGATAATGTTGAGTCTCGTCGACCTCAGCAGCAGGCGGCGCAACAAACGAAAACACCGAAGAAATTGTTTGGGCAAAAAAGTGAACCCAGACCAAAGAAAACATTCACTTACGCTGGCTTTGCTGACTTTACGACTGTTGTTGGTGATACTGTTATTATCTTTAGTCCTAATACCGAAACTACTCGACCCCAAAATACTGACGAGGTAAATGTTTTCCCATCTGCTAATCGCATTGACAAACTGTCTACCAAAATCACTTTCCTTGCTGCTGATATTCCCGTTGCTTCATCCACTTTTAAGGCTCATGAAGCTCCAGCGCCTACCAGAATTACTGGACCAGCTGAAGTCGATGAGAATAGATCTGAAAAGGCACTTTTTAATGACGAGGAAAGTCTAAAAAAGGTTTTGTATGAAGTCGACGATAAGTTACCAGACTCTATTACTGTTCAATACAATAATGGCTTTGATTTAAATGTGGATGTTATTCAACCTTCAGAGTCTCCTGTGACGACTACAGAAAGTACTCGAATTACGGACGATTTGGGGGTTATACCAATCAATGATTATAACTCACAGGCCACTGAACCACTAGTAACTTTGTCTCCGTCGTCGACAATCATTGAAGCACCTAAGGAATCAGCTGTTACCGAGATGGATATGACTGAAGTATACACTAATTCTGAGGAAGAATCCGAAAATACAGCAGCTGAAGTAACTGAAAAGCCAGAAGAAGAAGAAGAAGAAGAGGAGGAGGAAGAAGATGAAGTAACTACTGAAATGACACAAGTAGACTTCATGACTACAACGGAAAGTGGGCATAGTGAGGAGTCTTCTGAGGAAATAGAAACAACCACTGAATCTAAATTTACTGTTCCTGAAACAATTGAAGATACACAAGAAGATTCACATGAGGATACCAATGAAGATACTCAAGAAGTTCTCTGCACTGAAGGTCTCGAAACTCAGTCTACTATGACAACGGCTTATAAAACACTCACTTATCTGACAACATACTTCATTCCTCTTGAAAGCACAGAAACCACTACATCTATAAAATCTGATGTTATAGTGGAAAGTAACATCGGATATCTAACAAATGTTGTATGTAGAACTAACCTTAATATTGAACCGACTGCTGTCGTTAATGTTGACGTTAACTATTCATTTGAAACAAAATTGAAAGCCCCGGAACCAGTCACAGAGGAACCTATTAAACCACTAGCGGCACCAGAAATTATTACTGAAGCTCCCAAAACAACACCACAGCAAGAGCTAGTACAAACCACAGTTCAAGAAGAATACAATTCTGAAACTGAGGAAACTTATCATCAAGAAGTTGAGGAAACTGTTGAAGAAAAAGAATCAACAACCACCACCACCACCACCAACACAACGACAACTACTGAAAAAACAAAGACAACTCAAAGTCATGTCGAAGTCTCAATAAGTACCGAACAAACAACCACGACCACAGAAAAAGCTACGACACCGCAGCCAGAAGAAGAAGAAAATGAAATCGACGTAATTTACAAAACACTTTACACGACTTACACTTACTTCACAACATTCTTTGGTGATCAAACCTCAAGTGTCGCTAGTCACAAATCAGTTGTCACTAACATCATTACTTCGACAATCGATCTATCTAAATTGGATCCATCACTTTTAGGAGCATTTAATGAAGACGAGATTGCACCAACCAGTGTGGGTATAGGCCGACCAACAGAAACATTTGCGATAAACAGCATCATCGATCTTGTTAAGAATAAAGATGTCATTGAGTCAGTTGAAGTAGATGATATTTATAGCTCTCAGACACCTACACCATCATTAGGGGACGATGTCATCGCAAGTATCAAGCCTGATGCAGTAAAGACTTATTACACAACGTATACATTCTTCACAACAATCTACGTTGGTACTGATGCTAATGTATGCAGCAGGAATGAAGTGTACACAAATTACGTTGGCCCAGATGAGCTGATTCCTACAAAGGCTAACCCACTAGCAGTGGAAAATACTAGAGCCCAATTTGACTTTAGAAACTGTAAACAAGTGAAAATGACACAGCCTGCTAATCAAGATGAGAGTTCTTCAATGGAGACCAGTGTTAGTATGGAAGAAGAAAAGCAATCATCTTCTGGGGAAACCAAACCTGAATCTACTCCAGATCCAAGCCCTATTGAAGTCGACATGTTATTCAGTGTAGAATCGAATCCTCTAGAATCTGAGAGCTCTTTCGTTACTGACGTTAAGTCATCGTCTTCCAAGGGGGAAAGAAAGTTCTTAGACATTAATAACATTATATTAGACGATCAGATTAGCTCAGAAAGTAATATTGAAGAAATTTTACCATCACCCACTCTATTATTACAAACAAGTTACACTACGTTCACATATTTCACGACGATGTATATTGGAAAGGATTCCAGTAAAGTTAAAAGTCGCTTGGAGACAATCACAAATGTAGTAACTGAAACAATAATGCCTAACAAAGAACCTGAAGAAGAAAGTAACTTACCAATTACCTACTACACAACATTTACTTATTGGACTACTCTGTACAAAGATAAGTCTACAACAATCACAAGCCGAGAAGAAATTGTTTCTAATGTGATCACACCTGTGGCCCAATCAGTTGCTACAATTAGCCCTATTGATACTACGCCTATTGACGTCGATACTCCATTGCCTCCTAAAGATTTAGAAGTGGAATTAAAACCATCTGTAGTCTCAGATAGTCTTGAACCAGACGATGGAAAAGCCACTTTCTACACCACATACACATATTTCACCACTTTCTATGCAGGGAACACATCTCAGATCAGGAGCAGTTTGGAGACAGTCACTAACATTATTGATAACACCAAACTTATTGAAGATAATCAGGTTGGCAGGAAAGTACCATTAGGTGCTGCTGATCAGAACTTGATTCAAGATAACGGAGAAAAGCCACGCATTACTCCAACTGTAGTGAAACAGGAAATTGTCCCAACAAAAATACCAGATGCTTCTTCAACTCCAGCAACCGTCCTCTTAGGCACTTATATAGATAACTTATTTGCTGAAGTCAAACCAGAAGAAAAATCATCTACACCAGCTCCTGATGAAGAGAAAAAGATATTGTTTTCTCAGGTGGCTGTTATATCTGGAGATTCTACCGTTGTAACTAGTGATAACAAATTATTGAACTTTGATAATACTTCAAATGACACACAAAGTCTAACTACCACAACCACTGAAAGTAACATTATTAGTCCTATCCCCGGTGTAATTGAAAGCTCAGAACCTGAACCTGAACCAACGACTGAAGTTGCTAATGAATCAGAAGAGGAAGAAGACGATAGCTCAAGTACCAGGAAGAAGTCACGTCTTACGTTCACACCCAAAAAGCCATCTACTACGCCTGTAATCATACCTTTTGCTTCTCGCAACCGTCCTACATTTATTCCAAAACGTGTACCGTTGTCCAGTGGTGCCACAACAATCACACGTGCAGACTTTACACCACAAGTTATTACTGCTACTCCAAGTTTGAAATCCGTAAAACCATCAGGAGGTTATAATGGAGGCAGAAAACCACAAACAGCTTATCCTGGTGCAGCAAATTCCGGTAAGAGATTCCCTGGACGTGGTAACAGTCCAAATAATCCATCTGGTAATGTGCCATCAGCTTCAAGACCGGGAGGCTTCGCTGTACGTGGAAGCATTCAACCCACTTCAAGGCGAACTGGATTTAGATCAGGAGGTTCAGCTAGGCCCGCTAGTTTAGATTATATTAGTAGATCTGCGGCTGCACCAAGAATAATAAGACCAACTTCATCGAGGCTACCACCTGGCAGAAATATTAAGCCCACTGCTTCAATTACATTCCCTCCTGACCAAAACGATGAAACTTTCGCAACTCAATTAGATGAAAACGTAACAGAAGCATTAGACGAAATTACTGAAGCTCCACCCAGAACTACAAACAATCCATTGCTGAGATTCAGAAGGCCACCTGTTCCCAGGCAGCCAGGTACCGCTATTATTCCAAGATCAACAACAATCTCCTCAAGAAGGGCTGTTACACCTCGTGGTAGACTCACCACTACCACTAGGAGATCTACGACCAGGCTAACATCGAGCCCGCTTCTTTCTTTACGTAGACAGCGACCAAATAATGCATTGTTCCCAAGACGAAACCTATTTAGGCAACCCGAGCCCGAACCTGAAGAAGAAATTAAAGAGGATGAGCAGAAGGTAGAAGACAGTGAAGAAATCTTAGAAGAAGAAGAATTTGAGGAAGACAATGATTACGATTCATCTGTCAGGGAAGAACGTCAAGTAGCTCAACCTCCTTCCACAACATCACCTAAGAGAAGCATAGTACAAATAAGACCATTCCCTTTCAATAGAAGACGTACAAAACGTCAAGTGGATTACGGCAATAGAAAATATAACAATTTCCGAAGACCAGGCACTAAAACTACAACTACTCGTCGCCCTGAACCAGAGCACACAGAAGCGCCGACCACCCAAAAAACGAGGCCCGGTAATCGATACAAAGGACGTAATTCTAACGCCGCTAGAACTACTACAGCTCCAGCAGCTTCCAAACCCAATGGAAGACAACCATTCATTGTTCGTGGAGAAACCAGATCAACAACTACTGCAGCTCCTCCAGCTTATAGGAGGTCAAAGTCTTCACGACCTTCAACAAGAACCACTACTTCCGCATCAAGGCCAAAGTCACCAAAAGTACCAAAGGCACCTAGGCTAAATAAGAGCTCAACTTCTAGAACCAGTACTGCTCGTAGTTCAGGAGGAGGAAGGTCACGAACACGCACTACTACTAGCAGAGCCTCGAGCAGGCAGAGGAGTTCTTTCGAAAACTTCAGCGGCGAACGTTTCAATGCTAAAAACATTCTAAACGATGGAAAGATCACAATCACACATCAAATACCTACTGAAGTGACAGTGCCAGTTGTGAACGGAAAAATTACTGAGTACAAAAACTTGCTATCAGCAACACCTAGTTTAGAAACGTTACTACTTAACCAAGTAGCAACTACAATTGGGCCTATGGGTAATCAACAACTTGTTCTCGCAGACGAGTCTACTGAGGTTGCCGATAATGGAGCCACAAAAGTCATCAAATATCTCCTACATGAAACTCCTACTACCACAGTCATCTTCACACCTACCACCATCCGAGGTCGTAAGACTTCTTTCTCCCACATCCTGCCTAGTACAGTTTACAATGTAGAACCAGTTACACAGACTATTGCACCAGAGATTAACTCAAATGTTCCTCTTGCCAATCTTTTGCTGTCACAATTGTTACTGGGCAACCAGCAACCCGCATTTAATCCTTTACTAGCTTTACAAGGACAGGGCTTCCCTGGACTTCCTCAGCCACAAACCCCAGTTACTGAATTTAAAACTCGAACAACTACGTATGTGACAACCATTACCGATGCTCGGGAAACTGTTTTACCTATTACATTTAAGGGCAAAGCTATTTTGACAACAATTGTGGATCCTACTACGAATGTCATTACAGCAACTGAATTTGTTACTGATACAGTAGTTACTACTCCCACCGCATTCGGTCAAGGTCCTCAACAGCTGAACTCCTTATTGCTACCTCTTCTTCTCCAGCAACAACAGCAACAGCAGCAACCATCCCTTAATCTACAAACAGCTAATCCCCTGCTAGGTCTCAGCCAAGCAGACCTTTCTGCATTTGGTAGTCTTAACAATTTCAACAACCACAATTTGTCACCAAATTCAAACCAACAAAACAATCTGAACAATGATATCTACAGTAACAGTCCCAAACCGAATATCCTTTCTGATCTAAATAGTAATGAAGACTTTTCTGAAGATGCCCAAGATAATGAGGAAGATTTGCCACCTCCACCACCACCAGCTTCTCCATCTCGTAGGAAAACTCGGCCAAAGCCTGCGCCTGCTGCTGTACCTGTTGGTCCTCCTAAACACACCAGCATTGTAACGTTATACGTCTCAGGTAGACATCCTGGTGAGTTTAGCACAGTACTGTCAACGGTCGTGTCTGATGAAACACAGACCGTAAGAAAACGTGAAGCCATATATTACGATGATGTCCAAGTGTTGCCATCCTTACTGCCAACTATAAGCGAGCTAACAGGATCTTATTCAGACAGTGGCATAGTTTCAGATAGTGATAAGTATTTTAATAATGATTCAGTTGAAAATCAAATAGAAACGCAAAGTCTGGAGAGTATAGTGGGAGAAGTAAGCAAGCATATAAGTTATGACGCGTCGCCGACATTCGTCGTAAAGGCAGCAAGTCCATCTGCAACTAGGGACCTAAGGCAGAGTTCAATTGATGATGTCTCGTGAACGATACAAAGGGTTAGGTGTATAGTAATGGTTTAGTTATTTATTTCGATTGTATCATAGTAAGTTAACTATGGAATAGTGCCTTATAGATTTAGTTTAGTTTTAAGGACGAAATACTCTTTTGTACTTGACTAGATATTAACATGTTATTATAAGTTCACCAAAAATGTTATTTCCTATGTTACCATAATCGATGTGTTGGGGTAAAATTGTTGGGTAACGATTACTCACTGCCTAAGAATATAAGTCTAGATCATAATTACCTTGTAATACTCGTTCTTCCTTCGCTTACGACTGTACATTGCAAATACGACTTAAAATTAAAAACAATAAATATTTCGAAAATTAAAATGGTTTTCTATATTTTTATTCCTTTTTGATCCTTTAACATAAACGTCTACAATGGCTAAATAATAAACAGCTGCACGGGTCGATGTTCAAGGTTAAACAACACTTATGGCTATGTTACACGGTTCAATTCTACCTTTCAATTTGATTGAAGCAAATGAATTGAACAATGTAAATGTAAAATTGAATCATTCAATGTTAAATCGCATTGAAAGAATTGAGCTTGCTCAATATTTTCAATTTTGCCGTTCAATGTTCTATGCATTGAACGAAAGTTGAATGTGTAAACACAAGAATTGAATGATTCAATAGATTTTCATTCTCAATGTCGCAGTGTCAAGAAAAGACGTCAATAGTGTTCTGTATATTATTATTGTATGAATGGAGTAACCATTTTAAGTTCTTCAAATTTAGCTTCATTCATACAAAGATTCTGCCAATTCTCTCAATAGACAATTTGAAGCGCCCAAAGCCTAGGGTTGCTATCCGTCCGAGTTCCCCCAGATTTATCGTAGTTTGGATGGAGAGGGATTTACCAACCCTATAGATTTTTCTCATTGTTTTTATTAGTAAAAAAAGTGACTGTTATAGTAATAAAATTATAAAGCTGATGTTATCAGTTCTAAGATGTTATCAGTAAATAAAAACAAATAATTAAATATTTCTATTTTTAACCTAAAAAATGTTCCAGAGTGTCCGGGAAAAGAAATTATTTTACCCAGAAGTCTGAGGTTTTTCAAGTCCGGCAATTTATATGATGGCAACTCTACAAAGGCTGTTCATATTATCCACCCAAAAAAGCGAAAAAGAAACAGACGAAAAGCGTTGGTGGATACGTCTGTTTCTTCGCTTCTTTCTTGTCAATTCTTCAATTAATTAATCTGAAATTAGATTGATTTCCACGTGTACTACCTGATTCGTAGACATTTTCATGAGCAATGCGCATTAAATGGTTCAATGTTTAATTTTGATAGTTGTACGTGTAAACAGAAGTATCTTTCAATTCTGAGCCTTTCAATGACATTGAAGCAATGTGATTGAACCGTGTAATATCGCCATTACTGAAGTCAGACCAAGGATGGCTGACTATCTTGACATGCCGAGATTCTTTCGTGCCTCGGAAGGACTTATCGTGTTACCCAACTACTAGGTAGTGGAGGTCACATAGATAAGCAATCGTTCCTAGTCTTCGGCTGCTTCCGGTTAGACTGTAATCCGACCCAAACATACTTGGGAAACCTATGCAGATGATGAACATAATACACAGGACCTAAAATCACCTCAATCGTTATACAACGTGTAACGGAAACCCCATATCTATCCAAAAGGACTGAAGACAACATCTGGTATGGAGTCTCTATGCAAAGTTTCAGCTCCAAATAAGTGACTCACAGAATTGAACCCAAATTGTTGGATTCATATGTTTCTTGAATACCAATAATAACAAACGTGTCACAGCACTACGAGGGTCATCACTTTCCACGTCACTTGCTAATAAAATGATAATTCTCTTCGTTCTTCTTAATTTGAAAAATTCGTCCTCTGGTATCAATGTATTGAAATTTCTAATATGCTCCACACATGTAGACATAGGATTAGAAAACCCTTGCCATATCGTTTGTTATCATCCAAAGAAGCCGTGCACTCGGTATGTATATACCCTTTAAATTGCACGTTGTATACAGACTTAATATTACAATTCTTACAAGAAACAAACATCAGACATAACACAAAACATTTCCATGACTCTAACCTTCCTTCTAACCATCACAAAACCTATCTACACGAGATTCTGCCACAAACTGACTAAAAACTTGACGAAAGACGTGATGATGACGAAGACTGGACCATCAGAAACTCGAAGATCCCGAAGTTCCCAATGACGGATGGTTCCAACCCCACATCCTGCGACTTCCAATTTGGAGGTGAGTGTAATTAGTGTTCAATTAATTAATATTAAATGTAGTTTAGATGATCTTGACAACAGGCCAATAGCCTATTAAAAACCAAGAACATGAAAAAACTAAAAATGTTTACCTATTGTCTTCATTGTCTTAAATAATATTTAATAAAAAAATTCCTTATGAGATGATTAACATAAATCTAATAGTCATAATCCACACGTAAAACGAATCAAGAGCATCTAAAACGAATGTATTAGCTGTAAATAGCATAAAAACTAACATAATAATATACTATAATATAGAAAACTTAGACGTAACAGTAAGCCATAAACACAAAACTGAAATAACTGTAGATATAGACACATAGACTAATAAAATTGATCCATGATAGAAATTACATAAGATATTACAGTAAAAAATATAAACATTATGCTGCATATGTCTGAAACGACACCGGCTCACGCGTTAGCTGACACGCGATTCCGCATAATTGCAATAGTCTCATGCTTTGAAATGTAGTACAGAACAGTATTGTACGTAGCCGTAAATACAAGGTGTAACAGATTAAGCGCAATATTTCAGACACCCCATTTAGAATTTTAAATTATAAGTGTAAAACACACATCCGTAACTAAATAAATTTAAACAAAACTTTGACATTTTTTATAAAATAATTATCCTTACTTATCGCAAAACGTATGCGTGTCATACAATATCCTTACGCAGATGCATACATTCATGCAATGTTAGCGGCCGACACGCACACGAGTGCATTTCCTTGAATTAAGGATTGTATTAATTTGTCATGACACTGTGTTTCCATTTTAAGTTAAATGAATTTAAGTTAAAGATTTTTCCGTCCATTTTAAGTTAAAGTTTTTTTCCGTCCAAATTTAACACCTACATATTTTTTATTACGGAAATTGATTCAGAAGCCGATTCTGAACCAACTACTTTCAGGAATTGCGTTTAATCTGTTACACGTTGTATAGTTATCAAGTCTTAGAAAGAGACCGACACACATGTATAGGAGATAATGATGACGCTACATAGGGGTGCTACCATTCATCAAACAACTATATTTTCTGATTAAGTGGGTGTTAGGTCAACAAAGCGCATAGTGTTCCACTCTAGTCACCTCATTTTCCTCGCTTCACCAGCTAGGGCCCAAAGAGGCGGGCGAGAACGCTCGGGGGCCGTATTGAATAAAATTTAAGTGTTCCCTACAGCCCCCAGTGTGTGATGCAATAAAAAGTGATTTTAGTCAATTACTGCCGCAAAAACCAGGGCGAAGGACATCCGTGAGAAATTCTGCATAAAAAAAAAATTAAAACCCTCATGCAGTTCCTGAGATACATGACACTTTTTGACATCTCTAGCTGTAGCCCATAATCAAATTATCTCTTTTTTATTTTATGTTATTTCTGTCATGAAAGTTGTGGTATTGATTAGATGTTAATTGTATACTAACCGCTTTGCACATACATTATGTTGTTTGTTTTTCAGATATGTAATGCTGTAGAAATGGCTATTTGAGTGTCACCTGAATGCACACTTAATTATGTGGTTTAACTGTTTTATTTCAAATACATTTACCAATTTTTTTAAGTGTTTAGCCGGATAAGTATGACAGGTAGGCTGCCAAACGGATATCTACCCGTACGTCTACGATGATACCGTCGTATATTCGCACCTATTTTTTTTCTGTGTGGGAAAATCATCGAATAACTTCACCCACTCTGGGATAAGCGGAAGGGAATGTCAGACTTCTACTGACTAAAATCCCACCCTGTTCCTTCAGCTACCCGTAAGTTCCGGGGCCGTGGTATCTTGTTAGTACATTTCCGCAAAGTATATTCGCACCTACGAATAGCATTTAAGCGTCAATAGCCTAATGGCTAAGGTGTTGGACTTGTGATCGAGAGGTCACGGGTTCAAACCCCACCCATTACACTATTGACGTGAACCCACTCCAGACACAAGCATATTTAGCTTATTTGGAGGGGTTAACAAGATTGCTAGTAATGTGAAAAACTACATTTCAATGTCATTGTCATTTAAAATTTGGATAGGAGCAGGATAACTTTAACAGAAAAAGTTAAGTTAATAGGGAGGAGGTTTGTAATTTTAGGAAGTACTTGTTGCAAGTCGAAGGATTGGGAGTTAGAAGGACAAGAAAATGAGAAATGTTATAATTTACTATTGTCAATCTGCATTAGCTCAAGGAAGTTTCATATATCGGGACCTTTTTCAGGAATACTGGATTACGGCAGCGGCCGAGTCTCTCACAGTGTCTCAGTCTACACGGGGATGACTCTGTAGACTGAGACACTGTGACAGTTCTTTTGGCTAGTTTTGGGTATTTGAAAAGCCAAGGTTTCCACTAAATTTCCGGTTGGATACTAGCATTGGGCATAATTATTATTATTATTATTTTTATTAATTTATTTATCTCAGAAAAGAAATCCATACAAAGTTTGTTAGTAAAACACCTTACATTCTATGTTAGTAATAAAATAAATTAAAATAATAAACACTAAAAACTTATTCATATATTTTCCCGCAGCATCAGCTTCACCGCAATGCATGCGAGTCCAATGTTGCAGGAAAACACAATCCTGTTTGTTCGCAATGACTTTCAGAATGCTGTTGGTACTCCCACGAATCCTACGCAGCAGTGACGCAGATCGCCGTCTCATGATAGCGCCAAAGCTATCTACCGCCACTTAAGCAAACATATTGGACGCGCTGCAATAATGCCTTCCCTTGAGTTTCGAAGTCACATGCCATGCTGCAGACTATAGATTATTCTTTACATTTAAATATTATTAGTTCTTTTGTCAACTTTTTAATTTATTCCGTTCAGAAACTAATTTTGAACTCTACACCAATACTGTTGTGGATGGAAGCTAGTATTAATACTAATCTAATCTGAAAATTAATTATATGTACATTGTACAGCTATATTCTATATACATGAATTGTGTTTGAACATCAAGTGGATATTAATACTAAGGATTAGGCATAGGTTTGGGTGCAATCCTACCATACTTATCTGGCTAAATACTCTCAGACCTTGCTTTGAAAATATTTTGCTACCATAAACATAATTTTAAATTGGTAAAACAAATGCAAAAATTACATATAATATGACAATCACTTACTATTATTGTTAACATTTCAGCTTTTAATACCAATGGTATAGTATATGATAACACACCATGGAGACCTGGAAGAGATATGGATTTAGTTGAAAAAGAGTCGGAAGAAGATGAAAGAAGGTTAAAAAATCTAGCTACCAGGATTATGTCTAATGGTGTGGAAGTTTTGGTGAAGGATAAAAATCCTGATGGAAAGCAGGAACAGGTAAAACGTTATTTATTATTCAGACAAACAAATTAGTAATAACTTGTTAAAGTATTGAGATTATTATAGTTTTTTTTATAGAAAACTGTGAATGTGGGTAGTATTCACATTACTAGCAATCTTGATAACCCCTCCAACTAAGCTAAATATGCTTGTGTCTGGAGTGGATTGATGACAATAGTGTAATGGTTGTGGTTCGGACCACGACCTCTCGGTCACAAGGCCGACACCTTAACCATTATGCTATTGGCGCTTCAAATCAGATTGTGTGTATTATATAGAAATCATTTTCTAGATTTACTCAGTCTATGTTTACTGTAAACTACATTCACTCTCATTGTTTATCTTATTGCAAATATTCACATCAACATTAATTTCATTTTCATCTACGCTTCTTTTCTCAGCGCAAACTTAAGCTCATTCACGCTACTACGTTACAACCGCATATCAGCTCATCTTCAGCGTCAAAACAATTGCTTTCATCAGCAGTCGCCACTGTCGTCAGTCGTCAGCAAATAAGCGCACTCTTCCCATTACACCAGCTCATGCGACATAACTATATCATCAAGACGTGTATGACCACTTACACATATTTAACGACAGTGGTTCAAAATAAAAGAAGTGCTATATCTACATTTGAGACTATAGTATCGGTTGTCACTACTGAATCTTTGACCAATCTCTATGATACCGATGTTTTGCCAGACTTAAAGCCAACAAAAGTAAGATTTGGGACCCTGGTTGGTCTGATCCTAAAGATTCCAGAAATTCCGAGCTATGGGAGCTTTTACTTTAGTTGTTAGCCCTTTTGCCTTTGTAGTTCTTTTTGTTTTACCTAACTTTTCTTCTTATTAAATGTCAGACTTTGGTAGTAAGTAGTAGAAATGTGGTTAGTAATACCATTTAACACACACCATTCATTCATAACTATTAACATGAACCTAAGTGAGTCCGAAGTCCCAAATAAATATGTTCCCCATTTTAATCTGCTGTCATTGTTTTCACTAGTTACAAATACTAATTAATATTGTTAAATATTTCAGACCAAATACATGGAGGTGAAAACAATCCAACCGTCAGCTGCAACAAATATGTTTATGAGTAGTTATCCAAAGATTGATAAACGGATAGACGGCGAAGAAGATGAAAACAACAGTTTTGATCTTATCCAACCATCAGAAGTCAGTAATACTCCTTGTACAAGCTCTTGCTCCTGTAGTAATACAAAAACCGAGGGCTTAAAGACCAAATACAGTAATATAGATTACTCTGGATCATCAACTAAATATGGAATTAAAACGACGTATGGTGCCACAAAACTAGATTTAAGACCAACGAACAAAGAATCTATGGATAAGAAAACGCAGTATGGTCCATACGAGTATGAAAGTAACTCTCAATTAGCTCCAACTGACAAAGTTGTTGAAAAGTACACCGAAGTGATCAATGATTATTCAGATGAAAAAGATTCGAACTCTGTTGAAGAAAGCGAATTGTTGACTAACGAACAAGCTCCTGCGCCACCAAAAACTAACAAAGTCAGTTCGAAAGTACCGGAAAAAACTAAACCAGACAAACCTCAGAAACCAAACAAAAACAAGTTTGTAGTTGCTGATCTATTGAAATTAGGAACTCTTGGAATAAAGGGATTGACACAATTGGCTCCCGTTATTGAAAAGATGACAGGTGGTTTTATCAAGCGACAAGACACTGTCAATAAAACGTCGACAACGACTATTAAACCTGCTGTAAAACTGACAGCTTATACTGCAAATAAAAGAGTTGATAACGATCTGGAAGCGAAACATAGCAACTTTCCTATTTACATTCCGGTAGATGAACTAGAAACATCTGAATCTCAACTAGTGTTCACTAATGCTACATTACATCAGAGCTTGGCGTGGGCAGTAGAACACAAGCAGCCTAAAGCCCACATTGTCCCGCCTAAAATGGTGCACGAAAGTCCACTTGTCAATGGCGGTATACCCATTAGTCCTGGAGAAATAATTACAGCCAACTCTGATGTCATTGTTGGCAAACCTGCTGTGGGTGGACCTCTAACCTTGGCCGCAAGTGGAATCAAATTACAAAACTCGGTCAATCCCCCGCCTATTGATAGTTTCATAGCAGCAAATGAACAGTACTTCGTCAACGAGAAACCTCTTGGTGATCAACCGCATAGTGATGACTCTTATGATTTAAGACCGCCAGAACCTCCACAGCAAAAGTCCAAACCGAATAGACCGATACCGAGACCAATACAGTCTTATAATCTTCAAAATTCTGCCCCCAACGATAAATACCCATACCGCATGCCAGCTAGCATTCATGACCATTTAATGAAAACAGAGCAAATTAAAAATACAGGACCTGTCTTAGGTAACCATGGTAGACCAGCATTTTTAGACTATATTCCTTCATTAGCCAAACCTACAAATACACCCACACAACATCATATTGACTATAATGTAAATAAAGCTAATATAGAAGAAGCTGATAACAGTCCAAGTTCTTCTGAAGTAGTGAACACGCAAATTAGAGCTGAAGATAGTTTTATGGTAACAGGTAACACTGAATCGAACAAGCCCTTTTTAGTTGACATTCAACCTTCAAGGGTCGCAAATGTATTGATTCCTCATGGCAGCTCAACAGCTTTAGTATTTGCGGGTTCCTCAGAACCTCATAAAACTGGAGACTACATAGATGATCCTTTGCCATACCCAGAACCAGGCTACTTCGGGAGTTTTAGCATAGATGCTCCGCAAATGACTAACGTCCATAATGTGGCACCCAGTAGTAACAAACAGTATGCAGGTAAACCAAATGTTCATCCTCCTTCGGACAATTACAAACCCAATCTGCCACCTTACAAGGATCAGTCACATAGAAACGACCTGAAGATTAAATGGAAGGATACCAAGCGACCTGTGGACTACAATAAGATACCTCCCCCCACAAGCAACCAAGAAACACATGTTCAGGTTGGTCCACAAATAACAGTTTATGATCCAGAGGTATATAACCCGACTGGGCCAAACGGTGAGTTCGATAAATACAACCAAGTTAGAAATAAAGAGAAACAGAAAGATGGAAAGGAGGTTATCGACAAAGAGTATGAAAACTTCCTAGCAGTGCCTCCACCACCGCAGCAAACACCCCAGAAACAGTTTTTCAATCAAGATGGAATTTATGATAAGAGTAAGCCTTATAGTTCCCGTCCTATTGTTCATACCAAACCTGTCCAGGATATGAAGGTATTTTTGAACATTCAGCATCCTGTACCTGAACAACTGCCGCCTAAAGTAACTTCTGAAATCTACTTCGCGGCTCAAATGCCTAACAGCAAGCCAACTCCTACATATACTATTCGCATTCCACCAGCATCGCCTAACTATAACAACTTTAACCAAGGTCCAAATAATATACAACCTCCGAAGGGAAATAACGGTGTTACTACCCACAATTCATTCTCTGTTGTATCTTCACCGAATATGGCTAACAAATCGCTTGTACCACAAGTTACTGAGGACAAGGATAACACTTATTCAGTGACTTTGAATACAGCAACTAATGTGGCAAGTAACAATGAAGCCGGACAAGTGATTGGATCTAGCGTTGCTGTACCAGTGGGCACATCTACTCACATAAGCCAACTTAACACGGATATACCTATTGGAACAAACTTTGCCATCAGAGTTGAAGATAACACTACGCCTTTAGAAACCTATAATTTACAAGGCTCTGGAAATCCTCCGTTAGTTTTCAATGAAAATGGTCCAGTAACACAAATATCTGTCGGAGACAATAGATGGAACAAGAGTTCTACGGACACAGGTGAATCTTCAATCGTTGGTAATAGCTATTTTGCCCAAAACCAAAATAAGAAACCGAATTATGAAGACAAAAATCAAAAGTTTGGCCACCAAGATCAAAATCAAGGTAACACAAATCTAAACTATGGAAATAATAATCAGAACTACGAAAATAAACAGCAGATCTATGGCAATCAAAATCAAAATTACGCAAATAAGAATCAAAACTATGCCAACCAAAATCAAAATCAAGGAAATTTAAATCAAAACTATGCTAACCAAAACCAGAATCAAAAGAACTTGAACCAAAATTACGCAAATAATAACCAGAACCATGACAACATAAACCACAACTTTGCAAACCAAAATCAGAAAAACCAAGGAATCCTTACTCAAAATCAAGGGATTCTTAATCAAAACCAGGGAATCCTAAATCAAAACCAAGGAATTCTTAACCAAAATCAAGGTATCATAAATCAACACCACGAAAACAATAAAAAGAACCAAGCAAACGTGAATCAGAATTACGCAACCAACAATAAGAACATTGAAAGCCAAAATCATGGGATAATCAATCAACAGTCAGTTTATAATAAAAAACAGAATCAAGAAAACAAATATTCAAACTACGGCGATAAAAACCTACAGAACCCCATGAGTCCGTCAATACCTCCTTCACTTAACAGTCATGCGAATTTCCCTATGATGAACGAATATTCAAAACCTTCTACTGAAGACGTAAAACCAGTCACTGAATATCCAGACAATATTAAATCTGGAGATGTCAAAAGACCTGCAAAACTGATTCCTAATATTCCAACAAATTCACATGGCTGGTACTCTAGTGTACTAAAAGAAAACAAAATCAATAACATTAAGATAGAAGCTACAACTCGAAAGATTATTCCCTTAATACATGATTATAACGAGAAAAATACATCACCTCAGTTTGGACAGAAAATTACAAGTGTTGGAAAACCACCAACCGAATTTTGGTCTCAGAATGCTCCTCCATCTGGATTCAGTATTGGAAAGCCTTTTACAAAACCACAATCAACTGAAAAACAGTTCTCTACGAACCCACCGTTTACAACTAAACCTTTTAATATTAATTATATTCCTTCTAATTTCGGTGGCATGGGACAGCCAGCTTATGATATTCCAATCAGAGATAATAGCGATGAAACTACCACAATTAAATCAAGATACACAACTGAGAAAATTAAACCAGTGTATGAAAATTCCGATGAAATATATGATGGTGAAGAAGAACCAGAAAATCTTGGAGAAGTAGATGGAGAAGTCAGTTCGGAATCTATGAAAGTTCCTGTAGTCAGTTCTTCAAGTGAAGTGGACAACAATTCCAAGACATCCACTGAAATAACTCTATTACAAGATGAAGTGTTTAATCCACCAAAGAATGTGCACAAACCTGAAAACAGCAATAATGTTCTAGTAAACTTTAATCCCGGAACACAAACAGAGAAGCCATTCAGTTCTTTTAACAAAACGACCTTCCAATCTAATACTATTAAGCCAATATATGAAAATAAACCTAGACCGTTTACTATTAACACTGCAGTGGTACTTGATCATCAATTGCAGCAACCTCACTGGCAAATAAATCACATGTTGGAAAACGCTACCAACGTATCATATGAAGACAATATAGATTTGAATATTGGAGAAGAAATGGGCAAACCATCAACTTATAGACCCAGTACTTCCTCAAGGCCTGTGCATGTTACAGAATCAGATATAAGATATAAAAGGCCGCCAAATAGACCAGTATTTGCTAATCGGTTCAATAACACGCACGTGCATAACGAATCAATTATAACGTCTACAGTTCACATTCAAGACAAAAAACCATTGATTGTTGAGAAGGCAACTGAAAAAGTTACTCTACCTACATTCACTCTTTCGAACTTGGAATTGAATCATTCTTCGAGTGAGATTATTGATCTGTCGCCACCACCGCCAACGATGGATTACAATTTCAAGCCGTCAACAAATGATGAAACGATTATGGGAATGAGTCCCCCTCCGCCAAGAACTCCACCAGGTATCAGACTGCCAACGAGAGTACCTTTGACTCCTCGTCCTATTCCCATCAGAACTCCACCGCCATATAGAACGAAGCCACCAAGGCCTATTCCAACAAGAGTAACTACTCAGAGACCTGTTAGAAAGCCGATCAACAGAGATGAGGTATCAACTTATAGGCCTGCATTCGATGTTTTGAATAATATAAGAAGACCGACTTACAACCGCGACCAGCCTTCATCACAGTTAATGCCACCTCCAAGAGATACACCATCGAGGGTGATTAATCCTATAGAATTACCTGCTCCTACTATTAGCATTCCGGATGTACCCAACGTAGTCTTCCCAACTCCAATATCTACAGGCTGGTTGACATCATCTGGCATAGATTTCTCATCAAGCTTTAGTTTCAATCCGACATCGATCCAATTCCCAGAAACACCTGAACCGTCCAGAATTCCTGATTCTGCTGAAGTGTCCTCTTCAGAAAACTCATATTCTTATGAAACTGAGTCATCATCTGAACGTGGCGACGAGGTTAGTTACGAGAAACCAGTTACAGAGGATAAGGAGGTGGTTTCTAAAGAGTTGAGCACTGAATCGGCTACTACAACTAAATTTACACCTATAACTGAAGCAAACAATTCAGAACCTGAAACAAGCCAAGAGGAAGCGACGACAGACAAAATGAAGGTTATCCCTCTAGGTTACAAGAACAGAACTCGCAAACCTTACCCAGTTCGGATCGATGAGAAGAAATCCACTACCAGTAAATTCAAACTGCCCCCTAAACCTACATCTATAATAAAACCAACTAGGACACTGTCTCGCCCTGAAATATTGTATCCTACTAGACAGACTTCGATTAGAAAGATTATTCGTCCAATTACCAGAGTACCTCCTATTATACCATCTAGTATCATTGAAAGTTCTGAATCGTCTGTTGAAGAAGATTTTATCAGACCAACAGAAGTTCTTAATGAGAATATAGTTCCCACAATATCTGAATTGGAAATCGCTAGACCAGTGGAACTAGAATCATCTGCCGTTCCTACCATAATTCCTTCTAGCATGCCAACTCCTAATATTGAAGAGGTACCTATAGTACAGTCCATTCACCATGCCGGCAATGAAGTTAAAATTTCAGACGAAGTCATACCAACCAAGACTGAGTTCAGGACTACTGTTGTTACTCTTACGAAAACGCTATCTGAGCCACCGAAAACAGTATCAAGTATTGGATTTGTTAACATCACACATACGTTAACGGTAACGCACACTAAGACAAGCTTAGTCAGCCAATCAGAGGGAGCTGTTACACAGACTCTAGTATTAACAAACACGCAAACATCTACAGTAGTCGATATTGTTACCGAAGTACATACACAAGTACAGCCAACAACGATTATAGAGACTGTTACGAAACATATACCTATACAGATCGAACCAACTCCTGTCCGTGAGATAGTACCAAAAACTAAAGTGTCTCTTGACGATGTAACAATGTCATCAGAAGAACATGACAATCTTATAATTAAGGATTCAGAAACAACAGATAATATCATTCAAAAGATTGAGAGTGAGAATGAACCAGAGAATGACAATGATACGTTCTTCGTTGTGATGAATAAATCTCAGAATGGTGGGCCGGCTCCACCTTTGAGCAATGATGTTGATACTGGAGATTATGATGTCACTAGAAACGAACAGGTGAATAATAATGGGGTGTCTCAAGTTTTGTTTGGTGAGATATTGTTGGCTGGAACACCGTTTTTGGAGACTACGAATGTTAATCCTAATGGTAAGAATCTTAAATCTATAAATAAAATAAAATTACGTATCTGTCTGTGATTTAAAAATAAAACTAAAATTGTGAAGACACGGTTAGTGCAGTGGTTGAGTGGGTGACTGCTGCGCGACGTGTCACGGGTTCGACTCCTGCACCGACATATTGTTTGTTCCACGATACAGGAGAAATTCCTAGTGTGATGATCATGATACCAAAACTTTTAAATGTTTGTCTGCCTGTTTGTCTTTCTGTTTGGCAAACAGAAAGACTCGACCGATTTTAATAGGACATATCGACCTTATTGTCAATGCATTTTTTTCCCAGGTGTAGCTTATGGTAAGGAATGTCAGCCGGACTGCAAGGCATCTAGGAATGAGCGCTGCCAGAGAATCGACGGCATCATGAAATGTGTATGCAGACCTGGTTTCGCCAGAATGTTCCCTGACAGACCTTGTAAACGTAAGTATAAAATAATCAGTCTATAATGTTTTCACTGCCTCTTTTCTATGAGAACAAATGGGCCGTAAGCTACCACGCGGGCCCATTTCAGATTGGTGGATGTCTTTGGATGTTCGATGCGAAGACACACACATTCGTTTCTTCACTATTGAAAGATTAAGAGCATATTAATGATGGAAATCATATAATGTGCCTGTCTGGATTCGAACCCACAACCAGTAACAACTCGTACGTCGTACCTGTAACCACTGGGTCACCACTGCTCGCTATACTACTCACAATAATAATAAAATATTAAAAAAAAAGTAACTGTAATTTTATAGGAATATTTTACGCACAGTTTGTATTGTTTGAATGAATAAATTGAATTGAAATTAAATATACTACTCACTATGTACGAGTATAATAGTAAACAAAAATATTCATTTGCTGTAACAATGTTTTATAAAGGAAGAAACACATTGTTTGAAATGTTGATTTATTTATTTAAGAATAATAAACAATATTAAACATGTATAACTCACACCATTATCCACAGCATACATGATAGTGTTAGTTTTGATCAAAACAAGTTAAAATAAACATTTAAAAAACTTCTTTCTTCGATACACTATACCTTTCTATAATATTATTTTAATTAAAAGAGTTGACTGTGAAAGATCGCTTTTAGCGATAAGACTGCCCTTTCTACTTGTTCAGCCATTATTTAATTCTTTTACGATGTAGAACAAAGAGTATATCTATCTATTTTTAATTAATATTAAACTTTTAAATGTCTTTTTCAGCTACATATACCTACTCCGTCAAATTAGCCCTGGGTTCTCAAGGCAGCGAACGTCTGGAATTCCAACAAAGTCTATCAGACAACTCAAGCAAAGAGTACCATGCTTTGGCTGTAGCTACCCATGAAGGCATTAACAGAATGATCATGCAGTCAGACCTGAGGGATGTGTACCATGGAGTCCACATTACTGGATTCCACCCGGTTGAGCTGAAGAGTTCCGGTGGAGACACTTACCAGGGTGTTATAAATGACTTCTATGTACAGGTAACGGTGACAAAAGATGAGGCAGAGTTATTTTAGGTATTACTAGCCGGCGAACTTGGTAGGGCCATATTTTCTCACCTTTTAAACCTTTACTATGTTATAGGGAACATGATACAAAAGAAATTAATGGATTAAGTCTAGCCGTTCTGCAGTTATAGGCGAGACTAACGGACAGCAATTGATTTTTATAAATAAGACTAGTGACTCGTCCCGGCTAGGCACGGGTGCAATGTACTAATCCAATGCTGAAAACTGCAATAATATCCGTTGCGTAGTTTAGATATAAGCGTACAGACTATGGAAGCGAATTTGTTTGTCAACACAGCTATTTTGGAATCACAGAGACCGAGAGACAGAGAGAGATATTAATTATTTTTTTAAAGAGAACTTGCTATTTGGGTTAAATTCATATTACTAGGAATCTTGTTAACCCCTCCAACTAAGCTAAATATGCTTGTGTCTGGAGTGGGTTCACGGCAATTATGTAATGTGTTGGGTTTGAACCCCAAACTTTTTCTATATATAACTTTTTATATCAAAGTATTAATTTTTTCGAGAATTAAAAAGGTAAAATTAAGGTGAGATGTCGTAACGTATCTGTTTTAATAACCTGCTAGCTTTTTTCCTATTGGTGAATATATCAAGCTGGTACGCATTTACATTTTTTTAAATAAAATATTATTTACATTACTTTAGCTTATTGTCTTATTAGATTAATAAAGTATACTCTAAATACTTCCTCATGAATCACTATCCATTGGTGAAAACTGCTTGAAAATCTGTTCAGTTGTTTTTTATCCGTAGCCGTAAAAGTTTTTGTTTTACAATATGTAAGGAAGCTTCGTCATAAAAATCCCGTTTTCTAGACGAAATAAAGATTGTTGAATACTTGTATTCAACAATTATAACATTTGTATTTTGATTACATATAAGTTTGTATGTAGTTGTAGGGGGTAAACTCCAGAACCAGGGTAAACTCCGAAACTAATAATCCAATGTTTTCATTGATAGTAACCCGCATTATTGGTTAGTGCTATAGATTATGAATTATTTCGAAATCAACGCTGCTAAAGTTGCGGGAAAAATGCTAGTGTTGCATATAGATAATAGTAGATTAGTAGCCAAGGGCTGTAAGGCATCAATTGCAGCCCGAGATATTTAGGCGCACGAGCGCAGCGAGGGCACCTATAGTTCGAGGATGCAATTGATGCTTACACCCGAGCTAACTACTGTGCTTTACATCTCGATTGTGAGGTAAGTAGAAAAAAACCGGCATTACAAGAATAAAACATTTTAAAGTAAAAGTTTTCTATTCCCGCCTTTTTTCATCTTTGTTTTTTAATATTTTTTTTTCAAGAACGAAATTGAGCTTCGCCTTTCGATATTTAAAATTGATGACTATTCTTGTATTATACTCATACGGAGACAAGGCTGAATAGCGAAGCGACCTCTTTTGTCATTGGGCTGAATGCATGATGTCTGGTTAGATGTACGCAAACTTTTTGAAAGAGTGAAGAGATTTTTTTTTAATTACTTACCGCCCTAGGGCGTTTCTAGCTACATTATTACCCTAGAGCGCTAATTGGTTACCTACAAGCCCTATTTGGGAGTAATAAGGACCCACTTATCGAATATGAGAGATGTAAAAGTATATGATATCCAATAACACCATTGCTCTCAAAATCTTCTTCGCACTGTTTCAGCTCTCAGACAATGCTCACGAGAGCCGACTTAAGGAAGTTATTGAGAAGTATCTGAGGAACAACAACTACAGTCTAGGAGGAACTGAGGTGCATGCTGCTAGCGAACTGATGGACAAATTGGATGTTAGCGGTAAGTACATTGGAAAAACGATAACAGAATCTTCTTACTAATTAACCTCTCAAGGACCGCCATTATTTACGTCAACCATCCGTCAAGCACCGCGGGCGGGTTCTTATCGTAAGCGTAATCTGACCCCGGTCACAAACGATTTTAAGACTTATCTTTACTACAAATAAAGTTTTAAATCGGTCGGGGTTTGGTGGCACAAATTTGTGCCAACGGGGCTCAACTAATACTTGTTTAACGGCACGTTTTTGTGTCGCTGGGGCTCTAGAGGTTAAGCGTCAATAGCCTAATGGATAAGGTGTCGGACTTGAGATCGAGAGGTCGCGAGTTCGAACCCCACCCATTACACTATTGACGTGAACCCACTCCAGACACAAGCATATTTAGCTTAGTTGCAGGGGTTAACAGATTTGCTAGTAATGTGAATTCTATCCACATTGCAAAAATCATTAAAAAAAATATGCGCAAGTTTGGGAGGATGGATGTTTGATGGATGTATCCCACGGGATCGGGATATAGAAAAAAAAAAACTTGAGAGGTGTCAAGGGACACCCGGATGGAACGAAGTTCCTTTCGATTAATTTTATTATTTATTTTCGATTAATTTGACAGGCCCGTTGGTATAGTGGTCAGTGGTCCTGACTGCTATGCGTAAGGTCGTGGGTTCGATTCCCACCTAGGACAAATGTTTGTGTGATGAGCACGGTCATTTGTTCTTTGTCTGGGTGTAATTTATCTATAATATGTATGTATTTAGAAATATATATGTATGTTTATCAGTTGTCTAGTATCCATATCACAAGCTCTGCTTAGTTTGGGACTAGATGGCGTTGTGTGAAAAAAAAAAAAGAGTTGTGGAATATTATAATTAGTGAAGGAATTGTAAAAAAAAACATGTGTGCAATTCACACGTGGTAGAAGTGAAACCTTCAAAAATTTACGAAATTTCAAAGGTATACCGTTGCCCTCTCTCTCTCTCTTTACCTCAACTCCCCTCAACTCCCCCCTCAACTCCCACCTCAACTCCCCTAAAGAAGTTTTCACTTCAAAAGTTCAAGATGAATTAAGAACCTCCTTTCTTTTGAAGTCGGTTCCAAGAATGAATATATAAATAAAATAATGAATTTACAAACGAAACTTTATAATAACTACAAACAATTCTGAGACGAAATAAATCGGCGAGAAGAGCGACACGTCCATATAGCAACAGGCGTTGGCCGGCACTGTCGGTACACAGGCGTTTACGCACACATGCGTACGTATTATATTGCGAAATAAGTATACGCGATTTACTGAAAATATATTTATTGGATTAAAAAAATAAAACAGTATTACGTTAGTATATTTCTTGCTGAATAATTTGTCAAAAAATCAGAAAGATCGTATGTATTTTAATATGGTTTTTATTCGTTAAAAGATTTTTTAGAGGTATCTTTGTGATTTTTTTCTATCAATTAAAATTTGTTGTATTATGTTTTCAACACACTACTTAACTAGATTATATCCTGAAGAATATCATATATTTTTCTGATTGTGTTAACTGCAGTGAATCATATACTTTAAAGCATTATAAAATTCGCGTTTTAGCTCTTGTAGTCCCCTTAAAAAGTGTCGTTACAACTTTTCGTATGAATTTTTTCCGGCTAGCCCCCTTTCGTAACGCGCGATAAGGAACTTCGTTCCAAAAGGTGGATCCGCCAACGGGGTGAAATTCAATTTGGTATCCAGTAATTCGAGTTTATTGGTGGTAAAATAGGTGTATTTTTCTTAAACACAAATCGATTAAAACCTTTTACACAAATACCTCAAATTAAAATTATAAGCAAAGTTCTTAAAATCACGGTTTTATTAATACTTTACACAACACAAGCCAATTAATAACTTGTAGGTACTCGTCCTTTGTACTTGTACATGGTGGACATCCCAGATATACGCACAAAACGTTTTGGGAATACTTTCATTGTGGCTAAGGAGTGGCATTCACTACCGGAGTCTTATGTTTCCTGATAGCTTTAACCTTGGGATCTTTAAGTCAAGAGTGAATAGGTTACTTCTGGGTAAGCGTGCTTCATCTCCGACCACATCATCACTAACGATCAGGTGAGATAGTGGTCAAACGGGAGCTTTAATATAAAAAAAGTACAATTTTATTATTACTTTCCATTAAATTCAGACCTCAGTAATTGCGATTTACGTTGAAGCTAATGAATCAATTAATATAGAAAACTTGGGTTTTTCCTTTAATGTGTCTTGGTTATATGTTTCAGATTTCGACGAGTGTGTAAGCGGTTCTTTCCACGACTGTTCCGAGCACGCTCAATGTTTCAACCTCCGTGGTACCTACACTTGCAGCTGTCTCGAAGGCTTTGCAGACCTCAGCGTCAACGCGCTCTACCCTGGCAGGATATGTTCTGGTAAGCAATATTTTTAATGTAAGAGGAATGTGGAATAATATCGAATATTATGAGTAGATCACCGCACTGTCTAACAGTTTGACTATTTTTGTGGTATATCCTCGGTGTTATTCTCAGGGTAGTTAGTTAGTGAACTCCACACTCATCTAGCTTACATTATAAATGGAAGAAACTACATACTATATTTATTATTACGTTTTTTTTATAACCTAACGATATTTCTACATAAAACTAAAAATAATGTTTCAGCGGAACCGGTTGGCTGTGAGAGATGCAACTATCATGGCGCTTGCTATTCACGAGATGATCGTCGTGTCCTTTGTGAGTGCTTCCAGTGGTATGCTGGTAGCTCCTGCCAGATCAATTTGAAGGGTGAGTTCATTCATTTATATGTGAGATAACATTAGAATTGAACACAGGATATTTACCGTGTATTTATTGTTTCGAGTTTCCCATATTTCTCGTTTTAAGTTCTAGTGTTCTTTTAAATATTTATTTCATAAAATTTTTGGTTATACAATAAATATTTTGTTTATTTGAATTTGTAAGGGAATTTCAATTCAATAGCTTAAAGAAGTTGTAACTACTGGAAGAGCGGAACTTCCTAACACAAGTTTACTTTTTACTTAAATAGAAATTCCCTGAAGACCAAATGTAAACCTATTTTTAAGTTATTGAAATAAACATTTATTTATTTATTTAATGATACAGTTAGTGACCATGTTAGCTTAAAAATTTCTATGTGAGTTGTTCGGACATCTTCAGCTGCTATCTCCATATAGCGCTTCCAGTTCGGTACCAGGCTCTTCCGCCGACCGTTGCCTGAGCCAGCCCGCGACGCTGAGCCAGTAGCTTTAAATTCCCTTATTAATAATAATAATGATATGATCCAGCCTGTCCCTAGCTGCCCTCCCCCCGGGACGCCCTAAGCCGAGGTCCGTACCCCGCAGAGGGTGCCCTTAGCGTGTAGTCACCTAGTTTGTAAGTTTTTAATAAGCCCTGGCTGGAGGCTTTAATCAATTTATTAATTAAGGCAACCACAGGCAAGCCCGGTTAAGCAGCCGACAAACTCAGAGGTTGACCTGTGAGATGCCAATCACAAAAAAGAAATACCAGGCTCTAACGATGGCTCGCGCGAGTACTTTATAGCTAACCAACTACTTAATACTGTGCTTAGTTTGGATTATACTTTCAAACAAAAAAATACTTTCATTGTGCGTACAGCCAAGGAGTGGAATTCTCTGCCGGAGTCTGTGTTTCCTGATAGCTATAACCTAGGAGTATTTAATTCAAATGTAAATAGGTAACTTCTAGGTAAGCGTGCTTCATCTTCGACCACATCATCGCTTAACATCAAGTGAGATTGTGGTCAAATGCGAACCTATTATCAATAAAAATAAAGTTTGCATGCTTTAGTTTGCACCTTGTATATCACGTTTCAAGCAAATAAATACATATTATTTTATCTTATCTTAATATTAACATACATAATTCTGAACAGATGGTAGTGATGCCATGCTTTCTGCGATAAAACCGCCCATTGTGTAACACCCTTTGTATAGGTAACGCCAAATAACTTGGCAAGAGTCGTTCAATGCGCAGAAGTCGAATTTTTGGTGTCAGCGGGACGCGGGGTATGACGTAGCGTCGCTCTTGATTCGCGTTTGATTGATGCGTCAGTAGTTCTCGTTCAATTTGCTCCCGAATACACTTGCGTACACGAAAGTTGTACCCTTTCTTTTTGTTACGAGTTGTTGTTTTAAATTTATTTTTTGTTACCTTGATTACAATGCCAGGACCAAATACCGTTTTACGCAGACTTTTAAAACGTCAGAAAGAACAGTTAGATACTATAGTTAAGGAAGGTTAAAATTCCGAATTCGTCACTGTCTTTAGGACACCGGGAAAAAAGAAGAATAAAAGGGGTAGCAGTTTTATTAACTAACTAGCTGTGCCCGCGACTTCGTCCGCGTGAAATAGTGACTTTTAGAAATTACAATTTCGGGTTCGGCATCGATATAATAACAACCCCTACTACTTTTTTTATATATTTCCATTGTACAGACACTACTTTTCTACAATTTTATTATATGTATAGATTGTGACGACGAGAACATATTATTTTTAATGTTTTTTTATATACATTTTTTTCACTTTTAAATGTATTTATGTATTATATCTATTTTATTTATAATACCGAATTAACGAATGAATTCCTCTTCTTTCTTTAAAATTCTTCTGAACAGATATGATTAAAAATAAATGATGGCAATAACCATAGAATAATGGCAAGCAGTAAAAGTGACCACTTTTTTCTTCCACTAAGTGCACGATGCGCGAACTTACCCCCACTACGCCAAAACCTTGCCAAGTTATTTGGCGTCATCTATAGTTGTGAACATTAAGTCCTTATTTAATTCTGTTTTGGTGTTCAATAAGGCGTATATCTATCTATATAGCATTGTCTATGTTTGTTACGTTTGAATGTTTGTTTGTTTGTAGTGGTCCTGATTTCGCTGGTGGTGTGCGGGGCTTTGCTGAGCGTAGTGCTGGGCGTGTGTGCGGTAGTGGCGTGTTCGCGGCGCAGGGCTCCGCGGCCGCAGCGCTCCATCGTCGCCTGCATCCAGGGCATGCCCACTCTGCATCAGGTACGTTGCAGCTATTCAAGTATTTATTGCAATCTATAATGTGCACATACAGGTGAGGTAGAAGAAATAATTACAGAGGAAAGAAGAAGTGGAAAAATAGTGGAAGCAGAGTTTTCATAACCCCCTTTCTATGGATTTTTATTAATATATATTTGGTATGTTAATAATTAAAATAAACTTACATACATATTTATCATAATTGATAAATATGTATATAAGTTTATTTTAATTATTTAAGTATATATAGATGTAATAAGACTTTTACTTTACAGATATTGTTTATTTATAGTTATATTAGTTATTTTTTTTATGCACCTGCCATGTTATTTCTTCGCCACCCATGGTTGACTGGTAGAGAATGCCTATGGCATTAAGTCCGCCTTTGTACATTTTGTGTTGCATAAAGTTTTAATAAATGAGGTATTCCTCGAAGCGCTACCATTTTGAAGCGCGCCTAATGAAGCGCTCCTTTTTTATTCCTCGGAGCGATCCTTTTAGTAGCGCTCCCGATACCATGTTATCGGAAAAGGAGCGCTCCGAGGAATAAAAAAGGAGCGCTTCATTAGGTGCGCTTCAAAATGGTAGCGCTTCGAGGAATACCTCTAATAAATAAATAAATAAAGAGCGCTTTGTTTGTTTTGTTTGGGTTAAGTGAGATGATTGGTGGCGGTGACCTCTCGCGCCCGGCCTTGGTTCAGACCATAGTGCAGTCGCCTCCTTCTACGTAGCGAATGAGGAGGCTGAACGTGCGAGGGAGAGACAACTCTCTTCCTCCCATTCAACCATTTCTTTAGCCACTTTTTCAATTAAATCAGTCACAATTGAAAGTAATGTCTATGTGATATACTTGAATATGTGGTAAAAATAATACCTCAAAACCTATAATAAAAAGTAGGTAGTTAAAAATGACTAAAAACTTGACTGCTCAACTAAAATGCAAAAAACAAGCACATATTAATTAAAAAAAAAATTACAAGCAAGCGGAACCCGTCTCATTTTTATTATTATGTGTTCAATTGGGCCCCAATTGAACATATTATAAAGCCTGCTTGTCAATTTTTTTTTATTGAAGAATTATCACGGTAAATCAGTTCACGCGTTTGGCCTCTACAAAGCCCCATTAGGCACAAACATACATACATAGACTGATTGACGTTTCATGGCCTTGGATGATGGGCCTTCCTTGCGTCGCGCAGTCGGGTACAAAATGATGTTTTTACACAGCTGTTCAAAACATTTGATTCTTATCAAAAAGTATTTACTTTCAGGGTGCAATGCCAAAGCAGAGACAAGACAGACGAGCACTGATCAGCGAGCGAGGAGAATCAGGGGACAATTCTAGCATTCAGAATGCCTCACTACCATACATTCCAGCTAAGGTAAGTACTGCATTATGTTTTTTCCGGATTATTTGTGTTACAGGCAATATAGATAGATAGAACGATATATTCTTTATTTTACACCATAACAGAAAACAAATAAGAACTCAACAACTGAAAAATAGTTATGCAATTGGCGGTCTTATCGCTAAAATCGTTCTTTTACAGACAACCTTTATTATTTACACTTTATGCACATAGGTACAAAGGTGGACTTAATGCCGTAGGCATTCTCTACCAGTCAACCATGAGTGGTGAAGAGATGGTGTGGGAGGTGCAATATCGCACACCTAGATCTAAAGAGAGCTAACTCAAAAATCTCAATTTTTTAGTTATACACACCTCGATGGTATGTATAACTCAAAAATTGAGATTTTTGAGTTAGCTCTCTTTAGATCTAGGTGTGCAATATGTACGTGAAAAGTGAAATTAGAAAAAAAAATAGTAATACAAAAACCTAGTATCATAAAATATAAATCTATATATATGAATAAATACTTATATAAATACATACATATATAATTATACAGGTGTGGCGGAAATAATAGATAACCCTGTAACTCCCGGTAGGTCAGATAATGGTCTATCATATATCCCAATTTCAAACTCAGGTGGTCAGGTATTTCAATGTTATTTATATTTATTTATTTTTTTGAAAATATTGTACCTAGTTTTACAAAATTAGCTGCCGTTTCAACATTTAACGGAGCTTTTTTATTCTGTTTTTGTGTTCTTCTTTAGAATATTGGTGTAATCACACGCATATGAAAATGTTTTGTTACACTAAAATGATTTCAGAAAAAACACATAATACTTACTTTTTAGTTTTTTTAATTGAAACCTGTAACTTTAACTTCATACCCTGAACAAAAAAATGTATGGCACAGTTGTGGCCCATTATTTTAAAAAGTTGTCCATATCATGCGGATTCTAAAATGGTATCATAGTGGCCAGTATCGTACAAGCGTGCAAAACTATTTCAGTTTGAATTCAAAAGGTCCATAATTAAAAAAAAAAAAATTAAATTAAAAATAATGTGATCGTGTATTTTACTAATCTTCTGTGTCATGATATATACTTAAGAAGCAAATGAAAATTAATGGGAAAGTTTTGCTTATTGGTGTAGAAAGTAGATCCGTAATTTATTTTTAAATGCATAGCGACTGTCACATACTCGTAGGTACATCTTTGTTATTTTGACGGTTTCAAACGATTTATCGTCAAAGTTCATATGTGACATAAAGATGTTGGTATACATTCCAGCGCGTGTCGTCGAGCGGCAAGAAGTGCGTGATGTCGGCTCCCCCCTCCCACGAGCCCCCCCCGCCGCCCGCGCCCGCCGTCATGATCCCCCGCGCTCGCCTGCACCCTCACCACGGAGACAGGTTGGTTCCTTCCTAGGAGATTTCTCTCTCAAGAGCCCTGACCGACGGTAGCTTGGACCCTGTTCCCGATACCGGTGGGCTACGGTTTTTTATATTTTTAGTGTTTTTAGGGTTCCGTAGCCGAATGGCAAAAAATGGAACCCTTATAGTTTCGACATGTCTGTCCGTCCATCCGTATGTCACAGCCATTTTATTCCGAAACTATGAGGACTTTACATGTAAAACTTGGTAGGTAGATGTATTCTGTAAACCGCTTTCCGATTTTAAGAGAAAATTTAAAAAATATTTAAAATAAAGGGGGCTCTCCATACATGGAACTGAAACTGAAAATATTTTCTTTCATGAAACCTATACGTGTGTGGTATCTATAGACAGGTCTTTAAAAATGGCATTCAGGTTTTTAAAATGACTTTTTCATAAAGTTAATCGTTTAAAAGATATACGCTTTCAAAGTGGTATAATGTGTGTCCCTCCCCCTCTAACTTCTATAATAATGAAGTGAAAAATCTAAAAAAACCATATGTTGTAGATCTTAATGTAAACTTTCAACCAAAATTGGTTTGAACGAGATTGAGTCAGCAGTTTTTGAGGTACAGTATATTTTATAAAACCGCAAATATAACTTTGTAATTCATACAAATACTATGAAAAACAAAGTTATTTGGCGTAGTTGCAAAAATTGTAAATAAGCTAGTTTTAAGAAATTTGTAAGGTTTTTTTTTTCAAATAAATATATTAAGTATTATTTATTATAGTTATTACGGAACCCTTCATGGGCGAGTCCGACTCGCACTTGGCCAATTTTATAGGTTTACTAGCTGTTGCCCCCGACTTCGTTTGCGTGGGAGGTTTTTCCGCGTAAATCCCGATCCCATGAGAATTCGGGGATCTCTTAGGATCGAAAAAATGCAGACCTGTGACATCTATTAACCCACAACCATTAATTTCTATCGTGTTTATTGCAAAATAATAGAGTTTTAGTTTGTCTCAATTTTGGATCTTGTTTTCTCAGCCGTGAAAATATTGCGAGGAAGAGAAGTTTAGAGCTGAGCAGTGAAGCGAAACTAATCAGTTACTTGGAATCAGGAGCGACTAGCACCAACGATGAGGCAAGTAACTTACATTATGGATACCTACACTGCCCTACACTGACTAAAAAGCCGCTAACCCCAAAAAGTATTTTTCGAGTAAAAATAAGTGGGAAATGATTTTTCTACAAAACTACGCTAGCTAGGACGATGGTAAATTATTTTTGTGGGCATAGCTTCTATGCACAATATATGTGAGGTTTTTTAAAGTAAATAAAATAATCATTTAGTATTGTATTATATTTTAGTATTGTATATACAAGTATTGTGGTTTAGTCACTTTTCAACAAAGGAAGTAAAAAAAAAAAATATTTTGTTTAACTGCTCAGCAAAATTACTATATCTCGAAAAGTATTAATCGTAGGAAAATGATTCTTAGACCAAAAGATAGAGAATCGAAAGTAGTTTCAGTATACATTAAAAAGTGAAAAATGACCTTCTGTGGCTTTTTTTTTATCATGGTAAAATTATCAAATAAGTCCTCCCACCCCGTACTGTCAGACTTTTACTGACTAAAATCCACGGTGCTCCTTCAATAACCCTTTACGTACCGGGGTCACGGTAATGGGATGAGTCCCACGACCCCGGCAGGCTTCGGCCCTCTACGGGGGGGCCTCGTCATATTACCTTTTCTGGCTTAACGGCCTTTTAGTTAGTGCAGGCCAGTACATTTTAAAGGATGTTTTTGTCTTCCGCAAGGTGCTCAGGTAGGCCAACAACCGGCTTCTAAACTCTTGCATATTGTCATCATACGCTTAGACTTTTCCCTACTATATTGGGGTCAGCTTCCAAGTCTAACCGAATGCAACTGAGTATTAGTGTTTTACATAAAACGACTGCCTATCTGACCTCCACAACCCAGTAGCTGGGTAACACGATACCCCTTGGTCTGACCAGTGTCTGATTTACTGGCTTCTAACTACCCGTAACGACTGTCAAAGATGTCCAAACATGTTTTCCGAGGCACGGGGGTATCATACTTCCAAAATCCGGGCTGCTACTGAGAAATTCCCTGCAGAAAAATCCAATAGCACTATTTGCCCGAACCGGGAATGTAACCAGAGACCTCGTGGTCAGCAGTCGCGCTTACAATCACTCGACCAACGAGGCAGTTATTTTCGCATATTGTGTTTGCTATTTAATATCAATCTAATTCCGCCAAGCCCGTTCCATCGTCGGACTACAAGATTAACGGCGATGCGCCATCGTTACATAGTGGACATCCCACCCATACGCACGAAACGTTTTGGGAATACCTTCATTGTGCGTACGGCTATGGAGTGGAATTCTCTGCCGGAGTCTGTGTTTCCTGATCGCTATAACCTGGGAGTTTTTAAGTCAAGAGTATTCACTCTTGACTTAAAAACTAAGAACCAAGAAGATAAAGCACGCTTACCTAGAAGTAACCTGAATAGGTTCAATCGCTTTCCATCAGGTGAGATGGTCGAGCGAGCGAGCCTATCACCAATAAAAAAGCAAGGGCGTGCCATAGAAATTTAGGGTGTGCTTATTGAATGTGTCTCCGCAAAGTTATCACCTTTTTGCGGATTTGCTGGAAGAGATTATTTTGGAATAAGCTTAAGCATCACCTTTGTAGTTACTTTTCCTTTCTTTTCTTTTACTTTTCCTTCTTATACTCTGTATTAATAGTTATATAGAACATGTTATTCGATATTTCTCAACACCTATTCATTATGTAAACTTAAATATGTTTCAGATGAGGAGAAAACACAGTTTGGAATCTTCATACAGTGCCAATAAAGACAGACATAATAAACAAGGTAACTAACTATAGTTTTTAGAGCCAAAGCTTAATAGGGTAGTTCCTGTGTTACAAAATGATTATCTTATTTGGTCCGATAGATCAAATCAATATAAAATTTACAAAGATTAAAAACTTAAAAGTTAAGGAGTGGGCCGTGGGGGCTGCTGACGTCACAGAGTGATAAAAAGTATACTACAGCGTGACGTTACTCTAAATTTCAATATTTTTTGTTAACCTAAGTGAAGGACTAAATAAAATATTTTAGGGAACTATACTATTGAAGTGTGTGAGAAATAGAAAGTTCACTGATTATTACGGGTACGGAATTAGGTAGTATGAACCTTAGTGAAGTGCGAAAAGTAAGGGACCTAAGTCATGCTAGCAAAGGAGGAGAATGAACGCGTGAGGGAGAGATCAACCACGCTCAAAGAGCAATCCAGCAGCATTGACGTGGTCTGACAGGGGCAATGCCTGCCGGGGTGGTGGAAATGTTCTAATGAGATACCATGGCCCCGGAACGTAATTGAGAGAACAGGGTTTTTAGTCAATTAAAGTCTGACAGTCATTAGATGATTTTCTCACCGAAAAAAGATGATTGACCTAGAGGATTCAGCAATAAAAACGGTGCCCGATAGTACCATTAGTAGTGTTTTAACGAGATACCGCGGCTTACAAATTGGGTGAATTAAACAGGGAATAATGCAAATGAGATCTGCACAGAGATATCATTATTAAGGTGATGTTGTAATTTTTTTTATAAAGAGAAATAGCAATGTGGGCAGAATTCACATTACTAGCAATCTGGCTGACTCTTCCAACTAAGTTAAATATGCTTCAGTCTGGAGTGGGTTATGAGTAGGGTTCGAATCAGCGATCTCTCGATCACAAGTCCTTTAGCCTTTATTTTAGCCATTAAGCTATTGACGCTTAGGTTATTTCACGAACGATAAATGATTGATGTTGATATAAATCTATAAGTTTATAATTAGGATTTCAGTACCAAAACATCCGTAATGCCGGAAATCACAATACACGTTAAAGAGGTCCGTAAAGCCCTTTGTAGTCTAGACGTGAACAAGGCCAGTGAACCGGACGGAATACCTGCCAGAGTCCTAAAAAGTTGTGCTCCAGAGTTGTCACCTCTCTTGACTCACCTGTATCGCCTTTCCCTCAAAACCGGAGTGGTGCCAGTGCCCTGGAAGCTTGCTAATGTGCAACCAGCACCCAAAAAGGTAGCCGTGCCGATCCTGCCAATTATAGACCAATCGCCTTAATCTCCATACTGTGTAAAGTAATGGAAGGGGTACTCAACAACAAGTTGCTGATATACCTTGAAGACAAGGAGCTCCTTAGCGACCGCCAGTATGGCTTCCGCCGTGGTCGGACCACCGGAGATCTTCTTGTGTAAGTCACGCACTGTTGGGGTGAGGCCATTGAAAAACACGGAGAAACCCTTGCGGTATTTCTCGACATCTCAAAGGCCTTTGACAGGGTCTGGCATGCTAGTCTGCTGAGCAAACTTCCTGCATTCGGTGTTCCTGCTAGCTTATGTAACTGGATTTCTGACTTCTTGAGTGAGCGGTTGATCCGAATGTTCATCGATGGCTGCTTATCGGATCTTATGGCAATTAATGCCGGTGTTCCTAAAGGGTCTGTTCTTTCTGCGATTCTTTTTCTGCTGTATATCAATGACCTACTTCAGCTGGGAGCAGTTGAGTACGCGGATGACAGCACAGTCTCAGAAAGATACTTATCCAGTTCTAGAGCTGCTGTCAGCTCTAGAACTGAATAAGTATCTTTAAGGACGAAATTGCCACTCTCAGAAAGGCCATGATAGAGCGCATGAATTCGATCTTAAATCTCGTTTCCAAATAGGGTGACGACAATCTGGTCAAATTCGACGCTCTGAAAACACAGGCTTGTCTTTTCAGCGCTAAAATGAGCCCATTTTAACTATCCCGTAAGTACAATCTTACTTCGGGGAGGGTGCGCAGGAGCTCCATGACCTGATTCCTCCATCTCTCTTTCACTACCGGTCTACCGGACGCACGGCTGGGTACCATCCACACTTGGTTGATATACAGTCTTGTCGTACCAAGCGCATGGCCAAGTTGTAAAATTCACTGCCAGCTTCTGTGTTCCCTGCCACTTATGACCTTTCAGCCTTTAAAGCAAGAGTAAATGGGCATCTTCCGGGCTCGCTCGTCACATCTTAGACCTCATCTATCGCTTACCATCAGGCGAGATCGAGGTCAAGAGTGTGCTCATCCATAATAATAAAAAGACATAATTTTAAACAACACCCCAGCGGTGACGTCCAGTGGTTTCATTGATAAATAATACATGAATTTGTATTTAGCCTAGGTTGGGCTTAGACAGGCTTTTGACATTTAAATCGTAAGTTTAAATGTCAAAATCAGACTCAGACTCAGACTTCAGACTTCTACTGACTACAAACTCAGCCGGCTCCTCAAGATGCCCTAGAGTTCCGGGGCCGCGGTATCTCCCGGCAGGCAATGGCAATGAACGGGCCCCATCAATGCTGCTGACTGCTCTTTGAAATCATTATCCCCTATCCCTAACAGTCAGTAGTTACTCTGTCTAGTCTCTTGGTTGATTTCGTGTTGGCAGTTCATTAATAAATACGCAAAATTAAACTTTAATTATCTACATATTGCAGGTGCTTTAGTATCAGCAGGATTCAAGGTATCGACCACAATAAGGCCGGACGAGTCTGCAATGAAAGACGATCGAGACGATATGTCTTCTATCACCAAAGGGGACTTAGAGGCTGAACTAGCGCGATTTGATACGCTACGGAAGTCTTACAGGTAATTATTTAATGACAAATATTGTATACTAGTTAGTTACTACTAGTTAAATATTGTATGTAGTTTAGTCGCTAAGCTATCATCTGGGTGGTTTCTTAGCGTGAGCTCTGACCGCCAAGTGATCGCTGAGCGAATATTATCTTTGACAGCTCTTGTCGCTCAGCGACAAAACTAGTGAAGCGAGTAGTCGCCTTCAGTGTGAACAGTCAGAGAGCAACTATTAATATATGCATCTCTTTCGTTTACACTGAATGTATATTTTATTGTGCGTTTCATGGGCAGATAAATCACCGATAGTTAGTCGTTTAGTCGCTCGCCGGCAGTCGGACAACTGCCTTAGTAACAAAAAAATGACTAGGAACTGACCCCAACATAGTTTGAAAAAGACTACGCAGCTAAATTAATTATTACATTAAGTACTAGCTGAGCCGGCGAACTACGCACCGCAATTTTTTTGCGATATTTCTGAGGTCATCGGAAAACTTGAGGCTAGAGGTACCGAGTCACTCCACCAATTTCTTTGGTAAGTCGTTCGCAGCTCAAGCAGTACGACTGTGGAATACTCTTCCCGTGTCAGTAAGACAAGCACAAAACCTTCCTTCTTTCAGAAATATGGTAAAAGATCTCTATCTCTCTCTTTAATTTGTTACTATTTTTGTATATAACTCAGCTTTGTTCTTTTTATGTATGTATATGTATATATATATTGAGTATGTAGGTTTCTTCTATCTAATCTAAAAAAAACATATAACTTAGATCTTAATGTAAACTTTCAACCAAAATTGGTTTGAACGAGATCGGGTCAGCAGTTTATGAGATACAGCACATTTGCTAAAACCGCAAATATAACTTTTTAATTCATACAAACACTATGAAAAACAAAGTTATTTGGAAAGTAGTTGTAAAAATTGTAAAAAAGCTAGTTTAAAAAAAAATTGTAAGGTTTTTATTGTCTTATAAATATATTAAATTATATTTATTATAGTTACTACGGAACCCTTCATGGGTGAGTCTGATTCGCTCTTGGCCAATTTTTGTTTTATGTATAAAGTAGCTATGTCTCAGTAGTCAAGTATCCGAGCAATGGTTGTAAATTATGGAACCATTTATTTAAATTATTTTTTATTATAATTTTAGTCAAGAAGATTTGTCAGAATGGACAGACGCTGAAAGAAGACTTGGAGAATTGTGAGTAAACACTTTGTTACTTACTAAATATTGTTATTTAGAATATAATATTACACCAACCCTTCTTATATATTGATTAAAACTTTATTTAAGGATTTATACCTGAGGCATTCTCTTCTTATTAACTATTGGTGGTGACTAGATAACTTGGTAGGTGCATAAAAAAATTAACAAGAAAGAAAATATATGTATTTTAGATAAGTGGTATGGATGGTAAAAGGTATAAACATATGTTATTGTAATTAGTTTTTTGTAAGCCGTTATAACATATATAAAACTTAACTAAGCTTACTTTATTAATTATATTCTTGCAAATTATTTTCTTATTTTCTTGCAAAATTTATTCATTCATGCGCAAGTTGCCTTTCCGTTTTCTAAAACTACACTCAATAAATAGTCAATTGAAGCGACAATAGCCTATTAATGGCTTAGATGTCGGACTTGTGATCGAGAGATCGCGGATTCGAACCCACCAAACAACAAATTCGAACAATATTGCAACATTTCCACTCCAGACCCAAGCATATTTAGCTTAGTGGGGGAGGGGGTTAACAAGATTGCTATTAATGGGAATTTTAATAATATTGATAGTTCCCTTTAAAAAAAAAATCGTTGCTCTGCTAATGTCTATGTTTCAGGACCTTATCGGAGGCTAGATCAGTGGGTGGAACTCTACCTGCTAGCACTGGAAGAGCAGCTTCATCAACGCGTCTGACACATCAGGTATCTTCAATATTATAATTTCACTGTATTATTTTTATAATTATATAGTTGTAGATTATTAATGAAAACATGACCTTTCGCAGTAATTATATTTAGCAACCGTTTGATTTGTCAAGGTAGGATTTCATAGTTAAATAATAACAACCGTACGGGTCGATCTTAAAGGTCGCGCTAAGCTTGCCGAAGTCTGTGGATGGCCAAGTATGGCTAATAATAGTTAATATAATATAGTTTCCCTGTTGAACATGAATGAAATAAGAATATGCGAAAGAACAGCAGTAATTAAAATATTTTAAAACAAACAACATAGGTACATTTTTTTATTTATGATTATAAGCAATAGTAACATGATTATTTTAATTTAATTTTATATGGGTCATGGACCTGTAGTAAATGGATTTTTTATTTTTATTTTATACAAATTAATACAGGTACTGAGGCTAATTTATGTTTATATTTTCCCAAGACTGTAACATCTACTGTATACACATTGTGGAAAGCAAAGAAATGAATATGAATTTACTATTTATCTTTAACTAAGTTTTTTATAAGCAGTTATTATGCATTTTTTGTGTCATTAAATAAATCTATTTGTGCGAAATTAGTGTTATATGTTCGAAATTTGTGTTACATGTTCGAAATTTGTGTTATACGTTCGACATTAGTTATATGTTCGACATTAGTGTTATATTTTTAGTGTTAATAGTTATACCAAACGCACGTAGGATATACACGTAGAATTGAACCCCGATCCTCCACAGCACTGTATAATGTTTGCACCCCCTCACCAGGAGCACACGATGGCCGAGCGAGACCTGGGCTCCACCTTCCTACTGCCTCATGTGCACCTCTACAAGCCAGATCTAGTGGGTATCCTGCACTAACTTCTTTATCTTCTCTTAGTTTTCTTAATTGTCATCTTTACTATACAAGGTGTCACAGATTAAGCGCAATACCTCAGACATCCCAATTAGAATATTAAAAGTCTAAACCAACATCCGTAACTAAATAAATTGAAACCAAACCTAGACATTTTTTTATAAAATAATTATCCTTACTAAATGCAAAACGTATGTGCGTTATACGATATCCTTACGCAGACGCATACACTCGTGCAATGTTAGCAGCCGACACGCACACGAGCGCATTTCCTTGAATTAAGGATTGTATTAATTTGTCATGATACTGTGTATCCATTCTAAGTGAATTGAAAGATTTTACCGTCAAAATTTAACACCTATTTTTTATGACGGAAATCGATTCAGAAGCCGATTCTAAACCAACTACTTTCAGGAATTGCGTTTATTCTGTTACATGTTGTATATACAACTAACTAATGTTGTGACATGTTTTGAGTTTCCTTATATATCGATCGTTCGGTACTGTTTCAAGCGCAGTCACGAATGAATTGATTTGTTAATTTTAAGTCATTAACATTACTAACTATTCTTGCTATGTACATTTACGAGACTGCTTAGTTTATTAAAATCTATTTATAATTATTTCAAAAACTATCCAATATTGTGATACATGCATGAAATTGTGCGACAGAAAATGCAGAACCGCTTTGATGAAAAAGAGCTTTTTTGGCATGGCTCTGAAAATGTATGACTAAATTGCCGATATTATTAAAAATATCCATACTTTAATAGTAAAGTTTAAGAAAAGTCTACTAACCGTAGCTATTAATTGATCAATGTTATTATACTGTTGAAGATTTTATAAATGATAATTTTTAATCGAAATTTTATAGAGAATTAGCCATGTGCTAGAATTCACATTACTAGCAATATTGTTAACCCCTCCAACTAAACTGAATAGACTTGTGTCTGGAGTGGGTTCACGGCAATAGTGTAATGGGTGGGGTTCGAACCCGAGACCTTTCGATTACAAGGCCGACATTTTAGCCATGAGACTATTGTCGCTTATTTTATTTATTTATTATTTATTTATTTTATTATTTATGTACACACAGTAAAATACAATAGGGCAACATAATTATAATATTTGAGTACAAAGGTACTGCTTATTTCTTAAGAAATTTCTTCCAGCAGACCTGCGAAAGGTGTGAGAACAAGAAGAGAAATAAAAATTAATATGTGAAGTCTAAAACTAAAATATTAAATATACCTACACATACGTATAATGCAATAAAAATAACATATACTTAAATAAATACATAATGTTAGAATATATAAACATATAAATATATACATAAATAATTAACACAGTTAAGAGGAAAGGTAATGCTCTTTTAATCGACATTTGAATAAAGATATAGTTTTTAAATCACGAATGCTAGGCGGAAGTGAGTTCCACAATCTTACAGCATGGACAGAGAAGGAATAAGAGTAGTAGCTAGTTTTATGAGGATGAGATTTAAGGAGGGATCTAAGGTGTAATCTACACGGTACGTCTTACTTTACTTATATGTTGAGTTTGTGTAGTTTTTGAATTGTTTGGAGTTACATTCCATACTAAATATAATATGTTTGTGCGCCTTCACAGCAAAACATATCGCCCAACACTTTAATGTAAATACCTATGTTTCACATAACTGTTGCAAGTGCCATGATCACGGAATCAGAATATTTATAATATAAAATATTCTGATTCCGTGATCATGGCACTTGCAACAGTTCCGATATATTGGAAAGAAAGAAATTTGAAATACTTTTTCTTTCTCGAAAACTATCGCTTCGTTTCTGTCTTTCCGACTTATAAGTGTGAGAGAAAGACAAAGCGATATTTTTCGAAAACGATAATAGTAAAACTTTATCTTGCATCTGCTTTGTAGTTTAAAATAAAACAGAGTTCAACTACTGCCTTGCTAATAAACTTTTAGATAAAGTTACTTCCCTCCGTGATCTTGGGGTTCAGCTTGATTCGAAGCTGCATCTAGATGCTAATATAGACAAAATAGTTAGTAAGGCTTACCAAATGTTTGGTTTCGTAATGAGAGCATCTAGGGAATTTAGTCGCCCTTCCACCTTTTTGCATTTATACAAATCTATAATAAGGCCACAATTAGAGTTTGCGGTACCTATATGGAACCCACTGTACAAGAAATATAATGAGACTTTGGAGTTGGTACAACGTAAATACCTTCGTGCTGTAAACTACAGATGTTTTCGAAAGAGAGTCTCATACAGCCTACTTCTCAAAAAATACGATCTCCTTACCTTGCAGTCGAGACGGAAGCTCCTGGATGTTATGACTCTGTTTAATGTGTGCCGGAATAAATTTGATTGTCCTGACCTAGTGAAGAATTTAAGTTACCTTGTTCCCCGAACAGTACATGTACGTGAGGTACGCACACGACACTTATTTGCTACTAGCCGTTGTAAATCCAATGCTGGTTCACGCTCACCTCTTCATCGTTTAGTTGAGACTTACAATGAGTTTGGCACAGTCGACATATTTTTCCTCAGCAAAAATTTATTCAGGAAACAAATTCGAGCAATTATTAAGGATCGGCAGTTGACTTTGTGATTAACGTGTAATTTCGTCTGCCCTGTTTATGAAATCATTTGTATTTTACATTTTCTGCACCGCACTTTATTAACTGTTGCTTTTCTTTTAGTTTATAAAGTAAATCTCACCGTATTATAATTATGTCGCTCTAGTTTTTATATAGTAATCCGTGGAAAACGTTGTGGGTAGCATATTTACCATATTTTTGTATGTAAGCCTATGTATAACTATGTAATATGTTACTGTTTGTTTTTTCCCTAAAATAAATAAATAAATAAATAACTAGTATCCTTGCACTTAGTGTAGTAATCTGAACACTTTAGCACTTTTTAAGCAATTCTTACATTTGAGAACTTGAGATTTTCTAATCAGTTGTTTATCAGATGCTGAACAGAGCTGAGGTTTTATATGAGTAAAGCTCTTGTTTTAAAATATGTATTGAATTGCTAGATATTGTATGGTGGACATTCCACCCATACGCACAAAACGTTTTGGGAATACTTTCCTTGTGCGTACGGCTAAGGAGTGGAATTCCCTGCCGGAGTCTGTGTTTCCTGATAGCTATAACCTAGGGGTCTTTAAGTCAAGAGTGAATAGGTTACTTCTAGGCAAGCGTGCTCCATCTTCGACCACATCATCACTTACCATCAGGTGAGATGGTGGTCAAACGCGAGGATATGATCAATAAAAAAAATAGAAAAAAAATTACTAGCTAACCAGTTTCAGAACATTAAAGTCATTACCAATATTATGACGGTATCTTTCTATAGCCCTATGGATATTTCTGAGGTAAACTCATTCACTAACTCATTTATTCATTTTGATTTCAGGCACTTTATTTTTCAAATTTATTAGGACACACTGGCTCATTATCTTGTTTCTTATTTTCAGACAAGTGACGTATCGGAATTCGACTCGCTGTGAATATCAAGACCAAGTTGGAGTGTTTTAAACAAGTTATATTGTAGCTGATTGTGCATTACAGTCTGTCCTTTTTTTAAATAAATCCATTTGATTCAAATATGATAATTTGTGAAAAGCAATCAATGTTGGAATGATTGAAATTGCTAAAAAGAACTAGGAGCTTTTCTTCCCTTGAATCATAGGGTTTTGAGGCTAAGGATATTTTCACGAGGCGTCTATTATTACCACCAAAGTAAAGACTTTATCTAATTTATTTAACTTATTTATTCTTTTAACTTATTTTAATTATTGAATGCTTAAGTTTCCATTTATAGATTTGCTACATTTCTATCTGAATCCAACAGAACGATTAAATGAAATTATTATTATAAATGCCATAGTAAATATAAGCATTTTTAGAGTATAAGTATAACGACAAAAGTGAAAATAATTTGAATGAGAAATCTGAGAATTTTGTAGTTAGGGTATTTTTATAAACGATTTCTTATTTGAAGAATTTTCATTTGTTACAAAAAATTGTGCAACCGACAGGGCCAATTTGATATTGTATTTCTCTATTGAAAAAATCGCCATGCTTTCCCGATGAATTCTGTATATTATATTATTATTTAAAATCTTGTGACATTATTTCCCTTAAACATTACATTTATTTAGAATTGAATTAAGATTTTGTTTAATTAATATTACAATTTTGAAACATGGAAAAATAAATAATTACCTAGGAATGTTGTTTTGATGAAAAAAAATGCATGGTGATATTTCAGAATTGGTTATTGTTGTAAAAATAATGTGGATACTCATATCAAAGTATAGTTAATGGTTTGTATCTTTTCGTTAAGGTTTTTATACTTTTTGTTAATAAACTATAATTATAAAAATGTTTTCGTTTTATTTATAATTTGCCATTACCTGTTTTGACTACATGTACTATGTACTTCAGAATTGGAACAAGAGTGTACACCAGGAGGGGCGCACTTAACACTGTCATCAATTTCAATAGACGATAGCGTCATCTGATGTTTGGTGGGTTAAACAGACTTGGCAGCCCTCTTATCTTAATTTGTCAACTTGTCAAACAAATATCATTGTCGGCCATTTTCAACTCTGGCTTTCCTGACGTTGATGCGCTTTCCGAAATTCCGAGTTTATCTGAGCTAATTCTGTTAAAATTGTTACTTGTTACTGTTATTTGTTTTGTTAACATTAACTGAACTTCATACGTGTTCTTTTTTATTTAGGTCAAAACCCTGATTGTGACCCTAATATTTAAGAAAGACTCGGTACCTACTCATCGTAAGTATGTATACCTAGGTGTATATTTGTTAGAGCCTTAGTTCACTCACCAAACTTAAGGTGGCAGCACTTTCCATACATGCATATTTTACCACAGAGTTTTTTTTTATTTTATTATGGTTTTTATTTACTCTTCTATATCAATATTTTCTTTCCAAACAAATATACAGAATTGTTACTCTTTCCCTCTATAGTTACTTTTTGGTGTACACTAATACCCAACTGATTTGGCGTACCTGCGCAGAAAATGAATTTTCAAAGCGCGGAAATGTTATTGACCAATCGGCACGCTCCACGCACCGCGCTTCTTTTCCTTTACCGCTATTTTATTGGCAGCTGCCGCCATATTAGCGCGCGATGCGTGACGCGTGAGTAAGACGGAACTAACATCTGCAGTATATTATGAACCTTATACTAATGATCTAAGGTTGATTGTTAGTTTTAAGCATTCTTTCGTTAATCTTTGGGGCCATACTCAAGCCATACTTTATTTTCTGTGCGACCGAATATTCACGACGCGCCTTATCAGTTGGATACCACTGTAATGAATAACATGGAAACCCACTAATACTACAAGTCTACAAGTTACCCCCAGAAATAATAGTACTTTCTTACTCTGCCTTTTTTTATTGATGATATGTGTTTATCTCACCTGATGGTAAGCGATGATGTGGTTTGGATGAAGCTCGCTTAGCTACAAGTAACCTATTCACTCTTGGCTTAAAGGCTGTAAGATTATTGCTATCAGGTAATACATAGGTACTCCGGCAGAGAATTACACTCTTTAAACAGTTAATATGTTTTGGGAATACTTTCATTGTGAGTAAAGACTCACAGTGAAAGTATGTATTCCCAAAACATTTTGTGCGTATGGGTGGGATGTCCAGCATGTACCGATAGCGTATCGCCGTTCGTCTTTAGTAGATTTAGCCCAAGAAACCAGCATCGGAAACACAATGTTGATTCTAATCTCCTGGATCCTGGTGAGTGACAGAACGAACCAAAGCTGCAAAGTACCTTCTCAATATCATAAACACTTATTCTGCGAGCGAAGCCACGGGCAGAAACTAGTGTGTGCGTTAGCTACGAATGTTACGATTGCTCCTCCAAGTTATCCAAACATAAAATAAAACAGTCAAAAACCCAAAGGTTGACTGGTAGAGAATGTCTTGCTGCATTAGGTAAGTCCGCCCATGTAGGTAACACTATTGTAACTACATGAAGTTTGAATAAATCAATCAAAACTAAGATCATTATATCTGAACAGCATTACGTATGCACACATGAAAACAATAATATGTAAAAAAGTAAATGTAATTCAAATTCAATCTTATTATCGTCGACGAAACTCAAAAACCAAACGTCTTGTTGGTGATCAAGTGAATGGAGAAACGACTATCGGAGAACGTTTGCAGAAACATGTGCGGGTGTCACGACAATCATTGTGCAATGATTATACCCAGACATTTTGTGAAGCTTACTTTTTAGATGAACTCACAGGTACAACAACTCACTGAAAAACAGTTTTCACTGACGTGTATTCTGATTCTGAAATCTGCTTCCTATTCTGAGACCTTTTATTTGAGGAAAATCAAATGAAGTTGCTTTTCAACTGACGACAAAAAAGGAGGAGGTTATCAATTCGACGCATATTTTTTTTTAAGAAGACGGCTGAACCGATTTGGAAAATTCTTTTCTTGTTCCACAGATGGCCGCCGAAACTACTCAATAATAAGTATTTCGTGGATTGCGATTCGATTACTTGAATATGGATGTTAAGCACTTTATGCTCGTCACAATGCATATGGTGATGCAGAGCTGATGGTGAAGTACCAGGAGAACTACTCAACAATTAACGGCCCAGCATTGACAAAAGCAATATTTTGTAAAACGTTATAAGTAGTTGACATTTAGGCTCTTGTAACTAGGTAAATTAAAAATCGGCCAAAAACGAAAACAAAACTAAAGACACCGACTACCGAAATTAAAGTTATTTTTCACTTCACAGTGTTTTTTGGGAGTCGGTTTAATTTTTTGGTAAAATGTTTTTTTGTAGTACCTATTTAGGGTTAAGAGGTTACATCGTCGTTTGGCTATTTTTGTGAGTCCTGATCCAGGAACGGTTATCCAGTATAGCTAGGTAATGAGATACACCTGGGCAAGACCAGTGACTGATTTTCTGGCTTGTAATTGCCGGGACTAACGGCTTTGCGTTATTTCGGTGAGGCATGGAGGGACCACGAAATGTTGAAATTGTAACCCAGCCATTGACCGAACCCGGCAAGCGTTGCTTAACCTCGAAAATCAACTTCTTAAGCGATAAGTAAATTCAAATAATTCATTGCAGTTTCCGGATCGTTTAGGCATTCTCCTCATCATGAATAATACCTAATGTTCCGTCCAACGTGAAACAGAACGCAGCATTTTGGTTGGCAACATTATTATCTATGGTCTTGTCTTTGAAAATGACTTGACATTATAATTTTCCTTGCAAAAGGCAACCGCCGAGTTTGTTGAGATTGATTTATTGTTTGTAATTGAAAATCGAGTTGAATCTGCGCGGTTAAGGATAAATTGATTGTGATTAGTGATTACTTGAAATCTAGAATCCCGAATTGAGTGGAAACCTGGGATATTTTGAACAATAACGCCGTATTGAAGTCAGCAGAATGACACGCGAACTTTGGTGAAAGTAATTGTGAATTGGTGCCAAAATACGCCTGTGGGGCAACGTTAATGCTGTCTGGACCACGCCACATTGTGAAGACCGGCGCCTTGTGAACGTCCATGAACACTTGACCATCATTACACGTTTCAATTACTCATTACATACTTACACACATATCACGGACGTGGCCTGAGGAAGGTCGAAGCTTGTCGTCCCAGCTCAGAGGGTAGGTCTAGGCTATGAGCTTAATCATTACGGCCTAAAAGCCTATTGTTTGAAAAGCAACGTTAAAGCTCCGTGTAATCGCGGACAGTTCGGCATACCAGTTACCGTTGGCTGGCTTGGTACCGAACACCTAATATCATTAGGATAGCTACCAAGTCTAATGAAATGTATGACACTCAACAAGACATCGCAACAAACTACACCTGGATTTGAAGTCTCAACCAAAAGTCGAAATGCGACGCTTAGTTTACAATTGGTATAACACCAACAACAACCTAATTATTAAAATAGTAGCAATTCACATGTAATGTCCGTACTTAATAAGTACTTCACAGTCATCTTGAATCAAGATGCAAGTTGCACCTGGCATGCCTTTTGTTGGGTGTTTTAACAAATTAAGCATAGCTGGCTGCCGAAAGAAGGCAATGTTCACAGCAGCTTGCGTCTCGATCTCATCGCACGGCAACATTGAGAGGCAGTTTCTATTATGTGGCTTCAAACATCTGGAACAATCTCCTGCCTCCTATTAGAACATCGAACTCGTTAAATCTGTTGAGAAAATACTTGCGACAGTATTTGATAGCACAGCGGAGGCTGGACATAGTAAATTTAAATGTTTCTCTGATAATTATGATGCTATGCCAATTTGAGTGCAATCTTATTGGTTTGTAGTGTAGTGTACAGCTGGTGCACGTGCAACTAGAAATAATACACATATTGTAGCGTAAATAAAATTAAGTGCTCAGTAAAACACAAACCGCTACTTAAAACGTTTAATTTTGATTAAAAGGAAAAAGATAGAAAACAAGTACTTAATTAAAAAATATAAAAAAGTTAAATATTAGTTATTATTGGGAACCTTTCAGTGATGGCGTGGGTTAACTTAGCGGAAAGAAAAAGAATGTTATCGAAAGTATTATGCAAATATTTTTAACTTACCTAACAAAAAAATCGATTGCAATCGGTTATAGCTAGGCGAATACGCATTATTAGTAATTTTAATTACAAAAACACTAAGAGCATCCAACGCGTCTTGATAGGCCTTAGGTTAGAAAGAGTTTTTGACGTGAGAATTTTTAGATTAGAAATATACAAATTAGGTGCACTATTTAAAATAGAACTCCTGCTGCGAAAACTCGGTAATTCCTGGACGGCTGAACACGACTGTGGGAAGTAACGTAGAAATCACGGAGCCACTGCGCTGCGGAGTCCGCATCTACCTCGTACCCTCTTCAGGCCTTTGAGATGGACGTCTCAGGCACAGGATGTGCTCGGATATCGGGCGAGAGCGCCCCGACCTCCGTCGTCGATAACCGACGTCGCTTGCCCGTAGGGTGGAGCCAAAAATTGGCTTGTAACGGGATCTAAACAAAAAAGAAACTTCAGACCACCGATGCAAGCTGAATCTCTGATTAATTATGAAACTAGTGCGAAATGGATCGAAAAGAAAAAAGACGACAATACATACCAAATTAACCAGAAAATCACACACAGACTATACTTTTGCTAGGACACTTTATATTTTTTATTGGGTTTACACCAACAGAAAAAAAACTTTCATTTCATAATTTCGATATTAATCACAAAAAATAAGGTCGACCATCACTTATCGGGTCCCAAAAATGTTATGACGCCGTCAAAAGGCAAACAACCGACGATTTTTTCACGATTCCTGGTTCAAATGTGAATAACAGCTATGAAGAAAAAATTTTTTATTGAAAAGTTTGGATTAGGATTGGAGGAAGTTTTAACCGTAGCGGTTTTACGCTACAGTACCCCATTTCCAGTAAAAAAATTGAGAGTAGCAACCCTAAAGGTGAGTGGCAACCCTAAAGGAAAGGTGAGTGACAACCCTAAAAGAAAGGTGGTTGACAACCCTAAAAGAAAGGTGAGAGATCAACCCAAGTGAATGTATCAACCCAGTGAGAGGGTGACAACGCTATAACAGATTGACATCACAACAACAGATTGAAAACACAACAACAGATTGAAAACACAATAACAGACTGACAACACAAAAGGGATAGCATCAACCAAGAGTGAAAACCATAATATACAAATTAAATAAACTAGCCTAACTAACTTAAAACTAAATACATCAAATCAACAACATCGAAGTGCAGCTGATACTGAATAAAATTGAAAGCCGGCCTCCAGTTTAGACGTTAACAGTGCGAGCTTCAGATGCGTCTCCTAAACCTACATTAGAATAGAAAAACAAACGATAGATCTAGAGTAATATTCTTAAATATATATAGGAACAAAGAACAATAATCAACACGAAACAAATAAGAGTTGAGATTAAGAAATAACTTAAAAATACGACGAAAACTCAAAGGAAGTCAAACAAAAACTCGAAGTCGAACACAAAAGCTCGAAGTCAGATAAAAACTCGAAGTGAGACACGACTCAAAGTACAACACGACTCAAAGTCAAACACCACTCAAAGTCAAACACGACTCAAAGTCGAACACGACTCAAGGTCAAACACGACTCAAAGTCAAACACGACTCAAAGTCAAACACGACTCAAAGTCAAACACGACTCAAAGTCAAACACGACTCAAAGTCAAACAAGACTCAAAGTCAAACACGACTCAAAGTCAAACACGACTCAAAGTCAAACACGACTCAAGACTGAATTTAAGAGCTTAAGTTATAGAGGGATAAGTTAGAAGGTTAAGTTAAAGAGAGAGGGTTAAGTTGAAGAGGGTGGACCTTAAATCAAAATCAAAAATACGACGCCTAATGAGAGGAAATGGTTATGAATAAATATTAACTCCAGGGAGGAATGAGGGTCGAAATAATAAAAGAGGTGTCGTTAATTGAAAACTAATGGCCTAACATAAGTAATGCTGATTAAGTTAAGAATATGGAACAAATTAATTCATTTAAGTATGTCTTTTATATGATATTGTCCAATATGATGAGAATCACAGTCTTGTAGGACATATGTAGTCATGGAGATGACTCTGATCACACGACATTTAATGAAACGAGGAGCAAGCTTTCCTGTAAAGTATTCAGCAGCTGACGATTTTGAAAAATTACGCCTCCATACAATGTCGCCGGCATTAAGTGTAATAGCCGTCCGGTTCGTATTGTAATTTCGTGAATTACGGAGAAAAGCAGAAGAAAGATTGTCCGCTACTTTTGCGTAAATCTCGGCGAGCGAAGTTAGATTACTCGCGTGTTGTTCCCGACTTTCAGCTAAATTAGTGCTTAGAGTCTGGTTATTCGCACGCGATGAATCCATACAGACTTCTCTACCGAATATGAGAAAGTTTGGCGTAAACCCTGTGGCTAAATTAATACATGAATTGAGGTAAAGTTTGACCTTGGGTAACAATTTAGCCCAATTCCTTTGGTTCTCGCCAACCAATATGCTCAAACAAGTAACGACACTTTGGTTATAACGTTCTACCGTGTTTGCTTGTGGAGTGTAATAAGGGGTATATGTAGGGGATTCAATGCGAAACGATCTAAGAAAGTTTAAAAACTGATTACTACGAAAAACGGTAGCATTATCACAGAGAATAGACCGTGGAACTCCGAAGTTAAAAAATATTTCAGATTCCAAAGCTTTTATAACTGAATTGGCGTCAATCCTTTTAAGGGGCACTAACCAAACATATTTAGAAAAAACATCGACCATAGATAAAATGTATTTGAACCCATAATAAGCGATTGGAAGCGGTCCAATAACGTCGATAGAAATCATTTGTAAAGGTAAAGAAACTTCCTTTGGATAACACATATGACCACGTGGTTGGGAATTCGCGATCTTATAAGCTTTACAAACCTCACATTGCCATAAAGTCTCAGAAACATTCGAAACATATTTGGCCAGTAAAAGTTATCCTTGAGCTTAAAATAAGTCTTTGAAACTCCAGGATGTATAGAGAGAGGATTATTATGAGCTTCCCATATAGCGGATTTAACTTTTTCAACGGGTAAAACTACGCGCCAAGGATCAGAGCACAATGGGTTAGTGATTGGCATGCGTCTTAACAGAACACCGTTCCGAATGGCGTAAGCTGGAAACGTTTGAGGGGAGTCACGAGCCCCTAAATACACCTTTTTATACCATCTATCATTGGTATGGTCAGGTCCTTGATCGAATGTAACCGGACTCGCGTACATTCTAGATAAAGCGTCTGGAACGACGTGTTGCGACCCTTTGCGATTAATGATATCAAACGTGTATTGGGAAATCACAGTAGCCCATCGCGCCAAACGCCCTGAGGGATTACATAGTGTGAGGAGCCATTTCAAGGCCATATGATCGGTTATAACAGAAAACTTCATTCCATCTAAATAACAGCGAAAATGTTTAATGGAATCAAGAACGGATAAAAGTTCACGTTCAGTTGTACTATAATTGCGTTCTGCTTTTGAGAATAAGCGTGAATAATAAGCGATAGGATGTTCAACACCATCGAACTTTTGAGAAAGAACTGAACCAAGACCAACAGCTGACGCATCACATTGCAAAATGAAGGGCTTCGAGAAATCTGGACATGCCATAACGGGAGTATTGATGAGCGCATCCTTTAATTTTAGGAATGCTTGATCGGCGGCATCATCCCAACTTATAGGGTCACGACCCTTCTTTTTTCCTATAAGGGCAGTGAGTGGAGCTATTATAGAAGAAAAACCATCAACAAAACGCCTATAATATGAGCATAACCCAATAAAACCACGTAGTGACTTAGCTGTAGTAGGAACGGGATAATCCCTAATAGCATCGAGCTTGCTGGGATCAGTTTGTAAACCCTTTTCGTTAATGATATAACCCAAATATTTCAATTCGCTTTTACAGAACTCGCATTTTTTTAGGTTAATAGTTAAACCGGCCTCCTTGAGACGGTCTAGTACTTTTCTAAGGAGCGAGAGGTGACTATCAAAGTCTTTTGATATTATGATTAGATCATCGACGTAACCGAAAACGCAATTATCACTGGTCGAAGTGAATTCAAAATTGACGATCATATCAGTAAGGCGCTGCATCTCGGAAGCTGCATTCGTGAGACCAAATGGCATTCTGACGAACTCAAATAAACCTCGTTGTGGAACTATGAAAGCGGTTCTTTCACAACTCTCATCATCAGCGAGAGGAATCTGCCAAAATGCACTCCTAAAATCAAGAGAACTTATATACCTTGCACCTCGAAGGTTGTCAAGAATATCGTGAATACGGGGGAGCGGATAAGAATCTCTAGTAGTAACGCTATTCAATTTCCTACTATCAACGCAAAAACGTACAGAACCGTCCTTTTTGGTAACCATCACAACAGGACTGGCCCATGGAGAACGTGAGGGACGAATGACACCCATCTCCAGCATCTTATCGATTTCCTCATTGAGCAACTTTAACTTAACAGGTGAAAGAGGGTAAAAACGTTGTCTAATTGGTGGTCCAGTAGTGTTTATTTTGTGTGATAGCCAAGTAGTCTTACCAAGGCCAACTTTATCGGATGAAATGACATCGAATTCCTCAATGACCCGTTGTAACTTTAGCTCTTGGTCTGGTAATAAAACGTTACGAGGGTAAATGTATCGAACCTCGCTAATGCAATTAATCTGAGGAAGGGATTGAGAGTCAGAGGGAAGGGTATGTGAGTCAGGAGGTAGGGAATTAGAGTCGGGAGGAAGGTACATATTACCTTTGATATTTTTGTTAAAAGCTTGACTAAAAACTGAAGTCAAACCGAACTTATTCCAAAATTCGATACCTAAAATAACTGAAGAAGACATAGAACGTGCTACTAAAAATTCGTGGACAAAAGTCGTACCATTAAACTTAACTGGGAGAAAGATAGTTCCTAAAATATCAATAGGAGAGTTATTAGCGGAAATAACACGTGGGCACTGAACGTTTGATTTTAAAGAAATACCCAGTTGTTGGGTTAAACAATCACTAATAAGGGACATTTGTGCACCAGAGTCAAGTAGGGCTTTAACGACCCGGTTACACAATATGATCTCGATGAAAGGACGGTTATCAGACGAATCGGACGCTATCACCGGTGACACTGTACGGAGTAATGCGTGTCGCCGGTGGGCTAAACATTTTTTTGGATTGCATTTTGGGCAATCACGAGTTATAAAACCAGGTGTGCGGCATTTAAAACACAGCATACCAGGGAAATCAGGGCAAGTACGATAGGGGTGTCCCGTTTTATTGCATTTTGGACAGATTTGTGATTGATTTGTTGCGCTTGAAACTAATTTTGTAGATTTGGGCAAAAAACTTTCAAAATGCGATGCAGTGTCAATGAGCGCATCTAAGTCAGTAAATTTATGTATCGATAAGCATGGAAAATATCTAGGATGCATGTTGTGAGTAATAATTTCTAATAGTTCAGATTTATCGACTGGTTTACGTAATGTATCATTCAATTGAGAAATCTGATGCACAAAATGTAAAACAGGTTGATCTGATTTCTGTTTTGTATTTCTAACTTGTTGACCGGTTTTAAACTCGAAATCAATTTCTCCGAATGTATTGAAGAAATTTTCTTTTAATTCGGGGTAAGTCATATCAGGTCGACGGATTGACCTATAATAATTCAAGGCGCGACCGGATAACACTTCGTGGAAGCGTTTAAGCAGATATCTGTCAGTTATGTCGTCTGAATCCTTCTCTTCTTCGATACTGGTAAAAAAATTTCGAACACTGGTATCTCCAGTATAATTTATGTTCCATTTTCGTAGCGAAAATCGTTTTAGAAGGTAACCGGGACAGTCCTCGGATTTCATAGGAGAAGGTAAGTTAGAACGACTAGTACCCGGAGTGGGCCTAGGTGGAATGGGAGGAGGTCTAGAAATAATAATACTTTCGTGTAAAGGACTCTCACCGATAGAACCTTCTTCGGACATTTTTAAACACAAAATAGAAATAGATTAAATGAAAGAGAGCGGGACTTAGCAGGAAATCGTTAGATATCGTGCCGTAATATCGATACGGGAAGAAGACAACAAAATGAACGTCAAAGGAATCCGCTGGGCTAAGAATCCAACAAAAACAGATACTAGCAAATAGCAGAAAAGCAAACAGACGGGCTAAAAAAAATAAAAAAGGTAGACACTAGCACACGACCATTCAAAAAGCTTACCTTTGGTCACGATGCCTAACCATCCACACATCAAACACACTCTACGGGAAACTAACTACCGCTACCTACTGGGATAAAATAAAACTCGGGATAGATACGTATATTTTGGGAGAAAATAAAAGAATTGGAAATTGGGTATAGTTACAAAGTTAATCTTTAAAATTGAATTTCACAAACATCACACAATTTAGCAAAGAACATAAATTTAGTTAGCAATTCTGTAGTCCAGTCGTATGAATCGGGAAAACATTCAAGACAGGTAATCCTTTTAACTTCCATACGGGTATCTGACCAATTCTAAAACCTGAAACTCACAACAAGAAAGATGAAAATTAAAGATTGCTCTCAAGAGCAACCACACACGAGATAACAAAAAAAAAAGGTATTTTAGTAATAATTAATATGCAAACTTACTTTAATTCGGGCGCCATATTGTAGCGTAAATAAAATTAAGTGCTCAGTAAAACACAAACCGCTACTTAAAACGTTTAATTTTGATTAAAAGGAAAAAGATAGAAAACAAGTACTTAATTAAAAAATATAAAAAAGTTAAATATTAGTTATTATTGGGAACCTTTCAGTGATGGCGTGGGTTAACTTAGCGGAAAGAAAAAGAATGTTATCGAAAGTATTATGCAAATATTTTTAACTTACCTAACAAAAAAATCGATTGCAATCGGTTATAGCTAGGCGAATACGCATTATTAGTAATTTTAATTACAAAAACACTAAGAGCATCCAACGCGTCTTGATAGGCCTTAGGTTAGAAAGAGTTTTTGACGTGAGAATTTTTAGATTAGAAATATACAAATTAGGTGCACTATTTAAAATAGAACTCCTGCTGCGAAAACTCGGTAATTCCTGGACGGCTGAACACGACTGTGGGAAGTAACGTAGAAATCACGGAGCCACTGCGCTGCGGAGTCCGCATCTACCTCGTACCCTCTTCAGGCCTTTGAGATGGACGTCTCAGGCACAGGATGTGCTCGGATATCGGGCGAGAGCGCCCCGACCTCCGTCGTCGATAACCGACGTCGCTTGCCCGTAGGGTGGAGTCAAAAATTGGCTTGTAACGGGATCTAAACAAAAAAGAAACTTCAGACCACCGATGCAAGCTGAATCTCTGATTAATTATGAAACTAGTGCGAAATGGATCGAAAAGAAAAAAGACGACAATACATACCAAATTAACCAGAAAATCACACACAGACTATACTTTTGCTAGGACACTTTATATTTTTTATTGGGTTTACACCAACAGAAAAAAAACTTTCATTTCATAATTTCGATATTAATCACAAAAAATAAGGTCGACCATCACTTATCGGGTCCCAAAAATGTTATGACGCCGTCAAAAGGCAAACAACCGACGATTTTTTCACGATTCCTGGTTCAAATGTGAATAACAGCTATGAAGAAAAATTTTTTTATTGAAAAGTTCGGATTAGGATTGGAGGAAGTTTTAACCGTAGCGGTTTTACGCTACAATATGTATGTATACTTATTTATAAGAGATATACTCGTATATACAACGTGTAACAGAATACACGCAATTCCTGAAAGTAAAGTTGGTTCAGAATCGGCTTCTGAATCGATTTCCGTCATAAAAATCGTGTGCGTGTCGGCCGCTAACATTGCATGATTGTATACGTCTGCATAAGGATATTGTATGACGCTCATACGTTTTGCGTTTAGTAAGGATAACTATTTTATAAAAAATGTCTAGGTTTGGTTTCAATTTATTTAGTTACGGAATTCTAAAACATAGAATTATAATTTATACCTTATGGTAAGCGTTATATGAGGTCTATTTAGTACAATGGAACGAGCGAGCCCAGAAGTTGTCTGTTTACTCATGCTTTAAAGGCATATGTGGCATGGAATATAAAAGCCGGCAGAGAGTTCCACACCTTGGCTGTGCGCACAATAAATGTAGAGAAGCGCTTAGTACGACAAGACGGTATATCGCGTTACCTAGATATAGGTACTGGATAACCTTTCCTGAATCAAGACTCACAGAAACAGCTAAACGACTTAGATAAACTTAACTCTAAATACTACAAAAAGCAACTTCATTCGATTTTCCTCAAATGAAAGGTCTCAGACGAGAGAGCAGATTTCAGAATCAGAATACATGTCAGTGAAAACTGTTGTTCGGTTAGTTGTAACTGTGAGTTCATCTAAAAAGTAAGGTTCACAAAATATCTGGGTATAATCGTTGAACAATTATTGTCATGGCACCCGCACATGATTCTGCAAACGTTCTCCGACAGTCGTTTCTCCTTTGGACTGACCACCAACATGATGTTTCATGTTTGAGAGTGTCGTCGACAGAACGTTTCATCTACGGATATTTCGTCAACAGAATGATTCGCCTTTATTCCGACGACAGGACTTTTCACCTATGATTGTTTCCACATGGCTTTTTCACTATTTAATTACCAAACCAACAAAAACTTGAGTTACCGAACGAACCATTCTGTCGACGCAAAGAGAACGTAATACACTATGTGTCGACGAAACTCTCAAAAACGAGACGTCCTGTTGTATCATTTCGCACAATCCGCGAGTTGACAACTTTACAAAAATTGTTTGAAATGCGTCGAAACACTTCACGTGGTACTCGTAAAATAATATTTTATTCATTACTTAACCTTTCAATTAAAATATAAGCATATTTTTAATTTATTAAAAAACTATGGCCTAAATCATGGCATTGTGGTCACGTGACTACGTATGACGTCATCGTTCAAAAAACAACTTTCCCGGCATTTGGCACATAAATGTACTTCGGGTATTTTATGATGTTTTACTCTATTATGAACATGAAAAATTATTATCAGTGCTGTGCAGTACCTTGTTATGCAAATACTACTATAAAATGCCCACGAAATTATTTATTCATGTCCCCAAAGAGATATTCGCAAGAAGTGGTTAGAACTTGCTCGAAATGTATCAGCCAAATCAAATTTATTTTTTTGTGCAGATCATTTCGATGTAAGTAAAAAGTTATCGCAATACCTATTATTATTTACATAATATTATTGTACTTAGTAATCCTAACCATTTTATAGGTTATGCTTAGAATAACAACGCATAGAAGGATAGTACGAGTGCAAAAAGTGAGGCAACTAAAACAGCCATTTTTGGCTAACTTTGCTCGACGAGCCGTCAGTATTCAATGTCACATTCTGCCGAACAGAGCTCGCGAGTAAATAATTTAAAACGACCGTTTGTAGCGTAAAGGGATGTCATAGTCCTTCAGGAAAACAAAAAACGTGTAATCAAATTACATTTCACAAGTAAATACTTACATTTTATACATTATATTTAAGTAAATCGACCATCAAACAAAAATTCTAATAACCTAACTTATCACAATTCAATGTTGCTATCCGTGAGGAAAAAAATACCCATATTGATTTCTTTTGTGCTTATTTTTGTTTAAAAAAATATAGTTTTGGCGGCAATTATGTATGCGTCAAACTAAACTATATTTATTTACAGCTACTACCTATAGTGTTTTATAACTAAAAGTTACTGTTAGTTCGAAAAGTGGCATCATAAAGATGACAATTTTATTGACTAAGTTTTTTTTCATTTAAGTAATGTTCTCAATAATATTTTTCTATTTCATAAATACAACACATACTTTTAATTGATATCAAACGAGATTTTTCAAGCAATTAATACATTTCTATAATATCATTATAACACATTACACATCAAACATTCTAAACGCAATAAACGATATCTCATTTCGTTTACCTTCCGTAAATATATGTCATATAAGTCATATTACATGAAAAAACATCATCTTATTTAGTTTCATAACATAAAATACTTGATTTGATCAGCAACATAATAGTGCGTTTTCCCATTTTTGTGGTAATGTTACTGGTAATGGTATCACTGAAAGCTATATTTGTGTGCGTTTGAAGAACGTAGACATATTCGGCTCACGCACACAAAGAAAATAAAGTGGACACACGAAATCGCTCGTGTTTTGTTCTAGACGCCTCTTCTATGCGTTGTTATTCTAAGAGGTTATGTTATGAATTTATTAAGGTAGGTACATTGAGGTAATATGTACTACGGGTAGGTACTACAATAATATATAAGTAAGTATTTATGTTTCAGCTCCCCAATGACATGGAGAACTACACTGAATACCATTTGTTAGTTCTGTTAAAAGAATATTAATGAAACCCATGTGTTTGCCATCAAAATTCCCATGTCAACCTGATCGAAAAAAACGAACCACAGCCACTCCCCGAACTGCTTTTTTAAAAAGACAAAAAAATTAAAATGAACTCATCGAAGAACTATTACAGGACGATAAGACAAATCAACCAGAAGAAGTTAGTAAGAACTTAAGAAGTTAGTTATTTACAATGACGAGTTTATTATATATCTTTGGTTATTTATTCTTTTCTTATTTTGTCTTACGCACCAACCAAAGATAACCTATCAGCTGTCAATATATTGAACGATGACGTCAACTTTTCTGATTGGTGTTTCTAATCACGTGACTCACAGATAAAAAATCTCATTTTTCTCAAGGGAAAATAAAATAAATTAATAAAAATATTTTCTTCATTTGTACTATTTTGTGCGTCATATCAATAGATTTACGTAATTAAATAGTTATTTTAAATTTTTAAACAGACTGTCAACTCGCGGATTCTATGGGTCCACCCGAATTAAGAAGAAAAACATAGCGTCATTTGAACTTAATCTAGTCAGTGATAAATAATATTTGAAACTCCTTGACCAAACAATTTTAAGATTTATAGTAAAATCGTATCGTAATAAGTAAGATTGAACTGGGATTCGGTCGTGGTCCACCTATCACCGTAGTTCACCTGGGTGGACCACGAGCACCTTTTCTTGATCCCTGACCTAAGTGGACTGAGGTGGACCACAGGCAAGAAAAAGTGCCCGTGATCCAGCAGGGTGAACGACTGAATCCCAGATTGAATTTGAATTAGGTACATTTAATCATTTAAATATTATTGTATTCATGTACATAATGTTGTTCAGATATACCTTAGGCCGTGCGCGCACTGCCTTGCGGTGGCCGCAATTGCGGTAATTCTACCGCACCGGTAGAATAACCGCAATCTCAGGTGCGCACACTGCGGCGAGAAAAACGCACCTTTTGTCTGACAATGTTGCCATACATGCAGATTATTATTATTTATTATAACTACAGAACTTGGCAAAATAAATTACCTAGATAGCGCATTTATTCCGTTACAAACCAATTTACTAAGTTTTCGTCAGATATATGTTCTTATCCAAAAAAGTTTTTCTCAGGGAAAAACCGGCCTTATCTAGTTTACATTTACGAAAAATACCTATATACTAGCGGCCTGGCCTGCCTTTGCACGGGGTCCTTAACAATTGTTTTCTTCGACAGTGATAGTACGTCCTTACAAAAAGTGCGTTTAGCTATCATTTAATTAAAATATATATATATAAAGTTTCATCTTGAATCAGTCTTGTGCCAGCAGTTTCGCTGCAATGAATTTCTTGGCTGCGTAATTTTAAATCTGTGATAACTTCTAAACATTTGAATGAAAAAAGTAAAGGGCAATTTTTTATCTACATTAAATGACCAAGGTAAATAATATACTTATTTGGATAAAGAATAGTATTTATTAGGAGAAATTACCTTTTACAAATAGAGTAATATTTTAAATTAATTATTTAGAGATAAAAATCGTTACTGTGAGTCAACCTTATGAGATAGATATATGCTATCGCGGACTTTTTTGTAGGCCTTTTTATGATATATATATTTCTGTAGTACATTATTTTAACATAGGTATCTGTTGACGTAGTACTTGCAATGTAAGAGCTTGAAAATCGTTTTTCTGGCGGCATCATCAGAAAATATGGAATTTTCTCTATAATACAATATTTAATATTTTAATAATTATTTTTTTTCTCTGTTTTTATGAGTAGTAAGTACACTAATTTTGCCCTCCCCACTTTAATTAAAGTTTTTAAAGTCCTTCCAAAGGTTTTCTGGAAGATATCGCACTCAGCGATAAGACCGCCATTGTTATCATTTAATAAGCAATATTGTTAAATAGGCGTGGTTTTGGTGTATAATAAAGTATATTATTCTATCTATCTATCTATCTATCAATACAGTGTGAAATTTGTGTAAAAATCTGTATCGAGTGCTATCTGTATCACACATCAAAAATATGTATAAATACAAAGAAATCTGTATTATTATATTATCAGACAAAACGTGCGTTTTTTTCACCGCAGTGCGCGGTACTACATACATTCCTATGCGATACAAAATATTTGCGGTAGACTCACCGCAATTTTGCAGCGAGGGGCCACCAGTTACTCTACCGCACGCGTTTATTCCACCGCAGTGCGCGCACTTCTATGACACTCCATACTTCACAGATTTTGCGTTTCCAAAACGCAACGCAGTGCGCGCACGGCCTTATGATCTTAAAGTTATTCACATGATAATGCGCCTGTGGCTGTATATACATGTTACTGAGAAAAAGTAGTCACATATTAATGTACTCGACTGTACACACGTTTTTTACTATTTTATTTTATGTACTTTGATAACTTGGCGGAGTATCGCAACTAACGCACACACTAGTTACCTACAGCCCGCGGCTTCGCTTACAGGATAAGTGTAGTTGTAGCTTTGAATCGTTTTGTCACTCACCAGGAGATTAGAATCAAGGTGTTTCCGGAGCTGGATCTTCGACTGAACCAGGATACCGTTCTGAGCCCAATCCATCATCGATCAAGATGAACGGCGATGCGCCATCATTACATGGTGGACATCCCACCCATACGCACAAAATGTTTTGGGAATACTTTCATTGTGAGTCCAGCTAAAAAGTGAAATTCTCTGCTGGAGTACCTATGTATTACCTGATAGCAATAATCTTACAGTATTTAAGTCAAGAGTGAATAGGTTAATTGTAGGTAAGCGAGCTTCATCTTCAACTACATCATCGATTAGGTACCATCAGGTGTGATAGTGGTCAAACGCGAGCCTGTCATCAGTAAAAAAAAGCAGAGTTAAGGTAGGACCGCACTTGGCGGAACTGCACCGCAGCGGAACTGAGCGACTCGACGCGTAATTTTTTGGTAAGCCGCACTTGAACTGCAGCGGCGCTACAAAAATATATTCAGTAGCTCGGCAACCTCTGAGCAAGATGAACGACGAAATGGATAATATGATTATTATTTCCTTGTTGTGCGAGGAAGAGGAAAGGATCGAGCAAGAACAGGCAAGAAAAAAGCATTGAGGTAATATGTACTACATATTACCTCAATGCTTTTTTCTTGACTATCGAAGAATAATAATAAGAAAACAATAATAATAATTTAATACTCTCTGACGAGAGCTGACTATGAAAATTAAGTTTGTCAAACCGCACTCCGCGGCAGCGGAACTACACGTCGCGACAGGTTGCGACCTTTTGGTCAGTTGCTCAACTTTGCCGCGCAGTTCGGTTGTAGTGCAGTTCCGTTTCCGCTTAGTGCGTGTTGTCTCGTATAATTTCATATAAAGAATATTTTGACGCGTCGTGTCGCTCAGTTCCACTGCGGTGCAGTTCTGCCTAGTGCGGTCTTAAGGAAGTACTATTATTTCTGGGGGTAATTACCTCCTAATACATATTTTGTTAACATTTGTAGTATTAGTGAGTTTCCATATTATTCATGACACTTGTTCCAATTCTGAATTATATACATGTAGTCAAAACGGGTAATGGCTAATTATAAATAAAACGAAAACACTTTTATAATTATAGTTTATTAACAAAAACAAGTACAAAAACCTAACAAAAAGATACAAACCATTAATATACTGTGATGAGTATCCTCATTATTTTGACACGTGCCTCAAGTACAATAAGAAAAACAAGGGTTTAAAATTCTTACAAGATTAATCTTACTGTGTGACTCACGGCTGCGCCAAATAGGCACAGTTCAGCAAAATGTGGGACAGCTAATGCCCGACGCTGATTTTCAACTGGACCTAATGGTGAGTGCATGGATGTCAATCAGCTTTATCATAAATATTATATGATACATCTTACGAATATCATAAATGCAAAAGTTTGTGAGGATGGATGTATCTTTCACGCAAAAACTACTAAACGGATCTGAATGAAACTTGGTAAGTAGTTAGATAGTTGACATCCATCCATCCTCACAAACTTTCGCATTTATAATATTAGTAAGATGTACCTATGATATGTGATAAAGCTGATTGATATCCGTGCACTCACTATTCGATCCAGTTGAAAATCAGAGTCGGGCACTAGTTGTCCCACTTTTACTGAAGTGTGCCTATTTGGCGCAGCCGTGAATCATACAGTAAGATTAATCGTATCAGTAAGTATTCGGGCACGCCGCAATTGCGGCGGTAAGACCCCTCTTTGAGGAGTGGCTAGATCGGCGTCACGGCGTCCTGACCTACCGCATGACGCAGGTCCTCACCGGACACGGAAGTTTCGGGAGGTACCTGTGTCTGATGGGTAAGGAAGAGACGCCTGGGTGTCACCACTGCGAGGGTCGCCCTGAGGACACAGTCGAGCACACGGTGCAGGACTGCCCAGCTTGGGCAGAGCACCGACGTGTCCTCACGGCGACAATAGGCGGAGACCTCTCGCGCCCGGCCTTGGTCGAGGCCATGCTGCGGGGCGAGAGGGAGTGGGAAGCGGTCGCCTCCTTCTGCGAAGCAGTCATGCTTTCGAAGGAGGAGGCGGGCCGCGTGAGGGAGAGGATGGCGTCCTCCCTCCAGCCCAGCCGCAGTGGTAGACGCCCACGGCGTCGGACGTCGGCCGACGATCTCCGGCCACCGTAGGCGCGGGCATGCGGACAGCGAGTAAAGGGCAACTCGCTGTCCGACCATGGACCATGCCCGGGTCGACGGCGCGTCGTGTTTCACGCGCGCCTCAAAGAGCGTCAGCAACATGACGAGGCCCCCTCTGCAGAGGGCCGAATCCTGCCGGGGTCGTGGGACTCATCCCGTTACCGTGGCCCCGGTATGTAAAGGATTATTGAAGGAACACCGTGGATTTTAGTCAGTAAAAGTCTGACAGTCCCTCCCACCCTGCCCGGAGTGGGAGGACTTATTTGATAATTTTACCACGTTAAAAAAAAAAAAAAAAAAAAAAAAAAAAATCAGTAAGTATTATGTTTTTATTTTAAACCCTTATTTTTGTTATATGCTTTGTTATTGTGTGTACTTGAGGCACGTGTCAATAAATGTTTTTTCTTTCCTTTCTGTAGCCCCAGAAATATATACATAATTACTTCTTCCTGATTCTGGGCAATGGATTGCGAGTGATAGGACGAACTAAAGCTGCAAAGTGACATCATAAACATTTATCATGTGAGCGAAGCCACGGGCAGAAACTAGTAACTAATAAATGATGATCAGCATTTTCCGGCACTGGTATGGAAATCAGGTCAACAATGTTAGATGGTCGGGAACGCTGTCGGACTCGTACAGGTTGGAGTGCGGGGTGAGGCAGGGGGGGTTGAGTTCACATCGATCGATGCCACGTTGATGATGTTTGTTTTAACAATATCAGCTACGCTGATGACATGGTTCTGCTGAGCGCGTCCATAGGTGGACTCAGGGAGCTCATAAGCATTTGCGAAACATACGCCCACTTGCATGGACTTAAATATAATGTTAGAAAGAGCAAGCTTATGGTCTTCAGAGCAGGAACCAAATGTCCGACGGAGGTACCACCGGTCAAGTTGTGCGGCGTGCCATTGGAGCGGGTACCAACCTTTAAATACTTGGGCCATATTGTGACGTCCGATTTGAAGGACGACGCTGACATTGAGCGAGAAAGGAGGGCGCTGTCGGTGCGGGCGAATATGATAGCCCGTAGGTTTGCTCGTTGCTCCGAGGAAGTCAAAATCACCTTGTTTCGAGCCTACTGCACATCATTTTATACGGGAAGCCTATGGGTGTCATACACGCAGAAATCGTATAGCGCTCTCCGCGTTCAGTACAACAATGTGTTGAGGTCACTGTTGCGTCTGTCTCGCTTCTGCAGCGCGTCGGGAATGTTCGCAAACATACGCGTGAATTGTTTCTTTACAATAATGCGGAATAGGGCGACCTCGATAGCGGGTAGAGTGCGGGACAGCAGTAATAGTCTCCTTACCGTCGTTGCCAACAGGTTGGACGGGCCATTTTTGCGGCATTGGCGGGCCCTACATGCCCCCGTGTATAAGTCGTGGAGCAGATAGGGTACGAATTAATATATTCATTGTGTAGTGTGCGTATTATGTGTAATTTGTGTTTGTTTGTGTATCATTTGTATTGTGTTTAATTATGTGTATGTGGATATTTATAGAGTATTTTTAGTAATTTTAAAAATTGTAATATTTTAATTTGAATTTTGATAATAATTGTTTAATTTATTTGTATTTTGATTGTGACTGACATGTAATTGATAATTTGTATGAGTCTATGATACTTTAGAATAAAATGATATTGATATTGATAACCAACAATCCCCATTATGTCTTACTGCTGAGCGAATCTATACTACTTCTGTTCGGTAGGAGACAAGTTCATCTTTCTGGCATAGTAGGTGGCGGTTTTAATATAAATAAAACACAAAATATAAATATGAGACATAGCATTTTTATTTAATATTCAATAATTATTTAATCGATAGAATATTCAGCAATATTACAAATACAACGTGAAACAATGGAACATTGCAACTTAATTTCTTTTTTTTAAACTTAATATTATAGCATAGCAAATGTTGAGACACTAGCTTAAAATCCTTAACACCGACATCTTAAGCACACAGACTTTAAAAAAAATTAACTATTATTTATAAATAGTTACATTTAAGCGAACCCTTACGACTAATCATAAAGGGGACTTTCAGAGCTGATATGAAAAACAATTGCTTCGATCAGCCTCGCGGTGTAAGTAGCTAAGCATGTCTTTTCTAACACATTTTTTCTTCTCAGTCTCATCCCATAACATGTCTATCGACGATAGATCTAGATTAATTATTCTATCAATTAGGACTTCTTTTTACCTTTCAACCTTACGACAATTGGCTATCTTTACGACGTTCGATTTAAAGTCATACGACAAAGTATTTTGAATGTATTGTTCAGTAACACGGTGTCGTATCGTCGCTTAAATATGCTATTCTGTCTCTAACTTCATACAAAACGTGTTACATTAGGTCCAAAACCTAACATTACCATCACATTATTAAATCATAATTCTTACGTAGTCGATAATAATAAAATTTGGAAGTGAGCAAGCCCCGTTAAATTTCTCTAACTTTGAAGTAATATCGTCTACGACCAACTGAAATGTACAGACATTTTTAATATGAAAACACATTAATGTTAAGTATGACGTTAAGTATGTCTTTATACATTTACGACAAACGATTATGAGTCTATACTACATTTGATTAACCATATGTTTTCATATTATTTGATATACAAATCTTAACTACATACAATACAATCTTAATCTAATAAATAATATGGAAATATCAACAACTATACAAGAAATAATATCTTATAAAAATAAATAAAGATAAAAACAATGACTAGAATAAACGTAAAGCAGCGAATAACTAGGCTGGCGAATATAGCTCAAAATTAAAAGAGCACAGAAGAAATGAATATTGCTACATAATATTAACAAGACAAATAATTAATTAACGCACTGTATTATCCGCTACTATAAGGTAAATATGAAAATACAAAAAGGACAAACCTTCCTAATATCATTCCGATTCCTATCCATCGCATTTCCGCCGTTTAAGCTAACAAAATCCAGTTGGCCGCAGTAATAGCAATACTTACCCTACATTATATCTCTATCTATCTACTTACGTCAGAAATTGTGCAAGAATCGAATATGGAGATCCTATAGTTTGCTTATTTTCACGTGAACGGAATTTCCAAGTTACCAATGCGTTATCAAAATCCATTTCAGATACCTACTTAATTTACTTATAAAATAGTTAATAGTTCTACACTTTTAACACCATGAGTAAGCATAGAATATCTAAGCTAAGCTATTGGTTTATAGGTCAAGTAAGATGGACCGTGTCGTTTCCGACGGTACAGTACAAAATTTGAGTACCAAAATATTATCCAAAAATGTTCGGTGTATATGGCCAATAGTTGGACTTACTCTTGCCATACCTACCGATTGTATTTCCATATATTGAGAAGTCGACTATTAAGATTGGACTTAATTGCGAATACTACAAGTGTCAGTTTAGTTAGTAGGAGATATCACAATAGACGCTTTTGTTAGAGTCATAGATTTGTCTACATTGAGAACTATAATATAGAACTATAATTGATTTTGATTAAAATTCATCAAATTGTTCAGTTATTTTTCAAGTTGGTTATTGACATTAATACTATTAATGTCAATTATGTCACTTTTTATTTAGAATTATGCTTCATTAAAGTATATTTCATTAATCTTCAATCAAGGGGTCAATTGAGCGTTCAGATCATTAATGGTTTCATAATGATTAATCATTATAAATGGGCTCAGTTATTTTTAGTCTCAGTCAGTAATTTGTCATATTTAGGATAGGATTAAAAGTATATCAGACTCTTGTCATAGTTAGGTTTTAGTTAATAATTGTAAAGTCTCAAAAGAAATTGCAATTAGAAAAACTAATAAAGGTACTGTAAATTCTGTGAAATTTACGGATGATCAGTGCATTATTGCCGAAGCAAGAACAGGGAATAAGAGCTTAGGTAAGAAATTCTAGGAACCTGAAAGAAAATTTAGTATAATGCGAGAATATTTGACATAGCATCCTAATCGAGATTGCGTTTACTTCTTCGGATCTTCAAGACTGGATGGAGGAGATTTCGCAAGCATAGACAATGATCTGTAAAGAATAATAATAAATTATTTATTTACATTTAAAATGTCGACTGTTGATGAAATGAAGAAGATGCTAGTAGCCATTAAGTTGATCTACAGTAAATTTACTTATTGTTATGATACAAAATGTAACAATCTACTTTAAGTGTCGTATATTTCTAAGTTTCACTGAGAGGATTAGGTCACTGAGCTCTATAATTGATCAACAGATATGGAGTTGTATTACTAAAATCTTCTACATGTTATTTAAAACACTCCCTTCACTACATGCAATAAATATGATTGATTAGAAAGCTATGACACACTTAATAAATCATATCGAATTAAAGTAAGAATGTAGCAAAATAAATCATAATGCTATCATTATAATGGTGATAGTAACAACTGTGAAAAAGCAAATGAAAATAAGAAGCAATACAATAGTAAAGGATTGTACCTATTTGTCGAGATTATCTTGAGAGTGACTTAAACAATAGCAGCTGCAAATATAATATTTTTATATTAAGTAGGTACAATTTTGAAAACTTCATAAATTTAAAACGACTTTATCATCAATATGAAGCACGTATTGAAAAATAAAATGAATAAGCTTGTAAAGAAATAAATAATGATACAGAAGAAGAGGAATGCTTTGAAAGCAATAGCATGAGAATGAAATCAATTGCCTGCAAAAGATATATATATGTATATGCTACTGTAAAAGCCTGAAGTACTGTAAATCTTAGGAATTACCCGTAAAACCTAAAATTTACTACGCTTTACTGTTCGGTTCGAAGTGAAATGTTTTGTGGTGGTTGGTAATTTTGAATTTATACTAGCACTTACTTAGTGAATGTTAGATTTTACTGCAGACACAAGTTAATTTTAAGTTATTCATATCTGTGAGATTTTATAACATGAATAAATCTGAAATTTATTTCTTGAGTCCACAATGCACAAGTAAGATGTCTTTGCTTTTTTTAACGTGGTAAAATTATCAAATAAGTCCTCCCACTCCGGGCAGGGTGAGAGGGACTGTCAGACTTTTACTGACTAAAATCCACGGTGTTCCTTCAATAGCCCTTTACGTACCGGGGCCACGGTAACGGGATGAGTCCCACGACCCCGGCAGGCTTCGGCCCTCTGCAGAGGGGGCCTCGTCATGTTGCTGACGCTCTTCGAGGCGCGCGTGGAACACGACGCGCCGTCGACCCGGGCATGGTCCATGGTCGGACAGCGAGTTGCCCTTTACTCGCTGTCCGCATGCCCGCGCCTACGGTAGCCGGAGATCGTCGGCCGACGGTCGACGCCGTGGGCGTCTACCACTGCGGCTTGGCTGGAGGGAGGACGCCATCCTCTCCCTCACGCGGCCCGCCTCCTCCTTAGGAAGCATGACTGCTTCGCAGAAGGAGGCGACCGCTTCCCACTCCCTCTCGCCCCGCAGCATGGCCTCGACCAATGCCGGGCGCGAGAGGTCTCCGCCTATCGCCGCCGTGAGGACACGTCGGTGCTCTGCCCAGGCGGGGCAGTCTTGCACCGTGTGCTCTACGGTGTCATCAGGGCGACCCTCGCAGTGGTGACACTCAGGCGTTTCCTCCTTTCCCATCAGACACAGGTACCTCCCAAAACTTCCGTGTCCGGTGAGGACCTGCGTCATGCGGTAGGTCAGGACGCCGTGACGCCGATCTAGCCACTCCTCAAAGAAGGGTCTTACCGCCGCAATTGCGGCATGCCCGAAGATGTCTTTGCTTTAGTACCGACAAAAGAAAAAGCGGGACACTTATTCTCCGTCTGCCAGTCAAGACCCCTTTTCGCAGGAAAGACTAGAGAAATGAAATTGATAACAATTTTTTTTATTCATTATTCACTCGCGTTTGACAACTATCTCACCTAATGGTAAGCGATGATGTGGTAGAAGATGAAATACGCTTGCCCAGAGGTAACCTATTCACTCTAGAATTAAAAATCCCCAGGTTAAAGCTATGAATAGCAGGAAATACAGACTCAGCCGTGGAATTCCAATCCTTAGCTGTACGCACTATATGGGTGGGATGTCCACCATGTAACGATAACAACTGTTTCTCTCTTTCGTCTCTTTCAACTGTTTTTAAGTTAACGCTAGCAAGAGATATGCCGTATTCTGCGATTTCACATGGGAATCAAACCTCTAACTCTATACCTGGTCTAGAATCATGAAATTTGGCAAAAGTGGCAAATGTCTTACAGCACATGTAAGGGACAAAACCAGAAAAATGTACCTAGTTGTCGTGAGTTCGGTAGTATTAAACTACTTAGATAACTTTGTACGGAATTCTAGGTGAGTGACTTCAACCCGCGCTTGGCCGATTTGTATCAATGAATTAAGATGTAATTAAAGGTAGTACTTGTGATGCTTTTTCTCAGCTCTCTTTTACCTAAACTTTTTGCTCTCACAATTAAAAGTCAAAATAAACTTACACCACATAGCTGTTTCGATACAGTAAAGCTTAGTAATTCGTAGGTTTCTCTGGCTAATCTTAAGATTTAGGTAGAAATTTTACAGCATAATGAAGATAGATTAAGAAATAATACAGAGGCAATTAATAAAGACCTTTTCAATGTACAAATAACACTAGTTCACATAGTTTTTGTCCCAGGCTTAGTAGTATAGACCCCGGGAATCTTAGGTATGCTGAATTCAAATTTGACGTCAGATTCTTCTCATATAAAATAATATTTGAGTTTACAGCTCCTTCATTAAATTTGACTTTGATTCATTTTAACATCTTTTTTTCATATTCAAAAAGCCAATATAGAATATTTGCTCACAAATTCTATGAAAAACATTAACATTAAAAATAGAGAAATGAAGTCCAGTTTTTACTTTTTACGTAATTTTTGGACACAATAGTTAAAGTAGTATGCCATTTAATTGTAAAAAAATATTGACTACGCAATAATCATTTCGCTATCTGGAAAATTCAATGTTTTTGATACTTATCGCTTAGTATTTGTCAAGATACAGAAGTTTTAGATAAAATCAAATGGCAGATTTGAATTCACCTACAAAAAAGTATAATCACTTGTAAACTAGTGTAATATAGTGATTTTTTATTTGGTGTAAATATTATTTTTGTAAGTAGAATCTTATACACGAACTATCAGAGGAGTATTACCTCCTTTGAGCAGGAACAGGCGGCGAGGGCTGCGAGGCAGGAGGTAAGGACGCTGGGGCACTGCCAGATAGAGCTGGTTGATGATCATCATCTTCTCGTCGATCTCCTGAAAGATAAACATTACATCCTTAAAAAATACACTGAAAGAAGAGAAATAAAATTGTGTTTATTGGCATGTAAAACAAATCCCATAAAAAACAATACTTGTCAAAAAACCAAGTCTCGCAACTTAGTTGTTCTACCGTAAAAAGTTGTGAGATCCATGTAATACCAAGTCGGTTATTAATTTATTCAGTCCCTACTTAAGGGACCTTCTGTCTTAAGTTGTTACGTAATTATCTAACCTAACGACATGTTATAGTGACCATATCAATATTAAAAATCTTTACCGTTTTAAATAAATAGATTGACTCGGCCATCGCATGAAAACACAATATATCTCACAAGTAATACATATATAAATTAAATTGTTTATTGCGATTGCCAAGTCAATCTATTTATTTAAAACGGTAAAGATTTTTAATATTGATATGGTCACTATAACATGTCGTTAGGTTAGATAATTACGTAACAACTTAAGACAGAAGGTCCCTTAAGTAGGGACTGAATAAATTAATAACCGACTTGGTATTACATGGATCTCACAACTTTTTACGGTAGAACAACTAAGTTGCGAGACTTGGTTTTTTGTCAAGCATTGTTTTTTATGGGATCTCATTGCTTTTTGTAGAAAGTCCTACTTTTTTCCTTTCCGGTACCTTCTACTTCTTGTATACCAACAACGAATTTTCTTAAAGCCCTCTCTCTGTCTTATGAGCTTTTCTTATTTTTGTAGGTAGCCTTCCTTTTTTTATTTTCCGGTACTACTTCTTGAACTTCAGCTAAAGTTTTTTTCAAAGCCCACTCCCTGTCTCTATGGGTTTTTTTGGAGGCTTTGATACGCACATATGAATACGCACGTACGTCTTTTGCATTAGTTAGTAATAATTAATGCCGCACTCGTCAAACGTCTCGGTTAAAGTTAATCCATAAGTAAGTAATTATGCAATTTCGGGCAATTTACTCTACTTAATACTCCCCAATACTCTTAATACTTCTTGCTTTTTTATTCCGTTGACCATTTAACAAGTTACCTTTGAGCATAATTATTATATCTAGGTACCTATCTACACTGGAAGACACGGTGGAGCATATGGTCGAGGTGTGCCCTGCATGGGTGGAGCACCGTCGTATCCTCATAGAGGCGATCGGCGGCGGCAATTTCTCGCGCCCTGCTCTGGTTTAGACCATGGTGCGAAGCGAGAGGGAATGGGATGCAGTCACCTCCTGCTGCGAAGCAGTCATGCTAGCGAAGGAGGAGGCCTAACGTGCGAGGGAGAGGCAACTCTCTTCCTCGCGTCCCAGCCACCGGGGGAGACGCCCCGGGCGTCGTGGATCGCGAGTCGATTTCGGGCCACCGTAGGCGCGGGCCTGCGGATGGGGAGCAGGGGTCGCTCACCGTCCGGTAAGGACCAGGCCCGGGTCGCCGGCGCGTTGTGTTCCACGCGCGCCTCAAAAAGCTGTTAATACCAGTGACGGGGCCTCATAGGGCCATTCCCTGTCGGGGTTTGCGGGAAAGTTCCATCGAGATACCGCGGCCCCGGAACTTTAGGGCTTCCGCAGGAACAGGGTGGGTTTTTAGTCAGTAGAATTCTGATACACCCGAGCGGAAGAAGTCATTCAATGATATTTTTCACGAAGAAAAAAAAAAGTACCCATCTACATCTATTATTTCATTATATTATACAGGTACACTGATTAATTAACTGCAAATTGAAAAATATTATAGTTTTTCCTTGATTCATATACTAAACACTAATTGTATTCTAAATTTGAAGCTTCTATGTCTGCTAGAAGTGCCTTAGACTTTTGATGATCGGTCAGTCAGTGAGTGACAAAATTTTGTAAATTAAGGAACTTTGACTCGTTATAATTCTTAAACTACTGACTCAAATTGAATGAAATTTGAAATATACCGTATTTATACGTATGTTACTTTTTTAGCTTATACCCCCAATGTAATTTAATTATTTGAACAAGTATTTCTTAAGATTGTAAAATTATGTAGTCGATGTTTTTGGTGCACGGTAAAACTCTACTGAGTTTATGTTGGCACCAACTTAAATGTAGATAATGTGTGTAAACTATGGAATAAATAAATAAATAAATAAATAATACAATGCCTGTTTGGTTACTGAAAATTCAGGCTTCTAGTTTTATCCACAACGAAGTTATAGGGGGTCGAAAATGGCCTGAATTGCTTCGAGAAAAGAATGGTACGGCCGTGCCGCTTTTTTGCTCGACTTGGCGGGGGCACTGCCGTGCCCCCAGATAAGAAAACATATCATGAACAACAATAATAATAGAAAAACAATATTGTGACAAAAAATCAGCGTTAGGTAGTAATCCACCTAACGTAGATTTTCAGCTGCAGCCAAGGGATACCACACACTCGAACGCGCAGTACACGCGCCATAAGGTAAAAAAGCACAAATTTTTCGTTCATTGAATCATCATTACTGCTAAACTATGTGAGGTTCGGCTTGCGGCTAAGTACTAGTGTTTTACATGGAGCGACTTCCTATCTGATCTCCACAACCCAGTAGCTGGGTACCACTCGGTAAGACTGGTGTTATATTTTCTCACTTCAGACTACCCATGACTAGGGACACGGTATCGATAAGAAAGTATCGATATTGTACTCATGAGTACTATCGAATAAAAAGTATCGTACTCATAAATGTATCGATACTTCAAAGTATCGAGTACCTTTCTTAGGGCCTAATGCACATACGTCAAGCCGTCAATGTCAGTCAGTAACGACAATTTAGCTTTAGTACAGTAGGACAGAAGAACAGAACATCAACACCAATGGTATTGGTACACTAGTGTAGTAATAGTACAATAAAAAGGCAACTGTGACTTTACAAATGATTTAAACAATATTATATTATTTATTCTTTTAGCATCATTGTAGTGCCCATTCCTCCTCCGTACAATCGCTAATAGATATAAAGCACGGAACAATAGGTTCTTTTAGATGGCACACATTCATATTTAATAAGTCAAATAATAGTCAAGCACAATAATGATCAACCAGAGAAAAACAAATCGCGAGACGAACATGAAGAGTAATACAAATAATACGGTTTTGTGGGATATCGTTGAACATTATAAGAACTACATTGTACCTTATAAACAATAAATAAATAATAATAACAAAACAATTTTCTAACGGCGAACGATTGAGTGATTGATTAGTGAAGCAGAACCGTGAACTGAAAGACTGAAGGAACGATTTCGAGCTCAATGTAATGATTTAGAAGGTTCAGTTTAATTGAACCAGATGGCGTTGCCGTCCAAGATTTATTCGATACGAAACCTGTCAAAAAGTACACATTGAGTAAAAGTATCGAATACAAAGTATCGGTATCGAAACGAAACGTACTCGATACCACAAAGTATTGATACTTTTTTCGTGTCCCTACCTATGACTGCCATAGATTTACAAATGACATAACGTGCGATCGGGATTCCTTTCCGATATATTAAGATCACATCATATAGGGTCACCTATCCACGGACTCTCGGGAAGCATTGCTTTACCTTAAAGAACAACCCGTTAGGATGTTACTATTTGGCTACGAGATCGAATTACCTAGATAGAGCTGATAGAGTTTTAGAAATTTTTGGCAGGCCAGTATTCTTTTAATGCGCTTGAGTTAAAGTAACTCACATTAATGTAGTGCATCTCGTCTCGTAATTTTTTGTCCACTACAAAAATATTCAAGACGGAACTCTATACCTTTTATACAAAATGGAATCAGGCGTTACGTTGTGGAAATCCATACCAAACTGATAAAAATATGAAGTGTTAACAGTCTGCAAGCAGTATGCAGCACCGCCCTCCTGCCCACAAATATATGCACATGCAGAACGGGTCGAGTGTGGTTTACTTACAAGTAAACCACACTCGACACGTGTTTCACCTCTCAGCTGCTGTGCCACGAATAAAATGGGATGACAAAGTAGCAAACTTAACCCAAAAAACTCTGTACCTGTAATCTAGTCTCGTCATTTTTTTTTCGCTACAAAAATATTCAACTTTTACGTTACGTTGCAGAAATCCATACCAAACTGGTATTTAATAAAAATATCTCGTCTTAATGCTACTAAGAATTATATTTTCAATCCTGCATGCAGTATGCAGCCATCCTGAGCCCTCCCGCTCGCAAATATATGCACGTGCAGAAGGGATGCATTAAAAACATACCAGATGCAAGAAAACTACTCTCGACACGTGTTTCGCCTCTCCGCTGCTGTGCTGCGAATAAAATGATCCGGTAAAGTCTTAAATTGAACCCAGAAAGTGTATACCTCTTGTAATAGGAGTGTCTCCAATATAGAAGGTGGGTGCTGGTGTCTCTACAGCCGCTTCTTTCACGGATCCGTCGCCGCTGACGGCACTGAGCGTGTCTGTGCTGTCAAACATTATCGTGCGTTCCTTGGCACGAGGTGTTCGGTTATCGAGCTCCTGAAAATAAATATAGAAGTAATTTTACCTCGAAGCTTTTAAAAAGTGTGTATAATGTATTTGGGGATATGCGGAACAGGGTGTAAAGTCCCGTAATCCCATTGAAAAGGGAGAATCCTCCGACCAGACAGGTTTTTTGTCTGGTGGGCAACTACCCGATGTTTGAAACACCCGATAGGTGATTAGTATGCAGGCTAGTTGTGCGGTAAACTATGCTTGCGCGATACAGGATTTCTATCATTAGTTTGTATGTTGCGAGATAGATGTCGCTACTTGTAGCTTTAAGAACCTTATATTTGGTGTAGAAGCTGGACATGGCCTTTTTTTCTAAGTTATAAAGAACTAGCACTTTGCCCGCGACTTCGCTTGGATTTAAAAATAATTTATAGCCGATAGCACTCACAAATAATGCATCTTACTATCAATTGGATTTTTTTTATTGGTTCATTAGTTCCTGAGATTACACACCCTACATACAAATTTACAAACAAATTTTACCTCTTTATAATACATAAATTAATAAATTACTATAGACGAAGGCTATCATTCAGGTGTCTTATGCCCCATAGGGCCATAGAGTCTATGGCATTGAGTATTGGCGTGACAAAATCTTAAAATATTTCTATTGAACATTTATAAAACAGTAATTGTGCCCTTGTTTCACCGAGGCGAAGGTGCGTTATGATAAGTATATTTTATTGAAATTGAACAGTTTTCATACGGAATAGAAATCGAAGAAGACGATAAAGAAATTATTATTATTATGTCTTCCTGTACTGTCCCGTTGCAGGGCAAAAGCCTCCCTTTCCCAATTCTACCTTCAATCAATCAATCAATCAAAATATTTATTTGCTAGAATATGGTAACAGTAAATTAGTTTCAGCATATCCTGCCATAATAAAAAAATGTGCCGCAAATGTGTTCACAATCAGTGTTGTCAATTACTATAACTTGCCGATTACAGATTCTATTGATTTGTCTTTTAAATAGTCCTTAACGGTATAATATCTTTTAAATAATAGCAGATTGAAAACTATGTTTTTAAACATTGTCAGTGGTAAGTCTTGTAAACTATTTGGTAAATGATTGTAAATAATAATCGTCATGCAGTATACATTTTTCTTAAATAACTTTAGCCTTATTTGTGGCAGTCGAAGTCTGTCTTTATGCCGTGTTCGGCTATTTGGCCTGTCAGTGTACGTCTCGAATAAATTGTAGTTTTTCTTAACAAAAACACATATTTCAAAAATATATAAGCATGGCAAAGGTAGAACTTTAAGTTTTTGAAATAGTGGCTTACAGCTGTCTAAAAAGTGAGCTCCACAAATGGCTCGAATACATTTTTTTTGAGCTTTAAAAACTCTGTCAAAGTCTACTGAGTTACCCCATATTATAATACCGTACCTAAGTATGGATGATACATAACCATGGTAAGCCAGCATTGCAGTATCACAGTTTACCGTTTCTCTGATTCTTTTCAAAACATATATAAAATGATCTATTTTTGTAAGAATTTTATCTATATGTGCTTTCCAGTTGCAATTTTTGTCGATCGTTATACCCAAAAATACACAATTATCGAGAGTTGTCAAGTGAGAATCTTTATAATTAATGTCAAGTTTATTTATATTTGAATTGTACGTCTGGAATTGTATGATGTGTGTTTTAGTCATATTTATTTTTAAATTATTTATTTCGAGCCAGTCGATTGCATTATCCAAACCCTGAACGACTTCTTTTTTTAAATATTTGTCAGTGTCACTCTTAAGCATTATTGTCGTGTCATCTGCAAATAGTATGCAATCTTTGCCTATCGCCTCTAGAATGTCATTGATGTAAACTAGGAACAGTGGTGGGGATAAAATACCTCCCTGGGGGGTGCCATAATTATTTTGCTTATATTCCGACCCATAGGTTCTTTTTTCATTTTGACAGATTTTTGTTACTTCCACGCATTGTACTCTTTCAGAAAGGTAACTTTTGATCCAGTCGTTGGCCTTACCCCGGATTCCGTAATGCTCAAGCTTTGAGAGTAGTGTTTTATGGCAAACAAAATCAAAGGCCTTAGTCATGTCTAGGAACACGCAACTTATCTTAGATTTTTGATTAAGACTTTCAGTTATGTATTTTACTAGTGTAAAACATGCTAAAGCAGTGGAACTTCCTTTCCTAAAACCAAATTGTTCTTTTTTAAGAATATTACATGCTGTCAAAAAGTTTTCTATTTTGATGCACATAACTTTTTCAAATATTGTGGATAAAATTGGGATTAAAGTTATTGGGCGATAGTTGCTCATGTCAGTTTTTACACCTTTCTTATAAAGAGGTTTCACAATCGACCTTTTCAGGCGTGTTGGGAATACTCCTTCTGTTAAGGACAAGTTGATTATTTGTGTTAACGGAGACACTAGACTTCTTGCACATATTTTTAACACTTTATTGCTCAGGTCATCATATCCAGTCGAGTTTGTGTTTTTTAGACTGTGAATTATTTTGTAAACGTCTGATTGATCAACTGATGTCAGGAAAATACTTTTAGGATTATGAGATGTTGTCATTTTTATGTCATTTTGCATGTTATTTTGAGTGGAATTAGTCGTGTTTGTTTGAGATATATAAAAGTCAATAAATAAGTCACATATTTCGTTTGGATTGTCATACACTTTACCGTTAGCATTAACAGCATCAACTTCGGAGTTACTAGTCATATTAATTGTGTTTGTTTTAATTAAGTTTCAGGCCGCTTTACTTGTATTTTTGGCCTTACCTTACCTTATCTTATAGTGTAAGCTATTAATCTGCTGAGCCTTGTGTATGCATTTTTTCAGTATTCGAGTGTATTTGTCGTATTTTTTTTGTTTTGTTTTTTATTATGTTTGTTAAGGGAACTATTTTAAATATAGTATTCGTTTTTTTTATGTAATATCTCTTTATACCCATAGTTAGACATCTATTTTTCACTTGCTTACAAGTATTTTTTTACTTTAACTATAGGAAAACATAAATTGTAGAAAATAGTTATTATGTCGTGTAATCTATCGAAGGCGTTATTTGTTGTTTGAACTTCATAAACTTCGGAAAAAGAGAGACTTGAGATGCAGTTATTAAATTTAATTATATTTTCGTCACTGAGCTCTCTTACATTTTTAAACCAAAAGCTATGAATATCTTTAACTTGAGAATTAGTTTGTAAGTTAACCGTTATCGATTGTGCTGTTTCATGGTCTGACAGCGCTAGATAGTGAATTGCAGACTTAGCGTCGTGTATGTTACTTACTATTAAGTCCAAACATGCGTTTTTTCTCGTAGGCAGTTTTATGTGGTTTATTAAGTTATTATTACTAACTTTAGACTTTAATTCATTGGATATTTTATTTGATTTCAGTGTATCAATATTCCAGTCGCCACAGATGACGATGTGTTTATTACCTTTTTTACATAATTTATTGGTGACAAGTTTTAGATTATTTAAAAATATTGTGGCGTCACATCTAGGTGTTCTATATATGCACACTATAATTAAGTTAAATTTAATTATTTCGACGCCATAGCATTCGAATTGAAAGGGGATGGCGAGTGGTAGATTTTTTATTTCTCTAAATTGTAGGTTATTTTTTAATAATATACAGGAGCCTCCACGTCGTTCGAGAGAAGAAGGATACCAGCTTATAGTTATTGAGATTAAGGTTTTGTTCGCAACCACTTTTAAGGAAAGTTTCAGTTAAACATATAATATCTACGGACCCTAATTCCTTTTGTAAATTTGAAATGGCCACCTCAATTAATTCCTGTTTGTTCAATACCCCAGCAATATTTTGGTGCATTATAGTTAGTTTAGTATATTTAGATATAGATTTATTTGCGAAAAAACCCAGTTTTCTTATCATTACACACTAATTTTGTTTTCTCAAAGAAAGTAGTAATTTTAGTTTGTGTAGTTTTTCGTGGTGTCGTATGTATGTTTGTTATGTTCTGGAAAACGTGCTTATTTTTAAAACGATTTAGAAACTCTGTTTCATATTTCGCGTAGTCAATGTTTGTGTTAAGCTTCAAACATAAATGTGATATATAGTGCTGGCGGTAACTTTTCATAGGCCTGTCATTGATGCTATATATGTATTCTAAATTGTGTATTTTTAAGTATTTACAATTTTTGTAATTTTGTATTATTAATTCTATATTATAGTTAATTGTATTTTCGTTTAAATAAGGATTATATTGTACGTTAGTAATAAATACAGTATTGTTTCGCAGTTTATAAAGGACGTTACACAACTCAGTTATCAACGAGTACGGGTTTTTGTCATTAGATCCTATCACTAAAACTATAATATCCTCACTAGTCAATGTCTTTACAATGTCGTCATTACAGCTGCTAAGAATCTGAGCACTTGTTGCATTGGGCTTGATGAAAGACATAATTTTGTAGTTGTTATTTCATTTGTGTAACCTGCTATTAGTCATCGTTTTATTGAGACAGTAGGCCTGCTGGTCTCCAAAAAATATTATTCTATTATGTTTGTCCATTACACTGATTGGAGCTACTTCTTTTATGCTCTTGTGGGAGGGTTGTTTCTGATTAAAGAAATCCGTTATCGTGTCATCATCTGTACTCTTCTGGTGGAATTTTTGTTTGTCAAACAAAAATGTTACAGCGTCATTTTCCATGCCTTTATGTGGGGTTTGTGGATGAGTGGGATGTATTCCCTCCAAACTGCATACTGAGCCGGCTGTGTTGAATGATACATTTCCGACCTCACTTGGTGATTGTGTTACTACGACCGTGTCAGATTGATGAGCCGTTGTAAGAGGGAGAATTAACTTGGACGGAGTGGAAAAACAGCTCGTTCTTATAATATTTTTCCCGCGTACAGATTTTGGTGTTAGGCACTTTGTTTCTAATAAGTTAACCTTTTTATATGTATCTATAACTTTCTGGTATTGTCCGATATCCATTTTTAGTCGAAAATTTTCACTATTTAGGTTGTCGATCTCCTGATGAGCGCTTTCGAGTTCCATGGTGAGCCTGTTGATTGTGTCCTTGTAGTTCTCAATTTCGTCGCTGTCATTTAGTGAGTTTGGTAAGCTCATCATGGTCGTGTCAAGTAATGTGGAATTATTTCTTCCGTTAACATAGAAGATGTTGTCCACTGAATTAGCCCTTCCTGGTTTGCAGACAGTAATGTTATCCATTTCAAGATCCATTGTATTGTCGTTAATAGATGAGAAAAATGTTTGCAATTGTTTCTAGGTAAGAGTCAAGACCAAAAAGCAAGCAAAAATAAAAATAAAAAATGCAAAAAGAAACGCCGGTACTCAGTATCGAACCAGCGCCTTCTTCACTGGAACGTAGCTCCAAGCCTAACTAAACCACTCAGTCTTGATGTTTTAGTGTTGAAATTAACAATCTGTATCTCATACCTGTGTCCAACAAAACGGGGCAATTGTGACCATATATGGTCGCGCGTCGAGCCGTTTCGTGTGTCTGACTCACCACCAATCAGCAAATAGGGGCGGTCTCGCAAAGCTGTGACTCACTGCTGCTTAGACTTGTGACGCTTTTGTTGTGGCCGTTGAGTGAAATAAAAAATTGCTTGTTTCTTCACTTTTGATGAATAACTTGTAGATATTAAATCGGTAACACTTTTATTGGCTTATGTACTATATTTCTAGTATAATACTGAATCGATATTGCTCTTAAAACAACGGAGAATATTTACTTTTTACGGAGCGACTTGCAACACGTCTTACTGTTTGTACGCTTCGCGTGATCTGATCCTTTCGCGGTCTAATGCGATAGTAGGGCAATTCTCTAGGAATGAGTCCAGCTCATCTCGCCATTTCCTTCTGCGCCTGCCACGCTGACGATTCCTGTTAGTTCGGACTCACTCAGTGGTTATTTTAGCCCATTGTTCCTCCGACATGCGACGAGGTTATCAGCTGCTTCTATTACAGCTGCTTGTAGTTAGTAGTTTTTGATGTAGTCCACAAGTTTGACACTCAGTATACTTATAGTAACAATAATAGAAATATAGAATAACTATTGGCCCTGACTCCTTTCGTGTGAAAGTTTCGCATATTTTTAATTGATTTAATTGCTATAAAAGCTTTTATAACAATTTATGTGTGGCTCGTCACAAAGCTCATTTTGAAGGAATAATATGAATGTTGCTGTTGTTAGAACGGAATTATATTTTAATACGTGAAGCACAAACTTTGTACCCTGTACATTTTGACTATACTCTGGGGCTTATTTAGATTTTTTAGATTGTTGGTTAGAGGTTCGTAGTATACAGACGTGCTTCTTAGCAATATTTAATTAACGTAATAATAGTGACCTCCTTTATTATTTTAGCTTAGTGTGATTCTTAGTAAATAATGGAAACATATTAATTTGTTTGAAAAATGGATAGCGACCTCGGCAATTTAAGTGATCACAATACCTCGCCAGCAAAAAGGCTTGTGTCTGATTTCTCTATAGAAGTTGCAACCACGCCCGAGATCCAAAAATGGATGGCAAACATGGAGCAGCAGTTAAATGAGGTTTGCTTTATTGCCATGGATGGCAAACTCAACTCGGAGCAGAAATTGAAGATCTCCACCCTGTGCCGTAAAATTGCATCTGGTGCCTCACAAATGGCAGTTTTGTATCTGTCCCTGAAGCATAAAGCCCGTCAAGCCATCAACATAATCGATGAATTGAAAGAAAAACGTAACCTAGCGGAGCTCACACACTATTAAGGAGTCTGGTGTAACGGGAAATACTTCATTTGCTGACATGGTGAAGAAGGGGCTCAATAATTTCGTGCGACCTAATAACTTGAGCTCTGTAGCTATTTATCCTAGAGATAAATTAAAATCTAGTGCCGAAACAAAAACTCTAGTGCAAAAAATTATAAGTCCTGAAGAAATGAAGTTGCACGTACGTGGAGTCCGCAGAATTAAAAATGGGGCCGTTATAATTAGCACTGAAACTAAAGACGATGTTGATAACATCAAGGTAGCACTCAAACTGTCTTTGGCTGGACTTCGCCGATGAACCAAAGAAACGCCAACCACGGATCACGATTGTAGGAGTTCCGACTGATATGGCTGATACTGATGTCTTCAAGTGTATTTATGAGCAGAACGTAGCTGATAATTTTCCAGAGATGACAATGGAGTCCTTTTTAAAAGTGGTTAAGTTTAGTCACAAATCAGGAAAGAGAGATGCATTGACCTGTAACTATGTCATCGAAGTCCCAGCTAAGATACGTAAAGCCCTTATATGTCAAGAAAGGCTTTTTATAAACTGGACATCTTGCCCCGTCAGAGATTTCACCCTGGTTACTAGGTGCTATAAATGCCAACAATACGGTCATGCAGCACAGACTTGCCGAGAGGTCAATTCTTCATGCGGTCACTGCGCAGAAGCTGGACACTCAATGTCTGAGTGCAGAAAAAAAGAAGAAACCCCGAAATATGCAACGTGCTCGCGCTTCAAAAAGCCCAATACCCATAAAACCGGAGACACTAAAGTGCACTGCTAGGAAAATAGCAGAATACAAGTACATCAACACTCGATTATTAGGGCACGTAGAGCATCATACTCTAGGTCAGACTTCAGCGTTGATACACTTGTTGCTGGCACAGCTATCACTGGTTTATGTGTTTGTGTGCTACTAAACGATTTGTTGCTGTCTCAACACATTTGTTACCCACTAGCTGCAATAATCAAAATAAGCAAGAGTTTGTTTGTATTGTTTCAAATATCTGGTCTCTTTAAATTATAATGTTTGTTGGAGCTCCTTCCGCCTGTGATACAGGTTTAATTAAGTTTAATTTTGTACTTTACCTATTATGATTATTGAATAAAGATTATTATTATTTAATTCAAATTACGATTAAAAAAATATCGTGTGTACAGTAGTAGAGTGACAGGTAGACTGATGGTACATTATAACAAATAGAAAAAAAAATTGACCAAGTGCGAGTCAGACTCGCCCATGAAGGGTTCCGTAGTAACGACGCCAAATAACTTTGTTTTTCATAGTGTTTGTATGAAATACAAAAATATATTTATGGTTTTATAAAATATACTATATTTCAAAAACTGCTGACTCGATCTCGTTCAAACTAATTTTCGTTGAAAGTTTACGTTAAGATCTACAGCAACAGAACAGAAGTGTATAGTATCTTTTAAACAATTGGCTTTAAGTAAATGTGGTTTTAGAATGTCATTTTCAATGTCAAGCGTGTGTGGTATCTATAGACAGGTCTTTACCTGTCTATAGATACCACAAACGTTTGGGTTTCATGAAAAAAATATTTTCAGATTCATGTATGGAGATTATTATTTAAATCGGAAAGCAGTTCACAGAATACATCCACCTATCAAGTTTCACATGTATAGTCTTAATAATTTCGGAATAAAATGGCTAATAAAAACAGATAGACAGACAGACATGACGTAACTATAAGGGTTCCGTGTTTTGCCATTCGGCTACGGAACCCTAAAAAGCTAAAACAAACGCCTACTAAAACCATGATAGTGCGTAGACCTATTGACGAGTCAATTTAGTATTAGATAACTGTGAGGCGCTGCGCCGCAACATACCCTTTATAAGAAGATTACGCGGTCGGAGGAGTATGTTAAAGTTCATATGAAGTTGAAAGCAGACGATGGTCTGATTAGATATATTATACAACGTGTAATTTAATAGTAGATTAGTAGCCAAGGGCTGTAAGTCATCAATTGCAGCCCGAGATATAATTAGGCGCACGAGCGCAGCGAGGGCGTCTATAGTTCGAGGGTGCAATTGATGCTTACACCCGAGCTAACTACTCTGCTTTACATCTCGATTGTGAGGTAAGTAGAAAAAAATCGGCATTACAAGAATAGAACATTTTAAAGTAAAAGTTTTCTATTCCCGCCTTTTTTCATCTTTGTTTTTTAATTATTTTTTTTTTTTAAGAATGAAATTGCGCTTCGCCGTTCGTTATTTAAAATTGATGACTATTATACTCATACGAAGACAATGCTGAATAGCGAGTTGACCTCTTTTGTCATTGGGCTGAATGCATGATGTCTGGTTAGATGTACGCGAACTTTTTGAAAGAGTGAAGAGATTTTTTTTAAATTACTTACCACCCTAGGGCTTTTCTAGCTTTATTAATACTAGCATTATTACCCTAGAGCGCTAATTAGTTACCTACAAGCCCCATTTGGGGGTAATAAGGACCTACTTACTGAATATGAGAGATGTAAAGGGTATATACATACCAAGTGCACGGCTTCTTTGGATGATAACAAACGATATGGCAAGGGTTTTCTAATCCTATGTCAACACGTGTGGAACTTATTAGAAATTTCAATACATTGATACCAGAAACCGAAATTTTCAAATTAAGAAGAACGAACAGAATTGTCATGTTATTGGCAAGTGACGTGAAAGTTCCCTCGTAGTGCTGGGATACGTTTGTTATGATTGGTATTCAAGAAACATATGAAACCGATAATTTGGTATAAATTCTTTGAGTCACTTATTTTGAGCTGAAACTTTGCATAGAGACTCCATACCAGATGTTGTCTTCAGGCCTTTTGGATAGATATGGGGTTTCCGTTACACGTTGTATATTAAGATACATAGATAATATATACCAGGCTCTACAAAAACCGCAGTATGTGAAGGGAGAAGTCTGTTAGGCAGAACTGAGGGATCGACGTAACGAGGTGGAATGTTTAGATTGTTTTGGTACTTACCAATCTCTCAGTGTCGGAATCCGGTTCCTGTACTTCGTAATCATGTGAATAATGTTCACTAGTAGATTGATGTTCTAGGCTCTCCATCTGGACAGTAGTGATGGGATCCAGCGTGTCCAGGGAAGATACCATGGTATTCGATCCTGGAGGGGGCACCGCTGTTATCTTTCTCATTAGTATCAAGCTCGGCGGGGTAGCAATATGTAGGTATAAATAAAAATAATGCAGAAGAATTAATTCTCTCAAAAATATTTTTCTAAATTATTATCTGCTTAGCCTTTTTTCCCTTCTATTTTGGGGTCGGCTATCAGCCTAACTGGATGCAGTTGAGTACTAGTGTTTTACAAGGATTATAGATTCTACAACCTTTTATCTGACTTCTACAACCCTAGTAGCTGGGTAACGATACCCCATGGTAAATTGGCAGCTTTATGGATTCTGACTAACCGTAATGACTGTTGAATAAGTACAGACGCGCACATCAAGCTACAACAATCTGTCAAATTTCTTTAATAGATTTTCAACTTTATTGATAAAGAAATTAGGTTCAAGGTTGATTGGGAACATTTGACAGTTTCTGTAGAAATGACAACTGACATAAAGTTGTTGGTTTAGCGTGCTTTCCTAGGCACGGAGTAATATCGATATGACAAAATGGTTGCTTAACCTCAAGGTCGACTTGCGGCTGTTATTACTAAACCACGAGCTTCTTCCGATGACTCTACATTAAAAATCAAACGTGGAACTTTCCATTTTGCTTTTGAGCATTTTAGTAAACAGAAAATTTCAACATTGGATTTTTAATTTAAGACTTTTGAAGAACATTTTTGAGGAAATTAATGTAATTTTGTGAAACATTCTAGATAAATAAATTTATTCAAGATAAAAGCGGGGATGAGAAAGCTTTTCTGTAAAATACAAAGAGATGATTATATGATAGCTCATGCTGTTAAGAAAATAAATTGGCATGGTTGAGATAGTTCAGACGGAAATATAAAATAATTAAAATGAGTAAATTCGCACTCTTAAAATGAAAGTGACCAAATCTTAATTCTTTTAACGTCTTTCGTTCTTATAAAATGTCAGTAGACAATACCTTATACCCTATTTTAAATGTTGGCAAAAGGGGTCCTTATTACGAATGATAAAAGGCTATAAATCTACGTTTAAATTTAATCAACATTGCCTTTTTTAGCATCATCATTCACCACGCCTGATGGTAAGCAATTAATGAGGTCTACGATGGGACGAGCAAGCACAAAATATGCCTGTTCACACTTGTTTTAAAGACAGACGGGTAATATGTGAAAGGGAACACAGAAGCCGGCAGAGTCCCACACCTTGGCTTTTTAAAGACTTTAAAAATCCTCAAAAATAGTTAACTAGGTGACCATCATTTTAACATTGCGATATGTAAGCTTATTATGAAAACTGTATAATATAGTATATTTCTCTGTATGGAGAAATATTTGGCAGTTATTAGTAGGGATTAAGTTAGTAAGCCAATGGAGAAGCTTCGCAGAATGTTACAAAGTTTTAATCTGTAGATAGTAATGATTAGTAAAACAAAACACTCGTCCGGGATTTAACTGTTATTACGTTTGTAAGGCTTTTTTGTTTATTTTTTTTTAATAGGGTTAGGGGGATCATCAAATGACTCTTCCCGCCGTGGGCGTTGCGGAATGGTGTGTCAGACTTCTACTGACTAAAATCCCACCCTGTGTCTTCAGTTCCCCTTCCGTTCGGGGTTGCGGTATTCTGTAATAACATTCCCGCTGAGCCGATGACGTTCAACGTCCTGCATAATCTCAATTTAAAAGAAACTTATCTGGCATTCTGTACTTTTATGATGAGTCATCAAATTTGACACTTCTCAACGGGTTTGTTCTAATTTCAAAATATAACAGCAACTGTCAAATCCCGGACGAAGGAAAAAAAGAAGAAAATCATGATCATTTTACAAACTCACCTCCAGAAGTAAGACTACCAGTCATGGGAGTATCTACTTCATAGTTGTAAGTAGCTCGAGTCGCATTAGAACTGGTTGCTTCCAGGCTATCGGTGCTGCCTAGCATTAGATCTGCGCGGGCGCCCCTAGAGAATGTTTTGAAATTTTAAGCACTATTCTCGGTTTCTGATGGTTTCATAATAAACAGCTATAAAATACATATACCAGCTCATTGTATCAAGGTTGAATCTAGCATTGTACTAAATACAATTATAAATGGTTCAATAATTGAAGATGTGAAAATGTAACAGACAGACAGACTAAAACATCTCTTCAACTCCAAACTTTAAATACTGGATTTTTTTATACAACCTTAAGATTTTTTGGTATTTTGTCCATTTATTTTGTAATTTGTGTTGTGAATTTATATGATATTTATATTTTTTTGTAGTAGATACGTTGTTTTCTTTTTAAAACACTAATCTTGTAATTGCTAGTTCTCTTTTTTTTTAATAAGAATTAACTGAACAAGCCGAGTCGTGGTGCTCGATTGAATGTATTCACAAACATGTTCGCCTCTGGTTTCGCACATTATTCATATTCTGTTTCTTAATCCAATTATTATTACACACTATTGCATAAATCTAAACACCTCATTTCATCTACCGCATTAATTTATTGGTCACAAATGGTTATAAATGTGGAAAACGAATGGAACATTCTGTATCTTTCAGTAAAAACAGTCATAAATGATGATGATGAGTACCACCTATTTGTATTGTTTTATTTTACGCTTAGGCGAAACACTGGTATTTTTTTCTCCTACTAAGGCGCTTTTAAATATTTTAACTAACTGTAACTGCCATCTACTTTTATTAAGTATAACTGAAAGAAAAAAATATCAGTCGTCTGCTACGACCTTGTTTGTTCAGTTACCTGCAATTTACAGTATTGAGAATAATAAAATCTACTATACAAAAATGGTAAAATCAGAAATTACAAAAAAACGGAGAGAAAAATCGTTAATTTTTATTAAGAAAAATGGCTCATCAGCAAATCACTCAGGGATGATGAAAATTTCAGCCCTTTGATCGATCCGATCTAAGACGACTAGTAACGCTGTATCATGAAAAATAACATTTTGCTTTATGAAATACTAAAAATTTGTAAAACAAAATGTCTGTAATCTTTAAGTATAATAAGTAGAGTGTTACTACTGCATTGTATGTATGATAATGACTAAAGCTTAAATAAATTAATCCCAAAGTTACTTCGGGAATAGGCCTAAGTTTTCGAGGGGTCAGTTACCAAATGACTCCTGCTCTGGGTGGAGCGGAAGGGAGTGTTAGACCTGACTAAAACCCCACCGCACTCCTTCAGTTGTTCTGGGGCCACGGTATCTCATTAGAACATTCCCGCAACCGAGACGGAATAGGGCTCTACTTTAATTAAAAGTTTTGACAAATTAAGTATCAAACTAGACGAACCTGCTGAAACTTCCAGACGAGCTCAATTCCTCATCCTGTCCGCTCCAGGAACCACTAGCAGGATCTGTAAATTGTTTACCGGAAAAGGACATTACACTATGAGCCACCGACCTCCCCGAAGAGGGCGAGAGCTCACGCACTAGACTCCCCTCCCTCGAGAACTCTAGATCCTCAGGTTTATCTATCATCGTAATCGTTTGTCGTGTTACAGTTACTACTTCTCCGACATCTGTATGCCGATCCAGCACAGTCATTAAGCTATCCATTTCTGAAGGTTGAGACGTGATAGATGAAGACATTTCTGAGCCATAAGACATAGCACTTTCTTCAAGCTGCCTCGGTCTGGCTGGTATATCTACTGCCCCATCGCCGTCAGTACTCGACACAGTTTCTGATACTTTCTTTCCATCTACAAATCTCTGCTGTATCACTGTTGTGGTTCTGACAACTTCTATGACACCTCCATCGGTGAATGTTCTAGTTACTGCCTGACTTTCCTTTGTTTTCTCTTCTTGGTCTAGTAGCTTCATCATTTCTTCACAATCTCCTGGTATAGATTCAGCGGACCCGTCACTGGGTGCCGCTGCGCATACGAATGATGATGATTTCTTGCATTCTTCTTTAACTTCGCCTGATGGATCGGTTTCTGTTTCCGATGGTCCTGGCGCGGGTTCTGATACAAAGAAAGCCCCTCTATCATCAAATTTTTTAACGGTTATGATTTTTGGCGTAACTTGTTGCTGTTGTAACTTCTGTTCTAATGCCATTTGCTGGTCAATCAGTTTTCTTATACTAGCTGATTCTGTGAGAATCTTCTGTGTTGGACTTCCATAACTACCCACTTTTTGTGACGGACTACCACTCTTTTGAGAGGGACTACCACTCTTCTGGCTAGGACTGCCTCCTTTTTGCGGAGGGCTGCTTTCGGAACTACCACTGTATGATCGTTTCTCTCGTTCTAAGAAGCTGCCACTTACTTCTTTAGGGTCGGCCATAAGAAGTGCTTCTTTTTGTTTCGCGAGTATTTCTGCTTTCAATGCTTCTAAACAAGCTGATTCAAGACCTTCAAATTCTTTTAAGCTTGATACAGAAATGTCATCGCCTTGACTTCTACTTAGAATGTAGCGTCTAGGCAAAGAACCATTAAGAGATTCTGCAGAAGATGAAGAATGCTGCTGATACTGTTCCATTAAAGCCCTTTCCAGATTTTCAAACTCTTGCAATGAGCTAATAGAAATATCATCATTGTCTCCTCGGACCCTAAACCTTATTCGTGAGGCCATTTCAGATTCAGAAAGGCTACCATAAGAATTCCTAAAACTACCGTAACTTCCTATTGATTCTTTTTGTGACGTCAAACTACCAATTCTGCTAGCATCAAAGTCTGCCATTTCTTCTTCTTTGATATCTTCCAAAGGTACTCGTTCATAGTCATATCGCGGATCTCCTTCAAATTGCATTTGTATCCAACGTCTTCCAGCCTCTATCTCTGCTAATTCTTGAGCCTGTAATTTCTTCTGTTCTAATTCATAAGCCATAAGCTCCTCATCTGATAAAGAACCAGAAGCACTGCTAGTACTGTCCTGTTTCTTAGAAGTTTTAGATAAATACTCTTCAATCTCAGTATCATGCAGTTTCACAAATTTTTGTGTCTTAATTTGTACACTTTTGCCCTCTGTATCAGTTTCCTGCGCCTCTTTAGCAACTTCTTCAATGACAACAAAGTCATCCATTTCACTTGGTTTATCAACCATTTCAAATTCATCGCTTGTAGGTGAGTCTTGTTCTTTTTCATACGTGTGAATAGTTTTTTCTTCGGTTGTTATCATAAGTTCCGACTTGCTGGTTTCTGCAAGATCCGACCTTAGTTCAGGTGTTTCTGAAATATCATACATATCATCTAGGACATACTCTCTGCCATTATCAGTTGATAGAGAACTTTGACTGGGAGCTGACAAAGGTGTTTGAGGTGTAGACTGATGATCATGTGTCTGGAGACTAGATGTCGAAGTTTGTTTACTATCCAGTTGAGAATCAGGAGTCTTTACAACAGACTTCTCAACTTTAGTTTTAGGAACAGACGAATCACTTTTTGATTTTAATATTTCTTCATACTGCTTTGACTCAGCTGGTATCATATATGCCTCAATAGTTACTACTCCTCTTTTCCTGGGTGGTTCAGTGGTGGTAACTTCTGCTTCAGGGGAGGAAATAATAGCCGCCACTTCCTTCACAATTTTTTTATGACATTCTTCAATAACTTCACGCATTTCTTCGCTTGGTCCACTATCTCCAGTTGGTACGTTTGGTGTACTTTCAGCATCATGAATAGTTGTCTTGTTTATAATTATATCTTCTTTTGAAACTTTCCTAGGTTCAGGAGTGATACTTCCGTATCTCACAATATCCTCGTATTCTGAAGATCCTACAGGAATTATTTCGCTTTCAACATCAACAAATTCTCTTTGTGGTTTGTCTATTTTTGTTATAGCGAATGGTATAGCTTCTTGCGAATAAGATGTTACTTTTGTTACTGTTTCTTTAATTTCTATTTGATCTAGGTCAGATTGCGAAGAAGGCATGTCAAGTTTTGAAATTGACGAGGACAAGACCTCATCTGTCTTCAACTGACTAGAAATTGTAGTATCGGAACTATCTTTATTCTTAGAAGAATCTTCGTCGATTTCAGCACTTTCTGAAGCACTTTCGATTGGGAAATGCTCTGGAATCATATCTTTTGGTAGGAATCTCATTTCATGTGACCTTTTCATTTTACCTACAGGCTCAATATCATCGATTTTACCTTCATCTTCATCTGCAGATACTTCTTCGTCACTCACATCTTTCACTTTCTGTTTATCCTTTTCTGGTTCATGTAGGAATTGCTCAACGTAAGTGCTACTTTCCATTAGTTCTTCTTTTAACTCAGTAGCGGAAGGTACTAATGTTTCCGATGCATCTGAAATATCGATACTAGCTACGTGGCTAGATCCATCTGAATCTAAACTCTTCATGCTGTCTCGGGATGCAAGAGAGCTACCTGCCGTGAAATAATCTTTGGACGTTCTCAACGATTGTGAGGAAACATCATGACTTGTAAGTGCAGTCTCGAATTCAGTACCGCTTTGCGCAGTCATCATCACGTCAACGTCTGAAGACAACGGTCTGCTCTCAGAATGTTCAAAGCTGTGGTAATGACTTTCTCCAGAACTAGACCAACCTTCGACTTCAGACGCTGATCGCCTGTCTCCAACGCCCAACTTTGATTTGATATGTTTCTGTTCCCTAAGTTTCACTTCGAGACTACTTATGGACTTATCTCTGTCGTACAATATAATTTCGCTATCGGTTTCTATAATAGAGTGTGGGCCACTGTCTGACCTTATTGAAATATCAGCACTATCTAATGGAGGACTGGATTCTTTTACATGTACCGTGTCCTTTTCTTCATCAGACGTAGTGGTATCATCTTGTGAGCTTATTTTTGGGGAGCTGGAGCTATCAAGTTTTTGGCTATCAAATATTTTTTGTTCTTTATCGGTCGAAACAATGGTTTTATCATGGTCGTCATGTTGTTCTTCAGTTATGACTTCAGGTCTGTCAGGACTTATCAAAAGCTTGAATTGAAATTCGGATGGGGACTGCTTGTATTTGCTGCTCCCATCACTTTTTTCACTAATAATTTCACCTTGCGCTGCTTCCAGAGACTGTTTGACTTCATCTATAGTTTTTTCCAAAACTGACAAGTCTGTGAGTGGTTGAGCAGACATCAGTGAATCGAAATCCACCCTTTCAGACTCGAGTTTCGTCCCATGAAACTCGGCAGAGGAGAGATCAGTGTCATATCCACTACTGCAAATGTCTTCTAGGCTTTTTTCTTTTAATAATTTAATTTCCTCTCTTCTGTGATCAGTTCCTGTTAAGTAAGCAGAATCAGCTTCTGTGGAAAATTCTGAGGCATGAAGAGTTTCGGCACTTACAGTAGAATCCATGGATTTCTGTAACACTTCTCCTTCATGTGACTCCAAAGACTTAATCATAAATTCCGTATCAAGACTTTCACCTGATTTGATCATAATATCTTTGGATGTAGTACTTGTTTCATCCGATAATTCAAATGTTATCGGGGACATGTCAGTTTTGGATGTTTTTGTTACTTCAGTTCGTGCTTCCACAACTGTTCTAATTTCTAAAATAGTCTCACTATCAGAACTCTTGGTAGTGGTACTTGACGTCTCCACACTCGTCGCTATTTTAGGTTTTGGTATCTCATCTGCTACTTCAAAAGAATCAGCTTTTTGTAAAGAAACTTCCCAAACTTGATCTTGAATTTGTTGTTGCGGTAATTTTATGGGAGACTTGGAAGGTTTCTCTTTTTTCGGTGTATCACCAGTTCTGTCATCATGAGGTAACTCGGGTGCGGCTTCCGACTCTGAATGTGTGTCTTGACTGCCAGTTCGACTAAATGAACTCTTGACTGGAGAAGTGGTTACTTTGATTTCTTTTATAAAATTCACTTCATATGTTTCATCGTCTTTCTTGAAAGACTTCGATTTACTTTTTGGACTAGTTTCTGAGGAGTCCCGCTTTTCAGTCGGTTCACTTTTGAAGCTCGGTGCATGAGAAGCATCGGAACTAAGATCATCATGCTCTTTACTTTCTATGACCGACTCTTCTTTGTGGTGTTCAATTGTTGAACTCACCACCTTACCTTTTTCAGAAAGTTCAACACTAGATACAACTTCGTCTTTTTCCACAATCTTCAGTGTGGAATCTACAAATGCCACTCGAGCCTTACTGTCGTCATCTTCAACAATGTTTTCCAGTTCACCTGGTTCGGTGAAATATTCTTTACCCCACTGTTCATGATACAAATCACGTTCCGATATTTTTACTTCATGTTTTTTCTTGATTGTTTCGTCTTTTATGGCAGTCATCTTTTCTTCAGACTTAGTTTGTCGCCCAGTATAAAGTCCTTGTTCAGAAAATTCCCGTTCTACTTTCACTATTTCGTTATCATCCGTACTTCTAACAGTCTTCGTTTCAGTGTCGGATCGTTTTGCTGTAGCTTCATGAGCTTTTTCCAATTTCTTTTGTGAGGTCTCTGTTTGATCACCTTCTTTACGAACCACAGTCTTTTCTTTCATTTTATGCTCTTGTCCTCGTAATTCATGTTTTGTTTCGGTTTTAATAACCAACGAATCGTCATCTGAAGACGATACCTGTTTTGTTTCAGAAAAGAATTCTTGGCCGGAAATCTTTCTTGTTTCAGTTTCTTTGTGTGTTAATATTGTGCTGAATTCATCTTTGGTGCCAAACTTGGCTACCATATCTGACATAACAGCTTCGGGGTCAATGGACTGGAACTTCAATTCGCCACCTTCAAAAGTTTTATGGACTGACGAAGATGAAGTTTCAACTCTAGACTCACTATAGAACGTGTCAGTAGACGTTGATTTTTGCATGTCTTCCAGTTGAACAGCAAGTTGTTCTTGTTTAATTTGACCTATGACGTCGATACTTTTTTCAATTGTTCTATCAACCAGTTCTATGGCACCGCTGGTAATAGTCGGCTGGTCGACATTGACAAATGTCATGTTATCAGCTACATGTTTAGTTGGAGATCTGGGCCTGGCGGCTTCAGTTAGAGCCTTAGACGCTTCCATCAGTACTTCTGTAAAGAAAAATGACAATAATATGAATAAAGAGTTACGTTTCTAGCTTGATATTCTTTCGTGTATTCGCTGTGCTAAACATTGAAGAAGTGGTATTAATAAATAATTAATTCCAATTGGTCATTTTGAAGTTACAGTGCATATTGCTCAAAATTTGGAAACAACATTGACAATTTATCTCTATGCACCTGAAGCACCTAAAGCGTGGCTATGTAACAACAACATTAATGTCGATGTGATGAAGATATTTAGAAATTAGCGATGGAAGCTCATGATAGTAAAATGGTTAAAATAAATAAAGATTTAGAATCAAAGCGAAACGTTACCCAAATGTGAATGATAGTAGATGAAAAAATTGCGAATTAAATACGAGAAATCAAGTTGTTCGTCAGAAAAAGCGATAATAAAATAATGGATGTTTCGGTTGCTCGTGGGTCCACTTACCTATAGCAACGTAAGGGCTCCGCAAGAAAGAAAGTAAAATTTACTGTGCTGACGAATATTTGCATACATTATATGACTGTTGCAACTGAACTGTTTTCTAGTATCTTTTATTTACGATGGGGTAGCTTTTTAATCTACTTAATCTTGCTCAGTTTTAGTGCATTCTATCACTCGAGTGCTCTCCGTTCTCTGGCTTCGTTTCCAAGTCTTTTGAAACAAAGTCAAGTCCTTAGTGTAAAAATTAACCACGACACATGCAATAATCGGCGTACAAATAAAGAGTGTGGCAAATAAGGCTGCTCTATAATGGTTGTTTACTACAAAATTAAGAGTAAAGTTTCGCTGTGACTCTACTTTGCCACTACATTACTGCAACAAGCTTGCAATAATTTTGTCACAATCCATTTTAAGGAATATGTAATAATAAATATTATAAGTTACATATATAAAAATCTCAAAATGCAAAAGTCATTAGAATATTTTTAGACACAGTTATAGTAAAAAGTTAAGAAAATAAACTTATTGTTTCAAATACATGTTACTGACCACTCTGGTGAGCTTCTGTTTCACTGATGACACTGTCTCCGGCTGAAGAAGCTCTTGGTGACTGACGGCTAGCGTCCAGGAACGAGGAGTCGGAGCCTAGATTGAAGGACGGAGTTAGCTCCTACTTCTAGCAGTTACTAGCTACTATATACTAGCTCAATTTGTTCAAGAAAAGTGAAAAAGTCTTTGCATTTTGACGGAGTAACGGTTGAACACTTAAACGTTTTCAGATATGCGGAACAGGGTGGAAGGTTCTACGATTTCCATTGAAAAGGGAGGATCCTCCGACAGGACAGGTGTTTTTGTCTGGTGGGCAACTGCCGGATATTTGTTGCTATATGAGAGCTAGCTTTGCGGAAAACTTTTGCTTGCGCGATGCAGAACTTCTATAACGTAGTTCATATGTTGCGAGATAGATGTCGGTACAAAGGAATAGCGACTAGCCTAATTATTATAAAGAAGATTTGAAGTTAAGTGGCGTTTAAGTATCCGAGGGCAATTTATTTGTGTTCATGGTATGTTATGAAGTGTTTTTCGCGTTAGTTCTATTGTTTAGTGATGCTGCGGTCACTAGTGATTCGTGTGTAGCAGATACTAACTACAATGTCACTGATAGGGCAAAGTTATTAAAGATCGTGATCATAGATGGCGCTGTTAACAATTTATTGTAATAATTTAACTTTTTTTTCGTTGGTTTAATAGTCTCGATTCTTTCAAAGATCTTTAACAACTTTTCCTTCATTGCTGTTTTTGCTTTCTGCGTGAATGCTTCCTTCTATACTATTAATGTTATAATAAAACTTTACCTTTGGGTTGTAGCCCGAGGGATTTTTCGCCAGTACCATCCTCCGTTTTAGCTTTTTGTGTTAAATCAACTGGGGACGGTGGTGGAGTTTTGGAGAATTTTGACACAATATCTGTACAATAAATGCAAATTTAAATTAACAAAAAAATAACAAAAGCAAATCACGGAACACTTTTTAAACCTGCTACTGGATGCAAGTTAATAAGCAAATGAGTAATAAAAAATATTTGTTTATGAAATACTAGTTCTTATAGATCAGCAAATGCTTCTGCTTCTGTCGTAATATAAGTGCCCATGTAGGCCTGTGATAAATAAAATATTTTTGATATGATTTGCTTTGAATGAAACTTACCATGAGTTACATGAGATGAGTCAATTCTAATAAGAGCTCCTTGTGAAATATCTTCAAGAAGATTAGAACACCTTCTGTTTAATTCTTTCATGTCAGGAACTTCATCTTCCGCTTCCTTCAAGATTTCAGCATCTTCAGTCTGATCATTTGTAACTTTTTTTTTAACTTCTTTTAATTCTTCAATGGTGATGCCCTTTTCACCGTGTATATCTTTTATATCTTTAAAAACTTGTTGTATTGTTTCAGTCGTCACGTGTGTTTCTGTAATTATCTGCTTTGTACCATCTTCGCCAATAATTTCTCTAGTTGTAACAACTTTTTCGACCTTTACTTCCGGATCTCTATCAGCCATTTCTTCTTCTTTTCTGAATTCTGACTGCAACTGTGCTATCTTTTCTTCCATTTCACCAATAAAATCTTGTTCAGTTTTGTCAGTAGGCTTCGTTTTTTCATAGGATTTTTCATCTTGTTCACTGAATAATTTACTTTCTGTTAATATTGATGTTTCTTGAGAAGAGCTAGTTGATACTCTCACAACTCTAGATACTGATCTTTCTTCTTCAATAAACTCTTTGCTAACTGTGATACCTTCAGAAGCATCTGATGCTAATGTCTTTGATACGTCTAAAGATGAATGGTCTTCTGAGAACGTTTTTTCATCAATAGACCTTGAAGTTTCCTTAACACTTTCTACGGAAGCCTTTGAAAAGTCTTTCGTCAAGTCCACGGTAGAGTCTTTTGACAACTCATTTGTTGCAAAGTCTCTAGAAGTATCTTTACTGTCTATTGATGATTTAGAATAGTCTTTTGTCAGATCCATCGATTTCTTGGATAAGTCAGGAGTACCGCGGTCTTCCATTTGTTCTTCCATTCTAGAATCTTCCTTGGCTTCCATTGAAGTTTTAGAAGGGTCTTTTACTAAGTCTGCTCCACTGATTTTTGAAAAGTCAGCGGATGTGCCATCTTCTAGCACTGACTTCTGATCTTCATCCGAGGATTTTGTTAATGTAGAAATTACCGTGGTAACTGATGACTCAGTTGTAGATTTCGATACTAAATCTGAGCGCATTAAACTATCCACAAAATGCGTTTTCTTGACAAACTTGTCACTGAACTTGACATAATCTTCTCCATCATGGAGGACACTAGAGCTTGTGCCGGCCACGTCACCAAGTGATGCGTCATCAAATTTAACAACTTGGAATGATTCCGGAGCATCTTCCATATATTTTTCATCTTCGCCGAAGAATTCAGCCTTAAATACAAAAATATACTTTTAAAATCTCTTAACGATTTTTCAGAGATCATGTAAATATATTGTTTGGTAAAAAATGGTTAATTTAGCAGGTCACTTTCTCAACAGAACTACAATATCGCACGTGAAAAGACTTTTTACAATAATTATGTTCCATTCGCTTGCAGACATATATTCCGTTCAATTTTACTGGTAAAAAACCAGGAACAAAAAAGTTCTGGTAGCACATAATTATTTATATTACATGATTGGTAGTACATGCGAATACAACTTTGTTTTATGTTTTGCTGGAAAAATATCTACTAATTTCATACTGATGTTTAATTAGGTTTAAGTCGTGTCGTTTGTAGGAGCGTTACCTCTTTTTCTGGGAAATCGTCGGCGTCATCGAGCGAATCAGTGCGAAGTTTCCTCGCATCGAAACTAGACGCTGGAGTTTTTCCATCTAAATCAGAACTGGGTTCTATAATTTCTAAAACTTTTGCTTTGTCCATATCTGTAAAGCGAAATCGCAATTTAAAACTATAAATAAAAAAAGCATTTCATTACCTTGTTAAAAATAATTGTTAGATACAATATGGATTTGAAAATAAACTAAAAAATATATGTTGCAATGATGTGGTCTAACGCACTTGCTTAGAAGTAACTTATTCACTCTTGACTTAAAGACCCCCAGGTTACAGCTATCAGGAAATCTAAATATCAGACACCAACACGATCAGTTTTTTCTATAACAAAGAAGTAATTGAAGCCGTCTTTTAGATAAATAATGCCTTTATTACGAGACTCCGCTCTTCCGTAAACATGACGTAACGTTACAAAGAATGTGATTATATTTAAAATTTAATTTATAAGGCCGTTAAATAAAAGTAAGTGAGTATGAAAAAATGTGTGTATGAGGGGGTTTTTATGTGTATGCTGGAGAAAAAAGAGATCAGTTAAGCTTTACTCACCAGATTCAGAATCAGTGTAAATCTGTTCTTCGACTTCTTCAGGGGAACTTTGCACTGAGAATGTTCTCGGGTGTTTTTTCTTAGGCATAATTACAATTTCTCCGCTATCTCTTGATAGAGACTTTATCAGACCTGGCCTATCCTTTGCAAATTTCTTCGTTTCTTCAAATATCATTTCCTTTTTAGCTTCAATTTTCTGTTCCTTCGCATCTTTTACGTCTTTTTCATCGAGATAGCCTTCAACAGTGGTCACTGCTTCTTCTATTATAGAATCAACTGAGACTCGACCCGCAATATCTTGTGTTTCGTCTTCAACTGGATGTTCTTCTGAGGAAACGTCAATGTCTTCAGATGCCTGTTTGATGATTATTTCAATATTATCTGCCATTTGTTTCATAGCTGAGTCAGATTTTTTCATTTCAGTAGTAATTTCTGTTACTTTATGTGTCTCAGAAGTTAGGCTAGTTATTTTCTTAGGTGATTCTTCTTCAGTTTCCACTTCAGATTCAGCAATTCTTTCAAGAGAGATAGCTGGACTTATACAAGAATGTCTTCGTTCCTCTTTATGCGGAACCTTAGCATCGTATGACCTCTTTTCAGTTTCTACGATTTCTTTTGTAATTGTTTTGATGTCTTTATCTACTATCGGGCTCCTGGCCGCCGCAGCAATCGTGCCTTTATGCAAAATATCATCAATAACAGGCTTAACTTGTTCTTTTGTTATCTCAGGTGTTTCCACTAGATCTAAATCTTTTGGTACAAACTTTTTGACCTCTTCTATATCTCCTACATCAAAGTGCCCAAGTGTGTCTGTTCTTATTTTAGAAACATCGAATTTGCTTCCTGGAGTTACAATTATTTCCCTCTTCGTCTCAATTATTTCTTCAATGGTTGATGATGTACCGTCTTTGATTATAGTTTTCTTTTCCGATGTGACTGCTGGTTCATCTTTAAATGATGATGTCGATGTGGTATACGAAGTTTCTGTTTGCCTCGTTGTAAACACAATTTCTCTGGGTTGATAATCATGATCCGATTGAATAGTTTCAAAAATTCTTACTTCTTTCACTGGTTGTATAGTTTCAGTCACAACAGTTGTTATTGATTCTGGTTGCTTAGACTCTGACACAGTTCGAGTGATTACTGTTTCTGGTTGACCAGATTCAGTGATGACGGTGGTAATAACTTTCCCTGGTTGCACTGTTTTAGTGACCGTACTTATGACTGTCTCTTCTGGCTGTGAGGGTTCAGTCAGAATTTTAGTCATAACTTTTTCTTGGGTCGTTGTTACAACGCTAGTAACTTCTTTAACTGGTTGCTCGGTTTCAATAACGACAGTTGTTGTAGTCACTTTTTCTGATTGTGCAGATTCAGGTAAAATGCTTGTGGTTACTTTTGGTTCCATTGATTCGATTACAGCAGTAGTAATGTCTTTTACTGGTTGAACAATCCCAGCAAGAACACTCGCCACGCCTTTTACTGGATGAGCTATTTCAGTACCGCTGGTAAATTTTTCATGGTCTGCTGATTCGGTTATCATTTTGACAACTGTGAAAGTTTCTCGTTTCATTTGTGCCTCTCTTTCTTTACTTAAGAAATCATGGGTTAAGTCTTTTTCCGCCATGGCACTAAAACGAAAAACATGTTTACTATTTTCTTGTAATACAAATCTAGCATATTACGTACAAATATATCTTACCCCATTTCAGCAATATGCGGTAGTCTATGAACATAATCGGTGACATGATCTTCAGGAAAGCCTTCAACGTCATCTAAAGAGTCTCCATGAGTTAGCTTGGCAAGTTTTGACATATCAGTTTTGCCTGTAACAATGTTTACATTAGGATAATCAAGCACATTTGAAAATATCATTGTTTTACTCGGATTATACTTACCTGACGCAGTCTTAGTCCTAGAATCACTTTCGGGTTTAACCTCAACGATTTTGTCCTTGGACATATCAACGTGGGTACCTTGTGTACCAATGTCATCTTCCGACTCTTCGAACGTATAGTCCCTAGACTCTGTCAGGCTGTGGGCATCTGACAAACGTTTCTCTTCCAAACGCAGCTCACTTACTGATCCGGAGCCTGCTGATGTTACGGATTGGCGTTTCACTGCATCAACTAAAATGAAAATATTTTGTAAATTATAGCTTTTAAATTTGATTTCGATATTCAAATTTTGTGTATAAATATTTCAGTCCTTACCTGCAACGTCATCTTTCACAACCTGAGTCTTTACTTCAACTGGCTCAGTCGTTCTGACTGTTTCAATTATAGCAGTCACTATTTCTTTTCCGTGGTTCAATACTGGCTCACGTTCTCTTGTCGCATCTTCTTCAGATGAGGTCTTTTTCTCTGTCACAGCATCTTCTGAGCTAATTCTATCTGAAATGCCTTCCGAAGATTTTCGGTCTGACATTTCAACTTCCCTACTACTTTCTGAAGATATTTTATCTGACAATTCATCTTTATCAGACCTGTCCACTTCTTCAGCTTCCGTAACAATCACTTGGAATTCTGTAATAGGTTTAGCTTTAGAAAGTTCTAAGTCAAGCTGTAGATCGCTTAACTTGGTTATTGAAATAGATTCACTTCTTGAGTGAGATCGCTTTGGAGTCATTTTCTTAAAGACTGGTTCCGCTTCTTTGTCAGATCCAGAGTCTTGTTTCTCAAGTTCTACAGATTTTGGATCAATTCTCATTGATGTGAAACCAACGCTCTCTTCGAATTTCTCATCACCAAATCCGCTTCCTGAGTCAACTGTTTCTTCATACTCTGCTCTTTCATCAAAATCGGATGATGATACTTTAGCTTTAACATCTGATTGATCTGATTTCAATGATTCGGCTTCAGAATGTCGCCGTGAGTCTGTGTGTTCTGAATCTTCTAGAGAATCTGAGTAAATTCGCTTGGAGAAGAAACACTCTTGAACAGAGTCATCCTCTGGAACTGTCTCAATAAACTGGCGTGCCTTCGCGCTTATAACTGGGGATTCTTTCGGTGATATCTAAAAAAAGATGAAGTTTAAAAAACAATGCTAAAAAGTTAGCAAAATGGAAAAGCTATTTACACCGCTTAGTTCAGCAAATAAAATAGATCTACTGTCTAGTAAGCACAAATTACCTTTTCTGCCTCTTTTGCCCCCAAAGCAGATTCAAGAACCTGTGAACTGTGCTCACTTTCATATTTAAGAAACTCTAAAGTTTGATCTCTAGTTTCTTTTCTATCTGATACAGTAGTGATAACATTCTTAATTTCAGTTTTGGTAACAGTTTGTTCTAAATCTTTGTCAATATGCGGCTTATGTGCTGGACTTGTGCCAATTTGGTCATCCAAGTCTGAGAACTGTGAAGCCTCGTCTAAAGAGTCACTGCGGTGTTTTGAATCCTTTGAGTACACCTGTGATGACAAATATGAACTTATAAAATACACTATAAATATTTTAATACATATTATATGCATTACAATGTATTAAGCCACATTAATTCTACCGGTCTATCATATAGGAAGACCATTTTAAGTACTGTTTGTAATACATTTATCTATCAACAAGATAAGTATTTACAAAGTCATTTAGTTTAAAAAAAAAACCAACTGAGTATCGTGTATCCATGTAATGTGTTCTAACAAAAAAACTTATTTATGGTACCTTTGATTCAGTTTGAGATATGAAGCTGAAGTCTTTCTCTGTACTTTGTTGAATGTCAGCCAATGAATCGGCTTTGTCGATAGCAGATTGTATGGGAGATTCTTGTGATGTTATCTTGCTGATCATATCAGAGGTTTCAGAAGCCATGGAATCCGTCTTAGTATGTCTGCTAAGGTCAGATTTTACACTTGTTACAGACATCTGTGCTTCCATCTGAAATAAAATATGCATTTTTCAGTATTATATCGACTTGTGCATTTTCAAGGAAATAGTTTCGAATTATATTTACTTTTTCTTTAGTTAACACATCTTTCACAGAAACGTCTTTCTCTTCAAAAGTTTCTGTAAGTTCTTCTTCGCTCACCTTAGCTCTTAATTCCTCAGTCAATTGTTTTTTTAGTTTCTGTTCCTTCATGATCGCAGGTTGATCATCTTTTTTGTCGTCATCACCTGGTTTTTTAACCTGGTCATCTTTCTTATCTTTGGTGTCGTGGGGTAAATCTTTGCCATCAAGTCTTTTCTCAAATGTATCTCTATCAATTTTAAATTTACTCTTTTGTTCTAGTTTGTCTACTTTGACTGTAGTTTGAGATTCAGTCTCAGTCTCCGAGTCAGTAGATTTCTTCAAAAACTCACTATCTTCCTCTGAAGACACTTGTACTAATGTAGAGTCTGTCCTCATTGTTTTTCGATATGGCTTAGATTTCTCGTCTCGTTTAATTTTAGAGTCGAAATGCTGTATCGTCTCTTTAACAGATTTGACGGTCTCAACATGTTTTTCAGTTTCTATGGATACTTTATGTGTTACATGAGTTTCCATACTTGAACTTTGCTTAGACTGTTCTCTGACAAATTCCTGTGTATATTCAATCCCTTGGTCCTGTTCAAGCGTATGTTTCTTCAACGCTTCTTTTGTTAACTTAACAGTAGTCTTAGGTAACTCAATAGACGATTCCTTTGACATCTTTGATTCAAATGAGCTAATCTTAGCCTTCAACGGTGCTTCAGCAATATCCTTCTCTTCTTCTACAACTAGATCTGGTGATTTATCACCGTCGTCTAATTTTTCTTCTACTCTTGATGTGACTATCTCCTTTTGGGAAATGGCTTCTTTGGTAAAGGTGTCTTTAGTTTCCGTTACTTTAACATCAGTAGTTTCAGATGTCACTGATTTCTTTGGAGTGATCGTGACATTAGAAAAGTCACCAGACGGGAATCTCATAGACTCATTCCTCATATGCCTTTGTAAATGTTTGGGTGTTGGCTTAGCTGGTGATGAAGGATCAAACTTTCTGAACTGTTCAACTGGTCGTTCAATAGGCTTTGGTTCTTCTTTCTTTGGCTCGATAACTTCTTGTATTTCAGGTTCTTTCTCTTCTTCAACTGTGTCAGGAGAAGGTTTTGAACGCGTCCTTTCTAACTTGGGATCCTTTTCTAATACCTAGAAAATAAAAAATATTAATGAGTACAGAAATATTCTTTAAATCATTGACAAGTATTATCTTTTTTTAACAAAATCAAATCTTGCTTACTTGTTGTTCAATATCCTGGAATTTCTTAATGTCAGGTTTTATCTGAGTCTTAATTTCAATGATTTCTTCTCGTATTTCTTTCTTTTGTTTCGATGCTGGTATTTTGCTCGAACTTAACTTTCTCGTTATTTGTTCTTTTCTTTCCGCTACACTACGTTTAACATCTGCAAACAAAGGAATACCGTAAGAATCTGTTAGCACTTAATTAAAATTAATGATATTTATTAATATGAGAGCAGAGTTTGAGGGTCCAACACAAACAGGCACATTACTTTGTCTAATATAAAATATTCATTACACAAAGCACACATTACACCGCTGCGCTCAAAACGTTGAAGGAAAATATTGTGAGGAATCCGGCACGTCCTCAGACTCAAATTCGAAGATATGCAACAACTATCAACCCGCTCAGGACCCGCGTGGCATATTATTATGGCTCATTCACTCTATAGAGATATATTTTTTTAGATGAGCTCGCTCCTGATTTTGATCATGCCCGATGGTAAGCGATGAATGAGATATATGATGGAACGAGCGAGCTCAGAAGATGCCTGTTCACTCTGACTGACTGATGGGTCATATGTGGTACACAGAAGCCGGCAAAGTTCCACACCTTGGCTGTGCGCACAATAAATATAGATTCTGATTATGTTATGAACAGATCATACCTTCATCTTCTTCACTCTCTTCATGCGAGCTAGGTGAGGGAGTTCTCTCTACTTCACTCTTTTCAATTATTGACTTCTCCTCAGGTGAGTACTTCGCTTCATCCTGATCGTGTTCTGACTCTCTGTGTTCAGGAATTTGGTCCTCATCGTATATTCTGTCCTTGAGTTTATTGTCCTCTTCTACTGTAATAAACGGAATTGTGGGTTAAATAAAAAAAACTGTGCAATAAATACATATTTTTAACTAGGTTAAAACCCTAGACCCCAAACAAGTATTTCCTGTGTCGTGGGGTCTAGTCTCTTTCAATTGAGGTTGCACATTACACACTATGCATATGCTCGCTTGAAAAGTTTTTTATTCAGCAGAAAACAGTATCATAATTATGCCTTTATAATCTACCTCTGAATCAAATTTCATCAAAGTCGGTAAGGTGGTTTAGACGTGAAAGTGTATCAGACAGACAAACATAGTTATTTTTGTATTTATATTATAAGTAGGATTCACTTAATGATAATTAAACAGTACTTATAATAAAAAAATGACAGTATGCCTCTACATGTATTGTGTAAGTATTTATAAAATAAGAGGAAAAAATGTGTATAGCGTGCATATGTGGTGAGTGAGTGTATGATGACTTGACTTCAAAATCTATTACGAATGTGTATTTAATAACAATGAATAGTTATAAATAATCTTACTCATAGAAAGACTAAAACGAAAAAAAAGTGGATGAAATTATAAAAGAGAGAAGATGGGTGACTGACCAATACCTTTGTAAGCTTCAATTTCTTCAGAAGCTTGTCTTTCTTGGTAGATGTTCCGCTGGATTCGCCGTTCGTTGGTCAGTTCTGATTGTGGTGCTATGATGTCGTCCCTTCCGATACGACATAACGCCAGTTCCAGAGAGTTATCTGCAAATTATAGCATCGTTTTATTTCTCCAACTGTATTATTGTCTGAGATATTCTTAAGACTAAAGATCAGCCTTCAGCCGTCAGCAAGAGTGGACAGGCATCTTCTGGGCTCGCTCGTTCCATCGTAGACCTCATCCAACACTTACCAGTTAGCCTTTAAAGCAAGAGGGGACAGGCATCTTCTGAGCTCGCTCTTTCCATCGTAAACCTCATCTAACACTTATCAGTTAGCCTTTAAAGCAAGAGTGAACAGGCGTCTTTTGGGCTCGCTCGTTCCATCGTAGACCTCATCTAACACTTACCAGTTAGCCTTTAAAGCAAGAGGGGACAGGCATCTTCTGAGCTCGCTCTTTCCATCGTAAACCTCATCTAACACTTATCAGTTAGCCTTTAAAGCAAGAGTGAACAGGCGTCTTTTAGGCTCGCTCGTTCCATCGTAGACCTCATCTAACACTTACCAGTTAGCCTTTAAAGCAAGAGGGGACAGGCATCTTCTGAGCTCGCTCTTTCCATCGTAAACCTCATCTAACACTTATCAGTTAGCCTTTAAAGCAAGAGTGAACAGGCGTCTTTTGGGCTCGCTCGTTCCATCGTAGACCTCATCTAACACTTACCAGTTAGCCTTTAAAGCAAGAGTGAACAGACGTCTTTTGGGCTCGCTCGTTCCATCGTAAACCTCATCTAACACTTATCAGTTAGCCTTTAAAGCAAGAGTGAACAGGCGTCTTTTAGGCTCGCTCGTTCCATCGTAGACCTCATCTAACACTTACCAGTTAGCCTTTAAAGCAAGAGGGGACAGGCATCTTCTGAGCTCGCTCGTTCCATCGTAGACCTCATCTAACACTTACCAGTTAGCCTTTAAAGCAAGAGTGAACAGACGTCTTTTGGGCTCGCTCGTTCCATCGTAAACCTCATCTAACACTTATCAGTTAGCCTTTAAAGCAAGAGTGAACAGGCGTCTTTTAGGCTCGCTCGTTCCATCGTAGACCTCATCTAACACTTACCAGTTAGCCTTTAAAGCAAGAGGGGACAGGCATCTTCTGAGCTCGCTCTTTCCATCGTAAACCTCATCTAACACTTATCAGTTAGCCTTTAAAGCAAGAGTGAACAGGCGTCTTTTGGGCTCGCTCGTTCCATCGTAGACCTCATCTAACACTTACCAGTTAGCCTTTAAAGCAAGAGTGAACAGACGTCTTTTGGGCTCGCTCGTTCCATCGTAAACCTCATCTAACACTTATCAGTTAGCCTTTAAAGCAAGAGTGAACAGGCGTCTTTTGGGCTCGCTCGTTCCATCGTAAACCTCATCTAACACTTATCAGTTAGCCTTTAAAGCAAGAGTGAACAGGCGTCTTTTGGGCTCGCTCGTTTCATCGAAGACCTCATCTAACACTTTCCATCGGGCGTGATCGAGGTCAAGAGCGGGCTCATCAGTAATAAAAACAAGATCTCCATATTTTTTCTCATAAGACATTATTATATTAAACTAGCTCGTGCCAGCGGCTTCGCCCGCGTGGGAAGTTTTTCCCGTGTAAATCCCGATCCCGTAGGAATTTCGCAAAGTCCTTTCTTAGCGGATGCCTACGTCATAACATCTACCTGCATGCCAAATTTTAGCCCGATCTGTCCAGTGGTTTGGGCTGTGCGTTGATAGATCACTATGTCAGTCAGTCAGTCAGTCACCTTTGAGTTATATATATTTAGATTTAATTAAATTAGCGATAGTTATAGTGACTTATAGTCTAACCGGATGCATTCAGGTACTAGTGTATTACATGGACCGACTGCCTATCTGACCTCCACAACCCAGTAGCTGGGTAACACGATACCACTTGGGAAGACTCGTGTCAGATTTCCTGGCTATTGACTACCCGTAACGACTATCAAAGGTATATAAATTATCATTTTGAAATTTCCGTTCGGATCGCCTACAAACTTTGTCATTCCGGTCTGATCTCCTTACTCTTTTTGAAAGCTAAGTACAGTCAAGATAAAAATTTAAAATCATCACTGGTAATCAGCCACTCGGTCTAAAACTTTTATAAAATAAGTTACAAAATCTGCAGTGCAGTAATTAAGTTTTCTATATTAAACTGATTAATAAGAGTTTCGTTTACGGAACCCTAAAAAGGGTCCAAACTGGATGCGGTAACTTGGCCAAAAAGAAAATTAAGAGTCTTTGTTTTTCGATACTAATATACACGTTTATTTAAAAGGTATATACATACCAAGTGCACGGCTTCTTTAGATGATAACAAACGATATGGCAAGGGTTTTGTAATCCTATGTCTACATGTGTGGAACTTATTACAAATTTCAATACATTGATACCAGAGACCAAAATCTTCAAATAAAGACGAACGAACAGAATTATCATGTTATTGGTAAGTGACGTGAAAGTTATTGACCCTTGTAGTGCTGTGACACGTTTGTTATGACTGGTATTCAAGAAACATATGAAACCGATAATTTGGTATCAATTCTTTGAGTCACTTATTTTGAGCTGAAACTGTGCATAGAGACTCCATACTAGATGTTGTCTTCAGCCCTTTTGGATAGATATGGGGTTTCCGTTACACGTTGTATACAAACAGTATTTTAATAACCCTGTACGTAGATTTTTGCTGACGCTCCAAAACCTCTGTTAGGGTATCCGACCGGAACAAAATATTTGACTTTAGTTGTGATACGCTGTGATACCGTGGTGGATCAAACCTGAATAAAAAATAATTATAAAATAAAACCGATCCCCCAGAGGATCAGACCGGAATAACTCATCATTACATCTTTGACAGTGTTTCATCGGACAGCAGTTTGACAGCGGTTGAGATGCTTTCTAAGGCATGGAGGCATTTCGATAAGATATCGAATTGGGGAAGCGTCCCTTATCCTTGAAGATCAACCCGTGTGCGGCTGTTATTATTGTTACGCCAGTCGCTTAACTAAGTACGTCGAGAAACTTTGACGAGATCTAGAATGTTCGAGACACTAACGCCATATGGCGGCGAGTAGCAGTATTGAGTGTGTCGTGAAACTTCAACTTCTAGTTCGTTCGAGACACTAACGCCACCTGACGGCGAGTAGCAGTACTAAGTATCTCGAGTAGCTTCTGGAACATTCTTGGCAGTATAGGCGTATAGGCAGTGAGTCGATTTTACAAGAATGTTCTAGAACTCATAGACCGGGGTATAAATAGATCGCAGAGGAACGCAGACGACAGTCTTATTACAAGATACGAGGCGATATAATCGAAATTCTACAAGTGAATTTCAGTGCGATTTAAGTGTTAAGTGACAAGTATCGTAGTGTGAATAACTGTCTTAATTTTTATTTTGTGTTTATTTAATTAAAGTGTTAATTGTGGTCTAATTGGCGTAATTATTTCTATCCCGAACCCCAACTCGTAGCATTATTTAGTATGGGATATGCGGAACAGGGTGTAAAGTCCCGCATTCCCATTGAAAAGGGAGGATCCTCCGACCAGACAGGTGTTTTGTCTGGTGGGCAACTGCCCGATGTTTGTGATCGGGTGATTTGTATGTATGCTAATTGTGCGGTAAACTCTGCTTGCGCGATACAGGATAGTTTGTATGTTGCGAGATAGATGTCGTTACAGGCTCTTCTACAACTATGTCTGATGCACTATTAATATTGTTTGTTTTATTGAAGTTTTTTTATAGATAATAGGCTCGCGTTTGACCACCATCTCTCCTGATGGTAAGTGATGATGTGGTCGAAGAAGAAGCACGCTTACCTAGAAGTAACCTATTCACTCATGACTTAAAGACCTCCAGGTTATAGCTATCAAGGAAACACAGACTCTGAAAAGGATTTGTACTCCTTAGCCGTTAATTAAAATATTTGGAATCTCACCTAAAGCCTTAGTTCCTGATTGCGTCTTCCATAGTTTTAACATGAGCTGTGCCTGTTCAGCTGCAGTGATTCTCTTGGCTTGTATCTGGTTAACAGTAGCCACGCTAACTCCTAGTTCGTAAGCCAACGCCACCCAATCTTTGCCGAGGAGATTGCAAATATCTTCCAATCTGTAAAAATGAAATAAAGGCTTAGTAATATATGTTAATTAACTTCTTTGAGAAAAATGGCAAATCTACATGTGGGAATAAAAAAAATATAAGTAGGTACAAAATATTTTTTTTATTTTTCCTCCATAAAGACATATATTTTTCTTTTGTGCAAGACTAGTATATTATGTACTAATGGCCTAATATACCAAATAGCCTCTTGGGTACTTTTGGTACTTTCCATATAAACTGTTGGTGGTTTAAGAATTTTTTTTACATGAATTGAAAAGGTATTCTGAAAAAGGTTACAAATAATTACATTATTCTTCAATCTATTTTGCCTAGATTGAACTAGATGAGGCCGGTGTTTCCTAGCTGACTACTCTAAGTAGAAACCTTTTAATAAACTCAAATGTATTTTTAATTCCACAATTGTAAATAATCTGCATTGATTACAATTGTGGACTTAAAAGTAATGATTAGACCAGCGCACAGACGGATATTTCGCATTCCTAGCCGGGCGAAATTATTTGTGCAGTTTTTTCTGTTGTAACGTATAGGTAGGACTTACTAAAATGTACAGACGACCTATCCAGAGCTCTGTGCGGAACTCAGGAAGCTAAAGAACGTTCATTGTGATATTGAGGGAGGCCTTTATAGCGGATGTATTAGATGTTCAGTGGAAGTAATTAAATAATGATATAATGTTAAAATAAAAAAGTATTAATGATTTCGAATAGGCTTTATTGATCAACTAATTATATAAAATCTAATTTGATGAGGAAGAATGCCAGGGTTCATTGTCGCTTTCTTCAATCTCTTCTGTTTCCGAAGTTTCTGTATCTGAATCATCTTTAGATTCTGGAGAAGGTGGCAACAACATAGCTGTCGCTATGTCAAAGTATGCTTAACATTAACAGACAAGCCATCATTTATGAATTGACTGTCATCTAGTTATTTTATTTTTGACAATATGTATTCGATTTTTTCGTTTGTCAAGTCAGTGGATTCTTTAGCAAACCTAACTCTCATTGGTCTACAATAACGTGCAAGGAGGGAGTCGAATTTTGCCATACAATTTTTTTCCCATATTTTAACTGCAGCGGTACTAAACAGCTTTGGAAGATGTTGGAGTCAGTGGAGTCTTCATAGTTCATTGTGCATTTTCTGTTTAAACTGGGACTGTTGCGAGCCGTCACAACCCCACTTATAAATAAGCTCCAATGAACCACGTTCTTCTTCAGTTAAATAACTTAAATTTTCTTTTAAATAAGTAAGCAGCCTAGTAACCGTGTGATTTAATAGGTCTTGCAAATTAACTTCTGCACTTGTTTCAGTCACAGTAATTGACGACTTTGGTGGATAGCACTTTTGCTTTTCTTTCTGTATTACGCTATAGCAAGGGTAATATATTTTCTTATTGTAATTTCTGATGATCTCATATTGTTTTCTTCATAGATCAGCTTCAATAAACATTGATAGTGCTTTCAAGGGAGATAATTGTGTGTCACTGACTTGCAAACATTTAGAATAAGCTTGTTTGTATTTTTTTGCTCGCTTCAGTGACTTCATGACTTCTGACAGTAAATGGGATGCATTTATATGGCCAGTCGTCTCTAGGCTAGTTTTGGCTGCATGTACTAACACTTCTTGACTAACAGTTGACCGTAGTTCACTGGTTTTCTTTCGCTTGTGCCTATCAGAGTGTTCATGAAAAGGTTTTGATGGGCGACCGGCATGCTTTTGTGGTTGCGAAACAATAGGTATCTCGAACGTTTCTTGAAGCCACGTAGCATTGGCAGTAATAAATTTAGGAAGTATTATTTTTTTCCTTCAACCACCTTTTTTTAATTCACTTTTGAAATGTGAAATATTATGTTTCAAAACCCTTAATTGTTCTTCAAAAAGTTGTCAGACGATAAAAGGTAATGTTCCAAATAATCGGCTTTATCGTCAAAAGTGTGTAACTCTCGTTATTGTATTTTATTGAACAGGTATTCTCTAGATACAACATTGTAGTTAGAGCCCCCTGGTAACCCTAAAACAATAAAAAGAAAACATTTCATAATTTGCTTGAAAATAACGGTTAATACTTTTTAACTAACACCAACACTAACGCGTAAGTTTTGTCGAAAGTAGCATAAAGTAGCACTCAATTCGTAATATACCTATCACCTGATAGTTTATGTCATGCGTTACAACAGAAATCGTTACTCGGAAGCACTCGGAAAGATAAGTATAATCATTTTGAAATGTACAATCCAGATAAAAACTGCTTAAAAAATCGTGACAATTATAAATTGATTTTGAACCTTACAAATACGTGTAAACGTTAGTGAATTGTAATAAATAAAACTGTTCTTACCTGTATTATGATAATCCATAGTAGTTTTGTTTGAATAACTCAAGATAAAAAAGCAGTGAGGTCTCAAACACGGTACGTTTTTAATGTAGCCCGTAACTGACGCGAGCGTATGCGACAACGATCAAGTTCCAATTGATTTGTGGCTGATTGGCGAAGGCGCACGAGCCTGGAAAGGGTCGTCTATTGTTCAGCAGCTACCTGGCTCGCTGACAAGTATTCATTTTTGCTTTTGTGTTGGAATTTGTTTTAACTAATTTCGCCCGGCTAGGACTGCAAAATACCCGTCTGTGCAGAGTCTAATCTCAGACCAAGAAAAAAAGAAAGACAGCGCGTCGCGAACATCAAAAGTGAAGCCATAAAACCATGCTCCTGCAAGTAAACATACACGCTCACGCACACACCTACACTAAAACCATGCTCATCGCTCTTAGTACGTCACGAGAAATCGTCAAGTAAACATAGATTTAAAAAATAGAATTATGCCTTCCTGTGTAGTGAAAAGTTGCAAAAACAACAGCAAATCACATAAAAATTATCACGGAATTACTTTTCACTTGTAAGTAGTTGAAATAATATCGTTTCTCTATCAATAAACTGTACATTTTAGGTTACTTGGAACAAAAAACCTCAACGAACGAAAGCAATGACATAAAGTGTTGGGGCTGCCATAATACGATTTAAATTTCCCCATTCAATTAATATATTATATAAATATGATTTCTTACTACCAGTTAAATTCCTATTTTCTATTTTTATGTATTTAATATTTTAGGTTTCCAATTAATAATGAAATAAAAAATAAATGGATAATAGCTATAAGAAATAGTTAGAATGATCCAGAATGGTTGCCATCGAAAACCAGCATGGTTTGTTTCGATCATTTTGACAATAACGACCTCTACACAATCAATCGTAGACTTCGCCGTATGAGCAAAAGCGGATATCCTAAAAAGGTACGATTTAAAAAAATAGAGATTTTTAACATAATAAAACACAGGCAGTGATTTTCTGATTTGAGTTAGTTTCTCAGTTTAGACTAGCTAATTATAATACTGCTATCCCAAAATTTTATTTTTTGTATTTTAGATATTATTTCCGTCGTCCAATGTAACTGCTGAAAACTCAAACTCGGTATCACAAAGTTGAGCCTCTACGTTTGTTCAAGTATGTACTAATTTTTTAATCTTCCCACCCGCTCGATTGCTTGAGAAAAAAAACTGACGTCAAATTGCCAGTGTACTCGACAACTTATCGCGCGTTCGGCCCGCCGTGCGCCGCGACAAAAACTCAATTTATGACCTTCTCAAGAGTCCTATCTTGAATGTTTTAACTGTTCTGTATAGCCATTGAAATAATCAAAAAGGTGTGTGTGACATTGTAATAGATTAGATTTTGATTTTGTTATGGTGGTCTTTTTAAATTTAATAAAGTTAATTGAAAATATAAGTTTTTTTTTTAATAGAAACCTTCGAAATAGTTGAGGTACAATACCATACTGAACTATATCTTACTCGTACAATATTATCCTAATTCCTACTCACACAAATATTCCCAAATTATAGGGAAAAAAGTTAACAAATGGCAACTCTTTGATACACACATAGATAAAAAGATGGCTTCACTTTTGATGTTCGCGATGCGCTGTCTATCTTTTTTAATTGGTCTGAGCGTCTAATCATATAAAAACCGTGCAGATGTATGCAGTAACTCACACATTTAAGTAGTTTCAGTAAAAATAAAACATACTAAATTATATACTTAAATAAATGTACGTAATTAATACCTATATGTCGATATCACGACATTTAACTATAGGTACCTTTTTTATTCGGTTGGGAAAATCTTCGAATGACTTCTCCCGCTCTGAGTTGCTCTTGCATTCCAGGGCCACGGTATCTCGTTAGAACATTCCCGCAACCCGTCAATAAAATTTAACTATACCTGGGGTCACTGAGCCTCTGTCTCCAGATGAGTTCTTGCTCCTCAGTCCGCATCGGTACTGTTTCTGTCGGGATGGGGGACGTCCTCTCTTCGTCTGGTACCATAATGTTGAGTACTGCGATCTGGAAAGATTTCAGTACAACAATCTGTAAGTACATTTGTTCCGATGCGGTAATCGAACCGACGACCCGCAACGCGGCAGCCAATCGCTCAACTACTGTGCCAAGTGTGCTCAAGGTCGTGGGTTCGATTCCCACCCAGGACAAATGTTTGTGCGATGAGCACGATAATTTGTTCTTTGTCTGGGTGTAACTTATCTATAATATGTATGTATGTATGTTTATCAGTTGTCTAGTACTCATAGCACAAGCTCTGCTTAGTTTGGGACTAGATGGCGTTGTGTGAAAGTAGTGGAAAAAAAAACCATAAGTTTATGTATTGTCAACGAAATATATCTAAGAATCATGTCAATATTGTGATTTTTGTAGAACCAACTACTGCTTCGCCTATAGGTACATTCAACTTATCTTCCCACTAATGATTTCTTCTTCGATCTTAACGAGTGAGATAAAGCTATCCCTGCCTCACTCATCAAGAAAGAAGAACGCATTTTTAGCTTTGTTTTTGAAACATGAGAGTTTTTTTTCTTTTTCTTGCATCTGCAATCAGTCGCCAGACTATAATCAGGTTTGTTTTATGTCTTTTGGATTGTGTAGGATCAGGAAGCTAGCGCCTCACTGTCCAGTCAGAGCACGTGATTTCTTTTCAGTCTCTTAACCATGATTTCGTTAATTAAATTCCGGATGCGAGTGGGTTAGGATGTTGTGTCAGACGTTCGGTGTGCTGGATCTTGAAGCTCTCTGTTTATTTTTTGGCATTCGCCTACGGGACCCTAAAAATAAGGAGTCCGCCATCATAGGCCATCCGCCATTTTCAATTTAAAATGAGGTAACTTAGCTAGCTTAGCAACCTTGCATTGTCATCTAAATATATGCAAAATTTGGCTTAACAGGTTGAAGTAAACTGATTAAAAAATCTGTTGCAAGATTTGACCCGCAAATATTAAAGAAAAAACTAACAAAAACAGGTTCAATAACAGTTTAAAAAAAAAGTTAATCCAAGTTAATTTATAACTTAGCAAGAGCGATGATTGCAACACCGACTTGCTTAAAAAAATATATTAGATAAAGTACATTTTTTAGGTTAACATTGAATTTTGATTGGTTGAAAAAAATTACTACTACTAATAACTTACAGGTGTAGGTGAAGGTTCTCCCTTGGGCACCTTCGGATCCCTCATGAACTGGCACCTGCAGATCGGCTCCAGATCCTGAGTCTTGATCATCACAGGGAACGCCACCCGGTTCTCCCTGAAGGCTCGGAATGGTATCGACAGCTGTTCCCCAGATTTAGCTACTGGTACTAAGTTGCCTCCGAATTCTAGATATACTGGTTTGCCTTCGTGGACCTGTCATATTGTAAAGAATAATTTATTAATATTATAGTGCTTAGCGTTTTAACTCTTTACGAAACTGTTCCGAATATTTGAAATTATTCAAAAGATTGGTTCAGTAACAACGTTTCAAATGCATCATTTGGATCTGAAACATTACTTTGCTCTGGCTCATACTACGCGACGCGTCGCTCGCGAGGCGACTGAGCAGTGAGCGAGCGAGATAGGGAGACTGAGACACACTGAGTTACTTTAACTATTGACTCTCGTATCGTATGCATGAAGATCGACTATATTTATAATCTCACTTATTACAATAAATATGTAGACATAAAACATTCAGCATTGATGCCTCAAAACATTTCTATGTCTCAATAGTAAATGCCGGCGACACAACGTAAGAATGTTACGTTTCTGTACATGACGTTGCATCGCGGGCGTTTACTACTGAGTCATTTGAGCCGATGCGATGATCCAAATGAGCCAAATGAAACATATCAGTGTTCCGGATCATTTCAGTGATCGAGATGCAAATGTTTCAATCTCAAAAATGATACATTTTGCCCACCTCTAAACCCAGTAGCTGGATAACACCATATCCCTTGGCCAGATCAGTGTCAGATTTTCTGGCTTCTAGTGAGAAGCCAGAAAATCTCCATGTCCATAAATATGACAGCCGGAACTAATGGCTTGACTTGTTTTCCGAGGCTCGGGGGTATCAAACTGCCAACTTCTAAACTCCGGTCTACTACTGAGAAATTTCTTATACCCCAATAGCACTTTTGCCTGACCCGGAAATCGAAGCCGAGATATCAAACTCAATAGTCACGCTTGCGACTACTTGACCAACGAGACAGTTAATAATTAAATAAGGTTGAAATAACCTCCTCCGTTTTTTCGTCAGTTGAAAAAGAGGAGACGTTAACAATGTTTATTATTAACCTGACCCCCACCGAATAATAGGGTGTCTTCTTCTTAGTGTGTCGATGGCAAACATATTTTAAATGAGGTTGGCCCAAAACTCAGCTACGCGATTAACTGATGCAGACATAAAATCATCAAGACTACAGGGCATGCGGAGCAAGATAGAAGGTGGGCCATTGTCTGTGAGGTCACGTCGCATATACATTTGAGATCTGAGCCATCTGTAAATCCCCATCTATACAGGTTATGTTTACTACAGCCGACTTGGGTTTGCAGTCTGTTAAGGCATTTCCAAGTCGGCCACGGTAAAACGTGCCCAGGTGGATGGCTCTGAGACGGTTCTATGAAGCCATCAGGTGGATTGAGGACTTCCTGATAAACAGCGCACCTTGCTGTGGAGGTGTTGTTATTCGCTGAACTAGCTGAGCTAACACACCCGAGAAAGCTTTTGCGGCTATTCAGCCTCTAGGGCTTTAAGTTTTATGCAAAGTTATTCGCAATATTATTGAATGATTTAAATATATACCTTGTAGACCATAAAGGATATCCCTCCAATATATAAAGAGTAAAAACCAGTAGCAACCAAAACATTTCAGACTTGAACCATTTTTTTCTGTAAATCCTAGGATTTACCTTAAATGAAACGACATTTAATGTGATTCATTTTCAGGCTACACACCAAGAATTAGAGCAATAGTTCACATGAATTTTTGAAGTTTTTCTTAGTTAAAACACAATGTATTTTCCCGAACAACTGACTAAATACTTACGCATAATTATCTGGGGTCGATACATAAAAATTTAAATTATACACGCAAATTCACAACAAATTGGTAGAAAGACATAAATAGCTACAAATACAAAACAAATGACACATGCTTCCGTTCAGTAGGTCCGCCGAACCCCCGTAACAAGGAGTTCTGTGAACCTACTAAGCAGGACAGTGTGACATTGTAGGCCTTTTGTGTAAAGTTTGCCCACAAGCCACTGGTATGGTGGTATAGTGTATGTGGATTAATTTAATGCTTCTCGCTTTTATCAACGTTGTGTACTGAATACACGTGCGTGTTTCGTAGACGATAAAGTCCAAAATAATAAGCATACCTCAACGTCCCTGCTCTTAGCCACTTGTATGAACCGCTCAATGCGCTCCAAGGTTTTGTCCTCCTTGTCATCAGTGACGCAGAACATTCTCAGTTGCGCCTGGCACTCGTCTGTACGCTTGGCATAGACAACGAAGCGAGCCATGAACGGTACATGTATGGCTTCCCTGGAAGTAAAGAGAGTAATGAACATTGCTGTAAGTAAGTAATTCTTCTTCTTAACGTGTTGATAGCAAATAGCTAGATGGAGTCTGCCCAGAACTGGGCAACAAGTTTGGCAGCGTCAGTAGCTTCCATCAAGTCCTGCAGTGAGCAGTTGACAGGGCACGGACAGGAAATTAAGTGTACCATGGTATGTACCAAACTAGGTACGGAGTCTATTTAAAGACTTTCAGGTCAGCCATGGCAGTTTGTGTCCAGGTGACAAATGCTCAGCTGGTGGGATAAATGGGCTTGGAAGGAATGTATTTCCTAACCACAGGTTTAGGCGCGCCTTAGGCTGCCCCTCAGTAAGTGGGGCGACACACATAACTTTATAGTGGGGTGATACATATATCATAATCGATGTTTTTTTTAGCGCACAGCTAAGGTGTGGACCTCTCTGCCGGCTCCTGTGTTCCCTCCCACATATGACGCATCAGCCTCTAAAGCAAGTGTGAACATGCATCTTCTGGGCTCACTCGTAGACCTCATTTATCGCTTACCATAAGGCGTGATCGAGTTCAAGACTGGGCTGACTGGCAAAAATTTAAAACGTATAATAATTTTGTAAGGTCACTTAAAAATGATGATGGTATAAGATCTAGAGTTTAATTTTTTTAACAACATCTTTATCAGATCCAAAGCAAAAACAAATAGATGAATGATCATACAACTTTATATACATATTCACACATTCACTAACACGCCTTCACTTACATTCCACGCATTCACACACTCAACATTTCAAAATCTAAAACTGAGTTTTCCTATTTTGTAAATTTATGGAACGCTGTAGTATTCCCTCATGGAGTTGAGAATGATCATGGAGCATGGAGAACTGATTTTTCTTCCAAAGAGTATATTTTTTGTATTTTCTGGGCTCACTCGTCCCATCAAAGACTTCATCTATCGCTTACCATACGGCGTCATCGAGTTCAAGACTGGCCTCATTAGTAATATAAAAAGTATAATAAGTTTGTAAGGTAACTTAACAAAAATGATGATGGTACAAGAACTAGAGTTTTAATAAAAATTTAAAAAATCTGCCTATTTAAATTTAAAAAACACCATCTTTATCAGATCCAGTCAAAGCGAAAAAATATATGAATGATCATACATATAACTTTACATACATATTCACACATTCACTCACACGCTTACATTCCACGCATTCACACACTCAAACATTCAAAAATCAAAGACAAACCAAGTTTACCTAGAAAACCTATTAACTCTTGGCTCTCCAACTTCTAGCCATCAGGATACACAGACTCCGGCAGGGAATTCTCTTCTTTAGCTGTACGCAACACGAAAGTATTCCCAAAACGCTTTGTGCGTATGGCGTATTGCCGTGTGTCTTGTAGTCCGATGACGGAATGGACTTGGTGGAATTTCTTGGCGGATGTCCTTAAACGACCAGCCACTCTATTCTATTACGCAATTAGTCTACCAATAAGCGCGTAAAAATATAAAAACAATAAATTGAAATCGTTTGTGCCTTACCTATATAACTCGGTCGCCATTTTGGTAGCATCCTCAACATGTCGACAATCGATCAGCCAATATCTAGCCGACACGGTGGTAGTAAACGAAACACAGTCGTTTACAAACGTTAGAGGAGTATTCTCAGTCACATCTTCCCAATGAGCGCGATTAGTTCCACCTGCCACCATAAACATTCATTTTACACCCTGTAAGCTTTAAGTCAGCTAAATACATGCTTTGCAAATATATACTTTATACGTCTACATTTAAAATGCTCTGTTGTTTGTCTGTTCAGATGAAAGCTATGAGGCAGTATTTTGCGGCTAAAACGCTATTTTCCAACTGCCATGATGATGGGTCTACCCTATAATGCATGCCAAAGCAGGCTTTCAAATATTTATCTACACAGTACATGTATTTTTTTTATCATAATATACAGTCTATTATTTTTCCTACTATATTTACTAATTTTTACTTGTATAGAAAAATTTAAGTGTAGTAATAAATACGGATTTCAGAGAGCTCAATTTAACATAATTTTGTTATTTAAACCTAACCATAAGAACACAGAAGTTTGGTAAGTAATGTAAGTAACCGATGTAGAAGAAAGATCAGAAATAAGAAAGACAGGTCAATAACAAATCAATAAAAAAAAAAAACTAAACATAAAATGTTTCCAAAACGGCCTATAGCAAACACACAACAAGCAAAGACAACACATCACACAAACAAACAAACAAATAATAAAATAACGTACCATTTTAATACTTTTTGAAATGAAAAGTGACTAATGTGGCACACTGTAAACTGTCACCTGTTTCTTACAAATAGTGCTGTTGTCTCACAAAATGAAAATGAACTCTACGTTATCAAAAACGAATCATCAAAATTGCTGTTCAGGTTTTCGGTAAACAGATCTCTCGAAGGACAACCACTGAAATAAAATCCAACCGAACCAAACTAAAACATGGAAATAATAACGTGTCCAGTGAAACAATGACAAGAAAAAGGAACGAGACAAAATAAGAGAAGATGATATGAATAGAACTGATAGGCCGTTTTGGAAATAAATCTCTGATTCTTACAAGCAAAGTAACAAAAAGGGAACATTGACGTCGAATGATCATGAGGATGAAGATGGCACCGATTCGATTTATTTTATCTTTACGCTTATACTAAACAAAAACAGGTATTTAACGTGTCCCAATCATAAAAAAATGTGCCAATACAGTTGCAGTTCCTTTAGTTCTAGTTATGTTTGTACATTTAGTTCTAAACCAACATGTTTCTGTGAACGTATCGCTGTGCAAACTCTTGATGTCCCAAGATTAATTGGATGGTTATGATACAGAGTGAACGTGACTTAACAAAGCGTAAAAATTTCAGCCCGTGCAAAGAGGAAGAATGTATGAGAAGCAAGATATGGAAAAGCATTCAAAAAGTGATAGAGGGAAAAAATAATGTAACAGATATTTATACTCGAACAGCCACGATACTGAAGAGTATAATTATCGTAAAAAACAATGATATATGAGAAAAAAAAAACACGATAATTTCAAAAGTTCCAGACAAATTAACGTTTAAATAAAAACAAACGAAACTTAAACCGACATTTTGATTTTGTTTTTGTATAATATTTCTAATGTTTTTACCTTCGAGAGATCTTTTGCGAAATACCCCTGTTGGTGCGCGCCGATAGGTGGCAGCACATAATTTAGCGCCACACACGGTGAGCGTGCAACACACACAAACACACGAGAACAAAGACAATGTAGACACGCACATTACGGACACACAGGGACATAGCCCCCAGCTGCTTGTGTATTTGCTATAAGCGGTTGGCTTGTTTGCACTGTCTTAAATACTTTCTTTTCGCTTCCACTATCACGTATGTTTTTATTCGAATGAAATGATTACAAACTACGCTATATTTTCATTAACATGCTCAACCTGCTGTCTATAAAATGGGAAGTCAGACTAAACCCGTAATTCTCTGTTCTACACTAACCAATATGATTTAGGATAAAAAGACTATAAAATTCCGATTAACTATAAAATACTCTAGTTTAAAAGTTGAAAAATTTCAAAATCTATAGTCTACCGATCTCATGTAGAACTATGTATATTTGTTACCAAATTAATTCGTAATGATTTCTGTTTGTCTATATCCTACGTCACCAATGTGTTGTAATGGAATATTGGTATTAGAATTATATTTCCTTTTAGTTTATTTATTAAGCGTACTTTAAAGCGAAGTCCACAATACTTGTAAATAGACCGTAATCTGTATTTGATGTTTAGTGGAATTTATTTCGAGCAATCAATTGAAATCGTAAACTCCTAGAACTCCATACTATATTCATGTTCTTTTTAAGCTATAAAATTGCAATAAATATTAAAATACAAATTGCAGTCCATATTTAAGTACTGTTTGTAAGCTGAATACCTAACTGTAGGCACACTTACCTTACCATGGCAAAGCATATCTTCGAGATAGCAAAACACAAGCCATACTCCATTGCAACACATGGCATTAATCTTTTTGTTACTGAAACACATTTTTGGCGTATTTTCAACCAATGAGGGTTTTCGGGAAAATTTAAATCACTAGTTGGCGCTACTTAGGCGAGAGGTCTTCTTTGGAAACGAAACTTTGACGTATACATGACATTGACGTCAATTTGACAGATGTCAAAAACTTAAGCGTTTGACAGGTGCCCGGACCTGATGCCTCAGTGCTGCCGCCTAGTGGACGTTATTGCACCCTCATGTGAGGAATATTTTTGAGTCCATTTCTAATCTAAATCCAAACAGTATTCCAGTAACAAATCAGATTTGCGTATTTTTTTTAAATACAAGCGAACTAATTTAATTGTACCTGATATGGAACAGAGTAGTCTCAATGTTGGGGCCGAAGATGTGCTGTACTGGTTCGTCATACCCTGGGTATGAGGCCGGGGGGCTGGCATACTGAGGGTAATAGCTTTGTGGAACTTTCTTCTTCTTGGTTCTACAGTAACTACTGGTGATACGGCTACACCGCGGCCCAGTAGCTTAGCAGTGAGCTCTGAGTCAATAATTTGAGCCTGAAAAGGTTAAATTTGGTTGTTTTCAGTATGAGATATTCTTCACAAACACCCAGACCCCAAAAAAAATATTAGTAGGCCATACAAACGTTTGGCCGTTGCGGGAATCGAACCTAATCTCTCGACCACTGCGCCAAACTTGTCATTGGAGTCATAGTTCACGTTTTGTTTTTCCGTAATGTTATTATACAGGGTTAATTGTAAAACACGAAAAACCTCTCAGGACTATGTTACTAACATCATAATCAACAACTTTTGTTCTATGACTTTTAAAAATTCGTCATATTTTAGTTCACCAGATTTTCATATAAAAATAAAAATATTTAAATTGAACGCCCTAAACGCATGTAGCGTCTATGCAAAGCAAAAGAAAGCGATAGTATAAATTTCTTTCTTTTGCTTCGCATAGAGTTCGTAACATTTAGGGCGTTCAATTTAAATATTTTTATTATTGTATGAAAATCTGGTGAACTAAAATATGACGAATTCTTAAAAGTCATAGAACAAAAGTTGTTGATTATGATGTTAGTAACATAGTCCTGAGAGGTTTTCAGTGTTTTACATTTAACCCTGTATATCTCCGTCATTCATGTCTTTTTAATTCTAAAATAAATCTTTATTCTAAAGACCAAACGTAATTGTCACCAAGGCTTCATGCTAGTGCCGGAAATTAAAAGGCAGTGTGTGAAAATAATAGATTAAATTCAGTACTTACCCCTGCACAGGTTAGTTAAAGCAGAAGAGATATTGCATTTCTTTGGCAATTATTTATATTCTTATTAATTTTTATTTTTGCGAGGTAAGTTTCTTTTTCTACAGTATATTTACAAAACCAGCTAGTTAACTTACAAACGAAATGATAGGAGGGTAGTGAAGAGCGGTCGGTGCAAAATTAAGCAAATATGAACGTCATGAAATCACAGGAAAAGCATATAAAATGAAATTATACACATTAATTAAAATATCAACTCAGACTTTCATCTATTTCTCACACATGCGCTTCAAAACAAGATGCAACACACTCCGATAATAATCAAGCTTAAAATAATATAGCAAAACAAAATATATATACATCATGCAAGTCTCACGTTTGGTCTTTAGGAAATAAAGTACAAAGTCGCATAACAGTTTCAAGTAACAATTCAACATAAAAGCATAGAAAGACATTACCCAATAAATTTAGCAATCCTTAAAATACTACTTAACTAATTAAGGTACATACGTCACTCCAAGTTTATTAAAATACATAACAATGCCGTAATAACGCACACACATGTTTCTAAATAGTAAAATATCACAATGTCGTTCACATAATTTTCTGTAAACAATTGTAATTTTAATCATGCTTATAATGTCACCTAAAGACCAACTAGAGATAAATCCAACCCGTTTTTAATGCCGCAGTGTGAGAAAAACCTACGAATTTAAACTCTTTTGTGATTTCATAGAATTCAATTTTGCTTAAATTGAAAACAAAGTTTTTTTGTCAATAGTTTATTGAGACTCCCTTCTACAATAAATAGTTAAGTGAATTTCTAAATTTATTGGGTATGACACAATCCCTAAAGGAGTAACGTAGAAACTTACTCTAATGGCGAAACACGTGTCTCATCAAATATATTAAAATTCTCCACAAACTCTTCCACATTTTAAAGCATTTTATAATCTAAGAAGACACTGAATCATTCCAGAACTTTCGACACACAGAATTTGATGAAACAAGTCGTAGCTGATTAATTATTGTTAATAATCACGTAAGTACATAGTTATTAAAATATAAATGAACTGTATGTATGTCTAAGATATGTGATGATACATCATAATATAAATCGCTAAACAAAAATACTTCACCAATATACGGATACAAAATAATTATAGTAAAAAAATTTGGCATTCACATTTGTACTTTTGTTTTAATATGGCAATGACTAGACTGTGTTTGGCAAAATATAATCTGACGGCCTTTATTACCTTATTACCAACAATCCCTGTTTTACCTACTGGTTCCTTTTTTTTAATTTCACAAGTATACCCCATCACAACACTAGTTTTTCTAGTGGCTTGAGCTTTGCCAGTAAACTTCTATGACTTATTCGATTTTCTTTATAATCGATTCTATACAACCATTTGCCCATTCAAGCTTACTACAAAAAATATCTTCAATCAAGTGTATAATACATATTACGTGGCATCAAACCCAACAAGACCCATCTAAAGCCTTTGACAGAATAATGCACAACACAAAAAGTTTAAAATCTCTCAGAAAATATTTTGCCTAACCTATCGCTAAAGACTAACATGAAGATTAACAGACTAACATTACAATGAGACACAATTAATCTTAAAAACAAGAATTAATTAAATGAACACAGTATCTAAATCTAACTGTGAAGAAAATGAAAAGGAATTCTTATAAGAAAATATTCGTTATATTTCATAAGCTTGTCTGACTATGTCAGGATATTATGATTAAATTCATTCGAGTATATTTTAAGATTATGATAGGTACTACCAAATTAGAGAGAATCGTTTTTTCTTAGAGACGTTGTTGACAGTGATTTTTTTGAGGTTTTTGTCCTTAACACCTTTTCTTGGTTTGAATAGGTTTACCTGGAGGCCCACTTTGATCTTCTTTGTGAGGGCGCCTTGAGGAAACACAGCCTGCACTTGTGGGACGACTGAACTGGATACCATGCCACCTAGAGTGCAGAAATCATTTATAATCTTATCTTTCTTATAATCAATATGTAACATAATTACTGCATATCTTAAAATCAATTCTGCTGAATCGTTTACTCAATTAATTTTTATAATTTTTAATATACTTTTAGGTAGATCAAAGTAATAAGTTTTTAAAATGCTGTTTTATACAAATTCCGTCTTTTTTAACTTCTGCAGCTATTATCGTTTGCATTGTGTTCTCTGCCTGTATTTGTACTCTGTTCCATGATAAACGGTTTCATTTAATATTATGGTTTTATGCTTTCGTTTTCTCAGGTTAATACCTGGTATTATTAGAATATCGCGAGGGTGAAACAAGACGAATTTCTAGTCCTCTATTTGTGAAGCTAAATTATTTTGTACTGCAGCTATTATTCTCTGTTGTATTCTGTGTGTCTCTCTCTGTCCAGGTGACTAATATTTACCATTTTTCTTCTATCACTTTAACTATTTTTTTTCTATCTAAAAATGTCATAATAATCTTTATAACAAACCTTCAGGTCCAATAGCGTGGACTTCTTGTCGTATGCGTGATATGACAGCAAAATACTGTGGGAAATCGTGCGTCAGGATTCTGGTAACACGTGGGGCATCCCAACCTTTCTCATCCGTCTCATTTGTTTCTGTTGAAGGAAATATTATGTCAATGTGTTTTGGCCATATAATTATATACATACAAAGTCGATACGACAGAAGGGCTTTAAACTGCCTATACTAGGTACCATTTTTAAGCTTTGTACCAAAATTTAATTAAAAAGGAGCAGTAGTTTAGTCGCAAATATTTTATTTAAATTTTTGCTGCGTTTGAACCCGAGTTATCTTTCCTAACAGCTAATTATGTCTAAAGGTCTTGAAACGATAAATCTAAGTATAATCTACGATACGTTGTTGCCGTACACGTATAGTATACGTAGTGTAATTTAATGCCCCTCTGTCATATATTTTAAAATGTCCTATACGTGGGTCAGACCAGATCCACACATCCAAAGACAAACCTTTGGAGAAACATCATAAGTAGGAAATGTGATGCAGAAGAGAGGTCACGACCCTCAATACTGAGGAACACGACACCAGAAGGATGTTAAAATGAACATATTGATGAGCAGAGTGCATATACACCGTTATTCTAAAAGCCTTAGGTATTTTAACGGAAACTCTTCAGAATGGAATAAATTAACTTATAATTTTATTATTATTTGATATTTATAAACAGAGAAAGAGATTTTGGGGATATGCGGAACAGGGTGTAAAGTCCCACAACCCCATTAAAAAGGGAGGGTCCCCCTTTGTCTGGTGGGCAACTGCCCGATGGTTGTTATCGGATTATTTGGATAGTTGTGCGGTAAACTCTGCTTGCGCGATTCAGGATTTCTATCGTTAGTTTATATGTTGCGAGATAGATGTCGCTACAAGATAATTAGAGATAAATTTATTCTCATATATTTTATATTTAGTCGAGTTTAAGGATAACAGACGCGCCATTACTTAAGATCTTTTGTCGCTTAATAGTGTGTGTACTCATTAGTTTTATGGAGCTAAAGTAATTCACTTTACTACTGAAGCAATCTTTCATACAGCTGCATCCGGTTAGGCTGGTTTTCTCAACCATGTCAAAGTTAAGGCTACGCAGTATCATATATCTAACTTGATCAGTACGAATTGTATGAACTTCAAAGAAGGTGTTGATCTCTGAGTTTGTTTTGGTGTTCAGGGTAGTCACCTAGGAATATCATGTAAAAGTGTTATTTATAACATATATACAAAATAAATATATTTTTAAGCCAACCTTCGATCTCAAGAGTCTCATGTAAAATGTCTTGTACGACGTCATCCGTAGCGTCAGCGTTGTGTTCCCTCCAGCTGGTTCCGTTGTCTGACCGAAGGATCACAATCTCGCGCTCCTTGCCTCGGAGAGACGCGTAGTGGGGCACCTCAAGTATTACGGGACTATATGCAGAAAGAATATTATTAACAAGAAAACTGGCTTTCGAATGACCAAAACCGCATCGAAATTGGTCTATCCGTTTGAGAGCTACGATGCCACAGAGAGATACATAGGCACGCCAAACTTATGACACCACTTTTTTGCGTCGAGAGTTAAAAATCAAATATAGCGTTAATCTGTGCCTCTTAAGAATAGAATGTTTTGATTGATAATTTTATTTGTATTGGTTATTTAATAACAGACAATGAAACAATAAGAGAACAACTTTATTATCTCTTTTTATTGACTATTATTAAATATTTTAATAAATATAATTCTTTTGCTCACTCTACCCAACTGATTCGATTTGACAGCTATGATGTCAGAATGTGGCGCTAAGTTGATCCTATTCGAAGTTGAATCGCACTGTACTGTTGTTCTTCTGTTATGTTTAGCTGTAAATCTACAATAATAAATAAATAAATATCCAGACTAATGCATAGCTGTCAGTTAATAACAGGGCAGTTTCCTGGGTTTCAAAATGATTACTCTATTTGGTATGTTAGATAGATATTTAAAAAAAAATCAACTAGTAAGTATTTGTGGCTTTACAAATCAATAAAAAAAATATAAAGAAGGCTGGACGTCACATCGCGTTAAAATATAAAAAAAAAAATACAAAAACACGGCATGACGTCACCTGACATTTCAACTTCTTTTTTTAATTAACATGAATAAAGAATAAATACGTGTTCGGAATTTTTTAGTAGTCTAGGTGACGGTCTAAATAAAATATTTTAGGTAACGATTCTATTTTAAGTGTTTTGATGGGTTACTTAATAATAATAGATATGTTTATTTTTCACCATAATTGTATGAAAATATTTAACGTGTGTGTGCATGTGGGTGTGGGTGTGATTATGTATGTTAACTTACCCTAAGAACTTGGAGGCTACTGGACTCATCTTTCTGTTTGTCTCAGTAGTAATTACAATATTCGCTTATTACAATATTCAAAGGGTGGACTGGAGCCTAAAATAGGAAAACCGTGGACAGGAATTGACCTTGTATGTGTGTGTGTATATGTGTGTGTATATATGTGTGTGTGTGTTTTTGTGTTTGTGTGTGTGCATGTGGGTGTGGGTGTGATTATGTATGTTAACTTACCCTAAGAACTTGGCGGCTACTGGTCCCATCTCGAGCACCCTGGCTGCGAGGGCCTCACCCTCCATCAGGGGTGGCATGTGGTTGATGCGCGATGGCTTCAGATACCTGTAAGTAGACATTTTATATTGATAAACTGTTTCTTAACAAAGTGCACACTGGAGAGTCAAGGCTAAGGTGTCGGACTTGTGACCGAGAGGACGCGGGTTCGAACCCCACCCATCACACTATTGCCGTGAACCCACTCTAGACACAAGCATATTTAGCTTGGTTGTACCAACCCACATTGCTAGATCTCTTTTTATTTTAATTTAATAAATATACATTTCACTTTTATGATATAAATTATTTAAATTTAGTTTAAGTATCTAGCAGATTCTTCCGGCGTATATTTGATCCCATTGAAATTACTCAATAAAAATAAACTTTCATTAAAATCGGCTCCCATTAAAACCAGAGACTAGCTTGGACAAACAGAAAGACGGCAAAAATTTATATAAAAAGTTTGATTGATTGTATTGTAGTATTGTATAAATAACTCACTATATAAATAACACTTGAAAAAAAAAAGTAATATTGAGGCCAAGGACAGAAACTTCACGTATTTATACACAGATGAAAGATGCTTTACATTCATATCACCATTACTTTGGTTGAAAGATTTTTTTTGCATATTTTGTTTATGATTATGAACTAGTGGAACTGACCTGCAGGTAATCCTCGTAGGCTGCTGAGCAGACAGTGGAGGTACAATGACCCTCACTCCTCCACCACGACATCCACGCATTGCTCCCCCTCGAGCGTCCACCAAAAATGATACCAGGAAACTGGAATGGACAGGGACAATATTAAAATAGCGAGTAAGTCACAGCCTTAACAGTCGTTCTATTACTTAATTTATGAAATTCGATAGGTAAGCTATCTGCAACATAAAAAATCCTCTCGACTCTCTGTACGCGCTATAATCATGGGCGCAACACTTCCAAGAAATTCCTAATCCGGGAATTGAACCTAGAACCTCATTCTCAATCCAGACATAAAATAAGCCGCCTGTAATGTTTCCACATAGTCTCTATAAGAGGGAATAAAAAAACACGGCATATAATGGAAGTAATAGGAACTTTTTGGGTTGGCCATCAATTGTACATGAACCCCTGGTGTCAATATTATGAGCTATACCTATATATTCCACAGTTAAGAAGTAAGAAATAATTATTTAGAAATTGAGAAAATGAGAATTTAGAAATGGTAATGGAAAAAGATAAAAAATCATGAGCCTAGCCTATACCTACCTTCAAAAGGTACAAGAACTTAAGACATGACAAGAAAAGGAGAAGAAATTAAACTTAAAATTGTGATAAATATAGTAATTAAATAACAAAATCGGTACTTCTCTCATTCTAAACGAAATCTAAATTAATAGGAAAAAGAAAACAAACTGAAACAAGTACAACAGCTCAAAGCACATTTATTATCATTAAAAAAAAAACACAAGAATCAATTAAAACAATACAATAGAAAAGTGAATAGAACAAACATACACATTAATAAAAGGTAACACTTACTTCTTCCATTGTAGCTTTTTCCTGTAGTTCCCAGAAAGCATGCGCAACAATTATGTAATAAATGTTTATATTCTGAAATAGATATTATAACAATCATAAATTCTTGTATTGGAAACGATAATATATTTTAGAAATTTTATTCGTACTTGTTTACATATTTCTGTTTACGTTAAGATTTCCGTGTTATGAGTCATTGAATCTTGATACTTTAGTGCAACTCGAATATGGTTTTCATCAAATATTGACTTTTGAGAGGGCTTTGAGATCAAATGGCTATTTATAAGTGGAATTTGATCAACTAAATTAGCCTTATTAGCTGTTGTGTTCAACATCAATGCCAAAAATGTTCACAATAACATCAATGAATTACTCATGCATGGGAATTATTATAATTCTAACTCTATTATCGGGTGGGGTTCCATAAGGCACTCATCTTAGACCTCTGATAATAAAAAGATAGACGGCTAATTATAATGCAATGAAAACACGGAAAAATTGAATGGTTCTTATTGCTTAATAAGAACTTTTCGGGTTTACTCAGGGCAATATTGAACATGGACCACTGGTGTCATAATATTATATAAGGTGTAGATTTATTTCTGTGTGGAAGGTGTTACTGACTTGGGTTGTGTAGGATCCACATTGTAGCAGTAGCCTTCTGGCGCCTGTGCAGTACTGTAGCGACTGATACTCTTCACCACTACTTCCTGCTGGGGCTGGTACGGCATACCATTTACTGAACCTAGAGGAAGAACAGTGACTTTTTATTATTGATGTTAGGCTCGCGTTAGATCACTATTTCGATACCTTGGGGTAGAAAGGTCGTATAAACCATTTTTACCCAAAGTGAGTTATGAATGCAGTCTTGTTTAGAATTTCCCGCTCTATAGGTTGGTATTTATAACTCATTTTGGGTAAAAATGGTTTATACGACCTTCCTACCCCAGGGTATCGATTTCATAGTTCGTGATGGAAATCCTGGAATCAGTGTTTCCTGGTAGTTATAACCTGGGGATATTTAAGTCGAGAGTGAATAGGTTGCTTCTAGGTAAGCGGCCAAAGGCTAGCCTATTTACAGTAAAGAAAAAATTTTTAATATGAACAACTAAAGTACCGGTTACATATTAAACTAGTCAAATGCTGCCTGCCAATAATTTAAAGATTAAAAAAAAGAAAGACTATATCGTGTTTGGTGAGACATAATTGTGTTCAGTAGTAAACACATCTGAATAGTTGTCAGAAGACAACTATTCAGATGTGTTTCGAAGCAATCTTGATAGTAATAACTATAGTGTGGTACTTCAAATTACCTTGCGACATCTCCATAATATTCTTATGACTCATAGCAGACTCGGTCCTCTCGTCCTTGGTAACGTCAATAGGCAGCGAGTCATCTCCTAGGGACTTCATATCATCTGCCGTTAGATAGCGGTATGGCTGATCGTTTAGAATAGTGTCTTCACCTGTAGAAGTAAAAAAGAAATTGGTTTCAGATTTAATGTTGTGCCATGTTATTAATATAATACGTACAATTATAAAGAACCAGATGCAGGAATTTTAGCTATCTATCTTATCAGCTATCTTATACACTCTGATCCATTATAGTATGTGACTGTCTATGTAAAGGGAAATGATAAAACAGTGATTTTATTGATTACTTGTGCGAACTTAACCCCCAAAGTTGTTATTTTTCATCTCCCATTATTTGATGTAACAAAAGATCTTAAAACGGTTTAAAAAAATAATAATTGATAAAATACTGAAACTGAATTTTAATTAGATTACGGTGAATACAGTAAAATTATGTATCCGCAATGACGTTCACATCCACACTGCTTGTTGGGCTGTAGAAAAATAGCCGCGTGGTGGAAAAGCTGAAAGCCTGACATAGCAAAGCAAGACTACGAAGGATGTGTAAATCATGCACGTGTGTTATAAGATATAGCAGTACCCTAGCAAGGGCAAAATAAATTGAAAATAACAACCTAATAGGTCAATGATCTGAGGTCCGCTGTAGCCTTTGAAATTTGGGGAGATACTTATGTTAAGGCAAAACAATCTTATATGTGCGGTAAGTAAGTAATCTATGTGCGGAGGTTCAGATGTACTCTCTATTCCTTTATTCTCATTGTCCGCTAACTTCCAAATTCCGAGCTACTACTGAGACATTTCTAACAGAAAAATCCAATAGCACTAATTGCACTTCTTGCTGGACCTAGAGTGGGTTCACAGCAATAGTATTATGGGTGGGGTTCGAACATTAGACATAATTTTATAATTTAGCTGTGTGTAGTTCATAAGTTATATACTAAGTATTTGTTTAAGAAATTTTAGATAATATTTATGTCAGCACTAGAGTGATTTACCTGAGATACAGGTTTATTTTAACCTAGTTCAGGTAGAATAATTATATTTATTATATACCTTTATTTCTAAGGCCCTAATATAAATACTTTGTACATCAATTATTTCAATAAACAATTTCAATTTCATATGGCATCTCGATCACTAGTCCGACACCTTAGCCATTAAGCTATTGATGCTTCTTGATAATACAGTATGTTAACTAACAGAGGACGTTCCCGTTAACCTGCAATAGTATAGCATCCATACATGCTAAAAAATATATTACCATTCGAAAACAAAACGTTTTTATTTTTTTTATATTAAAATATTCACTAAAAATGTTAAATTGATACGTAAAAGAAACACTCTGTACACGCGTACTTGAAGGACGACAACGTCGCAATTTATTTATGAATGACGGGCCGCGTGTGCGGCGATCTAATTGATGTGCTTATACTATTGCGGGTTAACGGGAACGCCCTCTATTAGTTAACATAATGTATAAATTAATATTTTCGGCATATATTTGAGTAACTATAGACACATTATTTTTAATAGAATCTAGGTTGTGGTGTCCAGATAGGCAGCAGGCACTTACTCCATGTAATTCAGTTGCATATGCGTATGTTTTGACTGCAAGCCAACTTCATCATAGTTAGGAACAAACCAGGAAAATGATGATATTGCACTAGTAGTAGCACATAGTCTACGGCTTTAGAGTACATACCTCCTTCTTCTTCAGAATCCGACATGAACGTTTCCAACATGGTCTCCGGAGCCACAACCTTGTACTTCTCCTGGGAAACCGGTGCAATGGAAGGCTCTGACACCTCCTTGAGAGTTTCCATCACGGTCACATAGCCCAGTTTAGAAGCTATGTCTAGCGGGGTCTGGCCATTCTGTTGAATACAAGAGGTAAGAATCTTTCACTGTATCAAAAAATAAATTATCTTCTACATATAAAAGCGAAATACCACTCACTGATTAGTCACAAAATCTCAGAAACTACAAGTAAGACGGGATTTTGCGAAATTCCCACGAGATCGTTATTTATACGGGAAAAACTTCCCGCACGAATGAATTCACGAGCAACTGGTAGTTTAAAATAAATAGAAAAATAGTGTTTCGTTCAATACCAAGCTTAGATTGCAACCTCAAAACTATTGTATGGTAAAACATTTATTCGTGGAATTGGTTGCTGTTTATTTATTGTTTTACACTATTAAGAAAAATTAATATTTTCTTTTTAAATATCTGCAAAATTTATTGTAATGTCTTTATTTATAATTATTATGAATGTACAATAAGTTAATATGCGTCTTACACTCTTTATTGATATAAAGAGTGTAAGACGCATGTTAACTTATTTCTAAAGCATTATATTACGCCAAATGGCGGTGGAAGGTAGCAATCTAGATTGCAATCTAGGTTGGAGTCTAGCCTCAGGGGCGCTATGGATCGAATTTTTTTGGGACTTAGACAAATCGTAGATAAAAAAAAACAAAAACTTGACCATTTTTATTGCAGCACCTTAATAACCTTGTCTATAGAAACATTTTAGGTCCCGAAAAGCATAGCCCTACAACGCACCATTTTCGAGCTAGGTTTTGAATTTTTATACTTAAAAAATAAAATTCTTTGTATTTCCAAAATTGTAGCTCGGATGAAAAGCTCTCTTCTGGTAAGGAATTGTTGCTCTAGTCGAAAACCATGAGGCGATGTTAAAAAAAACTTCGCCCCCAAGACTGACCGTTCATGACAGATTGGCCAGAGAAAGCATCACATCGGGAAGATTGGAAGATTATGGGGAGACTTTTGCCCAGCAGTGGGACCGTAATATGTAGAAAAAAGCATTGAAATTTGAAATATGGTTTTGGTGAAGATTTTTTGCTCTTACCGTAGTAGTGGCATTAGCATCCGATTTGTGTTCCAATAAGATGTTCACGATATTGATGTGGCCCTGCTGAGCGGCGTGATGTAATGCCGTATATCTGTGAAAAAATAATAATATAACAATTAAAACAGATTTTTTTTCTAATAATAATTATGCACAAAGTTGGTAGAAACATCACAACGTTCAATAGTTTTCAATAGTATTTCGTTTTTCTTAATAGTATCGTTTATTTAGTTACATAAACGTATTTATTTATTTTTGTATTTTTTTGTCGGTTTATCTTTCGTTGCACCTGACATATTCTGTCTCTTTACTACCCTACGGTCGACTGGAAAAAAATATGATGCTACAAAGTATGCATTAGTTAAATTAATTCAAGTTCAATGTGTCTATCTCACTGTATAAAATATACAGTCCTCGGCACGTAAGTTGGCAAGGTTTTGGAGTAGTGGGCGTAAGTTCGCGCATCGTGCACTTCGTGGAAAAAAAAAATACCTAGTCACTTTTATTGCTTGTCATTATACACCTTTATACATCTGCAGCCTTTGGGCTAACTACACGCAGAAAAGTTACAGTGCTCTCCGTGTACAATATAATAACGCGTTTAGGGCTATTGTGGGGCTGCCCCGCTTCTGCAGCGCCTCAGGGATGATTGCTGAGGCGCGTACAAAACATGGCGAAAATTTTGTCGAACCACTCTGTTCAGGCTTTATAAGGGCACACGAATACTAACAAGATCAGATCCAGACTGTGTTTGACAATTTTTGAGGTCTTGTGAGGAGATGGATGCACGATAATTAAGACATTTAAGAAAATTCTTGTTGCCACATACTCCATAATCACAAAGATTATGGAGTATGTAGCAACTATCTACACTCTTTTGCAAAAAAAACGGGCACCTTAGGGAATTTACGTTCTAAGGTCGATTTGAGTTAATTAAATGAAATTTATTGCTTTGACGTAGTCTGTATACTTATAATCGTGTAAATTAATGCGCGTGAAGTGAATTCGGGCAATTAAAAGAAAAAAAACGACGGATTCTTTAAAACCGATGTACACGCCCAAACAATAAGAAGTGGTCGGCAATAAAGACAAGATTTTTTTTTTTTACTTTCTTTAATTAAATAAAGTTACAAATGTAAAAACCTAATAACGAGTGTGACCTCCTCTTGCCCAAATCACAGCTCTGCTCTGCAGCTCAGAATCCTTCTGGGAATGCTTTCCACGATGTTTTTAATAACGTTTTGAGGAATACGTTCCCACTCTTCTGCAATGACTCTTTTTAGCTCCCTGATGTTTTATGGAGCAGGTTGCACTGATCTTACCCGTCTCTTTAGAACATCCCAGACATGCTCAATTGGATTGAGGTCAGGACTTCGAGCTGGCCAATCTAAACGACGGATCCCAACTTCTTGCATGTACGCTTCCACGTCGCCAGAACGGTGCGGGCGAGCATTGTCGTCCATAAAAATGGAATCTTCCCCAAGTGCAGTCAATGTGGGTTGTGCATATGGAATTAGGACTTCCATTATGTACCTGTGTGCATTTAATGTTCCATTTTCTAAGAAAACTAACTCCGTACGCTCCGTCGAATTAATTTCTGCCCAAAACATAACGGAGCCTCCGCCATAAGGAGTGATTTCTTCGAAACACACTTCCGCATAGCGTTCCCGTGGTCTTCGCAGCACTCGCCGACGTCGGTCCTCTCCACACAAAGAGATTCTAGCTTCATCAGAAAACAATACTTTATTCCAGTCCTCCAGAGTCCATGAAGTACAGTTCCGAGCAAACTGAAGTCGAGCAACACGGTGCTCACGAAGTAATTTAGGACCCCGAGCTGGGCGGTAACTCCTGATATTGGCAGCCAAAAGCCTCCTCCTGATCGTCCACAAGCTAACTTCTACTCCTCTTACTTCTTCAAGGCTCTTCTTCAGGTCCACACTTGACGCTTTACGATTCCGCAACGCCTGACTCACCAAAAAGCGGTCTTATCTTGGTTCTGTGCATCGTTTTCTTCCTGAACCGGGTCTTCTTTTGACTGAACCGGTCTCTTGATACCATTGCAAAGTCCTCTGGACAGTTGAACGACTCACATTTAGCCGCTGAGACACGTAAGTTTGCGAACAACCTTCTTCAAGTAGGGCTATAATTTTACCGGCCCTTATCTCTTTATCACTCATATCAAAAAGTGGTATTTAATGTAAAAAGAAAGGTTAAATTGTTTAATTTGCAGAAAATATCCAAAAAGTTTTAAAATATCGTAATCAGTTAAAAATCGTTTCTGTAATTCGCGCCATTAGTAAAGCAATTTTAGAATAATCCACAATAATCATTATTTTTCTTTTATTAATTTCAAATTTTAAATTTGGAACGTAAAGAATCATGCCAGGATGCTTCAAATAACATGCCAATACATCGTCAAATTAATAAAACCTATTTCTTGTTCTTCTTCATTGAAGTAGAGAAAAAAAATCTAAAGTGCCCGTTTTTTTTGCAAAAGAGTTAAATGTCTAGTTAGTAGAAGATAGCAGCATATCTTCAAGGTTAAGTAACGTGTACCGAGGTCGGTACGTAGATGGGTGACCATCTTAAAATAGGTATCGAGATTCCTCAGTGCCTCGAAAAGCAGGTTAAGTTTCCGGGCAGTCGAGTTGTACAGACGCCAGCACATGAAGCTACCCGAAACTGTCAAATTTTCCTAATCAACCTTTAACCTAATTTCTTTAACAATAAAGTTGAAAATCTATTAAAGAATATTGACAGATTGTTGTAGCTTGATGTGCTGGCGTCTTTACGGGCAGTAATTACGAGTAGTCAGAAGCTAGAATATCTGACTCCAGTATACTTCAGTGTTAGAGTTAAGATAAAATAAGAAGCGTCTGCTCCATGCAAAACTCTAGTACTCAGTCGCTTCCAGTTAGTCTGAAAGCCGAACCCAAAATAGTTGGGGAAAAGCTAAACAGATGATGAAATAGGATCAGAATTTTCTCAATCATTTGAACATTCTAGGTTTCAAGACAAATAAGAGCATGTCGCTGCGCAAACCAGCGACATGCTCTTATTTGTCTTGAAACCATTATCCACCACTATCTGTCTTGAAAATAGATATTTGTGTGAAATAATCTTCGTGAACTAAGACACAATGTCAATTTAGCGTCGACGTTCATTAAAAAGAAAGAATGTTATTATTCATTGGAGACAAAACACTATATTTTATTTGCATAAAATATAGAATATACGATGTTATTTTAAATACGGAATCCAACATGATTTGCTTAAAACTTAAGCATGCAAAGCTCCTCTTTGATTGAGTCTAGGCCTGGGTTTGATGAAAGTCGGTGTAAAATTGGCATTGCGTCTCAGTTCACGATGTTATACTTAAATTTATGATTATTTCACACAAGTATGTAGTTAAATTGGACAGCATTTCGAGTTACGTCAATATTCTCGCACACCAGCGATGTGGTAACAGTTCCTTACCCGTGTGTAGTCTGAGCTTTAACAGAAGCGCCGCTTTCTAGCAGGAATCGTACCATGTTGGCCTGGCCGTAGTGACTCGCGATGTGCAGGGGAGTGTATCCACCCTTCGTGCAGATGTCCACCTTGAGAAGTAATATAATTTGAAGATGTTTCACGTTTTAAGGCGACTTACCACTCCATCATTGAGTCAATTGGTTGTGTATTTACCTAATTTAATTTTAGTTTTGCTAATTATCACACTAAAAGCGCCTAAGAGTAAAGTTTTTAGTTTTAATTATATTGTTTGCATCTTTAATGCGTATTCTGTGCCCCTGTGGAAAATCTTATTGATGTGACCAACGACCATTGGTAACACATATGATTGTTTTCTATGATTATTGTTTTTTTGTACAAAATGTAATTTGCAACAAAACAAATAAATAGTAATAATTCTATGGCAACACTAAAAAGCGCCTTCAATCAGCGCGATTTCAAATGTATTATTTTCCATTAAAACAATGTTGAACACAATGAAATTGTTTAGAATAAGAATAAGTGAAGTCGATGACATTGGGCTACCTGAATTTTTGTTTTAAAAGCCTACTAAGTTATATGTATGTTTTACTAGGTCATACAAATAAAAAACTCTTCGAAGAAATACATTTTGTAACAAGAATATTGGTGAAAATGATCGGCTTCAATGTACTTCCTGTGATTTTTTTAAAGCGTCAATAGCCTGAGGATGGATATACAGATGTATGGATGTTTGTTACTCCTTCACTCAAAAATGCCTGAACGGATCTGAATGAAATTTGGTAAATAGATAGTTGACATCATGGAATAGCACATTGGCTACTTTTTATCCTGGAATTGCCACGGGATCGGGATTTACCCGGGAAGCCCTCCCACGTGAACGACGTCGCGGGCAGAAGCTAATTCTGATATGTATCAATACCTCTGCTCCATTCTTGACGAGTAGCTGAGCGACAGGGACCCTGTCTTCCTGGGCAGCCAAGTGCAAAGCTGCTAATCCATTCTTGGACTGCTGGTCTACTTCGGCCCCATGCTCCAATAGTAAGGAGCACATTTCTGTGTGACCCTGCACACAAAATATAAAGTTTAACAAATTATTCCTGAGAATGAGCTTTATGGTCTGCCTATCTAGTCATGCTAGCAAAGGAGGAGGTTGAACGCGTGGGGGAGAGACATCTCTCTTCCTCACGCCCTAGAATCGCATCGGAATGGAAATCGATTATATTATAATTATAATCGATTTCCATTCTGATCTCACTGTTAGTAGTATGTTTTATACATTTTGTGGTAAACTTCAGGTGTAAAATGGAATGCAACTGAATTCTGACAAATATTTTCACGTTAATTTTACGAGAGAAAACAACTTTATTAACCTAGTTAAAGTACAAGAACGAGAAACGATCAAGGACCTAGAAGTACTTTTTGATAGAAGATACAGCTTTATACCTCACTTCGAACACATAACTAACAGCCTTGTGCGTAGCTTAGCTTGTTTAAATAACTACTCACATGTACATGACGCACAGTTTGGGTTTCGACCCGGACTATCAACCGAAAGTGCTATCTTAACTCTCAAGCACACTGTTCAATACTATGTAGGTCGAGGGACAGGGTATACGCTTGTTTCCTTGATCTCTCCAGGGCATTTGATCTTGTTTCATATGATGTGCTCTGGGGTAAGATGATGGATGGGGGTGTGCCGGTGAAAATATATAAATTATTCCAGTATTGGTATGCGAATCAAACCAACCAGGTTAAATGGGACGGCACACTCTCTGACTCGTATAGGCTGGAGTGCGGAGTAAGACAAGGAGGATTGACATCTCCTAGGCTCTTCAACCTATACGTAAATTAACTCATCGCTGGACTTAGCAGTATGCGTGTCGGATGCAGTGTTGATGGGGTTAAAATTAACAACATCAGCTACGCTGGTGATATGGTTCTGCTGGGTCCATCGGCGAGGGCTATCAGAGAGTTATTCCAAAAGTGTGAATCGTACGCTGCCGTGCATGGTTTAACTTATAATGTGAAGAAGTGTGAGTACATGGTCTTTAGGGTCGGCGGCAAGCAAAGTAGAGATGACCTTGAATTGAAGTTGAACGGGGCAGCTATAAAGCGAGTGTCCACCTTTAAATACTTAGGGCATTTTAAAGACAATGTTGATATAGAAAGAGAGCGCAGGGCACTAGCTGTCCGGAGTAACTTGTTGATTCGTAGATTTGCTCGTTGTACAGAACAAGTAAAAATTACATTATTTAAGTCGTACTGTCAGAGTATGTACACGAGTAATCTATGGACCAAGTACTCCAAAGGATTGTTAAATGCCCTGCGTGTACAATATAATAATAGTTTCAGGATGTTGTTGGGACTACCTCGCTATTGTAGCGCATCAGAGATGTTCGCGCAAGCCCGCACCGATGGCTTCCATGCGATTCTGCGCAAAAAGACAGCATCTTTGCTAAGGCGGGTGAGAGAGAGTCCCAATAGCATGCTGCAAACGGTGGCGGGTAGCTTTAACTCGCCAATTCTGAGCCATTTTATTAATAGATTGATAAGTACTAACACTAGATTGTAAGTTTTTGTTACTAACACTATATGGATGCAAAGTCTGAATTAAATGTCTTAATAATAATAATTAGTAGTTTTTAAAATTAATTTTTAGTGTATTTCAGTTTAAGTTTAAATTATTATTATATTATTACTAACATAGGATAAGTGCTACTAACAAATGAGTCATAGTAACTTGTAAAATAAATAAATTGAAATTGAAATTGTAGCATATTAGAATATTGCAGCGTTATATGGAGACCTCACTATGCTACTCATACATATGTTGCGGTTAGGTTGCGGTGCAGGAGCGTTTTTTTTTGTGAATATTACTTTTTGTGAATAGAAATCTAAACAGCTACCCTCCTACAAAGCCCGCCTGCACCATTTCAGAATGCACACTCTATCCACACGCAGAGACTTTACCGATGCCACAATTTTGTACAAGCTATTAAGAAATCGAATAGATTACTCTAAATTGTTAGTACGACTGTGGAATGATCTACCAGTGTCAGTAAGACAAGCACAAACCCTATCGTCTTTCAAAAACTTGGTAAAGGATCGTTATATCTCTTCTTAAATTGTTGTTATTATGTACCTATGTCTTTGTTGTTTTTTATATTTATATGTATATGTTTTGAGAATGTTATTTATTGTTTTTATATTTTATAAAGATAAATAGTACACCGTGGACTACCCGCGTATTTATTTTCTCCTGTGTCAAATCCATCCAAAAGTTGTCTGTAAAAGATCGCTTTTAGCGATAAGACCGCCCATTGTATCACCCTTTTTAGCTGTAAAGTCCTTATTGTTTTACTGTTATGGTAAGAATATATCCATCTATTTATCTATCTTAGGTCTTATCAGGTTCCGTGCTCCATCTTGTAACATTTATAAAATTAGATTACAGAAAAGCAATACTCTGTACCAGTGCCATCTACAGATGCGATGATAAACTACTGTCTCGTCTGCGATGTGTAGTTGGATCATTGTTCTCAATGATAGACTGGATGCGAAACTCTAGCTCGATACGAGATAGTAACTCTTAGAAGATATCATAGATGGCGTGGTATATATATATCCAGTGTTAGAATTTGTGAAGTTTAGGTAAATAATAATGATTAAACATAATAATAAAGGAAACTTAAAATAAGGTATTCTCCTTATGCATAGAATGTGTGCATACAATGTAATAAAATTCTATGCTGAGAGAATCCAATTAGTAATTGTCTTTTGCTATGGACAATGATAGCTGTCAAATGGGGCCGGACTTTTTCTTTTTGGTCTAAGACTCTAAGACAACCACGAGATCGGAAGCGTATAAGACTAAGATTGATTATTTTGGCGTAATAGCTCACTGATGACGAGAAGAAGGTAGGGTACAAGAGTTAAATATAAAACCCATGTAGGGGCGACCGGAGATTATGCCGTGAGTAAATAAAGTTTCCTCACTATTGAAATTAGGCCAAGTGCTAGATTTTACCGGCGTCCATTTTGTACTAACGTGACAATTCTTTCTCTTATTTTAGGGTCGCATATTAAACTTAGATTTAATAATTAATTAAAAATAAAGAAGAAAAGGTCATATTGTGAAGATATATAAAGGAGTTCTTCACTAAGTACGTCGTTGAAGAAATAATGCAGTAGCGATTCGGTTCCGGAAAAGGAAACGCCACGCCGGTTTGATTATGCATACCACATAGATGTAATACTGCTGGCGGAACCCGTACCATAGTTTAATGAACTGAAATTAATTGTTCAGGGTAATTAAGTAACCCAATAATGTACGTATATATTATTATTTAAATTAAACAGTGTAAAAGACGGAACTCAGGATATAACCAACACGTGTTTGTAGAAGACTAAATATATTTAATGATATGACCAACCAAACCTGTCTTATGTTTTATTTCTACTGTAAGTATCCTCATCATGCTCTAGAACTCAGCCCATAAGTCTCAGCTTCAAGTATCTACCCTTGATTAGCTGATGTGTAGGGAAACCAAGCCTTATAATCTAGATATCCGACAAATGTCATTACACCATTATGCCCACCTCAACGTAGGTCTGTACTTGGCGCAAACTCACCTATACCTCAATTATATAGAATTCGCAACAGCTGCAGTGATTTAGTGGATCACCAGGACAGTATTAATAAATTTATTAAAGTAATTGTAAATATCCAGTCAAAAATACTTGAATAATAGAGTATATTTTTATATTTCTAAATTCAAAAATTTAAAAATTTAATTAATGTTCTTTCTTAAAATTTAATTTTGACACCCATATTATTTATGTATTGAACTTGTGATCATTGTATTGTATCGTGTGCAACTAACCTAATCTTAAGAACAAAACTAACCAAAATTATTGTATCAATTTTTGACAGGCCTGTTCATGGTTCAAGGTCATGGGTTCGATTCCCACCCAGGACAAATGTTTGTGTGATGAGCACGATCATTTGGTCTTTAACATTTGGAAAAAGTTGTGGAATATTATTTTATTTATTACTTAGGATTTTATATATTCCACAACTTTCACACAACGCCATCTAGTCCCAAACTAAGCAGAGCTTGTGGTATGGGTACTAGACAACTGATAAACATACATATATATTTCTAAATACATACATATTATAGATAAATTACACCCAGACAAAGAACAAATGACCGTGCTCATCACACAAACATTTGTCCTAGGTGGGAATCGAACCCACGACCTTGCGCATAGCAGTCAGGGCCACTGACCACTATACCAACGGGCCTGTCAAATCGGCCTGTATTATTAATTAGTAAAAATAATTAATTTTGTACACGTTTAATCTGTTTTCTGTGCATGTGGTGTTAGCCTATAAGTGATCGTTACACTTGTATATGTAAAGGAGATTGATAGGGTTTGGACCAAATGCTGCCCAGAAATAAAAGTACCCCTAGCATGTTCCTGGCCTTACTAGATATTGAAAAAAAATATTTAAAAAAATCGGTCCCAGGGGTAAGCAGTAAATATTACTTTTTTGGACTGAGAACAAGTACTTATTACTTTTCATTATATTTAGGTTCTTTAGATGTTCACGCTCCAAAAAATATTTCGTTTCATATTTAATAATGCCTTATCGCTTAACCGTAGCACACCAAGCTAGAAAACCATTTCTATTATACTTTGCTTTATCATACTTTGTCGTGCCGGGCGTACAAGACTCTCACTTCACTGTCTGGTTTGTTCGCATTAACGTATTATATGTTAATCTCTCTCTCACAGCTAGACATTGGCGATATAGCTACATGCGCACGCGCCGCGTCGGTGGTTTTCCCACCTCGACCCTACCTGACTAGCGTCGCGGGCTGGCTCTGGCAAGGGTCGGGGCTTAGCAGTGAGTAGGCTTACATACCCCTAATAATAATGATCTGATCCAGCCTATCCCTAGCTGCCTTCCCCCTGCGACGCCCTAAGCCGAGGTCCGTACCCCACAGGCCCCCTTACCATGTAGTCGCCTAGTTTGTAAGTTTTTATAATAACCACTTTTTGGAGGATTTAATTTATTTATTAATTAAGGCAACCACAGGCATGTCCATTGAAGTAGCCGACAACCTCAGAGGTTGACCTGCGAGATGCCAAACATAAAAAAAGCTACTGGTTTTCATCACTCGCCACCCGATGCTCGCTCGTAGCGGTCGTGCTGCTCTGCGTCCCACGATCGCTCTTCGATATCTGAGTGCAAAAGCCGTTTTTATCCGCTAGAGGATAAAGTGAATTGAATTTAGAACATCGTGTGTACTAAGTTTGTGAATTCAAAACATCATCATAGTAGATTAGTAGCCAAGGGCTGTAAGGCATCAATTGCAGCCCGAGATAATTCTCTATAGTTCGAGGGTGCAATTGATGCTTACACCCGAGCTAACTACTCTGCTTTACATCTCGATTGTGAGGTAAGTAGAAAAAAAAACCGGCATTACAAGAATAAAACATTTTATGAGTTAAAATTTATAGTGAAATGAGAACACAAAAAAACAAAAAAATATTTAAAGTAATAGTTTTCTATTCCCGCCTTTTTAGGGTTCCGTAGCCGAATGGCGAAAAACGGAACCCTTATAGTTTCGACATGTCTGTCCGTCTGTCTGTCTGTCCATCCGTCCGTATGTCACAGCCATTTTATTCCGAAACTATTAGGACTATACATGTAAAACTTGGTAGGTAGATGTATTCTGTGAACCGCTTTCCGATTTGAAGAGAAAATTTAAAAAATATTTAAAATGAAGGGGGCTCTCCATACATGGAACTGAAACTGAAAATATTTTCTTTCATGAAACCTATACGTGTGTGGTATTTATAGACAGGCCTTTAAAAATGACATTAAGGTTTCTAAAATGACTATTTCATAAAGTTAATCGTTTAAAAGATATACGCTTCCCAAGTGGTAAAATGTGTGTCCCCCCCTTTTACTTCTATAATAATGAAGTGAAAAATCTAAAAAAATCATAAGTTGTAGATCTTAATGTAAAATTTAAACCAAAATTAGTTTGAACGAGATCGAGTTAGCAGTTTTTGAGATACAGTATATTTTATAAAACCGCAAATATAACTTTGTAATTCATACAAATACTATGAAAAACAAAGTTATTTGGCGTAGTTGTAAAAATTGTAAATAATCTAGTTTTAAGAAATTTGCAAGGTTTTTGTTTTTTTTTTTTTCAAATAAATATATTAAGTATATTATATTTATTATAGTTACTACGGATTACGGAACCCTTCATGGGCGAGTCCGACTCGCACTTGGCCAATTTTTTCATCTTGTTTTTTAAGTTTTTTTTTCAAGAACGAAATTGAGCTTCGCCGTTCAATATTTAAAATTGATGACTATTATACTCATACGAAGACAAGGCTGAATAGCGAAGCGACCTCTTTTATCATTGGGCTGAATGCATGATGTCTATTGCCAGTATGATGGTTAGATGTACGCGAACTTTTTGAAAGAGTGAAGAGATTTTTTTTAAATACTTACCGCCCTAGGGCTTTTCTAGCTACATTATTACCCTAGAGCGCTAATTGGTTACCTACAAGCCCCATTTGGGGGTAATAAGGACCTACTTACCGAATATGAGAGATGTAGGTAAAACCTATTTACTTCTACCTACATGGGGCCGAATTTATCATACAACTTTTTTTAATTTGTTAAAAACTCAGACTCTGGAACCTTCTTGGTGTACTTACTTTTTTTTAATTAGCTTTGCGCGCCATTTTTTTGCATTTAGTCATTTCCTCGCTGAGGTGGGATGAAAAGTGTTGCACTCCAAGAGACCGGAGCACCGGAACTCCATAACAAGACAGTGTACTTGCAGTGTACCTTAGCTGTGTTTGGGCTTGTTGGAATTGTAACGGTATGCACTTTCCAGGTGTAATAATAAAAAGAAAAAGAATCGTTTTTCATTCTCAGTTTCAGTTCGAGGCCGCTTTCTCATACGAGAAGCATATTTACTAGCGCTACCTATATTTTATAAGATTAATAATATGTCACTAAAAATTAATGAATAAAAAATTTCATTGCAAAAAAGAAACCGACTTCAAAAAAACATAAAAGCACTAAAAAGTTAAAAATAATACTATAACCTACCTATATTAATAAACTTAACCTAACCTACGATTAACCTATACTAAATTTTAACCATTTTTTGGAGTTGGTGCCAAGCAATGTACGATACCTAAATGACTATAATATAATTACAGACTAAGAGACCAGAAAAACAAAATATAAATCTTACACCTTCTAACAATTAACTTAAATCTTATTATTCTTAGATTACCTAATACAATGCCTAATACCTAATATTTAGACAAAAAGAAAAAGATACTAACGTTAATACTTAATCAATAAAATCTGAGCAAACACAGTTTACACAAAGCAAAACCGAAAGACAAGCAAGGAGTTCGAGGATTAAAATGGGAAAATACTCTGGAATATCAGTCGTTTCATTTACCTACTACTACTATTTAAATAAATAAAAACACGATGCCTTTTTCAACAGCTGACAAACGCTCCAGGGTTTAAAGGGGGAAAACCCCATGTTCATTATAAACGCCTTGCAGAACCATAGGTCTATCCTCATGAAGATAAGGACCAAGATCTTACCTGTTGAGCCGCTAGATGTAGTGGAGTGAAGCCGGCCTTAGACTCAGCGTTGGTAAGCGCGCCGTACTCCAGCAATGTGGCAGCTGTTTCCATCTGGTTCTTACGCGCCGCTATATGCAGAGGAGTGTGCCCGTTCTTGGCTACAGCCTAGAAAAGAAGATCTTTAGTTGATAGAGGATAAGAAGAAAGATCAGGATTTATAAGAACTGGCAAAAAAACTTAGGTATCCCAATAAGTATTCATATTCATCTAGAACTTAACACTAAAACAGCGTTATTTAAAATTTGTTATTTGAATCTACAACATGTAACATAATTAATGCACATCCTGAAATTAGTTTGTTCAGAATCGTTTACTGATTCGATTTTTAGTTTTTAATAAAAAAAAATATCGACATTTTTATCCCAAAGCAATTAAATCGACGTAAATTACAAATTACACTTTCGCTGTATAATAAAAACAAACTAACTATGGACCGTAAATTAAAGTAGTAACTTTTTAAATGCAGATTTATATAAGTTACGTCATTCAGTACACATTACAGAAAATGAAACTCATTTAAAGGAAGTTAAAATCTTAAACAAAAACTGTTTAAACAAGTAAAACTAAAAATTCAGAGTATGTATAATGATAATAACACAATTTTCTAATTGGGGTGTTTGAGGGTGTGCGTTAATTACGATACATGTTGTATATATGTTACGGCTAAAGGTGGGTGTGAACATAAGATTAGCCGGCTAAACTTAGGTAAGCAGCTAAAGTTCGATATCATGTTAGTTTGTGTCGTGATATTCCATCTTTAGCCGGCTAATGTGCATATTAACCGAAACGAAACGGCTAAAAATGTATTCTATGGAAGCGCCGGGCCGGCGGAGGGCTTGAGGTTGGGGAGACATCATGATTTGTAGTCTGGTTGCCATGACAACATCAACTAGTTGTTGTCTGGTTGCCATGACTGTAATGTAACTTCAATGTAATAATTTTGCGTATTTCTGCTCCTGTTATGAACAAATTGTTCCTTATTATTTTATTTTAATGATTAGGTAGATATTGTTTTAAGTAATTAATATTTTGTAATTGTAATAATTGTAATTTTGAATACCTACATAGATACATAAAAGTACCTATGTGTAATGAGGGTGATTATTAACACGCTTTTATTAGGTCGACCTTTTGGATTTCTTAGAAAAGTCTTGTAATGAACTTTGACCACGATTAGGTTTCAAGGTCTGATGATAAAGCCGGAAGATAGGCACCGGCATTCCATGATGGAATATTGTATCATAGTCGTGTTTGCACTTGTGAGAAAGGCCACGTAATGGACTTTGAACACGATCTTTTTTCTTTTTACGTGCATTTATAAAAGCGTGTTTTTCAGTGTTTTTTAAACTATTAATTTATTTTTTAATAAAAGTTTCGTGTCAAAATAGTAAACATTATTACATTGTTTCCTTTTTCATTTCCTTCTACATTTTTAGCCAAGGGCCTGCAGTTACACTTAAGTTTAGCCGGCTAAAGAAACTAACATTAACACCTTCTCGAAGTTAGACCTAAGTTTAGCCCGTAGCCGACATATATACAACGTGTAACGTAAACCCCATATCAATCCAAAAGGGCTGAAGACAACATCTGGTATGGAGTCTCTATGCCCAGTTTCAGCACAAAATAAGTGACTCAAAGAATTGTTACGAAATTATCGGTTTCATATGTTTCTTGAATATCAATCATAACAAACGTGTCACAGCACTACGAGGGTCAATAACTTTCCACGTCACTTGCCTATAATACGATTATTATTCTCTTCAATGTTCTTAATTTGAAAAATTCAGTCTCTGGTATCAATGTATTGAAATTTCTAATTAGTTCCACACATGAAGATATAGGATTTACCAAACCCTTGTCATATTGTTTGTTATCATCCAAACCCTTTAAATTACACGTTGTATAAAAGAAAGTGGTGTTAGTTACACTATTTATACCTAACTCAAGAACGGATGAACCGATTTGGCTGAAAATTGGTGGAGCTTAGAACCAGGAGACGGACATAGAATTTCTATCCGGTTTGACCGCGTTTCCATGAAGTCACTATAAAACGTGGTATAACAAAAACGCATCTGACAAATAACAAAACGCAAATGACAGCTAAACGTACATAATTTTATCTATGGTTAAGTAGAGACAAAGAGTATAATAATCTATAGATTATTTAGAGTAAATAGAGCCCTCTCCATGCATTTTCGTGCTGACTGTTTGACAGCGCCATCTGAATTTTGGCCCCGGTAATTGTAACGTTAACCTACCTGCCTTGTTAAAAATATATTACAAGTTATATTAATTCTATGTTGTTACAAAGTTAAATAACTTACTCTACACTACAATTATATTATAGTGAAAGCATTCTGCTATTTTGAAGTATAGAATTAGGTATTTAATTTTGTCACAACATAGACTGATTAAATTGCGTGAATTGGGTAGTAGAAATAAAAAACGATGTTTATGCATTATTTGGAGGAGGAGAAAGGCTCGACTCGACGCACTTAAACTTGGTTTTCACATCCAAAAATATACAAAATGGAATGAGAGAACTACAAACAAAAATTCGCTCGAACAAGGAGTAGCCGCTATTTTGTGGCAAAAAAGTGAATTTGATAAGATTGAATCTTTGACCAAAATATAAAACATATTTTAACATTCCTACAATCTTCTAAATCAAGCTTTCAGGCTTTAAACAGCATAATAAAATTACTAAAATAAATTGAATATAACAATTGCAATTATTTGATACCTATTTGTTATTTATGTCCTCGTAATAATGATCATTTATACATATAAATGATACATTGTTTTGCATTTTAAATATGTACTAATTATATCATAATTATTTAAATCAACAAGTAATAACAAATATTTAAAATGTTATTATTGCCTAAATTTCGGTAGTCATTTTAATGTAGACTACACTGAAAAAAAATACCTTATATATCTTTTGCCATAATTATATTTTTTTTATTTAATTCGTATTTTTTAAGAATGTGATAAATTTCTAATAAACAGAGAGATGTAAACAGAAAAAATAAAATAAATAAATAGTAAACCTGTCATGTAGTGACATCTACAATTTTTTTAGATACTTATTGGTCTTTCTTTTAGGGGCCAGATAACAGATGGCACGACAATCTTTTAGAAATGTCACTTTAAGGCTACTGTCCCCCCCCTGAGTAGAGAATTTGATAATATAAATTTTGTAGGAAATATTATATAATCATCAGTAATTTGTATTCTCTTTGAATCATCATTAACAATGCCGCGACCAAGACGATCGAATCTTTCCCGACAAAGCCGTAATGCAAGGATACGAAACATTGCGAATGAAATGACTGAAGAAGCACAAGGAATTGCCCGTGAAGAGCGCCGCGTTAGTATGGCTCAACTTCGTGCTTCTCAATCACAAGAGCAAAGCGAGGCAGCCCGCGAAACGGCTCGGTTGGCAATGTGAAATCGTCGAGCGAATAACAGAGATGAAGAAGTAAATAATTAACGACGCACAAGAAGAGATTTATCAAGTGCTGATTTGAATCGAGCAGCGTTTCGATATGATTGCAGCACTGATTACTGCTAGCTAGCGTTTGCATTGGGCCAATGGACATTGTTTGCGAGTATTGTGGCGCATTGAAGTTTTCCGGAGAAACGGGCGGATTGTGCTGCCTTAGTGGAAAAGTGAAATTGCCATTATTGATTCCGCCACCTGAGCCATTGCATTCATTGCTTTGTGGTGAAACACCAGAATCACGTCATTTTCTTGCAAACAGTCAAAAATACAATGGTTGTTTCCAAATGACCTCATTTGGGGCGGAAATTATTGAAGAACGAGGATTTAATCCGATTTTCAAGGTATTTATTTGTTTATTTTTGTACTTACACACAATATAGTAGATGAATAACTTACTATACTTATTCCTTCGTATTATGTTTTCTGATTATACAAAAAAAATGTTTATAAATCAGAAATACTGACTTTGCTTTTTATTTTGTAGATACAAGGACAGATTCACCATAAACCAAATCCCAAACATCATTACTAACAGCAAAAATAATGAATGGTTGAGTGAGCGAGCAATTTTAGCGGCTAAGAATAAAGATGTAGATGACCTAAAAGACATAATTCAGAATTATATCATTGGAACAATGCATTCATTCAAATCAATTGACTGTGTAACTAATGAAGATGAAGCCACCAACTATCCTATTAAATTTTTGAACTCCTTGGATGTGCCTGGCTTACCACCGCACAATTTACGCCTGAAGGTTGGCTCCGCTCCATGCTTCGAAACATAAACCCACCAAAACTTTGCAATGGTACGTATGGTACGTATTTTAGCCACTGTTCGTGCAAGATCCAACATTGCGCTTGCAGTTGCTTCTTCTGGAATAGCAGCCACATTGTTAGAAGGATGCCGTAAGGCTCATTCAGCATTAAAATTGCCGTTAAATCTTCAAACTATTGAAGAACCAACATGTAACATTTCAAAAAACTCCGCAGTGGCCAAAACATTATCTGCATCGAAAATCATCATATGGGACGAATGCACAATGGCGCATAAACGTGCATTAGAAGCACTTAACCGAACATTGAAAGATCTACGCAATGACTCGAGATGTTTTGGAGGCGCAATGATTTTACTGGACAGTAAAATCATTGCGCCTCCAAAACATTTCAAGTCGCAAACATCGCTAGACGGCGATTTGTGCCAAACACTGCCAGTAATTCCAAGATTAACGGCTGCCAACGAAATAAACGCTTGCCTCAAATCATCGAATCCATAATAAACTTACGTCCGACCCAAAACATGTTTCTAACTTGTTAAATGACTTTTTCGCATCAGTTGGGCGAATTAGGCAGAATGACGCAGAGCCGCGCGGCCGACCCGTGCTGCGACCCAGTCTAAACACAATGTTTCTTGATCCACCCACACCGCAAGAAATAAAAAATATTATTAAGAATCTAAAAAGTAAACATAGTCACGGATCAGATGAACTACCCCCGATATTAATAAAAACGTGTGCTGAGGAACTGACATTGCCTTTTTACTTGTTAGTAAATCAATCTTTTTCTGAAGGAGAATTTCCAGATGCTTTAAAAAAAACCATTGTAAAGCCAATTCACAAAAAAAATTCGAAGTTAGACCCTAATAACTACCGTCCAATCGCATTATTACCTACGTCATCGAAAATATTTGAAAAGGCTATGTGTAAACGCGTTTATAATTTCTGTGAAAAATTCAATGTTTTTGATGAATGTCAAAATGGTTTTCGGAAAAAACGGTCAACGGTTTTAGCGGCATATAAGTTCACGCAAGAAATACTTAACATTTTAAACAATAAAAAATACGCTATTGGTATCTTGCTTGACATGACCAAAGCATACGATAAAGTTCAGTATAAGATACTACTAGACAAACTATACGGTATCGGTATAAGAGGTACAGCACATAAGTGGTTCACATCTTACCTACACAACCGACAGCAGTTTGTAGAAATTGAACATTTCAATGAAAACTCTGGCGAACTTAACCTAATACGTTCGAATGGAATTAGGATTAGACATTCTATCCCGCAAGGTAGTGTAGTCGGGTGTTTACTGTTCTTGATTTATATTAATGACCTCCCAAAAGTTATGACTGATTCGTGTGTACTGTTTGCTGATGACATATCTTTGATTACTTCCTGTACTGACTCTCAAAATCTAAATGCAAATCTAACAAATATATTACAAAATATACAACATTGGATGAAGGACCATAATTTAGAAATTAACTTTTCAAAAACCAAACTAATGCAATTTAGACCTCGTCAAAAAAGTCCTTTAAATATCAATTTTACGTTTAACAATATTCAACTGGAATGCGCTGACACGTTTACTTTGCTTGGTCTGGATTTAGACATTCACATGACCTGGAAAGCACACATAAATAAAATCAAGTTAAAACTATCTAGTTTTATTTACGCGTTACGTGAACTTAAAAAAACGACCGATATTAAAACAGCGCTATCTGCTTATTATGCATATGCTTACGCGTGGCTAAATTACGGCATAATTCTCTGGGGAAATAGTGTAGATAGCAACGACTTGTTTATACTTCAGAAAAAATGTGTCAGAATAATCGTAAACATTCACACTGACGAAAGTTGTAGACCGCATTTCAAGGAACAAGAAATTCTTACTCTAGCATCTATCTATATTCTAGAAAACTGTAAATTTGTACGACAGAACCCAAACTTTTACCAAAAAACTATAGATCTACCTCGCCGATACGCACAACGTTCACGATTTAAACATACGCTTGTAATACCCCCATCAAAATTAAAGTTACACAGCACGAGCCCTCTTGTGACATCCATTAAAATATACAATAAACTACCGAATGACATGAAATCTGAGCAAAACGATAAAATATTTATAAAACGCGTTAAAAAACTACTCATCGATAAATGCTATTATACATTGAATGATTTTTTTGACTCTGACTTTACAACATAATACCGAAAGACATTTGCATTTTATTATATTTTTTTGTGACATAGTACATGCGTAATGTAATAATTTGACCCTACTGTATACTGACATTGCTATTTTAATTTGACATTTATTTAAATTTCCTAATTTGATTTGACATTTATTTAAAATACCTATTTAAATTTGACTGATGAATTATTCCACTTAGAGCTTTGCAACATTAATTATTGTGATTATTTTTATTTTGTTTTTCTAATTTGTATAAAGCCACTCTAATCTATACAATATGTAAAATTGCTGTGCCCCACAGGGTTCATGTGAGCTATTACCTATATATTATTAAGATCTTGTTAACACATGTTATTGCAATAAAGAATGAATTGAATCTATGGCGCTATGTGAAGAAACTTCAGCTGACAACAAATATGACAGTTGCATTGTTTAATGATACATCTGCTGAAGATTTCTCTGTGCAATTGCTGACTATCGGTAAGATCGATGATACAAACAGAATAAGAGGATAAGAAGCTTTCTTTAATAGAATAATAAAGATAGCTACAGGAAATGTTATTGTAACAGACATATTCTGTTTCCTCATACACCAGCTTACTAACACACCTGAATATTTGTAAAGTTAATCCATTAGTCAAGTCATTACTAAGATTGATTATTTAGTTGATTATTAAAAAAAAAAATCAAAACGATTAAATAATTCCTATGACACTTTATGACCTTCCGCTAGAAATACGAACAGGCGACATTTAAAAAAGGTTTGTTTGTGTTTTTAACTGACTTCAAAAAAGGAGCAGGTTCTCTGTTTTGGGTATTTTTTTAAAGTAAGTTCTACTTTACGGTGGCGGAGTCAGTAATGGCAACTTCACTCTTCCACTAAGGCAGCACAATCCGGGCGTTTCTTACTTACTTCTTACTTAGTTACTTCCACTTCGTATTTCTAGTTGTTCGGGCTAATTTGTCTACGACGTCATTTCCTGTGATGTTTGATTTTTGCTTATCGTTTCTAAGAGAGCAGCTTACTGGCAGCGAGTTGCTAGGCAGCGTGTTATCGGTGTTAATAAAAGTCATCACAAACTAACCTTAGCATCAGCTCCTTTCTCCATCAGCGTTGTAGCGACAGCTTGCTGGTCGTACTGCGCTGCGATGTGTAGCGGGGTCATGCCGTTCTTCCCGGCCTGGTCAGCAGACGCACCGTGAGCAAGCAGGAGATTTGCCACCTAGAGAGAATGAGACGAGAAGAAGTTACATTAAAATGTTTTTTTCATGGTCAAGTCATTTCTTATAAAATCACCAAGTTTGCTTCACATTTTGCACTGGTGCACGCGAAAGCTGTTAAATAATTTACTCGGATCGAAAGTAACGTTCAGTCTTGCCTAATTAATAGGAGCAACTTTATCATGTATACAAACATAAGCTGATAATTAATCAGCCTATCGTTCAATGCTGGGTCTTGGCATGGTCTTAGGACAAGCAGGTTTCCTCACGATGTTTTAATTACACAAAGCATTAAGCCTCCCTTAGACCAAGTCATGATCTACAACTTTTAAGTCGTATCTGTAATCACCGGGCATCCACAGCTTAAATTGGAGATGACTATGCTCTTAAAGGATTTTGTTCAAGGTTGTTTTCCTACCTTCAAATTGCCGTATTTGGCAGCGAGGTGCAACGCCGTGAATCCTTTCTTGGTAGTTGCAGTCAGTGGTGCGTTGTGTTCAATCAACGCTGCTGCAACCTGTGAAATAATTATTATATAAAATAATTTTTTATTATAAATTATTATCATTACTAGCCGTACGCAGCTCTGGGTGTCTTCCGCACAGCAAATGCTGAGTTGATAAATCCTTTCGGTGTGGACATGTTCAGCACAATTAATGTTGTATTAGTAATATTTATAATGTTCTTCTTGTTTTTAACGTGTCAATGACAATCTTAATGTATTCAGCCCAGAACTGGGTAACGAGTTTCATACCGTCGGAAGCGTCCATCAATTTCTATAGTGAGCAATGGGTAGGATACGCAGGACAAGACATCAAGTGCGTCATGGTTTGCGGAGCAACACCAATTATACCCCAAGATAGAGTCATCAGGGTAGCTCACCATCGTATAAGGATCAGGCCCGGGTCAACAGTCCGCAGCATTGACGGGGCCCGACGGGGCCGCTGTCTGTCGGGGTTGCGGGAATGTTCGAAAGAGATACCGTGGCCCCGCAAGTAAAGGCAGTTAATGGAACAGGGTGGGGTTTAGTCAGTAGAAGTCTGAGTCTCCCTCCCGCTGAAGTGTGATTTGATGATTTTTTCACCGCAAAAAAAGATTTCCAGAATAACGCTGTAAGTATTTTGAACTCCCATGGACAAACAGTATCATAAAAAGAACTCACATCATGATTGTGTTGCTTCGCAGCAATGTGCAGCGGGTTATAATGGTCGGCAGTCATTGCCCTGACGTCGGCGCCATGTTGCAGCAGCAACACTGCGATGTCCACGTTGCCGAGCCTCGACGCGATGTGCAGGGGAGTCTGTCGCTCTCGAGCCTTCGCCTCAACTGCTGCACCGTTGCGGAGAAGAATGCGGATTATGTCCGTCTAGAAGATAAATATGAATTAGTTTGTTAAAGGGTAAAGTTGACTTTCAGTGCTTATAGGTACAAATGCGTTTACTCCTTCAGCAAAGATGATATTAATAGTCCTCCCAACTGATTTTGGTCACGGTGGCTTGAAGCACCGTCTTGTTGAAACCACAGCATGGACTACCCGCGTATTTATTTTCTCTTTTTGTGTCAAATCCATCCAAAGGTTGTCTGTAAAAGATCGATTTTAGCGATAAGACCGCCCATTGTACCCTTTTTTGTTGTTAAGTCCTTATTTTTTTTTTACTGTTATTGTGTACTAGCTTTTGCCCGCGACTTCGTCTGCGTGGAATAGTTACTATGGGCTAACGTTAAATTTAACCCCGATTTTGAAGCATTCTTCATTGGTGCTCCGCTCCTATTGGCCTTAGCGTAATGATATATAGCCTATAGCCTTTCTCTATAAATTGACTATTTAATTAAAAATATTTTTTCAATTTGAACCAGTAGTTCCTGAGATTATCGCGTTCAAACAAACAAACTCTTCTGCCTTATATTATTAGCATAGATAGCTGTTGCCCGCGACTTCGTCAACGTTTCCGTTTTTCGTAAAAAAAAAAGTAGCCTATGTCCTTCCTCACGGTTCAGTGATTTTGATGTAACAGACAGATTAATTTTCGTAATTTAGTAGGGAAATATAACATGTCAATCTATAATACTGTTGAAAAATATCGCAATATCGAACCGCACAATATTATTGTTAATAGCTGTGCCAGCGACTCCATCAGCGTGTAACTCCTTGTGTGTTATTAAGTTAATGTATTGGTAATATTGTTTAGATCACGTTCACATGAGGCTTAAATACCTATAGAACGACAATACTTCAGCGCAAAGCTTCCGGGTAAACTATGTTGAAAGTTGACCCGTCCGGCACGTGAACATAAAGATTTCTAGAACTGCTAACCTGGGAAAGAGCGACGTACAACTGATCATCCGAGAAACAACTGACACCGAGATCTACTCCAGCAACACGAAAAGTCTGCCCTTGAGCCTTATTAATTGTCATTGCATAACACACCGATACTGGGAATCGCGTTCTTTTAAATTGGAATGGAAAATGATTTGGTATTATGGGAATTCTGGGAATAAAGACGGTTTCTCCTGCACCGCAACCTGTTAAAATTTGAGCCTCGATTATATTTTGTTGCAACTGGGTTACTTTTAGCCGAGTTCCATTGCAAAGTTGTGGTGGTTTTAAATTTCGGAGCAGAATAATAATCAGAAAGCTTCGAACTGCTAAGCTGTCGGGAGTTACACGTGTTATTGTGAGTCAACCATAAAAGATAGATATATGCTGTCGTGGGATATTTTTTATATAATTTTAAGGAGAACATTTCCGTCATAAATGATTTCTGTGTAGCTTTAACCATTAAGGTTGCACACGCGACGGAAGCTTAAAAAATGGAGTAACTTCTCCCGTTTTCCCAACATTTCCCTTCACTGCTCTGCTCCTATTGATTGTAGCGTGATGAAAAGTATACTATAACCAGCTCAGGAGTATGATAAATAATTGTACCAAGTTTGGTTAAAATCCATCGAGTAGTTTTTGTTTCTATAACGGTTATACAGACAGACAGACAGACAGACAGACAGACAAAAATTTTACTGATTGCATTTTTGACATCAGTATCGATCCCTAATCACCCCCTGATAGTTATTTTATAATATAATAATAATATATTCGACAACTTTTCACACAACGCCATCTAGTCCCAAACTAAGCAGAGCTTGTGATATGGATACTAGACAACTGATAAACATACATATATATTTCTAAATACATACATATTATAGATAAATTACACCCAGACAAAGAACAAATGACCGTGCTCATCACACAAACATTTGTCCTAGGTGGGAATCGAACCCACGACCTTGCGCATAGCAGTCAGGACCACTGACCACTATACCAACGGGCCTGTAAATATATTTCATGTACAGAATTGACCTCTCTACAGATTTATTATAAGTATAGATATAGATAATAAAGAAACTGTATTGTCAGTCACTTTTTTGAACTTAAATATATCAAGATGTGAGAATAAAAGTTCTTACCATCCTACCTCAGAATTTAGTCATTGCGATGACTTAATCCTGAGCGTAATTTATACTACCATGTAGTGCATTAAATAACATAGTTATTTGCAAAGATGAAATTTGAAAACGAACTATAGAACCAACTCATACACTAAACGTAAACTGGATTATTGTTTAAAAGCAGCGTTAAAAAGTTAAGAAACGTTTGACTGATCATTTCTCTGGAGCTTGACCACTGTTTATTGTTTTCTTTTTTTAATATATTTTTGCATGTGGAATGAGCGTAGAGTATAGGTACCTATGGGTGAACCCTAAGCTGTTTTCACAAAATTGTCTTAGTAATTATATTGTTTATAAGTGAAAGCTTGTAAATGGCTATGTTTTACATACCTACTGTTAAGTTATATTGATTTGTATTAGCTGTAAGTTTTTCGAAATTCTATATCTTTACTAATATTATAAAGCCAAAACGTTCGTTCGCGCTAATCTTCGAAAGTATTGGGTGGATATGGATGAAATTTGGTATGGAAGCAGTTTGAGAAAGGTTTAAGGCTACTTTTTACGCGACTGCTCAAAAATGGAGGATTATGTTTTTGTTGTAATAAACTCCATAAGACCGCCATTGTAAATCAAGTGTGTGTTTAAATTATTGGTGTACAATAAAGAGTATTACCAGGGCTCCGTCACTCCATGTACTTGCGCGCTATAATTACCTACCGCCCGGCCGAGCAGTCTCGGGTCGTTTGCGGACCAAATTCAGTGCGGTTTTCGCAAGCGAAGCGCAAGCACGTTCTTCAATTTTAATCGTTACCTACATTCGTTTGTACACGTACCTACGATGCCGTCTGGTGCCTTATGTGCTGTAGATGGGTGCAAATCTACACCTATAAGTCAGAGCATATTCACAGTTCTCAATAGCATAGACACAAAAAGTTATGTTAATTTAATTTTATCGAAGAGGCAGCCCTGTGATTGCTGTGGGATCGCGCGGTGCGAAAGCAATCACAACTGTACGCTTGAACGTTAGGCACATTTTAGCATGCAGCGGTTGCTGACGCGATGGAGTAGGCTATTTTAGCAGTAGGTATTGGAAATTTTCTACTGAGTGAAGTATCTGTTACGTAGTAACTATTAAGTAATCTGTGGTATTACTATCTATCTATGGGAGCAAAGCCAAGCGCGACTAAATAAAATAAGATAAATAAATTAAACTAACCTGGTTAGCCCTAGCAGCCAGGTGGAGCGGCGTCTCCCCGCGGACAGTAGGCACGTCAGGGTTGGCCTCGTGCTGCAGCAGGTAGATGACGATGTTCATGCAGCCCATGAACGCCGCCACGTGCAGGGGCGTCAGCCCTGACTCCGTTGTAGCTTGTATACCTGGAAGAAAGGACAATATTAATGACCGTTTCTGTGTAAACACGGGCGATGACTATGGCAAGTGGCGGTTCTAGCGGCCAACTATTCTTTGTCATAGCGTCTTAGTTTTTTTTTGTAATAAATTCACAAAATGTTTAAAGTAACAAATTAGTTGCAAAGTTTCATCAAATATTGTGAGATAGCCGCGCGGTTGAAACGGAGATTTTAGAATTATAATAGAGATAACACTGCCGTGCCGTAATAGAAGCAGAGGAAAGGCTATAAGGACATGGAACTTATTTTTTTATAAATACAACTCGTTAGAATTCACATTACTAGCAATGTTGTTAACCCTCCAACTAAGCTAAATATGCTTGTGTCTGGAGTGGGTTCACATCAATAGTGTAATAGGGGGTTCGAACCCGTGACCTCTGATCACAAGTCCGACACCTTAGCCATTAAGCTATTGACGCTTCATTATTGATTAGTTGAAGGCTACGCACACATTATACTCTGTAATTTACACACGCTTTTTCATACAGTCACAGTTTTATATAACCAGTCGCTAATACACCGTGATCGCATTTGTATGTTTTACTTTCCAAGACACCCTTCTGACAGACAGTGACTAGTGTCATAGTTGGATATAGCAAGTGAGCAGACAATTATTCTCGTAATAGCTAAATAGTAAGTAAAGGTATTAAGATTATGTTAGTAAGGGCGAAGATTTAAAGATTAATATTTTAACGAAAAAGGAATATATTAATAATCTGTAATCTGTAATGAGTTACCATAAGAAATGTGAAGACTGGGCTGGTCGTTCTTCGAGGTTAAGTAACGCTTGCCGAGGTCGGTAAAATGATGGGTGACTATCTTAACATATCGAGATTCCTTCGTGCATCAAAAAGCACGTTCAGTGGCTGTTAATCTATACATATAATAAAATTGTATAAAAGTGGTGTCTGTACAATGGAAATATATAAAAAAAAAGTAGCAGGGGTTGTTATTATATCGATGCCGAACCCGAAATTGTAATTTTTTTTGTCTGTTTGTCTGTTTGTCTGTGTGTTTGTGCACGCTAATATCAGAAACGGCTTATTCGATTTAGATGCGGTTTTCACTAATATATTGTAGTTAGCTTCACTTAACATTTAGTGTTTACTTCATGTCAATCGGTTCATAAATAAAAAAGTTATGTCAATTTAAAGAATCACGGCGGACATTTGTTAAGGTATTGTATCAGAGTACGTACACGCCTCGCTCCTGCGAGTCCGTGGCTATATAAAGCGCGCTGAGAGCTGCGCCGCTGCCAGCCGACAACCTCAGAGGTTGACCTGCGAGATGCCACACACTAAAAAAAAACACGCCGCTGCCATAAGGATTCAGTTACTCGTAGCGAACGCCCGTATCCTGGAGAGTATAGGCGAATAGTTGCATTCAATTATTGCGATTCACTTGAATACTGACTGTTTGCATATTTCATTTATTTATATTTTAGGGTTTGTAGGTTAGGTTCTTTTTCTTAATTTTCTTTAAAAAAAATTAAATAAATATTGTAAGTATTTGGTATAGGTTAGGCGGTTCTTTCCTTGATTTTTGGGTATTTACTTATCTTAATTTTTATTTAGGGTTTGTAAATAAATATTGTAAGCATTTGTTATACTTAGGTTAGGCATTTCTTTCCTTGATTTTCGGTATACTTATCTTAATTTGTTTTTAGGATTTGTATATAAATATTATAAGTATTTGGTATAGGTTAGGCATTTCTTTTCTTGATTTTCTTTATTAAGTATAAGTTCATTAGCTCAGGTTAGTAATTAATTTTTCGAGCAATTCTTTTGTTTTGTAAAGTTAGTATGTTTGGTTTACACGTCTTAATACTTATTACTTAAACTGTGATAATTTTAGACTGTATAATAATTTGTAAGTATTTATAATTTAATTGTTTACGATAGTACGTGTTTACTATATAACTGTGTGTTAAGTAGTAAGTACTATTTTATTGTAAGAATGCCTCGAAGAAGATCCAACCTCTCCCAATGTAGCAGAAATGCTAAAAGGATGAGATTAGTTCGATCACAGGAATCTGAGCAAGGTCGTGAGGCAAGGCTCTTTGCAACTCGGGAACATCAGGCTAGGTTTCGTGCTGCAGAAACTTCGACTCAGTGAGAATTTCGACTGAGTTCAAATCGTTCTCGAATGATGACAACTCGAAATAGGGAAAACGGGGAACAACGAAAGGCACGTTTATCTGTCGATCGCAGCGATAAAGCTAAGGTTCTTCGTGATTGTAGCCTTATTATATGGGATGAGTCCACAATGGCCAATCGAAAAGCAGTAGAAGCAGTAGACAGAACGTTGCGTGATGTCAAGCAAAATTATCAACCCATGGGTGGCATTACTATGCTTTTTTGTGGCGATTTTCGTCAGACTCTCCCTGTAATGTAACCACATGGAACAAGGGCTGATGAAGTTAGAGCCTGAGCCTAAAGAGTTCTCGACTGTGGCATTACATTATCCTTTTGCATTTGACATTAAATATGCGTGCGCAAATTGGAGGCAACGAAAATGCTCAAGAATTTTCAGTTGTTGAAAAGTTGTTCTTAATGAAAACCTATGCAACATAGTTTCATCAATGCGAAACCTCATATCATCTGTGTATGGAAACGCAACACAAATACCAACTTGCGAAAATTCCTGGCTTTGTGAAAGAGCTATTTTGACGCCACGAAACGACCAAGCAGCAACAAAAAATGCTGAAATTTTGAGCTATGTTCCGGGGGATTATGTTGAGTATATCTCCATTAACAGAGTCATGGAATAAGGAGAATCTACAAGCCACCAAGTAGAATTTTTAGAATCCCTCAATGCTCCCGGACTACCCGCACATAAAATAAAATTTTCAGATTTGCTACTTGAGATTGGTAACGGTGTGTATCCGCGAGGAACAAGAAAAAGTTGTTCTTAATGAAAACCTATGCAACATAGTTTCATCAATGCGAGACCTCATATCATCTGTGTATGGAAACGCAACGCCAATACCAACTTGCGAAAATTCCTGGCTTTACGAAAGAGCTATTTTGACGCCATGAAACGACCAAGCAGCAACAATAAATGCCGAAATTATGTTCCGGGGGATTATGTTGAGTATATCTCCATTAACAGAGTCATGGAAGAAGGTGAATCTACAAGCTACCCAGTAGAATTTTTAGAATCCCTCAATGCTCCTGGACTACCAGCACATAAAATAAAATAAAAAGAGACTCATTGGCAACGATGCACTGGTCGAGTCAAAGCTCCAGAGCCTTGAACATCGACGACGAGTTGCAAGTCTATCGGTTTTCTATCGGTTACATTTTGGTGAGTGTGCGATGGAATTACAGTCTAATTCCGCCAAGCCCGTTCCATCATCGGACTACGAGACAAACGGCGAAGTGCCATCGTTACATGGTGGACATCCCACCCATACGCACAAAACGTTTTGGGAATACCTTCATTGTGCGTACGGCTAAGGAGTAGAATTCCCTGCCGGAGTCTGTGTTTCCCGATAGCTATAACCTAGGAGTCTTTAAGTCAAGAGTGAATAGGTTACTTTTAGGTAAGCGTGCTCCATCTTCGACCACATCATCACTTACCATGAGGTGAGAAGGTGGTCAAATGCGAATCTATTTTTAATAAAAGAAAAAAAAGTGTATGCGTACCCATAATGCTTCGTAGAAATTTAAGCCCCCCAAAACTTTGCAATGGCACCAGGTTAAAAGTGACCAATTTACAACGAAATCTGATAGAAGCAGAGATTTTAACAGGGTGTGGAAAAGGTGAAAGTGTTTTCATTCCTCGGAATCCTCTCATTCCAAACAATTTTCCATTTAGTTTTAAATGAGTCCAATTTCAGTCAGCCTATGTTTTGTGATGACAATTAATAAAGCCCTAGTCAGACGCTGAAAGTTGTGGGTGTAGATCTAAGTATCAGCTGTTTCTCGCACGGTCAGTTGTATGTGGCTCTGTCACGGGTTAGCAATCCTAGGAGCCTGTATGCTTTCATCCCCGATAGCCATACGTCAAATATCGTATACAGAGAAGCATTACTGTAAAGTAAATTTTTAGCTACCCAAACGACGGTATATGTAATTCAAAATATGCTGCCCGAAAAGTCACTATTCCACGCGGACGAAGTCGCGGGCACAGCTAGTTGTACATATTTACCAGGCTTAACTTATAGGGTTATATAATAATTTGTAATAATAAATAATTGTAATAATGTGTGTATATCTGTAATTTGTGTTGTAATCTTTGTGTATGATGATAATTTAATTTAATTTTAATAACGATTATGACATGATAGTTTTGACATTTTTCTAATTTGTAATTTTAAACAATGTAATATGGATCTTTGGACATCTGAATTAAATTATTTTTATATTTTTTTTATTTTTTATTTTTAACTGCCTTCTGAAACACGGAGAAATCTCGATATGTTAGGATGGCCACATATCCACGGACCGACCGGAAGAACGACCCGTGCAGTTGTTATTATTTATTTATTTATAGTTAATTAAAACGGTGAAAACTTACATTAATCAACATAGAAATACATATAAGAAAATAATAATAATAATTGTGATTGATAATTTAAATTATATAACATATAAGCAAAATTAAAATGGAACAGTAGACACTCTAGCAGACTTCCTCTCGCAGAACACCAGACATTCACGCATAATTATACTACACTCGCCGGCAAACACATCACATTCAGGGTTGGTAGTCGAGAGGGCATTGAGCATCCTTAGAGTGTGACATACCGGGGATTCAGCTCTGGCGACAGTTTTGGAAGTCGGTGGAGCAAACAAATTGTGCCAGCGGTTCTGACGGTGGCCGATGTACTTATCAGGCACAAATAGTCGGCAGAAAAGGAGCATGGAGCTCGGGACAGTTGATACGTCCCCTCTGGTTCTTGCAGCTACTGTGAGCTGATCAAAGCCTCTCCTCACCTCCAACGAATTATAGCCGAGCATTTCTAAAAGGTAGTTAGTAGGGTACATGTAAGGAAAAGAATGATATAACCTTTTGAATACGAACCTCAGCAAGCTTTTCTGGACCTTTTCAATCATTAATGTCTGAATTGCAGTGTAAGGATGCCAGACACAAGCACTGCTTTCAAGTTTACTCCTTACCAAAGTGGTGTACAACAGCCTAATAACATTGAGATTGCGGAAATCCCGAGCATTTCTTAGTACAAAACCTAAGAAAGGGCAGATCTATACGTGATCTCTAAAAGTCAGGCATCGGTCGAAGGTCACTCCCAAGTCCTTAATGTTGGTGATACGAGTAATTGATTCTCCACCCAAAACATAGTTCTAATGGATTGGTTGTAACTTCCGACCGTACGTCATGACGTAGCACTTGCTCGTATTAAAAAATAGCCTGTTCTGAATACTCCACTCATAGATAGCGTCAATGTCCTTTTGCAAGAGTGTACAACCGTCGAACGTTTTGATTTGCGCAACAAATTTTAGGCATAGAGCAGGTATTTCGCAAGCTTCACATTTAGTCATGAGCTCCTTCTTTTTCTACGCAAAACTATGTAATAGCCAAGTATTTAGGGTCACTTACTTGCACCATACTTAAGGAGTAGTTCGACGACCTTAATCCTGTTCTTCTTGCATGCGATATGCAAGGGTGTAAATCCGTTCAGGGCACGAGCATTCGCGTCCGCGTTTCTATAAATAAGGTAATTTGTCAAAAAATAGCCTTAGAATTAATCTAACGTTTGGCTTACCCGAAAGCAAACAATTTTGTCCATCGAGGGGGGAAATCCCTTTAGTAATCATGTCTCCTCAAAGATAGGACGGTTGATAGGAGGTGTAAATGATAATTTGTCGCGTAATTAATATACCCATTGTATAGATACTACATCATTAATTTTTTTCGTTATAGGGGGGAAACCACCAAAAGGCGCTTAGACGTTTGACTCCGTTACCTCTACAAAACGTAAATGCTTACTTTACACTTTTTTTTTGTTAAGGCTGATCTGTTCCACTCCTTAGCAAAAGCTTTTACCCATTTTTTCCAACTTTTTAGTACAAAATATTTTTTATTTTTATTTTTCACCACGCTAGACATATCTCTCGTCCCGAAAAGAACATATCAACATTTGGTTGTATGTTGAAATTGAAAAGGAACGGGAAATGGAACAAATCATTGTGATTTATTTTTCTGATGAGCCCGCTCTTGACATCTATCACGACGGTCGGCGATAGATGAGGTCTACAAAGAAACGAGTGAGTCCAAATGCCTTTTGCTTGTTCTTATTGATTATAGGCACGCGTTTGACCCCCACTTCACCAATGGATCGAGGATGAAGCACGCTTACCTAGAAGCAAACTATTCACTCAAAGACCCCCAGGTTACAGTCAGGTTAAATTGGTGAAACATTTGACTGTGTGGCTTCTCCAACACCCTGGTTGATTGTCACATAGATTTTAGGTAAGTACTGACCTGTCCAGCAGGAGCTTGGCCACTTTAGCATGTCCGCAGTGCGCTGCGACGTGCAGAGCAGTGAGGTAGTCCACGGTGACGTCATCGACGGGGGCTCGCCGGGACAGTAGCACGCGCGCCGCCTCCGCGTGGTCACCCTGGGCTGCCATATGCAGGGGGGCTAGACCGTTCTGGAGACAAAACGCACGTTTATTCCAATACTGTCACTATCCCAAAAAGTCAACTTTTCAGGAGAGGCAAAAAATGGAATGAGAATGGGAACATTTTTGTTTAGTGATGAAGCGGACTACTGCCCGTATAGCGGTTATTTCTGTTACTTTTAGACTAGTGTAAGCGCGATTACGCGTAGTTCTACATTTCCCAACAGATGGCATTAAAAAGTCGATTTGGCAAAATTTTGGATAGTGACGGTATTGGATTAAGCGTGCGAAATGTATGTGTTATAGGAGACACCTGCTAACGATTGCATATTCATTAATTTCCCATTATCCTTTATTTTGTGTTTTTGACCATGTCAGTCTTGTTTTTAAATATTCCCATTGTCCTTTATTTTGTGTTTTTGACTATGTCAGTCTTGCTATTAAATAAAAACTTATCTGTGTACATTGTTTAAATATCATATTCAATTTACATGTAATTGTAATGTAATCGTAACGAAGCTGTTATTGTATAAAAGGGTTTTTTGAATAAAATTATGATTAATTTAATCGTGATATGATTCTAAGGTAATGTAAGCGTAGTGTGATTGAAGTCTTAATGGCTTTATGCTATGAAAATTTTTAAGTACGCAACCATGTCACTGCTGAGAAATTTTATGATTTACTCACCATACCTACAACTGTATGTGATGTCTGTGTGTGTATGTCTTAGTGAGTAAGTCGTCAAAGTGCCTTATCAATAAATAAAAAAACAGACGGATGCTTTACACATCAGCTTTGATGAGACTTTCACTAACGTCATCATCTCCCTCCCGAATGAGTTTGAGACGGAGATGTATGCAGCTGTGTACGTTAACCTCTATACATTAAAAACAAAAAAAGACCGAGGGAATCACATCACCAGCTTCTGAATTTTGGGCTACTGAAAACCCCAGTAACACAGACCTAGTGTTTTGACCTAGAAAACGAACCTTTGGACTTCGTAGTCTGTAGGGCTCGTGCGCTATGGACCTTTACACTAGCAGTCCTTGATATGTAGTAGTGCTGACTAAACAATTCTATAATTACGACTTTTTAAATTATTTAGCCAGTAATTCATTTTGTGTACAATCGACAAATTTGTCCATTACCCACTTTGACGATAAATCGTTTGAAACTGTCAAAATAACAAAGATTTCTCTCCTTTACAGTGCATGCTGCACTTTGGACGTTTTAAATATTAAGCAAGCTATGTCAATACGTCGTCGTAAGGTGTTACCATGGAAATGTATGTTTACGCGAATGTCGACCTCATTTTTTATTAAAGAGTGCCAGTTAAGTGAATTCTACCCACATTGCCAGTACCCAGTCTTGTTAACCTCTCCAACTAAGCTTGTGTCTGGATTAGGTTCACAGCAATAGTATAACGGGTGGGGTTCGAACCCGCGACCTCAAGATCACAAGTCTTTCACTAGCTTTCCTCAGCTATTGAATTGTATTATAATGTCTATAAGAAAATAAGCTTATGGTGGGTCATGATTCAAATTTGCCGATTGTACTTTAGGAACGAAGTAGAATCGTGATCATGACGGCAAAAAAGACGATTCATTAAAACAAAGGCATATTATCCATAATCCATTACTGATACCTTGCTTTTGCTGGTAATAGGCGCACCCCTATCTAACAAGGCTTCCACGACCCTTTCATGACCTGATCGAGCCGCGCAGTGCAGAGGAGTCAGTCCATCTCTGGTGCGGGCTTCTACGTTAGCCCCGTTGTCGCATAGTAAGGACACCATATTATCTTTACCTGGAAATTAAATAGTTTTCAATATAATAACTACGTTGATAGTTATGAGGTACGAGTACCCATTTTAGAGCTTTTTGGGGTTGAAACTGTTGGATCGCGTGGTACTTGGACCTTGAGTGTTTTAATTTTTTTTCAGACGCCTAGTTGTTACTTCACGTGACCGAAAGGCTGGCTTTTACCTTTGACAGAGGTTAAGTATTGCTATACAACATAGCTAATGCCGGCAGTCTTTTTGGCACATTACCAGTGGACAGCGATGTGTACGAATTTTCCGAAGTCATTATTTAATATTATTTTTAGAAAGTCAGTTAAGAATATTTTTAAATGTATTGATTGCAACGGTATCCGTTGTAAATCATTAACTTAAACAAAATTTATCATGGAAAACTGCTGCTAAACTATTGGCAAAACTGACTTATATGTCGCATTTGAGCTGAGGAGGTGCAAAATATGATTTTTACGTATCATTTTAGATTTTGATGAGAGTTTGGAGACTACTCTTTTTCTTTAGTCTTGAATATCGTCAAAAAATAGTGATATAAACTTACCCCACTTGGCAGCGACGTGCAAAGGACATATATTATGTTTAGCAGCACAGTTCACGTCAGCTCCTTTAGCCAGAAGCAGCCGAGCTACTGCCTCGTTGCCGTAGTGTGCAGCAATGTGCAGTGGAGTGAACCCTGACTTCGAAGTCACGTCGGGGTTGTGTTCATTCTGTATGGGGAGATAATATCTATTAGTCTTGATATGTACTATTTATTTACTACACACTTCATTGTATAACTTATTAATACAGTATTATAAACGAAAATGACGACATTATCACATCGCTAGAACGGAGTAATCTTCATATAAATAATAGTACGCGTCCACGGCTTAAAATACAACACGGAAATTAGACGATAAAAGAGATCGATTACGCAAAGTTCTTGAGGATAATAGTTGACAAAAACTGTAACTGGAAATCTCATATTAACTACCTATGTAAGAAAATAGATTTGTATTGTATTCGTTTTATATATGTAGACTAACACGTGTGGCTAGTGTTAATGGGGACTACGTGCTTATCATGACTACGTCTCATCAATTTTGTGCTATGGCATTATAATATGGGGTAATTCGGTAGAATTTGAAAGAGTGTTTCTAGCTCAGAAAAAATGTGTGCGCTCAATTTGTGGAGCGCACCCACTGGATATTTGTTCCACTATTCAAAAATCTAAAACTTTCAGCAATCTATATTTTTGAAATTTGTGTTTTAGTACACCAAAACAGACAAGAGTTTGACTTGCATAATGTTAAAAAGTGCATAATTATGCTTAATGTTCCTAAGCTAAATGTAGTAACGGGTCTTCCAATAGGCACGTCCGAACTTTGACAGTTAGTAGCGGCCATCTTGTTGAAGCTACATCTGTCAAATTGGTTGTCATTTATTCATTCTATTTTGCCAAATCATCATGGATAGCTATAGCATTCAACAACACGTGCAAATGATAAAATTGTTTTATCAAATTGAGTGTTCTGTTCGGGCAACGCACCGCGCGCTTCGCCCATTTTACGGTCGCCATAATCGTCCTACCGAGAGGACTATTCGTCGTGTGGTGGATAAATTTGAGTCCACTGGTTTACTAAATGATCGACCAACACCCGTACGTCAACGAAATGCAAGGTCTGCCGAAAACATCGCCGAAAGAAAAAAATTCACAGTAAAATTATCTTCAGCGATGAGGCCCATTTCTGGATGAATGGGTACGTAAACAAACCGAAAAAGTTACAGTTTGGTGTGGGTTTTGGGCTGGCGGCGTCATCGGGCCATATTTCTTTGAGAACAACGTTGACCAGGCCATCACTGTCAACGGCGAGCGCTATAAGTCGATGATTACCAACTTTTTTTGGCATGAACTGGATCATCTAAATACCAACGACATGTGGTTTCAACAAGACGGCGCTACGTGCCACACAGCTCATGCCACATTGAATATTCTGCATGAGAGATTTGAGGGCATGGTCATCTCACGTGGAGCTGATGTGAACTGGCCACCGAGATCTTGTGACTTAACCCCGCTAGACTTTTTCTTGTGGGGTTTTCTTAAGTCGCAGGTCTATGCGAATAAACCACAAACCACAGCGGCCCTCAAAGCCAACATAACCTATGCCATAGGTCGAATTCAGCCTGATTTATGCGCAAAAGTCATGGAAAATTGGATATCTCGCATGCGCTCCACCCAGAGAAGCCGTGGCGGACACTTGAATGATGTCATATTCCACACATAATGGCATCACTACATCTTTCAAATAAATAAATAATTTCGATAATATCTCACACACACTTTGTTTTATTTAAATTTAAAGATAGGACACGCTTAATGAAAGACCCTGTATATATAATGGTACACGACTGACGATTACATGATTGAAAAATTTACAATTACATTTACAAACTCAATTCTAATTTTCAACCGACGACAAAAAAGGAGAAAGTTATCAAGTCGAAGCGTATATTTTTTTCTATTCTTCTTCTTAATCTTTTTTTACTATAATATAAAGCTTTTTGTGAATGGGAGAACACTGTAAACTCTTAGATTTATTTTACAATGTTTTATTTATAATTCCATTGTGCTGTATTAATTGGTCTATACTGTCCTCTCATACCTAATCAACCTGTATTATGGATACATTTTAAAAATGATAATTTTGATTTGTAAAGAGTAACTGTGGAGTTTCTTGCCGGTTCTTCCCCATAGAAAACGACCAATTTCGAACCGTACCTTAACTTCTGACATTTTGTAAGTGCCTACGTGGGTCTATGTGAAATAAAATATTTTGAGTTTATAAGTAATGTGTAATACTAACAAAACTATCGATCTTGTGGTCTGAAATAAAATATTTTTATTTTTTTATATTTTTCGTCAAGATACAGGCGCCGTTTTAAAATAATTTCAGGGTTTGGCCAAATTCTATTACCCCACTGCTGCACTGCCAGGTCTTTAAGGGACAGATATTTGCAGGAGTTGCGAGAATGTTCTAACGAGATATCTCGACCCCAGAACGAAAGGACAACTGAAGAAGAGTGGGTTTTAAGTCAATAGGAGTCTGACTCTCCGATTTGCTCCACTCAGAGAGGGCGGAGTCATTGTCTTCTCTAGATATATTTTTTTCTTAGGGAAGCATTAAACATCTCATTCACACATAAACCTCTAAATATCTTCTAGGAAGATCCACAAACCTCAAGTAATAAGTTAGCAGCTTTGACATCATCCTTCTTCGCAGCAATGTGCAATGCTGGCAGGCGAACCCTGCCCCGTGTGTCAGCTTCCAGCAGAACTGCTACCACCTTCTCATGGCCCTGCTGCATGGCTACGGCTAAGGGGGTAAAGCCATCCTGAAAGAGGAAGGAATACTTATATAACGTGTTTTTTGATATCCCATAACTCTAAAGTTATTTCCTATAACTGAAAATAGAACAAAAACTCCTCAGAATACAGCATCATTATCGTACATTACTAAATAAAAGTATTATAATTTTATTCATTTATTTTATCCAATACACATTACACAATAAATTTAAAAAATGTTTTGCCATACACAAAAGCCTCTTAGAGCTTATCTGTGTGCTGGCGAGTCATAATTAGTTAGTTAATTTACTATGGAAAAAGGAAGTGAAAAGGAAAATTAGGAGTACTAAATACAATTAACCATTTTTTATGTAAAAACGTTTGTATCTGTACCTACAACTTTTCGTATTTGATAGGTATAGCGTTTGCAATTCTTCTGGGAGTTTGTTAATATAGTAAGGTACTACATACTCCTAAACCCTAGTAACATAAAAAAAATGTGTTTTGGTACGATATATTTATTTTTAATCACTATGTTTCTTAGGAAATTCGGTCTTGTTTTTTCCGTTAGCAACTCGGGCCTATTTATTATCTTTAGTGATGATGGAAAATTGGACCTTGTTGTACACACTCATCACACCACAGGTATTATTTGTATGTAAGCTTATGAACCCGGTACGTTGTAAGGCGCTGCGTGCTGAGACACAGGCTATAAGCCTAGTTTAGCAGAGATGCTATTAAATAGGCACAATTGTTTAAGGTGTTTCTTCTCAGAGTTAGGAAACACGGCCCCATCTAGTTTAAATTTACGAAAAAAATGACGTGTAAAAGTGTTTTTTATTAACCAATTTGTAAAATAAAGATCATTTATCGTTATGTTATTAAGCATACCTACCTTTAATAGAAAATTATGTTATCATATTGCGTAATTCTTTTTGGTCTAAATAAAAAATATATATTACAAATATAATTATGTGGTCCAAAAATACATAATTTTGAAGATACTATCCATTATAAAAATACTAACACTAAACTCTCGATGCGTAGGTATCTAAGTTTCAATGCTAAATATGAATAATTAATTTTCTTTCAAATCTAATCATTCATATTTAAAGTTACGAACATGCGACGTTGTCATATTTCACGTAATAAATAAGTTTTGTGTGTCTGAAATAAAATCGAGTTTTGAGTGACATTGGTAGTGACTAGTGGTGTCAATCACAAAAAATGAACGAGAAAGAGGGTAGACCGATTCGTCTGCAAAACATATATAAATACACAGATCCCATCTGTGTAGCAATATGAACAGATTCGTAACGTCACAACTTTGTTCAATTTCGATAGACATACACTTTACAGAATTGTCTTTAGTTGTCATAGCGTATTTTCCTGAATAGAAAAAGAAAATCTGTCAATATAGTACGCAAACTTTAAAAGAAATGACATATAATATCTTTGCCTTTCAACTTTTAGTGATAATTAATGAAATTAAAGCGCATCAAAGTACTGGACTGGCTGACAACATTCTCCGTTTTTGTTTCCGTAAAAAAGAAAAATTGTATTCAATATTTATGTCACATAATTAATTAAAATGACGGACTTAAACTTTTATATTTTAGGAAAATATGTTATTCACAATAGTTTTAGCTGAAAATTCGAAAATATTTATGGTAGTTAAAATAATTTAAGTGAATGCAAGTTTCTGCCGTGATTGCGGCAATATTCTAACGAGATACTGCGGCCCCGTTCGCAAGGGCATCAATGGAACAGTGTGAGTTTGTAGTAAATCAAAGTCGGACATTCCTTCCTGCTACATCCAATGCATCTGATGCATGTATGACTTCTTCATTTGATGATATTCAGCCCCGATCAAAATTTTAAATGCAAGCTTATTAGATAGGTAATCGTGTAACATGAGCCTCTCAAAAATATACCTGGTTTAAATTTAGAATATGTAAGTCCACCTAATGATGCCTTACCTCAGTGGCTAGACTCTGATTGGCTCCATTGGCCAGGAGTAACTTCACGACTCCATCGTGGTTCTCCTGCGCGGCCATGTAAAGTGGAGTGAAGCCATTTTGAGACTGGATGTTGACCTGTGAAAGAAACAATATTTAATTAATTATGGGGAGAGGAATGAAAAGGTTACTTCTAGGCTTCGTCTTCGACCACAAATCCTTTAACATCAGGCGAGAAGGTGGTCAAACGTCAATATAGATCTATTGGTGAAAGCATTGAAAATTTTTGCAGCGATTTTGTACCTAAAGTGTGGATGCGTCATCATTATACCTACGTTAAGCAACGCAAGCCCATGTCGGTCCATACATGAGTGTTCACACATGATGTTGAAGATTCGCTTATTGCTATCGCTAAACAGTAGGCGCCCGTCGTTTGAGACACCTACCTACAAGTCATGACTCAAAACTAGCACATCATCCTCGGACCGTCGGACAGCCAATGAGAGGACCCCTAGGGACGCCATCGAAGAAGCACCAATAGCAGCAGTCTACGAAGGTTTCCGAACTCCTCTCCGTGAAACGAGAACAGCTCGGTTCTTCTTTAATACTAACCACTTTCGAATCTCAACCATGCTCTGTATAACTTCATCTTCAAAACATTTAAATCAAGAACGGTTTTTTCCTGTTGTAACATACTAACTCTCATTGCAATAAACCATTTTATATATTGGAGAAACCAAGAAGTATAATTTCTTCTGATCCACAATCACAAATTGAAGAGGAAGGCGTTAGGCGCAGAAACAATGAGTGATCATCTTAAGTTATTGAGATTTCCTTTGGTCTCCGGTCTATCATATATAATTTTCGAATATAAATCCAAAGCCAGGAAGAGGTAAAAAAAAGGAATTTAGAAGCCAGAAAAACTAATACCAGTCTTTCCAAAAGGTATGTTGTTACGAAGCTACTTGGGATAGTCGGTCACTTTACGTTTAAAAACACAACAATTGTTAATCCTACTTATCCATTCTATACTAATATTATAAATGCGAAAGTAACTCTGTCTATTATCTTTCCACGCCTAAACTCCTGAACCGATTTATATGAAATTGGGCATGGGAATAGTTTAGGACCCTGGAAAGGACATAGGATAGTTTTTATCTCGAAATTCCCACGGGATCGGGATTTACAAGGGAAAACCTTCCCACTCGAACGAAGTCGCGGGTAAAAGCTAAAGAAATATAATTTTGAATTGTTTGGGCTTTATTATTGTTGTATTTATAATACTTATTTTCAACATGGATACTGACGTGAATACTGATCAACAAAAAAATAAATCAGAAACCACTCCGAATCTGTCCATCGCTGAAAACTGCAGAAGTGCAAATGATCATAAATCCAAATTCCAAAATTAAAATGAGTGAATTATGATCGAAGTGAAGTGTTGCACTTAAGTTCAGCAGACGGATACATTCGCGTATCCACTAATATTTGTGTAACACTTAGTTCAAAATATTTTTAAACACAGTGATCGCTAAAGTGTTCTTGTTGGATTTTTTTGTGAATGTCAATCATTCATTTTGTAATATACCAACAGATGAGGCATTTATTTGATCGATCTGTTTAATTTTATCGGGATAACATGCTCTCTCGACAGGTCCACTCAAATCTGTGCGATAATTTTCCACAACACAACAGCTCACAACAGACTTCAAGCCACATGGTTCATATGATTTAACCAGTACGGATTGTTAGGAATTCCTAAAGAGACTTCGTTCTCTAAGTTTGTTTCGGTAATTTATGTCAGTTAAGTCAGCTAAGTAAGATACATCGACCTTTTAGAGACTAAAATTATTGACAAAAGAATGAAGTGTTAAGCGAAATTATTGGCAAAATGAATATAATCTATCATTAAATACTGCCACAGAGTCAAGAGTTGACGTTGTGTCTGCATCAACTAGCGGAATACACGTAGCTGAGTTTTAACAACTTATATGTTGCAGCAAGGCGTAGATATTAAGAGACTTACTTCTAACAATTGTTACAAGGTGGCGGTAGTGAGATTATTCTATCTTTTTTTTTATTTTATTTTTATTGTAAATAGGTTCGCGTTTGACCACTATCGCACCTGATGGTAAGTGATGATGCGATCGAAGATGGAGCACGCTTACCTAAAAGTAACCTATTCACTTTGGCCTTAAAGACTCCTAGGTTGTAGCTGTCGGGAAACACAGACTCCGGCAGGAATTCCAATCCTTAGCCGTACGCACAATGAAGGTATTCCCAAAACGTTTTGTGCGTATGGGTGGGATGGATATATAATTGAAATATATAAGTATATATATATATACTTATATATTTCAATTAGTTTTTTTTTTCCGTTAAGAGTATTTGTAGTACACTAACTTAGCCCTCCCCAATTTCAATTAATAGCTTTTAAAGTACTTCCAAAGGTTATCTGGAAGATATCGCTCTCAGCGATAAGACCGCCATTGTAACCAAAGTTATAGAAATTAGGTTATGTAAGTGTGTTTCAATTTTTGGTGTACAATAAAGTATATTCTATCTATCTATCTATCATGTAACGATGGCGCTTCGCCATTTGTCTCGTAGTCCGATGATGGAACGAGCTCGGCGGAATTAGATTGTGTAATTCCATCGCTCACTCCCCGAAATGTAACCGATAGAAAACCGATAGACTTGCAACTCGTCGTCGGTGTTCAAGGCTCTGGAGCTTTGACTCGACCAGTGCATCGTTGCCAATGAGTCTCTTGGCCCGCTTCCCGATAGACTCAAGCGCGTATTCCATACATGACCGAAACTGGGCTTGATACAAATTGAGCAGCTGTTCCGGTGTGAAGTACCGTCTCACCTTGGCTAGGATTCCCAACTTTTTTGATGCTAACTGAGCCTTAGCCTCGTTAAACGGGCCAAAATTGAGTGTGGAAGTTAAAGTCACCCCAAGAAGCTCAATATGTTTGGTTATCGGCACGGTTGCACCACGGAAAGTAGGAGCCGGTTCGAATTGGCTCCTATATGCGGAGAAGAGACACGCCTGGGTCTTAGCCACATTAAATTTGACCAGGTTGGCATCGCCCCATTCGGAGACAGCCTTCAAGGTCAAGTTCAAGCGGCCAACCATGTCCTCACGGAGAGACTGGTTCTGTGACCCACAAGCTCGTGCGCTGGACACATATCTCTCAGAAACTGTGCTGTCGTCTGCATACCCAAAGGAACCGGGCATTAGCAGATCGTTAATGTGCAGCAAGAATAAAGTTGCTGAGAGAACAGACCCCTGAGGGACCCCGGCATTAATTGCCAATTGCCCAGACGAGCAGTCATCAATGACCACTTGAATGGACCGATCCCTCAGGAAGTCTTAATCCAAACGCAAAGTTGAGTGGGTAAACCGAAAGAAGGAAGCAGCAATAAGGCTATCGTGCCAGACCCTGTCAAAAGCCTTGGAGATGTCAAGGGAAACAGCAAGTGCTTCCCCGTGCTTCTCAATGGCCTCACTCCAGATATGAATGGCATACGCTAGAAGATCCCCAGTTGACCGCTTTTTGCGAAAGCCGTATTGTCGGTCGCTGAGGATGTCGTTGGCTTCTTACTATTAAGTACACGCTCCATACTCTTACAGAGTATGGACGTGACTGAAATAGGCCTGTAGTTGGCCGGGTCAGCACGACTGCCCTTTTTGGGTACAGGCTGTACGTTAGCCAGCTTCCATGCTTTCGGCACCTTTCCAGTCTCTATCGAAAGGCGAAACAGGCTATCTGCCAATGTTTGTCGGTTGTCACTGCTGACAGTGACAGCTGACGCTAACTCTGACGCTGATGTGACACTGATGTCAGATGGCGGTAGTGACGTCATTCCATCAGCCTCTGTCTATCAGCTGTCACTGTCAGTGTCGGGGGTAATGTCATTTGATAACAAAGTGTCATTGGTTGACAAGTGAGAGCGGGGTAGCGTGGTGTCAGTCAGTCTGCCATAGAACGTGTGCTTGAGCAGATAACCTCACAACCGTTTCCATCGCAGGAATTCGTGATTATTTCGGTTATAAAAGTTTGTGAAATCATTAAAGAAGATCAACACTATCTGTTCGTGGTATTATTTCCTGTTTGCTGAAGATGTACGAGGAGGAAGGCTTGCCTAAAGATAACGTTAATATGCCCTCTCCGTCATATATAAAATATATTGCCATCGAAACGCTAAGAAGAACAATACTACAAGACTATACTTACCATTTTACTAATTACAGCATTAAATCAATGAGAACGTATATATGGATAGTTATTTATCACAGCCATTAGTTTCAGCAATAAACACACAAGGGATGGACACCCCATTTGCCCTACGATCGGCACAAAACTTATCGCCCTAGTCGGAGATGAATTCATTGCTAATATGTTACTCATTCTTTCTGAGTAAATTACATTTGAGAGAATGAATATTTACACATATGTCCCATGAAGCAAGGGAATGAAAAGAAGGGAAGGTGGACACAAAGAAGATAATCAGGGCGCATTATGTTAGTGACGATTACCAGCCCAACTAAATCCATACTAATATTAAAAATGCGAAATTCTATCTGTCCGTAATGCTTCCACTATTAAACCACTTAAACGACTTTCAGAAAATTTGGCATAGTTGACAAATCGGGGTCAAAAATTTTAAACTTACTTTAAAGAGAGATAAATACTTTAGAACATAGGTTCACATAGATAGATAAATCGGTGAACACACCTACATGACAATTTAATTACAATCAGAAAGCAGTAAATTTAGTACACAGGGGAATAGTATTCACATAGTAGGTATGCACGAGATATAGGACATAGGAATGTGCGATGGAAATGCACAATCTAATTGTAAGTTCTCTTTTATAAAAAAGAAACACCCAGTCCGTACCATCAGCGGGACGGCAAGACGAACGATGATGCGACAACACAAAATGTTAGACATTCTACATCCCACCCATACAGACAATAGTTTAATTGAGGGTTCAGCTAAAGAATGGAATTCCCTGCCGGAGTCTGTGTTTCTTGATAGCTATAACCTGGCTTAAAATCTTCATGAGTGAATAGATTTATTCTAGGTTAGTGTGCCTCATCTTCCACTACATCATCGCTTACCATCATGTGAGATGATGGTCAAACGCAAGTCTACCATCGATAAAACCATGACTCACGCATGACATGTTTCAAGCAAGAATTTTTCCATAAAACATATTTATATGGCCTATACCTAAGTATCCTTATTATGAATGACATATCCCTGAAACCGGCCAAGTGCGTCTCGGAATCGCTTTTCATGGGTGCCGTACAAACTTAATTGTACCGAACTTATTACATAAGGAAAAAATCTGAATACCGTATTCAGATTTTTTCCTTTGTATGTGCTATAAGACAAATTTGTTATTTGTTCTTGCCAAATTTCATGATTGTAGGTTAATAGGAAGAATCATATAGGTTTTGATTCCCTTCTGAATATCATTTAATTGCAACGATTTACAAGTTTGTTTGTTTCTCCACTAAAAAACCGTAGATTAGTACGATACGGTTAACATCTCTATGCGTTTCTGAGATAAAAAGGGTGTTAAGGTAAGACGGACAGCAAATTGATCCAATAACGGTTTTGTCTTTTCCTTTATAGATATGGTAACCGACAAAATAATTATGGTTATTTTAATATTACAAGTTTCAAGTTCCAAATACAGTTGGTTTGCGTATTTAATTGGCGAAACGTTAATGGATTCTTATAACACTTAATAGAGAGAAAAAACAAATTCAGATAAAGGAGCACAAAGATGCTGCTTGTGTTATTATTTTGTTGTTACAAAAGTTTTGTAGCTTCCAAAAGCAATTTGTTCTTCTGTAAATGACGGATCATTAATTTCAGTTACATACGTGATTCATCATATATCCTTTCCCAAAGTTTGTTTTGGTATATTTTCAGTTCAGCCAGATGTTGTTGACGACCAATATTTCATTTCTTTTGATATAACTCTGCCTGTCCCAGTTTCTTTAATGATATAATTGTTTATCTTTTTGTTTAACGTCTACCCTTGAACTTTTGCTTCGTTTTTCATTATTTAGGCAATGTTCACGTTTCTGTTTGCTTTTATCTGTATTTGTTTGGTCGTTATGGTGTAATAAAATGTCTTTATTCTTTCTTGCTTTGGCTCTTTTATAGGTTTGAGTTACATGTTTTCATCAAATTGTCGTTTTTAACTCAGTTTTTGATAAGACTTTTGGCAAACCTTGACATTAAGCATTTTTGACATTAAGTCAATGCATTAAGTCCGCCTTTGTACATTTTATGTTGCATAAAGTTTTAATAAATAAACTTTATATTATAAACGTTAAATAAAAGTTATCTAAAATATCTTTTTTAATCCTAATTCCTATTTAATGTTTTAAATGCTTAAATAGTTTGTGAGGATGTTCGTTATTTTTCACGCAAAACTATTGAAAACTTTAGGGTGGTACTAGTTACAATTACAGTTAACTGTCGATATTGTTTATTTTATGAAAGTAATACGACTGCTGAAAGACAGCCATGAGGACTGCTGTACCGCGACACAACATCGAAGTAAGGCTTGCTTAATCGCCCTACCTAAGTACAAGCAGTCGAGAGACCCCCACTCTTTGTGTTGGTTATTTTCGGTAGGTTGTGAGATGGGCAGACAACATTGTTGCCTTCGCGGTTATGCCCTGGATGAGACTGGCTCAGGAATGTGGAGCTTGGTATAAGCAACATAGGCCTATACCCAACAGTGAGCAAAAAAGTAACTGTGGAGTTTCTTGCCGGTTCTTCTCCATAGAAAATGACCAATTTCGAACCGTGCACTAACTGCTAACGTTTTGAAGTGCCCATGTAGGCCTATGTGAAATAAAACATTTTGAGTTTAAGTTTGAGTGGGTGAAGTCAGGCTATGGATTATGATGATGTTTACCTGTGCCGCAGTTTGCACAAGCAGCTTGACCACTGCCTCTTGTCCGGCCAGGGATGCGATGTGCAGAGCTGTGTTGCCTTTCTTGGTGGCTGCATCGATGGCAGCTCCTCGATCCAGCAATTCACGGACGACCTCCACGTGGCCATCCTTGGAGGCCAGATGGATGGCGTTTAGACCGTTCTGAGGACAATGGATGTATTTGTTAGTAAACGTTGGTGGGATCTGACTCTCTCCTATTTTAAGGTTATTTGTAGAAAGCTTATAGATTAAACTAAATAGGAGCCAAAAATTCTTGAGAATGCGCGAGGATTCCCCGGAAGACGCGCGTCCTTCTGGCTCCTATTTTGTTTGTATGTTATACAACTGGCATAAAGTTCATTATGCTATGTACAATTTCGTTGCAAAAAGTCACTTCCATTCCATTCCGCGGCGGTGTAAATTGAGCCTAAGATTGTAATGTTTTTTCTCTCGACACGTACATATGTACATAGGTAGGTATGGATAATAAGTGACATAATCCCGAGATTCGACAGTAGCACGTTAAGCGGTTGGTCCACGATTTCATTTTTACATCTCATCTATCGTCTCTTGTGACAGTCATTACTGGTAGTCAGAAGCCAGAACATATGAAATCAGTCTTGTTAATGGGTATTGTGTTACCCAGGTACCGGTAGCTAGCCAGATAGGAATTCGCTAAATGTAAAACACGTACTTAGCTGCATCTAATTAGACCGGAAGCCGACCCCAAAATAATTATATGTAGTTGCGAAAACGCAGGATATTCCCTGCCACATATGAACCGTCAGCCTTTAAATCAGTTTCCCGACAGCTACAACCTAGGAGTCTTTAAGTCTAGAGTGAATAGGTTACTTTTAGGTTAGCGTGCTCCATCTTCGATCACATCATCACTTACCATCAGGCGAGATAGTGGTCAAACGCGAAACTATTTTTCAATAAAAAAAATATATCAAGAGTGAACATGCATTTTCTGGGCTCGCTCGTTCCATCGTAAACCTCATATCTGTCAAGCTACTGTTTACTTATTCGGTATGATAATATACATGTTTATCATTCAAGGCACGGCCAAGCCTAATCAGATTATGTAAATTATAATTATTTTATGTAAAAATTTCGGAAATATGTACGACCCTAAGCTTCGCATTTTATCTGACAAAAATTGAGGCTCCGAACAAAATGTTAATTTATTTGAAACCGAAGTTCTTATTTCTGTAACAAAGTTGTGCGTAAGTATTTCAATATATAAAAACAGACAGAACAGGCAGACAGAAGCAGAGAAAATAGATTTAATTTTCTTCCACGAAGTACGAGTTGTACTTGCGCACCGAGGGTTCTGTGTACAGTTAGCCTTAGCAATAAAATAGGTACAAATTCAAATATTTCAAGTCTTGACTCATGTGTTAGTAGCACTTATCCTATGTTAGTAAAAAGTAAAAATAATTTATAAGTAGTAAAATATATAAGTTCAATAATACCGAACTAACTAAAACATTGTTTCTTGCCAAATTTCATGATTCTAAGTCAACCGTATTTTGATTTCAGTGGGAAAATCATCTAATGACTCCTGCCGCTCCAGGTAGATCAGAAGAGAGTGTTAGACTTTTACTACAGTTGTGAGTTCATCAAAACTTTCCCACAAACTTTTTGAAAATTACTTTTTTGTTTTGATTCCTTGTGAAATCGCAAAAAAATATGCGATATAAGCGGTCATATCGTCACATCCACGGCAAACTAACGAATCTGCAGTTTTAGTAAAAGTTCAGTTTTTTGCCACGGTGTGTAGTAATACATTACCTACAGTTTTTCATATAAATGTCGATTTTACTAAAACTTTGATCGCGTTAAGTTACAAGCTTTTTTACAGCGGGAAGGGACCGTAGTCCCGATTTTAATATACGTATCATTTAATTTCGATAATATAAATCTAGATGTGTTTTTTGGGTTCTGTAGTCGGATGGAAATATACTGAACTCTTACAAATTCATCATAACTGTCTGCCCGTATGTCACAGCCATTTTATTCCGGAACTATTAGGACTACGCAGATGAAACTTGGTAGGTAGATGTTTTCTGTGAACCGCTTTATGACTTTTACATTAGGGCGCCCCTTACATGGAAATGGAACTCAAAAAAACCTATACGTGCGGGATGTCTATAGACAGGTCTTTAAAAACCGCTAATATAACTTTGTCATTGTCAATAATCTATGCTTGCTACTATGGAGCCCTTCATGGGCGACTCCGACTTGTACAGACGCCAAGCACATCAAGCTACAACAATCTGTCAAATTTCTTTAATAGATTTTCAACTTTACTTTTAAAGAAATTAAGTTCAAGGTTGATTGGGAAAATTTGACAGTTTTGGGTAGCTTCATGTGCTGGCGTCTGTGCTTGGTCACTTTTTATTTAGGGGTATGTAACCCTAAAAACAGTTGTAAGAGACTGAAAGCAACTACAGGGAATACACATATATGTATTATATATATATTTATCTATTAGATTATTAAATACTTTATTGTAATTTCTATTCTGTTTATATTTTATGTTTATCACTATTATATTATATATCATAGAAATGATTGACATTCGTACACTCACCATTAGGACCAGTTGAAAACCAGCGTCGGGCACTAGTTGTCCGGCATTTTGCTGAACTGGGCCTATATGGCGCAGCCGTGAGTCGCACAGTATTATTAATAGTCCTAGATGTGTTGAATTCTATTATTTTTTAATGTATAATTTCTTTTAATAATAATAAGATGTTGTTTTTTTTTTACTGTGTGTACTTGTGGCATGTGTCAATAAACGTTTTTTCTTTCTTTCTTTCAAATATATATATTCTTAAGTTTGAAGATAAAGCATTAACAAAATGCAACTGTCTATTCTATAAACATCTTTTCGTGAAAAGTGAGGTGGAGTGACTTTGGAAAGGAACTGCAGTACGATTTCGTAAACATTACACAGTGAATTTAAAACGCGCTGCAGTAAGACGCTTACAGGAATAGCACTACTCTTGATTTACGGCCTAATCTTGAGCGTAAATATTATTATATAATATACAGGGTTAATTGTAAAACACCGAAAACCTCTCGGGACTATGTTACTAACATCATAATCAACAACTTTTGTTCTATGACTTTTAAAAATTCGTCATATCTTAGTTCACCAGATTTTCATACAAGAATAAAAATATTTAAATTGAACGCCCTAAATGTTACGGAGTCTATGCGATATAAATGGAAGTGATAGTATAAGTCGTTTTCTTTTGCTTCGCATAGACTTTGTAACATTTAGGGCGTTCAATTTAAATATTTTTATTTTTGTATGAAAATCTGGTGAACTAAAATATGACGAATTTTTAAAAGTCATAGAACAAAAGTTGTTGATTATGATGTTAGTAACATAGTCCCGAGAGGTTTTCGGTGTTTTACAATTAACCCTGTATATATATATATTTTTTTACGCAATATAATTACGTGCTTGTTCGTGGAGTTGTGGATATCTGCCCGATATACTCATACATCATCTGTTTAATCTTTTCCCAAGTATGTTAGGGTCGGTTTTCAGTCTAACCAGACGCAGCTGAGTATTAGACTTTCTATCTGACTTCCACAACCCAGTAGCTGGGTAACACGATACCTCTTGGCTAGACCAGTGTCAGATTTACTGGTTTCTGACTACCCGTAACGACTGTCAAAGATGTCTAAATGACAGCCGGGAGCAACGGCTTGACGTGCTTTCCGAGGCACGAGGGTATCACACCACCAATTTCCAAACTCCGGTACTATACATACATACATTTATTTTGCAAAGTGGTCATTAACTAACACTTTTACTCTACTTTAAGTTGTATCCGTATGTAAGTTCGGCTGCGCTTACTCCGGTGTCGGTGTTTAAAGAGGCTCGTAGACCCATTAAAATTGTTGGGAGCTCATCTATCCAGGAGCTAGCGTTTGTCAGTTTCGCGCGTAATGCGGTCTTGAGGGTGCGATGCCATCTCTCGATTATGCCGTTGCTCTGTGGGTGATAAGCTGTTGTGCGAGTTTTCTTAATTCCCAATTGCTTTAGTGGTGTCATACCACCAATTTCCAAACTCCGGTACTATACATACATACATTTATTTTGCAAAGTGGTCATTAACTAACACTTTTACTCGTAATATTTTTCGTAAATATAAACTAGATAATACCGGAGTTTCCTAACTGACCTAGAGAAGAGACACCGAAACAAACTCAGAGGTTAAAGTCTCTTTTGAAATCCATACAATCTGTACTGGTTAAATTACATAGGAACCTTGTAGGATAGTCTGAGGCGAGCGGCCTGTCCAGATTGTGCAAGCATTTGTCAGATAACGTCTAGCTCAAGTTTAAGGAGCTCAACGATTTGACGAACAACATACAGCTTAGTTGTAATTTGCTATCATGTCTTCAACCCCAAAAATCTTGACCTATTGTATTTTGATGCGTTAGGTGAATGATGTCCTTCTCAATAAGCTATTAGCATTTGTACGGTCGTAATGATAGATGCGTTAAGTTAATAATAATTGACTCTTGAACCGACTGGCTTTATACAATAAAATCTTGACTTATACAACGTGTAATTTAAAGGGTATATACATACCAAGTGCACGGCTTCTTTGGATGATAACAAACGATATAGCAAAGGTTTTGTAATCCTATGTCTACATGTGTGGAACTTATTAGAAATTTAAATACATTGATACCAGAGACCGAATTTTTCAAATTAAGAAGAACGAAGACAATTACCATTTTATTGGTAAGTGACGTGGCAAGTGATGACTAAAACATAGTGTATTACATACTCTTTGGTGATGACCCTCATAGTGATGTGACAAGTTTGTTATTATTGGTATTCAAGAAACATATGAAACCGATAATTTGGAGTCAATTCTGTGAGTCACTTATTTTGAGCTGAAACTTTGCATAGAGACTCCATACCAGTAGTTGTCTTCAGTCCTTTTGGATACACGTTGTATATTTATAGTAATATTATCTATAAAGAGGTACATTTTGTAGGAAGTAATCGCAGGATTTGCTGAAATTCTTTCACCAATAGAAAGCCACATTACTCCTGAGTGGTATAGGACAAACTTTCTCTGAAAAAATATTTCAGGCATGTCTAACCGCGGACAGATATAATATAATATAATGTTTATTTATAAAAAGGGAGATCGTTACATAAATTGCATCTGCTTATGTACTATAAAATAAAATAAAATCTTCGACTAAGTGGGTGAACTGCTGTTCTCCTAACTAGGCTACAAAATAGCCTGTATTATATATCATCGTACATAACTCTATTGTTGTATTGCAAAATAATTACAATTGAAGTAATAGTCAGATTCATCTCATAATGGCAATTGTTTCTTGAAATTATTTACATTTCTACTGTTAACTACCCTCTATCCATCAAATACGGTAAAATTACCAAAGAGGAACAATTTAAACCTACCCTTGGCCCGGAGCTAAAAAACAAACTATACATGAATATCGAACGATAACTCAATGCGAGGCCAAAATTATGAGCCTTCTAAAATACACAAGAAAATGGGTCAATAGGTGGCTCTTATATACCGGAGATAAGGTCAAGGACACGCACAATTGGGTCAAGGTATCTGAGCCATCTGTAGACATTCGTACTTTGAAGGATATTATTGGACGAATTCTCTTCGGTTGCGAAGGGATTATGAATAAGAACTGGAAGCTTAGCTCTTGAAATTCAAGTGACACTTATATCTAAGACGTTCTTATACTAGAAGTTCTTTTGAAGGCAACTTTATGTACTCCACTTAGCATATTCATAGCGACAAAGGAAAACTCAAACTCGAGTTAAAAGCCTCTTTAACCCCGGGATTGCAAGAACGTGGTCAAACGCGGGCTTATCATGTCAAACAAAATGTTTGAAAGAAATACCGCAACTCCGGGCCACTAGGGTAACTGAAGGAACAGGGTGAGTTTTTAGTCAGTAAAAGTCCGACACACCTTCCTCAAGCGGGGAAGACTGAACTGCCCTTTGATGATTTTGCTTCGAAAAAAGAGCCTCCTCTACGTGGTGTGTAGTGAAATTGATCGACGATCGCGTTTTTTGTTTTTTTTTTTTATTGATTATAGGCTTGCGTTTGACCACTATCTCATCTGATGGTAAGTGATGGTGTGGTCCAAGATGACACACGCTTACCTAGAAGTAACCTTATTTAATGAATCCTACTAAGTGTTAGCATACACGACAATCGACTGTATAGTATCTAACGAATCCTATCGATGGGTGGCAACACTGTTACCTTCAATGTAAACATCATAATATTATTCATGGCAACCCACAGTGTTATTGAGATAGGAAAAGTATCTATAGGTACCTAAAGTCAGTGTTGTTAGTAAACATAATAATCGGCTATCTGACTATTTTAGTTATGGGTTGCAAAACGTTTATGTCTAATGTCAAAAATGATGAATTTTGTGACAGCCAAAGAGTAAAGTAATGAGTAATATAGTGACAGCCCAAAGACGGCACACGCGTTAATTTAAAATATTATTCGGTCGACGTTCAAGCGAATTAATATGTGAAGAAGTATTAAAAGTGATTAAAAGAAGTGTTTCCAGTATATTTCTTTCATAAGGCACATAGAAATGTCAAAATGATTGGAATGTAGCACATGATATCAATCCATCTATTGGGAATTCGGTGTCGGCACTTAGTTCCGCACATTGCTAGCTCTCGTTTTTTTTTTTTAATGCAATAATGTAATAAAAATAATAAGTTAATAATAATGTAGTTAGTACCTATAACAATGTAATAAAAAGTTCTAATGATACTGTTAATGACCATGTTAGCTTAAAAACTTATAAATGCAATAAATATCAATTTATGTTTAATTTGATTAAGAAATAGGTTGAGGTTTGATTGGTAGAAATTACTGAGATTATGACTGAACTTTGTTCGGAAATTCAGTTGCGTTTAAAGATAAGCCCTTTAAACACTAACCCTTTTATAAGAGATAGATCCGCGTCTTTGAAAGGAAAAATAATCTACAAGTGAGTTCTGTAGCGTTTATTTATCTAATTGACAGACTCTAAAGGGGCCTAATATACATCTAATGTTTTAGGTATTTTGATAGGTCAGTACCACACATTATTTAATGGAAGTTTAATTTAATACGGATTTTTGAAGCCTTAGAATTACCTAAGCCTCAACAGCATGCTTGCCGCACTAGCGGTGAGGCTAGATTGTGTGTACGTACATTTATGATTCCTGTAAGACAGTATTTTTCAACCTTTTTCATGACACGGCCCCTTTAGTATGAAGAAATATTTCGCGACCCCCCTACCAGTTGCCTTTTTTAACCAACTTAAAAAAAGGAGGTTCTGTATTCGACCAGTATGTATGTATGTATGTATATCCGTGATTTTCTCAGAAACTCCTCATCCGATTTCGATCACGATTTCGTTGTTTGAAAGCATATTTTCAAGGAAGGGTTTAGTATATAACACATTAGGTTTTTATTTTTGTTTATGTTCAAGACTACAAGAAGCCAGCCAACGGTAACTGGATGGTCCGAACTGTCCACGGTTCGTGGAGCCCTACCGTTGCTTGCAAACAAACTACAGGCTCTTAGGCCTCACTTTAATGGTTAAACTTTACACAATTTGACTTACCTGAGCTGTAGAGACGACAAGTTACGACCCTTCCTGAGGCCACGTCCGTGTGTGTGTGTGTAAGTATGAAATGAGTAAGTGAAGCGTGTAATGATGGTCAAGTGTTCATGGACGTTCACAAGGCGCCGGTCTTCAGATGGCGCGGTCCAGATAGCAATCACAGCACCACTCTGCTCCACTTTAGCACCAGATTGGAGCAGCTATTTATCACTAATTTACTATCACTTTCAACAAATTCGCGTGCCTTCGGTCTGGCGTCAATGCGGCGATATTGTTCCAAAATATCCCAGGTTTTTCGTTAATTCGGGATTACAATTTCAACTTATTGTTAATCGCGACCAAATTATCTTTTAACCGCGTAGATTCCACAGGATTTTTAATTTCAATCAATGAATCGATCTCAACAAACAAGGCGGTTAGTTTTTACAAGGAACGGATATCTGTCAAAGTGAAAAAAGTCAAAGACTATAGAATATAATATTGCCAACCAAAAAGGTGCGTTCTGTTTCACGTTGAACTGAACAGTTTATTTGATTCAAATGATTATGTACTTTTGTTAAAGTTTTTCTTAATAAATCTTTTTCAACGAAATTGTATTCTTTTTTTATTTCAGTAGCTTTCCCAATGTTTTGCAACTCTCCTATAGAAGCTTCGTGACCCTCATGAATAGGCTTCGCGACCCCACAGGGGGTCGTGACCGACACGTTGAAAAACGCTGCTGTAAGACACACTACACGCAGGGAGTGAAGCTTCAATACCGGAGGAGATGATGATAAATTTCATTTGCGCTTATCGAATTATTTTCAATGTGACTGTGTGTACCTACTGTATTTTATAATTGTTACGAGTTTGCGCTGCTTTACATAAATTAAATTGAGTTTATGCTCAAAAAACGACACATAAAATTCACTTTCATGAGAACATTATTATTATCATTTTACATTAAATTCATCACTACAACAATTCTAATCAAATATCCATTAGTATAACATAAATAAGCTTTTTTAAGAGCTTTATGGACAAAACTACGAATACGATACGATAGTTTATAAGCTTTTCATGGACAAAATAAACTGCAAATGTACCTACTCACTAACTCAGGCGTCAAAAAGTCTAATTCCGACCTAAAAATAACATACCTAAGCAGTAAACTAGTATTTAATTAATAAACAGCATTGCCTAATCACACTCATATAATAAAAATACCGAGTTCGGTCTGTCGCATTGAGTATGTCACGCAATATCAAATGCTTTGGCACGCCACGCCACTTCGGCTTGGCACGCTAGTTTCATAAGCAATCATTACAAAGAGTTTTTTTTTAGTTTAATGTTAGTTCATAATCGACGTTTAAACTTATAATTAATATTCGCAGAATTTCTACGACTAGGAGACCACTAGTACAAATGGTTTCCGCCGCCCACGCGTGCCTATACCGAAAAGGTTACCACAATAATTATTAACATTTGCAGATACACAGCGCTGGTTTTCAGTTATAACATGAAAGTGTTGTTAAATAATTATCATCACAACATAAGCTACGTGTATCTCAAATCGGATTACGTCGTGTGCCTATAAGTAATCTGAATACCTTCAAGTTACAACGGCACTTACAGTCACTACCTCTAGGGAGTGGAATCAAATCTATCACGTTTGTCGTGGCTGCGTCAATGTCGACACTATATTAGACAACTGTCTGAGATACATTTCAGATAGTAAGGTTACGAGATTCGAAGATACGAAGATCATGGAGCAGAAGATATAGGTGCTTCGTGGTGGACTAGCACAATAAAACTCCTGACAGAGAAAGAACTGCTCAACTCAGTACCTGCAGAAAGTCCTGGGGCGTCACAAAATTAAGAAAACTCATGTGAGTAAAGCAGAGAATAGACTTTATATTATTTGTAAGACAATTAATATAAAGTAATTGTAAGACAAGGAAAAGATATCGTAATGGCCGGCCTTATCAGTAAAGATCGAATCAGTGACAGTGCAATTTTAAGTATATTTTGCTCTGTTTATTACGTAGTTATATGTCTACGGAAGAAGCACATTTTTCAAATGAACCGGTTGTATAATTTTTATGTTAAAACTTTGTATTCTTTATTGTAGATCTCAATTAATCCCTCCATCTCCCTTTCCCTACCGGTCTACCGTACGTCCTGCAGTACTAAATGCTTATTTTTTATAGAGCGCACAGTCAAGGTGTGGAATTCTCTGTCAGCTTCTGTGTTCCCTACTACCGATGACCCGTCAGCCTTTAAAGCAAGACTAAACAGGCATTTTGTGGGCTCTAATCTTACGCTATAGACCATCCGGCGTGATTGAGGTCACGAACGGGTTCATCCGAAATTACTTATGAATAAAAAAATAAATACAAAAGACAGACAAAGAAGTTGTTTCAACAGAATGCCTTCGACTAACTGACACAATTTCGCACACATTTATTTAGTACATTTCATTCCTTAAACAGTATGATATCTGTATTCGTGACGGAATCGCGTGCCATGTTCAAATATAAGGAAAACGGCCGTAATTCAGACCCGCAAACACATTTTGCGAAAATAAACTTTATTTGTAAATTAGTAGGGTTATTTTTGCAAGGGAAGAAGGAGGGTTGATTAGGCGAATGTTTTTTTGCAAAGTAATATACGATTATTTGTTAAGTCTTTATAGCAGAAAGAATAATTGTTTTTTTTTTTTGTTTGAATCATATTCATTTACCTACAGATATATATTTTTTTCAGGAATGGTACTAAAAAGAAATGAGTACAGTTCTTTCGGATTTTAAAATTAAAAATAGTACGATTATTAATACCTTTTGAACTGAACTGTATGACTGTATGCAATTATTCCGTCTAAGCTACGTGACGTAATTTAAGGTCAAAATGTCAGCGTACCCTTTCGTATTTAATTTTATATTAATTTCTCTTAGAGTTCTATCTGAGGAATAAAAAATCTGCGTTGACAAATTTCTAGAGAAAATGTATCAAACCGGTCACTTACTGAAAAATCACACCTTATTTTTCTTGTTATATCCTACTATCCTTCCTACTAATATTATAAATGCGAAAGTTTGTGAGGATGGATGGATGTTTGTTACTCTTTCACGCAAAAACTACTGAACGGATCTGAATGAAATTTGGTGAGTGGATAGTTGACTGCCTGGAATAACACATAGGTTACTTTTTATCCCGGAATTCCCACGGGATCGGGATATACGCGGGAAAAACCTCCCACGCGAACGAAGTCGCGGGCAAAAGCTAGTTAATTATAATATCATAGAATCTACCTATGCACAATATATACCTATTTCTATATAATATATGTATATTTTGTGCGTATCAAGAGTAAAATTCCCTGCCCGAGTCTGTGTTTCCTGATAGCTATAACCTGGGGATCTTTAAGTCAACAGTGAATAGGTTAATCCTAGCCAAACGTGCTTAATCGTCCAGCACAACATTACTAAGTATCAAATAAAATTTCATAGCACTCAATACTCAGAGCCTAGAATACGTCGCGCGTCGGTCGGTCTCCAAGATAAAATCAGCCAAATATGCAAAAGGTACGATCACAGAACATAAACTTACTGAAGAACCTAATCATGAATAAAAGGCCAAATATTATTCTCGGCGTTTTTCTTTAACCATGTGAAAAGTAGAAATTTCACAGGATAAAAACAAAAATGGAAGAAAATTTTATTCTACCATGAAACTGAAATAATCCTTTGAACATTTCAACAAGTTATTTATTATTCCCATTAACTTGCTACTTTTCCTTCGGGGGGAAAATAATCAAGTGCCAGACTTCCACAAAACACATAAAGTAGGTCCACTTTCATCTCTTCTGTTTAAAGCCCACCCTATTCCTTCAGTTGCTCTTGCATTCCGGGGCAGCGATATCTCTGTAGAACATTCCTGAAACACCGGCTGTCTTGCTACCTTGCTCTTACTATTCAAGTTTATTTTTCATATATTCAATTTCCATGAAGTATAAGATCATTCTGATCAATTGTTGGAATGGGGTGGATTTATAATCGATAGAAGTCAGAATATTTTAAACTGATATATAAGACCTTCAAACGGGATATTTACCGTGTGTATTTATTGTTTCCGATATTCTGACACACACAGTCAGAAATATCGTAGAGTCGATCACAAAAAAAATTAACAAGGAACAGGGTAGATCGATTTGTCTGGTCATAAAACTAATCATGAAACTAATTTTAATTATTTTGTGGTGAGAGCGCCGACCGAACATCTGTCGACTTTCGTGAAGGAAGAATTCTGGCCGAGAGCTGTAATTTTCCGGCGTTTTCGAGGCCGGTTATCGGACATCGCGCAACACACGACGCCGATAACTCGTGTAACATAGTATAAATTTTGATTTAGTGATGTAGGTATATATTAGTTTATTTATATTAATTATTTGTATGGGCCAAGTAGCCTGAAATATATAAAATTCGTTTCTATTCTATTTTACAAACTTACACATTCAAAATAGCTTCACTTCATACGAGATCCTACTGTGCGCTTGCAACAGTGCCAAAATATCGGAAACTCGAAATAATAATTACACATAGTAGAAGTCTGACACTCTCTACTATTCTACTAGAGCGGACAGAGTCCTTTGATGATTTCTCCACCGAAAAAAAAGCAATATCTTGTTTTTGGGAACAACCAAAGTAATATGATAGTTTACAGGTTTGCATGTTGCTCACCTGTTGCAATAATAACCATATTCCGTGCATTTAGCTCTTCTTTTTACACGTGCAGCACGATCGAAGAGAGATCAGGCGCGTTTAACGTGCTTTCCAAAGAATAGGTTATCACATCACCAATCCAAACTCCGGGCTATTACTGAGAAATATTGAACAGAAAAACCCAATAGAACTTTATGCTCGACACGGGAATCGAACCCGAGACCTCATGCTCCGTAGTCGCGCTTGCAATCACTAGGCGCTTGAGTCAATCGAGAAAAGGGCCAAGAGACTCATTGGCAACGATTCACTGATCGAATCAAAACTCCAGAGCCTTGAACATCGACGACGAGTTGCAAGTCTATTGATTTTCTATCGGTTACATTTCGAGAAGTGTGCGATGGAATTACACAAACTAATTCCGCCAAGCCCGTTCCATCATTGGACTACAAGACAAACAGCAATGCGCCATCGTTACATGGTGGACATCCCACCCACATGCACAAAACGTTTTGGGAATACCTTCATTGTACGTACGGCTAAGGAGTGGAATTTCCTGCCGGAGTCTGTGTTTCCCGATAGCTATAACCTGGGGGTCTTTAAGACAAGAGTGAATAGGTTTCTTCTAAGTAAGCGCCCATCTTCGACCACATCATCACTTACCATCAGGTGAGATGGTGGTCGAACGCGAACCTATTATGAATAAAAAACAAGAAAAAAAAAATCATTTCATGATATTACCACCGAAAAAAAACTAATGTAGTCTTGTTACTTGAAAATAAATTAATTGAATTTAAAAGTAATCCTTTACCTAAGTCTCTTTATTCGTGCAATATACTCTCATACTAACTCTTTCTTTGCACAATGTAATGTAAAGTAAATATAAATAGGGCGTGCCATCTAATGACGCTGCCGCGCGCGTCTCAAGTGCTGCTCATGACAAATGACGTCAAGGGAGATGCTAGCAGTGTTTATGCTTCGCTACCGCTGTTACATAAGCTTTATGCGTAAGCATTCTGGGGTTCATGATCTTTTTAAAGCCCTTTACATGTCGGAGAGAGGAGAGGCAAAATGAGCGTTACGTTCACGGTTGTTTTACCTGCAAAAGCAACCTTAGTGCAATGGATGTAAGGAACATTGTGATTTTGGCAGGAATACCAAATGAAAAGATTTTCGAACGATATTTTATTTTCAAATGTAGATTTTAGTCCAACGCTAAATGCATGCTGCGATAGCGATACGTTGAAAGAAAAAATCAATTCATGAACACACATAACAAAAACAGTCAGTAATATACAGTCGAAATTTGAATCTAATAATTATTTTTAAAATTGGTTATATACTATAAATTCTGAAAATCATCATAGCTGTTCAAGTTCTCCTATCAAATGCATACTACTGACTAGCCGTTATTTTTTATTGTTATTAGGTTCGCGTTTGACCGCCCTCTTACCTGATGGTAAGCGATGATGTGTTCGAAGATGAAGCACGACCTACCTAGAAGTAACCTATTCACTCTTGAGTTAAAGATCCCCAGGTTATATCTATCAAGCAACACACACTCCGGCAGAGACTTCCAATCCTTAACCATACGCACAATGAAAGTATTCCCAAAACGTTTAGTGCGTTTGGCCGGTGATCGCATAAGAAATGACGTCACAAGTATGTACTTACAGCATTGCTGACATTGATGTCAACGCCCTGCTCCAGAAGGCTTATGATCTTCTCGATCTGACCGGCGCGCGCAGCCCGCAGAAATGCGGTGCTCGCGTCCGCCTGGTGACAAAGAAATTACAATTTTAAATACTAATAGAAATAGGTTTAATTTAGCATGCAACAAGTTAGAGGTTGCTTAGGAAATAACGTCTTAAAGCTATAAGTAACACTATTGCTTATCTTATACAACATATAGTTGAAGAAGAAAGGCTTGGTCGGACTTCTAATGCAAAAATAACAGCCCTATGTTTTAAGGAACAAGATGGTGACACAGTTACGAAATATAAAAAGGCACAGAAGAAAAAAAATAAAAAGAAGGTTGTAGAAGTTCTTCGGGATGATGTTAAAACTTTTTCCTTTAAGCAAAAAAGTATTTAATACTCATGTAGTAAGATTCATTATAAGTTTAGTTATAGCTGTTATAACGCGTTGATCGTATTAGGATTTTATTTAAGTTCTTATGATAGCTGAACAAAACTTTTGCCATATGTTACAAACTTTGTACGAATTCCCATCAATCGTTCTTTGAACGCGTATCTGGATAGAGTTGATCGACGATACACATATAAAGATAAATTCCAAAACTCGATATAACTTTGGGACACCAAAAAACCCGATCTGAATGTCAAATTCGATACTTCCAATCCAATTTATTTTGAGCGGAATACATAAAAAGTCAGTACACACGAGACTGAAGATAGAACCGGCGAAGGTACAAATAACATGCCTCAAGGGACAAGTGGTTTATGTCGATGTTCATAGGTTTACAACCTTCTGGTATATGAGGAGCTTTATCGATTTGGTATAAGGGATGTCAAGGTAGAAAAACCATTAGTGATAAATAGTATAAAGATGGCTAAGAGATTTCGTTATAAGAAAAAGAAAGAGCAATGAAGCAGAACTAATAAAACAGTACTTTTAAATTTAAATAAATAAACAATTCTTTTCTAATTAATATTTTATGTTTTATTTATTTTGGAACATAAAAGCATATACAAATGACCAGGCGCGTGCATAGGATTATGACAGGGCATGCGGCGGAGTAAAAACACACAAAAACTTCTTCTTTTATAGATTTTTAGCATAGCCACAGCCACGCATCGCCACCATGCTACGATGCGTGGCTGTGGCTATGCTAAAAATCTATAAAAGAAGAAGTTTTTGTGACCGACTACTCACAAAAACTTCTTCTTTTATAGATTTTTAGCATAGCCACAGCCACGCATCGCCACCATGCTACGATGCGTGGCTGTGGCTATGCTAAAAATCTATAAAAGAAGAAGTTTTTGTGACCGATTACTCACAAAAACTTCTTCTTTTATAGATTTTTAGCATAGCCACAGCCACGCATCGCCAACATGCTACGATGCGTGGCTGTGGCTATGCTAAAAATCTATAAAAGAAGAAGTTTTTGTGTGTTTTTACTCCGCCCCATGCCCTGTCATAATCCTATGCACGCCCCTGCACGCCCCTGCAAATGACTAGGGTACGTTAACAACCACATTAGTTGAGAACTGTGTCGTAGCTACTAGCACCCACCTCCAGGCGGTTGGAAACGTTAGCGTTCCAGATTTAATAGAGCTGAAGTTAAACCAAAAATGGACGGACAAGCCTAAAGTTTTAAGAATAAATAGGTGTTCTGTGTTTGTGTTTGCGTGAGTGCTTGTGTGTACATGTGAGTGTATGTGTGGGTGTGTTTATGTGTGTGATTGCGTATTATGACTATGTGTGATTGTTTGCGGGCATGTGAATTCATGGGAGTGCTTGTGAATGTGTTTTCGAACTGGTGTACCACTCTTATTTTTTTTTTCGAAATAGCATTTGTCGCAACAACGTCATTCGACATAGCGGTTTTCGACTTAATGAGTTTTCGAACTGGCGTACCACTCTTAATTTTTTTCGAAATAGCGTGCATCGCAATAACGTCATTCGAAACTTCATATCACTCCCAATTTAATGTATACAGTTGACTAGTAGGGAAAAGGATTGGTTTGCGTGTGTGTGTATAACCTTAAGCACAGCTCTCTGTGCTCTCTCCAGACGTAGCAACAGACACTTTCCTGCATTTCCCCAGGCTGTGATACAATACATAATGATAGAGTGAGCTAGCGCGAAGTACACTGTCTTGAGGGTTGAGATATTAGCTGAATTTCTTAGGTTTTTAAATACGTAGATTAACTTTCTTACTCTACCACTCAATGCCTCGACCTGCATTCTCCATGACAAAGTACTGTCCAATATAACACCAAGGTACTTAATGTCATCCGCTCGCATTATTTTTGTGCAGTTACAGTTTATGTTTGGAAATTGACGAGATGGCTGAGAGGATCTTTTAGGACTGAATGTAATAAACTTAGTTTTTAGTAAATTTAGGGTAAGGAGATTTTGTGTTAACCATTTCATTGTAGTTTGTAGCGCTCGTTCTGCCAGAGAATGGGTCTCAATCAAATTATTGCCCTGCACCAATATAACTGTATCGTCTGCATATGATATGCATTAGGTAAGTTAAGTTTACAGAGATCGTTGATATAAATTAGGAACATGCTAGGGCCAAAGACACTACCCTGTGGCACACCATATTTAAGGAACTGTTCCTTGCTGGCATGATTGTCTATTTGGACTATCTGAGAACAATCCTGGAGATAACTCTTAAACAAATTTAGTGGAAGATTCCTGATCTCAATGAGTTCTAGTTTTCGAAGCAAGAGTAGGAAAGAGACAGTGTCAAACGCTTTGACTCTAATTGTCAAGGATGTATAGAAAAATCAAATAAATATGATTTTACAATTTTTATGATCTGCTTGTAACGTTTATTTACCAAAAAAATATGCAACACACAAGGCACAAACGCGGACTTAATGCCTTAGCCATTCTCTACCAGTCAACCATATGGTTGTGAAGAAACAACATGGCAGGTGTATAAAAAATAAACTAAGTAGATAACTGTAGGTTCCTACTGCAGGGACACAGGCCCACTTTCTATGAAAGGGAATGGGCCGTAATCCACGACACGGCCTCAGTGTGGTTTGGTGGTTGTCACATGTCGCACTCTTAGAATGAAAGTGACCTAACTCTAAATTCGTGTAATTTCAGATTTTGATGTAAACTGGCCTGAAACATTACTCTGAATTGCCGTGGAAACAGGAATCTGAATTAAGAGTTATAAAGAGACAGCTTATACATTTGCCACTTGAGATATATGAATATAATTTATTCAATGCTGCTTTATTCTGCTCAAATCCAAAAAATACTATATTTTGAGTTAAGTCCCTTTCATTCTGAGAGTGCGATGTCTTCCTTCCTAGATCATTCCGATTCCTTCACGATGTTTTTCTTCGCCGTTTCGAGATCAGTAATGATGTCGCATATTACACAAAGTAATGCACACACATATTATAAATAACACACCCAATAATAAGAAAACAATCCGTTGTCCAGAATGTGTAGTCAATATAATGTGCTCTAATTTATGTTGCTCTAATTTAGATTTGTTTTTGAACAGTTTTAACGAATTTAGAAATTTGCTGAATAAAATGTAATTACAACCATAATTATCATTTAGTAACTTTAAGCTTTATATTAACTGAACCCAACCGTCACTAATGAAGTATATTTATTTATTTATTCATAGGAAACTCAACAGCTTTTTTTTACAATTCTCATTATATGATAACAATGTCACATGAATTTCTGAAGCCTCTTATAGAGTTTCACAGCATGCATATAAAACTGGAAAGTACAGTAGTTCTAAAAACAATGAATGCTGTGTACAGTTATAATTGGATCTCAGATTTATGTAATATATACCTATTGTTATAGCTGTACTAAATTAAAGTTTTTAAAGTCTTTCCAAAGGTTGTCTGGAAGTTATCGCTTTCAGCGATAAGACCGCAATTGTTACTATAGAATAAGCAATATTGTTAAATAGGTGTTTAAAATTTTGGTGTACCTACAATAAAGTATATTCTATCTATCCCTCTCCCGATCTCCTCTCTATATAATTGAATTATTACGATTTTGTTTTTGCAACATTGTTAGTTTAGTTTAATATACTCAACTTTTTTTTGTATCGCTTTTAATGGACGGATGGCAGACCCCTTTAATAAAAGTGTTCCTAGCGTCGGGTTCATTAATCATATCTATTCAGAATGTCTCCTTGAATTCATATGTAATATGTGTCACATGTTATAATTATGTACTTTTTGGCAAATAAAACATTTATTATTACGAAATGTGTCTGTCTGGGTTCCAGCGGACGACCTAAAACACGTAAGTCATGTCTGTAACCACTGAGCTAACATCGTTCTGCCTCGTATAGAAATAACGTAACTTCACAGCCAGTAAGCAAGATATAATCTTGCGAAACACAACATGAAGGCATAAAGACTTTAACTGCAGTTATAAACTACGCTAAAGGCCAGGCGGTACAGCGCCGGCCTTGTCCAAAAGCGTCTGATATAAGCCTGGATCGATCCGGGGTTGGAGGTCAAAAGTATACAGTCAGACTGAGTATGTACAGACAAAAATGTAAGCCTACCTAGACTGAAAAGTTTTAGAACCTAATAAGAAAATTCTTGATATTTGCTGAAGTTTTTGGTGGAAAGACGGTGACTATTTGAGCCCTACGCAAAAGTGACACTAATGAGCGATAGAGATAGTAAATAGTCAAAATGGTGAGCATTGACCACTTGGTATTATATTACAGTATCACTTGTCAATCTAATAAAAAGTCGGTGTTATTGGTTTTGGATTTTCTTTTTTTTTTCACACCGCCTTCCGAAATTAAAATTATTTTTGGCTTTATAGTGTTTTGATATGGAAGTCGGTTCTATTTTTTGTTAATAATTTTTTTTCACACTTTTTAGTGGGTCGGTTTGTCTAGTTACAAAAGCCATAATGTTAACAACTTATCACCTTTTACAAAATATTGCTTTTCCCGATGCATAGCCGTTAATTTTTGAGGAGTTTTCCTGATATATCACCATCAGCTCTACTTCACCATATGCATTGTGATGAGCATAAAGTGCTTAACATCTATATTCAAGTAATCTAATCGCAATCCACGAAATACTTATTATTGAGTAGTTTCGGTGGCCATCTGGGGTCTTCATCATCAGTTCCACTTCCTCAAATGGTGCTTTTCGAGAGCAACTGCACAAGGTACTATATGAAATACCCAAAACGCTATAGGTGTGCCTATAATATTTGACGAGTTCCCTCGATTTCCATGATCCCATCATCAGATCCAAACATGACGACAATGGGACCAACTGGAAAGTATACCCTTTCAAACAAAAAAATAATTTTCGAAATGGTCCAGCCATCTACGAGTAATGAGGTAAAATACATTAAAAAAAAGTTCAAGACGAATTGAGAACCTCCTTTTTTTTGAAGTCGGTTAAAAATGGCGAGCATTGACCACTTGGTATTACAGAAACATAAATTGAAAAAACCTCATGGCTAAATGTATTAGTTTAAAAAAGCAACTTTTTTCACATTTTTTATTCATTACCCAAACCCATTGATATACAAAAAACCACCAAACCTAAATATTTTTTTTTAATAATTTGAAATATGGCGTCTTCTTCTTTTCAAGTCGATGCTCAAACTTCTTTGGACAAATATTCAGCTACCAGCTCTTTATAAACAAAAGTTTTGTTTCTACTTTCTTATCGTAGGTTTTGTTTATATTTTGTATTTGTTGACATAAATAGTATAGTTTCAACTGATTTTTTGAAGTGAATTGTCATATGTTTATTTTATAATGAGTTCCAATCGGCTATCGACTTTGGAAGTAGAACGAGAACTGCGACTTCATAATATTGAAAACAATGACTCAGGTGATAAGAGTGGCCATGAATTACATATCAGTAATGCTTTATGACAATGAAGATGAGAATTTTCAGCCAGACCAAGACGTAGGACAGTAATTTACACAGCAAACGTGGCATACGAAGATGTCGTGTAGCAGCAGACCTGAGCCGGCAGAAGAGCTGTGCATTTGGGAAGTACGAAACGTGGTGGGAGGCACGTCAGAACGTCATCACTACCTGAAGTACCTAGGTTTGAGACAATTAGTGTCTAGTAATGGCACTCAATGGACGTGTCTCTGGTGTTGACAGAGAGAGCATCGGATCGTTGAAGCCGGCAAAATATACCTACCTACTGAAATAAATTTCAGGTCCTACTCCGGCAAGTTACAAGGGAAAACATTTGTCAGTAATATTCTCCAACTCGTGAGTAAACTTCGCATAGAGTACATAAGGAAAAAACAAAGCTCATCAGCCATTCAACGTTTGTATAATTTAGCTATTGCCGAAGAACAGCCTTCTTTTCTTCTCTTTTTCAGGAAAAGAGGACTATGTCAAATTAATTCAAAATGTAAAAAGAACCACATTACCGCAAACACATTATATGGATTGTTCACCAAAAAGCTGAATGGTAAAAAAATATATAAAATGAATTGTACATTTTCTATGGGTGTATTCCCGTTGTCCTCGTAGTCCATGTCCCCGTTAAAGGGGACAAAGGGAATTTAATAAAATAATTAAAATTACTTCCCGTTGTCCCCGTTATGTACATATGGGCAACGGGGACAACGGACAGTTAAGATTTCACGTATCGTTGTCCCGTTTAAATTTTTATTTATTTACTAAATACCTATGTTGACTTTTTTTTTTTTTTATATTTTTTTTTTATTTAAACAATTAATTACAACAAATATACAAAATTATGTACTAAAATACAAACTACAATAAGGCATCAAAAAATTCGTCCTCAACGCTGTCGGCTGGCAAATAAATACCTTATTTATTTTGATTTAGTTTTAAATGAAAGGGTGGAATGAAATAGAAAGTATTTAAATGTTATACTTACAAAAAACATACCACATTAATATACCTATTTAACTATAATGTCACAGAATAAAACATAGTTTATAATAATTTAGATAATAAAAACAAAAATAGGATTGAACTTAAAGCTTAAACGTAATGTAAAAAAAAAACAATTTAAATAAAATTTACTACAAACAGAATCTTAATGTTATACTTATTAATAATATCACATTTATTTAGATTACAGAATTGGTAATAATCAACATTTATATATTATCATTTATTTTATTATTATTTTTAATACATTAGTAAATTATAAACACTTGTGTCGCAATCACATGTGTAGCTATTGTTTAGAGCTATTAAGGCACTCTCACTTCTAATTTTAACTCAACGGGGACAACGGGCATAATTTGAAAAGCATGGTGTATTCCCGTTGTCCCCGTAGTCCGTGTCCCCGTTAAAGGGGACAAAGGACATTAATAAAATAATTAAAATTACTTTCCGTTGTCCCCGTTAATTTCTTGTAATATATGCTTTTCAAATTATGCCCGTTGTCCCCGTTGAGTTAAAATGAGAAGTGAGAGTGCCTTAATAGAGAGAATATTGTACCTATACAAATGAAATGGAACGAAGGACTACATTGAAAATTAAAAAAAAAAACACATAATATCTAAACAATAGCTACACATGTGATTGCGACACAAGTATTTATAATTTACGACCCTTCTATTGTTAATTGGCCTCGTTAAGATCCTGGAAGGTTCAATGTGCGACAAAAAATTCAAATTCACAGCTAAATGAACGACAATAGGTACACATATCCTTAGATGTGCTAAACTGTATAATTTAAGGGTACTTAAAGCTTGTAGCTGAAATAATACACAGTAGCCGTAAGGGTCGACCCTAAATGTGAAGCCAAACTTGACCAGATCAGTTAATGGGTGTCCACCATTACACGTCGACATTTCACCTGACCGAATGCAGTTTAAGTTGTTGGGCAGTTGTCTGACTGCCGGTGACAAAACGAATAACTATCAGCGACTTTCTCCCTCAAGAAACGCACAATAAAATATACATTCCGTGTAAACGAAAGAGATGCATATATTAATAGTTGCTCTCTGACTTCACACTGCCTGCGACGACTCGCTTCAATAGTTTTGTCGCTAAGTGAGCTATCAAAGATAATACTCGCTCAGAGATGCTCGCTTGTCGGTCAGAACTCACGCCCAGAGACCAACTAGCGGTCCAGCGAACCAACTAGCGAGTCGCCTGTCGTATTCGCACACTCGCTTATAACGCAGCGACAAAATTATCGGAACTATACGCACGCTTCTCAATTCTCGCCACTCGTTCTAGTTTTTAGTTTTACTCGTTTCTAGTTTTTAGCTCTACTCGTTTCTCGTTCATCATCGGCGGTGGGACAGCCGCCATAGGCTCGGCTGTCATTTGGTCATCTTTGACAGACGTTCTGAGTACTGGTATGGCATGAAAAATACTGATAGTAGTCAATTGTACCCAGTTAGACTGGAAGTCGAATCTTAAATAGATGGGAAGAAGCTAGGCCATGGTATGACATCAAAATTTATCAACGCACTTTGAGTTATAAGTGTAGAAAACCTGTTGCTTTCTTCAACAGATACCGACCTAATCAAACCACGGTCACTAGATGTGGGAGAATAAATAATATTATAAGTAAATTACCGCACTATCTGGCAGTTTGAGTACTATATACGGTCTGCCCAAATGTCCTTAAGTTGGTATTGTTCGTCAAATCGATCAAGCTCCTGAAAGTTCTAAGTTGAGCGACGCGAAAACTGACAAATGCTTGCACTGTTTGAACAGGTCCACTCAAAGCTGTGTGTGTTTTTTCCTTCAAAAATCACCCCAGACATAAATCTATATGGTTCTCGTATGATTTAACCAGAATTAACGGTTTGTATGGACTCCTAAAGACACGTTGACACACAGTCTGGTTCGGTTATGTTTCTTAAGGTATTATCATGTGATGAAGATGATGTTCATCATAGCCGATTTCGGCTACGGCGACCGTATCAAGGCTATTTTATTCAAACATTAGAGCTTAATTGCTCAGCTCTCCGACGAGGTGCTCGTTGGTGTCTGGCATATCATCATCATCAAATTTACGAAAAAAATACATGAAAGGGTTATTCAGGCTAGCTTCAGTTCACGTAGAACTTTGTCCACGTTCTTACTTCACCTTGTTATTAAACTTTGACTTTGAATATAATTATTATCTACGTAGATTATTTTTTTACGCACTGGTTGACTGGTAGATAATACCTACAACATTTTGCGTTACATACAGTTTTAATAAATAAATAAACCTTTTCCTGACAATTAAAGAACACAAAAATTCACACACACACATTCATTCAAAACACAATAATTGCACAATTACACAAAACACAATCATTAAGTCAAAATCAATAACCTGACTGTAAGCAACTTCTTAGTTCAGACAAAATAAAAGCAATTCATACAAAAAAAAAATAATAGCAGAACGAAATACGTATTCTCGTTTTAAATATAAATCGCGTAGGAAATTCGACGGAAGGATATTCGACAGAATTCGATTGAGCTCGGCGGCAACGGGCGGGATCTAAATCTGTCTGGGATATATCTAGACCTCTATCGATCTGCCTTCAGGCCTGAAACTGAAGGCTCTGAATCATTTATAGCACTTTTTTAGGACCTGCCTTAGTTGGGTTTAATGGTGTACCTAGATTTGCTGAAACCTTTTTTGGGTTGAGTAAATGCAGGATACAAACTATAGAATAGGAGAAGAATTTTATTTATTATTTTAAAATTTTTAAAATAATAAAAAAAAAAATTATTCATACAAAAAATTATAAACTAAGTATGTATTTAATCTAAACTACCTAGAGCGACTATCCTTCCTAGTATTCATATTATACATGTTGTAGTAAATATATGCCTAATAATTCATTATTATTCATCATTTTGTGTAAATCAATCATGTAAATAAGTTAATTTTTTTTGTATGTGCGAATTTGTTGTCATAAATTACAAACTTTTTTATTTCACTTTCTTTAGGAATAGTTTAAAACTGCTTTTGACACTAATTATTGCCACAGTCGATGTTGCACTAAATCAGTTCAATACTGTTTGTAATAAGAGCATTTATTCAGATGAAAGATTTTTTTTTACTGATAATAGGCTCGCGTTTTACCACCATCTCACCTGATGGTAAGTGATGATGTGGTCGATGATAAAGCACGCTTACTTTGAAGTAAACAATTTACTCTTGACTTAAAGACCCCCAGGTTTTAGCTATCAGGAAACACAGACTCCGGCAGGGAATTCCAGTTCTTAGCCGTACGCACAATGAAAGTATTCCCATAACGTTTTGTGCGTTTGGGTTGTAGTCCGATGATGGAACGGGCTTAGTTGAATTAGATTGTGCAATTCCATCGCACACTCCCTGAAATTTAACTGATACAAAACCGATAGACTTGCAACTCGTCGCTGATGTTCAAGGCTATGGAGCTTTGACTCGACCAGTGCATCGTTGCCAGTAAGTTTCTTGGCCCATTTCTCGATAGACTCAAGTGTATTGGACAGATCTGTCCCGAAGATGGGAGCAGTACTCCATACACGAGCTTGATATGAATTGAGCATCTGTTCCGATGTAAAGTACCGTCTTATCTTTGCTAGGATTCCCAACTTTTTTGCTGCTAGTTGAGCGTCAGCCTCGATGAACGAAAATCAAAGATGATGATGATTATTGTAGCCGATTACGGCTGCGGTGACTGTATCATAGCTATTTTTGTTTATTTAACAAGAGCTTAGTTGTTTAGTTCTTCGACGGTGAACCGGTGATAACTAGCAGTCACTTTGTTAGAGCTAAGAAGACCATGTCGCATGTGGGGCACGTTAGCACAAAAATAGTGTATGGCCGCTGATTTACATAAATACAGTTTGAAAGAACTCGCGAAAGAATACGTTTTTATAACAAGTTGCCAAAGTATGTGACAGATCTTAGCGAGGGAAAGTTTAAACCCATATTAAACGTGTCCTTTTGAAAAAAGCATATTTTAAGATTAAGGATTATGTTGAAGATAAGACTGCTTGACAATTATTCCTTCTGCACATGTGGCTTCCCTGGCTTATTGTGACTGCGTTATTGTATAAAGGTCTATTAACAACCCCACTTTTTTGTGTTGTTGTTACTTGTTGTTCTTATATTTATTTTATTTTACTTGTATATTTTTTATGTCATTTTCTTTAGTTTATTTTAGTTTATTAGTTTTGTAAAGCTAATTTTAAACACTATATACTCTGAGATACATTTCTGATTAGTTATATTACATTGTATTATGTCAGTTAGTTTATTCTGTCCTCTCATACCAAAAACAAAATAAAAAATTGTATCTATTATGCAAAGATTGTGAAAATCAAGAATACTTTTTTAAAAGAGTAACCGTGGAGTTTCTTACCGGTTCTTCTCCATAGGAAATGACCAATTTCGAACCATGCATTAACTTCTGAAGTTTTATGAGTAGATGTAGGCCTACGTAAAATAAAATAATTTAGATTTTTTATTTTGACTCTTAGGGTATTATGTTTTATAATATTATAGCAGTTGCTCGCGATTTCGTTCGCGTGGGAAGTTTTTCCCGCGTAAATCCCGATCCCGTGGGAATTTCGCGAAATCCCGTCTTAGCGAGTATCTACGTACTAAAAAGGAACCCCCATGCCAAATTTCAGCCCGATCCGTCTAGTGGTTTGGGCTGTGCGTTGATAGATCACTATGTCAGTCAGTCAGTTAGATGATGATTTATAATAGATTACCTACTTAAATATATTAGGGAAGTGGTGGTGGCTCAGTGGTGATTTAGCCCAGACAGGCAAATTAATTTTTATCATCACCAGTGATTTCAAAACGGTGAAGGAATCTTGAGGAAACCGGCGTGTTCGAGAGCATGGTTCGTTTCCGTCTTATAGAGAAGAGGCTACAGGCCTCCTGGCAGGGAAAACGTTACGGGCTGATTACATTATATTATATATATTTTTTTTGTAAATTGGTTATAAATAACACTGTTACACGTCATGTTTTTTTGCGTGTTTAGTTCAGCTTGATGAGGCCGGTATTTCCTAACTGACTACTCTGAGAAGAAACACCGAAACAAACTCAGACAAACTCTTGTCTCTTTTAAAGTTCAGACAATTTGTATTTGTATATGAGAAGCATGTAGGTTCATGTCTGTGGTATTCCTTTGAGGAAATAACCACGCAAATTTGAGCGGACCTGTCCAGACAGTGCAAGCATTTGTCAGTTATCGTGTAGCTCAACTTAGAACTTAAGGAGCTCAACAATTTGACGAACAATACCAAAGTAAAGACATTTGGGTAGGCCACACAAGTACTCAAACTGATTGACATGATTAAATAAATTGCATTTATGTCTATCTATCTATCTAAAAAGTACATAAATAACTTAAGGTTAAGTAATTGCTTGTACTTGAATAACTACACTATCGAATTAGATTACCCTGTAATGTATCTATATTGTTTACCCAACAAACAAAAATTGCTCTTGTAGTGGCTTATATTGCCAAAAATAATATTCTTATAAGAGCCGTATTATCGCTAATAAGGGTGCGTTTGGGCACAAAGTATAAGGACAATAACCTTATACCCCCCCTTATAGTTGCTTTCTTGTCCGCTTTTTTTCCTTATACGTGTTATATTATGACAATGAAGATGGCCAATATGCTTGTAGGAATCATATAGAAAGCGTTAATACGGGCGATCAACGTTATACGTGTTTTATTATGGTCCGATACAAGGGAGTTAAACTCATTGCGGCAAATAAAAGGCTCTTAAAAAGCCGTAAGCCCTTATAGCCGTCTGCTTATGATTTTGCAAAAAGTCTTTTTCTTAGTAATTTACATTTTCGAAACAGTTTGGCGAATAAAGAGAAACGTCAACCATTTTACTGAAAAGTGAACCGTAAGTTATTATTTTATGTAATTTATCTACCTGATTTATGTGCTCGTTTATAGTGAAAAGTGGATGGGAATTCAAATGCACGATAAAATATGGTACGCTGAGTGTTGTAGTATCAACCCGCCCTTGAATTTAAGCGGTTTTTGTGCTATAAACCTAGACTAATTATTTAGTCATGTTATATACAGTGCTTTTATGAGAGCAAAACGATTCGCACATCGTCTACAAGGAATCTATGAGAGTGAAGACTTTTTAATGGCATCATTTGCTGCTTATGCTATCGCCATTTTACACATCGTTAGGGTTCCTTTCTCACGAACAAAATCCTGTACCTAGTCAGTCTTGTTCCCATATGTATAGAATTTATGTTTCATTATGGTTGGGTTGGCTGGAAGAGATCTCCTTTAGGGATAAGCTTGCTTTAGTGCACTAGTTTTAAGTTTGGAATATAATTATAAGTACACAATAAAGAATAAAATTATATATATAACTAGCTTGTGCCAGCGGCTTCGCCCGCGTGGGAAGTTTTTCCCGTGTAAATCCCGATCCCGTGGGAATTTCGCAAAATCCTTTCTTAGCGGATGCCTACGTCATAACATCTTCCTGCATACCGAATTTCAGCCCGATCCATCCAGTGGTTTGGGCTGTGCGTTGATAGATCACTATGTCAGTCAGTCAGTCAGTCAGTCAGTCAGTCACCTTTGGGTTATATATATTTAGATATGTTTGTATGCAGATATTGCAATGGTAGTATACATATTGGCAAGAGTTGACAAATTCCTACAAAGAAGAGACCTTAATTTACATAATATGCGATGGCCATGGAAGTGGACCCATTTTATTTTAAGAAAGGAATGTTTTAATTGTACCTACATATCCGACCCTTTCTAGTTTACCTTTACACTTTGTAAAAACTATATTCTAATTACTATGTTACAACATGCTAAGTTTCTCTACAGTTTTATTATTAAACTAGCTGTTTCCAGAGAACTTGTTCACTTATGTTAATTACTAAGATATTTTTATTTTTAAATTGTTGTAAGAAAGACTGATGATTGAAGTCCTGTCTTAGGTAAGGTTTAAAAAACGAGTTTTGATAGTAAACCAAGTAGTAGTATACCAAGAGATAGCTTCCAAATCAGGCATCTTTCACAGGTTATGTTCAAACAGCAATTTCTGTTGTTAACCCACCAACTGTTTCGCAGGCTAGCTGAGAGAATATTGAGGTCAGTCCTTAAACCAACAAATACAACATTTTAAATTAGCCTTCCTTTAGACAATGCTCGATTTAAGAGCCACTCTTCTTCTAAATACGGCGGTGATATATTTTTAATTTCTTCTCTAAATACGGCGGCATGATAGCCCATAAAAATGATGAATTTAATAAAAATACGTGATATTCAAATTGGTTGTTTTATTTTACAAAGTATGGATTAATGGTGTAAAATACAATACCGAATTATTTTCTACATTTAACAATTTACGTTTAATGGCAGCGCATGAAAAGTCACATATTTTTTTTATTTACTATGAGTGTAATCTTCACATTTATAAATATTAATTAATGAGGACTTTAAGGGGTAGTCAAATGCGTCAACTAAATTATCCATGCAGTATCCTTCTAGTTGTATGTTTTCAGTGGCGTGCCTAGGGTTTCAAAATAACGCAAGCCCAATAAAATTTTAACCGATTTCAAAAAAAGAAAGTTCAGTTTTCGACTGAGTATGTATGTACCTACGTATGTATCATCGCAATTTTCTCATAAACTACTGGTTAGGTACAATAAATTAAAAGTGAATTCATCCATCTTCTTCTTTCCTCTTCTTTCTTCAATTTCACTCTTGCTCGTCGTGCGGTGAATGAGGTAACCAAAGCACACTGAAGGCATGCTAGTGCTAGATTGAATATAATAAACATATCAGCAATTGCATACCTCCGGTGGCTTTGAAAAAAGCCGTTTGGTTTGCTTCATTGCTTGAGGGAACAAAGTTATGGTAAGTAGTTGCTTCCTTCGTAACAGAACCCAGGTTACAGACAAAAAAAAAAACAAAACAAAAAGTTACAAAACGAAAGTTAAAAAATAGCTAGATAGAATGTAATAAGGAATTTAAATAAATTATTTATATTCTAATTGGAATCGTCTATCTTTCTTAAGAAATGATTTAATTACATCAGAGTAAAATGTTGGTGATCGTTTTAATTCTACCAACAACTGTTTTTCAATAGCTATCATTGATAATTCGGAAAGACGCTCTTGACCTTGTGTATTTCTCAGATAGGTATGGATACGTTTAAGAGACGAAAAAGCACGTTCCGCGGAAGAACTTGTAGCCGGAATAGTTACAACAAGTTACGCTAACTTTAACAGCTCGGGAAAGGTATCTTCGAGGTTATTCTCATGAATGAAATGATTGACTGATCTATTAAATTTTCGTTTATGCGATTTACTAGTCTGAGAAATACACAGATTAGGCGTCGGTTTTAATAAAGAAATTAACTGTTTTTTCTGAGCAAAGTTTAAAGATTTTACCTTATCTTCGCCAATCAAAACTTGAACGCACTTTAAATCCTCACAAGGTACAATTACCTCCATTGTTGTAGGTAAATCACCAAAACAATTGTATCACTGAGAAAATCTTAGAAAACAAACAAAACCTTTTCTCACTCACTCAAGCAAATGAAACTGAAGTTAGTTGCACTCTATAAATGTCGGGAACTACTCAAGTGTTGTCATTTAGACAAAAAAAGTCGCCAGGTATATGAAAAATCTAGCTAATTTTTTTTTTTATTTTTAAGATATTGCTTGAATACAGTCAAAATCTGTTATAACAACATCCAAGGGACCACTCATATTTGGTTGTAAAAACCGATAGTCGTAATAACTGGTGATGTTTTCAAGGTACAAAGTATTTTGTACCTATGATTTTGGTCTATATAACCGGTATGTTGTTCTAAATGATGTTGTTGTAAACGGTTTTGACTGTATTTAATTTCGTTATTTTAAAAGTCGCTAGTTTTTATTGTTGATAAATGTTAAAAAAGTTTCCAAACACGTTAAAAATCTCCAAGATCTTTCAACGTGTGGCTAAAATGGCAACACTGCAGAGTTGGCAAGCTGACAAGGTCACGCATACGCATGCAACTTCATACGAATGCCCTGCTTAAATCTGCCATAGTGATCGATATTTTTTAAGCACAAGGCCTAACTCGTTATACGGCACATCGCTATAAGTGCGAAAGTGACAGATATAGTATTTGAAAGCCCGGTAAAAGCCGGTGCGTGTAAGCGAGATAGCAATATGTAGATCATTAGATGCTACAAATGCGAAACTCTGCGCGCGAACAATCGCGATGCGTAGTAGTGTACTCAGTAGATACATTGTGTTATTTTGATAAGAATTAAGCGCGCGAACTTTTAAATAGTTCGGGTTTGACATTGATTCTCTATCGAGCATTTTTTAGTAAGGCTTTTGGGCTTATATGAAGGTACCGCCACTGTATGTTTTCAGTTTCACTTCAGGGCACTTCATAGTTTTGTGAGGTTTTTTGTTATCGTGTAAGTAATCCATTATGCAAGTAATGTCCAGTACCGATTTCAGTAATGCATATTTCTACTTTATTTGTTTTGAGCAATGTACACGCATCCAATGGCATTTTGTTTGGCATTACATGGTGTAATATTTTTAATAAGTCACTTAAAGCGATATGGGAAATGTTGAATTTCACTGCCCATTTTCTGATATCACTATGAATATCAATATTCATCAACTCTTCATTTAAAAATATGTCTGTATAACTTTCGCTACAATTATATTCTTCCTCACTGGTTTCCTTTTCATTCTTATTTTCTATAAAATAATCCTCTGCGGAACCGCTGGCTGATTCGTTGGTATTGGCTTCGACATTTTGTAGCATCATAGGAGTAGAGGTAGTGGGTGTAATGCTCACAAACATGTTTTCATAGACTTTTTACTTTTCTTCTGTGTGTCCAGTCTTTTGAATCCATTTTTTTTTGCTCCATAATAAATTTACAAAATCTCCTGTACTTCAAAATGGCGAATCTAGTTATGTAAAACATTTTAATGTAACCATATAGAGAATAATATCTTTATAATCACTGTACAAGGGAATATGGATTGCTTTCATCCTTGTAAAGATCATATAAAATGTTAGCATTTGTTTGTTGGATAGACGTCTTATCAAATGCTCCCATAAGTTAAAAAGCATCATAGTTACCTTGTGCATTACTTTTCTAAGAATAATTGGCCATATTAAAAGCCTTTATATGACTTTGAATATTATATGGCCAAAAAGCAATGTAACTAGCCTCTATAAGAAGAACACATTTTGAACCCTTATTGTAGCCGTATTAATTGGATTTATTAACGTATACCCAGCTAAATTATAAGAATAAAGGTAATATTAGCCAAATCTTCTAATAATGTGTCACTATAAGACACATTGACATAATAAATGCTCTTTTATAACACGTATAAGAATTTAGAACTTATAGACTTAATTTTATAAGCTTAGTTTGTTTGTTGGGTAAGTTCCTCATATTTAAGTGAACTTTGTGTATTTTCGAGACCTACATTTCTTAAAAACGGTGTGTGTGATGCAGTAAAATTTTTAATTGATTTAATTTGATTATTTTTGCAAAGAAAAGGATCCTAATCATAATATGCTATGGTTCAGTACCTAAATCATCTTCAAAATAATGGGCTAGGTTTTTAGTGTCCAAATACTCCTCCTAGTCGATATAGACTACGGCGGCTAATTTTATTTTTATCTTATTTGACAGACCTGTTGGTCTAGTGGTCAGTGGCCCTGACTGCTATGCCCAAGGTCGTGGGTTCGATGCCCACCCAGGACAAATGTTTGTGTGATGAGCGCGATCATTTGTCCTTTGTCTGGGTGTAATTTATCTATAACATGTATGTATTTAGAAATATATATGTATGTTTATCAGTTGTCTAGTGCTCATAGCACAAGCTCTGCTTAGTTTGGGACTAGATGGCGCTGTGTGAAAAGTTGTGGAATATTATTATTATTATATTTATATTATATTATACTACGCAAAATACGCGCCTGGTCGTGGAGTTGCGGATACCTGCCCGACATACATACATAAATGCATACATATTATATTATAATCGATTGAGCCAAATGCGCGGGAGATATTATAGTGCATAAGTATGTGTGTAGGTACAGGTGCACTCTCTGTTCCTTTACTCACTCACACACTTGCGTTCATTACGCAATCCGACCGGAGAGAGATCAGGCGCAGGACCAACGGGTTAACGTGCTTTACGAGGCACGGGGGTTATCACACCACCAACTTCCAAACTCCGGGTTACTACTGAGAAAGGAGATGTTTCATTTTCGGCCATCAGATGTACACTTATCGAAATAGAGAAAAAAATACTACAAATTGGGGAAAAATATTATCTGGTGAATTTGAGCCTGATTTGTTGTGTACAAAAAATATTAGTTTTTCAATTATTGCCATGTTTTATTCAACATGGCGTCTCGTTTGCTTGCATACTTCATTTGTTCTGAAATCATGTCTCATCAAATCAATGTTACGTAGATAATTAAAAAATGTGTGTATTCTTGTAGTGTTAAAAATAAATTACTATTATTCCCTTGTACATATTTTTGAGTAAACATAATTAAATGTGATGATTTCATTGTTACGAAAATCTTTAGTGTCCATTTTTGAAATGTGTTTCTGAACGAATTCAAAATAACCACTATTGTTGTCTTGAAACTCTCATCAGTCACTAGTCAGTCAGGTCCCCGCTAGGGTAATATTGTTCTGTGGGTTAGTTCTGATGAACAAAAACAAAACATGGTTAAGTAAACGTCATTTCTACAACCTGTCATGGCTGTCATAACTCTTAGGACAAACGTCAAACATTTTTAATTTTTATTTTGTACATAAAAACCATTTGATATATATATATATTTTTTTTAACTTGGTAAAATTATCAAATAAGTCCTCCCACTCCGGGCAGGGTGGGAGGGACTGTCAGACTTTTACTGACTAAAATCCACGGTGTTCCTTCAATAGCCCTTTACGTACCGGGGCCACGGTAACGGTATGAGTCCCACGACCCCGGCAGGCTTCGGCCCTCTGCAGAGGGGGGCCTCGTCATGTTGCTGACGCTCTTTGAGGCGCGCGTGGAACTCGACGCGCCGTCGACCCGGGCATGGTCCATGGTCGGACAGCGAGTTGCCCTTTACTCGCTGTCCGCATGCCCGCGCCTACGGTGGCCGGAGATCGTCGGCCGACGTACGACGCCGTGGGCGTCTACCACTGCGGCTGGGCTGGACGGAGGACGCCATCCTCTCCCTCACGCGGCCCGCCTCCTCCTTCGGAAGCATGACTGCTTCGCAGAAGGAGGCGACCGCTTCCCACTCCCTCTCGCCCCGCAGCATGGCCTCGACCAAGGCCGGGCGCGAGAGGTCTCCGCCTATTGTCGCCGTGAGGACACGTCGGTGCTCTGCCCAAGCTGGGCAGTCCTGCACCTGTCCTCAGGGCGACCCTCGCAAACCATTTGATATTATGAAAAAATGTTACTTTAATCTATTCAGGGGTAAGTTTCCCAGCTTTGCTGAAATGTTATGGCCGGAGCCCCATATAAAAATGAAACATCTCCTTTCAATCAAAATACCCAATAGCACTTATTGCCCGACCCGAGAATCGAACCCGAGACCTCTTGCTCAACAGTCGGGCTTGCGACCAATAGGCCACCGAGGCATTTTGGAGTCTAAAGAGAGTCTAAAAAGGAAATTAAATAAATTATGTTAGTGCAATAAAAATAAAAAAGAGCCTTGATAGAATTTTTTTTAGTTTCATATATTAAAATCAATGACAGACGAATGGGTAGCCTTTATAACACAGGATTTTTCCTAGCATAGGGGCCATCGAACAAAAATAACATGAAAAATCATATGTACATCTTTGTGAATTCTAGATATAAGTTTGTAATTCTTTTATGCCAAATAAAACTAAAAAAAAAACTCAGTTCAATGATTTGGTATAATTTCTTACACAGGGGTGTTATGATTTTTTCTTGACCTACTTGCATTATAGTTTTGAAAATACTATAAAAATGTATCAAACCCAGATAAATAACAATCTGATAATAATATATTACCTTAACGCATTCCATTATATTATAACCTTTATTACGTCATAACAAAGATGAGCCGTGCGAATATAATTCATCCCCACTGCTCGGTGACGTCATAACCACGTAGAAACCGTTTTATTATGATTATCACTCCGCGTAATGGTCCCGTCTTATATTTATTGCCACAGAATTAGGTGACACGAGGAAAATGCTGGAAGATTTACATTGAGTAAAAAAATGGGACATAAGTACTTCAATTTACTGATTAAATGACGTTTATTACTCCATTCATCCCAAAAGAAAGAAAGAAGAAACTACATGGACCAGCAGAAGGGAAAGCAAATTAAAGGACACACCAGCTAAAATAATTGGCATCGAGACATTTAAGTAAAACACTTATGCATCGTAACTACAATTTCAGACAACAATAATTTTGTTAATTGGGGCATAGAAGAATGCTGCTACCTACCTTCTTAACAGAATCACTCAGTCGCAATGTTAAACAGCCACACAAGGGCCAATGACCTCTATCATCGCGAAAGCCAATTTTGGACGTCTCATTGATCCAGAAACCAATTTGGAAGTAACGATCAATCTAGCTTGCGACATCTCCAGATGGATCTAATTAGAAAGGAGAATGAGCAGATTTGCTCCACCCCCCAAAAGTTGTACCTACTTGGGAATGTAGCGTGGATTGGTGCAGTGACTTAAGGTACCGGAAGCATTCGGTGCTCTCCGGCAGAAGCCATACGACAGCGTCACAAGGCAGCTGCAGGTGTCCTAGGGCGTCTATTGTCTGTCTACGACCGCTGTATAAGCCTGTCGTGCCGCTTTGCCTGACTTCGCTTGATAACCAGCTACCATGCTGAGCAGAAGTATGATTATGGGTTATGTGCAATAAAGGACATCGGTCATAATCGTACACAAGAAAAAATAAGTACTGGCCAGAAAGAAAAATACAGACTTCCTTACGGGAAAATAACGTTCAAGAAGCACCTGAGGCCATAGACAAATGACATTCTGATAGCGCTTCGGTACTCGCAGTCACTGACAGAATGACATTTCTTCAAACATTTCAAAATAATATCACGCTGTTGTTTCCCGTGAGGAAATTGTATTTTTAATTCAGACACTTTAAATTACTGCGTACAAAATGATCGACAACGAATTAATCTCTTGGAAAAAAAGCAAAACCATCATCTTGATTTCCTTCCTTTGAAAATATTTTGGTTAATTTATGTTATTAAGACTTCATTATTTTCAAAAGACCTTACAAAGAAATAAGTAAGGCCACAAATTATCTGAACTTCAAACTCCAGCTCTTGATAAGTGTGGCTTTTGTGGAGGATTGCGTATATAGCATCAAAGAATAATCTTAAACAACAAATTGACTAACTGTCAACTCAAATAACGGTAAATTCAAATCTTTATTGTCATCGTTTGACATGGCAAATTGTGACAAGTCGTTGACAAGTGAATCAATCTGCTAAACCAAAATGTACCCTTGACTATAAATCTATATTGATTGCCGTAACCGTTGAGACACGTTGGCCGTAACTTCCCCATGGAATGGTAATAGGACAAAATATGTATAAAATTCAGACACGTGTCGATATTGGACGGCGGCCATCTTCTACAGTGAACCAAATACCGTATAATACACATTCACGAGCAAAGTTAATAATGAATACAACAAAAAGAATTATCAAAGTTGCTGCAATCGTCTGACATTAAGCATACATACATTTTGGCAATTAATTTTTAGTATGCCAAACCGAAATTTCTATAAATTATTAACCTCGTAGGTACTAAAATTAGGCGCAATATCGGTTATCAATGTGAACTGACCGTACTGTATCGAAACCTATTCTCATTTAGTTAGTAAAAAGTAAAATATTTAACTATATACTCGGAGTTGGCGCCCCTAATAGAAGGGCAACTCATGATTACTTATTAATGAGCAACTGAGTAACACTCGATTCAACTAAATCAGAGAAATAATTATTGATTATAATATTATTATATTTAGTACTTAAATTTTAATTTATATTCATTGACATATATATTATAAGGACTGGGCGGACCGCATGTTATAATGACGCCTCGAACTTGGTCCCAAAGTGGTCAAAAAAATATGTTCTGTGACTAGAACGCGATCGGCTATCTTCGGGAGGAGTCGTCAGTTTTACAAGCAAAAATACCAAATTGTGTTGTGAAGGGTTGCGTGAACTACGACATAAAGCACAATAAAACAAAATATAACATTTCAAATCACTGATAAGTTAAAAATATGTCATATATCAACTTCTAACATTATTTAAAACAATTTTCTTTCTTGTTTGTCTCAACCTTTAGCATAGACAACGCGAAGCCGCGTAAAAGTGCGACATAACTTTGCAGCGGCGCGCGTTGCAGCCGATGAAATAAAAAGGTTTAATAATATTACTATAAGATTAAATTATGTACAAAATTAATTTTTATTCTTTATTAAAAGCAAATTAAAATGTATTTTTATGTACAACAAATATAAAATTCAGAAACTAAAAGGATTTTTTTATTTCTTTGTATGTACCTCGAAAATTACCAGACCCCGCTCTTACAAGGCTACGTCTAGGAGCAGACCACGCCGATTGACATCTTAGTTATAGTAGATGGCGCTAGTGTGTTTTGTAGGGCGACCGCGTCCGTCAAATGTTCTGACGACCGTATCTTTACTATTTAAATCAATGTTTATATTATTGTTTTGTTTGTTTGTCATTTTGTGCGATTATGTTCTGGGTCACAATCAGCCCAAAAACTATTATGTGTACGTTTTATTAAAATTGGATTGTAACCTATTGTAATTGCCTTGTGAATAAATAAATATAATATATGGTGAGGTTTATTCGGAGGGGAAATCTTAAATGCTTTAAATATAACTAAGTATTTACTATGTGCTATACATATGTCTGAATCTCAAATTATAAAACTCATATTTGTTCCAGATACAACCCAATTTCATGACCTGGTAATTCTTTTTCATTCTAGGTTACATATCTGGAAGAAATCGCAGAATACGATATGTTTGTTTTGGAGATAGTAACTGCTTCTAACTCTAAACTAGGTCCTTAACCAAGATTACAAAAGTAGCCAATAAAACACGGTAGATATTTTAGAAAAATTCGTTATTTTACATAAAATTATCCTGGTGTACTAGATAACAGATAAATCGAAAAAAATACCACCGCTTCTATAAGCTTTCTACTCACGAAATGTGGAGGTATTTTGCATACCCCCTTTTCGAAAGTTCTATTTCATAGCTACCTATACACTTCAAGCAAGATGAAAAGACTCGCACCCAACCCCACAATTTTCATTCCACAAGAATTAACAAACATAAAATAACCCCCTTAAAATTTAAACCACAGTAATGACCCCCTCTTCAATCAGACTTCGAGCCACTGCATGACACTCAATATTCCAAGTATTTCGACTACAAATCCTGCCTACCCCACGAAATTAACAAGGGATTGGTTTCTTACACCAATCTCAACGAACTGTAAAAGAGGGTTTTCAAAACCACTACCTACCAATTATTTTAACCACTAAATTGTATGGTGTGGACTTTTTAATTACGATGTAAAATAAAATTTGAGGGTTTAATCAAACATCAGTGGAATGGACAAAATAATTAAAATATTTATAATGGGTCTTAGCGTGGGGTTCTTAAATAAAACATTTAATAAAATTTTCTACCTCTCTTTGGTTCTAGACGGCTTCGTACGACCTAATAGAAAGTGATTATTGCGCGAATACTTAATCCTCATGTCATTTGTTTCGCAACCAACGCGCTATCCGGTTATTATGAGAATAAATATATTATTCTCATTAAATCGAACGTATATACAAAAGTGAACAATTATTTATGTATTTCTTTTCTTTTGTTTGAAGAAGTTCATAATCTGGGGCCATACCATGACGTCGTAAAGCGAGAATCATTCGAGCGAGAAAGAGGGATGAAGCTATGCACGCTATATAGCTCCATCTCTCTTTCTCGCTCGAACGACTCTCGCTTTAACACGTCATGGTATGGCCCCTGTACTGAATTTGAACCAAATAGCTCTGGATAAAATTGGCTGTGAAGTACGAGTGATAAGCTTTTCTTCCGAGGGGAAAATCATTAAATGTTTCCTTTCTAGTTGGAACGGAAGGGAGTATTAGACTTCTACACTGGCTAAATACCTACCCTGGGCCTTCAGTTGCTCTTTCTAATTCCCGCAACCTCGGGTTCTCGTATCACCTTAGATTACAATTATTTATAAAACATACTTATTGTACCTATTTATAAAGTTGAAGACATATTTTAAAATTACCTATTTAATTATTAATTACAGAAAATGTATTGATAATAAAACTTCTATCTACACACCCTATTTTAAAAATATGATGTCATCACATTATTCAGTTATATACATGCATGACAAAGATCCATTATAACTTGAATTTTATATCAGTGTTCGAAAAAGTTTATTGATAACAGTTTTACCGGGTAACAAAATAGGGTCCGGGACTACGTAAACACTGTACATTTCCATTATAAGCCATTCTTTATTTCTTTGGTTTCTGTACAATGAAAGGTCAGCTTACACTGGTAGAATACTGGGTGTAACGAGAAGATCCCTATCATATATAATGCAAGTCAATATGTATGTAAATGTCGATTCACAATAAGGGACGTAATTTGTGTTAAGAATTGGATATCAATCGAGTTTTTTTTTATTAAAAATACACACATCAAAAGTGTCTAGGGATCAACATATATTTTTGCAATAACTTTTCTCCTGATTGATATTAATTAAAATTTTCTTTAAGGATTCATCAAATAAAGTGTTTTCGTTTGTCACAGTAACGATAAACCAAGTCACCTTTGCATTAATAAAGAAATTTGCCATTTTCCTAATAAAGGGATTTTTGACATTTGAACCACTAACATTAAAGTTCGAAAAAAAGACTGAAATAACAGTTTTCTTTAAAATTTTATTGGGTAACTTAAACAATTAATAATCCGTGTTTCTACCGCGAACACTAACAACACAAGAACATCGGTTTGGCATACTCAAAATGAGTTCATCCAAATCACGCTGTGGAATGGCCGCCCATGTTCGTTGCAACAACAATAAAAGGTCTTCTTGCGACTATATATATATAGGATACCCTCCATATTTGGCAGAGCTCTTCTCTGTAGCATATCCCATGCATGCTCAATCGGGTTCAAGTCTGGCAACTGAGCAGGCCAGAGCAGGACATTGATATTAGCTGCGGCGAGAGTCTGTCTTACAACTCTTGCGGTGTGCGGTCGTGCATTATCATGCATTAACTGAAATAAGGGACCGATTTGCACTTGTAGAGGAACGATGACGTCAGATACAATCGTCTCAGCATAAATTTGAGCGTTGAGGTTGCCTCTGATCCAAATCAACTCAGTTCTTCCGCCGATCCAAATACCCGCCCATACCATGATAGTTCCACCACTATAAGGATGGACTTCCTGGCAGGATTTTAATCGCTGTTGGCGTCCAGGGGTTCTCCAGTGTCGTATACGTCTTGTATCCGGTCTCATACCAAAACGAGACTCATCAGAAAAGCACACGAAACGCCATTGTTCTTCTGCCCAATTTCTGTGTTCAAGAGCCCATTGATATCGAATCCTACGATTGTGCATTGCTATAGGTGGTACCCGTAGCGGTCTTCGGGAATGAAGGTTCACTTCATGCAAGCGGTTTCTGACTGTTTGGTCGCTAATTAAGTTCCCTGAAGAGTGATGAAGCCTCACGGCTAACATCATGGCGGTTATTGTTGGAGCTCTTCGAGTTAAGATTTGAATGTATCGGTCTTGTCTCCGTGTGGTGCAGCGATACCGTCCTCCATGGCGCTCAGCCACGGCACCAGTGCTTCGGTAACGTGTCCAAAGTCGACTGATAACACTCTGACTTGTATTCAGAGCTAAAGCCACAGTACGTTGCCGGGAACCAGCTTCTATCATTCCCACGGCTCTGAGGATTTTTTCCCTGCTTAAATGACGTTGCCGCTCCATAATAACGTTGGTTTTAATCAGTAGTAGGGAAACAGTAGCACTAATAATGTCTTCAATGCGTTGTATGTTTTTATAGGGAAAATACTGACAGCTGATTTTCATCTTTTACTCGAATTTGATTAACAGTTCCTGTATCAAATTATGAAATGCACCAAAAAGGATCCACATAAATTTATAAAATCATAAATTTATTACAAAGCCACATCTCAATCTCAAGAAATCCGCATAAAAATGCTTGATCCCTAGACACTTTTGATGTGTGTAGGTTCGCGTTTGACCACCATCTCACCTGATGGTAAGTGATGATATGGTCGAAGATAGAGCACGCTTACCTAAAAGTAATCTATTCACTCTTGACTTAGACTTCTAGGTTATAGCTATCGGGAAGTTGAAATAATAAAAGCCATACAGATCGTTCTAAAATATTTATTAATGCTTACCAAGGTCGATCCGTGGATCGGTAACCATCTTAATATATTGAGATTTCTTCGACCCTTGGAAAGCACGTTAACTAGTTGGTTTCGACTGTCATCTGTTCATCTTTGACAGTCGTTCCAGGTACTCAGATTCCCAAAACACTTACACCAGTCTTAATAAAGGGTATTACTTTTACAGAGTCTGTGTTTCTTAATAATAAATAAAGCAATATACCGGGAATTTTTAAAACAAGAGTGAATAGGTTACTTCTAGGTAAGCGTGCTCCATCTTCGACCACATCATCGCTTACCATCAGGTGAGATTGTGGTCAAACGCGAGATTATGTACAATAAAATAAAAACCACTAGGTTGTGGAGGTCAGATAGGCAGCTTCTTAATGTAAAAACACTGATACGCAACAGCATCTGGTTAGACTCGAAGCTTAGTTGGAAAATGGCTAAGCGGATGATGGATTCAATATGGCATCTTTGAAGAAAGTTGTTCATGTACTTTGGCAGAAGGAGTTCTTAAAATTAAAATTTAAAAGCGTCTATAGTCTAGGATAAGGTGTCGGACTTGTGATCGAGAGGTCGCAAGTTCGAATCCCATCCATTACACTTTGCCGTGAACCCACTCCAGACATAAGCATATTTAGCTTAGTTGGAGGGGTTATTAAGATTGCTAGTAATGTGAATTCTACCCACATTGCTAGTAATAAAAATAAAAAAAATATGAATACACATATCCGTAAAAAAGATATCAGTATAAGTGTCCCAAGACGCTGAAGACCACAGGAAGTAAACGCGCATTGCAAGGGCTGCTTTATATAGTGAAAAGGTATCATAAATCACAACCGTTCTGTCAAAAATTCACCACTGAGGAGGAGGGTAAATTGCGCTCTCATTGCATTCCTTTACATACCTATAACTACTGTAGGGTATTGTGGCGCAACTTGGTTGCGATAGACCGAGTTGATTGATAGAGCCCTATCCTAAGTAAAAATTATTTCTCTTAGAAATGGACCGGCAGTGTGAAAGATTAAGGATAAGAGTGATAGAAACTGGATGAAATTGAATAAGATATATAGACATGTGAAGAGCAGTGGTGGTAGCTAGTGATTATCTGCACGTCTTATGGGTAAGTCGTGGGTTCGAACCCAAACACGCAGTGTGATTTTTTTCTGAAAACATTGAAGGATCACATCCTGGGGAAACTAGCATGTCATACGACCGAAAATTCGTAAAAATGCAATATGTGGAGACAGTTCAAGGGGCTAGAGGGTTACATTTGCATAAGTACTTATTTTTAAAGATTTCCTTTTACACAAACCTTCTGAAAATAATATCTATACAACAGAAAGTATTTCCATATATGTTTCTCTCAGTTTTAGCCTTTAAAAGTCCTGATTTTCTATTTAATTTAGCTCCTCTTGCAGACTGTACTCAAATCATATACAGGGTTAAATGTAAAACACTGAAAACCTCTCAGGACTATGTTACTAACATCATAATCAACAACTTTTGTACTATTATTATATTCTTTTAAGAATTCGTCATATTTTAGTTCACTATCGTTTATACTATCGCTTTCTTTTGCTTTGCATAGACGCTACATGCGTTTAGGGCGTTCAATTTAAATATTTTTATTTTTGTATGAAAATCTGGTGAACTAAAATATGACGAATTTTTAAAAGTCATAGAATAAAAGTTGTTGATTATGATGTTAGTAACATAGTCCTGAGAGGTTTTTGGTGTTTTACAATTAACCCTGTATATACGTATCCACTAATATTCTAAATGCCGAAGGTTGTCTATTTCAGACGCTTTCACAACTAAACCGCTTGACCATAAAGCTGTGTATTTTGTTATTCATCTTGCCATCAGGGCTGTAATAGGGAATTAAAGTTATCAGGCAGCTAGTATGTGATATAGAAAAAAAAATCTACTAAACTGCTGTCTAATAGCCATTCCCCAAGTTATAAAACGATCCCTTATAATTTAAATACATTATAAAGAGACATACATCATCGATTTGTCATCGACTTTCTACCAATGAAAGTCCACCCCTGTTTAGAGGGGTGCAAAACATAAAGAAAGTTTATATTTTCATTCATAAAGCTATTGTGTAGCTATAATGGGCTTTAAAGGTCCTACTATGCGTATGCAGACGACAGCACAGTTTCTGAGAGATATGTGTCCAGCGCGCGAGCTGGTGGGTCACAGATCCAGTCTCTCCGTGAGGACATGGTCGGGCGCTTGAACTTGACCTTGAAGGCTGTTTCCGAATGGGGCGATGCCAACCTGGTCAAGTTTAATGCAGCTAAGACCCAGGCGTGTCTCTTCTCCGCAAAAAGGAGCCAATTTGAACCGGCTCCTACTTTCCGAGGTGTAACTGTGCCGATAACTGACCATATCGAGCTTCTGGGGGTAACATTAACTTCTACCCTCAATTTTGGCCCGTTTATCGAGGCTAAGGCTCAACTAGCATCAAAAAAGTTGGGAATCCTAGCAAAGGTGAGACGGTACTTCACACCCGAACAGTTGCTCAATCTCTATCAAGCCCAGGTTCGGTCGTGTATGGAGTACTGCTCTCATCTTTGGGATGGATCTGCTAAATACCAACTGGACGCGCTTGAGTCTATCGAGAAGCGGGCCAAAAGACTCATTGGCAACGATGCACTGGTCGAATCAAAGCTCCAGAGCCTTGAACATCGACGACGAGTTGCAAGTCTATCGGTTTTCTATCGGTTACATTTCGGGGAGTGTGCGATGGAATTACACAATTTAATTCCAACAAGCCCGTTCCATCATCGGACTACGAGACAAACGGCGAAGCGCCATCGTTACATGGTGGACATCCCACCCATACGCACCAAACGTTTTGGGAATACCTTCATTGTGCGTACGGCTAAGGAGTGGAATTCCCTGCCGGAGTCTGTGTTTCCCGATAGCTATAACCTAGGAGTCTTTAAGTCAAGAGTGAATAGGTTACTTTTAGGTAAGCGTGCTCCATCTTCGACCACATCATCACTTACCATCAGGTGAGATGGTGGTCAAACGCGAACCTATTCTAAATAAAAAAAAAAAAAAAAAAAATGCGTAAAGTAAGGGTGGTATAAAAATAAAAACGATTAGTCATATATTTATTAAAATGATTGGCAAAAAAATTGAGGTATTAGAACAAACGATGTTATTAAAATCAAGTTGAAGAGGCAAGATTTTTACACTATTTTAAGACGCAATGCCATCCCTTTACAAGATATTTCATGCCTCTTGTCATGTCCATCGTGCACGGCCACCTGGACCTTGCAAGTTATGAACGAGACCAATGAAAGAGGCGTGCAGGTAGCAGCATATTGGTCCAAAGATGTTTGAGCATCGACTTGAAAAGAAGAAGAGTATTTTTTTTTAATTAATTACAGATTCATTGGTCGAATCAAAGCTCTAGAGCCTTGAACATCGACGACAAGTTGCTGGTCTATCGGTTTTCTATCGGTTACATTTCGGGGAGTGTGCGTTGGAATTACACAACCTAATTCCGCCAAGCCCGTTCCATCATCGGACTACAAGACAAAAGGTGATGCGCCATCGTTACATGGTGGACATCCCACCCATACGCACAAAGCATTTTGGGAATACATTCATTGTGCGTACTGCTAAGGAGTGGAATTCCCTGCCGGAGTCTGTGTTTCCTGATCGCTATAACCTGGGAGTCTTTAAGTCAAGAGTTAACAGGTTACTTCTAGGCAAGCGTGCTCCATCTTCCACCACATCATCACTTACCATCAGGTGAGATGGTGGTCAAACGCGAGCCTATTATCAATTAAAAAAATAATAATAATTATAACCACATTACACACATTGCAAAATTTAAAACAAGATTAATAAGAAAAGAACAAAATTACAATTAAGGCGTTCATAGCGGTCACCAGAACAATAGTGCTGCCTTGAAACAATGTCAAATAACCGAATACTTTAAAAAAATTAAAAAAAAACGAATTTAACTAATTACATTTGTAATTTGTTAAAGTATTCGTTTTTTTTTAAGACCAACAAAAATTCTTCCTCAATGCGTCTAACATTCATAATACTATGTTTCAAAATTACAGACGCATCACTGGTAAGGTAGTAAAAGAGTGGTGGTATTCCCACTTTGTATAGCAATGCTTAACCAAGGTAAAACTCAGGCCCAAGAGTTGATGGCGCATCGTGTTCCACTCACTCCTCAATGAGCAGCCAGAACCAATGACAGGGTCTAATAGTGCCAGTGCCTGACGGTTGCGGGAAACTTCTCACAAGATATAGCGCCCCTAAGTCGCTAGATCAACTAAAATAATAGGGTGGGTTTTTAGTCAGTAGAAGTCTGACACTCCCCTTCCACTCTACCCAGAGTAGGAAAAGATGAATCAAAACCTTGTTGTTTGTCTGGAAAGATCTTTGAACAACACATGAACAGTAAGTTTAATTTGAAACTCCACTCAAACATTGAATGCAATTTGCATCATAAACTTGAATATTACTTTGGCCAGACTTGTGGAAAAGTAAATGAATAAACATTTCGAGAATATGTCTTAAAATTAATTTAAGCACCGGTAGAAATTTATTAGTTATGTATTCTGCAAGGCATCATAATTATGCAAATTATCGAATCAAACTAAATAATCTTATATATGATCTTGTAGAATATTATTATTTTTTTCGACTTAGCGAAACTGCTTATTTTTTTCTGATCTCGGACCATAGGAATTATTTCGATCGTACTCACATAAGTAGGTACCATTCAATGGATATCGAATATTGTATAACTTTATTCTGCAGAGTAACAATGGAGATTGTTGTTTAATCTTCTCCAAAATAATCTTCTTTAATTAATTAAATATACTCTATTGTTCTCCTTACAATATTTCTATCGAAACAAAAAGTAAAAATAGTGTACAGTCGGCGGTCTTATCGCACAGGGTTTCTCCCATTGGACGTTAGAGTGAATTTTAAATATTCTTGATTACGAAAGAATACGGCTTCACTCCTGAGAAGAGTAGGTAAGGGACAGTCGAAACAGCATCCTAAGAACAGTGAGTGAGAGTGTGCCCTCTCCTAATGATGAGATGATGATGTGATGGGTACACTAGATAATAAGCTACTGGGTATCAGTTACTAACATTTTATGGATTTTATGATCTGAAATAAAAAGATTGATTGATTGATTGTAAATGTCGACATTCAAAAGTGCCTCTAAATTACTAATTGATATAAACTTGTTTCAAAACCAATAACGATCAACAATATTTTATTGTCATAAGTATCTAAACCCAGTTAGCCGCATTAAATGAGGTTAGGTTTTAAAAAAATACAACATTACTTTTCACTTACAGATTGAGAAAAGTAAAATAATTATTATATAAAATGTAAGTGAGCAGTGATCATACATAATAAAAGTACCTATTACTTATTTTCATATTTCTATATAGGATGTAATATTAATTATATTAAATACAGAAGTATTAGGTTATTATGTGTTTTTTTAATCCAAAGGTTAGGTTAGGTTAGGAATGCCTTGCTGAATCAAGTCCGCCACTATTGTACATAAAGTTTAAGTAAGTAATTATTGCCCACATTTTTTTCCTAACTCAATCTTGCCAAGCTTTTGCTTCAAACAACCCCAAGGAACTCAAACCTTTGATATACGTGACTTTGACAAAGTCACGTATATCAAATGCATATAAAAATAACATAAAAAATATCTCTAATTAATTCTAGTCTGAACAAAAGTCAGCAACCCTATTTGTCTGCAGAGCACAGAATGCACGCGAGCAATTATAACACACCCTTGGTTAGGGGTGCCACCCTCTGCATGTATGGGGGTTGTGTTGTGAATCAATAGACGTGTTTGCTTAGATTATAGCATGCTGGGGTTTGGTCGATTTTTTTGGGGAATTGGGTGATTTTATTTATAACAAGCACTTCGCCCGCGTCTTCGACTGCGTGGATTTCGAAATAATTTATTGGCTATAGCACTCACCAGTAATGCACCTTACTACCAAATAAAGAATTTGATCATTAGTTCCGAAGATTACTTCCTACATATACGAACTTACAAACAAAATTTTACCTCTTTTTAATAGTATAGATACCCTTTCCGTACAAATTGTGAAACAAATTCCTCAGTCGTGTCCGTTTGTCTGTCTGATAAACTCAAAAACTACTGAATATATACTCATGTGTTTTCACCAACAGGTAGAATGATTCTTGAGGAAGATTTTAGTGTATAATTTATTAAGATTTTCTGTAAATTAACAGAATGGGACCGTGCGAAGTATTTTTTACATACTCGTAAGTCTAAAAACTTCCTTTCAACGTCGCTTCTATGAGTGCCAATTAAGGCAGATGTAATCCAAAAACTAAGATAAAAAAGTAAGCTGATATAAGAGCCGAGTCATTATGCATAATTCTTATGCATGATATTAATTTATATACATACAAAAGTTAATTTTGACAATAATGTAATAGAATTATTTCACAAATAAAGTTCCGAAAGGTTTACTTGTTTAATTCTGGAGTGTACTTCATAGAAAATAGCTCTGGGCCTCAACCGCTCAACTCACGTTACGCCAGTGGGCTTAGCTTGTTTCCTCCACAATAGGCGTACAAGCACCGACTGGGGTATTCCAGACCACTGTTTCTCTTTTGTTTTGAGAATATTGATAATAAGAGAGCAATTTTATTTTTTAACTTTACTTACAGCACGTAAACTAAAATAAAAACGATTAACTGACTAAATCCAAAAAAAATCTAAGTTATGGCATCGAAAAAATCATACGCGTCGCTGTCCACTGGTAATGTGGCCTAAAGACTTGTGGCATTACCTACCACGTTTTATGGTAATGCTTAAACTCAGTCCAAAGTAAAAGCCAGTCCTTAGGTCACGCTAAATGTCAACTAGGCGTCTTGAAAGATCTTTAGACAGCAAAATAGGTACTCAGATTAGTCCATTTCATAAAAATTTAATAGGTAGGAGAAATCCACTCATACTTAATAGTCATTCCCTTAATTGTTTAAGAGCGGCGGTATTGGTTAAAGACCTAACTTGTGAGTTGTAAGTTGTGGTTTCTAACCCAGGCAGGCACATTACTTTGTGTAACTTATATCATCACAACTACTCGCAAAACGGCGAAGCAAAACATCGTAAACAGACCCACTTATCCTTAAAATGTTTATTTTTCATTAGCATAGCAAAATAAGTCTTAGATAACAGTAAAGGTAAAGTGGCGTAGCTTCCTCAAGTTATTTTCAACGGCACTGCTATTTCATTAAGCGACAAAGTTAAGAAAGAGTTTGGGTTGACAAATATCTTTCTTGGGATCCTCAATTACACGAGGTGAGTCGCACATTATTTGCTTCTGCCTATTCTCTAAGATGGTTGCGTAACTTTCTGCCAGCTGCTACTAATATTGAACTAGCACATTCTCTGTTGCTCCTCATCCTAGACTACGCTGATGTCAGTTGTCTTGATCTCACAAAGGCACAATTTGATAAACATGAGCGACTTCAACATTTCTGCTTAATAAAATTTATATTTGGCATCCACAAATATGACCACGTGTTTACATTGTCTCTGTTTTACAGTATTCTGTTCAATCCTAAAACTCTCTGTAATCTTAAAGAACGATTCAATTTCCTTCATGACACACATGCAAAATCTATGACGTCATCGGAAAACTTAAGGCAGGTACCGAGTCAATCTTAATGACTTTGGACTAACAATTCAAAGACGTGTGACATAGCCTGGTCGATTACGGCCTATTACCTCTCATAGAGAGAAGGCCTGTGAACATTTTAGGCTAGTTATATTTAGTAGATAAATATAGACTGTATACAATGAAAGTTCGAGTAAATGTACTAAATAAATCATTCAGCGAGGGCACTTACATTGACATTTATAACCCCCATTGGCATTATCGATTCTTGTTGGTCGTGTAATGGACTCTCCAGCCGTGTTTGGGTGATTCGTTTACTACCACATAAATATGTATAAATGTATGTGCGTTTGTTTTTATGATGAGGTTTATTGGTTGACTGATTAAATATTTCTGCTCATGCAGAATGAAATCTCCATGTGGAACCCTTTCTTAAGTTCCTAATGTATTTTTTTTAAACTAAGAACTAGGAATCAAGAGTGCCTTTTGATCAACACCCAGGCCTGGAACTTCTAGGCCTTACAAACAGTTCGTGGGAACACGAAAGCCAATCGCGCAACAACTGCGCCAACAGTGTCGTCATTAATTATTCTGATGAGAGCATGCTAATATTACTTTTATGAAAAATACATGAGAAAATTCTGCTTATTTGTTAAGAAATCAGATCCGCAATTTACTTTTAAATGCAAAGCGACTGCTAGCCCTTCTTATCTCCGGGCACGCCGCAATTGCGGCGGTAAGACCCCTCTTTGAGGAGTGGCTACGGCGTCGGCGTCACGGCGTCCTGACCTACCGCATGACGCAGGTTCTCACCGGACACGGAAGTTTCGGGAGGTACCTGTGTCTGATGGGAAAGGAGGAAACGCCTGGGTGTCACCACTGCGAGGGTCGCCCTGAGGACACAGTCGAGCACACGGTGCAGGACTGCCCCGCTTGGGCAGAGCACCGACGTGTCCTCACGGCGGCGATAGGCGGAGACCTCTCGCGCCCGGCATTGGTCGAGGCCATGCTGCGGGGCGAGAGGGAGTGGGAAGCGGTCGCCTCCTTCTGCGAAGCAGTCATGCTTCCGAAGGAGGAGGCGGGCCGCGTGAGGGAGAGGATGGCGTCCTCCCACCAGCCCAGCCGCAGTGGTAGTCGCCCACGGCGTCGGACGTCGGCCGACGGTCTCCGGCCACCGTAGGCGCGGGCATGCGGACAGCGAGTAAAGGGCAACTCGCTGTCCGACCATGGACCATGCCCGGGTCGACGGCGCGTCGTGTTCCACGCGCGCCTCAAAGAGCGTCAGCAATATGACGAGGCCCCCCCGTTAGAGGGCCGAAGCCTGCCGGGGTCGTGGGACTCATCCCGTTACCGTGACCCCGGTACTTAAAGGGTTATTGAAGGAACACCGTGGATTTTAGTCAGTAAAAGTCTGACAGTCCCTCCCACCCTGCCCGGGGTGGGAGGACTTATTTGATAAATATACCACGCTAAAAAAAAAAAAGCCCTTCTTATCTCGAGAGGAAGCGCATTCTATTCTATTCATGACCACCCCACACTCTTACGCAAACAGACCCATAAGAGCTAATAAGCAATCGATAGCCACTAGGAGTCGTAAATGTCAGTTTAAGTGCCTTCTAGGCGATATCGCCTACGTCATATCGTGTGACGTCACTATTAGGGGTGGTTCGTGATTGATGGGGCAGTCTAAAGGGACTTATATTTAAAGTTAGTAGCGTTGTCACTGGGCGATCGTTGATCAAAGTTTCTATGCATTTATTTGGGTGTTATAGTAGTGAAGTTGTGGTTAGGTTCTTATAAAAAGTCACATGTGATTCGTATACATCGTTTTAAAATAACCTAATACAAAATATAACCAAACCAAAATAACCTGAAACATTGTGATAAAAACGTTTTACTAGAGATGCCCAGAACGGGAAACAATGCGAAAATCCATTAGCGAGAACCTGAATGACTGCAGAAATATCCAAAATATCCAATTATATTTAGGACAAATTTAAAGTAGGTACTAGTTATGACTAGGAAGAGCTCGTGGCTAGGTAATAAAAGCCGCACGGTTAGATATTTAGGATTAAGCAACGCTTGCCAAGAACTATCCGGGGATGGGTGTCCATTTTGGCCGTGAACCCATTCCAGACACAAGCATATTTAGCTTAGTTGGAGGGGTTAACAAGATTGCTAGTGATGTGAATTCTACTCACATTCCAAATTCTCTTTTCAAAACAAAGAAAAAAAAATCATTACATCGAGATTCTTCCGTGCTTCGGACAGTACGTTGTGTGTGCTGTTGGTAAAACTACATTATACGGGGAACTTAGATTAGATAAACAAAATGGATTGTTTTATGGAGCGCAAGACCGGAGCTGCGGAGTTGTGATTAAAAAAGTTCGGACCGTTTGTGTGTGTCTTGTTCTTTTTCGTTTGGTTTTCGTCGCAGACTGCATTATCGGTATTGGTTAAATGGTCATTGTTTTTATCAATTAGGATTGTTATAGGAAGGGACAATAAGCGACAGTATAAAGATTGGCTGTTTGTAATATCGGTGGGGTTGCAGGAATGTAAGTACTAATACTAAAGGGATTCTGTGGCCTCGCAAAGCAATGACAAATGAAGGAACAGGATAGATTTTTAGTTATGACACTCGCTTCTGCTCCAAGCGAGAGAAGTCATTTCATCACAAAAGGTTGGCTATTGAGAAAGGTAGCTGGAGAAAAACGCAGAAGGGTTAAATCTTTAAAACTTCTGCAATGTTTAAAGTTTAAGCCGTTGATCCGGGTTTCATTTGTACATCTTGGACAGTTGTCGCGGGATGTCTGAAGCCAGGGTATCGTGTGGGTTGTGGAAATCAGAAAGGCAGTCGCTCCGTGTTAAACACTAGTCTTCATCTGCGTCCGGTTAGACTGGAAGCCGATCCCAAGATCCGAAGCTAAGGCTAAGCAGATGATCATGACTATAATTATTACTAATCTGATCTCAAAACTATGATCAAAATTGTGACTCAAATTAGGTGCCAAACTGTTGTTGGTGTCGTGATACCTTCCCAAATACCTTGTCGGTGTTAGAATCCGGTGACATTAATCTCGGATCCATTTTGCATCGTGCGATTGGCATTTGAATTATGGAACCCAATTACTGGAGGATTTGTGGTCTAAGCTAAGACTGGCGGTTAGACAGAACTAGCAATGAATATACTAAAGAGAAATGTTTCGGTAATCATTTGTTTATTTCATTATTTAAAAAGACCTAAAAGCGTCGTAGTAAGCTTTTAATTTAATATTTGCCTGAAAAATACAGTCAGTCAGCAATTGTGATTTATTTTTTAAAATATATTAATCATTGAAAAAGTTAGAAAGATTTAAAGTTGATAGTTAGAACGATAAGTCCGACATAGAATTTGATGTCAAAGTCTATAACGCTCATACAGCTACCGTAGAAAATCGCGTTTTTGCGAGAGACAGTTGGTTTTTTGATCAATTACCAATCTGTTTTCAGTGTTACTATTATTTTTTGTCTTGCAGATTCCTTATTAAGGCTTACATTAAAACGTTTATTCCGAGCATAATAATTATATTTGCCAATTAATTTGCAGCTAGCGCTAAATATTATACTATATAAAGCTAAATTACCACTCACTGACTCACTGACAGAATTGCTCTCCCAGATGGTGGATGGGGAGGTGGGTATATTTTGACAGATTCGTAAACAAGTAACTCTCAAACCTACGGGAAAAGTGCCAAACCCCCCCTTTTCCCCCCCCTTCTCCCCCCCCCCTATCGTATCTCGGAAACTACGAGACCCGTATTTTTTCTTTTTACGGATTCGTATAGAGGAGGCTCGGTAAAGTAAAAACCATTTTTCAAAGTCCCCCCTCCCCGCCCCCCTTCTCCCCCCCTTTAGGCGGATCTCGGAATCTAAGAGACTTGGAACATTTTTTTTTTCAGATTCATTTAGAGGGGCAATGCTTAAGTCGAAATACTTGTGCACCCCCCCCCCCTCTTTTTTTTTTATTTTTTTTTCACAAGCTCGCGAGGTGCTTGCACCTCGCGCAACACGCAAATACTAAACCCCTCCATCAACCCCCGCCTTTTGTTTTTTTTTTTTCACAAGCACGCGAGGTGCTTGCACATCGCGCAACACGCAAATACTAACCCCCCCCATCTCCCCTCCCCTTTTTTTTTTTCACAAGCACGCGAGGTGCTTGCACCTCGCGCAACACGCAAATACTAAACCCCCCCATCACCCCCGCCCAATTTTTCTTTTTCACAAGCACGCGAGGTGCTTGCACCTCGCGCAACACGCAAATACCAATTTCTTTTTTCACAAGCACGCGAGGTGCTTGCACCTCGCGCAACACGCAAATACTAGTTATATTATATAAAGCTAGATTACCACTCACTGACTCACTCATTGACATAATTGTTCTCCCAGATGGTGGATGGGAAGGTGGGTATATTTTGACAGATTCGTAAACAAGTAACTCTCAAACCTACGGGAAAAGTGCCAAACCTCCCCTTTTCCCCCCCCTTCTCCCCCCCCCCCCTATCGTATCTCGGAAACTACGAGACCCGTATTTTTTTCTTTTTACGGATTCGTATAGAGGAGGCTCGGTAAAGTAAAAACCATTTTTCAAAGTCCCCCCCCCCGCCCCCCTTCTCCCCCCCCCTTTAGGCGGATCTCGGAATCTAAGAGACTTGGAACATTTTTTTTTCAGATTCATTTAGAGGGGCAATGCTTTAGTCGAAATACTTGTGCAACCCCCCCCCCCATCACCCCCCCCTTTTTTTTTTTTTTTTTCACAAGCTCGCGAGGTGCTTGCACCTCGCGCAACAACCAAATACTAAACCCCCCCCATCACCCCCCCCATTTTTTTTTTAATAAAAAGCACGCGAGGTGCTTGCACCTCGCGCAACACGCAAATACTAGTCTTTATATATGATTACTATAAAACAGTCTGTTGCAGTTAGTATCATTTATTTCAGTTCAACCACAGATTATATGTATCTAATCAACCACATACGACTCCTCAAAAAACCAGTTTTCGCAGTCGACTTTATTTAATAAAAATATTTACAGGGTACCGTGCGCTCAAGAGGAAAATATGAAAACCTTATAAGAACTCAACGTTGGCCGTCAGTCTGTAAAGACAAGACTTAAGACCCTTTACACATACGGTGTATACGGTCCCTTATAGCTGTAAAGTCCAACTGCAAAGTGTACATGATCAAAAGATATCATCGTATTAATATTTTGCAATTTACAAGGGAATAAAGACAAAAAAAAATACCTATACTCGATCGCAAATAAAGCCATTGTTAGATACAGTTGGGTAGTGACGTATCACTTCTTTTTTAGTTCCGATCTAAACGAGAAAGCCAAACTCACCGTATCGAATCCAATAACCACCCCAAAACTGAGGGCAAGCTATTCTAACGTAATTGAACCACTGTCTGCTTTTCGTCAAGGGTTGGGCGTTCAATTTCCTGTCAAGCCATTGTCCCTTGGTTTTATCACCTCCTACTGACATACAATGTTACGCAGTAAAAGTAATAAAACTACATTATACGTGGAACTTAGATTAGATAAACAAAATGGATTATTTTATGGAGCGCAAGACTGGAGTTGTGATTAAAAAAGTTCTGACCGTGTGCATGTGTCTTGCTCTTTTTTGTTTGCCTGCGAAGGCTGCATTAGCGGTATTGGTTAAATGGTCATTGTTTTTATCAATTAGGATTGTTATAGGAAGGGACAATAAGCGACAATATAAAGATTGGCTGTTTGTAATATAGGTGGGGTTGCAGGAATGTACTAAAGGAATACCGTGGCCTCGCAACGCAATGGCAAATGAAGGAACAGGATAGATGTTTAGTTGTGACACTCGCTTCTGTTCCAAGCGAGAGACGTAATTTCATCACAAAAGGTTGGCTATTGAAAACGGTAGCTGGAGAACATCTTGAAAAACGCAGAAGGGTTCAATCTTTAAAACTTCTGCAATATTTAAAGTTTAAGCCGTTGATCCCTGTCTGGCTGTCATCGGTACATCTTTGGTAGTCGTTTCTGGTAGTCAAACTGGACACTAGTCTTGCCAAGGAGTACCGTGTTACCCAGCTACTCTTCTTGTGGAGGTAGGATAGGCAATCAATCGCTTCATGCAAAACACTAATACTCAACTAACACTTATTAATACTCAAGCTAGACTGAACTCGACTCCAACATACATGGGAAATGCTCAGCAGAGGTTGAAGCCCATCTAACACTGTTTACTTTGGCTTGCAAGCAAGATCCCGCATAATAATGTCAATTCAACCTGGTTAAAGATAAACAAAAAAGGAACGGAAGATCTAATCGACACTTATTTCCACGTCAATCAGACGTGATTGATCGTAACCATAGTAGACGTGATGAAAGTATTCTCAGTTTACGTAGATCAAAAACAACATTGATGCGCAAGAGTGTTTTCTGCATGGCCTCTAAAATTTTCAATAAGCTCCCAAATAGTTGGAATGAACTTAGTGTCCGTAAATTAAAAAAATAATTAAAAATACTGCTTGAAAGGAAAGCATACTACAGTATTCTAGAATTTCTCAGTAACAACGTTTAATACCATGTAGTAACAAGTAGTAACAATACCTATTATCAATACATCTTTGACATATTCTGTAAAAAAAATTGATGTGTAATAATTTTAATTGACATTTAATAATTGTTACGTAATTATGACCATATATTTAATTTATTTGTTTTCAAAATTGACATTTTACTATTTTCTTCTTATTTAATCTAATATTATAATTATCCACTAACTTATATCAGTGACATTTAAATATTTGTACGCCACTAAGGCCAAACATGACTGATCTATATAATGTGATTTTAATAACTTGCATGCTCTGTATGTGTACTCATGTTTCAACAAAGAAAGAAACTTGAATCTTGAAAAGAATGTGACATGCATGCAATCAAAAGTACAACCTTTTATATCCCAAGTCTGCATATTCGACAGGCGCCCTTTGATGTTACCTACATATCTTTTACAATCGACTTTTATTTAAGAAACATTGTGATTCAAGCTTAAGTGAATGCAAATTGCGTGTCGAGCCTTAGGCCTGATGGACCAGGGTAGCGGGAATGTCGAGGTTGCGGAACGCAAGGGTAATTAAAGGGACAAGAACCCACCCTGTTTAGTCTGTAGAAGTCTTAGACTGCCTTCCACTCCGAGAGAATGGAGTTATTTGATGATTATCCTTTAAAAATGTACGCTTACATGGTGGACATCCCACCTATACGCACTAAACGTTTTGGAAATACCTTCATTATGCGTACGGCTAAGGAGTGGAATTCCCTGCCGGAGTTTGGGTTTCCCGATAGCTATAACCTAGGGGTCTTTAAGTCAAGAGTGAATAGGTTACTTTTAGGTAAGCGTGCTCCATCTTCGACCACATCATCACTTACCATCAGGTGAGATGGTGGTCAAACGCCAGCATATTATCAATAAAAAAAAAAACTCGAGAAACGAAGAAGAGTTAGTACTTTAAAACTTAAAGAATGTTTAAAGTTTAAGCCCATATACCACTGTTTGTTTTGGTTTGCAAGCAAAAACCCCAAAACCCTGCATAACAATGTCAATCCAACCAGATTAAACATGAACAAAAAGGAAGGGACTGTAGGAAATCAATCAAAAGAACTTTTATATCCCCAAGTTTGCAATGTTGACAGCCAGTTGAGGGACAGTTTCATATTATATCTTTGTTTTGTACGAAGGACAAGGGGGTAGGGACGTCTTTGAAATGAGTCTTAGGCCAAAATGGACTAGGGTTGCGGGAATGTTGAGGTTGCGGAAATGTTCTAAGGAGGTATCGCGGACCCGGAACTTAAGGGCAACTGAAGAAACAGGGTGGGTTTTTTATGATTTCCTCCTAGAAAATAAGGCCAAGATGAGCGTTTATTTTGTTTTAACGCTTACTTTGTGGACCGCTAATATCCTATTTAGTAAAAACAACAGGTTACAAATATTAATTTAATGTTAATTATGGTAAAGAATATGCACGACTTTATAGCTTATTATATTAATTCTTGTCCTTTAAAAAATGATCAGTTATTAAAAACAAACGTACTGAATCTTCTTTGGTATAACTTACAAAGCAAGTTCTTACACGAGGCACAAAAGTTAACATGACAAAAGGAACAGTTCTAGAAAGGAAATGTCTAATACTTTTGAATTATCAAGGCGAGGCAGTTTTTCCTAAAATCTAAGTCCATGATTGAGCCTTTGTATAATATTCGGAGAACTATTGACTTTTCCAAATTAAATGCAACAAAACTCAGTCGACAAGACAAATTAACTCCGGTACTTTCAAAACTTCGATGTCAGTAATGGCTAACAAAAAATTGGGCAACTGTTAGTAAGAAAAGTAATTTCTGAAAACATATTTTTTCTTTACAAAATGCTATAGCTATTACCAATGAAAATAAATTGTCAACATGTTCAAAACGTATTCAATTTACATTCGCTCCAACATAATAGTCACTTGGTTTTTTTTGTCTTTATTTCCGGCTAAATGTCACCTTGTCTAGAGCCTAAGGTTGAAGTTTAATCAAAACTTCACTTTAAAATGTCATTACATATGTACACACAGCGAAACACAAGAAAAAACAAAATATCTTCTTACATATTTGAGGCAGCAAGACAAATGGGTGGTAGTACAAACAAAACTCCCTGTTTCACGAGCCACAGACTTTACAAACAGTTGACGCTTGACAAATAGCGCACTTGTCTATAGCACAGCAATGGCGGCCGGCACGGTTTTGTAAGGGATTCCTTTTTTAAATGTTTTTTTTTTTTAAACGGCGAAAGTATTGTGTGTTTTGGACTTGTGTTTTAGGACTTCTTTGTGAAATGTTTCGGAAATGTTTATTTTTAATTTAGGTATTTATTTTGAAAACCCTTTTTTAACTTTGCTGTTATTTCATGCATATATTTAACCATTTTATAAAGCGTTGGTTTCTATTACTTTATTCTTTGTAACCCATTAATTAATTACTATAAATTTATTAGGCCGAGGCGTGTTATTAAGGGTTTAGGAACTGGGTTAAAAATATACGATATTGCCGAAATATCCGTTTACTTTTTAATAGGGGATCCTCTAGCCCGTTCTACTAAACAATTCGGGCGAATCGACCCATGCCAAATCCAGCAAATGGATTAGCCAAATTAATTATAATTGGGATTGAAATTTTTTGAATTATGAGTGGAGTAGTGTTATCCCAGTGGTTACAAACACGACTTATGAGTTGTAGCCGTTGTATGTCATGAGTTCGAACCGTGACTGGAACATTACTTTGTGTAATTTTCATCGTCACCACTGCTCTTAAAACGAAAAACATCTTAGAGACCGAAAATCCCGAAGACCAACAACCAACCCGCCCTAGGCCCGCATGGTAAGAATACATTATGATAATATCAAACCAGACTCACAGATACAGCTCTAGTTCACACAATTATTTCTAAACATACCACAGAACAAAGTAAGCTCAAATTGGGTCACATGTTGCGGTGACGTATTTACCAGATGATCTCAGGCTATCGATCTGTAGCTCACAGCCTCCGGGCATCCTTTATCGAGATCGTGAGAGAAATTAGGTTTTGTAAAGGATGTCAAGAAGTGTTGGTGCTCATTAGTGACGTGATTTATCTCGACGATCTTGAAGAAAGGTAAAAATTTAGGGTTGAAGCGTAGTGATGATATGTTGTGGATTTACATGTTTGAGACTCTGCTTTCTGATTTTTTAGGATAGAAAATCATCCAATGACTGCCTCTCGATCTGGGCGAATTGTGTTTGGGGATATACGGAACAGGGTGTAAAGTCCTACAATCCCATTGAAAAGGGAGGATCCTCCAACCAGACAGGTGTTTTTGGTGGGTGTTTCTGGTGGGCAACTGCCCAATGTTTGTGATCGGGTGATTTTGTATGCAGTAAACTTTGCTTGCGCGATTCAGGATGTCTATCGTTTAGTTTGTATGTTGCGAGATAGATGTCGCTATAGTGTGTCACTTTTACTGACCAAAGCCCAACCGTGTTCCGTCATTTGTCCTTCATGTACCGAGGCCGCGGTAACTCTTTCCACCAATTTTTGAGAGTCTGACATAATTTTTTTTGTTCTTTTATCTATATTCAGATCCATGGAACTGGAGTTATCTCGACAACTGTTGCAGGTTGATCTAGTTCAGGGGTCGAGACCATATTGATGAAATTTACTAAGAAGTGAGAGAGGACGTATGTAATCGCGTTGTACATCGGTTATGTCATGGTATATTCAATATGCACCCCACAAGGCTGGCGATGGATGTTAGTGTATTTTAATAAAGGGTAGTTTTTATTAAATTTTATTTTATTGGGTTTACTCTAGCTTCTGCTCGCGGCTTCACACAAAATGGACATCGACGCGCCCAATACGTTGGTCTAACCAGACCCGCACCGCTCTCGACTCTATAGTTCAGAACGCCTTCCACACAACCAGAGACAGAAACTATTGGGAGATCACAACCCTCAATACTGAGGAATACGACGCAAGGCTAGGCAATAATATTAGTATAGATTTAAGTACTTACAAATATTTTTTAATTAAATTACTAATAGTATAAATTGCTTGTGGTGTTTGCCTGTAATTGGTTGTGCAGTTAGATTTAATACATGTGTGTTCCTATCTGTGTTATATCTGTAACAACCTTTGGTGAACCTTAATTAAATAAATAAACAAATAAGGAGGAGGAGGGAATAAGAAAATATCTGTAATGTAAGTAACTAAAATATCTGTAATTTTTTTTACTCATATCTGTCTGTAACCCTTCTTTTAAAATAAAAATAACATATTTACTCTGGCTGTAAAACATTTCTAGATAATAATATTACGACATTTCATTATTCTCTGTTTATGGAACGTAATAAACTTCATAAAGCTTAAACATGACAATTAAATTTAAGAAAGGATAATTTGCCTGTTGATTCAGACAAAACAGTTAACGCGCGATTATTTCTGCGATCGCGCTTATTATAATGTGAAATCACATAGTGTATTTTTCCCGCACCTGGATTTTTTATTATGTACCTAACTTATACGTATATTGATAATACGAACATATTATTTAAAATCAAGAATACAAGTAGCTAGAAATACAATTTATGAAATTCATCAAGCGTTTCATTAGAGACAAGACCACAAGGCACTATTCACAATTCATTGCAAAGACCACAATGAGGCTTTCTAATAATAAGCATATTCTAATGACTTCATAGTTAATGATTGGTTGAAGCTTTATTTGAAAGTGCTCATTGCTTTTGACAAAATATTCGGCATGAATATTAAACAAAGTTTATTCCATAGCAGAAAATACTAGATTTTAGTGTAGGTAATAGTGTAATACGCTACTTGGTAATATTGGTGTCAATATCTTCTGTCTTCTGACTATGAGTAACGACTGCCAAAGATGAACAAATGAAAGCTGGATTTACCGATCTTACCGAGTAACGCAGGAGTCTCGATAGGTATTGATCATACCATTATCGCTGAAAATAGAACTCTCGACTCAACTAGTAACTTAACAAACGCGAAAAATTTGATAGATACAAACGTTTTTAACTGACTTCTAAAAAAGGAGGAGGTTCTCAATTCGGATGTTTGTTTGTTTTTTTTTTATGTTTGTTCGGGCATAGCTCCGTCGCTTGCCAACCGATTTGAAAAATTATTTTTTTTTGTTGGAAAGGGTATACATTCCAAATTGTACCATGAAAATTTTATCGAAATCGGACAAGCCGTTTCTGAAAAATAGACAAAAGTCTGAAAAAAATATTTACATTGACGACCTTTTCGTTTACTCTGCTGGTGAAGGTGATAAGTAGTTGACATTTTGGATTTTGTAACTAGATTAATTACAAACTGACCCACTAAAAAGCGCGAAAATAAAAACTTTTTTGCAAAAAATAAAACCGACTTCCATATCAAAACACTACAAAGCAAAAAATAATTTTAATTTCGGAAGGCGGTGTGAAAAAAAAAGAAAATACAAAACCAATAACACCGACTACCGAAATTAAAATTATTTTTTGCTTTGTAGTGTTTTGATATGGAGCACGGTTTTTTATATAAGAAATAGTTAATTAGAACAAGAAATATTTTCTGTTTTCTTTTTTTTGTATAATCAAATTATTTAATTAATTACGACTCGCCAGCACACATAAAAGCCCTAAGAGGCTTCGTATGGCAAAACATGTTTTAATATATTTTGTGATGTGTATTGGATAAAATTATAATAGATCTTCAATACCTACATAAAAACTGTACATTTAATAAAGTATGAGAATGAGCACAATTTTACTCCCACCGCCGAAGTAATAATTTCAATTCACAAGAAACATTTACAAATAAATGCAACACATCATTCCTAACAATAACAATACAACATCGGGCGTATTACAAAGGAAACTCTCTGTATTGTATTACGATAAAGCACAAAACGACATATATCATCCCTTGCTTGCTGACGTCACGGGTTGGGCAGTGGACGAGAAGTAGAGCACACGGCGTATTGACACTTATTGTTGTATTTTTATTTGGAATAGAAATCATATTTTTATCACAGATGTGAGGCAAATATGTTTATATAGCAAAAAAATTGGTATAGGATAATTAAGGTTAGATTTTATGGAATATTTGTCAGACTTTTATCACATTCAAATAAATGTTGTATTTAATTACAACGTTTGAATAAGAAGGACGGATTATAGATATTAACTAAATAGAGCAGTGGTGGCAAGGTTTCGATTCCAGGCAGGCACATTACTATGAGTAATTTACAGCATCACTGCTGCTCTTAAAACTTTGAAGGTAAACTTCGTGAGCATGTTCTAAGAAGAAAGAAAGAAAAAGTATTTATTGCCAACAGAAAAACGACATGCTAAAAATATTAAAAACTTAAGAATAGAGTTAGTAATTGGTACTTATAATTTATGTTAGTAGGTTTCGGGGTTTGCGGGAAGTTCTATCGAGATACCCAGCACTTTAGGGCAGCTGATGGAACAGGATGAGTTTTTAGTCAGTAGAAGTCCGTAACACCCTTCCCCTTAACCCAGAGCGGGACAAATCATTCAATGATTTTCCAATCCAGAAAAAAAAGGTTCTAAGACTGATATTCCGAACCGTGAACTGGGCCCACGTTTACGGAACGATTGTGAACCATTCCCTCTCATAGAGAGCTGGCCTGTTTCCCAGAACTGGGAACGTATATATACTTAGACTGACTATGTAGCAAACTTAATGATGGACACTAATTTACTCGTATAATAAATGGGAATTTTGACCCATCCATGTTTTGATTACGCGTTTCTTTTTTGTTGTCGTTAAAATGATGCTATAAATAGCTACGAATCCTGGTCAGACGTTCAATTTTATTACAAAATCAATATTTATAGCCAGAGATTAATATCTCGTCGAATAAACGGACTCACCCCCTCTCACTGGGGGCAATCCGCCATCGCTCAACAATGCGAAACCCCAAGCTGATACAATCCGATCGCTTCTGCTATAGTAACAAACCATTTGCTTAATTATTATGAATAGTACACCAATATTTCATTTATAGATTTGAAAGTGTGTCTATTACTTAGTGCTTACTAATTGAAAAAATTAACTGTGAAAAAGCTAATCAATCAATGAATTTATTTATTCTAGTCAACTTGGCCCATACAAATAAAATATTCCATCCTATTACCATGAATATAAATAAATTGTCAATCAACTTCGCAATGCTGCTAGTGTTCCGAGTCCCTTTTCTTGTGATAACGATGCTGAATTTTTTGGTAGTTTTTAATGTTTTTCTCAGACGCCCCCTTTTTATATGCGCTTCTACACTATTACCCTGGCTTCAGCGAAGCAAAAAAGAGGGTTATGATTTTGACTGGTGTATCAATTTCAAATAAGTTACAATATTATATACCTACTTCTTATGGGCTATTTTGCATTCATAATTAAATAAATATTTCAGACAGGACTGCAACTGGAAATGACACAGCTGCGATCAGAGTGGCGAAGGAAGACTAGGCGGGCAGACCCCAAAAGACATGGGAAATAACAGCATGGACAAAGAATTAAATAAATATTTCCATATGACTCGTCTTCATGTAACAAATCAATAGTAAGTATGGTAAGAAACAAATACCTCGTCCACCATATTGAATTTCTTATGACGTCATCTAGTCTAACAGAACCAGATGAAATCCAATTCGATGACACTTCATTTTATTATTAAATCTGCCACCAATGTTGCAGTATTTACATAGTTTTCTAGAACGATTTACGGTCACGATGGCGCCCGATCTTATCCGAGACCAACCACCAGCACCGGAGACATCGTACTGCACAACTGTGAGCACAAATACGAATGTATGTAGGTACTGCTCTGCCTCATACTTGTCCGATCTAACCTATTCTTAGTTACCCACCCCCAGAGATGCCTAAGCCCATGTCCGTACCCCACAGGAAGTGCCCTTAGCGTCTAGACGCCTTGTTAATTAGTTTATTATAATTTTGTAATCAAGACCGTGACAGGCAAGTGTGGTTAACCTGCGAGAATCTACTCCAGAAATAACAAATGGCAAGCTCTATGGTAAGCGGCCGATAGGTCGCAGCCCAATTAGGTGGTCTGACCAAATCCGCACAGCTCTAAACACCAAACTGTATTTTGTATTTCACGACGCTTAGGATAAGCACCAGTCGTAAACGATGGTGAAAGAAAAAAATAATTCTCGTAGGAAGAATCACAAACCTCAGTAATGAGGTGCACAACGCGAGTAGGGGGAGTATTTCGAATTACTAAGAGAAATCAGGCACATGGTTTACTATATCAACTTTCAAACGCATGCCTTTAAAAATTTAGTGCGACTGCTGAGCATGGCCTCCCAGATTGTAGGTCTTTGTAAGACATAGTATTATATGTAGGGTTTTGGGGTTCACTCAACGATAAACAGGGTCTGTAGGGAAATGAACTCTCTCATAAAATCTATGCCCGAAGTTGACATCCACTACAACTCCTTGAAGGTCTTCAAAACAATTATATTGGAGTTTCAAAGAAAGAAACCCGAAAATGATATGTATAAATAAGATAATACAGAAACAGAATATGAAATGTATTGCTTTTTAATGCGTTAGAATTTAATATGTAATGGCAGGCTTATTCAAATCTTTATAATTTAATTTCAATCGATTTAATTTAATTTTGTAATACTATTTGTTTTTTAATATTATTAATTATGTTGAATGCTGGTTTTCCTGTAATTGGCGACTGTATAAGACTAAGTACTGTTTGTTACTTATACCCACGAAATGCTACATACCGTAAAACGGGGTTACTTTGAGAGCTGGGGTAACTTTGATGATAGCTAAACTTAGTACATTTTTTTCGGATTTAAAGCGTGATTTCGAACGCAGCCTAAATTTTGTTTGTTTTGTTAGCCAGATTGATAGATTGACCATATTTTGCCGAAGCTCCAACGATTTGATATGTTCAGAAATAAATAAAATTATTTAGTAAAGTTTTGTGTTAAAAAGGCGTAAAAAATTTGGCTGAATAACTTCAGTGACACAGGTGTAAGTATAATTGTTTGCTTTCTAATGTTTCACTATTTTGATTTAACAGTTCTTAAGGATTTAAAGTATGTTAACATTTTTGGTTTTGGTCGCCATTTTGTTTTGCAGGAACACTTTAAGTTCACCGGGGCAACTTTGATAGTATATACTTTGATAGTTATCAAATTTACCCCAATCTTATAGGATTAATATACAAATTATCAATTTAACCCCGTTTCTTTCTTTTATTTTAGTCTCCTCATGGTTCGCACCTACAAAAAGACCTCGGGTACCCGTAATTTTAAAAAGTACACAGAGGAGGCAATGGAAGAAGCAATAGAGATAATTACTAATAACGAATTGTCTATTAATGCTTCTGCAATTCAATATAAAATTCCGTTTGGAACACTTTATAATAAATATAAAGGATTACACGGAAGAACGCCTGGTGCCCAACCTGTTTTCATGCATCATGAAGAAATAGCAATCTTACGTGCTGCGGCTAGATGTGGTGATTGGGGTTTTCCACTTAATTGATCTCGAAGTAAATGTTAAGACTGATTAATGTTACTGCAAATTTTACTTTATTTTCTTACATAATAATGAAAAATATTTGGTTTATATCGGTTGTAATAATTATAATACCCATTATCTTGACCCCTTGACTCAAAGTAATCCCAAAAATATTTAAAACGAAGTTTTTTAACGAAGTGTCTTTTAGATAAATAGTTAAATGAGGGATAATCAAAATAGCCCCATAATCAATAAAACTTTGATAACTAGGTATTATTTTTTTTTTCTAAAAAAGTATTTACAAATTAATATTTTTTTGTTGCAATAATTAATTTACGTAATGAGTCTACACTACTGTTTTTTTAAACATTTTTATCGTTGAAATTGCAAGTGTGGCATCCATTTGAAGTTTAAAACTAATCAATGTCACCCCGTTTTACGGTACAGAAGCTGTTGGATGACCTTAATAATAAATAAATATGTACATATGTAAAAACCCAGTGTAATTTTGATCGGTTTTGGTACGGACTTTAGTCCTCATCTGCTTAGCCTTCAACTATGTCGGTTTCCAATCTAAAAGGATACTGCTGAGTACCTACTATTATTTTACATGGAGTGACTGTCTATCTGACCTCCACGACCCAGTAGCTGGGTAACACGATACCCCTTGAAATGGGTAATGATGAACCGTAACGATTGTCAAGTATGTATAAATGACAGCCGGAACCAACGGCGTAACTTGTATTCTAAGGCACGGAAGTATTTCGATGTGTTAAGATCGTCACCCAACCTAGCCGTGATGTGTGTGATGGCTGTGATTATTGAGCAACAAGCTATGTCAATAGAACTTAAAACGGGATATTTGGCAGGGCCTACTGCCAAAGCTTTTACACCAGCGCTCTATGGACCAGCTTTACGCAACGGGCCTACAACGCTCTTCGCGTACAATATAACAATGTTTACAGAATTCTGGTGTGGCTCCCGTTTCTGTAGCGCTTCAGGAATGTTTGCTGACGCAAGAGTCGATGATTTTTATGCCATAATGCGTAAAAAAGCAGCATCTCTGATGTGTAGGATCCGGGGGAGCGCCAACGGAATTCTTAAGATGATATCAGAAAGGCCGGAGTCTGCAGTGCTAGGGAGGCTTATTCGGCTTCACGTAACGAGATGACGCAATGTTTTTATTTTTTTATTTTATATCTATATCATTGTTATTTTATTTTTTGACATTATTGGATTCTAATTGGAATTTATTTTATTTTATTTGTATGTGAATTTTAAAGAATGACATTATATGGACAATTTTTTAAGTCTGAAATAAATATATTCAATTCAATTTACCATGTGTATTTATTGTTTCGAAAATCCGAATTATTTCGGCACTGTTGCTAGCGCCATGATCATGGATGAACACACATGGAAAATAAAAAAAAAAATGTTCTAATGATATTCTTAGTGACCATGTTATCTTAAAAACTTAGACCCACTAGCTCTCACTAAGTTGAATAACAGCTCGGACGATTCAGATAGTACTGTATTGAGGAAAATAAATAATTCAGTGCAGACTTTAGTAAAAATAAATTAAACCCACAGGGAAACTGTGCACTTTCCAGTGCAGCATAATGTAACAATAGAAAGGATGCATCATATAAAAGATGTATAAATATATAATCACGAGTACATTGGCTTCTTTAAGATGGTAAAACCGATAGCTAGTCCCACGGGCTAGTCCCCCTCCGTTATTACTGTGATTGCGGTCTTAAATAACAGTGCTGCCAACATCAAGTTAAAGGGAAAAGTCTATGGTTTATGCATGAGGAGTGCGGTTTTCTTAGAAAGTTTTTATTTAAATTGACTTTTATTGTTATTGCTTGTAATTTGGTGCTTCAAGGGGCATTAGAAAAGTCTGTTCAGTAAAGTTTTTGTCTGTATTTCCCAGTTACTTCTCATTTTAATCATGGCTTTGCATTTATATATTACCATAATTATGTTTTGCATAAATTCAAACTACATATTTGCTTCTATTTCTCTTTTCGATAGGATAGTTTGCTGATGTATGGATAACATTGAAGCAGCATCACTCAACAAAGACCTTTAGGTAATAAAACGGACACTCTTCTCAGACCCGTGTGATCCGAAGTTCATTTTTTATTCATTGACAAGAAAGTAAAAAGTTTAATAATTAAACATGGAGAGTGAAACTGTCTACTATTTTTTTTAAGATTACTAGCAATCCTGTTAACCCCTCCAACTAAGCTAAATATGCTTGTGGCTGGAGTGGGGTTAGAACTATGAAATGGTTTAGCGTGATTGACGATTAATTGTGTTTGCGTAACTTCACAAATCAATTACACATTGTTACACCTCTACAGAATGTTATAGAAGTACGTAGTGTTCTCTTTAGGACGGCTATTCGCCAATAATATCTATTTAAAAGAACATGAACAATGTACCTATTATTTTAGAAATAATACTTAGAAATAAAATGTTCCTTAAAAAATTATTAAAGTAGGTACTTACCTCATAAAAACTGGTTATTTAGGTTAAGCTCATTATTTACCTAATTAATTGCCGAGATCGTTCCTAATATTCTCCTGATTAATTACCTGGTTTACATTTTCACTCGAGGGAAATTAACACTGTAATCAGTTAGCTCAATGTCAAGCTACCTAATTACGTACTGTGGAGAATGGAGTCTCCACATTTCAAAATCGAATAATATCTTAGTATTACAACATACAGAGTTGATACGACCGAGGGGTTTTCCTTTAAACTGCGTATACTAGGTACCATTTTCAAGCTTTGTACCAAAAATCGATTAAATAGGAGAAGTAGTTTAGTCGCAAATGATTCTGACCAAGACAAGAGATAACACACGCCGCGCTACGTTGCCACTTTGTTACTGTATTTAAGGTCAGTCACATTTATTTACAAAGGGTGGTTGCGTTTTACTCTGACTTGTGAGCTATTTAGTTTGATTGAAAAAAAAAATTGTTTTTTTGGCTTTTTTATTTTTTATCTGTATTGAATTAACACTAATCACGGTATAGTATATGTAGTGTAATTTAATGCCCCTCTGCCGTATCAACTAATGATAATAGTCCTACTGACCGATTTTGGCCACGGGGCAGCTAATCTCATAATTGATATACAGGTGCACTCTCTGTTTTTTTAATCTCATTGCCCGATGGGACGGCAATCCGACACGACTGGAGAGAGATCTGGTGCAGAACCAATGACTTTTCGTGCTCTTTTTTTAATTTCTGATGGACCCACTTTTGCCCTCGCCTGATGGTAAGCGATAGATGAGGTCTACGATGGGACGAGCGAGCCCAGAAGATGCCTATTTACTCGTGCTTTAAAGGCTGAAAGGTCATAAGTGGCAGGAAACACAGAAACCGGCAGAGAATTCCACAGCTTGGCCGTGCGCACAATAAATGTGGAGGAGAAGCGCTTGGTACGACAAGACGGTATATCAACCTAGTGTGGGTGGTACCCAGCCGTGCGTCTGGTAAACCGGTAGTGAAAGGGAGATGGAGGAATCAGGACATGGAGCTCCTGCGCACACTCCCCGAAGTACAATGTGTAGAAAACCGACAGGCAAGCAACGGTTCGCCGATGAGCCAGGCTATGAAGCTTATCACGGGGATTATCACACCATCAACTTCCAACTCCGGGCTACTACTGAGAAATTTCTTACAGAAAAAAGCCAATAGCACTTTTTGCGTGTCCCGGGAATCGAACCTGAGAACTCTTGCTCAACAATCGCGCTTACGACCAACTAGGCCGCCGAGGCACTAAACTACTTAGTAAATAAGAAAAAACGCCGAAGACAGGAATGAATGGAGAAGAATTACGACCTAGGCTACTAAGAGTTTTCAAGACGGACACGATCTCCAGAAATAAAGAATGCGACAGAAGAGATCTGTATAAGCAAGATAACTCTTGCTTATACAGATCTCTTTTTTGAGATTTTAGATTCTTATGCCCTTTAAACTTAACAGTTTAAAGGGCATAAGAAGCTAAAATTAATTTCGGCACTGCTGTTTTAAATTAATAATTTCTAGGTGTAAAGTTCTATCTTAATAATATGTCACGCCACACTAGTGAGAGGGAAGTTTCACAAACATCCAGACCAGCTGTGACATGGACAGGCAAACAATAATGAAATGTGAAACAAGAATTGTACTTGCTTGGATTGTGTTTATAAGCCGTTTTTGTTATTTCTTTCAGATAAATATTAGAGACTTTATGCATGATTAGTAACAAAAGCTAATTCTTTGTACAAATAGGTGATATGTCTTCTATTCTACCACAAATACCCTAAAATCGATCTGCTACTTACTCAAAACAGCCTAATTAGCGATTAGTATCATGTCCACCGATCGTTAACCCGTTGAACCTTGACTACACCCCGATGACGCCTGGTTATGAGTTCATATACAACATTAATTGAATTAAAACGGGCATTAGCGGCCATATTTAGCAGCCTACTTTACGTTAACGGTTGGTTAATAAGGGATTGGTTGAAGGGTCAATTTTCTGCGCCGTTTTTTCGGTGTTGTCAAGGTTGAGTTGCGTCGCGTTTGTCTCTGGCGACAGAGCTCAAAACTTGTAATCGCATTTCGATTCTAATTAAAACACAGCAACAGTGGAGGTACACAAGTGATTTTTTTTTGTGAGTGGCATCTCGCAGGTCAACCTCTGAGGTTGTCGGCTGCTTAACCGGGCTTGCCTCTTAATTAATAAATTAATTAAAGCCTCCAGCCAGGGCTTGAACACAAGTGAAAGTTGCGGATTTTTTTAATTGGATATAGGCTCGCGTTTGACCACTATCTGACCTGATGGCAAGTGATAATATGGTCGAATCTGACTTCAGATTCAGAGGGAACAGGTTACTTCTTCGTAAGTGTACTTACACTTACGAAGAAGTAACCTGTTCCCTCTTGACTTAAAGACCCCCAGGTTATAGCTATCAGGAAACACCAACTCCGTCCGGCACCTATGTCACCTGCCACATTAATTCTTCAACCAAGGGTGGTTGACTGGTAGAGAATGCCTTTTATTTCAGGGAGATAATCCCTTACAAACAACTCTTCCCACTCTGGTTGGGGCAATAGGGAATGTCAGACTTCACACTCTGTCCATTCAGTTGCCCATACGTGCCTTTATCTCATTAGAACATTTCTGGAACCCCAGGAGGCAAGTTACCTAACGGGCCCGGTAAATACTGACTCCTCTTTGTGACGAGCTTGGAACAAGACGCGGCGTCAGATCGGGTGGTTGGTAGACAATGCATATAAGGCTTTCGCCATTGTGCCTTTGTGTTGCTTAAAGTTTTGATAAAATAAAATAATAATAACTCGACCAAACCATCTTTTTGTTAATTAAGTTTTAATAATTTTGTTTCGTATCTATTCGTCTTTGGTTTCTACATTTAATGCAGCCCGTAACCTCTAGAGCCCCAGCGGCAGAAAAACGTGTCAGTAAACAAGTATTAGTTGAGCCCCGCTGGCACAAAATTTGTGTGCCAGCGGGGCTCAACTAATAGTTGACGTAAATAATGGCGGTCCTTGAGAGGTTAATTAAGGCTCATTATCTGCTTAGGATTTTCCAACTAATTGGGGTCGATTTCCAGTCTAGCTGATTGCAGCCAAGTAGGGGAGAGCGGGGTTGGTGTTAACGGAGGTAAGAATTAACAAGCTTATTCCCGCCAAATGTGAAGACATAAAAATATGATACTCGGTTTAGAAATACTATATACACAGCTGTGTTGTTGTTGTTGTGTGTGTGTGTGTGTGTTGTTGTGTGTGTGTGTGTGTTCAGCTGAACATATCCTGACTTGTCAGTTGTCAGCCTTCCCTTGATTGTAATAGTTGTGCGAAGTGACCTCGGATTAAAAGGTAAGCGAACTTTTTGTGCTTTGCAATAAATTGATTTAAGATTTGTTTATTCGCTGAATCGAATTAAAGTTTATACTAAATCAAACTCTATTTTATCGACGGTAACACTATGTTATTTGTTTATGATTATTTCGACTATTTAATTTTCTGTAATTAATTAAATAAAAAAAGTGTCCTTGGGGATAAAATTAACAAATTGAGTGGGGTAAGTATTAACATGTTAATACTTACCCCGTATGTGTATGGTAGTAATCGAATGTTTTTTTTTTACAATAAGTATGTGTTTTTTACAGAATGAGAAATTGCATAAGAAAGAGTACAAGAGGGTAAACCCTCTTGTACTCTTTACCTCAAGAAATTTTTGAGCTGGCAGTTAAGGTACCCCATAGTACTTTTGTATAATGTTCAAGCGCTAGATGTTGGTGTATATAGACCGTTGAAGTATTTTACATTAGCTGACAGCAAAAAAACTGGAAGATTAATCATCCCGGGGAAACAATGACCTTCTATAACCCCCCTTGAATTGTGAAAGAACCATTTCCTCTGACATTCACTCAAAACAATATCATCAACTTATTAAAAATGCTGGCATTATACCGTGTACTGAAGATGTATTTCAAGACTGCAACTTTGCACCATCAGTTGTTACTGATTGTCCCAATCTAAATACTGTTTCGTTAAAAAAACTATAGATCACGTCTGCCCAAAGATACTTCTATCAATCTAGAAAATTTAGAATCCATAAATCAAAATTATAAATAATATGCCTGATATTGACATAAGTATTTTGGAGATTATATATCAAGTATAAAATGTGTGAGGACCTTCAAATGTGCCAGGATGTTAGTGAAGAAGATGCTCGCTTCTGTTCGGTTTGCGCCGAGTCTTCTAAGGAAGATACATCTGGACATGACTGTATATAATGCATTTTATGCAAAAGGGCTAATATTACTTGTGTTAGATGTGACACCAAGACGTATATATGCCTCAATTGTTTCTCAGATAATAAAAAATTGTATTCCAGATAATTATTGCCTGATTTAGGGTATTCCCACCTAAAATAGACTGAAAAAACTATTGATGTTTTTCTATGAATTCAGTACAAATTAGATTAATATTAATTACACTATACTCTTTTTATGATACCTCGATTTAAATTAAGTTTAAAGGCAGTGTATTAACATGTGTAGCATTAAAAATCTTTAAACTGGGACACATATTGATAAGTAGTGTAGATTTCATAGAGTATACTGATTTGTTGTACCTTATTGAGACTTTTTAAGACTGAAAAGTTTGTTACTTTTAAGTATTAAGTTCAAAATATTTGTAATAATGTTTGTAAGCTAAAACTACTTTTACACTCAGTGATGGTTGATTAGTGTAAATTAAAAAGAATTCACTAGATACATTCTTTCAGTTCCTGTCATAAAAAGTCTCAGATCTTAAAGACAATAAAACATTTTGATTAATATAGATGATATTTTGTTTCAATATTTGATAGAATTTTAGTTTCTGTTAATAATTGCCCCTTACGTTAATACTTACCCCAGCTCTGGTAATATTTACCCCAGATAAGGGGTAAGTATTAACAAATTACTTTTTTGGTTTTGACGACTCTGTTTCTGAATGTGCTTACCTAACTGATGATTTTTATTACTAATATCATAGCTGAATAACCAAAGTATGCTCTGCATAAAAAATAAAACAAAAAAGTTCATTGAAATTGAAAATATAAACTATAATATAAAATTTGTTAGTACCAGCCCCGCTCTCCCCTACTAGTGGTTTACATGGAGCTAAACTATTAAGCGTAAATATATCTAAAAATTAACTTGTCTTTTGGTGTATGCTTTGTAGGTTATTAAGTAAATAAACTGGGTACTTTACAACAAATATATACTTGGATTTTTATTTAATTGATAATAGGCTCGCGTTTGATCGCCATCTCACCTGATGGTAAGTGATGATGTTGTCGAAGGTGGAGCACGCTTACCTAGAAGTAACCTATTCACTCTTGCCCTACAGACTCCGAGGTTATAGCTATCGGGAAATACAGGGAATTCCCCTGCTTAACCTTACGCACAATGAAAGAATTCCCAAAACGTTTGATGCGTACATAATAAGTTTCGTTTTGTGGATAAAATACCATAAAGCAAAACATATGAAACAACAAGCCCAGGTAACAAGTCTCAATAAAACCTTAGAACTGTCTATTGACACACAATAGGCTCATGCAGTTTTTATATCCAATCAAATCCCGACTAGCAGTAAAGTATATAAGTACTTTACTGAAGCCCTACCACGTAAGGCTGCCGGCGGAGTCAAGGGCACAGCTAATGGCTCGACAAATTGTTTCAACGCACACGGCACTCCCCTAATCAGGTTACCTGCAAGACCCGGATTTATTAAGTTCTATTTTTATTTTTTCGGGATATCGTTGTGGTTATTCGGCTTTAAAGGAAAGAACAAAGACGGATCCTGGCCTACACAACTTTTAAATTTAAAATGGCTCGGCCATTTATCTTTAATGAATAAGAATCTATACAATAAAATCTAAACTATAAGTTTGTATTTAATTTCTTTCGAGAACTTCTTCATTAGAATTGATTTATTAATAAACAAATAGCTGACCGGAAATTGTCGAAAAAAGGTTGAGTTGTCAATATGCTGCAATTAAACTTATTAATCAGTTTTTATTTCAAATTCTTTATTGTTTTATGTATTCTTTTCTATACTAAAAATAGTAACAATATGTAGTGAACAATAATCTCATTTCACTACATAAAAAATCTGAAATAATATTTTAATTATTGAGAATAAAAACTCTATTCTATTTTTATACATGGCAAGCAAAGGCGATGTTGACTATTCTGCCAAATAAAAACTCGAACAAGTGTCAAAAGTGACACAAAGGGAATTGATTGACATTACAAACACAAACAGTTGTTGTAAAACATAGTGTATTACATTCTCTTTGAGTTGTTGTTGTCGGTGATATTGCGAAGTGCATGCGTTTTCGTTTCCTCCTCTGTTTTTTGAGACTCTTTTGCTTTTCGAAGTGTTGAAGCACATCCATTATTGTGACCATGTCTAACCAACAACGTTGCACTAATTGTGGATTGAATGTTTTCCGAATGCGGAGGTATTTAGTAGAATGCGAAGGAGTTCGTTCATTGTTACAGCAGTGGACCTCTATTCTCGAAGTAAAGTACTTTTATTTAATTAGACAGAAGTAATTACTTTAGTGCTAAATGTTAGCGTGTACAAACATGTATAGAGATCGTCAAATTGTAATAACCTCAAAATTCCATATTTGTATTTATGCTAATATTTTTTTGTTAGAGCTTCTAAACAATATTAAATGCTAAGAAACAGTTCTTAGTATTGAACTACACACAATAAAATTATTTTCATCACTGGCCGTGAGAATTTTAAATTGAGCCAAAGTTACTATGGACACTCCGCATTGCTCAAAGATGATCATCGTATCCTTGCTTGGAAAAATTGTACTTTATTTTATTCTAGCAATACGGCACGGCTTCGCACACTATTATCATCTGCTTAGTCTTTTTCAACTGTGTTGGGGTCGGCTTAGTGGCGTAACTATAGGGTGGCAGGACTGGCACACTGCCACGGGTCCCCGCCCTGACGGGGCCCCCGGCCCCAAAGTCTGCGAGCTCAAAAGTGACATAACATTTTTAACAAAATTTAGTAAAAAATAAAAATGTTATATAAGTACCTGCTTATAATCGATTAAAGTTACAACCAAAGTCCATATCCAAATTCAAATAAATATTTAAGATTTAATCGCATTCATAAGAAAAGGACCGATTTTAGAACGCATCCATAGGATACTTTATACTGTGTCGCAAAAAATAATCAAAGGACTTCTCCGTGTCAGACTTGTACTGACTAAAAACCCACCCTGATGCTTCAGCTGACCTTAAAAATAAGCTATCTGACTTGACTATTCAGTCTAGTGAAAATTCTATGGCCCGATCTTTAAACTTTGATGATATTATTGATACTTTTGCTGAACAGAAAGCACGGAACAAACGAATTTTGTTAATATATATCTTGTTAACATTACTTATTATTTTATAATTAACATAACTGTTATTTAATAAAAAATTGTAACCCCTATGTTTTTGAAAATTAGATATTTAACTAAAATGGACACAATGCTACTGGGTAACTATCTCAGTGATTTATTAAAACTAAATTAAAATGTGACGAGTTTTCTTGGGGCTTCCATGCAATGGATTTGCCACGGGCCTTAGATGGTATAGTTACGCCACTGGGTCGACACCCCTTGGCCAGACCAATGTCTGATTTTCTGACTTCTGACTACCGGTAACGACTAATTCGAAGATGTTCGAATGACAGCCGGGACTAAAGGCTTCATATGTTTTTCGAGACATGGAGGAATTTCTATTTGTTAAGATGCTCACCCATTCATAAATCGACCTCGACAAGCGTTGCTTACCATGGAAGATCAACCCGTGCGGCTGCTATTATTTAACCAGGCGCTCTTTTTTTTCTATTGAAACAAATATCCCCATAAAGTTTCCACTGCTAGGACTCAAGCCCATAAGAAAAAAATCGTACGAGATTTTTTATGTATGGTCGCTGCTCACTTACTTTTTTTATATAATAATTATTTACTTTTCTCGATCTGTAAGTGAACTGTAATGTTCTTTATACTATAGCTGCTCGGAAAGTGCCTTATTATTTTTTAAAAAGTTTGACAGAAAGGACGTCATTACTGTAGTACAAATGTGCTGGTCGCAAAAGTGTATGAAAATCCATTACTAACGCGCTGTTTTTGTTTTTTAATTTAGACCAATACAGTAGCTAACTAAAAATACTTATAATGCCAAAAGACAAAAAAGTTTTTATCACCAAAAGAAAATGATACTGGCCACATAGTATTGCTCAACATTGATTTAAAATTACTCCCAACACGCTGCCGAACAAATTCTCACATTAACTTTCAGTATTCGAACATAATAAGAATAACAATTTGGCGCGAAAAATAAATGAGGTACCTACTGTCTATGGCCATAGGTCCTATCTTTTAACTCGGTTTCATTTATTAATGTACAAAAAGCTATTTTTCTCGTAGGTATTGTATAAAGCACTATGTATCACTCGGAAGAAAGTGCGATTCCCAACTCGTGTGTATTAAGGCCCTCAGCTGTGCTTCGGGCCTCAAACTACACCCTCATTGGTAATCGGTCACTTTCTCCCCTCGATGAACAATGTACTATTATCTGAGAAAATAAATGTCTTTAAACGTAAAAAAAAAAAATATGTCACCGCTACAATTTAGACTTTTAGTGGAACAGGTCATAACCGTTCAAAGTAATATTTTGGAGGACTGAACTCCGTCCAATATGCTTAAAGTTCAAATTGCTTTGAAGCATGAAATGACAAAGAAAGCTTATTGGTAAAGGGTTGAGTACCTACCTACTTAGCTATATTTTATAAAGAATTTACTTGAAAGCTTTCTCAGAGAAAATATTTCTAAAAGGTAATTTTTTGCAAGCTCTTTTCAGACAATGGAAGCCCTCAAAATTACTGGCAGAAAAATGTTTATTTTTTTAGAAAAAAATAGATTGTGATCTTTGGACAAAAACGGGGTTATTTAAAAAACAATCTAAGCATGTTCTAGTTTAAATTTAATTCTGTTATGGTGTATAATAAAGATTATATTTAATTTTATCTATTTATTCCAGGATTTCAGCTATCTAAATACCAAATTACATTCAGATTCGTTCAGCCGTTAAGCGTGATTGAGTAAACATACCAGGTATATACAAGTACTCCAAAAGATCGCTAGATGCCCTGCGTGTACGATATAATAATGGTTTCAGGATGTTGTTGGGACTACCTCGCTATTGCACCGCATCAGAGATGTTCGCGCAAGCTCGCATTGATGGCTTTCTTGCGATTCTGCGCAAGAAGTCAGCATCTTTGCTAGGGCGGGTGAGATAGAGTCCCAACAGCTGAAAACAGTGGCGGGGAAACTTTAACTCGCCAATTCTTATCCGTTTTATTAATAGATTGATAGGTACTAACACTAGATTATAAGTTATTGTTACTAACACTATATGGATGTAAAGTTGTCTGAAATAAACGTCTCATTATTATTATATAGCAATTTGCCATGAGCTGTAAACGCTAGCGTTTTGTCAAACAAGTTCTATTCAGTGAATTTCTGGATTCTATAAATGTGATTTCAGGATTATATAAAACAGTAACATTATACTAGTTTCTGGCAACGTATTCACCCGTGATGGTTGACATAGACTTATTCTGGTCACCAGTGTGCCTTGTTTCATAAAATTCTGTTTATATTTTGAACTGAGGTCAGATTCTACAGTAGGCATCTAATCGTGTATGCGATACCGATGCGTGGAAGTACCCAAAGAGTCCTGCATGGTATAGCCGTCAAATATGAATGTCCTATCCTATACTTTCACATTTATAATGTTGGTATGGATATCAAACAACATTATACATGTGAAAGTCTGTCTATGTGTTACGCTTTTACGGCTAAACCACAGCACCGATTTGGATGAAATTTTGAATGAAAATAGTTGAAGACCCAGGGAAAAACATGGGCTTTTTTCGAAAATCTACCCCTAAAGGTTTGAAGTAGAGGACAAAAGATTGTATGAGAAGTCTAATTAACCGATTTTTTTTTCCACAAATTAATGCAGATAAAACCGTGGAGCACAGCTAGTATATAGTTTATAAACTAATTTAGTTGTATAAACTAAGTCACTGTTAACCATAGTTAAATAATTGTTTATATTTTGGATCTATGTTGTTGTTGAATATAAATATTTTGTAAATATAAATTGATACTTAAATCCAAAAACTTTTTAATGGGATAGTTTCCTGTGTTGATAAATCATTATTCTATTCGTTTCATCAGCTTTTTTTTTGTGAGTATAATTCACATTACTAGCAATCTTGTTAACCCCTCCAACTAAGCAAAATGTGCTTAAGATTGCTAATTGTATCTGGAAGTGGTTCACGGCAATAGTACACAGCATTCTTTGCTTTTTCAAATAAATAAAAATTGACCAAGACAGAAGTGATAATAGCTTTAAAGTTCATGAGTTGGGGCTGCCGACATCTTAGTTTTTTAATAAAGTAAAAATACCGGTCCAATATTTTTTGTTAAACTTAGTGACGGAAGAATAGATTATTTCAGGAAATTACTCTATTAGTGGTCATTGTTTAGTAGTGAGAATATAAAATTAAAATACTTATATTATTGAATGTGTCTAGAATAATTCTAGTACCGATGTTATAGAAGTATTCAAATTAAGTCAATACGGGTTTAAATGTCACGAATAAGTAGCTTTGTATCCATGAAATGGAAGGATGTTTCAGTATTATATTTATAGGAAATAATACTCTTTCTTTATTAGTAACTTTAAACCTAGATCAAAGAACAAGCAAAATTTAAAATAATGTTTAGTTAATCAATAAACATTTGAATACAAACAGCTGCATAACAGTATTAAATTCCAGAACTCAAATATAGAATTGAAAATTAAATATTTATTGTTCATAACATTATGATTGGTAAGGATAATAAATAACTTAAATGTAATAAATATTTTTTACATCCCACAGAAAAAAGAAAAGCTTTTGAATTTCGAATACAGCTGCAAATATCCACAAGTGACTTACATTTAAATAAAATAAGAATACACACGTTTTATAAAATTATAAAGAAAATATTAAATGTACTATGTATGTACTAGGTAGACGGTTATATAACCCTCAGGTGGCCAAATACTAAAGGCCAATGTCCTTGATACGAGGCATAGAAGCTAGCGCCTGCCGCGCCATTGCGGCAAAAGCACATGAAGACAACTCACCTGGTTCGGCGTCGCTGTTTCCGTCGTCATGTCGACCTCTACCGACGCCAATCTACTCCTCTTCTTTCTTTTGTGACATTTACAACAGTCTACGAACGAGGACAGCGTAAAACTACCCTTGAATCAAACTGACATCGCCGAAATATCGATTTTTATCGTCCCAACACACGCTTACAAAATTGTCAATTCAAAGTCCTCACTCGCATTCTCGTTCCAAAAAAAGATTTTAAAAACGAATTATAATCGAGATGTTGATTGAGTTCTATATTCGAAATGAAATGCGCGGCTCACGCTCCGCCATTTTCCTTCCGTACTCGAATTCCGTGATTGAGCATTTCACTGCTAATTTTTTTGGAAAATGGCGCTAATTATACAAAACACTAAGCGACAATTAAAGCTGAAATTATACACTGCTTTATAGATATAAATAGAAACGTTTTAAACGGTTAAATAATTGTTTTTCGTACAAGTTGTTGCGTTTGGTTGTTCACCACGGGGGTGTAGAAGAATTTTGCCGGTTCGGGCAAGTGTGTTGGGTGGGGTGGCACGACTGTACTGCGACTGCGCGGGGGAGTGTTTATGTGTGCGTGATTTGCGTGTATCATTACCACGTTAACTTGACCCATACCTCCCCCTCAGTTCTAGAACAAGAAGGTGTTATTAGGGGTATCGATTCTCGGTACTGGAGGTCCTAGTAATCTAGTTTAGTTGTATGTATTAATACAATCGATAATGTTGACTCAGATAGTAGGAAATATCAGACAGAGAGGGGCCTATAGAGCTCGCTACAGAATCGCGCAGCAGACAATGGCATTTATAGGCAAATAGGCTATGCAAAAAAAGGTGTAAAGTAATTTAGATTATTGACTTAGTTGACTGAGCTAGGGTTTATCTGGTAAATACGTTTTGAAGAAGGATTTGCATGCAACTGCTGTTCTGACTAGTCGCGCCCGCGTCGCCGTCGCGTCTGCGTTTTAATGACACTGTCTGCAAAAAGCCCGTATGAGACGCTTAAGGGCTGACGTTGGGAGACATGGATTCCACGGTATTGTTCTGTGGTAATATCTCCATTGTTTTCACCCTGAAAACACAAGTTTAAGCTCTTCTTTCTCTTTTTTGCCCTTTGCTTTTCATTCTTTTAAGGACCTTGGCAATTATGGGCTAGGTTGAGCTATCCCTAGCCGAATTTTTTTTTATTCCGAATGAGCCCACTCTTAGGAAGAGCGAGCCCAGAAAGAAGATGCCTGTTCACTCTTGCTTTAAAGGTTGAAAGGTCATAATTTAAATTTTGCAGGGAAGATGCTAGATTGTCTTTGTATATTTAGATACAGTTTGTCTTTGTCATTTGAAATTGATAACCTATTTCGCTTAAGACCACAGCAGTCTAAAAATCGAAGACAGCGTAATTTAAAAGTTAAAGAACGTTTATGTGACTTTTCTTACCCCCACCCATTACTATTGCCGTGAACCCACTCCAAACACAGCATATTTTAGATTAGTTGGAGGGGGAGACCCCTCCAACTAATCTAAAATATGCTGTGTTACACGATTGCTAGTTATGGGAATTCTAAGTCAAAGATTATATTTATTGCATAGACAACAAGTACTTTAGGTAGAAGAACTACCCAAAGTACCTACTTACATAATTATGCATCAAATATAATCTTTAACTTTATTGAATTTGTATTTGGTTAAATCCTTTAACCAACGCATGAAACTACGGTCTAAATTGAATGTAACAGTGCAACGGAAAACAATACCCCATAATTTTGAAGGGAAACATGACACAAGATAGTTACTGGCGCGAGTATTCGAAGTTATGACTGTCCTGACTTCTTCCTTACTGAATATTCATGTGAGTGGTGTCTGCACCGGACATAGGTACTGCTATGCTAGCAATAATGCAGTAGGGTCGACCGCAAGAGTATTTTTAAGTGAATTTTGTAAAAAGTTCCTCGGAGTTTTTGAATGCTTTTTAGAGTTGGGTTGACCGCTATCTAAACGTACGAGTATTAAAACAACTGAAACAAATAGACCATTTCATTTGAGTTACAAAAGTCCTTTGTTAATATAAACAAAACAATTACCTACCTACCTTACTACCTACCTACCGTACTTCTTCATGTAATGGAACCTCTATTCATGTAACCAAAATTAACCACTTCTTTAGTGACTAATGATTTAAAAAACCCTCTATTAATGTAAACAAAAAACGAATCTCTCCACTTAATTTTAATGGGTTAAAAAGCCTGTATTAATATAAACAAAAACCAAATCAAACCAAAAGAGTTAAAAAATCTGCACTTAATTTTAACGAGTTAAAAAAATCCTCTATTAAGGTGAAAAGATAGCCCAACGTCCTTGAGCATTGAACGTGAAACAAGCGGCCAGTGCTGACCACCCCGAGCGCCCGCGCGCTCCCCCGAACGTCATAGGTATCACCGGACGCAGATACGTTCGAAGCATTTTTGTCGCTACCTATTAGCTTTTATCATCATGAAATCGATTGAATATAGTCGGACTCAGAACATTTGCAATGCTTGTTTTGAGAACAAAATATTCTTTAGTGAGTACAGTTATTGTATTTAGAGTGAATCAAAATATAAAAAATATCAATTTGTTTTTGTGAAAATAAATAATAACGCTTTTATCAACCGACGACAAAAAAGGAGGAGGTTATCAATTTGACGCGTATATATTTTTTGTAATGTATTTTCACTGATTACTCAAAGACGGCTGAACCGATTTCGAAAATTCTTTTTTTGTTTGAAAGGGTATACTTCGAAATTGGTCCCATTGTCACTTAGTCAGGATCTGATGATGGAATCCTGGAGAAATCGAGGAAACTCTTCAAATATTATAGGCACAGCTATAGTGATTTGAGTATTTTTTATAGTAACTTGTGTAGTTGCATTCGAAAAGCACAATTTGTGAAGTGGACCTGATGATGAATACAACAGATGGCCACTGGAACTACTCAATATATAAGTACAAATAATAAGTATTTCATGTGTTCCGCTTCGATTACTTGAATGTGGTTAGTTATTTTTCACTTTGCAGTGTTTTTTGGGAGTCGGTTTAATTTTTGGTAATTTTTTTTTAATGTACTAAAAAAATTGGCCAAGTGCGAGTCAGACTCACCCATGAAGGGTTTCGTAGTAACTATAATAATATAATAATTATGTATATTTATTTGACGAATAAAAAAAACCTACAATTTTTTTAAAACTAGCTTATTTACATTTTACAACTATGCTAAATAACTTGGTTTTTCATAGTGTTTGTATGAATTACAAAGTTATATTTGCGGTTTTAGAAAATATGCTGTATCTCAAAAATTGCTGACCCGATATCATTCAAACTAATTTTGGTTGAAAGTTTACATTAAGGTCTACAGACATATATTTTTTTTAGATTTTTCACTCCATTATTATAGAAGTTAGAGGGGACACACACACACATTTTACTACTTTGGAAGCTTATATCTTTTAAACTATTGACTTTATGAAAAAGTGGTTTTAGAAACCCTTATATCATTTTTAAAGACCTGTCTATAAATACCACACACGCATAGGTTTCATGAAATAAAATATTTTCAGTTCTAGTTCCATGTATGGGGACCCCCTTTATTTTAAATATATCTTATTTTTTTTCTTATAATAAGTGTTGGCGCGAAAGGCTAATTTAGTGGACTGTATTTGCGGTGCGGAGCTAAACGATTGACAAACGCTTGGCGTTAGGTAATTCGAGTTGCAGGGGGTGTGGGACAATGGAATACAACCCGAAATAAATAGGGAAGGAAACACAAACCTTTACGGGAGCCACGTGCTCGCGTCGTCGCCGGTGCACCGGTTCACTTTTCCAGGTTCAGGGCAGTTGAGCTTCAAGTTATTGTCCTCACACGTTAAACACAAGCACAAACTATGGATTATAAGTCTTATTACATGCGAAAATGCGGTGATTCCAAAGTTATTAATATTTTTAAGCGGAGCGCGTCGACGCCATTGTCAACTTGTTGCGGAGCGATTCGGAAGTAGTTTTTTCGACAAATGGCGGGCGAATCTTCTTACTCACTCGCGAGGTATGTGCGGGAAGGAGATGGATATAGGAAATAGCGGATGTCAATCATATTTTGAATGTTGGCGCAACCATTCCCCCCGGTTTGAAGGGTTACCTTCAAAAACTATAAGCGAAACTAATCAAAGAACTAAACTCTGGAGTAACATCTAACTTCTAACCTTATTCCTAAACTATAATATAAAGCGTTACCATAACTACTAAACTAATTTGAAGCCTGCTGCTGATTGCGAAACATAATAAGCGACGACGTCCGTCAGCAAATGCAGGTTGTACAGAAGGCTTCTCTGATGACTTGACCATCTTCAAAAATGAGATCACCAACGTAATGAAAGACATGATTAACGACCTGATGCTGTCCCAAAATTCCCGAATGGACAAGATAGAAAACCACATTCTTGAAATCAAGTCGCAATACATAAAAATCGAAGAAACAAATAGCGAGATCGAAAAATCTATGAATAATGTTTCTGATCAGTTGACATCCCTGGAAACTAAAATCACTGGTCTAGAAACAGATAGAATTACCATGGCTAAGAAAATAACATTTCTGGAAGAAAAAATAGACCTCTTGGAGCGGAGCAGTATCAAAACCTGTGTCGAACTTCGTAATGTACCTAAAATACCCAACGAATATAAGAATTCACTATATACTAAGATCCAAATCCTCTCGAAATCATTGGAAATAGAATTGCAGCCATCTGACATCCGAGATATTTCAAGATTACCCTCAAAAAAGGACAGCAAAACATCAAACGTCACGGTTGAATTCACTAATACTATACTTAAAAATAATTTTCTAGATTCAGTAAAAAAGTTTAATAAAAACAATGTTAACGGTAAATTAAACTCAGCTCATCTGGGGTTCGATTCCACAACTATCTCCCCTGTTTACATTGCCGAACAACTTACCGCATACGCTAAGAAACTATTTTTTAACACGCGCAATTTTGCTAAAACGAATCAGTATGCATACTGCTGGATTTCAAATGGGCGAATTATGTTGAAAAAATCGACTGATTCCCCACTTATTATAATTAAAAATGAACATCAATTGAAAGACTTGTCTATGGTAAATAAAATATGACTACAAAAATGTGCTTCCCAACTATATCTTGTATATTATGTGAATTTGCTTTTCGTTGTACCTGGTTTAAAAATTAATTTCTATATACACTTTGTTAACACAGATCATCATCACATCACACAAATATACTCTCATAATTACAAAACAACACAGAATCAACTTCCACCAAAAACAGCATTAACCCACCAACACTTCATTCATGACTATTCCTTGTTGTCACTATCACCAGCTTATTTTGAAGATTATTTTTATTCACAAAAATGACCAATAACTTCCATGAATTTTTAGATATAGTCGATCAATTTTCTGTGTCTCAATCCTATTCATGTACCCCAGAGCAAGTCCATACCTTCATTGAACAACCCTGTAACTACCTAAAAGTATTCACGCAAAACATTAGGTCAATAAATTGTAATTTTTTGGGACTAGAGGCGTTACTGGCACGTGTATCTCTAGATTGTGATATTATAATACTCACAGAATGCTGGTTATCCTGTGCCAGTAACCATAATATTCCTATTATTCCAAATTACACCATGTATAACACAAAAAATCACAAAAATCAAAGTGACGGAGTTGTTACCTATATAAGGACAGATATATCCTGCTCTTGTAAAGAATTAGATTTTGGTTCTAGCGCTAGTGGACTCGTGCTAGAGATAGGAACTGACTTTGCTTTTCTTTGTGTTTATAGGTCACCTGCTATTGGGAATATTGATTCTTTTCTCTCCTCACTTAATAACTTGCTACCAGATTTTAACAAATTCCAAACAGTGGTTTTAAGTGGTGACATAAATTTAGATATTAAACATACTTCTCTCGATAACCGCTCGCATGAATATCTAAACACTCTAGCTTTTCATGGGTTTCTTCCTTCTCATACTATTCCAACTAGAGGAGACAATTGTCTTGACCATATTATGATCAAAACGAAGTCACAAAATATCTCACTGGTTCTTGACACTGCAGTAACTGACCATAATGCGGCAATTCTTTGCGTTCATGACAAGATCACAAAAGTTTCTATCACAAATAAGATAAGTAAAATAGATTATAATTCCCTTGACACTGCCCTAGAAAGCTTAGATCTGTCTCTCATCTATCACATTTCAGACCCTAATGTAGCCACTGACACTTTCGTTAATCTCTTGACAAAATCAATATCTGATAGCACTATTATCTTAAAAGTACCAGCAAAGAAAAAGATTCTCAAGCCCTGGATCACCCCTGGTTTGCTAAGATGTCTAAGACACAAGGACGCACTGCACAAGAAATTAAAGCTTTCGCCAACAAACCCTATCTTACAAGTTTCCTACAAGAGATACTGGAATTATTGTAATAAAATAATTAAAAAAGCTAAACGCCTATATGATTTTCAAGAGTTAAATAAAGCTGGAACTAACTCAAAAATGCTATGGGAAACTATTAAGCGAATAGTCAATATACCTAAAGCAAAGCAACAATCAACTCCTCTACTGTCTCAAAACGACACACCAACTAAAACATGCGATGAGATTAATAGTTACTTTGTTAACATTGGTAAGACACTTGCTGATGGTATCGCTAGTAGACCTATTCTGCCTCAAGTAAATAAGCCTATTCAACCGGCAACTTCATTTGTGCTCGAACAAACGGATACTGATGAGGTCTTAACTATTATAGAATCCTTAAAGTCAACTGCAGCAACTGGTTGGGATGGCATTTCTTCTGCTTTTCTAAAAAGATATTCAAGCTTATTAGCTCCTGTCTTAACATATATTTTAAATATTTGTTTACAGAACGCTGTATTTCCTTCTTCCTTTAAGAGAGCAATAATACATCCTATATTTAAGGGTGGTGATGGAAACTCGTTTAATAACTACCGTCCAATTGCAGTGTTACCTGCCTTGTCAAAGGTCTTCGAGCGACTTATCAACAATAGACTAGTCAATTTTATTGAAAGCTTAAAACTAATTTCTACACAGCAGTTCGGTTTCCGTAAGAATAAATCCACTGCTGATGCTGTACATGTATTGACTAATTACATAATAGATAATGTAAATAATAGAAAAAAGGTACTTACCATCTTCTTAGACCTCGCGAAGGCCTTTGATACGGTTCCCATCAACACCCTTCTACTAAAATTGGAACGGATGGGTGTCAGAGGTTCACAACTTGAACTTTTTAAGAGCTATCTAACAAATCGCACTCAGGTAGTCAAACTGGGTGATTACATAAGTGGTGAGCTACCAATTTCATATGGCGTGCCTCAAGGCAGTATTTTGGGGCCAACGATGTTTCTAATATTCATCAATGACCTCTGTAATCTTAAAATCAATAACGGCAAAATTATATCTTTTGCAGATGATACTGCACTCACTTTTGTAGCGGACTCATGGCCAGCTCTTGAAAATGCAGCACAGATAGGCTTTAATTCTGCTTTCGACTGGCTACAGTCACACTCCTTGACACTCAATACATCAAAAACTAAATTCATGACATTCTCGATTTCTTCAGCCTCTCAACCTAAAATTCCCCTTATCTTAAAAGCTCATACTTGTCAATTCCAACCGCAAACAACATGCCATTGTCCTTTGATCTCTTCATCGGATTCCATTAAATATTTAGGCATAACAATAGACAGATATCTTTCATATAAAGCACATGTTAATCATATCACTGGCAGAATTAGAAAACTCATTTACATTTTTAAAAATCTACGTTACGTCGCCAATCTAAAAGTCATACGAACTGTTTATTGTGCTTTATGTGTTTCTATTATCACCTATTGCATTGCCTGTTGGGGGGGAATTTCTAAAACCACCCTGAAACCTTTAGAAGTAGCTCACAGAGCAGTTCTAAAGATAGCAACTTTTCGGCCAATACGTTTCCCAACAACTCAACTATATCAAGATTGTAACGAACTAAATGTAAGACAACTATTTATAATGAAAACTTTAGTCAAGCAACATCAAGAAACCCCTTTTATTCCCATAACTAAACGACGTAAGGACTTCATTTGTACTGTTCCTCCGATAACCTTCACCTTTACAAAAAGATTCTTTTATTACCTTGGTCCTACCCTCTACAATAAAATTAACTCCTCCTTACCGGTCTATGAACTACCTTTACGTCAATTTAAAACAATTGTTCATTCATTTCTCCTAGGCAAATCATATGACGAGACAGAAGAATTTATGTCATGTTCATACCTACATAAAATAAAAATTTAAGTGTTGCCTAAAATCTATATTGCTAGTATTGTTGCTGTACTCTTCATACACTCCAACCGCATAACTATACACAATACATGCATTACATACCACATACATAAACATGCACTACACACAAATAAACACGCACGAATACACAACACACATACGTTTAAGACAATTATACAAATTAAGATTAAGATTTTTATTTTATTAATTGTAAAATATACTAAAAGATAGATTAATATTAGTCCTTAATTTAATTGTTAGAAAATTAATTATATTCAATAATGGGGCGGGCACTGCTTCTCCTAAACACAGGCTGTATCGCAGCTTACCTAGGAGAGCAGAACCACACCCACAGATTTGTAGTATATTATAAGTACTATTAGTTCACATTTTAGATTTAGTACCCATTAATGTATTACAAGTACCCATTAATGTATTACAAATATCCTTTTTTGAAATAAAGTTTATAATTGGTACCGTTGTCAGAATATAAACGTTTGACGGGACCACGGCGCGACAAAAAACGCTTAAACGCGGACATAAAACTTTGCGTACTTAAATCACCGGTCAATTCTATGTGAACCGCACGAGTTGTCATGCAAATAAATAGACAAACGTAAGCTTTCGTGGAGCGTATTCCGCGACCACGGGCAACAGTTACCCTAAACGGGCCGGCGAAGTCTGTACCGGTGTGAACGAAAGGTTTAGCGGATTGAACAACACGACAAGAGCGATGATCGGCCATTTCAGGCGCGATAAAACGCGGGCGAAGCTTAAAACAGGGCACACATTTGTGTACTCTAGCACGAATCAAATTGCGAGCGGAAAGTATCCAATACTTCTGTCTAAGGATAGACATCAACAAGTCTGGACCTGCGTGGCAATTCAACCTATGATGATAATCTACAATCAAATCTAAAATATGGTCCTTGCGGGGTAAAACTACTGGATGCTTTTGCTCAAATCCTAAATCGGAATTTCTCAAACGACCACCTACTCGAATAAGACCATTCTGCAAAAAAGGTTTCAAATGTTGAAAGGCGCGGCTACAAGGTTTGTTGGACTCCAAACTACTAATTTCGGATGCGAAATAAAATCTCTGCAATTCACGTAGCACGACTGACTCAGCTTTATCCAGATCAGCGGCGGTTATAACACCGCGCGTGGGTAACAGTTTTAGAAAACGACATACATACACCACACAACGCAAAAGTCTCGACCAAGACGAGACGCGATTAGATAACGATAAAATAATCGACTCTTCACGTGGAACCGAAACTACAAGCGAATGCTTCTTCTCCTCGGGTGGTTCTGAAACGGCAGCTGGATTAAAGGGCTTAACCGGCCATTCCTCGAGCACGCTATGAATCCAAGACGGAGCGCAGAACCACAGCGGATGATCTAAAATTTGCGAAGGGAGCAACCCACGGGAGAGACAATCGGCGGGATTATCTGTGCCAGCAACGTGAAAGAGATTTTGTGGTGGTAATTCGGACTGGATTTTGGCCACCCTATTGGCGACGAATGTGTCCCAGCGATGGGGCGAAGAATGTGCCCAACACAAAGCTACAGTAGAGTCAGAAAAAGCCATAATTCTATCAATAATAATGCGGTGCCTACAAGCATTGACAATCGAGCTGATTAATTGCACTAACAAAAGTATAGCGCACAGCTCCAGGCGCGCCAGAGAAACGACCTTGCGAGGGGAGACTTTGGATTTAGCGCTTATAAGACTAACCGAAACCTTGTCAGCATCCAAAACGTGAAAATAAACTACCCCCCCGTAAGCCTTTGCACTGGCGTCGGCGAAGCCTACAACAGTAACTATACTGTTCGACAATATACCAACATGGCGAGGAATTTTTATTTGATTGAGCAATGGAAGTTCCTTCCGGAAGCGAACCCACAATTTAACAATATTTTCGGGCGCGGGGTCGTCCCAATCACTATTGGAAAGCCAAAGTTCTTTTATAAGCAACTTGGCATATAAAACGACGGGAGCTACAAATCCCATAACATCCCATATACGTGCTACACACGACAGGATAATGCGCTTAGTACAAATTTGCGGAGTCGAACTAACTTTAAGACTGAACACGTCAGACGCGGGTGACCAACTTAAACCTAGAACCTTGTGCGTATCATCACCATCAAATTCCTTCACCGAAGATAATTGATGCGATAGTGGAATCGAATCTAGAGCGGTCTGCGAATTACTAGTCCACTTCACAAGATCAAACTGACCGGCCTTCATAAGACTTATTACTTGAGCGGCGGTCTCAACGGCATCCGCCTCGCTGGCTACACTATAAACAAAGTCATCCATGTATAGCCCAGTCTCAATAGTGTCTTTCGCTTTCGGGAATCTTTCACCTTCATCAGCGGCTAATTGCTTGATAGTGCGAAGCGCATGGAAAGGACTCGACTTAAGCCCAAAACAAACACGATTAAACTCGTAAACTCTCAAAGGTTCTTGAGGCGAAAATCTATACAAAAAACGTTGAAATTTGCGGTCGCATTCGCGAATACCAATAGAAAGAAACATTTGCTTTATGTCGGCGGAAAGCGCGACAGCAAACAAGCGGAAATTCACAATAATGTCAAATAAGTTACCTTGAAGGTTTTGACCACAATACAAAATATCATTGAGCGATACGGAAGTGCTAGTCTTAGCACTGCCGTCCAAAACCACGCGGAGCTTAGTAGTAAGCTTGTCTTCTCTAACAACTCCGTGGTGCGGGATGATGTAAGATGGATGATCAAGAGTCTCGTCAGTCTCGGCGGTGGATGCAGGTGAGATGTACCCTTTATCTAGGTATTCGGTAACCACCTCATCATAGGCTTGCTTCAACTTCGGAGATGCTTGCATCTTACGTTCTAAACAAGAAAAGCGTTTTTCCGCGGAAGCGTAGGAGTCACCGAGCGAAAAAATATCTCCCTTGAATGGAAGCGCGACAATATAACGACCATCATTATCACGGGTAGTCGTGCCACAATAAATCTCCTCAGCCACCTTATCATCAGGGCTTAGGATAGGCGGGACATTGACCTCTTCAATTTCCCAGAACCTGCGGATGGTAGACTCCAGCGGCGGCTCAACAGTGCAGCAATGTGACACAGTCGAGTAACTATCTAAATGTGCGGGTGCGGAACCAACAATAACAAAACCTAGAACTGTTTCTAGGGCGTGCGGTGCGGGAAACGACGAATGACCTTGAATCTTACGAGATAACTGAAGGTGCGGGAGAATCGATGCGCCGATCAACATATCGACGTCTCCAGGGACACCATAAGATTCATCTGCCAACGGTAGGTCTTTAAATTTGGTCAATAAAGACGTGTCAACCGGGACAGTAGGCAATTGTTCCGTAATTTTATCTACGACAAGCGAATCCATATCAAAACAAATATTAGAATTAAAACGCGATGCAAATTTAATTTTAATCGAACCATGAATGGTTGATTTTAAACCACCGAACCCCTTAACTACTGAGCGGGCTGGTCGGTTATTAATACTAAAACCAAGGCGTTGACAACAATTTTGAGTTAAAAAATTACTCTGCGAAGCGCAATCTAACAACGCTCGAACAAGACACGGATTACCAAAAGCATCATCAACAACAACGTGAGCGGTCGCGAGCACCACGGTAGTGCACGTATTGCTTGCGGCGGACATCGAACACAACGTGACGTCAGTCACGGCGGCCTGCGAGCGGGCAACGTCGCGCGTTGATTGCGGCTGCGGCTGCGTGTCACCGCTTGGTAAACTAACTGTGCTCACATTGCGGCATTATTACAACTTTTCTCCATGTGAAGTAAAGTGTGGTGCTTCGAAGAACACTTACGACAACTTTGACTACTATTACAAGACGTAACCCGATGCTTGTCACTAAGGCAGTTAAAGCACAAATTTTTTTCGCGAACAAACTTATAACGTTCATAGGGCGTAAATTTTAAGAAACCAGAACACTTGTACAATTGCGAATGTTGACTATTACACAAAGAACAACTCGATTGTACAGGAGCAGGTGCTGTATTCACATACGTATGTGTCGACTTTTGTGACTTCGAAGCCGCATCTGTTCGACGGTCGGACTTCTTCGTAACTTCATGGGTTGACGAAGTGCGTTGCAATATTTTAATATGATCGCGAACAAAACATTCCAAATCATTGAATTTTGGCAGTTTACTACTGCGATGGTCTATTTCAAATAAACGAACAGTTTCACCATCTAATTTCTTTAAACCCAAATATAAAAACAAAAAGTCGCAGAGGTCATCGACCTTCAGGTTCTTTACTGCGCGAACAGATGATGCAAAAATATCTAAAAACTTCTCTAAATTATGTTCATTACAAACTGTAATATTTTTCAACTCGAATAGCTGATCTAAATATGCGGTAGCAACTAATCTTTTGTCTTCATATTTCGACTTTAAAGTTTTTAAAATTAATGAATAATTTTCGGCACTAAAAGTAATGCCGGCACAAACAGTTTTAGCTTTACCAGTTAACTTTTCAACCAGATAGTGTAACTTTTCATGATCTGTCAAAGAGACGTTCCCATTTATAGTGTTTTCAAAACTATCTATAAATAGATTCCAATTGCGAATATCACCATTAAATTCAGGTATCTGAATGGGCGGTAATTTGGGTCGATCGCGAGTGTGATTTGCCTGGCTCTGATGGACAGACGGCTTCTCCAAGCTCCTCGCGACGCGTTTGATGCGACAGAATAAATCATCAAATGACGCCAAAGCCTGATAACTCACAGCGTATTCTGGATTTAATTCTAACTCTAAAACGTTAATATTATGAATTACGGATTCAAATTCCGTGCGCAAACTATCCAAGTTTTCTATAGAACATAAGAACGAATCTCTAATAGCTAGATCAAGTGTTTTAAGTGCATTATCACAAATAGATTGCACGCGAGAAAATATCATGTCTCTTTTAGCATATAAAAGTTTCAATTGAACTTTGCTGTCCTTATGAGACATCGTGAATAATAATTATTTATTACAAACAATCAATGCGGTAAACAAGCAAATAAAGTTATTTTAACAAATAAGCGATGGAGAACAGCGACGCGGACAATATTAAATACCTAAAGAGGGTAGGTAGTTATAACGAACTGCGGGTGAAATAAAAGCACTGTAGGTAGTTTTTAAACAATCTTAATTTACCCACTAGGTTGTGTCTCTGTTTCTGATATACAAATAATTTTAGACTTCCGAATGAATAGCTAATACGAGCGATCTATGGCTACGTAGGTATGTAGGTATTACGCACGTACGTAGGTAATAGATGAACAAACAACGAATTGGGTTAGGTATAAGACTGCGGTGCGGTGCGTTTATTCCTTATGGAATAAATACCAATGCGATAACTACAACAAATATGTACCTAATTCAAATAAGTACCTAACTATCCGGTGAGAGGGACCAAAGAAATGTTGGCGCGAAAGGCTAATTTAGTGGACTGTATTTGCGGTGCGGAGCTAAACGATTGACAAACGCTTGGCGTTAGGTAATTCGAGTTGCAGTGGGTGTGGGACAATGGAATACAACCCGAAATAAATAGGGAAGGAAACACAAACCTTTACGGGAGCCACGTGCTCGCGTCGTCGCCGGTGCACCGGTTCACTTTTCCAGGTTCAGGGCAGTTGAGCTTCAAGTTATTGTCCTCACACGTTAAACACAAGCACAAACTATGGATTATAAGTCTTATTACATGCGAAAATGCGGTGATTCCAAAGTTATTAATATTTTTAAGCGGAGCGCGTCGACGCCATTGTCAACTTGTTGCGGAGCGATTCGGAAGTAGTTTTTTCGACAAATGGCGGGCGAATCTTCTTACTCACTCGCGAGGTATGTGCGGGAAGGAGATGGATATAGGAAATAGCGGATGTCAATCATATTTTGAATGTTGGCGCAACCAATAAGAAAGCGGTTTACAGAATACATCTATCTACTAAGTTTCACATGTATATTCTTAATAGTTTCGGAATAAAATGGCTGTAACATACGGACGGACAGACAGACAGACAGACAGACAAACGGACAGACATATCGAAACTATAAGGGTTCCGTTTTTTGTCATTCAAGTCATTCTGCTACGGAGCCCTAATAAAAAACTGTCCGAGTGCGAGTCGGACTCGCCCATGAAGAGTTCCATAGTAGCAAGCAGTTTTGCTTTCAACTTTGTTTTTCATAATGTTAATAAAATAAATAAATATATTTCAAACGAACGATATGCATGCCGAACGAGCTGTGGGCCCGTAAACCTCAAGATTGGTGCCCTGAAACAGGGACACAAGGTCGCGGCAGACATCGAAGGAGATGGCGGGACGAACTTGATGTCTTCCTTGAGAATTGGAAAGAATTGCCGCACAACCGGGACCATTGGAAGGAATGAAGGGAGGCCTTTGCCCAGCAGTGGGACAGTGCAGGCTAAATAATAATAATATTTCAAACAATTGACTTGGAGAAAAAATGGTTTGTATCATTTGGCTACGAAACAATAAAAACTAAAATATAAAATCTATCTATCTTTATTTACTTAACATTTAGTTTAGTCCACTCGCAATCAACACTAAAACTAAATATTCACATACGTCCAAGCGCAAACGAAATGTCCCATTTTTAAATAGCTCAACCGTACCACTGTACCAAACGTACTATCTACGCTGTTTACTCTTTGACGCAAAGTTTAAAGAGCGGGGCGCGCTAACATGCGACACAGCCTCCCCGTGCGAACGCTAGGGTGAGACTGGTCCTAGCGTATGAGCGAGCGCGCGCGCCGAGCGCGAATGTAATAATATAGTATTATTGATTTAACGGCACGTAAGTAATAATTTTGTAAAATTTTGAATTTAAATTTTATAAAGCAATAAATTCTCTATAATAATGTGAAAGAAATATTTAAATCGGTCCAGTTATTTGAAAGCAGTAAGCAAATTATTGCAAAAATAAAGAGGATATATTCGATTTTTTTCCGAGAAAAGTATGAACAATAACAAAAAAATTAAATGTAAATTTAAAGTCAAATATGTTACGCGTATTAGGTATTTTTTTTTATCTATTTGGTCCATCCGTCTAGTAGTAGTAGTCCTTCAAAGAGAGGTCTATTTCGTAGTTTGACGTATCCTTTCGCCTTAATGTAAGCAAACAAAAAAAAAGATTTCTGCACTTTATTGTTAAGATGTAAAAGAAAAAAATAATTGTGTGTGATTGAAGGTTGTGCCAAATAGGCCCAGTTTAGCAAAATGCGAGACAACTGCAAGCTGCAAGTGCCTGACGTTGGTTTTCAACTGGACCTTATACAATGTGTAACGGAAACCCCATATCTATCTAAAAGGGCTGAAGACAACATCTGTTATGGAGACTCTATGCACAGTTTCAGCTCACCAAGTCAACTGACTCAAAGAATTGATACCAAATTATCGGTTTCATATATTTCTTGAATACCAATCATAACAAACGTGTCACAGCACTACGAGTGTCAATAAATTTCCACGTCACTTGCCAATAACACGATAATTCTCTTTGTTCTTCTTAATTTGAAAAATTCGGTCTCTGGTATCAGTGTATTGCTCTATTTGTAATAAGTTTAAGTTCTACACACGTAGACTTAGGATTACAAAACCCTTGCCATACCATTTGTTATCATCCAAAGAAGCCATGCACTTGGTATGTATATACCCTTTAAATTACACGTTGTATAGCGAGGATAGATAATAGGAATAAAATAGGGGTAGAATATTCTTTATTGTACACCTTTAACTTAAACACACCTGTTACACAATATTGTTTAATCTATGGTTACAATGGCGGTCTTATAGCTGATAGCGATATCTTCCAGTCAACCTTAGGTAGGATAGACTTGACAAACATAAAATAACGTGGGGAGACGTAACGAGACAAAAAAGTCCTCTATTAATGTGAACATAAATTCGATTTCTGCACTTAATTATTACGTTAACGTGTTAAATAAAATCGTAGGTAATGTGAACAAAAAAAATAATGAGTCAAAATGGAGGGAATTACACACATAGACATTACATAGGGGTCAGTTCACAACTATCAGTAACATTTTGCAAAAAAAAATATTCTCGCTCGCATATTGATATACAAAAACGCTCGCATGAATATTTTTATGTACAAGAATTGAACTTGTGATTCGATTATTTGTTTATTTTTATTAAATTTCTTATGTACAATCCCACAGTTATTTCTGTTTTATTGTATTATTTATAGATGTATTATAATGATGATGGGGAGCAGTTGTAGCCTAGACGTTACTCATACGCTTTAAAATATGTAGGTCGTGGTTCGAAAACCCGAAAACATGCGACACCTTGATTTAGCCAGCGTGGTGGCTAAGTCCCATTCCGACTAACAGTGAGGAGGTTTGTGTCACTGCAGTGGGTTTACGTATAGATTCCCTGTAAGACTCGAAAGCTGATCTATCTGTTATCTGCGATGCAAGCTAAGAAGCAAAAAACTACTAAATAGGGGCCTGTATCTTCCTCAAATATTCTTGTTTATCATCATCATCTTAGCTTTTTCCTAATTATGTTGGAGTCAGCTTCCTGTCTAACCGAATGCAGCTGAATATTAGTGTTTTACATGAAGTGACTGCCTATCTGACCTCCACAACCCAGTATCTGGGTAACACGATACCCCGAGAGTAGTAGTGATTTGCCGGTTCTGGCGCACCAATCCCGTGGCTCACCGGTTCTGGCGCACCACCGCTTCTGGCGCAATCGCGGTCCAGGGCGTTTCAAACCTAAAAAAAAAAAAAAAAAAAAAAAAAAAAAAGGTTTTGGGGTCCGCTGATCACGTTTCTGCAATCCGTTTTCGCGTAAGATGCATGGTTCCGGAGATACAGAAATCAATTAACAACAATCTGTTTCATTTCCGGTGACCCGAAACCCTCATTATCGACTTTCATTGTTCGCCTTTTCTTATCTATTGTCCGTGCGTCCGGCCGCTCACCCTCATTAGGATTGCATTGACGTATGCATGTATTACTCATTGTTACTGCTACTGCTATTGTATACTTTTATTGTTCATAAACCATTGCTTACTTTGCTATTCGGGGTCATCAAAACGGAATCAATAAAACACATGCGTCATTAACAAATTTTATTTTTATCTACAAAATATGAGCGGAACATCTCATCCACTAAAATATCGTTGTACAGTGTGTTCCCTGTAAATATGTTTGTAAAACTATGCATTGAACATCCCTGAAACTTATATAGCAAATACATTAAGCAATATTCACCACAAACTGAAGTCCAATCATTCTGAATCCTATCAATACTCCAGCCCCATCTTTTACAATTCCTTTTCAAAAACTCGAGATGATATCGCGCAGGTGTTCGCCCATAAGAATCAAAATATTGACCGATGCCATTCGTATCGATATGTACAGCTACCCAGTGTGAACCTGGCTTATCATCCGCATCCAAATTGCATATTATATACGTTGGTGCATGGGTATACATAGGGAGTCTATTAGCAGCATAAACATTATTTTCTAGACTGGGATGAATCTTTTTCAGATGTTTTTGTACTTCTAGTGTATCCATGATATAGCATATTATTACACTACCAATCTATTCAATGGTTGTCATAGGAATGTTCAATTATAGTGATTTGTAAATATTAAATCGCATTATTTTGTAGCACTCACAAAACAGGTTGATGCCAGCAATGTGAGATAAGTTTGTTGACTCATAGAGTTACTATCAGTTTCCGGAGGAACGTGAGATAATTTTGGTGATTCATAGAGTTACAATCAGTTTCGTTGTATTTAGGAATTTGTTTTAGATAAGAATGGTGCTATATAAGATCCTACCATTGCAGTCATGCAGTCAGTCTATGGTCGTTTGACCGCAGTGGATTGTATACGTCTACCAATACTACGTTTGTGTTACTTCAACGCATCAATGGCCATGGAGGTAAGTGTTTATTCTATTGACAAACTTACTTGTATTCTTGTTGTTGTTTCCTAACGTGTGTGATTAAGTGTAAACAAATTGATATTAACATGATAACTGTCTTGTTGCAGAAATCATTCAACTTCGATGAAAATACCTATAAACAGTATTACTACTCACCGCTCTCCCCTCAACATGAAGAAGAGAACGATGACATCGTTATTAATAACACATGTGATGGTGGAAAAAGGAAATCACAACCGATTGATCATTTTTTTGAAGTGGCACCAAAAATAAAAAAGAAGAAACTGTTATCGTCAACCGTGGCACGAGCCGCTAGAGATGGTGTATCATACATTTCTAGTAATTCTGACGACGGAGACCAAGCGACGCATCTCATTAAAATTGAAATGTACGATATGAAGAAGCTATGTAAGATTCCAACTACTGATCATTGGAAACACGCTACCACGAGGATTAAATATTATGTAAAGAATAATAAGGATAGCATCTACGACAGCACAAACGGGCTCGTATACAACATTACAAAGACAATAGCAGAAAGTGAAAAAGTTAAAAAATACTTTTTTAACAATGACACCCATTAGTTGATTAGTGAATGTGATTCTGTTTACTTAAATTACTTCTGTGTACTCATTAGATTCTACCTGACTTTCTAATCCTTTGCTAGACTCTATGTAATGAACATTATTTGAAATTGGGTATCGGTTTGTCTACCAACACTTAACTGTTACTTACTGTGCTACCTAATTTCTTCTTTGCTATAAAGATGGAAAACTTCAGTGAAGTGTGTACCAGTGCTTTCTTTTCCGCACCCATGGAAGAGAATATGGAACTATTCATCAACGAATTCGATCAGGAGCTGCCTAAAGTTTGTGATGAAATGGAGAAGTGTGAACTGTTTGATTCATCGTATGATGATGAGTTGTATAATCACTGTGCGATGGTTGAAACAGCGTTGATGTAAGTATTAGAAGTACAAACTCAATAAGAAAGATTATTGTTGTATTGTTTTATTTTAAGATTTGTCTAATAATTTTCTTGCTGTTTTGTTACAGTCAACCACAAGTTGGAAGAGGTATCAAACGAGGTATCACTACTGACGAAAATAAGGTTCCCAAGAAAGCAAAATTTGATGAAGGAGCTTCTACATCATCGACTGAAACAAATAACGTGGACAACAATAAGGTGGAATGTGACACATGTCATGTTTTTATTAATAAAAGGTATCTAAATAACCATTTAAAAAGCAATGTTCACAAAAATAATCTTTTAAAATCACATAATTCACTAGCAAATGTTACAGTTGTTGAAACCGCTTTTGGCAACCGAATTTTAACATATAGAATTAATAGTAAAACAATTCAATCGGGGCAATATTTTGAAACACCGGAATCGTTTTTAAATTCATTAAAAATTGATATCTTATTTTTAATCAATGAATGTATTCAACAACATACAATTTTTAAAATAAACTTCATATTGCATGCTGATTTCATACAACAAACTAAAGATATTAAAAATACATTTGATTTTCAAACGTTTAATTATATAATTTGTCAGGGTGATGACTTAAATATATTTTTTTCATCATTAATAGACACTGTTGTTGGTAAAATTTGTCAATTTGAAAAAAAAGATAGTGGTTGGAGTCTTAATCAAATTAAATACATAGATATGAATGTTAACAAATTCAACCCCTTACGTGGTAGTTCATATATCGATCTTCCTCAGGATATTAAATTAAAAAAAGCTGTAATCAATGTTAAAAATAATGATAATATGTGTTTCAAATGGGCATTACTCTCCGGTTTATATCCTGTATGTAAAAGTGTAGATCGCGTAACATCATACGCAATTCATGAAAATAAACTAAAATTTACTGGTATTTCTTTTCCGGTTAAAATTGTAGATATATCAAAAGTAGAGAAATTAAACAATATTAGTATAAATGTTTTTGGTTTAGAGTATAATAAAGAAAAAAAGTGTAATTCAGTTGTAGGTCCTTTATATTTAACAAAATGTCGTACACCTAATCATATCAACCTACTATATTTATCGAATGGTACTAACAATCATTACTGTTATATTAAAAAGTTATCGCGGTTAGTTAGCTCACAAATCTCAAGTAATCATCACGCAGTTTATATATGCGATTCATGTTTACTTCATTTCCCATCAGAGGAAAGACTTAATAACCATCAACAATATGATTGCGCTCACATTTGTACGGAATTACCAAACGGTAAGGATTCCAAAAAGGATTGGTTCGGTAAAGCAACATCAAATAATAAAATAAAATTTGATAAATTCGTGAAAAAGTTGGAAATGCCTTTTGTGGTTTATGCAGACTTTGAAGCATTTTTGAACCCAATAGAATCATGTAGTAACGATCCATCCAAGCCTAGTACAATTAATATTCAAAAACATGAAGTGTATAGTTTCGGATATTACATTAAATGTTCATATGATGACAGATTATCAAAATATGAGACGTATAGTGGGCCAAACTGTGCACAAGTGTTTATGAATCGCCTTTGTGAAGATGTGAAAACAATAGTTAAAAAAAATTGTTTCCAAAAATGTCCCGTTCCATTATCAGATGAAGATAAAATTAAAATTTCAAATTCAAACATTTGTCATATTTGTGAAACTCAGTTAAATGAAGATCCTTTTTACGATTTTGATTGGTACACTGGCAGTTTTAGGGGTGTTGCGCATCAAGTGTGTAGTTCTAAGTACAGAACCCCTCGTTATGTTCCAATATTTTTACATAACCTCGGTCACTACGATGCTCATTTTATTGTCCATGCATTAAACCTCGATGATGGCAAAGTTGAAGTTATTCCACAAAATAAAGAACGATACATATCATTTTCAAAACAGTTAACAATAAATAATCAACCTGTAAGTTTAAGATTCGTAGATTCATTGAAATTTTTATCATGTAGTTTAGATCAGCTAGCTAAAAATCTTAATGACGATCAGTTTAAAGAACTAAAAAGAAACTATCCTATTAATGAAGATTTTTTACGTTTAAGACGGAAAGGTATTTATCCTTATGAATTTATGCGTAATAGTGATTGCTTGAAACATCCGTCACTTCCTGATCAACACCAGTTTTATAGTTCACTCACAGATTCAAATATTTCAAACGATGATTATAATCATGCAAAAGATATTTGGCAACATTTTAAGTGTAGTAGTATGTCTGATTATTCCGATTTGTATTTAAAAACTGATGTTTTACTTTTGACCGATATATTCGAAAACTTCAGAAAGCTTTGTATTAAAACTTATGGATTAGATCCTGCCCATTACTATACTGCTCCAGGTTTAAGTTGGGATGCAATGTTAAAATTTACGAAAATAGAATTAGAATTGTTAACGGACTATGACAAAATTGCTTTTTTTAAAGCTGGTATTAGAGGGGGTGTATCTCAGTGTAGCAATCGTTTTGCTAGAGCAAATAATAAATTCATGGAGGATTATGATGGTGAAAAACCTAATTCATATCTAACATATTTTGATGCGAATAATTTATATGGTTGGGCAATGTCCCAATCCCTTCCTGTTGGTGGTTTCGAATGGATAAATTGTAATACAGATTATAATGTGTTGGATACGTCTGATTTTGGTTATGTTTTAGAAGTTGATTTGGAATATCCTGATGAACTTCATAATTTGCATTCTGACTTTCCATTATGTCCTGAAAACATATGTGTGGGTAATACTAAAGAAACTAAATTAGTTCCTAATTTAAATAATAAAAATAAATACATCATTCACTACAGGAATTTAAAACAATGCATTGAAATGGGAATTAAATTAATTAAAGTACATAGAATTTTAAAATTTAAACAGAGTTCTTGGCTAAAGAAATACATAGACTTAAATACTAGTTTGAGAACGTTAGCTAAATCAAACTTTGAAAAAGACTTTTTTAAATTAATGAACAATTCTGTCTTCGGTAAGACAATGGAAAATATTGAAAAAAGAGTAAACGTTAAACTACTAACTCACTGGGATAATCGTGGTAAAGTTTTAGGTGCTCAGGAATTGATTGCAAAACCAGAATTCCATAGTTTATCAATATTTTCAGAACATTTAGTCGCAATACAATTACGAAAAACAAAATTGATTTATGATAAGCCAATTTATTTAGGATTTTGTATTTTAGATATATCTAAGACCCTTATGTACGAATTTCATTATAACTACATGGTTAAAAAGTTTAATAACAAAATTAAGTTATTGTACACCGATACCGATAGTTTGATATATCAAATTTTTACAGATAATTTGTATGAGGATATAAAACCTGACCTACTTCACTATTTTGATACATCAGACTATCCAGAAAATAATATTTATGATTATCCAAAATTAAATAAAAAGAAGTTAGGTTTTTTTAAAGACGAGAATAATGGTAAAGTGTTGAAGGAATTTGTAGGGTTGCGATCAAAAATGTATGCCTTGGAAGTAGAAGATAAATTTATAGCAAAGGCAAAAGGGGTTAACAAAAGTGTTACCAAAAAAATGAATATGGAAAATTACAAATCGTGTTTGTTTAATAAAAATGTGCAATATTGTAGTATGCTTCGGTTTAAGTCAATCAAACACACCATTTTTACACAAAAAATAAATAAAGCATCTTTATCATATAATGATAGCAAACGATGTATTATGGACAACAACATTGATACATTGGCTTGGGGACATTATAAATTACGTTAAGTGTTGATACTTTTTACTTTTACTTCTGTACCTATACGAAATTTATATTGATTGTAAAATTATGATATTACTATAATGTTATATAATAGTTTATTACATATTTAAAATGTATTGTTTGATTGTAAATAATGTAAGAAAATTGTGGTTTTTATTTGTAGGTTTAAATTTGAGATTGTAAAATTCTGATGTACTAATTGTGTTAGTTTTAATTATTCGATTGTAAATAATGATATCTAAGTAATAATAAAACGGTGAACATACATTTGAGAAGATTGTAAAGTTCTGATAAGTAATAATTTTAGCAATATATATATATTTAATTTTTACAACATAATTTTCATTTTTTATTTCCTCCCTTTGAACTCTAGACGTGTGAAATGTTTCACTTTATCCATCCGTTTACTGCTATTGTGGCAGGACCAAGTGGATGTGGGAAGTCAAATTTTGTAACAAATTTCATAAAATCAGTTAAAGAAATATGTAATTGTGATTTTAATCAGATCACATGGTGCTTTGATGAAATGCAACCTTTATATAATTTACCAAATGTTAACTATCATCAAGGAATTCCAAATCTTAATATGTTTGATGGTGAAAACCCACATCTTGTTATTATTGATGATCTAATGAGAGAGTCTGATGGAAGAATTGTGGATATATTTACAAAAGGTAGTCATCACAGGAATCTGAGTGTATTTTATTTAACACAAAATTTATTTCATCAGGGTAAAGGTCAAAGAGACATTTCTTTAAACTCAAGTTATATAATATATTTTAAAAACCCTCGAGATAAAACTCAAATAAGATATTTAGCACGACAAGTGTCACCAGACAACCCAAAATTCATTGAAGATGCCTATAGGGATGCAACTTTAGAAGCGCATGGATATTTAATGGTTGATTTAAAACAGAATACCAATGATTTTTGTCGTATCAAGACAAATGTCTTCCCATTTAATGGACACTGTACAGTCTACGTCCCCACAAAAGAGTTTAAATACACCAAGAATCAAACAATTCAAATCATTTCTAAATGATGCATCGTCGACTCACAACGCATAAACATTTGCTAAGCGCTTTGCATACGCTTAAACCAAAATATCAAAGAGCGTTACTTAAAACATGTGATGAAGAAGAAATAAACTGTATTTGTGAATGTATTCATAACGTTTTACAAGGAAAGGTACCTCTTAAAGATCAAGATAAACAAAAATTGAATAAACACAAAAATATACTCCGTAAACTGGTGCATAAGTGTAAACATAAACTAAGAAAAAATATAATCATACAAAAAGGAGGGGCTTTCTTACCAATAATATTAGGTGCAATATTGAGTGGATTAGTAAGTGGACTAGCCAGTTAACATGGAAAATGCAAAGAAAATGATACTTATTGAACCTGGATTGATTGAAAAATTAAAACAAGAAAATAAGGTTAATAGTAATTTGTCTCGATTAGATATTGAAATGCAAAATATTATGAATAGTAAGACGGAAGACCGCAAGAAGTGGATGTTATATTTACAAACACTACAAAGATACCTTCACTTTACCGAAGAGGATCGTCAACCACTCAGATTACCAATTTATTCTGATACATCTAATGAAGATTCAAATGAATCTAAAATTGGTTTTAAAAATAAAGATAGAGATCTAAAAAGTTCAGTTGATGCTGAATCTTTGTTGGATGAGAAAGGATCCATTAAAAGTAAAGAAAATGACACAAATCCACTTTACACACCAACTCAAATACTCAGTTTAATACCAAAAACATATAATAAAAAAGGTGAGTCATTATTAAACTTAATTGGAACAAGTAAAAGTAAAATACATTGGGATAATGAAGGCACAGTCATAATTGATAATGAAAAAATTCCTGGAAGTAATATTGTTGATTTAATAAATGATTCACTAAGACCCTTAAAAAGAAGTGATCCGATAGGGTGGGATAGATTTGCTAAAGCATTAAAAGATATTAAAGTACCACTTACTTATATTGGAAATCCAAAGAGATGTGAGTTTATTAACCAACTTCAAGCAAAAGATCTGAACAAAACCTCTGAGATTGAAGTTCAAGAGTTTTCTACACCGAGCAGTGGAGATAAAAGATCTATAACTAAAATACGTAAAAAGCTCGATTGGGAAAAATGGACCCCGTACTAGAAGAAATTAACAGGATTTATTATGATCCATCTAACCCCGCTGGTTTTGGTAGTATTGATAAACTATCAAAAGCCATGAAGGGTAAAATGGATAAAAAGCAAGTAAAGGAATGGTTACAATCACAAGAAACATATACATTACATAAACCCAGTCGGAAAAAATTTCCACGTAATAGGTACATTCTATCAAATATTAATGAACTGTGGCAAGCTGATTTAAGTGATATGCGAACTTATTCTCAATATAATGATGGTTTCAACTATATACTTTGTGTTATTGATGTATTTAGTAAATATGCTTTTGCAAGACCAATGAAAAAGAAAAACTCAGAAACTACTAAAGAATGTTTTGAAAGTATATTTACTGAAAGTAATTCCACACCTACTCACATACAATCTGATAAAGGTACAGAATTTGTTTCAAAAGATGTACAAAAATACTTTAAATCCAAAAAGATAAATTACTATACCACTAACAATCCTGATATTAAGGCTAGTATTGTTGAACGATTTCAAAGAACTCTAAAAATGAAAATGTGGCGTTATTTCACTCATAACAATACTTATAGATACATAGATGTTTTACAGGATTTAATATACTCTTATAATCACAGCATTCACTCTAGTATTAAGATGTGCCCATGTGATGTAAGTTCCGCCAATATTATGACAGTTTGGACTAATCTTTATAATAGAGGATCAAACAAACTTTCTTTAGAAAATCCAAAACCAAATTTCAATGTGGGTGATTATGTTCGAATAACTAAATATAAACATGTTTTCCAAAAAGGATATGAATCAAATTGGAGTGATGAAATATTTATTATATCTTCAATAATTGATAGATCTCCATGGGTTGTTTATACAATAACAGATTTACAAGATGAAGCAATAGTTGGTACTTTTTATGAAAGAGAATTACAGAAGGTCACTTACAACCCCACCTCACAATATAAAATAGATAAAATAATTGGTACTCGTTATTCGGGTAACAGAAAAGAAGTATTAGTGAAGTGGAAAGGTTATCCAGATAAATTTAACAGTTGGATTTTAGCTTCTAGTTTAAAAGAAATATGAATAAAGAAAGTTTTTATTTAACTTTGCTCAGCAATAGTTCAATGGAATACTTTCCTGATAACAAGACCACAAATTTTTCAACAAAATTACCAAAAGCTATGAAATTAGAAGGTGAATGGTCGGTTGGAGTTGTCGAGTTTCAATATCCATGCACCATGTTTACTGTTCAAGATCATGAAAATGTTGTGTACATTACAAAAACCATGTTAATGCCTAATGAAGATAAACCATCAACAGTGTACTACAAAAAACATATTCCGGCTACCAACTATGATAACGTTGAACATATTTTAAGAGCGTTAAATGGTATCAGAGAGAACTTGAAATTTCGTTATGATGAAATAACAAAATTTGTGTCTATTTCTGTTTTGGATAAAAATATAACATCCGTAACATTATCACCCAAATTAAGTTTACAACTGGGTTATGAACCAAATACAAATCTTCTAGACAGAAATTTTGGGAAGTGTCCTGCTAATTTACACTTAGGGTTACCATCTCAACTATTTCTATATTGTGACATTATCGATCCTCAGATTGTGGGTGATGTTATGACTCCGCTATTAAGAGTCATTTCATTAGATCCTTCAAAATACATTTATGGTGCGAATAAAATGCACGTTTTCTCTCCACCTCACTACTTACCTGTAATGCGAAGAGAGTTCGATACGCTGGAAATAGATATAAGATCGAGCACAGGACAAAAAATACCATTCCAGTTTGGAACCGTGTGTATTAAACTACATTTCCACAAATTATAATAATGTATTCTCCTCATGATCATCATAAATGTCCATATGAAAATTATTATTCACATCAAGCTGGATCAGGAGTTGGTGTAATTTATAAGGGTTCACCATACCAACGCGGTCATGGTATTGGGAGCTTCTTAGGAGGGTTATTTAGATCAGTTTTACCTTTACTTTCAAGTGGTGTTCGAGTGGTTGGTAAGGAGGCATTAAACGCTGGAGTAGGACTTTTATCGGATATGGTTCAAGCGCGTCCTATGGAAGCCTCAATAAAAGATCGTCTTAAACAAGTTAGTACGAACTTAAAACGAAAGGCTGATAACAAAATTGATCGATTTAACATGACAGGATCTGGATATATAACTAAAAGAAAACGATTGGCATCGTTCATTCCACCACTAACTGCTAAAGTGAAAGCTACGAAAAAACTTGGTCTAAAACCAAAAAACATCGAAGATATATTTTCAAATTAAATATGTCTTTCCTTCATAATCATTCTTGTGAGTGCGTTAAGTCAGAATTAGATTTATTTGCATTACCGTCTACACAAACAAGCATTGAAAATGGATTGTGGATTCACTATAAACCAATTTCGTCTCTTGCTGATGATGGACCTATCGAGTTTCAAGTTCCTGGAACAGGCGATGACTACATAGATTTGTCTCATACATTACTCCAGATAAAGGCAAAAGTATTAAATCAAGATTCATCAAACTTGATATCAGCTACCGCAGTAGCACCTGTAAATAATTGGCTGCATTCACTTTTTAGTCAACTTGATGTTTATTTAAACCAAAAACTTGTATCACCACCTAATAATACCTATGCCTATCGAGCATACATGGAAACTCTTTTAAACTATGCTCCTGCTGCTAAACAATCTCATCTTACTTGTAGCCTTTGGTATGAGGATACAGCAGGAAAAATGGATTCCACAGATGGTAAAAACATAGGATTTGTTAAAAGACAGGAATTAGTTAATGAAAGTAGGGAAATAGAAATGATTGGTCATCTTCATGGTGACATTTTCAATCAAGATAAATTTTTAATGAATGGCGTTGAAATGAGTGTAAAATTAGTTCGATCAAGAGAGAGTTTTAATTTAATTGCTGGGTCAAATGATGTAAAGTTTAAAGTTTGCATTACAGACGCAACTCTTATTGTTCGAAGAGCACGAATTAATCCAAGTGTATTACTCGCACATCAGAAAGTTTTAGCTTCTACCACTGCTAAATATCCTATTACTCGTGCTGAAGTTAAAGTTTTAACAATTCCATCAGGTGTTCAAGGAAAAACTCTTGATAATATATTCTTAGGACAGGTACCCAAAAGATGTATTATTGGATTTGTAAACAATTCTGCATTTAATGGTTCGCTTACTAAAAATCCATTTAACTTTGAAAACTATGGTATTAACTCTTTCAGCTTATATATTGATGGTCAACAAATGCCTTCAAAAGCTTTGCAACCATCTTTTAATAATAATATATTTACATCAGCATATCATACTCTATTCTCGGGGACTGGTATTCACTTTCTAAATGAAGGAAATGCAATCTCTCGTGAACAGTATGCTAAAGGTTACTGTCTTTTAGCATTTGATTTAACTCCTGATTTATCAGCTAACTCATCAGCTCATTGGAATCTCATAAAGCATGGTAGTGTAAGATTAGAAGTACGATTTGAATCCTCACTAATACAAACAATTAACTGTATTGTTTATGCTGAGTTTGATAATATTATTGAAATAGATAAAAATAGAAATGTTACTGTAGACTATAGTAGTTAAGGTTATGTGTATGTAACTAAAGGAAACATTATAAAATTAAATAAAACAAATTATATGCAATATACTATTTTTTTATTTCATTATAAACACCCTATTCAATCTTATACAGAACACTGATCGAGTTTAAACTTTACATAAGCACACTGACTAAACCACTGAACATGCTGCTGCCAAGGATCATCATCATCTTCCCAATCTTTTAAACCGCCACCACAATGGAAACACTTGGTTCTGTCTTCATGACCAGTATAAAAGAAACCGGCTTCTGCAAGATCTTCAGGCTTCTGTTTCATAACGAGTGGCCAGTCTCCGAAACTGAACAACCGTCTAGATTTTGAACTGAAAAATGGATATTCAGCTCTTGGGTACTGCATATTCTTCACTTTTTCTTCTCCAATCAGTTTTGTAGTTTTGCTTTTCAATGAAGTGATCTGTTCACGTATGCCACACTCATCTCTTCCTTCTAATCTTGTTTTTCTCTCAGCACCACAAGACGACACCTCCTTGGATCTAATGAATACACAGAAGTAATTTAAGTAAACAGAATCACATTCACTAATCGATTAATGAGTGTCATTGTTAAAAAAGTATTTTTTAACTTATTCACTTTTTGCTATTGTCTTTGTAATATTGTATACGAGGCTGTTTGTGCTGTCATAGATGCTATCCTTATTATTCTTTACATAATATTTAATCCTCGTGGTAGCGTGTTTCCAATGATCAGTAGTTGGAATCTTACATAGCTTCTTCATATCGTACATTTCAATTTTTATGAGATGCGACGCTTGGTCTCCGTAGTCAGAATTACTAGAAATGTATGATACACCATCTCTAGCGGCTCGTGCCACGGTTGACGATAACAGTTTCTTCTTTTTTATTTTTGGTGCCACTTCAAAAAAATGATCAATCGGTTGTGATTTCCTTTTTCCACCATCACATGTGTTATTAATAACGATGTCATCGTTCTCTTCTTCATGTTGAGGGGAGAGCGGTGAGTAGTAATACTGTTTATAGGTATTTTCATCGAAGTTGAATGATTTCTGCAACAAGACAGTTATCATGTTAATATCAATTTGTTTACACTTAATCACACACGTTAGGAAACAACAACAAGAATACAAGTAAGTTTGTCAATAGAATAAACACTTACCTCCATGGCCATTGATGCGTTGAAGTAACACAAACGTAGTATTGGTAGACGTATACAATCCACTGCGGTCAAACGACCATAGACTGACTGCATGACTGCAATGGTAGGATCTTATATAGCACCATTCTTATCTAAAACAAATTCCTAAATACAACGAAACTGATTGTAACTCTATGAATCACCAAAATTATCTCACGTTCCTCCGGAAACTGATAGTAACTCTATGAGTCAACAAACTTATCTCACATTGCTGGCATCAACCTGTTTTGTGAGTGCTACAAAATAATGCGATTTAATATTTACAAATCACTATAATTGAACATTCCTATGACAACCATTGAATAGATTGGTAGTGTAATAATATGCTATATCATGGATACACTAGAAGTACAAAAACATCTGAAAAAGATTCATCCCAGTCTAGAAAATAATGTTTATGCTGCTAATAGACTCCCTATGTATACCCATGCACCAACGTATATAATATGCAATTTGGATGCGGATGATAAGCCAGGTTCACACTGGGTAGCTGTACATATCGATACGAATGGCATCGGTCAATATTTTGATTCTTATGGGCGAACACCTGCGCGATATCATCTCGAGTTTTTGAAAAGGAATTGTAAAAGATGGGGCTGGAGTATTGATAGGATTCAGAATGATTGGACTTCAGTTTGTGGTGAATATTGCTTAATGTATTTGCTATATAAGTTTCAGGGATGTTCAATGCATAGTTTTACAAACATATTTACAGGGAACACACTGTACAACGATATTTTAGTGGATGAGATGTTCCGCTCATATTTTGTAGATAAAAATAAAATTTGTTAATGACGCATGTGTTTTATTGATTCCGTTTTGATGACCCCGAATAGCAAAGTAAGCAATGGTTTATGAACAATAAAAGTATACAATAGCAGTAGCAGTAACAATGAGTAATACATGCATACGTCAATGCAATCCTAATGAGGGTGAGCGGCCGGACGCACGGACAATAGATAAGAAAAGGCGAACAATGAAAGTCGATAATGAGGGTTTCGGGTCACCGGAAATGAAACAGATTGTTGTTAATTGATTTCTGTATCTCCGGAACCATGCATCTTACGCGAAAACGGATTGCAGAAACGTGATCAGCGGACCCCAAAACCTTTTTTTTTTTTTTATTTTTTTTTATTTTTTTTTTTTTTTAGGTTTGAAACGCCCTGGACCGCGATTGCGCCAGAAGCGGTGGTGCGCCAGAACCGGTGAGCCACGGGATTGGTGCGCCAGAACCGGCAAATCACTACTACTCCCGAGGTATTCCTCGAAGCGCTACCATTTTGAAGCGCACCTAATGAAGCGCTCCTTTTTTATTCCTCGGAGCGCTCCTTTTAGTAGCGCTCCCGATACCATGTTATCGGAAAAGGAGCGCTCCGAGGAATAAAAAAGGAGCGCTTCATTAGGTGCGCTTCAAAATGGTAGCGCTTCGAGGAATACCTCGATACCCCTTGGCCAGGCCAGTGTCAGATTTACTGGCTTCTGACTGCCCGTAACGACTGTCAAAGATGTTGAAATGACAGCCGGGAGCAACGACTTGAAGTGGCTTCCAGGGCACGAGGTAATTACACCGCCAACTTACAAACTCTATGCTACTACTGAGAAATTCCTTATAGAAAAACACAATAGGTTTTTTGCACGACCTGGGAATCGAACCCGAGACCTCGTGCTCAGCAGTCGTGCTTGCAATCACTCGACTAACGAGGCAGTACAAATATTCGTGTTTACTTATTCGTAACCAATGAAATAAGACCCTCCCAACTAACATTCTGCCGTCAGATACAGGTTTCATTATAACTTTAATCTGTTCAATTGCGTAATAATTATCTCAGTTCTAACTTTAAGCGATATAAAGGAGTTCAAAAATAATTTGAAGTGCAATGATGCTTCAAGAACTGTAATGAAGGTCTTTAAGCAGTTTTAAGAGTTAGAATGGTTCTAATTACAGCACATGTAGTTAAGACGTTATAGGTTTAACCTGTTTCTAGCAGCTAAAGCTATACAACAGTGCTCACTGACACCCGTTAACACTTATTGTTATATAGTGGTTGTTACGAAGAAACTTATATATATTGAGGTAGTATATTGACTTTAAGGTGCAGGCATTGGTTGTTAAAGAGAGTTTGTGTAGGTTGTACTAACACAAGATATTTAAAGTGTTGAAAAACTCCTTTATGTAGTTTTAACCCGTCATATAAAATTTACTAACGCTTATTGTGTTAAACTGGCACAATTTAAAGTCATAAAAGTTATGGTGTTAGGCACGCACGTGTGAGTCGTTATTAACACATAGAGGCAAAAAGTTTTTTTTATATTTATGCAATAAATGGACTGAATAAATTAGATTTATGTTTAGGTTTTAGTAAGTTATAGAAAAATGAAACGATTACAACGTTGGAGTAAACAAAAGAAAAAGGATTAGGCAGGAATGTCGTAAATTTTTGGAGTCGGTTAATAATGGTATGAATGACAAAAAAAACTAGTAGTTCTTATAATACCGGATTAGATCCTCTTGTTCCAGTTATTACGAAAAATAAAGAAAATTCACTACAAATCAAACACAAAAATAATAGTAATACGAGTAATTTGAGTCAAGTTCGAGTAGAATCACAACAGGGTTCCGCAGAACAAGAAAAAGAAAAAACTGCAGTCAATCACGATTTTGTTGAATTTTTCGATTTCTTAACACTTAGTGAGCCCGAATGCGAAGAAGAAGAAGTAGAAAATGTAGTAAAATTGAAAAAATTACTTCACTAACAAAAATGTAAAAAATCTGGTCCATTGAATATAATATTACCCTGTATGAGTAATATTATTTTCTTCAAAACATTTGCTGTCGATTTTAAATGAAGGCTACGTTAGTACTGAAGTATTGCTTCCAAAAGATCCACGAACAATTTTGCAAACTCCAAATGAAATTGTTATTAAAAATATTGAAGGAGGACAACACTTGCCAGTCATGGTATAACTGGACCTTTAATGAAAATACTGAAGAATTCAATACTATACTTGTTGACCTCTGATAATGGAAAATAATTTTCAATACATGGTATTTTTTTTTAAATAAAGATGTTATATTTGACAAACCTATTAAGTCATCGTTTATAGGTAAGTTTAAAGTAAAAAAAAACCTTTTGTAATCACTGATGACATTATAGTAATAAATCCAAATGAAATTAAATGCAATTTAGTATTGTGTGAGTCATAAAGATATATTATACTTTCTTCCATTAGTACAAAAAGTATTTTGTTAAATATTATGCAAAGATACCACACTAGCTCAAGACCGGGATAAGTCGAAGGTTGTTCGTGGGACAATATAGGCTCTTAATAATAATATAGTAATAAGAAAGCTTTTTTAATGTCTATTAAACCAGTAAATGTTCAAAAAAATATGTGATTGCACAATTGTAATGACATTATTATAATACCTCAGTGGTAATGAAATACATGTACCTCCATATGTAACATTTCAGAATTAAACAATTATTTAGCTGTGTAACAATCAAAGTTATTTACCTACCTACTAGTATTCTTATTATGTACTCGAGAAAATAAATGTAAATAAAAATTTAATGTAAATTAATTTAATTTTTTTCCTTTAAATAATTTCTTTTCATATTTTTCTCTGTGGTTTTTTTGACTAAATCATCTCTTTTTCTATTTTCTTTGGAATTTTCTTATACTGAATTTTTCCTTTCCTTGCTTTTTCCCATATTTTGTTTGTCTAAATCATCCCTTTTTTGTTTTCCTCTTTATTTTCTATTATTAAAACATCTGATTTTTGTTTTTATAAACATATTAAAAACATATTTTGTTCCACTGAATCCTTCTTTGTTTCCTGTTCTCCTTCTGTGTTTTTTTCAATTAAATCATTTATTTTTCATATTACATCACGTTTTCTTCTTCATTTAACTCATTCTCATTTTCTTCATAATCATACGTGATATTTTTTGCATTTTAGTCCCCCGCCAAATAGACCTAAAGAATGAATACTGCGCACTCAAGGACAGCGCTCATAAACTGAATAGGTACTCTGTTGAATCCTGGACAATCCTGAAAAACAAATGTTTTTTAGAAAGAAAATTATTATGTTTTATATAGGTATGTATATTAGAAGTATGCAAAAATGATAGTCCCACGTTTTTAATCAAAAACTCTAGAATTATGATAAAAATCCTGAATTGAGCATGGAGTACACACAACAAAAAAACCTACAAAATTTAGACCATTCTGAAATTATATTAGGTACCAGACCATTCTGTAATTTTATTAGGTAACCTACTATCATATATTTCTGTATTATTTTTTGGATATACTTAAAGGTTTTCATTATTTCAATAAGGAACCCTATTCCAGTCAGTTTGTAAAATGTTTAGGCGCTAGTATTCTCTTGACAAAACTAATTGTACTCGTTTAAGACTATTTTAACACAGCTATGTGTACTCAGGACTGCATAATACTCTTGACTAAAGGTGCTTTATCTCAAAAAGTGTAATAAATGACTCAGGTTATTACATAAAGCTTTAATATATATCCGCCATTTGTTTTGGAAAACTAACCTATAAATTTACCGAGTTATTCAATATTTCACTGTAAAATACTTAATTATTTATGTATACTTTTATCATTTCACTGATGCCAATTGATATATAATGCTAACAGCCATGGAGCAGGAATAAAAAAAATTAACTACTGAAAATCATATCGTATTTTATATTCACATAAGTTTAATCTCTTTAATAAATCCTGAGCGCGTTAAAATTGAGATGGGAAACATGGTATTCTTTACCATGAAATCAAAACGGCATACTGTTTTCACTTCACAAAATATGTATACCTTGGTTGAATACTTACTTTTATTATTATACAGATAACACTTCATGTCCATATTATTATGTTTTTCCACGTGCACTTAGTTCTTATTAACTCCACCGTACAGGAATTTTGAGAAGCTTAATCTACAAATTGGTGTAAAAAGTACTCAGAAAGCGATAAGATACTCGCTTGACACTTTTTTAGATAACTAATACGCGTCAAGGTATCAAACAACTACTTATAATAGGTCTAATAAAGTTACAAGTGACATGCAATGCTTAGCCGACGATTTCCTGTAACCTATAGTGTTAACCAACCCTTCTATAGTTACAAATATACCGGTAAAAGTAATAACCAAGAGTGTATAAACGGTCTTGTGCAGTTACATTAGCTCTCCAATAACACCATTCTACAGGCTTTCTATAACCTTTACCTGCAAAATCGAGGGCCTGTTTCGTGGGTACAAGGGTGTTAGGGCACTCTATAACTCTGCTATTACACCTATTCTTACAACTTTTACACTCAAATGGAACCGATATACAACTGCTATACAGGTTGTTTTAACGCTAGCGTGCTAGTTGGGCCTCTACTTCCAATTAAAGCCCAACTATCTCTGCTTAAAGGCCTGCCACTTGAGCCGAAAGGGTTTGAAGAGGGTCCTTCAAACCCTTCGATAAAATTTGCAGATATCCACGGACTGTAAACAGGTATTGTTACGCTTTTAAACACCCTTGTAAGTATATTTTTGAGGGAGGTTTATTGCCTACTTACCTATTTTTAACCGACTTAAAAAAAGGAGGTTTACAATTCGTATTAAACTTTTTTTATTTTTTTATGTATGTTACCTCATAACTCGGAGATGGCTGGACCGATTTGGAAAATATTTTTTTTGTTCGAAAGGGTATACTTTCTAGTTGGTTTCATTGTTACGAAATCAGGATCTGATGATGGGATCCTGGAGAAATCGAGGGAACTCTTCAAATATTATAGGCACACAGACACACAGGCGTTTTGGGTATTTCTTACAGTACCTTGAGCAGTTGCTTCCGAAAAGTACCATTTGGGGAAGTTGGACTGATGCTAAAGACCACAGATAGCCACTGAAACTCCTCAATAATAAGTATTTCGTGGATTGCGATTCGATTACTTGAGTACGGATGTTAAACACTTTATGCTCGTCACAATACATATGGTGATGTAGAGCTGATGGTCAAGTACCAGGAGAACTCCTCAAAAATTAACGGCTTTGCATCGCGAAAAGCAATATTTTGTAAAAGGTGATAAGTTGTTGACATTATGCCTTTGTAACTAGACAAATTACAAACCGACCCACTAAAAAGAGTGAAAAAAAAAATTTTTTAGCAAAAAATAGAACCGACTTCCATATCAAAACACTACAAAGCCAAAAATAACTTTAATTTCGGAAGGCGGTGTGAAAAAAGAAAGAAAATCCAAAACCAATAACATCGACATCCGAAATTAAAGTTATTTTTGGCTTTGTAGTGTTTTGATATGGAAGTCGGTTCTATTTTTTGCTAAAAATTTGTTTGTTTTGTTCTTTGCCTATGCACAATTGCACGTTCAGAAAACGGAGCTTTAAAATATTTTAGTCGTAATTTGCAACCGAGATTTTAGAAAAAGAACTTTAAATTTTTCATATTGTTGTTTTTTTTACTACACATCGTGTAACAGAAACCCCATATCTATCCAAAAGAGCTGAAAACAGCATCTGGTGTGGAGTCTCTATGCACAGTTTCAGCCCAAAATAAGTGAGAGAATTGATACCAAATTATCGGTTTGTTATTTCCACATCACTTGCCAATAACGCGATAATTCTCCTAATTTTAAAAATTCGGTCTCTGGTATCAATGTATTGAAATTTCTAATAAGTTCCACACTTGTAGACATAGGATTATAAAACCGTTGCCGTATCGTTTTTTATCTTCCAAAGAAGACCTGCACTTGGTATATACAACGTGTAACGGAAACGCTATATCTATCCAAAAGGGCTGAAGACAACATCTGGTATGGAGTCTCTATGCACAGTTTCAGCACAAAATAACTGACTCAAAGAATTGACACCAAATTATTGGTTTCATATATTTCTTGAATACCAATCATAAAAAACGTGTCACAGCACTACGAGGGTCAATAATTTTCCACGTCACTTGTCAATAACACGATAATTCTCTTCGTTCTTCTTAATTTGAAAAATTCGGTCTCTGGCATCAGTGTATTGGAATTTGTAATAAGTTCTACACACGTAGACTTAGGATTACAAAATCCTTGCCATATCGTTTGTTATCATCCAAAGAAGCCATGCACTTGGTATGTATATACCTACCCTTTAAATTACACGTTGTATTACCTATATCAAATACGACATCTTTAAATTAATATTATGCCCTTTTGAAACATCTTGTTCACCTTCGTTACAAGAGAAAAATTGGCCAAGTGCGAGTTAGACTCGCCCATGAAGGGTTCCGTAGTAACTATAATAATAATATAATATAATATGTATATTTATTTGACGAATAAAAAAAACCTTAAAAATTTCTTAAAATTTTTTCTTTACATTTTTACAACTACGCTAAATAACTTTGTTTTTAATAGTGTTTGTATAAATTACAATTACAAATATTTGCGGTTTTAGAAAATATGCTGTATCTCAAAAACTGCTGACCCGATTTCATTTGGTTGAAAGTTTACATTAAGATCTACAGACGTGTATTTTTTTTAGATTTTTCACTCCATTATTATAGAAGTTAGAGGGGGGACACACATTTTACCACTTTGGAAGCTTATCTCTTTTAAACGATTGACTTTATGAAAAAGTGGTTTTAGATACCCTTATATCATTTTTAAAGACCTGTCTATAGATACCACACACGCATAGGTTTCATGAAAAAACTTATTTTCAGTTCTAGTTCCATGTATGGGGGACCCCCCTTTATTTTAATTTTTTTTTTTCTGAAAATCGGAAAGCGGTTCACAGAATACATCTACCTACTAAGTTTCACATGTATAGTCTTAATAGTTTCGGAATAAAATGGCTGTGACATACGGACGGACAGACAGACAGATAGACAGACAAACAGACAGACATGTCGAAACTATAAGGGTTCCGTTTTTTGTCATTCGGCTACGGAACCCTAAAAAAGGAGTTAGTGGTAGCGTGACGGTTGATAGGAAATAGTGAAAAAGAAAAACATCTTGCTTCGAACATAAGTAATACGGGTCAAGGACAATAAAGACATTGGAAGATAGATATATATAATACTCTTTATTGCACACCAATAATACTACCTTAATATATTCTGTTTTGTTTTTTTATTATATACTTTACTAGCTTTTGCCCGCGACTTCGCTCGCGTGGGAGGTGTTTTCCCGCGTAATTCCCGATCCCGTGGGAATTCCGGGATAAAAACTAACCTATATCCTTCCCAGGGTCCTAAACCATTCCCATGCCAAATTTCATCTAAATTGGTTTAGTGGTTTAGGCGTGAAAAGGTAACGACAATACAGACAGACAGAGTTACTTTCGCATTTATAATGTTAGTATGGATTGTGCACGAGGACTGGCTAAGTAATAATAACCACACACTAAGCAACGCCTAGGTCAGACTGTAGATGGGCGATCCTAACATATCGAGAACCCCCCGTGCCTCGGAAAGCACGTTACACCAACTGTTGATCCCGACTTCATTTTCAACCGACGACAAAAAGAGGAGGTTATCAATTCGACGCGTATATATTTTTTTTTGACAGTCATAATGGAAACTCAGAAGCTAGAAAATCTGCCACCAGTCTAGCCCAGGGGTATCGTGTTACCCAGTAACTGGGTTTTGGAGGTCAGATAGGCAGACACTCCATGTAACACACTAGTGCTCAGCTGCGTCCGGTTAGACTTGAAGCCAATAGTTTAATGTACTCCTTAAAATATTTATCTGGATACAAATAATACTTAAAACAAAAATGTACAATGGTTGTTTTTGCTGTTGCCGTCATTTTCTTATTTACTAGTACTCACGCGGGGCTGTACTCACGCGGGGCTTCGCTCCCGTGGATTCTATCACGGTAAAAACATAACTCTCCTTTTCTGCAGTCGAGTAAAAAGTAGCCTATAACCTTCCTCAAGCTTCAAGCTACTTCCATACCAAATTGCATCCAAATCCACCCAGTACTTTTGAAGATTAGCGCGTTCAAGGAAACAAACAAACGAACTTTTCCGCTTTATAATATTACTAGTACTCACGCGGGGCTTCGCTCCCGTGGATTATATCACGGTAAAAACATAACTCTCCTTTTTTGCAGTCGGGTAAAAAGTAGCCTATAACCTTCCTCAAGCTTCAAGCTACTTCCATACCAAATTTCATCCAAATCCACCCAGTACTTTCGAAGATTAGCGCGTTCAAGCAAACAAACAAACAAACAAACAAACTTTTCCGCGTTATAATATTACTAGTACTCACGCGGGGCTTCGCTCCCGTGGATTCTATCACAGTAAAAACATAACTCTCCTTTTTTGCAGTCGGGTAAAAAGTAGCCTATAACCTTCCTCAAGCTTCAAGCTACTTCCATACCAAATTTCATCCAAATCCACCCAGTACTTTCGAAGATTAGCGCGTTCAAGCAAACAAACAAACAAACTAACAAACTTTTCCGCTTTATAATATTAGTATAGATTAGTATAGATATAGTATAGATTAATCTTTCAAATATTGAATTTTGTAAATAGTACCTGACTATGTTTATGTCGTACCTATGAATCTGTCGATCTTTCTCTGTTTTCCGGTCACTTTTACACGACCCAGTAGATTTTGTTACGGTTTTCACTTATAGAATAAGTCAATAGTCTCTGTTGTCAATCATTTTTATACACTCCTTTGATTCTACTTTGTATTTCTCTCCCTATGTATACCTATGTATACTCACTCTATCTGCACTTTTGAATTCTCACCAGCACTCAGTTGGACAGCTTACAAGTGACGGCATAGTACTGAATCTTATTATTTTATGCTCTTATAACGTCCTATGTACGTCACCTGGTGGTTCATATGACCCATCCATTTTGGAGACGGGCCTGTAGACTAATTTATTTATAACTACTTATTTATTTATCATATTGTTACTTATACAATACTTGAAGTAGGTACACTGACTTTCCCCTCCCCTCTTTGTTTAATGTTCATAACGTCCATCCAAAGGTTGTCTGAAAGATATCGCTATCAGCGATAAGACCGCCATTGTCATACCAACCAACCATAAGCTGAGCAATGTTGTAAATCAGGTGTGTTTAAATTATTGGTATGCAATAGGGAGTATTCTGTCTATTTATCGAATAATTGAGGAAAACTATGTAGGAACATCATTTGCATATGAACTATATTGGTGTTAATAATTACAATTGTACGCAGTCGGGGCGGGATGACAATTTTATTTATTTATCAGAACTCTATGCACCGGTAACAATAATGGATGGAATAACCAGAGAGAAAAGAAACATTTGCAAATACATAGAACCATATTGTATATAGATAATTGATATGTATAAGCAAACCACCGCTACCGCTTTATAGGGAGGTTCTGTGAAAATATTGAGGATTTTCAAATGTCCTGCTATTCACAAAAAATAATTGGCGGCATAAATTGGCCAAACCACTTTAAAAACTGAAAAGTCACAAAATATTGGAAAGGCAAATCGTTTTGGTCTTGTTTTGAAAACGAACAGCAAAAACAAAGCCTGGCCGTTATCTGGAAAAACGTTGGTATACGCAATAAGAAATTATATTTAAATGTATTCTGGCAACACTCCATAATCACCGGCCTTTACTTATTTTCATGAATGAAACAAATATAGAACGTAATGGTACTTATTGCCATAGATTATTATTATACCGAGTATTTTATTCTAATACTCGGAAAATTCCGTCCTATAACTATTTATAGTTCGTATTCTTTGAAATAAGAACGTAACAGCTGACGGTTTTCCCGCGCTAATAAATGTCAATTTAGGGTTAGTCTATGGTATGTTGTAAGGGATCGCTTAAAAGGGTATCTCTGTGGCAGATAGAAATACGATATTCTAGTCGAGAATAACAGGGATTAGTAAATACATATATATTTGTGTTTGCGGGACATTTACCTACATTTAGTGGGTGGAATGGCAATTCCATATTGGTTCACCTAATACTTTGCTGGCAATTAAAACGTAGAATGTTTTCACTATTATCCTTGTATTGCTTCAAAATTTCGATTTAGAAAAATGTACAACATCAGCGGTCCATCATGTCCATAAAAAAATTTTTTTGAACATGATAGGTACTTAATAAAAATTTGCAAGTAAACTTTATTATTTTAATCTAAAATATAGGTACGTTGTTCTAAGGGTACCTAATTTACTTACTTTATTTATTTGAGGCCAGTATCAACGTTATCTTGCGATTCCGCAAAGGCCTCCTTTAAAGCTTGACATGATACAAATGTCATAGATTGAACGAAATCCAAAGATCTTTTTTCTCGAATTGGAAATTGTAATGTATGATATCCATTCCGCCCGTCCAGGCACTGGTAGTAATCCAGAAATCTAGTCCAAGACGTTAAATACCTAAGCAGGTAAATCCGAATTCACATCTGAAAATTTGAATCATCCTAATCGACTGGAACGTTCTAACGAGATACCGCAGCCCCGGACTGCAAGGCTACTGACGGAACAGGGTGGATTTTTAGTCAGTAGAAGTCTGACGCTATCTTCCGCTCTACCCAGAGTGAGTGAAGTTATTCGATTTTCCCAACCGAAAAAAAAGCTCATAATCCTGTTGGTCTGCATTTGTCCATCATCCGTACTATGAAGCACCACTACCAATACCATCATGATTCCTTTGTGAGACAAGGACAGCGCTAGTCCTATAAAGCTTGGTCTCTCTCTCATACCGAAATCAGAGTGATTGTTTTAAGGCGTCGTGCAGGGCCTCAGTTTTTTATTTTAGACCTATCACATTGATTGTTTTATGTAAATGAACGTACCTCTGAATAAATGATTGTTTCATGCTATCCACTTACGAATAGAATAATCAATTCATTCCGTAATAAATATTCATCTTAATATTGATTTGCATACATTTAGCCTGGAAGCCATAACCCATTTTCGGAATACACTCACTACCATTATACCTTAATGGACTACATTAACCGACTTCAAAATTTATATTGCTACTTACTTCTTCATCAGCGTGTCTTTGGCAAAAATAATGTTATACAAGTTTGGCCCTAAACTCAGCCTGCATTCCAGCATTTTATACCTATTCATCTGGTTGATGTCGGTGCCAAGACAAATGAATAGATTTAACAGGCTTCGTAAGTTGGCTTCCGCCATATCTGCCTCCTAAGACACAGGGTATCCTAGTTTAGGAGGCAGGGTCGTAATATAATATATGTATGCCTTCCACAAATAGTAAAATAAGCTAGATTTAAGAAATATGTAAGGTCCAACAAAGATATATTAAATTATTATATCACATCATCCCGCGCGTACCGTGGAATATGGAATGGCACCGGCTTTAACCTGAAGAGCCTTTATTGTAAACAAAATAGAACATCCAATGAAATAGTCTTAATTCAAATTAAATATTTATTATTACAATAGTGATACATGGGCAGACTAAATGCAACAAAGCATTCTCTACCAGTCAACCTCTGGGTTAAAAAGACAACAATGTGGTAGGTGTACAAGTAAATAAAATGACATAAATTATCGAAAGAATATACAAATACACACACACACATCAAAAGTGTCTAGGGATCAACATATATTTTTGCAATAACTTTTCTCCTGATTGATATTAATTAAAATTTTCTTTAAGGATTCATCAAATAAAGTGTTTTCGTTTGTCACAGTAACGATAAACCAAGTCACCTTTGCATTAATAAAGAAATTTGCCATTTTCCTAATAAAGGGATTTTTGACATTTGAACCACTAACATTAAAGTTCGAAAAAAGACTGAAATAACAGTTTTCTTTAAAATTTTATTGGGTAACTTAAACAATTAACAATCCGTGTTTCTACCGCGAACACTAACAACACAAGAACATCGGTTTGGCATACTCAAAATGAGTTCATCCAAATCACGCTGTGGAATGGCCGCCCATGTTCGTTGCAACAACAAAGAAAGGTCTTCTTGCGACTGGATACCCTCCATATTCGGCAGAGATCTTCTCTGTAGCATATCCCATGCATGCTCAATCGGATTCAAGTCTGGCGACTGAGCAGGCCAGAGCAGGACATTGATGTTAGCTGCGGCGAGAGTCTGTCTTACAACTCTTGCGGTGTGCGGTCGTGCATTATCATGCATTAACTGAAATAAGGGACCGATTTGCACTTGTAGAAGAACGATGACGTCAGATACAATCGTCTCAGCATAAATTTGAGCGTTGAGGTTGCCTCTGATCCAAATCAACTCACCATTATAGTGGTGGAACCATCATGGTATGGGCGGGTATTTGGATCGGCGGAAGAACTGAGTTGATTTGGATCAGAGGCAACCTCAACGCTCAAATTTATGCTGAGACGATTGTATCTGACGTCATCGTTCTTCTACAAGTGCAAATCGGTCCCTTATTTCAGTTAATGCATGATAATGCACGACCGCACACCGCAAGAGTTGTAAGACAGACTCTCGCCGCAGCTAACATCAATGTCCTGCTCTGGCCTGCTCAGTCGCCAGACTTGAATCCGATTGAGCATGCATGGGATATGCTACAGAGAAGATCTCTGCCGAATATGGAGGGTATCCAGTCGCAAGAAGACCTTTCTTTGTTGTTGCAACGAACATGGGCGGCCATTCCACAGCGTGATTTGGATGAACTCATTTTGAGTATGCCAAACCGATGTTCTTGTGTTGTTAGTGTTCGCGGTAGAAACACGGATTGTTAATTGTTTAAGTTACCCAATAAAATTTTAAAGAAAACTGTTATTTCAGTCTTTTTTCGAACTTTAATGTTAGTGGTTCAAATGTCAAAAATCCCTTTATTAGGAAAATGGCAAATTTCTTTATTAATGCAAAGGTGACTTGGTTTATCGTTACTGTGACAAACGAAAACACTTTATTTGATGAATCCTTAAAGAAAATTTTAATTAATATCAATCAGGAGAAAAGTTATTGCAAAAATATATGTTGATCCCTAGACACTTTTGATGTGTGTGTGTGTATTTGTATATTCTTTCGATAATTTATGTCATTTTATTTACTTGTACACCTACCACATTGTTGTCTTTTTAACCCAGAGGTTGACTGGTAGAGAATGCTTTGTTGCATTTAGTCTGCCCATGTATCACTATTGTAATAATAAATATTTAATTTGAATTAAGACTATTTCATTGGATGTTCTATTTTGTTTACAATAAAGGCTCTTCAGGTTAAAGCCGGTGCCATTCCATATTCCACGGTACGCGCGGGATGATGTGATATAATAATTTAATATATCTTTGTTGGACCTTACATATTTCTTAAATCTAGCTTATTTTACTATTTGTGGAAGGCATACATATATTATATTACGACCCTGCCTCCTAAACTAGGATACCCTGTGTCTTAGGAGGCAGATATGGCGGAAGCCAACTTACGAAGCCTGTTAAATCTATTCATTTGTCTTGGCACCGACATCAACCAGATGAATAGGTATAAAATGCTGGAATGCAGGCTGAGTTTAGGGCCAAACTTGTATAACATTATTTTTGCCAAAGACACGCTGATGAAGAAGTAAGTAGCAATATAAATTTTGAAGTCGGTTAATGTAGTCCATTAAGGTATAATGGTAGTGAGTGTATTCCGAAAATGGGTTATGGCTTCCAGGCTAAATGTATGCAAATCAATATTAAGATGAATATTTATTACGGAATGAATTGATTATTCTATTCGTAAGTGGATAGCATGAAACAATCATTTATTCAGAGGTACCGTAAAACGCTGCAACTTTGCCAACTAAGCCCAACTTTGCCTATTTCGTTTAATGAACGATATTTCGCGTTTGCTTCGTTTTTTCTTATTTTCTACCATTTGGTACTGATTTTACATTATTAGGGTAACATATTTTTCATTTTTTGTAATGGTAACTTCATTGTTATTCCGTTAATTGTACGACAAACACCGGTGCGAGTGAGTGAAAATTTTTAGTGTCTTGTAACTTTTGAAGTTTTAGCTAAAGAAAAGGTGTTTTCGTGCAGCTATAACATTCCAGGGTAAGAAAATACTATCTACTTTCCGTATTACTCGATATTTTTGTTAAAAGGACACCATTTCATTAAAATAACTTAGCAGGCAATGTTGTGCACAGTTTTGAAAACTTGAGTGACACAACTTTGCCTGGGTCTAGGGATGTCACTAGTCGGATTTTAATAATGATATATTTTTACTATGTAAATGTTGTATTAGCATGAAATTTACACAGCTTCAAACCCGGTCAAATCGACACGTAAGCGCTTGCATGCACTAAATTCCCTTCGTTTTACGATATTTTATTGCATAAATTGTTAATATTCCGAAGTCGGGTGAAGACACTGACTCCTGTATAAACTCAAATATTCTGTGGAAAAGCCACTTTTTTTAATTTTTTTATTAGTAATTACGAGTCAGTATTGCTAAAAAGCATTATATTTGTGATTTTTACTCATAAGTGGAATTTGGTTTTATTTTTGAAAAAAGTGAATAAAAGTTTAAGAAAATAATCCGTATTTTTTTTTGGACAACCCTTGTTTCAACGACATTTTTGTATGAAAAGTTTGTGGTACCTGCTACAACATTGCCTATCAGCAGTAAAAAAATATTCAATACCGTCATGGTAATAATATAACTGCCGGGGACAAGCACGTGTCTCTTGTACACGGAAAAAAAATACTAAAAAGATCAACAATATATTTATTGAGATATCCTTCTAGGCAAAGTTGTGTCTTTTACCTACAACTTTGCCTACGACTTTGGGTGTTTGTAATTCTGAAAAACGGCGTGATTTAAATGGATTTGGGTTCTACCTGGCAAAGCATAAGGTCTGTTTTCCATCTGAAAGTCTGTAAAAGCCGCAATAATAAACAGGTTCAGAGATACGAACAAAAAACGTCAAAATCCGGGCAAAGTTACAGCATTTTACGGTACGTTCATTTACATAAAACAATCAATGTGATAGGTCTAAAATAAAAAACTGAGGCCCTGCACGACGCCTTAAAACAATCACTCTGATTTCGGTATGAGAGAGAGACCAAGCTTTATAGGACTAGCGCTGTCCTTGTCTCACAAAGGAATCATGATGGTATTGGTAGTGGTGCTTCATAGTACGGATGATGGACAAATGCAGACCAACAGGATTATGAGCTTTTTTTTCGGTTGGGAAAATCGAATAACTTCACTCACTCTGGGTAGAGCGGAAGATAGCGTCAGACTTCTACTGACTAAAAATCCACCCTGTTCCGTCAGTAGCCTTGCAGTCCGGGGCTGCGGTATCTCGTTAGAACGTTCCAGTCGATTAGGATGATTCAAATTTTCAGATGTGAATTCGGATTTACCTGCTTAGGTATTTAACGTCTTGGACTAGATTTCTGGATTACTACCAGTGCCTGGACGGGCGGAATGGATATCATACATTACAATTTCCAATTCGAGAAAAAAGATCTTTGGATTTCGTTCAATCTATGACATTTGTATCATGTCAAGCTTTAAAGGAGGCCTTTGCGGAATCGCAAGATAACGTTGATACTGGCCTCAAATAAATAAAGTAAGTAAATTAGGTACCCTTAGAACAATGTACCTATATTTTAGATTAAAATAATAAAGTTTACTTGCAAATTTTTATTAAGTACCTATCATGTTCAAAAAAATTTTTTTATGGACATGATGGACCGCTGATGTTGTACATTTTTCTAAATCGCAATTTTGAAGCAATACAAGGATAATAGTGAAAACATTCTACGTTTTAATTGCCAGCAAAGTATTAGGTGAACCAATATGGAATTGCCATTCCACCCACTAAATGTAGGTAAATGTCCCGCAAACACAAATATATATGTATTTACTAATCCCTGTTATTCTCGACTAGAATATCGTATTTCTATCTGCCACAGAGATACCCTTTTAAGCGATCCCTTACAACATACCATAGACTAACCCTAAATTGACATTTATTAGCGCGGGAAAACCGTCAGCTGTTACGTTCTTATTTCAAAGAATACGAACTATAAATATAAAATTGCTATGACAGACGGACGGACGGACAGACAGACAGACGGACAGACATGTCGAAACTATAAAGATTCCTTTTTTGCCATTCGGCTACTAAACCGTAAAAAGAATCATATAAATCGGTATAGAAACACCAAAGTTATACATGAAATACGCTTATAATTATAAGCCATCGCGCGTGAATACTGAATCATGCTATAAGGATTATTTTTGAGAATCGGTCGCCGCGCTCGACGCGTCTCGCGGTCGAAGCGTTCTCTAGGTACTTAAGCCTCATGTGAACGTGATCTAAACAATATTACCAATACATTAACTTACGCTGAAGGAGTCGCGGGCACAGCTATATTGTATCATTACGCTAAGGCCAATAGGAGCGGAGCGCCAATGAAGAATGCTTCAAAATCGGGGTTAAATTTAACGTTAGCCCAAAGTAACTATTCCACGCGGACGAAGTCGCGGGCAAAAGCTAGTTCTTGAATAAATCTTTTACCATCCAAGCGGCCCGTTTATGGAATGCATTGCCCATAGATGTGAGGCGTGCTCAAACATTACCTCTCACTATAATTTTTCCCCTCCTTTCTTTATTATGATTTTGATATGTATTAGTATATATTAATAGACTAATGAAATATTTAGAAGTTAACAATTTACTCTCAGATCGGCAATTTGGTTTTAGACCAAAAAAGTCAACTAGCCAGGCAGTATTCCAACTGACAGACTATATAACTAGCAGTTTAGATAGTGGTATGCATTCCTTAGGGATCTTTTTAGACCTTGCCAAGGCGTTTGACACTATTTCTTGTTCTATATTATTACACAAGCTTGAAGCTCTGGGAATAAGAGGAATTCAACTAGAACTTTTTGCTGATTATCTTAGCGACCGACATCAATGTGTGAAAATTGGTCATTATGTAAGTTCTGACCTGAAAAGCAGTTCCTTTGGTATACCACAAGGGTCAATTTTGGGTCCGATACTATTTCTAATTTATATAAATGACCTGTGCAACCTAAATCTCCAAAACGGTACCATTATTTCATATGCGGATGATACGGCTCTGGTATTCTCAGCAAAAACAAGAGAAGAGGTCTATGAACACGCTCAGTCGGGATTTAATATCGTGTCAAATTGGCTTTATAATAATATTCTGACCTTAAATAGAGACAAAACTAAATATATCATATTTTCAATGAAGAATAATAACAAACTAATTACTAATCAAAACATTTACGCACATAGCTGTACAACCTATAACGCTGACATTGCATGTACTTGTCCCACTTTAGCGAAAACAGACAATATGAAATATTTAGGTGTCACTCTTGACCCTAATCTAAATTTTCGTAAACACATTGACTTATTATGCAATAGAGTACGTAAATTAATATATATATTTAAAAACTTACGTTACATTACAGACTATAACTTAATAAAACAGGTATATTTAGCTTTAGTTCAATCTATACTTACCTACTGCATAATTGCTTGGGGTGGCGCCGCAAAAACCATCTTACTTCCTCTAGAACGTGCTCAAAGAGCAATTTTAAAGGTAGCCACCTTTCGTCCTTTTTTATTTCCAACACATCAGCTTTACGTGGCTTGCAAAGTACTAACAGTCCGTCAATTATTTATACTCCACACCTTACTAAAACAGCATACTGATCTACCTTTTAACCCAGCACCATCAGTCAAAAGAAGGAAAGACCTGGTCTGTACTCGGCCACAAACTAGACATGCATTTGTTTATAGATTTTACATATTTTTAGGACCTTTTTTATATAATAAAATTAATAAGATAATAGACATACATAGCAAAAATTACAAAAAATGCAGTATCATGTTATCGGAATATTTAGCTAAGCTTAATTATGCAGACACTGAGAATTTGTTACAAATTTTAAAATAATTTAAAAATAGTTTTATGTGATTAGTTTCTATTTTGAATTTTATATAATGTATCCATATTTCTGTAGTTATTAAACATTTATTGTATAATTGTTCTTGTTTACACTAGTTTTACAAATAATAATTGATCCTGCAATAAAAAACATTATTAGCGACAGCCTGAAACACAGGTTTAACCTAGCTCAGGCAAGCCGTTAAGAGGTATTTTAAGTACAGGTGATTTAATATAAAAGTAAATAAATAATAGTTGTAAATTAATTATATACCTAAGCATTAGTTTTAACATTTATGTAATTTTCTTGATTTATTGACCATTGTATATTAATTGTAAATTTTGGATGAAATAAATATTATTATTATTATTATAATATATTATATTTATATACAACGTGTAATTTAAAGGGTATATACATACCAAGTGCATGGCTTCTTTGGATGATAACAAACGATATGACATGGGTTTTGTAATCCTAAGTCTACGTGTGTAGAACTTATTACAAATTCCAATACACAATACCAGAGACCGAATTATTCAAATTAAGAAGAACGAAAAGAATTATCGTGTTATTGGCAAGTGACGTGGAAAGTTATTGACCCTCGTAGTGCTGTGACACGTTTGTTATGATTGGTATTCAAGAAATATATGAAGCCAATAATTTGGTTTCAATTCTTTGAGTCAGTTATTTTGTGCTGAAACTGTGCATAGAGACTCCATACCAGATGTTGTTTTCAGCCCTTTTGGATAGATATGGGGTTTCCGTTACACGTTGTATAAGAAGAAAGAGAAAAGAAAAGTACTTATTCCCAACAGACAAACGACATGCTAACAATATTAAAAACTTATTTAGTTCCTTAAGACTAGAGTTAGTTAATTGGTACTTATAATTATGTTAGTAGGTAAGGACAAAGACTTAGATATTGACAATTTACGAAGAAAAAGGAAACAACAAAAACAAGGCAAATGCACGTCGTGGTCGTGGCAACAAGGCTCCCACTCAGCATAATGCTATGCAAAAATGCATGGGCATGCCCAAAGCACGGCGCTGGTTTTCAGTGGTTGCCTTATATATCATATATAATATGGTATGTATTTTATATTATTATGTTTAATTAGTATTATGTATGATGTTATACACTGACAACCCTAAATCTATCTCCTTTAATTTCTGTCCATCCAAAGGTTGTTTGTAAGAGATTGCCCTGTGCGATAAGACCACCCATTGTACACTAATTTTAGTATTTGTCTCCTTAAGTGTATTGTAAGGTATACAATAAAGTATATAATAAATAAATAATATGTTTTTTTTTATTAATGTAGATTATTGATGTAGGCTCGCGTTTAACCACTACCTCACCTGATGGTAAGAGATGATGATGTACCTAGAAGTAACCTATTCACTCTTGACACAAAGACTCCAAAATATGTTACACACTGACAGCCCTAAATCTATCTCCTTTAATTTCTGTCCATCCAAAGGTTGTTTGTAAGTGATTGCCCTGTGCGATAAGACCACCCATTGTACACTAATTTTATTATTTGTCTCCTTAACTGTATTGTAAGGTATACAATAAAGTATATAATAAATAATAAATAAATAATATGTTTTTTTATTAATGTAGATTATTGATATAGGCTCGCGTTTAACCACTATCTCACCTGATGGTAAGAGATGATGATGTACCTAGAAGTAACCTATTCACTCTTGACACAAAGACTCCAAAATATGTTACACACTGACAGCCCTAAATCTATCTCCTTTCATTTCTGTCCATCCAAAGGTTGTTTGTAAGAGATTGCCCTGTGCGATAAGACCGCCCATTGTACACTAATTTTATTATTTGTCTCCTTAAGTGTATTGTAAGGTCGGGCACGCCGCAATTGCGGCGGTAAGACCCCTCTTTGAGGAGTGGCTAGATCGGCGTCACGGCGTCCTGACCTACCGCATGACGCAGGTCCTCACCGGACACGGAAGTTTCGGGAGGTACCTGTGTCTGATGGGTAAGGAAGAGACGCCTGGGTGTCACCACTGCGAGGGTCGCCCTGAGGACACAGTCGAGCACACAGTGCAGGACTGCCCAGCTTGGGCAGAGCACCGACGTGTCCTCACGGCGACAATAGGCGGAGACCTCTCGCGCCCGGCCTTGGTCGAGGCCATGCTGCGGGGCGAGAGGGAGTGGGAAGCGGTCGCCTCCTTCTGCGAAGCAGTCATGCTTTCGAAGGAGGAGGCGGGCCGCGTGAGGGAGAGGATGGCGTCCTCCCTGCAGCCCAGCCGCAGTGGTAGACGCCCACGGCGTCGGACGTCGGCCGACGATCTCCGGCCACCGTAGGCGCGGGCATGCGGACAGCGAGTAAAGGGCAACTCGCTGCCCGACCATGGACCATGCCCGGGTCGACGGCGCGTCGTGTTCCACGTGCGCCTCAAAGAGCGTCAGCAACATGACGAGGCCCCCTCTGCAGAGGGCCGAAGCCCGCCGGGGTCGTGGGACTCATCCCGTTACCGTGGCCCCGGTATGTAAAGGATTATTGAAGGAACACCGTGGATTTTAGTCAGTAAAAGTCTGACAGTCCCTCCCACCCTGCCCGGAGTGGGAGGACTTATTTGATAATTTTACCACGTTAAAAAAAAAAAAAAAAAAAAAAAAGTGTATTGTAAGGTATATAATAAAGTATATAATAAATAATAAATAAATAATATGTTTTTTTTTTATTAATGTAGATTATTGATGTAGGATCGCGTTTAACCACTATCTCACCTGATGGTAAGAGATGATGATTAGAAATTAGAAATTAGAAATCAGAAATTATTTATTCATTTGTTAACATAGGTAAACAATACAGATCTTATTTTAATAAACAGAGCGCTATGTTATGCCAGGAGGCGTACAAATGTGGTGTGCATATCCTTGCGAGTATTATAAATGAAAGAAAACATTGTACAAAATCATGCATTATTATAGTATTACATTAAAATAAATTAAACAATCACTAAGTAATAATAATTCTGTCACACCTAAATAAGGAATTATTTATGTCTCAGAAAAAATATATATGTCAAAATAATTAAAGTGCCAATAATAAGAATGTCAAATAATTAAAATGTCAAATAATTAAAACGTAAAATAATTAAAAGTCAATCAAATTAACATGTCAAATAATTCAAATGCCAAAACTAATAATTGTGGTATTAAATTAATTCGTCATTTAAGTATTCGTCAATGGTATAATAGCATTTATTGGTTAATAATAATTGCATTTTTTTCTTAAATTGTTTCAAATTTAATTCTTTTATAGAATCTGGTATTTTATTATAAATGCGTGGTGCCATTTCCTTACTAATGCAGTTTTGCATTTAAAATTATTTAAAGAATTTTTGTATTGATTACGAATTGGAACATTTCGTACAGTTTTCATTATTTCAAAAAGGTTGGGATTCGATTTCACGAAGATACTGGTTTCTAATATGTACATCGCCGGTAACGTAAGTATCTTTAATGATTTAAAATATGGTACACAACTGTCATCTGTTTTCAGACCACACATAGCTCTAATGCACCTTTTTTGTGCCTTAAATATTAGTTCCTTATCTGGGGAATTACCCCAAAAAATTATTCCGTATCTGAGAAGTGAGGCTACTAGACCATGGTAAGAAACCAGTAACGCGTCTATATTCACTTTTCTACCCAATTGAAAAAGTGCATATGCAGATTTATTTATTCTTTTACATAGTTGTTCTATGTGAGCTTTCCAATTAAGATTATTGTCAATGTGTAAACCTAAAAACACACTTAATTTTGTTTCTTCTATCTCAGTGTCATTGTAGCTAATACAAATTTTTGGTGCTTCAATTCTCTGGTGGAAGTGCATTACTTTAGTTTTCTTGAGGTTTATTATCAAATTATTCATATGAAGCCAATTAATTATGTCAGTTAGTGTATTATTAATGTCAAGTTGGTAGGTATTTAAGTCCTTACATTTTACTATAGCAGTGCTATCGTCTGCAAACAAAATCATTTGTTGTTGTGTCACTTTTGGTAAATCATTAATGTAAATGAGGAATAAGGGGGGCCCAAGCACACCACCTTGAGGAACTCCATATTTTATATTCCTGAACCTCGACATATACCTTCGTTCCGTTTTGGTTTTTGCGCACACTCTAGTGATTTCTGTACATTGCAACCTATTACTTAAATATGATTCTAGTAATTTCAAAATGTTCCCTCTGATGCCATAGCAATGTAATTTCTCAAGAAGGACTTTGTGATCAACATAATCAAATGCCTTAGTCATATCTGTGTAAATAGCGCACACGGGTATTTTTTTATCAACAGCAGACATAACATTATTTAAAAGGTCAAAAATCGCCATATTAATAGTTTTATTTTTCCGGAACCCGTTTTGCTCTTTGCATAAAATATTATATTTGTGAAGATATTGATATATCGAGTTATATATAACTTTTTCAAAGATTTTAGAAAAAACAGGAATTTTGGCAATGGGTCGGTAATTTTTTATATGCGTCTTGTCTTCCTTTTTATGGAGCGGTTTTATTATGACTTTTTTTAAGGCTTCCGGATAGATGCCCTCGGTAATACCTAAATTAATAATATGTGCTAAGACAGGTGCTACAAGCTCAATTACATATTTAATTACTTTTGTAGATATACCGTCAACACCTACAGTACTAGTATTTTTAAGTGTCTTGGTTGCTAAAATGATGTACCTAAAAGTAACCTATTCACTCTTGACACAAAGACTCCAAAGTTATAGCGATCAGGAAAAACAAACTCCAGTAAGTAATTCCACTCCTTAGCTGCACGCGCAATGAAAAAAGTTTTCCCAAAACATTTTGTGCGTATGGGTGGGATGTCCTCCATATGAATGTTCATATCATAACTACACGTGTTTCTTCAGTTCATATTTAAAGTTTTCTCGATATCGTGTATTGATGTCGCCGACCGAATTCCAATCCTAAATATTTGTAGTATACTGAGTATATTATACGTATGATAGAATTTTCAAATTCCTAAGTCCCAGCCGTGGGAACGTAATAAGCTTTCTTATTCTTTGTTATAATATTAGTGACAGCTGCGCTCACGTACTGTGACGACAGGGTGATGTGGAAGCAACTCGTCAGCTCTTCCACCAAGGCTTTTCAAGACAAGCCACCTGAAGTAAAGAAATATAGAAAAACATTAATTTGGCATCAGTTTGTCATGCACACACACATACAAAAAGTAAGAAAACGACGAAGAAGAAGATAATGTTAGTACCTTCTTCTTTCTCGCTTCACTCTTGACAAATTAGTTGTCACATAGACACTGTTTTCCGCACGATCTCCCGCCATCTCTCCCTGTTGGCAGAGTGCCTAGCACAGTCAGATACGTGGTTTCATACTGCGGATTTAACTTAGTCGGTCCAATGTATAGGTGTCCTGCTACGCAATCTGGTTAGTACCTCTAAGACATTAAACAAAAGCTTTAGATTAAAAATCTATGTTTCTTGCGAATAAACGTAATCTATACAGACATACTGAGGTATTTTTGATGTCAATGACCGTAAACTAGTCTAACACGTCTCAAGGAAAATGACATGATGAGTTTTTGTAAATAAAATAATTACAATCTGTCGTGGCCTTTTCGTCCAGTGAACTTTTATAACGTGATTCACACATAAATACTGTTTTTATTCAGATATTATTTTATTTCATTTATTCGGGAAAACTAAATATGTATAAGTGTGTAACCCACTACGTTATCCACATTTTATATAATTATAAACTACGTAAAATAAGTCGTATTAAAACATGCACGAGTGACACTATATTCTATGTTTTTGATTTCAACACTACAATATTGCGAAATTTGCTGGCAGAGAATTGTTGGTAGGTTTTCACAATGTGACGCAAAGGTCCACAGTTCCCAGTATTAGTCCAACAAGAAAATACTGCAAACAATGGACGCATGCGCACCTCTCACCTTACCACACTTATGGTTATATTATTATGGTTTAATTTCACTTTTTTCTATTTATTTTTTAATTTTGATACTTGCATTATATGTATGAAAATGCCAAGACTTATCACATCAACCAATCAACTATAGATCATAATCATATTATAAGTATGTAGGTACTTGCTTCAGGCCGCGACGCGACGTCGTCGTTTGCGTGGGAGGGTTAACTATTTACTTACCAAAAATTCAGATTCGTTCAGTAGTTTTTGTGTGAATAAGTAATAAACACCCATTGTATACATTCATCCTCACGAACTTCGTACTTATAATATTAGTAAAATTATGTACTATTATTTATTTCATTTTTATTTTATTTTCTTTATTTGGCTAACCAACAACTGTTTACACTTATACATTTAAATAAATAAATTATATATTATACAACTATCTTAGGTTAGTGTAAAATTTATTATACAAGGTGTAACAGATTAAGTGCAAAACCTCAAACACCCCAATTAGAATATTAAATCATAAGTCTAAAACCACATCCGTAACTAAATCAATCGAAACCAAACCTAGATTTTTTAATAAATAGTTATCCTTACTAAACGCAAAACGTATGTGCGTCATACAATATCCTTACACAGACGCATAATACACTCATGCAATGTTAGCGGCCGACCCGAACAGCATTTCCTTGAATTAAAGATTGTATTAATTTGTCATGATACTGTGTTTCCATTATAAGTTAAATGAAAGATTTTTCCGTAAAAATTTAACACTTATTTTTCAAGACGGAAATCGATTCAGAAGCCGATTCTGAACCAACTACATTCATGAATTGCGTTTAGTCTGTTACAAGCCTTTTCCCAGCTATGTAGAGCAGATAGCTCGCCCATCGTTTATATTTGTAACTGTACACACTTATTAGTTACACGAGTCCTGCATTTGATCAATTTTCTTTTAAGAGTAATTTAACTACATCACTCTTAAACAATTGCCTTGTTGGACGTGTTGGACGTTGAAGCGTGACGTTTCTCTTTAAGGATTTTTTCAGTAATAGCCCGGAATTTGGAAGTTGTTTTCGATGTGAAACCCGCGTGCCTTGGAAAGCACGTTAAGCCGTTGGTTTCGGTTGTCCATCCAGGGTTATCGTGTTACCCAGTTACTGGGTTGTGGAAGTCAGATAGGCAGTCGCTCCATGTAAAACACTAATAGTCAGCTGCATCCTGTTAGACTGGAAGCCGAGTCCAACATAATTCTGAAAACGCTAAACGACTACTATGATGATCACTTCTATACAACTGTGATGGAGTTAGGTACGGTCGCAGCCTGGAATTTTGGAGGGGGTCACTAAAAATAAAATATGTCGAGTAAATGAGTTTTCTTTATTGCACAACTAGCGGCCCGCCCCGGCTTCGCACGGGTGCAGTTTATATTAAATATACTATAGAATGTCCTTATATACATCGTTGACAGCCTTTTTGGTATTCGACATACATGTTCTCTTTAGTAATTACTCTTGAAAGTGCGACACATAATTTACCATGGGAAAAACATTCAACGCTCAAATCTAAGCAACATAGGCACGCGCGCCGTGCCTCCGCCGGCACAGCGCCGCAACCGCTATGTCCTTGCATTTTAAATCTGTAATATCTTCGAAACTATTTAAATTATATTCTGTAAAGGGCAATATTGATTTATATTAAATGCACAATGTATTTATGGTACTTAATTGGATAAGGATTAATGCTGTATTGCTTAAAATCGCTTCGTAAAATATGCTCGTATTTATCGTAAAAAGTAAAGAATAAAAAATGGTTGTTGTGGGTTATCTATAAGAGATAGATAGATACCATCGAGGACATTTTTGTTGACCTTTTTAAGTTGTACAATACTGTAGTAAATTCTTTTGATCTATCTCGTAGGGTTCAGCCAGCGTTTGCAAAGCAAGCGCAAAAAAATGTTTTTATTTGCGACATCACATTAGAAACCTCAAAAATTATCAGTGTTGCTCTACTATATTATGCATGTTATATACTTATAAACCTTTCTATTGAATCACTCTTTCTATTGAAAGAAACTGCATCAAAATCCATTGCGTAGTTTTAAAGATTTAAGCATACATAGGGACAGACACAGGGAAGCGACTTTGCTTTATACTATGTTAAGAAGATACAATTTTTTATTGCACACATTATAAAACAAATGGAAGTCTTCTATTTTTTATTGGCAAATCGGGTGATAATATTTGGAAAGTTTTATTTTGCAAAATTTTAGAACATTTTCTATTTGAGGTGTACGATTTTGGGGGGGTCATGTTTCCTTTGACCCTCCCTTCGGACTGCGCCTAGATGGAGTCTGCTTCTAACTATAAATGGACGCAGCTCGGTACCATTTTTTACCTGAAGCAACGTCCACAATTAAGTATCTGAGTAGAAGTACGGCTACTGGGATCCAGCAGAATACCAGCGTCAGGCATATTTGCCTGGCACATGCTGAGCTGGACTCCCATTTGGTGCAATTTGGAGACACACACCGCACCGACTTTCCATGTTGCATTTTTAATGGTTGTTTGTTTCTTTTTTCGTTTATAATATTTTTGATTGTATGTATACGTTTGTTCTGTTCTTTTTTTTCTGTAATTTATGTGTTATATGTGCTTTTGTGTGTTGTGTCTTCTGTTGACCAATAAAAGTTTTATCTATCTACCTAAGATACCCCTTGGCAAGACTGGCCAATCTTTCAATGATGCGCGATTGACAGTCGAAACGGCAGAGCTTTGGGTGTTTTCTGAGACAAGTAGGAATCTCTTAAGATAACCACCCATTCATGGACCAAACTCGGTAAGCATTGCTTAACTTTGAAGATTGATAAGTAAGGTCACTAACAGTATTATTAGAACTTCAAACGGGATATTTACCATGAGTACTTTTTGTTTCGAGTTTCTGATATTTCGGCACTGTTGCAAGTGCCATGATCACGGATGAACTGAAGTAATTGCGGGTGGACGTTTGTGAACAGACGAATCGGTCTACCCTTTTTCTCGTTCGTTTTTTTTGTGATCGCCACCGCTACCACTGTCACATTTGTCTTTCAAAACTCCATTCTCCGGACACACAAAACTCACCGTGTCCGCTCGCGAACTTTTTTGAACACTTTTACGGGGTTTACACAATTCAATCACTGGATTGCAATAGTGCCGAAATATCGGAAACTCGAAACAAAAAGTACACATGGAAATATCCCGTTTTAAGTTCTAATAATAGCTGTTATTATTTGAACCATGAGTTTGAACCATGAGCTTGAGCCAAAAATAGATTAGATGGTACTATGGTATTGAAGAGTATTTTAGTGCGTTTGCTGTCCTTGGTGGAGATATTTGGGGGAACATGGGATGGCCTCATAGGGCCATTACCTGCCGGAATTACGGGAATGTTTTAACGAAATACCGCAGCCCCGAAATGCAAGGGTAGCTGAAGGAACAGCGTGGGGTTTTAGTCAGTAGATGTCTGACATTGCCTTCAGCCACTGGAGGGCAGAGGAAGTTCACGAGAATTTCGATTTAAAAAAACTAAATTTTAAATACCCAGTCCCTGTACTGAAGCCTATTAAAGATCAAGAACAATCTTTTACAGGCCATTTTATTTATCTAATTAACGTTCAAATAAATAAAATGATCGAGATGGAAGATCTGCTAGTTGCTGATCAAAAGCGTCAATAACCTAATGGCTAAGGTGTCGGATTTGAGATCGAGAGTAAGCGGGTTCGAACCCCACCCATTACACTATTGTCGTGAACCCACTCCAGACACAAGCATAATTAGCTTAATTGGAGGGATTAGTAAGATTATTAGTCATGTAAATTCTATCCATATTGCTAGTTCTCTGTAAAAAAAAACCTATAATAATTTCAGTGACGCCCACGCTAGCAAACCATGATTTGTTGTTGTTGTAATGTATTACCATAAATTCAAAACATTCAATAACATCCAAACATTAATTCTGGTTACTCAACACTCGAAATCCAATTGTTTTTCAGAAGAAGACACACATGAAAACAAACAATGAATCATCCTCGCCTAGAATTAAAAATATCAATATAAAACACAGTGTCCTTCTCAATTCTATTTACATACCATCACCCATTTAAAATGCCATAGACATGATTATATTTACCAATCATAATTCATTATGCGTAATTCGTCATTCACGTAACAAAATTGTGAAACGCATCGCACGCATTCATTGAAAGATTTAATGGAGATCCGCATTCCAGGGTTAAAATTAAAAACCCATAGCGTCGTCTGGCGAAAGGAGTCCGTATGTATAAATGTTTTACCTGGTCTTGTGTCATCATCTGCTTAGCTATTTTCTAACTTTAGTTAGAAATATATAATAGAATAGAATAAAATACATTTATTTCAGACTTAAAAAAATTGTCCATATAATGTAAGTAACAAAGGTCTTATAAATTATGTTAGTGTTCATGTCATTCTCTAAAATTCACATACAAAAAAAAAATCCAATAAAAATCCAATAATGTCAAAAAATAAAGTAACAATGATATAGATAAAAACAAAAAATAAAAACATTGCGTCATCTCGTTACGTGAAGCCGAATAAGCCTCCCTAGCACTGCAGACTCCGGCCTTTCTGATATCATCTTGAGAATTCCGTTGGCGCTCCCCCGGATCCTACACATCAGAGATGCTGCTTTTTTACGCATTATGGCATAAAAATCGTCGACATGCCTGAAGCGCTACAGAAACGTGGGAGCCCCACCAGAATTCTGAAAGCATTGTTATATTGTACGCGAAGAGCGTTGTAGGCCCGTTGCGTAAAGCTGGTCCATAGAGTGCTGGTGTAAAAGCTTTGGCAGTAGGCCCTGAACAGTGTCACTTTTACGTCTACTGTACACCTTGCTAATCTATGCACCAACATATTAGCACGAACCGACGCCAGTCAGAACTGGATGCAGCCGAGAACTAGTATTTAATACTAGTACTCACGCGGGGCTTCGCTCCCGTGGATTCTGTCATGGTAAAAACATAACTCTCCTTTTTTGCAGTCGCGTAAAAAGTCTATAACCTTCCTCAAGCTTCAAGCTACGTCCATACCAAATTTCATCCAAATCCACTCTGTACTTTCGAAGTTTAGCGCGTTCAAGCAAACAAACAAACAAACTTTTCCGCTTTATAATATTAGTATAGATGAAGCCACGGCCTATCTGATCTCCACAACCCAGTAACTGGGTAGCACGATACCCAATAGCAAGACTGGTCTAAAATAACAACCGTCACAATGGCTTAACGTGCTTTCAAAGATTCAAATAAATCTCGGTATATATAGTCAGTAGTCACCATCCATCCATGGTTAGACCTCAACAAGCGTTCCGTAACCTTGAAGAGTAACCAGTGTGGTATTTTCTATTTAGCAACGAGCTCTTCTGACTAAATTTTTTGTGTATCCATCTAAAAAGTAATTTTGGACTTCGAACCAACAAATTACGTAGGTACTGTGGAGTTCTGCTATGCGAGCGGTCAGCCTACCGCACTGGCTGGCATAGTTTGAAATATTTGAATTTAGATCGCAATGTTGGACATGTGAAGAAATAAATTGTTTTTTAAGAAGAGAGAGAACGGCTTGGGATGCCGCCCGCTTGCTTAAGTCTGCTTAGACTCAATATTAAAATAACGTGAAAATGTAATTAGAATAATCTAATATATGAAATTCTCGTGTCACAATGTTAGTTACCTTACTCCTCCGAAACGGCTTTACTGATTTTTACCAAATTTTATATGCATATTCAGTAGGTCTGAGAATCGGATACTATCTACTCTTTATACCGCAATTCCCACGGGATCGGGATTTACGCGGGAAATCCTCCCACACGAACGAAGTTGCGGGCAGCAGCTAGTCTTCCATAAAAATGTAAACATAATATTATACAAAGTGTAAAACCTACGGCGTTTATATTGAAAATCCCGAGTACACAGACGTCCCCGTTACAGTACCTACCAATTTTTACATATTACCTTATTTGTAAACAAAACACCAGGAAAGTACCTAGCAATATGTCACTGCTGTGTCAAAATTATGCGATCATTTGCCAGTACGAACCAGAGACATTTGTCATAGTCTATGATCACTAGTGCCATCAATAACAATGACAGCTCTCGAAGTTGTAATTTGTCTCGATTTGTGTGTTACACCAGCTAAGCTACTACTATAACTCATTCAAAAATCTCGACACTAATAACTATTGTTAGTAAGTGAATAAAATCAGCGTTAAATATCTCATCAAAAATATTTATACCTGCAATTTTAGATAAATTGATCGACAGTTTACAACCTAAATTTTTCTCTGACACAGCTAAACATAATACACGTCACCAAACCTTCGATCTTCGTATCGTATACGGATCCCTAAGAAAACATCTGCACAATATCGATCTCTGGATCCATCGATCGATCACCGGCGCATCGCCGACCGGAGCCGGCAACGGCCGAACGTGATGCACCAACTGGCGTTAATTTTAGCCAGTCGTACACGCGATGTCAAAGATATCGTACGATAAGCGCGTAAGAAACTCTGAACTAGACTGAATGAAAATAACATCTTGAAAAAAAAAGTGACAGTGATTTGCGCGCGCATTTGTCATGTCCCGATGACAGATTTAAAAAAAGAAAATGGACGCGCGTGAAAATTTGTAAATAAAACTGTGTTCAGTGATAAATAAAGTTATCATTGAATTCAAAATATTCGAAAAAAATGCCGCGTAAATTGGGAATAAACGTGAAGTGTCGTGTGATCGTTATGAAAACATGTTGATAAGCTTTACACGGAAAAGCGATGTTTTTCATCAACGCTTAGGTACTCTGAGTTATTTTTATGTGTGAAAATCCAGCGTATTCTGTTATACACGCTTTGAGTTAGTTCAGTGACGCTGCGGTCGCGGTTTCGAAAGTTTATTCTATCGGTTTCCATTCGGTCTTTAAAACGATGTCTCCGACTTCCATCAGAGGTTTTATATCGTCGTCTGTTGTTTAGTGGTGGATTTAATCGTTGTTTTAAAAAGTGTTTTTTGTTCCCTTGGATTTTCTTCGGCTGTTCTTCGCCGAGATTTTTAAGATTCAGGTATGTCATTTTGTTCTTTAGAGTTTTTCAATCATATTTATTTTACGATAGTTTATGTTTTTTTTTGTGTTTACTATGTTGGTTGGATTTAAATTTTAGAATGTGAAAACTTAAATATTTTTCACAGTGTGTTTACTGTGAATATTCAATATAAAAATCTTAAATGATATTTTTGTAAACAACTCCGCCTCTAAGATGAAATGTTAGAAATTTTAATCTTGACCAAAACAAATGGAGACGCGACAAATAGCTGAACTATTTCATTCAATTGATGATGGTTTAGAAGAAAATAGCTACGAATTCGATTTTCAAATATTTTAAACCGACGCAAAGTTCCTAAACGTATTCAAAATTTTAAAAATTTAATGTTAGTTTTGGAAATGCTATAATTATGACAAAATATTTACAGAAATATCGGTTTCATTATTCAACATTACGATAATGACGATATTTAAACCAAAATGCAAACCAGATTTTAACATCTCAGTTCATGACTACGAAGTATCAATATTTAAGTATCATTGCTTTCCCATAACATTACTAACTGCGAAACGCGACAAGGTAATTAAATCCTTATTACTAGCACTTAGAACTTAAAGTACACTATAAAGAGAACGAAACGATTTCAACCATTACCTAATTAATTTTCTTCTAACTTGGTACTTCAAGAACAGATAGTTAAAAGGATTTTAATTGAATATCGAATGTTGTTTTTTTTTTATTATACAAGACTATTTCTTAGATTATAATTTGTATTAAGCGGATTTTTTTGTATATAGAAATTTGTAAAAAGAAAGAAAAGAAAAATTGCGTTTATTGGCACATAAAATTAAGAAACACACATATACAACATTAAAAATAAAAAACAATATTGTGCCAAAAGGGCCTCAGCTCAGCATAATGTCAGGTGGCAACCCTAAGTATTACCACCTAACGCTTGTTTTCAGCTGCAGCCCACGGGTGCCACACGCTCGAATGTGCAATATACACGCGTAAACGTTCTAGTCAAAAGTTAATAATAAATAACTGAATTATGCCGTAATAATATACATAATAATTTGGAATATGACTTATTAATGAATTTAAATAATAAAAAATATAGAATAATTAAATAAATGATCCGCATGTTCCACAACACGGAGACGGCAGTAGATAATCAAATCGCGGATGAATTGATTTGAATGGTCTCATACTGTCTTTGGTGTTCGAGTAAAAACTCTTTCAGTTTAAGCTTAAATTAGCCTACTCCCACAGTATTTTATAGGTGGGGGAATATTATTCCAACATTTACTAGCCGCGTATCGAAAGCTACCTCTAAACGCTCCCGAACTGTGATGTGGTGTCAAAAGACTCTGAGCACATTATCTTCCCTGCCGATTCTTATGACCTCTTGTCCACTCAAGCTTATTGTATAAAAACAATGGTTTTTGAGTTTTAATTAAGCCAAATTTAAAATTTGCTAAATGTAGTTTACGCCGTGCTTTAATTTTCAAAATCTTATGCTTATTTAAATAGGGTGTAACATGACCTCTAAATGAAATATTGAAACAAAAACATGCATGCGTTCTGAAGCCTCTGAATCATTTTGTCGGTTTTGGACAGAAGACGCTCACCATAAATGACATCCGCGTAATTCAATTTAGATAGCACCAAAGAATCCACCAACATAATACGCAGTTCCCCACTGAGATATGGACGAGCTTTGTACAACACCTTAAGTTTGTAGAAACAATTCCGAATTGACTCAGCCACATGTTTTTCATAGCGAAGCTCTGAATCCATAATAAGGCCAAGATTACGAGCCTCGTAAACCCGCTCAATTGGTTCACCCATTATTATTACGTCCCCAGTAGCACTAATTGCCTGTAACTGAGCCTTAGTACCGAAGAGCAAATATTTAGTTTTTGAGGGGTTTAATAACAATGAATTGTACTCTGACCATTGTACAATAGCTTGAAGATCCTCATTTAGGTATTTTAAGGCATTTAAAAGGCATCCTGAGGCTTAAAAGAAATATAAATTTGGGTGTCATCTGCATAAATGTGATATGCTGGTTCGTTGTATCGATGGTCAAAACTATTATTTTTAATTGCCATTGGGTGTACTTTTATGAAAATTTTACCATCCTTAAGATTAAATAATACTTATTCATCAACACTGGCACTATTTTGACGTTCGAAAATTGAATTATAGTGAATTCGAATTTTCGGTAGAACGTTTGAATAAAGAACCCGTAATATGAATGGCAGAGAAAGCTCAGTTTGTTTTCTTTGCCAATCAACATTCGGGTCTAATCAATATTCATCCTTCTGGTATTATAAATAACGCAGCTATTTGAATATCCAACAAACCTAGGGTAGTAAACCTATTCACTGTTTAATCTTATTATCACTTCATAACCTATTATCATAATCTTCATACTGACATGAAAGAAACAGAAGTACCCTTGCTAAATTCACTTTATTTATTCTAAGACAGTTACTGATTCTGTTCAAGAAGTTTCTTTTTCTGTTAGTGTGTATATGTTAAAAGATCGCGATACTGAATAGTTTGCGGTGTTTGAATTACATTTGTAAACATGGAGAAACGTGTCGGGTTTGAATGTTCTGCGCGTGCGTCACTCAGATCTGTATCATTGCTGTTTTCCTGTTTAGTTAACTTTTTTAAAGAATAGACTGGTTCTCACCTCCAGACCTCTTTAACGTCGATCTTAAGAAAATGTAATAAAAGCTTATGTGTACATAAATCTTATCTTATTTTTTAAGTTAAGGAAAGGCTTCATATTCATGTAATACCCGAAACTATTAAGTTTAATAGTTTCGTGTTTGACTGGTAAATAATCAATCAATTATAAGTTCTAAGTTGGCTGTATTGAACACTTGCACACGTTAATACTTCTAGACAATTTTAAATAGTTGAGACCAATGCTTCCATATGACTTCTCTGATAAGAACACTGAAGCAAACTCAGAGGAAAACTCAGCAACGATGGGGCAATGTTTGTCGGGGTTGCGGGAATGTTTTAATGAAATACCGCGGCCTCGGAATGCTAGGGCAACTGAAAAAGAGTGGGTTTTAGTCAGTAGAAGTATGATAATCCCTCCTGCTCCACCCAGAGCGGAGAGAGAGAGAGTCATTTGATCCAGAGAGTCATTTGATCATTCTTTTCCTTCCTCTCAAAAGGTAAATTTTAACCCTAGACTCCAAACTAGGACTGTGGCGTAGGGCTTTCAGTCCAAGGGACTTACCTGATGGTAATCGGCGATGTGGTCGAAGATGAAGCACGCTTACTTAGAAGTGACATATTCTCTCTCAAAACGTCAGCCAATAATCTGAATGAATATGGTTACTTAGATACTCATTAGCTACATACGAGTATACCTACTTATTTCTTTTATATGTAAGTATTATACTTCCGGTTGACCTTCAGCACTTAACACTCAATAAGCTCTATTGTTTCAATTCTAAATAGATATAATTAAGGAAGTATTTTAATTCTAAAACAGCGCATATTAAAATGGCTACCACCCACGATGCTGGTGTTTAATTATGTCATTTTAATTACGTTATTAACTGACTGTGTCGCTGTTATAACAATTTGTATAACTTGCGATGTCGCATTATCGTCGTATTTTCTATTTAATGTTATAATTGCGAAAGTTTGTGAGGATCGACGGATGGCTCTTTGTTATTCTTTCACCCAAAATCTTCTGAGCGGATCTGAATGTAATTTGGTATGTATATAGCTGAACACATAAGCTATTTTTTATCCCGAAATTCCCACGAATCGGGATAAACGCAGGAAACGGCAATCATCATATGTGAACGAAGTCGCGGGCAACAGCTAGTTAAACATAAATATTGTAATAGCTGTTATAGTGTTCGAGACTATATGGGGTTGAAACTCAATTTACCGTGTGCATTTATCGTTTCAAGTTTCCGATACATTTGACAGTGACAGTAACTAGTGAAAAACTACCGAGAAAGAGGGTAAACCGATTCATCTGCTCATAAAGGTCCACCCGTTATGACTTTATCCGTGATCAAGGTGCTTGCAATAGAGCCGAAATATCGGAAACTTGAAACGATACATTAACATGGTAAATATCCCGTTAACGTAAACTTATATGGGGTTAATTAATTTACCCCATAATTTACAAACTACATCTCAGTCCACTGAGAAAACAGGCTAATACTATTTACGGTTTCGATTAAACTAGGTTCTCGACAACTATACATTTAAAACATACCAAAAACCTACATTTTGAGTCGTAAACCGCGCTATGGGGTTGCTAACCTAATGAAACCATTTCATAGCCATGAACATAAGTCTTATAACATTGCTTTTAAACGATAAATAGAGGCTTACCACTAGTTTTGGAATGGTCTTAAATAATCGGTTGTCTGTAAAGTCGGTTTACTGACGATAGTTGAACGTGACAACGTCATAAGAAAATACTAATGGAATGGTTGCATTTTTCAAAAGAAAATTTTTATTTTACTTCACTATTACTGCACTTCTCATTACAATGGAAGAATCACTACACAGTGACGTCATCTCTTAGCGTTTTATGATAGCCTAGTACTTGACTCGTTGAGTCATACATAAATGTCAAAGAATCCCTACACAGTGACGTCATCTCTTACCGTTTTATGATAGCCTAGTACTTGACTCGTTGAGTCATACATAAATGTCAACTTGTAGATCCAATTTGATTTGCTTTGGAACGCCTCAGAGCGATGGAACGCCTCAGAGCGAGGTAACGCCGCATGAGTCATGTATTTTCGTGCGTGCAGCCAGCTTCATCGAATTATAAGACGTTGTCACGTCAATAATGCCGAGAAAAACTTTAATGCAGTATTAAATACTTGCTATTTGAGCATTTCCTAACTACATTAGTGTCGCTTTTTAGTGTAATCAGATGCAGCTGAATACCAGTAGGTATTATTAACGGAGTGTCTGCCTATTTTACCTCCACAACCCAGTCGCTAATTGGGAGCACGATACCCTTTGAAAAGTTTTTCTGGCTTCTGAGCCGTGATGATTGTCATACATCAATGTCATAGATGTAATAAATAGATTTCTCTTCTCTAGTATTTTACATGGAGAGATTGCTTATCTGAGCTCCACAATCCAACACAATTTTCCTTGGCAAAGCTAGTGTCAGATATTCTGCATCCTGACTGCTTTTATGAGCCTTTATTTACCTAAGCAGTTGCTAATACTTCAGAAAAATTTTTAGTGTTAATTCCGCCAAGAACTAGATGACTAATCTTGCATGCAGTATGCAGCATCCGGCCCGCAAAAAATTGCACATGTACGTAGGAGGGATGCAATAATAAACATACCACATGCAAGCAAAACTTACTCGACTCGTGTTTCGTCCCTCAACGGAGCATCATGTTGACGAGATGTTGACTCGTGGACTTTGACGTCATTCAAAGCGATTACTGAATAGTTTCTGAAATATTAGTTAGATAAGTGGGACATTATAGAACACAATGACACCCTGTGTGATTGTGATGCTCCTGACCAAACCATGCTTCATCTGCTGGAGTGTCCAAAATGCCAATATACGTCCAACTCTAATGACCTTCAAAACACCACTGAGGCCGCGGCTAGCATGGCTACCTACTGGGTCCAACTTCTATTACTACTATCGATTCGAAGAAGAAGTAAAGAAGATTGATTTCCGCAATATAACGCCTAATTAATTATGTATATCAAGCCTTTTGATATACATAACTAATTAGGCGTTACCTTTCCTGATGCAAAACTAAGTTGCCTTTCCTGATGCAAAATTTTGCATACAAGAACGTTTTGAAAGTACATACAAGTCTTGTCTGTAGCAAACGAAATACATAACAATTTTCATACCTGTCTAAAAGTTGCTTGAATTTATTTTTGTAAAGCAAGTTTTTGTAGAAACGTGTAATGTTTAAAATTTTCAAGTCATGAATCTGCCAAACTAGGAATTTCCTGTGTTTATGTAATTGATTTCAATGTGAAGAGATTCGTAGCATATTGATTATATACTTACTTCTACTTCTATTGTCTGTTTTCGTAGTTCTTTATCTAGGCAAAATATCTATCAACCATCCGGCAAAACAATTGATGCACAAACTTATAAAAAAAACATTCAGTTGAATGGAACACCTTATTTTTTTAAAGCCCGTTACTATATTCATATAATATATACTTATGTTTTAACTATACATATACATATAGAATAACTACGTATATAGTATATTGGTGTTTAAGTTTAGCTATATGAAGACTTTTCCCAGGGTGCAATACTAGGAAGAAAGAAGTTATGTTTATGTGACCAGCATGCATAATAGGACAGAAAAGAAAGTCGAACAGTAAAAAAAAATTGCTAGTTGCCTGTTCTACGCAGAAAAATGTGTAAGAAACTCCCCTGCACTCTTTAAAACATATTATTTTGGTCTTACAAAATCATGGTACATTTTGAACATTCAAAACATAATTATAATAGGTATATAACATTTCCTATGCAAAAACAAATATCAAGTCGACCCTTTTGGCATACAACCAGACCTAACCTACCCTCTAATATAATTAAACTTTAAAGGGTTGGAATGTATTCAACCCGCGAAGATTTTGTGTAATTCCAAATTCAACACCACAGTCTGGCACTCTACAGAAATTGCATAAAGTCCTTTACATAATATTAGTCCATATTAGGAACGTCATGGTAGACCTTTGTTCTACTTTCTTATTCATCAGTTACTGTAGGTACGCTCACGGTCACAATCGTTCCTGTAATAGTATTTGTGCACAGACTAAACGATGAAACCATTGAAAAATTTGAAATTAGAACGCGTGCCGAGAAGTATTAAATGATAAAAAACGTTGAAAAATGTAGTTACTTTATTTTTATGTGATATTTTATAAACATAATAAAAGTGGTTTAGAAGAATAATAATGATCTTCATATAATCATAATAATCATTACGAATGTACTTAATACGAAACGTCTTGTTGCTAAAATCGAAGGCAATTTTCTCGTGATATAAAGAAAGCAACTTTGCGAATAGACCGTTTATATATAATTATATATGGTTTCTCGTAGATTAAATTATTTTTATTTGAGAAAAATAATCACGTTTTTAGCTTGCATTGATAACTGTAATTTATTTGTGCCCGTGACTGTACCTATAGGCGCATGTTAATTGGTCTGACTCAGTCAGGATATTAATGAGAATGTTTCGAAGGCACATCAATGCCTCTTCGTGTCTATAATTATATAATAAGGCATCCTAATTCTTAACTATTTTAGAAATGGGAAAGTGGATGTTTGTTTTTAACACACACATCCGATTGACTGAACGTAATTAAATGAGGTTCCATCTCTCATGTGGATTGGAATCAGGAATATATGGTTTCTCGTAGATTAATTTATTTTTATTTTAGAAAAATAATCACGTTTTTAGCTTGCATTGATAACTGTAATTTATTTGTGCCCGTGACTGTACCTATAGGCGCATGTTAATTGGTCTGACTCAGTCAGAATGTTAATGAGAATGTTTCGAAGGCACATCAATGCCTCTTCGTGTCTATAATTATATAATAAGGCATCCTAATTCTTAACTATTTTAGAAATGAGAAAGTGGGTTTGTTTGTTTTTAACACACACATCCGATTGACTGAACGTAATTAAATGAGGTTCCATCTCTCATGTGATTGGAATCAGGAAGTCGCGGCCAGTCGCGGCGGTAATTATATTAATTGCTTGTTTGTAAAGGGTATTTTAACAAGAACTTTGTTTTTCAATTGGGGCAATACCAAGAACGTGATGGTTTTGACATTTAGTTTTTGGCGGTATTCGTACTAGGTGCTTTGGCAATCGTTACAATGAATTCAATTTCGCTTGAAAATCGCATTAAAATAATTCAAATACACTATGAAAATGGTCGTTTTGCTATAGTTACATTTCGTAAAATTCGTTATATTTTCGGACAACATAATCGTCCTTCTGAAACCGCTATTAAGAATTTGGTCGCGAAATTTGAGTCGACAGGCTCGATACAAAATGTGCCAACACCAACACGTGTTTGGCCGGGTCGTTCAACAGAAAACATCGTCGCCGTGAGCCACAGTTTTGAGGAAGATTAAAATTTGTCAATTTCACGACGTTCTCAACAATTGGGGTTATCCAAAATCACAACATGGCGAATTCTGCGAAAGGATTTGACTTTGTAGTCTTACTAGATTCAACTGGTATAGGAATTTAAGCTGACCGACCGTTCAAATCACCGTAGATTCACTCAGTTCATTCAGGAACAACCTGCTAGTTTTTCTAAAAGAATCATTTTTTCAGACGAAGCACATTTTCGTATGTCAGGGTACGTCAACAAGCAAAATTGCCGGGCTTATGAAAATCCTAAAGCAATTATTGAGAAGCCTTTGCATGCTCAACGTGTCACTGTGTGGTGCGCTATGTGGTCTGGGCCCCAAGTCTGCTATTTTTATAAATTTGTCATTCCATCACGATCCCATTGTCATTTTGCTAATAGTTCGTAATCTACTAAATTCATAATGGTTGGTCAGTAGTCTCGTATTAGAATGACATTGCCGTATTGCCATTATTATAAAACCTGTTAGTAGTAATGATTTTCGAAAAACTACCCCTAAATTTGAACATTTATTCATGCCAGATGTTATTTCTATTTAATGTTTTATATTATTTCGTTCAATGAAGTGTCAGTGGTGGACCATTGGAAAGCCATTATATTAGTAGATTACCAAACTTGTCAAAATCAACAATTTTGAAATCAATGATAGACTATTTTGACACTATTGTAATAGCAGACTTGAGGCCCCAGAGGCGTGATTGGGCCGTTTTTTTTCGAAGATGAGGCTGGATATGCGGTAATAGTGAATGGATCACGCTATCACGAGATGTTATCCACTAAATTTTGGCATATTATTGATGACATGGATATCACTGAAATGTGGTTTCAACAGGACAGTGCCACATGTCACACAGCCAATGAAACGATCAATTTATTGCAAACCTTTCCCGATCGCATAATTTCGCGAAATTCAACTGTTAAGCGGCCAGCCAGATCGTGTGATTTAACACCACTGGATTACTTTTTGTGGGGCTATGTTAAAGACAGAGTCTATACGGAGCCAATCGAATCGATTGCAGCCTTAAAACTCAAAATCTGTGATGTCATTAACGAAATAGAACCTCCATAGTGATTAAAAATTTTGATGAAAGAATCAACATCTGTCAGCGTAATCGTGGTGAACATTTGCCAGATATAATTTTTCATTCATAATTGCCAACCTTTTCTCTTTGTAATACAATAAAAAATTTATTCATATTCCTCTAAATTCTTTGTTTTATTTTGTTTTAGAAAACAAAGTTCTTGTTGAAAAACCCTGTATTTTTCTAGATCTTCAGGAAAAGTAGATAAAAATCACGTTTTAATCTCAACTTTGCACCTATCATTGTTTGTCTTTGCAAGACACTCCCAAATTGACGAGTAGAAAATATTGATAACAAGATTGGCGTAGTAGTTGAGTGATTGACTGCTGCGCTGCGTGTCACGGGTTTGATTCCCACACCGGAATAAATGTTAACATCAAACAAATGGAACAGATAGTTGGTCCGGATCTGGGTGTTTGTGCAAGTGAATTTAAATGCTTGTACATATATGCACCAAGAATTCGGGAGAAATTTCTGGTACGGGGTAAATTTTAATTATTTAATAAAGGGAGCTTACGTAGTAAAATGTAACAACAAATAGGCGGTTGTATCTCATAACGCAATCTTTTACTGACAACTATTGAAACGTAACTTACGTATTGGTACATACTCGTATTGCTATTGAAAACCATAGGACTTCGTGTGATTTTATAGATTTTAACATGCACCATAAACTTAGCTACCTGCAATTTGTAAACGTTACGACAGTGCACGTTTAATGACAAGTTTTTGGGCCATTTACAGAGCTAACCGTAAAATTTAGGAATAATCGTAAAATAGGTTATGCATAGAATCCTATATATTAATGCTTAAACCAATTTCAAGGATGTAATTTAAGCAGCAATAGTAGGTACCTACTGATCTCCGTAATACAGGATTTGATGAAATATATTCCAATACTATAGTCATTTAGGTATTTCTGACAACCTGGGATGGTTGTCAGAAATTGGTTGTTAACGGTAGAATTGTTTCAACCGTCGCGTTGGCGTTTATTTTAGTTTGGAAATTACTAATTTGATGCTAAGATGTATCAGACTATTTGGAAAGTTATTAATTTCAAACTTTTAAGACGTCGTTCGACCGTTCTATATGCTAATATTATAAACGCGAACGTGTGGTTATTTTTTGTCATTATTTCATCTCATCAAAAATCTCATCAAAACGGGGCAATGGATCAATGTGAATTTTTGGTGTGAGTTAAAGGTTTCGCTGATTTTTTTTTAATTTTGTGTGGTACGACCAGTTTCCTCGATCTCCCTGTCACTACCGATCTACCAGGCGAACTGGGTACCATCCTCACTTGGACAATATACCGTCTTATCGTACTACGCGATTCTTCTCTACATTTATTGTGTGCATGGCCAAGGTTTGGAACTCTTTGCTGGCTTCTGTGTTTCCTTCCACATATGAACCGTCTGCCTTCAAAGCAAGAATGAACAGGCACCTAATGAGCCCGCTCGTCTCATCGTAGACCTCATCTATCGCTTACCATCAGGCGTGATCGAGGTCAACAGAGGATTCATCAGTAATAAAAAAGGTGGTAAAAGATTAAGCACGCTTTACCTAGAAGTACCGTAACCTGTTCACTCTTGTCTTAAAGATTCCCAGATTATAACTATGAGGAAACTAAGACTCCGGCAGGGTAATTCACTACTTATTATACTTTTATTATAAAAAGCAGAGGCGACCCCGTGGCAACCTTACCAGACCACTATACTTTATGATATTTTACCAAAAACGTGTCATCTGTGAAAATGACTTAAACACACATCCTGCCCTCTGCTTTCTGTATACCAAGGCCAGAGTCCCGGCATTGGGACCTGTATAGACTGAGTCATAACCTTTGATATAATAATGACTAGCTATTAACGAATGCTAAAGACAAACAACGTACGTATAATAACGTACGCGTAATATTTAATGAGTTGAACAGACTATGCCAAAGACTAATTAAAAACAGTTACGAGGAGCTATATATAGCAGAATCGATCTTAACGCAGAGGGCCAGGTTTGTTCGCCAGTATTTTACACTGTTAAACAGAGGTAGTCTTCTTACATAGATAGATAGATAAATATACACTTTATATACACCATAATTGAAATAAATAAGGACTTAAAAAGTAAAAAGGTTGTGATACAAAGGGCGGTCTTATCGGTAAAAGAGATATTTTACAGACAAAATTTGGGTGGATTTGACACAAAAGGAGAAAATAAATACTCCGGTAGTCGATGGTGTACTATTGACTTATATAAAATAGAAAATTAATAAACTATAAACTCAAAACATATATACATGAAAAGCTAAGACATTAATAAAAAACAAATTAAATAATTAATGAGAAAGACAGAGATCTTTTATGATGTTTTTAAAAGAAGAAAGGGGTTTGATATTACTTATAAACATAAGTCGATCCCCCCAACCAAGAACTCGGTAATGTGCTATTATGGGCTTTTTGCTGTTATGTCAAATTTGGCAACTATAGACCGGAATACACCTTAGCAATTTCTTTAGATTTTTCCTAATGATTTTTACAAAGATATCATGACACACATGATATTTTATGTAAGTATAGAATTTTAGGTATTTATTAAAGGAATTTAATATCAATGACACAGTGAACATTTCGCAAAAAAATTGCTTCCATTTATTACCTACATCAATAACTTCAATAATCCCACTAGTTAAAACATATTTGAAAAAACCACAAAATCTTTCCTCTTGTAAAATTTTGTTTTATCGATTACCGAGTTATTGATTGGGAGGATCGAAGTGAACTTAGAGGAGCTCGTGGCTAAATAATAACAGCTGCACGGGTCGATCTTCAAGGTTAAGCAGCGCTTGCCAAGGTCTGTCCGTGGATGGGCGTGGATCTCAAGTTTTCGAGATTCCTCCGTACCTCGCAATGCACGCTAAGCAGTTGGTCCCAACTTTCATTTGTACATCTTCATCAGTCAGGTATGTTCTGTTACTACAATGAAGAAGGCAGAAATTTAACACTGGTTGTTGTGGAAATGCTCGAAGGACCGTGGCGGGAAAACAGCTTGGGGGTGAAATATTGACCACACAGTATTGAGTTGACCAGGAGTAGGAAGAAAGGCTGTGATGGACTTACTTGGATATTCTGGAGCTGGTTAGTTTGAGTAGAAGATGCACGTGGATTGAATCACTTTCTTCTTAGTTGCTGCACTTTCACTTTTAGTCTTTATTTGTCACACGTGTGTGGCCAATACGATATGATATGATGATGATACGATGTGATGGATATTTTGATATGTAGATATATAGCGGTATTTAGTTAATCTCGGCTAGACGCGGGTGATAACTTGCTTAACGGGCAAGTCGCGTGGTGGTAACTTCACGATGACGATGTTTCTTCTGGAATACTCCGAGACACAATATGGCGTGGGTAATTATATCCTCGAACCACCGTATCTGTACGGTGATTCGCCGGCGTTGAATGTGCCAATAAGCAGCGAATGCGGCGAATTCTCTTCTCTCATTTGTGGAAGTGGATTATAGGAAGGAATGAATATGATTGGTCAACTCAAAACCGCGGCAAAAATATGAATCTGTATTCTAATATGTGATACGTTCGGATATATCTTAGTAGAAAGTTACAAATCAAATAACTTGCGCAAGCACTGGTCTTTCCAAGGGGTACCGTGTGACCCAGCTACTGGGTTATCGAAGTCAGATAAGCAGTCGCTCCATTTAACCTTACTGGGAAACCACGTACATGGAGTCACTGAGTATAGTTACTATGCCGCATCCGACTGGAAGGCGACCCCAATATAGTACGGAAAAGGCTATGCAAATAATGATAATAACCTATGATCCCTAGATTACCAAAAGACAATAAACTATGTTACTGCCTGTACTAGGATAATACACTTTTCTGTGCATCATTAAAGCTATAAGGTAATTTAATAATATTTATTTATTTATTTAGGTTAACCAACAACTGCTTACACAGTACATTTCTAACTTAATTACTAGGGTAACATTTACAAGTGCAACAATTAATTAAAGGTTAACACCACATGCACAAATAATAAAAACAAACAAAAAAAAAAACAAAATTAAAATAATATAAAGAAAATTAACAATAAATTCAATAAACATTACGAAAAAACATTGGCATCAAAATGTCTCTTTAAATTATAATTAGCTTATTATTGATCAATTAATTAATGAATACAATTAAAATGATAATGAATTATAAATTAGAAAATTAAATTAAGTAAAAGACTAAAAACAGATTACAATTTAAAATAATAGAAAACACGTATATAAATTGAATATAAGAAATTAATTATATTATTGTACAATAAACATTAAACTTACTCATATTTGATCATTGTTTAGATATTTTGAAATATATAGGGAAACAATTTACTGCATCACTGTACAACAACGTCAGCAGGTGGAGATTCTAGGTGGAGCACGGGTCCTGCCCCGATGTATCCTCTCTATCACAGGCGCCACAACAAATATCACAATTTAAAGCCAACACATTTTCTAAACAATATTTAACAAGTCCATAATGGTAAAAATTAAAGTATACTTTGTTGTTATAAACCTAAATAACTTAAATACTATTAGGTACTTAAAAACTAAATTACGAAAGAAAGTATGCGTCAACAGACATTTAACATTAGACAAATTAGATAGAACACAAAAAAAAAACACGCTTATTTCGATTAGATCAGCTAGTAGGTAACATTATATTTATATATAATTACTTGTGTATTGTATTGTATTGTATTTATATTTTATATATTTGTATGTGTATCTATGTATATATATTTATATTATTTTTTGTTTTATGAGTAGGTAGACTAATTTAGCCCACACTTTAGCAGGTTGTCTGGAAGATATCGCTTTTAGCGATAAGACCGCCAAAGTAACCATAGAATTAAGAAATAATGTTAAATAGGTGTATTTAAATTTTGGTGTACTTTAAAGTATATTCTATCTTTCTATCAAATGTGCTGAGACAGCAACAATTCGATGAGTAGCACATGAACCAGTAATAATTGTGTCAGCTACATACTAACTAAGAATAAGAAGAAGATTTTTTACACAAGTCATAACATCATCATTCTACATCTACCGTCAACCTTTTCTTCTCAGTCAGGATGAAAAGCAGACACAAGCATGGTTTATATAGAAACCAGAGTAGATACAAACAGACTAATAACGTAAACAAATAAGTTTTATAGGTCATCCAGGTGAACAAACTCAGCGTTACAGATAGGAGAAGGGTCGTTGTTCTTTTAAACATTTTTGTGAGAAGCTGATTGCAATTAAATACGCATTTGACTGCTCTGTGTTTGATTTAATTGTTATTGAAAAGAGTTGGCTAAAATTAGGACGCAAACAAATTCGAACATGTAGACAGCAGTGATTTATCAATAGTTGTTTGTGTTGTAAAATGAATAGTGAGTACATTCTGTATAACGGTTCTTTGGGATCCTCCCCTAATAATAATAATATTTTTTTTTTATATATATTTTTAAATGTTTGTTTGTTGTTATAGGAATATTTAAAAATGTAAATAATATGTATGTAAAATGTAATAAAGGAAATAATAATCTGCCTCCTTTAAGTTTTGTCCATCCAAAGGTTGTCAGTAAAAGATCGCCCTGTGCGATAAGACCGCCCATTGTACACTAGTTTTACTTTTTGTATTCATTGAAATATTGTAAGGTGTACAATAAAGTGTATAATAAATAATGATCCAATACAGCCTGCCCCTAGCTGCCCCCTGCCTATTTCCATCGACCACCACCAAACTGCTACCAGTGGTGGCAGTCAGAACAAAGCATTAGATATTGTCCCAACGGCCGCCATAGACGTTGTAAATAAAAGTTTAAACCCCTACACCCAACTCAGGGCGCCATTTTACCACTTTGGAAGAGACACTTCCAAGCGGTAAAATAAGTCAGCCGTCGAGTCGAGTTTCAAACGATTGACTAGAAGAAAAAATGTTTTTAGAAACCTCAATGTCATTTTAAAGATCCATCTATAGACACCTCGTACGTATAGGTTTTATGAAAAAAGAAGGAGCCCCTTTGTGTACAAAAATCGTAAAGCGGTTCGCATAATACATCTATCTACCAAGTTTCAACTGTGTATTTTCGGAATCAAATGGCTGTTACATACGGACGGAGAGACAGACATACATGATAAATTTATAACGTTTCCGTTTTTGGCCATTTAGATATGGATCCCTAAAAAGGACTCATAATAGAATTTTAATTCATAATAGACGCGCGTTTGACCACTATCTCACCTGATGGTAAGTAATGAAGTGGTCGAAGAAGAAGCACGCTTACCTAGATTAATAATACACATCTCATCAGAAAAATCGAAACATCTTGCAAAATGTTTGGTCAGGATTATCAGAAAAATGTATACAATGTGTAACGGAAACCCCATATCTATCCAAAAGGGCTGAAGACAACATCTGGTATGGAGTCTCTATGCACAGTTTCAGCTCAAAATAACTGAATCAAAGAATTGATGCCATATTATCTTTTTCATATATTTCTTGAATACCAATCATAACAAACGTGTCACAGCACTACGAGGGTCAATAACTTTCCACGTCACTTGCCAATAACACGATAATTCTCTTCGTTCTTCTTAATTTGAAAAATTCAGTCTCAGGTATCAGTGTATTGGTATTTGTAATAAGTTCTACACACGTAGACTTAGGATTACAAAACCCTTGCCATATCGTTTGTTATCATCCAAAGAAGCCATGCACTTGGTATGTATATACCCTTTAAATTACACATTGTATATTTAGGAATATATGTCAAATGTCATTTAATAGTGAATAATATGAGGTTTTCAAATCATAATGTTAATGTTCTAAATTCAAATTAAATTTTCATAGGTTTCATATTTTGTTTAACTTGTAATTTTTACCCTGTATGGAGTATGAAGGAAATTGATAAAACAAAACGTAAATGAAAAAAGCTAAGAAACGTTTATTTAATAACTTGTATTCCCTCCCCAAGCTCTTATTACTGCTTCCATACGGTTCTTCATCGATCGTATGAGAGTCACGATCAAATTTTGTGGCATTCCATTCCATTCCTCTTGGATTGCATTTTGCAGGTGGCTAAGTGTTTCTGGGGCAGGATCTCTTGCACGAATTCATCTCTTTAATTCATCCCATAGATGTTCAATCGGATTCATGTCCGAACTTCTTGTTGGCCATTCCATAATGGAGATACCGACTTCGGTAACATAATCTCGTACGACGCTCGTGGTGCGAGCCCTAGCATTGTCGTGCATGAATATGATACGTTGCCAATAAAATGTGCACGTGAGTCTGAAGACTGTTCGATGTGCCGATGACTGTTAAGTTCAGGCAGACGTGGTCCAGACATAAAGACAAGCTCTGTCTTACCGTCGACGCTGATTACTCCCCAAACCGTCCACGAACTGCCACCATAGCTGACCTTTTCTTCAATGCAGCATTGTACAAAGCGTTCTCCATCTCTTCTGTAGACCTTGGTTCTTCCGTCCTTCGTTACCATACAGCACAATTTTTCACTCATCAGAAAAGAGGACTTTGTTCCACTGGAGGTATGACCAATTTAGGTGCTCAAATGCAAAGTTAAGGCGTGCTCTTCGATGGTCTGCAGTTAATTTGGGCCCATTTGCTGGCTTGTGCGCTACCAGTCCAGTAATTCTACAATTAGAAGAAGGTTGAAGGTACGTGGCTGTAAGTGACTCTACAGTTACTTACAGCCACCTTATGTACAACATGAAGCTGCTGCAGTTGAAAAGCATTAAGGCGTCGATTTCATAAAGAAGTTGTTACAATAAATCGATAATCTCGCTCAGAAGTGACATACGCTCAGATTCCTGCCAGGTCCTGAACGGCGCGTGAACAAACCAGTCTCCTGATAGCGTTTGTAGACTCTATGAACAGACGACAGGCTTAAATGCAATATTTCAGCCACAACACGCTGACTAAGTCCAGAATCCAGCAATGCCACCACTTGAGCGGCTTCTGCGGGCGAAGTATCCATTTTTTAGAAAAAAAAAAACCTTTTAAATAAACAAATAAAGAACAAAAAGTTTTATGATAAACGCTAATTTATAGTTTTCACATGTGAAATGTACTCCAACTCTAAACACACATTTGTCTCAAAACAGTGAATCATTTCATTTATAGAATAAACAAATGAAATTCTAATTTTGAATTTTGAATTTTCGCTTTCACTGTAATGGCCAAACTGCCAGCTATACAACCATGAGATTTTTTTCATGGAATGAAAACTCTTTTGTGTTAAATTAGGACAGAAACCATAAAAACGGAAGTGTTTCGATTTTTCTGATGAGAAGTGCATGTAGCGAGATTGTTTTGCTTTTTTCATGAAACTAGACAGTTTGAGTCTGAAATGTTCTGTTTTCGTTAGAAATATCTCAGCTGTCAAAACGAGCTTTTATAAGATAATACAATCCTGTTCTCTTTGTGTAGATAAAAATTGGAGGAACGTGTCAGTAACGCATTAGTGTTTGTTTTATTTTGTGCTTCGATATGCGGTATGTTAAATGTAACTATCTCTTTGAATATAAAATATATTACTTGTAGTATACAACTCTCAACAATACTGACAATTGGAAATTTAATTTTTATGAGCTAAACTTATATTCTAAGTCATTTCTTTCACTCCGAATTAGTCGATGATGCGATATTTAGTTATGTATTAAGATATTTTGTATCCAACTTCTGAAATTTTTTGTTTATTTTTTAACCCTGACATACAGTTTACCCTAAAGCCGGGTCCGCTGCGACGTGTTTTCGTGTTTACAAACAGTATAACATTGTTTGCTAACCGAATATAGGCGTGGCTTAACAGTTTGGTTAGCAAAAACAGGAAAGGTAACTCTTTAAATATTTCGTTTATTCGATAGCTGTTTTACAGCATGTGTGTATTAAAATAACGATTGAAACTTCATAAAAGAACGAAAATGATTTTTACCACATAGCGCCTTTTGCAAGCGCAACGACGATGTTTGCCTTCTCGAATGGATAACATCCCCCGCGTTCGCCTGCGGGGAGGGAAAGTGACGCATTTTGTGTTCGCGCTCGCTAGAGGAAGACGGAATCGTTCGAAGAGTATGTTGATTGTATATGACAATTCTCTAAGGTTTGTGATGGAGTGGAATAAAGAAAATACTTTGTTTTCTTCTCTATATCTGGTAAAATTAATGATAACAGCTCTTGATAATCACTTTTTGAACATCTAAAACTAAACAAAAACATTACAACAATTGGCGCAGCGGACGGGCGGTTTTACTAACATGTTTTGATAACATGGTTTGTTAGAAAATTGGCGCAGCGGCTTAAGGGGTTGACGCGTAATGTTCCACGCGCGCCTCAAAAATCAGTTAGCAACAATGTAGAAGCACGATAGGACCAAGCCTACCGTGGTTTCGGGTATGTAAATACCACGGCCCGGATATACCTAATGTTAAGTAGAATCTTTTACAAAAGATAAAACATCTTCATCGCATTCACAGAAATGTACGATAGCTTTTTTTTCTTCTAAAACAACACAGCAATATTAAAAATCAGATCCATAAATCTATACGCCTAAAGTAACGGTTTCTCGATACGTATGCCCCAATAACGTGACGCGTTGCGTTACGTTTCGTGTCGCAGCTGCGTGTCAAGGTTGTATCTACAAATAGCCGCCCTAATGCCAGTCCTAGACAACGGATACATCAGAGAAATAACGAGCAGAAGGGCCAAAATCAATAATAGACATTTGTTAGTAGCTAATGGCCTAAATAATAAGCCGCACGGTCCGATCTTTAAGAATAAGGGATGCTTGTCGTGGAAGGGTAACCATCTTAACATAGGAAACAATACATGGACAGTTCGTTTCCATAAGATCGATAAATTCGAACCATGCACTGACGTTTTATAAGTGCCCATGTAGGCCTATGTTTTTTTTAAAGTGAAAACTTCTTTAGCGGCGTTGTGCACTTTTTTTGTAATGGGTAAAAAATTTTAAACTCACGTCAGGACACGTGACCTGATCGAAAATTCGTAAGACGGACGGAGAGTTGAAAACTTCTTTAGCGGCGTTGTGCACTTTTTTGTAATGGGTAAAAAATGTTAAACTCGCGTCAGGACACGTAACCTGATTGAAAATTCGTAAGACGGACGGAGAGTTGAAAACTTCTTTAGCGGCGTTGTGCACTTTTTTGTAATGGGTAAAAAATTTTAAACTCGCGTCAGTACACGTGACCTGATCGAAAATTCGTAAGACGGACGGAGAGTCTAAGAGATAAACTTTTTAATATAGTCAAATATAAGTCAAATAAAGTACAAAAAGGCGAAAAAAAAATTGAATTTATAGGGCATCGAAAAATTCGTCAACATCGCTATCAATGGGAAAAGTGCCCAGAACACTGGCCGCATTGCCACGTTGAATGGCAATACTGATTCTCTGTCCAAAGAAACGGCCAGCCCTCTGGTCACCTGTGATGTCACTAATTTGTATTATTAATAAGTAACGTTGTACTCGTGATCCTATTTTTAATTCGAATATTATATAACATGTGGATAACGTTGTTAGTTACGCACTAATATACCTAGATTATAAGTTAATATTAATCATTTATAGTGTGTAATTGTTGGTTTTCCTCAATAAATAAAATAAAAATACAATAAAATAGCTTTGTATTTAATAAATATTAATACGCGTTTGTTTCTCAAAAGTACATCTATAAATATTTGTTTTAACATCACTCAGACCATTTTTTGGTCCTTCTCCTCCTTCGTACGCGGGCACGCCGCAATTGCGGCGGTAAGACCCCTCTTTGAGGAGTGGCTGGAGAGAGGCCACGGCGTCCTCACCTTCCGCATGACGCAGGTGCTGACCGGACATGGCTGTTTCAGGAGGTACCTGTTTCGGATTCAGCGGGAGGACACGTCCGGGTGTCGTCATTGTGAGGACCGCCTGGAGGACACGGTGGAGCATACGGTGGAGGTGTGCCCTGCTTGGGCGGAGCACCGCCGTGTCCTCGTAGAGGCGGTTGGCGGCGGCGACTTCTCGCGCCCTGCTCTAGTTCAGACTATGGTGTGGAGCGAGAGGGAATGGGATGCGGTCGCCTCCTTCTGCGAAGCAGTGATGCTAGCAAAGGAGGAGGCCGAACGCGCGAGGGAGAGGCAACTCTCTTCCTCGCGCCCCAGCTGCCGCGGAAAATGCCCCGGGCGTCGGGGATCACGAGCCGATTTCCGGCCACCGTAGGCGCGGGCCTGCGGACGGCGAGCAGGGGTCGCTCACCGTCCGGTAAGGACCAGGCCCGGGTCGGCGGCGCGTCGTGTTCCACGCGCGCCTCAAGGAGCTGTCAACATCAGTGACGGGGCCTCATAGGGCCATTTCCTGCCGGGGTTTGCGGGAAAGTTCTACCGAGTTACCGCGGCCCCGGAAATTTAGGGCAGCCGAAGGAACAGGGTGAGTTTTTAGTCAGTAGAAATCTGACACACCCTTCCGCTTGACCCAGAGCGGAAGAAGTCATTCGATGATTTTCCCACCCCCAAAAAAAAAAGGGCCGATATGTCGTTAGAAAATTCTCCCAACACCGGGGTCTCGTATCATCTTACATTTAAATTCCATAATTTCGCAGACCGACACTAAATCCAGCACTAATGCAAACTATGTAAATACATAAATCGTTCAACTGTTTAGACTAAGTTCTAATACAGTTGTCGTAGTGGTTGAGCGATACGCGTGTCGCGGATTCGATTCCAGCACCGGAAGAAATGTTTGAACTACAGATATTTGTTGCGGTTCTAAGTTTCTATGCTTTGAAATTTGAATGTCTTAAACGCAGCCACGATACCAGGATTCCATCATCTGACCAAAATGGCGACGCGCCATCGTTACATAGTGGACATCCCACCCACACGCACAAAAAGTATTGATAATTGTTTTACTGTGCTTACAGCTAAGGAATGGAACTCCCAGCCGGAGGCTAGAAATTCATAGTTTGGGACAGTCTTTAAACAAAACAACAACAAAATACAACAATTATTTTTTTATTTATTATTTACCGTATTGTACACTTAACAATATTTTTATAGATACAAAAATAAACTAGTGTACATTGGGCGGTCTCACCGCACAGGGCTCTTACAGAAAACCTTTTTGTTCGGTGTATACATTCTGTAAGTCTTATTTCTCATGAAGTTGTTCACCTGTTACATCAATATATGTGTTGCTGTCTGACCGTATTGATCTAGTTATGTAAGCTTCTTTAAATATTTTAGTCTAGAACTTGGGACCTAGAAGGCTTTACATGAAAAATTCAGCTTTTAAAAGACATTGACGAAAGTATTGAGTCAGCGTATACGCCACATAGCTTTTCTCTGAATAGACATAGAAACTTTGAAAGAAATGACGGACAAGAGAACCGCGTCCTTTAGTATTTACTGTGTTTTGTCACCGGTTTTTCCTGCGAAAAATCTGATATCCCAAAGGAACAAACTCTTCCAATAAAAACGTCCTATGCCCTACATGTGCAAGTTTCAAAGAGTCACAAATAGATAGATTCTTACGCATTTTTTTTAAGAAAACTGTGGTTAGAGTTCACATTACTAGGAATCTTGTTAACCCCTCCAACTAAGCTAAATATGCTTGTGTCTGGAGGTGGGTTCATGGCAATAGTGTAAAAGTTGAGGCTGTTCAGGTTCGAACTCGCGACCTTTAGATCACAAGTCCGACACCTTGGCTAGAGACGCTTCAAATCTACTTATAATTAATATTACAAATTTTCGACTAGATCATAGCAAACTATAATTTTGACGCTTTGATGCATTAGTTTTATTGGAATAAAAAGTATCTCAGGTTCAATCTATTTCAATTTACCAAAATGCATTAGCTTTTTTTCCTGGGTGGGAAAATCATCAAATGACTTCTGCCGCTCTGGGTAAAGCGGAAGGGTGTGTCAGACTTCTACTGACTAAAAACCCACCCTGTTCTTTCAGCTGCCTTTAAGTTCCGGGGCCGCGGTATCTCGTTAGAACATTACCGCAACCCCGGCAGGCAATGGCCTTATGGGGCCCCGTCACTGGTGCTGACAGCTCTTTGAGGCGCGAATGGAAGAATGGTACACCAATGCAGTAGTTCGAAGATGTAACAAACAGACATGCTACTTTCGCATTCATAAGGTTAATATTAGATATTGTTCTAAATTCCAATATAGCCCATATTTTATTGTAGTCATATATTTGGATGACACAATTATCTGGCACTCGCCAAAGCAATGGAACGCATGTCTGTTGGAACTACGCTGGTGATTGTAATCGCTTTGATATTTATTACTATACCGTTTAGATATTGTTGCAATGAATCGCGTTTACTGTTTTAATGACTAAGGGTAATGGCGGCTAAGATCATAGCTTTAAATACGGGCAACTGTTGAATTTATTGGCAATCTAGTGTGAAATCATCGTGTGTAGATATGTATAACATCACCATCTGTTTGCCTTTTCTCCACTTTTGTAAGGCTCGGTTTCCAGTGTAACCGCTGCATATTTGCCAACGCAACTGGTACAGTCGGCCAAGAAAGTGGTGTACAACCCTAAGGTTGAATATCGCTTGCAGATTCATAGGTGATAAAGATTAGTTTCGCTTGCAGATCGATCTGACAACTTCTATTGCTGTCTTTATCTGATTATTGATAACGACTATTACTGTTTGTAACGTGACAGCTGTTCTTAGTTTGAACTTGATGGAACCAATGACGTCGTAAAATCAACGGCGGGGGGCTGTAGATTTTGATGACAAAATTGTATCTACAAATTCAGAATTGTAATCAACAAGTTACATAAAATTGTAAAGGCACAAGGCGAGTCCACAAACCTACAATTTCTGTAAACTTGTAATTACAATATCAATAAAAAACAAGCTAAAAATAGATTTATCCTTTTATTAAATTTCTACAATCAATTTTAAAATACTTATAACAAACAAAAACATAGCATATATAGTAATATTTAGAAGATATTGAAAATTTAAAAAAATTAGAAACGGGTGTAACCGCCGTTGGCCTCTATAACCTCTAAAAGACGAGACCTCATTGAACCAACAAGCCGTGAGCAAATATCGGTTCCCCGCATTTCCTCCCAGATATAATTACAGTGACTAATAAGAGCTTGTTTGGTTCTTTCATTTTGATGCGACCATCGTTGGACCATAAGGCCCCAAAGATTTTCTATCGGGTTGAGGTCCGGCGATCTTGTGGGCCACTGAATTACCCTTACGTCAGTGTGTGAACGAAACCAGGCTCTTACGATCCTCGCATTATGAATTGAACAATTATCTTGAACAAAATCAAATTGTGGCACTTCGTTCTCCGGGTAAACATTACGGACTGTCGGTAGCATTGCATTCTGAAGCACGTCGATATAATTTACAGCCGTCGCTCGAGGAGGTAGAGAACACAATTCTCCTACACCATCCGTACTCATCCAGCCCCAAATATTTACGGAAATTCGACCTGATTCTCTATTTGGGATTACATGATCATCTTTATACCGTGTTGAATTATATCGCCAAAGGTGAAGACGTCCATGCTGACTGGATTTAAACGTTTTTTCATCACAAAACACTGTATTAGACCAATCAAACTCTAAGTGCTCTCTGGCGAAGTTCAGACGAGCAAGTCTGTGAGCATCCGTCAAATATATTTTCTTACCGTAATGCCTGTGGTGCAACCCCATGTAATGTAGATGATTCCTTATTGTTTGGGCACTCACATCGAACATCTCCGCAAAATGTTTTGTGGGCTTAAAACCATTGATTTCATATTCCCGTCTCATGAATTCTCTATCGTTATTGGAGAGTGCAGGCCGGCGACCACTTCTTCTGTGATCCAACAAACTTCCCTCCTCTCCTTCACGACGAATCCAAAAGCGGACAGAACGCCTCGATATATTCAAATTCCGGGATATCGCACTGATACTGCTTCCCTCATTAAATTGGGCAATTATTTGTGCTCTTTCGGCAATGGTCAAGTTGGCAGGCATTGAGATGATTTTATATGCAGTTGATTGAAAAATAACACGGAAAATATATCGATTTTTTGCATATATTTGACAAAATGTCAATTGTCAGTTTTCTTTTTCAAATGGAATTCGGTTGTCTAAATAGTTTTTATTACTTTTGTTTGGAAATATTTCAATTGCTTTGTAGAAACTAATGTCCTTTTCATTTATACTAAAGGTTAAAATGTCATGTACTTATATGTGACATATGACGTATGAATACTAAATACATAGGTTTACGTCATGATAATGTTGTCTCTTTCAGTAATATCTTTTTATAACGAACCTTGTTGTAATTTTCGATGACCGGGAAACTAAATCAAAACTGGTACACCACTTTCTTGGCCCACCGTACTAGTGTTTTACTATGCTTAATGTCGTGAGTTCGATTCCCACCCAGAACAAATGTTTGTGTGATGAGCACGATTATTTGTTCTTTGTCTGGGTGTAATTTATCTATAATATGTATGTATTTAGAAATATATACCTATGTATGTTTATCAATTGTCTAGTACTCATAGCACAAGCTCTGCTTAGTTTGGGACTAGATGGCGTTGTGTGAAAGTTGTGGAATATTATTATTATTATCGAACCTTCATAACTCAGTAACTGGGCAGCACGGTACGCCTTGGAAAGACTGGTGTCAGATTTTCTCCCGCAACAACAGTCATTTCAACACACACACACAGTCGTTAAGGGTAGTCAAAAGCCCAGAGAGTATTTAACCTAGAGAGCTTATAGGCCGATTTCTTTGAAGAACACAACTCACCAATATGGGTTGGGACTGGGAGGCGGAGAAAAAATGCGCTACTGCAATTGGTCAGTTCAAGGCCAAGCTTCATAGATATGCCGAGTTAGGGAATGCTTTACTTGATTAAGGGAAAGTTATCGATATCCATAAAATGAAGTTTAACATTATAAAAAATACTCAATAAAATCACATAATAATATTTAATCATTATCAGTCTCAATTACAAAAAGAAAAAACCGGTCAAGTGCGTGTAGGGTTCCGTAGTTTTTATAACAGCCAAGTGCGTGTCGTATTCGCTGACTGATCGTTTCGTATCATGCTCTAACTAAAAGCCAAACATGACTACCTAACTAATTTGACTTCCTATACAAATCCTCACCTGATCCGACAATTTTGTACGGAAAGTTTCAATTTTTTTTTAGAGATTTGTATAAAACTTGTCATAGCCGGTGTTTTGAATTTAAATACGGACACAGAGCTACACTACTCAATCGTCACAAGAAGCTAGCACGATACAACTGGCGCTTAGCGCACTCTATCGATATTTCTATAGAGTTGTTCGAAATTTTCGAGTCAAATACAATTGGTCGACTATTACTCGTAACCTTTAAAGCCCACTTATGTGTGATAGTTTTCCTTTTAATTTCGTTATATATAGGTACTACTGCCGTGACATTTGAATTTCTAACTATAACCGTTTAGTTGATAGAGGGGGGGACACTTGACTCTAACGAAAATTGGTACTTTAAAGCTTGATAAGTCACGAACGGTTTACTTAATCAAAAAACGGTCTTACCAAACCCCTAATATTTTTGAAAGACCTATCCAACGATATCCCACACTATGGGAAGAACGAAATAAAAAAATTATCATCCTACTTTACATGTATGGGAGGTACCTTAAATAATTGTTTTTTTTTTCAAAATTTTATTTTACCACTTTTTTGGCGTCATTAACGTGTATACTCATGCCAAAGTACAACTTTCTAGTACCAATAGTTTTTGAGCTAAACCGCGGACACACGGACAGACAGACGGACATGGCGAAACTATAAGGGTTCCTTGTTGACTACGGAACCTTAAAAACAAGTATGCTGTTATTATTGATTTTTAAAATGAATTAATTTAGTAAATGTTTTTCGAATTAAAGTTTTAGGGTCCTGATTGTTTTTGCTAAAAAATGATAACCGAGCGTCTATATATTTCTTGGTAAATGATTGGTAGTTTCTATTTCATATTGATGAAAATTAATATCCGGGAATAAATTATACCCAATCAGTGATTTGAAAACCGATCTCATAAAATAATTGGAATTATATTTCTGAGACAGCACTTTCGAACCACTCTCGTTGATCGCCATTTTAATATAAATTTTACAACGACGACAAATTTCTATTACTGTGGTGGATCCGCACAATAACTTGTTTTTAGTGTCTTTTTGAAATTGTAAGGCGTTTTGATTTGTAACACCAATCAACGCTCCAATACAAGTTAGGCATTTTATTTGCTTTATCAGAGCATGGACAATGTAGCCGGCCATATAGTATTTTTATATTTTATTTTTTTATATTATTTTTATATTCCATAATAAATATATTTTCATTAAAATCAGTTGTGTTAACAACTGTAGCTTCAGCAGGCACTCGGTAATAATTATTTTTTTGGTGGTGAGTCATTAGATGATTTATCTAATGACTCCTCGCTCCTACATACACTTAACCCGTGGACTCGACATCGAAACAAAGGAACCTGTTTTTTTTTTCCAGGGTGGGAAAATCATCGAATGACTTCTCCCGCTCTGGGTAAAGTGGAAGGGAGTGTCAGACTTCTACTGACTAAAAACCCACCCTGTTCCTTCAGCTGCCCTTAAGTTCCGGAGCCGCGGTATCTCATTAGAACATTACCGCAACCCCGGAACCAAAGTAACTTATGAGGGCGATATTGTAATGCCCTGTGCATTTTAAGTTAATTAATATTAGACTCCGTCATACTAATTGAAGCCTAGACAGATTGGATATAGGTATCTTATATTATTTTGACTTTTCTCAACATTATATCAATAAAAATTGGCTAAGTGCGAGTCAGACTCGCCCATGAAGGGTTCCGTAGTAACTATAATAATATAATATAACTAGTACTCACGCGGGGCTTCGCTCCCGTGGATTCTATCACGGTAAAAACATAACTCTCCTTTTTTGCAGTCGGGTAAAAAGTAGCCTATAACCTTCCTCAAGCTTCAAGCTACTTCCATACCAAATTGCATCCAAATCCACCCAGTACTTTCGAAGATTAGCGCGTTCAAGCAAACAAACAAACAAACAAACAAACAAACTAACAAACTTTTCCGCTTTATAATATTAGTATAGATATGTATCTTTATTTGACGAATAAAAAAATACCTTAAAAATTTCTTAAAACTAGCTTATTTACATTTTTACAACTACGCTAAATAACTTTGTTTTTCATAGTGCTTGTATGAATTACAAAGTTATATTTGCGGTTTCAGAAAATATGCTGTATCTCAAAAACTGCTAACCCGATTTCGTTCAAACCAATTTTGGTTAAGATAAGATAAGATAAGATAAGATTAAGATTACATTAAGATGTACAAACATGTATTTTTTTTAGATTTTTCCCTCCATTATTATAGAAGTTAGAGGGGGGGAGGGGGGACAAATTTTACCACTTTGATTAACTTAACGAAAAAGTGGTTTTGGAAACCTCAATGTCATTTTTAAAGACCTGTCTATAAATACCACACACGCATAGGTTTAATGTATTATATGATATCTCCTGGTCGGACCATTTACCTATGTTAATTATATGTGATCTTCATGTACTTAAGCCAAAAGTTACTTATGAAAAGCTTAAACATAATAATGTAATATGGGGAAATAGGGACTTGTCACAAACTGAGTTATATACCAAATATTGTAATGATAAGCTTAAATATGTAGATTTTCCAGTAGAATTCACAAAGTGTTGCGATAATAAATGTAGTAATATAGAACACAGAACCATTATAGACAATTTATATAGTGAGATTATAAATATACTTAGTGAAGGTGCAATAATTAGTCATAAAAAGGGTTTTCAGTGCAAAAAACGATACAAAATAGGGTGGAATAAATATGTTAAAAAAGCGCACGGACAGGCTCGTCTTGATTTTCAAAATTGGACTTTAAATGGTAGACCAAAAAGTGGAATATTGTACGAACAAATGGTTGAAAGTCGAAAGATATTCAAAAGTAAATTAAAATGGTGCCAAAATAACATAGAACAATTAAAAATGAATATCATTGCGGATCATCACGACGCGAAAAATTTTGGTAGTTTTTGGAAATCAACAAACAGTTTGAATCACAAGTCGAGCCTACCCGTGAGTGTCGAAGGTGTGAGTGATCCTAAGGAGATTGCTAACCTATTTGGTAGATCCTTTCGAGTCACATCTCCCCTAGGTGCGTCGTCTGATGGGTCGGAGGTTTTTGTTGGAACCAGAGATATGCCTACCAGATTCACAGCCAAGGAAATAGCTAATGCTATAAGGGATCTGAAGAGGGGAAAGTCACCCGGTCATGACAGTTTGAGCGTTGAGCATCTTCGTTATGCAGGTAAACACTTGCCGAGAGTATTAGCAATGTTGTTCTGTTTTTGTACAAGTCCATATCTTCCAGATAATTTACTAAAAACTATAGTTACACCTGTTATAAAAAACAAGACTGGAGATTCGAGTGATAAAAACAACTACAGACCTATTTCCCTGGCTACTATATTTGCTAAGGTACTGGACAGTCTGATTGATCGGTAGCTGGATAAGCATTTCACATCCCACGACGCCCAGTTTGGGTTTAAGCCACATTTATCCACGGAAACAGCTATCCTCTGTCTCAAGCACACTGTTCAGTACTACACATCTAGAAAAACGCCTGTGTATGCATGTTTCCTGGATTTATCCAAGGCCTTTGACCTGGTGTCATATGACTGCCTATGGAAGAAGTTGACACAGAATACGGATCTACCAAGAGATGTAGTTCAGTTACTAAAGTACTGGTACAATAATCAGTCCAACAGTGTAAAATGGGGGGGAGCCTTGTCGGATGCATACAGGTTGGAATGCGGGGTGAGACAGGGAGGCCTTAGCTCACCTAAGCTTTTCAACTTGTATGTAAACGAACTGATATGTGAACTCAGCAATACCAATATCGGGTGTTCCATTGATGGGCAATGCGTTAATAACATCAGCTATGCGGATGATATGGTATTGCTGAGCCCATCCATCAGCGCGCTTAGGAGGCTACTTCGTATATGTGAGGACTATCACACAGAAGCAAAAATATCAGAACGTTCTCCTTTTTTTTAAAGTCGGTTAATGTAGATAGGTATTTTATGACAACTATCTGAATTGATTTAAAAAAAAATAAGTTTAATTTTATAATTATCGATATCGTATTCAGCCGTTAAAGGTAACAGCACAGATTTTTACGATAAAAATACGAAAGAAAAGACGGATAAAGGAATTAGAATTTCTTCATGTAAGAAAGAGACATTTCCAAAAGACATCAACGCGCGACACAATTTTGTCCTTGACCACCCAAACCACCACTTTAAATGGATCTCTGCGGTAGCTTATAATCTGATTAAATGATAAATAATTTTCATATTATTTCATTACTGATGAATAGTTATGTCATCCATTTGGTATCTAGATGTCTGGGAATGTTTTCCACACCATTTCAACGCGCATGAAAGCATTATTATGCGTTATAAATTGGATACAAAAATTTAAAATTTGTAATTGTTTAGCTTGCACACAGGCCTAATACTTGGTCACAACTAAAATGGTTCGTGTATCGTAGCCAATATATAAGAGCAAAAACTCGCATAGTTTTCGTGCGTCGGGGCAACGTATGTGCGATCAAGTGGTTTTCAAATCAGTGCAAAAGCCAGTAAATCAGACACTGGTCTAGCCAAGTTGTGTCGTAGGCAGTCGCTCCATACAAAACACTAGTCGTTACCCAGCTGCATCGGCAGATATGCAGCGGTTTCACTGGAAACCGACCTAACATAAATGGAATGAGGCTAAGGAGATGATGACGATGATGAACGACTGTCAAAAATGAATAAATGACAGCCGGAACCAATGGCTTAGCGTGATCTCCGAGACACAGAGGATTCTTGATGTGTTAAGATGGCACCCATTCAACTCGGCCACCTTGACCCGTGCAGCTGTTATTTTTTAGCCAAGCCTCCTTTATCTCGGGCACGCCGCAATTGCGGCGGTAAGACCCCTCTTTGAGGAGTGGCTAGATCGGCGTCACGGCGTCCTGACCTACCGCATAACGCAGGTCCTAACCGGACACGGAAGTTTCGGGAGGTACCTGTGTCTGATGGGGAAGGAAGAAACGCCTGGGTGTCACCACTGCGAGGGTCGCCCTGAGGACACAGTAGAGCATACGGTGCAAGACTGCCCCGCTTGGGCAGAGCACCGACGTGTCCTCACGGCGGCGATAGGCGGAGACCTCTCGCGCCCGGCACTGGTCCAGGCCATGCTGCGGGGCGAGAGGGAGTGGGAAGCAGTCGCCTCCTTCTGCGAAGCAGTCATGCTATCGAAGGAGGAGGAGGCGGGCCGCGTGAGGGAGAGGATGGCGTCCTCCCTCCAGCCCAGCCGCAGTGGTAGACGCCCACGGCGTTGGACGTCGGCCGACGATCTCCAGCCACCGTAGGCGCGGGCATGCGGACAGCGAGTAAAGGGCAACTCGCTGTCCGACCATGGACCATGCCCGGGTCGACGGCGCGTTGTGTTCCACGCGCGCCTCAAAGAGCGTCAGCAACATGACGAGGCCCCCCCTGTAGAGGGCCGAAGCTTGCCGGGGTCGTGGGACTTATCCCATTACCGTGACCCCGGAACGTATAGGGCTATTGAAGGAACACCGTGGATTTTAGTCAGTACAAGTCTGACAGTCCCTCCGGCCCTGCCCGGGGTGGGAGGACTTATTTGATGATTTTAACACGTAAAAAAAAAAGCCTCCATTATCTTGTAAATAATTGCACGTGATCACATAAAATTCATGATGTCTAAAGAGGCGCTCGACAAAGAGCTATTCTGTCAGCGACTAAACGGCAAAATAAAGGTACGGGATTAATCACAAGACACTTTCACAGCGTTTTGTTAACATACAATACGTTTTGATCACCGCCTTCGCCACGCTACCGCTATCAGGATGGCCTAGACTAGAGAATACATGTTTACTACATATACTAATAAAGCATACATATCACACCATTAAACTAACACAAATAAGAGTAAATACCAGACTTTTCATCATTTGTCTCCAGAGGACCCTAGAATATTTCGGTCACATCGCAAGGAGACAAGGCGACAATCTTGAGACACTGATAGTGACTGGAAAGATCGAAGGAAAAGGACCTCGTGGTCGCAGATAAAGATAAAGATATTTTATTTTGCAAATACGGGTACAAATCATGGAGGTACATAATATAAATACAGAAACAGCCATATTTTGTCAATTACAAGGCATACAAAAGTACAGAGTTTGCAGTTAGATGTGCTGGTCCAATCAGGTACACAGTGCTCTCGAATCCGGCAACCTTCACGATGCTGTGCATGCTGCCTAACATAGAAACCGAAGGCGAGCCATTGTCCACAGCTAGGTGAGCCATGGAGGTGGTCACGACCTTCAGTAATAAGGCACGACGCGAGGAGGAGGATTACATATACCAACCTTCAAGACATGATTTTAAGGTAGGTCCTCGATTAGGCATCTAGGTGAATTAACCCAGATGAATTGAATGAACTCCAGGTTTATTTTTCGGGGTGAGAAAATCATCAAATGCCTCCTCCTGCTATAATAATAATAGGACATGTGGGATGTGGATACAGCAATCATTGTGCCGATAGTCGTCTCAGCCAATGGCATAATAGCCAAGAGCCTCGATAAACATCTTAGGAGGCTCTCGTTGGGCAGCTGGATCAAGGGCTTGATCCAGAAAGCAGTACTTCTGGACATGGCGCGAATTGTTAGGAGGTTCCTCTCTCAAGAGTCCTGACCACCGGTTGCTTGGACCCTGTTCCCTATACCGCGTATACCGGTGGGCTACTGTTTTTTATATTTTTAAATGTTTTTTTGTTTTATAGGAATTTTAAAAAATGTAAATAATAGGTTTATAAAATATAATAAATGAAATAATAATAATAATATTTATTTCATCCAAAAATACAATTAATATACAATGGTCAATAAATCAAAAGATTACATAAATGTTAAAACTAATGCTTAGGTATATATAATTGATTTACAACTATTATTTATTAACTTTTAGATTAAATCACCTGTACTTAAAATACCTCTTAACGGCTTGCCTGAGCTAGGTTAAACCTGTGTTTCAGGCTGTCGCTAATATGATCGCTATGGGTGGAGCGTAAGGGAATGCCAGACTTCTACTGACCGCTCCTTCAGCTGCCCATGCGTGCCGGGGCTGCGGTATCTCGTTAGAACATCCCCGTAAGCCCCTCGATTAGGTTAGTTTCAGCTGTTATGTTTTCCGCGATCTACGCTAGACTACCACGGCGCCAATATTGCAATTAAATATACAAAGTTATTTCAGTTCTCCAAATCAGATGGATTACTATGAAACTCGTAACTAAAAGGCAAACATCCTGTTAATGTTGTGCGGAATCCAAATCTTTGAACGTAATGCACCAATTCTTCCGGTACTAAATTTGGACTATAAAGTACTTACAAGTAGTCTCACGGAATTATGCAAATTTCATATCGAATACTCATAATCATTTCAATTTGGCAAACAGATTAAAGTTACCTAATAAGTATGTCCTAAAGGAATAATCTTTCTTGAACACCCACTTCATGACAACGTCTAAAAATTTACCACTGAAAAATCACGATTTAAAAAGAACCTACATATGAAAGAAAAAGCTATTCTCAATTGAAACTGGTATGTTCACAGTATGTATTCAATTCTATTCGCCTGCGTTAAGTGGATGTTCAGAAGATTGCGGTGGTCGTATGGACTTAAACTCTCTAGAGGCGCTATACTCAATTAAATGTGACGTCACATAGCGACTTCGACTACTGATACAATAGACTTCGTTCGCGTAGATTTCGAAAACAATGATAGCCTATATTTACTTTTATTTGAATATATTATCTACTTAGTTTATTTTTTTTTATGCACCTGCCATGTTATCTCTTCACCACCTATCGTTGACTGATAGAGAATGCCTATCGCATTAAGTCCGCCTTTGTACATTTTGTGTTGCATAAAGTTTTAATAAATAAATACTATATAATAAGGCTCCGGCAACAGTTAGTCTTTACATATTATAGAAACAGTCTTGCGCTGTGTCTGTCCGTCTGTTCGGTACGTACTGAACAGATTTTCTTACGGATTTCACCAATATATAGAGAGTATATTCATGAGAAAGATTTCAGTGTATAATTTATGAAGGTTTTAAGTGAATTAGCAGGATGTTACCAGTTATTCTCAATACTTTTATACTAATATAATAAAGAGGTAAAATTTGTTTGCATGTTTGTATACAGAGACTAAATTTCCGGAACTAATGATCCAATTCTAAATGATTTTTCATTGGTGGTAAGGTGCATTATTTGTGAGTGCTAAAGTCTATACTTTATTCTAAATCCACGCAGTCGAAGCTCTAGTAATAAATACCTAATGCCATATATTGCCGTTTTTACATACATATATAGCTACGACGGTAGTTCATATGAATATTATGACGAGGATTTGAACTAAAACATAGTCCAGACTAACTAGGAACAATATCATTATAAACATATTTTTGCCTCATTGCCCAGTCGTAAAATTTTCAAAACCGAAAACAATATACTTCAAAGACGTCAGAACTACTCATTGAATGTAAATTCTGTATAATCAGCATCAATTGGACGTCTAAACATCGTAGTAGCTGGGTTTTATAGTCTTTTCATTGCACATACGTTTTATGCTAGGCATACTACGTTCGGCCTTACTCACGTGGTAGAATAATAAAATAATATTATTATCTACAACTAATCAGTTGTAGATAATAATATTATTTTAGCTAGTGATGATAGCATATCTGTTCACAGCTTTGAGACGGGAGGAGATCGGGTAACTTTCGATCTGTAAGAACAATTGAAAGCAGGCAGGCACTTAAAACAATAAAAATAGATATTACAAAAAAAATATGAATTGCTTTTTGATACTATGACAAAAACAAGGTTAGTGGACCCTAAAGATGAAAACTAAATTGTTTTTGTGACACTGACATTAAATTATCTCTCAATATCCTTTTATTCAAAAGTAATGTTTCATTAGGGCGTTACTTACATAACTTTTGCTTTAGTTTCTGGCCAAAGTAATAGCTAGAGCTTGGGTCTCAGGCAGACTCATTGGCAACAATGCACTGGTAGTGTCAAAGCTCCAGAGCCTTGAACATCGGTGACGAGTTTTATTTCGAGGAGTGTGCTTTCATTGTGCGTACGGCTAACGAGTGGAATTCCCTGATGGAATCTGTGTGTCTTGATACGTATAACTTGGGGGTCTTTAAGTCAAGAGTGAATATATACTTCTACTTAAGTGTGCGTCATCTTCGACCACATCATCGTTTACCGTCAGGTGAGATGGTGGCAAACGCAAGCCTATTTATCAATTAAAAAAAGTGTCAATAAACCTTTCTGAAAATTCTTTTAAAATAAACATACATAATTGGATCAAATAAACGAATAATAAGTTACTTTATATTTAATTTTACCGGAAAAATTCAAATCAATTGTCTCACACGCGTAAACAAATAGAACAGTTTTCTACATCGATAACACAAAACAGGAATAGCCATCCCTCACCGCGACTTACTTGACTTACAACAAAAGGTTTAAACCAGTATTAACTGTGTACATTCCTGTACATTTAGTTTAGTGTATTACAAAACTAAAGTTATCCTTTGTTAAGGGTATGTATAATGGTTACCACTAGCAATGTTCCCGACATTTATGTCGACAATAGAATTACTTTAGGAGCCTTGGAAGTTGTACTGCCTTAGAGGTGAATACCCGCTTCCTAAGTATCAAGGTTGTCTATAAGACGTAATTTTTTTATTAGTTTATATTCTTTTACTGTTGTTTCTAGCCTTTTTTTGTTATCGGGGGGAAACCTTCAAAAGGCACCTGGAATTTTGGGGTAAAAAGTATGGGAATCTTACCTCACTAAAACCACCCCGGTGATCACCATCAGCACATATAAAAGGCCCCGCTACCTCTAAAAAGACCACACCGGAGCCTCCTCTGTGCAACGCCTGTTAAGGCACATCTCTGGGGAGACTGTAAAGAGGTCTCCCCTGAGTCTCGCTGTACACGGTGGCACGTGGTCTCTGTTGTGTTTCTAGCCTGTGTTTTTGACGTGACAACGTCTTATAGTTAATTCGATGAAGCTGGCTGCACGCACGAAAATACATGACTCATGCGGCGTTACCTCGCTCTGAGGCGTTCCATCGCTCTGAGGCGTTCCAAAGCAAATCAAATTGGATCTACAAGTTGACATTTAAGTATGACTCAACGAGTCAAGTACTAGGCTATCATAAAACGGTAAGAGATGACGTCACTGTGTAGGGATTCTTTGACATTTATGTATGACTCAACGAGTCAAGTACTAGGCTTTCATAAAACGGTAAGAGATGACGTCACTGTGTAGGGATTCTTCCATTGTCATGAGAAGTGCAGTAATAGTGATGTAAAATTAAAATTTTCTTTTGAAAAATGCAACCATTCCATCAGTATTTTCTTATGACGTTGTCACGTTCAACTATCGTCAGTAAACCGACTTTACAGACAACCGATTTTATTGTTTAGTCAAACTGATCTTTGTGGGGGCTTATGGCTAAATAATAACAGCCCCACGGGTCGATCTGTAAGGTTAAGCAACGCTTGCCGAGTCTGGTATCTGACCCTCTCAACATGTCGAGATTCATCCGTGCCTCACAAAGAATTGTAAACCGTTGGTCAGGGTTGCCCATTATACATCTTTGACAATCGTTACGGGTAGTCAGAAGCCTGAAAATCAGACACCAGTCTTGCCAAGCAACTGGGTTTTCTCGCTCGTTCCATACAAAACACTAATACTCAACTGTTGCGTTTAGACTGACAGCCGAGCCCGATATAGTAGTTGGAAAATGCCTAATAAGCAGCTGATGAACAATCTAGCGGCCCAGTTATTACAGACTTGACTTTTAGGTCGTTAGTTTGATTAAAGGTAGGCACTTTGTATGAATCTTACCATCACTACTGCACTCAAAACGGCAAACGTATACATCGCGAGGAAATCGGCACGTACTAGAACTAAAAAAGACTTGCGACATCTAACAACCCGCAGTGATAGATTCCCACTCATAAAAGATAATAGGAGGCCGCAACAGTGATCAGTGAGATCGTTATAAATAAACTAAATAAATAAATGCTGTTTTATTTTAGGCAAAAGACCCATATACAAAAAAACACGGTGAGAATAAATTTAAATAAATAAAACTAAAATCTAAATTTTGAGGTAGGTACCCATAGTCATAAAATACATCATATTGCATAGAAATTGCATATTCATCCTAATTATTATGTCATATTTTGTTCTCGTTCAGGTGAAAAGAAATCCGATGCGTAGATGGGACATACTAAATTGCACGAGATAGCCTTCAGGATGCGTTGCCAGAACGTCTCAAACCTTCCCAAAAAGACACAACACTCGACCTCATGATTGCATAGAAGTCCGGGACCCTGGCTTCCGCAAACATGCTCGAGGCACTGCAGTATCTCGGTAGTTTCATAAGAGTTCGGTTATGTATTTAACAATTTATCAGTGGGTCCAACCCATCAATTTACAATCACCTTGCAAAGATCATCGGTCCATTAATCCAAACATTCCTCAAGCTCGTCCTTCCAAACATCCTGCTTACAGAATTACAACGCTGACAGTTTGATCTTAATCTCCATCAGGCTTTTAGTAAACAGACATTATTTCGTTCTTTTCCATGCCATTGATCGTAAACAAATCAGCTAGCAGACACCTTTACTATAATTTCCACAAATCAGCTTGATTTTACTCTAAGAACGTCATCTGGGCCGTAAATAACGCACCGATCCGGCCGGAGTTCGCTGTAAAACAGGAAATGTATGAAAAATCAAATAAACATTTATAATCTAAATATCTGGATAGCAGCTCTGGCACCTTGGGTAGTTTTATCACAACTTTATGTACTAATAAATTATTCGCCAGTGTTTATGTTACCATTGGATACAATTATGCATGCGTCGAATGAAGTTTTTTTGTTTTGGCACCGCTGTCCAAATATTTTTCGATCATTGCTTCTTCTACTGAAGATTTAGGAGGTGACCTAGACTCAAATTGAGCAATCGAACGTACATATGAACGTACGTACATAATGTACTTATATTACATTAGCTTATGATGACCGCAGCATCGCTCGTGTAAAGAAAAGTATTTTCTGCGAAGAAAAGGTAACCTACTACCTTCTCGAAGGATTAATCAATCTACGTACAAAATTTCATCAAAATCGGTTAAATGGTTTAGACGTCAAAGTGTGACAGATAGACCGACAGAGTTACTTTTCTATTTGTTATATTATTACCTAGGAATTACGTGGCTCTTGGCTATTATGCCAATGGCATCGAGGCTCTTGGCTATTATGCCAATGGCATAATAGCCAAGAGCCTCGATAAACATCTTAGGAGGCTCTCGTTGGGCAGCTGGATCAAGGGCTTGATCCAGAAAGCAGTACTTCTGGACATGGCGCGAATTGTTAGGAGGTTCCTCTCTCAAGAGTCCTGACCACCGGTTGCTTGGACCCTGTTCCCTATACCGCGTATACCGGTGGGCTACTGTTTTTTATATTTTTAAATGTTTTTTTGTTTTATAGGAATTTTAAAAAATGTAAATAATAGGTTTATAAAATATAATAAATGAAATAATAATAATAATATTTATTTCATCCAAAAATACAATTAATATACAATGGTCAATAAATCAAAAGATTACATAAATGTTAAAACTAATGCTTAGGTATATATAATTGATTTACAACTATTATTTATTAACTTTTAGATTAAATCACCTGTACTTAAAATACCTCTTAACGGCTTGCCTGAGCTAGGTTAAACCTGTGTTTCAGGCTGTCGCTAATATGATCGCTATGGGTGGAGCGTAAGGGAATGCCAGACTTCTACTGACCGCTCCTTCAGCTGCCCATGCGTGCCGGGGCTGCGGTATCTCGTTAGAACATCCCCGTAAGCCCCTCGATTAGGTTAGTTTCAGCTGTTATGTTTTCCGCGATCTACGCTAGACTACCACGGCGCCAATATTGCAATTAAATATACAAAGTTATTTCAGTTCTCCAAATCAGATGGATTACTATGAAACTCGTAACTAAAAGGCAAACATCCTGTTAATGTTGTGCGGAATCCAAATCTTTGAACGTAATGCACCAATTCTTCCGGTACTAAATTTGGACTATAAAGTACTTACAAGTAGTCTCACGGAATTATGCAAATTTCATATCGAATACTCATAATCATTTCAATTTGGCAAACAGATTAAAGTTACCTAATAAGTATGTCCTAAAGGAATAATCTTTCTTGAACACCCACTTCATGACAACGTCTAAAAATTTACCACTGAAAAATCACGATTTAAAAAGAACCTACATATGAAAGAAAAAGCTATTCTCAATTGAAACTGGTATGTTCACAGTATGTATTCAATTCTATTCGCCTGCGTTAAGTGGATGTTCAGAAGATTGCGGTGGTCGTATGGACTTAAACTCTCTAGAGGCGCTATACTCAATTAAATGTGACGTCACATAGCGACTTCGACTACTGATACAATAGACTTCGTTCGCGTAGATTTCGAAAACAATGATAGCCTATATTTACTTTTATTTGAATATATTATCTACTTAGTTTATTTTTTTTTATGCACCTGCCATGTTATCTCTTCACCACCTATCGTTGACTGATAGAGAATGCCTATCGCATTAAGTCCGCCTTTGTACATTTTGTGTTGCATAAAGTTTTAATAAATAAATACTATATAATAAGGCTCCGGCAACAGTTAGTCTTTACATATTATAGAAACAGTCTTGCGCTGTGTCTGTCCGTCTGTTCGGTACGTACTGAACAGATTTTCTTACGGATTTCACCAATATATAGAGAGTATATTCATGAGAAAGATTTCAGTGTATAATTTATGAAGGTTTTAAGTGAATTAGCAGGATGTTACCAGTTATTCTCAATACTTTTATACTAATATAATAAAGAGGTAAAATTTGTTTGCATGTTTGTATACAGAGACTAAATTTCCGGAACTAATGATCCAATTCTAAATGATTTTTCATTGGTGGTAAGGTGCATTATTTGTGAGTGCTAAAGTCTATACTTTATTCTAAATCCACGCAGTCGAAGCTCTAGTAATAAATACCTAATGCCATATATTGCCGTTTTTACATACATATATAGCTACGACGGTAGTTCATATGAATATTATGACGAGGATTTGAACTAAAACATAGTCCAGACTAACTAGGAACAATATCATTATAAACATATTTTTGCCTCATTGCCCAGTCGTAAAATTTTCAAAACCGAAAACAATATACTTCAAAGACGTCAGAACTACTCATTGAATGTAAATTCTGTATAATCAGCATCAATTGGACGTCTAAACATCGTAGTAGCTGGGTTTTATAGTCTTTTCATTGCACATACGTTTTATGCTAGGCATACTACGTTCGGCCTTACTCACGTGGTAGAATAATAAAATAATATTATTATCTACAACTAATCAGTTGTAGATAATAATATTATTTTAGCTAGTGATGATAGCATATCTGTTCACAGCTTTGAGACGGGAGGAGATCGGGTAACTTTCGATCTGTAAGAACAATTGAAAGCAGGCAGGCACTTAAAACAATAAAAATAGATATTACAAAAAAAATATGAATTGCTTTTTGATACTATGACAAAAACAAGGTTAGTGGACCCTAAAGATGAAAACTAAATTGTTTTTGTGACACTGACATTAAATTATCTCTCAATATCCTTTTATTCAAAAGTAATGTTTCATTAGGGCGTTACTTACATAACTTTTGCTTTAGTTTCTGGCCAAAGTAATAGCTAGAGCTTGGGTCTCAGGCAGACTCATTGGCAACAATGCACTGGTAGTGTCAAAGCTCCAGAGCCTTGAACATCGGTGACGAGTTTTATTTCGAGGAGTGTGCTTTCATTGTGCGTACGGCTAACGAGTGGAATTCCCTGATGGAATCTGTGTGTCTTGATACGTATAACTTGGGGGTCTTTAAGTCAAGAGTGAATATATACTTCTACGTAAGTGTGCGTCATCTTCGACCACATCATCGTTTACCGTCAGGTGAGATGGTGGCAAACGCAAGCCTATTTATCAATTAAAAAAAGTGTCAATAAACCTTTCTGAAAATTCTTTTAAAATAAACATACATAATTGGATCAAATAAACGAATAATAAGTTACTTTATATTTAATTTTACCGGAAAAATTCAAATCAATTGTCTCACACGCGTAAACAAATAGAACAGTTTTCTACATCGATAACACAAAACAGGAATAGCCATCCCTCACCGCGACTTACTTGACTTACAACAAAAGGTTTAAACCAGTATTAACTGTGTACATTCCTGTACATTTAGTTTAGTGTATTACAAAACTAAAGTTATCCTTTGTTAAGGGTATGTATAATGGTTACCACTAGCAATGTTCCCGACATTTATGTCGACAATAGAATTACTTTAGGAGCCTTGGAAGTTGTACTGCCTTAGAGGTGAATACCCGCTTCCTAAGTATCAAGGTTGTCTATAAGACGTAATTTTTTTATTAGTTTATATTCTTTTACTGTTGTTTCTAGCCTTTTTTTGTTATCGGGGGGAAACCTTCAAAAGGCACCTGGAATTTTGGGGTAAAAAGTATGGGAATCTTACCTCACTAAAACCACCCCGGTGATCACCATCAGCACATATAAAAGGCCCCGCTACCTCTAAAAAGACCACACCGGAGCCTCCTCTGTGCAACGCCTGTTAAGGCACATCTCTGGGGAGACTGTAAAGAGGTCTCCCCTGAGTCTCGCTGTACACGGTGGCACGTGGTCTCTGTTGTGTTTCTAGCCTGTGTTTTTGACGTGACAACGTCTTATAGTTAATTCGATGAAGCTGGCTGCACGCACGAAAATACATGACTCATGCGGCGTTACCTCGCTCTGAGGCGTTCCATCGCTCTGAGGCGTTCCAAAGCAAATCAAATTGGATCTACAAGTTGACATTTAAGTATGACTCAACGAGTCAAGTACTAGGCTATCATAAAACGGTAAGAGATGACGTCACTGTGTAGGGATTCTTTGACATTTATGTATGACTCAACGAGTCAAGTACTAGGCTTTCATAAAACGGTAAGAGATGACGTCACTGTGTAGGGATTCTTCCATTGTCATGAGAAGTGCAGTAATAGTGATGTAAAATTAAAATTTTCTTTTGAAAAATGCAACCATTCCATCAGTATTTTCTTATGACGTTGTCACGTTCAACTATCGTCAGTAAACCGACTTTACAGACAACCGATTTTATTGTTTAGTCAAACTGATCTTTGTGGGGGCTTATGGCTAAATAATAACAGCCCCACGGGTCGATCTGTAAGGTTAAGCAACGCTTGCCGAGTCTGGTATCTGACCCTCTCAACATGTCGAGATTCATCCGTGCCTCACAAAGAATTGTAAACCGTTGGTCAGGGTTGCCCATTATACATCTTTGACAATCGTTACGGGTAGTCAGAAGCCTGAAAATCAGACACCAGTCTTGCCAAGCAACTGGGTTTTCTCGCTCGTTCCATACAAAACACTAATACTCAACTGTTGCGTTTAGACTGACAGCCGAGCCCGATATAGTAGTTGGAAAATGCCTAATAAGCAGCTGATGAACAATCTAGCGGCCCAGTTATTACAGACTTGACTTTTAGGTCGTTAGTTTGATTAAAGGTAGGCACTTTGTATGAATCTTACCATCACTACTGCACTCAAAACGGCAAACGTATACATCGCGAGGAAATCGGCACGTACTAGAACTAAAAAAGACTTGCGACATCTAACAACCCGCAGTGATAGATTCCCACTCATAAAAGATAATAGGAGGCCGCAACAGTGATCAGTGAGATCGTTATAAATAAACTAAATAAATAAATGCTGTTTTATTTTAGGCAAAAGACCCATATACAAAAAAACACGGTGAGAATAAATTTAAATAAATAAAACTAAAATCTAAATTTTGAGGTAGGTACCCATAGTCATAAAATACATCATATTGCATAGAAATTGCATATTCATCCTAATTATTATGTCATATTTTGTTCTCGTTCAGGTGAAAAGAAATCCGATGCGTAGATGGGACATACTAAATTGCACGAGATAGCCTTCAGGATGCGTTGCCAGAACGTCTCAAACCTTCCCAAAAAGACACAACACTCGACCTCATGATTGCATAGAAGTCCGGGACCCTGGCTTCCGCAAACATGCTCGAGGCACTGCAGTATCTCGGTAGTTTCATAAGAGTTCGGTTATGTATTTAACAATTTATCAGTGGGTCCAACCCATCAATTTACAATCACCTTGCAAAGATCATCGGTCCATTAATCCAAACATTCCTCAAGCTCGTCCTTCCAAACATCCTGCTTACAGAATTACAACGCTGACAGTTTGATCTTAATCTCCATCAGGCTTTTAGTAAACAGACATTATTTCGTTCTTTTCCATGCCATTGATCGTAAACAAATCAGCTAGCAGACACCTTTACTATAATTTCCACAAATCAGCTTGATTTTACTCTAAGAACGTCATCTGGGCCGTAAATAACGCACCGATCCGGCCGGAGTTCGCTGTAAAACAGGAAATGTATGAAAAATCAAATAAACATTTATAATCTAAATATCTGGATAGCAGCTCTGGCACCTTGGGTAGTTTTATCACAACTTTATGTACTAATAAATTATTCGCCAGTGTTTATGTTACCATTGGATACAATTATGCATGCGTCGAATGAAGTTTTTTTGTTTTGGCACCGCTGTCCAAATATTTTTCGATCATTGCTTCTTCTACTGAAGATTTAGGAGGTGACCTAGACTCAAATTGAGCAATCGAACGTACATATGAACGTACGTACATAATGTACTTATATTACATTAGCTTATGATGACCGCAGCATCGCTCGTGTGAAGAAAAGTATTTTCTGCGAAGAAAAGGTAACCTACTACCTTCTCGAAGGATTAATCAATCTACGTACAAAATTTCATCAAAATCGGTTAAATGGTTTAGACGTCAAAGTGTGACAGATAGACCGACAGAGTTACTTTTCTATTTGTTATATTATTACCTAGGAATTACGTGGTCCGAACGTGGTCAAATGTTAGGAGTTATCCATGACGTAACAAATTATTTGTATTTTCTTTCCATATCATCATCCTTTCCCACGGGATCGGGATTTACGCGGGAAAACCCTTCCACGCAAACGAAGTCGCTGGCAGAAGCTAGTTAAGTTAGAATAAATAAATCATGCTACATACTCGACTGTCTTTTAAAGCTATTCCTCTTTTGTAAATATTATCCGACTACCGAACCAGTATTTCTGTTAATCTTTGCAGCGTTGCTTTAAAAATTATTCTTCACAACCTTCAAACAGAGCTTCAATCATATTTCTTTCAACATCCATATTATCCTTGATAACATCTACCGAGTTGCTTACAAACAAACAAACAATTTATTATTTAATATTCTTAGAGCACTTACTCATAAAGCCATCCCAAGACAACCAGGTCAAGTTCTAGTTAGCAGTTCCACGGGATCTTCAACCTTGCGTTGAATGGCACAAAAAACCGTTGCGTAAAGAGTTCAATATGTAATAAGCTATGTATTTATAACCTCATGAAGGTATGTCGGTATTTCTGGTATAAATAGACTATGTGTTCCTACGGGTGGATAGGCCACTTTATCTGGTTAAAATGTTGAGAGGTTTTTTCAGGTGAGGTAGCTTCGTACACCCTTGTGTTGAAACTATATTCAACTTATATCAAATATCACTTTTGTCTAGAAACACAGAATAAAACAATAATATAAATTCAATCACACTTTGAATGTAAAATAGATAGATAGATTGATAGAATACTCTTTATTGTACACCAATAATTTAAACAAACACTTGAATGACAATAATGCAAAATATGGTTACAATGGCGGTCTTATCGCTGATAGCGATATCTTCCAGACAACCTTTGGATGGATCTTAGCTGTTGTAGTTTGCAGGGAATTAAGGGCTGTCAGACCTCAATACCGGTTACTTTGTGACCTACGTAGGACCTAAGTAGGTAGGTAGGTGTCGCAGACGACAGTTAGCTAACATAATTAATTAAAGGTTTTAAAACTTTTTTCCCCTCCTTTCTCTATTATGAATTTGATATGTATTAGTATATATTTATATATTATACTAGCTGTGCCCGCGACTACGTCCGCGCGGAATAGTGACTTTCGATCTACCTTTAAAAATGACGCAATTTCCATACAAACTTTCAACCCCTATTTCAACCCTTTACTCGCACCTTCGCACCACTCGCGCCCTTTTTTCGCATTAAAAAGTAGCCTATGTCCTTTCTCAGGCTCTAGACTATGTTCGTACCAAATTTGATTAAAATCGGTTTAGTAGTTTAGGCGTGATTGCGTAACACACAGACAGACAGAGTTACTTTTGCAGTTATAATATTAGTAAGGATTAGTGAGGATTTTGTGGTACTTATGTATTTTATATTATGATATGTCCTTTCTCAGGCTCTAGACTATGTCCGTACCAAATTTAATTAAAATCGGTTTAGTAGTTTAGGCGTGATTGCGAACACACAGACAGACAGAGTTACTTTTGCATTTATAATATTAGTAAGGATTTTTTGGTACTTATGTATTTTATATTATGATGTTTGGTCAGTATTATGGTATGATGTTGTACACTGACAGCCCTAAATCTATCTCCTTTAATTTCTGTCCATCCAAAGGTTGTCTGTAAGAGATTGCCCTGTGCGATAAGACCGCCCATTGTACACTATAGTTTTATTATTATTTGTATCCTTAAGTGTATTGTAAGGTGTACAATAAAGTATATAATAAATAATAAAATAAATAAATAATAGTATACGAATCAAAATACGCAACTACAGCGTAATAAGTTTATTTGATTTTTACATTATTGTCGGTTTAGCTTTTTCTTAACTATGTCGGGATCGACTTCCAGTCTTTTACATGGAGCGACTTCCTATCCGAACTCCACAACCCAGTAACTGGGTAACACGATACCGCTTGGCAAGTCTGAGATCAGATTTCTGGCCTCTAGCTACTCGTAATGACTGTCAAGGATGTACTGAGAGGAATGATACTGATAGCTGAAATACAGGCTATGCCTAGCTCGGCTACAGATGCTAAACTCTACGCCTTAAGGGCCTATACTACCTCAAATGGCTTAGCATGATCCTCTGTTATGTCGAAAATACTGCAGCAATAATTTTGAAATAAATATATGGTAAACTTGAGGATTAATGTTAGGTTCTATGTTTGACGTAAACGCGATTCCATAAAATTTTCTTGATAGGAAAAAAATTCCAAAGTTACCTCCAAACCGAACAATAAATCGCTGTTATTCAAAAATAACTCTAAATAAGATAATGAAACTGCATATTAATTGAACTAACTATAGAGCAGAGGTCTTATGTTATTTACTTTTTTTAAATTACCATTATTTTCACCGTAAAAAGAAATAAAGTAAATTATCGGTGTCTTGGAGTCTTTTCCCTGCCACCCTGTCTCGCTTGCTCACGTGACCGCGGCCAGTAGTGTGCGAGCGAGATAAAGAGTGAGTCGCGCTGAGGTAGTATAGGCCCTTAACGGAAATTGTTGCCATATAGCAAATGTGTCAAGTAGTTATAAGTTTTTTTTTTTGGAAATAAACATATTCTATTATACTAATGACAGCCGGATCAACGGCTAAACGTGCTTTTTGAGGCAATGTGGAATCTCGATACGGTAAGATGGTCACCGATCCACAAATATACCTCAGCAAGCGTTGCTTTACCTTAAAGATCGATCCATACAGCTTTTAATATTTTGCCACGAGATCCTCACTTATTTCATACTAAAGCCATTTTAATCAATCTTATGTTATGTTCTTATTTTAGGTAACTATACTATTATAGTCATAATCACTCCGCCATTATAGTCATAAACACTCCGGGTCATTACGCCGCTTTACCAAGACTCTGTAGGCAATATAACACGTTGGCTAAAGCGACTGATTTAGATATCTCGCACCGTATGTCTAAATATAACAAATGTCTTAAAAGTTTATTAGTATGTACACCATAATGTATGAAAATGTTATCATTGTTATTTAACTTTTTAATTTAAATTATTATTAATGTTTTTTTTTTAAATTTTCTCATAATTGTTTCTCTTTTTAATATGTTATATGTAAATTTCGTCTATTGATAACCTTGTTAGCTTAGTTGTATTATCATTTTTTGCATGCTGTGGTCTCCTATAAGTGAGGGAGTACACTAACGTAATACCTTATATATTAATATTTGTCATGTCCTGTGTACATCTTTTGTTGGAGATCCTAATAAGTAAATAAATAAATAAAATCACGTAGTAGGGCATTTTCACTTTTAAGTGTACCCGCCATTTTGAGGCTGTCCCATTTGTTCAAAATTTTATAGCAAGATAAAAAGTGGTGATATTGTGTAATTTTTTGAATAAAAAGGTAAAACATATATTGAATTAACAAATCCATATACCATTCTAGTAAAATGCGTTTAAATTATTTATTTATGAGTATTTTAAATATTCCGAGTAACTGTTTTTGGCATGTCCCACCCCTTACCAACATTGATTTGGCCGAAATTACTAAAATAGTACAACGAATATATTTAAAAGTTTTGGTGCAACTATAGTGTATGTTCCTCTCGTCACAAAAAATATTTTTTTACAATTTAAAATCTAATAACACATACTGAAAATACATTTTCAAAATATGTTCTAAACTGATGCCGGACGGACATGTCAGTTTAGTGACCGTTCCAGTTGTTCAAAATATTTACAAAGAAACTCATAGAACCTAAAATGCCAACATTTTGTGAAGAAGATCTAGGCCAGCATTTAAAAACGTGAGTTTTGCCACAGTGTCTCGAGCGAAAGGGTGTTTTTGTTCGTGTCGGCGGCTGTCTCCACTTTTTTGTCAGGTTAGTGAGGTTATTTAATACCTTTCAACTGTTAGTTAAACGAATCAGATATAACTCCAAACTATTTTCACATACTTTATTCTTACGAAATATTTACCTGTTCGAAATAAACTTATTTCTTTTAATCTTGCTCTTAATGTGACGTCCGTTTGGTAACATTTTTATTGCGTCACATATAGGACTGACTACAAAATGTGACTAAACTGACACATAAGGCTGGGATCACATCCACCATTTGCAATATTTAGTTTCAGGTAGTGTTTTTTTAAGTATATCTCACTATGCCTTTAAGTGGCGCGGAAAGAACATAGTCATAAATGCTTTTTTTCTGGTCTTAACCAAAAAGGAAAATGTATTTCTTGCAAAAACTGGTTTTGTTATGAGTGCATGGCAAACCTAACTGCCGTAATTATGTTGCGAATCATATTGGGAATTGGAAGGTACTATATTTTGTAATAGAGCTCTATAAGATTAATTCAATCAAAGTTTTTTTTTTCTATAAATACATTTATTTTTGTTTCAGATTGATTGAACGCTTACACTTGAGTACCTAAGTCCGATGCAATTAGGTATATCGCAAAATATGGTGATTTTCCATGACGTGGATAAGGTACTCACAATGCATGATTTGATGCAATTTTATATTGATGATGCTAACTGGCCCTGGCCCATGACTCATTTTATTTTAGTTAAAAAGTTTATTGGATGTCAACAAGAGATAAACAATTCAACAAGACTACAACATTTCTCTTTGAAAATGACTAAAATGGATATTTGGAATTTGTTACAATGTTCATACTTCTTGTGTTTTTCTTTTTTTGTAATTATTTTGTTTATGACCATTTTACGCCAGATTAATGTGATGTTTGTAATTTATATGGTTAATTTGTTATTACGTTTTGAGTTCTTATCTATCTGATTAAACTCCTTTTAAAGGTAATTAAAAAACCTACTGTAGTTATTATTTAGGGAGGTTGTTCAAAAGGAACAACATATTGATTAATAGTCAAAAATATGTTCCTTGGTTGTCGATAGATAATTCATTAGATTAAGATATATTAATACATAAGTTTAACTTTTAATAAAAAATGTAAACCAAAAAGACGTTTTATTTTGTATCATGTAATCTCAGCTTAAGGTTTTCCAATGAGTCAGTTTGGTGACTGTCCCAATTTGCATGTGGACAAAATATTTTTTTATAATTAATGTTTTGTTGTTTTACTAAATAACTGTTTAGATATTGTTTTAGTCAGTTACAATATTGAACACTACCAAATATATTAAAAAACTAACCACTTTATCAAACGAATATAATAAAAAATACAATCTTCGTAGCATCACTTGTCACGAAACTGAAGTTGAAACCTCATTTTATAAAAATGAGTTTTCAATTCAAGGGGATTATTCGTATTTTTCGATAGATTATAATATTTAGTAGCAATGGAAAACAAAAATTAAGTCGAATTACTTAAAACATAAAAACAGAACGATTTTTAAATCGTCACCAAACTGACCAGTATTTTTCTACAATGTCCATATATTTTCCATTTTTAATAAGGAAAATATGCTATTTATTTAAAACTAAATACAATTTTCAGTCCGTCAGACTATGTAGCACAGCCTAGGACCTATAAATATCTTAAAAAAATAACTTTAAAAAATACTCGTATTTTTATCAGGGTACACTTTTAAGTGTATATATTTTTTTAAGTGTATTAAAAGTGAAAATGCCCAGACTTAACATAAAATAAACTAAAACATATTAAATATATTTAAGTAGGAGTTTGTAACACAAATCTTTCTTTAATAAAAAACATGTAACGTGACTGATAAGGGTAGTGAATTAAAGAGCGAGTGTCGGTTTCAGGCGAAAGGTCAATGCTCTGTCACTATGAAGCATGTTCTATTTACTTGTATTATTATCGGTACACACATAGAGAATGGACTGAGCTTTCCTTTTATTATTCAGCCGTTCATGTTCCACAAATAGGCAAACGCGTACTCCTACCAGCCATCGCATTATCCGTCCAGGGTCTCCTCGTTAAACGCGGGCCTGCAGACTCTGAGCTACCCCTGCTCACCGTCCGGTAAGAACCAGGCCCCGGAACGTAAGGGCAACTGAAAGAGCAGGGTGAGTTTTTTTTTCCCCACCCAGAAAACAATTGTCGCCTCGTTCGTTAAGAAAAAAGAAAAAAATTAGATGACATACATCTCGTTTTTTTTTTCCAGAAGAAAATATAAGTTCATTAACTAAAACCTGACTACAGAAAAGCGCTAAAATACACTCTCAAAAGTATGAAATTTCTAATCTGAAACTGTTCTATACAAGTTATTCAATATTTCATCCCACCCATACGCACAAAACGTTTTGGGAATACCTTCATTGTGCGTACGGCTAAGGAGTGGAATTTCCTGCCAGAGTCTGTGTTTCCCGATAGCTATAACCTAGGAGTCTTTAAGTCAAGAGTGAATAGGTTACTTTTAAGTAAGCGTGCTCCATCTTCGACCACATCATCACTTACCATCAGGTGAGATGGTGGTCAAACGCAAACCTAATTTATAATTTTAAAAAAAAAAAAACTAGCAGTCGCTTCGCTCCCGTGGACTAATCACGATAAAAACATAACCTCCTTCTTTGCAGTCGGGTAAAAAGTAGTCTGTAACCTTCCTCAAGGTTCAAGCTACTTCCATAAGTACCTACCTTGTACTTTCGAAGACTAGCGCGTTTAAGCAAACAAACAAACTTTTCCACTTCATAATGTTAGTATAGATTTAATAAACAACTTGTAATACATTTTTATGTTTTTCATAGTGATGTTCAGCGGATACCCGTGGTCGCCCACTTTGCCCCGAAAGTTTATGATTGCTTACTATACTGTTAGTATGAGTTGTTTTTTTTTTTAGGATAGGTGGCATACAACCACCACATAAAAACACAACGTCACAGGCTTGTAATCTCACTACGTCATACGGAAAAAAGCTTTGTCTCTTTGTTCAACTTCTGGTCGCTTGATATAACTACCAATTCTGTGTAATTTATGTTTATTTTATTTTAATTACACTCTGACTGATCTAGCGACATAAAATAGCGGTTATTTTTTCATATCTTCTCACCTTTTAAACTTTTCCTGAACTTCCAAAAATATTTTAATACCACTACATAAAAATCACACTTATGTAAAAATAAGATGGTGCATGTGGTCCTTTTTTAGAACTCAGTCCATTCTCTATGTGTATGGGTTATGGGTAGGCACGCTACGGAATTTCCCATTACGGGGCTGGAATTTCAAGTGACAGTACAGACGCTACTCCGACCTGGTTGCGTTCCCTTTGTAAATGATGAAGAAATTAAAATAAAGAGACTGAAAATAACAGTAACAGATTCAGAGGTTCTAACTAAAAGAGGTACTATTTTATTTTAATTTTTTGGGCCTATTACTATTTATTAGAATGATATTTAAAGAAGATACGCATGAGAGTGGTTTATGTTGTTGAAATATCCTAACAGATCACACCCATGTTCCCTTCCCTATGCTCCAATATGACAATTAGGTATACCGAAATATGGATAATGCATTATATTTTTTAATTTCCTTAATAAATAACTTAATAGGTTTAGTGAACATTTTTTTTTAATTATCAAGTGGAGGATTTTGCTACATTAACCGGTAGAAAACTATAAATCTTTGAAATAGTGAACAAAACTAGACATAATTACGTAAAATTAGTAGATAACTCATCACTCAGCGCCTAAGCCGCGCTAAAGCCTTAACGGCATGAAAATGTAAAAAACAACAATTTATTATATCAAAAGTTACCTACTTTTTAAGTAGATGCCGAAATTAATTTAAGTCAAAATATTTTCTATAAAAGTTGGTCAAGTTAGAATCGAAGCTCTTGCTAAAGGTTCTGTACCAAGGCAACTATCTATACTAATATTATAAAGCTGAAGAGTTTGTTTGTTTGTTTGTTTGTTTGTTTGCTTGAACGCGCTAATCTCAGGAACTACGGCTCTGATTTGAAAAATTCTTTCAGTGTTAGATAGTCCATTTATCGAGGAAGGCTATAGGCTATATATCATCACGCTAACACCAATAGGAGCGGAGCACTAATGAAAAATGTTTCAAAATCGGGGGAATTTTTTTCCACGCGGACGAAGTCGTGGGCGGAAGCTAGTTATTTATAAATTTATTTATTTATTCATTTACTACTGATATGCCACGTGGCCGTACGTAAAAGTATTCCGCGAAAATAAAACTAAGTCACTGTCGAATGTCCTACATTATTTTACACCAGATCAGTATAAAAATATATTAATGACGTTTAAGCACATGCTTTGCAGTGCTCGTAAAATATATGGCTAATAAAAATCGCAAGCACGACCGCTTTCCACCAAGTTTACTGTTCAATAAAACAACAATAATCCAGCTTTCAATGCTACATTGTTTTAATAAACGTTTTTGGAATATTAATATTGCGTGCATTCATTAACGCTTTTTCATATATTAAAACGAAATGTTTGTCTTATTTAATCTTTAAGAAGTATTGCTCCTTTCATGTATCCAGTTCTCATCTAACACTCCTTTCTGCTCCCAGAGCGGTAGGAGAAATTAGATGATTTTTCCACAGAAAAAAGCACTGCTATCTTTATATGCATATTGTTAATTTTTTGTTGTTGTGTACCGTTTCATTGATCACTAAACATGTCCATGACTTAAATAATAAGTAGAATAAACTGTTATGTACATACCTACCTAAAGTCAAAATAATTACTAAAAACGTGCACTAAATAAAGAATGTTGTTTGAAGCGTCAATAGTCTAATGGTTAAGGTGTCAGACTTGTGATCGAGAGTTCGCGGGTTCGAGCCCCACCCATTACACTTGCGGTGAACCCACTCCAGACACAAGCATATTTAGCTTAGTTCGAGGGGTTAACAGGATTGCTAGTAAAGTGAATTCTACCCATATTACTAATTAAATCTTTAAAAAATATTTATAAAGATATGTAAAGATGCACATGAAGGAATTCCTAGTGTGAAGTATTAGAAAAAAGAGCAAGACGTTTAGTTTCGATTTCACACTCTGAATACGGAACTCAAAAAGGAACTTCAGTATTTTTACGCCGGAATACTAACAACTATGATTCATAAGTTGTTTTTGTTAAAATATTAACTAAACAATACGTAACTGTAAGCGATCACGCCAGATCAACTGTCAAACTGTAATGAAAAAACTTCCACCGATAAATAATATCAAAAAACCACTTTATTTGCTTCGTATTTACCACGAAACATATCCAATGTTGATGAAACAAATATTACGTGTGCCAGTATTTTTTAATATGCCCCATAGAACTATTAGAATTTTCCTTGATTTTGTGCCAGATAGGAACGGATTTAGTATATTAATCATCAGTACGTAAATCCTATCATTTATCGAAACTGAAAATATAAATTTGAGTTTTTTGGTAGCTCTATATTTATGTGTGTGTTATTAATCTCGATCATTTTTATGTCTGAAAGCATATTCGCTGGCGTTTGATTGAACACGAAAACGAAACCTTGAAATTAATTAATACCTGCTATTAGAGCCATCTTTAACTCGTTGGAAGCACTGGGTTCATTAAGATAATGGGGTCCGACTTTGAAATATCACTATTTTGAAAGCAAATAGGTAGATACAAAGATTCTCGATGGACAAACATGTTGAAATCGGGAAGTCTGATTTTTGGTGCGCTAGGTATTACAAACAGTCATTATATACACATAGGCGTAGAAAAGGAGGGAGCCGGGTGGGCCGTGCCCACCCCAGAATGGTCTGGTGCCCACCCGAGAATTTTTACTAACAAACAATTATGGCTGAAAAATTTAAAAATCTGGCCAAGTGCGAGTCGGACTCACTTGTGCAAGGTTCCGTTATGCGATACATGTTAATTTATGTGAAAATTATCATTTCGTACGTTAAGAGTTGATGCAACTTTGATAAGCGATAATCGCTTCTACTACTGGGGGCCAGGCCCCCCCTGGGAAATATCTCTAGATACGCCAATGTATATAAATATATACACCTATACCTATATTGCTTATTATTTGGTGATCTGACAGAAGCGATACCTGTCAACAGTGGGACCCCAGGTCCAGAATGCCCAGTGAGAAAAATAGGCATACCTGCTATTAAGTAAGATTCATAAAAATCGATTGTACTCCAAAACCTACATTCCAAAAACACAATCTTTAATGAATTATTACGTTTTTAAAAGATATTAAATAAGAATATTTATTTGCATAAAACATGGTACATAAAATTGGTCTTAATGTAATTGCATAGAACATTCATATTTCGCCATTTATTGGCATACAAATATTTAAACAATAATTTATTCATTTTATATATTATACACATGCTTACTTAATATAAATTCTATAATAAATTATTTTTGTTTTTTTTTTTTTGCATAATATCTCAGTGTACTTACTCTTGCTTTAAAGGCTGAAAGGTCATAAGTGGCAGGGAACACAGAAGCAGGCCAGCTTATGGCTTTTGGTAAAGGTAAAAATTGGCCAAGTGCGAGTCATACTCGCCCATGAAGGGTTCCGTAGTAACTATAATAAATATAATTTAATATATTTATTTGAAAAAAAAAATTCTTAAAACTAGTTTATTTGCAATTTTTACAACTACGCTAAATAACTTTGTTTTTCCTAGTGTTTGTATGAATTACAAAATTATATTTGCGGTTTTAGAAAATATGCTGTATCTCAAAAACTGCTGACCCGATTTCGTTCAAACCAATTTTGGTTGAAAGTTTACATTAAGATCTACAGATATATATTTTTTTAGATTTTTCACTCCATTATTATAGAAGTTAGAGGGGGGACACACATTTTACCACTTTGGAAGCTTATACCTTTTAAACGATTGACTTTATGAAAAAGGGGTTTTAGAAACCCTTATATCATTTTTAAAGACCTGTCTATAGATACCACACACGCATAGGTTTCATGAAAAAAAATATTTTCAGTTCTAGTTCCATGTATGGGGACCCACCTTTATTTTAAATATTTTTTAATTTTTTTCTTAAAATCGGAAAGCGGTTCACAGAATACATCTACATACTAAGTTTCACATGTATAGTCTTAATAGTTTCGGAATAAAATGGCTGTGACATACGGACGGACGGACAGACAGACAGACGGACAGACATATCGAAACTATAAGGGTTCCGTTTTTTTGCCATTCGGCTACGGAACCCTAAAAAGGTAGCAATCGTAACGGGAATGTCAGACTTTAGGGTTTTAGAGTTATCCTTGCGTTTCGGGGACGCGATATCTTGTTAAACATTCCTAGTAGGCAATGCCCCTATCGAGTCTCATCATTACTGCTGATTGCTCTTTGAGGCACGCTTGATGCGTTGTCGACTCACGATGAAGATCAAACCTTACGTCAGTTATTATTTGTCCATGATCACCTCACAAATTAAGAAGCTTTTGATGTGACATTTCGATCCTTGTCATGAAAACATCTTTGGTACCGAATGACACATACGTCATTAATGTTGTCACACTACTACTAGTTTATCAAAGATTTTAAATGATTTAGTAGTATCATTTTTTTATAATTTTCAGTGTTTTGTAGAAATGAAGAAGAAAACCAGAGATTTTTTTCTCAGGTTTTCTTCTAAAACTCTCATTCGATGGTAAGCGATGGTGTGGTCGAAGATGATGCTTCATCTTCCTAGGTTACTTCTAGGTAATCATGCTTACCTAGAAGTACTCTTGACTTTAAAACCTCTGTCTAGAATATTTAATTTTTGTTTGGACTTAATATATTATTGATTAATAAACACAGACATCCATAAATCTCGGGATTGAACTCTGGCAGGCCCAAAAATTTGTGTTATCGTGATCACCAATTCTCCCAAATCGGTAAAAGAAAACATCGTTAGGAAACTGACACGCCCTAGTAGAAACACACAATAAAAAATATTTAGATCTTAAGAGCTACACAAATAAATAAAATTGCTTGATTGATCCATCAAATCGCACTGGGCCTACGGGGTGGATTACGGCCCATTTCCGGAAGAGAGAAGGCTTGTGCCCAGCAGTAGGAAATTTATTGGTTTCTTTTTAAGATGGGAAATCATCCAATGACTGCCCCTAGATCTGGGCGAAGTGGGAGGGTGTGTCAGACTTTAACTGACAAAAACCCATCCGTGTTCCATCATATGCCCTTCATGTTCCGAGGCCGCGGTAACTCTTTCGAACAATTCCGCCACCCTGGCAAGCAACGGCCCCCTTGTGGGCCCCGACAATTTTGCTGACACTCTTTGTCTTCGTCTACATGGGCCTGGTTTCAGTCGAGCGGCGAGCTACCCATTGCTCGCAGCACGCTGGCCCACGCCTACGGTGGCTGGGAGTCACCCTGCGACGCCGACGCCCGGAGCGTCGCCTGCGGCGCCACGGCGGCTGGAGCGCAAGGGCTGTGGGGGCCTTGTGGCCCGCCTCTCCCTCGGGGGCCCCCTACCTCCTTCGCTTGCATAACTGCTTCGCAGAAAGAGGTGACTGCTTCCCATGCGTCCTCGCTCCGGTCCACGCCTATCGCCCCGACGAGGACACGGCGGAGCTCTGCCCAGGCGGGGCAAACCTCCACTGTGTGTTCCACCGTGTCCTCAGGGTGATCCTCGCAGTGATGACACCCGGGAACTTTATTGGCTGATTATGTTATTTTGTTATGTTTAACCACAGACAAATCAAGAATTACTTACAATAACTAAGTTTAAGTATCTGAATTCAAACGACGCACGAGTAACTACTTAGTACCAATAACAGCTAAACTATAAATCTACTACTAAAATATTTATGATGATCTGGCCATCCACACCAAAGGTTTATGTGGTCCACTTTTCAACACATTTATTACAAATAAAATACACCCAATAAAAAGGCGCTTCATTGCAACGGAATTCTTTAAAAAAACCTTTAGTAACGGTCCAAAATCATGTCAGTAAACGTATTGGCCTGAATATCTTGACGAGTCCGCAATATAAACAGACTGAATTTATTTACATCAATTCCAAAAGTAATTAACAGTTTATAAATATATAAATGTAAATAACTTTTGCTTTCAAGCGTCTAAATCAGTCATGTCAAAGATACGGCCCGCGGGCTGAATCCGGCCCTCGGGCCATTTCGATACGGCCCGCGATCACAATATATCACAGATAAATGAATCATGTCAGGGTAAAAATTTGATTATCACTCAAATGTATTCATATATACAAGCCTTTGAAACAAAGTTAAAACTGTGGGAAAATCAGTTAAAAAACCATACTTTGGATCATTTCTCACATTTGAAATCATTTGACACAGTGGACCATAAAAAATTGGACGACTTTTCGCAACTTCTGCAAAATCTGATTACGGAATTTAACACACGTTTTGAAGACTTCCACAAAATGAATGAAATGGAATTTCCAATTTTCAACAATCCATTCACTTTTGAAGCTTCACAGGCACCAGTTCATTTGCAAATGGAGTTGATAGATCTTCAATCTGACAGCATTTTGAAGGAAAAAAAAGAAGTTAACGCACTTACATTTTATACACAGTATTTCAAGAGTTTGAATAACTACCCAGAAATAAAAAAGCATGCAGCACGTATTCTATGTATGTTTGGTAGTACCTATTTATATGAACAGATGTTTTCCGTTATGAAAATAAATAAGAACAAACATCGCACAAGACTTACGAATGAACATCTCCAATCAATTCTTAAAATAACTACCACGAATATGATACCTGACATCAATGAGATTGTCAAAAACAAGAGAAGTCAGGTATCCGGATCCTCAAGCTCAAAATAATTACCCTCTTTCTTACTTTTGGTATGATTTGTAACAACTATATAAATATCTATAACTAAATAAATAAAGATGTTAAAATAATTCAGAATCCTTTAGTTTATTAATTTGAACCTGGCCCGCCTACACATTCTAAATGTAATATATGGCCCTCTGCAAAATTGAGTTTGACACCCCTGGTCTAAATGGTGGTAAAAAATGTAAACGTTATGAAATTCTAACCATCTGTTTAGTTTAAATAGTGACGAGCAAATTCCAAATTAAAATACTGCGCCGTAGTCGAAAAAAATAATTAATTAAAATTTTTTTTTTATTCAATTAAGACTTTTACTTTGAATATATTATGTACTTAGGTTTTTTTATGCACCTGCCATGTTATCTCTTCACCACCTATGGTTGACTGGTAGAGAATGCCTTTGCCTATGGCATTAAGTCCGCCTTTGTACATTTTTGTGTTGCATAAAGTTTTAATAAATAAATTAATAATTGTAAGGTGTACATACCATAAAGTAGATATATAATAAATAAATAATAATTCAGCCTATTAAGTTCCCACTGCTGAGACACAGGTCTCTATCTCTATAATACGGCCAGACTTGAAGGCGAAGATTCGTGTTCGCGTTGTCACGATACAAATTCGTGTTCGATCCATGACGAAGTACTTGGCCACATCAAAAAAAAAAAACTTTACTACGTCGCGATAATCTAGAACGTCCCGGGAAACATGAAGCGGCCGAAGTGTAGCCAACCGAAGAACGCACGAAGTTTGTCGCGACAAAACCCTTTGATGTGCGGCAATTTACCGACAGCGACGCAAAGGGCATTCGTATTCGCGAAAATGATTCGCGATAGGACGAATTCTATGGCCAGACGTGTCGCGACGACGCAAATCTTCGCGTTATCGCGATAGTGTGGCCCCGGCATAAGAGAGAATGGGCATAAAGCATTTTTCAAAGGCAATAGTGTAATGGGTGGGTTTCGAACCCGCGACCTTTCGATCACAAGTCCGACACCTCAGCTTTTGGTCTATTGACGCTTCTCTTTCTCTTTTTGTAAACTTGTTACTTTGTTAGTTCTGTTTTTAGTAAGTATTTAGTCTATAATCCACCATGCTGTTTTAGCGCGGATTAATGTTTTGTGTGTTTGATTCTAGTACCCAATGTTTTCTTTAATCGTTTTGAGATCCCTGATGATAAAGTAATGGGTCAGCCTGCATTCAAACCCTCATTTTACGACGCTTAACTCGCGACATTAATCACCGAGCTATCACTAACTAATGATGAGGATTATTATTAGATAGATACCTTTTTTGCTATCGGGGGGAAACCCTCAAAAGGTGCCTGAACTTTTGGAGAAAAAGAACAGGGAGTGTGGGATTTCTACCTTACTAAAACCACCCCCTAGAAGGTGCCCCGTTACCACTTAAAAGACTGAGGAGACATTAGGTATGTACTTACCTATTATGAATGTCTCTAGCAGTTGATGCCACTAACAAATCACGAAGGACTTACATCTACGCAGATTACAGACGTTTTAATATTGCCAAGTTCGAACCAAAACCCATTTAACCTGTAATTTATCTTACGGGCTATTAGAAATCCGTAAACTACTTGAGCAAATGTTTGGGCTTACCAATTACATTACTCTACAATGTATCAAATATGGCTGTAAAAGCCACATTTGGCTCGCGTGTCGGTAATTACAATAAGATAAATTTTGAGGATTCCGGCCATTTTGTTGATATAGTAGAAGTCTGTTCTTAAGGTGACTTTGTAGCAAGTTTATTACCAAACTAGCTTTTGCCCGCGACTTCGTCCGCGTGGAATAGTTACTTTGGGCTAACGTTAAATTTAACCCCGATTTTGAAGCATTCTTCATTGGCGCTCCGCTCCTATTGGCCTTAGCGTAATGATACAATATAGCTGTGCCCGCGACTCCGTCAGCGTAAGTTAATGTATTGGTAATATTGTTTAGATCACGTTCACATGAGGCTTAAGTACCTAGAGAACGACCGCGAGACGCGTCGAGCGCGGCGACCGATTCTCAAATATAATCCTTATAGCATGATTCAGTATTCACGCGCGATGGCTTATTATTATAAGCGTATTTCATGTATAACTTTGGTGTTTCTATACCGATTTATATGATTCTTTTTACGGTTTCGTAGCCGAATGGCAAAAAACGGAATCTTTATAGTTTCGACATGTCTGTCCGTCTGTCTGTCTGTCTGTCTGTCCGTCCGTCCGTCTGTCACAGCAATTTTATTCCGAAACTATTAAGACTATACATGTGAAACTTGATAGGTAGATGTATTCTGTGAACCGCTTTCCGATTTTGAAAAAAAAATTAAAAAATATTTAAAATAAAGGGGGGCTCCCCATACATGGAACTAAACCTGAAAATATTTTTTTTCATGAAATCGATGCATGTGTGGTATCTATAGACAGTTCTTTAAAAACGACATCGGGGTTTCTAAAACCACTTTTCCATAAAGTCAATCGTTTAAAAGATATAAGCTTCCAAAGTGGTAAAATGTGTGTGTGGCGCACGGTGGGCTGAAAATCGGCTTTCATAGACTTAGGCATTTTATTTTGCAAGTGCGAGTTTTTTTGCCGGATATCACTTCTATTAGTTATAACAATATACAAAAATGACACCAGAATTGATTCTGCACAGAAACGAAGGAATTATAATTTTTTTACGAAAATTTTGTATGGAGCTAGTATGAAAAATCGAAATATCTCTAAAACGGCAGCGATAACCGTAATATCCTTATAGGGGGTTATAGTACTAATTATTTATGATTTTTTGACATACGTTACATAATGGTTGTAGATGCCTTTTTTTAAAAAAATCGTCAAAATATTTTTATTTATTTTTACATATTTAAACGTTCCTTTTAGTGTTTAAGTTGAAGAATTCAGAGCTTTAACAACTCTTATCATAAAATAGCATCACCCCTATAGACCTGAAGGACTAGACAGAGGTGTGTAGTGTCTTGTTGATCTTGTAAGATTTCCAACAATACCAAATAGTTGAATATCAGTGTCAAAGTGCCCATGCTGTCGCTTCTTTTTGAAAGATAGGGGAATGAAATTGTTAATTGATCATACCCTAAAAGTATGATTACAACATAACCGGACACATAATAATAATAATATCCTTATAGGGGATTATAGTACTAACATTATTTATTTTAACATATGAAACTGTTCAAAACGATCCATGAACTGTGTCAAAGTTAAGAACATCGTTAGGAAGCATGCTTTTTCCCCAAATATTAAGAATATGTGAAAAAAAAAGACTGTATATAAACTTTTTATTGATAAGTAATTTAAATAAAACAGAAGTAACAAAAATAATATCTAATAAATTCAATTATACAAAATACATATTTGAAACTATAATTTATGAAATTATTAACTAAACATATTGGTACAATAAACTAACATAAATAACAAAAGAACATAAAGAAAAATAATTAAATTTTACAAATTTTCTTTACAACTTTCGTTGTCGGACTCCAATTCCGAGTCAGAATCCAGATCGGATATACCTACAAACTCGAACTCAGTTTCCGGAAACTGTATTAGGTCGAGAGTTTCAGCAAAAAAGGTTGTCTTCCTTTTGGCATCTAACTTCGGCCTTTGTGCACTTAGAAAAGGATCCGAAGAAACAACAAGCATATTTAGGATATCTTGATTAGAATCTTGCCTGCTTCTTTTCCGCGAATGATGTTCCCGGAACCTCCTAAAAACTTTGTTTCGAGACTCTGAGGCTTCTTCCGAGAGAGTCCCAATCGGGACAATATCATTTTTTTCGATTATGTCAACTCCGTGTATTAATAGTTTATGTACGGTTGATGACATGTAGTACCAGTCGTATAATTCCACGTACTTTTCTGCTGTTTTGCGAGCAAAATCTTTAAATTTGATGACATCGATCTTCTCACCAGATGTTATTGCTTGCAAAATAACAGCAAATCTTTTTATCAGGTTTTGATCCAACCCAGTAATAGCTGCAGTTTTATTGGGAAACTCGAAAAACTTCCTTGCGGTATTCCCGTCATTGGTAGTTCCCGAGCCTTGTTTTACTATATCAATTAACAGATTGAGCTCCTCTTTAAATTTATTTTGAATGTTTTTTTTTCTGTTTTGTAACATATCTTTATGCTCATTACTTCTTGCTGCCCACTGTTTGAAGTCAAGTCTGTACGCAATGTGTAACAGACATTCCATGCAATTTATACGGGCATGTAGGGATGATAGGCCAAATTCATATATGTCAGAACACACAGTTTTTGATGTTACAGCATCTAAGTGGTTCATTTCTGTTGGTTTTGCTAAGCACAGGTAGCATGATGCATTTGATCTAGCTTCAGAAAGGTACGTGCAGACTTTTGCGTCGATCATTGTCATCATTAGTTTATGAGTCACCCTGTTACTATTAATGCACTCTGTGGGGTTAAGGGCCTCAATTTCCTCATCCATTTTTCTTTTGTTATCAATGACAACTGCATGGCTTTCTTTTACAAAAGTGAACTGAACCGGACGACAATAAAAAGTTGAGCATGGTTTCGGGTTTGTCCATATAGTATTATCTCCATCTGTCAGTTTCATTGGCACCAAGGAGGTCATGAAAATGCTTGAATCATCATGCTCGCCGTCCATTTTCTGCTTGTATCGGCTTTGATTGGAAGCACCATCAAATCCCCACTTCGATATCAGCTTTAACTGCTTATTTTCCACATTATCAGAAAGACTTTGAAGAATCCGCTTCACCGTGATGTCAAGTAAAGCTTGAAGTGTAATTCTAGCTGATGAATCCGTAACTGATACTGATTGATTAGGAGGGTAGCATGCAAGCTTAGTTTGTTGCAGTTTATAGTAGGATGGGTAAATATCCTTAGCACCTTCCCGAATGGCAGTCTCTCGCAACGTAATATATTGCCACTTTGAAAGCTTAAGTGAAAGAAGCAATCCAAGTGCTTTCTCTGGTGTAAATATTACTGTTTTCTTAATGCTTTCCTTGATTTTAACGGCAGCTTCTGGATTTTTGATCATATAATTGATTACAGATGCGATATCTTCATAAAGCTTTGGTTTCCTAGGAAAGCGGTGCCGTCATATAGCGGCCGTAATATTACGGACGCAAAAAGGCGGCCGTCTTTACGGTGACGATATGTGGAAAGTTCCACGGCCGTTTTTTCACACTGTCAGTCATTTTTTTTAAAGCAAACGTCAAACGAAAAGTATCCAAGATAGAAAATGAACGACCTTGATTTAGCTTTATTAATTTACTTGGAGGATGATATCATCAGAAGAGGAAAATAGTCGTATGGTGGAAGACGATTTATTCCAATCTCGTGGTACTGAAGGTGCATTTGAGATTTTAGTACGTCCAAGAGTTGGAACTCATTTTGTACGTTGTTCCGGTAAAAAAAAACACAAATACGTATTAAAAATAGCTTCACCGCTATCAATGAAACGTTCACGAAACTATCTGACACCGACAAGACGGCCGTCATGCAAATGGCGGCACCGCTTTTTGACGTTACGGTGTCAGTTACCGTTCTCTAGGAAACCGCGCCATTTTGTTTACATGGACAACGTTCTAGTGACGTCATTCACCGCTGTATAACGGCCGCTATTTGACGGCACCGCTATCCTAGGAAACCAAAGCTTAACCTTCTTCTTTTAAACGTGCTGCAGCTGCATATGCCAATTCACAGGAATCCTCGCCTATGTGCTCACTAGATCTTCTCTTTTTCTGTTTGCTTCCCAGATCTTTGAATGGTTTTCGGGACCTTTTTGTCATTGTTCCAACAGTCGATGATGTCGAAGGTTCTGGAGAGACTGAGCGTGCTCTTGGTATCTCATCAACAGTTGGTTCTTGATTTATTAAAGTTTGCACGCAACTCGGCCAATCAATATTTGCTTGCAACCACTCTCCGTACGTATTTCTAAACTTATCAAAGAATCGTTTAGATTTCTGCCACCTGTTTAAAGCAGCTCGCGTGAATCTCCGGCAAAATTCTTTGAGAGTTACTTGATCTTCGGCAGAAAGGCAATCGCCTATGCGGGACACAATTGCACTAAACAATACTTCATGATTAAATGAAGGACACTCACTTTTTAGAAGAACAAACAAATCTAAGTTGGTGATTAAACTTTCCATTCTAAGATTTTGTAGTCGCAAAGCAAATAGTTTTAGTGTTAGCAGTTACACGGTTGTGAACAATCTAAATTATGGAACAAAATTATAGCCCTTTTATTGTATAAAGTCAATAATTAGTTAACTACCCTCATTAAAGTTATAAAAGATATGATAATAAAAATTTATAATCGTCAAAAACATTTCGTAGAACTCATAGTAGAACTAATCAACATTAGCAAATCACATTAGCTCACTAATTATAAAAAGGTGAATGCAGTTCTTAGTTGGTATTGTTGCGAGATATTTCAAATCATTTAATCACTTAATAGGCTCATTAGAATCAGAAGACTACAACCATCATTCTAATTACTTAATTACTTGTCATCAGACTCATTAGATGACTACACAATATGTTATTTTGTATTTTGAACGTATGCAAGGTTTTAAAATTCCTTTTGTGTCGATATTATTATGTGTCCGGTTATGTTGTAATCATACTTTTAGGGTATGATCAATTAACAATTTCATTCCCCTATCTTTCTAAAAGAAGCGACAGCATTGGCACTTTGACACTGATATTCAACTATTTGGTATTGTTGGAAATCTTACAAGATCAACAAGATACTACACACCTCTGTCTAGTCCTTCAGGTCTATAGGGGTGATGCTATTTTATGTTAAGAGTTGTTAAAGCTCTGAATTCTTCAACTTAAACACTAAAAGGAACGTTTAATATGTAAAAATAAATAAAAATATTTTGACGATTTAAAAAAAAAAAAGGCATCTACAACCATTATGTAACGTATGTCAAAAAATCATAAATAATTAGTACTAAAACCTCCTATAAGGATATTACGGTTATCGCTGCCGTTTCAGAGATATTTCGATTTTTCATACTAGCTCCATACAAAATTTTCGTAAAAAAATTATAATTCCTTCGTTTTTGTGCAGAATCAATTCTGGTGTCATTTTTGTATATTGTTATAACAAATAGAAGTGATATCCGGCACAAAAACTGGCACTTGCAAAATAAAATGCCTAAGTCTATGAAAGCCGTTTTTCAGCCCACCGTGTGGCGGACACAACCTCTAACTTCTATAATAATGGAGTGAAAAATCTAAAAAAAATATATGTCTGTAGATCTTAATATAAACTTTCAACCAAAATTAGTTTGAACGAAATCAGTTCAGCAGTTTTTGAGATACAGTATATTTTCTAAAACCGCAAATATAACTTTGTAATTCATACAAACACTAATTTATTCGGCGCAGTTGTAAAAAATGTAAAAAAGCCAGTTTTAAGAAATTTGTAAGGTTTTTTTTTCAAAACAAATTTATTTGGCGCAGTTGTAAAAAATGTAAATAAGTTAGTTTTAAGAAATTTGTAAGGTTTTTTTTTTCGTCAAATAAATTTGCATATTATATTATAGTTACTACGGAACCCTTCATGGGCGAGTCTGACTCGCACTTGGCCAATTTTTTTATGGAATAGTTAATAATGTTCACTTTTTCAATTAGGGGTGACTGAGAGTGTTATAAACGTAAGAGTAGACAAATATTATAATCAGAAAGCTTCGAACTGTTAAGCTATCGGGAGTTACACGTGTTATTGTGAGTCAACCATAAAAGTTAGACATATGCTGTCGTGGGATATTTTTTATATAATTTTAAGGAGAACATTTCCGTCATGAAATGATTTGTGTAGCTTTAACCATTAAGGTTGCACACGCGACGGAAGCTTAAAAAATGGAGTAACTTCTCCCGTTTTCCCAACATTTCCCTTCACTGCTCTGCTCCTATTGATTGTAGCGTGATGAAAAGTATACTATAACCCGCTCAGGAGTATGAAAAATAATTGTACCAAGTTTCGTTAAAATCCGTCGAGTAGTTTTTGTTTCTATAACGGTTATACAGACAGACAGACAGACAGACAGACAGACAAAAATTTAACTGATTGCATTTTTGGCATGAGTATCGATGCTTAATCACCCCCTGATAGTTATTTTGGAAATATATTTCATGTACAGAATTGACCTCTCTACAGATTTATTATAAGTATAGATAGCTTCTGTCTTCGACTTTATGTGCGTTTCATTGATAACACATTTCTACAAAATATAACTAATTATGGCGTAACAATGTTAATTCTGTAAAAAACTATGCATGCATGTATACTGTGTGTACAATATAATACTAGTTTCAGGATGTTGTTGGGACTACCTCCCTATTGCAGCGCATCAGAGATATTCGCGCAAGTCCGCACCGATAGCTTCCATGCAATTCTGCGCAAAAAGAAAGCAACTTTGCTAAGGCGGAGAGAGAGAGAGATTCCTAACAGCATGCTACAAACGGTAGCGTGGAGCTTTAACTCGCCAATTCTGAGACATTTTATTAATAGATTGATAACTACTAACATTAGATTGTAAGTTATTGCTACTAACACTATATGTATGCAAAGTCTGAAATAAACATCTTAATAATAATAATAACGTTTGCAATCCTCTAAGAAACTATATTTCTATCAAATCTAGAGCAGAGGTTGGTTACCGTCGGGTAAGGACCAGGCCGATGGCGCATTGTGTGCCACGTGCGCCTCAAATAGCAGTCATCGGCATTGACGAGGCCCACTAGAGTCATTACCTGCCGGGGTTGTAGGAACGCAAGGGCAACAGATGTAACAGAGTGGGTATTTAATCAATAGACTGACACTCTTGCGCTCCATCCAGGGCGGGAAAACTCATTTGATAATTATCCTCCGAAAATAATAAGTGGCTGATATAGAGGACGTGTGAACTAAGTCGCAGGCAACAACTAGTATTCTACAGTGTGGCCCGTTTACAGTGGTCCAAAGATTTTTTCAGCTTGAGAGCATCATAAGTGATCATTTAAAACTTGCTTTAGTTAAGCGAAAACTTATGGTTTAGAAATTATGTTTTTTTTTTAATTACCTACCCGAAATTTCAATATTTTTGACACAAAATCCACTCTGTTATGAAAAGTACTGGACCGAATCGAATGAAATTTGGTATAAGCATAGTGCAATAATCTACCTATCGCGCTATAGGCTGATCTAGTGTAAATAACTAGACTAGATTATTAAAAAAAAGAACAAAATTTCGATACCATAAGTTTTCGCTTAACTAAAGTATGTTTGAAATGATCACTTATGATGCTCTCAAGCTGAAAAAATCTTTGGACCACTGTAAACGGACCACCCTGTATATAAAGCAGAAAATCACGGCACAGTACTCCATTCTCCACTTACCATCCAAGCCTTTTACATTCACTGGAAACATACGCAGGTGAACGTATGTAAATACAATTCAAAAACCACTTCTCTTTATTCAATAAATGTTTCATGTTCAATTTTTCCGCGCATCAGAATCATTTCAGTGATCATAAATCTTAGCTGATAATTACTTTACACGACTTTTACGAGCGGTTCTAAAGGCTACCTGTGTACGTTTGTGTTCAACATGTTTTTGATGTTGGAAACTCATTTGGTGCGGATCTTACGTAGGTTATGGTTTTTGTGTGCTTATTTGGTTCTGTGGTATGTATGTTAACGCGATAAATAAAAACGTTAATGACAAAGTCTGAATTATAAATGTGTCACTAACCAACTCGACTCTAATCATACAGTATAGGAAATGGTACAAAATTGAAACATCCCAATTCATCTTCTTATCATATGCTTAATTTCAATACTGGCTAGAAGACTATATTAAAATTGTCTACTAAGAATTTTAGTTTAGTTAGCAAATCACTGCTTAAATTAAACATTTATCAAATCAGACTACAGTGGCGTAGCTAGTCCTAATGGGGCCCTGTATAAAATGTTTTTGAAAGTTTGTCTTTTTGTACGAAATAGCTTCTACTAGCATAGAAATAGTACCTTGATAGGCCTCGAAAGTGAAAATGAGCTCATTTACAGTGGCGGTACCTTCATATAAGCCCAAAAGCCCGGCATGCCTTACTAAAAAATGCTCGATAGAGAATCAATGTCAAACCCGAACTATTTAAAAGTTCGCGCGCTTAATTCTTATCAAAATAACACAATGAATCTACTAAACTACTACGCATCGCGATTGTTCGCGCGCAGAGTTTCGCATTTGTAGCATCTAATGATTTAAATATTGCTATCTCGCTTACACGCACCGGCTTTTACCGGGCTTTCAAATACTATATCTGTCACTTTCGCACTTATAGCGATGTGCCGTATAACGAGTTAGGCCTTAGGCATAGAACAAATCAATCACTATGGCAGATATAAGCAGGGCATTCGTATGAAGTTGCATGCGTATGCGTGACCTTGTCAGCTTGCCAACTCTGCAGTGTTGCCGTTTTAGCCACACGTTGAAAGATCTTGGAGATTTTTAACGTGTTTGGAAACTTTTTTAACATTTATCAACAATAAAAACTAGCGACTTTTAAAATAACGAAATTAAATACAGTCAAAACCGTTTACAACAACATCATTTAGAACAACATACCGGTTATATAGACCAAAATCATAGGTACAAAATACTTTGTACCTTGAAAACATCACCGGTTATTACGACTATCGGTTTTTACAACCAAATATGAGTGGTCCCTTGGATGTTGTTATAACAGATTTTGACTGTATTCAAGCAATATCTTAAAAATAAAAAAAAATTAGGTAGATTTTTCATATACCTGGCGACTTTTTTTGCCTAAATGACAACACTTGAGTAGTTCCGACATCCCAGAGTGCAACTAACTTCACTTCAGTTTCATTTGTTTGTTTTCTAAGATTTTCTCAGTGATACAATTGTTTTGGTGATTTACTATTATTTAACAATGGAGGTAATTGTACCTTGTGAGGATTTAAAATGCGTTCAAGTTTTGATTGGCGAAGATAAGGTAAAATCTTTAAACTTTGCTCAGAAAAAACAGTTAATTTCTTCATTAAAACCGACGCCTAATCTGTGTATTTCTCAGACTAGTAAATCGCATAAACGAAAATTTAATAGATCAGTGTATAAAACTAGTTGGATTGTTGGCTGTTCGCACACTAATAAGTTGTATTGCTGGAGCTGCATATTTTTTTCGAATGAAGATTCCGTTTGGAATACATCTGGTTATATTCATGAGAATAACCTCGAAGATGCCTTTCCCGAGCTGTTAAAGTTAGCGTATCTTGTTGTAACTATTCCGGCTACAAGTTCTTCCGCGGAACGTGCTTTTTCGTCTCTTAAACGTATCCATACCTATCTGAGAAATACACAAGGTCAAGAGCGTCTTTCCGAATTATCAATGATAGCTATTGAAAAACAGTTGTTGGTAGAATTAAAACGATCACCAACATTTTACTCTGATGTAATTAAATCATTTCTTAAGAAAGATAGACGATTCCAATTAGAATATAAATAATTTATTTAAATTCCTTTTTACATTCTATCTAGCTATTTTTTAACTTTCGTTTTGTAACATTTTGTTTTGTTTTTTTTTTTTTGTCTGTAACCTGGGTTCTGTTACGAAGGAAGCAACTACTTACCATAACTTTGTTCCCTCAAGCAATGAAGCAAACCAAACCAAACGGCTTTTTTCAAAGCCACCGGAGGTATGCAATTGCTGATATGTTTATTATATTCAATCTAGCACTAGCATGCCTTCAGTGTGCTTTGGTTACCTCATTCACCGCGCACGACAAGCAAGAGTGAAATTGAAGAAAGAAGAGGAAAGAAGAAGATGGATGAATTAACTTTTAATTTATTGTACCTAACCAGTAGTTTATGAGAAAATTGCGATGATACATACGGTAGGTACCTACATACTCAGTCGAAAACTGAACTTTCTTTTTTTGAAATCGGTTAAAATTTTATTGGGCTTGCGTTATTTTGAAACCCTAGGCACGCCACTGCTCATTTAATGGATCTATCAGAAGGTAAATAACCTATAACCTAATAAAATAGGTTGAGAAAATGCTAAAGCGAGAGAAGCATGCTAAAAAGTATTTACAGAGTATCATATACTTAGTCATTATTCATTCGTTATGAGAATTGGAGATTGTGGATAACATGTTACGAATTTTGACATATGTCGGGGCCCCTTTAGCTCGGGGGCCCCGAATTATTGATACGGCTGATACGGCGGGCGGTAGCTACGCCCCTGTCAGCCTATAGCGTTACCACTGTTGAGACACAGGCTTCTCTATGAGAGGGAATGGGACCTAATTTACCACGCGGGTCCAGTGTGGCTTGGAGGATTTCGCATATCTTCAGATTTTTCGGTCTTAATACATATTAGTTTCCTCACTATGTTTTTCTTCACTGTTTTAAGAGCAGTCAGTGGTGGTACAGAAATTATACAAAGTAATGTAATCTGTACTGGGTTCTTTTCGGTTTTTATTTCAAATAAGCCGGATTTTTTAATCAGATTCCAGGAGAATCTGAACAGTCTGTCATCTTGTCCAGAATAACCACTGTTTTTTTTTTTATAAAACAACTAGCAGTTTCGCCCGTGGACTTTGTAGCGATAAAAACATAATCTCTTTCTTTTGCAGTTGGGTAAAAATATAGCCTACAACCATTGATGTATTAAAAGGAGGAAGATATGTTACTCTCTAACATCGCAATCAGTAAACCTGGGCTCGGCGCACGAATACATGCACGGTAACTCACACATCTGTGTTCAGTGTCGTCATCAGTCCCAAACCTACAGTTACCGATAGACAAGGATAGAGATAGGAGACGGCGCTGTAGTGCGAGCGAAAACGCCTCAGCTGCCGAATGTTTGCGCTTATGAATGTAATGAGATTGCATGTATTAGGTAAGTACGTAGTAAGTGATCCCATGGGCCATGACCCATGTTTCTTATTTTTCTTCCTGGTGTAACTAAAACACTGTCTAGCTACACAAGAAGTCATTTTGATGCGTATTTATTCCAAAAATGTCTTAAAAACAGGAAGAGAAGAGAATTTCTTGAGCTGTGTGATCAACAACGTTCCGTACGCGACTGAGCGCCAACTACGGGCAATCACTTAGTTTTGTAGGACCAAACGCTGAGTCTAGTACCGTATCTTCCTCCTTTTAATATATCAATGCCTACAACCCTTCGATCAATCTATAACCTGAACGGTTTCAGGCTTCAAACTACTTTCATACCATATTTCATCTAAATCCACCCAGTACTTTCGAAGATTACCGCGTTCAAACAAACAAACTTTACCGCTTTATAATATTAGTATAGATAATGAGGACCTGTCAACAGCTGAAATTAGACAGTCTTAAACATTCAACCGTTACCACCAATGCTTTCAGGAAAATTACTACTAATAAACTAAATATTATGATAATAATCGGGACCGTTACTAGTAATCTTGGCTTGTTGGCAGAGACTAGATAGAATCTGCGTGATAACAGCTGTGCACTGACATTTATAGCCTCAGTAACCCATTTTCATACGTCAATGACCTGGAATTACTATAAGAAGTAGTGACGTTTTTATGATGCATTTGAATGGGTAATTACATTACTTACATAGTAGGTAGTAAGCGCACACGACTATGGCCCTTAATGAGCCATCAATTCAAGTTTATTATGCCGATTAAAGTTTTCATTGAAAATTAAAGTCATTTACTTGATAAAATCGTGGGACAACGCTCCCAATCCATATGAGCGTTTCTTTACAAAAAGAAAGGCGGAGTATATAAAAAAAAAAAACTTATTTGATTAAAGTGTCTTTTGCAATAGTCTAATTCAATTACTAATTCGTTTTATCAAAATAAACGGTTCAATATTTTTTATTATATAATCAAGCTTTAAAAGTGGCTTAAAGTATTTGATGAGTATATCCAAGTACTACTTCAACTCCCAAACGTTAATAATATATTAAAAACGTCCTAAGATTGCTTCCACTGGACTGGTCCAGATATTTCTCGCAACCCTAGAATAGATGCACGCCAGTGACCCCGCGCAGGCGCAACAGTAGCCGCTATATTTACTCCTAGTCTACTATTCTCCATGTCTACGTCACCATCTGTCTTTACGCCTTGAAGTTCTTTAACGTGCCCTACAAACAGTGAGCAGTCACATGAGGCTACATCGCCAGAAGCTACAATACAGTCGTAAGTACGAAGTTTGAAGTCGTGCATCAAAGAATGTGGATGTCAATAAAAGTAGGGGACTACTAAGAAATTAAAGGAGAGATGTGTGAAAAATGTGTTTCTATGTGATTATCCTGTGCAATCTTAAGTTTTAGTTAGTAACCGTGTGATACATTTCCGACCACATCATCACTTACCATCAGTTGAGATGGTAGTTAAACGTGAGCTTATTATCAATAAAAAAGTTAGGAGTTGATTTAAATGTATAGTTAGCGAAAGCGTGTTATTTTGTCCATCTTTAACATGAAGTAAGCATTGCATGAAAAGCTGAATAGTGCATTAGGCTGCTTTTTGTAGTTTAGTAGTATTTATATAATATTAGTAATTTAATAATTCCAAGAAGATGACTAGTAGATTTAGAAAAAAATGGTTAAAGATGTAAGTAAAGGAGAGAGGAAAGAGAGAGGAGAGTAAGTATCATTTTATATACTGCAGTGAAGTACATATAAGTCCTGGTCTCATGACTCTCTCTCTCACTTTTAATCAAGTCTAGAGACTATGTTACTGAAATACAGAAGTTTGAAGTCTTGTCAGTTTTTCCATAGAAATTTGTAAAGCTCTATTGAATGGAAAAAGCTATCAAACCCTATTATTTTGCATATAAGTAAGATAAATTGGAAAAAATCGGCGTTAGAGGTGAAGCGCTCGCCATCTTAAGGGACTATCTTAACAACCGAACTCAATGCGTTTAAATTGATAATTATGTCAGTAATGAGCTCCCTATAACATACGGAGTTCCACAGAGAAGCGTGATCGCACCGACATTATTCCTTGTGTACATTAACGAGCTTTGTCAAACAAATAACAGTGACATGAAGGTAACGGCATTCGCAGATGATACAGCACTTACTTTTGTCGGGGATTCGTGGGATGAGGTGTTTTGTAAGGCACAATATAGTTTTAATACAATAAAAACTTGGTTAGCCAAAAATTCCCTAACCCTAAATACTGATAAAACCAGTTACATAACTTTTTCTCACCGTCAAACTACGCAACCTCCACTCTCACTTTCCCTTATTTCTCACTCATGCTCTTCATTTCCTGACCAGCCCTGCAATTGCCCCAAACTATCACAAGTATCCACTATCAAATATCTTGGCGTAATACTGGATCAGCATCTATCTTTCTCATTTCATATTGAGCTTCTGCAAAATAGAGTCAGAAAATTAATTTATATTTTTAAAACCCTCCGACATATTGCGGACGCCCGAATAGTAAAACAAGTTTATTTTGCATTATGTCAATCGAACCTTAATTATTGCATAACGGCATGGGGCGGGGCGCCTAAAACCATACTTCTAAAACTTGAAAGAGCGCAAAGAGTCATCCTAAAAGTTAGTAACTTCAAAAGCTTCAAATTTCCGACTACAGAGCTTTACAAATCTTGTCAAGTGTTGACAGTGAGGCAGCTTTTTATTCTAAATACTGTTCTAATGCAGCATGCCGTGACCCCGTATCAAAGAATCACTAAAAGACGTAAGGACAGAATCTGTGTAACTAAGAGAAGTAATTTCAGGCACTCAAACCGATTTAATTATTTCTTGGCACCCAACCTGTATAATACAGTGAATAAACAGCTGCCCGTTTACAATCTGCCTAGTAGTGCTTGTAAAAAACAAGTCAATAAGTGGCTACTAAGCCTGACTTACCAGGAAACAGAAAATCTCCTTAGTAGAATGGTGTAATTTGATCACACACTCACAACACACCATCCAACACACCCATCCCTCACTCCCATCTACCCACACACCCATTCGACACATCCATTTCACACACCCACTCACGTAGGTACACGCCCATTCACATACACACCCATTCACCCACCTGCAGGTTAACACTTAAGAGTATGTAAAGTTTAGTTTTTAATCACTGTCACTATTTTTAATATTTTAGTAATTTAATCTTTGTTAATACTAACACGGTATTAGGTACTGAGTAACACTTCGGGGAATGGGACTGGTATCTTTAACACAGGTTACTTGGTAATCTAGCTAAGATGCCAGTTGCGATCTGTACTGTCACTGTAAAACCATTTGCACTGTTTTTGTATATTATTGTATTTGTCACTTATTCTAAGGTTTTATACTGTGTGTGTTAATAAAGTTATTGATTAATTGATTGATAAAAAAAAGACAGTGAACTTCCTGGCTTTAAATCTAATAAACGATAAAAAATAAAAATAAAATCAAAAATTCTTAAGCTACTCTTAGATCAAGGCGTGTGTGAGTTGGACTACAAGTGTGTGTGCGAGTGTGTATTTGGCTATACACACTCGCACACGCACTGTGGGGTGTGTTGGCTACAAAGCTTCAAACAATGAGTAGGTAGATATTATATGCACTGATACTCGGTAAGGAAAGGTGTCTATACTCATCGTTAACCGACATGCCTTCCCTATTTAAGACGCAAATTGTGCTGCACGCGGAAATTGCATTCATTGACAGGTCGACACTGACAGGATACATTTATCAACATAATACAGTTATCGCTTTGTTTATGGTGTCTTATAACGGGATTAAGTCGTCAACTCTAAAATTGAGCCCATATTTTGCATACTTAAACAAATTCTTCCGGAAAAAATGCTTACGCCACTGCCTAACTTTGTTCAGGTCCAGAAGCATATATGCCACCTGGACGTGACCACACTAACACCCAGTGGGAATGCGGTGCTCTTGCATCTGCTGGAGTGCTCAAAATGCTTGGGCATTGGCGTATTTGGATACGTGCTACTTTGAAGACCTGATGAACACCACTGAGGTCGCGACTACGGTAGCTACCTACAGGGCCCAACATAATATTTAAACCAACGATTCACCACACGATTCGTTATTCTCCTATCTAAAGTGGTCTCAGTGTCGCTCGCATGAAAGGAGCATGAGCAAGAAAGCTTATAAGAATACTATTATTAATATTATTATTATACTAACATAGTTCGTTTTTGCCAAACTGTGTTAGTATGTGTTGAAGCTTGAATGTTTTCTAAACACAAATTGCTTTTAATCGTGATGATTTTCGCTGTTTCTTCTCCATAAGATACAAAACATTCGATTCTTGCAGTAGATTTTGATGTTCTATTAATGCCACTTTATACTTGAAATTCAATTTCGCTCCAAGCAATCCTTTCTACATCATAGTTTCAAATATAGGTAAAGCCTAAAAAAAATATGTAAACTAGGGCACACAATCGATTTCCAGGCCAATAAAGTTCACCTTATAATTAAATATGTAGGTATGGGCCCCAGCAGTATGCAACGGCCCGGCCGTAATAAATTAAATAATCGTTATGATTGCAAAAGGCATCAGCGTCAACAGACATCGTCACTAATCTTATCTCTTACTAATATTATAAATGCGAAAATTTGTGAGGATGGATGTATAAATGTATGGATGTTTGTTACTCATTCACTCAAAAACTATTCAAGAACGGATCTGAATGAAAATTGGTATGTGGATAGTTGGCTTCCTGGAATAATACATAGACTACTTTTTATCACAGAATTCCCACGGAATCGGGATTTACGCGTGAAAATCCTTCCACGTGAACAAAGTCGCGGGCAGAAGCCAGTATCCATATAAAAATCAATTCTTCAAGGTAGGGTGAATACGCCAAACGTCAGCCCCTGCCCAATCTTCGGCCGTCTGTACGTTTTCAGCTTGCGTTCATTCAAAAGGTAATTAAGTGACAATTTTGCTACCTGAATTACAACCTTAGTTCATACACTATATGTACAAACCGTTACTATTCAAATACGTCACTCGCTCTTCGCACAGTGAACTAAGTCGCGACTGCGCCGTTGAAGCGTCAAGTTTGTGTTATAAAAACTTTTTTGCAAAAAATAAAACCGACTTCCATATCAAAACACTACAAAGCCAAAAATAATTTTAATTTCGGTAGTCGGTGTTATTGGTTTTGTATTTTCTTTTTTTTTTCACACCGCCTTCCGAAATTAAAATTATTTTTGGCTTTGTAGTGTTTTGATATGGAAGTCGGTTTTATTTTTTGCAAAAAAGTTTTTATTTTCGCGCTTTTTAGTGGGTCAGTGAATTTTCCAAATCGATTCGTAAATGACGGAGTTATGCGCGAACAAAAAACGCAATGCAGAGTAAACGAAAAGATCATCAAGGTAAATTATTTTTTTCGACTTTTTTTGATTTTTCAGAAACGGCTCGTCCGATTTCGATAAAATTTTCATGGGACCATTTGGGAAGTATACCCTTTCCAACAAAAAAAGAATTTTTCAAATCGGTTGGCAAGCGACGGAGTTATGCGTGGACAAACATAAAAAAAAAAAAAAAAAAAAATACAAACATCCGAATTGAGAACCTCCTCCTTTTTTAGAAGTCGGTTAAAAAGTAGTTTACTTGATGTGAATACCCACACTTCGGGAATTGATATTACTACGATAAGACATTTCTTTTTTTTTGGTTTTGAGCTTTATTATCACTAAAACGTTATTTTTACTATATTTTGAGATAGTTTTTTCAACGTTTTGCGTATTGGCTGCGTATACACTATACAGGCTGATTACTTTTGTATTTTTTCATTGATTGGGTGGGAAGGTAGTCATTTTTAATTTATTTATCAAACTTATTTTCTCAAAATTAAATATGTATTATGACGAGTATATTTTATTAATAAAATATACTCGTCATAATACATATTTAATAAAAAAAAAGTTGTGGAATTATAAAGAAGTTAAGTTTTAATGTAGGTATTGACAATATTGAAAACATATTTACGGTAGCTAATTATGGTTTGGGAATTTGGGATATAAATATAAATTGCTCTTTGGAACTTTCTATCTATGAAACCCTTGTTTATTAGCTTAAAAATATAAATGGTTGGTCGTGAATCTTTGAAGTTTACTTACTTTCATTGATTCATAAACCTGCATGTGACAAAAAGCTCGTTCGTTTTCACTTAACACTTTTAATTTAAGGTACTACAACGACAGAGCAGGTAGATGCAAGGCATTCGCGAAAGCAAAGAAAATTATGTGGTTACGATCGCAATAAAATAAAAGAAGCTCTTTAGGCAATAGCCAATAGGTAATGGGATGCCTATTCGTGCATTAAACTATTTGGCGTCCCACGAACAACGTTACAAGTATTTTATTTTATTGTGATGTTTTACTTACTCTTTATTGGGAAAAAATATATTTTAGTAATAAACAAATACAATTACAAATGTATACTTAGTGTGATATTAGACTCCTGCCAAAATAAATCATATTAATATCTAATATTTGTCACTGTCTTAATTTAAAACATCCTATACCCGGCCGACATTTGAGAAAAACGCGACCGACCATGGGCCGTGAATGGCCGACTATAGGGTTTTTTCGTTCTCGACTCAACTAATCCTTAATACTTTTTTCTTTTAGTAGAAATGTCAACTTTATGCCTATAAACATGAAATAGATATATGAAACTATCCAAAGCGCATCAGAAGCTATCCTGCGTTGCAAACTGATGGTGCCAGAGCGATCCCCAGTCAGAAAATCCGTTAGGGGGGCGACATTTAGCGTATTTACCCTACGTTCTTAAACCATTGATTAAATAGTGATGAAACTTTATTAGGGTGGTCCGAGGACGCGTGAGAAGATTTCAGGAAAAAAGAACTTTATCACTTAATGTGGCGTTGCAACTTATACCAGGAACAGCTAGATTGAAATATAATCCATTATTTAATTAATCAATTAGACATTTATTATCATCTTTTTTTTTCTGAGTGGGAAAATCAAATTACTCCTCCAGCTGTGGGTGATATGACTGATTAAAACCCACCCTGCTCCCTCAGATGCCCTTATATTCCGGGGCTGCGGTATCTCTTTAGAACATTCCCGCAACCCTGTCTGCCGTTTATCATCTACTTAGCCTTTTTCCAACTATATTGGATACAGCTGAGTTCTAGTGTTTTACATGGAGTGACTGCGGATCAGACCTCCACATCTTTTAATGATACCTTCATGCAGCATTGGTTGCAGGCGCAACGCTCTTGAAACGATATAGACAGAGCCGGATTAACCCTGTCAGAGGCCCTAAGGCAATGGCATTCTCGGGCCTCTTTTCTTACTTTGACTGACCAAATCGTGTGTGAACTGAGGAAACGCACATTAAGGGCTGTGGTTTTTAATATATTTGTTTACTTATTCCTAAATTTGTTCTAAAACTGTTTTAATTTGACTACTTAATTTAACGATTTGTATTTTGTGAGATAACAGTGAGGTCCCTAAGTTCACACGCACATCAAATTCTCGTTCGAAGAAACATGTTTTCTTGGTGCGTGCACTGGGCCTGGGCCCCTAGTTGATGCGGGGCCCCTAGGCAGTTGCCTACTCCGCCTAATGGTTAATCCGGCCCTGGGTATAGAAAACATCGTAAGGAAACCTAACTTAAAATGTCCTAGGAGCCTACCTACCTAATACATTTCTACTTGTTAACTAAATGCATTTCATTCATGGCAGGAAGACCTCGACCCATACAATATTTTAAAAACAAAGTTCGATTATTTTATTATTAATTTGTTTCACATTTTTAGAGTAGATACAGAGGACACTCTCATATATAAGTAGTTAGACTTTATGCACAAGGCATAAAGCTGGACTTAATTAATACCTTAGGCATAAACTGTCAAAAAAGGGGCGGTGATATCTTTTGCGCGTGCACTTTTGTAAAGTATTTTTATTAACATACCTACAAACTAACAAGATCCCCCCCCGTAAAAAAAAAAGTAATATGTAGACCTACCCGACTACCCCCTAAATAGGCATCTTATCTTAATATAGTATAAAGCAAAGTCGCTTCCGTCTGTCTGTCCCTATGTATGCTTAAATCTTTAAAACTACGCAACGGATTTTGATGCAGTTTTTTTTAATAGAAAGAGTGATTCAATAGGAAGGTTTTTAAGTATATAACATGCATAATATAGTAGAGGAACACTGATGATTTTTGAGGTTTCTAATGTGATGTCGCAAATAAACACATTTTTTGCGCTTGCATTGCAAACGCTGGCTGAACCCTACGTGATAGATCAAAATAATGTACAACAGTATTGTACACCTTAAAAAGTTCAACAAAAAAGTCCGAGATGGTATATGTCTATCTCTTATAGATAACCCACAACAACCATTTTTTATCCTTTACTTTTTACGAGAAATACGAGCATATTTTACGAAGCGATTTTAAGCAATACAGCATTAATCCTTATCCAATTAAGTATTGATTTAGTATTTACCATAATTATATTGTGCATTTAATATAAGTCAATATTGCCCTTTACAGCATGTAATTTAAATGAATAGTTTCGAAGATATTACAGATTTAAAATGCAAGGACATAGCGGTTCCGGCGCGCGTGCCAATAAATAGCGCGTCGCAGGCCGCGGTTCGCCCTCCGGTAAGTAGTAACTAGTAACCAGCCTTAGTTAGTTAGTGTGCTGAACTACGAGTGGCCCTATTAAAAGGCTGTCAACGTTGTATATAAAGACATTCTATAGTATATTTAATATAAACATTGCACCCGTGCGAAGCCGGGGCGGGTCGCTAGAACGTAATAAATGAATGGACCTATAATATGTGTAATGAACTGTACGCTGTGATTTATTACAATCATTTTTAACCTAACCACTTGTATCTGTTTCGTAAGTTATACCAGTCTTATCGCACTAATCCCTGCGCCCTACATTTTAGCTTCACTTTGCATACATTTCATCATATCTTGAGAGGAATACACACAACAAAGGTCCACTTATCTTTCACACATGGGAACTCAATTATCTTAAGAAAACATTTCAGACTATGTGGTTACTGCAGAAATACGTCTTTTCAATCCTGGTTGGAGTGAAATAAAGCTTAATTGTCGAACTTTCATTATATTTCTCGGAACTTAAGGAAAAGCCACCACGCAGTATTTTATTTTTTTATCTCAGAAAAATACGTATTATGTAAGTGTTTAATTATATGCTAAAAGCAGACAGCACTTATAAACACTTGTGTACAAAATATATTAAATTTTTAAAAAACAACTTCAAAAGCGTTCAACATCTTAATTCAGGATTTTTAGGGTTCCGTAGCCGAATGGCAAAAAACGGAACCCTTATAGTTTCGATATGTCTGTCCGTCTGTCTGTCTGTCCGTCCGTCCGTATGTCACAGCCATTTTATTCCGATACTATTAAGACTATACATGTGAAACTTAGTAGGTAAATGTATTCTATGAACTGCTTTCCGATTTTAAGAAAAAAAAATAAAACATATCTATACTAATATTATAAAGCGGAAAAGTTTGTTAGTTTGTTTGTTTGTTTGTTCGTTTGCTTGAACGCGCTAATCTTCGAAAGTACTGGGTGGATTTGGATGAAATTTGGTATGGAAGTAGCTTGAAGCTTGAGGAAGGTTATAGGCTACTTTTTACCCGACTGCAAAAAAGGAGAGTTATGTTTTTACCGTGATAGAATCCACGGGAGCGAAGCCCCGCGAGAGTACTAGTTTAAAATAAAGGAGGGTCCCATACATGGAACTAGAACTGAAAATATTTTTTTTTCATGAAACCTATGCGTGTGTGGTATCTATAGACAGGTCTTTAAAAAGGATATAAGGGTTTCTAAAACTGCTTTTTCATAAAGTCAATCGTTTAAAAGATATAAGCTTCCAAAGTGGTAAAATAAGTGTTCCCCCCCTCTAACTTCTATAATAATGGAGTGAAAAATCTAAAAAAAATATATATCTGTAGATCTAATGTAAAATTTCAATCAAAATTAGTTTGAACGAAATCGGGTGAGCAGTTTTTGAAATACAGCATATTTTCTAAAACCGTAAATATAACTTTGTAATTCATACAAACACTATGAAAAACAAAGTTATTTAGCGTAGTTGTAAAAATGTAAATAAGTTAATTTTAAGAAATTTTTAAGGTTTTTTTATTCATCAAATAAATATACATATTATATTATTATACGGAACCCTTCATGGGCGAGTCTGACTCGCATTTTTTTTTATTTTCTCAGTAGGTAATGAATTGCACTATTTTAGTAATACCGTAATCAAAAGTATGTAACAACCTTTTTTTTTTTTAACGTGGTAAAATTATCAAATAAGTCCTCCCACTCCGGGCAGGGTGGGAGGGACTGTCAGACTTTTACTGACTAAAATCCACGATGTTCCTTCAATAACCCTTTACATACCGGGGCCACGGTAACGGGATGAGTCCCACGACCCCGGCGGGCTTCGGCCCTCTGCAGAGGGGGCCTCGTCATGTTGCTGACGCTCTTTGAGGCGCGCGTGGAACACGACGCGCCGTCGACCCGGGCATGGGCCATGGTCGGACAGCGAGTTGCCCTTTACTCGCTGTCCGCATGCCCGCGCCTACGGTGGCCGGAGATCGTCGGCCGACGTCCGACGCCGTGGGCGTCTACCACTGCGGCTGGGCTGGAGGGAGGACGCCATCCTCTCCCTCACGCGGCCCGCCTCCTCCTTCGGAAGCATGACTGCTTCGCAGAAGGAGGCGACCGCTTCTCACTCCCTCTCGCCCCGCAGCATGGCCTCGACCAATGCCGGGCGCGAGAGGTCTCCGCCTATCGCCGCCGTGAGGACACGTCGGTGCTCTGCCCAGGCGGGGCAGTCTTACACCGTGTGCTCTACGGTGTCCTCAGGGCGACCCTCGCAGTGGTGACACCCAGGCGTTTCCTCCTTTCCCATCAGACACAGATACCTCCCGAAACTTCCGTGTCCGGTGAGGACCTGCGTCATGCGGTAGGTCAGGACGCCGTGACGCCGATCTAGCCACTCCTCAAAGAGGGGTCTTACCGCCGCAATTGCGGCGTGCCCGGCCGTCGGTTGCGACAGTCGTTCCCTCCATACTGCCCTGAGATCGCGCCGGAGCTCTTCCCGCCGCGCCTCGACTTCTCGAGGCAGCGGGGATACCCGGCGCTGCGCCTCCACGCGCCATTCATATACGCGCTGGTCTGCCTGGCTGCAGTCGCCTCCAGATCCCAGGGCAGCAATCCGGCAAGGAGGTTGGCCGATTCGCCGGCGATCGTGCGGTATCCCCGGATCATTCGGATAGCCATGACCCTCTGGCATGCGACCAACTTTAGTGGTCGCGTCCGGATGCACAGGGCCCACACTGGGGACCCGTAGAGGGCCATGGACCGCACGATGCTGGCGTACAGCCTTCGGCAGGAGGCGTTTGGCCCGCTGAGATTAGGCAGGAGTCGCCTGAAGGCGGCTGCTGCCCGGTTCAGCTTTGGGGCCAAACTCAGGAAGTGCTCCCTGAAGTTCCACCGGCTGTCGAGGACGAGTCCCAGGTACTTCATCGTCCTCCCGACGCCGATGCGAACCTCCTCCACCGTTATGTGGGACTCGGACCGTGGCGCGTTCCGACCGCCATGAAAGCACATGGCCACGGTCTTGTGCAGCGCCACGTCAAGTCCCAACTGCCGGATCCTATGAACGACTGTTGCAACCGCTTGCGTCGCCAGGTCGGCCGCCGCCTGGTGCGACTCTCCCTGCGCCAGGACGAGCATGTCGTCAGCGTAACATACAACGCTGACGCCGTCAGGGAGGTCGCCGCGCAGCACCCAGTCGTATCCGATGTTCCACAGGGGTGGCCCCAAGACCGATCCCTGTGGGACACCGCACGACATCTCTCGCCGGTTCCACTCTCCTCGGTGACCGGGATAGATGACGGCTCTGTCCGTCAGGTAGTCCTCGACTATGCGACGGAGGTAGGTCGGCACCCGGTGATACCGGAGTGCCTCCCTGATGCAACTCCAGGGCAGGGTGTTAAAGGCGTTGGTGATGTCCAAAGACACCGCCAAGACGACCCTGCCCCGGGATACCACGTCCCCCGTCGTGAGGGCTCTCACGCGCATGATGGCATCCACCGTCGAGCGCCCCCTGCGGAAGCCAAACTGGCACTCCGCAAGATCCGGGCCCACCCGATTCAGGTGCCCGAAGAGGCGGTCTGCAATTACTCTTTCCAAGAGCTTGCCCGCCTCGTCGAGCAGCACGATGGGCCGGAATGCGGACGGAGAGTCCGCAGGGCGCCCGGCTTTCTGGATCAGGACCAGCTTTCCCGTCTTCCAGCGAAGCGGAAACTGGCCCCTCTCCAGGCATGCGCTAAAGAGCCCCCCTAGTCGAGGCCCGAGAGTCTCCGAGGCCAGGACCCACGCTTTCCCTGGCAAGCCGTCGGGTCCTGGGGCGGTATTTTTGGCCTTGAGCCGTTGTACCGCCACTCTCAAGTCTACCTCGGTCACCTCTGGAGCGTCGTAGATGTCGTCGTTGCTGTGGTCCGCATTTGCGCCAGCTTCAAGTTCCGTCGGAGACGGAGCCATGGGCGGGGGAGCGTGCGCCCCTCGCGATGGGAACAGGGCGCTCACCACGTCCTCCAAGAACTGAGGCTGGAGACTCTGCGTCAACGGGGGAGCCCAGGGGCGGAGCTTCTCTCGCACCCACTTGTAGGGGCGGCCCCATGGGTCCCCGTCCAGAGTCGCCAGCATCTCCTCCCGGGCCAGTTCCTTGGCCCGCCAGATCTCGTCTCGGAGGACGGTCTTCGCTGCCCTGTAGCCCTCGTACAGCTCCGCCTCTACAGTCGCCGCATCCGAAGGTCGGGTGCGGCGCCTGCGGAACCTGGTGTACCGGCGTCGCGCCGCAACGCACGCTTCGCGCAGCGCTGCTAGCTCGCTCGACCACCAGTACAGCTGACGCCGGGCGCGTCCTTGCTGGACCCGGGGCACGTCGCAGATCTCCGACATGGCCTCCCGGAACCACTCCGCCTCGTCGTTTATGTCGGCAGGCCTGTCCGGGGGTGACCCCCAGGCCTGCACGATCGAGGCTTCCAGGAATAGCTCCCGGTCCATCTGCTTTAGCGCCCATCGCGGACCACTCAGGCCCCGTCGGACCGGCGCGTCTGGGGTCTGGGCGGAGACGTCGAACCGGATATACCGGTGGTCGGAATAGGTCTCCACCTCCTCCACAACGCGCCAGTCGGTGACGCGCGGTGACAGGCTGGGGGTGGCGAACGTAACGTCCACCACAGACTCGCCCGTAAACCGCACGCACGTGGGGACAGAACCCCGGTTCTCGATCACCAGGCCCTGCGCACGGGCCCAGTGCTCGAGCATCCTGCCCCGCCTATAGTCCGTGGACCGGGAACCCCAAGGCGGACTTTTGGCGTTGAAGTCCCCGAGGACGAGGGCGGGGAGGGAACCGAGGGCGACGACGACGTCTCCCAGCTCCGTTAGGGAGTTCTGGAACTCGGCGAGAGTTCGGTTCCGGGAGAAATAAACGCCTACGACAGCGATCTCCCCGAACCGTTCTGCGACGATCCCACGCCCTCTCTTGACGCGATCGAGGGGCGGGGTACCGGCGGCGGCCGATGAAACGAGGGTCACCGAGCCGTCCAAGTCCACCACCCAGTCATTCCTGGGCAGGACAAAATACGGCTCGGCGACCACGGCGACGTTGATCAACCACTGCGCCATGCTCTGGAGCAAAAGTTCCTGAGCAGCGGCGCAGTGGTTGATGTTCGCCTGGAGGAAGCGCAATCGGGCCATTAATCGGGATCCTTTGCAGCCTCCTCCAGGGCCCCTCGCGGGGGTTCAGCCATGACGGCGACGGCGGCGGCAGTAGCGACGGCGGCGGCGGCGGCGGTGGTGGCGGTGACGACGGCGGCAGAGGGCCTACCTCTGCGCCTGGCTTTGGTGGGTGGGGCGCAGGACTTGCCCCCAGCCCGGTGATCGACCGGCTTGCCAACCGCCTCACATGCGAAGCAGTGAGGCGGGGCGGAGCACGAGCCGGCCTTGTGACCGGGCTGACCGCAGCGGAAGCACCTATCGCTGCGGTCTACCTCCGAGGTGCACACGCATGCCGCATGGTTGCCCACTTGGCAGCGGAAGCACCTCAGGGGTCTGGGGTCCAGGACTTTCACCTGCGCAGACACCCAACCAACCAGGAGCTTTCGACCCTCCTGGATCTTTTTGGCCGCCGGGACGGGGCAGCTAACCGTAATGGTTTGCGTCCCCGTGAAGCCAGGACGCAGGGCGCCCGCCCTCACCTGATCGGGAGGGCACACCCCAGTCCTGGCGACGGCGGCCACCACTTCCTCGGCCGTCACGGAGTCATCCAGACCCAATATGCGCATGTCTGCGCGCTTGATGGGTCTGGAGACTCGGGCCTCCTCTGCATTTAAGGACGCTCTGAGCCGTTCGGCCAGAGCGTCAGCGGCAGGGCCACTGGCCGCGCCGGGGATCTTCAGCATCCGAGCCCCCGTCGCAGTGACCCGGTGACGGAGGCCGCCGACGATGCCGAGCTCCGTGATGTCGATCGCCATCCGCGCCTTCGCCAGCACGTCGCGGTACGACACGCCCCTCTTCACCGCGTCCGGCTGCAGTGTGATCACTACAGCCGCGGTCTTGGGGGCGCGCAATCGCGCCGCGGCGTCTCGCCGCCACCGTCGCTCCCTTCTCCGCGAGGACCTGGCTGCGCCAGCAGCCTTCCTCTTCTCCCCGGCCACTTGCCAGTCGGCGCCGGCCGGAGGAGGCTGCTGGGACGGCTGGTTCCTGGCCTGGGCCTTCTTCCCTTTGACCGCCTGTTTCGGCCACGCAGGTGTCGGGGTCGGAGGCGGCTTTGGTGGGCCCAGTTTGGGCTTGGCCGGGGCCGTCTTCGCCCTCGCAGGAGCCGCCGCCGCTGGGGCCGTCTGCCCAGCGGCCGTCTTTGCCTGAGGCGGCCTCGTCGCCGTCCGGGGAGGCTTGGACGCGGCCGCAGCCGCGTACGAAGGCGCCGCCAGCGGGGGTCGCAGCACGCGGCTCTCCAATACGGAGAACCGCTGCTGGAAGGCGGCCAGCTCCTGTCGCACCAGGTCGAGAACCGAGTTCTCCGCTGGTGTGGGCTGACCTTTCTCCTTTTGGCCCCGCGGCGGCGCATTCCGCTGGCCGTCTCCCCAGATTGCGGCCAGGTCCGCCTTAAGGGCGGCTTTCTCCCTCTGGAGAGCCTCCATGGCGGCAGTCAGGCGGGTGACCTCCGGCCGCAGATCGGACATATCGTCCCTTGCAGCCGGGGCCCCGCCGTAAGTCCGCGCAGCGGCCATGATGGAGGCCGTGGCTTCGCCGATCGCATCCTCCTTGCTTCGCCGGTTCCGCTTCCACGAGATGGTGCGGATGGCAGCTGCCACGGCCTCTTCTAGTTTGGCCTCGCCCGAGGCCAGACCAGTGTTGGACTCTCCAGAGGGAGGCCCCCTCCCCGAGGTCTTGCCTCGGCCTTTACCCCGCACGCTAGTGGGGATCTTGCGGGCCGAGACAAGCCCCTCCTCCGACGACGACTCGTCGTCACGGGGGCGCTTGAGGAACTCCTTCTTCCTGTCGGCGTCCCCCTCTTCGCTTCTCACTGCGTTCCCAGAGACTAAGCTCTGGAAGCTCTCGGCGTCCGATGCCGAGTCGGTCTCCGACCCGAGCACCAGCGACAACCTAATGGAATTTTAAAACAAGTCTAAGTTTATTTTATAACCTATGCTATCCCACTGCTAGCCAAACGTATAACAAACGTTTCAGAAATAGTTTTATTGTGCTTACAGCTAAGGAGTGGAATTTTCGGCCATATTCTGTGTTTCTTTAAAACTATAAACTGGTAGTCTTTAAGTCAAGAGTGAATAGGTTACTTTTAGGTAAGCGTGCTTCATCTTTGACCACATCATCGCTTGCCATCAGGTGAGATGGTGGTCGAGCCACGTCGAGGAACGCGAGCTTATTATCAAGAAAAAAAGGTCTCCCTTACAGTCTTCAACTCTTCCTTGAATGAGTTTGTAATATCAAAATTACTAATTGTCAAATAGTTTCCTACGCGGATGACACTGCCTTAATAATAGATGGTACTACTTTTTTTTTTTTTTTTTTTTAGCGTGGTAAAATTATCAAATAAGTCCTCCCACTCCGGGCAGGGTGGGAGGGACTGTCAGACTTTTACTGACTAAAATCCACGGTGTTCCTTCAATAACCCTTTACATACCGGGGCCACGGTAACGGGATGAGTCCCACGACCCCGGCGGGCTTCGGCCCTCTGCAGAGGGGGCCTCGTCATGTTGCTGACGCTCTTTGAGGCGCGCGTGGAACACGACGCGCCGTCGACCCGGGCATGGTCCATGGTCGGACAGCGAGTTGCCCTTTACTCGCTGTCCGCATGCCCGCGCCTACGGTGGCCGGAGATCGTTGGCCGACGTCCGACGCCGTGGGCGTCTACCACTGCGGCTGGGCTGGAGGGAGGACGCCATCCTCTCCCTCACGCGGCCCGCCTCCTCCTTCGCAAGCATGACTGCTTCGCAGAAGGAGGCGACCACTTCCCACTCCCTCTCGCCCCGCAGCATGGCCTCGACCAAGGCCGGGCGCGAGAGGTCTCCGCCTATTGTCGCCGTGAGGACACGTCGGTGCTCTGCCCAAGCTGGGCAGTCCTGCACCGTGTGCTCGACTGTGTCCTCAGGGCGACCCTCGCAGTGGTGACACCCAGGCGTCTCTTCCTTACCCATCAGACACAGGTACCTCCCGAAACTTCCGTGTCCGGTGAGGACCTGCGTCATGCGGTAGGTCAGGACGCCGTGACGCCGATCTAGCCACTCCTCAAAGACGGGTCTTACCGCCGCAATTGCGGCGTGCCCGAGATGGTACTACTTAGGCTGAAACAAAATTAAATTCATTCATTTATTCATTTAACAATATACATTGTGTGTGAAATTATCCTATAAAACTACAGTTGCAATACAATAATAAAAATAAAAATAACATAGTCAAAAAATATAAATCCTATACGTTCACAACATTAACACATAATATTAAGTTCTTGTCAATTAGATGAAATAAAAAAAAGAAAACATAGTAATATACAAGTGCAAACATATGGTCATAAAGTTACAAATCATCAATTGAGTAGAGACACTTATCCAATAGGAAGACCTGAAGATTTTTCTTAAATGCGGATGTGTAAATAATGCTTTTTAGGGATAAGGGTAATTTATTAAATATTTGCACTGCTTGGTAACGTGGACTGTGCTTCACTATATTTAAGCAAGGACTAATTTTATTATTTAAATCCTTCCTGCGCGTATTCTCCCTAACCAGTCTTTCCTCTAATGTCTCATATTCGTGCATATACTTTTTAAGGTGAGTCAGGAGTACTAACACGTAGAGGCTGGTTACGGTTAGGATTTTTAGATGTACAAAGTGTGGACGACAACTCTGTCTTTGTGAAATTCGGACAATGGTTCGTATGGCTCTTTTTTGAAGGACGAAAGCTCTTTGGCAATTATAATTATAGCTATTTCCCCAAAATTGTATGCTATATCTTAATCTAGATTCAATTAGTGCGTAGTATACTATTTTTAATTGTCTAGTGTCAATTTCATCACAAAGGGTTCTCAATGCATAACATGCAGATGATATACTTGCATCTATAGTGGCTAGCTCTTTCTTCCAATTGAGCGATTCGTCCATATATTCCAAGCGCCCAAGAATTTTGCTTCACTCACAAGTTCTATTTTGATTTCATTGAGTTTAACCTCCATGGTATCTTTATTCGCTTAAAAAAAAACTGTCATGAAATGGTTAAACAGTAATCTTTTAACCCTTAACATAGGAAAAACCAAGTACCTAACGTTTTCTCTAAAGAAATGCAATAAACCCCCTAAAAACTTTACGATCTCTGCTCACACATGTCAACGTACGGAATGTTGTTCGTGCATAATAGTAAGTAGATCTGATACAATCAAATACCTGAGTGTAATAATTGACGACGCTTTAAATTGGCACGCACACATTGATAACGTATGTGGGAGAGTTCGTAAACTAATATTTTGTAATAAAACAACTCCGTTACTCCACTGATCGCGTCACCTTGGCCTTGGTTTACGATTCCTTCTGCAAGACATCCCTAATTAAACTTAAGAGGGCATAGAGAGCCGTCTTAAAAGTGATGCTTTCCAAAAACTTCAGGCACTCAACGGTAGACGTTGATGAGGAGCTTTGGGAATGTTACATTATTCTGCGGAGCTTCTCCATTGGCTTATCAACAGAATCCCTACTATATTACTAATACCTGCCAAATATTTATCTATACAGAGGAAGATACTAAAAGAATCCAGTTTTCATATTAAATTAAGCTTACGTATCGCACTGTTAAAATGATAGTCGCATAACTCAAAGATTGTTATTTCTGATGTTATTCCTTGGAAAAAATCTCCGATTTTTTATAAGTGTATAAATGAAATGTAAAATTGTAATATCATTTTAATATCTTGTTCAATTACTTTACATAACTACACCTTCGTAAGTTTGCTTTGATGTGATTTCGTTGGCGTTTATCACTATTATCGTGACGACTAAAAATAATGGTGCCTGATTCTGGAAAAAAAAAATATCCAGGTTCATACAATAGGTCGCTACAGAGGATTTATAAAAAGTAGGTACAGAAATGTACCTATTTTGTTTATTCTATGTCAATACTAAATTGTGAAGCAAACACTTAGGACCCCTTTTTACAATAAATAACGTCTTAATAACGACTATGTTTAGCACATATAAAGTTTATGTCTAGATGATGTGTAGGAAACTAATGTTAGTATACAAATAATACATTAGAAATAATTTTAATGACGGGCGAATTTCTACCACTGCCGAGTTTTACTTAAGTATTATTATTAATTATCAGCCTCTTCTATACAAGGCTAGAGGCTCACTATCTTATTTTTATTCCTTCCTCATTTAGCATCTCAAACGCATATAATAAGTTATCAGTTAATTTTTAATCGCATACCTTTAGTATAGAATAATTCTACGAAGCTGCTAAATAAAATAGTTAATCTGCATATGTGCTAGTTGTAAAATCAACAGTATCAGATGAATAAATACTCCTACATCAAATATAATGCAATGTTTTCAACTAATTTATTCACTATTATCAGACAGAAGTCTGTAAGTAGATAACATGTAATATAAAGGCCATATACCTAGTGCCATAGTATGCCAGAAAACGCTATACTTTTTCCTTCATAATAATCGTAAAAACCTTGGTTAATTATTGAGCCAATAACGTTAACCCATATAGTTTCATGTTTATTACCTTACATACCAATAGATGTTACATAACCATAATAAACGCTAAAACAATACAAAGCTCACATAACCCCTATTACTTGTTTATATAACCTCAAAATAAACATCACGTAAGTTTTCACTTATTCCAAACAAACAATTTTAACACATTGTTTTCAAAATGGAATTATGCATAACAATAATCGTTTTCGCAATACATGAAGAATGTTTCACATTATTGTGGAACATGTTTATCTAATAAATTACTGATCACTTACACAGAATTTGTTATATCTGTCATCTCGCATGAAAATGCGTTTTCGGCGAGATGACGATGAGTTGCTCCAGAATACGCCTGTTTTGTTTATGAGAGTGTGACTAATCGTGTTAGTACAAAAATAGCTTTTTTTAATTTTAAATCTCGTTGACAACGTGTGTTAAAACGTTACTTTTTATTATTTGTTTTTGTAGTCATTTTATTTTGGGTGACACGACGACGCTTGGGACATATGAATAAACCATATTTTAATTTTACGAGTGGCATATTTTTTTTTAACATTACAGTTGTTAGTGACTTTGACCGCATAAATTTTCCACGAGCTTTTTGCTAGCCCTTTAAAATTTATACGATGATAATAAAGTTGGCTTAATAAACGTTATTATCATCGTAAATCGTTAAAGGTGTCTTCTTGTTCCATCCGTTTCTGAGATTAGGCAGGACAAACAAATAATTTAAAAGCGTTGAGTTTAAGAAGTCTTCTAAACATAAACAAGCATATATTTCTCTAAGATCACATTAAGAAGCGGTGGAATTTAATAAGTTTAATATAAATTTCCGTAGTTGTTTCTGTTTTTCGTTAGGCGCCACTTTTGAAATACAAAATATTTATTTTGTGAGAAAGCTATTAGTTGCCTCGGTTTTACTTTTATCATAGGTACTGTATGCGCTGTTGAGTGAGGCGCACACAGCTTGGATGTATGTTTGTAATGAAAGTCACTGATAGCAAACTAAAATGATATACTATATTGATTACTGAACTATCGCGTAACTATGCTAAAATGTATGAAAAGTGAATGATTGCTAGTGAGTACAACTGTGTATGAATTTTGAACGAGTACTGACGCATAACAATATAATTTGTACGAATTGACGTAAAATTGCTGGTACAACAAAGTTGTAATTAAAGCTCGTAAAGTCGTTCCTAAGGTTGTCTGGAAGACATCCCTCTCAGCGATAAGACCGCTATTGTAACGAAATTTTTAGCAATATGGTTATTTAAGTGTGTTTCAATTATTGGTGTAATATAAAGTATATTCTATTTATCTAAATCTATCTGGTCTTTGTAAAGTTTGGATCTGGGTGTTTGTGCACGTGAGTTGATGATTGTAAACATACCCACGATACAAGGGAAATTCCTAGTTTAACTTAACATAACAGAATATACAATATACAACGTGTAACGGAAACCCCATATCTATCCAAAAGGACTGAAGACAACATCTGGTATGGAGTCTCTATGCACAGTTTCAGCTCAAAATAAGTGACTCACAGAATTGACCCCAAATTATTAGTTTCATATGTTTCTTGAATACCAATAATAACAAACGTGTCACAGCACTATGAGGGTCATCACTTTCCATGACACTTGCCAATAAAACGAAAATTCTACTCATTCTTCTTAATTTGAAAAATTCGGTCTCTGGTATCAATGTATTGAAATTTCTAATAAGCTCCGCACATGTAGACATAGGATTAGAAAACCCTTGCCATATCGTTTGTTATCATCCAAAGAAGCCGTGCACTCGGTATGTATGTACCCTTTAAATTACTCGTTGTATAATGTTACCACTGCTAGGCCACAAGCATTGATATACTAAAAACCCAGTATATCAATGGCCACAAGCCTCCTTTCTATGAGAGGAAATGAGCCGTAATCCACTTCGTAGGCTCAGTGGGGGTTGGTAGATGTCTTCGGATTTTTCAGTCCTCGGACATGTAGATTTCCTCACGTTGTTTTCTTTCACCGTTTTGAGAAATGTGGTGATGATGACATTTAGGTTTGCGACGAAATGTGCCTGCTTTGGATTCGTACTAATGACCTTCACTCATATAAAGTAGTAACTTAAAGTAAGTAGTAGAGACAAGAATTCATTTTTTATTTAAGTTTAATAGAAATGTAGGTAGAATTGACATTACTAGCAATCTTGTTAACCCCTCCAACCATGCTAAATTGCTTGTGTCTGGAGTTCACGGCAATAATCTATTGGGTGGGGTTCGAACCCGCGACCTTTCAATCACAAGTCTGACACATTAGCCATTAAGCTATTGACGCTTTCAAATTTTAATTATCACATATACATAGGTCTCTAAGACTTTTGGAAGCTCTCCGGCCAACCAGACAATCAAGTCTAAATAGCACCATTGATTCAAAACGCTTTCTAGAAAGCCTGATGAATTTCTTCTATAATGTAGATATTGTTTCAACTCAATTCTTTCACTAAGTCAATTAGAAATAGTTGGTTGCCTTTATTCCGACCCTTAACGTATTCTGAAGTAGGTAACGAAACAGATTTCAAGATTATCTAACCGACAGACAAAACGAAGCCAAAACAATTGAAGTCAGAAACATGACATCCGTAATAAATATTCCAATGAATAGAGGTGTACTTAAAACCTTTACCCGAAAACTAACCTTGATACGCACTATTCAAGGTTCTAATTTGCATGTACACGGGATCACAAGAAATGTTATTTTAACTAATAATTTTATCTTTTAATGGAAACTTGTAACTCTCTGATCCCATTATATCTCGCCATCAGTTTTAAAGACTAACTGTTTTGTAAATACAATTACAAGTATGACTAATGTTTATCCGTCTTTATGTGTTTATTTTCTAAACTGGGGATTCGATAGTTTGGGCCGATGGCCGTCTATATGGGTCATGGCGATGGTCGCTAGGGTTTATGGGGAACTTTGACCCAATTCTTATTTCTTGTAACAAAAAAACTACTGGCCTTGGCCCTTCGTTGAAGAGGGGTCAAGAGATTGTTTATAAGGTCAGGGAAAGCAGTTGTAAGTTTCAATTGCCTCCTAGCGTCGAGTTCTTCAATGCTGAGGATCGTGAAACCCCCGTGGAAATAGCTTCTCCGTGATGGTGTTCCGCCATCTCTGTCTGTTCTTGGCATCGTGTATACATGTAGTTGGACGTCCAGGGTGGACCAGCCCAGATCAACCTACCTTGTTTGACTACGGCCTCTATGTCGTTTCCCATAAACCTTGCGATCAAGATTGTGGCTTTCTTTCCTGGCTATGTAACCGAAAAACTCCAGTATTCTTTTTTAAAGAGAGCTAGGAATGTGTGTAGAATTGACATTACTAGGTGTCTTGTTAACCCCGCTCTTGTCCGGAGGTTGGGGTTCGAACCCGCGTCTTCTTGATCGCAAGTCCGACACCTTAGCCATTAAGCTATTGACGCTTAGTCTGTGAGAATTACACGCGATGCATAGTTCTTTATGTTATTAAGATTGTTTTATCAGCATCAAAATTTGGCTAGTGTTGATATAAAAATCAATTAAAAAATAAACTTTCTACCAAATACGACGCTATAATAGACGCTTCTAAAATTAACTTAACATAACATAATCTGCCTATAACGTTACTACTGCTGAGATACAGGCCTTCTTTCTATGAGAGGGAATGGGCAGTATTCCATCACGCTGACCCAGTACGGGCTGGTGGATTTCGCATATCTTCGGATATTTTGGACCTAGAACATGGCCTCCTAGTTTCCTCACGATGTCTACCTTCACCGTTTTGAGAGTAATGATGATGATGAAGATTACACAAAGTTATTGTGTCTGCCTGAGTTGAAACATATGACCTACAATTCGCATAGCAACGCCTTATTTCATTCTGTATATTAAGAAAACAAAGTCTGTAACATAATATAATGTCGTCTTATAATATGTGAAATGCTATGTTGGTACTAAAGCAATAGCTTTAGCAATTAGTAATACCTAGCTAGCCATTGCAATGTCAGTAAGTTTTTTTTGTTTTGTTTTATCTCTACTTTCACGCTTATTGTTTAATGCATGCCGTGACAGGCTTTAATTAAGGCTACACTATTGTTCATAATAATATTGTAACTTGTAACATGTTTATTGGTGTATGCTTTGTTGGCTGTCCTTAAATAAATAAGTAACTAAACATCGATGACAAATAAGTAGTAATTATCTAACGATGTACGTCAGCACTAAAGAAAACCTATCCACTCATTAGCCACCTCTAAAAGTTGTAAAAATCGTAGTTCGTTGAAGTCAATCAGATAAGTCATTGGTCAGTTGAACCGGAGCCAAGTTGTAACGATCTGGCTCAATGGCTAGTCGACTGTGTGTATCGGAAAGGTGCACACGTAATCGATCGTGTTCTGTAGATTCTGATTTCATTTGAGCAGCTGTAGAACTATTTATTTATTTGGAACTAGCCGTGACTTCGTTAGCGTGGGATATTTGTGCCGCTTAAATATCGATACCGCAGGAATTCTGGAATAAGCCACTTTTTGATATTTTTTCGGTGAGAAAGTCATCAAATGACTCTTTCCGCTATGCGTAGAGCGGAAGGGAGTGCTTGACTTCTACCGACTACAAATCCACCATGTTCATTCAACTGCCCTTACGTTCTGGGACCACGACAAGGAATAAGTCTAGTTGCCTTCTCTATCTTCCAGTGAAAAGCCATTAAAATCGGTTCAGCCTTTCTGTGGCATGGCTGAACCGATGAGCCCGAATAAAAAGAAAGGCAGACCTCCACAAAACAAACAAATATTTATTAAAAAATTGTTTGTACTTTTGTATCATGTACTCTATAAGCAGTTTTCACAAATGTTTATAGGTACATGATACGAAACACTTATTTTTTGAAACCATGGACATAAATTTGAATTACATTTATAAATAAAAATGTAGTATAAATTTGTAAGGCATTTAAAAGATCGTGAGCAATCTGTTCCCCGCGGGTATCGAATCCGGACGCTCAGCTCAGCAACAAATTGCTTAACCACTGCGCCAATTGCCATTAGATTCATTTCGTTTCAGCAGGCGCTCTCGAATGAAATATTGGATAAATTAACTTTTACGTCGCAACATCAATAATCTAATTGCTCAAATACATTAAAGAGATTAATGTGCTTATATAAATTCGTATTTATATGAAGATGAAAGCAGAGTTTAATGGTCTTTTAAATGATGGTCACATTAAATGTGAGTCACCTAGTAAACAGAGACTAAATAATTATAGCTTCACGAGTAGGTAAAAGTCGGTCCGTGCATGGGCAAACACCTTTGCACATTGAAATTTGCGAAAGCCTACGTTGAAGACATGACTGCTTGGCGATGATTCCTTCCTTTTTTTTCTTTTTTTTTTTATTGAGAATATGCTCGCACTTGAACACCATCTCACCTGATGGCAAGTGATGATATGGTCGAATATGAAGCACGCTTACCTAGAAGTAACCTATTCACTCTTGACTTAAATAAGGTTATAGCTATCGGGAAATAGACTCCGGCAGGGAATTCCACTCCTTAGCCATACGCACTGTGAAAGTATCCACAAAACGTTTCGTGCGTATAGGTGGTATGTCCACCATGTAACGATGGCGCATCGCCTATGTCTTATAGTCCGGTGATGGAACGGGCATGGCGGAATTAGATTGTGTAATTCCATCGCACACTCCCCGAAATGTAACCGATAGAAAACCGATACACTTGCAACTCGTCGTCGATGTTCAAGGCTCTGCAAGCTTTGACTCGACCAGTGAGTCGTCCAATGAGTCTCTTGGCCAGTTCTGAAAATGTGGCTTCCCTGGCTTAGTGTGATTGCGTTATCGACTAGTCTATTAACAACTCCACTTTCGTGAGTGCGTCTTTTTATATATATTTTTTTGCATACGATTTGACAGATTTTCTTTTTTGTTTAAGTTTTATACTTCATTTTCAATGCTTTAGTTTCCTTGATTAGTAAGTTTATTTTAATATTTTATAAAGCTTTTTATGTGAATGGAACACTGTAGACTCTTGGATTCATTTTTAAATTTTTATTTGTATTTTGTGCTGTGTTAATTATACTGTTTAACCTGTATTATAGATACATTGTTAAAATTAATGATGTTTTGCAAAGAGTAACCGTGGAGTTTCTTGCTGGTTTAAACTCACCTGGTTCCTTCAGTTGCTTTTGTGAGTCTAGGCCGCGGTATCTCATTAGAACGTTTCTATTTTATATTTACTTTTTTTTATTTATTTTTTTATTAATATTATTTTCTATTTTATAGTTCCGACTAGAAGTCGGAACCGCAAGCAACGGTCACCCGTGAGATCACAAAACTAACTAGACATATTAATGATACGAACATAGTTTCAAACAATTATCGCCATTTGAACTTGATCTAGCACAAAGAGACCGCTGTATTTGATTAGACAGCCCTGTATTGGGAGCCTGCCAAACGGGTTCCGTTCGTAAATCATAATAATATCTCCAATAACAATGCGCTGTCATACGTCATGAGTTGATAAACGGTTGGGAATTGATCGTAATTGTGACTAATTGGTCTTAGTCTTTAACGTAAAGAAAACCTGACTGGTTAATGTTTGCCTGCGTAAGTAAAATAACTTTTTTTTAGAGAACTAGCATTGTGGGTAGAATGCACATTACTAGCAATATTGTTAACCTCTCCAAGTAAATTAAATATGCTTATGTCTGGAGTGGATTCACGGGGTTCACGGCAATAGTGTTATGGATTCGAACCCGCGACGTCTCGACCACAAGTCCGACACAGGTATTGATGATTTTAACTCATGCCATCTTATATTTTTGTTACTGGTGACAAGGCTGGCGCAATTGTTGAGCGATTGTCTGCTGTGCTGCGTACCGCAGGTTTGATTCCCGCACCAGAAGAAACGTTTATATTGGCCTACAGATAGTTGTTTCGTGTCTTCATTTTTTAAATGCACTCACGATATAGGAGACATTCCTCCATTAAAAACATTTTTATTGATTATACTATAGGCGGTAAATAAATATTATAGGCTTGGGTTTGACCACCATCTTACCTGATGGTAAACGATGGTGATGAAACGATGATAAGTCAAAATGCGACATCTCATTATTTAATAGTTATAATCCGCACTGGACCTGCGTGTTGGATTACGGCCCAATCCATTTCATAGAGAGAGGAGACCTTTGTCCCGGAAAAAAATGAATCAACATATAACGTTCCCAACGCTATATGTTGATTCATTCAGCTAAATTACTAATTAAAACCTAATGCTTTCACTCTATTTCTCGTCCTTTTGCGGATCCAAAACGAATGTTTGTTTCAATTTTTCATGGGGAATGAAAATCTCTTTGTAACGACTTGAAATGCGTATTTATCATGGATTAATGTTATGACTATAAGTTACTCGGTAGTCGTTTAAAAGATAAATCTTTCAAGACCTTTTTTAATACCCGATGTTTGTTTCCATTTAGGTTGAAGTGGGTTAAGCTTAAAAGCCAAGGTTCTTAACTTTATGCCAGCAAAAAATACACACCATTTCATTTGTAAGACTGAAATAATGAAAAATAAAGAGTGAGATTACATACAACAATAGATTCACGACAGTATTTATTTGGTAATTCTGCCAAAAGTTATTAAAGCTTGAATGCAACATGCAATAAATGTCTATCTGTACCTACATACATACATACAGAGGATGCAGGAATGCTACACACGCAACTTCATGACAATATTAACCAAAAACCAGTAACTCATCGTACCTGAGCCGAAAATTTATTCTAGTTGAATTGTGAATATTCTTCGAGGGCTGGCGAAACCCGTCAAGTAAATGTTTGGGTTGCTTGTTGCATCACATAATTTGCATCTTTTTAACCCATTTAAAAAATTGAGGAGGTTCTCAGTTCGTCTCAAACTTTTTTTTTATGTATTTTCCCCGATTACTGGACAAGGGCGGGACCGATTTGGAAACTTCATTTTTTGTTTGAGAGGGTATACTTTCTAGTTGGTCCCATTGTCATGAAGTCAGGATCTGATAATGGAAACCTTGAGAAATCGAGGGAACTCTTCAAATATTATATTTAAGCACACCTATAGCGATTTGGGTATTTTTCATAATATCTTATGCAGTTGCTCCCGAAAAGCACCATTTTGTGAAGTAGAACTGATGATGAAGATCACAGATGGCCACCGGAACTACTCGATAATAAGTATTTCATTGGTTGCGATTCGATTACTTATATTATGCTCGTCACAATGCAAATGGTCATGTGGAGCTGATGGTGAAATACCAGGTGAAATCCGCAATAATTAACAGCTTAGCTAACAACATAGGGAAAAGAAATATTTTGCAAAAGGTGATAAGAAGGTGACATTTAGGCTCTTGTAACTAGGTAAATTAAAAATCGACAAACTAAAAAGAGTGAAATAAAAACCTTTTACCAAAAAATTAAACCGACTCCCAAAAAACACTGCAAAGTGAAAAATAACTTTTATTTCGGAAGTCGGTGCCAAAAACAAAAATACAAAACTAAAGTCACCGACTACCGAAATTAAAGTTATTTTTCACTTTGCAGTGTTTTGCAACTACTTATATTCATTTACAAAATATTGCTTTTCCCAATGTTGGGCCGTTAATTGTTGAGGAGTTCTCCTGGTACTTCACCAGCAGCTTCACTTCACTATATAAAACCACATTCAAGTAATCGAAGCGGAACACATGAAATACTTATATATTGAGTAGTTCCAGTGGCCATATGTAGTCTTCATCATCAGGTCCACTTCACAAATGGTGCTTTTCGAATGCAACTACACAAGTTACTATAAAAAATACTCAAATCACTATAGGTGTGCCTATAATATTTGAAGAGTTTCCTCGATTTCTCCAGGATCCCATCATCAGATCCTGACTTGGTGACAATGGGACCAATTTCGAAGTATACCCTTTCAAACAAAAAAAGAATTTTCCAAATCGGTTCAGCCGTCTTCGAGTACTCACTCGGTGATGATACATTAAATATATATATATATATATACGCGTCGAATTGATAACCTCCTCTTTTTGTCGTCGGTTGAAAAAGAAATCGTTTTTGCAAAAAATAAAACCGACTTCCATGTCGAAACACTACAAAGCCAAAAATAACTTTAATTTCGGAAGGCGGTGTGAAAAAAAAGGAAATACAAAACCAATAACACCGACTACCGAAATTAAAGTTATTTTTGGCTTTGTAGTGTTACATAGATGCTTATGAAAAATCACAAATAAACAAAAAATAACAAAAAATAAAACCGACTTCCCAAAAAATACACTGTAAAGTGAAAAATATCTTTAATTTTGGAAGGCGGTGTCAAAAACGAAAATATGTACAAAACTAAAGATACCGACTACCGAAATTAAAGTTATTTTTCACTATGCAGTGTTTTTTTTTTGGGAAGTCCGTTTTATTTTTTGTTAAAATCATTTTTCATAAGCATTTATGTATATTTGAGAGTTCAGGAGAGGGTTGTTGCATATTGCATTCAAGATTTCATTGTTTATTTCGGATGAGTCCGCTCTAAACCTCTATCACGCCTGATGGAAAGCGATGGATGAGGTCTAGGATGAAATGAGCGAGCCCAGAAGATGCCTGTTTACTCATGATTTAAAGGCTAACGGGTCATTGGTAGGGAACATGAAGCCGATAGAGAGTTCCACAACTCGTCTACATGTAATTTCCGCAAAGTAAGTCCTTATTCGAATGTAATCTAGATAATATCAACTTTATGATATAAGGAAAATAATTTTAAGTAAACCATCTGAAGTTTACGATGTTAAAAGGAGATCAAACATTTTTCTCTTAAAAGCTTTTCGGATGATGATTATTTAATCCGTGTCACGAAAGGTTACACTTTACAAGAAGCATAAAGCAAAAAGTTTTATTTAAATGTTTAATATGCTAGATATTAAAGTCTATAGAGTACAGTCAACAGAAGTGGTAGATAAGTAAGCAGCATGTATACGATCCTGCCCCTTTTTTATTTATTAATGATGGAAAATTATCCAATGACTGTCTCCCGATCTGGGCAAAGCGACAGAGTGTGTCAGACTTTTACTGACTAAAATCCATCCGTGTTCCTTCATATGCCCTTTGTGTTCCGAGGCCGCGGTAACTCTTTCAACAATTCTGCAACCCCGGCAGAAGAACGATCCTCCTCATAAGCCTCCTTCTGAACCATCACACTCCTGCGAAAGGAGGCCACTTCCATTTTTTATCTCCGCCCGCATAGCTATACTAATGACAGTTCAGAATACTTATGATCTGATTGACATTGTAATTTTGCATACACATCACAGCATGCAAAATTACAGCCAGGATACTTATATCCTGGCAGTAATTTTGACATTGCAAGTAAGAAGTGGCTGAGCAATGTATGTAGTTAATGGATCTAGAATCACTTTAAATTGTGAATGACATTACGGTGTTATTAGTTACAAAATTGGAGTGCAGGTTTCAATTCCAGGGAAAGTATTTAAACAAGGATATTTATCATATTGTTTTTTTTCCGTACCATAATGTCGTTACAGTAATTGCTGAAAGCTAGGATACATTTAATTCATAAATCTACTTAAAAACATATATCAAATAAAAGTAAAATATTTTTGCCATACTACAATATAAGACGTAAATAACTACTTATTAATGCTGATTCATTGTTACAACGCTCATTACTGAAAATAATGATTATTGATATTGGCCCTATTAGCACCAGGCCACAGAATTATGGACACTGTTAGGGCGCAGTAAAACAAAATTAATTTAATTTACAATAATAATTAAAGATATCGATAGATTACAAAAAGATTAATACAAAATGTCAATAGATTAATTTTTTTTTTTGGAACCATAAACTAATCATCCTTTCCCGATACTTTTTGATTGAATGTGTATTATATTTAAGAATGTTCAATGCACTAGAATAATGTTACTTTCCTTTAAACTGTTTTGTTAACTGTACCGTGAACACGCTCAAATGGTCTACATATTGCATGGAAAGTGCAGCTTAATATAACTTCAGCGGAATATGAAAATTTTCTCAGAGCTTGGAAGATATTCGAATAATACATTCGATGGCGCAGTTACTGAGTAACAGGCCGTAGATTCAAGTCTTTGTGATTCAAGTATTTCTGCAAAAAACCTCGAAAGGCATACTTTGAGTCGCTCTGCGTAGTAAGTCTGTGTTATTGTACTAAATTCTGAAACATTCTCGTCTGCTTAGCCTTTTCCAACCGTGCAGCTGAATACTAGGGTTTTACATGTGGCTAATGTCTCACTGACCTCCACACCCTAGTAGCAGGGTAACACGATATATACCTTGCTAAGAGTAGTGGCAGATTTTCTAGCTACTAACTACCCGTTACGACTGTCTAAGATGTTCCAATGACAGCTGGAATCAACGGTTTAGCCTGCTTCCCGAGGCACGGAGTCATCTCGAATTCTCGATATAGTTATTTATTATGTTAAGATGGTCACTCATCCACCAACCGACTTCAGCAAGCGTTGCTTGTGTGCCCCAGCGGCACAAAAACGTGCCAGTAAACAAGTATTAGTTGAGCCCCGCTGGCACAAATTTGTGCCACCAAACCCCGACCGATTTAAAACTGATTTTGTAGTAAAGATAAGTCTTAAAATCGCTTGTGACCGGGGTCAGATTACGCTTACGATAAGAGCCCGCCCGCGGTGCTTGACGGATGGTTGACGTAAATAATGGCGGTCCTTGAGAGGATAAGTTATTTAATAAAAGGAGAACCAACAGCTAATCTACATTAATTGCAGTGGTATACTTACGTAACTTAAAGCCAAATACATGTTCTCACGGATACAAATAGAAAAGAAACAAAATAGAAATATAGAAATAACATACATAAACATAGCATAAAGCCCCACAAAAAGTCAGCATTCAGCCGATTAAGCGCAGAATATTATTTAGTAATGAAAGGGTTAAATGAGAATTCCGTACACAAAAAGTTAAAGTCCTTGCTCACTCGCACTATAAATGAGTTTCGTCTGTATCAATTAATCTTGAAAGTCAACCCATGTAGGAGCTATTATTTAGCCACGAGCTCCTCACTCACGCATTCACGAAAGAATGAAAAAATATTAGAAAGAAAGTATTGATACCCTGATTATCTACCTTTTTCATAAACCTGTCCCTTTACACCCTTTCTATCAAAACTATAACTAAAATTTAAATGTATACAGCCCAAAAATATCCAAAAGCAAGTTGAATGACCTGAGTGCAGGGTAATGCAGTTTACGCGGAGCAATGATCGACTGATGGATCCGATTGCTCACGTATTCGAATCGAAATTTATGGATAAGTTTTATATCCAGATATTCCACACACTGGCACAAATACTGGTTTCTGTATGTGAGTTCGCTAGCGTGAAAAAATCTTTTGCAAGTCTATTTCTTGGGTGGAGCAGTGGCAGCGACCTCTCGCGCCCGGCTCTGGTTCTGACCATGGTGCGGAGCGAGGAGGAATGAGATGCAGTTGCCTCCTTCTACGAAGTGAAGCAGTCATGCTAGTGAAGGAGAAGGCTGAACGCGTGAGAGAGAGACAACTCTCTCGGGCGTGAGGAAGAGAGATAGTCCCAGCCGCCGCGGGAGATCGCGAGTGGAGAAGCGGTGAGCAGGGGTAGCTCACCGTCCGGTAAGGACCAGGCCCGGGTCAACGGCGCATTGTGTGCGCTGAAAGAGACGTCAGCACTAGAGACGGAACCCCATAAAGCCATTACCTACCGGAATTACGGGAATTTTCTAACGAGATACCTCGGCCCGGGAACTCAGGGGCAGCTGAAGGATCAGGGTAGGTTTTAGTCAGTATGATCGACCCGGCTGTAATTATTTAGCCACTAACTCCTCGGACTCTCTAAACTATCTAGTCGCTACTGTGACCACAGCAGTCGCCACTAAAATAAAAAACTCATTCGAATGCATGACATAAGTACTGAAAGATGTAAATTAAGGTTAATTAAATGTCGATGAAATTGGCTGTTTATTTTGGTTCACCTCGATTTCCCTATGTTTAATTGACAGTTTAATGCATTCGTCGATAAGTGGCATGCTTTGAAAGCATTTGTATGGAATATAGGCAGCATTTTGATCTAAACATAGGTCTGACAGTCTGTTTTTTTAATTGTCACGCTTAAATCATCATCAACAACTAAGTCGCGTGGGGCTTCGCTCCCATGGACTTTATCACGATAAAAACATAACCCTCCTCTATTGCAGTCGGGTAAAAAAGTAGGGTATAACCTTCCTCAAGTTTTTAAGTACTTCCATACCAAATTTCATACATATCCACCCAGAATTTTCAAAGATTAGCGCGCTTAAACAAACAAAGAAACTTCTCCGCTTTATAATTTTTAGTATAGATAATTAATAAATACTAAATTAAAGATCCGATAATTAGATGGGTCGTGGCAAACCGAGGAAAGATGGTGGGACGCTTTGGGTGCCTTTCTCTTGAATTAGCGAGAGGAGACACACCATCAGTGTGGAAGAATGGGAGAGAGATATGGAAGGAATGGGGGAGGGCCTTTACTCAGGAGTGGGACAGAACAGAGTAATAAAACAAATAGATTGGATTTCATTCCAGTGGAATTCTCTGCCGGAGTCTGTGATTCCTGATAGCCCGGGAGTTTTTAAGTCAAGAGTGAATAGGTTACTTCTAGGCAAGTGTGCTTCATCTTCGACCACATCATCGCTTAACATCCGGCGAGATGCTGGCCAAACGCAAGCTAAAAACATAGGTATATATTTTTTAAACTATGTTTTTATTTTATGAAACCATGAAACCTTATTTTTTGTAAAACACTGTAATTTCCGGCCTTCACTCTGTCAATATTTTTCTCTCGAAGCGAAATGTGGACGGTTTTATCGCGTCATTCCATTTCAATTAACTGCGGCCAATTTTATATGAAGCTTTTCAATTAATTTCTAATCTTTTTAGAAATATCTGACATTTGAGAAATATCTTATTGTGTTGGTATTGTAGGAATTGTAGTTAGAAATATACTTTTTTTTTTTAACGTGGTAAAATTATCAAATAAGTCCTCCCACTCCGGGCAGGGTGGGAGGGACTGTCAGACTTTTACTGACTAAAATCCACGGTGTTCCTTCAATAACCCTTTACATACCGGGGCCACGGTAACGGGATGAGTCCCACGACCCCGGTAGGCTTCGGCCCTCTGCAGAGGGGGCCTCGTCATGTTGCTGACGCTCTTTGAGGCGCGCGTGGAACACGACGCGCCGTCGACCCGGGCATGGTCCATGGTCGGACAGCGAGTTGCCCTTTACTCGCTGTCCGCATGCCCGCGCCTACGGTGGCCGGAGATCGTCGGCCGACGTCCGACGCCGTGGGCGTCTACCACTGCGGCTGGGCTGGAGGGAGGACGCCATCCTCTCCCTCACGCGACCCGCCTCCTCCTTCGAAAGCATGACTGCTTCGCAGAAGGAGGCGACCGCTTCCCACTCCCTCTCACCCCGCAGCATGGCCTCGACCAAGGCCGGGCGCGAGAGGTCTCCGCCTATTGTCGCCGTGAGGACACGTCGGTGCTCTGCCCAAGCTGGGCAGTCCTGCACCGTGTGCTCGACTGTGTCCTCAGGGCGACCCTCGCAGTGGTGACACCCAGGCGTCTCTTCCTTACCCATCAGACACAGGTACCTCCCGAAACTTCCGTGTCCGGTGAGGACCTGCGTCATGCGGTAGGTCAGGACGCCGTGACGCCGATCTAGCCACTCCTCAAAGAGGGGTCTTACCGCCGCAATTGCGGCGTGCCCGAGTTATAAATATACTAGTTATTTTCCGTGCCGGGATAAATAGTAGCCAATGTGCTAGTGCTATTATATAGTCTATATATCTATACCAAATTTCATCCCGATTCATTCAGCCATTTTGTATAAATACATAAACATTCGCATTTATAATTAAGTAGGTACTAGATTAAGCTCTGCAAACGCCGTGCTTTGGAACTGAAAAAAATTATCTTCTTTTCCTACCATTAATTAGATACATCAAAACAATGGTGTATTTATTATAACACTGGGGAAAACGGGAATATGCATGTATGTATGTTTTATTTGCTTAGTGAAATATTTATTTATAAGCGATTACAGTTGCGCTCGTGCCTAAGTAATAATAGCAGTTGACCTTTTAGGTAAGGCAACGCTTGCCGATTTCCTCTTTTGTATATTCAAGTATACTATAGTATTGAGTCCCAAAAACTAAACATTCAAATCATGTTAAAATAGCACTAAGACTCCGATCGGAACATTACCCATCGGCAAAGTTTGCGTTCTTGATGAATAAAGTCGAATCACCAAATTGTGTTACTTGTAATGAAATTGAGGACATACAACATTTGTTGATGGGTTGTGTTAAAAATAACATTGACAGAGAAAAATTGATAAGAGAGTATGGCTTAAACAGGCTAGACATTGGCTTGATACAGACGATCCTAGCATACCCTAAGTCTGATCTAGCAAAAAAACTTTGTAGGCTAACAGTAATATCGGATCCTCTATTTATTATGTTAAAAGTATTGTGAAGTTTGTGTATATTGTTTATAAGATACAATCGGGTTGACGTATCCGTGTGGATAAAAACCCCGAAATAAATAAAGAATAAAAAAACAATTAAAAATATTAGTTATACATATCGTTTGGCTTAATATGCGACTTCAACAATCTAAATCATCACCGAAATAATCAATATTGTCACGTAGTGAGATTTTATTCCAAATTATCTCTGCCCGCCATTTAGTTTACATGGAAGGTCGTTTTTATTATATTCTGTTCTCGTTGTAATTTTGGGATTTAAGGGAACCCATATGTTGTCTTTTATCATCCAGTGAAATTCCCGTGAAAATCGCTTCCGCCGTTTCAGAGACTAGCACAGACAAACAGAACACAGACGGACCAAAAAATTTTATATAGTTTTTTGTGTTTCTTTATCATGTAAATTATTATAAGCGCTTGCTTTTTTTAATCCCAGAAATACACTTAAATGATATTTATCTTAAGATTATTTATGGATTACTTACATGTAATTCGGCCAAATTAATACTAGGTAGTAGGCACATCTTAAGTAGGTACATAATCAAATCCACAGCCAGGTATAACTATGTGACTACAAACAAAAAATCGAAACATTTATTTCACTAGAAACATTTGGTAATTTTTTACAGTCATAAATAAAACTACTGACATTTAAAGACGTCATAAAAATAAACATTTCAGCAGCTGCAGCAGTATTTATTCATGTTTACCTACATTTATCTGAAAAAATAATTTTCAATGATAGATGGACGAATGATAGATGCACGTGGATATGAACAAACATCCCACAGCGATTTTTTTTTATTTATTTATTTATTAGGTTCACCGACGACTGTTTACATAGTACTTAAAAACTATGGATATCCAAGAGTCATAGTGTTAAACCACTTAAAAGTAAACACCACAGGTGCACATTGATCTTATTTTAGGAGTGTGATACGTGATCTCGAAAAGTGAAACACCGAAGAACACGTCCCTGTAAGTTCACGAATACGAAACACTTAACAACGAATGCACGCTACCACGAAAAACCTAACGCCGTAGCCACACAATATCGAATAACTAAACCTCGAAAAGTCTTCGTAAAATGTCTTTATTAATTTAACAATCAAACATTGCTGTTGCTATTTTAAACGATAAAAGAACTCATATTGCCCATATCCCCTCATATTTCCCATAATGAAATAAATAATTATTTGGTTAATTGACACATAATATAACATGATATTTTTTTATTTTTCTCAAAAATTAATATAAAGAATATTATTAAGAACATTATGTTGTCTTGTTTCTGCTATAGATAAAGGCATCGTCGTCTTATTCAATAGTATAGAGGATTTAAGATAAGCCAGTGTCCATATAATTTCTACGTAGTAAAAATCCGTCAAGTGAGAAATAATTTCAATTTTGCCCCATATTTTGACACTCAAACCAATAGATTCATTCATTTAGAAACTATATTTCTGTTGCTGTGCATATTTCGCACATTTTCTTATTATTTCGGACTATAATCTGTCTATTTGTTCAAATTTCAGCGAAAATGGACTTCGGGTCTGTGGTTAGAGTTATCATTTAAACAACCTTTTTTAGTACTGAGCACAAGGTTAAATATCTTTGCCATTTCATTTATTCTACTCGAACCAACACAACCTCGACTCGACTCTTATAATCATACTAGTACTCACGCGGTGCTTCGTTCCCGTGGATTCTATCACGGTAAAAACATAACTCTCCTTATTTGCAGTCGCGTAAAAAGTAGCCTATAACCTTCCTCAAGCTTCAAGCTACTTCCATACCAAATTGCATCCAAATCCACCCAGTACTTTCGAAGATTAGCGCGTTCAAACAAACAAACAAACTTTTCCGCTTTATAATATTAGTACAGATGATTGAGTCTAGTGCAGTGGAAGATCCTTCCTACAAATGGCCCTGACTGCTATGCACAAGGTCGTGGGTTCGATTCCCACCCAGGACAAATGTTTGTGTGATGAGCACGATCATTTGTTCTTTGTCTGGGTGTAATTTATCTATAATATGTATGTATTTAGAAATATATATGTATATTTATCAGTTGTCTAGTACTCATAGCACAAGCTCTGCTTAGTTTGAGACTAGATGGCGTTGTGTGATCTCCTTTTTTGCAATCGCGTAAAAAGTAGCCTATAACCTTCCTCAAGCTTCAAGCTACTTCCATACCAAATTGCATCCAAATCCACCCAGTACTTTCGAAGATTAGCGCGTTCAAGCCAACAAACAAACAAACAAACTTTTCCGCTTTATAATATTAGTATAGATATGTATGTATTTAGAAATATATATGTATATTTATCAGTTGTCATTTATCAGGTGTATATGTATATTTATCAGGTGTAATTTATCTATAATATGTATATATTATAGATAAATTACACCCAGACAAAAAACAAATGATCGTGCTCATCACACAAACATTTGTCCTGGGTGGGAATCGAACCCACGACCTTGTGCATAGCAGTCAGGGCCATTTGTAGGAAGGATCTTCCACTGCACTAGACTCAATCATCTATACTAATATTATAAAGCGGAAAAGTTTGTTGTTTGTTTGTTTGCTTGAACGCGCTAATCTTCGAAAGTACTGGGTGGATTTGGATGCAATTTGGTATGGAAGTAGCTTGAAGCTTGAGGAAGGTTATAGGCTACTTTTTACGCGACTGCAAAAAAAGGAGAGTTATGTTTTTACCGTGATACAATCCACGGGAACGAAGCCCCGCGTGAGTACTAGTAATAATATAATATTCCACAACTTTCACACAACGCCATCTAGTCTCAAACTAAGCAGAGCTTGTGCTATGAGTACTAGACAACTGATAAATATACATATATATTTCTAAATACATACATATCTATACTAATATTATAAAGCGGAAAAGTTTGTTTGTTTGTTTGTTGGCTTGAACGCGCTAATCTTCGAAAGTACTGGGTGGATTTGGATGCAATTTGGTATGGAAGTAGCTTGAAGCTTGAGGAAGGTTATAGGCTACTTTTTACGCGATTGCAAAAAAGGAGATCACACAACGCCATCTAGTCTCAAACTAAGCAGAGCTTGTGCTATGATTCCCACCCAGGACAAATGTTTGTGTGATGAGCACGATCATTTGTTCTTTGTCTGGGTGTAATTTATCTATAATATGTATGTATTTAGAAATATATATGTATATTTATCAGTTGTCTAGTACTCATAGCACAAGCTCTGCTTAGTTTGAGACTAGATGGCGTTGTGTGATCTCCTTTTTTGCAATCGCGTAAAAAGTAGCCTATAACCTTCCTCAAGCTTCAAGCTACTTCCATACCAAATTGCATCCAAATCCACCCAGTACTTTCGAAGATTAGCGCGTTCAAGCCAACAAACAAACAAACAAACTTTTCCGCTTTATAATATTAGTATAGATATGTATGTATTTAGAAATATATATGTATATTTATCAGTTGTCTAGTACTCATAGCACAAGCTCTGCTTAGTTTGAGACTAGATGGCGTTGTGTGAAAGTTGTGGAATATTATATTATTATTAGTTGTCATCAACATCCTTTACCCAACTATGTTGTGGTCGGCTTCCAGTCTAACTTGATACAGCCGAGTGTTGGTGATTCTCATGAATGGAGCGTCTGCCTGTCTGACCTCCACAACCTAGAAGAGCAGTAACCAGATACCTCACAACCAGACCATTGTCAGAATTTCTGGCTTCCTGACCTGTAACATCTGTCAAAGATGTTCAAACGACAGGCTTAGCGCCCTTTCCCAGGCACAGGGTATCACAATCATAATCTTCATACCACCAACGTCCAAAATCCGGGCTATTACTAAGAAATTTGTTAAAGAATAACCCGATAGCGCTTTTAGCCCGACCCGGGAAATGAACCCGTGACGCAATGCTAGCCCCGCCCTACCCTATACCAGACGTACTGCAGGATACCAGCCACACTTGGTCGATATACCGTCTTGTCGTACTAAGCGCTTCTCCTCTACATTTATTGTGCGCACAGCCAAGGTGTGGAACTCTCTGCCGGCTTCTGTATTCCCTGCCACATATGACCCGTCAGCCTCTAAAGCAAGAGTGAACAGGCATCTTCTGGGTTTGCTCGTTCGTTCGTAGACCTCATCAGTCATCTTACACTTACCAGCAGGTGTGATCGAGGTCAAGAGCGGGCTCACTCGTAATTAAAAAATATATAAATTTATATATCATAATATTTCCAGGTGTTTGCAAACGAATAACAAAAAACTAAAGCTTCTTACTATTCAATTCTAACACCGGTGTTGTTTAACTATTCTGCAAGCATAGTACCGCATCCCGGACGGCCATCGTCGCCTACGCATGTATTCCCACGGATCATGAATGATTTAACCGATTCCATTAACCACGACGAAATATCGGACACAGTAAAGAAATGTAGGAAAGCTCAATACACATACATAAATAACCACACGGTTGGCGTAATGATTAAGCGATTGGTGCACTAGCTCCTGACGTTTTATAAGTGCCCATGTAGGACGATATGAAATAAAATATTTTTGACTTTGACTTTGATAAAGGTTAGTGGTGTACAATAAAGTATATTCTATCTATCTATAAGGCGAAAGGAAACACGTCTAGTCAAGACAAACGTTTGTTACTGACTAATCAAGGTTTATCATGTTGCTTATTACTTAGTACATTTATCCACTTCAGCATATATAAATACTTGCACCGCCCGCGACTTCGTCCGCGTGGAAAAAAAATCCCCCGATTTTGAAACATTCTTCATTAGTGCTCCGCTCCTATTGGTCTTAGCGTGATGATATATATATATATAGGCCTATAGCCTTCCTCGATAAATGGGCTATCTAACACTGAAAGAATTTTTCAAATCAGAACCGTAGTTTCTAAGATTAGCGCGTTCAAGCAAACAAACAAACAAACTCTTCAGCTTTATAATATTAGTATAGATGATGTACCGGGTCTAGTTGTTTGTGCAAAATAATTTAAAAGTTTGTACTTAAACCTGACGGTACAGGAGTAATTCCAAGTGTGGGACAACGTACCTTTAAATGAAAAAGCTCTGCGACTTACCTGTGCGATTGACATCTAGAAATTGTCATTCTTTCAGCGAATGCCACTCAAAATATGGAAATATAATCAATCAGGCTATGAATTCAATGTTGAAGATGAAATAAAAGCATTTTTTTTTATTTATTTATATGGGACTGTCACTGTCACTGTTCACCTTTTGTTTTATTTTATTTTGATCTGAACGGAATCTTAAGAACACATCGACAGTACAAAACCATAAAAAAAAAATACAATAATAAAATATTGTATTATAACGGAGATTTTTCGTATTCTTGTTATTGATTCATGAGTTAAAGACATTAAGTTAAAAACTGAGAATTAAGTTGGCAAGACTAGTGTCAGATTTTCTGACTTCTTTTCCGTAACGACATCCATCCCGCGCAAAAGAAAGAAAGAAATCCCGTAGAAAAGTTTGTCTTTTGTACTGGATGGGTGGTATTTTCATCATCATCACTATTTCCAAACGGTGAAGGTAGATCGTGAAGAAACATGCAGGAATTTTTAAGGACCGAAAATACGAAGACATGCGTCATCCACCAATCCATACTGGGCTCGCGTGGTGGATTTCGACTTTCCAGTTTTTTTTTATTTCGTTTGAGCCCGCTTTTGACCTCGATCTCGCCTGATGGTAAGTGACAGATGAGGTCTACGATGTGACGAGTGACCCCAGAAGATGCCTATTTACTCTTTCTTTAAAGGCTGAAAGGCCATAAGTGGCAGGGAACACAAAAACCGTCAAGTCCGATTTGCGCACCGAGGATTCGGTCTAAATTTATCTGAGTACCATATAAGTTCAATAGTTGGTACCGAACTAATTCACATTTATTTATTTTTCCCATTTTTCAAGACATTGTATCTGACCAAAATCAATTTAGGTCATCGGAAAGTACCATGTAAAATCGCAAAATATGAGAATATACGGCATAAACACAAGGCTTGATTTTATACAGCTGGGACAGACCCGAGTAGGTATTTCACATTCATTTCAGTCTGATATCTCTACGCATTACTGAGAAAAAGAGTCTGCTTGTCAGACAGATGAACAACGAAATGATCCCTATTCCTAATGGTTTCGTTTTCCTTTGGAGGAACGGAACATTAAAAAGGCCTTAAAGTGTAATCAACTAATCATAAACAGTATTTTCCATGTGGCGACTGCTTATCTAATCTCCAGAACTCAGAAACTGCATAACATCATCTCCCATAGTAAACTGGTGTCAAATTTTCTGGCTTCTTACTACGTATAACGACGGTCAAAAATTTTCAAATACAAACGGGACTTGCGAGGCATGGAGGATTCTTGTTATGTTACCCATTCACGACCCCAAGAAAACATGGAACATTTTTAGGATCACCTTTTTGTACGTCTGTCTATCAAGACCCTTTTCTACAGGAAGACGTAGAGTTATAAAACTGAGTATATCAAATACGACGGTCTTTTTCAGCCGTCACAATAACTTGTAAAATACGACTCTCGCGCTCAAAAGATACGACCTTTTATCTAGCATAATATCTCTTATTTTGCGAGTTCTTCTAATTAGAGGATTAATAACTTAAACCGTCATGTGATACATGATACCCATCCATGAGCTGTCCGCGGCAAATTTTGTTTAAACCTCTAATTAAAAACTGCCATGAGGCTATTACCGTTGCATATACAGTCGTCAAAGGTGAATAATCATGATCGTCATTTTGGTCCGTGGGCTGAAGGAATTTGGTGTAGGTTCGTAATATACCCAACCAACTGGCCTCTTTTTTTAGTGCCATACTTTCCGAGTCCGTCCATCCTATACCCAGGTGTTTCACGTGACTTTGAAGATATACAATCACCCACCGATGACCTAAAGTGATTTAAGGCGCAACGTAAACATTGCCACCGTTATAAATTGAGGGTAACTCATACACAATAACAAAGGGAACGAGGATCAAGTCAAAACAGCGGCTAATGATGTAACGAGCTAAATACATCTACATTTAGGTCATAACGAAATTAATTACCGGATATTTTGTCACGGGAGGCATAACAGTGCAAATGGAATCAATGGGAACATGAAATAAGGTTTTGATTATGTTTACATTTTCAACGGATGTACATAATATGGTTAGCTGGTGGAAAGTAGGGCACAGTATGTATTCTTGTAACGTAGGTACAGCCATTCTTGGGCTTGCGGGCGGCAAGCAGAAGTAGCTCACGGTCCGGTAAGGCCTTAGTCGACGGCGCGTCATGTTCCATGCACGCCTTAAAGAGCAGTACCATTGACGGGGCTTGATAGGGCCATTGCCTCCGGGTGTTGCGGGAATGTTTTAACGAGATACCACGGACCACAAGGGCAACTGAAGGAACAGGTGGGTTTTTAGTCAGTAGAAGTTTGACACTCCCTTCCGCTTCACCCAGAATCATTTGATGATTTTCCCACCGAAAAAAGAAAAGTTAGAGTACTTATGTCGTAGAATGGTTAGCTATAGTTGTCAAAGGTTTTAGTGGAATAAGGATATGTCCTGTTGACAGTAATATTTAAAAAGATTACATAAATATACTGCCGTCAATAGCACAGTTGCAGTAAGTACGCTCTAGACGGTTTCGAGAAAATCTTCGATAAATCCTTTGTTTTTAATCAGATCATGATGGTTGATACCTTAAATGAAAGAGGACCTCAGCACGTATCTCACCAAACGTACGTGACGTACGTCACGCACGTCAGCAAAACTTATACCACGTTTTTCTCGAAACCGAATAGAGCGTACTTACTGCAACTATGCTATTGACGGCAGTATAGCTGACATCATTTGTGGCCAATATCAGCCTAGGCTATATTATGGCTACGTTTAACTTTTTTAGATTATTCGTAAAGCCAGAAAATATGACGCTGGTTTTGCCAAAGGGTATCGTGTTTCTGAACTTCTGGTTTATAGAGTCTATGCAAAAATGAGGGTTTTTGCATTGACTCTATAAACCCGGATAATAACCGGATATAAACCGGATACAGTTGAGGAACTGTATCCGGTTAGACTGCAAGCCGACCCCATCTAAGGAAAGGGTTAAGCAAATGATGATGACTATAGATAAACTGTTCATGGCTCAAAATCAATAGAGCTCTTTCGGCTTTGCTGTAGCAATTACAATGAAATCAGTTACTGGTGGTAAATTCCAAATTATGGGTGTATTCATATCAACGCTGGAAAGGAAAAATTATCCAAGCGATATTTTTGGCCATTTGGAATTATATACATTGTTGGAATCGCCTGATTTTTCTGCGTCGTCGTTTGGTCTTACTCACGTCCTTCTACGACGACATTTGATGTCGCTTCGACATTTTGAAGTTCGCGAGAGTTCACTTTTTTTTCCTTACTAAATGACAAAATTTTCGCGCATTTTTGAAAATTTGGTGGTTGTCGTAATTGTGAAATGCTAAATTTGCCTTTGGTCAAGTTTGACATTTCTGTTCGTACGGTAATTACTCCACTTAGTTAATTTTTCCAGTATCTGGCGATATAGTGTTACGCGCTTAGGTAATTTTGAGTTATTTGGTTTTTTTTTTCTACATGCATTGAGGTAATATAAAAAAATTATATCAAATTAATATTTAGGTTGTTTTGCCTCAACTTCTACATGTTTTTTATTTTGGTAAGGCAACTTTTACTCTGATATGAATTCTAAAAAAGATATATATTTTTACATATACATTTTTACCGTACCTTCTTTAATCAAAGCTTGTCGGTTAGTCAATTTTTCCCGTTTCTACTTTTAGGGAAAATTTTACTAAGCGACACTAACTTTAAAACTAAGCATTATTTTTAATAGTTACGTATACTATAATGTAGATAAAAAAATATCCAAATAAATTTCTAAGAATTAGGCTTTTTGGACCATAACAAGAATTTTCACGATTTTTTTTCCGAAAATTCAAACTTTAAACTGCTCTACTGTAAAGTTAGTCTGATGTCGCTTGGATAATTTTTCCTTTCCAGCATCGATATGTAGGTAGTCACATATAGTGATTAAATTGTTATAACATGTGTTATACCCACTATTACTGTGAGTTTTTACTTTTAGTTATTAAGTTGGAATCGTAGTGTAATTTAATTTTAACTAAATATATTTGATAGCAATACTATAATATTAGGTTTAGTTAAGTTTGTAAAGATAAGGTTAAAGACGATTAAATAAAGAAATAAATAAAATATTTATAAAGGAATAAATAAATCACAGAGCTCACTATTTATTTATGCACATAAATATTATTTTGCATAAACACACTAACTAAAACTACGAAAATAAAACATTTTGGAATGATCTAGTCAATAATGTGAGCTTCACAATTGATTTTTTAGGTTTCAACCACTTGAACGCTTTTGTAACACTGGGTACAGGCCCATGCCAAACAATTCATGGCAAACTAATAAAATGTTTTAACTCTAGTATTAAAATATCTGTATACAGGTTGACATCTAGATATTAAAAGCTGTTCTTTTCCTCATTGCATCACACTTGGAATGTCTCCTGTATCGTGAGTGCATTTTTTCAAACACCCAGACTCGGAACTACTGTTCTGGTGTGGGAATCGAACTTGCGACTCACAGCGCACCAGCCAAGCCATTAACCACTGCGCCAACCGAGTCGTCATGTGTTTTGGATATCAACTAAGATGGTTTAATTCTATAATTAATCAATTATCATTATCATTGCATAACAATTATTATCGTTTTAAAACGGAAGAGGTGTTTCTATTCTACTTAAAAAAGACTTCTTAAAATAAATTATACTATAATTTATTTTTGATAACCCTCAAAGCTTACTTAGAAATGGACTGGTTATTCAGATTCTGGGCATGAACAAGTCATCAATAGCGTCTCGTAGACGTATCGTAAAGTCGAGATGAAAGATACTGATGCATGGGCATATTATAGATAGATCAGTATTATGGAATACTGATCTATCTATAATTAATAAGCAATTAGACAAAATGCACAAGTCCTAGGATTATATAGAACTCTGCATATCAATATATACATATAATAAAACAGAACATCGAAGGAACAAAATACGAATAGCCAATTTTAAATATTTTTTATCTGTTTGTACGAATATATTGGGAGTAAAATAGGCTTTGTTTCATTAGAATTTAATATTGATTCTAATTATATTCTGTTGACCTTTAAAAACTACGACGAAATTTCAATCAATATTTAGATTGCTTAGTGGTGCAAGACAATACTTAATCTCATGCAGACAAAGTCACGGGTACAGCTATTCTTCAACATAAATGACAAAATGTGGAATTCCCTGCCAGACTCTGTGTTTCCCGATAGCTATAACCTGGGGGTCTATAAGTCAAGAGTGAATAGGTTACTCCTAGGTATGCGTGCTTCATCTTCGACCACATTATCACTTAAGTGTGTGTGAGAGTGAGATGGTGGTCAAACTCGAAATGATCAACAATAAAAAATGTTACTTTAGTTAATTATTTACTAGTACTATTGGTATTACACTGTTAAGCAAAAAATTTTTCATTAATTCTTTGTCCGCCTTACATGGGCCTAATAAAAAGGATAACACAGATATCGTGTTTCCACATCTCTCCCATAAAGCTTTATTACATTTTACATAAATTTAGGGATTATTATAATTTCATAAATAACTTTTCTCGTTTCAGATCTGCTCTAAGTCTTCATTGTAAACAATAAAAAACATATTTCACTCTGATGTTAAAACGCAGTGTGAAATGGAAACCATTTTTTAATTGTCATACATAAGTACATACTTACAATATCTTAAACAGTTTTATTTTTCTCCTTGTCTTATATTTTATTCACATCTGACTTCTCTGATCTGTTCTATAACCAAATATTAGGATACCTTTATCCGTTCACATCTTTCAGTCAACCAATACATACCATTATCTACCTAGTCAATAACCATAAATCTATACATACATAAAATTATCTTACACTAGTTGTAATATAACATACTATAATAATACTAAAGAAATATACAATAAACATGACAGCTATAAAGCTAAATATTTCTTAAAAGAGTAACTTAAATAAAATATATTGGATATTTCCGATATTGTTCCAAACCGAATTATAGAACCTCAATTTGCGAAGACACCAAATAAATTGTGATACACAAAATCTTATAAATATTCCTATCTTTTTCCAAAGCCAGATTTTTTTCTTTCACTAAGTAATCAATACCAGTGTACTCCTTTACTGATTTCAAAAATTTACTTTTTACTCCAGGCAGGACAGATATGTTAAAATTTTCTTCTCTTTCTTCTTAGGGTCTAAAACTAAGTTTCGTTATAGACCGTATTATAAACCAGTTCCTGGATTTTCATTCGCAGCATCAGTTTCTTAGCTGGTCCTAACTTTTTTACGTGCGGCAGAAGCGAATTAAAAAAGCCTATATCTTCATCCTTCGCTGGCTCACTGGGTTCAGCAGTGATATTTTTCTGAGCTTCATCGTCGTCGTCGTAAAAATCAGTCTCCATTATGATTGGTTTTGTGTCAAATTCGTCAAAGTCGCCCTCTTTGACACTATCTTCATTTGTAGGTTCTATATTGTAGTAACTACTGCTGCCTTGGTCAGCATCGTAGTCTTGAGCGTACTGGTCATCAGTGATCTCATTGCCTTCGTAGTCATTGAACTGGTTGGTGAGAAACTGCAATTTAGGGAGGTATTCCCAATCCGATCCCATTGGTCTTCTAACTTCTTTCCTCGCTTGGTCTCGTAGGTACTTCCATTTAAGTCTTGCTTCGTCACCTTAAAAATAAGAAATGTGAATTTAGTTTAATTACGTTTACATTGCTTGTAGTTAGCTCATGATTATTGTCTGCTTTCACTTTTTTCGTTATTGTTTGACGTTTACTGCTTAAGAAGTTTGTATTTTCAACGAATTTAAATAAAGTCAGTTGAAAATAGTAACATTAAGAGTACTTGACACTCATTTTGTATTTAACTTCAACCATTTCGTTGCGGAAAAGGGAAGTTTAATAAAGTTTCCTAATCAATTGGTTCGAAAATTATAACCCTTTTATTTAGTTCTAATAACCAAAGTTTGGCGGCAATACTGGAATTATTGTCGTAACTAACGAGCTACCATTTTGATCCCCGGAGTTACATAAGTTGTTAGTAAAACTGGCAAAGCAATACTGAAAGTTTTAGTTCGACAGGCTTCCATGATGGAATATAATAATAATTGCTTGCTAAGATCCGATTCTGATGGTATGTTTACTAATGACTGTATAGATGTATGTACTAGCAAACAAGGATACTAATATTATAAAAAAGTGTAATCAAAGACATGTATATTTTAATACGTATAAAAAGTCTAATTGCGTGTCAAAGGTGTCAATGGGTAAAGTAGGTACCCAGATCGCTACTGAACAGTCCTGAAAGGGTCATTGCCTGCCGGGGTTGTGAGAATGTTCTAACTAAATACCGTGGCCCCGAAACGAAAGGGTAATAGAAAGAGCAGGGTAGGTTTTTAGTCAATAGAAGTCTGACAGTCCCTTCCGCTCGACCCAGGGGATAAGTCATTAAATGATTTTCCCACCAAAAGAAAAGCGTTGGGTTGTTGAATAGCAATGCTGGTTCGTTAGCTGAAGAGAAAACTTAGCCTTCTGGTCACACTTGTACGAAATAAGCGTGATCCTATATTTTTAATCTCTGTTTTATTGCTGCTTAAACAACTCACTCAATTAATCATTTAGAGATTTTATGGCATGAGACTTGTATTGCAGCATAAGTGTACTTTACTTGAAATGTCACTATTGTTCTAATCGACAATAATTGTTATTTGATATGATAAAAGCACAAACACAAATACTTTAAAGATGGTGTATTAGTACAAAAAAAAAGATTAATAGAAACAATAAATATATTATTTTGATCAAATCGTAAGAGTTTACATCGAGCTTACAGAATATTTCTAGGTATTCTTAGGCATGCCTACACATAATCTACAGGGTGTATGTAACAAGGGGGGTGGATCAACGATGTCCCAGGAGTGGGACACCTGTTGGTAAGGAGATGTACCACTCCTGGGGTATCCAACCCCCATGTATCTAGCTACTTTCAGCTTATATGCGGGAATTTGTGATAGTTTTTATAAAATCGAATTCTTCAGATAATCTTATGCTTATATGCTATGCTAATAGCTTAACTGTTTTTTAAATAGTAATAGTTTGCCTTTTGTATCATTTAACGGTTGTATATAAATCGATTAACCTCTTAACAAAGTCACACTATCGTCATTCTTCTTAAATGGTTTAAATAAAACCATACTTACGTGTGCAATCCAACTCCTGTGCGATCTCCTTCCAGCTCTCATCCAGTTTGTACCAATTGTGGTGTCCCTTCAGTGACCTGTTCCAAATGATCTCCCTTACTCTGACTAGATCAATCAGCTTATTCATATCCACATCAATTGTCCTTCTCTTATTCATAAGAAGCTTCTTTCTCATCGTGTATCCTAACTTCGGACGTTTAATGGACTCGTCCAAGGAATTGAAGACCTCGTCCGTAGTATCCTCATCTCCTCCTTCTTCGTCTTCTGCCATAAACTGATGGTGGATAAACTTGAGCTTCTGGAAGTGAGGCCATTCGGATTCTGATGGGTTCTTCTTCATTTCTTTTCGGCATTGATCTTTTAGATTCTTCCATTTTTTGCGGCAATTCAAACCTGGAATTTTGAAGAAAATAGTCATCGTCATTAAGTTCGCCATTGTACATTTTGTCTTGCATAAAGTTTTAATAAATAAATTGTTTTGAAAGCGTGTTTTAAAATTAAAATTAAGTTAAATATACTTTTATTTCAGACCAAGGATCCATTATTTTATCTAGCTTTTAAACGACGAGCCGACAAACGACAGCAGTCACGCGTAACTTTAAATAAGTACATAATAAGATGTTTCAAGGTTTTAAACCACCAATTCACCAAGTTATATTTTTTATATTCAGACAGTATAAGAGAGAGAGAGAGTTAGGAAGCAATCTATTTCCATCAAATATTAAACAAGCCTTTCTTATTGGATTGGAAACTGAGTAAGCACGCTAAAAATGTTTTATTCCTTTGGAAGTCTTTGTGTTTATATTTTCGTAATTTGAAAAAAGTTTTTATTTTCTCATAGCTACAATTATAGGATCTAATCATTATTATCAAACAAATTACCCAAACGGATGAGAACGATCATCATTCATGGGATCTGTCTACACACAAGGAACAATGCTCTATAGAAATGCAATGGTTTGATACAGTTTCATATATAAAAATATACATATACCGTGGACACCCGGTAATCCAGCGCCCTTGTAATTCAACATGTATTTTATTATCGAATATGAAAAAAGTGATGAATATTTTCATGCTTAAATTTTTGTTTTTTTTAGTATGTAGGTACATTTGTTTGTATTCAATTATTTCCTTGTGTAAAGTTATTATTTTTTGTAAGTTCTATAGCATTACTGACGTTAATTTTATAATAAAACGTAAGCTCTCTATTGTGTGGTTTAATTTATTTAATTCGAAATGCATAATGAAGTATGATATGTACTTTAGAGTATAAGTGTATAACATATAGAATTGTATCGTGCGATTGTTCGACACTACCCTGAAAAACGTTTGCTGGATTATCGGGGGTCCACTATACTGGTTAACATTAACTTCAATAATGTCGAATCCACCACACTCGATACATTTTCGTTCATATATCTAGACTTGAAGTTACAAGTACTCTTATATTTCAGTAGCCTGTCACTAGTTAACTACATTAGAAAACATGCTTTCCTTTGATTTGATGATTTTAGATCAAAACATAATAATTGCGATACAGAATGGAATCAGGCGTTACTTTGCGGAAATCCATACCAAACAAAAACCTTTCGACAAAAAATAAATGATCTTGCATTTGGTTGCATGTGGTTATTTTTATTGCAACCCTCATTATGTTTCATCATTCATTGTGGGCGGGAGGGTAGTGCTGCATACTGCATGCAAGATTGATCATATAGTTTTGGCAGAATTAACACTGAATATTTTTCTGAAGTAGGTATTACCTAGTTTGATTATCATTGCGTCTTTATAACATTAGCACATTCTTCAATATAAACCCTAAACGGTTAATAACATAGCACAATTCTTTATATTGCGCAACATAATTGATCATCTAGGGGCCACCTGGAATACTGTAACAAGTAATTTATATTTAATAACAAGGAAATAAGCCTACGGTCATATCCGTAGTCTATAATAAATAGATGGATACCAAACTACCGATAATTTAAATCAACAATGTAGTTGATAGTATGTTGTTATAGTATTGACCCTGTACTTGAAAGCAGTTTTCTTCTTGGTCAAGGTCAGCAGTGATTATTACTTTTACCCAATCGTTCCTATAATAGTGTTTAACTTCGCTCGCGCCTTCGTCGTCGTGAATTCAAAATAATTTATATCGTATAGCACTCACATCTAAAGCACCTTACTATCAATGATTTTTTTTTAGAATTGGATTTATTATTACTTCCGTAGATTACCCCTACATAACATACACACTTACCAACCAATTTTAACTCTTTATAATACCTACCTATTAGGTAAAATTTTAGATACATCGGAAGGCACCGTGTATCAACAATGTAGCTGATGGTATGTTGTTATAAATTGACCTTGCATTTGAAAGCATTGTCCTTCTTGGTCAAGATGATCATAATTTATACCTGGGGATTAATGTTTTTTAAAAGAAAAAAATCATGAAAACAAAGACTACAATACACCTAAATATAATGAACTTACTACCGTTCTAGATAGTCAACTAAAGCACCTAGCATTAATGCTAGCATTAATTCCAAAATTCTAATTATAGAAAGATTAATGACCATCGTCGCATCTAATATCCCGCCATATCCACCCACTGCAGCCATCTGGTAAATGCGCAGTGTGACGCGAAACCAAAACAAACGAACAATATCAATAGCAGCCAGCCCGCTCCGTCGCGTCGGCCATTAACCTTCAGCAAGTGAAACGCAAAACGCTACTCAATACTCACTGGTGGTCCCAACCTCAGCCGCCACCTCGTTCCAATACCGCTCCAGTTTGAAACGATTCCGGTGTCCTCTATAGCTCTTGTCCCATAAACATTCGCGAGCCTGAACAGCTGCTATGAGCTTGTCCATGTTCTTGGTTCTGGCACCTTTGACTTTGGACTTCATTGTGGAGCAGGCGCGCAGGCGGGAGCGACAGCGAGGACGGGCGCTGCGAGCGAGGCGCGGCGCGGAACTGACGCCTGCCGCCCGCGCCCTTCCCGTGCACCCGTCGGTTGTGTCCGCTTCGCTCCGCCGCGGCCGCCCGCTCCGAATGTATCGCTGTCCTCTTCGCTCGACGCCTCGCTCCCCTCTCGAAGTGATACGCCTCGCTGGTTTTAATCCGCTGTTATGTCTGCAACACTCTCATCACTCACGAAACTTCATTATTCATTGCGCGTTAACAGAGCATCAATATAGTTCATTCGTGTTGTTTGTCTGAAATGTACATTGCTGTATGCGATATTTTTGCAGTATCTAAGGGCGTGGAGATATCATGGTCGTTACCGGTTAGTAACAATGATCGCAGTAGGAGCGATTCAGCGCGTTGGCGTGCATTCGTGTTGTGCCATTTGCGCTCGATATTGTAATGTGGACTATAGCTAAAAGCGTATAAATCGCTGCTATCGAACCGAGCGGAGATATTTTTGGCGATTTTTGATCGTGCAGCATTGCTTGATTTATCGCTTCTTTTTTTGATGATTGTTTAGGAAGGCTTTGAAAGAAAGAAATTAGGTAATGGTAATTATTGTTACAGAAATGCATACAAATTATAAACTTATCCAAATTCCTTAAGTACCTACCTATAGTATGGTCTAAATTTTATGTATTAGGTACCTTCTAGTACCTAGGTACTTATTTAATGTTAGCCAATGATATTATATACAAAAAGACGAAGGATGTTATCAAAGAAAAGGTTTTGCTTTGTGTCATAGTGACCGATACGTTCCAGCTTTTAACAAAATGTAAACACAATTCGTATTAAGAACTTTAAACTCATTCGTTGTGATTGATGGTAGTATACTTAGAGTAATTAATTCTATGGTAGTATACATAATTATTGTTGACACAGTTAGCATTAGTAATACATTAGTAAGAAATAAAATTTACTTAAGTAGGTACATATTCGTTGATGAAAAGCAGCTAGGTTTCAAGTGATCAAAGGACAAACCTATTCCGTACTTAGTCATGATCTTAATATAAGCCGGTTTGTTCTAAAAACCTTACGCTTCATTCAATCATTCCAAATCTTTACTAATATGGAAACCAGACACTTGAGTCTAGACAACGTGTTGAAGACATTACATTCACGCATGCGCTCAAGGAGCAATACATTTTACATACACATGTAGGTAGATACCTAACTATAACAATACGAGCTGTTTTCCATACGTTGTCTAACTGCAGAACTAACAATATGTAGGTACAGTAGAACAGTATACATTCAGTGGAATCCGTTTATTATGAGTCCGTTTACGTAACCAACTGCTTATGGATACAATGAGTACGGTATTCATTGTAACAATAAGCAGTTGGTTACGTGAAAACAGTGACCAGTAACACGGTAACCGTCTTACTGGCCGCTCTTTTCACTGTTTAAACTGATATGATCGCTAACAGTATCTTTAGAACTTTGTTTTATTTTATTTATTAGGGACAAAAAACAGTTACATGCCAAGCTTAATAATAGATTCTTAAATTAACACAACAATGAGATATACTATTATACTTAATCTATTCTATATCTATGTTACTACACATGTAACCCACACCATTGTCCACGAAATCACAAAAAAATATTAAAAGAAAACAGACATACAGTTTGCATCATAAATGATAATTAAAAAGAAGGATAAAAAGGTTATACATACTTATGAAGTTAGTATCTCTATTGCTTTTGCCTTAAAACTATGTTTAGAAAGAGTAAATATGTCAAGCTCCATGAAGTACGTGTTGTATGTATCAACAAGGCGACGAAGAGGCACGCGCACCCTAGTCTTACACGAATTTGTATGGAATAATCGAGGCACACGCACCCCACGACACATGACAGATCTAGGTACTATATAATGTAAACCATTTGACAATGGAATGCAGTCGAATCTGTTATTACATATTCCATGCAGCATCATTACACCCAGTAGAAATCTTCTAGATTCCAGACTAAGAATATTATAGCGTTTCAATAATAGTTCATAGGAGACTTTAGGACGATAACATTTATAATTCATAGTACGTAAATACTTTTTCTGAACAATTTCTAGCCTATCTTTGTACTTATCATATAGGGGATCCCAAATTTGGACGGCGTATTCTAATTGCGAACGAATTAGAGTTTTATATAATGTTAAGAATGTAAAGGGTCGTACAAAGTTACTTGATGATCTCATCACTAGTCCATACATCTGAAATGCTTTTTTTACAATATTGTCAATATGAACATCAAAATGCAGTCGAGAGTCAAGCGTAACACCCAAGTCGCGGACAAATTGAACTTCTTTAAGTCTAATATTATTTATTGAGTAATTAAATTTTATCTGATTTATATTTTTAGTAAAAGATATTGTGTAACATTTAGGAAGGCTAAGGAAGAGTTTATTTTTGAGGCAGTATTCATAAAATCTATCTTACCTTAACTTTACCCATGACATGGTATCTTTTTAGCGTTCCGCAGTCGACAAGGATCCCTTATAGTTTAGCCATATCCGACCGTCTGTCCGCGGCTTTGCTCAGAAACTATGGTACCTACTAAAACGCTGAAATTTGGTGTTGCAGTAAACTACGGAACCCTACACTGCGCGTGGCCCGACACGCACTTAACAGGTTCTTTTTTAAGAAATCTAGCAATGTGGGTAGAATTCACATTACTAGCTAGGGGCACAGAATACTTAATATTACAAGTATTAGGGGTTAATCTTATGAACCCCTCCAACTAAGCTAAATATGCTTGTGTTTGGAGTGGGTTCACGGTAATAGTTTAATGGGTGGGGTTCGAACCCGCGACCTTGATCACAATTCCGATACCTTAGTCTTTGGCTATTGACGTTTACACAAGGTAACTATCCCGTTTGAAGTTGTAATGATACTCTTTCAACTGGTCACTACGACCTTTCACATTGACTCAAAGCCTCACCGGACGGCGACATGTCATATTCGTCACAAGGGCTTCACCGTGAATCGTGACTTTCCATAGGGTTACCACTACAAGGGCGTCGCGTCGAGGATCGCGAGCCGATCTACGCAAGGACCAGGCCCGAGTCGGCGGTCAAAGAACAGTCAGCAACGTTGACGGGGCCTGACAGGGCTATTTCCTGCTGGGGTTGGGAGAATGTTCTAACGCGATACCGCGGCCCCGGCACTTAAGTGCAACAGAAGGAGCAGGGTGGGTTTTTTTTAGTCAGTAGAAGTCTGACACACCCATCTATAGCGGGAGGCATTTTATGATTTTATTTATTGATTATACACTACCTACCTAAGGATACAAAATAATAAAACTAGTATACAATGGGCGGTCTTATCACACATGGCTATCTCTTACGGATAACCCACAAACAAAACAAGACTTACCACCCGACTAAACCGAGATACGCGATGCAGGACAGCAGGAATGGGATAAGACCAGTCCCATTGTTTTATTATGTAAAAAATCTTTTTAGCAAAAAATAGAACCGACTTCCATATAAAAACACTATAAATGCAAAAATAACTTTAATTTCGGAAGGCGGTGTCAAAAACGAAAATATATACAAAACTATCTTTTTTGTTTTAGTTTTGTATATATTTTCGTTTTTGACACCGCCTTCCGAAATTAAAGTTATTTTTGCATTTATAGTGTTTTTATATGGAAGTCGGTTCTATTTTTTGCTAAAAAGATTTTTTTCACGCTTTTTAGTGGGTCGGTTTGTAACTTATCTAGTTACAAAAGCCAAAATGTCAACTACTTATCACCTTTTACAAAATATTGCTTTTCCCGGTGCAGAGCCGTTAATTTTTGAGTTCTCCTGGTACATCACCATCAGCTCTACTTCATCATATGCATTGTGACGAGCATAAAGTGCTTAATATCCATATTCAAGTAATCTAATCGCAATCAACGAAATACTTATTATTAAGTAGTTTCGGTGGCCATCTGGGGTCTTCATCATCAGTTCCACTTCCTCAAATGGTGCTTTTCGAGAGCAACTGCACAAGGTACTATAAGAAATACCCAAAACGCTATAGGTGTGCCTATAATATTTGAAGATTTCCCTCGATTTCTCCATGATCCCATCATCAGATCCAAACGTGACGACAATGGGACCAACTAGAAAGTATACCCTTTCAAAGAAAAAAAGAATTTTCCAAATCGGTCCAGCCATCTCCGAGTTATGAGGTTACATAAGTACATAACTAAAAAAAAAAAGTTCAAGACGAATTGTAAACCTCCTTTTTTTGAAGTCGGTTAAAAACGGACGTCCCTTGTGAAGATTAATCGATTTAATGGCAGTGCGAAGATTAGTTTTCATATAAAATTCATTCAAAATAGTTTGGTTCCAATGAGTTTGCTTATTGAGTTGCAAGTCGTTTATTTATTTAGGATGACTAATATACTAATCACCCCACCCATAAACGCACAAACCGTTTTGGGAATACTTTCATTGTGAGAATGAGTTCATTCTCAGTGTATTTCCTTATAACTATAACCTAGGGGTATGTGTGAAGAGTGAATGGGTTACTTCTAGGTAAGCGTGATTCATCTTCGACCACGTTATCGCTTACCATCAAGTGAGTTAAAACGAGCCTAAAGCCCGATTTACACTTCAATAAGTACAGTAGCCAGTTAAGAACTCAGACAGTTAAGTAATAAGTAGTAAGTTGTAAGTAGCGTCCAGGAAACGTAGGCGAGTGAGTAGTCATAAGTTGCCCGAGAAGAAGAAAAGAAAATAACACGTGTTCAGGGCCGCAACTTACAAAATGGACTGGACTAAACTCGCCCGTCTACATGTTGGAGAGATGCGGGAGACGCGAGAGAGGGGGCTACTTCGCACTGGACTCGCCGAAAAATAGGATCGCGATCTATTTAACTCAACTTAATCAACAACTTACTATTTAACTCGCTTTTGCCGTTCAAACTACAATAACAACTTAAATCGCCGATGACGCAAGTTAACTCGCTACTGTACTTATTGAAGTATAAATCGGGCTTAACGTCAGCGAATAAAAAAATTTAAGTATTATTTAAAAATTTAAGAATAATAAATATTAGGCAAGTACGACAACGACATGCGCGAAGGTATTATCAGTTCCATCTCACTTGGCACTTTGGGCATGTGCTCTGGGCTTTGCTGTCAATAAGGACCATTTAATTCTGCCACATAAACTAACACAATATTAATTTATAATATACTATTCTATACTTTACTGTACCTATCTACAAAACTACAATGAACGGTCTTATCGCACAGGGCAATCTCTTACAGACAACCTTTGGATGGACAAAAATTAACAGTAATAGATGTAAGAGTAGGTACACGTACATAGGTACATGATAAATAATATGAAATAATAAACATACATAAATCTTTACATAGTAAAAAAGAAACTCGCTCACGCTGTCTTTACGCTTATTTATTTTAACCTACGCAACGGATTTTAATGCAGTTTTCAGCAATACCTAGATGAACTGATTCAAGAAAAAAAGCCGAGAAATTTAAAGATTTGTAGTGTGAATGTGATGCAATCACTAAAAAAAACATGTTTGTACTGTCTCATGAAAAGCAGCTGTAAATATTGTATATAATGATATCCTGAAGTATAGACTAAACATAATCATAATATTATTTGTCACTCCACATTGCCCCATATTCGTACATTGCACCCACAGAAATCTAAATAACAAGGCATTACAAAAATTGGCAAGTGTAGTAACTAGGCCAAATAATTTTGATTTTCATAGTGTCTGTTTGAATTACAAAGTTATATTTGCGGTTTTAGAAAATATGCTGTATCTCAAAAACTGCTGACCCGATCTCGTTCTAACCAATTTTGGTTGAAAGTTTACATTAAGATCTACAGCATATTTTTTTTCCTCCATTATTATAGAAGTTAGAGGGGGGAGGGGGGACACATTTTACCACTTTGATTAACTTAACGAAAAAGTGGTTTTAGAAACCTCAATGTCATTTTTAAAGACCTATCTATAGATACCACACACGCATAGGTTTCATGAAACAAATATTTTCAATTTCAGTTCCATGTATGCGGAGCCCCGTTTTCTGTTCCTTCATTGTTCCTATTGAAGATTCATTCCGGGGCCGCGGTATCTCATTAGAACATTCCCCCTACCCCGGCGGGCAATGGCCCTATCGGACTCCGTTGAGGTCTCCCATCCCTAAGACACCGTTAATCCCCCTGTTACACCATGTATAATATGCAGATTACATAAAATATACGAATTGTCGTATATTAGTTACAAATTGAGTATTCAACTTATTGAAGTTGAATACTCAATTTGTAACTCTGGATTGGAAATAATATACTACGAATGTTCAGAAGTAGACTCGAGTAGGTACGAAGAACAATTTAAAACACTGAAAAGTGAACACTACCCTAAACTGTTCATGAACACACACACACACTAACAAATACCGCTTATTATTTCATCGTGTGGCGCTTTTAGTACCAGTACAGTACAATAGTACCGTGTAAATCCAAAACACTGTAACTTAAGATACAGTGTTTTGGATTAACAACGCTCATTCGATTTCTTTTAGCCTGTTCTATCGTCCTGCATTCACACATTTTTTACTTTTTATGGAAAGTTCTGAGATATGACTATGCTAGTAACACTGTATTTACTTAAAAATACAGTTTTACTATAACAAAACACGGCAACTTAAGATACCGTGTACTGCCAAAATAATTTTCGCGCGTTGCAAGATACAGTGTTTTGTCAAAACAAAGTGGCATGCTTGCGCGTTGCGGGCGCACCGATCAGGAGCGAGAACCGGCGGCGATCTCAATGGTTATTGGATAAGTTGACAGAGAACGAACGGACGACTGCCGGGAGTGGGGATCAGCTGTAATATTTTTTTTGTATAGAGACAGAGACTGTTTCCTTTATTTTCCAAGACTTTAAAGTTATTGTGTAGAAGAATATATGAAACCGTGTAGTTGGTCTCATGTCCATAAGATGGTTAAAGAAATGAAAATTTCTTCTGCAGAGCTAGTGCATGACATATACAAAATGTAAAAAAATATTACGAATTAGCTCATAAGTCAATGCCACTTCCTTATAATTCTTTCGATTTTGTACAATATATAAAGACGTAGCTACAAAACACGGAAGTGACTGTGACTTACTCAAAAAGATATGATCGTCCTTTCAAAACCTTGTCTTTTGCTTTGAATATATGATCTACTTACTTAGTTTATTTTTTTATGCACCTGCCATGTTATCTCTTCATCACCCATGGCTGACTGGTAGAGAATGTCTAAGGCATTAAGTCCGCCTTTGTACATTTTGTGTTGCATAAAGTTTAAATAATAAATAAATCTAGAAGGTTTCCATGTTTGCTAATGATTATGGAAGGAGAATATAAACAAATACTTACATTCTTTTTCATTCTTGAAATGAAAGGATGCACAAAACCTTTTAGTGAAATTGCAAATGGAAAACCAATCTACTCCATTCATTACCTACTAATTTTGGTGTTCTTGTCGCTAAATTAATTTCGATGATTAATTATTATGTAAGTTCTAAAAATGTATTGTCCTATTAGTTTTCTATTATCTTCCAGTTTTTATATGAAACTGTAAGACTGATTCTGTTGCCATACTTAATAGTTAAAAAAATATTTTATAAACTTTCTCTAAAATATATACCTAATTGTGAACCTACGAGTCTTTTGAACATGATATTTTATTTTTCAATACATATGATAGATTACATCTAATAAAAATCCGACTGTTTCCTATGATATATTTCTAGGCCCTGTTTTATCAAGTCAATACACTGTAACTCTAACACATACAGTGTATTGTCATAACAATTTCTTCATTTTCTTCTGACGACTATTATGGCAATTCAAGTTATTCACGATTATTTGCTGTGTATATTCTACTTGTATATGAAACCTAGCGGGCTAGATTACTTATAAAATTACCTTTAATTTGATACCAAATACTGAATACTTTCCAAAGTAACTTTTGGAGTAATCTTCGAAAAACAGAAAAAAAGCTATTTTGTCATATTTCTCAAATTTTGTTTTTTGTAGTTACAGTGTTTTGGATTGACACGGTACAATAGTGGTCGCGGCACTAAGATATCACTATACCGTATTCAGGAAGCCGTGAGATAAAAGGTAAACAAACCATAAAAAAGGTACTTTAAAGGTCACGATTGATGAAGTGAATATATTTTATAAAAATAACTACGGAATAAAACGCTGACAACACTGTAAATGATATTTTCGAATGATCTCTGTACAACTTATGAAATTCTTTCTGACTTATTTGAATTCGAATATCATAAATGCCTTAAATTATTTTCTTAATTTTGATTAATTATTTATTAAATCGTTTACATATAAAAACACCCAAAACAGACTTGATTCCCAAACTTCGAACGCATTTTAATACTACTAAATTATATACCACAGGCACACCACAGGTACTGCGAACATTTTACATAAAAATGTGACGTTTTGTCATCGGTCGGGTTATTATATCCGCCATCTTTACTATCGATCAACTTGTTGATAAGCTTCCAAATATTTTCGTTGAATTCTTGTTATTCCGTTGTTACTTTTGTTGTTTTCATTAAGTTTCTTATTTTGTTCAGTTTAAAGTTATTTGTTGATTGTTTTGTTTTTGTTATATTCACATTTTCGTGCGTGAGTGAAACTGGACCAAACAGCGCTTGCAGATTTTCTTCGCCGAAGAAAAAGTGATCAAAGAAAACTCCAATGCATTCAACGGAAACGGTGGCTGTTATTAATATGTTTAAACACATAGAAGAAACGTGGCCGAAGGATTCGTATCGTTGTATTCGTACAAAACCGATATTATCAATAGAGCCGCTGAAATTATGGGAATATCACGAGCCACTGTTTATAAAGGAAAAAAAACTACAGGCTGCCTGAGATCACCTCAACCACCATCACCGAGACTATCAAAGATTAACACTTTAATCAATAGAGATTTGGGTGGAATACGCCGTAAAGTACACATGTTTTACTTTAACAATGAACTGCCTACCATTGATAAGGTGCTGGAGGCTGTAAATTCAGATGATACATTTCCCAGTTTTAAAAGAACTACATTTTATAAATTATTAATCAAACTCCAATTTAAATAATGTGAAATGTAGCCGCAAGAGTGCACTCATTGACAGAGATGATATAGTGTTATGGCGTATCAAATATTTAAACACCATAACAAAATTAAGGAGTGAAAGCATAATATTTATTACACAGATGAAACTTGGCTCAATGAAGGTTAGTTTAAACATATTTTAAGACTTCAATCATATACTTCAATTATTACATTATGCCTGTATTTAATTACTGGAGACCTGGATAATACACTTCTGGACACATCTATTGGCCCACCTTGTATTTTCAGTTTCGTTTGGTCCTAGCTAAAATTTTATATTAGGTCGAGCAAAAAGTTTTTATGCAGTTTTGAACCTGGCACATTCACAATTTCATTCAATAGTCTTTTTTTTAATTTCGAACACAGAATTTAAAGAAACAAAAGACAATTTGGAGCCTGTTTGTTGATATCAAACAATCGAATACTAGGAAAACTTGGTTTTATTGGTTTACTTGGATTTAATTCTTGAAAAAGTGATTGATATCTTTGCTTTTGCAACAAACATTACTTATTCTTAACATTAAGGTGAGGTTCTATCAATAATCTATGGATACTTCACCTGAAGTCGCCGCCCAAGCTGTGGCACTTATTCAGGCCGGACACAGCCAAAGAAACGTGAGTGCTCAACTTAATTTAAGTCGATCTGCGGTCCGAAATGTTTATCGGAGGTACCTAGAGACTGGCGGCTTTGTTCGTCGCCAAGGAAGGCCACGATCTCGGGTCACAACTGAAAGGCAGGATCGATTCATCGTGACGACCAGCTTGAGAAATCGTCACCTTACCTCCATTGAGATACAAAACCAACTTCGCGACTTCCACGGAGTATCTGTGAGCGCTCGAACTGTTCGGAGAAGGTTAAAAGAACGCGATATGGTACCACACAAGCCAGCTAATGGGCCCAAACTAAAGCGAGCCCACCGAACAGCGCGCCTTCATTTCGCACGCAGTCATTTAAATTGGACACAGCAAGATTGGAGCCGTGTACTCTTTTCTGATGAGTCTAAAATTGTGTTACATGGCAATGATGGAAGGAAGAAGGTCTACCGGCGTAAGGGAGAGCGTTTCGCACAATGCTGCTTTGAAGAGAGGGTTGCTTATGGCGGTGGCTCATGGACTGTCTGGGGCGGTATATCCGCGAGCGGCAAAACTCAACTTGAGGTTGTTACAGGACCACGGCTGCCAACATTAAATGCTGAAAGATACATTCGTGAGTGCTTAGAACCTCACGTGATACCATACGCGGACTATGTGGGCCCAAATTTCCTTTTTATGCATGATAATGCAAGAGCCCATGCGGCCGGCATCGTCAGGGAATATCTTCGGGATGTGAACATCACAGTTATGGACTGGCCAGCCAGAAGCCCAGACATGAACCCCATTGAGCACATGTGGGACGAGCTAAAAAGGCGTGTTAGGGCTCGTCAGCCAGTTGCCCAGACGATGCAGGAGTTGAAAACTGCCATAGAAGAGGAATGGGAGATGATCCCTCAAAATTTCATAGAGCGGTTGATAAACTCTATGCCTAATCGTATGAGAGCTGTGGTAGATGCCCATGGAGGCAACACGCGTTATTAAATTAAACCTTTATTTGATAAAACATGTTTTTTATTCAAAAATTAATTGCCTTTAACAAGGCGCATATCCGACTTGTTAGGCGTAGGTCCATGTCGTATGGTATTCTGAATTCAAATTTAAAACTATACGATCGAAAAAGATGGTAAAATGTATCAGGTTTAAAACTGCATCAACAGTTTTTGTTCAATCTAGCAATCATATTTCGGTAGGGGCCATCGAAACCTAAACTCTAAGGTGGGCCAATAGATGTGTCCAGAAGTGTAGTTCATTTAAAAGTATAAAATGATTTTAAAGTACTTAAAGTTTTATAATTATGAATCAAAGAAATGATTTTGTAATTAATACTCTAAATTAACATCAAATCTGTTACAGGACACACTATGAACAAAATTTGGCAGGACGAGTCAATAAAGTCAATGAAAGAAGCTCATCATCAAGGTTTATCCACTGGTTTAAAAAATCTAAGTGGAAAAAGAAAACGACTCATTGTAGTTCACATTGGTAAAGTTTAATTTTAATACAACACAAACATAGCATTCCTGACAATACCTAACATACCTGGATTCCCCCGGGGTGGGCAGTGGTGTATAGTACACACCCACATTTCATCAGTTTATGTTGAAATCCCATAGATTAAAGTAAATTTTAATACATACATAAATCAAGTTTCCGGATATTTATAATTCAATCATAATTTGTTTACAGGCTCAAACTCAGGCTTTCTGGAAGGAGGAGAATTGATATTTGAAGCAAAGAAAGTAGTAATGTAGTTGACCGTTCCGTTATTCATGTAATTAATAATTAAATAAGAGAGATCTTTGGTTTTATTATCATCATAGTTAAGTGAATTCTAACAAAACTTGTGCATTTATTTGTACGGGTGAACTATGTAAGATAAAGTAAAGAAACTAAATGCATAGTTTTTGATCATGGAGTCAGTTCAGACAATAAAACATAAGAACAGTATAGCTAGCTGCTAGATACACAAATGGGAAACCTTACATTAAATTAAATAGAAATAAAAACAGTGAAATAAAAGTTTGAGAAACCTTGTTTTCTTTGTTTACACTTTCTCTCAAGCCCAGATGAATAGGGTATAGTTAGTGGCAGACTGTGATACAATGGAACTCTTTCGTATCTGACAACTTGACGTTGCAATAGAAAGCAAGCGGTAGGATGTCCAAGAAATGTGTCTTACGTAACAAAAAACTATTTGACTTGATTTATTTCTAAATGACCCGGAAAACTCCGTACCGCATGTTTTTTAATTTCCCATAATTTCTCACCTTTTAAACTGTCCTTGGACTTCCAAAAATATTTTGAAACGTAATCAGATAAATAGCGGCCTCCCAAGGCTTCACTTTCTTATCTTGATTTCATTGATAAACCTTATTAGCTATTATTATATAATTATATATTATCGATATTAAATTAATTAAGATGGATAGATAAACGCTTTATTGTACACAAACATAAGAACTAAAAAACCGGTCAAGTGCGTGTCGGGCCACGCGCAGTGTAGGGTTCCGTAGTTTTTATAACAGCCAAGTGCGTGTCGTATTCGCTGACTGATCGTTTCGTACCATTTTTTTTTTTTTTAACGGGGGGAAATCCTCATGGACTACCTCCGCCTGGGGAATGGCGGAGGGGTGTGCCGGATTCATACCGGCTAAAACCACCCCGGTGTCTCCTCACACGTGCGTGGGGGGCCGCGGGAAACCTAATTCTTCCGCAGCCCCGCACTAGTGCTGGTCGGGTCTGTCCCGGCCTCGCCTCCTGCACGGGGTAGTGAGGTGTTGAACTACCCCGTGCATCGCCTCAGAGACGCGCGCCGACACCCGCGCGCGCCTGCGACTCGGGTCCATCAAATAGGGGGCGGGGGACTTCCCCAAGTCCCTCGCCCCTGGACCCATTCATGGGGGCTGGAAAAGGGCGTTGTCCGCCCTTTCCCTGCGCCCGGTGCGCCTTCTGCGGCCAGGGAAGGGAGTGGAGATCTCCCTCTCCCTTTCCGCAGTTTCCTTCTGCGACATCACGTCCTCGCAGAAGGACACCACCGCGTCCCACGACTCTGCGCTGCCGACCATACTCTGCACTACGGCCGGCAGCGACAGATCGCCTCCTACTTCATTTGTGAGGACACGGCGCTGCTCCTCCCAAGCTACACACTCGGCGAGCGTGTGTTGCGCCTTGTCCTCCCCGCAATGGACGTAGTGGTGGCACCGAGCGTCCGGCTCTCTGTCTATGCGGCACAGGTACTTGCCGAAGCAGCCGTGCCCCGACAGCACCTGTGTCACTCTAAAAAACAGGGAGCCGTGCCTTCTCGCGACCCAGTCGTCGAGTACTGGCCGGATCGCCTCGACGGTAGCGAGGCCGGCGGTAGGGCGCAGAAGCCTCTGCCGCCATTCCGCCACCAAGACCTGACGGAGCTCCTCTCGGCGCAGCGCGATCTGCCGCTGCACCGGCCTCGAGCCCCGTGCCCGCTCTTCCTCGCGCCATCGATACAACGACGCGAGTACTTTCGCCTCTAGGTCCCAGGGCGGGGATCCGGCCAGGACGCAAGCCGCCTTGTAGGAAATCGTGCGGTACCCGCGGACGACTCTGACGGCCATCACCCTCTGCGGTTTGCGCAGAATGGCGAGAGTGCCGGCCGTCATGTCCAGCGCCCACACAGGGGCCGCATACAGGGCCATGGACCGCACGATTCCCACGTACAACCGCCTACAGGCGGCGCTCGGGCCCCCCAAGTTGAGAAGCAACGTTGAAAGCGCGCCCGCTGCGCCCATCAACTTGGGCACCAGCTACCGGAAGTGGGGCCCGAATTCCCATTGCTGTCGAGCACCAATCCCAGATACTTGATGGTGGACTCGACAGCTATCCGGATCCCGCTGACCACGATGTGTGATCCCGTCGAGGGCCATGAAACACCATGGCCTCCGACTTGTTCAGAGCTACCTCCAGGCCCAGGCGCCGGATGCGGTTCACCACCTGTGACACCGCAGCCGTGGCTAACAACGTCGCTTCCCTGTGCGAGCTCCCCCGGGCAGTTACGAGCGTGTCATCCGCATAACACGTCACGTCGGCGCCCAGCGGGAGTTCGCCTCTCAGCACCCAGTCGTAGCCGATGTTCCACAGGGGCGGTCCCAAGACCGATCCCTGTGGAACACCGCACGACGTGAGGTGCCGACCAGCACCGTCACGTCCCCGATAGGTGACGCATCTACCCTCCAGGTAAGCCCCTACTGTACGGCGGAGGTAGGGAGGCACGCGATGGTATTTCAGGGCCTCCCGAATACAACTCCAGGGTAGGGTGTTGAATGCGTTGGAGATGTCTAAAGACACCGCCACCACCACCCCACCCCGGGACACCGTCTCCTCCGCCAGGGCCCTCACGCGCATGATGGCATCTATGGTGGAGCGCCCCCGACGAAAACCGAATTGGTTGTCGTCCAGGTTCGGCCCCTCCCTGCACAAGTGGCTGACGAGGCGATCTGCGATGATACGCGCAAAAAGTTTGCCCGCCTCGTCAAGCAGCACTATGGGCCGATACGCGGACGGCGAGTCCGCGGGGCGCCCCTCCTTCCTGAGGAGGACCAGCCTCCCCTCCTTCCACACACTGGGAAACCTTGACCCTGCTCGAGGCATGCCGTGAGAAGCCACCTCAGCTGGGGCTCTAGCTCCTTCAGAGCCAGGACGAGAGCTCGACCAGGCATTCCGTCGGGTCCGGGCGCTGTGTTCTTAGCCCGGAGTCGCGACACGGCCGCTCCCATCTCTGCTTGCGTCACCTCGGGGACATCGGTGCTCTCCTCTTCTTCTGGAGAGTCTGTGGCTGAGGGCGAAGCCATCGCCGGGGGAACGTGTTCCGGTCGCCCTGGGAAGAGGGCCGACACCACCGCCTCTAGCAACTGGGGTTCCATGCTTCGCGTCAGTGGAGGCGCCCAGGGACGCAACTTGCTCCGTACCCAACGGTAGGGGCGCCCCCACGGATCCCGATCCAGGGACCCCAGCAGCTCCACCCTGGCGCGCGACTTTGAGTCGCCGATGGCCAGCCACAGAGTCTCCTTGGACGCGCGGTACACCTCATACAGCGCGTCCTCCTCGGCGGAATCCCGTCGACGTCGTCTCCGGTATCGGGTGTACCGGCGGCGAGCCGCAACGCACGCTACGCGCAATTGCGCGATCTCGGCGGTCCACCAGTACACCTGGCGCCTTGCGGACTGTTGGCGGACACGGGGCATGGACGCGTCGCAGATCTGCGTCATCGCCCCCCGAAACCACAGCGCCATCGCCTCAACGTCGACGGGGCCGTCCCTCGTCGACTCCCAGGTCCAGGACTGGACTAATGCAGCTTCCTCGAGTAGTTCCCTGTCGATGCGCTTAAGCGCCCAACGCGGGCCGTCGTTAATCGGGGTTGTTGGATGGCGGCCGCTCGCGGTCTGGGCAGAGACGTCGAACCGGATATACCGATGGTCCGACAGCGTCTCCACCTCCACGGCGACACGCCAGTCGCGGACTCGGCCGGCGACAGAGGGGCTAGCGAACGAGACGTCCACTATCGACCCGCCCCGCTGCCGCACGCACGTGTATTCCGAACCCCGATTCAGGACGACCAGACCGGTCGTCACCGCCCACTCTTCTAGCACCTCGCCCCGAGGGTCAGTGACCGGAGATCCCCATGCCAATGACTTGGCGTTGAGATCCCCGAGCACCAGAACGGGACGAGGGTGATGGCGGCCTACGACGGCGCCCAACTCGACAAGGAAACCCTCAAAGTCGGCGAGACTCTTGTTGGGAGAGAAATACGCCCCCACAATGACGATGCCACCCGAGACCGCAGCAACCCAGCCGCGGCCCCGAGACGGGTCGGTCAGAGTCTCGCCAATAATGGCCACCAAACCGTTAGCGCATCCCAGCCAGTTGTGACGGGCGGGGATGAAGTACGGTTCGGCGACCACAGCCACGTGAATCGACCACTGTGCCATGCTCTGGAGTAGGAGATCCTGAGCTCTGGCACAGTGGTTGATGTTGCCCTAGAGAAAATGGAATTGGAGCATTATTAACATTCCATTCCCTCAGCAACGGTCCTGGGCCGGGAGTCGGCCGCGGAGCTACTAGCCTGCGGGGGAGGCGAGGTTTCCCCGGCAGGTTTGGTGCTCCTCTTCTTTTTCTTCTTTTTGGTCTTGCTGGCAGGCGCGCCACAGGCCCCTCCGCCCACTTTGTGTCCCGCTGGCTTCCCTGCATCCGAACACAAGATGCAGTTGAGTGCCGCGGAACACTGGGCCGCCTTGTGGCCGGGCTGACCGCAGCGATAACAAAGATCACTACGGTCAGTTTCGGCGGTGCACTTTGCCCGGACGTGCCCCTTCTCCAAGCACCGGAAGCACCGCAAAGCCCGGGGCTGCAGGAGTTTCGCCCTCGCTGCAACCCAGCCTACCAGCAATCTGCCGCTCTCGGCGATCTTCTTCGCCGACGCCACAGGGCACCGAACCCAGACTACGCCGAGTCCGGTGGCGTCGGCGCGTATATCGCCAGCCCGCACATTGCCCGGCGGACACTCTCCACTTTGGGCAACGGCCGCCACCACCTCCTCAGAGGTCACGGAGTCATCCAGACCAGAAATCCGCACCTCTGCGGTTTTCATTGGCCTGGAGACCCGGACGTCCTCGGAGTTGAGGACCTCCCTCATTTTGGCGGCCAGAGCGTCTGTCTTTTCGGCACTGCCGCTCGCAGCACCAGCCACCTCGAAGAGCCGCGCACCCGTGGCAGCCTGCCTAAGGGTGACGGACTGGAGGCCAAGATCAGATAATTTGATCTTGGCCTTGGCCTCGGCAATGACCGACTGGTACGTTACGCCGCGCTCCGCAGCCCCAGGCTGTAGCGTGAGCGTCACAGCTTCGGAACGCGGGGTACGTATCGTCGGCCCTTTGTGACCGCCTTTGGCAGTCCGTCGCGCAGTCCGTCGCGTAGGCTGCGCAACCGCCTTTGCGGTTACGTCTGCGGCGCATGCTGCTGCTGCGGCCTTCTTGGCGGCTTTGCGGGCCTTCTTGCGGCCCACGACTTTCGCCCAGGTCTCACCCTTAGACCCGGCAGTCGTGGGCTGGCCGCTCGGAGGAGCTCCCTCCGCGGGCTTCTCCTTTCGAGGCGCAAGTCTCGGCGGCTCCTCAGTCCTCCGCGTGTCAGCCGCTAGAGGCGGACGGAGGGTTTCCGCTGGGAGACGCCGAGAAATCGCCTCCATCCGAGCGTTTACCATGCTCCCGCACTGGAGCATGCAGAGCCGGACAATGCGCTCGACCTCTTCATCGGTGCGAGGGCTTGCCGGTCGCAGTGCGGGAGTCGGGGCCACCACAGGTGCGGCAACGGGGGACGTGCGTCGCTGCTGCTCCTCGCTTAGCGCAGCGACTTGCCGCCGGAGGTCTTCCAGGTCGTTTCGGAGGCGGCTGTTTTCCTCCTGCAACTTTGCGACCTCGTCAGAGGCCGTTCTGTTGAGGAGGGTGCCAACCGCCTCCCTGATGTCCACGGCAACCTCTTTCAAGCCACGGGTGAACGTGCCCTTTAGGCTGCCAGACTTGGTGGCAACCTTCAGGACTAAGTCCACCCCATCCAGAGCCAGCTGGCTCAAGGCCACCGCAGACGGCTCGCGCCCTTCCGCCGCCAGAGCAGCACGCCGCTCGCGAGCGCGTCGGGCCATTTCCGTCACTTCGTCGGCCGCGACGGCTTTGCGCTGCTGCCTCTTGGCGGCGTTGACCTCCGCCTTTGAGCTCCCCAGCGAGGCACAGCTTTCGCCGCCATCGCCAGGGTCCTCTGTGGTGACCCCCATGTCACTTTCTGCTTCACTAGCCGCGGGGGTATTGGGGCGGACAAACCGCCCGCGCCCATCCCTCCGCAGCTGTGAAGTGCTCGCCCCTTTCGGTGCCTGCCGACCCCTCCTCGAAGTCGGCAGCTTGGCGGCCGGCAGGCCTTCCTCCTCCGAGGACTGGCTCACTGGACGCTTCCTGACGGAAGACGTCCGACGCGACCGAGTTCCACTGCTTCCAGTAGCCATATCCGCTACAGGGGCCTGGTCGCCTACCCCTGCGCATCCGTCGGTCACCAATTTAACACTCGCAGGCCCGGATACCTGCGAGCGCCGGTTGTCAACCGGGTCACATGACACATTGCTTCCAGTAACCATATCCGCTACAGGGGCCTGGTCACCTACCCCTGAGCATCCATCGGTAACAGATTTATCACTCACAGGCCCGGATACCTGCGAGCGCCGGGCGTCAACCGGGGCGCACGACGATGCACAATCTTTACCTTTTACCATTTCATTTACGATAGTGGGTAATACACACATCACTTCCCCAAGGTGATGTGGCCGCTCTTTAGTGGGAGGGTATTTAAGCCTCCCGAGGCCTGCGAATGCCTGTATGCAGGATATACCGCCCGCTGTTCGGTAACCTAATCTAACCTAACCTATATATATTTTTTTTTTTTTGTTATTATATATATATTTTTTTTTTCCACCCCAAACTTAGATACTAACTAAAAATACCCAACACCCGGCACCGTGGCTCATAACACCTCGCCACGGATGCCCCTAGACCGCGGACTGTAAACGGCCCGCGGTCTACCCCACCTCGCTCCCTAGTCGTGCACTCTGCAGCTGCAGAGCGCAGGTAGGGAGCCCTCGGGAGCGACTCCTCCGCTCCTGCAGAAGTTAGCTCCGGACAATAATACTCCTCTACCCTACCCCCGCGAAGAGATTATTGTCCGTGACCCAGGGTGCACCAGGCCCAGCGACTGCTCTTCCCCTCGGACGTATCCGCAGGGGACCAGCAGCCGCCAAGCGCACGGAGAGGTCTTCTGCTCGCACCCCATCGTTTCGTACCATGCTCTAACTAAAAGCCAAACATGACTACCTAACTAATTTGACTTCCTATACAAATCCTCAGCTGATCCGACATTTTTGCACGGAAAGTTTTAAATTTTTTTTAGAGATTTGTATATAACTTGTCATAGCCGGTGTTTTGAATTTAAATACGGACACAGAGCTACACTACTCAATCGTCACAAGAAGCTAGCACGATACACCTGGCGCTTAGCGCCATCTATCGACATTTCTATAGAGTTGTTCGAAATTTTCGAGTCAAATACAATTGGTCGACTATTACTCGTAAACTTGTAAAGCCCACTTAACTCTAACGAAAATTGGTACTTTAAAGCTTAATAAGTCACGAACGGTTTACTTAATCAAAAAACGGTCTTAGCAAACCCCTAATATTTTTGAAAGACCTATCCAACGATATCCCACACTATGGGAAGAACGAAAAAAAAAATTATCATCCCACTTTACGTGTATGGGAGGTACCCAAAATAATTGTTTTTTTCAAAATTTTATTTTACCACTTTTTCGGCGTCATTAACGTGTATACTCATGCCAAAGTACAACTTTCTAGTACTAATAGTTTTTGAGCTAAACCGCGGACAGACGGACAGACAGACGGACATGGTGAAACTATAAGGGTTCCTTGTTGACTACGGAACCCTAAAAATGATGTTATAATGGGCGGTTTTATTGCTAAAAGCTTCGATTATTAAATGATCGAAAGCATAAAGCGATCCTTTATAGACCACCTTTGGATGGATTTGACACAGAAAGAGATAATAAATACGCGGGTAGTCTATAGTACACTATTTAATTATACACATTACATCAGTAATAAACTACATACTCAATATATTTAAAAAACTAAGACAAACTAATAATAATTTAAGGAGAGATCTTTTACATGTTTTTGAAAAAAATGAATTCTTAGCTATTTTTCAATAGGCAGGGCCGGATTAACCATTAGGCGGAGTAGGCAACTGCCTAGGGGCCCCGCATCAACTAGGGGCCCAGGCCCAGTGCACGCACCAAGAAAACACGTTTATTTGAACTTAGGGACCTCACTGTTATCTCACAAAATACAAATCGTTAGATTTAGTAGTAGAATTTAAACAATTTTGGAACAAATCTTGCAATAAGTAAACAAATATATTAAACATTACAGCCCCTAATGTGCGTTTCCTCAGTTCACACACGATTTGGTAAGTGAAAGTAAGAAAAGGGGCCCCGAGAATGCCATTGCCTTAGGGCCTCTGACAGGGTTAATCTGGCTCTGACAATAGGAATGTGAGCGTGCAAGCAAACGTAACTAACTTGACGTTGTCTAAATAAATAACTATATAATCATTGATTGATTTGTCAGAACATTTGACGGACGCGGTCGCCCTACAAAACACACTAACGCCATCTATTATAACTAAGATGTCAAAGTCAATCGGCGTGGTCTGCTCCTAGACGTAACCTTATAAGAGCGGGGTGTGGTATTTTTCGAGGTACAAAGAAATAAAAAAATACCTTTTATTTTTCGAAATTTATAAACAATAAAAAAATATGTACACAATTTAATATTTTAGTAATATTATTAAATCCTTTCATTTCATCGGCTTTAACGTGCGCCGCTGCAAAGTTATGTCGCACTTTTATGCGGCTTCGCGTCATCTTGGCAAAAGGTTGAGACAAATAAGAAAGAAAATTGTTTTAAATAATGTTAGAAGTTGATATAATGCCATATTTTTAACTTATCGGTGATACTGAAATGTTATCATTTTTTTATTGTGCTTTGTGTCGTATTTCACGCAATGACGCAACCCTTCACGACACAACTCGGCATTTTTGCTTGTAAAACTTACGACCGCTCCCGAAGATAGCCGATCGCGTTCTAGTTCACTTCGATAAAGGAAAGACCACTTTGGGACCAAGTTCGAGGCGTCATTATAACATTTGGTCCGCCCAGTCCTTACGCAGTAATATATTATATGTCAATGTATATAATAGTTTTTAAACGTTGACTAACTAACAAACTTCCAAAGGTTCAAACAAAGTTTAAGATAATTACAAATATTAGATGGGGTAAGATTAAAATACTGATATAAATAATATTTTAAAGGATTGGAGAGAGATAATTCAATCGTTCAAATTATATTCAACTTTTCAAAGCTAACAAAACCTGGTTGAAGCAACTAAACCACATATAACGAATATTTTATATTAGTTGTTTAAGTTTTTTTTTCATTTATTTTTTTTATTTTTGTGATAGGCTCTCATTTGACCACTATCTCACCTGATGGCAAGCAATGATGTGGTCGAAGATAATGCACGCTTGCCTAGAAGTAACCTATTCATTCTAAGTTCAAGTTAGACACCTCGTATTATAAAAAAAGAAACTAGACATTCTTGTATCGTGAGAAAAGTCTTCAGGCTTGACAACATTTAGATAATAAGAAGAATGTTGTTCGAGTCGCTGGGACGGTCCTGAATGCAACTTACAGCGTGGTCACACTATTCTCCGTTTATTAAATTAGAGGACTACTGTGTTTTCCTCAGTCTTACTTGCATATAGGTAAATAGGTGATAGGTATATCTCGGTAGAGTTACATGTTGTTAGTAGAGATTAGTGTGTTAGTAGGAATTTAGAGAAATACATAGCATCGCAGCTTAGCGAAATCTTTATTTTTATACAAATACTAGCTGTTGCCTGCGGCTACGTTCACGATATTTGTATTTATTATATCACATTATGGATATTTAAATCATTTTCCCGTGATAAAAATAAGATTCAGCGTGGGCAGAAGCTAGTAGAAGGTAGATTGTAGAAGACATAGGATATTTATTTAAATATTAATTTATTCAAAAAGGTTCACCAACAGATTCTGTGTTTATAATATTTTAACAAGAGGTAGCATATCGTTTTGAGCTGACACAGCTGCCACTAATAGGCTAACCAGCATTCTTAATAGAAGTGATAAATTACTTAAAGAAATATTTTATATAATTACAAACAATGCTATTGTTTAGCAATTAAGAATAAACTGTGGAGTTTCTTGCCAGATTTTCTCCATAGAAATCGACCAATTTCGAACCATGCACAAACTCCTGACGTTTTGTAAGTGCCCATGTAGGTGGAATGTCTATGTGATATAAAATATTTTGAGTTTGAATAACAAAGGGTAAAAGTAATAGAAAGAAAAATAATAAAAAGAAAGACAAAAATAATATAAAATGAAATAAATCAAGTAAAAAATATATAAAAATTAAGATGAATGAGATCATTGATCAAGCATAAACTAACAAAGTAAGTAACACTAGTTAGATATGTTTTATCTAGTGTTTTTTTTTTAAGAGAACTGTCAATGTTTCTAGAATTCACATCACTAGCAATCTTGTCAACCCCTACAACTAAGCTAAATATGCTTATTTCTGGAATGGGTTCACGGCAATAATAGGGTAGAGGTTCGAACCGAGACGTTTCAATCACAAGGCCGACACCTTAGCCATTAGGCCTTAATTGGAATCATTTCTAATACTCACGAGGGCGAAGCTAGCCACAACAGATTTGCCCCTTTTTTTTAACGTGGTAAAATCATCATATAAGTCCTCCCACCCCGGGCAGGGCCGGAGGGACTGTCAGACTTGTACTGACTAAAATCTACGGTATTCCTTCAATAGCCCTTTACGTTCCGGGGTCACGGTAATGGGATAAGTTCCACGACCCCGGCAGGCTTCGGCCCTCTACAGGGGGAGCCTCGTCATATTGCTGACGCTCTTTGAGGCGCGCGTGGAACACAACGCACCGTCGACCCGGGCATGGTCCATGGTCGGACAGCGAGTTGCAACAGATTTGCCCCTACACCTAAATTATGAGTGTAATATTTTGTTGCGCAATGCGACCAATAATATCTAGTGTGCAATCATAAATCTTATCAAAAATTGTGATGTGAAATTCCTGCAGTATAGCGGAAATTGAGCGGAGACTACAAGGCCAACAGAAGGCCAAACACAGTGCGATATTATGGAAACGAAAATCATATTAACTTATGTATATTTAATTTTCAAATAAATAAGATACATTTAGTCTTAATTCCGCCACAAAACTTTTTTTTTTGTTTATTATGACAAGTTTCACAAATAAATACATATAACATAGAGTTTGTCGGCAGTGTTCTCGTGGAGCCTTAGAATTATTCCATCAATACTTAATTACCTATATATTACCTACCATTCCTAAACTATATTTCGAAGCGAGCAAAAATTACACAAACACAATAAACGATACAAACTGCTTAATTGTTCAATTTTGAACCGCCTCCATCGGAAACTAATGGTTATTAAACAGATGGGAAAATGTAGATTCACTTTATGTAGGTATCTACACTCTCTGATTGTTGCCTCTGCCTCAGCATTTGAGAAATGCAGTCGTGAATTCGTGATGTATTTTTTCGTCGTAATCGTCCAAGGGCGGACGAAAAGGTCTATCAGACTAACTGGCTAAAACCAAATGCTTGTGTTCCTTCGTACACTTGCGCCGGTTTGTTTTGTGACTGCCCTCTAACAGTACAACCTGTAAGGTTGTCGGCTGGTTAACCGGACCTACCTGTGGCGGTCTTAATTATAGTAATTAAAACCTCCAGCCAGGTCTTATATTAAACATACAAATTAGGCAGCTAAACGCTAAGTAACCTACCCTATGGGGTACGGGCTCGGCTTAGGGCGTCGCTGGTGGATGGCAGCTAGGGACAGGCTGGATCGGAGAAGTCTTACGCTGGGGGCTACTGCAGCACTTAAATACTCTTTAAAGCGCGCGCCCCCCTACAGCTCGCCTGAAAAAGGAAGGCAGGCACTGACACTGTTTGACTCCCCTGCGATGCGACATCTCAGACAGGCGCGCGTAGAATATATCACGCCGCCACCTCAGTGCCCGTTTTATAGCCTATAAGAGACGCCTACGGTCTCCTATAAGTTATAGGAGGCGGCAGGTATCCCCAAATCTGCTGTCCCAGGACGCATTTGTAACTAATGTACAAAATAAGGTCAATTTCGGAAATATCAGGAATTAAACAAAATCAATCTATAAATATCACCATTCCAGTTCTGGCACATTTTTTAACATTTATGTTTTTAAATACAGGCTACATAAGTTGCAAGTCATCGTATTTCTCTTAATTATTTAAAGTCGCACAAAGTAGGTACTTAGTCATTCTTAATATACCTACATGACTTGCAAAACTCAGCGATTAAGCATAAATGTATCGTAAATTGCATAGATTTTTTAGAAGCGCAAGTGTTTTTGCTTGATACGACGTTCATAAGAGCGGGATTCCCGGTTCGGACATCTTATCAGACGGGCTAAATCTATACCTTATTAATGGCAATTGGCTCGTCAATTATTATTACTTGGGCTTTGACTAAAGCCTTTTTTTCCGGGTAGGAAAATCATTAAATGACTTCTGCCGCTCTGGGAAGTGTCAGACTTCCACCGACTAAAAACCCACCCTGTTCCTTCAGCTGCCCTTAAGTTCCGGGGCCGCGGTATCTCGTTAGAACATTCCCGCAATCCCAGTTTGACTAAAGCTGGCCATCTTATTGTTTACGGTTCAAGCATGACCGACAGATTTTGATGACAGAGGTTGCGTAGGACAACAGAGTTCGGAAGGGGATTGGTGAAGTCTTTGCTAAGCAATGGGACGAAATTAGTCTTTTTTAAAAAAATAATACCTTACATAGTGGAAAATAAAGGACATAATATTTTCAATAATTATATTTATTTTTTTCTTCAGACATTACTGTTGTGTGTAAGAATATACAGAGTTGATACGACAGAGGGGCATTAAATTACACTACGTATACTATACGAGTTTAGTGTTAATTCGATACAGTTAAAAAAAATTTTTTTCAAACAAACTAAATGGCTTACAAATCAGAGTAAAACGCAACTACCCTTTGTAAATAAATGTGACTGACTTTAAATACCTAGGTAACAAAGTGGCAACGTAGCGCGGCGTGTGTTATCTCTTGTCTTGGTCAGATTTATCGCTTTAAGGTGCATCTCATCAAAATCATTTGCGACTAAACTACTTCTCCTATTTAATTGATTTTTGGTAGAGCGCTTGAAAATGATACCTAGCATACGCAGTTTAAAGGAAAGCCCCTCGGTCGTATCAACTCTGTATGAACTAAATCCGACTACCGATAACATGAAGAGTGTGTTAAAAGCCAAACACGTCGTGTCGGTTGCCATATTATATTTTACTTAGAGCGTTTGTGCACCCACTGAAATTAGAATAGTTCTTTTACGAACAGAATAAATAGGATCCTAATTGATGGATTAAATAACTAATCGAATACAAAAAACCAAACCTACGTGCACAAACGCCTTTACAATGTATAAACAGTTCAGTAATAGTACTGTAAGGAACTGAAATATCGATATACATTTTCAAACGCCATAATTATAAATACCAGTGGAATTCACAACATGTCCTGTACCGTAGTCAGGTAAAACAATGCACTATTCAATGTGTAATAATGTCAACTACATGACATAATTATTATGTTTACAATAATTACTTAAATACAGTTCTTAAGTCAAACCCAACTCGTTAGAGAAAAGCCAAAATGTATAAACAGATATCTAAATAGTAGATATGAAACAAGTCTATATCTTACTCTATCTGTTTCTTCAGTTACTTCTGCAAAATCACGCAACGCTTTTGATACGGTGTACAGAAATTCAAAGAATGGTAAACGGGAAAGATTCTATTATATAATTATAATCCCTTTCGTAACCAAAGTGATTAAATAATTACACTGCAAGAAATAAAAGAAGGATATATAAAGAAGTATGTTAAACATAAATAATAATTTATTTTACAAGTATAGTCACAACCGAATTAATTCCTGATCCAGTACTACGTGTTTGAGAAGTAAAACACGCATTAAATACTACAAAACTGACATCAAACACTTTCGATCGATTGTGAAAAGTAACTTGGACGTTATATACCAAACAAATATAATACGTTTTCAATTTCCTAAAATACTGAGTTTTCTTGTCCTATAAACACCTATACTTCGGTCAGCTATTATTTTGTCTATCGTTGATATCACCTCTCTTCTGAATACCCTCATCTCCGACTCCGTTAGTTGCTCGATATCTGGTAACATGGATAGGAGAAACATCTTCCTTGGACTACACTCGATGTCATCACTGTAACTGTTCCTTCCACCACGCTGTCTTCCGTTTCCATTTTCTATACTACCACCATTCTTAATATTAGTTACCGTATTGTCATTGTATGTCAGCCTATGAATTTCTGCAACTGTATCTATCTCTGGGACCCGGTTAATTTCTGTATCTGTTTTGATTTCTGTGACGTTTTCAATAGGTTCGGGTTCGAGGCTGGCTGAGCATTCACTATCGTCAGACGTATCGGGACTTTCCATTGTCGCTGCCTCAACTTCCATGTCACTACTGTCTTTGGCATTTTTTTCTTTTCCATACGTTTTGGGCCGTATGGTGAGGAAGGGGTGCAGGAAGTGTAGCTCTTCAGTCAAGTAGTACGGTCTCATCGGTGGTTTGGCGCTAGCTTGCTGCTTCAGCGATCTCATGAAGGAAATCCTTATTTTTCTCCATCTATCTCGACATTCTGGTACTGTAACAGAGAAAAAAGGGCATGTTTTCATTAAGGTTAAAGTCCTTTATAATTTCCTCTGTTAAGTTTTTACTTCAAACAACTTGGGGTATTTGCTCTAACAAGAGAACAATCAGTTATGATATATATATATTAGTCCTCGTCTCATTCATCTAAGCATTTCCCAATCGTTAAATATCTAGGTAATGACGTATTTAACCATGATAACAGCGTGCCCCAGGAGGTATTTCACAATGTTTCACATTTTATTTTTAACGAAAGTATCTACGATAGCATTATTAACAATTGGTTGTGACGTCATCTATTGTAATATTTATTTTAAAGAATGATTTTGTTTGCAATTAAAAACTCAATAAGTGGCAAGTAGAAAAATTAAACATTTTTTGCATGTCAACGTAACATCCCTAAAAGAACTTTAAAAATTGTTGGACATTCACGGCCCAGCACAACAGTTCGCTATCTAGGTGTAAGGTTGGATAACAAGCTCAACTGGACTAAACATATAGCAAAATTACGTATTAAAGGAGAGCAAAAGTAAATTCAGTCCTAACACAAAAATAAAATAGTACACAACGCTAATTACACCTTGCATCACCTATTCTTGTCCGGCATGGAGCAGTACTTATCAATCAAACCAGAACCTTTTACAAATTCCCCAAAATAAAGGAGTTAAAATTGCTTATACCTAATACTCCATTTAAAACGAATCCTAAAGTTTTACATGCTAAAATCAAGTTACCTAGCATTACATAATATATTTTAAAATGAAGACATAAATTTTACAGCAAAAATAAATGTCATCAAAATACATTGATTGCCGACTAAGGGGAAACAGATTTATGAAATTCGATAGATCGGTAGTTATCAGTAAATGTAAGCTCCCGAATAACGACGTATTGTTCGGGCATAATATTGATAACGCGTCGTAGCAGGACCCATGCAATGCGCTAGCGCTCCCTCGTACCCGCCGCTTACAGGCGACGGAGCGCGGGGCGAGGTGGCTCAACTTATGTTGGTGACCACGAGCGATCACCTGTGTTACTGTTTCTGGCAGTAATTCTCCTATCTACTAATTATGTAAATGAAATCAATTCAATGATTTCATATTCTTAACAATATAGATGTAGTAGTATGATGATCTATGTTGTATGTAGTATCTATTCTCGCTTCTTTGAAACCAATAAGAATATGTTTTATTTATTTAAATGATGAGCATTATGAACACAGCAATGTTACTTAAAATTATTTTGTTGCTATGTCAGTTTAACACCGATAAATATAAAAGCAAAAGTTTTGAAGACACAGAATATTATTTTCGTGACCCGCAAATCGAAAAGCGCGCCATAAACTGTTCAAACAGTTATACCGATGCATGACCTAATTTCTGTACCTTGCGCTGCAACTAACACAGCCGATACAAATCGATACCACAGTGTGGTTAAAAAATAAACAAAAACATACCTGATGTGTTGGCCCTTTTAGCAATCGCCGACCATGCTCGCCTATTATACATCTTATTCGCATACTCCGGTAAAGTCTTATCATATAAACACGGATACTTTTCCACTTCTTTCACAAACTCCACTATATCTTTCCTACTATTATCACTTTTCGGAAACAAAATATCCTGTTTGCTTTCCATGATAGCAAAATTAATATACTCTTTAATCCTTAACTTCGACATCCGTCTGTCTCGGAGCGTAGTGCGCAACTGCGAAGCAACATTGACGTGAAACTTAAAATGGCGGAAATATTGCGCTGTTGCTTTTTCGCGGGGCGCGTCGACCAATGAGTACCGAGTATTCTGAGGCACACACACACAGCCGTCGGTCGATGACATCAATGTTCTTGTGTGTAATGCAGTGTAATATTGCGTTAACTTTATTTGTTATTGCGTAATATTTTGCAGACGAAAAGAAAGGTGATTGTGGGGATTTCTTACCAACAAAAATAAAATCGTGTGTAGAACTTTGGTCGGAGTATTTAATGAAGTAGGTACTTACTGATTGCGTCACAGATAAAAATTGTTGCACGATACTGATGTAACATTACCTAAATGGGTGCTATTAATCATTCAGAATTTCAGAGTTTCTCGAGAGGAAATTAGCTTCTTTCAGCTTCATTCGACCAACGGAATGACTAAGTATCGTTCGACTCTGATCATTTGGGATCGGCATCATAATTATGTCCTATTTTGGCATTGGTTTTTCTATGATAGGCGCACGTTCAGGTCTATTTATTGTTACCTCAGTAATCGCTTGATCTTACTAGTACATCTTTCATAGACATTTTACATGGGTATCTCATAGAACCCTGCGATTTTGGGATTAGGTAGTACATATAGGTACAACGTATTATTTAAAGGGTACATAAATATACATACCAAGTGCACGGCTTCTTTGGATGATAACAAACGATATGGCAAGGGTTTTGTAATCCTTTGTCTACAACTCTACACGTGTGGAACGTATTAGAAATTTCAATTCATTGATACCAGAGAACGAAATTTTCAAATTAAGAAGAACAAAGAGAATTTTCATGTTTTTGGCATGTGATCATTGATATCAATGCATGTGATGTAGAAAGTTATTGACCATCTTGCATCGTAATCATCGTAATACATACTGTGGTAGTACTGTGACAGGTTTGTTACGATTGGTATTAAAAACATATGAATCCGATAATTTTGTATCAATTCTTTGAGTTACTTAATTATTTTGAACTGAAACTGTGCATTTTGAACGGGACTGTCCTTTTTTAAAGTTACAAGTCCCGGTGTCCCCGAAATGAACACTGGGACGCAAAATTGTCCCGTTTTCTGACACCGTGCGAAAATTTGAGTACATAGTTGAGCCGGCCGGACGAATATGTATAGTATAATAATTGAAAGGAATATATTGACTGTAATAAAGATGAATTTTCTATTACATATTCAGATGAATTTTCATTTTTTTTTTCTACATTACATCGCAGAAAGTAACCGAATGGTATAATCTAAATGTTTCCACAGAAACTCGTTGCGTTGAAGTATTCAAACCCTTTCAAGCCAACAATCTTCAGCATGAAAACTTTTATGTTTTAATTGTATATAATGTTACTAGTATTTGCGTGTTGCGCGAGGTGCAAGCACCTCGCGTGCTTGTGATAAAAACTAAAGCATTGCCCCTCTAAATCAAGTATTTGCGTGATGCGCGAGGTGCAAGCACCTCGCGTGCTTGTGAAAAAAACTAAAGCATTGCCCCTCCAAATCAAGTATTTGCGTGTTGCGCGAGGTGCAAGCACCTCGCGAGCTTGTGAAAAAAAAAAAAAAAAGAGGGGGGGGGTGATGGGGGGGGGGGTTGCACAAGTATTTCGACTAAAGCATTGCCCCTCTAAATGAATCTGAAAAAAAAAATGTTCCAAGTCTCTTAGATTCCGAGATCCGCCTAAAGGGGGGGAGAAGGGGGGCGGGGGGGGACTTTGAAAAATGGTTTTTACGTTACCGAGCCTCCTCTATACGAATCCGTAAAAAACAAAAAATACGGGTCTCGTAGTTTCCGAGATACGATAGGGAGGGGGGAGAAGGGGGGTGAAAAGGGGAGGTTTGGCACTTTTCCCGTAGGTTTGAGAGTTACTTGTTTACGAATCTGTCAAAATATACCCACCTCCCCATCCACCATCTGGGAGAACAATTATGTCAATGAGTCAGTCAGTGAGTGAGTGAGTGAGTGAGTGGTAATTTAGCTTTATATAATATAATGTTTGCCGGCTTATAATACTCCAGTTTTTTCTATGATGAACATATTGTGGACATCTGAGAAAACCCAGTTACAAAGAACAAAGATAGGTCCTGGCCTACACAACTTTTAAATTTAAAATGGCACGGCCATTTATCTTTAATGTATAAGAATCTATACAATAAAATCTAAACTATAAAGTTGTAAGTATTTAATTTCTTTCGAGAACTTCTCCATTAGAATTGATTTATTAATAAACAAATAGCTGACCGGAAATTGTCGAAATAGGTTGAGTTGTCAGTATGCTGCAATTAAACTTATTAATCAGTTTTTATTTCAAATTCTTTTTTGTTTTATGCATTCTTTTCTTTACTAAAAATAGTAACAATATGTGGTGAACAATAATCGCATTTGATTACATAAAAAATCGGAAATAATATTTTAATTATTGAGAATAAAATCTCTATTCTATTTTTATACATGGTAAGCAAAGGCGATGTTGACTATTCTGCGTTATCAACATCGCCTTTAGATCTGAAATTTATTTAAGGCGAATTAAGGTGAAAATATAAAACGTGCCAAGAGTTTCATTCCTTCTTAAATTAAATATAATTCCTATGATAAATATAATGAAACGTTTCGGGTATAAATATTTTTAATTTGTAATAATTAATTAATTTATAACTTAAATAAAAACTTTTTAACTAAAAATAAAACCGACTACCATCTCAAAACACTCGAAACCCAAAAATAACTTTAATTTCAGTAATCGGTGTTAAAATTATTTTTCACGCTTTGTGGGTCGGTTTGTAATTTATCTAGTTACTTATCCCGATGCAGAGCCGTTAATTTTTGAAGAGTTCTCTCCTAGTACTTCACGATCAGCTCTACTTCACCATATTATGCATTGTGACGAGCATAAAGTGCTTAATAATCATATTCAAGTAATCGAATCGTAATCCACGAAATATTTAATATTGAGTAGTTCCGGTGGCCATATGTGGTCTTCATCATCAGTTCCACTATAAAAAATATCGAAATCGCTACAAGTGCGCTTATAATATTTGAAGAGTTCCCTCGATTTCTTCATGATTCCATCATCAAATCCTGACGTGATGACAATGGGACCAACTAGAAACTATACCCTTTCAAACAAAAGAAGAATTATCCTAATCAATCCAGCCGTCTTTGAGTTATTAGGTAACATGAGGATACATAAAAAAAATCCGACGAACTGAGCACCTCCATTTTTTGAAGTCGGTTAAAAAGTGTCTTTTTTTTTCACCGACTACCTGTTAATTGCCCTAAATAAACTGTCCCGTTTTGAGGCAAAGACTTAATGGTCACCTTATCCATACCAGATGTTGTCTTCAGCCCTTTTGCATAGATATGAAGTTTCTGTTACACGTTGTATAGTAAACATACAAACTATTTAATCTAAACTGAAGTACAAACTAAAATAAGGTATAAAAATTCGACCTCAAACTCTGTTGGTCGGTTATGTATGAATCCGAAAAACTGGCGGCCTTGCCACGTTGTATGGCAAAGCTTCGCCTTTGGTCAACATAACAGCCAGTCCTTGGGTCACGAAAAGTGTCAACCAACGTTTTGAAATATATCTGAAAGAACTGTGAGCACAAGTAAATCATCTATCCGTAGAAACGGCCTCGGGAACTATAAAAATGATGGAGGATTAGGTAGTCAGAAATAGTGACGAACTAGCCACCTGCCGGGTAAAAAGCCGGGGCTTTTTAGGGTTCCATAGTTGAATGGTAAAAAACAGAACCCTTACAGATTCGTCATTCCTGTCGGTCTGTTTTTAAGCTTGGCCGTTTGTCACAGCCACTTTATTCCGAAACTATTAATATAATATAATATAAGGAATATTAGCAAGAATTTAGGTAATTATTTATTTATTTAAACATTATGTACAATAGTGGTACATCGGACTTAATGCAACAAGGCGTTCTCTTCTCTTCTCGCAAGCCTTTGAGTTAAAATGACCACAATTTGGTAGGTGTACAAGTAAAATAAATGTCATTACCGAAAGAATATATGTATATATAATAATAATAAAATACATATATATGCTAAAATAATAGACTAATAATTACATTTATGGCGAAAACTAAATTAAGAATGACAGGCTTTTAAGTAGTAGTTTCTCATTTTACGCTTAAAAGAGAATTTAGACTCGGATTCCTTGATGTCAAGGGGTAGCATGTTCCAGAGTTTAATGGTAGAAATAGCATAGGAATTAGCCATAAACCCGGTGCGGTGAGAAGGAATGTGAAGAATTAAGTTTTTGGATGCGCGAAGGTTACACTAATAAGAACTGCCCAACACTTTAAAATGTTGTTTTAAGTAATGAGGAGCACAAGGATCGTAGTGAAGACCATGCAGAGGGATCTGAGGGATCTCCTTTGACGGATAGGCAACCATTTAAGCTGAGAACGGAAGGAAGAAATGTGATCATATCTACGAAGGCCAAAAATGAAACGGATCCAGTTTGTTAAGAAGTAAATATTATGTATGTTATTGTTTGTTTAAGCACACTAAGAATTCATTCTCTATCGTAGGTGCATTTATACAAACACCCGGAGCAACTATTTGGAGGCCATAAGAACAATTATTGCGGTGCAGGAATCGAACCCGTGATACAGCGCAGCAACCAACTACTCAACATTACACCAATGTTTTTATCATGATGAAGTCCACGGGAGTGAAGCCCCGCGCGGCGTCTTAATCTTACGACGTCTTATTATCTGATTGAAGACAACTTATCTATCAATCTTTTTACCTAATCATTATTTTAAAATGACGATAAGTTTTTAAAACGAAGCATGATTACCAAAGTACGGTCAATCAAAAATGGATCTTCGAAAACCACCCTAAGTCCGACGAAATAAAGATGTTATAGATGTTATAGGTGAAATTGTTTCTATAGGCGCACGCCCTATCTTACCTTTCTTTACGATCGCTGTCAGCGTTTTTTACTGCGCATGAGCCAAGTGAAGTGGCTCTTTGACGAGCCGGGTTCAGTACACTCTCCATCTCGAACAAGTCAGCATGCTGTAATCTTGTTAAGAAATACTGTAAGACGATTAAGCTGGTTATTCCAAGTTAGTATGTTGGATTAGCCTGTAAAGCGCCATAAAGCGCCGTTCATCGATGTACAGCAGTGTTGGGCTGTGCAGAAACTTGATAAAAGTGATAGTTTTATCTGTGTTTGATTGTAAGTACTATGGAAGTTTAATTAGTAGTATATATTATCTGCTAAGTTTATTTTTTATGCATCTGCCATGTTATCTCTTCACCATCCATGGTTGACTGGTACCTTTTGTGTTGCATAAAGTTTTAACAAATAAATAAATAGACAGTTATGTAAGGACAAATGTATTTATTGTTATTTATTCATCACTGCGTCTCTTCAAATGTGTGATTTCTGCCTACTTGTAAGATGTACGCGTTGAATATTACAGCGTATTTTTTTCTGGTGGGAAAATCATCGAATGACTTCTCCCGTTCAGGGTGGAGCGGAAGGGGGTATCAGACTTCTACTGACTAAAAACCCACCCTGTTCCTTCAGCTCCCTTTAAGTTCCGGCGCCGCTGTATCTCGTTAGAACATTCCCGCAGCCCCGTGGATATCATATCAGCTAGCGCCCGACTGACCAGACGTCTGGTTGTACCGAAGCCATAAACTTTACTTAATTATTTATTGTCACAACCTTCGATGAAAGCCGAAAGTTTAATACGATCGAGGTCAAAATCAAATTCGTTTCAGAACCCCCCATTTGCTAGTAGAACTATTTGTAAAACAGTTCGTTCGTGTAAGTACCTAGAAGTCCTTACTAATATAGGTAATGCAATATACATACATAATTATGTAGCTGGAAAAACCATGTACGTAAATTATTATTGTAGCATGTGGTGTAATATAGTTTCTGCTTACTACTGTTCTATATATAACCAAATACCTGGTAAAAAGTAAAAATGTAGGACTTATTAATTTAAGCGTCAATAGCCTAATGGTTAAGGTGTCGGACTTGTGATCGAGAGGTCGCGGGTTCGAACCCCACCCATTACACTATTGCCGTGAACCCACTCCAGACACAAGTATATTTAGTTTAGTTGGAGGGGTTAACAGGATTGCTAGTAATGTGACTTCTACCCACATTGCTAGTAATATTTTTTTATTGGAAACTAGCGACCCAGCCCGGCTTCGCTCGGGTAATAAAGTTTATATTTGCTTATATATGATTTTGCTTAATCAATTTCTCGTCCGGTAATTTGCCACACTCATATATCGGCGATAACTCATAAGATATTCATTTTATTGATATAGAGTAAAAAGCAATTTTGATCTACATTAAATCCTCAACATATCTGATGTATTTAATTGGATAAGGAATAACTGTACTGTTAAAAAAAGATTCGTAAATAACCCATCATTTTAATGTAATTTGTAAAAGAAAAAAATTATTGTGGGTTATTCTTGGGAGATAGACATGCCATCGCGGACTTTTTTGTAGATCTATAAAAGAGAAACAACCTCGCCATACATTGTATTTTTATAACTCAAAAGGTTTGGCAGCATTTTCGATTAAAGCCCCCGATAGGCTTAATTCTTTCCAACATGTTGAAGTAATATCGTCGTATTTCATTCATTCTACATAAAACCTTAACTTATTATACACTAAAACCTTCCTCAGGAATCACTCTATCTATTAAAAAAGAACCCGCATCAAAATCCGTTGCAGAGTTTTTAAGATCTAAGCATACATAGGGACAGACAGGGAAGCGACTTTGTTTTATACTATGTAGTGATATCCTGTTGTATTTATATACAACAGTAAAAGTTAAAAATAAGCCCGTTCTGACAAGGAGAGTAAAATCAGATTCTTTCAGACTGTTGATATTTTCATAAAGTTGCAAGGATGGTATTTGTTTTGAACAATATCTTAATGTTCAATGTAGTTCACCTGGAAATTGTAGACATTAATGAATATCGAAAAAGATTCCCTATATCAGTCAGCCGCTAACATACAATTTGAATTTTAATAAATTTATAGATTGATATCGATGCAATATTAAATTTCAAATTTTGATTTTCTCGAAACGCTAACGGTTCCGTCAACGCAAGTATTCTCTAATACTCATATTCAATAATACTCATATTCTCAATACTCTCTTTTGAAGATCAACCGCATGGGTTGAGCTTCAAGGTTAAGCGACGCTTATCGAGGTCAGTCCATGGCAGGTGACCATTAGTGTTGCCCAAATGCAAGACCAAGACGAGACCTAGCCAGTCTTGGTCTTGGTCTTGGTCTTGCATCAATACACTAAGTCTTGGTGTTGGTATTGCGCTCCTGGTCTTGGTCTTGGTCTTGCGCAAGAGTCTCGCAAGAGTCTTGCAATTAACGATTATCCTATTGTTATTTATTAAACAATAGTTTAGATCTTAACTTGAATTTATTGACATAAGCATAGTAAAGGCCAACCAAATTAATAAATTTAATAAGAAATTCTAAATATCAACTGACACATCATCTCTGTGTGTTCAGACCTCTTGGTCTGAATCCACGACCTCGGCAATCCGTGCCGATGCTCTAACCAACTGAGCTACCTACCGTGTCCCACGAAAGTCCGTTGGTCTCTTAATGAAAGTTTACATTTAATAAGCTTGCATGTGCTCAAACATGGTTAAAACATATAAAAAACAAATTAATGACACTGACTTCACTGTATTTGATTATTCGTCACTCATGTCAAATTGTAAGCTTATCAGTCCGAGAACAACAAGGATTAGAGTAAAAAACAATTATTTTTGATAAAAATAATGATTCTTTGGAACATTAATAAAACAGATGCATTACCAGATAGATATAGTGTGCTTACGTAGCAATAAAATGTAGGTATTATGTACCTAAATAATAATAATATTATGTAAATAATAATAATATTCTGTGTATTATGTTCTTCTTTTGATGGAATTAATCTACATTAACACTTTACCTACGGGTGTCAACTATTGTTGATTTAGCGATGTCACTTCTGAATACGGGAGGCAACTATAGATGATTTGCGAAAGGGTCTGTTTTATTTAAACCTTTATATTGACAAAACTAGACCGTATTTCCTTGGGATATAGATCACTATGTGGAGTCGATAAAATTATGATTCTGTTGAAAAAGTTCCCATATATTTACATAGATGGCAATAAGAATAAATCATAAACAAAAACTAGGTTTTTATACTGGCCACCTATGGTTATCGGAAAAACTAGTTTATTTTGAATAATTATGGTTAACTTCAGTGTTTTTGTTAAGTAATGTGTTAAAAATACTATTACCTCATATTGAATGTAAATTCTGATAAAAAACAAGTGATGTTTCGCCGAATACAGTGATTGTTTCTGATGCTTAATTTTTTGGCAATTACGTAAAATTTTGTATTAAATAAACTATAAAATCTATAACATTTCTCAAAGGTCAGTGAAATAATAAATCAGTGTGTGAAATTTGAAATACCTAGGTATTGTGCTTCAAAAAATGTAGACAAATGAAAACATAAATGAAATAAAAAAGTACCCGTATTGGGTGATGACATCGCTTTTGAAGTCCCGTAGGTAAAAGGTTAATTAAATATAATTTGCCTAGGTACGCTATCTACTGTATTTATGTTAACTGCTAGAGTACGATAGCTATTGATAAACCGGCAATGCTAATCTCAATTTTTGGATGTGTGTGATTTTAAAACACAAAATGCGCGGTGTGACGTCACTCATTTGATTAGTATTGTAGACCATTTTTACATAAAATTGTTTACAATATTTCTCATATGGGAGCGCGGCGCGGCGGCGTCGATTGTATGCGATATCAATAGCAGCCGCCTGCGCGTGTACTCGTATCTTGACTTTGTACTTTCGAATAGATGCGAACTTTCTTTGACAGGTTATAGTATCGGACTTGACTTGTTATCGGCAACATCAAAATGTTGCCGACAACAAAGCCGCGCACTATTAAAATGCCGCGATGGTCAAAATTAGGGATGCACTCTTTTTCTTTTAATCGATATTTTGCACAATGTATGTTTATGTTATTCTTCGTAATGCGCATACGTCGATATCATACAAATAATACAAACAAGTATTACCTAATCACGATAATATGACACGACAAAAAATAAAAACATTTTGTAATAAAATCCAATGAAAACTGTGAAACAACAATACTGACTTATTTAATGCTGACGATATAAAAATATCAGTATCTGTATTTAGCTTAATTATTAAGAAAATCAATTGTCATTTTACTTAAGTACTTATATTAACGAAAAAAAAATACGAGATAGATAGATAGATAGATATACTCTTTATTGTACACCATAACAGAATGTGTATGGTTAGACTAGTACTCACGTGAGGCTTCGCTCCTGTGGATTCTATCACGGTAAAAACATAACTCTCCTTTTTTGCAGTCGCGTAAAAAGTAGACCATAACCTTCTTCAAGCTTCAAGCTACTTCCATACCAAATTGCATCCAAATCCACCCAGTACATTCGAAGATTAGCGCGTTCAAGCAAACAAACAAACTTTTCCGCTTTATAATATTAGTATAGATTACATTTTGACATTTTGATGCACTGATGCACCCACGCTTTAAAATTGCATAAATGAATCGATACAAAAAATGCTGTCTATAGGCAAAGGCACCGCCGCCGGCACGGCGGCTATCCTCACTTTAATTGAATATAAGGTACTAGAAATCACTTTAAATTTTTAAATTAAGTTGAAAAATATTAAGTTAACTACAACAACTTAATTTTTTCCGCTGATTTCTTATTTTAAAAAACCATGGATCGAATATTGTGTGTGTGCTAATCTTGTGCGATGTTGCCGGACCTGTATTACTGTTGGTGGTAGTAACTTAAAGCAGCACCTCCGTCAGAGCCAGCGTATTAACATTCTCATCTAATAATCCGGCTCTGGAAAACGATCCAAACTCGGAGAACACATAAATAATTCTTTTAAGAGCTGCCTAAGTTTCATTGTTTCCCCCGCATCGCCCGACCTTCCCCTGTGTTTTTGCAATGTAAGTTTTTTTTTTATTTTAATAATAATAACACAAAGAAAACTACAGTCTGAACTAACTGCAAGACGCAAGAGTCTCGCAGGCTTAGTCTGGTTCTTGCTTAAATCTTGCAGGATAAGTCTTGGTCTTGGTCTTGCTAAGATTAGACGGTCTTGGTCTTGGTCTTGCAAAAGTGCAAGAACAAGACCAAGACTGCAAGACCGAGACTGATTTTGGGCAACACTAGTGACTATCCTAACCAGAGAGGTGATAAACGACTTAAAACTTTTAACGAACTTATTCGTTTATTTTTTATCAAAAGTCACTTACGTTAACTGCTTAATTGCTTATCTGCTTATTTAATCGCTTACATTAAAAACAACGAAATTATATTGTTTGCTTTTTTAGTTGGTTAAGTTTAAGTACCTATTGGTTTTTAAACGACATCAATGAACTTTCCTTCGTACTTTGCAGATCAGTTTTATTAGCTCACCAATTTGCTTTTATAGAAAAAAAGACGCCAAAATTAACACAATTACTTACACTATAAACTATTTACACCATTATTAACACAATTAACTACACCTAAAATCTATATTATATACAATTCTAAAAGTCTCAGAATGATTTCCTTGGTACGAAACAATTCACCACATGAAAAAATGTTTTACACTATTTATGTTTACGTAAACAAGTCCAAGTCACAACTTCTAAAACAAATTGTTTCGGAAATACACAAAAATTAACGCTTTTTACCGGGCGGAGAAAACGCTACTAAACGTAAAAAGCAAAATAAGTAATTTAAGCAGTTAACGAAAACCCATTTTAATTAAATTGTCGTTTTTAAAAGTGAACAACGGAATGCAATATTTTCGGTTACGTTTTAATTTTAACAAAAAGCAGAATAAGCAGATAACGTTAAGTGCTTTTATAAACGAATCTGCTTATTCGCTTATTTTAATTAATATGTTATATTATATGCTTTTCGTTTAAACGCCCATCTTTAATCCTAACTATCAAGAAGCTCCGTGCTTCGGAATACACATTCAGCCGTTGGTCCCTGCTACCATTAATCTATGCATCTATTATAACCAGGACCAATCTACTGGCGAAATCATCATTGACCAAAACAATCCGAGTAGTGAACGATCTTCTTGAAAGGGTTGATATGCAATTTGTGTGAATTCGCAGATTCTCTTAATTGTAGTAACTTATAGTTAAGTTTTTAATTTATTGTTAATCTTATACTGTTTTAATATAATCTATTTTTGAGTATATTTAAGTAATAGCCACCCTCTGAATACGGAGAAACCTACGGGGGAACCTAATAAGGTTTAATTCTGTAAATATAGTATTAAGGATGGTGTAATAAATAAATAAATCATGCAAGCAATAGTTTTTTGTTTCCATAAATATTAGTTAGAGGAAGCCTCACATTGACCTTTATGAAGCCATTTAGTTATGACCTTGTGTCGTGAATGGTGATATGATAACTTACCCACACGTCACGTTGGTAATTGTGTCCAATACGCAAACATCGTGTCGTATCGGAAACGTGTCATATACGTGTCATATTTGAAACCTATAACTTTTTCTGAATATTTAATATCTGTTTTCAGATCATTACAACTTTTAGCTTTGTTTGATATTTGTATTAAGAAACATGAAATTCTTCAGAATAATTCTTAATGTTTCATGTTTTTATTTTTGTCTATCGACTTCCCTGGAATAGCGAGTCCCCCGGCTATTTCGGGATAAAAGTCCCTCCTATATATTGCCCTATACCACGTCTATTATCCAGTAAAGTCTCACCAAAATTGGTTAAGCCATTCCAGAGATTAGCCTAGGGCAACAAAGCCAGACGGATTGTCAATTTTTTTGTGTTTTTGTATCGGGTAAATAATTATAAACACTTAAATAAAACAGTTATTCTGAATTCACAGACAGACGCTTTAATTTTATTTATACATAATTATGTAGGATTTGATTATAATCGGAACCAAAAATGAAGCGTAGCGTATGATGAACTTATGGTCGAGAGGTCATGGGTTCAAACTCCAACCATTGTAATGGTGGTACCTATTGCCGTGGACCCATTCCAGAAACAAGCATATTTAGCTTAGTTGGAGGAGTTTGAGGTTAGATTGCTAGTAATGTGAATTGTACCCACTTTGCTAGTAAACTTAAAAAAAGCCTTTCTTTATTTCTATCTTAATTATCTGTATTGTTTCAGGTTTTACTCCTCGCATGGCTGACAAGCGGCAAGATGTCGGGCATGACAGGAGCGAGCATGTTGCGTACGCGCAGGAAAGATGTCAACATCAAACCCAACCGAAAGTGAGTGAGCCAGTGACATTTACCCGGCTACTGAATAAACTAGGGGAAGTTAGAATAATTAACATGGAATAGTTAGAATAATAAAAATAGCTAACATGGAATTTAAGGCAGGTGCGCTCGGTAGGCCGACGAAGTTCAAAATAACTAGCTTTTTACACTTTATATGTAGAATTGTAGACCAGCACATGCGCGGGGCTTCACTCCCGTATACTTTATCACGATAAAAACCTTACCTCCTTCTTTTGTAGTCCGATAAAAGTAAAGTATAACCTTCCTCAAACCTCAACCTACTTCCATACCAAATTTCATCCAAATCCACCCAGTACTTTTGAAGATTAGAGCGTTTTAACTAACAAACTTTTCCGCTTTATTATTATTAGCATAGATATCAGAAGGCTTAATTTATACTATAATGTCTTAGCAACAATCAGTATAAATAAAATTATTAAATAATAAATGAAATTTAGAAGTGTCCCTAAACTTGGTATAATTGTATTCCTATGTTATTCAAAATTTAAATCGGTATTGTAAAAATTAAGTATACAGTAGATATATGTATAGTAGATAGATATATAGATAGATAGTTAGTTACTATATCACTTTCCCTGACTGAGAGCCGGTGGGAACAGACTTCAATGCGACTACTATTGTTATTTGCAATACAACTAGCAAAGGAGTTAAAATTCCCGCATCAGAGTTAATGTTTTATGACTTACAAAAAGATTTTTCGGGTCTGGGTGTTTTTAGAAATGCACTCACGAAACAAGAGAAATTCCTACAGTGGAGCAATGAAATATTTAAAAAATATAGAGAAAATTCCGTAGAGTGCTGCGTAATCTTGACGTGAACAAAGCTAGTGGCCCCGACGGGATACCGGCAATTGTTCTTAGAGCTTGTGCACCTGAATTGTCTCCAATCTTGACACGCCTGTTTCGCCTTTCGCTAGAGACTGGAAAGGTGCCGAAAGCATGGAAGCTGACTAACGTACAGCCTGTACCCAAAAAGGGCAGTCGTGCTGACCCTGCCAACTACAGGCCTATTTCAGTCACGTGTACTTAATAGTAAGCTCCTGGCATACCTAGAAGCCAACGACATCCTCAGTGACCGGCAATACGGCTTTCGCAAAAACCGGTCAACTGGGGATCTTCTAGCGTATGCTATTCATATCTGGAGTGAGGCTATTGAGAGGCAAGGGGAAGCACTTGCTGTTTCCCTTGACATCTCCAAGGCTTTTGACAGGGTCTGGCACGATAGCCTTATTGCTAAGCTTCCTTCTTTCGGTTTACCCACTCAACTTTGCGTTTGGATTGAAGACTTCCTGAGGGATCGGTCCATTCGAGTGGTCATTGATGGCTGCTCGTCTGGCCAATTGGCAATTAATGCCGGGGTCCCTCAGGGGTCTGTTCTCTCAGCAACTTTATTCTTGCTGCACATTAACGATCTGCCAATGCCTGGTACCTTTGGGTATGCAGACAACAGCACAGTTTCTGAGAGATATGTGTCCAGTGCGCGAGCTGGTGGGTCACAGATCCAGTCTCTCCGTGAGGACATGGTCGGGCGCTTGAACTTGACCTTGAAGGCTGCCTCCGAATGGGGCGATGCCAACCTGGTCAAGTTTAATGCAGCTAAGACCCAGGCGTGTCTCTTCTCCGCAAAAAGGAGCCAATTCGAACCGGCTCCTACTTTCCGAGGTGTAACCGTGCCGATAACCGACCGTATCGAGCTTCTGGGGGTAACACTAACTTCTACCCTCAATTTTGGCCCGTTTATCGAGGCTAAGGCTCAACTAGCATCAAAAAAGTTGGGAATCCTAGCAAAGGTGAGACGGTACTTCACACCCGAACAGTTGCTCAATCTCTATCAAGCCCAGGTTCGGTCGTGTATGGAGTACTGCTCTCATCTTTGGGATGGATCTGCTAAATACCAACTGGACGCGCTTGAGTCAATCGAGAAGCGGGCCAAGAGACTCATTGGCAACGATGCACTGGTCGAGTCAAAGCTCCAGAGCCTTGAACATCGACGACGAGTTGCAAGTCTATCGGTTTTCTATCGGTTACATTTCGAGGAGTGTGCGATGGAATTACACAATCTAATTCCACCAAGCCCGTTCCATCATCGGACTACGAGACAAACGGCGAAGCGCCATCGTTACATGGTGGACATCCCACCCATACGCACAAAACGTTTTGAGAATACCTTCATTATGCGTACGGCTAACCTAGGAGTCTTTAAGTCAAGAGTGAATAGGTTACTTTTAGGTAAGCGTGTTCCATCTTCGACCACATCATCACTTACCATCAGGTGAGATGGTGGTCAAACGCGAACCTATTTTAAATAAAAAAAAAAAAATATCTGATTTAAAAAAATACATTATCTGATCGTGATACTAACTTAGTGAATGTCCTGATGTCCTGTGATGAAAAATGACTATGCTATTTGCCCCGTCAGTCAGATTATCAAAAATGGTGGAGGTATGTTTTAATTTTACAATTCAATAAAAACAAAGTTCAAAAAATTAAGGACTTGGTGCCAGGACTTGGTCGAGTCACATTTTTCTAAAAAGCATACATAAGCGTGACATCACTTGAAATTTCAACTCTCAGTGAGTTGAAATCGTCTACATTTTGTAATTACGTGAGAAAAGAAAAATACTTGTCCATTATTTTTTTTTTGTAATCTATCTGACGGGATAAGTAGAAAAGTACGCAAATATGATGATTTAAAAAAATATACTTCGGTAAATACATGGTTTATGTGCTGTGAAATAACTTAAACCAAATTTAAAAAAAAATTAATAACATACAATACTTTGTGATACTGAACTACAAAATAAATAAACTGTAGAGAATATAAATTTGGCCAACCCCCGTGGCGCTTCCGCTTTAAGGCGGTATTTTAATTTATTTATTTTTTGAACTAGTCTAAGCCAATGATTTTTTGAAACCAAATACAAAAGCACACCCTCTCATCATCATTGACAAACCACGCATGACACCATAGTAGTAGCTTCTAACTTTCAACCCTCTTGAATCATGAAGTCACCCGTTTATAGTGCACATCTGGAAGAGACCTCGCAAACATTTGCCATTCCAGTGCCTAACATTAATAAACTTAAGACAGACACAAGGTGTGTGGGGCGTATCCAGGGATGGGAGGTGTGAGGAGATTTGGTGGTACTTTCTGGCTACAGTTGGCAGAAGACCGCGTCTTGTGGAGGCTCAAGAGGTCCATGGCAAGAGCCAAAGAGTTACGGCAAGAGGAAGACGGGTAACATGGTGTCTTTATTATGTGCACTGTAAATGGTGTATGGAAGGAATGTCCCTGTTAGCACTTTTGAGGCTGGAGCGCACTCCTTTTTGTGTATTCTCTTCTCAATTGCTAGTTTACTGCTGGACATGGCTTCTTCACCTTCAAATTAACCTGCCAATCTGCTCGAAATTTAATTTTTACGGTTGTGTTGTATCTGATTTTACTTTAGTGTTTATATAGACAGGTGTACAAGTACACTATTTCCAATATGAAGTACCTATAATTTTATCCAAAAGTGGATTAGAACTAATGGAGTTCTAATTCACTTTTAGATAAAATTTAAGTAACTACTCAGCGATTTGTGATAAAAGTCTACATTCAGCAGTAAATGTTTGTAAAGTACACAAGAATAGAAAAAATATTACAGCACTAAGACGCGATATTCATTTTGTACAACACCATTTTCTTTCTTTTTCGCTTGCATATTCGTCGCATCACCTGCTTTCATTATACTTACATTCGAACATGATTTGAGGGCGTAAGTCTAAACAAGGCCTCCCTCAAATTAAGCATCAATTTTAACAAGCATAAATGTCTCCTTCTGTTGAAATTGTTTGCATTAATAAGCATGAACATTTTAGTTCTAAGTACTAGAATCTGGTCATAATTCGTGCAGCCATTTCATGTGTCATTTCCATGGTCATTCAACATACGTACAAACATTTCAGACATGTCCTCACATCATTATGTATTAAAGTCCTTAGTACACACAAACGGCTACGTGAAGAAACCATATATTATTATGACTACAACGACAAAGATAGGCTGGCACTAATTGAACTCTGTTGTAGTGAAACTTGCCCGTCGATCTGAAGAAAGGCTGCCAAAACTAAGGATATGTATTTAATAGGACCTTTGCCCGCAGGTTAGACCGAAAGTCCTCCCGGGGTATGCTCTACGAGAACGAAGAGCTTCGACTGCGCACAATCAACATAAATGCCGAAGTTGAAAGAGGTAACATGCGTTTTAATCGACGAAAAAATGGAGTAACTATGTTTTCTAGTTGACGCGTTTTTTTTTTCAATCAAATTTAATCTAATAAACATAAAAAATAAATAAAAATAGTGGAAGAAGTCACACATGAGTGAGCAGTAATTGAGACAGAGTCTGGAGCTAAGTGATTGCGTCTTGATAAAAAAAATAGGAAAAATGGGTACTTCATGATTTGACTAATGTGCAGAAAAAAACACGTGTTTAAACTTCCGTTGTCTTGTTGAATCTGTACAGAAATGAAGGAATATTGGATAGAAGTAACAATCCACTTTTCATGGAATCAACAGTGAATTCTTTATGGAAAACCAGAAGTAAAAAATGCAAGGGCTGACCCCAGGTCAAACGCCGCAACAGTGCCCTAAGGCAAAGCTTGCCAATAATAAGTAACTGTTTGGTAGTCTTTTCGTGGTGTTATTCACTATAGCTTTCTCAATCTGGCTAAAACAGCAGATGTTTACTATGCCAAACTTCAAACAATGATGGCGAAACAGTCAATCGATCTTCGGTTTAAAGAAACTTTATTCCCAATAAAGACATAAGTCACTTACTTGAGAACAATGCTAAAAGTAAAGATTACAATATGTTCGTTATCAGTATTACAATACAGTAGTTACCCATCCAATGCATTCATTTCTCCAGAAGTGATTGATCCGCAATGATGTGCTGGCTAAGTTGAGTTTTGAATGCATTGTAAGAGTGTACATTTCACCGTTCACCGTTATTACTCCATGATAACACAAGATATCACACTACGCGAGAAACCGTTGTAACTCTGTAGGAGCTGCGGTTAGAAACCATACGTCATCGTACGTACTGACCAGACCGAGACGCCAGACATTGCTTCAACGGACGGTATTATTTCGTGATTTGGTCAATATTCAACGAGGTAAAAAAATGATTCCCAAGAGGCAGTAAAATATGCTTTCACACAGTCGAATCTAGATCCCGAGTGTTCTATCGCAAAGATATAGATAGATGTAATTAGGGTAAATATTATTATTAAATAAGTATGTTACATTTAGAAACAAATGAGTTTTAATTTTTCAGTGCAAATCTGCAATTTCATACTTTATCTCCATATAACTTTGTTAATTACACAAACGCTATAAAAACAATGTTATTTTTCACTAATCTATACTTGCTACTACGGAACCCTTCATAGGTGAGTCCGACCAGCGCTTGGCTACATTTAAAAAAGAATACGATGGACTTATCAGGTTCTTCTCGTTAACAGTAGTGTTCAATATGAAATTTTTCATTTCGTATATTAAGCTTTACCACAACTTCGATAGATGATCATCGCATCTATCACTGGTGAGACCACTAGGGGCCAGGCCCCCCTGGAAAGTATCTCTAGATATGCCCATGGCCTTGCGGTATGTGAAACCTTCGCAATTTTTTCAATCCATCGCGACGCTTTGTTATTAATATTTAAAAGACAAACTATGATAAGATAAGATTATTGGTTGTGTTGGACTTGTGATCGAGGGTTTGAACTCCTGACACAAACATATTTAGCTTAGTTGGAAAGGGGTTAACAAGATTGCTATTAATGTGAATTCTACCCATATTGTTAGTTCTCTTTTTTAATAAAAAAAAATTAGCTGAGCTGAGGTCCTTTTGGCACAATATAATTTGGCACATGGTGTTTTTCCTTTTTTGTGTAATGATGGCACACAAATAATTGTAATTTCCTTTCTTTCTTTTTATACAAACCATTCATAAACATCCAAAAATCCACAGGTCAATCAGACATAAAGAAGTTAAAGCGAGAAAACGAGCAGCTGAAGCGAGAGATATTGGCTCTTCGCTACGAGTATGACCGTCTGGACAGCATGCTGCGAGACCGACGATCTTCACCGGAACACTCGGACGTACGTTGCATTTTTACTTCATCTATACACTTAGTTCTTTAAGGCTTTGCTCACGTCAGAGTCTTGCAACAAACAAAAATAGTCTATATATCTCATGATGAATGTGTAATGGAAAAACATTTATTTCAGCAAATATAACTAGCTTCTGCCCGCAACTTCGTTCACGTGGGAGGGCTTTTGCAGAGTAAGTCCCGATCCCGTAGGAATTTCGGGATAAAAACTATTCTATGTCCTTCCCAGGGTCCCAAACTATGCCCATGCTAAATTTCATCTAAATCGGTTCAGTGGTTTAGGCGTGAAAAGGTAACACACAGACAGACAGAGTTATTTTCAAATTTATAATATTAGTATGGATTATGTGCTAAAATACTAATAAGCACTGATGATTAATATACCTTTAAATATTAATTGAGCGTCATTAGGCTATCCTCATTGCTGAGGTGTCGGACTTGTAACCGAGAGGTCGCGAGTTCGTACCTCACTCATTGCACTATTGCCGTGAACGCACTCCAGACGCAAGCATATTTACAATTAGTACTTAGTAGCATGACGCCTCGCACGTCTGGCAGCCCGCCTGTCGAAACGCCCCAAGTGTCACGTACTTTGGGTAGGACTTCAGAAAAAATGAGAAATCGGCAATTTATAGCTCATGGTATACAACGTGTAATTTAAAGGGTATATACATACCAAGTGCACGGCTTCTTTGGATGATAACAAACGATATAGCAAGGGTTTTATAATCCTATGTCTACATGTTTGGAACTTATTAGAAATTTCAATACATTGATACCAGCACCCAATTTTTCAAATTAAGAAGAACGAAGAGAATTATCGTTTTATTGGCAAGTGACGTGGAAAGTGATGACCCTCATAGTGCTGTGATATGTTTGTTATTATTGGTATTCAAGAAACATACGAAACCAACAATTTGGGTTCAATTCTGTGAGTCACTTATTTTGAGCTGAAACTTTGCATAGAGACTCCATACCAGATGTTGTCTTCAGTCCTTTTGGATAGATATCTAGAGGCTTCATTATGAGTTTATCTAACTATCTATACCATTCAATAAGCAAATCAAACTGACTGTACCGTTGACACTTGAGGGGTAGCAATCTTGTTTAACAAGATTGCTAGTAATGAGAACATTGCTACTCACATTGCCAGATCTCTTTAAAAAACAGTCTATTACTTCCCCACAGCTGGGACACAAGCCTCTTCTCTATGATAAGGTATGGTCCAGTGCGTGTTAGTGGATGTTACAAATCTTCAGATTTTTCATCCTAAGATACGCCAATTTCCTTTCGATGTTTTTGTTCATCGATTTGAGAGCGGTGGTGATGATACAAATTAAAGAAAGTAATGTGCTTGACTGGGTTCGAACCTATGTCTTGCATCTCGCAAGTCTGTCCCGTAACTACTGAGCTACCACTGCTCAGGTTTCTTTTGGTGAAAGAATTAAAAATATTAATTCAGTAGATCCACAGGTTGATTCATAGTTACTCACAAAATAATATTAGTACAAAACAAATTAAATTGAAGTATCCGTCTGTGATTTTGAATTTTCGTCTGTCTGTCTTTCTGTGTGTCCGAGCTAATCTGAAACCAATTCTAATGGGACTTTTCGGATGATTGTGAAAGCAATCAGAAGTAAAAGATGTACTTGTTTCATCTGACTGATATGAAAAGACACTGGGTTGTCTGGTTGAAGAAACTGACAAAAAAAATGTAGATAAGCTTTTGAAACTGGAAAAGATCAACTATTATAATTTTATATAATAACTGTACATCATGTCATTTGTTTATTTTAAACATCAACAAAACATTATTCTAAAATATGTAAAGGGCTGGGATTAAATACATCTACAAATGAATTCCAACCACTGTATGAATCACACACTTTGATACAAAGATACTCCCTCGCAAGAATATTTGCTGCTATTTCAATAGGAGCCATAAGTTTTATGAAATCCACCCCAGTCACGCCCGGTTCTATATATATATAAATTGTGCAAATACAAACGTTTTAAAAAAAAAATATATTTTATTGATTATATCTACTTCATTGTCATTAGTTGATCTACCATACTCGCAAATGTGGACGTTCTCCAAACTGATACAGTGACTCAGAATTTCAAAAATAATCTCGTATTCAATGTCCTCTGAAGTAAACATGAAATTCTTCAACTTCGCTATATGTATCGACTTTGAAAATGCCTTTATAAATCGAGAGGTCATGCCAAATTGGTCATAATTAATATCTAATGTAACTAATTTGGGACAAACAGTAAACAAATTAGTGAAGAAATCCATCCAGAGCGGTATGTTCTTTATCCTCAAAAACGTTAAATGCCTTGTCGTTTTACATTCCTTCGATAAACTAATTGGTCACATCTCACAATGCCGTCATATCTACAGTAATTTGTGAATGTTACTTTGTCTGGTAAATCATTTAACTTTTTTCCAAAGTGTTCACAGAAATTTATACAGTACCAAATACTTTGCGCCTAGATAGATAATATGCATTCTTCTTTGGTTATGCATGCAAACATAAGTAGGGAAGTAATCAGTCAAGTCCAAATGTAACTTACTGAAAAAATCACCATCAAAGTTGGTTGTAGCTTTATTCCAAGCCTTGAAAATAATATTACCACTAGTCACAAAGTTTTTCGGAAAACAAGGGCTAACTTCGACTTTAAAATCATTACAGCATGTTGTAAACATACATGCAAACACTGGCATGAAACACATATATTGAATTTTTCTCCGAACTCATCATGAAAATGTATTCCAGTTGATGAAATCTAACTTTGGAACTCCATCCAACAGTGTGTCCCTAAAGGGACACTCCTTGAATACATAAGTTAACTTGTTAAAATTGGTTTCAATTTTGTATGGATGTGGATCGTAGTGACCCGATTCAGGGTGACTTAAATTGAAGAAATCTTTATACATCTCTAATATTGTTAATTTCAAGTCATTAATTAAAGGCACGTCTTTTCTGTGGAGATCACGACTCTATAAATTTGAAGATCACAAAGTGTGTGACTTCAGACTGCCTCTTTTTAAATATTTTTCTACATCTTATGTGTATGCTTTCATTTTTGTAACTGCTGAGACATTTAAAAAAGTTGCTGGTAACTAGATGCCGGTGAAGGTTAGATCTAATGATTTCATGAGGCTTAAGGTTTTGTACAGTCAGATCTTGTACTCCGCTTAGGTTTACTTCACGGATATATTCTCCGAGATCAACAAATAACTTATCATGTAAAACCTTCACTGTAGCTGAGGTGCTCTTTGAGAGAATCGACAATATCCTGATGCAAAATACTTTGCTTGGTGCTATCGTAGATATTGATTTTTGTTTTAGTATTTAAATAATTAAATATTCCACCTCCTACAACGGGTGAATCTAAAAAATTCATGAGATTGGATTTGATTAAGAGCTTAATTTTAAAATAATGACTAAAGATAGAATATTTTGCCGGAAAATGGTTTGACTTAGACGCTGTTGCTATTTATAATTATTCTAATTTTATGTCCACTGGCCTCTTTTATGAAACGAACAAAACAGTTTAATGTATTTCGACCATAGTCTGCAAAATATCTGTTGTACAGGTAAATCTACCAACAAGTATGAATGTGCTAACTCCGCAACCTACTTTTGACGGCTATATTATTTTCATGTATTGATCATTCTATTCATTAGTTGGCCAATACCTGCCACAGAAATAAACCAGCATTCATTTTCTGTTTACTCATAGGACTTTTAGTGAAGTATATGTTTTTCATCAATACACAAACTTGATATCGGCATAATTTCATACTAAACATACTTAGTAATAGATACACTACCAGATTGAAAAACCAACATTAAATGAGGCGTAAATAAAGCACATTATCGCTTGGCAGGACAGCGTGTCTGTATGCAGTGCATGTCCGGATTGTGCCAGCGTGGACGGGTCAGTTCGAGCAGTCGCCTTCCACGACCTGAGCGTCGTGCCTGAGGAGGGGGAACAGGATAAGGTATGTACCTCCGTTTTCATATTGACTTTTTTAATAAAAATTTAAATTCTAATTTATTTATGTATCAGGTATCAGGATCCATAATGTTATTTAACCATTGACACTTATAATCTATGTTAGTATGTAAGTTGTGAACTCTGTACTCATTTAATAGTACCAAGCACAATTTGAACCCAGAGCGAGTGTATTGGACATTGATATTTGGCTGATATTATCCTTATTATAAAGCATGTAGTGTCCTACACCAGAGTAAAGTCCTTCACACTATCTTGATGTGTAATGTATGGTATAATAACAGGTTAAAACAACGTTCATATGATATAATGTTCATATGCTATAAAAAATAATTTCATATGATCTCATGTTATTATTTAATATAAACCTTCATTTTACCTAATTACTTTTAATAAATGTTTATGTCATATAATTTTAAATTTGTAGAATGCTCTTTGTATATGTATAATGGTCATTTGACTAAATTTTCTAAGATAACGCACCATTTTTGAGAACAAAAAAAAAATATTGGAACCTAACTTCGCTTCGGTATTTCTTCTCAAAATAGTCAGTTAGGAAACACCGACCTCATCTAGCTAAACATAACACGCAAAAAAAAACATAACGTGTAAAAGTGTTATTCATAGCCAATTTACAAAATAAATATTTCATTTCAACTTCAAAACCCTAAAGTGGCTTCTGTATCGTCTCCGGCGCTGCGGGAAGTGCAACTCAAACTCAAAATATTTTATTTCACATTGGCCTACGTAGGCACTTGGAAATCATCAGAGGTTCGAAATTGGTCGTTTTCTATGGAGACGAACCGGCAATAAAAACCCCACAGTTACTCTTTTTAAATCAAAATATCACTTTTACAATGTATTATGTATCCATAATACAACCTGTATTTAGAAATGAGAGGACAGTATAGACCAATTAATACAGCACAATGGAAATACAAATAAATAATTGTAAAACAAATCGAAGAGTAAAAATCCATTCACAAAAAAGCTTTATATTATAAGAAAATAAACTAGTTGATAACGCAACCACAACAAGCCTTGGCCCTTACAAACAAAGAATAGGCACCCGTGCTCACCTCCGCAGCTTCTCTCCCTGCTGGGTTGCTCCCCTCCATGCTTCCGATTTTTTTATATACACTCTATTTTAGTCACTTTAAAATAAATGAGGTCACCGAAACAAATTCAAAGGTCAGTCCAGATAATCGAACTAGTCAAATCACGTGAGTTTTTAAAAATTGGATAATCACACTGCCTCCGAATGCTTTAAAAAAAAAAGAACGTTCATACTAAAAATTAATAAAAAGCTATTTAGACCGAGGTACATAGCGCATGCATATCCAACTTTCATTAAATTTGCAATATAATTTAGTAAAAAAAACCCGTTTCATATTGAAAATTTCAAAAACTTTATTTAGTTACATTAACCTATTTCCATCAACAACCCATTGTTATTTTGGCAATTTAAAGTAGCACGGAAAAGTGAAATTATTTACACGTCTATTGTTTCACCAATCATAGGGTCGAAACGTCATCGGGGAATTAGATGCCATTTATTTACACTTCATGCACATAGGTACAAAAGCGGGCTTAAACGTAATGCCGTAGGCTCTCTAGATGTTCTCTACCAGTCAACCATAAGTGCTGAACAGATAGCGTGGGAGGTGCAGGATATGTATATACCTACGTGATTATTGCTAATCAAAGACATTGAAAAAATCCCAAAAAATTTGGCCAAGTGTGAGTCAGACTCGCCCATGAAGGGTTCCGTAGTAACTACGCAAAATAACTTGATTTTTCATAGTGTTTGTATGAAATACTAGCAGTTGCTCGCGAATTCGTTCACGTGGGAAGTTTTTCCCGTGTAAATCCCGATGTCGTGGGAATTTTCCCGTCTTAGCGAGCATCTACGTACTAAAAGGAACCCCCATGCAAAATTTGAGAGCCCTACTACTTGTAGTTTCTGAGATTTCGTGATTAATCAGTGAGTGATATTTCGCTTTTATATATATAACTAGTATTTGCGTGTTGCGCGAGGTGCAAGCACCTCGCGTGCATTCTTTAAAAAAAAGGGGGGGTGATGGGGGGGAGATTGGGGGGGGGGTTGCACAATTATTTCGACTAAAGCATTGCCCCTCTAAATGAATCTGAAAAAAAAAAATGTTCCAAGTCTCTTAATTTCCGAGATCCGCCTAAAGGGGGTGAGAAGGGGGGCGATTTTGAAAAATGGTTTTTACTTTACCGAGCCTCCTCTATACGAATCCGTAAAAAAAAAGAATACGGGTCTCGTAGTTTCCGAGATACGATAGGGAGAGGGGAGAAGCGGGGTGAAAAGGGGAGGTTTGGCACTTTTCCCGTAGGTTTGAGAGTTAGTATTTGCGTGTTGCGCGAGGTGCAAGCACCTCGCGTGCTTGTGAAAATAAAAAAAAATGGGGGGGTGATGGGGGGGGTGATGGGGGGGTGATGGGGGGGGTTGCACAATTATTTCGACTAAAGCATTGCCCCTCTAAATTAATCTGAAAAAAAAATGTTCCAAGTCTCTTAGATTCCGAGATCCGCCTAAAGGGGGTGAGAAGGGGGGTGGGGGTGGGCGACTGAAATATGGTTTTTACTTTACCGAGCCTCCTCTATACGAATCCGTAAAAAAAAAATACGGGTCTCGTAGTTTCCGAGATACGATAGGGGGGGGGGAGAAGGGGGGTGAAAAGGGGAGGTTTGGCACTTTTCCCGTAGGTGAGTTTTGTTTGAGAGTTACTTGTTTACGAATCTGTCAAAATATACCCACCTCCCCATCCACCATCTGGGAGAACAATTATGTCAATGAGTCAGTGAGTGAGTGAGTGAGTCAGTGGTAATTTAGCTTTATATTATATAGTATAATATAGATAAAGTTGTATTTGCATTTGGTTTTAGAAAATTTGCAGAAACTACTGACTCTATCTTATTCAAAACAATCTTCGTTGAAGGTTTTTATTAAGATCTACAGCATATATTTTTTTTAGATTTTTCACTCCATTATTGTGTAAGTCATAGGGGGACACATTTTACCGATTTGGAAGTGTATATCTTTTAAACGATTGCCTTTAAGAAAAAAATGTTTTAGAAACCTTAGTGTAAAGACCTGCCTATAATAGACACCACACACGTGTTGGTTTGATTTCAATTCTATGTATGGGTAGCTCCCCTTATTTTTTCTATTTTTAATAAAAATCCTACCAAAAAAAAACCTACCAAGTTTCATATGTTTGGTCCTAGTAGTTTTGTAATAAAATGGCTGTGACACACGGACGGACGGACATACAGACAGACAGATATGACGACTCCATAAGGGTTCCGTTTTTTGTCATTCGGCTACAAAACCCTAAAAAGCTAGTGCCACAAAATACAAATCTACATAAATAGATAAATAAATACTTATATTATACACATTTTTTTTTTTTAATCTCTTGTTTTAGGGACTTTTATTCTATGAACATGTCAGCCCCGTTGAGTCATAAGTACACATTACAGCTACATAAAAAATATAAATCTAAACAAATCAAAATATTAGAAACAAGATCTCACTGACGCGCGAACATCTTGAACAGTTTGATAGCAGCAGACGAAATGGGATTTGCTAATATAACTTGGAAATTACCAACATCCAGCATATTCAGTTTAAATTCACGCATCAGTGATTCCCTGTCTCTTTCATATTTAGTACAACCTATTAATAAGTGATGAACGTCATCAAGTACACCACATACATCGCAATTAGGGGAATCAACTTTTTTCATCAAAAATGCAAATTTCTTAGAAGGGTAGTGACCTGAACGCAACCTATTTGCTGTAATTATAATATTTCTACTTATTTTGACGTTCATAAACCATGGTATTCGAGAAGGCTGACACTGTATCGTCTTAAACCAAATACCTTTTTCTTTGCTTCGCTCATCGAAATATTCTTTGAATAGATTATAACATTTTCCTTTCGCTAGATTAAGATATTCCATATAAAACAGTTTAAAATTATATTCATGACCATTGGTAGTTGCTAATTTTGCCAGCCTGTCAGCCTCCTCATTACCAGTTAACCCGACATGAGATGAAATGAAATGAAATGAAATGAAATATTTATTTTGTAAATTGGTTATAAATAACACTTTTACACGTCATGTTTTTTTGCGTGTTAAGTTTAGCTAGATGAAGCCGGTATTTCCTAACTGACTACTCTGAGAAGAAACACCGAAACAAACTCAGAGGTCATAGTCTCTTTTAAAGTCCAGACAATTTGTATTTGTATATGAGAAGCATGTAGGTTCATGTCTGTGGTATTTTTTTGAGGAAATAACCACTCAAATTTGAGCGGACCTGTCCAGACAGTGCAAGCATTTGTCAGTTATCATGTAGCTCAACTTAGAACTTAAGGAGCTCAACAATTTGACAAAAAAAAACCAAAGGAGATTTGGGTAGGCCACACAAGTACTCAAACTGCTTGACATCATTAAATAAATTATAGTGAAAGTAAAAACAACGAAGAAAGAATAACCTACATTGTCCTCACATTAACAATAATGAAATAATTATATATAAAAAAAAAAAACAAAATAAATAGGTATATACAATACTTAACAAAACAAATATTTTAATCAATAAAAAATAAATCAACTATCAAAAATTAGAAAATAAAAAGGGCTCACGTATATCACTGGGGCATCTCATTCCCAAGCCTTCTTGTCCTCAATATAATCTTTAACACTGTAAAAAGCTTTCTGACATAGCTTACGTTTTATAAACAATTTGAATTTATGAATACTTAGTTCTTGAATATGGCTAGGAATTTTATTATAAAAACGTATACATTGGCATCTAAACGAACCACCTATTTTTTTCAACCTTGTTTTAGGAATGACATATTTGTCTTTGTTCCTTGTATTTACACTATGAATATCACTGTATTTTTTAAACAGATTAATATTTTTGTGTGCATACAAGAGATTCTCATAAATATACTGAGATGGCATAGTCATAATATTAATCTCTTTAAATTTCTCTCTTAAGGAGTGCTTAGGACTTAATTTATAAATTGCACGAATGGCCCTTTTTTGTAATACAAATATTGTGTGAATGTCGGCAGCATTTCCCCAAAGTAAAATGCCGTATGACATCACACTGTGAAAGTAACTAAAGTAGACTAAACGTGCTGTTTCGATATCAGTTAATCCACGTATTTTTCTAACGGCATATGCTGCAGAGATGGAACCCATTGCAATCTTATCTCCTGTCCACGGCTTTTGAAATTGTAAGCGTGCTTTAATATTGCATAAGCTAGCGATGCACCTCTGGACGCAGAGGTGCAACGAGCAATATGCTGTAAAGCACTTCTGCTATCAGTGAGTATAACAAATTTATTACACTGCAAAGTATTTATACTGTTAATTGCTTCTAAAATTGCAATGAGCTCCAATGTCATGATCGATGCATTACAATTATTAATTTTGAACATAAGTGAGTTTTTCTGGCTCGCATCATAGCATGCGGCTCCCTGTCCATTAGCACTTTTGGATCCATCAGTGAATACTCTATGCCATTCCTCGTATTTTTCATTTAGTTCCTTAACGACCTCAAAATGAGTTACAGAAGTTTCTAAATGTTTCTTACTTTCTTTTACGCAATCTAAATTACATTGGATAACTTCCTTTTCATCTATATATGCAGTCCAAATATCTAGTGAAAACATGTCAAGTGGATATGAAGAGTAAATTTCAAAGACTCTACAATCTTTACACACTGTACAAAGTAACAGTGTTTTTTTATTTCGCCAGTACTGACAATGCTCAAAGGAATTTAAGTCGTCTATAAATTTATTGGTCACATTATTGGTCCAAGACATACATTTAATACAATATTTAAACGCGAGATATAATCTTCTATTATGCAATGGGGGTATAGCTAACTCAGCCTCCATAACATGTATGGGTGTACTCCTGATAAAACCACCAATAATTCTAAGTGCCTGATTTTGAATTTTGTCCAGTTTATATAAATGGCATTTTGCGCTGTTGTCATATAAAAAGGAGCCGTAATCAATCCTACTTCTTAATAAAGATATATAAAGATTACGCAAATGCTTAGGGTGGACACCCCAGGAAGGACCAGTTAAAATTTTGAGTAAATTTAGATTTCTTGAAGTTTTCTGAACTACTTCGTTTATGTGTTTACTCCATAGTAGGGACTTGTCTAACCACATACCTAAATATTTAATATTATTAACGCACGGGACAGTATTATTATTTATTTTCAAATAAATGTGTTGTTCACAACGCTTTCGGCTAAATATGAAAACTTTTGATTTACTGGAAGAGATCTCAAGACCACTTTAATTTATCCGCGATAGTATTTAACAACATTTGCAAGTTTTCTTTGCAAGTGCTAATCTGTTTATGGCTCATATAAAAGGCAAAGTCATCAGCGTATTGGGATTTCATGATACGTGTATCCTCATTATCTCCGCATATATCGTATGTTGCCACATTAAACAGTAATGGTGAAAGTGGGTCTCCCTGGGCCAGGCCAATACTAGTCCACCTAGATCCATTAGTCCTATTGGAAACTCTATCCTTTATCGTTAAACACCGAGCACTTAGGAATGATGATATATAATTACAAATGCGATACCCGAACTTTAATAGGTCTAACTTTTTGATAACTTGTTCTGTAAGTAGATTATTGTACGCATTTTCAACATCTAAAAAACAAGCTACGGTTGACATTTTTTTTGAGAACCCTACCTGAACGTGTGTTATGATTCTAGATAAATTATCTAAGCATGACTGACCTCTACGGAATCCTGTCGTATTTTGGGATAAAATCTAGTTCCGTTCTACATGCCATTCCATTCTTTTCAACAACATGGTATGTAATATCTTGCACAGACATGACATCAGAGAGATTGGCCTTAGTTTCACATCGGGACTATGATCACTTGATGTCTTTGGTATAGGAATAATCGATATGGTCCGCCATTGATCGGGTATTGTACCAGATACAAAAATAACATTGAACAAATACAATAAGAAAATCTTGCCGTCCTTTGGTAAATTATAGATCATAGAGTATGTGATCCCATCATTACCGGGAGCAGTATCCTTCCTCTTTAAGCATTTGACTAACTCTGACATTTTAAATGGTACTTCCAACAATTCATTTTTGGATAAAATTTCGTGTTGCTTATTCGAAGCCATATCTGGTGCAAGGTTATATAATAAGTCTTTACTTTTATCCATCGGCACATAAAACGTAGGTTTACGATGGTTTTTTTGCCATTTCATTTTACACCACATATCTGACACTGAGTTACATTCATTAATACTTGAACAGAAATTCTTGTAGTCTTGAGAACGGGACTGTGTAATTAATAATCGCGCTTTTTTGGTTTTCTCTTCCATTTTTATTAGGTTTTCTGGTGTAGGATTTTGCCTGAAACTTTTAAGTGCTAATCTCCTTAAGGCTACTGCCTCAGATAATTCGGGATTCCAAAACTTTTTTGGTCTAAAATTGCTTGTCGGTTTATTACACACTTTAATTTTAGGAATATGTTTATTAGCAGAAATATAAATGTGGTTTTCTAAATAGTCATATAGTTCTTGAACATTATCGTTGGCAAAATCATGATTTGAAAAATATGTGTGAAGATCGTCAGAGTATGCTTTCCAATTAGCTATTTTGAAATTTCGATATTCGATAAGTGGAAAATGTTGCTTAAAGTTAAAATACATCTTTAGAATGAGGTGGTCACTCCCCAAATTTTCATTAAATACTTGCCATTTAAATTTTAGAATCAGATCAGTAGAAACAAAGGTTACATCAGGTGAAGTTCTTTGCACAACTCCACCAACCAACTTGACTCTAGTAGCATCTCCGTTATTTAAATATGTAAACCCACAATCTAATGACACATATTATACACATAAACTAAAGAAGCAAATGAAAAAAAAAATCTGCTTATTTGTTCAGAAAGTAGATCCGCAATTTCTAGAGCACAGCGACTGTTAGCTGTTCTGATTTTGAGAGGAAGCACATTCCAGAGGAGAATCAACTGAATACGAAATGAAGAATGATCAAATTCAGAAGTATGAGAAGGGATAGAGCAACAAAAGATTATTGGAAGAACGTAGATTTCAATCGTGTCAAAAACAAAGAAATTGAAAGTGAGACATTAAATAAGAAGGAGGGCTGGGAGAGTGGAGTAGAGAGAAAAGCGTTGTCAAAGCACGCAAACTTCTCTTCTGACGAATGGTAATCCATTTCAGCTCAGACTTGAAGTTTTAAACGTCATGTTCATATTTCCTTCACTTAAACGTGAACCGAATATAGTTGTTATGGGTACGAACAAGCTAATCTAGCAAGACCGCATTAAAGTTAAAGTAACACACGTCACCATAGTCGATCAAAGGGAAAATTAAAGTCTGCACAAGCTTAATCTTCGTCTTAATAGGCAAAAAGATTTTCAAACGATATAAGGAACGCAAAGTGCCATTGGGCCTTTGGCTGACACTAGAAACTTGACTTTGCCCGCCAAGTGTCGAGTCAAGAAGCAAACCGAGAACTTTAAGGCCGCTATCCCACTGGCGTTTTACGAGCGTTGGCGTCTCTCGAACGTCTGCGCAGCGTTGCCACTGCGCAGACGCGACGTTGACGTCGCGTCGTCGCGTTGCAAGCATTAACGTCCGCTGAACGCGACGTTAACGTCGCACCAACGTAACGTTAACGTCGCGTTTGTTGGCAACAGGTACATTCACGCCGTCCTGCTCTGTCCGTGTGGGTACGGGCGGGGGTTACGGGCGACGCCGCGACGGACACGCACAGTTGCTGCTTTAGCGAGCGTACTGGTACGATTCAGAATGCAGTCACTATCAGAAAATAGTGTAGAAACAACCCTTAAAAACAAAAATACCTCTATCAGTCGTTAGGAACCAAAGAAACAAATGTTTATCGAAATTTGAATTGAAAAATATTTAACAGCCGTCTGTTACTTAGATAACCTTCTAAGAACGATTATATATGTATATTTACTTTCTGGACTATCTGTATTTTTCTGTAAACATATTATTTGAATAAAAAAATATACAAGTTGTACCACGTTCCATTCCGGGCGGACAAGCAGGGGGCGATCAGTGGGAATAAACCCCAACAGAGCATTTCCATCTCCGGCCTGTGACTACAAAAAGCCCTTACAGAAAACCGAGTTGAGTTTTGGCCTGACTTGAGAAACAAAGCTAGGGGGCCTAGGGGGGCTTTGTTTCTTAAGTCGGGCCAAAAGTAGCGGGTAGGGGTACCCATGTTGGCAAAGAAATAAAGAATTAAAACATTATGCAAGACAAAGGTACTTACGTACAAAGGCGGACTTAATGCTTCGTCCCAGTCAAAAAAGGGTGGTAAAGATATAACAAAGCAGGTGCATAAGAAAAGCAAACAAAAAACCTATTTTAGTAAACGGTATAACAGAAGTTTATATAATAACTAGCGTCTGCCCGCGACTTACGTTGGCGTGAGAGGGTTTTTCCAAGTAAATCCGGATCCCGCAGAAATTCCGGGATAAAAAGAAGCCCATTTGTTATTCCAGGATGTCAATTATCATATTTACTTACCAAATTTCATTCAGATCTGATCAGTAATTTTTGCCTGAAAGAGTAATAAACATCCATATCGACGCCTTAGAGTGAAAACCTCGTAAGTGTAAAACGAGTAACTTTTCAGGAGGACGAAAAATCTACGTGCTATAAAATTTTTGTACGATTTCTTTTATGTTCTTTTTTATTAATTTATATGTAAATTTAACCCGTTTATGCGTAATGCATAATCCATGGCCTGATTACGCTAAACTGACGATGCGATGCGAGTGTTTACGAGGTTCTCACTTACTTTCATAGATAGCGTTTCGAGTATCGAATGAACATTAGTGAGATCAGGATGTGCGTTGCTAGGACTGCTTTCTGGAAACGCAATAAAAAAAAATTTGGACAAAAATGTACTCCCGAGGTTTTCACTCTAAGGCGACGATATATTTATCCTCACAAACTCTCGCATTTATAATATTAGTAAGAAGAAATATTGTAAAATTCGGTTTTTGGTCCTAGGACATACCGGCTTTTTATTTATATACTTTTTTAGACAAACATATTTGACAAGTCCTCCACTACACTAAAAATAAGTTTGTGTATAAGTCAGTCACATTTGATACAACAACGAATCATGACTGTCGGGTTATTTTATTAAGTGTGTAAATGTGTATTTCTTGTAAAGTTGTAAAACTCATTTAAGCCATTAATCCGAAAATAATAATCTACTATTTCTAAAATGAATCTTCCTACAAGAATCAAAACAACACTATATAACTTCATAATCAACGTACCTTTACTTGCGTCAAAAGCTCAGGAAAGCCATCAAGATGTTTGACGTATTAATCAGTTTCCGCGAGCCATAACAGTTTGACGAAAATAGCCCACACGTCAAAAATAGTCGACTGACAAACTGAGCGAATTGCCTGGAAGTATGCAAGACATTTACAGGACCAATTAGTCATGCTTTTGCATAACGGATATTTGAGCTATGCGGTTCTAATTACAGAGAGTACGTATTTCCTTATTGGGTTTAGAGAAAACCTATAAGATTATTTCTGTCGTTTGGAGTAAAACACAAATGCCCATCTAGTAGTACTTCGGGACTCCACCAAGGCGATCGGCGTCGCGGCTTGAGACCATAGAGCCGTTTAGGGTGGTCAAACGCGAGGTAAGGACACAACACCAAGGTAAGGACGTTTGGGTAAGCTACAAAAAATACTCAAACTGCCAGACAATCATGTTAATCCCAATGTTTATACAACCTACATAGTTCACATATATTCACAATAATTACACACACACACAATATATAAAAATTGTATAATTTGTAAAGTAAGTATTCATGTCAAAAATAATTAAAAAGTCAACAATAAAAGAAAATATAATTGTAAACATCACTAAAAGCCCTTCTATGTAATGGGAGCAGCTTAATCCAATCTTTAATATATTTATTTATTATATTTATAATCTATTTATTAAATTTTTATATATTTTTTTAGGCTTTACAGAAGCTTTCTGGCACAGCTTACGTTTTATATCTAAATTTAATTTGTGCTTCATTTCATTATAAAACGAACCACCTATTTTCTTGAGCCTGGTCTTGGAACAACAAAGTTGTGTTTATTTCTAGTATTGACGTTATGGGTATCACCGTATTTTTTAAGAGTCTAATATGTTTATGTGCATACAAGAGATTCTCATAAATATATACTAGGGAGCACAGTCATTATATTAATTTCTTTAAATCTATCTCTGAGAAAGTGCCGTGAAATTAATTTATAAATAGCACGAATTAATATTTTTTGTAGGACAAATATTGTGTTTATATCGGCGGCATTCCCCCATAACAAAATGACGTATGACATTACACTATGAAAATAATTACACTACAGAAAACAACAAAGATATGACACAGAACGAGAAACTAAATATACGTGTGCTTCTCGTTAATATTTTCAACTTTCATACATAAGCAACCGTAATGTTTTAAAAAGTTGAAAACTTTATTTATTAATTACTGTTTTGTATTATAATCTCCACTGAACAGGTGCAGAGATTTACAAGGACATACGTTTATAAAACACCAGCTTCTCCCCGTACCTTCTGTTAAGTGAAAAGTATTTTTTCAGCAAAAAACATTAGCCTATGTCCTTCTCCAAGGTATGTGATGTGAGTTACTTTGGCATAATATAAGTAAGGATTTGAATGGTCTACGGTTGAAGGGACTCATAACATAATCGCAATAGCAGCACTGACGTGCACAGAATTTAACAGCCATACAAAATCCCCATTCATTTTAAAATGCTTCACCAAACCACAGTTCCTTCCAAACATATTTTTGCTTTATAGATAGGAAATGAGTCAAGGTCGGCCAAGAAAATCATGTGTAAGAAAATATTGTACAAACGTAATGTTGTTTTATAAATAAACGCAGTAGCGTCTTGACCAGCGCGTGCGCCGCTTGGTGGTCCGTGATTTGTCGTGTGACAGTTTGTGATGAAGGTACCATTACTTCTAACATATTTGTATTTATAAATATAGTTTCAGTTTTAAAAGTTATTTTTGTGGAAATTCGTGAGTGACTTTTTGTTTTTGGAAAATATGACTTTGTTCGTTACTGTTATAATGTTTATTTTTAATACCTATTCTTTTGTTTTCAAAGTGATTTTGCCAAGAAATCTACTGTTTCATTTTTGATTATATACTGAAGTTATCCATAATTGTTTAAACTTCTCTATATTCTATTTCATTTATCCTCATAATATAATTTGAAAACTATTAAAAAGTGTAGCCTACACTTTTTGAAAAAGCTTCAGGTCCATTCATAATCATTAATGATTAAGTTCTTGTCTACAACAGAGTGATGAATCATTGCGTACTTTCGTTTTCATACATTGAATTGTTTCCAATTCAAACACGTAAGTACTTATAGCAAGATTATGTATGATGTTGCTTTATACAGGGTTTCGGTGCGGTGCGCGTTATCATTATGCTTAGACTTATTCTTAATTATGTTGGATTTGTCTTAAATGGAAGCGGCGGATGAGTATTCCCTACGTACCTTTTTGATACACGTTTGTGCCGTCGTGATTACCTCTTTTCTAGTCATTCGTAGCATAACATTTTTGAGAGATATTTTCCGTCTCAGTATCTTTCATTGTTTTATTCTTTTTTATTTTAATAGTTTCCCAACAATATCTATACTAATATTATAAAGAGGAAACCTTTGTATTTTTGTATTTTTGTATGTTTGTATTGAATAGGCTCAAAAACTACTGGACCGATTTCAAAATTTCTTTTACCATTACTTAGAGGGATTCTTCCGAATCCGTATAGGCTATATTTTATCCCGGAAAATAGATAGGATTTTTCGTGGTAGTGAAAATTGTGGAGTAAGGCGTCGAAAAAACTGCCGTACGTTAACGATTCTCGCGAACGCTGCCTATATTTAATATAAACATTGCACCCGTGCGAAGCCGGGGCGGGTCGCTAGTATTATATAAAGTTGATTCTAAGGTTTTATTAATTTTAATGTTTACGCTAGTTTGTCTACCAATATTTAATCTTTGACAGCTGCAGACTTGCTTTTAACGCGTTCTAAGAAGCTCTATGCAGCAGATGCGATTGTTTATCAATATTTTACACAAACTGACTTTATCTCTTAACCTTCGTTTTTCAATGCTTATTTGGTCTTGTAAACCTCGCATGTTTGGCTTTGGCTTTGCAGTCAGTTACCTACGCTTTCTTACTCGATTGTCATCAGTCACGAATGAATATAGTATACAAAGATGAGTCCTTGTTCGGCTGTCGGAATTTTTAATTTTTCACGTAAAATAAAAAATAATGTATTCAGTTCAGTTTCCTGGTACATAAAAAGAGAATTATCTGGACCCTATTCTAGGATTCCCTGCATTGTTGGATCCTGTCTCATTTCAAATATAGTATATAAATACTTAGCCTTTTTGAATAGATAAATAATAATAAGTTGATACATTGTGTCCCACTGCTGAGCAAAGGCCTCCCCCCTATTTCCTTCCAAACCGCTCTATCTTGGGTAATTTCGAAACATGTTCAGATTGTCACCAAACAGGCGCCGCGCGCCGCCGTGGTCGCCACGACGGCGTTATTCAATGATTTTTCTCTCGTTTCGAATGAGGTTCGGAATAATTTTTCATTTATATATCATAATTCCTAAAAGACAGTTAGGTACGAATTCCGTAGTGGCCCGGACGTTGATGACATAGTAGGTACGCCACCCTTTTGGTCTCACACGTGATGAATCTCAAATCTTGCAGGGTTGGTAGAGCCTTTGTACTAAAAGAGTGAGGGAGCAACTAGAGCACCTATGTTTGCGACCTTGTCAACTATAATATCTGTAAACGATCTGTTTAATGTGAGATTGGTAACTAGCGCCGAAATGTTTTATTCAAACTAATATTTATTTGAATGTTAAAGTTTGGATGTTTGTGTTTGAATCACACAAAAATGGCTTAAGGAGTCTGGACAAAACTTGGTACACATATCTGTATGAATATTATAAAGCGGAAAAGTTTGTTTGTTTGTATAAACGCGCTAATCTTCGAAAGTACTGGGAATTAGATGCGGGTGCGTATGGTATGGTTGAGGAAGGTTATAGACTACTTTTTACCCGGAGCATAAAGGAGGGTTATGTTTTTATTGTGTTAAAGTCCACGGGAGCAAAGAACCGCGTGACTGTTAGTGCTTAGTTTAGAATGACACATTAGCTACTTGCCTACATTATACCTTGCCTATATTACATTGGTATTGTAATACTGAACTTATGTCTCTACTCTTCTCAAATCAAGCGGTGTTTCTATTTGGATATTATATAGATACAGTTACTTCAAAACTTCCTCATCAATATCGTCTGCCATAACAAGAATCATTGGTATTGTAATACTGAACTTATGTCTCTACTCTTCTCAAATCAAGCGGTGTTTCTATTTGGATATTATATAGATACAGTTACTTCAAAACTTCCTCATCAATATCGTCTGCCATAACAAGAATAGCCTCCTTGAACGGAGTAATGTCTGCCAGCCCAGACTCCAGACAGTCACATTTATAGATCCATATCATTGAAATAACGTTCGAAACAATAATTCATTATTTATTCACGAGCCGCACTAGATATTGATAGGCTTTTATGAAAATTGGTTTGCATGAATGTTATGTACCTTTTTTATTTTATTTTTCTGGGTGGGAAAATCATTAAATGACTCCTCCCACTCTGGGTGGAGCGGAAGGGAGTGTCAGACTTCTACTGACTAAAAACCCACTCTGTTCCTTCAGCTGCCCTTGCGTTTTGGGGCCGCGGTATCTCGTTAGAACATTTCCGCAACCCAAATCCTAGAATGTTATGTACCTAGATAATTATGTAATATGAATGCCATAACAATAATGCACATTGATTTTTTGATATAAGTGTACTGCGTATATCTCCGACAAAAAATAACAGGATATCAAAATTGAGGTTCTAACGAGATACCGCGACCGGACTGAAGATTGAAGAAATAGGGTGGGTTTTAGTCAGTAGAAATTGGCACTCCCTTCCACCCCACCTAAAGTGGGGGCCATTTAGTGTTTTCCCAACGTAAAAAACATGGGCGTTCAATTGGTAACTACCTTTTCCCCGCGACGACACTCTAAACCAAGGTTCATACCTAACAGGGGGTGCCCTAAGCGTATAGTCGCCTAATTTGTAAATCTAACATAAGCCCAGGCTTTACATACTAAAAAAATGCATTCAAATGAAGTGTGCGCAACACTTAACAAACATGATAATGAGCGTCCTGCTGTATAAATATACTTTACAGAACGTCATTTATAGAACCTTGTTATTCTAATATATTTTTACACAGCGCACTCACACGTAGATTATTCCAGACAACATCAATTCCGTAATGGACCCCTTAATGGACGAGGGAAGACGAACTTTGACAAAACCATTGTACTGGACAATGGTTTTGTCAAAGTTAGTCTTATTATAAGTCTTCTACGAAATGTTTTTCTACTCAACGCTCTTTATCTATACTAATATTATAAAGAGGAAACCTTTGTATTTTTGTATGTTTGTATTGAATAGGCTCAAAAACTACGGGACCGATTTCAAAATTTCTTTTACCATTACTTAGAGGGATTCTTCCGAATCCGTATAGGCTATATTTTATCCCGAAAAATAGATAGGATTTTTCGTGCTAGTGAAAATTGTGGAGTAAGGCGTCGAAAAAACTGCCGTACGTTAACGATTCTCGCATATTATCGTCAAATACTAATCCTTATCCAAATAAACTATTTATTGAGCGAGATTGTTTCAATAGCTATAAATCACTTTTTATTTTATTCCAATCGGACAATCCATTCAAAAGATATTACGAATTTAAAATTGTAATTGGTATTAAAATGAATGATGGTGTCGCACGACTCGCACGGCGAAACCGCAGGGGAGGGGGGTGCACATCTATGAAGCAGGTTGTCGCGCGGCTCTCTACGCAGCGGACGCGGCCATAATGCACTTATTAAAATTGATTTCGGAACTATTTAGATACCTACTCATTATCAAAAGTTCTTTTCAAAAATACTTATAAATAATTTAATTCAATATTTCTTAAATAATTCGAATTATTTTCGAAAAACTGGTATTTATTTTCGTCTGACGATAGGTAGGGTTTTTTTAACATAAACCCAAGATAAACAATATGCCTAAAAAGAAACGATCGCAGCTATCTGAAAGTACTTCCCAAGCGAGATTAGCAAAAATACGTCGCAATGTCCCCATTCTCAGAAAATTCGTCTTCTTCAGAAAATTCTGAACGTCTCGCAAGTCAAAGAGAATACGTTTCACAGTCGCGGGCAAGAGAATCTAGCGGTGAACCTTCGCAGTGCCTTACTGAAAATAGAGATAGACTGTCACGAGCACGCACTAGAGAAACCAGCGATGAACGTTCACGTCGCCTTGCGGAGCAGAATATAAGATCGTCGCAGGTACACCAACGACAATCTAGCGCCGAACGTTCACAGCGCCTTGCTGGAAATAGAGACAGACTGTCACGAGTACGCGCAAGGGAATCTAGCGATGAACGTTCACTTCGCCTGGCGGAGCAGGCTGCGAGAACATCACAGGTACACCAACGCCAATCGAGTGCCGAACGCGCACAGCGACTTGCTGAAAATAGAGTTAGAACCTCGCGAACGCGTGCTCGAGAATCTAGCACCGAGAGCTCGCAGCGACTTATGGCACAGAGAGCTAGACAACAGTCCTTAGCGACTAGAACGCGCAATAGAATTTTAGCCCATAGTAATAGATCGGCGTGTAGCTATGATCCACAACTTGATTATGCTCTTCAGAACAGCATCCAAATCGGAGCAATGGATAAAATTTGTCCTAAATGCTTTGCTAAAAAATGGAAGGATGAAGCAAACGGTATGTGTTGCGCATCTGGCAAAGTGATTCTTCCCAATATTGAAGAGCCACCAAAACCAATAAAAAGCCTATTGACAAATAATCACTCTTTATCCGCGCATTTTTTGAATAACATACGTAGGTACAATAGCTTATTCCAGATGACTTCCTTTGGGGCAAAGGAAATTAGAGAGCGAAATTTTATGCCTACTTTTAAGGTAGAAGGACAAGTCTATCATCTCATAGGAGACTTGCTACCGGCATCAGGGCAGAGCCCACAATTTCTGCAAATCTATTTTATTTCAGATGCTGACCAATTATCATTACGATCAAACATGGCCCCCATGCTAAAACTAGATTTGATCAGTGAATTGCAGACTATGATAAACAGCCATAACTTATACATACGAAGTTTTAAACATAGTATGGAACTCAATACCTCAGAGAATTTAAAATTGGTTATTCACTCTGATCGCGCACGTCAGACTGAACACCGAGGCAGACATAATGCTCCTTCCGTAAATGAAGTGGCCGTTCTTTTAGTCGATGAAGAAAAAGGACCAAGAGATATAGTACTACACGGTAGAGACGGACAATTACAACGAGTGTCGGTATTACACCGCGCATATGATCCGTTACAATATCCGCTAATGTTTGTATCAGGAGATGACGGTTATTATTTGACGATTCCTCAGCATGATTCCGTTAGAAATAAGACTGTGTCATGCATGCAGTATTATGCATACCGTTTAATGATTAGGACAAACTGTTTTAACGCACTGCATTACTACAAAGATTTATTTAATCAATTTTGTGTGGATATGATGGCTAAGATGATTTCAGAACGGTTAAATTTTATTTCTCGAAACCAACAGAAGCTTAGAGCGGATAATTATATTCATTTGAGGGATGCTTTGAACCAAGATGCAAAAGAAAATGCAGCTAATATCGGACAGCATGTGATCTTGCCGTCGTCATTCACTGGGTCGCCAAGGTACCTCCACGAAAAGACGCAAGATGCTATGACATATGTGCGCAATCATGGAAGGCCGGATCTTTTTATCACTTTCACCTGTAATCCGGAATGGGAAGAAATAAAACAGGAACTATTACCCGGTCAGCGTTCTTTCGACCGACATGACATCATTGCTCGAGTGTTTCACTTAAAAATGAAACAGATGATTAAAATATTAACGAAAGACGCGATTTTCGGATCGGTTAAATGTTATATGCTTTCTGTTGAGTGGCAAAAAAGGGGGTTACCGCATTGTCATATGTTATTTTGGCTCGACTCGAAAATACAACCCCTCATTATTACACTTGGGCTAACAATAAATTCTCTAGAAGGAAACGTGGCCAAGACGTAGTTGGTCATCCAGGTATTAAAAAAGACGCGGCGTTGGGACGAGTATATAGCATTCATCCTTCAGAGTGTTTTTACCTCAGGATACTACTTCACCATGTACGTGGCCTAACGTCGTTTCAGGACTTAAAAACCGTTGATGGAGCTATTAAAGAAACTTACCAAGCCGCTTGTCGTTTGCTGGAAAACGACAACCAATGGGAAATTACTTTGCGAGAAGCTGCAATTTCCAAATGTCCGCTGAAGCTGAGAGAGTTGTTTGTGGTTATACTATTATTTTGTTTTTCCACTGAACCTCTCAAATTATGGGACAATTTTAAGGACGATTTGTGTCAAGACATTGCAAATATAGCCCAGCAAATTTTTTAATCATACATTTTGATGTTATTTGACATACATGAATAAATCTGACATACATGAATAAATTTTGACATTATTTTACACAATTTTGACATGTACCTATTTTTATTATGATTTTTTTTTTTTACTCAATACAATTTTTAATGCGTTTCCTTCTTTTTTTAATTTATATAATAATAAATCTCAATTATCTCAATTTATTTTAAGTTTTGTATAAGTAAATGAAAATTCAACATTTTTAAATGTAATTCACTGAATATTTCTACACCGGTAACGGTAGTGTATGTGAAACTATGTTAATATTAAGATCTCAATGTACCATATGCTTAGAAATAAATGATATTCTATTCTATTCTATTCTATTCTATTCAGCAACAACAAATCCAGGACTATGATGTGTATAACGAAGGTTTGATACAGATTGAGAACAAACTGTTAGAACTGAGCGACAAAAATTTCAGAGACTTTGGATTACCTTCTCCTAATCGCTCGCAAAATGAAATAGATGCCATACTGTACCGTACACATTATGATGTAAAAGAGCTGTCAGTATTTGTCAACTCAAATATAACCAAGCTGGTGGCAGATCAAAAAATTGCGTTCGATGTTATAATTGAAAGTGTGGAAAATAACAGTGGTCGGCTATTTTTCTTGGACGCGCCTGGCGGAACAGGTAAAACCTTTCTTGCCAATTTATTGTTGGCAAAAGTACGACAATCTGGAAAAAAAGCACTGGCAGTTGCGTCTTCTGGAATTGCTGCAACATTATTGAGTGATGGGAAAACTGCTCATTCCACCTTTAAATTACCGTTGGTTGTGTCTCTAGAGCAACAATCCGTATGCTCTATCCGCAAAAATGGACCACTAGGGAAACTGTTATAATTATGTTTATCTTAATGTATTTTACTGTGTGTACATATATAATAAAATAAATAAATAAATAAATGAATAATTATTTGGGATGAGTGCACCATGAGTCATAGAGCTCATGTAGAAGCAGTAGACCGCACATTACAAGACATTAGGAGGTGTGGTAACATTATGGGAGGTGTAACTTTTGTTTTAGCTGGAGATTTTTGACAAACTCTTCCGGTTATAACAAAAGGTACACGTGCCGACGTTATTAAAGCGTGCCTTAAATCATCTCCTTTGTGGCTATCTATTGAAATACTCAGTTTGCGCACGAATATGAGAGCACACTTAAATAATAACCGTGATAGCAATTTTCCCCAAAAAATACTTCAACTTGGTGACGGAAAATTACCAACTCCAGTCCCAAACAGCTCCCAAGTATTATTAAACAATGAATTGGCTCAAACTGTTCACAGTCTACAAATACTGGTAGACACAATCTATCCCGACATCGAAAATCTAACAGAACGAAATTCCAATTGGCTCTGTTCGAGAGCAATAGTGGCACCGAGAAATGATGCAGTAAATAAAATTAACAAAATGATTATTGGAAAAGTACCCGGTGATTTTAAATGTTTTAAATCCATCGACACCGTGTGTAACACCGAAGATACAGTACACTATCCACAAGAATTTTTAAACTCACGCAATCCTGCCGGCTTGCCACCCCACGAACTGAAATTAAAAGTAGGTACGCCCATTATGCTATTAAGAAATTTAAGCCCTCCTAATATGTGCAATGGGACAAGACTTTTGATAAAAGAATTGCGAGTCAATATGATTGTAGCGACCATCATCAGCGGCCCGGCGCGGCGGCGGCTGGACAGCTCGCTCACATTCCGCGGATCCCGATGATACCGACAGATTTGCCTATTTCCTTTAAAATATTACAGTTTCCCGTCAAGGTATCGTTTGCCCTTACAATTAATAAATCCCAGGGTCAAACTTTTTCAATGGTAGGCATCGATCTCAGAAAAGAGTGCTTTTCTCATGGCCACTATGAACTATTTATGAAATTATATGTTGCACTTTCTCGAGTAGGATCTCCTGAAAACCAATATGTTTTAATGCCATCTACAAATACTACTACGAACATAGTGTATAGTGAAGCATTAAGGTAAAGAGAAAAAAAAAAAAACAAAAAAAAAACAAAGAAAAAACAAAAAAAAAAAGAGTTAAGCAGGTACGAAACAAAGAAATGTAACACGAATAAAAAACCTATAAAAACATACATACAAAACAATTTTTTTTTTTCAGAGAGCTTAAAAAATAAATGTCCACCCGTGCGAAGCCGGGGCGGGTCGCTAGTAATGCTATAATCCGAAACGATAAGACATAAAGCCAAATATTTACGACTCTGCGACAGAATGGGTGGATGACGCGAATCGGGTCATGACTGAATATTTCTGAGCGACAGATGGAACGACCACAAACCTTGATGACTAGTCTCAGTGTTGTTTTATATATACTTATAATTATAATTGTTCCTTTGGACTCTCATTTGTTTACATGAATTGATAAGAATTGTTAGTGCATCCTTTTTCGTAGACGCCTTACGATAGAGTGAACGTGACTGGTAGCAAAACTACGTCTTATTCAGTTGAAACTACATATGATATAACTTTTAGTTGGACTCACCTACCGCAGGTTCTGTACCGGAGGGGGGGCGGCGGTATCTTTTTATATTTTTCATAATAAATAAGAATTTGTGCACCGTAAAAAATAAATCTAACTTATTAATGCGAAAGTTTGAGAGGATGGACAAATAGATGTATGGATGTTTGTTACTCTTTTACGCAAAAACTACTGAACGGATCTGAATGAAATTTGGTAACTAGATAGATGACATCCTAGAAAAATACAAAGGGTACTTTTTATCTCGGAATTCCCACGGGATCATTCATTCATAATTATATTTATTTGCGTACCATAATGTTGTTTTAGATGTTACAATGATTGCTTAAAACTAGGATACAAATATGCACCCAGTAGGGCACAGCAAAACATAAAATTAAATTAAACTAAAATAAAAATTAAAGATGTCAATAGATTCCTAAAACATGTCAAAAGATTAATAGAAATGTCAAAAGATTATTAAAAAACTCGATGGATTAACAAAAAAAAAACTAATAATAATAGTGTCACTATTGTTTATATTTTTAAATGTTTATATTTTCTATATTAATATTTCAAAATGTTATTGATATGTACATAGATTGAATAAATGGAATAATAGTGTCACAAAATAATTTCACAATATAAACCAGTCAAAGTATTGATTGTTAACCTGTCTAAGTGTATATATTGAGATCAATGTCCATTCTAATTAATGTAATTAGCCTATGTCAATTTATATGTCGCATGATCGGGATTGTTGCGGGAAGAAGGCAGTAAAATATGTTTTAGAATATACATATCAAGCCTTTATGATACCTCACTTGATCTAATAGCCTCAATTCTAAATTTCGGCCCCCTATATGACTATATTTTTTATGATTTAATTACAAATGTGTAGTTTTCAGATTTTTCCAAGAATTTTTATGCCAAATTTAAAATAATGCTAATTGTCAAATTTCATAGTTCTGGGCATTGATATACTAAAAACCCAAGATGCACGCTCAACGTCTCAAAACCGTCCGCATAAAATGAGTGCTTAATTCTAAATGATGCGCTCATTTCAAATAGTATCGCGTCAAATTTCAATGGCCGCGTTTTCAGTGTCAAAACAATGTATTATGGCATCTTTTTTATTTTAGTCGCATAATAAAAATTACCCTGTTTAACAAATAATAGAGTCGATTTTTTTTATTGTATTTGTTTTTATTATTAATAAGTTTATGCTTTATTGTCCATATTGTCCATACTAATATTATAAATGCGAAAGTAACTCTGTTTGTATGTGTGTTACCTTTTCACGCCTAAACCGCTGAACGTAAGAACCTTATAGACCGTAGACAAACAAGTAACCGGTCTATAGTTTTTGGGTTCTGTGGGACTACCACTCTTATGGAGCAGGTGGGTACAGCCAGTTGTCAAAAACTCTGGTAGAGACCCAGTCTCTAAGGATGCTTGGAATTGAGAAGCCAAAAGCGCATGCGAGCTGCTATACCACTTGAGCCAGAAGTTGTGCAGTCCATCCGGTCCTGGAGACTTCCAGTTTGGTAATGGACGAACTGCTTTAGCTACATCAGAAGTCTTGATAATTATTTTATCCATTTGTGGTATAGCTTCACATACGCATTTAGATTTTTGGCATGGGAATAGTTAGGACATAGGATAGTTTTTATCCCGAAATTCCCACGCGATCAGGATTTACGTAAACCTCTACGCGAACGAAGTCGCGGGCAAAAGCTAGTATTTAGAATAGATTAAAATAAATTTTATTGTACACCAAAAGTTAAACACATCTATTTTACAATAATTAATACTAATTTAGTTTTTGGCAAATATGTATACGTTATTGAAGCTAAGTTATTGAAGTTAAGTTACTGAAGGAGAAGAGGTCGTCAATTTTACGGTTCTTTTAATGTTCATAAATGATGATGAATGATTTATTGAACATAAAAATATTACATCTTTCAAGTGAAGCCCCTGACTCCTATGCTAAGCGAGCCTGTGTTACAGGAATCAGTGTCCTACGCTATACATTAAAACACATTTCAATTTTTATGTAATAAATTACAAACAAAAAGTAACATTAGAAGGTATTGAGAACAAAAGAAATAGAAGCGAAACGTGTATGTGAGTGTAAGTTTGAGTGTATGTGCGTAATTGCGTGTGTGTGTGGGTGTGTGTGTGTATGGAACTCTGGACGCGTGTGCGTTAACATGAGTGTGTGTTTTGAATAGCTTAATTTTCTGTACTGACGAAATGTTTTTTTTTAATATCGTCATAGCTCAAAGACTGAAGCCATGGTTTTAAAATTTGTTTGACCTTATGTCACATAAGCTTCTAAATTGGGATAGTTTGTTTTATTTGATCTATTGTAGATCCTAGAACTTAATGCCTAAAAGTATCTAGACGTAAGTTTAGTGTGACATTTGGGAACTTTACAAAACGGCAATCCCAGTGCGTTTGCTTATTAAATCTGGGCTTACTTTTAACAATCTGTGTCTACGTAGTATGGTACGGAGGATATATAATGGGAACTGTTCAGTATTTGAGCTTCCGAGTATAGCAGTCCAGTGGGATAACTTCGTTTCTTGAACGACATCACTTTAAGCGTCCATTGTGCGCCTTCCGCTCTTAGTATTACAATTTTAAACGTCCCTCCCCATACTGGAATAATTTAAATGATTTAATAATAGAATAAAAATATATTTTAAGTATATCGATTCATCATGTGATAACTTATGGGTTCACGACATGCGATATGTTAATGATAAAAGTGTCTGTGAGTGTTGCTTTGGCGCAACACCAATCTCATTAAAAACTTCTTATTTTTATACTTTAGTTTTTCTCGTGACCAAATACGATGCGGAGAACAGACATCAATAGTCAGCCAAACTAAAAAAAAATTGCAAAAAAAAAATCTCTCGCATTTGCGATAGATTTTTTTTATGGCACATTTTTTTGATGAAGATATTATGTATATCACGGCAAAAGGTATAAGTTTCATAGAATTAAAAAAATTATTAAACGATTTTAACAGTTAATATTTGTTTCATTGATATACACATGTTCTACCCAAAAACATTTACGCTATAATTACGTCTTTAGAACACAATTTAATAAACTTATAATACTAACAAAAATGTCTTATAAAAAAATAGTATAAGGTGTAAGTCTCCACTCAAGACCTTGTCCTATCGAGCAACGTCAGTCGTAAAATTTGATTGTCTTTCGCACACTGCTTTGTAAAAACAACTTTAAACACTTTTCATAAGATGGAATTTGCAAAAACATATTTTATACTTATAGCATTACTATATAGGTGGTGATACTACGTAGGTGGTGAGTGTTTGGCGACAGTTTCGAGCGTCGCTTTTCTTCGAGACTGTGCATTTTTAGTATATCAATGGTTCTAGGTCAACAATTATTAGGTACGGTACTTCCTGTTGGAAGTACCGTAATAATTGTGATTCCCTAGAGAGTGTCGAAATAAACGTATTTTGCGGTATAAACGGCCGTATCTTGTTTTACTAATTGAGAAACAGGCAGTGATTTTCAAACAAACAACTTTTTTAAATTTTTTTTCTGTTTGTCAGGGTCAGTCCCATTAAAATCAGTTCATCCGTTCCAGAAATTATCTGCTGGAACGTATGAACCGATTTTAATGGGACTTTCACTGAAAGATAGAGAAGATTATAGGGTAACATATAGGCGACTTTTTATCCCGGAGTTCACACGGAATTTAAGCGGAAAAAACCTCCCACGCAAACGAAGTCGCAGCCAAATCTAGTGTAGTCATAAAAAATGATATTATAAGTAACCGCGCTGTAAACTACCTACCTACCTACAATGTAACTACTTAGTACTGTGACACTTAAAAGCGATTTTATTAGTTGACTTGAGGAAAGTCATCGATTCTCTAATCTATGTATCCAACTCAAAAGAGATCAGAGCTCAGGTTCTTCTCTCGTAATGAGACGAAATGAAAGTATGGCCCATAATGAAGTTAGGAATATGAAGTTAAAAACTGGTATATAAATATATCAATCGATGATTCAATATAAAAGTTTACTAAGCCCCCAGGGGTAAAAACGAGGTAGAGGCGAAAGTTGGAAACAAGAGGCTATGGTAAAAACAAAACTTTATTTAAAACAAGGGCTTAAAGGGAGAAGCGGTCTTGGAAATTATTAAATTAAATTAAATTAAAATTGTTTATTGGCACATGTAAATACATCAAGTCTTGGTATAGTGAATTGACTCATTTAAATGTGTTAATACAAAACTACTGATGCTGATTCCCAAACTAAGCTAGGGCTTGTGTTTTGGGAGATAGTGTTACAGTCATTACGAGCGATACAAAGTGAGTGAATACCGAATTGATTGTCACTGCGGTTTACATGGAGAAATGAGAAATGTACATAGGTATATGTAACTTCTCCAGTTTTAAGGTTAGAAATACTTTTACGACAGGGTCGGTTTAAGGTAATATAATCGCTTTCGCAACCCAACGGCAACCCAAATACTCTCATATACACATCAAAATTTTCTTTTGATTGAAGTCGCGACCGACAACTAGTAACACATTTTTTTCTGAATGGGAATTCATTCCGCTGTGGGTGGAGCGGAAGGTAGTCTCAGACTTCTATTGACTAAAATATCGCGGTATCTCGTTAGTACATTCGCGTAACTCACAAATAGTAACACTAAAAAATAAATGTCTGTGGCTCAGAGTGTAATCGAGGTCTCTTCTGACAACCTCGCCGCATTATGTGTTTATTTTGGCGAGAGCCCGCAAAACGTTATTCCTACTGTTTTTTTTAACTATAGTGTAGTTAAATGTTTTGATTCGCTTTCGTCTAAAATCTTGTATTTTTTAAACTATCAGGTTAAAGTAAATTATTTATTAGATTGAGCAGCAAATTCTGATGAATCTTTTTTTTAAATTCCAGAGCGGCGCCGAGTCACCATGCACATGCGATGAATGCCAACAGGAGGCTCCGCGCAAGATGCCAAACGTTGTGAGAGCGGCACAAATGACGCAAAGCACGAACAATAAGCAGCCAAATATAGCGGACAATGAGCACGAGCGAGTGGTCGACGTGCTGGTGCACGACGCGCCGCCCGAGGTACCCAGGTTCTTCCAATCCGTTACCTCTCCCCCCTACCACGTCGCGGCCCCCCCGCCACCAGGTTTCGTCATCGCCCCCTACCAACCTCCCCGTTTCCACACCGGCGGGAATGTCGAAGACCTCCTCGGTGAAGTCCAGGCCTCGCCCACCATTCAGACAACGTTTATACAACAGAACTCAGTATTCATGTGCAATACAAGGCGAGTAACACAGAAATGTTGCTGTCAAAAGAAGGAACCTGTTTCAGTGATACCGATCACAAGTGTACAGATATCAGGCGTGCCGATCGTTGAGGAACAGGAGCCTCCGAAGAAATATGTCACCGAGAAAAACATCGAACTTACTTATGACTACCCAAGAGCCACCCCCATCCCAAGCAGCCCCAGTCCTAAGTCTGGGGACGACGTGCAAACTACGACGACAGAGGTCGCTAGTACGGTAGTCTTCGTTGAAAGAAGAATACCAGTGAAACCAAAGAAATTCGACTTCTTCTCCCGATCACGATCAGCGCCCGTCGGAGAAAACGAAGAGCCGATATACGCGACTGTAAACAAACTACCAAAGAGATTACGGAGGATGGAACTCGCTAATTTAGAAAAAGAAGTAGCATACAAATCAGGTGAGCCAGATTCTTCAACCCGAACAGAATTGACTCTCAAAACGGACTCGGAATCCCAAGTGCCGCCCCCTGATGATGACACGAGTCGATCTGAGAGAGAAAAATCGACAGCTCCCCAAAGACCAGACTCACCAAAGATAAAAAAGCGCAAAAGGTTCTCTTTGACATTCAAAAAGAGGGAGAGAAAAAGAAGGGATAAGAAGAAAGAAACGAAGAACGGCGCTACAAAGAACGGAGGGCCCGTGGAGAGTGACAGTGAGAGGCTGATCGAGGGAGAGGTACCCGATATAGCGAAGCACAAACATTGTACGAGGCACAGGCCGAGGAATACTCTGTCATCTTCAAGTTCAGGCCCGCGGTACAAGCGGGATAGTTATCAGGTAAAATGTAGTTTTTAAAAAAGTATTTTAAGTAAATCAGAAATTTCTCAAATAGGGGTTTCTCTTAACACCGACTGCATCTTAAAGACAAACCTGGTGGGCTTTATAAAGATGACTACGAAAAAAATATCAGATTAACTCTTAGTATTAATATTCTGATTTATACACTAATCAACTTTTAGAGCTACAATCTGTCTATTCTAATTACTTTTATTCTATCTCCAGTAGTAGAAATTGACGACTGTTTGCTGATCCAATCCAGGTCCTGTTTGACTACTATTTCTTCCAGAATCTGACTATCCTTTGAGTTAATCTGAATTTATTAGCAATGGTCAAAACATTTCCAGATCTACCTTCATAGACTTTCTACAAACGTCGTTTTTGTCGGCAGGAGATGACGACATCCCACTCGGAACACGAGAGGACCAACAGTGTGTGTTCCTCCGTGAACTCTCTAGGCTCGGCCTGCACTCACAAGTCTGTGAGGAAACTGTCAGTCCCCGTCAATGATGGCTCCATACCCTGGTGCGGCTGCTGGGGAGCTGGATGTGTTTGAACGAACAATTAGGCGGAAGAACTCAACACTAGGTTGATAATTTTTCTCCTTTTAAAAAGATTACTAGCAATATGGGTAGAATCCACATTACTAGCAATCTTGTTAACCCCTCCAACTGAGCTAATTATGCTTGTGTCTGGAGGGGGTTCACGGTGATAGTGTAATGGGTGGGGTTCGAACCCGTGACCTCTCGATCACAAGTCCGACACCTTATCCATTAGGCTATTGACGATTCAAATCAGAATTATAAAAATTTCTCGTTTTTATTGAAAAAATCTGGACGATCCATATTTTTTTCTTGGTAATAGGATTGAACTTAATATAGGTGATATGAGCAATACTCCAGATCTGGCGAATACTCATAAATTTTGACTGTTTATGCCCAATGAGGTCAAGAACTCATTGAAAAGCAAAGAAATCGACTGGACCTAAATCGGCACCGTAATAAATTGTACAAATTTAAAGCTGAGGTCTTTAAACCATGTATGTTACTTATAAATAAGGTCTGTATTTTTGTTTGAAAACACTTATTCACGCCAATAGGTTGAGTCGATTTGGTTGCTCGCGAGTGTGTCGAAATATATATGTATAACACTAGCACTTCGCCCGTGACTTCGTCTGCGTGGATTTCGACATAATTACTGTAGCACTCACAAATTCACCTTACTACCAAAAGAAAGAATTTTTAGGATTGGATCATTACTTCCGAAGATTATCACTTACATACAAACAAATTTTACCTCTTTATAATATTATGATAGATGTAAAATAAATAATCTACTTACATCCTAAAATAAGTTTACTGAAAGTCGTTTACTGAATTGATTTTATAATTTTAATATGGAATAATATAGTTTGTTTTTTCCAATAATAATTAAATATATGTAAACTACAATTACACTATTGCTACAATCAAAACAAACCAAAACGGACCGCAAATCAAAGTCATGTCATAATTTTTTCAAATACAATTTTATACAATTTCCGTCATTAAATACAAATTAAATAAAAATGAAACTTATTTCAAGGAGGTTAAAGTCTTAAAAAACTGTTTACAAGTAATACGAAAACTTCAGCGTATGTATTATGATCATAACATAATTTTCTAATTGAGGTGCTGTAAATAAAAATAAAATAAAACAAGAAATCTCCAGAGCAAAACCCTACAAATTATGTTATGATGATTCTCATACCTATCTCGACAAAATACAGACAAGAACTGTTTTCTATACTAATATTACAAAGAGGAAAGATTTGATTGTTTGTTTGTTTGCATTGAATAGGCCCCGAAACTACTGGACCGATGTTGATGTATTTTGGCATGGAGATAGTTTGACCCTAGGAATGACATAGAATAGTAGCTAGACAAAAAATAATCTCGAATGAAGCCTCAGGCGGAAAGCTAGTTGTAGTGACAGAATGAACCCTTTAGTGAAATCCGATTATAATAATACCCAAGTACATAGTTATTTCAGGGTAGTTTTCATGAATGGACTTTTTAGATCTAAGTTCGTTTAAAACGATTCATGATTGTTTGGTTGGCATTTTCTTATAAAGGTATGATTTATAATATTTAAAGGGGAAAAAATATTTATCGTTAGTTTTTTTAAGGCTTGTTTGGACACAGTATTCGCTACCCGGAGCGATAGTGAAAAGTTTCGCTTGGTGGCGCGCGATGTATCGCTTGAAACTTTGTTTGCATTTACGTGGCTATCGCGAAACGGGCAAAAGCAGTATCGCCATACCACACAGGCAGGCTGAATATTTTTTCGCACTTGGAACAAGTTCACAGACACGACGCGTTAAATAATTTCGCACCCAGCTTTAGCGAATACTGCTTGGAAGTATTATGATTGTCGCACACACACTTGACTTTTTCTATCCGCTCTGTGTAGCGAGTACTGCGTAGGTTTGAACACGGCCTAAGCTTTTCATAAATTAATACGGCTATACATTGATTATAATTAACTATGTATAAAAGTATACAGTATGTTAACTAACAGAGGGCGTTCCCATTAACCCGCAATAGTATAGCATGCTAAAAAAATATTACCATTCGGAAACAAAATGTTTTTATTTTTTTAAATATTAAAATATTCACAATTGTTTTTTTAAATGTATAAGTAAAAGAAACAGTCTGTATACGCGTAATTGAAGGACGGCAACGTCGCCATTTATTTATGAATGCGTACGCGTGTACAGAGTGTTTCTTTTACGTATCAATTTAACATTTAGTGAGTCTTTTATTATTAAAAATAAAACAAATTGTTTTCGAATGGTAATATTTTTTTAGCATGTATGGATGCTATACTATTGCGGGTTAACGGGAATGCCCTCTGTTAGTTAACATACTGTATATTATTCAAGCTTCTTTGAACTTTAAAAAGCCACAAAATACTGTGTTCTCCCTAAATCTATAAACCTATCCATTATATTGTAGCATAAATTAGAATAAGACGTCCACTGATCGATGACGTCACGTTGCACGTATATATGTACATAATGTAAAGTAAACTGTGATTCACTTGGTGTTGTATGACGTAAGGGCATGCCTGTTGAATGAATTATAAACTTTTACACAAAATATTGTTACGGCGTTTTATTTATCCGCAAGGATATCACCGGTGCCTGCCCACTTCCGAATTGAACAACCTTATAAGGTGGCCGGAATGTATTGTGTTTGGGTGGTCCGAGTTTCTTTATTATTACGGATGCGTCCACTCTTGACCTCGATATCGCCTGATGGTAAGCGATTAATGAGGTCTACGATGCGACGAATGGTCCCAGAAGATGCCTGTTCACTGCTGTCAATATCGTCAAGGATACTACAATACCGCGTAACTAACATTTTCAATAAGTACTATTTTTTATTGAATTTACATTAACAAATATAAGTTACACGGTATTTCACTATCACCGACGATATGACAGGGAACGCAGAAGCTGGCAGAGAGTTCCACGCGTAATAAAGGTAAAAGAGAAGCGCTTATGAACACGTTCGCTGACAGTGAGCACTTACCCTGACACCACATTACGACAGTAGAATTTTCCATACTAAATGACAAATCAACGTAGTACTCGTGCACAAGCAAGCAATATGAAACTACACACAAAATACTCTTATTACGGCAGTAAGAAATATGAAATTGCTCATAATATGACAGTGGATACTGCTCTTCATAATACTTATATGAAAAATTATCGTGAGACGACGTTCTCTTAAAAATAAGTGGCCCGTCCCTCGACGTACTGTCATGACGCACTATTTGAATTTCCCGCCTAACGACGTACTGTCAGCGAACGTGTTAGGATAAGACGTAAGTATAATCTACTACTAAAAGTTGCCGGAGTTCTCGATAAACTATATTTTAACTCAAGAGTAATGACGTATTATAATATTATATCGTTGTTCAAGAGGGCAAACTTTATCATTGCAGCGGAATTAAAATAGAATCCCGATCTGAAAGTAAGGCCAAAATGAAGCTGAGAAACTGTAACAACAATGATTTTCAACACACTCGATGTTTTTTAAAATAAAATTTAATCCAGGACAGGTCCGCTCAAATCTATGTGCTTCTCTCCTCAAAAGGACACCACAGACATGAACCTACGTGCTTCTCATATGATTTGACCAATACGCCGACCTCATCTAGCTTAACTTAAAACAAAAAATTACGTGTAAAACTGTTATTTATAATAACTAAACTAGCGACCCGCCCCGGCTTCGCACGGGTGCAATGTTCATATTAAATATACTATAGAATGTCTTTATATACAACGTTGACAGCCTTTTTGTCATTCAACAATACATACATGTTCTCTTTAGTAGTTACTCTTGAAAGTGCGATATATAATTGACCATGGGAAAAACATTCAACGCTCAAATCTACGCCTGCAACGTTGAATATTTGACCCTGGGATTTGTTAATGGTCATTGCAAAAGATATCTTTAACGGAAATTGTAGACGTTTAAATTGGAACGGTAAATCCGATGGTATCAGAGGAATTCGGGGAATCAACACATCTTCTCCGGTACCACATCCGGTGAGTATTGTGCACTCTATTATGAAAGTTTTAGATTTTACCAGCAAACGCGTGCCATTGCAAAGTTTAGGTGGATTCAGATTTCTTAATAAAATAACAGGACAACCTACTTTCAACACTACGAGGAGGGAGTCCAGACGGTTCAAAGAATTAAAAATATCTGTAGGAAAGTGAACAGCTTCTTCTAAATCCAGAATAGTATCAAGTGAGTAGTATATTAATTGCGTCGGTGCATCAATCTTTGAAAGAATCAAGTTATTTACCTTATCTACTTGTGAGTGGGTGATAGAATCGCTCTTTCTTTAAACCAACATTAATTAGACATTTTTGATCAACTCTTGGAGGTTGTCTATCAAAACACAAAAGTTAGTTTCTAGTTTCTAGGTTAATCCTTCCATCACTTTGTGTTAACTCTGCCAACTTTTAGCAGCATCTCTGAAAAAAGCCTGTTCTCACGTGAAGACAACGAAACCCATCCGGGAAATTTTTGAGGCTGTGTATCGGGCGGCCGGTACAATCAGGGGGTTTGTGTGTTTTTCAGTAGAGGCGAAGTAACGCACTGAATGGCGTTTCAACACTTGCTTTATGGTCGGGATTTTGAGGTCCACGTGGAGATCCTCGTTCTTCAAGTAGGTACCAGGGCGCGCCCGTAGCATTCCAGAGAAATCGGCTCTGAATGACTTGTATCCTATGGATCTGAGCCGGACTAGATTGAGTAAAAATGCGTAGTTTATATTTCAGGGAGAGTTTGCTGTGTGCATTCAGTATGCAGTGTAACCTACCGAGAGCGAAAGCGGCTCGCGAGCGAACTGACTTTATGTGATCTCTGAAATTTAGGTTTTGGTCTAGGATCACTACTAGCACGGCCTGCGACGCGCTATTTATAGGCACGCGCGCCGCAACCGCTATGTCCTTGCATTTTAAATCTGTAATATCTTCGAAACTATTCATTTAAATTAAGGGGTCTTTAAGTCAAGAGTGAATAGGTTACTTTTAGGTAAGCGTGCTCCATCTTCGACCACATCATCACTTACCATCAGGTGAGATGGTGGTCAAACGCGAGCCTATTATCAATAAAAAAAACACGCTGTAAAGGTTTAAGGTGTACAAGACTGTAGTACAATATTTTGATCTATCTCGTAGGGTTCAGCCAGCGTTTGCAATGCAAGCGCAAAAAATGTGTTTATTTGCGACATCACATTAGAAACATCAAAAATCATCAGTGTTCCTCTACCTATATTATGCATGTTATATACTTAAAAACATTCCTATTGAATCACTTTCTATTGAAAAAACTGCATCAAAATCCGTTGCGTAGTTTTAAAGATTTAAGCATACATAGGGACAGACAGACAAGGAAGCGACTTTGCTTTATACTATGTTAAGATTTACAAAATAAATATTTCATTTCAGCAGTGGGACAACATATGTAGGTTAAGGTAAATAAAAGATATGAGTATACTTATGAGCAGTGATGGCTCAGCACTTACGGGACCAACTATTAATTTTCATTTCATATTTCAACTTACGAGTAAGCTTATACGAAGGGCTATCAATAAACTATGCCTTTTGCCAACTTCAAAATCCAAAGATGACAACGAAGCAGAGAGGGACACTTCCAGGTTCCCTACCTCGTCTACGTCTTAAAAGCTAAGGCTTTCAACGCGCCGGAGGATGTTCACGCATCATACATACGCGTGTACCAGCGGCGGCGCGCGCACCCTACTACTCGCCTACCGATACGATCATCGGCGGACGTAGGTACCGCGTGATCTATGTTATTTAAATTATTGTAACCAAAATATTTACGCGAGTCTTTATTTCATATCTTCAACAGCAGGTAAGCTAGTGAATTTGAGCCTAATCATACATATTAATATTTTAGTGAATTTATATGATCACTACAGACTACTCTCAAAACGGTGAAAGGAACATCGTGAGGAACCTAGCTTTTCCTAGGACCAAACAATCGAAGACTTATGTAACCAGCCCCAGTGGACCCGTATAATTATTACGGTCCATTCCCATTCATAGAGGCATAGGCGTAGGAAGGGGGGGAGCCGGGTGGGCCGTACCCACCCCAGATTGGTCTGGTGCCCACCCGAGAATTTTTACTAACAAACAATTATGGCTGAAAATTAAAAAATCTGGCTAAGTGCGAGTCGGACTCACTCATGCAAGGTTCCGTTGTGCGATACATGTTAAATAATTTTTTATGTGAAAATTTTCATTTCGTACGTTAAGAGTTGACGCAACTTTGATAAGCGATCATCGCTTGTACTACTGGGGTCCAGGGCCCCCTGGGAAATATCTCTAGATACGCCAATGCATAGAGGCCTATGTCCCAGCAGTGGGCTGTGGGAACTATGACTGTATATTTATTTTAAATGATTATTATTAGGTATACAACATGTAACGGAAACCCCATATCTATCCAAAAGGCCTGTAGACAACACCTGGTATGGAGTCTCTAGGAACAGTATCAGCTCAAAATAAGTGACTCAAAGAATTTATACCAAATTATGTCCCATATGTGTCTTGAATAACAATCATAACAAACGTGTCACAGCACTACGAGGGACAATAACTTTCCACGTCACTTGCCAATAACACAATAAGTCTTTTCGTCCTTTGGTCTGTGGTATACGGGTATACCTACCAATGTACTGAAATTTCTAATAAGTTCCGCACATGTAGATATAGGATTACAAAACCCTTGCCATGTCGTATGTTATCAACTTATCATCCAAAGAAGCCGTGCACTATGTATGTATGTAAGTACCAATAAAATTATGTAACAACATATTGTGACCCGTAGCATTATGAGTCGCAGTTTATACGATTCCGCACCTATAAAGGAAAAATCAAATGTCTTTATTAGACCACTTCGTTGTCCGTCTGTCTATCAATTTCAATTTTCTCACAGGAGCGCGTAGAGATACCAGGGTCTCTTTCTATGGTCTCTTACAGTTGTGAAAAACTCAAACTTGTAAGTCAACTTGATCCAAAGATATAGCCGTTTATGTCTCATATTCTTGAAATGCGTGAGATTTCAGTAGGGAATTAATACTATGTAGAATATACAACGTGTAACAGAATAAACGTAATTCCTGAAAGTAGTTGGTTCAGAATCGGCTTCTGAATCGATTTCCGTCATAAAGAAATTTTGATGGAAAAATCTTTCATTTAACTTAAAATGGAAACACAGTATCATGACAAATTAATACAAGCCTTAATTCAAGGAAACTGTGTGCGTGTAACGTCGGCCGCTAACATTGCATGAGTGTATGCGTTTGCGTAAGGATAACTATTTTATAATAAATGCCTAGGTTTGTTTTTAATTTATTTAGTTACGGAAGTTTGTTTTAGACTTATAATTTAACTAGTATTTGCGTGTTGCGCGAGCTGCAAGCACCTCGCGTGTTGTGAAAAAAAAAAAAAAAAGGGGGGGGTTGATGGGGGGGGTGATGGGGGGGGTGATGGGGGGGGAGTTGCAGAAGTATTTTGACTAAAGCATTGCCCCTCTAAATGAATATGAAAAAAAAAAATGTTCCAAGTCTCTTAATTTCCGAGATCCGCCTAAAGAGGGTGAGAAGGGGGGCAAGGGGGGTGACTTTGAAAAATGGTTTTTACTTTACCGAGCCTCCTCTATACGAATCCGTAAAAAAGAAAAAATACGGGTCTCGTAGTTTCCGAGATACAATAGGGGGGGGGGGGGAGAAGGGGGGTGAAAAGGAGAGGTTTGGCACTTTTCCCGTAGGTTTGAGAGTTACTTGTTTACGAATCTGTCAAAATATACCCACCTCCCCATCCACCATCTGGGAGAACAATTATGTCAGTGAGTGAGTCAGTGGTAATTTAGCTTTATATAGTATAACTAGTATTTGCGTGATGCGCGAGGTGCAAGCACCTCACGTGCTTGTGAAAGAAGAAAAAAAAAGTGGGGGATGAGGGGGGTAGATGGGGGGGTTTAGTATTTGCGTGTTGCGCGAGGTGCAAGCACCTCGCGTGCTTGTGAAAAAAAAAATGGGTGGGGTGATGGGGGGAGATGGGGGGGTTTAGTATTTGCGTGTTGCGCGAGGTGCAAGCATCTCGCGTGCTTGTGAAAAAACAAAAAAAAAAAGGGGGGGGTGATGGGGGGGAGATGGGGGGGGGTTGCACAAGTATTTCGACTAAAGCATTGCCCCTCTAAATGAATCTGAAAAAAAAAAATATTCCAAGTCTCTTAATTTCCGAGATCCGCCTAAAGGGGGTGAGAAGGGGGGTGGGGGGGTGACTTTGATAAATGGTTTTCACTTTACCGAGCCTCCTCTATAAGAATCCGTAAAAAAAAATATACGGGTCTCGTAGTTTCCGAGATACGATAGGGAAGGGGGAGAAGGGGGGGGGGGGAAAGTGGAGGTTTGGCACTTTTCCCGTAGGTTTGAGAGTTACTTGTTTACGAATCTGTCAAAATATACCCACCTCCCCATCCACCATCTGGGAGAAGAATTATGTCAATGAGTGAGTGAGTGTATAGAGTATATAGTATAACTAGTTTTTGCGTGTTGCGCGAGGTGCAAGCACCTCGCGTGCTTGTGAGAAAAAATAAAAAAATAAAAAAAGTGGGCGGGGTGATGGGGGGTTTAGTATTTGCGTGTTGCGCGAGGTGCAAGCACCTCGCGTGCTTGTGAAAAAAAAAAGTGGGGGGGGGTGATGGGGGGAGATAGGGGGGTTTAGTATTTGCGTGTTGCGCGAGGTGAAAGCACCTCGCGTGCTTATGAAAAAAAAAAAAAGGGGGGGGGGGTTGCAGAAGTATTTTGACTAAAGCATTGCCCCTCTAAATGAATCTGAAAAAAAAATGTTCCAAGTCTCTTAATTTCCGAGATCCGCCTAAAGGGGGTGAGAAGGGGGGTGGGGGGGGGCAACTTTGATAAATGGTTTTTACTTTACCAAGCCTCCTCTATACGAATTCGTAAAAAAAAAATACGGGTCTCGTAGTTTCCGAGATACGATAGGGACGGGGGAGAAAGAGGGGAAAAGGGGAGGTTTGGCACTTTTGCCGTAGGTTTGAGAGTTACTTGTTTACGAATCTGTCAAAATATACCCACCTCCCCATCCACCATCTGGGAGAACAATTATGTCAATGAGTGAGTGAGTGAGTGAGTGGTAATTTAGCTATATATAGTATAATAACTAGTATTTGCACCTCGCGTGCTTGTGAAAAAAACAAGTGGGGGGGTGATGGGGGGAGATGGGGGGGTTTAGTATTTGCGTGTTGCGCGAGGTGCAAGCACCTCGCGTGCTTGTGAAAACAAAAAAGAAGCGGGGGGAGATGGGGGGGTTTAGTATTTGCGTGTTGCGTGAGGTGCAAGCACCTCGCGTGCTTGTGAAAAAAAAAAAAAAAGGGGGGTGATGGGGGAGATGGGGGGTTTAGTATTTGCGTGTTGCGCGAGGTGCAAGGATCTCGCGTGCTTGTGAAAAAAAAAAAATGGGTCTCGTAGTTTCCGAGATACGATAGGGAGGGGGGAGAAGGGGAGGAAAAGGGGAGGTTTGGCACTTTTCCCGTAGGTTTGAGAGTTACTTGTTTACGAATCTGTCAAAATATACCCACCTCCCCATCCACCATCTGGGAGAACAATTATGTCAATGAGTGAGTGAGTGAGTGAGTGGTAATTTAGCTTTATATAGTATAACTAGTATTTGCGTGTTGCGCGAGGTGCAAGCACCTCGCGTGCTTGTGAAAAAAAAAAGAAGCGGGGGAGATGGGGGGTTTAGTATTTGCGTGTTGCGTGAGGTGCAAGCACCTCGATGCTTGTGAAAAAAAAAAAAGGGGGGGCGTGATGGGGGGAGATGGGGGGGGTTTAGTATTTGCGTGTTGCGCGAGGTACAAGCACCTCGCGTGCTTGTGAAAAAAAAAATGGGGGGTGTGATGGGGGGGGTCTAGTATTTGCTTGTAGCGCGAGGTGCAAGCACCTCGCGTGCTTGTGTAAAAAACAAGTGGGGGGGGTGATGGGTGGAGATGGGGGGGTTTAGTATTTGCGTGTTGCGCGAGGTGCAAGCACCTCGCGTGCTTGTGAAAAACAAAAAAGGGGGGGTGATGGGGGGGAGATGGGGGGGGGTTGCACAAGTATTTCGACTAAAGCATTGCCCCTCTAAATGAATCTGAAAAAAAAAATGTTCCAGGTCTCTTAATTACCGAGATCCGCCTAAAGGGGGTGAAAAGGGGGTGGGGGGGGGCGACTGAAAAATGGTTTTTACTTTACCGAGCCTCCTCTATACGAATCCGTAAAAAAAAGAAAATACTGGTCTCGTAGTTTCCGAGATACGATAGGGAGGGGGGAGAAGGGGGGTGAAAAGGGGAGGTTTGGCACTTTTCCCGTTGGTTTGAGAGTTACTTGTTTACGAATCTGTCAAAATATACCCACCTCCCCATCCACCATCTGGGAGAACAATTATGTCAATGAGTGAGTCAATGAGTGGTAATCTAGCTTTATATAATATAACTAGTATTTGCGTGTTGCGCGAGGTGCAAGCACCTCGCGTGCTTGTGAAAAAAAAAGTGGGGGGGGGTGATGGGGGGGTTTAGTATTTGCGTGTTGCGCGAGGTGCAAGCACCTCGCGTGCTTGTGAAAAAAGAAAATCGTATTTGCGTGTTGCGCGAGGTGCAAGCACCTCGCGAGCTTGTGAAAAAAAAAAAAAAAAAGAGGGGGGGCGGGTGATGGGGGAGGGGTAGCACAAGTATTTCGACTAAAGCATTGCCCCTCTAAATGAATCTGAAAAAAAAAATGTTCCAAGTCTCTTAGATTCCGAGATCCGCCTAAAGGGAGGGGAGAAGGGGGGCGGGGGGGGGACTTTGAAAAATGGTTTTTACTTTACCGAGCCTCCTCTATACGAATCCGTAAAAAAAAAAAATACGGGTCTCGTAGTTTCCGAGATACGATAGGGAGGGGGGAGAAGGGGGGGGAAAAGGGGAGGTTTGGCACTTTTCCCGTAGGTTTCAGAGTTACTTGTTTACGAATCTGTCAAAATATACCCACCTCCCCATCCACCATCTGGGAGAACAATTATGTCAGTGAGTCAGTGAGTGGTAATTTAGCTTTATATAGTATAATAACTAGTATTTGCGTGTTGCGCGAGGTGCAAGCACCTCGCGTGCTTGTGAAAAAAAAAAAATGGGGGGGGTGATGGGGGGAGATGGGGGGTTTAGTATTTGCGTGTTGCGTTGCGTTGTTTTTTTTTGTTTTCTTGTGAAAAAAGAAAAAAGGGGGGGGAGATGGGGGAGTTTAGTATTTGCGTGTTGCGCTAGGTGCAAGCACCTCGCGTGCTTGTGAAAAAAAAAAGTGGGGGGGGTGATGGGGGGAGATGGGGGGGGTTTAGTATTTGCGTGTTGCGCGAGGTGCAAGCACCTCGAGTGCTTGTGAGAAAAAAAAAAAAAACAGGGGGGGGTTGATGGGGGGGGGGGTTGCAGAAGTATTTTCACTAAAGCATTGCCCCGCTAAATGAATCTGAAAAAAAAAATGTTCCAAGTCTCTTAGTTTCCGAGATCCACCTAAAGGGGGTGAGAAGGGGGGCAAGGGGGGCGACTTTGAAAAATGGTTTTTACTTTACAGAGCCTCCTCTATACGAATCCGTAAAAAGAAAAAAATATGGGTCTCGTAGTTTCCGAGATACGATAGGGACGGGGGAGAAGGGGGATGAAAAGGGGAGGTTTGGCACTTGTCCCGTAGGTTTGCGAGTTACTTGTTTACGAATCTGTCAAAATATACCCACCTTCCCATCCACCATCTGGGAGAACAATTATGTCAATGAGTGAGTCAGTCAGTCAGTCAGTCAGTGGTAATCTAGCTTTATATAGTATAACTAGTATTTGCGTGTTGCGCGAGGTGCAAGCACCTCGCGTGCTTGTGAAAAAAGAAAATGGTATTTGCGTGTTGCGCGAGGTGCAAGCACCTCGCGTGCTTGTGAAAAAAACAAAAAGAAAGTGCGTGCGGGGTGATGGGGGAGATGGGGGGGTTTAGTATTTGCGTGTTACGCGAGGTGCAAGCACCTCGCGTGCTTGTGAAAAAAAAAAGTATTTGCGTGTTGCGCGAGGTGCAAGCACCTCGCGTGCTTGTGAAATACAAAAAAAAAAGGGGGGGGGGGGTGATGGGGGGGTTTAGTATTTGCGTGTTGCGCGAGGTGCAAGCACCTCGCGAGCTTGTGAAAAAAAAAAAAAAAAAAAAAAAAGAGGGGGGGGGTGATTGCACAAGTATTTCGACTAAAGCATTGCCCCTCTAAATGAATCTGAAAAAAAAAATGTTCCAAGTCTCTTAGATTCCGAGATCCGCCTAAAGGGAGGGGAGAAGGGGGGCGGGGGGGGGGGACTTTGAAAAATGGTTTTTACTTTACCGAGCCTCCTCTATACGAATCCGTAAAAAAAAAAATACGGGTCTCGTAGTTTCCGAGATACGATAGGGAGGGGGGAGAAGGGGGGGGAAAAGGGGAGGTTTGGCACTTTTCCCGTAGGTTTCAGAGTTACTTGTTTACGAATCTGTCAAAATATACCCACCTCCCCATCCACCATCTGGGAGAACAATTATGTCAGTGAGTCAGTGAGTGGTAATTTAGCTTTATATAGTATAATATATATAATATAATATAAATATAATATTCTAATCGGGGTGTCTGAGGTTTTGCGCTTAATCTGTTACACGTTGTATAATACAATTACTTTGAACACTCAAATCAAAACTTTTGAGATATTGCCTATACTGGAGTAGGGACCTACCTCTTGACTCCTCTTCTTCTCGCTCTCTCTAGACTCTTCGTCGCGAAGTGCCTGGGCTTAATGCAAAATGGGCATGTATAGTCCCGTTAAAATAAAAATGTTCAACAGTTTATTAAACGTTTAGATTGAATTCCATAATCATTTAATAGGTTTACTACCGATTCATTGATTTTGGATTTCAAAACTCTGTTGCAATTATAATTGAAACCATTTACCTACTTTATTTAATTAGAGTCTACGTTACTTAAACTCAAAAATATAGAGCTCCCAAAATAAACCGTAACTATTGTTCTTGTTGCCTGCGCCTCTTCTTCCGACACAAACCTATGAAATTGTCTGCTTGCTCTGACAAAGTGTAGATTTAACACGGGTTGACTGACTAACTCAAAAAAGTGATTCTGAAATTTTCAACTTTGGTAACTTTGACCCAGGTATAGATATAGTCATCTCTATTTTTTATCATTTAGCTATTCATGTCTCACTGCTAGGCAAAGTAAGCTGGTGACGTGGCGTTACTGAGCGCCTCGGTCTACGGTCTCCGGACGTTGGTTGACATCTGTGAGGCTTATGCTAAGCGTCATGGATTGGTATACAATATAGGAAACAGTGAGGTCATGGTTTCTGAGGCCGGTGGTCGGAGCCCTGAAATTGTACCACCAGTCAGGTTGTACCTATGCAGTAGTTCTCAGGAGAGTATTTAAGTTTAAATACCTGAACCATCTCTTGACCGCTGACCTCAAAGACAATGACGACATTGAGAGGGAGTAGTAAAGGGCGTTGTCGGTTACAGCTAATATGATAGCTCGCAGGTTTTCACGTTTATTCATTATGCTCACCTGGTTTGAAAATAACCATATTCCGAGCATTTTGCTTTTCTTTTTACACGTGCCAGGGCTGCATGTACTCTACGTTGTTCTTTATGAAAACAAAATAGGTTAAGGTGTTGCAAAACAAAAGTTAAAGTTTGTCGACCAGTGTTATTTTTGTATTAGTTATCTGTTTCCTCTCATATTAGGAAGGTTTAAAAGGTCGGAAAGACAACGACGTCTGTCAGGTTTAGTAGTTTTAAATAAAAACTAAGGCGTTAATTATCCATAAAGAGCTCGTAATTATTATTTTTTTATTTGTGATAGACTTGCGTTTGACCATAATCTCACCTGATGTTAAGCGATGATGTGGGGGAAGATGAAGCACGTTGGCCTAAAAGTAACCTATTCACTCTTGACTTAAAGACTCCCAGGTTATAGCTATCAGAAAACACAGACTCCGGCAGGGAATTCCACTCCTTAGCCGTGCGCACAATGAAAGTATTCCCAAAAAGTTTCGTGCGTATGGGTGGGATGTCCACCATGTAACGATGGCGCATCGCCGTTTGTCTCGTAGTCCAATGACGGAACGGGCTTGGTGGAATATGACTGTGCAATTCCATCGTACACTCTCCGCAATGTAACCGATAGAAAAGTGATAGGCTTGCAACACGTCGCCGATGTTCTAGGCTCTAGAGCTTTGTTTCGACAAGTTTCTCGTTGCAGATGAGCCTTTTGGCCCGTTTCTCTATAGACTCAAGTGCATCAAGCTGGTATTTGGCAGATCCGTCCCAGAGATGAGAGCAGTACTCCATACACGACCGAACTTGCGCTTGATAGAGGTTGAGCAGCTGTTACGGAGTGTAGTACTGTCTCACCTTTGCTAGGATTATTCTCATTGTTTGAGTAACCAACTTAAAAACCTAGGTACGCGTGCAAAGACTGGTCAATAAGCCGCACTATACCCTTTATTGTTTGAAAATCATATATGAGTTCTCCCGCTCTGGGTGGGGCCGAAGGGAGTGTCTGACTTTTAAGGTCTAAACATTTCAGTGTCGTTCCAGTGCCGCAGTAACTCGTTTCAATATTCCCGCAATCCCAGCAGGACTGGTCAGGACAGGACGACGGCGGAGAGTGTAGCTAAGCTAACCTCAGGGTGTTCATTCCTGAGGTTACCTTAGCTCCGCTCTCCGCCTTCAAGCTTGACCGTCAGGAGACGCAATGCAGAATGCGTTGTGATAGTCGGGGATCCCATGCCGATCTCCGGCCACCGTAGGCGCAGGGTTTCGAGTGGCGAGCAGGGGCAGCTCATAGGTGTAATATTATAAAAATCTAGCGGGACAAAATTATTTTGCCCCATATTTATGAGTTATTAGGTTGTAAAATATAAATAAAAAATAATTGATAGTTTTAAACGTATAATTTAACAATAGAATATCATTTTCACTACTATACCTACATAAAAAATAATATAAAAGTAAATACAATAAAAACAGCTATCCTACAATTTTATTTATTTATTTTATTATATAAGGTACTCCAACGACTTATTTACTAATAACATTTTACATATTTAACTTATACATCTATTGTCATGGTGAATTTGTCACTTATAGAAGTACACAGCTTAAACTAAAAAGTTAGTACAATTAAGATTAATTACGAGTAGACGAAACATAAAGAGATTCTTTACAATATTAGTCAGATTCTTCAATACTTTCATCCGAATCTTCAGATTCTGATTCAGACTGCCCTGGTAATCGAGAGGGCAGTAAGTCGAAGGTGGCCATTTTTTTATTATCGATTTGGAATGTACTTGAAACGAGCTTTCTTCCTATCTAGGTTTTATACTTCTACGTAAATTAGAAATGCATTTTCTTATTTGATAAAGAGCAGTAAGAACGGTACGATAAATCTAGTTACTACGTAAAAGAGCAGTATTTCATTGACATACTACCCTTTTACTTTGTATTAACAAATTCCTTAACAAAAAAGCAGTAAATCTCTGACATACTGCTCTTTTCGTTTGTTTGAACCAATGTACCAACTGAATTTACTAGTAAGATGTACTGTATGGAGCTGTACTGCACTTTTAAGATATTAATTAGGTATAATGAATGTCTCCTAAATATACAAATATAAACACAGTACCTTCCCTTACTGCTTATATAACATGGCATAAGATAAAATAATAATATAGTCTTGCAAATCAGTAGAGCAGTAACCGGTTGCTGTTTTGTGGAATGAAATGATATCGGGACGAAAACAAGAAGATATTATGTCTGCTTTTCGTGCTTTTCTTTTGGAACGACGTGATGACAGGAATATAGTTATATGGTCTGATAACTGTTCTTCGCAGAACAAAAATTGGGAGCTTATGACGTTTTTAGTTCAAATAATAAATATCAATGAAATCACTGCAGAAAAGATAATAATAAAATATCTAGAACCTGGGCATACATTTATGTCAGCCGATAGCTTCCATCATTTGTTTGAAAAGTCTCTACAAAATCAAAAGAAGGTTTATGATTACAATGATTATGTCAATTGTGTCGCTCCTTGTACGAAACATGTTATTGTTAAAAAAAAAAAGATCGTAACCGACTTCTTCCAGTTTCAAGATAAATCATCTCAGCATAGGCTCCGAAATTCTCAGCCTAGGGTTTATTTGAAAGACATAGTGGCTGTACAAGTTATCAGAGGCAGTTTTGATCTCCACTTCAAGATTTGCCATAAAGCTGTAACATTCAACCCTTAAGATTTTTGCAGCTGAAAATCCTAAAATTAAAAAATATTCCACGTCCTGATTCAAGGATTCATGAAAGAGGAATTACTGACGAAAGGAAAAGCAGATAATACAAAACCTGTGTCCTTTAATGCCTGCTAATCGTAGAGTTTTTGGGAAAATTTATTTGTAAATAATGTTGAAAATTTGGCAACCGAGGACGAAGTTGGAGAAAATGAAACACAGATATAAAAACTGGAAGAAGACGTATTTTAAATTATAATACATATTTTACATGTTTCAACTTTTGTATTTTTAGATTTTATATGTTTCCAAGCTCTTTGAAGTTAGCTACTTTCGTTTTTTATTTCATTTTATTTTATAAGTGTTATGCCAAATAATTATAACTAAGATTGTTGATCTCATTGATTATGTTATCTAATTAAAACGGACGTTACTCGTAAGTTAGATTGTAAGAATAATTTTGTGCTGAAACCAGGTAACCAATATGTGATATTTGATCTAGGGCTTTCATCCCCGGGCACGCCGCAATTGCGGCGGTAAGACCCCTCTTTGAGGAGTGGCTAGATCGGCGTCACGGCGTCCTGACCTACCGCATGACGCAGGTCGTCACCGGACACGGAAGTTTCGGGAGGTACCTGTGTCTGATGGGAAAGGAGGAAACGTCTGGGTGTCACCACTGCGAGGGTCGCCCTGAGGACACCGTAGAGCACACGGTGCAAGACTGCCCCGCCTGGGCAGAGCACCGACGTGTCCTCACGGCGGCGATAGGCGGAGACCTCTCGCGCCCGGCATTGGTCGAGGCCATGCTGCGGGGCGAGAGGGAGTGGGAAGCGGTCGCCTCCTTCTGCGAAGCAGACATGCTTCCGAAGGAGGAGGTAGGCCGCGTGAGGGAGAGGATGGCGTCCTCCCTCCAGCCCAGCCGCAGTGGTAGACGCCCACGGCGTCGGACGTCGGCCGACGATCTCCGGCCACCGTAGGCGCGGGCATGCGGACAGCGAGTAAAGGGCAACTCGCTGTCCGACCATGGACCATGCCCGGGTCGACGGCGCGTTGTGTTCCACGCGCGCCTCAAAGAGCGTCAGCAATATGACGAGGCCCCCCCGTAGAGGGCCGAAGCCTGCCGGGGTCGTGGCACTCATCCCATCACCGTGACCCCGGTACGTAACGGGTTATTGAAGGAACACCGTGGATTTTAGTCAGTAAAAGTCTGACAGTCCCTCCCACCCTGCCCGGGGTGGGAGGACTTATTTGATAATTTTGCCACGATAAAAAAAAGGGCTTTCATCCCGGGAATCTCGGTCTCGAAAATTTCGAGAGTCTCGACGATTTTTTTGTATTTTCGAGACTCGAGACTAACACTGTCGGTCACGGGAATAACGAGACTTTTGAGACTTCAGTAACATAAAAACTGTATTAAATAATTTATTAAACCACAGTCAATTTTTATTATTTTTAATATGGATATGGCAATGGCAGCACGGTCGAGCATAGAGTAAAGCTTAGTATTAGCTGTGGAGGTTGAATAACCTCATTGACAAGTAACACAGATTTTGTCTACATATTATAAATGTAAATTGCTGTGCCCGAAAGGGTCCATGTGAGCTACTACTTATATTAAGATCTTGTCAACACAATTATGATTGCTGTTGCGTCCCAAATGTATTTTTGAACGATCTTTGGTGTGGCAACATTCTATTGTCTTTTTGATGTTGACACTTGACATAACCTTTTTCTACTTGACAGATAGACTTTGGTTCCCGGTTGAAAAATGTCCGCGTCGGACCTGTTGAGTGAATTATAATTGGTAAAATATCGTTTGGAATCGCGTGTTGAAACCGATAATTGGGTCGCGAGTTAACTATTGTTTGAAGTTGTAATCCCCATTTGACGAAAACCTCGGGATATTTTTGGATTTATCGCCGGGTTGTTGCCACCTCGTGGCACGCGCATTTGTTGGAAATAAGTAGTGATAAATAGCTTCAATCCGGTGCGAGTTAGGGCTGTGATGCTGATCTGAACCGCGCCATCTGGAGACTGACGCCTTGTGACCGTTCAGAACACTTGACTTACATCACACTTTCATTTACTCACCTCATATTCACATACATACCACACTTGGGCGTGACCTAGGAAGGTCGAAGTTGGCGGACCCAGCACAGAAGGTTAGTGGTACCGATCAGTTATTTGTACATATGGTTGTAGGCCGAGGAGCCTGTAGTTTTAGCCTTTTGTTCATTGTTTGAAGAGCAACGTTAAGCTCCACGTACCGTGGACAGTTTCGGACACATCAGTATCGTTGCACTGGCCAATTGTAGTTCTGAACAATTGCAATACAAATTGATTTTATGGAACTATTCTGATTGATTTGAAAGGGGTTCGAACTTTTTTGTATGAAGACTGGCATGTCGTGGCACATGCTGAAAGTGGCATGTATGTAACAAAAAAATTCAGTAACATGTTACGCCAAAATTCACATTACCGAGATATTTGAAGGTAAACATCGACATATCGATGGCCTAGAAGACAAATGTGCTAATTACAAAATTTTAATAATGTAACATTTTAATGCCAAAAGTATTGAAATTATCAATGAATACTTTGGCATTAAAATGTTACATTATCAAAATTTTGTAGTTAGCACATTTGTCTTCTAGACCATCGATATGACTACAACGACAATCATTAAAAGTAGACTTATTACGTGTTTATAAGCATCAGATTGTATCCAAATAATTGTTTCCAGATTGATTATGATTACTAATGTTTATTGAAAGAGAGTAGGTGCATTACACGCTACTAGGAGCACGAGAATACTACTACAAATAATTATTTATCCACTAAATTGCATCGCAATAAAATGCAGTCGACATGTCACTATCGCGTGGCGGATCATGTGACATGTTACTGAGCTTGAAAACGTTTTTCAGCAGTTGTTAAACAAAAGACAAAAGGTATGTCATTGACGTTAACATTTATTTATATCTATAAGTACAATATCAAACATAAGTGTATATTGATACTAAGATATGACATTTTAAAATATCCTATCCTATCCTACTAATCCTACTAATATTATAAATGCGAAAGTTTGTGAGGATGGATGGATGTTTGTTACTCTTTCACGCAAAAACTACTGAACGGATCTGAATTAAATTTGGTAAGTAGATAGTTGGCAGCCTGGAATAACACATAGGCTACTTTTTATCCCTAAATTCCCACGGGATCGTGATTTGCGCGGGAAAACCTTCCCACGCGTACGAAGTCGCGGGTAGAAGCTAGTTTAAAATATAATTAACACGTATCATAAATACTACTATACTACGTAATCCATAAATTCAGCAGGATAGGGGTTCTTGATGCCGAGCCTAATCCATGTACCAAAGAAAGACATGTCCCAAAACACTCATTGTTCATTTTATAATACAGTGAGATGAAAGACAGCCAACACGCACGTGTGGTATTCTTTGATACGCGTTTTATTGGGATGCGATGCGATTTAGTAGGCAAATAATTAATTATAGTAGCGGTTTTGTCATACTGCTAGACTAATAAGCTAAATACTAATAAGCGTATGGACGCGTAATGAGTCTATTTGTTTGGGGTACCATGTTACTGGACATTTTTTGTTCCTCTAGCCATGCATAACACTTTCATCACGCACCGCGATTTAAAAAAAAAAAACAAAATGGTGACGTCGATACGACAGATAGGTTCTATCCCCTTTCATTGTGAAAGCGCGAAGTGGTACTAAGTAGTATCCCTCTAGCGTACAAGCAGAAAGAGCTTTTTCTAATGCGGGTTACTGTTGTAACAAAATTAGGGTTAAATGCCCTTTGTTTATTACGTGCCCACTGCAAAAATGAAACAAAAACTGTAACAAATGTTTTTTTTTTTATTTGCGTTTGTTTATGAAAGTAACTACTTGATTAAAATATCTTGATTTGACTCTCTAATTGACTCTCTAAATAAGAAACCTAGTTTTTTTTTTTATTACCGATGGGCCCACTCTTGACCTCGCCTGATGGTAAGCGATAGATGAGGTCTAAGATGGGACGAGCGAGCCCAGAAGACGCCTATTTACTCGTGCTTTTAAGTTTTGAGATAGTCTCGAATGTCTCGTTTTTCTCGGGAATTTCGAGACCACACCTAGTCTCATTTTTTTTTTCCCGAGTCTCGGTAATGCATCGAGACTGAAAGCCCTAATTTGATCTGTCTGATTAAGTCTTAAGTTTTGATAAATAATTATGTTTCTAAAGAAGTTTTTCGTTTATAATTGGTATAATAGCGTTAATCTAAATTCCAAGAACTAAGATTATTCTCTTTGATTGTTTTTAACGAATAAAACGATTTTTGATTTTATTATTAAAGATTTTTTCTTCTTTTTCCACTATTCGTAGTCACTCATGAAATCCTGATAATACCTAATTTGAAATACTACTTTAAAAAGCAGTTACGTTCTATACTCCATAGTGAAATATAGCCTAAATCATTTTCAAGATCTAAGGTAAAGGGCAGTATGACGCTCCCTTACTGCTGTTTTAAGATAAAATTTAAATTTATTATTTTAAATTCTGTAAGCAACAGAGGGGTATGAAATAATACTAAGCAAGAAAGCAGTATCAATGGCAGTTACTGCCCTCTTACCTAAATATTAATTTAAATTAGTTAAGAGTATAGTAATGAAGACAAGGTTTGTTATGTTTTACGATAACCCTGATGATGAATAAAATATTAAAACAATATTATTCTACTGTAAAAAACACATTTTTCCCTTTCTTTTGACATATAGAACATAAAAATCGAGTTTATAGTTTTATCACAAACGCTAAAATTGTAACCAAAATATTTGCGCGCCGTTTTCTCGAAACTGCCTTTTTTGATTTACTGCTATATGAGTATGGCCGCCAAATATTGTACAATAACAGTCGTGAAATCGTAACACACCGTAACATACGTGACTGATAGTAACATACGTGATTTTGTTAAGCCTAGTGTACATTACAATAATAATGCAGGAGATTTTTTTTACATTTCTGTATTATTTATTTTATTTTATTGTTAATTAAATTATTTGATTAAATTACTTTAAAACTCAATAAAACAAATTTAAATATTAAAGAAAAAGTTTTATTTCTCAAATTTTGTATTTCTATAATACTTACAAAAGCAAGAACCATTCAATATAAACTTATGATATTAATTACGAATACGAATTATTATAGTAAAAAACAGTTATTATAAAAATGGCATTATCAGTCTTCATTAAAAAAATAAACTCAAATATAAACGTCTTTGTTTAACGAACGCAAATTAGAAATTATAAAAAAAAAAAACAATAACAAGTTTACATATCAAAAATATCTTTACTGGTGAATGCGCCAGGCTAACCCACGAAATTCAAATATTTTTATGGTTTTTGCAATTTGCCGGTCAGTGTGAAGCTGTATGTTGAACAAAATACGAATCGCGACCTTCATGGTTATTCTTAATGGTTATTTCACGAAAAAGTCACTCGATCGAAATGCATGACCTTAGAGGGTTGTTTTGATGATTCTAATTGTTATAATTCTTTAGATATTAATACGCATTACGGTCACGATTCGTATTTTGTTTAACATACAGCTTCACACTGACCGGCAAATTGCAAAAAACATAAAAATATTTGAATTTCGCGGGCAACCCTGGCGTTTCCACCTTAACATAGAAATTAAAAAAAATTAGAAGTAGGTATACTTTAAAAAGTAAATATTCTTGACCTCATATCGTCCTAAACGACTTTTTTTCTATATAGTGGATATCAGGTCAAAAATACTAAACTTACAATATAGTATAACAATATTAACATAACAATGAAAAAAATAATTGTGAAACTAACTTTTACAAAATACAACACAGCCCGTTCGCTGTCCGCCACACACGAAACGTTCGTCATCTTTGGTTACGAAACGTAAGAATAAATCTAACTCAGAGAGCTAAAAAAAAATTTCGTCAGAAGTATCTTTTAAGAAATATGCTTTCCCATTTAACTCTACTTCTATCCTTTTTACCACACTTAATTCGGGAACAACATCACGATCTATTTTTGTAGGTACAAATTTTAACGTGGGTTTATAAATTGTTTTTAAAAACCGCACAGCATAACGTACGGTTTCATCAACTTCTACACTTTCTATAAACCCTACATAATATTTCCAAGATTGTCTTTGAAAATATCTCACTAATACACTATCACCTACACATAAAACTTCTTTGATATTTGGGAGCTCACAGTCTTTGTCAGTGATTTTGTTTATCTCAGTCTTTTCAATTTGTATATTGTTACAATTTCCTGTTTCTTCTTCTACTGTTTCATATGCGCCACCTCTGCTGCTTTTCACTTTCTTTAATTCCATACCTTTTTTATCCTCACCGCAATTTTCTTCCTTAGGTTCTGAAAAATAATCGTAACCGGGTACTTCTCCGATGTCGGCTGTACTAAGAAGTCTTTCTTCTTCGGCACCTGGAAGCTCTCGATTTTTGTCAGTATTTGTGGTTATTCCAGTCTTTTCAAATTGTGCTTTGCTCTGATGTCCTGATTTTTCTTCAACTTTTTCACGTGCGCTGTCGCCATCGCTTTGTACTGTCTTTGATTCCATGAATTTTTTCGTTACATTGCTTTCTTCTTGATTTTCTATATACGTTGAATCAGAGTCAGAATCGGGTATAAATAACTCGTCATCTGAGGTATCATGTACAGAAAAATCATCGTCATTTTCTGTGCTGCTTGCGTCAGAATCAATAATTTTTTGCGTCTTACGAAATATGTTTTTTTGAGTATTAGTTTTTGCTAACTTTTTGAGTAAAATATTTTGTTTCCCACTTAGTTCTGACATAGTCGAAGTGGATGGAATTGGATTATCATATAAATTTATATTTTTTTTATGTGATAAATGTAATGGATCAGATTTATCAATTTTTTTGAGCTTCGGTTGACTATTTCCAAATGCTTTGATACAGAAGGCACTATTTTCCGGTCTATACTTCACGTCTGATAATATTGTTATTTTTCCTTTTGTGTTTTTTCCTGTTCTACAAATCTTCTCTATTTTATTTCTATTTTCTTTCTCTTCTTCCGAATCAGATATTTCACTTAATTCTGATATTTTCTTTTTTCTCTTAATGGCTCGGTTTGTTTTATTCCGAACAGGGTTATTTTCTGTATCACTTTCTTTGTCAGATTCTTTGTTTTGAACAAGTAGGTGGTTTTTAACATCTAAACATTCACAATGACGTTTCGGGAACAGGGCATCACAACAAAAACAGCTCAAACATCTGAATTTAATGACATTGACTGTCTCTGTGTTCGTAATTTGATGTAGAGTCATTGTCTGTGGTACTGGCGTCAGAGTTTCTGATATTGTGTATTTGGCAATATCAGCCTCTGAAATATAAAAGGTCATTACGGAAGTATCAGAGTCCTTGAGAATTTTAAATGCTGTTTCGGCATTTGGTATATCTGTGCCCTGTGAGACATAGCCATCCAGTCTGCGTTTTATCGCGCCACCAACCCCATCAGCTGCTCCTTTCCCATGAGAAGACTCACTGAAATTCCACGTAGAGTGTGGGAATCCCAACAATTTTGTGTACTTTGAAAACAAAAAAAAAATCTTTTTTTGTTTGTATTGGCTGGTAGGGCCATCAGAAAAAAAAATGTACTGACACAGTCGGGAATTCTGTTCTAATATGGTTAAGAATAGGTTCAAGATGGGCCCATATGGCCTCTGGACCATGTTCGTTGCTGGGCGATATAGAAGCAAACGCTTGTGGCTTGTTTCCACTTGTGTATAAGACACCGGTATGAATCGTTATCTGTTGTTTCGAAGCACCGAAGTGCATAGATTGAACTTCTATTGAAAATTTGCATGTATAATTTTCACTAAAATCTATATGTACTGCAACTTCACTGGTTTTTAAGTTTTTGATGCACGATGAGTACTGGTGATATTGGTGTTTTATATTATAAACATGTTTTTTTACGATATTAAGTTCTTTGTTAAATTTCTCTACAAAATTTTCCAATGTCTCACTTATTTGTTTCTTTTCCATCTTCTTAGTAACTGCTATTTGATTATCTTTTTTATTTATATACTCGTAATTATCTAGTTTAAATTCTTCGTAAGTAACTATTTCACTTTGATTATGAGTACCCCAGTTAAAGGAAATAAAATTATCTTTACAATCAGAGCATTCCCCATACGCACATTCTTTCGAATTCAAGTCACATTGTATTATAGATAAAATTCTATCTAAATCCTTGCTCTCTATCAGTCCGATTTTTTTTAATTTTTCAATCTTGAGCATCATGTTTTCATGTTTAATACATGTTCACACGTTTCTCTGTTTGAGAGTTTAGGACGCAAAACGTAGAAAGGCCGGTACTTTTTAAATGCAGTATACTTTGCTTTGCCTCCTTCCAACCTATACTTTTTGTAAAGATCCTTTAGACTTTTCAATAAATAGCGTCGCTGTTGCTTGTTTTTTTTCAAAGTTTTGACTTCATTCTTCCCGGCTGTTGCCCGACTAACATCATCTTTTACATAGAATTGCCTAATTTCTTCTATAAGCATCTGATTTTTTCTCAAAATAGTTTTTCTGTGACGAACTCTTCCTCTCAATCCCAATACAGCTGCAGTTACGCTTTTTACCTTGTACTTTTTGACTATATCATTCTCAACTACTCTTTTAAGAACATTTCGGTCTTTATTATCTTCAGAGTTTTTGTAAGTATTTTGTAGAGCATTAGTTAGAACGTTATAATTAAGAAGCTGTCTTTTCACTTTTTGTTTTTCTGGTGTAGATATATTGGGAATATTTTCTTCTATAAAGCTATCGGTTTTTGTAAGTGGCGTCATTTCAATATCATCTTGAACTGTATTCGTAGGAACATTATTTATGAGCAATTCTGCATTTTCTGCTTCCAACTCTTCAATACGTGCCATTAAAGATTTTTGTTTTTTTATTGAACGTTAATTTTTTTTTTTTAAGTGCTAATATATTTTTTGTCATTTTGCTGATTTTGGTCTCGTAATTATTTTTCACAATGGCCAAATGTCTTTGAAACTTTTTTCTTTCTGCTAATCGTGCTCTATTGTCAGTCTGATCGTTACTATTATTTTCTGCAACATTTTCTTTTAGTTTATTTTTTTGTCTATTTTTTCTATTTCTCCACTGTTTCCTTAAGGTAGCTTTTTCACTTTCCGTACATTCGCTAATTTTTTTTCTTTCTTTATTACGCGCAGCATTTTTACGCTTAGCTTCTTCAAATTTTTCTGGGTTGTTAGCACGCATTCGCTCTCTGTATCGTTTTTGCTTTTCTGCCGCCGTCAAAACCATCTAAAAATAAAATATTTCTATAACACTCAAGTAAACAACGCCTATTGTATAAATGTCTGTTTTAGCAAGTTATTGTCCCCCGGGATTTGAACGCAGGATCTCTGGTTCGTAAGCTAATGCGGACACAAATACACGACAATACTTATTTCTTACAAAAAATATAAGTTATGAAGCTTTTTAACCGACTTCAAAAAGAGAGGTTCTATGTTCGACCCGCATGTGTGTATGTAGAAACTAAAAAGCTTGATATTATTTTTTTCACAAAAAGGGAACAGACTTCATAAACCACAAAGTGAAAAATAACTTTAAAATTTCGGAAGTCGGTGGCACGGCACTACAAAATATCAACACAACCAAAGCACTAACTTCCGAAACATGATAGTTTTTGAAGTGGGTTCTCTTTATGTAAAAAAGTAAATTTTTAACTTTAGATTCTCTAGTGAGTACTACCCCTAACAGCCGATCACGAATGTTACGTAACACAATAGTAACACATGGTATCATTCGTGAATCAAAATATGGTTGGACATAACCTAAAAAGCCTTTATTCGTCAAAGTTTTGTAGTAATAAGACGCCGCATAGTTTGATTTGTTACTAGAACACTAAAGCTACACACATAATTTTAATAATATAGTAAATTTGTATTCTTACCTTGCATAATTCTCACTCAAAATTATTAAAATGTTCCGAGACAAAAATGCCGACTACCTTATCGATCAACTTTGACAGAAACAAAATGGCGATTTTTTTTCTAAAGGTTGGCCAACATGGAATTGGTGTTGCCATTACTTAAAAATATTTTTATGGCTTGGATATCTAGTTATTTAGGGTGTTATTTTATGGTAACTTGCGTGAAGTATCATTCGTGAAAAAAAGTGTGACTATTGTTTTAAGTGAGTTTTATATTAATTTTTTATGTTATTTTTATTAGAACTTGTTAAAAGTATCCACAAGTTTACAGAATAATTTAGAAATACCAAAATTTTACAGGTATCAATAGATTTGTGCATAATTATGTGACTTCAAAGTGTGAGATGACTAAGTGGGACACATGACTCTAGTATGGAAAGTAAAATAAGCATTTCAAAAAAAAAATATTGAGCTTGTTAAAGGCACTCAAAATTAATTCAAATTATTAATATAATGATAAATATAACACAGTGAAGCTGAAACTATTTAAAAACTACCATAATTACTATATAAAAAAACCTGGTGTTATATAAAATGACAAGGACATTTTTTTTTTCTTGAATGTACAATTTTTGGCGGCCATACTCATATCGATTACCAGGGCAGCAGATCCATCAGAATCTTTATGTTTCGTCTTCTGGTATCTCACGTTCAATAGTTGGAATTCTTATTTCTAATAGCTCATTTACCTCGGGTTTAATTATTAAAAAAATATATAAAAGATAAGAGATACAAATTCCTTTTGTCAGGTGGGAAAATCATCGAATGACTTCTCACGCTCTGGGTTAAGCGGAAGGGAGTGCTACTGACTAAAAACCCACCCTGTTCCTTCAGCTGCCCTTAAATTCCAGGGCTGCGGTATCTCGTTAAAACATTCCCGCAACCCCGGCAGGCAATGGCCCTATGGGGCCCCGTCACCGGTGTTGACAGCTCCTTGAGGCGTGCGTGGAACACGACGCGCCGCCGACCCGGGCCTGGTCCTTACTGGGCGGTGAGCTACCCCTGCTCGCCGTCCGCAAGCCCGCGCCTGCGGTGGCCGTAGATCGGCTCGCGATTCCCGAAGAGTCGCCTCGCCCTCGCGCGTTCGACCTCCACTGCTATGCATCCTGCCTCGGATTTGTGGCATTGCGAGAGCACGGGATTATACTGGTTTTTATAGCCTTTTTAGTATGTCCAACAAAATAATATCACGGATCCCACTCATACAGTCGTCACTAGGCTCTCCATTGATTGGTCATTTCTGGAGATGTGACCGTACTGTAAAGAAGTTCAGATTTCAGTTAATATTTTGAAGCCTTAGTTGAGTAAGGCCGTGCGCGCACTGCGTTGCGTTTTGGAAACGCAAAATTTGTGAAATATGGAGTGTCATAGAAGTGCCCTCACTGCGGTCAGTCTACCGGTGCGGTAGAACTACCGGAATTGCGGCTACCGAAAGGCAGTGCGCGCACGGCCTAACGCATTAAGTTTTCTCAAAGATATGAAAGATAATTTTATGTACTTTAGACCCCTACTAATTTGTACCTTTTTTTCGGGGGGAAATAAGAATAATCATAAATCAATAATTTATCCTCTCTTCACAAGTTGCTTTAAAGTTAATATAGGTACCTACTTACAGTTTCTCTTTTTCTTCAGTCTTAAACTTTTTATTTACAACTTTGGTGCCTGTGATAGGTTTTAGAAAAAAAAACCTAAGTCTTCTCGCTCAAAATGGGTGTGTCTGACTGTTACAGATGAAAAACTCACCGTTCCTTCAATTGCCTTTGCGTTCCGCGGCTGCGGTATATCAAGGCAATGGCCTGGCTGTTTGGGCTCGTCGTTATTACTGCCCAAATTACTCTGCCCTGATATTTATATATACACTAGCTGACCCGCCACGACTTCGTTCGCGTGGTATCCTACCCCTACCCAACCGATACCACTACCCCTATCCTACCGATACCCTACCCATACCTTACTCTACCCCTACCCTACCAATACCCTACCCCAACCCTACCCTACCCTAAAAAACATTTACAAAAAGACGATAATTGATCAGTTATCGAGCGGGATGAAAAATGATTGAATTACTAAAATTGCTATTAAAAAATAGGAGTTGGTGAATAAAAGGGTAAAAATGTAGGGTTGTATGTATTTTTAATGCCAAATTATATTTTAAAAAAAAATTGTCCAAAAATAAAAAATAAAAGTTAAGGGTGATCAAGCCTTATTACTACTTAAACACTTAGGGGTATGGAAAATAGATATTAGCCGATTCTCAGACCTACTGAATATGCATATAAAATTTGGTAAAAATCAGTAAAGCCGTTTCGGAGGAGTAAGGTAACTAACATTGTGACACGAGAATTTTATATATTAGAAGATTTATATTTTTTATAGCCTCGCGTTTGACCATTATCTCACCTGATGATAAAAGATGATGTGATCGAAGATGAAGCACGCTTACCTATAAATTATTCACTCTTTACAAATTATTATATCTGCCATCGACTCGCTCAAAGGGACCAGTAAATACAAATAAAACACAAACTTCATTACATAGATGATTATTTATTATAAAATATGACACATTCCTTTTGAGTCGTGTTTTACAGCAATTGAGACGCAGAGCAAAATGGATGCGCCCTGAGTCCCGGTGTCGCCCGCAGACGATATTAATATCACAACATTGATCACACTACCATTATAATATTTGTAAGGGGGTCTTGTGAGCCAAGGAATGCTTGAAAAACTATTTATCTGAAATTAATTCACCCAAAATAATGTATGTGCTAATAGACCATATTTGATGACATTTAGCAGAGGTTTTCTATCTACCCACACAATTTAGAGCGTTCACTAGTAAAAATTTAGAATGCTAAATGCAATGATTTTAATGCAGTCTTGAGTTTCATAAACGCTGTTGTTATCAGTTGTATAACACTAACACAAAGTCAAATACTGTTCAAAATTTCAAAGTGTAAATTAAATGCTCGTTATAATACTGTTACTTCATTATCTTAAAGACCACCAGACCGTACCTTACGTTTAATTAGAATCCTCACTTTAATCCTACCACAATGCGATTGCAAGAGCAAACATATGAAAACTTCACCAACTCCATAATTCCACTCTTTACATATTATCCTACTCATTTACTCAAGCCGTCTCCCCAGAACACACAATATCTAGTCATACAGACTAAATACGCAGGCGACGACGGGACACCGGGCTAAGCGTACATTGATACCTACTGTAGAACATTCAAGAACCTACAGGAAAGAATTTCGAACGTAAGAGCGTTTACTACCAAAATTACATTAAAAAACCTTTAGGAATCTCCGAAATCACCGCACGTTTAAAATAAATGGCACGTTCACGAAATCCATTAGAAAAATATGTGCTCAAAATAAAATTAAAAAATCCAATGCTACAACTTAAAAAAAACACTCATAATATTGCATGGAGTAACAAATATATGGCTTTAAAACTCTTTGATAAAAAAATATTTCAATAAATAAATTAAGCACAAATAATAAAAAAGTGAATGAATGTACAATATTTACATCGAATATTTATAAATTATAGAAATTACATTTTCGAAAAAAACATTAGGGGAAATTTCATCATACAAAATTAAAACGTTAACATATTGGGTGCAACACCGCCAGTGAGATCTACAAGAAAAGCGAAAAATTCTAGAAAAATAACATTTAAACACAGGTAGGCTCTATGTCTTTTTCGATTCATAGTAAAATATAAAAAATTCCCTCACATCATTCCCCTAATGGACATGATTGCTATCTCCCTCGCACACTGCCGGACAATCGAGCTTCGCTACTGTGCGAGTAAGACAGAGATATAATGACATTATATCGTTAAAAACTTACGTACATTCTTAACTATGCTTAACGAAGACACCTAATATATTAAATATGCTTATTAAATAGTTACATATACTTTACTCGCGACGCTTAATACAAATCCGAAATTGCTTTTGCAAATCAACGTAATGGAATTAGAGTTAAAATCTACCTTACGACATACGTAACAGAGTTCATAATAGTTGAAGAAGTTTTGTTATAAAGACGTAAAATAAGGTAGTGAAACTCAGTGGCCTTAATTGGCATTTAAAGTGATAGAAATATGCTCTTACGTGACCAGAATTCGTGATATTGTTATCACAAAAATAAATATATTATTTAGAACAACTTCAAATGCCAATAAAATGCACGGGACGATAACTATAACATCCACCCTAATAATTAAAAAAATACATTACCAATACAACAATGTACTTTAAACACTGAAATAATTAAGCGACTCACGTTACAATAGCAAATACATTTAAAAAAAAATTAAGTATTTGAAATAGAATAGAGAAATGTTTTTGAAAATAAATAGTATAAGTATATAAGTGCATATCATTCTTAATGTCTAATGGCATAAGAATTTTGCAACCACTAATATGTATTACATTATAATAATGAACGAAATATGTTTAATATACATTCGAAGGCGAGTTTAACTCGATGAATTACGTACAAATACATGAATGTTTTTCAGCACTACTTGTTTGTCTCAAAAATATCCAGTCACACGACATTTTTGTATCCCGAAGTATCCATTATATAAGGAATCCAACTGTGCTTTGCTAGTCTTCAAACTTACATAAATAGTAAGACAGAACATCACGCGCGAATAGTACGTAAGGATTTGGCTGAATAGTAAGTGAGGATGTGGCCAATAGCACGTAAGTATTTGGCTGAATAGTACGTGAGGATGTGGCCGAATAGTATGTCAGGATGTGGCCGAATAGTACGTAAGGATTTGGCTGAATAGTACGTAAGGATTTGGCTGAATAGTACGTAAGGATTTGGCCAAATAGTATGTATATTTCAAGCAAACACGTTAGGGTACCATTCAATAGAAGATGAACCCAGTGGCGTACCTACACATGGGCGAAGTAGGCCTAGCGTAGGAACTTTACCACAGGTGACTTATAATAAAACCTATTGTCAAATCTATATGCTTTTCACTATTCTCCCATTGCACGTTTATATTTTTTTACTATCATGAGTAGGTATGTACCTATTGTCAAAACATGTTTGCTAATTTAGATCTATTGGTTAGACTGGGTATGAATGAAAAAGGGCCTTGACAATGCGACTTCACCTACGTCTTTATTAGTCCACGTTACGCCTCTGGACGGGCCAATATAATTTGTTCAAAAAACGGGCCCCACAACTTTGAACGAGCACAGTAGTTATTCGAATGTAATAGATACCTGCTCTAATGAATAAGACAGGCGTTCGACCAACATCGTCAGTCGGCGTGCAAAGTTTACGCTTTTTTGTCGAACATTTATTGATTTTACAGAAACTTCGCGCTTTAAAACTTTCAGATAAATTTTAAATGCATTTAAAACCTTCCTCCCAATGTTTACTGTAACGTTATACTGTAAAAGTGTGAATGTATCACAACTTCATCACGATCATTCTTCATACAGTCCAAGCTTATAAATAAAATATAAACTACTTAGAAAAACTTTCATAAGTATGGAAATATGGAAGATATAAATAAAGTGTACATAGTTATTAATAAAGTATTAAATCATAATGAGATGAACATATCGCTACGTCAGTCTATCTAACACTTAATATACAAAATAGGCCATCCGCTATACATTGTGGTAGATTATTTTTGTATTAACAACTATGCTTGTAAAAATCCTTTATTAAAATAAGATCAGGCATTTCCCCAAGCAATACACAAATGTGTAAGATACCAACCATCTTGTCAGTTAGGTTTAAATTTATAAACATATGACTTCTACACACATTGTAAGTTCCCAACCATTACCCTATTCACAAGATTGCTAGTAATGTGAATTCTACGAACATTGCTAATTTTCTTTTTTTTTTAATTGTCAAATGTTGCCAAATTAAAGCCACCATTTTATAATTACATACAATTTCCATCGATTTGAGTTTTTTGAATAAAGGATATACAAGCAAGTTGTTAAGAACAAACATCTCACCAACCGCTAATCAAGTTAAATTTTAAGTAATATTTTTAAATTAAGTGCGCATTTTGGATTCATTGTCAAAGGAACTCGCTGTTGTCAGTCTCTAAGAAATAAGAAAAAACAAGCTGCCTATTGAATGTAATAATTAATTGTATTTTTTTGTAATTTTTGCATTTTACGAAGACAGCGAAGTCTGACCAAGAAATTTTTCTTAAACAAAACAAATATTGGCATATTCTGTTGACAAATATCCGTAAGCTGGGGTGATGGTAACTCGAAGGATTCCACAAAATACAGGATTCCTCTCCGTGAGATAAAGTAGCCTATATATCAACTCGCTATTTTACACTGTTAGATTGCTTAAGCAACCAAAATAAAAATCATCATCTTAATTTGAACCTTATTAAAATTTTAATAAATATCAAACGGAAGCGTCTCCATAAAATGCATCAACTACTTTTTATTTTGTGATTACAACCGTTTTCCAATAAATGATTTTTATATTGATTAATACTTTTTAGGATTATGGCAAGATTAATAAATTTTCTTGGAAAATAAATAATTAAGCGTTATTTAATTTAACATTATATTTAATGTAATAATACAAAAAATAATTTGGTTAGAATTTATTAAAACCTAAATGCGTCTCTTGGATTCTGTAAGATTTTTTATTTTGGGTTCGTATAAAATATTAGGATTGCTTCTACAACTGGGAAAGCTTTTTTAATAAACTTAAAAAACCTGGCTCTAATTAGCCAAAACACACCAAGAGACACATGACGCCACCAAAAACAATTGCCATATAAAAAATATTTAAAACAAGCGCCCTCAAGCTTTTCTTTATACCAATTCTTAGTCGATCGATTAAACCCATGGTTAAGTAGTCACTAATATTAATCATAATCATTAATATCCAATAATTATTAACACTTAATATTTCTGAACGGAATGTGCTCATTACATGGTGTTGCCATTAATTGATTACAAATATAAATGTTTAAATATCCATACCAGTATTTCTTAATATTAGAAAACACTTTGTTTAAATATTTTTGTGCATGTCCACTTACACCTATTACAAATGCGGTACAATTTTGAATAACATCTATTTAAAATACTGATTCACTATAAGTCCGTCGTATAAGAAATTAAAAACCCGAATTAAAAATTATTGAGAAAATGCAAGCAACGACATTACGCGATCACTAAGCGTTACTGATATGAAAAACCGCATGGAAAAATAACGTTATCGTACTAACTTTACTGGATACCGACAGATATTTTTTTTTATATAGTAAAAACCTACTTTAGAACAACGATAGCTTGCCAATAAACTTTGACGTCATTGCGATCGTGTAAGACTGTATTTGAGTCGAATAAAATCGCAATATCGCCTTATAAATGGTCGTGCAGTAGCGTCACCTTTTCGTCACGTCACGTCAGATGACGTCACGTCACGCCCACGTCGCACAGTACACAGAGTAGCCAAACTTAAGCACTAACTATCGTATGGTAAGCGGGGCCCGCATTCTGCCGCTTGCGTCGTAGACGCGCGGCGACGTTAAACGTCGTCCATCACGAATGCAACATGCATTGTGGGTTCCTGTAAAACAAATAATTTAGTAAATAACACAACATGTGAGAAATAAAATTACAAAATAATGAAATTTTGAATGAAGCGTCAATCGCCTAAAGACTAAGGTATCGGACTTGTGATCGAAAGGACGCGGGTTCAAACCCACAAAAATTGCAAAAAAAATGTGCAACTAATAATTATATAACTCATTTGAAATCAAAGTATAAAGTAACAGTAATTTTGTATTTTTCACTTGCGCCTTAGTTCACAATTGTTTTTATATTTCTGTATCATACGCTGTGGATAACGTCGTGGGTTTGTAATTTGTATGTATGTATATTTATTAATTTAGAAAAAATGTGTAACCGTTTGCTATTCCCAAATAAATAAAAACATTCGCGAAATATGACTTAATCGAAAAAACACCCTTTTGAACACCAAAATTATTATTTATTTTTTGCGGATGACAAAAAACGTGTTCATTTTACTTTTGATCAATAGAAGAAGAAGAATGCTGAATAATAATATTATAATAATTCAGCCTATTAAATTCCACTGCAGGAACGCGGGCCCAGTACGTGTTGGTGGATGTCGCATGTCTTCGAACTTTTGTTCCTAGGACATACCGGTTTCCTCACGATGTTTTACTTCACAGATTTAAGAGCTGTGGTGATGAAATAAATACAGAAGAGGAAAAATACGCAATAGAAGTAGATGAAGCTCATAACGACACTCACACACTGTCCTCACACCATAACAAAAGCTTCTTGCCCCCGGAACAGAAAGGGATGCTGGTCAATCATGGTCTGCACGATGTCTTCGAGGTAAGGCCTGGTCATCTCGAACCGGCCCATATCGGAAAACTGCACAGGAAGCAGGGTTGGCCACCAGCAAATAGCCAGGTTCTTGCTGTCCATGGAATTCAACTTGGAGTTGTCAGCCACCCTGTTGATATATCCAAGTCTTAGTAAATAATAAGTCACACGGGATGATCGTAAAGGTTGCAAAGCAAAGTCGTAAAAAAGTCGTAAAGCAAAGCTTGTCTGGTCCGTGGATGGGTGACTATTAGCATAGATAGATAGATATACTCTTTATTTGTACACCACAACAGAAAACAAGGTCTAAACAACTAAAAAGGGTGATAGGCGGTGTTTCATAATCATAATTCGTCCTTCATTCTATTTTCAATTAAGTACATTGCTTTCAATTTCTATTGGCATCAATCTCCACATCAATCTCCACCGGAAATCGAATGAACTAGCAGCGCCGAGAATTCCTTCCGAACGAATAGCAGAGCGCCAAAGCAGCGCTCTTACGTCTCGTCCAATCACGGACCTGATTTTATGCCGCTTCTCCGCGCCGTCAACAATGGCGTGTGTGTAAATTCTCATCGCCGGCGCACGTCCACGTGCGATCAATAAAACAAAATAAAAGGGGATTCCGTTCAATCTGCGTGTGTAAACATGTTATAAAGACTTTCCAGAGACCAGTGAAGCCTAATAAACGTTATAAGTGCATTTCGCGATTCGGCCAGATCAGGTCCTCCTCCTCCTTTCGCAGGTCTGCTGGAAGAAATTTCTTAAGAAATAAGCAGTACCTTTGTATTCAAATATTATAATTATGTTGTCCTATTGTATTTTACTGTGTGTACATAAATAATAAAATAAATAAATAAGACGTACGTGGCTAACCTTTAGCCACGAGACACAAGAGCTTTCCTTTTGGTAGCGGACTCTTGAGCGCTGCAGCCCATTCAAACCGATTTCCATCTCAACATCGGTGACTGCTCCCAAATGTGCAGGAGACGCCTTCCTGACACAGGCGGTCTTATCGCTAAAAGCAGTCTTTTACAGACCACCCTTCGAGACCTCGCAACATATCGAGATGCCTCTGTCTCAGAAGGCACGTTAAGCCGAACATACCGACTGTGGTATGTACATTTTTGACAGTCGTTACGGGTTTTCAGAAGCCAGAAAATCTGACTACAGTATTGCTAAGGGATATCGTATTACCTAGTTTTTGGGTTGTAGAGGTCAGACAGACAGTCGCCCCATAGAAAATACTGTACAAGACGCACGGCTGGGTACCACCTACACTTGGTTGATATACCGTCTTGTCGTACCAAGCGCTTCTCTTCCACATTTATTGTGCGCACAGCCAAGCTGTGGAATTCTCTACCGGCTTCTGTGTTCCCTGCCACTTATGACCTTTCAGCCTTTAAAGCACGAGTAAATAGGCTCTTCTGTGCTCGCTCGTCCCATCTTAGGCCTCATCTATTGCTTACCATCAGGCGAGATCGAAGTCAAGAGTAGGCCCATCAGTAATAAAAAAAAACTGTTACTCAGCTGCATCTGACATAGTTGGAAAAGACGAAGCAGATGTCTTCCAACTGTGTAACTGAGATGATAAATTTCACCTATTAGAAAAATGATGGCGGTTCTGTCCTTTTATACAGGTACATGCCTCATTGGTCTAGTGGTCCCGTGGTCCCAGGTCGAGCAAAGGTGTTATTGGGTTTTTCTCGGTGAGATATCCCCGTGCCTCGGAAAGCACGTTAAGCTGTTCCTGCACCTGATTTCTTTCCGGTCATGTCGGTTTGTAGTCCCAACGGACTATGAGAGTCTTTACCTTTCCTTTCCTTTCCTTTGAACAGAGAGTGCACCTACGTTCATACTTGTACACTACAATATCTTGTGCGCATATGGCTAATCACTGCTGAAGGCCACTGTGACTGAAATCGGTCAGAAGAACTAAAATTATTATTATTTAAGGCAATAAATTAAAAATATATTTGGTTATTTTATCAATTCCTGACTGTTTCATGATGTTTTATTTTATACTAGCGACCCGGCCCGGCTTCGCTCGGGTAATAGTTTATATTTGCTTAGATTGTGAGCGACGTCTTCGCTTCGCTTCATAGATATTTTAAATATTTAATTTCTCGACGGGTAATTTTTATTTTGCGATAACTCATGAGATATTCATTTTATTGATATAGTGTAAAAAACAATTTTGAGCTACATTAAATGCTCAAAGTATCTAACGTATTTAATTGGATAAGGCAGCGTTTTCGATTAAAGCTCTCGATCAGCTTAATTTTTTCCGACTTTAAACTAATATCGTATTTCACCCAATTTACACGAAACCTTAACTTATTAAACACTAAAACCTTCCTCAGGAATCACTCTATCTATTAAAAACCCGCAACAAAATCCGTTGCGTAGTTTAAAAGATCTAAGCATACATAGGGACAGACAGCGGGAAGCGACTTTGTTTTATACTATGTAGTGATTTTTATATGTCTATCTATCTGAGCACTTATTAGTAACTCCGCGGTTTCTTCTCCGCAAATTCCGCAGGTGCATTGCGCACATACTTATGCACTATGATATTTCTTGCGCAGACGGCTAATCTTTGCTGATGTGGCCAAATGGAGCCTTTTTTGATATTGTTTGTGTTTTTATATTTTACTTTTATATTTTTGTCTATTTTTGATATGCTTTTGTTATTTTTCCTTGTGTCAATAGAAATAAAAAATATTACTACGGAGAAGTTGATTATAAGATAATAAGATAGATTTTTCTATGATTTCAATGAATGAAATCATAGAAAAATCTATCTTATTATAATCCATTCAGTAATAAAGTGGTCCTTCGACGAGTTTAACTAGTGTACTGTATAAACTAGTCCACAGCAGCTCTTTTTCAGCATTTTTTCAACATTTTTTTCAGCGCTTTTTTCTCAGAGGGCAAAATGGTTGTGACGAGATCACAGACGAAACTGCCCCAAGATAAGCCTTATATACTGTCCCAGTCGAGTAGTGAGGCAGTTCAAGTACCTACTTCTACACAGACAATCAGTGGGGAAACTCAGGTACATTCATCTCAGTTAAAGCCTACCTCGAGCGCACATTCTGTCGCCACTCGCACTAGCCGCACTAGTCGCTCTTCCGTGTTGGTCGCGGTGAGAAAATCCGCAGCGGAAGCGCAACATGTTCGTCGCGTAGCTCAATTAGAAATTGCCCAAATGGAAGCAGAGATGCGTGCACAACTAGAGTCTAAGCAGGCAGAATTACGAGCACAAGTAGAGGCTAGGCAGGTTGAATTAGAGCGCAAAGCTACTGAAGCTGAATACCAAGCTGAGCTCGCAGCAATTGAGGCAGAGGGTAGTAACCACGGTTCTCACAGTGGGTGGAGCCGTGCCAGCGTCGAACATTGGGTGGATACTACTGCCCTCCCTGCCAGATTACCTACACGTCAGGATAGGGAGCCATCCGTAAAAGGGTGTCAATCTAACGATAGATGTGAGGTAGGGGCTAATAATTCTAACGTTATCTTGTGTTCTCAGCTTCCACTACGTGACGTCCGTAACGTCGTTTCTCATGATATCGCAGCACAGAGTCTTGAACATTTTCCTCAGCATAATCTCCGCGGGGGGGACAAGACCGCTGCCACTGATATTCACGGAGACGGCGGCGACTCAATTGGCGTTACACAGCTAGTGGGGGCCCTAAAGGCACTTGCGAAGAGTAACGTCCCCAATACCAATAAAATTTTTATAAAACTCCCGTGTTTTGATGGAAGCTCTCCCCTTGACTGGCTTATGTTCAAGCGGGCTTTTCAGGATACGGTAGGTGGATTTACAGACGCAGAAAACCTTGCGCGCCTGAACCAAGCGCTAAAAGGCACGGCACGGGAGGCCGTGAGCATGCTGTTGGTGTTAGCACCTCACGCCAGTGACGTCATCGATGCCCTGGATCGTCGCTTTGGTAGACCTGAGAAAATTGTGCTACAAGAGCTGAGCGCAATCAAGGCTCTGCCCAAGCTTGGGTCGGAGGTAAGAGACCTACATGTTTTCACCTCTCGCGTGCGCAATTGTGTCGAGGTTGCTAAGTTGCTACAGCATAGTGACTATTTACGTTCTCCTGAACTGTTTGGTGTGCTGCTTAGCAAATTTTCTCCTCTATTGCGCGCGCGGTGGTTAGAATTTGCAGCGAATCATGAGGACCTATGCCAGTCTAGGGTGGAGTTATTGTCGCATTTCCTAAATCGTGAGGTCGATTTGGCGATGAAGATTGGCGCTGTGTTTGAGGCGACACCATCTTCATCAACGTACCCTTCACAGAAACAGCGAGCGCATGCCGTATCAGAGTCGGTAGCGCGGGCTTCAACTACATCTAATTCCAAAACGAAACCTGCGGAAACATCCCTTCAGGAAAATGTTTGTTTATTTTGCAAAGGGGGACATCAGTTATCAAATTGTCCGACATTCACGTTTTTGACAGCCGATGACAGATGGCGTTTCGTTAAAGACAACAAAGTTTGTTATCGTTGCCTTCAAAAAGTTCCGCACAATTTTAAGTATTGTAACAAAAATAAGGTTAGTTGCACAATAACTGATTGTAAGCGTAGGCATCACACTATTTTGCATAATGATAAGTTCGCTACATCCGCTCATGTTAAGGAGGAGGTCAAACCTGAACCTACGACAACAACGGATTTTGAAAAACCGGAGCAGGTTCTCGTAGCTGTCAACAACACGCAGGTTGAAACTACACTTCGTCCACTATTGAAAGTAGTACCCGTCACAGTCTCTGAACCAGCTGGGAGTGTAGATACCTCTGCCCTTTAGACGATGGCTCGACGGCTACCTTTGTAGATGCTGACATCGCATCCAAAATTGGAGCCGAGGGTCCGGTAGGCAGTCTGCATTTGGATTGTGTGGGGGGATTGTCTAGAGATAGTTGCGTACAGTTTGTTGACTTCCAGTTAAAAGGCCGATCAGCCTCACAGACGTTTTTGATTCAGCGAGCTAGGGCAATTAAGAACTTAGGGCTGCAAAGTCAGTCAGTCACACGCGCGTCTTTACGTTCCTTTCCATACCTCTCGGATGTGATGGAGGAACTGTGTTATGCCGAAGCAAAGCCCACCATTTTGTTAGGAATTGACAACTGGCCTCTCATCATAGCATCTAAGGTGAGAAAAGGAACGAAGTCCCAGCCTGTCGCCATCCGAACACCACTGGGATGGGTGTTGTTCGGATGTGCCAGTAGTCGGACATGTCTAGTAGAAACTTCTTGCCACTTGCGTGAGCGTCCAGCGCATGACCTAGAAGTGCTCATCAGGGATCAGTATAGGTTAGATGCGATTGGCATAACTAAACAGGAGCCGCGCAGCGCGGATGAGCAGCGGGCTCTACGCATCTTTGAACAAACTGCCCAACGCCGATCAGATGGGCACTTCCAGGTCGGCTTACTGTGGAAGGCGGATAACCGACCTGTCCCTGAAAGTTATCATTTGGCGCTGTCTCGTTTCAAAAGCCTAGAACTAAAAATGACAAAGGATTTTGATTTTGCCCAACGATATAGGGCCAATATCAACGACGTGCGGGCTAAGGGGTATGCGGAAGAGTGTACAGGACAGCCGTCCACATCGGTTTGTTGGTACTTGCCGCATTTCGGAGTGGTAAGTCCCGACAAACCGGGGAAACTTCGAGTTGTCCACGATGCAGCTGCTAAAGTACAGGGTGTGTCGCTAAATTCTATGCTTTTGTCGGGTCCTGATTTTTTACAACCTCTATTAGCAATTTTGATGCGTTTTAGAGAGGGGAAAATTGCCTTAACAGCCGATATATAAAGGAGATGTTCCCGCAGGTAAAAATACAGGAATGCGACCGCGACGCGCAGCGATTTCTCTGGCGCGATGATCCTACGGGCCCAATACCTTTCGTATGTCGTCTATGATTTTTGGGGCATGCTCTAGCCCATCTACGGCAATTTACATCCTCAACCGAAACGCATCGGAATTTATATTATGGCTGTGGAGGCTATTACTTCGGATACCTACATGGATGACTTCATCTGAAGTGTAGATGTCCCCACGGAGGACGCCGCTCGATTGGCAGCCGATATCGTACAGATTCATAAGCGCGGAGGTTTCGAAATGCGTGGTTGGGTGTCGAATGAGCCCGGCGCACTCAATCAGTTGCCAAGCGAGCTGTGGTCTGACGTCTCACTAGTTAATCGTCGTAGTGTAGAGTTGGGTAGTTTACCGCCCTCAGCCACCACCACACGTACTCTAGGCCTGATATGGAAACCAGCTCAGGACATCATTAGTTTCAACTCCGGCCTCAACGAAATTTCAGGTCATTTCACAAAACGCGTAGTGTTAGCCCACGTCATGCGCATCTACGATCCATTAGGTATTTTAGCCCCCATCGTAGTGAGAGGCCGGATTTTATTCTAACACTTGTGGCGTAAGAACCTTGACTGGGACGAGAGGCTATCACAGGCTGACCAGCGGGCCTAGACAAAATCCATTTTCTGTAAGCGTTAACGCCAACGGAAAAATTAAATTGTATGGAGTTGACATTTGCTAACCACATGTCACGTGATTGTCACGTGTTAGTAAATGTCAACTCCATACAATTTAATTTTTCCGTTGGCGTTAACGCTTACAGAAAATGGATTTTGTCTAGGCCCGCATGAAACTTGGCTCGAATGGTTCGAGTGCCTTAAATCCATTTCAGAATTAGAGTTCCAAGGTGCTATAATACGTGTGAGTTCTCGGAGCTGGAGTTGCACGTGTTTTGTGATGCTAGCGAGCAGGCACATGCCGCCGTTACCTACTGGAGATTTGTGCTTCCCAACGGTGACGTGAAACTTGCGCTGATAGCTAGCAAGGCGCGTGTGTCTCCCTTGAAACCAGTTTCAATCCCGCGCCTGGAACTCCAAGGTGCCTTAATAACCGCTCGACTAGCTGCTAGGATTTGTGAAGCCCACCGCTTTAAGCCGAATCGACGGGTATTTTGGTGCGATTCGATGAACGTATTAGGGTGGTTACGCAGTGATGCGACGAAATACAAACCTTTTGTTGCGCATCGTGTAGGAGAGATTTTGGAGATCACTAGTTTAGCGGAATGGCATTGGGTTTCAACCGAACTGAACGTGGCTGACGATGCGACGAGGGGGAAGGCAAACATTGAACCACGTTGGATATGTGGCCCGAACTTTCTTCTGGCTCCCACTTCTGAGTGGCCTTCAGAGCCCAAAGTCACAGCGCCAGTAACTCTTGGAGTGGAAGAGCTCAAGCCATCTCTTCATCCGTCAAAATCATCTACGCATCAATCACATGTCGCAGAATTCATTAATGTCACTAATTCCCATCAGTTACCCTTACCAGTTGTAGCCGACATTACCCATTTTAGCTCGTGGATTAGGCTTGTAAGGGCAACAGCTAGGACACATCAATTCATTGCTGCCATTTTTAGAAATCGGGGTCATGAATTTCAAAATTTTTGGTTTCGGGGTATTTGTGTCGGTAGAAATACACCTGACCGCGGTTCGCGGCCGGATGCTATGCCTTCCACCGCTCTGGTACCATTGGTCGCCGAGGATATCGTTCGTACGGAACTCCACATTTTGGGGAAAAGCCAGATTAGCGCCTTCGGGGAGGAACTCCTTTGTATGACACGTGGGCAACCCATTAACAAGAAGAGCCGTTTGGCCAGGTTGTCACCAATACTCCGTGATGGAGTGAATCGCCTAGCCGGGAGAACGTCTGCTGTTTCTGACACTCAACCCATTATTTTTAAATGGAAAGGAGCCAGCTGTTCGACTTTTGATTTCCCATTACCACAACAAGTTCGCTCACGCCAACACAGAGACCGTAATTAATGAGCTGCGGCAAGAGTACTGGATTCTCGGACTGAGGAACGCCGTGCGGTCTGTGGTACATAGATGTCAGTTGTGCAAGCTATTGAAGAGTTCAACCCTACAACCACCCATGGGAGACCTACCAGAGGCGAGACTAGCTCATCATCGACGTGCCTTCACGTATACCGGCCTGGACTATTTCGGACCTGTATCTGTTTGTATTGGACGTGGGCGTGAGAAGCGGTGGGTTGCCTTATTTACGTGTCTGGTAACCAGAGCTATCCACCTCGAGGTTGTAGCCAGTTTATCCGCGGATTCTGCTATTATGTGCCTACGACGCTTCATCGCCCGACGTGGAACACCCACAGAAATATTTTCGGACAATGGGACGTCGTTTGTGGGAGCGAATAGGCAACTAAGAGCCTTATAAGGCTAACTCTGGTACCGCGGCATCATATATGATGCCGCGGTACCAGAGTTTGCAGCGCGTGAGAAGATTGGCGTTTTATTCCCCCATCGGCCCCCTTCATGGGAGGAGCTTGGGAGCGGCTGATTCGGTCGGTAAAGTCCGCCCTGAGAGTAACCCTGAGAGAGCAGGCGCCGAAAGAGGAGGTCCTAGCGACTTTAATATCCGAAGCCGAGGCAATAGTGAACTCGCGCCCACTAACGCACATCTCCCCTGACGGGAACTACCCGGAGGCGCTCACCCCTAATCACTTTTTACTAGGGGAATCATCGGGTCGTCCATTTCCGGCCGAGGAATTGACGGATGCAGCATTAATTGGCCGGAGCGGTTGGAGGAAGGCACTCCGACTGAGCGATCACTTTTGGTGTCGTTGGGTGTCCGAGTATCTGCCCACTTTGGCGCCCCGTCGCGTACCAGGAGTAGATGTCGCCGTCAAAGTTGGGGACCCGGTTCTCATCGGTGACGGGGACTTGCCGAGGGGAACCTGGCCACGCGGCGTGGTCGCGGCTCTGCACCCGGGCCGTGATGGGGTAGTACGGGTGGTGGATATTCGGACACAAGCAGGCATTTTGAGGCGGCCACTAAAGAAAATTGTGCTTCCCTAAAAAAGGGGAGCATGTGGCCAAATGGAGCCTTTTTTGATGTTGTTTGTGTTTTTATATTTTACTTTTATATTTTGTCTATTTTTGATATGCTTTTGTTATTTTTCCTTGTGTCAATAGAAATAAAAAATATTACTACGGAGAAGTTGATTTTCATTGAAATCATAGAAAAATCTATCTTATTATAATCCATTCAGTAATAGCTGATATTGGCCGCCGTCGCCGAAATCGGTAAAGATAGTCCTCCTCATGGAACAAAAGTTGATGTTTATGATGCTAGAAATACAGTCCTTTTTTTCTGGGTGGGAAAATCATCGAATGTCTTCTCCCGCTCTGGGTTAAGCGGAAGGGAGTGTCAGACTTCTACTGACTAAAAACCCACCCTGTTCCTTCAACTGCCCTTAAGTTCCGGGGATGCGGTATCTCGTTAGAACATTCACGTAACCCCGGAGAAATACCACAGATTACTAAATAGTTACTTCGTAACAGATACATCACTTTCATACAAAAGCGAAAATACCTACGATATAATAGCCTACAAAATCTTAATAATATTACCAGCTGTTTGCAGCGAGAAGAAATGTACCATAAGTACGCACACAGAGAGTTGAGATCAGTGGCGTGCCTAGGGTTTCAAAATAACGCAAGCCCAATAAAATTTTAACCGATTAAAGAAAGTTCCGTTTTCGACTGAGTATGTAGGTAGGTTAGGTACAATAAATTAAAAGTGAATTCATCCATCTTCTTCTTTCTTCAATTTCACTCTTGCTTGTCGTGCGGTGAATGAGGTAACCAAAGCACACTGAAGGCATGCTAGTGCTAGATTGAATATAATAAACATATCAGCAATTGCATACCTCCGGTGGCTTTGAAAAAAGCCGTTTGGTTTGCTTCATTGCTTGAGGGAACAAAGTTATGGTAAGTAGTTGCTTCCTTCGTAACAGGACCCAGGTTACAGACAAAAAAAAAAAAAACAAAACAAAAAGTTACAAAACGAAAGTTAAAAAAATTGCTAGATAGAATGTAATAAGGAATTTAAATAAATTATTTATATTCTAATTGGAATCGTCTATCTTTCTTAAGAAATGATTTAATTACATCAGAGTAAAATGTTGGTGATCGTTTTAATTCTACCAACAACTGTTTTTCAATAGCTATCATTGATAATTCGGAAAGACGCTCTTGACCTTGTGTATTTCTCAGATAGGTATGGATACGTTTAAGAGACGAAAAAGCACGTTCCGCGGAAGAACTTGTAGCCGGAATAGTTACAACAAGATACGCTAACTTTAACAGCTCGGGAAAGGCATCTTCGAGGTTATTCTCATGAATGAAATCAATTAATTCGAAAACATTACGATCTTTCAGATCAGGACTAGAATACAAGCAAATCAATTGGCTTTTTAATGTTTGTTTGTCGAAATAGTTTGCATAAATGTCAAATAATGAATCTAATTCCTCTGTAGAAAAATGTGAGTGATAATTGTCAAATTTTTTGTTGTTGAGCAGTTGGAAAAACTTTAATTTATAAATTTCAGAATATCGGTCAGTAATTTCGGTATTAATGTTATCAATTACTTCTACAAAAAGTCGTCTGTATTCCGTTTTTGCACAGCGTACGTTGCGTCTCAAACGAGGAGCCGAGTTATTTTGCAACGTGTTACAACTAGTTTTATACACTGATCTATTAAATTTTCGTTTATGCGATTTACTAGTCTGAGAAATACACAGATTAGGCGTCGGTTTTAATGAAGAAATTAACTGTTTTTTCTGAGCAAAGTTTAAAGATTTTACCTTATCTTCGCCAATCAAAACTTGAACGCATTTTAAATCCTCACAAGGTACAATTACCTCCATTATTGTAGGTAAATCACCAAAACAATTGTATCACTGAGGAAATCTTAGAAAACAAACAAAAAACTTTAACAACAAAACCTTTTCCCACTCAAGCAAATGAAATTGAAGTTAGTTGCACTCTCGGATGTCGGGAAGTACTCAGTGTTGTCATTTAGGCAAAAAAAGTCGCCAGGTATATGAAAAATCTAGCTAATTTTTTTTTATTTTTAAAATATTGCTTGAATATAGTCAAAATCTGTTATAACAACATCCAAGGGACCACTCATATTTGGTTGTAAAAACCGATAGTCGTAATAACCGGTGATGTTTTCAAGGTACAAAGTATTTTGTACCTATGATTTTGGTCTATATAACCGGTATGTTGTTCTAAATGATGTTGTTGTAAACGGTTTTGACTGTATTTAATTTCGTTATTTTAAAAGTCGCTAGTTTTTATTGTTGCTAAATGTTAAAAAAGTTTCCAAACTCGTTAAAAATCTCCAAGATCTTTCAACGTGTGGCTAAAACGGCAACACTGCAGAGTTGGCAAGCTGACAAGGTCACGCATACGCATGCAACTTCATACCAAAAGCACGGCTTAAATCTGCCATAGTGATCGATTTGTTCTATGCACAAGGTCTAACTCGTTATACGGCACATCGCTATAAGTGCGAAAGTGACAGATATAGTATTTGAAAGCCCGGTAAAAGCCGGTGCGTGTAAGCAAGATAGCAATATGTAGATCATTAGATGCTACAAATGCGAAACTCTGCGCGCGAACAATCGCGATGTGTAGTAGTGTAGCAGGCAGTAGATACATTGTGTTATTTTGATAAGAATTAAGCGCGCGAACTTTTAAATAGTTCGGGTTTGACATTGATTCTCTATCGAGCATGAAGGTACCGCCACTGGTTGAGATTGTTTTGCCCGCGGCGCGACCCACGTCATCGAGCAAATGTCCTAGGGTTGTATATGATGATATTGGGATCCTGCCGTTATGCCGAAAAGATTTTGCCAAAATTTCACTACCCAAACAAATTTTAGCAACCTTTTTTTATACCAATGCAATGTTTGGAATGATTTTAGTACGCACATTTTCATTTGGTCGAATTGTTACTTGGCAGAATATTATCAAGGATAATGTCATTTAGGCATTTGGTCTTTAATCAAATGATTTGTTACAGCAAACAATCTTTAGACAGTAAACGTTTGGTCAAATAATTTGTTATGGCAAATAAAAAGAAAAATAATAATGGAAATAATCCTGCCATTTTGCCGAAAAGATTTTGACAAAACAAAATGGGTAGGTTACATTGATATACAAAAACCCAAGATGCACACTCAACGTCTCAAAACCGTCCGCATAAAATGAGTGCTTAATTCAAAATGATGCGCTCTTTTTTAATAGTTACGGCAAATTTCAATGGCCGCGTTTTCAGTGTCAAAATTATGGCATCTTTTTTATTTTAGTCGCATAATAAAAAATACCCTGTTGAACAAATAATGGAAACGATTTTTTTTTCTTGTATATATTTATTTTTTATTAATAAGTTTATACTTTATTGTCCATATTGTCCATACTCATATTATAAATGCGAAAGTAACTCTGTCTGTCTGTGTGTGACCTTTTCACGCCTAAGCCTAAATTTCGGAAGGCGGTGTGAAAAAAAAGAAAACACGAAACCAATAACACCGACTACCGAAATTAAAATTATTTTTGGCTTTGTAGTATTTTGATATGGAAGTCGGTTTTATTTTTTGCAAAAAAGTTTTACAGTAATTAATACTACTTTAGTTTTTGGCAAATATGTATACGTTATATAATATACTGAAGGAGAAGAGGTCGTCAATTTTACGGTTTTTTTAATGTTCATAAATAAAATAAATAAATAATTTATTGAACATAAAAATATTACATCTTTCACGTGAAGCCCTTGACTCCTATGCTAAGCGACCCTGTGTTACAGGAATCAGTGTCCTACGCTATACATTAAAACACATTTAAATTTTTATGTAATAAATTTCAAACAAAATGTAACATTAGAAGGTATTGAGAACAAAAGAAATAGAAGCGAAACGTGTATGTGTGTGTAAGTTTCAGTGTATGTGCGTAATTGCGTGTGTGTGTGTGTGGGTGTGTGTGTGTCTGAATGGACGCATGTGCGTTAACATGAGTGTGTGTTTTGAATAGCTTAATTTACTGTACCGACGAAATGATTTTTTTTAATATCGTCATAGTTTTAAAATTTGTTTGACCTTATGTCACGTAAGCTTCTAAATTGCGATAGTTTTATTTGTTCTATTGTAGATCCTAGAACTTAATGCCTAAAAGTATCTAGACGTAAGTTTAGTGTGACATTTGGGAACTTTACAAACGAGAAACCCAGTGCGTTTGCTTATTAAATCTGGGCTTACTGGTAACAATCTGTGTCTACGTAGTATGGTACGGAGGATATATATATATTAGGGAACTGTAAGTACTTGAGCTTCCGAGTATAGCAGTCCAGTGGGATAAATTCGTTTTTTGAACGATATCACTTTAAGTATTGCCCATTGTGCGCGTTCCGCTATTAGTATTACAATTTTAAACGTCCCTCCCCATACTGGAATAATTTAAATGATTTAATAATAGAATAAAAATATATTTTAAGTATATATTCATTATGGGATAACTTATGGGTTCACGACATGCGGTATGCTAATGATAAAAGTGTGTGTGAGTGTTGCTTTGGCGCAACACCAATCTCATTAAAAACTTCTTATTTTTATACTTTAGTTTTTCTCGTGACCAAATACGATGCGGAGAACGGACATCAATCGTCAGCCAACAAAGGCGAGATATTTTTTATGACGAAATTTTTTGACGAAGTTTTTATGTATATCACGACAAAAGGTATAAGCTTTATTGAATTAAAAAAATTAATAAACGATTTTAACAGTTAATATTTGTTTTATTGATATACACATGTTCTACCCAAAAACATTTACGCTATAATTGCGTCTTTAGAACACAATTTAATAAACTTATAATACTAACAAAAATGTCTCATACAAAAATTTGTGTAAGGTGTAAGTCTCCACTCAAGGCCTTATCCTATCGAGCAACGTCAGTCGTAAAATTTGATTGTCTTTCGCACACTGCTTTGTAAAAACAACTTTAAACAATTTTCATAAGATGGAATTTGCAAAAACATATTTTATAATTATAGCATTACTATTACTACGTAGGTGGTGAGTGTTTGGCGACAGTTTCGATCGTCACTTTTCTTCGAGACTGTGCATCTTGGGTTTTTAGTATATCAATGGTAGGTTAGGTTAGGTTGAAACTGTGACCTCCTACGCACGAGCCGAGCGAGCGAAGCGAGCGGTGCCGCGGCAGCGGCCGGAAACGTGCGTGCCAGAAACGACTTGTGTTCGGTCCGACGTGAAACAGAACGCACCTTTTGGCTGGCAACATTAATTATCTGTGGGCTTGACATAACTTTTTCACTTGACAGATAGACTTTGGTTCCTGTTGAAAATGTCGGTCATGGCACCCTGTTGAGTTAATTATAATTGGTAAAATATCGTTTGGAATCGCCTGTTGAAACCGATAATTGGGTCGCGAGTTAACTATTGTTTGAAGTTGTAATCCCCATTTGACGAAAACCCCGGGATATTTTGGATTTATCGCCGTATTGCCTCACCGCGTGGCACGCGCATTTGTTGGAAAAAGTAGTGATAAATAGCTTCAATCTGGTGCGAAGTAATTGTGCTGTGATTGCTGACGGACCGCATTGGGAGGACTGCATCTTTGAGAACCTTCGTCCATCCACACTTGACTTTCACTATACGTTCAATTACTCATTACCTATACACACACACACACGGACGCGGCCTCAGGAAAGGTCGTAGCTTGTCGTCATCAGCTCCTTGGGTAAGCGATTATAATTATTAACCATTAAGGGGAAGCCCAAAGGGCTATTGTGTACTTTGATTATTGTAAGCAACGTTTATAGCTCCACGTACCGTGGACAAGTTCAGACCGTCCAGTTATCGTTGCACTGGCCAATTGTAGGACTGAACAACTTGCATTAATAGAAAAAAGATTTGGCTGATTTGATTTTACGTAAAAACTGTTATTCCAACTGAAATATTTGACTAAATAAAAAATGTTAAAAGTACTAGTTGGTAAACAAGTTATAGTTTAAACGTTCATTTTCCAAACATTAGGTTTGCGTTACAATTTTTTGTGAATAGAATTTTTGCTAAGTAATAATTTGGCAAATGAAATTATGCGAAAAATTTTTTGGGAAGTGAAAATTTGTCAAATTCCTTTCGGTCAAACAAGGGAGACCCGATGATATTGGTAATAAAATGAATAAAGAAAAACAATTATTTTTTATTTGTTGATCAAGTATGTTTGAGTTTAATAAAATGATAGATGCATTTTTTCCTTCCCTGAATTCACAATTGTTAAAATTTAGTGTCCAAAATATCCGAAACCGCGTAAATAATTTTAATTTTAATAAAATTCCGCGCAAATAAATCATCAAAAGCGAAACCGGAGTAAAGCGGAGGAAAATCAATTGTTTTTAGGTCGATCCATTATGACGTTGTCAAAATTATTTAAAAAGGCTCAGGCAGGCGTGCGGCAGCCCACTGTCGGATGTACCGACGGCGATACGCGAAGCGGTAGGCATATAACGCGTGGCCTTGAGCGAGTGACGCACGCCTGGAAATACTGTTCTGCGAGGTTGTTAGTGTTTTACCAAGAACCACGTTTAGTGCACACCGATGTCGGCCACGGCGATCGATCTCAGCAAAGATTTACCGTCTGCGCAGGTGATATTATAGTGCTAAAGTTTGTGCGCAGTGCACCTGCGGAATTTGCTGAGAAGTGTGTCAGTGTGCTCAGATACATAGAGATAGAAAAATATAAAATAAAAATTATGAAACAGACAGAAAGTGGTAAAATAACCAAACGTATTTTTTATTAATTTCCCTAGATAACAACAATTTTAGTTCTCTTGACCGATTTCAGTCACGGGGACCAATAATCCTGTATAGTGTAGCAGTCTTAGAATAACAACGCATAGAAGAGGCGTCTAGAACAAAACACGAGCGATTTCGTGTGTCCACTTTATTTTCTTTGTGTGCGTGAGCCGAATGTGTCTACGTTCTTCAAACGCACACAAATATAGCTTTCAGTGATACCATTACCAGTACCATTACCACAAAAATGGGAAAACGCACTATTATGTTGCTGGATCAAATCAAGTATTTTACGTTATGAAACTAAATAAGATGATGTTTTTTCATGTAATATGACTTATATGACATATATTTACGGAAGGTAAACGAAATGAGATATCGTTTATTGCGTTTAGAATGTTTGATGTGTAATGTGTTATAATCTATATATATATAATAAAAGAAAGTCGTGTTAGTTACACCATTTATAACTCGAGAACGGCTGAACCGATTTAGCTGAAAATTAGTAGGGAGGTAGCTTAAAACCAGGAGACGGATATAGGATATTTTTTATCCCGGAATTCCCACGGGATCGGGATTTAAGCGGGAAAAATATCCCACGCGAACGAAGAAGAAATGGAGAGTAGGGTAGAGGTAGGGTTGGTGTAGGGTAGGGGTAGTGTAGGGGTAGGGGTAGGGTAGGGGTAGGTTAGGATAGGGGTAGGGTAGTGGTAGGGTAGGGGTAGGTTAGGATAGGGGTAGGGTAGTGGTAGGGTAGGGGTAGGGTAGTGGTAGGGTAGGGTAGTGGTAGGGTAGGGGTAGGGTAGGGGTAGGGTAGGGGTAGGGTAGGGGTAGGGTAGGGGTAGGGTAGGGGTAGGGTAGAGGTAGGGTAGGGGTAGGGTAGGGGTAGGGTAGGGGTAGGGTAGGGGTAGGGTAGGGGTAGGGTAGGGGTAGGGTAGGGGTAGGGTAGGGTAGGGGTAGGGAATCGGTTGGGTAGGGGTAGGATATCACGCGAACGAAGTCGTGGCGGGTCAGCTAGTGATATTATAGAAATGTATTAATTGCTTGAAAAATCTCGTTTGATATCAATTAAAAGTATGTGTTGTATTTATGAAATAGAAAAATATTATTGAGAACATTACTTAAATGAAAAAATCTTAATCAATAAAATTGTCATCTTTATGATGCCACTCTTCGAACTAACAGTAACTTTTAGTTACAAAACACTGTAGGTAGTAGCTGTAAATAAATATAGTTTAGTTTGACGCATACATAATTGCCGCCAAAACTATATTTTTTTAAACAAAAATAAGCACAAAAGAAATCAATATGGGTATTTTTTTCCTCACGGATAGCAACATTGAATTGTGATAAGTTAGGTTATTACAATTTTTGTTTGATGGTCGATTTACTTAAATATAATGTATAAAATGTAAGTATTTACTTGTGAAATGTAATTTGATTACACGTTTTTTGTTTTCCTGAAGGACTATGACATCCCTTTACGCTACAAACGGTCGTTTGAAATTATTTACTCGCGAGCTCTGTTCGGCAGAATGTGACCTTGAATACTGACGGCTCGTCGAGCAAGGTTAGCCAAAAATGGCTAAGTTTTAGTTGCCTCACTTTTTGCACTCGTACTATCCTTCTATGCGTTGTTATTCTAAGGTAGCAGTGTTACCTGGCGAAGTGGTCGAGCAGGTAGTCGAGCGTGGCGCGCGCGAGGGGAGTGAGCGCCGTGTTGAGCAGCGAGCGCAGCGCCAGCAGCCGCCAGCTGCGGTCCTTGAGCTCCACGCCGCCCGCGATGCAGCCGCGCATCGCTGTATAGTGTAGCAGTGTTACCTGGCGAAGTGGTCGAGCAGGTAGTCGAGCGTGGCGCGCGCGAGGGGAGTGAGCACCGTGTTGAGCAGCGAGCGCAGCGCCAGCAGCCGCCAGCTGCGGTCCTTGAGCTCCACGCCGCCCGCGATGCAGCCGCGCATCGCTGTATAGTGTAGCAGTGTTACCTGGCGAAGTGGTCGAGCAGGTAGTCGAGCGTGGCGCGCGCGAGGGGAGTGAGCGCCGTGTTGAGCAGCGAGCGCAGCGCCAGCAGCCGCCAGCTGCGGTCCTTGAGCTCCACGCCGCCCGCGATGCAGCCGCGCATCGCTGTATAGTGTAGCAGTGTTACCTGGCGAAGTGGTCGAGCAGGTAGTCGAGCGTGGCGCGCGCGAGGGGAGTGAGCACCGTGTTGAGCAGCGAGCGCAGCGCCAGCAGCCGCCAGCTGCGGTCCTTGAGCTCCACGCCGCCCGCGATGCAGCCGCGCATCGCTGTATAGTGTAGCAGTGTTACCTGGCGAAGTGGTCGAGCAGGTAGTCGAGCGTGGCGCGCGCGAGGGGAGTGAGCGCCGTGTTGAGCAGCGAGCGCAGCGCCAGCAGCCGCCAGCTGCGGTCCTTGAGCTCCACGCCGCCCGCGATGCAGCCGCGCATCGCTGGAATACACCCTTTCTTTACTTATTAATACTTCAAACGTACACACACATGTAAATTAAATTAATCCTTGAGAAATAAACATAATTGAGGAGTCATTTGACGATTTTCTCTCCATCATATCAATTCCATGGTACAACATCTTCGTATAACTCCAACGGTTTAGGCAGCGCACACCAAGATAACTTTCAGAGGGCAGGATTTTTTACCACTTTATACTTATCGTTATATTATTTATGAAATTACAAAAAATCTTATAAATTGTAGTCTACGTTTTATAATGATGTATGAGCTACATTACTGTAAAGTTTAGTCTAAATCCGTTCAATAGTTTTAGCTTTTATGCGAGTAATAAACATCTAGCCATCCAAGTTCACAAATTTTCGCATTTATTTATTTATAATATTAGTAAGATATGAAGTAAGAAAGTGGGAAGAATATTTATTCTATTTTAATGTTATTGCGATTCAGTTCCATCTTGGATATATTTTAATTTAATTTATCTCACTGGTTCGATGTACGTAGTCGGGCCATAAGTTCTGTCACATAGGTAAAATTTCGAATTTAGAATGCAAGCCAAGGAAAATACTATGGGCATTCGAAATTTGAATATTTAAAGAAAATAAAAGCAAAGGGTTTCTCGAATAATGTTTATTTTTTAAAATGGAGTGGACGCGCAAAGAAGACAGAATCGCAGTAATTGCATTTCATCGTTGCGGTCACGCGCCAACTGAGATTTTTAAACTGCTGAAAAATTTGTAAATTCCACCGAGATTTATTTATCGTGCTATCAAACTATTCAGGGAATATTCAAGATTAGAAGATAAACAAAGGAGCGGTCGACCTCGTACTGTTCGGACTCCAGCGGTCATCAAAGCAGTAAAGGCGCGAGTCCAACGAAATCCTGTCCGCAAGCAAAAAATGTTGGCTCTTCAGATGGGACTAAGCAGAACTACTATTAAAAGGGTGTTAAGTGAAGACCTAGGACTGCGTGCTTATAGAAAAAACAACAGCACATCTTCTTAACGCAAGGCTCAAGAAAATCAGACTCGAACGAAGCTGGGTTTTGTTAAGGCGGTAGGCGGGAAAAAAATGCCGCGAAATACTTATTTCGGACGAAAAAATTTATAATGTTGAGGAGATTTTCAACAAACAAAATGATAAAGTGTATGCACACTCTAGAGAAGAAGCGAGCAGACGTATGCCACGTGTTCAGCGTGGTCATCATCCTTCGGCATTCATTGTTTGGCTTGGGATGTCCTATTTGGGTCCAACGGAGGTGTTTTTTTTGTAAAAAAATGAGTGAAAATCAGTGCCCTCGTATATCAAAACACAGTCCTGACAAACATTGTGGAACCTCTTTCACAAAAAATGTTCAAAAACAGGCACTGGGTATTCCAGCAGAATTCTGCGCCGTCTCATAAGGCGAAAAGTACACAAAACTGGCTCAAGACCCGTGGAATCGACTTTATCAGGCATGAGAATTGGCCCTCATCCAGTCCAGACTTGAATACCTTGGATTACAAAATATGGCAGCACTTAGAGGAGAAGGTCTGCGCTAAACCACAGATTACTTAATAGTTACTACGTAACAGATACTTCACTCAGTATAAAAATGCCAATACCTACTGCTATAATAGCCTACTCGGTCGCGTCAGCAACCGCTGCATGCTAAAATGTGCCTAAATAATTATTCAAGTGTACAGTTGTGATTGCTTTCGCACCGCGCGATCCCACAACAATCGCAGGGCTGCCTCTTCGATAAAATTAACATAACGTTTTGTGTCTATGCTATTGAGAACTGTGAATATGCTCTGACTATAGGTGGTAGTTTAAAATTGTATCGTTTATAAAATATTCTTTTATAAATTGGTGCTGATTGTGCAATACATCTAGATAAAACATAGTTATACAACGTGTAACCGAGGGGTTATATTCATACCAAGGGCACGGCTTCTTTGGTGATATCAAACGATATTGGAAGAGTTTCAACTCAAAATAAAATACTCTAAAAATTGATACCGAATTTTCGGTTTTGTATGTTTCTTAAATTGAAATCATAACAAACGTATCACCGCACTACGTAGGTCAAATACTTTCCACGTCACTTGCAAATATCACGATAAATCTCTTCCGTAATTCTGTTCGCCTAGTAGCCTACTGTAGAGGCGGTGTTCTTTTGTCGGCGCGAACTGACGAAATAAAAGACGCCACCGCCGCGCCGCCAAAGCGATGACGCGCAAGCGCAATAAACCATACCTACCTACTTTGTTTACCGTGATGTAAAAATTAATGCGTAATTATTGATTTACAGTTTACTCGTTAATATCAAGCCAGAAATTGCACGTAAACACTGAGAAAACAAAACTTACGTAAAAAATCGAAACAAAGTTTAGGTAGGTAACTAGTTTCATCCTTTATTATTACTTATTACCGAATAAACAGTAAAATCTTAAAGCTTTGCTTAATTTAGTAAACTGACTTACATTTTTAAAGATGGGGTTCGATGTGGTGACCTTGGTATTGTATGCACAAGGCCGCTCGCTTGTTAATGGATACCTGAACATGCGTAGCGTTGCGTTATTGTCCTGAAAGCGGCCTCAATCCGCACTTTCATTGGGTCCATCGTATCACACTGCACTGCATACACTACACTAAATTACCATTTTCGGCTCCGACACACACCCCTAAGACGACCCACTGACCCGACATTTTACAAACACAACAAAAAAAAAATCAATTAGGTGTAGCCGTCGACTGTCTAGCAAACCAATAATGCTAAATAAATAAAGCTCTGCTATCCTGGTACCTTAATATTATTTCGTTGTAGGGTAGCTGTCCCAGTTACTGTCCATCCACTACTATTAAAAAATATTAATAATAATAATATTCCACAACTTTCACACAACGCCATCTAGTCCCAAACTAAGCAGATTTTACATAATAACAGTAATTTCGACTAAACTCCGTTAAACTGTTAAGTAAATCTAACACACCAGAGCAAACTAATTACGCAATTCAAATTCAAAATTGAAAAATCATTCATTTTTTTGGGTGCGAAAATTATCAATGACTCTACTGACTCTGCATCCCGCCCTGGGTGGGGCGGAAGGAAGTGTTAGACTCTGACTAAAAACCACCCTGTTTCTTTAGTTGCCCTTGCATTCTGGGGCTGCAGTATCTCGTTAGAAGTCTAAATTAGAAGTTGAATTTACCAGGAATAATTGAAACTACATGGACAGCAATTGTTTCACGTACCCGAAGACCCATTAGGTTTACACACATTATGATGTACATTGTGTGTGTATTAACGTAATCAGGGTTCTGTGAGCAAAGGATTTTCAATTCGGCATTAACAATTCCTGTTACTCATGCGGTCCTATACTCGAAAGGTTTAGGTAATTAAAAAAGGGTAAACAAATCGTAAAAAGGGTTGTTTATACTTGACACTTTCTTCGTTAAAAATACGTTCGGACAAAATTAAATTTATTTTCGATTACACGATAGTTTTCTCTTTTGTTATAGTATGTTCAACTTTATCATTTATTCTTAAACTACTCTTCGTAGATTTAACTGCTTGAGCACAATTTTTTAGTTTGATTTATAAAATAATATAATATTTTGTATTCTGTCCATCATAAAGAGCCTAAAAAGACGGGTTCACCAAACCTTTTAGAAAATACAACGAATTAGATAACGTTGCTAAATTAAAGAGTACAATAGTGACGTAGTCTGGCAGGTATTACGTTTAGTCGGTTAACCAGACGCCATTGTTGACAAACGCTCTCGACATTTATCGTACGTGTTTTTGTTGAATTGTGATATTATTAGCTTGTTTCTTTGTTTTGTTTTTGTTATTTAGTTATTGTTAAGGTTTGTTATTAATTGTTATTCGTTTTTAAATTCGTATCGTGGAAAAATGAGTGAACCCGAGGCTGGTACTAGCCAGACCAACTTCGTACACACATTTCCATCACCAAAGAAGAAACGCTTCAAAACCGGACCTCTTTCATCATCTGAGAAACAGACATTGATAAATGTATTTAAATATGTAGAAGAAACATGGCCCAAAGATTATTTTCCGACAAAAACAGACATAGTGCAAAAAACTGGTGAAATAATGGGTATCTCTGTACCAACTGTGTACAAGGTCATTAACCAGTACAAAACATCACATAGAGTGGAATCTCCTCCACCGGCAATAAAACCAAGCAAAATTGACAGTTTCGATGATATGGATTTAGCCGCAGTGAGGAGAAAAGTACATATGTTTTTTTTTTGCAAATGAAATGCCAACTATTGAAAAAGTATTGGAAAGTGTCAATAATGATGACAGTCTACCTAATATAAAAAGAGATGTAATGTATAAGTTGATGAAGAAATTTGGCTTTAAATACTCCAAACGCAGTCGCAAGAGTATGCTTATTGACAAACCAGACATTGCAGTATGGCGTGTAAAGTATTTAAATGAGATTGCAAAATATAGAAGAGACGGGAAGAAAATATATTATTTGGATGAAACATGGGTCAATGAAGGTATGATAACAACGTTAATATGTTTGTAAAATAAATATTGTGCACTGTTACTTTGTAAATATCTTGTAAACTCATAAATATTGTTTTTGCAAGACACACTAAATCTTCAACATGTCAAGACACTAGCATAACATCCTGTAAGGAGGCTCACAGGCAGGGTTTGTCTACAGGATTAAAGAATCCCAGCGGGAAAGGAAAACGCCTTATTTTAGGCCACGTTGGTAAGAATATTACTTAAATAGCCTTTAATAGAAATGCTAAGATGATAATTTTATTTTATAAGCTTGTGAAAAGCATCATATATAATAAACTTAATAAATCACTTCTTTGTTTCTCCGATGGGTTGGGCAGAGGTGCACCTATAGTACACCCACATTTCACCAGTTATGATTAAGGTACACTTAATAGGGGCGAGCCTATTGCCATTAACCGGGCACAACTCCCGAGTCGAGGCTGCTACTGAAAATTCCAGATAGAAAAGCCAGTAACACTAACTGACCTGGGAATCGAACTGTGAACTTCATGGTCAGCTATAGTGCTCGCGACCACTAGACCAATGAGGCAGTCAATATATAGTAAATTCACAATTTAAGTCAAGTACATATGAGATGCTCATATTACAAGCAAACAAATTTATTTAAAACTATGTTTCAGGTTCATCAAGTGGTTTTGTTGAAGGAGGTGAATTAATATTTCAAGCCACTAAGGGTGATGGTGATTACCATTCAGAAATGGATGCACATAATTTTGAGAAATGGATCACCACAATTTTCACCAAACTGGAAAAAGACTCAATTTTGGTGATGGATAATGCACCCTATCACAGCAGAAAAAAAGAAAAAGTGCCAACAACCGCATCAAGAAAGGTTGATATTCAGAAGTGGTTAAATGAAAAAAATATTGCTTTTGAAGAAGCAGAATTAAAAGCACAATTATTAATAAAAGTTAAATATGAAAAACACAAATACCAATCCTATGTTGTGGATGAATTAGCTAAGGAAAATGGTGTTACAGTATTGCGCCTGCCGCCATATCACTGTGAGCTCAATCCAATTGAATTAATATGGGCTCAAGTTAAGGGGTTTGTAGCTGAGAAAAATAAAACTTTTAAAATGGCTGACCTAAAAATTCTTTTGCCAGAGGCTTTAGCTAGTGTAACTGCAGAGAATTGGAAACAATGCGAAGGCCATGTTATAAAAGAGGAACAGAAAATGTTTAAATTAGACAAAATAATGGATGATACCACTGATCGTTTTATTATTAATGTGACAGATAGTTCATCAGATTCAGAGTCAGAATAGAGGCTATTAATATGTGATTATAAATAATATGATTTTAATCTTTGAAATAAAAGGTTTTGCATCTATGAGTCACGTGGTTTTTTTTGTTTACCCTTTTTTAACTACCTAAACCTATGGAGTATAGTACTTTTTATTAATTTCTTTTCACAGTTGATGCAGTTTTGCGACATTTTTTATTGACTTAATTTTGAATTAAATAAAGACTAAACTAATGCTCAAACCAATAAAACCCATGTACTACTCACCGACAGAAAGTGAACTTCCGATAATTCTTTCGGTTAGTCCACAGACCAAAATCATGCGTGCTTGCTATTATTTTGTAATAAAAAAAAAACTATTAACTTGTTGTTAATCATTTTCGTCATAATTATTTAAAAAAAATAACTTTATTTTAAAAATTACGAACGGAACCCACTGTAATTTTATTTGTACTAGGAGAGGAATAAATTCCGAAGAGGTGTATTGAAATGATGTTTTGGGTTCAGTTGAACATTAATTGTTACTAAATCCTTTTTCTATTCTAAGTTCTAATGGCAAATAATAATGTTTATTTAAGCAATTTGTGGTAGGATGCACGTAAGGATTCCATTTTTATTATCAATTCAATGGTACGAGCTGACGATTTTTCGAAACAATAAGCAACTCGATTCAATAGATGGATCGAATCTCCTGGATCGTATGTGTAAAAATTATTATGATAAGGGCATAATAAGTTCATATTTGCCCAAAGTATTGTGCTGACAATCATAAACAGCGAATAGGTAGGTTTATCTATTTCAAACAAGATTAATTACATAATATGCCGACACTTTTTAACTTGTCCGCATGTTTATGTTAGCACTAAGCAAAGATTGAAACATTTTACGGTTTGATAGAAGTTCTTATTTCGAATGTAATAGCTGTATTTTATAAATTAATCGCTCGGCGTCGGTCATATTCTTTATTAGTTTAGTTAGTATTGTTATGTTAACCGACTACATCTGTAGCTGTACCATCTGTATGAAAGTCATTAAATTACACCGGAAAGGTTATCAATTATTATTTATTAAAAGTTTAGGCGTTGTACAGTGTAAACACGTACAAATTTGACATCATTGTGTCAGTACTTTACTTGCTACGCGTAGTCTATACTTTAGTACACAAATATCATTCAAATCGCGTGCACTCATTATCATTCAATTAATTATCAATCAATAAATCTTATTATTACGTATTCCTGCGTATCACTCAAAACTATCATCTTTAAAAGGTGTAAAGACCCTACAGGCGTACCTACCTACCTGACTGGCAACTATAAATATGTCATAAAATAAAGGTGTGTTAAATGTTATTTAAAATTTTGATTACAATTTTTAATGAATTTTTAGAAGATCGATTCAAGAGCACGGGATTCGATCTGTGAATTGAATAAATAGGGGGGTGGAAGATTACTTTGTAAATAATAATTATCTACAAAGTAATCTTCTACAAAAGGACAACTACGTAAAAAAACAACAAGTGTGTAAATGATACACGTGACAATGCAAGCAGGTTTATTTAGATAAATTTGATACCTAGACTAATTAATTGTATTGTAGCTAGTTTCCAAAAATAATCAAAGTTTAGGAAAAGTCAGTAATAATATTTTGTAAACAAAAAATAAAACATGCGGAACCTTTTATTCAGAAATACCAGGAGTAAGAGGTTTATTTTTATTTACAAATAGTTCACTGACACCGATCAGCTGACTTAGTGCTAGTAATGTGCTTATTTCAATTTGAAAAGTTCGGTTTCTGGTATCAATGTATTAAAAATACTCATTACTTCCGAACATGTAGAGATAGGATTAAAAAACCCTTCCAATATCATTTGATATCACCCAAAGAAGCCGTGCCCTTGGTATGAAAATAACCTCTCGGTTACACGTTGTAGAGGTCAGTGTGTGGGTAAAATAAAATCTTTAAAGTTACAAGTGTTTTATTTTTATATAATACTAGTACTCACGCGGGGCTTCGCTCTCGTGGATTCTATCACGGTAAAAACATAACTCTCCTTTTTTGCAGTCGAGTAAAAAGTAGCCTATAACCTTCCTCAAGCTTCAAGCTACTTCCATACCAAATTGCATCCAAATCCACCCAGTACTTTCGAAGATTAGCCCGTTCAAGCAAACAAACAAACAAACTTTTCCGCTTTATAATATTACTAGCTGTGCCCCGCGGTTTCACCCGCGTATAATCCTGCTACTATTATTAATGTGTAATTTTATGCGTCAATCTAATTCGCAATGGATAGAGAATCTCGAAGTAAATATAGTTTAATTTAATGATATTGTCAAGAATACATTTAGAGTATTTTTAAACTGCTGACCCGATCTCGTTCAAACCAATTTTAATTGAAATTTTTATTAAGATCTACAGCATATATTTTGTTTTGGTTTTTGACTCCATTATTATAAAAGTAGCAGGAGGTGGGGGGTGAAACACATTTTACCACTTTGGAAGCGTATATCTTTCGACTGACTCGCCCATGAAGAATTCCGTAGCTATGCTTGCTAGCATAGATTAACGTAAAAAAAATGCTGTTATCATAATGTTTATATGGCAAAGTTTTATTTGCGGAATTTGCAAATGTGAAAATGAAATCTCAAAAACTGTATCTCGTTCGAATCAATTAGTTAAAAGTTTTCATTAGAATCTACAGCATATTTTTTATATTTTACACTTTATTATTTTAAAAGTTAGAGACACATTTTACTGCTTTGGCATTTCCAAAGTAGTAAAATGTGTCCCCAAATATATCTTTCAAACGATTGACTGACAAAAATTATTACATGAACCTCAGTATTATTTTTAAAGGTCTATATATAGACGCCGACACCCGCATAGGCGTACAGGCTTGATGTAAAAAAAAATTTTAGTTTTAGTTCCATGTATGGGGAGCCTCCCCTTATTGTTTTTTTTTTACATTATTTTCGCATAAAAATCGGAAAGCGGTTTGCAGAATACATCTATATATCAAGTTTGAACTCTGTAAGTCTGTAGTCATAATAATATCGGAATAAAATGACTGTGACATACGGAAAGACGGCCAGATAGACATGACGAATAGTATAAGGGTCCGTTTTTTTTGCTATTCGGCTAAGGAATCCTAACAACATCGCTTTTAAACTATGCCAACGTTATTCAACATTCGTCTGACCCGTTTTTTCGGGTGGGAAAAATCATCGAATGACTTCTCTCGCTCTAAGTGGAGCGAGAAGGAGTGTCAGACTTCTACTGACTATAAGCCCACCCAGTTACTTCAGCTGCCCTTGCCTTCCGGGGCCGCGGTATCTCATTACAACACCTTTAAACTAAACGATGACATAAAAAATGGGAAAAACAAAACAACACCCTATCAAAATTACTTATTCAACTAAAGAGAAAGTAAAATATAAATATTCAAATGTATAGATACAAAAATACACATCTGACGTAAAAGAATCTGAAACAATTTTACATAGGAAGTCTCTTAGCCAAGAAGTCGAAATGAAACCAAGATAAGGTTCACTATCAGTGCGGTATCTATCGTGGAGTGGTAGAGTATGCGAGTCATGCTCAACGCGTCGCGTCGTGCATCCCCGGGCCGCCGCGCCGCGGCCGTTTCGGTGAATAGCGTTGTAGAATAATTTTAATTTTACATTTTCTCCTAAACTATAAGTCCAAATTATATACTGTAAAAGGCAAAGATAATCTTCATAAAATTGTCTTGATGTTGAAATTACTTTCAAACGCAAATATTAATATGGCTGCATAATAATAATACTACAAAGACATTCCTTATTTTTTAAATATTTTCTTAACATAATTTGCCTTATTGTGGATTATTTATAAAAGTTAGATATGCAGTACCGCGGACTTTTTTTTAGATCTACATAAACCCTACATTTTTGTAGTACATGATCTTTACGTATAACTCAGCATTTCGCCAGCTCACGCGATTATAGTAATTTAGCGGCATATTTTCTTCCGACTTACTTCACCAATACCTTTATTGTAGGATAACCGAGAGGAGCAGCGTAATGCTAGATAGCCTATAGCCTTCCTCATGAAACTGCCTATCATAATCAGAAAGAATTTTTGAAATCCACCCAGTACTTTCGAAGATTAGCGCGTTCAAGCAAACAAACAAACAAACAAACTTTTCCGCTTTATAATATTAGTATAGATTTTATAAATTTCTTACCCTTTCTAAATTCTCGGTTATTAAATTTTAGTGTAGAAAATATCCTCAATCCAATAAAAAGTTTTATTAGATATTGTTTTGGGAAACAAGGGCAGGGAGAATCAAAATGTATGTTATTTAAAATTACATAAAGAGTACTACCCGGCCTTTGCTTCATATTTTTTTCAAAATTATTAATAAACATAGTCTCAAGTTCTCTTACATAATTATGAAACGCATCTGTTGGCACTTTTAACTTTCTGTAAAAAGACGATGTTTTGTTGAATGCTTTAAAATGGATAAACAATCTATTCGTAGATTCATTTAAATCAAGAATGTTCTGTAATTCAGCAACAAAGTTGGGACAGATATGCTTCTTGCTACATTTATTTTATTTATTTATCACTTACCTTTCTTCATTGACAGGTAAATGGAAAAATGTTAGGTGTTTATCCCTTCTTTTACTTGATTTGCACCCATCTACAGCACATAAGGCACCAGACGGCATCGTAGGTATGTGCACAAACGAATTTAGGTAATGATTAAAATTGAACAACGTGCTTGCGCTTCGCTTGTGAAAACCGCACTGAATTTGGTCCGCAAACGGCCCGAGACCGCTCGGCCGGACGGTAGGTAATTATAGGGTGCAAGTACATGGAGTGACGAAGCCCTGGCTAAACCCCAACGCAACTTGGAGTCACTTAAAGCAGCCCTGATTAAAGCAGTCGCCAATATTGACATGAACGTCGTGCGTGCTTCGATTGATGACTGGCCTTGCAGATTGAAGGCTTGTATCGAAGCAAAAGGAGGACATTTCGAATAATTTTAATGTGGTTTAAATCTGTATTTTATACCCTTTCATTTGATATATAAATAGTTGTAGTGCGTAACTCATTGTGTCATTTATATAAATTTCCATATGTGACAAAACTTATGACCAGACTACGTATTTTTAAATTAATATCAAAGTAATTTTACTTCATTTATACTGTAATTTGATCTCCTATTTTTCATTATACAAGTAATGCGCACTCTGTAAATGACGAATTCACTTATTTGTCTAATTTTGTATTGCCTATAATTAGAGCGCGATTATCAAAATTATCTCGGATTAGTTGTTCAAAATAGGGAAGATGCAAATATAATATTTATGAAAATTTTATGATTGAAATGTAAAAAAAATAGAAAAGAAGGGCCACTGCAACATTTTTATTTTACATAATGTTGATTTTTAACAATAATTACGAATTAAAAATGACTTGAAACGAAGCGTATTTCAAAACACCAATCAGCGTTTAGTGACGTCACTCCTGTTATAACAACTTATTTGAGGTTATGGTTGTAAAAGTGAATATTATTTTACGGGAATACTAATTGCGTTTTTTTAATAAAAATGGAAGTTGGGTTTATCAAAGCAGACTCCAGGAATCTAGGAAAGTTATTTAAGTTATTTACCAAAAGTTAGTGTTGACATGGTTGTAACTTTTTTGTCGAAAGTGCAGAGTTTTCAAGTGTAGAAATGAAAGGGACTAAATTACTACGATATGTATAAAATCATAGTTGTTTAACTTTGTATTTTATTCAGCGGCTTCGACATATATGAGTTATTTCGATCGTTCGTTTATAAGGATATATAGACACCTGTACACCTTTATCATTGGATATTTTAATATTTTGAGAACCATGTGTTTCTGTGATTAATGAACACTGAAGATGGATCTAAAACATGAAAGACATAATAATATACTTAGTTCTTCATTAAAAAGCATTATCCTTATATTATTATAAATTTGAAAGTTTGAATGTTTATTTGTCTCTAGTATAAGAATAAATCTGAAAGAATAAATCAAAATTATACCCGGTGTATTTTCAATGCTTTCAAGAATTTCACGTTTTTTCTTTTTCATTATTACTGATCTAGGTTTCAGTGGCATCATTCTGTTTTGGCATTCAAAAATATGAGGTACCACACCTTTTTTCAGGAAAAGTTTTCCTGCACACATTTTAAACTTTATCCAATTTTCGACGTCGTTCTCCAACTGTAAAATTAAAATGATGTTATAGATAAGTTTTGTAAGTATTGGGTAGGTAACTAATGTGTTTTTGCGTACAAGCGATTAACTACAAAATATAACAAGTATATTCGCCGACTTACATCAAAGTGATCTTCACAGCATCGAATGGTGGTCACAATTATTCTCCAATAATTGTCATTTCTCTTTGTAGCTTGAAACCACTTTTCTTTCTCAGTTTTGGGTCAGAAGGTCCAGTCACAAACAATTTATTTGGAAACTTTGTTGAAGTAGTTGGACACATTGGTACAAAACATGAGTCACCACGGCTTTTTTCAGAATATTAGTGGTATTTTTATAATCGCCTGATGTTGATGGATAGTCCACTTTAAATTTTCACAAAAAAAAATCTCGAAAGTCGAAAAAATACGCATAAGTATTAGCCAGCGACGAACAAGTACGACCAGTGACAGACAGGAATGACGTCATCGGAACTATAGGTCCTTTTTCGCGCGAAAATTTAAACTGTCAATTTCAAACCTCATTTTTTCCGATAAATTACAAAGATTTATTTTTTTAATATATTTGTGGTCTATTCTACATGGAATTCTTTAAAATGAAAACATAAATAAAAATATTGCATCTTCCCTATTGTGTACTTACTCGCAATATCTTCAAGTTGAGCCATGCTGGCTTCGTCTAGCAGCGGCGGTAATCTTTTGGAAAAGAAGTCTTTGAGCGCAGTCGCTACTGCATTCACTGGGATGTCCAGCGAGTCTAGGTCCACTTTGGGATCTGGGGAAAGATTGCGTATGTTATTACTAGCGACCCGGCCCGGCTTCGCTCGGATAATAGAGTTAATTTTTGCTTAGATTGTGAGCGACGTCTTCGCTTCGCTTAATCGATATTTTAACTATTTAATTTCTCGTCCGGTAAATTTTATTTTGCGATAACTCATAAGATATTCATTTTATTGACTACTAAAAAGCAATTTTTATCTACATTTAATGCTCAACGTATCTACCGTATTCAATTGGATAAGAAATAACACTGTGCTGTTAAAAATAGCTTCGGAAATAACCCATCATTTTATTGTAATATGTAAAAGAAATAAATGGTTCTTGTGGGTTATCCTTGGGAGATAAACATATGCCATCACGGACTTTTTGTAGGTCTATAAAAGAAGATCAACTCCACTATACATTGTTTTGATATAACTCAAAAGGTTTTGGCAGCGTTTACGATTAAAGCTTCCGATCGGCTTAATTTTTTCCGACTTGTTGAACTAATATCGTCGTATTTCATCCAATTTACACAAAATCTTAACTTATTTATACACTTTAAACCTTCCTCTTGAATCACTCTATATTTAAAAAAAACCCGCATCAAAATCCGTTACGTGGTTTTAAAGATCTAAGCATACAAAGGGACAGACAAACAGCGGGAAGCTACTTCGTTTTATACTATGTAGTGATTGTCGTATCTAATCGTTGAGCTCCTTAAGTTCAAGTTTATACAATAGCTCAGTTTGTAAGAAACTTTCTGTACTAATCTATATGATTGGCTTTCCTTTAATAGAATATAATTACTAACATAGTATGTAAGTTATGTTTTGTTATCTCTATACATGCCATGCCTAAGAAAAAGAGTATTGACAGACAGACAAACGGACAAAAAATTGATCCAATAAAGGTTCAGGTTTTTCCTTTCGAGGTAAGGGAGTTGGACAAAGATTAATTAATTGACTGACCTTCATAAAACTTGGTGAACAGCATATCGACATGCGCTCTGTTGCCGGGCACTCGGTACAATCCCTCCGAAGCGAGCCCTTCGCGCTCTATGAACTCGACGCATTTCTCTACGAACAGAGGTATACCGTGGTTGCCCTGAAATAAGAAAAAAATAGGTTTTTTTATTATAGAGCCACAACCCTGGAAATTAATGTTATCTGACACAGGGTTATTGGTAAAACACTAAAAACATCCTCAGGACTATTAATAATTCATCATATTTTATTTCATCAGATTTTCACATATAAATTAAAATATTTCAATAGAATGCTCAAATGTTACGCAGTCTGATATGCAAAAGAAAACGCTAGTAATTAATGTAGGTAACTGATAGTACAAAAGGCAGCGGAGGGGATCTTGGAGGTTTGTTCTTTTTTTAGTAAATTTCTAAAAAGACATAGAACAATTTTTTTTGTTTATGATGTTAGTATACAGTCCTGCGAGATTTAACAACATCAATAATATTACTAAGAAATCTAAACATTTTAAGCTAACAAACAAACAAACGTAATGCTCTCTCTTAAAATAGTCTGGAGTAACTGCCATCCAGGCGTGGCTTATAGTGGCAAGATTGGAAAGCAATCAATTGACTGCGAACCCAAATAGCCCGCTCTAAGTACAACTTTGCGAATGCGGTTCTCCTGACCAAATCATATCCCTAGAGTGTACAAAATACTCCTTTTGAATCTATCTATACTAACATTATAAAGCGGAAAAGTTTGTTTGTGCGATTGTTTCAACGCGCTAATCTTCGAAATTCGTAGGTGTATTTGGATGAAATTTGGTGTGGATGTAGCTTGAAGTTTGAGAAAGGTTCCCGACTGCAAAAGAGGGTTATGTTTTTATCGTGATAAAGTCTATGGGAGCGAAGACCCGCGTAACTGCTAATATAAACGACATGAGGCCGCCACTAGCGTGGGCCCAGTATATATACTGGGCCCAATTTATAAAAATAATTGATTTACCATCGATACGAAGAAGAAAAAGCCCCACCCCTCACACTACTGCCGTGAACCCGCTTCAGACACAAGAATATTTACCTCAGTTGGAGGGGTTAACATGATTTCATGAATGATGAGTGAATTCTCTAGTTTGATAACAGAGTACATGAGTTTTCATCCCTGGGACGCACATGTCAAATAGCAGCTTGATGCGCTTACGTCGATAAAGAACTGCACCAATACGCTCATCGAAAATTATGCACTGATAGCATCAATGATCCAAAGCTTTGAACATTGACAAGAAGTTGTCTGTCGGTTTATCATTGATTCACTCACTACAAATCCGCTATCATCAGAAAACAAGTTGTAAAAGCATTACCAGTAACCATCTCACCCATAGGCATCAACAAAGGGGTTGAAATACCTTTCGGAGTCTGTGTTTCATGAAAGCTACAACCTGGAGGTCTTGAGCTTAATTCAGGAGTGAATAGAGTACTTCTAGGTAAACGTGCTCTATCGTCGATCACATCTTCGCTTGCTACTAGATGAAATTGTGGCCAAATTCAAGCTTACCATTTAAAATGCATCATTACCAGTTTAAATGTACTTCGTGCATAGTGATAGTGTTATTGTTTATAAAAATATATGTTAATATATAGTTAATTGTGTAATAGAATGTATAAGATTTAATTGCCTATCATGTAATTAGAAAAATATGTAAATTATTTTGGGCCATATAATCCTGAAATAAATAAAGAAATAAAAACTAAAATCATATACGTAGTGTTCTTACCTGTGGCCCCCAATTTTGTGCAGACTGCGTGTTGTTTACTTGAGCCGCATTTTTCTTCGAATCTTTACTCTTAGAGAATTCCTTAAAACAAAAATTGGCATAATGGTATTAATGTGAACCAGACTATCAATGTGCATCTTAGAAACCTACGCGAAGCAAAAACTTTGTATTTTTTAGTTTGAAATTCGGCACAGTTAAAATTTATATGGAGAGGGAGTAAAGCTTTGTTTTCCTAGGAAAGCGGTGCCGTCATATAGCGGCCGTAATATTACGGACGCAAAAAGGCGGCCGTCTTTACGGTGACGACATGTGGAAAGTTCCACGGCCGTTCATTTCATTTCATTTCATTTATTCAAAAACAATTTACATTGTGTGCGAATATAAAAGCTTAACAACTAGGTACACATGCAGTAAAAACTAATAATTGAATTGCTTATAATGGGACTGATAACAATAAAAAATATAAGAAAATAACGGTAATAGTAATGTCAAAAAAAAAAAAATAGAATTATACAACAAGAATTTAAAATAAAAATACTGAAATCTTGAAAACAAACAATGTCAATACATTTCAAAAAATTAAAATTATTATTAATAGTTTTAATAAATAAGTAATAACAATGTCAACAAATAATAAATAATTTTAATCTAGTATTTTACAAATCCTTTACAGAGTAGGGGCATTTCTCCAACAGGAATCCCTTGAGCCTTGCTTTGAACGAGCTTGTATATAATATGCTTTTTAATTCAAGCGGCAACCTATTAAATATTTTAACTGCCTGGTACAGTGGACTGTGTTTAACAATGTTAAGTGTCGGAATGAGTTTGCTATCTAAATCTTTTCTACGTGTTTTTTCCCTTACCAGTCTTTCTTCATGAGTTTCAAAGTAGTAAATGTATTTCTTTAACGTGGATAAAAGTACCAATATATACAATGCAGGCACTGTGAGGATGCCAAGTTCTTTAAAATATGGTTGACAGCTTTCCCGTTGCGAAGTACGAACAATGGTTCTAATTGCTCTTTTCTGGAGAATGAACGCCCTTTGAAAATTATAATTGTAGCTGTTACCCCAAAACTGTATGCTGTACCGTAATCTAGACTCTATTAGCGCGTAGTAAACTAGTTTTAGAGCTTCTAAACTTACTGCATCCCTAAGAATTCGTAGAGCATAACACGCCGATGATATGGATGAATCAAGTGCTACTAATTCTTTTTTCCAATTTAATAAATCATCTATATATATTCCTAGAAACTTTACTTCCCTGACAAGCTGAATTTTAACCTTATTTAGTTCAATATCCATACTATCTTTATTACGTGCAGTCGTTTTAAATAACATTATATTCGTTTTTTTCACGTTAATTATAAGTTTATTCGCAGTAAACCAAGAATGAAAAACAGCTAGAGCTGCATTAACTGCATCACTAAGCGTTTGAATGTCATTTGCTGATACAACTGCATTTGTGTCATCCGCAAAAACTATTAGTTTTATGTCAGGTAATATTTTATTAAAATAATTTATGAGATCGTTGGTAAATATAATAAATAATAAAGGTCCTAAGATCGATCCTTGAGGCACACCAGCTGTAATATTGAGCAAGGATGACTTATAACTTTTTTTACACCTATTAAATTGCGTGTTTTCGACTTCGACAAACATTTTCCTATTTTTCAAATATGAAGAGAAGAGTTGTAAAGCTTTACCTCTTACACCATAGTGCTCAAGTTTAGCGATAAGTAGTTCAAAGTCAATAGTATCGAAAGCAGAGCTTAAATCTAGAAAAATACCAGCTGCCTTCATTTTACGATTAATTTGGTCAACTACATCATTTATTAATGTATAAATAGCATCTCCAGTGCCAACACTCTTCTGGTATCCATACTGTCTATCACTTATCACTTTGTTTAAATTAAGATGTTTACTTAAACGATCCTTTAAGACTTTTTCAAAAAGTTTTGATAGCGTGGGTAATAAGGAAATGTGCCTGTAGTTTTTTGCATCCGTTTTTGGACCCTTTTTATGAATAGGAATGATCTTAGCTACTTTTAATTGTTCCGGAAATATACCTTCCACTATGCACTTATTATAAAACGTGGAAAGTGGCCCTGATAAAATTTGCAAATTGTCTTTAATAACTGAAATCGGAATTTCATCGTACCCACAAGATTTCTTATTTTGCATACTGGTAACGATCTTCGAAATTTCAATAGGAGTAGTAAGTTTAATATCCATATCATTATTCACTCTTGCCGTACTTTGCTGAAGAAAAGTTACGGCATCTTGGCTATGGCGTTTAGTCGTTACATATTTGTGATCAAATTGTTTTACCAGAAGGTCAGCCACTTCCTCCGGATTGTCTATGATTTGGTTGTTTACTTTTAGTCTAATTTCCGTTTTCCTAGCTTTAACCCTGTTCGTACTTTTGTTTATTACTTTCCAAATTTCCCTACTTGAATTTCTAGATTTACAAATACTTTCACTTATAACAAGTTTTTTTGCCTTCGAAATAACCCTTCTATAAATTCTAACGTATTTATTTCTATAGTTGAGAACACTAGAATCAATTTTATTTCCACCAGTACATAATAAACGTTTCATTTTACTCGAAGTTTTTACACCTTTTGTAACCCATTTTAGTTGAAAACAGTTTTTTTGATTAATTTTTTGCTCCCGTCTCTTAAAACTACAATGAAAAATCTTATTAAAAGTCTTAAGAAAAGTGTTGATTCCCATATCATCCCAGCCAAGTTCAAGTATTCGTTGCCTAAAAGTTAAACCATTTTTACTATTAAAAACTCTCCTATTTATAGTGATTACATTATTGCTATTAAAATTGTCAATAACATTTTCCATTAAACACACTGTCTGCTTCATCGCTATCTAGTGTATTACATTCTCTTTGGAAACGTTCACGAAACCATCTGACACCGACAAGACGGCCGTCATGCAAATGGCGGCACCGCTTTTTGACGTTACGGTGTCAGTTGCCGCTCTCTAGGAAACCGCGCCATTTTGTTTACATAGACAACGTTCTAGTGACGTCATTCACCGCTGTATTACGGCCGCTATATGACGGCACCGCTATCCTAGGAAACCAAAGCTTTAGGAACGCCAAAAAATTTATATACTAATCCATTGGTATTGGTAACAATCTAAGTAAGGGTCTAAATTCGACCAGTGAACAACTGCACTCGTATTAATAAATCCATTTAAGGACTATTTATTTAAAAAAAAAAAAACAGGACCAAATATTTTTTTTATCAAGCAGATTCTATATTCTATTTTTCTATAGACAATTTGAATTTAGAATCCGCTAAACAGTATCGCAACTTTTTTATATAATATTTTTTTTTCAAGTGTTCCTTTTTTATTTATTTAAGGCTGATATCCTCAAAAGATAAGAATTAGGGAAGGCACCGTTTGCCTGAGATACAGGCTATGCCTAGTTCAGGAAACAGCTCCATTGTATAGAAAAGCAATTGCTTTATTAGTCACCAAATCTGGTGGCTAATAAACATCATAATCGTTCGAATTCTTTACTTCTTTGCCAACATGAGTACAGTGGTACCCAACTGATAAGGCGCGTCGTGAATCTTCGTTCGCACAGAAAAGAAAGTATGGCTCCAAAGATTAACGAAAGAACGCTTCAAACTTACAATTAACCTTAGATCACTACTATAAGGTTCATAATACACTGCAGCTGTTAGTTCAGTCTCACTCACGCGTCACGCGCTATCATATTATATTATAGCGGTAAAGGAAACGAAGCGTCATCGGTAAGCCATATCAGTTCGGTACTACTGTAAGAGATATTATACGTGTTTTGTTTATGTTCTCCATGCTCTGCCGTCAAATGGGCATGCAAAACTTTAGACAGAAATAACAGTCGGTTATCATTACCCTGTCTGATTTAGGTAAAGTATATTGTAGGTCTCACCTTATGCCTACGGTCGTGCTTGCTGAACGGATGGTGTCGTCGCCGCGTGTCCGCCGCACTCGACGAGGAGTTATCCTGCGCCGACGATGGGTACTCTCCCGATAACATCTATGAGACGACAGATTTTTGTTTTATTTGTAATTAAAATTGTGGTAATTCCTAGTACAGAGAAATAAACACTTTTAATAACTGTCACCGCATTAGAATCTTTATGCCAAGCTGTACAGCTAAAGAGTCTATGTTTCCTGATAGTTATAACCGGGGGTCTTTAAACCAAGAGTGAATAGGTTACTTCTAGGTAAGCGTGCTTCATCTTCGAACTCATAATCGTTTACCATCAGGTCAGATAGTAGTCAAACACGAACTTAAAATAAAAAAAAAAGTATTTAAAACTGATTGACACAAATGTAAGATATATAAAAAAATACAACTATGAAGGTATTCATAGTTGTATTTTTTTATATATCTTATAATTAATTGTATATTCAACACAATGTGAATTGTTAATGAATAAATAAAATTAAATGGCAAAACAACCAACAATGGAGATTAAACTTCAATTTCTTAACTCGTATATCGGGTATTAGGCAGTAAAAATGTTCATAATGGACTGAAGAAAATAATTACCTTATGCGGAGGTTCGTGATGGGGCGGTGGGGGCAGAGGCCTAGGCCTCCTGGTCTCACCATCAGAACTGCCTTCGCTGGACTCGCTCGCAGCTGCGAAGACAAATAATAAACGTGTAGTAACGTTTGATGCTGCGGTGAATGAGTGGGTCCTCACTCAGTATCTCGGTAAACAATGGTGGGCAGTTTGGGTCTGAGCTCTATAAAATTTATATTACAAACTAGCAGACGCGCGGGACTTCGCTCGTCTTCGGCTTCGTTGACTTTATCACGATAAAACACAACCATCCTTTTTTAAGTCGGATAAAAAATATAACCTTTCTCAAGCTTCAAGCTACTTCCATACCAAATTTCATCGAAATCCACTAAGTATTTACGAAGATTCTAAAAGACTAAAAACCCACCCTGTTCCTTCAACTGACCTTAAATTCCGGGGCCGCGGTATCTCGTTAGAACATTCCCGCAACCCTGGCAGGCAATGACCTATCGCGTCACTAGTGCTTATGACTCTGAGGCAAGGTCATAGGCTTGACTAAGACTTTTGTTTTCGCTGAAAAAACTTTGCACACGAGCTAAGCCATGTAAAAGCGTTGTAAAGTTACCTTTATCCTCCTGCGTCCTGGCTCTGTATCCGGTGGGCAGTTCGGGCGGCCCCACGAACATGCCTAATTTCGGCACACGCGGGCTTTGGACGGCTACCAGGTTGCCTAGTGATCTGTTGACGACCATATCAATGTATATAAATGTGGTAATAAGATAAGATAATTTTTATTGGAACAAAAATACATTTTACAAAATATTTGTGTACGATAATAGCTATATTAGTTAATAACTGTGTCTCAGCTATTAACCCCCATCTCCAAGAGGGAGACGACAGCAAATATAATCACAATATCATCATCTGCTTATCCTTTTCCCAACTATTCAGTAAGATACTAAATTAAGTAAATAAATAAATTCTTTATTTCCAACTAAATTAGGTACAGACGCCAGCACATGAAGCTACCCGAAACTGTCAAATTTTCCCAGTCAACCTTGAACCTAATTTCTTTAACAATAAAGTTGAAAATCTATTGAAGAAATCTGACAGATTGTTGTAGCTTGATGTCCTGGCGTCTGTACATATTTAAAATTGAAATGCCCTGGCTCCTGAACTAGCTGTAAACTGTATGACAGGAGCCAGTGCCCCTTCACTATGATGGAATCGGTTTCCAGGCTAACCGGATGCAGTCTGAGTATTAGTGTTTTACATGGAGCTGTAGCGAGTAGGCAAGTACTCGTACACGATTCAACGCAGCACAGGATCGTATGATCACCTACGTCATATGAGGTGATTAGGGGCGTTAACAAATTAGACCACGCCTCCACAACGTCATCCTTTGTCCGAGCGGCGCGCGCGACAGATGGCCGCCGCTAATCCTTTGTCTTAGGTTGACGCCCCCTCATTAGGATACGGTCAAGTCCGAACCGTTTACAGAAAGGTGGCGTGATGCGGTCAGGTCCGAACCGTTTATAAAAAGGTGGCGTGATTCATTATTATTATTAATTGTTTTTATGTATATAAACCATGCTCGTTGAACTTAAAATACATTCTTCTACTTACCTCGACTCGAGTATCATTGACCATAACTCTCACATTACGAAGTGTACATCAGCACCACTTCAGAGCAACAGCCTATTTGACCACAACCCAGTAGCTGAGTAACACAATACCCATTGGCAAGACCTGTGATGGATTTTCTGGCTTCTGACTACCCATAACGATTGTAAACGATGTTGAAATGACAGCCAGGACCACCGACATATCGTGCTTTCCGAGTCAGATCACACCACCAACTTCCAATCTCCGAGTTACTACTGAGAAATTCCTTACAGAAAAACCCAATAGTACTTTTTTCCAAACCCGGGAATCAAGCTGTCTTTTCTTTTATCCAAAATATTTTTTTTTATTTTATATGTCGGCGTAACAACAATTCGCTGCCCGGCAAAAAAAGTATCATAACATAAAAATGACTAATTCGAGATAACGAGACTTTTACTATTTACTACATGGATAATGTAAAAATTATAGGAGATAACTGAAAATTTTATTTACAAATAGTATGTTTGTGTATATAAACATACTATCTTAAAAGTCTCGTTATCTCAAATTAGTCATTTTTATGTTATGACACTTTTTGTGCCGGGCAGCGAATTCATAAATTATAAGAGTGGATAATTAGATAAACAACTCTGTTTAATAATTTGAGTGTTTTAAAATGAGTTCATAAGCCATTCATTATTTAAACTATGATTATTGAAATGTAAATATAGCGTTGATTCACATAACTTCAATAGTTAAGCTGAAAATGTAAACACGTGGTCAGCAGACGTTAATAAATAAGGCCGCAGTCTGGCTTGAGTCGTTGGACAGTGCGGACCTCTCTAATAAGTGTTTAGGCAGTGCGTTGAATAAAAGAGTCTCAAGAAAATCAAACATGAGTGATCACCAAGACAACATTTGTGACATCACACTTTTTAAAAACACATACGAGGCGGTTTCTCCGTCATACAGAGTTGATACGACAGAGGAGCATTAAATTACACTACGTATACTATATGTGTTTAGTATGAATTGATACAGTTAAAAAATAAAAAGAGCCAAAAAAATTTGTTTTACAAACAAACTAAATAGCTTACAAATCAGAGTAAAACGCAACCACCCTTTGTAAATAAATGTGACTGACCTTAAATACCTAGGTAACAAAGTGGCAACGTAGCGCGGCGTGAGTTATCTCTTGTCTTGGTCAGATTTATCGCTTTAAGGTGCATCTCATCAAAATCATTTGCGACTAAACTACTTCTCCTATTTAATTGATTTTTGGTACAAAGCTTGAAAATGGTACCTAGTATACGCAGTTTAAAGGAAAGCCCCTCGGTCGTATCAACTCTGTATGTTGTTCAATCGTGTGTGTGTTGTGACTGACCTCTTCTTGTAGTGGCGGGGCGCGTGGTGCGCGTTGTGCCGCCGGCGCGAGTGAGCGCGCGCCCCCGCGCTGCCGCCGCCCGAGCCCGAGCTGGAGCCCGAGCTGTCCGTCTCCGAGAACGTATCAACTCTGTATGTTGTTCAATCGTGTGTGTGTTGTGACTGACCTCTTCTTGTAGTGGCGGGGCGCGTGGTGCGCGTTGTGCCGCCGGCGCGAGTGAGCGCGCGCCCCCGCGCTGCCGCCGCCCGAGCCCGAGCTGGAGCCCGAGCTGTCCGTCTCCGAGAACGTATCAACTCTGTATGTTGTTCAATCGTGTGTGTGTTGTGACTGACCTCTTCTTGTAGTGGCGGGGCGCGTGGTGCGCGTTGTGCCGCCGGCGCGAGTGAGCGCGCGCCCCCGCGCTGCCGCCGCCCGAGCCCGAGCTGGAGCCCGAGCTGTCCGTCTCCGAGAACGTATCAACTCTGTATGTTGTTCAATCGTGTGTGTGTTGTGACTGACCTCTTCTTGTAGTGGCGGGGCGCGTGGTGCGCGTTGTGCCGCCGGCGCGAGTGAGCGCGCGCCCCCGCGCTGCCGCCGCCCGAGCCCGAGCTGGAGCCCGAGCTGTCCGTCTCCGAGAACGTATCAACTCTGTATGTTGTTCAATCGTGTGTGTGTTGTGACTGACCTCTTCTTGTAGTGGCGGGGCGCGTGGTGCGCGTTGTGCCGCCGGCGCGAGTGAGCGCGCGCCCCCGCGCTGCCGCCGCCCGAGCCCGAGCTGGAGCCCGAGCTGTCCGTCTCCGAGAACGTATCAACTCTGTATGTTGTTCAATCGTGTGTGTGTTGTGACTGACCTCTTCTTGTAGTGGCGGGGCGCGTGGTGCGCGTTGTGCCGCCGGCGCGAGTGAGCGCGCGCCCCCGCGCTGCCGCCGCCCGAGCCCGAGCTGGAGCCCGAGCTGTCCGTCTCCGAGAACGTATCAACTCTGTATGTTGTTCAATCGTGTGTGTGTTGTGACTGACCTCTTCTTGTAGTGGCGGGGCGCGTGGTGCGCGTTGTGCCGCCGGCGCGAGTGAGCGCGCGCCCCCGCGCTGCCGCCGCCCGAGCCCGAGCTGGAGCCCGAGCTGTCCGTCTCCGAGAACGTATCAACTCTGTATGTTGTTCAATCGTGTGTGTGTTGTGACTGACCTCTTCTTGTAGTGGCGGGGCGCGTGGTGCGCGTTGTGCCGCCGGCGCGAGTGAGCGCGCGCCCCCGCGCTGCCGCCGCCCGAGCCCGAGCTGGAGCCCGAGCTGTCCGTCTCCGAGAACGCTAGGGGCAGATCTACACTTATTACCACTTGTTTATTCACAAACCAATAAAGTCACAATAATTGGTAACAAAAAACGGAAAAAGGCATTTTTTTACATGTAACGTACGGCCGGGTATCATTTCTACGCGGAGTATTGCAGCCACTTGTGGGATGGCTCTGCAAAGTACCTACTTGCTGCATTGGTCTCGATCGAGCGCAGAGCTAAAAGGCTTATAGGCGACGAGGTGCTGGTGGACAAGCTTCATAGCCTGACTCATCGGCGAACCGTTGCTTGCCTGTTGGTTTTCTACAGATTGTACTTCGGGGAGTGTGCGCAGGAGCTCCATGACCTGATTCCTCCATCTCCCTTTCACTACCGGTCTACCAGACGCACGGCTGGGTACCACCCACACTTGGTTGATATGCCGTCTTGTCGTAACAAGCGCTTCTCCTCCACATTTATTGTGCGCACAGCCAAGCTGTGGAATTCTCAGCCGGCTTCTGCGTTCCCTGCCACTTATGACCTTTCAGCCTTTAAAGCAAGAGTAAATAGGCATCTTCTGAGCTCGCTCGTCACATCGTAAACCTCAACTATCGCTTACCATCAGGCGAGATAGAGGTCAAGAGTGGGCTCATTCTTAATAATAAAAAAAAACTTTATATAAAGGGGTGGGACTTAATTTAACAAGGTAATTTTATTTTTTCTAACAATGTGGATAGAATTTAAATTATAAGCAATCATTTAAACCCCTCCAACTAAGCTAAATATGTTTGTGTCTGGAATGGATTCAGAGCAATATTGTAATAGGTGGGATTCGAACCAAAACCTATGGGAAAAGACATTGCCCTCATGATTCGCCTAACAAGCAAGGGTGGTTGCGAATATAATTATGATGTTTATTTCTCGTCACAATATTACATTAGTGACAAATAGTGGTAAATGTTGTGGGGAGACTGGTGCCTGAACTAGGATTGTGGCCTATTTCAGAACACTAGGTGTCCGCCCTTAGATTTTACTTTCATCTTATTTATATTGCGACTGTATTTACGTTCTTGTGTTCTTATTACATAACCCTTTTTCTTTTGCAGTAAAATAACTTTCCTCAAGCTTTAAACTTCCAAACGAAATTTCATCCAAATCCACCCAGTTCTTTCAAAGATTAGCGCGTTTAAACAAACAAAATTTTCCGCTTTATAATATTAGACATTATACAAGACTCTCGCTTAGCAATCCACCTGGCAGTCCGTTATAAGCCTTGACTTTATTGCACTCAAACAAACTAATTATATAGTCAGCTAGGGAAAAGCCTCAGTGTTGTCCTGTTCTCTCGTTTCTCGTTTTTACCGACTTCAAGGCGGTACTTTGTTCGGGTGTCTGTATTTTTTGTATGTATGTCCACCGCTTCCTCCACCAAATGTGGACAGATTTTCAAAATTCCACTTAATTAGTTTCATCACTCCGCGCCTGTCCCGGATCTCAGCGTAGGTAACCTATCAAAACTATTCATTTGCTTGGCAGCGACTTCAACCAGGTGAGAAGGTACCTAGCCTTTATTATAAACGAAATTAGATATCCTATCAAATAGTCTTTCAGATTATTTTTCGCGTTTTAGTACAGAAGTTTGCGAAAGTAGTGTTTGTGTTTGTTTTGAAGTCGGTATTTTTTTTGTTAAGAAGTATTTTTCTCTGTCAATACGGGCCAGTCGCTTCAGCAAACAAACAAATATCCAACAAACATTGTATGTTACAGTGGTACCCAACTGATAAGGCGCGTCGTGAATCTTCATTCGCACAGAAAAGAAAATATGGCCCCGAAGATTAACGAAAGAATGCTTAACTTACAATCAACCTTATATCGCTATTATAAGGTTCATAATACACTGCAGCTGTTAGTTCCGTCTCACTCACGCGTCACGCGTCGCGCGCTAACATGACGGCTGCTGCCGACCAATAGCGGTAAAGGATACGAAGCGCGGTGCGTAAATGAATTTTCTGCGCTGGTACATCAGTAAGCCATATCAGTTGGGTACTACCTACTGTACAATCAATACTCACATGGCTGATGCAACGGCGTCTTCTCATGTCTCCGGTGCCTTCTTAATCTCATCATAGAGGGAGCCTCCATGTATTCGTTTGTTTCTTTGATCTGTACGAATAACATATAAGGAAATTAGTGCCAATTTTTTGCGAGTGTTCTCTCACCTTTTTTTTTTGGTGGGAAAATCATCTCATGACTCCTCCCGCACTGAGTGGGGCGGAAGGGAATGTCTACTGACTTCTACTGACTAAAAACTCTAAAAAAGAATTACTCCATCATGACCCACTTTGACGATAAATCGTTAGAAACGGTAATAATAACAAAGGTTTTCATCCTTTATAGTGCATGCCGCACGTGCAGTATTCCAGTATTTCAGTCAAACGTCCTAAACTTTTTAAATACTGATCAAGCTATGTCGATAATTCTCTGTGTAATTAAATGGTAGATAACAAGGTCGTTACCATGGAAATGTATGTTTACGTGATTGTCAACATAATTATACTTGAGTGCCTGTAAGAATATAATCTTATGGTATCTCAGGATTCAGATTTGTCCATTGTACTTACATGGTATCAAAAATATACTGGACTAACCGCATTTGAGATTAACAGTAGAACCCATTTGGAGCAAATTTAGTCCCGCGATACTATGTCCGATACCTGGTTATTTCTGAGTCATTCAATATTAAAAAAGACATGTGTGCAATTCACACGTGGTAGAAGTGAAACCTTCAAAAAATGTATGTGTCTGTCTCTTTTTACTGTTGCTTTTTCGTTTCATAAATTTTCAAATCACAACGATGCTAAAGAAGTTTTCACTTCAAAAATCCCCCCCCCCCTTAAACCCTCACCCCCCACGAGACCCTCCCCCCTCCCCTTAAGGCTACCTCACCCCCCACGACCTAACTTCGTTCCCGTGGTCGCAAGGTAGCCGAGTTTACTCATTTTAAAGGGCATCAAAAGCTGTACCACTTGGCCCCAACAGAATTCCAAAATTCGGCAATTTATGTGTCTGTCTCTTTTTACTGTTCGTTTTCGTTTCATAAACTTTCAAATCACAACGATGCTAAAGAAGTTTTCACTTCAAAATTTTTAACGAAAAACCCCTCGTCTAGACTAAATCAACCCTTGTGAATTATAGAGGATTGGTTCGGCCCGCGACTTCATTCCCGTGAATTATATTTATTCCAAGATGTATTTATTCCAAGCCGTATTGTATTTATTCCAGGATGTCAACTACCTACGTACCAAATTTAATTCAAATCCATTCAGTAGTATAGTAGTAGTATATACGTGAAAGAGTAACAAACATCCATAACATCCATCCTCACAAATATTCGCATTTTTATTATTAGTAAGATTTTGTTTATTTTGTACTTTTGTGTTACGCAATGGACTAAAAACTTATTCAAAAGCTAAAAGCTATAAAACTGCTATTTTTTAAGTGCAGGCTAAAAACATAAGTTTTTTTCTCAGAAATAACTAGATATCGGACACGGACATAGTATCCCAGGAATGATTTGCTCCAAATGTGTTCTACTTTAACCCCTTAGCAGGAATGTATCGTATTTTCAATCACCATGAATATCCATTGTTAATGACTTACCTGTGCGTACTGCGCGTCGAGTTCAGTCTCCGAGCTCACTCCTGACGGGTGATGGTGGTGAGCTCCTTGCTGACCGCTTGAATGGGTCCAGTTGGTTCGCTGTGTCTACAATAAATTATATATTTTGTTAATAAATTAATTAAAAAATATATATGAGATACTGGTTTCCGTTTCTGGTTTCCCGAGTAAGTCTCAATCCCGTGGGAATTTCGGGATAATAAGTTCCCAGGGTCCTAAACTATTCCCATGCCAAATTTCATGTAAATTGGTTCAGCGGTTTAGGCGTGACAGACAGACAGTTACTTTCACATTTATAATATTAGTATCGATGGAAGTACAATGTAGCAATAAGTAGCAATAAGTACTAGGATCGAAAGCTGTTCGTTTGTAACGGTTTGGTTGTAGTTTTTAATAATAATAGTTGATCACATAATCGCATTAGGTGATAAACCTAAGCTAATGTCCATGATGCTTCATGGTCTGTGTAATAACAGATTGGATTGTCCAGACATCACCAATAACCTATGTTACATTGTACCTAGAACTGTTATGCGTCGAGAGGCGCGTGTGCCTCAGCTTTACAATACCGCAAGGTGTAGAACTCACGCTGGTGCACGGGCGCCTCTAAGACGCATTGTTGATACGTATAATACCCACTTCATTGATTTGGATATATTCGCGCTTACACACTTTAAGTTCAAAAAGATGGCTATTGAATCTTTAGAATAGCCCTTTTATACTCACTATATAAAAATACGCACGAGTAGATACTACTTACTTTTCTGTAATAACAACGCACGTATTAATTTATCCTTAAACCATTATTCCGCGGACATTGATGTGGATTACACGTTTACTTATTTATACATTTCTATATCTACACACTTATATTGTAATGTGTAACTGTTTTATGTCCCAATAAAGTAAAATAAAATAAAAAAATAAAAAATAAAATAAAACCTGTACAGATAAATGTATGGGAAACAAATAAATAAAATTTAAAATTACCTTTTCAGCGTCTTAAGTACGGAAGCTTAAGGGAACATCTCGACAATGAAACAAAACCTTGTTTGACTAAGAAAAATGCTGAAATATAACTGAGTGAAAAAAAAACAACTGTTATTTTTACACTAGCAGTCGCGCAGGGCTCGCTCCCGTGGACTTAAATCATGATAAAACATAACTTCCTTCTTTTGCAGTCGGATCTTTGATCTTGAGGAAGGTTAAATGCTACTTTGTAGCATTTAACCTTCCTCAAGCTTTAAGCAACTGCCATACCAAATTTCATCCAAATCCACCCAGTACTTTTGAAGATTAGCGCGTTCAAACAAACAAAGAAACAAACTTTTCCGCTATATAATAATAATAATAATAATAATATACTTTTTATTTCAGACCAAGGATCCATTAAAACTTGTTAGTATAAACTTAAAAACTATGTTAGTAGGAACACAAAAATAAAAAGCTTACACAAAACAAAAATAAGACACACAAACACACTCAATTTGGCACATGAACTCCCGCTCTCACGTGTACACCCACCCGGTGCCTGAGAAAAGGACCATCATTTTTTTCCGATAATACGATATCCGATACTGTTGGTGCTGACTCTGAATCGCTGCAGCATCGAGGCACATCGCTTGCGCATGATAGCATAGAAATCATCCAGCCGCAAACATACCTGATGCGCTGCAAAACCTAGGCAACCCCAACAGCATTCTCAACACATTATTGTACTGAATGCGCAGAGCGTTGTAAGCCTTCTGCGTATACCTCCTAATCCACAGGCCGCATGAGTAAAAAGATTGGCAGTATGCCCTGAACAAAGTCAGCTTTACTTTAGCAGTACATCGTGCAAACCTGCGAGCAAGCATGTTGCCTCGGTCTGCCAACGCCCTGCGATCCCTGTCAATATCCTTGTCATCTGTGAGAGAATCCGTGATCACGTGCCCGAGGTATTTGATGTGCGTGACTACTTTGAGCGGTGTTCCTCGCAAAGTTATGGGCGGAACATTGACAGGTATCTTATTGCGCGCTTTAAATACAATGACCTCACTTTTGGTGGCATTATACCTGAGCCCGTGAATCTCCGCATACCCCTCACAGACTGCCAACAGTTAGTATTAGTATAGATTTAAGAAAGAAGGAACGTACCTTTCTATCAGACCTGGAGTGCGCAGGAGGTCCGATAGTGATATGCTGCAGGGCATCGCTGACCATCGTGTAATTGTTCATGTCCAATTTGCCGGGTTGCTGCGCGAAAACGGACATCTATCACTCATTAGTAAGGTCGGTATTAGTAAAGGAAATTGGTTAGTTGAAGAACATAGAATAACAATGGCCTATAACTGTAATGGCGTTCTATAACGAACATTTTAGAACATTGGTTCTACTTAAAAGAAGATAAAGAGACTTGTGTGTAAAATTCATATTACTGGCAATCTTGTTAACACCTCCAACTAAGCTAAATATGCTTGTGTTCACGGGAATAGTGAAATGGTGGAACCATTTCACTATTAATACTAATATGATCATTAATTATGTACCCTGTCGGGCACAGCGACGTAGTATATCATATTGTTACGAGCTGGGATTCGAGACAGAAATAATTTTCATCAATTAAACCAAAATTAACACAGCTATTCACACAACAATACTTGTCGCTTAACACTTAAATCGCACCGAAACTCTCTGCGTTCCTTTGCGATCTATTTATACCTCGATGTATGTGTTCTAGAACATTCTTGTACAATCGACTCACTACCAATACTGCCAAGGATGTTCTGGAGATACTCAGTACTGCTACATGCCGCCAGGTGGCGTTGGTGTCTCGAACATTCTAGATGTCGGTCGAAGTTTCTCGACGTACTTAGCTAAGCGACTGGCGTAACAATATTATAGACCAATAGAAAAAGTAAGTCACTGACAGTACGGTATGGTATTTGTATTAGTTTAGCTTGTGAATAATGGTGTTAACTTGTGTGGTAATAGTGTTAAAGGCCTTTATTAGCAATAGTATTCATTAAGATAAGATTGATTTGTTTTAAAGCAATATACAGCCTTGGCCAAAAGTATTAGGCACCCCAATAAAACACAGATTATACAAAACGTATTCAAAAAAGAGCTTATATTTTTAACAAAAGCCAAGGTAGGGCCGCCAAACGATAATTAAAACAATGGCAAACGAAATTCTATGGGCCATAAAATATCTGGTGAGCAAAACCCATATAATGTGTATTTAAAAAAATATACTCATTATTATTATCAGTATTCCTTTGCTATTCATAGCGTAAAGAAGCTTCCGTGTGTGATTCAGTGGTGAAATTTACATTCCCCTTTTTCGAAAATGCCAAAAAAAGTGAACTTTGCTACGAAAAACGAATAAAAATCCAGTTATTGCATGAACAAGGGAAGTCCCAAGTAGAGATTACCAAACTTGTAAAATGTTCGCGGTACGCAGTGCAATCTGCTATTAAACGGTTTGCGGAGACTGGTTCTCACGCAAATAAAATACGGACTGGCAGAAAACGCATGACTACTGAGCACCAGGACAGGAAACTCATCCGCGATTCTCTACAGGATCTAAAAAATCTTCTGAGCTTGCTGCCGCCCTATCCGACGAAATTGCATACACCAATAGTGCTCGAACGGCAAGAAGAAGGCTTGCAGATGCGGGTTTAAAGGGGTTTAAAGCAAGAAAGAAGCCATGGCTCTCGGCAGATAACAAAAAGAACCGTTTAGAATGGGTTCTACGTCACCAACACTTCATGGAGGAAGATTGGTCAAATATTGTGTGGTCCGATGAATCAAACATTGAGGTAAGCTTCTATACCATTTCTTAAAAACAATAAAATTGATCGCTCTTATTTTAGTCTGATTTCATAAAAATTATGAGCACTCATTTAAATTCTTCTTTTTACTATTTTTCCAGATATTTGGAACTGCGGGTGTAACCTACGTGAGGCGGCGCGTCGGCGAGGAATACCATCCAGATTGCGTGGTGCCCACTGTTAAACACAGGGGAGGTAGCATTATGCTCTGGGGTTGCATGGCAGCCGATGGCGTTGGCGAAATGTTCGTTTGCGAAGGCAGGATGAACAGTGAAAAGAACATAAATGTGCTCGAAACTGCGCTATTGCCTTCGCTTACACGCATTTTCGGTGACACTAACTTAGATGGAGTGAAATTCCAACAAGACAATGCTCCTTGTCATAAATCAGCGGCCACCATGCGCTGGTTTAGAAACAACAGTATCGACTTGTTAGAATGGCCGGCGCAATCTCAATCCTATCGAGCATCTTTGGGGTATTCTGAAGCGTAAGGACCGAGAGCACAGCATTACATCAAAATCAGCGTTAAAAATGCTTTGATTCAAGAGTGGGACGCCATAAGTGCAGCCGATTGTAAAAATGCTTGTAAGCGCCATGCCCCAAAAAATTGCTGCTGTGATCAATGCGAAGGGTGGGCCAACTAAATATTAGTATCTTTTTGTTATTTTATAAGAATATAGTAATTTGAAAAACAATTTTATTTTATTTTTCACCTTAAACACGAAAATGTCAGAAAATTTGAAGGTGCCTAATACTTTTGGCCAAGGCTGTAGTACAAAAGATGTTCTGTATGTATATAAATAAAAATCATAAGCCAATAGCACAAAAACGCACAAAACGTTTATATTGTATGAGGTTTAAATAATAGATCAAATTGTAATAAACCTTTAGAATGGAATAGCATATAATTAATATGTGTAGGGTCTTAAAATAAACAGTTAGATCTGCACGTTTTGCCATTCATGGCGTACAAAACAAAATAGTTTCGGATTAGAATAAACCAAAAATAACAAATTGAGTTTACACAGCAAGCTATGAAATTAATAACTTAATTTTAAGGCCAATAAAAAAAATGGCAGGGTTTTCTGAGGAGGTGCAAGAGGGAATGACGTTACGTGGCATTGCACAGCTCACTCACTCAATCTGATAAAGAAATAAATAAAATACATAAATCAGCATCATCTGCATAGCCTTTTCCCACCTATGTTGGTTGGTCAGGGTAACCAAGTGACAGAGTAACCCAGTGTCAAGGTAACCAAATGACTGGGTAACCCCGTGGCTGGTTAACCAAGTGGCTGGGTAAACCAGTGGTAGGGTAAACAAGTTGCCGGGTAACCCCGTGGCAGGGTAAACAAATTGCCGTATAACCCCGTGGCAGGGTAACCAAGTAGCTGGGTAACCCAGTGGCAGGGTAAACAAGTTGCCGAACACGTAGTGGCAGGGTAACCAAGTTGCAGGGTAACCCCGAGGCAGGGTAACCTCGTGGCTGGGTAACCCAGTAGATGGGTAAACAAGTTAGAGGGTAACCAAGCGGCTGGGTAACCAAAATGCAGGGTATCCCAGTGGCAGATGATGAATGAGGTATCAGAACAGGAAGAAATAGAAAGTTACCTTTAAAGTCTGCGAATGTCGGACCCGTTGCGGAGGTTGATGTGGCCTGGTGCGACCCGTTGTGAAGGCGCGGTGTCCGTAGCTTGCTGGCTGCCATAAACCCCCACCGTCTATACAGGGATAGATTATATTTAAATACGTAAATATTTTAATACGTCATACTTTATTTAAGAAATATATCTGTGAAATAAATGCTAGTCTAAAGCAAACAACGTAAGCATGCGTTAAAAATTGTATCACGCTATATACATATGTCATCGGAATATTATATACAGCGTAAGTTTATAATAAATCGCGTAAGATCGTAAACACATTACCGTTTTATGAACTTGATAATTAAACAAGGAAGAACCATTATTTTTAAACGTAATGTTTTAAATCTAACTTATTTATTTATTTAGACTTCATGCACATAGATACAAAGGCGGTAATACAATCACTTAATCCCGTAGGCATTGTCTTCCAGTCAGCCATACAAAACTTACTTTTGTGTAAAAAATACAAAGACGCAAAAACAAATAAGAAGTAAAAAAATACTGCGCCTGCAGTTTGTGTCAAGAAATCTATAATTTAAGTGACTTACAAACTGCTTGAAATATTATTTCTTGAAGTCATGCTTTTTACAATTAATTATTGGTTCTTTATAATTATGAGAAACAGAATCCTGTATCTTCATCACCCTGTAATATTTTAAACAATCGAATCTGGATTAAATTTATTGTATTCCCTGCCACTATGATGCCTATTTACTCTTGCTTTAAAGGCTAAACCTTTAAAGCAAGAGGAAATAGGCATCTTCTGGCTCGCTCGTCCCATCGTAGAGCTCATCTATCGCTTACTATCAGGCGAGATGGAGGTCAAAAGTGGGCTAATGCGTGATTAAAAAAAAAATCAATGATCCGTTAATAATATGCAAAGTTTTTTTAATAAAGATGTATTACAATCTTACGGGGAATTTGCAATAATTCGACGACCAAGATCGCAATCGTCAGAATTCATGTTTACGATGCTTGCCAATAATTTTAATTAACTGCACAAGTACAGCTAGCTACATTAATAAGATGGTATGCTTCTTTTTGAGGATTTTTCAGGAATAAATAATGTACAATAATTAATGTAGCAATATGTACCACATTGAGACGAAGTTAAGCAAACAGAACTCCATACAAAGTCACTTGTGGATCGAGTCTTTTGTGCTTAACTACGTCTATTTATTTCTACAGATACTTTACAAAATTTCCCAATAAATCAACCATGCAAAGATCTTCATAATAATCTATTTACAACAAAAAAAAACTTCACAATAACTAATTAAAATACTAACTTATTCAAAATAAATCTGTGTGTGTTACATAATATTATTGCATTGGATAAATCTAATCTACATACTTGTATAAAAATTTCATGCAAAAAACATCATGCATAGTAAAAGTAAATCTTTCTACCAATAATGTTGTATAAGATTTTTCATTTATCAATATCGATCCGTTCTTCATAAATATAACTCTTACATACTAATCACTATTATTAGACAACCTGCTCATGATTAACTCAAGAAAAAAATGCGTCAGATATTTTTTTTTGTTGTTATATATTAAGGAATAATTTTATAATCCTTCGAAAATGTTAAATTCACTGGCTTTTTAGAGTTCCATAGCCGAATAGCAAAACACGGAACCCTTATAGATTCGACATGCGTCTGTCCGTCCGTATGTCATAGCCATTTTATTCCGAAACTATTAACACTACACAAAAAATTATGAATAAAATCTGTATTACGGGGGAGTTTTACCTACCCTAGCCCTAATGCAGCAGCAGCTTTTAAACTGTTTTCAATCGACCGTATTAATTATACGATGAATTCCTGTGGTATAGCGTTCCACTCCTCTTTGATGGCTGATTGCAGACTTTGGAGGTGTGTTAGAACTGGACTTTATGATCTGACCCACCTTTTGAGCTCATCCCAAACATGCTCGATTGGGTTGAGACCAGCACTGCGAGATGGCCACGCCATCACATTAATATTGGCATCTTCCATATAATCGCGAACTGTCCTAGTGACATGTGGCCTGGCATTATCATGCGTGAGTACGAATTCATCCCCCATAAGCCATGAAATCGGCTTATCATTGTGTTCGAGAACTACTTCAACGTATCGCTGAGCTGTTAATCCTCTCGATCTAAGGCTAGTATTGGCCCCAATAGTGAAGACAATGTTGATTTTAGAATCAAGCATTATGCCATACCAAAACATACACGATCCACCACCATATGCGACACGTTCGCTTATGCAGCATTGAGCAAATTGCTCTGATGACCTTCTATATACTCTTGAGCGTCCATTGTGCCCATGTAAAGTCATCCTGTACTCATCAGAAAACATAACTGCTCTCTACTGATCGAACGTCCAATTTGAATGCTCTCGGGCAAATTGCAGTCGGGCTTATCGGTGGGCTGTGGACAATTTTGGACCATTTGCTGGTCGATGTGCAGTCAATCCAGCTTCAGCTAATCTTCTTCAGACTGTCCACCGAATGCTGACATTCCGTTCTTCTCGAAGCTTTTGTCCCAGCTCAACAGCGTTCAGCTGTCGATTTCGCAAAGATCTCGTCAAAAGAAAGCGGCCATTGCGCTGTGACTTGTACGACGACGGCTTGAACCTGGTTGCCGAATGTAGCCCCTTGTTTCTTGAAACCTCTGGTATACACGTCGAACTGAATATCGACTTAAATTTAACTTTCCAGCCACTTCACTTTGATTTTTTCCTGCTTCCAGCATGACCATAACTAGAGCAACTTCTGCAGGTATAATGTCCATATTTTTCAAAATTTTCCGTATGTATTGACACGAGGTGTAATCACGTTAAAGTTTAGTGCACAAAAACTTTAAAAAATCCTTTAATTAACCCTTTTATACCTGTGAGAATGGGTGAAAGTAGTGCCTACTTGAAACGAGTTAATTCGCGGAATTTTGTTCTTTTCATGTTTAGGGTGTAATTTTAGGTAAATGGTTTTCTTATTACATTACATTAGTCACCTAAGACAGTGTATTTTTATTTAACATACTTTTTTTACTAAATACCATCGAATTTTAGTCAAAAATTGAGAACGAAACTCATGAAAAAGGGGTGTGCGATTTTATTGCTCTCGAGTGTATGTTAAAGTTCGTTAAAAATAGGAAATTTCGCCGTAGTTCTCACTTTCTGAATGGCACCTTCGAACGAATTTTTTAATATATACAACGGAAATCGTTATTGATAAATGCATTGTATATCGTTAAAAAAGTTCAAAAATTTACAAGTATAAGGATACAAAGGGCCTAAAAATCTTACTTATATTTTGGTGAAATAACTATGCATAATGTGAATTATCCTAAGAGAAACTATATATGTCTATTAGGTCTAGATTTTGAGTAATCATTTGTCCAATTCCTAGAATAAAGATATATATATTTTTATATATGTTTATTTCTCTACACAATATTTACAATACATCATTTAGATTTGTATATTAGCTTTATTATTGTGGGAGACTGGTGCCTAAGCTAAGGTGCAAGCCTGTATTTCAGGACACCAGGAGATATATTTATTGAATAATATATGCTCATTCAGTTTCATGGTTTTCCATTACCGAAATATGTAAGCTTGAAATTATAATAGCTTTTTTCATATACATTCCTAAAACTTTATTGTATGGTAAAAACTGTCGAATCAAAATTATAAACATCTATATTTCAGTGTTTGGAAATCATACATAGTTTATTCAAAGTGCAATTAAGAGAGTAGGGCTTATGCTTTAATGAATTAATTTACTGCTCTTTTTAAAATAAAATGGTTATCTTATTAAATACAGCTGCAGAGAAATCTCCCTGGAGCTGTATGTACAAAGTCATGAAGATTACAAAACCAGTGAAATTCTGGAATATTGTCAATAGATTACCTACTCAAAATCTACGGTCTAGATCAAAGCCACATAGTTTTATATTAAATATAAAGAGAACTAGAAATGTGAGTAGAATTCAAATTACTAGCAATATTGTTAACCCCTCCAACTAAGCTAAATATGCTTGTGTCTGGGGTGGGTTCATGGCAATACTGTAAAGGGAGCGTTTCGAACCCACGACCTATCAATCACAAACACTATAGCCATTCGGCTATTGACGCTTATTCTCAGACAATTACACGCTATGCATAGTACTTTATGTAATTAGAATTGTTTTATCTGCATCAAAAGTTGGCCAGTGTCATATAAAAATCAATAAACAAAACAAACTTATGTATCTAAATCTACACACAAAAAAAAACCGTCTTCAATAGTAACAAGGTTGATAATCGTTCATCATGCAATCACCTGACTCATGGGTGCTGAGGGAATCCTCGGAACAGTTGAGGTCCGCTGCGTTTATAACATTTTATGTTTATTTATATTCAGATGTAGTTTCTGATGTTGGTTATGATATACTACGGGTTTTCTACAATGGCTTAGATGACACATCGTTATTATTGTACCTAATGTATTATACCATATGTATGTCTAAGTATTAAAAAAAAACCGACTCCCAAACACCTTTTAACCCATTACTTCCCAAGCATCGAAAAAATTGAAATTTTTTGATCAAATCTGTAAATTAAATTCTTAATACGTTAAGAAGAAATAATGTGACTTTTTTCTTTCAAAAAGATCGAACACAATTTCGTGGCAATTTGTATAGACATGTTACCGGTGTCATATTTATAGTACGGCTTATTTTGAACGCATCTCATAAGTTCCCAAATTCTATTTTGTTTTTGTTTTTATTTATTATACAATATATCTGGTAAAGGTTTTAGAATCAGTTTTATGTACTTTGAAGTTGCTATTTTTTTCTTTTACTGTATATAGAATCAGAACATAATGCTCTGCTTGATGCATCAAAAATGATCAATTCAAAAAAATATATTGTAATTACGGAAACATCTTTTACAGCGAAAAAAAAACATTTAATTAGAAAAATAGTGTAAAAATACGAATTTCATCAGAAAACATTAAAATAAAAGACCTAACATTAAAAAAAAAATGTTGAATATAGTGTCTTAAAAATGGGACAGTGGGGAGGAATGGGTTAAGACAGTAAATACGACGAGTTACATCATTATCTGATTAGCCAACTATATCGGTCGGTTTCCAGACTTACCGAATACAGCTGAGCGTTTGATTATTGTGGTCTGAGTAATAATGTACAAATGACAGCGGAGACTAAAAGCTTAACTTGCTTTCTGAGGCATGGAAGAATCGATGTTAAGACGGTCACCATCCACGGACTGACCTAGACAAGCGTTGCTTAACCTTGCAGTTCGACTCGTGAGGCTAGTATTCCATGCCATAGCAACGAACTTCTCGTCTAGTATTTTTTTGGGGTTCCGTAGCCGAATGGCAAAAACTGAACTCTTATAGTTTCGTCATGTCTGTCTGTCTGTCTGTCTGTCCGTCCGTCACAGCCATTTTATTCCAAAACTATTAGCACTACACATGTGAAACTTAGTAGGTAGATGTATACTGTGAACCGCTTTCCGATTTTAAGACAAAATAAAAAAAAACCATTAAAAATAAGGGGGGCTCCCCCCATACATGGAACTGAAACTAAAAATAGTTTTTTCATCAACTTATAGTGGTATCTATAGAAAAGTCTTTTAAAATGATATTGAGGTTTCTAAAACTACATTTTCTTAAAGTCAAAAACACTATGAAAAACAAAGTTGTTTTGCGTAGTTGCTACGGAACCCTTCATGGGCGCGTCTAACTCGCACCTGGCCAATTTTTTTAAATACTGTGATAGTCAAATAAGTTTTCTAACACAACTTTAGTCCGCGTAGTATGTGTATGCTCAGTATTATTTTTTATGTATTAATGTGTCATGTAAGCCATCGCAAAAGGATCAGAGTATACAAAGGGATACATCCCAGTTACGCGTTGCATTGCAATATACTACAGTACAGTATACCATAAGTTTTGCATATTAGAGTAAATAAACAACTGGTTTAGGCAGAAAAGTCACCTACTAAATAGTTTTTATTTTTTTTTTCAACTCATCACTTTTCTCACACTGAGCCTGTGTGATGGATTACGGCTCATTCCCTCCGATAGGGAGAAAGACTTGTTCCAACTGTTGGAATGTTACAAGGTGGTGATTTTATGTTTGAGTTAGTTTTTTTTTAATACATAAAAGACCGACATCGTAATTTTAATTGTAAAAACAAAATTAAGCAAGAAAATGCAAAAGTTCTACATACAATACGTTAAAAAATGCTTTAACTTTAGCTCTATTTTTTTCCTATCTATCAGATAAACACGCACTTTTGTATAATGAAATAAATAAAGTCTCTCGTATAATACTTGTCAAAGAAATGCAACACGCAAACCAAGATGGTATCCACACGAATAAGGAGTTATAGGTTTATTTTATAGTAGTAGTGAAAAACTTACGTGACAAATCTGCGTGCATCCTATGATCCGGGGGAGCAGGCTCGGGTGGGGTACTCGGAGGTGGGTACACGCTAAAACCTACAGGAACAAATTTTCGTTCTAATATATATCCATCTTAGAAAATGGTCCTATTCTAATTTAAATTTTCGCTGTAATTATACCTAAAAATTAAAACAAGCAACTGTATTTAACCCTCAAGTTTCGAAGGTTTAATAATGGACTAAAAGATAAACCGGAGAAGAGTCACCGAGATAGTAGGCAATGAGAGGAATTAGATAAAAGCTATGCCAAAAGGCACGCCGAAATCAGCGATATTTCAAAATCAGTGTAAATTTATCTGTATTTTAAACCTAATTTCGGAATAAAAGGCTCATTATACATACTGAATGTTAAACCTTCATATAATTTAGTAAGTATAGATTGTATATATGGCCAAAAAGACTTCGACCTCTGAGTAATTTTTCGGTTTCTTCTCTGATTGCCGATTGCCCTACAATCAGCTTGGAATCACCGACTTCATCCAGTTCGCATATAAGGATATGTTTGTTCAACGTTCCCGGATCAGACGGCGCATCGTATTCCACGCACGCCTTAAGCTTTGGTTTCCTAGGATAGCGGTGCCGTCAAATAGCGGCCGTAATACAGCGGTGAATGACGTCACTAGAACGTTGTCTATGTAAACAAAATGGCGCGGTTTCCTAGAGAGCGGTAAAGGACACCGTAACGTCAAAAAGCGGTGCCGCCATTTGCATAACGGCCGTCTTGTCAGTGTCAGATGGTTTCGTGAACGTTTCCAAAGAGAATGTAATACACTAGATAGCGATGAAGCAGACAGTGTGTTAAAACGGCCGTGGAACTTTCCACATGTCGTCACCTATAAAGACGGCCGCCTTTTTGCGTCCGTAATATTACGGCCGCTATATGACGGCACCGCTTTCCTAGGAAAACAAAGCTTTAAAGAACTGTCAGCACTAATGATGGGGCACGTTGCCTACCAGAGTTGCAGGGGATTTTTTTAAGAGACAACGCGGCCACGGAACCTCTGAAGATTTTTAGGGTCTGTACTGACCGTTTTTATGATCTCGTTGGATCATAAAAACGGTCAGTAGAAGTCTGATACTCCCTTCCGCTTCACACAGAGCTGGAGCAGTCATTTACTGGGTCGTTAATTTCAACGTTTCGGTGTATGGCATGACAATGTTACTTTACCTTTCAGGAATCCTCTGTTCTTAGAATTGTTGAGGGTATCGCTGTATTCCGAATCGATGTCTGCGCGCGAGTCTGGGCCAATCAGCAAGTCTAGCGAGTTTGTCAGTTTATGCTCCCTCCTGAAGAAAACAAAAGATAATATAATAGTAACACACACCACTTACAGACGTTATGGGTAGTCAGAAGTCAGAAAATCTGACATCAGCCTTGCCAGGGGATATTGTGCTACCCGGCTACTTGGGTTGTGGAGGTCAGCTACATCCAGTTAGACTAGAAACGGACCCATACATAGTTTGGAAAGTCTTAGCAGATGATGCATAAATATTACATTGAAATAGGGAGAGGCATATTGGGGATGGTATCTGTAGTAAAACGGAAATAATATCAGTAATCCGACACCTTAGGCATTAGACTATTACCGCTTCGCTTGGCTTCTTCTCTTCATTCCTTCTTGTTTCTTTCTTTATCTTTTTTTTATATACGTTTTTAAGCTAACACGGTCACTAACAGTATCATTAGAACAAAATACATAGGTACTATTACAGTTACTATACATAGGAAGATAGTATCATTAGAAATTTTCCGTTTTACTGCTGTAATAGTACCTATGTATTTTATTTGCCTGGGCTAAGTTGCCTGGGCTAAGTTGCCTGCACTAAACAGTTTGATAAAATGGTTAGTTGTTGTTTATGATGTTACTAATATAGTCCTGAGAGGTTGTTGGTGTTTTACCAATAACGCTGTATGGTTTGATATTTATTTTATTTTATTTTAAGAGACAGACTACAGACTAAGACATTTAGTACAGAAATTTAGTAAACCTGAAAAAAATTGTAATCTGAAGTCCAATTATTATTACTGTACACAGCATTCAGTGTCTAATATACTTCATTAATGACGGATGGGTTCAATTAATATGAAGTTACTAAATTATATGGTTGTTTTATTTATAATTATATTATATTTATATTATATTATACATAATTATATTATATATACAACGTGTAATTTAAAGGGTATATACATACCGCACATTTATTGAATGGCTAAATAAAAATAATTTATCATTAAATCTTTCAAAGTCTGTATATATACAATTTAATCGATCATACAATCCTAAATATAATAACAAACTAAAAATAAATAAAATTGGTGAAGTAACGAAAACTAAGTTTTTGGGCGTTACTTTGGATCAAGACATGAATTGGAAAACCCATGTCGATAATGTCGCAAAACAAATAAATAAGTTTGTATTTGCCCTAAGAAAAATTAGGAATATTACAAATGTCCAAACGGCAATAACATCATATCGTGCATATGTTGAATCGGTGTTACGGTATGGATTAATAATGTGGGGCAATAGCACTGACCAAAATAGAGCATTTGTTGCACAAAAAAAATGCATTCGAGCAATCTATGGGCTTCAATTCGACGACTCTTGTCGGCCTGTATTTCAGAAACTTGGTTTGTTACCGCTACCGTCTCTTTATATATATGAGATATGTATGTTTGTGTGGAAGAATAAGGAATTATTTACAAAAGCAGACGATGTACATCCTCGAACCCGGCGCGACCCTCACAGGCTCGTGCTGGATGTCATGCCAAGGCTAGCTAGATATAATAAAAGCTGTTTGTATATGTGTGTAGAAATATTTAATAGGATACCGAGTTATTTAAAAATTCTCAATACCAGATTATTTAAAAGTAAATTGTATGATTGGCTGTCCAATAATAGTTTTTATAGTCTTAAGGAGTTTTTTCACAAAAAACATTAATGAATTGTATGCACAAAAATTTGCACGCTTATAATGTTAAGCAGAAACATGTATGCTCTATATTCAATTTTTGTACCATCTTTTATACCGTGTTTTTATGCAAATAAATATTACTATTACTATTACTATTACTATTACCGAGTGCACGGCTTCTTTGGATGAATACAAACGATATGGCAAGGGTTTTCTAATCCTATGTCTACATGTGTGGAGCATATTAGAAATTTCAATACATTGATACCAGAGGCCGAATTTTTCAAATTAAGAAGAACGAAGAGAATTATCATTTTATTGGCAAGTGACGTGGAAAGTGATGACCCTCATAGTACTGTGAAACGTTTGTTATTATTGGTATTCAAGAAACATATGAAACCAATAATTTGGGGCAATTCTGTGAGTCACTTATCTCTTAGTTATGTTTCTTGAATACCAGTAATAAAAAACGTGTCACAGCACTATGAGGGTCATCACTTTCCACGTCACTTGCCAATAAAACAATAATTCTCTTCGTTCTTCTTAATTTGAAAAATTCGGTCTCTGGTATCAATGTATTGAAAGAAGAATGACCACTTTCCATACATTTCAAAACCTGACAATAAAAGTTGATGTATAGTTATAAGGTATCGAAGAAATACTACCTTTAAGTTTAGAAAATAATGTCACGTGGTCATTTTTGCGATTAAAACGCTACGAAGTCCAAAAATTATTAATGTTAGGTACTTTTTAGGTTAGGATTTGCCGTTAAGATTTAATGCGCTAGAACTAACTTATTAACTCTCGAATTGTAATCTAAAATAGAAATACTTACTTAGCTATGGTCTAACCGTCTTTTTTATTTTGTGAATTCCTTCAAACTAACTTACGTCGCTGCTTACTCTCGATGATTGGCACAAAAATCGAGTGTCGTGCATAATAATTTCTGTTTCTCCAGCACAAATAACTTGTACTAGACATAGTAAAGAACAACGATAAATAGTTTGTATACCTCTAAAAAGTAGGTATAACTTAGCTCTTGTATTGTCAAAATATATATATAGTACATATGATTAACAAAAAGGGAAAAACAAATTATACACTATGTTAAAGTGAAATGGTTTATTAATCATCACATTTTCTTCTAAATCTCTTATAACTACATCATTCAGAAATTCTGCTGGAGCAGAGATATTTTCTTGATAGCTAGCCCATCCAAGATACCACACTAATGTTATTATGTGAGCGCAACATTCACAGGTTCATCGACCGACCAAACAATTCCAACAATATACGACTATAATACCAGATCTGCTAGAAACATTGTTTTCTATTAAAATATAGACATAATATTGTTTTCTTGAAATATGCTTGGACTTAATTTTTCCTCTTATTAATGTCAAGTCACCACTTCCACTCAGATTGTATAGAGAAAAATCTTGTGTCGCTACATATTTCTATTCTATAATATGATCCATGAAATTGAATATGTTCCCCGTAATAGTGTAAACAGTATGTGTGTAAATACCTAGAGCAAACAGTATTAATTCACTATAACTTAATCTTGGAAACATAAATAAATTATCTTGGTTGGCTGTTATACTCTGAAAAACAGTAGACCTTCTATTCATATTTAGTTCGTCAACCAATAGGGCAGAAGTAGACACACCACAAGCTTCATCAGCTTGCCCAAGACGTATGGCAGCATGCTTACAAGTCATCCAGTATGATGAAATCTATGAAAGAAAACATTGAGTTAATATCAGGTATTGTAAATTAATAAAAGACATTTTCACATGATTTTCATAGTCAAAAAGAGAAATCACCAGAGTTACGATATGAAGTAATATACACACAATGAACAATATAGAAACATAAATACCTGACATGGTGCAATCCTTGTTTGTATAACATTATTTATATATTGTTGTTCTTCTGAAAGATTGTCAAAAACAATAGAATGACCCTGACAATTAAGTGTTGATCGTCCACAAAGGGTGCACACTTGTCTTTGACCTGGTTGAGATGACCCTGAAGCTTGAACACCATCACCGCTTGTCGTTAATTGCTGGTTTATACTTCTCATAAGGAGTTCATTACAAGACTCACAAATGTAATCATCCTCAGTAATCTGAAATAGGAAAATCAATATAAACTTCTTTTGTTTACAGTTGATATAGGTAATAGTTTACTGCCAAGATTAATAGTTCAAAACGAAACTTGAATTATCAATACAAAACTGTATTAGTTTTAACACATCTTTCGGTCAGTAGCTTGTGTGTTGTCATACATTATAAAGAAGCGCCAGGCTGATAGTTTTTTTGATAAGGATATGATAGATAGTTTTAGATTAAACATAATAAACATAAATACTTACGATTACTGGTGATATCCACTCGCTAAGTAACGAAATAACTCTTGTGTTCAGTTCATGAACGAGATAACGCCGAAACGTATTTAAGCAGACGTTGCAGTTTATGCAAAGTATACATCGACTTTTTGTTGACGGCGGCATTATCAAGAAGACGTATTTACGGAAAGCAAAGGTCGTCAGATCAGGAAGATATCGAGATCCAGGGAACAACAAATAGGGTCGTAAAAAGACTGCACACTGCACAGTGCACCGATATCGGACAACTGACAAATGTCAAAAAAATCCGTTTCAATCATCAATGATGCACTAAATGGTTATTTAATTTAATTAATATTTTATTTTCAATGCGTCTTTATTATATAAAGATTAAAAAAGAAATACAAATTGATTAAATCAAACGTAAAATAATGTATAAAACTCAGAAACAGAGATGAATAAATGCCAGTAACAATGCGTAAAATGAAACGTTATAGAAAAAGTGAATTGAGGTGCGTTCAAAACATGGTATTAGGTGTACCACAAACGTAAAATAAGCTCACAGAAAAAATGAAAAATATTTTTTTCCTGCGTTTCTTTTAAAATTGTGATAAGCGTAATTGATACACAATCCAGTTAGCGGAATTTTAACATTTATTTCATAACTATACATCGTCAGGTCAAAAATGGTCATTGTTCTTTCTAATATGCTCCACACATGTACACATAGGATTACAAAACCCTTGCCATATGGTCCTGACTGCTATGCGCAAGGTCGTGGGTTCGATTCCCACCTAGGACAAATGTTTGTGTGATGAGCACGGTCATTTGTTCTTTGTCTGGGTGTAATTTATCTATAATATGTATGTATTTAGAAATATATATGTATGTTTATCAGTTGTCTAGTATCCATATCACAAGCTCTGCTTAGTTTGGGACTAGATGGCGTTGTGTGAAAAAGATGTGGAATATTATTTTGTGGAATATTATCGTTTGTTATCATCCAAAGAAGCCGTGCACTCGGTATGTATATACCCTTTAAATTACACGTTGTATATATTATTTATAATTATTTTTAATTGCCTTCATTTAATATAGCGAATTTCTAAATTCGTTAAAACTGTTAAAAATATAGTGTTGTGTTGCTCACATGTGGTTGAGATGGTAAGAGTGGTTCCGGGGCGGCGGCGCGGGGCGCGCGGCGGCCACGTCGGGCAGGTTGTGCGGGTTGTGCGGGTTGTGCGGGTTGTGCGGCTGCTCCATGCGGAACGCGCGCTCGATCTCGCCCTTACGCTCCCACACCTCCTTGAAGAACGGCGTGTAGAACGCCGCTGTCGAACAAATCATAAATTATCTTTATTTTGCAAGTTGATAGATATATATACAGCCTTGGCCAAAAGTATTGAGCACCTTACAAATTTCGCTCGTTAACGGTAAGTATGGGAGAAAACCAAATCTACTGTTGAAGTATTCTTTTGTCTTTTACAATTTTGGTATTTATTTCGCCACCATCGCTCGTTGTGAACACATCTAGTGATCTAGTGCGCCTTTGGTATTTTATTTCAAAGTTTTAAGTGTTATCGTTGCAATATTCCAAAACGAAACGGACTTTCTTTAGAAAAACGTGTGCAGATACAACTTCTGCATGAGCAAGGGAAATTACAAGTAGAGATTTCCAAAACTGTGAAATGTTCGCGCCGATCCGTGCAATATGCTATTAAGCGATTCTCTGCTACCGGATCACATCAAAATAGACCGAGAACCGGGCGCAAACGCATCACCACAGACCGTCAGGATCGTCGGTTACTGAGAGAGTCGTTAAGAAATAGGAAAAAAACATCCTCAGAGCTCGCTGCTGAGTTATCAGAACAAATTAAGAAATCAATTTCGGCTCGAACTACTCGTAGAAGACTTCAGGAAGCTGGTCTGAAAGGCTGTAAAGCTAGGAAGAAGCCATGGCTCTCCGACAACAACAAAAAAGCTCGGTATAAACGGGCCTTAGAACACCGAACTTTCACCGCTGAAGAGTGGTCAATGTGTGGTCAGACGAATCAAACTATGAGGTGAGTAAGTCAATTTAATGCCCTAATAAAATTATATAAAATGGTTTAAAAACCAAAAGCATAGGAAGTTATTTTTTTTCCGGAACTCAATAATTTTCTCTTTATTGTAGATTTTTGGTACACCTGGCGTGACCTTTGTGCGTCGCCGGGTAGGTGAAGAATTTAAGCCAGAGTGTATGATCCCAACCGTAAAACACGGCGGCGGCAGCATAATGGCCTGGGGTTGCATGACCGATTCTGGGGATCTACTCCGAAATGACACATCCGAATGTTCGGGACCGACCGAAAGACGACCGAACATTAAATTGTTGTCCTACTACGAACAAAGTTCGGACTGGTAAAGTTCGGTCGGCACCATAGTCCAATGTTCGGTGAGTGTATGACCGAATGAAATGTACTGCTAGAGTTGAACGTTTTATCGTTGTGGTTTTATTAGTCATTAATGTTCATTTCGATATAATTTAACTGTTGAATCACAGAATAAAACTATTTTTTATAATAAGGAAATTGGACTTTACTTTTAATCCAGTATTTATAACTACGAAAATTGTAATATTTCTCAAAAAACAATATATTTACCATTATACTAGTTACTATAACTCTTTGATATTTACAGCAGACATAGAGATTGCCTATGCCGATTGTCAAAATAAAAAAGTCAAAGAATGACAAGTAGGACAAAAACAAGCGGTGCTTGAGTTTTTAAAACCGCAGGAATAAATATATTTAATCTCAAACCAAATCTCGTCTGTTGCTATCGTTATATTATAGCGATAACCGTATTTCGGTCGTTTAGCATCAAGTGACTGACTGAAGTGTTAAGTGTTCAAGTTAAGTTACGACATCATATCAACAAAAAATAATGCTACTTGGATTTATCGTTTTCTCATGTTCGTGTTTTGGATGTTTGAAAATGAAGTTATGAACAAACATTCTTCAAGAACAAGTCACCATGTCCGGACCGACATCGGCACAAATTGATGGTCTCCTCAATTTCCTTGAGGAGCATCGAGAACTAGCTAAAGGCAACTTGAGGAGTATCGACGGTCGTACTTTGAATCATCGACTGTGGGATGAAAACCGGACCACGCTAAATGCTATGGGCGGCTGTACCAAAACCACAAAACAGTGGCAAAAAGTAAGTTTTCATTGATTGATTAATTGAGTACGTATCCACTTAGGTAGGTAAGTACTAAAATTTACACGAATATCTTACATTCCAAATTTCAATAAATTATTGTTGTCCATGGTTTTGTCACTATAATATTGTGGTTGATGCAATTTAAAGGATGTGACACGCATTCAAAACTTAATATAGTAGGTATCTACCTACTGTTAAGTTAAGTTTTAATACATACATACATAAACTCAAGCCTTTTTCCCATGGGGGTAGACAGAAACTACAGAACGCTATCTGCTAGAATTCTTACATACTCCTTTTGGTCATATGTTCTGTCATTTTACAGCCACACGACAGCGCAGAGAATCTCGGCGGCATCCCGAGTCTCTTCAAGCTGAAAGCTCTGTGCGTGACAGACTTTTTCAATCAGATGAACATTGTTTGATCCTTGAAGAACAAAGGAACGTGGAACTAGCTGGCATAAGGATGGCTGTTGTAGAGTTGTGCGGGCATGTGCAGCAGATCAAAGCGCAGTTGCAATCAAGAGTATAAAAACATAGTTTAAAAATTAAGAGCTTTGAAAGCTTATTTTATTTCAAATGGCGTTTTTTTTTTTTTTTTCAAACTATAATTTTTAATTTTATTTACTTATAGAAAATTAAAGTACTTAGTTCTAGTTGCAATTTTTGGCATAGTATTTAATTCAGTTAGGTTAATTTGAGTAAGGAAAGAGTGAAGTGTTCCTAGTGATTAATAAAAATATATTTTGTTTATTATAAATAAAATGAAGCTTTTTATTTCTTGTAGATTGTACAGTTTCTAATATTATCTCTACTTAATCTACAATAGCAAAGAAGAAATTATAATAATTCTAATGGTTACTTAAATATTATATTGAATGTACAACTAACAAAGCTAAAAAAGAATGTTAATACATACTAGAAATAAGAAACTGTTTTTAATATAGTTTACCTATCCATTTCGAGTAACTTAGACAAAGACAGAAAGAAAGACTCATAAAATTATTAGAAAACGAACGAAATCTATAATAATAATAGTTTAAATTTAAAGATATTAAAGATTTCGTTCATTTTCTAATAATTGTATAAGTATTTGCCATTTCGCTACAATTTTAAGTATCACACATTCACTTTAACACTTTAAACAAACATAAAACTCAAGATAATTGTAATAATTCATTAAAATCGATACTTACGATACTCAAAAGAGACCTATTTTGCTGTCGTGAATTTTGACATTAATTTCACGATGTAACTCTTGTCAAACTCAAATTATCGGTCGGGCTTTTCTCGTTCAGAGTAGGGTTTACAATACAACAAACGTCAAAATAAAGTTCGGTCGGCTCCGAACCGACCGAACGAAATAGAATGAAGTTCGTAGTATGAAACGCCCGAACATTCGGCCGATACTTCGTTTTTGTGGTTTCGGAGTAGACCTACTGGAGTTGGCGAATTTTTCGTGTGTGAGGGCCGCATGGACTCTACTAAGTACATAAATGTATTAGAAATTGCGTTGCTGCCTTCATTCACGAAACTTTTGGGCGACACTAAAATGGATGGTGTTAAATTCCAGCAGGATAACGCGCCATGCCACAAATCTGCCCGCACTATGACATGGTTTCGGGAAACCAAACAAAAAATAAACATTTATGGGGTTTATTAAGGCGCCACACAATTAACAACAGAGAAGATTTGAAACGCTACCTGCGCCTAGAATGGAACGCTACCTGCGCCTAGAATGGAACGCGATTACTGCTGAAGACTGTAAAAATCTTGTTGGCTCTTTACCAAAAAGAATTTCTGCCGTAATTAAGGCAAAGGGTGGACCCACAAAATATTAATTTTCAATTAATAAATAGTAAAATAAACCTATATAAAACGTTTTGTTTTATTTTTATTTGATACTCCTCATAAAACTGAAAGATGTCATAGGTGCTCAATACTTTTGGCCAAGGCTGTATATAGATAAGCTGATAGATAGTTTCATTGAGCGTACAGCTAAAGAGTGGAATTCTCTGCCGGAGTCTGTGTTTCCCGATAGCTATAACCTTGGATTTTTTAAGTCAAGAGTGAAAAGGTTACTTCTAGGCATGGTTTGACCATAATCTCACCTGATGTTAAGCGATGATGTGGTCGAATATGAAGCACGCTTCATATTCAATAAATTACATAGGTTGTTACAATGGGCGATCTTATTGCTAAAAGCGATCTTTTACAGACAAATTTTGGATAGATTTGACACAGTAGGAGAAAATATATACGCCGATAAGTTGGTTTTTAAATATCACTTTTACACGTAGTTATTAAATAGGCTTCGTACATTTTAAATGTTTTTAGCGACATGCCCTTTTACTAGAGCCCAGACCAACTCAATCGGGTTACAAACTAACTCAACGAAAATATAACACTTCAAATTGTATCACAATAGTAAAAAAATACGTCCAGTGTTGTCCCTATGTTAATATAAGGTTGCCGGATTCAAAATCAATTAATCATAAAGTGAGAAATTTATTAATTTATTTATTCATACGAAACTCAACAGCTGTTTTTACAATGCTCGTTATATGGTACCAATGACACATGAGGTTCTGAAGCCTTTTATAGAGTTTCAAAGCATGTATATAACTAGAAAGTACAGCAGTTCTAAAATTTTAACCTTTTAACTAAAAGAAAAGGAAATATAACAACTGGTGAATAATAATATACGAATATTATTCACTTACTGGTGAATATTTTTACAACAGATTTACGAAAAGATACCTCAGATTTTCAAATTTGTCTATGTATAAGCGAGGCAATCGAGTCATAACAGCATTTTGTCCATAATTGGACCAGTGTAAAGGTACATTAAATAAGTGAGTGTGTCTTGTGCGAGACCTTTGCGTACAAAATTCTATGCATGACAAAAGGTCACTGCTGTTAATATCACCACGAAGAATATCAAATAATAGCAGCATATTCAACATTTTACGTCTATCATTGAGTGGAAGCAAGCTTGACTGGAGTCTGCGAGATAAGAAGCATGACGCTTGTTACCTTTAAAGTTTAAAAATTTTCATATCGTTTTTGGAGACTTTCTATTCTAGAAATATACACATTATACTGAGGTGACCAGGTTGGACTACATTCCTCTAGAATGCTTCGGACATAGGCACAAATACAATCTTAAGACTATGAAGGTTTCTGAATGGTTTACAGGTGCGTATTACAATGCCAAGATTACGGGAGGCTTTACTGACTATGTTATCAATATGTTCAGAAAACAGTAATTTGGAGTCGAGCATTATACCAAGATCTCTGACTACATTGACTCTTTCAATAATTTTATCATCAAAACATAAAGGAGAGTTGGTTGGTTTTTTGCCACGAGTAAAACTAATACACTGACATTTCGAGATATTAACACTGATGTTATTTAAGAAGTATTATAGGTATAATGAATTAAGATCACGTTGTATGAGTTCACAATCTAGGATCGCTCGGACACGCAGATATATCTTCATATCATCTGCGTATAGAAGATGGTTAGCATATTTAAATCATGAATGAGTATCGTGTAAGCACGCACAATAACAATTGAGGTCCAAGTAAGGATCCCTGAGGCACACCGGACGGTATGTTTACGAAATCTGATCTATAACCTCCCACAACAACGGCCTGAGAACGCTTGGATAAATAAGAGCTAATCCATCTGAGTAAGTCACCATGAATGCCAAGGTATTGTAGTTTTGAAAGCAGGATAACACGATCCACACGCTCGATAGCTTTTTCGAAGTCCGTATAGATCACGTCAACCTGCCTATGAATTTCCATATTACCGATAACGTAGTTACTAAAGGTAACTAAGTTAGATGTGGTTGAGCGTCACTTGATCATGAGAAATCATCTATATTTTGTAAATTGGTTATTAAATAACAGTTTTACACGTCATATTTTCGTAAATTTCTACTAGATGAGGCCGGTGGACTAACTACATTCTATGTAACGATTCTATGGGCCACAACATGTACAAAGGCGGACTTAATGCCTTAGGCATTCTCTATCAGTCAACGATAGGTGGTGAAGAAATAAAATGGCAGGTGCATAAAGAAAATAGAATATTCAAAGGAAAAGTTTTATACCAAGTATATACCTATATATAACTAAAATAAACAAACTAACATACATATTTATCACAGATAAGGGAAAGGGGGCTATGAAAACTCTGCTTCCACTATTTATATAGTATAATCCTGCAACTTTCTCTTAAATGCATATTGACTTATGGCCATCCTGATATCAACACACACACATACAACACATACACATCAACACAAATTTACATGTTAAGGAAAGTATTCGCATTATTAAGCGTTAACCATGCATAAGTGGGTTTCCCGCTAAAATGTGGCTGATTTGAGGTAATTCTTCTAATAGAAAAAATGTTTTTAAAACCCAAAAAAAATGTGTGAGAAGTATAACCGGACTTAAACAGACTGATTCATAGAGCTGTTTTATTTCAAGAGATTAAAATTTTTAACTCTGCGGCAATAATGATAATAAGCGATATAAGTAATTATGACACTAAGGAGACGGTGGCACACGTGCTCCTAGAGTGCACGGAAATCACCGACATACGAAAGCAAACCCTCAGGTCATTGAATTCCCTTACAGACATCCTGAATAGACCGAGAGACCTGACCTGCTTCTAGAGGGAGGTTGGCTGGATGGAGTGACGGCCGACACGGCTCAAGCACAATGGTCTCGTGCAGAGACTAACGGAAACCTGACCAAAGAAGAAGAAGAAACTAAGGAGTGCACGACATAAAAATAAACTGTCCGGAATCAGATGCAGAACAGTTAAATTTAATTCTAGTAAGTTTGGAATAAGGGTGAAATTTCTATTATTGGCAAAATTCGGAATTTCATAAAGAATGTTGTGAAGAATGACTAACAAACAAACCGCGCTATCTAGTGTCTACTTGTCCAAAGCACAACGATAAGTGATTTCATAAACTATAAGTTAGTTAGTTATATTATAAGTATTTTTTTGTAATTTGTAACAGACAGTGTCTGTGGCGCAACTACTTACTACATTAATGGGGCATGCAGTGCTAACCTTTAAGAAATTGTTACACTAACCTAAGAGAGTTGTAGAACATTTAATTAATTTATTTAAATGTATAAGTGTAAACAATTGTTGGTTAACCAAATAAAGAAAATAAAAATAAAATAAATATAGCACTACAGACGATGAGATAAAAGCGAGTAAATAATACACAAACAACATTCCGTTTCATAAGCAGACCTGTCTTGAAACTAATTCTACTTCTTGTACGATCCAGTCTGTCTCTAGCTGCCCTTCACCTACGATCGTTCTAAACCAAGGTTCATACTCCACAGCGACTACTACAACTAGGCGACTTACATGCTACGCCCTTAACATTAACATTTTATGGATTTATGGTCCGAAATAAAAAGATTCGATTATATTCTATTAACATGTAGTCACCTAGTTGTATATTAACCTCTAGAGCCCCAGCGGCACAAAAACGTGCCAGTAAACAAGTATTAGTTGAGCCCCGCTGGCACAAATTTGTGCCACCAAACCCCGACCGATTTAAAACTGTATTTGTAGTAAATATAAGTCTTAAAATCGTTTGTGACCGGGGTCAGATTACGCTTACGATAAGAGCCCGCCCGCGGTGCTTGAAGGATGGTTGACGTAAATAATGGCGGTCCTTGAGAGGTTAAACATTTTTTTTCTGGGTGGGAATATCATCAAATGATATTCCCCCGATTTTGAGTCATTTGATGATATTCCCCCGCTGTGGGTGGAGCAGAAGGGAGTGTCAGACTTCTAGTGACTAAAAACCCACCCTGTTCCTTCAGCTTGCGTTCCGGGGCCGCGGTATCTAGTTGGAACATACCCGCAACCCCAGCAGAAGCATGTAGTCGCCTAGTTGTAAGTTAAAGTCCTGGCTGGAAGCTTTTATGATTATAATTCTATTCGATATCTCGTAAGAACACTCCCGAAACCCTGCACGACTAGATTACAAGCATTCTTGAGTAAAAAACATTGAAAGAAACTCACATTTGTTCTCAGCACTAGAGGTATAAGTAGTGAAGTGTGCCCCCAGTCTATCGGCCGTAGCGTTTCCCTCCGTAATGAGCGCGTGTCCCAGGTCTGTGCCAAAGAATGTACTCGCTGCTGAACCGCCGCCGTCCGTTACTGCCACCATTTGTATAGGCAGGTTCGGAATGTTCATTGAGAATGCACTGTAGAAAAACATATAATATTTTATCTATTACACATAAATAAAATCAAATGTCATCTCATTATCGAAGATTTAGATTAACTAACCTCATAAACTAGCCCTGTCAAATTAGCCCAAAAAATAGGGGAACCCTTGAATTAATTCGCGCTCTTATGAAATCCTGAAAAGTCCCCAATGATCCCGTGTGTGCAATAAAAATTCAACGCCAAAGGTCGCAAAAATTGTTTTTTTTTTTTTGGCCAAACGGTTACTTTTACGATAAAAATAGCTCGATCTAATCTACGATCTAATTGTCTTCATACTTTTCCTCTAAGATTTACCATTTCTGAGAAAAAAGCCATTCGAAAGTAAGCTGTATTTTCCATAAATTGCACACGCTTCAAAGTTATGGTTTTTATTCCTGTTTTTTGGCCAAACGCATTGTATGTAAGCTTAAAAATAATTACGCGTATCGTCGTCATTATAGTTGACGCTTGGTAAAGAAACTGGCTGCTGCATTGTATGTCGGGGATTCAATCCCCGGCTTGAACAAATATAGCTACGAGTTATAAATTATTGTAAATGCGGGTGTATTTGGTTTCACACACTAGGAATAATCCATTTAATAATCGATCCATTCCTGTACATAAAATACGTACATAATGTTACAGTGGTACCCAACTGATATGGCGCGTCGTGAATCTTTGTTCGCGCAGAAAAGAAAGTATGGCCCCGAAGATTAACGAAAGCACGCTTAAAACTTACAATCAATCTTAGCTAACTACTACAAGGTTCATAATACACTGCAGCTGTTAGTTCAGTCTCACTCACGCGTCACGCGTCGCGCGCTAACATGACGGCTGTTGTCGACCAATAGCGGTGAAGGAAACGAAGCGCGGTGCGAAAATTCATGTTCTGCGCTGGTACATCAGTAAGCCATATCAGTTGGGTACTACTGTACAGTAGTATTTCCTAGTGAAAAAATTAAAGTGTACTTACTTCAAAGTAGCTAAGCTAGCCTTCCGCTTCGCAGAGTAGATGAGTATGAACCCGTGGATCAGCTCCTCTCTGAACTGACTGGCCCCATGGAAACTTGATATTATCACCTGCAACAATTATTTCACTCATCATTATCTGCTTAGCCTTTTCCAAACTAGGTTAGAATCGGCTGATTACTAATGTTTTACATGGAGCATCTATCTAACCTGCAAAACCCAGAATCTGGGTAATACGATACCTGTTGGCGAGACTAGTGCCAGATTTCTTAGCATTCTACTACTCGGAACGACTGCCCAAAGGATAATGACAGCCGGGAGCAACAACAGCATGCTTTCCGCTGCACAAAGGAATCTCGATATATTTACTTGGTCACTTATTCACGGGCTGACCTCAGCAAACTTAACTACGAAGATTGACCCGTTGCCTCGTCTGTCCATCCAATATACAGCCAATAGTTTAATCTCCTATTATGAAGCAGTTTATGCGGAGGGTAATGGGTACTAACACTAGATAATAAGCTGTTAGGTACAAGTTACTAACATTTTATGGATTTTTGGTCTGAAATAAAAATATTGTATTATAGGGCAATAGGCTCCCTTTTCTGCTTTTTATCTTCCCAGTAGACAAGTCCCCGTGATGGAATAAAGACCTAAGGACAGTAGACATATTGTTAGTAGACCATTTATGGTATAATCTCACCTCAACTTTCCTCTTGGAGTCCCCCAGGAATGTTTCAATAACTATCGACCGATCTCCAGTCAGGAAACACGCGCGGTGTAACAGCAGTGGACTCAGTACTCGTTCAGGCGAATATGGGTCGTCACAGAACATGCATACCATTATTCTGAAAAGCAGGATTAGTATGACATTTTTATTTGTATACTCAAGAAAAGTACTGGCACCCATATAACAGCATTATGCCTGTACTTCGCAAAAGATTGGAATAAGTTTTTCGCCCGCTTTTCCGCTTCTTTTTTCTTTTCTTAAAGCCTCTCGGGAAGCCTTTCTCATTTCCTAATAGAAATGAGCTTATTTCAATTTTTTTTCTCATCTTTCTTTCACCCTTTCCCAGCGACAAAGATAGATGCGAGTGCGTCACGTGTCTCAATTTCATTTTATGTTATTATTTAACCAGCCAACAACTGTTTATACTTCAAAATTTAAATGATAAAGGGTCTACTATTATTATCTTAGTAGTGTAATAATTTCTGTTCCTTGTTCGTTCAACAACGCATGCCCCATAGATGTAGCTGTGCCGCAAACACTATTTTCTTTATTGAATTGAATTTTTAATACATACATACAATTGGTAATCACACAATTCGTTGTAGTTAACCTCTCAAGGACCGCCATTATTTACGTCAACCATCCGTCAAGCACCGCGGGCGGGCTCTTATCGTAAGCATTATCTGACCCCGGTCACAAACGATTTTAAGACTTATGTTTACTACAAATACAGTTTTAAATAGGTCGGGGTTTGGTGGCACAAATTTGTGCCAGCGGGGCTCAACTAATACTTGTTTACTGGCACGTTTTTGTGCCCCTGGGGCTCTAGAGGTTAATGGAACGCAACATTATGAATAGAAGCTTGAAGCGGTAATAGCCTAACGGCATTGTGATCGAGAGATCGCGGTTTCGAACCCCACCCATTGCCGTGGACCCACTCCAGACACAAGCATATTTAGCTTAGTTGAAGGGGTTAACAAGATTGCTAGTTATGTGAATTCTGTCCACATTGCTCTTTCTCTTTTATATAAAAAGAAGTTCGATCACTCACCTGATATCAGAATCGAAGCACACAATAACGTCTCTATAGAGATGTGCGTAGCTCGCTTTCTCTCTATTAGCTCTCACCAACTCTTGAATAGCGTCCGACGTTAGCGCTTCAGTGCCCAACTCGTTCACCGAAGCTTCCATATATGAGCAATGTAGGCTGTAAGTAAATAACCAAGATAGTTGGCAAACAGATGCTATTGATAAAGGCTCGCGTTTGACCACCATCTCACCTGATGGTAAGCGATAATGTGGTCGTGTTAATGTGGTCTATGGTCGATCTGATCGGTGTCTGGTGTGATGAGGCACGCTTACCTAGAAGTAACCTATTCACTCTTGACTTAAAGACACTGGACTTACAGACAGGTTATAGCTATCAGGAAACGACTCCAGCGGGGAATTCCACTTCTTAGAATAATGAACGTACATAATGAAAGTATTCTCAAAACGTTTTGTGAGTATGGGTGGGATTTTCACTATGTAACTGTATCTTTTAATCCGATGATGGAACGGGCTTGGTAGAATTAGATAGTACAAATCCATCGCACTCTCACTGAAATCCCCGAAACTGCTTGCTGATGGTAGATTTTTTAATTGAGCTATGAAGGAAAATGCAGAAATATGCAAGTGGCATGCTCTGTATCCTTTAAAAACTAATGTGTAGTTGTAAAACGATATAGAGCATGTTGCTTGCATATTTCTGCATTTTCCTTGATAACTCAGTCAGAAGGTGCTTCAGCCCCAATTTTTTTCAAATAACAGTGCTGATTACGTTATTGTTATTTTTTTATTCTTAAAGTTTCATTGTAACATTATTTATATACGATTTTTATTAACAACCAGGTAACTTTTATCTATAATATTGTGCTGCTGTCTGTATCCTTGCATCGTAAATTATATTACAATTCTAAACGTGAGGGTTTGAAATTGTTTTCAAACCCTAATGTTCTCAACGCAAAAATGTTTTCTTTTTTTGCATTAAGTCCTCCATGTATTAAATAAATAAAATGATTTACATTATTCAGTACCGAACCAACTCTCGTACTCAAAAAAAATATTCATATTAAAACAGAATATTATATCACTGAAAATCCAAATCTAAGTACTAACACAGGATTAGAGAATAACTAACCAAATTAATAACTTCATGATCATGATCAATAATGAACTTAAATAAAATCTATAATTTTATATTTACACGGCGAAATTAAAGGCAGAATAAGAGAACAATTTTGTACATTATACCAGCCTTCTATGTCTTATGGAAATAAATTATTTTTGTTTCGATTTTAATTTTAAAAATGAGTCTTGTTACTTGAAAATAAACGATTTGACTGTTCGAATATTGCTCCTCTGAATGATATTGAAGTGGTAGGATATTAAATAAATGAAACACTTACTTATCAGCTAAGTTTTGTCCTTCTTCCTGCAATCTCGTGAGTTCCTTTTTATCCATGCCTTCATCTTGGACAAACATCACGACTAACGGCAATCCCTGAAAGAATATTACACTTTAATAACTGCATTTTGCGTCCGGCATATTTGCCGATCCGAATGTGGACGGATTTGCGGCCATCACGCGCTAAAGACGTACTACTTTACAGCGTCGCGTAGGCGCCAGCCCCAACACTATTCTGAAAACGCTAACTGATAGATGGGACTCTCCAATCTTGGGGCGATGGATACGACTGCATGCAGTTTAGTAAACATACCCTGGGATCGGCGTGTCCCACGCAGCTAAGATTCATGATTTAATTTAGTTATAATTATAAGGGTCTATCTATATCTATGGTTATAAGACTATTATTAACACTAGATTATAAATTCACATAGTACTAACAAATATACGAGTCAAAATCCGAAATAAATGATATTGGACTGAATTAAATTTTTTGATGTGATGGACAGCAATTGGTCGAAGTATGGAGCGCCTGCCTACCTGACGTCCAAAATCCAGTAACGTAGTTACTGCAATAACAACAGTAGTTGTTAAATTAACTGTCCTACTGTGTCAGTAACTGTGTTCCTGTCAATGATGTCTATTGACTGTCGGGACCAATGGCTTAGCGTGCTTTTCAAGGCACAGAAGAAACTAGATAATATATGTAAAATGGTGGACCATAGACAAACCCGCCTCAGCAGTCTTTACTTAGGAGATCGATTCGCCCAGAGCTTGTTGAATGGCATTCATATCCATCCAATTATATTAAGGGTGCGTTTCCACCAGAGATGTGCGATGGAAATGTGTCGTGCGAGGATGTCTAGCTGTGCTGTGAAAATGTGTGAGTGTTTCCACCAAAGCTGTGCGATGAAAATGTGCCTACGAGGATGTGTAGCAGAGCTGTGAAAATGTGTGAGTGTTTCCACCAAAGCTGTGCGATGAAAATGTGCCTACGAGGATGTGTAGCAGAGCTGTGAAAATGTGTGAGTGTTTCCACCAAAGCTGTGCGATGAAAATGTGCCTACGAGGATGTGTAGCAGAGCTGTGAAAATGTGTGGGTGTTTCCACCAAAGCTGTGCGATGAAAATGTGCCTACGAGGATGTGTAGCAGAGCTGTGAAAATGTGTGAGTGTTTCCGCCAAAGCTGTGCGATGAAAATGTGCCTACGAGGATGTGTAGCAGAGCTGTGAAAATGCGCATTAATGTGTGGTGCGAGGATGCGCAAACCTCGCAACACATCCTTCTCAACACACATTCCTCGCAACACATCCCTCGCAACACATCTCTCGCACACATCCCTCGCACACATCCCTCGCTTGTTTTGTATGCGCGAAAATCTAGCTCCACTGAGCCGTTTCCACCAGAGCTGTGCTGACCGAGGCGAGGTAAATGAAGCGATTCTATTGGTTCTTTACAAACACATCCCTCGCTACGCATCCTCGCACATCTCTGGTGGAAACGCAGCCTAAGGCACCTGTTTTGGTGTGCCTTGGTGTTAAGAAAAACAGGTACAACAGTATGGCATTTTTAAGGTACCTCAAAAAGAAATAAAATCGGAACCCTCATAAGTCATAAGATCACTTTGTTGTCCGTCTGTCTGGTTTTCTTCGAGAGGAAAATCATAAAATAACTCCTGCCGCTCTGGGTGGAGCGGAAGGGAGTGTCAGACTTCTACAGACTAAAAACCCCACCCTGTTCCTTCAGTTGCCCTCGCATATCTTGCCGCTATATCTTAGAATGTTCCCGCAACTGCTTTTTTTTTGCTCGATATGGTAATCTACATGGACGATGGTTTTTTTCCGATCACATCTGATGGTAAGTGTTAGGGTTGGTATGTCTTTCGGAAGGGTATGTCAGACTAACTAACTAAAATAATCCCGTGTTCTCTTGGACACTTGCACTGGGGCTCATAAGCGACAAGTTACCGCAACCCCAGCGCAACTGTATAAATGACGAACGGTTGTAATTACTTACTTGAAACGGCAATTTGTCTTCCTGCTCTAAGCTGGAAAGAAGCGTCTTTTCGGCGCACCCTCTGATGTATTCGAAGGATTCTTGATCTTGGTACACGCAGAAATATCCTGAAACAAAAAATAATATTTACTTCTTTGACCAAAATGAACCCATAGTTAAAATTATTTTGAATGCATTATTATGTAAAAATATTAGCTTTCTGAACTCCTTTGACATATAACTTTAATTGTGCCATATTTCATACTTCTCCGTCTGCCAAATTTTTCATAAAAAGGGCTAAATATGATTGAGATGACGATTAGATTGCATGGAATTATTTCAAAATGCGATTTATATAGTTATCTCTATTAGTATTGGCCTACTATCGGAAAACCAGCAGCATTGGAAAGCCAGTGTTTTTAAATGTAAGAATTTCTTTACGTAATAACATAAATGGCTACTGATATAATAAACGCGAAAGTAACTCAGCATTTCTGTGTGACAGTTACATTTTTACGTCTAAACCATGAAACTAGTTTTGATAAAATTTGGAACAGAAAAAATATTAAAACACTGAGAACTTCTTTCGCTGGAAAAAGCTTTTTACACAATGAACGCGGTGGGTAGATGCTAGTGCAAAACAAATAATTGACCATACAAGGATTTTAATTTACAGTAGCGATTTTGGCCATAATCAAAACCGCTATACATATAATAAAACAGTAAAAAAGTGTGTCTGTACATTTAAATTTTATACAAAAATAATAATTGAGGTGGATTAATAAACGGTAACACGGCAAAAAACTAAAAAAAATCTGTCCGTTTGTACATGCTAATCTCCGGACCTACTGGATAGATTTTAATTAAATTTGGTAAGTATATAGCGGGTGGGCCATTTAGTGTTTTGAATTTGAAGTACCGATTACTTTGACTTTGAAAGGTAGAATGACATTAATTTTTTGATAGGAAGTTAGTTTTATGTTTGACATTTGCAAAATGGGACGCTATACGCTCGAACAAAATTGGGAAATATTAAAAACTTACTTCCAAAGTAGTGAGTCTTTAACATAAACTGTAAGAAATTTACGTGGAAAATTTTAGAGAAATGATCTGCCTTCAGTTCAGTTTGTGCGTCAATTTGTGAAGCGAGTTCGTGAAAATGGACTTGTATACGTTCTCGTCCAGTGCGTTCAACCGAAAACATTGCAGCTGTGGCTCAGAATGTGCAAGAACATCCATCAACATCAACTCGTCATCGTTCTCAGGAACTGAACATTTCTCGCACTTCTCTGAGAAGAATTTTGCATAACGACCTCGGTATGAAGGCTTACAAAGTTCAATTAGTCCAAGAACTGAAGCCTCATGACCATCCGATACGTTTTCGCTTCTATATTTATTATAGTATGAGCTAAAGATTGCTTGGCAGGAGTGAATAGGTTACTTCTAGGTGAGCGTGCTCCATCTTCGACCACATCATCACTCACCATCAGGTGAGTGGTGGTGAAAAAAAAAATTAAGAATTTTACTGATGAAAGTTTTCAGACGAAGCTCATTTTAATTTAGGTGGCTATGTCAATAAGCGAAATTGCCGCAAATGGGGTTCAGAGAACCCACACGTGACTATTGAGAAGCCAATCCATCATCATCCATCCACAACAAGACACTGTTTGGTGTGGATTTTGGTCTGGCGGCATCATTGGGCCATTTTTCTTTGAAAATGAACAAGGAGTCGCCGTTATCGTCAACGGTGAGCGTTACCGTGCCATGCTCAACGAGTTTTTGTTTTCAAAAATTGAAGAGAATGACATTTGGTTTCAACAAGACGGGGCCACATGTTATACAGCCAATGTAACCATCGATCTTTTGCGCACTGTTTTTGAAAATCGAATAATCAGCCGAAATGCTGATGTCAATTGGCCGCCTCGGAGCTGTGATTTGACCCCTTTGGATTATTTTCTGTGGGGAACCATTAAAGATAAATGTTACGCAAACCATCCAGAGACAATTGAAGTGTTGAAACATGAAATTGAAGTTGCCATTGAAGAGATTCAAGTCGAAAACGAAAATCGTAAATGTACTGAATAATTGGATTGATCAGATGGGGTATTGCAGAGCCAGTCGTGGTAGTCATATGAATGATATTGTTTTCCATTCTTAAATGACAAAGTTAAAACTTTCCAAAAAAAACAGAAATTTAAATAAAACAATCAGTCCTTTTTTTATAGCCGATTCAAATTTAAAACACTAGATGACTCAGCCTGTAGTTGACATCCTGGAATAACACATGGGCTAATTTTTATCCCGGAATCCCCACGGGATCGGGATTTACGCGGGAAATCCTTCCACGCGTACAAAGTTGCGGGCAGCAGCTAGCCTAGATTAGCTTGCAATTCTCTTAGCTAGTACTCAGAAGCATCCTATTGGACTGCACATCCTAAGAAAGCTGAATTTGACTAGGCACATCTGTAAGCTTACCATTCAATTAAATTTTATTGTACATTTTCATGCAATACCTAAGTGCTATTTTTAACCGACTTCAAAAAAAGGAGGTTTACAATTCGTCTTGAACTTTTTTTTTTTTTATGTATGTTACCTCATAACTCGGAGACGGCTGGACCGATTTGAAAAATTCTTTTTGCGTTTGAATGGGTATAGTTTCTAGTTGGTCCCATTGTTACGAAATCAGGATCTGATGATGGGATCCTGGAGAAATCGAGGGAACTCTTCAAATATTATAGGCACACCTATAGCGTTTTGGATATTTCTTATAGTACCTTGAGCAGTTGCTTCCGAAAAGTACCATTTGGGGAAGTTGAACTGATGATGAAGACCACAGATGGCCACTGAAACTCCTCAATAACAAGTATTTCGTGGATTGCGATTCGATTACTTGAGTACGGATGTTAAACACTTTATGCTCGTCACAATACATATGGTGATGTAGAGCTGATGGTCAAATACCAAGAGAACTCCTCAAAAATTAACGGCTATGCACAGGGAAAAGCAATATTTTGTAAAAGGTGATAAGTTGTTGACATTATGGCTTTTGTAACTAGATAAATTACAAACCAACCCACTAAAAAGCGTGAAAAAAAATTTTTTTGCAAAAAATAGAACCGACTTCTATATCAAAACACTACAAAGCCAAAAATAACTTTAATTTCGGAAGGCGGTGTGAAAAAAAAGGAAAATCCAAAACCAATAACACCGACTTCAGAAATTAAAGTTATTTTTGGCTTTGTAGTGTTTTGATATAGGAGTCGGTTCTATTTTTTGCAAAAAAAATTTTTAACTGAAACTGTTCGACTACAATATCAAAACCAATGACGAACAACTGCCCCCTAGACTAGACTAAGAGTGTGTGTTTTAGGAGCCAAAGTTTTTCCACAAAATGCTCATAATACGGCTTCGGAATCATCATGATTGTTAATATATATTAACAATCATGGCTTGATTGAACTATTATTACACCATTAAGTAGGCCGCCACCTACTGAAAGTCTCCCACGAGATACCGATCGCCGCAAGTTGTTTTCGATTGGCCACAGTCTCCGAAAGGAGCCTAGCCACAACCCTAGACAAAATCTAGATTGGACATGAACGTTTAAAGCAAACTTGGAAGCGTACGGTAGCAGCGGAGTTGAAGAAAATCAGGTCAATGTGGCCCGAGGTGAAACGCGTAGCTCAAGACAGAACGCGATGTTGGAGCACTTAAGGACATTAAGTCAAGTAAGTCCACCAGCCGCTTGCCGAACTTACCATTGGGCGCGAAGTCGTCGATGGTAGTGGTCTCGGCGCTGAAGTCGTCGGTGCGCAGGCGCTGCTCCACGCGCCAGCTGTGCCCCGCCACGGCCGCGCGCCGCTCCCCGTCGCAGCCCGCCACCAGCCGCTTGCCGAACTTACCATTGGGCGCGAAGTCGTCGATGGTAGTGGTCTCGGCGCTGAAGTCGTCGGTGCGCAGGCGCTGCTCCACGCGCCAGCTGTGCCCCGCCACGGCCGCGCGCCGCTCCCCGTCGCAGCCCGCCACCAGCCGCTTGCCGAACTTACCATTGGGCGCGAAGTCGTCGATGGTAGTGGTCTCGGCGCTGAAGTCGTCGGTGCGCAGGCGCTGCTCCACGCGCCAGCTGTGCCCCGCCACGGCCGCGCGCCGCTCCCCGTCGCAGCCCGCCACCAGCCGCTTGCCGAACTTACCATTGGGCGCGAAGTCGTCGATGGTAGTGGTCTCGGCGCTGAAGTCGTCGGTGCGCAGGCGCTGCTCCACGCGCCAGCTGTGCCCCGCCACGGCCGCGCGCCGCTCCCCGTCGCAGCCCGCCACCAGCCGCTTGCCGAACTTACCATTGGGCGCGAAGTCGTCGATGGTAGTGGTCTCGGCGCTGAAGTCGTCGGTGCGCAGGCGCTGCTCCACGCGCCAGCTGTGCCCCGCCACGGCCGCGCGCCGCTCCCCGTCGCAGCCCGCCACCAGCCGCTTGCCGAACTTACCATTGGGCGCGAAGTCGTCGATGGTAGTGGTCTCGGCGCTGAAGTCGTCGGTGCGCAGGCGCTGCTCCACGCGCCAGCTGTGCCCCGCCACGGCCGCGCGCCGCTCCCCGTCGCAGCCCGCCACCAGCCGCTTGCCGAACTTACCATTGGGCGCGAAGTCGTCGATGGTAGTGGTCTCGGCGCTGAAGTCGTCGGTGCGCAGGCGCTGCTCCACGCGCCAGCTGTGCCCCGCCACGGCCGCGCGCCGCTCCCCGTCGCAGCCCGCCACCAGCCGCTTGCCGAACTTACCATTGGGCGCGAAGTCGTCGATGGTAGTGGTCTCGGCGCTGAAGTCGTCGGTGCGCAGGCGCTGCTCCACGCGCCAGCTGTGCCCCGCCACGGCCGCGCGCCGCTCCCCGTCGCAGCCCGCCACCAGCCGCTTGCCGAACTTACCATTGGGCGCGAAGTCGTCGATGGTAGTGGTCTCGGCGCTGAAGTCGTCGGTGCGCAGGCGCTGCTCCACGCGCCAGCTGTGCCCCGCCACGGCCGCGCGCCGCTCCCCGTCGCAGCCCGCCACCAGCCGCTTGCCGAACTTACCATTGGGCGCGAAGTCGTCGATGGTAGTGGTCTCGGCGCTGAAGTCGTCGGTGCGCAGGCGCTGCTCCACGCGCCAGCTGTGCCCCGCCACGGCCGCGCGCCGCTCCCCGTCGCAGCCCGCCACCAGCCGCTTGCCGAACTTACCATTGGGCGCGAAGTCGTCGATGGTAGTGGTCTCGGCGCTGAAGTCGTCGGTGCGCAGGCGCTGCTCCACGCGCCAGCTGTGCCCCGCCACGGCCGCGCGCCGCTCCCCGTCGCAGCCCGCCACCAGCCGCTTGCCGAACTTACCATTGGGCGCGAAGTCGTCGATGGTAGTGGTCTCGGCGCTGAAGTCGTCGGTGCGCAGGCGCTGCTCCACGCGCCAGCTGTGCCCCGCCACGGCCGCGCGCCGCTCCCCGTCGCAGCCCGCCACCAGCCGCTTGCCGAACTTACCATTGGGCGCGAAGTCGTCGATGGTAGTGGTCTCGGCGCTGAAGTCGTCGGTGCGCAGGCGCTGCTCCACGCGCCAGCTGTGCCCCGCCACGGCCGCGCGCCGCTCCCCGTCGCAGCCCGCCACCAGCCGCTTGCCGAACTCTCCCGCGATACCTTCCACCTGCACAACCAACATGAACGTGACGCATCATCATAACTATAACCTGGGACTCTTTAAGTCAAAAATTAAACAGATCGCGAATTAGTAATGAGTGGAGTTGAACCCAACCTCTCAATCACAAGGCCCCATACCCTAGCCATTAGGCTATTGACGCTTGATCAGGAATCATTATTAACATGTTGCTCGTCAGCTAAAAGACAACGAAGTCTATCGGTTACATTAAGAGAATGTGCGATGGAATTGCACACTCTAATTGCATCAAGCCCGTTTCATCATCGGACTACAAAACAGACAGCGATACGCCATCATTACATGGTGGACATCACACCCATACGCACAAAACGTTGCAACACTTTAATTGTGCGTACAGCTCAGGAGTGGAATTCCCTGCCACTGTCTGTGTTTCCTGATAGCTATAACCTAGGGGTCTTTAAGTCAAGAGTGAATAGGTTACTTTTAAGTAAGCGTGCTTTGTCTTCAACCACATCATCGCTTACCATTAGGCATGGGCGTGCGCTCCATGAAGGCATAAATGCAGTGCTTTACTTGCCATTCACAGATATTTTAATAAAACGTTCGTACGTTTTAGATGACTTTAATTAATAGTAAATAAATGAATAAACAAAATATAATAACTTAAAAACGCCTAATATTTTATAAATAGCACCTATTTGCAAGCACACAAACATTATGTTTGCCAGGCGCTGCGAATTAATGTACCTAATTCCCAAGTAATGCCGCGGATTCACGCAGGAAATTTGTTTGCATGTGTGACGTAATTTTAGTGTCCGTACAAGTTCGCAAACGCACACACACATGAATGTCGAAAGCCGGGCGTCCTGCCGCATGATACCACAGACTACATAGAGATACTACGTTCCGAGTAAAAATAATAGACAGAATAGGCTATTTGACTGGTTTCTAAAAACCATCTCATATTATTTATTGGTGTATAAGGACCCTACAAATAATATTTATTTTCATATTTTATAAATATTTCGTTTAAAATAAAGCATTACAAAATATATTGATTATATAAGCTGTCAAAACGCTTGGTCCAACATAGAGGTGGAAAAGTAACGAAAAAAAGCGTACCCTTATGTATTCGTTACCATAGCCAAAAGTACTCGTTACTATCGTATCGTTACTCGTTACTTTGAAGTTTGATACGTCATAAATAATATGGAATTATAGACCAACACAACGAGTCGTATTGCTTATTCGTACGGTATGACGTCACGGCGTCGCATCATTCGTAATTTGTAGAAAACATATCTATACGTTACATGTTTATAAGATGCATTTTTAATCTAAATTTAGTTTGATTTAACCATTCAAGTTTTAGGTAGATAAAGGTTGGAATTACAAGTAAACTGCGACGAAATCAACTGAATTGTCAATGGATGGATCCATTTAAAAAAAAATTATAATAATATCTGGAGTGAGGCCATTGAGAGGCAATGGGAAGCACTTGCTGTTTCCCTTGACATCTCCAAGGCTTTTGACAGGGTCTGGCACGATAGCCTTATTGCTATGCTTCCTTCTTTCGGGTTACCCACTCAACTTTGCGTTTGGATTGAAGGCTTCCTGAGGGATCGGTCCATTCGAGTGGTCATTGATGGCTGCTCGTCTGGCCAATTGGCAATTAATGCCGGGGTCCCTCAGGGGTCTGTTCTCTCAGCAACTTTATTCTTGCTGCACATTAACGATCTGCTATTGCCCGGTACCTTTGGGTATGCAGACGACAGCACAGTTTCTGAGAGATATGTGTCCAGCGCGCGAGCTGGTGGGTCACAGATCCAGTCTCTCCGTGAGGACATGGTCGGGCGCTTGAACTTGACCTTGAAGGCTGTCTCCGAATGGGGCGATGCCAACCTGGTCAAGTTTAATGCAGCTAAGACCCAGGCGTGTCTCTTCTCCGCAAAAAGGAGCCAATTTGAACCGGCTCCTACTTTCCGAGGTAACTGTGCCGATAACCGACCGTATCGAGCTTCTGGGGGTAACATTAACTTCTACCCTCAATTTTGGCCCGATTATCGAGGCTAAGGCTCAACTAGCATCAAAAAAGTTGGGAATCCTAGCAAAGGTGAGACGGTACTTCACACCCGAACAGTTGCTCAATCTCTATCAAGCCCAGGTTCGGTCGTGTATGGAGTACTGCTCTCATCTTTGGGATGGATCTGCTAAATACCAACTGGACGCTCTTGAGTCTATCGAGAAGCGGGCCAAGACTCATTGGCAACGATGCACTGGTCGAATCAAAGCTCCAGAGCCTTGAACATCGACGACGAGTTGCAAGTCTATCGGTTTTCTATCGGTTACATTTCGGGGAGTGTGCGATGGAATTACACAATCTAATTCCACCAAGCCCGTTCCATCATCGGACTACGAGACAAACGGCGAAGCGCCATCGTTACATGGTGGACATCCCACCCATACGCACCAAACGTTTTGGGAATACCTTCATTGTGCGTACGGCTAAGGAGTGGAATTCCCTGCCGGAGTCTGTGTTTCCCGATAGCTATAACCTAGGAGTCTTTAAGTCAAGAGTGAATAGGTTACTTTTAGGTAAGCGTGCTCCATCTTCGACCACATCATCACTTACCATCAGGTGAGATGGTGGTCAAACGCGAACCTAATCTAAATAAAAAAAAAATTAAAAAAAAAATTGTGAGTTTTTTTTAATATTATTTGAGAATGACACCTTTGTACTCAGATATTATAATTATGCTTATCTTAATGTATTTTACTGTGTGTACATAAATAATAAAATAAATAAATGACATATCACACTAATATATTGCAATCATTGCAATAAAAACACAGTGAAAAATTTACATAATGAATTTTCAAAAATCTCCTTATTCAAGTAAATAAACATCGTTCTTTATAACATATGTTTTTAAATACACCTAATGGCATTAGGTGAGATGGTGTTCCCCTTCCACTAAGCTACTTCGCTTGTGTCTAGAGTGGGTTCACGGCAATAGTCTATTGGAGGCGTTCGCACCCGAAACCTCTCGATCACAAGTCCGACACCTTACCCATTAGGCTCATATGATTTGACTATTAGTTTAGCACATACAGGTTTAGGTATCAGAAATTGCTTGCGCAAGTTTTATTTAATTTATGATTTTCTACTATCATATAATTATCCGAACGTATCACATATTAGAATACAGATTCCTATTTGACCGCGGTTTTTGAGCTGACCAATAATTCCTTCCCTAGTATCCAATTCCCACAAATCAGAGAAGAAATGCTCACCGCACGCGCCACTGATTGGCGCATTCAATGCCGGCCAATCACCGTACAGATGCTGTGATTCGGAAGGGTATAATTACCCCCGCCATATTGTGTCTATTCGTCTTCGTCAAAAAATCGCCGTGAAATTACCACGCCAAGACAAGTCCCCGCGTCGCGCCGAGATAATTAACCGCTAATATATCTATAAATCTAAAACTATCAACTATCCGTGTGGGCCACACAAGTGTGACAAATAAAGACTAAAGTGAAGTGCCCAACAACTAAGAAGAAAGAGATTCAACCCACGTGCAACACCTTCATCTCAAGCCAACCAGCTCACGATATCCAAGTAAGTCCTTTTTTCCTACCCCTAGTCGGCTCATTACTGTGTGGTCAATATTTCACTGCCCAAATTACACCCCACTAAGGTCCTTCGAGAAATTTCTAGTAACCCCCCCGCTTCCGCACCATAACTTTGGTCCAAAAGAGCCGGATTCAAAGAATCAGCGATATCCTATACTTTTTATAAGTTTACCGCAACATTTTTTTTTTATTTTTTTTTATTTGTAGGTTACAAGTACCTTATAAACATACTTAAACAAAGCACACAATTAGACCTCTGGGGTCTGTCTTAGCATGCTATGAACTGAGATTTGATCAACGCGCCATTAATAACTATTAATTGAGTTGATGTAATGTTCTTTCAGCTTACGCTTTATGTTTTTACTATTCATTGAGTCTCTAATGTCAACAGGTATTTGGTTTAGTAAATTGGGTATTGTGAAAGAAGCGGTACGTCTGCCATAAAAGTTATTTTTCGTGGCACTTGAAGTGATTTTAATTTGGTTTGTCGTGTATTAACTTCGTATTGAACTGGGATTTGAATCTCACTATTATCAAAATTTTCTATGAGGAACAAATACTCAGCGCGCGCTAGAACAGGTAAAACTTTGCAATGTTTAAATAACCCGGTGTAATTGTCTTGGTATTTATTTTTTACATAGTTTGGTACTACAAGTTTTAGTAAACGTGTTTGCAAATTATGTATTTTATCTAGGTAAGTTTTAAATGTGCGTCCATAACTGGTGAGTCCGTAGGAGATTATGGACTCAGCAAGAGCTGTGTACATTTGAAGGAGGGTTCTATACGGTATATTACGCTTTATAATGGAAAACTTGGTGAGTATCGCACGTAACTTGCCACAAACAGATTCCACCTGGTAATTCCAGTTGAATCGGTTGTCAATTATTAATCCAAGATAAGTATGATATGGGACTTGCTCTATCGGCGAGCAGTGGCAGTCCGATACCTGTTTATGCAGACAGTCATGACTGTGAGCTATGATTTGAAAGGTATGGGAGGTATTTATGTGACTTGAATGTACGTGTATGACTTTCGTTTTTTGTGGATTCAGAACAAGTCCCATATCATGGGCCCATTTAGACATAGACGTAAAATCTTTCTGTAAACATTCTGCGGCTATAGTAAGGTTTTTATTAGCAGAAAGTAAACAGGTGTCATCTGCGTATTGATAGAGGGAACAGTGAGTAATAATATTTTCTTGGTCATTGACGTATGCCAGATAGTGGAGTGGACCAGAAACTGAACCTTGTGCTGTGCCCTTGGTCACGTTTACTGGTCTGCTGAGGCTAGGACCAACTTTGACGCGATAACTTCGGTAACCAGTCAAGTAATTTCCCCCTTATACCTGAATTTTCGAGTGTTTTTAGTAGTATATTGTGCCTGAGTGTGTCAAAAGCCTTGCTGAAATCAATAAATATGAGTACAACATGCTGCTTCTCATCTAAGTGGTTGTTAACTTCATCAGTAAAATTGGAAAGTAGCTGAGCTGTAGATTAAATACCTAAAATACAAAGTTCGTAAGAACGCCATATTGGACGCGTACATACCGTTCGGTGATTCGTACCTACTTCCCCGCTAAATACATAATTCATTGAGAATTACTGTATCAACTTAATATTTCTCCTATTGCATTGAAATAGCATAGGTAAATATTCTAACCGCTTATTATCGTGAGTTATCTCGGCTAACTTAACTACAAATTATATTCAACCGCATTCCTTTGGTTATACCCGCTTAAAATAATATTATTCTAATCTACCCGCTATACTTAATATTAATCTCCAATATTTTCTGTTAATATTCTACCATGGAAGATCTTAAAATAAAAGTCAAATTACTTCAAGCTAAAAATCAAGCAATCTTTGAACGTTTATCGTCATTATATGAAACTTCTAAGAAAGTAAATACGTCTAATATTGAGCTTCGTTCCGCAGAAACATTCATGGCAGACACAGAGATTCTCTCAGTAAGTCGTCAAGAATTTAGTTCCAATTTAGTCAAAATAAATACCTATTCTTTACAATTAAATCCTGATCATAAAATTGATTATAACAGTCTGACATCTTTCGACGGTGTTTACACGCGCGTAGAACGAGTGCGTTCTCTCATTGCTGCGCAATATTCAAGGTCATCGACCGAGTCAGCGTCGCATGATAACGTAAAACAATATACAGGTGTGGTCAAACACCAACGATTCAAATTCCGTCCTTTGATGGTAGGATTGATAACTGGCCTGTTTTCTATGAATCATTTAAATCAAATATACATAGTAATTTAAACCTTACAGATTCCCAACGTGTGCAGTATCTGATCGGTAATCTAAAGGGAAATGCATTGCAAATTATCGCCGGAATTATTCCGACAGGTGATAATTATACCGCTATCTGGGACAGTTTAGTTAAAAAGTATCAGGATAAACTAGCATTAGGCTCACATTACATGTCTAACATATTAAATATTAAGGACGTAAGTTCGAATCTGACGTAAATAAGCTGTTTTTGGGTGCCTTTTCCGACTAATATAAAGAAATTCAAACAAAACTAACAGTTGCAATAGATAGATTACTTCTTTATCTCCAAAGCAGCCGTGTTTAAAATACAAAAAATATGGTTTTTAGTATTGTAAACACGATTTTTCAAAACCTCTGCATACAAAGTTGAGGAAAAAGGGTTAAGTTTAGGATTCTTTTTCTGCTAAACATTTACATATTTTGATTCTTAAAAAATACCACAGGCTAGCAGATATAATTACCTCAAAATGAGCCTTTTAATAATAACGAAAATGTAACAAATAGCTTCACAAAAAAATAAAATCCCTTTTAAATTTTTCACATATTTTGCTAAAGCGCATGAATCTTAACTGGTCGCATTAAGGGTTATTTTCGTTGGTCACTGTTTAGATTTATTGGACAGAAAAGTGTAAAGAAATTTTAATACGCGGTCAGCCGCCTTCGTGAGTGGACGCTATGTCGCTTGTCAACAGAAATTTGTCTAAAAATAGATCGCTGTACGAACACAAAATAATTCATAATACTACACAATACTTATTTCGATACTTTACGCATTTTATATGAGCAACTTGAGAAAGTAAGTTTTTTATCTATTGTTTGGGAATAATTGATACCGATTTTTTTAATGGGTGCAAACGACTCGGTTTTTTTTAAATGTATGTTCCCCGATTACTCGTAACTAGACCGATTTGAAAAATTATTTTTATTGTTTGAAAGGCACCTGGTAGGTATATTTCCAGGTGGTCCCATCGTCATCAAGTCAGGATCTGATGATGGAATCCTGTCGAAATCGAGGGAACTCTTCAAATATTATTATTTTTTAAAGTAACTTGTGTAGTTGCTCTCGGAAAATACCATTCGATGAAGTGGAACTGATGACGAAGACCACAGACGGCTACCGGAACTACTCAATTATAAGTATTTCATGGGTTGCGATTCGATTACTAGAATATGGTTGTTAATCACTTTATACTTGTTAACATGTATATGGTGAAGTTGAGCTGATGGTAAAGTACCTGAAGAACTCCTCAAAAATGAACGGCTCTGCATCGGGAAAAGCAATATTTTGTAAATGGTGATAAGTAGTTTACATTTAGGCTTTTGTAACTAGGTAAAGCACTAGTCGACAAACCAAAACACTAAAAACAAAAAAAAAATACTTCCAACTTGTTATTTTTGGAAATATGTCTTATTTTTAGTTAAAATGATTTTTTTCATGATATTTTTTTTATTATACCTATATTTATATAATAAACTACAATATATATATATATATATATATATATATATATATATAGTAGTAAGTAACTATAATGATATAATATAAGTAATATGTATATTTATTTGACAAAACAATACTTACAAATTTCTTAAAACTAGCTTATTTACATTTTTTGCAACTACGCCAAATAACTTTGTTTTTCATAGTGTTTGTATGAATTACAAAGTTATATTTGCGGTTTTAGAAAATATGCTGTATCTCGCAAATTGCTGACCCGATCTCGTTCAAACTAATTTTGGTTGAAAGGTTATACTAAGATCTACAGACATATATATGTATAGACACCGCAGCCCCGGATCACAAGGCCAACTGAAGGAACAGAGTGGGTTTTTATTCAGTATTCGTCTGACACTACTTTCCGCTACACCCAGAGCGAAAGGAGTCATTTTGATGATTTTCCCCCCCAAAAAATTGGCCAAGTGCAAGGCAGACTCGCCCATGAAGGGTTCCGAAGTAACTATAATAATATAACATAATATGTATATTTAATAGACAAAAGAAATAACTTGCAAATTTCTTAAAACTAGCTTATTTACATTTTTTACAACTACGCCAAATAACTTTGTTTTTCATAGTAGTTGTATGAATTACAAAGTTATATTTGCGGTTTTAGAAAATATGCTGTATATCAAAAATTGCTGACCCGATCTCGTTCAAACTAATTTTGGTTGAAAGTTTATACTAAGATCTACAGATATATGTATTTTTTAGATTTTTCACTCCATTATTATAGAAGTTAGAGGGGACACACACACACATTTTACCACTTTGGAAGCGTTCATCTTTTAAACAATTTACTTTATGAAAATGTCCTTTTAGAAACTTTAATGTCATTTTTAAATACCTGTCTATAGATACCACACACGCATAGGTTTCATGAAAAAAAAAAATATTTTCAGTTTTAGTTCTATGTGTGGGGAGCCCCCCTTTATTTTAAATATTTTTTAAGTTTTTTCTTAAAATCGGAAAGCGGTTCACAGAATACATCTACCTATCAAGTTTCACATGTATAGTCCTAATAGTTTCGGAATAAAATAGCTGTGACATACGGACGGACAGACAGACAGACAGACAGACAGCTTTGGGGGCTGAGTCACCCGTGTCCGTAAGAGGATACCCGTTTGCAAATCCCTACACGTGGCCCTCGGGTGGTGCTAATCAGGTGACATCAAACAGGTGGCAGGTTAAAACTGCAGGCTTGTGACCACCCACAGGGCAAAGACGTACCGCCAAACGGCCTAGCTGTGTTCCGGTACTAGTGTTGCCCAAACGAGAGTCTCGCAAGAGTCTTGCAATTAGCGATTATCCTATTGCTATTTATTAAACGGTAGTTGAGATCTCAGAACAATGTAACAGAGAGTCTGTTACATTGTTCTGAGATCTCAACTACCGTTACCGTACCAACACTATCCGGTACGATGCCCTGTGTAGCCTATCAAGGAGTTGGGTCGAAGTAGTTGCTTCACTGCTGAAAGACCAATCTGGCTCGCACTAGTGCGGACGTATCGGGAGACTAGTCGCGGAGAGGAGCGGATCCGAGGCACGGTGCGCCGCTGGCCGACCGCAGGTAGTTGGGGGCCCAAGTAGTGTGCCAGCCACACATGACAGGCTGCCCCACCAACTGTCGAAACATCCCGGAATGCACCATCGTGCTGGTTGGCGACCAGATGAGAGGGCCCGATGGTCATTCCCGGGGGGGCTTGGGCGTCCCCGCAGTCTCCAGACTAGTTCCCCAATCAATACCATCCGTCTAGTGTGGGTCTGGAGGTTAACAGCGTGAAGCCTCACTTCACTTCCTTCTTCTCTCCTCTTCACTCTCTAAATCATGAAATGGAATAAAAAGTTAAACAGCGGCTGCACTCCCTCTCTCTCAAAGTGCACCTCAGTAATATCCGAGGTCTGCACTCAAATCTCGTCGCAGTCTACCACCACCTCGAGACTGATACCTACTCTGCTGTTTCTTTCGGAGACGCAGATCAGATGTCCATCAGACGTGTCGTATCTTTCATACCCAGGGTTTACCTTGGAGCACAACTTTAAACCACGTGCGGCGGTATGTATGTACGCCCGCGACGACATCTGCTATTGGCGTCTCCGGAACCTTGAGGACTCCAGGTTTTCTACACTTTGGGCTCTGGTGGACACGGACATAGACAAAATTATCTATGCTTGTGTCTACCGCTCGCACAGCGGAGATCATGAGAGAACCAGGCTCACACAATACATCAGTGAGGCGGCAGATGCGGCCCAGCAGCTCAGTTCGTGTTACTGGAGGGCTTTAATGCCCATCACTAGGAGTGGCTCTTCCCATACCAGTGCATGGACCATGCTGGGCGAGAGACGCACAATCTTGCACTTGCATTAAATCTCACTCAGCTGGTCCAGGGAGCAACGAGAGTGCCGGATGTTGAGTCACACAAAGCCAATTGCTTGAACCTTCTACTGACTACAGATCCAGACCGCTACTCGGTAACGATATCTTCACCGTTAGGTAGTTCCGACCACTGTCTGGTGAAGTCTGTACCGGTCTCCTCTCCGCCCGATCTTAGCCTTAAAGTCATTCGGCGGGTTTGGCGATATAAGTCAGCGGATTGGGATGGCATGCGATCTTTCTTTGCATGTTATCCTTGACAGCCTACTTGCTCTTCTTCAAATGATTCATCGTCGTGCGCAAACGCCGTGGTAGATGTTTTGCGACAGGGGATGGAGTACTACATACCGTTCTCTGACCTAAATTGTTAGGTCAGAGAACGGTATGTAGTACTCCACATTGGTGCGGCAAAGCTCGACCTTGATTTGGCGCCGAATGTGATCGGGCTGAAGCGCTTAAACACGGGGCATACTTAGCATGGATCGATGCTCGAAACTGCAAAGCAAATGACGTGGATCAGAAGAAGAGAGCCTTCAACAGGGCTGCCAAGTCCAGCAAGAAGGTTTTGCGGAGGGTTCGGTTTGACCACGATAGCCGAATCGGGAACAAACTCGCTTCATATCCTGCTGGCAGCAAAGCGTTTTGGTCCCTGGCAAAGTCGGTCGAATTCAACTTCTGTCGTCCCTCACGGTAGTGTAGACCCGTCAGGTTTGAGCAGTGGTGGTAACCACTGCTCAAACCAGCAAACTTGTTTGCCGCCCTCTTTGCGGAGTTTTCACGTCTGGATAGTAGTGGCGCTCACCCTCCTGATGCTCCTATTGGATGCGAGACGTGTATGTTGGACATTCGCATCCATCAGAAGGACGTCCGTAGAGTGCTGCGTAATCTTGACGTGAACAAAGCTAGTGGCCCCGACGGGATACCAGCAATTGTTCATAGAACTTGTGCGCCTGAATTATCTCCAATCTTGACACGCCTGTTTCGCCTTTCGCTAGATGACTGGAAAGGTGCTGAAAGCATGGAAGCTGGCTAACGTTCAGCCTGTACCCAAAAAGGGCAGTCGTGCTGACCCGGCCAACTACAGGCCTATTTCAGCCACGTCCATACTCTGTAAGAGTATGGAGCGTGTACTTAATAGTAAGCTCCTGGCATACCTAGAAGCCAACGATATCCTCAGTGACCGACAATACGATTTTCGCAAAAAACCGGTCAACTGGGGATCTTCTAGCGTATGCCATTAATATCTGGAGCGACGCCATTGAGAAGCAAGGGGAAGCACTTGCTGTTTCTTCTTCGGCTTTTTGAATTCAACAAGATTTATCTCGAAGCCAGAAGACAATGTCCTCAACAATACATCAAAGTGTTTCATGATTATAACATCCAATCCTGTGATCTGAGCACTCAGTTCGGGGTTCCCGAAAAAACGTCGAGCTTTGTTTCTATCATTTGTGGAACTAAATCCTGGCTTTGGCTTGTCCACAATTAATCCCGTTTCATGCTTGAATCGTTGTTTGATTTCGTCTGATCGTTGTTTTACACTTGCTTTTTCCTCTGAAGACCTAGCTTGCCATTTCTTAATATCTAACTTATAACTAATGTGTAAAAAGCACTCAAACGAACGTTGACAAACCCAAGCCAAAATTATCTTGATTCATCATTCTGGGAGTGGCCCCACAAATATAGCATTTCTGCGATGAATGTGTCTCTGTCAAAGCATTGCACACTTTTCCATCAGTCATAGTCAGCAGAAGCTTGTGCTTAACAGAAATTTCAGAACCACCAAGATCATAAGATGTAGCCTCCAAGTAGTCGTTTATTTATCCCAAAACCTTATTTGTTTCGATTTTTGTCAATTCCGTTGTTTCTTTGGCGAAAATGAATTTAATTGGACGACAAAACATCGTCGATGATGGACGAGGATTTTGCCAGATAATGTTGTTACTCTCGTCGATTAACCTTAGAGGAACCAACGAATAAACAAAAAGGAACTCATCAGTGCCTTCGCTGTTTTCAAATCTTTGTTTGTAAGCACTATGACCGGAACTTCCGTCACATCCCCATTTACTTATAAGAGATGTTGTGTGATAAACGATGAATTGGGTATTAGATTGGGGAGCACACTTGTGACAACTTCTCTCTGAGTTTCTACTAAACGTTCTGCTGTTTTATTCAAAATAGCTTGTAGCTCAATTTCTGCTCGAGATTGTGTCAAAACAATGTGCTCCTCGGAAGGATAATATGCTTTTTTTGATTTAACAATGCAATCATATGATGGAAACACGTGATGCCCGACTTTCATAATCCACTTTCTAGTCTGTTTATATGAGTGAGTTGCTGAATTTGAATCAATATAATACGCTAATGCCTCGTCATTACTTAGCAGTCTATCACTTGCACAGCACTTGGTTGTTGAAGGCTAATGCATGTACTTGCAGAAGCTGGATTCTCGCGAATGTCCTTTATAACTCTGGCAACGTTTTTATGTCCAGTTGACCGTGCAGTAACCTCTGCAGCTGTCATTAATACCCCAAAAGCCTGATAAGTTCGAAAACAAAGAAAAACATGCCTTTTTTGTGAATTCACAGATAGTCTATTTTATGACCCATTAAAATATTCTAATAAGAATATAATATAGTACATACCTTCGTAAGTAAAATCCATCACTAAAACTTTTCACAAAATTAGAACTGCCACCATGAGATATTTAGTGCAAGTATCGCAAAAATGCAACTGACCAATTTCTTTAATTGCATTTACCTCATTACTGTTTTTCACTTACTTTCCTCCAGTCGGTGATCAAGGTCAGCGGAGGTGCACGAGCGGGAACCGGTGTAGGATAACGGGACGGTATTTGGACATGTGGTCAAAAAATATTTGTTATTAGATCGTAACTACCATAATAAATTTTATCTAAACAGAGACCTCCCGCTACCTCGCGTCTGTCTGTCTGTTTGAACGCGATAAAAAGCACATAAGATTTTGATACGGTTTTCACCAAATACACGGCAATGATATATAGTAGTCATTTGAGTTTGTACAGTTACATCGGACGGCGCTATGTTCTCCACATAAATATACTGATGGGATATTTTCCGAGATACACGCGGTCGAAGTCGCGGGCAAAAGCTAGTTGTAAATATGTGTCATTTTATTGTGACCATCAAAACGATCTGGTCCTCTTTACACAGGATTTATGGAGGCAGTCGCGATACTCGCAGTACACACGAAGAGCGTCCGGAAAGATCTGACCAACAGATTTGTAGTACTTTTTGTGGCAGCAATTTGGAAACCACTAATGTTTCAATATATTTTATTGTATTACTGTTTGGTTTGTGACAGAAACACTTTTTAATCAACTTCAAAAAATGGAGGAGGTCCTCACTTATTCGGAATCTGTTTTTTTTTTATGTATGTTCTCCGATTACTCGAAGACTACTGGACCTATTTGGAAAATTCTTTTTTTATTTGAAAAGGTATACTTTCTAGTTCGTTCCATTGTCATGAAGTCAGGATCTGACGATGGAATCCTGGAGAAATCGCGGGAACTCTTCAAATATTATAGGCACACCTGTAGCAATTTGGGTATTTTATTAAAAAAACATAAATGGTATTATCAAATTCAAGGGCAGTTGCGTATTACTAGGCAAGACTGGTAAATTAAAGTTTGAAATCATTGAAAAGGACTTTTAATTCTGAAAGGAAAAAATGGAAACTCACTTAATTCGATTTTACAAAAATTGTCTTCTTCCAGAATTGATTGATCCCAAGACGGGTAAGAAATATGGAGTTACGAGCTCATTCCTCATATATTCCAAGAATATATTAAACATAAGAAATTGATTTTTAATATTAAAATATTGTTCCACCCAGCTTATGTCAAGATCGCTAATGCTATCATACCAAGGAAATGAAACACACGGTGAACAGTTTAATTGGCGAAATCTTTGATTTTGAACCCCATACGTTATTAGCGACCCCGAAAACCACGAAATTACACACCTACCAAACAGAATGGACCCAAACTTGATAAGTTATTCTTATCGTCTAGGATCTTCAAGAGCGGTTGCTGTATTCCTGCAGGCCACTCCACTGAGTTCGTATAATTATAATATCTCATCGTTTCTAACAATACAAGCTCGAACTTGGTTGATATACCGTCTTGTCAAGCGCTTCTCCTTCACATTTATTGTGCGCACAGCCAAGCTGTGGAATTCTCTGCCGGCTTCTGTTTTCCCTGCCATCTTTGAGTCTTTAAAGCAAAAGTAAATAGGTATCTTCTGAGCTCGCTCGTTCCATTGTAGACCTCATCTATCGGTTACCATCAGGCGAGATCGAGGTCAAGAGTGGGCTCATTCGTAAAAATTGGACAAATGCGAGTCAGACTCGTCCATGAAGGGTTCCGTAGTAACTACGCCAAATAACTTTGTTTTTCATAGTGTTTGTATGAAATACAAAGTTATATTTGCGGTTTTAGAAAATGTGCTAAATCTCAAAAACTACTGACCCGATGTCATTCAAACCATTTTAATGAAAGTTTTCATTAAAACCTACAGCATATTTTTTTTATTCTATTATAAAAGTTAGAGAGGGGGGACACATTTTACCACTTTGGAAGCGTATATCTTTTAAACGATTGACTTTAAGAAGAAGTAGTTTTAGGAACCGATATAATTTTTAAAGACCTGTCTATAGATACCGCACACGAAAAGGTTTGATGAAAAAAAAAAAAAACCCGTGTGGCACTCGGGGACTGCCGCGGTAAAGCTATTGCATAGCATTTTTTATCAACTTATGCAATTATAATTATTTATATATTTTTTTATTTATGCAGTATTTTTTTTCTTTGATATTAATTCAAGTTACCGGGTCAATTATACCACATTTTTAGTTTTAAGCTATTTCTCGCGGCGTTGACATTTTAGACTTTCTTTGTCCTATAAAAAAATGTAAATGTTTCTTATTTTATTCAACAAAATATTTACAAAATATCTAAATCCATACTAATATTATAAATGTGAAAGTAACTCTGTCTGTCTGTGTGTTACCTTTTCACGCCTAAACCGCTGAACCGATTTAGATGAAATTTGGCGTGGGAATAGTTTAGGACTCTGGGAAGGACGTAAGATAGTTTTTATCCCGAAATTCCTACGGGTTCGGGATTTACGCGGGAACCCCCTTCCACGTGAACGAAGTCGCGGGCAGAAGCTAGTAAGTATAATATAAATGTACTTTCAATAAAAAAGAAATCATAAAAAGATATGATGAGACCCTGGGTTTGATCCAAAATACTGACGGTTACCAATCCGATTCTTTACTAAACACGCTAATAGAACGTTAGTAACCCGAATTGAAATAACTGACCATATTCGACCGTATTAGGTTTTATTTTCGTTACGGAATTTCTTGATTCGGTCGCCGCGCTCAAAGCCCGCGATAAAAGCTATGCAATAGCTTAAAAATATTTTTAGGTTCAGTTCCATGTATGAGGAGCCCCCCTTAAATTTATATATTTTTGTCTATCAATCGGAAAGCGGTTCAACTCGGCGGAACAGAATACATCTACCTACCAAGTTTAACATGTAGGTAGTCATAACAGTTTCGGAATAAAATGGCTGTGACTTACGGACGGACGGGCAGATAGACAGACATGACGAAACTATAAGGGTTCTGTTTTTTGCCAATCGGCTACGAAACCATAATATAAAAAAACTACACATTTACATCTTGTTGTCAAAGAGATCCAGTACCAGTCATCGAAGTGTACCTACAAGTCACTCCAATAATTTCATGACATCAAACAGCACACAAAATAAAAGCAACCATGAAGCCATTAAAAAAAAATTAAATAATCTAAAGTATCAAAATGACTTTACGTACCCATAATTCGCGGAGCTATTCGTACGTTTGTGTGTGTTTGAGCCTTGTCTATGTAGTGATGCGATTTGATACCTATCAATTTTGAACATGCGTCCTTAAACCCGCAATTAATAATTCCGCATCTTTAAATAGTTTCATTGAAAGTTTTCACGCGTCTGTTTCTGCTTTAGAACAATTACAAATTAACGATTTAAAGGATTTCATTTTGTTAAATTTAGCTTTGAGAAAGTTGGACCCCGCTACCGTACATTTATTCGAAATGCATAAAAGAGATGAGGAAATTCCTACTTATACGGATTTCGTGGAATTTATAAAATCGCAAGTTAAGATATTAGATCGAACTGTATCATCTCGCACCGCGTTAGTGAGTAACAACCCTAATAAAAATAATAACTATTCTCGCAATCAGTCACTTAATAGTACAGTACATACTATTGTTGCTTGCGATAATAACCAAACTTGTTTGTATTGCAATAAAGGTGATCATTGTAAACTTTACACTTGTCCAACTTTTCAATCACTCTCAGCAAATTCGCGTTTGGACACTATTAAAAACAAACGTGGATGTGTAAACTGCCTTAGTTTAACGCACACTGCTTCACAGTGTAAATCTATTCATAATTGTAGAACATGTAACAAACGACATCATTCTCTCTTACATTTAGAAAACAGCGGTCAGCCGCCGAGATCGGTCCCAAATGACGCTGTCACTAGCTCCGCGAATTCGCAACAGGAGGGCGCTGTGTGCGTGCTCTCGCATAGGTACAAACACGCAACGTACTACAGTACTTCTATCGACTGCGAGAGTCTACGTTGATAACAAATATTGTAAACACGTTTCTGTGAGATGTTTAATAGATAACGCTTCGCAAAATAATATAATTACTTCCGCCTGTTGTAAAAAACTACAATTAAACATTATACCACTTTCAAACTCATTTATAAAGGGTGTCGGAATTTCTTCGCGGCCTATCATAGGTTACGTTGAGATTACAGTTACTGCTAACAATAAAATTAATTCTTTTAAAATTACCGCTCTTGTTGTCGATTGTATCACGGATAACTTGCCATCTCACCTTGTTGACACGTCTGCAGTGCAACATTTGTTTGATTTGCCGCTCGTAGACCCACTATGGTATGTACCTGGGGAGGTCGAATTGCTTCTAGGGGCAAAACTGTTCCCGTATTTATTACTTCACAATAAAATTATCTCACCTACCGCTCCGTCCGCTATCGAAACCGTGTTTGGTTACATTCTTATGGGTGAGGTACCCGCTAGTTTATCTAATAGTAATTATAGTCCCGCTGAATTAAACACCGCTTCATATTTTTCTACCGCGCTAAATATAGATAATTCTCATTGTTTTCTGTCTTTAGACGAATCTTTACACAAATTTTGGAATATCGAAGAAATACCTTCAAAATCTTTTATGAGCCCGCCAGAACTGGAGTGTGAACAGCTGTACGCTTCTACTGTGTCACGTGACTCCAGTGGTAGGTATTGTACCGCGTTACCATTCTGTAAAAATCCAGATTCAATTGGAAATTCTTATGCTGTCGCTTATCGACGTCTAATCAGTTTGGAAAAAACTAAGCTTCGCGACTCTGCTTTGCGCGCTAGTTATAATGAAATAATCCAAGAGTATATCGATAAAAATTATTTAACTGAAATTACGCCTAGTTCTGTTGATCAGACTGTAGGTTATTACATACCGCATCACCCTGTTATTAGGAATGATAAAGAAACCACTAAAGTTCGCATCGTTCTTGACGCGAGCGCTAAGTCTCATACTGGCGTTTCATTGAATGACTTGTTACACATAGGGCTGAATTTACAGGCCGACATATTTTTATTACTTTTAAAATTCCGTTTGTTCCCTATTGCAGTTACAGCTGACATAAAACAGATGTATCTTCGAATTGCTGTTATTGATGAGCATCGAAAATACCAAAAAATACTGTTTCGATTTAATACCGCTGAACCTATTCGCGAATTTCAATTTAACCCATTGCACTGTGCCATGCGCACTGTGCGCCAGCTATCATTAAATAAAATATTGCGCATAATTGTATATATTTTGAGATTTTTGCGGATTATTCTTTATGATAAATTACACAAAACAAAATGACCTCGTCATGTAGCCGTTTCTATGGGTTGCGTGACAAATATAGTAGGTTTTGCTGATGCCAGCTTGAATGCATATGGCTGCGTCATATACTTACATGTTACTGATACAAATGGTAACACACACGTAAATTTGGTGTGTGCTAAATCCAAAGTTGCACCTGTTAAGGTCGTATCTCTAGCTCGTCTAGAGCTCTCTACTGCTGTTCTTTTGTCTAAATTAATTAAACTAGTTTATGACACTTACCGCTCTCGTACCGCTATTAATAATATATTTGCTTTTTCCGATTATACAATTACGCTTTCATGGATTAATTCCTCACCACACAAATGGAACATTGTTGTTAGTAACCTAAATATCAAGAAAATCTTGATCCTAAGCATTGATATACTAAAAACCCAAGATGCACAGTCTCGAAGAAAAGTGACGCTCGAAACTGTCGCCAAACACTCACCACCTACGTAGTAGTAGTAATGCTATAATTACAAAATATGTTTTTGCAAATTCCATCTTATGAAAATTGTTTAAAGTTCTTTTGACAAAGCAGAGTGCGAAAGACAATCAAATTTTAAGACTGACGTTGCTCGATAGGACAAGGCCTTGAGTGGAGACTTACATCTTATACTAACTTTTATTATAAGACATTTTTTGGTTTTTGGGTAGAACATGTGTATATCAATGAAACAAATATTAACTGTTAAAGTCGTATATTATTTTTTTTAATTCAATAAGCCTTTTGCCGTGATAAAAAAAATCTCTCGCCTTTGTTGGCTGACGATTGATGTCCGTTCTCCGCATCGTATTTGGTCACGAGAAAAACTAAAGTATAAAAATAAGAAGTTTTTAATGAGATTGGCGCCAAACCAACACTCACACACACTTTTATCATTAGCATACCGCATGTCGTGAACCCATAAGTTATCCCATAATGAATCGATTTACTTAAAATATATTTATATTCTATTATTAAATCATTTAAATTATTCCAGTATGGGGAGGGACGTTTAAAATTGTAATACTAAGAGCGGAACGCGCACAATGGGCAATACTTAAAGTGATGTCGTTCAAAAAACGAATTTATCTCACTGGACTGCTATACTCGGAAGCTCAAGTACTTACAGTTCCCAATATATATCCTCCGTACCATACTACGTAGACACAGTTTGTTACCAGTAAGCCCAGATTTAATAAGCAAACGCACTGGGTTTCCCGTTTGTAAAGTTCCCAAATGTCACACTAAACTTACGTCTAGATACTTTTAGGCATTAAGTTCTAGGATCTACAATAGAGCAAATAAAACTATCCCAATTTAGAAGCTTATGTGACATAAGGTCAAACAAATTTTAAAACCATGGCTTCAGTCTTTGAGCTATGACGATATTTAAAAAATCATTTCGTCAGTACAGTAAATTAAGCTATTCAAAACACACACTCATGTTAACGCACACGCGTTTAGAGTTCCAGACACACACACACCCACACACACATACGCAATTACGCACATACACTCAAACTTACACACACATACACGTTTCGCTTCTATTTCTTTTGTTCTCAATACCTTCTAATGTTACTTTTTGTTTGTACTTTATTACATAAATAATGAAATGTGTTTTAATGTATAGCGTAGGACACTGATTCCTGTAACACAGGCTCGCTTAGCATAGGAGTCAGGGGCTTCACTTGAAAGATGTAATATTTTTATGTTCAATAAATTATTCATTTATTTTATTTATGAACATTAAAAAAACCGTAAAATTGACGACCTCTTCTCCTTCAGTATATTATATAACGTATACATATTTGCCAAAAACTAAATTAGTATTGATTATTGCAAAATAGATGTGTTTAACTTTTGGTGTACAATAAAGTTTATTTTAATCTATTCTAAATACTAGCCCGCGACTTCGTTCGTGTGGAGGTTTTTCCTGCGTAAATCCTGATCGCGTGGGAATTTCGGGATAAAGACTATCCTACCCAACGAGCACATTAGTGGAAATTGCAGCCTATTTTGTTACTTTCGGCTGTAGAATAGCGCTTTAAGGGTTCAAAAAGCAGTTCAAAGTTGCATATCTGCATCCGTAAACGTCTATAGCTATAAAAGTTACTTAAGGTGCTATAAGCTGAATCAAATACCACCCTAGCCTTCACAGTAGTCCACGGTAGAACTCATTTACCACTTACACCTTTATATGAGAGTTACGAAGGTCATTCTGCCACTCACAGCTGTACAGTGGTTTCCATTGTAACTTTTATAGGTTATAGTTATAGTAACCACTATTATACTACTAGAAGTTCCATTATAGAAATAATAGAAACTCTTATGCATACTATAGTTACAAAAAAATCATCATTGTAACTAAGGCCTTTAGTAGCAATAGTCATTCCTTGCAGGCTCAATCCATTCGCCATTTTACAGCCGCTTTTGTAACTATTATAAAACATTTAAAAACACTAAACACTAAACAATAAAAATGGATGCTAAACGAATAAGTACGTAACTACATCTTATAACCTCAAAAACAAGAAAATAGGAGCTTTTTGTGGCTGTGAGTTGCACTAGGGTAACAATAATCACTGGAAGCGTTAGAAGGGTGAAAATTAGCGCTATGATTCTCAAATGGGAGTTATTAGAGCTCAAACTGCAGGTTATGACTACATTACAATGACGCCATGATTTTTTAAGAAAACTTATAATTCACTTGCAAAATTGAGTTGATATACATTGGTTTTTCAGTTAAATGTGCATTAAATGTACCGGTAAACAATCGGCCACTTGCAAATAGTAAGTTATCGAGACGTAAAAATACGGAAATAAAATGTATTCTGTATAACAAATAAAAAATATCACATATCTTTTGTTATTTTTTTAAATATCATAAAAGCGCGTTAAAATTACCCGAAAATTATCTTATATATCTACAGTAAACTGGACAGCGTTTTAAGTATCTTTATATATCTTGCTAATACAGAATACAAACTTTTACTTCTTTTTGTTTTATTTTCATGATGGCGACGAAAACACTTTACCAAAATATTACAAATAATGTCAACTGAAGATATAGAATAAAGAACTATAATCAATTCATTCGTTCAAAGTAGTTCAAAATCATTCAAAAGTAGCGCTATGAGAGCTTTAGTATAGCGTTAATAAATCGTTATAGCTATTAAGGAACCTTTATGCAACCTTTGTGCAGGTTAAATGGAACTTTAGGTTGCATAAAATGGCGCCCAAATAGCGCTAAAGCGGCTGCTTTAAGTCTGTAGTAGACGCTCTAGCGCTTACGTCTATTACCATAAGTAATAATCGGATACGCTCTAAAGCCCTAATGCAGCCCATTTGTGCTAGTTGGGTATGTCCTTCCCACGGTCCTAAACTATTCCCATGCCAAAGGAGAATGCCAAGGCTTCCTTCAAGACTCGGCCAGAACCGACAAAGATGAACTATATATCATAAAAAAGGAAAATAATTATATAATTTGACTGTAGAGTTAGTTTTCTATAAGAAGTACACCAAATAAAGTTATAGTTCTTTGAAGTTGACCACTTAATACTTCTTATTTTAACGATAACATGAAATAAACTATAAAATTATTGAATAATGACTATTGAATTCGTTTTCAAAAGCCAAGGTGGTCGTTAGTAATACAGAAATCGGAGTCCGGTAACAAAACAATAAACAACACAAAACTCAAGAAACACTTAGGGCCAGTTTTTTGATCCGTAGTCAAACACCGTATAACAATTTGTTAAACTAACCATTGTCAACTGGTTAACTAATGGTTATAGGGCTATTACGTTTTTCAACAGCTATTATAACTAAAGTCAAACTTAACCATTGGCTATAATATTGCCAGTGTAATGAGAACTCATTTCCTAAAAAAACTTTTTACCAAAAAATTAAACCGACTCCCAAAAAACACTGCAAAGTGAAAAATAACTTTAATTTCGGTAGTCGGTGTCTTTAGTTTTGTATTTTCGTTTTTGGCACCGACTTCCGAAATTAAAGTTATTTTTCACTTTGCAGTGTTTTTTGGGAGTCGGTTTATTTTTTTGGTAAAAAGTTTTTATTTCACTCTTTTTAGTTGGTCTATTTTTAATTTACCTAGTTACAAGAGCCTAATTATCAACTACTTATAACCTTTTACAAAATATTGCTTTTCCCAATGCTGGGCCGTTAATTGTTGAGGAGTTCTCCTGGTACTTCACCATCAGCTCTACATCACCATATGCATTGTGACGAGCATAAAGTGCGTAACATCCATATTCAAGTAATCGAATCGCAATCCACTCAATACTTATTATTGAGTAGTTTCGGCAGCCATCTGTGGTCTTCATCATCAGTTCCACTTCCTCAAATGGTACTTTTTGAGAGCAACTGCAGAAGTTACTATAATAAATACCCAAAACGACATAGGTGTGCCTATAATATTTGAAGAGTTCCCTCGATTTCTCCAGGATCCCATCATCAGATCCTGACGTTTATGAAAATGGGACCAATATCGAAGTATACCCTTTCAATCAAAAAAAGAATTTTCCAAATCGGTTCAGCCGTCTTCGAGTAATCGATGATCATACATTAAAAAAAAAAAAGAAAAAAAATATATACGCGTCGAATTGATAACCTCCTCTTTTTGTCGTCGGTTGAAAATAGCTATGCTTTTTTGGGGGTAATATTTTTTTATGTGACAACACAAGCGATAGTGAGTGAACGAAGCCAAAACGAAACGTCTTTTTGACAGTTCAGATGTCAAACTGCATTAGAATAAATTAACACGAGATTCAATACAAGCTACCTATTTCTATTTGCACTCCGTGTATAATAATTGCTCTTGAATTTTCACCTTGACCGCCAAGTATTATCTTCTTAAAAATGTCAGGAAATAGCCAACAATCAAACAAGTAAGTAATATGATGTTTCCCTATGTTTACTTTGAGTATAACACCGAAATCATCAACAGTTATCTCGTGTTTTATTTACATAAATAATTAATATATAAATAGACATGTAACTCATTGTTTTTTTTTTAAGTCAAGGGACCGTAGCTCTAATTTCTGTAAAGAAGAAACAAATAAGTTAATGTGGCTGATAAAGGATCATCCAGTAATAACGAATAAAAAAAACTGACCACGCTAGCAACCAACAAAAAGAAGCTGCTTGGAGATTGCTGACTGAGAAATTTAATTCCGATGCTACAAAATACCGATGCACAAAGCAGTTGCAGCAGAAATACAATAATATGAAAAAAACTGCAAGAAAGGTACCTACTATTATTTATGTAACTTTTCCATTTATGAATTTATAGTTTGATGCTGTAATGCAGAATATTTCAGAGTTGAATTATTATTTTAATTTAGGAAATGGCAGTAGAGAAGTATGGAAGGCGGCAAACTGGCGGGGGACCAGCCCCTCCGCCACCGTCGGGAACCACCGAATGGTTAAATTCCATTATGGGAGAGTCCATATCTGGTCTTCCGGCAGTATACGACAGTGATGCTTTGGGTATGATCTACCGACTTATTAAAAAAATTGGTATGCCTATGTATTTTCTTCGAACTTTTTGTAATAGTGCTTTTTATTTACAGAAATTACGCTACATGTGGATCCAGATAATCTAGACACAACAGCAAATGTTAATTTGGATTCATCAGGTAAGAAATGTTTTACAAAGAATTCTGTAAAGCTGGAGTTGATAGATTAACTATCTTGGTGCAATGTTATTAAGATAAAAGTATAACATTTGATTATATTAATTACAGATATGCCTAAAACAAGTTTTATTGAGCTTGATAAAGCTATCGTCTTATCAGAGTCTGAGGATCTCTTGAAGGAAAATGTACCCAACAATATTGGTAAGTATTATTATTTGATTGATGCATATTCTTTTGGTTCAAGAAAGTGGTTTTACAACTTGAAAATTGTTCCAGGACCATCAAAATTAAATGAATTTGACTCATCTACACCAAAGTCTATGCTGCGAAAACCAGTGTCGAAAGAGCTGTGTAAGTTAAATGTAATATGTCATGCATCATTATGAAAAATTTACATAGAGCCTTTATTATGTTATTTTATATTTCAGCTTTCAAAGAACAGAAAAGAAAGACTGCATTTACTCCATTGGAAACCAGAAACCGTATTATATTGCATACTGATCGAAAAATAGATTTTTTGACTCAAAAACAGCTGCGAGAGAGTGAACTATCCCAGTATGCCAAGGAAGAACATGAACTAAGCATGAAAAACAAGCAAGAATTACACGAGCAGGAGTTACATTTTAAGAAAAAAAATGTATGAATTAATATTAGAAAAATGTAAATATGAGACTGAAAAGGCAAAATTAGATTTTAATAAAGCAAGTACTTCTTAAAAACAACTAAACTATGTTTTATTTAGTCAAGTGTTGATCAATAGGAAAATAAAGTGCAGGATTATTAATAAAACTATAATTAGGTATATTTATTGAGCTCCTTCAGAGTTTAGTAATGAGGAAAAGTATGTTGTTATGAGATCTCTTCTGTATTGCTGATCATTTTCTGTCACTGGAAAACTAATATTTTCTTGCTCATTCTCTATTACAGCACTTACACCACTGGGTAAATCTTCTCTATTCCTAATACATAGATTATGCAGTATTGCAGTGCTGACAATAACAGCCTGCACATTATCTAATTTAACTCTTAATTGAGAGCCTATGCATGGAAATCTCCTCTTCCAAACACCAAATGTTCTTTCCACTACATTTCTACTTCTGATTTGGCTCTCATTGTAAAGCTTTTCAGCGGCGCTTTGGGGATCTGCCATTGGTGTTAGTAGATATTTCTTTAATGCATAGCCCCGATCTCCTAAAAGACAGCACCTGCCTAGTTGTTGGGAGTTCATTATATATTTAACTCTGCTGTTGTTAAAGATAGTGCTGTCGTGTACAGAGCCTGGCCATCTTGCAACAATATCCCTTATTTTTAGGTCAGCATCTGCTACTACCTGGGTATTTATAGAAAATATGTCCTTCCTATTTCTATAAAGCTCCGCATTATCACCCCCTGAAATAAAATCAAGTACTTAGTTAAAGTTTATAAAAACAATACATGATACTTTTATTTTATATAAGATGAAATGAGTATGTATGTAGGTACCTACCAGGGCTTAAAATACGTATATGAGTGCAGTCTATCGCTCCAATTACACTTGGAAATTTGGCAATTGAGTAGAACTTCGCCACTACTTCTCTTATTTCCTCGGTGGTGTGCGGCATTTTAATAAAATAATTTAATTTAGTGCAAATAGTTCTGGAGACCGCATGGATAACTTTACATGCAGATGATTTCGATATCCCAAAGAAATCTCCGGAGCATCGTTGCATGGTGCCTGTGGCGTAGAATCGCAATGTAAGCAATATTTGCTCAAGAGGCGTTATGGCTTGATTCCTAAAACGCAATAATTAATTTGAGATTAGGTAGGTAGTGTTCTTGTGAAGATGGCAATAATTGAAATTGAAACTTTAAATAGTTACATTAGGTACATACCTTGTGGTGGGAGTTTTTAGATAGGTTCCAATTTCACCTACTAACCACATAACTGTTTCCTTTGATAACCGATACCGTTGGCAAGTCTACACTATCCCAGGTGTCCAAGGGTGGATTACGTGGTCTAAAAACTTTCGGCCTTCTCATTAACACGTACTCCGCAAAAATATCATCGTCTGATGAACTTTCCGATATAGTATCATAATATCTAACTATGTTCAAATCCATGATAAATGTTACAAAGAATATTTGTGAATTAAGTATGACGTTGACAACAAGAAAACATGTACAAAACATCTGTTGTGGTAGAGTGGGTGTTGTGGTCCATCCGCCATATTGCTTAACCCTCCAATATTGGGTGGTTAATTTTTTTAACTAATAGTTAGTTATTTGACCATTGGTTAAGCTAACAATTGATCAAAAAACACATTTTACCAAAATTTAACCATTAGTTACTATTTATAACCATTGGTTGAGTTAACTACGGATCAAAAAACCGGCCCTTAAGACACTTCGTCGCTCGTCATAAAACGCGGGAGAAGTAAAACTTTTGACAATTATCAGTGACAATGACAACTACAATTAAGAAGAGAGAGAAGAGAAGATTAAGTGTTACCAGCACTAAATAACTATTCTAAACTGTATCGATAATTGAATTGAATTATTTTAAATTATTATAAGATATTAAAAATATAACATAACATTATTAATTATTATATGAATTACGAGTTATGACTTTAGTAACTAATAAATTCACTTACGTAGGTTCACAATGATACTAATGTAATCGATTTGCAAGTGAATTTCGTATCAATATTATTTTATTTTGGTATTGGCAACATTTCTAATTGAAATTATAGATAGAAAACGTGTTGATAAATTGAATAACTATTTAAAGTGACTTTTAAACGGTGTACTTCTACAGATTTTATTTATACTGTATAATTCTTACAGTTTTATATGATGAATTATCATTAATTTAGAAAGTCTGTCGGACACTACATGATTCGAGCCGAAACTTGGCATTCACCTTTAATCTAAATCGGTTCAGCGGTTTAGGCGTGAAAAGGTAACACACAGACAAACAGAGCTACTTTCGCATTCATAATATTAGTATGGACAATATGGACAATAAAGCATAAACTTATTAATAAAAAATAAATAAATACAATAAAAAAATCGACTCCATTATTTGTTCAACAGGGTAATTTTTATTATGCGACTAAAATAAAAAAGATGCCATAATACATTGTTTTGACACTGAAAACGCGGCCATTGAAATTTGACGCGATACTATTTGAAATGAGCGCATCATTTAGAATAAGCACTCATTTTATGCGGACGGTTTTGAGACGTTGAGTGTGCATCTTGGGTTTTTGTATATCAATGATCCTAAGCATTTTTATCATATTAACGGAACCAATTTCGTTGGAGCCAAGACTCAGTTGCAAGAACTACTTGCTAACCGCTACCGCATAGAGTGGAAAATGATTCCACCCCGCGCTTCCCACTTTGGAGGGCTGTGGGAATCAAGTATTAAAACTATTAAAACGCATTTATACCGTGTTATCGGTTCTCAACTTCTTACCTATGAGGAGATTTCAACTGTTCTCATTGAAATTGAGGCAGTTCTAAATTCCAGACCACTTTGTGTCCTGAATGAGGATCCGTACCCAGAACCGCTTACTCCCGCTCATTTTATAATGGCTTCTCCGTTGACTTCGTTGCCTGTCATGAATGTTCCCGAAACGACGAAGTCTCTAACTTGCCGCAAAAAATTGCTTGACCAGATGATTTGTAGTTTCTGGAGGAGATGGCGTATAGAATATTTACATAATCTTCAAGTTAGACAAAAATGGTTGAATGCCGCAGACAATATTAAGATTGGTACAGTGGTTCTCATACATCAGGATGATGTCCCTCCTTTACGTTGGCCAATGGGTGTAATCACCGAAGTTTTTCCCAGCAAGGATGGGACAACCCGCGTTGCTATGGTGAAGACATGCAGTGGCTCTTTCAAGAGACCCGTTGTCAAGCTATGTCCTTTACCTTCTCAATAACATCACCTCGTAATAACCCAAATTTAGCTGTAGTTAACATAGAGTCTGGCTAACGAAAGCGTGATCTGGAGTTTTCTTAAAAGTTTAATATGGCAACATTATTAAGCTGTCAAAATCTATGATTACAATTGTCAGTCATTTGTAAACACAATTAGCATTCAACGCCGGCCAATCACCGTACAGATGCTGTGATTCGGAAGGGTATAATTACCCCCGCCATATTGTGTCTATTCGTCTTCGTCAAAAAATCGCCGTGAAATTACCACGCCAAGACAAGTCCCCGCGTCGCGCCGAGATAATTAACCGCTAATATATCTATAAATCTAAAACTATCAACTATCCGTGTGGGCCACACAAGTGTGACAAATAAAGACTAAAGTGAAGTGCCCAACAACTAAGAAGAAAGAGATTCAACCCACGTGCAACACCTTCATCTCAAGCCAACCAGCTCACGATATCCAAGTAAGTCCTTTTTTCCTACCCCTAGTCGGCTCATTACTGTGTGGTCAATATTTCACTGCCCAAATTTACTACTTAATTTACTAGAAATTTCTAGTAACCCCCCGTGTCCGCACCAGAAATCATTCTCCTTGAAAAACATGCTGAGGTACTCTGTACTTACACCTAATATGATGACATTGATCTGATTGGAGTCAGTAGTGAGGGCCCAGGGCGCTGCGGGAGGACCTGCGTGGCATTGTGACTCTCCCGTCGATGTCAGTGACCTGGGGAAAGAAATATAAGCGTAATGATAGAATATTATTTATTTGCAAGAATACGAGTACAGTAAGTTTGATAGGTACACATTAAAGGACCGTCATCATATTGCATCAGGTAACAAATATTTGAGATGGCTGTTCTATTGAGAGTACTGATGTTTCCGATGATGTGCAGTGAGAGACAGTCCTAACAGCTACCTGAAGGCAATTGCTGAAAACATTGGGCATCCTTTCTGAAGACATTGGATTAGCCCATATATAGGACAATCCTACTTCTTACTCTTACTAAGATAAAACCCTTCCACGCAATCTAAGTCACGAGCAGAAGCTAGTAGCTTCATATTTATATTTCTTTTTGTATGTGTGTATTACTAAAATAGTTTTTTTTTTTAATTCCGGATCAGGCCACTCTTCACTTCGATCACGCCTGATGGTAAGCGATAGATGAGGCCGAAATCATACATGATTTATATTAAGCCGACATTAAACTTCATTACACATTTTAGTATTTGTCATGTTTAAATTACCTAAATATTGAGTCGCAGCGGGTAAAATTTCTCTTATACAATTAGATAATCTCAATTATCCAATTGTAAAAGTTATGTAAAAGTCTCCCCTGAGCTTGCTGTGTACGGTAGCACTTTATCACTCCTGTTTTATTTACTGCAGTATCTACTAGCAAATGCTGCGGTGAGTCAATCGTGTAGGTTAGTCTACGGAACCAATAGAGACTAGTAATTGACTGACAGACTAATTTTAATTCTCTACGGAGTTTATGATGTAGTTTGGCTACGCACCCGACCCTGGTGTTGAGTATGACCGGCAACGTAGCGTCGAGGCAGTTGGCGCCGGCGGGACAGTGTTCCCTCATAGGGCAGTGCACGAAGCCCAAATGCTGGAACAGCATCAGTTTCCTGTCTTGCTCCATACGGTCTAGCATCTTGTATCTGAAATTGTAACATATTTTTAGTATATTTTTCTAGGTTTGTTGCTTATTTGGCACGAAAAATACGGCATCGACAAGAGGACTACTGCTGTAAAAACTGGAATTTAATTACAGTTTTTACAGTTATTTTCAATGAAGATGTAGGTGCATCTTAGCTCACCGCTAGATGGATTTTAATCAAAATTGGCACGAAGATAATCGACAGCCCTGGATGGAACTTTAAAAGCCACTTTTTTTAAATCAGCCCCTAATCACCTGAAATAGGGGATGGAAGTTTGTGGATATCTTCTTTCACAGTGAAAGAAGTCGCGTGCAACAGCTAATCATCCACAAAATCTCATCTTTAACTAAAACTGATTCAATAAAATTAATAATAAGAGAATGAAAAATGATGAGTAACGAATGATAAATTTTACACTACCATTTTTGGACATCGAGGTTACAACGCACAGCTCCTAAAACCACCCGCTTTTAGTTACTCCTTCCAAGTTTTATTGTCTGTACGTAATCTACAAACTTACCTAAAATCATCTTGAAGTACGTCAGTGATCTCCTTGATGTCCTCTTGAGTGATCGTGCCCGTCGGTGATATGCTTTTGAAATGGTAGAACAGATCTGCATGCTCCAAGAGAAGTTCCTACAAACAAATATTGACCTGAATAAAATATTTGTATTATTATAAATAATCTTACTAATATTATGAATGAGAAAGTTTGTGAGGATGGATGGATTGACGTTTCGGACCTGAATAAAATTTGGTAAGTAGATAGTTGATATCCTAGAATAACGCAGGGGCTACTTTTTATCCTGGAATTCCCACGTGATCGGGATTTACTCGTGTAAACCCTTCCCACGCGAACGTAGTCGCAGGCAGAAGCTGGTTATATGTATATAAAATATTATTGTATGATAGAATAACTTTTGAGACATTCTGTAATTGAATAATGTCCTTAATGAAGACCTAAGCATTTTTTAAGTTACCGTATTCCTTAAAAAAATTGGCCAAGTGCGAGTCGAACTCGCCCATGAAGGGTTCCGTAATCCGTAGTAACTATAATAAATATAATATACTTAATATATTTATAAGAAAAAAAAAACACAAAAAACCTTTCAAATTTCTGAAAACTAGAATATTTACAATTTTTACAACTACGCCAAATAACTTTGTTTTTCATAGTATTTGTATGAATTACAAAGTTATATTTGCGGTTTTAGAAAATATACTGTATCTCAAAAACTGCTGACTCGATCTCGTTCAAACCAATATTGGTTGAAAGTTTACATTAAGATCTACAACATATGGTTTTTTTAGATTTTTCACTTCATTATTATAGAAGTTAGAGGGGGGGGGGGGACGAGACACATTTTACCACTTTGGAAGCGTATATCTTTTAAACGATTAACTTTATGAAAAAGTCATTTTAGAAACCTTAATATCATTTTTAAAGACCTGTCTACAGATACCACACACGTAAGTATAGGTTTCATGAAAGAAAATATTTTCAGTTTCAGTTCCATGTATGGAGAGCCCCCTTTATTTTAAATATTTTTTAAATTTTCTCTTAAAATCGGAAAGCGGTTCACAGAATAAATCTACCTACCAAGTTTTACATGTATAGTCCTAATAGTTTCGGAATAAAATGGCTGTGACATACGGACGGACGGACAGACAGACAGACGGACGGACATGTCGAAACTATAAGGGTTCCGTTTTTTGCCATTCGGCTACGGAACCCTAAAAACCAGCAACCGTAACTTGCATACGCATATAGTTGTGTGTGTGTGCGTTCGAGAATGATGTTCCACTGACAAAAGAGAAGAGAATAAAATCAGAAGAAAGATAGAAGACCTATATCTCAGCAGCGCGAATATTACAGGCTCAGTATTCGTCACCTGAAAGTTATCCTTGGCTCGCCGCTGTATCTGCCGCTGATGCTGGTCGTAGACCCGCTGCTGTTGCTCATCGGACAAGGCCTCGTAGCACTCGCGACCCATCAGTAGGACGCGCACTTCGGACAACTGCTTGCCTGGTGTTACGTAGCCTGTCTCTTCTAGAAGACGCTTGAATTGTTGGCACCATCTGAAAGTGGAGGTTTCATTTAGAGATAAGTGAGAGGTTTTGTTGGAAAACAAGCGTGATAGAAAGATAGAATATACTTTATTGTACACCAAAAATTTAATGACACCTAAATAACAATATTACTAAAACTTTGGTTACAATGGCAGTCTTATCGCTCAGAGCGATATCTTCCAGACAACCTTTGAAAGGACTACAAGATTTGAGTGCAATGTAATAAAGACAGCTGCTTTGTGCAAAATTAGAGAAAAGGCTTAGTAGTTAACTAAGTAGTTCGTTAATTATATTATTTTTAAATAAAATATTGCCTCACACAATGAATTTCTCCTGTATCGTTGGTGCGTTTAGAAACATTTAAATACACGTGTACAAACCCAGACTTACTATCATTTCCATCATTATTACGATTCGACACGCAGACTAAGAAGTCGCCGTTTTAGTGGTTCATGGGATTTACAGATGACAGGCAACTTCGCGGGACCAGTTATGTGTTTATTGTTCATAGGCTCGCGTTTGACCACCATCTCACCTGATGATATGCAATGATGTGGTCGAAGATGAAGTACGCTTGCCTAGAAGTAACCTATTCATTCTTGACTTTAAAGACTCTCAGACTCCGACAGGGAATTCCACTCCGTAGCTATACGCACAATGAAACTATCCCCAAAACGTTTTGTGCGTAAATGTTTGGATAGCAAGCGTAATTTCAGCGTAATGTAATAACAGCTGTTTTGTGTAAATTAGATCACCTGATGATATGCAATGATGTGGTCGAAGATGAAGTACGCTTGCCTAGAAGTAACCTATTCACTCTTGACTTTAATGACTCTCAGACTCCGACAGGGAATTCCACTCCGTAGCTATACGCACAATGAAACTATCTCCAAAACGTTTTGTGCATAAATGTTTGGATAGCAAGCGTAATTTCAGCGTAATGTAATAACAGCTGCTTTGTGTAAATTAGATAAAAAGGCAGGAAACTTAATTATTAAATAAAATATTGCCTCACTCAATGAGTTACTCCTGTATCGTTGCGTTGTGTTTACAAACATTCAAATTCACGTTTACAAATACCTAGACAAACTACCATCGTCATTATTAAAAGGTTGTCTGTAAAAGATCGCTTTTAGCGATAAGACCGCCCATTGTAACACCCTTTGTAGTTTTTAAGTCCCCATTTAATTCTGTTATGGTGTGCAATAAAGAGTAAATCTATCTATCTATCTATTATTACGATTGGACGACACAGACTAATAAGTCGCCGTTTTTGGGATGGCATGGGACTTACAGATGACAGGCAACTTCGTGATGCCAGTTCTGTGTTTAATACATCGATCGCTGTGTTCCACCGGCCTTTGACAAACCTTCATCCCTTTATACCTTTGAGACTCGGTCAGGGGCCGCGTTTGTACACCATACGTTAGGATGGAATGAAAAATTCTAAACTTTGCTTAACCTTTTTCTAACTATGTTGGAATCGACTTCCAGTCTATCCGGATGCAGCTGAGTATTAGTGCTTAACATGGAACGACAGCCTCACTTCCCCGACCCAGTAGCTGGGTAATAGTAATTATATTAATTTGAGTCCCCGTTTTACACTTATTATTGTACTAGTACTCACGCGGGGCTTCGCTCCCGTGGATTCTATCACGGTAAAAACATAACTCTCCTTTTTTGCAGTCGCGTAAAAAGTAGCCTATAACCTTACTCAAGCTTCAAGCTACTTCCATACCAAATTGCATCCAAATCCACCCAGTACTTTCGAAGATTAGCGCGTTCAAGCAAACAAACAAACAAACAAACTTTTCCGCTTTATAATATTTTATAGATTAATTGTATGATTCTTTTTTATTCTATTTTTTGTTTCAAATTATCTTTTTTTTTTAATCCTATCTTTATTTTTTAATAATTTTAATTAATAATGATTGAATTTTAATGTTACAATAAAATTGATTACTTGAATAGCTTATCCAGCGGCATATACTGCTTATATTTTCAATGTTAATATGCGGATAATGCAGTGGGCTGCAATATTGTTTATAAACTTAATGACTTATTGTTGTACACTCATATTATATTGTAGCTGTTTATTGTCCCTAAATAAATAAATAAATAGTGACCCCTTGGCCAGGCTTGGTCAGATTTACTGGTTTCTGACTAACCGTAAAGACTGTCAAAGACATCAAAATGACAGCCGGGACCAACGGCTTAATGTGCTTACCGAGGCACGGGGGTATCACACCGCCATTTTCTAAACTCTGGGCTACTACTGAGAAAATTTTAATACAATAAAAACTTTTTAACAAAAAATTAAACCGACTCCCAAAAACACTGCAAAGTGAAAAATAACTTTAATTTCGGTAGTCGGTGTCTTTAGTTTTGTTTTTTTGTTTTGCGTTTTTTGGGAATCGGTTTAATTTTTTGTTAAAAAGTTTTTATTTCACTCTTTTTAGTTGGATGATTTTTAATTTACCTAGTTACAAGAGCCTAAATGTCAACTACTTATAACCTTTTACAAAATATTGCTTTTCCCAATGCTGGGCCGTTAATTGTTGAGGAGTTCTCCTGGTACTTCACCATCAGCTCTACATCACCATATGCATTGTGACGAGCATAAACTGCTTAACATCCATATTCAAGTAATCGAATCGCAATCCACTCAATACTTATTATTGAGTAGTTTCGGCGGCCATCTGTGGTCTTCATCATCAGTTCCACTTCCTCAAATGGTACTTTTTGAGAGCAACTGCACAAGTTACTATAAGAAAGACCCAAAACGCCATAGGTGTGCCTATAATATTTGAAGAGTTCCCTCGATTTCTCCAGGATCCCATCATCAGATCCTGACTTTGCTGATAATGGTACCAATTTCTAAGTATACCCATTCGAACAAAAAAAGAATTTTCCAAATCGGTTCAGCCGTCTTCGAGTACTCGATGATCAAACATTAAAAAAAATATATATATATATACGCGTCGAATGGGGCGTGCAAGTGAAAGCTAATCGCAGATGGCGCCACCACCGTAAGAACCTTTGTCACTGTCAGTGTTAGTTAGATTGTGAGATAATATACATATAGTTATCTGTATCATCTATGGTTATCTGTGGTGAGCTAAACATTTACACGCTTCATATTTTTTATTTTCATTTCATTGATTTCAATTGATTTCTTTACAATTTTCCGATTAAAGAACATAATACATGTTCTTTAATCGGAAAATTCTCAATAACTGTCTCTAATTTGGGAATTCATTACTGTTCCATAGAGAAACTGCTTTGTTATAGGTAAGTGTGCTACTAGCGCCACTTTGACAGTTGCACGCCCCATTGATAACCTCCTCTTTTTGTCGTCGGTTGAAAATCCAATTACACTTTTTTCCCGACCCAGGAATCGTTACCGAGACCACATGCTCAGTAGTTGCGCTTGTGACCACTAGACCGACGAAGCAGTCTAAAGTATGAAAAAATCGACGACGAGTTGCAAGTCTATCGGTTTTCTATCGGTTACATTTCGGGGAGTGTGCGATGGAATTACACAATCTAATTCCACCAAGCCCGTTCCATCATCGGACTACGAGACAAACGGCGAAGCGCCATCGTTACATGGTGGACATCCCACCCATACGCACCAAACGTTTTGGGAATACCTTCATTGTGCGTACGGCTAAGGAGTGGAATTCCCTGCCGGAGTCTGTGTTTCCCGATAGCTATAACCTAGGAGTCTTTAAGTCAAGAGTGAATAGGTTACTTTTAGGTAAGCGTGCTCCATCTTCGACCACATCATCACTTACCATCAGGTGAGATGGTGGTCAAACGCGAACCTATTTTAAATTAAAAAAAAAAAGAAAAAAAATGTTTGTAAAGGATGTTAAAAGACTTACTCATAATTCCTGTGTTCCTCCTGAGCCTCATGTAAGAACGTTTTGAAGACACCAGCGGCTTCGTTGGACTCCAGTATTTCGTATGGAATCTTCTGCGATTGTCCCAGCGTCTGTAAATAAGACTGCAAGTCAAATAACGGATGGTCATCGTTCTTTTGACAGTTTACAATTTGCTTGCAGTCAGCTCATTTAGAATTTTATACGTCAATAATAAACTGCTCTAACATATCTTCTACATGATTGTCGACTCCGTACATTTTTTCGTTTGTTTGTGTGGAACGGACTTTATGTTGATTATGTGGACCAATAGAAATCTAGGCGAAATTTTCGGTACTCGTTTGTTAAAAAAAATGAGTGTGGCACTCGGGGATTGCCGCGGTAAAGCTATTTCATAGCATTTTTTTATCAACTTATGCAATATTATAATTATTTATTTATTTTATTTATGCAGTATTTTTTTTTTCTTTGATTTTAATTCAAGTTACACTTTTTGAGCGTGGTGACTGATAAGAAAACAATTTTTTTCTTTTATTGAATAAATGAGAAGTTAATATTGTTTAAAATATTTTTATTATCTTACAGTACATGTAGGTTATTCAGGAATTTTTATCATTGAAACTATAGGTTTATTAGCAGCTAGTCTACACGCATACGTCTAGTCGCACGCACACAAACACCGTGCCGAAGTCTGCCGAACTGAAACGACGTTAGACGACGCACGGTTTTCAACGCCGCACGCTGTGCCGGTCGGAGTGGGGGTGTTAGGTTTATTTTCGTTACGGAATTTCTTGATTCGGTCGCCTCGCTCAAAGCCCGCGACAAAAGCTATGCAATAGCTTAAAAACTAAAAATTAGAATTAAAATTCTTAAGTAGCCCCCGACAACCTTGAAACACCTGAACAGATCTTGATAAATTGTAGCTAAGAACCATCTCGATGACGTTACCTTTCTAACAAAAAAATGCCTGCGCTATGTCTACCCTGAAAACAGATTTTAAGCTAACATGGTCATTACACAGTATCATTAGATTCGTCTGCTCATAAACGTCCACCCGCAATTACTTCAATTCATCCGTGATCATGCTTGCAACAGTGCCGAAATATCGGAAACACGACACAAAAGATACACTTTTAAGGTCTAATGATACTACCCTGAAATGTAATCTAGCCTAAGTTTCACAACAAATGTAGTATTATTTACCTGGTATCTGGCCCTCTCGCCGACCCGGAGCGTGGTGTCGATGGCGAGCGGGCTGTCGAGCTCGGAGCCCGACTCGGAGCCCGAGTCCTGGTGGCGGCCCTCGCTGAAGTACACCGAGAAGTCGCGGTGCGAGCGCAGCTGACGCACTACCATGGGCCAGTCGCTGGAATTTATAACGTTAGGGGTTACAAGTTTACACTTAGATCAGAGTTTACTGCAAAGCTATTGTATAACATCCAGGGTTGCGGGATTTTCTAACGAGATATCGCGGCCCTGGAATGCAAAGGCAACTCAACAGGCATCCGTCACTCGCTCAAGGCCACGCGTTATATGCCTACCGCTTCGGGTATCGCCGTCGGTACATCCGACAGTGGGCTGCCGCACGCCTGCCTGAGCCTTTTTAAATAATTTTGACAACGTCATAATGGATCGACTTAAAAAGAATTGATTTTCCTCCGCTTTGCTCCTGTTTCCCTTTTGATTATTTATTTGCGCGGAATTTTATTAAAATTGAAATTATTTACATGGTTTGGGATATTTTCGACACTAAAATTTAATAATCGGGAATTCAGGGAAGGAAAAAATGCATCTATCATTTTATTAAACTGAAACATATTTGACCAACAAATAAAAATAATTGTTTTTCTATATTCGTTTTATTACCAATATCATCATATACAACCCTAGGACATTCGCTCGATGACGTGGGTCGCGCGGCGGGCAAAACAATCTCAACTCTCTGTGTGCGAACTTATGGTACATTTCTTCTCGCTGCAAACAGCTAGTATTATTATTAAGATTTTGTAGGCTATTATAGCGTAGGTATTTTCGCTTTTGTATGAGAGTGATGTATCTGTTACGAAGTAACTATTTAATAATCTGTGAACTGAAGGAGGTGGGTTTTTAGCCAGTAGAAGTCTGACACCCCCTTCCGCTCCAACCACAGCGGGAGGAATCATTTGATGATATTCCCTTTGGGGATATGCGGAACAAAGTGTAAAGTCCCGCATTCCCATTGAAAAGGGAGGATCCTCCGACCAGACAGGTGTTTTGCCTGGTGGGCAACTGCCCGATGTTTGTGATCGGGTGATTTGTATGTATGTTAGTTGTGCGGTAAACTCTGCTTGCGCGATACAGGATAGTTTGTATGTTGCGAGATAGATGTCGCTACATCACTCCCCTCCGAGACCGGAGGTCGTAACAGGATGAGTCGTCCATACATCTTGTGATGCTTGCCGGGCCAGTGGAAGGTAGGTTCCAGTGAGTCGGAACCGGAAGTCGCATAGTTCGCGGTGAGTCGGAACTGTCTGCGGTGCTGCCCCCTTTGAGTCGGGATGATACTCCAGTGGGTCGGAGTAGTCGGGGTGATACTCCAGTGGGTCGGAGTGATGCTGCATGATCTCCAGTGGGTCGGAATGGTGCAGTGCTGCGTCGTGGCTGGCTGCTGCGTCGACCAGGACAGAAGTGTGTCTCTGTTTGCTGACCGGCCGAAGTGCAGGGTGCTGTGCCAAGGTTGCAGAAGAGGCTGAGGGTGATGACCAGGTATGCGCGTCCGCTGCATGCTGGTGGTCAGGATACCCGTAGAAGCCGAGGGTACTGGCTGGCTGTATGACTCGCTGCTCGAAAGCTTGAAGGAAGTGATGATGACGTCACGCTGAACTAGCTCTGCACGAAGGCTGCGCTGATGTTCATGCCCGGGGTCACCAGTTTGGGGATATGCGGAACAGGGTGTAAAGTCCCGCATTCCCATTGAAAAGGGAGGATCCTCCGACCAGACAGGTGTTTTGCCTGGTGGGCAACTGCCCGATGTTTGTGATCGGGTGATTTGTATGTATGTTAGTTGTGCGGTAAACTCTGCTTGCGCGATACAGGATAGTTTGTATGTTGCGAGATAGATGTCGCTACACCCACCCAGAAAGAAAAAAAATATAATAAAATATGTTCATCTTCTTCCTATATGCAATGTGTTTTTTTATATCCCATAGCTTTAGGTTATAATCTATAAGTAAGAATAATACAAAAAGTCCCACAATACGTGGTCCAAAAATGCATAGTTCGGAAGATATCATAGACTAACATTGGATATTCAATGCGTGTAGGTATCCATTGATTGTATCGAGTAATTTGATTGAATATATATCATTAATAAAGACCGGATTATATGCAACATAAAAAGCTTGAAATATACATGCAAATATGCATGAAAAATGCTTGAAATATGCACAAAAACTGACAAAATATGCAACATTAAATGACTAATAAAATTATTTTTTTGTTTTGTAAAGTTATTCCTTTAGATTTAAGTTTATTGTTAGTAAATACATGTTTTAAGTTTTACTTTATTAAGTATGTATCTTCATAATTTATTGTTTTTCAATAAAATAAAAAACTTAGAAACTTTTTAGTGCACGAAATATTTTTCTCGCAAACTCGACAACACAAAACAGTTCCGTCGTAAGTAAATGTTTCAGGAAAGTCACTTATCCACGAAGACACGCTTTTTTTTTCGGGAGGCATTGTACAATTTGGCACCAAAACTTTAACTGCAGATCAATGAGCACGCACGTCAACAATGAAAGCAATAACATGCATAATAGGTGGGAGGAAGGAGTAGTGCGGTAGGCGAGCGCGACGATCATTTGTCTCTTTCATCTTATTATCGTACCAAAACAAAAGACACGCGGCTGCTGAGTGCACTGCGCTTGATAAATACTGTAAATTATAGCGATAATATGCATCATCACTAGATCTTAGGAAAAATATGCTATTAGCGCTGAAAATGGCTTAAATATGCAAATGCATATTATCCGGTCTCTAATCATTAATATTTCAAATTGCAATGCGACATTGTCATATTTCACGAAAAAGTGTTTACATTAGTAATCATGAATTATTATTTTGTACTAGCTTCTGCCCGCGACTTCGATCGCGTGGGAGGGTTTTTCCGCGTAGCCCGATCCCGCGGGAATTTCGGGATAAAAACAGGTCATTGCGTAAAAGGGGGACAAACATAACACTCACAAACTTTTTGTATCCTTAGAAATATTGTAAGGTGTACAATAAAGTATTGAATAAATAAATAACTTTCGCATTTATAATAAGTCTTCGACTTTATGTATATTTATTATTTCATTTATCGTGTAACTCAACTTAGAAAATTCTCCTTGGGGTTAAAGATAAAGCTCTATAGACCGTAGAAGTAAGAACTTACTTCTCCTGCAAGTCCTCAGTAGGCAGCTGCATCCTGGACAGTACTTGGGGCAGCTTGGCCAGCTGCTTCCGAAGCTTCTTAGCTGCACGCTCCTCCTTCAGTCTTCGAATGTGACGACGGTACACCACCTAGAGATTAAAAGCAATAACAATTAATTAATTAATAATCTCTACCAATATTATACATAAATTCGAACCCAATTCTAAATACGTGAAACACATATTTGTAATCTCGGCGTTCTATTAAACACCAAATTACATTTGGGCCTTGGGGAAGGACATAGAATACTTTTTTTTTGCTTGAAAAACCATAAACGCGAACGGAAGATAGGATAAATAAAACTTAAGTATAGTTTTATTTATTTATTGCTTATTTTGTAATTATTATTATAAAACAGTCTATACAGTTTGTTTAAATCATTATTACAAATTATGCGTAAATCATTTTTTAAACCTATATAAATCTATTTGTATGTTGTATTGTGCTGCTGATTAGAAAACTGGTTTTTATTAGTAAATACAGGTTGCTTCACTTTGAGTGGCAGGTCAACCTACGATTTTGTCGGCTGTTGAGCCGGACTTTCTTGTTTGCTTGCTTGAACGCGCTAATCTTCGAAAGTACAGGGTGGATTTGGATGAAATTTGGTATGGAAGTAGCTTGAAGCTTGAGGAAGGTTATAGGCTATATTTTACGTGACTGCGAAAAAGGAGAGTTATGTTTTTACCGTGATAGAATCAACAGGAGCGAATCCCCGCGCGAGTACTAGGAAATAATATACATTAACATAACATAACATTACTTATTATTATAATTTTTTTCTTTGTTTTATGTAATATCAACCATATTTTAATTTTGTAATGATTGTTTTCCTGAATTAAATGATTCTATTCTATTACATAAACTTACACTGAACAAATAAACATGTCTATTTTATAACAATGTTTACAGAGACAAAGGTAAGGAGGTGCGACCTGGCGGGATTTTGGGAATGTTCTAAAAAAATACCGCGGCCACGGAACGCAAGAGCACCTGAAGGAATAGGGTGGTTTTTAGTCAGTAGAAGCCTGATACTTCATACCACTCCATCTAGAGCGGGAGGAGACATTACATGATTTCCCCTCGGAAAAAGGAGGGAGGAGTATGGTGGGGGACGGGTTCTTGTTTAATACTTGAATGGACAGACTGCGTCAAGAAAGAAATTACTTACTTGTGTTCCATCGTTTCCAAATTGCTGCACAAATTTGATCCACTCTGGGTAATGGCATAATCTCTTACTAGCTGCCGACCACATTTCTCTGTGAAAAATATAATAAAAAAGATTAGGAACCTTACCCGATGATAATCAAATTCTAGGAGTAGGATTTAACATAATTTAATTTACGTGAGCTCTTTGATTTTTGCTTATGCTCTCCGACATTTCACTGAGGCTTTGCGACACCCAAGGTGCAATACAATAAATAAGTGCAATACTATGTAACAAAACCGCGAGTCTCTATGGTACATTAACATCCGATTGCTTTAAAAACGATTTTCTTATGTTTTAATATAGGTGGATATTATTGGATAAAGTGCAATAAATATAGTAACATCATTAAAAACACTGTTGTAAATGTAATGTTGTAAATATAGTGGGCCAAAACTTTGACGATAATAGTGCAGACGGAGGACTGAAAATTGGCATAGATAACGTTTAAACACAGAAGGAGTGCAGAGAGCGAATATTTCTATATAATCTCTTCTTTGAAAGAACTACAACTGTGGTCGAGTTTTGACCAATGGGCGACAACTTGGAAAAGAAGTTAAAAAGTATACTGGGTATATAATGATTATAAAAAAAAATATAAAAATAATTCCTGCTAATAAGTTAATTTAATATATTTAACTTTTTATTTTATATTTAATATAATTTAGTATCATTTGGAAATTATGAAATCGAACTATCATTATTACATTGAATTTTTATTCTATTTCTTTTTATATGGGCCTACGTGTCTGCAACAATTTTTGTTTTTAATCTAGATCATGGTATTCATAGCCTCATTGAGGCATCGCCAGTAAGTTACAGAAATTACTTGTGTTGATTATGGTTCGTATAAATAAATTTATTATTATAATATAGATGTGACATACTTATGATCCTGGACATGCATCCTGATGAGCTGGGTGAACGCCTCCGTGACGAAGTCAAGCGTCTCTCTTCTTATTCGTAAAGCCTCTGCATAATTGGCCACCTGGGGAAGAACATAACACTATTAACTTCAACTCAAATCTGTAAAGAATCAGTCGAAGGTTCCTGCCAGTACTTTTCACCTGTGCATTTCTAAGGCTTACAAAAACCTTTCTTATGTTTCATCCCGATTTTAATTCATTCATGAGAATTCCAGGACAAAGAGGAGCCGATGTGTTAATCTAGAATGTGAACTTTCTACTTACCAAACTTAATTCGTATCCGTTCAGTAGTTTTTGCAAGAAAGAGTAACAAACATCCATGCATCCATCCTCACAAACTTTCGTATTTATAATATTTATCATTTATTTATTTAAACTTTATGTACAACTAGCGGCCCGGCCCGGCTTCGCTCGGGTAATAAAGTTTATATTTGCTTATAGGTATATGATTTTTCTTAATCAATTTCTCGTCCAGTAATTTGCCACACTCATATATCGGCGACAACTCAGATATTCATTTTATTGATATAGTGCAAATAGCAATTTTGATCTACATTAAATCCTCAACATACCTGACGTATTTAATTGGATAAGGAATAATACTGTACTGTTAAAAAAAGATTCGTAAATAACCCATCATTTTAATGTAATTTGTAAAAGAAAAAAATGGTTATTGTGGGTTATTCTTGGGAGATACACTTATGCCATCACTGACTTTTTTGTAGATATATAAAAGAGAAACAATCCCACCATACATTGTATTTTTATAACTCAAAAGGTTTTGGCAGCGTTTTCGATTAAAGTTCCCGATAGGCTTAATTCTTTCATTCAATCTACACAAAACCTTAACTTATTATACACTAAAACCTTCCTCAGGAATCACTCTATCTACTAAAAAAAACCCGCATTAAAATCCGTTGCGGAATTTTTAAGATCTAAGGATACATAAGGACAGACGGACAGGGAAGCGACTTTGTTTTATACTATGTAGTGATAGTGTAACATGGGCGGACTTAATACAGCAAGGCATTTTCTACCAATCAACCTTTGGGTTAAAAAAACCACATCGTGGTGGGTGTACACCAAAATGGAATGAAATAATATACAGAGTTGATACGACCGAGGGGCTTTCCTTTAAGAGTCCCTAACAAGTTTACTGCCAAAAAAGAGAAATTACCTACTTTTGTAGAACAAATATCTCAATAACGGCATAAAATATCATTTTTCTTTTAATACAGCGTTAAACATTGTATATTTATCTAATATGTGGTCAAATTAGAATTTAAATATCTACTCAAATTATATTTTAAAAAATAAAATACAAACACGTGTTTTTACGACATCACGTAATACTAGGTTTTACAACTTCTTTTTTAACTTAAGGCGTTATCCCTAGCAAAACGCCGCGCTGGCCTATTTTTTAGGAGCTATCTCCTTGTTATTTAAAAAGAAATATTAAATAATAAAAATACATTAAATTTCTTCATAATCTTGACTCCAAAAGAGTATTTTTTTCTTTTTTGTTAAAGGTGTTTATATTTCATTAATCTACTTCTAACGAAACCATAAAAATTGAGAAATAATGATTGATAATCTGTATCTCCTCGTAAAGTAAACATGATTTAATATTGGTACTGACAATAATGGATAGACAATTTAATAATGAACATTATGTAGTTTTGTTTTTGTTGATATGACCAATATTTGATTTTATAAAGATTTTATTCTAAAATCCGGGCGTATTCACATACGCCCCGTACCGGGATTCAGTGTGCCACAAGGCTTCGAGGGTGAGACACGTATCGCTTGTCGCCGCTCGATCGCGTGACACGTCACATTATCAGTAGATAATAATATTTGTTTTATCAATACAAACGTCAACAATCGATGTTTGTTTTGGTTATAGTTTTTGTGTTAGTTATTTATTGTGTTGTTTACTGCGAAAGGACGCTTGGTGTGTGTATATAGAACTGAACAAAATGCCAAAGTACAAGAAAGTTGTGCGATTAGGACGTGCAAAAATACCAAAGATGAACGTAGCTCGGTAAGCTGTCTCGTAATTACTTACATTCTAAATAACAGTGAAATTATTTATTTACGATACAATTTATTTATCAATCTTTTTTTTTTTTTGTAGCAGGGCTAAAAGAAAAGGACAATTAGTTATGACGAAACCCCAACAATTCTCAACAAAATTACGTTGATAGCAGTTATGTACCTACCTACTATAAATCTAAGTACTGTTCTAAGATATGAGTATTCACATTCAGTAAAGTGATAACATTCATCATGGGCATATAATATTTTATCAACAAATAAAAATTAATCTTCGCGTAAACTACATTCATGAACATTTACTTTGATTCAGTACTTACGTGCAGAGCCGGATTAACCCTGTCAGAGGCCCTAAGGCAATGGCATTCTCGGGGCCCCTTTTCTTACTTTGACTGACCAAATCGTGTGTGAACTGAGGAAACGCACATTAAGGGCTGTGGTTTTTATTATATTTGTTTACTTATTCCCAGATTTTATCTAAAATTGTTTTAATTCTACTACTAAATCTAACGATTTGTATTTTGTGTGATAACAGTGAGGTCCCTAAATTCAAACACACATCAAATTCTCGTTCCAAGAAACATGTTTTCTTGGTGCGTGCACTGGGCCTGAGCCCCTAGTTGATGCGGGGCCCCTAGGCGGTTGCCTACTCCGCCTAATGGTTAATCCGGCCCTGCTTACGTGGTGTGCTTGTCATGCACCTATTGATTTTTGTGTGTATATATTTGGGTGTATTTTAAAATAAATAATCTTTTGTAGGTTAAAAGACGTCCAAAGTGATGCACCTCTAATGGATATTTCTAATATACAACCGATGAAAATAAACAATAATGAGTGAGTATCCTTACTAATATTATAGATGCGACAGTGTGTTTGTTTGTTATGCTTTCAGGCCGTGCGCGCACTGTGTTGCGTTTTGGAAACGCAAAATTTGTGAAGTATGGAGTGTCATAGAAGTGCGCGCACTGCGGTCAGTCTACCGGTGCGGTAGAACTACCGGAATTGCGGCCACCGCAAGGCAGTGCGCGCACGGCCTCACGCTAAAACAGCTGAACGCATTTGGATGAAATTTGGCACATATGTAAACCATGATCTGGAGAAGGACATAGGCTACTTACTGTTCATGCGGAATCGCTGACGAAGTCGCTGGTAACAGCTAGTTACATATAATCCTTTTCTCGTCCTTTCCTTTACAGGGTATATTTCCTTTTTAGCATGCTAAAGTACAATTTTATTGAATGTCATATTAAATTTAATTGGCGATATAGAACTTTCATTTTATAAAAAGTAGGTAGGTAGCACATTTCTGTTACACACCCTCTGTGTGAAACAGAGAAACCTAGTATTGTAACAAGTAACAATCTCTCTATATCTTAATGATTTACGAATTTATAGAAATTATTTCATCACTAGTAGGGATGATATACCTATGTATTTACGCTACCCGGAACATGGGCTTCGTTTCGAAGTACCTAGTGCGCGCCCTGGTGCGGGCGGGAAATACTTGTTGTCATATAAATAAGGACCACCATCGTATTTGCAAAAAAAAACTACTTTGAACTTTCAAGTATTTTGTTTTTCGTAAAAATGATTATGGTCCTTATTATTATAATAATACGGATCAATTTCCAATGCAAGTATTTTCATACCTACAAGCTTAGAATAACAACGCATAGAAGAGGCGTCTAGAACAAAACACGTGCGATTTCGTGTGTCCACTTTATTTTCTTTGTGTGCGTGAGCCGAATGTGTCTACGTTCTTCAAACGCACACAAATATAGCTTTCAGTGATACCATTACCAGTACCATTACCACAAAAATGGGAAAACGCACTATTATGTTGCTGGAACAAATCAAGTATTTTATGTTATGAAACTAAATAAGATGATGTTTTTTCATGTAATATGACTTATATGACATATACTTACGGAAGGTAAACGAAATGAGATATCGTTTATTGCGTTTAGAATGTTTGATGTGTAATGTGTTATAATGATATTATAGAAATGTATTAATTGCTTGAAAAATCTCGTTTGATATCAATTAAAATATGTGTTGTATTTATGAAATAGAAAAATATTATTGAGAACATTACTTAAATGAAAAAAATCTTAATCAATAAAATTGTCATCTTTATGATGCCACTCTTCAAACTAACAGTAACTTTTAGTTATAAAACACTGTAGGTAGTAGCTGTAAATAAATATAGTTTAGTTTGACGCATACATAATTGCCGCCAAAACTATATTTTTTTAAACAAAAATAAGCACAAAAGAAATCAATATGGGTATTTTTTTTCCTCACGGATAGCAACATTGAATTGTAATAAGTTAGGTTATTAGAAATTTTGTTTGATGGTCGATTTACTTAAATATAATGTATAAAATGTAAGTATTTACTTGTGAGATGTAATTTGATTACACGTTTTTTGTTTTCCTGAAGGACTATGACATCCCTTTACGCTACAAACGGTCGTTTTAAATTATTTACTCGCGAGCTCTGTTCGGCAGAATGTGACCTTGAGTACTGACGGCTCGTCGAGCAAAGTTAGCCAAAAATGGCTAAGTTTTAGTTGCCTCACTTTTTGCACTCGTACTATCCTTCTATGCGTTGTTATTCTAAGCCTACAAGCCAAGTCTCGTCGCGGCGGCGCCGACTGAAGCTGCCTATATAATAGTCGGTATTCATTTGTTTTGTTGGCCTCCAAGATATCTCGGGTTCGTCGCCCGCGTAACGTCCTAGACGAGCCTGACGACCCCACCACCATCCGACAAGAGAGTAGTAGGGAAACCAGCACTCTTAGAAAATACAAATACAAAACGCGTTCCTTATTCCGGCCTCGCCGACGAGGCCCATCACGACGTCCGCGTACTTGTAATGAAAATCCTCCCCGACCTTTGCCAAACGAGCCAGCCCGCGATGCTGAGCCAGTAGCAATAAATACTCCCGTAAATAATATGACCCAGCCTGTCCCTTTGCTGCCCACCCAAAATGACCCCGCTATGCCGAGGCCCATACTCCACAGGGAGTGCCCTTAGCGTGCGGTCATTAGTTTTTAAGTATATTTTAGTTTGTAAGCCCTGGCTGGGGGCCTTTAATTTATTAGAGGTCACCACAGGACAGACCGGTTAAGTAGTACATTAGCCTTAGTGAGCTAAACTACGAGTGGCCATACCTTAAAAAAAAAAAAAAAAAATGTTTTGTTGGAAGACAGGTGTACTTCCAAATATTTAAACGCAAAAATTAATAATAAACTAACGTTTTACAAGCTTCTACGATTGTTTACACAAAAATAAAAGGATATTCTACATTCATGAAGTTTTAACTAACTCTTTAATTTTGACGAAACACGTGTTTTATGACTTAGTCCGTCGGGTAGTTTAGTGTGTGGTTTTAATAATATTTTTTTTTGGTTTTCTTTAAATCTTGTTTGTATGTCCCTCCCCAAAAAATATCACTTATCTACTAATAAAAACACATTGAAAATGTGACCGCCAACCCCATCATCGCGGCCGTAACACAGACAGCGATGAGGCGGTTTGGCGAGTTTCGATTAGTATTGATTCGCTATATTCTGTCTTACATTTATAGAAGTGAGGAAAAAAATTTTTAGCAAAAAATAGAACCGACTTCCATATCAAAACACTACAAAGGCAAAAATAACTTTAATTTCGGAAGGCGGTGTCAAAAACGAAAATATATACATACAAAACTAAAGACACCGCCTTCCGAAATTAAAGTTATTTTTGCCTTTGTAGTGTTTTGATATGGAAGTCGGTTCTATTTTTTGCAAAAAATTTTTTTTTCACGCTTTTTAGTGGGTCGGTTTGTAATTTATCTAGTTACAAAAGCCATAATGTCAACAACTTATCACCTTTTACAAAATATTGCTTTTCCCGATGCATAGCCGTTAACTTTTGAGGAGTTCTCCTGGTACTTGACCATCAACTCTACATCACCATATGTATTGTAACGAGCATAAAGTGTTTAACATCCGTACTCAAGTAATGGAATCGCAATCCACGAAATACTTATTATTGAGGAGTTTCAGTGGCCATCTGTGGTCTTCATCATCAGTTCAACTTCCCCAAATGGTACTTTTCGGAAGCAACTGCTCAAGGTACTATAAGAAATACCCAAAACGCTATAGGTGTGCCTATAATATTTGAAGAGTTCCCTCGATTTCTCCAGGATCCCATCATCAGATCCTGATTTCGTAACAATGGGACCAACTAGAAACTATACCTATTCAAACGCAAAAAGAATTTTTCAAATCGGTCCAGCCGTCTCCGAGTTATGAGGTAACATACATAAAAAAAAAAAAAAAAAAAAAAAAAAAGTTCAAGACGAATTGTAAACCTCCTTTTTTTGAAGTCGGTTAATAAAAGACGCGAACTAAAAGAAGTTTTCGCAACCAGTGCAGCAGCGCCAGTCTGCACCGCCGCACAGTGGGCCCATACTGAAAGTTTGTGGACTTAGGCAACAAAGTTCTAATATCGATGCGATTTTTTTTATATGATTGTTTTTACCACAATCGTATTTGCAAAAAAAACTACTTTGAACTACCAAATTTTTTTTTCGTAAAAACGATTATGTTCCTTATTCTTATAATTATACGGATCGATTTCCTATGCAAGTATTTTCATCTCTACAAGCTGCAGTGGCGCGGCGTGGCGCAGCGCACAGTGGGCCCGTACTGAAAATTAGTGGACTTAGGCAACAAAGTTCCAATATCGATGCAATTATTTTTTATATATGACGTTTTATGATATTCCTGATAATTTTTTTCTTTAATTGTGCTAATATGTTGGGTGTGTGGCGTGAGTATACGATAGCTAGGGTCATTCTTTAACCACGAAAAAAAAACAGTGCCGGCCATCCGCGGCAGCGCAAGTAATCATTCGGTAACAAAAATGTTTTGTAAGAATTTTTTTGCCATTTATAATAAATTCAAAGTATATTTTTGTCGCATTTGGCTGTTTTGACCTTTTTTTTAGTTAAATATATAGTTTTAATCGCGCATAGGTACGTATAATTAGTAATTCTGTTAGAGATTTTGTGATTATTGCATGACTGCATGTTATCGGTAGAGGTGCATTGTGATTGATAACTCATATGTTTGTGCGCTCGGCTAAGCGCATAACTAATGGGTCATCGAAAAATGCTCGTCTCTGATTGGCTGAATAGTTTTCACTCACTGTTATGTCCACTACTTAAGTAATTAACGCTGACTATAAATATAAAGACATTCATTAAGACCATCTCCGGTTTAGTAGTGACCAGCCTTAGTGTGCTGAACAACGAGTGGCCCTACCTAAAAAAAAAATAAGTCCATCTAGTTTCGCTCTTGTTACTTATTTGTGAACACAGTGACATACTTTTATTTTTATATTTACATTAGAACTATGGCTGGATTTTGTAGAACATGTGATCTGAAAAATCATATGTTTCTATATGAAAGTATCATTTCTGTCTTGACTACCGAAGTTTCTGAAGAAGACAAGAACCAAATCAAGGAGTTCTGTCGACTTTTTTGTGTAAATCTAAATAAAAAGTGGATAGAGTCAAGTAGAAATCAAAAAAGCTTTTATGAATCGTGTAAGTAATCGCAAGTGGTTGGAAAAAAAACATCAACTGGCTTGTTTGTGACAGTGTTTACCTGAGAAGCGAGATGGGCTTTTCAGACGCAGCCTTATCTGAGCCTGTGGATATAGTTTCCCATGTTCCTGCTCTTGCAGTATGTACTGCGGAAGCGGAAACATCTACAGAAAAAGAACACAGAAAACCGTTCGAAGAGTTAAGTAATAAGCAAAAAAAAAGACGTTCTACTTCCATAGTAGAAGAAAATTCTTTCTGAGGAAGAGTTGCAGAACTGGTACATAACAAAATTGAAGGACAACGGCAAAACGAATCTGGCAAAAGTGGTCGAATACTTTTCTAGTAATCCAGATGCGGTATCCGAAGTAAACGAGCGACTATTCAAAAAGCAGAGTTTAAGTACTGTCTCTGAAGATAAATGTTTAGCTCTTTATACATCAGTTGCGCTCTCGAAATGAAAGTACTTAGCTCTTCGACAATTTCCGAAAGAAAAAAGCTGTGTTGCCTTTCCATCTTATCCAAAGCACGTAAATGCCAAGAAAAGATGTTACCCACTACAAGAGAGTATGGAGATTACCGAAAAGGGAACTCACATTAAATTGCAAGAAGGTCAATCAGCCTAGTGACACAAAAAATATACTTTGAATATTTTAAATGGCAAAAAATTTCATACAAAATATATTTTTTTTACTGAATGAGCACTCGCGCTGCCGCAGATGGCCAGCGCTGATTTTTTTTTTCATGGGTAGAAAATCACCCTAGCTATTATATACCCCGGGCACGCCGCAATTGCGGCGGTAAGGCCCCTCTTTGAGGAGTGGCTAGATCGGCGTCACGGCGTCCTGACCTACCGCATGACGCAGGTCCTCACTGGACACGGAAGTTTCGGGAGGTACCTGTGTCTGATGGGAAAGGAGGAAACGCCTGGGTGTCACCACTGCGAGGGTCGCCCTGAGGACACCGTAGAGCACACGGTGCAAGACTGCCCCGCCTGGGCAGAGCACCGACGTGTCCTCACGGCGGCGATAGGCGGAGACCTCTCGCGCCCGGCATTGGTCGAGGCCATGCTGCGGGGTGAGAGGGAGTGGGAAGCGGTCGCCTCCTTCTGCGAAGCAGTCATGCTTCCTAAGGAGGAGGCGGGCCGCGTGAGGGAGAGGATGGCGTCCTCCCTCCAGCCCAGCCGCAGTGGTAGACGCCCACGGCATCGGACGTCGGCCGACGATCTCCGGCCACCGTAGGCGCGGGCATGCGGACAGCGAGTAAAGAGCAACTAGCTGTCCGACCATGGACCATGCCCGGGTCGACGGCGCGTCATGTTCCACGCGCGCCTCAAAGAGCGTCAGCAACATGACGAGGCCCCCTCTGCAGAGGGCCGAAGCCTGCCGGGGTCGTGGGACTCATCCCGTTACCGTGGCCCGGTACGTAAAGGGCTATTGAAGGAACACCGTGGATTTTAGTCAGTAAAAGTCTGACAGTCCCTCCCACCCTGCCCGGAGTGGGAGGACTTATTTGATAATTTTACCACGTTAAAAAAAAAAGCTATTATATACCCACGCCACACACCCAACAACAAGCATAATTGAAGAAAAAAAATTAAATTTGCCCCCCATACAAAAAATCTAATTAATTTTATTCACGACAAACTATCAACTTTAAAGGAAATTTTATAAGAATAAAAGTTGTCAGGAATATCACAACACGTCATATATAAAAAAATCGCATCGATATTGGAACTTTGTTGCCTAAGTCCACTAATTTTCAGTACGGGCCCACTGTGCGCTGCGCCACGCCGCGCCACTGCAGCTTGTAGAGATGAAAATACTTGCATAGGAAATCGATCCGTATAATTATAACAATAAGGAACATAATCGTTTTTACGAAAAAAATATTTGGAAGTTCAAAGTAGTTTTTTTTTTTTGCAAATACGATTGTGGTAAAAACAAAAGCGAAAAAATTTTTGCATTTTTTTCCCAATTGCCACCTGATGGCAATCCATGTGGGTGGCTGGGACTATACCAGATGACGGCTGCAAAAATTTTCAAGATTTTCGTGATGGGTGTAGTTTCCATATTTTTCGAGTCAAAATATAAACCCAAGACGGCAGGTGTCAACGAGACTTACTGCTACTAAATACTTTCAAGTATTTGAAACCCTTTTTTTCTGGGTGGTAAAATCATCATATGACTCCAACCGCTTTCGGTGGAGCGGAAGGGAGTGTCAGACTTCTACTGACTAAAACCCACCCTGCTCCTTCTGGTGACCTTGCATTCCGGGGTCGCGGTGTCTATTGTCTGTCTGTTTAGAACAATTACTGCAACGAGTATTTGAAACCCTGCTTTCAACCCTGGTATTTTTACATACCTACTCGTATTTGGAAGCCCTGATATTGCATTTTTCAGGTATATCTCAGTCTTTTAATAGTCACCCAAAACTTAAAAATCTGTTATCATTATGCAAAACATTTCTTTTGCAGTTTACGAGAGAACTTTACGGGAGACTTGACGGAAGCTGAAAACACAGAAGAAAACAAAAGAAGATATATAAAGGAGAAGTGACGGTGACGAACCTTCTAACGTCCATATGATAAATTCGTTATTTAGATTTTAGGGATATGTAAACTAGAAATAGTTAAATTAATAATAATTTGCATTTGTATTTTTTTTTTCTTTATAGTAATAAATGATGATTGAATTGACTTTGTTATTTATTTATTATTTTTATACATTTATCACAGTCGAATAAAAGGTAACTCACCTTCAATCTTAAAAATAAACAACGTATAATATTTATTATAGAGTGCCATGAATACTTATATTACCTTAAATAATGTGTATAAAAACGTGTGCCCCGTCAGGAACGAAGATTTATTTATTTATTTATTTATTTATTCTCAAGGCAATTACAACAGGTTACAATCCACTTATTATAACAAATACACATAATATGTTTTGGGCTGATTGTGACCCAGAGCGTAATCGCACAACATGACAACAACAACAAAAAAGAAATATAAATTTAACTACTAGCAATAGGTTACAGAAAAAGTGTTTAAAAACGAAATTAGTGTAAAACAGTGTTAAGCATATATATTAAAACATTAACATTAACAGAGAGTAAGAGCACTTACAAGTCTTTTAAAAGCTGTGGTACGAGCATCGAAGATGTCAATACTAATTCTGGTATCTTTCAATATTTCATTATAAAGGCGACACATTCTAACGATAGGGTTATAATAAGAGGTGTTATTTCTATATACCAGAAGTGAAAAAGTTCTTGGCATTCTGGAGGTATACCTAGTATTAATATTAATAGAGGACAGCAGGGTGGATGAGTCCAGGGTGGAGTGTAGGATCTTATGAAGGCTTATTAAATCTTGCTGCTTGCGACGAACATGCAAAGGCATCAGATTAAACTTACTAAGGCGATCCGAATAAGTTTGTAGTGTTCTTGCGAAGCCAAACCGGTACGAGACCCATTTTAAACACTTTCTTTGAACGCTCTCGATTCTGTCAGAGTACACTGCATAGTACGGTGACCAAATTACCGAACAATATTCCAATATGCTTCTTACAAGACTTTTGTAAAGTAATAGGAAGCTATTAAGGTTTTTAAATCCTTTGGTAGTCCTGTATATAAAACCGAGAAGCTTAAATGCTCTATTCATGATGCTTTCGTAATGTTCTCTGAAAGAAAGTTTCTCATCGAACAACACGCCGAGATCTCTGGCTACATGCTTTCGCTCTAATGATTGACTTTCGAGTTTGTAGTCATATATATTCTTAATCATTTTTTTTGTGAAATTAGATTAGTTCAGAAAATAGGATATACAACCAGTGGCGCACAATGGCTCGTCTGCCCGAATCTCAATACTCACACGCACACACATAATAGAAAGGAGCAGTGAGAGAAAGTCGTATGGAGGAGGCATAACGCTTTTTCCTAACGTGACGATTTTTATCAATCAACTAGAGTCTGGCTAACGAAAGCGTGTCCTGGAGTTTTCTTAAAAGTTTAATATGGCAATATTATTAAGTTGTCAAAGTCTGTGATTACAATTGTCAGTAGTTTGTAAAGACAATTAATATTCAACAATAATCGCTATAATATGGGAAAACAATAAAAAGTAACGTGCGAAAGCTGCTACATACTATGATCAGTAAGTTTAAACAAAAACAAGAAGAGAAAGAAATTGATTTCTAAGAGAAACAACAATGTTTACATGCGATCTCAGATTTTTTAGGTTAGTACGACTTTGTAATGTTGATCCTTGGTGGCTGATTATTAGATATATTTACGATATTAAGATACTTTTTCTTATCTTTATAGATAATATTGGAGTAATTCAAGGAATCTGCGAAGTTAACAACCATGTTGAAACGTTAACAAATTTAGAGAAAAAATCTTTCATAGAAACTCAGACTAAGTTCTTAGAAGAAATATCTTCATAAACTTGTATGTATGTTACGGTTAAGAATGTTTTATTTGATTGTTCCATTTCACAAAGTTATGTTATTTGATATTATGAAACTATTTGGGTACCTTAATTTCTTAATATGCATTTTATTCTTTGTTTTGCAGAGGTTGGTGTCACAACACTAAAAAAATTAAAAAGGAAGGATCTGTGAATGAAGGGATGTGGGGCACTCCAGGAAAAAAACGCCCACACAAAAGCTCAGTGTCGGATTTAGACAGTTTTGATATTGATGCAATAAGAAATAAAATCAATGAATTTTATATTGTGAGAAAGGAGGTTCCCACATTGCGAACATTGTTGTAAGAATTACATTCTAGCATTGGGTATAGTGGATGCAGAGAAACTCTACGTAAAATATTAATTGCTAATGGGTATGAGTTGAAGAAAAATAAAAATGAACGAATGGTTCCTGTCAAACGTTTTGATATTGCTGCTTGGAGACATCGTTATCTACGAGAAATTGCTGCCAAACGAACGGAAGGAAAACCAATCATCTATTTAGATGAAATATATTTATGTACACAAAAATTATAAGCCTAAAATGTCATGGTGAGGTCCAACAACGAGTGCTTCCCCGCAATCAAGCCCGCTGTAGCATATATCTACGGGGAAAATATATATTATAGTACATGCTGGCTCTGAAACTATAGGTTTGTTCCAAATGCACTGTTAGATTTCAGTACGACTACCACCATGACATGAATGCCGAAAACTTCAATAAATGGTTAAAAGAAAAATTGATACCTAATTTGAATGCCCATGCCCAGTGCCCAGAGCCCAGTGTCATTGTGATAAATAATGCGAGCCACCACACTGTACAACAGAATAAATTACGAAGATTGCCTAACAAAAGCAGAATTGTTATGTTTAGTTAACAAACTTAAACCCGAGCCACTGTACGTAGCTGACGAACTTTTGACATAATGCGGCCATGAGGTACTGATATTGCCATCTTACCACTGCGATCTCAACCCGATTGAGCTTATATGGAGCTCAGCTTAGCGTATGGTGGCAAAAAAAACATTAATCTGCCCGTAAAAGAAACAGAAACACTGATAAAAACCACATTTGGCCGAATAGCTGCAGAAGATTAAAAAAGACAAATCATGGAAAAATTCATAATAAGTGTAGGTTATGGCTACTCCACTGATACATAAGAATCCTTAGTGGTTGAATTTTTGGGATCGGATTTTGAGTATGATGATTAAATAATTAACATACTCAAAACGCCTGTAATTGATTAAACAAATTATACAATTAAACAAAATATTATGTAAATAAATAAATAAATCTACGCATTCGTTTATTATTCAACCCATGACAGTCAAGGCTCCGTGACACCAAACGGAGTCTTTAAAAACATCATGTGGTATTATCCCTAAATTAGAAATTAAGTTCGTAAACAACTATTATACAAATTGATTGTTGTAAATACATAAAATTTCCAAGTATCAAAATGTTTTTCTCCTACTATAGTCAGTAATACCACAAAGATTTTTTGAATTTGCCGCGTTTTCTCAGGTCACGCTTTCGTTAGCCAGACTCTATCTCCTTTTCGTTAGCACCATCTTGAATTTTGATTTAAACCTCATGATCGTTTACAACTCCCTTTAAAACCATGGGAACCACACCCATGACGAAAAATTTGCAAATTTTTAGTGCCGCCATCTTTAATTTTGGTTATGATCCTATAATCGTTATGAGCGCCCTCGAAAACTATCAAAACGACACCCATGACGAAAAATGTGCAAGTTTTTGGTGGAGTACGCCAACTTGAATCCTGATTTTGACCCCATAATCGTTATCATCACCCTCGAAAATCATGGAAATGACACCTATGACGACCAATGTGCAAATTTTTGGTGGCGCCATCTTTAATTTTGATTTTGACCCTAGATTTTGCTATAGGCAATTTTTGTAAGAGAGAAAGTCGCATGGAGTGGCATCGCTTTTTCGTTATTCATTCCAAAAGTTAAAGTTTTCATGGACGTAAGTATATAGTAGTAAATTATTTATGCGCACCATTTCAATCATTCATAGAAAGATTTTTTTATTTTATTTAATGCCGTATCTGTGAATTCTAAGCTCTGTGGGTTTTACTTGTATTCGTAAGTTGCTCGCCAGTTGGCGCTAGTAATGTTTTACGAAGTATTATAGAGGTGGGGTGCGGCAAAGGCGGAACGAATGCTCAAGGTTATTTGCTCAGGGTACCCTCTTAATGGGAGTGAATAACAATCTAAAAAAAAATCCTGACCACTGGGCATATAGTGCACTAGTAAGTTAACAAATTATTTTTTGAAAAAGAAATGGGGAGATGTACTTAAAAAAAAATAGTAAACTCAGAGAAAACTCAGTAAAATCCTTTGCAAAACCGTCGCTTTTGAGTAAGAATTAGTTATTTAAAAGAATATTAAAAACTAATTCTGAATAATACATGTATTTATCTACCAAATTATTATTTTTTATTTTATTTCGGAGCTCATATTTTATTGTAATAACATTTTCAAAGTATGCCTTATAAATTGATGCGCGTGCTCGATTTATTTTGAATAGATATTTAAATTATAATTTGACCACATTTTAGATAAATATACGCTGTTTTAAAAGAAAAATTATATTTTATGCCGCTATTGAGATATTTGTTCTACAAAAGTTGTTAATTTCTCTTTTTTGGCAGTATAATTGTTAGGGCCTCTTAAACTGCGTATACTAGGTACCATTTTCAAGCTTTGTACCAAAAATCAATTAAATAGGAGAAGTAGTTTAGTCGCAAATGATTTTGATGAGATGCACCTTAAAGCGATACATCTTACCAAGACAAGGGATAACACACGCCGCACTACGTTGCCACTTTGTTACTTAGGTATTTAAGGTCAGTCACATTTATTTACAAAGTGTGGTTGCGTTTTACTCTGATTTGTAAGATATTTAGTTTGTACGAAAAAAAAAATGTATGGCTCTTTTATTTTTTTACTGTATCGAATTAACATAATTATAGTATACGTAGTGTAATTTAATGCCCCTCTTTCGTATCAACTCTTTATATAATAATTAATATAATATTAGTAAAAAGAAAAAAGATATACCTTAATCCTCGCCTTAGACTTGTCAATCATCTGCGCCAACAGGAAAAACGCGTGATCAACATTCACGTTATCATGGCTGGAAGTCTCCACTATGGGTATGCTTCCTTTGAACTCTTTCCGCTGGACCAGCCTCTCTGCCTCCCTCACTCCTTGCTCGCAAGCCTCATCGTTCTTTGAAGTCACCAAGACCACTGGTTTCTTTAGCTTTAAGATGTTCTGCAAGATCGCGGCTAGGACTTCGTTCTGAAAAGAAGTGAAGGGATATTTAATTAGACTAATATTAGAAAGAAAAAAAAAAACTAGGTAATTATCATGTGGTGGCGCGCGAGATTATCGACATGTGGGATGTGGATACAGCAATCAATGTGCCGATAGTAACCTCAGCCAATGGTATAATAAATAGCCAAGAGGCTCGAGAGGCACTAGTTGGACAGCTAAATCTAGGACTTGATCCAGAAAGCAGTACTATTGCAGAATTTATTTTTATTTACTTTATTGTACACCTTACAATATTTATGTGGATACAAAATGTAAAAGTAGTGCACAATGTATATTGTGAGGTTTCTCTCTCAGAAGCCCTGACCAACGATTGCTTGGACCCTGTTTCCGATACCGGCGGGCTACTATGATTTTTTATTTTATGATTATTATTTTTTTATAGGAATATTTAAAAATGTAAATCATACGTATACACAATAGTAATAAATGGAATATTTCAGCCTATTACGTTCCCACTGCTGGGGCACAGGCCTCCTCTCTATGAGAATATGGGTCATTATGGGTCACTCGGCAATGATGCGGCGGATGAACTGTCCAGGAGGGGGTCCAACACGACGGTTTTCGGACCAGAGCCCATCGTGCCCCCACCCAGCTGCGCACATGCGTTAAAAGAACACACACACGATCAAGCCCAGAAATGTTGGTCCTCGGCACCAGGCTGCAGGCAGCCCAAGGAGGCGATGCCAAACCTAGACAAAAAACTAAGCAGGCGCCTCCTACACATGGACAGGAAAAGCCTGCGAATGGTGGCGGGGACCATCACCGGGCACTGCTCACTGAACAAACACTACCACACAATAGGTGTAACGGACAGTCCCCTATGCAGGGCATGCATGGGGACGGAGGAAACGGTGGCACACGTGCTCCTAGACTGCACGGAAATCACTGACATACGAAAGCAAACCCTCGGGTCTTTGAATTCCCTTACAGACATCCTGAACAGACCGAGAGACCTGATCTGCTTCTGGAAGGAGGTTGGCTGGATGGAGTGACGGCCGACACGGCTCACGCACAATGGTCTCGTGCAGAGACTAAGTGCGGAAACCAAACCAAAGAAGAAGAAAGAAGAAGAAGAAGATGGGTCATTATTCACCATGCCTGCCCTGTGCGGGTTGGTAGATATCACGTTTTCGAATTTTTGACTCTAGAACACGATTCCTCACGATGTTTTCACCTTCACCGTTTATATTTTCGAGATAGAGAAGTATAGACAATAGTGACGTCATCTTTGTCCGCGCCTATGGACCGATAAGGTCGCAACAAATTAGAAAGCTAAGTTCACAGTGACCAGTTGACTACAGATATTTTGGCGGAACGGTTGAGTCTTTTGTGCGTTACCTACATAAAATAATTTGATATAATTCAATCCTATTGAATTGGTGTGGGCACAAATACAAAAATATGTTGGTGCCAATAACTCAACATTCAAGATGAGTGATGTAAGAAAATTATTTTGTAAGGCAATAACTTTAATTGATGCTAATCGATGAAAGAAATGCAGCGACCATGTGATACAAGAAAAAAACCTTATGTGTAATTTGGATGACGTTATAGAGAACGCAGAACAAAATTCTTTCATAATAAATACAAATGATGATTCTAGAGACATTGATTAAAAAAATTACGAAAAATTTTTTTTTTTTTTTTATATTGTTGATAGGCTTGCGTTTGCCCACCATCTCAACTGATCTTAAGCGATAATGTGGTCGAAGATGAATGATCCTTTAAACTAGTGATGCAACGAATACTACTTTTACGAATACGAATATCAAACCTACTATTCGGCGAATACGAATACGAAAACGAATATCTCGCCATGGTAATAAAAAACTTATTTATTTGATGAATGTTAACTCTTCTAATAATTAAAATTTATAACAGGCAAATTTTGATTTAAGAAATATAAAATTTGTAGATATTCTGGTTTTAGGCGATTTATTTTTTCAGTCTGGGTGTTCCCAGCCGTTGAAAAGTCTTTCCGAGGCGACTGTACATGGCTTCAGTGAAAAATATTATTGGGCGAGTTTTTCAGACTTGGAAATTTTTCAAATCTGCAGTAAATAGAGTTGCGTACAAAAATACTACTTTTTAAATATTCGTATTAGTATTTGCCGAATACGAATATTCGGTAAATGACTACTATTCGGCGAATACAAATATTCGTATTCGTTGCATCACTACTTTAAACTTAATTATTTGAAATATAAATTTTAATTTTTTATTTTTACTCCATTTTTGAAAACACCTTTACCCTGCAGTTATATTGATGATGTCACTATTTTCTTAACGTGAACCAACTATAGTGATTATATAAATTACACAAAGTATGTGCCTGACTGGATTCGAACCTAACCTGCAAGTCGTAAGTCAGACTCGTTACCAATGGACCACCACTGTTCCCTTATAACCGAAATTAGTATACCTATTTGACTGGTTTGTTTTAGTTAAATTACTCAAGAAACAGTGATCTATTTTTCAATTTCGATTCGTAAACGCACGAGGCTCTATCTCTCATCAGGCTTAGCATTATGCTGAGTTATGAATGGAAATAGCCTTTACCTTCCTAACTTAAAACATAAAGTAACATCCAATGACATTCTGGATTCTAATTAATATGTAATAATATTGCCCTTGTGTGCACATAACTGCGTTGTTGGTCGAGTGGTCACAAGCCAGTAAATCTCACACTGGTCTTGCCGACCCCAACATAAGATGTGAAAAGGCTAAGCAGGTGATGATTGCCGACACGTGGCAATGACAAATTTCCACGACTTGGCGACACTGAGTGAAGTTACCAAGATTGGAGCGGTTGTAGAAAGGGCCGAGATTACGCCGGTCGACATGGTATGATTAACGGCTCTCTTTGGCTTACGCTGAAGAGTAAAGTCTCTGCGAAGAAGACCAAAACTAAAATTTTCATATATTGCCCAAATCATGGAAGTACCAAATCATGGAAATACCGACTGGTCGAATCAAAGCTCCAGAGCCATCTAATTCCGCCAAGCCCGTTCCATCATCGGACAAACGGCGATGCGCCATCGTTACATGGTGGACATCCCACCCATACGCACAAAACTTTTTGGGAATACTTTCATTTTGCGTACGGCTAAGGAGTGGAATTCCCTGCCGGAGTCTGTGTTTCCTGATCGCTATAACCTGGGATCTTTAAGTCAAGAGTGAATAGGTTACTTCTAGGCAAGCGTGCTCCATCTTCGACCACATCATCACTTACCATCAGGTGCGATGGTGGTCAAACGCGAGCCTATTAACATTAAAAAAAACATTCAACATATCTGCGCTTAAAAGTAAATTGAAAAGTCGACTAACTAGTATAGCAGAGTTTATGAAAGGGGACAAATGAATTTAATTGAGAACTATTTAATAAGTATCTACATAATGTATATAACTACCAGTTTGTACGCCACGATCTGCGGCTGAACATGTCATCAGAACTTTCTGTATCTCGTGTTATCTTGCACGCAATGTATCATGTACACCATGTTTAAACAAATAAAAATATCTTATCTTGAACCCACCTGCTTCTCCCAAGTCCGCCCCGGGACGAGGCTGACGTCATAGACACACAGGAACCCGTCCACAGACAGCTTCCCATCAGGCATCAGTCTCTGGTCATACTCCTTCTCTATGCCCAGTTGATTCTTACACACGTACATCAGTTTTTCAGCTGACTGAAGCTTCGTTGCCACACATCTCTTCACGTATGCTTCAGTTTTGCCGACTGTAACAGAAATGGTATTTATTGTTAGGATGCAGAAAAATTTATCTTGCTACAACTATTTGAAGACACATTCAGGAAACTTGTAAGAAGAAGTATAATCTGATTTTTTTTTTATCACGGCTCGTTCTTGACTCCGATCATAACTGATGGTAAGCGTAAGATGAGGTCTACAATGGAACGAGCAAGCACAGAAGATGACTGGTGACTTTTTTTGTACGATAAGAACGATATTTAAAGCTTTTCAACCGACGACAAAAAGAGGAGGTTATCAATTCGACGCGTATATATTTTATTTTTATTTTTTTTATGTATGATCATCGATTACTCGAAGACGGCTGAACCGATTTGGAAAATTCTTTTTTTGATTGAAAGGGTATACTTCGAAATTGGTCCCATTTTCATAAACGTCAGGATCTGATGATGGGATCCTGGAGAAATCGAGGGAACTCTTCACATATTATAGGCACACCTATGAAGTTTTGGGTATTTATTATAGTAACTTGTGCAGTTGCTCTCAAAAAGTACCATTTGAGGAAGTGGAACTGATGATGAAGACCACAGATGGCCGCCGAAACTACTCAATAAGTATTGAGTGGATTGCGATTCGATTACTTGAATATGGATGTTAAGCACTTTATGCTCGTCACAATGCATATGGTGATGTAGAGCTCATGGTGAAGGACCAGGAGAACTCCTCAACAATTAACGGCCCAGCATTGAGAAAAGCAATATTTTGTAAAAGGTTATAAGTAGTTGACATTTAGGCTCTTGTAACTAGGCAATTTAAAAATGAACCAACTAAAAAGAGTGAAATAAAAACTTTTTACCAAAAAATTAAACCGACTCCCAAAAAACACTGCAAATTGAAAAATAACTTTAATTTCGGAAGTCGGTGCCAAAAGCGAAAATACAAAACTAAAGACACCGACTACCGAAATTAAAGTTATTTTTCACTTTGCAGTATTTTTTGGGAGTCGGTTTAATTTTTTGGTAAAAAGTTTTTATTACTATACGAATGGCGCAGTGGTCGAGCGATTGCCTGCTGCGCTGCGTATCACGTTTTCGATTCCCGCACGAAACAAGTGTTTCTATGGCTTTAAAAGAGTTATTCCGGAAGCATGTCCTCGATACAGAAAAATTTCTAAATTAGATATAAAAAAAAATTCTTTAAATTGCCCCATTTAAAAAAAAACATTCACAATGGTTCTTTACGGGTAAACACTGTATGTTTATCTTGAAATTTCTTAGACATTACTTCTTCAGTTTAAATGAATGAAAAGTACGAGGTGGCGTTTTTAAGTTCGCGGAATAGAGGGAATATATATTTTTCTTTTTCAATATATTCACCTGCTACCCTAATACATTTTTCAAATCTTTCAATTTGCTTATGTATACTTTCATAAAAAAATGTTTTATCTTTGTCCGAAAAATAAGCTGAAACCGCGTTCTTTACTTCTTTATCAGTTAAAAATTTCTTTCCACGAAGTTCTTGTTTCAGTTTTGGAAAGAGGTAATAATCACTGGGAGCCCGGTCTGGGCTGTAGGGTGGATGGTCTAAAATATCGAAGCCCACCTTATGCAGCACAGCCAACGCGTAAGATAAATCGTGAAACTAATAACACTTGAAATAATCTATTTTAGTGTCTGTCTGTTTATTTATGTGAGTTTAATTGTAATTACTAACGATGATGGAAAAAACCCAAATGTGGCCGAATTTTTTTGTGGAACTGAAACTGGACGAATAAATTCCATTAAAATCTGCATAATATCGGAAATTACCACGACCTTTACGATTGGCGGTAGATGAAAGGTATAGTGGTAGTAGTACTACATAGGAGGATCTCTTTCATAGGACCATAGTGTAACTTATACCAGTACTTCAAAAAAAAACGGGTTGCACTCCGGGAGTGCCGGCAGAAGTGAAAACTTGAATATTAACGTTGTGCATTTTTGATATTTTGGAATGGTTAGGGAATAATTTTGCACGAATTGCTTTAATTATCAGTATAAAAGTACTATCATTTATGTGGTAGAATACAATATTTATTTATTGCGCTATCATACACAAACATGACAATTTATATTACATTAAAAGTTTATCTCTTTCAATCAGAACGCCATCTTGATAGTTTTCTTATAACTATTGTAACGAAGTAATTGATGCACGCTTGTAGCTTTGACTGTGGCAAACAAAGTCATTTGGGGCTGTATTAGTTTCAACAAAGTGCACAGCGCCGCTAAAGAAGTTTTCAAATCAATAAATAACTTCTTTCTAACACCGGTTAGGGCTGACATCCACATTTTTTGTAAAAATAGCGATCAAGTGAATACATATTACTGTTGAAGTTAATGACCTCAAAACTTCGTCCCATAGAGCAGTGTTAATTTTTGCTGAACCATAGGAAAAAACAAATTTCATAAGAATAAGTAACGAAACTATAAATAGAAAACAAGGCGGCTTCTCACTTGGATCTGTTAAATTTATTGTTTTCAAACTAGTCCATTTCAAAATTTTATAAACTATTTGATCAATCTATACTAATATTATAAAGCGGAAAAGTTTGTTTGTTTGTTTGCTTGAACGCGCTAATCTTCGAAAGTACTGGGTGGATTTGGATGCAATTTGGTATGGAAGTAGCTTGAAGCTTGAGGAAGGTTATAGGCTACTTTTTACCTGACTGCAAAAAAGGAGAGTTATGTTTTTACCATGATAGAATCCACGGGAGCGAAGCCCCGCGTGAGTACTACACACATCAAAAGTGTCTAGGGATCAAGCATTTTTATGCGGATTTCTTGAGATTGAGATGTGGCTTTGTAATAAATTTATGATTTTATAAATTTATATGGATCCTTTTTGGTGCATTTCATAATTTGAAACAGGAACAATTAATCAAATTCGAGTAAAAGATGAAAATCAGCTGTCAATATTTTCCCCATAAAAACATACAACGCATTGAAGACATTATTAGTGCTACTGTTTCCCTACTACTGATTAAAACCAACGTTATTTTGGAGCGGCGACGTCATTTAAGCAGGGAAGAAATGCTCAGAGCCGTGGGAATGATAGAAGCTGGTTCCCGGCAACGTACTGTGGCTTTAGCTCTGAATACAAGTCAGAGTGTTATCAGTCGACTTTGGACACGTTACCGAAGCACTGGTACCGTGGCTGAGCGCCATGGAGGACGGTATCGCTGCACCACACGGAGACAAGACCGATACATTCAAATCTTAACTCGAAGAGCTCCAACAATAACCGCCATGATGTTAGCCGTGAGGCTTCATCACTCTTCAGGGAACTTAATTAGCGACCAAACAGTCAGAAACCGCTTGCATGAAGTGAACCTTCATTCCCGAAGACCGCTACGGGTACCACCTATAGCAATGCACAATCGTAGGATTCGATATCAATGGGCTCTTGAACACAGAAATTGGGCAGAAGAACAATGGCGTTTCGTGTGCTTTTCTGATGAGTCTCGTTTTGGTATGAGACCGGATACAAGACGTATACGACACTGGAGAACCCCTGGACGCCAACAGCGATTAAAATCCTGCCAGGAAGTCCATCCTTATAGTGGTGGAACCATCATGGTATGGGCGGGTATTTGGATCGGCGGAAGAACTGAGTTGATTTGGATCAGAGGCAACCTCAACGCTCAAATTTATGCTGTGACGATTGTATCTGACGTCATCGTTCCTCTACAAGTGCAAATCGGTCCCTTATTTCAGTTAATGCATGATAATGCACGACCGCACACCGCAAGAGTTGTAAGACAGACTCTCGCCGCAGCTAACATCAATGTCCTGCTCTGGCCTGCTCAGTCACCAGACTTGAACCCGATTGAGCATGCATGGGATATGCTACAGAGAAGAGCTCTGCCGAATATGGAGGGTATCCAGTCGCAAGAAGACCTTTTTTTTTTGTTGCAACGAACATGGGCGGCCATTCCACAGCGTGATTTGGATGAACTCATTTTGAGTATGCCAAACCGATGTTCTTGTGTTGTTAGTGTTCGCGGTAGAAACACGTATTATTAATTGTTTAAGTTACCCAATAAAAATTTAAAGAAAACTGTTATTTCAGTCTTTTTTTCGAACTTTAATGTTAGTGGTTCAAATGTCAAAAATCTCTTTATTAGGAAAATGGCAAATTTCTTTATTAATGCAAAGGTGACTTGGTTTATCGTTACTGTGACAAACGAAAACACTTTATTTGATGAATCTTTTAATTAATATCAATCAGGAGAAAAGTTATTGCAAAAATATATGTTGATCCCTAGACACTTTTGATGTGTGTAGTTACATAATATAATACTATGTTTTCACTGTCTATCTTCGATCCATGACTTCAACACTAGGTTCAACTGAAAACCAGTGTAAGGAGCTAGCTTTCTTATTTTTTTTTTTTTAATATGGTCATTTTGACACAGAGACTTGAGGCACACGAAATTTTTTCTGTGTTAAGAAGTAAGTTCTTTTGTTGTTGTAACTTATTGTTTCTTTTTTGTGCCAAATGAATCAACTTTACATTGATTGAATGCTTGAAATAAGGACAGTGTTTATATAAGATGACAGTATGTCTGTGTCATACTTTCATTGTGCGTACCGCTAAGGAGTGGAATTCCCGGCCGGAGTCTGTTTTCCGATAGCTATAACCTGGAGGTCTTTAAATAGAGTGAATAGGTTACTTCTGGGTAAGCGTGCTCCATCTTTGACAACATCATCAATTACCATCAGGTGTTATGGTAGTCAAACTTGAGCCTATTTATTATCAATAAAAAAAGTCTCAACTGTTCCACTGCTGCTGATAAAACAGAACTAACCTTTGAACGGCTGGAAGCAGGCGTCGTCCACGAACTCTGTCTGCTCGACGATCTCGAACCTGTATTCCTGGTCATCATTCTCCTTCTGCACGCTGCCCCAGTACAGAAAGTGGTCGTTGTTTACCACGCGGCCGCTGAAGTCCGACTGTGAATGGAATTACACAGGGTCAATATCCAAAGGATTTGTTTCTGATTCCGCGGATGTCCTTACATATAGTAAAATAAAGTCTCCTGCCGCGTCTGGCGTCTGTCTGCCTGTAGGTTTGCGATAAACTCCAAAGCCACGGACCAGAATTTCATGCGGTTTTCAGCAATGGATGACAGTGATTCATGAGGAAGTTTTTTGTGAATGAGTAGAACGAGGCCGTGTGTAGCTGAGTCAGGTCGCTAGATTTTAATACTTTCATCGTGCGTACAGCTAAGGAGTGGAATTCTTTGCCAGAGTCTGTGTTTCCTGATAGATATAAATATTTAATTCAAGAGTGAATTACATATAGTAAAATAAAGTCTCCTGCCGCGTCTGGCGTCTGTCTGCCTGTAGGTTTGCGATAAACTCAAAAACCACTGACCAGAATTTCATGCGGTTTTCATCTATGGATGACAGTGATCCATGAGGAAGCTTTTTGTGAATGAGTAGAACGAGGCCGTGCGTAGCTGGGTCAGGTCGCTAGATTTTAATACTTTCATGCGTGTGCGTACAGCTAAGGAGTAGAATTCTTTGCCAGAGTCTGTGTTTCCTGATAGATATAAATATTAAATTCAAGAGTGAATAGGTTAGTTCTAGGTAAGCGTGCTTCATCTTAGACCACATCATGGCTTAAGGTGAGATGGAGGTCGAACGCGAGCTGATAATAAAATGTTCGCTAATTTGAAATGTCTCATTTTTGAGTCAAACCTACCGTACAATTCCCAATCACTGAAACCGTTGAGAGTCAGAATCCATCGGACCCCTAGACAAAAAGCCGAATCATTGAGAATCGACGAGTCTTGAATCAACGATTCAATTGTCAGGAATCTTGAAACGCGAATCAAAAGAGAATAGCGGGGGAGTAAGAAAAGCGTAATTTCCTCCTTCACACAGCCTCTTTCATACGTATAACAATCTGCTGTCAACTTGAATGAAAACTAACCGCACACCACAGAGTAAATCCACGGCACCCCTGCTAGATGCGACCTTGTCACCACTTTCCAAGCAAATCAAGCGTAACACCGTTCACTCGCTCTACAGCACAAGTGCCGTATGGAAATCGACAGCGCTGAGTGGATTTTGTATTTCATATAATTATATATATTTTTTTAAAGAGAACTAGTAACGCGGGTGGAATTCACTTTACTAACAATCCTGTTAATTAGTTAGTTGGAGTCACACAGTCCTGTTAGTTGGAGGGGCCAACTAAGTTAAATATGCTTGTGTCTGGAGTGGGTTCACGGCAATAGTGTAATGGGTGGGTTCGAACCCGCGACCTCTCGATCACAAGTCCGACACCTTAGCCATTAGGCTATTGACTCTTCTTATATTTACTAGCTTCTGTCCCGCGTCTTCGTCCACGTTAATAGTTTTTATTTTTTCACCTTGTAGCACAAAAAACTAGAATACGATTATTTTATGTGTTTTAGTATCGTGTAAATAACTATGAGCACTTGAGAAAAAGACACTAACACTCTTTAAGTCAAGGGTGAATAGGTTACTTCTAGGTAAGCGTGATACATCTTCGGCCACATCATCACTTACCATCACGTGAAATGGTGTTCAAATGTAAGCCAATTATCAATCAAAAATTTTTTTTTGGAAATTATTTGGTAATCACAGACAGACAATTCAATTTTATTTATATGTTAAGATAAGTTATTATTTCGGGCATAGGTCAAATGAGATTTTACGAAAGATAGAACCGATCATTAATTTTACAAAAAAACCGGAATGATTCATTCCGATAAAATTGTACATAAACGAGACATTGATAGCTAGATCATTATCTAGAACCGTCCTTGAAACAACGAATAATAAAATATCGAGCCTCATTACGAAAGCGGAGAAGCGAAAATCGTAATAAATAACGAAGTTGGTATAAGTGTAGAGGTTTTATTTATTTAGGTTTCGTAAACATTGCATAGCGCTCCATGGCTACTGAAGCACAATAGCCATGGAGCGTTCCATGCTCAGCATCAGACTAGTAGATCGATGTCGAAATCCGAAGACGTACGAAGGTCTTCGATATCGGAAATCGCATTATGGAACTTAAGTGGAGTTGTATGATGCATCTTTTAAAGTTAAGGACTCAGAATGAATATAGCCACGGCAAAGATACTGTCAAATGTTTGCAGAAATTCAGACCCATCTGTAAAGCTAGGTAATAAAAGTTTGGAAACAGTAGATCGGTATGTGTATCTTGGCCATATTCCTTCATTTGGAAAAGAACGTCAACAAACCAAGCTATCGAGAAGAATACAGTCAGGGTCGGCTGTATTCAGCAAATTGGACGGCACTTTAATCAGACAACATTTCGGGATAATCTTTAAACGGCTGCACCGCTTTTAATAGGACTTTCACTGGAAGATAGAGGAGTTTTAGTGAACTTAAATTCCCACGTAATTAACATTTACGCGGCAGTAGTCAAGTAGACCTAAATCCTACTTATATTTTAAATTAATATTTTAATTACCTGTGTAAAACTTTGAGGATATGTACGGATGGATGGATACCAGTTATTATTTCATTGATACACAGGGCTTTTATTATATCAATGGGGCCGTTTAAACGTTTTAAATGCCATCTTAGACGCGTTCTATATACCAGAATCCTTAGCACCACTCCTTACAACTACGATGTGGTCGTCGCATATTTTCGACTTATCAGCAAAATTTTTGCAGTCTTGACGGCATTTATAATCTGTCTCGACTTTTCCCCAGATGATTGATCAATTTCTTAGATTTCGATATTCATACGCGCCAAATTTTGGCGTCACAAATACTTGCGAATCACTCTATCTGTATAGTACTTATGCTTTCACGCAAAAGCTATTAAATTCAACTTTGCAATAATCTGGATATAAACATCAGAATAACACAAACGCTGTCATTTGCAAAAAGGGAAGGACTAATTGCACGTGGGCAGACTCACGGTCGGCAGCTAATGCATCTCTATTTACGATCATCTTAAGGGGCATATAAACAACTGTTCCCACAGTTGGGACACAGGCCTCTCTATTATTATTGTTGGTAGAATTCACATAACTAGCAATCTTGTTAACCCCTCCAACTAAGCTAAATATGCTTGTGTCTGGAGTGGGTTCACTTCAATAGTGTAATGGGTGGGGTTCGAGCCCGCGACCTCTCGATGACAAGTCCGACACAATAGCTATTAAGCCATTGTCACTTAGGCTATGAGAGAGTATGGGCCGTAATCTACCAACACGGGTCTAGTTCGAGGCGGTGGATGTTGCATATTTTCGATCCTAGGACAAGTCAGTTTCCTCACGATGTTTTACTTCACCGTTTTGCGAGCAGTGGTGATGATGTATTGATGATGATGAATTACACAGAGTTATGTACCGGTCATGGTTCGAACTCACGACCGTGTAAGTCGTGATCTTAATTTTTTATTACTTTATACAACTTATTATGACTGCTTATCTGATTATGGCGCTAAATCGGCAGGACTTAATTTAAAAAAACCGGTCAAGTGCGTGTCGGGCCACGCGCGGTGTAGGGTTCCGTAGTTTTTATAACAGCCAAGTGCGTGTCGTATTCGCTGACTGATCGTTTCGTACCATGCTCTAACTAAAAGCCAAACATAACTACCTAACTAATTTGACTTCCTATACAAATCCTCACCTGATCCGACAATTTTGCACGGAAAGTTTTAATTTTTTTTTAGAGTTTTGTATAAAACTTGTCATAGCCGGTGTTTTGAATTTAAATACGGACACCGAGCTACACTACTCAATCATCACAAGAAGCTAGCACGATAGAACTGGCGCTTAGCGCCATCTATCGACATTTCTATAGAGTTGTTCGAAATTTTCGAGTCAAATTAGGGCGTCCAATCCCGGAATACCGAGATCTCGGTATTGCGGGTTCCCGCGTCATTTTCCAATCCCGCGTGATGCGGGATTACGGGTGCGGGATCCGCGGGATTTGCGGGACTGAAAAAAAGCATGCATGCGACCTCTCGCGAGTGCGATCGCTCGGTGACTGGCGGCCGGCAGTGTTGCAGACAACGCGGGGGCCGATGTCACCCGTTTTTCACAGGTTATGTAGCCTAATATAGCCGAATTTCAGTCAGTGGTAGCCTAAGTATGTAGCCTAAAATATCAGTAAAGTTTTTATTTATTCAGTATTTGTTACTGTTTTTTTGTGAAGAAAATACGGTGTAATTTGATTGATCTCATACTAATAGTAATACGTAAATAAATGTGGAGTTAGTAGATTAATTCATTGTTTTTTTTTTGTGATAAATAAACGGTGTAATTTGATTGATTTCATTACTAATAGTAATACGTAAATAAACGTGGAGTTAGTTGATTAATTCATTGTTTTATTTGCCTTATATAAATATGAATATATTCAATATGCGAGATCCCGCAAATACCGAGATCCCGCGGGATTGAAAATTCGTAGTCCCGCAAATACCGAGATTGAATTCAGGCTGCGGGATTGGACGCCCTAAGTCAAATACAATTGGTCGACTATTACTCGTAAACCTGTAAAGCCCACTTATGTGTGATAGTTTTCCTTTAAATTTAATATATAGGTACTACTGCCGTGTCATTTGAATTTCTAACTACAACCGTTTAGTTGATAGAGGGGGCAGACACTTGACTCTAACGAAAATTGGTACTTTAAAGCTTTATAAGTCACGAACGGTTTACTTAATCAAAAAACGGTCTTACCAAACCCCTAATATTTTTGAAAGACCTATCCAACGATATCCCACACTATGGGAAGAACGAAAAAAAAAATTATCATCCCACTTTACATGTATGGGAGGTACCCTAAATAATTGTTTTTTTCAAAATTTTATTTTATCACTTTTTTGGCGTCATTAACGTGTATACTCATGCCAAAGTACAACTTTCTAGTACCAATAGTTTTTGAGCTAAACCGCGGACAGACGGACAGACAGACGGACATGGCGAAACTATAAGGGTTCCTTGTTGACTACGGAACCCTAAAAAAAACGTTTCAATAATAATCCGAGTATTGGTATAGATATGAATGTTAATTCGTGACAATTTCATTTCAGTTGAAAACCAGTGTCGGTAACTTCTACTTATGCGATATTTTGCTAAAATTGACCTGTTTGGCACAGCTGCTAGTGCTGCGACCTACGCAAAGTTTTCTCCTTATTGTTTGTATCTTTGCGTGCCAATACAATAATATGTGAAGTTCTGTGTAACACGGACATAAACGCGACAATCATTCTATAACCATAAAGCTTATTTTCATAAAATTTTCGATTTTTCCCACATAAGTCCTGGTCTCGTAGCAAATTCAGGCATAAGAAGTAGCCTATATGATGTCCTACAACCTCCTCTACCTTTAAGTGGAAGTCCCGTTAAAATCGGTTCGGCTGTTCCAGAGATTAGCCGGGGCAAACACAAAGGAACAGGCAGGCAACATTTTTAAAATTTGTTTATTTGTGTTTAAGTATCGTGTAAATAATTAAAAGGATTTGAGAAAACACAGTTATTATGAAGTCACAGACTTTATTTATATGTAGGTATAAATATAATGTATCTTGAAGCTTTATAATTTGAAGCCAATAAGAGCGCAGATGTCAAGCCCGCGTCGTTTCTAGACATTATCCTACTTTTCACACAATACATCCAACTTTACTTTGATTATCCTGTTTTCCTCTATAAATAAAGCGAATTTAATTTACGTGCTTATGACTTCGTGAATACGTCCAATAATGGACATCTTCCATCTACTTTATAGGATTCAAGATCTTTGTCTTCATTTGTAATGACTTTTTTTAGTCACACTTCATCGTTATTTGTGAATTATTAATCAAGGTTAATAATTGACAGTGTCGAGTCGACACTTGTATTTTTAAGTCTTAATTTTAGGAATGATACATTCGGTCTATCCTGCACGACAGGGCTGGAAATTTAGTCATACTAAAACCTTTTTTCAATACTAGTCAAACTAGTTTGTGAGGATGAATGTAATATTAGATGTATAGATGGATGGATATGGATCTTATTCACGCAAAAACTATTGAACGAATCTGAATGTTTGTTATGTAGATAGTTGACATCGTGGAATAAGACATAAGCTACTTTTTATCACAGAATTCTCACGGGAACGGAATTTAGGCCGTGCGCGCACTGCCTTGCGGTGGCTGCAATTGCGGTAGTTCTACCGCACCGGTAGAATGACCGGGGCCACCGGTGACTCTACCGCACGCGTTTATTCCACCGCAGTGCGCGCACTTCTATGACACTCCATACTTCACAGATTTTGCGTTTCCAAAACGCAACGCAGTGCGCGCACGGCCTTACGCGGGAAAACCCTCCCACGCGAACGAAGTCGCGTACAGAAGCTAGTCATTAATAGAAGAATAATTGAGAGAGATTTCAGTAAGCTAGGTTTCCACCCGCAAGCAACTCGCCTGCAAGTTTAGTTTACATTGCGCGGCACGATAAACCTATTTATCACATTATACCTGGGTAGCCCGCAATGTAATACAACTTGCATGCGATCGTGACAGGGAGAAACGTGCTTTAAAATGTGGTCTGGAGAACTAGCAATGTGGTTACAATACGCATTACTAGCAATCTTATTAACCCCTCCAACTAAGCTAAATATGCTTGAGTCTGGGTTGAGGTTCAAATCTACTATCTATTTGCTACCTCTCGATCAGAAGTCCCACACCTTAGCCATTAGGATAATGACTCTTCAATTTAACTTGAACAGCAAGAAAATGCTGATTATTTTACAGCTCTTCCGTACTCATAGCAGAAGCTGTATTTTGATCTGATTTAACTGTCAACACTGGCCTGCCAAGATGGCGCCTATTCCCTCAATGAAGCTATAATTTGTCTAACATCAAAGCACAGAGAATATTTCCCTTCGAGCGTTGACATAAGGGACTTCAATTACTGTTTTTATCATAACAATTGCGCTGGAATGTGTACAAAATTAATTTATGGCTGTCGCGCCCTTAGTTAATTTTGTTTCAAATTGACACTGCAGAACGTAGTACTGAGAAACTTTTTCGGAATTTAAGATCGAGTGTCTATCACCACTAACAATAAAGGGGAAAAGTTTGTTTGTTTGAACACGCTAATCTTCGAAAGTACTGGGTGGATTTGGTTGAAATTTGGTATGGAAGTAGCTTGACGAAGGTAGGCCACTTTTACCCCATTGCAATAAAGGAGGGTTATGTTTTATCGTGATAAAGTCCCCGGGAGCGAGCCCTGCGCGACTGCTAGTGTTCTTTAACTTCTCCTCCTCCTAACTTAATTCCTGTAACTTCTGATTTTCATAGACTTAAATGCTACTTTTAATACCCGTGGTAATAGGAGTTAAAATTACGACTTACATATATAGGCATGGCCTATATATCGGTCACGGCTTCACGGGAGAGATATTATGTACATCAATGTTTTAATTATGTTCAAATCACTGCTTCTTAAAAGAGTTTCTTGCTCAATCCCAAAATATGCGATTTTTTATTTAGGTCACATTCATTGGTAAGAGTGAATATAAATAAAACTAAAGTAACTGTTTGCGATTTCATAATAAATGTATTTTGTTAAATCCATAGAGTTATTTACACGATACTAAAATACAAACAAACGTAAAAAATTGTATGGCTGTTGTTATCTTTGTTTGGGTTGTCCGGGCAAATCTCTGAAACAGCTGAACTCATTTAAACGATACTTAAACACAACAAATTTCTATTTAAGAAAACTATGTGGGTCTTTCTGTCTTTCTTTTAGTCTAAGCTAATCTCACGAACGACTGAAGCAATTTTAATGGGTCTTTCACTGGAAAATAGTCTACTTTGTATGTAGCAAAAATCGCATAGGTAATATCGACTCGCCCCGAAAGAAGTCGAGGACTCAGCTTGTATAAATAGCTTCTAACAAGCTCTTTGTGTGATGCCTATTTTTAAAATTTCTGTTTTTTATAATGTTCCAATTGACTGAGTACGTGTCATGGTGCATTGGAGTGTCCAGTTTCACCGTGTAAGGGTCGGTGTAACCCCATGCAAGGGCAAAATATCTGTAAGGGGACAGGACAGGCATTTGTTTAGTTTAATAGATAATTGTGTTTTTAGACATCATCAAAACATGTAGGTAGTCTGTGTTTCCTGATAGCTATAACCTGAAAGTCCATAGGTTACTTCTAGGCAAGCGTGCTTCATCTTCAATCACATCATCGCTTACCATCAGGTGAGATGGTAGTCAGCCGCAAGCCTTTCAATAACAATAAAAAAAAACATGGACATGAGGTGATTTTTTAATTTTCCGTGAAGAGTAATGGCGTTTGTTACGAACCCTGGACTATAAAGCACCGATATCTAATGCTGACAGACTAACATTTTACACCTCCAAAGATCTGCTACGCGAAAACCACACTAATTGCTATGAAATAAAGTCTCTTTCGAGATCAACCTACATCAACGAAGTTGCGGCATTCTGCAGGTCCCAAAAAATACAGGTTACTCGAAGAACTCGACTTAACTAATCATCACCAGCTAAGCCTTTTTCCAACTATGTTGGGTCAGCTTCCGGTCTAACCCGATACATTTCAGTATTAGTGTTTTCAACCGACGAAAAAAACGGAGGAGATTATCAAGTCGACGCGTATATTTTTTTTATGTTTGATCATTGATCACCGATTACTCGAAGACGGCTGAACCTATTTAGAATTTTTTTTTTGTTTGAAAGGGTATACTTCAAAGTTGGTCCCATTCAAACCCATATCGAGGGAACTCTTCAAATATTATAGGCACACATATAGTGATTTGAGTATTTTTTATAGTAACTTGTGTAGTTGCATTCGAAAAGCACCATTTGTGAAGTGGACCTGAAGATGAAGACCACAGATGGCCACTATAATAAGTGTTTCACGGGTTCCGATTCGATTACTTGAATATGGTTATTAAGCACAATATGTTCGTCACAATACATATGGTGAAGTGAAGCTAATGGAGAAGTACCAGGAGAACTCCTCAACAATTAACGGCCAAGCATTGGGAAAAGCAATATTTTGTTGGTGGTGTCTTTTGTTTTGTATTTTCGTTTTTAGCATCGACTTCCGAAATTAAAGTTATTTTTCACTTTGAAGTGTTTTTAACCGACTTCTAAAAAAGGAGGAGGTTCTCAATTCGGATGTTTGTATTTTTTTTTGTTTTTTTTTACGTTTGTCCGCGCATAACTCCGTCGCTTGCCAACCGATTTGAAATTATCTTGTTAGAAAGGGTATACTTCCCAAATGGTCCCATGAAAATTTTATCGAAATTGGACAAGCCGTTTCTGAAAAATCAACAAAAGTCTAAGAAAATATTTACGTTAATGATCTTTTCGTTTACTCTGCATTGCGTTTTTTGTTCGCGCATAACTCCGTCATTTACGAACCGATTTGGAAAATTCACTGACCAACTAAAAAGCACGAAAATAAAAACTTTTTTGCAAAAAATAAAACCGACTTCCATATCAAAACACTACAAAGCCAAAAATAATTTTAATTTCGGAAGGCGGTGTGAAAAAAAAAAGAAAATACAAAACCAATAACACCGACTACCGAAATTAAAATTATTTTTGGCTTTGTAGTGTTTTGATATGGAAGTCGGTTTTATTTTTTGCAAAAAAGTTTTTTTTAGAAGATGTTTTAATTTTTTGGTATAAAGTTTTTATACACGCAGCGATTGCCTATGTAAACCTTGTAGCGGGGTAACACGATACCACATGGCGAAACTGGTGTCAGATTTTTTGACACGTAACAACTGTCAAAGATGTACAAATGACATCCGGGACCAACGGCTTAACGTGCTTTGGAGGAATTTCTATATTTTAAGATGGGTGCCCATTCACGGAGAGATCTCTGCAAGCGTTGCTTAATCTTAATAATTGAGCCGTGTGGCTGTTACAATTTAACCAGGAGCTCTTGTAGATCTACAGAATGTAATCAAACGTGACTTTGCAGAAATCCATACCAAACTAATACTTCAGAAAAAATATCTATTGTTAATTCCGCCAACAACTAGATGATCAATCTTGCATACAGTATGCAGCATTGCCCTCCCGCCTATATGCACATGCAGAACGGATGCAATAAAGAACAGTGCGCCGTGCCGCGCCTATGTTTGCGATTATGTTTTTATTGCATCCCTTCTGAAGTATTAGTCTTCTAGATCTAATAAAATGAATATTTACCTGACTCAACACGCAGATGTGGTCGACGTTATAGTCATCGGCATGCGTGCGCACAAATCTGTTGCAGAGACAAGACTTGCCCACGCCGAGCTGACCCTTCTCCTTCTCAGTACCTGCAGAAGAAAACAAAAAAAATCTTGTAAATACAGTATGAGTGTGACATTGGTTTGGAGTGTAAATGTGGTGTTGCTTCACAAACCATGGCGCACTTAAGTTCCCGTTCTGCGTGTCCTGTCAACTGTTCACTGCAGGACTTTCTTAGCTTCCGACGATGACAAACTTGTTGCCCAGTTCTGGGCAGACTCATCTAGCCATTTGCCATCGAGACGCTAAGAAGTATGAGTGTTGCGATATTAGGTAGGAGTGACCACAGAATCTGTCCATTATCATGGATGAGAATCCAACGTTTTTACACGAAATCTCCCGATATATTCGTCTGCTCCTTTTCGCCATAATATCCTGGTCGTTCGGAAGTGTTAAAAGCGTCAACCCCACTAATTTAGACACGACCCTAGCCTTTAAGGTTGTCCGACTGCCAGCGAGGAAACGACTAACTATCAGCAATTTATTCGCTCAAGAAACGCACAATGAAATATACATTCCATGTAAACGAAAAATTGAAAGAGACGCATATATTAATAGTTGCTCTCTGACTGTTCACACTGCCGGCGACTACTCGCTTCAGTAGTTTTCTTGCTAAAGCCCGATTTACACTTCAACAAGTACAGTAGCGAGTTAACTTGCTACATCGGCGAGTTAAGTTGTTATTGTAGTTTGAACGGCAAAAGCGAGTTAAGTAATAAGTTGTTGATTAAGTTGAGTTAAATAGATCGCGATCCTATTTTTCGGCGAGTCCAGTGCGAAGTAGCCCCCTCTCTCGCGTCTCCCGCACCCCTCCAACTTAACTGGCTGGCATGTAGACGGTCGAGTTTAGTACAGTCCATAAATTTGTAGGTTACAGGTAGGTTGAGGGGGGAGTTGAGGGGGGAGTTGCGGGTCGAGTTGCGGGTCGAGTTGCGGGTCGAGTAGCGGGTCCAGTTGCGGGTCGAGTTGCGGGTCCAGTTGCGGGTCGAGTTGCGGGTCCAGTTGCGGGTCGAGTTGCGGATCGAGTTGCGGGTCGAGTTGCGGGTCCAGTTGCGGGTCGAGTTGCGGGTCCAGTTGCGGGTCGAGTTGCGGGTCCAGTTGCGGGTCGAGTTGCGGGTCCAGTTGTGGGTCCAGTTGCGGGTCGAGTTGCGGGTCCAGTTGCGGGTCAGTTGCGGGTTCAGTTGCGGGTCGAGTTGCGGGTCAAGTTGCGGGTCGAGTTGCGGGTCGAGTTGCGGGTCGAGTTGCGGGTCGAGTTGCGGGTCGAGTTGCGGGTCGAGTTGCGGGATGAGTTGAGCCATGAGTTGAGGGGCGTCTCGTGGGGAGTTGAGGTAAAGAGAGAGAGAGAGGGCAACGGTATACCTTTGAAATTTCGTAAATTTTTGAAGGTTTCACTTCTACCACGTGTGAATTGCACACATGTTTTTTTTTACAATTCCTTCACTAATTAATCGAAAGGAACTTCGTTCGATCCGGGTGTCCCCTGACACCTCTCAAGTTTTTTTATTTTCTTTTTTTCTTCTCGGGCAACTTATGACTACTCACTCGCCTACGTTTGGACGCTACTTATAACTTACTACTTATTACTTAACTGTCTGAGTTCTTAACTGGCTACTGTACTTGTTGAAGTGTAAATCGGGCTTAAGCGACAAGAGCTGTCAAAGATAATACTCGCTCAGCAATCACTTGGCAGTCAGAACTCACGCTAAGAGACCAACCAGTTACCAGATGATATCTCAGTGACTAAACTATCGGAACAACACGCTCGCTGCTCGCCAACTCGTTTTCAGGTGCTAGCTCTACTGGCTACTCATTCATCGTCGGCGGTGGAACAACTGCCTAAACAGCTCAGGCAACTCTGCTGTTGAAAGTTTGAAGTTTTCAGTGCGTATTTACCGTATAATAATTAGTTGCTTTCTACATTTTTTGTAAACGAACCAAATGGATTTTATCCGTAACAAATGTATTTATTATTATGTATTGGCGGCGCTACAACTACAAATACCTACCCATATAATAGGAAAAGTTGTACATAACAAAACATAACAGAGTGTTGCTGGAGATTTGTAAGGCTACTTCTTCGCAGCACTAAGAAGTGATACAGGCGGGCCTATTGAGAACTGTCTTCATACAAATGTTTGCCGTTCAAAAAACTAAGTTAGATTTTCAGCCAAGTTTGAAGAAATTACTTTTTCAAACTTATCCGTTTCTATATGTGGTAGAGAAACCTTTGTGGCAAATCCCATACGCACCTGAACGGTATCTTTCGCCTAACCTTGGCCAGCAATGGGACCACACTTAAAAAATTGTCCCTGAGTTATGTGCAGTGGTTGAAGAACTACATTACCTTTCAAGATGGTATGTGTTTGTTTTGAGTCATACAGAAATGAGCTCTTTGGAGCCTTGGACTTGAACAGACTTGATCAAGTTCATTCCACAGAATTCCGTCTCAACCAAATTGTGATATGCGAAGAGTCTGTTCAAGTTCTTTACTAAATGTAAAACGTAGATTAAGATAGATGTATTTAACTAGGTTTAGGGTATGATGGGGTTATCATGCGCGGTGCGTAAAAGACCCCAATAAAATAGAAAAAAATATATGTACAACGAGGTCGTCTTTAAGCTGAAGAATTCTATAGCTAGGTACACCGTAAATAATTGCTCCAAAGACCAACACCGCAAACTATAGGTCGTTTATAGAGAATGGAGGCAGGACAAGGAGGCACTTCCCTCTTTTAAAGGACGCTTCACAGAACACGCTCTACGTGTCATGACATTACAACTGGTTACGTGTCCTTTAACGGGAGTTAAAGACAGCCCTATCTGCAGATTCTGCATACTAAACGCCCAGTCGTCGCTGGATACAGCCAACAAAGATCCTGTTATCTGAGTTCGAGTCTCGATATAGATACATAGTTACTTTGAAATCACAGACAGACATCAAGATTAATTTCTGTAGGTGAAAGCTAAATGACCTTAAGTCCATTTTTTGACATTTTTATGTTTTAAATGATACTTATTCAGAATACCTCAATTGATCAAATGGTAAAAGCCATAAAGTTTTACAGCCTCTAATTTCGCAGATGTAAAATTATAAATAACATTAAGTCCCTAGACGAGAAAAAGTAAATGATCGTATGGTTACTTAATATTGTTCACTATTTAATCAATAAATATAGATAAATGTTAAATGATTGTATGTGGGACTTACTGTTCTTTACCATTACGCTCGCGGGGTAGATTTGCGCGGGTGCATTGTACGTACGATTCCCGCCGTGCCCCCGCGCATGCTCTCCCTCAGTTTAGTTTGATTTGTGTTTCGTGCAATACTAGACGTACTCGAAGACGTACTCGCGGCTGCAATCCCTCTCTCTCAAAGTGCACTTCAGCAATATCTGGGGTCTGCAAATCTCGTTGCAGTCCACCACAATCTCGAGACTGAAAAACCTGCTCTTTTGTTTCTTTCGGAGACGCAGATCAGAAGTCCGTCAGACGTGTCGTATCTTTCATACCCAGGGTTCCGACCACTGTCTGGTGAAGTCTGTATCCGTCTACTCCCCGCCCGATCCCAGCCTTAATGGCACACGGCGGGTATGGCGATACAAGTCAGTGGATTGGGATGGCATGCGATATTTCTTTGCAAGTTATCCTTAGCAGCCTACTTGCTTCTCTTCAAATGATTCATCGTCGTGCGCAGACGCCGTGGCGGATGTTTTGCGACAGGGGATGAAGTACTACATTCCGTTACCTAACAATGTCCGGCAAAGCTCGATCGAAGGCTTGGTTTGGCGCCGAATGTGATCGCACTGAAGCGCTTAAACACGCGGCGTACCTAGCATGTGTCGATGCTCGAAACTGCAAAGCAAATGACGTGATTCAGAAGAAAAGAGCTTTCAACAGGGCTGCCAAGTCCTGTAAAAAGGTTTTGCGGAGGGCTCGGTTTGACCACGTTAGCCGAATCGGGAACAAACTTGCTTCATACCCTGCTGGCAGTAAAGCTTTTTGGTCCCTGGCAAAGTCGGTCGAATCGAAATTCTGTCGCCCTTCACTACCACCACTGCTTAAACCTGACGGGTCTCTGGCCCACTCCGCTGAGGAAAAAGCAAACTTGTTTGCCGCTCCTTTTGCGGAGTCTTCACGTCTGGTCAATGATGACAATCTGGTCAAATTCAACGCTTTAAAAACACAGGCTTGTCTTTTCTCCGCTAAAAGGAGCCAATTTGAATGGTCTCCTACTTTCAGAGGTGCTTCTGTACCTATTACCGACCGCCTGGAGCTCTTGGGCATGGAGTTGACGTCTGACCTCAACTTCGGCTCAACCATTGAGTCTAAAGCTCAGACTGCAGCCAAAAAGCTGGGCATCCTACAGAAAGTGAGGCGATACTTCACACCTGGACAGCTTTTAAATTTATATAAAGCACAGGTCCGTTCCTGTATGGAGTATTGCAGTCACTTGTGGGATGGCTCAGCCAAATACCAGCTAGCTGCACTTGACTCGATCGAACGCAGAGCCAAAAGGCTCATAGGTGACGAGGTTCTGGCGGGTAAGCTTCACAGCCTGGCTCACCGGCGAAACGTTGCTTGCCTGTCTATCTTCTACAGATTGTACTTCGGAGAGTGTGCGCAGGAGCTCCACGACCTGATCCCTTCATGCCCCTTTTACTACCGGTCTACCAGACGTACCGCAGGATACCATCCACACTTGGTCGATATACCGTCTTGTCGTACTAAGCGCTTTTCTTCAACATTCATTGTGCGCACAGCCAAGGTGTGGAACTCTCTGCCGGCTTCTGTGTTCCCTGCCACATATAACCCGTCAGCCTTTAAAGCAAGAGTGAATAGGCATTTTCTGGGCTCGCTCGTTCGATCTTAGACCTCATCTTACACTTACTATCAGGTGTGATCGAGGTCAAGAGCGGGCTCATTCGTAATAAAAAAAAAAAAAATAGTAGTGGCGCTCACCCTGCTGATGCTCTTATTGGATGCGGGTCATGTATGTCGGACATTCGCGTCCATCAGAAGGACGTCCGTAGAGTGTTGCGTAATCTTGACGTGAACAAAGCTAAAGGCCCCGACGGGATACCAGCAATTGTTCTTAGAACTTATGCGCCTGAACTGTCTCTAATTTTGACGCGCCTGTTTCGCCTTTCGCTTGAGACTGGAAAGGTGCCGAAAGCATACAAGCTGGCTAACGTGCAGCCTGTGCCCAAAACGGGCCGTAGTGCTGACCCGGCCAACTACAGACCTATTTCAGTCACGTCCATACTCTGTAAGAGTATGGAGCGTGTACTCAATAGTAAGCTCCTGGCATACCTAGAAGCCAACGACATCCTCAGTGACCGACAATACGGCTTCCGAAAAAAACGGTCTACAGGGGAACTTCTAGCTTATGCTATTCATATCTGGAGTGAGGCCATCGAGAAGCACGGGGAAGCACTTGCTGTCTCCCTTGACATCTCTAAGGCCTTTGACAGGGTCTGACACGATAGACTTATTGCTAAGCTACCTTCTTTCAGTTTGCCCACCCAACTTTGCGTTTGAATTGAAGACTTCCTGAGAGATCGGTCCATTCGAGTGGTCATTGATGGCTGCTCATCTGGCCAATTGGCAATTAATTCCGGGGTCCCTCAGGGTTCGGTTCTCTCAGCAACTTTATTCTTGCTGCACATTAATGATCTGCTTATGCCCGGTACCTTTGGGTATGCAGACGACAGCACAGTTGCTGAGAGATATGTGTCCAACGCGCGTGCTGGTGGGTCACAGATCCAGTCTCTCCGTGAGGACATGTTTGGGCGCTTGAACTTGTCCTTGAAGGCTGTCTCCAAATGGGGCGATGCCAACTTGGTCAAGTTTAATGCAGCTAAGACCCAGGCGTGTCTCTTCTCCGCAAAAAGGAGTCAATTCAAACCGGCTCCTACTTTCCGAGGTGTAACCGTGCCGATAACCGATCATATCGAGCTTCTGGGGGTAAAACTAACTTCTACTCTCAATTTTGGCCCGTTTATCGAGGCTACGGCTCAACTAGCATCAAAAAAGTTGGGAATCCTAGCAAAGGTGAGACGGTACTTCACACCCGAATAGCTGCTAAATCTCTATAAAGCCCAGGTTCGGTCGTGTATGGAGTACTGCTCTCATATTTGGGATGGATCTGCCAAGTACCAACTAGATGGGCTTGAATCTATTGAGAAACGGGCCAAAAGACTAATTGGCAACGATACACTGGTCGAATCAAAGCTCAGCCTTGAACATCGGCGATGAGTTGCTAGTCTATCGGTTTTCTATCGGTTACATTGCGAGGAGTGTGCGATGGAATTACACAAATGAATTCCGTCAAGCCCGTTCCATCATCGGACTACAAGACAAACGGCGATGCGCCATCGTTACATGGTGGACATCCCACCTATACGCACTAAACGTTTTGGGAATACCTTCATTGTGCGTACGGCTAAGGAGTGGAATTCCCTGCCGGAGTCTGTGTTTCTCGATAGCTATAACCTAGGGGTCTTTAAGTCAAGAGTGAATAGGTTACTTTTAGGTAAGCATGCTTCATCTTCGACCCCATCATCACTTACCATCAGGTGAGATGGTGGTTAAACGCGAGCCTATTGTAAATAAAAAATAAAAACAATAAATTAAATTTGAAAAAGAAGAGTATGGCACAATGAGTTACAAAACATCTTTTAATCAACAAGAATTCGAAAAGGTATCCTTAATAAGAAATAGAAGGAGATCCCTAAAAGACTTTGCCTTGCCTATATTGCAGCCTATTCGATTAGGCCACAAACCTATAAGCACTAAAAATTTCAGGATTCACAGAAAGCTCTGCAATGGATTCCACCCATTTTTCATAATTTTTATAATACATTAGCCCATGAGGGAACAGCATGTGACTTACCAGAATAACATTAAGTGTTTTGTTTAATTTCATTTATTTTATTAAAGATTTTAAAATACAAAGATTTTATTTTTTATTAAATAAAACATATTATGTATAATGTTATTTGTCATTAAAACTTTTTAATAAAATTTTCTATGATGTTGTATCGTACCTAACTTATAAAATAATAAAATTTACTATACATTATTGATACAGGAGAGACGTAAGTACTGTCATACTATAAGATATCTAGTAAAGCTTCAAAGTTAAAGAACCTTAAGTCCGATAATATAGCCTTAAGGAACTATATTTGTTAAAAAAAATATCTCAATATAATAGCTTAAGTGCCCATCATAATCATACTTTTTATTCGACAATGATACGATAATTACTTTTTATACTCTGTCGATTTTAATGTCAAATTTCGAGTATGGACATCTTTAATGAGCTCTACTGAATACTTTATAAAATGTGACTTAAGGCCCTTCACCTTTCACCTACAGATTTATAAGTTTATGTATAGGCAATGTACTTAGACTCCATAGAACTTGGAGTAGTGAACAGGACGGTCAGCTCATCATTAATATACTTGGAAAAGACCAGGATGCTGAGGTGACATGGACGTCACTGAAACGGTAGCACTGACAAAACTTACTGCTACTTTTTCTGTCACTTTATTTCGACCTCATTAAATGCCAGTGCTTGCGTAAGGTATAAGTGCATCATGGTATGACATTTAACGAATTTACCGCGAATATGAAATGTTAATAAATTACTTCACTGAGTCAATTAACCTACTAAAACATCAGTCATTTTACGCCCTTATTTTCCTTTAACACAAGGCAAGTAAAAACGAAACTGAAAAAGATCTCCATATATTAATTTTTGAGACGGTTCAGTAGATCGAGAGGTGTAAGTATATAGCAACTTGCTGTGCTGTAATGACAGTCGCACGGGGATTCGCTCCTACAGACATTACGATAAAAACATAACTCTTCTTCTTTTACAGCCGGGTAAAGCAGCCTTTAACCTTCTTCAAGCTTCAAACTACTTCCTCGCCAAATATCATCCAAATCCACCAAGAATTTTCGAAGATTAGCACGTTTTACAAACACTCTTTTGCGCTTTATAAAACTAGTAAATACATAGGTGAGAAAGTGCGACTGCGTGTATTTTAGTATCATTGTATATTCGGTAATTTTGGTGCAATTTAAGTGACGGGTGGCTAAAGACCAAGTATCCTTATTACTGCGATACTTCGTTCCCGTGCGACCTTCAAACGACACAAGCTTGTAAGAAATACGAAACTTGTTACAAAATCAAACACCACATACCATATATCCATATGACAAAATTTTATAACTTTCTCCGTACAAAACAAACAATCTAACACCTACGCTTAATAACAGGAAGTTGTATAGATAACAATACCACAATAGACGAACTATTGACAATCACTTGCCCTAATACTTTGAATGGTGGAATGGTTTGTTCAATCAGATATTGTTCATTGATTTCTGGGCCTCAAGTTTGAAGACTTTGGTTTTTTCACCCTAGTATTTTAATATCTAGACTAATATTAGATGGTTGAAGGCAGAGAATGCCTACGGCATTAAGTCCGCCTTTGTACCTATGTGCATAAAGTGTAAATAAAAAAATAAATATTATAAATCTGAAAAGTTTGTCTTAAAAGTAGTAGTACGAAAATACTGAGTGGATTTGGATGAAATTCGGTATGAAAGTAGCTTGAGGAAGGTTATAGGCTACCCGACTACAACGAAGGAGTGTTATGTTTATATCGTGTTACAGTCCACGGTAGCGAAGCCCCAGCAGTAATAAGTCCGTGGTTACAGAACCCGACTTACGAGTTGTAAATCGTGGATTCGCATTCAGTTAGGCGCATTAATTTTGTGTTATTTACATATTTTCACCGCTGCTCTCAAATAGGTCAAGGAAAACATCCTGAGAAAACTGATACCTACCAGGCGCGTGCATAGGATTATGACAGGGCATGCGGCGGAGTAAAAACACAAAAACTTCTTCTTTTATAGATTTTTAGCATAGCCACAGCCACGCATCGCCACCATGCTACGATGCGTGGCTGTGGCTATACTAAAAATCTATAAAAGAAGAAGTTTTTGTGTGTTTTTACTCCGCCGCATGCCCTGTCATAATCCTATGCACGCCCCTGATACCTACTAGGAACATACATTCGAAGACAGGGCATTCACCAACCTGCAATGGGTCCTTATAGTTGATTAGCCCCAGCAGTGGGAATTTCATAGACTGATTAGAAATAGCTTAAAAATAACAATTTTATGACAATAATTATGAGAACCATATAGGTTGATGTCTGAAACGAAACAAACTCAGTCGTCAGTTTCTTTTAAAGTTCTTACTTCTAGTAAACAGCAACAACTACTACGATAAGAAAATGTTTGCCTTATCACTACAGTTAAATTCGAAAGTATTTAGGGCACATTGAGGTGTGATTAGAAAAAAATAACAAGCTTGGCTGATTTCGTAAAAAATATTTACTCTGATATTAATATTAAGTAATTACCTACTTAAAATAAAGTAATCTTGGAAGTATTCATGTAAAAAGTAATAAGTATGTATAAGATAATTTATTTCTTTTAGCTTTGGAAAAATTAGGAATTTATTTATTTTTTTTATTTAAATCAGAAAAACTGAACTTTACATATTATTATTCGACAGTACTGACAGACAACTGACGCTTTCCAAATTTAACGCAATAGCCCCAGAAATCTAAATTGTGAAAAAAGTTCTCTTCGTACTTGGGTCTCCAATTTTTGAGAATTCCTTTCCCGATTTTGTCGAGAAAAAAATACATGACATCTCGGACCCATTACACCAAATTAACATGCATCACCTTAATTCGTTAATGTTGTTTTGGACCTAAATTAACGTACTTTCTTCGTGCTTCGCATCTATGGAATCATCCTCACCTTTTGGAAAAGATGGACCAAATTTTTCGTCATACTCTTACATCAATTTTAAATGTGACTATGAACGACCGAGCTTGGGCACATGGGACGATGGGAGGTCTCGGCGTCCTCAAAATTCACTCCTCCTCGGTTGAGACAGCACTGAGAAATTAATCAGGAATATCCTATTTTCGTCACTGGTTGATTTAAATGTGCCATGCTTCACCGAGGCTATGGACACCTGGAGGACACGCTTGCCCGAATTTAAATCCACCCGAGAACCCATCATCTCAGAGGCGGTGGGATGAGCCGCTCTGTAGAGTGATCTTATTGGCACATCTGCTACTGCTGCAGAGCGTGCATGCCTGCTAGCTGTGGGTGAATGGGAAGTGGGTCTTTGGCTTCATGCACTTCCGTCGTCGAACATAGGCATCTTGTTCGATAACACTACTTTTCGCTTCACTGCTTCCCTTCGTTTAGGTGCTCCCTGCTGTTCTGCTCATCGCTGCCACTGTGGCGAAGTTGTCAACAGCCTCAGTCACCACGGCCTTTCAAGCGGCCGCAGCGTGGGTCGCATAGCACGGCATGCAAACAGACACATCAACACTGTCTAGGGATATTTTAGATTTACTCAATTTACTCAAAATTTATTAATAATGACATTCAACATGCATATATTTTTATAAAGCCCATTTATTAGACTACACTCCAGATTAAAAGAAAACTATTTTTTTGCGTAAACAAATTTTTATTCAAAATAAAGAAAAACCGTGAAATAATGGTAAAACTAACAATGAATGTGTTTCCCAAGAAAAAGTGAAAAATAAGGAAAAGTTAATCTGTTTTTAACAGTTGTGTGAAAAATCAGTAGTCAGTAAAACCACCCATGACGTTAATAACGGTCCTGCAACGGTTTTTTATGCTTTGGATTAAGTTATCCAAGTCTTGCTGCTTATATTGTCCCAGATCCAGCTAAGATGCAAAAAAGAGGTTGAGGGTGAGGTTGCTCTTCCGTCGCAATGTTTGTAGGGAAATTCCTCAAAGCCCTTCTTTGGAGCATGTCCCACGCGTGTTCTATGGGGTTTAGGTCAGGCGATTGAGCGGGCCAGCCCAAGACCGATACGCGTGCTCCTGCAACCAGCTCGTCACCACTCTCGCTGTGTGCGGACGGGCGTTATCGTGCATGAGGGTGAATTCTTGGCCCATTTGTAGTCGATGGGGGTAGATTATTGGTACTAGCACCACGTTACGGTATTTTTCAGCAGTAATGGTGTTTCTGATCCATACGAGGTCTGTTTTTCCACCAACACTAATTCCCGCCCCAACCATAATTGTCCCGCCGTGGTATGAATGGACTTCCTGAGGATGTTGCAGACGGCTCTCACGACCAGGATCTCGCCAAACACGTACTCTACGTGTAGCGGGATGGAAACCGAACCGGGACTCATCGGTTAACAGCACTACAGACCACTGGCTATCTTCCCAGAGCAAATGTTCACGAGCCCAGTCTAGTCGTCATCCACGATTTCCTCGGCGTAGTGCTGGAGTACGAAGCGGTCTGCGAGCATGAAGGTTAACTTCATGCAGCCTTCTCCTCACAGTTTGGTCACTCACAAGCAACTGGTGCTCTCACTGGAGCCTCTGAACCAACTGCATGGCCGTAATATTTGGTTGTCTTCTCGCGGCAACTTGCAAAAATCGGTCTTGTCGTTGAATGGTTATGCGCTTCTCGCCTGAGTGTCTTTCAGCCACTTCACCAGTAGCACGATAACATGACCATAACCCGGATATCACGTTTTGTCTTGTTCCAATATCTTCAGCAATACTCCGTTGAGTAGCCCCAGCTTGGAACATGCCTACTGCCCTTAACATTTCCTCTCTCGTTAGTGCGCCGCTGCATGATGCACACAATAACATTAATTTGAAATTAACCGATAACTTGTTATAAAACTTAAATTTGACACAAAAAAAGCCAAAAACTACTGTAGGTAAATGAAACCTTCGGACTTCGGTACCATTATGCCGCGTAAATCTTTTGTTTTTAATTTATTTTTTCAAATTTAGAATCGTTCAAAAAGGTTTACAAAATAAGCTTTCTTCAAAAGAATTTAAAACTGGCCGGTATTTTTTGAGTTTAAGGCTGCGTTTCCACCAGAGATGTGCGAGGATGCGTAGCGAGGGATGTGTTTGTAAAGAACCAATAGAATCGCTTCATTTACCTCGCCTCGGTCAGCACAGCTCTGTTGGAAACGGCTCAGCGGAGCTAGATTTTTGCGCATACAAAACAAGCGAGGGATGTGTGCGAGGGATTTGTGCGAGAGATGTGTTGCGAGGGATGTGTTGCGAGGCATGTGTGTTGAGAAGGATGTGTTGCGAGGTTTGCGCATCCTGGTGGAAACGCACCCTTAGTGCGTTTCCACCAGACATGTGCGATGGAAATGTGTCGTGCGAGGATGTCTAGCTGTGCTGTGAAAATGTGTGGGTGTTTCCACCAAAGCTGTGCGATGAAAATGTGCCTACGAGGATGTGTAGCGGAGCTGCGAAAATGCGCATTAATGTGTGGTGCGACGATGGGCAAACCTCGCAACATATCCTTCTCAACACACATTCCTCGCAACACATCTCTCGCACACATCCCTTGCACACATCCCTCGCTTGTTTTGTATGCGCAAAAATCTAGCTCCGCTGAGCCGTTTCCACCAGAGCTGTGCTGACCGAGGCGAGGTAAATGAAGCGATTCTATTGGTTCTTTACGAACACATCCCTCGCTACGCATCCTCGCACATCTCTGGTGGAAACGCAGCCTAAGAACTTTATACAAAATATCTCTAGACGGTGTTGATGTTCCGAAGAGCTCTTGACGCCGCAGTGTGGTATTAGACCCTAAAACTTGGTCAAAAATATTTTATGACTTAAATGACGATTATTTGTGTATTTATGTTAAAATAGGTAATAAAATACTTATTACAGATAGAAACAAATATTTTTTCGTCACTAGTACGAGGCATGCCTTTTAAGTTTTGTCGTTTGAAGAAAAAACACAACTAGAACCTTATAGTAATTTTTATTGCTTTTCAAAGTATTCACCACGTAGCTTAATACAAACGATAAAGTTTTGGAATCCCTATTCTTTTTGTAAGTATTTGCGGTGAAATTGTGGCTTGGTGTGGTGGGCTCGCGCGTGCTTTTTTGCTCTGGCGTTCAAAAGGTTTAACCTTAACATATTATTGCAAACATATGGCTGGCCATGTGGTGGTGTGTGTTATCCAGCGTTCTTAATGATGTCATTAAGAACGCTGGATAGTTTATTTTTTTATTCAAATTTTCGCGTAACTTTGGCGCCATTTAGTGCTGTAAAAGTCAAGAAGTTGATTATTTCACGTAAAAACGATGGGGAAAAATAAAAGTTGCGATGAATGTACAAGGGAAGTGATAATAAAACTTCCCGATAAAAATTGGTCATATAAAAAGACCGATCACCTACAGTGATAAGCATTTTCTTCCATGCTGTTAAGCATTTTAACACGTATCATACAACTTCAAAATATATTCCACGTGTACCTAAACAGAGAAATTCATCTCGGCGAGACAATAGAAATATCGTGCGTTTGGCAAAACAATTCAAAGAATTCCTCACATCTCAATCAGTTTCTTACAATCGCCACCAAACAGCCTAGATTTAAATCCCATAGACCATCTTTGGTGCGAGAGTAAGAAAATGGTTTCAAATCGACGGTGTGGTAACCTAAGTGAGTTGTACAACGTTTTTTTAAAAGAATGGCGCTCCATTTCTCTTGAAAAATGTCAAAAATTGATAGAGTCAATGCCTCGCCTCGCCGGTGTAAGGCATCAGTCATCAAAAGCCGTGGACACGCTACAAACTACTAACTTAGAATAAAATGTATTAAATTGCAATTTTAACATTATCACCGTCTTATTTAATGAGATATTTAAAATCTAAGTATCTAACTACTGATCTGCCGGGGTTTACGGGAAAGTTCTATCGAGATACCGCAGCCCCGGAACTTTAGGGCAGCCGAAGGAACAGTGTGGGTTTTTAGTCAGTAGAAGTCTGACCCACCCTTCCGCTTAACCCAGAGCGGAAGAAGTCTTTCGATGATTTTTCAGAAAAAAAAAGTCAACTCATACAACTCTCGAGCAGTTTAAGAATCATTCTTAATTATTTGTTCCGCTTTATTACTATTTGAAATTGTAACTGTTGATAATAAATTAAAGGAGACGGAAACGCTTTCATACATTCTTGGGCCAAGGTGTAAAAAGATGTAAAAAGATGAAATTAGTGTCTATTAACAGCTTATATATTAACAAAGTATCACTGAAAATTCGGCGAATTTTGACAATCTAGGAGCAGAGTTATTGGAGGTTTTGTAAAAGTGAGGTTATGCAATGAATTGGGAACAACCTATTCTACACCGCTGATTTTTTAAATATGATTGCTATTTTGTTAAAATAGACAGTTGTTTACTATATTAATTGTGTTGTATTTAGTGGGAGGACATTAGAATGAGTTTTCTAAAGTCCAAATAATTTGGAGATACCCCAGGGAGATGATGTTTCGAACACTTCCGATGTTATTCTCCAAGACTGGACCGGGCGGGGGCTGCACTCAAGCGGCTCCTACCCAATCTAGGGGTAACCTAAGGGCTCACCGACCGGTAAGGACCAGGCCCGGGTCGGCGGCGCGTCGTGTTCCACGCGCACCTCAAAGAGCTGTCAACACCAGTCTCTCTCTCTCACCAGTCTCTATCTTATAGGGCCATTACCTGCCGGGGTTTGTGGGAAATTTCTATCGAGATACCGCGGCCTCGGAACTTTAGGGCAGCCGAAGGAACAGGGTGGGTTTTTAGTCTGTAGAAGTCTGACACACCCTTCCGCTTAACCCAGATCGGAAGAAGTCATTCGAATTTTGATGAAAATTTGACGAAAATTCGAAGAATCGAATCGAAAGAAAAAAAAGAAAAAGAAAGGGAGATGATGTTTAAAATTAAAACAACTTTTTGAATAACAGTTATCTTTTATTCATCTTCAATTCATCCAAAAACCTCGTGTGAAGTAGGTGGTGGACTCTTGATGCAGGAGAACGACCATGGAGAAGACAAACACTACGTTGGCCAAGTTGTTGTGCTTCATCAACAGATGATTCTTGAGCCAAATCCCAACAAGCTTGGCAAACATAGTCACTGCTGTTTACCTGAAAGATGAGAAAAGTTTTTAATGTCAATAAATCATGTTTACAGTAAAATATACCAGCAGTTAGGTTTTAACTTAAATGTAAACAATCTCCATGTGCCTTTTATATGTAGCGTTACTATAGTTCCTGCATAAGGTTTATGGAAAATAAAAAAAGAAACCTGTAGACCAGCATTGTAGACACTGGGTAGCTAGAAAAGGTGACTTCCAAGTTTGTACTTACAGGTTGTGGTGCACGCCAATGACGAATCACTGACAGTGTCATTACATCATTTAAAGCTCGTCGGCCAAGTGTATTACAGCGACTAGTCGCTATACTACAATTAACACAGCGATCCATGGTGTCAATATCCAATCGATAAGCAGGCTGTAAAATCCAAATAAGCGAGCCAGTCAGACGAGAAAACAAGATTATCCGTATCCGGTATGATAGCAAGGGTCGTACTAGTTTAGCAATATCAGAAGTCCGTAGGAAGAAAGCAGTGGTCAAGGAAAATATCAATTAAACACTCAAAACCATACTACGAAACGAGTGATTAGAGATGTCAAAATGGAAATAATCGAATTTTATCAAAAGAAAAGTCGATGTCAACACGTGATTTAATTTTTATGAATAATCGATTAATAATCGATTTTTTTATTATCCTTAATCAATTATTACCCATTTTTTATCTGCAACTCCCCATCATTTGTTCCAGTTTGGTGTTCTGGCCCCGAGCCCGGAACGCGAACTGCCAAAGAATACTATCTCCATAATGGTGAACGGAGACCTAGCCGCACCGCAGTCTCTACAGTCCCCGCAGTCATCGCTTTTTGTTAATGGCCTCGCACATCTAGCCGCGCCGCAGTCTCTACAGTCGTTCCCGTCAGTGTTGCCAGATTTTTGAAAGCATTATCTGTACCGAAGATTCAAAAAATCTGTATAAAATCTGTATTTGGTATTGGTATTTTGCTTTTTTGTGTATTTTTATCTGTAGGTGCTATAATAGGGAATAAGCAAGTAATTATTTATACGAGAATAAGTAATTTTATTATAAACCGTTGACGGAGATTCTCTTTCCACTTTATAACTCTGGCAACAGTGCGCGCCGTGGATGCGAATGACGTCATCCGCGCTGCGTGCGGATGACGTCATCAGCTGCGGCTAGGGGAGTTCGGTCGTTTCAGGGACTGCGGCGACTGCGGCGCGGGTAGGTGTGCGAGGTTGCATAGAACTTCATATAAAGAATTCGAATGCAAAGACTGCGGCGCGTGCGGTGCGGCTAGGTCTGCGTTCACCATTATACTACATCAACGCTATCTGTGCATCTATGATGGCATTTCTTCTGTGATTTTGAAACAGTTTAGTTTATTAGTATAAATTAGAAAAAACGATTAATTAAAAATCGATTTTTATGTCCAATGTCACATCCCTACGAGTGATCAGAGATTATTGACATTCTAGAACTGTCAAAAGGTATTTTGTGACTGTCATTGTCAGCACAGATTAAAAAATACAGTAGCCAAACACAAGTAATAAATCTATTTGTAAACGAGAATTGACTTTAAGATTTCTTTATAATATGTTGATATTTTATTATTTAATACTGACATTATGTTAATTGTAATGTATTTATTTACTTTGATTGAATCAGTAATATGGTGCAAGTAGTTTTGTGTTCAATAACTCATTCACATTAATCGATTATAGTAATCGATATCCCATTTTATTCGTGACTAAAAACTTATTTTTAAGATTTCTCGTCTTCTAGATTGTGAATTAGGCTAATTTTTTTGTATTTAGACACAGAAAAATATGACGCTTTTTTAAACCATATCTCAACTTATTGCAAAATGGCCCAGAAATCCCCGTCTCCTTTGTAAGGTAAATAGTAAGTGATTTTATTATTTACTCTTAATCCCGTTTACTCTATCCATGTAGCTATTTCATAACATAGTTAATTACTTTTGAGAAGGAACATAAAAGTATATATGACATTGTTTTTTTTTTAAATGTCTGGTACTACAAATCATTCTTAATTATATGACCACCACTGTATATAGTTTAGGGCTTCTTATTTAAGTGTATATTTTCTGATTTGAACTAAGATAACAAAAAACTTTTTAACAAAAAATTAAACCGACTCCCAAAACACACTGCAAAGTGAAAAATAACTTTAATTTCGGTAGTCGGTGTCTTTAGTTTTGTTTTTTCGTTTTTGGCACCGACTTCCGAAATTAAAGTTATTTTTCACTTTGCAGTGTGTTTTGGGAGTCGGTTTAATTTTTTGTTAAAAAGTTTTTATTTCACTCTTTTTAGTTGGTCGATTTTTAATTTACCTAGTTAAAAGAGCCTAAATGTCAACTACTTATAACCTTTTACAAAATATTGCTTTTCCCAATGCTGGGCCGTTAATTGTTGAGGAGTTCTCCTGGTACTTCACCATCAGCTCTACATCACCATATGCATTGTGACGAACATAAAGTGCTTAACATCCATATTCAAGTAATCGAATCGCAATCCACACAATACTTATTATTGAGTAGTTTCGGCGGCCATCTGTGGTCTTCATCATCAGTTCCACTTCCCCAAATGGTACTTTTTGAGAGCAACTGCACAAGTTACTATAAGAAATACCCAAAACGCCATAGGTGTGCCTATAATATTTGAAGAGTTCCCTCGATTTCTCCAAGATCCCATCATCAGATCCTGACTTTGGTGATAATGGTACCAATTTCGAAGTATACCCATTCGAACAAAAAAAGAATTTTCCAAATCGGTTCAGCCGTCTTCGAGTACTCGATGATCATACATAAAAAAAAAAAAAAAAAATATACGCGTCGAATTGATAACCTCCTCTTTTGGTCGTCGGTTGAAAATAGATTTTTTTGCTTTTTCTATTCTGTATGATCTAGCCTCATGCACTGGTTGACAAAGTATCTATGGTCTCTTTCTAGATATTGTGATTCTTGTCCTTCCCAAAATACATACAGGAAAGGGTGACACCTAAAAGTGTTGTAACAAATAAAAAGGCATATTGAAGCAACACCAAAAAATCCTTTTTATATATTACTAGTAGACGCGCAGGGCTTCATTCCCATGGACTTTATCACAATAAAAACATAAAGCTCCTTATTTTGCAGTTAGACAACAAAAAGCCTATAACCTTCCTCAATCTTCAGGCTACTTTGATACCAAATTTCATCCAAATCCACCTAGAACTTTCGAAGATTAGTGTGTGTAACAAACAAGCAAATAAACCACTATTTTACCTGATTGAAAGTAATGAAGTGGTCAAAGGCGGACACTCTTGCTTTGTAGTAACCACGAAATAGAAAATACAGTGGAAGTGCCCCTCAGATATCGCACGCGTGTCAACATTAAGCACAGATGCGCGACATTAGCTTATTCGCTGTCAAATTTATGTCGCGATTGGTTGTCTCTAAAATACACGAAATATTAGAAATTATGCCTTGTTGTGCGGTTTGGACCTGCAAAAACGAAAGCAGTAAATAAAATGTATCTTGTGGAGGCGTATCGTATCATCGATAAGTATTAAAGTTTGTTAATTTTAAATATATTTGATTTTAATGTCAATACCACATTTCATGACTTCAATGCAAACTATAAACAACCTTATTTTCATTAACACAACGTTTAAATCTACTTGGTCGTTATCCGGAGGAACATACAAAAAATTCTAGTAACTTCGACGCTACTCAATTAGGGATGCGACATATTCGTAAAGTAGGTCTGTATCGATAATTTTTATTTATTTATTTCATAGCTGGCACCATCATTCAGAAAATTTATTTCGGACGGTTTATGTGTATAATTTATGAATGTTTAATCACACGTAACCTGCATCCGTCTGTAGTAGATACGGGTCGCTAATCACACCGCCTATTGTACACTAATTTTTATAAATAATTGTCCTGTGTTAAATTGAGGTGTACAATAAAGTATATAATAATAATTACACTAATATTATAAGTCAAAAGTTTGTGTTTGTTACTTCTTCACGCTCGAAAAGCTGAACGGATTTCAATGAAACTTGGTACCATGTCCTGGAATAGAACATATGATTTTTTCCTGAGACTATGTTCCCTTGGGATAATTTTCTACTTTCACGCGGGTGAAGCCGCTGGTAGCAGCTAGTAGTTAATAAATATAACATCACATAATGTAAAACCGTAACATATCAATTTCTGGATATTGACCTCATAAAAGTAAAAAAGTAATTTAAATATTTCAGTTTTCTCCAAGATCCTTTTATTAAGGTAAATGGATGTTTATTGGGTCGTCAATATTCCAAAACATAATCTATCATCAGTTAGGGGAATTTCTTACGTCTAATCATATTACCGACTTAATGAAAGCCATCACGGCAAAATATATTAATATACGCTTTCATCACCTATTAAAATTAAACTATCAAAATGGCAATTATTAAACAAATATGTATAATTTCAAGGTCAATAAATATTTTTAATACTATCTATTAACATTTCATTGAACACTAGCTTGTGCCAGCGGCTTCGCCCGCATGAAATTAATATTTTGTTATATGATTTATAGCCTATCTATAGCATTCAAGAATAATGCAGCTACATATTAGGGAAAGAATTTTCAGAATCGGTTCAGTAGTTTCAGAGATTACACCTACATACAAACTTACAAATTTTACCTCTTTAATATTAAAATAGATTAAATTTTTTTGAAGATGATCAACCTTTTTCCATTACTGACCATTTGTATGATGTCGATAAATTATTACATTGCTCACACGAATAAAATACGTAACATCGATATTAAAATATCGATATTTGTCTACATCTCTATCTGAGTAGCAAAAGACATTACATGTGCATGCAAATATGACATCTATTTCAAAGTACTTAGCGTTCCGAATAGAATAAATTGGTTACAGTGCCATCTAGCGTTGAGTAGCTGAACTCGATGTAAATTGTTCGATTTATGTTTTTTAAACGATAAACGCCTTTATTGATTATGTCATGTCAAATAATAACAACTTTCGGTCGTTGTAATAAGACTCAATATTTTTGACAGCATTAAGAAGGTGATTTGTTAAAGTTGCGTTTCAACTTTGTAGCCAATTATATCACTGTTTTTTATGTGTGTAATTGACATTTTGGTTTTGCAAATGTGTGAGTTTGGCGACACTGGTTCTCGTTTTGAGAGAGTGTAGGGGCACTTCTACTTAATTTTTTTTTCTGTGGTAGTAACCCACAGACTGGGTGGTCTTGGGAAGACAATAATGTTTTGTATTGAAATTGTTCATGATTGTGTACCTGTCACATATCCTGATAAAACAATACCCAGCTCACTAATATACATAACACAAGATAAGATATATCTTTACCTATTTCATAACAACAGATGTCATGTGTACATATAATAATCATCACAACTGGGTACTTACTACATGTGCCTTTATCTCACAAATATTGTCATGATAAAGTCTGTAAACTGATTTAAATATGTAAACAGACTTGAGATCTACTTCCTGTTGTTGTTATAAAATGGAGAATGTTAAGATTTGAAGTATGTTGTGATAATTGAATGCCTTAATTTCTCCAAATAGTTATTTCTATAGAATCAGGCAGGGTTGGGCAGTATTTGAATTACTTGTAATTAAAATACGTAATTGAAATACAAATACGTATTTGTATTTCAATTACTTATTTGAAATGTAATTTGTAATTCGTATTTCAAATACCTGACGCCGAGGTATTTTGTAATTAGTATTTCAAATACTTGAGACTTTAAAATACATTTTAACATTAAAATACATTTAACCTTCATTCATATAGCGATCGTGAGTGTGAGTGCGAGGCGAGACCTCGAGATTGTAATGATGGTAAAGCAGCCACAAAACGCAAAAAATGGACTTACGTCAAATTGTCAATGTCAAGCTAAGATATCAATTTGTCAAGTCATAACGGTTTGTTTTAGTTTTTTCCAAACACGGAATAAATAAAGCTTCTGTTCTGTGTAGAACGAACGAAAATGTGTTCAAACAATTTAGCACAATTTTGTGCTCATCAGGACCTGTAGAAAGATTGTTTTTTTAGCAGGTTTTATTCATTCTCCAACAAGAGGCTGTTTGTCTGACAGTACATTTAAAAAGTTAGTGTTCATGAAAGGAAACTCTGGTTTTACTGATTAATTCATGTTGTTTTCCTCTACTTTTCAGCCCGTGCTGGGCCTCAAGTCTGCTATTGCAATAGTGCCACAATAGTCTATCATTCATTTCTTAATTGTCGACAATGGCATTGTCATTTTGCTAAAAGTTCGTAATCTGTTAAATTCATAATGGTCTCCTAGTAGAATTGTATTATAAATTGACATAGTTGTATTGCCATTATTATAAAACCTGTTAATAGAAATCATTGGCGTATCTAGAGATATTTTCCAAGGGGGGCCTGGCCCCTTGTGGTAGAAGCGATGGTCACTTAAGTTGCCTTAATGAACGAAATGAAAATATATATTACCTTACCAAACATAGATTACCTTAAAATAACTTAATTTCTTATAGCGTTTGTATAAATGACAAAGTTATATTAGGGGACAGGGGTTAAAGTATGTCATTGCTGATTTGAAACAAAAACTATGAAAATTCCTTTTTTTCTAAAATGTAACATACTTATTTAATCAACATATTTACCCTCATTATCTGTACATTGTTGCCATCTAATTGCAAAGTTATTTATGCCTTAACGATAGACCTTTCGGGATCTAAATTCTACAAACTGTTTGAAAGCATTTCGTACTGCCTCTTGGACAGATTTTTTTTAAATCGTTGAATATTTACCAAATCACAAAAATAAATACGTCTGTCGGAGCAAGATCTAGAAGCTAGATCTTGCTCCGACAAACGTAATTTTTTTTCGGTCTGGTTGGTACCTAGGATCAGCTATGGTTTAACATAACTGCAGCTTCTGTGCAGAGTAACAACGGTTTCTCGTGAAGTGTGATGCCCCTTGCGTTATCATGGTGAAGATCGATTCACGAGTCGGGGTTATTTCACTACTAGTTTCACCATCATTATTTGAAGTTCGGCACACTAAACATCGGCCGTTATTGCCAAATCAGACCTGAGAAATTAGTAAATAACACCACAAACAGTTACCAGTATCTTATTATTGTTAAGCTTTCCAGGCACTGTTGCGGCGTTCTACCTGGGGTCAGCCATTGCATTTTTGCTTCTAGTTTTCGTAGAGAATCCACTTTTCGTCACATTTCTGTACCGATTCAACAAGGCAACGCAAGTTTCAACACGCGTTTTTTTCTAAAAATCAGTCAAATAATGAGACACCCATTGTTCGTATTTTTTTATCTTATTGATTTCATGCAAATCAGTGAATGAACGTGAATGTGAATTGTAGGTAAGGTAACGTTATACCATGCCGCCAATTCCTGGATAGTTTGACTCGCATCGGCTTCCAGAATCTCCTTTCATACTTTTTCACCTATTATTTACGGTTTTTGAAAATGTGCTTTATCTCAAAAACTGCTGACTGTATCTTGTTCTACTTTTTTGTTGAAAGTTTTTTTAAGATCTACTGCATATTTTTTTAGATTTTTCTCTCTTATTTAAAAAATTAGAGGGGGTGCTGCTACACATTTTACCACTTCGGAAAAGTTTATCTTTCGAAAGATTGATTCGGAGAAAAAATAATTTCAGATAACTCAATATAATTTTTAAAGACCTATCTATTGACCTAACACATATAGGTTTGATTTTTTTTTTTTTGATATGTCTCAAGCAACTGTATATCATGAGGTCTCGGGTTCGATTACCGGGTCGGGCAAAAAGTGCTACATATGGGTAGTCTGTAAGAAAAGTCTCAGTTGTAGCCCAGAGTTGGGAAGTTGGCGGTATGATACCCCTATGCCTTGGAAAGCACGTTAAGTAGTTGGTCCTGGCTATCATTTGGACATCTTCAAAAGTCGTTACGGGTATGATACTGGTCTCGTCAAGGAGTATCGTATTACCCAGCTACTGGGATGAGGAGGTCAGCTAGGCAGACGCTCCATGTAAAACACCAATTTGCAGCTGCATCAGGTTAGACTGACCTCAACATAATTGGGAAAAGGCTATTATATAGTTTATGCGAAACATTCCACGGACTTTTCTATTTTTTAATTTTCGCAAAGTTGTTTACAGAATACATCTACTTAACAAGTTTCCACTCTGTAGTCTTAATAGTTTAGGAATAAAGTGGCTGTGATATACGGACGAACAGACTCCTAACGACGAACGAACGGAACCCTAAAAACTGACCAACTGCGAGTGTGGCTCGCCCATGAAGGGTGTTTGTATAAATGGCCGAGTAATATTTGCGGTATTAATAAAATGTGTTATATCTCTCAAAAACTGCTGACTATAACTTGTTGAAACTATTTTTTGCTAAAAGTGTTCATTGAGATCTACAAAAAAAAAATGTATTAATTTTTCACTTTCTTCTTTTAAAATTTAGGTCTTTTTTAAAACGATTTACTTTGAGAAAACATCGATTTAGCAACCTCAATGTCCCAATGAATCCACTTAGTTATCTTTTTTATGCTCCTGCCATGTTATCTCTTCACCACCCATGGTAGAATGGTAGAGAATGCCTAATTCATTAAGTCCGCCTTTGTACATTTTGTGTTGCATTAAGTTTAAAAAAAAATGTCGTTTAGACAGAAGACATCTACAGGCACCCGGCACGAATAAGTTTGAAAAAACAATTATTTCAGCTCTTTGTATTGGAAACGGGAGGGGTTTCCAATACAAGAAGCTGAAATAATTGTTTTTTTTATTTTTGTATAAATACATCTACCTACTAAGTTTTAACTGTGTGGGTGTGAAATACTGATGGACAGACAAGCAAACAGATATGATGAATCTATTAGGGTTTAGGTTTTTTGCTATTCGGCTACAGAACCCTAAAAACCTTTGCACGAAAATATCTGTTTAAACTAAAGTCGAGAATGTTTGGCATGTTTTCGGCGCGCACCCATTTGTGTGGTTACTTGAAAGTGAACGACACTTCGGCGGTCCATCCCCGTGAGATGAGACCTCCAATAGCCTGGAGGCAGCCCAGCGGGGTCAGACAGACGCAAAAACATGGGCGAAGGTTATTTTGTTTCTCTGTCCGTATGTCACGGCTACTTTCTTGGTAGATGTATTCTATGAACCGGTTTATGGTTTATATAAAAAAAAAATAAGAGCGAAGGAATGAGGTTTCTAAAACCATTTCCTCACAAAGTCAATCGTTTGAAAGATATAAACTTCCAAACTGGTAAAATGTGTGCTCCCCTCTAACTTTTAAAATAAGAGAGTGCGAAATCTAAAAAAGAATATGCCTAACGAAAACTTACAACGAAAATTAGTTTCAATGAGATAGGTACTGCCAGCTCAGTGCATGTGATTGATATAGAACATTTTGAAAAACCGCATATATAACTTGGTCATTTATACAAATGGTTGATGAACGAACTTCGTAATTTATGAAAAACCTTTCATGGGTGGGTCCGACTCACACTTGGCCAGTTTTTAATTTTTAACCTTTGTTAGTAAAATTTCTGCCCCCCCCTTCCTACGCCCATGATAGAAATGTAGTAAAACTATACAATTCAATAATATTTTAGCTGTCAAAGTCAAATGTGACATTACTGCTTACTGATGTTTTATCTGTTTCAAAATGGTGCTAGTTGACCAAAATTCGGTTGGAACTGTAAAAATTTTAGCAGATAACCGCGTAAGTCAGTTATTCATTTGTCATTGTGTACGAGATTACCATTCTAAGCCATTTCTTTCAATGGGGTGTCAGTGGTTGAACATTATAATAATAGATTACCAAACTTGTCAAAACCTACAAATAAAAAATTGGCCAAGTGCGAGTCAGACTCACCCATGAAGGGTTCCGTTGTAAGTGTTGTAACTATAATAATATAGTATAATATCTACGTATATTTATTTAACGAAGAATAAACCTTACAAATTTCTTAAAACTAGCTTATTTACATTTTTACAACTACGCCAAATAACTTTATTTTTCATAGTGTTTGTATGAATTACAAAGTTATATTTGCGGTTTTAGAAAATATGCTGTATCTCAAAAATTGCTGACCCGATCTCGTTCAAACCAAAAATTGTTTGAAAGTTTACATTAAAATCTACGGACATATATTTTTTTTAATATTTTTCACTTCATTATTATAGAAGTTAGAGGGGGGACATTTTACCACTTTGGAAGCTTATATCTTTTAAACGATTGACTTTATGAAAAAGTGGTTTTAGAAACCCCTATATCATTTTTAAAGACCTGTCTATAGATACCACACAAGCATAGGTTTCATGAAAAAAAAAAATCAGTTCTAGTTCCATGTATGGGGCCCCCCTTTATTTTAAATATTTTTTATTTTTTTTTCTTACAATCGGAAAGCGGTTTATAGAATACATCTACCTACCAAGTTTCACATGTATAGTCCTAATAGTTTCGGAATAAAATGACTGTGACATACGGACCGACGGACGGACAGACAGACAGACAGACAGACAGATGGACAGACATGACGAAACTATTGGGTTCAGTTTTTTGCCATTCGGCTACGGAACCCTAAAAATCAATGATCCACCATTCCGACACTATTGCAATAGCAGACTCGGCCCCCTGGTCTAGATTACTTATTTTGTAATTTGTATTTCAATTAAAAATAGCTAAAATACTGTATTTTGTATTTTATATTTCAAATACCTTACTTAAAGATATTTTGTATTTCGTATTTTAATTACTTGCGATACAGTATTTTGTAATTTGTATTTCAATTAAAGCAAAGCATGTATTTTGCCCAGCCCTGGAATCAGGTAAGTCTGGTTTTGTGGGATATGTTATAGTAAGCTCACCAATAACTACATGTGGCATTTGTATTGGTGATATTTGTATTAGAACTGTCTACTTGCCTGTTGGAAATAATGGAGCCAAGACTTTGTCCAACAATGGACCATGTCTCTATGTAATTGTTCCCTCATTACTGATGATTGTGATCACTGGTTTAGCAGATCATTGGGGCCATACAGAATAACATTTGCATACCCTCTGTTTTGTTAATCACTAACCATGCTTCAACTCAAGAGGTTGAACTAAATAACAGCAACTTTTAAATGCTCCCGTTATTATAATTGAGAAAGTCCGTTTGTTCTTCATCAAAACAGAGCAACAGATCTATAAGATTTTTACTATAGAGATAGTTGAAGGGCTGGAGAGTGACAACAATAAGAGTATTCATCCTAAATTATTAATTGAAAACAAAAGTGATTCCTTAAGTCCGTTCTAAATTTTCATAAAGATGTTTGAGGCAACTTTTTTTACTGGATAACTCAAGCGAGTGATGCTACAGACAGAAGTTAGTTACTATATATGTATATGTCTATTAGTGGTAATATTCATACATCTGGGCATATATGCAAGCCACATTAAACTTTACACTACACAACTGACCTTTGTGTAGAACATTACCTAAATAAGTATAATGGTGAACGCAGACCTAGCCGCACCGCAGTCTCTACAGTCCCCGCAGTCATCGCTTTTTGTTAATGGCCTCGCACATCTATCCGCGCCGCAGTCGCTGCAGTCGTTCCCGTCAGTGTTGCCAGATTTTTGAAAGCATTATCTATCCGAAGATTTAAAAAATCTGTATAAAATCTGTATTTGGTATTGGTATTTTGCTCTTTCGTGTAATTTTATCTGTAGGTGCTATAATAGGGAATAAGCAAGTAATTATTTATACGAGAATAAGTAATTTCATTATAAAGCGTTGACAGAGATTCTCTGTCTACTTTATAACTCTGGCAACACTGCGCGCCGTGGATGCGAATGACGTCATCCGCACTGCGTGCGGGTGACGTCATCAGCTGCGGCTAGGGGAGTTCGGTCGTTTCAGGGACTGCGGCGACTGCGGCGCGGGTAGGTGTGCGAGGTTGCATAGAACTTCATATAAAGAATTCGAATGCAAAGACTGCGGCGCGTACGGCGCGGCTAGGTCTGCGTTCACCATAATACATCTTATTTAGGCATTTGTTATGACCTGGCATTTCAACTCGCAGCTGCTTATTACTTTGTGTTCATCTGTTTGATTTTAGAAAATTGTCATTAAAAGAGTTAGAGAGAATGCCATAAGAGATAAGGCATAAAGTCCATCTATATACTTTTGTGTTGCATAGTATTAATAAATAAATTATTAAAGATGTTAAATACTTAGTTACTTTTCTAATGACTTCATTCAATATCAACTGAAAGGCAACACAAGGAGACGGTACTTACAGGACATACTCTCTGTAATTGTAGATACTCAGATAAGATAAAACTATTGTTTTTCTCCAAGGTTTGCAGTCAGTTTCATGGTAAGTATAAGTTGTAAGATGCTTATGTTTGTCTGATAGATTTTATATGCAGTGAAGTGGTTTTATGGCTTCTCCCCTGGGTTATGTAATGGATATAAGTATAGGTAGTTATTTTACTGTGCATCTTACATATAATAAACAAAGAACAAAAATAATTTTATCAAAACTGATGTAGTTAAGTAGCGCAATTCAATACAGATGAAATGGACAGAAAAGAATAGAGAAGATGATATTCATAAATACTGTACTGGTAGATAGAGTCAATATGCCATCTTATCTGCAGCAGACACCAGACCATTGCAGTGATGTAATGTTACCTTAATTACTGAACTGTATCTTAAAGTCAGAATTAGCAATTCAAAGCATTTTAAAACTCATTGATTTATTCTTCCTGACATGTCACAGGACTTCATATAGCCATACAATTGTAAAATAAATACAAGATTGGTTATGATAAAAGAATGAATAGCAATGTAAGTACAAGGTCAAGTTCCTTCTTGTTTTTATAATCGAGTTTTCATGACAATGTGGTTATTTTTTGTGGATTTAAGCTAAACTAGGCTGAATTTTAATGTAGACCGAGTACTTGAATATAATAAAGGATGTCTGTGTAAAAAACACTGCTATAGACAAGATATGACGGAAATTATAAACAAAAATGATTTTTCTCACCAGAAAGACCGACGACAGATACTGTGACCAGCTTCCCGCCAGTATTATCCGATTTTTTTGCCATTTTATCAGTTTATCACTAAATTGGTTCACAATATGTTAAGATATTACAATTACTTGATTCACTCATCACAACACTAAGCAGACTGTTCGCTCATCAACACTGAACTAATTAATATATACATCTAATGTTCAAAAATCACTGAAACAAGATATTTAATTAATTTCGCTAAATTACTGAGACTTGGCTCTAATAAATATTACGTTTACCGGAAGATAATCTCAAGAAATATAGATTTTTAAGTTAAAATAACAGATATAAATTGGTTTAGAATATCGGACAACAGTAAATAGTTCGCCAATTAGTGAGAAAGGAAGGGAAATGATACCGAAGGCTCGCCAGATGTGCCAAGTCGGATCACACGCCCTATTCCACCGTTGTCGCCATAATCTCTCAATCACACTTCATTAAACCTTTTGAACGCAAAATAACGCGTATAAAATAAAATAAAATGTCTAATTAAGCTTAAAAAGCGATAATTTATCGTCCGTTCTATTCCCGTGCACTTTGACACATCAATTTTTACTAGCGAGCACGTCGGAGTTTATGTTGATAACAAACCAACTTATGAATGAATTTAGATCTAATTTAATAATGTTTACATGAACAATGATTTCTACATTTTACTACTATATTTTGAGATTATTTTTCGTAAAAAACGCAGTAATTCTTGACACAACTCGCTTTGCTTTGTACTACAGTACTGCCAACATCAAAATTTATTTTATTTCCATAGAATATAGATTATCAGTGCCATAGATTTTCTACGTTGTTTATTTATTGCAACACTATCAGCAAAGACTAAAGGTGAACGCAGACCTAGCCGCACCGCACGCGCCGCAGTCTTCGCATTCGAATTCTTTATATGAAGTTCTATGCAACCTCGCACACCTACCCGCGCCACAGTCGCTGCAGTCCCTGAAACGACCGAACTCCCCAAGCCGCAGCTGATGACGTCACCCGCACGCAGCGGACGCTGCGGCTAGCGCGATGCGGATGACGTCATTCGCATCCACGGCGCGCAGTGTTTTCAGATATACAGATTTCGCGGTATCCATACAATTTCAACATGTCATACCGATAAAAAATTGAGAGTAAAATTTATACAGATTTTTAACATTCCAATTTTTTTTCATACAAAATTACCTCGAATGGTAGTTTTATAATGTAGACGGAGAATCTCTATCAACGATTTATAATAAAATTACTTGTTCTCGTATTAATAATCTGTGGTTCTCGTTTATTTTGTTCGTGTAACTACCGGAATAATTGAGATAGGAAATGTAAATCAGTGACCGGAACTATCGAGAAGGATACGTTCTGAGTCTGCGATTAGTTTCACCAAAAACACGCAACATAAAATAATGAATTGTAAAAGAAATTATGAACTACTAAAAATACTTATTTAAAAAACCTGACTGCTCAACTGAAATGGAACAACCAGCACATTTTTATTTAAAAAAGTGACAAGCAGGTGGGACCTAATTGAACCTAATATAATTTTAGTTAATAAAAATGGGATGGGTTCCGCCTGTTTGTCAAAAAATGTGCTTGTTTCTTCCATTTTAGTTGAGCAGTCGGGTTTTTTTGATTTCTTAAATATTTTTTTTTATTTTCAGCTTTTTAGTATTTAATTCCGTTTTAAAACGTTATATATCCTAAATGGTTGCTAAAAATGAAAAATAGTTAAAGAAACCTCAAAATCATTTTTAAAGATCTATTTAATGATACCCAACTTGACATAGTTTGTCGATTTTATAATATTTAACAATATGGCGCCTGGTTGTCGTTGTGGTGATTTGTTTTTATTTTAATCTATCTTATAACACTCACGCCATCAAGACAAATCCAACGACGTATCATTTATCAAAATCCGTTCAGGGGTTTAATAGTTACGAGGGAACAAACGAACGGACATACATAAATACATACGCGGTAAAAACATAACCCTCTTCCTTGCTTTGCCACAGTCGGGTAAAAAATTAAACAAGAGCACCACATCTTTTCTATCTATGGTCCAATACTATGCATATTTAAAAATAAAAAAAAATCAATTATTTGCTTATTCCCTATTATAGCACCTACAGATAAAATTACACAAAAGAGCAAAATACCAATATCAAATACAGATTTTTTACAGATTTTCTTAAATTTACCTAATACAGATTCTTTAAATCTGCGGTACAGATAATGCTTTCAAAATTCTGGCAACACTGCAAGTTCGAAGCGTGCGGCGACAGGAACGACTAGTGCAGCGACTGCAGCGCGGATAGATGTGCGAGGCCATTAACAAAAAGCTATGACTGCGGGGACTGTAGAGACTGCGGTGCGGCTAGGTCTGCGTTCACCTTAATACTATAAAACCACTTGACCGCGCATACGTTGCCCCAACGCGACGCACGAAAACTATGAGTCTTTTTGCTCTTATATTACGCAACTTGACCTTGAACTGACCAATTTCAGCTCTGCATTTCTCTGTCCCCCCGGCCCGGAGTAGTGAGTCGTGTTCTTCAAAGAAATCGGCCCATACGCTCTCAAGTGGTTATATACTCTCTGACTATCAGTCACAGAATGAAAAGCTTGTGAAACGCTTCGATCTATGAATGATCGAAGGTAGAATACAGTAAAAACACCTGGAATGAAAACGAAGATCAAGACGATATACACGGTTAAATTTTGATCGTTTTAATCCCGTGTAGGGTTGAACCAGTGCATGAAACACTATCGATTTGTAAAGATAAAATTAAAAAAAAAGTACTTTTTTTTAATAACTCGAATTAATGTACGTCGAGTGAATAAATAATGCGAGCCATTAGTAGACACCATTCGATTAATACAACAATGACACGTTCGCCTAGTCAACGTAGACTCACAAAACATAGCCAATCCTAGACCAAACCCGGGCGGGGTTTAGTCTAGGATTGGCTATTTTTGGCCAGCCAAAACCCATTTGATTAACAATACGGCATCGGTGTGTCTGGGAATTACGTGTACTCCAACCTGGATTTCGTTACCATGGTGCAATTTTTAGGATTTTTATTTGTGGAGTGATGTGAAGCGATTAGTGTACAGAAACGAGCAAACAAACTCGTGAAAAAATAAAAAGTGCAATACAGGAGGCATTCGATGTTTTAAAAAGTGACAGGGACACATTAATGAAATTAAATGATAATTTAATTAAACGTGCAAGATTATGTATCCAAAGGGGTGGTATGCACTTTGAACAATTATTACGATATCGTGAAGACTTAACTAATGATGATTCAGAGGTGATTAATTATTAGGTTTATAACAGAACTCTTTTTAAATGGTTGTAAATAATTTTGAGTACTTACCATTGATTTAAATAGTAAAGATACGGTCATCAGAACATTTGACGGACGCGGTCGCCCTACAAAACACACTAGCGCCATCTATGATAACTAAGATGTCAATCGGCGTGGTCTGCTTAGGGTTACCAGATCCGAAAAATAAGTTTTCCTGAAAAAACCTTTGTTTCGGCAATAATTTTCCTGACATTTTAGCAGAAACTTATATTATTTTACAAACTCGCGCGCGGCGCGTGGGAGTCTGAGTATGAGTGTTAGATGCCTCGTGGCGGGATGCGGGGCGCGGCGCGACTGAGCGAGTCAATTAGTAGTTCAGTACTCTTGCAAACGGTGCTAAGTTTACTAGTGTTGTGCGTATTTGTGTGGCAAGCATTTATTTTATAACGAAAAGGCTTACTTTTCTCTTTTTTTTTAATTCCTGAAAATTTCCAACTTTCCCTGTTTCCCTGACAGAGAGCTGAAATTCCGGACATGTCAGGAAAATTCCTGTCATCTGGTAACCCTAGGTCTGCTCCTAGACGTAGCCTTGTAAGAGCGGGGTGTGGTATTTTTCGAGGTACAAAGAAATAAAACAAAACCTTTTAGTTTTTGAATGTTATATTTGTTATACATAAAAATACATTTTAATTTGCTTTTAATAAACAATAAAAATTAATTTTGTACATAATTTAATCTTATATATCAATATTATTAAATCTTTTTATTTCATCGGCTGCAACGCGCACCGCTGCAAAGTTATGTCGCACTTTTACGCGGCTTCGCGTTGTCTATGCTAAAGGTTGAGACAAACAAGAAAGAAAATTGTTTTAAATAATGTTAGAAGTTGATTTAATGACATATTTTTAACTTACCGGTGATATGAAATGTTATTTTTTTTTTATTGTGCTTTACGTCGTAGTTTACGCAACCCTTCACGACACAATTTGGCATTTTTGCTTGTAAAACTGACGACCCCTCCCGAAGATAGCCGATCGCGTTCTACAAAGAGTATGTAATACACTATGTTTAGCGTTCTAGTTCACTTCGATAAAGGTTAGACCACTTTGGGACCAAGTTCGAGGCGTCATTATAACATGCGATCCGCCCAGTCCTTACGAAGTAATATATATGTCAATGGTACTTACCTACAAATTTTTATAAACAATTTTTACGTGTCGCTAAGTGTTAAATAAATAAAAATACAAACGTGATTTAGGTACTTATGTAACCGAACTTTTTTAAATCTTAAACTTTTTATTTTTTAAATCATTGTACATAATTTTGTTTCCACATTTTTAAATACGCCATAACTAGCAGGCCTGTCGAGATTGATTTTTAAATGTATGTACCTACCGCTTTTAGCATAATTATTTTATTAGGTATGTCTTAGGCACAAAGCAGTTATGTCGGTCCGAAGCCCGTAAAATATGTAGGAAAATTTGGAATCATTTAATTCGTTTACGTGAATATCAGCTGAGCGAGTCAATAACCTTTAACTTGATCGCGCAGTGTAGGTACGTCGCGGTCGGTCGTTGCGTAGGTAACTATCTCGTGGCGCTACTACTTATTTCATGCATTTTGCGAGTTTTACCTTATCACTTGCTATTTTTTTTTATTTTAAGAGTTACATTGCTGTAAAAGCTTTTAATGAATAGTGTTTCGTGAGTGAACCCGCTGGTTCATTGGATTAAAACGATCAAAATTTAACGGTGTATATTGAACACTAAACTAAGTAATATCAAATAAGTTCAATTGCTGATTCGATTTACCAGATAATTTACTATAAACTACTGCTGTTTCAACCATTTCTATCCAAGGGTTCTGGAGACATTTTTTTTTTCTTTTTTTTTTCGGAATTTCTACATTTGGTTACAAATTATGTTGTATTAAAAAAAAATGAAACATCCTTTTCTGGATTTGATTTCTGGTAATTATTGCTGAATACTAGAGCTATTGTGAAAAAATATGTTTTTAAGTACATTTTGAGCTTTTGAAGAAAAAGGAAGTTCTCTATTTTAATTCAATTTTTTTACATAATATGAAAATTCAAGAGCATTTCTATAAAAAAATGTACTACACTCTAGGTGCCCATTAATTCTAAAATATGCCTACTAACTACCGATTTCAAAATGGTATCATAATAGCAGATCCAGGGCCAGATTAACCATTAGGCAGAGTAGGCAACTGCCTAGAGGCCCCCCAACCACTAGGGGCCCATTGCGCACACCAAGAAAAATTATTTTTTTTAATGAACGATAATTCTGATATGCGTGTAAGCTGACGGGCCACACTGGTATCTCACAAAATAAAAAAAATTTCAAATCTGGGAATTTGTAAACAATCTACAATTGTTTTAAGTCTGATACTAAATCCTGCAATTTTTATTTTGCATAATACCTGTGTGTTCTCTCAGTTTACATGCACATAAATATTGTATCCTTTTTCAATAGCAATATTTTCAACCGACGACAAAAAGAGGAGGTTATCAATTCGACGCGTATATTTTTTTTTTTTTTTTTTTTTTTTTTAATGTATGATCATCGATTACTCGAAGACGGCTGAACCGATTTGGAAAATTCTTTTTTTGATTGAAAGGGTATACTTCGATACTGGTCCCATTTTCATAAACGTCAGGATCTGATGATGGGATCCTGGAGAAATCGAGGGAACTCTTCAAATATTATAGGCACACCTATGTCGTTTTGGGTATTTATTATAGTAACTTGTGCAGTTGCTCTCAAAAAGTACCATTTGAGGAAGTGGAACTGATGATGAAGACCACAGATGGCCGCCGAAACTACTCAATAATAAGTATTGAGTGGATTGCGATTCGATTACTTGAATATGGATGTTACGCACTTTATGCTCGTCACAATGCATATGGTGATGTAGAGCTGATGGTGAAGTACCAGGAGAACTCCTCAACAATTAACGGCCCAGCATTGGGAAAAGCAATATTTTGTAAAAGGTTATAAGTAGTTGATAATTAGGCTCTTGTAACTAGGTAAATTAAAAATAGACCAACTAAAAAGAGTGAAATAAAAACTTTTTACCAAAAAATTAAACCGACTCCCAAAAAACACTGCAAAGTGAAAAATAACTTTAATTTCGGAAGTCGGTGCCAAAAACGAAAATACAAAACTAAAGACACCGACTACCGAAATTAAAGTTATTTTTCACTTTGCAGTGTTTTTTGGGAGTCGGTTTAATTTTTTGGTAAAAAGTTTTTTTACTTTTTCGATGCATGAAATATTAGGGTAGGTTAGGGAAATTGGAGTTCTGTATGAACATTTTAAAATATTAAAAATTTGGTATTTTTAGGGTTCCGTAGCCGAATGGCAAAAAACGAAACCGTTTCGTCATGTCTGTCCGTCCGTCTGTCTGCCTGTCTGTCTGTCTGTCTGTCTGTCCGTCCATCCGTCCGTATGTCACAGCCATTTTATTCCGAAACTATTAGAACTATACTTATGAAACTTGGTAGGTAGATGTATTCTGTGAACCGCTTTCCGATTTAATGAAAAAAATTAAAAAATATTTAAAATAAGGGGGGCTCACTATATATGGAACTGGAACTGAAAATATTTTTTTTCATGAAACCTATGCGTGTGTGGTATCTATAGACAGGTATTTAAAAATGACAGTAAGTTTTCTAAAACCACTTTTTCATAAAAATAATCGTTTAAAAGATATACGCTTTCAAAGTGGTAAAATGTGTTCCCCCTCCCCCTCCCCCTTCTAACTTCTATAATAAGGGAGTGAAAATTTTCAAAAAATATATACTGTAGATCTTAATGCAAACTTTCAACCAAAATTGGTTTGAACGAGATCGGGTCAGCAATTTTTGAGATACTGCATATTTTCCTAAACCGTAAATATAACTTTGTAATTCATACAAACACTATGAAAAACAAAGTTATTGGGCGTAGTTGTAAAATATGTAAATAAGCCAGTTTTAAGAAATTTGTAAGGTTTTTTTTTAAGTAAATACACATATTATATTATTTTATTATAGTTACTTCGGAACCCTTCATGGGCGAGTCTGACTCGCACTTGACCAATTTTTTTTTATTTCAGCTAATCACAGTACTGCCCCAAATTATCTATACCATTGTACCATTTTGATGGCAGTTTGTTTATCCCTTAACTTCAGAAGTCTGTTGGACGGGAGGCGATGATGTCAGCGAAAGCGTTTTGTACTGCATTGTGTTGATTTTTTTCCCACTTAAAAATTGTCTAAATTTTGAAATAGTCTCGTAGATTGAGTTAGATCCGCTTCCACTATCACCTTCAATTCGTTGTTGTCGACAATGCTATAGTTCAAATAACTTCAAAAACTTGGCAAAAGTCGTTCAATGCGCAAAGTCGATTTTTAGGTGTCAACGGTTGTCAGCGGGACGCGGGGTATGACATAGTGCCGCTCCAAGCGCGCGATTGGTGCGTCAGTAGTTTTCGTTCAATTTGCTCCCGAATACACTTGCGTACACGAAAGTTGTACCCTTTGTTTTGTTACGAGTTGTTGTTTTAAATTCAGTTTTTGTTACTTTGATTACAATGCCAGGCCCAAATACCTTTTTACGCAGACTATTAAAACGTCAAAAAGAACAGTTAGACACTATAGTTCCGAATTCGTCACTGTCTTTAGGATACCGGGAAAAAATAAGAATAAAAGCGGTAGCAGTTTTATTAACTAATGTGACGACGAGAATTCTTTTCTAAAATTATGAAATTTCTATTCTAGAAATATACACATTATATTGAGGCAACCAGATTGGACTACAATACTCTAGAATGCTTCGGACATAGGCACAGTATACAATCTTAGGACTATGAAGGTTTCTGAATGGTTTACAGGTGCGCATTACAAAGCCAAGATTACGGGAAGCTTTACTGACTATGTTGTCAATATGTTCAGAAAACAGTAATTTGGAGTCGAGCATTATACCAAGATCTCTAACAACATTGACCCTTTCAATAATTTTATCATCAAAACTATACATAAAGCTGATTGGTTTTTTGCAACGGGTAAAACTAATGCACTGACATTTCGAGATATTAACACTGATTTTATTTAATAAGTAGTAGTTTTGAAAGCAGGATAACATGATCTACACGATCGAAAGCTTTTTCGAAGTCCGTATAGATCACGTCAACCTGCCCATGAGTTTCCATATTACCGATAACATAGTTACTAAAGGTAGCTAAGTTAGATGTGGTCGAGCGTCGCTTGATAAAACCATGTTGATAAGGACCTATGCCATTGGCTATCGTCGAGTAAATATTGGTATGAATAATTTTCTCAAACACCTTGCTGAGTGTATTAAGAATCGATATCGGGCGATAGTTTTTAATATCTGATTTTGAACCTTTCTTATGTACAGGGACAATCAGCGCAGCCTTCCACAAAGAAGGGAAGACGCCCTCGGTTAGAGACCTTCTAAACAATAGCGTTATAGGGCGTGCTAGACTATCAGCACAACCACGCAGGAATACTGCTGGCAAACCGTCCGTTCCAGGACCTTTGTTCTGTCCAGCGTTCGTAATATGCCAAGTACCGAGTCTTCGGTGATATTTAGTGTAGATATTACATTATTCGAATTTTCTACTAGTTCACTAGTGGTACATGTAGGCCCCACACTTGCGGGTTGTACAGATGGTCCAGCAAAAACACTATGGAAATATTTACTGAATGCGCCACATATACTATTACCTTCTTCGTATGTCTCATTATCCAATGTGAAAGTATTTGGGTATTGACTACCGCCTCTTTTACTTTTGACGTAGGTCCAGAAAGATTTGGGAGAATGACTGATCATTTTTTCTGTATGCGTCACATAGTTACGAAAGCATGATTTTTGAATACTATGCTGTCTAGCACGCAGAATTGAGAATTCATGGTAGTCACGGGGGATCCCGTATTTCTTCCACCTACTATGCATTTTAGTTTTTTCTCGAATAATTTTAGTAAGAGCACGGCTGTACCAAACGGGGTACCTTAGATGTTTTGATTTATTATTAAAGGGAATGTATCGCGCCACCCCGACATTTACTTCTTTATAAAACACATCAACTGCACTGTCCAACGAGCCAACAGCTAATATTTTATCCCAGTCTATTTTATTGTAATTTTTATTGAGTTCCTCATAATTACCTCTGTAATAATTAGGTCGCGGTATGTGCATTTCTCGGAGGGGTGTTAGAGACAAATCATCAGCCATTAGAACCAAGGCAGGGTGGTAAGCATCTTCGCGAATAAGGGGGTCATCGCATCGGCTGACAGTGATAGCTGTCGTGGAGAAACATAGATCTAAGAGATCTAAGGTACGGTTTTTGCAATTAGGAGTAAAAACACTGTCACCTAGCACTTTGCTTACAATTGTTACAGTGTGTATGGCAGCCTGTTTCTGCATTATATCTATTCTTATTTTGCTCTCTAGTGTTTCGCAGTATCTATGTAAACTCTTGCCTATTACTCCTGTTGCACCTATTATTATTGGAACTATTGTGGTTTTGGTTTTCCATAATCTATTTATTTCTATTTTTAATGGTTGATATTTAGTAAGCTTTTCTATTTCTTTTGGTCATATATTATAATCCGATGGCACTGCTATGTCAATAAGGTAAGTTTTGTTCTCTTTTTTATTAATGTAAATTATATCCGGTCTATTGTTTTGTATTTCTGTGTCTGTTTGTATTGGCATTTCCTAAAGTAATTTTGCGTCTTCGTTCTCCCTAACGTGTGGGTGTGTTAGTGTCTCCTTCCACCAAAACTTATCGGATTCAAAGTTATGTTTTTGTAATAATGTCCAGAAAACGTATTGTACTATATTATTATGACGTTTGGTGTAGTATGTGCCAGCCAGCTTTTCACATCCCGTCGTTATATGATGTATAGTCTCATCCTTCGTTGAGCATAATCGACACTTGCCATCTACCTGTTTCTTGTGTATATCGCGTTCGTGTTGCCTGGTAACTATTGCTTGATCCTGTACTGCGAATATAGATGCCTCTAATGATGAAGATACTGGTTTCTTTTTTAGCCATATGAATGATCCCTCACTATCGATGTTAGCCTTATCTATTACTGCTTTGTAGAAATGTCCATGTAACGGCTTAGCTTTCCAAACCTCTATCTTCTTCCTCTTGACAGCTGCTTTTATTTCTTCTTCAGTATATTATATTATATTAAAGTTTGTTAGTTTCTAACTTCTCGACTTTCGTCGGTTTTCTACTGAACCTCCCGCCCCGAGACCCTCAGGGTAGGGGAGGATATTATATTATATTATTATAGTTACTACGGAACCCTTCATGGGCGAGTCTGACTCGCACTTGGCCAATTTTTTAAATTTAAATTTATTGTGTTCAATAGGGGCCTGCTTGTCACTTTTTAAAATGAAAATGTGCTTGTTTCTTTCCATTTAAGTTGAGCAGTCGGGTTTTTTAGTTTTTTTTTAATAACTTTTTTTTATTTTCAGCTTATTAGTTCAAATATTAATTAACAATTTTTCAGTCCATTTATAGGATTGAATTCCGTTTTAAAACGTTATATTTGCTAAACGGTTGCTTAAAATGAAAAATTGTGAAAGAAACCTCAAAATCATTTTTAAAATTTGACATACTTTGTCGATTTTAGTATTTTTATTTTTGTCAATATGGCGTCTGGTTGTCGTAGTGGTTGTTTTTATTATAATGTATCCAGTAAAACTCGCGCCATCAAGACAAATCCAACAACGTATCATTTATCAAAATCCGTTCAGTTGTTTAATAGTTACGAGGGAACAAATGAACGGACATACATACATATAATATATACGCGGTAGAAACAACCATCCTCCTTGCTTCGCTGCAGTCGGGTAAAAAGGGGTAGCAGTTTTATTAACTAATTGTGACGACGAGAACTTATTATTGTCAAAAATTATGAAAAAATGCTAAATATTCCTATTACAAATTCAATTCAATTAAGTTTTAATTTAATAAAATCAAATAAACAACTGCCACGCAATGAAGGAATGTAATGACAAACCAACCGCCTGAATTAATAAATTACGAAAAACACAGATTATGTTAAGTAGGTATATTTTCCATGATCCAGGATCACTTATAAATCAAGTTTATCTTTTGCATGTATATACTTACATTAATTTACTTATTTAATAAATCCAATAATTATGACGACATTATGTTATTGGGGGCACCAATCCTTTTATTTTCTTTAAGAACACTTATAAAACAAAACCGGAACATTAAATTTACATCTATAAAAAACCTTCATCTTTCTAAAACACAATACGATTTCAAACTTACTCGATCACACACATTTTTCCATTGAGATAGGAAAAGTATCTACCTATGGAGATGGTATATTCTACTATATGAGGAATAGTTATACAAATATCTATCGAATCGATACAAACAAGTCAAAACGCATTTTGTCTCTTTTTAACCAACCAAAAGATGCATATGAAAAGAGAGACATCTAAATGTTTGTGAAGTACAATTTTGGCATCACTTTTATCTGATGTCAAAATCATGTCTATGCGTGACCGGTCACCATATTGAGTGCCCAAAGTACTCTGTGGTTTTGGGGTAGTTGTGCTGTCAAACAGTTGCTTGCTCAAGATATTTTTGTTGTTTTATAGAAAAACTAGTATTTGCGTGTTGCGCGAGGTGCAAGCACCTCGCGCGCTTGTGAAAAAACAACAAAAAAAAAAGGGGGGGGGGGGGGTGATGGGGGGGGGTTGCAGAAGTATTTTGACTAAAGCATTGCCCCTTTAAATGAATCTGAAAAAAAAAAATGTTCCAAGTCTCTTAATTTCCGAGATCCGCCTAAAGGGGGTGAGAAGGGGGGTGGGGGGGGGGCAACTTTGATAAATGGTTTTTACTTTACCGAGTCTCCTCTATACGAATCCGTAAAAAAAAAATACGGGTCTCGTAGTTTCCGAGATACGATAGGGAGGGGGGAGAAGGGGGGTGAAAAGGGGAGGTTTGGCACTTTTCCCGTAGGTTTGAGAGTTACTTGTTTACGAATCTGTCAAAATATACCCATCTCCCCATCCACCATCTGGGAGAACAATTATGTCAGTGAGTCAGTGAGTGGTAATTTAGCTTTATATATTATAGAAAAATACGCATATAAGAAAAGTATTTCGGTGTTCTAAGTTTAGACAATAATAAGAGAATCATGCCTTCGTGTTGTATAAAACAGTGTGGTGCGAGAAAAAAAAAATCAGCCTAATTTGACTCTGCAAAGGTTAGTAACCAGTTTATACTAATCCTGTCGAATATTTAGAATTATTAAATGTAATTTATTGTTACTAGATGATCTTTTTGAATATTATTTCAACCGGAGTCATATTTGTATGGCTTATAACGTTATTATTTTCTTTATTTCGTTGCATTGTTTACATACAATAAGGCCGTGCGCGCACTGCCTTGCGGTGGCCGCAATTCCGGTAGTTCTACCGCACCGGTAGACTGACCGCAGTGCGCGCACGGCCTAATACTTGGTAGGTATGTAAGGCTAGTGATGTGCGATGTTCGCGTGGATAAATATCGATAATATTGATACAATGTGTGAAATACATTGGAATGATATTTTTCAACCGACGACCAAAAGAGGAGGTTATCAATTCGACGCGTATATATTTTTTTTGTTTTTTTTTTTTTAATGTATGATCACCGATTACTCGAAGACGGCTGAACCGATTTGGAAAATTCTTTTACTGTTTGAAAGGGTATACTTCGAAATTGGTCCCATTGCCACCAAGTCAGGATCTGATGATGGGATCCTGGAGAAATCGAGGGAACTCTTCAAATATTATAAGCACACCTGTGTCGTTTTGGGTATTTCTTATAGGAACTTGTGCAGTTGCTCTCAAAAAATACCATTTGGGGAAGTGGAACTGATGATGAAGACCACAGATGGCCGCCGAACCTACTCAATAATAAGTATTTCGTGGATTGCGATTCGAATACTTGAATATGGATGTTAAGCACTTTATGTTCGTCACAATGCATATGGTGATATAGAGCTGATGGTGAAGTACCAGGAGAACTCCTCAAAAATTAACGGCCCAGCATTGGGAAAAGCAATATTTTGTAAAAGGTTATAAGTAGTTGACATTTAGGCTCTTTTAACTAGTTAAATTAAAAATCGACCAACTAAAAAGAGTGAAATAAAAACTTTTTACCAAAAAATTAAACCGACTCCCAAAAACACTGCAAATTGAAAAATAACTTTAATTTCGGAAGTCGGTGCCAAAAACGATAATACAAAACTAAAGACACCGACTACCGAAATTAAAGTTATTTTTCACTTTGCAGTGTTTTTGGGAGTCGGTTTCTAATCCACAGGTTTCCTGGAAACGAAATATGAAAGAAGAAATAGATAGAAGCTAAAAATATAAACCATATACAGAAAATGTGGCATATCTGCTCCATGCACTTTGACGAATCTTGATTGACATCGACTATGCTGGTATATTTTCAAACATAAATTGCATTGCATAAATACTTTTAATATGAACATCTTGTTAAATACGTATTGTATTGGCAGTATTTTGAATTACAATTAATTTAATTAGGAAAAAAGTAATTTATTTATGTGACTATTTTTTTTTTCAGCTTAAGTAAATTTGTTCCTCTCATCAATGTTCCTCACAACAACTTTCTTCAAGTATAACGGTAAGAATACATTTCAACTGTTACTTAGTGTTGTTTTAAAGAATGTCTTATTTATTTTTAATAATTGAAAAACCCTGGAATTGTTTTAGATTACTAATAAAATAAGCAAAACTGTTTTTCGTGAAAAACAAAATAATTCGAATTCGACTTGCCCATTGAATTTGCAGTTGGGGGAAGAAAATTTTGCCAAAAATGTGCCATCTGCAAAGGTAAACTGACTAGTTTTTTTCCTTAAAAATCTGATAATTATATATGTTTTTTCTCTTAGTTCCCAACTAACTATCTTCACACAGAACTTAATCTCGTATTTTAAAGTCAATGAACAGTAATAGCTACTTAGTCAAAATCTTTTTTTTAGTAAATATAGTGATATAAAAAACGGATTATGATAATTTTATTACGTTTAGTAAACTTCCCAAGGGGACTGGACTTGTTTTATTTTTTAATGCTGTGTACATATTATTTCTTCCTCTGCCCATCTGTCCAAATAAGGAGTTAAAGAATTGATTAATAATTATTATCTAATTACGACAGTTCAATGGTTAAGATATTATAATTATATATTAATTCCTATGTTTCAGATCCAGCCACCAAATGATAAAATAAGTTATCTCACAAAGAAATGTGATTTATTTAAGCAAATAGTGAGAAGTTTAAATGAAAAGGTTCGAAGACGGGATGCAAAAATTGCTCATTTTTCTAATATTATTAAAGACCTTATGAAAGGTAAATCCATAAATAATGAAGAAAGTTTAAATCTGGATGAATGTGCAGGGCCAGAAGGCTTTTTAAAAGGCAAATTGCCAAATCCAAAGGTCTTCCTTTAGAAAAATTAAGTACCCTGAATAATTAAGAAAAGCCCTTAGCTTCTGTTCACGAACTAATCTTGTAAGTTAGGTTAAGTACTAATATAGGACTAATAAATATTGTTACTAACCAATTGAGTTTAGTTACTTGTAATAATAATTGAATTGAATAAGATAATTTTGTTCAGAAAATAATAAATGTTTTTTTTTTTACATGAAACAATGTTATTATTTTACGTCCACTGCTGGACATAGGCCTCCCCCAAGCGTCGCCGCACTGATCGGCTCTGTGCATCTCGCAGCCTTGACCAGATTGTCGTTCCACCTTGTATGAGGCCTTCCAACGCAACGTCTTCCAGATCGCGGTCACTACTCTACCACTTAGCCGTCTGCCTTTCAAATTTCTGCCGCAAACCAGCTGTGCATCCGCTGTCGTCTTTTGGTTTTAAGAGAAACAGAGCCAGTGTAAGAAAAGGGACGATGAAACATGAAAGACACACATACAAATATACATAAATACTAATCGAATACAGAACCTCCTTTTTTGAAGTCAGTTAAAAATTAAACAAATTCTTGAAGGTTATCGTTAACAGCTGCTCATGTTGCCAGCAGTTACAACACAACAAATGGCAGCCATCTTATGTGCCCGACTTTTGTAGGTATTCACGCTAATTTCGTAGTTAGGGCCAGTCCATAGGTATCCAAGTCAGTGCATTTTTCCTATTAAAATTGACTTTGACATTCAACTTACTCATCTATCATTTTTAAACTGCCAGCTATGCAAAGGAGGCCCAATACCTCAACACAAAACCTATAAAATTCTACACCAACAGATTATACTATAAGCAAGGCTACCAACTGAGAAGTAGAAAACATGCGATCGACCGATCGACCGAGTACCTATCGATACAAGTACTTACTTTCCGGTACTACTTGTTACTCAGTGCAAGGATCTTATACCTACTAACTGGATTGCTTACGAATGATTCAAAGAATACAGAAAGTCTTTCTTAGCTGTTAAACAATAGAGTATAAACTTGCACGCATAAAACTGAAGGAACTTTTCGTTCCGAGCGAGACAGTGCGTGTGTGGACTGTGTCCCTTTCTTCTGTGTGTCAGATTAAAAATATTTATTTCAATGGTAATTTTTTCGACCGGTCTGTTGTAGTAATAACACCTAGTTTTAAACTTCTTTGGAATTCTATCTTTAAAATGAATAACCATTATTACTGTATGCATATTAATGAAAATTAAAGTTATTTTACCATGCAAACACAAGATGTTTAAACTAAATAAAAATGGAATTTGTAAGAATTAGTAGTGATATATTATACTATACATGGCAATTACTACGTTGCCGTCTGACGTTTACTTGACATCTGTATGTTTGTAAATTTGCATTATATTTAATTTTGTGAGTTTTCGTAATATTAAAGTACAAGATACTGTAACCATGGTAAGAACGTGTTTTGTGGTTAATTGCAAGAGTGAAAAGGGTACCCCGGGTCTGGAATTTCCTTTTTTAAGTAAGTTTTGTGACTTTGTTTACAAATTGCATTTAGGGTGACTATGTTTTCAATGTAAAAGTGGATGTTCTTCTCTTTATTCTTCTTATTTATTATTTTTCTTTCTTCTCACTATATATTATTTTTTGTTATTTTAAGCTTTCCTAAAAATGATGATCTTCGAGACCGGTGGCTCAGTGTTCTACACAGAAAAAGGTCAGAAACGGTTCCAAAATTTGTAGCCGCCATTTCAAGCCCGAAGAAATATTGCATTTCGAAACAAGATCAAATGATGCAATTGCATCCATTTTCCCTAAAGTAAGTTATCAATCTTTACAAATGACATGAAGATCACCGTTCCGAAATAGAATATGAGCATAACAAGATGAATTTTCATTTTGAATCTATCTTAACCATTAATACCTACTAAAATTTTGTTCTCATCAATCTATTATTATTTTAGATTCCTGTTAAAGCGAAACAAATAAATGTTTTAAGTACTATAATATTGAAACCCACTAAAGAAAAGAATATACAACCTGTTCTGGGCACATTCAAAGATCTGGTAAGTGAATGTTATGAAAGGAGTCAAATTAATAAGCATAAAAGTCGACATTTTAGTTGATTTATTTACTTTTGCTTAGCAAATTGATGGCAAAAATATTTTATATAATTTTGGCCAAAAACTCAGCTACGCAAACTTGCTTACAAGTGTAGTTTATTATATTAATAATTACTTATAACTTAATTACTTAACTTTTATCCACTGCAGTTAGTTAATGTCGACAAATATTAATAATAATTCATAATTTAAAGATTATTTCCATACTTTTAACTAATAATAGTGTAATACATTTTTTAGGGTTGTGTGTCAAGCCAATCTTGTAACAAACCTGCAGCTGCAACATATGAGGAACTAGAAAATATAGAACCAACCTAATAATAATAACCTTATAATTGTCATTCGTTCTGCCTCCTTTATGTTTAGAATTATGTATGTTAATAATATTAATTTCTAATCTTAAATAGCACATGTGGTGTTAGCCTGTAATTAATTTTTACACTTATAAATATAATATGACTGTTTCATACAAATATATAGTGTAAACAATTGTAGGTTAACCTAAATAAATATATACACAAATAAATTATATCTCTTCTTTTATTCTTTCTATTTATAATAATCGTTTTTCATGAAGGGTTTTAGTAGTTTTAATTTATACTAATATTATAAAGAGGAAACCTTTGTATTTTTGTATGTTTGTATTGAATAGGCTCAAAAACTACTGGACCGATTTCAAAATTTCTTTTACCATTACTTAGAGGGATTCTTCCGAATCCGTTTATCCCGGAAAATAGATAGGATTTTTCGTGGTAGTGAAAATTGTGGAGTAAGGCGTCGAAAAAACTGCCGTACGTTAACGATTCTCGCGAACGCTGCCTATATTTAATATAAACATTGCACCCGTGCGAAGCCGGGGCGGGTCGCTAGTTATTAATAAACACTGCATCATTTTATTTTTAGTCTACTGGTTCTGACCGTACAAGTGTCGAATAAACGTAGATTACCAATTAATGCACGTTTGTTTGGACGTCTATACCACTGCCTATCAAGGCCAAGCCTTCGAAGAATTGCCAGCTGGTGATTCTGTTATTAATTCAATCTGCAATAATTGTATTTGTATCATGGGTCTTAACCACTTTAAAAGTTTATAATTCAACGCAATAAAGTCTGCTTAAGAAAACCAATTTTGCATTTAGTCTGCATAACGAAGCGTTTATTATAGAAATTAGCGCGCTCAATATAAGTTCCTCAGATATATATTGAGAACTAGCTTTTCGCCGGCGTGGAATTCTGTTATATCGCGCTACCGAGCAACTGTTCAAAAATCTGTGATAGAAAGAACCCTATATAGTTCCCAGGGTTTTAAACTATCTCCATGCCAAATTTTTTCAAAAGCGGCTCTGTGATTTAACCGTGAAAGCGTAACAGACCGATACAGACCTTTGTATTCATAATTGAATTTATTTATTTGTTTCTATTTAATACGTTGTTAAGAAAAAAACCGGCCAAGTACGAGTCGGACTCGCGCATGAAGGGTATTTTTATGGGTAGGTAATGAGTGGTACGGAACCATTACCTATAATAAGCGCGAAAAAAATCACAACTGTTGTATGGGAGTCTCCCTTAAATATTTATTTTAATTAATTTTTTGTATTTTTTGTTATAGCGGTAACAGAAATACATCATTTGTAAGGTTAATTATAAGTGTTTTAAAAAACCTGCAAATATTGCATCAAATAAAATTGTCCTTACGTTTATCGCGAATTGATATCCACACTACTAGAAAGAGATAGCTAGGTCCTTCGAGGGTATACTCTTCGGAACGGATTTGAGCTTCGCGTCCGCATTCCAGTTTAGGTACAGTACAAGTTCCTTGACTCAGTGCTAAAGTATCGAGTACAAAAGTACTTCGTATCGAAATAAAAGTATCGAGTAGTTACTTGTATTTACTCGTATCGTTTCATCCCTATTAATATGTATAGATATAGCAAATTAGTAAAAACTTGAGAATGTCTGGACGAATTTGTAATTATTTTTAATTTTTCGTTGATGTCGTGACAGTCTTGAAAAGCAAGAGAAAATCGGATGATAGAATTAATAATAAATAAACCGGAGTCTACATGAGTGATAAGAAAGTTAAATTAAAATATTAATATTAAAAATAATTTTAAGTTATGAAAACTGTATCTAAAAAAGATTTAAAACAAATTAGGAATAACAAACAGTCACATGAGAAAATATACACAAAATATTACAAAAAAAAAACAACAATTATGTAACCAACAACTTTATCCACAACATACACTGATACCTCTGATGATACATTATGAGAAACAGAGTACGCGCTAAGAAAAATCAAAACATGAAAAACAAGATGTTACGCAATTTTAAAGGTAGTAAATGTTTGGGTGTCGCTGACGTTATTATGTTTAGCCCACAGATAACTTTAAATAAGTCAGATAGTTTTGCCATGGTATTGTATGCACGTGGTCTTTACCTTTGGGGTTGCTATGTTATGGATGTAATTTTTAAATTTATTGTGTCATTGCAACACTGACTTTGACAGTACAATTACGAAAACACAAGCGCATAAATGTCTCCCCGCGATATTTTCGTAAGAAATGACTTCTACAAATGATGGAAAAGACGTGAAAAGTAATCAAACAAGCGGCCCAAAAGGCAAAACATATTACATTGAACTTTATAAGGTAAGTTTTATTCTTATAATCATCAAGATTACTGTACATAACGCGACGCCGTTGTGCTGGTAAAGTTCACTGTGGCCGCCATATTTGTCTTGTATAAACTCTTGTTTTCGTATATTTCGGTGATCTGTTCGCTATTTTCGCCAAAGTACACGATTTACTTCTAAAACATTAAGTTATTAAAAATAATCGGTCCGTAAGAAGTTGATGGAATGCCCGAGTTCCGTAGATGCCGCAAGTGTATGCACAGTGAAAAATCATGGTAGCTATAATTATTATGTTTCAATAATAATGGAAAATAATGTCTATTTGTGAGGTGAAACATATTTTTTGCATCCTAAGTTGTTACATTTTTGTTATTGGACGTTTTAATGGTAATTGATATGAATGACCATATTCCTGTAATCATCAGTTGATAATAGTGGTGGACAGCCATATCATAACATCGGGGAGTCACGTAGCTTCTCAATGTTTATTTTATTAAACAAATTTGACGGTTCTATTTTTGAATCGTTGCACGTGGGAGCTATGAGTTTATTAGACACATCAGCTGTTTGTCGAGATTAGACTTGTAGACCTCACTCTGCCCTGTCTCGCATTTCTAAGTACTAATAAAAGTGTTAATACAATATTCTGACTATGCACATCTTAGCGGGTTCAGATTTCACTCTGGGTATTTTTATTTTGTCATGTCCGCAGATGGGATTCATGAAAAGTTTTTGATATCATACTTGAATGAATTTATTATCATGCATTGTTTTTAATCATTTTTTAAAATATATCTCTTCAACATGAAAGTTTCTACTTTATAGCAGAATTATAAACAAATTTTTTGACTCTCAGAAAGAGTAGCAATATTTAAGAAAATTAAGGATAGGAAAGCAAGTAGTAGTTACTAACATTCTCCATTGGTGTAATTGCTGCAGGGTGTTCCAATGCGAGGATAAACAAATAAATAATATGGGCTCTTAATTTCTCATCAAAATATTCACATAATTATCATGAAATGTTGTAACTACCAAGAAGATACCTTACCAATTTTTCTTATCTTGTGGTATTAAATGAAAATCACCCATATAAACTGAAAAATACAGTTCAAATTTGTTTTCAAAGCATTGTCATAACAAATAGGTGTGCCAAATTCCTTATCACTTGAATGATAACATACCTATTGTTACTTAATTTTATTGCATGTCTGTGATGAATGATGATTCATAATTAAGGCGATAGTTTTAAATTATTAGTAAGGCATTGTGGGTGAGTATTGTCAAGATCTATGAAATGATTCATAATTATGGCAATAGTATTAAATTATTAATAAGGCATTGTGGGTGAGTATTGTCACGATCTATGATATGTAATGTGCAGGGGTATACTGAAGAGGAAAAACAGTTTTCCGACTTTGTTGATATAATATTTTGTTATACGGTTATTTTATTAACATTAAGAAATATCAGAACCAAACATTATTTATTTGCAAATAGCAAGAATAGCAAATTCATTATTATAACAAAACCATAATTTCACTATTTATCAACTATGTACATTTCTAACTATTCTAATTATAATCTTTAACAACAAGACTACCTAATCCAAAAAGATTAAGCAAATGTGTACAAAATAGTGTTGAATTAATCCTAAAAAGTCACAGTCTAGTAACTTTCCCAAAACTTTAGTCAATTTAAGGGAAAGGGAAGGTCGCTGACCTTATCTTCAAGAACACTGACTTTGCAACTACCAAACAACATTGACTTTTTCACTATTATAGATTTAGGTTAAAACTGAAGTTATAGTGGATTGGTGATTAATCTTATGCGTGTATTGAGATGCTAGATGTACTTAAGAAATTATTATTGAAAGATATTAATTTGTTACCAATGCATGTAAGCAATCTTTTGTTAATGAATGACTGGCACTTTGATTGTGGCTGTGTCTACATGTATTTCGTATTTGTTGCAAGTGGTCAGCATAATCTTCTCTTTAGATCACTCTCTTTGATTTAGTTATTTTATTTTTATATTAACTGTGCTCTGTCTTTGCTATAATTCTAGTAATTTTTGTTGGATAAGTGAGTGTATCATTTACATATTTGTACCAGTTACCTAGGTAAAAATAACATATTATCAATTTTTTTGGTCAGTTTAAACAAGATGTCTGATGTAGCCTATCTAATAGAAAAAAACTGAATCAAACTTAGGTCATTCTCTTCATGAGTTCAAGTTCATACAATCCAAATGAATAAAATGGTATGAGAATGTAGTTTGGTGAATGCCTGAGGAGAGTCTTAAGGACTTTTAAGGGAATCATTACAAGCCTTTTTCAGTTTCTGTATAGAATGCAACTTTAAATTGTATTTTCTGATACAAATCTTTTGAAACTTAAATAATTAGCTGTATGTATTTAACATAACAATGATGACAGTTCAACATGGAAGTTGGATGCATTTTAAATAGTTGTTTAATATATATTTGTATATCCTGATTGAATAGTAATCATATCAAACACTAGTGATAAGAGATAAAATTCCGCACCAAACTGCTGCTAACTTCTCTTTTCATAATTAATAATGTAAATAAATAATGTATTAATTATATGTATATTCAGCTGATTTGTTAGTCTTGATTTATGTATTTACATATTAATAGGTTATACAGAACATTTTTTTCTTGTTTTAAGTTGTTGTAGGTATGTGAAAACTGAAAATAGACTTGATTTGTTTGGTTATTGACTAATTATTTTCTTCTACTACAGATTTCATTACGTACATTCACATTCTGCTTTGTGTCTTTTAACATATATGGGTGTTATTTTAAGACTACTGTTTCGGTTTAACCTAATGGTTAAGCCGAAACAGTAGTCTTCAAATAACACTTAATCAAAGTTAGTTAATTATTTTCATATGCAAATATAAACCTTAACTATAATTAACTGAGGATGCTGTTAAGCTATGCAGGTTTTATTGAACATTGTATTGTTGAGGATATCAAATTGTTCTTACCAAGATGTTGTAAGGGTGGGATCCTTTATGCAAATAAGTTACTTCATTCTATAGTTTCACTGCGTTTTATGTCATTCCAAAACCCTTTACAAAATTCTAAATTGATCTAATACATGTGTGATAAAACTTGGTAAACTGCTCTAAAAATCTAAACCATATGATCAATCATATTCAACTGACTTCGACTACGACTATATCTCCAACTAAAATATTTTCTCCTTGACTTTTCTTTTCATCTATCTTGTCACATTCAAAAAACCTTCCTAACAACATTTTGGTTTTAAATGCCATAGACTTAAAATACCTGCCAGTAAACCATAGACATAAAATTCCATAAAACCAATATTACAACATCCCCTCTGAATTTTATGTTTATTGCAATTAGAATAACATCTATATAATTCCTATCAACTCATTTTAAAAACCCAACTCAATTAGTTATGTAAGGTGTTTAGATTAATTCATTCAAAAGTTTGTTTGTTGTATTTAGTTAAGTTGGGTGGTTTAATTGAGTTGGGTTTTTAAAATGAGTTGATAGGAGTTATATAGGAGATGTTATTCTAATTGTAATAAACATAAAATTCAGAGGGGATGTTGTAATATTGGTTTTATGGAATTTTATGTCTATGGTTTACTGGCAGGTTTTTAAGTCTATGGCATTTAAAACCAAAATGTTGTTAGGAAGGTTTTTTGAATGTGACAAGATAGATGAAAAGAAAAGTCAAGTAGAAAATTTTTTAGTTGGAGATATAGTCGAAGTCAGTTGAATATGGTCGATCATATGGTTTAGATTTTTAGAGCAGTTTACCAAGTTTTATCAAACATGTATTAGATCAATTTAGAATTTTGTAAAGGGTTTTGGAATGAAATAAAACGCAGTGAAACTATAGAATGAAGTAACTTATTTGCATAAAGGATCCCACCCTTACAACATCTTGGTAAGAACAATTTGATATACTTTAACAAAAATTATATAGATAAATGACTCATTTAGGTTTTTCCTATGTTATTTAACATCTTCATACCTATTTTGATGAATTGCATCTTTACCTTAAAAGGAAAAATATATTTAAATATTATGTGGTACATGTGTAAGGTGAATTAGAAATAGAAAATCATTGACCTAGACACATCAGCCCTAGGCCCACCTAGCGGAGCTCTTAACGGCAAAAATGGTCCTAGAATCGCATGACAGGGCTGCGGCAGATCTTAAAGATATGGCGGGATGACGTGTGTTTCTTCCCCAATTTGGGAAAAAAGAAATTATGGCCTTTGTCCAGCCATGGGAAAGGTCATGTTTGGAATAATGATATTGTTTAAGATGTTTTTTTAAGTTTCTCAACAACTTTATTACTAGAAGAACCTAGCTCCTTGACTCGTGAAAAATACGTCGTTATCCGCAATCGCAGCTTCTTGGTTTGTAGGGATGCCCAGCGTCGCCACATTCATAAATCTGTTGAAAATCTGGCTAAAAACTGGAAATTTCTTAGAACAATGGGAGTTAGAAAATCACGTCAAGAGTCTATTCCTAAAGATGTAGACCTTGAATCACTCAATCAATATTTTGCCAGCTCTTTTAACTTCAGCGGGGCTGTTAAAGCTAAAACTCTACTTAATTTTTCATCACTTCCTACTCCCGATTATTCTCCTTTTATTTTTAATCAATTTACTAGTTGTGATGTTAAGAAGAGCTTGCTATCTATAACCTCAATTGCTGTTGGTAGTGACTGTATTAGTCGTCATTTCCCATATCCTCAGGCGTTTCCCATCTTTGTGAAAAGAAGCTCAGATAACTCCTCTCCCTAAAACGTGTAATCCTGTTTCTTTCTCTGATATCCGCCCTATTTCCATTTTACCGTTCTTATCCAAAGTCCTCGAGCGCCTTATCCACAGTCCGGGTTTCGTTCAGGATATAGCACTACCACAGCTCTTGTTAAATCACTGACGATATCAGATCAGTTATGGATAATGGGAAGTTGACGGTCCTTTCGTTACTGGACTTCAGCAACGCTTTTAATACTGTCGATTTCGATGTCCTGCTCGGTATTCTCCGCTCTCTTAACATGTCTCCAACAACGATTGATTGGTTTAGAAGTTACTTGTGTGGCCGCCGACAACGTATTTGCATTGAAGATTCATCATCTTGGTGCAATACCACGGCGGCGACGGCTCTCATCCTACCATCTTTATGCTGACGATTTGCAAATTTATTCGCAAGCTCCCATAGATGAACTGTCTGAGGCGGTGATAATAAATTGTGAATAATGATGACTTAGCACGTATTTCTCAATGGAGCTTGGATCATGGTTTGAAGGTTAATCCAGCGAAAATCCAAGTCATTGTGGTTGGCAGCTCTAGAATGCGATCCAAAATTGACTAGATGAATCTTCCCCAAATTGTTTTTGATGTTGCAGTAATACCTTATAGTGATGTAGTGAAAGACTTGGGTATTTACATAGATAAGGACTTGTCTTGGTGTCCCCAGTTGCAAGAATTGAGTCGCAAACTGTTTGCGTCTGCGGGGTCTTTGCGCAGACTGCGCAATTTACTGCCAACTGCTGCTAAAACTGCGCTCGCCCAATCTCTCCTTCTCCCTATTATTGACTATGCTGATGCAAGTTTTCCAGACCTCACTGAAGTGCAGCTAGATAAGCTTGAGCGACTCCAAAATTTCTGTATCAGATTCATTTTTGGTTTGCGCAAATATGATCATGTTTCTGAGTTTCGTATTAAGCTCAAGTGGCTGCCTATCCGTCTTCGCCTGAATACGCATATTTTATCATTACTTTACAATATTCTGTAAAAGGTATTTGAGGTAAAAAGGAATTCTTGGATTGAAATCCAAGAAATCCCTTTTACCTCAAAGAACTTTTTAAGTTCCTTCATGACACACATAGGTACTAGAGATTTAAGATCATCGGTAAAGACACTTTCATTGCCTGCACATTCCACAAAAAATTATGATGATTCATCGTATACTGTGCAGGCTACTCGTCTGTGGAATGCATTGCCGTTGTTAGTTAGACAAGCGCAGTCTTGCTGATTTTAAAAGCTCTGTTGTCAATCATTTTTTTATACTCCTATGATTATAACTTATATAATTTCTCTCCTTATGACATTTATATATACAAAACACATATTTATTTATACTTATTTATGTATCCTATCCTACTAATATTATAAATGCGAAAGTTTGTGAGGATGGATGGATGTTTGTTACTCTTTCACGCAAAAACTACTGAACGGATCTGAATGAAATTTGGTAAGTAGATAGTTGGCAGCCTGGAATAACACATAGGCTACTTTTTATCCCAAAATTCCTACGGGATCGGGATTTGCGCGGGAAAACCTTCCCACGCGTACGAAGTCGCGGGTAGAAGCTAGTTGTATTATATATATACTAGATATCCCGGCAGACCTCGTTCTGCCCTATTTCTCTAAAACAAAGTACCTAATATTGATTTCTAACGTTCCATTTCACTGTTTGTGGCGGATTATTTTGAAAATTAGCTTGATTTATAGCGTTTCGAGTTCTTCGACCCAAATTGCTGCGCCCGCGTCTTATAGGTGGCATGGGTCTAAATGTAAACGCTTTCAACAAATAAACACACAATTGGTTGTCGAAAGAAACGAAAATTTTATAACAACCCAGAAAATGCAATGCACTGAGGAAATACGTCAGTTATTTGTTTTTTTTTTTAGTTCAATCATAGATAAAATAAATAACTAGATATGGTCAACAGACGAAATTATATCGGAACCGTGTGTCTCCAGTTAGGCGCTGGGCGGGGCAACAACTACACATGCAGTTTAATAAAATCAATAGATACGCACTCGCACTCACACCCGCATTTCTTGAATCAGAACGTACTATACAATCAATAATAAACATTATTCTGTCAAACACAGCGTGTATTTACCATGCACCGTAGAACTTACCCACACAAATACATCGGTCGCTATCGTTGTGCTGTGCAAAAGCAATTTATTTTACATATACGCTAGTGATTGACTAAATCGGAAAGTTATCGATTCTTCCATTTATTATTGTACAATTTTTTTTGGGCACCTGAAAAAAAACCAAATAAAAAATGGCATGTCCAGAAAATATTACAATAACAATAAACATATTATTAAGAACATAACATTACATAATTATTATTAAGTACTACCTACTAAGTATTAAGGGCTAACCTGGCGCTTTCGACTTAAATCTTAATATTTAATTATCATAGTGATAGGTCAAATAGAAGTTGATGTTAACTTACATTACGCTCTTGATCGGAACATACCAGCCGTATAGGTTGTATAGAATCCTGAAAAGTTGAATGACTGATTTTATGAATACCCTAAATCATGAGAATGGCTTTCAGTAATAAAATAAAATTCAACCCACTTCTGCAAAAATCAGTTGTACTCTTAATTTTAGAATTTTCCATTCAAAAATCCTGCGACTTTTCTTTAGAGACTAGAACATTTCTGAGTTGAAGTGAACCGAGCATATGGTGCTATTTTTTGTAGGGTACCAGTTAGGTGGCATGCCTGTGGCATCAATCCATTCCTTTTTTATGTTACCATCTTTTGGGAAACTGAAAAGTACGAAAAGCACTTATTTATCATTTACATACATCCTAAGCTACTTCTAAACGTCACCATATAATATTGCAATAATTACGTAACACACTATAAATCAAGATCTGAATGATTTTGACGTATATTGCTAATGCATTGCTTCATATGTTCGAAATATTGGTCTGCTCAACAACGTAAATACCGCAGTGAGTGTTGTTGATTTAGCATAATGAAACCGATTCCTACTGTAAGTGTGTTACGCAATTACCCCGCAGGTAATAGTTTAGTAGGTTATAATAGGTTTTTGTTATAAGAAAAATCCTAGTTAGTAGAGAAATTGTTAAATATATGAAAACAAACACACATCCATGCATAACAAATAAATAGCATGAATATATTGACTTATTTTAAGCTCAATTCACAAATACATTATCTGAACCATGCCGATTATTATAACGCATTCGAAGCTTCAACGGAAGCAAAATACAAAAACCATAAAAAATAAAGAAACAGCATGAGGATAAGGCATAACATACGATAATTCTAAACCGAAAAACACCACCGATTATTAACCTAAAATTAAAGTAACTTACTTTACGAATATTGGTTACGCATTTCTCTACTACTCTGTAAAAAAATCAAAATAAGTAAAAAAACATTATTTACATCGATCTTCCAACCAGGCTAAAACGGTTGACAGATTGAAAAATAAACTATTGTAGCGACGGCGACGTCGGAACTCCTTACGCATGCTGCGGGCGTAAAATAAATTGTTTATTTTTTTTTACTTTTTTGTACACTTGACTTTACAACGTATTTTTATTTCTGTCACCTCATGTAAAATACAAGTTAAACATATTTTCTTAGAGGTTTCCGTATGTTATAAAAAACTTTTTACCAAAAAATTAAACAGACTCCCAAATAACACTGCAAAGTGAAAAATAACTTTAATTTCGGTAGTCGGTGTCTTTAGTTTTGTATTTTCGTTTTTGGCACCGACTTCCGAAATCAAAGTTATTGAGTAGTTCCAGTGGCCATCTGTGGTCTTCATCATCAGGTCCACTTCACAAATGGTGCTTTTCGAATGCAACTACACAAGTTACTTTAAAAATACTCAAATCTATAGGTGTGCCTATAATATTTGAAGAGTTCCCTCGATTTCTCCAGGATCCCATCATCAGATCCTGACTTGGTGACAATGGGACCAATTTCAAAGTATACCCTTTCAAACAAAAAAATAATTTTCCAAATCGGTTCAGCCGTCTCCGAGTAATCGGTGATCATACATAAAAAAAAAATATACGCGTCGAATTGATAACCTCCTCTTTTTTTGTCGTCGGTTGAAAAACCCCTGAACTATAATAGCAATATTTCATTCGTCAATCGACATTGCTGTCGATAGCCTACGTTAGTGGATCTGCACAAGCACATCACTAATTCGTCGCAAGAAGTGGCGGCCTCACTACGCGATGAATCCGCGTAATACAGTTTCGTATGTTATGTTTTCATTGCTTGTCCAGTTACTTAGTGACGAACTCAGGTAGTGGTTAAGGAGCAATGTATTTATAGCAAAAGGAGTACAGTCGCTCTGATATTTGAAAACAAAAATAACATAGTAAAACCAAGAAATATTTTACGATTTATTGTTTTTCATGATTTTAAAGACAAATATTGTAAAATACTTGTACTTACATATGGTAAGTGATTCCATGATTCACATAGATTTGATTTTGGCTTCGGTTTTTACAAGATACCACAGAACAACTCGGCATTCATATATGTTATCACGATCGCCGTCGAAAGCGCATTAGTTCGCGGAGACGGCCATTTGCCTGTGACATGAGCCCTGTGGCCATGTCGCGCGGATACCGATACGCCCCCTTACCACTTCTCCTGTATTTTTGATTTCTGTGAGTTCAATTTACTTTAAAAGAAGGATTCTTAGTCCATGCAGCCTCTTTCCATCCAAAATACTGCACCAACGCTTTTATTCTTATCACTTTTTCCTTCATATTATTTACGATTACTTTTTTTATTTAATCATTAAGATTTATATGATGATCGTTAAGTAAAATAACACAAATTTTTACACAATAAAAATTACTATAAAACAGATTTGAGGGAACTCGTTATATTAGCATTAATGAATGCAATGACATGCAACCTCTAATCAACTAGGCATACCAAATGCATACCAATGATAATCCTAACGCGCCTTGGTTTTGCTTTGATGGACTCAAATGTCTGACAGCTGGGGACAGAGTGGTTTGTATGGGAAAAGAAAATTGATGTTTTTACTGTTTTCCTCATTTTTTTTTACGTTTTTCTCTCCATTAAACCCTTCCTTAGACTTCACACAAAAAAGAAATCAGCCAAATCAGTTCAGCCGTTCCCGAGTTTTGCGCTTAGCAACATATTTAGTTACTTTTTAGGGTTCCGTAGCCGAATGGCAAAAAACGGAACCCTTATAGTTTCGATATGTCTGTCCGTCTGTCTGTCTGTCTGTCCGTCTGTCTGTCTGTCCGTCCGTCCGTCCGTCCGTCCGTAGGTCACAGCCATTTTATTCCGAAACTATTAAGACTATACATGTAAAACTTAGTAGGTAGATGTATTCTGTGAATCGCTTGCCGATTTTAAGAAAAAAATTGAAAAATATTTAAAATAAAGGGGGGTTCCCATACATGGAACTAGAACCCAAAATTTTTTTTTCACGAAACCTATGCGTATGTGGTATCTATAGACAGGTCTTTAAAAATGGTATAAGGGTTTCTAAAACCTAAAAATATAATAATGGACTGAAAAATCTAAAAAAAATATATGTCTGTAGATCTTAATGTAAACTTTCAACCAAAATTGGTTTGAACGAAATCGGGTCAGCAGTTTTTGAGATACAGCATATTTTCTGAAACCGCAAATATAACTTTGTAATTCATACAAACACTATGAAGAACAAAGTTATTTAGCGTAGTTGTAAAAATGTAAATAAGCTAGTTTTAAGGAATTTTTAAGGTTTTTTTTATTCGTCAAATAAATATATATATTATATTATTATAGTTACTACGGAACCCTTCATGGGCGAGTCTGACTCGCACTTGGCCAATTTTTGTGTATGTTATACATATACTTGAAGTAGGTACACTGATTTTCCCCTCCCCTATTTGTTTTATTTTCTTAAAATCCATCCAAAAGTAGTCTAGAAGATATCGCTATCAGCGATAAGACCGCCATTGTAACCATATTTTGCAGTATTGTAAATCAAGTAGGTGTTTAAATTTATTCGTGTACAATAAAGATTATTCTATCTATCTATCTATCTGGAAGACTAAATAGGGGAAACTATCAAGTTATTATACTTAAAAATAATATTATGTATTTACGATTACATTCATAATATCATGATAAATTATCAGTTTTAACTTTAAAGTCAAAGTAAATGCTTGTCAAAAGATAATTCCATTCAAGTTTCAAGAATGTCAACTTAATGTTAACTTTCAATTGTTTTATAGATACTTAAAATCTAATGACAATGGATTCTGTGTATTCAACTTGCATGGAATTATCTTTTGACAAGCATTCAAAACAAACTATATAGCCACTTGGACTTAGCACTTGATGCAACCACTTGGATTTTTATCATTATCACTAATACTTTTCTATGGTCAGGCCAATGTCTTTCTGTCTTTGATAAAATGGATTCCAGTTATGAAAGACAGAAGTCTATACAAATAAAAACCGGTCAAGTACGTGTCGGGCCACGCGCAGTGTAGGGTTCCGTAGTTTTTATAACAGCCAAGTGCGTGTCGTATTCGCTGACTGATCGTTTCGTACCATGTTCTAACTTAAAGCCAAACATGACTACCTAACTAATTTGACTTCCTATACAAATCCTCACCTGATCTGACAATTTTGCACGGAAAGTTTTATTTTTTTTTAGAGATTTGTATGAAACTTGTCATAGCCGGTGTTTTGAATTTAAATACAGACACAGAGCTACACTACTCAATCGTCACAAGAAACTAGCACGATACAACTGGCGCTTAGCGCCATCTATCGACATTTCTGTAGAGTTGTTCGAAATTTTCGAGTCAAATAGAGTTGATCGACTATTACTCGTAAACTTGTAAAGCCCACTTATGTGTGATAGTTTTCCTTTAAATTTCGTTATATATAGGTACTACTGCCGTGACATTTGAATTTCTAACTACAACCGTTTAGTTGATAGAGGGGGGGGGGGGGACACTTGACTCTAACGAAAATTGGTACTTTAAAGCTTGATAAGTCACGAACGGTTTACTTAATCAAAAAACAGTCTTCCCAAACCGCTAATATTTTTGAAAGACCTATCCAACGATATCCCACACTATGGGAAGAATGAAAAAAAAAAATATCATCCCACTTTACATGTATGGGAGGTACCCTAAATAATTGTTTTTTTCAAAATTTTATTTTACCACTTTTTTGGCGTCATTAACGTGTATACTCATGCCAAAGTACAACTTTCTAGTACCAAAAGTTTTTGAGCTAAACCGCGGACAGACGGACAGACAGACGGACATGGCGAAACTATAAGGGTTCCTTGTTGACTACGGAACCCTAAAAATGACATAAACCCTGTGTGTTTGGAATGGTCCCTGTGTGTTCGGAATGGTTAGGCCGAGGAGCATAGAGTAGGTTATCTAGGGCTTGCCATAGTTCTTACTAGATACCGCGGCCCCGGAATACGAGGGCAACTGAAGGAGCAGGGTGGGTTTTTAGTCCGTAGAAGTCTGACACTCCCTTCCGCTCCACCCACAACGGGCAGGACAGGAGTCATTTGATGATTTTCCCACTCAGAAAAAAAGGACTTGCCCCAGTTCAGCTAGCAGCTTCACTCATGATTTCAAGAAAACATTGTATAGCCAAGATTAACAATATAATTAGACTTTATTCACGGTTCAATTTTTTTACCAAAGCAAAAGATTACCTACTATCTGCTTCAAGTAATTAACATTATCTTTATGGCCTTTTATGATAGTCCAAATAAAAACAAAAGAATTATCTGTTTAAAATTGAACAAGTTTTAACAAATTCCTGAGATTTTGTTGAGAATTAGACCCTTCATTTATCAAATTATGACTTAATCCTGTGTTTTTTTTTTTATTATGACGTGTTTTTATTTTTATTGTTAGTTATTGGTCTTTTTAACTTGGCGTTTTATTTAGTCGCACTTGAGTATTGGCACGCAAAGATTGTTTGTGACATTAATATCTGTATTCGGTAATTTTCGAGTTCTTCTGAATATGGCAAAACGGAAACAAATCACGCTTGAACAGCTGAGTAAGTGTTATCGGTATTCTTCATGAGGTGTACCGCAAATCGCAGAAAAGCTTAGAGTTTCTTCTAAAAGTGTTCATGTGTTGAAAACAAGAAACTGGAAAAACTAAGACAGGAAAAGATCAAAAGAAAATCTGGCACGCCATCGAACTCACCTGACCTTTCTCCAATTGAACTTATTTGGGAGTTACTCGAGGGAAGCGTGAACAATAATTCTATGAGCTCAAATTATTTATGGCAACTATTATTGTGAAACAACTTAAATGAAGATTATTTAAAGATATCATTTAATAGAATGCATGAATTACCTATATGTGGTGAAAATAAAAGTAAAGGCGCTTTGAAACTGAATTTTAATTTAATTTTCACATTTGGCAAATTAATCACAGAACATGAAAAGGAGACATTGTACTCATCATTATGGACACATTTTAATACGGGACCAATAAACCCACCATACTTAACTAATAAGCTCAATTACAATCAACAATACAGGAATTCAGGTCAATCCTTAAGTTATAATATTATATTAATTGTGATATTACTTAACAATAATTGGGCTTAAACTGGCATGCCGTGCATAGGCTAATGTACTAAGTGTGGGTGGACACCAGGGTCTTTTCACTTAGTACATTCGTAACTTCTACGGACAAAAAGACTTGGGCAATACTTTCATCTTTCCTCAACAGATGGCGCATGTATAGCCAACTTACTCCTATAGAATTTTACAAAAATTCATAACAATGTTTTTTATTAATTATGTTTAAGCATTGAAGCTTATCTTTTAAATTATATGAAAAAGAAAATAAAATAAAGAAAAACAGTATCAATTATACTTTATAGCAACACTGTAAGAAATTAGTGTCGAATCCGTTTCTTTTCAAGCATTTTTTAAACAATTCCAACCTGTTTATTTCTTGGTTTATTTGCATTATTTCTGTTTGGTTGTTTTATTTTATTTACATAAATCTAAGTTTTACTAACATAACCTACGTCGTTACTTTGCCAATTTAAATACAAATTAAATATTAGCACTAATTTATGAACCTAGAGATAAAATGGAACGTCACTGGCGGCTAATACGGCTAGGGATACGATATCGAAACGAAAGTATCGATACTGTAATCGATACAAGTATAGTATCAAAAGCATCGATACCAATATAAGTATCGCAACAAAAGTATCGATACCATAAGGAATCGACTCTTTTTGCGAACTTTTATTAATAATGATTTTAAATGAATAAATCGCTGGACAGCAAGCTGGAACGCACAATCTTTAGCTAGAATATAGAGTCTTTATCATCATCATATCAGCCAAGGGACATCCATTGTTGAACAAAGGTCTCCAGCAGGGTCAAGTAACAACATAGGTCAGCCACAACCAATAGAATACAACAAACATAAATCTTAATATCATTAATCTGCTAGTTACTTTTTGATATGGATTTTTAAAGGATTTATTAGATTAGATGTTTCCGCCCGTTTTTATAGTTTTGAAACATATTTTACGAGTAAAACTGTGCTCGTGAATCTTTTGGAAAGACTTTCAAACATCACTTCTAATCAGGGGTAACATTTTTCACAAAAAACAAACACGGAATACTGCAAGAACTTACGTGAGCAACAACAGAATAAGAAGAAAGGTTACAAGACTATAATTCTACTCACATAAATTCAGTCTACGAGATACCATTATGATTGTTTAATAATTTCTATGTTCCAAAAATCTTGAATATAATTTATTTATTTTGAATGCCTACTATAGTGAGATAAATTATCACGATGAAGATACACAATCAGTTAAAAACTTTTCAAAAACAAATAATCGCGCAATGTGGCCACACTATTACAATTTTGGTTATGATGAGACTTCCCCAGTACTAGCTGATAGATACTACTTGATAGTGGTTTGCTGAAGGGTATCGATTACATGAGAAAGTGTCCATTCATGGTGTAGTATCGAAAGCAAAGTAATCGATTACAAAAATACTCAATATCGAAACGAAAGTATCGATACCAATGAGTAATCGATTCTTTTTTCCTATCCCTAAATACGGCCATGTTCGTTTTTTACCGTCATTGTCATTGGACTATCGTATTTTCCCGACCTTTGTTATGCGTTTTGAATTTTATATCTTACGACCTAGCTTTGTTTTATGGACTTTCGTGACTGTGTTTTGTTCTGTTTACCTGTGCTCTATCCTGGACTTCGACGATCGTACCTTGTTTGTTTGGACCCCGGCATTAGTTTTTGGATTTCGAATTTTTACAATGACGTCAATATATTATTCCAAAAGATGGTCTGTATGGTCTAAATAAAATTAAAAGGTGTGTAATTTTGTGTTTTATTCATCGAAACAATCTAAAACAACTTACAAAAAAAAATGTGAAATGAAACCCTGTAGACATGCATGCACACATACAACACAGATGACAACACGCACACATGCACAGAATAGATGTAACTTTGTCGTTAGTCACCAGATGGCGCGACAAGGTAAGCTAGGCTGATGACTCTATACCCTATATATAATGTACTCTGTGGTGGACACGCCCGACAAGGTAGCATGATCGGCCATGTGCATGTCGGACCACCGGAGTTTATGGTTCCGTAGTTGTACTTCTCGTCAACTGCGACCAAAAATCCCAAAATTTAATATTACAATCTGAAAGCAGTTAGTTCTAAGTAATTTTCTTTTGAGATTGTAACAAAGATTTATTTATCCAATTAATATCCGACTATCACTAATGACTTTGTTAAGCTGAAGTAGTGGTGATGATTTCCTTTTTAACTTTCTTATGTATAGTATCACTGTGAATACATTAATACCGAAAAAAACTGGGTGGTAGGGAGGACACATGGCTGACATAAATAAGTCATTTAAAAGCAACTATGTCTGAATCTTAAATTAATTTTGGCCGATCGACACCCCACACATAGCTGTATGAGAGATGGGAGATACCATAAATAAAATAAATTTGCCAGAACCTTTGTAGGTGTGATTAATCGTCGTACTTACTAATATTATAAATGCGAAAGTTTGTGAGGATGGATGGATGTTTGTTACTCTTTCACGCTAAAGCTACTGAACGGATCTAAATGAAATTTGGTGAGTAGATAGTTGACATTCTGGAATAACACATAGGCTACTTTTTATCCCGAAATTCCCACGGGATCGGGATTTGCGCGGGAAAAACTTCCCACGCGTACGAAGTCGCGGGCAGAAGCTAGTATATAATATTATATGAATAGACATGGCGAAAATATAAGGGTTTCTTGTTTTACTACGGAACCCTAAAAAGACAAAGCTGCTGCAGATTTTAAATAATGCTGTCACAATTTAGAAGATTTACTTAACTTTGGTACTTTTATTTATTGTTTTATGAAATAGGTAATAAGAACCATGACTTGTAGAAATTCGTTTTTGCTGAAGCCGGACAGTTTGATTGAAGCTAATAGTTCGAGACATTGCATATTTTTAGACGGTTATTACAGGATGGCTTTTATAATTATCTAAGTATGTAGTTTTGTTTTCTTGCTTTAAATGGGCAACAGCTTTTAACATTTTGATTGTAGATCTACGGTTAAGCTTGAAGGCGCATTACGTTGGCAGAGTAGACACCAGTTCTGTTACCAAATACATGAAATAAAAAAAACTTTTTGACACACAGTTAAGAACTGTCCGCTAGTGGTGTAATTGGCTAAATTGATAGATTTGGTATGGATAGAGATTGTGAAACTAAAATTTCACTTGAGGGCCGCGTGGTGGATACGGCCAATTCCCTCTCATAGAGAAACTTGTGTCCCAACAGTTTGCACGTTCTACAATACGCGCCACGAAAAATGAGACTCCGCTTTTATCTTAAACTTATTATTTCGTAATAAATATTATAATATTGTTAAGAATGTTAATCTAAATGTCATCGAAAAATCCCTGAATAGATACACAAATTATGGATAACTATTTCGTACATGACTACCTGCGCAAGCTCCCCACTATTGCCGTTCGTCAAGTCTCATTTTTCGTGGCGCGTATTGTAGTTTGATTATGTTGTATGTTATGTTATGAGTATGACTATAATATAATAAACGTATAACATTACGTCTGCATTCACCGTATCGATATGCAGAGGTGTACCAATAATGGTGTTAACACCCTATTAATACATTAAAGTAAGTTAAACTTCAGAGAATTAATAAACTAAGTTAAAGTTATGTAGTAGTCCAAACTAAACATGAGTTAGTGTTGTTTGGTTTTATTGTTAGTACGTGTATTTATAGTTTCTTGTTATGTATTCCAGTTTGAATGACATGATGTGTGTTTTATAAACTTATTACTTATTTGGATAAGATGGTTGTCGCATTACCTTGCTGGATACCTAGCTCTATTTATTAGACAGTCGTTATGATTAGCAATACGCCAGATTGTCGGATGCCAATCTTTCCAAGGACTATGTTGCAGTTGCCGAGGGGCAGACAGGCAGCTTCTTTATGTAAATCTAGCTATGTTCGCTTGGTCGGTTATTCCCGCTTAAATCTGGGAGAATTCCGGGATAAAAACTTTATATGGGATAAAATACTCTACAACCTCTATCTTCAACCACATTCCCATTAAAATCAGTTCTGCCATTCCAGAAACTAAACCCTGACAAATAGAAATACTGTTTTATGTTTTAGTATTGTGTGAATAAATAAGCACATGAGTATGAAAACACTTATTTTTTATTTTGAAATCACAGACAGGCAGTGCAATTTTATTTTTATGTACTTATAGACAACGGTATTTAGTATCCTGACAGATAAAACAGATTTAAGATGATCCTCTACTATCAATTTGACTTCGAATTGTTAAGATTCTCTATCTAAGTAGTGAAGTGTTACTTGTAATGTCTAGACTCGAACCATAATTAAAAAAAATTGTATAAAAAATGCCTCTAGTAAACTTAGCACTAGACTGAATCATACTGTTTTTTTTCTCAGTTTAGAAGATTTGTTTAATAGCTAAGATGACCTTGACCACAGTTTTTATGTATAACAAACAAAGATAAATATGACTGAATCACACCACATGTGTTTAAATAATATAGCTCAGTTGTATGTCTGTTATCAATAGTGACTTCCTGTCCATTCTTATAAGCTTGTTCCTCCACGGTTCACTTATCTGGATAGTCCTTATTCTTGAAAATAAATGAATCAATTTGAATGAATGAACTTTTGGAATAGGTTCCGAGGGGATGACACTGATGTGTGTGAAGTAGTGGCTAAGTAATAACAACTGCACTGTCTATCTTCATGGTTAAGAACGAAGGTCGGTGACCATCTTTATATATTGAGGTTCCTTCATGTCAAAGTTAAATCAAAAGTTCTTTATTGTGAAACAGTGGTTACTGGGTTGTAATTAGTTTTTGCGTGTTTTCGCACTGCTCCACATTAGGCATAGAATAGTTTGAAACAAAGTACACACTCTGCAGTTATTTGTACATGTTTGACAGTCGTTCTGGGTAGTCAGAAGCCAGGATATCTTACACCAGTCTTGCCAAGGGTGGTATCGTCCTCTTCAGCTACTGGATTGTGGAGTTCTAATAGGCAGTCGCTACACTAGTACTCGGCTTCATTTGGTTAGACTGAGAGCTGAACGCAGCATATACATACAGAAAAAGGCTAATCAGATAATGATTATGATTAATTAGACAGTGATTTTTCAATTTATATAGCATCTGAACACTTTTTCAAATGTTGATAAACATATTTAGATACCTTAAAGTTTGATTTGAATTAGTTCATTGAATAGGGTAGTTTCCTAAAATATTTTATTTAGTCCGTCACGTAGTTTCACAAAAAACATTAGACACGTATTTTTATTTTTTCACGTAATTGAAAAATTAAGACGATACAGTGAGTTGAAATTTCGCGTGACGTCACGCCTCGGTATAATTCTTAGCAATGTGTGACGTCAGCAGCCCCCACTACTACACACTACTTTGAAGCTTTCCATCTTTGTGAATTTTTGTTGACTTGAAAAAGCAAAAAATACGTGACCAATATTTTTTGAAAATCTACCTAATGGACCAAATAAAATAATTATTTTGTAACTCGGGAAACTACCCTATTGTAGGAATTTTCTTCTTTGTGTCAAACATCATGAGACGGTATTTTTTTCCACATTGACATTTATTTTATTTTATCAAAAGGTTACATTCTTCTAGTGATAAGGTAGCATGACACATCCCTATCTATTGATAGATAATGAGTATTACTATTCCGTTTGAATAGGTACTTTCTATGTCATCTGTGGATAGTAGTTGGGAGGTCTCCTAATTATGGCTTTAGTCTTCTAAATGATTCATCAATTTACCAGCATTGTTTGTAAAGAAATGTACATTTTAGTTCCTCTTTCAAACTCTGTTACTAAGTTCTGATCCGTTGCTTGCTGCTTGCTTAATATAGAGAAGCACTAATAGCGAAGCTCACGAATACCTACAAATCCCGAAGCGAGGCTTCAAACAACTGTCAGCGCTAATGACGGGGCTTAAGGCTTGTATTCATGCCAATAACCTTGACCATTTGGGCGGAGCTAACGACCCCTCTCCGCGCGTCAATCCGCGCAGCTCTCCGCTACCCGCATGCAACAGAAAAGAGAGGCGCGCTCGGCCCGCGCTTGCGCCGCCAGCATGCGTCGTCGCTTCGCCTTGTCTCGGCACAGAGTATCGAAATCACAGAAGGTCAAGTCATCGTGAAAGTTAAATTCATTTTTATTTGTACCGCATCAAAAGTGGTCAAATTTTGTTTTTATTTATTATCTATTGATATAGATGCACTTTGAGTATGTACTGTAGAAACTATACCTCTATTATAGATCAGCCTGGCTCGAAACATGAGGTAAACAACTTGATGTATCTTTTTAACTTAATTATATATAAATAAAAATTAATGGCTAAATGTGTTGCTAAGCGCAAAACTCAGGCATGGCTGGACCAAACGGATTTTTTTTCGAATATTCGTTATAGTCTGAGGAAGGTTTCTATTAAGAGAAAAATGGTAGGTAGGTAGGTAAGGTAGGTATGTAGGTAGGAACTTAGAGGAAGGTAGATAGGTAGTATAATTATTACTAGTGTATGTCATATTATTTGTTACATTTTTTATAAACAAATAGATTATAACTAAAATTCACTGAAATTTAACTTTCTTTCACCAAGTATTTTTATTCTTTTGGTTGGTTGAACTTCTTCATCCTCATTTATTTCTCCGTGTTCACATATATTTATTTTTAGAAATTTTGATAGCCATATAAAATCTTGTTCTATGTTTTCTTTTCGTCCTTCTTCGTTCTCGTTTCCTTCATTTTTCTCATCAATCTATTTTTCTTTCCTTAGTTCTATTTCCTTCTCTTTGTCGTTTTCTTCTTTCTCTTGTACATTATCTTAACTCTATCTCTCTATCTCAAATGGCGGCTTCGTCCGTACGAAGAGAAACCGGTGCATATCGGCTCAAGCCAGGCCTCGCTCAGACGAAGCGCACACACGCGCCTTGCTTGTAGTAGTGTACCTATCATAGCGCAGTTGTATGAAGCTTACCCTCTGTCCGTTTACTCTGTGCTATCTACTTTTATGCGAGGTAAGTAAAGCGATAGTTTACAATGAAATATGTAGATAAAACTTTAAACTTACCTTGATAATAAATGTATACCCTTTTGTTTGTAATATTTTTTTAGACCTCTCTTCATTCGTTTCTGCTTATTCCCATGTTTTACAAACTAAATTTAAACACTACTAAAACTGTAAAATATTATGAGTTTATAACACTGACACTACTTATAGATACATAGAATACTCTTTAACTTATAAAGAATCAGAAATAAAACTTTTTGACGAATCTAAAGTCGGTTCTATTTTTTGATAATAAGTTTTATTTCACGCTTTTTAGTGGGTCGGTTTGTAATTTATCTAGTTACAAAAGCCAAAATGTTAACTACTTATCACTTTTTACAAAATATTGCTTTTCCCGGTGTAGAGCTGTTAATTTTTGACGAGTTCTCCTGGTACATCACTATCAGCTCTACTTCACCATATGCATTGTGACGAGCATAAAGTGCTTAACATCTATATTCAAGTAATCTAATCCACGAAATACTTATTATTGAGTAGTTTCGATGGCCATCTGGGGTCTTCGTCATCAGTTCCACTTCCTCAAATGGTGCTTTTCGAGAGAAACTAAACAAGGTACTATAAGAAATACCCAAAACGCTATAGTTATGCCTATAATATTTGAAGAGTTCCCTCGATTTCTGCATGATTTCATCATCAGATCCAAACGTGACGACAATAGAACTAACTAGAATGTATACTCTTTCAAACAAAAAAGAATTTTCCAAATCGGTCCAGCCATCTGCGAGTAATGAAGTAACATCATAAAAAAAGTTCAAGACGAATTGAGAACCTCCTCCTTTTTCTAAAGTCGGTTAAAAAGCTATTCCACTATTAACAAAATTAATTTTTGCAGTAATATTTTACGATATTATTTCGTAGTGCTTGAGCTCTCGCAACGCGACGTACGTCCACCTAGCAACACGATGCGCCCCGCACTGAATTTGTGGACGAGTGCGGGGGTGATGTAAACGCAGTCTTTAATTGGACGCATTTTTAATTTATTGTAATAAAAATAATACATATTTGTAAAAAGTAACAAAACCAAATTATTTTCATTTGTATTGCAAAGCAGTAGTGTATTTTTTTATACTCTTTAGATAAGAAATTAAGGAGTAAAATGGTTTCATCTCAATGATTTGGAGGTGATTTGGCATTTTTTTTTCTTATTATGTGATACCGATAGAAAAATTGTGGCTAAACCAAATTACGGTTCATATCATGTAGATTACTAACAATTTTTTTCAAATGTAATTTCTCTGTAATTGCCGACGAAAAGTTGCTTCATCTGAATGCTTTTTTCAAGCTTTTTTCGAGAGAGCAGCCTTAATTTTATTGGGACATAGCCTGCCAGGGTTGTGAGAATGTTCTACCAAGATACCGCTAGCACGGAACGCAAGGGAAATTGAAAGATCGGGGTAGATTTATTGCCAGTTGAAGAGTGATACTCCCTTCCGCTCCATCCAGAGCGAGTGATTAATGATTTTCTCTCCTATTTTCGTTGGTATTCTTTTCGTACGATCAGTCCATTGCCTTCCGTGCCTCGGAAAGCACAAGTCGTTGGTCCTGGCTGTCATTTAGACATCTTTTTTAGTCTTTACGGGTAGTCAGAAGCCAGTAAATTTGACACTGGTCTAGCCAAGGGGGTATCATGTTACACAGTTACTGGGTTGTGCAGGTTAGATCGGCAGTCACTCTCTGTAACACAATTTTCAAAATAGTTGGGAAAAGCCTAAGCTGATGATGATGATCGTGCGATCAGTTCATTGGCTATAGTCAATTCCCCACTGGTTTGACTCTGTGCTTGATAGTTCATTGTAGGCTATCCAGGTTCAGGATATTGTGACTTCTGACGATTCAATGAGACAGGAATGGTAAGCTGCACTGCTAATTAATTTGTATGGTGTTGGAGATTTTTTTAGGCTCTTATATCGTTTTTCAATTGCTGAGTTACGAACCGGGGAGCATTTGCTATATGTTTGACAATCGAGTCATAATTATTATATTGGAGTCACAAGTGGAACTGAAGCTGGATACCTTATAATCATATATATAGGCTTTAGGATAGTTTTGTTGGTTAGGAATTTTCGCTTCACGTATCTATGCAACACTTCTTACCGATAATAACCCTACTAAATTATAAGTGAGTCAAAGTTGTGCTAACATTGGTTTTCCTTCCCCAGTCGCTCGAAGCGAGGCTGAGCAGCGACTGTGAGTTACGCGAACGCACGCAGCACCTGTGCGAGGCGTGGCGTCGCATTCACAGTCTCTGCCAGCACTCGGCGCCTTCGACGCACCTGCATCTGCTGAGCTGGCTGCAGAGGCACACCGCGAGGCTTGTGCTACAGGTAACACGACCTCCTTATAACTTTTTATGATTATATACAACGTGCAATTTAAAGGGTATATACATACCAAGTGCATGGCTTCTTTGGATGATAACAAACGATATGGCAAGGGTTTTGTAATCCTAAGTCTATGTGTGTAGAACTTATTACAAATTCCAATACACTGATACCAGAGACCGCATTTTCCAAATTAAGAAGAACGAAAAGAATTATCGTGTTATTGGCAAGTGAAGTGGAAAGTTATTGACCCTCGTAGTGCTGTGACACGTTTTGTTATGATTGGTATTCAAGAAATATATGAAACCGATAATTTGGTATCAATTCTTTGAGTCAGTTATTTTGAGTTGAATCTGTGCATAGACTCCATACCAGATGTTGTCTTCAGCCCTTTTGGATAGATATGGGGTTTCCGTTACACATTCTATATAATATATTTTTGGTATGTATTATGATAAATATGTATGTAAGTTTATTCTAGTTATCTATACTAATATTATAAAGCGGAAAAGTTTGTTTGTTTGTTTGCTTGAACGCGCTAATCTTCGAAAGTACTGGGTGGATTTCAAAAATTCTTTCTGATTATGATAGGCAGTTTCATGAGGAAGGTTATAGGCTATCTAGCATTACGCTACTCCTCTCGGTTTTCCTACAATAAAGGTATTGGTGAAGTAAGTCGGAAGAAAATATGCCGCTAAATTACTATAATCGCGTGAGCTGGCGAAATGCTGAGTTATACGTAAAGATCATGTACTACAAAAATGTAGGGTTTATGTAGATCTAAAAAAAAGTCCGCGGTACTGCATATCTAACTTTTATAAATAATCCACAATAAGGCAAATTATGTTAAGAAAATATTTAAAAAATAAGGAATGTCTTTGTAGTATTATTATTATGCGGCCATATTAATATTTGCGTTTGAAAGTAATTTCATCATCAAGACAATTTTATGAAGATTATCTTTGCCTTTTACAGTATATAATTTGGACTTATAGTTTAGGAGAAAATGTAAAATTAAAATTATTCAACAACGCTATTCACCGAAACGGCCGCGGCGGCCCGGGGATGCACGACGCGACGCGTTGAGCATGACTCGCGTACTCTACCACTCCGCGATAGATACCGCACTGATAGTGAACCTTATCTTGGTTTCATTTCGACTTCTTGGCTAAGAGACTTCCTATGTAAAATTGTTTAAGCTTCTTTTACGTCAGATGTGTATTTTTGTATCCATACATTTGAATATTTATATTTTACTTTCTCTTTAGTTGAATAAGTAATTTTGATAGGGTGTTGTTTTGTTCATCCCATTTTTTATGTCATCGTTCAGTTTAAAGGTATGTTGTAATGAGATACCGCGGCCCCGGAAGGCAAGGGCAGCTGAAGTAACTGGGTGGGCTTATAGTCAGTAGAAGTCTGACACTCCTTCTCGCTCCACTTAGAGCGAGAGAAGTCATTCGATGATTTTCCCACCCGAAAAAACGGGTCAGACATTCAACGTTTGCATAGTTTAAAAGCGATGTTGTTAGGATTCCTTAGCCGAATAGCAAAAAAACGGAACCCTTATACTATTCGTCATGTCTATCTGGCCGTCTTTCCGTATTTCACAGTCATTTTATTCCGAAACTATTAAGACTACAGAGTTCAAACTTGATATATAGATGTATTCTGCAAACCGCTTTCCGATTTTTATGCGAAAATAATGTAAAAAAAAACATTAAGGGGAGGCTCCCCATACATGGAACTAAAACTAAAAAAAATTTTTACATCAAGCCTGTACGCCTATGCGGGTGTCGGCGTCTATAAATGGACCTTTAAAAATGATACTGAGGTTCATGTAATCATTTTTGTCAAAGTCAATCGTTTGAAAGATATATTTGGGGACACATTTTACTACTTTGGAAGTGCCAAAGTAGTAAAATGTGTCTCTAACTTTTAAAATAATAAAGTGTAAAATATAAAAAAATATGCTGTAGATTCTAATGAAAACTTTTAACTAATTGATTCGAACGAGATACAGTTTTTGAGATTTCATTTTCACATTTGCAAAATCCGCAAATAAAACTTTGTCATATAAACATTATGATAACAGCATTTTTTTACGTGAATCTATGCTATCAAGCATAGCTACGGAATTCTTCATGGGCGAGTCAGTCGAAAGATATATACGCTTCCAAAGTGGTAAAATGTGTTTAACCCCTCACCCCCTCCTACTTTTATAATAATGGAGTCAAAAACCAAAACAAAATATATGCTGTAGATCTTAATAAAAATTTCAATTAAAATTGGTTTGAACGAGATCGGGTCAGCAGTTTAAAAATACTCTAAATGTATTCTTGACAATATTATTAAATTAAACTATATTTACTTCGCGATTCTCTATCCATTGCGAATTAGATTGACGCATAAAATTACACATTAATAATAGTAGTAGGATTATACGCGGGTGAAACCGCGGGGCACAGCTAGTATATTATATATGTGTAATAAAACTTTTACTTTGAATATATTATCTACTTAGTTTATTTATTTTTTATGCACCTGCCATGTTATCTCTTCACCACCCATGGTTTGTACATTTTGTGTTGCATAAAGTTTTAATAAATAAATAAATAAACTATGTTTGTTTGTTTAAACGCGCTAATCTTTGAAAGTATTGGGTGGATTTGGATGAAAGATATGGAAGTAGCTTGAAACTTGAGGCAGGTTATATTTTTTATCCGACTGCAAAAGAAATAGGGTTATGTGATAAAGTCGCATCTTCCTATACCTCTCTGTCTATCAACATTCATACCGATCACTCCTGTAATATGGAGAGTGTGCTAGGTTTATCAAATATGGCTCAAAGCAAGCAAATGAAGCCTTATACAAATCTTTTATCTATATATAAGCAACATATAAAGTATTTTATCGAAGAATAGCTTCTGCCCGCGACTTCGTTCGCGTGAGAACTTTTTCCCGCTTAAATCCCTCCCTATCCCGTAGGAATTCCGTGACAAAAAGCCTATATGTTATTCCAGGATGTCATCTATCTACTTACCAAATTTCATTCATATCCGTTCAGTCGTTTTTTAACCGACTTCAAAAAAAGGAGGTTTACAATTCGTCTTGAACTTTTTTTTTTTTTTTTTTTTTTTTTTTTTTATGTATGTTACCTCATATCTCGGAGACGGCTGGACCGATTTGAAAAATTCTTTTTGCATTTGAATGGGTATAGTTTCTAGTTGGTCCCATTGTTACGAAATCAGGATCTGATGATGGGATCCTGGAGAAATCGAGGGAACTCTTCAAATATTATAGGCACACCTATAGCGTTTTGGGTATTTCTTATAGTAGCTTGTGCAGTTGCTCTCGAAAAGCACCATTTGAGGAAGTGGAACTGATGATGAAGACCCCAGATGGCCACCGAAACTACTCAATAATAAGTATTTCGTTGATTGCGATTAGATTACTTGAATATGGATGTTAAGCACTTTATGCTCGTCACAATGCATATGGTGAAGTAGAGCTGATGGTGATGTACCAGGAGATCTCCTCAAAAATTAACGGCTCTGCACCGGGAAAAGCAATATTTTGTAAAAGGTGATAAGTAGTTGACATTTTGGCTTTTGTAACTAGATAAATTACAAACCGACCCACTAAAAAGCGTGAAAAAAAACTTTTTAGCAAAAAATAGAACCGACTTCCATATAAAAACACTACAAAGGCAAAAATAACTTTAATTTCGGAAGGCGGTGTCTTTAGTTTTGTATATATTTTCGTTTTTGACACCGCCTTGCGAAATTAAAGTTATTTTTGCCTTTGTAGTGTTTTTATATGGAAGTCGGTTCTATTTTTTGCTAAAAAGTTTTTGCGTGAAAGAGTTACAAACAAGACTGTGACCTAGCGAACTTTGAACCGCCACATTTTCTCACCTGTTACACCTTCCCTGTATTAGAGAGAACGTAATACAAAAAGAATGAATGAAATCGATCCAGCCATTCTCGAGTTTTACCGAGTCTAACGAACAGTAATTGATTGTTATATATAAGACTAGTATCTGCGTGTTGCGCGAGGTGCAAGCACCTCGCGTGCTTGTGGTGTGAATCTGAAAAAAAAAATGGGGGCTGGGGGGGAAGGGAGATGGGGGGGGGGGTGCACAATTATTTTGACTAAAGCATTGCCCCTCTTAATGAATCTGAAAAAAAAATGTTCCAAGTCTCTTAATTTCCGAGTTCCGCCTAAAGGGGATGAGAAGGGGGCAAGGGGAGCGACTTTGAAAAATGGTTTTTACCGAGCCTCCTCTATACGAATCCGTAAAAAAAAATACGGGTCTCGTAGTTTCCGAGATACGATAGGGAGGGGCCCGTATCGTATCTCAGAAACTACGAAACGGGAAGGTTTGGCACTTTTCACGTAGGTTTGAGAGTTACTTGTTTACGAATCTGTCAAAATATACCCACCTCCCCATCCACCATCTAGGAGAACAATTATGTCAATGAGTGAGTCAGTGAGTGAGTGAGTGAGTGGTAATTTAGCTTTATATTAATTGTTATATATAAGACGACAAAGAAGATAGTATGCTTAACTATTTACTAACATTAAATTCAATCTCACCCACAGACAGAATGGCAGTCGCCGAAAAGTAAAGAAGAACACAAAAGCCTCGATGAGGCTATCAATGCTTTCATCAAGGAGTGTCAGAATCGTTCGGGGGGTAGCAGAGATGCAGGCCCCCCGCCCTGGGAGACACAGCTGGTGGCAAGGGGGGAGTGGTTCAAGAAGATCCTTACGAACCCATGGGGGCATCCTGTGCTCAGGGTTCTACTGGATCCTAGGGGAGAACCACCTTCGGATGAAGAAGGTTAGTAATTAAATAATTATGTTTATTTTGCAAATAGGTTATAAATAACACTTTTACACCTCATTTTTTTTAGTAAATGTAAACTAGATGAGGCTAGTGTTTTCTAACTGACTACTCTGAGAAGAAACACTGAAAAAAACTCAGAGGTCAACATCTCTTTTAAAGTCCATACAATCTGTAGTGATCAAATCATATTATGAGTGCCATGTAGGTTAATGTCTGTGACGCCCTTTACAGGACAGAATCACACAGATTTGAGCAGGCCCATCCAAACAGTGCAAACATTTTTCAGTTATAGAGTAACACAACTTAGAACCTTAAGTAGCTCGAACGATTTGACGAACAATACCAGTAAGGACATTTGGGTGGGCCGTGTAGTGTCCTCAGTCTATCTTGTAATTGTTTGGCAGTACACTGATAAGTGCATCCACACGCTCATCCGTTATAATTTTTTTTGTTGTAATTTTGGTAGAATTCACATTACTAGCCATTTTGATAAGGCGTTAAATAAGCCAAACGAATATGCTTTTGTCTGGAGTAGTGCAGTAGTAATAATACACGGCAATAGTGTCATGGGTGGGTTTCGAACTGGTGACCTCTCGATAAATCGTTCAATCAATCAATCAATAACTGTATTAACAGTATAACACACAATAAAACCTAAGGATAAGTGACATATACAATTATAAAAAAAAACAGTGGAAATGGTTTTACAGTCACAGTACAGATCGCAACTGGCATCATAGCTAGATTACCACGTAACCTGTGTTAAAGATACCAGACCATTTCCCCGAAGTGTTACTAAGTAATACCGTGTTTAAACCGAGACCTTAGCCGTTAAGCGATTGACGGTTAAAATTAATTTCAAACCAATTGTTGCAGTACTAGAATGGCTGAAAGAGGAACGCGGCGTGATGTTCGTGACGCGGCTGCGACAGCTAACTGCGTCGAAATGCGACGACTTAGCGCTCGCCCTCTCATCTGCCGTTATGGACCGCGTGCGTGCTAGTACGGCGACCACCGATACAGACCCTGAACAGCCCCGTGATGTCAAAGGTACCGTCATTTCAACTGATAGACGTCCACAGCTGGATATTCCAAAGTCAATAATATTTCATTTCACATATCTGCCTCGTGGCTCGAGTGGTATTTTTTTTTAATTGAAAATTGGTTCGCGTTTGACCACTATCTCATCTGATGGTAAGTGATGATGTGATCGAAGATGGAGCACGCTTACCTAAAAGTAACCTATTCACTCTGGACATAAAGACTCCTAGGTTGTAGCTGTCGGGAAACACAGACTCTGGCAGGGAATTCCACTCCTTAGCCGTACGCACAATGAAGGTATTCCCAAAACGTTTTGTGCGTATGGATGGGATGTCCACAATGTAACGACGGCGCTTCGCCATTTGTCTCGTAGTCCGATGATGGAACTGGCTTGGCGGAATTAGATTGTGTAATTCCATCACACACTCCCCGAAATGTAACCGATAGACTTGCAACTCGTCGTCGGTGTTCAAGGCTCTGGAGCTTTGACTCGACCAGTGCATCGTTGCCAATGAGTCTCTTGGCCCGCTTCTCGATAGACTCAAGTGCGTCCAGTTGGTATTTCGCAGATCCATGCCAAAGATGAGAGCAGTATTCCATACACAACCGAACCTGGGCTTGATACAAATTGAGCAGCTGTTCCGGTGTGAAGTACCGTCTCACTTTGGCTAGGATTCCCAACTAATAATGCTATTGGGTTTTTCTGATTTTAGAAGTAGGTCGTGTGATACCCCCGTGCTTCGAAAAGCACGTTGAGCCATTGGTCCTGCTGTCATTTGATCAGCTCTGACAGTCGTTACGGGTAGTCAGAAGCCAGTAAATCTGACACTGGTCTAGCCAAGGAGTGTCGTGTTAACCAGCTTCTGGGTTTCGGAGCTCAGATAGGCAAATGCTCCATGTAAAACAGTAATACTCAGCTGTATCCGGTTGGACTGCAGACGATGATGATATCACTCGCATAAATAACAAACAAATTCAACCACAAAAGCATCAACTTCACTACATAGTAAAAACAAAGTCGCTTCCGTCTGTCTGTCCCTATGTATGCTTAGATCTTAAAAACCCCAACAGATTATGATGCGGGTTTTTTTAATAGATAGAGTGATTCTTGTGGAAGGTTTTAGTGTATAATAAGTTAAGGTTTTGTGTAGATTGAATGAAATACGACGATTATACTTCAACATGTTGGAATGAATTAAGCCTATCGGGAGCTTTAATCGAAAACGCTGCCAAAACCTTTTGAGTTATAAAAATACAATATATGGCGGGATTGTTACCCTCTCTCTTATAGATCTCCAAAAATACGCTATAGCATATGTCTATCTCACAAGAATAACCCACAATAACAATTTTTTTCTTTTACAAATTACATTAAAATGTTGGGTCATATACGAATCTTTTTTCACTCCTTATCCAATTAAATACGTCAGATATGTCGAGGATTTAATGTAGATCAAAATTGCTTTTTACACTATATCAATAAAATGAATATCTAATGAGTTATCGCCGATATATGAGTGTGGTAAATTACCGGACGAGAAATTGATTAAGCAAAATCATATATAAGCAAATTATAACCTTTATTACCCGAGCGAAGGCGGGCCGGGTCGCTAGTCAAGGAATAAATTGCATTCTTAAAAGCGATCAAAATTGCTATTTTGCGGGTTGGTTAATAGACTCTAAAAGAGCAGTGTTGAGTAAATAAAACGTACATATTTCTCCCGTGTAAAACGTAAAAAGCGACTAAACACGTTAAACGTAAAGCGCTAATTGCTTAAAGACAGTCTTAAGCTCTCCTATACCCACCCGTAAAACTCTGCCGGCCAAATCTACTGCTCTAATTGTGTCCTGGTCTTCAAAAACAAATTCGGGTTGGCCAGCCACATAGGGGAGTCCTGGTCTTCAAAAACAAATTCGGGTTGGCCAGCCACATAGGGGAGTACACACGACAGGAAATAGCCTGAAACGGTTGCTGTTACCGAAACCAGTGAGGACTATTTTTATTGTTAGTAGGTTCGGGTACACCACCATCTCTCTATTAATCAGAATCAGAAGTTACAGGAATTTAGAGTTAAGTCAATTTATTCTAAGATCGCGAAATTTCACACCCGCTTGCATGTCCAAGTGCTCAATATTATATTCTTTTACAGACAAATCAAAGGCAGAAAAGAAGCCGACGTTTGAAGACATCTTGAAGACAGAGGCTGGGTTCACAGTGGATGTGTGGGAGCTGCTTATTGACATAGAGTTTGTGTTGCTGCACAAAGGAGATAAGCGATCGCGATGTATCGAACTGGTTAGTTATTGATATTATCTAACTGCACAAATTTTTTTTTTTTTTTATATTTATTTAGAATAGGTTCGCGTTTGACCACCATCTCACCTGATGGTAAGTGATGATTTGGTCGAAGATGGAGCACGCTTACCTAAAAGTAACCTATTCACTCTTGACTTAAAGACTCCTAGGTTGTAGCTATCGGGAAACACAGACTCCGGCAGGGAATTCCACTCTTTAGCCGTACGCACAATGAAGGTATTCCCAAAACGTTTGGTGCGTATGGGTGGGATGTCCACCATGTAACGATGGCGCTTCGCCGTTTGTCTCGTAGTCCGATGATGGAACGGGCTTGGTGGAATTAGATTGTGTAATTCCATCGCACACTCCCCGAAATGTAACCGATAGAAAACCGATAGACTTGCAACTCGTCGTCGATGTTCAAGGCTCTGGAGCTTTGATTCGACCAGTGCATCGTTGCCAATGAGTCTTTTGGCCCGCTTCTCGATAGACTCAAGCGCGTCCAGTTGGTATTTAGCAGATCCATCCCAAAGATGAGAGCAGTACTCCATACACGACCGAACCTGGGCTTGATAGAGATTGAGCAACTGTTCGGGTGTGAAGTACCGTCTCACCTTTGCTAGGATTCCCAACTTTTTTGATGCTAGTTGAGCTTTAGCCTCGATAAACGGGCCAAAATTGAGGGTAGAAGTTAATGTTACCCCCAGAAGCTCGATACGGTCGGTTATCGGCACAGTTACACCTCGGAAAGTAGGAGCCGGTTCAAATTGGCTCCTTTTTGCGGAGAAGAGACACGCCTGGGTCTTAGCTGCATTAAACTTGACCAGGTTGGCATCGCCCCATTCGGAGACAGCCTTCAAGGTCAAGTTCAAGCGCCCGACCATGTCCTCACGGAGAGACTGGATCTGTGACCCACCAGCTCGCGCGCTGGACACATATCTCTCAGAAACTGTGCTGTCGTCTGCATACCCAAAGGTACCGGGCATTAGCAGATCGTTAATGTGCAGCAAGAATAAAGTTGCTGAGAGAACAGACCCCTGAGGGACCCCGGCATTAATTGCCAATTGGCCAGACGAGCAGCCATCAATGACCACTCGAATGGACCAATCCCTCAGGAAGTCTTCAATCCAAACGCAAAGTTGAGTGGGTAACCCGAAAGAAGGAAGATCATACGGATTACAGATTAATCCGTCCAAGTCCCAGGCTATGATCTTAGGTAGTCGATACTATCGCTCTGCACTTGACACTTCCTCTTTGAGGCCATTATCCCTTAACGGCTCGGTCATTGCGTACACGGATATTGCAAAGAATCTTGGTGTATTACTTGACAGCAATCTTTCTTGGCGAGCGCAAGTAAGTGAGGTTAGTCGTAAGGTGCACTTTTCCTTCCACTTTTTAAAATCCCTTCAAAGCTTCTTGCCTTTCAAAACTAAAATCTCTTTAGCTCAAACTTTAATTCAGCCGATTATTGATTATGCTGATGCCTGCTATTTGGATGCCACTGAGGAGCTCTTATGTAAGCTTGAGCGCTTGCAAAACTTGTGTATTCGCTTTGTTTTTGGTCTGAGGAAATACGATCATGTCTCTCAGTTTCGCAAGGATTTCAAGTGGCTCCCTATCCGTCTTCGCAGGAACACTCGAATATTATTCCTTCTGTACAACATCCTATTCAATCCTGCATATCCTAGCTACCTGCGCGATCGTTTTTCATTCACTCGTCCTACTGATGCCCTTTGTAGATCCCACCTTAAACTCCATCTCAATTTCCCATCCCAAAAAACCTATTTCTATTCCCACTCCTTCTCCTTTCATGCAGTACGACTGTGGAACTCACTTCCCGCTAAAATCCGCGAAGCTAAATCCATTACTATTTTCAAAAAGCAGGTCAAAGATCATTACCTATCTAACATCCCGTAATTTTATATATTTATTATAGGTATATATTTTTATAGCATGTATTTTAATTCTATGTATGTATATATTTATTAAATTTATCATTTTAGTTTAATTTTATAGCTAAGTATGTTTTATATCGTAATTAGTATTTATACACACTGTGTCTATCATCTCCTCTTCAACTCTCCTGTCGCAGGTCTGCTGGAAGAAATTTCTTAGGAAATAAGCAGCACCTTTGTGCTCTTTTGCCTGTATTTAATTTTTTTCCTTTATAAGTGTCATGTGTGTACATAAATAAAGAAATAAATAAATAAATAAGGAAGCTTAGCAATAAGGCTATCGTGCCAGACCCTGTCAAAAGCCTTGGAGATGTCAAGGGAAACAGCAAGTGCTTCCCCTTGCCTCTCAATGGCCTCACTCCAGATATGAATGGCATACGCTAGAAGATCCCCAGTTGACCAGTTTTTGCGAAAGCCGTATTGCCGGTCACTGAGGATGTCGTTGGCTTCTAGGTATGCCAGAAGCTTACTATTAAGTACACGCTCCGACGACGTGACTGAAATAGGCCTGTAGTTGGCAGGGTCAGCACGACTGCCCTTTTTGGGTACAGGCTGTACGTTAGCCAGCTTCCATGCTTTCGGCACCTTTCCAGTCTCTAGCGAAAGGCGAAACAGGCGTGTCAAGATTGGAGACAATTCAGGCGCACAAGTTCTAAGAACAATTGCTGGTATCCCGTCGGGGCCACTAGCTTTGTTCACGTCAAGATTACGCAGCACTCTACGGACGTCCTTCTGATGGATGCGAATGTCCGACATACACGTCTCGCATCCAATAGGAGCATCAGGAGGGTGAGCGCCACTACTATCCAGACGTGAAGACTCCGCGAAGAGAGCGGCAAACAAGTTTGCTTTTTCCTCAGCGGAGTGAGCCAGAGACCCGTCAAGTTTGAGCAGTGGTGGTAGTGAGGGGCGACAGAAGTTCGATTCAACCGACTTTGCCAGGGACCAAAACGCTTTGCTTCCAGCAGGGTATGAAGCGAGTTTGTTCCCAATTCGCTTAACGTGGTCAAACCGAGACCTCCGCAAAACCTTCTTGCTGGACTTGGCAGCCCTGTTGAAGGCTCTCTTCTTCTGATCCACGTCATTTGCTTTGCAGTTTCGAGCATTGACCCATGCTAGGTACGCCGCGTGTTTAAGCGCTTCAGCGCGATCACATTCGGCGCCAAACCAAGGTCGAGCTTTGCCGGACATTGTTAGGTCAGAGAACGGAATGTAGTACTCCATCCCCTGTCGCAAAACATCTGTCACGGCGTCTGCGCACGACGATGGATCATTTGAAGAAAAGCAAGTAGGCTGCCAAGGATAACATGCAAAGAAAGATCGCATGCCATCCCAATCCGCTGACTTGTATCGCCAAACCCGCCGAGTGCCTTTAAGGCTGAGATCGGGCGGAGAGTAGACGGATACAGACTTCACCAGACAGTGGTCGGAACTACCTAACGGTGAGGATATCGTTACCGAATAGCGGTCTGGATCTGTAGTCAGCAGAAGGTCCAAGCAATTGGCTGTGTGCGACTCAACATCCGGCACCCTCGTTGCTCCCTGGACCAGCTGAGTGAGATTTAATGCAAGTGCAAGATTGTGCATTTCTCGCCCAGCATGGTCCGTGCACTGGTATGGGAAGAGCCACTCCTGGTGATGGGCATTAAAGTCCCCCAGCAACACGAGCTGAGCTGAAGGGTATCGCTGTTGGGCCGCATCTGCCGCCTCACTGATGTACTGTGTGAGCCTGGTTGTCTCCTGATCTCCGCTGTGCGAGCGGTAGACACAGGCATAAATAATTTTGTCTATGCCCGTGTCCACCAGAGCCCAAAGCGTAGAGAACCTGGAGTCCTCAAGATTCCGGAGACGCCGATAGCAGATGTCGTCGCGGGCGTACATACATACACCCGCACGTGGTTTAAAGTTGTGCTCCAAGGTAAACCCTGGGTATAAAAGATACGACACGTCTGACGGACATCTGATCTGCGTCTCCGAAAGAAACAACAGAGCAGGTTTATCAGTCTCGAGGTGGTGGTGGACTGCGACGAGATTTGAGTGCAGACCTCGGATGTTACTGAGGTGCACTTTGAGAGAGAGGGAGTGCAGCCGCTGTTGAACTATGCCCTGTTTTTCCGTTTCATAAATTTTGAGAGTGAAGAGGAGAGGAGAAGGAAGTGAAGTGAGGCTTCATGCTGTTAACCCCCAGACCCACACTAGACAGACGGTATCGATTGGGGGACTAGTCTGGAGACTGCGGGGACGCCCGAGCCCCCCCGGGAATGTCCATCGGGCCCTCTCATCTGGTCGCCAACCAGCACGATGGTGCATTCCGGGATTTTTCGACAGTTGGCGGGGCAGCCTTTCATGCGTGGCTGGCACACTACTTGGGCCCCCAACTACCTGCGGTCGGCCAGCGGTGCACCGTGCCTCGAATCCCGCTACCCTCCGCGACTAGTCTCCCGATACGTCCGCACTAGTGCGAGCCAGATTGGTCTTTCAGCAGTGAAGCAACTACTTCGACCCAACTCCTTGATAGGCTACACAGGGCATCGTACCGGAACACAGCTAGGCCGTTTGGCGGTACGTCTTTGCCCTGTGGGTGGTCACAAGCCTGCGGTTTGAACCTACCACCAGTTTGATGTCACCTGATTATCACCACCCGGGGACCACGTGTAGGGATTCTCAAAGGGGTATTCTCCTACGGACGCGGGTGACTCGGCCCCTAAAATCATCCTTTTCGGAAGATTATGATCGTAAGAAGCTCGTGGCTTAACAATAACAGCCATACTACTTGTTCTTCAACGTTAAGCAATGCTTGTCGAGGTCGATCCGTGGATGGGTAACCATCTTAATATCTTCTAATCTTATCATATTCTTTATCCTGTGTCTCGGATAGCATAGTGTATATGTAGCATAGTGTAGTATAAAGATTAAATCTACTTCAACTGCGGATATAAATAGTAGTATACCATAAGGCATAATACTGTGGAAATAAGCAAAGTTAACTAAACGAGCTGTGTCTGTATCAGTCAATTGCTTAATTTTCTTACTGCATTTGCAGCTGAGCTTAATCTACCTGAAATACTCATAATTTGAGGGCCCCACTGCAATTTTGTGTCAATAGTTAAACACAAAAAATACTGTTTCCGTAATAAGATCAAGTTCTTTACTGTCAAGGATCGAATTAAGTCTTGCTGTTACTGTTGTATATTAAGAGATTTGCCAGGAATGATTACTGTTTTTAAATTTTGGTTCTTATCAACGAGATGCTAAATTACTTGATGGTTCTAGGCCAAACAAACGCCCCTCCGGAATGGCTACCAGCTAGTGGAGAGGCTTCAGAGCCGGCTCGAAACTTCGCCCCGAGAAAAGAAACTGTGGAAGAACGCCAAAGATGTCGCTACACTTATAGCACAGGTTAGTTTTTATTCAATAAGACCAAAGAAAAGATGGATGGATGTGTGAGGAATGATATGAAAGAAAAAGGAGTAAATGATGCCGCGACGTCTGCCAGGGGAGAATGGAGGAAAGAAAACGTTTTGCGCCGACCCGAAGTAACTGGGATAAGGGCAGGAAGATGATGATGATGAATATTGTGTTTTGCAATTTGCAGTATGATACTCAGAAGACGTCCCATATGAAGTCTGAACTACCTCGTTAGTCTAGTGATGCGAACCGCGACTTCTGAGCGTGTTCATCATGATTTCGACTCACGGGTAGGACAAATATTTGGGTTTGACTATTGGAAAAATAGTAGTAAATATAGTAGCAGCAGTTCTGAAGTCAGTGATACGATAAGATAAATCATAGGTCGTGTCAGATTGCCGTCTGATCTGAATATGAGAGTTAAGGAAAACAGATTGCACCTTTGCGTAAGGAGGTTTTTTTCGGCTCTAATCATATAGTAATACTAGTATTTGCGTGTTGCGCGAGGTGCAAGCACAAAGCGTGTTCATTTAAAAAAAAAATGGGGGGTGGGGGTTGCACAAGTATTTCGACTAAAGCATTGCCCCTGTATATGAATCTGAAAAAAAAAATGTTCGTAGTCTCTTAGATTCCGAGATCCGCCTAAAGGGGGGGAGAAGGGGGCGGGGGGGGGGGACTTTGAAAAATGGTTTTTACTTTACCGAGCCTCCTCTATACGAATCCGTAAAAAGAAAAAAATACGGGTCTCGTAGTTTCCGAGATACGATAGGGGGGTGGGGGGAGAAGGGGAGGTTTGGCACTTTTCCCGTAGGTTTCAGAGTTACTTGTTTACGAATCTGTCAAAATATACCCACCTCCCCATCCACCATCTGGGAGAACAATTATGTCAATGAGTCAGTCAGTCAGTCAGTGAATGGTAATTTAGCTTTATATAGTATAACTAGTATTTGCGTGTTGCGCGTTCGAGTGCTTGTGAAAAAAAAAAATGGGGGGCGGTGATGGGGGTGGTTTAGTATTTGCGTGTTGCGCGAGGTGCAAGCACCTCGCGTGCTTGTGAAAAAAAAAATGGGGGCCGGTGATGGGGGTGGTTTAGTATTTGCGTGTTGCGCGAGGTGCAAGCACCTCGCGTGCTTGTGAAAAATAAAAATGGGGGGGGGGGGGGGTGATGGGGGAGATGGGGGGGTTTAGTATCTGCGTGTTGCGCGAGGTGCAAGCACCTCGCGTGCTTGTGAAAATAAAAACAAACAAAACAAAAAGAGGGGGGGGGGGGGGGGGGGTTGCACAAGTATTTCGACTAAAGCATTGCACCTCTAAATGAATCTGAAAAAAAAAATGTTCCAAGTCTTAGATTCCGAGATCCGCTTAAAGGGGCGGGGGGGGGACTTTGAAAAATGGTTTTTACTTTACCGAGCCTCCTCTATACGAATCCGTAAAAAGAAAAAAATACCGGTCTCGTAGTTTCCGAGATACGATAGGGGGGGGAGAAGGGAGGGGAAAAGGGGAGGTTTGGCACTTTTCCCGTAGGTTTGAGACTTACTTGTTTACGAATCTGTCAAAATATACCCACCTCCCCATCCACCATCTGGGAGAACAATTATGTCAATGAGTGAGTGAGTGAGTCAGTCAGTCAGTCAGTGGTAATCTAGCTTTATTATATTATATAATATAATAACTAGTATTTGCGTGTTGCGCGAGGTGCAAGCACCTCGCGTGCTTGTGAAAAAAAAAAGATGGGGGGAGTGATGGGGGGAGATGGGGGGGGCTTAGTATTTGCGTGTTGCGCGAGGTGCAAGCACCTCGCGTGCTTGTGAAAAAAAAAAGGGGGGGGGTGATGAGGGGAGATGGGGGGGTTTAGTATTTGCGTGTTGTGCTTAAGAAAAAGAAAAAAGAGGGGGGGGTGGGTATGGGGGGGGTTGCAGAAGTATTTTGACTAAGGCATTGCCCCTCTAAATGAATCTGAAGAAAAAATTGCCAAGTCTCTTAGATTCCGAGATCCGCCTAAAGGGGGGGAGAAGGGGGGCGGGGGGGGACTTTGAAAAATGGTTTTTACTTTACCGAGCCTCCTCTATACGAATCCGTAAAAATAAAAAAACGATAGGGGGGGGAAAAGGGGAGGTTTGGCACTTTTCCCGTAGGTTTGAGAGTTACTTGTTTACGAATCTGTCAAAATATACCCACCTCCCCATCCACCATCTGGGAGAACAATTATGTCAATGAGTCAGTCAGTGAGTGAGTCAGTGAGTGGTATTCTAGCTTTATATAATATAACTAGTATTTGCGTGTTGCTTGTGAAAAAAAAAAAACAAGGGGGGGGGGTGATGGGGGGAGATGGGGGGGGTTAGTATTTGCGTGTTGCGCGAGGTGCAAGCACCTCGCGTGCTTGTGAAAAAAAAAAGGGGGGGTGATGGGGGGGGTTTTGTATTTGCGTGTTGCGCAAGGTGCAAGCACCTCGCGTGCTTGTGAAAAAAAAAAAAAGAGGGGGGGGTGATGGGGGGGGTTGCACAAGTATTTCGACTAAAGCATTGCCCCTCTAAATGAATCTGAAAAAAAAAATGTTCCAAGTCTCTTAGATTCCGAGATCCGCCTAAAGGGGGGAGAAGGGGGGTGGGGGGGGGACTTTGAAAACTGGTTTTTACTTTACCGAGCCTCCTCTATACGAATCCGTAAAAAACAAAAAATACGGGTCTCGTAGTTTCCGAGATACGATAGGGAGGGGGGAGAAGGGGGGTGAAAAGGGGAGGTTTGGCACTTTTCCCGTAGGTTTGAGAGTTACTTGTTTACGAATCTGTCAAAATATACCCACCTCCCCATCCACCATCTGGGAGTACAATTATGTCAATGAGTCAGTCAGTCAGTCAGTGAGTGGTAATTTAGCTTTATATAGTATAACTAGTATTTGCGTGTTGCGCGAGGTGCAAGCACCTCGCGTGCTTGTGAAAAAAACTAAAGCATTGCCCCTCTAAATCAAGTATTTGCGTGTTGCGCGAGGTGCAAGCACCTCGCGTGCTTGTGAAAAAAAAAAAAAAAATGGGGGGGGGGAATGGGGGGGCGGGGTTGCACAATTATTTCGACTAAAGCATTGCCCCTCTAAATGAATCTGAAAAAAAAAATGTTCCAAGTCTCTTAGATTCCGAGATCCGCCTAAAGGGGGGGGAGAAGGGGGGCGGGGGGGGGGGACTTTGAAAAATGGTTTTTACTTTACCGAGCCTCCTCTATACGAATCCGTAAAAAGAAAAAAATACGGGTCTCGTAGTTTCCGAGATACGATAGGGGGAGTGGGAGAAGGGGGGGGAAAAGGGGAGGTTTGGCACTTTTCCCGTAGGTTTCAGAGTTACTTGTTTACGAATCTGTCAAAATATACCCACCTCCCCATCCACCATCTGGGAGAACAATTATTTATGTCAATGAGTGAGTCAGTGAGTCAGTGGTAATTTAGCTTTATATAGTATAATAACTAGTATTTGCGTGTTGCGCGAGGTGCAAGCACCTCGCGTGCTTGTGAAAAAAAAAATGGGGGGAGTGATGGGGGGAGATGGGGGGGGCTTAGTATTTGCGTGTTGCGCGAGGTGCAAGCACCTCGCGTGCTTGTGAAAAAAAAAAAGGGGGGGCGATGAGGGGAGATGGGGGGTTTAGTATTTGCGTGTTGCGCGAGGTGCAAGCACCTCGCGTGCTAGTGAAAAAAAATGGGGGGGTTTAGTATTTGCGTGTTGCGCGAGGTGCAAGCACCTCGCGTGCTTAAGAAAAAAAAAAAAAAAGGGGGGGGGATGGGGGGGGATTGCAGAAGTATTTTGACTAAGGCATTGCCCCTCTAAATGAATCTGAAAAAAAAATGTTCCAAGTCTCTTAGATTCCGAGATCCGCCTAAAGGGGGGGGGGGGGGGGACTTTGAAAATGGTTTTTACTTTACCGAGCCTCCTCTATACGAATCCGTGAAAAGAAAAACATACGGGTCTCGTAGTTTCCGAGATACGATAGGGAGGGGGGAGAAGGTGGGCGAAAAGGGGAGGTTTGGCACTTTTCCCGTAGGTTTGAGAGTTACTTGTTTACGAATCTGTCAAAATATACCCACCTCCCCATCCACCATCTGGGAGAACAATTATGTCAATGAGTGAGTCAGTGGTAATCTAGCTTTATATAGTATAACTAGTACTTGCGTGTTGCGCGAGGTGTTGCACCTCGCGTGCTTGTGAAAAAGAAAAATGGGGGGGTGATGGGGGGGGTTTAGTATTTGCGTGTTGCGCGAGGTGCAAGCACCTCGCGTGCTAGTGAAAAAAAAAAAAAGGGGGGGGGTGATGGGGGGAGATGGGGGGGTTAGTATTTGCGTGTTGCGCGAGGTGCAAGCACCTCGCGTGCTGGTGAAAAAAAAAAAAAAGGGGGGGTGATGAGGGGGAGATAGGGGGGGGGTTGCACAAGTATTTCGACTAAAGCATTGCCCCTCTAAATGAATCTAAAAAAAAATGTTCCAAGTCTCTTAATTTCCGAGATCCGCCTAAAGGGGGTGAGAAGGGGGGTGGGGGGGCGACTTTGATAAATGGTTTTTACTTTACCGAGCCTCCTCTATACGAATCCGTAAAAAACAAAAAATACGGGTCTCGTAGTTTCCGAGATACGATAGGGGGGGGGGGAGAAGGGGGGTGAAAAGGGGAGGTTTGGCACTTTTCCCGTAGGTTTGAGAGTTACTTGTTTACGAATCTGTCAAAATATACCCACCTCCCCATCCACCATCTGGGAGAACAATTATGTCAATGAGTCAGTCAGTGAGTCAGTGAGTGGTAATTTAGCTTTACATAATATAATGTATAGGTCTTGGTAGTACATAGGTAACGGTAGTAACATCAATATAGTGCTAAAATTTTTTGAGTAAAGATATACCTAGGTAAATTCAAGCAGACAGACTGGACCAAATCATAAGGGTTTCGATTTTATCATTTGAACTAGGAACATAAAAAAAATATTGGACAGGAAACTTGTAAGAATTACTATAAAGATCATAAAGTATATACCATTCACTACTTGGCTTGTGGCTCCAGTAGTTTGATTACTGGTATAGAATAAAATTAGGCTTTTCCATGTGAAGTTGAAGCGCTTTTATCTTTTCTATAAAACTTCACTGTGGTAGGCACCTTCATGTTGGAGGAATCTGTCATTATCTGCTTCCGAACTAACCGAATGTATCAGTAAGTACCAGTGTTTCACATGAAGCGACTGCGTATCTGACCTCCACAAGCCAGTTTCTATGTATCATGGTTGATATACAAAGTATACTGTTACGCCAGTCGCTTAGTGAAGTGCGTCGGGAAACTTCGACATAAATCTGGAATGTTCGAGACGCTAACGCCATCTAGCGGCGAGTAGCAGGAATGAGCATATCTAGTCGAGACACTAACGCAATCTAGCGTCGAATAGCGGTACTATGTATTTCGAGTATTTTCTAGGCAGTATAAACAGTGAGTCGATTTTATAAGAATGTTCTCGAACTCATAGACTGGGGTATAAATAGAGCGTAAAGGGGCGTAGAGATTCAGTCTTATTACGAGGCGAATACGAGATATAATCGAAGCTTTATCAGTGAATTTCAGTGCGATCTAAGTGTTAAGTGACAAGTGTTGTGGTGCGAATAATTGAGTTAAATTTTTATTTTGTGCTTAATTAATTAAAGTGTTAATTTTGGTTTAATTGGCGTTAATTACTTCTATCCCGAACCCCAGCTCGTAACAATACTATAATAACATAATTACATAAGCAGCCCATAACATTCTCACTGCTGTGAAAGCCTTCTCTCTATGACAGGGAATAGACTGTAAACCACCACTCAGTCCCAGTGTGGGTGAGTCCTCAGAACACCTTTACAAAAGTGTTCTAAATTATATTTTAATAGGTCTTAAGATATAATTTCAAACATTTTCATATCCAATGCGTATACGTCCCAAAGTTTATCAAAATTGGTGCAATAATTTCTAAGAAACATCCCGACGAGTAAACAATTCGTAAATTGGGAAATTTTTGTGTAATCTCAAGTACACTTCTGTCTTACCCATCAAGTACAGTACGGCCGTTCTAACTTGGCGAGCGTGAAGTTAGGCTCTGCGAACTTTAGCGCTTGTGTACTCGTACAAAAATAAAGGTTTAAAAAAAATAATGCCAATAACAGTTGTTAACAGGAATAACAACTGCTAATTGCATTTTTTTTAATCTTTATTTTTGTACGAGTGCACAAGCGTTAAAGTTCACAGAGCCTAACTTCACGTTCGCCAAGTTAGAACGGCCGCATTGTAATAGGCGTGAACATAATGTCACATTTGCTTTGGTCAGTAGTGTGCAATGTAAATCTATTGTCAAAGCTTATCGAGTATTGACGCTTTTTTGACGTCTAATGTGCGTGTGCGTTACCCCAGCAAAATAATGTCGAAAATAGTCATTTAAATCTTCTAGATAATTAGTTGCCCAGCTTCTGTAATTGTTAAGCACATTTTTAAATTTGTTACACATATAGTTTTTTAGTTATTACACAAAAACATATTCTGCTGGGGTAACGTTTGAAACGTTACCGCAGCAAAACTTTTTTTTAAATAATGGGAATATTGAAATAAATATTAGCTATACATTTAGTTGTCTAGACGAGGTAAATGTTACACGTTATTTTGTTTTTGTTCTTTCTTCGGCTGCGAAGTTATTCGAGATTTTGCTGGAGTAACGTTTGTGGTTTTGCTGGATCTCTGAAACGGTTAAGCGGATTCTTATCATCTTTTGTACATAACTTCTTAGAAATTAGTTTTAATTTGTTTCGCAATAAAAATAACAAAATGATATACCGTTTAAAAGTTATTTAATGAAATATAAAAACATTTCTTTAGGTCCTAACACTCTGAATATGAGCTCTAAAGACTTACTTTAAACGTTATTTTGTAGCTTTTAACTACTTGCAAATGTATATGAAGTTTCATTAGTATCCTGTAGGTAATTAACAAATTATGATGATATTCAGTTCTCCACGTTCACGGTCACAAAGCGCGTGGAGTTATTTGGCCACCGATAAACCTGTATACGGTTATATAAACTGAATGTTATATCAATATTTAGTTGCTTAAGTATCTGAAAGGTAGCTGTAATAAGAAGCTGAAAGGTAATAATAATAATGTTTATAGTACAGATATTATAATATTGTTATGTATTTAACAGTGTACGCGTCTGTACCGAAATTTTAAGGTGTATTATCCTACATATTTTAGAAGATAGCATAATGTTCTACGCAGTCGCTTTTTTGTAACCACCTAAACTTGGTCGGATTACCACGGTCTTGAAGTTCCTAATGACTTTTATTTAATTATCTCGTTAATTATTGTATGTAATACTTTGAAATTTTACAAGTATATAACTGAATTAAGCAACTAAATATTGATATAACATTCAGTTCATATAACCGTATACAGGTTTATCGGTGGCCAAATAACTCCACGAGCATTGTAACCGTGAACATGGAGAACTGAATATCATCATAATTTGTTAATTACCTACAGGATACTAATGAAACTCCATATACATTTGAAGGTAGTTAAACGCTACAAAATAACGTTTAAAATAAGTCTTTAGAGCTCATATTCAGAGTGTTAGGACCTAAAGAAGTGTTTTTATATTTCCTTAAATAACTTTTAAACGGTATATAGTTTTGTTATTTTTATTGCGAAACAAATTAAAACTAATTCCTAAGAAGTCATGTACAAAAGATGATAAGAATCCGCTTAACCGTTTCAGAGATCCAGCAAAACCACAAACGTTACTCCAGCAAAATCTCGAATAACTTCGCAGCCGAAGAAAGAACAAAAACAAAATAACGTGTAACATTTACCTCGTCTAGACAACTAAATGTATAGCTAATATTTATTTCAATATTCCCATTATTTAAAAAAAAGTTTTGCTGCGGTAACGTTTCAAACGTTACCCCAGCAGAATATGTTTTCGTGTAATAACTAAAAAACTATATGTGTAACAAATTTAAAAATGTGCTTAACAATTACAGAATCTGGGCAACTAATTATCTATAAGATTTAAATGACTATTTTCGACATTATTTTGCTGGGGTAACGCACACCTAATGTGCTATTTTGCTTCAGAAACTCTTCGTTCGTTATTAATTCATCAGAGTATGTTCTAGTGTAGGTAATGCGGTCAATGCGATCGATGGTTCTCGTTGAATGCATGTCAGGGTAGTTGGGTTTTAAAGTTCAGTCAAGATAGGGAGAAGGTACAGTCGGGGGCCGCGTTGAAGACGAGTTAGTATTCCCGCAGCCCCCAGTACATGTGTGCGGGCGAAGATATGGGATAATCTTTGGAATGATCCAATTCTAAATAAAATACATTGGTAGTAAGGTGTATTATTGGTGAGATAGATATACTCTTTATTGTACACCATAACAGATAACCTTTGTATGGATTTGACACAGAAGGAGAAAACAAAAAGTTCTATAAATTATTTAAAAAAACGCATAAGCAGTTGCAGGCCAAATGCTAGTGTAATAAAGGTTTAGGCTTGCGTTTGACCACCACCATATCACCTGATGGTAAGCGATGATATGGTCGAAGATGAAGTATGCTTGCCTAGAAGTAACCTATACAACGTGTAACGGTAACCCCATATCCATCCAAAAGGATTGAAGACAACATTTGGTATGGAGTCTCTATGCAAAGTTTTAGCTTAAAATAAGTGAATCACAGAATTGACTCCAAATTATTGGTTTCATATGTTTCTTGAATACCAGTAATAACAAACGTGTCACAACACTATGAGGTTCATAACTTTCCACGTCACTTGCCAATAAAACGATAATTCTCTTCGTTCTTCTTAATTTGAAAAATTCAGCCTCTGGTATCAATGTATTGAAATTTCTAATAAGCTCCACATATGTAGACATAGGATTACAGAACCTTTGCTATATCGTTTGTTATCATCCAAAGAAGCCGTGCACTCGGTATGTATATACCCTTTAAATTACACGTTGTATACTCTTAAAGACTCCTAGGTTATAGCTATGTGGAAACATAGAATCCGCCAGAGAATTCCACTCTTTAGCTGTACGCACAATCTATACTAATACTAATATTATAAAGCGGAAAATTTTGTTTGTTTGCTTGAACGCGCTAATCTTCGAAAATACTAGGTGGATTTGTATACAATTTGGTATGGAAGTAGCTTGAAGGTTGAGGAAGGTTATATATAGGCTACTTTTTATGTGACTGCAAAAAAGGAGAGTTATGTTTTTACCGTGATAGAATCCACGGGAGCGAAGCCCCGCGTGAGTACTAGTGAGTTATAAATGTCGTGATAACGTTGTTTCCCCGTCCGCAGGTGGTGATAACCCGCTGCATGGTGGTGCCGGTGTGCAGCGGCGCGTCGCGCACGGCGCTGTACTGCTGCGCGCGCTCGCTGGTGCGCGCGCTCGGGCCCCGCCTGCCGCCCGCGGCGCGCGCGCTGGCGGCGCCCGCGGCCACGGCGAGGCACCTGCATACCCTGGCAGCCGCAGTAGACGCGCAGGTCACTCATTACTTTTATACTACACCTGCTTGGAAAGTACCTTGATACTTTATCAAATTTACGGTAGAAAGTACGTCATTGCATATCGAACAAATATGCGGGGAGAAAACGCATCTGAGCGGGAGAGAAAAATGTATGAAAATCCATTTCTTACGTGGTTTTTCTTTTTAATTTTGGGTAAGACTATGCGCCGGTAACCTAAATATCAAAAGCCAAAAAGTTTTTACAGTGAGTTTTTATCTCCAAGTTCGCAAAATGACACTGGCCACTAGCTGTGTGTTGGATGGTGTCGGGCTGGCAGTGCGACCCTGCGGCGGCAGGATAAATAATTTGAAAAAAGAACATGTGAAAATTGCAGACGCCATTGGCGCCATTTTCAATTTGTGTGTTGTTTGAGGATTCAGTTTTCGTAGAAAGTAAAATAAAACTATCAAAGTGATAAGTAGTGATAGTGCTTAGTTTTTTATTTTCCTCGTAGGTGTAGTATAAAGCACTATGTATCACTCGAGAGAAAGTGCGATTCCCGATCTCGGGTGTTTTAAAAAAAACGAAAACGACACCCTCGACGGTAATCGGTCACTTTCTCCTCTCGGTGAACAATGTACTATTTCATCACACTTACACGTAAACATATAGGTTAACTTGGCCATAATGCTCCATATAAAACCCTCGGGCTTTCGTTTTGTCATGAAACCCAAGGTCGGTAAGTAATTTTTTTTAATTTATAGCACAGCACACAGATCATGCAAGTTCAAGCAAGGAGTTTACACGCAATTGAAAAATTGTCTTAAAATGTTATCTAAACAGGAATTTCATTGCAATCTCGCTACATGTTATTTAAATACTCAAGTAATGTTCTTAATAATCCATTTTAATAGTTTTTTGTATCAAAATGTCGAAATTATTTTTATTTTTTTACACTCCGCCTTAACGTTTCTGAACGAAACATTTCTATAATCTGTGGTGCGGGCAAAAAGCCCGCCATATGCTTAAAAAAAGTTTACTTATTTCGTAAGTTTCGTAATAATAGTTGTGCTGACTTGTGTATTAAAGCTATAATTCATAATTATTTACTCGCAAATATGTTGAAAAATATTGTATGTTTTATCGGGCGGTACGGGAATTACGAACCTCGACTCAGAAAGCCCTCAGTCTCCGACTTCGGGCTTCTACTAGAGCCTCGATCGTAATTCCTTACTTACCGCCCTTAATACACAATGTACTATTTTTTTTTCTAGCAATGTGTGTAGTAACACATTACTAGCAATCTTATTAACCCCTGCTATAGGTCAGTCACTGGCTCACTACTACACACAGCCTGGAGTGTAGGCGCCGTAATGAGTGGAGTTCGAACCCGCGACCTATCGATCACCTAGCCGACACCTTAACCATTGGCTATTGACGCTTTTTTAACTTTACCTTACCCTTTTTCTTAGCGAGTCTACGTGTGTATTACGGCGCAAGCCAAATATAAATCTGATATAGAGATTTTGAAGTCGGCTCTAGGGTATCCAATTTGTCTTGTCTCAATCAAGATAGCTGGAATCAGCATAGTCCAAGATAGGAAGAATAGATTGGTGTAACTGCAGTAGTGATGGGAAGAGAATGTTGAATGCGTCTCAGGGAACCTGCAGCGTAGCTCGCCGCCCGACAGAAACCTGGCCCGTGTAGACGGCGCCTCGTGTTCCACGCGCGCCTCAAAGAGTCAGCAAAATTGTTGGGACCCACTAGGGGGCCGTTGCCTGCCGGGGTTGCGGAATTGTTCGAAAGAGTTACCACGGCCTTGGAACACGAAGGGCATTTATGATGGAACACGGATTAGTCAGTAAAAGTTTGACGCACCCTCCCGCTTCGCCGAGATAGGGAGGCATCGATGATTTCCCATCCTTAGGCCGTGCGCGCACTGCCTTGCGGTGGCCGCAATTCCGGTAGTTCTACCGCACCGGTAGACTGACCGCAGTGCGCGCACTTCTATGACACTCCATATTTCACAAATTTTGCGTTTCCAAAACGCAACGCAGTGCGCGCACGGCCTTAAAAAAGGGAGCCTGCAGAGACTAACAGCTTACAACTGACATCCTGCAATTGTTTTGTCCAAGATAGAGTTTTGTCGATGTATATCCCCAAGTTCTTCATAGTCTGACTGAAAGAAATGACAGTGTTATTGATAGAAACCTGATGAACCAGCTTTCGTTAGCTAGAGTCTGACAGACTCCGATCCTTACCCCAGGGTGGAAGAAATCGGGGTGCTGGACAGAAAACCTCCCCGTGTGCCCGAGAGCTGGAGTTCCTTTGCGGACACGTCCGGGAGGAAGACCAGTTTTCCGGGCCGGTGCACCCTGGGATACGGGCAACAACTCCTTCTTAGGAATCATTTACCTCAGGGGTCTTGTTGTCCGTATGCTAATATTCTGTCTGGAGGGGCCCGGAGGCGGCCAAAGGAGAAGGAGAATCCCTTCTGCGCGTGTCCCTCTGTTTAGCAGAGGGGCTCGGCGTTGGAGGTAGAGCGGGCTCGACGTGCACTAACCCTGCCGCCGGGCAGGCAGAAGCTCTGCTTCTGCCACCGCTAGTCTCGTAGGTAGCCCCGTTGATTGTCGCGGTCATGTCTCGTGACTTTTGACGGGAGACGAGGGTCTTGGCTTAATTGCCCGGACCGCGAGGAAGAAAACCTCTATAAAAAATTACCCCAAACCTCCAAGCAGCGGCGCATGGCGAGGGAGGTTGGTAGCTTGGCTCATGGGTAGCTACAGGGGGGGTTAAGGGGGAGTCATTAGTGCGAACCACTTTTTTCTTGGTTGGTTGGTTGGAACTTTATATACTCGTGGGAACAAAAATGGAAAATAATACAAAAAACCCAAACAAAGACGATGGAAGGAGAGATGCGGGGTCGGATTCAGACTCTGTATCTGAGACGCTGAGCGTGAAGAGCACTGAGAGCTCAGTGACCGATAAGCTGGAGGGGGGAACTAATACGGAGAGAAATAAGTTCTTCTGTAAGCGCCCCCGTGGGGAGGACGGCCACGGGCCATCCTCGGACGAGGATATTGTCCCGGCCCCAAAGATCCCGACAAGCAAGCGGGGTAAGGGCCAAGACAAGAGCAGAGGAAGGGGGCTCACCACCCAGAGGGCGGCTGGGCATTCAGAGAGGCTCGCCAGGGAGGGTCGGCTCTCGATCAGCGAGACGGAAGTAGGTGGTAGCAACCCTGAGGAGGCGGGAGCCCTCTGCAAGCTGGAGGAGGCCGTGACCACGGCACTAAAGATGGTGGCCCTGAAGAAGCTCAAAACTTCTAAGAACAGGGCCATATCAGAGGCCAGGGCCGGAGGCCCTGGCCTCTGATATGGCCCTTAGCCTGGCCTTTAGCGGCAGCAAGGGCCGCCGGCTTCGGCCCCACCCCCTCTCCGACGGCCTCGAACGAAATGTCCAAGCTGCGCGAAGAGGTTGCCCGTCTAGCAGGTGTAACGGAACGTCTCCAAAAGGAAAACGAGCAGCTCCGTGCCGAACTAGCGGCATCCCGAGAAGTCCGCACCGAGGAGGCGCCCGACGAAGGGCAGAATCAGGGCACATCAGATCAGCTCACATCGGTGGAGAATCGATTTCTCCACTTGATCCGGAAGGAGCTGGCTGCTTTCCAGACACGATTCTCCGTCCTGGAAGGCATTGTCCTGCGCCCCCCGTTAGGGGCGAGCAAGCCAGCATCGGCTCAAAAAGCCACACATGCGGCTGCTGCGGCGGTATCCGCTGGGCCAGCTAGGCCGATGACGGCAAAGACGTCTCTAGTGAAGCCGCCTTCGGCGAAGGCGCCACCGGTGAAGCCGCCACTGGCGAAGGCACCCCCGGCGAAGGTACCTCTAGGAAAGAAAAAAATGGCGACGGGCAAGGCGATTCAGACAGCATTTCAGCCGCCCCCGCCTCACCCTGCAGGTTTCCCTGAGGCCAACGCTGAATGGCAAGTAGCCGGGGAGAAAAGAAAGGCGGGAAAGGCAGCTAGGGCGGCCAGGAAACGGCAAAGGCGAAGAGAACGCAATGTGGCGGCTAGACTGCGCGCCCCTAAAACTGCAGCTGTAGTTATAACACTGCAGCCAGAGGCAGTTGCAAGGGGCGTGCAGTATGGCGACGTGCTTGCAAAAGTGATGAAGGCGGTGAACCTCCAGGAGATCGGCATCACTGAAGGCCTCCGGCTCCGGGTTACTGCAACGGGGGCCTGGATGTTGGAGGTCCCTGGTGCCGCTAGCGGCCCTACCACTGACGCCTTAGCTGAAAAGCTTAGGGCGTCCTTAAACGCGGAAGAGGCCCGAGTGTCCAGGCCTACAAAGTGTGCAAACATGCGAATTATGGGTCTGGACGACTCCATTATGGAGGAAGAGGTGGTTGCTGCCGTCGCCAGGGCGTGGGGCTGCTCTGCCGAGCAAGTGATGCCAGGCACTCTCCGCCCTGACCGCACAGGCATGCGGACCCTCGTGATAAGCTGCCCTGTAGCGGCAGCCAACAAAATCAATGAGGGCCGAAGGCTCCTGGTGGGCTGGGTATCTGCTCAGGTCAAACTGCTGGAACCCAGACCTCTGAGGTGCTACCGCTGCCAAGTCGGTCAGCACGTGGGAATACACTGCACCTCGGAGGTTGACTGTAGCTGCCTCTGCTTCCGCTGCGGTCAGCCCGGACATAAGGCTGGCTCTTGTAATGCCGCGCCGCACTGCCCAATATGTGCGGCGGTTGGTAAGCCAGCTGAACACCGGGTTGGGAGCAAGGCCTGTGCTCCCCTAACCAAGGCCAGGAGCAAAGATAAGCCTTCCGCCACCGCCGTGTCCGGCGCAGCTGCCGTCCCCGCAGCCACCGCAGCTGCCGTCCCCGCGGCCGCCGCGGCTGCCGTCCCCGCAGCCGCCGCAGCTGCCGTCCCCGCAGCCGCTGCTGCAACCGTTGCTGCCGTCGCCGCTGTAACCGTTGCTGTCTCCGCCGCAGATGATGCGGCGGGGCCATCCCAGGGGCCAAAGGAGGGGGCTGAAATGGACTGCCAATAACGGCTCCATTCCGTCTCCTGCAGGCGAATATCAACCACTGCGCCGCCGCCCAGGATCTTTTGCTTCAAAGCATGGCGCAGTGGTCGATCAATGTCGCCGTGATCGCCGAGCCGTACTTTGTCCCACCCAGGGATGACTGGGTGGAGGACCTTAGCTGCTCGGTGGTCATAATTTCGTCGGCCGCCGCCGGTACCCCGTCCCTCGAGGGTGTCAGAAGAGGCCGGGGTTGCGTGGCCGCCCGGTTCGGGGAGATTGCCGTGGTGGGAGTGTATTTCTCTCCGAACCGAACTCTCGCCGAATTCCACAACTCCCTCATGGAGCTGAGTGTCGTCGTCGCCGGGTTCCGTACCCTTCCTGTGCTTGTCCTCGGGGACTTCAACGCCAAGAATTTGGTTTGGGGTTCCCGGTATACGGACACACGGGGCAGGATGGTAGAGGACTGGGCTCTGGAGACAGGCCTAGTCGTCCTGAACCGGGGTTCTGTCCCAACGTGCGTGCGGATGCAGGGTGAGTCAGTGGTGGATATTTCATTCGCCAGCCCTGCTCTGTCGCCACGTGTCGTTGACTGGCAAGTCATGGAGGGGGTGGAGACCTATTCCGATCACCGGTATATCCGGTTCGACGTCTCCGCCCAGACCCCAGACGCGCCGGTCAGACAGGCCCCATGTGGCCCGCGGTGGGCGCTGAAACAGCTGGACCGAGAGCTTCTCCTGGAAGCCTCGATCGTGCAGGCCTGGGTGGCATCACCGGACAGGCCTGCCGACATCAACAGTGAGGACCTGTGTGGGCGCTGAATTTGCAGCGGCGACCAGCTAGCCGGCTGGTCGCGTCTCAGAGGGTCATGGCTATCCGGATGATCCGGGGATACCGCACGATCTCTGGGGAGGCGGCGAACCTCCTTGCCGGATTGCTGCCGTGGGATCTGGAGGCGGTAGCCCTCGCGCGCGTGCATAATTGGCGCGCAGAGGTGCTAAGCCGGGGTGAAACTCCGCTACCGCGGCAAGTCGCGGCTCAGCGGATAGAACTCCGGCGCGATCTCACGGCAGCATGGAAAGAGCGGCTGTCGCAACCGAAGGCTGGGCACGCCGCAATCGCGGCGATAAGTCCCCTCTTTGAGGAGTGGCTGGAGAGAGGCCATGGCGTCCTCACCCCTGACCTGACGCAGGTGCTGACCGGACATGGCTGTTTCGGGAGGTACCTGTTTCGGATTCAGCGGGAGGACACGCCCGGGTGTCGTCATTGTGAGGACCGCCTGGAGGACACGGTGGAGCATACGGTGGAGGTGTTGCTGCTTGGGCGGAGCGCCGTCGTGTCTTCGTAGAGGCGGTCGGCGGCGGCGACCTCTCGCGCCCTGCTCTGGTTCAGACTATGGTACCGCGGTAGACGCCCCGGGCGTCGGGGATCACAAGCCGATTTCCGGCCACCGTAGGCGCGGGCCTGCGGACGGCGAGCAGGGGTCGCTCACCGTCCGGTAAGGACCAGGCCCGAGTCGGCGGCGCGTCGTGTTCCACGCGCGCCTCAAAGAGCTGCCAACACCAGTGACGGGGCCTCATAGGGCCATTGCCTGCCGGGGTTTGCGGGAAAGTTCTACCGAGTTACCGCGGCCCCGGAAATTTAGGGCAGCCGAAGGAACAGGGTGGGTTTTTAGTCAGTAGAAATCTGACACACCCTTCCGCTTGACCCAAAACGGAAGAAGTCATTCGATGATTTTCCCACCCCAAAAAAAAAAAAAAAGGTGGAAGAAATCCATGAAGATTTCCGACTCGGGATAAAAGAAAATCGTTAGTCAGGTTAGGTTGCTTGACAGTCGGTCATGATTAGACATTGTATCTAAATTTGATATCTAATTACCTTTTTAGGGTTCCGTAGCCGAATGGCAAAAAACGGAACCCTTATAGTTTCGACATGTCTGTCCGTCTGTCTGTCTGTCCGTCCGTCCGTATGTCACGGCCATTTTATTCCGAAACTATTAAGACTATACATGTAAAACTTGGTAAAAGGGGGCTCCCCGATACATGGAACTGAAACTGAAAATATTTTTTTTCATGAAACCTATACGTGTGTGGTATCTATAGACAGGTCTTTAAAAATGACATTATGGTTTCTAAAATGACTTTATCATAAAGTTAATCGTTTAAAAGATTCCAAAGTGGTAAAATGTGTGTCCCGCCCTCTAACTTCTATAATAATGAAGTGAAAAATCTAAAAAAAACCATATGTTGTAGATCTTAATGTAAACTTTCAACCAAAATTGGTTTGAACGAGATCGAGTCAGCAGTTTTTGAGATACAGTATATTTTCGAAAACCGCAAATATAACTTTGTAATTCATACAAATACTATGAAAAACAAAGTTATTTGGCGTAGTTGTAAAAATTGTTAATAAGCTAGTTTTAAGAAATTTGTAAGGTTTTCGTTTCTTTTTTTTTTAAATAAATATATTAAGTATGTTATATTTATTATAGTTACTACGGAACCCTTCATGGGCGACTCGCACTTGGCCAATTTTTATTTGTTTTATGATCATATCTCAATACCTCCGATAATACTCAATATCTCCTACCTACGCTAACAAAAATTTTAGTATTTTTAGATTTTTATCGAAATAGACCCACTAGTTCAGTTTGTTGATGTCGATAAAATAAAAACAAAAAAAGCCCCCTACGCAAAAAATACTTTTTTTTATCGACAAAATATACTAATAAGTAGTTTAAGAAAAATCCCTTAAAAATAAAAATAAAAAAATAGTCGCGGTGGGGTATCGCCAATTTAGAATCTATATTTAAAGTTAGTTACATAGGGGTTTTTTAATTAAATTTTTATTTTAAGCTTTTTAATCTTTTCACCTACCATAGCTTTTGTCAATTTGACCAATTTCATGGAATGGGCAGTTTTTGTAATATAGTACTCGTCGTTCCCTTTCAATTGATACGCCACTTGGGTGTATTTGACAATATTCAATTATTTATCCCCACTTTCAGTCTCCATATGTAGTAAATAGCTAAACCGATTTTTATAAAACATGTCTGGTTGTTAATATACACATCGTGTTCTTTCATTTGATACCCCACTTGTGTATATTTGACAAAATTCTATGAATCATTCACCGCCCATATCTAGTAAATGGCGGAACCGATTTTGACAAAACATGTCTAAAAACCACTGCCAGAAAACCTGCTTTCTAACAAAAAAAACTGCATTGAAATCGGTTCACGCGCTCAGAAGCTACGGTGCCACAGACAGATACACTGATAACCAGTCACACAGATACACATGTTAAACTTATAACACCCCTCTGTTTCTGTCGGGGGTTAACAATACCAAAACTTATGATCTGATATTTTGCCGGCCCCTATTCATTTCTAATCATTTAACGTGTTTTTTTACAGAGCAAAGAGGACATGAAGCCGTTCGTGTGTGAACTCTACGTGCGAGCGATCACCGCCGGCATGAACGAGCTGGAGAGGCTCAAACTTAAGACTGAAAAGGTACAGCTATTATATCGACGCCTTAGAGTGAAAACCTCGTAAGTGAAAAAGGAGTAACTTTTCAGGAGGAAGAAAAATCTGCGTGCTATAAAATTTAGACAAAAATGTACTCCCGAGGTTTTCACTCTAAGGCGACGATATACATACTAGCTTGTACCCGCGAGTTCGTTTGCACGGGAAAGTTTCCCGCTTAAATCCCGATCCCTTGGGAATTCCGGGATAAAAAAACTAAGGTGTTATTCCAGGATGTCAACTATCTACTTACCAAATTTCATTCAGATCCTGAATGGATGATGATGGTAGTGGCGTAATTGAGTAACAAACATCAATTCATCCAAACTTTCGCGTTTAAAACTTTAGTATAGATGTCAATTCAAAAACAACTCATGAAGTAGAGAAGTGCTGGTTGGTTGATAGTCATTAAGTCATCTAATTGGAACTTCGTTTTATTAATATTGCATACTTTATTGTTCATCTTTATTTACTAGGCTTCAAATATTAAAACCAGTATACAATGAATGGTCTTATCGCACAGGGCAATATCTCAAAGACAACCTTTGGATGAACAGAACATAAAGGTCTCTATGGTTGTCAGTGTACAGACATAAAAAATATTTCTGAAACATAGTAATATACAGCCTTGGCCAAAAGTATTGAGCACCCATGACATCTTTCAGTTTTATGAGGAGTATCAAATAGAAATAAAAAAAAACATTTTATATAGGTTTATTTTACTATTTATTAATTGAAAATTAATATTGTGTGGGTCCAACCTTTGCCTTAATTACGGCAGCAATTGTTTTTGGTAAAGAGCCAACAAGATTTTTACAGTCTTCAGTAGTAATCGCGTTCCATTCTAGGCGCAGGTAGCGTTTCAAATCTTCTCTGTTGTTAATTGTGTGGCGTCTAACACTACGCTTTAATAAACCCCGTAAATGTTCTATGGGGTTCAGATCTAGCGACTGGGCAGGCCAGTCAAGAAGCTCTGTGTTATTTTCCTGAAACCATGTTATAGTGCGGGCAAATTTGTGGCATGGCGCGTTATCCTGCTGGAATTTAACACCATCCATGTTCGTGTCACCGAAAAGTTTCGTGAATGAAGGCAGCAACGCATTTTCTAGTACATTTATGTACTTAGTAGAGTCCATGCGGCCCTCACACACGAACAATTCGCCAACTCCAGAATCGGTCATGCAACCCCAGACCATTATGCTGCCGCCGCCGTGTTTTATGGTTGGGACCCGGCGACGCACAAAGGTCACACCAGGTGTACCAAAAACCTGCAATAAAGAGAAAAATAGTGAGTTCCGGAAAAAAAAATAACTTCATCTATGCGTTTGGTTTTTAAACCATTTTATATAATTTTATTAGGGCATTAAATTGACTTACTCACCTCAAAGTTTGATTCGTCTGACCACACAACATTTGACCACTCTTCAGAGGTGAAAGTTCGGTGTTTTAAGGCCCATTTATACCGAGCTTTTATGTTGTTGTCGGAGAGCCATGGCTTCTTCCTAGCTTTACAGCCTTTCAGACCAGCTTCCTGAAGTCTTCCACGAGAAGTTCGAGCAGAAATTGACTTCTTAATTTGTTCTGACAACTCAGCAGCTAGCTCTGAAGATGTTTTTTTCCTATTTCTTAACGACTCTCTCATTAACTGACGATCCTGACGGTCTGTGGTGATGCGTTTGCCGCCCGGTTCCCGGTCTATTTTGATGTGATCCGATAGCAGAGAATCGCTTAATAGCACATTGCACGGATCGGCGCTAACATTTCACAGTTTTGGAAAGGTATTTAGTGTTCTTTGCAAACCGTACTTTTAGACTGATATTTAACTGATAGAGGTCATTGACTTTCCTATTATTATTTGAATCGCATAGTTAGTGTAACAAAAACCGTCGACTTTCCAGGAAGCGGAGGCCCGCTCAGCAGAACAGACGCTAGCGTCGTGGTTCACGCAGCTGGGCGCCTTGCTGGCGGCCAGCGAGCGCATCCGCTGCGAGTGCACGCTCACGGCCTTCTCCGTGCACCCCACGCCCGCCATGTACGACCGGATAAAGGCCGCGCCTATGTTGCCGCCGCTTGTACTGGTGAGTTACTACTTACAAACAAAGAAACACATTTATAGACTCATGCCACATGTACACACACCAAAAAAAATAAAAAAACTGACCACGCGCAGTGTATAGTTCCATAGTATACTACAACGCCAAATTCGATTCGTCAAGATTCGGATTAGCTGACCGAGAGTTCTGTACCATGCTTCAACAAAAACAAACTACTCGTGTTTTACACAAATAAGAACTTTATCTAAAGATCTCAATGGAATTTTGCCGAAAGCGAGTAGAATACGGTTGGTCGACTATTACGCGTAAATTTGTGAAACTAACTTAGGTCTGATAGTTTTTCTTTTACCTTCGTTATATTTATGTAGGTACAGTCAACGAATTAGGAATGATATAGAAATATAACTCTCTAACGAAGCCCGCTAAAACATGGTTCCAAACTCATACCACTAAACTGATAATACGAATGCAACACGCGCACAAACAAAACAAAATACTTTGCTAAATTTATTTTCTGCGCATGGATCTGTCAATTCATTCATTTGGGGCGCTATTTTATTTAGTAAGATAATGTTAGAGTGAAACTGAAATATCGAATCAAGGGAGTGCGAACGAGATGGATTGTTTTGTGACATCGAACGGCGAGGATGGTGTTATGCAGTATGCAGTAGGAGTCAGTAATTTATTATGAACTCACATATTATAAATTAATATTAAACCTCTTTACATTAAGTTTACAAAAAGTGTAAAGCTTCATAAAAGGGAATGCCGTCGGCCATATAAAAAAATTCCTGAAATTAACAAGAGTGAAATATACACCAAATGTTACTACAAATCGTAGGTAACCCATTACAATTTCAATAATTATCAAAAAAACTAGGTAGAAGTCAGTTACAAACCTTTTTCTGAAATATTGGTCGTAATAAGTCTAGGCTTAAGGATGCCAAGTCGTCGTTTAGGCGGGCCTAAATTAAGACCGTGTTTAAAAATGGGTATCGTGTGCACAACTAAAATCAAAATCTTCGAAAAATTACCATAGTCGTTGCTATACCATAAAAAAGCAATCCGTACGTAACTCAATTCGCAAGCGCTATTGTAGAATCAAGTAAACAAACAATCGAAAATGCAGTAATGTCAAACTGTCAGTCTGTCAGTAGGTAAGGCAAAGGAGATGTGATTCATACAGCCTACGATACGTTTTCTATTCAAAAAATATTTGATTTTAATTAATATTGACATGCATATATTATTTTTTAGATTTATGGTACACATAGGTCGAATTATATTAAATTAATAATTACTGTGCACTAAATCTGCAAACTAATTCGTTAGGAATTATTTTACGATTCCTGTTTGGCTGAATGCCACTTACTAGTGTCAAATAAACACTGACCTCCAATAAAAATAAGAACGAATTAAACGGATATCAGGTTAAATATTTTAATGATTTCCATATTTTTATATCCTACTTAAACAAACTTGAAAATTATTTCATTATACATATTTTATTTTAAAAAGAATTAAGGACTATTCGCAGTTTCTGTCCATTTCAAGCATTTGAACTACACCCTTTGGAAACGAAACAGTTATTTTATTACTTACCTAATACCTATTTTAAATGGAAATCATTATTTCCTCAGGATCTACCAAATTTCATACTTATTAATTTCTTAAAGTACATAAATAAGGTAAGAATTCATTAGCTAACCCCCCATCAGAAGAGCGTTAGGCTTATAAGCTGTGAAACTAGATTTATATATAATGTGTGAGTAGAGTAAATTTAATATACAAGGTGGTTTTTAAAAAGTACGAGCCAAAATTTAAGGGTACTCGAGGTATTCAAAACAAAACTTTGTTGTTTAGTAAAATGGACAGAAACATCTCCTAAATATTGGCTCGCTCTATTTATTAGCTCATATATGGAGTGCCGATTTAATGACCTGCATTGTTTCAACGTAATAAATAATTATGTAATACTTATTTTAAAATAATGGTGTAATACCTACTGATAACATAAAACACATTAAACGTGATTCAAATTTTGTATTCTTAAGCAATCCTTAAATTAAGTTATAAGGATATACCCGAATTTTTCACGAAATGCTGTGCAACAGTACTAACCGTACAAATAGGTACAGCTGATTTTTTTAGCATACGATAGCCAGTGCGTGACGAATATATATGTCTTCGTTACCAAAATATATGGAGCAAACCCTACTGGCATTAGTTGGTAACCAGTCATCCTCTCTTTTTTCTAAGCGGGCTGCTGCAATCCACTGTAGTCGTCGAATCTCTTTTTTGGGGAAACTAAAATAAGAAACACACAGGCAAACCAATCCATGCAATTTATAAAACTCTGTACTTAATTTAAAATATATAATACTTAGGTATTAAAAACTGGCTGGCTACCTGTTGCATAATACTGACAACTCGTGGTTGTCTATACGAAAATAAAACACGAAATTATTTTACTTACGAGTGATAAGCTATCCCAGTTAGTATTTTACTTCCTTCTTTCCGTCTTTTACACCACCTTACTACGCAGGAGGTCATTTTTATCCCTCAGAAACGAGCTTTTTCTTGGATTTTTCACTAATCAACACGATTCTGGCGTCTGTCACTGAGCGCACATCAGACTGAGAGGCGCTTTGATTGTAATTTTTTCACCCCGCCTACTTGATTGTGTTTTGCGTGGAACCATTTTTGAGCGGAGTTCGTGTTCTATATCATTCCTAATTCGTTGGGTACAGTAGTACCCAACTGATAAGGCGCGTCGTGAATTTTTGTTCGCACAGAAAAGAAAGTATGGCCCCGAAGATTAACGAAAGAATGCTTAACTTACAATCAACCTTAGATCACTATTATAAGCTGCCGACCAATAGCGGGAGAGGAAAAAGAAGCGCGGTGCGTGGAGCGTGCCGACATCGGTAAGCCACATCAGTTGGGTACTACTGTACGAGTGTTTGAATTATGAGTAGATTACCGCACTGTTTGGCAGTTTGAGTACTTTATACGGGCTACCCAAATGTCTACGGGCTACCCAAACTCTGGTATTGTTCGTTAAATCGTTTAAGCTCCTTAAAGTTCTAAGTTAAGCTACGCGATAACTGACAAAATACTTTTACAGTTTCACCGGGCATGCTCAAATCTATGTGATTCTGTCCTCTAATAAAAACTTTTTACCAAATAATTAAACCGACTCTCAAAAAACACTGCATAGTGAAAAATAACTTTAATTTCGGTAGTCGGTGTCTTTAGTTTTATATTTTCGTTTTTGGCACCGACTTCCGAAATTAAAGTTATTTTATATTTCACTTTGCAGTGTTTTTTGGGAGTCGGTTTAATTTTTTGGTAAAAAGTTTTTATTTCAATCATTTTAGTAGGTCGATTTTTAATTTACCTAGTTACAAAAGCCTAATTAATGTCAACTACTTATATTCATTTACAAAATATTGCTTTTCCCAATGTTGGGCCGTTAATTGTTGAGGAGTTCTCCTGGTACTTCACCATCAGCTTCACTTCACCATATGCATTGTGACGAGGATATTGTGCTTAATAACCACATTCAAGTAATCGAAGCGGAACACATGAAATACTTATTATTCCTACTTATATATTGAGTAGTTCCAGTGGCCATCTGTGGTCTTCATCATCAGATCCACTTCACAAATGGTGCTTTTCGAATGTAACTACACAAGTTACTATAAAAATACTCAAATCACTATGGGTGTGCCTATAATATTTGAAGAGTTCCCTCGATTTCTCCAGGATCCCATCATCAGATCCTGACTTGGTGACAATGGGACCAATTTCGAAGTATACCCTTTCAAACAAGAAAAGTATTTTCCTAATCGGTTCAGCCATCTTCGAGTAATCGGTGATCATAAGTACATAAAAAAATATATACGCGTCGAATTGATAACCTCCTCCTTTTTTTGTCGTCGCTTGAAAAGCACCACAGACATAAACCTACATGGTTCTCATATGATTTGATCACTACAGAGTATGGACTTTAAAAGAGACGTTGACCGAGTTTATTTCGGTGTTTCTTCTCAGGGTAGTTAGTTAGGAAACACCAGCCTGATCTAGTTTACATTTACGAAAAAAGTTGGGTGTGTAAGTGTCATTTATACTACACCTGCTTGGAAAGTACCTTGATAATTTATCAAATTTACGGTAGAAAGTACGTCATTGCATATCGAACAAATATGCGGGGAGAAAACGCATCTGAGCGGGAGAGAAAAGTGTATGAAAATCCATTTCTTACGTGGTTTTTCTTTTTAATTTTGGGTAAGACTATGCGCCGGTAACCTAAATATCAAAAGCCAAAAAGTTTTTACAGTGAGTTTTTATCTCCAAGTTCGCAAAATGACACTGGCCACTAGCTGTGTGTTGGATGGTGTCGGGCTGGCAGTGCGACCCTGCGGCGGCAGGATAAATAATTTGAAAAAAGAAAATGTGAAAATTGCAGACGCCATTGGCGCCATTTTCAATTTGTGTGTTGTTTGAGGATTCAGTTTTCGTAGAAAGTAAAATAAAACTATCAAAATTATAAGTAGTGATAGTAAGGTGTAGTATAAAGCACTATGTATCACTCGAGAGAAAGTGCGATTCCCGATCTCGGGTGTTTTAAAGCCCTCGCCTACGGCTCGGGCTTCAATCGACACCCTCGACGGTAATCGGTCACTTTCTCCTCTCGGTGAACAATGTACTATTATAACCTAATTGCAAAATAAACATCATTATTTCATTTCATTATTACGTTAGACAATATAGGAAGCATAACTTTTGTAAGATTTTACTTCTGTTTTAGGTACCAGCACTCTCGCAATTTAACAGGATAATTATGTTAATTAAGTCTGTGATTATTTATGTCATGTGAGTCGCGTGAAAATACTCATTATTTAAGAAAATATTAGAATAAAAATACATATAAATTTTTTTTTTGCAAAAAATAGAACCGACTTCCATTCCATTCCATTCCATGTCAAAACACCACAAAGCAAAAAATAACTTTAATTTCGGTAGTCGGTGTCATTTGTTTTGTATTTTCTTTTTTTTTGACACCGCCTTCCGAAATAAAAATTATTTTTTATTTTATTAATTAAAACAAGCACGCTAGCGGATGGTATTTGTTGATGAGTCACTACTTACCGTGTTATAGCTAGCCTTAGAACTACACGGACCGCCGGCGGATTAGAGGGGACCGCCTGTAGGCTAATCTCTTTGCTGGCGGGGTTGCGGGAATGTTCTAAAGCGGCCCGGAATGCAAGGGCAACTGAAGGAACAGGGTGGGTTTTTAGTCAGTAGAAGTCTGACACTCCCTCCCGCTCCACCAAGAGCGGGAAAAGTCATTCGATGATTTTCCCACCCGGAAAGAAAGACTACTCCCGTTAGTTAAAGGAGACTTATGAAGGTGATATCCTCTGTCAAAGAAGTCTACTTGGTGCTATGTATTCAATAAACTTTGCGCAACCGCACTGCTCCGTTTCGGTTCAAACAAAATATCCAGTTGCACAAATTAACCGGAACATCAAATTGTCCAGTTGTACAAAATAACCAGTAATTACAACAAATACAAAATATCGAATTGTCCAGAGACGGTGCCTCAGAATAATAACGCTATCGTCGCGTCTGGACCCCTAGGCACGTTTTATAGAGTACTAGCATTTATCACGTTAAAAACGTAACTCTCCTATTTGGCAGTCGGGTAAAAAGTAGCCTATAACCTTCCTCAAGCTTCAAGTTACGTCCATACCAAATTTCATCCAAATCCACCCAGTACTTTCGAAGATTAGCGTGTTCAAACAAACAAACTTTTCCGCTTTATAATATTAGTATAGATAATATTGGTATAGCTGATGCTGCGGGAAAATATATGAATTAGTTTTTAGTTCATTATTAACCGACTTCAAAAAAAAGGAGGAGGTTCTCAATTAGTCTTGAACTTTTTTTTTTATGTATGTTACCTCATTACTCGCAGATGGCTGGACCGATTTGGAAAGTTCTTTTTTGTTTGAAAGGGTATACTTTCTAGTTTGGTCCCATTGTCGTCACGTTCGGGTCTGATGATGGGACCATGGAGAAATCGAGGTAACTCTTAAATATTATAGGCACAGCTATAGCGTTTTCGGTATTTCTTATAATACCATGTGCAGTTGCTCTCGAAAAGCACCGTTTGAGGAAGTGGAACTGATGATGAAGACCCCAGATGGCCACCGAAACTACTCAATAATAAGTATGTCGTGGATTGCGATTAGATTACTTGAATATAGATGTTAAGCACTTTATGCTCGTCGTCTCAATGCATAATATAAAAAGTTTTTTTTAAATTTTTTATTACTAACATAGAGTGTTTTACTAACAAACGTTGTATGGATTTTTTTCAGAAATAAATAAATAAATAATAGATTAATATAGATAAGATTCTAACCATTACGTCCGTTTTTCAGGTCGATAACGCCTATTATAAACAAACTTCGTCCCTTGGTTCGTTTCAATGAGAATTTGATAGATGTTAACAGTTCCCCATTTTAATAAATATTAAAATCCCTTGGGATACACGTCGTGAAGTCTTATCGATTTTTTTAGTTATTATCAATAAAAGTTTTTATTTATTTATTTTATGCACAAACAATTTTTTTTTTATTAAACACACTTTTATGATACTCGAGTCTTTTCATGAAACTGAACATACAAAATAACACGACCGTTGTTACTGTAATTTTTACATTATAGTTTCACTTTATTACTACTTCTTAATAGTTTGAAACCATATTTACCTTCACATCCCAAAATTTCAGGATGACCACGAAATAAAAGAGGAACCAAACAAAGAATTCGGCAGTTGGGCGAGCGATTCCCGCGGTCAGACCAACTTGGTGAAAACCTCGGAGACACTGAACCTCAAACACACGCAGCATCAAGCCAATGTGCTGTCCACTGCCATCTTTAGTGAGGGAGAAGCTCTGGGCATCAGTCCCGAGCTGTGCACAGACATTGCGGTGCTCCTATCGGGACCCAGGCTCAAGACTTTGTCCTGGGACACTGACAGGTTCGTGCTAGAACAGTTATCAATTCAATTCAATCTTTTTTGCAATCACATGTGTTTACAAGGTCTTAAACAGCTCACATGGACCGTGTGGGGCACATGATTAGAGTGGTTTTATACAAACTAGAAAATCAAATAAAAATAATCACAATAATTAATGTTGCAAAACTAAATGGAATAATTCATCAGATTAAAATAGGTCAATTATTAGAACTTAAAACAGGTTATTTTTATTGTTTCGAGTTTCCGATATTTCGGTACTGTTGCAAGCGCCCATCACGGATGAAATGTAGTCACTGCGGGTGGACGTTAATGAGTAGACGATTCGGTCTACCCTCTTTCTTGTTCGTTTTTTTTGTGATCGACACCGCTACCACTGTCACATGTATCACTCAAAACTCTATTCTGTTCCCTACAAACAAAACTCACCGTGACCTCGAAATATCGGAAACTCGAAATAATAAATACACATGGTAAATATCCCGTTTTAAGTTATATACAAAGTGGAGAAGACAATACGACCATAAATTTATCATAGCCTAAATGATGATCTCTTGTCTATACAAAAAATTCTGGATATTTTTTCTATTTTCATATTTTTCCACAGGCTCTATTCAGCTACTGTGCTTTAACACGGTCAAATATCTAAGTTTAAGCACAAAAAACTCTCAATCCATGAAGGTTCAATTCAAAGCATCTTTCACTACAAAACGGCAATATCATACTTTTGCTCGTATTATTGCGATTATTTGAAAATAGGTATATTTATTTATTTATTTTGATGTCACATTTTATTTTATCCTCACTATGGTTTCCTCGGGATTAGTATAGTCGGTGTTTTCATTTATGGTCGTATAATCTTCCCACCTTGAATTTTCAAGCAGGATAATAAAACACAGCTTCAAAGGCATTTTTTATGTGTGTATATGTAGGTGTGCCTCTTTGTCCTTTGTCTTTCTGTTTATCCGGCCTACGTTTTTATCCCAAAATACCCACAAGATTCAAGCGGGAAAAATCACGTAGTTAATTTCGTTTCCTTCGCGAAGTCACGGGCATATCTAGTTTGAAATAAAAAAAGCCTTGAGTTTGAGAGAAAGTTTTGTACATTCTAGAGAGCTGCTGCTTGAAAATTGTCGCACGTACATGGAACGAACGAACTTCGGGACTCGCGCGCTCACAACTGAGCTCAAGTACTTAAACCTGGACCCCAGAGAGTTTCTACATCTGCCCGAAGAAGAGGACGACGAATCTGACATGTATTACGGAATCGAGAAAGGTATGATCATATTATATTTTACTTAGTTTCTCCGTTTTGATGAGTATTTGTAGTACGCTAATATAGCCCTCCCTAATTTAATTAAAGCTCGTAAAGTCCTTCCAAAGGTTGTCTGGCTCTCAGTGATAAGACCGTCATTGCAACCAAATTGTTAGCAATATTGTTAAGTGTTCAATTATTGGTGTAGAATAAAGTGTATTCTATCTATGTATGTCAAATTTACGTCATCGTTGCACCGGTAAAGATGAAATTTTATAAACTGACATGTCACTAATAGTATAGTGCCCGGCACGTAACCTGGCAAGAGTCGTTAGATGCGCAGAAGTTGATGTTTAGGTTAGGTTAGTCGTAGTTAGTAGTAGGTCGGCGGTTGTCAGCGGGACGCGGGTATGAAGTAGCGCTGCCCCGAGTGCGCGATTGGTGCTTCAGTAACCTTTGCTTCCCACTGTGTTTACGTCCCGTTCGCTCCCGAATACACTTGCGTACACGAAAGTTGTACCCTTTGTTTTTGTTAAGAGTTGTTGGTTTAAATTTAGTTTTTGTTACGTTGATTACAATGCCAGGACCAAATACCGTTTTACGCAGACTATTAAAACGTCAGAAAGAACAGTTAAACACTATAGTTAAGGAAGGTTGAAATTCCGAATTCGTCACTGTTTTTATGACACCGGGAAAAAAGAGGAATAAAAAGGGTAGCTGTTTTATTAAGTAATTGTGACGACGAGAACATGTAATTTTATTTATTTATTTATGTACACACATGACACTTACAAAAGAAAAAACATATATATACAGACAAAAGAGCACAAAGGTGCTGCTTATTTCCTAAGAAATTTCTTCCAGCAGACTTGCGACAGGAGAATTGAAGAGGAGACGATAGACACAGTGTGTATAAATACTAATTATACACACCGTGTCTATCATAAATAGAACATACTTAGCTAGTAAATTAAACTATAATGGTATAATAAACAAATATATACATTCATAGAGTTAAAATACATATTTATATTAATGCTATAAAAATATATACCTATAATAAATATATTATTTAATATATAATTTTTAATGCTTTTTTAAATATTTTTTTCACATTTAAATGTATTTATGTATTATATCTATTTTATTTAAAATAATATCTAATAAACTAATGAATTCCTCTTCTTTCTTTAACGTTCTTCTGAACAGAAATGATTAAAAATAAATGATGGCAATAACCATAGAATAATGGCAAGCAGTAAAATGACCACTTTTTTTGTTCCTCTAAGTCAGTGGTTCCTAACCTTTTCGATTTGTCACCCCTATGGCTTAGAGAATTTGATTTACCCCTTTTGTTACTAATGAACACAAAACAAAACAACACACATAATTATAAATTGACTTTCTTAGACAGTTCTCACAATCGAATTATCTATACTAATATTATAAAGCGGAAAAGTTTGTTTGCCTAAGGATGGACGGCTAAACCCTTTCGTCTATTGATAACCTTGTTAGCTTAGTTGTATTATCATTTTTTGCATGCTGTGGTCTCCTGTAAGTGAGGGAGTACACTAACGTAATACCTTATCTATACTATAATATTATAAAGCGGAAAAGTTTGTTTGTTTGCTTGAACGCGCTAATTTTCGAAAGTACTGGGTGGATTTGGATGCAATTTGGTATGGAAGTAGCTTGAAGCTTGAGGAAGGTTATAGGCTACTTTTTACGCGACTGCAAAAAAGGAGAGTTATGTTTTTACCGTGATAGAATCCACGGGAGCGAAGCCCCGCGAGAGTACTAGTGTGATTATAATAACGAAGTTCTCCCCATTCCTGTCTGTCATTAATCCTATTTATAAATTTTAATGCCCATTGAGACGGGACCGAAGAAGATTTCAAAAAAATACTTTGGAGTAACGAATCTAAATTTGAAATATTCTGTTCAAAAAGAAGAATTTTCGTTCGACGTTCTTCCGAACCGAAGAAAAGATGATGCCACAGTGTGTAGTTCCGACTGTCAAGCATGGTGGCCGATCTGTTATGATCTGGGATTGTTTCTCGGGTTATGGAACTGGAAATCTGGTCCAAATTATGAAAAATTGGCCAAGTGCGAGTCAGGCTCGCCCATGAAGGGTTCCGTAGTTATATTAAAAAGTGTTTCATAATAAACCACAAAATAATATTTGTGGTTTTAGAAAATATGCTGTACCACAAAAATTGCTGACCCGATCTCGTTCAAACCAATTTTGGTTGAAAGTTTACATTAAGATCTACAGCCATATATTTTTTTTAGATTTTTCACTCCATTATTATAGAAGTTAGAGGGGGGGGGGTGGGGGGGGGGACGGGACACACATTTTACCACTTTGGAAGCTTATATCTTTTAAACGATTGACTTTATGAAAAAGTAGTTTTAGAAACCCTTCTGTCATTTTTAAAGACCTGTCTATAGATACCAAACACGCATAGGTTTCATGAAAAATATTTTTTTTTTCTATTTCTAATAGTTCCATGTATGGGGGAGCCCCCTTTATTTTAAATATTTTTTAACTTTTTTCTTAAAATCGGAAAGCGATTCACAGAATACATCTACCTACCAAGTTTCACATGTATAGTCGGAATAAAACGGGGCCCTGGGCTGCAGCCCAAATAGCCCATAGGCAGATCCACCCCTGCACTGAATGGAAATCTATCTAATGCAATCATTCGTGCCAAAGCATCATCCAAGCTATCGTCGGCACTTTTAGTAAAATAATCATTTAACTTTCGCTTGGCTGGCGGCGGTGCTATGTTTAGATTATCAGAATCTTGACTTGAAGCTGATATAAGCTTGATGTTATGTTTTGATGACAAATGTGTATGTCTTAGTCGATCCATCCAAAGTCTTGAGAATGGCTGAGCATCGGTTACATTTAGCAATATTCACGTCCTTCGTAACTAAAAAATAGCTCCACACTGACGTCGTATCACTGTGTTTTTTTATGTTTATCAAAGTCTCCCGCCATTTGAAATACTTAATTTCAGATAAATGATTTTAAAATTTAAATGACGTAACGTAATCTACGTAACCTCTTCAGTGGTAGAATAATAATAAAACCAGATTGGCGTATTTACACTTTCGTACAGGGAATCCCCGACGGGAAAATACCTCGCAACAATATTATGATATGAGGTGATCGAGTGATTCTCCTATTAGCCCGTTGGGGAATTACCTTAAATGTATTGTATTGAAGTATCCCGAGCGGGGAAGTCCCGTCTAAGTTTTACGACAAACATTATTAGGGCTGTACCTATGTAGTACGTGTCGTACGCGTATCAAAGGGTTGTTTTTGGCGATATGTAATAAAAGCTATTAATATAATCTAGGCAAGGTCATTGTCAAGGTGCAAAGGACTACTGAGTGGAAACTAGACCTGTTTGTGGCAATCCCGAAAACCCCGAGATTATCCAAGTACAGTCCCGGGATTTTCGGGTTTCGATTTTCGGGGACCAAAGTTTTCAATATAATTAAGCATGTCTTAGAACTGGAAACATATCTTAAAACTATACAATAATAATAATCCATCGGAATTCAGACAGGCTTTAATTTATAATCATATTGTGGGAAGTACTAATTTCACACGGGTTAGTATATGCTTAAACTAGACTTATGGTCTCATGGTGCGTGGTGCGCTGGTTGCACGCTACTGGCATGATTGGTCTATGTTATCTCTTAAAAAAACAGTAGTAGAGATACCTACTACGGTTTCTTATGATACATTAAAAAAAAATTACGGACAAATATGAACTACCGTCGTAGATTCTAAAATGAATGTCAGGATTGCAATCGGTACGCCCAAAAACCTATTACACGATGTTCGATGCAATATTTTGCCATCGACCACACGATATCCATATTGAATGTTAGAGAAAAAGTTGCATCCTTGGTGGATTTGCAATCGCCCGTCCCAAAAACCCATTACACGATACTCATATCGAATGTTTGAGAAAAAGTTGCATCTACCATCTTGGATTTTAAAATGAATGCCAGATTTGCAATCACCACCCTCAAAAACCCAGTATACGATACCCATATCGAATGTTTGAGAAAAAGTTGCATCCGCCATCTTGGATTTTAAAATGAATGCCAGATTTGCAATCACCACCTCCAAAAACCCACTACACGATACCCATATCGAATGTGTGAGAAAGAGTTGCATCCGCCATCTTGGATTTTAAAATGAATGTCAGATTTGCAATCACCACCCCAAAAACCCATTACACGATACGAATATTTGAGAAAAAGTTGCATCCGCCATCTTGGATTTTAAAATAAATGAATGATATGAGAGATTTTTTTTAAAAAACATTACATTCGCCGTTATCTATACTAATATTATAAAGAGGTAAAATTTGTAAGTTTGTATGTAGGGGGTAATCTCTGACACTACCGAACCGATTTTGAAAATTCTTTCGCTTACATGTAGCTGAATTATCCCTGAGTGCTATAGGCTATAAATTATCTTTATATCATGCATATTAGCCGAGCTAGTATAATCTTTGTGAAGCAAGTCGGAAAATTATACCTCTTATAAAAACTTTTTTGCAAAAAAATAAAACCGACTTCCATATCAAAACACTACAAAGCCATAAATAATTTTAATTTCGGTAGTCGGTGTTATTGGTTTTGTATTTTCTTTTTTTTCACACCGCCTTCCGAAATTAAAATTATTTCTGGCTTTGTAGTGTTTTGATATGGAAGTCGGTTTTATTTTTTTGCAAAAAAGTTTTTATTTTCGCGCTTTTTAGTGTGTCGACTTGTAATTAATCTAGTTATAAAAGCCAAAATGTCAGCTACAAAAAACTAAAAAGGCGCGAACAAAAAACACAATGCAGAGTAAACGAAAAGATCATCAATGTAAATATTTTTTTTTACTTTTGTTGATTTTTCAGAAACGGCTTGTCCGATTTCGATAAAATTTTCATGGGACCATTTGGGAAGTATACCCTTTCCAACAAAAAAAGAATTTTTCAAATCGGTTGGCAAGCGACGGAGCTATGCCCGAACAAACATAAAAAAAAAAACAAACAAACATCCGAATTGAGAACCTCCTCCTTTTTCAGAAGTCGGTTAAAAATAGAATTATTTGCATGCGCTGCCTACACAGTTGCATAAAACTAAAAACAATGTATGGCAATCTGGTCCGTCTTAAATAATCATCTATACTAATATTATAAAGAGGTAAAATTTGTAAGTTTGTATGTAGGGGATAATCTCTGAAACTACCGAACCGATTTTGAAAATTCTTTCGCTTACATGTAGCTGAATTATCCCCGAGTGCTATTGGCTATAAATTATCTTTATATCATGCATATTAGCCGAGCTATTATAATCTTTGTGAAGCAAGTCGGAAAATTGTACCTCTTAAAATAGAATTATTTGCATGCACTGCCTAAACAGTTGCATAAAACTGAAAACAATGTATGGCAATCTGGTCCGTCTTAAATAATTATCTATACTAATATTATAAAGAGGTAAAATTTGTAAGTTTGTATGTAGGGGTAATCTCTGAAACTACCGAACCGATTTTGAAAATTCTTTCGCTTACATGTAGCTGCATTATCCCTGAGTGCTATAGGCTATAAATTATCTTTATATCATGCATATTAGCCGAGCTATTATAATCTTTATGAAGCAAGTCGGAAAATCGTACCTCGAAGTAGAATTATTTGCATGCGCTGCCTAAACAGTTGCATAAAACTGAAAACAATGTATGGCAATCTGGTCCGTCTTAAATAATTATATCTTATATTTTAGCAGATATAGGAGGATTTATGTAAAAAAAAAGCTTTTTCAACATACTTACGTTTCAGTTTCTTTGGAGCAGCAGTCCGTATGTTTAATTCGCAAAAATGGGCCCCTTGGACAGTTATTACAGAATACGTCGCTGATAATATGGGATGAATGCACCATGAGCCATAGAGCTCATGTTGAAGCAGTGGATCGAACGCTTAAGGACTTGAGAAATTCAGTTGCTATCATGGGCAGACACTTCCCGTCATCACAAAAGGGACCCGTGCGGACATCATAAAGGCGTGTCTTAAATCGTCACCTCTATGGAGTATGAGAGCCCACCTAATCGGAAATACAGATAACGATTTTCCACAACAGCTACTCAAAGTTGAAGAAGGGTCTTTTTCTTCTCAAACCTTGGGCACTAACGTTGCGGAAATCGTTATAAATGAGACTGTAGGCCGAATAGTTCACAATTTGTAGCAACTTATAGATGCAGTTTATCCAGACCTTGAATATTTATTAGATAGAGACATTCATTGGCTTTGTTCATGGGCTATCGTCTCACCAAGAAGCGATACAGTCAATGAAATCAATAACCTAATTTTACAAAAAGTCTCCGGTCAATCCAAAATTTACAAGTCCATTGATACAGTGTGCAATGTCGAGGATGTAGTCCATTATCCGCAAGAATTTTTGAATTCCTTGAATCCATCTGGCCTGCCACCTCACGAACTGCTCTTGAAAACTGGAACGCCTATTATGCTTTTAAGGAATTTAAGCCCGCCCAACCTGTATAATGGTACAAGGCTACTAATTAAAGATTTAAAAGATAACTTAATTGTGGCGACTATTCTCATCGGACCAGAAGCTGGCCAGTTGGCGCACATCCCAAAAGTTCCAATGATTCCTGCGGACCTGCCTATACCGTTTAAGTGACTCCAGTTTCCCATAAAAACATCTTTTGCCCTGACTATAAACAAGTCCCAAGGACAAACTTTCTCTTTAGTTGGCATTGACTTACGAAAACAATGTTTTTCCCATGGGCAAATCCCGCCTGTCTTTTGGGCACATTACCAGTGGACAGCGATGCGCACGAATTTCTGGATGCCATATTTTAGTTTATTTTTAGATGTATTATTACCTATATATATATATAGTGTTAAAAATGTAATGTTAAAAACTAATAAATATAAGCCAATGGGCAATTATATGTTGGTCTATCACGAGTTGGATCATCTGAAAAGCAGATTATTTTGTTACCGGAAAATAAAACAACCTCAAATATTGTATACAGAGAAGTTTTGAATTAACCTCTCGCGTGTCTTATGTTACACAGTGCGACATAAGAACAAAATGCTCCAAATGTCTTAAGTCGGACAGTTACACTTAAGGGCTTGGTCAGGATTGGTCGATAAATATGTGTGGTTGTGTTGCAAGTAGCAATACGTTCTGCATACACCGCTAAAATGAACGAAAAAAAATTTACAAAATGCATCTGTGGTTTTTGTTGTGACGCCGCAGACTTTTTCGTTGTGTTATCAAATAGTTTTTATTACTTTTTATAATAGTTTTTTATTAATGTTTTGGAATAATTTGTGTTAAAATAAAATAAAAATTAAAAATTAAAATAAATGTGTAGGCACATTTTTTTTTTAATTTTTTTTTCGAATATGAGTGAAAATTATAAAAGTGTAAACATATCACATCACTGCGAGATAAGGTCAGTTTGATTTGCTTATTGAATGATATAAATAGTTAGATAAACTCATAACGAATCCAGGAAGGTATAATATATACCATGATAATGGCCATAAATTGCCGATTTATCATTTTTTCTGAAGTCCTACCCAAAAATCATAAGGAAATTCAACATGCGACACTCGAGGGGTTAAACAGGGCCCTTACATAAATAATATTTTGTTAAATATTACCTACATTTATATCATTATCCGCATAGTTACGGTATAAAAACTCTATTAAATCTATCTAGCCAGCGGGATATATTGAAATAATTTGCCTACATTACCTTTGAGTCTCCTGTCCAGCCGTGGGACATTAAAGAGCTGAAAGCTCTTAGATTAGTATTGCATTTAATTAGAAAAAAAACACCGCCTGTAAAAATTGCACGCGGACGAAGTCATAGGCGAAATCTTTCATATTTAAAAATGGGATTGTAAATCTATATCTATGTATACTAATATTATAAATGCGAAAGTTTGGATGGATGTTTGTTATTAAATCACGCTATAACGGGTGAACGGATTTGAAGGAAATTTGGCACACAGATAGATAAATATGTCCTGGAATAAAACATAGGATACTATTTATCCCGGGGACGGGATTCCGTGGAATATTTTCGACTTCTACGCGGACGAAGTCGCGGGCAGAAGCTAGTGTTTAATAAAAAGCAATAATAACATCACAAAATAGAAATACGTACTTTTTATGAGAATGGCTTTTTGGAAAATTTGCGCCAACTTTCTTCTAATAATATTTTTTTTTACATTTTCCCATATTAGAACAAATATTGGAAAAACAAAATATTGAACAATAAAAAGTAAGCGGTGGGTATGCATAATCAATCGTACTAAAAAAAAAAACAAAAAATATGATTTATGTTATTCAACGGATTGCCGCAACATATACGTACACAATAGATTGCGAATTATCGTTATCGGCGCATCGCTCCACGATAAGACGTGACCACTCTTTGAGCTCCCGTGGACGACTGAATTTTCGACCGGTGCAGGCGGTGTACGCTGCGTATGGTTCAAAACAGCGCGCGAATTAGAAGAAAAAAATAAAAACTAAAACAATCAAGCGACATTTTGGAAATTTTAAAACTGTAAATTGTAGTATGATCATTAGAGAATAATATGAATTGAAGTTTATGAAAAAATTCAACAGTTTACCATCAAAATTCAACGAAGCACGAGCATGTTATGTAAGGATTTTTGTCCAACTTTATGTATTTTTCTTTAATAAACTATAAAATATTTTTAAATTATGCCAACTACACTCACAGGCACTATTAACCGCCCACCTTGTATTTCTTTTAATTTGCAGAAACCTTCCAATTTTGACCCCATTGTATGAGAGGTACGTTGCAAGCGTATCTGTAAGGCAAAAAATAACACAAGTCTTGAAAAAAAAGTAGTTTATCATAAAGATGCACACCAAAAATGGATTTTGTGAAATTTTCCGATGAAAATTAGTCAGTTTTAATTTTGAAAAATAAAAAAAAACAATGACCCACTTGAAAAAAATAATAATAGTGATTGTTGCCTCCTCAAGCCCTTGTGACTTCTTGGAGCTGGTTTGGTAGTCCATCCATGATGTCTTGAATATCCGATTGGGGGATATTGTGCCACTCTTCTACTACAACCGTCTTGAGCTCTCCTAGGGTGGTAGAGGCTGGAACTCTTGCTCGGACACGTCTTTTGAGGTTGTTCCAGATGTGCTCAATTGGGTTAAGATCGGGACTTCGTGCAGGCCACGGTAAAACTTGAATCCCGACCTCATTAAGGTATTCAGTGACGGATCTGACGGTATGGCAACGTGCATTATCATGCATTAATTTGAAGTGGTCACTGATGAAAGGTGCAAAAGGTATAACATGGTCTTGTAGAACTTCCTCCACGTATCTTTGAGCATTCTCACTGCCTCTATCGAACACAACAAGATCAGTACGAGCCTCGTAAGAGATACCTCCCCAAACCATTATTGAGCCTCCCTGGTAACGCACTGTTTCGCTTATGGCACATGGAGCAAACCTTTCGTTTTGGCGTCTGTAGACACGCTGACGTCCATCTGGACCTCTTAAAGCTATTCTGCTCTCATCAGAGAACAGTACGTCCTTCCATTCTTGTACAGTCCAGTCAGCATGTTCTCGCGCAAAAGCAAGTCTAGCTCTACGGTGCTGTGGGAGTAATTGTGGGGCGCGAGCTGGACGAAAAGCCTTCAGATTTCTTTCTGCCAGTCTTCTCCGAATTGTACGTTCACTTACGCTAACATTTCTCACTTCAAAAAGACGCGTACGAGCGTCAGTAGCGGTACAAAAGCGATTTTCCAACACGTTACTGACAACAAAACGGTCATCTCTTGCTGAGGTGCATCGATGTCGGCCTTGACCTGTTCTGCTAGTGTAACGGCCCGTCTCCCGAAATCGCCTAATGGCATCCCGTACCTTAGTTCGCGGTACACCGAGTGTACGAGCGATGTGACGTTGGCTGTACCCAGCGTCAGCTAATGCCACTACCCTAGCTGCACCAGTTGCATCCAGGGGCATTTTTAACAGTAAAAAATAGTGGACGAACATTACAAACTCAAATTAAACAATATTCACACACTTTAGCAGAAGAGAACTGGAAATGTTAACACGGGACCGTAATGGCAACAATTTCAAAAAACGACTGAATTCCAAAAACTCGTCACAGTCTCAAATTTAGGAGCCGAAATAAGGGTATAAGTGTATAATTTATTGCTAGAGTACTCACTTGATAAAAAGCAAAACAGTTGATAAGCCATAGTTGACATGAACAAACTGGGCGAAGAATGATATAGGTGGGCGGTTAATGTGTCTGTGAGTGTATATTTGCTAACACATTTATTCTAGTGATCATTACATATTTTTGTATGGTAATTATTGTACTATTATTGGTTATATTCCTTTAGCTGTGACGACCGTTTTGAGTTATTTTGCTCGGCACCTTCTTAAATAGGTCATAAAATGTAAAGGAGGCTATTTTGATGAAAAACGTGTATGAAATCTCTAGTGTATTTTTTTTTAAACGTTGTATACATCAAGACTTCATGTAAGTTTTAATTATAAATCTTGTGTGCAACATGAAAATAAAAACTGTTTTTCAAAAAGTTTTAAAAATATTGAGTTTTATTTTTTTTCTCAATATTTTTTATAGTGGTCTCAAACTTTTGACCGGCAGTGTATATAGTGGTGTTGTGTTGAGATGACCTGAGGGTTATTTAACTCAATCCAATGGTTCGATCCTGTTTCCAAAAGATGTTGCGCTAAGGCCGATTTTTGGGCATCATTATTTTTTCTCTCTTTGATATTTTCTTTAAAAAACTGCAAACAGTTTTTATGATGATGATGACTATTTTAACTTTACTTGTATTAAGAAATATTAGTTATGAGGACACTAAAAAGTTTTGATTTAATGTAGAGCTGTCCCGTACGAAGCAAATATTTTAGATTATAATTATCCAATTCAGACTAAGTACATAAAAAAACAATCTTTATAAGCTTGCGTTTGATCATCATCTCACCAGCAAGCTTTCCTTGAAGTAACCTCTTTACGCTTGACTTACAGGTTATAGCAATCAGGAAACATAGATTTCGGCAGGGAATTCCACTCTTTCAAGCTGTACGCACAAAAGTATTCCCAAAACGTTTTGTGCGTATAGGTGGGATGTCCACCATGTAACGATGGCGCATCGCCGTTCGTCTTGTAGTTCAAAATAATCAAAATATTTTGTTAATAGGCTACGAGCATCTTGTTGAAGAACACCCAGAGGAGATATGGCAAGACGCTGACGATCCGGAGAGAACAGAGAGCGCACATTCGACCGACAGAGAATCCGAACTCCCAGTGAAAACAAAGAAAACACATAAAAAGACTAAGAAGACCAACTCTTCCGAGGAAGATTCTGACCCTCTCAGCCTCGTCGCAGAAGCCAAGAGAGAAGAAAAGAAGAAAGAACGACCTCACAGCAAGGAGAGAAGTAAAGAGTCCAAGAAAACAAAATCGAAGACGAAACCCAAAGATCCTCTAGAAATCAAAGACCAAAGCACTGAGAAGAAAAAAGAACCAAAAAAGAAAAAGGAAAGAAAGAAGAAGGAGAAACCACCACCTACTAATGTAAAGAGTTCGTTATCCAGTCTTGTTGGAATGAAAGTGACGAATACAATTAAGAAGCCAGAAGTTCCCAGCGTTGCCAACACCCCCTCAGTGAGTGACAGTGATTATGACAGCCAAGGGAAATCTTCAATAAACTCTGTCCTATCTAATGAAACTGATGTCCTATACGACGGCCTATTTTCTATGGACGAGCTCAAGTCACCAGAAAAGAGTCCAGATAAAAATACGCTCGCAAAAAATAACGAACTTCACATTGCGAACGGCACAGTCGGAGTAACTGCGTCCGTTGTTCAACATAACCAGAGTGCTAGTCTAAGCAACGTAGCGAAACATAAAGTTCCCAGTTCGCCTCAGTCTAGGACCTCCTCTCCAATTAATATGACGGTTAAAGAAAGCCTGTGTAAACTTTTACACTATAGAAGACAGAAAGCTATTGAGAATGAACAGAGGATAAATCTACAGCCAAATGTAGTACATACATACTCATATTATCAAGGAGCTACTACCCCAACGATAACACCGGTGCCAAGTCCTGGGCCAGTTACTCCCGTAGGCAGCCCACAGCTGATAGTAAACATACCAGAAGTCCCGAAAGTTTACATAAATAAAACTCAGTCAGAACAACTCAGCGAACTAAAGAATGAGGTCAATAACCTGTTGAATGCCAAATCGTTAGAAACAGCTAGGCCGGTCATACATTGTAGCCAAAAGACCACCAACAGTTTATTGAATAACTCTCACATAAATGCACCTAGGTTACAGAATCCTAACTTACAGAGACAGATGCAAGATATGTATAAAACACCTCAAAAACAAACTAATTTTGGAGGTATGGAAACGAAACCTACTGCGTCAAGTTCTAATGTTCCGATCAGAATAATAAATGTAGACTCACCAAGTCAGCAGAATTATCATAAATTTCTCGAAGAACTAAAGGAAAGTATCAATGCTGGTGCACATTCTAGTAATGAGAACAAAAAGGAAATTAAACCAATCAACAAGGTGACGCCTGTAGTACCCACTGTCAAAGCTGAACCCAAGACATCTCCACAATGTGCCAAACAATCACAAAAGAAATCAGACTTATTAAACACGTTTTCGCGCCTCAGTTACTTACATAAAAATAAAGCTGACACCAAAGGTAATGGGACCAAGCCAGTTGTAGACGCCCTTATAGAATACCAGAGCAGAGCACTGCAAACACCTCCCACGGATGCGGAGATCGAGCGAATTGTGAAAGAACAGAAATTGGCAAACTCAAAATATATTCAAATTAAAAGCGAACCAGTTGCTACTAAAAGTGACAGGTCTAGCTATCAGCATTCAGAGAACAGTCAGAGCTTACTGAAAAAGTTTGATAAGCCTATGAGTAATACGAAAAAGCATTCAAGTCCTGCATCCAGTATCCTAGCAAAACATAATTCCATAATAGCTAACTTGTTGTCCACTACGATCTCAAAGTCAACAGCTAAACGCGAGAATCAATACAAAAATGTTCAAGCTGAACGACCACGAGAAATGTCAATGATACCGAATAAGTTCTCATCTCTAACAGAGAGAGATCAACAGGATTTACTTGCTCTGTTGCGACAACAGACCAAACTGAATCATCGGCCGAAGGTTGAACAAGGCAAGGATAAAGTTCGACCACCACAGACGATAACAAGCCACTTGCCATCAACTTCCATTCCTTGCACTAGTCAATCATCCAAGCATAAGATTTTAGATGCCCCTAACATAACGTATAGCAATGCCAATAACAAACCATTAATGAAACCTAATCTGAGCATACAACTGCTGTCAAATACCATTATTGATTCAAGAACGTCACAGACAAAAGCATTGAATATGGTCAAGACTGAACTTAATTGTACCCAGAACATAGAAACGAAGCCTTCGAAAAAGATCGAAATATTAAGTAACATTGAAATTAAAAGCAGCATCAAGCACAAAGTTGAACCTGTAGACAAATGTAAGAAAGAAACAAATTGGCAGAAGGTAATGGACGCCATTTTGTCTCATAAAACCCCGAGTAGAGGCCCCAGCGCCCTTGATATACCGTTGAACAAAGATGTCCATAAGAAGTCTGTCGAAGGAAGTTTGCGAAACCAAAGGATAGTTAAGGCAAATTCAATGGGAGATATTTTAAAAATGACAAATGTTATCTCAAAAGATCAGTCGAAGACACCATTGACCTCTGCTATGACGCACAGTCCACAGCCTTCCACACTGAGCCGATCGAACACGGATAGCGTCATCAAGACTAATAGAAAGTCTAAAACACCAGCCAAGATAACCCAGAAAAGTTTAGTAAACACAACTGTACTTCATACCAATACAAATCTAACCAGGCCTATACAGGCAGAAACACCAAAACGAAATATTCAGACTGAGAAAAGACCAAGCCAAGGAAAAAAAAGCCATATAGACCTTTGTAAAAAGTTACCACTCAAACGTCACGAGAAGCAATTTACTGCTTCATATTACAAAGAAGAAGATCCCTTTATCTCAGGGATACCTAATTCTGATTATGATCTCCTAGAAGAATTAATGGATGATGATTTGCGACAAGAGATCGGCGAATTATCATCGGATGAGGATAATTTTTGTGGATCAACGCTTGGCATGAATGACAAATATTACAGCTTAAATAAGCCTACAGCACCTGTGATTCAAGAGGAGAAACGTTTAAATCCAACAGTGAGTAATAATACTACACAGCCCCAAAAGGAATTTGAACCGACAGTCAGGTACAACATCCCAGAGACTGTTCTAAATTCTTCAATACCTAAACAATTTACGACTGAATTTGGCGATACGAAATTGTCGGTGATTAAAAACGCTGAATGCAAAAATATTGATGCCACGACAGTTCAACCTACTATTGCCGTACACAAAATGCCTCAAAGTGTGATTCAGCCACCTAAAAGAAGCAGAAAGGAAAACTTACGCGTCAGTACTGAACAATTACGAACAGTCGAACAAACTAATACGTTTGTGGCCACAGTGCCTCGGCAAACTGCTTTAACAAACGTAGTTCTTATTGGCTCAGATATTGTTTACCAACCCTGCGTAGTTCAAACTCCGGTTCTCGCGGCTAATGTTATTCCAAATACATACGTGACTTATAATACTCAGCAGAACATGGCTCTTTATCAAACGACGCAATTTGCCGCTCCCGTTGTGAACCCACTGATAATAGGAAATGCTATAACAGTAGCAAAAACTACACCGGTTCAAGCAACTTTGACGACGGTTGCCGATAAACCTGAAATTGACGTTCAAACCCCTACATGTAAGGAACTAAGAAATGACTTTGTTCAAAATAAGACTGAAATGCATGACTCGATAGAGCTTAAATCAGAACCTAAAACGGATTCCATGGATAAACCGAATGACGAGCCTGCTAAATCGGAAAAGGAAAAAGTGGATATAAATTCCAACAAGAACGTTTCTGAGAGGAAAGTACTATCTGAGGTGCAAGAAAAACAAAAGATTACTGTTGAGAAAGTCGAGCCGAAGATTACTAGAAGTCAGGCAAGGAAATCGTTTGAACGAGATTTGCTGAACGAGGTTATAAAAGAACAGGAACGACTGCAAAAGAAACGTTTGTCCATTATTAATCGAAATATTAGCCATCGAAGTCGTAAAAAAGCAATCCCACTAACGTATGCACCCCTTAAACCTATTAAAATAATCTTGAAAGTTCCCCTTGTAGCACAAGAAACACATACCGAGATTTTAAAATCTACTTCCGAGAGTAGAAAGGATAATAAACTTCAAAGTGACCCATCAAATTCGGCTGTAATCGTAAAAGAAGCAAGTGCAGAAAACTCCGTTAATGCAAAAGCGATTGCTAAAGTTGACCAACTAGGTAAAACTAACAGCAGCGAGAATTACAAAGAAAATAATGAGAGCCCTTCCTGCCGTCGCATTTTATTACGATCTTCGAATAAAAATGTTAAAGTAGACACAGAAGCGGCTGAGAAAATCTCAGTACCTAGAAAAACTAAAATCAGGCTAAAACCCGCTGCTCCTACCGAAACTGCGATCAAAACGATAGAAAATGTTACCAATGCGGAAAGCATACATAAGCGGATCGGGAAAAAAAGGGTTCGGAAACCAGTAACAAAAAAGACGCTCAACAAAAACATTAAAAAACTCGAAGTGCAGAAGAAAGTCAGTAAAATCCAGCCTAAAAGTAACGCAAAACGCGTAATAGTAAGCACGATTAATAAAAAAGCAGAACTGAAGTCAGAGGGGGTTACCATACCAAATAATATGACAGACTTAATTGATATAGAAGATGAAATAATTGCTTCCAAAATCCTTGGAGTAATGTCTCCAGATCAGCCCATACCAGTTCTACAAGAAATTCCTAACGTCGAGGAAATCTTAGGAGATATTGAAGAGAACAGCACTTATGACACGAAAATTGAAAACTGTGGTAGTCCAAGTATTTTAGAAAATGATACAGTAAACCTGGAGATTTTACCGTCTGAGATCACTGATAAACCTAGTAATGACGCACACGTTATTACTCGAGAAAGAACAATAAAGGAAAATGACATAGTTTTAAACAATGAGGATGACGTAGTTTCAAAAATTGAAGATGACATGGCATCCGTTGTGACTGAAAATGTTGAAGAGCCTGCCCTTGAAGACACTGAAAATAATATTACTAAACAAAATATAGCAAACACTGACATCGTTGAAGAAATAGAAAGTTATGTAAGGAAATTAGAGGATACAATAAAAGAAAATTCTAATACCCAACATTTAGAGTTATGCAAGGAAATAATGTATAGTCCAGATGATACCAGTGAAACCACGCCATCCCAGCCAGAAAGGCAAACCACCGAGTTGATCGCACCAGTTAACTCGACAGAACAACTTCCATTACCTGTAATAAACAACTGTGAAGCCAAAAATCAGGAAAATACAGTACACACTGAGGATGAAATCATCTGTATTGACGAAGACGATGAAGATGAACTAATATACGATCAAAAGAAACAAGGACGCCAAGGGCCACAAAATTATAGTGCATTACTATTCAAAGATGGTAAAATCAATAGTCAAGAGTTAAGTAAATATAGAATGAAAGATAACATTCCACAGTCTTATATGGACGCTATTGTATTCGAAGACTTGTCACACTTATATGCGACTGATCCAGAGAATAAATACGTGCGTATTAAGCTGCCCTGTGGGAAAGTATTGAAGGTGAAACTTCGTGCTAAAGGTCAAATACGCTTTGATACTAAAGAATTATTTTCACACCCCGCTTTGATGTCGGCTATTTTGAGCAATGACGTGTCAAAAAGAAAGCGATTATCTTTTAATATAACACATATTTCGAATCCATCTAAGTCAAAACCGGACCAAGTAGTCGAGACGCATATACGCGAAATCACTTTGAAAGAGGGTGGCATCCTAGAAACCATAGATTTACTTAGTGACTCCGACGAGGAAACTCAACGACAATATTTCATTACTGAATTTGGAAAATATGAAGTACAAAAGTTGCCGAAAGACTTACTAGAAAATCATCAGAAGACATTTAATAAGAAGTGCGTTGTGAAATTAATAAGAGATGATTTGCACATGTTTTTGGATATGTCAGAGGATGAAGAGACAATTGAAACTTCAGTTGAAGATAATCAAAATAATGAAAGTTTACCTATTGTCTCGTTGCAAATAGAGGAACCCACAAAGATTGTGGAAGAACCTACAGGTCAGCCTACAATTCAATCTGTAGTTGGACCAGTAACTCAAGATGCTGGTACTGTTATTCAGCCTGTTGCTCAAACTGATTCACCTGAAACTTATTCGCAGGAGAATCAGTCTGATATACAATATGTGAACAAAATCACGGTTCAAAGTACGGTTCAGTCAGATGAAACCCTTACTCTGTCTGAAAGTCAACTTACAATACAAGATGATATTCAAACCACTACTGAGCTGGATGTGCAACCCATATTACACGTAGATGTCCAATTTACTAGTAAGTCTGATGAACAATCTAAGATTCTATTTGAAGATCAACCTGAGTCTGCTGCAATACAGTCTGAAGAGGGTTCTGAAATGCACCCGAAAACCGATGTGCAGGCTATTATTGAACCCGATGAACAACCTGTGTCTCAACCTGATGATCATGGTATAATTAAATCTTGTCTTCAATCTGTGGTAGAACCTGTGGTACAACCTGTGGTAGAACCTGTGGTAGAACCTGTGGTTGAACCTGTGGTAGAATCTGTGGTTGAGCCTGATGCAACACCTGTCACTGTCCGTGATGTAACATCTGCAATTGAACCTGTGTTTCTGACTGACGATCAATCTGCAATTCGAACTGCAGTACATATTGATAAATCTTATATTCGACCTATTATACATACTGATGGTGAACAAATGATTGTACCGGATATTGAACCTATGTTCCATATTGCTGAAAAAGTTGAAATACCTGTTGCCCGACCAGATAATCCACAAACCGTTCTACCAGTTCATCTACTAGCTGCTGAAACTCAGCTAACAAAATCTTCGCAACATGAATTCGAAGAAATAATTGAAATTGACGATTCATCTAATGATGACGCTGATGTTATAGTTATCGACAAGAGTGAAGAAGTAAATACCATTACAGGATTTATGCCATTCTTAGAAAACCTAGACAAATCAGTAACTCTTAAAGAAGAAACTGTCGACATCTTTAAATCAGCTCAAAGGAAAAATCCATTACCAATTACCGCAAAAATCAATGAATTCAAGAACTTGCTGTTCCGAGATCTCGGAATAGATCTTGCTGAAAACTCGACAAAATCTGACGACTTGTTTCTTTCCTTAGCTGAGGCACCTCTTGTTACGGAGAGCGGAAATTCTTTAAGCAGTGATTTTTTGACGCAAACACCAACTTTGCCAGACTGTTTTGTGAAAATAACAAGATGCGATGAACTTGTAAGAAAATATGAAAATCTGAAATTGCTCAAAAAATGCTTCATAAAATTAGTACGATGTGATGATCTCGTTCGAAGTTATGCTGAACAAGCAAATGAAGAGCGTTTGGAACAGTCTGATGATTTAATTGACATTGACATCCAAGACGATGTTTTTGACGACAATGTGATGGAGTTGGCGCCGTTATCGCGTAGTGGATCATTTTCAATTCTTGACAATTGCGACCTAATTGACGTTCTGGAAACTGTTAATCAGATCGACAGAAATAATTCACCAGTAATGGAAGCATACGACACGATTGCATCGTTGAGCAGTAACTGTCATGAAGTGACCATAGAAGATGTTGTAAATCATGAAAGACCAATGTGTGACACAGAATGGTTGGCGACTAAACCTAACATCCACTTGAAATATAAAGGCAGTTTAATCCTAGATCAAAGAAGTTGTCTAGCAAATATTTGTACCAATTCTAATGAAAACAATGTAATTCCCCTCAAGTCTTTAGTATTAAAGTTCATCCATAATGATTCTTTATCTGACCTAATACATTCTGCTAGACTGAAATCAAAACGTAATATTAGACGTCTTACATCAAACCGGAAAAGAAGATCTCTTGAAACCATTGTGACAGAAAGTAAAATAGCTAAAACTTGCATTAATGCAAGTATGAAACGAAATGAACCTGTTTTTTCTGACAAAAATTGTCCAACAACTGAAAAAATAAATGTTAAGGTCAATGGACTTATTACAAACAGTGATATAGTACAAGATAGATCGATGAAAGACTCATTTAAAAGTAACATTGTTGAATTGGATTATGGAACTTACTGCTGTGACGACAACGAGAATGAAAAAAATGCTTCTATCCTACGCAAGGAAGATCTAATTCAGACTGAAGAATCAATCATTCATAACGATTCAATACCTGATATAGAAAATATTAGTTTGGATACTAAAATAAATTCAGCTGTAGATAGCGATTTAAAATCAGAAGTTGATCTTCTGGATGTGGAAGAAAAATCAATAGAAGGACGACAACATTTTTCTGTATACACTGATGACACACAGATACTGAATAAATATACAAAAGACGTAATTGAAAACGCTGAACAACTCCCTGCAATTGTAAACATTACTGAAGAGATATCTACACCTGGAGCTACTCAACTAGCTGAAACGGACACAGAAAGTATGATTGAAGAAGATTGTGAAAACGCTGAGCAGTTGCCTACAATTGTAAACATTACTGAAGAGATACCTACACATGAAGTAACTGAACAAACTGAAATGGACACAGAAAGTATGATTGAAGAAGATTGCGAAAACATTTGTGAAAACGCTGAGCAGTTGCCTACATTTGTAAACATTACTGAAGAGATATCTACACGTGAAGTAACTCAACAAGCTGAAACGGATACAGAAAATATGATTGAAGAAGATTGTCAAAACGCTGAACAGTTGCCTACAATTGTAAACATTACTGAAGAGATATCTACACATGAAGTAACTGAACAATCTGAAACGGACACAGAAAGTGTGATTGAAGAAGATTGCGAAAACGTTTGTGAAAACGCTGAGCAGTTGCCTACATTTGTAAACATTACTGAAGAGATATCTACACGTGAAGTAATTCAACAAGCTGAAACGGACACAGAAAATATGATTGAAGAAGATTGTCAAAACGCTGAACAGTTGCCTACAATTGTAAACATTACTGAAGAGATATCTACACATGAAGTAACTGAACAATCTGAAACGGACACAGAAAGTATGATTGAAGGAGATTGCGAAAACGTTTGTGAAAACGTTGAGCAGTTGCCTACATTTGTAAACATTACTGAAGAGATATCTACACGTGAAGTAACTCAACAAGCTGAAACGGACACAGAAAATATGATTGAAGAAGATTGTCAAAACGCTGAACAGTTGCCTACAATTGTAAACATTACTAAAGAGATATCTACACATGAAGTAACTGAACAAGCTGAAACGGACACAAATATGATTGAAGAAGATTGTGAAAACGTTTGTGAAAACGCTGAACAGTTGCCTACAATTGTAAACATTATTACTGAAGAGATATCTACACGTGAAGTAACTCAACAAGCTGAAACGGACACAGAAGATATGATTGAAGAAGATTGTGAAAACGCTGAACAGTTGCCTACAATTGTAAACATTACAGAAGAGATATCTACACGTGAAGTAACTCAACTAGCTGAAACGAACACAGAAAGTATGATTGAAGAAGATTGTGAAAACGCTGAGCAGTTGCCTATATTTGTAAACATTACTGAAGAGATATCTACACATGAAGTAACTCAACTAGCTGAAACGAACACAGAAAGTATGATTAAAGAAGATTGTGAAAACGTTTGTGAAAACGCTGAACAGTTGCCTACATTTATAAACATTACTGAAGAGATATCTACACATGAAGTAACTCAACAAGCTGAAACGGTCACAGAAAGTATGACTGAAGAACATTGCGAAAACGTTTGTGAAAACGCTGAGCAGTTGCCTACATTTGTAAACATTACTGAAGAGATATCTACACGTGAAGTAACTCAACAAGCTGAAACGGACACAGAAAATATGATTGAAGAAGATTGTCAAAACGCTGAACAGTTGCCTACAATTGTAAACATTACTAAAGAGATATCTACACATGAAGTAACTGAACAAGCTGAAACGGACACAGCAAATATGATTGAAGAAGATTGTGAAAACGTTTGTGAAAACGCTGAACAGTTGCCTACAATTGTAAACATTATTACTGAAGAGATATCTACACGTGAAGTAACTCAACAAGCTGAAACGGACACAGAAGATATGATTGAAGAAGATTGTGAAAACGCTGAACAGTTGCCTACAATTGTAAACATTACAGAAGAGATATCTACACGTGAAGTAACTCAACTAGCTGAAACGAACACAGAAAGTATGATTGAAGAAGATTGTGAAAACGCTGAGCAGTTGCCTATATTTGTAAACATTACTGAAGAGATATCTACACATGAAGTAACTCAACTAGCTGAAACGAACACAGAAAGTATGATTAAAGAAGATTGTGAAAACGTTTGTGAAAATGCCGAACAGTTGCCTACATTTGTAAACAACACTGAAGAGATATCTACACATGAAGTAACTCAACTAGCTGAAATGGACACCGAAAATATGATTGAAAGAGATTGTGAAAACGCTGATACAATATTGAAGAACAAAGAGTATGTTAGCCTTGAAAAAAATTCACAAGAAAACGAATCAGAAGCAACAAATATGGTAATTCAAAACTTTTACAACCCTGAAATTACAACCATGGATATTAGTGAAATCGTTCTAACTAAACCGTCAGTGTCAGAAATGTTTACAAAAGATACAAGCAAACGCGCTGAAACAGAATCGGCTGTGCCAGAAACGCTTACAGAAAGTATATTTAGAGATGCTAAATCAAAACCCGTGAATATAGAAATGACCACAAACATCATTTGTGAAGACAATAGTTCAAAACATATAGAAAACACAAAATGGGTGGAGCAAAATACGCTTGAAAAAACTGTCCCGATATTAGTAGATAACGAAACTAAAGCTGGTACAAAACTAGATGAGCCGTTAACAGATAAAGAAGGTATTTCTGGCGACGAAGACACCAAATTGACCGAGTCAGAAACGCTTGTGAAAAATTTATACATAGAAGTTGTAGCTGATGTAGCGACAGTAGAAATCGATGCCGGTACTAGTCTAGAAAAGTCGGAAATCGTAAAAGCTGACAATATAGGTGAGCTAGAAAAGCCTAGAAAAGAGATTTTTGAAGACAGTGATGCGATATTAGTAGAAGTAGATACTGGATCAGAAAAAGATGCCGTTTCGAAATCTGAAGAATTAGATATGTCCATGGAGTATGTCTGTGAAGAAATTGTTATTAACTCATTATTGGAGAAAGAAGCGAACCTAAAACTAGAACAGCCTATTAACAGCACTAGTACGAGTCCACAGTCAGAAATACATATGAATAGTACCTACGAAGACGCTGTCAAAGAAACTATAGAAAAAGACTCTGATACATTTCTATTTGAATCAGAGCGTCCGATTGATGTCATTTGTGACAATAAGGGCACAATAATGGCTGAGCCTGAGATACCTACACAAATGATTTGCAATGGTGCTAATATTAGTGAGGAAATCATAGAAAACGAAGCTGATCCAAACCCAGAAAAGTCAGGATCTGTTATGGACGGCATTTGTGACGACATTTCCAATAGTTTGGAAACTACAATAGCAGTAAATAATGCTGAGGTAAATCTTGAAGAACCGGAAATAGTCATGGAAGTGATTTGTAAGTACGCCGATGATAAATTATTATTGCCAATAATACAAAAAGAAGAAGAGAGGGTAAAAGAGCCAGAAGTTGTGATGCCAGATGTTTCTAGCAATGTCGACGGCAAAATTACAACGGAATATGTAGTTTGTGAAGACAAAGTACAATCAGAAATAATGACAAATAAAGAAGATAGTGAACCTGAAATAGTCGTCGAAGTTATTTGCCAATATGCTGATAGTAATGTAGTGCTTTCAGCAGTTGATCGGAAAGATTCCGAAGACATTAGTAATACCACGCATATTGAACTAGAAGAGCCAGAAATAGCCTTACAAAATATTTCTGATGACAGTTATGGAAATCTGGCGGTCACAAAAATTACAATTCATGATGACGGAAAGAAGGAAGACAGGGCACAAATAGAACGGTCAGATATTGTTGTAAACGAAGACAACTCTGACATACTATTGGAAGAGCCACACATAGTATCACAAAATACTTCTGTAGGTGCTAATAAAATGAAAGTCACAGAAATAGAACATGAGGCAAATGTACAAACGCCTAAAGTATTACTGGAAAGTATTTCTATGAACGCTGACTCAAAACTTGTAGAGGTACAATTAGAAAAAAGAATCCATATGGAACTAGAAGATCCAGACGTGATCATAGAAAATATTTGTGACAAAACTATCACGAAATCAGTAGCAGAAAGCAGTGAATATACGCATGCACATCTGGTAGAGACTGAAACCGAAAAAGTTCTAGATAACGAATATCAAGACCCCAGAATAAAACCGAATGTTTTCATGAGAAACATACATGTGTATGAAGATATCAATAGAAAATTCAAGGACATTGAATCAGCAATGAAAAGTATGTTTGGAGACACAGACAATTTGCTACAGGAGGCAGAAAAGACTATTCTGACTGTTAAGAAACTTGTTACACAGCGAAACGAGACGGACCTACGCCTGAACAGTATTTGTGAAGAACTCTGTGAAAATGTGGTCGAGCATTCTGATCAAATCTCTACAGAATCGGATCTCGACAGGAATAACCATTGTGCAGAACAAAGTGCTATTATAGATAACAGTGTGAAAGATAAAGATTTTCATGTTGAAGTAATCTGTGAAGAAATCGATGAACCTAGTAGAGACGAAGATAAAACACCCGACGTGAACAATATGTCGACTTATAAAACCGACACAGTACTTAAGAGTTCTGCAGAATCTGAAACTGTACTTAATGATAACGAAAAACTTATAAATAAGGATCATAAGTCGCAGGAAGTCTTAATAGAATGTAACGATAGTGACTTAATTGAAGAATTGGGTGATATGCATAGTGATGATATGCTTGAGAATAATAAGTCTCGAACCGTTTTTGCTCATACTAAAAGTCAAGTGATCAAGTCTTCTAAACATAGGCCGGAATCCTGGGGAATTGTACTTATTCAAAAGGAAGATAAGAATTTCACGAAACCCCAAAACAACTCCCTCGACTTATCTCTGTGTGGCGAAAATCCCAGATCGTTTTTAATGGATTGTGAAGATGAAATAACACCTGAAGAAAATATTCTAATAACACAACAAATAGGCGCAGATGGCGAAATAGAAGAAATCGATATTAGGCTCAATATCCCCACGATAACATATTCCAAGAAATATCCACATGGCTTAATTTTTGGATACATATTGGACAAAGTGAACACTAGGAAACGAAAAATAGACATGTCAGATGTAAAGATTTATCAGAAGAAATACAGAAAAGGCAAGAATATAGACTTCCCTAAAGTTTCCACGACAGCCATGGGAGAAACTGCATACAGTAAAGAATTTAAACAACTACTCGAATATTGCAGTTCGGTAAAATTTTCTTACTCGCGACCATTCCACAAAGAATACATAGACGTGCAAGCACTATTACAGTCATGGCCTGTAAAAGGCATTGGTGATGTAGAACAATCTGAAATTGAAAATGATGTCAATTTATTCACTGACAGTGAAAAAGAAGTTAGTAAAAAACACGATCCAAGTGCACAGACATTGGCCGAAGAAATCTATTCAAATTACGACGATTCAGACTATAAATTTTGCGATGTCATTGAAACTAATTTCAATATGGGTTTTGGTGAGAGGTCCGGCAGAGTCATACAAAATTTGGAGGATGGATGTGGTACAAAATTTTCGGCTGCGACTCTGTCGGACGTAAAACAAACTCAGCCGCTTTTACTGTCCGAAAAATATGGTAACTGTAAACGAGTGCATAATACTATTAATTTTATTAACAAACAAGAAATAGAGAAGTTAAAATCTAACCTCAGATGTATACAAATGAAAAATAAAGTTAGATCTTTTTTCAAGAAGTCTATGACTGAATTAAGTTACGACTTCATGAAACTTCGTGAAAAAGATGACACGTCGAATTCGAATGGGCTGCTTGAATTTCCATTTGGACTTACTGGACAGGATTTTATACAGCCTCGATCGTTTGAAGCTATTGTTCAGGTTGTACAAGTCGGTCAGCTGCCGGTCAGTGCCGCCGCGCAAAACCCAGTGACATGCGATCCTAGGGTCACTCAAGTATCCAATGTAAGTCCATCTCAATGTTCTGCTGAAAATAGCCCCGGCGATGACCAGTCGGTGATAAAGACTGAGTATACAGAACTTACGACTGCTGATTTAAGTATACCTTTAGCGCAAGAATACGTGCAACATATCCAGTCAATGCCCGTGCCTCCTCATGGTCATGAAGCTATGAACTATCCAATGGGCAGTAATTATACTGTTGACGTTGATATCAAACCAGAAATCAAAATAGAAATAGAAGAGACGACACCTGAAATTAAAGAAGAGATAAACGACAATTACGAAAGCAGTGAGTATCCGCCATTGTTTGACAAGAATATGATGAACAACGTTGATTATTCTCATATAACACCATTGGAGCCGAATTCTAACGTTACAATGATGTACAATTATACAGACAAACATTCTGTATCTGAGGCTTTTCCACATTTAAAGCAACAAGAACATCAAATGCAGCCACAGCTACATCAGCAACAGGAAGAACAATATCAGCAACAACACCAACAGGAGCAATTTCAACAACAGCAAAAAACAATTCAGCAGCACATGGAACAAGGGCAGCAGCAGTTACAACAGCAACAAGCGTTTCAACAAAGGCAATTAGAACTGCAGCAGCTGCAGCTTGAACAAGAACAACATAAGTTACAGGAGTTACAACAACAGCAGCTAAAGCAACAACAAGAAGAGGAGCAGAAGCAACACCAGTTACGGCTACAAGAGTTAAAACAGCAACAGGACCAACAAGAGGAAATGAAAAAGCATCAACAACATTTACTAGAGCTAAAAAGGGCGCAAGACTTAAAGCAACAACAAGAGCTGAAACAAAAGCAACAACAAGAGCTGAAGCAACAACAGCAAGAGATCAAACAACAACAGCTAGAATTGAAACAACAGAAACAATTAGAATTAAAACAACAGCAGCAAAAACAGAAAGAATTAAAACAACAACAACAGCAAGAACTGAAACAACAGAAACTACTAGAGCTAAAACTTAAACAGCAGAGACAACAAGAGTTGAAGCAGCAACAACAAAAACAACAGGAACTAAAGCAACAGCAGCAGGCACAACTCAAACTACAAAAACAGCAACAACAAGAGCTGAAACAACAGCAAATTAAGCAACAGAAACTACAAAAGCAACAGGAATTACTGCAGAAACAACAGTTGCAACAACAACAAGAATTGAAGCAAAAACAGCAAATGCAACAACAACAAGATCTTTTGCAAAAACAACAACAAGAATTACAGCAGAAACAACAACATGAGTTACAGCAGCAACAACAACAGGAGTTACAGCAGCAACAACAACAGGAGTTACAGCAGACACAACAACAAGAATTACAGCAAAAACGACAGATGCAACAACAACAGGAATTGCAACAAAAACAACAAATGCAACACCAACAAGAATTTCAGCAAGAACTACAGCAAAAACAGCAAATTCAGCAACATCAAGAACAGCAACAGCTCCAACAGCAACAGAATGGTTCACAAGATAAGTCTGATCAAATTGCCCATGCAATGAATGCAGCGGGAATTCCGTCAGCTGAAGCTTTATCGAATAATAACAGAGCTCAGGCTCTTGTAAATATGATATCACAGAAACTAAGGCAAGGCAACGTCACTACGAGCCAACCATCGAACAACTTTCAAAAAACCACATCAATTAATGCCATTTCGTTGCAACAAGCCTTAGCCCAAATACTTCCACCGCCGCTGAACCAGACTAATACTTCGGAAAGTAACCAACAATCGTCGAATTCGCACACGCCCCAAGTTTTGCATATTGTGCAAGGGAAAAGTGCTTCAGGAAACCATCAGCAGATAACCCTAGTTGATAATTCCCAGCAGTCTGTTATTAACACGCCGAATTCCACACCAGTGTTACACATAGTGCAGAATAAGACAGTACCAACTGGTCCAACGTCTAACGGCACGCCAGCACAACAGACTAACTCCTTCAGCGGACTGTCCTTAGTGGATGGCGGAATACAACAAGGAAACCAGCTCCTTCATATTGTAAACACAGGTAATCAAAAGAACGCAAACACTGGACAACTGCTAAAAAGAGTCAATCTTCTAACAAATCTAACTAATGCTCAAGGAGGAAACGAACAAAAAATGGTGCAGTTTGTCTGTAAATCAGCGGATGGAAAATCAATACAGCTGAACGGACCACATCAACGTAGCATGGTACTAAGACTGCAGCCGGTTGAAACACCAAATCTCCAACCATCGCAGCCAAAACAAACAGATTCTCAAGATCTAAGTCCCACACATAGCGCTGCTAACAGTAAAGATGCTGAAATAAAATCGCGTTCAATATACGAAGAAAATTACGCAAAATTCATACAAAACTCATCACCGAAAACTCCTGGTCCTGAAAAAGGCACAAGTTTGCCAAAATTCGGTCAAGCTTTTGGCAAACAAGTGTACCAAGATGGTGGACAGAAGAACGAAATAAGCAATGGCAGTGCAATGTCCCCTAATGACGAAAATCTGGACTGTCAAGCGAATGATAACGCTATGAGCTTAGACCACATAAGTCAGATCGGAAGCCCACCGCTACTATTGAGGAAAACGGCAACATCCCAAGCACAGCCGAACTTAGTCCAACAACTGAAACAAACTATTTCACCTATGAATCTACATGGTGGCGTGATATACACTCGGCAAATACCTGTCAATCTTGCAGGCGGGCAAACTATCAACTTAATCACAGTGCCTAGTTCAGAACTCGGCGAAGAATCGAACCAGAAACAACAGAGCGAGATAGAGCCGTCGATAATAAAGATAGTACCACAAACTCCAACTCATTCTAATACCGATACTTCAGAGGATAATAATGCACATAATATAGGGGCAGCAAATGAAAACGCTCATACGCCCCAGCCTCAAACACAACCAGTGTTAACACAGATGCGGATAAAGTTACCCATGTTGAGTAAAGCACCACAGATGGTCTCTGGAGGAAGAGTTGTGAGACCATCGTTCTTTCAAATACAGCGAAATGTTATTTCTGGAACAAACCAGCCTGTGTATCAACAGTTGGTCTTGACAGCAGCTCCGCAGCTTGGCCAGCAGACTATAAGGTTACCACAAGCTCAAGCTCAAATAAGCACACCACAGACATCGACTTCAACACCAACACCTAGGCCAGCAATTGTAAAGGCTACACCAAGCGAAAGCCAGTCATCTACCGAATCCATGAGCTCATCAACGTTGGAACAGCTCAGAGAGTTCGACTTGGTCTTAGAACAAGTTAAAGAACGGAGTACGGTACAGCCGAAATCAAAGTCTAAAAAGAAGAAAGAAAAGACTGCAGAAGCTGCAGCCTCTACCAGCTCGGCGACCGCAGAGTCCTCCCGTTCAACACCAGCGCCACATAAACAACATCAAGTTCTCTATTCCATCGGTAACACGCAGCCATTGAACGTTGCTTATGTGAACAGAAAAGCTGCGTCGACTCCAGTCCCAGCGACAACTCCAACACCTACCACATCTACCTTTGTACGATCTCCAGACTCTTCAGGCATGGCCGACTCATCTCCGTCATCATCATCTCATATTCCTCACACGGTCACCAGTGAACCGTCAACATCTTCGGACGTGCCTGCTCAATCAAAATCTAAATCCAGCTCTAAATCCAAATCAAGACCCAAAGCCTCGTCCAATCCGCCGAATACTTTGAAGCTAAACACACCTGCACCTCCGAAGCCATCTACTCAAAAGCCGGCAGAGGATGAGCAAACAACTCAACGGATTTTGTATATCCTAGCTGAGTATAAAGAACAAGTGGAAAATTCTCCGGACAAAGACAAGCCGGCACCTCGCCGAAGAACGAATCCGCCTTCAAATCCAGGATCATCAAAACGAAAGAAGAGTTCGAGCTACCGTCGGAACCGAGACTTGAGCCCTACAGATGATTCTTGCAGAACGATGGGTTCTGAGGACAGTAGTTGTGGCACATCGCAAGGAGACTGCAACGAAAGTTGTATTGACAGTCATTCTCCACAGGACAGCCCGCGTAAAGTGGTTCGCAAGCTGACGTTTGACCACGATAGCTCAGGTCAGTCTGTTCCGCCGACGCCCACACCTCGGCCGCAGCCGCAACCACGAAATGTCATCGTGGCTGACGGGCAGACTATCACTGTGGCTCGAGGCACGTCTGGCAAACCGTCTACAGCCGTCCTTATGCCTGCCAACTACATCTTACCAGTATCTATGATCAAGGGCGGCCAGCAGATTGCTATTGTCACTAACAGAGGCCCGAAGCTGCTAACAGTTGGTGGTGGAGAAGGAGGAGCGACGAACGCTTTGCTACTACAACGTCTCATCGGCCCGGCTGGGTTAAAGCCCGTCTTGACACGTCCAGGAGTGCGCCATGTTCGCTTACCAACTGCAGCGCTTCATAACCTCCAAGCGTTCAACCTGGCGACTGCAACCACCATACAACCGCCAGACAGCACTGCTTCCCCGGCCCCAGCACCAACACCACCAGAGCTGATAGAAACGAGGGCCAACAGTTCTCCCTGGAGGACTGAAAGTCGAGAAGAAGTGAAGCCAGAGCGAGGGTCGAGTCCTGAAGGAGAGCCCTGGCACCTCCCTGCTACGGCCAACCCACACGACTACAGCTACGAGGAAGTCGTACGAACTGATAACATGGATCGCACCGTTCTTGTAAGTAGACTTACTTTACTTATATTGGAACTAATATCTCTTAATATATGTATAATATCCGTTCATTGTTCCAAATTTTATGAAAATGAAAAAAAAAACCACCCATCTCGTGACACACATTTTGCAACTTCAGGACCCGATCCCAGATAGATACAGTCCCGATATGGAGGCGCAAAGGATATTTGATAAGATGTTCGACGTCGATTCGAAAAGGTCGTACATGGTCGGTTCGCACGACGATTCGCCGCGATGCGGCTACGATATTGACGCGTCAGATTGCGACGATAAGGGCTACCATCAGGTACACCGTATCGTAGAACCGACGCTGATAACCTAAAGAATTAGTCGCCTCTTTAGTAGAATGCACGCATCGATTTATTTTTGTCGGCTGTTCTCTTCGTTCGTTGGTGAGCCGTTTTGATCATGCATCGTGTAGATGTGACGTTTTTGAACGACAAAAATACTATTAAAAAATTAACAATCATTTTTAAAACTATGTTTGCTGGTAATCACTTTCGCGTAAACTCTTAAACTAGTACTACTATAGCATAACATTAAATAATGTTTATCGTGTTGTTTTTAATAATAATGTCACGAATAGTTTTCAACTAGACCGGGGACCATGATATGACATGTCTATGCTGTCATTTTGATTCCGTTGTGAAAAAGAGAAAATGCTATTCATCCCATCTCTCACTCGCACTGAAATGATGCCTTGAAAATGTCTTGCTTTGGTCTTGTCACTTCTACACGATGTGCCGATCTACGCTATTGGAACGGACGATACATTAGGTGTTTATTAATTACTGCCTCCCCTCTTCATTAATAGTCTTTGTCTTTTATTTTTTCATCACTCCCGACCTCGGAGTAAGCTTCATTTCAACAAAAAAATCTAGTGTTTAGTTATTATAATTTTTGCATGATGAAAAACGTCTATAAATCTATAACTATTCATTGTCAAGTCTATTCCCGCATTTATAACGCATGTCCCTTTCATTCGGTTCATTGTAATTCAAAATTTCCTTCATTAGCTGTTGTGGAATTCAATCTTAATGTCTTAGTAATAAGGTATATAATTATTCTTATGAAAATGTGTTTAAAATGGTAAGCTTCGCATTGCCGTCATCGGAATCATTCATTTTGTTGAGTAGGTATCATTTATGTAGGCTTTGAAAACGATTCATCACTCTAGCTTCATTGCTTAAAATTATTCTTTCGTTTGTATTGGAAAATTTGTTAAAAATATTCAAATGAGTAATAACCTGAAATATTTTTTTGAAATTTTGTTATCAGGCGTCCTAAAACATAGACTCAATAAAAAGTAAAACAGATAAAATCTTATAATATTCAATTAATATTTATTAATCTTATAATATTCAAGTAGTTATTCCTAATTAATTTCCAACTATGAACAAAATTCTGACCAATGTTTTGTGATGTAGGTTGTGCAGAAGAAGGACGGATCGCACCATAGACAACATCGTCTCACCCACGTGTCAGCCGCCGCTTTAAGGCACAAATACGCAATACTGGAACATGAACTACGATTACAGGTAATTTCTCTTTTTATATTCGAAACTAGCTTTTGCCAACGTCTTCGCTCGCGTGAAATATATTTTTCTGCAAAACATTTTGTCTATGTCACTCAGTGATACTCGTAACGTAACATAACAAAGGAGAAATAGTTTTTGTCAAAAAATCAGAACTCTAAATCCTACCTCTTTAACTTTCCTCAAGCTACTTTTATACCGAATTGAACAATCAAACAAACTTTTCGACTTTATTATGTGAGTAAAGATAAATAGTTAACAAGCTCAAAGCTGTTGCCCCCAACTTACCAACAACCGCAACAATAAGTCCTATGATACGTTATTACAAGCTGTAAACTGTATTTGTGAAAAGTCTCATCCAAATTTCTGAAGGGGCTGCCTATAGAGAAGATACCGTCTAACGACATTTGTCCTGGAGTGACTTGGAGTCCTATGATACAGGGTTTTCCTAATTTGGCTCCAATCAACCCTTGAATATTGTAATTAGCGAATATTACAACACTGTATTTAGTACCTAAGTAATTGTTACATGTTAAAATATCTTCATAAAATTGTGGTGAAAATATATTAAAAATTGATTAAAATTAACGCGAACCTATTTTCAGTAAAAAAAAAAAAATTAAAAAAAAAACATAGTTTTCATATAATTCCAATAAGAAAATTGATATTATTCCACTGTTTGGTATCTGAAATTATGCTACATTATAATTTAGAGTAATCTTCTGTTTAAATTCCCTTTCCTCTCGTACAAGATTCCTCCTGTGATCCTTACTATTAATTAGAGATGCGCCAAATATAGGTTCAACAGAATACGAATGTTCGGCCGAATATTCGGTTCAAAATGTACCGAACCGAATATTCGGCCGAATCATTCGGTTAAATTTTGCGCGGTAAACAGGTTTGTACACACCGCTGTCTGCAAGAGCCGGGCGTAGTGTTGCCCAAATGAAAGACCAAGACGAGACTTAGCCAGTCTTGGTCTTGCGTCAATACACCTGGTCTTGGCTCGCGCTCCTAGTCTTGGTCTTGGTCTTGCGCAAGAGTCTCGCAAGTCTTGCAATTAACGATTATCCTATTTCCATTTATTAAACGGTAGTTTAGATCTTAGAACAATGTAACAGAGTAGGTACATTTTGAGCTTGAATTGACATAGGCATAGTTTGGGCCAACCAAATTAATTTTAATACTATTCGATAGTGTTGCCCAAACGAGAGTCTCGCAAGAGTCTTGCAAGACTCTTGCGAGACTCTAGTTTGGGCAATACTACTATTCGAAATATCAACTGACACATCATCTCTGTGTGTTCAGACCTCATGGTCTCGAACCCACGACCTCGGCGATCCGTGGCGATGCTCTAACCAACTGAGCTACCTACCGTGTCCCACGGAAGTCCGAATAATCTTACTTCTTTTTTAAATTGATAATAGGCTCGCGTTTGACCACCATCTCATTTGATGGTAAGTGATGATGTGGTCGAAGATGGAGCACGCTTACCTAAAAGTAACCTATTTACTCTTGACTTAAAGACCCCTAGGTTATAGCTATCGGGAAACACAGACTCCTCACACACATCACAGGCTTGGCGGAATTAGATTGTGTAATTCCATCGCACTCTCCCCGAAATGTAACCGATAGACTAGCAACTCGTCATCGATGTTCAAGGCTCTGGAGCTTTGATTCGACCAGTGTATCGTTGCCAATGAGTCTTTTGGCCCGTTTCTCAATAGACTCTAGCGCGTTCAGCTGGTACTAGGTAGATCCATCCCAAAGATGAGAGCAGTACTCCATACACGACCAAACCTGGGCTTGATAGAGATTGAGCAGCTGTTTGAGTGTGAAGTACCATCTCACCTTTGCCAGGATTCCCAACATTTTTGATGCTAATTGAGCCTTAGCCTCGACATACGGGCCAAAATTGAGGGTAGAAGTTAGTGTTACCCCCAGAAGCTCGATACGATAGGTTATCGGCACGGTTAGACCTCGGAAAGTAGGAGTCGGTTCCAATTGACTCCTTTTTGCGGAGAAGAGACACGCCTGGGTCTTAGCTGCATTAAACTTGACCAAGTTGGTATCGCCCCATTCGGAGACACATGTGCTAAAACATGGTTAAAATATATAAAAAACAAATGAATGACATTAACTTGACTGTATTTGAATATTCGTCACTCATGTTAAATTGTAAACTTATCACACAACTGTGTCCAAAAGCGGTTCCTTTACCACCTGAGCTTTAGTGATCACTTGGCTAAGCAACTATCGAGCTACTCCGGAAGGCTAGGACACCATAAAATAGACACTAGCTAGTCGTAGGAAGAAGCTGGCCTTTTTATCCTACATAAGTTAGTGAACGGAACGATAAATTGCAGTGAACTTCTGAGCTCATCACCCATCCAAATTCCATCTCGGATTCCTAGGCCTAACACGTTTCAGTTATTTAATATCCCCGGCTCAAAAACAAACCTGGGTCATTACGCCGCTTTACCAAGACTGTAGGCAATATAACACGTTGGCTAAAGCGACTGATTTAGATATCTCGCAACATATGTCTAAATATAACAAATGTCTTAAAAGTTTATTAGTATGTAGGCCATAATGTATGAACATGTTATCATTGTTATTTAACTTTTTTAATTTAAATTATTATTAATGTTTTTTTTTTTTAATTTTCTCATAATTGTTTCTCTTTTTAATATGTTATATGTAAATTTCGTCTATTGATAACCTTGTTAGCTTAGTAGTATTATCATTTTTTGCATGCTGTGGTCTCCTGTAAGTGAGGGAGTACACTAACGTAATACCTTATCTATACTAATATTATAAAGCGGAAAAGTTTGTTTGTTTGTTTGTTTGTTTGCTTGAACGCGCTAATCTTCGAAAGTACTGGGTGGATTTGCATGCAATTTGGTATGGAAGTAGCTTGAAGCTTGAGGAAGGTTATAGGCTACTTTTTACGCGACTGCAAAAAAGGAGAGTTATGTTTTTACCGTGATAGAATCCACGGGAGCGAAGCCCCGCGTGAGTACTAGTACATTAATATTTCTCATGTCCTGTGTACATCTTTTGTTGGAGATCCTGATAAGTAAATAAAAATAAATAAATAAGTCCGAGAACAACAAGATTTAGAGTAAAAAACAATTATTACATTAAAGTCGAGATAAAGCTCAATTTGGAATTACTAAATTTGAAATAACTACTCCTATTTATAAGGACGGCATTCTTTGATAAAAATAATTATTCTTTGGAAGATTAATAAAACAGATGCCTACTACATCTATCTGACTATGTACTTCACCTCAACACTCGGGCTACTTCTTTTGCCGTTACTCGCATAATTGGGTCACCTTCCCTCGCCTCACATACCCCTGTTTCTGAAACCACCGATCCCAATTAGGGCGTCCAATCCCGCAGCCTGAATTCAATCTCGGTATTTGCGGGACTATGAATTTTCAATCCCGCGGGATCTCGGTATTTGCGGGATCCCGCATATTGACAATATTCACATTTATATAAGGCAAATAAAACAATGAATTAATCAACTAACTCCACGTTTATTTACGTATTACTATTAGTATGAGATCAATCAAATTACAACGTTTATTTATCACAAAAATACAATGAATTAATCTACTAACTCCACATTTATTCCAGTATTACTACTAGTATGAGATCAATAAAATTACACCGTTTATTTATCACAAAAAAAAAACAATGAATTAATCAACTAACTCCACATTTATTTACGTATTAGTATGAGATCAATCAAATTACACCGCTTTTTCTTCACAAAAAACAGTAACAAATACTGAATAAAAAACTTTACTGATATTTTAGGCTACATACTTAGGCTACCACTGACTGAAATTCGGCTATATTAGGCTACATAAGCTGTGAAAAACGGGCGACATGGGCCCCCGCGTTGTTTGCAACACTGCCGGCCGCCAGTCACCGAGCGATCGCGCTCGCGAGAGGTCGTATGCATGCTTTTTTTCAGTCCCGCAAATCCCGCGGATCCCGCGCCCGTAATCCCGCATCACGCGGGATTGGAAAATGACGCGGGATCCCGCAATACCGAGATCTCGGTATTCCGAGATTGGACGCCCTAATCCCAATAAAGAGTGAACTCTAAAATGCCCTTTGAACAGGTTGGCGGTTCGGTCCAGGTCGCTGATACCCTCAACACTTACAGGAACACTCGGCCTCGGATTCAGTTTGTTGGTCTCTTTCCAGAACTTACTGATTTTTTTTGCAATATTCTGCGTCGCCAAAATATCCATTTTAATTTGTGATCGTTATTTTTACACCACTTCAGCAAACTTTTGAAATTACTACGAGCTTCTTTCATTAAATTATATACAGGTCCAACTTTCGGCCTACCGTGGCTAACCCACTCCAGAAACCGAAGCCGAGCCTTCCCATGCGCCTCCTTACAATGCTTATTCCAGGTTCCAGGGAAATTCCAGGTTTACTTGTTAGTTTTTGATTAGTTTCCATTGTTGTTCCCACGAGTAGGTTCGATAGAAGGTCCACCCCCGGGTGACGCCCATTCCGGGAGTAAGGCTACATACTACGGAGGTCGCCAGATATCCGTAGGGTTTAAACGACTTCGCTGTCAGGTTTTATAGAGTGTTCCTTCTCGCGGGCTGGCCAGTTAAGGCAAGCCCCCCGGCCGTAGTTTTGCACGACATACCTCAGTCACGTCTTACTGAGGTTGTTGAAGTGCAAAGTACGGTTACGGTATAAAGGGTTGACTGGCGCTCAGTCCCCTGAAATTGTTCCAACTCCAGATGGAACAACCATTGATTTTGCTTTATAGCTAAAACTATACTTTAATATAGTTACATAATGTATATAAATAACGTGTGTAGTTGACGTAAATAATTTAAGCAGGGGCGCATTCTCAGCGTATCATATATCAAAAATTAATACAATTGATGTAAATACATGATAAAAATTGATTTAAAATAATTAGATAGGTATATAATAAAATTCATGTAGATAAAAAAAATACAAAATAAATTATTCTAAAGAATTGTTATAAATCAAAAAGTATAATAAAATTAATTTAAAATAAGTTGTAAAATCAAAAAGTAAAACATAATTGATTTAAAAGAATTGTGAAATTAATAAAAACTTTTTTGCAAAAAATAAAACCGACTTCCATATCAAAACACTACAAAGCCAAAAATAATTTTAATTTCGGTAGTCGGTGTTATTGGATTTGTATTTTCTTTTTTTTTTACACCGCCTTCCGAAATTAAAATTATTTTTGGCTTTGTAGTGTTTTGATATGGAAGTCGGTTTTATTTTTTGCAAAAAAGTTTTTATTTTCGCGCTTTTTAGTGGGTCAGTGAATTTTCCAAATCGATTCGTAAATGACGGAGTTATGCGCGAACAAAAAACGCAATGCAGAGTAAACGAAAAGATCATCAAGGTAAATTATTTTTTTCGACTTTTTTTGATTTTTCAAAAACGGCTCGTCCGATTTCGATAAAATTTTCATGGGACCATTTGGGAAGTATACCCTTTCCAACAAAAAAAGAATTTTTCAAATCGGTTGGCAAGCGACGGAGTTATGCGTGGACAAACATAAAAAAAAAAAAAAAAAAAATACAAACATCCGAATTGAGAACCTCCTCCTTTTTTAGAAGTCGGTTAATAATAAAAAGAACAAAATTGATAAAAAATATTTAATAAATTGTCAAAAATGTTGATATATTACTCGTGTTTAATGTTGATTGATATACTTATGAGACATCGGAAAGGATTTTCTTTTATTTACTATTAGTTGAGTCTGTTGGATTAGAATTTATAGACGATTTCCAAAAAAGGTGTATCAGTCAACATGATACCAATTTCTCCATTTGTTTTTTAATTTCCTTTATAAAATTACCCAGTCTTTGCCATCTAAGCCACAAAATAATGATATCTTGTTATGGTCGTGATAAGGAAGCCAAAATTTAATAAAAATAATCAAATTATGTTTTGGTTGAAGTGACAGCCCTAAGTGCGGATATTTTGGATATTACTAAAATTTCCAATACCTCCTGGAAACCAATGAGTTAGTTTTGAAATTAATACTACACATAATAGAAAGTATCAGAATTTTTTTGATGTAGGAATGACCACTTACTACGGCGGTTTAGTAGAATAAAAAATGAAAACGAAAAATGAGAAAAAAAAAAATCATATCTCTCAACCCATTCATACTAAAGCAACAGGAATTGGTAGAGCAGTCGGCTATTATACCTTTTTTCGATAGAATAAATAAATTCTGGAATAAGTACTTCCATTCAATTGTAATGTTTTTTTTTTCATTTTTCAAGAGTCGGGTATTGCGAAACTTGGACATTTAAAAAAAAAAGTACAAGTCTTAGCGAAGCCGGAGCTTTACTCTAACCATCGGAATTGTAGACTCTATCGAATAACTCAATAAAAACATGATGACACAAAAACCGGGATCTTAACACACTGTGTGCTTGTGTCTGGAGTGGGTTCACGGCAATAGTGTAATGGGTGGGATTCGAACTTGCGACCTCTCGATCACAAGTCCAACACCTTATCCATTAGGCTATTGACGCTTGAAATGATATCATCCGACAATCAACCGATATCAATAGTCGAAGACACTGGATTTAATAGATTAATTTAATTATTAAAACCAAAATAAGAACTACCTAGCAGAAAATACATAACCGAGAATTTTATTTAGATTGATTGTTAATCTTTTTTATTTTGTCAATAAATAATTAGTACAAAAAGTAGTGTTTCTTTCATTTACCAAAAAACTACAACTTTCGGAATAAACCACACATAGTAATAAGTTAACCTTACTGTTTAATATTTTTTTTTAATATTATTAATAATTTAAATATTCGGTAATTATTCGGCAAATCAACAGAATATTCGACCGAATACGAACATGAAACAATATGCCGAATGTACCGAATACGAATATTCGGCCGAACATTCTGCGCATCTCTACTTTTAATCATTTGTTTATCATGTTTTTTCTCGACTTTACATTTATTATTTTTCTGAGTTTTATTTCTGTTTTATTAATATAATACGCATGTATCGAATAGGAGTATCTTTCACAGAAATCTTTATCCGAGGAGTGTGAGGACCTTGGCGTGGACTCCCCATCTGCATCGGAACTGTTCCCGGAAGCCGAATTACTGTTTGCAGCGTCGCCTGCGCATGACCATACGCAGGACCACGGGCACCACTCGCATACACGTAAGTTGGAAATAAAGTATTAATGTATGTGGGTTAGAGATCATATTTTGCCACACCACTCCACCCCACACCATACTACACACCGCACCGCACCACACCACACCACACTACACTCCGCACCACACACCGCTCCACACCACACCACACTACATGCCGTACCACACCAAACACCGCTCCAAACCACATCACACCACACACCGCTTCACACTATACCACACTACACACCGCACCGCACCGCACCACACCACACCACACCACACCACACCACACCACACACCGCTCCACACTACACCACACCACACACCGCACCGCGATATGTATGTAATTTCTAAGATATGGAAGAGCGGATTCTCATTCTTTTGTGGTGAGAGCGCCGACCGAACATTTGTCGACTTTCATGAAGGAGGAATGTTGGCCGAAAGGTGTAATGTTCCGTCGTTTTCGAAGCCGGTTACCAGGCACCGCGCGGCACACGACGCCGATAACTCATGTAATATAGTATAAGTTTTGTAATATAGTTTAAGTTATATGTATTAGTTTACTTATACAACGTGTAACGGAAACCCCATATCTATCCTAAAGGACTGAAGACAACATCTGATATGGAGTCCGTATGCAAAGTTTCAGCGCAAAATAAGTGACTAACATAATTGACCCCAAATTATTGGTTTCATAATTATGTTTCTTGAATACCAATAATAACAAACGTGTCACAGCACTATGAGGGTCCTTCCACGTCACTTGCCAATAAAACAATAATTCTCTTCGTTCTTCTTAATTTGAAAAATTCGGTCTCTGGTATCAATGTATTGAAATTTCTAATATGCTCCACACATGTACACATAGGATTAGAAAACCCTTGCCATATCGTTTGTTATCATCAAAAGAAGTCGTGCACTTGGTATGTATATACCCTTTAAATTACACGTTGTATTTATTACTAGCTGTGCCCCGCGGTTTCACCCGCGTATAATCCTACTACTGTTATTAACTCGATGATTTCTGAATATTAATGAATAGATGTTAAAATTTAAGTATACCTATCTAATTCGCACTGGATAGAGAATCGCGAAGTAAAGACAGTTGTTAATTATATTGTTAAGAATAGATTTACAGTATTTCGGTATATACAATATTTTAGTCCTACTTTCTTGTGGTATAAGTATGTTTTGGTTTTCCCTGCGTCCGGATCTACATAGATAAAGCAACATATAATTGGCCATGTGAAAAAAAATTGGCCAAGTGTGAGTCAGACTCGCCCATGACGCGTACCGTAGTGGCTACGCCAAATAACTTTGTTTAATCATAGTGTTTGTATGAATAACAAAGTTCAAACGATCCATATTTTCTAAAACCTGGTCAAAGAACACTGCTTCTCCATCATCCCGTAATTTTATATGTTTATATTTGTTTATTGTATCTTTATAATTTATTTTATTAGTTAAATATGTTTTTTTTTAGTAATTTACGTAATTAATATTTATTCACACTGTGTCCATCATCTCTTATTCAACTCTCCTGTCGCAGGTCTGCTCGATGAAATTTCTTATGAAGTAAGCAGCACCTTTGTGCTCTTTTGTCTGTAATTTTTTTTTCTCTTTTAAGTTTTTTGTGTTTACATAAAGAAATACACATATTTGCGGTTTCTGAAAATGTTCTATATCTCTAAAACTACTGGCTGTATCTTGTTTGAAAACTAACTAAAAAAGAGTTAAAATATTTCATTAAAATATACAGTATACATATGTAGATGTATATTTTTTATTTTAGACTTTATTATTTTAAAAGTTAGAGAGGACACATTTTACTACTTTGGAAGTGTATAGGTATGTTCGACGCGTATATATATATATTTTTTTATGTATGATCACCGAGTACTCGAAGACGGCTGAACCGATTTGGAAAATCCTTTTTTTGTTTGATAGGGTATACTTTGAAATTGGTACCATTTGTCACCAAGTCAGGATCTGATGATGGGATCCTGGAGAAATCGAGGGAACTCTTCAAATAATATAGGCACACCTATGGCGTTTTGGGTATTTCTTATAGTAACTTGTGCAGTTGCTCTCAAAAAGTACCATTTGGGGAAGTGGAACTGATGATGAAGACCACAGATGGCCGCCGAAACTACTCAATAATAAGTATTTCGTGGATTGCGATTGGATTACTTGAATATGGATGTTAAGCACTTTATGTTCGTCACAATGCATATGGTGATGTAGAGCTGATGGTGAAGTACCAGGAGAACTCCTCAACAATTAACGGCCCAGCATTGGGAAAAGCAATATTTTGTAAAAGTTTATAAGTAGTTGACATTTAGGCTCTTTTAATTAGGTAAATTAAAAATCGACCAACTAAAAAGAGTGAAATAAAAACATTACCAAAAAATTAAACCGACTCCCAAAAAACACTGTAAAGTGAAAAATAACTTTAATTTCGGAAGTCGGTGCCAAAAACGAAAATACAAAACTAAAGACACCGACTACCGAAATTAAAGTTATTTTTCACTTTACAGTGTTTTTTGGGAGTCGGTTTAATTTTTTGGTAAAAAGTTTTTATTAACACTCCAGTAGGCGCGCCTCTATTTGGGACGTTAGTAGTTGCGCGCTCTACATTTGTAGAACATATTTAATGATGGAGTTTTAAAGCAAAGTTTCATAAATAAAAAAATATTGAGATAAACTTTATTATTATAAAGTTAAAACCAACAAAACATAATCATATTTAAACGTATTAGGAACTAAAAAACAGCCTTTTTGAAAATAACAAAAAAAAAAACGCAAAATTTTTGCTATTAACATTATAAGTCTCATATTTCTTAATCAGTCATGTCTTCCACTTCCATTTCTTCGTTTTTGGCACAGTCGGGACAAAGAAGAACCTGATGGTCGGGACAAATCCACTTGTTACTTATATAACAAAGCTTCCTGGTGGACTTGTTGTTGCTCGCTCTGCTACGTAAAGAACATTTACCAACACGTCCGGTGTTTGAGGGTTGTGCTGGGCCTGGTTTGAACTCAGACGGATCATTTAGACCCAAAACAGTTTTCCTTTTATTTTCAGGGGTTTTAGAATGCTTTCGACAGTTATTCTGCGCTTTATGCATGGAGCGACAAGTTGAAAACCAATTACGTACAAATAATCTTTTCGTGGCTTGTTACTGTAGCCCTTGTTTATTGTATACACAACATATCCATTTATGGCACTTATATTCATCATATCAAAGAATACAGTGAGCGGCCAACGTTTAGAGTTTCTGGAAACGTCGTAAGAACCGCACATTTTGTCCACAATATCCGTATCCAATGTCCATATCGTGCTGAGATTCTTCCAACCAGTTTTCTTCTAATAATCAATCTTCAGGGTCACTCTCTGCTATATCACTAGGATTAGTAGATGGCTGAATTAGAGAATTAGTAGATGGCTGGAGGGAGTAGACACTGGTCTACTCCCTCCAGCCATCTACTAATTCTCTCTTCTTCACTGCGGGAAGCCATTTCTCTGAATAAAAAGGACCACTCTTGTTACTACTAACCTTACAATAAGTTGTACATGTCATAACAATAAAAATAAATAAACATAACAATAAATAAAAAGGTAATAAACATGATTACAACAAAAAAAACATGAACGGCAACTTACGAGAAAAATGTCACGCGATACAATCGTAGAAATTCACTTTTGGCGCCAAATTTCACAGATATGCGGCCGCGTCCATCGCCGCAAGGACACTACTATTGTTTATTGCCTAGTAATAGAGGAATACTAAGAATGTGTGCGTGAGTGACCTTCAACTTGCGACAAAATTCAACAAAATGTACACGCGTTCTACAATGGTAAAACGCGCGACTATTGGAGTGTTAAAGATCTATCTACAGACACCCACCCGCACGTACAGGTTTGATCAACCAAACATATTTTTAGTTCCAGTTCCATGTATGGGGAGCCTCTCCTTGATGTTTTTAATTAAATCGGAGAGCGGTTTGCAGATTACATCTGTATACCAAATTTCAACTCGGTAATCTTAATAGTTTCGGACAAACAGACATGACGAATCTTTAAGGGTTCCGTTTTTACCATTCGGCTATGGAAATCTAACAACATAGCAATCATCGAATAACTTCTCTCGCCCTAAGTGGAGCGGAAAGGAATCTCAGACTCCTACTGACAAAAAACCCACCCTGTTCCTTCAGCTGGCCTTGCGTTCCGGGGTCGCGGTATCTCGTTAGTACATTCCCGCAACTCCGGCGCTTTATTTATTGTGACTTCGAAACATACCTTTACAGGAAATTGTATATTTTTAAAACTAAAAGGTAAATCTGTATATACCATAAATATTCGAGGTATTAGTGCCGTTTGTCTAGCCACTGGTCCAGTGAAAACTATAGCAACTATGACATTGCTTCGAAGGTATTTTTATTAAAGTAACGACTTAGTTAGACCCTATATATTACCTACAACAAATAAGAATTGAATCCCTATTATAGGTGCACATGAAATTAAGAATCGTTAAATATAGACCGCTAATACGCATTTTTAAACTGTATACATCAATGGAACTAAAATAAAATAATATGAATAAACTAACTATAAACTTTAAACTATACGATGACATAAAAAATGGGATAAAAGAAACAACAACCTATCAAAATGACTTATTCAACTAAACAGAAAGTAAAACTTTTTACCAAAAAATTAAACCGACTTCCAAAAAACAATGCAAAGTGAAAAATAACTTTAATTTCGGAAGTCGGTGCCAAAAACGAAAATACAAAACTAAAGACACCGACTACCGAAATTAAAGTTATTTTTCACATTGCAGTGTTTTTTGGGAGTCGGTTTAATTTTTTGGTAAAAAGTTTTTATTGGGAGTCGGTTTAATTTTTTGGTAAAAAGTTTTTATTTCACTCTTTTTAGTTGGTCTATTTTTAATTTACCTAGTTACAAGAGTCTAAATGTCAACTACTTATAACCTTTTACAAAATATTGCTTTTCCCAATGCTGGGCCGTTAATTGTTGAGGAGTTCTCCTGGTACTTCACCATCAGCTCTACATCACATGCATTGTGACGAGCATAAAGTGCTTAACATCCATATTCAATTAATCGAATCGCAATCCACTCAATACTTATTATTGAGTAGTTTCGGCGGCCATCTATGGTCATCATCATCAGTTCCACTTCCTCAAATGGTACTTTTTGAGAGCAACTGCACAAGTTACTATAATAAATACCCAAAACGTCATAGGTGTGCCTATAATATTTGAAGAGTTCCCTCGATTTCTCCAGGATCCCATCATCAGATCTTGACTTTATGAAAATGGGACCAATTTCGAAGTATACCCTTTCAATAAAAAAAAGAATTTTCCAAATCGGTTCAGCCGTCTTCGAGTAATCGGTGATCATACACAAAAAAAAATATACGCGTCGAATTGATAACCTCCTCTTTTAGTCGTCGGTTGAAAATAAAAATATTCAAATGTATAGATACAAAATACACATCTGACGTAAAAAAAGCTGAAACAATTTTACATTCTCTTAGCCAAGAAGTCGAAATGAAACCAAGTTTAGGTTATCAGTGCGGTATCTATCGCGGACGCGAGTTATACTCGACGCGCCGTGCATCCGCGCGTCGTTTGGTGAATAGCGTTGTTGAATAATTGTAATTTTACATTTTCTCCTAAACTATAAGTCCAAATTACATACTGTAAAAAGCTAAGTTTATCTTCATAAAATTGTCTTGATAATGAAATTACTTGCGAACGTAAACATTAATATGGTTGCATAATTATAATACTACAAAGTCATGGCTGATTTTTTTTAAATATTTTACATAATTTGCCTTATTGTGGATTATTTATTACAGTTAGATGTGTAATACTGCGGACTTTTTTTAGATCTACATGAATCCTAAATTTTTGTAGTACATGGTCTTTACGTATATCTCAGCATTTCGCCAGCGCACGCGATTGTAGTAATTTAGCGGCGTATTTTCTTCCGACTTACTTCACTAATACCCTTATTTTAGGACAACCGAGAGCAGTAGCGTAATGCTAGATAGCCTATAGCCTTCCTCATGAAACTGCCTATCATAATCAGAAATAATTTTTGAAATCCACCAAGTACTTTCGAAGATTAGGGCGTTCAAGCAAACAAACAAACAAACTTTTCCGCTTTATAATATTGAGTATAGATAATAGGATGTACTATATATTTATAATTTAAATAAAGAAATATTGTAAGGTGTACAATAAAATATATAAACTTTATTGTACACCTTACAATATTTCTATGGATACACAAATTTAAACTAGTGTACGATGGGCGATCTTATCGCACAACGCGATCCCTTACAGACAACCTTTGGATGGACAAACTTAAACGTATTTACTAATGGACCAAGTTGCCTAAAATAAATAAATTGATTGAATAATGATTGATTGATTAAGGGTAAAAAACCAGCTCAGACGTCGTAAGTACGTGAAAATCAGTTGCAGATGTATCTACGTACTTTATATTAAAGTGCCACAGTGTTACATTAAATGATAACGTTTAATAAAACTCACCGTTGTGACACAGGGCCTCAATGAGAGAGAATATACCGTAATTCACTATTCAGGCCCAGTGTGGGTCGGTGATGTAGCATGTATTCGGATTTTGCAGGGAGAAGACCGCCCATTGTAACACATTTTGTAGTTTTTATGTCCTTATTTAATTCTGTTATGGTGAATAATAAAGAGTACATCTATCTATGCCGGTTTCCGCACGATGTTTTCCTAAACCGTTTAGAGAGTAGAGGTTATGAAGCCAAAAATCTTAATCTCGTCTTGTAAAAGAATCGTGATACCCAGCCAAATATATAGTAGCTCCATATAAAACACGAGCATCATCGTCCGGTTAGACTGAAAGCTGACTCCAAAGAGGCAGAATGCAAACAGATGAAAATTTTCATGCAATGCTATAAACCATGGAGTTTCTCTCCGGTTCTTCTACATAGGAAACGACCAAGTCGAACCGTGCACTAGTTTCAGACGTTTTATAAGCGCCTAAGCCTATGTAAAAAAAAAGGTATTTTAAATATTTAGTCCAATGATAAATGATCTTTATTTTGTAAACTGGTTATTAAATAACACTGACACGTCATTTTTTGTAAATTTAAACTAGATAAGGCCGGTGTTTCCTGACTACCCTGAGAAGAAACACCGAAACAAACTCAGGGGTCGGTCTCTTAAATTCCAGACAATTTATACTGGTTAAATTAAATGGGAACCTTGTAGGTTACCGTCAAATCCTTAATCTCTTTTAATTTTCCAGCTCAGCCGCTTCTTCATCACAGCAGTATTCCCCAGCCGGACATAGACGACCAGATAGCCACAGATCAGCTGCTGCCTCGGTCAGACATGCATGATGATCGTTCAGATCTCGGTATGACAGGGTTAGAAGACGTTGGAATTGTCACTGTGAGTGAAGACGGCATGCAAGCGACCATTGCTTTGGATCAAGAAGAGTTTGCGCGGTCACATCCCAATACTACGTTCCATAGTGAGCCTACTGATGAGGGAGAGGTCAGTTAATGCTAATTGTTTTTTTTTATTGGTTATATGTTTGTGTTTGACTACCATCTCACCTGATGGTAAGCGATGACAAAGATGGATCACGCTTGCTTTGAAGTAACCTATTCAGTCTTGACTTAAAGCCCCCAGGTTACAGATATCAGACTCCGGCAGGGCATTCTACTCTTTAGCTGTACGCACAAGTATTTCCAAAACATATGACCGTATTTTTCATTCCAATTATTGTAGTATGAAAGTTGTTTAGATAGTGGAAAGCAAAGCAGGTTGCTACACCTTTTTCAATATTATTTGTTCAAACTCTTAACAAAATCCACCCTTTGCTTAAAACTGTTACTGAAGAATTGAATATAAAATGTAAGTTTAATGGCTTTTAATTGGTTTAATTTAATTGAATCTTAGCAAAGACACATTTCCGAAGTTAAACACAATGGTTTACTAGAAAAATGTGATATTTTAAAAACATAGAAAGATGACATTAATTAGTGCAATTAGTAATTCACACATGGTATAGCAGTGTGGCTGTGGCACCATCTAGACGTGGTTTTCTCGTCATAAATGGCAAGGAACGATGCAGTATGGTTCTAATTGAAATATGAAAAGCCGTCACTGATATGCCGTCATGATTATTATGAAAAGAATATTTTAACTAACCTGTATTCACTATTTTTCCAGGTGCAGCCATTCACGATAAGCGGTTTAAAGGGTCGACACATAACATCGACGATATTCCACGCGAACCGCGCGCCCGGCACCGTGCTGATGAGCGCGCCGCAGCCCACCGTGATCTCGCAGGCCGCCGCCGACCACAGCCACCACGCCGTCAAGTTCGCCGACCTCGACAACATGATCAACTCGCTGCCCGGGCCGCATCACAACAACATCAACCTGTCCTCAGTACTCGTCAAGGACGATGGCTTATCACGGTTCGACAGCATCCTCAGTGACAGCAGAGAGCTACACCTCTCTAACACGGCATCTCACATCGTACACGCTGCGACAGGCAACAACACGACACAAGTTATCAGACGTGTCTGCTATGGAAACAAGAGAGAACAAGCTTCGAGATTCTTAATGGACGAGTCAGACAACATCATGGCGAGTCACCATTCCAAAATGTTGGAAGATTCCAGAGATTTTGGGGATGTAGACGATGATGAATCATCTCCAGACCGGACTGAACTGTTCTGGGAGTCGAACTCTGCCTCAGAGAGGGAGACCCGACGACCGCTCGACTTCAGCAGCGACAGTGATAAATGCTGTAAAAGTCCGTCGTTCGAGGAGAATAACTCGACGGATTCGAGCGGTCTAGGAGCTCATATGAGACTGGATTCAGTGATCAAAGACGCGCGGGGTATCGAACGGCGGGCCAGTGCGGACGGGTCGTCCGCCGACGATAACCATGTACCGCCGCTGAGGACGTACCCGCCCAAGAGGATGTACCATTCGCTGGAGGCGCAGCGGAGCTTATCGGGCAAGACGCGCGCACCAGACGCGGGCGACGCGAGCGAGCGACACGACGCCGCCGAGCGACACGACGCGGCGGAGGGCCGGCGCCGCGCCTCGGGCCGCGGGGTAGTGAAGCGCGGCTGCCACTGCTGCAACGGCGAACCCGCCCCGCTGCGACCCAAGAAGCCCCGCCAGAGGAAAACCATGGACTACACCACTAACTGAACTGCGACACATGTGATTACCGATTTCTACATTTAAAGGCTGTGGCATTATGAATATTATAGTCCGTCTGCCACGCGCCAGACTGAAACGCGATCTCTTCACTGACGAGGTTTCACTTCTTAGGTGTATTATAAAAAACAAATTGTTGAAATTGTTTTGTATATAATTTTATAAGTAAAACCGGTAGCTAAGTTCACACCAGATTCGATACGCGATTTATTTTTGTTAAAGATAATTAATCGATCTTCGTAAGTTCCTTTACGTGTTTTTATTCTCTAAGTTACGACACCGATGAGTTCAAATTCGTTTTTATTTCTAGTACGAAAGGACGATTTCTTTTCTATTGTTATTTTTTTCCTGTAAAATATTATCAATAAACATATTTTGTATCAATATGTAACTGTATAAAATGTATTTCTATAGGTTACCTCTAATAGTCGTAAGTGTTTCCGTTAGTGATTACAGCCATACTCAAATAAGAATTTAATCGTCTTTTAGCGGTATAGATTTATTAATTTATGACATAGCCCTTCATAACGATGCTAGACTGATGTTGAGATAACTGTTTGTTTCATTAGCGCGTTGTCATTTTGATTCGAGCCAATATATATTTTTGATTTAATACTGTCGTGTATGCGCATAGTTTAGTTGTAAGCGACTTCCATGTGACACAGCACAAAGTGAACTATTAAATAAATAAAAGACGATAGGAGATTTAACTTGGGGTGGATTGAATTATTTTTGAGATTACGTTTATCAAAATACTTCAGTGCCAATAGTTTACTTGGCAATCTCTACTCACCTGTGCTTTATATTACGTTTCCAAAGGGCGTTAATATCGCTGTATTTAACAAATAAATATATAAACATTTAATAGTAGCAATGTGTTAAGCTAGTGTGAATTTGATATCCATAGTGTAAAACATGTAAATAAAATTTTGATCCCCAATTTTTGTTTAGGGGACGTCTAGTCACAGTACCGATATGATAGCGTTATACGTGTTGGAGTCCCGCCCCACACGCGACTGTTGACTGCGTGGTGGGACTGGACCGGCTCTAAGCCGATCATTACTTTTCCTTGCAGTATTCTACCGCTTGTGTATATAAAAAGCCGTATTATATAATGACGAAAATAATGGTTCATTTGTCTCTTATAACTACAGAATAAAGTGTGAAAAATTATAAAAAAATAAACAAATATAAACACTAAATTATCGGCGTTTAGAAGAAAGATTCATTCCGAATTTGTAAATAGTGGAATGGGGGTGTTTAAATTTTAGTGAATTTAGTGAGTTCCCGACCTGTATTGGGTCGTATAGTGAAAATTGTAATGGGGTAATTATGTGCACTCGATGGGTGGTTTATAACCCATAGTTCAACTTAATTTAGTCGTAAGGTGGTGTTAGTGAGTGGCTAGTAGTACTCGCCGCACGTTCGCTGCGTGTCGTCGGCTTGCGATTGGACAGCCTCCGCTAAAAACACTAAAATGAAACAGATCCAATGTTACGACTAACTTATATTATGTGAACGTTTTTGAAACCTATGTATTATTTCGTTTTGGAAGAAAAAAAATCTGCCATTTCTAAAAATGTAAGGTTCGAGTTTTTTATATTCCGGCAAGTTGTTATCGTTCGTGTAATATTGTAGGTAACCTTACCTCCGATATTATTGTCTGAATGAAAAAATACAGTATTGCAAATGTGTTTTGTTATATTTTTCACTTAGAAGTTTAAATTTATTAGCTGTAAAGGGAAACTAATAAATAAAGTTTAAGAGTTTCATCATTATTTTTATTAAACGGATTTTGTTTTTGTGATTACATAAGTACTGTAAACATTATTTTTAAAAGTGCTACAGAAAAAATGATCATTAAAACTTATCTATTAAAAATTTTGGGATTTTCATTATTTTCCTACTCATTTTTTTTCTGAGACACTAGACAAAATAAAATATGCTGACTGTAAAAAAGCATATTATATTTACAGTGAAAAAAGATAATACGGGTTAACGTAATGTCTTAAAATTAATAGTACCTAACATGTGTGCAGTAGGCCGCAAGTCACTGTTAACAAAATCGATGCCCTCATGTCCTAATGTAATACTGACAAAGGCCCGTTATACTTTAGGCATGTCATGTGTAGCACTTACTAGCTTGCCCAGCCAACACTCATAAATCTGAAATTTCATACCCAGAATTGGTCGTTAATAAATTAGTCGCTGGCAACGTGGGTAGAATTCACATTAATTCAATCTTGTTGACCCCTCTAAATTATACATTCTTGGGTCTAGAGTAGATTCACGGCAATAATGTAATAGGTGGAGTTCGAACCCGCGACATCTCGGTCACAATAAAATTCTATTTAGGCTATTGACGCTTCAAAAGAATAGGTAATACAGAGGTGGCAATCCTCTGTATTTTAAGGTGTAGGGCACCTAGCCGAGATCTTTTTTTGCCTAGATTTAGTAGCCTAGTTATTTAGTAGTTTAGACCAATTTTTTTTCATTTCTTATTACGGATGTGCCCGCTCTTGACCTCAATCTCGCCTGATTGTAAACGGTAGATAAAGTCTACGATGTGACGAGCGAGCCCAGAAGATGCCTATTTGCTCTTGCTTTAAAGGCTGGAAGGTCATAAGTGGCAGGGGACACAGAAGCCGGCAGAGAATTCCACAGCTTGGCTGTGCGCACAATAAATGTGGAGGAGAAGCGCTTGGTACGACAAGACGGTATATCGACCAAGTGTGGGTGGTACCCAGCCGTGCGTCTGGTAGACCGGTAGTGAAAGGGAGATGGAGGAATCAGGTCATGGAGCTCCTGCGCACACTCCCCGAAGTACAATCTATAGAAAACCGACAGGCAAGCAAATGTTCGCCGATGAGCCAGACTATGAAGCTTGTCCCCTAGCGCCTCGTTACCTATAAGCGTTTTAGCTCTGCGCTCGATCGAGTCCAGTGCAGCAAGTTGGTATTTTGCAGAGCCTTCCCACAAGTGGCTGCAATGCTCCACGCAGGAACGGACCAAATACCAGAATTAGTGTTCACGTGGAAATATAACACGATTGTTTTTATAGGTGGTGTTTTTAATGGTGTAGTCCAAGAGCTATGCTTCATTTTGCATGGAAACTTGGTTAAATGGTTACCACTCCTTAGATTTATGTAAAAAAAAAATACTTTTATAGAGTTTCTCGTAATTACAGGTATGTATAGAACCAGTAGAAGTTAATATTACCTAGGTCTCCCGAGATACAGAGGTGGCCCTGGGCCCCTGGCTTGACCATCAGTGTAGACCTATATCTATTGAACTACGAAACGACTAATTCTGATATTTGGCGATTCATTTTGACTATACCACTTTTAATTCGATTCAGTAAACTGATAGGTTCAGTGTAGTCAGAATTATCTGACTACGAAATTGTGATACAACTAAATTAATCGATTCAGGAATAAAATCGAATTAAGATTTGAACAATATGTTTAATAATATTGTGTGAATTAAACAATAAGGTAATCATAATATTTTATATTTTTTGCAACATGCCCTGTACTACCTGTTCCCATTCCAATTCAATAGGGTTTAGATCGCAGTGGTAACACGGCAGTCTTTTTAATACGAGTAGTAGGTGTTGCCACGTAAATTATTAAAATGTTCATCACGAACAATTTGCAAAAGAATGTCTTTTAGATATGAATATTTTTAATAAAAATAAATTTATTTACAATAAAATCTAGGAACTACTTAAAAAGAAATGATAATTGTGTAAATTGTGTCGTTTATTATTTATATTTAACTCGATTAAAATCGTTTCATCACAATGGCCAAGCCAGGAAGAATCAAACAGGTCTCTTCTCTATGAGAGGCAATGGCCAGTAATCCGCCACGCGGGCGCAGTGCGGTTGATGAATGTTGCATGTCTTCCAACTATTCGATTCTAGAACATGTTAGTTTCCTCACCGTTTTGAGAACAGTGATGAAAATGTATTTTTTTTAATTACCTAACCTACAATGGTTCGCGTTTGACCAACATCTCACCTGATGGTAAGTGATGATGTAGTCGAAGATGGAGCACGCTTAACTAAAAACAACGTATTTACTCTTGACCCCCTAGATTAGAACTATCCCCTAGATTATAGCTATCGGGAAACAGACTCCGGCGGGAATTTCACTCCTTAGCCGTACGCACAATGAAAGTATTCCTAAAACGTTTTATGCGTATGTGTGGGATGTCCACCATGTAACGATGGCGCATCGCCGTTTGTCTTGTAGTCCGATGATGGAACGGGCTTGGCGGAATTTGATTGTGTAATTCCATCGCACACTCTCCGAAATGTAACCGATAGAAAACCGATAGACTAGCAACTCTCGTCGATGTTCAAAGCTCCAGGCTTTGACTCGATCAGTGCATGAGTATTTTTGTTACACAACAAAGTAATTTGTCTGCCTGGATTCGAATACTTGAACTTGTTACTCGTGTCAGTAACCACTGAGATACTGCTGCTCTAATATATTTTACATACAACACCATATTTATTCAGTCTTCATTTACTTATTTACATTTTGAATAGGTAAGTCTAAAGAAGCTCATAGTTTCTTTGTAATTAATCATATATCTAAAAACCGCTAACTAAAATGATCCCTACTCTGCCATCCAAGTTCTATTCTCCTTTAACTTTTTCATAATACCTAGCACTTCGATCCTAAACTCCAGTCTTTCATCTTCAGTATACCTCACAACTGTTGGTAATAATGACGCGAAAAACGCTTCATCTTCATTCATGATCCTTGGGTCATTATTGTCAACTTCAACAAAATCAATGGCACTCAATTGATCGCTCACTGATACATCATAATTTGTGCTATTCTTTTTAGTTTTTTTCTTAGAAGAAATTGAGTCTGTATCATCGACTAATATGAATCGATTTTTTCTTTTAACTCGACCACTTTTTCGATTATTGATAACCTCGCTTGCGGAGTCTGCTGATTTCTCGCCATCGAAGTCATTACCTTTGGCGTTCCTCGTTTTTTTGCTACTCAAACTTGTCTCATGGCTTATGGAAAAACTGGTAGAAGATTCTGGTTCTATCTCAGACGTTATGCTGAAACCAGAATCTAGCTCTTCTTGCTTCATGAAAGCAGGGTTTGTGTTGTTTAACACATCTGTTGGCCGTTCGCTTTCTGGTAAGACTTTAGTTAAGAATTGTAAATGTTCGTAGAGCAGATATTTCTTTTTTGGCCTGCCCATTCTTGTTTTGAGACTTTTCAGAAATGTATCCCTGATGTTTGTCCATTTGTGAAGGATGATTTCTCCTGAAACAAGTAATTTAGGAGTGAAAAACACGAAAACCATGTCAACGACTTCGCTTGGCGATTAAACCACATGACTGAATGGGGTGACATACATACATACATTAAACAGTTCTACGTTATTAATAGTATCACAGTAATTGTGTTTCTTAGATACACTACAGGTTTGATTTATAAAAAGGTAGTATTTTTAAATGACGAAAAAAATAACGGAGGAGGTTATCAAGTCGACGCGTATATATTTTGTTATAGAGTTGTATTAGCTAGACGACTGCTAGGGTTCTTGGATTTGGGGTACATTTACAAATAACTGTATTTTCGATCTCTCGTACGCCCCGAGATATCCGCTGTTTTGCTCCGATACAACAAATTAACAGTCATGGGATCAACTAGTCTAGACTCACAACGCTTGTGAAAATCAAGAAGCTATTCTTTTACCTAACGTCCATTGTTTTGAACACGAGTGAACTAAAACATTTTAAGTTCAATCTTCGGCAGGTACCGTGACTAATGTAATTATCTTTGCAACTAGCTGTTCTGGAATGCTAGGGAATATGAATCACTAGGATATCATTCACATAATAATGGCCACAAGACAAAATACCTATACACTGTGTAGGTACCTTTACGGATTGCCTACTTGTGTGCACTCTATCGAGTTGGTAGTTATATTATTGTCTTGTTGTCTCTAATAGATAGACAGAAGTACCTAGATATATTTTGTTGGAGAGCTTTTTTTTCCCAGTGGTAAAATCATCGAATGACTTATCCCGCTCTGGGGGGAGCGGAAGGGAGTGTTAGACTTCTACTGACTAAAAACCCACCCTGTTCCTTCAGCTGCCCTTAAGTTCCGGGGCCGCAGTATCTTGTTAGAACATTCCCGCCAACCCCGGCAGGCAATGGCCCTATGGCACCCCGTCCCTATTTGATTGGAGAACCTTGGTCAGGTTGTGACCGTAACCTTCTCATGAACGAGTCTCATATTTGATCATTTTCTGATAATAGGTACTGCAACCTGGAACCAGACATCCTTACTAATTAAGTAATAGAATCGTTTTCAGATTGACAGGTATCTCAGGGCAACCGGCACTACAATATAACTCAACAAATACAACTTTAAGGAAATGGAAATGCGGAAACGAAAGCATGCGTGATATCTTCTGAATAAATTAATCCCTTAAATAACATTTTATCATAAAGATGCCCATACATTTAGAAATGAAGTTAAAACATTTATGGCTATGGCTAATTACGACTGTCTTGATGTTTAACGGGAGCCACATCTTTGTTAAACAAGCTTTCTGAAATAATCCTGGCCCTTTTACATTTTGGAATAAAAACTCAGTTTTCCCAATAAGTATTTTTAACAGACTTCAAAAAAAGAGGTTCTGTATTCCACCAGTATGTATGTTCGCGATTTTCTCATAAACTACTTATACGATTTGGATGGCATTTAGTTGTTTGAAAGCATATTTCAAAAGGAAGGTTTTAGTATATGACACATCAGGTTCTGATGAAGATCTTTAGAGATAAGGCCTAAGTCATGGAACTCCTAAAAACAGCAAATCTCCCGTGATTCGTGCCCTCGTACATCTATGTAATGTTTAGCATAATCAGCTTAGGTATTAATATCTCCACTACTGAGGCACAGACCTTCCCTAGGGAAGTTATAGTGCAGTGGTATTTTTGTTCGTTTTGAAGTCGGTAAATATTATTTTACACACTGTTCGCTTACATGTTGTAGAGTTGATAAGTCAAGGAATACTCCCAATTTAACAATCGAAATATTGAAACTGATTAGGTGTTCGACAGAGCTGTATTAGTATTGATTGTTAAATAAAAATCAAACTTAAATAGGTATATACTCGAATATATAGTTTTTTATTATTACAGAATAAAGTGGGGTAAAATCCATCACCTCTACCTTGTTCCACATGTTTCACACTCTTAGCTCAAACGGCATTACGTACGTGACGGTACGTGACGACACGATATTTTTCATGAAAACCATTCAAATAATTTTAAAACGTGTTGTTTGTTTCCATTACCCGTAATCCTCTTCTCTTCTGGCGCCATCTCTTCATACGTTTCTTCTAGATTGTTAAATATTTCTTCCCAAGCGCTTCTCCGTTCCATCCGATCTTTATAATTCTCAATAGTTTTATCCCACAAACACGGCCGATCTCTCACGTAACTTATTAAATCGATCACATTGTATTTAAAATTCCTCATTTTGAAGTAATTTTAGTTCAAAAAACCACAATAAACTGTTTTATTATGAGCTGTTTACACTCCTTCGTCTGACACGTCACTATTGACGGTCGCTACGGTTATCCATTTATCGGATCGGACAGCATAGCGTTGTCTCTGTCTTTATACATAAGAGTGAGCTAGACAGACTCACGGCCCGAGGTCACCGACATGGCGTCGTCGCGCCTTGCCCCTCGCCGTGTCTTGTATCGGGTATTTCGTTTGCCAGCTTAAGTTGAGCTTCCGTTACGCATAAATGGTTGTATGCTAAAGGTAAATGAGACTGGCTGTTGATTTTCGTGTGTATTGTGCGTCGCAAAATGTCGAATCGTAGTAGAGATTGTATACTTACTTCCGTGTTGAGTTTCTTAAGTTCGTTTTTAAGCGGATTTGGAAATGATTTCACAGCTTATATTATGATAACAGCCCAAATGTTTTCAATATTTTCAGTTGTCTTTCGTAATTAAAGCCACCAATAGCTTAAACTAAATATTTTAGAGAAGTCAGCACAATGAAGTGTACGTATCTAGGTAGGTAATTACATTTTTTCTATCGTATCGTAAAACAGAATAAGAAGCACATAGATAGGTATTTATGAATACAGTTTCGTCTATACCATACAATTAGGTTTGTACACTTTCAGAATATTCCATTAATTAAGTCATGTTCAACGTCTAAACGCCTGTAAATAATGTATTAGCTATCGTTAGAGTAAATGAAACTTCGTGTCGTTACTACCAGGAGCTAAGAATTTATCAATACCTGTTTTATTGGCTCTTAAGTATTAAATATTATATTAATGATAATCAACGGTTGCCAAGGTCGTTCTGTAGATCATTAGCCATTTATTCCCAACCACGAAATCCAGATAAACAGATTAAAAGCACGTTAAGGACGCATAGACACGGCTCAAACACACTCAAACGTACGAATAGCTCCGCGAATTATGAGTACGTAAAGTCATTTTGATACTTTAAATTATTTAAAATTTATCCCGGCCTGCATGGTTGCTTTTATTTTTTGTGCTGTTTGATGCCTTGAAATTATTGGAGTGACTTGTAGGTGTACTTCGATGGTACTGGATCTCCTTGACAACAAGAGGTAGGTAAGTGTGCAGTTTTTTTTTTAATTAGGGTTCGGTAGCCGAATGGCAAAAAAACGGAACCCTTATAGTTTCGTCATGGCTGTCTACCTGTTTGTCTATCTACCCGTCCGTCCGTAAGTCACAGCCATTTTATTCTGAAACTGTTATGACTACATAAGTGAAACTTGGTGTGTAGATATATTCTGTTCCGCTGAGTTGAACCGCTTTCCGATTTTTAGACAAAATAGATAAAATTAAGAGGGGCTCCCCATACATGGAACTAAACCTAAACATATATTTTTTTCATCAAACCTTTACGTGTACCTATGGTATTTAGACAGGTCTTTAAAAATGATATCGGTTCCTAAAACAACTTCTTCTTAAAGTCAATCGTTTAAAAGATATACACTTCCAAAGTGGTAAAATGTGTCCCCACCTCTCTAACTTCTATAATAATAATAATAATAATAATAATGACATGCCTATGACTCGGTTCCACATACATGGCTCATGAAGGTGTTGGAGTTGTATAAAATAAACCCAATACTACGCACTTTCCTTGAGTCATGTATGGGGCAATGGAATACGGTCCTCTGCTACCCAGGATGTCGACAGAGCCAGGAGAACAGCGAACCGATTAGGATTGAGCGAGGTATTTTTCAGGGCGACAGTCTGAGCCCACTGTGGTTTTGTCTGGCTCTGAACCCCCTCAGTACACTGCTGGAGGGTTCGGGGCAAGGCTACCAGTTGAGAAGAGGTGGTCAGGTCATATCACACTTGCTTTACATGGATGATTTGAAAATTTTTGCCTCCACCAACTTGCAACTGATGGAGCTACTGAAGGTAACGGAAACCTTCAGTAGCGCCATCAGGATGGAATTCGGGGTGGACAAATGTGCGGTCATGCATGTAAAGCGAGGGGAGATTATGGAATCCGTGGGAACTCAACTTTCGGACTCCATACACCTAAGATCCCTCGGCTCAACTGAAACCTACAAGTATTTGGGTATGTCAGAGGCACTAGGCATCAATGTTGCTTATGTTAAACAATCACTGAAGGAACGCTTCTTTGGCCGCCTGAATAAAGTACTGAATAGTCTTCTATCAGGCGGAAACAAGGTGCGTGCCTTCAATGGTTGGGTCATGCCAGTATTGATGTACTCTTTTGGCATACTCAAATGGACTCAGACTGAACTTGACGCCTTGGACAGGCGGGTCCGCACAACGCTGACTGCAAATCGGATGCATCACCCACGTTCATCGGTGATGAGGCTGTATATCCCGCGGAAGTGCGGGGGTCGTGGCTTTTTAAATGCAAAGACCCTGCATAACCGCGAGGTATGCAGCCTTAGGGAATATTTCCTAAAAGCCGACGTGGGTATGCATCGAGATGTGGTAGCGGTGGACAAAGGCCTCACTCCGCTCTCCTTAGGTAGCGAGAATTGGCGCAAACCTGTAGTATTAGATACTAATGACCGCAGAGAAGTATGGCAGAGCAAGGAGCTTCACGGACGCTATTACCGGGCCCTTCATGGGTCTGACGTAGATACATTAGCGTCCGTAGCCTGGCTACGTTTTGGTGACCTCTTCGGGGAAACCGAAGGTTTTGTTTGTGCGATTATGGATGAAGTTATGATGACGAATAACTATCGGAAATATATTGTGAAGGATGGTACGGTAGACACATGTCGGGCATGTCACAAACCGGGAGAATCCATTCGTCACATTATCTCCGGTTGTTCTCGTCTGGCTAACGGAGACTATTTGCATAGACACAACCTTGTAGCCAGGATTGTTCACCAGCAACTTGCTCTTAAATACAATCTTGTGGAATCAGAAGTACCGTACTATAGGTATGTGCCCGACCCAGTTCTCGAAAATGGCAATATTACATTGTACTGGGATCGGTCTATCATCACTGACAGGACTATTGTTGCCAATAAGCCTGACATAGTGGTGATAGACCGATTAGAGCGTCGCTCAATGATTGTTGATATAGCGGTCCCTCATGACGAAAACCTCGTGAAAGCCGAGAAAGATAAGCAATTTAAGTATCTTGATCTGGCTCGCGAGGTTGTCGACATGTGGGATGTGGATACAGCAATCATTGTGCCGATAGTCGTCTCGGCCAATGGCATAATAGCCAAGAGCCTCGACAAACATCTTAGGAGGCTCTCGTTGGGCAGCTGGATCAAGGGCTTGATCCAGAAAGCAGTACTTCTGGACACGGCGCGAATTGTTAGGAGGTTCCTCTCTCAAGAGCCCTGACCACCGGTAGCTTGGACCCTGTACCCGATACCGGTGGGCTACTGTTTTTTATATTTTTAAATGTTTTTTGTTTTTATAGGAATATTTAAAAATGTAAATAATATGTTTGTAAAATGTAATAAATGGAATAATAATAATATTCCACAACTTTTCACACAACGCCATCTAGTCCCAAACTAAGCAGAGCTTGTGGTATGGGTACTAGACAACTGATAAACATACATATATATTTCTAAATACATACATATTATAGATAAATTACACCCAGACAAAGAACAAATGACCGTGCTCATCACACAAACATTTGTCCTTGGTAGGAATCGAACCCACGACCTTGCGCACAGCAGTCAGGGCCACTGACCACTATACCAACGGGCCTGTCAATAATAAAAGAATGAAAATGAATAAAAGAATGTAAAATGTAAAATGTCTGTAATAAAAGAATAAAAAAATCTAAAAAAAAAACATATGCTGTAGCTTTTAATGAAAACTTTCATTAGAATGGTTTGAATGACATAGGTTCAGTAGTTTTTGAGATATAGCACATTTTCTAAAACTGCGAATATAACTTTGTATTTCATACAAACACTATGAAAAACAAAGTTATTTGGTGTAGTTACTACGGAACCCTTCATAGACGAGTCTGACTCGCATTTGTCCAATTTTTACGGATGAGCCCACTTTTGACCTTTGACTGATGGTAACCGATAGATGATGAGGTCTATGATGGGACGAGCGAGCTCAGAAGATACCTATTTACTTTTGCTTTAAAGACTCAAAGGTCATAAGTGGCAGGGAACATAGAAGCCGGCAGAGAATTCCACAGCTCGGCTGTGCGTTCAATAAATGTGGAGGAGAAGCACTTGGTACGACAAGACGGTATATCCACCAAGTTCGGGCTTGTACTGTTAGATATAGGTACCTATATAAAATGCATTAATTATATTAAATAATAATTTCTTATGTTTAATATATTTCTTGGAATATGTGACGAATGAGCTCGTAACTCCATATTTCTTGCCAGTCTTGGATCAATAAATTCTGGAAGAAGAAAATTTTTGTAAAATCGAATTAAGTGGGTTTCCATTTTCTCCTTCTAGAATTGAGAGTCCTTTTCAATGATTTCAAACTTTAATTTACCAGGGCCTGTCCACATAGCAAATATGCATCTATCTTGCTTAGTAATGCGTAACTGCCCTTGAATTTGATAATACAATTTTTTTTAAATAAAAATACCCAAATCGCTATAGGTGTGCCTATAATATTTGAAGGTGTCGGACTTGCTATCGAGAGATCGCGGGTTCTAACCCCACCAGTGAACCCACTCCAGATATTTAGCTTAGTTGAAGGGGTTAATAGGATTGCTAGTAATGTGAATTCTACCCACATTGAAAGTAATATTTTCTTTTTTTTAAAAGAACGAAAGAAAAAAGATTTTTCCAGTATTCCATCATCAGATCCTGACTTCATGACAATGGGACGAACTAGAAAGTATATCTACCCTTTCAAATAAAAAAGAATTGTTTGGTCCAGTCGTCTTCGAGTAATCGGAGAACATACATTAAAATAAATTAATAGTTTAAAAACACTAGAAAAACACGCTTTTATAAATGCACCCAAAAACAAAAAAAAAATGTTAAGAAAACCGATAACGGATTTTGTTTTGTTTGAACTTTATGGTTTGACGTTGACATGACAATTCGATTTTTTCTTGCGCTGAGTTTTTCAAAATTTTAGTAAAATTACACCTATACCTAATTTCCAATAACTAGCACTAGTCATATATCTTCTTTGTAAATAAATAGCCGTAAGAAAGTTTTTCCAAGAGATAAGCGAATTACAAATTGCGCTCAACATAATTCCGCTCGCGGCCATTGATGACAGATAATAGAGAAAATTAATAAAAATCAGTTTCAAGTTTCAACTTTTACTCCGTGATTATTTATTATCCCGTGATTTGTATCAAGAATTTGTCTTCAATTCCATAAGAAAGTAAAATAATTTGAGAAAACATGGAAGTAATTGTCGCTTTGCGACATTGCGACGTCATAGCTATTATATCGCGTAGTGAATACGTTTAACGTGGAAATGACGACTCGAAAGCTGAATTCCACCGAAGACCTGAGCGGTTTGCCACGTCCTGGAAAGAAGAAATCTGTCTCAAACAATCTAACCGTCATCAGGAAATCAATGAAACCCAGCTATTGCACTTGTGGACAAACTGATGACCAACATTTTACATCCAAAAGAAGCATCAGATGCAATTTCTGTACAGATTGGTTTCACTCTTCTTGTGCAGGTCTTTCGGATGAAGAAGTTTCTATTTTGGCAGCTAAAAAGAAACCTTGGCTTTGCAACATGTGTGATGCTCTTTTTAATTTTAATTCAAATCCTACCGAGCTACTTACGTGCCCAATATGTAATAAGTCAGGTCTAAAAGGACTTATTGGAACCAAAAGACATTTTTCTATTATGCACATGGTCGGTTTCTCAAAAATTGAAGACACTCCAATGTTTCCACTGTCTCAAGCCACTCCGCCAGCTGTGAATTTCGAAGTGTTGGCTACCACTCTCTCTACTTCTAAATCAAATATAAAAATCTTGAAACGGATACCAAAAGGCGCTCGAATGGCAGTTGCAGAGAAACTAACTACCATAATCGACAGCTGCACAAACAAAAATGATGAAATCTCATGGAGAAACCTTTTTTGTTTCGCGACAATGTCACTACACGTTCCAACCAAATCAAAGTCAATTTCACTAACTACCGCTGTCAAGAAAAACGTCAACAACAAATCGTTTCCAGCTAAATCCGTTACCAAAAATAAAATGATGACATTGGAAAAACGTGTAGAAGCTAAAGTTGCTGACTTCGATACCCGGAATGCTGTTAAATTTTTATCCTCTAACGATACTCTTGCACCAGTTGATGAAGCAAACCATAAGAAACTTACAGACAAGCATCCTTCTCCATCCCGTACACTGGCTTTCCCTGATCCTTCTGAAGATTTTGATTGCTTAAAGGTGGGTCGCAGTGAAGTCAAATTTGCAATTTTCAAGTTTCCGTGCGGCTCTTCTGGTGGCATCGATGGACTAACGCCACAGCACTTAAAGGATCTCGTATCTAACAGTGCAGGGGAAGCAGGACAGCGTTTACTAAATTCTATCACTAATCTCTGTAACGTCATGTTAGCCGGATCCGTAGACCCTACCATTTGTTCATTACTGTATGGAGCTTCTTTATGTGCACTAACGAAAAAAGACGGAGGTCTCCGTCCAATAGCAGTCGGCAATGTATTCAGAAGACTAGTTTCGAAGCTTGCATGTTTCTCTGTTCGTGAACAACTTTCCGACTATTTCCAACCAAAACAAGTCGGTTTCGCTTCAAAAGGTGGATGCGAAGCAGCAATTCATGCAACGCGACATGAAGTCATCTCCAAAAGTAACAGCAACAATGTTCTCCTTAAAATAGATTTTCGGAACGCTTTTAACTCTATTGAACGGGATGCAATGTTGAACCAAATTAAGCACGAAACACCGCTTTTATATCCTTTCTTGTATCAATGCTATCGTGAACCGTCCATACTTCTGTTTGGAGATAAAATCATTTCTTCGCAAGTCCAGCAAGGTGATCCAACTGGGCCCATGAGCTTCAGTTTAACTATTCATCCTATTATTGAGAGCTTATTATCTACATTCAACATATGGTACTTGGATGATGGAAAGTTATGTGATTCGCCTGACATAGTTTTGAATGATTTTATTAACCTCATGAAAAAAGCAAAAGAGATTGGACTTGAAGTCAATGCGGACAAATGTGAGCTCTTTTTCTGCTCAGGGAAAGTAGATTTTAATGTTTTATCAAAATTTCGAGACGTTGCACCTGGTATACGTGTAGTTGATGACAAGGATCTGAATTTACTTGGAACACCAATCCTAGAGAAAGGATTGCAATCCCAAATTGAAAATCATCTACACAAATTGACTACAATGTTTACCCGATTATCATCACTTCAAGCCCATTATGCTTATCATCTACTTAAAAACTGCTTTGCAATCCCCAACCTTACTTATATTCTGAGAACATTCCCTTTATGGAAATTCCCTGACATCATTAAATTTATTGACCATTCGATTAGATCAGCCATGGAGAAAATTTTCAATATCCAACTTGATCTTTCGCAAGCAGTTCAAGCTTCCCTCCCTATAATTAACGGAGGTTTGGGGATTCGTCGAGTCGAAGATGTATGTCTTCCTGCTTTCTTATCATCTCTATACAGCGTCAAGGACCTCGTTTCTAAAATCTTACACAATTCTGACAATGAGCTCCAATTATGCTATATGGATGAGGCTAAGAAATGTTGGGAAAGTCAAAACGGCTCAAACTACCCCACTGTTCCAGAATTTCAAAAGAATTGGGATTTGATCAACGTGCAACGCATACTTGAACATAAATTTAACTATGAAGACATATATGAATCGGCACGTCTCTTAGCTATACAAACCAAAGAATCTGGATGCTGGCTCCAAGCTATTCCATCACCTAACATAGGCACTTTCTTGGACAATCAGAAGCTCCGCGTGTGTGTTGCTCTCCGACTTGGATGCAACATTTGTAAGGCGCACACGTGCAATTGTGGAGTTTTGGTTGATGAGAAAGGTAGACATGGATTGAGTTGTAAGAAGAGCGCAGGAAGATTCTCAAGACACACTGAGCTCAATAAAATTCTTCAGCAATCAATGTCCAGCATCGAAATTCCTTCAACTTTAGAACCTGTTGGTCTATACCGAGATGACGGTAAACGGCCAGATGGAATGACTCTTTGTCCATGGTCAAAAGGAAAATGTCTCATTTGGGATGCTACTTGTATTGACACTTTTGCGGCAAGCTATATTGAGTCCAGTTCGAAGGAAATAGGAGCAGCAGCGATGGCGGCGAGCAAAAGAAAATTCATCAAATACGAATCTCTTATGAACAATAATCATTTCATGCCTTTCGCTGTCGAAACAATGGGCCCATGGTCAACCGAAGCTAGTCAGTTAGTAAATGCAATAGGAGCTCAACTCATTCAGCGAAGTGGAGATGTGCGTTCAAAACACTATCTTTATCAACGTATCTCTCTAGCCATCCAACGTGGCAATGCGATCAGTATTATGGGAACGCTTCCTTCCTCCATCTCTATGGAGGAAATTTTTTACTTATAGTCATACTATTTTATCTGTGATTTGGAATATTCGTAGTCATATGTTTAAACTTTATTGTGTTGTTAAAAATATTTTTTTTCTCACTTAACTATTTTGTTTAGGTTTGTTACCTTGAAACCTGATCGTGTTCAAAGTCTGTTGCCGTAGCCTTTCTCACAAGTGCAAACACGACTATGATATTCCATCATGGAATGCCAGTGCCTATCTTCCGGCTTCATCATTAGACCTTGAAACCTAATCGTGGTCAAAGTTCATTACAAGACTTTTCTAAGAAATCCAAAACAGCTATGATACGATTTTCCATCATGAAGTTCCAGTTCATATCTTCCGGCTCCATCATCAGATCAGTTCGACAGTAACATATTATTGTATTGTCATTAGAACTACATACAGCTGCCAATTTTCATTATGCTACGACTCTTAGAAGATGGTTAAATTAGTTACCTTAAATTCCATTACATAGTTAGTTACATACAGGTCGACCTAATAAAAGCATGTTAAAAAGAAACAGATTCCGACAAAGTGAGGATCTCCTCCATTTTTTGAAGTCAATTAAAAAGTGTTTCTATTACAAACCAAACAGTAATACAATAAAACATATTGAAACATTAGTGGTTTCCAAATTGCTGCCACAAAAAGTGCCTACTACAAATCTGTTGGTCAGATCTTTCCGGACGCTCTTCGGGTGTACTGTGGGTATCGCGACTGCCTCCATAAATCCTGTGTAAAGAGGACCAGATCATTTTGATGGTCACAATAAAATGACACATATTTACAACTAGCTTTTGCCCGCGACTTCGATCGCATGTATGTCGGAAAATATTCCATCAGCATATTTATGTGGAGAACATTGCGCCGTCCGATGTAACTGTACAAACTCAAATGACTACGATATATCATTGCCATGTATGGTGGGTTTTAAGCTCCGAGTTCGCATGGTTTATGGTCCATTGGTGAAAACCGTATCAAAATCTTATGTGCTTTTTATCGCGTTCAAACAGACAGACAGACGCGAGGTGGAGGGAGGTCTCTGTTTAGTTAAAAATTATGGTAGTTACGCTCTAATAACAAATATTTTTTGACCACATGCCCAACCACCGTCCCGTTATCCTACACCTAGGTTCCCGCTCGTGTAACCATGATCCTCCCCAACTTCCGCCAACACAATTGATCACCGACTGGAGGAAAGTAAGTGAAAAACTGAAATCCACTACGTCACCTCACTTGGGCACCATTCCTGATCACATAGTCTCAGTCGCTGACACGACGAAGAGTAAATAGGTAATTCCTAGGAAGCGCGCTTCATCTTCGACCATATCATAGCTTAACATCAGTTGGGATGGTGGTCAAACGCAACGCAATATTATTTAACTGTTAAGGGGTTGAATTTCGAAAAATCCTCATTATTCCTTGTTTACTCTATACAGGAATCTTTGTCCAAAATTTCAGCTTTCTAGGTTTAAAAGTTTGGACTGGGCGCTGCTGAGTCAGCCAGTCAGTCATCCAGGTATTCTTTTTTTAATGGCAGACAATCTTTAAGTAGAGCTCTTCCCAAATGCCTTGACTTGCCTTGGCATCTAAAACCATAATTAATCTGTAAAATGTATACAATATACAGTATGCTAACTAACAGAGGGCGTTCCCATTAACCCGCAATGGTATAGCATCCATACATGCTAAAAAAATATTTCCATTCTAAAACAAAATGTTCTTTTTTTATATTAAAATATTCACTAAAAATGTTTGATTGATACGTAAAAGAAACACTACACGCGTACGCATTCATAAATAAATTGCGACGTTGCCGTCCTTCAAATACGCGTGTACAGAGTGTTTCTTTCGAGAGCAACTGCACAAGGTACTATAAGAAATAAACAAAACGCTATAGGTGTGCTTATAATATTTAAAGAGTTCCCTCGATTACTCCAGGATCCCATCATCAGATTCTGATTTCATAACAATGGGACCCCTTTCAAACGAAAAAAAGAATTTTCCTATGAGAATTGTCTTCGAGTTATGATATTCCCTCATAACTCGAAGACAATTCTCATAGGAAAGTTCTTTTTGCTGTACATAAAAAAAAGTTCAAGACGAACTGAGAACCTCCTCCTTTTTTGAAGTCGGTTAAAAAAGGTTATAGGCTACTTTTATACTCGACTGCAAAAAAGAAGTATATGTTTTTATCGTCGTAAGTCCACGGGAGCAAAGCCCTGCGCGACTAATAGTTATGATTCACCTGTGTTAGTTACGGTTAGATTGAAAGCCAATGACCATCTGGAAGCCGACTTTCGACCTGGTTGGCTAGGCAGAAATTGTGATAGTTGATAATCTTTGTTGTGCCTACCATTTTTCCCGACTGCAAAGGAAGGGTTATGTTTTTCGCGCGTATATTGTATGTATGTATGTATGTATGTTTGTAATATTCTTTATTACCTCATATCTGCAGAACCGCTGAACGGGTTCACATAATTGACATATCGTTTTGTGATTATCGTGTTGAGATTCGTCTTAGCAGCCCAAGTGTTCTTAGATGGGTGATATTTGAAAAAATCAAACATGGCGGCTGTGCGAAGCCATTACACACAATGAAAAAAAATTTTTTTTTGTAATACTGCAATGTGGGTATCAAATTAAAGGGCTTAACAAAAGAATTTCAAAAATGTAACTATATTATATTTATCATTAGTGTAATACTAGCAAAAATAATACAAAGAGAAAGTTTAAAAATATGGACTTAGCTCTTTCACTTTCTGAATCCGGTGGGGTGCCATTGTGACACGACCAGGAAAACTAATATTTTGTTTGTAAAAAGTTAATTAATATTTTAACTAAAAAGTTGAAAAAAAAAGTAATTTAAAAAAATCTAAAAAACCCGACTGCTGAGTGCTGAACTGAAATGCAAGAGACAAGCACATTTTTATTTTAAAAAGTGACAAGCAGGTGGACCCATCCCATTAATAAAAAAGTTCAATTGGGTCCCGCCTGCTTGTCACTTTTTAAAATAAAAATGTGCTTGTCTCTTGCATTTCAGTTCAGCAGTCGGGTTTTTTAGATTTTTTTAAATTTCTTTTTTAACCCATGTCATTATGCGTTTAGGGTGAGATGAATGTTTTTTCAAAGATTTATCTCATAGTAACCAATTTGAACCTAACTGTGAGCGAGGACGGATTGCGAAACATGATTAAAATTATAATAAATAGGCACTTTCTTGAAATATCATGTGACTACAGGTGAACTTTAAACAAACTTATTAAAGACACGGTTTAGACTTTTTGTTTCTGTTTGTTTTGATGTGGGGTTTCACGCGGCAAAAGTTCAACTGTAAAGGGAAAAATGGGATCCTGCTGCACGAATTGCATAGCTCCCTCCCGTACCAAAACTATGGTTTTGGTGCCGTACCCTAGTCGAATGGCAAAAGACGGAACGCAGATAGTTTCCGATAGAACCCAGATGGTGGTCAAACGCAAACCTATTTTCAATAAAAAAAAATCTGTTTTTCTGTCTGTCCGTTCGTATGTCACAGCCATTTTTTAGAAGTCAAATTAACAGCCATGCTACTCTATAGATTGATACTCTTCTGCTTTATACCTATCTATAAATGTCAATGTAGGTCCATTATATTCAAAGTCGGAATTTCTGAACAACAGAACTAATAACTGTTTGATTCAATTAGTATTACAAATCATTGACGACACGGTTAGCGCGGGCGCGCGGTTAGATTAGCTGCTGCACTGCTTGTCGTGGGTTTGGTTCCCGCATCTGGGCGTTTTTGAAATGCACCCTCGTTACAGGAGAAATTCCTAGTGTGTGGTAATCTTTAAAAAAAAGCTTCATGATTCACAGCCACTGACCTATTACTGTAAGGCAACTCAATTTGCAAAAACAAAAACGACTGCCTTTACAAATCTTTTTTATAGAATCCTAATTAAGCATTTTATAAAAAAAAAAATCAACCTTAACCAGAGACTGGTAAAAAAATGTGTCAAAATTCGCGGCAACCTGCAACAGAGCTCCCAAAGAGTAAAGTAATATACAGAGAGCTCCTCTGTGTATCGATCAGGCTGCGCGCGCATGGAAAACTGTCATTACATTTTGTGCGTGAAAAAATTCACACTGACATCACCTCCGAGGTTATTTTATCAAGTTTTATTATAATTCGAATATTATTGTCGTTCAAACTAAAATAATCGCCGCTTATTAAAACAAAAAGTGATTTGTGATTGACTTACAATAGTTTTCTTACGGATATGGTGTTATAATTTTTTTTACGTGAATTTTGCCGGTTCGAGGCCAAAGGTATATTTTTATATTTATTGAATTACTTAGCATAGTTAACATCTTGGTGTAACAATTCCCATGGATTAGATAAAAGTGCTATTTAAGCCTTGGTTATTATAGGAAATAGTTAATATCTTGTAATATGGGTTGTATCAGCTGATCGATAAATTAGAGCCCTTTCCTATCCTAACTAAGCAGTAATCATATGGAAGTTTTATACTTAGGTCATACCTACATACAAGGAAATCTGTTCAAAGGTGAATTTTTAAGAAGAGAAATTTTGTATCTGTTACATATATATTTCCGATTCGACATGATTAAGTATTACCTAAGGCTGTGTACTGTTATCCGATACATTCCAATTTCAATATCATACGCAAAGGCTTGATGAGTTGAAGGGAGAGGCCCTTCAATTCATCAAGGTTTTTATAATCAACTTTGGTCTTCCCCATGGCGCATGTGAATGAGAATTGTACAAAAATATACGTGTAGTCTGCTGCGGTAATAAGGGTTTCTTTTATACAACATGTAACATAATTAATGCACATCCTGAAATTAATTTGTTCAGAATCGTTTACTGAATCGATTTTTAACGTTTATAATTAAAAAATAATCGAGTTTTTTATCCCAAAGCAATTAAATCTACGTAAATTACAAATTACACTTTCGCTGTATAGTAAAAACAAACTAACTATGGACCGTAAATTAAAGTACCTAGTAACTTTTTAAATGCAGATTTATATAAATTCCGTCATTCAGTACACATTACAGAAAAATGAAACTCATTTAAATGAAGTTTAAGTCTTAACAAAACTGTTTAAACAAGTAAAACTAAAAATTCAGAGTATTTATTATTGTTAAGAGCTGGGGTTCGGGATAGAAATAATTTACACCACTGCCATCTGCGTTCCTCTGCGATCTATTTATACCCCGGTCTATGAGTTCTAGAACATTCTTGTAAAATTGACTCACTGCCTATACTGCTAAGAATATTCCAGAAGCTACTCGAGATACTCAGTACTGCTACTCACCGCTAGATGGAGTTAGTGTCTCGAACGTATTAGAAGTCAGTCGAACTTTCTCAATATAATAACGGTGAGCTACCCCTGCTCGCCGTCCGCAAACCCGCGCCTTCGGTGGCCGGAGATCGGCTCACGATCCCCGACGGCCGGGGCGTCTTCAGCGGCGGCTGGGGCGTTAGGAAGAGAGTTTTTCTATCCCTGCTTCGCAGAAGGAGGCGACTGCATCCCATTCCCTCTCGCTCCGCACCATGGTCTGAACCAGGGCCGGGCGCGAGAGGTCACCGCCACCGATTCCCTCAACAAGGACACGGCGAACCTTTGCTCAAGCGGGGCACACCTCCACCGTGTCTTCCGGGTGGTCTACGTAATGTCAACAACCGGGCGCGTGCTTCGAAACCTGCCAAATTGTTTTGTGCAAAATGATCTGTTTAATGTTACTTGCTGTTAGTTTTTTGTCAGGCGCTAACGAAAACAAACCATACATAATCTCTGAAACATTTATTTATTAAAATTTGGTGCAACACAAAAGGTATATAAGGTGGACTTAAGGCCTCAGATATTTTCTACCAGTCAACAATGTTGCAATAATAATTATTCTCTACTAAGTAACAGTTTCCCGCTACTATTCCTTATGAGTGCGATTTTGCGACTTTTCAATTCTTAAGAACACTCAAGTCCTTTTCATAAGAATTTTTTTTTTCAAGCCCACATACACAGTGAACTGGTCACAGCTTGACCCATCGCTGAGTTGAAACGACTGAACATACATAAAAAATTAAGAGTACACTGACACACATCATTTCCTTTGATTTGCAGTCTCTAGAGAATATAAAGTCCACTTTTTTTGGTAAAATCATCCAACGGCGTGGCACATCACTTCACTCACGGTCATTATAAGCTGAGACAAAATAAAAATAAACTGCTCCCAAACTTTAAGTAACTTACTTTTAGCAGATTTGCTTCTATATGTCGTACTAAGCGCACACGCTTCTTCACATTTGTGCGCATAGCTAACCTGTGAAACTCTGCCGACTTATATAGTCCCTAGAACAGTTTTTAAAGGAAGAGTAAACTGGTATCTTATGGGTTCGCTCGTTCTAACGTAGACTTCATCTATCGCTTGCCATCAGGCATGACTGAGGTCAAGAGCGGGCTAATAGGAAATTATAAATAAATTATTAGTTTAAAAAACACTAGAAAAACACGCTTTTATTAATGCACGTAAAAACAAAAAAGATCGTGTTCAAAGTCCATTACGTGGCCTTTCTCACAAGTGCAAACAGGACTATGATACGATATTCCTTCATGGAATGTCGGTGCCTATCTTCCGGCTTCATCATCAGACCTTGAAACCTAATCGTGGTCAAAGTTCATTACAAGACTTTTCTAAGAAATCCAAAATGATACGATTTTCCATCATGAAGTTCCAGTTCACATCTTCCGGCTCCATCATCAGATCAGTTTGACAGTACCATATTATTGTATTGTCATCAGAACTACATACAGCTGCCAATTTTCATTACGCTACGACCCATGGAACATGGTTAAATTAGTTACCTTAGATTCCATTACATAGTTAGTTACATACAGGTCGACCTAATAAAAGTGAGTTAAAAAAATCACTTATGATGTTCCACAGCGCAGACAGAACTCAAAATCCAACGCCATTAATGTGGTGCATTAATAACGTCATAAACACTATGAGATCAATTGTTTCGTCTACCGTTAAATGTCTCGGTGGTAGCATAATTATTGAATGTGAAAACTCTAATACGGTAAAAGTCGTCTGCTTAGACTTTCCGTCTATCTCAGGGTCAGTTTCCAGTCTAACCGGATGCAGCTGAGTAATAGTGTTTTACATGGAGCGTCTGCCTATCTGACCTCCAAAACCCAGTAACTGGGTAACACGATACCCCTTGGCATGACTGGTGTCACCTTTTCTGGCTTCTGCCCGCAACAGCTGTCAAAGGTGTATAAATGATACAATGCCGGCAACAACGCCCTAAAGCTTTGGTTTCCTAGGATAGCGGCGCCGTCAAATAGCGGCCGTAATACAGCGGTGAATGACGTCACTAGAACGTTGTCTGTCTAAACAAAATGGCGCGGTTTCCTAGAGAGCGGTAACTGACACCGTAACGTCAAAAAGCAGTGCCGCCATTTGCATGACGGCCGTTTTGTCGGTGTCAGATGGTTTCGTGAATGTTTCATTGATAGCGATGAAGCAGACAGTGTGTTAAAACGGCCGTGGAACTTTCCACATGTCGTCACCGTAAAGACGGCCGCCTTTTTGCGTCCGTAATATTACGGTCGCTATATGACGGCACCGCTTTCCTAGGAAACCAAAGCTTAACACGCTTTCCGAGGCGTGTAGAAATCTCGATGTGCTAAGATGGTCAGCCTTCCACGGGTCGACCTCTCTTTTTTAAAAATTACGAACGAGCCCGCTGTTAACCTCGATCACACCTGATGGTAAGTGTAAGATGATGTCTACGATCGAACGAGCGAGCCCAGAAAATGCCTATTCACTCTTGCTTTAAAGGCTGACGGGTCATATGTGGCAGGGAACACAGAAGCCGGCAGAGAGTTCAACACGTTAGCTGTGCGCACAATAAATGTTGAAGCGCTTAGTACGACAGGACGGTATATCGACCAAGTGTGGATGGTATCCTGGGGTACGTCTGGTGGACCGGTAGTAAAAGGGGGATGAAGGGATTAGGTCGTGGAGCTCCTGCGCACACTCTCCGAAGTATAATCTGTAGAATGTCGTTAAGTATTGTTTATCCTTGAACATCGATCCGTGTGGCTGTTATTATTTAGCTACGAACTTTTTTCTATAATAACTACGGAATACAATGATAAGAACGTTATTAATCTATACTTATATTATAAAGCGGAAAGTTTGTTTGAACGCGCTAATCTTCGAAAGTACTCGGTGGATTTTGATGAAATTTGGTACGGAAGTAGCTCAAAGTTTGAGAAAGGTTATGAAAAAAAGGAGGGTTATGTTTTTATCGTGATAACGCCCACGGGAGCGAAGCCCCGCGCGCCTACTAGTAATCATATTATCAAAATACTTTCGTATGTTATACATGTAGATTGGGATCGCACATTTCATTAGTAATTTACGCTCCACATCGATTGGTTTTACCCTTGACAACATTTGCTTGTTATTTATAGAAACTCTCATTCCATAAACGATGCTGGTAATGAAATGGGTGCAGAACAAAATGGCTTCGCTACACAATGGCCGGTGCTGGCAAAATTTTTGGCCCCTTAATTAATTGACAATAATTATCAAATTATTGAGTATGTAACTAATGAGGCTAAAAATAACTGTTAGAATTACTAAGTTGATAGAACTGGCCAAGTTTTTAGTACGACTTGTAGGAGCCTTTTGAATTTACCCTGTGAATATATTTTATTTATTTATTTATTTTATTATTTATGTACACACAGTAAAATACAATAGGACAACATAATTATAATATTTGAGTACAAAGGTACCTACTGCTTAATTCTTAAGAAATTTCTTCCGGCAGACCTGCGAAAGGAGAAGTGAAAAAGAAATGTAGACAATAGTGTGTGAGAACAAGAAGAGAAATGAAAATTAATATGTGAAGTCTAAAACTAAAATATTAAATATACCTATAATAATATACCTATATTTTCTTTTGTCTATCGTATTTGCACCTTTAAAATGAGAACTAACTGAAACTAAATTATGTTTATATAATTATGTCGTATGGTTACATTTAAATGTCTTGCACGTACATATATAACACAATTTCCATGAAACAAGACTACTCTGACTTCAAAAGTGAATGATCCTCCTTCAAATAAGTCTCAGAATTTAAATCTAGAAGTCGCGCGGGACTTCGCTCCCGTGGAATTTATTACGATAAAAACTCCTTTTGCAGTTTTTGGGTAAGTAAAGTAGCATATTACCTTCCTCAAACATCAAGTTAAAACAAACAAACAACCTTTTCTGCTTTATAATATAAGTATAGATATATAAGTGTGCTGGTCATCTATAAGACTACATTTTCTCATCTTCCTAGTCGTGTACTCTTGTCAAAGTGGTCGTGGTCGTGCTGTAGTCGGTTCCTGCGCCAGCGTTGCCCTCGCAGTGCGTCGCCATGTAGCTCAATGTTTGCCAAAGCGAGAGCAATCGTTTACGGTTGAGTGGGTCACAGTCTTGATGAGGTTTGTCCACCGTGTCGGAGAACGCCCGAGAGATCTTTTGCTCTCGATTTGCTCTTGCACCACCAGCTGTTTCACGGAGTCTTCGTTACGGGTGATGTACCCGAAGAACTAACTAAAAATAGCAATGTGGGTAGAATTCGCATTACTAGCAAACTTGTTAACCTCCCTAATTAAGCTAAATGTGTTTGTGCCCGGAGTAGGTTCACGGCAGTAGTGTAGTTTGAACCCGCGACCTGACATATTCTAAGGCTTAAAGACCCCGTTTGGGGTCGAAACTCTCAGACTGTGGGGCACTTCTGCTCACAGCCTTTCACGAGATATAGAAACTACCTACCGGATGATGTATAATGGGTTAAACACTTCCTTCGTCTTGTCTTATGTGATTCTTTTAACGTGATTTCTTGAACTGTTCCAGGACAAAATGTGGACGGTATGCGTGCCAGGATGGGCGGCTGCTGTGGTGGCAGGTGTTCTGATACTGTACAGCAGTCTGGATGTCGCGTACTTCGCCAGGATGATGTATACCGTCGCTAAGGCGCGGTACTTCAAGAAGAAGAGCTGCATTATGGATACTACGGAAGTTTATGGTAACGCCTTCGTGCTATGTAACTTCTAAAGCAATGTTTAGCGCCAAACCTCAACTCAAGAGGTTTGGCGCTAAACATTGATATGATGATATTAATAGGTACTCAACATTCATTTAAAATGAATGATATTATTGATTTACATCAAGGACATCAAGTAAAAGTAGGTAGGTACTAGAAAACTGATCAATAAATTATCTTTATTTTGCAAATCGATAACCGATTTAAATAAATAACACTTTTTAAACGTCATTTTTTCCGTAAAGTTAAACTAGATGAGACCGATGTTTCCTAAGTGAATACCCTGAGATACAACGCCGAAACAAACTCAGAAGTCAACTTCTCTTTTGAATTGTTTGAAGCCTATACAATCTTAAGAAAAGAAAAGATGTTTCTATGCTATGTATGTGCCCATGCAAAATGTACCAGTGTTACTACAAATGAGCTACATTAGAAAAAATAATCTTTGTGTCGACGTCAATTCTTCTGATATCCAACTATTACTAACCGCAATTCTTCTCTTTTTCCAGGCTGGTGTCTCATGAATGACATAGACACTTTACTCTATCATATGAACAACGCCCGATACCTTCGGGAGCTGGACTTCGCTAGAGCTGACTTCTACGAGCGAACTGGCTTGTATAACAACATCAAGGCTGCAGGAGGAGCCGTGGTTCAAGCTGCTGCCACTATCAGATACAGGCGGTTTCTCAAGCCCTTCACCAAGTTTACTATTACTTCTAAGGTAGGTGTAGGTCCATATTTATAGAATCTTCTTCGCCGTTTCACTCTTAGCAGAGTGGTCGTAGTCGAGTTAAGTGACCCGCGGCACAATGTGCTACCACTCATCTCTTGCAGCAGCCTTCCTGATACATTCGTGCACTGGTCACCGTAGGCAGCTCTTATCTCATCTGTCCTTGATGTCCATCTCATCGGTTTTAGAATACTGTTCCCCTAAAAAAACGGAACTCTTATAGAATCATTATCTTCTACCCACGTCTTCGTTCGCGTGGGAGTTTCCTGCGTAAATCCCGATCCCGTGGGAATTCCGGGATAAAAAGTAGCCTGTGTTGTTCCAGGATGTCGACTATATACTTACCAGATTTCATTCAAATCCGTTACACAATTTAGCAATTTGCCATCGACACGCTAAGAAGAAGATTGAAATCCGTTCAGTAGTTTTTACGTGAAAGAGTGACAAACATCCACACATACACCATCCATCCTCACAAACTTTCGCTTTTATATAGTAGTAGGACTTTGTTGTCCATACGTCCTTTCGACTGCCTGTCTGTCAAGACTCATTTCAGATATCGCATGACACCTCTATACCTATCTCCTACTCTCCAGCTAAAACAGACTGTCGACCCGAGTCCCTTTAAGCTGTAAAAAGAACAAAGTTGTAAGTAAGTGTAAAACGAAATTAAAAGATGTGGCCGTTTATGACGCACATTGGGACTTTCTCTGCTCAATGAAGACAGTAAAGTCTTTTGTGGATTCTTCTAGATTACTGACAGAGATTAAGAGGTTTGGGTAATCTTCTTCAATTGATCATGGCGAATAATCGATCCCCTCAACCAAGAACTCGGTAGTGTGCTATTATGGGCTGTATGCTGTTATGTCGAAATATATCATGATACACCGGATATTTTATGTAAAGCATTTTCGGTATTTTTTTTTCTTAAATAACTAGGTTTTAAATAAAAGGAATTTCATATCAATGACATTGTTACATTTCGAAAAAAAAAATAGCATTCATTTAATACATCAATGACTTCAATAGTAATACCCGTTGAAAAGATATTTCAACGGGCCGTATTACTATTGAAAATCAAATCAAAATCAGTAAATCTTTTCACCTGTAAAATTTCAAATATTTCGATTACCAAGTTATTGCTTGGCAGCGTCGCTATCAAAAGCGTAAATTATACAAGCACATTACGCTTGGAAAATGGCAAACTGTTTGGTACGTAGTGGTTGCTGTGATTGCAAGGCAGGCGCTTTTTTAAGTATTTATTTATAACTTTATGCAACACAGAGAACTGTGGTAACTCAGTGGTTACGGGCCCGACTTACGAGTTGTCGATCGTGAGTTGAAACCCAGTTAGGTACATTACTTTGCGTAATTTATATCATCACCAATGCTCTCAAACGGTGAATGGACACATCGTGAGGAAACCTTATGTCTTTCGGCCAAAAATCATTGAAACCCGCGTGCTGGATTTCGTCCCATTCCCACCCATGGCCCTTCTCCTAGCAGTGGAAACGTAGGCTGATTATGTATAATAACATATATGAAACACAAGAGTTGTAATGCCTTTTTTTCTGGGTGGGAAAATCATCGAATGACTTCTCCCGCTCTCGGTTAAGTGGAAGAGGGTGTCAGACTTCTACTGTCTAAAAACCCACCCTGTTCCTTCAGCTACCCTTAAGTTCTGGGGCCGCGGTATGTTCTTGGAACATTTCCGCAACCCCGGCGGGCAATGGCCTTATGAGGCCCCGTCACTGGTGCTGACAGCTCTTTGAGGCGCGCGTGGAACACGGCATCGTGGGGACACATTCGGTGGGGGAGTTGTAATGCCTTAGGCATTCTCTACCATTTAAAGCGTATGAGATGACATCGCTGATGCATAAAAAAATTACTAAATATATTTATATATTTTAGGCATGAAACAAGCCAATATTTCGGCCTATGATAAACGCATCTTCTAATCCCAAGTGGATTAGATAGATTTCTAGCAGTATCAAAAAAGCTTACTCCTAAAAACCTCCCCTTCATTTTTTTGCCCGTGCTGTCCCACTCATCGTCGTCTGGTTAGCCTTTTCACAACTATGTTGGGGCTGGCTAACAGTCTAACCGAATACAGCTTGGTATTAGTTTTTAACATGGATCTGACCTCCACAACCAAGTAGCTGGGTAACAAGGTGTCCCACTACTGAACAAATTGTTTTTAGGAAAGAGTTTTAGTCGTTTTGGGCACCCAATCAAATTTCTTATATTTAACATATTTCTCTTCTTCTTTCTAGGCAATATACTGGGATGATAAGACATTCTTCATGGAGCATGAGTTCGTAGGACCTGGAGGTTTTGTACACGCAGTAGCCGTGTGTCGGCAGCGTGTCATCGACACGTCTGCTGCAGCTATAGCTGAACTGCTGCTGCAGCTGCACTGTGGGGGAACCTGCAAGCATCCGCCGGAGAAGATGCCGCCTGAGGTATGTGCTCTTAGGGCTTGTAACTCTAGCTAATCTGAAACGACTATTCTCGGAGTTATTAGCTGCTGACCCATGGGAACCCAACGACCCACGCGATTAGTTTGGCTAGACTTTGAAGGTACTGAAAATAAGTTTAAAGAATTTTTATTTCTCCCCAATTTAATTAAAGTTTTGAAAGTCCTTCCAAAGGTTGTCTGAAAAATATCGCTTTCAGCGATAAGACCACCATTGTAACCATAGAATTAAGTAATATTATTAAATAGGTGTGTTTAAATTTGGATGTACAATAAAGTATATTCTACAATCTATTTCTCAAAACGGACATTGTACAGTTCAATTGTAATAATTTCTTCGTCGTATAATAACGCTGCATGCAAAAAATACATGAGGTTTACATTGAAACATAAGATGGAGAAAAATCAATTACAAAACACATTTGAAGGGTAGGTCTATCTAAGATTTGAAATTATAGGTGGCCAGTTAGAACCCAAGTTAAAAAAATATGATTAGAACTTTAAACGGGATATTTACGATGTAAATGTATTTATTGTATCGAGTTTCCGATATTTCGGCACTGTTGCAAGCACAAAGTTATTACGGGTGGACGTTAATGGCAGGCGAATAAGTTTACCCTTTTTCTGGTTCGTTTTTTGTGAAATTTCCCGTTTTAATGATGATACTGTTACTGTTATGTACTGTTAAAACTTGTACCTACTGAATATTGATGAGAGACAGGCAAGATAATCCAACAGATAAGATGGTTTTTAATGTGAGTTACTCTGAGAGCGGATATAGGAGCCATCCAATATTATCGCAAAGTAGGCACCAGGCCAAGGTGATGATATACACGTTCATTTTAATTTCATAATTCAATCAAATAATAGTTTTTGATCTTAGAAACGATTATGCAGTTTACTTTAGTTTTAGAATTGTCCAATTGTTTTATTGTTCTGTTATAGCTAGTATATTTTGCATTAGTAATATTTTAGATATTTTAGTAGTATGTCGTAATCTTCAACAGTGAAACCATCAGAGAAAAAGAGAAAAATTAATATATTTTATATGATTTCCATTCCTTTATGTCTATTGCAGTTATGTTTTGCGCGATAAAATTTGTGTAAAAACGACTGAACTAAAAACTAGGTTATTGAACCTAGTTTTTAGTTTAGTCGTTTTTAGTATTATTGTTATAGGTTGTATCATCTCATTAGTTAGGAAAATGATTACCATAATTGCTCAAAACTGAGATAAGTCAGCATTGATGATCACCTCGATATGATACCTTAGAAGCTTCCCCTTGTAATGATATTCTGTTTTTTTTTCAATTAAATGTGTCTCGTTTTTATCTCAATTTCCAGTTGGAGCTCTGGGTCCAATGCAACGAGTTGAGCTCAGCCAGGCTTCGAGCACCAACAGCCCCTCTACCTTCTCTAGACGCCCCACAAAACGTGGGCTGTGGGGAGATGATACCGGCTTCGGTTGAGTGAAGCTACCCTTTTCACTGTCCAGCCGAGCACACCCAGGCCCCACACTACAAGAGCGAGTGAGATAGCAACAGGGTATGCTTGCTCGACAGTGGAATATTTGCCAGTCGACGCGCGAACGCCGCGCAATATAGACGTATGCCTTAACAAATTGAACGCTAACAGCACAGTTGTTAGTGTTGATTTCTTAAATGGATTGAAGGGACAGATTGTTTGACGCTCTATCCGTAAGGATAAGCAGAGGTGCTTCTGTAATAACATAAAATGTATCTGTATTTATAAGTGTTTAAATAAAATGTTTAAACGGAAGCTTGTTATGTTTATTTATCGTTTCGAATTCTATACTCACTTGCAGGTTGATGTTGTTTTTGTATATTAGTATTGTGTTTGTTTTTGATGGATCATGTGTATTTTCTGATATTACTCTTATTAACATAACACTGAATGTAATGGAACAAATCCTTTGGATGTCATGCTTTTCATAGTTTATACACGTATTTATTGATTGATTATATTTAACGAATGTATTGAATAATATAATATCGTCAAACTATGTGATCTACTAGCTAAGCTAGGTTAAACAGATTATTATAATGGTGAGGCTTGGTACACATCGAGTTCATGTATTGAAAAATAATCTACTGTAGTATGATTCATTGCTAATTTATTTGACAAGGCGTACGCAAACGTTAAACTTATCAAGTTGGGTTGGGTAAATATTGAACCAGAATTATAATTATCACAATTAGTTTGGTATTCTAGTTAATTCTTAAAATAGATTACTATCTCTTTCCTATTTATAAATAACCCGTGTAAATAACTGACCTACTAAACATAGCAAATATGTTTCCGTGAATCATAGTTTATGATAGCAAAGTGAAACGACTCGATGTGTATTAAACTTATCAAAAAATCTTCACATAATATTGTAAATGTATATAATTTATTGTCATTATCTAATTATGTAGTAAAATAAAGTTTAAATGAGTTATAAGGATTTTGATTTCCTGAGAGCTTCTTATCGATTCAATAATTTGACAGGCCCGTTGGAATAGTGGTCAGTGGCCCTGACTGCTGTGCGCAAGGTCGTGGGTTCGATTCCCACCTAGGACAAATGTTTGTGTGATGAGCACGGTCATTTGTTCTTTGTCTGGGTGTAATTTATCTATAATATGTATGTATTTAGAAATATATAATTATGTATGTTTATCAGTTGTCTAGTATCCATATCACAAGCTCTGCTTAGTTTGGGACTAGATGGCGTTGTGTGAAAACTGTGGAATATTATTATTATATTGAATATAAATATTATTATTATAATGAATAATAACACTGTCTCTTTCTGATGAGCGTCGGCACTAAATTGACATTGTGTCTCAGTTCACGAAGACGCATTATAATCCCGTTGACCTTGCTCATTTGAGGGGGTGAAGCAGATGAAGTGGGACACGAGTAGTCCCGCCTACTGCGGGGTGCACCGCGCGAATTTCGTCGATGCGTGTTTTTCATTACATTTAACATCGTAATTTCGCGGCTGGTTTACAAAGCTCGAGCGGTCCAGTGTGTCACCGTTCGGGTTTCGCAGCGCGTTTCCGCGGCGATCACCAAGATCGAATCTCATTCGCGGTATAGCTTTTTGTTGTCTTATTTATTAAATATTATGTATTTATAGATATTTACATATTTTCGTGTTGTTATTATTTTAAAATATGTGCATAGTTTTGTTCTCTTATTTTTTATTTAATTCATTAGGTTATCAAAAAAATTTTTAGCAAAAAAATAGAACCGACTTCCATATAAAACACTACAAAGGCAAAAATAACTTTAATTTCGGTAGTCGGTGTCATTTGTTTTGTAGTTTCTTTTATATTTTTGACACCGCCTTCCGAAATTAAAGTTATTTTTGCCTTTGTAGTGTTTTTATATGGAAGTCGGTTCTATTTTTTTGCTAAAATTTTTTTTTTCACGCTTTTTGTAATTTATCTAGTTACAAAAGCCAAAATGTAAACTACTTATCACCTTTTACAAAATATTGCTTTTCCTGGTGCAGAGCTGTTAATTTTTGAGGAGTTCACCTGGTACATCACCATCAGCTCTACATCACCATATACATTGTGATGAGTATAAAGTGCTTAACATCCGTACTCAAGTAATCGAATCGCAATCCACGAAATACTTATTATTGAGTAGTTTCAGTGGCCATCTGTGGTCTTCATCATCAGTTCAACTTCCCCAAATGGTAATTTTCAAAAGCAACTGCTCAAGGTACTATAAGAAATACCCAAAACGCTATAGGTGTGCCTATAATATTTGAAGAGTTCCCTCGATTTCCCCAGGATCGCATCATCAGATCATGATTTCGTAAGAACGGGACCAACTAGAACGTATACCCTTTCAAACGCAAAAAGAATTTTTCAAATCGGTCCAGCCGTCTCCGAGTTATGAGGTAACATACATAAAAAAAAAGTTCAAGACGAATTGAGAACCTCCTCCTTTTTTTTTTGAAGTCGGTTAATATCAATAATTTTTATTCCTATAGATATTTTATTTCAGAATCAAGAATAATATAATGAAAAAAAAAACATCCAAAAAGTTTGATGGTGGATTCTGAAGAAAAATAATATACAGGGTGTAACAAAAGAGTTTAAGTAATACCAAAGGAGGTTATTGTACTCATAATTATGAACAAGTTTTACTATGGCACCAGCTCTGAAATCGCAATAAAAACAGCTGTTTCAATTATTTTTTTCCAAGTGAATAAACTTTTTGTATAAAATAGCAGTTTATTTTCGTCATTTTTATTTTCGCAATATACGGTTTATAAGAATACAGCGTGTGAAGTGAACATACCTACGGATGCGAGGAGAGACGAATAAAAGGGTGGGATACGGACTGGGTGGATGGATGGACAGATGAACGAACAGGAAGGATACATAAAAATTAAACAAGCTAATTATTATAATTTTATTTTGTGATTTTTTGACGTATTTACGCATACGGAGCGCAATGTTAATACACAAATTTTGGAAAAAAATTACTCAAGTCACAAATCTTCAAAATTTAGTTTTCTACTACAACAAGTTTTGTTTTTAGGCATCCAAAACAAATACTGCCTTGTATGTGCTCGTGCAGAGAAAAAACAAACTGCTGCACCGGAACAGTTTGCTTTCATTCCATTTCGCTTTTGTCTTTTTTGTCACTTTTATCTCTATCTGTATTTTCATCTCTATTTTTTACGTATGGTCCACGAATTTTCATATTTCTTGAAATTCGGGGATCAAGTATCTCAGGTAAAATACAGTCTAAATAGAACTTTTTCAATTTTTCTTTCATTTCTCTTTCCCAAAATGTATCATCTCTTTGAATGATTTCCGTCTTCAGCTTTTCTTTTTCATTCTCCCATACGGCAAACAAACAATTTTTTTTTTTGGGTTACGTGTAGCTGTCCTTGAACTTGGTAATACCAAGCATGTTTTTTGTTGATGGCTAGTTCACTAGTTTTTGTTTTTTGCCAGAAGTTTACTTTTTTATTTTCAATTGCTGCTGCTAGGCCCATTTTGTGGGCTGTCAAAGGACACTTTACTTCTACAACAGTATTTTCTCCAATTAATCCATCAGGCGTTGCACCCAAGAAACATAGTTCTTGGTCTATAAATAAACCACAGGGTCTAATCGTTTTGCGCTCTTGTACAGCCAATTGTGCAAGTGCGATTTTTTCATTCAATTGGCCATGTCTAATAGATTCCACGTGGTCAATTTTGTTCCGATAAAGAATATCTTTGACTAAATTAGCACATGGTGTATTAATACGCCTTTTTATAACTCTGCCGAAATTGGATGCAGTCAATAACGATCTTCACATCTCTAGCCATTCTCCACTATCACTTTGTAAAACAGTTTTTCTTTCAATTGTTGCTCGTTCCAAATCAGACTTTTTAATTTTTTTCATAAACTCGTTTTTCAGTTTATCCAGTATTTCTACCGGCATATCGGGCTTTTCACAGGACTGGCCATAATCCTTATCGTCTTGTTTTTTACTGAAAACAAGCCTTCTTTTTCTTTTTATATATCTTTTACTAAGGTGTTTTTGTTTCTTCTTTCTTTCTTCCCACAGTTTCAGTTTGCCTCTTGGGCTCTTATTGGTAATTTTTTTATAAAGCTTCGAAAGTGCATTTTCTTCATTGAACGACACTGCTGACGCAATGCATCGCGTCTGATATGAGTTTTTGAGGGAAAAATTAACTCTTTTTCCTCCTACATATTTTGCTATGATGCTATGATAGCGTTCTACAACGTTACTGTCCACGTCATGAAGTAAACTTCGAGCATGGCCAGCAATAATTTGTATCATTATACTAATTCTCTGCCACAGAGAACTTAGCTGAAAGTCACTTGGAACATCATTTTGCTCCAAATCTCCCGTTTTTTTGCAGAAATGTGTTTTGCATTCAATGTGGTTTCCAAAAGCGTGATGATGTGCTTGTAAAATGTCCTCAAATAATTTTTGCTCTTCTGGGCAGGGATCATTTTTATTTTTTTGTATTGCTTTGGTTATGCAGGATCTCATGCTCAAAACTCGCGATATGGTCAATAATTTTCTGTGACTTTTTAAATATTTGGTTTCAGTTTGCAATGTCATCATTTTGTTACAAAAATTCCTCAGTAAATGATTTCTGCATTCTACTTTTTCGACGGTAATATCAAGGTAAGGTCTTGCCTGCAAAATTTTGAAATAAGTACTTGAGTCACCATCAGATATTAGTCGTCCGTAAATCAAACCGTGGGTAGCTAATGACTGCTTAAAACCTTCCACTATAATTTCGCTCTCCATTCCTGTGGACGGACCGGAATAGTTTTTCAAACATAAATGTTCAGGCACTGTTGTTTTTTTCTTTTCGGCACGATCACAATGGTAGCAATATTTATTTCGGACTCCCAAATATAAAAGTTTGCCTGTTTTTCTACATAAGATTGCAGCAGCGCCGGATAAAGCTGAATAATTTTTTTTGTACGACCTTTTACCGTACACACCATCTGCTATCACATCTATGATAGGCGTACCATTCTTTGTGACCCTGCCTTCTGCTATAGCCATAATTTTCTCTTCCTCAGCTGCTTGATCCATGGACTGTTGTGCCAGTTGCTGCCAGTTTTCCGACAGTAATTTGTGGTTCTTTTGGTATGTTTTTTGGAAAATCATTGGCAAATTCATGGCTGATGAAAATTCTTGTAGCTGAGAATGACCACAACCAATAGAAATTGCACCAGCTACAGCACATGTATTTATTGATAAACAATTATCATTGTCGTTAATGATAACAAATTGTTGTTTACACATTTTACATAAAAAAGTAAATTTGGAAGATAAGCCGTGAAGCTTTTCACCAACTAACTCAAGAGAAGATAGCCCGCAGTCTAATGGTCCGTGATTTGAGATCTCACACAGCTTTAAAAAAAATAGGAAACATTAATAATCCTGCGTCCAATTTGTATGTTCTTTTTAGGAGTATAGTTTTCCGTCTGTAAAAATAAATTATTATTTTTTTTTTATATCATAAAACATTGTTTTAACTTAAAATAATTTTAAATAAGTATGTTTTCACGGAATAACTTACTTCTGCACTATAATTTAACCCATCAGTTTCTTGGTTTTCAGGTTGGACATCACAATGACTTTCTTCAGTAGCACTAGCCACCTAAAATTGAATTATACCATTTTTATTTATAAAACTAATTCTACACAACTCGCAAAATTATGTTACTGTAACGTGCGGTTGAAGTTTTGAATATTACCTGTGTATTAAAGGTTTCTTCTAATACTTGCTCAGATGAATATGTACTTTTATCAATAACTTCACGACCGTGATCATTCTGTGATGCCACAGTTTCCAATCTAAAAATACAAAAAGTTTGTGGTAATGAAATTCATTACAAATTAAAGCGGGACATTATTTACCATGTTTGTTATTTGTTTCGAGTTTCGATTGTGAAACAACTGAAAAAAATTGGCCAAGTGCAAGTCAGACTCACCCATGAAGGGTTCCGTAGTAACTATAATAATATAATATAACATGTATATTAATTTGACAAAAAAAGACCTTACAAATTTCTTAAAACTAGCTTATTTACACTTTTACAACTACGCCAAATAACTTTGTTTTTCATAGTGTTTGTATGAATCACAAAGTTATGTTTGCGGTTTTAGAAAATATGCTGTAATACAAAAACTGCTAACCCGATCTCGTTCAAACCGATTTTGGTTGAAAGTGTATATCTACAGACATATATTTTTTTAGATTTTTCACTCCATTATTATAGAAGTTAGAGGGGGGGAGGGAGAGACACATTTTACCACTTTGGAAACGATTTACTTTATGAAAAAGTGGTTTTAGAAACTTCAATCTCATTTTTTAAAGACCTGTCTATAGATATCACACACGCATAGGTTTCATGTAAAGAAATATTTTCAGTTTTTAGTTCCATATATGGGGAGCCTTCCATGTATGGGGAGGTTCCATGTATTTTAATTATTTTTTTTTTTTTTTCTCAAAGTCGGAAAGCGGTTTATCGGAAGACGGACGGACGGACGGACGGACGGACGGACGGACGGACGGACAGACAGAAACAGACAGACATGACGAAACTATAAACAACAAATACAGGGTGGCAGGGACATCTACGCGCAACCGCTTACCATGGATTCAGTACATGATTCTGGACCCCCCTGCATTGATAGTTTTCGTCGGCTTTTTCTTAATTTCATAAAATTACGAAAAATCCGACGCAATAACAAAACAGTAAATTCACTTATTTCAAACAGTAATGTAAACAAAACTCGAAAAGACTACCTGATTAGTTATGTTGATCTCGCAAATTAACCCTAGCAAAACAGCTGATCATGTAGCTCTTTCGAATTTTATTTACATTGCTGTTTCAAGTGAAACAAGTGAATTTTATATTTTAATTAACAATGATTTTATACAGTTTTCAGTAAAAAAATACTGAAAAATCCTGAAAAGTTAAAAAAAAAACGACGAAACATTCCAACGCAGGGGGTCCAGAATCATGTACCGAATCCCTGGTAAGCGTTTGTGCGTCGATGTCCCTGCCACCCTGTATATTACTTGTGCCAAAATATAGTAGTAAATATCCCGTTTTAAGACAGATTTAGTGACCATGTCAATTTTAAAACTGCGTGAAAATGTCAATTCTAAATTTTCTAGTTCTGTGGTTCAGAAGTTGGTACATTTTAGATTTCATTTTTTAGGGTTCCGTAGCTGAATGGCAAAAAACGGAACCCTTATAGTTTCGATATGTCTGTCCGTCTGTCTGTCTGTCTGTCTGTCTGTCCGATGTCCGTCCGTCCGTATGTCACAGCCATTTTATTCCGAAACTATTAAGACTATACATGTGAAACTTAGTAGGTAGATGTATTCTGTAAACCGCTTTCCGATTTTAAGTAAAAAAAATAAAAAATATTTAAAATAAATGGAACTAGAAATGAACATATTTTTTTTCATGAAACCTATGTGTGTGTGGTATCTATGGACAGGTCTTTAAAAATGATATGAGGGTTTCTAAGACCGCTTTTTCATAAAGTCAATCGTTTAAAAGATATAAGCTTCCAAAGTGGTAAAATGTGTGTCCCCCCCTCTAACTTCTATAATAATGGAGTGAAAAATTAAAAAAAAATATGTCTGTAGATCTTAATGTAAACTTTCAACCAAAATTGGTTTGAACGAAATCGGTTCAGCAGTTTTTGAGATACAGCATATTTTCTAAAACCGCAAATATAACTTTGTAATTCATACAAACATTATGAAAAACAAAGTTATTTAGCGTATTTGTAAAAATGTAAATAAGCTAGTTTTAAGAAATTTTTAAGTTTTTTTTATTCGTCAAATAAATATACATATTATATTATATTATATTATTATAGTTACTACGGAACCCTTCATGGGCGAGTCTGACTCGCACTTGGCCAATTTTTTGTATTCATTTCGTAAAATTGTTGAGCTACAAATAAAAGATTAGGCAACTAACATTCATAGTTAGGTACATACCTATTCTCTTACTTAGTTATATATGACAATAAGCAACATCTGAATTTTCAGATCAATCAGATATTTTGTCATGCACATTACTGCCCATATCAATAAACCGCGGTCTTGAAACAAAATGTTTCTTACTTTGTTTTATTCTTTATTATAGCCTAGATAATGTGTCGATACTTACTCATTGAAAATAACTTCGGCGTTGACATTTTCTTCTTTTCGTTTCTTTTTTTATTCAACAAAATATTTACAAAAATATCTAAATATAATATAAAAGTACTTTCAATAAAATAGAAGTGACAAAAAGACAAAATAAGACCCTAGGTTTGATCCAGGACACTGGCGGTTGCCAATCCGATTCACTACTATACACGCTAATAGAACTTAGGAATTGTAATGAAATAACGGACCGTATTCGAGTAAAATAAAGTGCTCAATACTGAGACGGTTCCAATAATGTGTCATAATATTTTAGAAATAATTTAGTAATCTATACTAATATTATAAAGCGGAAAAGTTTGTTAGTTTGTTTGTTTGTTTGTTTGTTTGTTTGTTTGTTTGCTTGAACGCGCTAATCTTCGAAAGTACTGGGTGGATTTGGATGAAATTTGGTATGGAAGTAGGTTGAAGCTTGAGGAAGGTTATAGGCTACTTTTTACCCGACTGCAAAAAAGGAGAGTTATGTTTTTACCGTGATCTACGTGAATCCACGGGAGCGAAGCCCCGCGTGAGTACTAGTCTAAAATATTCTTACCTTTTAACATCGTTCATATGTACGGCGTTTGATTTATATGAACGTTTTTTAGGCTTCACTTTATTTCCCATATTTATAAAATAAAATTGAAATCAAATTACGCTATTTTAACCTAAAGTATTTTATATTTACAAAAAAAGAAGATTATTTATAGAAAATTGATATAAAAAATGAATTTATAAATAAAATAATGAATTTACAGACGAAACTTTACAATAACTACAAACAATTCCGAGTCGAAATAAATCGGCGAGAAAAGCGACACGTCCATATAGCAACAGGCGTTGGCCGGCACCAGGGTCTTTTCACTTAGTACATTCGTAACTTCTACGGACAAAAAGACTTGGGCAATACTTTCATCTTTCCTCAACAGATGGCGCATGTATAGCCAACTTACTCCTATAGAATTTTACAAAAAATCATAACAATGTTTTTTATTAATTATGTTTAAGCATTGAAGCTTATCTTTTAAATTATATGAAAAAGAATATAAAATAAAATAAAGAAAAACAGTATCAATTATACTTTATAGCAACACTGTAAGAAATTAGTGTCGAATCCGTTTCTTTTCAAGCATTTTTTAAACAATTCCAACCTGTTTATTTCTTGGTTTATTTGCATTATTTCTGTTTGGTTGTTTTATTTTATTTAGATAAATCTAAGTTTTACTAACATAACCTACGTCGTTACTTTGCCAATTTAAATACAAATTAAATATTAGCACTAATCTATGAACCTAGAGATAAAATGGAACGTCACTGGCGGCTAATACGGCTAGGGATACGATATCGAAACGAAAGTATCGATACTGTAATCGATACAAGTATAGTATCAAAAGCATCGATACCAATATAAGTATCGCAACAAAAGTATCGATACTATAAGGTATCGACTCTTTTTGCGAACTTTTATTAATAATGATTTTAAATGAATAAATCGCTGGACAGCAAGCTGGAACGTACAATCTTTAGCTAGAATATAGTCTTAATCATCATCATATCAGCCAAGGGACATCCATTGTTGAACAAAGGTCTCCAGCAGGGTCAAGTAACAACATAGGTCAGTCACAACCAATAGAATACAACAAACATAAATCTTAATATCATTAATCTGCTAGTTACTTTTTGATATGGATTTTTAAAGGTTTTATTAGATTAGATATGTTTCCGCCCGTTTTTATAGTTTTGTAACATATTTTACGAGTAAAACTGTGCTCGTGGATCTTTTGGAAAGACTTTCAAACATCACTTCTAATCGGGGGTACCATTTTTCACAAAAAACAAACACGGAATACTGCAAGAACTTACGTGAGCAACAACAGAATAAGAAGAAAGGTTACAAGACTACAATTCTACTTACATAAATTCAGTCTACGAGATATCATTATGATTGTTTAATAATTTCTATGTTCCAAAAATCTTGAATATAATTTATTTATTTTGAATGCCTACTATAGTGAGATAAATTATCACGATGAAGATACACAATCAGTCAAAAACTTTCCAAAAACAAATAATCGCGCAATGTGGCCACACTATTACAATTTTGGTTATGATGAGACTTCCCCAGTACTAGCTGATAGATACTACTTGATAGTGGTTTGCTGAAGGGTATCGATTACATGAGAAAGTGTCCATTCATGTTGTAGTATCGAAAGCAAAGTAATCGATTACAAAAATACTCAATATCGAAACGAAAGTGTCGATACCAATGAGTAATCGATTCTTTTTTCCTATCCCTAAATACGGCCATGTTCGTTTTTTTACCGTCATTGTCATTGGAAATTTGTCAATACTATCGTATTTTCCCGACCTTTGTTATGCGTTTTGAATTTTATATCTTACGACCTAGCTTTGTTTTATGGACTTTCGTGACTGTGTTTTGTTCTGTTTACCTGTGCTCTATCCTGGACTTCGACGATCGTACCTTGTTTGTTTGGACCCCGGCATTAGTTTTTGGATTTCGAATTTTTACAATGACGTCAATATATTATTCAAAAAGATGGTCTGTATGGTCTAAATAAAATAAAAAGGTGTGTAATTTTGTGTTTTATTCAACGAAACAATCTAAAACAACTTACAAAAAAAATAATGTGAAATGAAACCCTGTAGACATGCATGCACACATACAACACAGATGACAACACGCACACATGCACAGAATAGATGTAACTTTGTCGTTAGTCACCAGATGGCGCGAAAAGGTAAGCTAGGCTGATGACTCTATACCCTATATATAATGTACTCTGTGGCCGGCACTGTCGGTACACAGGCGTTTACGCACACATGCGTACGTATTATATTGCGAAATAATAATACGCGATTTACAGAAAATGTATTGATTGGATTAAAAAAATAAAACACTATTTCGTTAGTATGTTTCTTGTTGAATAATTTGTCAAAAAATCAGAATGATCGTATGTATTTTAATATGGTTTTTATTCGTTAAAAGATTTTTTTAGAGGTATCTTTGTGATTTTTTTCTATGAATTAAAATTTGTTGTATTATGTTTTCAACACACTACTTAACTAGATTATATCCTGAAGAATATCATATATTTTTCTGATTGTGTTAACTGCAGTGAATCATATACTTTAACGCATTATAAAACACGCGTTTAGCTCTTGTAGTCCCCTTATGATTATTTCACACAAGTATGTAGTTAAATTGGACAGCATTTCGAGTTATATCGATATTTTCGCAAACCAGCGATATGTAAGTCCGTCTAGACTATTTTATCTTCGGGCTATAAGAAGTACCTATAGCGATGCTTCACCCATACGCAAGCGTACCAATGAGTGGAATTCCCTGCTGGAGTCTGTGTTTACTGATAACTACAACCTAGTTTTAGTTAAGTAATAAGTAACAATTGAGAATGTGAAATAATTACGAGTACAATTCTAAACGTAATTCCTCCAAACTCGTTCCATCATCGGACTACAAGACGATCGGCGATGCGCCAACGTTACATGATGGACATATCCCACCCATAAGCATAAAACGTTTTAGGAATATATTCATTGTGCGTACAGCTAAGGAGTCTGTGTTTCCTAGCTAGCTATAACTTGGGATTCTTTAAGTCAAGGGTGAGTAGGTTACTTCTAGGCAAGCGTCCTTTATCTTCGACCACATCATCGCTTACCATCAGGTGATATGGTGGTCAGACGCGAGCCTATAAACCAATGATATTATTACTTATAATATCATTGCTATAAACCATAAAAAAATATAATGTACATTTTAACGCACTTCTACAAGTCAGTTACCGCGTCTAAATCGGTCTCCACAATAACAATTCCATCGCACCTTCTCTAAGATAACCGTTAGTCACAAATCTAATATTAGGTGACATCACATTCCCGGTTGCAAATACCCTACCGCCTCGTAACACTAACCTGGTTAACGACGGAAATACAACAAGAAATCTTTACCTTTGTTTTCGCTGCTATTCGTATTAGAGTTGTCAACATCATTTAGAGGATGATGATGGATTGACGAACATATGACTAAAACTCTCTATATATATTTTTAAAGAGGACTTGCAATGTGGGTAGAATTCACGTTACGCAATCTTGTTAAGCCCTCAAACTAAGCTAATGCTTGTGTCTACTCCAGACACGAGACAGAGGTTCACGGCAATAGTGTAAATTGGTGGGGATCGAACCTGTTGCCTCCCGATCACAAGTCCAACACCTTAGCCATTATAGTATTGACGTTTGATTATATTGTCGACGCTAGCTTGATTATATCTGATGGACTGACCAGATCACGACGGCCTTCCAGTCACGTCAGCGTTGAAGAAAGCTGAAGATAGGAATGGATGGAGAAGAATTACGGCTGAGGCTACTAAGAGTTTTCAAGACGGACACAACCTACAGTAATGAAGAACGCGACAAGAGAGGACATTGTCGACACTCCTCAGTGAATCTATGATAATTTCACGCTGTGTTTCAGATCTTCTTCCATATCTCCATAACATTGTTGGATCTCAGTGTCCATTCCATCAGTGTAAACCAGGGTCTTGAAGGCTGGCATATTTTGGATACAGCCAGCAGCAGAGCGAAAGTAAACATGCTATTGTGTGAAGATAGGAGGTCTGGACTGAAATAATAAAGCTTATTTACAACTATTAGTTTATCAAGAGTTATTGAAAGCGAGATGTGTAGACAGGTGTTGCACAACAAGTTATTTGTCAGTTACTAATTACTCGCTAAAATGAGAGGATACATTTATTTATTTTTGCGAGGTCACGCAAACGAATTTTTCAGCCTAAAAAACTGGCTTGAAGTTCTTTTCACTTTGTCGTCAATATAGATACATAGTATATTCATAAAATGTTTACAGATGAAAATGTACAAGCAGTAGTGGTGCCTATAGGCACGACTTACGAGCCGTTTTTTACAAACGTCGCGAAAATTTACAAACGTCTCCGGTGCTCACAGTGGCGATGATGATGAAGTATCGTGAGGAAAAAGGGAATGTCCTTGGTCCGAAGAAGACATGCAACATCCACCAACCTGCTCTGAGCTCGCGTGGTGGATTGCAGTCTGTCTCATACAATCTCTCTCACAGAGAGGAGGCCTTTGTTTCAGCAGTGAGAACTTAATAGGCTTATTATTTATTTAAGAAGTATGGAGGACTAACAGCTATTAAATACAGAAAATAAATAGTATAGTAGACAATGAACCAATTAAAAGTCCTCACGTTTAGAGGCAGGAAAATCTTAAATTGAACACTTAAATGTAGTCTAAATAAAACCATTATCATAAATACAATATTTAAAATGAATAAATAGATAGCAGATATAAATAACACATACAAAACAGTAACTACAGATATTATTTATTTTTGAAAAAATCAAGGTTTAGGCGTCTTCTGGCTGCAATCACACTTGTTATAACAGTCACGCGGGATTGGCTCCCGTGGATTTTATCACGTTAAAAATTTAACCCTTCTCTTTTGTAGTCGGGTAAAAAGCTTCCTCAAGCTACGAAACGAAATTTCATCCAGACCGTACTTTCGAAGATTCGCGCGTTCAAAGAAATAAACAAAACTTATTTTCCGTTTTATAATGTTATTTATTTATTCAAAAAGGTTCACCAACAGCTTATGTGTATAAAATATTTTAACAATATGTAACAAATCGTTTTAGGCTTACACAGTTGCCAATTACAGGTTAACCAGCATTCTTAATAGAAGTGGTAACTAACTTAAGCAAATATTCTTATACAATTACAAATACAAAATAACAAAAGACAAATTATAAAATTACATAAATCAAGAGAAAAAAAAATATAAAATTAAAAAAAAATAGTTATTTCGATGAATGAGATCAAGCACACGCTAACAGCTAACAAAGTAACACTTATAGTTCAACAATATAAATATACTATATATCTTAACAAATTTGGGATTTTGGGTCTCGAGATTCTAGCAATTGGGTTTTAAAGATAGTTATGGAATCATGATGTATATCAACATCTGGAACGGATTTTATAAATGAATTCATCTGCTGACTGAGCCTATTAAGAGGTGAGTTCACTCCTATATTTGTGTTAGATTTTTTTGTATTAAATAGATGAGTTATGGGATATCTGGGAATTTTGCAGGGAACTTTTAGTCCTATTTGTTCTATTAATTTTGTGCTGTCTAATGTTATAGTATTTATATATTAGTATATGTGTTAAAAATTGCCTACCTATTAACATCTACTAAACCTAACTATGTACATAAATGCATAACAAAATACACTATACGTCGAAGTACTCTTCCACATCGTTGTCGTTCTAAGGGCCTATTTCACTATCCACGATTCAGTTACCATTGACTTACTCGGCAGATCATTTTATATAAAAAATCAATTGCTGTTCGTTAGTCTCGCTAGAACTCGAAAACGTCTGGACGGATTTCATTAATCATTTTTTAATACATGCTCTCCTACACAGGGAAGGTTTTAAAAGGTCAGAAAGACTCTGCTTCTATTATTTTCTAAACAAATAGTGGAAGCAGAGTTTTCATAAACCCGTTTCTATAACTTCTTATTAATGTATAATATGTGTTTATTAATATAAGTATGATAAATATGTATTATATATGTAAGTTTATTTAAGTTATATAGGATTTAACACGGATTTGCCCGACAACCTGTCTTCCCAAAGACTATGGGACGCGCCGCTCTGCAGTATTTTACGGAATAACTTAATTAATACGTCTTCGAATACTGCTGAGCGAGCTCGTCTGTTGGCTGTGGGAGAATGGGAGTCGGGTCTATGGCTCCAAGCACTCCCGTCATCCACCATTGGCACAATGATGGATGACGCATCGTTCAGGGTCGCTACTTGTTTACGTTTAGGCGTACCTTGTGTTGCTCCACATCGGTGTCACTGCGGTACAGCTGTTGACAGCCTCGGGCACCATGGTCTGTCTTGTTACAAGAGTGCAGGCCCGCATAGCTCGGCACGCCAGCATTAATGACATTATTCGTCGAGCTCTTGCCACCGCCAGTACACCTGCGATATTAGAACCAAGCGGCTTAGTACGTGACGATGGGAAGAGACCAGATGGTATGACGTTGGTGCCTTGGAAGATGGGTAGGCCTCTAGTGTGGGACGCAACTTGTGTCGACACTCTTGCGCCATCTCATATTCCAAGTACGGCGAGCTGTGCTGATGCAGCAGCCGCGACTGCAGAGGCCCTCAAATGGCGCAAATACTGTAACCTCTCTAGTAATTACAGTTTCGTGCCGTTTGGGGTCGAAACGCTTGGGTCATGGGGCCCGAGTGCACGTCTCCTTTATAAGGAATTATCTCACCGGCTGATCGATTCCTTGCGTGACCGGAGGGCCGGCTCATTCTTTGCCCAAAGAATAAGCATTGCCATACAACGTGGCAATGCTGCCAGTCTTCTGGGTACGTTTCCGGACGACAGCGATGAGGAGGAGTACTTTGACGCCTAAGCTTGTTTCCTTTTTAATTTATTTTAATTTTTTATGTACATAGTTAGGTTTAGTATATATGTATATATATGGCAGGATTGTTACTAGTTTAATTAAATAATTTAAGTTATATAGGTATTCAAAGTTAAAGTTTTATTACAAGTATATATAATACTTGTAATAAAACTTTAACTTTGAATATATGATCAACTTAGTTTATTTTTTATGCACCTGCCATGTAATCTCTTCATCACCAGGCATTAAGTCCGTCATTGTACATTTTGTGTTGCATAAAGTTTTAATAAATAAATAAATAAGTAAGGTAACGATCGAAAGGGGATATGGCAGAGTAAAGCCCGATTTACACTTCAACAAGTACAGTAGCGAGTTAACTTGCGTCATCGGCGAGTTAAGTTGTTATTGTAGTTTGAACGGCAAAAGCGAGTTAAGTAGTAGTACATTAACAACTTAAGTCCCAATGACGCAAGTTAACTCGCTACTGTACTTGTTGAAGTGTAAATCGGGCTTAAGGAGCTTCATAGACGTTTTTTCCGGGCCCTACATGGGTCCGACGTAGACCAAGTGGCATCCGTAGCTTGGTTGCGCTTCGGTGACCTCTTTGGGGAAACCGAAGGTTTTATCTGTGCAATTATGGACGAAGTTATCATGACGAACAACTATCGGAAATTTATTTTGAAGGATGGCACCAAAGAGTAAAGTAATATACAGGGATGGCACGGTTGATATATGTTGGGCATGTCACCGTCCGGGTGAATCAATCCGCCACATTATCTCTGGTTGTTCTCGTCTTGCTAATGGAGAGTACTTGCACAGGCACAACCTTGCAACCGAGATAATTTATCAGCAACTTGCTCTGAAATATTCTCTTGTGGAATCGGAAGTGCCGTACTATAGGTATGTGCCCGACTCAGTTCTCGATAACGGCCATGTCACATTATAGTGGGATCGGTCCATCATCACTGACAGGACTATTGTAGCCAATAAGCCTGATATAGTGGTAGTGGACCGAATCGACAGGCGTGCCATGATTGTCGACATAACCATCCCGCATGACGAGAATCTCGTGAAAGCTGAGAAAGATAAGCAAATCAAGTATCTTGACTTGGCACACGAGATTGTCGACATGTGGAATGTGAACTCGGCAATCATTGTACCGATAGTCATCTCAGCCAATGGCTTAATAGCCACGAGCCTCGACCAACACCTCAGGAGGCTCTTGTTAGACGGTTGGATCAAGGGCTTGCTTCAGAAAGCGGTACTCCTGGACACGGCGCGTATCGTCAGAAGGTTTCTCTCTATGGAGCCCTGACCGCCGGTAGCTTGGACCCTGTTGTTGCTGTTGTTGTTGTGATGGCGAGCGGCTCGAGACACCGCGCAGACGAATATTTGGATTGTTGGCCTCGTCGTGAACGAAGGCAGCCTGGATGCGGCGATCGGTCGCCGCCCAGGCATCACTAAGAGATTGACGCCTGCCCCGCTAAAGGACCCCCCCGATCAAGACGGTTTGTTGCCAACGGCCTTGGTCAAGGTCTGGGCAAAAAAAAAAAAAAAAAGTTGTTTGGTATTTGTGGCAATTAATAATTGAATGTCATTGATCTGAATTTGAAAGGTTATCTAAATAATAATCACACATTTGTTAACATAACAAGAATTGAATGGTGTGGATTGACTTATTGCATTTATTTGTTTATTGGATTGTTGTTAGAGATTCTCCGGCTCAATATTATACAGTCAATTGTTGTACAAAGTCATTGTTCAGGACTACAATTGGCCAGTGCAACGATAACTGGGGTGTCCTAAACTGTCCACGATACGTGGAGCTTAACGTTGCTTTCAATAAACAAGTTTACACAATAATCTACAGGCTCCTCGGCCTACGACAACCTATAGCCTCTGAGGCTTTTGTTAATACATTATTACCACTAACCTTCTGTGCTGGGGACGCCAAGCAAGGATCCTTTTGATCGCGTCTGTGTGGTAGGTATGTAATATGAGATGAGTAATTGAAAAGTGTGATGCAAGTTACGTGTTCTAGAACGTTCACAAGGCGCCAGTCTCCAGATGGCGCGGTTCCAACAGCATACGGCCTTAACTCGTTTCCACCAAGTGCGCGTGCCACGCGGTGACGCAATAAGGCGATATGTTCCAAAAATATCCCGGGGTTTTCACTCAAATGGGGATTACACTTCAACCAATAGATAATTCGCGACCCAATTATCGGTTTCAACAGGCGATTTCACAAGATATCTAATTTCAATTACAATTACAAGAGGGTCTCTACGACCGGCATTTTTTCCAAGCGCAAAATCTATCTATCAAAGTTAGGCTGTGATGCTGTTGGAACCACGCTCTGCTACCACTTTGTTCAGTCCTGCAATTGGCCAGTGCAACGCTAACTGGGTGTCCGAAACTGTCCACGGTACGTGGAGCTATAAACGTTGCTTTCAATAAACAAGTTACACAATAATCTACAGCCTCTGAGGCTTTACAAATACATTATTACCTTGTGTGCTGGGTTCGCCAAGCTTCGACCTTCCCAAGGCCACGCCCCAAGTGTGGTATGTATGTAATATGAGGTGAGTAATGAGTAATTGAAAGTGTGAAAGTCAAGTGTGTGGACGTTCACAAGGCGCCAGTCTCCAGATGGCGCGGTTTCAACAGCATCACAGCCTAACTCACACCGGATCGAAGCTATTTTATCACTATTTTTTCCAACAAGGGCGCGTGCCACGAGGTGGCCACAACCGGCGGCGATAAATCCAAGACTATCCCAGGGTTTTCGTCAAATGGGGATTTCACTTCAACCAATAGATAATTCGCGACCCAATTATCGGTTTCAACACGCGAATCCAACGATATTTTACCAATTATAATTATCTCAACAGGGTCCCATGACCGCCATTTTCAACAACCAAGCAAAGTCTCTGTCAAGTCAGAGTAATGTCAAGATCAAATTTCTTTATGTCAAAAGGGTGCGTTCGGAAACGCATATCGGACCGAACATCTACCCCCCCCCCGGACGGGCCTACCCGTCCGCTAATCAATTGGAAGTCTTGACAAGGTTGCAAATTTAACACAGCTTCAATGCGGCTAAATACCGTAGCTAGTTCCTCAAAGGTGAGAACGGTGTCTCCCAACAATCTCCGCCAGCGTCCCTTTGCCGCTTTCACCGCGGCCCCAAAAATACCCCCCCAATGGGGGGCAGGCTGGCGGGTCAAACAACCAAGTGACCCCTCGGCGGGCCAAACTATTACCAATGTCAACCTGGCTCTCATTAATGAATGCGTATACCTCCTTCAAATAGTTACTTGTACCCTTGTAATTCGTACCGCAATCAGACCTAATCAAAGGTAACCCACGGCGAGACACAATCTTTCCAAAGTCGCCTCAAAGGCCTCTGTCGAGAGGGAGGTTACCAGCTCCAAATGTACTGCCTTGGTTGACAGGCATACAAAACACACAATAAGCCTTAACAATCTTACTATTACGAAGGGTGGACGTCTTCAACAAAGGGGGACCAACAAGTCCGTTACGACGCCAGCAAAGGGCCTCGCCTCATTGACGCGATCAGTCGCAAAATCCAAAATTCTCGCTGCAGAATGGCCAACAGCGCATTGCAACCGGCATGCGAGTTTTTAGTGTGACGATCAGTCACCAACAATTGAACCAAGTGGCCCTCCTTGGGCAACAAAAGGGGGTGACGGGCCCCATAAGGAAGGCTAGAGAGCCTCAACTGTCCTCCAACACGATTTCCCGAAGTGGCTCGTCCCAACCAAGTTCAGTTATAACAAGGGCAGGAGCACCAATTTTAGGGTAAGGACAACTCACAAGGGTGATTTCAAACCAGGTCCTTCCCTCAACAGTGGTGTCAGCCGGTTCGCCAATTCCCCAAATCTTGCCTGAGGTCATTCACCTTCAGGCCAACCTGTCGCGCTAACCAAGACGACAAAAGGCAACCCCGGACTCCCGTGCCCAAAATGGCACGGACCACAATTGAGTCACCCAAGGGTCCCCAGACCTTGAACGAGGCCGTTGGCAACAAAACCGTCTTGATCGGGGGGGTCCTTTAGCGGGGCAGGCGTCAATCTCTTAGCGATGCCTGGGCGGCGACCGATCGCCGCATCCAGGCTGCCTTCGTTCACGACGAGGCCAACAATCAAAATATTCGTCCGCGCGGTGTCCCGAGCCGCTCGCCATCACTGGAGGGGCATATCCCACCGGATGCCCGAATGGCGGAGGGCGCGACTCCAGCCGGGGACGTTCCGCCAACGGAGGGGAAAGGCAGCGGCGCCGACCCGGCCACTGCTGCCTAGCAGCCAATGCGCGTTCTCCCTGACGAGGGGAGACCAAATGGCGCTCGCGGGGCTCCCATTCAACTTGCGCGGGGGATGGAGTGCGGCGTACAGAATTGCGGGTCTCAGCCCGGTGCTCGTCTCCGTGGTACCCCCCCCTGCGCGAACCCCCCTCAGAAGCTGGTCTGCTGGAGCGGTTCGCGTTGGCGCACAAAATCTCCAAGTGGGACCCTTCACAAATTCTACACGGGCGGGGGTCGGGGCAGTCCCTATGGAAGTGGGCCCCCAAACACGAGAAGCACAAACGGCGTGCGTTGACAATACGGCGGCGGGCACTTACGTGCAAATTCAAAAAGTCCGGGCAACGCGCCATGACATGTCCCGTTGCCTTACAAAAGCCACAATGATGAGGACTCCGGGCACCAGCAAAACGGGGGGCGGGGCGAACATCAACAGGCCCCCTAGCCCGAGGACTCCGGGCGCCAGCCCAACGGGGGGCGGGGCGATCATCAACAGGCCCTCTAGCCCGAGGACTCCGGGCACCAGCAAAACGGGGGGCGGGGCGGTCATCAACAGGCCCCCTAGCCCGAGGACTCCGGGCGCCAGCAAAACGGGGGGCGGGGCGATCATCAACAGGCCCCCTAGCCCGAGGACTCCGGGCGCCAGCAAAACGGGGGGCGGGGCGATCATCAACAGGCCCCCTAGCCCGAGGACTCCGGGCGCCAGCAAAACGGGGGGCGGGGCGATCATCAACAGGCCCCCTAGCCCGAGGACTCCGGGCGCCAACAAAACGGGGGGCGGGGGGAACATCAACAGGCCCCCGAGCCCTAGGACTCCGGGCGCCAGCAAAACGGGGGGCGGGGCGATCATCAACAGGCCCCCTAGCCCGAGGACTCCGGGCGCCAGCAAAACGGGGGGCGGGGGGAACATCAACAGGCCCCCGAGCCCTAGTCCGTCCCTGGTCTCTGGGCTGAGAAGGTAGTGGGGGTGACCCCGTGGCGCCACGAGTGTTATCCGAAAACCGACACTCGTCTTCCAAAAACTCGAGGAGGTCATCAAAGGGGGGAAGATGGGTGGCACTATCCCCACCATACTTCTGCTCAAAACGTGACCTCAACTCCGCGGGGAGCAACTGGAGCACTATGTGCACCAACAAGTAGGACCAATGTTCTACCGGTAACTCCAGGCGTCTCAAAGCGTTGGTCGCTGAGACCAACGGGTTCAGCAAGTCAGTGCGCAACGTCGACGTGCTGGCAATGGCCGGTAGTCCCAAAATCTGGTCGATGTGCACATCAGCCAGGCAGCGCTTGTTCTGATACCGTCGGCAGAGAAGCTCCAGAGCGGTCGGGTAAGAGGAATCCGTCACCGGCAAGTGCTGCACCAAGGCTCTGGCTTCGCCCTCCAGGACAGACAATAAATAGGCCAGCTTCTGGGCAGGTCCGAGGTCCGAGCGTGCATCCACAAGACTTTTAAAAAGATTTAGGAAGCCCAGCCAGTGGTCCAAGCGACCGTCAAAATGTGGCAGCTCCAGGGTGGGCAGCCTACTCAATAGTCCAGGGCCTGCAACAACAGGGGTCTGCAGCTTGGCCGCATCAGGCACCCGACTCTTCAAAATTTCCCGCGCTCGTAGACATATGACATCCCCCAGGTGGACAATCTGGTCATAGTCACCCAAAATCTTATCGCGGGCTGTCTGATCCATCACCCCCAAATCCACGTCCATGATGTACTCGTTGAAGCGCGTGAGCGCAGCATCAGCTGACTTGATCCTCTCAATCACTTGCCCATACCGAGCAAGGGTGAGCTCTTCCAATTCTATACGCTCAACCGTTGCAGCTGCCGATGTGAACCATCTCAACTGTGAGGTCAATCCGGCAGCAGCCTCCCTGACTGCCCTTAATGAGGCCATTGCAACAACCAAATATTAATACAACACCAATCAACAACCAACAATCAAATATTAAACAAACAACAATGGCTTGTTAGCCGACCAAATAATTTCAACAAAATAAAAATTCAAATTCAATTATTTCAAGTCCAAATCCGACCCTGTACTTATTCCAAGTATGAATCTAGCTTGGTACAGATGGCTAGTTACAAAATAAATAACAATTCAATGTATATATTGTGCAGGATCACACCAATAAACATCAATAAGCACAACAATTGTCTGTATAATATTGAGCCCGAGAATCTCTATCAACACAGTCCAATAACTACTATAAACAACAACCAATACACACAATTCAAGTCCTATTATGTTAGACTATGTGTAATTATTATTTAGATAACCTTTCAAATTCAGATCAGTAACATTCAATTATTAATTGCAACAAATACCAAATTATGTACCAAATTATACCAATAATTCCTAATTTCACAAATAAATCTTACTTGTCAATTCAACAAAGGGCTACAGTACAAATTACAAATACAACATCAATTGATTCAACTTCAATTAGATAGCCCGGATGACATGGTAATATATTCAAAACTTATTAAGTTATAAGTTGTCCGATATGCGTTTCCGAACGCACCCTTTTGACATAAAGAAATTTGATCTTGACATTACTCTGACTTGACAGAGACTTTGCTTGGTTGTTGAAAATGGCGGTCATGGGACCCTGTTGAGATAATTATAATTGGTAAAATATCGTTGGATTCGCGTGTTGAAACCGATAATTGGGTCGCGAATTATCTATTGGTTGAAGTGAAATCCCCATTTGACGAAAACCCTGGGATAGTCTTGGATTTATCGCCGCCGGTTGTGGCCACCTCGTGGCACGCGCCCTTGTTGGAAAAAATAGTGATAAAATAGCTTCGATCCGGTGTGAGTTAGGCTGTGATGCTGTTGGAACCGCGCCATCTGGAGACTGGCGCCTTGTGAACGTCCACACACTTGACTTTCACACTTTCAATTACTCATTACTCACCTCATATTACATACATACCACACTTGGGGCGTGACCTTGGGAAGGTCGAAGCTTGGCGAACCCAGCACACAAGGTTAGTGGTAATAATGTATTTGTAAAGCCTCAGAGGCTGTAGATTATTGTGTAACTTGTTTATTGAAAGCAACGTTTATAGCTCCACGTACCGTGGACAGTTTCGGACACCCAGTTAGCGTTGCACTGGCCAATTGCAGGACTGACCACGTGGGCTACTATTTTTTAAATTTTTAAATGTTTTTTTTGGAGAATATTTAAAAATGTAATTTATATGTATATATTGGAAATAAAGAAAATAAATAGAGTGAAAATGTCTGTCGCGTCAGCTAGTTTTATATATAAATTATATTCACTTTTCGAAGTGATTCGGTGAGGTGATCCCTTCCATTTGATATGTGAATAAGCCCTCTCATTCGATAATTATACACAGCACTATGTAAAGCACACTTTTCTTCAAATTATTGCCAAATTTATCTTTACAAGTTACGTTTCCGTGTTTAGGTTACAAAAGTTTATATAAATTTAAGAATATATGTTTAAACATACATGAAATACGCCTTCTTTATAAGGAATTGTCTCGCCGCCTGATCGATTCCTTGCGTGACTAGAGGACTGGCTCGTTCTTTGCTCAAAGAATAAGCATAGCCATTCAACGTGGCAATACTGCCAGTCCTCTGGGCACGTTTCCAGACGACAGCGATGCGATGTGTAGGAGTGCTTCGACGCCTAAGTCTATTTTTTTATGTAGATTGTTAGGTTTAGCAGTGTTTTAAAAATTATATTAATAAAGTTTAAAAAAACGAAATACGTAGCTTAGCTTTTAGTGCTTACCCAGCGTAAGACTACCTGCTGGCTACTTGTACATACATTAAAAGGTAAATTCATATATAGCAGTGTTTAGGGTAGAAACCCATGAACAAAATGATTCAATGTCCCTTTATATGGGTTAAGAGAACAGGATAATTCTGGTAACAATGAAATACTTGTTGTTGCAACGGATGAAAACTTGATGGAATTAACAGAATAGTGTTGAAGGGACTAGGGGAATGGTGAAGGATAATAACAAAAATATGGAGCTTGTGACTAAATAATAACATGGTCACTAACAGTATCATTAGAACTTAAAACGGGATATTTACCATGTCTATTTTTTGTTTTGAGTTTCCGATATTTCAGCACTGTTGCAAGCGCCATGATCACGGATGAACTGAAGTAATTGCGGGTGGACGTTTATGAGCAGACAAATCGGTCTACCCTCTTTCTCGTTCGTTTTCTGTTGGCGACACCGCTACCACTGTCACATGTATCACAATAAACACTCGATTCTGTTCCCGACACACAAAACTCACCGTGTCGACTCGCGAACTTTCTACGGAACTTTTTAGGTTTTTACACATTTGAACCACTGGATAGATATTATCCCGTTTTAAGTTCTAATGATAAATAATTTTAAGGTTAATAAGCAATGCTTGTCAAGTTCAGTCCGTGTATGGGTGACTATCTTAACATATGGATATTCCTCCGTGCCTTAGAAGGTGCGGGTAGTTAGAAGCCAGTAAAACAGACACCAGTCTTGTCAAATTGTATCGTATTACCCAGCCTGGATTCTGGGATTCAGATAGCTAGTCGCTCTAGGTAAAGCATGAGTAGTCAGTAGCACCTGGTTAGACAATTTTGTCAGGTTGGAATTAACATAATATTAGTGCCGAAGGGCCTAGGGAACTGATGAAGGAAAAATAAAAAAGAGTTCGTGACTAAATTAGCCTCACAGGTTGATCTTCTTGCCGAAATTGGTCTATGCGTGACCTTAACATAATTATGGAGATTCCTGCGGAAAGTAAATTAAGCTGATGATCCTGGATTTCATTTTCTTTAAGAGTCGTTACGGGTAGTCAGAAGTCAGAAAACAGACAACAATCTTGTCAAAGGGTATCGAGTTACCCAGCTGCTGATTCTGGGAGTCAGATAAATAATAGTAGTAGCCTGCAACCTGGATAGGAGTCTGCAAATGGTGGCGGGAATCCTCACCAGGCATTGCTCACTAAACAAACATTACCATCCGATTGGTATAACGGATAGTTCCTTGTACAGGGCATGCATGGTGACGGAGGAAACGGTGGGACACGTGCTTCTAGAGTGTACGGGAATCATCGACACACGGGAACAAACTTTCGTGTCATGGAATTTTCTTACAGACATCCTGAATAGACTAGCTGGATGGTCCCGTGGAGGGATTAAGTGCGAAAATCAAACCCAAAAGGAGAAGATAATCGCTCTTAGTAAAGCGTTAGCACATAGCTGTGTCTAGTTAGACTGGATGCCGACCTTAACATTGTTGGGAACAGGCTAAAGAGATGATGAACGGGAAGGAAAATCGCGAAACGTTTAGATCGCGATATTAGCAATTAAGTAAATGCGCGCCCAAAAATTACCATCCCGTTATCCAGTCATTTACGACGTCAATGACTTTCGTTAATGTTTTATAGAAATAGGTGCACCTAAATTTTTCGCGAAATTTGAATTACGAATGTTACGACGTCCTTGACACGCTGTTGTCATCAGTCTTGGTACAGCGGCATGGCGACATAATGTTTTTTTTTTATAGTTGATAGGCTTACGTTTGACCATAATCTCACCTGTGTGCTTAGTGCGAGTTTTTTTAACTTCACCATCGCGTTAGCGTTAACGTAGATTTGTATGGCGCTGAGTAAGCGCCACCTGTGTGCTTAGTGCGAGTTTTTTTAACTTCACCATCGCGTTAGCGTTAACGTAGATTTGTATGGCGCTGAGTAAGCGCCACCTGGTGCCATACGCGGGAACTAAAAATTGCGAGTGTGAGTTTTTTATTTTACTCTATCGATGGTGACGATCGATTCCCACTCGCAAGTGAGCGCGTAAATCAACGTTAACCTGCGATAACGCGAGTGTGAGTTCCAATTTTGACAGTTTTGACAGCTCGTTTGTGAAACGCGTTCACTTTCGAATACGTTAAGTGCTCACGGAAAGATTTTTAGTGAGAGCGTCGTGAGTGTAGTGAAATAACAAAGTTATTTTGTTTTAATTCGTTGTGTGGATTTAAGAAAACTATGGCATCACGATTATATTTCGCTTGGAAGATGTTTGAGACCGCTAGGCAACAAGATGAGCGTAATTACATGTCCACGGTTCGTGTAAAAGCTCGCATTTCAAGCAATCCTATAAGAGATCTTCCGGAGGCCGAATTTAAGAGAATATATCGGCTTCCGAAGAAAGCGGTTAGGTTTTTATGCCGAGAGCTGAGACAGCTGACTGGTTTAAAGTCTTCTCAACGGGTAACTTTGGAAGGCAAGGTAACGTATCAACACTAATGCCACACTTTCTTCAACCTGCCTCTAAAGCTAAACATAGTCCATACGTTTACATAAACTTTATTTTTTAGGTACTTACTGCACTATTCTTTTATGCAACTGGGTCTTACCAGCGGCCAGTGGGAGTTGCAAAAAATATATCACAAAAAATGTGCAGTGTTTATATTGAAGAGGTTACCAAGGCTTTAAATCACAAAAATATAATTAGTAAATATATTAAATTTCCTGGCACTCCATCTGCCAGACAAGCAGTCAGTCAAAGGTACCTATATGATTTATTGTAAATGGGTAAGTTCTAGTAAATACACATTTCAGTAATTTTGTAACTATGTTGTTTATTTCAGGTTTTGTGCCAAATATAGAATACCTGGAGTAATAGGATGCATTGACTGTAGTCATTTTAGAATTTTTGGGCCACCTAAACCTGAAGAACATCTGTATTATTGCCGCAAGCACTATCATTCGATCAATGTACAAATGGTAAAGAATTTTGACCTATTCTTACTTTCTTATAGCATTTTAATTTGAAACAGTTTATTTAAATACTTCTTTGAATTACAGATATGTGATGACCAATACAGAATTCTGAATGTAAATGCCAAATTTGGAGGTGCAAATCATGACTCTTTCATATGGGAAAACAGCGACATTAATAATTATGTGCAGTTGTTGCACCAAAATGGGGAAATAGTGTGGCTTTTAGGTAAGCTGGCCACAATAAAATATAATTTGAACACCATTGTACTTTAAACTTAAGGTAATGATTCAACTAAAAGATGGTTATAATTTTAGGCGACTCTGGTTATCCACAACGGCCATGGTTGATGACTCCGATTTTAGGTGCTGCTCCAGACACACTAGAAGCCAATTATAACCAAAAGCATGTGGCAGCCCGAGTCGTAATAGAAAATACATTTGGGAGGCTGAAGAATCGATGGCGCTGTCTAAATAAAGATAGAGTGCTACACTACAAGCCTCTTAAATGTGCCAGAATAATCCAAGCCTGCTGCGTGCTACATAACCTTGGCATTGATTTTAATGTTGTAGAAGAAGAGGATATCACTGGTATGGTGACAATTTGTAGGAATCAGTCAATAGCTTGTATGTGAATTTAATACTAAATTATTATTTTTTCTTAAGGTTTGGAACATGATGAACAAGAAGACAATGGGCGCATTCCCACAGAGAGGGAAATAGGAAGTTCAACATCTGACCTAATTAGAGGAAGGGTTCTAAGGGAACAACTAGTTAGAAGACTTCAACACTTTTAATGTTAATGTACTATCTGTAACACTTTATTATAGTCTAGATTAATTTTAATATATGTATATTAGTTATGAATTTTATCTCTCTCTATCTTTGCTTTCATTGGGGTTTTTAGTATATCAATGTGTATAATAGGTAATTATTTTAGTAACAAACATTTTTTAATATTTTTACTCTAAACTAACTTGTTAAATTATGAATTAAATTTAAAGATAGGTTTAGGTTTTATAATAGATAATAGTCACTTTTTTTAATTATGTACATTTTTTTAAATAAATTATACTGTGATTACTCTAACTAGCACACTGTTGTATTATTTTTCCAAGTAGAATAATCTAGAGTTGCATATTTATTCTTGCTTTTGGATAGACCAACTAGAATCATTTTGGTATTTTATTATGTAAACATGACATTCAAAAGTGCCTTTATAATGGTCTACTTATTTTAAATAGTTTGACTTTTAATAAGTAATTATTCTTCTAGAATAAAATGTTTTGACACACTTGCAAAACAATGTCTATTTTTTTCTAACCATAATCAAATCTAGTAGATACCTATTTTCAGTATTTTCTAAATCAATAACTGTCATAATTTGTTTCCAATAAGTTGTGCATATTCATTACTCCTACATCACACAAAAAGTAATTACATATCTGCCACAAGTATATTTGGGTCAGCTTCCGGTCTACCTGGATGTAAGTTAGGAATACTAGGCGAGTGTCCTAGACAGAAAGTACTATGAATTATTTCTATGTTTAGAATTTGAAAGGTTCAAGTAGTGAATCTGACCACAGAAAGAAAGTTATTATATTTTAATTAGAGGTAAAATAATGAAAGACTAACTGAAGAAGGTTGCATTACTTTTATTCATCATTAATCTTGTTGTGTTTCATCATTAGTCTTAAAATTTCTCAGTAACTAGGAACTTAATTTTGATATAGGTATCTAACTTTAATACTTAAAATTCTTAACTAGTTAATTTACCTACATAAAAATTGGCCAAGTGCGAGTCAGACTCGCCCATGAAGGGTTCCGTAGTAACTATATTAATATAATATATTATGTGTATATATATATATATATTTGACAAATAAAACCTTACAAATTTCTTTAAACTAGTTTATTTACATTTTTTACAACTAAGCTAAATAACTTTGTTTTTCATAGTGTTTGTATGAATTACAAAGTTATATTTGCGGTTTTATAAAATATGCTGTATCTCGAAAACTGCTGACCCAATCTCGTTCAAACCAATTTTGGTTGAAAGTTTACATTAAGATCTATAGACATATATTTTTTTTATTTCATCTACCTACCAAGTTTCACATGTATAGTCTTAATAGTTTCGGAATAAAATAGCTGACATACATACGGACGGACGGACGGACAGACAGAGACAGACGAAACTATAAGGGTTCCGTATTTTGCCATTCGGCTACGGTACCCTAAAAATATAAAAAAATAGTAAATAGGAAGGCATATTAGTATGACTCCCAATTTTTATGAAATTACAATGACCAATACTATTGACAATGTTTATTTTAAGCCGGCTCTACACGTTGGCCAACACAGTGGCGAATGTAGTGGCCAATGACTATTCGCCAACGTGTAGAAGAGGTGTTTCTGCACCCAACATGCACAAACACGCCGTCTACACGTTGGCCAATACGCATTGGCAACTACATTCGCCACTGTGTTGGCCAACGTGTAGAGCCGGCTTAATACATAAACCAACCAGTTGTAGTGGATGGGTAAACTATTACACCCTTTAAATCTAGCATTAAGAACAATACATATCTAACAGAGGCAGTATGTACCTTTGTACCTAATTATTTAAATGAAGTCGAAAAACTGCATATAATACACATTCAATATTTTTGTTTACTTTTTCACTAATTACATAATAGTGATATAAGCTATCTGCAAATACAAATGATACCTAAGTATCCTATATACCTACCTAGCATGCCTAAAACTTTTAATTTAAAACTAAGTTACAAGAATATCAAAACAGGTAGTGGGCCAGCAATAGTTAATATTAAATATTACTGACCCACCACCTTTTATGCTTTAGTGTAAGTAAAGCATAAAAGGTGGTGGCCCAGCAATATTTTTATGATAGATTATTTTTAGAGACGTTTTTATCTCATTTAATACAAACATTATTATTAAATTGCGAAAAATTAGTCTTTACAAAATTTATCTACAATTTTTTCTAACATATTTAATGCTCTGTGGCCTACTGCTTGCCAGTCCCTCTGAGCTTGCACCTCCATCTCTCTAATCCTATTTTGCTCTCTCCTCAAGTCCATGTAGTGCTTGTGCTGCTGTTCTTTAAAATTTCTCCAGAATGAATCAGCTTGGAGAAAATTCTGCGTTGCCTGCTCTGTATGTGCTGGCCTCGCACTTCTACGAGGTGATCCTCTAGTCCTAGTTCTTGCACGGCGAGGAGTAGTTTGCACAGATGTAACAGGCTCTTGCTGAACTACACGGACATCAGATGATGGTCTGGTTGGGGAGAGCATGGTTGTGTCTAGAAAAAAAAGTTATTTATATTATCAGTTGTCATCTTGAAGAGTCTTTTAAAAAGGTAAAACATCCTTTCTTACCTTCCACTTGTACCTCTACATAAGAAAGAGGTGAACGAGCCATGGTAGGTGGTGACTGTGCTGGGGCATTGAGCCTTGATGGTCCTGGCTCATTCCAATTAGGTGGGAAACCTGAAATAGTTCTAAAGTTTTCCTGCTGCCACATAGCCATAGTTCAGGCTAACTCTTCCAAATTTTATCAAAAACACTTGTTATCAATTGCCTTTTTATTTATTAATACTTGCGGGCATCATCATCATCATTTCAGCTGAAAGACGTCTACTGCTGGACATAGGCATAAATACATAGTACTTATACTTTATTTTATGAATGCTTTAATTGTTAAGACTTTCTTAATTAGTTTGCTTATTTATCTAGAAATAAAAATAGCTTATATCTTACTTTGAACTTCTTCCTCTATAAATGTAAGGGGTGGAGAAGAAATAGCTCTCATCACTGATTGTGAGCCACCATTTGGGGCTGACTCGTTCACATGCTGAGCTAAAGTAAAAAAAAATATTTCATTATATTATAATACTAGCTGACCCAGCAAACTTCGTACCTACCGCCTCAGAATCAGTAAAATAATATTTTGTGGACTTACTATCCTAATTTAATTGAAGTTATAATATTAGTAGGATAGTAGGATGATTGCCCAAAATGAACAACAATTTAATCATAATATGCTGATATCCCACAAGACCAACTTACATTCTACAAATTGATGTGCAGCTTGTGTACCTTCCACTGTGTTTACATTGATGGGATTGGGTGGAATGTTAATGCCCTGTAAGAGAAAACAATTGAGACATCAATAAAGTAACATAATTATAATAGCGGTTGGTGTTTTAAAAGTAAAGATGAATCAACCTGTGACAACCCAGCCTCTTCTATTGCCAACCCCGTAGCCATTTGCACACCAGTGAGATTAAGAACCCTCTGTTCTAAATCTGTCAATTTGGCAAATACTGCTGGCCCACCACCAGTTCCACTAGCTGCTCTGTGCAGACGTGCCGCCTTTTTTTGTGTTGTTTTTTAAGTCACTCCAAACCTTAAACCATGCAAAGAAGCAAACGTTTTATTAGAACAGGGTCAGTGGGTCGTCCCTGTTTTCACCAAAATTGTTAAGCCACAACCATTTTTCCCAACCTTCTTCCATTTCTCAGTAGTTTTAGGATCACCACTACCATCACTGTTAAGCAACATTGTGAGCTCGTCCCAATTATTCATGCTTGTGAGCCTACCTCTCGCATTTGTTGAAAGCTTGGCGATGTCTCCATGCCTACGAACCAAAACAAACATTTCTATTTCTGCAAAGTACTCAAATCTTATGTTCGCTAAACACCAAATAATTTAAATTTCACTTACTGCTCCATAAATGTCACCATCATAACAAATTGGGATGAACTTGTCTTCATTTTTAATTAATAAAATCCAATAATAATCCAAATCACAATAACTTCAAACAACCACGAAACATAAACAACGGCGATCACAGATAACACAGATAAATAAGATGGCGATAAAACCACCACAATTTTAATAGACAGTCGCTTTCGTTAATAAGAACACTGAATTCAAAAGTCATTCAATTTAGTCGGCTTATCGGACGATGCCAACCTATGAAAAATAACGAACGCAACTCAAGGTGAACAAACGCGCATTGTATGGTTTGGTTTGTTGGTAACTCGCACTCGCTCGCAAACGGTTGTCGATGCGTTTGGCGTTAACTCGATTTACGCGATGGTGAAGTCATACGTGAAATGTTGTAAAACTCACACTAAGCATACTGATGTTAAGCGATGATGTAGTCAAAGATGAAGCACGCTTGCCTAGAAGTAACCTATTCACTCTTGACTTAAAAAAAAAGTTAAGTAAAGTGAAACATTTGGAAACTAATAATAAAAAATAATACAACAGGTGAGGAATTAAAGAAGGAAAAAAGTTGTTTGCTTATCTGTTGAAGAACTATGAATTAAACACGAATAATATAGGTTTGTGGTTTTGCGTTTTGCGGTTGAATGAAAGCGGCTAAGTAGGTACTTAACATTTCTAATGTTTATACATTATTTCTACAGAAAATCATTTAAAATAGTGCCTTTATTAATCAAACGGAATATTCTGAAGTGCTTTCTATGAAAATTCGAAAATGGTGTGACGAATATTTTATGCTTTATTCGCGTCAAAAGGAGGTTTGGTCTGAGAAAAGAGGTTCCTTCTGTATACGCATATACATATACATATTTGTCGGCGGTATTGCATAATATATTAAAGCTCTGCCTTTGAATATCTTACTTTTTATTAGGGTTCCGTAGCCGAATGGCAAAAAACGGAACCCTTATAGTTTCGACATGTCTGTCCGTCTGTCTGTCTGTCCGTCCGTCCGTATGTCACAGCCATTTTATTCCGAAACTATTAGGACTGTACATGTAAAACTTGGTAGGTAGATGTATTCTGAAAACCGCTTTCCGATTTTAAGAGAAAATTTAAAAAATATTTAAAATAAAGGGGGCTCCCCATACATGGAACTGAAACTGAAAATTTTTTTTTTTCATGAAACCTATACGTTTGTGGTATTTATAGACAGGTCTTTAAAAATGACATTATGGTTTCTAAAATGACTTTTTCATAAAGTTAATCGTTTAAAAGATATACGCCTCCAAAGTGGTAAAATGTGTGTCCCCCCTCTAACTTCTAAAATAATGAAGTGAAAAATCTAAGAAAACCATATAAATAAAATTGGTTCTGAACGAGATCGAGTCAGCAGTTTTTGAGATACAGTATATTTTCAAAAACATAACTTTGTAATTCATACAAATACTATGAAAAACAAAGTTATTTGGTGTAGTTGTAAAAATTGTAAGTAAGCTAGTTTTAAGAAATTTTTAAGGTTTTTTTGTTTTTTTTTTTCAAATAAATATATTAAGTATGTTATATTTATTATAGTTACTACGGAACCCTCCATGGGCGAGTCCGACTCCGACTCGCACTTGGCCAATTTTCTTATCTTACTAATATTATAAATGCAAAAGTTTGTAAGGAGGGATGTTGGTTACTCTTTCACGCAAAAACTACTGAACGGATTTAGATAAAACTTTACAGTAATAAAATAAATCAGAAAAAGTTTATTTCAGCAAATATACATAGTTATGTACTAAAATACTTAAAATACAAACTAGAACAAAGCATAAAAAAATCGATCCTCAACGCTGTCGGCTGGCAATGTACCCAAGATACTGGCGGCATTGCATCGTTGTATGGCAATGCTTAGCCGTTGATCAAAGAAATAGCCAGCCCTTGGGTCACGGGAAGCGTCAACGAGCCTTTTCGATATGTCTTTAAAATTAGGATGGGCATCATCTTTAAATCGGTATCGGAAATGCTGCCGCTGTCAATATTGCACAAACCATTACTCTCACTCTTATGTTTTTTTTATTTAATTGTACCTACGCCACCTGCTCGACGTCCGTAAGTACGGCTACTGGGATCCAGCAGAATACCAGCGTCAGGCATATTTGCCTGGCACATGCTGAGCTGGACTCCCAATTGGTGCAATTTGGAGACACACACCGCACCGACTTTCCATGTTTAAAAGTTGTTTGTTTCTTTTTTCGTTTATAATATTTTTGATTGTATGTATACGTTTGTTCTGTTCTGTTTTTTTTCTGAGATTTGTGTTATATTTAATGTGCTTTTGTGTGTTGTGTCTTCTGTTGACCAATAAAAGTTTTATGTAGCTATCTATCTAACACATAAGTTACCATTTACATTGGTTTAAAGAATTTGTGTAATTTCGCCACGATATTACGATAACTGTCAAGTGATTCGGAAAAATTCCTGCCCTCTGAGAGTAGGGCGTCCAATCCCGGAATACCGAGATCTCGGTATTGCGGGATCCCGCGTCATTTTCCAATCCTGCGTGATGCGGGATTACAGGCGCGGGATCCGCGGGATTTGCGGGATTGAAAAAAAGCATGCATACGACCTCTGGCGAGCACGATCGCTCGGTGACTGGTGGCCGGCAGTGTTGCAAACAACGTGGGGACCGATGTCGCCCGTTTTTCACAGCTTATGTAGCCTAATATAGCCGAATTTCACTCAGTAGTAGCCTAAGTATGTAGCCTAAAATATCAGTAAAGTTTCTTATTCAATATTTGTTACTATTTTTTGTGAAGAAAAAACGGTGCAATTTGATTGATCTCATACTATTAGTAATACTGGAATAAATGTGGTGTTAGTAGATTAATCCATTGTTTTTTGTGATAAATAAACGGTGTAATTTGATTGATCTCATAGTAATAGTAATACGTAAATAAACGTGGAGTTAGTTGATTAATTGATTGTTTTATTTGCCTGATATGAATGTGAATATTTTCAATATGCGGGATCCCGCAAATACCGAGATCCCGCGGGATTGAAAATTCGTAGTCCCGCAAATACCGAGATTGAATTCAGGCTGCGGGATTGGACGCCCTATCTGAGAGCTATCTTGGCGTACGCTGCATGAACTGTTGGAGTTAAAGAAGATAATATACGGATTATTTGTCTTAAATAGTTCTAAAAAAGTCCGCGACAGCGTAATGTCTATCGTTTAAGGTTAACTCATTATAACTTTTTATGGTCATCAAATTTGTTCTAAAATAACGCATTATTTGCGATGGTGTTTTAATAAACATGCTATTAGAGCTTATTTTAACGTTATTCATCGCAAGTCTTTAATTTTGAACGAAATTGCTGTTGACATCATTTGATTTTTGCTCTCAGCTGCTTTAAAGTTACGTACTTAGCAGTAATCAAGTAATAGAATATAAGTTTTTAAGCTAACATGGTCACTAACAGTATCATTAGAACTTAAAACGGGATATTTTTATTTACCATGTGTATTTATTGTTTTGAGTTTACGATATTTCGCCACTGTTGTAAGCGCCATGATCACGGATGAATTGAAGTAATTGCGGGTGGAAGTTTATGAGCTGACAAATCGGTCTACCCTCTTTCTCGTTCGTTTTCTGTTAGCGACACCACTACCACTGTCACATGTATCACTAAACACTCGATTCTGTTCCCGACACACAAAACTCACCGCGTCGACTCGCGAAATTTCTACGGAACTTTTTCGGTTTTTACACATTTGAACCACTGGATTTAACTGGTTTTAAGTTCTAATGATAATAGAATATATTATTTTTGTAGGTTCTTCCTCAAAATAACGCGAATGTAACCACGAGGTACAGTTGTCCATAAAATCCTTAAAACTGGTTGACGTTTGTCATATTACAAAGGCTTGCTTTTACTTTACCCAGAGGCTAAGCATTGCCATACAATATTCCTTGCTAAAAGGAATAATCATTATATACCGTCTATAAAGAAAGAAAGTAAAAACCTTAACCATTGAGTGGTTTGAAGATCTGTATGCAGAAAAAAGCAAGTGCCATGACCCTGATCCCCACATAGATTTTATGATAATAATATATATGTTTGAAATTCTTTTCTTGTTAAATATAGTTGAATTATGTCTACGGCTCTGTAATCTAGGTTATTTGACATAATGTAGGTGTTTTAAATTGACTTGAAGAGAAAATAATCTCTTTTTATTTTTGAGCTTTTATTAATAAAACTCTTTCTTTTTTTTTATTAACTTTCACCGGGAGATAAGATTCAATCGAGATGAAAAAGGTTCACCAACAATTGCTTACACTAGTTTTATGGCTAATAAAATATGATTAAAAGCAGACTAAAGTGTAACAATCACTTAAAGGTAAACTCTGCATGCATTAGTTATATGTCTATAGGGTATATATACTATAATTACAAATAACATTAATCTAGCGAGAATTTAATTACACACAACAAGATATATAAATTTAGCAATAAAAGAATATTTAATAATCATGTATTTTGATAATTTAATTGACGGACTTAATAAAACCAAATCTCGCCTAGTAATTGAAATTGGACCATCAATTAAATTATTTTCACTCTAAATCTCAAACTCCTCCGACCGCTAATTTTTGTCAGAAGGGGTTTTTTACATTAAATTTTTGTGTTAGATAAGAATCATCCCTATTGCCTGGTATGAATAAACGCAATAATACACAGGCATTTTCTGTAATCGCTCTTTACATAAGATATTAGACCTCATCCAGATAGCTGAAATCGAGGTCGAAAACCGGTAAATACATAATGGAAAAAGAAACTAAGATAATGAAGTCATTGAAAACATTAAAACAGTGATTCAAAGTTTGTTTTGTCTACATTTCCTCAGAAATTATTGCTTCCTTCAAGATTGAACACAAGGCCTGATACACGTAATCATCACGTTAGATGAGCGAGTAAAATAATGAGAACAATGTTATATTTGTTACGTTTACCTACAGATCGCATTTTTTGTTCATTTATAATTCTTAATAAGCTTGTTAAAACACCGAACAATCAGTGGTTGGAGCACTATTTGGGAGAGCCTATGTCCAACAGTGGACAACAATTGGCACTTTTTATGTAAAAAGTTTTAGTTCACAATACGGCGCAGCGGTTTTCTAACGTATTTGTAGCGTTTACTAAACGTTTACGCGCCTTAATGACGCAAGCCTTTAAAGCTACGAAGCGTCTACGAGGCAGTTACGTCATCGTCACTGCTATCTAGGATCTGCTAAGAGTCGCTCCGGAGAAAAATCTTTTCAGCTATTTCAAGAGGATTAGGAGGTATTCTTTCTGTTATTGTAACATCTGTTACGTTGGCTACTTACCACCAATTTCTTTTACAGAAGAAGGGCTTAACCATGCAGTAGGTTAGTTGTTGAATGTTCAATTCGGTCAAAGTTAACCTCTGGATGAAAGACGTGGATAAATTGAAAGGCAAGTAAATATTTACACTATTCTCCCTCCTTGTTCTACATTATGGATGTGATCTTAATTTTCGGCTTACGACTGCAAGATTTCAGTACCTTGTACGAGTTCATGTTAACTACGCAGTGTTTACATGCAACCGCTCTATCTTTCAAGCTTCTATGGGCCTTCTTTCCGAGAACTCTAAAGCTTATATACGAGGGTTTCGAGTGTCTACCCGTTTTTTTAACGGGTAGTTACATCGTAGCCCTCGCGACGCTGAGTATCATAATATCATCATGCAACTGAGTTCTGGTATTTTTAACCGACGAAAAAAACGGAGGAGGTTCTCAAGTCGACGCGTATATATATATTTTTATGTATGATCACCGATTACTCGAAGACGGATGAACCGATTTAGATTTTTTTTGTTTGAAAGGATACTTCAGAGGTGGTCCTATTGTCACCAAGTCAGGATCTGAAGATGACATTTAGGCTTTTGTAACTAGGTAAATTACAAACCGACCAACTAAAAACAAAGAAATAAAAACTTTTTAACAAAAAAATAAAATGACTTCCAAAAAACACTGCATAGTGTTTAATTTCGGAAGTCGGTGCCAAAAACAGAAAATACAAAACCAAAGACACCGACTACCGAAATTAAAGTTATTTTTCACTTTGCAGTATATTTTGGAAGTCGATTTAATTTTTTATATGAAGCGACTGCTCATTTGATCTCCACAACTCTGTAACTGTGTAACACGTTACGATACCTCTGTGCAGGGCTGGTGGGCTTTTCTGGCTTCTGAATCCCAGTAACGACTGTCAAAGATGTAGAAATGACAGCCAAAGATTCACGTGCTTTCCGAGGTACGGGGAATCTCGATGTGTTTAGCTTCAGATGGTCAACCATACAAGAGCTGTCCTTAGTAAGCGTTGCTTTATCTTGAAATTTGACCCGTGTGGTTGTAATATTTAGCTACGAGCTCCATTCATACTATTCGTGTCCTGTGGTAAAAAAAAAAAACAAAATTCATTAGAATCGGTTAAGTGAATTTACAAACAACATACAAACTTTCATTTCCTATTTCAACTCTCTATTTCTTCTCCTTTTCTTTTCTATACAACGTGTAACGGAAACCCCATATCTATCCAAAAGGACTGAATACAACATCTGGTATGGAGTCTCTATGCAAAGTTTCAGCTCAAAATAAATGACTCACAGAATTGACCCCAAATTATTGGTTTCATATGTTTCTTGAATACCAGTAATAACAAACGTGTCACAGCACTATGAGGGTCATCACTTTCCACGTCACTTGCCAATAAAACGATAATTCTCTTCGTTCTTCTTAATTTGAAAAATTCGGCCTCTGTTATCAATGTATTGAAATTTCTAATATGCTCCACACATGTAGACATAGGATTAGAAAACTCTTGCCATATCGTTTGTTATCATCCAAAGAAGCCGTGCACTCGGTATGTATAGACCCTTTAAATTACACGTTGTATAACGTAGCGTATGTTCAACCCAGGGTCTTCAACTATTTTCATTTCAAATTTCATCCAAATCGGTGCTGTGGTTTAGCCGTGAAAGCGTAACAGAGAAACAGACAGACTTTCGCACTTATAAAATTAGTATAGATATGGATGGATGGATGACACTACTGCCACACTATTCCTCCCATCTTGAACCACATTACTTATGGTATCACCGCTGCCTTTCCGCGCTGTTTACCCGGCAACTAGGGAAGCAGGTTACCGAGGTGTTCTCACAGATAAGTATCCACTAATTGTTTGTAATTAACGCCTAAGTACTAGTAGATGAAGGTTTCTGTCACATGATGTAGCTGTTATCCTTATAATTTCATATAGAATTTTAAATTTTAGAATTATGGTTATTTTCTTATCACAAATTATGACATTAGGTAACTGACGTACCGGGGTTGCGGGAATGTTCTAACGAGATACCGCGGCCCCGTAACTGAAGGAACAGGGTGGGTTTTTAGTTAGTAGAAGTCTGACACTCCCTTCCGCTCCACCCAGAGCGGGAGAAATCATTCGATGATTTTCCATCCAGAAAGATAATTTATGGGAGACTGATGCCTAAACTAAGTTTTTTTCAAAACCTGTAAGTCAGGTCACCACACCACATATTATTCAGGTCACATTTTATTTTAAAGTGTGGATGAGTTGGCGTATGGATGGAGTTATATTAATTTCTGTTCAAGGTTTCCCGTTTCAATAGGGATACAGACAGGCTGGTATGTTTTATTTTGATTGTAGGTAATTGCTCACGATATCTCCCTAGTTTGGTGCACTTACTAAGCCAAAGAGGGACTATTACTCGCTTCTTGTCAAAAGGATGAGAGAGGTACATATGTGTGTATAAACATATGATAAGCTAGTAGTTGGCCCGCGACTTCGTTTGTGTAAATTTTGAAATAATTTATAGCCTATTAGTTCCGGAGATTACCCATACATACAAACTTACAAACAAATTTTACCTCTACATAATATTAGTAAAGAAGATGTAAAATCTAAAAGGAAGATAATAATAAATCATTCATATGCCTCTCATCGATTCGTAGTTGTAGCTATAAACTAAAACTAAAGGTGGGTACTATAACCTAAAAAAATTGGGCAAGTGCGAGTCGGACTCGCCCATGAAGGGTTCCGTACTAACTACGCAATAGAACTTTCTATTTCATAGTGTTTTTATGAAATACAAAGTTATATTTGCGGTTTTAGAAAATGTGCTATATCTCAAAAACTGCTGATCCGATCTCATTCAAACTAATTTTTGTTGAAAGTTTTTATTAAGATCTACAGAACATATATTTTTTAGATTTTTCTCTTCATTATTATAGAAGTTAGTTTTTTACACACACTTGGGCACAAGTTTTACCACTTTGGAAGTGAATATTTTTTAAATGATTGACTTTAAGAAAAAGTGGTTTAAGAAACCTCATTTTTAAAGACCTGTCTATAAATACCACACACGTATAGGTTTGATGAAAAAAATATTTTTAGTTGCAGTTGTATGTATGGGGAGCCCCCTTCATTTCATTTTTATTTTTTTCTAAAAATTGGAAAGCGGTTCACAGATTACATCTACCTACCAAGTTTTGCATTCAAATCCAAATAGCTTTTATTTCTGATATTACATTTTTCTATTATTACCTTTGTATAAATTATTTCTATTTCATGCACTTATACTATTTACAATATTATCATGCTAAATGTATACATTATATTTGATGCAATTTATATTATTTTAATTTAATTTTATTACATTTTATTTAACTATCCAATTTACTTTTGTTACTATTTTAGTTTGTATAGTTATATAATATATTATGTAATAACAAATTTATTTTGTGACATCGGTAACGTGATTATCAGCTTGCCTTTTGGCATAGGCCTCCCCTAGGGTTTTCCATATTTCCCTGCTACCAGCTTTTCTTTGCCACATTTTTGTAGCTATTTGCTTGATGTCATCTTTCCGTCTTCTTTTTTAATGTCTTTTCTGTCTTTTTCCATCTCTAGGGTACCATACAGTTACATCTTTTGTCCATTTTTTCTTCTGTTTCTTATCATATAGCCCGCCCATTTCCATTTAAGCTTTTTCATTATGTATGATACATCGGTGACTTTTGTCTTACTTCTTATATGAGTTAATTTGATTTTATCCCGTAGCTTGATGTTCAGAATACTTCTTTCCATTTTGTTGTGGTGGACTCATAATGCACTATTCTGCTTCTCAGTGAGTGTCCAGGTTTGTGCTCCATAGGTTAAACACGGTAGTACGCATGAGTTGAATACTGTAGTTTTGTCTTTTAACGGTATGTGTGGGTTCTTCATGACTTTCTTGAGAGACCAAAATCTTTTCCACGCCTTACTTATTCTGGTATTTATTTCTTTATACATCTGATATTCTAGTGAAATCATTTGTCCTAAATATGTATATTCGTCGACATAATGGCCCATTGGTTACAGGCACAACTAACATTTTGTCGGTCGTAGTTTCGAACCCAAATTACTTTGCGTAATTTTCAGACAGATTTAAATTAAAACAACTGATCCAAATACTGGAAAACCTGACATGTGTATACTTAAATGCAAGTGTATTGTCTACCTATCAACATAACCACGATGCTTCAGATATTTTTATCTTTTCTAAGAAAATACAATTAAACTGTGATGTCATTGATTGTAATGACGAATGTCTTCGATTATTTGTTAGTTATACATGGCTTTGATAATTACAGTTATATTGATTTCCGGAATTAGAAACTTCGTTACTGTGTCTTTTTATAGGCCATGTTATGGAATTCGAATTTGGAATACTCTTCCCGTGTCAGTAAGACTAGCACAAACCCTTCCTTCTTTCAAAAACATGGTAAAGATCTTTATCTCTCTCTTTAATTTGTTACTATTTTTTAAATATCTCAGCTTTGTTTTTTTTTTATGTATACAAAGTGTAATTTAAAGGGTATATACATACCGAGTGCACGGCTTCTTTGGATGATAACAAACGATATGGGAAGGGTTTTGTAATCCTATGTCTACATGTGTGGAACTTATTACAAATTCCAATACATTGATACCAGAGACCGAAGTTTTCAAATTAAGCAAAACACAGAGAATTATCATGTTATTATTAACAGACGTGGAAAGTTATTGACCCTCGTAGTGCTGTGACACGGTTGTTATGATTGGTATTCAAGAAACATAATTATGAAACCGCTAATTTGGTATCAATTCTTTGAGTCACTTATTTTGTGCTGAAACTGGGCAAAGAGACTCCATACCAGATGTTGTCTTCAGCCCTTTTGGATTGATATGGGGTTTCCGTTACACGTTGTATAATACAATTTCCATGAAACAAGACTACTCTGACTTCAAAAGTGAATGATCGTTCAAATAAGTCTCAGAATTAAACTAACTAAGTATCTTTGTTTTTCCACTTTATATGATACGCCTTCACACCCATACTTTGGAGATATAGAATCTGGCGTTGTGCCTTATTTTAAGCTGAAACTGTGCATAGAGACTCCATACCAGATGTTGTCTTCAGCCCTTTTGGATAGATATGGGGTTTCCGTTACACGTTGTATATATGTATATGTGTATTGAGTATTTAGGTTATTACTTATGTATTGTATATAAGTGAATAGTACACCATGGACTACCTGCGTACTTATTTTCTCCTGCTGTGTCAAATCCGTGCAAAGGTTGTCTGCAAAAGATCGCTTTTAGCGATAAGACCGCCCATTGTAACACCCTTTGTAGTTTTTAAGTCCTCATTTAATTCTGTTATGGTGTACAATAAAGACTATGTCTATCTATCTATCATCACTTACGCTTAGCTTTTTCCTGACAACGTCGGAATCAGCTTCCAGTCTAACACGATGCAGCAGACTACGTACTAGTGTTTTACATGGAGTAACTGTCTATCTGAGCTAGCAAGTTCCTTGTTTCTTCTGGTGAGAAAATCATCAAATGATTCCTGTTGCTCTGGGTGGAGCGGCAAGGACTATCAGACTTATACTGAATAAAAACCCACCGTGTTCCGTCAGTTGGTCTTTAGTTTCCAGGGTACAGCCTAGTTTCTCTCTGGGTCAGGTGCGGTCGCAGCCTGGAATTTGGAGGGGGGGGGGGGGGGGGGGTGGGGGGTCACTAACAATAAAATATGTCGAGTAAATGAGTTGTCTTTATTGCACAATACAATTTTTAATGCACACATTATAAAACAAATGGAAGTTTTCTATTTTTATTGGCAAATCGCGTGGTAATATTTGGAAAATCTTGTCATGCAAAATTTTAGAAAATTTTCTATTTGGGGTGTACGATTTTTGGGGGATCATGTCCCCTGTGACCTACCCCTTCGGACCGCGCCTGCGCTGGGTAACAACCCCTTCTCAAGACTGCTGTCAGATTTTATGGCTACTGACTACACGTAACGAATGTCAAAGATGTACAAATGACAGCCGGGACCGAAGACTTCTCGATATGTTAGGATCACCCATCCACAAATTGACCTCGGCAAGCGTTGCTTAACCTAAAGATCGATTTATGCTAAAATAAATTTCATTTCTAGAATATAAAGAAGGCCGTATTTTAAGTTGCAGCCTCGACTCCACCGGGAGTCATCGAATTGTTGGGTTCGCACTTTCAGAGCAAACTAAACTATTTTTGGGGTTGATATAGGAAGTCTCTAAAAAAGCTGCGTTAAGTAAATTTCAGATCAGAGCCAAGAGATCGTTAGATGCCCTGCGTGTACAGTATAATAACAGGAAGCTGTTGGGACTACCGCGTTACTGTAGTGCGTCCGGTATGTTTGCATTTGCCCATACCGACGATTTTAGTACTTTACGTCGAAAGAAGAGCTATTCGATTTTATCAAGAGTGCGGTCCAGTTCTAATAGCATCCTGAGTATGTTGGCGGATAAGTACGACTTACCCTGGTTATTACACGCTATGTCGCTGCTGGTCCGGTCACCATTTTTTTTTTTTTTTTTTTGTGAGTGGCATCTCGCAGGTCAACCTCTGAGGTTGTCGGCTGCTTAACCGGACTTGCCTGTGGTTGCCTTAATTAATTAATTAATTAAAGCCTCCAGCCAGGGCTTATTAAAAAAAACTTACAAACTAGGCGACTACACGCTAAGGGCACCCCCTGTGGGGTACGGACCTCGGCTTAGGACATCGCAGGGGAGGGCAGCTAGGGACAGGCTGGATCATATCATTATTATTATTAATAAGGGAATTTAAAGCTACTGGCTCAGCGTCGCGGGCTGGCTCTGGCAAGGGTCGGGGCGGACTATTACGGGGACGTCGCGGCGGGCCTCGGCGGCGAGGACGGAAGGACGGTCGGTTTTTGTGTTTGTGTGCCACTGTACTTGTTTCCCTACGGCTCTCTTGGAGCAGGGTGATTGCGTCATCGGGAGTGACTAGGGTATGCCTTGGTCGGCGAATCTTAGAGATACGCGAGGGTTCGTATTGGGCGGCCGATACGATAAGGGGATTCCTATGTTGGATTGAAGTTTCAAAGAAACGCTTGGAGACACGTTTCATGAACTGCTGGATGGTGGGCATCTTGAGATCTACGTGAAGAAGCTCATTTCGAACATAAAAGGGGGCTCCCGTGACTCTACGTAGGAATCGGTTTTGGAGGGTCTGCATCTTGTGGAGGAGGTAGGGCTTTGCGTGTGCGAAAACAACGCAGGCGTAGGTCATGATGGGACGGATGACCGCGGTGAAAATACGCAGCTTGCACCTGAGTGATAACTTGCTGCGAGAACTAAGAATGAAGTGGAGCCTACCTAGAGCGAAAGCGGCGCGCGAACGTGCCTGCTTTATGTGCTCAGCGAAGGAGAGGTGTCTATCGAGGACCACGCCTAAGTATTTGGCTTGCTTTTCCCAAGGGATCGGCTTGCCGTACATGGTAATCGGACGGGGGGAGGGTGGGTTTATCCGCGGTTTAGAAAAGAGGACTGCCTGGCTTTTATCTGGATTGACTTCGATTCTCCATTTCCGGAACCACTTGGCCAGAGTGTTTGCGGAAGTTTGGAGAGTGCGAGCGATGGCATCGGGTTTAAGACCGGTATAATAGATAGCCGTATCGTCGGCGAATAGGGCTAGCTGGGTATTTTTATGCTTGGGAATATCACTAGTGAATAGCGTGAAAACGAGGGGGGATAGTACGGAGCCTTGAGGAACTCCTGCGCGAATGGGATGGGGGGAGGAAAGCTCCCCCTCAATTCGATAACGAAAGGTGCGATTCGATAAAAAGTCCCGTAGGATGAGCACGAGACGGTCAGGCACGCCGAGTTGGTATAGCTTATATATTAAGCCATTGTGCCAGACTTTGTCGAACGCTTTCGCTATGTCGAAGAATAAGGCTCCCGTTATTGCGCCCCGTTGGAAGCCGGCGCTGACGTGTTCTACGATGCGGTGGACTTGTTGGATACATGAGTGTTCGGTTCTAAATCCGAACTGCTCATTGGGTATTAGACTCTTTGCTTCGGCAAAATCTTTGAGCCGCTTATATATAAGCCTTTCATAGATTTTACCGAGGACGTTGAGTAAGCTAATGGGACGGTAGCTAGACGGGTCAGACTTGGGCTTGTCTGGTTTGGGAATACCTATGACGGTGGCCTGTTTCCAGGTTGTAGGGAACATATTATTGCTCAATGCGCCATTGAAGATGGCAGTCATTAGCACTATAAGCTGGGCGGGGAAAAGTTTGAAAACCCTATTGGTGATGCCGTCGGAGCCAGGGGCTTTTCGCGGTTGGAGACTTTTAATGATATCCTGGACCTCATCAGGAGTGATGGGGGCCAGTGGATTATCGGGATCTTCGACGGGCGGAAGGGAAGTTCTACGTTCGACTTCGGCGTTCACCATATCGAGGTGGGCTTGGTCTACTGGTTGAGAGCTGGGAGAACACTGGGACTCTAGGCTGTCGGCTAGGCATTCTGCTTTTTCAGAGTTATCGAAGGCGACACTCTTATCGGGACGAATGAGAGGAGGCATTGTGGCCTCTTCAGTGGATCGTAACTTCCTCTGAAGCTGCCAGAAGGCAAGATGGGTGGGCTCAAGTTCGCTCAGCATCTTGTCCCAGCTCGCATTACGCTGCTCGGCAATGCGTTTCCTTACAGCACGCTGTAAGTTGCGCATGTGAGCTTTGTTTGCGGCGCAGGGAAAAGCGCTGTACGCACGGATGGCTGCGTTCTTCTCGGTTATCAGATTCCGTACATCGTCCGGGAGTTTCCAGCGGTGGTCTTCCACTACAGGAACTTCCCTTGAACAATCGTTCAGGACGGATTGTACGTGATCTGTAAGCGAGTCGATCGCCGCCGTCGTGTCAGCGACTGAGACTATGTGGTCAGGAATGGTGTCCAATTGAGGCGACGTGGTGGATTTCAGTTTTTCACTTACTTTCCTCCAGTCGGTGATCAATTGGGTCGGAGGAGGTTGGGTAGGATCATGGTTACCCGAGCGGGAACCTAGGTGTAGGATAACGGGACGGTGATCCGAGTTGAGCTCGTGAAGCGCTTCTATAGAGTGTAAATGGAGGTTTACATTCTTTAGGAGCGCCACATCGAGGACATCGGGGTTATGGTTGGGGTCGTGTGGGTAGTGGGTGGGAGTCATCGGAGCGATGACGTCATAGTTTAGGGTCGCGCCTAGGTTATACACGATTCTGCCTCTGGCATTTGTCGTGTTGCTGTTCCAAGCGGGGTGTTTGGCGTTGAGATCGCCCGCTAGTAAGACGGAGTCACTCAGGCCAAAGAGAGTCGTGAGATCGCTGGTGAGCGCGATAGGATCGTCTGAAGCAAGAGACGCGACCGATGGTGGGGGATGGTAGGCAGAGATGATGGTTATCGGAGGATGACCAGTCATGCCTAGTCGACAGGCAGAGTACTCTAGGTGAGAGAGAGGCGCGGGTGGGGTCAGAGGGATGCAGTATAACTCCTTCCTATAATAAATAAGGGTACCGCCGCCGTGGCAGCGTGTTCTGTCATTGCGAACTAGACGGTAATTCGCAATTTTGGGGTCAGCGCGGTGGGGTTTCAAAAGGGTCTCCTGTATAAGGAGGACGTCTAATTGGTGGTCGCGGAGGAATTTAGTTATTTCGGCGCGTTGGTTGAAAATGCCATTGGCGTTGAAAAAACCTAATTTGAGGGATCGAGGCCTAGTGTGGTTTGTGCGTTGGGAATCCATTGGATCAGTCCATCGCATCCATCTGGTCGAGGCCTAGCACGACATCACTGTGTGTGCTGAATATTTGGCTGTACATAGCCGTCGTAATTTTGCCGTTATTCTGCTGCTCGGCAGTCAGAAGGGCATCGCGGAGAGACCTGGCTTGGCGGGTCATAAATATTCTATAGTGGCGCAGTAGAGTCTGGCCGCAAGACTCGCCGTGCGCGACGGGTGAGGGATTGTGCGGTTGTTTGGCTGCAGGAGCAGCAGTGGTTTGAGGCTCGGGTTGGGGACTGGCTGTGGCCTCTGGAGCCACGGCTATAGGCAGGATCTGCGCTGCGATGGGTATATCCATCAGTGCCTGCAAAGGTTTGGCAGTGGCCAAGGAGGGAAAGGCTTTTTCGTGGTTTAGCCTGTTCCACGGGGATGGTCTCTGAGGAGCGAGACGTTGGGGAATTTGAGAGGAAGGTGCCTCTCTTTGTTGGCGGGCGTTGGCGCGCTTCGCTAATTTAGGAGCGAGTTTGGGGGCTTTGGGACAGCCGCGGTAGTTTGCCGGGTGACCGGTCTGGCCGCAGAGAACGCAGCTGGGTGGTTCCGAACAGAGGGTTCGGTCTTTGGGCCGAGGGCAGTCCGCAGTGCTGTGCTCGCCCAGACACTTGACGCATCTGGGAGTCGCATAGCAGTTGCTCTGCGCATGACCATACAGTTGGCAACGGTGGCATTGTCCCACTGTTGCGGTTTTGTAGGGCTTTTCAATTGAGATACCGGATAGGGAGCAAATGGACTTAATCTTGAAAATCGGATGATGACCTTCTGTTGGTTCACAAATGACAAGAACCATGTCGTACAATTCACCGCCTCTCGCTTTATGTAAGCGATGGACGGCGATCACTGGTATACCTTGATCGGCAAGGTCGTCTTTAATATCCTGTACTAGGATTTCTTTAGGGACACGTTTAATAATAACACGAGTGGGCGTGTCCTCGGGGAAGGAGAAAGTGTGAAAGGAAATATTCCTTTCACGGAGGGCGCGATATAGTTCCCTATAGTCGTTCGATGTAGGGACGGTGACTTTAATGCCATTTTGGCAGGCACGGGCGTTTGTGTAGTTGATCTTTCGATCAACACACATCTTGGACACATCAGTCCATTTACCCTTGTCCTGGATGTAAAAGGGGGGCGGAGGGCGTTGCTTCCTTTGGGCTGAGGAAGTTTGGGCTATCGGGCTGGGGGGACGACTATTCTGCGCGCGAGCAGAGGTAGTTGGGACGGGGCTAGCGGGTCGAACGGGTGTTTGAGTTGGGGACGGGGGCGACGCGGTGGTCTTTTTGGCCTTGCTGGCCTGGGAGGTTTTCCCTTTCTTCCTCTTGCCACCGGTGACGACTTGAAAGTCGTCTTCCGAGGACGAGGGGCATGATGACAAATCATTGTCGGAGTTGTTATTGGACACAGGTTCGGTGGTGTCCATTTCACGGAATTCAACTGCAGCGCACACCTGCGCGGCGTCCATTGTTTTATGAACAATGGGATTAGTAGGTGGGCCGGAAACAATGGATGATTTCGGGAATCGGGCGGTCGGCACGACATTGTCGGCGGGCGGGAGCGATAGAGGGCTATCTACCTGGAAGTCGTTCGTTGTTCGATGAACAATGGGATCGGAGTTGATAAACACTTCCGTGAATTGACCAACCGGAATGCCTTGATCAGCAAGCGGGGGAGATAATGGGCTGTCAAGCGCGTCACTAAAATCAGCGACGTTGGCTTCGGTAGCCGGAGGACAGTTAGCGATTTCACGCTGGATTTTTCCGCCATATTTGGCGGAAATAGCAGGGTTTTCCTTAAGTATTTCTAGCAATATCTCCAAAATATTGGAGTTTGCCATGATTGGCGAATGAATCAAAAATTTAATGGGGAAATTTTGGAGATTTCTCTCCCGCGGGGGACCTATTTAAAGCCTAACTGGCCTAACTCCCCGGATGGATGGGTCCGGGGATGTGTAACCCTCCCAGTCGGATAGAGACTGGGAGGTGAGTACCTAATGGTGAGCCCTAAGCTTGTAACCGGTCGCCAGTCTTATTGTGCGAACCGGGCCCTATTGGGTCTAGTGCGAAGGGGTAGACACACCCAACCGACACTAGGTGTGTAGCTGAAAAGGAAACTCAGTAACTAGGTTTGACTAGGAGATCCCCCAAGGCCAAAACCTAGCACTCGACTCCAATTGACTGCTTCACCCTGAAGGGGATCAGCGGGTGCGTCGGGTCAGCACCCCCTTGGTATTGTTGACACCGTGAGGTTTCCAACCAAGGACCACGAAACTGTGGTTTTACCCTGAAGGGGCCTAACCAAATTGTTTTTGACGATACTCTGTTATAGAAACAGGATATCCTTCACCGCCTCGAAAAAGGCGGATCCGGACCAGGCGTCGTAGTCGGCGACTACGAGTGACGTCACGGCGGGCGTGACGAAGCGTAGCGATGACTCAGGCACGGAACGATCGAGAGCGCGGAGCGGTACGACCGTCGCGGGCGAGCGTCGGAAGCGGAATCGTCCGGTCACCATAGACGCCATTCACGCTAAATACACTCTAGCGTCTGTGCTATGTTATTACTAGGTACGTGATTTATTTTCTACATAGTTTATAAGAATATTGTTACTAACAATTGGGCCTAGTGGCCATAAATAAACATTTATTTAATTTCATTTATGTACAGACGCCAGCACATCAAGATACAAAAATCTGTCAAATTTCTTTAATAGATTTTCAACGTTATTGTTAAAGAAATTAGGTTCAAAGTTGATTAGGAAAATTAGACACTTTCGGGTAGCTTCATGTGCTGGCGTCTGTACCTATCTTTTCCGTGTTCTGTGTTATAGGCTGTCCTTTACCAGTAATTCGGATTCTTATTACCTCAGGAATTTAGTGTAGATAGTGTTTAATCTATACTAATATTACAAAGCGGAAAAGGTTGTTTGTTTGAACGCGCTTACCTTCGAAAGTACTGGGTGGATTTGGATGTTTGATATGGATGTAGTGAGGAAGGTTATAGACCATTTTACCTTACTGTAAAAGGAGGTTATGTTTTTATCGTGATATAGTCCACTGGAGCGAAGTCCGCCGCGAGTGCTAGTCTAGGTATGCAACGTGTAACGGAAACCCCATATCAATCCAAAAGGGCTGGAGACAACATCTGGTATGGAGTCTCTATGCAAAGTTTCAGCACAAAATAACTGATTCAAAGAATTGATACCAAATTATTGGTTTCATATATTTCTTGAATACAAATCATAACAAACGTGTCACAGCACTACTAGGGTCAATAACTTTCCACGTCACTTGCCAATAACACGATAATTATTTTCGGTCTTCTCAATTTGAAAAATTCGGTCTCTGGTATCAGTGTATTGGAATTTGTAATAAGTTCTACACACGTAGACTTAGGATTACAAAACCCTTGCCATATCGTTTGTAAAAAGAAGCCATGCACTTGGTATGTATATACCCTTTAAATTACACGTTAGATATTAAAACGTCTGATATGTTACAGGAATTTTGAGTTTACACTTTCATCTGTGTGTGTGGCTTATGATTGACATAAATCGAGGGTTATTACCGATGTTTTAAAGTCATATCTGAAATAACAAAAGCATAACACACACTTATCTTGTGAATTACTTTAAGTTCTTGAGAAAACTTATAGTTATTTTCAAATTACAATTTTTATTACATATAAAGAAGATGATTAGACTATATACAGATTAGCAGGCTATAGTTGGAATCTAAATGCTAGTATCACACGCTACTCCTTGCTCCATAAGACGATTGAGGGTGTAGAAAAAATCTAACTGGTTACTTTAAATATTAATTACAGAGATAATACTTGTATATTTTTTTTTCTTCAATTGCATTAACATACACATTAATCAATATCAGTTACAATCATTTCTCAAGAATTGTTGAAAAATATCTACAATGTGTAACGGAAACCCCATATCTATCCAAAAGGGCTGAAGACAACATCTGGTATGGAATCTCTATGCACAGTTTCAGCTCAAAATAACTGACTTAAAGATTGATACCAAATTATCGGTTTCATATATTTCTTGAATACCAATCATAACAAACGTGTCACAGCACTACGAGGGTCAATAACTTTCCACGTCACTTGCCAATAACACGATAATTCTCTTCGTTCTTCTTAATTTGAAAAATTCGGTCTCTGGAATTAGTGTATTGGAATTTTTAAATAAGTTCTACACACGTAGACTTAGGATTACAAAACCCTTGCCATATCGTTTGTTATTATCCAAAGAAGCCATGCACTTCGTATGTATATATACCCTTAAAATTACACGTTGTATATGGCTGCAATAATTGTAAGTATGTGGGGGCCTTATCCAAATTAAGATGATTAATTCACTCTTTTTTGGTATTATATTATGCTACTATTAAAAATACAAGTTTATTAGTAGCGTAGTAGTTATTATTTTAAATGTCCTTTTTAACTTGAAGTATCGATATTCAAAAGTGCATTTTATTAATGGTCTAATTGAAATAAATGAATTGACTTTGTCTATGTCCTGGTGACTAAGTCGAGCGGCCGTCCCACAAATTGACTGGGAATATGGGGCCCGGAACACACGAGAAGAAACGCGGTAGGATTTTTAGTCAGTGGAAGTCCGTGACTCCGTTCCACTCCACCGAGAGCGGGAGGCGTAGTTTTATGATATTCCTCCCCAAAGAAAAAATAACCAAAGTCGCAGCAGAGAAGCTCGTGGCTGATATGAGAGCAGTACGTCGATTCTGTAAAATTCGAACAACAACTCCATCTCACATAGTTATTCACTGTCACTTCGCTTATAGTTCAAAGTGACCTTGATTTTGCATTCTGTAAACAGCGTCGAAGTGATGGAGGAATTACCTTACCGAATGCCACTTCTCACGTCATCTCATACTTTATCTGTCAAAATCTTTAGTTCAACTCACTGACACGCTCGCAAGGGTGGCGCTAGTGTAAATTCGAATTAACAACCGAGTTTTTAGAATTCCAATCAATAAACTCACAGCGGATTCAGATTCGAAGTTTAGAATGAGGTCTTACAGAATAACACAGCTGCTCTCATGGATGTCTTCAGTTTTTGTTTTTTCCTTTTCTTTATTGACTCTCGTGTTTGAACACCATCTCACCTGATAGTAAGCTGATATGGTCGAAGATAAAGCATCCTTACCTAGAAGTAACCTATCTGTTCTTGCCATAAACTGACTTAACTTTCTTTGTACTTTTTACTTAAATAATTTATGTAATGGTATAAACTATTAACTGTTCCGTTATGTTGTACAACGTCATGTAAAGCCCTCAATAAAGGGTTATTTTTACCCGACTGCAGCGAAGCAAGAAGGAGGGTTATGTTTTTAGCGCGTACCTATGTATGTATGTCCGTTCCTTTGTTCCCTCGTAACTATCAAACCAGTGAACAGATTTTAATAAATGATACGTCGTTGAATTTGTCTTGATGGTGCAAGTGTCACTGGATACATTAAAATAAAATAAAAACAACACAACTACAACCAGACGCCATATTGTCAAAAATAAAAAATGTAAAATCAACAAACTATGTCAAATGGAAAATCATTAAATAGATCTTTAAAAATAATTTTGAGCTTTCTTTCACTATTTTTCATTTTAAGCAACCGTTTAGGAAACATAGCGTTTTAAAACGGAAGTAAATACAAAAAAGATGGAAAAAAAATTATTAAAATAATATAAACACCCGACTGCTCAACTGAAATGCAAGAAACAAGCACATTTTTATTTTAAAAAGTGACAAGCAGGCGGGACCCAATTGAACATAATATAATTTTAATTAAAAAAATTGGGATGGGTCCCGCCTGCTTGTCACATTTTAAAATAAAAATGTGCTTGTTTCTTGCATTTCAGTTGAGCAGTCGGGTTTCTTAGGTTTTATTGATATTTTTTTTTTCATTCTATTTTTGGGTCCAGAAATGCTCTCGCGCGTCCCTAGAAGTCAGAGCACCCTACCAAAGTTTCACCCCGATCTGATCAATGTATTCGGAACGCATAGATGACAAACATAGATTTTTATTTATACATACGGATAGTTTATAAAATTTTAAGATTACGTTCGCCATTGTAATGTATGCCAGTATTTTGACGGTAAATACGTTTTCTTTACATTCAGAAAGATAGTTACCGTCTAGGCTTGAATAAAAATCTAAAAAGCTGTAGCTTAAGTATTTTTAACGTTTTAGTTCTTAGACTATTATAAATGTACAGATGATGTCTTACGTTTTGATTAGCATCAAATTTTAATTCGACACAGCGGCGGCAGAGCATTACGAAAATTTCATATTATAATTGTATTTGAAATAGTGCGATTATGAGGTGACACAATGTCTATCTAGATATTTATTTGAGTCTTAGTTTCAAGTCATGGCAAGAAGTCTTTTCCACGCTTATTTAACGTTTGCAGTATTTTTTTTTTGCCAAATTGCTTATCTTGATATGCATAATAATTTTGCGATGATACAGTAATTTGTTACATCGCAGACTTATTCAGCAACAAGTTTTACACAAGAATCTTTTTCACTGACATATTGAAATTTAGAAACTAGGTCAATTTGAATTAAGTCTTGATTTTGCTTAATCGGTAATCTAAATATATAGTATAACTTAAAGGTGACTGACTGACTGACTGACATAGTGATCTATCAACGCACAGCCCATACCACTGGACGGATTGGGCTGAAATTTGGCATGCAGGTAGATGTTATGACGTAGGCATCCGCTAAGAAAGGATTTTGCGAAATTCCCACGGGATCGGGATTTACACGGGAAAAACATCCCACGCGGGCGAAGCCGCTGGCACAAGCTAGTTTTATATAGATCTCGTCGGTTTAGGAGACATTTTTCCTCACGTTTGCGTAACAGGTCCTGGGTTTGATTCCCGTGTGGGGCTAAATGTTATTTGTATTTTCAGGTGTCGATTTTTTTTTTGTAGTTATACATGAAAATTAAATCTCTGCCTAATTCTGTAGGGAATCATCATCTACTTAGCATTTTCGAGATTATTTTGTAGTCGGCTTCCAGTCTAACTGAATGCAACTGATTACTAGTGTTTTAGATATCGCACACCTAGATCTAAAGAGAGCTAACTCAAAAATCTCAATTTTTGAGTTATACATACCATCGAATTCCTTAGGTACGTATAACTCAAAAATTGAGATTTTCGAGTTAGCTCTCCTTAGATCTAGGTGTGCGATATAGCGACTGCCTTAATTAATTGATGCACTCTCTCAATTGACTCACTCAAGTACTCAATTACTTAAGTCAAGTTGTTTAGGGTATATAGATGTTATATTGTGAAATATTCCAGTGGTTCCCAACCTTTGGTCTGCGGACCACTGGTGGTTCAGCGAAAGATTTAAAATATCAAACATACCAACTGAAAAGTTACATTGACGCAAACTACTTAAGTTTCTATCATAAATATTGTGTTTCTCTTAATTTCAAAAATTGTCTAGGCTTACTTATTTCGGGCACGCAGCAATTGCGGCGGTAAGTCCCCTCTTTGAGGAGTGGCTAGACCGGCGTCACGGCGTCCTGACCTACCGCATGACGCAGGTCCTCACCGGACACGGAAGTTTCGGGAGGTACCTGTGTCTGATGGGAAAGGAGGAAACGCCTGGGTGTCACCACTGCGAGGGTCGCCCTGAGGACACCGTAGAGCACACGGTGCAAGAGTGCCCCGCCTGAGCAGAGCACCGACGTGTCCTCACGGCGGCGATAGGCGGAGACCTCTCGCGCCCGGCATTGGTCGAGGCCATGCTGCGGGGCGAGAGGGAGTGGGAAGCGGTCGCCTCCTTCTGCGAAGCAGTCATGCTTCCGAAGGACGAGGCGGGCCGCGTGACGGAGAGGATGGCGTCCTCCCTCCAGCCCAGCCGCAGTGTTAGACGCCCACGGCGTCGGACGTCGGCCGACGATCTCCGGCCACCGTAGGCGCGGGCATGCGGACAGCGAGTAAAGGGCAACTCGCTGTCCGACCATGGACCATGCCCGTGTCGACGGCGCGTCGTGTTCCACGCGCGCCTCAAAGAGCGTCAGCAACATGACGAGGCCCCCTCTGCAGAGGGCCGAAGCCTGCCGGGGTCGTGGGACTCATCCCGTTACCGTGGCCCCGGTATGTAAAGGGTTATTGAAGGAACACCGTGGATTTTAGTCAGTAAAAGTCTGACAGTCCCTCCCACCCTGCCCGGAGTGGGAGGACTTATTTGATAATTTCACCACGTTAAAAAAAAGGCTTACTTATTTATTTATTTATATCTTTAGTTAAATTTTCTTCAGGATTTCTGGTCCCTGACAATATGGAAACCAAATTGTTCCTATATGAAATAAAGGTTGGGAACTGGATGACTTATTTTACGGTCTTGAAAAAATAGAGTATAATAGGTGAACGAAGTAGAAGCCTATGGCATAGATTAAAAAAAAAAAAACATTCTCGTGTATGGCTTCTTTTCCACTTACACAATACACCATATTATTTTCGAGACATAATGTCATCCAATATAGGTATATATTTTTCTTTAGACAGTAATGGAGGGAAATTACTCAGCTGGTGAGGTCAACCTTGAGCCATGCAGGCTTTCACTAAACACCTGCAATGTCCTGGGATTTCCCCATGAATGTTCAACCTTGGAATATAATATGTGTCTATGTGTTAGGAGCTCGTGGATAAATAATAACAACTTAAGAATCGATCTTTAAGGTTGAACAACGCTTAAAAATAAATTTGATATGATCAATAATTATAATTATTGTCCATTATTAGATAAGTTTTGGTCCACAATATTTGCACTCAATACTGTGTTTGTATGTATTTAGATATGCATACAGTACGGCCGTTCTAACTTGTCGAGCGTGAAGTTAGGCTCTGCGAACTTTAGCGCTTGTGCACTCGTACAAAAATAAAGGTTTAAAAAAATAAATGCCAATAACAGTTGTGAACAGGAATAACAACTGCTAATTGCATTTTTTTTTAAAACCTTTATTTTTGTACGAGTGCACAAGCGTTAAAGTTCGCAGAGCCTAACTTCACGTTCGCCAAGTTAGAACAGCCGAATTGTACCCTCTCTTAGATTGGAGGCTTGAGTCCCAGCTGTAGGAACCTTGTAGATTGATTATTATTTTATGTGTGTATGTTGTTTTTGTGTGTAAGGATCATAAGGAAATAAAATTCATTAAATAATTGTAATGTACACAATTTATTCATATCGTATAGAGTTTCTTATACAAAGATAATAAATTGTAAAATCCTCTTTCTCGGTCCGAATAATAAATAAATACTTAGTATACTTCCGTTCTCAGTCCTATCACATGCTCTTTAGAACAATATGAGGAGTTAACTTACAATACAACTCAAAATACTTGCGAACTAGCTTTCTTAGGATTCGATACATTTACAAAAGTTTATCTTGTGATTACCACGAGATCGCGACTCGCAACAACTCGGGAGTCTCCAATGCCTAGCATTTATATTCATTCCATTTTCAAAAGGAAACAATCGACACTCGAGTTGTTACGAGCCGAGAGGACCCGAAGTAGCGACCATGGTCTCCGAAAGATGAAATCGCCTTTTTCTTTATTTCTTTTTCTAACAAGTGTACAAAAATATTCCTTTAGGTAGCTATTTATAAAGGTAGGTATGTATTGTCAAAGGCACTGGTATTCTTAATTTTTTCTTGTTTATCAATACTTTCTGTTATTATAGGATTTAATGTAGAATCTATGCCTTACAAATTATTTGCGATTTCTCATCAGTTTACCAGAGGACCTGTCTTCTTTTTGGTTCAAAACTTAACGGGGCGATCCGAAATGAGAAATATTTATTAAATTTTTATAAATAACCATCTAAGTTGGACTTAAATTTACTTAGATCAAAACTTACATCTACTACTTATAAGAACATAGTCTTTAGCCATCGATTTTTTCACTATCGAGTCTTCGAAAAGATGAAACAGATCTACTTCTTTAACTTAATTACATATACATACATAGCTCATCACTAAAAATGCATTTTTTTATCCTATCACTGAGTAGACAAGTTTTATCTGTTCGAAAAGTCTGTAAACCGAACATAATTAGTCTCATTTTCATATGAAAGGGTCCAGGAGGCGCGTCTACGACTGCCACAACTTCTGCCTACCCTACACGAGTACATACTATACACCGACCACGACATACAACTACTAGGAAGGATTACAAATAGGCGTCGCGGCTTAGCCGCTTACAGCTGCACAATATGATACAAATATAATATTCATCTCTTTACAACGTGGTAACTTCATCTACTGGGAGGGGAGACAGTTTGTACGAGCGAGTCCGACGCGAGGGCGAGCGCGGGGCGCGGGGCGCGGGCGGGGCGGCTGCGCGGTCCAGGCGCAGGCGGCGGGCGCTCAGTGCTCGTGCGCGCGCGACTTGTTCTGGTGCATCATGTTCTTGAGGGTGGCCACCTCGGTGGCGAGCCGCGCCAGCTCCGCCTTCAGGTGCGCGTCCTCCTCCTCAGCCGCCAGCCGGTCCTCCGGCCGCTGGGGCCTGAACTCGGCTCCGATGGAGATCCCAGAGTCACGCTCGTCACTCGAGCCTTCCCCGTCCCATGAGGGCGAGGACCGGGGGCCAGGCTCCTGCTTTATGTGCTGGAGGGAGAGCAGGGCGCTGGCGACATCCTTGTCACCAAGATGTGATTTATGGCGAAGTTTAAGCGGCAGCCCATTGTTTTCAGGCGCGTACTGTTCGGCGGTCTCGTCTCCTGAGCCTGAGAGGGAGCTCAGCTCGTAGGGGGAGGGCACGCGGCGAGATCTTGACAGGTTGAGGACTGAACCCGGAGGTTCATAGTGTGCTGGGTGCGGGTAGTACGCCTCGGGGGCTGGTAGTCTCTCTTGGTAGGGCTCCGGCTGGCGTTGAGGCGGCGGCGATGGAGGAGACGCGGGCGGGGCCGGGGGTGGTGGCGGCGGTGCGGGGAACAGCGTGTTGGTGGTCAGCTTACTCCTCTTTGTGACGCAAAGGACCTGGTCACAAGTCGGAAGTGTAGCCAAAACCTGGTCTATGCTAATAAGGGTCTCCCCACAGATTCCGTATTTCTCCTTTATCGCATCAAGCTGTGCTTTGAGCACGTGGTTCTCCTTGGACAGCTCAACGACGCGTTGTTCCAGGACCATGTCATTGAAACGCCTCTTCTCGCGAGATCGCTTGGCGGCTTCGTTGTTCCTCCTACGACGGTCCCAGTAACCATCGTCTTTCTTGCTGTCGGGAATAAACTCCCTTTGTTTGCGCTGACCGAAGAATTCCTTGCGCTTATTTAATTCGAAGGATGAGTAGTCATTGGGATCGCCAGGGCTTCCCACGGGTCCCTGACTGTGGTCCATGGGGTAGGGGGACACGGACTGGCGGCCGCGGTTGGGCGGCGGCGCGCGGGAGGGGGGCGGTACAGGCCCCAGCCCCCCGCCACCCGCTCCGCACAGCAGTTGCTGCTGACTCAGGATGAACTCAGCAACCATGTTTCGGCGGACGTCGACTGGTCCGCACGAATTATCACTGTGGTTCTGAAACAAGCAAAAGGTTACGTTAGTTACAGTTTAAAATCAAATTCGCCAACCATTGCAGTTGTCTAAATAATGTCGCTGTTACAAAATCGGCCGGTTGCAAAAACTGAATGTCGCAAGATCCTTCCGCTGCAAAGTTGTTGCACGTGGATCACCTTTGTGAAATAATGTTGCCACATTTCAACGCTTTTTACTCCCTTCATGTTAGCCAAACTCATTAATAAGTCGGGTTTCTTAATTTTAGCGTGTTACAATGTTACCAATCAAATTTTAAGGTTACACCGGATTTCTTCCATTACAAAACTCGCTTCCTATTGCCGAACATTGATTTTTGCTAACATTACGATGAACATTTAAAAATAGAATGGTTGCAGAACGCTTTACAAATTCGAAGACGGTTGATTACACGACAAATTATACCAAGGTTGATTATCAAACTAAAGACGAATTTAGATCAGAATAGTATTTATATTTTGAAACAACCTTACCATGCTTGAAACACGTTACGAAGTTAGTAATTTTGATACATTGGGGTTAAACAATAACATTAGGTTTAGCGAGAATCACGTTGATTTAAACGTGTACTGAAATCTGCTGGATGCGATAATGTGGTGTGCCAAAATCATCGCACGATACAATGTCGTTCACCTTTATGTAACGCGACTATTCTCATTATGACAATTGATTTACATAAATCCATTTCATATTCGATTTATGGATAAAAGTGTGAATGCAGGAAGTGTAAAAAAATGTCCCAACACACATTGTTATCAAGTTTATTATACGAAACTAACAATGGTATGGATCATTTTGTAACTGCCTATTGTGGCGACTAAGTTTGATTGTTTTTCAATGATTTTAAAACAATGAGAGTTGCACTGGGTTGTGCACTGAAAAAAAGAATTGTCGTTCACGTTTGATAACACGCGGTTTTAAAATAGGCAACGTGAGAGTACTTTTTTTTAAAGAAAATTATACGTCTTTTCATAGCTTTTTCTTTGTATGTATAATGTGACAAAACATGTGTGCTCGATTTACAGATCAATCATCTGATTTGAATTTCGAATCTACTACTAAATAAATTTAAATTTCGAGCCGACATCCGTTGGTGTCATGCTTTTTTCATGTGGCAATTTTTTTACATGCAGTTTAGATTACTTACGCCAAAATGTTTTGTACCAAATTGCCAAAACTATGATTGACAGTTCTAGGAGAAGATATTTTCTTCTTCGTCATAAATCATGGCCGCTAAAGAGTAGGATTGTGATATTGATACGTTCCGTTCCACGACACGACAAGATCGGTGTCAGTAGGTCGGACCAGATGCGCTGGCGCCCCGTTATGCCGTCTAACTGTTCAAATAATTGCGCCAACTTTAATTGGCATACATTGTTATTGAAAAATGACAGTGGGATCTTTTTTGTTCTTAATTAAATTGGATTAAGGTTAAACAGTTTAAAATTGGGTTAATTTGAACTAGTTAGATCGTTATTATTTTTATTCATTTGTATTTGTGTACCGTTACTACAATAATATGTTAATGTACAGTTAGTTATAACTATTCAAATATTTTTTGTCGATTGCCCCGTTGAGTCCGCCCACTTTATCAGGTGTTAATTTAAAACAGTATTCGTGTTCGTAACACATGGGCAACACAAGTTTCGTCATAACTGTTAAACGGTTATTTGGAGCTAAAAACAAATAAACCTAGTTTAGTCTTGGTTTAAAGATGGCTGACCTTGTTGAGAATTGAAATGTCAAATTTTTGAATTTCGCTGTGGAACGAGCGATTTATTGGCGTTTAATACAGATTTTTATACCGTAAATTATGAAGTTTTTGCTCCATTTGCAAAGAGATTAACAGAAAAATGTTACCGCCCGTTACTCCGTTGACGCTTGGCGGCGCACAGACAGTTAAACACCGTTTCCAACCGAACTGTTACTATTTAGCATTGGTTATAAAAATATATGCATTGTTAACTTTTTGTCGTTACTTTTTAATAAGGAAATTTGTTTATGGCGCATTCTGTGTTGCTTTATGACTTCGGAGGTTCTATTATGGCATTTACGAGCTATTCTTGTGGCTATTTATGGTTAAGTACCATTTAATATCGCAAGAAGTTTATGTGACTAGAATTTATACGAGAACTTGACGTTTCTAACAAATTTTCGACTGTCGAATTAACCCAGCAACTGCAAACGACCCACAGCATGAACCGAACCCAACCTTGACTATCAAACACAAAATTTAACCGCTAAAACGATGACGACACACTAATAGCTGTTTCATAACAGTATTACGAGTTTTAGATGGCAGTGATGAGCATAAAAACCGTTTTTGGTTGTACCGTACAGTCAGTCCCAGTTTTCGGGTAACGGGCCGTGCCGCGAGAAAGTTCTTGATTAGTGATAACTGTCGATTGTCAAAACCCGGTGGATAGTAGTTAGCGACGTATTGTGCAACCGTTAGCCAACAGATTCGTCCGGCTTTGAGAGTGTTGGGAAAATTTCGGCTACGTTGAAAACATGCGATGAAATACCGATGTGTTTGCGATTGTAGTTGCCGTAACGGGAATGGAATGGAATTTGTAAAATGAGGACGATGTATAGTGTTATTTGATTATGAGTCTTCATTAGTAGTAGTTTGTCACGTTGCCGATAGGGCAGGACCTACGCAACACGACACGTGTCCGTAGGTCTCGGGACACGCTTCTTTCAAACACGTGTTGATCCCCTCTAGCTAAAAATAGAATAGTTTTACTGTCTACGGATTCGTATTTTCTAAACGCGTCACGTGCACACTGTATCTTTTATTTGTATTGGTTTTAGATCACGGGCTTTTACTATGGAAAATAATGTGCATTGGTTTAATGGATGGTTGTCGCATCTAAATCTATGAAAACTTGCCTGTTTTAATTTCTTAGAACAAAACACGATGTATAAATATGTTCGCATAGTTTATATTTAAATTATTTAGATACTAAGTCACGTGTCTAGAAAAAAAATCTAAAAAGGTTGCTATTATTTTATCAGACGCGTTTACTGTGTGTGAAGTATCATGCCGTTGAGTCACGATGCAAAGTCCTCCTATTTCACAAACACTGATATGGTTTACTTGCATATAGCATATTTTATTACAGTATTGCACAATTCTATTTACTATTAGGTATTATTATATTGTTTTGTTCCTATTGTAATTCCGCGAACGGTTACATAATAATGCAACTGCATATATTATCTGCGTCATAGACTATAGCACGTGCTAGGACACGAGGTTGTCTATTATTATGTCATTAGAACGACCATTTGAATTAGAAATAAGTTATTCTTTGGCGGTTATTGGAAATATCTGATAAGAATGCTATAAATAAACAAAATGATTCATATTGGATTACTGTGTACAAAATTTAAATAAATCTTTTTTAAACTCTTAATCGAAAGAAATCAACCTTTTATTTATGATAAATCTCTGTTTGTTTTTCACATGACCCCATCCGATATCTCTGCTCATCCTTATCAGCAATTAGTTAGTTAGTTGTTTTAGTTCTACGAATTCCGTTTATATGTTATTTTTGGCTCCGGTGGTGTTGGGGAACTCCATGTCAAAGTTCATTAAGGCAGCCCTGTGGAGCTGACCTTAGCGGCGTGATTGTCCTACCTGCATCACACGTGCCAGAGCGCGATCAGGTCACGCGGCCGGCAGCACGTGTGTTCTTGAACCTCACGTTGTGTTGCGTAACTAACCGACCCAAGCACGTTTGCTCCTCTCTACATAGTTATATAAACTGCAACGTGATCGAAGATACTGAAATTTAATTATTAATTGCCTTTAATGGTGTTGCCCTTGGCTTTGACAGTGGAGCTATTGTTTTGATGAAATACGTGGGCGAGTTTATGTGTATTTTCTTTTGTTCGTTTGTGCGGAAAATGTCTGTCACGCTGTTGCTTTACAAAATAAATTTTTACTCAGATGCCAAACAAAGTCAATGTCAATATGGACATCAACGGAAAACTAGAACTTAGAACTCAAAAAATGTGAAAGAAGGAAGCCATATAACTTAACGAATCGCAGCAAAGCCAAGTTTAACTGTAACGTTCGTGACGGTTTTGAAATAAATAACTGCGTTCTTGACCTTACTTTAAAAATGTATAATTGACGCCATCTTGGAAAAGTAGAGAAAGTAGTACAGCGGTAACTTTCCACGCGGTTGCCGCTTATTGCGCGGGAAAAGTGGGACGGCGGCCATATTTGATTTGACGCCAACTATGAAAATGATAGAATTATTTTTAACATTATAATTTCTTTGCTATTATACTGTTTGACGACACTTCTGTCTACTGTTTAGTTTAAAAAATTGAATAGAACTGTGAGAAACATCTTTATATTTTTCCGGAAGACGATTTGTTGAAAACCTAGCGAGAAATAGAAAACTGTTGCATAATTGACGTGACGTTCCTGTTGGCGCCAATGGTTCATTGTCTGTGGTTATGAATTATGTCAAGATGTGAATGTTTTGAAAACTTGCTAAACGCCGAGTCATATGTTATGTCTTAGAAGCGGTGTGTTGCCGTATCCACAAGTTATTTTGACTTAGAGGTCGTCTCCTGGATACGTTTCAGACATTTTAAAAACAGAAATGATGTATACTTGACCGATTTTTTGCGCGTAAGAGCTAATTAAAGGCGGGAGTGTTATTTCTGTACGGGGCGGCCTCTATCGGTCGGCTCACGATAATGGTTTGGTGTCAAGGTTACATTTCGTAACTCCGATTTATAAACGTGCCAAGGCCTTTCCGCTTTTCCGGTAGAAATTGTCTTTTAAAATAAAAGATAAGAATGATAACATGTGCTTGAGTGAATCAGTTTTTAAAACAAAGACAGACCTAGTTGTTTGGCCTTGCTCTATACCTGCTAATTGCTTCATTATTAAGAAACACTTAACCTATTTGCTTGCGCTAGATTCGTTGAATGTAGACGCTAGAGTTTCATAACAGGCCTAGTTCGCGGAAGTGTTGTAAGAGGAGTGCGATGTATTGTTATATTCTAAGGTCAGGCGGTGCAAGATACTATTTGGAAGTTATTATCGGCAGTTATAATATCGTATGTCATTATCATAAGTGACTCATGGGGATTCCCAGAAAAACAAATCGTATTTTGTCAGCCGAATAACAAAAACAGATCATTACGGACGCAGTAAGAATTTTCAGCATACGTTCCAGTTTCCTGCCGATCAGTTGCGTTGCGTCACATTCGTATCAGCGTTCAACTCATCAATCACTCGCATTTGGGAGCTGGTGTCCACACAATGGCCGCTTCACGATGGTCCACTTCACCGCAATTGGTCGTACACATTCACGTGCACATCACTAAGTAGGTTACAGTTACGCAGTCAGCGAGATAAAAAAAATAGGTCAAGTTATCTTTGCTTGTCCTCGCGCCGATGAAATTATCGCTCTTGTTATTGCGCGTAGAAAAATCTACTTACATAACCTGTACGTTGTATAAAAAGTATAATCCAGGCAAATATACCGAGGGTTACATCCCAATGTCGTTCATTTATAAGTTTGGTAACCCTGGCTGGAGTTTCTTTATCTTGCGCCAATATTTACAAAGCTTTTCGGTTAATTAGGTGACGGTCTTCGGAAACGGTGTCAGAATGTAATGTACATTTACCTATCAATGTGCGCGTTTAAAGAATGACTCAGCTGTGGTCAGACATCAATAAGTTCATGCCAATATGTGATTAAATAAGCGTGGCCTCACTGTCTTTAGTATTGCTTTCCGTTTAACCTTGCGCTTAGTTCCGTATTACATCACATACCTATAATGCAATTCGTGATAAATCTATTTACTAGTTAGTAACGCCTTTGTGTGCATTATTTACAGTCAGACGGTTAAATACATTTTTAGCCAAGGAAGTTTAGTTAACAGTACAGCGTGCTTTTGGTTCCGGCTTTGAAAACACACGTATTGCAACCTTCAATTGTTTTTAAAACTAAAATACGGGTACGAAACAGCCTTCGCTTGTTTTGCGACTTTTTACCATATCAAATATGTTCGGAGAGTTCGTTGAACTCGCGATTTTTTCCGAAGTCTCACGAAGTTTGTCGTGGGCTCGTTCGATTTTTGTGCTCTAAGTTTAATACGTGGTGTCTAGCACGTTATATTGCAGCCGATTGCGCAACACCCACCCTGTTACGTCATGTATCGGTGACCTTTACAGGGCGATCGATTGTTGCACTCGACTACTGCATGTAATGGAACAGGTGGCAGGGAGCGCGGGAGGGGTGGGAAACGAGACATATTGCGTTGTTTTTGGTCTTGTTTAGGTTTTTATGGTCTAAAGGTTGTTTGTATTTTTGTTGTTTGTTAAATAAGTACATCTTGAGGTAATGCGATTAAATAATTTTTTTTTTAATTTAGAAGAGCATGATTTAAATATTGTGGTATGTTTGTTATTATAAGAATTTTGATTATAACTTATTTAGAATATTTAAGTAATTTTAATCTGACAAATTTACTTCGAGAATTTATATTGCTCATGTAAAATTAAATTTCAATGTTTTAATTGCTTAAAATAAAATATTCGGTTTATCTATCGCAACTGAAACAATATCAAAACGCAATATTAGCGAAAAATCTAGTTTCCGTACATCCGCGGGCGAATGCACGCCGGATTGGAACCTTGAACCACTTGTGTAAAGCCCGATTTACACTTCAACAAGTACAGTAGCGAGTTAACTTGCGTCATCGGCGAGTTAAGTTGTTATTGTAGTTTGAACGGCAAAAGCGAGTTAAGTAGTAGTACATTAACAACTTAACCGCCAATGACGCAAGTTAACTCGCTACTGTACTTGTTGAAGTGTAAATCGGGCTTAAGCGACTCACAATGGCTTACGACAGAACCGTGCCTGGCAGCTTACGACACCAACCAACGCAATCCCGCAATTAATACCACTACACACCACATTTTGTACTTACAACTACAATTACAACATTTTGTCAAAAGAAAATAATATTTAAAAAATTGCAAAAATAACCGTTAGAGTCACGGTGACGTAGCACTTTTTAAAATCAGAATAATTATTAAATTAGATCGGTACCGTGTTTTGTCTTTGGTAATTCAATGTAGATAATCGTAACAGGATAGGACAAGTAAACAATTGTAAAAAGAGTTGTGTCGTACACAAACAGTGACGAAATTACCGAGGAAGCAGAAATGCAAACAAAAGAATGAAAACAAGGTGAAACGCCGAGGGCCGTCATTGAGAAACTTCAAGAACGTAAGAATTCAACAAATTATAATGATTAACTCTGCCGTTTTGGCACGCTTCTCGGGATATGAGTAAACAGATTTGGATGCGAAGTCAATGACTTTGTACTTACGAGGAAAAATGAATAATAATCTATGAAACATCTGCGCCAATATTCATAAATCTAGAGCTAATGTTTCTATAGAATTTCAAATTCAGTGAAAAAATTCCTGCGAAAATTCTATGTTCGAAGTAAAGGATTCATTTGTTTTTCCAAACGGCTACTTTAAATGCGCATTTTTCACAAACTTTCTTTTTCGGGTTGTGAAATATTGTTTGTTTTCATTAAAATTTTTAATTTTTTGATTCTATGATTAATTTTCAAACTTGCGATTTTTATGAAACTATATTTTTTTATAAATAGTTTATTTTACGTGCTATGAAGTTCTTATTTTTGTTTTGAGAATAGAGAAAATTTAACTAAGATGGTTTGGAAGGAAATGGAACATTTCAATTTAAATTGGACTTGTAATTTTTCAAAAATGTAAAGAAAATCCGACATTCAGTTTTTGCAAAATCCTGCCAAAATACACACAAAAAATCCATAAAGATACTTACAAAAATATTTGCGGTGTTTTCGCACTCCTTATCCGGAATTATCCAAATTGTGGGTACAATGTCATAATCCACTGAACAGTTATTCACAACGTTCCCGTTCACAGTTAGTTTTTAATAATATTCAGATGTAATAAAAAAATGTAACACTCCCACTTCACGTCCTAAATGATTTTTGTCACTATCACAATGTTTATTATGACGAAATATCCACTGCGTATGGCGCTGTGTAACTCCGCTCGCTTGGACACGTCTGTACTGGAAGCAGTCTACAGTGCGACTAAATTTTGTAGTGGGGTCGCGCGACTCCCAGCCTGCAACACGCACACATCCACGCCTGCACCTGTGTGCGTGTACCTGTGTCTGTGTGCTCAACTCGTGCTAGTGTGTGCACATTTACGTAACGCCGACGGTGTCCGTGTAATCACTTTAGCTGGTAATGCTGCTATTGAGTCAATGTATCCGATTTTTTTTAGCTAATTCGCTATTGAGTCATGTGTTTGTCGCCTTTTCGCGTTTTCCATGAAATAATTTAATCAATTGATAAGCGTTAGGTTTAGTTTTGGGCAATTATGTGGCGTAATTTAAACTGTAAGATTTAGACGGCTTGGTTAACATTACAATATGGTTGGGTAAATGTAAATTTTTAAATTGGTTCGATTACAGTGTACGTTTTCGTCATTTTAGTTTTGAAGTACCTATCTTGTATAGTTGAACAGAATGACTTTTGTTTTTTTATTATTATTTCTCAATAGTGTGTTCTATTTTGACGATTATCAGTAATCTTTCTTTGTTTTACCTTGTCAGAGCTATTTTTATTGGCGTACGTAAACAAGATTATGATAACAATTTGCGTAGTTGCGTTTTGTTTATTGTTTTGGGGTGCTACGCGCTACCACAGTGCGCTACGCCATCGCTATATCGGCCTGCAGAGATTGATACGATATTTTCATATTATAATTTATCATAGACTTCAGTCTTACGTCGAATAGCAAATTAGATAACTAGTCTATAACGTTTCCACGGTTGGTAAATAGGCCCTCTCTGTTAGAGAGACTGGCCTTAATACACGCTGGCCTAGTGCGGGTTGTTAGAAGCACAGAATACTGTAGAAGTCACATGTTTTTATATTTTTGTTCATAGGACATGCCGATTACCTTACGATGTTTTCCTTTACCGATGCGCGAGCTATGTTAATGATATAAAATTATAAGTTATACAATTGCCTGACTGGGTTGAAATTGGGCGTGGGAATTGCACGACCTGCAAATCGCAATTCGGGTCCGAAACCACTGGGCCATCATTGCTGTTAGAACTAGGTACTTTATAAAAAAAAAATTAAGTATAGTATGTTCAGACGAACTAATAATATTATGTCGTAACTTGTCTGGACTTTGTCCAGTGTCGACCTTTGTAAACAAGTCATGTTCCAACTAGATTGTTCCAATTAGATTACTCATTATTGTTACGTCAAAGTAGGGAACAGTTGCGAAACAGTCAAGAGTGAGTCGTGTCATCCATATTCACTTAATATCGGTCAATATAGAGGTGATTGTCTATGTTCTAAGGTTATTTCTTGTTATTGTATGCTGAAGTGTTTTCTTCACTGTGACTAATTGATTATGCTATCTTGTCTGCAGATTTAGACAAGATAAGTTAATATGATTCTAATATTTTTATGTGGTCGAGAAAAGAACCGGAACTATTTCGATTACGGTTTTTCCATGTATTCGAAGTTAGGATGTTGGAATAGGTAATGAGTTCTTGAAAATTATTTGCAGGGGAATTCTTTAAGCCATAGTAGTGTTTGGGTGAGTCATAGAGTTTAGTCGAATTTCAAGGGTCATTGAACCTCACCTTGATTGATTTATATTACGTTCTAAATAAGATAAGTAGTGGCTACAATATTTAGATACAATGAATCGATACTTCCTTACAATATAGTTAATTATATATTTATTCTTTAAAAAACATATAACAAGGGTCTTCTGTCCACAACTCATACATTTCTCAAATTATATAACATGTTATTTATCCTATAACTTCGGATAACCTGCTAATAAACTGAGGAAAAAAAATACACTTCCTATCTTCGATAACCACATGTTTTATTATCTATAGGTACTAATATAATAAAGCGGAAAAGTTTGTTTGTTTGTTTGATCGCGCTTACTTCGAAAGTACTGGGTGGATTTGGATGAGGAAGGTAAATAGGCTGCTTTTACCCGACTGCAAAAATGAGGGCTATGTTTTTATCGTGATGAAGAGCGAAACCCCGCAGACTGCTAGTATAAAAATAATGCAATAAACAAACAAACACACATAAAAAAATAATCTTGTCGAGACCTTGACATTGTCTACATTTTTCACGTGCGCGTTGTTTCTTAAGTTATTCATCGGTTTCTGAGAATTCAGGTTTCAAAACAGTGCGTTTTTTGTCATGTTTACCATAAATGCTAGACAATTTACTTGTAGGTTATCCTGTTCCCCATGTTTTCCGGCTGAAAAAAGTCACCTCTATATTTGACTTATGTAAATAACGACTCTAGTATTATTATCTAAGTACCTATACGAAAAATATAAAGTAGTTCAAACAATATTTGAAAAAACATACTGGCAGTGTGGGTAGTTGTAAATTTCACATTCTAGCAATCTTAATAACGGGAGTGATATTAAGATTTGAATGACGTTATTGGGACGCACGCTATTTCGAAAAAAATTGGTGGTACGCCAGTTCGAAAACACACCGCTGTATCGAATGACGTTGTCGCGAACACGCTTCAATTCGAAAAACTATGTGAATGGTACGCTAGTACGAAAGTCTTGGTATCGAAATCCAGTTCGATGCCCAGACAAATTCAGATTGGAATATACTATTCGCAACAGTGGATTTCGATAGCAAGACTTTTGTACTAGCGTACCATTCACACAGTTTTTCGAAATAGCGTGTTCGCGACAACGTCATTCGATATAGCGGTTTTCGACTTAATGTGTTTTCGAACTGGCGTACTACTCTTAATTTTTTTTTCAAAATAGCGTGCGTCGCAATAACGTCATTCGAATCTTCATATCACTCCCCTTAATAACACCTCTAAGCTAAATACGCTCGGTTCACGGCAAGAGTGTAATGGGTGGGGTTCGAACCTGCGACCTCTCGATCACAAGTCCGACACCTTAGCCGTTAGCCCATTGACGCTTCTATAGGTTTGACTTGCGCTTTGTAAATAAATCACAAACGCACTACTTACGAGTTGGAGGTGGTGAGTTCGAATCCACACACATTGCACTGCTTTCAAAGCGAACGGAAAACATCGTGAATTGTTTATTTTTTTATAATTGAGAATCAAAATTAAGTAATGTATTAATTATTATTTTTATAAATATGCCATTTAATTAATTTTGACATTATTTATCCCTTTAATAGCCACCATAGATAATAATAAATCACCTGTTTGTTGACCATAAAAGGTGATAAGAAATATGAGAGGTAATTATGAGGCTAGTTGTGATTGTCAATTTGTCAAATCATTCAATTGAACAGGTTTATATCCTACTAGTACTCACGCGGGGCTTCGCTCCCGTGAATTCTATCACGGTAAAAACATAACTCTCCTTTTTTGCAGTCGCGTAAAATGTAGCCTATAACCTTCCTCAAGCTTCAAGCTACTTCGATACCAAATTGCATCCAAATCCACTCAGTACTTTTGAAGATTACCGCGTTCAAGCAAACAAACAAACAAACAAACTTTTCCGCTTTATAATATTAAGTATAGATTTTAATATCCATAAACTAATTAAGAAATGATAAGAGACTACAAATGATGTTGATTTTGATTTTCTTAATGGCAAGGAAACAAATAACTTAGTAGGTATCTACATATTTGCGTAATGGTACCTAGTAGTATTTTTTGTCATGCTTATTATAAAGTCTAGGAGGGATTTAATCATTGACGGGGCCCGATATGGCCTTTGCCTGGCGGGATTGTGGGAATTTTCTAACGAGATACCGCGGACTCGGAACTTAAGGGCAGCTGAAGGAACAGGGTGGGTTTTTAGTCATTAGAAGTCTGACACTCCCTTCCCTTTCACACTCCATTCCCTTCCACCCACAGCTGGAGGAATCATTTGATAGTTTTACTAATGTACCGCAAAATTAGGTAACGTCATTGTTTTGAAGTAAAATCCATACACTGAAATTGTCCTAACTAGAATTCATCTAGCTACGGTAAAATTGAGGTCAATGATCTCGTGACATTCATTTTAACACCAAAAAATAATATAAAAAATGCTTGAAACAAGTAAATAATTAATAAATATGATATTTGTAGTCAATTAAAAACGATAGCTACACAATATTATCGCTACAATTTAGATATTCACGTAAAACAAAACTTTTGTCCAGTTTACGGGTCGTGCTCACTAGATGGCGTTGACAGTGGGTAAAGTTCGTATAAAAGTATGTTTCTTTGAATTGCTTAAAATACTAAAATGACTAAGTAATATTAAAAAGGCTTTGATAGCTTCTTTTATTGTATTCTATGACTATTTTGTAATTATATCATAATTTTGGGAATGTGTAAGATAAAAATTATGCAGTTTGCAACGTAGGTAAAAACTATTTTTTTTTTCGCTGTTCAAGTAGAATATTATACCCTACTAGATAGTTAGGGCAAAGTCCAAAGATACATTGTTGAAGGTATCGAGAATCTGCTGGATACATTATGCACAGGACCGGTTCATATAATGAATGACGTTTGGGGGAGACCCAAGTCCAACCGTGGAGGTTTAACTTGTTTCAACTAAACGATGACGATGATCAGCAAGAACAACAGTTTCTTCTTCTTTTTAATTACGATCACGAAAATAAATAAACTTAAAAAAATATAAACCTACTTCAAAACAAAAACGTAACTGCACTAAAAGCGAAAATAAATTTAATTAAATATTAAAGGAATGCGCACGAGACTTTCATTAAATGTCTAATTTCGTTTATAATAAGGGCAAGGTACCTACTCACCTGGTTGAAGTCGGTGCCACGGGTAATTTGAGTAAATTACATCATGATATTTACGGCAATGCGCCATCGTTACATGGTGGACATCCCATTTATACACATAAGAAATTTTGGGACGTACGGCTAAAGCCGGCTCTTCACGTTGTTTGTGCATGTTGGGTGTACTACATTCGCCACTGTGTTGGCCAACGTGAAGAGCCGGCTTAAGGAGTGAAATTCCCTGTCGGAGACTGTGTTTCCTGATAGCGATAACTTGGGGGTGATTAAGTCGGGAGTGAATAGTTGACTTCTTGTGAAGCGTGCTTCATCTTTGACCACATCATTGCTTACCATCAGCTGAGATGATGGTAAGCGCGAGTCAATTAACAATAAAAAAAATGTAGGTATGTATGTATCCAGTTTTCAAACTTGGATGATGTTATGTTCGGCAATGTATGATCGTCAACAATTTATGACAATGCTCTATAAGAAATATTCATCAGGTCAATGTCTTACTTGCCTATCCACAATGAAAGTTGTACTACAAAATGTTTACCTCTTATATTTGCACAGGCAACTTTTCATTCATAATTTTATTCGTAGTATTGCCAATTTGATTGCGGTCTAATATATTAAAACCATTTTTTTTACATAAATGTTATGTCTAGTCATTAGGTAGCGGAATTTGTATGACAATTCCTGCTCTGGAATATTTGTATGGCATGATGATGAAGTATGTTTTGAGGAGGAAAATGCGGTACATTTTATTTTTATTTCTTCTTAATCTAAAGAATTTTAACGCTCATGTGAGCTTTAAAATTCTTTAATCTATCTCATATATCGTACTAACTTTAATCTATCTTATTATTAATTCTTTAATTTCGAATTCGAGTTTATTAAATTCGAGCTCAATACTTAATCATATGAAATAGTTACTTGCTTCTGCCCAAGGTTTCAATCATGTTAAAAGTATTTTTCAGCAAAAAATGTAGTCTGAACCTCAAGTGTCACCCAGGAATAATGTAGCGATGATGTGGTCGAAGATGGAGCACGCTTACCTAGAAGTAGGTAATCTATTCACTCTTGACTTAATGATCCCCAAGTTATGGAAAAGAAAAGAACTCCGGCGGGAATTCCACTCCTTAGTAAATCTAGTGAGTTTAAAAATGTCAAAAGCAATATAAGTTAGCAATAACTGAAGGCCCTCTTTCCCATGATAAACGGTAATAACTCATACTGGTAGCTTAATCTGCCACCGCTGACGACATCAATCAAAATAAACTCCTGCGAAAAAAAAAGTCAGTTGACCTTCATGCAACAAAAGAAAAACAATCAATTACTCCGATATTCTCGAATATGGCGTCGCCAAAACCACACACAAACCAAAATAATGATATTGAAGGAAACACGTGAAGAGATCTATTATTAAAAATAATAATAGTCTCCATTAGAACCACGTGAATGACTGTCAATTAGTCTTATATAATAATAAAAAACCGGTTCTTGTTATGTAATAAAAGGTGATACGGCACCATGTTTTAAAAATGACGTCATCGTATGATATGATAGTTCGCGAATGTTAGGCTGGTATTCTTGGAAATTGCTCTATGGGAGATTCTTTTTTTGAATGCTGGATTGTGAGTCACTTTTGTTATGGTGTTGTGATATTACTATTTCATGGAACAGGGAAATTATTATAAAATGATATCATACTGAATCGTGATATCAGTATTAATGTTTATTTTGTAGAATTAAGTACTAGTAGCCACATCACATTCATTGCACATGTTTTATCGGAAATATATATAAAATAGTTCTTGGTATTATAATATTTTCTGCCTTGAAATATTAAAACTGTAAGATCTTTTCAAACACTTACCAAAACGCTACATAAATTAACAGCAATAATCGTCATTTTATAAAATATCTACTACTACTATCTAGACTACACTATAATACGTCATCGGACTACACAAGTTACGCTGTAACATTAAAAAAAAAACCATTTCATTCATATTATTTCCATTATCGGACGATACAAACGGCGATGCGCCTTATTACATGGTGGTCATCCTACCCGTACGTACAAAACATTTTCTTAATACTTTCATTGTGCGTACGGCTAAGAAGTGGAATTCCCTGCCGGAGTCTGTGTTTACCGATAGCTATAACCTCGGGATCTTTAAGTCAAGAGTGAATAGGTTACTTATAGGTAAGCGTGCTCCATCTTCGACCACATCATCGCTTACCATCAGGTGAGATGGTGGTCAAACGCGAGCCTATTATCATTAAAAAAGGAAACAAAATCAACGCCTCATTATACTATGTACCCATCCTTTGTCCTTCCATTACATCTCATCATTACTACAACATAGTAACGCTATGCAAGGCATGTAACAGGACTTGAATAAGACCCTACGACGGCTTATACAATAGGGCAGCGTCTACTATCAACAGTAAACAAATAGATATCAACAATATTAACAGGTCAATGGACAATAGAAATAATAGTTTACTAAATAACCATTTGTATGTTGTTTGCATGCCACAGCATTTGTTTCTTTTTAGTTATTATGTTAGGAGATTGGAATGTGCATTAGATATTATAAAACAATACGTTGAAAAATGCGTTGTTCCAAAGTAGTAGTGTTTCAATGCGTCAATTTCTTTGATTGTACGTCATTGTTAAAGTTGAAATGTCATTGTGAGATAGAATGGTTTGTTTGCTAGATTGAACAGGGTGGAATCTCGTTTAAAAAAATTAGGTGGATGAGGATTGGGAATGGGACCTTTGTCGAGGGCACGTCGTGTTCTACGCGCGCTTCAACTACTATAATTTCAATTATTTGGAATGCATTATTATAAGTTTTTTAACTGACAAGGTCACTAACAGTATTAATTTTTTTTTGTATAAGAATATAAAACGGGGAATTTACCATGTGTATTTATTGTTTCGCTGAAATATCATATTGATCACGGATGAACTGAAGTTATATATAATTTATCCTCTTCCTCATTCGTTTATTGTGATTGACACCGCTACCAATGTCACATTTATCATTCAAAACTTACCGTGTCTACTCGCGAACGTTTTTGGGCACTTTTACGGTTTTTACTCAATTGAACCACTGGATTCCAGGCCCTCAACAGTTGAAACCCATCCTCCAGGTTGTAGTTACATATATTATAATCCTACGTTTAGATATTAACCGTGCCAAACTCTTCCGTCCGCGGAATTTTCATTAAAAGGTGTACATAAAAATGTTTTGAGTCATGTTTGAGTGTATAGTATTTATATGGCTACAAACCTTGTATTTAGAATAAAATAAACGAATATATTTGCATTACCTACTGAAGGACGCGACATATATAGCACATTGGTGAAACCTTGAGCGTCTCTGATAACGTACGACATTGACTCATTCTTATGCAATATCGATTGATAAATTAATTTGTTTTATATTTATTTGAGTAGAATAGTAGGTCTGTCATTCACTCAACTGAATTATCTTAGAAGGTACCAGTCTGGGGATCGATGAAGAAGAAACTAAGGAATGTAAGATGCACAGGATTTGTATCATTAGAACTTAAAATGGGTTATTTAAAAAGTTTCCCATATTTTGGCACTGGTGCAAGCGCCATGATCACGGATGAACTGGAGTTATTGCGGGTGGATTTTTATCAGCAGACGGCCTTTAATATTCCACTCATATCTAATAACAATCAAACACACATATCATCACTACTCGGTATCCGTATGTCACTGCAGGGACCCAGCAGAATATCAGCGCTATGTATTTCCTACCTTGCACATGCTGAGTTGGGCACCCATTTGGTGCAAACACGACACACAGCGTACTCGTCTCGTTTAATGATTTTTTTGTTCAAAATAAAATTTCACTTTCTTTCATTAGGTTTGTTCCTATTGTACTTTTTATTCTATTTTTACGCGTTTTATGTAAATTGTATTTTGTGTCTCCTGTTGTATCAAACAAACCTTTTTTCTATATATCTAACTATCTACCCTCTCTATAGTATAGGATCTGTTGATGTGATCTAGTGGAGGTCTTTCAGCAGAGATGTAAGTGTGTATGAGATCATTAGGGTTCATCTCTTTGGGACCCTGACCTGGCAGCTTGGACCCTATTCCCGATTCCCATGGGGTACTATTTTTATTAAAATATAAAAAATAGTATGTAGGTATAGATGGAATAATAAAAAAGTGAATTTAATAAAGAAATAATTATGCAATGGAATGATAATTTCAATGATATAATTATTTATTTAATATATATTAATTTAATCTAATGAGTTATGTAACTAATGAATTATTTATTAATTCAATTTCTTATATTTTGGCATTTTTAGAATCATATTCGTATGGACGTGTTTACTATTTCTATACGGCTACCAACCAATTCAAGATCATTTTTACAGAAAAATAAATACCTACATGAGTGTACTCTGATCTAGTTTTTACTAAAATACAGAACAATCCAATCAATATTCATGTTCTCTTTACAAAACGAAGAACAGTTTTAAAAAAGAAATAATGCGATTATTAATCCATAAAACCTTCATGCAATAATACCATTTTATTTCTCAGCTGAAACGAATCTAGGGCAGCAGTAATCAAAGAGTCTGCCTTGAAACCGATAAGAGTATGTAAGAACGATAACAATGAACGAATTTATTTCCTCAATTTCGTGAATTTTATCAATCCGATAGAAATTTTAGCAGCTGTTAAAGTTTTTAACCGGTTATTTTTGTATCGACATACGAATTGATTGGTTTTATTGAAGAGCCTGTTGCTACATGATAGGTATCAGCAACAGAGCTGTCAACATCAGTGACGGGGCCTCATAGGGCCATTGCCTGCCGGGGTTTGCGGGAAAGTTTTAGCGAGATTCCACGGCCCGGGAACTTTAGGGTAGCAGAAGGAACAGGATGGGTTTTTAGTCAGTAGAAGTCTGATACACCCTTCCGCTTGACCGAGAGCGGGAGAAGTCAATCGATGACTTTCCCACCGAAAAAATAATAATAATAAAAAAAAGGTATCATCAACAGGTTAGTCTTCAAGGTTAAACAACGCTAGCCGATATTGGTTCGCGGAAGGGTGACCATTATGACACTATCGAGATTCCTTTGTACTTCGGAAACCAACCAAACCAAGTGACAGTCGTGACGGGTATTCGGGAGCCAGAAAACTTGACACGAGTCTTGCCTAAAAATCATGTTCCGCAGCTACCCGTTTGTGGAACTCAGCTGCGTTCAGCTAGATTGGAAGCATGTACCAGGTATGGCTTTTGGTTAGCCTTGAACACCGACGACGAGTTGCAAGTCTATCGGTTTTCTATCGGTTACATTTCGGGGAGTGTGCGATGGAATTACACAATCTAATTCCGTCAAGCCCGTTCCATCATCGGACTACCAGACAAACGGTGGCGATGCGCCATCGTTACATGGTGGACATCCCACCCATACGCACGAAACGTTTTGGGAATAATTTCATTGTGCGTACGGCTAAGGAGTGGAATTCCCTTTCGGAGTCTGTGTTTCGTGATCGCTATAATCTGGAAGTCTTTAAGTCAAGAGTGAATAGGTTACTTCTAGGCAAGCGTGCTCCATCTTCGACCACATCATCAGTTACCATCAGGTGAGATGGTGGTCAAACGCGAGCTTATTAATAAAAAAAAAAGCATAATGAGGAGATTGGATCTTGGGGAATAACATAAAATTTAATTTTTTAGTTGGTATTGAAACCGGGAAAATACATATGTATCAAAATTTTAATATTAGAACATTATTATCGCGTAGGTTGAGATCATTGCCCTAGAACAAAAATTTCGAAAACATGTGACATTCATCAACCGGCAATACCTGTGGGATGATGAAAGATCACATAAACGCAAGATTGGTGTCAGATTTTTCGGTTTCTGACTACCCGTAATGACTCAATGTTCTCCAAGAAACAGCTGGGACCAATAGGATACTTCTAGGTAAGCGTGCTCCATCTTCGACCACATCATCACTTACCATCAGGTGAGATGGTGGTCAAACGCGAACATATTATAAAAAATAAAAATAAAATAAAATGGTTTAGCGTTCTTTTCGAGGCAAGGAGCAATATTGATATGTCACGATGGGCACCCATCTACGCACTAACTCTTACCCAGTAGTAAAGGTTTCGCTTAAGTGTACAGACTACAGACCTTTGTAAATCTGTCAAATTTTACTAATCGAACATTAACATTCCACTATTGTGATAAGGTTGAAAATCTATTCAAGAAATTTGACAGATTGAGGTAGGTTGATGTGCTGGCGTCTGTACCTTAGTAAAATGAGGGTAGTTCGAGAATGAAATCCCAGAAAAAACAGTTCAAATATAATTAATACGAGTGTACAAAGGTGACGATTCACTTAGTATCTTATCTACTATTTATTTATAGCACAATTATGTCACATTGTGTTTACGATTCATACGAGTACGTTTCGCGATAATAGGTCATTTTTTTTTATATGCGCGGGCGCATGCAAAATATTTGTAACATGTCTGACAAACCGTCGCTGATTGGTTAGAATGGTCGTGACCCAAATAAGTATCGGAACGGGCGATAGAGATAAAAATAGAATATATTTGGATAGTGACATATTTATCTAGAATATTACGTCTGTGTTACATAAAGTTTTCTTTTTAGTTGTCATGACGATTGAAATATTGTATTGTATCTACAATAAACGGTCATGTGTTCTTAATCAACAAAAATATCTTTCCTTATCTTCTGCCCGCGGTTTTGTTTGCCCAAAATGTTATTTTAGCAAAATATGGTAATAGTAGCCTATGTCTTTCTGCAACCCTTGAGTAGTTCTCACTAAAAATCACTTCGATTGGTTGCTCCGTTCTGACATGAAAGTAAGACAAACACTTTCTCGCACTTATCGTAGCATGCATATTATGGATGGCAATTCCAATTTTTTAACGTAATCTTAATAATAATAAATAAACTTAGAAATAGTCTAACCGCCCTTGATACAAAAAGAAAAAAAAATCAGATGTTAGTTTATAAAATTTACATTAGCGCAATCCATACAAATCTAACTTCTTATAATTAATTAGTGAAAATCGTCAAGGCAGCACTGTCGCAGACATGCATACATACATACATAATTATGTAAAATCATGTTTTTGGACTACAACAATATTACGTAATAAAAAAAATCATGAAACTTTTGAAGCAGACTATAAAATTGACATTATAAAATTTCATTAAATTATTTGTTTACAACATTTAATTATATTTCGGGGATTATGCGATGGAATTACACAATTAATTCACCGAGCCCGTTCCATCGTTACATGGTGGACATCCCAGCACCGATACGCACAAAACGTTTTGGGATTATTGTGCCTACGGCTAAGGAGTGGAATACCCTGCCAGAATCTATATTTCCTGATCGCTATTACCTGGAAGTCTTTAAGTCAAGAGTGAATAGGTTACTTCTAGATAAAGGTGCTTCATCTTCGAACACATCATCGCTTACCATCAGGTGATATAATGATGCAGGTTAACCTTTGAGGTTGTTGGCTGATTAACCGTACTTGCTTGATGCGACCTTAAATTTCCAAACAGCCCTGGGTTAAGGTGTGGACATGCACAGCGAAGTTTTTTTTAATTATTTGAAAATATAATTTTTTGTATGCAGTTGTGTGTGTCTTTATCATAATAAATGTTTTTCAATTCAATTCAATATTTAACTTATAAATTAGGCGACTACACACGAAGGGCATTCCCTGTGGGGTACGGACCTCGGCTTGGACGTCAATAATAAAGTTTACTAAACGCAAAATGGCGTTTGATAAACTTGTATAATATAATTATTATGGGTATTTGATGGGACTGTCCAAACGAGATATTTATCACGCGGGACGACGCGGCCAAATTATCGAATTTGTTCACAGTGTTAAAAAAAGCGAATTCCACACAAACGATTTCAATACATACTCGTATATATGTATTTATAGCCATTAGTATGTTAACGGAAGCATGGGGCATTGACATGGCGATAATTTAGGTGAAAACTACATAAAGCATAAAGTATCTATGACGTCATGGTAAGCAATTTCACCCACTCAACACACTGTATGTGAGTCGTTTGTAGTGTAATATCTATTTTAGTTATTAATTTGGGGGCGAATGAATCTTTGAATAGACGACACGGTTAGAACAGTGGTTGAGGGATTGGCTGCTGTGCTGTGGGTCGTGGGTTCGATTTCAGCACCTAAACAAATGTTTGTATGGCACACAAATAGTTTTCTTAAAAAAAAAGATTTAGTACTAGCACTGTAGGAAGAATTCACATTACTAGCAACTTTATTAACCCCTCCAGCTAAGCTAAATATGATTCTAACTCGTAACTCGTGATCTTTTACTCGGGACTTTTGATCGAGTCCCACACCCATTAGACTTTTAATGCTTCAGTTGTATCGGGTTTGGGTGTTTGTAGAAATGCATTCATGGTACAAGGTTCTAGAGTGAGGCAATACTTAAAAAATAATTTATTTCGTACTAGCTGTTACGTGTAATTTCTTACGAATGAAAATTGAATACATTTTTCCGTGATAAAAAGAAGTCTTTGCTATGACATTTTTCGTCAAAATTACTTAGTCATTTTTGTGTTATTGAAACTCAAACATACAAACATGAACATTTATTTATTTTTTTAAAAGAGAACTAGCTAATCCCTCCGACTAAGCTAAATGTCTGGAGTGATTTCAATGGTATAATGAGTTGGGTTCAAACCGGCGACTTCTCCATCCAAGTCACCTAAGTCGCCGGCTATTGACGTTTGGAAAACTTCCAGCTATATAGAGTTAATAGTAATGTTAATAAATACAAATGGCCTATTACAAGTTTTCACCAGTAACTTTCACATTTATAATACAACTTCATTCGCATGTAATTTATTGTTATTCTTTGTGGATTCAATGAGAGCTTGTAGTACAAATAGACGAATGTTTTGCCGTAAACATAAAATTTCTAAACTGTCACATTTGCTGAAAGAATGACTCTTCTATAGAATCTCTCGGGTTTGTTACCACCGGTATCTGGCTTCATAATTCATTCAGAATTCATTTCTCGGAATATTATTACAGTGGTGTTAAATTTTATACATTACTTCGAACTTCATGCTGTAGTGTCTCTTATTTTATTATGATCCTAACTTCTACCCGCCGCGCGACTTCGAGCGCATGGGAGAGTCATTCCTAATTCCGGAATAAAAAGTAGTCTGTAAGTTATTCCAAGATGTCAGATTCAGATTCCGGTAACTTTATTTGCGCAAACATGAGTGTAGGTACATACAACCTTATTAAAAAAAAAAAAACAAAAATCAACTATTAACCAAATTTCTTTCAGATCCATTCAGTAGTTTTCGCATTTATAATATTAGTAAGATACGACTTTCCGATACCAGCAGCTTCCATTCAAAAACCATCACCTCACTACAATGGTTACGTATATTACTTACTTGTACTACGGTCATCAGTTTCCTGTCAAAAGAATTTTTTGTTTATTAATTTAGGTTTTCCAACAAAGTTCTAACAAACACACTTAGATGCTAAAATATGTTATGAAACTATAACACCTTGCGTTTCTCCTATTGTATAGGGGGACATCCTACGATTTGAGAAACTAAATTACACAATGGAATTACTAGTACTTAAACAAATAATTCAATCACAAGAAAATAAATAATTAAACTATCTCTAAAAAACATAAAAATTTCATGTATGGTATTATTACTAACAGGATAAAGTATGTGTTCCATAATAATAAGCAAGAAAAAAAAACAAGATTTTGTTAATGTTTTTATATCGAATAAGGTTTTGATCGTGGGCGTGCGTACCGTTTCAACGGAATATTTATGTATACCCGGACTTTTATATTCTATTCTATTTTTTGTTAATGGCAAGTGGAGCCGATGTCGACTATTCTGTTAATGTCTAAAGTAAATTGAAAAAGCAAGTGTGTATGATTAGAGACAGAATGGATTTAGAAAAGAAAAATGGTAAACTCAGAACAGGAACGGTAGTCTCTGTTTCTTCAATTGGTATAGTTGAACTTGTTGGGTTAGTACAGGACTGAAACAAACAAAGAATTAAAATACATAAATATTATAGTTGTTAAACGATTAGATAAATTATACCACAACCATACAGACAATGTTTGGTACTTCGGCTCACAGTTTTATATTGTTGTGACGGATGAAACTTATCAGCGCCACAAGCAGTTCTGGCGAAGGAAATGTTAGAAGGGAATAGAAGTTAATTAGAAGAGGGATCTTAAATTTCGGGAGACGACTATACAAATCTGAAGATGGGACGATATTTGGGCATTTAAAAAATATGAGGTCCAGTGTGCCTTCTTCCAGACCGCATTCGCATAGAGATGAGTCCCGAACACGGATTTTTTTAAAGGAACACAGGAGTGCAACAAAACCCCAAGCGGATTCTACAGAAGACGGAGATGATGGATTTCGACACCTTTTTGTACGTGTAGACCCAAGGTTTTGGCTTGACATATGGTTGCACTGCATAAAAGAATTTGCCTTTCTTCTTCCCAGTCGTGTTCCACTGCTGTTACCAAGTACTGTAAAGATACCCGGACTTTTAATTCGATGCAGTAGACTGACAGTTTCTGAGTTGTCAGATGATGACGACTACGAAATCGTGATGTAACTAAATTAATCGATTCAGGAATATAATCGAACAACGATGCAATGATTTTTTTTAAATAATATTGTGTGAATATAACAAAAATTAAAACGTGATTATAAAGGGGCGTGAAAAATAAAACGAATAGATCATGATAATATTTTGTATTTTTTGCAATAGGCCCGGTTTTTTTATTTTTTTTAATAAAAATAGGTTTGCGTTTGACCACCATCTCACCTGATGGTAAGTGATGATGTGGTCGAAGATGGAGCACGCTTACCTAAAAGTAACCTATTCACTCTTGACTTAAAGACTCCTAGGTTATAGCTATCGGGAAACACAGACTCCGGCAGGGAATTCCACTCCTTAGCCGTACGCACAATGAAGGTATTCCCAAAACGTTTTGTGCGTATAGGTGGGATATCCACCATGTAACGATGGCGCTTCGCCGTTTGTCTCGTAGTCCGATGATGGAACGGGCTTGGCGGAATTAGACTGTAATTCCATCGCACACTCCCCGAAATGTAACCGATAGAACCGCAGTGGTGCGTGGGCAGTCTTTTTAATAGTAATATCGTGCAATTTATTAAAATATTCATCACATGAAATATTTTAAAAAAGAGTGCCTTGTATTAAATTTGGTTAGATGGAATATTTTTAATAAAAATAGATTTATTTATAGTAAAATCTAATAACTACTTAAAAATAAAAGATAATAGTATACATTTTATCATGTATTTATATTTCTCATGATTAAAAATCGTTCCTTTATGATTCAAATTATTGAATCCATCACTATTAGGTTAAATAGGGTATCATTATTTTAGTAAATTACTCGCTTATGTCAGCTTACTGCATTGAATTAAAAGTCCGGGTATAGATACTAATTCAAACAGGAAAATATTATTAAGTAATACCCAAGTAATAGGTATTTTATGTAGTCTACTCGGAATCGGAAAACAGAATTTAGGTCATATTAAGCGCCATCAATTACATTTTAAACATTCCATTCGTTAGAAGGACTTAGCTTTGAGGATACTTCAAATTAAGTCATAATTTGTGGCTTCATTTCAGTATATGGAGCAGTTGTAGCCCTATGGTATAAGCACGACTTATTTCTATTACTGTCATTGTGCAATGTTAATTAATAATTAAAATTAATTTGTCTTGCGCAAATATGACCATGTTTCTGAATTTCGTACTAAGCTCAAATGGCTTCCTATTAGGTTTCGCCGGAATGTTCATTTACTTTCTCTGCTTTATAATGTGCTATTTAATCCTTTCACTCCTTTTTATCTTAAAGATCGTTTTCGGTTTCTCTGTGACACACATTCAAGGTCCTTGAGATCATCGGAAAATTTAGAGTTAAGTATCCGTATGCATTCCACTTCTTTCTTCGATAAATCTTTCACTATACAAGCGGCCCGCTTGTGGAATGCATTACCCATAGATGTGAGGCGTGCTCAAACATTATCTACGTTCAAAAGAATGGTGAAGGAGCATTACCTCTCACTATAATTTTTTCCCCTTCTTTCTCTATTATGAATTTGATATGTATTAATATATATTTATATATTATATTTTGTGGTATGTATTTTATATTATGATGTTTGGTTAGTATTATGTATGATGTTGTGTACTGACAGCCCTAAATCTATCTCCTATAATTTCTGTCCATCCAAAGGTTGTCTGTAAGAGATTGCCCTGTGCGATAAGACCGCCCATTGTACACTAGTTTTATCATTTTTATCCTTAAGTGTATTGTAAGGTGTACAATAAAGTATATAATAAATAATAATAAAATAAATAAATAAATTAGGAGCAGAAGCACGTTAAGCAGTCGGGGTCCTATCATTTGCTTTAACTCTTAAGAGGTTTGGACAATTATCTAAATGAAAGGAACGTTTAATGAAGTAGCCACAAGATATTCCACAACTCCACAACTTTTTCCACAACTTTTTTTTTTTTTTCACACAACGCCATCTAGTCCCAAACTAAGCAGAGCTTGTGGTATGGGTACTAGACAACTGATAAACATACATATATATTTCTAAATACATACATATCATAGATAAATTACACCCAGACAAAGAACAAATGACCGTGCTCATCACACAAACATTTGTCCTAGGTGGGAATCGAACCCACGACCTTGCGCACAGCAGTCAGGGCCACTGACCACTATACCAACGGGTCTGTCAAGATGGACAGATATTATTAAATCATCAATCAAATGAATCTTATCATGGTGGACATCCCACCCATACGCACAAAACGTTTTGGGAATACTTTCTTTGTATGATTAAGAAAAAGAGTCTATTTGCACAGAAGACAGAAAATTCGATGCCAGTCGTGCTTAAGACCAGGCTCTCTAAAATAATTTTCACGTAAGCTCCGCCCCCATGCACCCCGGTTAGGCCGTTGTGTACTAAACGCTAACACAGCAGTAATAAAGTTGAATTTCGCGTGCGCTCTTTCACCATGTTCGGGTTCGAAACTGACGTTGTGCGCTAAACGCTAACGCAGTAGTAATAAAGTTGAATTTTACGTGCGCTCTTTCACCATGTTCGGGTTCGAAACTGCCGTTTGTGCTAAACGCTAACGCAGCAGTAATAAAGTTGAATTTTACGTGCGTTCTTTCACCATGTTCGGGTTCGAAACTAAATGTTGTAAGTCTCAATTCTTATTTCGTTTATAACTAAAGTAATCATTGATCTGGAGCAAAAATATCTTATATTTGGATAATAAACTATATTTTCTTAATGTGATATATTTAATTTAATATAATATAATAATTTAGTTTTGATTAAATTTTGAATAATGTTTAAATAACACATGATTTTCGATTAAAAAATGAATCGAGCGAAAATGTTCCAATTACGTATTTGGTCTTAGACATGTAAAGAAAAAGATCTAATAAATTATATACAAAAGTTTCATTTTGATTGTATGCGTGATTGTTTCAGAATATGAATGCAAAGTTACATACAATTTAGGGAGCCTCCTCTTAAGGTTGTGGGGGTAAAACACTAATACTCAGCTGCATCCGTTTAGACTATAGTCGACCCCAACATAGTTGGGAAAAGGCTAAGTAGATGATGATGGCTAAATTCCATTGCGCCAGAACTACATTATGGGTCATTGACATTCTAATTTATAAAGACTATTAACCCTACTTTCCTCCGCACGTTGTTTTCATAACGCGAGACTTCTCATTTGTAGGTTATTGTGACATTGAACGTATTATCGGACGGATATCAGACGGGATTGATAACCAAAACAAAGGAATGTGCAGACAGACATGTTTGTGCAAACTTATCAGGAATTATCTAGACTAAAGAACAATTAAGGTATTCCCCCTGATATTTTAGTGGGTAGATCGCAAATATTATAATTGTGGCCACGTTTGGTTTTAGAATGATATGATTTGATTGTACCCGGGGCTAAACACAAATAAGTCGGGTATACTCCGTAGAAAATTTGAAAGGTATATTGTAATGCAAGTAATATTTGTAATTGCTCTTTTACTACCGATAAACCAGACGCTCTGTAGGTTACCATCCACATGGTTGATATTCCGTCTTGTCGTATTAAGCGTTTTTTCTCCATATGTATTGTGCGCACAGCCAAGATGTGGAACTCACTGCCGGCGTCTGTTTTCCTTAGCACTTATGACCTTTAAAGCAAGAGGAACAGGCATCTTCTGGGCTCGCTTGTTCCATTATAGACCTCATTTATCGCTTACCATCAGGCGTGATCGAGGTCAAGAGTGAACTCATCCGGGATAAAAAAAGAATTGAATCGTATATCCCTCGAAGAACTTGAAAAATAAGCTCAATTATGGGGTCATCGCGATCCGTTACTAAGCAATGAAGATTCCTGCATAATATACAACGTGTAACGGAAAAGGTATATACATACCAAGGGCACGGCTTCTTTGGATGATATCAAACGATATTGGAAGGGTTTCAACTCAAAATAAAATACTCTAAAAATTGATACCAAATTTTCGGTTTCGTAAGTTTCTTAAATTGAAATCATAACAATCGTGTCACCGCACTACGTAGGTCAATAACTTTCCACGTTACTTGCAAATATCACGATAAATCTCTTTTGTGATGTGCTTATTTCAATTTGAATAGTTCAGTTTCTGGTATCAATGTATTAAAAATTCTCATTACTTCCGAACATGTAGAGATAGGATTAATAAAACCCTTCCAATATCGTTTGATATCACCCAAAGAAGCCGTGCCCTTGGTATGTATATACCCTTTCCGATACACATTATATAGGCGCCTAAGGCTTGTAATATGTCATCGCAATATAACTAGAGCTAAAAGAACCGTTTTATTATTTCATAATAATAAATTAATCACCGACAGGAAAAAATATTATACATTGTTTTATTTCCTGCAAAAATTATAGCTCAGAATGATTTTGCATATTTATTTATTTATAATCATAGCAAAGCAGTGCATGTTTGAAAGGGGCATTTTTTGTTTGAGGTTGGCTGGAATTTGGGGGGAAAAGACAAGTTAATGTAGAATTTTCACCTCACTAAAACCATCTATATCAAGCTCAGGTTCGGTCGTGTATGGAGCTGTCATCTTTGGGATGGATCTGCCAAATACCAACTGGACATTCTTGAGTCTATCGCGAAGCGGGCCAAGAGACTCATTGGCAACGATGCACTGGTCGAGTCAAAGCTCCAGAGCCTTGAACATCGACGACGGGTTGCAAATCTATCGGTTTTCTATCGAGTGTGCGGTGTGTGTGAGTGGGAGTGTGCGATGGAATTACGCAATCTAATTCCGCCAAGCCCGTTCCATCTTCGGACCACAAGACAAACGACGATGCACCATCGTTACATGGTGGAAATCCCACCCATACGCACAAAACGTTTTGGGAATACTTTCATTATGCGGTAACTGTTGGTGATAGTTGGGGTCACGGATGTCACTTGCTGGGGGCTTGTTGACCTCTGTGGGATTACTACTATTCTTTAGTTACGTAGGAACTTTGGACATCCCTGCCTGATTGCTCCAATCGTTGCAAGCCCAACAGCTTAGCGTGAATTCCTCGCTTCGATTTCAGAGAATATTCTCGCTTTATATTTTACTAACTATACTCAATGATCACAAAATTACTGCATATATCTTGTTAAAATTTGACATAGGTTTTATTTCAAATTGTAGGCTCATAACTCAATAACTACGCATCGTGGTACAGTACTTCTCTGAAGCTAAATCTTCTATATAACCTGTATATAAATTATAAACTGGAAATATAATATATGATATTTTATTATATATAACTAGCTGTTGCTCGCGACTTCGTTGGCGTCGGAGATTTTTCCCGTGTAAATCCCAATCCCGTGGGAAATTCCAAAAATCCTTTATTAGTGCTTAGTAATCGGTGTGCGCAACATGTTTGAGATTTAAAAAGCCTAGCAACCACAAAACAGGCGATCAAGAATGCCCTGCTAAAAAAATGGCTGAGACGAGATACATCAATTCCATTGATTACAATGACGACACATGAAATCGCCGTTTTGATCGCATACGTTCTTTTTAATATTTTGCATTGTTTACTCATTTTGCATTTATTTTTAACTTTACATATAACACATAAAAATATCATAGGTAATTATGAATTCTTTAAATTTTTGACTTGGCTGACATGACAGTAAAAAGTAAATATGACCTAGTTTTTGTGTTATGTATTAGACATAATTTTATAATTTAGTTGTGTGTAGTTCATAAGTTATATACTAAGTATTTGTTTAAGAAATTTTAGTTGATATTTATGTCAGCACTAGAGTGATTTACCTGAGATACAGGTTTATTTTAACCCAGTTCAGGTAGAATTATATATTTATTATATACCTTTAGTTCTAAGGCCCTAATATAAATACTTTGTACATTAATTAGTTCAATAAACAATTTCAATTTCTACACACCCCAAGGAACATACATGCCAAATTTCAGCTTCCTGTGCCCAGTAGTTTCGGCTGTGCGTTGTCTATCAGTCAGTCAGTAACGGAAGCATTTTATATATATTGATTATATAAATACATGTGTTACATGATGGACTTCCCCCCCATACACACAAAATGTTTTGGGAATACCTTCATTGTGCGTACAGCTAAGGAGTGGAATGCCCTGCCAGAGTCTGTGTTTCATGATCGCTATTATCTGGGAGTCCTTAAGTCAAGAGTGAATAGGGTACTGCTAGGCAAGCGTGCTCCATCTTCGACCACATCCTCACTTACCATCAGGTGAGATATCAGACAAACGATAAGGGATGTGCCGTAACAGGCGATGCACAGAGGGAGCTCCGGAGTAGCATCAGCAAACATAGCTTGTCTGATAATAATGGACGAGTTTTTTTTTTATATTAGGTGTCTCACCCGCTCTGGGTGGAGCGGAAGAGAGTGTCAGACTTCTACTGACTAAAAACCGACCTTGTTCCTTCAGTTGCTCTTATGGTTCTGGACCGCGGTATCTCGTTACAACATTTCCGTAGCCCCAGCAGGTAATGGCCCTATAGGGTCCCGACAATGCTGCTGACTGCGCTTTGAGTCCTACCTGCCTTTATGCCGGCGGGGATTTCGGCGTGTTAGGCGTCGGACGGTTGACTCCACGGCTGGGAAAGGGCTCTCTGGTATTGGCTACTGGTACTGTGCGAGTCCCATATGAGATCCATGACCATCCGATACATCTTTACAGAAGTTTTCTAAGACTGCTTTATACGTTGACGTGGTCATCACTTCTGGAAATTGCTTTTTGGAGACGACATAGAAAAAATCACAGAAACTGTTCCGTATTACATTTTGAACGAGGGGGCTCGTTATTATATCGTTGGGGGTCTAAACTACAAAATCTACAAGGTCAAAATAACAACTTATTCCATAATTATTATAATCTTTTTTTTCCGGGTGAGAAAATCTCTTTTTTCACCCTGTTCCTTCAGTTAAGTGGCCATTAAGTTCCGGGGCCGAGGTATCTCGTTAGAACATTTCCGCAACCCCGGCTCTATATTATTGTATCCTAGCGACAAAATTATGCGCTGTAGTTATGTTAGTGAGCTCTTCTTCTCCGAATATTCTATATAATAAAATCCTTACAAACGGTTGCCTAAATAACAGTGGATCGGATGCCGAGTATTTCCAAGAATTTTCCTTAAAATATGTAGTCAGCATACGATTTATATTTATTATGGTATGGCTAGTGATACCAGTGACACTGTTTTTTAAACCGCTTGGCATTTCCGGCGATCTGTTGGAGGTTACATCACCGCAGTCATTTGGCTATTGTGTGGTTATAAATAAATTAAATTGAAGAAGCTTCTCAGTAAAATATTGTTAGTAGACTAAGTATTGGACTTATTTACACTGCTTGTACAAAGGTACAAAGGACGGATTTCATGCCGTAGGCATTCTCTACCACTCAACCAAGGCTGGTGAAGAGATTGCGTGGCAGCCTGGCAGGTGTAACGTGGTGTAATCTATTTAAATAAAAATAAATGTTGATCCTGTATGCGTTGTTAAACCATCGTATCGACCAAATTGTGTTGAAACAGTGGCCAAAAACATGCATGAAACTTTGAAGAGGCACAAGCGAATATCTGGACCAAAAGCTCCACTGGTGCTAGTGCGAAATCGTAGGACAGATTACTTATGTTTTGTACTTATTTGAGGCTAATTTTGCTTGTGGTAGAGTTATTGCGAAGTGTGAAGTATCGGGGGATATTTAAGGCCCGCACGATGATGGGATTTATCATGAGTGTGTTGTGAAAGAAGAATAATGCTATTATACCTGCATAAATTTTGTTTCTTTCTGACATCAGGATCATGCTGGCTCTAAAGACAGTGAATATTTTAAGAAGACCGAAACATCTCCTTATTCAGGGGTTCAGCAAAATTACAAAATTAGTCTTAATTAAACTATGTAAGTCTTACAATGTTAATGCTTGTATAAGGATTAATCCTGTATTACAGGTGGAAGGAGCTCCAACAAACATTACAATTTAAAGTAAATAGATGAGACTTACCAGAACTCGTTAACAGAACTAGTGGTTTACTTCAGTCAGAGGCTAAGTATTGCCATACAACGTGGCAACGCCGCCAGTCTCCTTTGCAAATTACAAACCAACAACGTTGAAACAATTTATTTTTTATTTTTTTATGTTTACATTACATTAAATAGGTTTTATAAAACTATACATGAAATAAAAATACAGCAGTGGATTTAGTTTTGATAGAAGTATGAAATTAAGCACAGTTAAAGTTTACATGAAGAAAGATTGCAGGAAGCTAATATTTTTTATAATAAACCTTTTGAGATGTATTAAATTATGGTTAAATTTCGATAATTGGGTAACAAGTAGTATACGTAAGTACGCAATATAAGAGCTACCTGCGCAATATACACAATACCGTGTCATACTTAACGGTATATGACTACATCAGGCACATGAGTACCCAAATCCCCCAAATATAGTAACAGGTACCTAACCTTTGCATGTGCGCATATACAAGGAGAATCAGGGTATATGTACGTGATAGTTAGCATGTGATACATTTAAGATATACCAGGATATGTGGTACGTTTTTTTTTCTGGGTAGGAAAATTATCGAATAACTTTTTTTTATTGAAAATAGGTTCGCATTTGACCACCGTCACACCTGATGGAAAGTGATGATGTGGTCGAAGATGGAGCACGCTCACCCAAAAGTAACCTATTCACTCTTGACTTAAAGTCTCCCAGGTTCAGCTATCGGGAAACACAGTCTCTGGTAGGGAATTCCAATCCTTAGCCGTACGCACAATGAAGGTATTCCTAAAACGTTTTGTGCGTATGGGTGGAATGTCCACCATGTAACGATGGCGCTTCGCCGTTTGTCTCGTGGTCCGATGATGGAACGGGCTTGGCGGAATTAGATTGTGTAATTCCATCGAACACTCCCAGAAATGTAACTGATAGAAAACCGATAGACTTACAACTCGTCATCGATGTTCAAGGCTCTGGAGCTTTGACTCGACCAGTGCATCGTTCCCAATGAGTCTCTTGGCCCGCTTCTCGATAGACTCAAGCGCGCCCAGTTGGTATTTGGCAGATCCATCCCAAAGATGAGAGCAGTAATCCATACACGACCGAACCTGGGCTTGATACAAATTGAGCAGCTGTTCCGGTGTGAAGTACCGTCTCACCTTGGCTAGGATTCCCAACTTTTTTGATGCTAACTGACTTCTCCCGCTGTGGGTTAAACGGAAGTGAGTGTCAGACCTCTACTGACTAAAAACCCACCCTATTCCTTCAACTGCCTTTAAGTTCCGGGGCTGCGGTATTTCGTTAGAACCTTCCCGCAACCTTGGGCAATTGTCAATGGCTAAGGTGTCCGACTTGTGATCGGTCGCGGGTTCGAGCCCCGCCTAGTACACTATGGCATTGTCGTGAACCCACTCCAGGCACAAGTATATAAAGCTTACTTCAAGTTGTTAACAAGATTTCTAGTAATGTGAATTCTACTCTCATAGCCAGTCTCTTTAAAAAAAGAATCTATAAACCCATCGTGCTATTTAAATACATTGTATAAAAAAACCGATAAGAACTTTCCTACGTAGTGTAATTTCTTACTAAGCTGTAATATGAAAGAATACAATATTTAGGGCTGCTTTAAAAGTACACAGCACAAATGCCACCAGGAAATGTAGTACATAAAATTAATAGTATATAACCCCGAATTATACATTTGGTTGCTTATCACTACTAGAGCGTTGCAACCTTCCGTGATATGATGGGACGAAGCTAGCGTGAATCCGTCGTGAAAACCGGACCCTACTATTCGTCCTTTAGACATAGCTTCGACATCGGGATGCATTATCACTCAGATGGAAATAAAAGATGGTGCAGCTAGTTAAGCCGAGTGTTGAAGAATATTTATGTGTTCCCACAGCCCCAGCCGCTAATAATCATAATCTTTATTCTCTCACCACAATATATGTACAATTTTACAGTTATTAGGGACACATTTTATACAAGAAACATTGTTTTAGACTGCGCCTAGATTGTGCCTAAACTAGGCCCGGTCTGATGGCCTAGGTATTTCAGGACACCAGGTCTCCACCCTTTGGGTTAACATTTCAAGTGCTCTATATTTAGTGATCAGGAGTCGCTTTATAATTTACATGACGTTTACAATCTAAGAAACAAATTAATAAAATAAAACAAATGTTAAAGTGTGCGGGAAAAACGGGTAAGAAATGTCAAATAATGTAAATGTGTTATATGGCCAGTTTTATGGCCAGTTTACACCCAGTTTCTGATCATGGAATCCAGTTAGTTGTAACTATTTTGCGAACTGTTCAGCATGTTTTTCCATTTGGTAGTAATATTAATCCATTTGGTACTAAGTAGATCAATCGGAATACCCACCTACCAACTGAATTTAATTATTTTATTTTTAAAAGTCATTAGACTTTTCCCGTAGGGGCGGGCTTGGTAGGAGCGAGTTGGAATCTGACACTACCTGTTAGATTTCTGACTAAAAATCCACCCTGTTCCTGCAGTTGCCATTATGTACCGGGGTCGCGGTATCTCGTTAGAACACTCCCTCAACTACCAGAAATAGCTATCTAACCATATGTGTAATCGGCTCGTTGACTGAAATACAATTATATAATAACAGAAATACACAAACATAAATTTCTAGACTATTCAAAGATAATTTCGTCTTGATGGTTACTAAATAAAAACATTATATACAACGTGTAACGGAAACCCCATATCTATCCTAAAGGACTGAAGATAACATCTGGTATGGAGTGTCTATGCAAAGTTTCAGCTTAAAATATGTGACACACAGAATTGACCCCAAATTATTGGTTTCATATGTTTCTTGAATACCGGTATTAACAAACGTGTCACAGCACTATGAGGGTCATCACTTTCCACGTCACTTGCCAATAAAATAATAATTCTCTTCGTTCTTCTTAATTTGAAAAATTCGGTCTCTGGTATCAATGTATTGAAATTTCTAATAAGCTCCACACATGTAGACATAGGATTACAAAACCCTTGCCATATCGTTTGTTATCATCCAAAGAAACCGTGCACTTGGTATGTATATACCCTTTAAATTACACGTTGTATATACATTATAATCATTTGGAATGTATTGTTTACGATATATTATCAATGGAATAAATGAAACAAAATAATAAATTTTCCTCGAGTTCTAAGCCTGCTTGGTTATAATTTTGCACAGGAAGAATGATAGAGGGTTTAGGTAGAGAAAGAGATAAGAAATGAGGAGGTACCTATATGTAGATTACGTGCGGCAAATCACGTAGCTAACTAGAAATTGGGAAAGTAAAAGTATTTTATTATGTATTGTTATTTACCCTATCATCTAGCATCTTACAGTGATTATGTTTCGTGATTGTAGTAGCTAAGACAGTTTACACGTTTCTTCGAGACTCGGCGACCTTCAATGACTCGATATTTTTCTGATACCTAATGGTAAGATCTGATATCAGATAGTCAGATAGTCTTCTTTCTGATAGTAGCCTCTGAGTTAGACTACATAAAAAAAACGTTACGCCCCTGCTGGTTTTCTTTTTTTTTGTATCTCTGCCAGTTTCATTGCAATATCTGGTATCTGACTGTTATGACAGGACCTCTATCTCACCTGATGGTAATCGATGATGTGGTCGAAGATGAAGCACGCTTGCCTAGAAGTAACTTATTCACTCTTGACTTAAAGATCCCCAGGTTATAGCTATCAGGTAATACGGACTCTGGCATTCCACTTCTTAGCTGTACTGGCTGTTCGAACAATAAAAGTATTTCCAAAACGTTTTGTGTGTATTGAGGGGATGTAACGATGCCGCTGTAGTCCGACGATGGAACGGGTTTGGTGGAATTAGATTGTGCAATTCCATCGCACACTCCCCGAAATGTAACCAATACAAATATATTAACGCTTGTATTTATATAGAAGATTTAGCTTATGAGAAGTATGGTCCTACGATGCATAGTTATCGAGGTATGAGCCTACAATTTGGAATAAAGCCTATGTCTTATTCCAGTCTATAGTTTTATTCGTGTGTCAAATTTCAAATTCATGCAGTAATTTTGGGATGATTAAGTGTAGTTAGTAAAATATAAAGCGAGAATGTTCTCTGAAATCCAACCGAGGAATTCACTCTAAACTGTTGAGCTTGCAACGATTGGAGCCAGGCAAGAATGATCAAATGTTCCTACGTCACTACAGAATAGTATTGACCCCACAGAGGTGAACAAGCCCCCAGAAAGAGACATCCATGAATCCAACTATCACCAACAGTTACCGTAGAGACAACTTCTACCAAACTAAAGATAAGTCCATAGTGACGTATATTATGTAATGTCAGATAGTTAGTCTTTTGTTTAAACAATGAGTAAGTGAGAGATTCGCTATCGGGATGCGTGATCGAGTCATGTATTTTACGTTGAGAGGACATGCGTTTGCTTTTATGTGAGTGTTTACGTGTTATTTAATTGATTTCTAGAAAAAACTTTTTTGCAAAAAAATAAAACCGACTTCCATATCAAAACACTACAAAGCCAAAAATAATTTTAATTTCGGTAGTCGGTGTTATTGGTTTTGTATTTTCTTTTTTTTTCACACCGCCTTCCGAAATTAAAATTATTTTTGGCTTTGTAGTGTTTTGATATGGAAGTCGGTTTTATTTTTTTGCAAAAAAGTTTTTATTTTCACGGTTTTTAGTGGGTCAATTTGTAATTAATCTAGTTATAAAAGCCAAAATGTCAACTACAAAAAACTAAAAACGCGCGAACAAAAAACACAATATAGAGTAACCGAAAAGATCATCAATGTAAATATTTTTTTTTAGACTTTTGTTGATTTTTCAGAAACGGCTTGTTCGATGTCGATAAAATTTTCATGGGACCATTTGGGAAGTATACCCTTTCCAACAAAAAAAGAATTTTTCAAATCGGTTGGCGAGCGACGGAGCTATGCCCGAACAAACATAAAAAAAAACAAACAAACATCCGAATTGAGAACCTCCTCCTTTTTCAGAAGTCGGTTAAAAAAGGAGGTTGAATGTAAACAGGCTTGATGTTTCAGAAGATTCAAAGCATGCACATTTTCCTTTGGAAAGGAGTGGGCCACACCATGATGGTTGACACTTGACCATTGTGGGCCAGCTTAGTCTAGGTAGAGGTTAGAATATTACCGCCGAATTAATATGTTTAAAACATTTTGTCGGTATGGTGATTTTGGAAAGTGGTTTCTTCCTTTAAAGCATTTTTAACAGAATATTGTTTTTTTACAGAAAATAATGAATAAATATTTATAACAGGGTTCTGTGTTCATACACTATTATAAGTCTTTATTCATTATTTTACTATATTATTGAATAACAATATAAAAGGGGGTGTGTATAGTTATATCGATGACATAACGAACAAATTTATATATCTGTTATCAAAGATACGTTAATGTCGACGACGTTACCTCATGATATGTTATCAATATAATATAAGATTGCGTTGAAAAACAAAGTTGTTACAAGCGAAAACAAAAGATTTGAATAATTTCGAGATTAAATTAATCTATTAATTGCCAAATATCCGAATGCATTTTATCTTTTCCTTCAATTTTAATGAGGAAAGAGATAAAGGATTTCATATTATGAGGAAAATCTGATGTTTCTATTTAGATTTTAAGGTTTTATTATTTTAAGTAACCTTCATACTCAACTGTTTAAGGCAGGTTGTTCTTTCGTCAGCGATTAACGAGATGCCAGTCGAGCTAGCATTTGAAAACGAGTTGGCGAGCAGCGAGTATGTAGTTCCGATAGTTTGTTGCTGGGCTATCATCTGGTTGGTTTTTCTCAGCGTCAGTTCTGACCGCCAAACGATCATCGCTGAAGAAGTATGTTGGCGATCGCCGCGCTCTCTTTACAAAGTTAAGAGTGACATCACCGGAGCGGCATGGTGGCCCCTGGTGAAACGAGCTGCGTGCGTTGCTGAATCTCGAGCCGGACGTAAACATTGATAAGATGGAATCAAACTTCACCATGGGACAAAAGCGTTCTCATGGACAATGGAAGTGTGGTGACGATTGTTAGGACTGCATGGGTACTCTTCGGGAGACCTTCGTAAGAGAAGGTCGATCTAGATTTCTGTTCCTTTGTCTTGTTAAAAAGTAATATATTGTTATATTGTTATTACAGTGGTCTTAATTAATACAAAGTGAATTAACTAAGTACATAATAATATAGAGTTTACAAGTATTATCTTAGATGAATAACTCTTGTCGCGGGCAGTGTAATCAGACAGCCATCCACTATTAATATTATGCACGTTTTAATTTACACGGAATGTATATCTATTGTAAGTTTCTTGAGCGAGAAAATAGCCGACAGTTAGTCGCTTGCTCGCCGGCCGTTGTGGGTCAACTGTCTAACGATATTGAAATGTATTTTTAACCGACTTCTAAAAAAGGAGGAGGTTCTCAATTCGGATGTTTGTTTGTTTTTTTTTTTATGTTTGTTCAGGCATATCTCCGTCGCTTGCCAACCGATTTGAAAAGTTCTTTTTTTGTTGGAAAGGGTATACTTTCCAAATGGTTCCATGAAAATTTTATCGAAATCGGACACGCCGTTTCTGAAAAATAGACAAAAGTCTGAAAAAAATATTTACATAGACGATCTTTTCGTTTACTCTGCTGATGAAGGTGATAAGTAGTCGACATTTTGGCTTTTGTAACTAGATTAATTAAAACTGATCCACTAAAAAGCGCGAAAATAAAAACTTTTTTGCAAAAAATAAAACCGACTTCCATATCAAAACGCTACAAAGCCAAAAATAATTTTAATTTCGGAAGGCGGTGTGAAAAAAAAGAAAATACAAAACCAATAACACCGACTACCGAAATTAAATTATTTTTGGCTTTGTAGCGTTTTGATATGGAAGTCGGTTTTATTTTTTGCAAAAAAGTTTTTTTACCAGACTTATACAAAAGGTGGGCATTTTTTCACTAGTGTAATTACCATTCTGTAGTAATAGCATAGTAAGGTACGATTTACGAATCAATTAATATCGTACAAGTGTTACAATATTGACGTCACACGAAATCACTCGAAGAAACCTATGACTAAAACAACTCTAGAATTTTATCTATGTATATAATCGTGCCATAATCTTGTACCAAGAAGAACTAACATTACGTCAGGATTATATAATAAACAAAACGTATTACATAAGGCGGAATAACTAACCGCTTCATCGCGTCAGTGACATTCAGAATAAAAAACAAATTCCAAGATGGCCGCGCATCAGCTTTGGCGCCAAGTGAGTCATTCAGTTCTGATGAATCAAATAGAAGAAAATTATTTGTGTAAACAGTTCTTCGTAGTTATTTTATGTAGTACGTTTAGTTTTTTTCTCTATTGAGTCATAGTATGAGCTTTCACGAAGTTGGAAATGTTGATGCGTCGGCCACTTTCTTGTAAAAGTCGTGGGTCGTTTCTTCTTAACATAAATACACATTAATTAGTAAGTGAATGTCAAAAAGTGTGTCGTTGACATGTGTGGTCTTGCATTGACAGGTGACTTAAATCAAAGACAAAAACAAGAATACCGAACGCTGATTAATTTTAATTAGGAATTTAAATGACACAAACATTCAGTTATTTAAGGATTTAAACTACGTGGGTCTTATTGGATATGTATGTATGTGGTTGTGTGTATGTATAACTGTATTTTATGTGAGCAATTTTTTATTTTTTATCTACGGACTTATCTGATAATATTTTTTTTTAAAAATAGGTAACTGTTAAAGAAGATGAATCAAGGAAAAAATGTGGGATTCATTCAGGTCCATAAACTTTATTTTCGCAGTCTGGGGAAACCTTCAAAAGACGTTCTGTTTTTGGAGATACGGTTTATTGGTTTTATCTCAATTCAGTACACAACATCAGCACGTGGAAGGATAGGTTTCTCTTCTTGTGTTGTTAGTGACTAGGGTACTCTAACTGATCCAAGAGTTGTAACGTCTGACATACATTTTTTATTTTATTTCAGCTGAAATATAATAACTGCATTCGGTTCATATTTAATTTTTTAATAATTAATTTAAGGAAATATGACCATGTCTCAAGTTTCAGGTCTGAGCTTAAATGGATGACCATTCGTCAGAGGAGAAGTTTGAACTCTCCCAGCCCACCTTCTTATCTAATATCTCACTTTCAATTTCTATGTTCTTCACACAATAAGAATCTACGTTCATCCAATAATCTTCTCTTACTCTGTCCTTCTCATACTTCTGACTTTGTTCATTCTTCTTTTCATATCCAGTCCATTCTCCTCTGGAATGCGCTTCCTCTCGAGGTCAGGACGGCTGACAATCGCTACGCGTTTAAAAAGAAATTGCGGATCCACTTTTTTCACCAATAAGCAGAATTTCCATATTTAATTTTCATTTGCTTCTTAAGTATATATGTATGTATATGTATTTATATAAGTATTTATTCATATATATTATTTATGTAGATTTCTATTTTATGATATTTCGATTATATGATATTAGGTTTTTTTGTTTTATCACTATTATTATAATTATTTTTCCAATATAATGTTCACGTACATATTGCACCTTCCACTCTATCTCTTCACCACTCATGGTTGACTGGTAGAGAATGCCTACGGCATTAAGTCCGCCTTTGTACCTATGTGCATAACGTGTAAATAAATAAATAAATAAATATATACCTTCACTACTGGACATAGAGGTCTCCAGAATATTTCTGTTCGATAGTTCCTCTACTTCCTTATGGACCCACTAGATCCTCGTAAGGCCTTCTAATAGACGTTAGTTGACCGTTGCAATGTTAAAATTGAATTGAGTGCTACCTTTTTTTCGGTGGGAAAATCATATAATGATTCCTCCCACTCTGGTTGGAGAGGAAGGGAGTGTCAGACTTCTCTGACTAAATGCCCACCCTCTTCAACTGCCCTTATTTTCCAGGGCCACGGTATCTTGTTAGAACTTTCCCTCAAGTCCGGCAAATTGAGTCCTATCTGAAAGCTAGGTTCATCTTTGCAATTTATCAAATCAAGATTTTAGGATAATCTTTTTTCAATCCCTCAATTTTACATAGATACTTCTATGTAAAATTAAGGGATTGAAAAAAATTTTTAGCAAAAAATAAAACCGACTTCCATATCAAAACACTGCAAAGCCAAAAATAACTTCAATTTCGGTAGTCGGTGTTATTGGTTTTATTTTGATCTGGTTACAAAAGCCAAAATGTCAACTATTTATCAACTTTTACAAAATATTGCTTTTCCCAATGCAGAGCCGTTAATTCTTGAGGAGTTCTCCTAGTACTTCATCATCAGCTCTACTTCACCATATGCATTGTGACGAGCATAACGTGCTTAACATCCATATTCAAGTAATCGAATCGCAGTCCACGAAATAGTTATTATTGAGTAGTTTCGGTGGCCATCTGTGGTCTTCATCATCAGTTCCACTTCCCCAAATGGTGCTTTTTGAGAGCAACTGCACAAGGTATTATAAGAAATACACAAAACGCTATAGGTGTGCCTATAATATTTGAAGAGTTCCCTCGATTACTCCAGTATCCCATCATCAGATCCTGATTTCATAACAATGGAACCAACTAGAAAGTATACCCTTTCAAACGAAAAAGAATTTTCCAAATTGGTGCAGCCGTCTTTGAGTTATGAGGTAACATACATTTTAAAAAAAGTTCAAGACGAACTGAGAACCTCTTCCTTTTTTTGAAGTCGGTTGAAAATACAGTTCAAAACAAAATACCTAAGAGGTGCTTCGTTATAGTCAAAGTTTAAAAGGTGTGCTAAATAAAAACGTGATAAGTTTTGATCAAAGTCCAAAAAACAACGCTTTGATTACATTATCTGCGGAGATTCAATTGCGAAGACAGGTTTTTACGTAGGTCTTGAATTAGTCATGCCAATCGAATCTGATGCTAAACTGTTCGGAAAAAAGGCCATGATTCAGAAAAATACATTCTCTTTGGAACATTTTTTCATTAATCTCTTTGGGTATAGTGATGACTCATCGAAGTTTTTCGATTTATGACGTAGTGTCTGACTGCAAAGCAGTGCTTTTTATTTTGACGTCATATTATCTTTCAAGTTATTGGTCTGATTCAATTGCTTAGTCATCTTTTACGACGCGGAAATGTAGAGTACCCAGTTGGTCCGATCACGAATTAGCTAGCTAATCCGTCATGATTGACCTCATCCCAGTTTTAGCTGGTAATGGAAACTACAATCATTTATCCGGACTTAGACGAGTCTTGGATAAATGATTGGTTTGGGTTTATTGGTGACAATCCCGTATCCTCCGATAAGGGGTTCCTTTCTACTCGACTGCAAAGGAAGGGTTATGTTTTTTTTTCATGTACTTTTTAAAATAAAAGTGTGCTTGTTTCTTGCATTTCAGTTGAGCAGTCGGGTTTTTTAAACTTTTTTAAATTCATAATATAAAAAAAAAACAATAATCATTAATAAAAAAAAGTTAATAATTAATCATTTAGCCTTATTTGTCCCCACTGCAGAGACACAGTCTCCCTCTCTATGAGGGGAATTCTAGTTTCTACATATTGCTGTGTCTAACAGGGTCCATAATTGTTCCTTTTATCTTTAAGACTATAAAATCTACTGTATATACATAGTGGAAAAGAAATAAATGAATAATTCATAAAACAAAAGAAATCCATGTCTTAGGATTGATGGATGTGAAACATACCATACCAAACAGGATTCGAGTGGGGAACGATCCAATTCCTCTGACAAGGAAGACCTTTATTTGGAAACAGTCTGCCATACTATGCCTACCCGTGAGTGTCGAAGGTGTGAGTGATCCTAAGGAGATTGCTAACCTATTTGGTAGATCCTTTCGAGTCACATCTCCCCTAGGTGCGTCGTCTGATGGGTCGGAGGTTTTTGTTGGAACCAGAGATATGCCTACCAGATTCACAGCCAAGGAAATAGCTAATGCTATAAGGGATCTGAAGAGGGGAAAGTCACCCGGTCATGACAGTTTGAGCGTTGAGCATCTTCGTTATGCAGGTAAACACTTACCGAGAGTATTAGCAATGTTGTTCTGTTTTTGTACAAGTCATTCGTATCTTCCAGATAATTTACTAAAAACTATAGTTACACCTGTTATAAAAAACAAGACTGGAGATTCGAGTGATAAAAACAACTACAGACCTATTTCCCTGGCTACTATATTTGCTAAGGTACTGGACAGTCTGATTGATCGGCAGCTGGATAAGCATTTCACCTCCCACGACGCCCAGTTTGGGTTTAAGCCACATTTATCCACGGAAACAGCTATCCTCTGTCTCAAGCACACTGTTCAGTACTACACATCTAGAAAAACGCCTGTGTATGCATGTTTCCTGGATTTATCCAAGGCCTTTGACCTGGTGTCATATGACTGCCTATGGAAGAAGTTGACACAGAATACGGATCTACCAAGAGATGTAGTTCAGTTACTAAAGTACTGGTACAATAATCAGTCCAACAGTGTAAAATGGGGGGGAGCCTTGTCGGATGCATACAGGTTGGAATGCGGGGTGAGACAGGGAGGCCTTAGCTCACCTAAGCTTTTCAACTTGTATGTAAACGAACTGATGTGTGAACTCAGCAATACCAATATCGGGTGTTCCATTGATGGGCAATGCGTTAATAACATCAGCTATGCGGATGATATGGTATTGCTGAGCCCATCCATCAGCGCGCTTAGGAGGCTACTTCGTATATGTGAGGACTATGCGGTGGCTCATGGTCTTAGGTACAACGCGACTAAAAGTGAGCTTTTAGTTTTTAAAGCCGGTAACAAATGTTACGATACAGTCCCACCAATCACCTTAGGGGGCGCGTTGCTCACCAGAGTCAAGCGGTTCAAGTACCTGGGACACTGGGTCACCGATGACCTGTCCGACGATTTGGATGTAGAACGGGAGCGCAGCAGCTACGAGCTAGCATGTTACACCTCACGGCCAATGGGCCGTGAGGTGTAACATGCTAGCTCGTAGGTTTGCACGATGTACTGATGACGTAAAGATCATATTGTTTAGAGCGTACTGTCAGTCTCTGTACACGTGCGCCCTATGGGTCAATTACACTAAACGCTCCTACAATGCTCTGCGAGTCCAATACAATAATGCTTTCAGGGTAATGTTGGGGCTACCGCGCTTTTGCAGTGCGTCGGGGATGTTTGCGAAGGCAGGTGTGCCTGATTTTTTTGCATTAATACGGTCGCGTATAGCATCCTTGATGCGGCGAGTGCGCGATAGCTCCAACAGCCTGATAGTTGTCGTCGCCGGCAGGATGAATAGTCCAATAATGTGGCACTGGATGACGACTCACAGAGCGTCATTCACATACATTAAATAATTACTTTTTCTTCTAATTTGTCTTGTTATTATTGTATTTTATATATATTTTAAATTTGTGTGTTTATTTTTTGTTTATGTGTAAATGTGTCTCCATATGGACTTTGGTCTGAAAATAAAGTATTATATTATTATTATTATTATAATCAACTTTATAATCATTACAAATTTTACATGTATATCAACCATCTAAGACAGGTAATAAAGAAAGAAGACCAGACTATCAGTTTAACTTTTGACGAGTCCCGTTGAAACGATTCAACTTTTTGATTAATTTCTGCTAAATCAGAAGGTTTATCTTTTAATCAGAAAATCCTAACAGCGCTGACACAGAGAAAGCATAATGTGTCCGATGAGTTGGGACTTTATTGGCTGGTTTGGCATTGAAGGCGATGATTGTATGTTTGTTGCTTACAATATTAATAAAATTACCTTATCTATACTGATATCATAAAGCGGAAAAGATTGTTTATTTGTTTAATCTTTGAAGGTACAGGATGGATTTGGATGAAATTTGGTATCTTAGTAATCTTGAAGCTTGAGGAAGGTTATAGGCTACTTTTTAACCGACTTCGAAAAATGAGGGTTATGTGTTCTTCGTGAGCCCCGCTCGTCTACTAGTAATAATATAAATAAAATTAAAGTTTCTGTTTGTGATTTCCGAAATCAACCGTGTGTTTGAAATTAACCGTGTTTTATCAAGAGCTTATAATTTTATTTACACGAAACTAAAACACAAACTAACACATTTAAAAATGTTGTCTGTCTATCTGTTCGGGCCTATATCTGGAACGGCGATTTTATTGGAATAAAGAGGAACAGGAGGTTATAATCTTATAGGGTAATTCTGATCCCGGTGTTCTCACAGGATTGGAAATATAGCGGGAAAATAGCTAGAGGTACCATAGATAGTCAGAAATAAAATCCGTGTACAAGTAGCTACTAGAAAATAATCCTTATCAGTAATATATCTGACTTATTTCAAAAAATTTCTCGCGTCGGCATCAACCACTTGATGACAAATACGTGCCGATTAGGTTTATCGAATTGTAAACGATAAAAAAAAACAATAATAAGTTATTTCGTAATAACTTTGTCACGTTCTTTCATTCGTAACAGGATGTCGAAGAAAACCGTTTGATTATAAATATTTATGGGTATTTTAGTATGTGAAATGTTGTAAAACATATCCGGTGTAGTTACAACATAGTTCTGAACAGAGGATAATTTTCTGCTTTTTTACCTATTTATATCAGACACTATTTCTTTGTTTCGGCGGGAAAATTATCATATGAGTCCTCTCACTCTGGGCGGAGCGGAGAGTAGTGTCAGACTTCTACTGACTTAAAAGCCTGCCTTTTACCTTCAAATGCCCTTGTGGTCCGGGCCGCGGTATCTCGTTAGAACATATAATGACCCTATCGAGATCTGTTGACTGCTTTTTGAGGCGCGCATGGGACACGAAACGGTGAGGTACCCCTGCTCGCCCTCCCCCCCAAGCCTGCAAAAATAATTAAAAACCAGATTTACCCATTTTTTAATCACGAACACTTGGATATCCCTAATTAAGTATAAAATAAGAACTTCAGTAGTCATGTTTACAGTTGTTTCAATGTAGATAACATATAATTATATACCTGGGATTTCCAAGATATAGGCGCCGCCTAGTTTTGATACTATTGACATCCCTGTTAACTAATTAAACATTGTTTTGTTACAGACTACAATCACAGTATAATAATGGACAGTATAGAAACTAAGCCTAGTTGACGACATAATTACCTACGCTCCATTGAAGCAATTGGGTTGTCACTTTTAATGATTTTAGTACTGTTTTTTTTTTTTCACATTTTTGTTCTGTAATGATGAATCCATCGAATTCAAATAACTACCTAGCTTACAAATACAATTTAAATAGGTAATCTCATGGCCATCTTGATGGTGCTAAAAACGATAGTGCTGTCAAAACTGACTGTGAATCCAAGTTTGCGGCTGCAACAGGTATCAATTTTTTCGTAATGGGTGTCGTTTTCATGGTATTAGAGGGTGCTAAAAACGATAGTGCTGTCAAAGCGTGAATCCAAGATGGCGGCTGCAACAGGTATCAATTTTGAAAATTGTTACTGTTACAGCCGCCATCTTTGATTCACATTTTGTTACAACTATTGCACTATCGGCTTTAAATATCATCATAACCTTCGCATTCTGGATTTATAAGTAATAAGATCGCGAATTCATTATGATCGCGGACTTATAATTCGATAACGATTATAAGTATAACAATAACAATGAATAAATAATTCTTATCTTTCAAAATCAGCAGGAAGTTTGAAATACGATAGCTCCGGTTTTGTTGATGCCGAGTTCAAACAGCCGTACACAACGCAATTCGTTCGTGGCATTTTCGGATATAAAAAAATTTAAACGTGACCACTCGTCTTGACGCGGCACGCACTACTGAGAGCACCGCAACGGGCGTTTAGAAGTCTCGTCGGTGCGCATGTTTGTGTGAGTATGCTGTTTCCAGCGTTTGTAGGTAGATTCCGTACTGTCTGTCTATTATTTTTATACTGTGCTACAATGTACCCGTAACTTAATTATTAAGGTTAAGAAATTCTGTAACTAAGGTTCAATAAATTTAGTCTTATTCTTATTTCTACAAATAAGGTGATTATATATTGATAAATATTTAAAATGCATCAGCCATACTTTTATGAGAAAACTAAATATCTTATCAATGTTTATTCACAGATTCTCAGTGATATCGATTGTTATTTTTATCAATGACTCCTTTAAAAACAATAAAGAAGATCTGTGTGTAAATTTCAGATGTTAATAAATGTCTAGGTTATCACCTCTCCTTGTTGTGATTACCTAAGCACTCACCAGAAAAGTGATTCCACAGCGGGACATTATCTGGAAATTAATTATAATCTAAGTTGAAGATAATTTAATCGATTCAAATGACTTTTAACTGTATTTCGTTTTTTATTTTCTTTTGTTTTGAAAGACGAAAATTTTTAAAAGACCGTAGGTACCTACTACTATTTACAATACACGCCTAGTTTGTCTAGCATCCGCCATTTGGAATATCCTAGCGACTCCCTCACGTCCTAGAAATTAAATTCATAACGTAGGTTCGAAACCTGTCAAGTAATTCCGTTCATAGGAGATAGCAAAATGACCATCGTTATCCAAGTTATCCTGTAAACGCAAACGCACAAGCGTTTCCGTTTACAGGATAACTTCAACAAAATAGGCCAAATATCCCATAACGTCATACATAAGTGGGTGTGATGGTACTATGGGGTTGCCCCATGATGTGAACTAAACTTGTTACAGAGAGTTAAAATACTTTAGTTGTTTGGTACAGGAAGACAAAGCTAATGGCGGCTTGGAAACTCTCCGCGAGTCGTTGCGTAGATAAATTTGACTACGTTTACGGTGGTTAGGGATACTGCGTAGCAAAGCAAATATTCACTGTCTGAAGTTTGTTTCATTGTCATCATTTCACACCTTTACAGAATAATAGAAACGGGTTATATAGGATAAGATTTTGCCCGCAAAAGTTGGAATCAATAATTTATCAGAGTTGGAGTCGAACCTTCGAAACATTTGAACATTTGAGTTTAAATATTGATCAGCAAATTCTTAATTTAAATAGAAATCACTCAAACCTTGATGGGCAGAGAATGCCCAGGGCGCGGGCGGCTGGCATTTTATACCTATTCTCGCAGTCAATGTTATAGATTTCTCATACATTAGTATAGTTTTCGGGCATTTTTGCTTGGTAGGTCACTCCTTCTTCCCTTTTTAACCGACTTTTGAAAAAGGAGGAGGTTCTCAATTCGGATGTTTGTTTGTTTTTTTTATGTTTGTTCGGGCATAGCTCCGTCGCTCGCCAACCGATTTGAAAAATTCTTTTTTTGTTGTAAAGGGTATACTTTCCAAATGGTCCCATGATAATTTTATCGACATCGAACAAGCCGTTTCTGAAAAATCAACAAAAGTCTAAAAAAAATATTTACATTGATGACCTTTTCGGTTACTCTATATTGTGTTTTTTGTTCGCGCGTTTTTAGTTTTTTGTAGTTGACATTTTGGCTTTTATAACTAGATTAATTACAAATTGACCCACTAAAAAGCGCGAAAATAAAAACTTTTTTGCAAAAAAATAAAACCGACTTCCATATCAAAACACTACAAAGCCAAAAATAATTTTAATTTCGGAAGGCGGTGTGAAAAAAAAGAAAATACAAAACCAATAACACCGACTACCGAAATTAAAATTATTTTTGGCTTTGTAGTGTTTTGATATGGAAGTCGGTTTTATTTTTTTGCAAAAAAGTTTTTATATACCCATCAGGAAGTCGAGACGGTCGGCCATTTTGGGGGACTGTCTTCATGGTACACTTTTGCCGTTCAAATAAGGCTGATTTTCAGTCTAGTAATGTTTATAAATGAACTTTTGTTGCTTAATAATATTTTTTATAAAATGCATTGCCTCGCTTTAGAAATTTCTTCTGCATGATGAGTGCATTTTTTTCAGACTTCCAGTGTCGAAACAACTATTTGTAGGTCATAAAATATTTTTTTTTAAGCTTATATATTACATACCTATAGTCTTAGCTACTTGCTAATGTATGTGTAAATGTAGCTTTATATCGGTGAAATAATTTTTGTTTTTATTTGTAGCTTTTAAATTTATCCATTATAAACAAAGAAAAACAAATCTTTCCTCTTTATTATATTAGTTTGTAAACCAAGGGATCATTGTGTCAGTTGATAACAGTTGATAATATGTCACGGTTTAGTAAGGCCTGTATAAGAAACACTTTTTATAAAAAAATTGAACCGACATCCAAAAAATACTGCGAACTGAAAAATTACAACTGAGATTTTTTTTTTTTGATAAAATCTTTTTATTTCCCGCTAGGTAATCAAACGACTGGTAATTCCAGTAAATATGCTTCTCGTAAGAGAAAACGGCGTCGAATTGAAACTGAGAATGAAAAACGATTCTATTTTTCGTCTTTTTATTATTCGTGGTACACCTGGAAAGTGCATACAGTTACAATTCCATCAAGCCCAAACATAGATAAGATACATTGTCTTGTTATGGAGTTCCGGTGCCTGTCTCTTGGATTCATCATCAGATCTGATAGTAGAATGGTTCTTATTGAACGCAAATGCTTGTTTTAGAAAATACCAAAATTGCTTTTCGTTTTTCTATAAAATTTGAAGAGTTCCCTCGATTTCGCCAAAATACCATCATCAGATCCCGACTTGGTGACTATGAAACCAATTGAAAACATAGGCTTTGAAACAAAAAAAAAAAGAATTTTCCAAATCGGTTCGTAAATGACGGAGTTATGCGCGAACAAAAAACGCAATGCAGAGTAAATGAAAAGGTCAATGTAGATTTTTTTAGATTTTTGTTGATTTTTCAGAAACGGCTTGTCCGATTTCGATAAAATTTTCATGGGACCATTTGGAAAGTATATTCTTTTCAACAAAAAAAAAATATTTTTCAAATCTCTTGAAACATCCGAATTGAGAACCTCCTCCTTTTTAACCGACATCTAAAAAAGGAGGAGGTTCTCAATTCGGATTTTTGTTAGTTTTTTTTTTATGTTTGTTCGGGCATAGCTCCGTCGCTTGCCAACCGATTTGAAAAATTCTTTTTTGTTGAAAAGGGTATACTTCCCAAATGGTCCCATGAAAATTTTATCGTAATCGGAAAAGCCGTTTCTGAAAAATCAACAAAAGTCTAAAAAAAGTATTTACTTTGATGATCTTTTCGTTTACTCTGCATTGCGTTTTTCGTTCGCGCATAACTCCGTCATTTACGAACCGATTTGGAAAATTCATTGACCCACTAAAAAGCGCGAAAATAAAAACTTTTTTGCAAAAAATAAAACCGACATCCATATAAAAATACTACAAAGCCAAAAATAATTTTAATTTCGGAAGGCGGTGTGAAAAAAAAGAAAATACAAAGCCAATAACACCGACTACCGAAATTAAAATTATTTTTGGCTTTGTGGTGTTTTGATATGGAAGTCGGTTTTATTTTTTGCAAAAAAGTTTTTTAGAAGTCGGTTAAAAAACATATTAAGTCAACAAAAAATGATATACATACATACATATATGTTGAAATAATATTGGAAAATTTATAAAAATCATATTTACAAGGCGTTTGGTATGTTTTTCATATATAGACGTTGAAGTATTCGCTACATCAAAGTATGTAGTGCCAAATATTAAGACTGCTTTTGTCCGTGTATACAAAGCACCAGCCTGTTCACAGGCAGGCTGAGTAGGCTGCAGCCTTTTTTTTCTCGGGGGGGGAAAATATTTGCATGACTTCTCCCGCTCTGGGTGGAGCGGAAGGGAGAATCAGACTTCTAATGACTAAAGTCCCACCCTGTTTTTTCAGCTGCCCTTGCGTTCCGGGGCTGCAGTATCTCATTAGTACATTCCCGCAACCCCGGCAGTAGGCTGGAGCCTAGAACGGCAAATACCCATCTCTGTGCCCCTCATTTAAAAGGACGCACTCATTTACCTGTAATTCTTTATTATACAGAGTTGTAAGTTGGGGTAAATCCAAACGCACAAACTGGATGTTGTGTGCGTGCTGCGTGGGAGTTCGCACGTATCGCGTACTACTTTTTTGGTGTGGGGAAAAATGCTTGTATATTTTTTCCTTTCACGTCATAGGTCTTCTTGTTTATGTGGTGTTTGTAGGATAAATGAATATATTTTTATGTATGTAGGTATAAACCAAACATGGGAAGTAAAATAATACCAAAAACGAATGTTTATGAAGAAGAAAAGAAGTTGTTTAGATTCTGACAACTGATATTAACCGAAGGGAACGCATTCTCGACAACAGCATTGACGGGGCCCGATAAGACCATTGTCTGGGGTTGCGGGAATGTCCTAACGAGATACCGCGCCCCGGACCACAAGGGGCCTGAAGGAACAGTGTGGGGTTTTAGTCAGTAGAAGGCTGACATTCCGGTCCACCCACAGGAAGGAGTAATTTGATTATTTTCCCACCGAAAGGGTATCTGCACCATTCCGGGACCATTTCGGTGTGGGGTAGTAATTCATTTAAGAGTATATTTTACACCTAAAGGACAGTCACGCGTCACTTTTTAGTATCCTTTATTTTGGTTTCAATTTTGAACATAGTTAAATATACGGACTCGAACAGTAACTCTATACTTCACTCTAAAACTTAAATAACTGATGCTAGTTTATAATGAAACTGGGCTGGTTATATCTGCCGAATGTCGGAGGAACAATGGGCCAAAATAACCACTAAGTGGCTCTCAACTCGCAGAAAACGACTGCGTGTCAGGCCCTGAAGGAGACGGCAGGATGAGGTGGACTTATTCTTACAGAATTAGCCTACTTTCGCGTGAAATGGAAGGTGGGAAGGGATGCTTTTGCCATGGATAGGGACAGCACAGGCTCATAAAATAAGTTAAATATAAACGTTATTTCGTAATCTCCTACTTTCAGATTCAGCTTCATGACTTGAACAGGTGTGTGCAATACAGGCGCTAGATTTGAGGCCCGTATAACTCACAATTATAAATGATCTTTATTTTGCAAAGTGGTTATTAAATAACACTTTACCACGTATTTTTTTCCGTAAATTAAAACTAGATGAGGCCGGTGTTTCCTAACTGACTACCCTGAGAAGAAAAACCGAAACACACTCAAAGGTTTTTTGAAGTCTATACAATCTGTACCAGTCAAATCTTATGAAAACTGAAATTGTAACTGATTTCATTATTAAGAGTAAATTATAAATAGCTTATAGGTAACATAATATAAGATAATTATGTATATTTGTGGTACTTAAATAGATAAGTATAAAAACAATAAATTGGACACAATATCCGTTTTATCAATTTATCCATGACGTAAGACAGGTTTCAGATATAAGTCACATCATAATTACTTTGGTTGCATACGCCCGATTCTAACATACGCTTGTCCAGTGTTTCCTTAATCCAGTCCAGCTCAGATCCATAGAATGCAAGTCATTCAGAACCGATTTCTCCGAAAGGCCACGGGCGCACCCTGGTACTTGAGGAACGAGGGTCTCCACGGTGACCTCAAAATCCCGACTATAAAGCAAGTGTTGAAACGCCATTCGTTACTTCGCCTCTGCTGAAAAACACACGAACCCTCTGATTGTATCGGCCGCCCGATACACAGCCCCTAAATTTTCCCGGGTGCGTCGCCCGCGTCTTGTCCTAGACGAACCCGATGATCCCACCACAATCCGACAAGAGAGCAGTAGGAAAACTAGATGAAGAAGAATTAAAACACATGATAAAACCGCCTCGAGCCTAACCGACGACGCCCATCGCGACGTCCGCGTACTTGTAACGTTATTCCTCCCCGACCTTTGCCAAACGAGCCAGCCCGCGATGCTGAGCCAGTAGCAATAAATAACCCCTTTAATAATAATATGACCCAGCCTGACCCTTTGATGCCCTCCACCAACGACCCCGCTATGCCGAGGCTCGTACTCCACAGTCGTTTAAATGTAAATATTAGTATGTAAGGCCTGGCTGGGGGCCTTTAAATTTAGAGGTCACCACAGGATTGTCAGGTTAAGTAGTACCAGCCTTAGTGTACTGAACTACGAGCGGCCCTAGCAGAAAGAAAACTGGTTATATAATAATCAACATATATACGTCGTTCTCAAACAATATTACGCAATAAAAAAATTGGAAAGGTCACATTATTATGTACCTACCATTCTAGATAAGCCCTCGACGGTACATAAGCTGTTCCCGATTTATGCAAGATACCTGTCTTTACAATAGCTAAGGGATAATCGACTTTACCTTACGAGAAATAAGGGTCTTTTATCAATAAGGGCAGATACAGAAACTGCGCAATTGATTTACCTATTGACTTTGTTTTGGTTTTATTTACGTTATCAGATATAGGAAAATGTTATTACATTACGCCACATTTGTTTTTTACGCGCATATACTAAATTGCATTAGTCATATTAACTTCCGATGAATTTCGTAGAAAAATCATTGGTTTTGTCAACATGATTCTGTTGACAGAAAAGTGTATAATTAGCTTATTATATAATCCTTAAGAAATAAGATCTAAAATTATACAAACAAGATACACACTCCGACACAAAAACCGACTCAACCTACCATCATCCCGCTTAAAAATACATTCAACAAGTCCTTTAGTTATGTCAATAAAAATATACAATAAAATATGTTACCCGAATCAATAAGAAAAGAAAAAAAAACTCCATTTATTCACAAATATGTTAAAAAAGTTATTATTGAGCAAATGTTACTACAGTGTCAACGAATATTTGAATGATAAATCTTTGAAACTCGAAAAATAATGTTTTTAGTAATTTTAATGTTTAAGGTTTTAGAATAATTTAGATTATAAGATACTTAAATGATAAGTCCTCTCCACACATCTTACTTTTGCTGTGCCCGTCAGGGTCCACGATTGTCTTCAAAAAAATTTGTTTACCACCTAAGCCTACATTGTGGAATGCAATAAAGAATTGAGTATTGAGTAAATTCTATAAGGCTCTTTTTTGCAGCAATCTTGTTAACTCCTCCAACTAAGCTAAATATGCTTGTGTCTGGAATTGTTTCACGGTAATAGTGTAATGGTTAGAACCTGCGACTTCTCGATCACTATTCCGACACCTTTGCCATTAGGCTTTTGTCGCTTGAAAAAATAAAATAAAAAACTAACTGCGTCATGGGTTATTAATTTGACAAGTTGAAGTCTAGTCTTGAATCTATCTATCTATCTATATTCACCAAAAGCTTCGTGGAGATATTTTAATATAGGCAATACAGGTATGCAATCTATATTATAAAGCGAAAACTATACTAATATTATACACCGAAAAGGTTTGTTTGTTTGAACGCGCTAATCTTCGAAAGTACTAGGAGGATTTAGATGAAATTTGGTATGGAAATAGCTTGAATCTTGAGGAAGGTGGCTTTAGACCCGACTGTAAAAAAGAAGGAGATTATGTTTATATCGTGATAACATCCACGGGAAGCGAAGTCTTCGTGACTGCTAGTACATACAGAGTTGATACGACAGAGGGGCATTAAATTACACTACGTATACTATACGTGTTTAGTGTTAATTCGATACAGTTAAAAAATAAAAAGCGCCAAAAAATTTTTTTTCAAACAAACTAAATACCTTGCAAATCAGAGTAAAATGCAACCACCCTTTGTAAATAAATGTGACTGACCTTAAATAACAAAGTGGCAACGTAGCGCGGCGTGTGTTATCTCTTGTCTTGGTCAGATTCATCGCTTTAAGGTGCATCTTATCAAAATCATTTGCAACTAAACTACTTCTCCTATTTAATTGATTTTTGGTATAGAGCTTGAAAATGGTACCTAGTATACGCAGTTTAAAGGAAAGCCCCTCGGTCGTATCAACTCTGTATATAAAGTCGTTCTTTATAGAGCAATCAGCACAACGACAGGGCCCCATAGGGCCGCAACGGAAACTGAAGGAACGCAAGGGAAACTGAAGAACGGGTTTTAAGTAAGTAAAAGTCTGACACTCCCTTGCGCTCCACCCAGAGTCATGTGATAATTTTCCCACCGATAAAAGGGCTAATGTTGATCAAAAATATCATGGTTTTTTTAACAACCGAGGTCGATTCGCGGATGGACAAGCACGTTAACCTGTTATCCTGGCTGTCATTTAAAGATCATTGACGATTGTTACAACACATAAAACTCATTAGTTCTGACGTCAGTCTTGCAGTACTTATAGTTATTTCATGCTACGCAGTTACCGGGTTCTGGAGGTTAGATAGGCGTGACTAGAAGCCCACTAGAACATACTTTTTATCATATTCAATTAGATCACGAAGGACTATCTATTTCTCAGGGGACATTAATAACGGGCACCTTTGTTCTGAGGATAGGAAATAAAAAAGTATTCAGCGACGGAGTCCAGATGTAAGGGTAACTGAAGTAACAGGGTGGTTTTGTAGTTAGGGATCTGATACTGTGCAGGAGTAGTTATTTAAGAGGAGGTTCCCTAAATTGTATGTAACTTTGCATTCATATTCTGAAACAATCACGCATGCAATCAAAATGGAACTTTAGTATATGATTTATTGGAGCTTTTTCTTTCCTCGTCTAGACCAGTTACGTAATTAGATCATTTTCGGTCGATTCATATTTTAATCGAAAATCATGTCTTTTATAAAGATTATTCAAAATTTAATCAAGATTACTCGGCTTTTATGTCTAAAATTAGTATTGACAGTAAGAAAATATAGTTTAGTATCCAAATGTAGGATATATTTTCTCTAGATCAATTATTACTTTAGTTATAAACGAAATAAGAATTGAGACTTACGACATTTAGTTTCGAACTAGAACATGGTAAAAGAGCGCACGCGATATTTAACTTTATTACTGCTGTGTTAGCGTTTAGTACATAACAGCAGTTTCGAACCCGACCATGGTGAAAGAGCGCACGCGATATTCACCTTTATTACTGCTGCGTTAGCCTTTAGCATACAACGGCCTAACCGGGGTGTATGGGGCGGAACTTGCGTGAAAATTATTTTAGACTGCCTGGTCTTAATGAGTTACCCCAAAAAAGTATCTAAGTCCAGCAATGAATTTGTGGCCAGTGGGGTGGTGTAATAGTCAGACATTGTACAAAACAGTTATACTACTCGTATTTGCAACTTTGTAGGTTTTTATTTGTCATTTGACTCATGCAAATTACCGGAAACTGTAATCTATACATGCACTTTGTTTCCATATCGACACGTGTAAAGTTTAGAGTTTTCAAGAGTTATGAGAGATTTTCTGTGCATTCTGCTAATTTTTTACACGCAATTGTTCATGTTTCTGCTAACGCATACATTCTCTCGTGGTTTAGTTTTAAGTAAATAGTATGTAAATGTCTTTTTTTATTATTATATAAGCTATTGAGGTTTATTATAACAAAATATAAATTTAATTTTATCATTATTAATTAGTTAAATATTGTTTAAAAACATCTGTTCTCTTTAAATTATTGTTTGTTGGGGCTGCTTCCGCTTGTGATACAGGATTAATCCGAGTACAGGCATTAACATTGTAAGACTTACATAGTTTAATTAAGATTAATTTTATAATTTACCTATTATGATTATTTAATAACGATTATTTTAATAAAGATGCTGTTCTTACAAACTCATTGGGAAAAGTCTAACCACATGATGACGATATTACTTTTGGGGGCCTGGCTTTTATTATCATTTTATCTCATAACAAACTATCAACTTTACCTAAATTCCTACGACCTTCAGGTGTTCAAAATATTGTAATTAAACATTACCTAAGTAACGTTATCGAACGTTTTCCGATAACTAGCTAATGGCCTTGTGGGTGAAATTGCTGAAATTAATTAATAATCAAGGATTTTTGTTATTATGACTGCTAGGGATCGTCCCGAAACTTTCATGATAAGAAAGAAGGCTATCTTAGATAGCCTCGAAAATTCTTGAACTGCTTCAAAACTACTTGAAGTAATAGCTGTCGTATTAACTTGACACTTTTTAGTCTTCTCTTGAAAAATATCCGATCATCTGTAGTCGGCTTTCTTTCCACTGAAACCGATTCTGCCCTGAGGCAGCGTCTAAGACACTTATATTTCAGGTCCTTTGGATCGTTATTTTACAAGTGACGACGACATAGGCACTCCTAAATCATCGACACGAAGAAACTAGCTACTTTATATGCGTTATGTCTAAAACTATCCTACGTATTCTACAGGAACGTATTATAAAGTAAAGCAACAACAGTCGACTTTTCCCTATAGCTACATCCTCGGGGTAATTAGACCCTAAAATAGGTTACTTCTAGGTAAGAGTGCTTCATCTTCGAACACATCATCGCTTACCATTGGGTGAGATGGTGGTCAAACGTAAGCCTATCATAAAAAGAAAATTCTAACCGAGAATATAGTCTATCCGTGTTCTAAGTTTCATCCAGATCCGTTCGGCTATTGAGGTGTGATTGATTTACAACCACTTAAACATGAACACTCTTATAATCAGTATTTTTAGTATGATTCATAAGTAATCAATTTGCACGTAAATGATGTTTAGATTAGGTTTGTTGTTTTTATAAATCGTCAAATCCATTTCACTACCGGTCTACCAGACGCACGGCTGGGTACCACCCACATTTGGTTGATATATACCGTCTTGTCGTACCAAGCGCTTCTCCTCCACATTTATTGTGCGCACAGCCAAGTTGTGGAATTCTCTGCCGGCTTCTGTGTTCCCTGCTACTTATGACCTTTCAGCCTTTAAAGCAAGAGTAAATGGGCATCTTCTGGGCTCGCTCGTCACATCGTAGACCTCATCTATCGCTTACCATCAGGCGAGATCGAAGTCAAGACAACAGCTATTTGGAGACATCAGAACAGCTGCTACACAGGTGAGCAAAAGCCGAACTTACACAGGTGGTAAATCGATGGACGTAATTCGACTGCTAGACGAGTGTGACTCTGCACTGTTCTCTGTCCAGCTTTTACCAATCGCGTTACCTACTGTACTGTACTACAGTTACCGGGTTGTGGAGGTCAGAGTCGCTCCATGTAAAACACAAATTTTCAGCTGCATCCGGTTAGCCTTGAAGCTAAAAGGCTAAGCAGATGACGACAACTTATTCTTCTTAACTATGATAAGCAGAAACATCAGCAGATGTGTTTGCGGAGTCTGTGTTTCCCTAAAGCTATAACCTAGGAGTCTTTAAGTCAAGAGTGATTAGGTTACTTTTAGGTAAGCGTGCTCCATCTTCGATCACATCATCACTTACACGGTGAGATGGTGGTCAAACGCGAACCTATTTTTAATTAAAAAGAAAGATATAGAACTCTGTCTGTCAGTCTCTTACCTTTTCACCACAACCGATTTAGATGAAATTTGGCATGGGAAAACTTTAGGACCCTGGGAAGGACATTTTTATCCCGAAATTCCCATGGGATCGGGATTTACGCGGGAAAAACCTCCCACGCGAACGAAGGCGCGGGCAAAAGTCTAAACACGAGTCATTGATCAATTATTCAGTCTAACTATATAGTCTAAGTATTTTGGGGCGCCAACCGTATCGTCGCCTATATTAGTAGTACACGTTGCGAGTATCAACGCATCATGATTCAAAATGATAAATAAAACAACAATAATTTTGCAATAATTAGAGTCATTGCGATGCCAATTTGTAATAGTTTATAAAAATATTGTGTGTGGTGAGTAGTCGGAAGCTTTTGTGATAAGAGAAGGTAACTGAGGGAGGAGAATACAGAGAGATTTATTTATTTATTTATTTCGGGAAAACAAACAGTTACACAAAGCACTTAGTCTCTAGTATCATTAAGTAAACAATAAAATATGTGTAACCCACCGCGTTATCCACAGATTAAATTTTACGACGTGATAAGGTTACAACACTCACAAAACAAAAATAATAATTATAAGAATAAATAAAAAAAAACACAATATTAATCAAAAAACATAAAAAATTAGCGTCAAAATAACATTGAAATAATATGAAAGAAAAACAAACGGTATCAAATCATATTGAAATTAAAAATAATTAAAATTAAACAAATCAAAACAAATAATCAATAACGAAGGATTTATCAGAGATTGTTTAGTAATATCGAGATCCGATGCAGATTGAAACTAACCGACATACTTAAGTGTCGTGGTTTACTGGTAATTGAGGAGAGCTACAAATGAGACTCTTAGTGAGGCCTCTTTTTTTCAGGTGGGAAGATCATCTTGTCCTTCTCACTCTGGGTGGAACGGAAGGGAGTCAGACTTCTACTGACTAAAATCCCACCCTTGTACCTTCAATTGCCATTAAGTTCCGGGGCTGCGGTATCTCTTTACAACTTATAATTATGCTATTAATTTTATGCTTACATTTTATTTAACCATGTGTTGCTTTGTAACCTTTTTTGAGTAAATAAAGATTATTTATTTATTTTAACATTTCCGCTACCTCGGCAGGCAATGACCCTGTCGGGAACCGTTAATGCTGCTAACTGGTCTTTGAGGCCACGTCGCGCCCCGTGGAATACGACGCGCCATCGAACTGGGCCTGGTCCTCACCAGATTTTCCAACCCATCCCAGATCAGAGGATATTCATGACGATTAACAGACGGTAAAAAAAACACTAAACCTTGAACAGTTTAACGTAAAAATCATTACGAAAATTTAAAAGTAACTAGGAGTAACATATTTCTTTTAAAAAGTCCAGATCACTAGAAAAATATTTAGGTGAATAGCTTTTTGCGTATTACTCAACGGGTTTGCTCTTGGCACAGTTTAAAAGTAGCGGAATGGGTTTTTGGAAATACCTAATTGCAAACTGTTTGTTGTTTTATATAGTCAATGTCATTTAAAGGAAATCTGTATTAATATTTTATATTAAATCACGTATTTAGTAAAACATATTTGTGGGGTACAAACGTTTTTACATTAAATACGCGAATGGAGGAGTATCAAATTTGGTATATTTACAGATTATATGGTCTTCCAGTTCCAGAATTACCTCGTTGGTCTTGTGGTTGCAAGCGTGACTGCTGAGAATGAAGTCTCGGGTTTGATTACTAGCTCGGGCAAAAAGTATTTTAAGGTTAAGAATTTTAAACAAATTTCTCAGTCGTAGCCCGGAGTTTGGACTTTTGGGGTGTGATGCCCTCGTGCCTCGCAAAGCACGTTAAGCCATTTGGATATCTAGGACAGTCGTTACGGGTACTTAGATGCTAGAAAATCTGACACTGCTCTTAGGGGTATCGTGTTACCCAGATACTAGATTGTGGAAGTAAGATAAGCAGTCACCAAACTCGAATATTCAGCTGTATCCGATTAGACTGGAAACCGATCCCAACATATTTTGTAACAGGTTAAGCAGATAATACGAATTACATTTGAAATCTTAATTTAAAGGACATGTAAGGAAATGGGCTTTAAAATAATTTTGTTCTTGAACAACTATCATGTGCGGTTTTTCTGGTAGGGAAAATTATCCAGGATGGCCTTACAAAAACAAAAAAAAAATAAAAGCACCATTATTTAATAAATAAATATTTTAAACCTAGATATTTTTTATCGTAATAAATTATTTTGGCACATTAAAACAAAGAAAAAGCTGTTTAATATTATTTTAAAGCATATTATACGCCTTTGTGTTATACAAAAACATTATTAAATGGTTTTATACTAAAACCACCGTATAATCTCCATGATTTGGATGTATGACATTGATTCCTTTGCCGCCTTTGAAAACATTACCTGTGTCAATGGTTGCAACACTTGACACATTGACAGTTGTTTGTTTACCTCCAAGACTAGATTCTGGCCATGGGGTAGGCAGAAATGCTATGTATGTCAAAATCGCCATTGTAAGTTGATGGATGGAGTGTAGTCCATCAACCTGCACCAGGCCAGCGTGTTGGACTACGGCCTCGCCCTTCTCATTCTGAGAAGAGACCCATGCCCAGCAATGGGACAGTACCTAATGGGCTGAATTCATTTTATTTACTGTTAGCGACTGTGTTAACGCAGAAGCGCTATTATTAACAACTAGCTCTTAGCCTGCGTTGATTTCGTACTTTTCCCTTAGAATAAATGAATTATGATAAGGATAATAAATCATATAAGATATAAAGATCTTTTTCTCCTACAATTTGGGACATTATGACCAAGAAGTCGGTAAACTACAGAATGACTACTGAAGGTTATGCGTCTCTTCCACGGTGGGTCAGTAAACCAGTCAGACTAGATTGGATCTGTTACCCTTTTGTAAATAGTCACTCCAGCAGGTCGGAATAGGTGAACATGTGTATTAGGTAGAGAAATAAAAGAATAATGTGTTCACTTATATTTATTCTACTTCTTCATTTTCTACATCTTCCCTAACAATTACATCATCAAGAAACTGTGCAGGCGGTAATATGTTGTTTTGATGCCGAGCCCACCCAAGATACCATATGATCGTCATCACATGAGCACAGCTTCCGACAGTTCGCTTCCCTACTATACAGCTGCAGTAATATTCAGGAATTCTCTCCTCCCAATTATTTGACTCTATTAATTTTATTAAAACATAAGTATAATATACTTTATTGCTTTGATGTCTTGATCTGATCCTGCCTCTAAGCAATACTGTCTCATGTGATGACATTATGCCTGGGACATTTGTGATTTCTAAGCTTTCACTTATTTCAACCAAAAATGTCCCATTTGCACGAATATGCTCCCCGTAATATGATCTAGCTTGCTTTATTTGGTAAATTCCAAGACTGAACAAAATCAAGTCTGACATTTCCATTACAGGGAACATATTTATTTGTGGTAATTGGGCATTGTCTATTCTTATGAAACTGGCTCGGCGTCTATTTAATTGATGCTCAAGCACATAATCACCTAAATAGTTCGGCAAGTTTACTCTTTGCATTGCTCTGTCTAAGATTGCTTGAGCATCAGAACGGTCGGTTATAAGCGGATGGAAATTGTTCAATATTGCTGCGCAAATTCTAAAATCACTCATCAAGTTTCTTGATGCTACATTAAAATATTTATTCCTGAACATTTTGAAATCACGTTTAAACCGACCATTCACTACTTCAATTACCCATCTGCACAAGGTTACAAGCCGAGATTTGTTTGCTTTTATTGTGGACAATTGTGTTTCACCTACATCTAGAGTCTCTGGCTTGTGTACTGAGAATCCTAATGAGGTAAGTAGTCCTATAGCATCCCGAAACCCTCTATCTAGCAAAAACACATCATTTTCTCTAAAATAATTTCTGAGAGCACCACTGGGTGCAAAAAGCTGGTTCATTATCTGGGCATCAGATGTTGTAGCAGCATACGGACCATAAACATCTAAAATAAACCCATCTGTGGTTGCCATTATAAAAGGTTTCAATAGATTGGCGTATTTATGTAAGCTGTAGGTTTTTTTTTGGAATAGGTAGTTAGACGACTTTTGCAAATATATATATGTGCCATCAAAGATTACTATAGGATTACTTTCCTGTGTGCCAAAAAGACCCTGTGGAATCAAAAGATTTCTACTGGACAAGCTGGCCCTTGGAATATTATTAATGCCCAAATGTAATGGAACATATGAATCCAATAAGCAGCCACGGGCCTTCTTTACATACTGGCAGACTGTATAAGTTGATAAACGAAACAAAGATGCAATGCGTCGAAAAGGTTCCCCAGTCCTTATTTTTATTATATACATACCAAGTGCTGTTTTAGGTTTTTTACATATATTGGACAATTGAGGTATACAAGTTAATATTGCCAGAAAGTTCAAAACAGTCAAGCCTGTCCAGTATCGACAAGTAATATTACTCATGTGTTCAACATTTTCAAAGTCTATGGTGTTATTTACATCCCTCCTTAATAAGTCAAGCATTTTAGTAATATGCCCTGGGTTGAATTCAGTTACAAATTCAAATTCAGCAAGAAAGTCCCAATTGTATACGCTTAAATGTTCTTCACACACCCGAGCATTTTGAGTGATGTACAGTTTTTGATGTTTTAGAATATTTTTCTTTAAATACAATGGCACACGTTTCCTTTCGCGATTCACACAATCCGGAACAAAACAATGAGTAGTGGTATCTGGAGTGCGACTATAACCATCTAATGTAATGCTCATAACTGGTTCTCGGAGAACATTTTCAATGTCTGTACTGGCAGAACTGGGAGGCTCCGCAACAGAGCTGGATCCACTGATGATTGGATTTGGTTCTTGCAGAATATCCTCATTTTCGGTGCTGGCAGTACTCATTACGGATAATCCAGATCCACTTTCTGCAGGTGGTGGTGGTTGCCGATGAGCTCTTAACCAACAAGCATTACATACCCGGGCGTTAGACGGCATCTGCAATTGAAGTTACAATTAGTTTTAGTAATTCTAATGTGGGGAATATTTATACAAACAGAAAAAGTGAGTACAAGTACAGAAGCTGGTCAAGTTAAGCTTGAATTGCTGAAATAAGTTGATATTATTATGGTATACATTTTTTTTAAACTAATTAAAGTCAATAAAGTAGGAATAATGTATACAACAAGCAGGTACACTTACTTCAAGCGGGCTGATTATATTTGCAAAATAAATCCATTCAGCATCACCATAATTTAATTGACGAGAGCGCCTCCCAGTTCTTCTGGAAATGGATATGCCACAACATACACATACTGCATCATGGCCAAATTGACGTCCACCTATATTGCCTTCATTCCTGTTATTTGATTCATGAATTAATAGGCTAACACATTCTTGACAAAGGTGGTCTTCATCAATTACCTAAAACAAGAAAAACGTCGTATTTTAATTTATACCAGAATATGCTCTTTTTTAAGTTAATGATGTTTATAATTACTATGATATGATACTGCCAAAAACCAAGAAGACAATTGCTTGCACAAATGTGTAAAAATCAATAGTAAATACACTATAATTGGCAAATAAAAATCAGTATTATTAAACTGATGAGTAGATAACATGGAGTCTAGTTTTAAAATTATGTGTATGCAGATTTTTAGCTACATACCTGTCTGGCAATCCATTCTTCTAATACAGAGATAATTTCAAGATCCATATGGGTTGCATTGTACTGATATTGTTGTGTAATTGGAATAGCAATCCAGCAATTAATGCAGCGAGGCATGATGGTGAGGATTACCTGAAAGATAAAAACATTACTTAGTGTGGTTTCAGTTGGTCTACGGTAGGTAATCAAATTCATTGTTTTAAAAGGCAGATCTGAACACAACAGACCTTATGAAGTACTTGTTTATAGTCCATGTCTGCGACTTGATCGTTTGTTAGAATTCGTACAAAATAGATACTAACCTTACACAGCAGCGATAAATGGATGTTAATCGTGTGCAAAATCCAAGTCCGAGGGAAAAATCAGGGTCGTCAGTATCGCCGGTCGTCGAGTTTTCAAATCGTGTGCAGTATCAAAGAATCCAAATTATAAGCCAGGTCAAATAAAGATAAACTTATAAGAAGAAACTTAACAAGACAAAAATAACAAAAACACTCGCAAACAAATTCAAATCACTTGTGTCCGTTGAATATTGAATTGAATTTGACACTTGATTTGACGCTCACGATGACAACAATGACATCTAACAGACCAATGTTGCCAAAATAAATAATTAATGTGGGTTGCAATTTAACTTTTTAATTATAATTATTTAAAAATACAATAACTACGAAAGGGTGCTTTTAAAAAAATATAAAAAATATATACGAAGTATCCTTAATTTATGTACTTTCACAAAAACATAATCTCTTCCCTGTTCACAGCAGTTTCGAATAAAATCCCAGCCTCCATAGAAAAACCTAACATGTCCTTTGATCGAAAGTCTGTGTTGCGTCCAAAACGTAATTGAACGCATATTTTTGGTATGGCAATATTCCATTGTCTTTGATTTTGACACTTGACATAACTTTTTCACTTGACAGATAACCTTTGTTCTGTTAGAAAAAAGTCCACCGTTTGGGAGATTGATTTTATTGATTGTAATTGGAAATCGAATTGAATCTCAGGTGCTATTAACGGATTGATCGTGATTAGTGATTAATTGAAATCTAGAATCCCGAATTGAGTGGGAACCTGGGATATTTTGAACAATAACGCCGTATTGAAGTCAGACTGACTGACGCGCGAACTTTGCAAGTAATTGTGAATTGGTGATAAATAGCTGCTCCAATCTGGTGCGAAGTTTGTGCTACATCCCGGCCTCGACCACGCTGTGGAAGCCTGCGTCTTTTGTGACCGCCGTGACACCACTTGACACCATTACACATTCAAATATACTTACACACATACCACACGGACGCGATCTGAGACCAGGTCGCACGCTGTCGTCAACCAGCCTTGGGTAAGTGTTGTATTCCTCATGAAATCTCTAATTGTGTAATTGTTTGTAAAGCAACGTTAAAGCTCCACGTACCGTGGACAGTTCGGCCATCCAGTACCATTGCGCTGATTGTAGGACCGAACAGTCTGCATCCATTTAGACTGGTAGTCAAATCTGGGATTTAGCTGAAATTCAGAGTGAAACTCGTCCATTACTGAAACGTTAGACAAATTTCCGCAATAACGCCCACCATGCGGCAGCACTAAGGCATCGGGTCAAGTTGTTTTTTGACACCTGTCAAATTGACGTCAATGTCATGTATACATAAAATTTTTCGTTTCCAAAGAAGGAGACCTCTCGCCTCAGTAGTGCCAACTGGTGGTTTAAATTTTCCAGAAAACCCTCATTGATATACTATTACTTTGATTGAGTACATTAACATGTACTCAATCAAAGTAATAGTAGTAGTAGTAGTAATAATAGTAGTAACCCGTGGACTATTAGATAGACAAAAACAGTGTCATTAGAAATTAAAACGGGATATGAGTATTACATTACCATGAGTATTCATTGTCATGTGTCATTGCAAGCGCCATGATCACGGATGAACTCCGTGATCATGGCGCTGCCGAGACCTGTCTATAGATACTACACACGCATAGGTTTCATAAAAAATACATTTTCAGTTTTAAATATTTTTTAATTTTTTTCTCAAAATCAGAAATCGGTTTACAAAATACATCTACCTACCAAGTTTCACATGTATAGTCCTAATAGTTTCGGAATAAAATGGCTGTGACATACGGATGGATGGACAGACAGACAGACAGACAGACGGATAGACATGACGAAACTATAAAGGTTCCGTTTTTTGCCATTTGGCTACGGAACCTTAAGAACTGCCGGGAATTACCGGATCCTCTAATAATAAAATATATTAAGATGTAGGTATATTCTTTTATTAAAACTGCTGTAAGCATAACAAAAACGTGTATTTAATATAAGCTTTACCCACTTTTCACACTTAGGTACAGCGCAATACCGTGGGAATTTCCTTAGCAAAATTACATGTTGATCTATAACTTCTAGAGAAAGTCCCACCAAAGTCGGTTCAGTTATTCCAGAGATTAGTACTGACAAACAGACATTTAAAATAATAAAAAAAAGATTTTTAGTGATTTAGTATCATTTAAGTAAAAATTTAAAAAAAGTGGTAGAGAAAACACAGTTATTTTGAAACTACAGACGATTTTTATGTAATTACCTATACATATAGAGTATATAGATGTGGTTTGGACTTCTTGAGAGATTACTTTTTTATCATCATAGTCAGCCATTATATTGCATAATGTTTATATCAACATACTATGTAGATTGCGATGTGATTAAACCGTATTATCACAATAATAATAATATCGTTTTCTGATTCATTTCGTATTATTATCATGTACTTGATAGAACAATCTGGGATTTGCAATGAATAAATTACGTAGTGTTTTTCCATACCGTTTTGAGGTCGGCTTCCCATGTAATCGTATGCAGAGTATTTTGTATGGAGCACTAGATCTGAACCCCACAACCCAGTTACTGGGTAACACGATACTCCTAGGCAAGATTAGTGGCACATTTCCTAGGTTCTGATTTGTAAAAAGTCAAAACTGTAAACTGACACCAGCGGCTGAATGTGCAAACTGTCAAATTTTCCCAATCAACCTTGAACCTAATTTCTTTAACGATAAAGTTGAAAATCTATTAAAGAAATTTGACAGATTGTTGTAGCTTGATGTGCTGGCGTCTGTACTATCTGAGGTAAAATTTTAACATCCGTCCACGGACTGACCTTGTGAAGCCTAGATTAACTTTGAACATCGCAACGTACTGCTGTTTGTTTAAGCCAAAAGCTGCTGACTGAGAGGTCAGGTCATCTTTTGGCTTTTTGTCTTATAAATAAAGGAGACTATATTTAAAAACCAGCCAAGTGCGACCGACTCGTGCACGAAGTGTTCCGTATAAAAAAAAGAAAAGAAAATAGAAAAAAATAGAATCTATAGAAAACGGCAAAAAACACACGTTTGTTGTATGAAAGCCCCCTTCAATATTTATTTTATTCTACAGAATAAAAGAAATATTTAAGGGGGGCTTTTGTTGTTATAGTAGCAACAGAAATGTATCATCTGTGAAAATTTTAACTGTCTAGCTATCACGATTCATGAGATAGCCATAGCCTGGTGACAGACAGACGGACAGACAGCGGGGGCTTAGTAATAGGGTCCCGTTTTTGCCCTTTGGGTACTGAACCCTAAAAATTAACATTTATGTCGCTTACTGACTCATGGCTTGTTATCTTATCAACGTATAATAGTATGATTAAGGATTTGATATCTACATATATTATACGTGAATAGAGTAGGTACTCATCTATAGCAATTGTGCTAGCATGTTTACTGTTAAAATATGATACTGGTTCGTTATTGGTTATCAGTCATGTCACATAACAATTAACAGGCACGCAGTAACTGCGACAGAAATTGGCTGTGATACTACTCGTATCATCTTCATCATCATTAATTCATTATCATCATAATACTGGAAACAAAATATTTTCAATTCCCGCAACTTTGGTATCTTACAAAACTCATGGCACGCCAATAAAATATTCTTAAATTCATCCGCAATCCGCATACAGATCGCTTGTTGAAATAGAATCCCAGAGATCATTTAGTGCGGCCACAGTCATTATGTTGTGACTCGTGTGTGGATTAATTTCTAGGCTTCTTTTTTTACCCGACTGCAACGGAAGGGTTATGTTTTTCGCGCGTATCTCGTATGTATGTATGTATGTAATATTCTTTATTACCTCATATCTCCAGAACCGCTGAACGGATTCAGATAATTGAGGTATCGTTAGATTTGTCTTAGCAGCCCCAGTGTTCTTAGATAGGTGACATTTGAAAAAATAAAACATGGCGGCTGTGCGAAGCCATTATACATAGTGAAATCAAAAAAATATTCGAATACTGACAATATGGGTATCAAATTAAAGGGCTTATCGCAAGGATTTCAAAAAGGTATATCATGTTTATCATTAGTGTGATAATAGCAAAAATAATACAAAGAGAAAGTTTAAAAATATTAACTTCTCTTTCACTTTGTGAATACGGTGGGGTGCCAATATGACACGACCGGGAAAACTAAATAATTGTATATTAATATTTTAACTAAAAAGTTGATAAAAAAACTTATTTAAAAATCTGAAAATTCCGACTGCTCAACTGAAATGCAAGAAACAAGTCATTTTTATTTTAAAACGTGACAAGCAGGCGGATCCATCCCATAATTTAAAAAAAATCAGTTGGGTTCCGGTTGGGATTGTTTCTTGCATTTCAGTTGAGCAGTTGGGTTTTTTAGATTTTTTAAATAACTTTTTTTTATCTGGTTTTATCTATACCACCACTAATTTGGGACTTGGGTATTGTTAACGGGCAAAGAAATCCCACCCATATTATGCGGGACTTAAACACAACTTGCGTATAGATATTGCAATCCACGAAGACGCGCCCCACCAATTAGGCTGAGGGGATCGCGGAACCTTAAATTAAAAATATATAAAATTTAAGTAAAGCATCTTTCCCTTTGACCGTGACGCTTTCTCCTGATTAGTCAGTTCATCGTAGTATGCGTTAATAAACGGTTAAGAGGAATAGTGGGGCGCGTCTTCGTGGATTGCACTATCTATACGCAAGTTGTGTTTAAGAGGGTGTCGAGCCTACGAGACGCGCGGTAAATAGGTATTTACTGCAGCGGGCTAGTCGTGTGCGTTGTCACACACACAATGACAAGTTCGCTCGAGGCCCGCTTGCCGTTGCACGACGAAGTTTGCTAACTTTGCATTTTTTAATTTTTTGTCGTTATGTTGAATAAACTTGAAAAACGAATATTAATTATTTAGATGGTTTTATTTATCACACTAATATTATAAAGGCGAAAGTTTGTGAATGAATGTGTCTGTTTGCATGTTTGTTACTTCTTCACGCTCAAACGGCTGGATGGATCTAAATGAAGCAAGTAGGTACGTAAATAAATCACAAAAATAAATTTAATAAATTATACCTATTATATAAAAATTAACGTTTGTTTTTACTGTAGTAATACATTATCCGTTCCCTCACTATTCATCCTATTGCAATAAAACTTTGATTTTATATATTAAACTCCTCAGATTTTTTTTTAAAGAATACTAGCAATGTGGGTACATTTCACATTACTAGCAATCTTGTTAACCCCTCCAACTAAGCTAAATATGCTTGTGTCTGGAGTGGGTTCACGTCAATAGTGTAATGGGTGGGGTTCGGACCTGCGACCTCTCGATCACAAGTCCGACACCTTATCCATTAGGCTATTGACGCTTCGAAACTGGGTAAGTAGCAAGTTAGGGTAGATGGGTATGCAGTACTTATTTGAATAATAAAACCAGTATGAAATAAAAAAAAAATATAATTATGTAATGTCATAATAAAACCAGACTAAAATAAGTTTTGTTTATTAAAATTTCATTTAGTGCTCGTTTAAATTCTGATGTACTGTCATATTTTTAATAACATTCGGTACTTTATTATATATACGTGGGGCCATACCAAAAAAAACATTTTTTCATTAATGCTGTCTAGCGAACTTACTTCGCAGAAAATATAAGCGTAATTTATTTCATAACAATATATGTAACAAGTGTAACTTAATTTAAAAGAAAAAAATAATAAAAGAAATCTATAAATCTAATGTTATATTGCTTATTATAACATTTTACAAAAATTGGCCAAGTGCGAGTCAGACTCGCCCATGAAGGGTTCCGTAGTAACTATAATAATATAATATAATATGTATATTTACTTGACAAAAAACTAAAACTTACAAATTTCTTAAAACTAGCTTATTTACATTTTTTGCAACTACGCCAAATAACTTTGTTTTTCATAGTATTTGTATGAATTACAAAGTTATATTTGCGGTTTTAGAAAATATGCTGTATCTCAAAAACTGCTGACTCAATCTCTTTAAAACCAATTTTGATTGAAAGTTTACATTAAGATCTATATATATATATATATATATATATATATACAACGTGTAATTTAAAGGGTATATACATACCAAGTGCATGGCTTCTTTGGATGATAACAAACGATATGGCAAGGGTTTTGTAATCCTAAGTCTACATGTGTAGAACTTATTACAAATTCCAGTACACTGATACCAGAGACCGAATTTTTCAAATTAAGAAGAACGAAAAGAATTATCGTGTTATTGGCAAGTGACGTGGAAAGTTATTGACCCTCGTAGTGCTGTGACACGTTTGTTATGATTGGTATTCAAAAAATATGTGAAACCAATAATTTGGTATCAATTCTTTAAGTCAGTTATTTTGTGCTGAAACTGTGCATAGAGACTCCATACCAAATGTTGTCTTCAGCCCTTTTGGTTAGATATGGGGTTTCCGTTACACGTTGTATATATATATATATTCATATTTTTCACTCCATTATTATAGAAATTAGAGGGGGGCACACATTTTACCACTTTGGAAGCGTATATCTTTTAAACGATTAATTTTATGAAAAAGTGGTTTTAGAAACCTCAATCTCATTTTAAAGACCTGTATATAGATACCACACATGCATAGGTTTCATGAAAAAAAAATATTTTCAGTTTTAGTTCCATGTATGGGGGGGCTCCCCATACATGGAACTAAAACTGAAAATATTTTTTAATTTAATTTAAATATATTTTAATTTTTTCTTAAAATTGGAAAGCGGTTCACAGAATACATCAATCTACCAAGTTTTATATGTATAGTCCTGATAGTTTCGGAATAAAATGGCTGTAACATACGGACGGACGGATGGACAGACAGACAGACTAGTAGTTGTAGTAGTTATACATATTATATTATTATAGTTACTACGGAACCCTTCATGGGCAAGTCTGACTCGCACTTAGCCAATTTTTCTTTGGCTAATTCCCGTAGTAGACAGACCTTGTTATGGCACTTGGCGTATAATTTGTCGGACATAGAGGGAATGTCAAAGGAAGCTGAAACTTGTTCTAAACCAGAAAACCCGGCTCCTATCGACATAAAACTGCTTACAGAATTATCGTTCAGATTGAGGTCTGTAGGGCTATCTATCTGATTCTTTACAATTTATAATTCTATTTTTTTTCGACACATTTGGCAACTAAAATAGAATTTCGATAGAAATCCTTTCTTAGTTGCAACTAGAGAATACAATCCCGAGCATGTTTTTCAATCCCGGGATTACGTGATTCTTGATGCTGAATCCTGGGACCCTGGGGCTATCCCCGGATTAGACTATGTGGTTTCTAATTGGTCTCAAATGTAAAAAATTGGCCAAGTGCGAGTCAGACACGCGCATGAAGGGTTCCGTGTGTAACTATAATAATATAATATAATATTTATATTTATTTGACGAAAAAAACCTTACAAATTTCTTAAAACTAGCTTATTTACATTTTTTACAACTACGCTAGATAACTTTGTTTATCATAGTGTTTGTATGAATTACAAAGTTATATTTGCGGTTTTAGAAAATATGCCGTATCTCAAAAATGGTTAACTCGATATCATTCAAACCAATTTTGGTTGAAAGTTTACATTACGATCTACAGATACATATTTTTTTAGATTTTTCACTCCACTATTATAGAAGTTAGAGGGAGGGATACACATTTGACCACTTTGGAAGCTTATATCTTTTAAACGATTGACTTTATGAAAAAGTGGTTTCAGAAACCCCTATGTCATTTTTAAAGACCTGTCTATAAATACCACACACGCATAGGTTTCAAGAAAAAAATATATATATTATCAGTTTTAGTTCCATGTATGGGGTAGTAGTATGTTCCTTTATTTTAAATGATTTTTAATTTTTTTCTCAATATCGGAAAGCGTTTCATAGAATACATCTACTTACCAAGTTTCACATGTATAGTCTTAATAGTTTTGGAATAAAATAGCTGTGACATACGGACGGACGGACAGACAGACAGACAGACAGACGGACAGACATGACGAAACTATAAGGGTTCCGTTTTTTGCCATTCGGCAACTGAACTCTAAAAAACGAGTAATTTCTTAAAATATATATATTTTTAATTTTGGTACACTTCACATACCACAGTATAGTAAGAAAAGAAAAAATGACAAAAAGATACTATACTTTGTAAGAAATAAAAAGACAATAAAACTTATTTCGAATTTTGAAAATACAATCGTAGAAATATCAATGCATCCAAGGTTTGACTTCCAAGCCTGCTTCGTTTATTACCAACATAAGCAGCAGCTGAAAACGCTCGTTTAGGTTTTACACTGGTTGGAGGAATAGACAATAGATACTTATATGCTGTTTCTAAGTGATATCCACTAATTCCTCCATTTTCAAACAGGCTTATTTCACGTCTAATACTATATTTTGCCAACCCCGATTAATTTTGTATTTGTACTTCACGATCTGGGGATTTCATACTCTTATCAATTTTCAGCTATAACTTTTCCTTTAGTGTCAATTGGGGTTGGGATTGGGAGGTTTGTGGCCTTAACTCATCATCTGTTTGTGATCCTGATCTTCCTTCTTCTTCTTCCGTGTCATCTCGACTTTTAAGTTTTTTAACAATACACTTTATTTGCTTCCAAACTAAAGCCTGTATAGAAACTGGAAATAAGTCATGCCATTCCAAATCCGATAATAACTGATTTTCATCATCTTTTCATGGATTTTGGATTTTTTCCACTAAGGATGTTTTATAAGAAATTTCAAAGCGGAATCAGCTGTGCATAAATTAGCATCTCGCCGACAGATTGCTTCTACTGTCAATTTAATTGGGGTCAGCACATCAACAATTTTATTTACCAATTCAAAATCAACTTCTTCCAAACGAATTGGATGATTGAGATCTATAAGAGCTTTTTGAATGAAGGTTTTTAAAAGATAAAATCGCTCCAGCATTGTTAAAAGACTATTCCACCTGGTTTTACAGTCCAAAAGAAGTGACAGCTCTTTTTTTTCAGCTTTTCTTCAATTCTGATGGTTAACCTATATTATTATATAGTTGTAAGATATGTTTCCAGTTCTAAGATATGCTTAATTATATTTAAAACTTTGGTCTATACTGTCGTATAGACCAATTAATACAGCACAATGGAGTTACAAATAAAAAATATCCGATAAGTTGGTCATCATGTATGTCATTGATATACACTATAAAAAGGAAACAAGAATTGAACCTTGCGGAGCACTCATCTTGGCTAGGGATCCTGCAGATGTCGCTCCATTAACAATAACTTTTTGTTGCCTGTTTGATAAATATGAAAGAACAAGGTCAGCAGAACACGAATCCACGAACTCCGTAATGGTGTAATTTACAGATCAGTGTTTTGTGGTCAACGCAATCAAAAGCTTTGGAGAGGTCACAAAATATGCCAATTGCATCCTGAGATTTCTCCCAAGATTCCAGAATGTGACGGATGAGCGCTACTCCTGCGTCTGTTGTTGACCTACCTTTCGTGAAACCAAACTGCCGACTATGCAGAATTCCATTTGAGTTAAAATATGATAGCATCTGGTCCAGCATGATTTTTTCGTATATTTTGCTTAATGCTGGAAGCACATATATCGGTCTATAGTTAGAGGGATCACTCTTACAACGCGACTTAAAAATTAGTACTACTTTACTATGTTTCATTAAATCGGGAAAATTACCGCTGTCTATACATTAATTAAATGTGCCTGTTAAGATAGCAGCAATTGAGTCAATAATATTACCAAGAATCCTAACAGATGCACTCCATAAGTCATCAGTGTTTGTTATGTTAAGACTTTGGAATGCTTTTTAATTACATCAATAGAAATGGGCTTAAATGAAAATGTTGGTATATCCTTATTGAAGTTTTCCTTTAAAAAAGATTCTGCTAATAATGGCGAAGAATTTAGAGATTTAGTAACCTCTACTGGAATATTGGTAAAGTAATTTTCCAACTTCTCAGCCACTTTTGACTTATCTGAGATGACCTGATCATCGATGTTCAAAGTCAAATCATTCTAACCCTATTTTGGTTTGTGTTTCCAGTTTCTTTGTTTATCACCTTCAACACAGTTTTTATTTTATTGTTAGAAATGGTAATTTTATTACTTTCTGATTTAGATTTAGCTTAGGGCGCATACTCTTTTAAATATATTTGAGTAGTTTCTTACATAATTATGGAAGGCTTCATCGGAAGTCAATGATTTTTCATGGTATAAGTTGTATACATTGTCTCAGCTTATTCTTATTCCAGCAGTGGCCCATTCATTAAATTTAGATTTATTACTCATTTGAAATTTTTTAACTGGACATGTCTTACTAAATTCGTGGCATAGTGAAGAAAATAATATCCTGTAATTTTCATTGGGGTCATGGGAGTCAAAATTGGCCATTGAAAGATTACTTAACATGTTATCATTAAAAACATTAATTTCTTTTTAGTTAGCGGCCTAAATTTAATAGTCTTATTTAATTGCCGCTTTTTAACCAACTCAAAGGATACTAGTTAACCTGTATGGTCAGACCTAACTCCACTAATTTGAGACGAGTATTTTATGGCACAATTAGTATAAATATTATCTATGCATTGAGCTGATGTTGCTGTTATTCTTGTTGCTTCCTTGTATGTGCATTTTAAGTTAAATGAACCAAACAATGAAGTAAGCTTGCAGTGTTCAGGTGAATTTACTAACAAATCAATATTTAGGTGACCACAAACGAAAACTAATTTATTATCTCTTATAAGCTTAGGTACTTAAAATTTCTCCCATTATCATTAAGAATGATGACAAGTTTGATGCTGGTGGTCTATAAACACTTAAGAAAGTTTGGCCTTCAACTTCTGTACATGCTACCTCACACAAGCAATCAACAGAGCAAGCGGTGATATATTTTTGTTCCTTATATCTAAGAGATTTGTTCCTTATATCTACGTAATATTAAAGTACCACCTCCTACTGAGGACCTGTTGTATGCACTAGTAACAGAAAAATATTAATTTTAAACAACATTCTATCTGGTTTTAGCCAGGTTTCACAAAAACATAAGATATCTATATCATATTTATCTATTAACATTTCCTCATCTAATATTTTGCCGGAGAAACGATTTATATTCTGATGATATAGTAAAATTGTGTTATTATACCTCTCCTTTGTCACATCTAAGGGTTTAAACAATGTGTTTTAAATTGGATTTTTAAATGAAAGCCAGATTTGCAATCACCACCCCCAAAAACCCATTACACGATACCCATATCGAATGTGTGAGAAAAAGTTGCATCCGCCATCTTGGATTTTAAAATGAATGCCAGATTTGCAATCACCACCCCCAAAAACCCATTACACGGTACCCATATCAAATGTTTGAGAAAAAGTTGCATCCGCCATCTTGGATTTTAAAATGAATGCCAGATTTGCAATCACCACCCCCAAAAACCCATTACACGATACCCATATCGAATGTTTGAGAAAAAGTTGCATCCACCATCTTGGATTTTAAAATGAATGCCAGATTTGCAATCACCACCCCCAAAAACCCATTACACGATACCCATATCGAATGTTTGAGAAAAAGTTGCATCCGCCATCTTGGATTTTAAAATTAATGCCAGATTTGCAATCACCACCCCCAAAAACCCATTACACGATACTTATATCGAATATTTGAGAAAAAGTTGCATCCGCCATCTTGGATTTTAAAATTAATGCCAGATTTGCAATCACCACCCCCAAAAACCCATTACACGATACCCATATCGAATGTTTGAGAAAAAGTTGCATCCGCCATCTTGGATTTTAAAATGAATGCCAGATTTGCAATCACCACCCCCAAAAACCCATTACACGATACCTATATCGAATGTTTGAGAAAAAGTTGCATCCGCCATCTTGGATTTTAAAATGAATGCCAGATTTGCAATCACCACCCCCAAAAACCCATTACACGATACCCATATCGAATGTTTGAGAAAAAGTTGCATCCGCCATCTTGGATTTTAAAATGAATGTCAGATTTGCAATCACCACCCCCAAAAACCCATTACACGGTACCCATATCGAATTTGTGAGAATAAGTTGCATACGCCATCTTGAATTTAAAAATAAATTCCAGATTTGCAATCACCACCCCCAAAAACCCATTACACGATACCCATATCGAATGTTTGAAAAAAGTCTTCATCATCACTTTCACTTCCTCAAATGGTGCTTTTCGGGAGCAACTGCACAAGGTACTATTAGAAATACCCAAAACGCTATAGGTGTGCCTATAATATTTAAAGAGTTCCCTCGCTTTCTCCAGGATCCCATCATCAGATCCTGATTTCATAACAATGGAACCAACTAGAAAGTATACCCTTTCAAACGAAAAAAAATTCCAAATTGGTCCAGCTGTCTTCGAGTTTGAGGTTACATACATAAAAAAAAGTTTAAGACGAACTGAGAACCTTCTCCTTTTTTTTTGAAGTCGGTTAAAAAGCAATAATACCATCACAAAATAGAAATACGTACTTTTTATGAGAATGGCTTTTTTTTCGAAAATTTGCGCCAACTTTCTTCTAATAATATTTTTTTTTACATTTTCCCATAATAAAACAAATATTAAAAAAAAAAATGTTAAAGAAATATATATTGAACAATAAAAAGTAATTGTTGGGTATGCATAATAAATCGTACTCAAAAAACAAAAAATATGACTTATGTTATTCAACGGATTGCTGCAATACATACGTACACAATAGATCGCGAATTATCGTTACCGGCGAAACGCTCCACGATGAGACGTGACCCCTCTCTGAGCTCCCGTGGACGACTGAATTTTCGACCGGTGTACGTTGCGTATGGTTCAAAATAGCGCGCAAATTAGAAGAAAAAATTAAAATTAAAACAACCAAGCGACATTTTTGAAATGTTAAAGCTGTAAATGATAGTATGATAATTAGAGAATAATATGAATTGAAGTTTATGAAAAAATTCAACAGTTTACTATCAAAATTCAGCGACGCACGAGCATGTTTTGTAAGGATTTTTGTCCAACTTTATGTATTTTTGTTTAATAAACTATAAAATATTTTTAAATTTTGCCAACTATGTTTGCTAACACATTTATTCTAGTGTTCATTACATATTTTTGTATGGTAATTAAAGTACTATTATAGGTTATATTCCTTTAGTTGTGAAGACCGTTTTGAGTTATTTTACTCGGCGCAGGCTTAAGTCCCGCGTAATATGGGTGGGATTTCTTTGCCCCTTCTGTATCTGTATTATGATCTGATCTGTAACTGTATTATGATAGTGCACTTTTGACAATTAGATGACTCAGTACGTATGTGGGGTTCCCTCAGTTGAGTAGAGATTCTATATTATTTGGTTCTATATTATTTCGCAGGATGTCATAACATTAGTTCTGTGTGACGTCAAACTAGATCATGTAGGTATAGTTAAACAGGATCGTACAAGTTGTACCAGGAAATGTAACATTAATTGTTATTACCTACATCATTATTGGCATACATTATGTATGTGTTTCGGCAATTCGGCGTAATAGCCACAAGCGCGGATTTTGAATGTGCGTCTCGAATTTAATCGTAAGCATTTCCGGAAAATTTCCATATTTGAAATTATTTTTAGATATACATAGTTTAGGGTTTTTAGTTAAGTGAATATAGGTATGTAGAGTTTGCAAAATCAATGGGTAGGTAGGCCAATTTGGTGGGTGTGTTTGCTTTTATATTGTTTTATGTATCCATCTCTATCAGTGTGTGTGTGTGTGTGTCTATTGCCTATCTGTGTATATAGCTATTGGAAAAGGTTTGGCTATTTATTATGAAAGACGGTTTAAGCGAGTTATAAAAAAAATAGTCTAGTCAATACTATTTTTTTTTTATTGATAATAGGCTCGCGTTTGTCCACCATCTCACCTGATGGTAAGTGATGATGTGGTCGAAGATGGAGCACGCTTGCCTAGAAGTAACCTATTCACTCTTGACTTAAAGACTCCCAGGTTATAGCGATAAGGAAACACAGACTCCGGCAGGGAATTCCACTCCTTAGCCGTACGCACAATGAAAGTATTCCCAAAAATTTTGTGCGTATGGGTGGAATGTCCACATGTAACGATGGCGCATCGCCGTTTGTCTCGTAGTCCGATGATGGAACGGGCTTGGCGGAATTAGATTGTGTAATTCAATCGCACACTCCCCGAAATGTAACCGATAGAAAACCGATGATAGACTTGCAACTCGTCGTCGATGTTCAGGGCTCTGGAGCTTTGATTTGACCAGTGAATCGCTGCCAATGAGTCTCTTGGCCATTTTCTAAAAAAAAAAAAGAAAAGTTAGTTTGTTTAAATGCGCCAATCTTCGAAAGTAGTGGGTGGATTGGGATAAAATTTGGCATGGTAGTAGCGTCAAGCTTGAGGGAGGATATAGGTTACTTTTTGCTAGCAAAACAAGGCGGATTATGTTTTTATCGAGTCCGAAAGAGCTAAGCCCCGCGCGACTGGTAGCTAATAATAATGTGAAATACTTAATTTTGTGTTTTTATAGCCTATATTTGTGTGTAGGGAAATACTGTCATCATCATAAATAACCTAAACCATCTTGACACACATTGGGTTTGATTGTCTTTGAAAGGTGACCAAAGCTGGAGACAGTCGCCTTGTGGATCTGCCTTGGGCTTGTTTCATGATATTATTAAATAATACACTATTATCTCAGCTTACATGTCCCAGTAATAAAGGCGCTTAAAAGTTCCGAGTTCTGACAAAAGTTTGCACTGTTTAGACAGGTCCACTTAAATCTGTGTTTCATTACTCAAAAAGCACGACATACATAAACATACATGGGTCTCACCTGATGTAACCAGGCAGGATAGTATGGAATTTTAAAGAGACATTGACCTCTGAATTTGCTCCGGTGATTTTTCTTAAGGTAAGACACAGGCCTCTTATATAAATACAGAATAGGTACTGTGATATATGTATAATATAAAAATAATTAATAATGAATGTAATATGTCTGCAATATAGACCATATACATATATTAAGATAAACATTTAAATTGCAATGCCTTAACAGGCAACTAAGTTCTAAGTTAGTCTGTAGTGTCTCACTGTTGGGCAAAGGTCTCCCTTCATTTCTTCCAGCGGTCACGGTTCTGCGCCTCATCCTTCCAATTCTTAGAGAAGATAACCAGGTCGTCCCGCCATCTCCTTGGTGGTCTGCCGCGGCCATGCGTTGCAGTCTCAATTGTACGGACTTACAAAGAGACATTGAAACGCTATCCCGAAACCAATTCAGAGGTTTGTTTCAGTGTATTAGGGTAAGGGTTTGCTTAGGGTAGTAGGATAGGACACATGCGTCACCTAGTTAAAATTTATTAAAAAAATATTTATGATCAATTTGCAAATTGGTTATAAATAATAACAGAGGGCATTGCCATACAACGTGGCAATTCCGCCAGTCTTTTGGGCACATTACCAGTGAACGTTTATCACATTAAAAACTTTTTATTTCACTCTTTTTAGTTGGTCGATTTTTAATTTACCTAGTTACAAGAGCCTAAATGTCAACTACTTATAATCATTTACAAAATATTGCTTTTCCCAATGTTGGGCCGTTAATTGTTGAGGAGTTCTCCTGGTACTTCACCATCAGCTTCACTTCACCATATGCATTGTGACGAGCATATTGTGCTTAATAACCTCATTCAAGTAATCGAAGCGGAACACATGAAATACTTATTATTTCTACTTATATATTGAGTAGTTCCAGTGGCCATCTGTGGTCTTCATGTCTTCGTCATCAGGTCCACTTCACAAATGGTGCTTTACGAATGCAACTACACAAGTTACTATAAAAAAATACTCAAATCCATAGATAAAATAAATAAGTAGATTTGGTCAACAGACGAAATTATATCGGAACCGTGTGTCTCCAGTTAGGCGCTGGGCGGGGCAACAACTACACATGCAGTTTAATAAAATCAATAGATACGCACTCGCGCACACACCCGCATTTCTTAAATCAGAACGTACTATACAATCAATAATAAACCTTATTCCGTCAAACACAGCGTGTATTTACCATGCACCGTAGAATTTACCCACACAAAAACATCGGTCGCTATCGTTGTGCTGTGCAAAAGCAATTTATTTTACATGCTAGTGATTGACTAAATCGGAAAGTTATCGATTCTTCCATTTATTATTGTACAATTTTTTTTTGGGCACCTGAAAATGAACCAAATAAAAAATGGCATGTCCAGAAAATATTACAATAACAATAAACATATTATTAAGAACATAACATTACATAATTATTATTAAGTACTACCTACTAAGTATTAAGGGCTACCCTGGCGCTTTCGACTTAAATCTTAATATTTAATTATCATAGTGATAGGTCAAATAGAAGTCGATGTTAACTTACATTACGCTCTTGATCGGAACATACCAGCCGTATAGGTTGTATAGAATCCTGAAAAGTTGAATGACTGATTTTATGAATACCCTAAATCATGAGAATAGCTTTCAGTAATAAAATAAAATTTAACACACTTCTGCAAATATCAGTTGTACTCTTAATTTTGGAATTGTCCATTCAAAAAGCCTGCGACTTTTCTTTAGAGACTAGAACATTTCTGCGTTGAAGTGAACCGAGCATATGGTGCTATTTTTTGTAGGGTACCAGTTAGGTGGCATGCCTGTGGCATCAATCCATTCCTTTTTTATGTTACCATCTTTTGGTAAGCTGAAAAGTACGAAAAGCACTTATTTATGATTTACATACATCCTAAGCTACTTCTAAATGTCACCATATAATAAGCATCGCAATAATTACGTAACCCACTATAAATCAAGATCTGAATGATTTTGACGTATATTGCTAATCCATTGCTTCATATGTTCGAAATATTGGTCTGCTCAACAACGTAAATACCGCAGTGAGTGTTGTTGATTTAGCATAATGAAACCGATTCCTACTGTAAGTGTGTTACGCAACTATTACCTGCGGGGTAACCGCAGGTAATAGTTTAGTAGGTTATAATAGGTTTTTGTTATAAGAAAAATCCTAGTTAGTAGAGAAATTGTTAAATATATGAAAACAAACACACATCCATGCATAACAAATAAATAGCATGAATATATTGACTTATTTTAAGCTCAATTCACAGAACCATGCCGATTATTATAACGCATTCGAAGCTTCAATGGAAGCAAAATACAAAAACCATAAAAAATAAAGAAACAGCATGAGGATAAGGCATAACATACGATAATTCTAAACCGAAAAACACCACCGATTATTAACCTAAAATTAAAGTAACTTACTTTACGAATATTGGTTACGCATTTCTCTACTACTCTGTAAAAAAATCAAAATAAGTAAAAAAACATTATTTACATCGATCTTCCAACCGGGCTAAAACGGTTGACAGATTGAAAAATAAACTATTGTAGCGACGGCGACGTCGGAACTCCTTACGCATGCTGCGGGCGTAAAATAAATTGTTTATTTTTTTTTACTTTTTTGTACACTTGACTTTTCAACGTATTTTTATTTCTGTCATCTCATGTAAAATAAAAGTTAAACATATTTTCTTAGAGGTTTCCGTATGTTATAAAAAACTTTTTACCAAAAAATTAAACAGACACCCAAAAAACACTGCAAAGTGAAAAATAACTTTAATTTCGGTAGTCGGTGTCTTTAGTTTTGTATTTTCGTTTTTGGCACCGACTTCCGAAATTAAAGTTATTTTTCACTTTGCAGTGTTTTTTGGGAGTCGGTTTAATTTTTTGGTAAAAAGTTTTTATTTCACTCTTTTTAGTTGGTCGATTTTTAATTTACCTAGTTACAAGAGCCTAAATGTCAACTACTTATATTTATTTACAAAATATTGCTTTTCCCAATGTTGGGCTGTTATTTGTTGAGGAGTTCTCCTGGTAGTTCACCATCAGCTTCACTTCACCATATGCATTGTGACGATCATATTGTGCTTAATAACCACATTCAAGTAATCGAAGCGGAACACATGAACTACTTATTATTCCTACTTATATATTGAGTAGTTCCAGTGGCCATCGGTGGTCTTCATCATCAGGTCTACTTCAAAATGGTGCTTTTCGAATGCAACTACACAAGTTACTATAAAAAATACTCAAATCACTATAGGTGTGCCTATAATATTTGAAGAGTTCCCTCGATTTCTCCAGGATCCCATCATCAGATCCTGACTTGGTGACAATGGGACCAATTTCAAAGTATACCCTTTCAAACAAAAAAAGCATTTTTCAAATCGGTTCAGCCGTCTCCGAGTAATCGGTGATCATACATAAAAAATAATAATAATATACGCGTCGAATTGATAACCTCCTCTTTTTTATGTCATCGGTTGAAAAACCCCTAAACTATAATAGCAATATTTCATTCGTCAATCGACATTGCTGTCGATAGCCTACGTTAGTGGATCTGCACAAGCACATCACTAATTCGTCGCAAGAAGTGGCGGCCTCACTACGCGATGAATCCGCGTAATACAGTTTCGTATGTTATGTTTACATTGCTTGTCCAGTTACTTAGTGACGAACTCAGGTAGTGGTTAAGGAGCAATGTATTTATAGCAATAGGAGTACAGTCGCTCTGATATTTGAAAACAAAAATAACATAGTAAAACCAAGAAATATTTTACGATTTATGTTTTTCATGATTTTAAAGACAAATATTGTAAAATACTTGTACTTACATATGGTAAGTGATTCCATGATTCACATAGATTTGATTTTGGCTTTGGTTTTTACAAGATACCACAGAACAACTCGGCATTCATATATGTTATCACGATCGCCGTCGAAAGAGCACTAGTTCGCGGAGACGGCCACTTGCCTGTGACATGAGCCCTGTGGCCATGTCGCGCGGACACCGATACGCCCCCTTACCACTTCTCTGTATTTTTGATTTCTGTGACTCAAATCACTATAGGTGTGCCTATAATATTGGTGACAATGGGACCAACTTCGAAGTGTACCTACCCTTTCAAACAAAAAAAGAATTTTCCAAATCGGTTCAGCCGTCTTTGAGTAATCGGTGATCATACATTTATAAAAAAATATACTCATCGACTTGATAACCTCCTCCGTCTTCTTTCGTCGGTTGAAAAACGAACGAGAAAGAGGGTAGACCGATTCGTCTGCTCATAAACGTCCACCCGCAATTACTTCAGTTCATCCGTGATCATGACGCTTGCAACAGTGCCGAAATATCGGAAACTCGAAACAAAAAGTACACGTATGTTTGTAGTTTAGGTTTTTTATTTAAGTGATCGTGTAGGCTGTATTATTTATGAAATAGATATTTGCAAAATAAATATAATTTATGTTATAATGTACATTATTGCACATGACTTCATATAAAGTGTCGCTTATTTCACCAAATTAAGAGGTAAATCCTCAGTTCCTTATAAAGATGACTTCCGTGCAAACGCTATCCGTGTCGCAACTCCATTTGAAAAGCATAATAATTTTGTATAGTGATTACTTATTAAGTCATAATTATTTTAATCCGGTTTCATTATTGTGAGTAATTATTATCATAATATACATATTTAAAATCGGTAGTAAAGTTTTATCAGCTTGATGAATAATGTTGGTTAATTTGAGAATATCCTATCTGGCTATTAAAATCCGGTCCATTATTGTTCAATTCGATTATTGTTCAAGTCTAGGTAGACATACTTAGACCAGGAGAGGCTGCCTGCGCAGAGTCGTGGGACGCGGTGGTGTCCTTCTGCGAGGACGTGATGTCGCAGAAGGAAACTGCGGAAAGGGAGAGGGAGATTTCGACTCCCTTCCCTGGCCGCAGAAGGCGCACTGGGCGCAGGGAAGGGCGGACAACGCCCTTTTCCAGCCCCCATGAATGGGTCCAGGGGCGAGGGACTTGGGGAAGTCCCCCGCCCCCTATTCGATGGACCTGAGTCGCAGGCGCACGTGAGTGTCGGCGCGCGCTTCTGAGGCGATGCATGGGGTAGTTCAACACCTCACTACCCCGTGCAGGAGACGAGGCCTGGACAGACCCGGCCAGCACTAGTATGGGGCTGCGGAAGAATTAGGTTTCCCGTGGCCCACCGCGCACGTGTGAGGAGACACCGGGGTGGCTTTAGCCGGTAAGAATCCGGCACTCCCCTCCGCCATTCCCCAGGCGGAGGAAGTCCATGAGGATTTCCCCCGTAAAAAAAACGGAGAGGCTGCCTATCTGACCATTAACCAACCTCCAAACTCGAACTCCAACTAACTTACAACCAAGGTACGGTGTCCAGCACATCAACCTACTCCAATCTGTCAAAATAATTTAATAGATTTACAACTTTATTACAACATGATAAGGTTGAAGCTCAATTGGATAAATTTGACACAATTTGGCTTGATGTGCTGGTGACTGTACAATATAAAAAAAAACATTCAACTACAATAGTATGTTCCGCTGTATTGAGTGCATATTTATTTGTATCATGTTACCCAGCTACCGGGTTTTGGAGGTCAGTTAGGCAGTCACTCTATGTAAAACACTAGTACCTACTCTGCAACCGATTAGACTGGAAGCTGACTCCAACATAGTGTGGAGAAGCTCAATGAGATGATGATTGAGTGGAGTTTGACAATAGTAATAGGTAGTATTGATTTATTTATATTGTAAAGTGAAAACATATATCGCACTCTTAGAATGAAAGTGACCTAGCTCTAAATTAGTGTAATTTCAGATTTTGATGTAAACTGGCCTGAAACATTACTCCGAATTGCCGTGGAAACATTTATTCAATGCTACTTTATTAGTTATTACTGCTCAAATCCAAAAATACTAGTTTTGAGTAAGGTCACTTTCATTCTGAGAGTGCGATATGAACATTGCAACAATACAGTAACAATCCCTCCCCGACCTTTGCCAAACGAGCCAGCCCGCGATGCTGAGCCAGTAGCAATAAATAACCCAGCCTGTCCCTTTGCTGCCCTCCACCAACAACCCCGCTATGCCGAGGCCCGTACTCCACAGGGAGTGCCCTTAGTGTGCGGTTATTTAAATGTAAATATTAGTATGTAAGCCCTGGCTGGGGGCCTTTAAATTTAGAGGTCACCACAGGATCGTCCGGTTAAGTAATAACCAGCCTTAGCGTGCTGAACTATGAGTGGCCGTATCAAAAAAAAAAAGTTAAAATGCACTTACAATACAGGAGGAGAAGATTGGGTTACACTTAATCCCTTGGCAGGACTTATCATAGATTTTCTGTCTTTTGGTCGCCTTAAGGACTGTGTGAATATAAAAAAGATCTACAGAAGACAGCTTGCGACCAACTGCTTAGCGAGCTTTCTTACGGAGGTGACTTGGTATGAAATGTAACGTCGCCCATCATCGGAGCAACCTCAGTAAAAGTAACTTAACCTTGATCAGTGCGGCTGTTAAAACTTGGGTACGACTTCCTCTTCATTGTCACACAGAATTCGTTCCAGGTAGACAGCGTTAATGCAGGATTGGTTCACCAAGAGCATGACTTGGGTTACATGGGGTTACGAGAATGTTTAAACGAGATATCGCAGCCCCGGGACGCAAGAAAATCTGAAGAAACAGGGCAGGTTTTTAGTCATTACCTGTATTATGGATACATTGTAAAAATTTACATTTGAAAAGAGTAACTGTGGAGTTTCTTGCCGGTTCTTCTCCATAGAAAACGACCAATTGGGCCAAAGGAGGGAACTGGAATGTCCGAGGACCAAACATTTGAAGATAATTTGTAACCCGCACTGGGACCGTGTGGTACAGACGCCAGCACATGAAGCTACCCGAAACTGTCAAATTTTCCCAGTCAACCTTGAACCTAATTTCTTTAACAATAAAGTTGAAAATCTATTACACAAATTTGACAGATTGTTGTAGCTTGATGTGCTGGCGTCTGTACATTATGGCCCATTCCGTCTTAATTGAGAAAAGGCCCGAATACCGTTAGTGCCTCAGTGAGAATGTTATAGGCTGCCTTTGGTGTATTGGAACGCCAACTTGGATTACTTGTTCTTCCAACAAAATTAAATACCCTTAATACACTACGTACGCGTATAACTCAACTTATCAAACTATTACTACTAAATTAATATTATAAACCGGAAAAGTGTGTTTGCTTGAGTGAACAGGTTACTTCTAGGCAAGCGTGCTTCATCTTCGACCATATCATCACTTAACATCAGATGGGGTGGTGGTCAAAACGAGCCAACAATAAAAAAATCGTGGTAATCTTTGAACGTACTGGGTGGATTTGGATGAAATTTGGTATGGAAATAGCTTGAAGCTTGAGGAAAGTCCACGGGAGTGAAGGAACGCGCAACTGCGAAAAGATTATACTTGAGGAATGTGCGCAGGCGCAAAGACCGTCTGACAAAACAATTTAAAAAAGGAACAATATGCATAGTCGCTAGTTCATGACGTTCGATTTGTCATGACCGACCGTCATGACATTGAGATCTACGCAGACTACTTTTTGTGGCTGGTATAATCAGGGTTTTTGCCCAAGAGTTTAGCGCCAGATTAAAATGGTTTGTTCCGGGTTCGATTACCATGTTGGGTATTTTTTACGATGTGGAAAAAATATTATGATTGTTTTGACACCTATTTTGCCGGATGAGAGCCGCACGTTTTTTGATTGTATCAATTAATCATTAGTAGATGTTTGCATATTTTAGCTTTGTAAGAAGAATTAAGCTTGTGTGAATAAATTTATTGTTCTCTCTAGCGTTTTATATTGTTTGTTGGATCGCATTTGACCACCATCTCACCTGATGGTAAGCGATGATGTGGTCATATTTTCCGGCAGGAAATTCCACTCCTTAGCTGTACGCACACTGGAGGTAGGTATTTCCAAAACTGACATTGAAAATTGGCGCTTGCGGTTTAGCTACGAGATATGCGGTCATTTTTTTCGCTGGGAGAATATTCAAATGACTCCTTCCGCTCTAGGTAGAGCTCAAGTCACTGTCAGATTTCTACTAAGTTCTTCAGTTGCCCTTGCGTTTGCGCTCGTAAACCCCGTCAAAGATATGTGGACACTTACAGTCTCACTACAAAATAATGATGACTTCAAGAATTGCCCAATAATTACAAACTGTATTACGGAGAAAATATATGAGCAATACATTACTGAGGCGCTTGAAACAACGCCAACTGCGAAAAGTGAACTACACTGAAAGACCAGGATAAATTGGCAGATCACTGCGGCACCACATACAAAGAGGAACTCCGAATTCCGGTATATTTTCTTTAATTCCTTGTTTCGCCGCATGCCAGGATATGTTGGATACTCCTTACCGGGATATTGCATAAAGATTATTCAGGTTATGCTTTTGTATGGTAAGCAGAACCGCAGGTGAGGTCATGTTATTGGAGCTGATAGATTAATTGGTTCCTTGAACATACCTTTACAAGGATTGACCTTGGTTTGTGGCTTTACCAAGCGCTTTTGTGGCATATCGACTATTTCCGTGCAATTTTCGGAAGAATATAAATTCGATTTTTGTCAAGAGTGAGGATCTTGAGTAAGCTGTTGGCAGACTACTATGATTCTGTCTAGTTATTTCACGCTTTGGCTATGAGAGTTTTGAGACTAAACTGTGTGTAGTGTATTCGATGTTAATTCCTTTTTGTTATTTGTCTACTATAGTTTAAACATATATATTTGGCCCTTTTTTCTTTTTTTTTTTAAATGGTAAAATTATCAAGTATGCGTTCCCACCCCGGGCAGGGTGGGAGGGACTGTCAGACTTTTACTGACTAAAATCCACGGTGTTCCTTCAATAACCCTTTACGTACCGGGGTCACGGTAATGGGATAAGTCCCACGACCCCGGCAGGCTTCGGCCCTCTGCAGGGGGGCCTCGTCATGTTGCTGACGCTCTTTGAGGCGCGCGTGGAACACAACGCGCCGTCGACCCGGGCATGGTCCATGGTCGGATAGCGAGTTGCCCTTTACTCGCTGTCCGCATGCCCGCGCCTACGGTGGCCGGAGATCGTCGGCTGACGTCCGACGCCGTGGACGTCTACCACTGCGGCTGGGCTGGAGGGAGGACGCCATCCTCTCCCTCACGCGGCCCACCTCCTCCTTCGGAAGCATGACTGCTTCGCAGAAGGAGGCGACCGCTTCCCACTCCCTCTCGCCCCGCAGCATGGCCTCGACCAATGCCGGGCGCGAGAGGTCTCCGCCTATCGCCGCCGTGAGGACACGTCGGTGATCTGCCCAGGCGGGGCAGTCTTGCACCGTATGCTCTACTGTGTCCTCAGGGCGACCCTCGCAGTGGTGACACCCAGGCGTTTCTTCCTTTCCCATCAGACACAGATACCTCCCGAAACTTCAGTGTCCGGTGAGGACCTGCGTCATGCGGTAGGTCAGGACGCCGTGACGCCGATCTAGCCACTCCTCAAAGAGGGGTCTTACCGCCGCAATTGCGGCGTGCCCGATATATTTGGCCCTAGTGGAATAAATAATGCATTTATATTGTTTATAAATATATAAAATTGTACAAATCTGTATCACCCACACTCCAGTGCGAAGCTCACTCAAATCTCAAGTACTCAAATCTTTCGATCGCTATATTTATAACCAAGTATGATGAGATTGGATGTCTGGGGAAGAGGAAAACGGCGCCCATGAGACAGTTTTTAACAAGTTAGTATTCGCTGGATTGTTATAAGGAGAAATAATTAGCACATTGCAATAATATTATCATATTGCTAAATAATTATAATTATTATGTATGCTAACTAATTCAAATATTGCATTGTTATAATCCACTTTTTACTGTTCAAATGATTAAATAATTTTTTTTTGTAGTTTTGAGTAACCTATAAAAATTTGTTAGTAAGGGGGGGGGGGGGGGAGATCTTCGGAGCTAATAACCTAATTCTTAACATGTTTTCATTAGTAGTATAGGGTGGGTGCATTATCTATGAGTGCTATAAATTATTTTAAAAACCACGGGAGCCAAATGGTGGTACAGTTATGTTTACGCAATACAAATATTAAGTATTATTATTAGCCGCTAATTTGCTCTTTGGGGAAAGCCCACATTAAAAGTGCCAACCACAAACCTCTGCCAATCATAATACTATCAAATATTTCCTCGGAACGCAACTCATTTCCTGAATCATATGAGATAATATGCCAATTATAGTCTCCGACGTTTTTATATGACTTTTGAGAGAACGCCAGATATTTAGTTCTCATACGCTATCGGTGCCAATTTTAATGACTACTGTGTATTTGCGTTCATTGAATGGAACGATAGGGCTTGCTGTGAAATGTTTGTTTACGTTCGGATGGTGTAGTTTTCTTCTTAAATATTGACTGATTAACAGCTAATTAGTAAAACTTGAATTAAATAAAAATAAATATTGATAATAGGCTCGCGTTTGACCACCATCTCATCTGATGGTAAGTGATGATGTGGTCGAAGATGGAGCACACTTTCCTAGAAGTAACCTTCACTCTTAACTTATATGAGACGAATAAGAATAATGAGAAACGTCAGTCATACAGTCACAGTACTTCAGGCATATAGACAAAATCTTCCATTCATCCGCAAACACGTCGTAATCAGGTTTGGCATCAAAGAGAATATTGAGCGCGGACAGTGTGCGAGGAATAGGGGACTGGGCTCGAGTGTCGGTACGACTCCTGGGCTCAGCAAACAATCTGTGTCTCCTATACCGGTGAAAGTTGATCGGAGCACATAGTTTTTTTTCTTAAATAGTTAACTAGCAATATGGGCAGAATTCACATTACTAGCAATCTTGTTAACCCCTCCAACTAAGCTAAATATGCTTGTGGCTGGGCTGGGTTTACGGCAATAATATAATGGGTGGGATTCGAACTCGTGACCTCTCGATCACAAGTTCGACACCTTATCCAATAAGCTATTGACGCTTGAAGATGGGTTAGTTCGTCATGGAGATCAGGAGTATCTGTCTCAATCACCTCATGTGATCCAAGCCCAATCACGGTTTACGATGGACCTAAGAGTTTAACATAGAGAAGTATCAGAAAGAAAGGTTGCCTGGTCACTTATGTTGGGATCAGTTTCCAGTTTAATGAATTGCAGCTGAGTACTAGTAATTTACTAGAGCAGCTCCCTATCTTTTTTTTTTATTGTTTTGTTTATTTATTTACATACAGAGGTATCACTGTTTTTTTTAACGTGGTAAAATTATCAAATAAGTCCTCCCACCCCGGGCAGGGTGGGAGGGACTGTCAGACTTTTACTGACTAAAATCCACGGTGTTCCTTCAATAACCCTTTACGTACCGGGGCCACGGTAACGGGATGAGTCCCACGACCCCGGCAGGCTTCGGCCCTCTGCAGAGAGGGCCTCGTCATGTTGCTGACGCTCTTTAAGGCGCGCGTGGAACACGACGCGCCGTCGCACAGTGGGCCCATACTGAAAATTAGTGGACTTAGGCAACAAAGTTCCAATATCGATGTGATTTTTTTTTATATTACGTGTTATGATATTCCTGATAACTTTTATTCTTATAAAATTTCTATTTAAGTTGATAGTTTGTCTGAAAAAAAATTAATTAGATTTTTTTGTATGGAGCGAATCACGTTTAATTTTTTTTCTTCAATTGTGCTAATATGTTGAGTGTGTGGCTTGAGTATATGACAGCTAGGGTCATCCTCTATCCACGAAAAAAGAAATCAGTGCCGGCCATCTGCGGCAGCGCGAGTAATCATTCGGTAAAAAAAGTGTTCTGTAAGATTTTTTTGCCATTTAAAATAAATTCAAAATATATTTATATTACTTGTTGTGATATTCCTGATAACTTTTGTTCTTAAAATTTCTTTTCAAGTTGATGGTTTGTCTGAAAAAAAATCAATTAGTTTTTTTTTGTATGGAGCAAAATCACGTTTAATTTTTTTTCTTCAATTGTGCTAATATGTTGAGTGTGTGGCGTGAGTATATGACAGCTAGGGTCATTCTCTATCCACGAAAAAAAAAAATTATTTTTTATTTATTTATTTATTTTCCCTTCACAAAGTTTCCTTATGCTAGCTTTTAACAATGCTTACAATTTAGAGCTAACTTTGTGAGGAACTGGTGCCTGATGTAGGTATGTACAACAACCTGTATTACAGGTCACCAGGACCCTCCCGCGGCTAGTATGCTACAACAAAGAGTTTAACATTTCGCAGCGAGCAAAAGTGGAAGCTAAGTTTAAACAAAAACAAAGTTTAAAAACTAAATCTTAAACAAACTATTTTAAATAATATACAAAAAAGACAATTTATGTTTTATATTAATTCCAGGATGTGAGTGTGAATGCTTAGTTAATGTGTGCTTAACTGAAAATGTAAGTGTTTGGGTGCGCGTGTATGTGTGTGTGTCAGAGTAAAAGTTTAAAATGTATGCAAGTTTATAACAGGAATGAGGAATGGAGCAATTAAGGTTAACGACTATCTGAGCGGGACCAGGAGATTTTCCGTTTGACAGTAGTCAAGGGTTTTGAGGTATTTAGAGACGGTAGCTTTACACTTAGATTTCAATTGTGGGTAAATGAGTAGTTTACTATTTAACTTGTTATAGAGGTATGGACCAAGAAAACAGAAGAAATTATGTGACAGAGCTGAACGCAAGGGTTTTGTTGCACATACATTACCCTTACGACGCTTGTCTTTTTGTATTTCCGGGTTGTATCGTATCATTTTGTGTGTTTTAAGCACTGTTTGAAGGATGAAAGATTGCCTGACTGTAAGAATATCCCAATCTTTGTAGAGGTCTACAGTCGAGTAACGGAAAGGGAGACCAGCGCCCACCTTGAGAATTGCACGTTGGGCCCGTTCAACTTCAATGATGTGGGTTTTCGCAGCACCACCCCAAGATATTATGCAATAGTCAATTAGGGATTGACCTAAAGCAAAATACACCATTTTAATCGTCTGTCTGTCTGCTGAGTCTCTTAAGGTTCTAAAAATATAGATTAACTTTCGCAAACGAGACACTAAGTCCTTAATATGCAATTTGAAAGTGAGACATTGATCAATATTAACTCCGAGGTATTTAAGATTATCAGTACTTTGTAGCGTGGGACAGGTGCAGCCATCAATGGATATCTCGGATCCACAGGCATGAGCTTTAATGCTTAGTGACTCGGGAGGCAGAAGGTTCGCTCTGAAAGCAAAAGTTATATATTTTGTTTTGCTAACATTTAAAGTTAACATATTCCTTTTGAGCCATGCGTTGACACTATTAAACCCCTTCTGTGCAACACCAAATACCTCTTCCCAACTATCACCACTAAACAGTAGAGCAGTGTCATCAGCAAACGTTATAATTTTGCCCTTTAGTAGGTTGATTTCACATAGATTATTTATATAAATAAGGAACAGGGTAGGCCCAAGTATGCTGCCCTGCGGGACACCAAATTTTATACAGCGCTCGTCGCTTATCCTGTTGTCAATTTTAGTTCTTTGTTTTCTATTAGTTAGGTAGTCCTCCAGTAGTTTTAGGGGTACACCTCTTACGCCAATCGCCTCCAACTTCTTCAGTAAGTGTGGAATAGAGACTGTGTCGAAGGCTTTAGCCAGATCCAAAAACACCGCCAAGCATTTTTTTCTATCGTCTAAACTGGAAATGATGTTATTCAATAATTCATGCACAGCATCATTGGTAGATTTGTGACTTCGAAAGCCAAACTGAGCCGATGAAAGGAGGCCGTTAGTTTCGAGGAATTTAGTAAGGCGACGATTGATCAACCGCTCCAAGATTTTAGACATAGATGGCAGAATGGAGATAGGACGGTAGTTATCAACACAGTCTCTATCCCCACCTTTGTGTATTGGCTTAATTAAAGCTACTTTAAAGGCCCTAGGAAAGACTCCCGTTGATATAGCAAGGTTACAAATATGGGTAAAAGACGGAGCAAGGAGGTTCACGTATCTCTTAATTATTCTGCCAGATATATGGTCAATTCCCACGGCACAATTATCCCTTAGGCCCAGGATAAGCTGTACAATTTCCTCTTTATCGGTAGGGAAAAGTGCAAATGAATTTAGTGGGGGAGTGGAAGACTGCTCATTCATAATTTCTGAAAAAAATCAAAAAAAAAAATCAGCGCCGGCCATCCGCGGCAGCGCGAGTAATCATTCGGTAAAAAAAATGATTTGTAAGATTTTTTTGCCATTTAAAATAAATTCAAACTGTATTTTTATATTACTTGTTATGATATACCTGATAACTTTTATTCTTATAAAATTACTTTTTAAGTTGATAGTATGTCCGAAAAAAAAAATTAGATTTTTTTGGTATGGAGCAAATCACGTTTAATTTTTTTTTCTTCAATTGTGCTGATATGTTGGGTGTGTGGCGTGAGTATATGACAGTTAAGGTCATTCTCCATCCACTGAAAAAATATCAGCGCCGGCCATCCGCGGCAGCGCGAGTAATCATTCGGTAAAGAAAAATGTATTGTAAGATTTTTTTTTGCAGTTTTTAAAGTTAAATATATAGTTTTAATAGCGCATAGGTACTTATAACTAGTAATTCTGGTAGAGATTTAGTTATTATTGGATGTTATCGGTAGAGGTGCATTGTGATTGATGACTCATTTGTTTGTGCGCTCGGCTAAGCGCATAACTAATGAGTCATCGAAAAATGCTCGTCTCTGATTGGCTGAATAATTGTCACTCACTGTTATGTCCACTACTTGAGTTAATAGCACTGACTATAAATATAAAGACATTCATTAACTCCATCTAGTTTTGCTCTTGTCGCTTATTTGTAACCACAGCGAAATACTTTTATTTCTATATGTACATTAGAACTATGGCTGGATTTTGTACCAACCTAGATTTTTCTTGTGAAATTAAGAAGTGGTGGTGGTGATCTGAAAAATCATATGTTTCTATATGAAAGTATAATTTCTGTCTTGACTACCGAAGTTTCTAAAGAAGACAAGAACCGAATCAAGTTAATTAATGTCTTTATATTTATAGTCAGTGTTAATTACTCAAGTAGTGGACATAACAGTGAGTGACAATTATTCAGCCAATCAGAGACGAGCATTTTTCGATGACTCATTAGTTATGCGCTTAGCCGAGCGCACAAACAAATGAGTCATCAATCACAATGCACCTCTACCGATAACATCCAATAATAACTAAATCTCTACCAGAATTACTAGTTATAAGTACCTATGCGCTATTAAAACTATAAAAAAACTGCAAAAAATATCTTACAAAACATTTTTTTTTACCGAATGATTACTCGCGCTGCCGCGGATGGCCGGCGCTGATTTTTTTTCAGTGGATAGAGAATGACACTAACTGTCATATACTCACGCCACACACCCAACATATCAGCACAATTGAAGAAAAAATAATTAAACGTGATTTGCTCCATACCAAAAAAATCTAATTAATTTTTTTCGGACAAACTATCTAGTATATCATAACAAGTAATATAAATATACTTTGAATTTATTTTAAATGGAAAAAAAAATCTTACAAATCATTTTTTTTACCGAATGATTACTCGCGCTGCCGCGGATGGCCGGCGCTGTTTTTTTTTTCAGTGGATAGAGAATGACACTGACTGTCATATACTCACGCCACACACCCAACATATCAGCACAATTGAAGAAAAAATAATTAAACGTGATTTGCTCCATACCAAAAAAATCTAATTAATTTTTTTCGGACACACTATCTACTTAAAAAGAAATGTTATAAGAATAAAAGTTATCAGGTATATCATAACAAGTAATATAAATATACTTTGAATTTATTTTAAATGGCAAAAAAAATCTTACAAATCATTTTTTTTTACCGAATGATTACTCGCGCTGCCGCGGATGGCCGGCACTGATTTTTTTTTTTCGTGGATAGAGAATGACCCTAGCTGTCATATACTCACGCAACACACTCAACATATTAGCACAATTGAAGAAAAAAAATTAAACGTGATTTCACTCCATACAAAAAAAACTAATTGATTTTTTTTCAGACAAACCATCAACTTGAAAAGAAATTTTAAGAACAAAAGTTTTCAGGAATATCATAACAAGTAATATAAATATATTTTGAATTTATTTTAAATGGCAAAAAAAATCTTACAGAACACTTTTTTTTACCGAATGATTACTCGCGCTGCCGCAGATGGCCGGCGCTGATTTCTTTTTTCGTGGATAGAGGATGACCCTAGCTGTCATATACTCAAGCCACACACCCAACATATTAGCACAATTGAAGAAAAAAAATTAAACGTGATTCGCTCCATACAAAAAAATCTAATTAATTTTTTTTCAGACAAACTATCAACTTAAAAAGAAATTTTATAAGAATAAAAGTTATCAGGAATATCATAACACGTAATATAAAAAAAAATCGCATCGATATTGGAACTTTGTTGCCTAAGTCCACTAATTTTCAGTATGGGCCCACTGTGCGTCGACCCGGGCATGGTCCATGGTCGGACAGCGAGTTGCCCTTTACTCGCTGTCCGCATGCCCGCGCCTATGGTGGCCGGAGATCGTCGGCCGAAATCTAAACTCGCCAAACTTTTACGTTTGATGGCGAGAGGCGCTCTTTATACATTAACATTAACCATTCCAATTACTTCTACACAATATGTTGCAATACAATCCTATATCTATAATCTCACAGTAACAATGTGTTAATTACCTAAATATATGATTAGCATTCTAATATATTTTTACTTATTTTTCTTTTTTCTTTTAATAACTCTATTTTGTTAAATACTTGAGGTACCAAATACTTAGTTGTCCTCTTACCGTAATAATTAGTTATCTTGGGTTGAACCAGTTTATTTTCTCGAACCCTACGTGTATTGTACTTGTTTTTAACAATAACTTTGTGTTCATCGTTATAATAATATTTCAGTCCTACCAAATAATCTACTTTTTTATCTATTGGTTTAATTTTACAAATAGGAAATAACTTATTATATTCTTTGTTGCACTTATCTTTAACATTTTTACTAATGAGGTACTTTAGCAGTCTTATTTGTATGTCTTTAATGTCATTTAAATATGTTCTAAAGGTTCGCCCGTACACAAGGAGTCCATAACTCATTAGCGAGTCGACAAGTGCGAAGTAAACTATTATTAATGTTTGTTTATTTAGTACATTTTTTAATTGGTAAAACTTACTTAATACTGATCTTAGCCTATTACAAATATCATTTATATGTATTTACCTCTTAATGTATCGTACTACAACTTGGTAGTACGATAATCCTAGAGAAGATTGGTGTTAGATTTTATGGCTTCTGACAGCACGTGACGACAGACAGCCAAGGCCAACGACTTAGATTTGTGTCCGAGGCAGATCTGTAATTAATGTCTAGATTCTTATTTCTAAATTTTATTCGCGTTACCGTATTAAAAAAATTGGTCAAGCGCGAAACGGACTCGCGCACGAAGGGTTCCGTACCATTATTAATAAAAAATATCACATTTGCTGTATGGAAGCCACCCTTAAATATTTTTTTTTTTGTATTTGTTGTTATAGCGGCAACGGAAATACATCGCCTGTGTTCCAACTATCTAGCTATCACGGTCCATGAGATACAACCGTAGGGACACGAAAAAAGTATCGATACTTTGTGGTATCGAGTACGTTTCGTTTTAATACCGATACTTTGTATTTGATTCTTTTACTCAATGAGTACTTCCTGACAGGTATCGTATCGAATAAATCTTGGACGGCAACGCCATCTGGTTCAATTATACTGAACCTTCTAAATCATTACATTGAGCTCGAAATCGTTCCTTCAGTCTTTCTGTTCACAGTTTAGATCCTTTCCTTCACTAATCAATCACTCAATCGGTCGCCGTTAGAAAATTGTTTTGTTATTATTATTTATGTCTAGTTTGTAAGGTACAATGTAGTTCTTATAATGTACAACAATATCCCACAAAACCGTATTATTTGTATTATTCTTCGTGTTCGTCTCGTGATTTGTTTTTCTCCGATTGATCGTTATTGTGTTTGACTATTATTTGACTTATTAAATGTGAATGTGTGCCATCTAAAAGTACCTATACGTACAATAGCTTATAGATACATAACACGGAACACGTGCTGTGTATCTATTAACGATTGTACGGAGAGGAGGAATGGGTAGGTACTATAATATGTGTCTGAAGGAATAAATAATATAATTGTTTTAATTATTTGTAAAGTCACAGTTGTCCTTTTAATAATACGAGTACTATTATTACACTAGTGTACCAATGCCATTAGTATCGATGTTCTGTTCTACTGTACTGAAGCTAAATTGACGTCACTGACTAACATTGACGGCCTGACGTATGCGCATTAGGCCCTAAGAAAAGTACTCGATACTTTTGTTTCGATACATTTATGAGTACGATATTATTTTTCAATATTACTCATGGTTACAATATCGATACTTTCTTATCGATACCGTGTCCCTAGCTTGGTGACAGACAGACAACGGGCAGACAGACAGCGGAGCCTTAGTAATAGTCCCGTTTTTACCGTTTGGGTACGGAACCCTAAAAAAATGGAGATTATGGGTTCAGTCAGAAGTATCTATTATGTCATTCTTACGTCGTAGTTAGTGTTCAAAACATATTATTTCTATTCTTTATTGTTTTGCTTATAAAAACTTCATGCGCATTGAAAACACGTAAGATTATTTGAAAAAAAAAAACAAAGACATGAATAATTTATAACATACCTGATTACAATTTTGTTCGATAATATTTTGTGATTTGTCATTAATACTTATCACTAACACAGTAATTTATCTTGGCTAGGTAATGATAGCGATACTTCAAAGGTATAAGGAAAGTTTGTCTAGGTTAGGCCGTGGCTGGTATCTTAACATACCGAGATGCTGCTTCAAAAGACGAGACGATTGACTAATGTCTGCCTGTTATTCAAAAGCTAGAAAGTCCAGCAATCGGTTATGCAACCCTTACCCAGTAACTGGGTTGTGGAGTCAGCTAGGGAAACGCTTCATCAACATATATAATAAAACATTAAAAAAGTGTCTGTACATTGAACATATTACCAAAAAAAATGGAGAGAGATTTAGAAACAGTAATAGAGCAAGAATTAATAAAAAACGGTCTGGCTGTTTATCTGTTTGTACACGCTAATCTACGGATTTACTAGACAGGTTTGAATGAAACTTTTTTGTTCTATTGCTATTAGGTCTGGGTAGAACTTTACATGCGATCGAAGTCGCAGGCAGAAGCCAGTATAAAATATTGATGCAAATATTGTATCTACCCAATGGATAAAACAATAAGGTTAGAAGATTCTTATGCCGAATTTTGTTACGTCACTTCTGGACAAAGGGATTCCCTTTAAATTTTCATACCTTTATCGATATTATGTGTTATAAGGATCATAATTAATTTATGAATATGTTTTCCTCAATCGCCACTTACAGATAAGATGATAAGGGTATATTTTGCCGGCTTTCACAGAATCTAAATGCCTTTCTATTTTTAACTGTAAGTAAAACATTATTTAATTAGCATGTTATTAAGACCAGGCAGTGCAAAATAATTTTCACGCAAGCTCCGCCCCCATCCACCCCGGTTAGGCCATAGTATACTAAACGCTGACTCAGCAGTAATAAAGTTGAATATCGCGTGCGCTCTTTCACCATGTTCGGTTTCGAAACTGCCGTTGTGTGCTAAACGCTAACGCAGCAGTAATAAAGTTGAATATCGCGTGCGCTCTTTTACCATATTCGGGTTCGAAACTAAATGTCGTAAGTGTCAATTCTTATTTCGTTTATAACAAATGACAATTGATCTAGACAAAAAATGTATAAAATATTTGGATAATAAACTATATTTTCTTACTGTCAATACTAATTTTAGAAATAAACGCCGAGTTATCTTGATTAAATATTGAATAATCTTTAAAAAAGACATAATTTTAGATTAAAAAATGAATCGAGCGAAAATGTTCCAATTACGAAACTGGTCTAGACATGGAAAGAAAAAGATCCAATAAATCATATACTAAAGTTCCATTTTGATGGTATGCGTTATTGTTTCAGAATATGAATACAAAATTACATACAATTTAGGGAGCATCCTCTTAAGGACGACTTACGAGTTTAGGTCATGGTTTCAAATCCAGTAGCCACATTACTTTGTGTCATTTTCATCATTACCGCTGCTCTCATAACGGTGAAAGTAAACGTCGTTAGGAAGCTAGCAAGTCTTTGCATGGAATAATTCGAAGACATGCGACTTTCACCAACCCGACTGGACCCGCGTGTTGGATGGCCTATTTCCTCTCATAGTGAGGATATGATGCTATGTCATAAGACTAATCTAGTCTATTCAAGTTCAGAAAATGACTAAATGGGAAAAACCTCGGCTAGCAAGCTATTTGAAACCCCGGGTTTGATAGTACACCGCAAATTGTACTGTAAAGTTCATGTCCTACATATAAATCTCTTGGCTTATTCCCTATTTGGGATCAGCCCTCATTCAGTATCAACTCTGATACTTTCACGCCATTTCTAGTGATTTTGTGTCATCATGTTTTCACGTCGTTAGCTATGGTCCACATTCAGGCGGTCGGGGGGCGGCCTCTGCCGCGTACTCGTTCTTCTATATCCATCACCCGCCTTATCATAAAACTATAAGATGTAAGTAAATACATAGATCGCTTTGCGAAAAATTTTCGTCATTGGCGTCATTTTTATAGCTTCCGAGGAAGCTGATACCAAACTTGGAGTTTAACTACCCGTGACGAAGATCTCTTCTAAATATATATAACTCAAAGGTGACTGACTGACAGACATAGTGATCTATCAACGCACAGCCCAAACCACTGGACGGATCGGGCTCAAATTTTGCATTAGGGTTCCTTTTAGTACGTAGATGCTCGCTAAGACGGGATTTTGCGAAATTCCCACGGGATCGGGATTTACACGGGAAAAACTTCCTACGCGAACGAAGTCGCGAGCAACTGCTAGTGTTTAAATAAAAGCCAAACATTTCTTTGTCTGCTCTGGTAGTTAAATCCTTCTTTGTATTAGTAACAGTAGAGACTGGTAAGATACAATCTACTTTTATAAGGCGTCGAGCTTCGTCAAGTTCAATTTTTTGATGATGTTTTTTTCGGTGGGAAAATTTCAAATGGCTCCTCTGGGTGGAACGGAAGAGAGTATCAGACTCCTACTGACTAAAAACCCTCTCTATCCCTTCAATTGCCCTTGCAGTCCGGGTTCGAGGTTAAGCAACGCAAGCCGAGGTCGGTCTGTAGATCTCTCGAATCTCGAATCTCGACATATAAGATGGTCACCCCCATCTTATAGGTCGAGATTCCTCTGTGCCTCGGAAATCACGGCTTCGATTCTGACATCTTTCACAGTCTTTACATATATAAACTTATAACCTTGTTATAAGTATAGCCAGAAACTTGTATTATATTGAATGAATTAATGAACACATAAGAATAAAATTCGCATATTATGTCATGCAGATAAATGTGATTATTGTTGCATAATATAAAAATACGGCTTTTTTTAAACTGCGCACTTGAAAACTAGTTTTTTTTTTTGGTATTATTTTCCTCATCTTAATGTTATGCTAACTATGTGTAGTGACGACTGTCTGCGTTAGGTTTTATTTACTTTTAGAAGGAGAAATAAATCTGACTCGGCAAATTAACGAGTTTTATAGACGTAAAGTAATTACTAAATGATAAACAAGAAATATCCACCGATAAGTATGAAAAATCACCATTTTTAAGAATACTTCTATTATTATTATGCAAAGTATCGTTGCGTCCCGCCATCTCCTGGGCCGTAAACAATACAATTATATTCTTCTTAGGTAAAATTAATTCAGTTATAATAGAGTAGTTAGTACATACAGTAGAAGAATACACATAGAAAATAAAAAATAAAATAATTCGATTAATTAAGTATAAAAAAGTAATCAAATCGAAACTAATACTTATACAAATTAAATTAGCAGTATCATTCCATGTCACTATGAACTATTAATATGTCAAGCAATCACATAACCTTTAAATTTATTTTTTCCCACTCATTCTTTGATCACCAGTTTCACTAAATCACCACACTTCACCACTAATCATCACCGCACTAACATCATCGCGTGCGCCAGCCACGTGCTCATGCGCAACACGTGTCGGTTACGCAAGGGACACGTGACGGTTACGCAATAGTCAAGGTCGCGTTACGTAACGCAAGACTATGGACTGAATTATTCTACTCTAATCTAGTGTTCTAGCTATGTCTATCTAAGTACGTTGTGAATTGAGTGGCGGAGTCACGTTTTGTAGGTTTGTTTGTGTCGTGAAACTGATGGAGCCTTTGTTTTGTAGTATTTTCAACTGGATATCATGACACCTGTTAATATAATTCTTCGTTTCTAGAAGTTATACAGAAGTTGCGAGAAACAACGGAAACAACAAAGAATGCCACATATTTGCGACTAGCAATTAATTAATCATAAAACTCAATACATTTATTAGGTGGTAGGTTCATATAAAATATCGAGCCGATATCCGCCCACCGTAGGCGCAGGCTTACGGACGCCGAGAAGGGGCAGCTCACCGTTCGGCAAGGACCAGACTCGGTTCGCAGGCGGGCCGTGTTCCAAGCGCGCCTCAAAGTCCAGTCAGCAGTAATAACGGGGCTTAATAGGCCATTGCCGGCCGGGGTTACGAGGATACCCTAACGAGATACCGTGGCTTCGAAACGCCAGGGCAAGTGAAGGAACAAGGTAGGTTTTTAGTTAGTAGAACTCGGACACTGCCTTCCACTGCACCCAGAGCGTGAGAAGTCATTCGAGGATTTTCCAGTCGCAAAAAGATGCCCCAGATCATCCTATGTTGAAGTACCATGTTCATTACATTTCTTGGCGTTAATGCGATCGTAATGGTGGTTTGACGTAATCAAACCAAATACAGGCAATAGGGAAGATGCAAATATAATATTTATGAAAATTTTATGATTGAAATGTTAAAAAAATAGAAAAGAAGGGCCACTGTAACATTTTTATTTTACATAATGTTGATTTTTAACAATAATTACGAATTAAAAATGACTTGAAACGAAGCGTATTTCAAAACACCAATCAGCGTTTAGTGACGTCACTCCTGTTATAACAACTTATTTGAGGTTATGGTTGTAAAAGTGAATATTATTTTACGGGAATACTAATTGCGTTTTTTTAATAAAAATGGAAGTTGGGTTTATCAAAGCAGACTCCAGGAATCTAGGAAAGTTATTTAAGTTAAGTTAAGTTATTTACCAAAAGTTAGTGTTGACATGGTTGTAACTTTTTTGTCGAAAGTGCAGAGTTTTCAAGTATAGAAATGAAAGGGACTAAATTACTACGATATGTATAAAATCATAGTTGTTTAACTTTGTATTTTATTCAGCGGCTTCGACATATATGAGTTATTTCGATCGTTCGTTTATAAGGATATATAGACATCTGTACACCTTTATCATTGGATATTTTAATATTTTGAGAACCATGTGTTTCTGTGATTAATGAACACTGAAGATGGATCTAAAACATGAAAGACATAATAATATACTTAGTTCTTCATTAAAAAGCATTATCCTTATATTATTATAAATTTGAAAGTTTGAATGTTTATTTGTCTCTAGTATAAGAATAAATCTGAAAGAATAAATCAAAATTATACCCGGTGTATTTTCAATGCTTTTAAGAATTTCACGTTTTTTCTTTTTCATTATTACTGATCTAGGTTTCAGTGGCAACATTCTGTTTTGGCATTCAAAAATATGAGGTACCACACCTTTTTTCAGGAAAAGTTTTCCTGCACACATTTTAAACTTTATCCAATTTTCGACGTCGTTCTCCAACTGTAAAATTAAAATGATGTTATAGATAAGTTTTGTAAGTATTAGGTAGGTAACTAATGTGTTTTTGCGTATAAGCAGATTAACTACAAAATATAACAAGAATATTCGCCGACTTACATCAAAGTGATCTTCACAGCATCGAATGGTGGTCACAATTATTCTCCAATAATTGTCATTTCTCTTTGTAGCTTGAAACCACTTTTCTTTCTCAGTTTTGGGTCAGAAGGTCCAGTCACGAACAATTTATTTGGAAACTTTGTTGAAGTAGTTGGACACATTGGTACAAAACATGAGTCACCACGGCTTTTCAACCGACGACAAAAAGAGGAGGTTATCAATTCGACGCGTATATATATATATATATATTTTTTTTTTAATGTATGATCATCGATTACTCGAAGACGGCTGAACCGATTTGGAAAATTCTTTTTTTGATTGAAAGGGTCGCTTCGATATTGGTCCCATTTTCATAAACGTCAGGATCTGATGATGGGATCCTGGAGAAATCGAGGGAACTCTTCAAATATTATAGCCACACCTATGTCGTTTTGGGTATTTATTATAGTAACTTGTGCAGTTGCTCTCAAAAAGTACCATTTGAGGAAGTGGAACTGATGATGAAGACCACAGATGGCCGCCGAAACTACTCAATAATAAGTATTAAGTGGATTGCGATTCGATTACTTGAATATGGATGTTACGCACTTTATGCTCGTCACAATGCATATGGTGATGTAGAGCTGATGGTGAAGTACCAGGAGAACTCCTCAACAATTAACGGCCCAGCATTGGGAAAAGCAATATTTTGTAAAAGGTTATAAGTAGTTGATAATTAGGCTCTTGTAACTAGGTAAATTAAAAATAGACCAACTAAAAAGAGTGAAATAGAATATTAGTGGTATTTTTATAATAGCCTGATGTTGATGGATAGTCCACTTTAAATTTTCACAAAAAAAATCTCGAAAGTCGCAAAAATATGCATAAGTATTAGCCAGCGACGAACAAGTACGACCTATACGGAACTATAGGTCCTTTTTCGCGCGAAAATTTAAACTGTCAATTTCAAACCGCATTTTTTCCGATAAATTACAAAGATTTAATTTTTTAATATATTTGTGGTCTATTCTACATGGAATTCTTTAAAATGAAAACATAAATAAAAATATTGCATCTTCCCTATTATCCATTACTGTTGTGAAATTCACTTCGCAAATAATATTTCCCGATGCCTAGTCCTCTCGTGATAATAGTCACGTACAATGTACTACGATGCCAAAAGGTATGGCATGTATGGTAGTATTAATAAGCATTGGTATGATACATTTATTGATAGAAATGGCATTTCCTTCAGCATTGTAGCTCACGGTAGGCAGATATTATTTCCAACTACATATACGAGGACATATGACTAGCAACCGATCCCCGAATAAATTGTTTTTAATTTCAATTTCAACAATACCAAGGTAAGGACCACGGAATAGATAAATAAGGTTGGAATGGGCGTGGCGAGCGCGCCACATTTATGATACGAAAATCATAGGCCGACCGATTAATTCATGCACTGCGTTTAGTGCGTTTCGGATTACTTCGGAACACAGAGCTCTGCTTTAAAACGCCGTGTTGTGCAATTATAATCTGTAAAACAAAAAGTCAGACCGCAAGTATAGAGCGAGGAGGTATATCTTTCCATCGATAAGTCGAACATAATATTTAATTACAATTCTATTTGTAAAAAACATGAAAATATTCGGATCACCATGAAATTCCGAACATTAACAACATTACTGCAACAAGTTACAAAAAGTATACATTGCCCGATGTGTAATCGCATAATCAACGCAATGACCAAGTCCGCTTATAATGTACTGTATGCGTTGCGTCCTCCACACTTCAACCATTGACGTTTCGTCCTTTGCCCTGATTGGCCGTTATGCACGGCGCATGTTTATCGACAGTGAGTTAAAATCAGTAGCAAGCTCTCGATTTAAGTGTGTATAATTTATTTGTGTGCGTAATTCGCATACGTAATGGTCCTCTTGCTTGTAGTGGAGCTAAAAAGTGGGAGACAAGCGGCGACACGCGTTCTCATACGAATCAGGAACTATTTCCTTTCTAACCTCTTTTATCTGTTCTCTGGTAAGGATGTTTGGGTAGGCCGTATAAAGCACTCAAACTGCCTAGGACCGAATACTAAGATAAACGAAATCCACTAACATACACTGAGCCTAAGCCTTCTCATAGGCAGTAGGCCGTCCCAGCAGTGGAAATATTATAGGCTCATTATGTATTATTATTAATTAATAATGATGTATCCTGTCTGGTTTACGTCACTATACGTCCAACTTGACCCTGTTATACTTACGTAACATAACAATTCATTATTCCAAACCGCAAAAGGTTTTCCTAATCAAAGCATTTTATAGGAAGTATTATGAGATCGATCCCGAGTGGAATATTTTATAGGTATGTGTCGAGTTTAGATCTAGGTTTTTCCCAACAACGATGTAATTGATTCACAGTCTTGGTATAGATAGGTGACTTTTTGATATCTTTTTAAATGTCATTTCAGCTAAATCTTTTGTCCATAACCCGTCAATGGTTTCTTGGAAATTTCCTATAACAAATGAGTCTGTACGTTTCCCATAACAAATGTATTGTAAATAAAAAGGCATACATTAGGTTGCTATACTTTGGAAATGAGTCATAGTTTTAATTAAAAAGTAAATAAAAGACACAGAAAAAAACAAATCATTTTGAAAAAAGGTATTTATGGCTAGAGTATACAAACTACACACATCAAAAGTGTCTAGGGATCAAGCATTTTTATGCGGATTTCTTGAGATTGAGATGTGGCTTTGTAATAAAGTTATGATTTTATAAATTTATATGGATCCTTTTTGGTGCATTTCATAATTTGAAACAGGAACTGTTAATCAAATTCGAGTAAAAGATGAAAATCAGCTGTCAATATTTTCCCTATAAAAACATACAACGCATTGAAGACATTATTAGTGCTACTGTTTCCCTACTACTGATTAAAACCAACGTTATTATGGAGCGGCGACGTCATTTAAGCAGGGAAGAAATGCTCAGAGCCGTGGGAATGATAGAAGCTGGTTCCCGGCAACGTACTGTGGCTTTAGCTCTGAATACAAGTCAGAGTGTTATCAGTCGACTTTGGACACGTTACCGAAGCACTGGTACCGTGGCTGAGCGCCATGGAGGACGGTATCGCTGCACCACACGGAGACAAGACCGATACATTCAAATCTTAACTCGAAGAGCTCCAACAATAACCGCCATGATGTTAGCCGTGAGGCTTCATCACTCTTCAGGGAACTTAATTAGCGACCAAACAGTCAGAAACCGCTTGCATGAAGTGAACCTTCATTCCCGAAGACCGCTACGGGTACCACCTATAGCAATGCACAATCGTAGGATTCGATATCAATGGGCTCTTGAACACAGAAATTGGGCAGAAGAACAATGGCGTTTCGTGTGCTTTTCTGATGAGTCTCGTTTTGGTATGAGACCGGATACAAGACGTATACGACACTGGAGAACCCCTGGACGCCAACAGCGATTAAAATCCTGCCAGGAAGTCCATCCTTATATTGGTGGAATCATCATGGTATGGGCGGGTATTTGGATCGGCGGAAGAACTGAGTTGATTTGGATCAGAGGCAACCTCAACGCTCAAATTTATGCTGAGACGATTGTATCTGACGTCATCGTTCCTCTACAAGTGCAAATCGGTACCTTATTTCAGTTAATGCATGATAATGCACGACCGCACACCGCAAGAGTTGTAAGACAGACTCTCGCCGCAGCTAACATCAATGTCCTGCTCTGGCCTGCTCAGTCGCCAGACTTGAACCCGATTGAGCATGCATGGGATATGCTACAGAGAAGAGCTCTGCCGAATATGGAGGGTATCCAGTCGCAAGAAAACCTTTTTTTGTTGTTGCAACGAACATGGGCGGCCATTCCACAGCGTGATTTGGATGAACTCATTTTGAGTATGCCAAACCGATGTTCTTGTGTTGTTAGTGTTCGCGGTAGAAACACGGATTATTAATTGTTTAAGTTACCCAATAAAATTTTAAAGAAAACTGTTATTTCAGTCTTTTTTTCGAACTTTAATGTTAGTGGTTCAAATGTCAAAAATCCCTTTATTAGGAAAATGGCAAATTTCTTTATTAATGCAAAGGTGACTTGGTTTATCGTTACTATGACAAACGAAAACACTTTATTTGATGAATCCTTAAAGAAGATTTTAATTAATATCAATCAGGAGAAAAGTTATTGCAAAAATATATGTTGATCCCTAGACACTTTTGATATGTGTATTTAAACACAATATGCAGATTCTAATTTCAAAGTCCCTGTAGAAAATTTATTTGAATGAAGATGCTTATCAGTCCTTAAACTAAACATATTATGGTTAGTGTTATAATATAGTTACGTTATGCATAAGATCTTTTGCCATTAAATACGAAAAGCGGAGTATAGCGGAGAATAGTATCAAAACACATTTATTGATAGATATAATCTTTATTGTACACCATAATAGAAAACATATACGGCCTTACCACCAAAAAAGTTTGATACAATGGTCAACCTAATTACCAATACCATTTATTGCTTATCGGTACAGTATTACACCCTCAAGCAAAGTTCCCAAAGACTACCCCTTTACTTAAAACGGATCAACTAACTCCAAAGTGCTAGGCACTTTGGATAACCCAACCCTATATTCACGAGACAGAGGGCTCGATCAACTTGTAAATGGTGTAATTATGAACATAATAGTGTTATATAAATATAAACGCATAAATGTTATGCACCGACGACTTTTAGTTGAAGATGACGTACAATACTTTCTTTACTATGTAATGGGGCGAGCCCATTTAGGATATTTCCGCTTTTAGAATCCAGGGGTGCGTCTTAGAATTGTGTTACGTTATTTCTGTGATATAAGGTTTGATTTGCTTTGACGCACTGTTATTATGACGACAATATAATGAAGAAATGTGTGTTTTTCTGGAGGTTTTACTCAAGAAATCCTTGATTAAGTTTAATCATATTATTTATTAGTATTTAGGTAAAGGTTATAGGAATATTGTCTTAGGGCTCTTCCGCGTATGCTAAACATATATATATATTATATATCTATACCAATATTATAAATCAGAAAAGCATGTGTTTGTATTTTTTTTGTTTATATAAAACGCGTTAATCTTCGGAAGTACTGGGTGGACTTGAATGAAATTTGCTGTGAAAGTATAGCTTGAAGCTTAAGAAGGTTATAGGCTATACCCGACTTTTTATATGGTTGCAAAAGAAAAATGGTTATATTTTTATTGTAAGAAAACGTTTTGGGAATACTTTCATCGTACGTATAGCTAAGGAGTAGAATTCCCTGCCGGTGTCTGTGTTTCCTGATAGCTATAACATAGGGGTCTTTAAGTCAAGAGTGAATAGGTTACTTCCAGGTAAGCGTATTCCATTTTCGACCACATCATCACTTATCATCAGGTGAGATGGTGATCCAACGCAAACCTATTATCAATAAAAAAATATAATTATATACCAGAATTATACCAGAATAAAATTGGACTATACAAAACATATATCAATGTATGCGGGAGATATATGTTTTTTTATAGTTCGATTTTATCTTTAAATCATACTGGTTTAGTAAATTCTCTATTACCCTTAAGGCATTAATAATATAATTACGACACGGTTGGAGCTGTGGTTGAGCGATAGACTGCTGCGTTGCATGTCGCGGGTCCATTCCTGCAACGGAACAAGTTTATTTAGCCTACAAATAGATGTTACGGGTCTGGGTGTTTGTAAAAATGTACCCACGATACAGGAGAAATTTCTAATTTCTAATTAATTTCTCTTAATAAATTTTGTGAACACAGGATGTCGTTAACTTTAATGGTTTGGCTGGTCTGTTACGGTTTCTCCTCAGGGTTATCAGGTACTCCAAATCTTCTATGATCCTAGTTTTGATAGTTTTCCCTTTATATGTGTACTAAATCCTACCTCTGTGCCAAATTTCAGCTCTCTAGGTTTACGGGAAGTACTATTTCTATTTTGATGATCAGTGAGTCAGTGAATCAGTGTGTGTCGAATTAGCACAACTTTGCTTTTGCATAACTTAGGAAATAAATAAGCTACAAATATGAAATTTGTGGTTTCAGTGTGTGCTTATAGTTAACTAGATGACGATAATTTCAGCGTTCTAAACCTATCCAGAGGTCCTCAAATGGGGGCATGAACATACGTCGAAATGGTTTCGGAAAATGATGGTACGGCAGTGTTTTCTTCGCGCTCGGCTCGGCGGCGGTTTGCAATTGCCTCATGCACTCATTTTCGTTTGGTTGGTTCAAAAACTCAAACACTTTACTACTTTACGTGACATTGCAACGGTAATACATAATAATAATTAATGTTTTTGTTTCGGCCCAAAGAATCCATAAAGTGTTAGTAACGTATACCTACCAACTTTTAATCGAGTGCTAGTATCCATCACCCTTCGCACAAACGGTTCCATAATCGGAGAGGACTCTCACCTATCGTTATCGTATTTTCAACCGACGACCAAAAGAGGAGGTTATCAATTCGACGCGTATATATATATTTTTTTATGTATGATCACCGATTACTCGAAGACGGCTGAACCGATTTGGAAAATTCTTTGTTTGTTTGAAAGGGTATACATCGAAATTGGTCCCATTGTCACCAAGTCAGGATCTGATGATGGGATCCTGGAGAAATCGAGGGAAGTCTTCAAATATTATAGGCACACCCATAGTGATTACACTATTTTTTATAGTAACTTGTGTAGTTGCATTCGAAAAGCACCATTTGTGAAGTGGATCTGATGATGAAGACCACAGATGGCCACTGGAACTACTCAATATATAAGTAGGAATAAGAAGTATTTTGTGGGTTCCGCTTCGATTACTTGAATACGGTTATTAAGCACAATATGCCCATCACAATGCATATAGTGAAGTGAAGCTGATGGTGAAGTACCAGGAGAACTCCTCAACAATTAACGGCCCAGCATTGGGAAAAGCAATATTTTGTAAAAGGTTATAAGTAGTTGAGATTTAGGCTTTTGTAACTAGGTAAATTCTAAATCGACCAACTAAAAAGAGTGAAATAAAAACTTTTTACCAAAAAATTAAACCGACTAAAAAAGTTTTTTAAATGATAATATGATTTTAGTACGAGATATCTGGATAGGATATCATGTCTACAAAAGTTCAGATACACACCGATTCTATACCACGAATGTAGCTAATAATTCTATTATTCTTAATCTTTTTGGGCTAGCCCAATAAAAGATTCAAGAATTGTAAAGGGTGGTCCAAACATAACACACGATGTTAATTGTAAATAAAACAAAACTTTTTCAGTGAATTATCTTAATTGTTTTTTTTTATTATTATAGTAAAATCTAATGACAATTGTTTGTAAAAGAAAATATCGGCCAAATGCTCGACATGGCTTCTGTGGCATGGCATGCTTCTATCCGATACCGGTCCATATTTTCAATGACACTAACAACTTTATAAAAATAAGTAAGTACCACCCTTTATAACAATATGACCGCATTTGTTATCCGGATAAGACGTAGATACACAAACGCCCTAAAACGTCTCACAGAGTTAAAGGAAAGGTGTAGTTTGGTCTATTTGTAGCTCAGAGTTTAAGTTCTAACCCTTTGCGACCCTTTCCTGAGCAGTTCACGAGACCGTTATCGAGAGAGTCGAAAGTTACCGAACAGTTCAACATTATAGGGCTTCCCATCTTTTCATGGCTCATTATTTTTACATGGAAATTTTTCTTATAAAGTCTTTTCATTCGGGGTTTATGTAAGTATTCAGAGATTTTTCTAAGCCACGTGACGGCCAGTCACATGCCCCCAAAGTTTGGAGTGAAACCATCCAAGTAACTTATCCAACAAAGAATTCAAATAGAAATTGTCTGGGCGCAGTTTCTTAAGATTTACGTAGGCTTCTATAGAAAAATGCTAATTTCGTCTTTTAAATTGAACGTTGTTGTTTCAATGGTTTGCTTATATAAGGCGGGGTTGGGGTTGGGTTTGATTAAGGGAAAGCACTTGACTCTTGAATCAAATCTAGCTACTGGATTTTTTTGTTTCATACTTTTTCTTTGGTTAAATTTTTGTTCGGATTCATTACAGGGCAAAAGCTACCTTCTTTAATAGGGTAGTTTCCTGTGTTACAAAATGATTATTTTATTTGGTCTGTTAGTTAAATTTCCTCTCGAATACATGTAATAATGGGTCATTTTTTTTTACTGATTTTTTTTAGAGATATACCATCTCGTAAAATCATTACTAATATTATAAATGCGGTAGTAACGATGTCTGTCTGTATGTTCGTTACACTTTTACGTCTAAACCACTTTAGTAATTTGGTTCTTTAGTACCGATATAGATTAGTCCTATGAGAAGGACTTGTACTACATTTCTTTTTTGCTGAAAATTACTTTTCTCGCAAGCGAAAACGCGGACAGAAGCTGTTAATTTATATTTTGATACGTCAGGTAAAAACTTTGTTCCCTTATTTGCGAATTACGCAGACTGAGGAGATATGAAATTTGGCCTAGTTAACATTTATATGGAGTGAAAGAAAGCTAATATTATTTATATTTAAATGAACTATAATTAATTTCCAATCACTGGGCGACACCAAATAACATGCGTTGTCGCATTGTCGCTTTGCATCTGTCTGTAGGAACCTTACGAGTTTTTTTACGGGTTACTTTTTCTTGAATTCCTAATCTCTATGAAATCTAAACTCAAGAATATTTAAACCATTCTCAAACATGTAACCGTATTAAGTGATGTGACACTTTAGATTCATTGATAACACAAATATGTGTATAATCTGTCATATTATCTGTTAGATTAACCAAATATTACATCATCTTGATAAAACAACCGTTAGATAGCACAATATGGCGTCTGTTACAACATTTCTTTTGGTTTTCGTAAGAACTTATCTTTTTGGCACATCTTTGTGACAATTAGGTCTTTAGGTACCTTTGATTATGTAAAATGATTAATGAAAGCGTTAATTAGTGTTAAGAGTATCTTATTAATCAAACAACCTACTTAACACGTTCGCTGACAGTAAGTCGTTAGGCGGGAAATTAAAATAGTGCGTTATGACAGTACGTCGAGGGACGGGCCACTTATTTTTAAGAGTACGTCGTCTCACGATAATTTTTCATATAAGTATTATGAAGAGCAGTATCCGCTGTCATATTATGAGCGATTTCATATTTCTTACTGCCGTAATACGAGTATTTTGTGGGTAGTTTCATATTGCTTGCTTGTGCACGAGTACTACGTATCACTATATTATTGGATGTACTCACATCCAATAATAGTTACATTATGTGCATCAAATTAATTACTAAAGTTCCAAGTACCATAAAAGCACTACCATTTTTAAAATTTAAACGTAGTTTGACGGATTTATTAATTAACAAATGTTTTATAGCGTACTTGAGTTCTTAGATTATAAGTTGTAAAGGTATTTTAGTTTTTAATTGGTGACTGCATGCATTTTTTTCTTGTGCTTTGTATATTATTTTATGACATTATTGTGACATATTGTATGACATTTTTGTAACATTTGCTATAATTTGTGAGCATTTTATTAATATAATTTTATTATTACTAATTTGTATATTACAGGCAATATTACAGGCAAAATAAGAGATTCTCTGATAATTGTGTAAGACCTTTTTGTACCTTATTTGAGAAAATAAATAATTTTGAATTTTGAAAAAATGTACGCGCGACTTACTGTCCAAGTATGTACATATGGCTAGTTGAGAGCAGAAGTATGTTTTAAATTTCTGCATAGCCATTAAAAACATAATTTGTTAGAGGAGTTGTGATCCAAGTAACTTGTATGCTACTTGGATAACTTCACCACTTTACTTCATAATTTAGGTTAATATCTATCATAAAACGTAAACAATTTGCAACAAATTTATTAAATACTCTTAAAATCAATAAAAACGCGTTTTGATCAATATCTCAAAAGTCACAAAAGGTCACTTGGATTACTTCTGCTCTCAACTAGCCGTATCATGATTTGCTCAGCGATTTCCCAATCATATTGAGGTCGGGTTCCAGTCTGACCGAAAGCAGCTCGGTTCTAGTATTTTACAAAGAGCGTCTGCCTATCTGACCTCCAAAACCCAGTAACTGGGTAACACGATACCCCTTGATCAGACCAGTGTCAGATGTTCTGACTTACCCTAACGACTGGTAAAGATATACCAATGACAGCCGGGATCAACGGCCTAACATACTTTCTGATGTATGGAGGAATTTTGATAAGATAGCCACCCATCCATGGCCAGACCTCACCAACGTTGTTTAACCTTAGAGATTGATCTGAGCGGCTGGTATTATTTAGCCACTAGATCCTCTTTACACGACTGTAGAAAACTTGTGCTTTTGTTAATTAGGTCTCCCCTTGTCACAGCCGTTTGATCACGCTTAAAAGGGACTCGTTCTTAAAAAAAGATTGTCAAATCGGTCCAGCCGTTTTCGAGTAATTTGGGAACATACATAACAAAAAAATTGATTTCAACGAACTGAGAACCTCCGACTTTTTTTGAAGTCGTTTGTCGATCCGGGGTCTCCAGCGGTGACTGCGTCGTGAGTTATCTCTCCCTCACGCGTTTTCTCATGACTGCTTCGCAGAATGAGGCGATTGTATCTCATTCCCTCTCGCCCCGCACCGTGGTGTGAACCAGAGCCGGGCGGGAGAGGATGAGCTGACGCGGCCTTTTTCCGTATATGTTAATCTACGATATTATATCATAGATTAACTTATACGGAAAAAGGAGGTACATGTGTGCAACTACAAGTTATGTTGTCAGAGTCAGATTCGTACAGGGAAATCCCACGAATCTTGAAAATTTATGTAGGCAAATTGTCTAGTATGACAAACTTAGAATTGACCTACATAATTTAGCGATTGGTAGATAAATGGATTAGTTAAAGAATGTTATCTACATGTGCTCATTTCTCTACTAAAAATGAAAATTATCTATGCCTTATTATCTATGTATAATATGGTAATAGTTTTGTGGGTGTTGCGTTTGGACAAGCAAGGCCGCATTGATTTCCTTATTTTTTTAATGTTTAAATACTTTAGTTTAAAATTTATCTTTGTAAAGGTCCAATAAAAAGGTTTTAATGAACATAATTGGACCTTACTTGTAATAACCTTCAAAAAGTTGCCTAGACTTTTTGGGGGAAACAACAGGGAGGATGGGATTCCTACTTCCATACCATCTTCCTCTCCCTGATGATCACACAACAACTCTGATGTGTGCGTGATCCATTCGATTCGAGCATCCCACTGCGCACAGAATGTTGGATTCTGATAAAATCGGCTCTTCCTTGATGTAATTGCTGCAAGGCGTACCAATCAGAGGATGAAAAAATCGCCGTTTCTCCTGGGATCACTCCTAGTAGATTAGTTTTTTATTAATCATAGGCTCGCGTTTGACCACCATCACACCTGATGGTAAGCGAAGGTGTGCTCGGAGATGAAGCACGCTTACCTAGAAGGAACCTATTCATTCTTGACTTAAATACCTCCAGGTTACACTATCAGGAAACAAAGACTCCGGCAGGGAATTCCACTCCTTAGTGCGAACAATGAAAGAATTTCCAAAATGTTTTGTGTGATGATATGGCTGCTCTGCATAACATAATATGGACTTAGCTATGCACAAGTCGGGCACGCCGCAATTGCGGCGGTAAGACCCCTCTTTGAGGAGTGGCTAGATCGGCGTCACGGCGTCCTGACCTACCGCATGACGCAGGTCCTCACCGGACACGGAAGTTTCGGGAGGTACCTGTGTCTGATGGGAAAGGAGGAAACGCCTGGGTGTCACCACTGCGAGGGTCGCCCTGAGGACACCGTAGAGCACACGGTGCAAGACTGCCCCGCCTGGGCAGAGCACCGACGTGTCCTCACGGCGGCGATAGGCGGAGACCTCTCGCGCCCGGCATTGGTCGAGGCCATGCTGCGGGGCGAGAGGGAGTGGGAAGCGGTCGCCTCCTTCTGCGAAGCAGTCATGCTTCCGCAGGAGGAGGCGGGCCGCGTGAGGGAGAGGATGGCGTCCTCCCTCCAGCCCAGCCGCAGAGGTAGACGCCCACGGCGTCGGACGTCGGGCGACGATCTCCGGCCACCGTAGGCGCGGGCATGCGGACAGCGAGTAAAGGGCAACTCGCTGTCCGACCATGGACCATGCCCGGGTCGACGGCGCGTCGTGTTCCACGCGCGCCTCAAAGAGCGTCAGCAACATGACGAGGCCCCCTCTGCAGAGGGCCGAAGCCTGCCGGGGTCGTGGGACTCATCCCGTTACCGTGGCCCCGGTATGTAAAGGGTTATTGAAGGAACACCATGGATTTTAGTCAGTAAAAGTCTGACAGTCCCTCCCACCCTGCCCGGAGTGGGAGGACTTATTTGATAATTTTACAACGTTAAAAAAAAGCTAAAGCTATGCACAAGTAACAAGTTTTTAGGTACTTTTTTAATGTTGCTAACATCATCACCTACTTAGCCTAATCATCATTTCATTTTATCATCATCTTTTTAAGCCTTTGGTCCCGGGTATCATTCAATTCAATTCAATTCATTTATTTGTGAGCATAGGTCATGTCATGTCTACATTATTGACAGTCGCTCCATGTAAGAACAAGTTGTTGGAAAAAGGCAGAGCAGATGATTTGATTTGATTTACTCAAGAACAGACACAAAACAACTACAATAGAAACTCCCAACAACAAGATAACAATAAAAGCAGGAGCATGTCCGACCGAAAGCGTTACCAACTCAACATTTGCTGGGCGTAAGATACCCAGCGCTGGTTTTCAGTTGGCAGCGACACACGGAGGACGGTAAATAAAAAAAATGTGTGGTGTTTCAGTAAGTAATTATGAAATGGTGTAAATAGAATATAAAAAAAAAAAACAGAAAGGAAATTGTGTGCGCTAAACGAACATTTTTCATGGTAATTGACGCGCAGTTGATCAATGTCTTCGGACAGCTGAAACAGAATAAGTATAGTCAAAAGTGCAATCACTCGGTTCCTGGGAACACGAAGCAGACGCGATGAGCTCACCACATCCAGTATTAACTCCTTGTTTTTGCCTTCTGGAGGAAACCTTCAAAGGCGCCTAGACTTTTGGGGAGAGACCAGGGAGTGTGGGATTAGAATATAAAGGGTCATAGAAAAGGTCCCGGTACCTTCTAAAAGACCACTCCGGAATCCCCCCTGTGCATCGCCTATTAGGGCACATCCCTGGGGAGACTGTGAAGGGGTCCCCCTGAGCCTCGTTGTGCAGGGTGGCACGTGACCACTGTTTTCCCTGGGTTCACTCTGTAAGCGATCAGATTCCCCACTCTGAGCACCCACGAATCCAGTATTAACTCCTCGATAGGAGTTAATACGTTAGCTAGCGTAAGCATGCATGTATTAGTTTCCCTGCTTGACGGTATAAAACCACAATACTTTGGGAAAACTAAAACGTATTTATGAATAACTTCATCCTAACGTCTTCGACCAAGCCTCTCCTTATTTAGTAATGTCAGTCTCAAACAGGATAGTTTATACGTCATTTTAATTTATTTATTTAACTTATTTATTTATAAGTATTGCGTTAATAGAAGTGTCACTAATTGCCGCTTTTCCGTGGTATTTCTTTGAAGGGTCATTACTTTTGATCGAATCAGATGATGTCTGGTTTGACGTCATAGCTTAAAACCTACGTGACAAATAGTTTCAATATAAATTTTATTAATTAATTTAAGTACAGACAATTAGTATTTTATTTCCAATATATACATATAAATAACATTTTTAAATATTCTTAAAAAAAAAAACATTTAAAAATATAAAAAATAGTAGCCCACTGGTATCGGGAACAGGGTCCAAGCTACCGGCGGTCAGGGCTCCATAGAGAGAAACCTCCTGACGATACGCGCTGTGTCGAGGAGTACCGCTTTCTGAAGCAAGCCCTTGATCCAACCGTCTAACGAGAGCCTCCTGAGGTCGAGGCACTTTGCTATATTGGCTGAGATGACTATCGGTACAATGATTGCTAAGTTCACATCCCACAACAGACAATTAGTTATTTTTATGGTCGTGGATGAAGCGAACAGATCGAAATTCCCTTAACCTTTTATTTATTAAAACTTTATGCAATACAAAATGTACAAAGGGAGACTTAATGCCATAGGAATTCTCTAACAGTCAACCTTTTCTCAGCTATGGTGGGGTCAGATTCTAGTCTAACCGAACACAGCTGAGTATTAGTGTTTTACATGTAGCGACTGCCTATCTGACCTCCACAACCCAGTAACTGGGTAACACGATACCCCTTAGCCAGATCATTGCCATTTTCTGACTTCTGACTACCCGTAATGACTGTCAAAGATGTTCAAATGACAGCAGGGCAAACAGGTTAACGTGCTTTCCGTGGAACGGGGTTATATAATAGCCTAGTATGGATAATTAGTAACTATACCCTGACTTTTAATTCAATGCAGTAAGTTGACATACGCTAGTGTCACTTACTAAAATAATGATACCCTATTTAACCTAATAGTGATGGATTCAATCAATCGAATAATAAATGAGCGATTTTTATTCGTGAGAAATATAAATAAATGAATAAAAATTACTATTATGTTTTATTTTGAAGTAGTTACTAGATTTTATTATAAATAAATCTATTTTTATTAAATATATGAATCTTACCAGACATGATAAAAGTCACTCTTTTGGAAATAGTTTCATGTGATGAATATTTTAATAAATTGTGCGAGATTACTATTTAAAAGACTGCCTCGCACCACTGCGACCTAAACCCCGTTGGAATGGGTACGTACAGGTACAAAGGCCTATTACAAAACGCAAAATATTACAAAGGCAAAACATAAAATATTATCATTCGTTTTATTTTTCACGCCCCTTTATAATCACAATCGCACCTTTATTATACATTTTGTTATTTTCACACAATATTTTTTTTTTTTAAATAGTTAACATCGTTATTCGATTTTATTCCTGAATAAAATTTAATTTAGTTACATCAGAATTTTGAAGTCGTCATTATCTGTCAACTCACAAACTGTCAGTCTACTGCATCGAATTAAAAGTCCGGGTATAAGTGTACACATTTATGTTGTATGGCTGTGATTCCAAATAAATTACTATTAAAACTTCAGAGCTTTAAAAATTCAGGAGAATCTATAAACCGACTACAATATAGGAAAATTACTTATGACACATATTATTTAGTCCAACGTTCCTTCTATGTCGCAACACCGACCAAGTTACATAATAAAATAAAACCTGTATACCGAAAAAGTAATAAAAATAACAAAAAAAATTTAACCAAAACCTAATTCATTGTACATTGAGTTGGAAGAACCACAGTTTGTTACAATGATAGTGAAAACGCATCGATGGACGCAGAAATTTGACCAGATCAGAAACTACAGGCTATGAAAACAGGTCGTTGGTATGAAAAATTATGTAATAAAACAGTAAATAGGTTCTCTATTCACGTGTTTTCATCCACGTGACTGATATCACGTTGTGCCAATGATATTGTTACGATTGTCACAATGTATAGAATGTACAATTATAAGCATTGTTTAAGCATTGTTTTGTACGTAAAATAATTCTTTTCTCCTGAGTTTTGCTAATAATGGAGACCGATTAATTAAGTTTTGTAACACGTGAGTAATGAGTCCTCTGGTACGCGTGATTTGTGTGTCTGTTTGGAACGTGATTTAGCTATTAACTATATAGAAAATCACCAAACATTTTTTTTCGGGTCGGATATCTTCAAATTACTCTTTCCGCTCTGGAGTAAAAAGGAGTGTCAGACTTCTACTGACTAAAAACCCACCCTGTTCCTTGTGTGCGGGAGTGTTTCGTCAAAACACTCCCGCAACTCCGACGGGTAATGGCTCTATCGGGCCTCGTCACTAGAGCTGACTGCTCTACGAGACGCACGTGGAACAAGACGCGCTGTCGACTCGGGCCTGGCCTGGTCCTTACAGGACAGTGAGCTACCCCTGCTCTCTGTCCGCAATTCCACGCCTACGGTAGCTGGAGATCGGCTCGCAATCCCTATCTTCTAATGTGTATGTTTTTAGGGTTCCGTAGTCGAATGGTAAAAAAACGGAACTTATAGTTTCATCATGTCTGTCTGTCTGTCCGTCCGTTCGTATGTCACAGCCATTTTATTCCGAAACTATTAGGGCTATAGGTACATCCGCTTTCCGATTAAAAAAAATATATATTTAAAATAAAGGGCGGCTCCCATACAATAGAAATGTTTTTATTTTGCCATTTTTATAGATAATGGTACGGAACCCTTGGTGCGCGAGTCCGACTAGAAATTGGCCGGTTTTTGGTAAATGAAATAAATTCATCATCCATTCAGCTATTCCTTTACTGAGCCGCCTCAAACCAACTCTTGCTGCAGAAGTAGATATTTAGCTGAATCAATTGACCAAAAACATAACCCTTCCTTCGCAGTCGTGTAAAAAAGATAAATTAAACAAGTTAAAGATATCGCGCCTCAGGTCAATAATACCAACAAACGATATTAAAATAAACGATTAATTAACATATTTATAAATAGATGTAAATCAAATTCAACGCTTTTATCATCGAACTTGTCCAAATTTAACGTAGGTTTGGTTAAATAAGTTCTATTAATAAGTGGTAAATGTCAAATGGATAAATTTAGTATGTCTTATATAATCCAGTACTGAAGTTTGTACAGTACAGGGTTTATATAAGGGTAACTGTTATGTGTTTTGTATGAGAAAGGCAGTTGTGCCACCGCTGACGCGAACGACTAACTATTGGCAATTTTTTCGCCCAAGAAACGTACAATAGATATATACATACATTGTAAGAACCGCTGCGGCAGAGCCCAACGAGAAACTGCATGCCGCGAAGCCGAATACTCCGGTGTACATTTCCCGCCTTCACTACATCACTGACGCGGAAGACATCGTTACGTACTTGCGCCAAAGGCTGAAATACGCGCCGAGAGTGCAGCTGCTGGAGTCGCATCGCAATGTCAACTTCAAGGCATTTGTGGTGCGCATACCAACATGTTTCCTGCCTCAGGTGATGGAAGAAAGCTTTTGGCCGCAGGATGTGGTATTCCGCCGGTTTCGCGGACAAGTGCCACCGGAACGCACAAAGACCTAGTGCAATTTAGTGATACTAACATAGCATTAAGTTTTATTTACTAACACTATTGATATTATATTATGTATACTTTAGGTTAAGATCTATGGGTCTTTGTAACCTAATAATAATAATATAATATTCCACAACTTTTCACACAACGCCATCTAGTCCCAAACTAAGCAGAGCTTGTGGTATGGGTACTAAACAACTGATAAACATACATATATATTTCTAAATACATACATATTATAGATAAATTACACCCAGACAAAGAACAAATGACCGAGCTCATCACACAAACATTTGTCCTAGGTGGGAATCGAACCCACGACCTTGCGCATAGCAGTCAGGGCCACTGACCACTATACCAACGGGCCTGTCAAAACCCTGAAACCTGAGACCTGAAAATAAATTATTAAATTAAAAATTAAATTTAATTGTAAACAAAAGAGATGCCCCAGAGAGAGATAGTCGATCGCTGACTGTTTACACTACGGGCGTGGACTCACTCCACTAGTTTGTGGCCAAGAAACACATATACTGTACATTATAAACAATAAATAAATATATAATAATAATTCGAACCCGCGATCTCTCGATCACAAGTCGACACCTTGGTCAATTGGCTATTGTCGCTTGATTCAAATTCAGTCACGTTCGATCAAGTTTGCGCCAAAACTTAAATTCACATATTACATAAGGACATAAAGTTATAATATCCGTTCAAGGTCATCGTTTTTAAGTCGTAATACATAATTCAGCGATTCACGTGTGTAGGTATGGTAGAAACCAGTAAACAATAGGTGCAATGAAAGAAAAACTGTGACAAAAATGTGTTCCTTTGACAGTGAATACTTTGTAGAAGATAATGTTGTATTAGGATTTTATTTTTAAGATTACCTTATTTTCAAACACATGGTTTTGCCCGCGGCATCGCTTGCATGAATATATTATTTTCCACAGCGAAATATTTATGTCACTCAATGATAATATAGCATTACAATGGTGAAATAGTTTTCAAAATGGGATGAGTAGTTTCAACGATGCCTCCTACATACAAACTGTCATACAAACATTACCTCTTTAAGTATTGATAAGCTAACTTTACAGGATAAGTGTGGAAATCTGTTTTTGTTTTTCAAAACCAGTCAATAAAATTCGTGTTATTTTCAAATCTGAATAAAGTCATTTATTGAAACAAAGTTAAAAAATTGGCCAAGTGTGAGTCAGACTCTATCTACGCAAAATAACTTTGTTTTTCATAGTGTTTGTATGAAATACAAAATTATATTTGCGGTTTTATAAAATGTGCCATATCTCAAAAACTGGTGACCCGATCTCATTTAAACTAATTTTTATTGAAAGTTTTTATTAATATCTACACCATATTTTTTTTTTCAGATTTTTCACTCCATTATTATAGAAGTTAGGGGGGGGGGGGGGGGGGGGGCACATTTTACCAATTTGGAAGCATATATCTTTTAAACTATTGACTTTAAGAAAAAATGGTTTTAGAAACCTCAATGCCACTTTTAAAGACCTGTCTATAAATACCACACACGAATTGGTTTGATGAAAAAAAAAAATTTGTGTCAATTCTATGTTGGCGGTTCACAGAATACATCTACCTACCAAGTTTCACATGTGTAGAAGTAATAGTTTCGGAATAAAATGGCTGAGACATACAGACGGACGGAGAGACAGACAGACAGACATGACGAAACTATAGGGGTTTCGTTTTTTGCCATTCGTCTACGGAACCCTAAAAATGAGCACTTTTAAATGTCAAAAATTTACTTGAATATAGTCCCCAGAAATGCTCCCACCGCGACCATCACCATTTCCTAGTGATAAAAAATGTATTATTAAAAAATGTGTTTTGAATATGAGTTCAAACGAGGAAACATTACACTTAGAATATAAATAATGCGTTTCAAACGGCATGCTATACCAAACCCAATTATTGTAAAGGTGGTTTCATTTGATTCAATTGTTCTCAGTAACATCTTGAAGCGTCAATAGCCCAACGGTTAAGGTGTTAGACTTGTGATCTAGAAGTCACGGGTTCGAACCCCACCCATTACACCATAACCGTGGACCCACTCCAGATACAAGCATTAAATATGCTTTTTGAAGGAGTACGAGTACGTAACTGAGTAACATGATATTTCTTGGCAAGTCCAGGTTCAGATTTTTCTGGCTTCTCACTACCTGTAACAACTGTCAGATGAGGTATTCCTCGAAGCGCTACCATTTTGAAGCGCACCTAATGAAGCGCTCCTTTTTTATTCCTCGGAGCGCTCCTTTTAGTAGTGCTCCTGATACCATGTTATCGGAAAAGGAGCGCTCCGAGGAATAAAAAAGGAGCGCTTCATTAGGTGCGCTTCAAAATGGTAGCGCTTCGATGAATACCTCGTCAGAGAGGTCAGATGAGGATGTACTGAGCTATTACTGAGTCATTTTTATAGAAAAAACTCAATAGCTATTTTGGCCTCTTGCGACCACATGACCATAAAAGCAGTTTGGATTTTGGATTAGCAGAAAGCAATCAAAATCGGCTCAGTATTCCCGGAATCGTGCATGTGAGTGTAAACAATTGCCAATCACATAACACATTCGCGAATTCCTTTACACTGCGTTGTAAATCGATTGATCCGCCACAAAATTACAGCATACCCTCTCAAATTACAGACCGTAATAATGCAAAGTACAACGTAATAAGTATTTAGCGAATTACACATAAGTAGATTACTGGGCACGTGAAGCGGTGGTGCGGTGACATTGGCCGCCAGTGTATCACGTTCTCGCATACTTCTGTCCTTGCAACTATGTTACACTGGCGTGCAATGAAATGGCACGTTTTCATTTGCAATTGGAATGGCCCGTTGGTATAGTGGTCAGTGGCTCTGACTGCTATGCGCAAGGTCGTGGGTTCAATTCCCACCTAAGACAAATGTTTGTGTGATGAGCACGATCAATGATGAAATTTGAAACAAAATAGCATGTAGAAGCACATAGCAATAAGTACTAATATTTAGTCTAAGCTACTAACACTCATAATTACTAGTCTGTTTATCTCTTCTTGTTACCTGTCAAACACGAAGCATGCGGTGTTTACCTGTAATTAGGTGTGCAGTATTATTAATATTGTTATCTTACAAATATCAATCATGTTTAGCTGTAACACTTGTTGGTGAACCATAAATAAATAAATAAATAAAAATCAATTGTTCTTTGTCCGGGTGTAATTTATCTATAATATGTATGTATTTAGAATTATATATGTATGTTTATCAGTTGCATAGTACTCATACCACAAGCTCTGCTTAGTTTGGGACTAGATGGCGTTGTGTGTAAGTTGTGGCATATTATTATATCATTTATTACACTTTACAAACATATTATTTTTTTTATTATTATTATAACAGCGTTTTACCACGGAGGTTAAGTTAGCTGTTTGTTTTAAAATCCAAATTTGAATTTTATTTTCTTTTTTTGTAATGCAGAGTTTATCTTATCTATTTATATATACACAAGACACTTAAAAAAGAAAAAAAGGAGAGCACAAAGATGCTGCTTATTTCAAAAGAAATTTCTTCCAGCAGACCTGCGACAGGAGAGTTGAAGAAGAGATGATAGACACAGTGTGTATAAATACTGAAACGTAAATTAAAACATCTTATCTTACTAATTTTATAAATGCGAAAGTATGTGTGGATGACTGTATACAACGTGTAATTTAAAGGGTATATACATACCCAGTTCACGGCTTCTTTGGATGATAACAAACGATATGGCAAGGGTTTTGTAATCCTATGTCTACGTATGTGGAGCTTATTAGAAATTTCAATACATGATACCAGAGACCGAATTTTTCAAATTAAGAAGAACGAAGAGAATTATCACTTTATTGGCATGTGACGTGGTAAGTGATGACCCTCATAGTGCTGTAACACGTTTGTTATTATTAGTATTCAAGAAATATATGAAACCGATAATTTGGGGTCAATTCTGTGAGTCACTTATTTTGAGCTGAAACTTTACATAGAGACTCCATATCAGATGTTGTCTTCAGTCCTTTTGGATATATATGGGGTTTCCGTTACACGTTGTAGATGAATGGATGTTTGTTACTCTTTCACCTAAAAACTACAGAACGGATCTGAATGATATTTGGTAAGTAGATAGTTGACATCCTAAAATAACAAATGGGCTTCTTTTTGTCCTGGGATTCCCATGGAATCAGGATTTACGCAGGAAAAACCTCAGACGCGAACAAAGTCGCGGCCGGAAGCTTTATTTATTATATATGTTTATATGAACGGATGTAAGGTTGCATATAGAGTTATGTAGTTTTCAATATTGATGGGAAAAGGCATAAAATGTACTTATTTATTTAGGCTGTAAATTTTCATCAATTTTCGGTGTATTTTATGTTGGAATTCAACATCAAATCTTAATAAAAACTATGATGACATAACATCATACATTATTTCCTTATCGGGTATATTAAATAAACCTCTGCTAGGTTTTTAGGGTTCCGTAGTCGAATGGCAAAAAACGGAAACCTTATAGTTTCGTCTTGTCTGTCTGTCCGTCCGTCCGTATGTCACAGCCATTTTATTCCGAAACGATTAAGATTATTGTATATGTGAAACTTGGTAGATAGATGTATGCTGTGAACCGCTTTCCGATATTAAGAAAAAAAAAAAAAGCAAAAATATTTAAAATTAAGGGGGGCTCCCCATACATGGATTGAAAATATTTGAAACTGAAAATATATTTTTTCTTGAAACCTTATCGTGTGTGGTCTCTATAGAAAGGTTTTCAAAAATGACAGCCAATCGTTTCAAGGTGTCCTCCCCCCTAACTTTTATAATAATGGAGAGAAAAATATAAAAATAAAAAATGCTGTAGATAATGTGAACTTTCAACGAAACTTGGTTTGATCGAGATCAAGTTAGCAGTTTTTGAGGGGTGCATCTCATATCATATAAAGTTATTTGGTATATATATTCAGTTTAATAACGTTCACAAGATATAATAAACGTGAGTTATACCAACTGTTGATATAATTTCTTTAGATATAACATTTATATACTTTAAAACTTATTTCATATAACGTTATTGGATATAATCATGGTAATAACTTCATTGTGCGTACGGCTAAGGAGTGGAATTCCCTGCCGGAGTCTCTGTTTCCCGATAGCTATAACCTAGGAGTCTTTAAGTCAAGAGTGAATAGGTTACTTTTAGGTAAGTGTGCTCCATCTTCGACCACATATCTTACCATCAGGTGAGATGGAGGTCAAACGCGAACCTATTATCAATAAAAAAAAACCGTCATGTTCAAGGAGCGAAAAATCTGAAGACGTGCGACATCCACCTGCATTGGACCCGCGTGTTAGATTACGGCCTGGCTCTATCGTAGAGATGAGGCCTGTATCCCAGTAACAGAAACCTAATAGGCTCATTATGTTTTTTGTGATTTCTGTAGTAATAAATTACCTGTGGGCTTAGTATGAGTTTGAAATAATTTTATCGTTTTCGAAAATTATCGCTTTATTTCTTTCACATGCACCAAACCTGTAGATGGGTGTGAAAGTGTGACTATTATACAACGTGTAACGGAAACCCCATATCTATCCAAAAGGGCTAAAGACAACATCTGGTATGGAGTCTCTATGCACAGTTTCACCACAAAATACCTGACTCAAAGGATTGATACCAAATTATTGGTTTCATATATTTCTTGAATATCAATCATAACAAACGTGTCACAGCACTACGAGGTTCAATAACTTTCCACGTCACTTGCCAATAAACGATAATTCTTTTCGATCTTCTTAATTTGAAAAATTCGGTCTCTGGGATCAGAGTATTGGAATTTGTAATAAGTTCTACACACGTAGACTTAGGATTACAAAACCCTTGCCATATCGCTTGTTATCATCCAAAGAAGCCATGCACTTGGTATGTATATACCCTTTAAATTACACGTTGTATAATAAAACGAATATATACTACTACGACTAATATATACTAAAGCAAACACACAGAATGACACATTGTTTTGAATCGAATCTTCTCCATCATTTTAAACTCGGTTAAATATACATAACATGTTTGGAAAATTCACTCACGACAGTGGAAAATATGTAGATAAAGCATGGATTGAGCGGCACGTTTTTCCATATACATATACGTATGTATATTATAAGCACAATTTGTTACATAAAAACATACACTGTACACCGTTCATATGATTAGACCAATACGAATTGTATGGACTTTACAAGACACGTTGACCGCTGAGTTTGTTTCCGTGTATCTTCTCAGAGTATTCAGTTAGGAAACACCGGCCTTATCTGGCTAAAATTAAAACGTTAGAACATGACGTGTAAAAAACTTTTTACCAAAAAATTAAACCGACTCCCAAAAAACACTGCAAAGTGAAAAATAACTTTAATTTCGGTAGTCGGTGTCTTTAGTTTTGTATTTTCGTTTTTGGCACCGACTTCCGAAATTAAAGTTATTTTTCACTTTGCAGTGTTTTTTGGGAGTCGGTTTAATTTTTTGGTAAAAAGTTTTTATTTCACTCTTTTTAGTTGGTCTATTTTTAATTTACCTAGTTACAAGAGCCTTATTATCAACTACTTATAACCTTTTACAAAATATTGCTTTTCCCAATGCTGGGCCGTTAATTGTTGAGGAGTTCTCCTGGTACTTCACCATCAGCTCTACATCACCATATGCATTGTGACGAGCATAAAGTGCGTAACATCCATATTCAAGTAATCGAATCGCAATCCACTCAATACTTATTATTGAGTAGTTTCGACGGCCATCTGTGGTCTTCATCATCAGTTCCACTTCCTCAAATGGTACTTTTTGAGAGCAACTGCACAAGTGCCTGTAATAAATACCCAAAACGACATAGGTGTGCCTATAATATTTGAAGAGTTCCTTCGATTTCTCCAGGATCCCATCATCAGATCCTGACGTTTATGAAAATGGGACCAATATCGAAGTATACCCTTTCAATCAAAAAAAGAATTTTCCAAATCGGTTCAGATGTCTTCGAGTAATCGATGATCATACATTAAAAAAAAAAAAAAAAAAACAAAAAATATACGCGTCGAATTGATAACCTCCTCTTTTTGTCGTCGGTTGAAAATAGATATTTATAACTAATTTACAAAATATTTTTTTCGTTTTACACTGGCGTGCAAAATAAAAATACAGTACTATTGCTTCATTTATGTATGTTTATAATCTAGTTTTCTAGTTTTTGGGTTGTGACCTAGCCATGTGGTCATATCTTAGTATCTATTTGACGCAAACATGAGTGTTAATATTATGAAATTAATTTACATTGTATGCGGATCGCAGGTAATTTCAAATCTGTGATAAAGATGCCGCAGACAAGCGCGATGCGACATATTGCTTCGATGTCGCGTCTGTCGCGTTGTGTCGTCTGCGCTTAAGTCGATGTGTTTTTTTAATGGTAATAGGCTCGCGTTTGATCTCCATGTCACCTGATAGTAAGCGATGATGTGGTCTATGCTTTTCATTTATAGGCCCCCAGGTTATAGCTATCCGGAAACACAGACTCCGGTAGGGAATTCCATTCCTTAGCTATATGCACAATGAAATAAACGAGTGAGTGTCTCGTAATGTATTGTACCTTTTTTAGGCATGATTCGATAGGGTCCTAACTTACTAAATATGAAACTAATAAAAAAATATTTTATTTTGCTTGTTGTTAAAGTTATTTTCTTAAAGTAATGTGATAGACTGGATTCAAACTCACGATCTACAGCTTGTAAGTCAGGCCCGTAAGCACTAGGTCACCATTGCTTGATTCAATCTCGCGTGATTTTTTTAATACAAATAACTAGCTTTCGCCCGCGATTTCACTTGCGTGGACGGTTTTTCCCGCGTAAAAACCCATCCCGTGAGGATTCCGGGATAAAAAGTAGCCTATGTGTTATTCCAGGATGTCAACTATCTACTTACCAAATTTCATTAAGATCCGTTCAGTAGTTTTTGCTTGAAAGAGCAACAAACATACATACATCCTCACAAACTTTCGCATTTATAATATTAGTAAGAAAGATAAGATTAAGGGCCTATACTACCTCAAATGGCTTAGCATGATCCTCCGTTATGTCGAAAATACTGCAGCAATAATTTTAAAATAAATATATGGTAAAGTTGAGGATTAATGTTAGGTACTATGTTTGACGAAAACACGATTCCATAAAATTTTCTTGATAGAAAAAAAATCGAAAGTTACCTCCAAACCGAAAAATAAACCGCTGGTATTAAAAAATAACTTCAAATTAGATAATGAAACTTTGCATATTAATTGAACTAAATATAAAGCAAGTCTTATGTTATTTACTTTTTTTAAATTACCATTATTTTCACCGGAAAAAGAAATAAACTAAATTATCGGTGTCTTAGAGTCTCTTCCCGGCCTCGCTTGCTCGCATGACCGCGGCCATTAGTGTCGAACGAGATAAAGAGTGAGAAGCGCTAAGGTAGTATAGGCCCTTAAGTAGGATTACAAAAGAATAATGGTCAAATACCCAATTGGCCGTAGAAGCCTAGAAGGTAAAATACAAAAGAAAATGGTGAAGCAAGTGGTATCGCCTTTTTAATTAATATTAAATTCCATTCTAAAATAAATAAACATCTTAATTGGAAGTCATTAGTCACCGCAGAAGTAATTAGTTGACTTTATATAATAAACAGTTATGATGTACGTTATGTAATACTAATTAATTCGAGTAAACTTTGTTATGGGTCACTTAGTGGTATCAATTCGTCAAGCGTGGAAATATCATAATTACTTCACATTTCCTACTAGAAATTTATTTATTTGAAATCAATTCATTTTGAAGACATCGAAGTTTTCAGTCCATTCTTAATTCATTGTAAATCTCCGAAATTCTATATTAAATTATAATTAACATGGCTTCCCACAGTATCATTCTAGTAATCCACACAAAACATTAATAAATTATACTTACACTAAAACCTTCCTTATGAATCACTCTATCCATTTGTGAATACCGCATGGAAATCTTTTCAGTAATTATTGAGTTTATCGCAAACAGATAGACGCGGCGGGAATCTTTGTTTTGTAATATGTAAGGATGGCACCACCTTATAGTTTCGAACAGAAAAAGTGTTTATTAATCGGTCCACAGTTGATGGAGAATTTAGTGAATAAATATATATAAACAACGACATGTAATTGTTCATTTACTTATTAGTTTCTCTAGCTACATGTCGGTACTTAGAGAAAAGTAGATTCTAAATGCGATAAGCAAATTATTTATGAGTACCTACCTATTGTCTGTATAACAGAATTAATGTTTTTAGTATTAAGATTAACTTGTATTTCTCATAATAAGTGAATTGCATTCCTTTTGAGCAATAAATGTCTTAAACCGTAACTTTGACAGAGCCACCTCCCCTTTTTGAAACAAATAAAACTGTAAATCAAGCTTAAATAGCATAAAACTTACAAAATTAGCTGTGTCTCAATGAGACTACCAACATTACTTTTGTTCAAACTTTTTTTTGTTTTAATGGTTATTTTATTATTGTAATGGCTTTGGTGAAATAAAGGATTTATTTATTATTACTTTATAAGGATTTATTTATTAGTTTACTAATTAATGGACATATGGTTAATTAATCGGTATTTATCCTTAATTAATAGGTATTTAATGTAAGTAACTTGAGCATGAGATACAAAAGCATTTCGATACACGTGACCAGGTTGGTTACAACAACGGTAAATTGTTTTAATTATCGTTAAGCTAAGGCTTATAGTCATTATACGAGTTGTTTAATTTCACCGCGTAGCTCGTGGCACAACAATAACAACCACACGGGTTGATTTTTAGGGTTAAGTAAAACTTGCCAAGGAATCTAGAATTTTCGGTTTCGTAAGTTTCTTAAATTGAAATCATAACAATCGTGTCACCGCACTACGTAGGTTAATAACTTTCCACGTTACTTGCAAGTATCACGATAAATCTTTTCCGTAATTCTGTGCGCCTAGTACTGTAGTAGCCTAGCGTAAAGGCGGTGTTATTTTGTCGGCGCGAGAAAGGAGATAGGATTAAAAAACCCTTCCAATAAATATCGTTTGATATCACCCAAAGAAGCCGTGCCCTTGGTATGTATATACCATTTCCGTTACACGTTGTATATTGTTTATATATTTTTTTGATGATTGATGTCTCGTCAAATAAATCGATATGAACACAACATAATGATACCCACGTGAAAGGAACTGCGATACACCACAAAACGTGACCGGTATAAACAAACAGGTACCTAAACATTATTATTTGTTATGTTAGTCACCGGATTATTAATTAGCTGTTACATAATTTAATTAAGTAGGTATTTTGCATAATAACACTAGTGGATTCGGGTGTTATTATAATATGATATCAGTATGTACAAAATGATTAGTTTGTATGTTTTGTGGTTTAGTAGATTTTTGTATATCTAATATCTTGGGGCATTGTAGTGCCCCCGCCAAAAAGAGCCAAACGAAGCAAGATTATTTCCTGCCTTTTCTTGAAGCACGTTGACATCTTTTTTAACCCTCATTATGATTGGATATGATTTCAATAGAAAACATTAAACAATACAACTGTTTAGGCAGCACATGGAATTAACACTTGTTTAAGAGGTATTTTTTCCGTCCGCCTACACTAAAACCATGATAACACGGCTAATTTGCATAATATAAATATAATTTGTACCTGCTATAGTCACAAATAATGCAGCTTTCTACCAATGAGTATTAGTTCCGGAGATTACCTACATAAAAACTTACAAACAAATACCTCTTTATAATATAAGTGTACTAGCTTCTACCCGCGACTTCGTACGCGTAGGAAGGTTTTCCCGCGCAAATACCGATCCCGTGGGAATTTCGGGATAAAAAGTATCCTATGTGTTATTCCAGGCTGCCAACTATCTACTTACCAAATTTCATTCAGATCCATCTAGTAGTTTTTGCGTGAAAGAGTAACAAACATCCATCCATCCTCACAAACTTTCGCATTTATAATACTAGCTTTTGCCCGCGACTTCGTTCCGCGTGGGACGTTTTTCCCACGTAAGTCCCGATCCCGTAAGATTTCCGGGATAAAAAGTAGTCTATGTGTTATTCTAGGTTGCCAACTAACTACTTACCAAATTTAATTCAGATCCATTCAGTAGTTTTTGCCTGAAAGAGTAACAAACATCCATCCATCCTCACAAACTTTCGCATTTATAATATTAGTAGGAAGTAGGATAGGATAGGATAGGATGTAAGTATAAAGTGTCAATTACATAGCTTTAACACTTTAGATTTGATTGATATTTAAAAAAGTCTTGATTTTATCACTCTAATGATCATCAAAATTCTTAGGATACTTCCTGAAGTTATAGTAAGCTGTAATTTGGCATGCACGCTAGCAAAAATATATATATCTCAAACTAGTTACTTTTATGCCCAACTCCTTAAACTAGGCGATGGACTTTTGAATGAGACTTCCGAAAATTTAATGCTAGAGGTCTGGAAATCTAAATTGGGACTTCTTGTTATAAATAATTAAATACATATTTCAGGGATTTTTGTAAATCACTCCACAAATTATTTAAAGATCTTTCCAGAAGCCTAGTGGACATTTCGCGTGACCCAAGGGCTGGATTTTACCTTGGACAGAGATTAAGCATCGCCATACAACGTGGCAATGTCGTCAGTCTTTTGGACACATTACCAGTGGACAGTTACCTATGATGCTCAGGCTTGGTCGCTCACCGAGTCGCAAGTCCTACTTTGTACTTTGCCAAAGGGCAATGGAACGCAGCATTCTGGGTGTAAGAAGAGGAGATAGAATGCGGAACACTACACTGCGTTTTAAAACGGGCATAGTGGATGTTGGCAAAAAAGCTGCTAGGCTGTAATAGGATTCGGCGGGTCACGTTAGTCGTGTGCACGAGGGTCGCTGGGCGAAAGTCTCCACACAATGAGTGGCGGAGGATAGACGGCGCCAACGAGGCCGGCCCATGAAGAGGTGGCGAGACGACCTAACGAACCACAAGGGTTGGTCTGAAGCTGCCCAGCAGTGGGACAGTGTAGGTAAAAAAAATCTGGTGGAAAATACTAGGGTTTTGTTAAAGTGTGTATATTAATTATAATTATAAAATAGTACACACACACACACCTTTCAAATTAGTGGATGGTATTTTGTATGAGTTATCACATACAAACTTAATTACGTGCTAGAGATCGCAAAATTATATGTTTACAGACCTTGACCTTGTACTTTTAGAATTGGCTTTACTTTGTAATACATGATATATTCTCAGCATAAATATATACTGATATTGACTTAATTTTGGTTCGGGATCGATCGGGTTTACATAACATGATGTCATACTTGATAAAGGAAATCGATGATTACATAACTGATAGCGAGCATCGCAGTAATCGGTAAATGTTAGACTAAGATAAAAATTAAGTACGGTCAGTACGAGTTTGTCTATGTTGCTTGCGTTCGCAATTTTTATAATAATCCTGCAGACAGGCGAGACGTGATGATGCAACGATGGGATATTAGAAATCAATTAATTTATTTACATAACAAATCAATCGTTATTTGCTTGAATTTTCAACACCGGAAGTTGATTGGAAACAAATGATATGCATCGTAAAACGACAAAATATTCCCAGCTATGAGACTGTTGAGTTCGTATTAAGCGAGATGCTAAATCACACTGACACTGAAGATGATACAATTAAAGATGTTCACAATATTCCCGGAGACCCCGAACAAGAACTTGGCTCCCATTTCTGTAGGTGAAAAGTGAAGGGCCTTAAGTCACATTTTATAAAGTATTCAGTAGAGGAACATAATTGCAGATGAAATTGTGAGTTATTTCACTGATACTTAATTATTTATTTAATACTAACTTCTGCCCACAACGACATAGCGGTCACCGCAGAATTCACAAAAATAAATAATGATAGTTAATATATAACTTTGAATTTCGAATAACTTTGACTCATGGCTAGCAGTGTAGTGTTGAGCTGTGTCGCTTATCTCAGAAAGGTCCCTTAAGTGTTTGGTTAGGCCTAAGGTCTAATTCAATTTTAGCCTTTCGTCAACTATGTTGAGGTCAGTTTCCGGTCTTTCCTGATGCTGCTAAGTATTAGTGTTTTATATGGAGCGACTATCTATCTGATATCCACACGATATCCCTTGGACAGACCAATATACAGACGCCAGCACATCAAGCTACAACAATCTGTCAAATTTCTTTAATAGATTTTCAACTTTATTGTTAAAGAAATTAGGTTCAAGGTTGATTGGGAAAATTTGACAGTTTCGGGTAGCTTCATGTGCTGGCGTCTGTACGATTTTCTGGCTTCTAACTACCCGTAACGACTAGGAAAGATATCTAAGTGGCAGCTGGGTCCAACCGCTTCACGTGTTTTCCGAGGTAGGCTGGCGGGTGTATCTCACCGCCAACTTCAGAACTCCGGGCTACTCCAGACCACTGAGAAATTTCTTATAAAAAAACCCAATGACACTTTTTACTCGACCCAGAAATTGACTCCGAGACCTCATTCATGCTTAGCAGTCACGCTTGTGAGCACTAGATCAACGAGGCATTGCATAAATAATGAAATTGAATGAAAAACAAATCAAATTAATCATTTAATCGAACAGTAAGTACATACATAATTAATAATTTATAGAATCGAAATACAGATGATAGAGTGAGATGATCTATGAGAAGAAATGATTTGATTTGATTTCGGACATTCACTGAAATTGGTCAAACCTAAGTATCCTATTATAAATCGGATCTCTCCTGTTCTTTAACGCTTTAATCGACAACGATTAAAACTTTTACATAAATGTAATAATTTAACTTTATTTAGAAATCAGTAAAATATGAGAAAATGGTAGTTAATGCAATTATGTGTAACAAGGTGTATCAAGTACATAAACAAACAATTTTAAAGTACATAGGTACAAATGCTATATCATTGTTAACCCAAAGATCATTTTCATACTTTATCATTACATAAATTAATGTAGGAATGGAACGTTATGACAGGATAGTGGAATGAGACGTGAAGATGAATGACAGATGTGAAGCATAAACGAGTGAGAGAGATGGATATACGAAATAGTCAAGGAGTGAAAGAGATAGCGAATGAATGTTAAAGATGTAGAATAAGTAAAGGATATAGAATGGGAGAACTAGGACGATACCAAGACGATAAGACGTGTAATTTTGTAAGGAGAAATAAATAGAGTTTTTAAGAAGAAATCAGCGGTTTAATTGGAAATCCATTGAGCTAATCCCACAACTTTTTGGGGGCTCGTCCGGGATAGCTCATTATTTCCAGTTTCCGTTGAAAAGAAGCAAAAAATCAAGACGGCACAAGGGTTGCACGAAAGACGTTAAGACGCTATTACGGAAAAAAGACGGTTAACATTACATCCTGCTTGAAGACGGTAACAATAGTTGCAAAAGACAAGGAAAGAAAAGACGAAATATGGAAAAGTCGCCGCGACAAGGGAAAAATCGCCGCCAAGCCAACGACGGTGAAGACGAACATGACGCATCCACATCGGCTAGGCAAGGGTTTAACCGTGATCAGGCTATTTTCCATGAGAGCTTTGTCCCAAATTTCAGTGGGCAAGACAAGACATTTTCAGTAGCGAAATGGGCGCAGGACATTGACGACAATGCCGAGATTTTTCAATGGACGGCCCTGCAAACTCTGATCGTAGCCAGAAGGGCTTTGGTCGGAACTGCTGCGCTGTGGCTCAGATCTGAAAAACCTTATAAGAGTTGGGAGGATTTAAAGGCTGGATTACTTAAGGAGTTTCCAGATACGGTGGATAGTAAAACCATCCACGAGATGATGGCCGCCAGAAAGAAAAAAAAGGACGAACGGTGTCTGGATTACATGTTAGTCATGAAGGAAATGGGAAAACGCGGCAAGATGCCAGATTATGTTGCCATTAAGTACATAATTGACGGCATAATCGACTCGGAAGTTAATAAAATGTTGTTGTACGGAGTTACGACGTATGCGGACCTAAAAGAAAAGATTAAGATTTACGAGACTATCAAAGATAAGATGAGGACGGAAAACAACGATCATAGTCGACACAGGAAGTTTGAAAATCAAGAAAATGGCGCGGGGATCAAGAGATGTTACAGCTGTGGTGAAAAAAATCATCAATCATCAAAGTGTCCAAATAAAGAAAAAGGTCTGAAGTGTTTTAAGTGCAATGAGTTTGGACACATTTCTACTCAATGCATTCGTTCAACAAATAATACGAATACGAATGAAAAGACCTATAACCGAGAACGTGAACGGCAAGGCGGAAAACCGAACATTCACGAAGATAAGCGAACGATGTGTGTGACTAACTTCACTCCGAACATTCGTGAGTCTGCGGTTGGTGAAACTGATGACATTGACAGGAGTACCAACATCAGCGACGGCGACAAGATGGCGATACCAGTGGGAACTGACGCCAACTTCACTGATGTTTACGTCGAAGAAAAAACGCCGGCACAGTTTCGATTCGAAAATTCTTGCAAAACAGTTTTAGTGAATAAGTGCAAAGTTAAAGCATTAATTGACTCCGGTAGTGAGATAAACTTGGTGTGTACCGAACTTTACGATCATCTTGGGGCTCCTAAGTCTGTGAACACTGTCACGAATCTGGTGGGTTTAGGCGGCAGTGTAAGGTCGATGCAAAAGTTTACTGCTTGTGTGTTATTAGATGGACACGAATATAAAGATATTGCGTTTCATGTTGTTCCTAGGCGTTGTATGCCGTGTAGCGTAATATTGGGTCAAGAATTCCTTAAAGATGTTTTTACCATTATGTCAAAGGGGTCAATACTAATTACTCCAAATGTAAACAGTTGGTTGTCAAAGCTTGTGTGCGTGGTAAGTCAGGATGAGTTTGTTTTAGGTACTATTCAAGATAAGCAGGTGCAACAAGAAGTCATTGACTGTGTGAAGAATTATACACCAGTACAGGTAAAGGAGGCGCCGATAGAATTGCATATTGTACTCAAGGATGATATACCAGTGACTCAACGACCAAGGCGTATATCTTTGGCTGAACAAGAGATTGTGGAAAAGCAAGTATCAGAGTGGCTTAAGGATGGGATCATTCGTGTAAGTTTTTCAGAATATTCCTCACCCTTGGTGTTAGTAAAGAAAAAAGATGGCAGTACTAGGGTGTGTGTAGACTATAGACCTATAAACAAAAAGATGATTAAAGATGAATTTCCTCTGCCTATTATTGATGATCTGATAGATAAACTTAAAGGTGCTCGTGTTTTTAGTGTGTTAGATTTAAAAAATAGTTTCTTTCATTTGAGAGTCAGTAAAGAAAGCATAAAGTACACTGCTTTTGTTACACACAATGGACAGTATGAGTTTCTGAGGGCTCCGTTTGGTTTGTCGGTTTGCCCGAAGTATTTTATGAGATTTGTAACGATGGTGTTTCAGGAACTTATAGCAAAGGGAATATTGGTGATATTCATTGACGATTTATTAATACCTGCTATGGATGAATGTCAGGCATTGCAACGGTTAAAAGAAGTGTTAGCTGTCGCATCACAATATGGCTTGCAGATTAATTGGAAGAAGGCGCAATTGTTATGTCGAAGAATAGAGTACCTAGGACACATTATAGAAGATGGAAAAGTTCAACCTTCTCAGGACAAAACAGATGCTGTAACCAGGTACCCTGAACCCAAGACTTTAAAGCAACTTCATAGTTTTGTTGGATTAACTTCATATTTTAGGAAATATATTAAAGATTTTGCATTGATAGCTAAACCATTAACTGATTTATTGAAGAAGGAGGCTAACTTTGTGTTTGAAGATGTTCAGAGAAGTGCATTTAACATGTTGAAGAATGCTTTAGCTAGTAGCCCAGTGTTAAGGATTTATGATCCTCAGTTATTAACTGAATTGCATACTGATGCCTCTGCAATAGCATACGGTGCTATTTTGCTTCAGAGAGACTATGCAAATGAGTTACATCCTGTACACTACTACAGTAGGAAGACCAGTGATGCTGAGAAGAAGTATAGTAGCTATGAGTTGGAAGCTTTGGCTATTATTGAGGGTGTAAAGAAGTTTAGGCATTACTTGTACGGAAAACACTTTAAAATTGTTACAGACTGTCAAGCCTTTCAGAAGACATTGAATAAGAAGGACCTAACAACTAGAGTAGCCAGATGGGTATTATTGCTTGAAGAGTATGATTACGTGGTTGAACATCGATCAGGAGGCAAAATGCAACATGCGGACGCTTTGAGCAGAAATCCATTTGTTGGAGCTGTCGAGTTAAGCCTACATGATCAAGTCAAGCAAGCACAGATGTTGGATGAAGGTATAAAGGCGATTATAGAGATAGTAAAACTTCAGCCATATGAAGACTATGTCTACAGCGATGGTTTATTGTACAAAGGACTAGAAAGAAGGTTAGTAATACCAAGAAATTTAGAATTTGAGATTTTAAGAAGAATACACCAGAAGGGACATTTTGGGAAAAGAAAAATGATACAACTGGTGGAACAAGAATATTATATCAAAAATATTAACAAGAAGATTGAAGAGTTTTTACTGTCGTGCATAACATGTCTGCTAGCGACCAAAAAAGAAGGTAAACAGGAGGGATTCTTAAATTGCATTGATAAAGAAAGCATTCCGTTGCATACTATTCATTGCGATCATATTGGACCTCTTTCAGAGACGAGGAAGATGTATAATTACATTCTAACTGTTGTAGATGGATTTACAAAGTTTGTGTGGTTGTTTCCAGTGAAGGGGACTACCAGTAAGGAGACTATAGACAAGTTACAGATTCATCAGCAAACGTTTGGGAATCCTATACGTTTGATTTCAGATCGCGGTAGCGCATTTACCAGCAACGACTTTAAGGAGTATTGTGAGAAGGAGAGTATTCAACATATAACCATAACAACAGGTGTGCCCAGAGGGAATGGTCAAGTGGAGCGCATTCACAGAATAATTATAGCGGTATTAGCAAAGCTATGCATTGAGGAGCCATCTCAGTGGTACAAGCAGGTCAGCCGGGTGCAAAAAGCATTAAATAGCACATATCAAAGAAGCATTGACACTACTCCCTTTGAACTCATGTTGGGTACAAAAATGAAAACTAAAGAAGATATTGAAATTTATGATTTGCTTCAGCAAGAGCATAGAAGTAATTTCATGCAGAATAGAGAAGACTTAAAGATGAAGGCTAAAGAACAAATAAGAAAAGTTCAAGATGAAAATTGTAAGACGTATAATAGAAGAAGAAAAGAAAGTCGAAAATATGTAGTAGGAGATGTTGTAGCCATCAAACGTACACAGTTCGGTACTAGATTGAAGCTCAAGCCGAAGTATCTAGGACCATACAGAATTACCAAAGTAAAAAGAAATGATCGATATGATGTGGAGAAGATGGATCACAGAACAGATGGTTCTCGAGTGACTTCTTCCTCTGCAGATAATATGAAACCATGGCCAGTGTTTGGCAATACTGTTGAGTTAGGTGAGTAAGTTTCGTTAGTTGTTGTTTGTTAGGTTGGGGACCTTTGGGGTTTGTTCTTGACCTAATATTTCATTATGATGGTATTAGTATAAGTTGTGTTATGTGATAACCTGAAATTTATTTGTATTCACATTTGATTTGTATTTTAAAGTTGTCGTGTTAGCATTTTATTGTTTTAAAGTTGTTGTGTTAACAATTTATTGTTTTAAAGTAAGGTGTTATCTACTAGGATGATGTAAAGTATGTATTGAAGAGGAGGGTTACTTTAAGTTAATAGTTTTGTTGTCAATTAGAAAATAAGATGTACTTTCAATGTAGATCTGACTGGGGACAGTCAGTTAGCAGAATGGCCGAGCTGTAGGAATGGAACGTTATGACAGGATAGTGGAATGAGACGTGAAGATGAATGACAGATGTGAAGCATAAACGAGTGAGAGAGATGGATATACGAAATAGTCAAGGAGTGAAAGAGATAGCGAATGAATGTTAAAGATGTAGAATAAGTAAAGGATATAGAATGGGAGAACTAGGACGATACCAAGACGATAAGACGTGTAATTTTGTAAGGAGAAATAAATAGAGTTTTTAAGAAGAAATCAGCGGTTTAATTGGAAATCCATTGAGCTAATCCCACATTAATTACAATCTATTAAAACTATAAAACTATTGAAGAAAATGCATATTACATAGCTCTATTGTATCCATATTAATATTATAAAGGTTACAATAAAGTATTTAAAATAAATAAATTAGCTGAAAATCCTATGTATTTTCTTCTATGTAATACACCTACTATTGATACCTTTTTATTAACTTATCCAGTAAAAAAACTTACACATACACTATAATAAGTGCAGTTGACTATTATTATTGGTTTTAAATAAAATAGCCAATAGACTTTAATTGACTACAACCCCGTGTTCCCTCACAGACTTGCGCCGAAGGCTGCGGGTACACTAAAATACTCTTCAACGCGGCTCTCGACTAGATTGTTTCACTCTATATTGCATATAAATGTTGAATACTATCTCGGTAAGTAATTTCGACCGTTTGCAATTTAGAACCTATTTCAACGGAGTGAAAAAATATGCTCAAGTCCTCATACATACTTTGAATGTTTTGAGCAGTTACAGACGTAACAAACAGACTTAAATAATATATATTTTACAAATTAAATAAATAACAATTTTATACGTAATTACCTTTCGTAATTTTTTTTTTAAGTTTTAACGAGATATGGCCGGTTACTTGCATCTACATGATATTATGACAGAGTACATATACGAATAACATAAGATAATCCGTTTGGGATCGAAACGCTTGGGTCATGGAGCCCGAGTGCGCGGGAATTGTCTCGCCGGCTGATCGATTACTTGCGTGACCAGTGGGTTCGCTCGTTCGTTGCCTAAAGAATAAGCATTGCCAGATTGCCACACAACGTGGTAATGCTACCAATCTTCTGGGCACGTTTCCGGATGACAGCGATGTGGAGGAGTACTTCGACGCCTATTTTCCGAAGTCTGTTTTTTTTTTTAATACAGAGTTGATACGACAGAGATGAGAGAGGCATTAAATTACACTACGTATACTATACGTGTTTAGTGTTAATTTATTGTTAAAAAATAAAAAGAGCCAAAAATATTTTTATTCAAACAAACTAAATACACACATCAAAAGTGTCTAGGGATCAAGCATTTTTATGCGGATTTCTTGAGATTGAGATGTGGCTTTGTAATAAATTTATGGTTTTATAAATTTATGTGGATCCTTTTTGGTGCATTTCATAATTTGAAACAGGAACTGTTAATCAAATTCGAGTAAAAGATGAAAATCAGCTGTCAATATTTTCCCTATAAAAACATACAACGCATTGAAGACATTATTAGTGCTACTGTTTCCCTACTACTGATTAAAACCAACGTTATTATGGAGCGGCGACGTCATTTAAGCAGGGAAGAAATGCTCAGAGCTGTGGGAATGATAGAAGCTGGTTCCCGGCAACGTACTGTGGCTTTAGCTCTGAATACAAGTCAGAGTGTTATCAGTCGACTTTGGACACGTTACCGAAGCACTGGTACCGTGGCTGAGCGCCATGGAGGACGGTATCGCTGCACCACACGGAGACAAGACCGATACATTCAAATCTTAACTCGAAGAGCTCCAAAAATAACCGCCATGATGTTAGCCGTGAGGCTTCATCACTCTTCAGGGAACTTAATTAGCGACCAAACAGTCAGAAACCGCTTGCATGAAGTGAACCTTCATTCCCGAAGACCGCTACGGGTACCACCTATAGCAATGCACAACGTAGGATTCGATATCAATGGGCTCTTGAACACAGAAATTGGGCAGAAGAACAATGGCGTTTCGTGTGCTTTTCTGATGAGTCTCGTTTTGGTATGAGACCGGATACAAGACGTATACGACACTGGAGAACCCCTGGACGCCAACAGCGGTTAAAATCCTGCCAGGAAGTCCATCCTTATAGTGGTGGAACCATCATGGTATGGGCGGGTATTTGGATCGGCGGAAGAACTGAGTTGATTTGGATCAGAGGCAACCTCAACGCTCAAATTTATGCTGAGACGATTGTATCTGACGTCATCGTTCCTCTACAAGTGCAAATCGGTCCCTTATTTCAGTTAATGCATGATAATGCACGACCGCACACCGCAAGAGTTGTAAGACAGACTCTCGCCGCAGCTAACATCAATGTCCTGCTCTGGCCTGCTCAGTCGCCAGACTTGAACCCGATTGAGCATGCATGGGATATGCTACAGAGAAGAGCTCTGCCGAATATGGAGGGTATCCAGTCGCAAGAAGACCTTTTTTTGTTGTTGCAACGAACATGGGCGGCCATTCCACAGCGTGATTTGGATGAACTCATTTTGAGTATGCCAAACCGATGTTCTTGTGTTGTTAGTGTTCGCGGTAGAAACACGGATTATTAATTGTTTAAGTTACCCAATAAAATTTTAAAGAAAACTGTTATTTCAGTCTTTTTTCGAACTTTAATGTTAGTGGTTCAAATGTCAAAAATCCCTTTATTAGGAAAATGGCAAATTTCTTTATTAATGCAAAGGTGACTTGGTTTATCGTTACTGTGACAAACGAAAACACTTTATTTGATGAATCCTTAAAGAAAATTTTAATTAATATCAATCAGGAGAAAAGTTACTGCAAAAATATATGTTGATCCCTAGACACTTTTGATGTGTGTAGCTTACAAATCAGAGTAAAACGCAACCACCCTTTGTAAATAAATGTGACTGACCTTAAATACCCAGGTAACAAAGTGGCAACATAGCGCGGCGTGTGTTATCTCTTGTCTTGGTCAGATTTATCGCTTTAAGGTGCATCTCATCAAAATCATTTGCGACTAAACTACTTCTCCTATTTAATTGATTTTTGGTACAAAGCTTGAAAATGGTACTTAGTATACGCAGTTTAAAGGAAAGCCCCTCGGTTGTATCAACTCTGTATGTACAATTGTACATAGTTAGGTTTAGCAGTGTTTTCAAAACATAAGATCCAACAAAATCAGCACCAATTGACATCTTTATCTGTTAAATAACTGAGATAAACGTTATCTAAATCGTGACATAACGAGTTTAACTGTATCATAATGTAGCACGTCTTATATAATTGGAATGCGCAGGCGCATGTGCTGTGTCTGCATTTACTGTCTGGACGTGGGTGCATGCTTGATTAAAAATAAATGATAAAAATCTAAAAAAAATATATGTCTGTAGATCTTAATGTAATAAGCTAGTTTTAAGAAGTTTTTAAAGTTTTTTTTATTCGTCAAATAAATATACATATTATATTATAGAATAGAATAGAATAGAATATTATTTATTTGCAAGAATACGAGTACAGAAAGTTGATAGGTATACATTAAGAGTCCATCATATTCAGTCCATATATTAGGAAATGGTTTTCCTAGAACTAAATTAATTAATTATTCTAAAGAGCTAAACATTAAATGGTACAAAATCAAAAAAAAGTATACATTAAATCACTATTAATCTTAACGAATATAATTATAATATACCAAACAAAAAAAGTAACTATAAAACAAAAAACAATATAAAATATAACTTAAAACAAAACAGTGGAACCTATAGCAAATCTTTATCAGTAAGAAACTCGGAAATATTATAATAGCATTTTTTTATGAGAATGTTTTTAAGTTCTTTTTTAAATAATTTTAAATTTAATTCCTTAAGGTGCGGAGGGATGTGATTAAATATTATTGGTGCCATACAAAACACGCTCTTATGCATAAGTGCTGTATTAGGTTTTCTTACACATAATCTATTGTTATCTCGTCGGCTTCGATTATTATTATCTGAGAGGTTTTTAAAAAGGTTTCGGTTTGTTTTTACAAAAACTGCTACTTCATATATATATAATGACGGGAGTGTTAATATTTTATTTTGAATGAAATATGGCTTGCACGTGTCAGTACTCTATAGTACAAACATCGCTCTGACACACCTTTTCTGTATCTTAAAAACTAATTCTCTATTGCATGAGTTACCCCAAAAAATAACACCGTACCTTAGAATGGAGCCGACGATTCCATGGTATGCAGTGAGTAGAGCGTCTGTATTTAAGATAGAAGAAAGTCTATAAAGAGCATAGGCTGATTTGCTTATTTTTATGCTTAATTCTTCTATGTGTATTTTCCAATCTAACCTTTGATCTATGCTTAAACCTAAAAAAATGGCTTTATCAACGTTTTCAATAATTTTGTTATCGTGTTGAATTAACACATTAGAAGTCTTTGGGCGTTGACTGAATAATATTAATTTAGTTTTATCAATATTTATTCTAAGATTATTATTATTTAGCCACATGATTATTGATTGGACAGTTGTATTAATTTAATTCGTAAAATATAAGTAATTTATATGTTTAATAGTTACAGTGCTATGACATGTGATGAGTGGTTACTTTTGGTAAATCATTAATATATATTAAAAATAATGGCGGACCTAACACGCTTCCCTGTGGTACACCATATTTAACTATTATATTATTATAGTTACTACGGAACCCTTCATGGGCGAGTCTGACTCACACTTGGCCAATTTTTTTTTATGATATGAGTTTAAGAAAAAATCTGAAAGCTATAGATTTGTAATTAAATCATAAAAAATTATAACCTTATAGGCCGTTGGTACTTTATAGAAATAAAGGTGATCAAATAAATTAATAAAATAATACTAATAACTATAAGTATTTCATGAAATACCTATATTATATAACTTAGCAAATTTTTGGTGTCTCCGGATTTCGGGCAAATATGTTATGCATGGGTTCCCGACTAAGCCCATAATGAAAACAGATTATGTACGACTGGAAGTTCGGAAAAGCTGATATTACATCATAATAATACCGTTAGTAACACTAATATTATGTAACGCAACCAAAATCCTAACTAATGACCTTGTTTTCCTGCCGTAAAACAAAAACATACAAAATCCTATTGTTGTTTGTTTGTCAAAGGCGTTTCCTATACGAGAACATTGAACAAAACATATGGAACAAACACGATAATTAGTATGGAAATATCACATTATAACAGTGGAGCTATTATGAAATAACAATAGGTGTTGAGTTTGTAAGGAATTGTATGTCTTCCCTAAAACTCGTCATTAATTTAGAAAATAATTGAGTATTGCTAACGTTATGTATTATTTCATACCTAAGATATTGTTGTTGTTTTGAATGTATCAGTACCTATATTTTGTTACTAGCTCTTTTCCCGCGACTTCATAAATTTCCAAATAATTTATAGTCTGTAGCACTCACCTCTGCCAGGGTTGAGAGAATATTCTAATGAGATCTCGCGGGTTTTAGTCAGCACTCGACTAAAAAATAGCACTCACCAATAATGCACCTTACTACCAATGGTAATAAATCTATACGGCAAGAAGGGAAAGTATACTACAGTATTCTAGAATTTCTTAATGGCAACATTTAATACCATGTAGTGAACAATATTAATATATACAACGTGTAACGGAAACCCCATATCTATCCAAAAGGACTGAAGACAACATCTGGTATGGAGTCTCTATGCAAAGTTTCAGCTCAAAATAAGTGACTCACAGAATTGACCCCAAATTGTTGATTTCGTATGTTTCTTGAATACCAATAACAACAAACGTGTCACATCACTATGAAGGTCATCACTTTCCACGTCACTTGCCAATAAAACGATAATTCTCTTTGTTCTTCTTAATTTGAAAAATTCGGTCTCTGATATCAATGTATTGAAATTTCTAATAAGTTCCACACATGTACACATAGGATTAGAAAACCCTTGCCATATCGTTTATTAATTATCATCCAAAGAAGCCGTGCACTTGGTATGTATATACCCTTTAAATTACACGTTGTATATAATATCTTTGACATAATCTGTATAAAGTAACATATTAATGCTAAGATGATAATTTTAATTGGCATTTAATCATTGTTACGTAATAATAACCATATATTTAATTCGTTTTTAAAATTGAAATTTACTATTTTGTTTTTATTTAATGTGATATTTTATCCAGTAACTTATATTACTGACATTAAAATAATTGTAGGCCACTAAGGCCAAACATGACTGATCTTGAACTATAATGTAATAATTTAGTGCGTATGGATGGAATTTCCACCATGTAATCATGCATCGCCGCATCATATTAACTATAACAAATGCCATACTTCTCGTTCCGCTAGCCCGGTACAACGACATTTTGTCTAGAATCTTCGAAGGACGACAGTGCTGACAGCATCTGGACTAGAATGAAGGGTGGTTGCACCCTTCATAACATACAGGTTTACAAGGCCCCCTTGAGACCTGGTGAAAGCTGCTTGATCATGCTGCATTTCAGGAGAGGATTGATTGATTTGATGGTTCTTGGAACAGGCCTATGTCAACTCAGATGAGGCGGGCCAGCACCAATTGGGGCCTGCGTTAAAGTATTTATATAATAGTGCTCCCATAGTCCTCGGCGAATGTTAGGACAGAACACGGGGTGATTTTAGTTTTTTCAGACCCCTTCGCTGTCCCCAGGGCCGAGGACATACATGAGGACTTCCAGCCCCAGAAATAGAAGTCCTATAGTTTTTTTTTTGTTTGGGTGTAGACATTTGAAATAATTACAAAGATAATCTGTAATATGTATCTGTACTAGCTTTTGCCCGCGACTTCGTTCGCGTGGAGGTTTTTCCCGCGTCATTCCCGATCCCGTGGGAGTTCCGGGATAAGAACTATCCCATGTCCTTTCCAGGGTCCTAAAGTATTCTCATGCCAAATTTCATCTAAATCGGTTTAGCGGTTCAGGCGTGAAAAGGTAACATACAGACAGACAGAGTTACTTTCGCAGTTATAATTAGTATGGATATCTCTTGGTTGCAGGAGACCATTGACAGAGTTCATAATTTGTACTGCAATTAAAATTGTTGCAGATAATCTTCTTACATAAAATCATCGTCATGTAAGGATTGGCTTCTAATCTAGCCGAACAGTTGAGTATTAGTGGTTTACATTGAGCGAATATCTATCTGATCTATACAAACCAGTAGCAAAATAACATGATACCTCTTATCAAGATCAGGGTCAGATTTTCGCCCTTCTAATAATAATAATAATCCACAACTTTCACACAACGCCATCTAGTCCCAAACTAAGCAGAGCTTGTGCTATGAGTACTAGACAACTGATAAACATACATATACAACGTGTAACGGAAACCCCATATCTATCCAAAAGGGCTGAAGACAACATCTGGTATGGAGTCTCTATGCACAGTTTCAGCACAAAATAACTGACTCAAAGAATTGATACCAAATTATTGGTTTCATATATTTCTTGAATACCAATCATAACAAACGTGTCACAGCAGCCTCGTAGTGCTGCGAGGGTCAATAACTTTCCACGTCACTTGCCAATAACACGATAATTCTTTTCGTTCTTCTTAATTTGAAAAATTCGGTCTCTGGTATCAGTGTATTGGAATTTGTAATAAGTTCTACACACGTAGACTTAGGATTACAAAATCCTTGCCATATCGTTTGTTATCACCCAAAGAAGCCATGCACTTGGTATGTATATACCCTTTAAATTACACGTTGTATATTTCTAAATACATACATATAGATAAATTACACCCAGACAAAGAACAAATTATCGTGCTCATCACACAAACTTTTGTCCTGGGTGGGAATCGAACCCACGACCTTGCGCACAGCAGTCAGGGCCACTGACTACTATACCAACAGGCCTAAAGACAGCCGGAACCAACGTCTTAACGTGATTTCTGTGACACGGAGGGATCTCAATATGTTAAAATGCTGGTGAGATAGGTGTATCTATAGACCGACCTGAGCCAGTGTTGCTTGACCTTGAAGATCGACTGCGGCTGTTATTATTTATAAATAAAATCTTTATAAATAACTAGCGACCCGCCCCGGCTTCGCACGGGTGCAATGTTTTTATTAAATATACTATAGAATGTCTTTATATACATCGTTGACAGCCTTTTTGTCATTTGACATACATGTTCTCTTTAGTAAGTACTCTTGAAAGTGCGACACATAATTTACCATGGGAAAAACATTCAACGCTCAAATCTAAGCAACATAGGCACGCGCGCCGTGCCTCCGCCGGCACCGCGCCGCAACCGCTATGTCCTTGCATTTTAAATCTGTAATATCTTTGAAACTATTTATTTAAATTATATTCTGTGAAGGGCAATATTGATTTATATTAAATGCACAATGTATTTATGGTACTTAATTGGATAAGGATTAATGCTGTATTGCTTAAAATCGCTTCGTAAAATATGCTCGTATTTCTCGTAAAAAGTAAAAGATAAAAAATGGTTGTTGTGGGTTATCTATAAGAGATGGACAGATGCCATCGAGGACTTTTTTGTTGACCTTTTTAAGGTATATAATACTGTAGTACATTATTTTGATCTATTTCGTAGGGTTCAGCCAGCGTTTGCAAAGCAAGCACAAAAAAATGTGTTTATTTGCGACATCACATTAGAAACCTCAAAAATTATCAGTGTTCCTCTACTACATTATGCATGTTATATACTTAAAAACCTTCCTATTGAATCACTATTTCTATTGAAAGAAACTGCATCAAAATCCGTTGCGTAGTTTTAAAGATTTAAGCATACATAGGGACAGACACAGGGAAGCGACTTTGCTTTATACTATGTTAAGACTAGCTGTGCCCGCGACTTCGTGCGTGCGGAATAGTGACTTTCGGCAGCATTTTTAATTTTTTAGGCTAATTATTTTGAAAATAAAACTCATACATAATTTGAATGTCGTATCTAATCAAAAGTCTAAAACATAACTTTCAAGCTTCTAGCTTCAAAAATGACGTAATTTCCATACAAACTTTCATTACCTATTTCAACCCCTTACAGCCCTTTTTTCGCATTAAAAAGCAGCCGATGTCCTTTCTCAGGTTCTAGACTATGTCCGCACCAAATTTCATTAAATTGGTTTAGTAGTTTAGGCGTGATTGCGTAACACACAGACAGACAGAGTTACTTTCGCATTTATAATATTAGTAAGGATTGGTCCACTCAAGGTTCAAAGGAGTGCATTGGCGTACTAGGATAATACTTTTTTTTCTGTGATGGAAAATCATCGAATAACTTCTCCTACTCTGGGTTAAGCGGAAGGGAGTGTCAGATTTCTACTGACTAAAAACCCACTCAGTTCCTTTAGCTACCCTTAAGTTCTGGAGCAGCGGTATCTCGTAAGAACATTTCCGCAACCCTGACGGGCAATGGCCTTATGAGGCCCTGTCACTGGTGCTGACAGCTCTTTGAGGCGCGCGTAGAACACGACGCGCCGCCGACCGGGCCGTATCACGAATGCGGTCGCCTTCCTTCTAATTGGCTAATAGGTTTTGAAGTAAGATGAATTAAAAAACTAATCTAAAATGAACAAAATCTCATCTGAATTAAAAAACTAATCTAAAATGAACAAAAAACATGTCACTAGTCTCAAATAATTAGGACAAAATAACCGCAATGTCAGTTTGAAACGTCATAAACTAACAGGATTAGCTACAATTCCTGTACCTACGTGTACTATCAACGACTATACAATTGTGGACACGAGATCTGCTCACGTTTTTGAGCTCACGTGCGGCACACAGACATACATTCATTGTTCGGTAATAAAATAGGTTGTAGTCTAGTTATGTCTCATGGTTGGATAACCTAGCACAGTTTGTTGGCATAATTTGTCGTGTTTCAAGCCCAAAATCTTCCTATGTGGCATTTTGGGCTTGAAATGTCTTTAATATTTAGAAAATCATCTTCTTCGGTCGTGTTCTACATATTCTTCATCTGCTTAGACTTTTCCTAAGAATTTTAGGGACGGCTTCCAGTTTAACTGAATGCAACAGTGTTTTACATGGAGTGACTGCCTATCGCTATCGCTTTTAGCGATAAGACCGCCATTGTAATCATAGTATTAAGAAAAAAATGAGTGTGACACTCGGGGACTGCCGCGGTAAAGCTATTGCATAGCATTTTTTATCAACTTATGCAATTATAATTATTTATTTATTTTATTTATGCAGTATTTTTTTTATTTTATATTAATTAAAGTTTTTTCTTTGATATTAATTCAAGTTTTTAACTTTTTGAGCGTGGTGACCGATAAGAAAACATTTTATTTTTCTTTTATTGAATAAATGAGAAGTTAATATTGTTTACAATATTTTTATTATCTTATAGACGTATGCGTGTAGACTAGCTGCATACGTCTAGTCGCACGCACACAAACACCGTGCCGAAGTCTGCCGAACTGTAACGTCGTTGCACGGCTTTCAACGCCGCCGCACCGCTGTGCCGGTCGGAGTGGGGGGTGTTAGGTTTATTTTCGTTACGGAATTTCTTGATTCGGTCGCCGCGCTCAAAGCCCGCGATAAAAGCTATGCAATAGCTTAATAATGATAAATAGGTGTTTAAATTTTGGTGTACAATAAAGTATATTCTACCCATCAAAAACATAAATGTGAAATGAGAGCCAAGTTCAATATTATGATATATGCCTTGGTTGTTGACTTCAACGACAAAAGAAGTGAAATCTAAATGGGTGCCAAGATCAATGGTCAGTCCTGAAATTTATTTATAACAACATAAAATATCATTTTTTATTATAACTTAGGAGAATATATTGTAGCCTAAGGTCTGACCTGGCTAGTTCTCATATAGAATTATTATGTTCGATGGTTAGTTTCTATCAGCAAGCCAAATTTTCGGAATAATAAAATAAGAACCGACAAGTAACAGGTTTAGAACTTGCGAAGGCTATAATATAATTCGTATATGAAAACTAGCCAAGTCAGACCTTAGGCTACAATATATTCTCCTAAGTTATAATAAAAAATGATATTTTATGTTGTTATAAATAAATTTCAGAACTGACCATTGATCTTGGCACCCATTTAGATTTCACTTCTTTTGTCGTTGAAGTCAACAACCAAGGCATATATCATAATATTGAACTTGGCTCTCATTTCACATTTATGTTTTTGATGGGATATCATTACTTTTTGTACATAAATTAATAGTAGGTACTTATTTGTAACAAAATTAATAAATGGTTTTTTGTTAAACTACTGTATTTTCCTACGTTTACGGGGTATAATTGTCCTTTTTGTGTTATTTTATATATTTTCTTGTACCTTTGAAATGTTCGAGTGAATTGCCCATTCAGTATCTGGAATTCTTTTTACGCGTTTTCTGTTTATAGCTAATTTGGCCAAGTCGAGGCGGTATAACGTGCGCAGACGGTTGTACTCTACAATAGAGCTCTCTTGTGCCTTGATTTGACTTGGATCTAAATTAATAAGATGCACTCCATCTAAGGTTTTAACTCTAGAGAGTCCAACGTAAGCTTGCCCTTTACTAAATATAGAGGAGCCTATGTCGAGAAGAGCACTTTCAAGGCTAAGGCCTTGTGATTTGTGGATAGTAATAGCATATGCTAAGCAAATAGGGAATTGTCCCTGTGAACATATACATTACTTAATATCTGAAACTTGGTCTTGACTCGTTCTAGTTCGTAAATTAAATTATGTTTAAATTGTATTGCAATTTTAAGTGCGTTATTGTTGACGTCCCAATGTACCTTCTCTATTTTTCCAATGGATCCGTTTACCAGTCCTTTACTGACATCTACGTTTCTTCGCAACATTACACGTGCACCTATTTTTATCGTGATGACATTTTTTAAGCCAGCAGTTAGCGACGAATCATCCTCGTTCTTTTTGAGTACTTCATTTGCACGTTTTTTTAGATACCGTGGACTGGAACCGGCGAGAGGTGGAACCGGCGAGAGATGTCGTGCGGTGTCCCACAGGGATCGGTCTTGGGGCCGCCCCTGTGGAACATCGGATACGACTGGGTGCTGCGCGGCGACCTCCCTGATGGCGTCAGCGTAGTATGTTACGCTGACGACACGCTCGTCCTGGCGCAGGGAGAGTCGCACCAGGCGGCGGCCGACCTGGCGACGCAAGCGGTTGCGACAGTCGTTCATAGGATCCGGCAGTTGGGACTCGACGTGGCGCTGCACAAGACCGAGGCCATGTGCTTTCATGGCGGTCGGAACGCGCCACGGTCCGAGTCCCACATAACGGTGGAGGGGGTTCGCATCGGCGTTGGGAGGACGATGAAGTACCTGGGACTCGTCCTCGACAGCCGGTGGAACTTCAGGGAGCACTTCCTGAGTTTGGCCCCAAAGCTGAACCGGGCAGCAGCCGCCTCCTCAGGCGACTCCTGCCTAATCTCAGCGGGCCAAACGCCTCCTGCCGAAGGCTGTACGCCGGCGTCGTGCGGTCCATGGCCCTCTACGGGTCCCCAGTGTGGGCCCTGTGCATCCGGACGCGACCACTAAAGTTGGTCGCATGCCAGAGGGTCATGGCTATCCGAATGATCCGGGGATACCGCACGATCGCCGGCGAATCGGCCAACCTCCTTGCCGGATTGCTGCCCTGGGATCTGGAGGCGACTGCCCTCCAGCGCGTCTATGAATGGCGCGTGGAGGCGCAGCGCCGGGGCGTATCCCCGCTGCCTCGAGAAGTCGAGACGCGGCGGGAAGAGCTCCGGCGCGATCTCAGGGCAGTATGGAGGGAGCGACTGTCGCAACCGACGGCCGGGCACGCCGCAATTGCGGCGGTAAGACCCCTCTTTGAGGAGTGGCTAGATCGGCGTCACGGCGTCCTGACCTACCGCATGACGCAGGTCCTCACCGGGCACGGATGTTTCGGGAAGTACCTGTGTCTGATGGGTAAGGAAGAGACGCCTGGGTGTCACCACTGCGAGGGTCGCCCTGAGGACACAGTCGAGCACACGGTGCAGGACTGCCCAGCTTGGGCAGAGCACCGACGTGTCCTCACGGTGACAATAGGCGGAGACCTCTCGCGCCCGGCCTTGGTCGAGGCCATGCTGCGGGGCGAGAGGGAGTGGGAAGCGGTCGCCTCCTTCTGCGAAGCAGTCATGCTTTCGAAGGAGGAGGCGGGCCGCGTGAGGGAGAGGATGGCGTCCTCCCTCCAGCCCAGCCGCAGTGGTAGACGCCCACGGCGTCGGACGTCGGCCGACGATCTCCGGCCACCGTAGGCGCGAGCATGCGGACAGCGAGTAAAGGGCAACTCGCTGTCCGACCATGGACCATGCCCGGGTCGACGGCGCGTCGTGTTCCACGCGCGCCTCAAAGAGCGTCAGCAACATGACGAGGCCCCCTCTGCAGAGGGCCGAAGCCTGCCGGGGTCGTGGGACTCATCCCGTTACCGTGGCCCCGGTATGTAAAGGGTTATTGAAGGAACACCGTGGATTTTAGTCAGTAAAAGTCTGACAGTCCCTCCCACCCTGCCCGGGGTGGGAGGACTTATTTGATAAATTTACCACGTTAAAAAAAAAAAAAAAAAGATACCGTGGACAGTCTATTTCATCTATCGAATTTAATTTAATTTCTGGTTGCTCCATACTTGCCAACATTGCAGTGTTAAACTGGTTACACATATTTCTAGTGGGAAATAAACATACTGTATCATCGGACAGCAGTCTAAAATAAGATATGATTTCTTTAAGCCGGTCGTTTTGATTTTTAGCAGTTAATTTCAGGAGTCGATTAGATAAAGTGCAACTGTCTTGACTTGTAACTATACCCATTCTTAAACGATTCATTATTTCGCCGAACAGTTGGTCGTTTTTTTGTCTCATATTTACAGTTAATTCCTCATAACAAAATAGTTCTTTCCATAAATTTGGAGCACTAAGGGATCCTAAAAATTTAAGGACATCAGACGACTTCAAGTTTTCGAACGGCGACAGTTGTCTCACTGGAGGCAGTTGGAGCAGATCGCCAAATAACACTATATGAATCTTGCCGAACCATCCGTCCTCAGTGTCACCAGTATCATATATTTCTGTTAAGCGAAGATGGATGTACATTAATGTTATATTGGAAATCATAGACACTTCATCAATTATTAAAAGTACTACATCTTTTAAATCACATCTTAAAACTTTTAATACTTGGTCTGATAAGGAAGTGTACTTGGGACAGTTTCCGTGCTCTACAGGCAGCTGTAGGAGCCTATGTATTTTTAGACCGTTTACATTAAAAGCAGCAATACCTGTGGGTGCAGCTACTGCAGCTAACTTATTCATTCGCCTCTTAACCCAGTTCTTAATTGTATTGATTAAATAACTTTTTCCCGTGCCGCCTGTCCCACTAACAAATATTCTCAAAGTTTTAGATTTATCTAATAAAGTCTTACAGATCTTGTCGAAAATACGTTTTTGGTCTACATTTAAACCTTCTATCATTTGTTCGAGCTCATCTTCAGATACCAAATCTTTAGCATTTCTGAAATCTTCCATTGCATTCACAGCTTCAACAGGTAAGAAGTCCAGTGGATTCTCTAGACCATCGGCTTCGTGATCATCTTCCTGTCGATCTCTTTCAATTTCCGCTACTTTTTCTTCAATCATTTCAAACGCTCTCTCTATGTTATTTAAGAATTCTGTCTGCATTTCTCCGTAATCAAGTCCATCTTTGATTTGATCTTTTAGAAAATTGAAGGCTTCAGTGTAAGTATTTTGTCCAGACTTCAGTACTGCTAAATCTCTCCATGGATGAAACATTAACAAAAGCGAAAATTAGTATTTTTCTGGGTATTTATTTACGTCGTAATATAGTGATTTATTAAATAAGGTCTCTGTCTATTTTTTAAATATTTATTTGATGATAATTTATATACCTGTGCCGCTGTTGCTGAAGAGTGCGGGGTTGTAACTATGTCAAACCATCGAGCGAAATTATACAAATTTATACTCTCTAAGCCTTGAGGACGTTGAGGATAAATATTATCAACCCAAGATTCGAAATAAATGTCAGTAGAATCTAATTCAAGTCCAATTATATCTTTTTTAGTTTTTACTCTTCGGTTGCGATATATATTTACATCAAGCCATCGGATTGTGGTCTGTGCATCGGTACCATAAAGAGAAATCCCTAAGAGTGTATCGCTTGCTTCTAATGCACCACATTCTCTGTTATTGAGTGCTCGGAGACCTACGTTAAAAAGCCTACTAGCAAGAGATTCGGTAGAATTTATGTTGTCAAAAGTGTCTACTGCGTGACTTTTTTCACTTTTAGTTGTATATTTGGTAATGTAATAATTTAGTACTGCTGTCTTTTCGCCTACAAACTGTAAATCCATGTTGCCATTCCAAGCGAGAAGGATTGCTGGATTATAGTCGTTAATGTAACGAGATTCTATTTCGCGAGGTATATTATAAAGTCTATTAGTTTTTAAAGTTTTCCTAGCCGCTATTGATTCTGTTACACTATTAATCGTTAGAGATTCGGTTACTGTTCGTGGAAATCCAAATCTGCAAACCGTTGTAAAGCTTGTTTTTTTTTTTTCGTAAACAGTATGAGTTATGTTCATGCGTCTGATAATTGATAACACGATGATGTAATGTTGGGGATACTTTTTTATCTGGGACAGAACATGTAACATATTTATTAATAAACTCTGCCACCTCCTCAACAGTCGAAACTTGCAGTATTGGTGCATCTTTTACCCACAACATCAGATGGAAATGCTGTAAACCCCTAGACTGGTATTCACGACGCCAGAAATAATGTTCTATTTCACCTAAAGGAGCCTCAGGTGATGTTAAAAAATCCAATATTGATTTAAATTTTATGTCAATAAACCGCGACGCTGAAACTGGGTCTATTGCTACTAACTCACTAGTAGATTTGTTCCTTGCATCTGGACCATTGATTAGTTTAATGTAATCCGCGAGGTCCGTCCATCTCCATTCAGAAGGACTGATTGTTAAAAACCAAGTAGCCGGTCCGTAATGACGAGTCATGCACATAACATCACTTCTAGGTTTTTTCCAGAATTGCTCGGTGTTTCGTAATCTACTAAATATTGCCGTCAAATCTCCTTCGAGCTCGCTTTTCTCTATCTTCTCTAAATACTGTTGCGCTGTTAATTTTTTGTTAAGATTAGTTACGTTTAATTTATAAAATATACCCCCATTTAATTGTCTTATATTTACGTCATTCAATAAGTAAAATAAGTATTGCTGGTTAAGTCTGAATCGCGAGTCTTTTGAAGTTAAGCGAGATTTTATGAATTCTGCACTAGTTTTTTTTTTTCGCGGTCATAAAATTGACCATACTTGCCCTCATTAAATAAATCTGGAAAGAATAAAGTATCTATATCTTTATTGCGATTATCGATTGGTGCAGCATTCACTTTCAACATTTGATATAGAGTGCAAGCTGTACTATTTTGTTTCTTTTCGTGTAGCGGGTATATTGTATACTGTTCGTAAATATCTTCATTATCTTCGGTTACCTGAGTGAGAAAGGCAGACTGATTTTGTAACTCCTTTTCGTTCTCATTTAGCTCGATGCTATGGTTTAAATTTTTGTCAAGGTTGTCTAATAAATTATCTGAATTCTCCGGTAAAATTATGTTTGTGTAATGAAAGTTATTCCGTTCTAAATATACTAATGCCCTGTATATATTGCCGATATCCACTAAGTCTTCCCACATTATTTTAGTTTTAGTCGGACAGCTTCGCACGAGTATATAAAGCTCTTGATTGGGGTTTAAAGGTTCTTCTGGTTTTGGCAATTTATTTAAAGTATTTTCTGTAGGAAATGGTAAATGAAATGTCCTCCCTTTAACTTTTTTTATCATCTGTCTGTTAGGTATATTTTTATTTCCCACTGGAATCAAGCTAGTTACTACTTGAAAAGCTTTAGCCCTTTGTATCAACATTTTTTCATAGTTATTAAGGTCACTTAATTGCTTAGGTATGTCACTGTAATATAAACTATTAAGTATAGAATTAGGAGGTAAATCATTAGCTCGGATTTTTTGTAAGCATAAATGGCAGATAAACGGACTGGGCTCAATATGAAATGTTTCATTGAAAAGTTGTAACCTTTGCCATATATCTGTTTGGATAGGATTTCTTAGTTTATTAATAGCGGACAAGTCACGTAAACAAAGAAGTCTGTGGCAAGATATGCAATGGTGTATCGGTACATCATCGCATCTTTTTTTCAAGTTATTATAAGCGCGTTTATATTTTTCTATTATTAAGTCTTCGTTCATTTTGTTCTCACACGTATTTAATTCATAATGAGCATTTTTGATATCAAAAGGTAGGAGTACCTTTTGATATCAAAAATTCACATAATTTATCTACGTTAACAGAATTCAAATCACAATCTATAGAATTTATATTTTTGCAATAACATATTAATTGATAGAGTTCTCTAACAATAGTTCGTATTTTAGGGAAATGGGTTTTTATGTTATAAAGTATTTTAATTTGGTTTAAAAATTCTTGACTCTTATTAGATATTAAGTTGAATACATCTATGGCTGACTTTGAATTTAAATATTTAAAAACATCCAATAAACTTTGTAGAATTGATTCATCCAATAAACATTGTTTGTGATTACAAGACCAAGATACATTATTATGTTCATTCTGTAAATTAAATATCTCAGCTTGACCCTCATCGTTTATTGGTACAGTTGCATCCGAACAGAACATTTTATACGAACTTTCATAATAGTATGGTTCTTGAGTGCTCACATGTTTAGATTCTCCGGCAAGAATAACAAAATTTTCTAGTATGTCATTGTCAGAAGAAATACTTTTCATTTTTTCCATACTTATTGTAATTTTACTTTGAACGCGATCTAAAACTACAATAATTATCTAGTATATTTTTACGACGCTCAAGAACCCATTTTACAATTCTATCAGCTTCTAACCTTTTTTGCTTTCCAATTTTGTCTGTTAGTTTGTTTATTATGTCATTTCCATAAGTATACGATAATTTTTTCTTTGAGTAGTAAAAGTTCGACGATCTTTTATTTAAAACTGGATTTTTTTCAGTATAACGTTTTACGGCTGCCTGATGCACCTCGGGGTGTTTGGCTGCATAACGTTTCTGAGAATTTTGAACTAATTCAGGATGCGCTTGTTTATATCGCCAATTAGCATCACGCCGTTGTTCCGCACGGGATTTCTCAGACGTTTTAGGTCGACCTGGTTTACGCTTTTTTGGACGGCCGCTTTGTGACGAAATTTCGTTTTCCTTCAAGGACTTGTTCTCTTGAATTATATCGGGAGAAAGAGTTACTATAGCCTCACGCAACCTATTTGTTTGTTGTATATTAATATACTCAAACAAAGAATATGCAATCGAATGGAAAAGGCAGCTTCCATCGGGAGGCATTGGAACAATAGGGAAGATGCAATATTTTTATTTTTGTTTTCATTTTAAAGAATTCCATGTAGAATAGACCACAAATATATTAAAAAATTAAATCTTTGTAATTTATCGGAAAAAATGCGGTGTTAAATTGACAGTTTAAATTTTCGCGCGAAAACGGACCTATAGTTCCGATGTTGTCATTCCTGTCTGTCACTGGTCGTAAATGTTCGTCGCTGGCTCATACTTATTTATATTTTTTCAACTTTCGAGATTTTTTTGCGAAAATTTAAAATGGACTATCCATCAACATCAGGTGATTATAACAATACCACTAATATTCCGAAAAAAGCCGTGGTTACTCATGTTTTGTACCAATGTGTCCAACTACTTCAACAAAGTTTCCAAATAAATTGGTTGTGACTGGACCTTCTGACCCAGAAATGACAATTATTCTCCAAAGACCATTATTCGATGCTGTAAAGATCACTTTGATGTAAGTCGGCGAATATAATTGTTATATTTTGTAGTTAATCTGGTTGTACGCAAAAATACGTTAGTTACCTACCTAAAACTTACAAAACTTGTCTATAACATCATTTTAATTTTACAGTTGAATAACGACGTCGAAAATTGGATAAAGTTTAAAATGTGTGGAGGAAAACTTTCCTGAAAAAAGGTGTGGGTACCTCATATTTTTGAATGCCAAAATAGAATGATGCCACAGAAACCTAGATCAGTAATAATGAAAATGAAAAAACGTGAAATTTTTGAAAGCATTGAAAATACACCGGGTATAATTTTGATTTATTCTTTCAGATTTATTCTCATACTAGAGTCAAATAAACATTAAAACTTTCAAATTTATAATAATATAAGGATAATGCTTTCTAATGAAGAACTATATTATTATGTCTTTCATGTTTCAGATCCATCTTCAGAGTGTTCATTAATCACAGAAACACATGGTTCTCAAAATATTAAAATATCCAATGATAAAGGTGTACAGGTGTCTATATATCCTTATAAATGAACGTTCGAAATAACTGATATATGTAGAAGCCGCTGAATAAAATACAAAGTTAAACAACTATGATTTTATGCATACCGTAGTAATTTAGTCCCTTTCATTTTTACACTTGAAAACTCTGCACTTTCGACAAAAAAGTTACAACCATATCAACACTAACTCTTGGTAAATTCCTGGATTCCTGGAGTCTGCTTTGATAAACCCAACTTTCATTTTTATTAAAAAAACGCAATTAGTATTCCCGTAAAATAATATTCACTTTTACAACCATAACCTCAAATAAGTTGTTATAACAGGAGTGACGTCACTAAACGCTGATTGGTGTTTTGAAATATGCTTCGTTTCAAGTCATTTTTAATTCGTAATTATTGTTAAAAAATCAACATTATGTAAAAAAAAATGTTGCAGTGGCCCTTCTTTTATATTTTTTTAACATTTTAATCATTAAATTTTCATAAATATTATATTTGCATCTTCCCTATTCGGTGTAAGGTAAGTGTGTCACCCACCCGTAATTCTATTGTACGACTCATTGTACAATACACGCAATAAAAAGATACTTATTTAACACGATTACGTAACAAATTACCTGTTATCTATTGAATTCTCAAGAAAAGCAATTTGTTACCAATAAGTTCTCATTCTCAAACTCATTCAGAGTTAAGTATACATACCTACTTTTATAAATATACTAAAATTATTATTAATTTTTGAATGAAATGAAACTATTGCCTTGCTAAAGTGTAATAATGATATAACCACAAATATATAAGTATTTTTACTAAGACTATTGTGAATTTCTTAGCATAAATCGTAACCTTATAGTTCAGATACCGAGAGACAACCGGACAGCAAGACGTCAAAACTCAGATACCACGAAATTATTATAGCAGTGGAGGTGATTCCATCACGGATAATCTTAATACCGAGATTCAGGATCGTGACGTAATTGCACAACGCCATCTAGTGTCACTTTTAAATAAAACAATGCAGGTGGCATGGTGTAAATAGATAGATATACTCTTTATTGTACACCATAACAGAATTAAATAAGACTTAAAAAACTACAAAGGGTGTTACAATGGGCAGGCTTATCGCTAAGAGCGATCTTTTACAGACAACCTTTGGATGAATTTGACACAGCAGGAGAAAATAAATACGCGGGTAGTCCATGGTGTACTATTCACTTATATGGAATAAATAAGTAATAACCTACATACTCAATACACATATACATACATAAAAAGAACAAAGCTGAGTTATATAAAAATAGTAACAAATTAAAGAGAGAGATGTAGTGCCCCCCAAGATAATAGGTGGCGCTAGTGGTTGTAGAATACGGTTAGTTACGCGTAATAAATACGAAAATCTACTATATTTTTATTTATAAGTACAAAAACGGAAATATTTGGTTTAAAAAAAATTAAGGGTGGTATTCAACACGTTATATATTCACATAAAGATCTTAAAATCCACATATAGAGATTTACAGGCACTAATTATAAGTTAAGTGAAAATTATAATAAAATTATAAAAAATTACCAGTTTCTGAATTTTTCCTTTGTATTCACCTAATTACCTATCTGCATGCCAAATTTGAACTTTCTAGGTCATCTGGAACTGGGTTATAGTTTTGATCTATAGGTCAGTCATAAAAATGACGATTTTTGGACGTTAATATCTAAATAACCGTTTGAGATATGTTTATAAAATTTGAAACACATATGTATCTCGCCAGTCTCAATATATGAGCCAAATTTGACAAGTTTAGGTGAAATAGTTTTTGAGTTATGATGGGCTCAAAAGTGGCTCCAAATGGTTCGTGTAATATTACACACTGTGAGCTGCGCGCCAGTACTTGGCTTGACACGCTCCCGCGTGTCTAGATCTATCTATCTGCATGAGCTCCATAAACCAGTAACTGGGTAACTTTGGCTAGACCAGTGCCAGATTTACTGGCTTTTGACTACATGTAACGGCTGCTAGTCCTTCTTATTCAAACTCTATATTTCGATGGAGTTTGGGATTTAATTTCTCATATCAGTAGTAACGGGCAAATATACATTTAAAATACCCACTAGTTTCTGTAAGCGACTAAACTCGCGTCAGCATTTATGGTAAAAAAATACCGCACCCCTGAATATGGCCTTGCAGATGCGTTTTAAAACGGATCCTAAACGGTTGCGTAAAATAAAAAAAATGTAAAAGGAACCTACAAATCATTTAAGATAAACACTATTCAACGATACCTCACCTGAAATAGTTTGTCGATTTGTTATTTTTTATTTGGACAATATGGCGTCTGGTTGTCGTTGTGGTAAATTTTATAACTGTCATTTAGTGTTATTTACAAAGTTAAGACAAATCGATTGATGTAAGAATTATTAAAATCGGTTCACGCGTTTGGCTTGTACAACGCCACATACATAGGTACTACAAATATACATAAACTGATAAATACGTTACCATCCTTTGCGTCGCGTATTCGATTAAAAAGATTACAAAAATCTTGTGTAAAAAATAATTGTTTAAAAGGCTAAAAATACGCTTTTATCTACTGCACTAAAAAGAACTCGATACGTTTACTAGTAAGCAGTCCAAGGTTCCATCAGCCACCTTCCAATTCCATCATCAGACCAGCTCGATGGTACCATAATATTGTATTCATCATCTAATCTACATATAATTGCCAAGTTTCATGATGATACAATAATTAGAAGTGCGTATAATTCAGATTCTTAGATTTTATTACGTAGTTTGTTACAGCTCGACCTAATAAAAATGTGTTAAAAAAATTAAATATTAATAGAATTTATGTTGTGAGTAAGTTTTACGCAACGCAATAGAATAGATACGTTTTCAATACAATACAATATAAATCAACAGGGGGCCGTAGTTTTTGCGTAACGTTCAGTCACGTTTCAGTACTGTATAGGTTATCACATGTATTGTAACGGTGCTTGCACACCGGTGTTCGTAATGTTTTGTTACTGATATTATTGTTTGAAATAACAACACTCGTGTGAAATTTAACGGTTCCGTAGTATGACGTGTCATTTGATACAAACGTGGTCCAGTCGTACTACTACATGAATGTTATTTATTTATGTATAGTTAATTAAACCGATAAAACACCAATTACATTTATTAACATAGAAATAAATTTTGGGTAATGACGGCTTTTATAACAGAGCCTGCCCGTTTTTTTTTTTTTTTTTTTTTTTTATCGTGGTAAAATTATCAAATAAGTCCTCCCACTCCGGGCCGGGTGGGAGGGACTGTCAGACTTTTACTGACTAAAATCCACGGTGTTCCTTCAATAACCCTTTACGTACCGGGGTCACGGTAACGAACGGGATGAGTCCCACGACCCCGGCAGGCTTCGGCCCTCTATGGGGGGGCCTTGTCATATTGCTGACGCTCTTTGAGGCGCGCGTGGAACACGACGCGCCGTCGACCCGGGCATGGTCCATGGTCGGACAGCGAGTTGCCCTTTACTCGCTGTCCGCATGCCCGCGCCTACGGTGGCCGGAGATCGTTGGCCGACGTCCGACGCCGTGGGCGTCTACCACTGCGGCTGGGCTGGAGGGAGGACGCCATCCTCTCCCTCACGCGGCCCGCCTCCTCCTTCGGAAGCATGACTGCTTCGCAGAAGGAGGCGACCGCTTCCCACTCCCTCTCGCCCCGCAGCATGGCCTCGACCAATGCCGGGCGCGAGAGGTCTCCGCCTATCGCCGCCGTGAGGACACGTCGGTGCTCTGCCCAGGCGGGGCAGTCTTGCACCGTGTGCTCTACGGTGTCCTCAGGGCGACCCTCGCAGTGGTGACACCCAGGCGTTTCCTCCTTTCCCATCAGACACAGGTACCTCCCGAAACTTCCGTGTCCGGTGAGGACCTGCGTCATGCGGTAGGTCAGGACGCCGTGACGCCGATCTAGCCACTCCTCAAAGAGGGGTCTTACCGCCGCAATTGCGGCGTGGCCCTAGATCGACATTTTCGAAGACCGTATACTAAAATAAAATATAAAAAAATATTAATAACGATATTGGCCTGTGATCAGCTTTATGATGCTTATTTTAAGTATTTCAATTTGAAATTATATGTTATTTTACATTGTATAGTCAGTGATAGAATAGATCGTCAGTGTGCCTTACGAGTCAATATATTTTTGTTTAATATATGAACTGTTGTTTTTTTGTGAGATTTGAGAGATTGTGGATAAAATAATACCAGCCTCATGCTAAAAAGGCCAACTTCATAGTTAAGCAATTCTTGCTCAGGTTGGTTTGTGGGAAGTAAGTAGACCAACGTATCGAATATCTTGATCCCGGCTGTGTTTAAACATGTTTGACATTTATTACGGGTAGCCAGAAGCTTCAAAATAAGACACTAGTTTTGCTAACAGATATCGTGTTATCCTGTTACGGGGTTATGAAGAGAATAGAATAGAATTTTATATATTTAAGGCAACTTGGCCCATACAAATGAAATACAATCTATTACAATAAATATCAATAAACTTATACATAAATCACTAAACCAAAACTTATACTATGTTACCGGCGTCGTGTGTCGCGCGATGTCCGGTAACCGGCCTCGAAAATACCGGAAAATTACAACTCTCGGCCAGAATTCTTCCTTCACGAAAGTCGACAGATGTTCGGTCGGCGCTCTCACCACAAAAGAATTAAAATTTGTTTCATGATGAGATTCTAGAGCCGTTCGACCCTCAGGGAGAAATTGGATTTTGCTATATTGTATTTGACTATGTCCTCTGCCGTTGTAGAATGATGCAGACGGGACACGTAAATTAAGGTTGTAGGTACGGCCGGATGTAGCAGGTGGTTCGGTCCAGCAAGCGCAGTGCCACACTGGTTTGGACAAACTGACTTCCTCTTCTTTTGCTCCTTGACGAAGCTATACTGGTCGCACTTGTTCTTTTCGGGTTACAGAGAGAAACGATCACGCCAAAATGTCTCAGTATGGGGCTGTCCCATCTGTCCGCTATAATAGTGTTCAGGGTGCTTAGACGTATCTGTTAGACTGAAAGTTGAGCCCTATATTAGTTGGTAAAAGGCCTTTTTTCCGATGGGTTAATAGATAACATAATAATTTAAAGATTGTGCTCGGTGCAATGTACAAACTCCTTTATAGTTTTTATAATATGCCAAAATATAGGTAGATATGTGTTTGACGTGTTTTGTTATAATTAAGGGCGAGTGCGTAACAAATCTGCACTAGTTTTACGTAAATGAAAAATTTGGTAGTGTTTGTTTCTTTCATTGGTTATATTTCATGTTTTATATGGTTTTCTTGTTATTTATTACTGTATTTCAAGCTATTATCATGGCCTATAAATAACGAACCTATAAATAGGAACTATATACTAAAACATACTATTTATTTATTTATGAAAAGGAGGACCAAAGCTAATCTACACAAATTGCAATGTAGTTTATGCATGATTTAGCGGTGTCGTGTTATGATGAATGTCCTTTATGATCTATCTTTGATCAAGAGATTTTATAAAAATATAAAAGTAATTATTTCGTATTTTCTTCTGGATTTCCATATATTTTTTAATTATTTAACTGTTCATTCATATTATAATCTGTGAAATGCTATGTTGGCACTAAAGCAATAGCTTTAGCAATAAGTAATACCTAGCTAACCGTTGCAATGTTAGTAAGTTTTTTTGTTTTGTTTTATTTCTACTGTTACGCTTATTGTTCAATGCATGCCGTGGAAGCCTTTAATTAAGGCTACACTATAATAATATAGTCACTTGTAGCATGTTTATTGGTGTATGCTTGTCCTTAAATAAATAAATTATAAATAAGAGATGATATTACCAAATAAATACAGACCTTACAGGTTTAACACACTTTTTATCAACAAAAAAGATTACTTCCTTTTCTGCTTAGCCTTTTCAGAACTATGTTGAAGTCGTCTAACAGTCTAACAGCTGATTATTACTGTTTTACATGGAGCGACTCGATCCAGTTAAACATACTCACATAAGGTAAATAGAACATAGCTTTAGCTTCGATCTAACGGAGATCTCACGCCATTCTATAACGAACATTTTTGAATGCTGCGGAATCGAACTAGTCCAACAAAAACTAATCGTTATATGTATATATAGGCCACCAAAAAGCAACAACTTAGATATGTTTTATGAAAAATCCGAAGCTGTGTTGAAAACTTGTTGCAATAACTCTAGTAAGAAAGTTGTTCTGTGTGGGGACTTCAACATTGATACGTTAAAAAAGAATAAAATGTCCCTGGATTTTGAATGTTTTCTTTTGGGCTACAACCTGAGGCTGGGGCTGAAGCAACCAACTAGGTTAGGCAGTAATAGTTGTATTGATAATTTTGCTTACAATTCTAGGCAAAAATGCACATGTGAAGTATTCGACTTTGCTCTATCAGATCACACTGCACAAAGTTTGCAAATTAAAGTAAATAAAACATGTAGACTAAAATCTTAGCGAATCACGAAACGCGATTTATCATTAGAAAACTTAGTTAAATTTAATGAATACCTGAACTGCATGTCTTTCTCAGAAATATATAAAACTGAAGATGTAAACGAAGCATATGACATTTTTTTGAATTACTTCCGCTTATTATATGACCTTTGCTTTCCCAATAAATTTGTGACAATACAACCAAATAGAAAAGTTAAATGGGTCTCTCGAGGAATACGTGTATGTAGCAAAAAGCAACGCAATCTTCTATGGCGATATAGGCATAGGCCTACTAATGATAATAAAAATATATTTAAAGAGTATTCTAAAAAATTTCGGAAAATAATTAAATTGACTCAAAAAGCGCAGAATAATTCCTTTATTAGAACCTCGGATAATAAGTCAAAAGCTTCTTGGCAGGTCATAAATAACAAAACTCACAATTACGATCCAATCTCCCAAATTAGACTCCATGATACAATTATTACAGATCCTGAAAAAATTGCTAATATCTTTAATGACTATTTCATTGATCAGATTCAGTGTTCATCTCAGACGTCATTAGGAATGAGTAATATCCCTACAAACCCAAACTCTATGTTCATGGCGCCAGTCGTACCCCAAGATGTAATTAGAGCAATAAAATCATTGAAAAATAAAAACAGCGTTGGGTATGACGGCATAGCAACAAAAGTTGTTAAATTTGTGGTAAACAATATAGCCGTACATCTAAGCCATATTATAAATCTCAGCATAAGTTCTGGTGTATATCCCAATGGCTTAAAAACTGTAATAGTTAAACCCCTTCACAAAAAGAATAAAAAAGATGATATAGCTAATTATAGACCAGTGGCCTTAATTCCTGTATTATTCAAAGTAGTAGAGAAGATAATCTGCGAAGCACTTCATAAGTTCCTATCTAAATATGACATTTTATGTACTGAACAAAAAGGTTTTAGAAAAAATAAAAGTATAAATACAGCTATTTTTGATTTATTAAATAACATTATGAAAAACGTGGATAACAAAATACATATTTGCGCAATCTTAACAGATATGACAAAGGCTTTTGACTGCGTCAACCACGACATCCTACTAAATAAGCTAAGCGTTTATGGAATTAGAGGAACCCCACTCAATCTTATTAAATCATACCTCAGTGATCGTAAACAATACACCGAAATAACTAGAACTTGTCCTAAGACAAAGAGTGAAATAAAATACCGATCCAAATGCAGAACAATAAGATATGGTGTACCACAGGGCAGTGTACTGGGACCGCCTCTCTTTTTAATTTATATAAACGACTTGATATATATGATATATATATATATGATAAATGATAAATGTCGATAGAACCAATCCCGTCTGCACCATATTCTGTGATATGACGCAGCCGTTTGATTACGTCAGGCATGACATTTTAATAAATAAACTGGAAGCATACGGTATAAGAGGCAATGTTCTAAAATTAATAAAATCATATCTTGATAACAGAAAACAGGTCACGGAAATATCTAGGATAAACATTAAAACTAAGCGCGAAGAAATATTTCATTCACACGAACAAGTAGTCAAGTATGGAGTCCCCCAAGGTACCGTGATGGGTGCTCCACTATTCATAGTATATATAAATGACTTACCTAAACATGTAGACCAACCAGTTACACTCTTTGCTGATGATAGCACTATCACAATTCAATGCAATACCAAAGATAGCTATAATAATGACATTAATAATTCTCTGACATCAATAATAAATTGGATGAATAATAATAATTTAAAAATTAATCTTAACAAAACTTACCTTATACATTTCAGTCAACGTTTATCACCTATGACTGATCTTAACGTCCAATACAATAATAGAAGTATTACAGAAGTTGACAACACTAAATTCCTTGGAGTGACAATTGACAAAAAGCTAAACTGGAAAGCACACATAGAAGAACTCAGCAAGAAAATTAGTAATTCTTGTTACGCGCTGTTCAAACTGGTCCCAGTGCTTAACACTGAATCATTACTCACGGCTTATCACGGTTTGGTTTCATCACACCTAAGATATGGGATCATTTTCTGGGGCAACTCAACTGACAAGGACATACCCTTTAAAGCCCAAAAAAGGTGCATCAGGACTATGTTTAAATTACAGTCAACCGAAAGTTGCAAGCCATACTTTAAAAAATATAAAATATTAACTCTGCCTTGCCTTTACATTTTGGACGTTGTCATCTTTGTAAAATCTAATCGACACTTATTTCCACGTCAATCAGACGTGGTTGATCGCAACCATAGTAGACGTGATGACAGTATTCTCAGTTTACATAGATCAAAAACAGCATTGATGCACAAGAGTGTTTTCTGCATGGCCCCTAAAATTTTCAATAAGCTCCCAAATAGTTGGAAAGAACTTAATGTCCGTAAATTAAAACATAAATTAAAGATACTGCTTGAAGGGAAAGCATACTACAGTATTCTAGAATTCCTCAATGACAACTTTTAATACCATGTAGTAACAATACCTATTATCAATACATCTTTGACATATTCTGTAAAAAAATTGATGTGTAATAATTTTAATTGACATTTAATAATTGTTACGTAATTATGACCATATATTTAATTTATTTGTTTTCAAACATTTTACTATTGTGTTCTTATTTAATTTAATATTATAATTATCCACTAACTTATATCAGTGACATTTAAATATTTGTACGCCACTAAGGCCAAACATGACTGATCTATATAATGTGATTTTTAATAACTTGCATGCTCTGTATGTGTACTCATGTTTCAACAAATAAAGAATCTTGAATCTTGAATCTTGAATCTTGAATCTTGACTTGCCACTTCATGTCGATAATCCAATGGTATTATTTGCCGATGATAGCACCGCTCTTGTAAACTGCAAGGATGCGGATAGCTATGAACGAGATATAAATAAGACGCTAGAAGACATCGTGCATTGGCTTGATAAAAATAATTTAGTCATTAACTTAAAAAAAACTAGTATTATGCACTTCCATCAACGCACAATTTTAGGAAAAGTTGCTGTAGAGTACAATAAAAACAAAATTAACCAAGTGGAAGTAGCAAAGTTTTTAGGTATACATATTGACAGACAGTTAAACTGGCAACCTCAAGCAGAGGAAATTTGCAAAAGGTTGAATACATGTGCATATATTTTATCAAATTTAACAAAAAAAGTTAACATTCAAACGACTTTAGTAGCTTACCATGGTCTGGTGGCATCAGTTCTCAGATTTGGTATTATTTTCTGGGGCAATTGCACCTCAAAGGAACACATATTCAGGGCTCAGAAACGTTGCATCAGAGCGATGTGTGGGTTAAAGATCACAGACAGTTGCGAACCAAAGTTTAAGTCCCTAAAACTGCTTACATTTCCGTCTTTGTACATTTTAGAAATGGCCCTCTTTGTAAAAGCCAATAAAAATTTATTTCCTTTGATATCAGAAACTAGAAAACGACCTGTCAGAAGCCAATACAAAAATCTGTTACATATCGATTCCTGTAATAAGGCGTTATTAAAGAAAAGTTTTATCTGTATGGGACCAACCATATACAACAAGTTGCCTGATTGTATAAAAAACGATTCGATTAAAAACTTTAAAAAGAAATTAGTGGCTTTATTGATAGAAAAATGTTACTACTCAGTGAATGATTTTTTAATGGATAGAACTTTTTAATTACCTACATAAGCATATTTAATATTTGTAAATAAATATTCATTCTGACGTCCTAAAATATCAAAGGAATCTAATTTAATGTATTTAATTGTATTATTTTTGACTTACCTTTAACATAATTGTAACTAAGTTAATTTTGACATACATAAAAGTACTCTTTTTGTCTGACATTTTAAATAGATGTAAAACATTAATTTGATTTAAATTTTAATACTTAATGTCAATTAACTGTGACATTATAATTTGACATGCAGCAATATTTTTTTTTGTACTGTATTTACCATCTGTATTTTTATTGTACCTACATTCGTGCAAATAAATTATTGATTGATTGATTGATTGATTCGATGGTTATTGCTGAAGGTCGTGTCCATCTTGAAATTTTCATGCATCAACAGCCCAATGGTTAAGGTGTCGGACTTGTGATCGATAGGTTGTGGGTTCGAACCCCATCCATTACACAATAGAGACAATTGATTATTTAGCTTAGTTGGAGGGGTTAACAAGATTGCTAGCAATGTAAAGTCTACCGATGTTGCTGGTTCTCTTCCACCCAAAAATTCTTCAAGAGAACATCATCATCATGGACTTAAGTAATTCAGGCTTCTTGGTCCTCGGCGTACGATACGAACCCTCACGCATCTCTAAGAGTCGCCGACCAAGGCATACCCTAGTCCCTCCCGATGACGCAATCACCCTGCTCCAAGAGAGCCGTAGGGAAACAAGTACAGTGGCACACAAACACAAAAACCGACCGTCCTTCCGTCCTCGCCGCCGAGGCCTGTCGCGACGTCCCTGTAATTGTCCGCCCCCGACCCTTGCCAGAGCCAGCCCGCGACGCTGAGCCAGTAGCTTTAAATTCCCTTATTAATAATAATAACGATATGATCCAGCCTGTCCCTAGCTGCCCTCCCCCTGCGACGCTCTAAGCCGAGGTCCGTACCCCACAGGGGGTGCCCTTAGCGTGTAGTCACCTAGTTTGTAAGTTTTATAGTAAGCCCTGGCTGGAGGCTTTAATTAATTAATTAAGACAACCACAGGCAAGCCCGGTTAAGCAGCCGACAACCTCAGAGGTTGACCTGCGAGATGCCACATACAAAAAAAGAAAAAAAAAGGTCCTCGGCATACCTATTCATATTACTTAGACCAATAATCGATTTTACTTAATCAGACTAGCGAGCCGGCTATCTAGAGCATAGCTTAACATACATTTAAATATTTATTTATTTATTTTATACATAAACTATTACTAATCAATTGCCTAAGACTATTTTATTTATTCAGAAACAATTGCGTCAAGTTATTTTCAACCGACGAAAAAAAGAGGAGGTTATCAATTCGACGCGTATATTTTTTTTATTTTTTTTTATGTATGATCATCGATTACTCGAAGACGGCTGAACCGATTTGGAAAATTCTTTTCTTGATTGAAAGGGTTACTACGAAATTGGTCCCATTTTCATAAACGTCAGGATTTGATAATGGGATCTTGGAGAAATCGAGGGAACTCTTCAAATATTATAGGCACACCTATGACGTTTTGGGTATTTATTATAGTAACTTGTGCAGTTGCTCTCAAAAAGTACCATTTGAGGAAGTGGAACTGATGATGAAGACCACAGATGGCCGCCGAAACTACTCAATAATAAGTATTGAGTGGATTGCGATTCGATTACTTGAATATGGATGTTAAGCACTTTATGCTCGTCACAATGCATATGGTGATGTAGAGCTAATGGTGAAGTACCAGGAGAACTCCTCAACAATTGACGGCCCAGCATTGGGAAAAGCAATATTTTGTAAAAGGTTATAAGTAGTTGACATTTAGGCTCTTGTAACTAGGTAAATTAAAAATCGACCAACTAAAAAGAGTGAAAAAAAAAACTTTTTACCAAAAAATTAAACCGACTCCCAAAAAACACTGCAAGGTGAAAAATAACTTTAATTTCGGAAGTCGGTGCCATAAACGAAAATAATAAACTAAAGACACCGACTACCGAAATTAAAGTTATTTTTCACTTTGCAGTGTTTTTTGGGAGTCGGTTTAATTTTTTGGTAAAAAGTTTTTTTGAAATTCAGATCACCTATCGGCAGCTGAAATATTATTTGGTTATAGCGAGCGTTATTTTGTGTTGGTACAAATAAAACAGCATGGCAACAGGCATGTTCTTCTTAGTTTTAGGCAGTGGTCCCACCGCCGACGATGAACGAGTAGCGAGTAGGGCTAGCATCTGAAAACGAGTTGGCGAGCAGCGAGTGTGTTGTTCCGATAGTTTAGTCGCTGAGCTATCATCTGGTTGGTCCTCAGCGTGAGTTCTGACCGCCAAGTGACCGCTGAGCGAGTATTATCTTTGACAGCTCAGCTGTAATAGGGCGGAACTAGTGACTCTCGCCGGCAGGGTGAACAGTCAGCGATTGACTATTAATATATGCATCTCTCTTGTTTACACCGAAAGTATATCTATTGTACGTTTATTGAGCGAGAAATTAGCCGACAGCTCATTGTTTCCTCGCTGGCGGTGGGACTACTGCCTTAGGTTGGGTTGAGGTATGTGGTAGATGTAATTTTTCAGATAATTTTCTTTGAAGTGTAAAATTAGAAACCACTACTTAAAGGATTCTTAGTTTGGTCTTCATCATAATCATTATGAGCACTCTTAATCAGAAAGATTGTTGTGAAGCACCATATTTAAGTTTATTATTTTAGCACAGTATATGTGTTTTAGTAGTATTATATCTATTATTTCATTTTATTTCCTTGTACATCTACAACGACGTGTTTTTTTTTAACCCAAGCGGTTGACTGTTAGAGAATATCTTGCTGCATTAAGCTCGCCAATGTATCAATATTTTACATAAAGTTTAAATAAATAAGATGTGTTTCCATTCAAGAAGAGTCCCATGTGAGACTTGGCTCTCGGTACTACTTTTGAAGAATGGTGGACATTCCCACCTATAAGCAAAAAACGTTTTGGAATACTTTCATTGCGCGTAGAGGGAAGTGGAATTATCTGCCGGAGTCTCTATTTACTGATAGCTGTAACCTAAGGGTCTTTACGTCAAGAGTGAATAGGTTACTTCTAGTTAAGCGTGCTTCATCTTCGACCACACCATCGCTTACCATCAGGTGAAATGATGTCAAACGCGAGCCATAAATTAAAAACGCAAAAACAAAATTACTTACAAGTCTAGGCTCCTGGTACTACTACAGAAGAATGGCGGACGGATTTGTGCACATGGGTGGGAACCCATGTGCACAAAATATTTTGGGAACAAAGATATAAGTATTATACGTCATTGTTACGGAATACTTTCATTGTGCGTACAGCTAAGGAATGTAATACTTCCGCCGGAGTCTGTGTTTCCTGATAGCTATAACCAGCAGTACTAAAATTACAAAAAAAAACCTGGGAGCATGTAAGTCAAGAGCGAATAGGTTGCTTCTAAGTAAGCGTGCTTCATTTTCGACCACTTCATCGCTTACCATCTTTTTCTCTTAAATTTTTATAATAAGTACACATTTTGTTACATTTTAAAAACATTGGTAACATTACAACTTGGCAAGAAACCCTGACAACACAACACAACTTTCAAGGAAATATGCCTCTTTCAAGTACCAATAACAAGCCCACAGAAATTAGGTGAAAACTAACGTAAACAGGTTTTCCAATAACACGTGAACATTACAAAGCGAGTACCCAAAAGTCCGTAATGTACTTAGTGAAGTACACTGTGTACTATTGTGTTGTATTATGAAAATAGTTTGAAGTTTGTGACGTAGTTTTAATCACGTGAGAAACATTCTAGTTTGTTCGAATAATCCGTACTAATATTATAGATGTGAAAGTAGCTCTGTATGTCTGTTACACTTTTACGTCTAAACCACCAAACCGATATTTAAAAACATAACCCTTCCTTTGCAGTCGGGTAAAAACCATATAGATTAGAGAGAGAGAGAGAGATAGATTAGACCTTTGATAAGGACATAAGCTTCTTTTTTAACAATTAGCTTCCAACTTTTCGGATAAAAAAAGTTAGAAGAAAATTATTTCATTGAAGAATTTATTCACTAGCATATGTGCTGTAAGAAAGTGCTTTAAAATACTCAAACACTACAGCAGGGCAAAGTTGCGAGCAAATAAGCGCGCGTCAAGTCATCAATGCACTGGACCATCAAAGTCAGGATTGCACGGCACCTCAAATTAATTTAATAAATAATTTAAAAAAGAATGCACGGGGCACAATTACCCACTCTCTTCTTTCAGTTACCCTTATGTTTCGGGGCCATGGTATCTCGTTAGAACATTCCCGCAACCCACTATAAAACAACCTACAGCACAGACATATCCACAGGACAAAATTACTCAGAAAATTTTCAAGAATAGGTAACCTTGAAAATCGTAACCATGCTACTCGTCAAATTGGTTTCCACCTCTAAACACTATTGTTATAACATACATTATAATAACATATTTTCTCTAAGTTTTGTACGAAAATACCTTATTGTTATTTTGAATTTTCCATTGTATTAATTGTTTTTTGAAGGTTCTTTGAGAGTTGTGTTCAAAGGATTAATTATTTGGGTATGTTTACTGATTAGTGGTAGCCACAGGTGTTTTGTAGTCACCTGAATGCTTGGAAGTGTTTATACGTAACTCTGGATTTATTTACAGCGGTTGAGAGACAGACGGACAGCGGAGTCTTAGTAATAGGGTCCCGTTATTACCCTTTGGGTAGAGAACCCTAAATTATTTTCTCATTCGGTGTGAAATTCATCCAGTTTGTCTGTAAAAGATCGCTTTGAGCGATAAGACCGTTCATTATTAGAACATTTTAGTTGTCAACTACTTATTACGTTCTGTTATGGTGTACAATAAAGATAGGTATCTATCTATCTGTCTATTATCCTAGATTCTTCAGTCTTCATAGATATATCAATGACGCACATAAAACTAATTCAATTACCATAGATACTATTGAATAACAAACGTGACCGGATCACGTTTCTACTTTATTTTTGTTAAATAACAATTTTTTGCTTATGGTCGTAAAAATATTATTTAAGAATTGCATAGTCTAGGAAATTATTACAAGTGTAGTTAATTTGTGTATAATTATTATCATTTCGCTGCTCGATAAAAGTCAAAAGTGTTGAAAAAAAAAAACGAATTGTACAGTCAATAAGAAGAAATAAGAATTCTCAAAAATTTTGGCATGTTTTTTAAGATTTAATTTTTTGGAGATATATTTTGGTCTTCGTCATCCTTGGAGTACAACAAAGTCTTGTCAAGAATAACATTATTTGTCTTCGATACGGTAAGATAATTCAATCTGTTTTGCTGGTTCTAGACCCAACAGACGCAGATTATATCAGATAATGAAAATGCTTGCACTGTTTGGACGGATCTGTTCAAATTTGTGTGTTTCTGTTCTCAAAAGAGCACCTCAGACATAAACCTACATAGATCTCACATGATTTGTTCACTAACGATTTGACTTCAAAAGTGACTTGATTTCTGAGTTTTTTTCCGGTGTTTCTTCTCAGAGTACTCAGTTAGGAAACACCAGTCTCATTTAAGAAAAAAATTACGTGTACAAGTGTTACTTGTGACCTATTCACAAAATAGACGTCAATTTAATTATTTTATTATATAATTCGATAGAGTGAATAGCCAATCTGACTTCCACGACCCAGTAACTGGATATCTACAAAGCTATCTGCGAAGACAAATTTTAAAAGTAAATTTTACTACCAAGAGTAAATACAATAAAAAATGGTAGTCCGTGTTTCAATTTTGTCCTCAGGAAATCTTATCAAATTATCTAATACTTATTACTAAAGATCGAGTCCAGAACTAAAGATACAGATCTGTTATTTCCTATACGAACATTACGTATAGATTACGTTACTATGTAGTGTAGTGAAGTGATCTACACAGCAATTAGAAGACAATGTCTCGTCTGTCAAAAATCGGACTACTAGACAAACGGTGATGCGCCATCGGTACATGGTGGACATCCCACCCATACGCACGAAACGTTTTGGGAATACTTTCATTGTGCGTACTGGTAAGGAGTGGAATTCCCTGCCGGAGTCTGTGTTTCCTGATCGCTATAACCTGGGAATCTTTAAGTCAATAGTGAATAGGTTACTTCTAGGCAAGCGTGCTCCATCTTCGACCACATCATGACTTACCATCAGGTGAGATGGTGGTCAAACGCAAGCCTGTTATCAACAAAAAAAAAATACAAAAATTAAAATATTATGCTGTGAAATTGCTAACCTTACGCGTATTGTTTCAGGAGCTCGGGGCTAATTAAGGGGTTAAGCGACTGGTTGTGACCATCTTACTATTAACAAGTTCCTCCGTGCCTTAGTAAACACCGAGTCATTGGGTCGTGGAGGTCAGATATGCAGTGGAGGTTAGACTGGATTAAATTCTTAATAAAATTACTATTAATCCAAGTTGACATGATTATTATACAATTAATTTCTGCTGCGATTAAATGTTTGCAAGCCTTCTGAGTTAGATTTTGCGAGGGTCTACCTATACAATTTTGTAATCATCTATTTATTAATGTATCCACTTTCGGAGAAAATAGAGCATTTTTCTATTCTTTTCTCTTCTATTCTATTGTCAAGATCACTCGTTATTTTTTTTTTTTGTTTTTACAATTTGTATGTTACAAGTTCCTTATAAACATACTTAAACAAAGCACACATTTAGACCTCTGGGGTCTGTCTTAGCATGCCATGAACTGAGATTTGATCAACGCGCCATTAATAACTATTAATTGAGTTGATGTAATGTTCTTTCAGCTTACGCTTTATGTTTTTACTATTCATTGAGTCTCTAATGTCTACAGGTATTTGGTTTAGTAAATTGGGTATTGTGAAAGAAGCGGTACGTCTGCCATAAAAGTTATTTTTGCGTGGCACTTGAAGTGATTTTAATTTTTTTTTTTTTCATTTTAATTTATTGAAGCAAAGAAACGATTAAGCCACGAGCTCTTCTCAACTTTCCTATAAAAGTACGAAATTAGAGCCCAAAACGTAACACTATTATAAAATAAACAATAATATAACACAAGTGACGCAATGATCACATAATAAATGCACTTCAAGTGTCTGCACACAAATGTTGCGCAATTGCATAACTCTATACTATTAGTTGGTATTTTGATGCACATGTGCTTTTGTCCCATCACGTGGAGTAAATAGGAAAGCAATAGATTTTTGTTGTAAAAACATAAGTATGTTATCTTCTTCTTCTTATCGTATGGGTAAGTAAGGTCTAACGACCCTACACACCCTAGTGTCAGAGTTCCTAGACCGCCTCAAGGGCCTCTGACGTGGTCTATTTTGACGACCGCCATTTGGCGACCGGGACCACCGGCTTATACGTGCGTTCCAAGGCACGGAACCATATTTTTATCAGACAATCAGGTGATTCAGGCCTACAATGTCCTAGCCAAACTGGAAACAACTTTACAAAGTATGCTTTCCGCGGGAATCGAACCCATGACCACCGAGTCACAAGGCAAACGCCTAAACCACTCGACCACGGAGGCACTCCAATTTAATGTAATGTAAACACATTACATTAAATTAGAATGCACACTAACTGTTATAATAGTATGTCATAGACTTAGCTTCTTCCTGTAGCTTCTCCTAAAAGACAGGAACAGTAGCAAGCACATGACTGCTTAATTTTCATCATCACCAATGCTTTCAAAACGGTGAATTAAAAATCGTGAGGAAAACGACACGTCCTAGGACAGAAAAGTCACTGGCAGTAAGACTAAAAAAAAATGTTTAACAAAAATAGAACCGACTTCCATATCAAAACACTACAAAGCCAAAAATAACTTTAATTTCGGTAGTCGGTGTTATTGGTTTTGCATTTTCTTTTTTTTTTCACACCGCCTTCCGAAATTAAAGTTATTTTTGGCTTTGTAGTGTTTTGATATGGAAGTCGGTTCTATTTTTGTTAAACATTTTTTTTTAGTCTTACTGCCAGTGACTTTTCTTTTTTTTTTTCCCGATGCAGAGCCGTTAATTTTTGAGGAGTTCTCCTGGTACATCACCATCAGCTCTACTTCACCATATGCATTGTGACGAGCATAAAGTGCTTAACACCCATATTCAAGTAATCTAACCGCAATCCACGAAATACTTATTATTGAGTAGTTTCAGTGGCCATCTGTAGTCTTCATCATCAGTTCAACTTCCCCAAATGGTACTTTTCGAAAGCAACTGCTCAAGGTTCTATAAGAAATACCCAAAACGCTATAGGTGTGCCTATAATATTTGAAGAGTTCCCTCGATTTCTCCAGGATTCCTCAGATCCTGATTTCGTAACAATGGGACCAACTAGAAAGTATACCCTTTCAAACGCAAAAAGAATTTTTCAAATCGGTCCAGCCGTCTCCGAGTAGTGAGGTAACATACATAAAAAAAAAGTTCAAGACGAATTGAGAACCTCTTTTTTTGAAGTCGGTTAACAAACTTAGCTCAGCTATAATATAAACAAAAATAAAATATTAACTAGGTTTGAAGACGAAACATTTATCTTTTAGTGAAGATCAAACGAAGCGTCAAAAGCCTAATGGATAAGGTGTCGGACTTGTGATCAAGAGATCACGAGTTCGAACCCCACCCATTACACTATTGCCGTAAATCCACTCCAGACACAAGCATATTTAGCTGAGTTGGAGGGGTTCACAAGTTTGCTAGTAATGTGAATTCTACCCACATTGTTAGTTATCATTAAAAAAAGTGTACTGGAGTCGAAAAAAAATACAAAATTGTGAGGAAACCAGGAAGTCCAAGAACTGAGAAATCGTAAGACATGCGACATCCACCTACCTGTACTGGTCTATCGTGGTGGATTGCAGCCCATTCCCTCTGATAGAGAAGAAGCCTGTGTCCCGGCAGTGCAAAGGCATAAGCATAATTTCAAGTTTTTTCTCTAACTGATGAAAGGGACTTTCGTTGGAATTCATCAAAGTTTGTGGACACACCTTCCGGGAAGTGAAGTCCATTTTCAAAGTCAAACTTTTCCAAGGTCTGCCAGGAACTGGTAGCCTGATAGACTTCTTAAACTCGTGACTGTTCTCTAAGACACACTACCAAACCACATATGTATTGTAATTCTTAATCCACGTGAGGTGTAACCGTGGAATTAACGAGCGGCGCACGTTCTATAGTTATGTAACTGTATAGTTTCTTTGAATAACCTTAACATTGAACCTGATTGTACTCGTATATATTTACGGGCCTATTCATAAAAGTTTCTGACCAAACGCTAGGTTTGGTCAATTACAGATTCTTTGTTCAAACTGAAAATTTGAATTTCGATTCGGTTCATTAATTGAAAGATAGAATATACTTTATTGTACACCAAATTTAAACACTAATTTAACATTTTATAAACTAAGATATGGTATGACATAACATATCGGCCTGAATCACCTGATTGTCTGATAAAAAGATGGTTCCGTGCTTCGGAAGGCACGTATAAGCCGGTGATCCCGGTCACCAAATGGCGGTCGTCAAAATAGACCACGTCAGAGGCCCTTGAGGCGGTCTAGAAACTGTGACACTAGGGTGTATGGGATCGTTAGACCTTACTACCCACACGATAAGGAGAACATAATTATCAGCCTATCTATACTGATCCCTCTGCCGGGCATAATCTACGACGTGAACCCAGTGCGGCTTGGTAGTTTTTTATGAAAAAAGGTTGGTTTCACTATGGCCGTATAGCCACTACAACCCGCATTTTGATAATAGAAAACAATGTGTAATTATGTATATGACATTATCTAGCAAGTAAACTAATTGGGCTTGCGGGAAAGTTTTAACGAGATAGTATCGTGGTCTCAGAACGCAAGGCAACTGAAAAAAGGTTAGGTAGAGAAATCCAGATAGTACTTACCTAAGTCTATAATCACATTAAATTCATCAACTCATTTCCCTTCAGCTTTGTACGTGTAGGGTAGTCATTCCATCGTATTTCTTCTCAAAATTCGCAAAAACGAAGACTGTTTCATTTCTATTAATAGACTTATTATGAAAATAAATTTTCATATAACGAAATTATTTTCCTAAAATTAATACAAAACAAAACCAAATAAGATGTTATAACATTCTGTTTGCAAAAACACATGTAAATTTACTGAAATACACTCAAATTCATTTAATACAATCAGTGAAAACTGTAAATTAACATAAATAAATAAAAAAGTACACTTTTTTGGAAATTATAATTTCTTATTTTCTAGAAAATTGGGCTGTTTAATATGTATGGAGGTTATTGCTTACACCATGTATAATGTGTGTGTGTGCATGTGGAGGAACGTGCGCGAAGCACGTTTGTGTTCACGTGTGATCCTGATCATGCGCCTGCGCTGCGTTTATTATGCGATAGATTAGGGCTGTCGCTGCGCCCTTAATTGAGACAGAAAGGGATAGTCACTTTAAACATTTTGTTGGATTCGTGGTTGCAACAGCGACTGCTGAGCAGAAAATGCTAACTACAATTCTTTGTTTGGAAAAAAAGGTATTTTGTTTTTTTTTTTGAAATAGCTATGTGATTAGAATTTACTTTACTAGCAATCTTGTGAACCCCTATAACGAAGCTAAATATGCTTCTGTCTGGAGTGGGTTCACAGCAAAAGTGTAATGGACGGGGTTCGAACTCGCGACTTCTCGTTCACAAGGCCGACACCTTAGTCATTAGGTTATTGTCGCTTCATATTACAGATTCCTAAGTAGTAAGACAAACTTTAATAGTTAGTGGTACGACACCCCTATGTCTCGGAAAATATCAGGAGCCTTTGGTGTTCCGCCCCTCTCTCTCATTTGCAGAAGAATATGAGAGCAAAGGAACGGAGTGAATAATACTCGCGCAATATGAAACTTGAAAATATTAACGTTTATAAATAATGTAGGGGATCCCTACACTTAGTGGTAGATAGCGGGGCGATTCTATTAGGATGATGATGATGAAATAAAACCGACCGTCGCGAATATTCGATAAACACTGATTTATTATAAAAATAGATTTAACATAATGATTTGCGTAATTGATATGATTGATGTGTGTGCAGAATGCACGGAGCGTAAGTTGTTAGATTAATGTACGGTTCCGTACAAACAAAGTTTTTTTACAATTGTGTGTTTGTGACGTGTGTCTGATCAAATGAAAGGCTCATTCTCTTAGTTTTAAAAATATAATTTCATACCCCTTTATTTTTTTCGGAGCCTAAAATAGGAAATCTTATTTGCCTGCAGGTAGCTTGTTTTACGTGTCTTTGGTTTAAACGTACCATGATAAAATATAAATAGTTCAAAAAACAATTAATCCATTTAATTGTCAATGTAGGTATAATTACAATAAGTTGTAACAGCTTAATATTTTATTTTATTAGGGATAACAAACACAAAGTACAGAGTACAAAAACAACAGAGTATTTAAAAATTAACAAAGAAGCTTAAGAGTTGTTAGATGTAACAAATATACTACTCACAACGTTAAATATACTACTCACAACGTTAAATACACTGCTCACAACGTTAATATACATATTTTATAAGTACCACTACATTCTACCCAAAAGGCATACAAATTATTACGAATAATATTACAAGATATTACATTAGAAAGTTTTAAGCCTAACTTGTTTTTTTTTTTTAATTCTGTTGTTTTTATTTAATGGTTTTTTTTTTCATATATGCAATATTTAAGCTAGGGTTACTACTTAAAAGTATTTCTAGTTTATGAACGTTTTCAGATAAGCGTTCAATTGACTGGATTTGTGAATGTGTGAGGAAATGCATGAATGGAGTTGTATGGTGATATGGTTTTAGCTTTTTTTAGAGTAGAGCGAAGTTGTATGTAGTATAGTGTGTTGACACAATATCGCTCAGCAATAGTCAAAGCAAATGTTTTCAAAGGAAGTAGTTATTTTGATGTAGTTCGTTTTTGGAGAGAGTTTTCTTTTATAAAAGCCACTCATCAGATGTCGTGTTATGAGAATTTTTTTTTTAGTTTATTACCATTTATACAAAAAAAAATTAATATTAAATAGCAACCAAAACCAGTGAGTCTATCTCAAAAGCGATCTATACAATTATGCTTTTTATATGTGTAGGTAAGTGCATACTTTTTCATAACAAATATTAACATTGTAACGTAAAAATATTAGCGTCTTTAAATAGTAACAATCATCCCTAAATATTACGTAAATAAAGATGTGTGTTTATTAAATTCAGGAATTTAAAACAATGTCAAATGATCTAGATTAAAAATATAAATATCAAAGTCAACAATTTTAATGTAGTCACAGATACCAGTGTAAAATCCAATATAAATTAGTCATATTATCATTATAATATTATTAAATGTCATAATTATAGATAGTAAAATACAATACCAAGAAGTCGTTTTCTTAAAAGTTTTAAATTACATTGAACCTAATAAAACTTGTAGAAATAAAATCTCCAGAAGTTACACGTGTATTGAATTTAAAATGTCATCTGAAAATAAATATTTGTTTGTTTGAGTTTCACGAGAAAAGTTATAATTTATTTTAGTTAAGAAAGATAATATACATTAAGAAAGAAAATAAAAACCCTAAATTATATCTAAAAATAATGTAAAATATCGTCCAGAATTTCGTGATCATCGCTGTCCACTGGTAATGTGCCGAAAAGACTGGCTGCATTGCCACGTTGTATAGCCTTATCCTCTGTCCAAGCCAGCCCTTGGGTCACGCGAAGTGTCGACTAGGCATCTGGAAAAGTCTTTAAATAATTTGTTAGCACTCGGACCCCACGATCCCAGGGTTTCAACCCCAAACCGCTCAAAAATTAAACCACATATATTGTACGTGTTTACGGTTAATCAGAAACTATTAAAAAAAAGTTTTTCCGAGACAAATACGAAAATACATTTTTGAAAGAACTTAAATAGCAGAATAATCAAAGTAAAACGTAAACAGCTTTTGTAAAAACTTATGGTGCAGAGCCGCGTCGTAGCGTGAATTTAGTCGTTTTAAGGTGTACGACCCTAGATAACTATACGTAAGTATTTAGTCAACTGCTCGGGAAGATACATCATGTTTTAACTAAGAAGAAACTTCCTGTGACTAAACTATTGCTTCTATTGATCTGATTTTTGGTATGTAGTCTGAAAATGATACATAGCAAATGTGGTTTCATTTAATGCGTCTCGTTTTTAACAGCGTTGTATAAATTATAAGAGATATTTTATTTTACAACTTGGTAATGACCACCACTTTTATAAGTTACTAGCTTATGCCAGCGGCTTCGCCCGCGTGGGAAGTTTTTCCCGTGTAAATCCCGATCCCGTGGGAATTTTGCAAAATCCTTTCTTAGCGGATGCCTACGTCATAACATCTACCTGCATGCCAAATTTCAGCCCGATCCGTCCAGTGGTTTGGGCTGTGCGTTGATAGATCACTATGTCAGTCAGTCAGTCAGTCACCTTTGAGTTATATATATATAGATTTTCTTTTTCACAAATTCTAACAAGATGACTGTGTTTCATAGCAAACGAATCTGAGAAGAAACAACGAAACAAACTCAGAAATCAGCTTCTCTTTTGAAGTCTATACGATATCTACATATAAAATCATATCAGAACCATGTAAGTTTATGTATTTAGTGTTCTTTCGAGGAAAGAATCACACAGATTTCAGTGGACTTCTCTATCAGTGTAAGCTTTTGCCAGCAATTATATCAGCTTAAAATATATTTCTAAATATTCAGCTATCGCTAAAATAATACTGTATTTCTTGCTTTGTACTTACTGTCATCACGCATACTCACACCTCTTTACATACATTTACACTTTTTAAACTACATAACAATCTCATACACTGATATACTTAACAAACTGGTTCCACGTTTTCTCATGTATGTAAATGATACAATGATTCTCGTATTTTTAGTCTTTAAGTAATATTGCTTCATTCTTGTATCCAATTCTCTATCCATTATTTAAGTGAACTGGTGACCTGTGTAATACAGGTTCTCGTTGAAACCCACTTCAGGTACCAGTCTCTCACAATGTCAAACCCCTACTTTAGTTTTCTGTAATTTTAATCTTTAAGTTAGTTTGTGTGGCGAAAATTAAACGTCTTATGTTATATTAATCATGTAACTTATATCACAGATTACTAAATAGTTACTTTGTAAGTTATATTTCTAAATATTTAGCGCGGCAAGTATAGGTCAATCAACCCTTATTTTCTTTTTTTAGCGTGGTAAAATTATCAAATAAGTTCTCCCACCCCGGGCAGGGTGGGAGGGACTGTCAGGCTTTTACTGACTAAAATCCACGGTGTTCCTTCAATAACCCTTTACGTACCGGGGTCACGGTAATGTGATAAGTCCCACGACCCCGGCAGGCTTCGGCCCTCTACAGGGGGGGCCTCGTCATGTTGCTGACACTCTTTGAGGCGCGCGTGGAACACAACGCGCCGTCGACCCGGGCATGGTCCATGGTTGGACAGCTAGTTGCCCTTTAATCGCTGTCCGCATGCCCGCGCCTACGGTGGCCGGAGATCGTCGGCCGACGTCCGACGCCGTGGGCGTCTGCCACTGCGGATGGGCTGGAGGGAGGACGCCATCCTCTCCCTCACACGGCCCACCTCCTCCTTCGGAAGCATGACTGCTTCGCAGAAGGAGGCGACCGCTTCCCACTCCCTCTCGCCCCGCAAGATGGTTAAAAAACTCTATCTCAATTTTAAAGGAATTTCTTTAAATTTCTTGTACTTTCTTAAAGGTTTTTCATTAAGATTACTGTCTAGTTTAGCACTCACTCACAAAAATGTTACCATTATTAAAAAGAATAAACAAGGGAGAAACTAATTTGTTGATAGGCTCTTGTTTGACCACCTTCTCACATTGTGGTAAGCAATGATGTGGTTGAAGATGACGGATTCATTCTTGACTTAAAGACCCCCAAGTTAAAGACTCTAACAGGGAATTTCACTCCTTAGCTGCACATACAATGACTATATCGCTTTCCTCGTCTTGAAAAGGGCAAGAAAAATGAAACTATCGAATTCGCGTCACCACATCAATCACGCACTTGACTAACGGTACTACACGTGATCACATACCTGAGCTAATGAATCATTGATATTACTGGCTTCAGGCGCCATTTGTGTGGTAAGACCTAATATGTGAACGCGACGCGAGCCAAGAGTTTGTTTTGATACCTGTATTTTTGTAGGTCTATCAGTTTATGTTATCTGCTCGGCAAACATTGAAGTAGTCGCTTATTATAATATTTAAAAGAGAATTTGGTACCATTTCTTTTTTCGGGAGAAAATATCATAAAGCTACTCCTCCCCTTGGCATTGATTGGCCGGACGTGGAAATGGACAGAGAAAAATGGAAGGAAATCAGGAAAGTCCTTGGCTTGCAGTGGGACACTACAGGCTTATAATGATTATAATATAAGGGAGTGTCAGACTCCTATTGACTAAAAACTGACCCCGTTCCTTCCATTCCTGTTGTTCCGGGGCTGCGGTATCACGCTAGAATATTCCCGCGACCCCGGCAGGAATTTCAGCCTACCATTTCACCATTGCACCATTGATCTAGAAAACGTGACCTAAACTGCATGCGTTTACATTACGTAATCAACTCCTGATAACTTTATCATATGCCTTACGTAATATACACTTCCTATTATTTGTTATGTGTAACAATTGTACTATATACTTTAGATGTAATGTTACGTGTTATCGGTAGTTAGATTGTGTTTGTTCTGAGTGCGTGCATTGGGTCATGTAGGTTTGTTTCACGGATTGCATTTATTGTAACAAGAATAGAGATGGGTAAAAGATTGATTTAAGCCCAAAAAACAAGACAAGATTCCTGGCGGTCTTTAAGTCACGACTGTCAAGAATGAATAGGTTGCTTCTTGCATGCTTCACTTACAGTCTTGGACTTTCGACCAAATGATCCCTTACCATCAGGTGATATTGTGGTGAAAGCGAGCTTATCTAATTTAAAAAGAACCGGATAGATGCAAGTCGGACTCGCTCACCAAGGGTTCCGTATCGAGAGGGATGGTACTCGTTATATTTTTAATTTTATATAAGATTTTTTATGATTATGACAAAACTGTTTTATAGTTGACATTTGACTTTAAAAGCTTCGTAGATATGTTAAAACTTACGACTATCAGAGACAATACGAAAATGTTACGTCGGTCTAATTATCAAAATGCAAAACTCCAAAAAAAAGAAAACGAAAATGGACTTTTAATGCCATCTCGTGCAGTATTTTATAATCTATACCATAGAATACTTCTTTTTTCCCAAAAACGATTATACGATGAGGTATGAACATTTATCAATCTATACAAAAAAGTCGTACTGCATTTACACTTCCTAACTCCAAACACCGTGGCTAGAAAAGTTCGTACCTCACAAACACAATGCAATATTTAAAAATAAATATATGAATTATTTTCTCTATCAATTCTACCCTTAAATCACAAGTTGAAATATTGCAATAAATGAATAAATAAAACAGTTTTATCTTGCTCCTGTCAAATTTACTCAAATGGAGTTACGAACTCTGATAATTAGATCGTCGATTAGGTTCTTTTTATTTCCGCTCTCAACCTTGGAACTACAAAGATCTCTTGTTATGTACTATCCGGCTGATATAATTCTCGACTTACCCACGCTGCGGTAAGAGTGTGGTCTATTCATAGTGCAGATAAACACGAGAGTTGCATAATATTGTTAATTGGCTGACGTCTCACGAACTGCTCACGTTTGTGTACTATGGAACCCACGTGTGACATGGGAGTAGACAGTAGGATTGAGGATTCATGCGTAATATTTATTCAGTACTAGTTTCTGCCCGCGACTTCGTTCGCGTGGGAGGGCTTTCCCGCATAAATCTCGTTCCAATGGGAATTCCGGGATAAAGGTAGCCTGTGTATCATTGGCGAAGGGTGAATTTTCATAAAAAGAAAGCTGGACCAAAAAATGCTTACCTTGCTCAAGTATGATGCGTGAATTCCAGTAACTGTAGCCCTGTGGCTGACTTCGAAATCTTGTAACTTCGTAAATAATTATTTGCTTACTTGAAACTAATAGGTTACTATTTATATATTCATATATAAAATAATAGACTAATGTTTGCCATATTTCAAAAGGGAAGCCGGTAGGAATCGGTTTATATGGAGCCTTCGCCACTGCTGTGTATTAATCCAGGATGTCAACTAACTACTTAACTAATTTCATTTAGATCCTTTCAGTAGTTTTTGCGTGAAAGAGTAACAAACATATTTATAGCCAAATATCTATGCATCTAACATTACAAACTTGAACAAAACTGTAGGGACCAGTTTTGTTCAAGTTTGTGATGTAAATAAAATAAGTATGTTAGTTCAAAGGTAAAAATACCTTAAATAAATTATCTACTTAGTTTATTTGCTTACCCTTACACTTCTATCACCAGCCATGGTTGACTGGTTGTCAATGTCGAAGCAATAATATAGCAACTTAAATGAAACTTGATATTAGAATGTTGTTGATGTTTAGAATGTTGATATTTGGAATAAATATTTCAAAACATAAAATAATTAAGAATTTATTTTAGATTTTAGATTGTACATGAAGATAAAGCCTAATTGTAAAACAATTACTCCTCCATCTGCGTATTTTTGTAGAAGTATCTCCTTATACAAAAATACGCAGATAAAGGAGTAATTTAAAAATTGTTTATTTCATCAAAGGGTATTTGTACATGATGTTAGCAAAACTTATGTTGTATGTATAACAAATCGACAAATTTTTTAGGTGACCAGCTGTTCTCCTAGCTAGGTTGCTGGGCAACCTGTATTAAGGAGAGACAAGATGCTTCCCCGGTTGGTGTTTTACAAAAATAAATTAAATTATTTACTAACTAAGATTATGTTATACATTATTATTAATTAATATGTGAGCAAAGATGAAGTTCATAAAAGAAAATTAACATGTTTCTTTTTTTATTAAAAATAGGTTCGCGTTTGACCACCATCTCACCTGATGGTAAGTGATGATGTGGTCGAAGATGGAGCACGCTTACCTAAAAGTAACCTATTCACTCTTGACTTAAAGACTCCTAGGTTATAGCTATCGGGAAACACAGACTCCGGCAGGGAATTCCAGTCCTTAGCCGTACGCACAATGAAGGTATTCCCAAAACGTTTAGTGCGTATGGATGGGATGTCCACCATGTAACGATGGCGCTTCGCCGTTTGTCTCGTAGTTCGATGATGGAATGGGCTTGGCGGAATTAGACTGTGTAATTCCATCGCACACTCCCCGAAATGTAACCGACAGAAAACCGATAGACTTGCAACTCGTCGTCGATGTTCAAGGCTCTGGAGCTTTGACTCAACCAGTTTTTTTTTAATGTATTGTAAGTGTGTTTTTTATTTGGCACCGTTAAAGTTTATATGGAGAAATAGTGCAGAAAACTTATATTTTTACAATAACGTTAAGACTGAACTAGATAAATAATATCTAATGATACTGTAGCTGAATTCTTATAAGAAAAACAGTTCTGAAACTTTTCTGTTCTACTTTATTTTGGTTAATAATTGTATAAATGAACTCCATAATTTTGTTTTGTCATAAATTTTATTAAATTTTATTTATAATTTGTTAATTTTGCACGCCCATGAGTAAAACTCGACTGAACTTTGTATTTTATTTAATATGTACTGTATCCATTTTAGCTAAATAAAATATCTTAATCTTTAAACTGTTAGCGACCATGCTAACTTAAAAAAATAGATAAATAATGGTTGAATTTCAACTATTGGGTGATCACTAGTATATTATATAAAATCATAAATAACTGGGACTGTAAGCCGTCACCAAAATAGTTACAAAATATTTTTCAGATTTTGATGTACATACATAAGTATTTAAAGAATATGAATTATATTATTAGCCAAATATTACACATAAGCAAATCAATAATTCCTCACATGATGAATACACAAGTCTATTTTAAGCCAAAGAAAACAAAGTAGTTGTGTAATGTACTATTAGAAGTATAATACAGTACTTGGCTGAAGTGATGGTCACGTTTCAAGTACATTCAAGACCACGTGTGGGGTAGGTAGGGTAACACGTGTATCCGTCGGTATGGCGGTACTGCGTGGGTTTATTGAACTGGGATTTTGAGGTTAAGGAGCTGTGGGAGGTAGGTAGGTACCTCATGTCACTCCAGAGATGTGCCGTCATTGGATTGGGGGTTCCGGAGTGGTCTTAAGAGATAACGAGACCTCTAGTAGACGGTGAGTCGTGTTGACGCTTCAAAGAGCAGTCAGTGCCATTGATGGGGCCCGATACGACCAATGCCTGCTTTTCCGGAATGTTATAATAGGTTACTTCTATGCAAGCGTGCTTAATCTTGGACCACATCATCGCTTACCATCAGGTGAGATGGTGGTCAAACGTTGTAGGAGTCAATTGATGGTTTTCACTCTGAAAAGAAGAGCTAATAACACCTCTTTGATCTGTTCCATAAAAATCTACAACTTTTAAAGGTTTTCCCCTCGACAAGTGTCAATGATGTGATATTTTTGAGTGATTTTCCTGTGGACATGTGCTGGATTTTACATCTTCAAAAATTTTGATAAAGGGATGATGCGAGATCTGGTTTCTATGTGGTTTGGGCTCCAAAGGAGCTAAGGTGTACGGAACTACAGTCATATTCATCTCACCTGCAAAAAACAATTCCTGTTGGCATGTGAAGCTATGAATATAACATCCATTCATACGCACAAAATGTTTTGGGAATACTTTCATTGAGCATACGGCTAAGGAGCAGAAGTCCCTGCCGGAGTCTGTAGTTTCTGATAGCTACAACCTGGGGGTCTGAAGTCAAGAGTAAATAGATTACTTCTAGGTAAGCGTGCTTTATCTTCGACCACATTATCACTTACCATCAGGTGATATGGTGGTCTAACGCGAGCCTATTATCAATAAAAAAAATCAAGGAAAGATCTCCAAGGTTCTATACTACCAAAATAGATGATGCACCGCTGCAAATCTGATATAATTCCTTTTACGATGCACTCCCACGGGAAGAGAGTGCGCTATTCATAGTCAAGGCCAGCAATGTCATTGCGTAATCAGATTTGGCATGATTATGATCACGTTTTGCGTATCATCGTGACTCTTCGCATGCGGCCAAGCTCCCACATGTGAAGAAAAAATGGAAGGGGAAATGTTTATCAGGGTGCATTATCCTCGCTCCCTTTTACTGAATTCTGTTTATAAATGTAATAAGGGAGTAGTATAGATCTATACTGATATTATAAAGAGGTAAATGTTTGTAAGTTTGTATGTAGAGGGTAATATCTGAACTCAATGATCTAATTCAAGTTTTATTTTCTTTGGTTATAAGTGCTATAGGCTATAAGCTATTTCGAAATCCACGCGAAAAAAGTCGCGAGCGCATTGCTAGTTACTGAATATACTGTTTTGTACGCCAAAATTGAAAGTAAATAAAGAAAACGTTAAACTAATGAAGGGTAACAACCTATTATCCTCAGCATTCTATCATCGCGAAATTTTCCAGGCAATCAGGAAAAAAAGAGATCGTTTAGATGTAGCCTTGTATGGTATTACTGAAGCTTCTGCAATTATTTATTTTTGTCAACCGACGACAAAAAGAGGAGGTTATCAATTCGACGCGTATATATATATTTTTTTTTAATGTATGATCATCGAGTACTCGAAGACGGCTGAACCGATTTGGAAAATTCTTTTTTTGTTCGAATGGGTATACTTCGAAATTGGTCCCATTATCACCAAAGTCAGGATCTGATGATGGGATCCTGGAGATATCGAGGGAACTCTTCAAATATTATAGGCACACCTATGGCGTTTTGGGTATTTCTTATTGTAACTTGTGCAGTTGCTCTCAAAAGGTACCATTTGGGGAAGTGGAACTGATGATAAAGACCACAGATGGCCGCCGAAACTACTCAATAATAAGTATTGAGTGGATTGCGATTCCATCAATTGAATATGGATGTTAAGCACTTTATGCTCGTCACAATGCATATGGTGATGTAGAGCTGATGGTGAATTACCAGGAGAACTCCTCAACAATTAACGGCCCAGCATTGGGAAAAGCAATATTTTGTAAAAGGTTATAAGTAGTTGACATTTAGGCTCTTGTAACTAGGTAAATTAAAAATCATCCAACTAAAAAGAGTGAAATAAAAACTTTTTAACAAAAAATTAAACCGACTCGGACTTAGAGTCGGTGCCAAAAACGAAAAAACAAAACTAAAGACACCGACTACCGAAATTAAAATTATTTTTCACTTTGCAGTGCTTTTTGGGAGTCGGTTTAATTTTTTGTTAAAAAGTTTTTATTATAATAACTAACAGCCGCGCGGGCCTTCGCTATCGTGGGCTTTATCACAATAAAAAATATGACTCTCCTCCTTTTCCAAGCTTCAAGCTTATTCCATACCAAATTTCATCCAAATCCACCAAGCACTTTCGAAGATTAGCGCGTCTAAACAAACAAACAAACTTTTCCGCTTTATAATATTAGAATAGAAGATAGATAAACTCCAAGTACATTGGTATCTCTGACCCCGCATCACACATAACACACAATAATTAAACCTGTTAGGAAAACATGTCCTTATCAGCAACCTTACCACTGACCTTAGTGGAGGTCAGACTTGCGAAGTTGCTGCTTGCATAATAATATGCAACTTCCTGATTTGTCTAATCGGAAGCCGTGATCTTTTTAATATTCTAATGTTTGGGAAGTGTTTAAAAATTTATGCAAATAATTTTGTTTGTGCGTATGAAGTGCGATTTGGATGAAGGGAAAATATTTCATTAGCCATTTACTTATGTCGTGCACAGCAGCCGCATGCTTCCAGGTTAGTCCGTAGATGGGTAACTTCTTAAATTGTATGTAATTTTGTATTAATATTCTGAAACAATCACGCATACAATCAAAATGGAACTTTAGTATATAATTTATTGGATCTTTTTCTTTCCATGTCTAGACCAGTTTCGTAATTGGAACATTTTCGCTCGATTCATTTTTTAATCGAAAATCATGTCTCTTTTAAACATTATTCATAATTTTATCAAGATTACTCGGCTTTTATGTCTAAAATATAGTTTATTATCCAAATATAGGACATTTTTTCTCTAGATCAATTATGATTTTAGTTATAAACGAAATAAGGATTGAGACTTACGACATTTAGTTTAGAACCCGAATATGGTAAAAGAGCGACCGGGATATTCAACTTTATTACTGCTGCGTTAGCGTTTAGCATAAAATGGCAGTTTCGAAACCAAACATGGTGAAAGAGCGCACGCGATATTCAACTTTATTACTGCTGCGTTAGCGTTTACAACGGCCTAACCGGGGTGGATGGGGGCGGAGCTTGCGTGAAAATTATTTTTGACTGCCTGCTTTCTGTCATTTGTATTTCTTTGCCAATCAAAATCTGACAGCAGTCTTGCAAATAGCAATTGTGGAGGCCAGATAAGCAGTCGCTTTATGAAAAACACTAGTACTCAGTTGCAGTCTAAGTCTAGAAAAGGCTAAGTGAATGATAATGATGACTTATCAAAAAGCTGGCTCACCTTACGATTTTCTAATGCTGTTATTTGGCTCGTAACAGACCCGACTAGACAGAAGCGCGATCCCCTCGTGTTCGACAATCTTCAGGGCCGGTCGTGTACGTTTGTCATTTTCCTTCTAAACATATTTTTTTTTGTCAAAATTATCGCTTATCAGAAGGCACTACACATCCTGATTACGCGAAAATATACAGTGACGCCGTTACAGAATACTCGTGTGAAATAGTGTTTATGTTGTATGTTTTAGTTTATTGACAACTAGCTTTTGCCCGCGACTCCGTCCGCGTGGAATAGTTACTTTGGGCTAACGTTAAATTTAACCCCGATTTTGAAGCATTCTTCATTGGCGCTCCGCTCCTATTGGCCTTAGCGTAATGATATATAGTCTATAGCCTTTCTCTATAAATTGACTATTTAATTAAAAAATAATTATTCAATTCGAACCAGTAGTTCCTGAGATTATCGCTTTCAAACAAACTCTTCAGCCTTATATTATTAGTATAGATAGCTGTTGCCCGCGACTTCGTCCACGTTTCCGTCGTATTTCGTAAAAAAAAGTAGCCTATGTCCTTCCTCACGGTTCAGTGATTTTGATGTTTGAATTTAATAGGGAAATATAATATGTCAATCTATAATACTGTTGAAAAATATCGCAATACCGAACCGCACAATATTATTGTTAATATCTGTGCCCGCGACTCCGTCAGCGTGTAACTCCTTGTGTGTTATTAAGTTAATGTATTGGTAATATTGTTTAGATCACGTTTACATGAGGCTTAAGTACCTATAGAACGAAAATACTTCAGCGCAAAGCTTCCGGGTAAACTATGTTGAAAGTTGACCCGTCCGGCCCGTGAACATAAAGATTTCTAGAACTGCTAACCCGGGAAAGAGCGACGTACAATTGACCATGCGAGAAACAACTGACACCGAGATCTACTCCAGCAACACGAAAAGTCTGCCCTTGAGCCTTATTAATTGTCATTGCATAACACACCGATACTGGGAATTGCGTTCTTTTAAATTGGAATGGAAAATTATTTGGTATTATGGGAATTCTGGGAATAAAGACGGTTTCTCCTGCACCGCAACCTGTTAAAATTTGAGCCTCGATTATATTTTGTTGCAACTGGGTTACTTTTAGCCGAGTTCCATTGCAAAGTTGTGGTGGTTTTAAATTTCGGAGCAGAATAATAATCAGAAAGCTTCGAACTGCTAAGCTATCGGGAGTTACACGTGTTATTGTGAGTCAACCATAAAAGATAGACATATACTGTCGCGGGATATTTTTTATATAATTTTAAGCAGAACATTTTCGTCATAAATGATTTCTGTGTAGCTTTAACCATTAAGATTGCACACGCGACGGAAGCTTAAAAAATGGAGTAACTTTTCCCGTTTTCTCAACATTTCTCTTCACTGCTCTGCTCCTATTGATTGTAGCGTGATGAAAAGTATACTATAACCAGCTCAGGAGTATGAAAAATAACTGTACCAAGTTTCGTTAAAATCCGTCAAGTAGTTTTTGTTTCTATAACGGTTATACAGACAGACAGACAAAAATTTTACTGATTGCATTTTTGGCATCAGTATCGATCCCTAATCAACCCCTGATAGTTATTTTGTAAATATATTTCATGTACAGAATTGACCTCTCTACAGATTTATTATAAGTATAGATAGTAAATAGTAGTTTTATGTAATTATAAAATATGTATCAGTTTATAGTCATATTATGTATGTATAGTTTTCTATGGGCCTTTGGTAGCCTGAAATAAATAAATAAAACAGGAACATAAGTTACCGTTTACCTTAAATGTAATGATTATCCGCTTAGTATTTTTTTTGCATCTGCCATTTTTATGCCCAAGGCATTGTATCATTTTGTGTGAGGTTATAGCTATCAGAAAACACACTCCGGCAAGGAATTCCATAAGTTTAATCAATAATCTAACCAAACTATCACATTGAACAACCAAAAAGTTTCCTATCACCCAACTCAATGACATATCGAAGGTTCATTCATATCATCACTAACATATATAACCTCTTTGTTTCCGTGCGTGTGAGTGGAATACGGGTAGAGGACCTTACACCGGCCCTGTGATTGGTCGAGAGAGGCTGACAAGAATCTATAATGGTTATATCATTGAAATGAGTAAACTTTTTACCTACAGGGCTTTTATGTAATTTGCCATACTTTTTGTATTTTTTTTTCGGGGGAACATTATAAAATGTCCTCTGTTCTGTCCTTCTGCTGTGGGTGAAGTAAAAGTGTTAGATTTCTATTGTCTAAAAACTCACCCTGTTTCTTCACTTGACTTTAAATTAAGGGTGCGCAATATCTCGTTAGAACCTTCCCACAACCCCGGCAGGCAAATAGTTCTGTCGCGCCCCGTAACTGCTCTTTTAAGCGTGCGTGAAACCTGATGCGCCGTCGACCCGGGCCTGGTCCTTACCGAACGTTAAGTTACCCATTGCACTTGCCTTGTTAGGTCGTTTGTTAGTAAGTCCGGGTCAAATCTTGCAAATGAATTTTAGAGCCATTTTCCTCAACCCATTGACATAAAATTTTGCATACATGCATTTAGTTTGGATGACAATGCATTGTTAGCTAAGTTACGTCATTTTAAATCCAATATAGCGGACGGTCGAAGATGGTGGACTGGTTATTTTTTACGCAATACCATGATAAGGGTACCTAATTACCTAAACCATTTTTAATAATTTTTGTATGTCCGTTTGTATTTCTGATTGTCCGGCCTAACATCTAAATCGGGTGAACCGATTTTGATCGGACTTTCACTGAAAAGTAGCGGATCTTGTAGTGGGATTTTTCCCGGAACTCCAGCGAGAACCTGATTTATACGGGAAAAACCTCCCACGTGAATGAATTTGTGAGAACAGCCAGCTCAGAATAATTTCTTTGATTCAAGACAATTTAAAAGTTTCCCCTGGACTCGTGTGCTCTAATTATTCGAAGTTCTTCTGGGGCTTCCACTGTTGAAGTCGCAATGGTTAGGAATAAGGTGGCGAATAAAAAAGCGAAGCAGGGATCGTCCAATCTTTAACCAATTTAAACGGAATATTTGGAAAAACTCAATTATACAGACTCGGAAAAACTGCTAGAAATCTTAAAATAACTTAGTTCCTTTTCCAATAGTCTTTGTAATTATGGTAGGTATCTCCTATTTAAATTAGCAATTATTTAATTTATTGTTTTCTTCTCAAATAATTGATGTAAATTGATAGCCGGAAAACAGGTTTTTATAAACCAAGATCATGCAGGTTGCTACATTACAGTAAGAATTAAATTTTATTAAGAAAAACTCATTACTTTACCAATGTTTATCCTGACACTTAGATAACCCTCTTAGATCTTTGATATGGCGACCGGATGCAGTGTAAGTGAGCGCATGTGACCCACAATCTATCCATCATCTATAATTTTTGAGATTTGAGCAAGACCACTGCGCGCAAAATGTTGGATTCTGACGAAATCAGCTCTCCATTGGTGTAATTGCTGCAAGGCGTTCCAATGCGAGTATAAATAAATAAATATTATATGTACTCGTATATACAGGGTGGCGAATAGGTTATCACAAATTGTACTGCAGGTATTACAAGTTGTTATCAGTCCGTTAAAATAATAAAATAAATAATTTTACTAACATTAACAAAATGCATTTTTCAAACAAAATAAATCCTTTGTAATATTAGTTCACTGACCTGTAAAAGCGGCAACGCCGCGGCGCCGGCGCCGGCGGAGCACACGCCGAGTGATTTGTCAGCTGATTACGTTTATGCAATACATGATGTTGTGAACACGGCTATAATATTGTTTATTATTAAATTATTTTCATTGTATATAATAAAATATCTAATATAGAGTAACGTGGTTTCAATTAATGTGATAACCTAATTGCCACGCTGTATACTTACTTCTGAAGTATCTGTACATTTCTGTTAAATGGTAAATCCCGATCCCGTGGGAATTCCGGGATAAAAAGTAGCCTGTATCCTGCCAGGATCTACTTACCAATTAACAATCTACTTACCACATTTCATCAAAATCCATCCAGTAGGTCCGGAGATTAGCGTGTTTTTGTTTTTTATTTAATTCTGTTATGGTGTACAATAAAGAGTATATCTGTCTACACATACAAGTCACGGCTTAGTTTAGGCACCAGTCTCCCACAAATAAACATTGTAAATAAGTAATTATGTTATCCTTACCATTTTTTTGTATTAGTGCATAAGTTTTATTTGTGGAAAAAAATAAATAAACATTATTATATCGATCTATCTCAGTTATTATTTTTGTATAAAATTTTAATGTACAGACACATTTTTTTACTGTTTTATTATATCTATATACAACGTGTAACGGAAACCCCATATCTATCGAAAAGGACTGAAGACAACATCTGATATGGAGTCTCTATGCAAAGTTTCAGCTCAAAATAAGTGACTCACAGAATTGACCCCAAATTATTGGTTTCATGTTTCTTGATTACCAATAATAATAAACGTGTCACAGCACTATGAGGATCATGACTTCCCACGTCACTTGCCAATAAAACGATAATATCTTAGTTCTTAATTTGAAAAATTCGGTCTCTGGTATTAATGTATTGAAATTTCTAATAAGCTCCACACATGTAGACATAGGATTACAAAACCCTTGCTATATCGTTTGTTATCATCCAAAGAAGCCGTGCACTCGGTATGTATATACCCTTTAAATTACACGTTGTATATATATAAATATATATATATATATATAATCACATCGCGGTTTCATCGCGTATTTTGCTTGTGATAAAAAACTCATAGTGCTTACTCATCCTTGGATACCAGCTGTTTCCGCACGTGTGATGTGCATGCGATGCGAGAAACCTAGACCATTGACCCTGTGACAGGTCGAAGAGTTGGTGTTGAGCATCAGTAATTACTGTTATGTAAGGGTAAGTTGTGGTTACTGAATTTAATGGGGGTTTGAGAGAGGCCTATAAATGGGGAGCCACAACAGTATTTTGAGAGTTATTGTAGACATGCTGAACTGAGTTTCTGGTTGACTTAATGTCCTAAGTCTCCTAGGTGGGGCAGAGGGTGCCTAAAGTGCTCCGCCATCGCGTTCTGACTTGGGCTACTCGCTTCACCTCAACCACGTTAACTTAAGTAGAGTTTGTGGTGTGGAGATGAAATCCTTTTAGCATTTATAGCTTTTGTATTATTATTTTTTTGTTTTGAGGTGTTTTAATGCTCATTTACGCATTCTACTGTTTTACGAGAGAGACAGTCCATTGTTGGGATACCTTTTAGGGGACTTTTTTGCATAACTAAGGTTTGGGTGTATTGAGAAAGTGTTATTAAAATATCTTTAAGCAACTTTACTTGCACATGACGGATGTTCTATCTGATTTTTAATAAATGTCTATCAGGGCAGGCAGAGGGATCTGAACGAATTGGACTTATATTTTTTAAGTGTTAAGCTTGTGATGTGTTTTCTTGTTCATTCAAAGATGGAGTAAATTATCTGAATTTTACTCCATCTTTGAATATTTGAAATTAAATGAAATATTTATTTTGTAAACTGGTTATAAATAACACTTTTACACGTCATGTTTTTTGCGTGTTAAGTTTAGCTAGATGAGGCCGGTATTTCGTAACTGACTACTCTGAGAAGAAAAACCGAAACAAACCCAGTGGTCATAGTCTCTTTTAAAGTCCATACAATTTGTATTTGTATATAAGAAGCATGTAGGTTCACGTCTGTGGTGTTCTTTTGAGGAAATAACCGCGCTTGGAGCGGACCTGTCCAACAATTTGACGAACTCAAAATGACAGCGGGTCGATATGCCAGATCGGATCTATCCCCTTTCCCTGGAATAAGACATAGGCTACTTTTTATCCCGGAATTTCCACGGAAATGGGGTTTACGCGGGAAAACCCTCCTATGGGAACGAAGTCGCGAGCAGTATCTAGTTTATTTATAACGTTACACGTCCGTGGGGTTTCATATCTGTGCCAAAATTTTTCAACGGAATTGGTTCTAGAGGAACCCTTGAAACTAGATTAAGAGATAAACTACTAATTATTATGTATTACTATTACCATTTCACGGCCACCATACTTATACATATATAATTGTCATTACCACAAGCTATAAATAGCAACCAATTTTCCTCTTTCACAAGGCTTTAGTAAGGTAAGTCGGTAACATATAGTCATTAACTAAGCGCTTCCGTAATATCGACTAGAATATATAAGTGTAGCCTTGGGTTTATAGGTTTAACCTAGGAATTGTAGGAAAAACCTAGAATTTTCCAATTGTGGTTAATAAGCTGAAAATGAAATTAATTTAACATCAGCGATCCGTCGAGGTACTTGTGGTTAAATAGTACTTCCCGTAAGTCTTTATTGAAGGGTAAGTAACGCTTGATGAAGTGGGTTTGTAGATGGGTTACCATCTTAACTTATAAATATTCCTTCATGCTTTAGTAAGCACGCTAAGTCGCCGAGTTCGACTATTATTATCGTTTGGGATAGTCGTAAGATAAGAAAGAGAAAGAACAGATATTTTTAACCGATTTCTAAAAAAGGAGGAGGTTCTCAATTCGGATGTTTGTTTGTTTTTTTTTTTGTTTGTTCGGGCATAGCTCCGTCGCTTTCCAACCGAATTGAAAAAATCTTTTTTTGTTGAAAAGGGTATACTTTCCAAAAGGTCCCATGAAAATTTTATCGAAATCGGAGATGCCGTTTCTGAAAAATCAAAAAAAGTCTAAAAAAAATATTTACGTTGATGATCTTTTCGTTTACTCTGCATTGCGATTTTTGTTCGCGCATAACTCCGTCATTTACGAACTGATTTGGAAAATTCACTGACCCACTAAAAAGCGCGAAAATAAAAACTTTTTTGCAAAAAATAAAACCGACTTCCATATCAAAACACTACAAAGCCAAAAATAATTTTAATTTCGGAAGGCGGTGTGAAAAAAAAAGAAAATACAAAACCAATAACACCAACTACCGAAATTAAAATTATTTTTGGCTTTGTAGTGTTTTGACATGGAAGTCGGTTTTATTTTTTGAAAAAAAGTTTTTATTCAAATATTTATCAGCTACGGAAAAAAGGTCTTCGTTTTATTTTGGTAAGCATTTTGCGTTTTATATTTCCTTTTATCAATTTCAGTTCCTCACAAAAGGCCCCGTAAAAAGTCTTTTCAGCGCCCACAGTATTATTATTTCAAACGTCACGCGTCGAAAAATTAGGTACTTATGAACCGTCTGACACGTTTAAAGAAAGTTCTTCAAGATGACCAAAACTTTCATTACTCTCCCAAACTTGGAAAGAGGAAAAAAAGGAGACTTTCTTTGAACAAAATATGACGACCATGTGTTTAAGAAACATTTGGGATAATCCTGTTATTATTTTAATGAAGTATTAGGTTTTAACACCAACACCGCAGAAACAAATAGAATAGCATTGTTAGTTCCACTACAATAAGATAATAACATTATACATAACGTCTCATTTATTTATGGTTCAAATTATTTCAACGAAAAAGCAAAACATTGTAACTACAATTTCGAATCTTCAAAAACAGACTCTATGTCATAAAAATTTAAAGGTGAAAATTATATTACGCACGAGCCGATTAAGGTCGTTTTTCCATTGAATTTGTTCTACTGTGTTACATTTTCAATATAGTGTGGTCACGTGAGGTCGACATTTGTATGGTCACACGTGAGCTAACGTAGTAAGAGGTCCATTCTCGTAACGGTCACGTTTTGACGGACGTAACGCAGGGGATGTAGCTATTTATATATTGTTTTTGTGTTTATAATACAAAAATAATTTATTTATTTATTTATTATATACTTTATTGTACACCTCACAATATTTCTATGGATACAAAAATTTAAACTAGTGTACAATGGGCGGTCTTATCACACAGGGCGATCTCTTACAGACAACCTTTGGATGGACAAAAATTAAAAGAGACAGATTAAGGGCTGTCAGTGTACAAACAACATAAATAATATTAATTGAACATAATAACATAAAATACATACATACAATACAAAAATCATATACTAATAAATATTACGTATGTGTCTATAATTGAGAAAGAAGGGGATAAACTTATAGGGAGAGGTAATGCTCCTTCACCATTCTTTTGAACGCTAGTAGCGTTTGAGCACGCCTCACTTCTATTGGTAATGCATTCCACAAACGAGCTGCTTGAATAGTGAAAGATTTATCAAAGAAAGAAGTGGAATGCATACGAATACTTAACTCTAAATTTTCCGATGATCTCAGGGATCTAGAATGTGTGTCACAGAGGAACTGAAAGCGTTCCTTAAGATAAAAAGGAGTAAAAGGATTAAAGAGCACATTATAAAGCAGAGAAAGTAAGTGAAGATTCCGGCGAAACCTAATAGGAAGCCATTTGAACTGAGCGCGGAAATCAGAAACGTGGTCATACTTGCGCAAGCCAAATATAAACCTGATACAGAGATTTTGAAGTCGCTCTAGCTTGTCTAATTGGTCTTGGGTCAAGTCGAGATAGCTGGCATCAGCATAGTCCAGAATAGGGAGAAGGAGAGTTTGTGCAATTGCAATTTCAGTGGAGATGGGAAGAAAATTACGAAGGCGTCTCAAGGAGCCTGCAGAAGCAAATACTTTACGACTACTTCCTGTAACTGTTTAGTCCAAGAAAGGGTGTCGTCAATGTGTATTCTTCGCAATGATAGGAAGAGCCGACATCGAAGGATCAAAAAGCAACGTCGCTATGAACGCTTATTTATTTATTAAAACTTTATGCAACATAAAATGAACAAAGGCGGACTTAATGCCATAGGCATTCTCTACCAGTCAACCATGGGTGGTGAGGAGATAACATGGCAGGTGCATCAAAAAATAAACTAAGTAGATAATATATTTAAAGTAAAAGTTTTGTTACAAATGTATGTATACATATACATATATCTAGAATAAGTTTAAGTACATATTTATTATAAAACATACCAAAAATATATTATATATATTAATAAAAAGTCATAGAAAGGGGGTTATGAAAACTGCTTTCACTATTTGTTAAGAAAATAATCCCGCAACTTTCTTTTAAATGCATATTGACTGGTGGCCGTCCGGATATCGAGAGGTAGTGCATTCCACAGAAGAATAGACTGCATATAGAAGGAAGAATGAATAAAATCAGAAGGACAGAGTAAGAGAAGATTATTGAAAGAGCGCAGACTTTTAGCGTGTGAAGAACATAGAAATCTAAATTGTGAAATAAGGTAAGAGGGAGGGGTAGGAGAGTTCAGCAAAGAGAAAAGCGTAGTCAAAGCGCGCAAACTTCTTCGCTGATTAGCTGCCACAAGCCAGCTATCCCTGTGGTAACTTTTCTGGCACCTCTTGCTAAAAAATCTTTATACTAAAGGATCGATAGGCTGTTCTTTCGCAGTCCTTATGAGTACTGAACATCTCAATATGCTTTTCTTTACCGTGTTGACAACAGTGGTGATGATGAAAGTAACCAAGTGCCTGGATTCGAACTAAAGTCCAAAACCTGGTAAGTCATGTCTGTACTCAGTCGGCTACCACACTCTTTAAAACAAATGAAGAAAATTGGACAGGTTTCTGAGATGAAAATAGCTAAACTTTAACATGGTTAGCTATTGAAAATAATGGTAGGATTTATATAAATTGTTGCTTACGTAAACATGATTTTCACACAATTTAACCCTTAGAAATACTGTTCAATTAATCTTTTACGTAAGTTTAACAAAAAATTGAATACTTACTGAACGATTTCACATGACGTTCTTATGTTCGCATTAAATTATACAACAGTTTAAAAATAACTTGAAGTCTGACGAGTTTTCTGGTGAGTCACGATTTTTTCGTCACGTAATATTTTTGTGAAGCATAACGCCGTTGCTTCATCCCCTTTTCAGAAAATGTGACGTACTTCCCTTTCTCATGCTGCAGAACTTTTATCAAATTATTAGTTGAAAGGCAAATTAGTGAGTTATATAACCTTTGGAAACGCCCTAAAATTACATAATCTGAAGGACCTTCGTGGTAATTATAGCCAATGGCTGTCGGTTTAAAGTAACTTTTCTATCGCGTGATATTTGCGTATTCTTTTCGCAACTTTATACTGTGTTGGTTCCTCTTTGATGTTCCCAGTTCTGGGTCACAGGCCTCCTTCCTCTCTATGAGAGGGGACGAGCCGTGGATCCGACCTGCGAAGGGTCCACGTTGGCTTGCGAGTTTATAGTTGTCACATGTTTCCAAATAGTTTTAGCGATAAGACCGCTCATTGTAACACCCTTTGTAATTTTTAAGTCCTTATTTAATTCTGTTACGATGTACAATAAAGAGTATATCTATCTATCTTTTCGTTCGACCTTTTTTAATTTCTAAGTGAGCTGCCAATTACCTGTACTGTTTAGACAGGTCAATTTAAATCTGTTTCCTTCCTCAAAAGAGCAAAATAAATATCATTTGTCGGTTCCAGGCAAAATTGAGGTGTTATTTAAGATTAAATAACTCTTGCCAGTAAAATTTTTCCGTGTTTCGGATAGCATGATTGGCCTGGCTGTCATTTATATATCTTGGTAGGTAGTTAGACGGAAGTTAAAAAATTGGACACCAGTATTGGGAAAGTGTGTGGTACTTGGTTTACTGGGTTGCAGAGATTAGAGAGACAGTCTCTCCATGTGCTCATCTGCACCCGCTTAGAATCGAAACCGACCCAAACATAGTTATGTTAAAATTGACACTAGGCTCGTCTTCGACCACCATCTTACCTGATGGTAAGTGATGATGTGGTCGAAGATAAAGCGCGCTTACCTAGAAGTAACTTATTCACTTTTGAGTTAAAGACCCCCAGGTTATAACTATCAGGAAACACGGACTTTGGCAGAGAATTCCACTCCTTAGCCGTACGCATAATGAAAGTATTCCTATAACGTTTTGTGCGTATGGGTGGGATGTCCACCATGTAACGATGGCGCATCCGCGTTTGTCTTGTAGTCCAATGATGAAACGAGCTTGGTGGAATTAGGTTGTGAAGTTTCATCACACACTCCCGAAATATAACTGATAGAAAACCGATAGACTTGCAACTCGTCGTCGATGTTCACTCGACTCAAGTGCGTCCAGTTGGACAAACTCTATGTAGTTGATTTATTCAATAATATATCGAAAATATATAATAGCCAGGGTTACTAACATACACGTGCTTTTTGTCAATGTATGAACAAGTGGCAAACTCAAATAAGATAATTATATTTCATAAATTTAAAAGTCAGACTAATATAATTAGCATACACACATACCTATCTTACGTCATTAATTTTTTCTTATGATATAATTTATTTTCTACATAAAAGTGTTTATTCAATTGTGCCAGAAGATACTCGTATTTACGTAATATTAATTGTAGGAATATTTTGTATTTTTTTTTTCTTTTGTATTGTCTCGTTCGTCTAGTGGTTGCAAGCGCAAATTCTGAGCATGAATTGTCGGTTTCTTTTGTATAACAAAATTCTAATTAGTAGCCCGGAGTTTGAAAGTTGGCGGTAATATACCCTCGTGGCTCGGGAAGCACGTTAAGCCGTTTCCCGGCTGTCATTTAGATAGCTTTGGTAGTCATTAAGGGTAGTCATAAGTCAGATTTGACACTGGTCTGGCCAAAGGGTATCGTTTTATCTAGCCACTGAGTAAGGCTGCGTTTCCACCAGAGATGTGCGATGGAAATGTGTCGTGCGAGGATGTCTAGCTGTGTTGTGAAAATGTGTGGGGGTTTCCACCAAAGCTGTGCGATGAAAATGGGCCTACGAGGATGTGTAGCGGAGCTGTGAAAATGCGCATTAATGTGTGGTGCGAGTATGCGCAAACTTCGCAACACATCCTTCTCAACACATATTCCTCGCAACACATCCCTCGCAACACATCTCTCGCACACATCCCTCGCACACATCCCTCGCTTGTTTTGTATGCGCAAAAATCTAACTCCCCTGAGCCGTTTCCACCAGAGCTGTGCTGACCGAGGCGAGGTAAATGAAGCGATTCTATTGCTTCTTTACAAACACATCCCTCGCTACGCATCCTCGCATATCTCTGGTGGAAACGCACCCTTATGGGGATCAAAAAGGCAGGCCCCATGTAAAACACTTATACACTGCTGCATTTGTAGACTTGAAGCCGCATTTATTAAGCTTTGTTTTATTTATTAAGCTTTTGTTTTCTGAAGTTAGAAAGATATTATTTGATGATTTTAACGTATGTTTGTACACAGTATTGGAGATGATATTTTCATTAACGTACTAAGAATAAGAATAAATTTATTGGACCGGAGTTACAGTAATCTGGTCTGTAACTAAACTTTGTTTTATTAAAGAGAATGACAGCGGCCTCTAAACTAGGCGGTGCCTGTATCTTTGCAGATGATGTTTTTTAAAACTTTTGTACTATGTTTTGGCTGCGTCTTTACTTATTTCAGAAAAGAATAGTAGTCTAATTAAGTCTTTCTTCAGCCCTTCTAATATCATTGATCTTTTGCTCTGTTTTACTTTTGATTTTATTATATTAAGAACTACCACTTTGTCTTCGTGGATTTCGAAGTAAATTATAGCATACAGCACTCGCCAATTATAAATTTATATAATACAAATTACTACATACGAAAAAAAAAATTATTGGATCATTAATTTCAGAGATTACTTGCAAACAAAATCTACGTCCTCCTCCTTATAATATTAGTATAGATGAGAATAATTTATACAACATTTACCCTGAAAAGCGACACGGAAATAATAGTAGATCCTTATGAACGATTGGTAGTAGTTTTCCATCACTTATCGAAAGTACAGGAGCAGATTGTGTTACTCAACACAGGTGATTTTGACAGCTGTCAGTGTCATGAACTTCAGTATACACGTGATATAACAGCGAGTTGTGTCTGCAGACAGCCACGTGAAACGTACCGTCGTTGTATTTAAATGAAAGGTTTTTCCTCCATTCAGTTTTAAGTAAAAACGTTTCCACGACGTCGTTGAGGGTAAAAAGTTTTACTACGGATGAGTCAGATTTTTTAAATTGTTGTAATAGGGTAGTTTCCTAAAATATTTTATTTAGTCAGTCACGTAGTTTAACAAAAAACATTGGACACTTATTTTTTATTTTTTTACGTAATTGAAAAATTAAGAGGATACAGTGACTTGAAATTCCGCGTGACGTCACACCTCGGTATAATTCTTAGCAATGTGTGACGTCAGCAGCCCCCACTCCTGTACTTTGAAGCTTTCCATCTTTGTGAATTTTTCTCGACTTGAAAAAGCAAAAAATACGTGACCAATATTTTTTTTTAATCTACCATACAATGGACCAAATAAAATAATTATTTTGTAACACAGGAAACTACCCTATGATGATTTGAGCGTAATAGGTTAGGGTACATGACAAACTTGTCTCATTCCCGAAGGATTGGGCGGGAAAGTCTGGAGATAATGTTGGCTGGAACGATTTGGGAGCTTTGCCCAACACTGATACAACAAAGACTCTCTTTTGCTTAATGTTTTTCAAATTAAGTTGAAGTCGACTTCGAAAAATTGGCCAAGTGCGAGTCAAATTCGCCCATAAAGGGTTCCGTAGTAACTACGCAAAATAACTTTATTTTTCATACCGTTTGTATGAAATACAAAGTTATATTTGCGGTTTTAGAAAATGTGCTATGTCTCTGAAACTGCTCACTCTATTTCATTCAAACTAATTTTCTTTGAAAGTTTACATTAAGATTTACATTATTTATTTTAATTCGATTTTTCACGCTATTATTACATAAGTTAGAGAGGGGGGGGGGGGGGGGGGGGAAGACGCTCATTTTACCACTTTGGAAGTGTCAATCTCTTAAACGATCGATTTTAGAAACCTTCAAAGACCTACCTATAGACATCAAACACGTATAGGCTGGATAAAAAAAAATTGTTTTAGTGCCATGTATGAGGAGCCCCACTTAATTTTATATATTTTTGTATAAGAATCGGTAAACGGTTCATAGAATACATCTACCTACCAGATTTTACATGTGTAGTCCTAATAATTTCGGAATGAAATGGCTGTGACATACGGACGGACGGACAGACAGACAGACATGACAAAACTATAAGGGTTCGGTTTTTGCCATTCGGCTACGGAACCCTAATAAAAAATACAAGATTTTTATATACTACTTCATTATCTGGCTTATCCTTTCTCCTGTATGTAATATAATGCAGTATTTACCATTGAGCTACTGCTTACTGAAAGTCTATTTAACCCAGTATCAGGGTAAAACGATAAGTGTTGTCAGGTTTTCATCTGACTGACTGACTGCGAATCTCATTATTTGATTGGTTAAGATGGGTCACATATTTAAAGACCGACCATCTAAAGATCTGAAGGTCGAATCTCGACCTTTTTGAGGACATTTTAAATCGTTTCTGAATTGCATATATGCCAAGTTCACAAAAACAACAAGATTTGAGAACTGGTTGGTTAATTTATGTTTTGCATCACATATATAAATCTCCCTCCGCGTTATTTTCCTAAAAAGGGGTACAAAGTTTATGCTTCACGTAATAATATACAACGTTTAACGGAAACCCCATATCTATCCAAAAGGGCTAAAGACAACATCTGGTATGGAGTCTCTATGCACAGTTTCAGCACAAAATAACTGACTCAAAGAATTGATACCAAATTATTGGTTTCATATATTTCTTGAATACCAATCATAACAAACGTGTCACAGCACTACGAGGGTCAATAACTTTCCACGTCACTTGCCAATAACACGATAATTCTTTTCGTTCTTCTTAATTTGAAAAATTCGGTCTCTGGTATCAGTGTATTGGAATTTGTAATAAGTTCTACACACGTAGACTTAGGATTACAAAACCCTTGCCATATCATTTGTTATCATCCAAGGAAGCCATGTACTTGGTATGTATATATACCCTTTAAATTACACGTTGTATAGATATTCTTATTTAGTTACACAATGAAGTGTCCTCTTGCATGACATATATATAGGTATGTCAAATCACACACATGTAATTACACGTGTCTCCTATTAAGAAACAATCAACAATATTATGATTGCACCATACGTAATAATAAATGATTACTGCACCATTGAGTGCTAATTTGCAATAGTAGATATTTGTAATTCCCTATTTATATTCTAATTTACATATGATTAATCATTTTATGCGATAATGAAAGCTGATGTATGGTGTAGTGTGAAATGCAGGCTGGTAGTGCCCTGCGGTTTCACTCGCCTTCCTCCTTATTATACAGTTGGGTAAAAAGTACCTTATAACCGTTCTCAAGCTTCAAGCTACTCACAAACAAAATTTAATCCAAATCCACCCAGCACTTTCGAAGACTAGCGCGTTCACACAAACTTTTCCGCTTTTCAACCGACGAAAAAAACGGAGGAGGTTATCAAGTCGACGCGTATATTTTTTTTATGTATGATCACGGATTACTCGAAGACGGCTGAACCGATTTGGAAAATTCTTTTTTGTTTGAAAGGGTATAATACTACTAAATTAGTCCCATTGTCATCAAGTCAGGATCTGATGATGGGATCCTGGAGAAATTGAGGGAACTCTTCAAATATTATAGGCACACCTATAATAATTTGAGTATTTTTTATAGTAACTTGTGTAGTTGCATTCGAAAAGCGCCATTTGTGAAGATGAAGAAGATGATGTGTGATGAAGAAGACCACAGATGGCCACTGGAACTACTCAATATATAAGTAGGAATAATAAGTATTTCATGGGTTCCACTTCGATTACTTGAATATGGTTATCAAGCACAATATGCTCGTCATAATGCATATGGTGAAGTGAAGCTGATGGTGAAGTACCAGGAGAACTCCTCAATAATTAACGGCTCAGCATTGGGAAAAGCAATATTTTGTAAAAGGTTATAAGTAGTTGAGATTTAGGCTTTCGTAACTAGGTAAATTATAAATCGACCAACTAAAAAGAGTGACATAAAAACTTTTTACCAAAAATTAAACTGACTTCCTTCCGCCCGAATTAAATGTCAGTTTAATTTTTTGGTAAAAAGGTTTTTGATTTTGGTATAGATATACTAATATATATATATGTATATTTATATATATAAGTAGCCAATGTGTTATTCCTGGATGTCAACAATTTACTTATCGAATTTCAATCAGATCCGTTCAGTAGTTTTTGCGTGAAAACATAACAAACATTTATCCATCTGTCCATGCATCCATCCTAACTTAACTTTCGCATTTATAATATTAGTCAGACGTACACGCTATACACTTACAATCAGCCTATAAAATTCACTGCTGGGAAACAGGCCTCCACTCCATAACAGGGAATGGGTCATATAACACCAGGCGGGCTATGGCGAAATACGAAAAAATGCGGCATCATCTATGGATGATGACGCATTTTTTCGTATTTTCGGTCCTAAAACATGCAGTTTCCTCTCAATGTTTTCCATTAATTAATTAAGGCAACCACAGGCAAGCCCGGTTAAGCAGACGACAACCTCAGAGGTTGAGCTGCGAGATGTCACACAAAAAAAAATCACAATGTTTTCCTTCTCCGTCTTGAGAGTAGAGGTTATCTTGAAAATGACACAAAGTTATGAGCCTTTAAGGGTTACGGGTACGAATCTTTAAGGGTTCGAACTTACTCATAAATCGAGCCGATAACCACCGGGTTACCACTGCTTTTCTGGATTCGTTTTTCTTTTTCTGTTTTTGGGCAAACAGTACCATTATTAAACTTGTTAGTCTTGAAGCAAATCTTAATTTTTTCATTAAAATATTATATAATTCCTCACAAAAAAACACACATAAGGAAAACTTCGCATTTTGTCTCCATTTTCCTGTAAGAATCCTATATCCATCCCATTGTTTATTAGACACGAAAATATTATATTATCTTGTGTTAACAATTCTGTCATGGGTTTATTGTCATTACCTAACTCACGTTGTATGGGGCTCACGTGCAGGGCTTACGTAAATGATTAGGGGCTGAACTAAGCTAGCAAGGTCAGGCCCCTTGTGCGAGCCATTCCATCTTTTATTGTCTTCTTTAATAATAAAGTTTACACTATTGCCGTGAAATCACTCCAGACACAAGCATATTTAGCTTGGAGGGATTACGAATATTGCTAGTAATGTGAATTCTACGAGTACTTACATTGTTAGTTTCCTATTTCTTTGGAAATTATACTGCTGGTTATCATATTGTTTTAAAGATGATTGTAGTTAAACTATAAAGAAACATAGACACTATTAATTAAGTGTTCATAAGTCCATTATTTAATATTTAAATATCGAGATTCTATCCCCTTTAATTTGGAAAACATGTTAAGCCGTTCATCCCAACTGTCTTTCGTACATCTTTCACGCTCTTTACGGGTAGCCAGAAGCCAGGAAATCTGACCTTGGTCTTACTAACGTCCTCACCTTCTGCCTGACGCAGGTGCTTACCAAACGCGGGTGTTTCGGGAGGTACCTGTTTCGGATTCAGCGGGAGGACACGCTCGGGTGTCGATATTGCTTGGACCACCCGGAGGACACGGTGGAGCATACGCTGGAGGCTGCTTGGGTGGAGCACCGCCGTGTTCTCGTGGAGGCGATCGACGGCGGCGACCTCTCGCGCCCGGCCCTGGTTCATACCATGGCGCGGAGCGAGAGGGAATGGGATGCAGTCGTCTGCTTCTGCGAAGCAGTTATGCTGGCGAAGGTGGAGACCGAACGTGTGAGGGAGAGACAACTCTTTTCGTCACGCTCCAGCCACCGTGAAAAACGCCCCGGGTGTCGGGAATCGCGAGCTCATTTCCAGCCACCGTAGGCGCGGGATTGCGGACGGCGAGCAGGAGTAGCTCACCGTCCGGTAAGGACCAGGCCCAGGTCGGCGGTGCGTCGTGCTCCACGCGCGCTTCAAAGAGCTGTCCGCACCAGTGCCGTGGCCTCATAAGGCCATTGCCTGCCGGGGTTGCGGTAATGTTCTAATGTGACACCGCGGCCCCGAAGCTTAAGGGCAGCTGAAGGAACAGGGTGGGTTTTTAGTCATTAGAAGTCTAATACTCTCTTCCGTTTTGCCTGGAGCGGGAGAAGTCATTCAATTATTTTCTCACACAGGAAAAAAAATGTTAGTTGAGGTCTCATTTTCATTGTCAAAAGGTATTTTGTTACCGTGTTACCCAGCTACTGGGATATGGAGATTAGATATGCAGACGTTCCTACTACCCTAGTTGTACTTAGCTGCATCGATCTGCATGATTTCGACTTTGTTAGGAAACGGCTTAGCAGTTAATGATATCAATTATGTATACGTTGCTCGCACTACAAAATGACTACTGTGACCCCGTTATTTATTTATTTATTTATTTTATTGTACAAATTACAATATTATCTTGCTACCGATTATGACTGATGTTTAAAATGTTTTTGTCAAAAGAAAGGACTTCATTAAAATAAAGAGTTTTCTGTTTATTAAAATCTCCTTGTTACGTTCAACAGCTCTGCAGGGTACCACCATCCACACTAGTTTGATAAACGGTCTTGGCATACTAAGAGATTCTTCTCCACATTTATAGTACGCACACCTAAGACGTATACATACTACCATATATAATTATACAGTCTTTTGAATGAAAATTGGTTCAGGTAAAGTCTTCACAAAAATTATCTTCTTAAATAATTAGTTCACTAAGGCTTTCAAAGGACTGCTTTGGCATTCGTACTAGGATTACCCTATATGACCCGTTCGCCTTTAAAGCAAGAATGAACATATAATCTTCTGGGCCCGCTCGTTCCATTGTAGACCTCATGTATTGCTTTCCATCAGGCGTGATCGAGTTGAAAAGCGCGGAGCGGCCTCATTCGAAAAAAAAAAGAAAACAGTTTAAAGGATACCCATCTCTCAATATACCCAGAGTTTCCTTTTACGACACCCACAGGCTGCTCTATATTTACCGCAAACTACACAGTACTAAAATGTACTTTTACTTTCAACGAGCGTAACGTCCTATATATAGTACAAACCAGAATAAGACCAGACTTCTTACTTGAACAAACTTTTTTTATTCGTGTTAGTTAGGAAAAAGAAAAAGTTATTTTTGGTTGTTAATTTACAGTACGGTTTATGATACTTATATTTCTATAAATGGAACATGTTGTGTAACGGTGACTCGTGGACTGATCACGTGCTGCCTGGAGCTTTAGGGAGGTTTATCTGCGAGAGATAAGCGGTGCGAAGGTGTGACGCTGAGAAAATGTGTGATGATTCGCTGAAAGATTTACAAAGACTGCACAATATGTAATGCATAGCGGAAATTTTGCATTTAAATATTAACAGCCCCAAGGGTCGGTTTTTAAGATAAAGTTTGCCGAGGTGGATCTATGGAGGGGTTACCATCGTAACATATCGAGATATATCTGAGCCTTGGAAACACGTTAAAGCTTTGTTCTCAGTTGTCATTTGGACATTTTTAACAGTAGTTACAGGTATTCAGACACCATCCCACCCATACGCACAAAACGTTTTGGGAAAACACAAAACCATTCCACTCCTTAGCTGTAGCTAAGGAGTGGAATGTCTGTGTTTCCCGATAGCTAACCTAGGGGTCTTTAAGTCATGAGTGAATAGGTTACTTTTATGTAAGCGTGCTTCATCTTCGACCATATCATCACTTACCATCAGGTGAGATGGTGGTCAACTATTATCAATAAAAAAAAGATTATCTAGCGATGGTATTGCCAAGGGTATCGTGTTACCCAGCTACAGGATTGTAGAGGTCTGATAGCTAATTATTCCACGTAAAAACTTTTGGCACAGCTGCATTTGGGTAGACTGGAGGCTGATACCAAAATAGTCGGAAAAAGCGTAAGCAGATGATGTTGCAAACTTGATGTCATGTGATTTCCCAGCCACGCATTCCGCGCTTGTGTCCCTCGCAAATATCTCTCACTTTTAATGCAAACAAACACCTAGTACCACATCCTCTTATCAACACAAGCTGTGCTATTCTCCTCATCTCCAAGTCGGTCCCTCAGTGCTGAGGATCGTGGCTACGACGGAATCGTTACAACAGGCTCCTCCATCTACTGCGGTCTTCAGGTTGATGGCTGGGACATCGGCATCTGCAGTACTTCGGACTCGTGATCAACCCATCATCTGGGACAGTGTAGCACCGGCAATGTAGATGGAAGCGACGTGGAGGACGTCGCTTACCATCTACATTGCCGGTAAATCCATCCAAAGGTTGTCTGTAAAAGATCACTTAGTGATAAGACCGACCTTTGCAACACCCTTTGTAGTCTTTAAGTCCTTATTTAATTCTGTTATGGTGTACAATAAAGAGCTTTTCCAAATTATCTGTACTTAGGCGTGCTATATGACCAAAGTGCTGCAGTATTCTATGGAGGCATCGAGCTACGCTATACTAGACTACAAATAAAGTGATCTTATCTTCGTTGGAAAAGCACCCTTAGCATTAGATTAAGACTACATAACTCAAAGGTTCTTTGTTTTTTAGAATTTCAATTTATTTGTTACTAAGGAGCTGGGGATGATTTTGAGGCAGAAACCCAAGTTTATTGGGTTTATGTAAGTAATTGTTTGGATTATTGGGACTGAAGTTATAAATATATTTGGGTTTAACTTAACTTAATGGGTGGTGATGTCTTTAAAAGAACTTAGTTACATTTTTCAGATCAATGGTATGTAGTACGACTACTGAATTCTAGGTTGTAGGTTCCAACCCAGGAATTACTGAATACAATTGGTATCATAAACACTGCTCTCAAAATGGTAATGGAAAACATCGGAAAGAATACGGCATGTCCTACAAAAAAAATCCGAAGAAGTGTTACATCCCGCAGCAAGTCCTCGTGTATTACTGAGTTCGAGTAGTATGAACGTTATCGGACTACCACCCGTTCCTGAACGTCGTTTTATCCCTTTGCAAGACAGATAGATCTTCTGGTTTCTGACTATCCGCCAACGATACATAAATCATAGACTGAAACAATGGCTTGACGTGCTTTCCAACGTAAAAGAATCTCGGTATGTAGTGGAAAGTCAATCATCTGTAGGCACAACGCGACTGTAAGCCAACTCTCTTTGTTCAGTCCATATATAAGGATCATGGACAGCATCAGAGTTGCTTCTGGAAGGGATAATCTGCCTCCACCGATTCATATAAGTCATATCCTTTTCAAAATGATTACGTATTTAATGTTCTAGAGAACAACGCAATTGGAGGAGTGATAGGAAAGGAACAGGGATTTACCTTATTCAGAAATACTAGTAACTACGTATTTTATTATGATGTAATTATAAAGTTTAGTTGTGTAATGAATTTCATTTGATGACTTATATTGTGGGTGTGTTTTCTTATGCCGTATGTTTGACGTCATGGTTTTTTTACTTCATAATAATTGTAGGCGAAGGACAAAAACAGAAACCTTATGGTTCCGTTTATCGTTATTAGTTTATTTGGCTAATCAACAACTAAATACACTGATACAAATATATGAGATAACATTCAGTAGATTTAAGGACAAGTGTATCAATTTCTTATAAGTAAGCACATCATGTATTGCATATGAGTTGTATGATTGCTTACTTACAATTGGATGAGAACATATTTAATTAGTCTGAGCACAATTACGTCTTTAACCACAATCATAATTAGAATCAAAATTTGAAATATATGTAAACCATAATCAAAATATTGTTATTTAAAAATCAAAGAATTAAATTAAAGTCATTAAAGTTAAAACATTAAATTAAAAATAACTTAAAATTATTACTAAAATTGAAATTAATATCACAATATAAAATCATATTTACAGTTAATATAATATCAAAATAAAAATAATTAAAGGATTTACATGTTTTTGTATATATTTCTTAACTTGCTAAGTGAGTCAGATTGCACATCAATTTTGTATTTAACAATTTACATAGACGGAGACAGGAGAATTAGTACCAAGGAAAGTTCTACGAAGAGGAGGACGTAATGGGGTTATAGGAGCTTGGGGGCTTTTAGTGGGTACCCTGAATTTGAAAAATTTAAACAAGAATGAGGAATCTAATAAATCTTTGCTTTTCTCTAGGGATACCATCTTGAAATGGGAGAGTCTCTCTCTGTACGATGGTTTTGTTTTAGTTGTCTAAGAAGAGTATGCTAAATGCTACAGAAATCGTTTTTGAACCCTTTCTAATATAAGCGTGTGGGTGGCATAGTGAGGTCTCCATCCAGTGCTGCAATACTCTAGGGAGCTATGGACCAAACAATTGTAAAGCAAGATTTTAGTCTTATCGCGACGAAAGCAAGTAACGTTTCTTATAACAAACCAAAGCATTCTAGAGGCTTTTTAACGATATTTTCAATGTGAGGACAATTCAATTCAATGTTAACTGTTTATCAAATAAAACTCCAAGTCTCTCATCTGCTCCACTTCTTGCACTAAGTTGCCACTAATGTAATAAACAGATTGTGTAAATTTAGTTTTCCTAGTGAATTTCACATCGTAGTATTTTCTAGATTTAAACTCATACCATCGTCTTCACACCACTTTACTAACATCTCAATATCTCTCTGCAGTAACTCAACATCAAGATCCAATTCAATAATTCTACAAAATTTTAAATTGTCAGCATACACTCGGAGAATTTCAACTCATTGGCAAGATCGTTAACGAATAAGTTAAATAAGACTGGACCAACATGTGAACCCTGAAGGACACCAGATGCAACCTCGTAGGAGCTTGATTGGTAGCCATTGAGGGCAACAAATAAGGTACGACCATTGAGGTATGATTTAAACCAATCAAGGAGGGAGCCAGTGATGCCATATACCTTTAACTTATAAAGAAGTATATTTACGGAACGCGATCAAAGGCCCTGCTAAAATCAGTGTATATCACATCAATTTGCTTTCCAGAGTCAATGACACTTACCAATGTCTCCGTGAAAGTCACAAGGTTTGTATTTGTTGATCTGGCATTCACAAAGCCATGTTGCGGATCACTAAGATACAGATTCAAGTGAGACTGAATATTGGGACAAATCAAGGTTTCAAAAACTTTGGTAAAGATCGACAAGATTGAAATCGGTCTGTAGTTTTATCTACATGGTTTCGATCATTGCATTTATGAATTGGCACCACCTGTGCAACATTCCAACCATTTGGGAATATGCCGGTTACAAGCGATCGATTGAATATTTGCAGTAAGGGAGCTACAAGAGCCGAAGCTCACATGGAGACAAAATAAGGGGGTATACCGTCGGGCCCAGCGCATTTACGATGATCGAGAGACTTCAATTTAGTGAGCAAGGTATCAATATCGATAATTGGTGCTGTCAATGGTAAACTATTAGCTAACATATCCTGCATTTATTTTGAGTAAGGTGAATCACAAGTTACATTTTGTTTACTGTACATGGAAGGAAAATGAGCAGCAAACAGTTCTGTAATATTGATGTCATCTGAAGATGTATGTTTGTCCATCCGTATGTCACGCAGCCACTTTATTCTGAAACTACATTAGTATGGGACTACAGAGTTGAAACTGAGTAGGCATATGTATACTGTGAACCGCATTAGAATTATTGAACAAAAATACAAAGAATATAAAATTAAGGGGGCTCTCCAAACATTGACCTCAAACTAAAAAGAATAGAATAGTTTTTATTACATCATGGAGGTTATGTAAAATATTGACTTAACAAACATTACGAAGGGTAAGAGTGAAGGGCCTTGTTGATAAAGAGATGTGTTGAAGACTTACGAGTTAAGAGAGAAAGGCTTTCTCGACAAAACCCCTTTAAAAATAGGTTTACAGCGAGCGACAATCCGGCTCGAAGGACCAATTTGTTGTGGTGATTTAAGTGGGCTGTATGAATGACAGCGTCGTCATTCATACAGCCCACTTAAATTTCGAAATACTGGTTTATTTCAAAAACGATGTACAGTAAAAGTATGAACGGCGCGCGACGCGTACAATGTTCAAAGTTGTGTCGCGGTTGTGTCTTATATAGGTGCTTCCCGCACCACGCCGTGCCCCCGCTGTCGCCGTCAAGAGTGCCGCTTCCATCGACGTCATCGTTCTTAAAAAACATTCAGCAATATGCCCATGTTTCTTGTAAAACAAGGCAAACGGGAGTTACAATTAATATCCTTACCTGACATGATATGGCAGTGATACTCTCATCATTCTCTTATCTTTTTCCGAACTTAGCTGGGATCAGCTCGCAGTCTAACCCAATGCAGCTGAGAATTAATATTTTACATGGAGCGACAGCCTGTCTGACCTTCACAACCCAGTAGCTGGGTAACACGATACAAGACTGGTGTCAGATTGCCTGACTTTTGATTACCAGTAACGACTATCAAAGATGCAGAAAGACAGCCGGGACCAACGACTTCAAAACGTGCTTTCCAAGGCATGGAGAAAACTCGATATGTTAGGATCGTCACCCATCTACAGGCCGATTTTGGCAAGCGTTGCTTGACCTTGAAGATACGCCATAATCTTGAAGATAGATTTCGGGGAGTGTGCGATGGAATTACACAATCTAATTCCACGAAGCCCGTTCCATCATCGGACTACGAGACAAACGGCGAAGCGCCATCGTTACATGGTGGACATCCCACCCATACGCACAAAACGTTTTGGGAATACCTTCATTATGCGTACGGCTAAGGAGTGGAATTCCCTGCCGGAGTCTGTGTTTCCCGATAGCTACAACCTAGGAGTCTTTAAGTCAAGAGTGAATAGGTTACTCTTAGGTAAGCGTGCTCCATCTTCGACCACATCATCACTTACCATCGGGTGAGATGGTGGTCAAACGCGAACCTATTTTACATAAAAAAAAAGAAAGATAAGCCATGTGGCTGTTATTAAGAGTCGAGCTCCTTAGTGATAGTTTATTAAAAATCCTTACTAATATTATAAATGCGAAAGTAACTCTGTCTGTCTGTGTGTTACGCAATCATGCCTAAACTACCGAACCGATTTTAATGAAATTTGGTACGGACATAGTCTAGAGCCTGAGAAAGGACATAGGTTGCTATTTAATGCAACAAAAGGGCTGTAAGGGGTTGAAATAGGGGATGAAAATTTGTATGGAAATTACGTTATTTTTAAAGCTAGAAGCTTGAAACTTATTTTTTAGACTTTTGATTAGATATTAATAAATACGAAATTCAAATTATGTATGAGTTTTATTTTCAAAATAATTAGCCTAAAATGTTAAAAATGCTACCGAAAGTCACTATTCCGAGCGGACGAAGTCGTGGGCACAGCTAGTAAATATATATAAAAACAGTGGTGTCCCAGCGGTAACAGGTACGACTTATTTTTATTTATTTTATTTTATTAAGGAAAACCAACAATTGTGCATTTTGTCTTACATAGGTAAACGTACAATTCACAACGTTTCCACAAATTACAATTTCTTTTTATAATTATTATTGACTTACATACAGTATTGATAGCATATAATATTAGGACTTATTTTAAACTTATTCTATCAGGTTTTAAGTGTATCAATCAATTCTTTTTTAAATAAATTATGAGATAATGCGAATATGTCTATTTTAACAAAATATTGGTTATATATTTTGATTAATCTGTAGAGAGGCATCCGCTCACCCGCATTTGTACGACTAGAGGTCATAGCAAAGAGTGGGTAAGCGCGTGCCTCTCGTCTTATTATGGTTCTGGGCACGACTTACGAGTTGTAAGTCGTAGTTTCGAACCCAGGCAGGCACATTATTTTGTGTAATCAGCTCTCAAAACGTTGAAGAAAAGCTTTATGAGGAAACAGGCACGAGCTACGACCGAAATCTGATGACACTCGACATTCACTAACACGCATTAGGCCTAGTGGTGGATTACGGCTCACTGTCGCTCATATTATTATGATCAATTCTTTATTTTCGAACAACAATGATCCAGATAGTGCCTGTGTTGCAGTAGTCTCTATTTTCTATTTGTTTCTTTTTCTCACCTCATTTTATTTCAGCGTTACAGTAATTTGTCGAGAGACTGGTGCCTAAAGGAGGGGAGGAAATGGGCTGAAATCCTACAACGTGGGCCCAGTGCAGTTTGGTGAATATCGTGTCTTCGGATATGTCGGCTTCCTCACAACATTTTGAACGCAGTGGTGATGGTGAAAATTACACAATGTTAATGGGTTAAGGCCCACGATCTACAAGTCAAGCGTCATATTCATTATTACAATAAATAATTACTTCTATAATTATAGGTATGATGTTATTACCTTAAATAAACATTATTCATTGTGATTGTGGTCATTATACTAATAAATGAATATTTATTATATTTTTGTAGGCAGGAAGGTATGTAAATATATTAAATTAAAATGCTGTATTTGGTTGGTGCATCAATATAATTATAGTCCCATATGACATCACGAAATGGTGCGATATTGTAATGATGTCATAAGGTTAGTCAAACCTTTATAAAAATATGATCATATTTTTCGGTACGTCACAAAGTTGAAGTGTTCTGATATTTTTCACTTATATGACGACGTAGAAATAAATTATGTTGAACACATAATTATGCAAATAACTCCGGTCCGTACTTTACACCAAATAAGAATACTCTTCAAATATTACGCAAAATGTCAATACTTTGAAACAAAAAGTAATAATTAAAACAAAAAGCACGTGGCCATTATAGCAATTAAATAATAAATTACACGTGCAAATGTATGAACAGGTGTTAACGAAAATGCCTGGTAATGTTACAAAAGATATTTGACTAATTATGAGGTAATGAGTCGGTAAGTATGTGAACAATCGTTGGAGGAATGTGTACCAAATACCGCTCTGCGTGGAGCGGGATTGTCAGACTTCTACTGACTAAAAACCCACCCTGTTCCTTCAGTTGCCGGTAAGTTCCGGGGCCGCGTTATCTCCTTAAAACATTCTCACAACCCTGGCGAGTAATAATAATTACCTACTACTGGCTTTTATATCAGACTTATGTTACGACTCCGCTAGCACAATTTCTTGCGGAATCTTCGCAATTTTCCAATATGGAAGCGAAGTTACATTACAATCTTCATCGTAATGAAAACCGGTCATAAAAAGAGAAGTCATGTAAGTTACTTACATAAAAAAAGGTCATAAGCACTCGACAGTCAGCAAACGCACGTGTTGTCAAAACTTTCCTTTGCAGCACTTGTTTCTCTTTCATTAACCCAACTTTTGTTTAGTTATTGTTTCAGTCAATCGCGCGATTTGAAAGGAATTCGTTTTACAAAGACAAATTGGCGGAAAGTTTGCCGGTTAACAAGGAGTTATGCGAAATATGGTTGTGTAAGCCAGGGTTAGGGTAAACGATCGATTGTTTGATGTTATATTCATATTGAGACCTTTAATTCCGCTCAAAAGGGGTTACGAAGGCAGCAGGATGGCTTTTATTCTTTTTTCTAGGAGTTCCGAAGCATGGGCGTAACTAATTTCAAAGGCGCGCCCCCTATCAATATTGGGCCCCTTTTTAGGGTTCCATAGCCGAGTTTTAGAAATAAGCGTAACTAAGTGAAATAAACCAGCATATGATTTAACCAGTACACGGAGTTAATTTTATGATGCAGTATTGTTATGATGCCGAAGAGTTGATGGGAATAAGATAAAAACTTAGAAATTACTTTTTCTTATAGATTTTCTTTAAAGCGATTCGATCGATACTTGAGTTATACTGTTTTTCTAACGCAACCAGTTTGACTGTCAGTGCATTTTAGGGTTTGGCTACGGGAATGGAAAAAAAAACCCTCTATATTCCTCATGTCTCTCTGTCTGTTTGTCCGTCCGTTTGTCACATCCATTTTACTGCGAAACTATTAGGAATTCATATTTGAAACTTGGTAGGTATACGAGGTATACTTTACGATTTTTATACAAAAACTAAAATAATAAGAAAAGAGAGGCTCACCATATATTTTTTTTTTTAATTTTTCGCTACAACTGCAAATATAACTTCATAATTTACACAAAAACTGAAAAACTAAGTTATTTTTCGTTCTCTGCTTGCTACTACGAAACCCATCATGGACTAGTCCTACTCGCACTTGGCTAGTTTTTAATCTTACCTTCGCGGTAGATCACAGCAATAATTTGACCTTAGTGAGAGCTGGACCCTGTACTGGCTTCGGGAACTGTATGACAGAACTTAAGGCTCTTTAATTTCGATGCAGAGGTCCAGAATACAGGCTTCATTAGTGTGTAATATTTCCGCTACTGCTTATCATGGGTCATCTTATCTAGAAAGATGTTCACTACAGGCTTACAAAATATTAACAAAAAATATATATATATTTTTGTTCTTATTTCTCAAAGGCTAAACCGAAGTTACAATTACTATATAAAAAATTGAAAAGTTGAAAGTGTTTTGAAATGTTTTTTATTTATTACGGATGAGGCCACTTTTAACCTCGATCTGGCCTGATAGTAAGCGATAGATGAGGTCTACGATGTGACGAGCGAGCCCAGAAGATGCCTATTTACTCTTGCTTTAAAGGCTGAAAGGTCATAAGTGGCAGGGAACACAGAAGCCGGCAGAGAATTCCACAGCTTGGCTGTGCGCACAATAAATGTGGAGGAGAAGCGCTTGGTTCGACAAGACCGTATATCGACCAAGTGTGGATGGTATCCTGCGGTACGTCTGGTAGACCGGTAGTAAAAGGGGGATGAAGGGATTAGGTCGTGGAGCTCCTGCGCACACTCTCCGAAGTACAATCTGTAGAAGATAGACAGGCAAGCAACGTTTCGCCAGTGAGCCAGGCTGTGAAGCTTGCCTGCCAGAACCCCGTCACCTATGAGCCTCTTAGCTCTGCGTACTAATTGCACAAATTGCGTGTGACGTCATTTGCTTGTGATTTTGCGTGAAATAATTAAATGTATGAGCTTGTGACTTCTCTATTTTTTATTAAATTATAATAATAGTATATTTATAGTTCTTATTAAAGTCGTAAACAAGGTTAAAAAAGTAAGTAATAAGATATTAATCGTCTGTTTAGCTTTATCCCAACTATGTTAGGGTTAGCTTCCAGGCTAACTGGATGGAGCTGAGTACTAGTGTTTTACATGAAGCGTCTGCCTATCTGACCTCTACAACCCAGTAACTGGGTAACACAATACCCCTTGACCAGATCAGTGTCAGATTTGCTGGCTACTAACTGCCCATAACAACTGTGACAGATGTAAAAATTGTGACCAACAATTTTTTTTTATTTTTTTTTTATTGAATATAGGTTCGCGTTTGACCACTATCTCACCTGATAGTAAGTGATGATGTGATCGAAGATGGAGCACGCTTACCTAAAAACAACCTATTCACTCTGGATTTAAAGACTCCTAGTTTGTAGCTGTAAGGAAACACAGACTCCGGCAGGGAATTCCACTCCTTAGCAGTAAGCACAATGAAGGTATTCCCGAAACGTTTTGTGCGTATGGGTGGGATGTCCACCATGTAACGACGGCGCTTCGCCGTTTGTCTCGTAGTCCGATGATGGAACGGGCTCGGCGGAATTAGATTGTGTAATTCCATCGCACACTCCCCGAAATGTAACCTAATTTAACGAACTTTCCAAGGCACAGGGTTCTCACACCCTCCAGCCGGGGTTGCGAGAATGTTCTAACGAGATTGGAATTCCCTGCCGGAGTCTGTGTTTCCCAATAGCTATAACCTAGAAGTCTTTAAGTCAAGAGTGAATAGGTTACTTTTAGGTAAGCGTGCTCAATCTTCGACCACATCATCACTTACCATCAGGTGAGATAGTGGTCAAACGCGAACATATTTTCAATAAAAAAAAAGATACTGCGGCCCCGGAACTTAAGGGCAGCTGAAGGAACAGGGTGGGTTTTTAGTCAGTAGAAGTCTGACACTCCCTTCCGATTAACTCAGAGCGGGGGAAGTCATACGATGATTTTCCCAACCAGAAAAAAGGAGTTCTCACACCGCGATTCATCCGGTCACTAGATCAGCGAACAAAAAGAAAATATTTTTGATATAAATAAGTTAATTGTATGTGCATTAAAAACTGACTAGATGCATATTTCTATAGTTTCTATCCAAAACCCAGCCTACCAACATAACAGCACTAAGTTTTTCCACCTCTGTACAGTAAGTAAGCTCCACTTACTAGTTGTAATGAACGCAGCGGTAACGCAACGTCTGTTGCAACCACGCAAGGTTGTTCACTTGCGACATCCCTCGTGAATGCATCGTAAGGACCTTGCACATGCGCTGGTTTACCGTTGCGGTTTCTTTTATTTCAAGTTTTATTTATTTGTACTTTTAAGCCTATATAAGTTTTTAAGCTAACATGGTCACTAACAGTATCATTAGAACTTAAAAGTCAAACTCAAAAGTTGTTTATTGTGAGAGTGTGGTTACAGGGTTGTTATTAGTTTATTGTGTACGATCGCACTGCTCCACCATATTAGGCATACAATATTTGGAAACAAAAATACTATAACATATTAATTCAATTTACAACTAAATAAAAATAACATTCCAATTAGCATTAATCAATTATTGTATAATTTTGCATCAAAACATAAAAATAATGGCACTATCTGGTCTCAAATCTGTTGGACAAAAATTCATGCACGGTATAATATGGCGTGTTTACTAATAGATTAAATAATTGTTTTTTAAACAGTTTAATATTTTCAATTTCCCTTATTTGTTTTGGAATCTTATTATAAATTCTTGAAGCCATTCCAAAGAAACTTTTAGACAGTAGGGCTGTTTTTGAGGGCATCGTATTTGCTATTTTGTCGGCATATCGACGGGAGTATAGGTTACTAAACTTTTCCTTATTGTTTTTTTTTAGTTTTTTTAAAGGGGTATTTACCATGTGTTTTTATGAGTTCATCCATGATCGTGGCGCTTGCAACATTGCCGAAATATCGGAAACTCGAAACAATAAATACACATGGTACTTATCCCGTTTTAAGTACTAATGATACTGTTAGTTACCATAAATAATCTGTTAACGTCTAATATTACCTATAGAAATATTTTAAAAAACGGTGTACAGAAATGTTACACGTAAGCCTTCTTAGTGCTAAATAATAGGGTTTAAAGTATGAAAATGCCGTTTTGTAGTACTTTTTTCGATATATGATTCGTTCCGACCATTTCCATATCAATACAAGTCTCCTTATCTTTAATAGTGAAATAATTTATTTTTATTATTCTGTTGAATATTATAAGCTCTCTATTGGTTTTGTAAGTATTCATGAAAACACTGCTCATTGCATTGTATATGGTGAGTAATAAGTAGGTTTAAGTTAAGTTTAAAAAAGTTGGTTTATTATTAATACACAAACTTTATTTAAATCAACTTCAATTGAGGTATTTGTAAAAATATATCATGCTGGAACTCTTAGTGCAGTTTTCTTCGACGTAATCAAAGGAAATTAATCGCAGTGTGTATGCTCCTTTATGTTACCACAAACTTACGCTTGCATTTCTGAAATTTCATATCAAGCCTTGTAACTTAAAAAATAAGGTTCAAAGTTGGTTAATTTTCTGGTTTTGTGAAGAAGTCACTGGTTTTGTATAGTTTTAGTTAGCAATTTTATTAAGTAGCCCGTTTGATTAGAGAGACAGATTACAGAAAAGATATATTTATGTCCAATTTAATAGTTATAACGTTACTAAAACGTAACCTGTTTATTCGATATCGAAATTTGTTCTTAATCTAGATTTAGATTCAATGCTTTGAGTAGGTGTAGGGCATGATGTTACGCAATGTTATCACTTTAAACAGCAAAGTAAATGTTATTGTATTGTTTAGTCTGCTGTTGCCCGCAATATCAAACTCGTGGAAATTACACACATTTTCTTGTTATTAAAATTTCAAACTTAAATCTATTTCTCCGCCAAATCTCATCCAGATCAGTTAAACCAATCTAGCGTGAGCAAGTTACAACCATCCGTACATTCATCCGTCCCTACAACTGAATTCAAAATAAAGAATATTTTTTATCGTATCTCAAAAGTCAGACAGTCCTAGCAAGTAATTTAAAATACTTATAATGTGGCAGACTCGCTACTTCCCTTGTTATGACTATATTGAAACTAGGTATAACCTTAATTTATATTGTTTTCAATTTCGTATTTAATAATAATATTCATATAGATTACTAGCTTGTGCCAGCGGCTTCGCCCGCGTGGGACGTTTTTCCCGTGTAAATCCCGATCCCGTGGGAATTTCGCAAAATCCTTTCTTAGCGGATGCCTACGTCATAAAATCTACCTGCATACCAAATTTCAGCCCGATCCGTCCAGTGGTTTGGGCTGTGCGTTGATAGATCACTATGTCAGTCAGTCCGTCAGTCAGTCACCTTTGAGTTATATATATTTAGATAGACGTATTTTTTTCTGGTTGGGAATATCATCGAATGACTTCTCCCGCTCTGGGTGGAGCGGAAGGGTTAGTCAGACTGGTACTGACTAAAAACCCACCCTGTTCCTTCAGCTGCGCTTAACGTCCGGGGCCGCGATATCTCGTTAGAACATTCCCGCAACCCCGGCAGGTAATGGCCTGATGGGGCCCCGTCACTGGTGCTGACAGCTCTTTGAGGCGCGCGTGGAACATGACGCACCGCCGACCCGGGCCTGGTCCTTACCGGACGGTGAGCTACCCCTGCTCACCGTCCGCTAGCCCGCGCCTACGGTGTATACAACGTGTAATTTAAAGGGTATATACAATTATACATACCAAGTGCACGGCTTCTTTGGATGATAACAAACGATATGGCAAGGGTTTTGTAATTCTATGTCAACACGTGTGGAACTTATTAGAAATTTCAATACATTGATACCAGAGACCGAAATTTTCAAATTAAGAAGAACGAACAGAATTATCATGTTATTGGCAAGTGACGTGAAAGTTATTGACCCTTGTAGTGCTGTGACACGTTTGTTATGATTGATATTCAAGAAAAATATGAAACCGATAGTTTGGTATCAATTCTTTGAGTCACTTATTTTTAGCTGAAACTGTGCATAGAGACTCCATACCAGATGTTGTCTTCAGCCCTTTTGAATAGATATGGGGTTTCCGTTACACGTTGTAGACGTGACTTCATGTTATTACAGCCAAAATACTTGCAACGGATCTGGGAAGGAGATGCTCGTGACCTAATAAATATAGTCGCACTGGTAGATCTTCAAGGTAAAGCAACGCTTGCCGAGGTCGCTTTGACCATCTTGACATATCGAGATTCTTCCGTGTCTCTAAAAGTACGATAAGCTATTGGTTCCGATTTCCGTCAATTGTACATCTTTCACAGTCGTTACGGGAAGTCAGAAGCCAGAAATTCTAACACCAGTCATAAATGATAAATGATCTTCATTTTGCAAACCAAAATATACAACGTGTAACGGAAACCCCATGTCTATCCAAAAGGACTGAAGACAATATCTGGTATGGAGTCTCTATGCACAGTTTCAAGTCAAAATGAGTGACTCAAAGAATTGATAACAAATTATCGGTTTCACATGTTTCTTGAATACCATACATAACAAATGTGTCACAGCACTACGAGGGTCAATAACTTTCCACGTTACTTGCCAATAACACGAATATTCTTTTGGTTCTTCTTAATTTTAAAAATTCAGTTTCTGGTATCAGTGTATTGGAATTTGTAATAAGTTCTACACACGTAGACTTAGGGTTACAAAACCCGTGCACTATCGTTTGTTATCATTCAAAGAAGCCATGCACTTGGTATGTATGTATATACCCTTTAAATTACACGTTGTATACAGGCGAAAATTAAATAAATGGTAGGGCATCGAAAAATTCGTCAACATCGCTATCAATGGGTAAAGTACCCAGAACACTAGCCGCATTGCCACGTTGAATGGCAATGCAGATTCTCTGTCCAAAGAAAAGGCCAGCCCTCTAGTCAGCTGTGGAGTCGACTAATCGTTTGCCGATGTCACGAAAGAGTCAATGCGCACTCGGACCTCATGGTCCTAACATTTCAACTCCAAACGGCTCAAAAAAACTATTGGCTTTTGCAAACTGGTTATTAAATAACACTTTACACGTCATTTTTTTGTAGACTAGATGAGGCTGGTGTTTCCTAACTGACTACTTTGAGAAGAAACACCGAAACAAGTTCAAGGGTCCGTGTCTTTTAATGCCCATACAATCTATACTGGTTAAAAATATATGGGAACCTTGTAGGTTACCGTCTGAGGCGATCTTTTGAGGAAAGATGCTCACAGATTTGAGTGGGCCTGTCCATACATTGCAAGCATTTGTCAGATGACGGCTCAACTTAAAACAAGGAGTTTAACGATTTGACGAACAATACCAAAGTAAGGACGTTTCGTTAGGCCGCAAAAAGCACTGAAACTGTCAGACAATCATGTTTAACTCAAATAAAACAACCTACATAGTTCACATATTCACAATAGTTTATGAGGATAATGTAGATTAGTCTGAAGTGGCCTTTTGAGGAGAGAACCACACAGATTTGAGTAGACCCGTCCTGTCAGTGCAAGCCTTTGTCAGTCAGTCTGTAAGCTCAAATTTGGACTACACTCTTGCCACGGGTTATCGTGTTGCTACTAAGGTGTGGAAATCAGATAGAAAGTCATCCCATATAAAACACTAGCTTCTACCCGTGACTTCGTACGCGTAGGAAGGTTTTCCCGCGCAAATCCCGATCCCGTGGGAATATCGGGATAAAAAGTAGCCTATGTGTTATTCCAAAATATCAACTACCTACTTACCAAATTTCATTCAGATCTATTCAGTAGTTTTTGTGTGAAAGAGTAACAAACATCCATCCATCCTCACAAACTTTCGCATTTATAATATTAAGTATTAGTAAGAAAGTAAGAAGTAAGATTAATACCCAACTGCTTCCAGTTAGACTGGAAGCTAACCCCGATGTTGTTGGGAAAAGTCTAAGCAGATACTAACAAGTACGAAATGATATTTTTGGCCTGTTTTTATGAGCAACAGAGTCTAATTAGAAACCGCGGCACTCAATAAGGGCCAGCTCAACCGTCAAGCATTGCACCAAGAAACAAATTTATTCAAACAAAAATAAACAGCTGTCCTTGAATAAACTTTCCGGTGTAAAACTATCGAAATCGATAATGTAATCGATATGAAATCGAGTTGATCGTCTCGAAAATTTACAATCGATTTTGTAATACTATGGTCGTTAGGTAGATTCGCGTGTTAAGGAGTTGAGTCATCGGAGGCATTGTTGACTAAGATGTTGGATTACATTGTTCTTACAAGGCTACCTAAAGAGTGGCTGAAGAGACCTTTTCTTGATTGTGCGCTAGATACAGTGAACATTTGAGAAATGATATACTTACATAAAACAAAATGCCCAAGCCCGTTCCATTATCCGACGAACGGTGATACGCCATCGTTACGTTGCGGACATCACACCCATACGTACAAAACGTTTTGGGAATACTTTCATTGTGAGTACAGCTAAGGAGTGGAATTCACTGCCGGAGTGTGTTTCCTGATAGCTATAACTTGGCGTATTTAAGTCAAGAGATAAAAATTACTTCTGAGTAAGCATGCTTCATCTTCGATCATGCCATCACGTGGGATGTTATAAATTTATAAATAAATAGATGATGTTCAAACGTGAGCCTATCAACAATAAAAAATAAAACGGTGAAGGAGATCGAAAATTAGAAGAATTCCGACATCATCCATCCATTACCATCCATCCATCCATCGTGGATTACGGCCCATTTCCTCTTATAGAGATGAAGCTTGTGTCCCGGCCGTTTTAGGGTCTTTTTTACAAGTTTTTTCTTAAACTGATGAAAGGGTCATACGAATCTGTGGCCCAATTATTACGGTCCCGGCATACGATTTGTAGGTCGTGTGTTCAAAACAAGGCTAACACATTACTTTATACTAGTAGATCACCCAGTGGTCGAATTCGCCCGTAATTTATTTAAATTATATTTTATTGTGTAATTGTTTCGTATTTATAGTACCCGTCGGTTATTGTAAAAATATTAGCTTTATGCACTCCTTTTCCATAATAAACTCTAACTAAGTATACCAAATTTCATATTACTTCGTCCGCGTAGTTTTCTAAAAAAGAAGTACAAAGTTTTTGCATCATTTTACTAATAAAAATACAGATAATTCAAATCGTTTTCAGTATTCTCAAAACGGTGTATGAAAACATTGAACTGATGAACACTAGCACACACACATACACACACACAAACACACACTCACACACACATACACACACCTTTGTTAAATATATTTAATTCTAAGCTTTCTTAAACTCGTCTATTTTATTTTATTGTTATTACTATTTAAGCTCTTCCAGCATCATTTAATTTAATTCATTTTGTATTTTTTTTCTTTCTCATGTTATTGACATAAAAATGTGACTTATTGTCATGAGGAACAAACTGGCTCCTGTAATACAGTTAATACTAGCGCAGGAGCTAGGAAATTTTTGAATGTATTACAAAAACTGTCAATAAATGAGTATGATCATGAAGACGTGTGGCATCCACCTATTCGCTTTGAACCCGCGTGTTAGAGGACATTCTCTCTCATAGAGAAGGTTCCAGTGGAAAATTAATAGGCTGATTATAGTGTCATAGACATAAAATACCTGAAGAGCTAGTTTTGTAAGGTTGACCTTGTAAGCCATGTTTGAAGAATGCCATGTTAAGAAGTAAAAATGCAATTACCTACACTTAGTCTGTTTATTTTCTAGCGAAAGACGATTTTATTTTTTCTACTGAATAAAAACGGACCCTGTTTCTTCAGCTGCCTTTGCGTACCAGGGTCGTCATATCTCGTCACAATATTTCCGCAGCCCCAGAGGTTGAATAACATGACTTTTGTTTTTGACTTGGTTTCATTAATTTATGACGAAATACGATTTTTGCCAATTTTTGATCCCCTTTTCCTCTATTTCAGAAGAAATAAGATGTCCCCTGTCTCCCCTAAATCGTGTTACGTAACAAATGCATGGACCCTTTTACGTGTATGTTGATAAAAGTATTAAAAGAAATCCGTCAAATCACGGACACTAATAACTAATCTAAAATAAACTATAAAAGAACTAGCATTTATTTGCACCAATTATATCATATCATAACATCAGCAAAAAATATATTAAACTTTAAATACCAATATCAACATCAAATTATCTAACACTAAATTACAAAACCACATATTAATAGAACATAATCAACACAATAATGTTCCACAACTCATTGCAAAACTTGATGTAATTGCCAAGTGTAAAATTAGCGAAATATTTCGCTAATAGCAACACTGTCGTAACCATAGTTCCGCAGATATGTCAACACAAACATACATACATATACTATTACTTAATGTAAGCTAAATATACATATAAGTGTTATGTTTTATACGACCAATGGAAGTGCGGATTTTGATGATTATTTAATTCTTTATTCCCAACTACATAGATATATAAAGTCATAAAGATTAAATAAAAAAAAAAACATTTAGGGCTCTAGAGAGAGGAACTTCCTAACAATACGCGGAGTGTCCAGAAGTACCGCTTTCTGACGCAAGCCCTTGATCCAGCTACCTAACGAGAGCCTCCTAAGGTGTTGGTCGAAGCTCTTGGCTATTAAGCCATTGGCTGAGACAACTATCGGTACAATGATTTCCGAGTTCACATCCCACATGTCGACAATTTCGGGCGCGTGCTCGTCAAGATACTTGATTTACTTATTTTTTTTATGTTTTTTTTGTTATTTTTTTATTATAAGATTGTTGTCTTTAGAATGATGCACCCTATACCCCCGTATTAGTTAAAAACTGTTTCACGAGTTTATTTTAATGTAATGTAATCGTTTTTATTGTAATGCTAATTTGCTCATTTTGTGTGTTAAGGTCTGATGTAATAGAATATACTTTTTGCAATATTATGATATTTTTATTCTTCTTGATGATATCGTTATTTTTTATGGCTCAATACTTGGTCAATTTTATTGCATTTGCAGCGACAATGCTTAAATGGCAGTGACGTAGAGGGCAAGGAGGAGGAGTAAGAAATCATAATAACTTCAAAGGTATGAAACTCTCTGCCGGCTTCTGTGTTCCTCACCACAAATTATGACCCTTCAACCTTTGAAAGCAACAGTGAACAGGCATCTTCTGGGCTCACTCGTTCTATCGTAGACCTCATCCATTGCTTACAATCAAGCGAAAACAAATATAACGACCTAACTTAATACCTATATAACTTAATATATAACGTAATACCTATGTCAAAATCAAACACACACACACACACCATATTACACACACATACATACCACAAACAAACTCCCACACGCACATCATCACACCACCTCACACACACCATACACACACAAATAAGAATACTGTTTATATCTAAGATAGTCTATAAATTTATATTGCTGTAGAAGAGCGGAGTCTCCTAACAGGCATTACTTGCTTAAAAAGAGGCTCCAATCACCAAATAATTTCAAACTTCTTGGTTATAAAGCAAATATTTTGTATTTGTATTTCATGGTTTTCCTTTCGCTCAAGGGTTATTCCACAGGGTTATTACACGTTACGATTTCCGACGAAGGCTTTAACACTTATTGAGAATAATATACAATACCATCACACACCCTTAAATAGAAATGACACTTTATTGTTGTAATTATGACCACAATAAACACTTTTTTTCCAGTGGCTTAATGTCGGTTAAGTCAGGCGTGGATTGGTGACTAGGTATTGAAATTCCTCGGTGCCTCGAGTGAGACGTCTAACCAGTGGTGTCAGCTGTCATTTGAACATACTTGACAGTCGTCATACGTGTAAGATATCATAATATTTATCTATAATATTATATTTTACAAAATTTATATTGAATAACACAAACTATTCATAATATAACAGTGGTCAGAGGAGAATAATTTTATGTTTCATACTTTTTAGTCCACAGTGTTCAGAAAAAGATTAAAAAAAAATAGGAATTCGGGGATTTGCAATTGTATAGAATACAAGCGTCTTTTTTTCACTCTCTCTCTCTGTATCTTAGCTAACCTGCCTGTATTATTATATCTATAATTATAATAAAAATGAATCGCTAAATGTGTTGCTAAGCGCAAAACACGAAAACGGCTGGACCGATCTGGCTGATTCATTTTTGTTGTGTTCGGTTCTGTGAGAAGGTTCTCATGAAAAAAAAAAAAATTTTAGGTCTCAAGGGTAGGGATAGGGTAGGGTAGAGGTAGGGTAGGGTACGGTACGGTAGGGTAGGGTAGGGGTAGTGTAGGGTTTGGGTAGGGTAGGGGTAGAGTTAGGTATGGGTAGGGGGTATCGGTAGAAGAGGGGAAGTGGTATCGGTTGGGTAGGGGTAGGATACCACGCGAACGAAGTCGTGGCGGGTCAGCTAGTTGTATATAGATTAGTGAAAACTTGTAATTGGCCATATTGTATTTATGATCCTTATTATTTTCTTTGTCTAGCTGTAAGTGTTCCCAAACATAATAAAATAAATACACACAAAAATAAGAATCACTAGGTACCACTCACGTCAGCCGTTTCAGTATTGTAAAAGTCATCGTGTATCAAAGTATTCAAACGCACACTATTCTAGTGAACAAACTCGAGACCTTCCGGAGCTATTTCAACACATAGTTAGTTGACCTGTTGCATTTCCACCGCGCGCAAGAAATGACTGCCGACGCCGCCGGGAGGCGGTTTCGACATGTTCTATAATCTAATAATGTTTTGTGTGAAATATTTCGAGTTAATTACCTTTTTGTGTAGTCTTGAAGCTTAATGAAAGTAATAGCATATTGTCTTCATGGAGGACGACTTTTTTATGACTTTGATGAAGATAGTGGTGTGACCTTGGACTCTATTTAAAAGTTTATTTACTGGCAAATGCTGACGGAGTAGCCAGAAAATCTGACACTGGTCTTTACTGGTTAAAAATTTTACGTTTTATGATTTTTATAATTATGTTGGAGCCGTTTGATGGTGAAACATTAGTAGCATAAGGAGCATTCATACAGATTTTGTGAAATTAATAAGCGGTTAGAAGTCTCTTAATGTGATTAGAGGGCTGGATCTTCGGTAATGGACGATTTTATCGGGAATTTTGTTTTATCCCTTCTGAAACCTTCCCTTTTACCTCGCCATCTGAAAAAGGGCTGTTAAAATTACTGTAACAGCCCTTTTTCAGGTGGGAAATCATCAAACGAAGGAATCATTTGATGATTTTCCCACTCTGGGTGGAAAGAAAGGAAGTATCAGACTGATGTTTATTTATTTTATTTATTTATTTATTTTACACACACAAGTTATGACAATACAGACAGTAAATACAATGCACAAAGTAACAGACCACAAAACACTTAGCAATGGGCCCCAAACTAGGCACAGCCTGTATCTTGGTGGCCCAAGATACAGGCTGACTAAAACCCCGCCCTATTTTCTGTTGTTCCGGGGCCGCGATATCTAGTTGAACATTCCCGCAACCCCGGCAGGCATTGGCTCTATCATTGATGACTGCTCTTTCAGGTGCGCGTAGAACACGACGCGCCGTCCTCGCTGAGGGTATTGTAACAATCTTTACTAATATTACAAAGCGGAAAAGTTTGTTTGTTTGAACACGCTTATCTTCAAAAGTACTGGGTGGATTTGAATGAAATATTATATGGAAGCAGCTTGAAGCTTGAGAAAGGCTATAGGCTACTTTTACCCTACTTTAAAAAAGGAGGTTATGTTTTATCGTGATAAACGCGTGACTGCTAGTCTGCTTATAAAATTATTGAGTTTTTTGTAGACAGTTCTTTCCTATTTTTGACCCAGAGACCAAAACTCCGTCTCAATTATAAAGATATCAATGAACAAATAATACTTCATAACATTATGCGCTTACTTATATATCAAGAAAATAGCAATAAAATCTCTTAAGTATTTTATATTTTTCTATCTGAAGTTCTAGCATATACTACTACACATTTCTTTAAATCCTGTACTTATGAAGCCTCTAACGTTATATCTAATCCCGCCCCAGTCTTAGAAACCGGCTGCGAATATGGGTTACTGAGCCAACGGAACCTGTTCTTGGACTGCGCTCGCGCAATAGCTAAATCTAAACGCTGGTGGCCGTGGACTATGGTTTGTTTAGAGTAGCTGGGAATAGAGGTAGACTTTTTTAAGGCGTTTTTGTTGAGGATTAGATATTTGTGTCTTTTTTTGAGAGAAGGTCTTTGTCTCGAGTTAATGATAAATAATAAAAGCCCGTTCCATCATTGAACTCAATTCTGATCCGTACATCGAGGCTAAGGTTCAAAGTACTAGCAGCAAAAAATTTGGGAATCCTAGCAAAGGTGAGACGATACTTCACACCGGAACAGTCACTCAATTTATATCAAGCCCAGGTTCGGTCGTGTATGGAGTACTGCTCTTATCTTTGGGATGGATCTGCCAAATACCAACCAGACGCGCTTGAGTCTATCGAGAAACGGGCCAAGAGACTCATTGGCAACGATGCTCCAGAGCCTTGAACATCGACGAGTTGCAAGTCTATCGGTTTTCTATCGGTTACATTTCGGGGAGTGTGCGATGGAATTACACAATCTAATTCCGCCAAGCCCGTTCCATCATCGGACTACAAGACAGACGGCGATGCGCCATCGTTACATGGTGGACATCCCACCCATACGCACTAAACATTTTGGGAATACTTTCATTGTGCGTACGGCTAAGGAGTGAAATTCCCTATCGGAGTCTGTGTTTTCTGATAGCTATAACCTGGGAGTCTTAAAGTAAAAAAATAGATTACTTCTAGGCAAGCGTGCTAATCTTCAACTACATTATCGCTTAACATCAAATGCGAGCCTATTAACAAAAAAAGTACTTTGCCTCGTGTTTATATTAGGTAGGTAGTAAAGGCGTTTTTATTGGTTGTTAACCCGGGCTTCACTATTAGCCATTTAGAACAGAGCAATGGTGACTGCTGGTTACAGGGTTCAAACCAAGGCAGGCAACAAAAAAACTACACAATTTAATTGTGTAATTTTTATCATCACAACTACTTTCAAAATGTTGAAAGAAAATATTCAAGACACACATTCAAGGTCCTTGAGATCATCGGAAAATTTAGAGTTAAGTATCTGTATGCATTCCACTTCTTTCTTCGATAAGTCTTTCACTATACAAGCGGCCCGCTTGTGGAATGCATTACCCATAGATGTGAGGCGTGCTCAAACATTATCTACGTTCAAAAAACTTTTTAACAAAAAATTAAACCGACTCCCAAAAAACACTGCAAAGTGAAAAATAACTTTAATTTCGGTAGTCGGTGTCTTTAGTTTTGTTTTTTCGTTTTTGGCACCGACTTCCGAAATTAAAGTTATTTTTCACTTTGCAGTGTTTTTTGGGAGTCGGTTTAATTTTTTGTTAAAAAGTTTTTTTTCACTCTTTTTAGTTGGATGATTTTTAATTTACCTAGTTACAAGAGCCTAAATGTCAACTACTTATAACCTTTTACAAAATATTGCTTTTCCCAATGCTGGGCCGTTAATTGTTGAGGAGTTCTCCTGGTACTTCACCATCAGCTCTACATCACCATATGCATTGTGACGAGCATAAAGTGCTTAACATCCATATTCAAGTAATCGAATCGCAATCCACTTAATACTTATTATTGAGTAGTTTCGGCGGCCATCTGTGGTCTTCATCATCAGTTCCACTTCCCCAAATGGTACTTTTTGAGAGCAACTGCACAAGTTACTATAAGAAATACCCAAAACGCCATAGGTGTGCCTATAATATTTGAAGAGTTCCCTCGATTTCTCCAGGATCCCATCATCAGATCCTGACTTTGGTGATAGTGGTACCAATTTCGAAGTATACCCATTCGAACAAAAAAAGAATTTTCCAAATCGGTTCAGCCGTCTTCGAGTACTCGATGATCATACATAAAAAAAAAAAAAAAATAAAAAAAAAAATATACGCGTCGAATTGATAACCTCCTCTTTTGGTCGTCGGTTGAAAAGAATGGTAAAGGAGCATTACCTCTCACTATAATTTTATTTTCCCTTCTTTCTCTATTATGAATTTGATATGTATTAGTATATATTTATATATTATATATTTTTTTGGTATGTTTTTCTATATTATGATGTTTGGTTAGTATGATGTTGTACACTGACAGCCCTAAATCTATCTCTTATAATTCTGTCCATCCAAAGGTTGTCTGTAAGAGATTGCCCTGTGCGATAAGACCGCCCATTGTACGTCATATTATTTGTTATATTTTTTATAAACAAATAGATTATAACTAAAATTCACTGAAATTTAACTTTCTTTCACCAAGTATTTTTATTCTTTTGGTTAGTTGAACTTCTTCATCGTCACTTATTTCTCCATGTTCACATATATTTATTTTTGGAAATTTTGATAACCATATAAAATCTTGTTCTATGTTTTCTTTTTGTCCTTCTTCGTTCTCGTTTTCTTCATTTTTCTGTTCAATCTGTTTTGCTTTCCTTAGTTCTATTTCCTTCTCTTTGTCGTTTTCTTCTTTCTCTTGTATATTATCTTAACTCTATTTCTCTATCTCAACTGGTGGCTTCACCCGTACGAAGAGAAACCGGTTCATATCGGCTCAAGCCAGGCCTCGCTCAGACGAAGTGCACACACGCGCCTAGCTTGTAGTAGTGTACCTATCATAGCGCAGTTGTACGACTTACCCTCTGTCTGTTTACTCTGTGCTATCTACTTTTATGCGTGGTAAGTAAAGCGATAGTTTATAATGAAATCTATACTATATATAATATAATATATAATCTATACTAATATTATAAAGCGGAAAAGTTTGTTAGTTTGTTTGTTTGTTTGCTTGAACGCGCTAATCTTCGAAAGTAATGGATGGATTTGGATGCAATTTGGTATGGAAGTAGCTTGATGCTTGAGGAAGGTTATAGGCTACTAGTTTTATTATTTTTATCCTTAAGTGTATTGTAAGGTGTACAATAAAGTATATAATAATAATAATAATCTTGGGGAAAAGGAAAATGTACTAGGAGCGATATCCAGCTCGTATTGGGCCCCCGTGGTGAATTATGGTCCATTCCTATTCATAGCGAGGATTCCTGTGTCCTACCAGTAGGAACTCTATATATGATTAATGTTAGACAACAATTAGTCTACTTATACAATTCTGATAAAAATATGTAATGAATGCTTTTGAATTAATAATAGATATAATTAATGACTATGGATTAAAGTAATATAGTGTAATATGTAGGGTTCTTTCTAAAAGTAGTGATATAGAATTGTGTAAATTGTATTGCGTAAGTTCCGATCCTGCGGGAATTCCGAAATAAAAAGTAAGCTTATGTGTTATCCTAGGATGTTAACTATCTACATACCAAATTTCAATAAAATCCATCCAGGAGGTCCAGAAATTAGCGGGTACAAACAGACAAACAGACAGATTTTTTTTTATTTTTTTTCCTTGTTACCGTTTCTTAACCCACCTCAATTATTATTTTTGTATAAAATTTAAATGTACAGACACACTTTTTACTGTTTTATTATATGTATATTGAATAAATATATAGATAGTACGTAGGTATAAGTGCTAATAAATATTTACACGATACCAAAACACAAACAAACTTTAAAAAAGCCACCGTTTGTGTGTCTTTCTGTTTGTATAGGCTAATCTCTAGAATGTCTGAGCTGATTTCAATCCTCTCACGGGAACGGATTTGCAGGTACAGGTAGTCAAATAGATATGCCCATTCAACCCTTATCGTTTCTACTGCCAATAGCCCCTGTCCATTGCCAGTGCAGTCTACTAAAGTCCAAATCAATTTTACCTGTAATAATTTTTTCAACATGAGTACGATGTCCTAAGTTGCATCCTCATTAGCTGATGTGGACACAAGTTATTGACCTCAGCCCAAATGCTAGAGACTACGTTTAATCAATGGTATGCTATTGCATTAGAGTAAGCCTTAGGACACATGGGCTGTTAGAAAATTATCGACATTATTCGATAATTAATTTCAATGTTTTTTTGTAGTTCGTTTTTAGTGGACAGTTCGTTAATACTAATCTATATTTAGATTTATTATGATTAAAAATTCCCAATTTTTTATTCACTTTATTGTAGAGAAGAACCTGTCTTGGATTTAAAGCTGCTACATATTCCATACTGCCTCCTCGTGGTTAATTTTGAAAGATTGAAAGACGATGGATCTGAGTGTTGCCGCAAATTAGTAAAGTCTTACATTTAAGACCTCGGCTTCCTGATACAGTGCAGCAGTGGGGAAGAGTATAAATGACAATTGACAGTTCTATCGGATATGACAGAACTGTATATGTGTGCCATCAAATGTTCATTTAAATAGTTAGTCAGTAACTTTAAGAAGAGTCAAAGGCCCAAAGGCTAAGGTGTCAGACTTACCCACCACTTTACCTTCGAACCCCACACACTATTGCCGTAAACCAAGTGTCTGGAGTCACAAGCTTTAGCATTAGCTTAGTTGAAGGGGTTAACAAGTTTGCTAGTAATGTGAATTCTACCCACATTACTAATGCTCTAAAACCAATTGACTGCTCGTTGGTTAGAGGGTGTTACATTTCGAAAGCAACGTCGCTTCAATTATTCTCGCCCTTGGCCCACACTCGTCCATTTTCACTATAGCCTGAGATAGGTGATATTTTGAAAAGTGCTAAGTTAATTGACATTGACGTTTACTTTTGTCTTGAACCAATAGATGGTTCTTGCGGAATGTTTAATGTGTACAGGGTGATTTTAAATCAGAAAAAGAAAATACTTTTAAAGGTCACGCAAAAAAAAAAAAACAAAAAAACATTTTTGCAAAAAAATAAAACCGACTTCCATATCAAAACACTACAAAGCCAAAAATAATTTTAATTTCGGTAGTCGGTGTTATTGGTTTTGTATTTTCTTTTTTTTCACACCGCCTTTATTATTTAGTATTGTTATTTTCGCGCTTTTTAGTGGGTCAATTTGTAATTAATCTGGTTATAAAAGCCAAAATGTCAACTACAAAAAACTAAAAACGCGCGAACAAAAAACACAATGCAGAGTAAACGAAACGATCATCAATGTAAATATCTTTTTTAGACTATTGTTGATTTTTCAGAAACGGGTTCTCCGATTTCGATAAAATTTTCATGGGACCATTTGGGAAGTATACCCTTTCCAACAAAAAAGAATTTTTCAAATCGGTTGGCAAGCGACGGAGTTATGCCCGACCAAAATTAAAAAAAAAAAAAAAAACCAAACAAACATCCGAATTGAGAACCTCCTCCTTTTTCAGAAGTCGGTTAAAAAATAAGTACAAAATGTTTCTATTTTAAAAACATCATAAAGAGTGAATGAATACAATGAATCGTTGATTTGATCGCACAATTTTATTTCTCAACATTCTTCATCTTTTTTAATTTGAAATAGTTTTCGCTGATGTGTGGGGCCTTATTTAACAAAAGATTATTATTTTCTTTTTGTTTTAAAGAAGAGTAAACGTAATGTTTTGTTGTCCTCATAGTTTATTTTCGTTTATTTGAATAGATTTCTTTATATGGTTGTCTTAAGTTAATATTTAATTTAATATAGGTTTAATAAAATCGTGGTATGAAAACAATAGAAGAGGCTGAAAATGGGTGTTTTATAGATATGATTATTTTTCAGTAATTTTGTTGATCGATTTTTGTAAACCTTTTTTTTTCAACAATAACTGCGCCTAGCAAATAGTGAAATCTAACCAACCTGTATACAAAACAATTCGGTATACTTTGACATTCCCCGTTTCGAAAAGTATTTCGTATTTGATCAGTGTGGTCACGGCCTAATGTCCGATGTTGCAAGCTATCCCGGGTGACAAGTTGCCACATATTGCCTTATGTACGCTTATGTACACACTTGCATATTAGTGAATGTAATATTAGGTAAATGGATGTTTTTGTTGATGATTCTGTGTAACTGTTATGTGAAGGTTTTGGTTGAAAGATATATTTTATGTATTAGTAGTAACTTATTAAAATCATCATAATCAGGCTAAGTAGATACTTAGCCTGGTCTCGGGGTTAGCTTCCAGTCTAAGCCGATGCAACTGATTGCTAGTCATGGAGCGTTTGTAGGAGTCAAGATGGTAACTCATCCACGGTGGCTGCTTAACTTGAAGATTGACTCATGTGTTGAATGATAACTTTTCTTTTTCAGTGTTTATTTGCGCCAAACATGACTGATATTATGAAAAAAAAACAAGATTATGGATTTGTATAAAAATGCGTCATATCTTCGCAAAATGCCACCGCCCAGCATAATGTTGGTAATCATATGCGAACAGAGCTTTGATTTCAGTGTCAGGAGGCGTTGATTGAATGATATTAAATTTAAAATAAATATTATATATTACTTAAGAGCAGCGGTAACATAGGAATTACGAGTTGTAGGTCGTGAGTTGGAACTCAAAAATTTTATTATTTGTATCCTTAAGTGTATTGTAAGGTGTACAATAAAGTATATAATAAATAAATAAATTTGTATAATTTTCATCATCACGACTGTTCTCAAAACGGTGAAGGAAGACGTCTTGAGGAAACTGTCATGGCCTTTGACCTTAAAGTGCGAAGACGTGTGATATCCACCAGCCCGCTTGAGAGGTGGATTTCGGCTCATTTCTTCTCATAGACTGAGGGACTGTGTTTTTTTTTTTTTTTTTGTGAGTGGCATCTCGCAGGTCAACCTCTGAGGTTGTCGGCTGCTTAACCGGGCTTGCCTGTGGTTGCCTTAATTAATAAATTAATTAAAGCCTCCAGCCAGGGCTTATTAAAAAACTTACAAACTAGGCGACTACACACTAAGGGCACCCCCTGTGGGGTACGGACCTCGGCTTAGGGCGTCGCAGGGGGAGGGCAGCTAGGGACAGGCTGGATCATATCATTATTATTATTAATAAGGGAATTTAAAGCTACTGGCTCAGCGTCGCGGGCTGGCTCTGGCAAGGGTCGGGGCGGACTATTACGGGGACGTCGCGGCGGGCCTCGGTGGCGAGGACGGAAAGACGGTCGATTTTTGTTTTTGTAAACTGTGCTGGATTCCTTACGGCTCTCTTGGAGCAGGGTGAGTGCGTCATCGGGAGTGACTAGGGTATGCCTTGGTCGGCGAATCTTAGAGATACGCGAGGGTTCGTATTGGGCGGCCGATACGATAAGGGGATTCCTATGTTGGATTGCAGTATCAAAGAAACGCTTGGAGACACGTTTCATGAACTGCTGGATGGTGGGCATCTTGAGGTCTACGTGAAGAAGCTCATTTCGAACATAAAAGGGGGCTCCCGTGACTCTACGGAGGAATCGGTTTTGAAGGGTCTGCATCTTATGGAGGAGGTAGGGCTTTGCGTGTGCGAAAACAACGCAGGCGTAGGTCATGATGGGACGGATGACCGCGGTGAAAATACGCAGTTTGCACCTGAGTGATAACTTGCTGCGGGAGCTAAGAATGAAGTGGAGCCTACCTAGAGCGAAAGCGGCGCGCGAACGTGCCTGCTTTATGTGCTCAGCGAAGGAAAGGTGTTTGTCGAGGACCACGCCTAAGTATTTGGCTTGCTTTTCCCAGGGGATCGGCTTGCCGTACATGGTAATCGGACGGGGGGAGGGTGGGTTTATCCGCGGCTTAGAAAAGAGGTAGACTGGCTTTTGTCTGGATTGACTTCGATTCTCCATTTCCGGAACCACTTGGCCAGAGTGTTTGCGGAAGTTTGGAGAGTGCGAGCGATGGCATCGGGTTTAAGACCGGTATAATAGATAGCCGTATCGTCGGCAAATAGGGCTAGCTGAGTATTTTTATGCTTGGGGATGTCGCTAGTGAATAGCGTGAAAACGAGGGGGGATAGTACGGAGCCTTGAGGAACTCCTGCGCGAATGGGATGGGGGGAGGAAAGCTCCCCCTCAATTCGGTAACGAAAGGTGCGATTCGATAAAAAGTCCCGTAAGATGAGCACGAGACGGTCAGGCACGCCGAGTTGGTATAGCTTATAGATTAAGCCATTGTGCCAGACTTTGTCGAACGCTTTCGCTATGTCGAAGAATAAGGCTCCCGTTATTGCGCCCCGTTGGAAGCCGGCGCTGACGTGTTCTATGATGCGGTGGACTTGTTGGATACATGAGTGTTCGGTTCTAAATCCAAACTGCTCATTGGGTATAAGACTCTTTGCTTCGGCAAAATCTTTGAGCTGCTTATATATAAGCCTTTCATAGATTTTACCGAGGACGTTGAGTAAGCTAATGGGACGGTAGCTAGACGGGTCAGACTTGGGCTTGCCTGGTTTGGGAATACCTATGACGGTGGCCTGTTTCCAGGTTGCGGGGAACATATTATTGCTCAATGCGCCATTGAAGATGGCAGTCATTAGCACTATAAGCTGGGCGGGGAAAAGTTTGAAAACCCTATTGGTGATGCCGTCGGAGCCAGGGGCTTTTCGCGGTTGGAGACTTTTAATGATATCCTGGACCTCATCAGGTGTGATGGGGGCCAATGGATTATCGGGATCTTCGACGGGCGGAAGGGAAGTTCTACGTTCGACTTCGGCGTTCACCATATCGAGGTGGGCTTGGTCTACTGGTTGAGAGCTGGGAGAACACTGGGACTCTAGGCTGTCGGCTAGGCATTCTGCTTTTTCAGAGTTATCGAAGGCGACACTCTTATCGGGACGAATGAGAGGAGGCATTGTGGCCTCTTCAGTGGATCGTAACTTCCTCTGAAGCTGCCAGAAGGCAAGATGGGTGGGCTCAAGTTCGCTCAGCATCTTGTCCCAGCTCGCATTACGCTGCTCGGCAATGCGTTTCCTTACAGCACGCTGTAAGTTGCGCATGTGAGCTTTGTTTGCGGCGCAGGGAAAAGCGCTGTACGCACGGATGGCTGCGTTCTTCTCGGTTATCAGATTCCGTACATCGTCCGGGAGTTTCCAGCGGTGGTCTACCGCTACTGGAACTTCCCTTGAACAATCGTTCAGGACGGATTGTACGTGATCTGTAAGCGAGTCGATCGCCGCCGTCGTGTCAGCGACTGAGACTATGTGGTCAGGAATGGTGTCCAAGTGAGGCGACGTGGTGGATTTCAGTTTTTCACTTACTTTCCTCCAGTCGGTGATCAATTGGGTCGGAGGAGGTTGGGTAGGATCATGGTTACCCGAGCGGGAACCTAGGTGTAGGATAACGGGACGGTGATCCGAGTTGAGTTCGTGAAGCGCTTCTATGGAGTGTAAATGGAGGTTTACATTCTTTAGGAGCGCCACATCGAGGACATCGGGCCTATGGTTGTGGTCGTGTGGGTAGTGGGTGGGAGTCATCGGAGCGATGACGTCATAGTTTAGGGTCGCGCCTAGGTTATACACGATTCTGCCTCTGGCATTTGTCGTGTTGCTGTTCCAAGCGGGGTGTTTGGCGTTGAGATCGCCCGCTAGTAAGACGGAGTCACTCAGGCCAAAGAGAGTCGTGAGATCGCTGGTGAGCGCGATAGGGTCGTCTGAAGCAAGAGACGCGACCGATGGTGGGGGATGGTAGGCAGAGATGATGGTTATCGGAGGATGACCAGTCATGCCTAGTCGACAGGCAGAGTACTCTAGGTGAGAGAGAGGCGCGGGTGGGGTCAGAGGGATGCAGTATAACTCCTTCTTATAATAAATAAGGGTACCGCCGCCGTGGCAGCGTGTTCTGTCATTGCGAACTAGACGGTAATTCGCAATTTTGGGGTCAGCGCGGTGGGGTTTCAAAAGAGTCTCCTGTATAAGGAGGACGTTTAATTGGTGGTCGCAGAGGAATTTAGTTATTTCGGCGCGTTGGTTGAAAATGCCATTGGCGTTGAAAAAACCTAATTTGAGGGATCGAGGCCTAGTGTGGTTTGTGCGTTGGGAATCCATTGGATCAGTCCATCGCATCCATCTGGTCGAGGCCTAGCACGACATCACTGTGTGTGCTGAATATTTGGCTGTACATTGCCGTCGTAATTTTGCCGTTATTCTGCTGCTCGGCAGCCAGAAGGGCATCGCGGAGAGACCTGGCTTGGCGGGTCATAAATATTCTATAGTGGCGTAGTAGAGTCTGGCCGCAAGACTCGCCGTGCGCGATGGGTGAGGGATTGGGCGGTTGTTTGGCTGCAGGAGCAGCAGTGGTTTGAGGCTCAGGTTGGGGACTGGCTGTGGCCTCTGGAGCCACGGCTATCGGCAGGATCTGCGCTGCGATGGGTATATCCATCAGTGCCTGCAAAGGTTTGGCAGGGGCCAAGGAGGGAAAAGCTTGTTCGTGGTTTAGCCTGTTCCACGGGGATGGTCTCTGAGGAGCGAGACGTTGGGGAATTTGAGAGGAAGGTGCCTCTCTTTGTTGGCGGGTGTTGGCGCGCTTCGCTAATTTAGAAGCGAGTTTGGGGGCTTTGGGACAGCCGCGGTAGTTTGCCGGGTGACCGGTCTGGCCGCAGAGAACGCAGCTGGGTGGTTCCGAACAGAGGGTTCGGTCTTTGGGCCGAGGGCAGTCCGCAGTGCTGTGCTCGCCCAGACACTTGACGCATCTGGGAGTCGCATAGCAGTTGCTCTGCGCATGGCCATACAGTTGGCAACGGTGGCATTGTCCCACTGTTGTGGTTTTGTAGGGCTTTTCAATTGAGATACCGGATAGGGAGCAAATGGACTTAATCTTGAAAATCGGGTGATGACCTTCGGTTGGTTCACAAATGACAAGAACCATGTCGTACAATTCACCGCCTCTCGCTTTATGTAAGCGATGGACGGCGATCACTGGTATACCTTGATCGGCAAGGTCGTCTTTAATATCCTGTACTAGGATTTCTTTAGGGACACGTTTAATAATAACACGAGTGGGCGTATCCTCGGGGAAGGAGAAAGTGTGAAAGGAAATATTCCTTTCACGGAGGGCGCGATATAGTTCCCTATAGTCGTTCGACGTAGGGACGGTGACTTTAATGCCATTTTGGCAGGCACGGGCGTTTGTGTAGTTGATCTTTCGATCAACACACATCTTGGACACATCAGTCCATTTACCCTTGTCCTGGATGTAAAAGGGGGGCGGAGGGCGTAGCTTCCTTTGGGCTGAGGAAGTTTGGGCTATCGGGCTGGGGGGACGACTATTCTGCGCGCGAGCAGAGGTAGTTGGGACGGGGCTAGCGGGTCGAACGGGCGTTTGAGTTGGGGACGGGGGCGACGCGGTGGTCTTTTTGGCCTTGCTGGCCTGGGAGGTTTTCCCTTTCTTCCTCTTGCCACCGGTGACGACTTGAAAGTCGTCTTCCGAGGACGAGGGGCATGATGACAAATCATTGTCGGAGTTGTTATTGGACACAGGTTCGGTGGTGTCCATTTCACGGAATTCAACTGCAGCGCACACCTGCGCGGCGTCCATTGTTTTATGAACAATGGGATTAGTAGGTGGGCCGGAAACAATGGATGATTTCGGGAATTGGGCGGTCGGCACGACATTGTCGGCGGGCGGGGGCGATAGAGGGCTATCTACCTGGAAGTCGTTCGTTGTTCGATGAACAATGGGATCGGAGTTGATAAACACTTCCGTGAATTGACCAACCGGAATGCCTTGATCAGCAAGCGGGGGAGATAATGGGCTGTCAAGCGCGTCACTAAAATCAGCGACGTTGGCTTCGGTAGCCGGAGGACAGTTAGCGATTTCACGCTGGATTATTCCGCCATATTTGGCGGAAATAGCAGGGTTTTCCTTAAGGATTTTTAGCAATATCTCCAAAATATTGGAGTTTGCCATGATTGGCAAATGGATCAAAAATTTAATGGGGAAATTTTGGAGATTTCTCTCCCGCGGGGGACCTATTTAAAGCCTAACTGACCTAACTCCCCGGATGGATGGGTCCGGGGATGTGTAACCCTCCCAGTCGGGTAGAGACTGGGAGGTGAGTACCTAATGGTGAGCCCTAAGCTTGTAACCGGTCGCCAGTCTTATTGTGCGAACCGGGCCCTATTGGGTCTAGTGCGAAGGGGTAGACACACCCAACCGACACTAGGTGTGTAGCTGAAAAGGAAACTCAGTAACTAGGTTTGACTAGGAGATCCCCCAAGGCCAAAACCTAGCACTCGACTCCAATTGACTGCTTCACCCTGAAGGGGATCAGCGGGTGCGTCGGGTCAGCACCCCCTTGGTATTGTTGACACCGTGAGGTTTCCAACCAAGGACCACGAAACTGTGGTTTTACCCTGAAGGGGCCAAACCAAATTGTTTTTGACGTTACTCTGTTATAGAAACAAAATATCCTTCACTGCCTTGAAAAAGGCGGTTCCGGATCGAGAGTTGTAGTCGGCGACTACGAATGACGTCACGGCGAGCGCGACGAAGCGATGACACAGACACAGAACGATCGGGAGCGCAGAGCGGCATGACCGTCTCGGGCGAGTGTCGGGCGAAGAGTCTGTGAGGGACTGTGTTCCAACAGTGGGATCTTTATAGGCTGGTTATTATATTTACTGTTTACTTACAAATGCTTTTGGTTTTTAAACACTCATAAATGCGAAGGAGGAGGCCGAACGCGCGAGGGAGAGACAACTCTCTTCTTCACGCCCCAGCCGCCGCGGAAGACGCCCCGGGCGTCGAGGATCTTCGGCCGATCTCCGGCCACCGTAGGCGCGGGCTTGCGGACGGCGAGCAGGGGTAGCTCACCGTCCGGTCAGGCCATTGCCTGCCGGGGTTGCGGGAATGTTCTAGCGAGATACCGCGGCCCCGGAACTTAAGGGCAGCTGAAGGAACATGGTAGGTTTTTAGTCAGTACAAGTCTGACACTCCCTTCCGCTCCACACAGAGCGGGAGAAGTCATTCGTTGATTTTCCCAACCAGAAAAAAAGACACTCATAAATGGACTTAGAAAACAAAAAGTTCGCTCAATAACTCTGCAGTTCATATTCAAATTTGGTTTTAATGTTTGTTTATTATTGCATTTTGTTAAAATCGTACAATCAGTCACTCTGGAATTAGATTTTGATCCTACATAAAATAGCATGCATTTCATACCGAGCTTTAAAGCAAACTGCAATGTAAGCACATTCAAACACTTATTAGTTTTTTTAATTATTAGTTTAGGTACGCGTTTGACCACCATCTCACTTGATGGTAAGCGATTATGTAGTGGAACATTAAGCCTAGAAGTAACCTATTCACTCTTAACTTGAAGACCACCAGGTTGTAGCTATCAAGAAACACAGACTTCGGCAGGGAACGTCCACGGCTGTCATTAGTAAATACATCTTGTTGCTTGCTGGGCGTTACCCAGTAATTTGGTAGTGTAGGTAGTAGATAGATATACTCTTTATTGTACACCATAACAGAATTAAATAAGGAGTTAACAACTATAAAGGGTGTTAAAAGCGATCTTTTTCAAACAACCTTTGGATGGATTTGACACAGCAGGAGAAAATTAATACGCGGGTAATGCATGCAGTAGGTACTTCCATAGAAGAAAGTAGTACTCAGCTCAAATTAAATCAAGTAAAATAAAATATTTTATTTGTTCATAAGGTTAATACAAAATGTACAAACAAGTATATAACAGCTACTGTTGACCATGTAGTTAAGAACAGGCTAGGCAAATATGGAACTCTACTATCAAAATCCCAACCACACTAATCTCTTGCAACTACAAAAAAAATAAACAAAAGACGAATCAAATATCCCACTGCAGTATTGCGCAACACTATCGATCGGAGACCGGTTACTCAATAGCGGTTACATAACCCAACGATATAACTGTATAACGTTACAACGTTACAGATACCGCTCTTCACCTTGATGACGTTACGTGTCAAGGTCCGCAAGTCGACGTGAAGAAATGGTTGCCGCGTGTGGTAGCGTTTTGTAATGGTGTGGGAACGGGTTGAGATGTGGACATTTTAGGTGCATTTTATATAGTGGGCACATCTGTTATTATGATGATGATGATGGTGATGATATCGTCCGCGTCGTGTCTGACGGTAGCGACTCTGGCTCCTGGCGTGCGCTCGTATGTGGCTGGCGAATCCAAATTTTGTCTTCAAAAAAGTCTCGTCTTTATTATACGTAACTAATATTGTACATGCGAAAGTGTGTTTTGTCTGTAAGTTTGTGCTTCTTTCAAGTAATAGTAGTGAGGTGGGAGTAATGGTAGTGTTTTTGCGTGAAATTGTTGGAGGGATTTAGGCCGTGCGCGCACTGCCTTGCGGTGGCCGCAATTGCGGTAGTTCTACCGCACCGGTAGAATGACCGGGGCCACCGGTGACTCTACCGCACGCGTTTATTCCACCGCAGTGCGCGCACTTCTATGACACTCCATACTTCACAGATTTTGCGTTTCCAAAACGCAACGCAGTGCGCGCACGGCCTTATAGTGACTATATAGGCACTTTATCGTGCTGAAAACTTTTCTTGTTTGCGAATCTGCGAGCTGAAGCTATTCTCATAACTAGTGTCAACCAGTAATCGACATTATTATAAAAAAATATATTACATTTTTGCTCTCTTCCTCCATATAACTTTAAACTTACCAATTTTTATTTAGTTTAAAAAATACGTTGCCCTTCACTAGGAATTTTTCCTGTATCGTGGATGAAGATAATTTTTAAAAACAACCAGACCCGGAACAAATATTTATGCGTCATATAAATATTTGTCCCGATACAGGAATCGACCCCATGACACGCAGCGCAGAAGTCAATCGCTCAACCAACTGCACTAACCGTGTCGCCTAAATATTAAATTAAATGAAATAATCTTACGTCCCCTTGATTTTCGTAAAAAGGTCACAAAGATTTGCTTCAAGTATTTTTCAAAAGGAAACAAAACTTACCATACAAGATCTAAAAGTAGTTAGTACTACATTTTACATTACACATTTTACATTGGATTTAGTACCTACTCGTACCTATATACAGAGTTGATACGACCGAGGGGCTTTCCTTTAAACTGCGTTTACTAGGTACCATTTTCAAGCTTTTACCAAAAATCAATTAAATAGGAGAAGAAGTTTAGTCGCAAATGATTTTGATGAGATGCACCTTAAAGCGATAAATCTGACCAAGACAAGAGATAACACACCCCGCGCTACGTTGCCACTTTGTTACCTAGGTATTTAAGGTCAGTCACATTTATTTACAAAGGGTGGTTGCGTTTTACTCTGATTTGTAAGCTATTTAGTTAGTTTGAAAAAAAATATCTGGCTCTTTTTATTTTTTGACTATATCAAATTAACACTAAACACGTATAGTATAATACGTAGTGTAATTTAATGCCCCTCTGTCGTATCAACTTGTTTTATAAAAATATTTCCAAAAGGTTATTACTAAATTTGACGACGAACAATAATGGATACTTTTACTTACCATACTATACTTAGTTATCCAATACGCCAATAACGAACTCCTTGCAACATAACTTATCTAACTGGTAACCAGCTCAGCAGTTGATGTAACGCACTCAAATGAGTACCAAGGTCAGCCATTTTGAAGTTTAGCCAGTACAAGAGTGTTCTCGTTTCAAAATTAAAAGAGATTTTTTTAGCTTTTGCTTTAGCATTGTTACCTATCAAATATAATAAAACAGTAAAAAAGTGTGTCTCTACTTACATTGCTATATTTACAAAAAATGTGGGGTTAAGACACAATAATAGAGCAACATTAAACAAAAATGACAGTCTGTTTGTGTGGACACGCTAACCTTCGGAATGACTTGACGGATTAGAATGAAACTTTTTTGTGATATAGCTATTAAGTCTGAGAAACATATAGGCTATAACGTAATTGATTTCGGAAACTGGAACACCCGATGCAGAACAGCCGCAGGCAGAAGCAAGTAATAAAATGAAGCTTTTGAGTTTCTTTAACCGCGCTGATCATTGAAAGTACTGGGTGGATTTGGATGAAATTTGTTTTGAAAGTAGCTTGATCGCGAGGAACTTATATACTTTACTTTTTGAATGATTGCAAAAGAAGGAGGTTTATTAACCGACTTCAACAAAAAAGGAGGAGGTTCTCAACTCGTCTTGAACTTTTTTTTATGTATGTTACCTCATAACTCGGAGATGGCTTCTAATTCTTTTTTGTTTTATACTTTCTAGTTGGTCCCATTGTCATCACGTTTGGTTCTGATGATGGAATCATGGAGAAATCGAGGGAACTCTTCAAATATTATAGGCACACCTATATTGTTTTGGGTATTTCTTATAGTAACTTGTGTAGTTGCTCTCGATAAGCACCATTTGAGGAAGTGGAACTGATGATGAAGACCCCAGATGGCCACGAAAACTACTCAATAATAAGTATTTCGTGGATTGCGATTAGATCACTTGAATATGGATATTAAGCACTTTATGCTCGTCACAACGCATATGGTGAAGTAGAATTGATGGTGATGTACCAGGAGAACTGCACCGGTAAAAGCAATATTTTGTAAAAAGTGATAAGTAGTTGACATTTTGGTTTTGATAACTAGATAAATTACAAACCAACCCACTAAAAAGCGTGAAAAAGAAAATATATTAGCAAAAAATAGAACCGACTTCCATATCAAAATACTACAAAGCCAAAAATAACTTTAATTTGGGAAGGCGGTGTCAAAAAAAAGAAAATACAAAACAAATAACACCGAATACCGAAATTAAAGTTATTTTTGGCTTTGTAGTGTTTTGATATGGAAGTCGGTTCTATTTTTTTGTTAAAAAGTTTTTTTTTTTTGTATTTAACGTGATAAAGTCGACGGTAGAGAAGCTCCGCTCGACAGCTAGTCTTTTTTTTATAAAATATTTTAAGCATAGCGCATGTCAGTCCCATCGTATCTTAAACAATTGTACTTTCACAATATGTGGGCCATGAACTCTCTGTTCTTTAAACTTTAAATAACATCCATCCATCCATAGTATCTAAGTCTCACTGCAATTTTATTATCCAACTTCCTTGCATCATTACTTATCTAACTGGTAACCAGCTCTGCAGCTGATGTAACGCATTCAATGAGGACCAAGGTCGCCATTTTGAAGGGTGACGGGCAGTAAAGAACTGGTGAGGCAACAGAGAACCCGTTTGTGTTGATATGCAAATGGAGAAATTGCGTTTCTTTGTGGGCAGTCATCGAAGCGGTATTGAATGAACGAGTGTGAAAGTAATGTCGTTTAGGGGTTATTGTCAGTTGACTGTAGTTTGGAGCTTAAAAAGGTTTATACAAGTATTGTAAAGAGAAAAGATCTAATATTTGTAACGAATAATAGTTTTTTAACGTCAATAGTTTTATGGCTAAGGCAAGAAATAGATGAATAAGGTTGGAATGGTAATGTGGGCGTGGCGAGCGCGCCACATTTATGATACGACAATCATAGCGCGACCGATTAATTCATTCACCTTTGCCCAGATTGGCAGTGATGCACGGCGCATGTTTATCAACAGTGAATTACAATCGGTAGCAAGCTCTCGATTTAAATGTGTGTAATTTATTTGTGTGCGTAATTCGCATACGCAACGGGCCTCTTGCTTGTAGTAGAGCTAAAGAGTGGGAGACAAGCGGCGACACGCGTTCTCATACAAATCAGGAACTATTTCCTTTCTAACCTCTTTTATCTGTTTTATGGGGGATGGAGAGGTTACGGGTTCTAACTCCACCCATTGCACTATTGACGTGAACACACTCCAGACTAGAGGTTGGAGGGGTTAACGAGATTGCTAGTAATGTGAATTCTACCCACATTGCTAATTTTCTTATCAAAACTCCTGAATGAATATAGAAAATTCTTTCACTAATAGAAAGCTACATTATTCTTGAGTAGTAGTTGTCATCTATAGTTCTTGCAGGAAAGCCGTAGCCAGAAGCAAGTTCAAGTCATAACTAACATAAAGTAATGTTTGGTCATTTATATAGATTTAAAACATATCGACCCTCCCAAGCAATAACTCGGTAATGTGCTATTATGGGTTTTATGCTGTTATGTCAAATTCGGCATCTATGGACTAGAATACACCTTAGCAATTTTTTTTCAAATTTTTCCTAATGATATTTACAAAAATATTATGACACAAGTGTTTATTGTTGGGAATTTAGACAGAAATATATATCGGCAAATAACCTGTTATAGAACTTTACGCAAAAAAAAAAAAAATATTTTGGTAAGTTGCGTTTACCGGGCTATTGGCGTAAATAATTTTCATGAAGTTTTTGGTAAACGTGAGTACGTAGTTTTTATTGAATTCATTTTAATATATGTATTCCGTAATACACAATAACAATGTTATTTAAGATTGGTATTGGCTTATTAATGTACCTACGTAATATTTCAATGATTATGTTATTTATCAATACCGTCTCTAAAATTATTGGATATTTTTTTTAAGTATTATTTATTTTCTTATATTACCAGGTTTTTAATATAAGGAATTTCATTTTAACGTCACTGTCATATTCCGCTTAAAAATGGCTTTCATTTAATATACCAATGACTTCAATAGTCCTGCTCGTTGAAAAGGTATTTGATAAAATCAGTAAATCTTTTCACCTGTAAAATTTTGATTTTTCGATTACCGAGTTATTGCTTGTGAGGGTCGATATGTAGAAAGACCAAACCAAGTGACAAGTAGGCGCGGGCCTGCGGACAGCGAGCAGGGGTAGCCTACCATCCGGCAAAGATCCGGCCCGGGTCGACAGCGCGTCGTGTTCCACGCGCGCTCAAAGAGCAGTCAGCAGTTAGGAACGGCATAAGATAGACTGAGTCATTGCCTGCCAGGGTTGCTAGAATGTTCTTACGAGATACCTTATCCCCAGAATGTAAGGGCAACTGAAGTTACAGGGTAGATTTTTAGTCAGCAGAAGTCTGACTCTCTGTTCTGCTCCCCCTAGAGCTGTAGAAGCCATTAGATGTTTCCTCATGAAAAAAAGATCCATACAACCTTTGATTACCTAATTATTTTCAAAAATACTGATTAAGATCTGTTTCTAGAGATGCATTAATCCAATGAAGAACTAAAGATCACATCCATTAATGGTCGAACGTATATCGATATATTTAAATACTTAGTTATTACGCGAACTATTAAGTAAGTATATATTAAGCTTATCTCCCAACATCTGACCTAGTTTAGAGTTATGTAATAACTGCAAGCGGTTCACTTAAGTTATTGGATGATTGACATTTAGGTGTTACTTAATTGATATAGGCACGATTTAAGAAGATTGTTTTTTTGGCATTTGTTATTCCCCGGCCTTCGAAATATCTCTACACCAAAAATTATCTGGATTCCTTGCTCAGTTTTGACGTGAAAGAAGGATAAATAAACCCACCTTCGCATTAATAATATTAGTATGAATTTTGACAGGATTTTCTTGGAACAGTCCGTAGAACAACAAGAAACTATTTCAGTTTTGAGAATAAACTTTCTATGAATATTACGTACGCGGTTGGAAGCGTATCGAATGTAGTACAGATAATATTGTGGAGGAGTGCAGAAACGTAATATTTCATTAAGCGAATTTGGACCATTTTGAGCGATCATGCCTAATGTTATAATGTAATAGGTAATTATTATGAACACTTTACGAGATGGATGGCGAAACCCTGCTCGATAATTTTGCTATTTTATTCACGCTATACAATAGATTCACACGAATTTGATACAGATTTATTTCTTGAACGACACAACCCTAATATCTTTGAAATCAAAAACATTTGTTTAAAATACTGGACAGTATGACTATGACTTGCATTTCTCAACCATCCCCACTTTCTTGAACTTGATCCTCCTCCAGTATACAATATTGTGGAACAAAGACCAAGATGCAATGAAAAAAACGAGACAAAAACGAGTAGCACATGCAAAAGCAACAGTTTGACTTGGAATTTCGATTTCATTCTTCAATTCAGGCCTTTGGCCTGTTTATGAAATTTCTGGATATTTTCGGTAGACGGAGAGCAATGCTGCCCTGTACCATGAATTTATCTAATTGTGTCTGACATTGGTAAGTACAGGAGTCATCATTAGGACAACCATCTTTTCCGTCATCGCCATGTGTTTTTACAGATTCCTTAGTTTAGCTTAGTGCTTCGTTAGTCTAGTGGTCAGATGTGCTACTGCTGAGTAAGAGGACTCGGGTTCGATTCCCAGGTAAGCCAAAAAGTGTTATTAGAAATAGTTCAGTAGTAGCCCAGTGATTGGGAGTTGGAGCCCCGTGCCTCACAAAGCACTGATAAACCGTTGGTACAGCGCCTGGATCTCTCTCCAGTCGTGTCGAATTGCCGTCCCACCCGACTATAAGTTAAGCTTAGGGAACAGAGAGTAAAATTTCCGGGGCCGCGGTAACTCGGTAGAGTTACCGCGGCCCCGGAAATTTAGGGCAGACCCAGAGCGGAAGAAGTCATTCGATGATTTTCCCAACCCAGCAAAAAAAAAAAGGAACAGAGAGTGCATATACTTATGCAGTATAATATCTCTGCGCTGAAAATTGTTCAGGAGGAGTTATTGCTTTAGCTATGTAGGTAATTTGGTTACCATTAAAAGCATGATTGTAGCTTTCAGCGTGCAGCTTAGCCATTTTTTTCGGGTGGGAAAGTCATCGAATGACTTCTTCCACTCCATAGCGGAAAGAAATGTCTGACTTTTACTGACTAAATACACACCCTGTTTCTTCAGCTGCCTTTGCGTTCCGAGCGGAAGTTCGGAAACCCGGCAGGGTGCAGCTTAGCCTGCTGTGTAGTGGCGATTTATTTTTCATTCAAGGTATCGTGCCGGTGTCAGTAAGACAAGCTCAGTCACTCGCTACTTTTAAGAGCTCGGTTGCTAATAATTTTCTTTCTTATTTATGATTATTCTTTTGTTTCCTCTCCACATGATGTTAAAGAACACATTATATTTATATATAATTACTTATGTATTGTATTTATATATTTGTATGTCTATATATACATACATATATTATTTTCTGTTTTATGAGTACACTAATTTAGCCCTCCCCACTTTAATTAAAGTTTTGAAAGTCCTTCCAAAGGTTGTCTGGAAGATATCGCTTTTAGCGATAAGACCGCCATTGTAACCATAGAATTAAGAAATAATGTTAAATAGGTGTGTTTAAATTTTGGTGTACAATAAAGTATATTCTATCTATGTATCTAACCAAGCTCTACATTGCCTATCAACTCCTGTCCATACAATGTCACAATACCATCTATCTTACATCACAGTAATCATTGCTTTTATCTGCCAGATAGTTACTACATGATGTAATAGTATTACTAACAGTTTATTGTGGGTCAAGGTTGCTCCATTGTTTGGTTTCGTTAGGAAACCGAGATAAGATGATGTTTGTACTGATTTTTGATGACCCAATTTAATGTGAATGTAAATAGTTGAATAATAAATGTTACAGACTTGCAGCTTGCAGCCATCTTTGTTTCTGTGTGAAAGAGAAACGATGACCACCATCTCTTTTTAGCATGATACCTTTGTGGCTTAGTAAATTAACAAGTACCTAGGTCTTAAAGGTAGGCTGAAGTAACTATAGGTATGAAATAGAAATATATTTTGAATTTTGTGCTCTTTCTCTAAAAATATAAGATTACTAGAATAATTATAAAAATAGCCCCCTTAAAGACTAGATTACGCATTTTAATTACACCAGTGATTAAAGAAAATAAATCAATTTTGGTATTAGTAAAGATGCTAACGCCTAATTAAATGTGGACAGACGTTGATGATTTTCTATTTTAAAATAACCAAAATAAAACTTAAATTCCTGCTATGGTGCTATATTATTGTACATAATACACGTTTTATTAAACCAAAACAAACAAGAAATGTTGTATGCACAGGTGCAAAATAATTGTACGTAATATTTATTTACTTCCCGTGTTAAAATATGACCTTCAGTTTTATTGTTGTTTTAACCATATATTTTAAACACTAGGTATTTGAACTAAACTTAATTTCAAACTGTTGCCGGCTGGTAATGTACCTAAGAAACTGGTGGCATTGCCACGTTGTATGGCAATGCTTAGTCATTGTAATAGCCAGTCCTTGGGACACGGAAACCAGTCAACCAGGGGAAGTGTCAACCAGTCTCTTCAATTTTTTTTTTTGAAAAAGCTGTTGACACTACGGCACCACGGCCTGAGTATTTTGAACCCTAAACGGTTCAAAAATTCAGCTACGGTTACTATAAATCAACGACGCTAGAGGTTATTCTTGGTTGGAGCCTACCGCATAGTCCTTTCTATGGTGAAATAATTTTTTAAGCAAGTTAGATTGACTCATAGAGGAAGATTCCAGAGCCCCTAAAAGTTACTAGAATATCTTTAGTGTAATGCACTTTGTAGGATTTTTTACCTGTCATTTTAAACTAATTCGACTGACCAAGAGCTCCGTACCATGCTCTAAAGCCTGCAATACATGTTGGCCGAGTGTAGGCCAACGCGAGCGTTGGCAAATAGGTACAAGGCAAGAAATAATGTCCACACGTTCGACAAGTTCGTCGAACGCCAATGCAGACGACCAATGTAGAAGAGGGTCTGTAGAGCTGCCCACAAGTTGGCCGAACGCAGGCGAGCGCCTTTGATTTGTGACCAAAAACCGACACCGATCCGAAGTGAGGCAAGTGATCACAAGCAACGGCGAGCGAAGACAAGTTGCACCAAATGAGCTCTATACACGTTGGCGCTGGTCTCCACTCGGCCAACCATGCAAGTGACACCGAGCGATAGCAAGACAAGGCAAATATACCGTCTACATGTTGGTATTGGCCTTCACTCGACAACACTCGGCCAACATGTATTGCAGGCTTAACAAAAACAAACTACTCTGCTTTACACAAATAAGAATTTGATCGAAATATTTTTCAATAGAATTTGTCCGTAAGTGAGTAGAATAGGTACAGTTCGACTATTTTTATTTATTTATTCATTGCACAATGTACACGCAGTTACAGGCATGGCTTATATCTAATGTATACATTACCCTGTTAGAGGGCGCAGCAAATTAACTTAAAACTAACATGTTGCAAAATAAGGTACATATAATTTATATATTATTTAAATTAATCCTATGGCTAGTTTGACAATGCTAAATTTTATATAGAATAAGAGTATATATATATATTATAAGTAATATTAATTTAGAGGTTTTTATCTTCCATAAATTCTAGAATACTATAATAACATTTATCTATTAGTAATGATTTTAATTTAGCCTTAAATATACATAATGTTTTGGTGGTCCTTATACATTTAGGTAGTTTATTATAAACTTGGATGCTGCGGTATTCTGGGCTATTTTTATTCATTTGTAGTCTGGGAGCTGGTAGTATCAACTTATTTTTGCGACGCTCGTTTTTATCAAAATTAAACATTTTTATATTTTTCTTCACAAAAGTGGCTAATTCTAATATATACTATTATTCGTAAAGTGAAGTCAACTTAGCTCTGATAGTTTTTAAAGCTTAATATTTTGCATACGGATCACTGAATCGAAAATTGCTCACTCCCATTTAATTGTTGAATCGCCTTTCCAATGATGGAAAGGTTCGCTCCACACTATAGGGTAGACGAAATAAAAAAAAAAACATCCCCTCTACGTGTAGGGGGAGTAACATAAAAATGTATTTCATGATTTTATTTTACCACTTTGTTGGCGTGATTAATATGTAAAATATTATAAAAAATAAAAATTATATCACAAAATCATAACGCACTCGTGCAATATGTACAAACACATAAATTGCTTGCATGTAATTATTTTGTTATGATCTGAACTCAAAACCTTGGTCTTGCACATAAAAACTGGGCCACTAGTGATGCAACAGCTTGCATCACGAGTCACGACTCCACAGATTGATCTGAAGATTGACCCACATTTCAGCTATAGCTATAATAAGTATTTTTTTTATTTTGTTCCTAAGATAAGCAATACATGGTCAGGTATGGAACGTGATGGGTGACCATCGCGCTAATAAAAAAAAATTGTTTTTCTGATTTATTTGGAAACATTTTCAGATGAAAACTTTACCCTCAGTTTTTGTAGTCGGGTAAAATGTGGCATATAATAACCTTCCTCAAGCTTCAAACTACCTCAATACCAAATTTCATTCAAATACACCCAGTATTTGCGAAAATTTGCGCGTTCAAACAAACAAACAAAGTTTTTCTTTTTTTATAATACTTTTTATAACTATAAAATTTATATAAACTTTATTTTTATAATATTAGTATGGACATACAAATTTGTTTTTATTTTGTTCCTAAGATAGGCAATAAATGGTGGACGAGGTCCGACAGGATATCGTCTACCGGGGTAACGGGAATATTCTAACGAGATACCGTGGCCCCGGAACCTAGACAGTTGAAGTTGGTGGCTGGTATTAGTCAGTAGAACTAGACACTCCATTAAATGAATTACCACCGAAAAAGGGCAATACATGGTCAGGTATGGAACGTGACGGGTGATCATCACACCAAATAAAAAAAAATCTTTTAAATTTGCAAACGTGCCAGTCTTTGAAGTATATGTAGGTATATATGCATGGAGTATAATAATATTATGATAATTTAAAAAAACTTTTCAGCAAAAAATAAAACCGACTTCCGTATCAAAACACTACAAAGCCAAAAATAACTTTAATTTCGGTAGGTAGTCGGTGTTATTGTTTTTGTATTTTAATTTTTTTTTTGACACCGCCTTCCGAAATTAAAGTTATTTTTGGCTTTATAGTGTTATGATACGGAAGCCGGTTTTATTTTTTGCTAAAAAGTTTTTTTTCACGCTTTTTAGTGGGTCGGTTTGTAATTTATCCTATTACAAAAGCCAAAATGTGAACTACTTATCACCTTTTACAAAATATTGCTTTCCCCGATGCAGAGCCGTTAATTTTTGAGAAGTTCTCCTGGTACTTCACCATCAGCTCTACATCACCATATGCATTGTGACGAGTATAAAGTGCTTAACATGCATATTCAAGTAATTGAATCGCAATCCACCAAATATTTATTATTGAGTAGTTTCGGCAGGATCTGTGGTCTTCATCATCAGTTCCACTTCCTCAATTGGTACTTTTCGAGAGCAACTGCACAAGGTACTATTAGAAATGCCCAAAACGCTATGGGTGTGCCTATAATATTTGAAGAGTTCCCTCGATTACTCCAGGATACCATCATCAGATCCTGATTTCATAACAATGGGACCAACTAGAAAGTATACTATTTCAAACGAAAAAAAATATTTCCAAATCGGTCCAGCTGTCTTTGAGTTATGAGGTAACATACATAAAAAAAAAGTTCAAGACGAACTGAGAACCTCCTCCTTTTTTGAAGTCGGTTAATAAAATTTTATGCCTTATAGATCTAAACATTTGGTTTGTGTCAGTCAAAAATGTCAAAAACCAAATTCGAACTCACGATCTGTCATGTCACTGACCATTCTGTCTTTATTCTGTATTGCCACATAAGTATTTAAATTAAAAATTGTATTTAAATTTTCATACCGTTTGATACACAGTCATTCACCTCAATACAGTAATTTTTAACACAAAGTTTGATAGACAGCGAATAAACATTATTTATTATTCCTTTACTTTTCTTCCACATTTATTGTACGTACAGCCAAGCTGTGGAACTCTGTCGGCTTCTGTGTTCCCTGCCACTTATGACCTTTCAGCCTTTAAAGCAAGAGTGAATAGCCATCTTCTGGGCTCGCTCATTCGATCGTAGACCTCATCTATCGCTTACCATCAGGCGAGGTTGAGGTCAAGAGTGGGCTCATCACGAACAAAAATATAAAAAAAAATCTCCAAAAATAAATTTTTAAATATTTTTCTATAATAAAAAAAAAACATTTAAAAATATAAATAATGGCAGTCCACCGGTGTCGGGAGCAGGGTCCAAGCTACCGGTGGCTAGGTCCCCAGAGAAAGGAACCTCCTCACAATATGAGGCAACACTCAGAGGTAGTACTCCTCGATACATCGAGGAGTACTACCTTCTGTATCAGACCCTTTATCCGTCGTCGAAGCTTTTATTATTATTATTCCGCCTATGAACTACGACTGCAATATCAATCAATACATCTAAATAAAATTGTAGTGTCTGTCTGCGATTTAAAAAAAAAACTAAAAGTTGTGTTATCTTAAGTGTTTATAGTTATTTACACGATAAATAAACTGTTTATCCGGGCTTTTCTCTGGAACAGCTGAACAAATTTTAATGGGACTTCTACTGAATCATAGAGGAGTTATAGCGCAACATATACGCACTTACACTTAAAATCGGAATTCCTATGGGATCCGGGATTTACGTGGGAAAATTCTTCCATACGGACGAAGTCGCCGACATATCTATACGAGTACTAGTATTATAAAGCAGAAAAGTTTATTTATTTAAACGTGCTTATCTGCGAAAGGATGAAATTTGGTATCGAAGTAGTTTGAGGAATTTAGTAAGCTACTTTTTAACCGACTACAAAAAGGAGCGTTTCGTTATTATTGTTATAAACTCCACAGGAGCAAAGCCTCGCGCGTCTGCTACTCTAGAAATCAATAAATTTAAACTACCGTAAAAATATGGCTAATAGAAATTCGTTCAACAATTTATCGTCAAATTAGGCAGTTTAGGTACACGCTGTTCACTTCCCGCTCTCTTAAACAACAAAACAAAACCTTGAAAACGACGCCATAATGTATTTATTTACAACAAAATTATGAAGTAATAACTTCTATGTATTTGTAATCTACATACATAACTCTGTAATACCACCGTTGCAAATGGCACATTTGAGTAACCCAATTCTCTGTAACTGATGTTTTTATCATTGCAAAACCAACTTTACTTTACGAGCTATAAAGTTTAAATTCAACTGGAGATTAATCAAGTTTTGGTTACGTTACGTAAGTTTTTAAGGTCATAGCCGTTGCATAACTTCTCAACGAGCTGAACCAGAGTAATAAGACCTCTCGCAATGTAAGGTGATACCAGAATTTGTTTGAGATTTCAATGGAACAAGCGGGGAATGGAAGACCAGGGTTTGTGGTCAGATACTTGATTTGTGTTAGCTAATTTTAGAATGCTGGTTTCGAAATGGTAATGTTAGGATATCGGGTCTAGTTCTCATGATAATCGGTTGTATTTACTTTGTAGAATGAGATGGTTTCGTAAAGTAAATTAGATGAAAAGATTTAATATGATTTTTTTAGGGTAGGTACAATACAATACAAAAATATACCAAAATGTTTTATTAATTTACCAGAATATCTTAAATTTGTTGATGATTAGAATCTCCTTTAAGCATATTGATGCCGCATATCGGAGACTCCGCTCTTCCAATAACTTACGGTAGGTATTTTCAGCTCTAAAAAGAGCTTGTCAAAAATTTGTTATTAAAATAATACAGGCTCATGGATTTTTTTAATTGTGTACTTAATTCGCTTGATAAAATAAAAATAGTAAATTTACTATTAATAGACAGATATGTACTCTTTGTTGTACACCAAAATACAATAAAATAAGGAAATAACAACTAAAAACTCTTATCGTTAAAACAATGCGTAAAAACAATCTTGTACAGACAATCTTTTATAAAGAGGTATTCCTTGAAGCGCTTCAAGGAATAAAATTTTAATATTTTTAATTGCTATCGGGAGCGCTACTAAAAGGAGCGCCCCGAGGAATAAAAAAGGAGCACTTCATTAGGTGCGCTTCAAAATGGTAGCGCTTCGAGGAATACCTCTTTAAAAATACTTTCAAGCAAGCGTGCTTCATCTTTGACCACATCATCGCTTACCATCGGGTGAGATGGTGGTGAAACGTGAGCCTACCAATAATAAAATATAATTGGATTTTTTGTTTATGTTAGGTCAACCAAGTAAATGAGTCTTCAGTTTCCCCCGTGAACTTGAATAATATGACCCCATAGTGTTACGCTCTTCCAGCTGAGTGGTCTTCTCTGACCAATCTATCATGAACGAAAGGCCAGCATTTCTTAGGCCTTTCTTGCTGACGACACCCTACCTTTGTCATTAGCAGAGCTACTAAAAGAGGCTAAATGAATCAATAAAGCATAGCAGCTCGTGGTCAAATGATAACAGCCTAACGTAATGTTCATGGATTGGTGCCATCTTAACATATGCAGATTCTTCACCATTAGTTCCGAGTGTCATTTGTACATCCAGATGATCTGGCACCAGTCTTGTCAAGGGGTAACGTGTTATCCAGTCACTGGGTTGAGCAGGTCAGATGGCAGTCTCTCCCTGTAAAATACTAATAGACTAGAATGGAAGCCGAGATCAACATATTTTTTGAGCTATTGCATAGCTTTAATCGCGGGCTTTGAGCGCGGCGATCGAATCAAGAAATTCCGTAACGAAAATAAACCTAACACTCCCCACTCCGACCGGCACAGCGGTGCGACGGCGTTGAAAGCCGTGCATTGTCTTTGACCGTGACGTCGTTTCAGTTCGGCAGACTTCGGCACGGTGTTTGTGTGCGTGCGACTAGACGTATGCGTGTAGACTAGCTGCTAACTGCTCATCATAACTGAGTCCACGAGTGAGTTCGAGCCCGCGACCGTGTATGTATATGGTACGACTGTACGAAGCTCGCACGGATCTAGACGAGCTGCTCCGAAATCGGATGAACACGTAAGCAGCTGTTTGTGAGGAAGTATAATATAGGTGTATAGGTATCTATCATCTATGTACAACAGTGAATAGCTGTACGCGTAAAATTAGTGTATAAAGTGTTTTAAATATTAATAAACAAAGTGCATTTATTAATGAAGAAAATGATGAAAAAAAATACTGCATAAATAAAATAAATAAATAAATATAATTGCACAAGTTGATAAAAAATGTTATGCAATAGCTTTACCGCGGCAGTCCTCGAGTGCCACACTCATTTTTTTTTTAAATATTATCCTCATTTGGAATTTCTCCGCTATCGTAGGCGCATTTTTACAATTACAAATACACACCTCGAAACAAATATCTGTAGGCCATACAAACATTTGTCCCGGTACGGAAATAAAACCCACCACGCGCAGCGTAGTAGTCGATATCCCAACCACTGCACCGACAGTGTTGTCAAATATGAGGCAAAAGCTAGGCAAATGAAGAACAAACATATTTATTTGTTTATATATTAATTTTATAAAAAAATATTTCAACTAAAAAGAGAGAAATAAAAACTTTTTAATTCTATATTTGCTTTCATTTCCTCGGAAAAAAGTTATTTAAAAAATCTAAATTATATTTTCAATGATATTATAGTTATCACCTAATGCGATAATGTAGTCATCTATTATTATAAAAAATTACAGCCAATCAATTAAAACGTAACAGCTTAGGATCCTAGTACTTATTGATGCTACAATCTGCATGTCTACATCACAACAGGACCATAACATATTCTGTGGCTCATCCTATCACCATATTCGTGTAACATGTTAGTGATAATACTATCATTGTTTGCAATACTGCAAACAAGATATTTGGCAACGCACAAAATTAAGCGCCCAATAACCTCATCGTTGTTTGGTTATTAAATGTCAGTGGCGATGTTGATTGATCGTCTGTTCGGGCCCTAAGCGGTAATTGAGGGTAATCTGTTATTACATGTATGTTCACAGGCTAAATACTTGTAGAGTTGCAAACTTAATCTTAAAGGAAAACTTAAAAACGAGGCTTAAAAAATCAGACTGCAGACTGTACATATACATCTATCCTAATACTAAAAACTTTTTAACAAAAAATAAAATCAAATGTCAAAAACGAAAATATGTACAAAACTAAAGACACCGACTACCGAAATTAAAGTTATTTTTCCCTTTGCAGTGTTTTTTGCGAAGTCGGTTTTATTTTTCGTTAAAAAGTTTTTTTTCTCACTTTTCAGTGGGTCGGTTTGTAATTTACCTAGTAACAAAAGCCTAAACGTCACCTTCTTAACACCTTTTGAACATTTTTTTTCCCTATTTCCAAGCTGTTAATTTTTGAGGGTACTCCTGGTACTTTACCATCAGCTCCTCATCACCATATGCATTGTGACGAGCATAAAGTGTTTTACAACCATATCTAAGTAATGGAATCGTAAACAATGAAATACTTATTATTGAGTTGTTCTAGTAGTCTTCATCATCAGTTCCACTTCACCAAATGGTGCTTTTCAAAAGCAACTGCACAAGTTACTATGAAAAATACTCAAATCGCTATAGGTGTGCCTATAATATTTGAAGAGTTCCCTCGAATTCTCAAGGATCCCATTATCAGATCCTGACTTCATGACAATGGGACTAACTAGAAAGTATACCTTCTCAAACAAAAAAAGAATTTTCCAAATCGGTCCAGCCATTTCCAGGTTACGAGGAAATTTGTTAGTAAGTTTGTATGTAGAGGGTAATTTCCGCAGCATATGATCCGATTCTAGCAATTGTTTCATTGGTAGTAAGGTGCATTATTGGTGAGTGCTATCTATACTAATATTATAAAGAGGTAAAATTTGTAAGTTTGTATGTATGGGGTAATCTCTGAAACTACTGAACCGGTTTTGAAAATTCTTTCGCTTACATGTAGCTGCATTATCCCTGAGTGCTATAGGCTATAAATTATCTTTATATCATGCATATTAGCCGAGCTATCTTTGTCAAGCAAGTCGGGGACGGGATCTCGTGGAATATTTTCGACTTCTACGCGGACGAAGTCGAGGGCAGAAGCTAGTACTATATAAATTATTTCGAAATCCACGCAGACAAAGTCACGGGCGAAGTGATAGTATTACACATAGGTATACTTACTTACACATCTTTCGTAGGTCTGCGGAAGAAATGTCTTATGAAATAAGCAGCACCTTTGTGGTCTTTTGCTATACCTATTTTTGTTTTTTTAGTGTCATGTGTGTTCATAAATAAATAAATACATATTAAACAAAAACGTAAAAGTTATAGCATTTGCTGATTTGTAATTGTTAAATTAATAATGCTTCACATTAAAAATTTTTTTTGCAATAATAAACAAATCAAGCTAAGGCGGTATCAAGATCACCAGGTGATCTAGTTTTACTATTTAAATTATGTTCTTACTTTGCCAGAATGCACATATTTTATCATTACTCTACAGTATTCTTTTCAATCCAACGACTCCCTTTTATCTCAAAGAACGTTTTAAGTTCCCTCATGACCAGTGATCGGAGTAGGTAGATTGAAATGGGGTCATTGATCCGAAACGTATATATTAATATGGACATTCCTCCGGAATTGGTGGATTATTAAAAAAAAACCGGAACTTATGTAGGAATTTTATTCTGCCAGAGTGGAAGGAGTCATTTGATGATTTGTCATCCTTGAGGATGGCAAATCATCAAATGACTCCTTCCTTTTTTGAAAAAAAGGTAGGAATAAAAAAAATAAAAAAATAAAAATTAAAGCTTCGATCGGAATTAGATTGTTTTTATTATTCAACAGATAAATAATGAATTAATTTAGTTTTTATACCTTCCTTTAAATTTTGAATTGAGTAGGAATAATATCACTACCAACATTAACAATGTTTAATTGAATCCGGAAATACCTCAATTACTTTCCGGGAAAATGGCTTATCCATGTTATTCTTTCTGTGTGCATTTATGATACAAGTACCAAAAATCAATCTACCTACTCCGATCACTGCTCACGACACACATATTAGAGATTTGAGATCATCAGAGAATTTGAGACTTTCGATGCCTGCCCTTTCGGTGCAGGCTATTCGGTTGTGGAATGCATTGCCGGGTCAGTAAGACAAGCTCAGTCACTCGCTGTTTTTAAAAGCACGGTTGCCAATCATTTTCTTTCAAACTTTATGATTATTCCTTTGTTGTTCTCCACACGATGTTAAAGAAAACATTATATATTTATTTATTTTATGTACATTTTATTTATGTATTGTATTTATATATATATTTTTATAAGTTTTTTCCGTTTTGATGAATATTTATTTAATATAAAGCTCGTAAAGTCCTTCCAAAGGTTATCTGGAAGATATCGCTCTCAGCGATAAGACCACCGTTGTAACCAATTTTATTTATAACTAGTACTCACGCGGGGCTTCGCTCCCGTGGATTCATTCCGGTAAAAACATAACTCTCCTTTTTTGCAGTCGCGTAAAAAGTAGCCTATAACCTTCCTCAAGCTTCAAGCTACTTCCATACCAAATTTCATCCAAATCCACCCTGTACTTTCGAAGATTAGCGCGTTCAAGCAAACAAACAAACAAACAAACTTTTCCGCTTTATAATATTAGTATAGATATTGTAATTTAAGTGTGATTCAATTATTGGTGTACAATAAAGTATAACCTATCTATCTATCTATGTTTCACTGGTTTTTTTTATACATATGTAAGAGTGAGGTCATTGTACAAAGGTACCTATATATTTTTCTCAACCATCGCAATTTTAGTACAATGTGATGTTGCCATAATCGAAAATTGGGAAGACCGGACAATATTCCGAGCTTATGGATAGTCCTAGCTACAAGGCCTATTCAAGCACTCTCCGTAAGCTAGACGACAACCATCAGGCATAATTTGGCAGATTGATTCTCGCAAAGAGTTGACTGTTGACTCAAGAGGAAAACCTTGCATTACAGAGTTTTGATGAGACTAACGAATAGCTTTTTATTTTTATAACCTTTGACAAAGAAAATAGGCTCGCGTTTGGCCGCCATCTCTCCTGATGGTAAACGAGGATATGGGTGAAGATGAAGCACGCTCCTCTAGAAGTAAACTATTGAATCTTCATTTAAAGACCTCCAGGTTGTAGCTACGTTTCAGGAAATACAGACTCCAGCAGGGAATTCCACTCCTTAGAATGAAAGTGGTATTCCCAAATAAATTTTAATTTTTAAAGAATATTTTTTGAAAGTTTACGTCTACATCTATAAGTTTAAACTGCAGCTGCTGTACTATGCGTACTAGCTTTGTTTATGAACCTTTACCTTACAAATATTACACCAGGTGCTTTTAAAGTATGCTGATTTATTGATCATTGACCTTTTCTACATCCTACGTTTATGGCGATGCTTAGTTCTGAAGCCTTATTGATCTGTTCCGGTTTGGAAGGTACCCGTGGGTTAACCGTTGAAATGATGGGTTAATTATGGCTGTAGTTTGCTAGGTTTTGGTTTACATTGCTTACTAGCTGTGCCAGCGACTTCGGTCCTCGTGGAGCTAATCGGCGGCGGTGACTTCTCGCGCCCGGCCCTGGTTCAGACCATGGTGCGGAGCGATAGGGAATGGGATGCAGTCGCCTCCTTCTGCGAAGCAGTCATGCTAGCAAAGGAGGAAACCGAACGCGCGAGGGAGAGGCAACTCTCCATCATCGGACTTGGACATCCCACCCATACGCACAAAACGTTTTGGGAATACTTTCATTGTGCGTACGGCCAAGGAGTGGAATTCCCTGCCGGAGTCTGTGTTTCCTGATCGCTATAACCTGGGAGTCTTTAAGTAAGGAGTGAATTTGTTACTTCTAGGCAAGCGTGCTCCATCTTCAACCACATCATTACTTAATTATCATCAGGTGAGATAGTGGTCACACGCGGGCTTGCGGTTGGCGAGCAGGGGTAGCTCACCGTCCGGTAAGGACCAGGCCCGGGTCGGCGACGCGTCGTGTTCCAAGCGCGCCTCAAAGAGCTGTCAGCAATAGTGACGGGGCTCCATAGGGCCATTGCCTGCCGGGGTTGCGGGAATGTTCTAACGAGATAACGCAGCCCCGGAACTTAAGGGCGGCTGAAGGAACAGGGTGGGTTTTTAGTCAGTAGAAGTCTGACACTCCATTCCACTCCACACAGAGCGGGAGAAGTCATTCGATGATTTTCCCACCTATTATATTTTTCCCGCGGAAATACCGATCTCAAATTCCGGGAATCGTATATGTTGCCTTAAAACCTCCTCTATCTTCCAGTAAAAGTCCCATTAAAAGTTAAGCAGCGCTTGCGTTTGTTGGTCAGTGGATAGATGACTATCTTAACATACCTATTAAGATTTTTTATGGTAATATGGTACACAACAACACAACACAACACACAACACACACAACACACAACAGTATCATTAGAACTTAAAATGGGATATTTACCATGTGTATTGATTAGACAAATCAATACATATATGCTCATAAATTAGGGCTGCCATCCGTCCGGGTTTTCCCAGATTTATCCTAGTTTGGAGAGCGTCCGGGGGCGTCCGGGGGGATTTTCTCAATCAGCGTCCAGGTAAAACCCGGACACACATTGGTCTTACGGGTACCAAAAAGCACGATCTCTATTATTATTATTTTCCTATGCTATTTCATCTCATTGTTTATTTTACGTTGATTAAATGAAAAGGAAGAGACTGATATTAAAAAAGTTCTAAAGCTCTACAATGTTATCACTCTATCAGTAAATAAAAACCATAATTAAACATCGTTGTTTTTAGTTTCAAGTTAAAAAATGTATTTTTCTACGGTGTCCGGGGAAAAACTGTGATTTTGATTGGGGCCGGCTAATTTGGTGATGGCAGCCGTATCATAAATGTCCACCCGCAGTGATTCCAATTCATCCGTGATCATGGCGCTTGCAACAGTGCCAATTTTCGAGTTTCGAGTTTACAATATTTATTGGAAATAATATATACACATGGCAAATATTAATGGTGCTGGTCCTAGCGGTCATTTGTACATTTTAGACCGTCGTTACGGGTAACCAGAATCAAGTAAAACTGACACTAAACTTGCCAAGGGGTATTGCGTTAACCAGCTAGTGGATTGTGATCAGAAGTCAGTCAGACAGTCGCTTTATGTAAAACACTAGAACTCAGTTGCATTCGCTTGAATTAAAAGCCGGCCCCAACATGGTTGAGAAATGGCTAAGCAGGAGATGAGGATGATAAAGAAGTGACCTTAGGCTTTTTGTTAAGGATGGGAAAACATCCAATGACTGCCTCCCGATCTAGGCGAAGCGGCAGGGTGTATCAGACTTCTACTGACTACTTCACTTCTTCTTCTTCTTTTTCTACTTCTTCTTTTTCTTCTTCTTCTTCTACCCATCTGTGTTCCATCATATGCCCTTCATGTTCCGAGGCCGCGGTAACTTTTTCAAACAATTCCGCAACTGTGGCAGGCAACCGACGGCCCCCTTATAGGCCCCGACAGTTTTGCTGACACTCTTTGACGCGCCGTCTACACGGGCCTGGTTTCAGTCGGGCGGACGTGACCTCAGGCTGAGACACTGACCTCTTATCAGTGAGCTATCCATATTCTCAGTCAGTAGATCTACTATCCATACAATTGTGCGCCATAGTTTACTGAACTAATTCTCAGTGTCATCCGTGTAGTGGCGGTCCACTTGTAGTATTGTGGCCATCTTTTTGTGGGAGTCTTGGATTTCAGAGCAGTTGGTTTATTTACTTTTTACTGTTAAAAATCTATGTTTGTTTTTTATACACTATTGTTCTAAAATGGTTTAGGGATTTTTTATAAAGTTTAATATTATTATACCCCTGCCTTATCTAGTTTAAATTGACGAAAAAATCTAAACTAAAGAAAAATATAAAAAAAAAGTTATTTAAACCAATTTTTAAAATGTTGTTATGCTAATTCGTACTGATTTTACACGTATGATTTTAAAGATGCATTTATCTTTCAGGTTTCTCGCTTGTATTGTAACTCAAAAACGATCTCGTGTTAATGACCTAACTCACAAACAAGGTATCCAAACTACAACTAACCCCATTCCCCACGAAACCTTTTCAAAAACCACCCCTGTCACGGAAACCAAACGCATGGCCCCCCTACCCACACATACACACACGCGTGCGCTCGCGCAGTTCCCATAGTTAGCCGCTTGTTACGAGCGTTACCCGCACTTGTGCCGTGACATAGGTAATCTGCTTACCTACTAACAGCCGGATACGTAATAGGGCTGGCACGATTTTTTAAATAATGAAGAGAAGGTAATTAATATTAAAAATGCCCTTGTTAGTAAGCTTTTTTTTTTCTCGTTAGGGATAGGTTCAGAGAATGATATTTTTGAATACGGATTGTTATATGGTTGTTCTCTTTGATACTTCGACTGCCGGTTCCTTGGATACTGATACCGTCAGTTTATATATAGTATGTTAACTAACAGAGGGCGTTCCCGTTAACCCGCAATATTATAAGCACATCAAAATTAGATCGCCTCATACGTGGCCCATCATTCATAAATAAATTGCGACGTTGCCGTCCTTCAAGTAAGCGTGTACAGAGTATTTCTTTTACGTATCAATTTAACATTTTTAGTGAATATTTTAAAAAATAAAAAAATAAACACATTTTGTTTTCGAATGGTAATATTTTTTTTAGTATGTATGGATGCTATACTATTGCGGGTTAACGGGAACGCCCTCTGTTAGTTAACATACTGGTCATATACAGTATCATTAAAACTTAAAAATTATCCTGTAATTACCATGTGCATTTATTGTTTCGAGTTTATGATATTTCGGCGTTCATCCGTGATCATAGAGCTTGCAATAGTGCTGAAATATCGGATTCTCGAAACAATAAAGACACATGGTAAATATCACGTTTGAAGTTCTAATGATACTGTTAGTGACCATGTTAGCTTAAAAACTTATATATTAGTTACGTTAACAGAAATTTATATAAGGTTAGCAGATTTGGGGAAATCTTGCAGTATACTATATTTTATTAATAGAAATCTTTTTTATAAATTGCCAACACTTTTCTTCACGACTAGCACATTTATAATAAACAATGAACGAGAAACTTAGTAACCAAAAACATAAACTTGAAATTCTTTTGCGTGATTCAATTAATTCAGCCGGTCGTTTCTGTTCAGATGATCTCAAGAATCTAATCATACAATTGGTGATATTATCAGTTTAAAAACTTATATTCTGTTGTAAAGTTGCATTTTATTCAATCACAATTTAAATGAATTGACATTCGAAATTCAATCAATGCGAATAAACCTTTAAATAAGCATACAATTAATATTGATAAATACATGTTGTCATAATTAAAATTCTAAATTGATTTTTAATAAACCGTACACGTTATTAAAGTAATGTTTTGCAAGACAAGCAGTTAACAATTGAATCATTTTAAAACTTCCGCGTTTTAAGGTTTTTGTTTAATCTAAATCTGTTTCGGTAGTCAGACTTTTATTCAGTTTTGTTATTCTTTACAGCATCCATTGTATATTACTAAGAGCATATAATTGTATTGTAATTACATTATTATTGGCTAATAAATACTTTCTTACATGGCCACTGCTCTCAAAACGGGGAAATAAAATAATTATCACAATGAAATCAAAGTCTTTGGGCCGAAAATTCGAAAACATATGGATTTGATGGATTACGGAACATTCTCTCTCATAGAGAAGAGTCCTGGATCTCACCTGTGGGAACGATATAGTCAAATTAGAACAGAAATTTATAATAATGTATGTTATACTGTATATTTAGGATGTTAATTCGCACCGCACTATAAAATTAAGAAGCTAACTGCGTATGAACGCAGTGATGACAGAATGAGAGAGTATGGAACGAGCCAAAATGATTAAGACGCAAAGATGTTAAATAATGTAAAGAACTTAATAAGATAAATTAAATGAGGGTATTCGGAAGTTAAGAGTATTATTTCGGTCATCCACACCACCCTACATATATGTGTGTGATGAAGTGTGTACGAGTTAGAATGAATACTAACATAAAATTATTTTATTACATCCTGTTAATTCAAACCTGACCACTATCCTATGCCACTTAATGCGCCATAACGAATTACTTACAAATTATTATGTCAAAGTAATCGTTATGTTCGTTCGTGGCAGCCCTAGGACACAGCATCAGAGGGATGTGCTACGGATGCTAACCCACTGGTAATGTAACGGGACAGCCACGCGAGATAACTGTGGACATGCAAAAGATTTACTCACCATCGCTGTATGGCTTTGTTGTATGGAAAGTTAATACACGTTCCTATTTCGAAAGAAAGAATGGATCGTTTATGATACGATTGGTGTGAATTTGTTTTATTTGTATGTATTTTGCGATTCGTTTTTGTGTATGGGGAGTTTTTATTTAGTATCTTATTTGTTTTCTTTTTCTAAAGGTATTTTGTTTTAGATTAAATGTGTGTATTTTAATTTTGATTGTGGTTGGAAACTTAATTATGTTCAGAGTATACTCATCAAACTCATACAACTCAAAATATGTAATGCATGGTTACTATTATGAGATGACTGGAAGAAATTGATACATCAGTCCATAAATATATTGAATGGTTTCTCATAATTATTTTTGTATCAGCGTATTCGATTGTTGGTGAGCCAAATAAATAAATAGTTTGTATTACAGGACAAGATTACAGCTGTTTTAAGTTATTTTTTTTTTTTTTCACCACATATTTGTTTGAGTTTTTAGTGGTCACTATCTAGTGATATGTCCATAGGTCGATTTTTCGAATCCGTATTTCTGTTGTAACAAAAAATTGTAAACAAATAAATCCTTTTCAAGATTTTGAGAAGGATTTTTGATTTTGTATGCGTGTGAAGGTTGGTGCACACATACAAAGATTGTATTATATTCAAAGGAAAAAAAGGGGATTAACTATGTCAGCTGAAATATTATCGAAATTTGCCATTAAGACACAAAAAACGCTGTACCTATATAAAAAAAAACTATCTTTATTTAGATAACAACCAAATGCCTACTATAATTGTGTTTCGTTAACCTCAATACAAAGCGTTACAATCAAATCAATCGCAGGAGGTACAAAGTTTATGATGCAAATAAAAAGTAGTTATTTTAAGTGATTATTATGAAAGATTTACAAGATTAAGAGGTATTTTTAAACCATTTCTAAATGACATTGAAGATGTTTGGTCATCTGCAAAAAAATCTTTGCAAATCTTTTTACGAAAGATGGCCAAATATTGCATCTGAAGATGGAGTTTGTCACTAGTTAAGGAAATTTATTCATTATGGTTTTTTTGCAGGTACAATTAGCCACAAAAAGGCATTGCCTAAAACCTTATTTCATTGTTTATACTACGTAGTGTGGATGGTATTTTTAGGGTTCCATAGCCGATTGGCTAAAAACGGAACCATTATAGTTTCGTCATGTCTGTCTGTCTGTCCGTCCATCCGTCCGTCCGTATGTTTTTTCTAATATTTTTATGAAAGTAGCTTGAAGCTTGTGGAAGGTTATAGGCTACTTTTACCCGACTACAAAAGAGGATGGTTATGTTTTTATCGTGATAAACTCCACGGGAGTGAAGTCCCGCGCGACTAAGTGAAATATATAGACCCGATTTAAGACTGGTAGCTCGTGAGTTTGAATAGCTAGGCACATTAATTTGTGTAGTTTTCATCATCAAGACTGCTCTCACAATTGTGAAGGAAAGTATCGCGGGAAAACCGGCTTGCGCTAGGAACGAAAAAATTGGCCAAGGGCCAGTCAGACTCGTAAGATATTTTCAGTTTCAGTTCCATGTATGAGGAGCCCCCCTTAATTTTAAATATTTTTTTTCTTAAAATCGGAAAGCGGTTCACAGAATACATCTACCTACCAAGTTTCATGTGTTTAGTCCTAATAGTTTCAGAATAAAATGGCTGTGACATACGGACGGACGGACAGACAGACAGCAAGCAAATCAAAATGTGTAAGAGCATATTATGTACCTGCATAATTTTTTATTTATATGCTAATGGAACCAAAGGGCTCTTCCTTAATGACAATTAAGGGAGATGATCACTTTCTGTCATCGTTACATGGTGGACATAGGTACGCACAAAGCGTTTTGGGAATAGTTTCATTGTGCGTACAGCTAAGCAGTGGAATTTCCTGCCAAAGTCTGCGTTTCCTGATAGCTAGTTATTTCTAGGCAAACGTGCTTCATTTTCGACCACATCATCGCTTACCATCAGGTGAAATGGTGGTCAAATGCGAGCCTATCAGCAATAAAAAAATAAAAAATTACAGGGCGTCCAGCCTTTTCCCGTTAAGCCTGCAATACATGTTGGCCGAGTGTAGGCCAACGCGAGCGTTAGCAAGGCAAGAAATAATGTCTACACGTTCGACAAGTTCGTCGAACGCCAATGCAGACGACCAATGTAGAAGAGAGTCTGTAGAGCTGCCCACACGTTGGCCGAGCGCAGGCGAGCGTCTTTGATTTGTGACCAAAAACCGACACCGATCCGAAGTGAGGCAAGTGATCACGAGCAACGGCGAGCGAAGACAAGTTGCACCAAATGAGCTCTATACACTTTGGCGCTGGCCTCCACTCGGCCAACTAGGCAAGTGACACCGAGCGATAGCAAGACAAGGCAAATATACCGTCTACATGTTGGCATTGGCTTTCACTCGACAACGCTCGGCCAACATGTATTGCAGGCTTTAAACGTGATGCAAATATGCCTTATCAATACTTCATCCCGCTCCCTATATTCATTTTACAGATTATTTTAGCGTTATATAATAGAATTGTATTATTATAATAATTATATTAATTCTTAAGTAGACCTTCTACTTAAGAATTATAATTGATATAATAATTATTATAGCAAGTCGTATCCACAATAAGCCAACACCCGGCAGAACATACCGTGTCGCGTGCTGGCCCACTGCTCCACATGTAGCTGTTGATAAACTGCAGATAACGTCTTCTTAAGCTTACGATACTTACACGTTACATTGTAAAGAATCCATCGTGAACTCGACACAGCGGTAGAATCTAGATTATCATAACACTTAGATTAGATGAATGGTTTCATCAAACAGATGTCAAATAGCTCCATGATGTGTTTCTATACTAATATTACATATAGAGTTAAAATTTGCTTGTAAGTTTGTATGTAAGGGGTTATCTCCTGCCGGGGTTGCGGTAATGTTCTAACGAGATACCGCGGCCCCGGAACTTAAGGGCAGCTGAAGGAACAGGGTGGGTTTTTAGTCAGTAGAAGTCTGACACTCCTTTCCGCTCCACCCAGAGCAGGAGAAGTCATTCGATGATTTTTCCACCCGGAAAGAAGGGATAATCTCCGGAACTAATGACCCAATCCTTCTGTTTTCTTTGGTAGTAAAATGCATTGTTGGCGAGTGCTAAAAATTATTTTGAAATCCATGTAGACGTAGTCGCAGGCAAAGTGCTAGTATATTATAAAGTTCTAAGTTGTTCTAAGTTGAGCTATACGTCATTTGACAAATGCTTGCACTGTATGGACTGGCCCACTCAAATCTGTGAGCATCTTCAAAAGATTGCCTCAGACTGAAACCTACAAGGTTCCCATATAATTAAACCAGTATAGATTGTATGGACTTTAAAAGAGACGGACCGACGGACGGTTTTTTTAATTTGCAAAAGAAAGATCATTTATATCATAAAGAGGTACTTATCTCCGGAACGAATGATCCAATTTGTTTTTTTTTAATAGTAAAGGTGTATTGTTGGTGAGTGCTATATATAGGCTATAAATTATTTCAAAATCCACGCGCACGAAGCCGCGGGTGAGGTGGTAGTTACATATCGACGGTTAAAAGGAATTAGTGTATAAGCGACAAAATAAGAAATGTTCAGGAGAGCCGTTCAAAGTTTAGAATTTTAGAAAAACTGATGTATTTTTTTTATGAAAACATCATGAAAACTAAAACAGTTTTTAATTTTTCAATCGGGAAATATGACAAAATAAAAGATAATAGAACACAAGAAACAGTTGGCTTTCAAAACAATACCAGTCCAAAATGTCGCTTATACCCGATTCCCTTTTAACCATCGATATATGATTGTAACATACGTAGTGTAGGAAGCAATAACTTTTTTTTTATTGTGTGCTAAAATCATCAAATTACTCCGCCCGCTTTGAGTAGATCAGGAGGGAGTGTCAGACTTCTAATTACTGACTAAAACCCTACCCTGCTCCTTCAGATGTCCCTGTGTTCTAAGGCCACGGAATCTCGTTAAAATATCCCCTAACCCCGGCAGGCAATGCCCTTATCTTACCTCGTCACTAGTGCTGACTGCTCCAACCCCAACCTAATATATGTACCAATGTTGCCAGTGGTATTTCATTCAGTTCTTCTCCTTCCTTTTCCAGCAATCTAATTCCGCCAAGCCCGTTCCATCATCGAACTACAAGACAGACGGCGATGCGCCATCGTTACATGGTGGGCATTCCACCCGTACGCACAAAACGTTTTGGGAATACTTTCATTGTGCGTACGGCTAAGGAGTAGACCGGTTAAGTAGACGCACAGCCTTACTGAGCTGATCTACGAGTGGCCCTACCTAAAAAAAAAAGGCTAAGGAGTGGAATTCCCTGCCGGAGTCTGTGTTTCCTGATCGCTATAACCTGGGAGTCTTTAAGTCAAGAGTGAATAGGTTACTTCTAGGCAAGCGTGCTCCATCTTCGACCACATCATCACTTACCATCAGGTGAGATGGTGGTCAAACGCGAGCCTATTATCAATTAAAAAAATCAACCATAGATTATTTATTTTCTCTCGCAGTAAACAGAATATTATATTATGAGGAATCATTTGAAGATGAGAGACACGATCCCATACTAAGTAAAACCTGTATTATCGCTTCTTATCTCGACAAATTATTGAGAACTCTGTGGGATCATTGTAGCAGAATATCCGTACATAAATCTGCTTTTTTTCTTTATTAAATGATTACTATTATTTATCTACAGGACAAGGACCTCCCTTCCTTCTTTCCGCTTCTCCCTGTTCTCTGCCACATCCAGCCAATCCTTTAGATAGAAATCCAACTCATCATGTCATCTTCTTCTTGGCCAACCACCGGTTATTGTTGCTCGATATTTAATCATCTGCAATTATATGTAAACAAATAATACAAATATGCATCGTCCTAGTTTTATTTCATTAATTCGCAACGAGATAATTAATAGCGTTTTACATTGTTATGACAGCATTATAAAAAGAATACACAATTAGTGAATTTATAATTATTTTATTAACATAACTTTATCGTCGTAATTTGAATAACCGTGTAGCAATAAATTTATTACGAAAATGAGTTAAGCCAAATTCCGTACGTGATTTTGATTCGTGAAATTAGTAAAATTTTCGGTATTGTGTGTGCAATTTTTACGATATTGATTATTATTTGGTATAAAATACCAATTTTGGTTGGCGAAAATTCATTCTTGTTTTCAAGTTTTCCTGTTCTGTGCAAAGCAAAATGGTGTGCCTTCCCCTCACTGTCTTCCTGGTTTCTGTAAGTAAGAGAATCTTTAAATATTTTTATTTTATGTGTGCAACTCTTTTTAAGCCTTGAAGTGACTTGCATTCGTAATTTGACGTTTTGATATTAGATTTAATATTGCAACAGGGAACAAATTGGTTAAAGAAAAACTCATGTTTATGCGTTTATTTGTTCTATACGTCGATATTATAATGATGTACTTATTATACTTGCCAACAGATTGTTTATTTTAGCTGAAATTCATGATTTCAGCTAAAATAAACAGTCATTTAGTATTATTAAAAACCTTTGCATTGCGTGTATAATCCTCCAAGTGCCTTTTAACTCTAGATTTTGAGTAATCTGTTGAATAAGTCCTAGAATTTCATTTATTTTGCATATTTTATGATACAGATATATTTTTTTAAAAACAATTTAACTAAATATGTCATAAATCATAAGTCTTGCCCTTTTCATGAGTTATATTTTGTAGGCTTGTGAATTATTTACCGCTATTTAAAATTATTTTATTTTCAGATTGCATCTTTGCAAGCATGTACAGAACCAGTAAACGTACACATCAAAAACTATGAAGGGCCAATCATCTTGCATACAGCAAAATGCGACAACCAACCGCTTGGAAACATTGGTAACCAATGTCATTGTACTTGTAGTACCCAAAGTCTTGGTTCATCCAGTAATCAACCGGTTGTTACGTGTGGTAACCAACCGATTGGTTACTATGGTAACCAATATAATCAACCCGGTTGCTACGAAAAGGAATGCAATTGTGTTTCTAAGCAAAATTATGTAGCAACCTATGGAGGGTCTGGTTGTTGCCAAGTTACTGATACGAAGCCTTTAGTTTATTATGTTTGTAACAGTGGGTGCAATGGATATTCTAACTGTGGAGGAAACCAAGGGCAAGGTTATCAAGGATGTACTACTTGTTACGCAAAAACTGGTTGCTGATTATAATAATTAATTTGTGACCATTTCAGATATCTCGCTTTGGTATCAGTTGTTATAATTTTTTGGACCATTTATAAAAAATAATTGTAGAGTGAATAATCGAAATTTTATGAAATTTTGTATTTTCCCTCATGTTTAAAATCAAATTTTTCAATAAATACATTTTGTATCTGACTAAATGACTTTCAGTTTTTATTCCATCAACATATTTTTTATACAGTATCTAATAAGATTTTCCATGGTCGACATATGCCAACAAAATCAAGCTATCAATAATTAAATAGACCATTACCGTAAACAAGGAAAATAAAATCACGATAGAATGTAATATTTATGAAACACGAAATATCAAGCCCATGCACCTAATTTTCGTCACTCTAGTATAACACTGAAATATATTCATAGATAATAATTTATTATCGTGCAATACAAAATGCATACATTTCGAAACACGTATAAATTGCTATGGCTGCGCCTGAGTCGGTCGGCGCGAAATCATTTGCAAAACCTAACGGTTTGCGCCATGACAGCCACAGAGTATTTAAAATGCAGAAAACTAACTCCTAATAATATGTACTATGAATCGGTAAACGTAGAATTAAATTGGAAAAGTTCGCACATCTGCAGTCTTTGATAGGCTGGGGTACCACAACATTCGTGTCTGTAAGTCAAAGTGACACTTCTGTTTTGTTTACTCTGTGACATTACGCCATCTAGAAATCAATATGGCTCCGTTTTTGTTAATTAATCAGTTTACTTTCTTACACAAAATTAAAACATTTTACGACACTAAATTTTTTGAAATATTTGACATTTTGTAAAAATGTTACACGTTCATTTTTCGCAAATATTTTCTTTCGTTAGTCATTCTTTTTTTATTTGTATCTGACACGATATTTCTGGTTGTTGCTTTATTTTAATTACAAATATTGAGTGATCGATTCTAGTCTCGATTAGATTAGCATCAAAGTTATTCAGGGGTCGATGTCCGTTGTATTTTAAAGGTGAAAATACCGCGATATTACCATTAGCTAAATCATCTTATACATTAAACTAGTACTCACGCGGGGCTTCGCTCCCGTGGATTCTATCACGGTAAAAACATAACTCTCCTTTTTTGCAGTCGCGTAAAAAGTAGCCTATAACCTTCCTCAAGCTTGAAGCTACTTCCATACCAAATTGCATCCAAATCCACCCAGTACTTTCGAAGATTAGCGCGTTCAAGCAAACAAACAAACAAACAAACTTTTCCGCTTTATAATATTAACTAGTACTCACGTGGGGCTTCGCTCCCGTGGATTCTATCACGGTAAAAACATAACTCTCCTTTTTTGCAGTCGCGTAAAAAGTAGCCTATAACCTTCCTCAAGCTTCAAGCTACTTCCATACCAAATTGCATCCAAATCCACCCAGTACTTACGAAGATTAGCGGGTTCAAGCAAACAAACAAACTCTTCAGCTTTATAATATTAGTATAGATAATATAGATTAATTAGCTGTTTGTGAGTCTCATAAAAACTAAAGAAGAGAATTTTCATTATTTTTCTTTAACTAATTATTTACAGCTCTATTGTGATTCTTTTAAGCCACTAAAGTGAACACACTAGAAGTGTCAATAACCTAATGGCTAAGGCTAAAGACTTGTGATCATGAGTTCACGGATTTCAATCTCACCCGTAACACTATTGCCGTGAAGACACAGTTGGAGCCTCGTGTGACTTCTAGTACCTATTATATTAGAAATGCGAAAGTTTGGGATGATTGAAAGTCTGTTTGTTACTCTTCCACGCAAAAACTTCTAAACAGATATGAATGAAATTTGGTATGTTGATAGTTTACAACCTGGAAGCGATAAGGACCGCCATTGTAACCAAATTTTTACAATATTGTAAAAATTTTGTTAATAATCCAAATTATTTTACAATATTGTTATTTAAGTGTGATTCAATTATTGGTGTACAATAGAGTATATCTAACACTAACACACTTTTTATTTTGTAACAGTCCCACGCGAACGAATTCGCAGATAGAATCTAGTGTATGCCAATATTATTTAAAACACGAAAGTTTAGACATGTGGATCACACGAAATCATCATAATCACGCAAAAGTGTGTTACCGGCTCTGGATGGACTTTGGTACAGGGATGGATTATAGCTGGGAATAACACATAGGCCACATTTTGTACATCTTTCTCTTGAGACAGAAGCCGAAAATCTAACACTGTTCTTGACTAGGGGTATTGTGTTGTTACTCAGATACTATAGGTTGTGAAGGTCAGATAGAAAGTCGCTCAATGTGGCACACAGCAGCATCCAGTTAGACTGGAAGCTGACCTCTACATATTCGGGAAAAGGCTAAAAAGATGATGAATGAGACATTATGACATAGGTGGGTAAATCGGTACGTCCCCTCTTTAAGGAATGGCTAACGAGTGGCACATGGTTGTTTCGGGAGCTACTTGTGTCGGATTCGGCGAGAGGAAACGCCCGGGTGTCACCACTGCGAGGATCGCCCTGAGGACACAGTGGAACATACAGTGGAGGTTTGCCCCGCTTGGGCAGAGCTCCGCCGTGTCCTCGTAGGGGCGATAAGGGGTGACCTCTTCCTGGTTCAATCCATGGTCCGGAGCGAGGAGGCATGGCAAGCAGTCACCTCTTTCTGCGAAGCAATTATGCAAGCGAAGGGGATGGCGGGATGCGCGAGCAAGAGGCGAGTCCCAAGGCCCTTAAAGCCCTTGCGCCCCAGCCGCCGCAAGAGACGCTCCGGGCGTCGGGAGTCGCAGGGTGAGTCACAGCCACAGTAAGCGCGGGCCTACGGGCTGCGAGCAATGGGTAGCTCGCCGCCCGACTGAAACCAGGCCTGTGTAGACGGCGCATCGTGTTCCACGCGCGCTTCAAAGAGTTTCAAGAAAATCGTCGGGCCCTTACCTGTCGGGGTTGCGGAATTATTCGAAAGAATTACCACAGCCTCGGAACACGAACGGCAAATGACGGAACACCGATGGGTTTTAGACAGTAAAATCTGTCACACCCTCCCGCTTCACCAAGATCGGTAGGCAGTCATTGAATGACTTCCCATCCTTAAAAAAAAAGTAGATAGGTACTTAATAGTGAGTCCCTACTCCTCGTGAATAACATAACAGTCGACACATCCTAGCCTCTTCCAACCTCTCTTCAAATCCCACACCAAAAGAATACTGTTAATTTCTAATCTTTATATGAATATCTATCCTTATTATACAACCTGTACTTGAACATCGTGATAAGGATTATTATTGTTCAATACAAAGAATATCGAATGTTAACAAAGAGATAAAAACGTGAATGCGGAAATTACATTATCGAGGAATAGCCCGTAATTAATTAAAAACATCACTTACATTTTTAAACTTGCCTATCTATTAAATCAATGTTTTAAATATTATCTTAGTTAGAAAATCAGACTAATAAAGATAATTTAACAGAAAACCACAGACATGGCCCTTAACAACAGTTTTAACGATAGTTTACATTGATATCCATACTAATATTGAAAATGCGGTAGTCTGTCAGTCTGTCAGTATGTTATGTGGTAACGCCAAATCACTAAACCGATTTTGTTGAAATTGGACATGGTGTTATTTAAATTCCGGAGTCAAAGGGTTTTTTTAATTACGAATGAGCCTGCTCTTGACCCCGATTACACCTGATGGTAAGTGTAAGATGAGGACTACGATTGCTTGGTACTTTTTCTTTCAATAATCAATAGGAGGTCAAAGTGAGTATGAAAAATGATGAACGAAGTAGCGGGTAAAAGCTTATAGATAGTAATAAAACATCAACTTTGACGAGCCGCAACAAATTTCCTTAGGACATTACACTAACGTACTTTTCTTAGTTTTTAATAGTGAATAACTCTTTTTTATATTTTATGGGACAAGCTCGGCACATTAGGTATTCCCCATAATTGCAACTCCTAAGGTAGAGGAAATGAACCTGAACGAGTCCCGGAGAAAAGATTCAACTGTTTCGGATTCTAAAACGAATAAATCAGAAAATAGCAGCAGAGGAGTAAAGACAGATTGTTATCAGAAGCCGTGAATCCGATTAAATTTTAACATCGATTCCTTGCGTGGACAGAGAGCTGGCTCTTTTATTGCCCAAAGGATAAGCATTGACATAAAACGTGGCAATGCTGCCAGTCTTCTGGGCACGTATCCAGATGACAGCGATGAGTACTTTGACGCCTAATTTTTTAAATGTGAGTTTAGTGCAATTTACATATTGTAAAATCAAAGGAAAAAAATACAATTTCTACCTCAGTTTCACCACTCTAATGGTTTGTAGTTCCAAAGAACCTATCAGAAATGAACACCTTTTACTATCAATAAATTACCGAAATATCTGCCAATGTGGATAAATGCTCGCCAAATTGTGTGTCAACGGAGTGACTGACTGCACGGGGAATACACGGGGCTCTTATTTCTGTACAGAAGGTAAAAAGTAACCGAACCCGAGGAGATGATGGGGGCTTATGAAGCCAACGACCTGTCGGGGTTGCGGGAATGTTCTAACGAGATACCGCGGCCCCGGTACTTAAGGGCAGCTGAAGGAACAAGGTGGGTGTTTAGTCAGTAGAAGTCTGACACTCCCTTCCGCTTAACCCAGAGCGGAAGAAGTCATTCGATGATTTTCCCACCCAGAATGAGGCCAACGAACGGAGCCGTTGTGATCTCCTTTGAACCTAGCCTGTCTGTATTAGATGTTATTGTTTCAGAAAAATTGGTAAGCATTTATCAATTTCGTTAAGCATTTAATTGTAGACCATTTTAAATATTTAGTCTGAAATTGTTTGAACATTATATCATATTATTTGACTACGTATAAAAGTTTAAAAAACAAAGAAATATTGTGGAAAAAGTTTCAACTGAATAGAACATCACCATTATATTCCGAGCCGGCCCGAGCGTATGATCGAATTGTATTATTTCCGACTTTTACGCGGACAGCGACCCGCGAAAGAGCGCCTCACGCCATCAAACGTAAAAGTTTGACAAATTTAGAATTAAATTAAACCTCAGTATTATAATTTAATTAATTAAATAAACAAAGATAACAGCAGCTAGTTAACAGCATTCATAGAGAGCAATGTTAATATTTCTGTAGGAAGTAGTCGGTCCCTCTTTCCCTCTTAACAATTTTTCGTAAAAGATCGTGATATCGTTATAAGGTTGTAGCTCTTTATAATGCTAACGTAATTCCTTGCCATCTAGAATAATCCTTTTTACTGATACACACTCGTAACCGACATGAGGTAACGCTTACACAAGCCGCTCAAGGATAGAGCAGATAATGACAGAGTTATCTTCTATAATAGAACCACGATTGGCACACAGTTAGAAGCTAAGTCGATCTGTATAACTGACATGTCGTTAGGCTAGGTAACTACTATATTTTTATTAGAAAAAGAGCATTTAAAGTGATACAAATTGCATAAAATTAAAAAAAGAATTGAAATTAGTAACAGTCCCAAAATCAAATGAAAAAAAAAACACTACAAAACAGGGATTGTTTCATAACAGGGATAATACATTGAAAAATAAATTACGCAAGTGTTTTATCAAGACCGCCATTGTAATTCCACATGTAGGTCATTCACCTCTTATATAATGCTATAACAACGACAAAAATAAAACTTAAAAATTCAGCTAAAAGATCAACACTTCAAACTGAAAGTTAAAAAATCAAATTGTCATAACAGCCGCCATTTTGTTTTTCCAACGTTCCACAGTCAAATTCTCCCGAACCCACTCCCCGATACTAACGCCATCTAGTACAAAACTAGTGTCAACATCCACTGGCTACATCAGGTAAGGCTTACGCAAGGTTTCAAGGATAGTGCAGGCAAGCGTGGCGTTGCATTGCGCAACTCAAATGTCGAGTTAGGAAAGGAGTGGAGCCGTGTCAAGGCGTCTCTGAGTGGAAACAGAACACCTTTCCATTTGTTAGGCAATGGGATCTAACCTAAATGCCAGGTTGGGCTGGAAAATGGGGGGTCTCTTAGGATACAAGCCAGACCTACTTTAAGGGATAGAGCATATTAAATTGGACATATTGCATGAATAATTGTAAAATATGTGTTCTGTTTTTTAAGAAATAAATATATTTATAATACTTAATATTTTGTTATTTATTTGATAAGGGTTTCTTAATAAAAAAGAATACGATATTGTGCTGTCAAATCTTTATTTCATCTCGTTCGAGAGGTGACAGGAAATATTTGAATAAAAATATTAATATTGTCATTGAAAAATATCTGGATTTTTCTGAAATAGCCTACAATTTTAGTAGTATCCTGGACCTCCAGGGTATCTTTATTAAAAAATGTACTATAATTTTTGACTAATTATTTCATCACAATTTAGCGGGCAGCGATTATTAAGACGTGATTTGAATGTTTTTTAGCTAATTGCTAAAAAAACATTCAAATCACTTAATAAGTTATAGATTATGATGATTATATGTAAATATGAATGCAAATCGTGGTTCATTTCAATGTTTTTCCTAGATTTGTTTCCTCTAAGCAACTATGTTGCATTTTGGCATAGTAACAGCTATAATTTCCCAATCATATTTATTGTAATTAACAATAAATGCAGTATTATAATTACATGTTTTTTTTTTGTATTTATGTTTGTAACACCATGACGGCAAAGAGGCTGAAGGGACCTTGAGATAGATTATAATCTAGATCAGCGTATAGGCGTCTTTTTATGCCTAAATTTCCACGGGATGGACTTTTGTAAGAATAACTAAGCAATAGGAACGTTATAAGCACACATATTACCTATATGTTGCCTTATCGTCTCCTCTATCGTCCAGTGAAACTCCCAAGCTCCATTAAAATCACAAACAGAAAAACAGACAGATATAATTTAAAAAAGTTTGGATGTGATCGTGAGGTCACAGTTTCCCACCCATAATGCCGGCTCTTCACGTTGGCCAACATAGTGGCGAATGTAGTGGCCAATGCCTATTGGCCAACGTGTAGAGGGGGTATTTGTGCACCCAAGATGCACAAACACCCCCTATATGCATAACACTATTGCCGTGATTAGTTGGAGGGGCGAACAAGATTGCTAGAACACAATGCGAATTCGACCCACATTCTTAAGAGGTAAAATTTGTTTGTAAATTTATATGTAGGGGTAATCTGGAACGAATGATCCAATTCTATAAAATATTTCATTGGTATTAAGGTGTATTATTAGTGAGTGCTATAAGTTATAAATTATTTCGAAATTCAAGTGCTAGTCTATACTAATATTATAAAGCGGAAAAGTTTGTTTGTTTGATTGAACGCGCTAATCTTCGAAAGTACTGGGTGGATTTGGATGAAATTTGGTATGGAAGTAGCTTGAAGCTTGAGGAAGGTTAAAGGCTACTTTTTACGCGACTGCAAAAAAGGAAAGTTATGTTTTTACCGTGATATAATCCACGGGAGCGAAGCCCCGCGTGATTACTTGTAACCACAATTAAATATTTTGAAATGACAGATAGACACTTGAATGTTAATATTAAGTATACAACGTGTAACGGAAACCCCATATCTATCCAAAAGGGCTGAAGACAACATCTGGTATGGAGTCTCTATGCACAGTTTCAGCACAAAATAACTGACTCAAAGAATTGATACCAAATTATTGGTTTCATATATTTCCTGAATACCAATCATAACAAACGTGTCACAGCACTACGAGGGTCAATAACTTTCCACGTCACTTGCCAATAACACGACAATTCTTTTCGTTCTTCTTAATTTGAAAAATTCGGTCTCTGGTATCAGTGTATTGGAATTTGTAATAAGTTCTACACACGTAGACTTAGTAGGATTACAAAACTCTTGCCATATCGTTTGTTATCATTCAAAGAAGCCATGCACTTGGTATGTATATACCCTTTAAATTACACGTTGTAGATTATATTAACTGCTTCGGTGGCCTATTGGACGCGGGATTGCTGTGCAAGAGGTCTCGGGTTCGATTTCCGGGTTGGACAAAAAATGCTATAGGGTTTTTCTGTTAGATATTTCTCTGTAGTAGCCCGGGGTTTGGAAGTTGTAGTGTGATAATCCCTGTGCCTCGGAACAGCACGTTAACCCGTTGGTCCTGCGCATCTCTCTCCGGTCGTGTCGGATTGCCGTCCCATCGGGCTATGAGAGTAGCGGAAAAGAGAGTGCATCTGTACCTGCACACATACTAGTGCACTGATATGTCCTGCGCAGATGGCTAATCAGCAGAGGTCGGAATTAGGTAGAGTTATTTATGTACACTGATTTTATACAACGAAAGAATAAAGTGGATATGCCCCAAATCCCGTGATTAATTTAGAAGACCAGAAAAATCCCGTGATTTATTAAATATTATAAAAAGTTTTTATTTTGCACAATTTATAAAAAAGGCGAAGTATAAGTATGAGAATTTGCTTAAGACTATTAATAATTTATGTTGTGAACTAGCAGTTGCTCGCGACTTCGTTCGCGTGGGAAGTTTTTCCCGTGTAAATCCCGATCCCGTGGGAATTTCGCAAAATCCTTTCTTAGGGGATGCCTACGTTATAACATCTATCTGCTTGCCAAATTTCAGCCCGATCGGTTTAGTAGTTTGGGCTGTGCGTTGATAGATCACTATGTCAGTCAATCAGTCACCTTTGAGTTATATATATTTAGATTTAATACTAATAAATTAAATTAATTTTTAAATTAATCTTTATTTGGAACAAAAACACATGTTACATAATCGTATTAACGATAATAGTTACATAAGTTACAAACTGTGTTGTAACTATTAACGCCCTCCTCTACAATTTAAGAGTCAGCGTTCCAAATTAACAGAAAATACAAATGAAAAAAGAAAAAATATTACTAAACTAATTAACTTACAAACTAAGCATTTAGCAAATAATTAATAAAAAATGTATGTTAATTATCTTTCTTTTATTTGTCTTATCTATCTCTGAGGTTTTTAATATTATTTATTTGTAATATTGTTGGTCACACGGAATTGTCTATTAGAAATCCCAGGAAGATCCATATTAATATCAACATTTCGATGCAAGTACATGAATAACTCTATTTAATTCAGACCTCTGCTAATCAGTTATGAGACAGACCCGCCGTGGCCGAAATCGTTTAGGCGGACTATTACTATAGATAATCTACCTCTTTTAAATACAACTCCGACCTCGATTCTAAGAAAAAAAAATACGTAAGGATATGAAGATACCTACTGAACATTCTCACAATACGACTCAACTTCAGGAAGTACCCTTGAGAGACCGTCCTTACATCCTTTGTCGATGTAACAGCCGTGTGGCTATTAATAAACTATGATTATCCTTATACAATTGTGTTGTTTGTACAAAAATTAAGAGTGAATAGGTTCCGGGGTCGCGGGAATGTTCTAACGAGATAGCTCAACTACGGAACGCAAGGGTAGATGAAGGAATAGGGTAAGTTTTTAGTCAGTAGAAGTCTCACACTCCCTTCAGCTCCACCCAAAGCTGGAGATCAGGTAACTAAACTCCACACAAAGGGTAATTGAAAGCCGAGATTGCAGGAATGTTCTAATGAGATACTGCAGCTCTGGAACGCAAGGGCAGATGAAGGAACAGGGTAAGTTTTTGGTCAGTAGAAGTCTGACACTCCCCTCAGCTCCACCCAAAGCTGGAGATCAGGTAACTAAACTGCACATAAAGGGTAACTGAAAGCCGAGATTGCAGGAATGTTCTAATGAGATACTGCAGCTCTGGAACGCAAGGGCAGATGAAGGAACAGGGTAAGTTTTTAGTCAGTAGAAGTCTGACACTCCCCTCAGCTCCACCCAAAGCTGGAGATCAGGTAACTAAACACCACACAAAGGGTAACTGTAAGAACAGGTTGGTATTTTATTCAGAGTGGAGGAGACTTTTGATGATATTTGAGTCATGAGAGTGAATAGGTTATTTCTTGGGAACCGTGCTCATTGTTGACCACATCATTGCTTCCCATCAGGTGAGATTCTACCAAGAGCAAGTCTTTAAACGTTTAGCTCTGGCTTATTATTATGTTCTAACGAGATACCATGGCCCCGGAATGCATTCAACTTCTTTTGCAAAAGAAGTTGAAGAAACGGAGTGGGTTTTTAGTCACTAGAAGTCTGACATTCTAGTCTGTTCCACCCGGAAACAGTCAATTGATGATATTCCCGTTGAAAAAAAAGAACAAAAAAGTGAGCAGATTTTTTTTTTTGGTAACGTGCTCCATCATTGCTTGGGTACCTTCGGGTGAGATTTTTGTCAAGAGCAATGTCTTTAAACGTCCAACACAATAGTATAAGGTATTTTCCAGCCCTTAACCTATAAGAGTATCTGATAAAACAATCTTAGGTAAGCGGATTTTCCAAGTTGACGGCGCGTCGTGTTCCACGCACTACACTGATCAAATCATATGAAAACCATTTAGATGTATGTCTATTCTCTGTTAAGGAACGAAACACACAGATTTAAGCAGAACTGTCCAAACTTTTGTCAGTTATTGCGTAGCTCAACGTATAACTGAGCAGTGTACGATGGAATAGCACAATCCAGTTCCTCGAAGTCTGTTCCATCATCGGACCTCAAGAAGAACGGTGATTCGCTATCATGGTAGATATTCCACCCATACGCACAAAACCTAGGAATACTTTCATTGTGCGTTCAGCTAAGGTGTGGTATTTCCTGCCCGACTCTGTGTTTCCTGATAGCTGTAACCTGAGGGTCTTTAAAATAGAGTGATTAGGTGACTTTTAGGTAAGTGTACTTCATCGTCTACCACATCATCACTTACCATCAGGTGAGATGGTGGTCAAACACGAACCTATAATCAATAAAATAAAAATGTAATAAAATGAGCTCGATCGATTTGTACGATGAACAAATCTAAGCAACGTTCGGACAGCCCTATATTTACTATATAAAGTCTATTTTAATAACCAACATTTTTAACACAGGATAACATTAGCAATGTCATAACAGTCGTCTAAATAAAGCATTTGTTACTTCCTTATAGATAAATTGAACACGTTATCGTGGTTCGTATTGCGTAATGCCTTTGTTAGTTCAGATTGTAGTGTTAGCTGTTCTGGTGTATGTCTGTGTCTTGTTTGATTATAATATTGAACTGTGACTACAAATAGCATAGTAGTGGTGACCGGGCCAGGAAATAGGTCATATTAGAGGTCTTACTGTTAGTAGGTATAGGATTGTAATTAGTTCTGAAGGACTGGCTTTTGTCAGAGTTGTTGTGAATGTTGAATGATAAAATGCGTTTTTAGTACATTATGAATGTAATTATTTTAAAATTTTAAGAACCTATCTGTAATTTTTTTTAATTTTTTTTTCCTTCTAAGGTAAATTGACACCATCCACTCATTTATTAAATAGGGTCCTCATTGTAAAACACTGTCTCTTAAGATACAGGGTACCCTAATTTAAGAGGCGGAGTTTAATTTTTTGTGTACAGATTTCTATGGCATCCAAATATTTTATGTAAATGTTCTCTTCGATACATCACAAATTGTAAAATACAAGTGCTACTATCTGTATATTTTGGGAAATAAATATATTTATTATTTTATTATTATTAATTACTAGTACTCACGCGGGGCTTCGCTCCCGTGGATTCTATCACGGTAAAAACATAACTCTCCTTTTTTGCAGTCGCGTAAAAAGTAGCCTATAATCTTCCTCAAGCTTCAAGCTACTTCCATACCAAATTTCATCCAAATCCACCCAGTACTTTCGAAGATTAGCGCGCTCAAGCAAACAAACAAACAAACAAACTTTTCCGCTTTATAATATTAGTATAGATGTATTATGGAGACATTGAGAAAATGAATAGTGTTTTGAAAATAGTATCCGTAGAGTTTCTTGCCGGTTCTTATCCATAGGAAACGATCAATTTTGAAACGTACACTAACTTCTGACGTTTTATAAGTGCCCATGTAGGCGTAAATATTTTGAGTTTGATTTTTTTGAATCTCAGTATCGTTTCGGAGAACAATACAGACCTTTTAATTTTCAGGGGAAAATCTTCAAACGACTCCTCCAGCTCTAGGTAAAGTGGAAGGAAGAATCAGTCTTTTAGTGAGTATAAACCCACTCTGTTCCTTCAGGAGCCCTTGCGTTTGGCGGCCGCGGTGTCTTATTAAAACATTTCCGCAACCCCGGCAGGCAAACGCCCTGTCGAATCTCGTCATTAACTGCTTTTTGAGACTCGGTAATACAGCGCTAAAATTAAAATAAAGGGATCTAGATAAAACATGCTGATTATTTTAACCTTTTAAGTATCCAGAAGTGAGTATATATTGTCATTATGTAAAGAATGACAGTACACTCACTAATATAAATTTACGATACTATTCAAATCACACAGGAGGAAAATAAATAATCAGCTCATTTTGTCGCGTTATGTCAGCAAGAATGTAGTGAATAGGTGATTTTTTTTTGCTTTTCGGATTTTTTTTTATCCTGACCGCCCGCGCGCCCCAAAGGCAGCTTTAATGACAGGGCCATTACCTGCATGGGGTTTCCAGAATGTTCTAATTAGATATAGTAATCTCAGAACGCAAGGGCAACAGAAGGAATAGGAACCCATTTGAAGTTTTTTTTTAAATATGACAAATAGTTTGAGCACCTGTATATAAAGCAATCTTTTTATTGCAAACTTATCGGTTTTCTATCGGTAACATTTGGGGGAGTGTTCAATGGTGTGTTTAATTCCACCAAGATACAAGGATAAGGACTACAAGACGAACGGCGATGGGCCATCGTTACATGGTGGTCGTCCCACTGTGTGGGTGGGATGTCCGTTTGGGACACAAAACTTTTTGTGCGTTCAGCTAAGGAGTGGAATTCCCTGCCGGAGTCTGTGTTTCCCGATAGCTATAACCTGAAAGTCTTTAAGTCAAGAGAGAGATTTAATTATTTCTAGTTTCTATTTCATTTTCGATCACAAAATTTCTGACGTCTGACCACCGCTCATCAGCATATTCGTTTTAGACACACACAAAATATGAATTCTGCTCTAGTTGGAGCGCAAGGGATTTTCAGACTTCTACTGACTTAAACCACGCCGTGTTTCCTCGCAGTATTTAGAGTTGCGCCGAAGTCTACGGGAGCACTTAAAATTGTTCAATGTAGCCCCCGTCTGGTGCCGATTGAAGGGCACATGGAACAAAGCACGCAGATGTTCTATATATGTCAAGTCTAGCTATCCTGAGCAACTAACACCGTTTACGAAGCAATAAACATCTCGGTTCCAACAGACCTCTACAAAGCACCATTCAGCAATGATTTACAAGAGCTAACGGTTCCACGAGACATAAATATCATACAATTGTATGGAACGAGTCCCACTTGAGCGGCTAGTGATGTAAGATCAAAGATCAATAAATCATCGTTGGGACCGACGCAAGCGCACCGCAGCGTCCTTGATGCAACGCGGGAATGCTGAGAGACGATTATGTAGTAGGATGTTGATGTTTCCTGGTAATATAATAGCTTGATAACTGCTTTTATAAAGACATATTAACTATGTACTGTTTTGCATGTAGCCTCACATTTTTTTTATGTACGTTGGAACTTTATTTTTTGTTACTTCTGGCAAAAAACTAGTAGGTATGTCAGTGTTAAATGCAGTATGCAACGCCAACCCACCCGTGCGTTCCGCAGCAGTTTCATTAACGCCTAAAGCTTCGTGTAGAGGCATAACAAGTGTCATGTGCAAGTTTGGGTTCCTTGTTGCATTACAAATTCTCTCTGCATGCTCATCCATTTAATCATCTTTGTCAGTCGTTACCTGACAAGTCCTGTCAGTTGGTGTCGTGTTACCCAGCTACTGGGTTGTGGAGGTTAGATAGGCTTTAACCAGTTAGACTTGAAGCTGACAAAAATCAAGAGTAGATTTTACAAAGCCACAGTCCAATTAAGTTTGAACCAAACACAAGAAAGTCCCTTAAATGTTGGCATCTATTTCATTTTTCAACGAAATCTTCTAAAGTATGATGCAACCAAACAAATTCTCTTAATAAAACCCTCTCTAGCATCCAATATTCAACAGATCTTGGTCATTGATGACGCAACTATGAACCAATCTCGTAAATACATCGTCCCTCCGCATGTCACCGGGACATCCGATGTGTTGCAACATGTCGACTTGTTGCGTAAGGCAGGGGAACGGTGGGATTAACTAGAAATAGTGTGTCATGTACCTACTAGATATGATGCCAGGATTATGTGTGACGTGTCAGGTTTGCGGGAATCTTCTAAACGAGATACCATGGCCCTGGAACGCAAAGAAGGGCAGCTGAGGGAACAGAGTGGTAGTCAGTAGAAGGCTGATGCTCCCTTCGAATCCACCCAGAGCAGGAGAAGTCATTCGATGATTTTCCTAAAAGAAAAAAAAAGAAAAAAAGTTAAAGGATTATGTGCGAGATATTGCGAGGTGGAGTTCATACCCAAATTATAAAATCTACACGGGTCGATCTTCGAAGTTAAGCATCGTTTGCTGAGGTCGAGCCGCAGATGGGTGAGCATTTTAATATATCAAGATTCGTCCATGCCTCGGATGCCAAGCATGTTGTTCCCGGCAGTTGGCAGGGTAATCAGATGTTAGAAAATTTAACACCGGTCTTGTTAAGAGCCTATAACTACCTCAAATGGCTTAGCCTGATCCTCCCTTATGTCGAAAATACGGCAGCAATAATTTTGAAAAAAATATATGGTAAAGTTGAGGATTAATGTTAGGTACTATGTTTGATGAAAACACGATTCCATAAAATTTTCTTGATAGAAAAAAATTCCAAAGTTACCCCCAAACCGAACAATAAACCGCTGATATTCAAAAATAACTTCAAATTAGATAATGACATTTTGCATATTAATTGAACTAACTATAAAGCAGGTCTTATGTTATTTACTTTTTTAATAACCATTATTTTCACTGTAAAAAGAAATAAACTAAATGATCGGTGTCTTGGAGTCTTTTCCCTGCCACCCTGTCTCGCTTGCTCGCGTGACCGCGGCCAGTAGTGTGCGAGTGACATAAAGAGAGAAGCGCTGAGGTAGTATAGGCCCTTAAGGGGTATCGTATTACCCAGCTACTAGGATGCGGAGTTCAGATAGGCAGTTGATCTATGTATATCACTACTGACTGAAAGACAACCCCGACATAGTAGGTAAAGAACACACAGACATGAACCTACATGCTTCTCATGTACAAATACAAATTGTCTGGACTTTAAAAGAGACTTTGACCTCTGAGTTTGTTTCGGTGTTTCTTCTCAGAGCAGTCAGGAAATATTGGCTTTATCTAGCTAAACTAAACACGCAAAAAAACATGACGTGTGAAAGTGTTATTTATAACCAATTTACAAAATAAATATTTAATTTAATTTAATTTCATTTCAAATGCTAAGCAGATGAGGATGTATTTTGTATATCATTCCCATTTCCTCTCTAAAGTGAGTGTAACTTCTACTACGAGGGAGACGAGGGCTTTGAGACCCGCCTTTCCCTATGGAAAGGCGGGTCTCAAATCCCTCGCGCCCCAGCTGCCGCAGGAGACGCTCCGGGCGTCGGGAGTCACAGGGTGACTCCCAGCCACCGTAAGCGCGGGCTTGTGGACTGCGAGCAATGTGTAGCTCGCCGCCCGACCGAAACCAGGCCCGTGTAGACAGCGCGTCGTGTTACACGCGCGCCTCATAGAGTGTCAGCAAAATTGTCGGGGTCCATAACGGGGCCGTTGCCTGCCGGGGTTGCGAAATTGTTTGAAAGAGCCGCGGCCTCGGAACACGAAGGGCATATGATGGGACACGAATGGGTTTTAGTCAGTAAAAGTCTGACACACCGTCCCGCTTCGCCCAGATCGGTATGCAGTCATTGGATAATTTCCCATCCCTACAGAAAAAGGCAGACACATAATATTCATCATTCACAACAGCTCTCAAAACTTTGGAAGATAACATCGAAAACTGGCGCGTTCTGGAACCAAACATTTGAAGACATGCCACATATTATATACTTAATTTAACCAAGGTATTGCAGGTTGGTCGATTAAATTTCATTAAACTCTGAAATAAAGCATTAAGAAATTCGTCAGTAATGCTGTCGGTTGGTAACGTACCCAAGAGACTAGTGGCACCGCGGCAATGTCACGTTGTATGGCAATGCGTAGCCTCGGGCTAAAGTAAAAGCCAGCCCTTAGGTCAAGGAATGTGTCAACAACCAGCCTTTTTGAAATTTCTTGAACAGAAAAAAAAATTGTAATTTAAACTTACAGCTATAATCTGGGGGTCTTTAAGTTAAGAGTGAATAGGTTACTTCTAGGTAAGCGTGCTTCATCTTCGACCACATCATCGCTTACCATCAGGTGAGAGGTGGTCAAACGCGAGCCTATTATCATAACAAAAATCTTATTATTTACTAACATGGACAGAAAGATAATTGTTACTAAACTTTTAAGGACCTTGTCCAAAAAAATGATTTATGATTGTTAAACATTGAATCATTATAATCATCTTATTTTTAAATTAGTTTTTAAAGTCACCATTAAAAGTCAATATTAATTTAATAGTTAATTAAGAGTTCAGCAAACTGCTATAATTAGTGAAGAACTAATCAGAAACTGAAATAACATAAATGATTCATGTATTTACTATGTCGCAATCAATCACGGGATGTAATGAATCAACATTTAAATGTAACCGTCTATGTTTAGCCAAAGTCTTCTTTAAATAGAATATGTCTCGTCAATTCTTATAATCAGTTCGTGTACTAACTAGGCTAATTAAACTGTTTAAAGTTTAAACTAAAATGTCATTATGAATGAATCACACAAAATCTTTGACATTTTCTGCCGAAAATAATGCACAGTGCTGGCATTGACTACTATAACTGCTTTGGGGTTGCCCAAAGCAGTTAGAAAGAGTTAGCTAGACATAGTAGGAGGCAGAGGATTAAGGATTCATAAATACGAATATATTGTAGATCAGCCTGTCAGCAAACTTGTCGGGGCTCCCTAGAGGGAATTACTCGAAAGAGTTACCGCAGCCTCGGAACACAAAGGGCAAATGACGAATAAGTTATTTCGATGTACTACTGTACTACAGTGTACAGTAGTACATTGAAATAACTTGACTTGACTAGAATGAAAAGTCTTAAATAAATACGTTTAATTGAATTGAATATATTTTTGTTTATCGGTGAATCGGTTTTTAAGCTATCCTTCAAAAAGCATCTAGATTTTTAGGTGAATGTCCAGAGAGTAGGTATATACATATTACGTTACTAAAATCACTCCAATGATCACCAGCAGCCCATAGTAGGCCCCATTACCTCTTGAAAGTCCACACCGGTAGCCCCACTGTCGAACACATGTTAACATTTCTGAGGAGAGTTCTTATCTACACACGTAAATAATGCTGAATAATAATTATCAAGCCTTTTGCTGCTGACAAATGCTTGCGCTGTCTGGACAGGTCCGCTCAAATCTGTGTGGTTATTTCCTCAAAAAGCACCACAGACATGAACCTACATGTTTTTCATGTGATTGGACCAATACAAATTGTATGGACTTTAAAAGAGACGTTGACCTCTGAGTTTGTTTCGGTGTTTCTTCTCAGAGTAGTCAGTTAGGAAACACCGGCGTCATCTAGCTAAACTAAACCCAAAAAAACTTTTTTGCAAAAAATAAAACCGACTTCCATATCAAAACACTACAAAGCCATTTTTATTTTCGTGCTTTTTAGTGGGTCAGTGAATTTTCCAAATCGGTTCGTAAATGACGGAGTTATGCGCGACCAAAAAACGCAATGCAGAGTAAATGAAAAGATCATCAACATAAATATTTTTTTAGACTTTTGTTGATTTTTCAGAAACGGCTTGTCCGATTTTGATAAAATTTTCATGGGACTATTCGGGAAGTATACCCGTTTTAACAAGACAAGAATTTTTCAAATCGGTTGGCAAGCGACGGAGTTATGCGTGGACAAACATAAAAAAAAATATACAAACATCCGAATTGAGAACCTCCTCCTTTTTTAGAAGTCGGTTAAAAAAACATGACGTGTAAAAGTGTTACTTATAACCAATTTACAAAATAAATATTTCATTACATTTCATTTAAGAAAAACATCGGAAGCGAGAATTTTCTGTATTTTACAGGATCGAAACTTTCAAATCTATTTAAAAATCTAAGCGTACTCGTACGTGCATACATAACCAGTCTTTAACCTTTTCACTACTGAGACACATAGCTCCTCTCAAAGAGAAGTAATGGAAACGGGCCTAGTGCGGATCAGTGCATGTCGCATGTCTTCAGATTTTCAATGCTGACTTTGATAGTCCGTTATAAAGGAAAAATGCTCCTAAAAGATGAAGACAAAATTATAAAAAGTAATGTGACTACCTGGGTTCTAACCCATGACCTTAAACTCTCACAGTTTCCTTACATTTTTCCTTTGAAGATCAGTACTGTTAACGTAAATTACACAAAGTAATGTAGCTGCATGTGTTCGAAACCACGACCTACAATTACTCATCGTGGATTATATTGGAAAGAGAAATCTCTTTATTTTTAAAATATCGCTGTTTTTATCCTAACTCAATTTGTCACAACACTGAGTTAGGAAGTCAATCGTGAACATGGTGCATTTAAATTCCTATGCCTACTTCAATGCCACTTTAATACGCAGTGCATTATGCCCCAAACAATAAACAGCATTAAAATATCAATTTAACTAGTATTAACTATTGCTGCGTGCACGCAAGTAACCTTGCTTTAAATAGCTGTTGCCGTTACATCACATGTTACGCAATGTCACAATCAAAATCAATCTGTGCATATGTGTATCTGTACGCTCCCATACGAAACTTGCGCGTACGCATGCTGTTCTGTTTTGATACTGTCAGGTTTGTGTAGTGTGTCTGGAGCTGGGGAAATGTTTCAATTGATTTGGTGATTATGTAGGGTTATGAAGAATAGTTTTAAATTAATATTTTTGTTGGCTTTGGCGTTTCCTTTCTTGGAATATATAAAAATAACAAAAATAAATAAAATTTGACATTTCTTAAACTAAAAGAGCACTTGAACTCTCTTTCTTGTCTCTTTTAATGATGGTTTAATGATATTTCATTTGTTTGTAGGTTCATAATAAAACTTACACATCACTCTTTTTCGTCCGTTTAAACTAGACGAGGCTGGCGTTTCCTAGCTGACTACCCCAAATCATATTAGATCAATATAGGTCTGAGATAATCATTTAAGGAAGAAACAGAGATTTGATCTGTCCTGACAAGGCATTTTCACAGGAAGCTGGGTGTAGGCTCAAACTTACACAACAAGCCGTAGAGCGTTCCATGCACGGCATCGGACTAGTTGATCGGCTTGCTAAATTCGAGATTCGAAGACGTACGAAGGTATTGGATATTGGAAATCGACTTGCCCAATTGCACTTGATTTCTATAATAATAGAAATCAAGTGCAATTGTGCATGACACCTAGGAAAACGCGGCAATGGCAGGTGGTGTAAAGCTTTGACTGAGTGGCGTCCAAGGACTGACAAGAGGAGAGTTGGTTGTTCAGCAGCAAGATGGGCAGACGACATGATTGCCATCACGGGTATACCTTGGATGAGACTGGCATAGGAACGTGGAGCTTGGTACAAGCGAATGGAGGCATATACCCAGAAGTGGGTGAAGTCAGACTGTGGATGATGATGATAAATGTCCAGGAAGGGGGAAGCATATTTGTCAGTTAGTGTGTAGCTCAATTTAAGTTGATCAACGAATCAACTAACGTTTTAAAGACTCTCTTTAGCTTATCTTCAAAGATAAAATATTATAGCAAAAAAAGACGCGTCGGTTATGATAATATGTTATTAGAAATTTATTGGTTTTGTTTTATAATAATGGGATTATACAGATAATTAGTATTTTTTCATTTATTAGACAGGTTTCGTAATCACTTTTGGCTGGTTTGCATAAATATTTATTTCCTGGCCAGTTCAAAATTATATAAGTCGTAAGTAGACATCGCCTTTGGGAACGACCTTTTATGCCAATCTGCTTATCTCGACGGCACAGTAAACTATGACTATAATAGTAATTTCATTGGAATATCGAAAAAAATTTGGTTATTAATTATCGGCCAAGAAGCAGCTCGGCTGATTATGTTGGTAAAACAAATGAGAGTCAACAGAATGCATAATTTTACTGATTCTTTCTTTTTGAATTTAAAAAAGCATTTACAAGCATGTCAACATACAAACATAAACAGCCAGTCGATAAGAAAATTTAAAATTACTCAAATTTTACATAGTTAATTTAAATCAACGTAATCAAATAATCTCAATATCTTAATATGGAAACCCATCCATATACCAAACTCCGCTAGCGTTGCTTCACCTTAAAGATCGACACTTATTTATTTTCAAACAATTATTTAGTCACGAGCTCCTTGCGGGCAACAGCAATAAACCCTCATATTTATAGATTGTCATGACAGAAAGGTTCCTAATAAGGAAGGGTTTTTATCCTTGTCTTGAAAAGAATGACTATCGATATAATTATCAGTATGAGAAAGCTGCCGAATATTATTTTTTTTTGGATGATAACAAACGATATAGCAAGGATTTTGTAATCCTATGTCCACATGTGTGGAACTTATTAGAAATTTCAATACATTGATACCAGAGACCGAATTTTTCAAATTAAGAAGAACGAAGAGAATTATCGTTTTATTGGCAAGGACGTGGAAAGTGATGACCCTCATAGTGCTGTGACACGTTTGTTATTATTGGTATTCAAGAAACATATGAAACCGATAATTTGGGGTCAATTCTGAAAGTCACTTATTTTGAGCTGAAACTTTGCATAGAGACTCCATACCAGATGTTGTCTTCAGTCCTTTTGGATAGATAGGGGGTTTCCGTTACACGTTGTATAGTCAATATAAGATTCATTTTAATTGCTTTGGGGAGTTAGGTTCTGGTCGACAGCGCATCGTGTTCCACGCGCGCCATGCATAAAGCAACGAGCAGAATGAAAGGGGGCCGATAGACCCATTGTCTGCCATAATTGCGGGAATGTTCAAACGAGATACTGCGACCTCGGAATGCAAGGGCAAGAGGGTTTTATAGTCAGTACAAGTCAAACACACACTTCCTCTCCACCCAGTGGATGGAATCATTTAGTGATTTTCCCCCAAAACAAATTGGTGAGGCAGAAAAACGAAGGTGAAGAAAAGTAAAGTAGATAAACGGTAAGATTTTCCTCTCGGAGTAAGAAACTAAGCGCTTGTATTATCGGGAAATCTTTACTACATCACGCTGCCTCTTACACATCATATTTACTATCAACACACGTCTTAGTAGTGTATTATAATACTCCACAGTGTCATTGATAACGCCTTGTAAGGAATTTCCTCATAGTGCAAAAGTTATTTATATAATTGTCTGATAGTATAGTGATTCATAATGATACGTAAATAGATGTAGTTAAAGATTAGTGCATACTGTACAATGCTATGATAGTTTAATCAACAGGTTTGAAGTTTCTAGGCAGTGCCGAATTATCTACAAGGCAGGCAATTGCCTATGGGTCCCGCACCAGGTAGGGACTTCGCACCCCGAGAAAAGGTAACTTTCTTCAACGATGTTGTATATGTTGTTTCTAGTTACGTAGGTAAGCTGATTAAGACGTAGAAAGTACCTATTTAATCAAATATATTTTTAGAGTACCGTACCCAAGGGGTAAAACGAGACCCAATTACTAAGACTCCGCTGTCCGTCCGTCTGTCTGTCTGTCACCAGGCTGTATCTCATGAACCGTGATAGGTAGACAGTTGAAATTTTCACAGATAATGTATTTCTGTTGCCGCTATAACAAAAAATACTAAAAAATAGAATAAAATAAATATTTAAGGGGTTTTTTTTTTGCTCGATATTAATAACGGCAACAGGTAGGCGCTTGAAATATTCACAGAATATTTAGATATGTATTCACTTTAAAAATAAGTAAATAAATTAAAATAAAACAAATATTTAAGGAGGGCTCCCATACAACAGATATCATTTTTTGCCGTTTTTATAGATAGGTAGGATAATAGGTACGGAAACCCTTTGTGCGCAAGTCCGACTGGCACTTGGCCAGTTTTTTATTAATCCTCCAGGGAAAGTGCAGAATGCATTATGAATTCAACATTTTTCATTAAAGACGTTTAAAAAGACACAGTTTATTTATTTATAAAATTATTTGTGTATTGGTAAGAAAATATATATGTAGAAATTACAAAAGGGTAAAGGAGCCCTGAGACTTAGATTTCCTAGAGGCATGGTATATATATATATATATATATATATATATATATATATATATATATATAGTCAATCCGGCTTTTAATTGGGCCCCCAACTAAGTGCTATTCTATCAAGGAATACGATTGTTGAAATGACGTTGAAATTTCGTATAACGACTGTAAAATAGACTGTGTAATCATAATAAACTAGCCAAATGAGACATCGTAAATTAGAAGCCCTGAAGACTTAACTAATACTTCAGAAAACATTGTAGTGTTAATTCGGCCAAGAACTTTATGATCAATCTTGCATGCAGTATGCAGCACCGCCCTCTCACCCGCAAATACATGCAGAAGTAGAAAGGATGCATTAAAAACATACCGCATGCAAGCAAACTCGACTCGACACGTGTTTCGGCCCTTCACGGACCATCATTAGGAGATGTTGCCCCGTGCAGGAGTTGACAAGAGAGAGAGAGAAGTAGGTTACATGGATTTTCATTCTGTATAGACTTTTCAAATGATTTAGTTCGCCACTTGAAGAGATTCACCAGGACTGTATTTGGGTTTGTTTATTTTAGCATACCATGTATGAATCGTCACGTTTTTCCCCTTAATTGGTAAGCGTAATGCCAAGTAACACACGGAGTTCTTTCATCAACGATTATGTTATTATATTTATAGTTCATTCATCACTAAACAGCCGGAAGATGACCAATTACAGTTAACACAAGCTTGTGGCCGCGGCTTCGCTCGCGTGAGAAGTTTTTTCAGGGAGCAAAATTAAGTACCTAATCTTCGTCACTCTCCAGCTTTTCAATTATCTATATATCTTATACTTTAATTGTACGTACGGCTAAGGAGTGGAATTCCCTGCCGGAGTCTGTGTTTCCTGATCGCTATAACCTGAGAGTCTTTAAGTCAAGAGTGAATAAGTTACTTCTAGACAAGCGCGCTCCATCAATGACTACATCATCACTTACCATCAGGTGAGATGGTGGTCAAACGCGAGCCTATTATCAATAAAAAAAAAGAAAAATCTCTACATCAAAAATGATATTGATCCGTCACCCCGCGTTGACGTCAAAGCAGGACAAACGCACTTTTGCATATAACATTAGTATGGATTGACATTGAATATAAAAATATGTCTTGTCAGGGTTAAGGGAATGTTATTACGAGGAATCGCAAACCCGGACCGCAAGGCAGCTGAAGAAACAGAATGGATTTTTAGTCAGTAGGAAAATGACACTCTTCCGCTCCACCGAGAGTGGGGAGGAATTACTTGATAATATTCCCCCCGACAAAAAATAAAATAAAAAATGATATATTATTAAATTTAAGGGTTCTTAAGGGTTACACAATTTAGGTATTTGGGTCATGTTGTTACGGAGGATCTTAAAGATGATCTCGATATGGAGAGTAAGCGCAGGGCGATGGCTGTGAGGGGAAATATGTTGGCTCGCAGGTTTGCTGGTTGTTCTCTACCGGTTAAAATCACCCTTTTTAAAGCATTTTCCCAAACATTTTACACTAGCAGCCTGTGGGCTAACCATACCCAAAAAACTGCGAACACCCTGCGAATTCAATACAATAATGCTTTCAGGGCGCTGTTGAGGCTTCCTCCTTATTGTAGTGCGTCTGGAATGTTCGCGGATGCGCATACGGATGATTATTATGCGATCATGCGTAAGAAAGTCGCGTCTATAATACGCAGAGTGAGAGGAAGCAACAATAGCGTTCTGAAAGTTTTTGCGGAAAGACTAGAAGGGCCTACAATGGATAGGTTTATCAAGCTACACGTTAGACATGGGGCTTGATAAACCTTCCTGTGATTGTGAGCTTTTTTTATTTTGTTTTTATTTTGTTACGTCCTTTATAATTATCTGTGTATGCCTAATTGTTTCTTACTAACATAGTTATTAAGTAAATTGTTTGACTAACAATATGGGCCTTAGCAGCCTGAAAATAAAAGATTTTTATTTTTATTTTATTTTTTATTAAATTATACATTATTTTAATTGCTTCCTTGATACTACACTACTGAAACAGTATCTTCTTTTTTTCTGAGTGGAAAAATCATCGAATAACTCCTTCTGCTGTGGGTGGACCGGAAGGGAGTGTCAGACTTCTACTGACTAAAAACCCACCCAGTTCCTTCAGTTGCCTTTGTGTTCCGGGTCCGCGGTATCTCGTTAGAACATTCCCGCAACCCCGCAAGACTGAAACTGTACCTAGGTATTACTTCATCACTGTCACTGCACTGAGATGTGCAATTGAAGCAAGGTCAGCCGGGCGTCAATCCACCTCAGATGCAATGAAAAATCCTCACGGATATTAAATAGCGTATTTCAATACAACAACAAAAAAACTATCAATGCTATTTCTCTAATATGTTGAAATAAATAGATTGATGTTTTTTTCTTGTATTTCTTATCTCCTCTACAAAAAAAATATTGTGCGCACAGCCAAAGTGTGGACTCTGTGTCGGCTTCTGTGTTTTCTATCGCATATGCTAGCCCTTAAAGCAAGAGTGAATCTTCTAGGCTTGCTTGTTTCATAGTAGACCTCATCTATCGCTTACCATCAGGCGTGATCGAGGTCTAGAGTGGGCTTATCAGAATTTAAAAAAATATTGTTTTTTGTTTTAAGGGATAACCCGATAATAGTGTGGGCTGCCTAGCCATCAACCTGTTATTAAAAGTACGATAGATTAAAAGTGGTTTATTGAGTTTCAGTTTCAATCTATACTAATATTATAAGGCGGAAAAGTTTGTTTGTTTGAACGCGTTAATCATCGAAAGTGCTGGATGGATTTGGATGAAATTGGTATGGTGGTAGCTTGAAGCTTGAGGAAGGCTATAGGCTACTTTTTACCCGACTGTAAAAAGGAGGGAAATGTTTTAATCATGATAAATTCCTCGGGAGCGAAGGCCCGTTCAACTGCTGGTATTATACGTATAATATACCTACACTTAAATAAATGAGTACTAGTGTTTTACATGTAGCAAGTACACCACAATGTTATTTTGGCAGCATTATTTACGAATGTAACTTTCCTCCAAATGACCGTAATAACAAAGCTAACACGAAAAGAGCATTCAAACGCCACACTTGCCTACTCTCCTAGCTCAGACACTTGTACATTCCTATGCACGCGCTAAGCACACGGCCGCATGACCGACGTAAGGTCAGCCGGAAATGCCGTGAGCTAATCGGAAGTAGGAGCACGTTGTAAGTACCCTTGCGTGTTAGTGATGTAATTGATTGTAAACAAAGCATAGAGTTAGTCATGTTTATGAGAAGGTTATGTAAAAGGAAGAAGGATTTGTGGCCGTGGATAAAAATAGGTGGATTTTCGTGACTTGATATTATCTTAGAAGTCAGTTGTATATTGCTCACAGAACAGATCTTCTTAGACATTACCTTCATTGTTGAAGTTCGTCTCTCTTATCAGCATAGCCTCTTGTAAGCTTAGAACCGTTAATAGTTTATAATTTTCTCTCTTAAATTTTTTAAAATTTTCTCATTAATCTAAGCGTAACAATAACTCTGAGAACACAAAACAGCATAAAGAGATTACGTTGCCAACTGTATTACAGTTGACGGAATATATCCTAATGGCTAAGATGTCGGACTTGTGATCGACAGGTCGTGGGTTTGACCCCCATTACAGTACTGCCTTGAACCCACTGCAGACACAAGCATATTTAGCTTAGTTGGACGGGTTAAGTAGATTGCTAGCAATGTGAATTTTACCCACATTGCTAGTTATCTCAAAATAAAATAAATTAATAGTTTAAAAAACACTAGAAACCGATAATTTGGTATCAATTTTTTGAGTCACTTATTTTGAGCTGAAACTGTGCATAGAGTCTCCATACCAGAATCCAGATGTTGTCTTCAGCTCTTGTGGGTAGATATAGGGTTTCCGTTACACGTTGTATAAGGTGCAAAAAATGCTTTTATTTTAATTTTAATTGTTTTCTTATATTCTAAGTAATTTTATTAACTATAAGAATTTTTTGTTTTTGTTTTATTTCGTTACTAGTACTCACGCGGGGCTTCGCTCCCGTGGATTCTATCTCGGTAAAAACATAACTCTCCTTTTTTGCAGTCGCGTAAAGAGTAGCCTATAACCTTCCTCAAGCTTGAAGCTACTTCCATACCAAATTGCATACAAATCTACCCAGTACTTTCGAAGATTAGCGCGTTCAAGCAAACAAACGAACTTTTCCGCTTTATAATATTAGTATAGATGACATTGTCACGTCGGACACTTTGTTTGGAATAAGTATCTTTTTTATGTTAACGCGACTCCGGTCTCCAAGATACAGGCGCCGCACAGTATAATATTTTGAGAAACTAGACGGACAAAAGTCAATTTAGGAACATGTCTTAAAATGTCTTAAATGATCCTTTTAACGGAATAAATTCGAAGCTAATAAGTTATACTACAATCTAGTACATTTTCTGGGAATCTACGCGAAACAATAGTAGGTTTTTTTGATCTAGATCGAAAATTTAATAGTTTAAACAGGTCGGGACGGCCGGCTACCTGAGCCACACCGACCGACCGCTTGCTGCCACCGTTTCATTCGTCTGAGTTCGCTCGATGAGTAAGTACGCTGTGTTTCTGTGTGCTTTATTTTTTTTTTTAGCGTTGTAAAATTATCAAATAAGTCCTCCCACCCCGGGCAGGGTGGGAGGGACTATCAGACTTTTACTGACTAAAATCCACGGTGTTCCTTCAATAACCCTTTACGTACCGGGGTCACGGTAATGGGATAAGTCCCACGACCCCGGCAGGCTTCAGCCCTCTACGGGGGGGCCTCGTCATATTGCTGACGCTCTTTGAGGCGCGCGTGGAACACAACGCGCCGTCGACCCGGGCATGGTCCATGGTCGGACAGCGAGTTGCCCTTTACTCGCTGTCCGCATACCCGCGCCTACGGTGGCCGGAGATCGTCGGCCGACGTCCGACACCGTGGGCGTATACCACTGTGGCTGGGCTGGAGGGAGGACGCCATCCTCTCCCTCACGCGGCCCGCCTCCTCCTTCGGAAGCATGACTGCTTCGCAGAAGGAGACGACCGCTTCCCACTCCCTCTCGCCCCGCAGTATGGCCTCGACTAATGCCGGGCGCGAGAGGTCTCCGCCTATCGTAATTTGCTGAATCACACTCTAGTGATGAAAGTTTGTGCCATTTCAATGGTGCCAATACAAATGTATGCAATGAATGGCCAAAGTGGTAAACAAATTGTTTGGCAAAACCCTTCGACATCATCAACTAGATATTGTCGACCCATAAAGTTTGTGTTTGCCAAAGAAACTCCAAATATTATTGTGACCGAAGTTGACAAAATCAAAGAACAATCTAGATCACTGGTACCTACTAAAATTATTGTAAATGACGTGGAAGTGTTAGTAAAGTCAACACTGATATTCTGTATGATAGACGGCAAAATATGTAATGCAGTATCTTCATGTAAATCCACACAAACATGCTACATATGTGGTGCCAAACCCAGTGAAATGAATGACGAAGAACTCATTTTAGAAAAGACGGTAAAAAGTGAATTTCTATCTCTGGGTATATCACCTCTGCATTCTTGGATAAGATTATTTGAATGCATCTTGCACATATCTTACCGTCTGGATATAAAAACATGGCAGGCTAGGGGAACCGAAAATAAAACCAGTGGCTGAAAAAAAGAAGTACTTGCAAGAAAAGTTTAGAAGCGAATTGGTTCTTTTAGTAGATATGCCAAAACGACAAACCGGAAACACTAATGATGGGAATACAGCTCGTAAGATTTTCCGAAATGCTGAAAAGTCGGCAGAAATAACTGGCATAAATGTTGACCTCATCAAACGCTTCCATGTCATATTAGAGACCATAAATAGCGGATATTTCATAAATATTGACAAATTCCATGAATTCGCCAAGGCAACAAGAGAATTGTATTTTAAGGAGTATTCGTGGTACCCAATGCCAGTAAGCGTACATAAAATTTTATTTCACGGGAAAGATATAATTTTTGCATGTGTTTTACCAATAGGTCAAATGTCTGAAGAAGCTCAAGAAGCACGACATAAACACAATAGGAAATTCAGGGAACTTTTTGCAAGAAAATCTTCGAGAATTAATACTACGAGATTTACTGAATAGATTGTTAATTTCATCGGATCCGTATATTGCTATTTTGCGTGCAGCTCCAAAAACTAAGCGTAGTAAAATTAAACCCGAGGTAATAGAGCTATTAGAAACAAGAATTCCAAGTATTGAACGTGAAATACCAGTAGACGAAACAGATATAGATTCTGGTGAACCAGACTCAGAATCTGAAGACTCGGATGAAAGTATTGACGAATCTGACGAAGATTCTGAAGAATCTCAAAATTAAGTGTACTAAACTTTGTATAGCTTGTTTATTGTATTTACTTTTTGATGTATAGTTGTGAAAATAATGTTAACTATCAAATATTTTTATTTATTTATTCATTTATATTTTACCACCTAACAACACGTAAATATGGGACAAAATAATTTTGTCCCGCTAGATTTTCATAATATCACACTGTGCGCCGCCTAGTTTGGAGACCATTGACATCCCTGTTAACTAAACATTGTTTTGTTACAGTGTACCCGTAATGTTAATTATTTAGGTTAAGCAGTTCTGTAACTAGGGTTCAATCCACTATTCTTATTCTTAGTTTTTACGGGTAGTCAGAAGTCAGAAAATCGGTCAAAAGTCTGGTCAAGGGGTATTGTGTTACCCAGTTACTGGGTTGTAGAGGTCAGATAGGCTGTCGCTCCATGTAAAACACCAATACTCAGCTGCATGCGTTTAAATTGGAAGCTAAGCCCAACATAGTTGGGTAAAGTGCTATGCAGTTTATCACAGTACCTACTGTTACGCCAGTCGCTTAGTGAAGTACGTCGAGAAACTTCGACAGAAATCTAGAATATTCGAGACACTAACGCCACCTAGCGGCGAGTAGCAGTACTGAGTATATTGAATCGAGACACTAACGCCATCTAGCGGCGAGTAGCAGTACTGAGTATCTCGAGTAGCTTCTGGAATATTCTTAGCAGTGTTGGCGGTGAGTCGATTTTACAAGAATGTTCTAGAACTCATAGACCGGGGTTTAAAAAGATCGCATAGGAACGCATGCAGGAGTCTTATTACAAGATACGAGGCAATATAATCTGAGATCTACAAGTGAATTTCAGCGCGATTTAAATGTTAAGTGACAAGTATTGTAGTGCGGATAGGTGTGTTAATTTTTATTTTGTGTTTATTTAATTAGTGTTAATTTTGGTTTAATTGGCGTTAATTATTTCTATCCCGAACCCCAGCTCGTAACACTACTATAATTAATGCATCGGTAATAATACAGCTTGAACCGACATTGTATTTGGTTTTTCCCTGTGAATACGCAGAGGAGAAACAATAAAGCATCATTTAAAAAAATTCAATTCTGGATATGAAGATTTAAAAAAAAAATCTATGACTAGGTTAATTATACCCTAATCTAATGAATTATTACAAGATATGATATTATGGTATATTATGTCATGTGGATAGTGGATAGATGGATATTATGTCATACTTAGTACTGTATACAAAACGATATAACTATTTAAAAAGAGTTACGGAAAGATAAAACTGCGAAAAAATTATTGTTTGTTGGATAAATACTTTGTTACCATTTGATGACACGGTAGGCTCAGTGGTTGAGTGATCGGCTGCTGCGCTGGGTGTCGCAGGTTTGATTCACGCACCGGAACAAATGTTTCTATGGCCAATAAATAGTTGTTTCAGTGCTTGATGTTTGTAAAAATAAACTCAACGATGCAGGAGAAATTTCTGATTTGGGGCAGTGTTTAAAAAAATGAGACGATTATCCAAATAAACTCTTCAATTATTTTAAAAAGAGAAGTGATCCTTGGAGTAACAATTTTGTCTGCAAATGTTGAAAGCGCAATCAACTTACCGCTATGATATTATTAGACCATATTAATGTACATGAAAAATGCTTGAGTATTTTGATGTACCTACCTTCATTTTTACATTATTTGAGCTGTTAATTAAACCGCATCGCATACTACTCCTACTAATATTCTTGTTTAACCTCAGTTAGAGATGTCATACGTTTCAAAACACCACCCGACTTACAATTCCACGATAGTATGTCATAATATTATGTAGGTACATTCATAAACTCAAACCTTACAAGATTCTGACATCTAGTCTCCAAAACCCATTTCCAGATATGTCAACCATATCCATACATCAAATATGCAGAAAATCAAAACACATCAGCTGAACAAGTCAATCATTAGTCGACAATGGGGTACACATAGTTCACAATTGCCCAAACGCCGACAATAGTGTATCGAAATAGTTCACGATATTATGCAAGGGTGTATCGGTGGCGCAAGACGGCTTAGATCTACAAGTGGGGCAAGTGCGGCTTGTGTGCGACGAATTTAGTGGCCACATTTGGAACGAATGCTCGGTGTGTGTATGAAAATACTTTGACATATTGTTTTAAAAAAACTTTCATAATGGAAAAAGAACGGAATATTGTTTTAAAGAAGACGTTGATAATGGAGAAAAAATATTTCGAAATTTTATTTATTTATTTTATTTATTTACATATACAAATATATATAAATATTGTTTTAGAATGCATTGATACATAGAATATCCTTAAAGTCATTTCCTCCATCTATAACTAAATTTAATAGTTTCTTATTTGTTTACTTACTGCCTATGCAAAACTAAAAACTAATACTGACTTTTCTTGTATATTTGTAGGTCACAAAGGCCGACAATGATGGAATTTTCGTTTCTATTTGTGACTAATCTGCATGCCTTGTATGTTCAGCAAATAAATATCTTTAAACAATTCCCCAAACAACCGCAGTAAGTAGTTAAGTATAGTTTGTTATTTATCGACAGTAAATGACAACTTTTTGCTGTTGGCATGGCGATTATAATGCCGAGGAATTTCTTTTAACAAGCTTTAATTGGCGTAACTTTGACCTTTTAGGTTTAAATAATAAGTTGGAAGTTCGTCATTTCCTACAAAAACGGATTCTTCTGGAAGTAGGGACCAAATATGATAACATGCAAATGCAGTCTCTTTTCCACGCTGCAAATTTTATTCCTTTGAGACGTTATAGTAAAGTACTAGATTCTAGAACGATGCTGATCGGGCTATTGCCCGTCGTTTCAATTGGGTTTCTATATTTCATATTAATCGCATTTTTTAAACTAAGTGTTTAGTTTACCATAAAATAGTTTCCTACCACTCTTCCCTACCTATCGTCTTCATCGCATTCACAAAAAATATCGTGCAATTGTTTTTGCGTTTATACTAACAATGTTAAACACACAATGCATGATGGATGTATCTCTTAATTGCACAAGGTCAAGTACAGATACGAAATATTGCTGTTTTTGTGTTATTCGCTAATTGATATTGGTATTTAATATTTAACAATAGCATGCACGATTTATGAGTGTCTCGATAAACTAAGAAAAAACAACTCAAAATTTAGTGGGTTCACTAACAAAGGTTTAATACTAAATTTAATTTGCTGCGCCGTCGAGACACCAGTTTGCTTCTGTGATCATAAAGTAAGAAATTTATTACATAACTATATTACAAATTACTAAAACATGCATTTGAAAAATAAACTACAACAAATACTTAAAAGTAGTATAATCCTGTATTTTACATTTTGAGGAACGTCTAGTAAATGTTAATAAGATAGTAAATATTGGATTTCTACATGATATCCGCAATGCTTCAGTATTTCACAAAAATTCTACGATTTATGCAGTTTTTTTGTGACTCGTGAATATATTAGGTAAATAACATTCTAATTAGATACACATATTACCCGAATAAACATTGTCATACAACTTGGCAATGACGTCAGTCTTCTGTTTCTATTTTTGTTTTTTTTTTATGTATCTAGCTAGCAGTCTTTATAACAATTGTACATACGTCATTTAGTTGAATTCAATAAATATTAGATACGTAATTTATATTCCAAATAGACAGAAATAGAATGATTTGAATTGATTAAATATATAAAGAATAAATGAAATTGTTACGTTCCGATAATTATAAAAACTAAAATCTTTCCATTTTAGAAAAATGGTCCACCATTCTTGTTATGTTCCTTTAAACCCAACACACAGAAATATTAGAGTTGGGTCTTCATACTCAAAGTTGAGTTTGAGATGGTCGTTTATAAAATTGCCTGCTGTTTCATAAATTTTCCAGATATATCGTAAAATAGCCATATTCTACGATATGACAATGTCATTTACAACACTGTGAACCCTAGCGTGTGCGGCTTACAAACGACGAATTTCAATAGCAATATTAAGGAATTATTAACGTACTGATATGAACATTGACACAATAAAATAATAGCAGTCAATGTTGGCATATATATGAGTAATATAAACATAAGATAATAAAAAGCATTGATTTGACAAATACAGAAATTGGGACAGGTTACGATTATTTCGTAAAACACGGTCATAGGAGATTGTAATGTTTTTATTGTATGTAATAAACTATGATGTAATAAAATAAGCGTTTGATAAGAGTGTGTGGTACAATTTTGTTACGTTTTAATTTAAAATGCTACTGTATTTCGCATTTTTTTATGATGACCTACTTTTTATAATACCTCTTTTTATGCTCGACTTCCTCTTAAGTTACAGGTAACTTTACTGTTACTGTAAGCCTGCATTTTACTCACTGCTGGGTAATGGCCTCTGCCTATGATTTCCAGGAGGTTCTATCCAGGGCCAAAGTAAACCACTGGTCATTAGTTTAAGTAACTTTACAGGTAAAAAAACCTTATCTAAAGAGGCAGGATTTACCAATTATGAGAACAGATCTTGTTTCAATATAAAAAAAACACATGTATTACTTATGTCTTGTGGGATGGCTCTGCAAAGTACCAACTTGCTGCATTGGACTCGATCGAGCGCAGAGCTAAAAGGCTTATAGGCGACGAGGTGCTGGTGGACAAGCTTCATAGCCTGGCTCATCGGCGAACCGTTGCTTGCCTGTCGGTTTTCTACAGATTGTACTTCGGGGAGTGTTGTCGCAGGAGCTCCATGACCTGATTCCTCCATCTCCCTTTCACTACCGGTCTACCAGACGCACGGCTGGGTACCACCCACACTAGGTTGATATACCGTCTTGTCGTAACAAGCGCTTCTGCTCCACATTTATTGTGCGCACTGCCAAGCTGTGGAATTCTCTGCCGGCTTCTGTGTTCCCTGCCACTTATGACCTTTCAGCCTTTAAAGCACGAGTAAATAGGCATCTTCTGGGCTCGCTAGTCCCATCTTAGACCTCATCTATCGCTTACCATCAGGCGAGATCGAGGTCAAGAGTGGGCCCATAAGTAACAAAAAAATTCTGATCCCGCGGGAAATTTAGGATAAAAATAAGTATATAATTATGTTGCTTCGATTGCGAGTCCCATTAAAATCGGATCAGCTGTTCCAGAGACTAGACCTAACAGACAAATAGTTTGTTTGTGTTTAAGTGTAGAGTAAATAACCATAAGATTTTGAGAAAACAGTTATTTTGAAATCACAGACAGACAATTTGTGCGACTGAATATTTAATTTCATTTAAATAACATCATCTGTTCAATGGTAAGCAAGAATGTAGTCCTCCGATGATATGTAAGTTAAAAACAAGCTAATAACTGTCTAATAAATATCTATCATTCTATTACTATACAAACTTATTTTTAGTATATAAAATAACCAATACACCTGACAAATTAATATTCCCACCTAAAGGATACTTGGAGGATAAATCACAAGTAATGTAATAAAACAAATCAACAGTTATTCGAACATATGCTACAATTACAATACTATTCATTTATTTTTATTAAAATACAATTTCAACGATATAAATTAATTATTTAAGATCTCGATATTTTTTATTCCTAATTGTAATTATTTATAAGATAATACTTAATATAAATTTTGTGTTTATTTTTTAAGACATATTTGTACGCCATATCATGGCAGGATATGCTGGTAACCAGGAATTGTAACATCTATTGTACCATATTCTGGCAAATAAATATTTTAATTGATTTGATTTGATAAAGAATATATATAATTAGATGTTATAATTATAATGAAAAATTAATCTTACTTCTTACTTTATTACTAATATCATAAATGCGAAAGTGTGTGAGACTGGATGTATAGATGTATGAATGTTTCCCTTTCATGAAATTAGGTAAGTAGATAGTTGACATCCTGGAATAACATAGACTACTTTTTATCCGAGAATTCCCAAGAGATCAAGATTTACTCGGGAAAACCCACCCACGCGGACGAAGTCGCGTGCAGAAGTTAGTTAATTATTATATTTGCCACGTTTCAATGGTAAATTATGATATCAAAATCATTAAAGTCGTGTTCTAATTCGACATCTTATTTTAAGCAATGCTCCACACTCAAGACCTTTTTAGGGTTCCGTAGCCGAATGGAAAAAAACGGAACCCTTATAGTTTCGATATGTCTGTCCGTCTGTTTGTCTGTCTGTCTGTCCGTCCGTCCGTATGTCACAGCCATTTTATTCCGAAACTATTAAGACTATACATGTGAAATTTATTAGGTAGATGTATTCCGTAAACCGCTTTCCGATTTTAAGAAAAAAATTAAAAAAATATTTAAAATAAAGGGGGGTCCCCATACATGGAACTAGAACTGAAAATATTTTTTTTTCATGAAACATTTGCGTGGTATCTATAGACAGGTCTTTAAAAATGATATAAGAGTTTCTAAGACCACTTTTTCATAAAGTCAATCATTTAAAAGATATAAGCTTCCAAAGTGGCAAAATGTGTGTCCCCCCTCTAACTTCTATAATAATTGAGTGAAAAATCTAAAAAAAAAATATCTGTAGATCTTTATGTAAACTTTCAACCAAAATTGGTTTGAATGAAATCGGGTCAGCAGTTTTTGAGATACAGCATATTTTCTAAAACCGCAAATATAACTTTGTAATTCATACAAACACTATGAAAAACAAAGTCATTTAGCGAAGTTACTACGGAACCCTTCATGGGCGAGTCTGACTTGCACTTGGCCTTGGCTTTTTTATTGATAATAGGCTCGCGTTTGACCACCATCTCACCTGATGGTAAGTGATGATGTGGTCGAAGGTGGAGCACGCTTGCCTAGAAGCACTCTTCACTTTCACCTTTGTAACGAAGGTACATTTTTACAAACATCTAGACCCTAATCAACGATATATGGCTTACCAACATTTCTTCTGGTGCTAGAATCAAACCCGCGATACGCTGCTCAGCTGCCAATCGCTCAACCACTGAGCTAACAGAAGTAGTTGAAGATGAAGCACACTTACCTAGCAATAATCTAGTTAGAAAATTCAGGAATGAATAAATCACTCTTGACTTAAATCCTATGTACCTATCAAGGTTAGATCTGTCAAAAACAAAAATCTTGCTAAGAATATTTACATACCTTCGTGTCTAAATCTTAATTTTATGCCAATGCACGGTAAATTAAAAGATGACCAACCTAAGTAGTTATTATTATGTATTTGGTTTTAATTTATCATTATCACTGACGGCAGCGCATGCTTTCAATCAATTTTGATTAAATGTGTCAGAATTTAATAAGACTATTATTATAATTTGTGTAAATTGTTTTTGACCTTTTCTAAGTATAATTTACGTCACTGGCATTATTGATGTACCTACAATAGATTTATAAGCGAAGTCTTCAAACCAAATTTAGATTCTATTCTATTGTATCGAAGCTTGCATTTTGACATTTCATTCGCTATTCTCCTAAACTGTAGAAAAAAAAAATCAAACTTAAACGTTGCTGATATCGATGAAGGTTGCTTGAAAAAACATATAAATGTGGCTAAGGTTTATGTTCAGCTCCAGATCTCAAAGGATGGGCTTCGGGGATCGCAAGCCGATCTCCGGTCACCGTAGGCGCGGGCTTGCGGGCGGCGAGCAGGGGAAGCTCACCGTCTGGTAAGGACCAGGCCCGGGTCAGTGCGCGTCGTGTTCTACGCGCTCCTCAAAGTGCTGTCAGCACTAGTGACGGGGTTTCATAGGGCCATTGCCTGCCGGGGCTGCGGGAATGTCCTTACGAGATACCGCGACCACCGACCGCAAGGGCAGCCGCAGAAATAGGAGTTTTTAGACGTCTAAGGATGGCACATAAAATAAATGCTCAGAACACTCAGGAGATGCACACCGAGGGTAGGATTTCACTGCTACTAATAGGTGTAGCAAACAGCGGCCTCATTTAGTGTAAATCTACGAAAAGAATGACGTATAAAATAATACATTGTTCATCGAGGGGAGAAAGTGACCGATTACCAATGAGGGTGTAGTTTGATACACACGAGCTGGGAATCGCACTTTCTTCCGAGTGATACATAATGCTTTATACTATACCTACGAGGAAAATAAGAGAGAATAATAATAATAATCTGTCTCTTGTCTTTTGGCAAGATAATTTCTTTTAAGTTAGCTACTGAATTGGTCTAAATTAAAAAAAAAAAAACAGCGCGTTAGTAATTGATTTTCATACACTTTTCCCTCCCTCTCCAGTGTCTCCAGCACGTTAGTAATGAATTCTCATACACTTTTGCGACCCGCAAATTTGTACAGACGCCAGCATATCAAGCTAGAACAATCTGTCAAATTTCTTTAGTAGATTTTCAACTTTATCTTAAAGAAATTAGGTTCAAGCTTGATTGGGAAAATTTGACAGTTTCGAGTAGCTTCATGTGCTGGCGTCTGTATTACAGTAATGACGTCCTTTCTGTCAAACTTTTTAAAAAGTAATAAGGCACTTTCCGAGCAGGTATAGTATAATAGTTATTTTCATCCCCCCATCTCGGAAAGAGTATTTTTGCTCTTCGATATCTGAGTGCAAAAGCCGTTTTTATCCGCTAGAGGATAAAGTAAATTGAATTTAGAACATCGTGTGTACTAAGTTTGTGAATTCAAAACATCATTAAACCTATTTACTTCTACCTCCATGGGCCGAATTTATCATACAACTTTTTTTAATTTGTTAAACAAACTCACTTTGGAACCTTCTTGGTGTACTTACTTTTTTTTAATTTGCTTTGCGCGCCGTTTTTTTTTTTGCATTTAGTCATTTCCTCGCTGAGGTGGGATGAAAAGTTACGTGTTGCACTCGAGTGCAAAGATTTTTCACCTCGTGCTCTTTTGATTCCCTCGCTGACGCTCAGGATTCTAATGTTTGAATCACTCGCTGCACTCGTGATTCAATTTTAGAATCCTTCGCTTGCTCGGTCATCAAAATTGAGCACGCGGTTAAAAAGCAACTTTGCACTCTTGTATAACAAATAACTATTGTTATACAAGAGTGCAAAAGCAACTCTTTTTAACCGCGTGCTCGGCCCCATGGAGGAAGAAGTAAATAGGTTTCATGATGTTTTAATTCACAAACTTTTATCCTCTAGCGGATAAAAACGGCTTTTGCACTCAGATATCGAAGAGCAAAAATACTCGTTCCGAGATGGGGGGATGAAAATGTTATTGAATAACCATCTACTTAGCTTAGCTTTTCCCAATTATGTTGGGGTCAGCTTCCAACCTATCCGGATGTAACTGAGTATTAGAGTTTTACATGGAGCGTCTAACTATCTGACCTCCACAACCCTGTAGCTGGGTAACACGATACCCCTTGGCCAAACCAATGTCAAATTTTCTCGCTTCTGACGACCTGTAACGACTGTACATGTTGGCCGAGCGTTGTCGAGTGAAGGCCAATACCAACATATATACGGCTGTCGCTCGGTGTCACTTGCCTAGTTGGCCGAGTGGAGGCCAACGCCAACGTGTATAGAGCTCATTTGGTGCAACTTGTCTTCGCTCGCCGTTGCTCGTGATCACTTGCCTCACTTCGGATCGGTTTCGGTTTTTGGTCACAAATCAAAGGCGCTCGCCTGCGCTCGGCCAATGTGAGGGCAGCTCTATAGACCCTCTTCTACATTGGTCGTCTGCATTGGCGTTCGACGAACTTGTCGAACGTGTGGACATTATTTCTTGCCTTGTACCTATTTGTCAACGCTCGCGTTGGCCTACGCTCAGCCAACATGTATTGCAGGCTTAAAGGACAGCCGGGATCAACGGCTTAACGTTTTCCGGCTACGGCTACCAGTGAGAAATTTCTTATAGAATAATCCAATAGCACTTTTCCCCGACCTAGGAATCGAACCCGAGTCACTACTCCTCACGGTCAGCAGTCACGCTTGCAACCACTAGACCAACGAGGCAGTTATTATTGAATAACCAATTTGAAAATAATTATTATCATTTCATCATCACTTATGCTGGGTGTGAACTATACAACGTGTAACGGAAACCCCATATCTATCCAAAAGGACTGAAGACAACATCTGTTATGGAGTCTCTATGCAAAATTTCAGCTCAAAATAAGTGACTCACAGAATTGACCCCAAATTATTGGTTTCATATGTTTCTTGAATACCAGTAATAACAAACGTGTCACAGCCCTATGAGGGTCATCACTTTCCACGTCACTTGCCAATAAAACAATAATTCTCTTCGTTTTCTTAATTTGAAAAATTCGGCCTCTGGTATCAATGTATTGAAATTTCAAATATGCTCCACACATGTAGACATACGAGGGGCGGCTGAAAAGTTTTGAGCCTAACGTATTAAAAATGCTGGTAAAAATGTATTAAAAATTATTTTACAATATATAGTCACCCTCTATTTCAATACACTTCTTACATTTACTATAAAGGGCTTTTAACCCGGTCAAAAATATTCGCCATTTTTGTCTTCGAATTGTTCATTTACGGCCATCTTCATTTCTTCGTCACTGGAAAATCTCCGACCCCAAAGGTCTTTTTTCAAATTTGAAAAGAGAAAATAATCGCTAGGAGACAGGTCTGGACTATAGGGTGGGTGGTTAATTGCTTCGAATCCTGTCTCAGCGAGGGCAGGGCTTGCAACTTGCGCAGTGTGGACGGGCGCGTTGTCTTGCAAAAACAGGACTCCTTTCGCCAGTTTGCCTCTCCGTTTCTCAACAACCACTTGACGTACCTTTATCAACAATGCGGCATAGTAATCTCTGTTCATTGTAGTATTTTTAGAAAGGTAATAAATGAACAAAATTCATTCAACCTTCATAATTCCAAAAAACAGTGGCCAGCGGCTTGGACGCCGATCTTTCCACTTTGAACTTCCTCGGTGGCTTTTCTCACTTTTCTATCCACTGCATTGCCTCTTGTTTTGACTCCGGATCATCAAATCCAGGTTTCATCGACAGTAATAACGCGACAAAAACATCGTCAGGATTATCACCAAAGGTCTCCAAAAACTCCTGCGAAGTTCTGACTCGACGTTGCTTGTCCAGTGGCGTCAGCATTTTTGGCACCCATCGCGCGCACACTTTTTCATGTGCAGGTGATTATGCAGAATGTTTCCAATTCATTCCTCAATGATCCTCAATGAATGTTTCCAATTCAGCCCACGGCTTCAGCTATCTGCCACAACTTGATTTGCCGATCTTCTAGAACAGATTTTTTACTTTTTCAACGTTTTCTTCGGCAACGGCGGTGTTTGGGCGTCCCGACCTGGGATCATCTTCGAGCGACTCCCTGCTGTGTTTGAACTCTCGGTTCCAACGTTTAACGGTCGCAAATGAAGGTGCAGACTCCCCATAAACTGCTGACATCTTTTCAAATATTTCCGTCGGCGTTTTGTTCTTCTTTGTTAAGAATTTTATGACAGCTCTGTACTCCAATTTCGTGCAAAGTGCGGATGACTCGGGCATGGTGACGTTTATGGTTCAATTACTAAAAGCGTAATGATGTTAATAACATGAAACTTGACATATATATTTCTAAGGATACTCACAATTAGTGGTATGATGCGCGAGTAATTAGTAACACTTAAAGGTACTTAGGCTCAAAACTTTTCAGCCGCCCTAGTAGGATTAGAAAACCCTTGCCATATCGTTTGTTATCATCCAATTAGAAGCCGTGCACTCCGTATGTATATACCCTTTAAATTACACGTTGTATAGAGAGCGTGCCTTTAATTTTTCTTTTTTTTTCGGATGGGAAAATCATCCAATGACTTCCCACGTTCTGGGTGGAGCGGAAGGAAGTATCAGACTTCTACTGACTAAAAATCCACCCTGTTCCTTCAGCTGCCGATGCGTTCCGGGGCCACGGTATCTCGTTAGAATGTTCCCGCAACCCCGGCAGGGCAGCAGTTTACCTACTATGGCTGTTTCGTGTCAAGAGTAGGACTGAAAAATATATCAAAACCAGGATAGCCAACGCTTGGGCAACCTTCGCACTATTTCAACCTATAGGTCTATTTATAATCTGATTCGCGATTTGTTTTTTAAACATAACTAGACACTGACCCAGTGAACTTCGTACCACCGTATATTCTTTTATTTTTTGTTTCTATACAAGCCTTGTCCTGACAATAAGGAATACATAAAAGTATTACTCAATTTGGTGCAGTCTACCAGACGTACCGCAGGATACCATCCACACTTGGTCGATATACCGTCTTGTCGTACTAAGCGCTTTTCTTCAACATTCATTGTGCCCACAGCCAAGGTGTGGAACTCTCTGCCGGCTTCTGTGTTCCCTGCCGCATATGACCCGTCAGCCTTTGAAGCAAGAGTGAATAGGCATTTTCTGGGCTCGCTCGTTCGATCGTAGACCTCATCTTACACTTACCATCAGGTGTATTCGAGGTCAAGAGCGTGCTCATTCGTAATATAAAAAAAAGGTTATGCGCGCACTTACGTACATACGTGTATGTGTACGCGTGTGTACGTATTTATTTATAAATTTTCTTTGCAAAATAATTGTAGCCACAATCATTGAAGGACTAATTTCAAGAACGCTCGCTATCAGAATTTAAAACAATTTTTTTTTCATATCAGCGCAAATTCGATAACCCATATAAATATAATTGAATTACAATGTGTTAAACATTTTTTTTTATCAAATTGGGTCACGGTTCGTGTAATTTTGTGCGAATAACGGCAGTACTTATTACGCGATAAGTAATATATTATGTCTTTTCTTCAACTGTACTTTATTATGCTAGTCTAGTTTTTTTACCTTTACCTGATTCTCAGCTGCTTAGTCTTTTCACAGCTTTATTGAGGTCAGCCGTCAGTCTTACCGGATGCAGCTAACTATTAATCTAACTGATATGGTAAGATGGTAACCTATCCATGAACTTTTGACCTTGGAAATCGATCCTTGCGACTCATATTATTAAGCCACGACCGCCGCCTTTCAATTCAAAATTCAATTCATTTTATTAGTGTGATTTTTGTATACATATTTACATGAGATCTTATCAATGCATTAATTGGTTCCTACTACTATTTCTCAGAACTTGTATATTACAAGAAATTAACAGTAAAAATTTGTATGCATATTATGTCCAGAAAAGAAATAAAACTTACAATATAGGTAACTTAAAACAGAAAAGCAATGAAAACATGAACAACTCTGAATAAATCAATAAATTACAATATTGCTTAAAACAGAAAAACAACAATTAAAACAATAAACTCTAAATTAATCAATAAATAATAAATTAATAGGTACATGGTCAAAATTAAGTCAATAAATAGGAATATCAAATAATTTACAATTCGATGGTATAATAACATTTCTCCATTAATAGATGTCTTAATTTGTTTTTAAATTGAAACATATAATTAAGTCTTTAAATTCATTTGGTAATTTGTTGAATATTTTTTTCTGATGTAACTTATTTTTCAATGAGTTACGTGCATATTTTTCTCCATAGGTTCTACGGTTTGGAACGTGCAACTGTATCGCTTGCAATGTAAGTGAGTGTAAGGATGGGAAATCATCCAATGACTGCCTGCTGAACTGGGCGAAGCGGGAGGGTCTGTGAGACTTTTACTGATTAAAACCCATCCCTGTTCCATCACTTGCCCTTCGTGTTCAGAAGCCGCGGTTACTCTTTCGAACAATTTCGCAACGCGAGGTATACTTGCTGCACTTTATCTCTTTATCTTTTTATTAATACGAAACTCAAGTGGAATAATATATTATTATTATTATCACTATTCGCCTTCGCCGGAACTTACACATCTTGTCTCTGCTTTACAGTATTCTGTTCAATCCTAAAACCCCCTCTTATCTTAAAGAACGTTTTAAGTTCCTCCATGACACACATGCCAAATTTCTGAGGTCATCGGAAAACTTGAGGCTAGAGGTACCGGGTCACTCCACCAATTTCTTTGGTAAGTCGTTCGCAGCTCAAACAGTACGACTATGGAATACTCTTCCCGTGTCAGTAAGAAAAGCACAAACCCTTCCTTCTTTCAAAAACACGGTAAAAGATCTCTATCTCTCTTTTTAATTTGTTACTATTTTTTATATATCTCAGCTTTGTTTTTTGTTTGTGTTTTTGTTTGTATAACGTGTAATTTAAAGGGTATATACATACCAAGTGCACGGCTTCTTTGGATGATAACAAAAGATATGGCAAGGGTTTTGTAATCCTATGTCTATATGTATAGAACTTATTAGAAATTTCAATACATTGATACCAGAGACCGAATTTTTCAAATTAAGAAGAACGAAGAGAATTATCGTTTTATTGGCAAGTGACGTGGAAAGTGATAACCCTCATAGTGATGTGACACGTTTGTTATTATTGGTATTCAAGAAACATACGAAATCAACAATTTGGGGTCAATTCTTTGAGTCACTTATTTTGAGCTGAAACTTTGCATAGAGACTCCATACCAGATGTTGTCTTCAGTCCTTTTGGATAGATATGGGGTTTTCGTTACATGCTATATATGTATATGTGTATTGAGTATGTAGGTTATTACTTATTTATTGTATATAGGTGAATAGTACACCATGGACTACCCTCGTATTTATTCTCTCCTGCTGTGTCAAATCCATCCAAAGGTTGTCAGTAAAAGATCGCTTTTAGCGATAAGACCGCTCATTGTAACACCCTGTGTAGTTTTTAAGTCCTCATTTAATACTGTTATGGTGTACAATAAAGAGTATATCTATCTATCTATCTCCACTATTTCACCTGATGGTAAGCGACGATGTGGTCGAAAATTAAGCTCGCTTGGCTAGAAGTAACCTATTCACTCTTGACTTAAAGACCCGCAAGTTATAGCTATCAGGAAATACAGACTTCAGTAGGGAATTCACTTGTTGCTGACAAGGCATCACTAGCTTCATATATTGATACATCGACCTTGCCAAGTGCTTGTTGCTTGAAAAGTGCCTGTAAGTGGTGTATTTTTAAGAGACGTATCGAGCTTTATTTATATCTATTCTTTATTATGACCTGTCTTGAATTTTTATGTATCTGATAAAAAAGACAAATACACACAATTATTTTTATATTTATCCTTACTAATATTATAAATGTGAAAGTAACTCTGTCTGTCTGTGTGTTACGCAATCACGACTAAACTACTGAACCGATTTTAATGAAATTTGGTGCGGACATAGTCTAGAGCCGAGTCTGCTTTTTAATGAGAAAAAAGGGCTGTAAGGGCCTAAGGGGTTGAAATAGGGGATGAAAGTTTGTATGGAAATTACGTCATTTTTAAAGCTAGAAGCTTGAAACATATTTATAAGACTTTTGATTTTTTTTAGTTTTATTTTCAAAATAATTTGCCTAAAAAATTAAAAAAGCTGACGAAAGTCACTATACCGCGCGGGCGAAGTCGCGGGCACAGCTAATCATACATGAGAAACAAAACGAAACTACCAAATATTATACCCCATAGTGGCTTGAAGGCGTACTCAATCCAATGACCCAGTATGTTACAGTCCCACCTTTCCGCTATAGTGTTTAGGATGCTGTTGAGGCTGACGCATACCCTGTGCATGATGGAGCTGACTCGCTTGCGTCTGATGACATAAAAGCTATCTATGCCCGCTTCTGAAAACATGCCAGAGACACTGCAGAAGCGCGGCAACCCCACCATCACCCTGAAATTGTTTTTTTTTATTGATAATAGGCTCGCGTTTGACCACCACCTCACCGGATGGTAAGTGATGATGTGGTCGAAGGTGGAGCACGCTTATCTAAAAGTATTCCCAAAACATTTTGTGCGTATGAGTGTTCTGGTATATTCAGAGCGCTGAATGGCTGTATGTCCTCTGTATGTATTTAATAAACCTCAAAACCAAATGAATAGTTAAAAGAGCGGTGTACCTACGCCGAATTGGTAATCTCATGTAAATAGGTCAACCTTCCTCATCGCGCATTATCAGTTCGTACAATGCGTTACGAAATCCTAAAACTAGGTGTACAAAGTAACACATTATTTTTATGTCATTTCATTTTATTGTTTTGTAAGTCTTTTGTAACAAAGTTAATTACTATTTGTGGTTGCTAGATTGTGAAAACAAAATGTTCATGAAATAAATTTGGATTGTTGCGTATTGTCGTTTTTTCAGACTAGAAATTTAAAATTTAAAATAAGTGTTTGTTCAGTGTTATTTTAGCCTGAGCAGCTGTAAAACTTTAAGTAGGGCTTAACACGTTCTCAGCTAAAACTTAGAATCTAGAAATAGTCCCATACCATCTGAAAATCAATTCTTGTAATAATTAACTGAATAGTATACATTTAATCTTGCTAGGGTTGTGGAATGTTCAGACGAGATCAACGCATCGGTATGTTGAAACGCAAGGGAATCGGAGGAAAAGGAGTCTGGCACTGCCTTTTGTTCCACCTAGAGCAGAAGAAATCTTTTGATGATTTTCCTCCCGGAAAAAAGACTCCAGGTTATAGATATAAAGAAACTTAGACTTCGTCAAAGACCACTCCTTAATTGTACGCACAACGAAAGTATTTCTAAAACATTTTTGTGATTTATTTATTTATGTTATAACGGCTTACAAAAAACCAATTACAATAACATAATACAAAAAACACAATGCAAGAACAAAAATAAAATGAGAAATAAAAACAGAAATTACAATTAAAATAAAATATACATAAACAAAACTCGACTTAAACATACAAAACAACAATTAAATTAAAATTAAAAAAAATAAATAAAGAATAGTAATAATTAAACTATTTGGCTTTCGCATATTTTAAGGCAAACAGACAATACTATATTAAAATCATCTGCAAATATATCACAATCTGGTTTAGCTTCCATGAGGTTGTTAAGAGCAGTCAGGACGCGGGGAACCGGAGATGAAGCGCGGGCGACAGTACGTCGATTCTGTAAAATTCGAACAACAACTCGCATCTCACATAGCTATTCACTGTCACTTCGCTGACACGCTCGCAAGGGTAGCGCTAGTGTAAATACGAATTAACAACCGAGTTTTTAGAATGCCAATCAATAAACTCACAGCGGAATCAGATTCGAAGTTTAGAATGAGGTCTTACAGAATAACACAGCAGTACGGCTCGTAGGTACAGCTAGTAAGCGGTGTTTTCGGTTACGGAGGTAGTTGTTTGGAACGTAAAGGCGAATCAGCTCATTGTGGAGATCAGGAGCATCTGTTATTCCCTTGCATATTTTAAGCATAATACTTAGCTGGTCATAGGCTCTTCTAGTTTGTAACATATTATATCCTAAACATCCTATGAGAAAATTGGTGGGATATAAGTACGGATAGTAACCAAAACGGAATTTATACAGAAATCTTAAAAATGCTTTTTGGACCTTTTCAAGTAGAAGAGCATAAGAAGCTTCATGTGGGTTCCAGACGCAAGAGCTAGCCTCCAACTTATTTCTGACATATGTATTGTATAGGAGTTGCACAACATGCATATTACGAAAATCCCGTGCGTTTCTGAGAACAAACCCGAGTCTTTTGAATGATTCCTTAGCAACGGTGGAAATGTGGTCATGGAATGTCAACTTTTGGTCAAATACGACACCCAAGTCTTTTACAGTGGTCGATCTAGTAATAATAGTGCCATAAATTTTATATTCATAGAAGATTGGATGCCGATCAATGTACAGACGCCAGCACATCAATCAAGCTACAACAATCTGTCAAATTTCTTTAATAGATTTTCAACTTTATTGTTAAAGAAATTAGGTTCAAGGTTGATTGGGAAAATTTGACAGTTTCGGGTAGCTTCATGTGCTAGCGTCTGTACTAACCGGTGGTGGTGTTGAGAAGTTTGTGGATCTTCAAGGTTAAGCAAACGCATGCCGAAGTTGGTCTGTAGATGGGTGACCATTTTAGCATATTGAGGTTCTTCCGTGCCTCATATTGAGGTTCTTCCGTGCCTCAAAAATGAAGTTAAGCCATTAATCTCGGTTATCACTAGTACATATTTGATAGTCATTACGGGTAGACAGAAGTCAGATAATTTTTTATTTTATTTTATTTGGGAAAACCTACAATTGTACATGAAGCTACTCGAAACTGTCAAATTTTCCCATTCAACCTTGAACCTAATTTCTTTAACAAAAAAAGTTGAAAATCTATTAAAGAAATTTGACAGATTGTTGTAGCTTGATGTGCTGGCTTCTTTACAATGTGTCTTACATCTAAATACATATATAAAAAAAAACAGGTTAAAGTACAATTCACTACGTTTCCACAGGTTACAATCGAATTTAAAAGTACATGTGGCTTATTATAACTATTAATATTACCAACTAAATATTATTGTAAAATATAATCTAACTTGGTTGTAACATTTTTACAATACTTTTCTTAAACTTATGTCGAGGTTCTGCAAATATATCAGTTTTACAAGAGTATTGGTTATAGCTCTTTACTAATCTTTGGAGGGGCGCCCGTTCACCCGCATTTGTACGATTAGTATAGTTGTCGCCAAATAACCTGGCAAGAGTCGTTCAATGCGCAGAAGTCGATTTTTAGGTGTCAGCGGTTGTCAGCGGGACGCGGGGTAAGACGTAGCGTCGCTCCGAGCGCGCGATTGGTGCGTCAAAAGTTCTCGTTCAATTTGCTCCCGAATACACTTGCATACACGAAAGTTGTACCCTTTGTTTTTGTTACGAGTTGTTATTTTAAATTTAGTTTTTGTTACGTTGATTACAATGCCAGGACCAAATACCGTTTTACGCAGACTATTAAAATGTCAGAAAGAACAGTTAGACACTATAGTTAAGGAAGGTTGAAATTCCGAATTCGTCACTGTCTTTAGGACACCGGGATAAAAGTGGTAGCAGTTTTATTAACTAATTGTGACGATAAGAACATATTTTTTTAAATTCATTTTTTCACTTTTAAATGTATTTATGTATTATATCTATTATAATTATAATACCGAATTAACGAATGAATTCCTCTTCTTTCTTTAACATTCTTCTGAACAAATATGATTTAAAATAATTAATAGCAATAACCATAGAATAATGATAAGCAATAAAAGTGACTAATTTTTTCTTCCACTAAGTGCACGATGCGTGAACTTACCCCCACTACACCAAAACCTTGCCAACTTACGTGGCGATTACTGTATTCGTAGCGAAAAGCAGGGAAGCGCACGCCTCTCCTCTATTAACAAATAATCTTAACATCTGGGACTAATCGTGCCAGAGGTTATCGTATTACTCAGCTACTGAGTAGTAGTAGTCAGGTAAATCGCTCTATGTTAAAACCTAGTACTAACCTGCTCAGTTGTATCCAGGACTGAAAGCTGACCTTAACATAATTGAAAACCAGCCGGTATGGACCAGGCTCAAGTCGGCGACGCGTCCTGGTCTACGCGCGCTTCAAAGAACAATCAATAGCATTGTCGGGGCTCGGGCCATTGCCTACCGGGTTGGGGGAATGTCCTTAAAGGAACAGTGCGGTGATGAATCAGACCGACAGTCTTGATGGTTTTTCTACAGGAAAAAAAAAATGTTGAAAAAGGCTAAGCTGATAATGATACCGATACGTCTTGTAGCTATCATGATGTCATTCTACCAAAATTAGCCTATCCAAGCACATTTAACACAAGGTTCAACAATGGAAACTCGTACGCAACAAACATAATTCGTCAGTTACTCGCTCAATAGCCCATGAATGAGCCTAATAGTGTGTTATTGAGAAAACCAAACCGAACAAAAACGGCTATTACGTTAAATTACAAAACAGATGGACGTAGCAACAAGTTACGTGTTTGCAAAAAAAACTGTGCGTTATACTTCAGTGTAAGTGTGTCGTTATGTGCAAGTATGACATAAGTGTTACGCTGCGATGTGGGGCAACCTTTATGTGGACGAATTGTGACCGAAATGGATGGAGATTCTTTTTTTTTCTTGTTAGGTCATACCACTTGAGTAGGTCATGCATAGATATTAATTTACGAAATTTGGATGCACTAACCAACACTGCTTTAATAGCTTTGTTCTCATTCTATAAACCTATGTATTTTTATTTTGACTCTGTTTATTCGTCATTTTGACATCTGGAATTTAGTAATTTATTAATTAATAGTTACTAGTTTTAAAATAATCACAAATTAGTAACTTGATAAAATACTTAATTGCAGATGTCAAAATTAAGCAATACATTATTTTTATTTCTTTAGTTTTTATTTTAATATAATATATTTGATTGGTTTTAAAATGCTGCTTTTTTATTGGTTACAGGATGACAATCTAGAGTACATCACTGGCAGTGTTTAGTAATATTTCATTATATTTATTTCAGTCTAAAGACGTTCGTCACTCGCCATAAGCCTCGCCCAAGTGTCGTCATATCAGCTGGTGCTATGCTTCTCACGACCAGGATATTCTTGCAGCCTTCACTAGGTTATCAGTCCACTTTGTGGAAGGTCACCTCACTTTAGTACAGCTCCATTGGCTGTCTCTTCTGCGAGCATAACATAGGTTTTTTGTAATAGCCATAATTCCCATTATAAGGGCTCTCTTTCCTAAGATACAGGCAGTTTTTCAGCCTAGTTTAGGAAAGGGAGTTCAATGACTCATCTTATTATTTTCTATATGATTTCTAAGTACAAGACAACTCTGTACTTATATGATCATAAATTTACATAATATGTTATGTTATTATTATGTTAAACAATTTTAAATATGAGGAAACTAAAGTTTCTGCTGTGGATAACATTTGGATAACAGTGGTTACGCTGGGGCACAATCCTGAAAAAAAGAAAATATATTTTAATTTAAATTAGCTGACTCAATGTCTATCAACTCACATAATATGAGTAAGCATATTATGTATTCATAAATAAATGACTAATACACTAAACAATTCACAAAAATACCACGATGGCACTTATTTAAGTGTTTTACGCAATGTATGATGTACTTATAGTCATAGGTAAACTGTCGTTGTTGAAGTTACTTTTATAAATTATTTGAATCGGTTAGATCGAAAGCCGACCCTTTTGTTAAGGATGGGAAATCAACAAATCACTGCCTCTCGATCTGGGTAAGGGCGTGTCAGACTTTTACTGACTAAATCCCATTCGTTTTCCGTCATTTGGCCCTTCGTGTTCCGAGCCCGCTGTATCTCTATCAACATACATAGAATAAGCACTTCTCAGTGTGACCGAGTATTTATTTAGGTAGTTACCTTATATCCTTACATTATTATCCGCTTACCCTTTTTCGTAAATTGTGCTAGGGTTGACTTCCAAACTAACCGAACGCAGCGGAGTACGAGGGTTTTATATAGAGCGACTGCCTATTTGACCTCCAGTAGCTGGGTAACACTATAAGTGCCTTTTCACATGTGCCGGTTGCCGGTTACCCGGCGCCGGAAACCCGGCGGCGAAGTGTATGGCCATGTATATTACCTTTCACACGTACCGGCGTACTTTGCCCGGCAAGCGGTCGCCGGGTGCTCACCGGATCCACCACTGTGCGTCCAGTTGGCACCTACCGGCTAGTCGGCGGCCGGACGCATAGTGGTGTATGAAACACGCAGCATGCTTTCAGACCAGTGTTGTTATTGATACGGCAATTGCCGTATTATACGGTAATCAACGATTTTTTTTCAGATTATACGGCATACGGCAGCCTTCTCATTGCCGTATCACAAAATACGGCAATTGGCTATAGGTGAAACGAAACGTTTTTTTCCTGATAGACTGCAAAACTCTAGCAAAGTTTGCTCTAGATGTTCTATGTCTTCCACATAGTAACGCAGACTGTGAAAGGATATTCAGTCAAGTTAACAACATGAAGACCAAAATGCGAAATAAATTAATAACTTCGACTGTAAATAAGACTCTATTAGCAAGGCAACTGATTCAAAATCAAGGAAACTGTACGAAGTTTAAAGTGGCACGTGACATGTACGACAAAATGTAAAGTAAGGACAAGTATGCACTAGATAAACAAGAATCTGAAGTGATAGAGACTTTAAGAAATCTTTATGGAGAAAAAACAAATGAGGAATAGACATTTTTTTAAATTAATAATTCAATACGGCAATTCAGTATTTTTTCCCTTAAAATACGGCAAACCTGACTGTGACATACGGCAGCTCAAATTTTTACGATAACAACACTGTTTCAAGTGCACTGGCGGCCAGTCGCCCAGATACAACCACAGCGAGAGCACGCGCATGTTTATTCTCATACTCTCGTACTTATCGCCCTATTGTAGTATAGCTAATAATACATAATCGGATCGTGTGAAAGCTGAATGTGTTACCGGACAGTCGGCGCCGGCTACCCGGCAACCGGCACATGTGAAAAGGCACTAACGCTTGGCAAGACAGGTGTCAAATTTTCTGTCTTCTGACTACCGGTAACAACTGTCAAAGATATACAAATGACAGATTGTCAGCTTTCCGTGGCACAGAGGAATCTTAATATGTTACAATGGTCACCCATCCAAGCAATGACCTCGGGAAGTGTTGCTTAACCTTGAAGGTCGACTCATGTGGCTGTTATTATTAGTCACAAGCTCTTTTATTATTTGCCTACATATGTGACGAACTATTCATAAGTACTTATCGACATTTGACATAACATAGCTGACTAAACAATTGATTCATCGCACTTAGCGCTTTCGATATATTGATTATTGAGGAGTCTCCTTGAGTGAATCATCTGATATAAGTGGATCATAGTTTATTCTATGCGGTATTTTCATGTAGGTTATCGCTAGCGAAGTTACTGGAAAATTAAATTAATTTGTGTGGGTTTGTTATTGACGAAAAGGGTCAGTGTGGTTACACATCTTGCACTCATCTTTATTAATTTCCATCCCATCTTTTTTTTCAGTTAAGACACCAAAAGGCTTCAAGCTATATAAGTTATACTGACTTTTTCTTGCCGCTTCGCTTGCATGAAAAACCTATAACTCTTTTGAACTATGAACTATGTCCATACCAAAAACACATCGATTCGTTGCTCCGTTTTGATACGAACGAAGAAGGAAGAAACAAACACAGTTACGCATTTATAATAAAGAAGACTAAGTAAGAATTGGATGTAAAATTGGCAAATGGATAATCCATTTTATCAACGTATGTTTTTAGGTTCCTGCTTGTGCTCCCCCGCGCACAACCTAGCAATGACGCAACTGTTTTCCTGATGAGGGCATAAAAGTCAGCAACATGGGTATTGCTGAACAATTATGAAACACTGTAGAAGCGCGGAAGCTGCATCTGGTAAGATGGTCAAACATCTGACCATTCTGAAATTATTATTACAATGCGCAGTGGTTGAGCGATTGGCTACTGGCAGGTGTCCGTCACTCGTTCAAGGCCACGCGTTATATGCCTACCGCTTCGCATATCGCCGTCGGTACATCCGACAGTGGGCTGCCGCACGCCTGCCTGAGCCATTTTAAATAATTTTGACAACGTCATAATGTATCGACCTAAAAACAATTGATTTTCCTCCGCTTTGCTCCTGATTCCCTTTTGATTATTTATTTACGCGGAATTTTTAATAAAAAAATTATTGAGCGGTTTCGGATATTTTCGACTATAAAATTTAATAATCGGGAATTCAGGGAAGGAAAAAATGCATCTATCATTTTATTAAGCTGAAACATATTTGATCAACAGATAAAAAAATAATTGTTTTTCTATATTCGTTTTATTACTAATATCATCATATACAACCCTAGGACATTCGCTCGATAAGGTGGGTCGCGCGGCGGGCAAAACAATCTCAACTCTTTGTGTGCGTACTTATGGTACATTTCTTCTCGCTGCAAACAGCTGGTAATATTATTAAGATTTTGTAAGCTATTATAGCGTAGGCATTTTCGCTTTTGTATGAGAGTGATGTATCTGTTACGAAGTAACTATTTAGTAATCTGTGCTACTGGGCTGTGTCGCGGGTTTGATTCCCGCACTGGAACTTGTGTTCGTATAGCTTACAGATATTTGGTCCGAGTCTGGATTTTTGTGCTTGTGAATTTAAATGTCTATAAACTTACCAACGAGAGAAGAGTAATAATATACCTATACTATGAATACAACGTGTAATAGAATAAACACAATTCCTGAAAGTAGTTGGTTCAGAATCGGCTTCCAAATCGATTTCAGTCATAAAAAATAGGTGTTAAATTTTAAACAGAAATTCTTTCATTTAACTTAAAATGGAAACAGTATCATCAAATTAATACAATCCTTAATTCAAGGAAATGCGCTCGTGTGCGTGTCGGCCGCTAACATTGCATGAGTGTATCCGTCTGAGTAAGGATATTGTATGACGCACATACGTTTTGCGTTTTATAAAAAAACGTCTAGGTTTGGTTTCAATTTATTTAGTTACGGATGTTGTTTTGCACTTATAATTTAATTTTCTAATTGGGGTGTCTGAGGTATTGCGCTTAATCTGTTACACTTTGTACATTGTGGATTTTTTTTTCTGGGTTGGAAAGTCATCTAATGACTTCTCCCGCGCTTGGTTAAGCGGAAGGGAGTGTCAGACTTCTACTGACTAAAAACACACTCTGTTCCTTCAGCTGCCCTTAAGTTCCGGGGACACGGTACCTTGTTAGAACATTCCCGCAACCCGCATATATTGTGGATATAGGACGCCGTATAATTGTGAGGATAGTACGGCAGCGATCAATTCAATGTCAATAAAATATAATCATCATCATCAGGAATGTTCCATCCCCAATTTTAAAGGACGTGCAAAGCAATATGGGAACTGTCAAATCAAAAGGCTAAAAGAGAACAAAGAAGTTGAATGATGTAAAAAAGTTATTTTCAGTGTCAAATCACGCATGAAATTCATGATGGAATTACAGACAATGTGTTTAATATCAGCATTACACTCTTATTTATTATTTTTGGAATAACGAGAACTGTCCAGCTGTCAGTCACGAAAATTCATTTGTCTGTGCGAATGAGAAAAAAGCAAAAAATGGGCGTGTCGCAAAAAGCTGCGCCGGCGCAACGCCAAGTAAAGGGAGACTCAAGGGCGGTGGGTTCAATGCTCAGTCAAGCCACAGGGTAGAGACAGAAGTTCTAATACATCACCAACTACTGGTATCGCACTTGTGATGGAGAAAACCCACTCCAGACGCAAACATGTCTAGCTTAGTTGGAGGATTAGGAACAAGATTGGTAGTAATTAATTGCAAAATATTTTTGATTTGCATTAATTAATTACTATTATTTAGTTATTAATTAAAAAATGAATTCTACCCACATTGCTGATTCCCATTTACATTCACCGAGTTCAAAACAATTCGGCAAAAACTTGGCACACATATAATTGTGTCAATGAAAGTTTATTCAAAACTGGATTCATAATTTACTAACCTGGAAGTGTAAGTTTGGCATTAAAGAACTATCTTATCTTTATAAGTCTCTGGTTGGTCTCTTAAGATCTTCCAGTATGATGCATCCAAATCTTTTGAGAGGTGCAGTATGAGTGAACGTGAAGCGAGGGAAGAACAACAAGTTTTTATAGAGTTACCAGCAAAGTGGTTAGATTTCACATTACTAGCAATCTTCAACCTCTCCAACTAGGCTAAATATGCTTGTGTCTGGAGTGGGTTCACGGCAGTAATGTAATGGGTGGAGTTCGAAACCACGACCTTCGGGTCACAAGTCCTTACATTAAGATATTGACGCTTGAAAAGTGGTGTCAAATGAAACTTCTGCCTTACGTTATTTTGTGTAGCATTGGTGTAGGTATTTCTAAAAATATATGGGAACATCAGAACTGCTGGAGATCATTCAACGACGATGCAATAAAAGCAATGTGCTTATTTGTTCTACTGGTTCATTGAACAACGGATAAAATCCTTCTAGAATGGGGAAGAATGTTATGCATGGGCGGAGTTTTAATCAGCAATTAATCGTTTTAGTGTCAATGAAAACGATATAAAATTCGATTTTGCATCGTTTTTTGTCCCACTTGTGATACAAGTATTTATGTCAAATGCAGTCTTTTTATGTTATACTTGTGGTGGGAATTAGGAGTACACTTAAAATTGTTACTCTTGTTATAAATCCACAAGTAATTATAAATTCTAATATTTAACAGACTATACCAAACTTTTGAAAATAAATACATTGATTGATTGACTTTAATGCAGATGTCTCCCGCCTTTCTATTGTGTTCTAAGAATACATTCTGATATTGTTAATTGCGTGCTGAAATTAAATAACTGAAAACAATAATTTTCTACCTGATTATCTAGAAGATATTGAGCAGTTTTTAACTAGATAACTACACCTGCATGTGTCGATTTTTAGGGTTCCGTAGCCGAATGGCAAAAACGGAACCCTTATAGTTTCGTTATGTCTGTCTGTTTGTCCGTCCGTATGTCACAGCCATTTTATTCCGAAACTATTAGGACTATACATGTGAAACTTGGTAGGTAGATGAATTCTGTAAACCGCTTTCCGATTTTGAGAAAAAAAACATAAAAAAAAATAAAGGGGTCTCCCCATACATGGAACTAAAACTGAAAATATATTTTTTCATGAAACCTATGCGTGTGTGGTATTTATAGACAGGTCTTTAAAAATGACATTGAGGTTTTTGAAACCACTTTTTCATAAAGTTAATCGTTTAAAATATATACGCTTCCAAAGTGATAAAATGTGTGTGTCCCCTTCTAACTTCTATAATAATGGAGGGAAAAATCTAAAAAAATGTATGCTGTAGATCTTAATGTAAACTATCAATGAAAATTAGTTTGAACGAGATCGGGCTAGCCATTTTAGAGATACAGCATATTTTCTAAAACCACAAATATAACTTTGTAATTCATACAAACATTATGAAAAACAAAGTTATTTGGCGTAGTTACTACGGAACCCTTCATGGGCGTGTCTGACTCACGCTTGGCCATTTTTTTAGCTAAGTGACGCTTGTTGAAGTTGATCCATGAATCCATCCAGACACTCCTCCGTTTAGTCGTTCGTCCTGTCTAATACTTAAAGATATTTGACTGACGTTACGAAAAGTCAGAAGTAAACAAAGTCAGACTACACTTTCTCTAAAAGGTATCGCATAGCATAGTGATTTGGTTGTAGAGGTCAGATAGTCAGAAGCTCCATAAAAAATACTAGCTCTCAGCTGTACATAATAATTATATAGTTCTGATAAGAGTCTTGTTTTGTCCTACATTCAGGGGTAGCCAACTTGATCAGAGCTAAGATCGACTTATTACCGACGAATCCCTGTGGGATCCACCAATTACATACTTCTTGAAATTTTAAATGAAAAGGTATAGTCTTTCATGTTTTTTTTTTGTTAAACATAAAAACAATTACGTTGCGCAATCAGTTCCATATATTATCTTACATATAAATATTAGTATTAGGTCTATATTTCACTTTTAAATATTAAAATTATTTTTTGGCTTGCCGCAATCGACTCGACTTATAACCGCGATCGACCATGGCCACCCCAGCTAGTACATAATTTTAATTTTTCCCTTGAGGAGTCGTGAATTACCTTGATGATTTAAAAGTGCTTGTAAAGACTTGGAGTTAAACTGCGCTGAACCCAAGTAAATAGGATTAATGACAGACAGAAATGGGGAGAACTTCGTTATTATAATCACATAAGACAAAACGCCGGGTAAGATACATATATGCATGTGCAAAATACGTAAAAAATGTGGTTTTTCGAGAAATACTTAATCTTTAATCTTTGCATATTTCATTTTAAAATACAGGTTTTTAAGTAGGATTCTCCAAACAATTTGGAATAACTCTGTATGCCAATTTTTAGGTACCTATAATGTATTTTTTTTTGCGATTTATCATGTACGTTTTGGTGTCTGCAGAGTGAAATATTGCATTATTTATGAACAAAAAATAATTCCTGTCCTTTGAATTCGGCAGGTCAACACATTTTATTAGTTTACATTTGCAGTACTATTTCTTATGCTATGTTTTAAAAAAAGGTCGGATTGTAGGTACTTTTGAGAAGTATGTTATTGAAGAGTTAGTATAAAGGACTGTAGTTTTCTTCTCCTTCAAATCGATGGGAAATCAATTTTAGGTACATATGTACTTCATATGCAGTAGCAGTAATATAATATGCAGGTACAGGATCCAGTATAAATATATTTTCAATACACTTCTTAATTTTTTAAATTTTATTTTAATATCAGGTTGTTTTGCGGCTTCATACCTTTGCTTCTCCTTTAAGCCGCGAAGGTAAAGCGCGGGGAATATTTAATATTTTAATGAGAAAAATACTTTTCGTTCTATTATTTTATTTTTTCGAAAGTGTATTGAAAAACGTCGTTTGATACACGTGGACATTACTTACTGCAGTACTCGGCTCCATAAGCCCCTCGCCTTGCGGCTCGGGCGTAACTCCGCCTCCGCCGCAATAACATACTTTCTCCACTTGTATCAAAATATATATTTTAAAGGGCGGGTTGTAGTTACATTTGAGAAGTGTTGTTGCTGAGAAGTGTTAGTAAAAAGGAATGTAATCTTCTTCTTCAAATCGATGCTAAATTACTTATTTTATATATGTAGGGTTCAATAAGTTTATTAAGCATATACATACTTAGAATTCTTCTACATAAATCTATTATAAACTGCAACAACATAGCAACGTATGCATACCTACATTGTATATGCATGACTCAGATTGATTATTGCCACGGCTGTTATCTACGAAAACTTTCATCGACATTGACCGTGACTTTTGATTCAGTTTTGCACTTTATTTTATCTTCTTAAAGGTCCAATTTAGATGGGCCGAAAGCCTTTGATCGTGATCCATTTCCTTCATGACATAATTGTATCGTTATATGAATTTATAGCAAAAATACAAATAAGGTAATGCAGTCACTGATAAAAAAAATTAGGCACTAAAAGTCCACAACAATTATTGATTGAATTGAATTATTTTATGAATTATTTATTTATTTTATCATACAGAATTACAATCATATTGCTTATATAACTAGTGACTTAAAAATATAAAACAATACAACATAGGAGCATCTGCTGCCGAACTAGGAGAAAACCTGTATCTCGGCAGACAGCGCCAATCCTCTCAGTAATAGAAGAAATTAGTGTTGCCCAAACGAGTCTCGCAAGAGAATTGCAATTAGTCTGTTACATTGTTCTGAGATCTCAACTACCGTTTAATAAATAGCAATAGGATAATCGCTAATTGCAAGACTCTTGCGAGACTCTCGTTTGGGCAACACTAGAAGAAATTAAGCCAGCCAGTACAAACTTATTTATAATATAGAAAATGATAATTCTAAATAAATTAAACAAATTAAACAAAAACAATAGAAAAAACAATTTTGTATGGTGAATTTAGTTTAACTAACCTTAGACCTAAATGAGTTAACAATTGTGTTGTGTTAGTATATGTGTAGGCGAGTGTAAATGTGGGTGTGTGTATGTGTGAGGTGTGTGTGAGAATGTTAAAAAACACGTATTAAATTTATTATTTATTAACACTTCACACACATATGCACATAGGTATAGGACATACTCAATACCGTAGGTATTATCTACCAGTCAAAACAAGGATTGTGAAGAGATAGCATTGCAGGTGTACTTTGGTAGCGATTAATAAAAATTAAAACAGGAAAAAATAGTTGGTAACTTAAAGTACGTAATAAATTAATTAATTACGTACGTTATTAGTACGTAATTATTAATTTTAATATATGTATATCATTCTTTTGTACATGACGTGTTAGTCACATAACTGCTCTTATCCGGCTGGACCGATTTAACTGAAATTTTGTGTATTTCACAATGGGTTCTTGGATGGTTTGAAACCACAATTGGACCCGGTAGGTGGCACTTTCTTTCTGGGTAAGATGACCTATTCGGAACTTTTTTGTAGTTTTTTTTTTTTTGTTATCGGTTCATACAACTTCACTTACCAAACGGTAACCGCCATATTATTGTTTTTTTTTTCTTTCAAAATACATGCTGCACCATTAAACAATCATCACTTCTCTCATCAGATGAGATAGTGGTCAAACGCGAGCTTATTTTCAGTACCTACTAGAGATTTTGATGAAATTTGATATGCAAGTAGATTAGTTAGTAGCTACCTTTTTACGCGACTGCATCAGATTACGTATAGTGGAGTTACTTACACAGACCAAAAACTCCCCCATAAAACCGTTTTGGAACTAAAATCAAAATCTTTTAACCCTTTTGTTCGCTCAGTCGCACCCTAACACGGTGCACATGCGTTGCATAAGCTCTGAGTCACAGTGTCATTGTCAAGGGGGGCGCCAGACGGCGGCAGCTGAAGCAGGGATGGAGGGGGGGGGGGTAACCGTCGACGCGTGAATCAGCGTTCCAGGAACGTAAAGCGACGTTTGACTTGCTAATCTTTAGTCTGCTGCAGTGTAGCGAGAAAGAAATGTTTGTTTGATTATGTGTTTTGTTTTTGATATAGAATGTATTATGTTGGTAGTATGTGTATTAGTGTATGGTGGTAGTACTACGTACTACAACACAAAAGTAATAAGTTTGTGATGTAAAAATAATGACTGGGCTATACCCAGTCGTTATTCTCTATAAGAATAGAATCAGGCGTTACTTTGCAAAACCTTATCAAATTAATACTTCAGGAAAATATCTAATGTTAATTCCGTAAAGAAATAGGTGTGCAATCTTGCGTACAGTATGCAGTACCACCCTCACGCCCGCAAATATATGCATATGCTGAAGGGATGTAATAAAAATACTTGCTAAATCGAGATACCCTTGTTTTCTCGAGGTGCAAATCCTCAGTATGTGACTTAATGATGTTCTCCACCTTAGGGCGGGCGAAATGGTCGGTCAAGTCTCTAAGCTGTCTAAAACCATCTCGTTATACGTATCATACTTCAACTCGGCCCCCGGCTGAAATGGGGTATCCCAATCCTAATTGCAGTGCAAATGTGGGCCTCCTTCACAGGATATGCGGCACCTCTTTAGTTGCTTGTCGTGCTAATGTGCACTTTCCAGCTTATAAACAAGTCCATTCTTTCGTTTTTTTTTCTTTCTTTATACTTTTTTTTAAAGAGAGACTACCATGTCGGTTCACGGTACAAGCAATCTTATTAACCCCCCCAACTAAACTAAATATTCGCACTCGGAGTGGGTTTACGGTAATGGGTGGAGTCCGAATCCGCGACCTTTCGATCACAAGGCCGATTTTAGCCTTTAGGTTATCGCCGCTTAACCTCTAGAGCCCCAGCGGCACAAAAACGTGCCAGTAATCAAGTATTAGTTGAGCCCCGCTGGCACAAATTTGTGCCACCGAACCGCAACCGATTTAAAACTGTATTTGTAGTAAAGATAAATCTTAAAATCGTTTGTGACCGGGGTCAGCTTACGCTTACGATAAGAGCCTGCCCGCGGTGCTTGACGGTTGGTTGACGTAAATAATGGCGGTCCTTGAGAGGTTAAATACCCTTGATAGGTCTATACTGGTTGTTAAACACTAGTCAGAAAAAAGTTAATTAGACCCACAAAAGCAAACGAAGTAAAAATATTCTAATATTTATTTTGAGGTCTTCAATTACTTAATCTCTCCTCAACTATGCTTTAGTGGACTACCAGTCTAATTGGACTCAGTTTTACAACAATTATTTACATGAATGACTCATGAGCAGCTCATTCATACTAATCTTTAACCCTACATATTATAAAACTGAGTCTCCCACTGCGTCTCTCTGTCCGTATGTTCCCATTAAACTCAAAAACTACTGAACAGATTTTAATTTGGGTCATGTGTCATGAAAAAGGTTTTAGTGTATAATTGATTAAGAATTTGGGTGAGTTAGCATACTGAGACTGTGCGAAGCGGGGTAAGGTGTCTTGTGCTATATACAAAGTCTGTAAGTCTAGTTGTCTGTCACGCAAAAACGATGAAACCATTTTGATAAAAGTTGGCATATTACAAGTTAATGATCCGAGGATAAACATAAACAACCCCGAAGAAACAGAAATAGGAGATTAAATGTTCCACAGAAAAGCAACCACGTGAACAAAGTCGCGGCAAACCACTAGTTTAACATAAATGTTCCTAATCCTATACTCTCTCTTTTTCTCCAGAAATTATTATGCGCTTTGACAGTACAAAAACAAAAAAATATCCTTTCTCCCAGCTGCACTGCAAATATATTTAATGATACCTTTTTAGCACATTACGGTGCGACAGACAGACAGACGAACAAACAAAGCATTAAGAGGTTTGTGCGTCATTATTTGAATCACTTTCTGGAGTATAGTCTTTAGTGTGTTATGATTAATTACATATATAATGATGTACAAAATTGATTGTACTCTGTTGGACTTAGTTGCATCATCGTTAACAAAGAAATCACTATGTACATATATTGTGATCGTCTAATTGTCTGTACATACATACATAATTATGTTACCTATCTATTAGAGCAGTGATTAAGCGTTTGTGTCACGGGTTTGATTTCCGCACCAAAACAAATTTTTGTATGGCCAACGAATAGTTTTCTGTCAAATCGGATAGGCTGTCGAAGGCCGTGAAACCGATCCTACGCAAAGAGCAGGCTGGATTTAGGGCAAATCGCTCGTGTGCGGATCAGATCAACACTCTTCGTATTATACTGGAACAGACATCAGAATGGCAGAGGGAGATTTATCTTTATACCTTTGTCGACTTCGAAAAAGTCTTTGATACGTTGAAGTGGCCCAGCATTTGGTGCCGCCTGCTGAATATTGGAGTACCGCCCAAAATTGTTCGTCTGCTGGAGAGCATCTACAAGAAATATTCTTGCAAGGTGACTCATGACGGCCTCATCTCGGATGATATTGCGGTGCACGCGGGGGTCCGAAAGGGTTGCCTTCTTTCACCTCTTCTCTTTTTAGTTGTTCTTGACGGGATTATGCTTCGCATTTCTGACAACAGGCGCCGCGGCATAGAGTAGGGTTTAGCCAACGTTTTGGAAGACTTGGATTACACTGAAGATCTATGCCTGCTGAGTCACACACACGCCGACATGTAAGCAAAATTGGACGACTTACAACAGGAGACGTCAAAGATGGGTCTGAAAATTAACATCCGAAAGACTAAGGAAATGCGTACTGCTGTTGTGAAGAACACCGCACTGTTTTTGATTTGAGCAGAGGCTGTGGAACGGATCCACAACTTTACTTACCTCGCAAGCGTCGTTTCAGAGACTGGAGGGACCGAAGAGGACGTCAGTTTTCGGATCGCCAAGGCCCGAGCTACCTTCGCGCAGCTGAGACCTGTCTGGCAGTCGCGGAACCTGACCCGTAGGGTAAAACTACAAATCTTCGGGTCCAATTTAAAATCTGGGGTGCAAAACGTGGAAGGTAACAAAGGACATCTCACGCCAACTCCAAGTGTTCGTCAACCGCTGTCTCCGTCGCATTCTCGGTATATACTGGCCCGAGACCATTTCCAACGAGGAACTGCTGGGAAGATGCCACGAGATCCCGATCCACCGACAGATCAAGCGTTGCAACTGGAAATGGATCGGCCACACGCATCGAAGTGGTTCCAATCACATACCTAAACAGGCAATGGATTGGAATCCTCAGAGTAAAAGGAAGCGTGGCGGTCCCCGACAAACCTGGCGTCGCACCATGGTGGCAGAAGCGGCGAGCATCGGGATGACGTGGAGCGAAGTGAAGCGGGAAGCTCAAGACCGATCGCGATGGAGGACTACTGTGGACGCCCTCTGCCCCATCTAGGGGACATAGGATATTAAGTCAAGTAAGTCAAGTCAACGAATAGTTGTTGGATTTTAGTAAAAATGTACTCTCGACTTAGCACAAATTGGTAGTGTAACCCAGGTTTTTTATTTTGTTTAGGAATAAATTATTCCACAAGTATTTTATACTTAATACAATATAAACCCAAATTATAATACAATAAAAACCGCAAAATAAATCCAACAACATTATTATAGTACAACACTCAATAAAAAAATGTTTTTATTTTTTATGTATTAAATATTGAAAAATGGATACCTATATAAAATAATTATTATAATCCAGTCAATTACGTTCATACTGTTGGGACACAGGGCTATTCTACAAGAAAGGGAATATAATTCCTAATCATACATTTATATTAATTCAGTTATAAATGGTAGGTACCTACCAGTGGCGAAGGGTGAATTTTCATAAAAGGGAAGCCGGACCAAAAAATGCTTACCTTGCTCAAGTGTGATGCGTGAATTCCAGTAACTGTGGCCCTGTGACTGACTTCGAAATCTTATAACTTCGTAAATAATTATTTGTTTAATCTATACTTATAATAAATCTGTAGAGAGGTCAATTCTGTACATGAAATATATTTCCAAAATAATTATCAGGGGGTGATTAAGGATCGATACTCATGCCAAAAATGCAATCAGTTAAATTTTTGTCTGTCTGTCTGTCTGTCTGTCTGTATAACCGTTATAGAAACAAAAACTACTCGACGGATTTTAACGAAATTTGGTACAATTATTTTTCATACTCCTGAGCGGGTTATAGTATACTTTTCATCACGCTACAATCAATAGGAGCAGAGTAGTGAAGGGAAATGTTGGGAAAACGGGAGAAGTTACTCCATTTTTTAAGCTTCCGTCGCGTGTGCAACCTTAATGGTTAAAGCTACACAAATCATTTCATGACGGAAATGTTCTCCTTAAAATTATATAAAAAATATCCCACGACAGCATATGTCTAACTTTTATGGTTGACTCACAATAACACGTGTAACTCCCGATAGCTTAGCAGTTCGAAGCTTTCTGATTATAATATTTGTCTACTCTTACGTTTATAACACTCTCAGTCACCCCTAATTGAAAAAGTTAACATTATTAACCATTCCATAAAAAAATTGGCCAAGTGCGAGTCAGACTCGCCCATGAAGGGTTCCGTAGTAACTATAATATAATATGCAAATTTATTTGACGAAAAAAAAACCTTACAAATTTCTTAAAACTAGCTTATTTACATTTTTTACAACTGCGCCAAATAAATTTATTTTGAAAAAAAAAACCTTACAAATTTCTTAAAACTGGCTTTTTACATTTTTTACAACTGCACCGAATAAATTTGTTTTTCATAGTGTTTGTATCAATTACAAAGTTATATTTGCGGTTTTAGAAAATATGCTGTATCTCAAAAACTGCTGAACTGATTTCGTTCAAACTAATTTTGGTTGAAAGTTTATATTAAGATCTACAGACATATATTTTTTTTAGATTTTTCACTCCATTATTATAGAAGTTAGAGGTTGTGTCCGCCACACACACATTTTACCACTTTGGAAGCTTATATCTTTTAAACGATTGACTTTATGGAAAAGTGGTTTTAGAAACCCCGATGTCGTTTTTAAAGAACTGTCTATAAATACCACACATGCATCGATTTCATGAAAAAAAATATTTTCAGGTTTCGTTCCATGTATGGGGAGCCCCCCTTTCTTTTAAATATTTTTTAATTTTTTTCTAAAAATCGGAAAGCGGTTCACAGAATACATCTACCTATCAAGTTTCACATGTATAGTCCTAATAGTTTCGGAATAAAATTGCTGTGACAGACGGACGGACGGACAGACAGACAGACAGCCAGACGGACAGACATGTCGAAACTATAAAGATTCCGTTTTTTGCCATTCGGCTACGAAACCGTAAAAAGAATCATATAAATCGGTATAGAAACACCAAAAATATACATGAAATACGCTTATAATAATAAGCCATCGCGCGTGAATACTGAATCATGCTATAAGGATTATTTTTGAGAATCGGTCGCCGCGCACGACGCGTCTCGCGGTCCAAGCGTTCTCTAGGTACTTAAGCCTCATGTGAACGTGATCTAAACAATATTACCAATACATTAACTTACGCTGACGGAGTCGCGGGCACAGCTATATTGTATCATTACGCTAAGGCCAATAGGAGCGGAGCGCCAATGAAGAATGCTTCAAAATCGGGGTTAAATTTAACGTTAGCCCAAAGTAACTATTCCACGCGGACGAAGTCGCGGGCAAAAGCTAGTATTATAATAATACGAAAGTAACTGTCTGTCTGTTACCATTTCACGCCTAAACCGCTGAACCGATTTAGATGAAATTTGGCATGGGAATAGTTTAGGACCTTGGGAAAGACATAGCATAAGTTTCGTCCCGGAAATCATTCCTAAAGGATGTAAAAGGGGTGTTAAAATTTCGTATAGGGAATCAATAATGTCCCCGCCCTACCCACACACATAATACACTTAGACCACTTAACCGATTTGGATGAAATTTGGTATGGAGATAGTTTTAGACCCTGGAAAAGACATAGTATAGTTTTATTTCCGGAAATCATTCCTAAAAGATGTAAAAATGGTGTTGGAATTTTGTAGAGGGAATCAATGATGTCCCCGCCCTCCCCACCCACACTTGTCCGCTAAACCGATTTGGATGAAATTTGCTATGGAGATAGTTTTAGACCCTGGAAAAGACAAAGGATAGTTTTTATCCTGGAAATCATTACTTAAGGATGTAAAGGGGTGTTGGGACTTTGTATTCCCCCTCTAAATTAATTCAAATCGCGTATTCAAGAACCACTCATACATAACATTTTTTTTAAACTACACAACTGCATGTAGGCTATACAAATCTTTGTTTAGAGCTGGGGTCGAACCCAGGTCATGCACCAGTTAACAGTTACGCCAACCGTGTCGCTTAAATTTTAACCAATCAACTTAATAGACGAATCATTTCTATTTCAAAATCTGGGCAATATGCGTTTGCCCTTTTGAAAATAGGAGAAGATCGTGTGGCAACAGATATCAACGGGATGATTTATTTGAGCTGAACTGAATCTGAAACTGAAGATGAAACTGAAGCTGAAACTGAAGCTGAAACTGTAGCTGAGTCTGCAACTTAAAACCAAAACTGAAGCTGAAGCAGAAACTGAATCTGAAACTGAAACCAAAACTGAAGCTGAAACTGAAACTGGAACTGTAGCTGAAACTGACGCTGATACCAAACTGAAGCTGAAACTGAAATTAAAGCTGAAGCTGATACTGATGCTGAAACCAAAACTGATGCTGAAGCTGAAACTGAATCTGAAACTGAAACTGAACCTGAAACTGAAACTAAAACTGAAGCTGAAGCTGGAACTGAAGCTGGAACTGTAGCTGAAACTGACGCTGAAACCAAACTGAAACTGAAACCAAACTGAAACTGATGCTGAAACAAAACTGAAGCTGAAGCTGAAGCTGAAACTGAAGCTGAAACTGGAACTGTAGCTGAAACTGACGCTGAAAATTAAGCTGAAACTGTAGCTGAATCTGAAACTGAAACCAAAACTGAAGCTGAAGCTGAAACTGAATCTGAAACTGAAACTGAATCTGAAACTGAAACTAAAACTGAAGCTGAAGCTGGAACTGAAGCTGGAACTGTAGCTGAAACTGACGCTGAAACCAAACTGAATCTGAAACTGAAACTGATGCTGAAACCAAAACTGAAGCTGAAACTGAAGCTGAAACTGAAACTGACGCTGAAACCAAACTGAAGCTGAAACTGATGCTGAAACCAAAACTGAAGCTGAAACTGGAACTGTAGCTGAAACTGACGCTGAAACCAAACTGAAGCTGAAACTGAAACTAAAGCTGAAGGTGAAACTGATGCTGAATCCAAAACTGAAGCTGAAGCTGAAACTGAAACTGAAAATTAAGCTGAAACTGTAGCTGAATCTGAAACTGAAACCAAAACTAAAGCTGAAGCTGAAACTGAATCTGAAACTGAAACTGAATCTGAAACTGAAACTAAAACTGAAGCTGAAGCTGGAACTGTAGCTGAAACTGACGCTGAAACCAAACTGAAACTGAAACTGAAACCAAACTGAAGCTGAAACTGAAACTAAAGCTGAAGCTGAAACTGATGCTGAATCCAAAACTGAAGCTGAAGCTGAAACTGAAACTGAAAATTAAGCTGAAACTGTAGCTGAATCTGAAACTGAAACCAAAACTGAGGCTGAAGCTGAAACTGAATCTGAAACTGAAACTGAACCTGAAACTGAAACTAAAACTGAAGCTGAAGCTGGAACTGAAGCTGGAACTGTAGCTGAAACTGACGCTGAAACCAAACTGAAACTGAAACCAAACTGAAACTGATGCTGAAACAAAACTGAAGCTGAAGCTGAAGCTGAAACTGAAGCTGAAACTGGAACTGTAGCTGAAACTGACGCTGAAACCAAACTGAAGCTGAAACTGATGCTGAAATCAAAACTGAAGCTGAAACTGGAACTGTAGCTGAAACTGACGCTGAAACCAAACTGAAGCTGAAACTGAAACTAAAGCTGAAGCTGAAACTGATGCTGAAATCAAAACTGAAGCTGAAACTGGAACTGTAGCTGAAACTGACGCTGAAACCAAACTGAAGCTGAAACCGAAACTAAAACTGAAGCTGAAGCTAAAACTGAAGCTGAAACTGGAACTGTAGCTGAAACTGACGCTGAAACTAAACTGAAGCTGAAACTGATGCTGAAACTAAAACTGAAGCTGAAGCTGAAACTGAAACTGAAAATTAAGCTGAAACTGTAGCTGAATCTGAAACTGAAACCAAAACTGAAGCTGAAGCTGAAACTGAATCTGAAACTGAAACTGAATCTGAAACTGAAACTAAAACTGAAGCTGAAGCTGGAACTGAAGCTGGAACTGTAGCTGAAACTGACGCTGAAACCAAACTGAAACTGAAACCAAACTGAAACTGAAACTGATGCTGAAATCAAAACTGAAACTGAAGCTGAAACTGGAACTGTAGCTGAAACTGACGCTAAAACCAAACTGATGCTGAAACCAAAACTGAAGCTGAAACTGAAACTGAAGCTGAAACTGAAACTGAAGCTGAAACTGAAGCTGAAATTGAAGTAACATACATAGCGAACGTAGTCCAAGATACGGATAATTTAATAAACCACGTTTATTCTGATTTGAAAACAAATATCAGGGATAAAGAATGGCTGCGTGAAAGAGTAATTTTGGCACCAACTATCGAAATCGTAGAGCAGATCAACGAAAAGATTATGTCTCATGTGGATTGTGATGTTGTTGCGTATCTGTCCGTTGCAACGAATTAGGAATGATATAGAAATATAACTCTCTAACGAAGCCCGCTAAAACATGGTTCCAAACTCATACCACTAAACTGATAATACGAATGCAATACGCGAAAAACAAAACAAAATACTTTGTTAAATTTATTTTCTGCGCATGGATCCGTCAATTCATTCATTTGGGGCCCTATTTTATTTAGTAAGATAATGTTAGAGTGAAACTGAAATATCGAATCATGCGAGTGCGAACGAGATGGATTGTTTTGTGACATCGAGCGGTGAGGATAGTGTTATGCAGTATGCAGTAGGAGTCAGTCATTTATTATGAACTCAAATATTATAAATTAATATTAAACCTCTTTACAATAAGTTTACAAAAAGTGTAAAGCTTCATAAAAGGGAATGCCCGTCGGCCATATAAAAAAATCCTGAAATGAACGAGAGTGAAATATACGCCAAATGTTACTACAAATCGTAGGGAAACCATTACAATTTCAATAATTATCAAAAAAACTAGGTAGAAGTCAGTTACAAACCTTTTTCTAAAATATTGGTCGTAATAAGTCTAGGGTTAAGGATGCCAAGTCGTCGTTTAGGCGAGTCCAACCTAAGTCCGTGTTTAAAAATGGGTATCGTGTGCACAACTAAAATCAAAATCTTCTAAAAATGACCATAGTCGTTGCTATACCATAAAAAAAGCAATCCATACGTAACTCAATTCGCAAGCGCTATTGTAGAATCAAGTAAACAAACAATCAAAAATGCAGTAATGTCAAACTGTCAGTCTGTCAGTAGGTAAGGCAAAGGAGATGTGATTCATACAGCCTACGATACGTTTTCTATTCAAACAATATTTGTTTTAATTAATATTGACATGCATATATTATTTTTTTAGATTTATGGTACACATAGGTCGAATTATATTAAATTAATAATTACTGTGCACTAAATCTGCAAATTAATTAGTTAAGAATTATTTTACGATTCCTGTTTGGCTGAATGCCACTTACTGGTGTCAAATAAACACTGACCTCCAATAAAAATAAGAATGAATTAAACGGATATCAGATCAAATATTTTAATGATTTCCATATTTTTATATCCTACTTAAACAAACTTGAAAATTATTTCATTATACATATTTTATGTTAAAAAGAATTAAGGACTATTCGCAGTTTCTGTCCATTTCAAGCATTTGGACAACACCCTTTGGAAACGAAACAGTTATTTTATTACTTACCTAATACATATTTTAAATGGAAATAATTATTTCCTCAGGATCTACCAAATTTCATATTTATTAATTTCTTAAAGTACATAAATAAGCTAAGAATTCATTAGCTAACCCCCCATCAGAAGAGCGTTAGCCTTATAAGCTGTGAAACTAGATTTATATATATACCTATAATGTGTGAGTAGAGTAAATTTAATATACAAGGTGGTTTTTAAAAAGTACGAGCCAAAATTTAAGGGTACTCGAGGTACTCAAAACAAAACTTTGTTGTTCAGTAAAATCGACAGAAACATCTCCTAAATATTGGCTCGCTCTATTTATCAGCTCATATACGGAGTGCCGATTTAATGACCTGCATTGTTTTAACGTGGTGTAATACCTACTGATAACATAAAACACATTAGACGTGATTTAAAATTTGTATTCTTAAGCTATCCTTAAATTAAGTTATTAGGATTTACCCGAATTTTTCTCGAAATGCTGTGCAACAGTACTAACCATACAAATAGGTACAGCTGATTTTTTTAGCATACGATTGCCAGTGCGTGACGAATATATGTCTTTGTTACCAAAATGTATGGAGCAAACCCTACTGACATTAGTTCGTAACCAGTCATCCTCTCTTTTTCTAAGCGGACTGCTGCAATCCACTATAGTCATTGAATCTCTTTTTTGGGAAACTAAATAAAAAACACACAGGCAAACCAATCCATCCAATTTATAAAACTCTGTACTTAATATAAAATATATAATACTTAGGTATTGAAACTGGCTGGCTACCTGTTGCATAATACTGACAACTCGTGGAAAATAAAACACGAAATTATTTTACTTACGAGTGATAAGCTATCCCAGTTAGGTTTTTACTTCCTTCTTTCCGTCTTTTACACTATCTTACTACGCAGAAGGTCATTTTTATCCCTCAGAAACGAGCTTTTTCTTGGATTTTTCACTAATCAACACGATTCTGGCGTCTGTCACTGAGCGCACGTCAGACTGAGAGGCGCTTTGATTGTATTTTTTTACCCCGCCTACTTGATTGTGTTTTGCGTGGAACCATTTTTGAGCGGAGTTCGTGTTCTATATCATTCCTAATTCGTTGGTCCGTTGACATTGTCATGGATACAAAGCAAGTGACGTCGTACTCTGTAGAGTTTATCAACTCTCTGGAATTGTCAGGGTACCCCCTCACATTATTTGAGGCTTTAATTTGGTGTCCCAGTCCTGTTGATGCGTAATCAGGGCGCACCAAGGCTCTGTAATGGCATGCGACAACAAATTATGACAGGAACAGCAAGCGATGAAAACGTATTTATTCCTCACATTCAGTTCGAAAAACTCAAATTTCCCCTAAAAGCGATCTTCGCAATGACCATAAACAAAGCTCAAAGACAGACACTGTAAGTCGCAGGTGTACATTTTGAAAAATACTGCTTTTCCCATGGGCAATTGTATGTGGCGTGCTCACGAGTATCAAGCGTACAAAATCAACACGCCAAGGACGGGAAAACCAGAAACGTAGTTTACAAAAATGTATTGTAAACTACGTTTTTGGTTTTAAGAAGATAAATTTTAAATACTTACTGTCTGTCTGTTTTTGGGGATGGATGGACACAAAAAGATACGGTACACCTTTTTGGCAACAAGAATTATTGACAAAGTGTAAATTAACGCGGGCGAAGCCGCGGGCAAAAGCTAGTTGAAAATAATAGTTTACTATTTATATATTCATATATAAAATAATAGACTAATATTTGCCATATTTCAAAAGGGAAGCCGGTAGGAATCGAGTTGTATGGAGCCTTCGCCACTGGTACTTATTATAGAACCGTTTACTTTTCCGGTTCCAAAAGTTTTTACAAAAATAAAACCAAACCCTTATGAATGAGTACATCATAATTGTCTCTGTGTCCATTTACCATAGATTGTTTGCTTTGAATCGTTAATCTCCGTTGTCTGACGAGGAGGCATGAAACACATGTGAATGTGATGAATATAAATGATGGTGGATGAAGTGTGGGTGGGAAACTGAACTGAAGAATAGCTAGATGAATTATTATAAACAAAAGTTATTTGCATTTCAAGTAATACGGATATGGACTGCTCTGCCCATATCAGTGAGAAAATTTCAAAACCATTTCCTTAAATAAATATTATTTTGGGTAGCGGTAGCTCAGTGATTAGAGGTCTTGCGTTCGGTTCCAGGCAGGAACATTATGTAATTTTCATCATCACCATTGCTTTCATGGGACAGATGTTTTTATTCAATTGATCACTATTTTAGTTTGAAATCTATTTGATTGAAAGAGGTGTTGTTCTCTTATGTGCAGGGTGCGGGCCAGCTCTAAGAGCATGCATGAAGAGGGAATGCGTTATCTCGTTTTGCAGGATTGGAATCCCTAATTGGTTCGTTTAACCACCATCTCACCTGATGGTAAGTGATAATGTGGTAGAAGATGGAGCACGCTTTCCTAAAAGTAACCTTTTCACTCTTGACTTAAAGACTCCTAGGTTATAGCTATCGAACTGTGATAATTTAATAAACCCATGACTGAATGACACCTAAATATGATAATTTGATTGCGATCTTTTATAGACAATATTTCATTGTCTATAAAAGATCGCTTTTAGCGATAAGACTGCGGATTGTTACACCCTTTTATTTTATAAGCCCTCTTTGTAATAAAACATTGTGATATAAGGTGTAAACGTAGGCCAGGGTGACCAGTTATGGGCACTCCACAATCGCAGCGATAAGTCCCCTCTTTGAGGAGTGGCTTGAGGGACGCCACGGCGTCCTCACCTTCCGCCTGACACAGGTACTAACCGGACATGGCTGTTTCGTCACGCCCGGGTGTCGTCTTTGTGAGGACCACCCGGAGGACACGGTGGAGCATACGCCAGGAGACGCCCCGGGCGTCGCGGATCACGAGCTGATCTCCGGCAATCGTAGACGCGGGTCTGCAGACGGCGAGCAGGGGTAGCTCACCGTCCGGTAAGGACCAGACACGAGTCGGCGGCGCGTCGTGTTCCGCGCGCGCCTCTAAGAGCAATCAGCAACATTGACGGGGCCCTATAGGGCCATTGCCTTACGGGGTTGCGGGAATTGTTCTAACGAGACACCGCGACCCCGGAATGCAGGGTGAACAGAAAGAGCAGGGTGGGTTTTTAGTCATTAGAAGTCTGACACTCCCTTCCGCTCCACCCATAGCGGTTGGAGTCATATGATGATTTTCCCACCCAGAAAAAAAATCGAAATAATAAAGGGTGACCAGTAATATCGAGGGTAACCTGATAGAACAGAATAAGTGCATTTAAAATCAAAACACGTTACTTTTATTTTAAATGCACAGGGTTGCTTTCTTTTTTTAACTTTTTTATCTAATGTGATATAACATAACTGCAGAAGTTTAAACTACTTTTTTGCCACAAACAGAAAAAAAAGTAAAGCCAAATATCGCAGCGTATATCACTATACTCTTATTAGTTATTACACAATATTCTTCTCTTTTGTATAAAAATCAATTGCTATTCGTTAGTTTCGCTAAAACTTGAGAACGGCTGGGCCGATATTCATTAATTCTTTTGATGAGAAAATATGGCAAAAATGCGTTACATAGTTCGCCGGGTCCATTAATTAAAAGATACTAAAATACCTTGAAAATGAATGTCTCATAAAAACGGCTATTAATCATTTAATTATACGGTGTTCTAATATCATTCGAAACTTAAATTACCCTTTTCTTATTCACTTGTCTGATAAGCAGAATACAATCGATATAATTTTCTACCAATGAGACTCAATGTTTAACGAGGAAAAAATATTGTTTTTAGTTGATTGTATCATAAATTTTAATGAATTCGATAGGTAAAAAGGTACATAATTATATACATAAGTACATATTATATGGTCTGCAAACCACGTGCGTCAGTGCTTGTTTATTCATTTTAATCGCACGGATTTATCACATAGTTTTCAATATAAAAACGTTTATTTTTAGATTTGCGAAAATATGATCACGTATCCGAATTTTGTACGAAACTCAAGTGGCTTCCAATACGTCTTTGCCGAAACTTACACATCTTGTCTCTGCTTTACAGTATTCTGTTTAATCCTAAAACCCCACTTATCTTAAAGAACGATTCAAGTTTCTTCATGACACACATGCAAAATCTCTGAGATCATCAGAAAACTTAAGGTTCGCGGTATCGAGTCACGCCACCAATAAATACTATGGTAAGTCGTTCGCAGCTCAAGCAGTGCGGCTGTGGAATGATCTAGGTGTCAGTAAGACAAGCACAAACCTCTCGTCTTTCAAAAACTTGGTAAAGGATCTTTATCTCTCTTCTTAAAATGTTGTTATTATGCATGTCTTTGTTTCTTTTTTTATATTTATATGTATATATATGTTTTGAGAATGTTATTTATTGTTTTTATATTTTGTTTAGATAAATAGTACACCGTAGACTACCCGCGTATTTATTTTCTCCTGTGTTTAGTTTAAATGTTATGGTATACAATAAAGAATATATCTTTCTATCTATCTAAAATACTTGAATGTATTATCTAAAGTACTTGAATACACACGCCTGGACAGCTTCTGAATCTATATAAAGCACAGGTCCGTTCCTGCGTGGAGTATTGCAGCCACTTGTGGGATGGCTCTGCAAAATACCAACTTGCTGCACTGGACTCCAGCGCAGAGCTAAAAGGCTTATAGGCGACGAGGTGCTATTAGGCAAGCTTCAAAGTCTGGCTCATCGGCGAACCGTTGCTTGCCTGTCGGTTTTCTATAGATTGTACTTCGGGGGGTGTGCGAAAGAGCTCCATGACTTGATTCCTCTACCACCACCACTACCGGTCTACCAGACGCACGGCTGGGTACCATCCACACTTGGTTGATATACCGTCTTGTCGTACCAAGTGCTTCTCCTACACATTTATTGTGCGCACAGCCAAGTTGTGGAATTCTCTGCCGGCTTCTGTGTTCTCTGCCACTTATGACCTTTCAGCCTTTAAAGCAAGAGTAAATAGGCATCTTCTGGGCTCGCTCGTCACATCGTAGACCTCATCTATCGCTTACTATCAGGCGAGATCGAGGTCAAAAGCGGGCTCATCAGTAATAAAAAAAAACTTGAATGACCTTTTGATAGAGAATTCCTTTTTCAAATCTGTTATCAATAAATGTTAACTCATAATTGGCCTATTTTGTTTATGAATAAAGCTGATGACTGCCAAAATTGTACAAATGAGAGCCGCGAACAATAGCTTGACGTGCTTCCCTAGGCACAGGGGTATCACACCACCTACTTCCAAACTCCGGGCTACTACTGAGATCATTTAAATAGTAAAACCCAAAAGCACTTTTTTGCAGGACTCTGGATTCGAACCCTGTTCCTCAGCAGAACCTTTGAACCGTTGATATCTGTTATATGTGCGACCACTAGACCAAAATTAGGCAGTCGTATGTATGTGCCTGAGGAGCGAGAGGGAATGGGATGCGGTCGCCTTCTTCTGCGAAGCATTCATGCTAGCGAAGGAGGAGGCCAAACACGCGAGGGAGAGGCAACTCTCTTCCTCCCGCCCCAGCCGCCGCGGTAGGCGTCGGGGATCGCGGGCCGATGTCCGGCCACCGTAGGCGCGGGCTTACGGACGGTGAGCAGGGGTAGCTCACCGTCCGGTAAGGAATCAGGCCCGGGTCGGCGGCGCGTCGTGTTCCACGCGCGCCTCAAGGACCTGTCAGCATTAGTGACGGGGCCTCATAAGGCCATTGCCCGCCGGGGTTGCGGAAATGTACTAACAAGGTACCGCGGCCCCGGCACTTACGGGCAGCTGAAGGGACAGGGTGGGTTTTTAGTCAGTAGAAGTCTGACACTCCCTCTCGCTTAACCCAGAGTGGGAGAAGTTATTCGATGATTTTCTCACCCAGTGAAAAAAAAAGAGTTGCGGGAATTTTCTAACGAGATACCGTGGCCCCGGGAAGGGAACTGAAGGGAGGAACAGGAAGGGAGGGAAACTGAACGAGCAGGATGGGCTTTTAGTCAGTAGAAGGCTTCCGTTCCACCCACAGATTGAAAAAAGAAATGTCGTATAGTATGAGTATGGCAGTAATTAATGGGACTAAATATTGCAAACTCATCTATATCTTGTTAAATATTCTGATGTAAATGACGCGTTATTAGTCCACAGGAAACAATTAAATTGATACAAACTATGGAAATATACACAAATGCTGTGATTACTAATAAATTAATGAGGTCGAATTGTTGGAAATGATGGATTTTTTTTTAAAGATGTAAAACTTTCCTGTTAGCCAGAGCTGGTTGGGTCAGGGTATTTTTTGGACTATGATCAGGAAATTTAATACGCAGTTAATGTAAATATGTCATAAGACTACGGAAAATATTGTTCTCAAGGTTCATTATATATTATATTATCTGCCCAGTCTTATATAAAGTGTGTCATACAATAATTTCTAACCTATAAATGTTATTATAATATTAATAAATATTAATTAATATTATTCGTCTTCCAAAAATTTGAGGAGGTCGTCAAAGGGGGGAAGATGGGTGGCCCTATCCCCACCATACTTCTGCTCAAAACGTGACCTCAACTCCGCGGGGAGCAACTGCAGCACTATGTGCACCAACAAGTAGGACCAATGTTCTACCGGTAACTCCAAGCGTCTCAAGGCGTTGGTCGCTGAGACCAACGGGTTCAGCAAGTCAGTGCGCAACGTCGACGTGCTGAAATATTAATAAATATTATTAAGTGATAAATTAAATTAATAAATAACAGTGAATACTGCAAAACAGTAGGATCTAGGGGTAAAGTAAAATTTTTACATTTTATTTTATTTATAGTCATCCTATTAACCCTCTTTCCACGCCTCTTCCTGTATCTTAAATTGCTATGCCTGACAGGTTCCACAATTAAACAGAGTTGATACGACCGAGGGGCTTTCCTTTAAACTGCGTATACTTGGTACCATTTTCAAGCTTTGTACCAAAAATAAATTAAATAGGAGAAGTAGTTTAGTCGCAAATGATTTTGATGAGATGCACCTTAAAGCGATAAATCTGACCAAGACAAGAGATAACACACGCCGCGCTACGTTGCCACTTTGTTACCTAGGTATTTAAAAGGTCAGTCACATTTATTTACATAGGCTGGTTGCGTTTTACTCTGATTTGTAAGCTATTTAGTTTGTATGATAAAAAATTTTTTTTTGGCTCTTTTTATTTTTTAACTGTATCAAATTAACACTAAACACGTATAGTATACGTAGTGTAATTTAATGCCCCTCTGTCGTATCAACTCTGTATAGAAACGATGTGTATTTTGTAGGTACCTACAATTTTAGTTTATTATTATTGTGGAATACAAAAAATTTATGGAGTATTGAGTACATTGGGGTGGAATTTCAAAATGCAGCTGAGTGAGCTTTTGTGAGTATTTCACAAAAGGAATGCCTATCCGACATACAAAGCCCAGTAACTGGGTAATACGATAACCTATAGCGAAACTGGTCTATTTCTGAGAATTTCTGGCTTCTGTAATGTAACTAGTAATATGTCAAAAATGTAGGTACCAATGACAGCCAGGACTAATAACGTAACGTCACAAAATTAATATGAAATTAAATATTAAAGATTATTAAATATTCATTCAAATATGAAACTTTTTTTTATTAATCCAAATATGCAAACACAAGACCAGCTTTTTTATAATGATGATAGATAAAGAGTTTACAATTGATTACGGTAACTTATTATAAATTACTAATTTAATACTGGATTGAGTCGGTCAAGGAAAAGGGAGTCGCTCCATTTAAATATTGGTACTCAGCTGCTTACGGTTAAACTGGACTGGACTGGAATCTGACTGAACATAGTTGTGAAACAGCTGGGTAGATGATAATGAACTGCGATGAGTTGGACGACCTCACTAAGATAATCTTATCTTAACCTTTTTCCATCTATGTTGGGGTCTGCTTTCAGTCCAATCGGATGCAGCTGGGTGTTCTTCTTCTTCTTCTTCTCCTTCTTCTTCTTCTTGTTTGGTCTGGTTTCCGTACTTAGTCTCTGCACGAGACCATTGTGCGTGAGCCGTGCCGGCCGTCACTCGATCCAGCCAACCTCCCTCCAGAAGCAGATTAGGTCTCTCGGTCTATTCAGGATGTCTGTAAGGGAATTCAATGACCCGATAAATGATAAATAATCTTTATTTTGCAAATTGGTTATTAAATAAAAACTTTTTACCAAAAAATTAAACCGACTCCCAAAAAACACTGCAAAGTGAAAAATAACTTTAATTTCGGTAGTCGGTGTCTTTAGTTTTGTATTTTCGTTTTTGGCACCGACTTCCAAAATTAAAGTTATTTTTCACTTTGCAGTGTTTTTTGGGAGTCGGTTTAATTTTTTGGTAAAAAGTTTTTATTTCACTCTTTTTAGTTGGTTGATTTTTAATTTACCTAGTTACAAGAGCCTAAATGTCAACTACTTATAACATTTTACAAAATTTTGCTTTTCCCAATACTGGGCCGTTAATTTTTGAGGAGTTCTCCTGGTACTTCACCATCGGCTATACATCACCATATGCATTGTGACGAGTACCAAGTGCTTAATATCCATATTCAAGTAATCGAATCGCAATCCACGAAATACTTATTATTGAGTAGTTTCGGCGGCCATCTGTGGTCTTCATCATCAGTTCCACTTCCCCAAATGGTACTTTTTGAGAGCAACTGCACAATTTACTATAAGAAATACCCAAAACGCCATAGGTGTGCCTATAATATTTGAAGAGTTCCCTCGATTTCTCCAAGATCCCATCATCAGATCCTGACTTGGTGACAAATGGTACCAACTTCAAAGTATACCCTATCAAACAAAAAAGAATTTTCCAAATCGGTTCAGCCGTCTTCGAGTACTCGGTGACCATACATAAAAAAAAAAAAAAAATATACGTGTCGAATTGATAACCTCCTCTTTTGGTCGTCGGTTGATAACACTTTTACACGTCTTTTTTTTTTCGTAAATATTAACTAAATGAGGCCGGTGTTTCCTAACTGACTACCCTGCGAAGAAATACCGAAACAAACTCAGGGGTCCGTCTCTTTTAAAGTCCATACAATCTACACTGGTTTAAATATATGGGAACCTTGTAGGTTTCAGTCAGAGGCGGTCTTTTGAAGAAAGATGCTCACAGATTTGAGTGGGCCTGTCCATACAGTGCAAGCATTTGTCAAATGACGTATAGCTCAACTTAGAACAAGGAGCTTAACAATTTGACGAACAATAATAAGGTAAGGACGTTTGGGTAGGTCGCAAAAAACACTCAGACTGCCAGACAATCATGTTTAACTCGAATATAATATATATACATATATATAACCTACATAGTTCACACATTCACAATCGTTTATGAGGATTATGTAGATTAGTCTGAAATGGCCTTTTGAGGAAAGAACCACACAGATTTGGGTAGACCCGAGGGTTTGTTTGTGTATGTCGGTGATTTCCATGCGCTCTAAGAGCATGTGTTCCACCATTTCCTCCGTCCCCATGCATGCCCTGCACAGGGGACGGTCCGTTATAACTATTGTTTGGTAGTGTTTGTTTAGTGAGCAGTGTCCAGTGATGGTCCCTGCCACTATTCGTAGGCTTCTTCTGTCCATGTGTAGGTGGCGCCTGGTCAGCAGCTGAGTATTATTATCATCTGAGATTAGATAGATGCCTGTTCGCGCCATCTCTCATCACGAAGACGCAGCAACGTACGATCAGACCCGGTACAGGGTGTAATCTAGCGTTGAAGAGAAGAAGACTACCTACCATCAAATCGAACCCGGTCGTTCCTTCGGTCGTCTCGCATTCGGTCTCGCGTTCGGTCTTACATTCTCGTTCACTCAAGCCTCTATAAAACCACTTGATATGTATTCATTCCTCCCTTCTTTTTCAACCGCCAACCAGCAAGTACAAACCATTGTAAATACGAATTTTATTATACGAATTGAAAACTTACGCAAGCCGCTTCATTAACGACTTGAACACCGACGACGATTTGCAAGTCTACCGGTTTTCTATCGGTTATATTTCGTGGAGTGTGCGCTGTAATTACACAATCTAATTACGCCAAGCCCATTCCGGCATCGGACTACGAGACAAACGGCGAAGCGCCATCGTTACATGGTGGACATCCCACCCATACGCACAAAACGTTTTGGGAATACCTTCATTGTGCGTACGGCTAAGGAGTGGAATTCCCTGCCGGAGTCTGTGTTTCCCGACAGCTACAACCTAGGAGTCTTTAAGTCCAGAGTGAATAGGTTACTTTTAGGTAAGCGTGCTCTATCTTCGATCACATCATCACTTACCATCAGGTGAGATAGTGGTCAAACGCGGACCTATTTTCAATAAAAAAAATAACAAACCTGATCCTGCACAGTGCCTATAGCTCCCTATAGGCAACTATCTGACCTCCACAACCCAATAACTAGGTAATACTTTTGGTAAGACCAGTGTCAGATTTTCTGGCTTCTGACTCGTAACGACTGTCAAAGATGTACAAAAGACAGCCAGGACCAACGGCTTAACATGCTTTCCAAAGCATAGATGTACAAAAGACAGCTGAGACCAACGGCTTAATATGCTTTCCGAAGCATAGATGTACAAAAGACAGCCGAGACCAACGGCTTAACATGCTTTCCGAAGCATAGATGTACAAAAGACAGCCGAGACCAACGGCTTAACATGCTTTCCGAAGCATAGATGTACAAAAGACAGCCAAGACCAACGGCTTAACATGCTTTCCGAAGCATAGATGTACAAAAGACAGCCGAGACCAACGGCTTAACATGCTTTCCGAAGCATAGATGTACAAAAGACAGCCGAGACCAACGAGTTAAAGTGCTTTCCGAAGCATGGAAGAATCTCCATATGTTAAGATGCTCACCCATCCATAGACTGACCTCGGCAAGTGTTGCTTAACCTCGAAGAATGACCCGTACGGCTGTTATCTTTTAGTCGCGGGTTCCTTTACCTCCTTTCGTCAACCTCAATCAGATACTATGCCATAATTACATGTTAAATTGGTCATATTTACGTAAAATAGTAGTCGTCCAGTGGTCGAATTTCTACATTTGTTTAAATATTATAGTTTCAAATGCATGATTATTTTATAAAGATATTAGCTCTATGCACTCTTTCTCCATATAAACTTTAACTGAAATAACTAAAATTTCATATACAGAGTTGATACGACAGAGGGGCATTAAATTGCACTACGTATACTATACGTGTTTTTTTTTTTTTTTTTTTTTTTTAACGTGGTAAAATTATCAAATAAGTCCTCCCACCCCGGGCAGGGTGGGAGGGACTGTCAGACTTTTACTGACTAAAATCCACGAGTGTTAATTTGATACAGTTAAAAAATAAAAAGAGCCCAAAAATTTTTTTTCACAAGCAAACTAAATAGCTTCCAAATCAGAGTAAAAGGCAACCACCCTTTGTAAATAAATGTGACTGACCAAGTGGCAACGTAGCGCGGCGTGTGTTATCTCTTGTCTTGGTCAGAGTTATCGCTTTAAGGTGCATCTCATCAAAATCATTTGCGACTAAACTACTTCTCCTATTTAATTGATTTTTGGTATAAATAAGCTTGAAAATGGTACCTAGTATACGCAGTTTAAAGGAAAGCCCCTCGCTCGTATCAACTCTGTATGTATGTATGAAATTTTGTTGAGTCAAAGTTCTCGGTGGACCACGTGATTGTCGTAAAAAGGGGTACAAAACCGTATCTTAAATATTTAAATACTAGCACTTTACCCGCGAATTTGCCCGCGTTCATTTCGAAATAATTAATTATAGCCTATTTAGCACTCACAAATAATGCACCTTCCACATTTTTTTTCGGTTGCGGTAAGCCGCAACCGAAAAAAAAATGTGGAATTGGATCGTTAGTTCTGGAGATTACCCCTTATTTATTTTGGGGGGGAAACCGTCAAAAGCCTCTGGACTTTCGGGGTAAAGACCAGGGAGTGTGGGATACAAAGCTCACTAAAACCTACCCGGTGATCACCATTAGCTCATACCTATAACTTGCGCTAAACACGATAAAAGTATATGTAAGAACTGATAAAAATAATGTTTCTAGTCAGCAGAAACTCATCAAATAATAAATATAAAACAATACGGAAATCCCACGCGCTTACGTACGAACGGGTAGCGAGTGACGTATACAACGTGAGTCATAATAAGTTCCTTAATTTTCATAGCACCCCTGTATGAGTCACCTTCGCGTAAACACGCCACTTCCGAGAAAAGCTTACTTTGGAGATAATTATTATTATTTATTATGTGTAATATGGAGGTCGTTAAAGTCTCAGACAGAAGTATTTTGAAAACTCCTAAATTCTTGCAGTAGTTCTTAGTAAGCTCAACTTTTTTTTTTCTTGGTGGAAAAATCATCATGGAGCGGGGGTGTCCGACTTCTACTGACTCAAAACCCACGATGCTTCTACAGTTGCCGTTAGTAAGCTCGACTTGCCAACAAATAAATGCTAGGTTTTATTATAAGATTTTTTTTTTGTAAAAGTATATAAATACGTTTAATCAAAGATTTTACTTTAATTGTAATCTAAACAAATATACAAAATTATGTACTAAAATACAAACTAGAAGAAAGCATCAAAAATTGATCCTCAACGCTGTCGGCTGGCAACGTACCCAAGATACTGGCGGCATTGCCTCGTTATATGGCAATGCTTAGCCGTTGACCAAAGAAATAGCCAGCCCTTGGGTCGCGGGAAGCGTCAACGAGCCTTTTCGATATTAAGATGCATTTTAAAAAGTTAGCTTTGTTTCCAAGGGCACATCATCCAATGACTTCTCCCACTCTAGGAGGAGCGAAAGGGAGTGTCAGACTTCTACTGACTACAAACTTATCATATTCTTTCATTTGGCTTTGCGGCGGAGATCGTGAAATGAGTTGCCTAGCACTAGGATTTTTCTTGTATCGTGGGTGCGATGAAAAATTTTTCAAGATACTTGCACAAATATCCAAGAACAACTATTTATAGGCTATACAAACACTTTGTTCTGCGCGGGAATCGAATACGTTACACACAGCTCAGCAGCCAATTGCTCAACCACTGCGCCAATTGTATCAATTCGTTTTATATTCTTGCATTTGACGATATAAAATCTACTAATGAAAAGAGCTGAGTTGCTTGACAAGAACGCTTGCTAGAACTAATCTGAATTTTACAATCCTGGAGGTTTTCGGGGACCCCAGTTGTTGTAGCTAGGAAATACAGATTCTGGTAGGGAATTCCAGTGCATATGAGTGAGATAGCAATTCCATAAATCAACGAACATTGAATTTTTTGTATTTAGCGTCTACACTCAAAAATCAACGATGTTAACGTCTAGTTCTTTATTATCCGGGGTTGCGGGAATGTTCTAACTAGATACTGCGGCCCCGGAACGCAAGGGAAGCTGAAAGAATTGGGTGGGTTTTTTATTCAGTGGAAGTCTGATACTCCCTTCCGCTCGACCCAGAGTGGGAGAAGTCATTCGATGATTTTCCCACACAAAAATAGAAGAGTTCTTTATTATACTCTTAAAATTATTTTCATGTAAGTGAATTTTTATATTCTTGAGAATTAAGATATCTGAAACCTCATAAATAAAGGTCTTAATTCTGAGCGACTTGATAACATAATAAAACCGGCACTTTTTAAACTTCTACTGTTAGACACTGTTACAACGAGAATTTTTCGCGGATACAAAAATTCCGTTACATTATCAAAAAATATTGTACACGAATTTTAACTGCAACAAATCAATAAAAGTTGACCAGTAAACGAATTAATGACAGAAACTTATTATGTCAGTTCTAGGTAATAAGAAGTAGAATACTTTTTACACAGAAAATACAGCACGCGACAATTTATTGCAATCTATCGTCTTAATTTTTTGTCAACCCGACAAAGGAAGAAATATCGTGATCAATATTTTTCTGGTAATCCAACGGACAGGCTACACATACAGTCATATCTTTTTTAACAATTTTTTTTTAAAGAGAGAAGAAGACTCAAATTTCGCGTTTTTTGAGCACTTAGATCATTTTCTTTTTTCCAACGACTCCTTACGCTCTCGGGTGGACTGGTAGGCAGTGGCAGACCGAGTGTCTACTAATTAAAAACCCACCCCTTCCATCTTTCAGTTATCTTTTATTTTGTCTTGATTGAGGGCTTTATCGCTTTGCGATAACGTCACCCTGTTCGCTAAACTAAGTACAATAAAAAAAAGAAACTTATTACCTAATTATAATATAGCAAGATACACTTGGTACAGCAACCTGGCTTGCTCCGATACTGGACAAGCCAAGATACTGTTACAAAACCCGACATCGAACAATTTTGATGCGCCTAAAGTGTCAACTCTCACGTCTTCGTTCCGTACACATTCCATTAACCTGTGTTGAACATCGTCTACAACATTACAATCTGTGTAATTAGGGGAAGCAGTTTTCTTCATCAGAAAGCCAAATTTATTAGATGGAATGGAAAGAAAATCCCCGCATAAAATACCCTTCGACCTTGTACCAAACAATTAAATCAATTTATCGTGACGAAATACGTATTACGTATTGTTGCTTTATAGAACAATAAGGAAGTTATATAATTGTTTGACGTGGTTGTAGTTAACCTTAAGTTGCACCTAAGGTAGAGGCCATAGAACTGGTGTCTTGTTAGCGATTAACGAAATCAAAAGTAGATAGATGCTTTAATAAGACAATGGATGCATTCCAATCATCATTATCATCATATTTTTTATTGTTTTAATTCTTAAGTCCGCTCTAATATTCATTTGTAACCCTTTTCCCAATTATTATTAACTGACTTTTGCCGCCGCAGTGAGTAGAGAAATTCGTGTTTTTTCGTTAGCAATTTTAAAGTAAATGTTAAGCTAAAAAATTGGCCAAGTGCGAGTCAGACTCGCCCATAAAGGGTTCCGTAGTAACTACGTCAAATAACTTTGTTTTTCATAGTATTTGTATGAAATACAAAGTTATATTTGCGGTTTTAGAAAATATGCTATATCTCAAAAACTGCTGATCCGATCTCGTTCAAACTAATTTTCGTTGAAAGTTTACAATAAGATCGACAGCATTTTTTTCACTTCATTATTTTAGAAGTTAGAGGGGAGGGGGGGGGGGGCATATTTTACCACTTTGGAAGCGTATATCTTTTAAACGATTGACTTTATGAAACAGTCGTTTTAGAAACCTCAATGTCATTTTTAAAGACCAGACAGACATGACGAAACTATAAGGGTTCCGTTTTTTGCCATTCGGCTACGGAACCGGTAACACGATACCCTTTTGCTAGACTAATGTAGATATTCTGGCTTGTACTTCTCTTAACGACTGTTAAATATGTACAAAGGACGGCGCGGACCCGTTGGTACTCGCCGCCGCGCCGTTTCGCTAAACCTTTGGTTAGCGTGCTTTTCGAGGCATGGAGCAACCTCAATATACAACGTGTAATTTAAAGGGTATATACATACCAAGTACATGTCCATTTGGATGATAACAAACGATATGGCAAGAGTTTTGTAATCCTAAGTCTACGTGTGTAGAACTTATTACAAATACCAATACACTGATACCAGAGACCGAATTTTTCAAATTAAGAACAACGAAGAGAATTATTGTGTTATTGGCAAGTGACGTGGAAAGTTATTGACTCGTAGTGCTGTGACACGTTGTATTCAAGAAATATATGAAACCGACAAATTGGTATCAATTCTTTGAGTCAGTTATTTTGAGCTGAAACTGTGCATAGAGACTCCATACCAGATGTTGTCTTCAGCCCTTTTGGATAGATATGGGGTTTCCGTTACACATTGTAGAGACCCATCCATATACCTACTTCGGCTAGCGTTAATAAACCACAACAGTCATTTGATAGTGCAGAACAATAGTTTGATATAGGACCCAGAAGGTGAGGCTGCATCGGCATAAATAATAAATTCTCTTACGAAGAGCCACTTCTTGCAATAGCTATCGTGGCCGCTAGAATTGTACGATAATGTTAAAATAAATAGACTTATTCATAAATAACTATTTTACAATATATTTGTGCACTGAAATAGCATAATTTATTTGCATAGCTGAATAATGCATGTACCAAAATATTAGTAATACCTGTTCATGAATAAATCAAATCTAATTTAATTCAAATTTTGATACGAAAATAAACAAACTATTTACTGATTAGCAGCATTTATATTATTACTTTTATCCAAATTTGAATTTCGAATCTGTTTAAACTATGCAACCGGTTAGTTTTTTTTTGTATTATAAATTTGATTTTATGAATAGTTGACTATTTTTTATTATTCGTACTAAGGTTATAAATTAATGTCTGTTTGTCCGTTCTATGGCATCAAAACGGAGCAACGAATCCATGTAATTTTTGGTATAGAAATAGTTAAAGGCTGAAAAGTGATATAACTTTATTACATTGAATAATTTTCTCAGCCGAGCAAAACCTCGGGTAGAATGCTACTTAAATTATACAGCGTGATAAGACGCAATAGAGAGATAACCACGTTTTTATATCTTTCCGTTTTGCGCATGCCATGTCCGAGGCTTATTTAAGTCTAGACTAGATTCCAGGAAAGGGACAAAATAAAACAAAGAAATAAATGAAAAGGTCAAGTCAGTGTTGAATGTTAAAATATCATAATGTGACGTCATACCTGATTTCCGCGAAGAAATATGCAGTGGTGTATATGACACACTTTACATACTATGTTGATTATTGATTTTTGTCGTCCTTTCTGTCCCACTGTTGGGCATAGACATATACTAAGTATTTCCAGGAATTTTCTATTTTGAGCCAGACCTTAGCTACCTTGCTGGCTATATCTAAAGCCGTTTGTGGTCTAAACTCCCGGACCTTGTGCAAACATCTTTTTCAAAGGAATTGCAAAAAGGCTGTTCGTCACTTTCTGACTCATATACTCTAGCGGTTAAACAAAACATATTCAAAGCTATTATTTTCATTTTTTTAATTACGTTAAGAACATTAAAAATTAAAAAAATAAATGATAGCTCACCGGTATTGGGAGCAGGGTCCAAGCTACCGGTGGTTAGGACTCCAAAGAAAGGAACTTCTCATGGTACGAGCTATATTGAGAAGTACTGCTAGATACAGAAGTTTCAGGTCATCTATTAAACCGTGCAACGTCAGCAAAGCGCTTCGATGGATAGAATCGTCGAAGATTTTTGGCATAAACATAAATCAACACAACACTCTATATAAACACACAATAATCTATACATAATATAATTACATACATATACAACGTGTAACAGAATAATCGCAATTCCTGAAAGTAGTTGGTTCAGAATCGACTTCTGAATCGATTTCCGTTATAAAAAATAGGTGTTAAATTTTGACGGAAAATCTTTCCAGTATCATAACAAATTAATACAATTCTTAATTCAAGGAAATGCGCTCGTGTGCGTGTCGGCCGCTAACATTGCATGAGTGTATGCGTCTGCTTATGGATATTGTATGACGCACATACGTTTTGCGTTTAGTAAGGATAACAATTTTATAAAAAAATATCTAGGTTTGGTTTCAATTTATTTAGTTATGGATGTTGTTTTAGACTTACAATTTAATAATCTAATTGGGGTGTCTGAGGTATTGCGCTTAATCTGTTACACCATGTATACAACGTGTAACGGAAAGGGTATATACATAACAAGGGTACGGCTTCTTTGGATGATATCAAACGATACTGAAAGCGTTTCAACTCAAAATAAAATACTCTAAAAATTGATACCAAATTTGCGGTTTCGTAAGTTTCTTAATATGAAATCATAACAATCGTGTCACCGCACTACGCAGGTCAATAACTTTCCACGTTACTTGCAAATATCACGATAAATCTCTTCCGTAATTCTGTGCGCCTAGTACTGTATCTGGTATCCATGTATTAAAAATTCTCATTACTTCCGAACATGTAGAGATAGGATTAAAAAACCCTTCCAATATCGTTTGATATCACCCAAAGAAGCCGTGCCCTTGGTATGTATATACCCTTTCCGTTATACGTTGTATATTACCGTCTGACTAGAGAGACCAGAATGCAGGGTCAACTGAAAAAACACAGAGTAGTCGGTCTTCTACCGTCATACACTCCTTTCCTCTCCATCTAAAGCGGGAACAGTAATCTGATGATTTTCCCCCTCATTAAAAAGATACCTGTAATTTTTTTATTGCGTTTTTTCTATAAGAAATCCGCTATCGTATCGTTTACCGCTCCACTTGCACTATGTCCTAGGTTTTAGGTAGTCTAGACTAATCTCCGGGAAGGGTATCACAAAGTCGTAGACTGTCAAAATGATTCACGACCGCGGACCATTGTGTCTTATTTGTTTTTATGATCTTGTAGTATTTTGTAGGTGATATGTGTGTTATTAACTGTGTACGATAGCCCGCTATTATATAATGTCACAATTTTGTAGGCCGTGGGTTCGAACCCAGTGAGTCATAACTACATCATCATCAGTTTTCATCAACACAACTGCTCCCAACGGTGAAGGAAATTATCGTGAAGAAACTGGCGTGCTTTAGGACCGAACATCTAAAGACTCACCATCCCGCACTGAGACTTCTTTTTTCTGAGTGGGAATATCATCGAATGATTTCTTCCGCTCTAGGTCCTCCGGAAGGGTGTGTCAGACTTCTACTGACTAAAAACCCACCCTGTTCCTTTGGCTGCTAACGTTCCGGGGCCGCGGTATCTCGATAGAACTTTCCCGCAAAACCCGCCCTGCACTGAGCCTGCGTGGTGGATTTTGATCCAATCCCTGTCGTAGAGAGGAAGCCTGTGTCCTAGTAGTCGAAACGTTATATCTGGGGGGAGGGGAGGGAGGGTAGCATTTAGTGCAGTCTTGTATAGGACCGGTCTAGCGCATTGGTGACCTACCGCGCGTACTTTTGTCCACACTACTAGTCTCTCCACAGATGAGTCATTTAAACATGACCCAGCAGTGGGAACGTTGTCCAGGGGGGGGGGGGGGGGCGGCGGCGGCAGCGTTTAGTGCAGTCTTGTATAGGACCGGTCTAACCCTAACGCATTGGTGACCTACCGCGCGTACTTGTGTCTACACTACTAGTCTCTCCAATTTATTTATTTTTTTTAATTAAAATCGATACATTTTTCAAAACAGTGCAGTTTCTTGCCGCTTCATCTGCATAGGAAACGACCAATTCAAGCCGTACTTCTTCTGATGTTTCATAAGTAGACCTATGTTTAATAAATTTTTTTTTTGTTTTGGACTATCTGCACTTTACGTGAAAAAAATTACAATAAATATTACCTGTGAAAATTGTAATTAATTTTAATTACTCATCTAAGACAAAATGACTCTTAAATTCATAATACCTTTGTAGGTATTTAGACATACCCTGTAGCAGACGGCGTGACCGTGTGCGCATACACAATGCAGAAACAAGTATAATATTCCTTGGAATTGCATCATTTACTCTCGGAATTTGATAGGTACATGTACGTACATGGTCTTTATAAGTGGCATAATAAGGATTTAATACTAAAAATATATTAAATGTTTCGTTTCCTTCTCATAGCAACATGCGGGTAAGAACCTAAAGTGTTGTAGTTATACCCAATCAAGATAGATAGAAATAAAATAGAAATAAATATCGCATTTTGCGATGTTTAGAAACTGTTCTAGAGCTGTAAAAAAATTCTGGCTAATAAAATTGTTGCGGAGGGACACTGATCTTCTAAGATACAGGTTCTAACCTAGTTTAGAAGTCAGGGTTTCAATGTATTGCTACCTAAGCCTCTCAATGTATCTACTTCTACTATACCAATGTAATAGTTTTTAAGGCTTTTAGTTCAATAAAGATTTATATTATATATATTATACATAGATAGAATACACTTTATTGGACACCAAAATATGACAAGCTTGGACGGCATTTAGGAGCTGGATGTCTAGCTCCTAGACGCCTCCCAGTCATCGAAGAGGAGTGAAACGCTATACTACAGGAATTCGTCGTAAAATTAATACGGTCGATGAAAAACAGATTAAGAGCTGAGCTAGAGCTAAGTGAGGTAACACTCAATATTAAGAAAGATTTGATTGATAATTTTGATTGATTGAGTTTTACAAATTGACATTGACATTATTAGAACTTAAAATGGGATATGAACTGTCAGTTCAAAAAAGACTGACTTAATCTAAAATTAATTTGATACATTATCCTTACAGCTAAAATAGCTTGTTTCATTGTCTTTCAGTGGCTTTGAGCTCTGATGAAGTTTTGTGAGCGAACTCAATGGAATAAAAATAGTGAACAGGCATCTTCTGGGCTCACTCGTTCCATCGTAGACCTCATCTATCGCTTACCATCAGGCGAGATCGGGGTCAAAGTGGGCTCAAATTGAATTAAAAAGAAAATTACAGTGCCTGCTTTCATATACAAAAGAGTAACTCCCATATGTTTGAGGCAGTGGTCCGATTAGCTATTGACCGAAAAAAAATGGAAAAGCCTGACAGACCGTTGGGTAAAGTTTAATGATCGCGATTTTCAGTCATGAAGAGTCAACCACAGGAATGAGAGATATACAAGCTATTCATTTAGGGCCAAATTTGTTCACATCATCAAGTCAACTTAGAATATTAAAGATGATTAAATAAACTAATCAGATACGACGTCGGTAAATATTCGTTATCAGGTTAAGTTTGTCTTTGTCTCGTACTTTACTAAGATATTAACTTTCTATTGTTTTTTATTGATAGATTCGCGTTTGACCCAGTATCTCACCTGACGGTAAGCGATGATGTGGTGGAAGATGAAGCAAGCTTACCTTTAAGTAAACCTCTTGACTTAAAGAAACCTTTTTTTCGGGTGTGAAAATCATTGAATGCCGCAACTTCTCACGCTTTATGTGGAGCGAAAGGGAGTGTCAGACTTCTTCTGACTAAAAACCCACCCAGTTCCTTCAGCTGCCCTTAAGTTCCGGGGCCTCGGTATCTCGTTACAACATTTCCTCATCCCTGGCAGGCAATGGCCCTGTTACTGTCCTGTCACTGCTGACGACTCTTTCAGGTGACTTAAAGACCCCTAGGCTACAGCTATCAGGAAATACAGACTCCGGCAGAGATTACTGACAGTGAATACAGACTTCTAGGTAGGCGTGCTTCATCTTCGACCACTGCATCAACGTTAGATGGCTGTCAAATTTTTATTGATCACAGGCTTGCAGCCTGTGATCAATAAAAATGTCTCTCAAAGACTTTTGACAGTATTTCCAACTTGTTATAATTACAAAACTTTAAGTATGATAAACCACTTCGTTATCAATGAACATTGAACTTTAGCTGTATTTCAAAACAGGACATAACGTCATAAAACTGTTTATAAAATGAACATTTCCATGTAATACTATTGATAACTGGTCATGTGTTATTATCCTTATGAGCATACGTTATACTGACGTATACCAACGAAGATAACATCACCTGAAACACCTTGTTTTTGCAATTGATTAAGTTTTGATATCGAATCAATATTATCGACTCAAATACAGTCGCCGCTATAGGTACAGAGAAGTAAAGAAAGCACCGTTTTAAATTATTGTCTTGACAAAACTACTTTCGTACGGCGCACGGTGGGCTGAAAAACGGCTTTCATAGACTTAGGCATTTTATTTTGCAAGTGCCAGTTTTTGTGCCGGATATCACTTCTATTTGTTATAACAATATACAAAAATGACACCCGAATTGATTCTGCACAAAAACGAAGGAATTATAATTTTTTTACGAAAATTTTGTATGGAGCTAGTATGAAAAATCGAAATATCTCTGAAACGGCAGCGATAATCGTAATATCCTTATAGGAGGTTTTAGTACTAATTATTTATGATTTTTTGACATACGTTACATAATGGTTGTAGATGCCTTTTTTTTTTAAATCGTCAAAATATTTTTATTTATTTTTACATATTAAACGTTCCTTTTAGTGTTTAAGTTGAAGAATTCAGAGCTTTAACAACTCTTAACATAAAATAGCATCACCCCTATAGACCTGAAGGACTAGACAGAGGTGTGTAGTATCTTGTTGATCTTGTAAGATTTCCAACAATAACAAATAGTTGAATATCAGTGTCAAAGTGCCCATGCTGTCGCTTCTTTTAGAAAGATAGGGGAATGAAATTGTTAATTGATCATACCCTAAAAGTATGATTACAACATAACCGGACACATAATAATATCGACACAAAAGGAATTTTAAAACCTTGCATACGTTCAAAATACAAAATAACATATTGTGTAGTCATCTAATGAGTCTGATGACAAGTAATTAAGTAATTAGAATGATGGTTGTAGTCTTCTGATTCTAATGAGCCTATTAAGTGATTAAATGATTTGAAATATCTCGCAACAATACCAACTAAGAACTGCATTCACCTTTTTATAATTAGTGAGCTAATGTGATTTGCTAATGTTGATTAGTTCTACTATGAGTTCTACGAAATGTTTTTGACGATTATAAATTTTTATTATCATATCTTTTATAACTTTAATGAGGGTAGTTAACTAATTATTGACTTTATACAATAAAAGGGCTATAATTTTGTTCCATAATTTAGATTGTTCACAACCGTGTAACTGCTAACACTAAAACTATTTGCTTTGCGACTACAAAATCTTAGAATGGAAAGTTTAATCACCAACTTAGATTTGTTTGTTCTTCTAAAAAGTGAGTGTCCTTCATTTAATCATGAAGTATTGTTTAGTGCAATTGTGTCCCGCATAGGCGATTGCCTTTCTGCCGAAGATCAAGTAACTCTCAAAGAATTTTGCCGGAGATTCACGCGAGCTGCTTTAAACAGGTGGCAGAAATCTAAACGATTCTTTGATAAGTTTAGAAATACGTACGGAGAGTGGTTGCAAGCAAATATTGATTGGCCGAGTTGCGTGCAAACTTTAATAAATCAAGAACCAACTGTTGATGAGATACCAAGAGCACGCTCAGTCTCTCCAGAACCTTCGACATCATCGACTGTTGGAACAATGACAAAAAGGTCCCGAAAACCATTCAAAGATCTGGGAAGCAAACAGAAAAAGAGAAGATCTAGTGAGCACATAGGCGAGGATTCCTGTGAATTGGCATATGCAGCTGCAGCACGTTTAAAAGAAGAAGGTTATGAAGATATCGCATCTGTAATCAATTATATGATCAAAAATCCAGAAGCTGCCGTTAAAATCAAGGAAAGCATTAAGAAAACAGTAATATTTACACCAGAGAAAGCACTTGGATTGCTTCTTTCACTTAAGCTTTCAAAGTGGCAATATATTACGTTGCGAGAGACTGCCATTCGGGAAGGTGCTAAGGATATTTACCCATCCTACTATAAACTGCAACAAACTAAGCTTGCATGCTACCCTCCTAATCAATCAGTATCAGTTACGGATTCATCAGCTAGAATTACACTTCAAGCTTTACTTGACATCACGGTGAAGCGGATTCTTCAAAGTCTTTCTGATAATTTGGAAAATAAGCAGTTAAAGCTGATATCGAAGTGGGGATTTGATGGTGCTTCCAATCAAAGCCGATACAAGCAGAAAATGGACGGCGAGCATGATGATTCAAGCATTTTCATGACCTCCTTGGTGCCACTGAAACTGACAGATGGAGATAATACTATATGGACAAACCCGAAACCATGCTCAACTTTTTATTGTCGTCCGGTTCAGTTCACTTTTGTAAAAGAAAGCCATGCAGTTGTCATTGATAACAAAAGAAAAATGGATGAGGAATTTGAGGCCCTTAACCCCACAGAGTGCATTAATAGTAACAGGGTGACTCATAAACTAATGATGACAATGATCGACGCAAAAGTCTGCACGTACCTTTCTGAAGCTAGATCAAATGCATCATGCTACCTGTGCTTAGCAAAACCAACAGAAATGAACCACTTAGATGCTGTAACATCAAAAACTGTGTGTTCTGACATATATGAATTTGGCCTATCATCCCTACATGCCCGTATAAATTGCATGGAATGTCTGTTACACATTGCGTACAGGCTTGACTTCAAACAGTGGGCAGCAAGAAGTAATGAGCATAAAGATATGTTACAAAACAGAAAAAAAAACATTCAAAATAAATTTAAAGAGGAGCTCAATCTGTTAATTGATATAGTAAAACAAGGCTCGGGAACTACCAATGACGGGAATACCGCAAGGAAGTTTTTCGAGTTTCCCAATAAAACTGCAGCTATTACTGGGTTGGATCAAAACCTGATAAAAAGATTTGCTGTTATTTTGCAAGCAATAACATCTGGTGAGAAGATCGATGTCATCAAATTTAAAGATTCTGCTCGCAAAACAGCAGAAAAGTACGTGGAATTATACGACTGGTACTACATGTCATCAACCGTACATAAACTATTAATACACGGAGCTGACATAATCGAAAAAAATGATATTGTCCCGATTGGGACTCTCTCGGAAGAAGCCTCAGAGTCTCGAAACAAAGATTTTAGGAGGTTCCGGGAACATCATTCGCGGAAAAGAAGCAGGCAAGATTCTAATCAAGATATCCTAAATATGCTTGTTGTTTCTTCGGATCATTTTCTAAGTGCACAAAGGCCGAAGTTAGATGCCAAAAGGAAGACAACCTTTTTTGCTGAAACTCTCGACCTAATACAGTTTCCGGAAACTGAGTTCGAGTTTGTAGGTATATCCGATCTGGATTCTGACTCGGAATTGGAGTCCGACAACGAAAGTTGTAAAGAAAATTTGTAAAATTTAATTATTTTTCTTTATGTTCTTTTGTTATTTATGTTAGTTTATTGTACCAATATGTTTAGTTAATAATTTCATAAATTATAGTTTCAAATATGTATTTTGTATAATTGAATTTATTAGATATTATTTTTGTTACTTCTGTTTTATTTAAATTACCTATCAATAAAAAGTTTATATACAGTCTTTTTTTTTTCACATATTCTTAATATTTGGGGAAAAAGCATGCTTCCTAACGATGTTCTTAACTTTGACACAGTTGACACAGAAATAATGTTAGTACTATAATCCCCTATAAGGATATTATTATTATTATGTGTCCGGTTATGTTGTAATCATACTTTTAGGGTATGATCAATTAACAATTTCATTCCCCTATCTTTCAAAAAGAAGCGACAGCATGGGCACTTTGACACTGATATTCAACTATTTGGTATTGTTGGAAATCTTACAAGATCAACAAGACACTACACACCTCTGTCTAGTCCTTCAGGTCTATAGGGGTGATGCTATTTTATGATAAGAGTTGTTAAAGCTCTGAATTCTTCAACTTAAACACTAAAAGGAACGTTTAAATATGTAAAAATAAATAAAAATATTTTGACGATTTTTTAAAAAAAAAAGGCATCTACAACCATTATGTAACGTATGTCAAAAAATCATAAATAATTAGTACTATAACCCCCTATAAGGATATTACGGTTATCGCTGCCGTTTTAGAGATATTTCGATTTTTCATACTAGCTCCATACAAAATTTTCGTAAAAAAATTATAATTCCTTCGTTTCTGTGCAGAATCAATTCTGGTGTCATTTTTGTATATTGTTATAACTAATAGAAGTGATATCCGGCAAAAAAACTCGCACTTGCAAAATAAAATGCCTAAGTCTATGAAAGCCGATTTTCAGCCCACCGTGCGGCGCGGTGATGGTGTTTATAAGAAAAGTTATTAAAACCCGACTGTTCAACTGAAATACAAGAAACAAGCACATTTTCATTTAAAATGGTCATAAACAGGCAGGAACCGTCCCTCTTTTACAATTATATGTTCATTTCTTTTTTTTGCATCGCGCAGTCGGGTAAAAAGTTTCAAAATAACTTTAACTGTTGTTCAAAGACAATTCATTTACTTATTTAGAGTCGGTCTTAGAGTTGAGAGCGTATTTTTAAAAGCACTTCGTCTTCTATTTATGAGTATCGATGGTAAATCGAGTACTTTAATATCTCTTGGGCCCAGTATGTAGCCACGCTGATTGCGCTTTAATGCACTGTTCCTATATGACCTGAAAGAACATGAAATTGTTATACCCAAATGGAGATCAGCCAAGACAAGCAAGTCATTCCTTATAAACAGCATACGCTTTTATAACAAATTGCCAAAGCATGTGACAGATCTTTGCGAGGGAAAGTTTGAAACCCATAATTAAACGTGTCCTATTGAAAAACGCATATTATAAGATTAAGGACTACGTTGAAGATAAGACTGCTTGGCAATGATTCCTTCTGCACATGTGGCTTCCCTGGCTTATTGTGACTGCGTTATTGTTTGTATAAAGGTCTAGTAACAACCCCACTTTTTTGTGTTGTTATTTTTATTTTACTTGTATATAATTTTATTTTCTATGTCATTTGCTTTAGTTTATTTGCAGTTTTGTAAAGCTAATTTTTAATGTGAATGCGAGAACACTATAGACTCTAAGATTCATTTTTGATTAGTTATATTACATTGTATTATGTCAATTAGTCTATACTGTCTTCTCATACCAAAAACAATAAATAAAAAATTGTATCTATTATGCAAAGATTGTGAAAATCAAGTTTTTTTTTAAAAGAGTAACCGTGGAGTTTCTTGCCGGTTCTTCTCCATAGGAAACGACAAATTTTGAACCGTGCCCTAACTTTGACGTTTTATGAGTACCCATGTAAGCCTATGTAAAATAAAATAATTTTGAATTTAGAAAGAAAAAAGAACACACTTCCGCATTTATCATAAAATTTTAGTATGACATTTTGTGGTTACTCTTTCTCGCTAAAACAACCAAACGATGACATTGCTTTAATGATTCATCAAAAATATTCATATAAAAGTTTTGTAAAAATATTGAACATTATTCTAGAGTTTATCAGGGGTTATGACCTTTTTTCGAAACCATGACTTGTTTTCAAAGTAGAACCGCAGACGAGAACCACCTGATGTGGTTACCTTGACGTCATAGGAGTGCTAGAAAAGATGCATACTCACTGTTTGGCCTGTTTTGAGATCAAAACTTGGTATTTTCATGTAATTGTTGAATCATTGATTTAAAACTATACTAATAAAGTATTTTATGCGTAAAGTTTACAGCAGAAAAACGTTGGGTAATTCCATATAATGATGATCAGGTATTATGCATTCTGTATGATGCTGCTCTCGTCATTCGACTGAGGTAAGGTCAAAGCCTTTTTGAATGTCCTAGTAGTTACCCAGTGGTTAATATTAATATAAGCTTCACTTATATATTATAACAAAAAAAAATACAATATAGTTATTTGTAATAAAGATACCTTAAACAAACTAAAATATTATTAGCAGGGGAAGTCCTTTACTTTTAAGGATTGAACACATTATCTTTGCCTTCGATAGCAATTATATTTTGACAGGTTTTTGACATTTGCTGTCACTGAGATTACATTTTACATCGCTTTTCTAAATCTGAAAATTTATAGTTTAATATTTGATAAGTCCAAAGAGCTCGAGGATAATATAAAATAAATGGACAATTGAATGGAATTACGTAGTAAATGGATAGACCCAAAGGTATCATTAACACAACCAACCCTATTCAATACTTTTTAGGGTTCCGTAGCCGAATGGCAAAAAACGGAACCCTTATAGTTTCGACATGTCTGTCCGTCTGTCTGTCTGTCCGTCCGTCCGTATGTCACAGCCATTTTATTCCGAAACTATTAGGACTATACACGTAAAACTTGGTAGGTAGATGTATTCTGTGAACCGCTTTCCGATTTTAAGAGTAATTTAAAAATATTTAAAATAAAGGGGGCTCCCCATACATGGAACTGAAACTGAAAATATTTTTTTTCATGAAACCTATACGTATGTGACATTTATAGACAGGTCTTTAAAATTACATTATGGTTTCTAAAATGACTTTTTCATAAAGTTAATCGTTTAAAAGATATACGCTTCCAAAGTGGTAAAATGTGTGTCGCCCCCCTCTAATTTCTATAATAATGAAGTGAAAAATCTAAAAAAAACATATGTTGTAGATCTTAATATAAACTTTCAACCAAAATTAGTTTGAATGAGATCGAGTTAGCAGTTTTTGAGATACAGTATATTTTCAAAAACCGCAAATATAACTTTGTAATTCATACAAATTCTATGAAAAACAAAGTTATTTGGCGTAGTTGTAAAAATTGTAAATAAGCTAGTTTTAAGAAATTTGTAAGGTTGTTTGTTTTTTTTTTTTCAAATAAATATATTAAGTATGTTATATTTATTATAGTTACTACGGAACCCTTCACGGGCGAGTCCGACTCGCACTTGGCCAATTTTTTTTCCTGGGTGGGAAAATCATCGAATGACTTCTCCCGCTCTGGGTTAAGCGAAAGGGTGTGTCAGACTTCTACTGAGTAACAACCCAAGGTGGGTTGTTAGTTCCTTCAATTGCCCTTAAGTTCCGGGGCCGCGGCATCTTGTTAGAACATTTCCGCAACCCCGGCGGGAACCCTATTCAATACTTAAATCATAAATAGATACTCCTTATTGTACACCATAATATAATTAAATGAAGACTTGAAAACTACAAAGGTTGTTAAATGGCGGTCTTATCATTTTCCCAAATATGTTGGGTTTAACTACCAGTCTAACCGAACGCAGCTGAGAACTAGTGTTTTACATGGAGCGACTGCCTGATCTGACCTCTACAATCCTGTAGCTAGATAACACGATACCCCTTAGCAAGACCAGAGTAAGATTTCCTGGCTTCCAACTACCCGTAACGACTGTTAAAGCTGTACAACACAGAACAGATAAAAGAGGTTAGAAAGGAAATAGTTCCTGATTTGTATGAGAACGCGTGTCACCGCTTGACTCCCACTTTTTAGCTCCACTACAAGCAAGAGGCCCGTTACGTATGCGAATTACACACAGAAATAAATTACACACACTTAAATCGAGAGCTTGCTACTCACTGTCGATAAACATGCGCCGTGCATCACGGCCAATCAGGGCAAAGGACGAAACGTCAATGGTTGAAGTGTGGCGGACGCAACGCATGCAGTACATTGTAAGCGGACTTGTTCATTGCGTTGATTAAGAGAAAACACATAGGGCAATGTATATTTTTTGTAAATTGTTGCAATTATGTTGTTAATGTTCGGAATTTCATAGTGATCGGAATATTTTTATGTTTTTTCAAATAAAATTGTAATTAAATGTTATTTTCGACTTACCGATGGAAAGATATACCTCCTCACTGTATACTTGCGGTCTGACTTTTGGTTTTACAGGTTATAATTGCACAACACGGCATTTTAAAGTAGAGCTCTGTGTTCCGTAGCATTCCGAAGCGCACTAAAAGCGGTGAATGAATTGATCGGTCGAGCTATGATTTTCGTATCCTCGTTAAGCGTTGCTTAACCCGAAAGATCAACCGATATAGACTGTTATTATTTAACCATCCATCGACGACGAGTTGCAAGTCTTTCGGTTACATTTCGGGGAGTGTGCGATGGAATTACACAGTCTAATTCCGCCAAGCCCGTTCCATCATCGGACTACAAGAGAAACGGCGATGCGCTATCGTTTCATGGTGGACATCCCACCCATATGCACAAAACATTTTGGGAATACTTTCATTCTGCGTACGGCTAAGGAGTGGAATAACCTGCCGAAGTCTGTGTTACCTGATCGCTATAACCTGGGGGTCTTTAAGAGTGAATAGGTTACTTCTAGGCAAGCGTGCTCCATCTTCGACCACATCATCACTTACCATCAGGTAATATGGTGGTCAGACGCAAGCCTATTATCAATAAAAGAAAAAAAAACCAAGATGCTACAATTTATTTATTTTTTTAAAAAGATTACTAACAATCCTGCCCAACTAGCACAAATGGGCTGCATTAGGGCTTTGGAGCGTATCCGATTATTACTTATGGTAATAGACGTAAGCGCTAGAGCGTCTACTACAGACTTAAAGCAGCCGCTTTAGCGCTATTTGGGCGCCATTTTATGCAACCTAAATTTCCATTTAACCTGCACAACGGTTGCATTAAGGTTCCTTAATAGCTATAACGATTTATTAACGCTATACTAAAGCTCTCGTAGCGCTACTTTTGAATGATTTTGAACTACTTTGAACGAATGAATTGATTATAATTCTTTATTGTATATCTTCAGTTGACATTATTTGTAATATTTTGGTAAAGTGTTTTCGTCGTCATCATGAAAATAAAACAAAAAGAAGTAAAAGTTTGTATTCTGTATAAGCAAGATATATAAAGATACTTAAAACGCTGTCCAGTTTACTGTAGATATATAAGATAATTTTCGAGTAATTTTAACGCGCTTTTATGATATTTAAAAAATTAACAAAAGATGTGATATTTGTTATACAGAATAAATTTTATTTCCGTATTTTTACGTGTCGATAACTTACTATTCGCAAGTGGCCGATTGTTTACCGGTACATTTAATGCACATTTAACTGTAAAACCAATGTATATCAACTCAATTTTGCAAGTGAATTATAAGTTTTCTTAAAAAATCATGGCGTCATTGTAATGTAGTCATAACCTGCAGTTTTAGCTCTAATAACTCCCTTTTGAGAATCATAGCGCTAATTTTCACCCTTCTAACGCTTCCAGTGATTTTTGTTCCCCTAGTGCAACTCACAGCCAAAAAAAGCTATTTTCCTGTTTTTGAGGTTATAAGATCTAGTTACGTACTTATTCGTTTAGCATCCATTTTTATTAAATGTTTTATAATAGTTACAAAAGCGGCTGTAAAATGGCGAATGGATTGAGCCTGCAAGGAATGACTATTGCTACTAAAGGCCTTAGTTACACTGATGATTTTTTGTAACTATAGTATGCATAAGAGTTTCTATTATTTCTATAATGAAACTTATAGTAGTATATTAGTGGTTACTATAACTATAACCTATAAAAGTTACAATGGAAACTACTGTGCAGCTGTGAGTGGCAGAATGACCTTCGTAACTCTCATATAAAGGTGTAAGTGGTAAATGAGTTCTACCGTGGACTACTGCGAAGGCTAGGGTAGTATTTGATTCAGCTTATAGCACCTTAAGTAACTTTTATAGCTATAGACGTTTACGGATGCAGATATGCAACTTTGAACTGCTTTTTGAACCCTTAAACCGCTATTTTACAGCCCAAAGTAACAAAATAGGCTACTATTTCCACTAATGTGCTCATTGGGTGTTAACCCCTCCAACTAAGCTAAATATGCTTGTGTCTGGAGTGGGCTCACGGCAATGGTGTAATGGGCCGGGTTTGAACTCGCGACCTCTCGATCACAAGTCCGACACCTTATCCATTAGGCTATTGACGCTTTTTACATTATAGATATAGTATGATATAGCTTCACAATTGCATAACCAAACTATATTCGAAACGGTTCAGACTATATTGTAGCAGTCTTTTTTTAATTAAAACCAAGAGGTCTGTTCCCAAGCCGCTTTGTTCGGGTTAAACCAGCGGCGTAGCTAGTCCTAATGGGGCCTCGTATCAAATATTTTTGAAATTTTGTCTTTTTGTACGAAATAGCTTCTACTAGCATAGAAATAGTATCTTGAGAGGCCTCGAAAATGAAAATGAGCTCATTTAACCTCTAGTGCCTCACTGGCACAAAAACGTGCCAGTAAACCAGTATTAGTTGAGCCCCGCTGGCAACAAATTTGTGTGCCAGCGGGGCTCAACTAATAGTTGACGTACATAATGGCGGTCCTTGAGAGGTTAATGAATCTATCAGAAGGACTAAAATAGGTTGAGTTTTTATTGTCGTCTTGTGGGTATGTAGAAAATGCTAAAGCGAGAGGAGCATGCTAAAAAGTATTTACAAAGTATCATATACTTAGTCATTATTCATTCACTATGATAATTTGAGATTGTGAATAACATGTTACGAATTTTGGCACATGTCGGGGCCCCTGTAGCTCGGGGGCCCCGTATTATTGATACGACTGATACGGCGGTAGCTACGCCCCTGGGTTAGACCTTGGATCACAAAGGGGCTTCGTAGATTATAAAAACTGGTCTAAATGCCAATGCAATTTTATGGGCTGCTGTGGTTCTATATCTACCTATAGTACTTTTAAATGCATTTATTTAGTTTTAAAGCCATAGATATTTCTATGCTGAAAGCCAACCCCAACAGGAAAAGAAAAAAAAACTAAATAGTTGATGTAAACTACTTCTATCCCGGAATTCCCACGGAATCGGAATTTACAGGGCAAAACCCTTATAGTCAATATCAATTCCCGAAAGTTACAGACACAACTAGAATTAAATATTCATCATGACTTGCACAATTAAAACAAATGTTTGTTATTTATACCGGCTTTCCTTAATTTATTCAATTTATCAGTTTTGCAAACGAATGCGTTATTGCGTAAGCTTTAAGTGATATGCAGAAATGTGGAGTTGTAATTGATATTATAATGTATGTGCATTAGTAATTGCGGGTTGCCAGGCGAAGTTAGCTATGTTTTTGTCTATCTTTTTCATTTATTTTTTCGATATAGAACATAGACGATAGTTTGATAAGGATTTTCTTTATCTTCATATGCTTAGTCGTTTCTTAACCATATATATATAGGTACTCTAGGTACCTATATCTATATAAATAGACTAGTATTTGCGTGTTGCGCGAGGTGCAAGCACCTCGCGTGCTTGTGGTGGTGGATTGTTCACTTTTAAAACCCCTAAATGTAGTAAAATGTCAAACATAACCCTAACAGAGCAGCAGCTCCAAATTAAATTGATTAAACTCCAAACAAAGCCCAGTAGGGCTATTACGTATTTCTGAAAGCTATTCTTAAAATACGATGGGGGGAGAGGGGGGAGTTTTGAAAATAATTTTGATTAACATTGGGCCCCAAAAAAGGATCTGAAAAAAAAATGATGAGGGGCGAGGGGTGAAGGGGGGGGAGAAGGGGGAGTTTTGAAAAATAATTTCTTAAGTTTGCTTGTCGTCGCCGCTGAGTTACGCTTCACCCACTCAACCTTCGTTACGCTACGGAGGTCGCCGGCTCGCGTCGCTCGCCACCTCCCCCCTTCATTCCACTCGGTCTCGCAGGTTCGCTCCACTCAGGCCCTACGTACCACCGGACAGGTTTCGACGCCTACTATAATATTTGTTCAAACACCTAATGGCTATCTCTAACCGTTATGAAGTTACAGCCTTTTCAATTTTAGGGGAGGTTGGGGAGGGGAGGGCATGGCATAAAAAAATTGAAGGCCCGTTTATAGTTAAAAGTTAGAATCAACAGTTTTTTCAGTAGTAAAAATCAAAATGGGGGGGGGGGGGGAGATGGGGGAGGTTTGCACAATTATTTTGACTAAAGCATTGCCCCTCTAAATGAATCTGAAAAAAAAAATGTTCTAAGTCTCTTAATTTCCGAGATCCGCCTAAAGGGGGTGAAGAAGGGGGGCAAGGGGGCGACTTTGAAAAATTGATTTTACTTTACCGAGCCTCCTCTATACGAAACCTTAAAAAAAATACGGGTCTCGTAGTTTCCGAGATACGATAGGGAGGGGGGAGAAGGGGGGTGAAAAGGGGAGGTTTGGCACTTTTCCCGTAGGTTTGAGAGTTAGTTGTTTACGAATCTGTCAAAATATACCCACCTCCCCATCCACCATCTGGGAGAACAATTATGTCAATGAGTGAGTGAGTGAGTGAGTCAGTGGTAATTTAGCTTTATGTAGTATAACTAGTATTTGCGTGTTGCGCGAGGTGCAAGCACCTCGCGTGCTTGTGAAAAAAACTAAAGCATTGCCCCTCTAAATCAAGTATTTGCGTGTTGCGCGAGGTGCAAGCACCTCGCGAGCTTGTGAAAAAAAAAAAAAAAAAAGAGGGGGGGGGGGGTGATGGGGGGGGGGGGTTGCACAAGTATTTCGACTAAAGCATTGCCCCTCTAAATGAATCTGAAAAAAAAAAATGTTCCAAGTCTCTTAGATTCCGAGATCCGCCTAAAGGGGGGGAGAAGGGGGGCGGGGGGGGGATTTTGAAAAATGGTTTTTACTTTACCGAGCCTCCTCTATACGAATCCGTAAAAAGAAAAAAATACGGGTCTCGTAGTTTCCGAGATACGATGGGGGGGGGGAGAAGGGGGGGGAAAAGGGGAGGTTTGGCACTTTTCCCGTAGGTTTGAGAGTTACTTGTTTACGAATCTGTCAAAATATACCTACCTCCCCATCCACCATCTGGGAGAACAATTATGTCAATGAGTGAGTCAGTCAGTCAGTGGTAATTTAGCTTTATATAGTATAACTAGTATTTGCCTGTTGCGCGAGGTGCAAGCACCTCGCGTGCTTGTGAAAAAAAAAAAATTGGGGCGGGGTGATGGGGGGGTTTAGTATTTGCGTGTTGCGCGAGGTGCAAGCACCTCGCGTGCTTGTGAAAAAAAAAAAAAAAATGGGGGGGTTTAGTATTTGCGTGTTGCGCGAGGTGCAAGCACCTCGCGTGCTTGTGAAAAAAAAAAAGGGGGGTGATGGCGGGGTTTAGTATTTGCGTGTTGCGCGAGGTGCAAGCACCTCGCGAGCTTGTGAAAAAAAAAAAAAAAAAAAAAAAGAGAGGGGGGGGGTGATGGGGGGGGGGGTTGCACAAGTATTTCGACTAAAGCATTGCCCCTCTAAATGAATCTGAAAAAAAAAATGTTCCAAGTCTCTTAGATTCCGAGATCCGCCTAAAGGGGGGGAGAAGGGGGGCGGGGGGGGGACTTTGAAAAATGGTTTTTACTTTACCGAGCCTCCTCTATACGAATCCGTAAAAAACAAAAAATACGGTTCTCGTAGTTTCCGAGATACGATAGAGGGGGGGGAGAAGGGGGGGGAAAAGGGGAGGTTTGGCACTTTTCCCGTAGGTTTGAGAGTTAGTTGTTTACGAATCTGTCAAAATATACCCACCTCCCCATCCACCATCTGGGAGAACAATTATGTCAATGAGTGAGTGAGTGAGTGAGTCAGTGGTAATTTAGCTTTATGTAGTATAACTAGTATTTGCGTGTTGCGCGAGGTGCAAGCACCTCGCGTGCTTGTGAAAAAAACTAAAGCATTGCCCCTCTAAATCAAGTATTTGCGTGTTGCGCGAGGTGCAAGCACCTCGCGAGCTTGTGAAAAAAAAAAAAAAAAAAGAGGGGGGGGGGGTGATGGGGGGGGGGGGTTGCACAAGTATTTCGACTAAAGCATTGCCCCTCTAAATGAATCTGAAAAAAAAAAATGTTCCAAGTCTCTTAGATTCCGAGATCCGCCTAAAGGGGGGGAGAAGGGGGGCGGGGGGGGGATTTTGAAAAATGGTTTTTACTTTACCGAGCCTCCTCTATACGAATCCGTAAAAAGAAAAAAATACGGGTCTCGTAGTTTCCGAGATACGATGGGGGGGGGGAGAAGGGGGGGGAAAAGGGGAGGTTTGGCACTTTTCCCGTAGGTTTGAGAGTTACTTGTTTACGAATCTGTCAAAATATACCTACCTCCCCATCCACCATCTGGGAGAACAATTATGTCAATGAGTGAGTCAGTCAGTCAGTGGTAATTTAGCTTTATATAGTATAACTAGTATTTGCCTGTTGCGCGAGGTGCAAGCACCTCGCGTGCTTGTGAAAAAAAAAAAATTGGGGCGGGGTGATGGGGGGGTTTAGTATTTGCGTGTTGCGCGAGGTGCAAGCACCTCGCGTGCTTGTGAAAAAAAAAAAAAAAATGGGGGGGTTTAGTATTTGCGTGTTGCGCGAGGTGCAAGCACCTCGCGTGCTTGTGAAAAAAAAAAAGGGGGGTGATGGCGGGGTTTAGTATTTGCGTGTTGCGCGAGGTGCAAGCACCTCGCGAGCTTGTGAAAAAAAAAAAAAAAAAAAAAAAGAGAGGGGGGGGGTGATGGGGGGGGGGGTTGCACAAGTATTTCGACTAAAGCATTGCCCCTCTAAATGAATCTGAAAAAAAAAATGTTCCAAGTCTCTTAGATTCCGAGATCCGCCTAAAGGGGGGGAGAAGGGGGGCGGGGGGGGGACTTTGAAAAATGGTTTTTACTTTACCGAGCCTCCTCTATACGAATCCGTAAAAAACAAAAAATACGGTTCTCGTAGTTTCCGAGATACGATAGAGGGGGGGGAGAAGGGGGGGGAAAAGGGGAGGTTTGGCACTTTTCCCGTAGGTTTGAGAGTTACTTGTTTACGAATCTGTCAAAATATACCCACCTCCCCATCCACCATCTGGGAGAACAATTATGTCAATGAGTGAGTCAGTCAGTCAGTGAGTGGTAATTTAGCTTTATATAGTATAATAATATAGGTACTCTTTACGCCACACCTTAACAGAAACTGCCTCCGTAGTCGAGTGGTTTAGGCGTTTGCCTTGTGACCCGGTGGTAGCGGGTTCGATTCCCCCGGGAAGCATACTTTGTAATGTTGTTTCCAATTTAGCTAGGACATTGCAGGTCTGAAACACCTGATTGTCTGATAAAAAGATGGTTCCGTGCTTCGGAAGGCACGTATAAGCCGGTGGTCCCGTTCGCCAAATGGCGGTCGTCAGACCACGTCAGAGGCCCTTGAAGCGGTCTAGAAACTCTGACAGTAGGGTGTATGGGTTCGTTAGACCTCACTACCCACACGATAAGAAGAAGAACAGAATCAAATATGGACTTGATAATTAAAAAGCCTTACCAAGCCTATAAATGATAAATGATCTTTATTTTGCAAATTGGTTATTAAATAACACTTTTACACGTCATTTTTTTTTTCGTAAATATTAACTAGATGAGGCCGGTGTTTCCTAACTGACTACCCTGAGAAGAAACACCGAAACAAACTCAGGGGTCAGTCTCTTTTAAAGTCCATACAATCTACACTGGTTTAATTATATGGGAATCTTGTAGGTTTCAGTCTGAGGCGGTCTTTTGAAGAAAGATGCAGATTTGAGTGGGCCTGTCCATACAGTGCAAGCAATTGTCAAATGGCGTATAGCTCAACTTAGAACAAGGAGCTTAACGATTTGGGTAGGCCGCAAAAAGCACTCAAACTGCCAGACAGTTATGTTTAACTCGAATAAAATAACCTACATATTTCACATATTCACAATCGTTTATGAGGATTATGTAGATTAGTCTGAAATGGCCTTTTGAGGAAAGACCACACAGATTTGAGTCGACCCGTGCCATCAGTGCAAGCCTTTGTCAGTTAGTCTGTAAGCTCAACTTTGGACCTAAGCCTAGTTAAGGACATGGCAACTATATTGCGGTCAGCTTCCAGTCTAGGATGCAGCTGAGATCTAGTGTTTTACATGGAGAAACTGCCTATCCGAATTCCACAACACAGTATCTGGGTAGCACTACCCCTTGGTAAGACTGTTGGCTATTTTCTACATGTTATGACTGTCACAGATGTAGGTATAAATGACAGCTGAGACTTATGGTTTGACGTTCTTTCTGGGGCACGGAGGTATAAAATTAAAAATAAGTAATATTATATTCCTTTTAATTTTTATTTTTTATTTTATTTCTTAGAAATTTAAATTTAAGATTTTTTTTATTATATAATCAAATAAATTTTTGAAATAAAAAAAAATATATACAAATTATTAAATTTTAAATCAAATATTTTTATTATTAGATTAATTGGTGAAAAAAATCTATTTAAAAAAATAACTTAATACGTTAAAATGGTCACCCATCTACGTTCCCTAAATCTGATTTCAGACACTCTTTCTTAATTAATTTAAAAGTGAAAAGTAAAAAACTTTTTTGCAAAAAATAAAACCGTCTTCCATATCAAAACACTACAAAGCCAAAAATAATTTTAATTTCGGTAGTCGGTGTTATTGGTTTTGTATTTTCTTTTTTTTCACACCGCCTTCCGAAATTAAAATTATTTTTGGCTTTTTAGTGTTTTGATATGGAAGTCAGTTTTATTTTTTGCAAAAAAAGTTTTTATTTTCGTGCTTTTTAGTGGATCAGTGAATTTTCCAAATCGGTTCGTAAATGACGGAGTTATGCGCGAACAAAAAACACAATGCAGAGTAAACGAAAAGATCATCAACGTAAATATTTTTTTAGACTTTTGTTGATTTTTCAGAAACGGCTTGTCCGATTTCGATAACATTTTCATGGGACCATTTGGGCTTCTAACAAGATAAGAATTTTTCAAATCGGTTGGAAAGCGACTGAGTTATGCGCGGACAAACATAAAAAAAAATACTAACATCCGAATTGAGAACCTCCTCCTTTTTTAGAAGTCGGTTAAAAAGTATGAACCATTTTGTTTATTTTTTTTTACTTTCAAAAGAATCAGAAATTCTTATGCGATAATATAACCAAGGTATTAGACGGTTATATCTTAAAGGTTAAACAACGCTGGCCATCCATGGTGGACATCCCACCCATACGCACAAAACGTTTTGGGAATACTTTCATTGTGCGTACGGCTAAGGAGTGGAATTCCCTGCCGAAGTCTGTGTTTCCTAATCGCTATAACCTGAGGGTCTTTAAGTCAAGAGTGAATAGGCTACTTCTAGGCAAGCATGCTCCATCTTCGACCACATCATCACTTACCATCAGGTGAGATGGTGGTCAAACGCGAAACGAGAAACCCATCTCAACATCAACATGTTGAGATCGGCTTCGATACAGAAAAAAATCATTATAAAAATGTTCCTAATGCTTATCCATGCTGGTAGTGTGATAAATGCAAATATATGTTAGTTTGTTTGTTCTTCTTTCACGTCAAAACGGCCCAACGGATCTATGTGATTTTTGATGTAGATATAGTTGAAGGGTTGAAGACTGACACAGGCTACTTTTTCAAATAAACGCGTGCAAGGCCACGGGTAGAAGCTAGTCTATACTAATATTATAAAGAGTTAAAATTTGTAAGTTTCTAAGTTTGTAAATTGTAAGTTTCTATGTAGGGGGTAATCTCTGAAATTACCGAACCGATTTTGAAAATTCTTTAGCTTACATGTAGCTGCATTATCCCTGAGTGCTATATGCTATAAATTATCTTTATATAATGCATATTAGCCGAGCTATTATAATCTTTGTCAAGCAAGTCGGGGACGGGATCCCGTGGAATATTTTCGACTCCTACGTGGACGAAGTCGCGGGCAGAAGCTAGTGAGTTATAGCACACGTGCAATGCAGGTCATAAGATTCTTACTAAAACCCGTTTACATATTATTCTTTTAAACAATGTTGGGTTTCCAACAAAAATAACATGACACATGTATTTATTGTTATGATTCGTACACGCCCTATATGACACTGGCTTTTCGGCACGTGTCTTGAAACACGTTCGCACTTCAAAGTAACGTAATGTGTTTTATCGTCATTATGTTTACGTGTACTTTGGTTTCTATACAATCTATTTTTGTACTATAAAATAACCAGCGTATAACGCAGGTATGGCAGAAGTTGAAGTTTGTGGAATTCCTTTATTATGAATATTTTTAGTACATACATAAAAGATCTTACAAGTATTAGTTCAGAATCTGCAACATAATCGATTGAAATATTTTTTTCAAAACGTAATATAATTATGGCGTAGGTAATCCTAATTAGTCTATAAAGTTTGCACTGTTGGGGCCTCCTCGAGTTTTTGTCGGAAGACATAACGTTTTCTCTATCTTGGAAAATTTAATTATAGAACAGTTTTTTCCCAATTTGATTCCGTACACAATTACATCTTATAGTAGTTCTGGATCATTCATTTTTGACTTTGAAATTTTCTTCTTTCCAATTTAAATAACATAAAATAAATAAAAAATACAAAAGGGTTCCAAACTCAAAATTTGCAAAACCAGTCCCCTGATAAACTCGTGCGCAACCGGCCGGCCGGCCACGGACAGACAGTTATACTACCTGTAGAAATTGACCTTACGTAACTTACTTTGTCAACGATTTTGTAAAGATGATCTCCGGGCTATTATTGTTTCTAGGAATATGCCAGACATTGGGGTAGGTCGTTGGGACTTTGGAGTCACCTTTAGGGTAATGAACTGGGGACCTTCGGTGACCGAAGACGTAATAGGGAAGAACTTTGAGCATTTTTTGTTCGCCTGGTTGGTTCTGTCTGGATTAAAAGGGATTTAAGTCGTTCTTTTTTGGTTTCTGTTTAAAGGGTTTAGATTTTAGAAGATGTATTGTTTTTTATTCGTGTGTTAGAAGGGCGTTTTGAGGATTTTTTTTTGTTGTGGTTTGTTCTGTGTTTATGTGATGCGTGAAAGTATGACCTTAATAAAAGTGTTTTTAATTTTTGTGTATTTAGTTCAGTTAGCTGATTTTCTGTTGAGCCATTAGGTACTAGCTGTAAGTAGTTTCTTCCGAATCCAATTTAATCTATAGATTTTTCGATGATTTATGGACTTTTATGTGACCAGAGAACTGACTCTTAATATGACCAAAGAATAAGTATTGCCATTCAATTTTCTTTTCTTTACTTTTCTTTTCTTTAATTAATTGTATGTTTCAAAATTTGATTTAGATATAAGTATATAACCATGGTATATAACTTTGTAATATTTAGCACACCGTAATGGTAAATATATTGTAAGTAATCTTAATCGTCATAAATTAATTGTATTTTTGTTCTTATTATTATAGACATTGTTATCTTAGACAATCTTACTTGACATTACTATAATTATATTTTTGACATTATCATTGTTGCGTTATTGCCATTATTATGTTGGGCCAAATTGCATTAATGATGCTGGACAATGCTGTATTAAATTATATGTTTTTATAATTTGATTTAGTTTTAAATAACACTGTAATACTTAGCACACCGTAATGGTAAAATGTATTGGGACACTACTAAACCTAACCAACTTATATGTATACCTACATTATGGCTAATAAATGATTTCTTTCTTTTTTTCTTTCTTTCAACATTCAAAGTGGCAATGCTGTCAATCGTCAGGGCACGTTTTGAAAAGGATAAGGAGGAGTCATCTAAGTGTATGTTTTGTACTAGCTTCTGCACACGACTTGGTTCGCGTGGGAGGGGTTTCCCGAGTAAATCCCGATCCCGTGTTAATGCCGAGATAAAAAGTAGCCTGTGTTATTCTAAGTTGTGAACTATCTAAGTATGTAAGTGTAACTTAGGATTATTTCTGTTAACATTGTAATATCATGCGATTAAATAATTAAAAAAAAAAAAACTACTTGCCATATTTTATTCAGATCCGTTTAGTCGTTTTTGCGTGCAAAAGTAACAAACATCAATACTTTTTTATAAGATTTTTTTTTATGATATAGTTTGGTTTGTTATTAATAGCCAGTTTGCTAAAATGAAAGCTAAAATAAAAGTAAAATTATGACAGACATAATGATTCATTATTTTTTGTGTAAAATGCTAAATTAAAAAAGGATTATTTAGTTGCGGTGAGACTAACACTATATTATGTTCGTAGTCAATGACGTAGTAATAGTATTATTAGTCAACATTTGTATGAATGTTGCCCTTATAAGGAAATTACTAGATGGGTGTGTTTCGGTACGTCAAAACCGCTTTTCCTAATGTTGACTAAGTTTATTGAATAATCTTTTTCAGTCACTGTTTATTTATTGAGTGATGATCAGCTTGTAACGTTCTTCTTCTTTTTAGGGTTCCGTAGTCGAATGGCAAAAAACAGAACCTTTATAGTTTCGTCATGTCTGTTTGTCTGCCTGTCCGTCCGTCCATATGTCACAGCTATTTTATTCCGAAACTATTAGGACTTTACACATGAAACTTGGTAGGTAGATGTATTCTGTAAACCGCTTTCTGATTTTAAGGAAAAAATAAAAGAAATATTTCAAATTAAGGGGGGCTCCTCATACATGGAACTGAAACTGAAAATATTTTTTTTCATGAAACCTATGCGTGTGTGGTATCTATAGAAAGGTCTTTAAAAATGACATTGAGGTTTTTAAAACCGCTTTTTCATAAAGTCAATCGTTTAAAAGATACGCTTCCAAAGTGGTAAAATGTCCCCCCCACCCCCTCTAACTTCTATAATAAAGGAGGGAAAAATAAAAAAAAATATGCTGTAGACCTTAATGTAAACAGTTTTTCAGCAGCAGTTTTTGATATATAGTATATTTTCTAAAACCGCAATTATAACTGAATTAAAAACAAAGTTATTTGGCGTAGTTACTACGGAACCCTTCATGGACGAGTCTGACTCACTCTTGGCCAATTTTTTTTAAAAAGAACTAGCAATAAGTGGGTAAAATTCACATAACTAGCAATCTCGTTAACCCCTCCAACTAAGATAAATATGTTTGTGTCGGTAGTGGGTTTACGGCAATAGTGCAATGAGTAGGGTTCGAACCCGCGACTTCTGATCACAAGGCCGAAACCTTAATCATTAGGCTATAGTCGCTTTAAAATAAATCTATTACACGGGCCCAGTGCAACTTGGTGGATGTCGCATGTCTATCATATGAGAATAGTGGTGATGATATACAGACGCCAGCACATGAAGCTACCCGAAACTGTCAAATTTTCCCAATCAACCTTGAACCTAATTCCTTTAACAATCAAGTTGAAAATCAATTAAAGAAATTTGACTGATTGTTGTAGCTTGATGTGCAGGCGTCTGTATTTTACACAAAGTAATGTGCCTGTTTTGGTTCGAACTCGCGGCCTACAGCTCGTAAGTCTTACCTGTAACCACTTCGTCAACGCTACTTCATGTAGGTATTACTAACTTGTGAAATAGTCGTAAATTCATTTCAAGAAAACAAACTCTCGGTATGTATCCTATTTATTTATTTACACTTTATGCACATAGGTACAAAGGCGGCCTTAATGCCGTAGGCATTCTCTACCAGTCAACCATGAGCGGTGAAGAGATAGTGTGGGAGGTGAAATATGTACGCGAAAAGTAAAACTAGAAAAAAAAGCGACGGGTTGCACTCCGGGAGTGCCGGCAGAAGTGAAAACTTGAATATTAACGTTGTGCATTTTTGATATTTTGGAATGGATAGGGAATAATTTTGCACGAATTGCTTTAATTATCAGTATAAAAGTACTATCATTTATGTGGTAGAATACAATATTTATTTATTGCGCTATCGTACACAAACATGACAATTTATATTACATTAAAAAGTTTGCGCAGGCATACATTTTCGCCGCGCCGTAGAAAGAGAGGGGGATACTTCCTCTCCTACGCCGCGCCGGATGTCTACTCTCCGTCCGTCTTACGAATTTTCGATCAGGTCACGTGTCCTGACACGAGTTTAACATATTTTACCCATTACAAAAAAAGTGCACAACGCCGCTAAAGAAGTTTTCACTTCAAAAAAATTTAGTAATAACACAAAAACTATCAACTATCAAGTATCTTAAAAAATAGAAATCTACATAAATAATATATTTGAATTAATACTTATATAAATACACACATATATACATATATATATATACAGTGAGGTGCAAAACTGAGTCACTACCTTACATTTTCAAAAAAGTAGTGTGATAAATACAGGATCAACTTTAGAATAATAAACAAATTATGTCATTGAAAACTACATTCATTTATTACTTTAACTAAGAAAGTCTTGTGAGCTTAAACATACTTTTAGTTTTCAATTACTGCAAATAAAATTGGTTCACTTTTGCACCAATTACAAAAAATACTGATTTCAGAATTTCAATATTTGGTCCAAAGACCTTTTGCTTTTTTAACAGCATACAACATGTTTTCCACACTTTTAAAAAGTTTTTCACAGTAGTTAGGTGGAATTTGGTACCACTATTCTTGTACATGTTCCCATAGAATGTTTAGGTTCGGTGGTGGTGCTTTATATTCATTTAAAAGCATGCTTTTCAAGTACGCCCATAAATTTTCTATCGAATTGATATCCGGACTCTGAGATGGCCAGGGCAGGACGTGAAACTCTTGCTTATTCAGCCAATTCTTTACGATTTTTGACGTGTGCTTCATGTGGTCATTATCATGCTGGAATATTACTTAATTTACAGGGTAAACTTTCAACAGCTTTCAACAGATGTGTCTTAAGAATATTAAGGTACATTATTTTTAGCATTCATATTTCCTTTAATTTTGCAAATTGGTCCAACGCCATAAGCTGTCAGACAACCCCAAAGTTTAATATTGCCACCACCATGTTTCACTGTTTGCATAAAATCTTTAGTTTGTAGTGATTCACCTTCTTTCTTCCAAAGCCATTTTCGACCGTCTGTGCTGTATCTATTAATTTTTGTCTCATCCAACCAAATAGCCCTTATCCAATCATCTTCAGTCCAGTTAATATATTGTTTTGCAAAATTTACTCCATCTTTAATAATTTTTTTAGTAAGAAGAGGTTTTTTTTATTCTTCTCAACAACTCTCATATTTGCTTTGTGTAATGCCCGACGAATAGTACACTTACTCACTGAAGTGCCAGTGTCTTGCCTTAAAATTACCGCCGCTTCAGAAGCTGAACACGCCTCACAAGATCTTAAATAGTGAATAACTTTCCTGACGTCTCTATCAGATAATTTTTTAGGGCGACCACAAACATTAATTGATATGGGAAATTTACATTTGGCTCTAACTATTTGTATTGTTGATTGACTGACGTTTAACTCTCGACCGACGATTTTTCATTTTTAAGTAACTCTTGAACAGATTTTATAATATTCTTTGCAATCGGTTTCTTGGTTGTATCAAAAAGAAATAAGTATATCAAGTAAATGCGTTCACTGTGCTGGATCGAATGAGACTAAGTAATAAACAAACCGAAGTTGTTTTTCTACACTATTCTTGACAAATTTGAACACGTTTATCCTCGAGCGCAAAGAAGTTTTTAAACACGGTGCAAAAGTGAGTCAATCCAAATTGATTATCTCAATATTTAAAATGTAAATATTTGACAATAATTATACGCGTTAAATACTGAGTGAGGTATAGTTTTATATAATAACACATATCATTTAAAAAATTAAAAAAAATATTATTATATTTAATACAATAAAGGATATCAGTATACTGACTCAGTTTTGCACCTCACTGTATATATATATATATATATATATATACTTAAGAAGCAAATGAAAACTAAATGTGGAAATTCTGCTTATTGGTGTGGAAAATAGATCCGCAATTTCTTTTTAAATGCATAGCGACTGTCGCCGTCCGCCCTGATCTCGAGAGGAAGTGCATCCTATATCTTATTCCAGGCTATGGTTTATGGACATAGCAAGTCTCATCCTAACCGGCTTTCAAGAAGGAACCAACAGACAAACAAATTGAGTTGCTTTTGCATTTAAATTATTTGCATAGATTAGGCGTTACAGGAGCCTGAACAGTCGGACAACCAGCCATAACAAGGGCTTTTGTATGGTAAAATTATAAGTTTGGTTTAGATTGCCAATCCCATCGTAGGCTGCATGATGAAAATAACACTATTCTAATATCTGTAATTTTAGTTTTTCATTTAATATTTATTTAAGTCATACCGAGTAAACAGTGCAAGGAAAACCTTGCACTGTTTGTTTTTTTCTTACTTTGTATTAAGTTTTAATAAATTCTTTACTATTTCATGTTAACAGCAAGTCAAATTATTAACTTCATAATTTCACTACCGAGGTATATAATTATGTACGTCTCCGCTTGCTGTTGGATACAATGGGTCTTTAAGTCAAGAGTGAATAGGTTACTTCTAGGCAAGCGTACTTCATCATCGACCATATCATCGCTTATCATCAGGTGAGACGGTGGTCAAAATCATGTCAATGCATGCAAAAAAAAAAACAAATTACCTACTTGGTTAATAAATAAAGCCAATACTAAGTAATATTCATTAGTCAGTTATGAGTTAGATTCACTAGTTCATATTAATTTATTTATATTGATTTTTTTATAAAAACTATTTTATTTTGACTATATTTTTGTGACCAGCTAGGAAGGAGCCGACACCTGAGATACAGGACGTATCCTAGTCTGGTTGTCGGAAGTTTCAAGGTAAGCGTATGGACTTAATACTACCGCCTCGAAATAAAAAACGCTAAGTTACATAACTCTAAACCCTAAATCAACAACAATTACATAAAATTTTATAAAATCAAAAAGCTTCGCCTTTTTCCCGACTGCAAAGGAAGGGTTATGTTTTTCGCGCGTATCTTGTATGTATGTAAGTATGTATGTATGTTTGTAATATTCTTTATTACCTCATATCTCCAGAACCGCTGAACGGATTCACATAATTGAGGTATCGTTAGATTCGTCTTAGCAGCCCAAGTGTTCTTAGATAGGTGACATTTGAAAAAATCAAACATGGCGGCTGTGCGAAGCCATTATACATAGTGAAAAAAAAATGTTTTGTTTCGAATACCACAATATGGGTATCAAATTAAAGGGCTTATCGCAAGGATTTCAAAAAGGTATATCATATTTATCATTAGTGTAATAATAGCAAAAATAATACAAAGAGAAAGTTTAAAAATATGGTTTAGAGCTCTTTCACTTTCTTAATCCGGTGGGGTGCCAATGTGACATGACCGGGAAAATTAAAAAAATGTTTATTAATATTTTAACCGAAAAGTAGAAAAAAAAAATATTTAAAAAATCTAAAAAACCCGACTGCTCTTCTGAAATGCAAGAAAGAAGCACATTTTTATTTTAAAAAGTGACAAGCAGGCGGACCCGTCAAATTTAAAAAAAAATACGTTCAATTGGGTCCCGCCTGCTTGTCACTTTTTAAAATAAAAATGTAATTGTTTCTTGCATTTCAGAAGAGCAGTCGGGTTTTTTAGATTTTTTAAATAATTTTTTATAACAACTATCAGACAAATTATTCACTCTGTGTTGTAGTTTTAAGTTTCTGACTTGCAACACCGGCCACGAAAATTTAAGTGTGGTAGGTCAGTGATGTGAAGATGAAAATCGTATTTTTATTGTTATTGACGTCATACGTTGTACCAAGTCGCTACCTCAGTTGAGTGTATAGAAAATGAAGTTCGTTCGGTTCGTGCACCATCGATTTGTCTTTTAGTCGAAATCGACGATAACCCTCAGAAATATTGAATAATAATAATGATTTGTAAAACTCGTGTTGACTCTTTATTTATTTCAGGCTACCGAAGGCTCATAGAAAACGATACATACATAATAAGTGACTACAAACTAATAAACCACACACCACTTTATAAACCACAAACACAAACACTTTGTGTCAGTGAGGAATTCGAAATTTTTGCGTTCCTTAACTATACGTCTAACAGTTTTTTCTGACGTTTTAGTAGCTTTTGAAGTCCATTTAAAGGTTTCTTTTTTTCATAAAAAAAAAATCAAAATATTTTATTCCTTTATAAAGTTTACATATATTATCATGTAGTGATTGGAGCCTACCATTAAGCTAATAAAGCCTGTATTGGGAGACTCCGCTCTTCCATATCGTTATTTACGTACATGTGAATGTAAAATTAAGAAGCTGGTTTACTTATACTAATACAAGATCACGTAAACAGTCAATGACATGACACAATCTGAATAATAATATAAAAAATAACAACATATTTTGCGTGAGTGAATTTTTGGGTATGTCTATGGGGTATGAGTGTATGAGAACCATGCCATGTATTTATACTTGTTGAGTGAATGTAAGTAGTGTGTTTGTGTGTGTGTGTCTGTGTATGTGTGTGTGTGTGTGTGAGTGTGAGGGTGTGTGCGTGTGTGTGTGTGTTTGTCTGTAATGTGCTGTGTTGAGATGATTTGGTTTTTTGTATAATTTGCTGTGTTAAGATGATTTTACTCTAGCAACGCCTCCGTATCTTCGTAGGTAAGTGTTTTTATCCAATTATTAACAATTTTTTACAATCACATAGTTTTTCTTCATATATATAAATTTGTTTATTTAGTTTATTATAGAGTTGTGCCGATCTCTTTTTATACTGTCTACTGGCTAATTTAGTCTTTGTATAGGGAACTTCAGCGATTATGTCTTTCTTTCTTCTCAAAGTTAAATTGCGGTCGTAGGGTAGTATTTTGTGTATTTTTAATATGATTTTAACTATATATAATTTTCTGACCGATAGTAAACCACTTTCTTGGAAAAGAGATTTTGTAGGGTATCTAATATTTTTAAAATACATCACTTTTATTAAAGCACGCTGTCCACGTTCAATATTGATACATTTTGTCTTTGTTGCACCCCCCCAAATAGGTATGCAGTACATCAATATAGACTGTACCAGAGCTATGTATATTTCTTTTAGAAGGTTTCTTGGTTTGCTTAGTTCCTTAGGAATATTTTTTGGTACAATATATCTTAATGTCTTGAATATCCAGCTCAATTTTCTGATCCTGGTAGTCACCTGCTCCAGATGAGGATACCAGGACAGTCTTTGGTCAACAACAACTCCTAAGTATTTTGTATGTGGCACTCTATCTAATGTTTGACACTGACACATATTAGATCTTCACACTTATGTACCTTTATATTAAAATCTTGTTTTGGTTGAGTGCGATTTGAGATTGCAAAACATATGTAATTCGTTTTGGCTGTGTTCAGAGAAAGCAAATTTTTTTCTAACCATCGAGCTATTAGGGTCATACCCGCCTCTGCACGAAGAGCAACTTCATGCCAGGAATTTCCGGTAAAAACGACCGCAGTATCATCAGCATAAGAAAACACACTTGTATTACTTATCCTGATGTTACTGAGGTCATTGATGTAAAGCAGGAAAAGCGTAGAGCCCAGGACACTTCCCTGTGGGACTCCGAATGTGATATTGGCTTCACCACTAAAGTGCTCTTCTACCTTAACCATTTGCTTTATATTAGAAAGATAGTCAATAAAAAGTTTTAATGGAATTCCTTTCACCCCTGAAGCCTCTAATTTGTCAATTAGGATGGGAACAGAGACGGTGTCAAACGCTTTTATTAGGTCTAAAAATACAGTCACACATTTATCACCCTTATCCATACTATCAGCTACCAACGTGGTGAGAGCAGTTATTGCATCCTCAGTCGACATGTCTGTCTAAATCCAAATTGTGATTTGCTTAATATATTGTATTTTTCAAGGTATTTCAAAAGTCTGTTATTAATCAGTTTTTCTATTATCTTTGATATAACTGGTAGCATGGATATTGATCTGTAATTGTTGACATCGTCTCTGTCCCCGCCCTTATAAACTGGGATGATGACTGATTTTTTTAAAGGCGCAGGTAAAATACCTTTTCTAAAACAAAGATTAGCCAAATGTGTCACGATTGGGATAATATCTTGGTCTATATATCTCAAAAACCTAGTGGGAATATTATCCCATCCAGGTGCACTGTCAGTTTTGAGGCTCACTAAAATCGTACTCACTTCATCAAAATCAGTATCCAAAAGTGCGAAAGAGTTGACTTGTGTGGCGGCAATATTGGGTGTGTCAGTATGGTGTGATGGGTTTTGAATTTTTTCTGCTAAAGACTTACCAATGTTTGCAAAATAATTGTTTATAAAGTTAACCGAGTCAGAAGGACTTGTTCTAATTTTAAGCAATTCGGTGTTAGGGCTTTTAGAATTATTAGTATAAATTATTGTTTTAATATTTTTCCAAAGTAATTTACTATTAGTGACTGATTTACCAAGTAGTTCTCGCTCATATTTTCTTTTTAACCGACTTCAAAAAAAGGAGGTTTACAATTCGTCTTGAACTTTTTTTTTTTTTTATGTATGTTACCTCATAACTCGGAGACGGCTGGACCGATTTAAAAATTTTTTTTTGCGTTTGAATGAGTTTAGTTTCTAGTTGGTCCCATTGTTACGAAATCAGGATCTGATGATGGGATCCTGGAGAAATCGAGGGAACTCTTCAAATATTATAGGCACACCTATAGCGTTTTGGGTATTTCTTAGAGTAACTTGTACAGTTGCTCTTGAAAAGCACCATTTTAGGAAGTTGAACTGATGATGAAGACCCCAGATGGCCACCGAAACTACTCAATAATAACTATTTCGTTGATTGCGATTAGATTACATGAATATGGATGTTAAGCACTTCATGCTCGTCACAATGCATATGGTGAAGTAGAGCTGATGGTGATGTACCAGGAGAATTCCTCAAAAATTAACGGCTCTGCACCGGGAAAAGCAATGTTTTGTTAAAGGTGATACGTAGTTGACATTTTGGCTTTTGTAACTAGATAAATTACAAACCGACCCACTAAAAAGAGTGAAAAAAAAACTTTTTAGCAAAAAATAGAACCGACTTCCATATAAAAACACTACAAAGGCAAAAATAACTTTAATTTCGGAAGGCGGTGTCTTTAGTTTTGTATATATTTTCGTTTTAAACACCGCCTTCCGAAATTAAAGTTATTTTTGCCTTTGTAGTGTTTTTATATGGAAGTCGGTTCTATTTTTTGCTAAAAAGTTTTTTTTAATTTTTTGATCAGTTTATTACAATAATTGCGATATCGACGATAAGTTATTTTTAGAATATCATTAAAAGGATCATTTCTGGAGTTTTTCTGTAGTTTATTGCGATTTTTGATGCATCTTAATATGCCACTAGTTATCCAGGGCTTAACCGTGCGCTTACTGTTTGGTATTGTTTTTATAGTAGTGCTTTGCTTTAAAGATTCAGTTAATTTATGTAGTAGTAGATAGATTAGTTGGTCAGGGTCATCACAGAATGGCAATTATTCATTTTTATTTTCCCTGAGATATTTGAGAGCCTGTTCGAAGTCAATAGATGTTGTAGTTTTATTTACAATTCGTTTAGTCTTCTTTAATTTTGATAAGCAAAGAATAATTGTGTAATGGTCGGTTATGGTGGTCTCTAGAATAGCGATACTTGCCAATGATTGCTTTGTATTTATTTTAATCATAAAGTGGTCCAAACAGTTTGCTTCACGCGTAGGAAGAGTATGCCCGGGTAGAATACCGTATAGTGACAACATGTTTAAATAGGTAGCTCTATTTTTATATTCGTAAGTTGGCTCGTTGTCCCTGGGTATGAGATTAATGTTAAGATCTCCCGTAATTATCACGTTTTGGTGTGCATTTAATGTATTAAGGTGCGTGTAGAGAGAGTCAATAAAGCTGTCTGTGTTTGTGTTAGATGGTGAACGGTAGATGCCTAGTACTATATTATTTAGTACTTCCAGCTGAAGGCACGAAGCCTGTGCCAAGCTTATTTCTCTAACTTTTGGCTTTAAAGATTTCTTAACATATAACACTACGCCATCATTTTGGTTTAGTTTACGAATAGTCGAGAAACAAAGGTAATCATTGATTTGTGGTATAGGTTTTTTAGAGTCAAGCCTGCATTCTGTCAAAATTATAATATCCGGTTCAAACTTCAAGGATGATAGTAAGACTGAGAAGTCGTCAAAGTTAGAATAAATACTCCTTATATTTTGAGATATAATAGTCATATCATTTTTGTTTATGTTGATATATTTATATATCTCCGTACAGCTACATTGGTAAGTTCGCGCGATTTTAATATCATCTATCTCCGTGACGTTTGTAAGGTGTTATCCATTTAATTTATAAATTAGTTTACTAGACATCATAGCCTGAAATGCATTGGAAATGTTACTCGTAGTTTTATTATATTTAAGGATAAAAATACTGATTAATACCGGATGAAAACACCGCGATAAAAACACTATACTTGTAGACGTGCAAGAATTTATACTATTTAGTGTATAGTGTATGTTTGTATGTGTGTAAGTGTTGAATGTTTTATGGTCTAGCCCTCTAGGGTATGTAAGTACAAGTGTGATGAAATGTAATGAATTATCAATTTGAGATAATTAATAATCATGTTTGTCAATATACATTTTAAACAATATAAAATTCGGAAAGTTTTACTAGCTATACTAAAGCACATATTAATAGTTATTTCTCTACTTAATTTTAGGTTACTAAATTGACTGCCACATACTACTTCTAGTCATTTACCAAATATGAGTTTCTGTACTTGCTCTTCATTTCATTTTCAGCTTCTTTTTCCATGAAACAGCACACATCGAATACCATTTTTCTGGCAAGCCTGCGTAAAACGGTATTTGGCCCTGGCATTGTAATCAACGTAATACAAACTAGATTTAAAACAATAACCATAACTAGTAACAAAAATTAAATTTAATACAATAAAAATAACTTGTAACAAAAACAACAAAAATAAAGGGTACAAATTTCGTGCACGCAGTGTATTCGGGAGCGAACGGGGCGTAGACACAGTGCGAGAGGCCTTGAGTCTTCTGACGCACCAACCGCGCGCTCGGGTTGAGGCTACATAACACCCCGCGTCCCACTGACAACCGCCGACACCTAAAAATCGACTTCTGCGCATCTAACGACTGTTCCCAAGTTACGTGCCGGGCACTATATAAACATTTATATTCACTTGCAGAAATATCTTGACAGAAAAACTTTTGAGGAAAGAAGCACACTGATTTGAGTGGATCTCTCCATACAATGCAAGCATTAGTCAGTTATGTGCGTATACATGTAGTCAAACCACCAGACAGTGCGGTAATATACCTACCAACTCATAATATTCACATGAAGTCACCACGAAATGTCATGTCATTGTAATTTAATCAGATTGACCGCGGATGTCACGTGTGTTTAGAGTATTATCGTTCCCAACATGAGGTTCGCTAAAGATTTTTTTTTTTTTAATCTATATTTATTTAGAGGCTTTTACCTAACAAAGGTACGTCAGCCTCATCATACCCTAATCTAATTAATTATTATACCTAATGATACTACTATTAAAATACATATATTATTGAGTAAGTGAGAGAGTTAGTGATGCAGCAACCATTTCATAAATAAGTTTCGCTTCTCCTGAATTAGGTGTAGATAGTATTCTAATGAAAGCATCAACATCATACACATAAACTTTTAACTCTTGCATCATTATCTCCCTCTCTCGTCTGTTCTTTTCACATTCCACGAGCAAATGTTGAACATCTTCGATTTTATTACACATTTGGCAATTAGGGGAATCGACTTTTTTCATTAGGTATCCAAATTTCCTGGATGGTATATGACCGGAACGCAATCTATGTGCCATAACAACATACGACCTTTACAACCACTTTTGCTATCCGTGAATATAACAATGTTTTGATTCACAGAATGATTCGCAAAGTCCTGACAAATTATGTTCTCTAGCGCTTTTGAGATTGCAACGAGTTCCATCGTCATTACAGATACGTTTTTATCGATAGATTTGAATAAGGCCGAAGTTCCATCACTCAAACTATAATAAGCGGCACCACATCCACTTTTGCTCTTAGACCCATCAGTAAAATACATTTTCCACCCTTGGTACTTTTCATTAAGTTCTTTGATAACATCGAATTTAAGTGATGTAACCTCGTGGCTGCGTTTTGCTACTTTGACACAGTCTAAATTGCAATTAATTTTATTCCGTACGTTTATACCTGTCACCCATTTCTCCAGTGAGTACATATCTAAAATACTTGAACAATGTATATTACGGAGTTTACACTCATTGTATACGGTCACAAGCAGTGGTTTTTTCTTATTGTTCCAGTATCTTGAGACTGAAAAATCATTCAACTCATCTATCAATTTAATAGTAACATTGTTTGAACCTGACATACTTTTTATACAGAATTTGTAAGCTAAGTATAATCTCCTAACGTACAAAAGAGGAATACACATTTCAGCTTCCATTACGTGTATTGGAGAGCTTTTTATAAAACCACCTATACTCCTCAAATACTGGTTCTGAATTTTGTCCAGTTTACTTAAATGACTCTTTGCACTATTATCATAGAGAAAACAACCGAAGTCAATCCTACTGCGTACCAATGAAATATACAAAGATCTCAAATGTTTCGGATGGATTCCCCAAGTCGGTCCTGCCAAAACTTTAAATAAATTTAAGAACTTAGCCGTCTTTTCCTGTATTTCATTAATATGCCTTTTCCATAGAAGTGACCTATCTAACCAGATACCTAAGTGTTTCACACAATCTACTGAGGAAATTGGTAAGTTATTAATTGTAAGTTTCAATTGTCGTTCTCTTCTACCTCTACTAAAAAGACACATCTTTGATTTGTCTGGAGACATTTCTAGACCCATTTCATTCAGCATCGCAACCATAGAGTTAAGAGAAACTTGCACATTCGATTCCGCGTGGTTTAAATCTTTATGGCTGAGGTAAAATACGAAATCATCCGCGTACTGTGAAATAATTACAGAATGAATTTGTTGGCAAATTATTGATGTAATAATATTAAAGAGCAGCGGTGATATTGGGTCGCCCTGTGCTAATCCCCTGCTTGCTCGTCTAACATCAACGATTCGTCCATCGCTACTACTTCTTATCATCAAATTTCGCTCTAATAGGAATGAATTTAAATAACTACAAACTTTTGAGCCAATTCCCAAATCATCCAATGTCTGAACTAACTTTTCTACTAAAACATGGTTATAAGCATTTGTAATGTCCAGAAAGCAAGCCAATGTAGGATTATTTCTAGTGAAACCCAATTGAATATAAGTGGTTAGTCTTGAAATGGAATCTAAACAAGATTGAGCTCTCCTAAAACCAACCGTGTAAGGTGACAAAAATAAATGTTTTTCAATAAACCACTCTATTCTTTTACCGATCATATTATGGAATAACTTACAGACACAGGATATAAGGGATATCGGCCTAAGTTGAGTCTCCGTATTTGTGTTGTACCCAGCTTTAGGAATAGCAATAACTGATATCGCACGCCATTGTTTTGGGATATCTCCAGTTCTGTAAATGTCATTAAATACCTGGAGGAGAAAATCCTTGGCCTCACACGGAAGATTATAAATCATAGAGTAAGTTATTCCATCATTACCCGGAGCAGTATCATTCTTTTTTAAACTGTTCTCAAATTATTCTATTGTAAATGCTGACTCTATTAAAGCGTTCTGTGATTTGAATATTGGTGGTGCATTTATCACTGAATCCGGTGCGAGTGAATATAATAAACCTTTTAGTTTTTCCTCCGACACACTAAATTTAGCTTGACGATAACCTTTAAGCCATCTCATCTTTCGCCACATATCAGAAACTGAAGAAGTTTCATCTATGCTACTACAAAACTTTTTCCAGCTGCTATCTCTGGCTTTCATTATTAAATTATGTGCATATGCTCCTTTTTCTTCTAACCTTTTTAGATTGTCAGGAGTAGGATTTCTTCTGAATTTGGCTAAAGCCAACCTTCGTTCAGCCACTGCTCTAGATAATGGTGAATCCCAATACTCTTTAGGCTTAAAATTCCTTAAAGGACTAGTACATATTTTAATTGTAGGTATATGTTTATTCGCTGCCATATTAACTTGTTCTACGAAATAGTCATATAATGCCTGAATATTATTGTTTATGTCAACTACTCGAGAAAAGGACTCTGTAAGCTCATGACGATATGTCTCCCATTTTGCTTTTTTGAAGTTTCGTTTTTTATTATACTCCATGTTTTGTTGAAGATTCATCGAAATCTTAATGACGAGGTGATCGCTACCTAAATTTTCATTCATTACAACCCAATTAAATTTAATAGCGATATCAGATGATGATAGTGTGATGTCCGGTGATGACCTTTGTATATTCCCATTAACTAATTTGATCCGGGTTGCCTCTCCATTATTTAATGATACAAAGCTGTGTTCCAAAGATGAGTCCAATATTTGAGTTCCACGATGATCCGTTTTATAAGACCAGTTAGGATGGTGACCGTTAAAGTCACCTGCAACTAATGATTTTTTAGGCACTAACGAGAAAATATTATCCCAATCTGATGATGTTGTACGCACTGAAGATGGACAGTAAATAGATACAACATATTCCAAACTCTTACAATTAAGTATTTTCATACATATAACCTCTATACCTACATTACTTAAACTAATTGGGTATACTTGCGCCTGTATAGATTTATGGATAATTATTGCCACACCACCGTAAGAATCGTCTCTGTCTTTTCTATATATATTATAACCTCTTATACTAAAACGAACGTCTGGATTAAGCCAAGTTTCACTTAAAATAGCAATATGTATTTTTTCCTGTCTAAGTAAAGCGTCGAAACTGGTTGATTTTGGCTTTAAACTTTGACTATTCCATTGTAGAATATTGATCAACGTGTCTTTGCGATAATTATCCATTAATGATTTTAATAGCCATTGACATAAATTTCCTCCAATCAAAAAATCCTTAATAAATACCTTACATTCTTCAAATATTACTTTCAACACTGACATTATTATTTCTTCAAATCCTTTTTCTGAATAAACCATTTCTTTAATTTTTAAAAATATTTCCACAAATCTGAATTTTCTTTTCATCTTCTTTTCAGCTTCTTTTTTTTCCGATTGTCCTTTTTCCTGACTACTTTCAGTAATCTCATCTTCCATAAAAACGGTTCCGCACTCTGATTCCATAGATCTAGTTTGGTTTTCTCGTCTGTCTTTATATTTATTTTGCTTCTTAGTCTTGTCCACTTTTTGTTTTTGTAGTTGACTGTTGCCTAAAATTTCTGTTTGAGTGAATGTACTTTCATTAGTCAAGATTTCTTGTGCAGTAACTGTCGATTTCACAGCACTACTGTAAGTTTTCTCCAAAGTTATTTGACTCTCCGCCATCCTTTCAACAGAATCCTCAATTGCTGCACCCATATTGTCTTTATTGTTTTTCTTTAGATATACTTCTAAGGCTTTTCTATAGGATATATTTTCTACACTCATTAGAGTTCGAATCTCTTTTTCTTTTAGGAAAGCAGGGCATGTTTTATCAAGTGCTATGTGAGGCCCTTTGCAATTAGGACATACAATTCTGTCTGTTTCACAATTCTCATGCTCTTTGCTGCATTTAGGACACAGAATCTTTTTAGTAGGGCAGAATTTCTTTATATGACCGAATTTCCAACAGTTCGAGCATTGAGAGACAGGAAATTCATATCGTTCAACTCTAAAACGGCATCCATAAGCAAGAATAAATTCTGGAGTTTTAGGGCTATCAAAACACACACGCACAGTTTCACTATCCACCCACTCCCTGTCCTGACTGATACGCCTTAATCTTCTAACTGATAATATTTTGCATTTCGTTTCTAATGACTCTAATATCTCTGACTCACTCAATTCCAAGTCTACACCCTTAATTATTCCATAAGATAAGTCAAGTTGGTTAACAAATTGAATTCTTGCTCCTAATTCAACTAACTTCTGACATTTGATTAACTTTTCTCCATCTTCTTTCTTAGCAATATGTATAAAAACTTTGTGGGGACTCTTATAATTTATTCTCAATATGTTTTGAATATTTTCAGTTTTCAATAATTTTGCTAATGCCATTTGTTTGGGCAACACTTTTAAGGACGTTAAGCTTATCTTATATGTGTCATTCAAATTTTCTTCTCTTATCTCCTTCCTCGATTGGCCTTCAATTCCAGACTCACCCCTTAAAAAGCGCTTAGGTCGCCTTCTGATAACAGTAAGAAAACCATCATCGCTGCAGCTTTCATCACTATTTTCCCTGGCCCTTTTCCCCGAAATTCTTCCACTATTCACTTCACAATCATCCTGGTTACTACTATTACTCGGTTCATCCTCAAAATGAATCGGAGTAGTAATAGAATCACCGGTATCCGCGTTATTTCCGTCACTTTTTTCTTCCATTCTTATTTATGTGGGCACTTCGAAAAAAACTTTGACTAACACGATACGGAGACTATGGCGACTCACGCGCGTATTTTGCAGCTCACAATGATGCAGAAAACTATTTTTATTTATTAATTTTCACCACGAATTACAACAAAGCGAATATTGTTATTTTCGTTGCCATGGCAACTCGAGGTTCGCTAAAGATAAAATATTGTTCGCGAAAAATTAAAAATATCAAACTTAGGAAGTAAAAAAATGTTTTGCAAAAAATAGAACCGACTTCCATAATCAAAACACTACAAAGCCAAAAATAACTTTAATTTCGGTAGTCGGTGTTATTGGTTTTGTATTTTCTTTTTCTTTTCACACCTCCTTCCGAAATTAAAGTTATTTTTGGCTTTGTTTTTTGGCTTTTGATATAGAAGTCGGTTTTATTTTGTGCAAAAAATTTTTTTCGCGCTTTTTAGTGGGTCGGTTTGTAATTTATCTAGTTACAAAAGCCACAATCACCTTTCACAAAATATTGCTTTTCCCGATTCATAGCCGTTAATTTTTGAAGAGTTCTGCTGGTACTTGACCATCAGCTCTACATCACCATATGCATTGTGACGAGCATAAAGTGCTTAAAATCCGTACTCAAGTAATTGAATCGCAATCCACGAAATACTTATTATTCAGTAGTTTCAGTGGCCATCTGTGGTCTTCATCATCAGTTCTACTTCCCCAAATGGTACTTTTCGAAAGCGACTACTCAAGGTACTATAAGAAATACCCAAAACGCTATAGGTGTGCCTATAATATTTGAAGACTTCCCTCGATTTCTCCAGGATCCCATCATCAGATCCTGATTTCGTAACAATGGAAGCAACTAGAAAGTATACCCTTTCAAACGCAAAAATAATTTTTCAAATCGGTTCAGCCGTCTCCGAGTTATGAGGTAACATACATAAAAAAAGTTCAAGATGAACTGAGAACCTCCTCCTTTTTTTGAAGTCGGTTAAAAAGAAACATTGACGCAAACCTACTTACTTACTTTTAAGTGTCAATATCCTAATGGCGATGGTGTCAGATTTGTGATCGAGATGTTGCGGGACCCACTCCAGACACAAGCATATTTAGCTTAGTTGGAGGGGTTAAAAATATTGCTAGTAATGTGAACTCTACCCTCATTTGTAATCCCTTTATTTTTTTTTCTTTGTACTGTAAATATTATGTATCTATTGATTTCCAAAAATAGGAAAGCAAGCATTTTTATTTCTATCCACAAATAGATCCCGTTCCTCTGGTCACTGCTATAAATATTTAAACCAAATGGGTCTAAAATTAAATAAAGGTTGGGAACCACTGGCTTAGAGTGACTAATATTGGTAACACCGAGTGAAGCTACCCAGTACTGACAAGCTACTGTGGAGCGGTGATGGGAGGCTCCGAGGCTAAGCCGGTCGACATGAAGTGATCTACGGCCTTCTTTGGTTTAATAATCCCCTCCCCCTCCCTGAATTAATGTACAATCTTCTATTCACCAATTCATCCATAGTTTTAACCGTCTTTATAAAATCCAATATTCATTTTTTTCCGGTGGGATAATCATCAAATGAATTTTTCCACTCTGGGTGTGGGAAAGGAGTGTCAGACTTCTACTGAATAAAAATCCACCCTGATCCTTCAGTTAAAAGTAAAAAAAAGTAAAAAGTCTGTATTTGGAAACATAGACAGTTGATTACAATACAAAGAAAACGATGATAGCTACAAAAGTTTAGAACTGTGTCGCAGCTATCAGCGCCCATACAAAAAAAGAGGACAATTTTCCAGACTAAAACTACAAGTAATTAAAATAAAAATTAAAAATACAATAAATTAAAAATAAAATTAAATTAAAATTTAAAATGACCGTATGTGTCTGTGTGAATGTGTGTGTGTAGATGAGTATGAGGGAGTGGAGTGTGAGTATGTTTGGTCATTGTATGAAATCTAGGGAATGTATGTGAGTGAGAGTTTGGGTGTGTGTGTGAGTGTTTGTGCTATTTAAGTATCCACAATTTTTTCAGTTTCGTCATATGACAGTGATTTCAGCCAATCAATCAGCTTCCTCCTCAACAGGGTATGGGGTACATGATAAATATTTAGTATTTTGTTTATTTTATTGTACAGCTTGGAGCCGATATACATGAAGTGTCTTCTCGCTACCGCTGTTCCGCATGGTACAGTTTTGCAAACTCTGTCAGCGAGGCGTTTGGCAGTGCTATAATTTGGGTCGTAGTGTATCTGCCTGTGTTTTCTAAGTGTGGTCTGTAGTACAAAGAGCTGCCTAACTGTGAGTTGCCGTTCCAGGGCCGCGGTATTTTGTTAGAACATTTCCGCAACCCCGGCAATTCAATATTCATCTAAGAACCATATTTCGTTACGATGGGAATCACCGCAATTAATATTTTTTCCACCTTTTGAACACCAAACTCAGCCACCTCACCAGCCAGCCAGTCAGCTCACCGTTTGTTAATAAACTTTAACGCAATATAAGGTGATGCCCAACGGGTTTATAACCTATAATTTTTAGCATAATATTAGCTTGGCATAACTTTTAATTTGAGGGTGCATAGTTTACGTTTATGGCATGCAAGGACAACCTGACAGACGTGTGCTGTAGTGTAGAGTAAGTTACAGAAGGCTAGGTCCGTGAGTCATTGAAAATCAAAGTTTCAGGCTGTGAAATAAAGACGCTCCACTCAATAGGCCACAAAATGTCGCTCTTATATCTTTCAATTATAGCTTCTGTTGCTCAGACTAAATCAAAACTTTTTTTAAAATTCTTTCTTCGTTATTGTTCCTAAACCACCCTTAATTGTTTTATTGTAAATATATGTTCTGTTTTTTATGTACTAAAAATAAGGTCACATACATTTTATAATAAACTAGTTTTTGTCGGCGGCTTCACTCGGAAATAAAGTTGATTTTTAGGGAAAAGCGAAGCGAAGATTCTTTATAAATTAGTATTTGAAGCCTCATTTTTAGCAAATAATGCGTAGCAGGCCCAGCGAACTTCGGGCCGCCATTTTGTTATAATTTTGTCACCTTTTTAACTTTCCTTAAACTTTAAAATTATCCAAATCAGCAATTGATTAATACATATACATATATACTAACGTCTCAGCCCGGCTTCACAAGGTTTTATTCAGCTAAATTAAATAAATCTTAATAAATTATACAGTAAATAAAATTTGCTCATGAATCACTCTACCCATTGGCGAAAACCGCATGAAGTACTGAAACTCAAAACTGCTAGCAGTTTTTGAGTTTATTGCGAACATACAAACAGACCGACGCGGCGGGAGACTTTGTTTTATAATAATTAATTAATTAATTGATATTATAAAGCAGAAAAGTTTGTTTGTTTAAACGCGCTAATCTTGGAAATTACTGGGTGGATTTGTATCAAATTTGGTATGAAAGTAGCTTGAAGTATTTTTACCTGACTCTAAAAGTATTTAAGTATTTTAAGGTTATGTTTTATTATGAAGAAGGCCACGGAAACAAAGCCTCGCACGACTGCTAGTGTAAGGAAATGCAAAAACAAGCACGTTTTCATTTAATAGACAAGCAGGCGGGACTCAGTTGAACATATTCAGTTGAGCAGTCATTTTTTATTATTATTTTTATTTTCAGCATTACAGTTTTAACTAACGATTTTTCAGACTTTTTATGATTTTTTTCTATACAATGTTAAACACAGCAACCCAGAATATGGCCAAATCCGTTTTTGTTTCCGTCAAACGCCACATAGACTAATAAACACATTATACTCCTTTGCATTGCGCAGTCAGGTAAAAAAACCACAAAATTCGACTTCTGTCATATCTATCGCATGCGTGGATGGCACGAAGGGCCAGACAATGGCAGGTCACCTTGCCGGTCGTTGCACGCTTGCATAATGATTTTGTTGTCCGTATTTTGACCCAATCTCGGGAACTGCGCCGCTTTATTGAATCATCTTGAGTTTTCAAGGATGTTTTTGTTCTTAAGTGGTATTTAAGAAGTTGTGTATTAATTTAGGAGGGTTGTTAATAAAACAGTTTGCTGTTGTGGTTAATTTCGTCTAGCTGGTAATTGTATGCAGCTCTATTAAATTTAAATTGAAAAAAAATATCAAAGAATATGTATTTTTTTTAAATCACGGAATAGCTCACTCTTGACCTCAATCTCGCCTGATGGTAAGCGATAGATGAGGTCTACGATGGAACGAGCGAGCCCAGAAGATGCCCATTTACTCTTGCTTTAAAGACTGAAAAATAATGGTATCATATTTTTTTATACAGAACTAAAAAAAGATGGAATAATAATGAAATGTGTGTGGTAACTTTGTATGTGGCTCATTACCCACGGTCAAATCGCTACATTGGTTTTGTGGGGAACTGTAATTATTTTAGTTTGTATCTGCAATTAATAAACAAACAATTTAATAAAATTTATTTATGATTTATATTTTATTGTACATTTTCTTTTGCAGACAACTTTTGGAAGGACGGCAATGAAATATAAATACAGACTTCTCTCTACTTTTATCTACTAGTTACTTTGTCAGAAAAAAAAACTGCTGAGTGGATATAGATGAAATTGTGGCATACATAACCCGGATCAATACAAACAAAAAACTTTTTATCACCGTGGAACTTTCTCTTTTGACAAACATACAGGCAAATACAATGACTGAAGCTGTTAGGTTAACTATGTAATCTATACTATAATATATATAATATTATAAAGCGGAAAAGTTTGTTAGTTTGTTTGTTTGTTTGTTTGTTTGTTTGCTTGAACGCGCTAATCTTCGAAAGTACTAGGTGGATTTGGATGCAATTTGGTATGGAAGTAGCTTGAAGCTTGAGGAAGGTTATAGGCTACTTTTTACCCGACTGCAAAAAAGGAGAGTTATGTTTTTACCGTGATAGAATCCACGGGAGCGAAGCCCCGCGTGAGTACTAGTAACAAGATAAAATAGAAATGTATTGACGGAAATATAGATATTTCGGTCTAATCTAAGCATATGCAATCCGTATGCAAGTTATATATAGAGTATATTTGTCTTTAAAAATCTTACTTTAAAATTGTCAGACAAGGAAAAAACATTGAAATACAGCAAATGCTTAGGTAAACTTAGGTAGGTACTGGTTAAACATAATTAACTAGGTAACAGACGTAACTAATAAGAAAATCGAATATAATATAATTGTTTTTCCTATTATTTATGTAAAGTGAAGACCTACATTTAATTATTGTTTGATCCAAGTTTTGCGGTTTTACGAGGAAGCCACCATATTGGTCACCATAATGTACTTGTATGATAAATATTGATTTATTGGCGGCGCCAAGCTTTTAATGGTTTATCTTAATAATTATGTATACAGTATGTTAGCTAACAGAGGGCGTTCCCGTTAACCCACAATAGTATAAGCACATCAATTAGATTGCCGTACACGCGGCCCGTCATTCATAAATAAATTGCGACGTTGCCGTCCTTCAAGTACTTGTGTACAGAGTGTTTCTTTCACGTATCGATTTAACATTTTTAGTGAATATTTTCATATTAAAAAAAAAAAAAAACATTTTGTTTTCGAATGGTAATATTTTTTTATAATGTATGGATGCTATACTATTGCGGGTTAACAGGTACGACCTCTGTTAGTTAACATACTGTATTTAAAACATATTTTATGAACTGTCATGTCATAAAATATGGATAGTCCCGGCAAAGTTATATACACCTACGTATCGCACATTATAACATAATCATCTTATAAATTCCCACAGCTCGGACAAAGGCCTCTTCTTTATGCGAGGGATTATGGGCCGTAAGTCACCAAGTAGACCTAGTGCGGGTTGGGTGTCGCATGACTTTGGATTTTCAGTCCGAGTAAATGCCGGTTTCGTCTCGATCTTTTTCTTTACCCTGTTGAAAGCAGTGGTGATGATGATTACCCAAAATAATGTTCCTGCCTTTTAAAACAAATCGCAAACGTAGCCATCACAGCTGGTTGCGGGAATGTTCTAGCGAGATACCGTGGCCCCGGAACTTAAGGGCAACTGAAGGAGCAGGGTGAGTTTTAAGTCAGTAGAAGTCTGACACTCCTTCCTGCTTCACCCTCAGCAAGAGGAGTCAATTGATGATTTTCTCACCCATAAAAAATCCATCACAGCAGCCAAGCAATCCTGAACTGGGCTGGCTGCGTCTACCGCATGTTTTTTTTTATTGATAATAGGCTCGCGTTTGACCACCATATCACCTGATGGTAAGTGATGATGTGGTCGAAGATGGAGCACGCTTACCTAGAAGTAACCTATTCACTCTTGACTTAAAGACCCCTAGGTTATAGCTATCGGGAAACACAGACGCAACAGAATAGGGCAATAGTGGCTACTGATTGGGCTCCGAGTAATAAGAACCGGTGAAGTGGTAGGCCCAGGAGGAGATGGCGTGACGAGTTGGATTCCTGCCTGTAGGATAAGCCGGACGTGGCAGGGAAAAGTTGAAGGTAGGAAAGGAGGCCTTTACAATGCAGTGGGACACTACCGGCTTAAATTAAGCGTCAATAGCCATGGCTAAGGTGTGGAACTTGTGATTGAGAGGTCGCAAGTTCGAATCCCAACCATTACACTATTGCCATTAAGCCACTCCAGACACAAGCATATTTAGCTTAGTTGGAGGGGTTAACAACATTTCTAGTAATGTGAATTATACCGATAATGCTAGTATTTAAAAAAAAATGTGTTTGCTTGGGTTGATAGATAGACTGGTAGAATAATTGTTATACTTTATTGTAAGTACCTACACCACAATTCAAACACAAATTCCTTACAACTTAACACTGAGCTGAGCAACGTTATAACACGTAAAATTTGATAAACGCTATTTGACACAACGTTTAATCACGTCAGTAAAAGCGCCGGCGCGCGGCGGCATGATGACGTAGCTTGAAGGAATTTGTATAAGCCTCAGCCGTTTATACACGTTCTTTGAAGAAAGACATATTTTTTACTGACGTGATTAAACGTTGTGTCAAATAGCGTTTATCAAATTTTACGTGTTATAACGTTGCTCAGCTCAAAGTGTTAACCTATGGTTACAATGGACGGATTAGGTACGATCTTTGTTATTGGAGGAAACCTTCAAACGGCGCTCGGTCATCGGCACATGGAAGAATGCCCTGGGTTCCTGTGCAATCCCTATTACCACACACACAGCTGGCACCTTCCTAGGTAGGTAGGCTGTAGAAACAGGTCTCTTATGAGCCCCGATGTGTACGGTATCACGTGACTATTGTACCATCGTCATCCCTGGTGTCAATTAAGTGATCGGTCGGTCAGAGTCCCCATTACGAAGGCCCATGACCCTAAACACCCGCCTGCCTTAATTTATAGGCGGATTTCGACGTGTGCGATTTGTCGATTACCTTCGTGACGCCTCCTTATCTGAGCACGATCGGCCCTCTCAAGATTCCACTTGGCGGCCTCCTTCTGGACCATCACGCTCTCCTAAAGACCTCCAGTTTTCTGTAAATAAAAGAAATACGTGTAAAAGATTTTTTTTTACTCTTTTTTTTAATCTCAGCTGACGATAAGCGATGATGTGGTCAAAGATGAAGCACGCTTACCAAGAAGTAACTTTTCACTTTTGACTTAAATATCCCTAGTTTATAGCTATGTAGGAAACGCAAACTCCGATGGGAAATTCCACTTCTTAGCCGTGCGTACAGCGAAAGTATTCCTAAAACGTTTTCAAAGATTTTGATATTATTTTTGTAGGTGGGACAATGATAAAATGACTCCTCCCGTCTTGTTGGAGCCAAAAGGAATGTCAGATTTCTACTGAATAACAACCCACCCTGTTCCTTCAGTTGCCCTTTTGGTCCGGGGTCGCAGTATCTCTTTTTGTTTGTCAAAGGCACCTCCAGTTTTCTGTAAATAGAAACAAATGGGTAAAAGACTTTTGGTACCGTTTTTATAGCATTAGAATTATCCCTTCAGAAATCCCTGATTAGGTAATCGAAGATGTTAAGTCAGTAAGTAATATTTTTTGATGCAACGACGTATTGCGTTATGTGTCATTGTACGAAACTAAAAATAAAACATTCATTCACATGCATGAAAAGAAGGCGATTATAATACGGGCCGGCTATAATAAACAACTAAGTCTTTATAGTTTGTAAAAACATATGGCATGGCTGATGGAAAAACATTAACAGTCTAGTCAGGTGCAACAGAAGACCAGAAATTTACATCAAAATCATAATATTTTATTCGTTTATAAAGTTTATATATCATGTAGTGATTGGAGCCTACCGTTAAGCTAATAAAGCCTGTATTAGGAGACTCCGCTTTTCCATATCGTTATTTACGTACATGTGAATGTAAAATTAAGAAGCTGGTTTACTCATACTAATACAAGATCACGCAAACTGTCAATGACAAGACACAATCTGAATAATAATATAAAAAATGGGGTGTGAGTGTATGAGAACCATGCCATGTACAATGTATACTTGTTGATTGAATGTAAGTAATTTGTGTGTGTGTGTGTGTGTGTGTGTGTGTGTGTGTGAGTATAAATTTTCTACGGAGAAGTCTCGATATATGTTAGGATTGCTACCCATCTACAGAACATTAAAGATACGGGCCATGCGGCTGATATAAGTTTGCTACAAGCTGAACAAAATATGATGTTTTTATTAATACAGTCGGTAGATACTTAAGTACTAATATAGTATACTTAAGTGTACTTACAGTACAGTCGTTCACGTACACACGTACAGTCGGTTGCGTGGAAGTACACACAGCGTCATGCATTGTACCTATAGCAGCCAAACCTGACTGTCCTATAGTTATCATAATGACACCGTGGACTAGTTCGCTGTTAACTATTGTTTATTAAGTGTATTTATGTTTGTTATGAATATGGATCTATGTTGTATTTTTATGAATAAATATTTTATTTTTAATTTAATTTCAAGTAGTTATTTCGCACCCTTAGTAATATAAGGGCACAACTCAAAAAGTAGATCTTTGAGAAATCGCGTTTCAAGATTCTGGATTCCTACATTACAGATATTTTTTTCATATAACATGCTTATTATTTATGTTAGCCAACCGGTATAGTTAGTTAACCGGTAGCGAATTTCATTTTGTGCCCTTAGCATTTAAAACCTCAGTTTGCAAAAATGTTGACTTGATTCTTTATATTACTGAGGGTGCGAATTTTGTTTGGGCTCAATAATTGATTAGCATTTTAATAATATTGAACAACAAAAATACTTTACAAAATATTGTTTGTGGATATAAAATAACAGCAGAAAACCAAACTACCACTTGCAACCCACCTATTTACAATTGTAACCTTTTTTAATTATTTCAAGAAATGTGTCATTTTATTTTAACTCTGTTTCTTTGTTCAGAATGGGTAAAGCAGTTGATTGAACCAAACAATTATCACACAGACATAAATACATTCAGCCAACGTAGCCGATGCTCATCAGATGACCTTGAAAGGGTCCACGGCAGCCAGGGTCACCTTCGGGCGAACGACCGCTTACGCAAGCAATTGCATCACTCCGCAGAAATGCATGCAGTGATTCAAAGGTTAGGGCTGTGTGGCGCATTAATTTATGTAGCAATTATATCGATACATCATAATATTATCATTATGATCCGCTATAGCCCTGTCTCAACAGTTGTTATATAAAACGACTGTTGAGACACATGTCTTCTGTCCAGCGTGCATTGACATTTCCCAATCTTGACATAACATATAATAATATCAAAATTGACACAGTTAATACCACTAAGTTTTTAGGAGTAACAATAGACCAGAGCTTAAATTGGAAGGCGCATGTAGAGGCTCTGACTAAAAGAGTAAGTAGTAGTGCATATGCCTTGTACATATTGTCACGTAAGGTTAAAATAGATGCTTTATTAACTGCCTACTACGGACTAACTGAATCGGTTCTTAGATACGGAATTATATTTTGGGGTAACTCAACTAACAAAGAGGATGCTTTTAAGGCACAGAAGAGATGTCTCAGAGCCATGTTTAATTTGAGTACCGCTACTAGTTGTAAGCCTTATTTCATACAATATAAAATACTGACACTAACTTCCCTGTACATTCTGGAAACAGTCATGTTCATCAGAAATAATAACGCCTTATTTTCGCGAATGGCAGAAAAATTTCCCAGAAATAGGCGTGATCAAAATCAGCTCTGTCAGCATAGGAGTAGGACTGCACTTATGCGCAAAAGTGTTTTCTGCATGGCTCCCGTGATTTATAATAAGTTACCTAAAAGTTGGAGGGAGCTTAATAATAATGAACTGAAAAAACAACTTAAAACATTCCTAACCGATAAAGCTTATTATCATATTAATGAATATCTTGCAGAACAATTTACTGTGACATAGATTTATTGAATCAATATTGTATGTTATTAATCTTGACATGTATACTTCTGATATTAAAATTTTTATTTTTAGTTTTGACATGTACAATTTGACTTTATTTTATTTTTTACTTTTGACATATGATATCTTTTTACTTTTGTTTCGTTTTGTTATGTATAATTTGACATTTAATATTTTTATTTTTGTGATGTATAGTTTTGAAATTTATTTTTTTAATTATTGCTAATCTGTATCAATTTATATTATTGGGTTTAAATTAAAATTGTCATATTAATTATTTAAAACATTTGCACGCCATCGTATAGGCAAACATGTCTGAACTTTATTTTCATTTTTATGTTATCTCACATGCATTTTTATTCTGTATGTGTACACATGTTTGGAGCAAATAAAGAAATCTTATCTTATCTTATCTTATCTATGATAGGGAATACGCCGTAATCCACCACGGGTTGGCCCGCTGTGGATTGGTCGATATCACACGTCTTCGAACTTTTGGCAATAGGACATCCTTACTATGTTTATCCTCGTCGTTTTTTTGATACCAGTAGTGATGTAAGTTAGACCCCGAACCATTGGGCGACTACTACTCTCGAGCAGTACGTACAAGTTAATCTGTATAACTATTGATTCATTTAATGTTTGTCCTATAATTCGATCAACAATTGTACTATAATTGATCGAAGGTCCTATATGCGTTCTGAAATTATCGATCAGATTATGATGAAACTTTGGCAGTAATTTGAGGACGCGTGAGAGGGTTGCTGGAACGAAAAACCCAGTCAAAAGTTACGCTTGCAAAGCCACGGACATATGAAATAAAGGTTATAAATAACATTTTTTACATGTATTTTTACCTTAATTTAAAACTAGATAAGGCCAATGTTTTCTATTCTGAAAAGAAAAAAAAAACACAGAGATCAACGTCTGTTTTGAAGTGCAAGTCTTTCGTCTGAAATGTTAAATGACGATCAAAGACAAGTATTTTATTGGTTTCTTAAAATCTGACTTACATGACCAAGGTTTTATTACTTAAGAACACTGCTTAAGTAACTTTACTAGCTTACTGATCCTGCAAGCTGTGTTCAAAAAGCCATCTTTTTCAATTTTATTTTTCTATTAATTGAAATGTCAAGAGTTACTTCTATGTGATGAGTTGGCAACTTGTGACAATTATCATAACTTATAGAAGAATTAGTTCAGAATTTGAGCGGAAAACTAAAGCGATGTAAATATAAATACCTCATTGTTAACTTTTTTGGAGACGTTAGGGCTCAAATATTACAGCGTTGTGCTCACCAGCCTTTTCAAAAGAAATTTCAAATAACCTGGTTGGCACTCTCCAATGGCTGCCCTTTACCTTTGCCAGAGGCTGAGTGAGCATTGATATACAACGTGGCATGCCGCTAATTTATTTATTTATTTAAACTTTATGTACAATTGTGTTACATGGGCGGACTTAATCTTAGTCTTGGGTATATTACTAGTCGATAGCATTGAGGATAAATTTTTGTATGTTTAATTTTATTTCGTGGTTTAGTTTCAATAGTAAAATGTAGGCATATGAGTCAGTTAAAAAGAAGACCGCATTTTCAATATCGACAATGTTTACTGCCAGCCCTAGCGATGATATAAAAAAGGGACCAATCACAACCGAGTACAAAATTACACATGTAATTTTATTTGCCTGTTGGACTGATAAAATATTTTACATCTAAGTAATCTAGACTAATATTATGAATGCCAAAGTTTAGACGTAGGGATGTATGAATGTTTGTTATTTACGCCTAAACAAATCTGCATGATATTTGGCACAGAGATAGATTATTGTTTAGCTAATAGGATACTTATATTATTCCGAAAATAGATACGATTTCCATGTGGAATATTTCCAAGCAAACATTATCGCGGGAAGAACCAGTTTTTCATATGATTAAACGACACAATACCTTTGCTTGGTATTGTAAGCCTGTTCGAAAATATGTAGATATTTAATTCAACATTGCTATGATCTTTCCTTAAAGTTCATAATCAAAATCATCAAAATATTAAATTGATACAAAAAATTAACAGATATCAATGATGCCTAATGCATACGCAAGGCAGGTCTCAAATGTTAGTTTTTAACTTTTTCGAATCTAGTTTAGATTGAAAGAGAGAATAGTGTTTTTTTTGAACTAAAATCGATCCATTGCCCGGGGCGTCTTCTACGGCGGCTGGGGCGTGAGGAAGAGAGTTGCCTCTCCCTCGCGCGTTCGGCCTCCTCCTTCGCTAGCATGACTACTTCGCAGAAGGAGGCGACTGCATCCCGTTCCCTCTCGCTCCGCACCATGGTCTGAACCAGGGCCAGGCGCGAGAGGTCACCGCCGCCGATCACCTCAACGTGGACACGGCGAAGCTCTGCCCAAGCGGGGCACACCTCCACCGTATGATCTTCGAGTCCTAGGTATGTAAGGTTAAATTCTATGGTTATGGACTTAAGAATTTGTTTGAATATCTTAAGAAATAACACATACATACACAATATACATACGTCCGCATCATCCGTCAGCATTACTGTGAAATTAAATATATAATTTAAATACATAAATACAGCCACATGGGATATTTTTCAAGTTTAAGCAACGCTTGCAATATCTTAACACACATATCGAGATTTCTGCATGCCAGAAGCCTGAAAATCGATATTATTGTCTGTCTTTCTGACTTTCTGTTTGTCCGAGCTAACCGCGTTTATTGGGATCCCGCAATTTCCACAGGATCTGTATTTACACGGGAAACCTATAATTATACGTACCGTATAATTAACATCACAGCTAGCAGCAGCAATTATTGCACAATACGTGCAATAAATAAAATTATGACACTTAGGGGATTTTATTAATACCTTCAAATTTCCCATATAAAAAGCTCAATCTCAACAAATGAACTGGTAATAACAATCTCAATGTTAAACATGGCGTCACTCGGCGTACATTACTCACTTCACAATATTTATTACCTTTCAATTTACATAGCATGACGCGAGAGTTAAATTCGCTAACCAGGTTCGAACCGACAACCTTGCTTGTCCAATGATCCTTGTTACTGAGAAGAACATTCATTGTTTATCTGTTAATATCATGTAGGTAGTGTAAGATTCAGTTGGCTTAATATGTTTTTTTCTGTAATTCCTGTCTTTGTATAATTGTGATGTACAAAGCGAGAAAATAAAGTATTTGCTTACTTACTAGCTTTTGCCGACGATTTCATTCATAGATAGATATATTCTTTATTGTACATAACAGTAAAACAAAATTATGGACTTAACAATTAAAAAGGGTGATACAATGGGCGGTCTTATCGCTAAAAGCGATCTTTTACACACAACCTTTGGATGGATTTGACACAGAATGAGAAAATAAATACGCGGGTAGTCCACGGTGTACTATTTATCTATATAAAATACAAAACAATAAATAACGTTCTCAAAACATATTAAATGTAAATATTTAAAAAAGAAAGAAACAAAGACATACATAATAACAACAATTTTTAGAGAGAGATAAAGATCTTTTACTAAGTTTTTGAAAGAAGATAGGGTTTGTGCTTGTCTTACTGACACGGGTAGAGCATTCCACAGCCGTACTTACCATAGAAATTGGTGGCGTGACTCGGTACCGCAAGCCTTAAGTTTTCTGATGACCTCAGAGATTTTGCATATGTGTCATGAAAAAACTTACTCCCCTGCAAAACTGGATTCCGTAAGAATTCCAGGATAAAATGTAGCCTGTTTGGTATTCTACGATTTCAGCTATATACTTAACAAATTTCAGTCAGATCTGTCCATTGTTTTTGTGTGAAAGAGTAACAAACATCCATCCATCCTCCCTTACAAACTTTCGCATTTATTTTATATATTACTAGCTGCTGCCCGCGACTTCGTACGCGTGGGAAGGTTTTCCCACGCAAATCCCGATCCCGTGGGAATTTCGGGATAAAAAGTAACCTATGTGTTATTCCAGAATGTCAAATATCTACTTACCAAATTTCATTCCGATCCGTTCAGTAGTTTTTGCGTGAATGAGTAACAAACATCCATCCATCCTCACAAACTTTCGCATTTATAATATTAGTAAGAGTAAGATAAGATAAGAAGTAAGATTAGTAAGATAAGAAGTAAGATAACATAAGATATTAGTTTTTGTCCGCGAATTCGTTCACGTGGGAGGTTTTTCCCACATAAATCCCAATCCCTACGCGAATTTCATCAAAAGGAGCCTATTTGTTATTCCAGGATGTCAATTATCTACATACCAGAGTATGAAACATCCATTATTGTATAATATTTGTAAGAAGGAAAAAAAAGAAGGAATATATTAGGATAGGATACTTTGCCTGGAAGTTTCATAGACTGGACTTGACTGGAAATTAAATTTTCCTTTGTGCGTCATTGCCTATCTCTCTTCTGTCTAAGAAATATAGAAATTGTGAAATTTTTATAACTGCTGTGTTATTGATCTTTGAAATAAACTGAAAACCCTAAGCTTATATCGCTATTACAAAACAGAGTCTCCCACCGCGTCCTTTAGTCTGTATATTTGCGATTTACTCAAAAGCAAGTGAACAGATTTACTTGCAATTTTCAGCCATAAATAGAGTGATTCATGAAGAAAGTTTTGAAAGATTTTGTGTGAATTCGCAGAATGAGACCGTGCGATGTCTCGTCAGGTCGCTAGTGTCAAATAAACCATTTGCAGGTACTTTTTAATTGTCAAGACAGGTCAATCAAAGAATTGATTATTATTTAAAAGTTAATTATTTATTTAATTCAACATAGAAAAATGCGCACAGGGCTGTTTCATTGGATGTCTGATAATAAGGGCTTGGTACTTACTTATTATAGTTGGTGTCACATTTTTTGTCGTTGGTGATGAGCTGTGGCGCGGACCTACGAAGCCTATTAAACCTGTTCATTTGGCTAGTCCATTTTGACATCAATTAAAAACTGAGTAAAACTTGAAACCGTAATATTTAATTATCAAAACCTTTAATTTCTATTCATTCAATCATTCATTCAGTAAAATTTCCTCTACGATTGGAAAAGTACGTTAAACTCTAGTACAAAGACCACCAAAGGCTAAACATCCGTGTTTTGTATTACCTCGAGCAATATTATTCTTTGTATTGATAAAAAGATAAAAAGGCTGTAAATCGTCGCGTCGTTAACTACAATCGCAATGTTTTCTAACCTTTGCTATGCTGATTTGCATTCCTTCATTTTTCAATTTCATGAAAACTGCACGATTAGAAACGTGCATTTCAATCTTTATCTACACCGACATTTTCACATTCTTTTTACGTCAGAAAAGCCAACATAAGTCGAACTGCAAAAAGAAGTTTACGTTCCAAATTTGAATTGAGTTTGACGTTTCACAGCGGCCATTTTCAATTGGTCAGTTACTGGATTAGAATTGTTCAACCAGTGATTATGTTTACACAATACTGTTTCAGTACATACGTCGTAAGGCTCGCAACGTGCTTTTTTGCACATGATCGATCATTTTGTTTTTGCAGAATATCGTGATAAAAACGTGTTTTTTCCGGTGTTATAGTGACTATTTAATAACAGCCTTTAACAGCAAATCTTGCTAAGGTCGGTCCGAGTCAAAATTTGGTGTTGGTAAAGATTCATTGCCATTATTAAAAGTACAAAAATGTTTCTGTTAATTACTAGATTTTTTTGAGAGGACTGCGGTATTTAGTAAGTTATGAAGTCGCCTTTTTATATTATTGCCATTATAATTTGTTTATGATAACTTCGGAATTGAATAACGAGAATATTGGAATTATAATTATAAACTTTACATTTACGATATATTTTTACCCGACTGCAAAGGAAAGGTTATGTTTTTCGCGCGTATCTTGTATGTATGTATGTATGTAATATTCTTTATTACCTCATATCTCCAGAACCACTGAACGGATTCACATAATTGAGGTATCGTTAGATTTGTCTTAGCAGCCCAAGTGTTCTTAGATAGGTGACATTTGAAAAAATCAAACATGGCAGCTGTGCGTAGTCATACATAGCGAAAAAAAATTTTTTTTTTCGAATATCACAGTATGGGTATCAAATTAAAGGGATTATCACAAGGATTTCAAAAAGGTATATCATATTTATCATTGGTGTAATACTAGCAAAAATAATACAAAGAGAAAGTTTAAAAATATGGACTTGAGCTCTTTCACTTTCTGAATATGGTGGGGTGCCAATGTGACACGACGGGGAAAATTAAAAAATTGATAATTAATATTTTAACTGAAAAGTAGAAAAAAAAAAGTTATTTAAAAAATCTAAGAAACCCGACTGCTCAACTGAAATGCAAGGAACAAGCACATTTTTATTTTAAAAAGTGACAAGCAGGCGGACCAGTCAAATAAATAAAAAAAAATACGTTCTATTGGGTCCCGCCTGCTTGTCACTATTTAAAATAAAAATGTGCTTGTTTAATTTAAAAATCGCTGTTTTTATTTTATGTGTATATTATAATATAGGTCATTAACATATCGTTATATTTACAAGACCAAGAGCAGCATTAATTCAGACGCAAACATTTTTCAACCAATGTAATTGAAATTGAATTAGGTAAAATGAAAGAGGAGCTCGTGGCTAAATTATATTTACAAGACCAAGCGCAGCATTAATTCAGACACAAACATTTTTCAACCAATGTAATTGAAATTGAATTAGGTAAACTGGGAGAGGAGCTCGTGGCTAAATAATAACATCCCAATGAATTGATCTCAAGGTCAAGCAGCTCTTGCCGAGGTTGCTCCGTGGATGGGTGACCTTAACATTATGAAGGTTGCTCTATGCCTTGGAAGACACGTTAAGCTGAAGACCCTGGTTATCATTAGTGCACACGGGAAGCCAGAAAATCTGAGACCAGCCGTGCGAAGGAGTATCCTGTTACTCAGCTACTGCTACAGAGCTCAGAGAGCAGAGAGAAGTTAGATAGGCAGTTTCTCCATGGAAAATACTGTACTGTACTATACTCAACTGCACCAGTTATTCTAGAAACCGAAACTGATATAGCTGGGAAGATGTGAACATGAAATGATTTTTAAAACCGAAATTACTATTAATAAACCAGGGTATCTACACGAGACGGCGAGGTATTCCTCGAAGCGCTACCATTTTGAAGCGCACCTAATGAAGCGCTCTTTCTTATTCCTCGGAGCGCTCCTTTTAGTAGCGCTCCCGATACCATGTTATCGGAAAAGGAGCGCTCCGAGGAATAAAAAAGGAGCGCTTCATTAGGTGCGCTTCAAAATGGTAGCGCTTCGAGGAATACCTCGAGACGGCGGGCACGGGCAGCTCACCGTCTGGTAAGGACCAGGCCCGGGTTAATGGTACGTTGTAAGGAGGAGGGCATGGAGTAGCCTGCATGGAGGAGGACGAAACAGCAGCACACCTGCTACTGAACTGCCCTGTAGTCGCGGATTACAGGACTAAATACTTGGGCAACCCAGGTACCCTCCGAGAAATGGCAAGTAAAACAAGGGCGTTGCTTGCTTTCATGGAGGAACAGGCATGGATTGAGTGAAAAGAAATCCTACCCTTACGCAAAACACGCGCATGGTCGTGGAGTTGCGGATACCTGCCCGACATACATACATACATGGTACGTCGTATTCCACGCGCCTTTCAAAAAGCAGTCAACAGTATTGACGCTGCAATATAGCATCATTGCTGCCCGGGGTTGTGGGAGTGTTCTAACGAGATACCGCGGCCTCGGAAAACATGGGCAACTGAAGGAACAGGGTGGGTTTTAGTCAATAAAAGTTTGACACTCCCTTACGCTCAACCCAAAGCGGGACAAGTCATTAGATGATTTGGTACCTGCACAAAAAGGCGAAAGGCATTTATTATTTTATACCAGGTTTGTCTTACCAAACTTCCCAAGAGCCGTTAAGTAAACAGATAACCCGATACAAAAAATAACTTTTAACTAAACCGTGTCTAACCAAGTCGCCTTTGTTAAAACCACCGATGATTAACATCTCCCTTTTATAACAAAAATAGTCTTAAGATTTTCCATGCCACACATTTGCAGACATTTTATTTATGCACATTGTCAATGTGAGCGTGTGTCGACCACTTTAACTTGAGACCCCCTCCCTCTTGTTTCTTGAAAATTTGAAGGGATGAAACCATTTCAATGGAGCTACAGAGGTCTTGGTAAGGTGGTGGACGGTTTAGGTTGCAGTATTTGATGTGTAGGCACTAAAGGATGTGGTTGATTTACGCGTTAAGATGTCTGGAAGTTTGGTATAAATGTTACCTTTTATTTTTGAATAAAATAATAATCTTATTTAAGTTAAATTTATACGAGAAATATAACGAGATAGGCGGCAATGATTTTAAAAGTATACTTTAATCTTAAGGAAAGCAGCCTGATTTAAATATGTTTGTAATGTAAATAATATATATGTATTTAAAACAATAGCCAATTGTTCAATAATGCATGATAATAGTATTATTGTGCAATCGTTTATTAGGTCATGCATATTTTATTTATTTATTTATAATGTAACGGACAAAAGTATTGTGGTGGACTAAATGTCTTATGGAAATCAAGAAAATACAATATACATAAGTATTCATAAGTGCAATAGTCTATAAATAACTTAAAAATAAATCTACAGGGAGACAATACGTAAAAAACACAAATTGTATGTAAATTACAATTTGTGTTTTTTACGTATTGTCTCCTAGTAAAGATGTTAAATAAATCATTGTAGAGAAATGTCAAAAAAATCATTAAAGTTTCATTCAGAAAAAACATCATAACTCAGAATAATAATACATTTATTGAGATAGGTATATATTTTACCCATAATCACACACTATGACACTGACAGCCCTAAATCTATCTCCTTTAATTTCTGTCAATCCAAAGGTTGTCTGTAAGAGATTGCCCTGTGCGATAAGACCGCCCATTGTACACTAATTTTATTATTTGTATCCTTAAGTGTATTGTAAGGTGTACAATAAAGTATATAATGAACTAGCTTGTGCCAGCGGCTTCGCCCGCGTGGGAAGTTTTGCCCGTGTAAATCCCGATCCCGTGGGAATTTCGCAAAATCCTTTCTTAACGGATGCCTACGTCATAACATCTACCTGCATGCCAAATTTCAGCCCGATCTGTCGAGTGGTTTGGGCTGTGCGTTGATAGACACTATGTCACTATGTCAGTCAGTCAGTCAGTCACCTTTGAGTTATATATATATTTAGATAAATAAATATGTTTGTATATACATTCATAGGATTATTATATATAATCTGCTTAAAATCGAATAACCATCATGGTTGTGTTCTTGGAAACTTTTGTAGGGAACAACACTATACATAATCTCTATGAGAGGGAATGGGCCGTAATCAAGCGCGAGGACCAAGTGCGGGATGTCGCATGTCTTCAAGTGTTTGGTCCTAGAACATGCCTATGATGTTTTCTTTTACCATTTTGAAAGCAGTGTAATAAACTACCCAACTTTACGTGCCTGACAGGGTTCGAACTGTCAATAAATTCCCTGCCAAAGTCCTGTTAGATATAACCTTTGTTACTTTTAGGTAAGCATGCTTCATCTTCGACCACATCATTGCTTCACCACCAGGTGAAATGCTGGTCAAACGCAAGCCTATAAACAATTTAAAAATGTTAAAAATCGTAACTATAGTATCACAATAGAATCGACAAAAATATTAAGATAAAAACCAAAAGTTCTTTTATGTCAAGAGTGAAAAGGTTATTTCTAGGTAAGCGTGCTTCATCTTCTACCACATCATCACTTATCATTAGGAGAGATGGTGATCAAACGCGAGCCCATTATCAATAAAAAAACCTGAAGAAACCCTATACTGTAACGCTCTTAGAAAAGTTTTTTTTTATTTATTATTATTAAAAATCCACCAGATCAAAATAAAAAGTGCCTTCAACTTCGTAGCCGCGTAAAACAACCGCGACCCTAACGTTCGCACATAAGCACACGCACGAGTGTGCGCGCCCGACCTTGAGCCGGCGGGGTCGCTGCCCAGCCGCCAAGGGCGATGCAGTGCGATGTTTATGTAACCATTCTTACACCGTTAGACTGGTTAGGTTTTAGCCGCGTAAGTAAAATTGCGTCTTTATTTATTGAAATTGATGGTGGAGTGTTTTTAAAATATTTTGTTTAATTTTATTTTATCTCTTTGTGTTTTCTGATTTATATTACTTAGGTATATCATTTTTCATATTGCGCAACTTTTTAAGAGTTTTAAAATCTCTCAGACGAATCACATGGTTTTGAAATACAGAAAAGCTAAGCTACTTTTGTAAATAAAGTTGCTTATTCTTGATATCGTTGTAAGTTTTATGACAGTAGAAAACTATTTATTTATACTCTATTATTTTTGCAATTAATAGGCACGGAGTTAAAATCGGCTTCGTACTAGATACGATTTAATCTTTAGTGTACAAACAAGTACTTATAAGAATTATCAGATCGAATAATCAATACTTAATAAGTTGATAACTAATACAAGCAGTATTGGAAGCTAGTAACTGTACATGGGTAAAAAAACCAGCAAAGTGCGTGTTGGGCCACACGTAGTGTAGGATTCCATAGTTTACTACAACGGATAATGCGAGTCGGATTAGCTGACCGAAAGTTCCGTACCATGCTCTAACAAAAACAAACTACTTAATCTTAATATTTTTCAATGGAATTTATCCGAAAGCGAGATTATAGTTGGTCGACTATTACTCGTAAATTTGTGAAGCCAACTTAGGTCTCATAGTTTTCCTTTCAACTTCGTTAGATGTTGGTTTTACTGCCGTGATGTTTGAATTCCTACTTATAACCACTTAGTTGGTAGGGGGGGAGACCGTCTGATTGTAAGTGACAATGTAATCGCAGAAGAAGCATGCTTACATACAAGTAACCTATTCACTCTTTACTTACCGAGAATACTAAAGCATTGATTTAAAATGTTTGCATCAAAATTACTTAATAGGTACCTACTTTTAAATACGTCAATGACTTAATTAATATTCCTTAAAACAGGTTTATGCTCGTAATAGTTATTATTTTTAGGTGACGACGTAAGTTTTTAGTTATTTAACTTAAGGATAATAAGTGAATAATATTACTGCATCGTAACTGCAATGTCAAATAACGTCATTTAGAAACACGTGACACTGATGTACCAAATCATTAACTCATCAAAACAGTTCATTACATTATTTTTTTTTATTACAGGCAAGCGTTTGACCGCCATCTCTCCTAATGATAAGTGATGATGTGGTAGAAGATGAAGCACGCTTACCTAGAAGTAACCTTTTCACTCTTGACATAAAAGAACTCCAGGTATCGGGAAACATAGACTCCGGTAGGGAATCAGAGCACTAGTGCTTACAACTTCTTTAAAGATCCTAACAGACGCCTAGTTGACACTTCACGTGACCCAAAGTCTGACTTTTACCTAAGACAGAGGTTAAGCATTGCCATACAACATGGCAATGACGCCAGTTTTTTGGGCACATTATTATTTAGGCACATTATCACATATAATTCAGATTATTTTTAGATTTATGTAGCTTAGGGTTTTTACTTAAGTTTATACAACGTGTAACGGAAACCCCATATCTATCCAAAAGGGCTGAAGACAACATCTGGTATGGAGTCTCTATGCACAGTTTCAGCTAAAAATAAGTGACTCAAAGAATTGATACCAAATTATGGGTTTCATATGTTTCTTGAATACCAATCATAACAAACGTGTCACAGCACTACAAGGGTCAATAACTTTCACGTCACTTGCCAATAACATGATAATTCTGTTCGTTCTTCTTAATTTGAAAATTTCGGTCTCTGGTATCAGTGTATTGAAATTTCTAATAAGTTCCACACGTGTTGACATAGGATTACAAAACCCTTGCCATATCGTTTGTTATCATCCAAAGAAGCCGTGCACTTGGTATGTATATACCCTTTAAATTACACGTTGTATATTCAGAATAAAAAAAAAGTATTATAATTTTTCTACTACTTAATTATTTACCTTTTTAAATGAAAACTAGCATTGAGTAAAACTCACATTATAACGCTAAATATGTTTGTGTGTCTTGAGTGGGTTCACGGCAATGGTGTAATGGGTTGGGGTTCGAACCTGTGACCTCTACTACCATTAGTCTACTAAACCACTCTCTCTCCTTCTTGTCGACCATTCATGACTGAAAATCACCAATATTCATCCAGCGGTTAAACCAATCCACACACCCAATTTTCGCAATCAACCCAATCGGACCACTGGTAAGTATTCAATATTCTTAGTACTGGCAGTAAAAAACTCAATTTATATAACACAATCAATAAAGTTTTTTTTATAAACTAGCTGTGGTAACAAGCTATTACATAGTTGGAATAGAACTCATCGCTAGGCACATATTGCTCAGTCCTTTATTTTTAATTGTGAATAGCACCTGGCATCTGGCTGGGTACCGTTACACCGCATAATCTGTGGTAATCTTATTTACAAGCCACGATTAGCTGACGTGACGGTAAAAAGACATACATAACGATTATAGATTTTCATTGCTTAACAACGAAAGTATACTCAATACGCATTATGTGTATGGAATTTCCTAATTCCACAATTTTTTATAATATCTAACTACGAATTTTAGGGTTCCGTAGCCGAATGGCAAAAAACGGAACCATTATAGTTTCGTCATATCTGTCCGTCAGTCTGTCTGTCTGTCTGTTTGTCTGTCCGTCCGTATGTCACAGCCATTTTATTCCGAAACTATTAGGACTATACATGTGAAACTTGGTACGTAGATGTATTCTGTAAACCGCTTTCCGATTTTAAGAAAAAAAAAAAAATTTATAATAAAGGGGGGCTCCCCATACATAGAACTAAAACTGAAAATTTATTTTTTTATTAAACCTATGCATGTGTAGTATTTATAGACAGGTCTTTAAAAATGACACTGAGGTTTCTAAAACCACTTTTTTATAAAGTTAATCGTTTAAAAGGTATACGCTTCCAAAATGGTAAAATGTGTCCCCCCCTCTTACTTCTATAATAATGAAGTCAAAAATCTAAAAAATATATGACTATAGATCTTAATGTAAACTTTCAACCAAAATTGGTTTGAACGAGATCGGGTCAGCAGTTTTTGAGATACAGCATATTTTATAAAACCGCAAATATAACTTTGTAATTTTTTTTTTTTTTTTTGTCACTTTTAAAGGGGTTTATTGAGTAATATTATTATAATTCATACAAACACTATGAAAAATAAAGTTATTTGGCGTATTTATAAAAAATGTAAATAAGCTAGTTTAAAGAAATCTGTAAGGTTTTTTTTTGTCAAAGATATATACATATTATATTATATTATTATGTTTACTACGGAACCCTTCATGGGCGAGTCTGACTCGCACTTGGCCAATTTTTTTATATTAAGTATGAACTTAACTAACGCAATAATAATTTTCACCCTATTAAAATTAGTAATAACTAAAAAACAGTATTTCATATAACATGAGTCTTGGAGTTATTGCTGAGAACATTGAGGAAAAATTTCCAATTCTAGTATTTTTTTTTAGTTTGTTTATTTTATTAAGTAATTTTCCAAATTTATTGTAATCGTATTAATCTTCTTAAAATGTATGTTAACATAACCTTGGCAGAATTCTAACATCAATCAAAATGAAGTAAATGGTTAGATAATGACAGCTGTCAATCAATCAATATGTCGTCAGCGTTGCCATGACAATCAGTGATTTGACACACCAATTAGCGGGTTTTGTTTAGTAATATTAAGCCTATTACTATGTTTACAAAACTTTTAGTTTATGAAATGTTTTAAAAACATCATGGAACATCTTTTTAAGCAAGTATGACCGATAGAAGTATTAATGTCTCTTTTAAATTTGCAGATAAAGTTTTGACCGAAAATATTGTCAGAGAAGCGTTGTTGATAGCAATGCAGGAGTGTCCCTCTTATGTAAGTTTAGATACGCAGTGTGCCATTGCATGAGAAGCAAAAATGTAAATTAATGATACACTAAAAGCACGGGATGTTTAAAAGCTTTAGATTTTGAACGTGATTTAGTAACAGCTATACACATATTTAAACCTTCATATTTGTAATATTTGCATCGATATAATATGTATATTTTGATTTATTCACTGTCTGAAAGTGCTTAAAATCAAGCTCGACCTCCGTACCCGAGAAAATAAGGAAATGTTACAGTTAAACATGATTGATGTATGGTAACGTTACAATTAACAATACTGCACCTAATTAAAGGTAAATACCGCATGTATTGTATTTAACAGGTAACAAAGAGTAATGTAAAATTAGGTAATTGAGTATTAGTACCTTAAACTAAATGTTAGTACTTATTAGTATGTAAGCTTGCTCCTACATTCTTAATTCTCTTCTGAATCACAAACTTTGCGTATGTTCAAATATCGTGTCGTACTCGCCCCGTACTACTAAAGATCCTCCAGATTGTAATGCTTCTCGTCCACCTGCTCTGTATTGTGCATTATAGACCGCTTTTTGCGTTCCTGTTAATAGTCTGCAATTATCCAGTCTAGTACTTATGTTCTTTAGGCCCTAGAGACCTAGAATTGATGAGAGAAGGTTGATTTCTTGGTACAATGTTGGTACCATTATTTTTGAGCTTGATAAGTTTTGTTTGGCCTGATCTGGATATCTTGTGTAGTTTTGTTTTGTGTGTAAACACACATTGGTTATAAAATGTGTAACCGATTTTTTGGTTTAATTCGTAAATTCTAAGTCTCAATAAATTTCATTTATTTTGTAAAATCTGCCAGTATTTCTCTCTGAATTACCCAGATATCTATCGATAGATAATACCTCAGGCATTTAGTCTGTCTCTGCGAATGGTAGGGTTTAAAATATAGATAAGTAATTATTAAAACGTTCATATTGATCCGTCTTCCTAAAACAAACTAAAATATCGAACTTAGCAGAAATCTATGTTAGACCCTGTTGTTATGTTATGGATGTTTGTAACTCAATCGCACCAAAGTAGCGGAATGGATCTGTATGAAATTTGACACAGAAAAATAGACTGATACTAGCTCCTCCCTTTTTTTTCCGGGTGGGAACATCATCGAATGAATTCTTCCGCTCTGGGTCAGACTTCTACTGACTTAAAACCCACCCTGTTTCTTCGGCTGCCCTAAAGTTCCGGGGTCGCGGTATCTCAATAGAACTTTCCCGCAAACCCCTGCAGGCAATGGCCCTATGAGGCCCCGTCACTGGTGTTGACAGCTCTTTGAGGCGCGCGTGGAACACGACGCGCCGCCGACCCGGGCCTGGTCCCTACCGAACGGTGAGTGACATACTAGCTCCTCCCTGCGACTTCGTTCACGTGGGAGGGTTTGCTACCTCTCCCTTCTTTGCAAAGGGTTTATAGATGGAGGACTATTATTTAATCAAAAAATCCTAAAGTCGCAGGCTGCAACTAGTGTTTAGATATGATATAAAATATATAAACATTCCGTTATACACTATTATCTGAAATAATTATGTAGGTATTGACTGATTTTGTTTTCATAAACCCAATTATTTTAAGAATTTTTTTCCCTGGTAATCAGTTTACAATATTTCCACTGCTAGGTCGTCTTAATATGAAACGGAATAGGCCGTAATTTACCACGTGGGTCGAGAGCGGAATGATGGATGCAGCATGACCATGGATCTTTCGGAACTTGCCAATTTCGTCATGAGATGATGAAAATCACATAATAACGTGCTTGCCTGGGTACGAACTTACGACCTACAATTCATAATTATACTTGTTACCACTGAGCCATCACTGTCCACTTATTTTCCAAAATAATTATTTTTTCATTACATAAACCATTAGATACATACCTATAACTATAAAAATACTACCCATTATAACATAGTTTACTCTCTTATACACAATTACGAAACGCCAGGTGGTAATATTTTTATGTCACTAGGATTACAGGGTAACCGTTATTGTCCAGGTGGTCGTTTAGAGCGAATCCTGCGCATCTTGTGAGCTAGATCTAAACTGGTTTTATAGCATGAAATGTGGGTAGGCTAGAAAAGAACTTGAGTTGTTATTGTTTTATATCGATTGTCGTTTTAAATGCTTTTATTTATGTGGTTAAGTATTTTATTGCTTGATGCTCTATGGTTGATTTTTTTTTGTAAGAGTTTTTTGGCTTGAGTGTGATTAATATAAGATTTTAACAGTATGATAAAGACAAAGGCTAAGCAGATGTTGAAGTTTTTGGATTAACGTTTGTGTTTCAGAATTCCGTATTTTCAAAACACGGCTTTGTCTACCCGCTGCGGTGCGATTTTTTCAGGATTTTCGGTTATTTTTATATATAATATAGTAGATTAATAAACATAAGTAAATATGCCAATAATTATAAATATCACCAAACGAAATTATTTTCTAATTACCTCACGACAGAGATCGCAAACATTTTCTCCTTTTTCCGCCGTTGTACTAAATAGATGCAAATTTAATACAAATGATTAGAATACTCAACATGTATGTAAATGTATGAAGTGTCTTTCATTCACCGGTCAGTAACTGGATGTCATACACTGCGGCACGTGGTAGCTATTCCCTTGCATCAATTTTTTTACGAATCCATTTTACATTTTATTTGAATCAATTTGTCAAGAGTTGTTGTGAATGCGATAGAATTTCTTTTATTTTCATAATATAATATTATTGTAATATATTATAGGTATTATATATAATGATTATTTTTAATAAAATGTTTTACGTGAAATATTCTGACAAGCATTTGAGTTGTTTTGAGTTGACAAGCGGTAAAACAAAAGTTTTTTTGTTTTAACCCGCTAATTTTCGAAAGTAGTGTGTGGATTTAGATGAAATTTGGTATAGAAGCTTGAGGAAGATTTTACCCGACTGTAAAAAAGGAGGGTTATGTTTTTATAGTGATAAATTTTACGGGAGCGAAGCCCAGTGAAATTAATATGCAGGGTCCAGCGGTGGCCAGTTCTTTATATACAAACTTTTACATAAGCAGTAATTCCTTTACATAATCTCTTTTCTTTAAAATACACGTGCTTTAAACACGTGTACCATAGACGAAATAAACTTATTATGCGACACATGGCAAATACCATTTACAATTCTACACTGCCCGGTCATTTCGTACAATTACCCCGGCTATGAATACAGGATTAGAAGATACATACTACGTGACATACGGTTGTGAAGAGTGAAAAGTAACGTCAAAGTTGTCAGCGCCATTGATGGGTCCCGCAAGAGCTAATTGCGGGAATGTTCTAGAGTAATATCGCGGCCCCGGACCGAAAGGGTAACTGAAGAAACATGGTTGGTTTTTAGTCAGTAACAACAGTAGGTACTCCCCGCTCCACATGAAGCGAATAGAATAAAATTATTATATTAAAAAAAAAGTCAAAGTTACCTTATAGGATATCTGCCTAGAATAGCTTAACTGAAGAGGTTTTTTCCTGATATAATCTATTTGGTCCGACACCTAGATAACTAATAAACACTGGACACGTACATATTTGTTCATTTGCCGTGTAATTAAAAAGAAAATGATATGAAATTTATAATTTTGTGACCTCACGTTTTCGTATACTTTTAACCATAACGTGCCGTCAGCAGCCCAATCCTGAACTTTGAAGTTTTTTATTTAAAGACGCAACTAATAGACAATATCTATTAAAAATCAATCTGGCGGACCAAATTTCATGATCCATTTTCAACTCTGGAAACTGTTTTTTTACTTCCGAAATTGGTTGTTAAAAATTGGATTTGCTTGATCTTCAAAAGGATTACCTATGGAATGGATAATTAAAAATAAACAGGTTTTTGCATATCTGGGCGTTGGACTCTCATGAAATAAAAAAAAAACAACATCGCTTTTCTAACCAAACAAATCACCAAAGCCACATTAAAAAAACAAAAAAAACTTACCTACCGCTTTCCAAACTCGAATTTCACAAGTTTACCTTCCAACCAGCCAGTGTGCTTCCAAAGAATCGACTCCAAATCGACCCATGATTATGCCATCACGTTTTGAAACACGCGTCATAAAATCCAGAAAACTTTTCTAAATACGACTCACCTAACTTTCAGAAGAAACGTTACCTGTTTGCAATCCGTAAATTTTTCTTGCCTCATTCTTTGCTCTGACGGCATCAATCTTCTTTTGTTTATTGTGTAACTTTTTTACTGTAATGTACGGGAATTTGGAAACTCTGACGTTGTAAGACGACTGATGCGGTCATTAATACGCTCGTGATTTTATTATGGCGTAAGATTAATTCTTACTCTTTATTTTAAAAGGGGTAAGACTTAAGTTGTGAAATGTTTAGTGGGTGTGTGGTTTGTGTACGGATCTTATATGGCCTCACCAATTGTCCTTACTTTGGTATTGTTCGTCAAATCGTTCGAGCTACTTAATGTTCTAAGTTGAGGTACGAGATAACTGACAAATGCTTGCACTGTTTGGATAGGACTGCTCAAATCTATGTGATTCTTTCCTCAAAAGAGCACCACAGATATTACCCTACACGGTTCTTATATGACTTGATTAGTACGAATTGTCTGGACTTCAAAACACACTTTAACCTCTGAGTATGCTTCGGTGTTTCTCCTCAGGATAATCAGCCACCGATCTCATCTATACTAATATTATAAAGCGGAAAAGTTTGTTTGTTTGTTTGTTTGCTTGAACGCGCTAATCTTCGAAAGTACTGACTGGGTGGATTTGGATGAAATTTGGTATGTAAGTAGCTTGAAGTTTGAGGAAGGTTATAGGCTACTTTTTACGCGACTGCAAAAAAGGAGAGTTATGTTTTTACCGTGATAGAATCCACGGGAGCGAAGCCCCGCGTGAGTACTAGTCTAGTTATAATTTAGGTAAAAATTACGTAGAAAAGTGTTTTTTGTACTCTATTTTTAGTGCGAGCCCGTGTTAGTGAGGGGTTCTCAACCTTCTTTTATGAATTGTAAATAAGCATTACCTCTCTCCTTGATTTAAAGACTACTTAAGTTGTTTGCTTTGTTTTATAAAATGTTCTTATTATTTGTATATCTATTACTTATTTATTGTACATAATATACAGTATGTTAACTAATAGAGGGCGTTCCCGTTAACCCGCAATAGTATAGCATCCATACATGTTTTTTTTTTTTAAAACGTGGTAAAATCATCAGATGAGTCCTCCCACCCCTACTGTACTAAAATCCACGGTATTCCTTCAATAGCCCTTTACGTACCGGGGGTCACGGTAATGGGATAAGTCCCACGACCCCGGCAGGCTTCGGCCCTCTGCAGAGGGGGCCTCGTCATGTTGCTGACGCTCTTTGAGGCGCGCGTAGAACACAACGCGCCGTCGACCCGGGCATGGTCCATGGTCGGACAGCGAGTTGCCCTTTACTCGCTGTCCGCATCCCCGCGCCTACGGTGGCCGGAGATCGTCGGCCGACGTCCGACGCCGTGGGGGTCTACCACTGCGGCTGGGCTGGAAGGTGGACGCCATCCTCTCCCTCATACGGCCCGCCTCTTCCTTCGGAAGCATGACTGCTTCGCAGAAGGAGGCGACCGCTTCCCACTCCCTCTCGCCCCACAGCATGGCCTCGACCAATGCCGGGCGCGAGAGGTCTCCGCCTATCGCCGCCGTGAGGACACGTCGGTGCTCTGCCCAGGCGGGGCAGTCTTGCACCGTATGCTCTACTGTGTCCTCAGGGGGACCCTGGCAGTGGTGACACCCAGGCGTTTCTTCCTTTCCCATCAGACACAGGTACCTCCCGAAACTTCCGTGTCCGGTGAGGACCTGCGTCATGCGGTAGATCAGGACGCCGTGACGCCGATCTAGCCACTCCTCAAAGAGGGGTCTTACCGCCGCAATTGCGGCGTGCCCGAACGGTTGATTATCTAACACCACTCTTGCCAAAGGGTATCGCGTTACCTAGCTACCGGGTTATGGATGTCAGATAGATAGTCTCAGTAAAATAGAATAAATAAATACCAACTAAGTGTCGGAAATATGTCCTTGTACATAACATGTCATCATTCGCGTAGCAAATTTTCCGACTTAAAACTCCCGGTAAAGACTGTCAAAGAAAAGTAAAACAACAGCTTATCGTTCTTTTTGAACTTGGGAAGAATCTCGATATTTTAAGATAGTCATCCATCCACGTATCGGCCTAAATGATAAATGTTTTTTTTTTTTATGACTTTTCACACAGCGCCATCTAGTCCCAAACTAAGCAGAGCTTGTGGTATGGGTACTAGACAACTGATAAACATACATATATATTTCTAAATACATACATATTATAGATAAATTACACCCAGACAAAGAACATATGAAATTGGTTATTAAATAACACTTTTACACGTCAGTTTTTTCGTTAAATTAAAACTAGATGAGGCCGGTGTTTCCTAACTGACTACCCTGAGAAGAAGCACCGAAACAAACTCGGGGTCCGTCCGTCTCTTTTAAAGTCCATACAATCTATGTTTGTTAAAATATATAGTAACCTTGTAGGTTACCGTCTGAGGCGATCTTTTGAGGAAAGATGGTCACAGATTTGAGTGGGCCTGTCCATACAGTGCAAGCATTTATCAGATGACGTATAGCTCAACTTGAACAAGGAGCTTACAGGAGCAGGGAACATGTTTAACTTGAATAAAAAAACCTACATAGTTCCACATATTCATAATAGTTTATGAGTTTATGGATTATGCAGATTAGTCTAAAATGGCCTTTTGAGGAAAGAACCAAACAGATTTGAGTAGACACGTCCTGTCAGTACAGGCCTTTGTCAGTTAGTCTGTAAGCTCAATTTTGGACTACTAAGGAGCTCAACGACCTGACGAACAATGCCAAAGAAAGGGCATTTGAGTAGGTCGCGAAAGTACTCAAACTGCCAGACATCGTCGAAAGGCAGAGAAAAGAAAAACAAATTAAAAAAAGTCTACATAATCCTCACTCACATAAGTAAATAATTACAAAAAAAAATATTAAAAAATTATTACACAAGCGTTGCGTAACCTTGAAGATCAACCCGTGCTTGAATACACAATGCTGGTGTAATATACAAACTTTTTGAGCACCTTAAAACATGTGTGAGTTATGTATCTATAATTTCTGGCGTATGCTTTTCATAGTCATAAGAGCCCACGCTGACGGTTTCACAACAGTTGTCACCAACAGATCATATCGCAACTGATTAGTGCTGCGTGGGAGTACATACCTACTGCACGGGTCGAATTTAGAATAGGCAACGCATAGCTCATAGTACACGTTAGTGTGTTCGCTCACGAACCAACAATGTTGTGTGAGATATTATTCATAGCTGTAGAATTGGTTTGGTGAACACGTATGTGTAAAAAAGTATTCTGTTGCATGTCTTTCTATCTGTTAGCAATAAATGCAAAAACCATTGAACAGATTTTTATAAGGTTTTCACCAATGGATCGAGTTAGTCATGAGAGAGTTTTAAGTGTATAATATGAACTAGTATTTACGTGTTGCGCGAGGTGCAAGCACTTCGCGTGCTTGTGAAAAAAAAAAAGGGGGGGGGGTTGTGATGGGGGGGGGTTGCACAATTATTTCGACTAAAGCATTGCCCCTCTAAATGAATCTGATAAAAAAATGTTCTAAGTCTCTTAATTTCCGAGATCCGCCTAAAGGGGGTGAGAAGGGGGGCGGGGGGGCGACTTTGAAAAATGGTTTTTACTTTACCGAGCCTCCTCTATACGAATCCGTAAAAAAACAAAAATACGGGTCTCGTAGTTTCCGAGACACGATAGGGAGGGGGGAGAAGGGGGGTGAAAAGGGGAGGTTTGGCACTTTTCCCGTAGGTTTGAGAGTTACTTGTTTACCAATCTGTCAAAATATACCCACCTCCCCATCCACCATCTGGGAGAACAATTATGTCAATGAGTCAGTGAGTCAGTGATAATTTAGCTTTATATAGTATAACTAGTATTTGCGTGTTGCGCAAGGTGCAAGCACCTCGCGTGCTTGTGAAGAAAACTAAAGCATTGCCCCTCTAAATCAAGTATTTGCGTGTTGCGCGAGGTGCAAGCACCTCGCGTGCTTGTGAAAAAAAAAAGTGGGGGTGATGGGGGGTTTAGTATTTGCGTGTTGCGCGAGGTGCAAGCACCTCGCGTGCTTGTGAAATAAAAAAAAGTGGGGGGGTGGGGGTGATGGGGGGGGGTTTAGTATTTGCGTGTTGCGCGAGGTGCAAGCACCTCGTGTGCTTGTGAAAAAAAAAAAAAAGGGGGGGGGATGGGGGGGGGGGTTGCAGAAGTATTTTGACTAAAGCATTGCCCCTCTAAATTAATCTGAAAAAAAAATGTTCCAAGTCTCTTAGATTCCGAGATCCGCCTAAAGGGGGGAGAAGGGGGGCGGGGGGGGGACTTTGAAAAATGGTTTTTACTTTACCGAGCCTCCTCTATACGAATCCGTAAAAAGAAAAAAATACGGGTCTCGTAGTTTCCGAGATACGATAGGGGGGGGGGGGGGAGAAGGGGGGGGAAAAGGGGAGGTTTGGCACTTTTCCCGTAGGTTTGAGAGTTACTTGTTTACGAATCTGTCAAAATATACCCACCTCCCCATCCACCATCTGGGAGAACAATTATGTCAATGAGTGAGTCAGTCAGTCAGTGAGTGGTAATTTAGCTTTATATAATATAACTAGTATTTGCGTGTTGCGCGAGGTGCAAGCACCTCGCGTGCTTGTGAAAAAAACTAAAGCATTGCCCCTCTAAATCAAGTATTTGCGTGTTGCGCGAGGTGCAAGCACCTCGCGTGCTTGTGAAAAAAAAAAAGTATTTGCGTGTTGCGCGAGGTGCAAGCACCTCGCGAGCTTGTGAAAAAAAAAAAAAAAAAAAAAGAGGGGGGGGGGGTGATGGGGGGGGGGGTTGCACAAGTATTTCGACTAAAGCATTGCCCCTCTAAATGAATCTGAAAAAAAAAATGTTCCAAGTCTCTTAGATTCCGAGATCCGCCTAAAGGGGGGGAGAAGGGGGGCGGGGGGGGACTTTGAAAAATGGTTTTTACTTTACCGAGCCTCCTCTACACGAATCCGTAAAAAGAAAAAAATACGGGTCTCGTAGTTTCCGAGATACGATAGGGGGGGGGGGAGAAGGGGGGTGAAAAGGGGAGGTTTGGCACTTTTCCCGTAGGTTTGAGAGTTACTTGTTTACGAATCTGTCAAAATATACCCACCTCCCCATCCACCATCTGGGAGAACAATTATGTCAATGAGTGAGTCAGTGAGTGGTAATCTAGCTTTATATAATATAATATAATGAAGCCGTGGAAGAAGGACCGGGTCGCTAATTTTTAATAATTCAGTGACTAGGAACAAAATGGCTCCCGACATTAAAGAAAATAATATATTTTTAAAGCATGTATTATGTTGTTACAAAAATATGTGTTTCCATCATAATAATCATGTAAATGTTGTACCGTGTATCGAGGGCATAACCACATAACGGTTTCGGTAACGGTGTCTTATCTAACTTAATGAACAGCTTATGATAAGTAGGTATACTTTTGCTGAACTCATTATTGTGTACCTTCGCATAATTACATTTAAATATAAGTAATGTGTGTTGAGCTGTACTTATCAAATACAAACATCACTTATCGATAAGATCAGACATTTCTAACACACCGTGTGTATATCAATAACTATTATCAGTCTATGACGTTCTCACCGTTGGGATATAGATCGCATATCTCTATGGGCCGTAATCCACGCTTCCTCGAGTCATATCCCAGTTTTTGATTTCATCGTTTTGAGACCAGTGGTAATGATACAAATTATAAACCACACAAGTTGACTCCCTTAGTTCGAATCCACGACCCACATTTCGTAAGTCGGGGCTTTAAACAGGGGCTTTGAACTACTGTTCAAAGCCCCGACCCAACACTATATTGAATTTATATATCAATTTTCATGATGGGAGTCTTCCATTTCTAGAGAGAAAGAGAGAGAGAGATCTTTATTTGTTTAAATATTGTATACATACAAGAGCATGCAAGATATTATTTTGTTTGAGTCCAATCATGTTTAGCCGTCAGTATCGGCGCAAAAATATTTCACATAGGTGATGAGAGTAATTAAAAATAATCAAAACATCAACTAAAATAGGCAAATGCCTATTTTAGTTGATGTTTTGATAATTTTAAATAAAATTTCTAAATTTAAATATTTAATTTTCTAAATTTTTTAACTGTGTTTTTACACAGTTAAAAAATTTAGAAATTACATAAATTTAAAATCAATCTTAGCTAAAATTCCAATTGTCAAATTAGTATTAGTTTAGTATTAATGTCCAGATTCTATATTAATTAGTTATACCTTCATATTCAATAGTATTTATGTCAACAGAAAAAATATAATAATATTAATTTCAGGAAAAAGTCTCAGTAGTTAAGTCGATCAGTCAAAAGAAAACACTTTTTCGTATACAAATTCAGAGACACAATTGTATGCCTTTTATTCCGATTAATTTCTCCTTAAATAACTTGTTGCATCTGTGAACCTATGTCATGGTTGACCAAAGAGTAAAGTAATATACAGTGGTTGACTGGTAGAGAATGCCTACGGCATTAAATCCGCATTTGTACCTACGTGCATAAAGTGTAAATAAATAAATAAATAAATGACCAATTCTTCATCATCTGCTCAGTATTTTCCCATCTATATAAATTCGGCTTCTAGTCTTACCGAATGTAACTGAGTAATAGTGTTTCAAAAATCACTTAAGTATCAGAAAGTCACTTATAAACCAAAACCGAGTGTACATTAATTGGACATATTACCCAGTGAAGGACTATACACTAGTGACCAGGTGCTTCAAATGTCAGCAGTACGGACATGCTGCCAAGACCTGTCGGGAGACTGCTTATACGTGCGGGCATTGCGGAGAACATGGTCATCAGATTAATGAGTGCCCTAAAAACGCAGAGCCATCAGTGTGTGCAACATACTTGAGATTTAAAAAACCAAGCAACCACAAAACAGGCGATCTAGTGCCCTGCTAAAAAATGGCTGAGACAAGATACATCAATTCTATTGATTACAATGACGACACATGAGATCACCGTTTTTATCGCATACGTTCTTTTTAATGTTCTGCATTGTTTACTCATAAGTTTGTTTTTAACTTTACATAATAACACACATAAAAATATAATAATTATGCATTCTTTAAATTTTGTACTTGGCTGACATGACAGTACAAAGTAAATGTTACCTAGTTTTTATGTTATACATTACACATAATTTTATAATTTAGCTGTGTGTAGTTCATAAGTTATATACTAAGTATTTGTTTAAGAAATTTTAGATAATATTTATGTCAGCACTAGAGTAATTTACCTGAGATACAGGTTTATTTTAACCTAGTTCAGGTAGAATATATCTATACTTCTATACTAATATTATAAAGAGGTAAAATTTGTAAGTTTGTAAGTTTGTATGTAGGGGGGTAATCTCTGAAACTACCGAACCGATTTTGAAAATTGAAAATTCGCTTACATGTAGCTGCATTATCCCTGAGTGCTATAGGCTATGAATTATCTTTATATCATGCATATTAGCCGAGCCATCTTTGTCAAGCAAGTCGGAAAATTGTACCTCTTAAAATAGTATTATTTGCATGCGCTGCCTAATCAAGTAATCAGTTGCATAAAACTGAAAACAATGTATGGCAATCTGGTCCGTCTTAAATAATTCTATTTTATATTTTAGCAGATATAGGACGATTTATGTAAAAAAAAGCTTATTCAACATACTTACGTTTGGACGATTATTTAAGCAAGAAAATATTTATCTTTATCACAAAAATATATTTTATCACCACAAGGACATCATGGAGATAAAATTTGCTCTTTACTGTATGGCAATTGATTGTGTAGTTTCGGAGATAACATAAAATTACTGAAGCGCAAAATAACACTAAGGCCTGAAACAGCGTTAAGCGGGCGCCCGCGACTGGCAACCGTCGCGTCGCGTGTGTACGCGCGTGAACACGCGGATGGGCTCCGTGGGAACGCGACGGGCCCCGTTGCGGGTAGCCGTCGCGGGAACCGGTTTATTTTAATTTTATAAATGATTGTCCTGTGTTCAGTTAAGGTGTACAATAAAGTATATAATAATAATCACACTAATATTATAAGCCGAAAGTTTGTGTTTGTTACTTCTTCACACTCGAAAGGCTGAACGGATTTCAATGAAACTTGGTACACGGGTAGACCATGATTAATAAAGGAATAGCACATATGATTTTTTCCCGAGACTATGTTCCCTTGGGATAATTTTCTACTTTCATGCTAAAAAGCCGCTAGCAGCAGCTAGTTTATTATATACCTTTAGTTCTAAGGCCCTAATATAAATACTTTGTACATCAATTATTTCAATAAACAAACATTTTCATTTCATAAACAATTAAACAAACATGGATGGAGCGATTGTCTACCGGATCTCCAGAACCCAGTAACTGGGTAACACGATACCCCCTGGCAAGACTAGTTACAGATTTTGAATGAGGACTAGATGACAATAACTCATACCTTCATGTTGATGCCTGAATCGTATTTAACCTAAGTAGATAGAAAAGCCAAGTAGAAAGAAATACATTACTGTGTTAAAACAATCAGTGATATTATATATTTAATTACCAATTAAAGAATACAAATCTTACAAAGTGTTGTAAAGATTTTTGTATTATCGAACACTATGGTTTGTTCCTGCCAATTTAATCTGTTTTATCAAACTTTTCTCCGTTATAAATACCTACCTCGTAAAAAAGTCCTTCCAAAGGTTGTCTGGAAGATATCGCTGTCAGCGATAAGACCACCATAATTGTAATCATAGTTTGAACGATTAATTTAAACAATTTTAATACTTTCATTGTGCGTACGGCTAAGGAGTGGAATTCCCTGCCGGAGTCTGTGTTTTTCGATAATCTTTAAGTCAAGGGTGAATAGGTTACATTTAGGTAAGCGTATTCCATCTTCGACCACATCATCACTTACCATCAGGTGAAATAGTGGTCAAACGCGAGCCTATTATCAATAAAAAAAAAACAATATTGTTAATTAGGTGCGTTTCAAGTTTTGGTTTTACAATAAAGTATATTCCATCTATCTAACTACTTTCAGCCCAATACGATACCGAATGACATCATACGCGAACGTTATCACCGCTCAAAATAATGGTATAAAAAATTGTGTAAATTGAATCCTTGTTATCGTGCGTTGACCCGGCGATAGCCTAGTTACGGATTCGTTTGCGTAATAAAACTGACCTGTTTTTTTTTTGTTGGGTAATGTTGGGTGTTTGTTCGTATATATGTAGGAGAACTAGCAAACGCGCGGAGGTTCGTTCCCATGAACTTTATCACGACAAAAACATAACACTTCTTCTATTGTAGTTCTATTGTAAGTTCTACTTCTATACCATATTTCATCCAGTATATTCGAAAATTAGGGCGTTTAAACAAACAAACTTTTTCGCTTTATATTACTACTAGCAGTTACTCGCGACTTCGTTCGCGTGGGAAGTTTTTCCCGTGTATTTCCCAATCCCGTGGGAATTTCGCAAAATCCTGTCTTAGCGAGCATCTATGTTCTAAAAGGAACCCCCATGCAAAATTTGACAGCCCTACTACTTGTAGTTTCTGAGATTCCATGATTAATTAGTGAGTTGTATTTCGCTTTTATATATATAGATGTAGCTTGTGCCCGCGACTTCGTTTATGTGGGAGGAATTATCTTTCCAGATCCCGTGGGAATTCTGGAATAAAAAGTAGCCTATGTGTTGTAACTTCAAAGATGTCAACTATATTCTTACCAAATTTCATTCAGATCCATTCAGTAAATTTTGCATGAAAGAATAACACACATCCATACATTTATCCAACCATCCTCACAAACTTTGGCATTTATAATATAAGTAGGAAAATAAATAGGTGTCCTCCTTCTCCCTTCGTATTCCGCATTGCTGACGTGACCTGTGTCAGATTAGTTTGATTATCCTCATGTAATTTTTTTTGGAGGGATACTAATCAAATGATTCGTCTTGCTCTGTGTGGCATGAAAGAGAATGTCAGACTTCTACTGACTAAAAACTCACCTCGTTCCTTCAGTTGTGCCGTGGTATCTCATTAATACATTCTCGCAATCACGGCAGATCTCCAACCATTTGTGCCTATCCATTGTATCCATGGCTGGTGATGAGAGTCATCGTGCAGTTTGTCATCCAAAATTGTACGTATTTGGTCAGACCACGTATTTGGGCTACGTCCCCGCAGCTTTTTGCCATCGACTTTGTCACTGACCATCAATTATTCGAATAGGCGTATTGATATGTTATTTTATGGTAGAATTAGGAAAGAAGTAGTCTGATAAGCATATTTATTAAGATTATGGCCGTCCACAGGAAATCGGTACTCTAATAAAATCACAAATCTGCGCAAGAGTAGAGATCAAGAGATTTGTAGGCAGATCTTTGTTACGATGGTCGGAGTAACAGATGCCGAGTAGCTCAAAAAGAAGAAGAAGAAGTTCTCCGTGTGACTGACTACCAATCACAGTAAAAGAAAAGGCTAAACCAATGAATGAAGACTCGTCATCTTCAGTCATGAAGGATCAACTACAGAGAGAGACATACGTACAAAATGTTTTGGGAATACTTTCATTGTGCGTACGGCTAAGGAGTTGAATTTTCTGCCGGAGTCTGTGTTTCCAGATAGCTACAACCTTGGGGTCTTTAAATCAAGAGTGAACAGGTTACTTCTAGGTAAGCGTGCTCCAACATCGACCACATCATCGCTTACTATCAGGTGAGATGTTGGTCTAACGCGAGCCTATTCAGAATAAAAAATAAATAAAAAAGATGTCTATCCGTTTATCACTGTTAATTCCCCCCTCCGAATTTCAATCGGTCCAGTGTCAATTCGATACGCATATAAATTTATAATAGAAAATAAAATGAAAATACAAACAAATAAAAATATACTTTCCAAACAGGTTTGAAATTTGAATAAACTAATGTTGAAAATAGAATTAACTGTGCAATAAAATAAGCCTTTAAAAGAGTTTATTGTAAGGCCCGCACGTAGATAATAATAATCCGTAATCTACATAAATGAAAATGTATCGTCTAATATATGTAAGTATGCGTATAACTTCAAAATGACTGTACGAAATTGGATAATTCTTCTTTATTGTGTTCATTATTGCCAGGACAAAGTTTGTATAAAAGAAAACTAAAATAAAAATAGAAAAAATAAACATATTGGCGGTACGTAAGTTCGTCGGGAAAGTTAATCTATTTATACTTATATTATAAAGAGGTAAAATTGGTTTGTAAGTTTGTATGTAGCGGGTAATCTCCGGAGCTAACGATCTTATACTAAAAATGTTTAATTGGCATTAAAGTACACTATTTGTAAATGCTATATAAGGCTATACATTATTTTGAAATTCACACGAACGAAGTCACGGTTGCAGTGCAGTTTTAAATAAATTATTATAATAATTTTATTGCTATTTATTAAAAATTAACCGAAAATGAAATCTCATACATCGTAGTCATTCAGTACCGGGACCGCGGTACCGAACGCCACCTTATAATTTAATTAATATTCTTGAGGGAGTCATTCGGGACCGGTGCGGTGCTGTGGTCCCAAATAACCCTTGGAATTAATGAAATTACTATGAGCAGTACGCTATCCAGTACAGAATGACTCCCTACTCCAGTACCGAAGTTCAAACTACCGAGCCTTTGCAATACATGAAAATCAGCTCTAAGAAGTTCATGGCTTTAAATCAACTTAATGCCAAAATTTCTACCGTCCGGAATCCATACATTCGATCAAAGTAACAGTCACATAGGTGTATCTTCTAGGTTACTCAGGTCAGTCTGAAGAGGAGTGATCGTTTTAACGTGTCGATATACCTCTGTGCCTAGGAAAGCACGTTGGCTGAAGCTCGGCTGTCATTTGTCATTTGGCAGTCATTACGGGTAGAAGAAGCCAGAAAATTTGAAACTCGTCTTACTAAAGAGTATGAAAGCCACAGGCTAAGTAGACGATGTTGTTTTACTAATACTCAGAAATCTAATACTAAGAAAACTTAATAGAACTTTTTGCTCGACTTGGGTAGTAACCAGAGAGCCAAGTTCAGCAGTCTCGCTTGCGACCTCTCAACCAACGAGCCAGAGTATAAGATAAGCGAATGATTTTTTTTTATTAGGGTTCCGTAGCCGAATAGCAAAAAACGGAATCCTTATAGTTTCGACATGTCTGTCCGTCTGTCTGTCTGTCCGTCCGTCCGTATGTCACAGCCATTTTATTCCGAAACTATTAGGACTATACATGTAAAACTTGGTAGGTTGATGTATTCTGTAAACCGCTTTCCGATTTTAAGAGAAAATTTAAAAAATATTTAAAATATAGGGGGCTCTCCATACATGGAACTGAAACTGAAAATATTTTCTTTCATGAAACCTATACGTGTGTGGTATTTATAGACAGGTCTTTAAAAATGACATTAAGTTTTCTAAAATGACTTTTTCATAAAGTTAATCGTTTAAAAGATATACGCTTCCAAAGTGGTAAAATGAGTGTCCCCCCCCTCTAACTTCTATAATAATGAAGTGAAAAATCTAAAAAAACCAAATGTTGTAGATCTTAATGTAAACTTTCAACCAAAATTGGTTTAAACGAGATCGAGTCAGCAGTTTTTGAGATACAGTATATTTTCTATAACCGCAAATATAACTTTGTAATTCATACAAATACTATGAAAAACAAAGTTATTTGGGGTAGTTGTAAAAATTGTAAATAAGCTAGTTTTAAGAAATTTGTAAGGCTTTTTTTTTTCAAATAAATATATTAAGTATATTATATTTATTATAGTTACTAAGGAACCCTTCATGGGCGAGTCCGACTCGCACTTTACCAATTTTTTATGTTTGCTCTATTAGTAACAAACTAACAAAGTAAATAGAAAGAAAAAATAACTAAATAGTTTTTATTGTAACGTGAGTACATTGCTACACACATCTAGACATTTTCTCCGGTACAAGAATCGAACCCGTGACACAGAGCAGCAGCCATTGGCTCAAGCACTACGTAACGGTCATCAAATGAATTAAAACGGCCCTGACAATACAATCAACGTGATATACCAAAACAAATAATATCAAAAAGCATTACCAGTATGGCTGTTGACTGAAAACGTGTAATAATATCGCTTCGGGCCAGACAACAAAGAAGTTTAAATCACTCGCCAGACGCTGTGTTATCACCAAATTTTAACTATACATAATAAAGGCATGTTTGTTATTGTGCACATGGTGTTAGCTCGTGACTAAATACATACAGCTTATGAGACTGCCATGTATTGTGTATATAAAGGTCCCTAATTTTAATAAAGAGAAAAAAAATACCTATAGCTTCGAGGTTAAGCAACACATGTCGAGGTTAATCCTTGGATGAATGACCCTCTATTAGATACCGAGACTCTTTCATGATACGAAAAGCAGTTGATCTCAACTGCCATTCATTTATAAGTGGCAGTCGTTATGGGTATTCAGGAGCAAGAAAATCTAACAGAAATCTTGGGATGTATATTGCAGGCATTTCACTCCAAGTAAAGCACTGCTACAAAGAAGTCAGATAAACACTCGCTCCATATAAAGCACTAGTCCTGAGTCCCATCCAGTCAGACTGGAAGCCGGCCCAAACATAATTGGGTAAATACTTCCATAAATAAAATAGTAAAGTAATAAAACAAAATTACAAAGATAAAACTACAATAGGAAGACGTTTTCGTGAAAAAGGCAGCTACGTGAGTTCAACGACCCTTATCGCCTAGGGACTGTTATCATGCTACGCCGCTACACATTCGGGGGTCAACGGCCGCGTAGGCGTGCTACGAATGTGTTACATAAACCGTAGCATTGTAGGGGTTTATTGTTCTTGTATTATATTTAATTATAGGAATGGTTGTTACTATAATGGCTTTTATTTAGTTTGGTATCTAGAAATAGAATGTTTTTTTATGATTGTCATAATTTATTTATTTATTTATTTAAAGCACTGCCACATCATGCACATTTTACATTCACAAAAAAAATATTACAGATAATTGGTCTGATGTACATGACAATTACGGCGTACATAAAAATTACAATTATAATCGGTTATTCTACAGTAAATTATTCACAAAATATATTAAAAAATATGAAATAACTTATAATTTGTATTATACATTTAGATATTGACATACATTTATAATTACGATTATGATAAAAGTGACTAATTAAATACATTAAACTGAAATGGAAGAAATACATTATAATAGGTTTATGAACAAATTAGAACTCAATTGTAAATTAGATATAAATTACTTAATTTTTATATAAAACATTACTAATTTTCTTTTTAAATATACGTAGTTTATCGTGGAACACATCTAGATCGGGCACTAGAGTGACCAGTGCGTGATATTCATCCAAGATCCTACGAAGGGGTGCTTGACGTCCTAGGTTTGACTTAACTGGTGGAGTATGAAACAGATTATTAATTTTTTTACGAGGATAGGTGCGAGGAACCCGCAAAGAAATATTTTGTAAAAGGTAGGAACACTGACTCTGACCGCCCATTATTTTGTGAAAGAAACACATATCTAACAAACGTCTCCGCTCGCGAAGTGAACTCATTTTAAATTTTTTCAAGCGTTCCTTGTACGGATTACGATGCGAAAAGCAACCAACGTTAAAGGCCAGGTGCCTGGTGAAAGCTCTTTGTATGCTTTCAATACGCTGTGAATGTACGACATAAAATGGATTCCATACAACACTGGCAAATTCAAGATGACTACGTACTAACGTTTGATAAAGTAAAATTTTAGTGCGATGGCTAAAACCTGTTGCGTTTCGTTTCAAAAATCCAAGCATTTGAGCTGCTTTAGTGATCGATTTATTGACATGCGAGGTAAATTTAAGTTTACTGTCAACTATCACGCCCAGATCTCGGATTTCATTAACTTCTACCAGTGGTGTACCTTCAATCCTGTACTCTGAAGCAAGCGGCTTTTTCTTCCTAGTGAACTTTATATGAAAGCATTTACTTGCATTGAGAGTCATACTATTATAGCGACACCAAGATGAGATGGCGTCTAGGTCACTCTGCAATTTCCTACGGTCAACATCGGAATTAATGGTTTTATATATCTTCAGATCATCGGCAAAAAGAAACACCTTACAGTGTCTAATATTGTGTACTACGTCATTAATGAAGATTTGGAATAGAAGAGGTCCCAGATGCGATCCCTGAGGAACACCGGTGCTTGCAAAATAAATGAGTGAATTGAACCCATCGATAGCTACTGACTGAGGTCTTTGTTTTAAATAAGACTCAAACCATTTCAAAAGTGTTCCACTTACCCCGAACCCACTCAGTTTCTCAAGAAGAATGGAATGTTTAACTCGATCAAAAGCACTACTAAAGTCGGTATAGATGGCGTCTATCTGCCTGCCGAAGTCAACTTCATTAGAAATATCAGTTATATAAGGAACCAGGTTAGTAAGTATTGACCGACCCCGTCTAAAGCCATGTTGCGAGTCAGAAATGTTACTGTCCACAAGTTGCGAAATCACTGGATAAATAATCGATTCAAATAGTTTTGAGAAGCAAGACAGAATAGAAATAGGGCGATAATTACGAACATCAGACTGTTCTCCCTTTTTATAAACTGGTATGATGCGTGCCTTTTTCCATTCCGCTGGAAACCGACCGACATAATACTAGGTATTCGCGGCAAAAAATAACAGTTGACCATCAAGCTTATGCAGCCCTTTCTGAGGTCGTTTCTTGGATGGGCAATGATCTTATTATAGCGAGGTTCCTCGAAAAATCCTTATGGGTAGTAATTTGTCTGCAGTTGTGTGTTACTATAATCATAATGGCTTTAATTTAGCATCCACAGTATGATGTCTGTAAATAGAAAGGTAACAAAAGAATAACAGTAACATAGATCGACTATCAAGGTAAAGCTACGGTTCTCAAAGTGAATGGTGGTTTGTGTGAACAGTGGTAGAGTGGTTGCATCGGTGGGTAAGAATCGTAAGATATTCGGTAATTCGGTATAGGTATTTCAGAAATCAGGAAATCTTACACAAATCTTGCTAAGCGGTATCATGTTAGTTAGCTACCGTGTTGTGGAAAGCAGATAAGTAGTTGCTCAATTTAGAATACCAGTTACAACTCTAAAATATTTAAAGTAAGGTTAAATACATTGATAGAAGAAACAAAAACATCATGCTTTGTGTTTTTTTTTTTAAATACGGGAAATAGAAATGTGGATAGAATTCACATTACTAGCAATCTTGTTAACCCCTCCAACTAAGCTAAATATGCTTGTGTCTGGAGTGGGTTCACGACAATAGTATAATGGGTGGAGTTCAAACTCGTAACCTCTCGATGACAAGTCAGACATCTTATCAATTGGGCTATTGACGCTTTTTGAAAACCATGATCTACTCACGTGAAGCCGTTGCTCTAGACTGTTGTTTGCACAGAAATCAAAAATATAGGAGAAGTGGTAAGGGGGCGTATCGGTGTCCGCGCGACATGGCCACAGGGCTCATGTCACAGGCAAATGGCCGTCTCCGCGAACTAGTGCGCTTTCGACGGCGATCGTGATAGCATATATGAATGCCGAGTTGTTCTGTGGTATCTTGTAAAAACCGAAGCGAAAATCAAATCTATGTGAATCATGGAATCACTTACCATATGTAAGTACAAGTATTTTACAATATTTGTCTTTAAAATCATGAAAAACAATAAATCGTAAAATATTTCTTGGTTTTACTATGTTATTTTTGTTTTCAAATATCAGAGCGACTGTACTCCTTTTGCTATAAATACATTGCTCCTTAACCACTACCTGAGTTCGTCACTAAGTAACTGGACAAGCAATGTAAACATAACATACGAAACTGTATTACGCGGATTCATCGCGTAGTGAGGCCGCCACTTCTTGCGACGAATTAGTGATGTGCTTGTGCAGATCCACTAACGTAGGCTATCGACAGCAATGCCGATTGACGAATGAAATATTGCTATTATAGTTTAGGGGTTTTTCAACCGACGACAAAAAAAGAGGAGGTTATCAATTCGACGCGTATATTTTTTTTTTTATGTATGATCACCGATTACTCGGAGACAGCTGAACCGATTTGGAAAATTCTTTTTTTGTTTGAAAGGGTATACTTTGAAATTGGTCCCATTGTCACCAAGTCAGGATCTGATTATGGGATCCTGGAGAAATCGAGGGAACTCTTCAAATATTATAGGCACACCTATAGTGATTTGAGTATTTTTAAAGTAACTTGTGTAGTTGCATTCGAATAGCACCATTTGTGAAGTAGACCTGATGATGAAGACCACAGATGGCCACTGGAACTACTCAATATATAAGTATTTCATGTGTTCCGCTTCGTTACTTGAATGTGGTTATTAAGCACAATATGCTCGTCACAATGCATATGGTGAAGTGAAGCTGATGGTGAACTACCAGGAGAACTCCTCAACAAATAACAGCCCAACATTGGGAAAAGCAATATTTTGTAAATGAATATAAGTAGTTGACATTTAGGCTCTTGTAACTAGGTAAATTAAAAATCGACCAACTAAAAAGAGTGAAATAAAAACTTTTTACCAAAAAATTAAACCGACTCCCAAAAAACACTGCAAAGTGAAAAATAACTTTAATTTCGGAAGTCGGTGCCAAAAACGAAAATACAAAACTAAAGACACCGACTACCGAAATTAAAGTTATTTTTCACTTTGCAGTGTTATTTGGGAGTCTGTTTAATTTTTTGGTAAAAAGTTTTTTATAACATACGGAAACCTCTAAGAAAATATGTTTAACTTTTATTTTACATGAGGTGACAGAAATAAAATACGTTGAAAAGTCAAGTGTACAAAAAAGTAAAAAAAAATAAACAATTTATTTTACGCCCGCAGCATGCGTAAGGAGTTCCGACATCGCCGTCGCTACAATAGTTTATTTTTCAATCTGTCAACCGTTTTAGCCTGGTTGGAAGATCGATGTAAATAATGTTTTTTTACTTATTTTGATTTTTTTACAGAGTAGTAGAGAAATGCGTAACCAATATTCGTAAAGTAAGTTACTTTAATTTTAGGTTAATAATCGGTGGTGTTTTTCGGTTTAGAATTATCGTATGTTATGCCTTATCCTCATGCTGTTTCTTTATTTTTTATGGTTTTTGTATTTTGCTTCCGTTGAAGCTTCGAATGCGTTATAATAATCGGCATGGTTCAGATAATGTATTTGTGAATTGAGCTTAAAATAAGTCAATATATTCATGCTATTTATTTGTTATGCATGGATGTGTGTTTGTTTTCATATATTTAACAATTTCTCTACTAACTAGGATTTTTCTTATAACAAAAACCTATTATAACCTACTAAACTATTACCTGCGGGGTAATTGCGTAACACACTTACAGTAGGAATCGGTTTCATTATGCTAAATCAACAACACTCACTGCGGTATTTACGTTGTTGAGCAGACCAATATTTCGAACATATGAAGCAATGCATTAGCAATATACGTCAAAATCATTCAGCGGCCTTAGTATGAGTTTGCGATACTATTATCGTGTTCGAAAACTATAGCTTTGTCTCTTTCACACTAATCTAGTACGTGTGAAAGAGACAAAGCGATAGTTTTCGAAAACGACAAAAGTATTTTAAACTCATACTAAGCACACTGATCTTGATTTATAGTGTGTTACGTAATTATTGCGATATTATATGGTGACGTTTAGAAGTAGCTTAGGATGTATGTAAATGATAAATAAGTGCTTTTCGTACTTTTCAGTTTCCCAAAAGATGGTAACATAAAAAAGGAATGGATTGATGCCACAGGCATGCCACCTAACTGGTACCCTACAAAAAATAGCACCATATGCTCGGTTCACTTCAACGCAGAAATGTTCTAGTCTCTAAAGAAAAGTCGCAGGACTTTTGAATGGAAAATTCCAAAATTAAGAGTACAACTGATTTTTGCAGAAGTGGGTTGAATTTTATTTTATTACTGAAAGCTATTCTCATGATTTAGGGTATTCATAAAATCAGTCATTCAACTTTTCACGATTCTATACAACCTATACGGCTGGTATGTTCCGATCAAGAGCGTAATGTAAGTTAACATCAACTTCTATTTGACCTATCACTATGATAATTAAATATTAAGATTTAAGTCGAAAGCGCCAGGGTAGCCCTTAATACTTAGTAGGTAGTACTTAATAATAATTATGCAATGTTATGTTCTTAATAATATGTTTATTGTTATTGTAATATTTTCTGGACATGCCATTTTTTATTTGGTTCATTTTCAGGTGCCCAAAAAAAATTGTACAATAATAAATCGAAGAATCGATAACTTTCCGATTTAGTCAATCACTAGCGTATATGTAAAATAAATTGCTTTTACACAGCACAACGATAGCGACCGCTGTTTTTGTGTGGGTAAGTTCTACGGTGCATGGTATATACACGCTGTGTTTGACGGAATAAGGTTTATTATTGATTGTATAGTACGTTCTGATTCAAGAAATGCGGGTGTGTGTGCGAGTGCGTATCTATTGATTTTATTAAACTGCATGTGTAGTTGTTGCCCCGCCCAGCGCCTAACTGGAGACACACGGTTCCGATATAATTTCGTCTGTTGACCATATCTAGTTATTTATTTTATCTATGGTCGTTGCGATAGTTAGAAGCCAGAAAATCTGATACCAGTCTTGCCAAGGAGTGTATTACCCAGTTACTGGGTTGTGGAGGTCAGGTAGACAGTAACTAATACTCAACAGCATCCGCAGCGTCAGCAGGTGAGTACCAGTGATTTATATGGTGCGACTACCTCCCCACCACCCAGTACCACCCAGTACCCAGTAGCTGGGAAATACGGTACCATTTGGCTTCTGGCTTCTTACCAGGCGTAACGACTGTTACAGTACAAATGACAACTGGAATCAAAGGCTTACCGTGCCTTCCGAGGCACGGGATAATATCGATGTATTAAGATGGACACCCGTCCACCAACCGACCTTTCCAAGCGTTGCTTAACATTGAAAATCTGCCCGTGCAACTGTTATAATTTAGTCATGATCTGCTAATTTTTATAACATTCGTAAAACAGTTTTTTTTATACAACGTGTAACGGAAACCCCATATCTATCCAAAATGGCTGAAGACAACATCTGGTATGGAGTCTCTATGCACAGTTTCAGCACAAAATAACTGACTCAAAGAATTGATACCAAATTATTAGTTTTATATATTTCTTGAATACCAATCATAGCAAACGTGTCACAGCACTACGAGGGACAATAACTTTCCACGTCACTTGCCAATGACACGATAATTCTTTTCGTTCTTCTTAATTTGAAAAATTCGGTCTCTGGTGTCAGTGTATTGGAATTTGTAATAAGTTCTACACATGTAGACTTAGGATTACAAAACCCTTGCCATATCGTTTGTTATCATCCAAAGAAGCCATGCACTTGGTATGTATATACCCTTTAAATTACACGTTGTAGATTCTAAAATTTAATTCAGAATTGTATCTAACTTCGAATCGATTAATGAATGTAATAATATTCATGCCTATTTTCGTCTCATCTATTTTGAAGTCGTATTAGTCGCTTACTTGGTCAAATTATTCGGTGTATCTAAAAAAAGTAATAGAACTTTGAATATAAATATAACATTTTGTCGCTGGTCTGCTGGTAGATTTTTTTATGAATACTATCTCTGTATATAAAATATCATTTTCTCCTAATAACTTTATCAAATGATTACTCTTTTTTTTTACTTTGATACCCCAATAAGTAATCAAACCACCCATACAAATCACCGATCCCGTGGGAATTCCGGGATAAAAAGCTTCCAGCTACCTACATACCCTAAACTTTCGTTTTCATAATATATGTAAAATGTAATGAATGTATTAATTAAAATGAAACTTCTCAAACACTATTGATTAAGTAAAAGTTCTCACATCGAAAGGGCAATAAAACCTATTTGGTTACGACGCGCCGGGGTCATCGACTTGCCTCTGGAAGCTAAATTTTATTTCAGACAGGCTGAAGAAGTAAACGAACTTTCCCTTTCTAGATACAGGGTTGGATTTGGGGATGAAATGAGAGTTGAATGAAACTTCAAGTGGCACAAATATAACAATCTTATTTCATCTTGTATAACATTGTATAGCTAAAAGCGATCTTTTACAGACAACCTTTATTTTTTTTCTATTGCTTATTTTTCGCTAAATTTACTATGTTGATGAAATACCTATATTTAGTTAATTTCTTTCTTTTTTTTTTTAGCGTTGTAAAATTATCAAATAAGTCCTCCCACTCCGGGCAGGGTGGGAGGGACTGTCAGACTTTTACTGACTAAAATCCACGGTGTTCCTTCAATAACCCTTTACGTACCGGGGTCACGGTAATGGGATAAGTCATATTTAGTTAATTTAGTGTTGGTTTTTACGTCAATAATTAATGTCATTATTTTTTCCTACACTACCACATTAAGAATTCCTGTAAAGATAGTAAGTAGTATGTATGCAATAAATAATAAAAAAAAAAACATTTATTTTCTTACCTTATCATTTATGAGCAAGCCGACTACAATTATTCCTTTAAGATACCTACTACTATTCTTTTCTGCGACGCTTTAAGGCAGTATACAGTATTCTGGGTGAAAATTCTAGACTCCTAGTGACAAAAAATCCAGGGTGGGTTACTTTACTTGTCCATACGTTCCGGCGGCCGCCGCGATATCTCGTTAAGACTTTTACGCAATCCTGGCTCTGCTCTCACTTTATATTTTCCCCAGCCCTTAGATGCTTTGGTTTCCTAGGATAGCGGTGCCGTCAAATAGCGGCCGTTATACAGCGGTGAATGACGTCACTAGAACGTTGTCTATGTAAACAAAATTGCGCGGTTTCCTAGAGAGCGGTAACTGACACCGTAACGTCAAAAAGCGGTGCCGCCATTTGCATGACGGCCGTCTTGTCGGTTTCAGATGGTTTCGTAAACGTTTCCAAAGAGAATGTAATACACTAGCGATGAAGCAGACAGTGTGATAAAACGGCCGTGGAACTTTCCACATGTCGTCACCGTAAAGACGGCCGTCTTTTTGCGTCCGTAACATTACGGCCGCTATATGACGGCACCGCTTTCCTAGGAAAACAAAGCTTTAGTGTTAGATAATTTTAATTTCATATTCATTCGATTCATCGTTAGCTCCGATGCCATTAAAACAGATTAATTAGTCAGGACTGGTCAGCGGTCCCCAAAACTGGGTCTGCTCAGGTGACTAAGAACTTACCTACGTCAAGAAATGACTTCGTAACCACAACCAATTAATGTAATGTTCCAATAATGAACAGTTCGTGGAAGTTAAACAAATGTTTACCAAAGTAAAAAATATAGTCACATTTGTATATTTATTTACCATTTTATGTACATACACAAAGGTATTGTGGTGGTCTTAATGTCATAGTTATTCTTTACTCAAGCGTCATCATCCTAATGGTTAAGGTGTCAGCCTTGTGATCGAGAGGTCACGGGTTCGAACCCCACCTATTGCACTACTGCCGTGAACCCACTTCAGACACAAGCATATTTAGCTTAGTTAATGGGTTAGCTAGATTGCATGTAATGTGAAATCTACGGACATTGCTTTAAAAAAAAAAACCTTTGAGTGACATGGACAGTGTTGCATTAAAAATGCGCTTCGTATTGATTTACAGATACCTGCAATAAATACTCAAATTTTCAAAATAAAAACTTAAATATACTTAAACAAATAGTAGAAGTAGGTATTAGCAAAACGATAGTGCTTTGATGACACTTCTTTGAAGGTTTATCAAACAAACCTTCATCTCTTCATTGTAAATCATAAAAAGAATCCAATTCTGGTGATACAATTCCTCATAAAAATAGACGGTATCTGATCCACTGGGCGTTGTATTTGGCCATCTTTGATAGTCATGAAATTGAAGGAATACAGAGTTTTTAATCATTAGAAGACTCCCTTCGACTCCACCCAGAGCGAGTGAAAGCAGACTTTACCAACGAAGAAAAAATGGGGGTATAAAAAAAAAAACAAACAAAATAGGTATTATACTTATATTTTAAATCCCAGCCAAAGTAAAATCATAAACCTAACAATTTATTTTAAATCCCAGCAAAAGTAAAACCATAAAACCCAAATTAGTTGTCGTAGAGGTCGATAGCGGTTGCAATTATATTACCAATAAAATTTTAAATGTTTCTTTATTTTGGCCTATAATATTCGCCTGGCTGGGATATTCCCCCTCCTATCTATGGGCCGTAATCCACCACTGGCTCAGTGCGAGTTGGTGTATGTTCCATATCATCGGATTTTTTGGATAATTATACCAATTTCTCACAATGCGCTACTTCACTATTTTGAGAACAGTGGTGATTATGAAAATCATACAAATTAATTTGCCTGTCTGGATTCGAACTAGACCAGTAGGCACTGCTCAAATAGTTTTTGATAATAAAATAAAATAAAATCTTACTCATGATGGCGAACTAACTAGGTAAAAAGGTATAGAATTTGATGTGGGAGAGATGCTTGTTTTTTACTTACGATAAACACACGTTTGACCACTCTCTCATCTAATGGTAAGCGATGATGTGGTCAAACTTAAAGCACGCTTACCTAGAAGAAACCCATTCACTCTTGGCTTGACTTAATGACCCACAGGTTACAGCTACCAGTAAACATATACTCTGATTCTGACTGAGCTCTTCGCACGATGAAAATATTCCTAAAACGTTTATAAAACCTTAACATACAAAAGAACCATATTATTATAAAAACTAAACCGGCCTCCCAAATCCTCTCCCCACCCAAGGCCCAAACAGCATCCTAATCGATCGTTCGTTGACCTCTGAGCTGTCTGTCCTAAGCAATAATATATATTTTATGTACTCTGTTTATATATAAGGTCCCTGAACTTGATGCGTTAGTTGCACTTTATTGCATGACCGTCAAATAAGTCAATAGTTGTTGGTTTAAAGTAAACAAATTGTGTGTGTTAAAGTTATTTTAATATGGTTTGAATAGGGAGAATATTTTTAAATTTTTGCAATCTGGATATATTGAAAAATAATAATTTCGAATGAGTTTTCAACGGGGACTAGCTAAGTACGCATAAACACAGGTGCACTGTCTATTTGTTTGCTCTCATGGTCCGATGGGATGGCAATCTGACTTATCCAGGAAAAGATTAGCTGAAGGACTAAGGATATTACGTTCTTCCCGTGGCACGGGGATATATCACATCACCAACTTTCGGACTGCTTAGTCCAAAGCAAAACCTTCCTGCCAGCCTTGCCTTTTTCCGTTTGGCTTTCTTCCGTTCTCCCGTCTGTTTTATATAACTTGAATCCATCACCTTCGATTTAAATAACGACTTAGTGCAGATTAATTTTTTCACTTAAGAATTCATTTGTAAGTATTAAAAATAATTAAATGCAATGGAACATGAATTAGTCCTGAAGATGAAAAAGAGTCTATTGTTCCAAAAATTTTCAAAAATATACCGAATTCTAATTTAAATGACAACTTTCCTCCTATCGAAGCACTGAATCATATATTTATATAATGTACTTAAATTCCAAAAGAGCGTTATAGACATTGTACACTGAGATAGTGCACGTACAAAGGGCTGCGCTGTACATTTCCAAGAATAGGCTCCTAACAGGAAAACCCGCCGGAATATTCCTCGCTAATTCATCAGATCAGATTCCAGATTTACAGATGCTTATAATTCTACTAGACGAGGGTCTACTATATTTGGATCTTGATCTTCTCTGAATTCGCCAATTCATTGAATTGCTCTCATTATTGCTGCAAGAAAATAATTCGTATTTTATTATTGCGAATGAACCCGCTCTTGACCTCGACAATGCCTTCAATTCTTTTGAAAATTATTATATTCCTTTTGCGCAGTACTGAGACTTAACATTAGGCATTCGGTATTTTTTACAAAGGCTGAAATGTTCCTACTGCTGGCGTGTGTACCCATAACCGCTTTTTGTTTTTGGTATTACTCCATATAATAATCTATAATCCGAACCTATTTTGGTTCCGCATTAGAAAGTTTATTTACAGAGCCCTTATACTAAACCTCTGTTGTCCATCCGTTTGTCAGACACTGGGGTGTCATTATCTAAATCCCAAAATCCCAAAAACCGAGTGCCTGTAGAAATTAAATAAAACCCTTCGATAACATAAAAAGAATGACCGTCTAATACAAGCAGTGAGATATCAAACGCCTTTAAATAAGTGGAGGTAACAGACGTTATGGTGCTAAACAACTAACAAAGAATAACCCGTGATTGTCGCCTCCCGGTCGCACGAAACCAAATCATTTTATTTTTATAGCCGAAGCGATGCAAATATAACGCGTGGTGAAGACGCAAGAAGTGATCAGAGTTGGCTTTTAACGGGTCAGTATTTGATCCGGTAAGAGACTGTGTTTTAATGTGTTACTGTTAATATAAAGCGGAAAAGTTTGTTTGTTTGTTTCAACGCGCTAAACTTCGTAAGTACACGATGGATTTTCATGAAATTTGGTATGGAAGTGTTTTTACTCGACTCTAAAATAAAGTCGTTATGTTTTTATCGTTATACAGACGACGGAAGCGAAGCCACGCGCGATTGCCAGTTTATGTATATACAAGTGGTCTTCCAGCGGTATTAACCACTGGAAGACGATTTTTATTTTGATTGACTTGTTGTTGACCATAGTGTCAATTGTTTCGAATGCATTATTATAACAAACTAGCTGACCCGGCACGACTTCGTTCGCGTGGTGTCCTACCCCTACCCAACCGATACCACTACCCCTATCCTACCGATACCATACCCATACCTTACTCTACCCTTACCATACCCAAACCCTACACTACCCCTACCCTACCAATACCCTACCCCTACCCTACCCTACCGTACCGTACCCTACCCTACCCCTACCCTTGAGACCTTTCCTACTTCTTTTTTAATTCATAAGAACCTTCTCCTGACAAAACCAAACACAACAAAAAAATAATCAGCCAAATCGGTCCAGCCGTTTTCGTGTGTTGCGCTTAGCAACATATTTAGCGATTCATTTTTATTATATAGATGTTTTCATTCTATTCTTCTTTTCCATAGTATTGTATAATATCTGTATCAATTTCGCCAAATTTCATGCTCCTCAGTCACACATATTTTCGTAACAAAGGATAAGAAACTCCACGGTAACTCTTCAAAACATAATTGATTGTCACAACGTTTCCAAAATACAGTTTCAATAGGTACGAGAGGATAATATAGACTAATGTTCATAGTACAATGTCATTAATAATGAAAAACGAATCTAGGAATGTTCTTGCATTCACATAAAGGATATTAAAAGAACTTAAATAACTTTGACAAATGACGGAGGGAAACTAAACCAATGATCATTATCCCAGTCCCAATTTAGCATGACTGGTGACGTCAAAAGGATTGTCTGCAGTATAAACTTTTAATTAAATGCTAATACTAGAATCACACTGGATATCCCAAACAAAGCGTATCAAACGCCCGCCTGCCATATCTATAGCAGAATAAGTCTATAGCTGCTGGATCAACGGCCGTGCGCCCTTGCCTCCGCCGTCTCTTATGTAAAGCCAATGCACAGGGTTCGTGCACGTTACACGCATCACGCTGGCCGTGACGTGTCAGTTTAGCATCCAAATAGTAACCGTGATTAAATAAGAGCAGCTACACAGGTTGGGAGTGACTTGGTGATTCTTCCCCCGAAAGAAAATGGGTCTAGGTTAAGCAACGTTGATCGCACTCTGTTCACGGACAGGTGACCATCTCACTCTATCGAGATTCTTTTGCAGGTTGCGAAGTAATAAGTCGTCGGTTCCTCTTGTCGTTTGTAAATCTTTGACAGTCATTATGGGTAGTCAAAAGGTCAGACACCAGCCTTGCTAAGAGTATTTATTGTGTTATCCAGTTACTGGGTTTGTGGAGGTCAGACAGGCTGTCATTTCTTGTTAAAATATGGGTAAGACTGGAACAGATCCCAACGGAATAATTAGGAATAGAGTAAACAGATAAATACTATCGTATATTAAAGTCTTAATGGGCTAACGCTTAAAAGATAAAAGCTCAGTTCTAAAGAAATAAATATTTATGTATTTTGTAATAATTCATAATAATGTCCTTATAATATAGATTTAAAAGTGGTATACGAAAAACGATTATATTAGATACTAGTACTAACCTGTGGGTAGCACCACATTATACGACGTGTAATTTAAAGGGTATGTACATACCAAGTGCATGGCTTCTTTGGATGATAACAAACGATATGGCAAGGGTTTTGTAATACTAAGTCTACGTGTGTAGAACTTATTACAAATTCCAATACACTGATACCAGAGACCGAATTTTTCAAATTAAGAAGAACGAAAAGAATTATCGTGTTATTGGCAAGTGACGTCGAAAGTTATTGACCCTCGTAGTGCTGTGACACGTTTGTTATGATTGGTATTCAAGAAATATATGAAACCAATAATTTGGTATCAATTCTTTGAGTCAGTTATTTTGTGCTAAAACTGTGCATAGAGACTCCATATCAGATGTTGTCGTCAGCCCTTTTGGATAGATATGGGGTTTCCGTTACACGTTGTATATAAAAATTCTATTTAGCCTTTTCCTAAATTTGTTGGAGCTGTTATTTATTAGAATACTAAAAAGATTATCCCATAAGTAGGCTTAGAAAAAGGCCAAATCTCCACCTATTTATTCTTTGTTTCCTAATATAAGTTGTGTGATGATCCTAACTACATACTTCCATCGTGTAACAGTGGAAACCCCCACTAATTCTCCTTTATCTGCATTCGTCAGTTCATTGATTTTATCTCATTACTGATGCAAACAAATAATGCGTAATTCTTTTGAACATTAAACCTTTTGCGCAGCTCTTACACGTATTGTTAGTAAATTATGGAATGTTCCTACATACTGCTGACTGTGTACATTATAAGGCTTACCCAGACACCCTTACTTAATAAATTTTCGTCGAATCATTGAACTCCTTAAAGCTCTAAGTTGAGTTATACGACACCTGAAAATGCTTGCACCGTCTGGAAAAGTCCACACAAATCTATATGGTTCTTTTCTCAAAAGATACTTATCTGCATAATGTCCATAATCTTTAGTGAATTTGTGAACTATGTACGTTGTTTTATTAGATATAAATTATATGATTATCTGGGAAATATTAGTACTTTGTGCGGCCTAACCAAAAGCCCTTACCTAGATATTTTTCGTCAAATCATTGAACTCTTTAAAGTTATAAGTTGAGCTACACAATACCACACAAATACTTGCACTGTCTGGAGGTCCAAAGATTACCTGAAAACATTAACCTACATAGTTACCTAATGAATTGACCAGTATGGATTGTATGGTGTTCTAAAATATCTGGACTTAGAAATTATTTGAAATCAGTAAGAGAAAACATGCCCCAATGTACGAAAAAAAATTACGTGTTAAAGTTTTATTTAATAATCAATAAGCATAATAAATATAATTTATCAAATATGTCTAACGCCAGAGCAGCTATTCAAATAATGACATCACGAGTCGATTAGATTCAATGAATTGAATCATTAGTAATTTAGACATTAGACAGCAAATGTTACGTGATTCTAGGAGTCACATTTGCATACAACATGCTAGGTCATTTGCCTGAAAACGAGTAAGTAAATATGAACGTTTGTTTTGGAAATTAGTCACTATTGCAGTCATACAACAAAACATGACATCACGCCTATTCTTCTCAAATAGTAAAGCAGTTGAAGTAGTTGCGGGAATGCTCTAAGGCGGCCCCGGAACTTAAGGGCAGCTGAAGGAACAGGGGGTTTTTAGTCAGTAGAAGTCTGACACTCCCTTCCACTCCATCTAGAGGGGGAGAAGACATTCGATGATTTTACCACCCGGAGAAAAGAGCATGCTAGTGAACGTTGCATGTCTTTTGAATTTACAGTCTACACAAATTTTAATAATAATTTTAGTAATTTTCTTCAGACACGTCTTAACATGTCTGAAGAAAATTACACATATTAATATGCCTGCCACCATTTCTCGTGCTCGTATACATGGTTATCTATAATAATATTATACATAAAGTGGAAAGGTTTGTTTGTTTGTTTTATCTTAGAAATTATCGGCTCAATTTGGATCTACGACGAGTTGCAAGTCTATCGGTTTTCTATCGGTTACATTTCGGGGAGTGTGCGATGGGATTACACAGTCTAATTCCGCCAAGCCCGTTCCATCATCGGACTACGAGACAAATGACGAAGCGCGATCGTTACATGTGCGTCAAAATGTTTACGAAATATCTTATAAAAAAGCGTATTGGTGAGAGCTATCCATTTTTCTATATTTTCGCGAAGAGCCACTGACTTATTGGTACTTAATGGTTAGGGGTAAGTTTATTGACCCCAGGGCAAAGTCCTTTGTAGTTACGAGCCGCCATTTTTCACGCAAATCATTTGGAAACAGTAATATTGTGACTGTTTTTGAAAGACATCTTCTATTGTGATTTATCGAAAAGGTTTCCTGATATCTGAGTACATTACACTAGCGGCCTGCCTCTGCTTTGCATAGGTGAATATTATTTACACACAGGTTATGGGGTAATATGTTTATTATACACATATACAGGGTATATGTTTAAATACTTTACAGGAAAAACACAAACGTACTGTGACGTAAATCCTCCCCGACCTTTGCTAAACGAGCCAGCCCGCGATGCTGAGCCAGTAGCAATAAATAACCCCCTTAATAATAATATGACCCAGCCTGACCCTTAGCTGCCCTCCACCAACGACCCCGCTATGCCGAGGCCCGTACTCCACAGGAAGTGCCCTTAGCGTGCGGTCGTTTAAATGTAAATATTGGTTTGTAAGCCCTGGCTGGGGGTCTTTAAATTTAGAGGTCACCACAGGATCGTCCGGTTAAGTAGTAACCAGCCTTAGTGTGCTGAACTACGAGTGGCCCTATCACAAAAAAAATAAAAACAAACGTACTTCAAAGTCAACTCAAAATGTTTTTCTTTATAACTCATCCATCACAAACACGTACACAGAAAAGTTTGTTTGTTTGAAAGCGTTAATCTTCGAAAGTACTGGGTAGACTGAAATTAAATTAGGTATGGGAGTAGCTTAAAGCTTGAGGAAGTATATGGGCTTTTTACTCGACTTCAAAAAAGGAGGGTTATGTTTTTATCGAAATAGATTACATGGGAGCGCAATCTCACGCGACTGCTAGTTTTATTATATAATACACAGCTCGAGGTTACCCCAGAAAGTTGTAAATTACTAGCTTTTGCCCACGACTTCGTTCGCGAGTGGGTCTTCCCCCGTAAATCCCGATTCCTTGAGAATTTCGGGTGTATTCCAGGATATCAACTATCTACTTACCAATTAATTATAATTTTCCCGATAGCTATAACCTAGGAGTCTTTAAGTCAAGAGTGAATATGTTATTTTTAGGTAAGCGTGCTCAATCTTTGACCACATCATCACTTACCACCAGGTGAGGTGGTGGTCAAACGCGAACCTATTTTTAATAAAAAAAATATTTACATCCGTTCAGTAGTTTTTGTGTGAAAGACTAACAAACATCCAAACATCTATACATCCATCCTCACCAACTTTCCCATTTATAATATTATTGGTAAGATACTTGTATTTGAGCTTCCACACTATTTCCTTTAATGTGACTACTATTTAGTACCTACTTCATAATTATTTAGTAAGACTTGGTGCCTACTTTGATGGTGTTCGTAAAATTGTTCAAGCTGCTTTATGTAATAATAATATTCCACAACTTTCACACAACGCCATCTAGTCCCAAACTAAGCAGAGCTTGTGGTATGAGTACTAGACAACTGATAAACTTACATATATATTTATAAATACATACATATTATAGATAAATTACACCCAGACAAAGAACAAATGATCGTGCTCATCACACAAACATTTGTCCTAGGTGGGAATCGAACCCACGACCTTGCGCACAGCAGTCAGGGCCACTGACCACTATACCTATATTTGAGGTACGTAATAACTGACAAATAATGTTATCTTTATCTTAACCATTTTCCAGCCATGTTGAGTCCAGCATCCAGTCTAACCAGATACAGCAAAGTATTAGTGTTTTACATGGAGCCTTTTTGATCTCCACTCCCCAGTAACTGGGTAACAGGGTACTGCTTGGTAACATCAGTGTCAGAAAAAAAAAATGTTAGACATTAATCAAAGGGACTAGCAACAATGAAATTTACACGACCTATTAAGTCATTCAATAATTATGCTCCAATTCAAAAATCTTGGTAATGATGGGCACGCGTTTTATCACTATCTTACCTAAAGGTAAACGATGACTTAAAAATACCCTATTCACATATTTTCCGTATTCACAGAATATTGAGCTAATGACAATGCAAAAAGGCAATGAATTATTACGCAAATTAAAGCTTAATGGAATTAGTAATTAATGAAGAGTTAGATACAAAACTGGACCGATATGAACAGAAATCTTCCTGTCTGCAGTTTCCTCTGAACAAATTCACTAGAATTTATTAATAAAGGTTTATTCCCTATTCTCGCACAGCGGATACCATGGTTCGCTTGTTGAGGATAAATTATTATCAAAATACTATATAAATTAATTGGAATAATTATCAACGAAAATACTCTTCATTTAATAACTAATCAAAATGCATACCCATTGCTTTACATACAATAATACAGACGCCTACATATTAAAAATAAAGAAGGTAAATAAGATTACATATTATTTTTACGTTATATTTTCATACAAAGTATTTATTAATATACGCACAATCCACAGTTACAAAAAGCACTTCATAAACACACACATACACTCATTTATACGACACAGGGTACAGGATACTGGTGTGATTGTGTGTGTGTGATTAACATAGATCACCGTACATTTTCCCTGAAATCTATACATGTGTGTGTATATCTGTACACTGTAAACGTATAAAATCAACCGTGTAAAGTTTGTTTACAACCAGATTGAAGTATAGATAGAAATATGCCAACAATTTTAAAAACTTTTAATACTGTAATGAAAGTAGAAATCTATACAAAGTTATACATGTGTGTGTTCAGACTGCAGTTGAACGGACTGGGCGTCTTTGTTGATATGTGTGAGTGCACCCTTCTCGTCTCGACAGTTTTATATTTGCGTTTGTGAAACAGCAAACCCCACTTTAACTTCGAGGTTTTAAGATTCATAATCCAGTGGTTCTAATTTTGGGCACTGTAAATGTATCTTGGGGAATTTATTTTGAATCACATAGTGGTTATGCAGTGTATGCATGCAGGGTGTGTAGATGTGTGTGTTCACCTTGAAAAGCGCCAGTTCTTTGTGCAATGGGTTATTCGGTTAATGGCACCAAGCAAGTCAATGGCGCGGATGCTTTGTTTGTACCGTCAGCAGATACGTGGAGACATAACTATTATTGTTTTTCTTGTTATGCTACGTATTATTATTATGAATAATCTTAAGAAAAAAAAAAAAGGATTAAGACGCGCCGGCGTTTGCCTGCAATATTTTTTTTTAAATCTGGTTCAAGCTTTTCCACAGCTGGGCAATGACTTTCCTTATATTTTTTCAGGATTTTGTCTCCTGCGACAACCAGTACAATATTTTTTCAGGTGTTGGAAATCCTCATGGTTTTCCTCTGCTATGGGAACAAGTCAGGTAGCGATATGTCAGTCTCATTATCATCTCAGTCTATAACGTTCCTGCTGGGACCTAGGCATCCTCGATATGAGAGGGAATGGGCCCAAGTACTGGCCACCTCGATTATGACGAGGCTGGTGGCTCAGAAAGCTATCCAGTCTTTTCACCACCATGATCTATTAGAAATCTGACAGTCTCTCGAACGTTTTTTTCCCTGGTTGGGAAAATCATTGAATGACTTCTCCCGCTCTGGGCAAAGCGTAAGGGAGTGTCAGACTTCTACTGATTACAAACCCACCCTGGCCGCGGTATCTCATTAGAACATTACTGCAACTTCGGCAGGCAATGGCCTTATGGGGCCCCGTCACTAGCGCTGACAGCTCTTTGAGGCGCGCGTGGTCCTCGGGCCTGGTCCTTACCGGATGGTGAGCTACCCCTGCTCGCCGTCCGCTAGCCCGCGCCTACGGTGTCCGGAGATCGGCTCGCGATCCCTGACGCCCGGGGCGTCTTCCGCGGCGGCTGGGGCGTGAGGAAGAGAGATGTCCCTCTCTCGTACGTTCGGCCTCCTCCTTCGCTAGCATGACTGCTTCGCAGAAGGAGGCGACTGCATCCCATTCTCTCTCACTTCGCACCATGGTCTGAACTATGTGTGACACAGTCTCTCGATCTACACCGTCACTACCTTGTATAGTGCTGATAGTCATCGTTATAGTGTCGCGAGTGACAACCTCGTACCAGCTCTAATTGAACGCATTCCGAAGCCAAATTGCATTACTGACATTATGTTACCGCATATGCTTCCATTTTGACGTTTCATTTCATTACACACTTTATAATATTGTCAAACAGATCAATTTTTAAACATATGGCTCAATAGATATGGAGTCTCTTCGATTGTGAATGACATTGGTTTTATAAGCTATACAATCAAGGAGCAAGAAATCTAGCCACCGCTTTCTGGACTAAACTTGGTAATTGCCTAACCTATACGCGACTCCAATTAATATTTTTTTGAAAATATTGCATTGCTTATGAGATTTCATTTAAAATCAGGATTAAACCACATGATTTTTCACACTATTATCATTTATCTGCCTGCTAATTATGGGTAACCTTTCAGTCAAACCGACGCTGAGTACCACAAATTCTGATTACTCGTAACGACTTTTATTCATGAACAAATAGACAACCTCGACCTATGGCTTTACATACTTTTGTTAATTGTTCTTTTTTTTTTCTGAAAGAGAATCATCAATGTGGGTAGAATTCACATTACTAGCCATCTTGTTAACCCTTACAACTAAGCTAGTGCTTCTGTCTGGAGTGTGTTCACGGCATTCGTTTCATGGGTGGGGTTCGAAACTGCGACTTCTCAATCACAAGTCCAAAAGTATTTCAATTTCCACGGCCTGTCCTTGGCAAACTTGTCTAACCTTGAATATCAAGCCGTACGGCTGTTTTTGTTTAAGTCATTATATTTAACGCCATGTTAATATTTTATTTTATGTAAACTTAATAAAATGTTGGTCGATCCCAACTACGCAGAACCTTTTTCGTCAAATCAAATATTATTGTATGTGCGCAAATTAATTTTCTTCATTAAGACCAGGCACTCTAAAATCATTTTCACGCAAGCTCCGCCCCCATGCAACCCCGGTTAGCCCGTTGTGTGCTAAACGCTAACGCAGCAGTAATAAAGTTGAATATCATGTGCGCTCTTTCACCATGTTTGGATTCGAATCTAAATGTCGTAAGTCTCAATTCTTATTTCGTTTATAACTAAAGTAATAATTGATCTATAGAATAAATATCTTATATTTGGATAATAAACTATATTTTCTTACTGTCAATACTAATTTTAGACATAAAAGCCGAGTAATCTTGATTAAATTTTGAATAATCTTTAAAAACGACATGATTATCGATTAAAAATGATTCGAGCGAAAATGTTCCAATTACGTAACTGGACTTAGAAATGTAAAGAAAAAGATCCAATAAATCATATACTAAAGTTCCATTTTGATTGTATGCGTGATTGTTTCAGAATATTAATGCAAAGTTACATACAATTTAAGGAGCCTCCTCTTAACTTTACCTAATAATAATTCACTCTATCACTTTTCCACTGCTGGGACACAGGCCTCCTCTCAATGAGAGGGAATGGGCCGTAATCCACCACGTGGGCCCAGTGCGGCTTGGTGGATATCGCATGTCTTTGATTTTTTAGTTCTAGGACATTTTAGTTCTAGGATTTTTTTAGTTCTAGGACATTTTTAGTTCTACGACATTTTTAGTTTTAGGACATTTTTACGACAGTCTCCTCGGGATGTTTTCCTTCGCTGGTTTGAGGGCAGTAGTGCTGATATAAATTACACAAACTAATATGCCTGAATAGGCTCAAACCCCGGACCTGAAACTCGCAAGTCGAGCCCATAACTACTGGATCACCAGTGTTCTAATGTAGGTAAAGTTAATAATAATTATAAAGTTATATTATTACCAGCAGTCGCGCGGTGCTTTGCTCACGTGGACTTTATCAGATGAAACATAACCCCCTTCTATTCCAGTCAAGTGAAAAGCAGCTTATAACCTTCCATAACCTTCAAGCTTATTTCATACCAAATTTCATTTAAATCCACCCAGGACTTTCGAAGATTAGCGTGTTCAAATAAACAAAAGCAAACACTTGCTAGCATCTCTTGTTGGGGAAGTACCTTTCAAGTAGATTTAAATTTAAATAATTCAGTTTGTGGTTTATGTAATGGAAATAATTCAAAACCGCAGGATACATAATATATTTTGTTCTTAAAATAACATTCAGAACAATCATAACCCAGAAAGCGTTATCTATGTACCTGCCTCCTGGCTTTGGGATTTTCTCTAAAATGTTGGGAAACCCCGAGTACAGTTTTCCACTAATTTATTTATACAATTTTGAACAATTTGTGTTAAAATAACCTAAAAATAAATTAAATACAGGAAAAAGAGCAGATAGGTGCTGAAGTTTCAGCAGAGTTGCGACATGTAGATAGAGTGTGCACTGTGAATAAATAGTAATTACGTAAATTCCATTTTTGGATGAGGTAAATTCTCAAATTTGGTCTATTATATATATTATACAAACCAACACTGGGCCCACGTAATGGATGACGGTTCATTAGATCTTCTAGAAAACAGAACGATATAAACAACATAATTAGCCAATTATGTTAATGTTTTATATATGAGATAAACAGTAATCATAGTATATGCGATTTATCATTGATATGAAGAAGAACAAGAATCATAGTATTTAAAATGGGTGCGTCTCATATCATATAAAGTTATTTGGTATATTTTCATTTCAATAAGGTTCTCAAGATATAATAAACGTGAGTTATACCAACTGTTGATATAATTGCTTTAGATATAAAATTTATATACTCTAAAACTTATTTTTTTTTTGGGCAAAGAACGACCCAGCCTTCTGATCACGCAAAATGTCGATCTATCGGCAAGTCGATCGAAACCCGTGACAAAAATACTAAACAGCCAGACTGTAATATATTTTTTTCAGTAAATTCTATACAAACAGCATTTTCTCAGAAATGCTTGAATGAAAACGAGAAAAATAAGGATTTTGTAAGGATTCATTGTTCTTCAGAAAAAAAAAATATTTTTGCTGAAATATTTCAGTACATGTGACAGTCGGTACAGGTATCAGAAGTCAGAAAATCTCTCACTGGTCTGGCCAAAGGGTATTGTGTTATCTAATTACTGGGTTGTGTAGTGGGTCAGACAGGTGGTTGTTCCATTTAAAACATTAATACTGCATCTAGTTAGACAAAAAGCCGACCCGAAAATAATTTGATGATTTCAGCTATGTTATTCTGTCCATTCAATCCACTTTGAGTTTATTGATTGGCATTCTAAAAACTCGGTTGTTAATTCGAATTTACACTAGCGCTACCTTTGCGAGCGTATCAGCGAGTTGAACTAAAGATTTTGACAGATAAAGTATGAGATGACGTGAGAAGTGGCATTCGGTAAGGTAATTCCTCCGTCACTTCGACGCTGTTTACAGAATCCAAAATCAAGGTCACTTTGAACCATAAGCGAAGTGACAGTGAATAGCTATGTGAGATGCGAGTTGTTGTTCGAATTTTACAGAATCGACGTACAATACCTACGTTGAAAAACGATGTCGAGAAACGGACTTCATGCTTTCATTATATATCCTGGTGATCTGCACTACAGGCTTACACCTATAACAGACAGTAAAAAAATTGTTGGGAACTGGTGCCCCACAATTTTTTGACTGTAAGTGTTACTTTAACTATCTTTGTATAAATGCTGGGCGGGAGCCCAGCCACAGTGGTAGACGCCCACGGCGTCGGACGTCGGCCGACGATCTCCGGCCACCGTAGGCGCGAGCATGCAGACAGCGAGTAAAGGGCAACTCGCTGACCGACCATGGACCATGCCCGGGTCGACGTCGCGTCGTGTTCCACGCGCGCCTCAAAGAGCGTCAGCAATATGACGAGGCCCCCCCGTAGAGGGCCGAAGCCTGCCGGGGTCTTGGGACTCATCCCGTTACCGTGGCCCCGGTACGTAAAGGGCTATTGAAGGAACACCCACACCGTGGATTTTAGTCAGTAAAAGTCTGACAGTCCCTCCCACCCTGCCCGGAGTGGTAGGACTTATTTGATAATTTTACCACGTTAAAAAAAAAAAAAAACTAGTTATATTTAATGACTCGATTTATTTATTTATTTGGAAAACGAACATCTATACGTTTTTTTTTTTCAATCTAATTATATAATAAAAAATACAATTTAAAAGACAGGTGAAATACATATATGCATAAATAAAAATAGTTAGAATGAATAAAAGCATCAAAAAAAACACCACCCTCAACAAAAAATATATAATCTCAACATGATTTCTTTGCTATCAGTACCGTAGTCTCAAAATACCGGGGCAGCACACACGCGCGCGTTGTATGCGTACGCGCAAGTTGAGGTAGGACCACATCGGTGGCGTGTTACAGCGGATAAAGTGTTAATATAACGTTCCAGGGTTAATAACGAGCGGTTAAGATATTTTTTGGTTATATACTTTTTTACAAGGTTGGTTCTTATGATGCTGGGGATAAATACATATCTATATAATTCTATGTTGCTTTTTTATTTTTGATAGGTTTGACCACAATCTCACCTGATGTTAAGCGGTGATGTGGTAGATGATGAAGCACGCTTGCCTAGAAATAAGCTATTCACTCTTGACTTGAAAACTCCCAGGTTATCGCTATCAGGAAACACAGACTCCGGTAGAGAATTCCACTCCTTAGCTGTACGCACAATGAAACTATTCTCAAAACGTTTTGTGTGTATGGATGGGATGTCCACCATGTACTTAACGATGGTGCATCGCCGCTTGTCTTATAGTCCGATGAGGCTTGGTGGAATTAGGTTTGTTAAATTCAACTATTTTTTATTTTTAACTACTATTGTTTGTGTTTTTTGCGCATATGTATTATTGGCATAACAAAGTAACCTATTGCCATAGGGAACAAACTTGCTCCTGTAATACAGTAAATACTAGCACAAGAGTCAGGGAATTTGGTCTAGTGGTCAGTGGCCCTGACTGCTATGCTCAAGGTCGTGGGTTCGATTCCCACCCAGGACAAATGTTTGTGTGATGAGCACGATCATATTTTGTTCTTTGTCTGGGTGTAAATTATCTATAATATGTATGTATTTAGAAATATATATGTATGTTTATCAGTTGTCTAGTACTCATAGCACAAGCTCTGCTTAGTTTGGGACTAGATGGCGTTGTGTGAAAGTTGTGGAATATTATATTATTATATTATATTATATTCTTGAATGTATTACAAAACTGTCAATAAATGTTTATGATTAAAGGGTTTTTTGTTGATGATGACAGGCTCGCGTTTGACCACTATCTCACCTGATGGTAAGCGATGATGTGGTCGAAGATGAAGCACGCTTACCTAGAAGTAACCAAACATTTATATATTCACTCTTGACTTAAAAACGCGTAGGTTATAGCTATCAGGAAATAGACTCTGGCAGGGAATTTTGTTGATATCAGTCAGAGGTACATTTCGGTAATTGAATTATGATATTGTAAAGTAACTTTACGTAGAAAAACTCATTGTCACATTGACAATTAAAAAGACTTGTTGTAGTAAAATAAGGTCTTATAGAAATGTTTTAACGAGATATTGCGGCCCCGGAATGCAAGAGCGAATGAAAGAACAGGGTGAGTCTTTTGTCAGTCAAAGTTTAACCTCTTTTCCAATTCACTCAGAGCGTGAGAAGAAGCCTAAAGATCTCCCCGCCCCTACAAAAAATGTCTAAGTGCTATAACATTACAACTTCTTCTTTGGCTAAGTCATCTGAGAACAAAAATGATTATAATAATAATACATAACCACAACGGGCTACTGAGCATAATTATAGCGTCGAATTAAATTATGTTTAGATTTATTAGAATAAATTTTATTTCAAGACTTTCAAAATTTAAGTATTGTTAAAAAAAATTGTTGTCCAATTAAAAATAGATCGCATGTCGCCTGTGATACAGGTTTTAATTAACCTAGTACAGGTATTACCTACATTATTTCTAAGATTAACTTTGTATTTTTCGAATTTTACTTATTGAATAAATATATTATTATTAATATGTATATTATACTAGTACTCATTCGGGGCTTCGCTCCCGTGGATTCTATCATGGTAAAAACATAACTCTCCTTTTTTTCAGTCGCGTACAAAGTAACCTATGACCTTCCTCAAGCTTCAAGCTACTTCCATACCAAATTGCATCCAAATCCACCCAGTACTTTCGAAGATTAGCGCGTTCAAGCAAACAAACAAACAAACTTTTCCGCTTTATAATATTAGTATAGATTATAATTTTCTTTCTTCAATCTTGTTGGCCACAACAATGATATGAAATAAAAGCTAAATAAACATTTAAAACTATACAATAACATGATAGTTTCAAGTTTTGAATTAATTTTGTGATGCAAAATAAAAAGAATAAAAAAAAATACAACTGTGACACAGAAAGTGCGAAAAGCCTTTGATCCCGGCTGCCATTTGTGACAATCCTTATGGGCCAAGGGGTATCATGTAATCCAGTTATTGGGTTGTAGAGATCAAATACACGGTCGCATAATGTAAAATATGTACTTTCCGTGGGTGCTTTTACAAACACATTCACATTTCAAAACAAGCCATGCAAATATTTTTATTCCGAGTGGGAATCGAACCCACGCTCCTAATCAACTAATCACTCAACTACCACGCCGCTTGTATAAATATTTTAACGGTATATCTAAATATATATAACTCAAAGGTGACTGACTGACTGACTGACATAGTGATCTATCAACGCACAGCCCAAACCACTGGACGGATCGGGCTGAAATTTGGCATGCAGGTAGATGTTATGACGTAGGCATCCGCTAAGAAAGGATTTTGCGAAATTCCCATGGGATCGGGATTTACACGGGAAAAACATCCCACGCGGGCGAAGCCGCTGGCACAAGCTAGTTTTAAATATGTTGTCAAAAAATGTACTCTTCTGTTCATCTACTTTAGTTCACTTGACTTGAAAAAAGACAGTATCTATACTAATATTATAAAGCGGAAAAGTTTGTTAGTTTGTTTGTTTGTTTGTTTGTTTGTTTGTTTGTTTGTTTGTTTGTTTGTTTGCTTGAACGCGCTAATCTTCGAAAGTACTGGGTGGATTTGGATGAAATTTGGTATGGAAGTAGCTTGAAGCTTGAGGAAGGTTATAGGCTACTTTTTACCCGACTGCAAAAAAGGAGAGTTATGTTTTTACCGTGATAGAATCCACGGGAGCGAAGCCCCGCGTGAGTACTAGTGTAAAGTAAAATCATAATATAATCAGTCTGTAACGTTTCCAATGCTGGGACACAGGCTTATTCTCTATGAGATGGAATAGGCCGTGATCAACCACGCGGGTGAAGTGCGGGTTAGTGGATGTCGCATATTTTAGGAGTGTTCTAGAACATACTAGTTTCCCCGCGATGTTCTTTTTGAATTACAGTACTGTAACTAAAACAGAATCAATATTTGAAGTGTACTACAGTGATACGAAAGAGCGGAGCCTTCTAATACAGGCATTGTTTGCTTAACTGGAGGCTCCGAACACGTTGAAATGTGATGTCATTTTTATTTGTCACAATAAACTATTTTGTAAACTATTTTTGTATTTTGTATTTCTTTTTTTAGAAAGATAACTAGCAATGTGGGTAGAATCCAGATTACTAGCGATCTTGTTAACCTCTCCAACTAAGCTAAATATGCTTTTGTCTGGAGGTTCAGGGCAATAGTGTAATAGAATATAATAAAATAGAATTTTATATATTTCAGGCAACTTGGCCCAAACAAATCAAATATAATCTATTACAGTAAATATAAATAAACTAATACATACATCACTAAACCAAAACTTATACTAATGGGTGGGGTTCGAACCCGTGACCTCCCGATCACAACTCCGACACCTTATCCATTACGCTATTGACGCTTCTAAACTTTGTAATAAGTGTATCTACCATTTCAATTGATTCAGAAGTTAAAAAAAACGTGTTACAAAGTATTAAGTTATGTATAAAGAACTGTACGAAAAGGAAATACAATCAAAGCCAGGTGCCAAAACCATTAAGATTTCTTTCAAAAATAACATTCTCCTTTCACCACCTACTTACTCAATTTTAATTTAAAGTAAAAAACCGCATAAAATACATTTTATTTTTCTACCAAATGTTTTTAACCTCTGCATACACTTCAGTGCAAAAATACGCAATTTCTCCGAATGTCGGAAATGTGCAGTGATTCGTCTAAATGTAAAGTGACCAAATCTAATGTATACAAATTTTATTACAATTATAATTTTACCATCGAATGAAAGTATTAATTATCATATGATTCAGGCTCTTCAGTAGTACATAGGTATTGTGCAGAAGGCGACAATCAAAATATCAGAAATGTATAAAATTGACAAAAACTATCAGGTAGTCATCGATTTTCTTGTGTATACTACCTCAAAATACGTTAGCTATTCGTAAAATATAGACACGTAATTTAGACACGTCCTTTGAGAAAGGTCCTCACGAAAATTCAGGATTCTGAGTGTTAAGTGATTAATTTACCAGATTTTTTTTACTGAAACTTATCCAATAGTATTTGCTAAATTTATTGATAAATAACATAGACTCGAGGGGATTGGCGCTGATAGCCGATAGCTGATATAGAGGCTTTTGCCTAGTTCGGCTTTAAGCTTTACATGAAGTATAAAATTATAACTTATTACTGAAATGGAAACTATTATTTAGTATTAGGCTTTAAAAAAACATGTTCATCGCACCAAATTGTGACGTTGTCTAAAAAAATAATAATAATATATCTGTATTGCACAAAAATCTTACAAGTTTCTTAAAGGTAGATTATTTATATATAATTTAATTTACACAAAAATACTGCAAAATTGGGTCTTCAATCCAATGATTATAAAATCCAATTTGGCCACCCTACTTGTAAATATAAGTTCACGGTCCGTTTGATGGCTGCGCCAGCGCATGTATTACTGTGAAAATATGACACGTGTCAATTAAAATGTGTTTTAGTGTACGGCGATGACCTTGCGAGGGCGTGCCCTGTAATATTTTTGGAAATTTTAATTTTACCATCTTTTTTACAAATTTTAATTTTTATTCCTAGACAATATGCTGCATAAACTTTATGAATTTATTATCTTACCTCTTTGAGCCATAGAACATAGATTTGAACACTTATGTTTTTAAATACAAATTCCTATAGAAAATTTGAATTAAGGATGTATTAATCAGTACTAGATGTAGTCACGAGTTTAGTCACTGATTAAACTGTAAAGAACTTTTACTTTTAACTGAGTTACAGTGAGTTTATATTGTGCATAAGGCTAAGGAGTGGAATTCCCTGCCAGAGTCTGTGTTTCCCGACAGCTACAACCTAGGAGTCTTTAAGTCAAGAGTGAATAGGTTACTTTTAGGTAAGCGTGCTCCATCTTCGACTACATCATCACTTAACATCAGGTGAGATAGTGGTCAAACGCGAACCAATTTTCAATAAAAAAAAGAACCACAGAATAGTGCAGAAAAGACTTTTTGGTTCCGATTTTCTTGTCTAACTCTCACGACTCAATTCTCAGACAGTCTTTACAATTCGGAAGGCCGAAGAATTCAAGTGTATTATGACGATGTACGGAGCATTTCTAAATAGTAACAGCAAAACGGGAAGATCTGCAAGGTAAAGCAACGCTTCCTGAGGTCAATTTATGGATCTTTATATATCGAGATTTTTCTGTGCCTCGCCATTGGCTATCATTTGGACATGTCTGACAGGCCTGTTGGTCTAGTGGTCAGTAGCCCTGACTGCTGTGCTTCAAGGTCGTGGGTTCGATTCCCACCCAGGACAAATGTTTGTGTGATGAGCACGATCATTTGTTCTTTGTCTGGGTGTAATTTTATCTATAATATGTATGTATTTAGAAATATATATGTATGTTTATCAGTTGTCTAGTACTCATAGCACAAGCTCTGCTTAGTTTGGGACTAGATGGCGTTGTGTGAAAGTTGTGGAATATATTATTATATAATTATGTTTGTAAATCGTTACGGGTAAGCAGAAGCCAGAAAATCTGGCAGTGGACTGGCCAAGGGTTATCGTGTTACCCAGTTACTGGGTTGTGGAGGTCAGATAGGCAGTCGCTTCATGTAAAATACTAGTACTCAGCTACATTTGATTAGACTGGAAGCCGACTCCAGCATAGTTGGCAAAATGGTAAGCAGATGGTATTTTTTTTTAAGGATGGAAAATCGTCCAATGACTGCCTCCCGGGTGCCTCTGGGTGAAGCGGGAGGGTGAGTCAGACTTTTATTGACTAAAACCCATCCGTGTTCCATCATATATCTTTCGTGTTCCGAGGCCGCGGTAACTCTTTCGAACAATTCCGCAACTCCGGCAGGCAACGGCCCTCTTGTGGGCCCCGACAACTTTGCTTACTCTTAGAGGCGTGCGTGGAACACGACGCACCGTCTACATGGGTCTGGTTTCAATCGGGCGGCGAGCTACCCATTGCTCGCAGCCCGCAGGCCCGCGCCTACGGTGGCTGGGAGTCACCCTGTGATTCCCGGCCCCCGGAGCGTCTCCTGCGGCGGCTGGGGCGCAAGGGCTGTGAGGGTCTTGAGACCTGCCTTTTCCTCGCGTGTCCCGCCACCTCCTAAGCAGATGGTATGAGGTGAGTATTTTTGCGACCTACACAAATGTCAGCTCTTATCGTTCGTCAAGTCGATGATGTTTTTGGTTGTTGTTATTAGAGTTAGAGCAGACTAACTGAAAAATACTTGCACTGTTTGGGCAGGTCCAATCAAATCAGAGCCGTTCTTTCTTCAAAAAATTACCTCACACATAAACAGGGATCTCATATAATTTAGCCAATAATAAAGCATCAAAAAATTCGTCCTCAACGCTGTCGGCTGGCAACGTACCTAAGATACTGGCGGCATTGCCTCGTTGTATGGCAATGCTTAGCCGTTGACCAAAGAAATAGCCAGCCCTTGGCTCGTTGACGAGCCTTTTCGATATTTAATATCGAAAAGGCTCGTTGACGCTTCCCGCGACCCAAGGGCTGGCTATTTCTTTGGTCAACGGCTAAGCATTGCCATACAACGAGGCAATGCCGCCAGTATCTTAGGTGCGTTGCCAGCCGACAGCGTTGAGGACGAATTTTTTGATGCTTTATTGTAGTTTGTATTTTAGTACATAATTTTGTATATTTGTTGTAATTAATTGTTTAAATATATCCATATGTCCCCCCTTATCAAAATCAGTTAAATAGGTACCTAGATTTATAAAAAAATAAAAATTTAGCCAATTGTTTGGACTTCAAAAGACTCCGACTTTTTAGTTTGTATTAATTTTTCTTCTCAGATTAGTCCAACTGGAAACACTGACTTTATCTAGTTTAAAACATTGTCATGTAAAAGTGTTATTTAATAAACAATTTGCAAAATAAATATCATTTATCCATTTAAACTAGCCTCCTCCTGTAGAAGTCAGACATAAAGGTAGTCCATTCAAGTAAAATACTGGAATTCAGCTACACCTGGACAGTCAGCTACAGCTGACAACTGAATGGAATGCAGGTGTTTCCTGATAGCTATAACCTGGGACTTATTAAGTCAAGAGTGAATAGGTTACTTCTAAGCAAGCGTGCTTCATCATCGACCACATCATCGCTTAACATGAGGTGAGATGGTGGTCAAACGTAACCATAACTACAATAAAAAAAGGTATTCATAAACAAAGACGTTAGAGCAAAGTCAATGCTCTAGACAGCATCATCACAAAACTAAAAGATTTACCTACTAAACTATATCCCTAAAGAATTATGCAAATATTTTTCAGACATGGAAACAAATATGTGTCTTCATAATCAAGTGTGTACTTTGGCACTTCAGTTGTAAGCTAACAAACTCATTTAAATAATGGAGATATACATTGTATTATGAGCTGCAAAAAAACACTCTTCAGGTTGTACTTTGTGCAATTGGCGACGGAGGAGTTCGTGGCTAAATAATAATAGCTGCAAAGATCGATCTGCAAGGTTAACCTCTCAAGGACCGCCATTATTTACGTCAACTATTAGTTGAGCCCCGCTGGCACACAAATTTGTTGCCAGCGGGGCTCAACTAATACTGGTTTACTGGCACGTTTTTGTGCCGTTGGGGCTATAGAGGTTAAGCAATGATTGCCTAGGTCGGCTTGTGGATGGGTGACTATCTTAACACACCGAGAGTCCTCCGTGCCTCGGAAAGCACGATGAACCCTCAAGTTTAGTGTCAACGGTACACCGTTTGTTCATAACGTCACGGCTCGTATTAGACGATTTATTTTACGTTCATGTTGCAAATAACACGATGTGGCTGTATCATTCAACTTATTGATTCATACTTGACCGGTTTTAGTAACCTTTTAAAGGGAACACCGCCAAAATAAACGAAAAAAAAAATGTTTACAAAATGCATCTGTGATTTTTGTTGTGACGCCGCAGAATTTTTTCGTTGTGTTATCAAATAGTTTTTATTACTTTTTACAGTGTCTAAGTGGAATAATTAGTGTTAACATTGCCTACACATTATTGTGTTATCGTGTGTCTTTTTTTCGTGTATATGTTTTTTCGTGTGTATGACTTCGAATGTGAGTGAAAATTATAAAAGTGAAAACATATCACGTCACTGCGAGATTAGGTCAGTTTGATTTGCTTATTGAATCATGTAAATAGTTAAATAAACTCATAACGAAGCCAGGAAGGTATAATATACAACGTGTAATTTAAAGGGTATATACATACCAAGTGCACGGCTTCTTTGGATGATAACAAACGATATAGCAAGGGTTTTGTAATCCTAAATCTACGTGTGTAGAACTTATTACAAATTCCAATACACTGATACCAGAGACCGAATTTTTCAAATTAAGTAGAACGAAAAGAATTATCGTGTTATTGGCAAGTGACGTGGGAAGTTATTGATTGATTGGTAGTGCTGTGACACGTTTGTTATGATTGGTATTCAAGAAATATATGAAACCAATAATTTGGTATCAATTCATTGAGTCAGTTATTTTGTGCTGAAACTGTGCATAGAGACTCCATACCAGATGTTGTCTTCAGCCCTTTTGGATAGATATGGGGTTTCCGTTACACGTTGTATACCATGATAATGGCCATAAATTGCCGATTTATCATTTTTTCTGAAGTCCTACCCAAAAATCAAAAAGTACATTCAACATGCGACACTTGAGGGGTTAAGGCTGTGTGGCTATTATTAATTAGCAAAGAGCTCTTCAGTTAGCTCGATCTTTTCAAGTATTAATCAAGGAACATATCTGACATTCCTATTGGTTACCCATTTACCCATCTACGGAACTACCTCGGCAAACATTGCTTAACCTCGAAGAATCGGAAGAGACCGAACCTCAACCCGTGAGGCTGTTATTATCTAGCCACGAGTTCGTCAACTATCTCAAACTTTGTAAGTCGTCATCAAGGAACATAGTTAACATTTATTTTAATTCCTATTTATGTGTTTGTTCAATGAAACAAACAAAGATAGTGTTATGTTTGCAAGTCCATCTGCCCGCAATCTCTATAATCTTTGTTACGAAAGAAAAATATGGAGCAAGGAGACAAAGTGTTGCTGTAATACTGTAATTTTAGGGCATACGGAATAGGGTGGACTAGGATACTTTTTCAATATATTTTTTGGCTGTAATTTAGTATTCATTTCCAACGTAATGAGGGTTTTCTGAAATACGTTAATCATGTGGCAGCACTAAGGCTCCAGGTCCGGGAACCTGTCAAACGCTTTTTTGACATCTGTCAAATTGACGTCAATGACGTGTTTACGTTTTCAAATAAGGAGACCTTTTAACTCAGTGGCGCCAACTGTTGAGAATTTTTCAGAAAACCCTCATTATTTCCTAGTTTGAAGCACGTCATGTCTTGTAGGAGTGCTATGTTATTTATTCTATAACAAAATAAATACGTTGCACCAGGAGTTGCGCAATGGAATTACACAATCTAATACCACCAAGCCTGTTCCATCATCGAACTACCAGACAAACGGCGATGCGCTATCGTTATATAGTGGACATCCCACCCATACGCGCGAAACGTTTTGGGAATACTTTCATTATGCGTACAGATACATACATACAGTGAAATTCCCTGCCTGAGTCTGCATTTCCTGTTAGCTATAACCTAGGGGTGTGTCAAGAGTGAATAGATTACTTCTAGGTAGGCGCGCTTCATCTTCGACCACACCATCGCTTACCATCAGGTGCGATGGTGGTCAAACGCAAGCCTGCAACGCAAACCAATAAAAAAAGAATTTAAAAGTTTTGTATAAAATGTTTCTTTCTAATCTGACTCCAGAACCTCTGTAGCTGCACGCGTACATACGTGTGTGGTCCTTTCACCTCCAATAAAGGACAACCATACATAACTGATAACAGAAATCAACAGAAGGAATAATTTTATTGCATACGTTGTAAAAACCCATATTTTTCCACATCTTACACTGTACTTGTTATGTCCTGGACAATAATAATATAATCGGAGGACGTCGTAATTGATGCAAGAAGACATTTAATTATATTTTATGCGTAACTTTATTAATACCTACTGGTCTTGTAATGAAGGATCTTTAATAAACAAGGGAGAGATGTCATTATCACTTATATTGGAAAGTGTCTGGAATCCATGAATATTGTTTTTAGTGCGAAATGCATACGATAAAAATATAAAGACATGTGTTACTCAATCACGCCAAACTGACTAAACAGATCTGGATAAAACTTGACAAGATGATAGATTATACTCTAAAATAGCATGTAGGCTAGTTTTATAATCCCAGGTTATTATTAGTACCGTCGTGTCCTCGTAGAGGCGATCGGCGGCGGTGACCTCTCGCGCCCTGCTCTGGTTCAGACCATGGTGCGGAGTGAGAGGGAATGGGTAACAGTCGCATCCTTCTGCGAGGCAGTAATGCTAGCCAAGGAGGAGGCCGAACGCGCGAGGGAGAGGCAACTCTCTTTCTCACGCCCCAACCGCCGCGGGAGACGCCCCGGGCGTCAGGGATCGGGAACCGATCTCCGGCCACCGTAGGCGCGGGCTTGCGGACAGCGAGCAGGGGTAGCGTAAGTACCAGGCCCGGGTCTGCGGCGCGTCATGTTCCACGCGCGCCTCAAGGAGCTGGCAGCACCGGTGACGGGGCCCTATAGGGCCATTGCCTGCCGGGGTTGCGGGAATGATTTAACGAGATACCGCGGCCCCTGAACTTAACAGCAGCTGAAGGAACAGCACGGAAAAATCTCGATATACTGCAATAGTCACGCATCTACGGACCAAATTAGTCCAGCGTTGCTAAGCCTTAAAGATCATAAAAAAAAAAAAAAAAAAAGATCGATCTGTTCAGCTGTTATTACTAAGCTCTTTTAATTACCCAATTACGCAAACGCATTAAAAATCAACCATTATTTCTCCTCTACAATCGCAACACGAAGTCTATTGAGCTGAGTATACACCACGCTCAAATGAGATACGACTGTAGACCTACTACAACGATACAATGATTTACGACACTCCGATATAAGGCGTACTACACTGACCTTGCGCACAAAACCCTGTAAGTACACTTCCAATAATAATACGAGTGTTATCAATAAATGATGCAACGAAACGTACTGATAATGTTATTTACTGTTATAGTTTTATTTATGTTATTATTGAAACAAGAGACGTTGTTTTTTACTGTAATTTCCGTTACGATAAACGGGTGTTGCACATTTCGTTTTGATAAGTTTGGTAGGTATCTTTGTCTGGAGTTTTTGATTCGTCATCGCCTCATCGGTATTATAAAAACCATACCATAGTTTAAAAAAAGGCTAAGTACCATAGTACTTAGCCTTTTTTTAAACTATGGGTCGGCTTTCAGTCTAACTGGAAGTAGCTACATGTATATATATATTTAGTGACTACGGATTTGATCTCCACGACTCAGTAACTCGGTAATGACTGACTGGGAAATAACACATGACAGGACAAACATTGTAACGTTATTTGCGAGCCGCGGGTCTCGAAAACTGCTTACTGTATCTTGTCCAAAACAATTTTCGTTGATATTTTTTTAAGATTTTTCAGTCTTATTTAAAAGTAAGAGACACATCGTTTTGAGAAAGGTTTTAAGAACCTCAATGTTTGATTTTGTGTTAATAAACGTTATTTTATAATATCATCTTTGAAGAACCATCTATAGACAACTCATATGTATTGGTTTCATGATTATTTTTTTAGTTTCATTTCCATGTATGGGGTCCGCAAAGCGGTTGAAAGAATACACCTTGTTACCAAATTTTAACTGTGTATTCATATGGACAGACAGACATGACGAATCTATAGGACTTTCACTTTTTCCGTTAGAACACGGAACCCCCTAGCGTTCTAAAGCGCACCGTTCTCTATGTAACTCTATGTAAACAAAGGTAAACTATTTTATTGTTAAACCCAGACCATACGTCACAACTCACCAAAGCATTTGACCTGATAACTTTGCCTTTATCTTTCAGCACTTATTGAAAGTGATAACAATAAAAATGAATCCTCCACTCTAAGTGTGTCAGGTCAATAGCCAATATATTAACTGATATAAAATTAGGTGGAAGGACCGTAGAAAAACACAAATAAATAGGTCGTTAACTCTTTACCTGATACAAACACGTGTTTTTGCGATTATCAACACGTGCTTTGAAGCATGTGAGGTGGTAGACAGCCTATGTTCTATAGTTTTGTTGATTATATATTCCGTCTCTTCAAGAAATTATCACTTCGGAAACGGAGGCTGTCTTATCTCCGATTTTAGCATTGTGAATTGAGGTTGTGCATTGGTGCAAGTCACTTTTCTTTAGCCGGAAAACCTTGGCTCAAAGTGGTTTTAGCCTCTTGCATCGAAAAAGAGAAACGGACCAGACTACCGCCACCTCCTGTATGTGCATAAACTACCACCTCAGTGCTTAAAGAGTCGTGAAAGCTTGTTGAGACGTACGACTTCCTTGAAAGAAGGTGCATCACAAGGGTGACGTGAACTCTGGAGGCCCTAATATCCCATCTCTCCACACAATACCAATCTGAAAAACCAACTACCGTCTGGAAATGAACTGCTGTGGCCAATTTGGAAATCAATTGGCCGCTATAAAGATAATCTGGCCAATTGGGTCATCCTTGACCCATCGCAAACACGACGCCTGGTAACCGTCCTATAGTTTCCGAACTACCCTATTCAAAGCTTTGATAGGTTAATGAACATAAAGGGTTAATGTAGCAGCATTCCTTTGTCTATAGTAACCTTTAGAGAACTACGAAAAAAAAACATGTTGATAAGAACCTTTGATTTTGGGACAGCAAATATTGTACTAGTTATATTTCTTTATGTAGCACTACACACTGTAGCACACACTTGCGTTGACTAACCTGACTTCCGGTAGTGTATGTCCTGCCCTTAATCCCCTGAATACAATAGACTCTTTGCATCCCCCTTTTGATATTAATTTAGAATCTTATAAAGACACACGACTTCCTTATAATAGTAACAAAAGACTAAATTTTTACAAATTAGATTATGAAATTATATGTAAATGCTTGAATGAGATCGATTGGAATCTCTTATTTGATAGCACTCAAGATGTGAACGATATGCTCAGTATATTCTACGACAAAATTAATAATATTATAGAAATGCAAAATCCCCCTAACACACGTAAACGCCGTACACACCCTCCTTGGTTCGATAAAAACTTAATTAGAACTTTGAGAGAGAAGGAAAAGGTGCGCCAGAGATACAAAATCTATAAAAACCCCATGGATGAGCTTGAACTGAAGTTACTGAGTAAACGTTGCTCCGTTATGGCTGCCTCTTGTTACCATAGATATGTTAGTGACCTTGAAACGGTAATATTCAAGGATCCGAAGCGATTCTGGGCTTATATCAAGGACAAAAGAGGTGGAACTAGTTCTTATCCTGCAATAATGACTGACGGCATCACAACATCTTCAGATGGCATCAATATTACCGAAATGTTTGCTGCTCATTTTTCTTCCATGTACAGTAAACAAAATGTGATTTGTGATTCACCTTCCTCAGAATACATGCAGGGCATGTTAGCTAATAGTTTGCCATTGACAGCACCAATTATCGATATTGATACCTTGCTCATTAAATTGAAGTCTCTTGATCGTCGTAAAGGCGCTGGGCCTGACGGAATACCCCCTTATTTTGTTTCCATGTGTGCTTCGGCTCTTGTAGCTCCCTTACTGCAAATATTCAATCGATCTCTTGCAACCGGCATATTCCCAAATGCTTGGAAGGTTGCACAGGTGGTGCCAATTCATAAATGCAACGATCGAAACCATGTAGGTAACTACAGACCGATTTCAATCCTGTCGACCTTTGCCAAAGTTTTTGAATCCTTGATTTGTCCCAATATTCAGTCTCACTTGAATCTATACCTCAGTGATTCGCAACATGGCTTTGTGAATTCTAGATCAACAAATACAAACCTTGTGACTTTCACGGAGACATTGGTAAGTGCCATTGACTCTAGAAAGCAAATTGATGTGTTATACACTGATTTTAGCAGGGCCTTTGATCGCGTTCCGCATAATATACTTCTTTATAAGTTAAAGGCATACGGCACCATTGGCTCCCTCCTTGATTGGTTTAAATTATATCTCGATGGTCGTACCTTCTTTGTTGCCCTTAATGGCTACCAATCAAGTTCCTACGAGGTTACATCTGGTGTCCCTCAGGGTTTACATGTTGGTCCAGTCTTATTTAACTTATTCGTTAACTATCTTGCCAATGAGTTGAAATTCTCCGAGTGTTTCATGTATGCTGACGATTTATAATTTTGTAGAAATATTGAATTGGATCTTGATGTTGAGTTATTGCAGAGAGATATTGACATGTTAGTAAAGTGGTGTGAAGACAATGGTATCAGTTTAAATGTAAAAAAATGATACCATGTGAAATTCACTAGGAAAACTAAATTTACACAATCTGCTTATTACATTAGTGGCAACGTAGCGCAGGAAGTGGAACAGATGAGAGACTTGGGAATTTTGTTTGATATACAATTAACGTTTGTACCCCACATTGAAAATGTCGTTAAAAAAGCCTCTAGAATGCTTGGGTTTGTCATAGGAAACGTTACTTGCTTTCGTCTTGATAAGACTAAAGTCTTACTTTACAATTGTTTGGTCCGTAGCTCCCTAGAGTATTGCAGCACTGTATGGAGACCTCACTATGCCACCCACACGCTTAGATTAGAAAGGGTTCAAAAACGATTTCTGTGGCATTTAGCATACTCTTCTAGGATAACTAAAACGAAACCATCGTACAGAGAGACACTTTCCCATTTCAAGATGGTATCCCTAGAGAAAAGGAGAGATTTATTAGATTCCTCATTCTTGTTTAAAATTTTGCGTCATCATATTGACTGTCCTAAATTGTTGAGCCAGTTCAAATTCAGGGTACCCACTAAGTGCCCCCGAGCTCCTATAACCCCATTACGTCCTCCTCTTCGTAGAACTGTCCTTGGTGCTAACTCTCCTGTAAATTGTTAAATAGCTGCAGTGATCTTATTGATGTGCAATCTGATTCACTTAGCAAATTAAGAGGTATTATGTACTTATGTTTAATTTAATGTTTTGATTTTAATTACTTAATTGAGTTTTTGATTTTTATATAACAATATTTTGATTATGGTTTATATTTCAAATTTCATTTTGAATTATGATTGTGGTTGAAGACTTATTTGTGTTCAGAGCAATTAAGTATGTACTTATCTGATTGTAAGTAGGCAATCATACAACTCATATGTAATGCATGATGTGCTTACCTATAAGAAATTGATACACTTCTCCTTAAATCTACTGAAAGTTATCATATATTTGTATCAGTGTATTCAATTGTTGGTGAGCCAAATAAATAAAAAAAAAAAAAAAAAAATCCGGGTTGCACTCCGGGAGTGCCGGCAGAAGTGAAAACTTGAATATTAACGTTGTGCATTTTTGATATTTTGGAATGGTTAGGGAATAATTTTGCACGATTTGCTTTAATTATCAGTATAAAAGTACTATCATTTATGTGGTAGAATACAATATTTATTTATTGCGCTATCGTACACAAACCTGACAATTTATATTACATTAAAAAGTTTATCTCTTAGAAAAATCAACTTTCATGTTAACACACACGAACATTCGCGCAAGCGTCCTGCGCCGCCTAAACAAAACAGCAGGCGCAGGCATACATTTTCGCCGCGCCGTAGAATGAGAGGGGGATACTTCCTCTCCTACGCCGCGCCGGCTGTCTACTCTCCGTCCGTCTTACGAATTTTCGATCAGTTCACGTGTCTTGACGCGAGTTTAACATTTTTACCCATTACAAAAAAAGTGCACAACGCCGCTAAAGTAGGTTTCACTTCAAAAAAATCCTTCAAAAATTTACGAAATTTCAAAGGTATACGTTTGCCCTGGTTTGCCCATATAAAATTTCCACGACATAAGAAACACTGTATAATGCTCCCTATCTCATTTTCTCCCACGTTAAATCTTATGAATTTATATGTCTGTCTCTTTTTACTGTTGCTTTTTCGTTTCATAAAATTTCAAATCACAAAAACGCTAAAGAAGTTTTCACTTCAAAAAACCCTGTTTCTTGCTGCAATTCAAGGCTAATATTTAAATGAGTTTCCCGTTTTATTAAAATAAATAAAATATAACTTAATTTTAATCACTTTTGTAATAGAATTTACTTAATTAACAATCCACATTATCAATTATTTTAAATAAATCGCTTAAATCCCGACTTGGCGTTTCATTTGAAATTTCGGAATTCTTAAAGTCATACATGTTTACATTATATAATTGTAACAATTTGGAGATGGAGACAGATGGAGTAAACGTAACGCAAGATCCATCATCACGTTTCGTGTCATCATCAAACTTAACAGCATTTCAAGGGACAATCGGTGTCGTAATTGTTTTTCAGCATATGATATATCGAAAAAGCGCGTTCAATTTTACAATGGTACAGTCATGAATGCAAGTGCAAGTTTGGATATATTTTAAAGACGCTTATTAAATGCCTACTAGCGTCACAATCATCAAATACTTCCGAATACTGCCTAGTACTAGTACCTACATAGATATACTACTTCCTAGTACTAGTACATAGATAATCTGTAATGTAGTGGTACTAGGCCACTGACGGGCACGCGCCCCGCGGGCATATATGTGATGCTTGTAAATGTATGTATGCCCCTAAAAATAGCCCTACTTATTTTTGGGCCCAAAAAATCCCAATAAGCATTATTTTACCCTAAATTTGGGGCTAATAGCCCTAATAAGTTTAATCCTGGATAAAAAATCCCCCTCAACTCACCGCTCAACTCGCCCCTCAACTCACCCCTCAACTCATCCCTCAACTCACCCCTCAACTCATCCCGCACCTCATCCCTTAACTCGTCCCTCAAGTCATCCCTAATCTCATCCCTAATCTCATCCCTCAACTCATCCCGCAACTCATCCCTCAACTCACCCCTCAAATCACCTCTCAACTCACCCCTCAACTCACCCCTCAACTCACCCCTCAACTCATCCCTCAACTCATCCCTCAACTCATCCCTCAACTCATCACTCAACTCATTCCGCAACTCATACAGCACCTCATCCCGCAACTCACCCCTCAACTCACCCCTCAACTCACCCCTCAACTCACCCCTCAACTCCCCCCCTCAACTCCCCCCTCAACTCCCCCTCAACTCACCCCTCAACTCACCCCCTCAACTCCCCCCTCAACTCGTCCCCAACTCGCCCCTCAACTCCCCCCTCAACTCACCCCTCAAATCACCCCTCAACTCACCACTCAACACACCCCTCACCTCACCCCTCAACCCACCCCTCAACTCAACCCTAAACTCACCCTTAAACTCACCCCTCAACTCACCCCTCAACTCACCCCTAAACTCACCCCTCAACTCACCCCTCAACTCACCACTCAACTCACCCCTCACCTCACCCCTCAACCCACCCCTCAACTCAACCCTAAACTCACCCCTAAACTCACCCCTCAACACACCCCTCAACTCACCCCTCAACTCACCCCTCAACTCACCTCTCAACTCACCCCTCAACTCACCCCTCAACTCACCCCTCAACTCACCCCTCAACTCAACCCTCAACTCGCCCCTCAACTCACCCCTCAACTCACCCCTCAACTCAACCCTCGACTCACCCCTCGACTCACACCTCAACTCACCCCTCAACTCTCCCCTCAACTCACCCCTAAACTCACCCCTCAACTCACCCCTCAACTCACACCTCAACTCACCCCTAAGCTCACCCCTCAACTCATCCCACAACTCACCCCTCAACTTACCCCACAACTCACCCCTCAACTCACCCCTTAACTCCTCCCTCAACTCTCCCTCAACTCACCCCTCAACTCACCCCTCAACTCACCCCTCAACTCGCCCCTCAACTCACCCCTCAACTCACCCCTCAACTTACCCCTCAACTCACCCCTCAGCTCACCCCTCAACTACTCCCTCAACTCCCCCCTCAACTCCCCCTTAACTCCGCCTCAACTCCCCCCTCAACTCCCCCTCTACTCCCCCCTCAACACCCGACGAGAACCCCCACCCCGCCCCCACACGGGACCCCTCTTACCCCTCACCTCCCTGAACTCCCCACGAAACATTCCCCCCCCCCCCCCCCCGCCCCTCTCAGGGATACCTCAACCCCTGCGACCTAACTCCTAGGTCCCAACAGATAGATACTGTCGCTTTTTCGTTTCATTAACTTTCAAATCACAACGATGCTAAAGAAGTTTTCACTTAAAAAAAAGTCTTACGCTTTTCGATCGGTCACGTGACCCTGACGCGAGTTTAACAGTTTTTACCCATACAAAAAGTGCTCAGCGCCGCTAAAGAAGTTTTCACTTCAAAAATAAAAATTTATGTAAATCTTTTTTGGTAATTTTATAACATTTTCCATTCCAATACTACCAACGATTTTAAGGATGTGGCGATTGTAATCCGCCCTAGTGCGGAAAATCACGCCGATTACTTCCTGCATATTCCATCATATTTTTAATATCACCTGCCTGATATTAAAAACATGATTGAATATGCGAGTTTCGCATATTCAATCACATTATTACAACAGCTTCCACTTTTCACTATGTACTCCCACACTCTGTCAAGGCATAAAAAAACAACTGCGTGCCGTTTCCCGAATTACTTTTCTTTTGGTAGCCTATGCGCCCACTGCTTGGCAAAAGCCTTCCGTCTCTCCGTGTGTTGAAAAACATCGTTTGATGCACGTCATTAACCACTGCAGGGATCACAACGCAACATACGAACGCAAACATCTCTTCCGCATCAGTAAAGTAGAATATTCTAGTGTTTTATTGTTTTAAAGATTTATGAAGCGGTAGGTATTGTAAGACTTCTACTGACTAAAGACGCACCCTGTTTCTTCGGCTGCCCTATAGGGCCCCGTCAATGTTGCTGATTACTCTTTCTGAGGCAAGCGTGGAAAATGACGTGCCACTGACCCGGGCCTGGTCCTTACTGGATGTTGAGCTACACCTGATTGCTTAGTAGCTTTTGAATACAGCCCCTCCTGCTCTGGAGCGGAACGCAGTGTCAGATTTCTACTGACTAAAAACCCACCCTGTTCCTTAAAAGACCGTTGCGTTTCAAGACCACGGTATCTAGTTAAAATATTCCCGTAATCCTGACAGGCAATGGCCCTATTGAGACTCGTCAAAACTGCTGACTGCTTTTTGAGTCGACCTGGATTTTACTACACCGTAAGCTACTCCTGTTCGCCGTCCGAAAGCTTTTATTTGCTAGATAGAGCAAATATATCAATTTCCATATATGTAGTATATAAGCAACTTACGACTTAACATTGTCCTTGTATAATATACTTAGTAATTTCTTATTTACAAGTTACCTTGGGTTTTATCACAATATACATAAGTCCAAAGAAAATAATAAAAATGGCCAAGTATTTTTTTCAAGCCAAGCAGCGCAATAATGATGTTTGTCGCAGGTAAATATCTGACCTAAGACGTGTTTTTATGAGATTACCATACAAAGGGATTTTATGCAAAACACGGGGTGTTTGACATAATATTAACTATGCGTGATGTAGACTGTCTACCGATAGGTAATCTTACTGTGGATAAATAAATAGGTACTTAATGTTTACGATTTTTTCTTGCAACGTTATACTTTGTAGTTACCGAAGGTGAAGGAGGTCGTGTCTAAATAATAACAGCTGCATGAGGCAACCTTGAAGGTGAAGCGATGCTTGCCGAGGTTGTTTCGTTCATGGGTGACATTTGAACATTTTTTTTTATTGTTGATAGGCGTACGTTTGACAACAATCTCAGCTGATGTTAAGCGATTATGTGTTCGAAGATGAAGCACGCTTGCCGAGAAGTAACCTATTCACTCTTGATTTAAAGACTCCCAGGTTATAGGTATCAGGAAACACATATTCCTCTGTGCCTCAGAAAGCATGTTAAGCCACCCAGGCCGCCATTTGCACATTTTTAACCGACTTCTAAAAAAGGAGGAGGTTCTCAATTCGGATGTTTGTATTTTTTTTTTTATGTTTGTCCGCGCATAACTCCGTCGCTTGCCAACCGATTTGAAAAATTCTTATCTTGTTAGAAAGGGTATACTTCCCAAATGGTCCCATGAAAATTTTATCGAAATCGGACAAGCCGTTTCTGAAAAATCAACAAAAGTCTAAATTGATGATCTTTTCGTTTACTCTGCATTGCGTTTTTTGTTCGCGCATAACTCCGTCATTTACGAACTGATTTGGAAAATTCACTGACCCACTAAAAAGCACGAAAATAAAAACTTTTTTGCAAAGAATAAAACCGACTTCCATATCAAAACACTACAAAGCCAAAAATAATTTTAATTTCGGAAGGCGGTGTGAAAAAAAAAAAGACAATACAAAACCAATAACACCGACTACCGAAATTAAAATTATTTTTGGCTTTGTAGTGTTTTGATATGGAAGTCGGTTTTATTTTTTGCAAAAAAGTTTTTTTGACAATAATTACGGATAGTCAAACCAGAAAATCCGCCATCAATCTTGCCTAAAGGTATCGTGTTCCCTAGCTCTGGGCTTTAGAGCTCTGGTTCTTTTGTAATTTTCAAGGTTCCGTTTGTTGTATAAACACTGAGTTATCAAACGCCCTGAGCACGTTATCAGTAATGTATGTTACTGTGTTAAGGATGCGCCGAAATACCGCAAATATTGACCAACTGAGTTCTTGCTTTGTTTTAAATAATTAACTCAAATTGTCTTTTTAGGGTTCCGTAGCCGAGTGGAAAAAACGGAACTCTTATAAATTCGTCGTGTCTGTCTTTCCGTCCGAAACTATTAGGACTATACACTTGAAACTTGGTAGGTAGATGTATTCTGTGAACAGATTTCTGATTTAAAGAAAAAAAAATTAAAAAATCTCCTAATAGAACTGAAACTGAACTGAACTGACACTAGAATATTTTTTTCATGAAATCTATACGTGTATGATATTTATAGAAAGGTCTTTAAAAATGACATTGAGGTTTCTATAACTACTTTTTCATGAAATCAATCGTTTAAAAGATATACGCTTCCAAAGTGGTAAAATGTGTCTCCCACCGCCTCTAACTTCTATAATAATAGAGAGAAAAATCTAAAAAAATATATGCTATAGATTTTAATATTAACTTTCAAGAAAAAATAATTTGAACGAGATCAAGTGAGTAGTTTTTAATACATAGCATATTTTCTAAAACCGTAAATATAACTTTGTAATTCTTTTTTTTTACATTCAATAGGCTTGCGTTTGACCTTAATCTCACCTGATGTTAAGCGATGATGTGGTCGAAGATGAAGCACGCTTGCCTAGAATTCACACAAATACCATGAAAAACAAAGTTATTCGGCGTAGTTACTACGGAACCCTTCATGAGCGAGTCTGACTCGCCCTTGGCCAATTTTTATTTAAAACATATAATGATGTTGTTGACTTATGAAATTTATTTACTTTAATTTATTTCTGACATTTTAATTACGTTTTTTTTTTCTATTATTTGAGTACTATTGTTACAACGATTTGACATACATAGATAATTGCTGTTATCGTGACATTTGAGAGATATTATCCCTTTTGACATTGCATATTGTAATCCTTAGTACCCTTACTGTATATTATGTATTATTATATACTACTAATATTATAAATGCGAAAGTAACTATGTCTCTCTGTCTGTCTGTCTGTTACCTTATCACGCCTAAACCGCTGAACCAATTTACATGAAATTTGGCATGGGAATAGTTTAGGACCCTGGGAAGGACATAGGATAGCGTTAGTGTCTCGACTAGATATACTTAGTACTGCTACTTGCCGCTAGATGGCGTTAGTGTCTCGAACATTCTACATTTATGTCAAAGTTTCTCGACGTACTTCACTAAGCGACTGGCGTAACAGTATATACCCTTTAAATTACACGTTGTATAAATTACCCAAAGTGATGTACCTGACTGCGTTTGAACTCACAACCTACAACTTGTAAGTCGATCCGGTGACCACTGAGGCACCACTGCTTTGTACCTTACTGAATAAAAAACATTTTAACACAAAATTAGACCCACTTCTAAAAAACACTGCAAAGTGAAAAATAACTTTAACTTCGGAAGTCGGTGTCTTTAGTTTTGTATTTTAGTTTTTAGCACCGACTTCCGATTTTAAAGTTATTTGGAAGATTGTGTTTTTTGGAAGTCGGTGTAATTTTTTGTTAAAATGTTTTTATTTCTTTCTTGAGTTGGTCTGTTTGAAATTTAACTAGTTACAAGAGCCTAAATGTCAATTCCTTATAACATTTTACAAAATATTGCTTTTCCCGATGCTGGGCTGTTAATTTTTGAGGAGTTCTCCTGGTACTTCACCATCAGCTTCACTTCACCATATGCATTGTGACGAGCATATCGTGCTTAATAACCATATTCAAATAATCTAAGCGGAACACATGAAATACTTATTATTGAATAGTTCCGGTGGCCATCTGTCGTCTTCATCATCAGTTCCACTTCACCAAATGGTGCTTTTCGAATGCAACTGCACAAGTTACTATATTAAATACTCAAATCACTATAGGTGCGCCTATAATATTTTAAAAGTTCCCCGATTTCTCCAGGATCCCATCATCAGATCCTGACTTGGTGACAATAGGACCACACGAGAAGCATTAGCTTTCAAATAAAAAAGAATCATCAAAATCGGTTCACCTAGTCGAAAGTTCTGTGGTAACGAACATAAAAAAATACAGTCGAATTGAGAACCTCCTCCTTTTTTTGAAGTCGGTTGAAAATGCAGTCATACACTTAGGCATCATAGTAATCCAGTACATCGTACCTAGAAGACTACTCGTACTAACAGCTTCTGCCAACGGCTTAACGTGTTTTCAGAGGTACCTACTGTCAAGCCTCAGAGTCATCAACGGATCATCTCAGCAAATATTGACCCGTGAGGGTGTTATTGAGCTCTTCGATAACACATTAGCAATATTTTATTTAGTTTATACTCGATAAAACAGCAATATATTTTATCACGTGCACCGCCTACCTTTCATAAGACAAAAACGTTAAAAATATAAACAAAATCCAATCAATAAACATGTTTGTTATTGCAGAATACTTCCTCATAACTATTTGTTTGTTATTTAGCATTGCCCTTCATATTATATCAGTGTTGTGCCCCTCGTTGCGACGGCGTTAGTCTAGACTAGTTAATAAAAACGTCTGGTTTTCTCTGTCTGCAATTTTAATAAATATTATTATACAATGTTTATTATCCTATTTATATGATGATTTTATATTGGGAGCTCGTAGATAAATAATAATAGCCATACGGGTCGATCTTCAAGGTTTAGTACGCTGGTCGAGATCGGTCCGGGATGGGTATCTCCAGATTCCTTCGTTCCTCGAAAAGCACTTTAAATCTTGGTTCCCGGCTAGCAGCTGTCAATTCTCCATTTATTTGACAGTCGTTATAGCGGCTACAGACTCACGCCGAGAACTCCCGAGAACACCCGAGAAGCGTGAATGTGATCGCTTTCTTGCCATTTCGTTCTCGCGCTCGCCTGTTCTCCGATCGGTGTCGGTATTTTTGCCTGCTTCAATGGGTTTCTCGGACGAGAAAAGAGAACGGTATTACATTCTTGTTCGGTCTCAGTGAGACCGTGGCATTGATTGTATGTTGACTGTTGTTGTGCTGTATGTATCTACTGTCTGTGGTCGCCAAGCTATTACAAATTGGGTGGCTTTTTTGTCTTTTTTTTCTAATTTTAGTATTCACAAGATTATAATATGCTAATGCACACAAAACCAAAACCGCTGCACTGTCGTCCATTCCGGATAACGACCAAGAATGCGAATGAGAAGGTCGCATGAGTGTAGATGCCTCCTCGGTTCTCGCGCAATTTCTCGGCAAGACTTCTCGGCGAGACTTCTCGCGTGAGTCTGTTGGCGGCTAAAGGGTTTCTCGGGCGAGAAAAGAGAACGGTATTACATTCTTGTTCGGTCTCAGTGAGACCGTGGCATTGATTGTATGTTGACTGTTGTTGTGCTGTATGTATCTACTGTCTGTGGTCGCCAAGCTATTACAAATTGGGTGGCTTTTTTATTTGTTTTTTTTTTTAAATTATAGTATTCACTAGATTATACTCGTAATATGCTAATGCACACAAAACCAAAGCCGCTGCACTGTCGTCCATTCCGGATAACGATCGAGAATGCGAATGAGAAGGTCGCATGAGTGTAGATGCCTTCTCGGTTCTCGCGCAATTTCTCGGCAAGACTTCTCGGCGAGACTTCTCGCGTGAGTCTGTTGGCGGCTAAAGGGTTTCTCGGGCGAGAAAAGAGAACGGTATTACATTCTTGTTCGGTCTCAGTGAGACCGTGGCATTGATTGTATGTTGACTGTTGTTGTGCTGTATGTATCTACTGTCTGTGGTCGCCAAGCTATTACAAATTGGGTGGCTTTTTTATTTGTTTTTTTTTTTAAATTTTAATATTCACTAGATTATACTCGTAATATGCTAATGCACACAAAACCAAAGCCGCTGCACTGTCGTCCATTCCGGATAACGATCGAGAATGCGAATGAGAAGGTCGCATGAGTGTAGATGCCTTCTCGGTTCTCGCGCAATTTCTCGGCAAGACTTCTTGGCGAGACTTCTCGCGTGAGTCTATTGGCGGCTTTACGGATAATCAGAAACCAGAAAATCTGACCGTTGTCTCGCTAGTAATCTCAAGGGGTATCGTGTTACTCAATAACAGCAATAAATTGTGGAGTAGATGCGCCTTGTTGTAGTAAGAACAAGGCGGTATATAAACCAACTAAGTGTGGATGGTTTCCTGCAGTAGTTCTGGTAGACCGGTAGTGAAAGGGAGATGGAAGAATGAAGTCATGGAGCTCCTGCGAAAACCTTCGTTCGGACATCGCGAAAAATCTCCATAGTTACCATACGGCTGCTGTGTTGCTACTTTGCTTAGCGAGCTCGGCTAACGCACTGCCCTGCGTCCAGGTTATGTAAAAGGACATATAAAGTAAGATCGTAGAACCTCTTTGATTTAAAAACCAATAAATTGTTAGGACAAAGACTAGTAGCAGAATGCATAACCATAATTGTGTTCTCATATGATACGTAATGGTCACATTGTTATTGTAATGTAATGTACACAAGGGAGGCTCGAAACATGATATTGAGCAATATCGACCCATCTCAATTCTATCGACCTTGCCAAAGCTCTTTGAAAGACTAGTACATAACGAAATCTATCCAATCCTGCACAACGTATTAATTCCTGAACAACATGGTTTTGTTAAGCACCGATCTACTGTTTCCAATTTATTAATATTCACCAACTATCTTTTTGAAAACCTGGACAGACGTTTGCAGGTGGACGCTGTTTACACAGATTTCAAGAAGGCCTTTGACAAGGTCGATCATGAAATTTTACTTAATAAAATTGCATTTAATGGCATACGGGGAAACTTGCTCCGGTGGTTTTCATCCTACATTCAAAATAGAACACAAAAGGTTGTTGTGAGTGGCCATCAGTCAGATACGGTATCTATAACCTCCGGTGTTCCGCAGGGCTCAATCCTGGGACCACTCCTATTTAATATATATATAAATGACATTTGGAGAAGCTTTTTAAGTACAAAATTTCTTATGTATGCTGACGATATGAAAGCTTTTAAAATTATTAATACAATAGAAGACTGTCTAATGTTCCAGGAGGACTTAGATAGACTCTCAGCATACTGTCTTGAGAACAAATTACACTTAAGCGTCTCCAAATGCCATTATATAAATTTCACAAGAAATAAATGTGTCACAAATTTTAAGTACAAGCTAAATAACGCCTTTCTAAGTAACACCACTATTGTAAGAGATCTTGGTGTTCTATTTGACAATAAGCTGTCACTTAATCAACACGTGGAGAGAATTGTAAATAACTCGTTTAAGATGTATGGTTTTGTCCTGAGAGCAACTACCGAATTCAAACGGCCCTCCACCTATCTTTACTTATACAAGACGCTTGTACGCTCGCAGCTCGAGTATGCCGTCTCTATTTGGAACCCGTTTTATAAGAAATATATAGATATGATAGAGAAAGTCCAGCGTAAATTTCTTCGCTCCATGTACTATAGGTGCTACAAAAGGTGTTTGTCATATTCACAATTACTAAATAAATATAATATGTTAACATTAGAATCTAGACGTAAATTTTTAGAAGCCAACGTACTGCATGGTATAGTTCATAATTACTTCGATTCCATTGACCTCACAAGTAAGTTATGTTATGTGGTCCCCCGCACTGTGCATAAGCGTAGAGTCCGTGCAGGTACATTGTTCGCAGTAAATACCTGTAGGACTAATTCAGGACTGCGTTGCCCTATTCGTCGTATGGTGGAATCTTATAATAGCAACTTCATTGATATTGATATTTTTGTATGTTCCAAATCGAAATTTAAGTCCAATGTTTTTAAAATCTTATCCAATGCTAATAAGAAATAGTGTAAGTCCTTTATTATTATTAACTTAATACGAGTATATGTCAACCGTTTTAATTATTTATATTAATGAATTGTATGAATTTGTAATTGTATTATAATGATGATATATTATAATGATGTGATGTCAATTTCCTTATTTAACATAATTTCAATTCTTGTGATAATAACGAATAATCCTAAATTTTAATTTTTAGTTTTAATTAGTTCTTTTTTTTAACGTGTATTTCATTTTAAATAATTAATTAATTGTATTGTATTTACTTCATAATCTATGTTTTTTGTTTGTTTCTTTTTTACTTCAATTTATCTACATATCTGAGTAATGCTAAATCTAGTGGCACTTTTTACCTTATCCTAATATTGTTAACATGCGGATAATGTAGTGGGCTGCAATATTGTTAATACTTCATATGTATATTATTGTTATTTGTAGACGTTATATATTGTAGCTGTTTATTGTCCCATAATAAATAAATAAAATAAAAAGTAATAAATCATATTTTAATGGCTTCTATTTGATAATATTTATTGGATATTTATTGTGCGAAAAAAAGTAGCTATTTTTTTTTAAATATATTTTTAATCTAGTGTACAATGGGGGGTCTAAATGTAATAAACTTATAGACATTATTTTTTAAGTAAATCAGTTTTAGTTTCAGTTCTTTATTTTGTAAATAGCTCATATTTAAATATATGTCTTAGCGCTGTTTTCTTTTCTGCCTTACATTAATCCCTAAACAATATTATAAATGCCAAAATATCACTGTCTTTTACACTTTTACGTCTAAACCACTTCTCTAATTTTGATTTTATTTGTTGCAGATATGGATTAGACCTTGGAAAAGGACATGAACTTTTTCTCTGAAATGAACTTGTTACGCGAGCAAAGCCGCGGGCGGAAGTTTGTTGAATATAAAACGTTTTGGAAATACTTTAATTGTGCATACGGCTAAGGAGTGGAATTCCGTGTCGGAGTCTATGTTTTCCGATAGCTATAACCTAGGGGTCTTTAAGTCAAGAGTGAATAGGTTACTTCTAGGTAAGCGTGCTCCATGTTCGACCACATCACTTACCACCAGGTGAGATGGTGGTCAAACGCGAGCCTATTATAATTTAAAAAAAGTATTAAAAGAGTCATATCATATTGTGTAAATCGATCAAACTGAGTAGCTGGCTGTTAGTGGCCAATACTGATTCGGCACTGTTTTGCACCAAGCTGAATTTACTTTCAAATTTTTTGCCAATTTCTCAAGATGCTCTTAATTCTTTTCTTACACATCAAACGAATGCATCAATCAAACTTATTCAAAACTCATTCGACACTAAAACGAAATTAAAATTCCTTGCCAAAACGCAAATTGGGGGTAGGTACCGAAACATTTCAAGAATTTCATAATAACCAACCCGTTGGAACACTGCAATAAAACCGTCTTATTATTTGAAGATAAAATTTATGAGTGCAAAGATCCTATTTGAGACGCAATAGGCAAGGTCAATGAACAATGACACTCTCAAGGTTAATGCAGGGCTTGCACACTGGAGTCTATATACGTATGAGTGTCTGTGTCTGTGCTTGGTGCCTTATGGGATTGGTAATCGCATTTAAAATTGACTATAAAGTTTTTAAGTATGTGTTGGTACAAATATATTATGAAACTGGTCGTTGTTGGCGGAGTAGAAGGTAACTGAGTGCCCGCGGTCTCCTGCCCACCAGATGGTCTGACCAAATTAACACGTTCGCTGACAGTGAGCACTTACCCTGACACCACATTACGACAGTAGAATTTTCTATACTAAATGACAAATCAACGTAGTACTCGTGCACAAGCAAGCAATATGAAACTACCTACAAAATACTCATGTTACGGCAGTAAGGAATATGAAATTTCTCATAATGTGACAGTGGATACTGCTCTTCATAATACTAATATGAAAAATTATCGTGAGACGTACTCTTAAGTGGCCCGTCCCTCGAAGTACTGTCATAACGCACTATTTTAATTTCCCGCCTAACGACGTACTGTGAGCGAACGTGTTAAGAATGCATCAGCCTCAAAGAAATTGCCCCTGGCGATGATGGCAGCGATGGCCAGGGATCGGTGGAGGAACATTATCGAAGCACCAAAAGCCAGTGATCACGATTCTCAGTAATGAGGGAACGATCAGAGAGAGAGATGTTGGTACAAAGGTCCAGTCTTGCCAACTAGTCTTGCCAAGTGTTACCCAGATACTGGGTTGTGGAGCTCAAATGCTGGTTCTCAGCCACTATTGGTTAGACTGGAAACTGACCCCAAAATATTTCGAAGAAGTCTAAGCAGATGTTGATGTTGGGACAAAGCTGCTTCGTATTATGGGGAAGTGAAGAACCGGCAATAGGTACTCATACTCACAAATACTTATAAGTTACATATACATTCAATACTACGACATGTTAACTTATCATTAGATAACCAACCTATAACTTTCCAACTACTGAGACACAGGCCTCTTCTCTGTGAGAGAGCATGGACCCATCTTATTTAACTATCTAGTATGAATGTTATTCACACGTGCCTCAAAGAGTTGTCAACACCAGTGACGGGGCCGGACGTGGGTTTTTAGTCAGTAAAAATCTGACATACCCTTCCGCTTAACCCTGAACGGGAAAGGTCATTCGATGATTTTCCTACTCAATTCTCTCTACTCAATACTCATATTGATTACCTATGTAAAAAATTAGATAGATTTGTATTTGTCTTATATAGACTAACACGTGAGGCTGGTGTTAATGCGGCATTATGTGCATACCATGGCTACGTCTCATCAATTTTGCGCTATGGCATTATAATATGGGGTAATTCGGTAGAACTTGAAAGTGTGTTTAGAGCTCAGAAAAAATGTGTGCTCTCAATTTGTGGAGGGCATCCACTGGACAGTTGTGTTATTTAAAAAACTAAAAATCTTACCTCTTCCAGCACTGTATATTTTTGAAATTTGTGTTCTTTTACACCATAATAGACAAGAGTTTGACTTGCATAATGATGTTGTATCCAGACCTAGTCGAAAAGTACATATGCTTAATGTTCCTAGGCGTAGAATTAAACTGTATTCAAATAATGTATACTGCATGTCCATTACTGTTTATAACAAATTACCTGATGACTTCAAAACTCTTAACCTCAGAACATTTAAACTTAAATTATTTAACTTTCTTTTTAGTAAATGTTATTACTCGACTGACGATTATATGAATGAAAAATTCACCAAAATATTTGACAATGATGCCTATTAAATCTGACTTATATAATTTTATTATCATTAACAACTGATGCACCATAAATTTTATGTATTTGTAAACTCCATTCTAATTTTATTTAATTTAATTGTAATTTAAAGATTTACCATAAGTTTACATATTTGTACACCGGAAACGGTAGAATATTCTGATCTTAATTAATAATGCACTTAACAACTTTGTACAATATTCTAACAAATAAATGTTATAATAATGTTACACAAATATTATCTTTCTGATCTCCATTTCGAGTTGAAATACGAAAGAAATTACTGTAAAAAGCTGTTCATCGAAACTCTTTGTTTTCATTCCCAGGAAATGAAACAAATATTGACCAAATACCTGCCAGTGGAACGTATGGAATTTCCGTACACAGCTTTATACGATCAAGCCTGAAACCAGATCAACTCCAAGTGTAGTCTGCAGTCTACCAGTTTTCCTCAAAGATGGGTAGGTAGCAACCGCATTATGAGGAAATATTTTATTCCTGCAATACCATATTTTTAGAAAGCGAGAAGCCGGGATTGACGATAGCTAAAAGTTTCCTCGGTTTATTTAAACAATTAGTTTATACTGTAATAATACCTAGTGACGTTCAATGCTATTTCTAACCCTGATTGCAGTGAACACCAAAAGAAGCGATTTTCCGTTTATTTCTTTCTTTTATTTCTTGTTACTGCCTCAAACTGGATGTACAAACTTAAAGGTGGGAAATTATACAACACGTATCGTAATTAACGCACACCCTCAAACACCCCAGTTAGAAAATTATGTTATTATCATAATACATATTTAGTTTTACTTGTTTAAACAGTTTTTTAAGACTTTAACTTCGTTTAAATGAGTTTCGTTTTTCTGTAATATGTACTGAATGACGGAATTTATATAAATCTGCATTAATTTAAAAAGTTACTACTTTAATTTACGGTCCATAGTTAGTTTGTTTTTACTATACAGCGAAAGTGTAATTTGTAATGTCAATAGCCAAATGGATAAGGTGTCGGACTTGTGATCGAGAGGTCACGAGTTCGAACCCCACCCAATACACTATTGCCGTGAACCCACTCCAGACACAAGCATATTTAGTTGGAGGGGTTAACAAGATTGCTAGTAATGTGAATATAAACAAAAAAACAAAACGTAGATTTAATTGCTTTGGGATAAAAATTATCGATATTAAAAACGATAAAAATCGATTCAGTAAACGATTCTGAACAAACTAATTTCAGGATGTGCATTAATTATGTTACATGTTGTATAATGTTTTTTTGTTTTCAGGTTAGCATTAGTTAGCAGGTTAGCATTGAATATTTTATTTAGAATTTTTACAACATTAAAATATCCTATTTACACAAAATTATTACTTGATAAAGTTCATAGTATCAATCTCAGGACTGCTGTAGTCTTTCATAAAGTGTTACATTTTGTTTGAACAATCTTCTTGAGTGGTCATTATTTTTTTCTTTTCTCATCTCTGGTTTTCCCAGGGCTTTGGGGTGACCGGCACTTTCAGCCTGTGAGAGATACGGATGGCGTAAATATAACATATTTGATTCTTCGATGGCAAAATCTTGTTGAATTTGCCGTAAATGTTTAGGTTCTACTCTTTTTACTAGCCGAACTTTTCCCCGAAACAAATGTCCGTTTGGTAAACGATTACGGCGAAAAAGCACTAGGGTTAGTTTCATGTTTAAATGTACTTGAACAGCAGTGTTTAGTTATTGTAACTCAAAATATTGCAAATATTACAGATAGTCCAAAACTTATACTTACTTAACTTACTTGTTTTAAATAACACAGACCGGTTAAGTAGACGCACAGCCTTACTGAGCTGACCTACGAGTGGCCCGACCTAAAAAAAAATAAAAAAAAAAAAATAAATAAAAAAAAAATAAAAAAAAATAAATAATTAAATAACATGTTCTGACTATTTTGGGGTTGGCTTATAGTCTGACCGGATGGAGCTGAGTACTAGTGTATCGTGTATGTATAGTACACGAAGCGACTGCCTCTCTGACCTCCAGAACCCAGTAACTGGGAATCGATACCCCTTTGGCAATACTTAGTGTCAGACTTCGCTTCGGCTGTCAAAGACGTACAAATTACAACCGTGATCAACTCCTCAACATGATTTCCAAGGCACGCAGGGATCCGGATATGATACGATGGTCACCTATCTTCGAACTGGCCTAGATAAGCGGAGCTTTACTTTGAAGATCGAGTCATGCGGGTGTAGTATTTTTGATATGGTACCCATTTATTTCATTTATTTTTAACCGACTTCAAAAAAAGGAAAAGGTTCTCAGTTCGTCTTGAACTTTTTTTTTATGTATGTTACCTCATAACTCGAAGACGGCTGGACCGATTTAGAAAATTCTTGTTTCGTTTGAAAGAGTATACTTTCTAGTTGCTCCTGTTGTTATTAAATCAGGATCTGATAATGGGCACCTGGAGTAATTGAGGGAACTCTTCAAATAGGTATTATAGGCACACCTATAGCGTTTTGGGTATTTCTTATAGTACCTTGTGCAGTTGCTCTCGAAAAGAACCATTTGGGGAAGTGGAATTGATGATAAAGACCACAGATGGCCACCGAAATTACTCAATAATAAGTATTTCGTGGATTGCGATTCGATTACTTGAATATGGATGTTAAGCACTTTATGCTGATCACAATGCATATGGTGATATAGAGCTGATGGTGAAGTACCAGGAGAACTCCTCAAAAATTAACGGTTCTGCATCGGGAAAAGCAATATTTTGTAAAAGGTAATAAGTGGTTGACATTTTGGCATTTGTAACTAGATAAATTACAAACCGACCCACTAAACGACGTAAAAAAAAAAATTTTAGCAAAAAATAAAACCGACTTCCATATCAAAACACTACAAAGGCAAAAACAACATTTATTTCGGAAGGCGGTGTCAAAAAAAGAAAATACATAACCAATAACACCGACTACCGAAATTAAGTTACTTAGTTATTAAGTATTAAGTTATTTTTGCCTTTGTAGTGTTTTGATACGGAAGTCCGTTTTATTTTTTGTTAATTTTTTTTTAAAACAAACACATTTCTTGCATTATTACTGCCTTAAATTTCATTTACACAAAGTGTTTATTAAACAAACGTAAATCTCCAATAGATATCGTTGACTAAATCTTTATCTTTTCTATATACAAGAAATTACACCTAAAGATTAAAAGCGCGCGGCAAAAAAATATATGCATGCTCGGCCTGCCTAACCGATCACTGTCAAGGACCTGCGAACACTGACCCCGTTTCGATCCAAATCTAGGGACAGACATAAACATAATACATTTATACACTCGCTGAACAAAGAATCAACATCGTTTTATATAAAAACTGACAATTAAGTGTCTAGAGGTAAACATGGAAGTAATCTGCTATAGTATGTTAACAATCTACTATTTAAACTGTATGAAAATAAAATGTATTAGATGTGCCCGCGAATAAGCTTGAGACGTTGTTCCTGCGTAAATCTCGATCCCGTGGGAACTCCGGGATAAGTAGACAACAGGTTGCCCTATAACCTTCTCTACTCTCTTCTTTAAAGTCCGTTTAAAATGTTTAAATCGTCCGAGAGATTAGCCCCTGCAAACAGAATTTAAAAAAAGTTTTCTTCGTGCTTAAGTATCCAGTAAAGAACTACATATTATTATCATAAGATAATCACTTGAAAAAACAGAAATATAATAAAATAGATTAATCACAGACAGACCCAGCAATTTTATTTATTTGTAGAGAAGATATTAATGTACCTATATATTAACATAGCCAGTCTATAATTTTCCACCTCTGGGATCCAGGCGTCACCTCTATGAGACGGCCCTTTCAGCTGTAGTCCACCATAAGACCTAGCGCGGTGTGATGGATGTCACAATGTCTTCGGATTCTTCAGTCCTAGTACAGGAAAGTTAATGCTCGATTTACAACAAATCTTATTATTTTTTCCATGCAACTTGCGCCGCACCCAATGCCCAAACAAAATCGTTAATGTCAAGCACCTCCGTGCGATGAACCTTATCCGATTCGAATCTACGGACGAACTCAGACACTCATATAATCATGTATCCAGTATATGCAACATAATCAGTGATCACTTTGCACACTATATTAAAAGAAAAAAACAAAAATTCGGGGTTGCGGGAATTTTCAAACAAGATTCTGCGTCCCCGGAACGCAACTGAAGGAATACAGTGGGTTTTAGTCAGTTGATAATACTCCCTTCCTCTCCGTACAGAGCAGGAGTCACTTAATGATTTTCCCCTCGAAAAGAAGGTTTGAAATTGATATTTCACATGACAAAGTGATACAATTTTCTAACGCGTTGACTTATTTTCTTTTAATTAATTCCTTCCGGAGACTTTCTAGAGTACACGAATTAATATATATTAAAAAAATATTACAATATTTAATGTTGATATTATTATAATCATGTATGCATGTAGGTAGATACAATAATATGCGGGCGGGAAAGCGGTATAATACTGCTTTCAAGCTTGAACAATATTTTTCAACCGACACAAAAACGGAGGAGGTTATCAAGTCGAAGCGTATTTTTTTTTATGAATATTCACGATTACTCGAAGACGGCTGAACCGATTTGGAAAAATCTTTTTTGTTTGAAAGAGTATACAGGTTATACTTCGAAATTGGTGCCATTGACACCAAGTCAGGATCTAATGATGGGATCCTGGAGAAATCGAGGGAACTCTTCAAATATTATAGGCACACCTATAGTGATTTGAGTATTTTTTATATCAACTTGTGTAGTTGCATTCGAAAAGCACCATTTGTGAAGTGGATCTGATGATGAAGACCACAGATGGCGACTGGAACTACTCAATATATAAGTAGGAATAATAAGTATTTCATGGGTTCCGCTTCGATTACTTGAATATGGTTATCAAGCACAATATGCTCGTCACAATGCATATGGTGAGAAGTGAAGCTGATGGTGAAGTACCAGGAGAACTCCTCAATAAAGAGCAACACGCTCGTGGCTAAATAAAGAGATATTTTATAATCTAGTAATTAAAACAATAATTTCGGGTATGTGTAGTTAGCCTTTAATTAGTTGTTGCACTCATACTTGTATATTTAATGCGTATAGTTAACGTATATGTTTCCTCTTCAGAATTGTTGTTTTTCTTTATAGTTGATAGGCTTGCGTTTGATAATAATCTCACCAGATGTTAAGCGATGATGTGGTCGAAGATGAAGCACGCTTGCCTAGAAGTAACCTATTCACTCTTGACTTAAAGACTCCCAGGTTGTAACTATCAGGAAACACAGACTCCGGCGGGGAATTCCACTCCTTAGCCGTACGCACAATGAAAGTATTCCCAAAACGTTTCGTGCGTACAGGTGGGTAGTCCACCATGTAACGATGGCGCATCGCCGTTTGTCTTGTAGTCCGATGATGGGACGGGCTTGGTGGAATAAGACTGTGCAATTCTATGGCACACTCCCCGAAATGTAACCGATAGAAAACTGATAGGATCCTAAAAAATAAATAATAACAAACTCACGGGTCTATAGAGGTTAAGTAACGATTGCTTGATTGATTTTTGATTTGATTGATTTGCTGTCTGTGAATGGGTGACTGTCTTAATATACAACGTGTAACGGAAACCCCATATCTATCCAAACGGACTGAAGACAACATCTGGTATGGAGTCTCTATGCAAAGTTTCAGCTCAAAATAAGTGACTCACAGAATTGACCCCAAATTATCGGTTTCATATGTTTCTTGAATACCAGTAATAACAAACGTGTCACATCACTATGAGCGTCATCACTTTCCACGTCACTTGCCAATAAAACGACAATTCTCTTCGTTCTTCTTAATTTGAAAAATTCGGTCTCTGGTATCAATGTATTGAAATTTCTAATATGCTTCACACATGTAGACATAGGATTAGAAAACTCTTGCCATATCGTTTGTTATCATCCAAAGAAGCCGTGCGCTCGGTATGTATATACCCTTTAAATTACACGTTGTATAGAGTTTACTTCCGTTGATCCCCGCTGTCATTTGTACATCTTTGACAGTCGTGACTGGTAGTCAGAAGCCAGAAAATCTGACTGGTCTTACCAAGGAGTATCGTGTAACCCATCTACGGTATTGTGGTGGTCAGATAAGTTGTAGCTCCATGTGAAACACTAATACTCTGCTGCATTCGAGTAAACTGGGAGCCGTCCCCAAAATAGTTGGGATTGATGATTAGCTTATTACCTTAGATGATAAATCACATTTTTAGGGTTCCGTAGCCGAATGGCAAAAAACGGAATCCTTATAGTTTCGTCATGTCTGTCCGTCTGTCTGTCTGTCTGTCCGTCCGTCCGTATGTCACAGCCATTTTATTCCGGAAACTATTAAGACTATAATACATGTGAAACTTGGTAAGTAGATGTATTCTGTGAACCACTTTCTGATTTTAGGAAAAAATTAAAAAATATTTTACCACATTTTCATAAAGTTAATCGTTTAAAAGATATACGCTTTCAAAGTGGTAAAATGTGTCCCCCCTCCCTCTAACTTCTATAATAATGGAAAGGAAAATTTCAAAAAAATATATGCTGTAGATCTTAGTGTAAACTTTCAACCAAAATTGGTTTGAACGAGATCAGGTCAGCAATTTTTGAGATACAGTGTATTTTCTAAAACCGCAAATATAATTCATATAAACACTATGAAAAACAAAGTTATTGGGCGTAGTTGTAAAAAATGTATATAAGCTAGTTTTAAAAAAATTGTAAGGTTTTTTTTTTAAGTAAATACACATATTATATTATTATAGTTACTTCGGAACCCTGCATGGGCGAGTCTGACTTGCACTTGGCCAATTTTTTATTTGGTCAGTTTAAAACGAGGCCAATATTTCCTAGTGGATCGCAACAAACTCAGAGGTCAAAGTTTATTATAAAATCCATTCGATCCGTATAGATAGATATATAGAATACTCTTTATTATACACCAATAATTTATACTCACACTTGATTTACAATACTGCAAAATATGGTTAAAATAGGTCAAATAGTAAGAGAGAATCATGACATTAAATGTTTGAGATGATCTTCACAGGAAAAACCATACAGATTTGAGTGGACCGGTGCAGACAGTGCAAGCATTTGTCAGTTTTCGTGTAGCTCAACATAGATCTTTGAGTATTTTTTATTTATTTTTGTGACTGGCTTCTTGCAGGGTTACGCTCCTTCCGCCTGACGCAGGTGCTGACCGGTCATGCCTGTTTCGGGAAGTGCCTGTTTCTGATACAGCGGGAAGACATGCCCGGGTGTCGTCATTGTGAGGACCACCTGGAGGACACGGTGGAGCATACGGTCGAAGTGTGCCCTGCTTGGGCGGAACATCGTCGTGTCCTCGTAGAGGCGGTCGGTGGCGGCGCCCCAGCTGCCCCGGGAGACGCCCCGGGCGTCCGCTTGCGGACGGCGAGCAGGGATCGCTCACCATCCGTTAAGGACCAGGCCCGGGTCGGCGGCGCATCGTGCTCCACACGCGCCTCAAAGAGCTGTCAACACCAGTGACGGGGCCTCATAGGGCCATTGCCTGCCGGGGTTTGCGGGAAAGTTCTATCGAGATACCGCGGCCCCGAAACTTTAGGGCAGCCGAAGGAACAGGGTGGGTTTTTAGTAGAAGTCTGACACACCCTTCCGCTTAACCCTGAGCGGAAGAAGTCATTCGATGATTTTCCCCCCAAGAAAAATAAAATAAAAAAGACTGCTTAACCGAAACTAACGGTGGCGGCCTTACACAAGCAATCAATTTAAGCGTCAATAGCCTAATGGATAAGGTGTTGGACTTGAGATCGAGAGGTCACGAGTTCGAATCCCACCCATTACACCATTGCCGTGAACCCACTCCAGACACAAGCATATTTAGCTTAGTTACAGGGATTAACAATATTGCTAGTAATGTGAATTCTACACACATTGCTAGTTATGGGTTTATAATAAACTTACAAACGAGGCCACTACATGCTAACCAGTCCCGGTTTGAAGGCGCGTCGTTTTCCACGCTCGCCTCAAAGAGTACTCTGCCACTGGGCCATTGCCTGCCGAGGTGTTCCTGCGGGAGTGTTCCAACGAGATACCGAATGGGGTATCTAAGGAACAGGGTGGGTTTTAAGTCAGTACATGTTTGACACTCCCTTCAGCTCCACCCAGAGCAGGAGGCCTCATAAGATCATTTTCACGTCGAAGAAAAGTGACTAAACGCTAAGGGCATACGGTGGGGTACGGACCTCGGCTTAGGGCATCGCTGGTTCAGCGGCGCTGACTCAGACATTTTTGAAGAGCTTATATGAAGCTTTTATATTCTTAGTCGGCTTTTTCTTTTTATTCAAGTCCTGTCAACAGTATTTTGATAGCATATTCTATCATTCATTTGATATCTTGAGGACTATCAAAACTCAACATTGTGGACCGTGATTGCTTAGACTATTTATAATATGTATTATTATTCATATATTTGTGTAACTAGGACTCATTTTGTTGGATACAAAAACATAAGCTCTGTTTAAATTTAAAACAATAAATAATGTATTTAGATATAATGGCACATATATTTTAAAATAAATTATTAACACTTTAAACAAATAAATAAAAACCCTAAACTACATATTGTATGCATCTAATAATAAACTAAAATATGGCATCCAGCTGTCCATATTTATGTATTTATATTTTCATAACATGATATTACATATAATAATACATCTATTTTTTTTAATAATACTATAGGTACCTATGTTTGTTTTGCCAATTGCTTATAGCATGGACTACGAACACAACATACATATCTAAGTTATTTCCACACGGGTTTTACAATGTCAAACAGAAATAGATCTTAAAACCCGCCGAACCCACCGCATACAGCAAAATACCCATTTGGATAAACCGAATATATTTTTCAAATATCGTACATAATTATTTATAATCTGTGGCACGCAGTGGAGAAGCGCATGATTCATTCTCGAACGATTTCCGTTGCCGACTCGTTCTAATTTTAAATACGAACCCCCTTTTCGAAAATGGAATAAAATTCATCGGCGCACGCGCCACTTCGTCGCATCCTTTTATTATTTTAGGACATCCGACTGGCCTGAAGATTGATACTGTCTTAAATTATCGGCTTTTCGAGTTCGGGAGGGGGAACCGTTATATCATGGATTGTATTGTACAGTTTTAAGAGTTTTTTTTTTATTTTTTTTAATGTGAACTAACAATGGAATTTTTATTTGGTGTTTAATCAGGACAATAATGGATCAAATTAGTAATTAGGATATACCCATACTGAGGTGTTTGTCAATTTTATTATCATATTATTATACAAGATCATTCAACACCTACCTGCCGATGTTGCATGATCACACAATTTTAAAGAACTTTCATAAAGAGTAATTCATAGTGTCTAGCAGATTTCAGTTTTATTTTGTGAAATGCTATTTACTAGCAAATTGGTTATAAATAACACTTTTGATGTTCAACACAGTGTCTATAGGAAATTACCGTTCTCTATAAGAAACCTCTTTCAATGCATTCAAAACTAATTGCGGATCGATCACTTCTAGAGAAATGAATGCATCGTATGAGTTATTTAACGTGTTTTACTGATGACTTTTGTAATCTATTTATTTATGTATGTTTTTTAGTATTGTTCTCAAGTAAGTAACTGATGTCTTTATTGGGGATAAAATTTCTTTAAACTGAGATGAGGCCGGTGTTTCGTCACTAACTACCCTGAAGGAACATCGAAACAAACTCTGAGATCTAAATCTGTTTTAAAATCTATACAATTCATTCTGGTCAAAATATATGTGAACCATGTAGGTTTGAGTTTGTGGTCACTTTTCAGGAAAAAAGCAATCAGATTTGAGTGGACCTGTTCAGACAGTACATGCATTTGTTATGGTACAACGATGAATAAAGGCTTTGATTAAAATATTTAACGTTACAATCTGTGTGTTACAGTCTGTGTTTCCCGATAGCTATAACCTAAAGGTCTTTAAGTCAAGAGTGAATATGTTCCTTTTAGGTAAGCGTGCTCCATCTTCGACCACATCATCACCTACCATCAAGTGAGATGGTGCTCAAACGCGAGCCTATTATCAATTTTAAAAAAATGTTCATATATATTTTAAATTTACAGCGCAAACAATGTTTCAAAGCAAATAAATAGTTTTAATAAAATAAATGGTAAGCCCATTTATTTTATTAAAACTATCTATTTGCTTTTATTTGCTTTTATTTGTTTTAATAAAATAAATGGGCTTATATCTATTTTACGAAATGTGAATATTATTTTGGCAATACAATTACTTGCAACATTTGGTATGCACAGTGAGCCGCAAAGTCGTCACACGAATTTCTATTTAACAGTCTACGAATCGAAAGTGCTTTTATGTTTTTCATTTAGGTTTAAAAGAACATCTGCTTTATTATTAAATTAACTTTACACTGTCAGTAAGCAAATCATTTTGCGCATGAATATTCGAAAATTAAATTAAATTTAGGAAGAATCTCTTTAGCAAGCTTTTGAAGTACAAGGACAATGTATGTTTTTTCTATATTTTCAATAGTGTATCTAAAGGATAATTACCAAACATCAGAGACTGATTAAAAACATAATTAGGCAAATCTAATTGTTTGATCAATGTATAAACTGTCCTGCTATATGGGTGCGAAACATGGAGAGTTACCCAGGACATCACGCGTCGGATCCAGGTACTCCGACCAATTCTCGGTATTTTGTGGCCAGAAAAGATAACTAACGAACACCTATTGGAGGTCTGCCATGAGATACGATCGGACAGCAGATCACTCGTCGCAAGTGGTTTTGGATTGGCCACACTCTCCGAAGGGGCCCCAGCCACGTCCCTAGACAAGGTCTAGTGTGGACCCCACAGGGGAAATGGAAACGTGACCGTCCAAAGCTTAATTGGAAACGTTCGGTAGCGGTGGAGTTAAAGAACATAGGATTGACGTGGCCCGAGGTAAAGCGCGTAGCCCAAGACAAAACACGATGGCGGAGCACTGTAGACGCCCTCTGCCCCACCAAGGGGACTTAGGACATTAAGTCAAGTAAGTCAATTGTTTGTTCAACACTTTTCTAAATACTAGATGTCGATAACTTAATCATCTTCTTTTTTTTATTGATTGGTTTGCGTTTAACCACCATCTCGCCTGATGGTAATTGATGATGTGGTCTAAGATGAAGCATGTTTAACCGTTACATTCTTGACTTACAGACCTTCAGGTTATAGCTATGATTAAACACAGACTGGCAGGTAATTCCACCCCTTAGCTGTACGCACAATGAAAGTGTTCGCAAAACGGTGTGTGCGTATGGGTGGGACGTTTACCATGTAAAGATAATGCATAGACGTTCGTCTAGTTGTCTGATGATGAAACGAGCTCGAATTTAGGTAATGTTGAATTATACGTTATGAAACTATGAATGTATTATTTGTACCATTCCTGTTCTTAGCTATTATAAGCTCCTTAGGTTGAGCTGCAAAACAACTGGTAAATATTTGCATAATCTTTATAAGCTCTTATGTATCTATGTGGTGTTATTTTAATAACAAATAATCTTATTTATTTATTGTTTTTAACCAACTTGCAATATGCATTTTATTTTTACATAGGTACTTTTTAGGAATATTTTACAAACCGCCATCCCTTCAACGTAGCTTGTACGCACTGGCGGCGCTAGACCACATGTGGACGTGGGCAACATCAAGTTCGCGAGCCTCTTTAATTTAATTTAATTTTTTTATTTTATTATCTTAGGAAAACTTAAAGATAGTTGAAAAACATTGAAAGAAGGCCAATTACGTTTTCACATACAGTATTAGAATAGAACAAGAGACGGTATACAGATAAAAGAAAGCAATAAGTAAAAGCACACGGAGCGAGTTATGAATAAATTATGAATAAATAGAAGCAAGTAATGGTTTTAGTGTTGTTCAAAAAACTAATTAAACATTATTTTTTTGAGTTTAGTGCAGCTAGTGAAGAATAAGTCAAGATCATTAACAGTGTACACCGCACAGAACGAACATACAGAGGTCGATGATTCCTTAACCTGAGAGAAGGAATACGTAGCCCAATTTTGCCAATCAGTTCCGAACAGTTACTTCGCAGTCAAAAAAAAAATCCGTTAAATTAAGTGAGCTAAATTATAAAATAATGTATGAGTAACTGAGTTTTATTGTTAATAATCAAATGATGACAAAAATAATTACACATTTAGAAATTAAAAAGTCGAACTTTTCGCCTAACTGATTTTTTCATGATTGTGAAGTAGCTCTAAGACTAGCCGCTATTTCAGCTTCGATTAACAGAACTGATAACGTGGATGGTCTGTCTTGGCTCATCGTGCTTCTCAAATAGGTCTTTATCAATTTCAACTTTGAGAAGCTTCTCAGTACTGACCGGAACTGTGAGCATGATTTTAATTGTAATGTAAGCATTTGGATATACTTCTTCTAAATTATTTTCTAAAATATATTGGATTAGTTGTTCCGCGTCGTTGATAGAGTCTAGTGAATTAGATTTAAAAAGCTGAAGTTCTTCATATAGTTCGAAAGGCTGTATGTCACTGTTTTCGCGTATCTAAATTACAATGCTTGAGAAGATCCTCTTTTGGTCTCTTTTGGTATAGATTTCAAATAATTGATGTCATTAATAAAACCAAATTGCTCAAAATATTCATTAAACGCTTTAAATTGACATTCGGTGTCGACTATTATAGCATCTACCATTATGTTAGAAAAGTTGACTCTGAACTCCAATTCAGGAGATTTAACTGCTTCATCAGTATGTTCGTAATGAACATTCGATTTTTTCTGGCTATTCTTTTTTCCTTAAATTGTGACTGAATTTCGTAAGTACTTTTCTTCACAAAACAATCTAGTTCCTGTTATGCTTTTTTCAAATCCTGTATTACAGAATTCTTGAATCCAGCGAGGCCCCCTCAGGCGCGAGGCCGTCGGCGGTGGCCGACGTCACCGACGCCTAGCGCCTCCACTGCTTGTACGTTCGAAAATAAGCTTTCTTTTATTACTAGTAAGTCGCAAACTGACTTAACTTTGCCTCAGAGACAAACGGTAGCAATGAACAATCATAACATAATAACATTGCCATATTATACACTAGACACAACTTCCTTTACTTCGCATAAAAATTATGTAAATATCCATAATCGTTCAACGACCGAATATACAGAGGCACATCCGAAACTCCTAATATCCGAAAATCATTAAAATTCGCGTGTTCATGTAAATGTATAGAAATATATTCAAAAATATTATATAGTTCTCACGAAACGATTTGAATAATTTTGTAAATCGATTCAGTATTGGCACCCGAAAGAATGATTTGTCTGAAAAGAAACAAAAGATTTGATTAATCCATAGACACATGACGCTAATATTTAGATATTTAGGTCCATGAAGGAATAAACCAATAATCTAGTATCTTTTCTCTGAAATAAACAGACAAATCAGCAGTTGAACGTTATTATTACAAAAAAATATGTATGTAAGTAGTCTCTGAGTATTCTCTCTTCTTTTCCTCCTTCACTCTGTATATAGCGGAAGGAAGTATTAGACTTCTACTGACAAAACTTACGTCATTACGGGGCCGCGGTATGACTTGGCAATCCTGGCTGACAATGGCCCTGTCAAGACTGAGTATCATCATCTTTGTTTGTTTGTTTGTTGGTTCTTCACGTCAAAACGGAGCAACGGATCGAATTAATTTTCGGTGTGGAGATAGTTGAAGAGCTGGAGCAACATACGTATTAAGTTAATTTAGTTGCCGTAAAATATTATACACAAACGGAGCCGTGGGCAGAAGCTAGTTTCATTATAAATTATTCCAAGTTCAATGACTTAGTATACTTCACTTTCTAGCCTCCGCGAAATCTATTACGCAACTCTCTGTGGTCATGTGCGCCATTGGAATACCTTAGGGGATAAAGCAGTCTGTGCTAACATAGATAAATTAACAAATATGCACGTCCGGAGTTGCGGGAATGTTTTAACGAGATACCGCGACCCCTGAACTCAGGGACGACTAAAGGAACCTGATGGGTTTTTAGCTAGAAAAAGTCTGAAACTTTCTCCCGCTCCATTCGAACGGGAAGAGTCATTTGATGTTTTTCTCCCAAAAGTTAATGATTAAAAGTACAAGGATACTAACATAAATTAAACATGCTTACTAAACAAAGAGACAGCTAATCCTTTTATCATAAATTATATGGAGCCAACTTTGACGCAGAACAGTTTCCCGAACTCAGGATACAAGTGCCAACATTGCTATAGAACCAAACCTTGAAACATAGCACAATAACATCTTCCTTCCCGTAACAAATACATATAACACATGCACAATAACGATGTTTATGTAAATACATAACCTCGTGACCTTCGCTCAGTTCCATCTCTTCACATTCACTTGCAGATACGACAATTCATTTGTAATCATTTTCCTGATGCAGTTTGGTGAAAAGCGTTCCCATTAGTCCAATCTTTTCTTCTTCATATCTCCTTCGCGTCGGTTCCTCATTACTGAGAATCATGACCACCTCCGTGGTTATATCTTGCTATATAAAATGGCTCACTACCAGTTTCTACTTTCGGGAGCATGCACAACATCGTGAAGATTGCCGGAGTCGAGAGCACTGCGGACCTGGTCGGTTCCAAGAAGTATCTTGTCACCTACTACTGCTAGTGGAGTTCAAATAGGCAGTAGGCTCCATACAATACACATTGCACTTATACTCAGCTGCGTCCGGTAAGACTGGTAACCCAAAATAGTTCGAGGAGTTAACAGTATTGCTAGTAATGTGAATTCTACCTTCATAGCTAGTTCTCTTTTTATATATATATAAAAAAAAAAACAAAATATTTTATCCATCCGTATTAAAAAAATAAAATAAAATAAAATTCATTTATTTCAGGTCCAAGACCCATATAAAATAAAATCAAAATTCAAACAATTGCTCGGCTTCCTAATTTAAAATACAAAGGGAGTTTACATACAAAAAGATTCAAAGATATATTAAAAGTCAATTAAGTTCATAACAATAAATAAATAAAAAAATCATGTCAAATTATCAAATTAAATACAAATTAAATGTCAAATTAAATTCCAAATTAAAAGTCACATTAAATTACAAAACTGGTAGGTAACACACTCTTAAATTTCTGTCATCTTCATTACCATACATCATGTCGCTAGATCTCCGCAAAGGGCTATCACCGACAAAAGCTCCAAAGAATGTCCCTGCCCTATCTGAACATGCATAATCTCTCTCGCACCGGATGACGCGTCGCGTGTAAATTTAGCGTCGAACGCAGGTTCACGGGCGTGCGCGGGCGCAGACCTGCGCCATCTTGGTTTTGTTGCAGCAAATTCGATGCGCCGTCACTAAATGTCACTTGTCTTGATTATCAGAGGTCTGACTAAAATTGAAAATGGAGATTTTTACTGTAGTTTTTAATTGCCGGTAAAACTGTTATTTTGGGTTGTAACACTTATTAAAATATGTTTTTGGGTATGGTCTCATTACAGTATTGAGACTTGTGATTCATACTTTAGTAAGAGCGATCAATTGAAATGTTATGTTTTGAACGGAAGTTTTTGCATTTTTTCTGAGTAATTTTTGTTTTTATTTTAACAAAGAATATTGTAGTGACGCCCGATTTCTCTTGTACTTAATGTACTAGTATTAGCCACCATTATTTAACAAGGAAATACTCGTTTACATGTTCCTAGTCATGGTTATATTAAGGTCAGGTCAGTCTAATATTAAGATCCTGTAAAAATATCAAAAATAAAAATCCTACTTTAGCATACAGATACAAAATTCAGAGAACATAAGGAAAACAAGCGAAGAACTACTATGTACTTAAAATTGTAAATTACCTTCGGAGCCAGTTTTGAGATATTCAGATATTAACATACATTATGTAAGTAATATAAGAATGTCTTTATTTAAATATGAGGTAGGTCAGGTCTGATAATTTAAGCTATATATACAAAGTTGTATTTTAAATAGACTGAGAAACGTTCCTGGTAATTAATATCTTGTCAGGTGAAACAGGATGACATCAATAGGAATAGGAAAAATATTATCTCAAATATAAAACTTTTTATTGAACTGAAGCCTAAATAGTATTATTATAACTTAAAACGGGATATTCACAATGTGTACTTTTTGTTTCGAGTTTAAATATCCCGTTTTAAGGTCTATTAATACTGTTAGTGACCATGTTAGCTTAAAAACTTATAAAGCCTAAATATGCATTACATCGGTATAGTTGAATTACTTACATCCTAGGTTATTTGATTAGATATAATCATTGGAACCCTGACCTCTAAACGAGGTATAGATAGATCAAATAGATCAAAGTAATATAATTTACTGACATTTGCTTCACTCGAAATTCAATCAAACCTAAAACTCATTACGCCAAAATAAACGTAAACAATTCACGCACGACCTCTCCTAATTTCCGCATTTTGTCCAAGATCATCAAAAACGCATAACAGCTCTAGTTTATAATAGACAAGATAAACAAAACTGTGTTGACGTCAGTTCCGGTCATGGCGGCCGCGTCCTCTGCTCACTTCCTTTCGAGTAATAGAATGACATGCAGATGTTTAACGGATGCTAAAGAATTATTGTAAAGGATGTGAATATTGTTTTGTTGTCTATGATTTAAGTTTGAGGTTAGTAGGATTTAAGTTCAAGTTTGTTTTATGTGGATTGGCTTAAGAAAATGTTGTATTTTTCGATATATTTTTAACAAAAAGATTGTTTTTCTACTAAATTGGAATGGTTTTTAATTGCGAACAATTTGTCGGGCTGTTGATTGAACTAATGCAGATATTCATTGATTGCAGGAACCTTTCTGAAAAGTAAAACAGAAATAACAATAAATAACATGTTTAAAAGAAACGAGTTTTCGTTGCAAAAAGCTTTAGGTAACTCAAAAATTTATATAAAAAAATACTCAGAAACATAAATAGGTACATACATAAAATTAGACACGAAGTCGCTAGTTATCTACCAACAGCTGAGTGGTTCATAATATTTGTGCAGTAATAATGACACATGTTTTCCTTAAAAATTTAAGAAAAGTGCACTAACAATTCACGCACATATAACTTTATTAATAATTATTCCAAGACCAAGGTTGAACGGAACGACATTCAAAATGGCTGCGTGCAAATTGAAGTCACTACACTCTTGTTTAACGAAGATCTCGTCTTAAAAGGCCAACAATTACGCATATATGCACAATAAAACGAGAATATTTTTACACAACCAGGATCCACTGCAGAAAACTGGGTAACATTGAAGAGTTCGTTGGTATTACGATGCACTTCCTCATTGACCGAGGCCACAACGCGTCGGCCATCTTAAATTTTTTGACGTTTATTTTTGGCGGGCTATTGTAGCGTCCAGAAATGGTAAGCACATAATTAATGTCAGAAAAGATCGTTTATTACTTTTGAATTAAGAACTTATTCAATTTCGTTGGGGGCCTGTTTTTTTGTTACATAATTTACTTGTTTTAATTTGTGCTGAAATATTGCTCTGTCGGGTTGTACCTATATATATTTCATATTATAATTAGGAACAAAGGAAAATTCAGAGTATTGTACTCTTGACTTGGTACTTGATGATGACTTACGACGCTTCTAAAGTCTATGATTGTCATCATATTATGTTGAGAGGTATTATCTTTTCTAGATAATACACATACTAAGAAAGATATTGCCTACTTTCTTAGTTTTAGAATATTGTTATGGAACTAGTTTAAAGTAACGACGCGTTAAAATGAAATAGCCTCGACTAGCGGCTTTGCCCGGATAGAATTCAAATATTTTAAGGGTACTCCTAAAACAATAAGCTTTTTAACAGATATAGCGTTCGTTGAATTGTCAAAATGGAAGCATTTTTAGCACCTATTTACTCTTAACTTAAAGAGCCCCAAGTTTTTAACATCAGGTAATACCAACTCAGCCAAATAATTCAACTCCTTAGCAGACAATGGGAGTATGCCCAAAGCGTTTTGTATATTGTGTTTGAAGATTAATTGTTTCCTTATATCATAACTCTATGCTATGTATAGAATATTCAGACACTATTTAAAATGTATAATTCATCGATTTTAGAATACAGTCTATTCTTGTGCTTTACGATACAATAAATTTGCCCTAAAATAAACTTCACGCGGGGTCTTTACTCAGATAAAATTGTTTGTCCGTTTGTAAAGATTCTGGAGCATTGTTTATTATATTGTTTTAGTGTTAATATGTAGCATCTGGCAAGATTGGAAAGTTGTGGAAAAACATCCTGAGGTTATGTCTCATTGGCTGGCAGGGGCGTGCACAGGATTATGACAGGGTATGCGGCGGAGTAATCGGTCACAAAAACTTTGCCTTTTATAGATTTTTAGCATAGCCACAGCCACGTATCGTAGCATGGTGGCGATGCGTGGCTGTGGCTCCGCCGCATACCCTGTCATAATCCTGTGCATGCGCATGTTGGCTGGATTAGGTTGAGAAAAATGTACGACGTGTAACACGATATAACAAGGCACAGGTTGGGAGAAGAGGCCTGCTGGTAAGCGATGATGTGGTCGAACAAGAAGCTCGCATACCTAGAAGTAATCTCTCTTGATTTATAGGAGTCCAGGTTAAAGCTATTAGGGAATACAGAATCCGGCAGAGAAATGAGAGAGGAAGATTATGAGTGCTCTCCCGACAAGCACGGCTGGTTGCCGTTAGAGGACGAATGGACAAATACTTAATAGAGCAAAAATATTGATATTGAATCAAAGATGATCGTCGCTTGCTATCAGGTGAGATGGTAGTCAAGCGAAAGCCTATCAATAATAAAGAAATATATATATTACGTGAAAGGAAAAATTTATACAAATATAAATTGCACTATTTATTAAAATAGAAATTATAAATAATCAGTTACTACATGATGCAAATGCATTTACCGGCTCTTCTTTGTTCGATAGACTCTCAAGGATAACTATGTATTACGCATTGCGTGCGCAATAAACGCATTAATAATTATTATATTTTATACAAAGCAATATATAATAGTGTCTATTGCATAATGATTGTGACTAATGTGAAATCATAACTCATTCTTGTATTTCAAGTCTTTTACCCTTAACCTATGAGCCTTCAGGTTTTGTGTTCCAACTTTGCGTCATATTCTTAAGTTGAACAATATTCGATGTAGTAATAATTGGTTTGACCTTTTTAATTGTTTTGTGTTCAGTTTTCCTTATGATGATTCTATACCATTTATTCAAGTAACCTCTTAGTTAATAGGTACAATACTAAAATAGGTTATTCCTTAGTAACCGTGCTCCTTTGTTGACCACATCATTGCTTCCCATCAGGTGAGATTCTTGCCAAGAGCAATGTCTTTAAACATTCAACTCTGGCTTCTAACGAGATACCGCGGCTCCGGAATGCAAAGGAAACTGGAGGGGTGGGTTTTTAGTAACTAGAAGTCTTGCTCTCATGTCTGACACGCAGAACGGAAGAAGAACTGAACTATTATGTCCAATATATTTATTTATTTATAGTTAATTAAAACGGATAAACACCAATTACATAAATTAACATAGAAATACATATAAGAAAAGAACAATAATAATTGTGATTGATAATTGAAATTATATAAGATAAAATTAACATTAAAATGGAACAGTAGACACTCTAGCATACTTCTCGCAGAACACCAGACATGCACGCATAATTTTAGTCCATTCGTCGGCAAACACATCACATTCAGGGTTGGTCACACTGGAAGAAATTGAGTCTAAATAGTTATTAGTTAGACTCAAACCGCACGGGTTGATCTTTAAAGTAAAGCAACACTTAAAGAAATCTGTCTGTGAATGGGTGACCACCTCAACAGAGATCCTCCTCCTTCGTCCTCCGACCTCCGACCTCGTCAGAGATTTCTCCATGACTTGTAGAGCACGTTAAGCCTTTGGTACCCCTCTCATTTGTACATCTGTGTCCATCGTTACTGTTAGTTAGAAGCCACATCTGATATCAGTTGCCCAGCCACTGAGTTGTGGAAGTCAGGAAGGAGCCACTACTCCATGTGAATCATTAGTACTCAGCTGCGTCCAATTAGACTGCAAGCCGACCGCATCATAGTCAGGAAAAGGCTAGGTAGAGTAACTGAAATTATCATTTATCGAGACCATACCTCTGCGCCAACCGTGTCGTTAAAAATTTACAACTTTTGTTTAAAGAAATTTCCTACAAGAGTCATTTTAGTAAGACATCATTAAAATTGGAATACTGTAGTTGCCAGTAATATCATTATTTCCTTCCAAACACAATTTCGTCCATCCATCCAGGCTGAAACAATATTGTAAAGCTTTCATTTCCCATGAAGTCTACAATTGCATACCAATACTACAAATACCGTTTCAACAGTACCCCACAACCAGCTGTCAAAATTTTAAATTCGGCACGTTCGTTCCATGTTCAAATGTTCAAGATGCGCGCGCGCAAGATTGTCTATAACTGTACAGCGCAGACACGACCTGCCGCAATGCGCCCGCGCTCAAGGGCACGCGCAGTAGTAGAGTGGAGTCAACTGAGTTATAAAAACATTTTGGTAGCGGGAAGGTGCTTTGTTCTCATTTGCTTATAGATTGTTGTAGAATAAACTGAATAATTTCTGGAATTAGGTGATCCAGATGTTCTGCTGATCTATTTTAATATTAGAAAGCGGAAAAGTTTGTTTGTATGATCGCGAAAATACTGAGTGGATTTGGATGAAATTTGGTATGGAAGTAGCTTAATGCTTGAGGAAGGTTATAGGTTTTACTCATCTGCAAAACAGAGAGTTATATTGTCATCATGTTAAAATCCACGGGATCGAGAACACGCGACTACTAGTCCAATATATGTAAATTTGTATGTAGAAGTTCTCCATCCCACAAGAAAGTAAATTAATCTGGTATCAGTACGTAATCCATAATAAATGTATGCGTATCTGTGGGTATGTAAGCTCTCTAGAAGTAAACAATATATCTGCAAAAAAAACATTACTAGGACTAAAACAACAATACAATGAAACAAAGTCACATCACTAATTATGACTTAAAAAAATTATAATCTATACTAAAATGTTTACATTGAAATTTTTTGTCGAGGTCTGTCGGTTTGTCGGAAATTTCGGAAAGTCTTTAAGTCAAGAGTAAATATATTACTTATAGACAAGCGTGCTCCATCGTAGACCACATCATCGCTTCACATCAGATGAAATTGTGATCAAACGCAAGCTATTACACAAGCTATTACAAGTACAAACTATTTTAATATAGGTAATGTATGTATATTTTAAATAAAATTAACAATAATAATATTCGTACCATTCATCATTGTCCGTAACTATACAATGATGATCATTTTAATAAAGTCCGCATTAAAAAACAAAAATGACGTTATAACAAAAATCGGCAACTCCATCCCTTCCTCTCTCCAGTAACGAGAAGTGAATAGCAATCGGCGACTCAACTCACGATTCGGACGTCAAGGCCGGACGTCGTTGTCCGTCTGCACCGACATGCACCAATATGGCCCGTGTTGGCCCAACATGGCCCATGCAGTCGACAAGCCGAGTTCCCTGAATTGTGGGTAATAAAAGTTGACGTAAATATGTTTCGTGAGTACTTTTGTTTGTCGGTCACTGCCTCTTCAGCCTTTATTATGAGAGGTCCTTCAGTCCAGCTTTTATTATGTCTGTAGCTTTTTCAGGAAACAGACTCTTTTAGTTAGAAAAATAAACATATAGTTATACATAATTATAATAATTTCAATAGCGACAAAGCTTTCTCGTAAATTACAGAGTTATAGTTAGACTTCTGCTCGCGATTTTGTTCGTACGGGTTTTCCCGCGTAAATTCCTATTCCGTAAGAATTCCGGGAAAAAATGCGTAAGTGTTATCTTAGAATTTCAACAATCTACATACCAAATTTCATTCAGATCCGTTCAGAAGTTTTAGCGTGAAAGCTTAACCAATGTACACACCACATCGATTTTTCATGTTACATTTTTAATTTGTTTTCTTTTTCTTTTTATAATATTTTTGATGGTATATATAAGTTTGTTCTGTTCTTTTTTAGCCTTACCCCTTACAGTTTCGTCATGTCTGTCTGTCTATCCATCCGTCCGTATGTCACGGCTATTTTATTCCGAAACTATTAAGACTATGCATGTGACACTTGGTGGGTAGATGTATTCTGTTAACCGTTTTCCGATTTTAAGAAAAAATAAAAACATATTTAAAATTAAGGGGGGCTCCCCATATATGGAACTAAAACTAAAAAATATATTATGAAACCCATGCGTGTGTGGTATCTATAGACAGGTCTTTAAAAATGACATTGAGGTTTCTATAATCACTTTTTCATAAAGTCAATCGTTTAAGAGAAATATGCTTCTGCTTATAAGTGGTAAAATGTGTCCCTCTAACTTCTACATTAATGAAGTGAAAAATCTAAAAAAACTTTCAATGAAAATTTGTTGGAACAAGATCGGGTCAGCATTTTTCGAGATATAGCATATTTGCGGTGTACTGGTAACACTATGAAAAACAAAGTTATTTGACGTAGTTACTACGGAACCCTTTATGGGCGTTTCTGACCCGCACTTGGCCATTTTTTTTCTGTAATTTATGCTTTATAATGTTAATGTACTTTTGTGTGTTGTGTCTTCTGTTGACCAATCAAAGTTTTATCTATCATCCATCCATCCTTTCAAACTTTCACATTTATAACAAAAAACATCTATAAGTTTTAAGCTCTCTCGAATCTCGGATAAACAAGAAGAAATATCATGGTCAGAAGTTGCGCTTGCCATTTGACCAACGAGAGAGTTTTTCTCTTTTGTGATATGAAAGTATCTAATATTATAATTAAGCATACAATAATAATTCATCTCTTGAAGTTTAGTTAATGTAATTTCAATTGTATTCTCCAATTTGTGAGTCATATTAAAAATATTATATAAAAAATACTGACGCGTCTCGGGTTCGATCAGCGGGTGAAAAGTGCTATTGGATTTTTCTGTAAGGAATTTCTCAGTAGTAGCCCGGAATCAGAATCAGAATTGTTTATTTGTTTGGGAGTTTGGAAGTTGGTAGAGTGATAGCCCGTGCCTCGGAAAGCACCATATATACCAGGATCGGTGTGTGACTTAAGCTTACTTCACATTACATTATCTAAACGAAGAAACCAACATCAAAGAAAATTCAACGTTAAGTTAAGATGGCGTCAGACTTCAAACCTGCTAAGTAAAATCAACAGGCTCCTGATAAGAAGAAAGTCTTATCCAAACATTGTCGCAGACAGTTTTATTATGCAAATGCGTAAAGTAAATTGTAACAACACTGATCCTGGAAAAATGCGTCTTTGTCTATATCAACATTGCAAAATTGCAGCTTTGTTTAAGCAAGCCCGTTTCATCATCGGACTGCAAGACGAACGGCTATAAGCCATTTTGGAATGGTGGAATAGTGGATAATCAACTATACGTACAAAACATTTTGGAAATGCCTTCATTGTGCGTACAGACATGGCGTATAACCTGGGAGTTTTTAAGTCAAGAGTGTATAGGTTACTTCTAGGTAAGTGTGCTTTATCTTCGATCACATCACGACTATCCGTAATGACTGTCAAAGATTTTCAAATGACAGTCGTAACGTCGTAAGGATCTCGATATATCAAAATGGTCACCCGACCATTGACTAAACTTTAATCAAACCGTGTGGCTGCAATATTTAGCCACGAACTTTTCGAGTGTTAAGATTATCGAACTACTGACTACCCATAAACGTTTTAACGTATTGTAGTCACGGATGTCTTGACGAGCGTTATTCAAACTTTAAAATCAACCCGTGCGGCAGATTGCTCAAGAGTTTCAACGACAAAACATAGAACTAAAATATGACGCCCCCTATTATGTATAAATAAAAAGGCGTGACGAAAACGTTACACGCTAAACGGGATGTCATAAGTTTTTAAAGGGATTGTCGAAGTTAACCACGTGAATTTCGTTTGACGTCAATTTATATTCTTACATGATTCTTTTACAATTGATAAAGGGTTGTTCGGAGGAAGTTTTGTAAGAATTCTTTTACAACATTCATTTGCACCAGTTTCCAGTTTCACGTGAATTATATGACGTCTTTACAATTAGGGGATTGTTATTACGAAGCAAGGGTTGTGTAAAGATTTGTTGGGCAACTTATGTGGTGTACGTCATTGGAAAATTAATTGTGCGATCATGTATTATGTTGTAAGAGAACTTGGAGTTTTTATCAATAATAATTATTTTGTGAAACTCTCTCTTCGATGTTAAACACTGCAAGACGTCATTGGTTCACAAAAGTTTTATGTATAAAAGATCGCTTTAAGCGATAAGGCCGTCCTTTGTAGTTGTTAAGTTCTTATTTAATTCTGTTAACAATATGTATGTATGTTCTCTGTGTATATATATATACACAGAGAACATACATACTATCTCTCAGTTTCTTGCAAATTTGAACTAGGTGAGTCCCGTGTTTCCTAGCTGACTTCAAAAGAGACGGAGAAAGTTTCTTTTGAAAGAATAACTCAATTAACCTTAACTGGTCGACTTTTTCGTGTTGTCTGTCACACGTAGTTAATTTTAGTCAAACAACAACAATATCATTATCACACGTGTGTAATCACTAAATATAATGAGTAGAAATGTACTCTTTAGTACATATTCCCAGATTTATTTTCTTAAACATTACTCCACACTCTAGAATTTCGCCTCTATCGTGAGTGCGTTTTTACACTAAACCCGGAACATTTATTTTCTAGACATACAAACATTTGTTCCGGTGCGGGAAACAAACTTGCGACTCGCAGTACAAGAGTCAATCGCTCAACCACACGAATCATGTCTTCTGATTAATCCCGGTATGGCGGTGATGGTAGGTGGAGTAAAGCTGTGACCGAGTGGCGTCCAAGGACCGGAAAGGGGAGTGTTTGTCGTCCGCCAGCTAGATGGGCAGGTGACATTATTGCCATCGAGGGTGTACCCTGGATGAGACTGGCACAAGAACGTGGAGCTTGGCACAAGCGAAGAGAGCCCTATAAATAGTAGTGGGTGAAGTAAGGCTGTGGATGATGATGAATTAATTCCAGTTAGAAGGAGCGTAAAAATCTTGATTAAAATGTTAAAATGAGATTAGATGAAAAATTAATCTATGTCCCAGCAGTTGGAACATAATAAGCTGAATTATTATGTATAGAGGCTAATTAATGACCTCCTTCTATTTTTGTAGTCGGTTAAAAACAAAGCAAAAGCCTGAGTTACCCGGTTGCTATGACAACCGGTAGTGATAAAGACCGGGTGATTGACCCCACGCTCCGGTTATATGCAGAGTTCAATGACATTATTTAACACAGTTTTCTAGTGTTTCAGTTATAGTATGTTAACCTTTCATATTAAAAGGTTACAATAAATTGTGTATAATGTTATTAAATCTGTTTGTCGGACTATATGGAGCAGTTTGGTTTATTTTTGGTATCGTTAATTTTGTGTATGTTTATTTTCTTAATTTTCATGGGTATTTCGTGTGCGTAAGCATTTTTTCATGTGTATTTGTGAGATATAATGTAATATGAATTTGGATGGTAAAAGGAGCAAATATCAAAAATTTTGATTAATATAAAAATACCAGCTAAGTTCAAGTGGTTTTTGCTCTCAATGATATCCGTAAAATAATCATCTTAACATTAATATGTCCACCATAGTATTGATACGAGTCCCCTGTTTCCCAATGAATTTTTAAATAATTTTAATCAATATTGATTGTATTTTAGTATAAATACAATACAATCCAGAAGCATTATTAACAAAAAATGTAAAAACTGTATGCTTTTATATTTTTTGTTAATAAATAAATAAAAAATAATGTAAACGTAATCTTAATTGTGCTAAAAATAGTACATAATTCTTTGTTTAATACACCCTAGACCCCACACTAGGATTCCCCGTGTCGTGGGGCCTAGTCTCTTTTCGTCAAGGCGGCTTATAGTATGTACAATATATCCCACCAAAACATCCTGTAAAAAATTAGCCAAGTCTCGCCTATGCTGCTTGTTTTTCTATAAAAAGTAATGAAATCTCTAAGCAAAGCGAAGCCAAGTCTAAGGATCTTTACTGCGATTTCTTTATTAATATAGTTAGATTTTATGTATGTAAGAGTCATTTTTTTTTTTTTTTAGCGTGGTAGAATTATCAAATAAGTCCTCCCACCCCGGGCAGGGTGGGAGGGACTGTCAGACTTTTACTGACTAAAATCCACGGTGTTCCTTCAATAACCCTTTACGTACCGGGGTCACGGTAACGGGATGAGTCCCACGACCCCGGCAGGCTTCGGCCCTCTACTGGGGGGCCTCGTCATATTGCTGACGCTCTTTGAGGCGCGCGTGGAACACGACGCGCCGTCGACCCGGGCATGGTCCATGGTTGGACAGCGAGTTGCCCTTTACTCGCTGTCCGCATGCCCGCGCCTACGGTGGCCGGAGATCGTCGGCCGACGTCCGACGCCGTGGGCGTCTACCACTGCGGCTGGGCTGGAGGGAGGACGCCATCCTCTTCCTCACGCGGCCCGCCTCCTCCTTCGGAAGCATGACTGCTTCGCAGAAGGAGGCGACCGCTTCCCACTCCCCCTCGCCCCGCAGCATGGCCTCCACCAATGCCGGGCGCGAGAGGTCTCCGCCTATTGCCGCCGTGAAGACACGTCGGTGCTCTGCCCAAGCGGGGCAGTCCTGCACCGTGTGCTCGACTGTGTCCTCAGGGCGACCCTCGCAGTGGTGACACCCAGGCGTTTCCTCCTTTCCCATCAGACACAGGTACCTCCCGAAACTTCCGTGTCCGGTGAGGACCTGCGTCATGCGGTAGGTCAGGACGCCGTGACGCCGATCTAGCACTCCTTAAAGAGGGGTCTTACCGCCGCAATTGCGGCGTGCCCGATGTATGTAAGAGACTTGGCTAATTTTTAGAGGATGTTTTGGTGAGATTTGAGATGGTTGGCCTAATGAATGTGACTTGAGCAACTTGAAACCGTATTTTAATAGGAGAAATGAACTTTATGAAGAACTACGATGTATCAAGTGGGGGCACAGGTTAGTGGTACCGGAAGCGTGTAGAAGTAAAGTGCTATTAATGTTGCATGAACCACACATGGGTATCGTGAAATCAAAAGCTTTAGCACGTAGTTATGTATGGTGGCCCGGGGTGGATGAAGCAGATAGATTAACTGAGTTGTTTAGTAGATGGGGTTTACCTAAACAAATAGTGAGTGATAACGGTGCACAGTTCGCATCAAAACAATTTCATGAATTCACAAAGGCTAACGGTATAGAACATATATTTACGGCTCCTTACCATCCCGCTTCAAATGGATTAGCAGAAAATGCGGTTAGATTACTAAAACGTGTTATTAAAAAAAACTTTTTAACAAAAAATTAAACCGACTCCCAAAAAACACTGCAAAGTGAAAAATAACTTTAATTTCGGTAGTCGGTGTCTTTAGTTTTGTTTTTTCGTTTTTGGCACCGACTTCCGAAATTAAAGTTATTTTTCACTTTGCAGTGTTTTTTGGGAGTCGGTGTCTTTAGTTTTGTTTTTTCGTTTTTGGCACCGACTTCCGAAATTAAAGTTATTTTTCACTTTGCAGTGTTTTTTGGGAGTCGGTTTAATTTTTTGTTAAAAAGTTTTTTTTTCACTCTTTTTAGTTGGATGATTTTTAATTTACCTAGTTACAAGAGCCCAAATGTCAACTACTTATAACCTTTTACAAAATATTGCTTTTCCCAATGCTGGGCCGTTAATTGTTGAGGAGTTCTCCTGGTACTTCACCATCAGCTCTACATCACCATATGCATTGTGACGAGCATAAAGTGCTTAACATCCATATTCAAGTAATCGAATCGCAATCCACTTAATACTTATTATTGAGTAGTTTCGGCGGCCATCTGTGGTCTTCATCATCAGTTCCACTTCCCCAAATGGTACTTTTTGAGAGCAACTGCACAAGTTACTATAAGAAATACCCAAAACGCCATAGGTGTGCCTATAATATTTGAAGAGTTCCCTCGATTTCTCCAGGATCCCATCATCAGATCCTGACTTTGGTGATAGTGGTACCAATTTCGAGGTATATCCATTCGAACAAAAAAAGAATTTTCCAGATCAGTTCAGCCGTCTTCGAGTACTCGATGATCATACATAAAAAAAAAAAAAAAAAAAATATACGCGTCGAATTGATAACCTCCTCTTTTTGTCGTCGGTTGAAAAGGCTATATCAGAGAAGCACAATATACATAGGGCATTGTGGACATATTTACTGCATCATAGGAATGTCGAACATTCGATGACCGGAGAAAGCCCGGCAATGATTTTATTAGGCAGGTGTATACGTACTCGACTAGATACCATAAAACCGGACAGGGTAAACAAGGTACATCGAGCACAAAAACGACAGGCTGAATTGGCGGAAGGGGCGAACAGGTGCATTGGGGGTGAAGGGGAAGAGGTATGGTACCGACAGTACTTAAAAGGCGAGCGATGGGTTCCCGGTCGAGTAGTAGATACTCGGGGTCCTAGCGACTACCGAGTCCAGGGTCAAAATGGGGAAATAGTCCATAGGCATATTGACCAGTTACGTAGGAGAACAGGCAATAGATTTTCCTTAGTTTCTAGTGGTCCCAATATTACGGAGCGATCAGACACAGATTTTCAGTCGGCTGGTAACCAGGAAGAATGCAGTGGAAGTGATGAGCGGGCTCAATCGGAGGGGTCGGCGGATCGGTTGGTGTCGCCACGTGTAGTGTCGTCACCAGCTCAGCCGATTAATGAGGTACCTGTAGACGCTCAGGCTTCAGCGGAGAGTCAGGTTGCCTTGCCTCAAGTGCCACAGACTCCACAACGTGCCCTTAGACAGTGTAGGTTTAAGGTTCATAATTATAAGGTTTAGAATAAATGTTAAGTTAAGGTAGTTAGTTAGATATTAAGTTGTTAGTTCGTAATTAGTAGTACGTAATAAATTAGTAGGGAGGAGTGTAATGTAGGTAGTTTATATTAGTTACTTTATCATAAAAAAAGCATAGCAAAATAAGCATCGCCCAGCTAACTTGCGAGTTTTCCGCATCTCACTCAGCTACATTACGAGTTTTCCGCAACTCGCCCAGCTAACTTGCGAGTTTTCCGCAACTCGCCCAGCTACCTTGCGAGTTTTCCGTAACTCGCCCAGCAACCTTGCAAGTTTTCCGCAACTCGCCCAGCTACCTTGCGAGTTTTCCGCAACTCGCCCAGCTACCTTACGAGTTTTCCGCAACTCGCTCAGCTACAGTTTTACGCAACTCGCCCAGCTACCTGGCGAGTTTTCCGCAACACGCTCAGCTACCTTGCGAGTTTTCCGCAACTCGCACATCTACCTGATGACATTTCCGCAACTCACCCAGCTACCTTGCGAGATTTCCGCAACTCGCTCAGCTACAGTTTTTCGCAACTCACCCAGCAACCTTGAGAGTTTTCCGCATCTCGCCCAGCAACTCGCTCAGCTACAGTTTTACGCAACTCGCCCAGCTACCTGGCGAGTTTTCCGCAACTCGCTCAGCAACCTGGCGAGTTTTCCGCAACTCGTTTAGCTGCCTGGCGAGTTTTCCGCAACTCGCCTAGCTACCTTGCGAGTTTTCCGCAACTCGCCCAGCTACCTTGCGAGTTTTCCGCAACTCGCCTAGGTACCTTGCGAGTTTTCCGCAACTCGCTCAGCTACAGTTTTCCGCAACTCGCCCAGCTACCTCGCAAGTGTTCCGCAACTCGCACAGCAACCTTGCGAGTTTTCCGCAACTCGCCCAGCTACCTTGCGAGTTTTCCGTAACTCGCCAAGCAACATTGCAAGTTTTCCGCAACTCGCCCAGCTACCTTGCGAGTTTTCCGCAACTCGCCCAACTACCTTGCGAGTTTTCCGCAACTCGCTCAGCTACAGTTTTACGCAACTCGCCCAGCTACCTGGCGAGTTTTCCGCAACACTCTCAGCTACCTTGCGAGTTTTCCACAACTCGCACATCTACCTGATGACATTTCCGCAACTCACCCAGCTACCTTGCCAGTTTTCCGCAACTCGCCCAGCAACTCGCTCAGCTACAGTTTTACGCAACTCGCCCAGCTACCTGGCGAGTTTTCCGGAACTCGCTCAGCAACCTGGCGAGTTTTCCGCACCTCGTTTAACTGCCTGGCGAGTTTTCCGCAACTCGCCTAGCTACCTTGTGAGTTTTCCGCAACTCGCCCAGCTACCTTGCGAGTTTGCCGCAACTCGCCTAGGTACCTTGCGATTTTTCCGCAACTCGCTCAGCTACAGTTTTCCGCAACTCGCCTAGCTACAGTATTCCGCAACTCGCCCAGCTACCTGGCGAGTTGTCCGCAACTCGCCCAGCTGCCTGGCCGCAGCTACCTTTCGAGTTTTCCGCAAGTCGCCCAGCTACATTGCGAGTTTTCCGCAACTCGCACAGCTACCTTGCAAGTTTTCCGCAACTCGCCCAGCTACCTTGCAAGTTTTCCGCAACTCGCCCAGCTACCTTGCGAGTTTTCCGCAACTCGTTCAGCTACAGTTTTACGCAACTCGCCCAGCTACCTGGCGAGTTTTCCGCAACACGCTCAGCTACCTTGCGAGTTTTCCGCAACTCGCCCAGCAACCTTGCGAGTTTTCCGCAACTCGCCCAGCAACTCGCTCAGCTACAGTTTTACGCAACTCGCCCAGCTACCTGGCGAGTTTTCCGCAACTCGCCCAGCAACTCGCTCAGCTACAGTTTTACGCAACTCGCCTAGCTACCTGGCGAGTTTTCCGCAACTCGCTCAGCAACCTGGCGAGTTTTCCGCAACTCGTTTAGCTGCCTGGCGAGTTTTCCGCAACTCACCCAGCTACCTTGCGAGTTTTCCGCAACTCGCCCAGCTACAGTTTTCCGCAACTCGCCCAGCTACCTCGCAAGTGTTCCGCACCTCGCACAGCTACCTGGCGAGTTTTACGCAACTCGCTCAGCTACAGGTTTCCGCAACTCGATCAGCTACAGTTTGCCGCAATCGTCCAGCTACAGTTTTCCGCAACTCGCCCAGCTACCTGGCGAGTTTTCTGCAACTCACCCAGCTACCTTGCGAGTTTTCCGCAACTCGCACATCTACCTGATGACATTTCCGCAACTCACCCAGCCACCTTAAGAGTTTTCCGCAACTCGCCCAGCTACCTTGCGAGTTTTCTGCAACTCACCCAGCTACCTTGCGAGTTTTCCGCAACTCGCACATCTACCTGATGACATTTCCGCAACTCACCCAGCCACCTTGCGAGTTTTCCGTAACTCGCCCAGCAACCTTGCAAGTTTTCCGCAACTCGCCCAGCTACCTTGCGAGTTTTCCGCAACTCGCCCAGCTACCTTGCGAGTTTTCCGCAACTCGCTCAGCTACAGTTTTACGCAACTCGCCCAGCTACCTGGCGAGTTTTCCACAACACGCTCAGCTACCTTGCGAGTTTTCCGCAACTCGCACATCTACCTGATGACATTTCCGCAACTCACCCAGCTACCTTGCGAGATTTCCGCAACTCGCTCAGCTACAGTTTTTCGCAACTCACCCAGCAACCTTGAGAGTTTTCCGCATCTCGCCCAGCAACTCGCTCAGCTACAGTTTTACGCAACTCGCCCAGCTACCTGGCGAGTTTTCCGCAACTCGCTCAAAACCTGGCGAGTTTTCCGCAACTCGTTTAGCTGCCTGGCGAGTTTTCCGCAACTCGCCTAGCTACCTTGCGAGTTTTCCGCAACTCGCCCAGCTACCTTGCGAGTTTTCCGCAACTCGCCTAGGTACCTTGCGAGTTTTCCGCAACTCGCTCAGCTACAGTTTTCCGCAACTCGCCCAGCTACCTCGCAAGTGTTCCGCAACTCGCACAGCAACCTTGCGAGTTTTCCGCAACTCGCCCAGCTACCTTGCGAGTTTTCCGTAACTCGCCAAGCAACATTGCAAGTTTTCCGCAACTCGCCCAGCTACCTTGCGAGTTTTCCGCAACTCGCCCAACTACCTTGCGAGTTTTCCGCAACTCGCTCAGCTACAGTTTTACGCAACTCGCCCAGCTACCTGGCGAGTTTTCCGCAACACTCTCAGCTACCTTGCGAGTTTTCCACAACTCGCACATCTACCTGATGACATTTCCGCAACTCACCCAGCTACCTTGCCAGTTTTCCGCAACTCGCCCAGCAACTCGCTCAGCTACAGTTTTACGCAACTCGCCCAGCTACCTTGCGAGTTTTCCGTAACTCGCCAAGCAACATTGCAAGTTTTCCGCAACTCGCCCAGCTACCTTGCGAGTTTTCCGCAACTCGCTCAGCTACAGTTTTACGCAACTCGCCCAGCTACCTGGCGAGTTTTCTGCAACTCACCCAGCTACCTTGCGAGTTTTCCGCAACTCGCACATCTACCTGATGACATTTCCGCAACTCACCCAGCCACCTTGCGAGATTTCCGCAACTCGCTCAGCTACAGTTTTTCGCAACTCACCCAGCAACCTTGCGAGTTTTCCGCAACTCGCCCAGCAACTCGCTCAGCTACAGTTTTACGCAACTCGCCCAGCTACCTGGCGAGTTTTCCGCAACTCGCTCAGCAACCTGGCGAGTTTTCTGCAACTCGTTTAGCTGCCTGGCGAGTTTTCCGCAACTCGCCTAGCTACCTTGCGAGTTTTCCGCAACTCGCCCAGCTACCTTGCGAGTTTTCCGCAACTCGCCCCCGTACCTTGCGAGTTTTCCGCAACTCGCTCAGCTACAGTTTTCCGCAACTCGCCCAGCTACCTCGCAAGTGTTCCGCATCTCGCACAGCAACCTTGCGAGTTTTCCGCAACTCGCCCAGCAACTCGCACAGCTACAGTTTTACGCAACTCGCCCAGCTACCTGGCGAGTTTTCCGCAACTCGCTCAGACACCTGGCGAGTTTTCCGCAACTCGTTTAGCTGCCTGGCGAGTTTTCCGCAACTCGCCTAGCTACCTTGCGAGTTTTCCGCAACTCGCCCAGCTACCTTGCGAGTTTTCCGCAACTCGCCCAGCAACTCGCTCAGCTACAGTTTTACGCAACTCACCCAGCTACCTGGCGAGTTTTCCGCAACTCGCTCAGCAACCTGGCGAGTTTTCCGCATCTCGTTTAGCTGCCTGGCGAGTTTTCCGCAACTCGCCTAGCTACCTTGCGAGTTTTCCGCAACTCGCCCAGCTACCTTGCGAGTTTTCCGCAACTCGCCTAGGTACTTTGCGAGTTTTCCGCAACTCGCTCAGCTACCTGGCGAGTTTTCCGCAACTCGCTCAGATACAGGTTTCCGCAACTCGATCAGCTACAGTTTGCCGCAATCGTCCAGCTACAGTTTTCCGCAACTTGCCCAGCTAACTTGCGAGTTTTCCGCAACTCGTCCAGCTACCTTGCGAGTTTTCCGTAACTCGCCCAGCAACCTTGCAAGTTTTCCGCAACTCGCCCAGCTACCTTGCGAGTTTTCCGCAACTCGCCCAGCTACCTTGCGAGTTTTCCGCAACTCGCACAGCTACAGTTTTACGCAACACGCCCAGCTACCTGGCGTGTTTTCCGCAACACGCTCAGCTACCTTGCGAGTTTTCCGCAACTCGCACATCTACCTGATGACATTTCCGTAACTCACCCAGCTACATTGCGAGATTTCCGCAACTCGCTCAGCTACAGTTTTTCGCAACTCACCCAGCAACCTTGAGAGTTTTCCGCATCTCGCCCAGCAACTCGCTCAGCTACAGTTTTACGCAACTCGCCCAGCTACCTGGCAAGTTTTCCGCAACTCGCTCAGCAACCTGGCGAGTTTTCCGCAACTCGTTTAGCTGTCTGGCGAGTTTTCCGCAACTCGCCTAGCTAACTTTCGAGTTTTCCGCAACTCGCCCAGCTACCTTGCGAGTTATCCGCAACTCGCCTAGGTACCTTGCGAGTTTTCCGCAACTTGCTCAGCTACAGTTTTCCGCAACTCGCCCAGCTACCTCGCAAATGTTCCGCAACTCGCTCAGCTACAGTTTTACGAAACTCGCCCAGCTACCTGGCGAGTTTTCCGCAGCACTCTCAGCTACCTTGCGAGTTTTCCGCAACTCGCACATCTACCTGATTACATTTCCGCAACTCACCCAGCAACCTTGAGAGTTTTCCGCATCTCGCCCAGCAACTCGCTCAGCTACAGTTTTACGCAACTCGCCCAGCTACCTGGCGAGTTTTCCGCATCTCGTTTAGCTGCCTGGCGAGTTTTCCGCAACTCGCCTAGCTACCTTGCGAGTTTTCCGCAACTCGCCCAGCTACCTTGCAAGTGTTCCGCAACTCGCACAGCTACCTGGCGAGTTTTCCGCAACTCGCTCAGCTACAGGTTTCCGCAACTCGATCAGCTACAGTTTGCCGCAATCGTCCAGCTATAGTTTTCCGCAAATCGCCCCGCTACCTTGCGAGGTTTCCGCAACTCGCCCAGCTTCCTGGCGACTTTTCCGCAACTCGCCCAGCTAACTTGCGAGTTTTCCGCAACTCGTCCAGCTACCTAGCGAGTTTTCCGTAACTCGCCCAGCAACCTTGCTAGTTTTCCGCAACTCGCCCAGCCACCTTGCGAGTTTTCCGCAACTCGCCCAGCTACCTTGCGAGTTTTCCGCAACTCGCCCACCTACCTTGCGAGTTTTCCGCAACTCGCTCAGCTACAGTTTTACGCAACTCGCCCAGCTAACTGGCGAGTTTTCCGCAACACTCTCAGCTACCTTGCGAGTTTTCCGCAACTCGCACATCTACCTGATGACATTTCCGCAACTCACCCAGCTACCTTGCGAGTTTTCCGCAACTCGCCCAGCAACTCGCTCAGCTACAGTTTTACGCAACTCGCCCAGCTACCTGGCGAGTTTTCCGGAACTCGCTCAGCAACCTGGCGAGTTTCCCGCATCTCGTTTAGCTGCCTGGCGAGTTTTCCGCAACTCGCCTAGCTACCTTGCGAGTTTTCCGCAACTCGCCCAGCTACCTTGCGAGTTTTCCGCTACTCGCCTAGGTACCTTGCGAGTTTTCCGCAACTCGCTCAGCTACAGTTTTCCGCAACTCGCCCAGCTACCTGATGACATTTCCGCAACTCGCCTAGCTACCTTGCGAGTTTTCCGCAACTCGCCCAGCTACCTTGCGAGTTTTCCGCAACTCGCCTAGGTACCTTGCGATTTTTCCGCAACTCGCTCAGCTACAGTTTTCCGCAACTCGCCCAGCTACAGTCTTACGCAACTCGCCCAGCTACCTGGCGAGTTTTCTGCAACTCGCCCAGCTACCTTGCGAGTTTTCCGCAACTCGCACAGCTACCTTGCAAGTTTTGCGCAACTCGCCCAGCTACCTTGCGAGTTTTCCGCAACTTGCCCAGCTACCTTGCGAGTTTTCCGTAACTCGCTCAGCTACAGTTTTACGCCCCTCGCCCAGCTACCTGGCGAGTTTTCCGCAACACGCTCAGCTACCTTACGAGTTTTCCGCAACTCGCACATCTACCTGATGACATTTCCGCAACTCACCCAGCTACCTTGCGAGATTTCCGCAACTCGCTCAGCTACAGTTTTTCGCAACTTACCCAGCAACCTTGAGAGTTTTCCGCATCTCGCCCAGCAACTCGCTCAGCTACAGTTTTACGCGACTCGCCCAGCTACCTGGCGAGTTTTCCGCAACTCGCCCAGCAACTCGCTCAGCTACAGTTTTACGCAACTCGCCTAACTACCTGGCGAGTTATCCGCAACTCACCCAGCTACCTTGCGAGTTTTCCGCAACTCGCCCAGCTACAGGTTTCCGCAACTCGATCAGCTTCCTGGCGAGTTTTTCGCAACTCGCCCAGCAACCTGACGAGTTTTCCGCAACACGCTCAGCTACCTTGCGAGTTTTCCGCAACTCGCACATCTACCTGATGACATTTCCGCAACTCACCCAGCCACCTTGCGAGATTTCCGCAACTCGCTCAGCTAGAGTTTTTCGCAACTCACCCAGCAACCTTGCGAGTTTTCCGCAACTCGCCCAGCAACTCGCTCAGCTACAGTTTTACGCAACTCGCCCAGCTACCTGGCGTGTTTTCCGCAACTCGCTCAGCAACCTGGCGAGTTTTCCGCAACTCGTTTAGCTGCCTGGCGAGTTTTCCGCAAATCGCCTAGCTACCTTGCGAGTTTTCCGCAACTCGCCCAGCCACCTGGCGTCATTTCCGCAACTCGCCCGGCTTCCTGGCGAGTTTTCCGCAACTCGCCCAGATACCTGGCGAGTTTTCCGCAACTCGCCCAGCAACTCGCTCAGCTACAGTTTTACGCAACTCGCCCAGCTACCTGGCGAGTTTTCCGCAACTCGCTCAGCATCCTGGCGAGTTTTCCACATCTCGTTCAGCTGCCTGGCGAGTTTTCCGCAACTCGCCTAGCTACCTTGCGAGTTTTCCGCAACTCGCCCAGCTACCTTGCGAGTTTTCCGCAGCTCGCCTGGGTACATTGCGAGTTTTCCGCAACTCGCTCAGCTACAGTTTTACGCAACTCGCCCAGGTACCTGGCGAGTTTTCCGCAACACGCTCAGCTACCTTGCGAGTTTTCCGCAACTCGCACATCTACCTGATGACATTTCCGCAACTCACCCAGCCACCTTGCGAGATTTCCGCAACTCGCTCAGCTACAGTTTTTCGCAACTCACCCAGCAACCTTGCGAGTTTTCCGCAACTCGCCCAGCAACTCGCTCAGCTACAGTTTTACGCAACTCGCCCAGCTACCTGGCGTGTTTTCCGCAACTCGCTCAGCAACCTGGCGAGTTTTCCGCAACTCGTTTAGCTGCCTGGCGAGTTTTCCGCAAATCGCCTAGCTACCTTGCGAGTTTTCCGCAACTCGCCCAGCCACCTGGCGTCATTTCCGCAACTCGCCTGGCTTCCTGGCGAGTTTTCCGCAACTCGCCCAGATACCTGGCGAGTTTTCCGCAACTCGCCCAGCTACCTGGCGGCAGCTACCTTGCGAGTTTTCCGCAACTCGCCCAGCAACTCGCTCAGCTACAGTTTTACGCAACTCGCCCAGCTACCTGGCGAGTTTTCCGCAACTCGCTCAGCATCCTGGCGAGTTTTCCACATCTCGTTCAGCTGCCTGGCGAGTTTTCCGCAACTCGCCTAGCTACCTTGCGAGTTTTCCGCAACTCGCCCAGCTACCTTGCGAGTTTTCCGCAGCTCGCCTGGGTACCTTGCGAGTTTTCCGCAACTCGCTCAGCTACAGTTTTCCGCAACTCACTCAGCTACAGTTTTACGCAACTCGCCCAGCTACCTGGCGAGTTTTCCGCAACACGCTCAGCTACCTTGCGAGTTTTCCACAACTCGCACATCTACCTGATGACATTTCCGCAACTCACTCAGCCACCTTGCGAGATTTCCGCAACTCGCTCAGCTACAGTTTTTCGCAACTCACCCAGCAACCTTGCGAGTTTTCCGCAACTCGCCTAGCTACCTTGCGAGTTTTCCGCAACTCGCCCAGCTACCTTGCGAGTTTTCCGCAACTCGCCTAGGTACCTTGCCAGTTTTCCGCAACTCGCTCAGCTACAGTTTTCCGCAACTCGCCCAGCTACCTCTCAAGTGTTCCGCAACTCGCACAGCTACCTGGCGAGTTTTCCGCAACTCGCTCAGCTACAGGTTTCCGCAAGTCGATCAGCTACAGTTTGCCGCAATCGTCCAGCTACAGTTTTCCGCAAATCGCCCCGCTACCTTGCGAGGTTTCCGCAACTCGCCCAGCCACCTGGCGACATTTCCGCAACTCGCCCGGCTTCCTGGCGAGTTTTCCGCAACTCGCCCAGCTACCTGGCGGCAGCTACCTTGCGAGTTTTCCGCAACTCGCCCAGCTACCCTGCGAGTTTTCCGCAATTCGCACAGCTACCTGGCGAGTTTTGAAAAAGCATAGTAATAATAAAAAAGCACAGCAAATAAGCAAATCGAAAATAAAATAAGCACAGCTAAAGTAAAATAAGCATCGCAAAATAAAATAAGCATAGCTAAAATAAAATAAGCATAGCTAAAATATAATAAGCATAGCGAAAATAAAAAAGCATAGCAATAATAAAAAAAGCAAAGCAAAATAAGCATCGCACAGCTACCTGGCGAGTTTTCTGCAACTCGTCCAGCTACCTGGCGAGTTTTCCGCAACTCGCTCAGCTACAGTTTTTCGCAACTCACCCAGCAACCTTGCGAGTTTTCCGCAACTCGCCCAGCAACTCGCTCAGCTACAGTTTTACGCAACTCGCCCAGCTACCTGGCGTGTTTTCCGCAACTCGCCTAGCTACCTTGCGAGTTTTCCGCAACTCACCCAGCTACCTTGCGAGTTTTTCGCAACTCGCCCAGCAACTCGCTCAGCTACAGTTTTACGCAACTCGCCCACTACCTGGCGAGTTTTCCGCAACTCGCTCAGCAACCTGGCGAGTTTTCCGCAACTCGCCTAGCTACCTTGCGAGTTTTCCGCAACTCGCCCAGCTACCTTGCGAGTTTTCCGCAACTCACCTAGGTACCTTGCGAGTTTTCCGCAACTCGCTCAGCTACAGTTTTCCGCAACTCGCCCAGCTACCTCTCAAGTGTTCCGCAACTCGCACAGCTACCTGGCGAGTTTTCCGCAACTCGCTCAGCTACAGGTTTCCGCAACTCGATCAGCTACAGTTTGCCGCAATCGTCCAGCTACAGTTTTACGCAAATCGCCCCGCTACCTTGCGAGGTTTCCGCAACTCGCCCAGCCACCTGGCGACATTTCCGCAACTCGCCCGGCTTCCTGGCGAGTTTTCCGCAACTCGCCCAGCTACCTGGCGGCAGCTACCTTGCGAGTTTTCCGCAACTCGCCCAGCTACCCTGCGAGTTTTCCGCAATTCGCACAGCTACCTGGCGAGTTTTGAAAAAGCATAGTAATAATAAAAAAGCACAGCAAATAAGCAAACCGAAAATAAAATAAGCACAGCTAAAGTAAAATAAGCATAGTGAAAATAAAATAAGCATAGCTAAAATAAAATAAGCATAGCGAAAATATAATAAGCATAGCGAAAATAAAAAAGCATAGCAATAATAAAAAAAGCAAAGCAAAATAAGCATCGCACAGCTACCTGGCGAGTTTTCTGCAACTCGTCCAGCTACCTGGCGAGTTTTCCGCAACTCGCACAGCTACCTGGCGACATTTCCGCAACTCGCCCAGCTTCCTGGCGAGTTTTTCGCAACTTGCCCAGCAACCTGGCGAGTTTTCTGCAACTCGCCCAGCTACCTTGCGAGTTTTCCGCAACTCGCCCAGCTACCTTGCGAGTTTTCCGCAACTCGCACAGCTACCTGGCGAGTTTTGAAAAAAGCATAGCGAAATAAGCAAATCGAAAATAAAATAAGCACAGCTAAAATAAAATAAGCATAGCAACAATAAAAAAAACATAGCAATTTTCTGGTTTCAAGTTTCTGGTTTTCCCGTCCTTGGCGTGTTGATTTTGTACGCTTGATACTCGTGAGCACGTCACATACAATTGCCCATGGGAAAAGCAGTCTTTTTCTAAATGTACACCTGCGACTTTCAGTGTCTGTCCATAAACTTGAGCTTTGAGCTTTGAGCTTGGTCATTGCGAATGCCGCTTTTTGGGGAAATTTGAGTTTTTCGAACTGAATGTGAGGAATTAATACGTTTTCACCGCTTGCTGTTCCTGTCATAATTATTGCTTGAAAACATTGCATCCAAGGTGTGTAATTTGTAGTCGCATGCCATTACAGAGCCTTGGTGCGCCCTGATTACGCATCAACAGGACTGGGATACCAAGTTTAAGCCTCAAATAATGTGATGGGGTACCCTGACAATTCCAGAGAGTTGATAAACTCTACAGAGTACGACGTCACTTGCTTTGTATCCATGACATTGTCGACGGACAGATACTCAACAACATCACAATCCACATGAAACATAATCTTTTCGTTAATCTGCCCTACAATTTCGTTAGTTGGTGCCAAAATTACTCTTTCACGCAGCCATTCTTTATCCCTCATATTTATTTTTAAATCAGAATAAACGTGTATATTAAATTATCTGTATCTTGGACTACGTTCACTATGTATGTCACTTCAGTTTTAGCTTCAGTTTCAGCTTCAGTTTCAGTTTCAGCTTCAGCTTCTGTTTTGGTTTCAGCATCAGTTTCAGCTTCAGTTTGGTTTCAGCTTCAGTATCAGCTACAGTTCCAGCTTCAGTTTCAGCCTCAGTTTCCAGTTTCAGTTTCAGCTTCAGTTTCAGTTTCAGCTTCAGTTTCAGCTTCAGTTTCCAGCTTCAGTTTGAGTTTTTAGTTTCCAGCTTCAGTTTCAGTTTTTAGTTTCCAGCTTCAGTTTCAGTTTGAGGCTGGCGCTTTCTCTTCTCTTTTTCCACCACCCTTTTTACATCCTTTAGGGATGATTTCCAGGATAAAAACTATATTACGTCCTTCCCAGGGTCCTTAGCTATTCCCATGCTAAATTTCATATAAATCGGTTCAGCGGTTTAGGCGTGAAAAGGTAACAGACAGACAGACAGAGTTACTTTCGCATTTATAATATTAGTATGTTTGAGGAAGTATGGATATGGATATGGAAGTATGGAGTTATATTATTAGTATTAAAGTATGGATAGCTTTTGTCCGCGACTTCGTTCGAGTGGGAGGTTTTTCCCCCGTATATCCCGAATCCGTGGGAATTCCGGGATAAAAAGTAGCTTATGTGTTTTTACAGGATGTCAACTGTCTCCTTACCAAATTTCATTGAGATCCGTTTAGTAGTTTTTGCGTGAAAGAGCAACAAAAATACAATTTGAAAACTATCCTGCAGGAACCTTACATCGGGATAAAAACTATCCTATGTCCTTCCCAGGGTCCTCAACTATTCCCATGCCAAATTTCATGTAAATTGGTTCAGCGGTTAAGGCGTGAAAAGGTAACAGACAGAAAGACAGACAGACCGACAGACAGACAGACAGACAGACAGACCGACAGACAGACAGACAGAGTTACTTTCGCATTTATAATATTAGTATGGAAGTATGGATAGTATGGATATGGATGTAGTCAGACATCGACACTACAGTGTGACGAATAGATTTATTTAAAATAAAATTACACATTACTTATTTAATACATTATATTGACATTTGTCTTGATGTTATATTAACTAACGTCCTACACAATGAGATGCATATACATACATACCTACCCAGTCACGTGCTGTGGTTAGATAACTATTAACAATTGACTTGGGATATCCGTCGACCAAAAAATGAGGAAAAATAAATAAAAGACGTAGATCAATAGGTATGTTTAATAATGTCACTTATAAATATAATTGTCCTATAGCACATTGGTAACTGAAGCAACAGGATGAGTTTTTGGTCAGTAGAAGTCTGACACTCGGGAGAAGTCGTTTGATGATTTTCCAACCAGGAAAAAAAGGCACATAGCAAAGCAAATAAAATAGATTTATCGGCTACCTATAGCCACTTTTTTATTAGGGTTCCGTAGCCGAATGGCAAAAAACGGAACCCTTATAGTTTCGACATGTCTGTCCGTCTGTCTGTCTGTCCGTCCGTCCGTATGTCACAGCCATTTTATTCCGAAACTATTAGGATTATACATGTGAAACTTGGTAGGTAGATGTATTCTGTGAACCGCTTTTCGATTTTAAGAAAAAAGTTAAAAAATATTTAAAATAAAGGGGGGCTCACCACATTATTATGTGTAAATTTGTACCTATAACTATGGATCAAGGTCTGAAATAATGTTTATATTATTATTATTATTAAAGCCACTTTCTCATAAGGTTAATCGTTTAAAAGATAATTATAAGCTTCCAAAGTGGTAAAATGTGTGTCTCTAACTTCCCTCTAACTTCTATAATAATGGAGTGAAAAATCTAAAAAAATATATTTCTGTAGATCTTAATGTAAACTTTCAACCAAAATTAGTTTGAAAGAAATCAGTTCAGCAGTTTTTGAGATGCAGCATATTTTATAAAACCGCAAATATAACTTTGTAATTCATACAAACACTATTAAAACAAAGTTATTTGGCGTAGTTGTAAAAAATGTAAATAAGCTAGTTTTAAGAAATTTGTAAGGTTTTTTTTCATCAAATAAATATACAATTATACATATTATATTATATTATTATAGTTATTACGGAACCCTTCATGGGCGAGTCTGACTTGCACTTGGCCAATTTTTCTATAGGTCGGTGGAAATTCTCATGAATGACTTACTCTATTTTTATTCAATTCTCTAACTGACTAGGTCCGCTCCGTTTTTCTTCCTTCCCCCCGATTACGCCAGAGGTTGCACTTATATGCAGTGCGTCGGGCATGTTTGCAAACGCTCATGTTGATGGCTTCCATGCCATTGTTAGAAAGAGAGCAGCATCTTTGCTCAGGCGTGCCCGAGACAGTCGTAACAGCATTCTCAGTGTTGTGACAGACCGATACGACTGTCCAAAACTGGCATTGTATACGTGTATATAGTTTTAAAATATAGCTTATTTGGAACACATATAACGCCCCACTTTTTATCTGTTTCCTAAAATTGATTATTGCGTTTAGATTATTTTTGAAAGTGAAATTATTGTATTTTATTTTAAGATAAGATAAGATAAGATTTCTTTATTTGCTCCAAACATGTGTACACATACAGAATAAAAATGCATGTGAGATAACATAAAAATGAAAATAAAGTTCAGACATGTTTGCCTATACGATGGCGTGCAAATGTTTTAAATAATTAATATGACAATTTTAATTTAAACCCAATAATATAAATTGATACAGATTAGCAATAATTAAAAAAATAAATTTCAAAACTATACATCACAAAAATAAAAATTTTAAATGTCAAATTATACATAACAAAACGAAACAAAAGTAAAAAAAATATCATATGTCAAAAATAAAAAATAAAATAAAGTCAAATTGTACATGTCAAAACTAAAAATAAAAATTTTAATATCAGAAGTATACATGTCAAGATTAATAACATACAATATTGATTCAATAAATCTATGTCACAGTAAATTGTTCTGCAAGATATTCATTAATATGATAATAAGCTTTATCGGTTAGGAATGTTTTAAGTTGTTTTTTCAGTTCATTATTATTAAGCTCCCTCCAACTTTTAGGTAACTTATTATAAATCACGGGAGCCATGCAGAAAACACTTTTGCGCATAAGTGCAGTCCTACTCCTATGCTGACAGAGCTGATCTTATTATTATAATTATTTAGTTTAAAAAACCACCTCACATCAACTTGAACCATTCACATTGTAATTAAAATTATTTATTTTTAATTAATCAACCTGATTATTATTATGATTAATTGGTGTAAAATAATTTTATGTTGCGTTGTGTGTGAATTAAATTTAAGGTACTAACATTAATTCTAAGTGCACCTACTAACAATTTCATGGATATTTTTTGTCTGATAAATAAATAAACATATAAAACATCTATACTTTTTAACGCGGCCCCCGAGACTATCGTCTCGTCAATTGCTTAACTTTTTTCAAACTATGTTAGATTCGGCTTCCAGTATAAATAATAATAATAATAGCTGAGTATAAATGTTTCACCTGGCTAAAGTCGGTGATAAGCCAATGAATAGTTTTGATAGGCACGTTTGGTATTCATTCCCACCATTCTGGGGCACGCGCGAGGTGATCACACCTTTTCATTTACCTAGCCCTTATGATATACAAAATTAGACATCCAATAAATATTTTTCGTTGTTTAGGGCAGTCGTGTTTTTTGTATGTTTTAAAATCGGTTCGATATTTACTAAAAATAATTTATATTTTTCAATTGTTTGTGTAATATTGTTATCCGTCAATTCTCTTATGCCTACGAGTATTCTATTAAGCCCAAACACGGCTACGGTCGCGTTCAATAAAATTATAATGCAAATGATTAATGATGATGAGCAATCACGGATTTTATGCTCTTAGTTTTTGAACAGTTCCATTGCCTACATCATACTATTCTAATAAATCAAACACTTAAAGTTAAATACTAAATAAGAATTTCTACAGTGAAAACTCCAATGAAATAAAATCAATGTTTTTTGAGATAACTTTTCGAAACTTCCAGGTGTTGTTACTTCCATACACTTGTTTGAGATAGTATATGAAAAATGCTGTGAGTTCTCTGAAAAGTCGAGGGTTTCCCTTTATGTTCCGGGGATTCCATATTAGATGCCGACTTACCATTTCATAATCAGGTCAGCAACATAAGATGATAATTACCGGGTAAAATACCTGAATTGCGTTACCAAGTATATCAAAAACATTGTATGAACCTATAAAATTGGAGGGTTTCCTATGATTTCCCCGAGACCCCATCATCAGGTTTTGACTTAGTATCACCTCAGGAGAATAGGCTTTTAAACAAAAAAATAATATTGAAAATCGGTTCTCGATTGGCGGGGAAATCAGAATACAGCCGAACATGATAGTAGACCTCCTTTTTGAAGTCGGTAAAAAGGAAATGATGCGGTCAGTAATGTTACAATCTATTAGCATTGCTTCTAGACAAGCTCCTAAACCTTAAAATTTCTATTATTCTTAAAAACTATATTTTAAGCTGTTTTTTTAGTCCGCCCATGTACCACTATTGTACATAAAGTTTAAATAAATAAATAACTATGGATACGGGGTCTGAATATTCATTTATATTATTTAATCTTGTCAAGATTTTCAGACGCCTAGTAGGCACGTAGCGTGAACCAAGGGCAGGCTTTTATCTTAAATAAATAGGTAATAACATTTATTTTGAAAAAATAAAAAAATAACATACAGAAAAACAACATTAAACGATTAAGTTGACAAAACTGTAGCGCAGCTAGCAACGCCCGATTCCAGGTGAGAGGGATATTAATTCCAAACAGAAGTATCGGGAGCGTTTTTACACAATTATAAAATTTATATACAAAGAATAAGAAAACAGTCGAAAGAGGATAAGATTTAGATTATTATTTGCTTGGCTTCTATTTTGGACAGAGGTTACACAATGCTGTAACGTGCCTATGCCACCAGTCTTTTGGGCACAGCTTGTGTGTACATGCGTATGAATTTTACGACGCCTTAAGATTTGACGGGCCTGTTGGTATAGTGGTCAGTGGCCCTGACTGCTATGCTCAAGGTCGTGGGTTCGATTCCCACCCAGGACAAATGTTTGTGTGATGAGCACGATCATTTGTTCTTTGTCTGGGTGTAATTTATCTATAACATGTATGTATTTAAAATATATATGTATGTTTATCAGTTGTCTAGTACTCATACCACAAGCTCTGCTTAGTTTGGGACTAGATGGCGTTGTGTGGAAGTTGTGGAATATTATATTATATTATTTATTCAGTGTAGGGCAATATTTTCCAACCTTTTTCATGACACGGCCCCTTTAGTATGAAGAAATATTTTGCGACCCCCTACCCGTTGCTTTATTTAACCGACCGAAAAGGAGGTTCTGTATTCGACCAGTATGTACATATTTATGTATGTTTATATCTATATTTCTGCGATTTTCTCAGAAACTGCTCAGCCAATTTCAATCGCGTTTTCGTTGTTTGAAAGCATATTTTACTAGGAAGGTTTTAGTATACAACGTGTTATTTAAAGGGTATATACATACCAAGTGCACGGCATCTTTGGATGATAACAAACTATATGACAAGGGTTTGGTAATCCTATGTCTTCATGTGTGGAACTAATTAGAAATTTCAATACATTGATACCAGGGACTGAATTTTTCAAATTAAGAAGATTAATGAGAATTATCGTGTGACGTGGAAACTTATTGACCCTCGTAGTGCTGTGACACGTTTGTTATGATTGATACTCAAGAAACATAATATGAAACCGATAATTTCGTATCAATTCTTTGAGTCACTTATTTTGTGCTGAAACTGGGCATAGAGACTCCATACCAGATGTTGTCTTCAGCCCTTTTAGATTGATATGAGGTTTCCGTTACACGTTGTATAACACATTAGGTTTTATGTTTTGTTTATTTGATTCAAATGATTATGTCCTTTTTCTTAATAAATCTTTTTCAACGTACCTAAATGTTTTTTTTTTTTATTTCAGTAGCTTTCCCAACCTTTTGTAACTCTCCTATAGAAGCTTCGCGACCCCCATGAAAGGGATTCGCAACCCCGCAGGAGGTGGCGACCCACACGTTCCAAAACGCTGGTTTAGGGTTTTACATTAACTGTGCCTAAACATTGTTATAAATAAAGTTCTTAGAATAGTTTGATATCGGAACCAACAGATGTTGTCCAACAATGTATGACTGTACTTGTTATAATAATGTGAATATACTTTATTATTTACGTAAAACAGTGAGACTTAGTTATTTTGTAGGGGTACTTCTCTGCATATCTCAGAAATCTCATAAAGCCTTTAGTCACTTACTGACTGTAAGAAACCAGAAAACCAATAGTCTTAAGCATTGCTCTGTATTATGAATTTCTCCTGTATCGTGTGTGAAATAAAAAAAAATTACAAATACCCAGAACCGGAGTAACTATTAGCAGGCCACACAAATAATTTTTCCGGTGCGGGAATCCAACCCGTGATACGCAGCACAGAAGTCAATCGTGTTGTCCGTAGTCACCGGGTTATAGTAGTCAGTTGCTACAAGTAAAACCATGGTACTCCGTTGGAGTGTAAAAATTGCCGAAAACGTGAACATTATAAGATTTAATAAACGTCACTAAAACGCGACCAGCGTGGCTACTTACTGGGCCTAACACATATAAAATTCCTTCATCATAATATCGGTGTTTCTTCTCAGGGTAGTCAGTTAGGAAACACCAGCTTCATCTAGTTTAAATCTATGGATAAATGATAAATGATCTTTATTTTGCAAATTGGTTATTAAATAACACTTTTACACGTCATTTTTTTCCGTAAATATTAACTAGATGAGGCCGGTGTTTCCTAACTGACTAGCCTGAGAAGAAACACCGAAACAAACTCAGGCGTCCGTCTCTTTTAAAGTCCATACAGTCTACACTGATTTAATTATATGGGAACCTTGTAGGTTTCAGTCTGAGGCGGTCTTTTGAAGAAAGATGCTCACAGATTTGAGTGGGCCTGACCATACAGTGCAAGCATTTGTCAAATGACGTATAGCTCAACTTAGAACAAGGAGCTTAACGATTTGACGAACAATACCAAGGTAAGGACCTTTGGGTAGGCCGCAAAAAGCACTCAAACTGCCAGACAATTTCTTATGTTTACTCGAATAAAAAAAAAAGCAACCTACATAGTGCACATATTCACAATCGTTTATGAGGATTATGTAGATTAGTCTGAAATGGCCTTTTGAGGAAAGACCAAACAGATTTGAGTAGACCCGTCCCGTCAGTGCAAGCCTTTGTCAGTTAGTCTGTAAGCTCAACTTTGGACTACTAAGAAGCTCAACGACCTGATGAACAATGCCAAAGACGGTACATTTGAGTAGGTCACTAAAATACTCAAACTGTCAGACAACGTCGTAATAAAGAGAGAGAAAAAAAAATGGAAATTAAGAAAAAATAAAAAAAACCACATAATCCTCTCATTTAAGATATTCAAAAAAATACATATATTATACTTTACAAAGTAAATATTCATGTCAAAATAAAATAAAATATTGTACTTTAAAAAGTAACTATCCATGTCAAAATAAATATTAAAAAACCAAAAATGTCAATTTGTATAAAAATAAAATACAAGAAATTGTGATTGTAAACAACACTAGTACTCCCTGTATATCATTGGAGCAGCTCAATCCCAAGCCTTTTTATCCTCAACATAGTCTTTAACTGTGTAAAAAGCCTTCTGGAAAAGCTTGCGTCTTATGACTAATTTAAATTTGTTGAGGCTCAGTTCTTGCAAATGGCAAGGTAGTTTATTTATTATAAAAACGTATGCACTGGCATTTAAAAGAACCACCTATTTTCTTGATCCTTGTATTTGGAATGACAATGGAAAGAATAGATGTAAAAGTATTATTTAATAACCAATAGTGGTCAGTGGCCCTGACTGCTATGCGCAAGGTCGTGGGTTCGATTCCCACCTAGGACAAATGTTTGTGTGATGAGCACGGTCATTTGTTCTTTGTCTGGGTGTAATTTATCTATAATATGTATGTATTTAGAAATATATATGTATGTTTATCAGTTGTCTAGTACCCATACCACAAGCTCTGCTTAGTTTGGGACTAGATGGCGTTGTGTGAAAAAGTTGTGGAAAAAAAAAAAAAAGAAAGAATTTGCAAAATAAAGACCATTTATCATCATGTCATGTTATCAGAAATTTAAAGCCATGTGACATTATATTTTTCATCGATACGAAGAAGAAGACTCAACTGCATCCGTTAGACTGGAAGTCAACTAAATCTTGGTGAGGAAAAGTTAGGTGGCTATACAACGTATAAAGGAAAGGGTATATACATACCAAGGGCACGGCTTCTTTGGATGATATCAAACGATATTGGAAGGGTTTCAACTCAAAATAAAATACTCTAAAAATTGATACCAAATCGGTTTCGTTAGTTTCTTAAATTGAAATCATAACAATCGTGTCACCGCACTACGTAGGTCAATAACTTTCCACGTTACTAGCAAATATCACGATAAATCTCTTCCGTAATTCTGTGCGCCTAGTACTGTAGTAGCATAGCGTGCAGGCGGTGTTACTGTTACTTCCGAGCATGTAGAGATAGGATTAAAAAACCCTTTTAATATCGTTTGATATCACCCAAAGAAGCCGTGCCCTTGGCATGTATATACCCTTTCCGTTACACGTTGTATACAGTATGTTAACTAACAGAGGGCGTTCCCGTTAACTCGCAATAGTATAGCATCCATACATGCTAAAAAAATATTACCATTCGAAAACAAAATGTTTTTATTTTTTTAATATTAAAATACTAGCTTCCTGCCCGCGACTTCGTCCGCAAACCTTAATAAATTATACACCTAAACCTTCCTCTTGAATCATTCTATCTATTAAAAAAAAACCGCATTAAAATCTGTCACGTAGTTTTAAAGATCTAAGCATACACAGGGACAGACAGCGGGAAGCGACTTTGTTTTATACTATGTAGTGATGATTCACTAAAAATGTTAAATTGATACGTAAAAGAAACACTCTGTACACGCGTACGCTTTCATAAATAAATTGTGACGTCGCCGTCCTTCAAGTACGCCTGTACAGAGTTTTTCTTTTACGTATCAATTTAACATTTTTATTGAATATAATAATATTTAAAAAAATAAAACATTTTGTTTTCGAATGGTAATATTTTTTTTAGGATGTATGGATGCTATACTATTGCGGGTTAATGGGAACGCCCTCTGTTAGTTAACATACTATATACTGAGTGATCGAGTATACAGTGACAATGGCCGATCGACCTACATAAGTGATATTTGAAAATTATTTCCTTCACATGTGGTATGGGAATTCAATGGAAAATGTTGTGTTTATCACTAGCGGGCGTTGAAAATTGCTAGCAATTTTTTTATTATTTGGCAATGGCCGGTTGACCTACATAAGTGATATTCGAAAATTATTTCCTTCACATGTGGTATGGGAATTCAATGGAAAATGTTGTGTTTATCACTAGCGGGCGTTGAAAAATGGTAGCAATTTTTTTATTTTTGACTAGCTAAGTGCTCAAGACTTCGTTCGCGTGGGGGAGTTTCCCCAATTTTCCCGGGATAAATCTCCCGCGGCAATTCCGGGATAAAATATGCCTACATGTTAGCCTATAATCTCCGCTATCTTGCAGTGACAATCTCATTTAAAATCGGTTTAACTAATTTCGGTTTAACTAAACTGTCCCTAGACTTAATCAAATCTCAGAAAATCATGCCAACAATACATTTTTAACTAAGTCCTAGTAGAAAAAGGTATTATTTTCTTAATTTAAAAAAAATATTGCCTCACATTTTACTAGGATTTATTCCTGTAGCGTAGTGAACATTTAATTACACTTGCACTAAACACCCGGAACACTTGCGATACTTGTAGATTGTGTGGGAATTGAACCCGCCAGCTTCACCACTTGCAAAACTTTATAAATAATTTTCTAAAAGCGGTTATTGCGGTTTATTTTTTCATTAGTCTCTGAACCTAATTTTCTAGACTTCATTTACTAATTTGGTCTTCCGTTCTGGAACGCAATAATTTCACAAAAAATCAAGACTACGAATAACTATTATTTTTTTAAACTGACAGCTCAACAAAATTCTGCTGCTTAGCAACAATAACATTAACAAATTAATTAGTTTCCCCGTCGGGTAGTTATCTAACGGTGACGTCACAGTTCCGCGTTTTCCACTTCTTCCGTTCGCTTTCCCGGGGGCGTTGACCGCGAGTGAAGTATGTATGTGTGTGTTTGAGTAACGCTTATGAGTCGTTGGGCTCATTCTATGGTAATGTTTTTGAACTTTTTTGTAATATACCCTTTTTTACTGTTGATACCTACACACCACCATCTCATGTCGATGATGTGGCCAAAGATGAGGCACGCTTACCCACTTTTATAGCTATCAGGAAACACCGTGAATGTAATACCAAAAATTTTTGGGGGTATGGGTGGGACCATGGTGATCACCATGTAACGATGGCGCATTGTCGTATAAATTTTAATAATCCAATTAAATAAAAACTTTTAACAAACTAAATATAAAAGATATCTAAAATATGGCGTCGGAAAATTCATGGATATGGATCGCTGTCTACTGGTAATGTGTCCAAAACACTAGTTGCATTGCCATGTTACATAGCAGTGCTTAACCTCTGTCCAATGTAAAAACCTGCCCTTAGTTCACCGGGGTTGCGGGAATCTCCGAAGTCGGAAATGTTCTAAAGATATCGCAGCCGTGGAACGTAAGGGTAACTAAAGGAAAAGGGTGGCATTTTATTCAGTAGGAGGCTGTCACTCCCTTCCGTTCTACCCAGAGCGGGAGTCATATGGTGATTTCCCTCCGAAAAAACCTTTCAAAGTTCAATGGTACCCATACTATTCTAATAAAGTATTTTATTTTTATTCGATGGTATGGTTTTTCAGTACTAATATTATAATATAGTGGAAGAATCGAAATATTATGAAAGTAATCCTTGACTTACTACTTAATATAATCTCTGATATTATATTTTAAATAAATTCTATTTGTTCTGAACCTACCACGCTGTCGCCTTTATAGACGACGCTTATTCGGAAAATTTAGTGTATTCGATTTTAGATTTTAACTTTGTGTACTTAACACTTTAGGTATTTCGCCCCAAATTACCTAAAGTGTTAAGTACACAAAGTTAATTGGTAAGTTTTTTTAAGTAAAGCTACGTTCACTTAGAACGGAAATGGTGAACTACTGATCGGAAGTATTCATGTCTATTAAGTATTTAATACCTTTGTGTTGTAGTTTTGTGAAAATTGTAGGTTGATTGGTTAATTATTTTGGGTGTGGGAGTTAATTAGACAAAGTAATAAATGTAGTGTACAGTGGAGAGTCTGTCTGTAGGTATGTTTGTACGCGTATTACGCTTTTGTAACACAAAATTGGTTACAGTTTTCAAGGTTATATTATTACAAGCTTAACTTAAAATCTGGCGAATGTTTCAGCTTAATAAAATTTTGGTACTGCCTTAACACTATAATCGCTTGGTATTACCAAATTAATTGCTTGAGGATCTGCATCTAATATCCCTTCGAGGTACTGATTTAGAATGCAGAATTTCTTAGAAAAAAAAACTTATCTGTAAGTAACCAATTAAGGAGAGATCAAAAACACTGTTGTAATTAAAGTTCGCAATTAGGTACAAAACTAATTTATTGAAAGCAGTAAAATCATGGAAACTGCTAATATCCGTTTTATGTTTAACGACCAATTTCATATATTGGATTTAATCTCTAATATCTTATTTAGACCAACACCTATCCGGTGGATTTCTATCTTCGGATCAATAATCGCACGAATTAGAAAATAACAAAACCTTAGTATAAAACATAACACAAACCTAAAAAAATGGCCAAGTGTGAGTTGTGTATTAGAACATCACCATCATAATCTACTGAACCTTTTTGTGGTTCCTGACCACGGAATAGATGAATAAGGTTGGAATGGTAATATGGGCGTGGCGCGCGCGCCACTTTTATGATACGACAATCATAGCTCGACCGATTAATTCATTCACCGCGTTTAGTGCGCTTCGGATTACTTCGGAACACAGAGCTCTGCTTTAAAATGCCGTGTTGTGCAATTATAACCTGAAAAACAAAAAGTCAGACCGCAAGTATAGAGCGAGGAAGTATATCTTTCCATCGGTAAGTTGAAAATAACATTTAATTACAATTTTATTTGTAAAAACATAAAAATATTCTGATCACTATGAAATTTCGAACATTAACAACATTATTGCAACAAGTTACAAAAAGTATGCATTGCCCGTTGTGTACTCGCTTAATCAATGCAATGACCAAGTCCGCTAGCAGTGTACTGCATACGTCACACTTCAACCATTGACGTTTTGTCCTTTGCCCTGATTGGCCGTGATGCACGGCGCATGTTCAACAGAGAGGTACAATCAGTAGCAAGCTCTCGATTTAAGTGTGTGTAATTTATTTGTGTGCGTAATTCGCATACGTAACAGGCCTCTTGCTTGTAGTAGAGCTAAAGAGTGGGGAGAAAAGCGGCGCCACGCGTTCTTATACAAATCAGGAACTATTTCCTTTCTAACCTCTTTTATCTGTTCTGTGTTCCTGACTACCCGACGACGTACGACTGTCAGAGATGTACAAATGACAGCCGGGATCAACCAATGACTTAACGTATTTTTCGAGGCACGAAGGAATCTCGATATGTTTACATGATCATCCATGGACTGACCGAGGCAAGTGTTGCTGAACCTGAAGATCCACCAATGTGACTTATTATTTTTCTACGATCTCCTCGATACATATTAATGTAGGATGTATATTTATGTAGTTTAGGGTTTTTATTTAAGTGTATACAACGTGTAACGGAAACCCCATACCTATCCAAAAGGACTGAAGACAACATCTGGTATGGAGTCTCTATGCAAAGTTTCAGCTCAAAATAAGTGACTCACAGAATTGACCCCAAATTATTGGTTTCATATGTTTCTTGAATACCAGTAATAACAAACGTGTCACAGCACTATGAGGGTCATCACTTTCCACGTCACTTGCCAATAAAATGATAATTCTCTTCGTTCTTCTTAATTTGAAAAATTCGGCCTCTGGTATCAATGTATTGAAATTTCTAATATGCTCCACACATGTAGACATAGGATTAGAAAACCCTTGCCATATCGTTTGTTATCATCCAAAGAAGCCATGCACTCGGTATGTATATACCCTTTAAATTACACGTTGTATTCCATTATTGAGCAAATAAAGGATCTCATATTAATTAATACTAAAGAGCTCTTGTCAAAATACAAATCAGCAGAAATCTATTTTAAACCGGGTCAAACCGATGTGTGGATTAACCAACGATTACAAATGAGGATCAATTAGCAGGATTGGGCATAGCAAATGAATAGTTTTACAGTGAACTAAATTGGGTGGAGGTCATTGTAACTTTTCTGGGTAGGTTAACCACCCTAGTGACGTCAGAGAGTTGTACGTCAGGAATCATTGTGACTATTTATACTTGATGGAATAGGCTGTTATATAGGTAATCTTGTGGTATTGTTTTCTATCTTCTATCGGCAAACATGAGCAATGACTCAACGAGGTCGACTCTTATCTCAAACTTATAATAGACTAGCTTTTGCCCGCGACTTCGTTCGTGTAGAAGGGTTTTCCGGTATAAATCCCGATCTCGTGTGAATTCCGGGATATAAAAGTAGCTTGTGTTTTTCCAGAATGTCAACTGTTTCCTTACTAAATTTCATTGAGATCCGTTCAGTAGTTTTTGCGTGAAAGAGCAACAAAGATACAATTCGAAAACTATCCCACGGGAACCTTATATCGGGATAAAAACTATCCTATGTCCTTCCCAGGGTCCTAAACTATTCCCGTGCCAAATTTTATGTAAATCAGTTCATCAGTCAAGGCGTGAAAAGGTAACAGACAGACAGACAGACAGAGTTACTTTCACATTTATAATATTAGTATGGATGGATGGAAGTATGGATAGTATGGAAGTATGGATCGAGTAATGACTAAGGTGTCAGACTTGTGATCGAGAGGTAGCGGGTTCGAACACCACTCATTACTCTATGGCTGTGAACCCACTCCGGACAGCATATTTAGCTTAGTTGCATGTTACTACATACCCACGTCGCTAGTTCTATTTTTTAAGAAAAAAATATGAAGAAACAAAGGAAGGAGAGACGAGGATTATTGCATTATTTGTGAGTGCTCCAGGCTATAAATTATTTTGATATCTACGCGAGCGCCGTCACGGGAAAGTGCTAGTAGTGATAGTAAATAAAAGGCTACGCACGTCTTTGTCTTTTTTTGTTGGTGGGAATATCATGTAATGACTCTTCCCGCTCTGAACATCTGAGTGTCAGACTTCTACTGACTAAAAACTCACTCTGTTCCTTCAACCGTCCTTGCTTTCTGGGGCCACGTTATCTTTTTAGAACATTTCCGCAAACCTGGCAGTACCCACCATCTACATACCTGCCTGAATAAAAACTTTTGGCCGAACGGTGTCATATAGGTACCACGTTTCCGAGGATGGTTACGTAACTCCTTGCAGCGAAATACAGTGTATAGTCATAGTTTTATAAGGCTTTTAATATGTTTATTATAGTGTAACATTATTTTGTTTATGGACATATACTAATAATAAAATTATTATTATATTTTTATTTATTTATTGGGAATGAACTAGTGAATGAATGCTCTGATAGGGCCATTCATTCACTAGTTCATTCCGAGGCATTCAGTACAGTCACTAGTGCTGACGGCTGTTTGAGGCATGGCCAACGAACCTAGAAATCTTTAACGGTCAACCGCTACCCATGTCATCACTAAATCATTTAGGCAAACAGTCCGAAATGACGCGCAGTACAACATAATGACTATAATCATCGTATTTCGACAGATGGATTGATGAGTAAACCGGTGGCGGTGATCTAAATTGGTTAGAGCGGTCATTGGAACTTTAATGGGTAGGTTGTTACACCCTGAGTATGATGTCATAGTGTGGCACATTGCTAGACTTAGGAAAACATTGTGAATAGTGTTAAAAACTAATCCTTCCTAATATTATAAATTTGAGAGTTTCTCTGTTCGCTCTTTATTTTATGTTCGTAAAGTCCACCCTAAGGTCGACTGGATGATATCGCTATCAGCAATAAGACCGCTATTGTAACCAGAAGTTAAGCAACATTATGTAATAGGTGTGTTTACATTATTGGTAAACAATAAAAAATATTCTATCCATATACGTATCTCTGTCTATGTAATGTTACGCTTTCACGTCTAAATCACTAAACCGATATTGATGAAATTTGGTCCAGAGATAGAACTTTGAGTAAGATGTACTCTATTTTTTCTTGCTGGCAAACATACAACTTTCAAGTGAACGAAACCATGCTAGTAATCATTACTTGCTTCAACAAATACAGGTACCTAAGTTTCCTCGCAGAGTTACTCTTTGTCACATTTTGGATACACGGAGGAGTTTTTCATTTGATTATCGTTGACAATGATTTTCTAATTATATGAATTACGTGTATATGTCTCAGTACAAGATAACGTAAACCACGGTTTCCTGGTGGCTCAATGAAGTAACGTATTTTTATGTCGATTAACCTTGTAATTACTGATTTTTTAAATGAGTAAATGGTGACAGCGTTAAAGTGACATTTATCACTTAAACTAAAATTAATTCAGAAAAGCCACAAATGGTTTTTTTTAAACATTTTGAGTTTTAGCTTAATCCAAATCAATCCTGAGAATCGTTACTCGTAAGTTATGACTTAACGAGTCAAGCCTCATTTTGAAAATCAACACGTACAGCTGTTATTCAGCCCCAAGCTTCTAAGAATTACTGGGTAACTTTTAGAGTAATAAAACATTGGTTCAGTACAGCCATGATCTGAATAATTGGGTTCAGGTCATTGTGATCTAAGTAGGCAGGTAAGCCACATTTAATCTTATGTGATAATTAGTTAGTTAGTGCGTCAGTAGTAGGCTAACTATTGTCGTAATTCATTAAGAGCTAATTTAAAAATACAAAGCTCGTAAAGTCCATTTTTGTATTCATTATTATTATAATGATAATGTGAATCATCAATGATTATAACGTTTATATAATATCAATAAATATTTTAAGTATTTCTTAACTGAACTAAACTCAATTGAAGCGGGTTGCTTCAATTTTTGTAATGTATGGCAATGTATTAGAAGAAGCAATAAAAACTGTTTTATTTGGTTTATTTATTTTTATAGTTTATAAACAGTCTAGTCAATATTTTATTTCAAATCTGAAAATATAAACTTACAAATTATTTAAAGACCTTTCCAGACGCCTAGTCGACACTTTGCGTTACCCACTTTGCGTTACCCAAAGGCTGGCTTTTACCTTGGACAGAGGTTAAGCATTGCCATACAACGTGGCAATGCCGCCAGTCTTTTGGGCACATTACCAGTGGACAGGGATGCGCACGAATTTCTGAACACCATATTTTTGATTATTTTTAGATATACGAATATAGTTTAGGGTTTTTATTTATAAACGGTTGATTAATACGTTTTTTAATACTGTAAGTAATTTTTTTCACTGTCCTCATCTACGGGGCATATCTCATGTAGCTAAAGACTGTCTGATCCAGGAATCTGAAAGAAAGTTTCAAATAAAAACATCTACTTTCTCATCTTATTTTTAACTGCCACTACCAAACAAGTCATGTTAAACTTGCGAGCAAGATCAATTCTTAAAATATCTCAGTGTTAAAGCCCCTAGAAGAATTGCCCTATTTTCTGCCAAGCAACCGCCTTTGTTTATCATATGTCCAAAAATTTAGCACAAAAACTAAGATTAGATATTTTTCATGCCTACTGCAGTACCTATCTGTAGTTATGGTAACATTTTCCTTATCTATTAGTCTTACGAATTGTACACATAATTACGTATTATGTCTAGAAATTCTTTATCTTATGTGTTCTTAAAAAATAAAGTTGGTCACGGCTGATGGACTTCGTATCATTTGTTAGTGAAATATTTTTTTAAATCTTTAATCTTGTGTTTTATTACACTTTTTGCTTTTTGACGCACATGCAATTTTGATGATGTCATTATCACAGTTTCAGCCGACCCTACTTTCGTAATAAAATTAAATAAATAAGATCTATTCACAAAACGTATATTATTGTTAATTCTATTAATCAGCATTAATGGAAAACAACCGGTTGATTCAGCATATATTTTATGAAAAAAAAAGAATAGTTTTTCTATCTAGGGTTACGAAACAGCTACCATCGGGCATGTGGCACCCACTGAAGATCCGACAACGCGTACCCACGACCCCATGGCAGCCAGTATACCTTGTGGGGGGCGAACCCACGCTACGTCTCAAGTTCGCAGTCGAGTATTCTATGACCCAGTTCTGATTACAGTTCATTACCTATCATAATAATTATTATAGATAGATAGATATACTCTTTATTGTACACCATAACAGAATTAAATGAGGACTTAAAAACTACAAAGGATGTTACAATGGGCGGTCTTATCGCTAAAAGCAATCTTTTACAGACAACCTTTATTTTATTGTCTGATTGCTGATCTAACGAAGCACAAAAGTAAGGGATGTAAATTATAATAAAATAATTTATTTCATCATAAAAATATTTGTACATGTAAGATGTCATTTGTACATTCTTTATTTTGGGTATTGGAGACGCTGCGGAAAACCGAAGACCCATCTGTGCTGCCACAATCATCTCTAGATGCTGTGGCCAATGATGATGAAGGGTATAAGGAAGGAATGGCGTTTATATAGGTGTAAGCTAAGAACTGGAATTCCCTGCTGTTTACTAATAGCGACAACCTGAGACAAATTAAGTAAAGAGTGATTGGTTACTTCTAGGGAAGCGTGCTCCATCGATAACCACATCATCGCTTACCATAAGTTGGGATTTTGGATAGTGAAAGAAAAACAATTGAAGATAATCATCATACAGGTAGTCTACGATGAACTACTTAACAAGTTTTTAACTAGCAGCTTGCCTTACTGTAAGTATCTTATCTTGCTAAACTTGTAACTTCTGACGTGTATTTTAGTATCCCTTATATTCTGCTTTATCGATATTTGTTACCACAGTTACAAATTACGTTTAAGGCATAAGTGTTACTTTATCTACTTTCAGGCCATTATATTCTATTATATATTTTAAAATATTTATTTTTATAAACCGCGTTTTTACACAAAAAGATAACAAGCACCCATTACAAGCAAAAACGTTTCCATCACCATTACAGCAGTCCACATAAACGGGCAATTATCACATTACAATAGACACAACTGTATGTACAAACACATGTAATATCTAGAACACGGAGTATTTAGTACATGGAGTGTCATTGCTCGGTGATTTTCCTATGAGTTTCACTCTCAAATGTGTGTCATGAAGGTGACTGGCGTTGCCTATCATTGTGGAACTTTTGGTTGAAGGGGTTGTATTTCAACTACCTATTAATGGACTAATGGTACTGGTCTGGAATTTAAAACACACCATGGTCTAGCCATTGTGTGCAGGAGAGCTGATATTTATTTTAATTGAAATGAATAAATCGTTTAAAAATCATTTTAAAATAACACTGTTGAAGGCCAATAATTGTATGATTTACAGATATTATGATTAATTAGGTGATGTATTCCGTCCACGTTTTATTGATATTGAGCGTGCTCTGGACTTTTGATGCTTGATGGAAGTAATGAATTATGAGTCCTAAAGTATACCTCAATATATACTCACTTATAGGTCCAATAGATAAGACTAATACCTGCCAGGGCTGCGGAAATATACTAACGAGATACCGCGGCCCGAACGCAAAGGCAACTGAAGGAACAAGGTAAAATTTTAGTCAGTAAAAGTCTGACAATCCTGTGCAATCTACACAATGAGAATTATCGTCCCCCGAAATGAAGATATACATACATATTCATTTTCTTCATTTGAATTTCTCTATCGCAAACGCTGGCAATGATTTCTATAATGATACAAGGTATCGCCATCTTGCATGATTTAGATGTTCTTATGCGACAAGTGGAAAGCCTTGGAGGAGGCCTTTGTCAAAAGACAAACTGGGAAGAGGAAGAGAAATTCAGATGCCGATGTATTAATTAGATAATTATTATAAGAGCAAGTATATAAAATTAATAGATATAAAACGTTTGTATGATAATTGTAAAATCCCAGAAAATAAAGGCTTATTTTATTTTATTTTATTTTATGCGATTCCTAATACCTACTCCATTTAGTACCTACTCTGTGACACAGAAAAAAGTGGGTCTTTATTGTTGCCGCACGCAATCGAAATTAGTCATTTAACCTCTGTCGTCGTGTGTAATCTTAACAGCCGTAAAATAGTAGTGTTTCTCGTGACTTTGCCCATATTTTGCTGTGTCACAACTTATAAAATATTAGGAAAGCTTTATATATTCGCTACAAATTAAATGTTAAAGAATTATGTAAGGCTTAGTGCAAGTTGTATCTCTCGGAAAAAGAATATCCTAAAAAAATGTTCAAGTCCTTAAAAATGTTTATGTAACGACATAAGTATGTGACTTGATTTATATTAGGAAAACAGATCTGAAGTAAGAATAATTCTGGTACCGAGCATCTATGACATAAATAAGTAATAATCGACAACAAATAAAATAACAATAATAATAAAATAAAATCGAGATATTTCTTACTAATATTAGAAATGCGAAAGTTTGTGAGGATGGATGAATGTATGTTTGTTACTCTTTCACGTAAAAACTACTGAACGGATATAAATGAAATTTGGTAAGCAGATAGTTGGCATTTTTTTTGACATTTTTATTCCATAATTCCCACGGGATCGAGATTTACGCGGGAAAAGCCTCACATGCGAACGATGTCGCGGGCAGAAACTAGTATAACATAATTAGCCTATAATATTCCCACTGCTGGGACACAGGCCTCCTCTCTGTGAGAGAGAATGGGCCGTAAACCCTCTCCATGAGAGAGAATGGGCCGTAAACGCTCTCTATGAGGGAGAATGGGCCGAAATCCACCTTGCGGGCCCAGTCGGTATAATTAATGATAAATGATCTATATTTTGCAAATTGTTTATTAAATAACTCTTTTACACGTTTTTTTTTTGTAAATTTAAACTAGATGAGGTCGGTGTTTCCTGACTACCCTGAGAAGAAACACCGAAACAAACTCAGGGGTCCGTCTCTTTTACAGTTCGAATAATCTATACTGGTTAAAAATATATGCAAACCTTGTAGATTAGCGTCTGAGGCGATCTTCTGAGGAAAGATGCTCACAGATTTGAGTGGCCCTGTTCATACAATGCAAGCATTTGTCAGATGACGTATAGCTCAACTTAAAACAAGGAGCCTAACGATTTGACGAACAATACCAAAGTAAAGACGTTTGGGTAGGCTGTAAAAAGCACTCAAACTGCCAGACAAGACTGTAGGTGGGTGGATGACGCAAGTCTTCGGATTTTTCCGTCTTAAGACGTGCCGGTTTCTCTACGGTGTTTTCTTTCGCTATTTTATACAATACATAAAATATCATTTTGAATCCTTTTAAATTGTTAAAAGGTATAAAGCAATAATGGATAAACAAAAGTGAAACATTCTGAAACAAGGTATTCTTTAGAAAAAACAAAAGACGACCGATTTTATTTTTTAATATTACTCATGGGCCCACTCTTGACGTCGATCTAGCCTGATGGTAAGCGATAGATGAGGTCTAAGATGGGACGAGCGAGCCCAGAAGATGCCTATTTACTCGTGCTTTAAAGGCTGAAAGGTCATAAGTGGCAGGGAACACAGAAGCCGGCAGAGAATTGCACAGCTTGGCTGTGCGCACAATAAACGTGGAGGAGAAGCTCTTGGTACGACAAGACGGTATATCAACCAAGTGTGGGTGGTATCCAGCATTGCATCTGATAGACCGATAGTGAAAGGGAGATCGAGGAATCAGGTCATGGAGCTCCTGCGCATACTCCCCGAAGTACTATCTGTAGAAAACCGACAGGCAAGCGACGGTTCGCCGATTTTATTAACAAAACGACATACCTACCATCCTATTTTCACTCTAAATATAGAAAAAGAAATATAGGTAAATCTTTAGCACCGCTACATTCATTTGACGCATCTATAAACATACCTACAAACAATTTCCCAACAATAGACTGACAGAGACAAAATCAAATCATTATTTATACAAATCCAAGCAGTTTTATAAACATACAGACCTACATTTGCACATCAGTGTAAAGATTGTTTTGTAGTGTTAATAGATCCAGTTACCAATGTTCCGGGTTCAATTCCCGCTCGTAACACATATTTTGGAGGTCAATGTTCGCCTGAAATCGCGTAAGCCGCGTGTTTCAGTTTATTACAAAATATGGGGCGAATGACCTGGAGTTTATTATTAATGATTATAATTAGAGGTTTCTTTAATGAAGCTTTCTTGTTCCGTTGACATAGATATTGAAGAATGTATGCGACAATGGTCCTAAGCGACCGACTGCTGAAGTGCTGAGTGTGGACTTCAATTCTTAGGTCAGACAAGTTTTTCCCATGATGAAAATCTAAGTACTACCTTGTTTAAGCTACAGGCACTTTGCTCTGGCGTTTTCTTCTTATTCTTGATAAGCTCGCGTTCGACCACCATCTCACCTGATGATAAGCAATAATGTGATTGAAGATGAAGAATGCTTACCTAGAAGTAACCTATTGACTCCTGACTTAAAGACCCCCAGACTACAGCTGTCAGGAAAGAAAGTCTCCGGCAAGGGTTTCCAGATACTCCTTAGCTGTACGAACAATGAAAGCACTCCTGAAACGTTTTGAACTTATGGGTGGAATGTCCACCACGTAACGATGGAGCATCGCGTGGCGCGAGTTACACTAATCGATCTAATATTAGCAAACCTATGACATATCAAATTCAGTCTTATAGCTGATCAACTGCGTCAGAATGAACCTCGACACAGCACAATATAATAATGTTAACCCAGCTTTAGTGTGCTTATCGAGGCGGCTCGGCCAGTGCTCGAGGTCTGGCTTGGGATGAGGCACAGCTCCCTATCTTTTCAGATAACATAGGTGCTCTCGGGACACGGCTGTTTCGGAAAGTAACTGTAATCCATAGGCAGGGAGCCAGACGCTAGGTGTCATCACTGCGTCCATTGTCAGGGCGTGGTATACGTTTGCACAGTATATACGAAGGAATTCTATGAGCATTACCCCCTCGACAGGAAAAAAAGGTTCGAGGGCCGCCATAAAAAGTATTTAAGTTGTCCTACAGCCCCTTACCCAAGTGTGCGTGTGAACAGCGCTTAATAATAGTCAGTTAAAAGTCAAAGAGACCCCTTTATCCGCCCCAGGGCGGCGAATAAGGATGCAAGAGAATTTAAACAACGATTTTTCGATTTTCTGAATACACTGAGAAACCATGTCAAAGGGTAAACCTTCTTTTAATGACCATACGATTAATATTATGGTCAACATCTAATATGATAATCTAGGTTAGTGTTTATAAAGGTATATTATAAAGGTAAATTATAAAGGTATTTATGTCCTCTACAACTTCTTGTAGAGGACATAAATACCTTTATAATTTACAGTTGCACCGAGGGCAGCGGAAGCACTCTGATACCTACTCTTTCAGACTTTGCTAACCCCGTCAGGTCAAACAAGGGGAATAATGTATTTAGTTCTCCCATAGACTGAAAGCTTACCCCAACATCTTTATTAATATTATAAAACGGAAAAGTTTGTTTGTTTGTTTTCGCTAATCTTCGAAAATACTGAGTAGATTTGGATGAAATTAGGTATAAACGTAACTTGAAGCTTGAGGATTACAGGCTACCTTCTTTCCGACTACAAAAGAAAGAGGTTTTATTTGTATCCTGAAAAGTTCACGGGGGCAAAGCTCCGCGTGATTGCTAGTAATATTATAGAAGTAGTCTCGGCGGGACTACTGATCCAATTTAAAAAAAAAAACATTGGTAGTAAGGTGTTTTATTTGGGAGTGCTATGCATTATTTCGAATTCATGCGGACTAAGTCGTGAGCGAAGTAGGTACTACTTTTCTTTTTATTGAGAATATGCTCGCGTGTGACTATCATCGCACCTGATTTACTATCTACAACGTGTCACGGAAACCCCATATCTAACCAAAAGGTCTGAAGACAACATCTGGTATGGAGTCTCTATGCAAAGTTTCAGCTCAAAATAAGTGACTCACAGAATTGACCCCAAATTATTGGTTACATATGTTTCTTGAATACCAATAATAACAAACGTGTCACAACACTATGAGGGTCATCACTTTCCACGTCACTTGCCAATAAAACGATAATTCTCTTCGTTCTTCTTAATTTGAAAAATTCGGTCTTTGGTATCAATGTATTGAAATTTATAATAAGCTCCACACATGTAGACATAGGATTACAAAACCCTTGCCATATCGATTGTTATCATCCAAAGAAGCTGTGCACTTGGTATGTATATACCCTTTAAATTACACGTTGTATATTATGCTATCTATCTATCTATATTATGCTAGTAGTAAATAAAAGCCTATGCACATCTGGATGGGAAATCATCCAATGACTGCCTCTCGATCTGGATGAAGCGGGAGAGTGTGTCAGACTTCTACTGACTAAAACCCATCCGTGTTCCATCATATGCCCTTTTTGTTCCGAGGCCACGGTAAGTCTTTCGAACAATTCCGCAACCCTGGCAGGCAACGGCCCTCTTATGGGCCCCGACAATTTGCGACATCTAAGAAAGACATTGTGTTCTAACCGTTTTATTTATTTATTTAAGGACAACCAACAAAGCATACACCAATAAACATGTTAAAAGTTAAAATATTATTACAAGTACTTTCCTTTATTTATTCAGTACAGTAGTTTTCATCAAGACACTATTGGCCTATTTAGTTTCTAAATATAATCCATTCCGAGTTTCTTATAACTCGTTACTCTGCATAAAGGTTATACTGCTCTGTATGTTTCCACCGATCATTGCCCGTTCGATTCCCGATTTAGACATGACGTTCTAAGCCGATTTATTGAATGATAGGATTCAATTTGGAACGCGTATGTTGGTTTTAGACTTGTATTAAACTTTGGAATTCTGTTTATTTGAAAATGAAGATTTTCTTGAAAAAAATTACGTGGTCGTATTGATGGATTTGTTATTTAGTAGGTATTGACTTGTATATAGGTCGTGTTTTAACTTATTTTTAACTGACTTCTAAAAAAAGAGGAGGTTCTCAATTCGGAAATTTGTTATTTTTTATGTTTGTTCGGGCATAGCTCCGTCGCTTGCCAACCGATTTGAAAAATTCTTTTTTAGTTAGAAAGAATATACTTCCCAAATGGTCCCATGAAAATTTTATCGAAATCGGACAAGCTGTTTCTGAAATATCTACCAAATAAAAATAAAAAAATGTACTTCGACGATCTTTTCGTTTACTCTGCATTGCGTTTTTTGTTCGCGCATAACTCCGTCATTTACGAACCAATTTGGAAAATTCTTTTTTAGTTTAAAAGGGTATACTTTCTAGTTGGTCCCATTGTTAGGACAGATCCTAACGTGATGACAATGATGATGGAATCATGGAGAAATCGAGGGAACTCTTTATTCGTGTTACCCAGTTACTGGGTTGTGGCGGTCAGATAGGCAGAGGCTCCATGTAAAACATTAATACTTAGCTGCATCTAGTTAAACTGGAAGCCGATCCCAATAACCAATATAGTTGTGAAAGGCTAAGCATATGGTGAGTGTATCATGTATTTTATATACAGGGTTAATTGTAAAACACCGAAAACCTCTCAGGACTATGTTACTAACATCATAATCAACAACTTTTGTTCTATGACTTTTAAAAATTCGTCATATTTTAGTTCACCAGATTTTCATACAAAAATAAAAATATTTAAATTGAACACCCTAAATGTTACGGAGTCTATGCGAAGCAAAAGAAAACGATTTATACTATCACTTTCTTAAAATATGACGAAGTTTTAAAAGTCATAGAACAAAAGTTGTTGATTATGATGTTAGTAACATAGTCCTGAGAGGTTTTCGGTGTTTTACAATTAACCCTGTATATGTATTTTTATTAGTATTATATTTATTAGTATTAAATATATTATTTCATTCCATTTTCTCGTACACCTATCACAATGTGTTTTTTTTTTAACCCAAACGATGACTGGTAGAGAATGCCTTGCTGCATTAAGTCTGCCCATGTAACACTAACAACGATACACTGGTCAAATCAAAGCTACAGAGCCTTGAACATCGGCGAGGAGTTGCTAGTCTATCGGTTTTCTATCGGTTACATTTCGGGGAGTGTGCGATGGAAATACACAATCTAATTCCGTCAAGCCCGTTCCATCATTGGACTACAAGACAAACGGCGATGCGCCATCGTTACATGGTGGACATCCCACCCATACGCACTAAACGTTTTGGGAATACCTTAATTATGCGTACGGCTAAGGAGTGGAATTCCCTGCCGGTGTCTTTGTTTCCCGATAGCTATAACCAAGGGGTCTTTAAGTCAAGAGTGAAAAGGTTACTTTTAAGTAAGCGTGCTCCATCTTCGACCACATCATCACTTACCAGCATCAATAAAAAAAAATAGTATATAAAGTTTAAATAAATAAATAAAATAAGTCATTTGAAGCGTGGTAGATTCTAGAAAGTAAGCCTGTGTCGCGGATAGACCGAGAGACCTGATCTGCTTCTGGAGGGAGGTTGGCTGGATGGAGTAACGGCCGACACGGCTCACGCACAATGGTCTCTTGCAGAGGCTAAGTGCGGAAACCTGACCAAAGAAGAAGTAGAAGAAGAAGCCTGTGCCGCAGCAGTGGAAACACTAGGCTGATTATATTGTATTATTATTTAAGGTTTACATTTCGTTATTGTTATAATGTAGTGTGTTAGCTAGCATGTGGCAAAACGTTTAATGTATTTTCTACTTTAAATTGTTGAATTACAGTATTATATTACTTTTTGGTGTGCGCGACAGGGTCCATAATGGTCACATTTTCTTTTTTACCTTACCAGTACACATTTGGAAGCAAATAAAGATTAAGTATTGAGTATTAATTCAAGTATTCTAAAAGTAACAATCGTTTTACTGAGGATGAGAGTACGTAGACGGATACCAACCAATCAATCAAAATCTTTATTAGCAATATAATTTTTACATAATTATAAGGAAGCTCTGTTTCCTGAACTAGGCATAGCCTGTATCTCAGGAACACAGTGACTTTCCAAGTCTTATTACTATTCTCATTCTTTTTAATTTTTTATTTAAATGTAGTGTGAACAAAAATATAGGATATATTGTTGGATTATTTTTTTGCGCTTTTACTTCCCAATTAAACCATTAGGACGTGGTTACGGGTGGTCGTTTTGGGGGATTGTCGTCGTGCAAATTTACAGCACAAACTTGTATTCCTCAATATATTTCTTTCCCTAGGAATTTCAACTATTTCAGCATACTTATTAAAGGCCAGAACTTGTTAGACTTACTATAACAATATTATAAATGCGTACCCAAGTGAGTCTGTCTTTCTGTTATGCTTTAACGGCTAAACGGCTTAAGCGATTTATAAGAAATTTTGAATCTAGTTAGTTGAAAACCCATTTTCAAACATAAGCTACTTTTTCTTTAAAAATTAAAGGGGCTGAAATAGGAGATGAAAATTTGCATAGAAAATTGCGATTGCGAATGAAGTTGCGTGAATTAGTTCGTTTAAATATAATTAATACCAGTAATGGATAACGTATCATTAGCGTATCACTAATTACCGTAAGCCTTAATATAATATTGGTGTTGGAAAAATTAATGAACATACATTTTATGCCTTACTAACGAAAGCCCAACGCACCCTCATCTGGTCATTCACCCTGCGGTCTATGTACAGTAACATAGAAAGACCCCAATTTTAATAGAGTCGGTGACCTCTGCGGGGAAAACAAGGGAAATCTTTTAGGAAGGTTCTTGTAATGGATTTTCGTAGTTAGAAACGGAATAATGATTACATTGTCTTAAATGTACGGTTGTTGAAGGAAAGTAAGTACTAGTATCACAGTTACATAGGTAAGTACTGTTGTTTTTTGTTTTTACCGTCTTTAATTTTTTAATAATTAGTTTTCTTTTAAGCGTAAAATTAGAAACCACTTAATAATTATTATTATTATGAGCTCACTTAATCAGAAAGATTATTACAAATGACAGCGGGGATCAACGGAAGTAAACTCTATACAACGTGTAATTTAAAGGGTATATACATACCAAGTGCACGGCTTCTTTGGATGATAACAAACGATATGGCAAGGGTTTTGTAATCCTATGTCTACATGTGTGGATCTTATTAGAAATTTCAATACATTATAATAATAATAATAATAATGTTTTATTTGCCAAAAAGTACATATTACAAGTGACACATTATTACTTATGAATTCAAGGAGACATTCTGAATAGATATGATTAATGACCCCCATGCTAGGAAAACCTGTGTTACAGGGGTCATCCATTGATACCAGAGACCGAATTTTTCAAATTAAGAAGAACGAAAAGAATTATCGTGTTATTGGCAAGTGACGTGTAAAGTTATTGACCCTCATAGTGCTGTGACACGTTTGTTATGATTGGTATTCAAGATATATATGAAAGCAATAATTTGGTATCAATTCTTTGAGTCAGTTATTTTGTGCTCAAACTGTGCATAGAGACTCCATACCAGATGTTGTCTTCAGTCCTTTTGGATAGATATGGGGTTTCCGTTACACGTTGTATATGTATTTTATTGGAATTATAATATGTATATTATTATTTTTTGAACCCAAAGGTTGCCTAGCAGAGAATGCCTTGCTGCATTAAATCCGCCCATGTAACACTATTGTACATAAAGTTTAAATAAATAAAAAACTCTTTATCAAAAAATAAAACCGACTTCCATATCAAAACACTACAAAGCCAAAAATAATTCTATTTTCGGTAGTCGGTGTTATAGGTTTTATATTTTCTTTTTTTGACACCGCCTTCCGAAATACCCAAAACGCTATAGATTTAATTTACATTTCCCCGCGCTTTACCAAAGGTATGAAGCCGCAGAACAGCCTGATATTAAAATACAATATATTTATTTTTATTTAGAATACAATAAATGTTAATTTGTTGATAAATGCAAAATTATTTTATAAATAATAATGTTTATTTTTGATATTCTGTTCATGAACACTATTTTAATTTTCTTTAAATATAAGGCCTTAAAAACACGCGCCTCTTTGCTGCGAAAAAAAAAACAATCACCGCCGAATATAGGGAATTGAATAGTTGTTTTGTGTATTGAAAAACGTGGTTTGATACACGTGGACATTTGTTACTGAAGTACTCGGCTCCATAACCCACTCGCCTTGCGGCTCGGGCGTAACTCCGCCTCGTACACAATAACAAACTTTCTTCATTTGTTTCAAAATGTACTATTTCCAAATCGGTCCAGCCGTCTTCGAATTATGAGGTAAAATGCATAAAAAAAAAATAAGTTCAAGGTGGTATGTTTATATTTCTTAAAAATGTACTCGCATGTTTTAAATAATAAACGATAAAAAAAGTCGGTTAATAAATAAAGTGCGTGCAGGAGTTCCACGACCTCATCTCTCCATCTCCCTTTGACTACCGGTCTACCAAACGTACTGCAGAGACTATCCACACTTAGTTGAAATACCGTTTTGACGTACTCTTTTCCTCCACTTTTGTTGTGCGCACAGCTAATGTGTGGAACTCTACTGGCTTCGGTGTTCCCTACCACATATGACCCGTCAGACTTAAAAGCAACAATGAACATGCATCTTCTGGGCTCGCTAGTTCCATCGTAGACCTTATCTATCGATTATTCTCAGGCGTGATGAAATGAAATAATGATGATGTTTATTTTGCAAATAGGTTATAAATAACATTTTCACACGTCTTTTTGTTTTCGTAAATGTAAACTAGTAAACTGTGTTTTCTAACTGAAACAAAGAAGAAACACTGAAACAAACTCAGAGGTCAACGTCTGTTTTAAAGTCCATACAATCTGTAGTGATTAAATCATATGAGAGCCATGTAGGTTAATGTCTGTGGCGCCTTTTAGAGGACAGAATCACACGGATTTGAGAAGGCCCGTCCAAACAGTGCAAGCATTTGTCAAATATCGCGTAGCTCAACATAGAACCTTAAGGAGCTCGAGGTTAAGCGCGGGTTCATCCAAAATAATAAAAATAAAACAGAACCCTTATAGGATCACTTCATTGTCCGTCTGTCTGTCGAAATCCTTTTCCTCAAGAAGGCGTAGGATAATCAAAAAAAAAAACAAAAAAAATATACGCGTCGAATTGATAACCTTCTCCTTTTTTTGTCGTCAGTTGAAAAATTTATACTGTCTTAATTTTTATATTTGAGAATTCTGTTCCGATGTTTACGACTGTTGTCTTATTTTTTCACCTCTTTATATTACGTACTAGCGACCCGCCCCGGCTTCGCACGGGTGCAATGTTTATATTAAATATACTATAGAATGTCTTTATATACATCGTTGACAGCCTTTTTACCAGACTGCGCCAGAAGGAGGGTTATGTTTTTCGAAAGTATGTATGTATGTATAATTGTTTGGCACGCTCAATCGCTTCGTAAAATATGCTTGTATTTCTCGTAAAAAGTAAAGGATAAAAAATGGTTGTTGTGGGTTATCTATAAGAGACAGACAGATGCCATCGAGGACATTTTTGTTAACTTTTTAAGGTGTACAATACTGTAGTACATTATTTTGATCTATCTCGTAGGGTTCAGACAGCGTTTGCAAAGCAAGCGAAAAAAAATTGTTTATTTATGACATCATATTAGAAACCTCAAAAATTATCAGTGTTCCTCTACTATATTATGCATTTTATATACTTAAAAACTTTTCTATTGAATCACTCTTTCTATTGAAAGAAACTGCATCAAAATCCGTTGCGTAGTTTTAAAGATTTAGGCATACATAGGGACAGACACAGAGAAGCGAGTTTGCTTTATACTATGTTAAGATTGGTAAATGTAGCAAAACTTAAGAGCCCTAAATTAAATATGGATAGAGCCACATTAAATTAAAAAAATCAAGAGAGAATAAAAATCGAATGGTAGACTGGTGAAGCGATGATGTGGTGGAAATTAATTTCTAATAATTATCCTTGAGTTTCCGACAGCCGACCCATTTATACTCAGCCCCATTAATACTTGTACTTAGCTTCATTTGGTTAGACTGGAAACTTCCTCGTCAATCAATCAATCAATCATTCATTTATTTTTGTATACATAAGTAAAATAGGTGGTAAAATATATTGAAACTGAGCCCAACATAATTATGTAGTTGAGAAAGGGCTAGGCATAATGATATGAGACAGATCAGTTTCCAAAACAAAATAAAACTGAAACTTACAAACAAAGACAAAGAATTTTAATTGTATTGTTTTAGCAAATTATACTAGTATGTTACACATTTGAGCCGTCGTTGAAATAATATTGAATCTTTGGCAGACTTTCAAACATGTGTTGCGTGAAGAGAATATGGATGTAAGTGCAAAATACAAATCTTACAAAATAAACAGCTACTAACTATAAATAAAATCAGTGAATAACGGAGGCAGCAACCCTCCCTGGCGTCACACGCAAATGACGCCATTTCTCTAACGTTTTTTTTTCTTAATACGAATACTAACATTTTAGTAACATCTTTGAAAGAAATATTAACTAGTAAATGATTAATCGAAAGCTTGTAATGAAGTGCCATGCCTGTTTCTTCCAAGTAATGTAAAACAGGCAAATGACCTCATGGGCCATTAAATATTGCCAAGTTATAACCAGTGTTATAACAAGTACATTAAAAAAATCATTGTTTCATCATTGGTTACTTATAGAATAATGAATTTTAATTTTATAATTCATCAAAAAAGGAACTTACGCCTTTAAGGTATGTACATTAAAAAAGCGTTGGCTCATAATCGCTTTCTTATAGAATAATTAATTTTAATTTGATATTCAAACAAAAAAGGTACTTACGCCTTTATGCTTAATCAGTGACACCCGAACCATTTCAAAGATTTAAGTAATCTGTCAACAGCCTAAGTTTGAATTTCTAAATATACCGTCAAAACAAATGTTTTTTAAATAGAATCTAGATATCTGCTGAATAAAAAATAACTCAGTGACTCAAAATCAAATTATATTCTTCAGTAATTGACACAAATTATGGTTGTTTGAAATGGCGGACGCTAGGTGGCAGCACTCAGGTTCAGGTTTAGACATCTGTCAAAGTCCTGGGCGTTTTAACAGATGTCTGTCGTACGCTAGTGCAAAACGTCATGTTTACATGAGAATCTCTCCAGCTTACAGAACATGCCAAAGAAATATACATACAAAAACTACTCTAGAAAAAGATTATTGTCTTTCTTCTGGGGTTTTTGCGTCAGTTCATTATTTAGGTCTTTTTTTAGGGTTCCGTAGTCAACAAGGAACCCTTATAGTTTCGCCATGTCCGTCTGTCTGTCCGTCTGTCCGCGGTTTAGCTCAAAAACTATTGGTACTAGAAAGTTGTACTTTGGCATGAGTATACACGTTAATGACGTCAAAAAAGTGGTAAAATAAAATTTTGAAAAAAGCAATTATTTAGGGTACCTCCCATACATGTAAAGTGGGATGATAATAAATTTGTTTCGTTCTTCCCATAGTGTGGGATATCGTTGGATAGGTATTTCAAAAATATTAGGGGTTTGGTAAGAGCGTTTTTTGATTAAGTAAACCGTTCGTGACTTATCAAGCTTTAAAGTACCAATTTTCGTTAGAGTCAAGTGTCCTCCCCCTCTATCAACTAAACGGTTGTAGTTAGAAATTCAAATGTCACGGCAGTAGTACTTATATATAACTAAATTTAAAGAAAAACTATCACACATAAGTGGGCTTTACAAGTTTACGAGTAATAGTCGACCAATTGTATTTGACTCGAAAATTTCGAAAAACTCTACAGAAATGTCGATAGATGGCGCTGAGCGCCAGTTGTATCGTGCTAGCTTCTTGTGACGATTGAGTAGTATAGCTCTGTGTCCGTATTTAAATTCAAAACACCGGCTATGACAAGTTTTATACAAATCTCTAAAAAAAAATTAAAACTTTTCGTGCAAAATTGTCGGATCAGGTGAGGATTTGTATAGGAAGTCAAATTAGTTAGGTAGTCACGAACGAGTACGAAACGATCAGTCAGCGAATACGACACGCACTTGGCTGTTATAAAAACTACGGAACCCTACACTGCGCGTGGCCCGACACGCATGTTAGACTTTAACTGACTAAAACCACCCCGTGTTCCCTCGTATTGCATCTTCTTTTGCATCTTCTTTGCAATCATACTTGCACCGGGGGATGCAAAAGCACTGAAATATTCTTTAACATGGCTGTCGACAGCCCGCCTCTGTGCCTGAGCCCCGTCTGGGCCAGCGGGGAGTCTTTGACTCTCCCAGTGGCTAATACAAGGGGTTCGCGTGGCTAAATCCCTCATCCCTGGACCCATTTAGGGGAGCCGTTAGAGAAATAAACACTTCATGCACCAACAACGTCACAGTACTAATAAAACAGCTTAAGCGCTCGGGGTATAGAATAGTGGTAAATATCTATTTTTATTTTATGGATATGTCAATTTCAGTAGGCGTGTGCGCATCAAAAGTTTATAATAATGGCAACGAAGACTTTGTTTCTGTCATTATGATTAGCTAATCTTAAAAGAGTACTCAAATAAGATTATAATGAGTTTCAATCCAACGAACTCGAGTTGATGAACAAATAAATTATGTACTGACAGACAAATAGAGCGCTTGACGTTAAAGTATGGTCAGCAAAATGATATGGAGAGAATTTTAATGTTATTTTCGATATTGGATTTTGCTTATGCAGAATTTCTGAACGGAGCTATAGTCTTTTATCTTCTCTAAGGGCCTTCATAAAATTTTGTACAAAAAATACTCATTATAAATTCAAAAGTTTAGAATTTTATGTTTTTTTTTTTAATTCCGGATGAGCCCACTATTTACCTCGATCTCGCCTGGATGGTAAGCGATAGATGAGAAGAACGATGGCAAGAGTGAGCCCAGGAGATTTGCGGGAAAGTTCTACCGAGTTACCGCAGCCCCGGAAATTTAGGGCAGCCGAAGGAACAGGGTGGGTTTTTAGTCAGTAGAAATCTGACACACCCTTCCGCTTGACCCAGAGCGGAAGAAGTCATTTGATGATTTTCCAAACCCAAAAAAAAAAAAAAAAAAAAAAAAAAAAAAGGAGATGCTTGTTTACTTTTTTTATTTTTTATCGCGGATTATTCTAATTTTTTTTATTACTCTTGCTTTAAAGGCCAAAAAGTCATAAGTGGCAGGAACACAGAACCAGGTAGAGAGTTCCACAGCTTGCATGTCTGCACAATAAATGAATAATAATAAATGATGTATGAATATTTGTTACTCAGTCACAAAACTGGCTACAGGGATCTTTATGAAACTTGGCACCCAGAAAGGTTAGTCTCAAATCACACATAAGCTACTTTTTATCCTCAGGAAATATCGATCGTCCTGAAAATTGGATTGAGATGATATTAATTTATTGAAAACAAAAAATAGATTAATTACTTATTAATTAGGCTAACATACATTTTTAAACAATGGAAACCCTGCCTCTTAAACAGTGTAGGTAAAAGCCAGATATAGGTTATTATCAAGAAATTCCTGATACACCCTACACTTTTTAGCAATTTATGGGACACCTTTTTTTGGTGGCAAATTCATCCAATGTCTTCTCCGCTCTGGGTCAGATTTCTACTGACTACAAACCGCGCAAAACATCATCCATATAAAAGACAATGACATCACAAGTCTTATACATGTCATGGCTCTCTCTCAAAGTCAATCATATTGTCCAAGTCTGTGTGCGAATGCCTAGTAACCTGCCGCTGTACACGCCAACGAAAACAGAACAATATAATTTCGTGACGTCACCTACCCATCGGTCACCGGCCCGTGTGGTTAGTTCACCAACCGTCTCCCCATCAGGTCATAGCCTGACTTCTTAGAAGCGAAGAGTCCTATGTATCTATCAGATCCCCTTTGTCGGTTACTTATCGATTTTTGGACTTAAGACCTTTTTGCTATTGAGATATTTTTGTGCAGTACTGACCTTGGATTTGTTAGCGCTGGTTATGTATCGTCTACATAGATATTTGAGGTTAATGACTTAGTTTTAAGGGCTATATATAATATTGGTCCAATACAGGCACTCAACACAAATATTTCGCTAAAATATTCAACTTTTTATTATATAGAATGACATCCATTTATATCACACCCAATTCAAAAGTTCAACACCGATTAATTGCATAAAATGACATAAAAACAGTTAGCGATAATATAAATATCAATGACGAAAGCGCTAGTACAATTCGGCCATGTTTTTTTTTCGATCGTCTAATGTTTTGGCCGCCCGTTCATTGACCGCTTCGGCCACTGACCTTGGTACCCGACCTTCATAATAGTTCAACGAATGTACGTATATTTTCGGGCGTTTTTCTTTAAGGAAAATTGATCAGCCGACTAGAAAGACCTTCCACCCGTCTCTTGCACCCCACATTTGTAACCCAAGAAGGGGGTTATGAAGCAAAATGAGCGGTCAAAGAGACTGGTCAGTTGGGGGCAATGATTTTAGCGCGGTACAACGCCCACTTTCATTGGGTATATTTGTAGAAAATTCTGGAATTTCTGTTGCGTTTTAATTTGGTAGGTATCTCATGGTATTGTATTTGACTGTCATTGAGATATCTTTTTAGGACAGATAAAAACGCAGATAGCTGAAGGCATAAATCAATATTCTTTTTTATCGTTCTGTGAATCGAGAACATCTTTAAAGTGCAAAACTGTGCTTGCTGTCAAGAAACAAATGAACTTGATAAATTATGCAATACCATTTATATTCAATTATGGAAATTAATTAATGTTATAATGAAAAGTGGAAATTCGCTAAGTATTTAATTTTTATTATAATTATAGCTTGAATTCAAGTTCTGTTAAGGTCTAGCCGGCCAGTATTTGGAAAAGAATAACACCATCTCTTTTTTATTGGTTACCTTTTGGTTGTATTTCGGGCCGTGTGCAATGGAATTGCACAATCTGATTCCACCAAGCCGGCGGCGATGCGCCACCATTACATGGTGGACATCCCACCCACGCACAATACTTTTTGGGAATACTTTCATTGTGCGTGCGGCTAAAGAGAGGCATTCCCTATCGAAGTCTGTGTTTCCTGATAGCTACAACCCGGGGGTTTTTAAGTCAAGTGAATAGGTTACTTCTATGTAAGCGTGCTTCATCTTCGACCCCATCATCACTTAGGTGATATGGTGGTTACGAACCTATTTATCAAGCTAACAAACATGTCTTCTTTTCTTTTCGGAAAGATAAACTATGATCATCAATATCTATTCATCATAGCCTACTTCATCATCATTTAGCTAATGGCTAGCTGGTCCTCAAAGTCAATTAGTTCCAACCAGTCATTTACCTCGCAAAGATCATCGTTCTACTGAGCTAGAGGCCGTGCTACCCATTTTTCTGTGGGGAAAATTCACGAACACCTCTCGCTCTGGTTAGAGCGGAAGGGAGTGACTTCTACTGAGTTAAAACCCACCTTGCTTATTCAGTTGCCCTTGAGATTCAGGACTGTGGATTCTCTTTAGAACGTTTTAGTAACTCCGGCAGGTCATTGCCCTGTCAGGCACCGTCAATGCTGCTGAGTGATCTTTAATGCGCGCGTGGAACACAACGCGCCGTCGACCCGGGCCTGGTCCCTACCGGACGGTGAGCTAGGCTCACAGTTTCAACTATTCAATTGAAGTCTTTCGATTTAATCTTGCAATGTCTTATCTGTTAATAGATTTCAATAAAAGGCAAAAACGGCAAAAATTTCAAAATGGACACGAAATATTGCAACACATCTTCGAAGAGCGCCTGTTTGCAAGTAATACGATTTCTCATCCCGCCGCCAGCTCAAACAAAGATTACAACTTTTTGTCAACTCTGATGGGAATTACTACACAAGTTTACTTAACTACAGTTATTTTTTTTTAATTGTTTTCGTCATAGCTACATCCATCTTGTAACTCAAAGCGTGAAACCAGTTGCAGTATTTGCGAAACAGTCGCAATTGCTACAGAGGGCCTTGATTTTAGCTCGTGTTTGGCAACTGGTTGTTAATGTTTGACAATCGTTATGAAATTGCTTTAATAGTTATTGTGTCGGTTGGTATTTGTAAGAAAAATTATGTGTTTGTACCTACTAAGGATCATAAGACGGATCAAGTAATAGAAACTCGAAGCTTTCTAACCAAACAGGTTCTATGAAATCTTCATTGATCCATGTTGAAGTTTAATGAAATAATAACATGTTAAAGATTAATGCAATAAAACGGGACATATTTATCACAATCTCACGATACATTTCTTCAGACTATTGTTTTATAGAAAAACAAGTGTTCAAATAATACGTTATGTCACTCCTGTCAGATTGACTCCTGACCATTGAATCGTATCGTCAGACCACATCTTCAATACAAGATAAATCATACTATACAGGGAGTAACAAGAAACTGTTATACCTGATAAGGGGTCATAGAACTATATGGGAACAACCCTGAAATTGTGAACAGCTATAGAAGACTGTGAATTTTTTAATTTATGCCTTTAAATAAATGCTCTTAATTTCATTGAAAAATAACATTAGATAGGTACTCGAGGGAATGGCGTTGATAGCCGAAATACAGGCTTTTGCCTAGTCCGACTACAGATGTCTAATTATTGTTTTTAATAATAATGTATCTAGCCTGAAAGAAGTGTAATATTGTAACTTGCTATTAATATTAATAAATTAAATTGAATAAACAAAGAAAATCTAACCAAATCGTTTGTTATTTTTTTTGAGGATTCGAAATTGAAATTCACTATAGACATTTTAAATAAAGAACAATTAAGCTATGTAGATATTATTTTTTTCCCTTATTTTTCTGTATTTAAACTTTAAAATAAGCGTTTAGAAAGGCTTTATGAATCATCTAGTAGGTACCTACCTACATAGAATGATCACCAGAACCTGATTATCTGCAGTCTTATCATGAGAAAGTGATAAGGCTGGCATTCAACGGCTTGTTTTATAACACTGTTACTAAAACAGATGTTAATGAACCCGCGTGCAAAATGATATCTACTTTCTTGAGTTGAAACAAGATTATGAAATAGGTAGGTATTTTGATTTAAAATCTTTGGGCCTCTTTTTCTCTGGGGACGTTCAAGACGGTGTAATTGATTGTTTATCGACCAGAATTCCAAATTCGAATAAGTCTTCTTCTTCTTTTCTACGCCTGCTCCCTTACTTGGGGTCGCTTACGCCAGGACACTCTGTCCTGGGTTGTCTGCGCTTTCAGTTGAGCTCGCTCCATGTCCTTGGTAGCGGTTGCCCACTACGTGACTGGCGGTCTTCCCCTTCCCTTTCTCGTCTCTGATATAGCCAGTGTCTTTTTTACTGCATGCCCTTATTCTCGCCTCATGACATAGCCACACCATCTTCAAATTCGAATAAGTCTTGGTAAAAAAAAATGTACATTAAGTATATTCCCAAACTTATTCGATGGCCTCTTTCTTAATTTATCCTCCTCCTTGCGTCGAGTTCCTCAATGCTGAGGGTCGTGAGGCCCCCGTCGAAATAGCTTCTCTCTGATAGTGTTCCGCCATCTATACCTGTTCTTGGCATCGTGTAGAGCGACGTATAGTTGGACGTCCAGGGTGGAACACACAGGGTGTATCTTAATCTATAGTTCTATACTAATATTATAAAAAGAAAGATTTGTTTGTTTGTATTGGATAAACTCAAAAATTACTGAACCGATTTAAAAATTCTTTCACTATTGTAAAGTTACATTATCACCGAGTAACATAGGCTACTCTCTTTTTATGAAAAACCCTTTAATGCTAGCGAATCCGCAGAAACTGGTTGACGGTAAATTAATAATGGCCTTTAAATGCGCCACGCTTAAGTCGATATTTGAGTTAGTGACGATGTAGATATTCAAAATATTTCGTACAACAAAAGGTTAAGAAGATCAGGAACAAAAAATCGAAATCGATAATCTCTTACATTAGCAGAAGCATAGACTTAGTCACTACTATTGACTATACGTGTATGTATTGGCCTTTTATCTAGGAAAAATATACGAACTTTTATGAGATAGACCACTAACAAACGGTAAGTAGGTACGTAGTATATATTAAACAAGTATTTTTTCATTTTATTTTCCTCGCGGCTCCAATGTCCATCCCCGAAGTCTAATCTGTCTCTGTAAGAACCAAATATAATCAATATTAGCGGTTTATTCGTGCAAATGTAACACACATACAAACTATCGCATTTATTATATAAGTAGAGATAAAAGAGGAAAATAAGACATAGGCAACACAGTAAATGCTGCTTATTTTGATAAGAACGTTGCGAGACCTGGATCTCCTAATAAGCCGATAAAACGTCGAAAGAAAGTATTTTAATGCCAATGACCGCTTTTTAGTTGAAATATTACTTTTTCTTTGTTCATTTAGTTTTATCTTTTTAGTACGCTATTGCGTAAATGTAGCAATAATCAATAATCTATTATCTACATGCAATACAACAAAATAGGTATTGTTAGCATGACATGAAAATGATTGGACAGTAAAGGGAGATGGAAAAATCATTAGAGGTCATTGGAGGTCATTAGACCCAATAATGTCTACACAAACGCCACCTAACGACAAATTAGGAAAACCTCGATTCTCATACGAACCTACCTACATATTTAACATTCATAAACAAATATTTAATCCACCTTTACTTGAACCCCAATCACGTAAAAAAAGTTTAAAAAGAAAGGTCAGTTTACGATGGTAATTGCCGCAGCACGCGTAGAATTGTGCAATTTGATGTACCGCCGAAATTTCGCAGTTCGACGACCCGAAGTACGCACGCACACATGCAAAGGCGTCTCGACGTCAGTACACATCTATTCTCTATACATACACGGACGCACACAGGCGAAAGCGTGTAGCTATGGGCTGAAAATAACTGTGTATGTGTGCCTTCCAATGAGGACAAATAGGATGGCTGAAACTTTTTAATTTACAGATAGTAAAGGCGTCATTAGGCGGCTTTCAATGTCGTTATTTGTATGGTTTCTTAAACGAGATATTTATTTTGCAAATTGTTTATAAGTTCCATTTTTACTCGTCATTTTTTTTCGTCAATTTCATCGAGATGAGGCCGGTGTTTTCTATCTATCTTGAAAAAAAAAACATCAAAACAAACTCAGAGATCAAAGTCTCTTTTGAAGTCCATACAATCTGTACTGGTAATTGACCAGTACAGATTGTATGGACTTCATGAGAATCGTGTAGATTTGCTCTTTTGAGAAAAGACACACTTATTTTGAGTGGACCTGACCAAACAGTGTATGTATTTGTCAGTTCTCGCGTAGCTCAACTTTACGGAGTTCGAACGATTTGACGAACTATATCATGAAAATAATGTAAGCTTTTACCGGTAGTTATGGATGATTCCTTTCTTAAGTACCACGTGGTTATTTACCTCTATATACGCTCGCGTTTGACCACCTCCTCATCTGACGGGAGTGATGATGTGGTCGAAGATGAAACACGCTTACCTAGAAGTAACCTATTCAATCATGCCTTTAAGATCCCAGATTCTAGCAATAGCTAGAAATAAGGAAACACGGACTGCGGCAGGGCATTCCACTCCTTAGCCGTACGCACAACGAAAGTATTCCCAAAACGTTTTGTGGGTATGGGTGAAATGTCCACCATATAACGATGGCGCATCGCCGTTTGTCTATTTTATTTTTCATGTTTTTTTTATGTACACTTTATGCACATAGGTACAAGGTAGGTTTTAACTGTTATGAATCTGTACTAACCCACAGTAACAGCAAAGTGTGTTCTTGGAAATTTGATTCGCAATTTTTTGCGGCGATTGGAAGTGGTGCGGGCTTCGTAATCCTTCATGTTGTCTTTGTTATTTATTTACCGACGATTATGTTTTCTTACCAACCATCTTTTTCAAAAGATTAGGTAGTTTAAAAGCGCGTAAAATAAATGACAGATTACGTCTGGAATTCACAGACAACTTGTTATCTTTTTCTTTGTTAGCATTTAGATGGCTAGCCAGCTAATGTATCCTCCTTTCGGGGGTAAAGTCCTAATCACCGATTAAATACATTACACACAAGTCAAAACATTATGTCACCTTTTTGCTGTTATCTCATACTTATCAGTCACGTTTTTAACAGATAAGATTTGCGAAAAATTCATGATATAGGTATTTGTCATCGTGAACCAGACTGAAAAAAAATAAGCCATAATAGTAATTCATTCAATGGGACTTAATATTATAAATGCAAAAGTTTGTGTGTCTGTTACGCTTTCATAGCCAAACAACTTAACCGATTTTGATAAAATTTAGCACAGAATTAGATTAGGGACAGTTAGGAAACACCAGCCTCATCTAGTTTAAATTTACGAAAAAAATTACGTGTAATAGTGTTATTTAATAACCAATTTACAAAATAAAGATCATTAATAATTAGACTTTGGTGAAAAACATAGGCTTTAGAAAAGACTTATCACGCTAGCAATGCATAAAATGAATTACTCAAGTTCTATATTGTGTCATAAAATTTGCATGAAAACGCAGACATTGTTCTTCATAATCTTTTTTAAACAATGAGAAGATTTCATTTCGATATACATTAGTTAGTGTCATTTCACAACTATATAAGCAAGGTTCAGGGTCGGTCAAACGTTTAATTATCGAGGTTGGTAATTCTTTCAAGGAGATATGTCTGATATCAAATTGAAAGAATCAGTACAAGTGAACAGAGATTTTCCTATGGAAAATTCTTTAAAGCTCTTGCGTAGATTGGCGTCAGTATTCTTCTAGATTGCTTTACGAGTTAGGACAATATGAAGTTCCCATATCGTAACGAAGTGTGATTTGTGTTCAGGTTGACAAATAGTCTAGGATATTCTGAAATACTATGGTTTTCTATCATTAGAGCAGTATACGTTATTGGTCCGAGAATTACGTTTACTGAAGAAAAGTCACATAAATACCTGAGTACATAAACTGCCCCTGAATACATAACCCTGAATACATAAACCGTTCCAATGAGAAACAATATTATACTGTTTTAATAGATACTAGCTTTTGCCCGCGACTTCGTCCGCGTGGAATAGTTACTTTGGGCTAACGTTAAATTTAACCCCGATTTTGAAGCATTCTTCATTGGTGCTCCGCTCCTATTGGCCTTAGCGTAATTATATATAGCCTATAGCCTTTCTCTATAAATTGACTATTTAATTAAAAATATTTTTTCAATTCGAACCAGTAGTTCCTGAGATTATCGCGGTCAAACAAACTCTTCAGCCTTATATTATTAGCATAGATAGCTGTTGCCCGCGACTTCGTCCACGTTTCCGTCGTTTTTCGTAAAAAAAAGTACCCTATGTCCTTCCTCACGGTTCAGTGATTTTGATGTAACAGACAGATTAACTTGCGTAATTTAGTAGGGAAATATAATATGTCAATCTATAATACTGTTGAAAAATATCGCAATACCGAACCGCACAATATTATTGTTAATAGCTGTGCCCGCGACTCCGTCAGCGTGTAACTCCTTGTGTGTTATTAAGTTAATGTATTGGTAATATTGTTTAGATCACGTTCACATGAGGCTTAAGTACCTATAGAACGACAATACTTCAGCGCAAAGCTTCCGGGTAAACTATGTTGAAAGTTGACCCTTCCGGCACGTGAACATAAAGATTTCTAGAACTGCTAACCCGGGAAAGAGCGACGTACAACTGACCATGCGAGAAACAACTGACACCGAGATCTACTCCAGCAACACGAAAAGTCTGCCCTTGAGCCTTATTAATTGTCATTGTATAACACACCGATACTGGGAATCGCGTTCTTTTAAATTGGAATGGAAAATTATTTGGTATTATGGGAATTCTGGGAATAAAGGCGGTTTCTCCTACACCGCAACCTGTTAAAATTTGAGCCTCGATTATATTTTCTTGCAACTGGGTTAGTTTTAGCCGAGTTCCATTGCAAAGTTGTGGTGGTTTTAAATTTCAGAGCAGAATAATAATCAGAAAGCTTGGAACTGCTAAGCTATCGGGAGTTACACGTGTTATTGTGAGTCAACCATAAAAGATAAATATATGCTGTCGTGGGATATTTTTTATATAATTTTAAGGAATGTTGAATGAAGGAAGATGTGTTGAATTCTATTATTTTTTAATGTATAATTTCTTTTATAATAATAAGATGTTGTTTATTTTTTATTTTTTTACTGTGTGTACTTGTGGCATGTGTTAATAAACGTTTTTTCTTTCTTTCTTTCATAAATGATTTCTGTGTAGCTTTAACCATTAAGGTTGCACACGCGACGGAAGCTTAAAAAATGGAGTAACTTCTCCCGTTTTCCCAACATTTCCCTTCACTGCTCTGCTCCTATTGATTGTAGCGTGATGAAAAGTATACTATAACCAGCTCAGGAGTATGAAAAATAATTGTACCAAGTTTCGTTAAAATCCGTCGAGTAGTTTTTGTTTCTATAACGGTTATACAGACAGACAGACAGACAAAAAGTTTACTGATTGCATTTCTGGTATCAGTATCGATCCCTAATCACCCCCTGATAGTTATTTTGTAAATATATTTCATGTACAGAATTGACCTCTCTACAGATTTATTATAAGTATAGATTATACCATTTTTTTCGGTGGGAAATTCATCAAATGACTCCTCCCTCCTGGGTAAAGCATAAGGGAGTGTCAGACTTCTACTGACTAAAAACTCACCTTGTTCCTTCAGGTGCGCTTGTGGTCCGGGGCCGCAGTATCTAGTTTGAATATTCCCGCAACCCCAGCAGAATAGACATTATACCTTTTTTATTTTATTTTTTTCTGGGTATAAATCATCGATTGACTTCTGCCGCTCTGGGTGAAGCGGAAGGGTGTGTCAGACTTCTACTGACTAAAAACCCACCCTGTTCCTTCAGCTGCCCTTAAGTTCCGGGGCCGTGGTATCTCGTTAGAACATTCCCGCAACCCCGGATAGCAATTATATCTAGTAGTACATTACTATTATTTTATTTTTGACGTTATTATTATTGTTGTGTTATTGCCATTATTGTTTTGGGCCAAATTGCATGAATGATGCAGGGCAATGCTGTATTAAATTGTATGTTTTTAGAATTTGATTTAGCTTTAAATAACACTGTAATATTTAGCACATCGTAATTGTAAAATGTATTGGGACTCAAACTAAATCTAACCAACTTATATGTATACCTACATTATGGTTAAGAAATGACTCTTTCTGTCTTTCTAATATCCCATAAAAAACAATACCTACTTGTCAAAAACCCAAGTCTCGCAACTTAGTTGTTCTACCGTAAAAAGTTGTGAGATCCATGTAATACCAAGTCGGTTATTAATTTATTCAGTCCCTACTTAAGGGACCTTCTGTCTTAAGTTGTTACGTAATTATCTAACCTAACGACATCTTATAGTGACCATATCAATATTAAAAATCTTTACCCCTTAAGTAGGGACTGAATAAATTAATAACCGATTTGGTATTACATGGATCTCACAACTTTTTACGGTAGAACAATTAAGTTGCGAGACTTGGGTTTTTGACAAGTATTGTTTTTTATGGGATCTCATTGCTTTTTGTAGAAAGTCCTACTTTTTTCCTTTCCGGTACCTTCTACTTCTTGTATACCAACAACGAGTTTTCTTAAAGCCCTCTCTCTGTCTTATGAGCTTTTCTTATTTTTGTAGGTAGCCTTCCTTTTTTTGTTTTCCGGTACTACTTCTTGAACTTCAGCTAAAGTTTTTTTCAAAGCCCACTCCCTGTCTCTATGGGTTTTTTTCGGAGGCTTTGATACGCACATATGGATACGTATTTTGGTATTTTAGGGCTTACGAAGGAACAGGGTGGGTTTTTAGTCAGTAAAATTCTGATACACCCGAGCGGAAAAAGTCATTCGATGATATTATTCACCAAAAAAAAAGTACCGATCTACATCTATTATTTCATTATATTATACAGGTACACTGATTAATTAACTGCAAATGTAACTTTGTAATCCTATATATTTATATGGGATTACAAAATTATTTATGCAGTTGATGTATCTAGAAAACTGGAACGAAATTGAAAAATATTATAGTTTTTCCTTGATTCATATACTAAACACTAATTGTATTCTAAATTTGAAGCTTCTATGTCTGCTAGAAGTGCTTTAGACTTTTGATGATCGGTCAGTCAGTGAGTGACAAAATTTACAAAATTAAGGAACTTTGACTCGTTATAATTCTTAAACTATTGGTTCAAATTGAATGAAATTGGAAATATACCGTGTTTATACAATGCCTGTTTAGTTACTGAAAATTCAGGCTTCTAGTTTTATACACAACGAAGTTATAGGGGGTCGAAAATGGCCTGAATTGCTTCGAGAAAAGAATGGTACGGCCGTGCCGCTTTTTTGCTCAACTTGGCGGGGGCACTGCCGTGCCCCCAGATAAAGACACAGGCATTAAATACAAATTAATCAAGCTAACATTTCCACAGCTCGGACAAAGACCTCGTTTCTATGATGACTCTTGCTAGACTCTTTTAGATGGGATGAGCCGTAATAGGTTTCCTCAATCTAGGAAAGGGAGTAAATAAAATATTTTAATAATTGTTTTGATATTTTATTTAGTATGTTTCCTAGGATAATAAAAAATATTAGGCACTTATTTTTTTCACGTAATTGAAAAATTAAGACGTCACGCTGAGGTATACTTTTTAGCACTCTATCACGTCAGCAGCTGAACTCCTGAACTTTGAAGCTATGGATGTTTGTAAATTATTATTGATTTGAAAAGGCAAAAAATACATGTGTGATCAATATTTATTGTAATTCTAACTAACGGACCAAATTATTATTTTGTAACACTGGAAACTACCCTATTCACCACGCAGGCCGAGTGCGAATGCGTACGCCCAGATGAGCTGAAATCCTTGCAGTGGCGAAGGATGAATTTTCATAAAAGGGAAGCCGGACCAAATAATGCTTACTTTGCTCAAGTGTGATGCGTGAATTCCAGTAACTGTGGCCCTGTGGCTGACTTCGAAATCTTGTAACTTCGTAAATAATTATTTGTTTAATTAACCGACTTCTGAAAAAGGAGGAGGTTCTCAATTCGGATGTTTGTTTGTTTTTTTTTTTTTTTTTTATGTTTGTTCGGGCATAGCTCCGATGCTCACCAACCGATTTGAAAAATTATTTTTTTGTTGGAAAAAGAAAAAAACTTCCCAAATGGTCCCATGAAAATTTTATCGACATCGAACAAGCCGTTTCTGAAAAATCAACAAATGTCTAAAAAAATTTTTACATTGATGATCTTTTCGGTTACTCTATATTGTGTTTTTTGTTCGTGCGTTTTTAGTTTTTTGTAGTTGACATTTTGGCTTTTATAACTAGATTAATTACAAATTGACCCACTAAAAAGCGTGAAAATAAAAACTTTTTTGCAAAAAAATAAAACCGACTTCCATATCAAAACACTACAAAGCCAAAAATAATTTTAATTTCGGTAGTCGGTGTTATTGGTTTTGTATTTTCTTTTTTTTCACACCGCCTTCCGAAATTAAAATTATTTTTGGCTTTGTAGTGTTTTGATATGGAAGTCGGTTTTATTTTTTTGCAAAAAAGTTTTTGAAAATAATAGATTACTATTTATATATTCATCTATAAAATAATAGACTAATATTTGCCATATTTCAAAAGGGAAGCCGGTAGGAATCGAGTTGTATGGAGCCTTCGCCACTGGCACCTTGATTGATCATAGACATTAATATTGTAAGGCTATTTTTCAGATAAATTATATACTTGTACTGTATATGTATATTATTTTATAAATTATCTATTATTTATGTAAGTATTTATTTATTATTTACTTAGATCAATAGTGCTTTTATGTTTCATTTTTAAAAATACGTTACCTATATTTATTGTCACTTCTCACGTACCAATTGCACCTCCCACACTCTCTTTGCCTCTCATGGTTGACTGGTAGAGAATACGCACGGCATAAGTCTACCTTTGTACCATTGACCATAAAGTATAAATATAAATAAATAAATTGCTAGGTATCATATGTTCTACAGAAAACATTGTTAAAACACAGTAACGTCCCAGTAAGATATTTGTTCAACAGCATAAACAGAACAGTTTTAAGCCGGATACAGATAATATCTGGTAGGTACCTATAAAAATAGATTTCATTCATACATATTTATTACACTTCTCATATACCTACATTATTATTTCTGGAGCCTTAGAACGGTCCACATCGGAACGGTTTACATCGTGTTAACGACCTCATCAGCAGGGTTATCTTATAAAATAAATCTTGGTTACTTACAATGATTGAGGGCCTCCCAAGCACCAGCTTACCATATTGAGTAGACTGATTTATTATTCATACGCAGCTTCTGTCAGTAGCATCACCAAAAACCTATCTACCCCTATACAAAATTCACAAATTCAAAGTAAAATCATTTGAATCTAGCTATTGCTCGCGACTTCTTTCGTGTGGAAATTGCGGCGGTGAACTTTTTGGTCTAGAAACCAACAATCCAGAAAAATATAGCAATCAAAAAGTGATATCGGGTATATGAAATTTCTCAATAGTAGCCTAGTAGTAGAGTTTGGTAGTTGGTGGTCTGACATCCCGTGCCGGAAGTCGCGCGTAGTCGGTAACGAGATACAAGGGTAACTGAAGAATGGGTTTTTTGTCAGTAGAAGTCTGCTCAAGAACGGGAGGAGACTATTGATGGTTTAACCCACTGGAAAAAAATAACACTTCACAAACAATTTAAACAGGAGATAATAGAAATTTCACGATTACCTAACTTAGAAATTTAAACTAGAACACGACTTGATCATTCCTTGAACTCATGTGACAGTTGATAATTGTATAGTTAGCAACCCAGGTTACTGGCTTCACTTAAGTAAACCAACCGCTTTTCTGACGTAACTAGGCATCTCCTACGTAGCGATTAAAGAATTCATGTTTGTTTTATGTATTAGATAACATTATGACAAAATAATGATAGGGATATGACAAAAGAGCTGTTTTTGTATATTTTGGGTAAAAGATAAGAATAATCAGGTGATTATTTTAACGGCTGGAACTAATTTAATATAATGTTAGGTTAGCAATCGCGAGCAATAAACATTTCGTAAAATTAACAATAACTTAGACTTTAGAGGAAAGCCAAAGAAAAGATGGATAGATCGCGTGAGGAATGCTATGAAAGAAAAAGGAATAAATGATGCTGTGATATCTGACAGGAGAGAATGGGAGAAGAAAGCGTGTTGCTTCAACCCCAAGTAACGGAGATAAGGGCAGAAGAACATCTGATATTCAAGTTGCTTTGCATGTTTATTTGGAGGTTGTTTCATTTATTTGGATAAGTATCAGTTTTATTTTCGTTTGTATTCATTTTTAGTTGTTGATCTACCAATTGGGGGCGACTTGAACAGTATTTAAGTACTCCCACAGCAAGCGTTGCACGTTTGCGAGGGAATATGCGGTTGTTTTTGTTGGTAAAAGCCTTAAAATCTCCTTTCATACTGGTGATAACTGCTCCGCCCTGGGTTGTACTAGAGCAGTGGGCAGAGTGGAGGAAATCTATGAGGATTTTCAAAAAAGAGAAAGAAAAGTTATACTAAACTTTAAAAATACTCTTCTAAATTATATTTGTCTTTAAAAGTAAAGCCGATGATGTAAATAGGTATATCTGTGACGTATCTCACGTCAGCGCTTAAGAATTTATTTTAATTTCATGTTCCCTGATAATATGGTGATATTTTATAACAATTATAATTTTAGTTACGGATACTGTTATCGCTATTTTATCTCATTTTTGCCACGTTTTGTTTGTATGTATGTGCGAGATAATCTTGAAATTGTTTGGCTTTTTGTGTTGTTATTTATAAAAGGAATAATTTTTTACCTACCTATATTCGCTATGCTCTGAGAGTTTGCGATGCAAATCTTTGATAAACACAAAATGTTTTATTAATTGAAAATTATGTTGAAAGATACATTTGAGATCATCGTCTCATATTTTTTATCCGTTTTACGCAATACACTACTAGGCATACCAGGGTCAACTGAATCGGCAGTGCGTCATGAACCACGCGTGCCTTAAAGTGTTGTCAGTGCCAGTAACGGGGTCCTATAGGACCTTTGCCTGCTGGGGGTTGCGGGAATGTTCTAACGAGATCCTGCTGCCCCGGAACTTAAGGTCAGCTGAAGGAACAGGGTGGGTTTTAAGTCAGTAGAAGTCTGACACTCCCTTCCCCTTAACCCAGAACGGAAGAAGTCATTCGATGATTTTCCCACCCGGAAAAAAAGGTTCAACTGAATACCCGAGTAGACGGCGCGCCTCAAAGAGTTGTCAGCAAAATTGTCGGGGCACACTAGGGGACGTTACCTGCCGGGGTTTCGGAATAGTTTGAAAGAGTTACCGGGGCCTCGGAACACGGATGGGTTTTGGTCAGTAAAAGTCACACCCTCCCGCTTCGCCCAACTCGGGAGCCAGTCATTGGATGATTTGCATTCCTTATTAGAAAAAAGGATCAACTGAAGGACACTCCTCTCCACTGTGGAATGGAGAGGAGTGTCTTTCAGTTGATCCACAACTTTTTTTCACACAACAACATCTAGTCCCAAACTAAGCAGAGCTTGTGGTATGGGTACTAGACAACTGATAAACATACATATATATTTCTAAATACATACATATTATAGATAAATTACACCCAGACAAAGAACAAATGACCGTGCTCATCACACAAACATTTGTCCTAGGTGGGAATCGAACCCACGACCTTGCGCATAGCAGTCAGGGCCACTGACCACTATACCAACGGGCTCTAGCCACCTAGAGCGAGGAATTACTAAGGAGAATCATTACTAAGGAAGATACCTGTCTCTGTGACTACAACCTCTTTAGGATCATATCATAAGTTTTGAAAGTCCTTCCAAAGGTTGTCTGGAAGATATCGCTTTCAGCGATAAGACCGCCATTGTAACCATAGAATTACGCAATATTGTTAAATAGGTGTGTTTAAATTTTGATGTACAATAAAGTATATTCTATCTATTTATCTATCTCTATAGGTGGTACCTGTAGGTACTTCCTATAGCGATTTGAAAGAGACAAACAGAACTCACAAAAACTCACAGTCCAATATTACCAAACTGACAGTATTACGTCACATGAAGTCACGAGGACATCGCTCGTACAGCATAGTATATGTGTCATGTGGTCGTTGACCTTTGTCTAACTCATCTCCGATCATTGAACTCTGCGAAACTGTTTCTCTCTATATTTGAACAGCCATTGTATGTATTGGGCTTTATTATATTTCAATTATTATCTTATTGATTGAGTTTTTTTCCGGGTATCAACTGTCTGCTTAGATGAGCGTCAGTGATTGTGGGGGTTTTCTTGTCTATAAAAATATAATAGTATATAAAAATCACGTGTGTTTGTAGTCGAATTTCTCCGAAATGGCTAGTCCGACTTTTCTGGTTTTTTTTTTGCGAAATGTAGGTCTGACAATAAGTCATAAGCATTTTTTTAGGTACTACATATTATACTAAACCGGTTGTAGTCATTTATGAAGAGACAGGTATCTTCCGTAGTAATGATCCCGCTTTGCGTGGAGTGGGAGTTTCAAACTTCTACTGACTACAAAACCCACCCCGTCGCGTCCCTTCAAATTGTCTTGCGTGCTGGTATCTCGTTAAAATATTCCCTCAACCCCGGCAGGATACAGTCCGACCTGCAATTATTCTTTTTGGTCTTTTTCCTTACTATTTTGGAGTTGATCTCCAATCTTACTGAATCTAACTGGGCAACTGTTGACCATGGAATAGAAACTGGGTATCACTATACCCTTGCGCAAAAATAGAACCAGCTTTAAGGCTACTCAAACCCACATCAAATATGAAAAATCTTCAAAATATAACTGCCGAAAACCAATCGCTTAATCGTATCTCCATCCACGTCTCGTCTCGTTCTATACCTTGACCGTGCGCACAACAAATGTAGAGGTGAAACGCTTAGAACATCAAGACTATATGACCCAGTGATTTTGGTTCCTGCAGTACCTCTGTAGACCGATTATGAAAGGGAGATGGAGGAACCAGGTCGTGGAGCTCTTGCGCACACTCTCCGAAGTAAAATCTGAAGATAACCGACAGGCAGGCAACGTTTCGCCAATGAACCAGGCTGTGAAGCTTGTCTGCCAGCACCTCGTCGCCTATGAGGATTTTACTTCTGCGTTCAACGGATTCAAGTGCAGTAGACTGGTATTTTGACACTTATTTTTCCACACACTGTTGCCCAAACCATCCTCACATGGCCATAAACGTGAGCAAATTCCCTTCATTGCCTCTTACAGCACCCACGCAAGATAGATAACGACGTATATATAGCAACAGCGGACAAAAGGCCAATCACCCCCCAAAAATATCTTTATGTACGGATGTTTGATCATCACTGACACGTTTGACCATGTCAAAGTCAATGGTCATATGACATTAGACAATTAGTGGTCACGTTTGTCATGACAATGTCAATTAGATAGAAACTGATGTCAGTAAACGTCTCGTGCTAAACAGTAGCTTCTTTGCATTGTTTATTTGTACTACCCGGTGCGAACATTAACTATATGAAATTGGTTCCATTTCGAGGAGTGTGCGATGGAATTGCAATCTAATTCCACCAAGCCCGTTCTATTATCGGACTACAAGACGAACCGTGATGCGCCATCGTTACATGGTGGACAGCCCAGCCATACACTTGAAATGTTTTAGAAATACTTTCATAGTGCGTATAGCTAAAGAGTGAAACTCCCTACCGGAGTCTGTGTTTCCTTGTAGATATAACCTGTAATTATTTTAGTTAAGAGTGAATTGGTTACTTCTAGCTAAGCGTGCTTTATCTTCACCCACATCATCGATTATAAAAGAGGGCTGTTTCTGAAATATTGTTCACCAAGCCTGTCAAATGCTAAAGTTTTTTGACATCTGTCAAATTAACGTCAAATTATCAGCTTCTGTTTTGTAAGAAGGGACCTCTTCCCTCAGTGATGCCAATTGGTGGTTTGAATTTTCCAGGACAGTTGGTGACAACATCTCTTTTTAGTATACTTACGGTTGACGATTTGTCGTTTTTCTTGACTTTCTTTCTTTCTTTTTACTTACCATCCATACTTTCTTATATAACTGTATGGTGTCGACCTTGTGATGGAGAAGTCGTGAGTTCGAACTCCACAGATTACACTATTATCGTGAACCCACTCCAGACAAAACATTTTAGCTCAGTAAGGGTTAACAGGATTGCTATAAATGTGAATTAGACCCACATTACTAATTCTCATAAAAGAAATGAAGAAATGCTGAATGAAAATTCTGTATTATACGTGTATTTTAGTACCGCATGTCAATTCTATGCATTTAGGATATTTTGTCAATTCATGTTATCGTTAATAATGTTTCTTAGCTGCTCTCGGCCGCTCTACAAAGACAGAAAAACGAAGTTATATTGCTCAATAAAAATGACTCTGTGAAGATCACAGAAAAAATGTGCTGCGATGCACAACACCAAGCCTATGATATCAATGTCTATCAAAACTCTGTCTAAAATTGGCATCAAACGGAAATCGATAACTTTCACTGCACAGGTAGGCACCTGTATTTTGGTTACCCATCCATATTGTAACCGGAAGGGAAACTCTTAGCTATTTGGTGCAATAATGTTAGATACTTATCTATCATTCTTACCTTAGACCATGTTAGTGAAGGTCATCGACCAGTCTAGTCTGGTCTGGTCGAATTTTAATTTTGGAAGAATTATCACCAAATTAACAAGTCGTTGGTTCTGTGGAGATAGATGTTACTTCAGTACGTGAGGTTTGATGCCCGATTCAAGTAAAGCGAAATAGAGTATTTCCGTCTCAAATTTTCAATACTCAATCTCAAAGTATTTTTTTATCAAATAAGCTATTTACGGGAATTTTCACACAACCAACAAAAGGTAATTTCAAATTCCAAAGCATATATTATCTTTATGGCATAAATATGCAATAAACTTCAAGAACACTCTTTTACAAGTAAGTATACAGAGTTGATACGATCGAGGGGCTTTCCTTTAAACTGCGTATACTAGGTACCATTTTCAAGCTTTGTACCAAAAATCAATTAAATAGGAGAAGTAGTTTAGTCGCAAATGATTTTGATGAGATGCACCTTAAAGCGATAAATCTGACCAAGACAAGAGATAACACACGCCGCGCTACGTTGCCACTTTGTTACCTAGGTATTTAAGGTCAGTCACATTTATTTACAAAGGGTGGTTGCGTTTTACTCTGATTTGTAAGCAATTTATTTATTTATTTATTATTTATTATATACTTTATTGTACACCTTACAATATTACTATGGATACAAAAAAATTAAATTAGTGTACAAGGGGCGGTCTTATCGCACAGGGCGATCTCTTACAGACAACCTTTGGATGGACAAACTTAAAGGAGACAGTTTAAGGGCTGTCAGTGTAGTGTGTGTGTAGTTTTAACTGAACATAATAATATAAAATACATACAATACGAAAATCATATACTAATAAATATGACATGTATAATTGAGAAAGAAGGGGACCAGTTATAGGGAGAGGTAATGCTCCTTCACCATTCTTTTGAACGCTGGTTTGATTTAGGTTGTTTGAAAAAAAAAAAAATTGGCTCTTTTTATTTTTTAACTGTATCAAATTAACACTAAACACGTACAGTATACGTAGTGTAATTTAATGCCCCTCTGTTGTATCAACTCTGTATAATAACTGGCTCAGTAGTCTAGTAATAGCAAACGCAACTGCTGGGCAAGAGGTCTCAGGTACAATTCCCGGGGGTCGGGCAAAAAGTGTTATTGGGTTTTCCTAATAGTAATTTTTCAGTAGTAGCCCGGAGTTTGGAAATTGGGGGAAACATACCTCCGTACCTTGGTAAGTATGTTAAGTCGTAAGTCCAGCGCCTGATCTGTCTCCGGTCGTGTGGGATTGCCGTCCCATCGAGCCATGAGTGTAAAGGAACAAAGAGTGCTCCTGTACATACACACATACATATTTGTGCTCTATAATATTTCCTGTGGAGATGGCTAATCCTTACTATCTAATATATAAAATTCTCGTGTCACAATGTTAGTTACCTTACTCCTCCGAAACGGCTTTACTGATTTTTACCAAATTTTATATGCATATTCAGTAGGTCTGAGAATCGGCTACTATCTATTTTTTAGGGTAGGGGTAGGGTAGGGTAGGGGTAGGGTTGGTGTAGGGTAGGGGTAGGTTAGGGTAGTGTAGGGGTAGGGGTAGGGTAGGGTTAGGGTAGGGGTAGGGTATTGGTAGTGTAGGGTTTGGGTAGGGTAGGGGTAAAGTAAGGTATGGGTAGGGGTAGGATACCACGCGAACGAAGTCGTGGCGGGTCAGCTAGTAATATTATAAATGCGAAAGTAACTCTGTCTGTCTCTGTGTTACGCAATCACGCCTAAACTACTGAACCGATTTTAATAAAATTTGGTACTGACATAGTCTAGAGCCTGAGAAAGGACATAGGCTACTTTTTAATGCGACAAAAGGGCTGTAAGGGGTTGAAATAGGGGATGAATTTTTTTTAATTTATTTATTTAAAATAGGTTCGCGTTTGACCACCATCTCACCTGATGGTAAGTGATGATGTGTTTGTATGGAAAATACGTCATTTTTAAAGCTAGAAGCTTGAAACTTATTTTTTAGACTTTTGATTAGATATTAATAAATATGACATTCAATTTATGTATGAGTTTTGTGTTCAAAACAATTAGCCTAAATAATTAAAAATGCTGCCGAAAGTCACTATTCCGCGCGCATGAAGTCGCGGGCACATATAGTATCTAATAACATTGGCCGCTGTGGCTGAAACCAGTCAGGAGTCTAAATACAAAAATAAAATATTTAAATATAAGATTATTAAGCATGCTATATACATCCTAATTTGACATAGAGAGACTGCCTATCTGACCTTTACAACCCAATAATTGGGTAATACGTTACCTTTACCGATTTTCTGAGTTCGTTCTGACCATCCGTAACGTCACGTCAAAGATGTACAAATAAAAACTACAAACAACGTATAGACGTGATTTCCAATAAAGTATAGGTAGGATATGTGAGGTTGGTCAACGATCTGAGGGCTGCCCTCGACAATATCAATACTTAACTTTGAATATCAATACAAGCTACTGTTATGATTAAGTCAAGTTTTTGAAACACACATATAAGCAAAAAAAATATTCACTAGTTTAGTAGCCCCCAGACATAAAAGTATTGTTGTTTCCTTATATTTCTGCAGTAACAAATTCAGGTAATTGTTACTGTATTACAAAATAAAATAATGGCAAACCGCAGTGGTTTAATTAAAAATGATTTCATTATTATTCTGTCACCTTTTTGTTTAGAGGAAAAAACTTCAGTAAATTGAGTTGCTGTCTGACTATGCAAAAAACTTTGTGTAATCAACTCGTAGTAATAATATTTGAGAAAAAACTTAACTTACAGAAGTCTTGCAATATTCTATCGTTTTCTAGTAAAGGCTGTTTTAAGAGTTGTTGTCATATCTAATGGTGGTCTTTCAGAGATAAGACCGCCATTGTAACCATTGAGTAAGTAATATAGTTAAATACGTGTGTTTAAATTTTGTTATACATTAGAGTATATTCCATCTATCTATATTGATTCTATTGCTGACATCCAAGTCAAGAATCAATAGGTTACTTCTAGTTAAGTGTGTTTCATCTTCGACCACATCGTCGCTTACCATCAGGTGAAATGGTGGTCAAACGCGAGCCTATTATATAAATGACAGGCCCGTTGGTATAGTGGTCAATGGCCCTGACTGCTATGCGCAAGGTCGTGGGTTCGATTCCCACCCAGGACAAATATTTGTGTGATGAGCACGATCATTTGTTCTTTGTCTGGGTGTAATTTATCTATAATATGTATGTATTTAGAAATATATATGTATGTTTATCAGTTGTCTAGTACTCATACCACAAGCTCTGCTTAGTTTGGGACTAGATGGCGTTGTGTGAAAGTTGTGGAATATTATTGTGGAATATTATTTTATTATCAATAAAAAAAAAGAATCAATTAGTGCTTTATTTATATTTTCAGTACTTATTTTTAATTTTCGAGTTTACTCATTTGAATGTTTGCGTATTTTGTAAAATTTATTCGTTACTGTACCAAGAAGATTTCTACTAATAAATAAAAAAGTTAGATACGAGCTCACTGTTAAAGACTCTGAAGTGGTTACAAAATGGTTGCCGTTAATGATGACCACGCCAATAATTTCTCGAAAAGCTCGTGCCAACGCATCGAGTATTGACCCATACCTAGCTATACTATCACCTGGGTATATACTTGTAATATTAGTAACTAGGGTTAATATACTTAGGTTCGTGCGTTTATTAGAGGGCTTTGACTCTGTAGGTCGAGCACCTTACATTTTTTTACGAGTCGTGCTGATTGGGTACGTATATGACTGTTGGTATTATCATGGAAAATCTCTTAGAATCTTGTATTTGAATTCATATCGGATGTTTTTTTTTCTATTAATTTTATTAGAGACTAGCAGTTGCTCGCGACTTCGAAGTTTGTCCCGTGTAAATCCCGATCCCGTGGGAATTTCGCAAATTCCCGTCTTAGCGAGCATCTATGTACTAAAACGGACCCCCATGCAAAATTTGAGAGTCCTACTACTTGTAGCGTCTGAGATTTCGTGATTTATCAATGAGTGGTATTTCGCTTCATATATAGCAGTATTAACCCGGTGGTTACGGGCCGTGAGTTCGAACTTGGTGAGGCACATTACTTTGAGTAATTTGTATCTCAAACAGTGATGGGAACATCGTGAGGAAACTTAGAACCAAAAATCCGATGACGTGCGGCGTCCACCAACCCGTGAGGTGGATTACGGTCCATTCTCACTCATAGAGAGGAAGCCTATGCCCCATATTTCTCACTCACAATCTATACTAATCTATACTCTATACTAATATTATAAAGCTGAAGAGTTTGTTTGTTTGTTTGTTTGTATGTTTGTTTGCTTGAACGCGCTAATCTCAGGAACTACCGTTCTGATTTGAAAAATTCTTTCAGTGTTAGATAGCCCATTTATCGAGGAAGGCTATAGGCTATATATCATCACGCTAAAACCAATAGGAGCGGAGCAGTAATGAAGAATGTTTCAAAATCGGGGGATTTTTTTTTCCACGGGGACGAAGTCGCGGGCGGAAGCTAGTATAATATTATAAAGCTAAAGAGTTTGTTTGTTTGTTTGTTTGCTTGAACGCGCTAATCTCAGGAACTACGGTTCTGATTTGAAAAATTCTTTCAGTGTTAGATAGCCCATTTATCGAGGAAGGCTATAGGCTATATATCATCACGCTAAGACCAATAGGAGCGGAGCACTAATGAAGAATGTTTCAAAATCGGGGGATTTTTTTTTCCACGCGGACGAAGTCGTGGGCGGAAGCTAGTTTAGGATAAGCTGTGAGCTCGCAAGAGACATAGTTGGTGGAGACATGGATGGCTTCCTTTAGAATTGGAAGGAAGAACCGAAGAAAGAAAGAAAGAAAGAAAGATAATTTATTTGTCATACATGCGTATACATAAACTGACTAATCAGATATGCAAGGTATTAAATTAATAGTATGTTGTGTGCGTCCATGTTTTGCCAATAATGGCGTACAAATTTTGTAGGTATAAAAATTACATTTAATTGCATTTACATATAGTCATTTTAAATTTAATTACATAATACACAAGAAATAAATAATAAATTGATGTCAAGACATTATAGTATAAGTATATTATATTAAAAAAATAAATTGCATTATGTCCAGTATATTCATTATTATGCAGTCAAATAGATTCAAAGTCAATTGATTTAAAATTCACATCAATAGATTGTTATACTTAACTATATCTATTAGATGTCGGATGAGAAAAGTCCTTTTCATTCAAAAAATTTAAAACATTGTAATACACTTTATTAACTAAAAAAATTCTCAGCCTTTTTTGAAAAGTGACAAGGGCAGTTCTCTCCAATTTTTAGGCAATTTGTTAAATATCATAGGAGCCATACAGAAAACACTTTTGCGCATAAGCGATGTTCTCGCAGTATGAGAGCATATTCTACTGTTGTCGCGCCTGTTACGTGGGACTACTTCATCTAATCGTTTAAATCGGTGTGGATTTGTCTTGACAAATACAGCTACTTCAAAAATGTACAAACATGGCAAAGTAAGTATTTTATATTTTTTATAGTAAGGCACGCAACTATCAGTAGGTTTAATTTTAAATATTGAACGAATGCACCTCTTTTGAGCCTTGAACACCGTGTCCTTTTCTGTTGATTTTCTGTTGAAGATCCGCGACCGCTGGAAGAAAAGGTAGGAGGCAAAATAGTCTCCCTAGAGTCCCACCCTTGCTGGGCAAAAACCCAGGGTGGGACACTGTAGGCTAATAATATATAAGTTATGAATCATTTCCTTAAACCATGTATTTTTATACCTCACATGAATAAATCACGATAAACGGCTACATCGAAAAATCACTTCACAAAAAACACTTAGTGTTTTTTTATAACTTTTATTCATTATTAAAGACTTTAATATAGGAATATTAAAGTCTTTAATAATGAATAACAGTAAGTCTTTAATAATGACAGCAGACTTTACCATTATGGTGTACAATAAGGATATTGTACACCATAATGGTAAAGTCTGCTGTCATTAATCTGTATTACGCAATAACACTGCCAAAAACGCCAACAATAGTTCAACACACCCAAAAATCAAGTGTCATTCTGCTAGACCAACGCCTATTATTACTACGTCACAGCTTCGAATCGCGAGTTCGTACGAAGGTCGCGAGGCGTTTGACTTGTTGCGTAATGTAGCCGTGACTCAGCCAGCCAGCATGCAACGGGTTAACGTACGGACTTATTGCAATTTTCTATTGGCGAGTGACGTCATGGGTTGTTTGCTAGTAATAGATGATTGTTGGAAGCTGTTTAGAAACTGACAGGCGTAATGACATTTAAATTTAACCGTATCGTATGTATAGTTTTAATAATAAGCGGATTCCTTATTCAAATTATCAATGGAATAATTGAATTTCGAATGTGTTATGGTAGCTTGTTATGAATTATCAGGCTTAATAACATATTAATTGACCCGTATCGTATGTATAGTTTTAATAATAAGCGTATACTTTATCAAAATTTTCCATGGACTAGTTGAATTTGCTTATTTAAGTAGTAAATGGTATGGTGGTAAAGATTATTTTTTATGAATAAGCCTGTACCTACATGTAGAATGAAATTATGACTTAATAACTGCATTTGGTCACGTAGACATAGATGTGTGAGTAGTATGTTTAGGTAGACCATCCTGTTTAAGACCCATACAATAATATGATCGAATCTAGAGCAAATTTTGTATAAATTCAAGAAATATTCGCATTCTACTTTTTTGAAAATCTCAAATAGTTCCTACATTTTGCCAAATGTTTTATTTATGTTGCTAGTAATTGAAATGTATATTGAATGTCAAAGCAATATGATTATCATACGTTACCTACTTTTTAAATATATTTATTGCTTCAAGTGAAATATAAACTTCTTAATAAGTAAATAAATATCTTTAACCAGAAATTACTTAAAGCACAGGTCCGTTCCTGCATGGAGTATTGCAGCCACTTGTGGGATGGCTCTGCAAAGTACCAACTTGCTGCATTGGACTCGATCGAGCGCAGAGTTAAAAGGCTTATAGGCGACGAGGTGCTGGTGGACAAGCTTCATAGCCTGGCTCATCGGCGAACAGTTGCTTGCCTGTCGGTTTTCTATAGATTCTACTTCGGGGAGTGTGCGCAGGAGCTCCATAACCTGATTCCTCCATCTCCCTTTCACTACCGGTCTACCAGACGTACGGCCGGGTACCACCCACACTTGGTTGATATACCGTCTTGTCGTACCAAGCGCTTCTCCTCCACATTTATTGTGCGCACAGCCAAGCTGTGGAATTCTCTGCCGGCTTCTGTGTTCCCTGCGTACTTATGACCTTTCAGCCTTTAAATCACGAGTAAATAGGCATCTTCTGGGCTCGCTCGTCCCATCTTAGACCTCATCTATCGCTTACCATCAGGTGAGATCGAGATCAAGAGTGGGCCCACCAGTAATAAAAAAATAAGAAAAAAAGCTTGTAGCTTTGTAATAACAGCCGTATGGGTAAATTATCGAGGTTGTACAACGCTCGCCGGAGTCAGTCCGAGCATGAGTCACCATATTAACATATAAAGATTCGACCGTGCCCCGTAAAGCATACTTAGCCGTTGGACCCGCCAATTGTACAGCTTTGACTGTCATTACGGGTTGAAACGAAGCCAGAAAATTAGACAACAGTATTGTATCGTAAGCAGTGACTTCATGAAAACCCTGGTACATAGCTACACGCCGTAAGACTAATATTCCACAATTTTTTAACCACGCAAAAAAAAAAAAAAAAAAAAAAAAAAAAAAAAAAAAAAAAAAAAAAAAAAGCCTGTTAGCCAACCCCAACGTCCCCAACATAATTGGAAAAAAGCTAGGCAGACGTTGAATCTTATAAAATGATTTTATATTCTATGACTAAGCATTTCATGATAGTTTTTTTTTTTTACTTACGTACTAATATTATAACGAGGTAAAATTGGTTTGTATGTTATGGATAATCTCCGCAACTACTGATCCAATTCTGTAATTTTTTTTTTCATTTAGAACGAAGTCGCGGGCAAAATGCTAGTTAAACATGAACTACCTTAAAACGAACATGGCTTAAGGTACACGACCTTTAAGTAAAACTAACCTAAAAGAGAAAGTTTTTTTCTAGAGAAAAGGAAATTGAGGATTGACATTAAAAATTCACCGATTTACCTAGAAAAGAAATGTTACTACATTCATCTATTCTGTGTACTACACATGATTCATAGGAGATGTTTTCCGCGAATAGTTGCACAAACAATACAACTGAGTATCAAGCTACAAACCGCGGAAGAGTAAAGTGAAGGTAGAGTATCTCACGCTCACAATATGCTCTAAGAATTATTATAATGAGTAAGTACCATGTGCTCCATCTTCGACCACATCATTACTTACCATCAGGTGAGATGGTAGTCAAACGCGAACCTGTTTGTTATCAATAAAAAAAATGAGTGTGACACTCGGGGACTGCCGCGGTAAAGCTATTGCATAGAATTTTTTATCAACTTATGCAATTATAATTATTTATTTATTTTATTGATGCGGTATTTTTTTATCTTTGATATTAATTCAAGTTACACTTTTTGAGCGTGGTGACCGATAAGTAAACATTTTTTTTTATTGAATAAATGTGATGTTAATATTGTTTAAAATATTTTTATTATCTTACAATACATGTAGGTTATTCAGGAATTTTTATCATTGAAACTATAGGTTTATTAGCAGCTAGTCTATACGCTTACATCTAGTCGCACGCAAACAAACACCGTGCCGAAGTCTGCCGAACTGAAACGACGTTAGACGTTGCACGGCTTTCAACGCCGCACCGCTGTGCCGGTCGGAGTGGGGTTGTTAGGTTTATTTTCGTTACGGAATTTCTTGATTCGGTCGCCGCGCTCAAAGCCCGCAATAAAAGCTATGCAATAGCTTAAAAAACCAAGTGCAATGAAGTGGGTTTCTTTTTGTCCTCCCAACCGATTACGGCCGCCACGGCCAATCTCATCACTGATTAGTCATCTGCGCAGGAGATACAGATGTATTATAGTGCACAAGTATGTACGCAGGTACAGGTGCACTCTCTGTTCCTTTCCTCTCATAGTCCGATGGGACGGCAATCCGACATGACCGGAGAGAGATCAGGCGCAGGACCAAAGGCTTCGTGCTTTCCGAGGCACGGTGGTATCACACCTTCCAAACTCCGGGCTATGAGAAATTAATATTAAAAAAAAAACCAATAGCAGTTTCTGTCCGATCTGAGACCTCTTGCGCAGCAGCCGCGCTTGCGATCCCTAGGCCACCGAGGCAGTTAAATGGGAAGAAATTAGTAACGAAACCATAATGCAGACAAAAAAACTTACAGGCAATATTTTTCTTTACAAGTTTTTGACATGGAGCCACTGCTTATCTGACCTCCACAACCCGGTAACTGGATAACACAGTATCCTTAGACTAATGTCAGATTTTCTTGACTAACCGTAACGAATGTCTAAAGGTGTGTCCAAACATTGAGCAGCAAGAGCGCGGCAGCAACACGCGGCATTTCTAGGACACATTTCTGCCGCGCTCTAGTTAGGGCAAAGCCGACTAATGTTTGCGCGGCAGTCGTCTAAAGACAGGGCGGGCGGGCCGCGCGCTGCAGCCGCGTTTGATTGCCGCTCGATGTTTGAACACACCTTTAGACATTCGTTACGGTTAACGTGATTTTCAGTGGCACGGAAGAAACTTCTTATTTTAAGTTCCTCACCCATCCACACACCGTCCTCCGTAAGTGCTGCTTAACTCTGAAGACCAACTCGTACGGCTATTATTATTTATTTATATTAAGAAAAAATTTGCTAAGGTTGAGTCAGATTCGCCCATGAAACGCCCGTAGTAACTACGCTAAATAACTTTGTTTTTCTTAGTATTTGTATGAATTACAAAGTTATATTTGCGAGTTTAGTAAATATGCTAAATCTCAAAACTTGCTGACCCGATCTCGTTCAAACCAAAGTTTTCTTTGAAAGTTTACATTGAGATCTATAGCATATTTTTTTTAGATTTTTCCCTCTATTATTATAGAAGTTAGAGCGAAACACACACATTTTACCACTTTGGAAGCGTATATCTTTTAAAAGATTGACTTTATGAAAAAGTGATTTTAGAGACCTCAGTGTCATTTTAAAAAAAAATTTTAGCAAGAAATAGAACCGACTTCCATATAAAAACACTACAAAGGCAAAAATAACTTTAATTTCGGAAGGCGGTGTCAAAAACAAAAATATATACAAAACTAAAGACACCGCCTTCCAAAATTAAAGTTATTTTTGCCTTTGTAGTGTTTTTATATGGAAGTCGGTTCTATCTTTTGCTAAACATTTTTTTTCACGCTTTTTAGTGGGTCGGTTTGTAATTTATCTAGTTACAAAAGCCATAATGTCAACTACTTATCACCTTTTACAAAATATTGCTTTTCCCGGTGCAGAGGCGTTAATTTTTGAGGAGTTCTCCTGGTACATCACCATCAGCTCTACTTCACGATATGCATTGTGACGAGCATAAAGTGCTTAACATCCATATTCAAGTAATCTAATCGCAATCAACGAAATACTTATTATTGAGTAGTTTCGGTGGCAATCTGGGGTCTTCATCATCAGTTCCACTTCCTCAAATGGTGCTTTTCGAGAGCAACTACACAAGGTACTATAAAAAATACCCAAAACGCTATAGGTGTGCATATAATATTTGAAGAGTTCCCTCGATTTCTCCAGGATCCCATCATCAGATCCTGATTTCGTAACAATGGGACCAACTAGAAAGTAAACCCATTCAAACGCAAAAAAAATTTTCAAATCGGTCCAGCCCTATCAGAGATATGAGGTAACATACATAAAAAAAAAGTTCAAGACGTATTGTAAACCTCCTTTTTTTGAAGTCGGTTAAAAATACCTTTCTATAGATACCACACACGCATAGGTTTCATGGAAAAAAAATATTTTCAGATTCAGTTCCATGTATGAGGAGCCCTCCTTAATTTTAAATATTTTTTTATTTTTTTCTTAAAACTATATAGCTACCAAATTTCATGTGTATAGTCCTAATAGTTTCGGAATAAAATGGCTGTGACATACGGACGAACAGACAGAGAGACATGACTAAACCATAAGGGTTCCATTTTTTGCCGTTCGACTACGGAACCCTAAAACCGATGGAGTAAAATCGAAAGAAGAGTCCTCAATACCACAGAACAAAAATAATTACGACATGTACAGTAGGGTGTCCCGTTCATGTATGGGGGAAAAAAAATGAGCTACGGCTACGCAAGAGGTATCAAAAGTTGCGTTTTGACACATATATTACGATTATTATAAAATTTAATTAGATATCCGGCATCTTGAGGCCTCTACCGGTCCTTGAAGTTTTTCAAATTTGCTATTTTTAGGGGTTCCTAATATAAACTATAAATCGTACAAAAATAACATTTAAATGGTTTTTATTAAATTTAAGGGTGCAACAATGAGTTAAAGCAAAGTTTAAAATAGTTGAAAGACAAAATAATCAATGGCAACTTTAAAAACGGAACTGGTTTTTGTGACCAAAATTAGGCATTTCTGAGCGATATTTTAATCTGTTCCTAATAAAACCATCCCGAGCTGTAGCGTCCGTGACGCTTTGAGAAGCCTCCGTCACTAGTTTTACACATCTTTCCACTGACTGTGTGTGGCAGGGAAAGTCAATAATGTCGAGGATGTGTTCTTTAGCCTTAATTCTAAGTTCATCGTTGGAGACGTGTCGCAAAATTGGTGGAGCTGATATTTCACTCTCTTGCCAAAATATTATATCGGTGTAGTCTCGCGCACAGAAGTTAAGCTTTGGTGCTTTAAATACCCTGCGAGAGTTGCTCTTTTCTGCTTCTCTGGCCTTTAATATTTTGCGAGATGCAAGCTCTCGAATATGCTCTCTATCGTCGAATAACATGGCAATAAGCAAGTTTTCTGGGTGCGCAAAAAAAGCGTTTCTTTCGATCACCGAATTTACAATAGATCTTCGGAAGATACCAATCCTACGTCAGCTAAGACCGCCGAAGCGACCGCAGCCGCAGATCGCGTTGATAGTCCATACCGATCACATACCTTAGCTACTGTTGGCAGCGCCAGAGTGTTCCGATTCAACGAAGTAGATGGAGTCTCATTTATAGGCACGTCACTATTCGCAGAAAGCTCTGTTACAGGCGACTGCGGTCGAGGCGGCAACTCGCGCACCGGAACAGGATTGGTTTTTAGTGATGCACTGGGAAAACATGCGTGCTCTGACTCTTTCCGATTCAAATTTTCTTGTCTCTGATGTTTCTTTAAAAGTCTTGCTGTTTCTTTTGTGTCTATACCGCTTATTGCCATTTTTCTATCACTTCTTTGATCCAGTAAAAAGTCTCTTTCAGAAATAGGAACTTTCTTAGGTTTTATGCAGGAACAAATGTCAAACGAAGTGCACTTACAAGCAGCAATATCGAAGAGCTTGTTCGACGATTCCAAAAAGCACTTCACTTTGCTTTCGTAACTATCATTTCTTTTATTTTTGGGATATCTTATCAATGACAGGTATTTGTCGAAATATGGTTTCAGCAATTGGGTAACTCGTACGTTGGAAACGATAGGAATCGAAGCTTTGGTCCAAATCGTATCAAGTTTTCCAAAAACGATTGAAAATTCTGTGTTAGAAGGATCTTTCCCATTCTTCTGTAGTTTTAGTTCATTTTTAGTAAACAAAATGAATTTGATAACGTCACTTATCACTGGTAACTGGCGATCATCAAGTTCTTTATATGATCCCAAAATAGCACAAGTAGTCTCACTTCGTCTTGAACCCATTATTATATATAACAAAAACACGTATTTTATCACAAGGAAGTGCAGAGCGGCACCTTACAGCAATAAAACCGCAATAGAAATGAGACGAACTGCCTCACAGTAGAAGTAGAGAATTTAAGAAAAACAAGGCAAAACATGAATTTTGCGAGTTTGTTCCAAACCAATTCCTAACAGAAAAAATCCTATCGTTGCCTGCAAATCATAACTTAGGGTTTCACTATCAATGAAATAAAAAATAAAATGGGAATAATGTACATAAAATAGAATAGACGACATTGACTGGAGGGTAATTTAAGTGATAAAAAAAAAAATGCCGGTAGAACCCTCAAGATATTTTTTTATGTTTTTTTTATTATTTTTACGGTAATCTAAAACTAATAATGCAACTTTTGAGGGGGCTTGAGTAGCGAAAAGCGAAAAGAAAATTTTTCGGGACACCCTAATGTACAGTGTACAAGAAAAATAGAATGTGTACATTTTACAAATTCTATTTTTCCTTCCCTAATCATTAAAAACATACTCGTAATTATTCCATGTAAAACCGTGTATAATTATGATGCATGATGACAATTCAAAATTTATTAAATAATAAATAGGTCACAGAACTTTCCGTACATGACAGTAACAACGGAATCGTAATTTCTCGTAAACTAAACGTAAAATTACTAATAAAATTAGTAGTGATATCTACCAATAAGCGTAAAATTTTCCTTTTATATATTACAAAATTCCATTCGGTACATTTTAGCATAAATTCAAGGCCTATTGTACGTATTGTGGTTATGAGTAGTCTGTTTGTTTGTTTACCCGGATTAACTCGTAAAGAGTACAAATACTCACGCTTTTTCCCAGAAGGAGTAGGCAGAAACTATGCCGGGTATTTCAAAATCATATTTAAGTGTATTTCTTGCCGGGGTTTTGGGAATGTTCTAATGAGTTACTGCTGTCCCGAACGCAAGGGCAGCTGAATAACAGGGAAGGTTTTTAGTCAACAGAAGTCAGACACTCCCTTCTGTTCCATCGAGAGCGGGAGCAGCCGTATGATGTACTTTTTTGAACCCAAAAAAAGAGTGATTTGTTTTACCTATTGAAGAAACATAACATATAATTATTCAGCCTATGTTTCCCAATGCTGAGACACAGGCCTCAATGGAGATTCATGAAAGGGAGTGGTCCGTACTCCACCTCGCGGGCTCGGTATGGGTTAGTGGATGTCGCATTTCTTCAGATTTTTCAGTCTTCATATGTGCTGGTTTCCTGACAATATCTTGCTTCACCATTTTGAGAACAGTCGTGATGCTGGAATTACACAAAGTGATTGGCACATTACACCCTGGGTTCGAATCTACGATCTTGAATTCGTAATTCAATTCAAGAACAGCATACGAAATAAATTTAAAAAACACTAGAAAAACACGCTTTTAGAAATGCACGTAAAAACAAAACAGATCGTGTTCAAAGTCCATTACGTGGCCTTTCTCACAAGTGCAAACACGACTATGATACGATATTCCATCATTAAATGCCGGTGCCTATGTTTCGGCTTCATCATCAGACCTTGAAACCTAATCGTGGTCAAAGTATATTACAAGACTTTTCTAAGAAATCCAAAACAGCTATGATACGATTTTCCATCATGAAGTTCCAGTTCATATCTTCCGGCTCCATCATCAGATCAGTTTGACAGTATCATATTATTATATTGTCATCAGAACTACATACAGCTGCCAATTTTCGTTACGCTACGACCTTTGGAAGATGGTTAAATTAGTTACTTGAGATTCCATTACATAGTTAGTTACATACAGGTCGACCTAATAAAAGCGTGTTAAAAAGAAGATAGACTAAAAGTTTTAAAATTTAATTTTCTAGTTCGATGCAGTTGATTGGACTAAATTTAGTGTATCCATTTTTAAAGCAGACAACTCTTTAAAAATTTACTAAGTTTGAGTAGTACTTTCGTTCAAAAACCCCGACTTATTAACCTGTTACAAAATAATTGTAATGTCGTTCACCTAATAGGTCCAAAAAAGAACAACAACAGAAGGATCATTGTACAAGTACAAGGTTTTGTTGAAGTTGCCTTTTAAGTTAGCCCAAACAGCTTTACAGAGCACGTGGAAATGGGCTATTCTTGAGATATGGACGAAGAATTCGTAGATGGGCAATCAACGCAAGTTTGTATTTAAATTGGAGTTTGCATAAATCATTTATCAATTTAAATACTCAAAAGACTAGAAGGCCTATTGTAGTTACACTTTTTTGTCGAGACTACGTGAAAATAATACATTCTGAGCTTAGGCTGAGAGGCCATAAGAGCTAGTTTTAAAGTGCGCAAAAAATTTCATGATTATAGAACAGCAACTACCCTTTTGCCTCTTTCTTTTTCTCTCTCTCTCTCTCTTACTATTTACTTTGGCTCTTATTACTTCCAAGACTTAACCTTCTGAAACTTTTTTCTGTAATAATTCAATTGTAATTCGCTACTAGACAAATTACAATTTCAATTAACTGTGATTAAGACATTAATTGGATTCTTATTTCATTGAACTGTGGTTAATTTAAAAAATGTCAGTGACTAACCTATGATCTTAATGTTGTCACTAGTTTTGTAAACATTTTTTTCTAGTGATGCGTACTATTCATTTATGTAAGTGACTATTAAAAAAACGGGCATGTATAAGTGAGATTTCAAGTGTCTACCCGTTACACAAGTTTGTTATTAATGTCGAACAAATATATCATATTTGCTGTATGGGTAAATAAATAAAATAAATAGGTACTTAAGGGGGGCTCTCCTTAAATATTTATTTTATTTTTAATATCTGTTGTTATAGCGACAACAGAAATACAAAGTCTGTGAAAATTTTAACTGTTTAGCTATCACGGTTTATGAGAGACAGCCTGGTGACAGACAGACAAACAGACAGCGGAGCCTTAATAATAGGATCCCGTTGTAACCTTTGGGTACGAAACCCTAATAACAGTAATTAAATAATAGTGACTAATGTGAGATATTTGTATCATGTGAATAATTTATTAAAACTGATTTTAGTCGAGAGATTTAAAAACTGATTTAAGGTTGGTGCAGTAGTTGAGCGATGCCACGTTCAAGAATACTTATGTGTTCCCGCAGCCCACGGCGCATGTGTGCGAGGGAACGCTTCATGTCGCGGGTTTGATTCGGGTTTGAATGACGTATAAACTACACATAGTTGTCTTGGGTCTAGGTGTTTAAATGATTGTAAACCCTGCCCCATTTATTTAAAACTCATTATCTGTTTAGCCGTTTCTCAACTATGTTGGAGTCAGCTTTCAGAATAAGCGGTTGCAGCTGAGTACTAGTGTTTTACATGAAGCGTCTGCCTATCTGACCTCTACAACCCAGTAACTGGGTAACACGATACCCTTGGCGGCTGATATTATTTATCCACGAGGTTCTTTAAATTTCTTTACAAATAAACAAATTTATTAACCGACTTCTAAAAAAGGAGGAGGTTCTCAATTCAGATGTTTGTTTGTTTTTTTTTTTATGTTTGTTCGGGCATAGCTCCGTCGCTTGCAAACCGAATTGAAAAATTCTTTTTTTGTTGAAAAGGGTATACTTCCCAAATGGTCCCGTGAAAATTTTATCGAAATCGGACAAGCCGTTTCTGAAAAATCGATCAAAGTCTAAAAAAAATATTTACGTTGATGATCTTTTCGTTTACTCTGCATTGCGTTTTTTGTTCGCGCATAACTCCGTCATTTACGAACCGATTTGGAAAATTCACTGACCCACTAAAAAGCCGAAAATAAAAACTTTTTGCAAAAAAAAAAATAGTTTTCCATATCAAAACACTACAAAGCCAAAAATAATTTTAATTTCGGAAGGCGGTGTGAAAAAAAAGAAAACACAAAACCAATAACACCGACTACCGAAATTAAAATTATTTTTGGCTTTGTAGTGTTTTGATATGGAAGTCGGTTTTTTTTATTTTCAGACTGCAGTCTGTAAATGATCACTTAGATTACCAAAAAATATTGGGCGCTTATTTTCTGTTTTGACAAGGAATAAAGAAATGAAGTGGGTAGGAATTTCATGTCACGTCACGATTACGTATGCAATAAGTGAAGGTTTTCTCTGGAATCTTTGTATATTTTATGAAAAAGCAAAAAAAAAAAAACAATATATTTGAAAATCTAACAGACGACGACGGACTGAATTTATAATAATATTTCTTTTATATTAATTAAATAAATTTATTTATTTTAATTTTATTTTCAACTTGTATAATTGATAAAAACTATTATAAAAAAAAAAATATTTAAAATTGTAGCTTTCATCGAATGTATTTAAAATGACTCTTGGACACACTTTGACGCTGTCAACTATTTCAAATATTTTTCCTGGCCGATCACTGTCTCTATAGGACACAGGCGTAGGCCTAGCTTAAGAGAGGTTTCATAACCTTTGCATACACATTTTATGAACTTTTATTTTCTACGACAACTATCTATGTACTACTTATTTATATTTAAATATTTAATTTTTAATTGTAATGAAACCATGTTGAAACTGTGTTTGTCTGTGTGCGAGTTCTTTTGGTAAATAAATACATTATATTTTTTTTTTATTTCGCATATATTTTTCAAAGAGAACTTGCAATGTGGGTATAATTCACATTACTAGCTATCTTGTTAACGCTTCCAAATAAGCTAAATATGCTTATGTCTGGAGTGGGTTCATTGCAATAGTGTAATGAGTGGGATTCGACCCCGCTACCTCTCAATCACAAGACCAACACTAAGCCTTTAGGCTATTCACACTTAAGATTACTATCATCCTATCGAAATTATTTATAGAACACCACTATAGCCCTTCTGTAACGCATCAGGCATGTTGGCTGAAGCTTACGTCGATTGTTTTTATGCGTTGATGCGCTTCCCTAACATAATCTTTCGTTGTGTAGCGAGCAGGCTCGACTGTGTGTTCGTGAATCGCTGCTGCAAGATCTCCACGTCAGTGTTGAGCTTGTAGCTTCTATTCATATATACAGTATGTTAACTAACAGGGCGTTCCCGTTAACCCACAATAGTATAGCATCCATACATGCTAAAAAAATATTTCCATTCGAAAACAAAAAGTTTTTATTTTTTAAATATTAAAATATTCGCTAAAAATGTTAAATGATACGTAAAAGAAACACTCTGTACATGCGTACTTGAAGGACGGCAACGTCCCAATTTATTTATGAATGACGGGCTGCGTGTGCGGCGATTTAATTAATATGATTAGGACTTTAGTTCCTAGCATAGTGATTGTAATTTCTTTAGTAAATAAACATTTTATTAAAAGCCGACTTGATGAACTACATACCGCCATTTTTCCATATTATTTTTTGTTTAATATTTCCTTGGACTTCCACGGATATTTTAAAACTAAAATTAGCCGAATCAACGAACGGCAATTGATTTTTATCGACTACTAGCTTCTGCCTGTGGCTCTGCACGCGTATAAAGTTTTGCATCAGGTGTTCCAGTTGCCCAGACTTAATAGAAATGTAATAAAAAAGTTTCATTCAATTCCTTCTGGTAGTTCCGACGATTATTGTGTATAAACGGACAAACATAAATAGACAAACATGTTTTATTGTTGTTCTATATTGCCACTCAATTATTTTTTTAAATACATTCAATGTAGAGACACATTTTATTACTGTTTTATATGTACAATAATATATTGATTGATATAGATGCTTGAATAAACAAAGACTTCCTTATATTTCTAAGGTTCAATAAGTAAAGAGCAACGTCTGCAACAAACATACACTTGTATACAAACTTGGTACCTACCTAGATGCCACGACAGCGTCTAGACCTAGACTAGACAGATCTACCTACCCACAGTCTAGACTAGTTTAACACCTATTGATTCTAGAATGCACATTGTTCACAGACTTATGTAGTATAATTCATTACCCTTTGATTTTATTAAATAACTGTGTTTGACTGTATCTTTCTATATACATAAATAATATTGAAGTATCTGTTTTTGATATCAAAATAACCAAATATTTTCTAGCGCTTACAGTTTGTTTAACCGATACCAAAACGCAAACACTCTTTTATTTTTTTGTCTGTCCGTCGCTCTGCATGTTTATTGTTTTGTTTGTCCTTTTTTTTTCTCTGGGTGGGAAAATCTTCGAATGACTTCTCCCGTTCTGAGTGGAGCGGAAGGGAGTGTCAGACTTCTACTGACTAAAAACCCACCCTGTTCCTTCAGCTGCCCTTGCGTTCCGGGGCCGTGGTATCTCGTTAGAACTTTCCCGCAAACCCCGGCAGGCAATGGCCCTATGAGGCCCCGTCACTGGTGTTGACAGCTCTTTGAGGCGCGCGTGGAACACGACGCGCCGCCGACCCGGGCCTGGTCCTTACCGGACGGTGAGCTACCCCTGCTCGCCGTCTGCAAGGCCATTCCTACAGCGATCCCCGACGCCCGGGGGGTCTCCCGCGGCGGCTGGGGCGTGAGGAAGAGATGCCTCTCCCTCGCGCGTTCGGCCTCCTCCTTTGCTAGCATGACTGCTTCGCAGAAGGAGGCGACTGCATCCCATTCCCTCTCGTACGCACCATGGTCTGAACCAGGGCCGGGCACGAGAGGTCACCGCGGCCGATCGCCTCCACGAGGACACGGCGGTGCTCCTCCCAAGCAAGGGCACTCCTCGACCGTGTGCTTTGCTGGAAGAATGAGGAGGTTCTAGGGCAGTATATACTGTTTATACCAAAACCGTCCCAAGCAAACGAAGCTGGGGGCATAGCTAGTTACAAATGAACATAAGTTTCCCATTTGATATTTATATATCATTAAGGCAAAATGAAGGATTAATATTTTGTAGGCTTTTGCCCGCGACTTTCTTCGCGTGGGAGGTTTTTCCCGAAAAATCCCGATCCCGTGGGAATTCCAAGATAAATCCTATGTCTGTTTCCTGGTTCTCAGCTACCTCCCTACCAATTTTCAGCCAACTGGGTTCAGCCGTTCTTGAGTTATAAATAATGTTACTAACACGACTTTCCTTTATATATAGATATCTATAATAACAATGTGTCATTGCTTACAGGCACAAGTTACGAGTTAATCCGGGCTAATCCCCTGATCTGATCCACTGGGAGCCAGATTTATTGTATTTTAAGGGCCTATACTACCCTAAATGGCTTAGCATGATCCTCCGTTATGTCGAAAATACTGCAGCAATAATTTTGAAATAAATATATGGTAAAGTTGAGGATTAATGTTAGGTACTATGTTTGACGAAAACACGATTCCATAAAACTTTTTTGATAGAAAAAAATTCTAAAATTACCTCCAAACCGAACAATAAACCGCTGGTATTCAAAAATAAGAAACCTTGCATATTAATTGAACTAACTATAAAACAGGTCTTATGTTATTTACTTTTTTAAATTACCATTATTTTCACCGTAAAAAGAAATAAACTAAATTATCGGTGTCTTGGAGTCTTTTCCCTGCCACCCTATCTCGCTTGCTCGCGTGACCGCGGCCAGTAGTGTGCGAGCGAGATAAAGAGTGAGAAGCGCTGAGGTAGTATAGGCCCTTAACTATTTTCAATTTCGTTCTGAGCCACCGCGCGGGGTACTACAATTAAATTTAAATATTTTATTTCACTCGTATACCCTTTTTTACGATGATAAAATCATCTAATGACTATTCCCGCTCTGGGTGGAGCCGAAGGGAGTGTCAGACTTCTATTGATTAAAAACCCGCCCTGTTCCTTTAACTGCTCTTACGTTCCGGCGCTGCGGTATCTCGTTAAAACATCCCGCAACTTCGGCAGGCCCGGTCGAATACCTAGCTAGATTTTGAGATCGTCAACAAAAATATACGTACAAGGTTACGAGTTGTAAGTTGTCAGTTGTGGGTTCACACCCAGGCAAGAATATTATTTTGCATAATTTTCATCATTGGCTCTGAAAAGAGTGAAGGTAAACTCGTGAAGAAACCGATTCGTCCTAGGATTAATAAATCGAAGACATGCGACATTCACCTGTATAATATATTTAATACTCATAATTACAAATATATCCCTTAGAATAAAACAGCCACCAAATTATCCATGCGTCGAAAATATCGTAAAATTACCGTAAACACCCATAAATATACGCCATTTAACTTTATGATAGAACAGCGCCATACAATCATACCTACTTAATATCATAAGAGCCTCACCTGGTCCGAGAATTGTTGACCGCAGTATGATATTAATTCACAGGTGGGCACTGTTGCATATAGGAATTCGCATATTGGCATACCTTCCACCTGGTAGTTTAATATTGCTGCTTTGAATTGACTTTATTATTCAAAATAGTTTCATTAGTTTTGCTTATTAACACGTTCGCTGACAGTACGTCTTTAGGCGGGAAATTAAAATAGTGCGTTATGAGAGTACGTCGAGGGACGGGCCACTAATTATTAAGAGTACGTCGTGGAACATTCTACTGTCGTAATGTGGTATCAGGGTAAGTGCTCACTGTCAGCGAACGTGTTATGTTCACCTAGTGTAGCTTTGGAATTTTTAGTTATCAGGAGGACTTCGAGGATAAACATTACAGGTTCTCTTTAAAAAAAAACAGCGTTGTACGCGCGTTACGTACGTTCTTGAAAAAACCCGAAATGTAAGCGTATCTCTAGTACTACGGGATTATTAACGAGGTTCTGCGGCCCTGGAACTAAAGGGCAACTAAAGGAACAAGGTGACCTTAGTTTTAGGGACTGTCAGACTGATTTCTACTGACAAAGACTGCAGAAATCTGTCAGACCTTTCAGCTCCACCTAGAGAGGAAAGAGTTATTTGGTGATAATCCTTCCGAAAAATAAATAGAACTTTGAGAATGCTGCACTGGTCAGCGGGCCTTACGTAAGTACTTGACAAATCCGAAATGTGTTTCTCTTTGATTTTATCAACGCTTTTTTTTATAAAGAAAACTAGCAATGTGCGTAGAACCCACATTAACCTACTAGCAATCTTGTAAACCCCACCAACTAAGCGTCTGATATTTTCCCAGTGGAAGGAAGTGTCAGACTTCTACTGACTAAAAACTCACGCCGTTGTGTCAGTTGCCCTTGCATTACGTTCGTCAAGGGAGATAATGATTCTACGTTTCCATTATTGAAAACTTTTCCATCACAAAACTGGAAGAATACCACCTACGTAACAAAGCCACTCATTGTACTTTTCAAGAGTAAATAAATAAAATAAACGCATGACCTAAACAAGGAAGACGACAGGATATACTCCCTCTCTTTCGCACACTCACACTACCATACCACAATATACAAACTGACTTCATATACACATCCTTCCCTATACACAACACAGTACACACACTAGTAGTGACACAACATTTATAAAATATTTCGTCAATCATATAGGAAAGACCTAGAAGACTCAAGGTCGGTCAGGCTGGTAATGACGCGGTCATCAACCGAATGACACGGCATGACGTGACGACTTTAACCAGGGTCAAGAAACCACAGTGGAAGTATTATGTTGACATGTATGTTATGGTGAAGTTATGTAGTATATTCACTATCTGCTTGGTTTTTTTTCCTATGTAAAAGTCAGTTTCCAGTCTAAACCTTAGAAAGGCTGCCTCTCTGACCTTTACAGCCCAGTAGCTGGATAACACGGTCCCCTTGGCTAGAACAGTCTCAGATTGACTGGCTCCTGAATATCCGTAACATCTGTCAAATATGTCGATATGACAGCCGCGACTAACATGCTTTCCGAGTAGGGTTGCCATTACCAAATTTGCCGGCCCCAGACAAAGACTTATGAACCCCGGACATTTGGGTAAAATTACAGGTTTTCCCCGAACACCGTAGAAAAAACATTTTTGAACTTGAAACTAAAAACAACGATGTTTAATTATGGTTTTTATTTACTGATAAAGTGTAGATCTTTAGAACTTTTTTAATAAGTCTATTCCTGTTCATTTAATCAACGTAACATAAACAATGAGATGAAATGTGCAAAAGGAGCTTAGTTACAAGTTACAACTTAACCATAAATAATTATGTTTGTTGAATATGGGTCACGGCAATGGTAATTAATACCTCACCGTAATACAGTAACAACTAGTACGGGAGGTATTGTGACTGTTCCTGGCGGCCTTATATATTAAAATATAATGTCAATAGGTAGTAAGAATGCCATGTTGTGTCTAAATAAATAAATAAAAATACCATAGGAAAATATTAATAGATGTCGTGCTTTTTGGTACCCGTAAGACCAGTGTGTGTCCGGGTTTTACCTGGACGCTTATTAGGAAAATCCCCCCGGACGCCACCGGACGCTCTCCAAACTAGGACAAATCGGGGAAAACCCGGACGGATGGCAACCCTATTTCCGAGGCACGGGAGAACGTACCTCACCGCCAACTTCCAAACTCCGGTCTACTACTGAGAAATTCCTGACAGAAAAATCCAAAAGCATTTTTTGCCCGACCTGGGAATTCAGCCCAATACCTCGTGCTCAGCACTCGTGCTTGCAACCACTAGACCAACGAGGTAGTGTCAACAAAATCCCCCATTGTTAGAAAAATCGGTTTTTAAGTAGTCATCCATTAAATTCTGCGTTCCAGATCTAGTTTCTTTTCTTTCAAGCCCCGAAAAAGATACAAAATTCTAATTCAATACAAACATTTAAAAAAATCAAAGGCAATCAACGAACGAACAATAAAACTTTCCAACTTATTCATATGAAGAATGGCAAATGCCAGCCGGGATCAACTGCAAGAAAAATCCAATAGCACTATTTTGCCCGACCCGGGAATAGAACCTGATAACTCGTGCTCAGCAGTCGTAGTTAAGTATATTGCGAAAGTTTTATTTTCAGCAAAAAATAGGAGAAAGGTCTGGAGAGTGCTCCAGACCTTCAACTATCTCCACATCAAAAATAACATCGATCTATTGCTTCGTTTTAACGAGAAAGATGGCTAAACAAACAAACACACATTTCGCATTTATAATATTACTAGCAGTCACGCAGGGCATTGCTCCCGTGGACCTTATCGCAATAAAAAAGTAACGCTCTTTCTTTATCAGTCGGGTAAAAGGCCAAGCCTATACCCTTCCTCGAGCTTACAAAATTTCGGCCAAATCCACCCAGTGCTTTTGAAGATTAGCGTGTTCTTGCTTGAACAAACTTTTCCGCTTGATAATATTAGTATAGATTAAGAACGATCCTGTGTGGTGTATTACGGTCCATACGCTTCCGAAAATAAAATAAATCAATCAATAAGATGATCATAACAGCCTTGAAAACTACATGATGACGACGAGCGATCTGACAAGAGCGTACTGATACAGAAAATTTGCTATTCCAGATTATAGTATAGATGGAGGTGTATCTGTATGTATCGAGCACCGCCGTGTCCTTGTGGAGGCGATCGGCGGCGGCGACCTCTCGCGCCCAGCCCTGGTTCAAACCATAGTGCGGAGCGAGAAAGAAGAGAGCGGGGAAGTCATACGATAATTTTTCCACCCTTAAATAAAAACAGATTATAATCTATGCACCTATGCGCCATTTTTAGGGTTCCGTAGTCAACAAGGAACCCTTATAGTTTCGCCATGACCGTCTGTCTGTCCGTCTGTCCGCGGTTTAGCTCAAAAACTATTGGTACTAGAAAGTTGTACTTTGGCATGAGTATACACGTTAATGACGCCAAAAAAGTGATAAATAAAATTTTGAAAAAAAAACAATTATTTAGGGTACCTCCCATACATGTAAAGTGGGATGATAATTTTTTTTTTCGTTCTTCCCATAGTGTGGGATATGGTTGGATAGGTCTTTCAAAAATATTAGGGGTTTTGTAAGACTGTTTTTTGATTAAGTAAACCGTTCGTGACTTATCAAGCTTTAAAGTACCAATTTTCGTTAGAGTCAAGTGTCCCCCCTCTATCAACTAAACGGTTATAGTTAGAAATTCAAATGTCACGGCAGTAGTACCTATATATAACGAAATTTAAAGGAAAACTATCACACATAAGTGGGCTTTACAAGTTTACGAGTAATAGTCGACCAATTGTATTTCACTCGAAAATTTCGAACAACTCTATAGAAATGTCGATAGATGGCGCTAAGCGCCAGTTGTATCGTGCTAGCTTCTTGTGACGATTGAGTAGTGTAGCTCTGTGTCCGTATTTAAATTCAAAACACCGGCTATGACAAGTTTTATACAAATCTCTAAAAAAAAATTGAAACTTTCCGTGCAAAATTGTCGGATCAGGTGAGGATTTGTATAGGAAGTCAAATTAGTTAGGTAGTCATGTTTGGCTTTTAGTTAGAGCATGGTACGAAACGATCAGTCAGCGAATACGACACGCACTTGGCTGTTATAAAAACTACGTAACCCTATACTGCGCGTGGCCCGACACGCACTTGACCGGTTTTTTAACCTAGTTCTGTTCGGCCATTTTGGCAGAATTGAGTTGCAAACTTTGAAAAGATTATACATACATTGTATGTATAATCTATTTGCTGTGTCAAAACATACTCGTACATAATTATGCGTACTTATTTTAGTTCTATGACAGACATAACTTATGTAAGGAAATAAACAATAAAATACTCATATTACGTAATATAGAACGATATAATTATGTCATACTGTACCTACATATTATTATGTGACAATAATTATAAATGGATTACTATGACCTAACCGTTAATCAATTTAATATTTTATGAAATTTAGGAATAATATCAATGCAGATAAATAGCAATATTAATAAATAAGAGAACTATCGGCTTCCAAATCTTGGACTTGGTAAAACCCAGTCACAATTCACCCAACCCGGGTTCGAATTGAAGGCCTCAGTATTTCCCATCGAAAAAAACAGGCGTAAAAGTTTTTTTTATTATAGATAAGCCAACTCTGCCTCTATCTCGCCTGGTACTAAGCGATAGATGAGGTCTACGATGGAATGAACGAGCCCAGAAGATGCTTGTTCATTACTTAGGACTAAGTGAATATGAGTCTGACAGATACCCTCTTACCCCGGGGCGGAAAAAATCCTAGAGGATTTCTGCCTCGAAAAAAAAAAGGCCCGTCCTATCAGTTATGCCTGGTTCGTCTCGAATAACAAATACTAAATGGCATAATAGTAAGGATTTATTAATTTTAACTAGTTTTCCTTAACAACGACAGTTATTTAATAAAGTATGTAAACAATTCGCTGAAACTGTATCTTTCAATTTAATTGGACTAATAAGGATATAATTTATTGTATGGTATTTGAAGATATACTAAACTAGGGACCCGCCCCGGCTACGCTCGGGTGCAATATAGATACTAATGTAATGTCATTGTGGAGGGATTATGACCCCGCAGTTTAAATAAAAACAGAATAAACGTGATTATCGGCCACTTCACTACATTTGCTTTTTTTGTAAATCTTTATTAAATTAATTTAGTGATTTTATCCCAATGGATACGCCATCATGCCGTACACGTACTTCTACAAAATAATGTTCTCTTAATTAAATTTAAAGGAGAACCCTAATCAATATAGTACACCAACTCGCTAAATCTTTTTCTACATCTGACATCGGTTGAGCTAAAATTGATTGGATTAAACCTCCCTGTAATATATTTAAACTAATCTCATTGATTGGCCTTCTCCTTTCCTTTTGGTTCTTGACACATTAAATGAACCAGTGATGTATATTCTCAATTACACTGCCTGCGTTGCAGTTGGGAGAACTTACATTCTTCATGAGAAATGCAAATTTTGCTGATGGATAGTGTCCAGACCTTACTTTTGCTTTGTCGTTTCGCTCTTGGCAGAGCGGTCGTGGTCACGTAGAGGCGTCCGCATTGGTGGTAGAGGCGGACACAGCTCTCTGCACGATCTCCCACCATCTTCTTCTTCACCGTCTCACCATCTTCTTCACCATCACCGTCTTATCTTAAAGAACGTTTTAAGTTCCTCCATGACAGACATGCCAAATTTCTGAGGTCATCGGAAAACTTGAGGCTAGAGGTACCGAGTCACTCCACCAATTTCTTTGGTAAGTCGTTCGCAGCTCAAGCAGTACGACTGTGGAATAGTCTTCCCGTGTCAGTAAGACAAGCACAAACCCTTCCTTCTTTCAAAAATATGGTAAAAGATCTCTATCTCTCTCTTTAATTTGTTATTATTTTTTTTATGTAACTCAGCTTTGTTCTTTTTATGCATGTATATATGTATTGAGTATGTAGGTTATTTTTTTTTTTTTTTTTTTTTTTTATTTAGTATAGGTTCGCGTTTGACCACCATCTCACCTGATGGTAAGTGATGATGTGGTCGAAGATGGAGCACGCTTACCTAAAAGTAACCTATTCATTGTATTATTACTTATTTATTGTATGTAAGTGAATGGTACACCATGGACTACCCGCGTATTTATTTTCTCCTGCTGTGTCAAATCCATCTAAAGGTTGTCTGTAAAAGATCGCTTTTAGCGATAAGACCGCCCATTGTAACACCCTTTGTAGGTTTTAAGTCCTTATTTAATTATGTTATGGTGTACAATAAAGAGTATATCTATCTGTCTATCTTCTTCTATTGGCAGACTGTCTGGTGTAGTCAGATACGCGGAGACCGCGTATCTGACTGCGGATTTAAGTTGGTCGCTCCAGCACATAGGTGACCTGCCGCGCGATCTGGTACCCTCCACCTTTATTTGCACTTCCAGCCGCTCGAACAACAACTCAATTATACAACAAGGTACCAAAGACATACAAAGATTTAAATAAATAGTTATAGTAGGCTGTGGAATGCTTTACCCGTGACAGTAAAATAAGCACAATCGTCTTTCAAAAACTTAGTAAAAGATCTTTATCCCTCTTCTTAAATTGTTGTTATTATGTATGTCTTTATTTCTTTTTTATATTTATATGTATGTATGTATGTATGTTTTTAGAATGTAATTTATGGTTTTTGTATTTTATATAGATAAATAGTACTCCGTGGACTACCTACGTATTTATTTTCTCCTTATGTGTCAAATTCATCCAAAGGTTGTCTGTAAAAGATCGCTTTTAGCGATAAGACCGCCCATTGTAACACTCTTTGATGTTAAGTCCTTATTTGTTTTACTGTTATGGTGTACAATAAAGAATATATCCAAATATCTACAAAAGCATGAAAAAACTTTTAATAAATAGTGCTATAATGTTATCGAATTTTAAGCGTTTGTACACAATTGACATGCGATTTATTTTTATGTTATTACGTATTTCTGAATTCATGACATTAAATTTTATCTTATTGACATTTAATTTTATTATGTTACGTAATGTTGCTGTAATGTTGTATGCTTATTAAAAGGCCGTTTATTAAATACACCTTTAATTGCAGTAATTTGATACAACATCAACTATATTAAATTATACGCAAGTCACAAAACAATGTCGCACGCCAGTTCTTATTTTAGGCCACTGACGTAAGGGTGGCGTTTACGAAGGCTGTGCATTTATGAAACTTGCTTGCTTCCTGACAGTTGCTAAAGGATATTAATTAATTATTAAATCGCTTAATTAAATATTCAGTGTGTAGTGTCAGATTTTCAGGCTCGTAACGACTTTCAAAGATGTTAAAACGACAGCCGCTGAACTGATTGATAGGGCTGAATGTGCTTGCCAAGGGATGGGAGTATTACACAGCCAACTTTCAAGCTCCGGCCGGCCTACTACTGAGAAATTTCTTAAAGAAAAACTCAATAGTACTTTTTGCCTGACCTAGGAATCGAACCCAAGACCTCAGCTGTGTTATTCTATAAGACCTCATTCTAAACTTCGAATCTGAATCCGCTGTGAGTTTATTGATATGCATTCTAAAAACTCGGTTGTTAATTCGAATTTACACTAGCGCTACCCTTGCGAGCGTATCAGCGAGTTGAACTAAAGATTTTGACAGATAAAGTATGAGATGACGTGAGAAGTGGCATTCGGTAAGGTAATTCCTCCGTCACTTCGACGCTGTTTACAGAATGCAAAATCAAGGTCACTTTGAACCATAAGCGAAGTGACAGCGAATAGCTATGTGAGATGCGAGTTGTTGTTCGAATTTTACAGAATCGACGTACAGAAGTCACGCTTGCGACCACTTGACCAACGACGTAGTAAGATATTACATTTATTTTCACGAATAAATGTAATAACTTACTTAATATATTCAGTTAATCTCTGAAACCCCGGATTCCTTTTGTTTTTATTTTTAGGGTTCCGTAGCCAAATGGCAAAAAACGAAACCCTTATAGTTTCGACATGTCTGTCCGTCTATCTGTCTGTCTGTCTGTCCGTCCGTCCGTATGTCACAGCCATTTTATTCCGAAACTATTAAGACTATACATGTGAAACTTAGTAGGTAGATGTATTCTGTGAACCGCTTTCCGATTTTGAGAAAAAAAAAATATTTAAAATAAAGGGGGGTCCCCATACATGGAACTAGAACTGAAAATATTTTTTTTTATGAAACCTATGCGTGTGTAGTATCTATAGACAGGTCTTTAAAAATTATATAAGGGTTTCTAAAACCACTTTTTCATAAAGTCAATCGTTTAAAAGATATAAGCTTCCAAAGTGGTAAAATTTGTGACCCCCCTCTAACTTCTATAATTATAAAGTAAAAAATCTAAAAATACCATATGTTGTAGATATTAATGTAAACTTTCAACCAAAATTAGTTTGAACAAGATCGAGTCAGCAGTTTTTGAGATACAGTATATTTTCTAAAACCGCAAATATAACTTTGTAATTCATACAAATACTATGAAAAACAAAGTTATTTGGCGTAGTTGTAAAAATTGTAAATAAGCTAGTTTTAAGAAATTTGTAAGGTTTTTTGTTTTTTTTTTTCAAATATATTAAGTACCTATATTAAATTTATTATAGTCACTACGGAACCCTTCATGGGCAAGTCCGACTCGCACTTGGCCAATTTTTTATTTTATTGTGAGCAGACTCGCGTTTGACCACAATCTCACCTGATGACAAACGATGATGTGGTTGAAGATGAGGCACGCTTGCTTGTAGTGAGATCCAGTCTCTTCCGAAGCATTATACCATTAAGGGCAATTTTGATCTACATTAAATAATCTAAAATATGGCGTCCCGAAATTCGTGCGCATGGCGAATATTACGTATTCAATTAGATATGAAATATTACTGCATTATGTAAAATAGCTTCGTTTATAACCCATTACTTTTTTTGTAATACGTAACAGATATAAATCATTACTGTGGGCTAACTTTGGAAGATTATAAAAAAATTAACTTCCCTATATTATTTTGTTTGTCTCGTAAGCTAGATCTTTTTATTTCGGACTACAAATCAATAAAATGTTAGTGACTTATACCTAATAGCTTATTACCTATATACCATGGCCTCCTCCCCGCACACAGCTTTCCTACACAGCATAGTGGTTCCTGCTTGGATCACGTCATGCTAAAATCAAATTTTCCCTCACTAGCACTTACTGTTAACTCGACAATAACCAATCACAATGATGCCCTACTGACACTAAATTGTAATATACCTAAGCAAAACACTCGCACTATTTCTAAATTGAATAAAAATAAACTTGAGGAAGATTTGCGCGTCATCAATTTTGATCCAGTCTATAATTCCGCTGATCCAGAGTTTTGCATGTTGTATGTAATAGAAAATGTGCGACATGCAATTCAGAAAAGTACAATTATATCACAGTTGAGCAACAAAAATTGCAACATAAAGCCCTGGATCACGACAGGTCTCCTCCGTTATATGAAGCATAAAGATAAACTGCACTGCAAAAGGCTGGACCAAATCTGGAAGTATATTAGGGATGTAACATATACTTCGAAACAAAAAGAATCATCTTCAGGTTTATTGCAAGCAAACTCGTCACAGCTGACATCTGCCAACATGGCAAATAATTTTTTTTGTTAATGTTGGAAAATGTCTAGTAGAAAAAGTTCAGGGTCAACCGTATTATCTAACAAGCACTCATTTTATGGGTCACAACACTTTAACATCATTTGCGATGCTGGATACTGATGACACTGAGGTTGAAAGTATAATTATGAATTTGAAAGACGACTGTGCAGTTGATTAGGATAATATATCCAATAAAATTCTAAAACAGTTCAGGCATATTTTAGTACCATCACTTATATTTTACGTTTTTATTCTTAGGTTTTTCCCATGTAAATCCCGATTCCGTAGGAATTCTGGGATAAAAGGTAGCCTATGTGTTATTCCAGGATGTCAACTATCTACTTACCCAATTTCATTGAGATCCGTTCAGTACTTTTTGCGTGAAAGAGCAACAAACATGCAACAACTCTAAAACTTTCGCATTTATTATAAAAGGAGGATATTAGTAGGATACGTATGTAACATGACTTAATTGTATATTCAATGAACATGTAGGAAAGCTAAAACCAAAGTAAATATAACGCTATTGCGTTATATTTGCGTAGGAACAGTCATAGAACTTATTGCTTACAATAATCAATTCCTAAAAATGAGTCACCATCATAGGTATATGTTTACCATCTGATATTACTGTATGAGTCATCGGGGAAACGCCATGTAGATACATACATACATATATATGATAACGTTATACGTGATAAGTGATAACTTAGATCGAAGGGCACTCACAAACTTTTCGAAAAAAGTTGAATTGTCTGGTCGACACTTCCGACCCAAGAGCTGGCTATTACTGCAGCCATAGGCTAAATATTGCCACGTGGCAATTCTGTCAATCTCTTGGGTACATTACCAGCCGACAGCGTAGAGACGAATTGTTGATGCCAAAATAGTTTAGTTAAAATTAAGTATGTAGGTAGTTTGTTGAAAAGTTTACCGCAGTAATTTGATTTGATTGATTAGTTATATCACAAAATATAATCTTTAAATTACTTCACGGGTTGTGATATGAGGAATGCAGAAACTATCAAGTATGAGTTGCAGTCGCACGTAATAGATCCAGAACAAATGATATTTATATGTGAACTAGATGTTTCCTGCAACTTTTCTCGTTTGGTATTAGACATATTCATTCGTAACTATTTACTGTTATTGTGGATGAGTGAAAAGTTTTAGTATCCTTAGAATAACTTAGATAAGTTTGTACAAAAAATCGTGATCTCTCCTAAAAACTATTCCTATAGGGCTCTAAAGAGATCTCTCCTTAAAATTTAAGAAAAATAAAATTTAGGAATAGTTTTTTTGGGATTTTTGTCGCCGGGTATTCAACTATTTCAATATATCGCTTCTGCGGTTTAGCCGTAGAATAGTGACAAGCAGATAAGCATACGTTCTCATGAATAATATTAAAAATGGACTACAAATTTGTTTATTTTAACGATGACATCTCATGTCTGACGTCACCGTGTTTCCCTCGCGTCAGGGGTAATCGCCCTCCGTGACTCAACGCAACCACCCTTATCTACTCATATACTATGAATATAATAATATAAGTCTGTATGTTGATATGTGTGCTAATAAACCACCTCGTTGTTAATAGCGATAAGTGCGACTGGGGAACGCGGAAGCATAGGTTCAATTATTAGGTCGGGCTAAAAAAATGTTATTAGTAACTAGAAGAGACAAATACGATTTGTAGACAATCCATCACGTACACACAAAATAATCCATACTATATTATTATAAAGCGGAAAAGTTTGTTTCTTTAAATGCGCTAATCTTTGAAAGTTCTAAGTAGATTTGGATGAAATTTGGTAAAAACATTTGGTACGAAATTAGCGTGAAGCTTGAGGAAGGTTATAAGTTGTTTATCCGATTGCAGAAGAAGTAGTTTATGTTTTTATCATGACTTTCCACGGAGGGCGAAACCCCGCGGGACTTCTAGTCAATATAATATATAAAACGCTTCCGCTACTGACTGACTGACAGACGACGCACAGCCGAAACTACTGGGCGCAAGAAGCTGAAATTTGGCATGTATGTTCCTTGGTGTGTGTAGGGGAGCACTAAGAAAGGATTTTTGGAATTTCCCACGGGATCGGGATTTACACGGAAAAACCTCCCACGCGAACAAAGTTGCGGGCAAAGCTAGTATAAAATAAATGTCAAACTTTAAAAATAAATGTATATTATTCTTCAAGGCTACACCAAAGAGGTTATATATATTTTTTTATTGCGAATGAGCCCGCTTTTGACCTCGATCTCGCCTGATGGTAAGTGATAGATGAAGTCTACGATGTAACGAGCGAGCCCAGAAGATGCCCATTTACTCTTGCTTTAAAGGCTGAAAGGTCATAAGTGGCAGGGAACACAGAAGCTGGCAGAGAATTCCACAACTTGGCTGTGCGCACAATAAATGTGGAGGAGAAGCGCTTGGTACGACAAGAGGGTATATCAACCAAGTGTGGGTGGTACCCAGCCGTGTGTCCAGTAGACCGGTAGTGAAAGGGAGATGGAGGAATCAGGTCATGTATATGCATGTATTAGATCCTTACATTGGTGACAGGTCGACTACCGTTACTAAGTCTACTATATGTTAGAGTCGGCTTCCAATCTGACCTCTACAGTCCATTAACACTACGGTTCTTTTAGCAAGCCTGATTTTGTAATTATCCGTAACGAGTGGCAAATATGTAGAAAATACTATACAACGTGTAATTTAAAGGGTATATATGTATATACCAAGCGCATGGCTTCTTTGGATGATAACAAACGATATGGCAAGGGTTTTGTAATCCTAAGTCTACGTGTGTAGAACTTATTACAAATTCCAATACACAATACCAGAGACCGAATTTTTCAAATTAAGAAGAACGAAAAGAATTATCATGTTATTGGCAAGTGACGTGGAAATTTATTGACCCTCGTAGTGCTGTGACACGTTTGTTATGACTGGTATTCAAGAAATATATGAAACCAATAATTTGGTATCAATTCTTTGAGTCAGTTATTTTGTGCTGAAACTGTGCATATAGACTCCATACCAGATGTTGTCTTCAGCCCTTTTGGATAGATACGGGGTTTCCGTTACACGTTGTATAAGCATCATTAGCTAACGCGTTTTTCGAGGCAAGTAGAAGTCTTGGTATATGACGGACGGTGACCCATTCGTGAACCGACCTTTGCAAGAGCTGCTTTACTTCGAATATTGAGATTGTGCAGTTTTCATCATTTAACTATGAGATTCTTAATATCTGAAAAAAATAGCAAAAACATCCAAAGTTAGTGAAAAATTAAAGTCATAACAGTGACTAACACAAAAAAAAACTTTGCGGAAAAACTTAGATGAACGTAATATTACTAATAAAATATTCATCATAACTTCATAATACGATATTGTCATTGCGGTTTTAATAAAGGGGGTACAATAATATACGGTGTGGTTGGTGTTGGTGTGGAACTTCAATGACTCACTCTATGCGGGTGCTGATTATTATTGAAGTTAGTAATTTTACTTTGAATATATTATTTACTATTTTATGCACCTGCCATGTTATCTCTTCACCATGATTGACTGGTAGAGAATGCCTAAGGCATTAAGTCCGCCTTTGTACATTTTTGTTGCATAAAGTTTTAATAAATAAATAAATAATGTTATTAACTTATTATATTTTTTTCTGCCTATTTGGTGACTACACCAAATAGGCAGAAAAAAATATAATAAGTTAATAGTTATAGTTATTAGTTAGTTATAGTTGCTACCACTAGGTAGCAAGCGTGACTGCTGAACAATAGGGATTCGCGTCCCGGGAAATTTGGAAATTTCTCAGTAGTAGTCCAGAGTTTTGAAATTGGGAGGTATTCCTCAAAGCGCTACCATTTTGAAGCGCACCTAATGAAGCGCTCCTTATTTATTCCTTGGAGCGCTCCTTTTAGTAGCGCTCCCGATACCATGTTATCGGAAAAGGAGCGCTTCGAGGAATAAAAAGGAGCGCTTCATTAGGTGCGCTTCAAAATGGTAGCGCTTCGAGGAATACCACGAAATTGGCGGTGTGATACTCCCGTGTCTCCGAAAGTACATTAAACCGTTTGCCCTGCACCTGATCTTTCTCCGGTCGTGTCGAATTGCTGTGCCATCTGACTATGATAGTAGCGGAAAAGAGAGTGCACGAGTTCCTGGGCACGTACTTGTAAACTACAATATCTGCTGCGCCACTGGCTTATCGCCGCTGAGATCTGCCGCCGTGGCAGAAATCGGCCAGGATTATTTTTAATTTTAGCAAAAAATATACCTTTCAGTTATAAAAACTTTTTTACCAAAAAATAAAACCGACTTCTAAAAAACATTGCAAAGTGAAAAATAAGATTAATTTCGGTGGTTGGTGTTTTTAGTTTTGTTGTTGGCGCGAAAGGCTAATTTAGTGGACTGTATTTGCGGTGCGGAGCTAAACGATTGACAAACGCTTGGCGTTAGGTAATTCGAGTTGCAGTGGGTGTGGGACAATGGAATACAACCCGAAATAAATAGGGAAGGAAAGCACAAACCTTTACGGGAGCCACGTGCTCGCGTCGTCGCCGGTTCACCGGTTCACTTTTCCAGGTTCAGGGCAGTTGGGCTTCAAGTTATTGTCCTCACACGTTAAACACAAGCACAAACTATGGATTATAAGTCTTATTACATGCGAAAATGCGGTGATTCCAAAGTTATTAATATTTTTAAGCGGAGCGCGTCGACGCCATTGTCAACTTGTTGCGGAGCGATTCGGAAGTAGTTTTTTCGACAAATGGCGGGCGAATCTCCTTACTCACTCGCGAGGTATGTGCGGGAAGGAGATGGATATAGGAAATAGCGGATGTCAATCATATTTTGAATGTTGGCGCAACCATTCCCCCCGGTTTGAAGGGTTACCTTCAAAAACTATAAGCGAAACTAATCAAAGAACTAAACTCTGGAGTAACATCTAACTTCTAACCTTATTCCTAAACTATAATATAAAGCGTTACCATAACTACTAAACTAATTTGAAGCCTGCTGCTGATTGGGCAGAGGACAGAGGCGAATAACCGGACGTAAAACTTTGCGTACTTAAATCACCGGTCAATTCTATGTGAACTGCACGAGTTGTCATACAAATAAATAGACAAACGTAAGCTTTTGTGGAGCGTACTCCGCGACCACGGGCAACAGTTACCCTAAACGGGCCGGCGAAGTCTGTACCGGTGTGAACGAAAGGTTTAGCGGATTGAACAACACGACAAGAGCGATGATCGGCCATTTCAGGCGCGATAAAACGCGGGCGAAGCTTAAAACAGGGCACACATTTGTGTACTCTAGCACGAATCAAATTGCGAGCGGAAAGTATCCAATACTTCTGTCTAAGGATAGACATCAACAAGTCTGGACCTGCGTGGCAATTCAACCTATGATGATAATCTACAATCAAATCTAAAATATGGTCCTTGCGGGGTAAAACTACTGGATGCTTTTGCTCAAATCCTAAATCGGAATTTCTCAAACGACCACCTACTCGAATAAGACCATTCTGCAAAAAAGGTTTCAAATGTTGAAAGGCGCGGCTACAAGGTTTGTTGGACTCCAAACTACTAATTTCGGATGCGAAATAAAATCTCTGCAATTCACGTAGCACGACTGACTCAGCTTTATCCAGATCAGCGGCGGTTATAACACCGCGCGTGGGTAACAGTTTAAGCAAACGACATACATACACCACACAACGCAAAAGTCTCGACCAAGACGAGACGCGATTAGATAACGATAAAATAATCGACTCTTCACGTGGAACCGAAACTACAAGCGAATGCTTCTTCTCCTCGGGTGGTTCTGAAACGGCAGCTGGATTAAAGGGCTTAACCGGCCATTCCTCGAGCACGCTATGAATCCAAGACGGAGCGCAGAACCACAGCGGATGATCTAAAATTTGCGAAGGGAGCAACCCACGGGAGAGACAATCGGCGGGATTATCTGTGCCAGCAACGTGAAAGAGATTTTGTGGTCGTAATTCGGACTGGATTTTGGCCACCCTATTGGCGACGAATGTGTCCCAGCGATGGGGCGAAGAATGTGCCCAACACAAAGCTACAGTAGAGTCAGAAAAAGCCATAATTCTATCAATAATAATGCGGTGCCTACAAGCATGGACAATCGAGCTGATTAATTGCACTAACAAAAGTATAGCGCACAGCTCCAGGCGCGCCAGAGAAACGACCTTGCGAGGGGAGACTTTGGATTTAGCGCTTATAAGACTAACCGAAACCTTGTCAGCATCCAAAACGTGAAAATAAACTACCCCCCCGTAAGCCTTTGCACTGGCGTCGGCGAAGCCTACAACAGTAACTATACTGTTCGACAATATACCAACATGGCGAGGAATTTTTATTTGATTGAGCAATGGAAGTTCTTTCCGGAAGCGAGCCCACAATTTAACAATATTTTCGGGCGCGGGGTCGTCCCAATCACTATTGGAAAGCCAAAGTTCTTTTATAAGCAACTTGGCATATAAAACGACGGGAGCTACAAATCCCATAACATCCCATATACGTGCTACACACGACAGGATAATGCGCTTAGTACAAATTTGCGGAGTCGAACTAACTTTAAGACTGAACATGTCAGACGCGGGTGACCAACTTAAACCTAGAACCTTGTGCGTATCATCACCATCAAATTCCTTCACCGAAGATAATTGATGCGATAGTGGAATCGAATCTAGAGCGGTCTGCGAATTACTAGTCCACTTCACAAGATCAAACTGACCGGCCTTCATAAGACTTATTACTTGAGCGGCGGTCTCAACGGCATCCGCCTCGCTGGCTACACTATAAACAAAGTCATCCATGTATAGCCCAGTCTCAATAGTGTCTTTCGCTTTCGGGAATCTTTCACCCTCATCAGTGGCTAATTGCTTGATAGTGCGAAGCGCATGGAAAGGACTCGACTTAAGCCCAAAACAAACACGGTTAAACTCGTAAACTCTCAAAGGTTCTTGAGGCGAAAATCTATACAAAAAACGTTGAAATTTGCGGTCGCATTCGCGAATACCAATAGAAAGAAACATTTGCCTTATATCGGCGGAAAGCGCGACAGCAAACAAGCGGAAATTCACAATAATGTCAAATAAGTTACCTTGAAGGTTTTGACCACAATACAAAATATCATTGAGCGATACGGAAGTGCTAGTCTTAGCACTGCCGTCCAAAACCACGCGGAGCTTAGTAGTAAGCTTGTCTTCTCTAACAACTCCGTGGTGTGGGATGATGTAAGATGGATGATCAAGAGTCTCGTCAGTCTCGGCGGTGGATGCAGGTGAGATGTACCCTTTATCTAAGTATTCGGTAACCACCTCATCATAGGCTTGCTTCAACTTCGGAGACGCTTGCATCTTACGTTCTAAACAAGAAAAGCGTTTTTCCGCGGAAGCGTAGGAGTCACCGAGCGAAAAAATATCTCCCCTGAATGGAAGCCCGACAATATAACGACCATCATTATCACGGGTAGTCGTGCCACAATAAATCTCCTCAGCCACCTTATCATCAGGGCTTAGGATAGGCGGGACATTGACCTCTTCAATTTCCCAGAACCTGCGGATGGTAGACTCCAGCGGCGGCTCAACAGTGCAGCAATGTGACACAGTCGAGTAATTATCTAAATGTGCGGGTGCGGAACCAACAATAACAAAACCTAGAACTGTTTCTAGGGCGTGCGGTGCGGGAAACGACGAATGACCTTGAATCTTACGAGATAACTGAAGGTGCGGGAGAATCGATGCGCCGATCAACATATCGACGTCTCCAGGGACACCATAAGATTCATCTGCCAACGGTAGGTCTTTAAATTTGGTCAATAAAGACGTGTCAACCGGGACAGTAGGCAATTGTTCCGTAATTTTATCTACGACAAGCGAATCCATATCAAAACAAATATTAGAATTAAAACGCGATGCAAATTTAATTTTAATCGAACCATGAATGGTTGATTTTAAACCACCGAACCCCTTAACTACTGAGCGGGCTGGTCGGTTATTAATACTAAAACCAAGGCGTTGACAACAATTTTGAGTTAAAAAATTACTCTGCGAAGCGCAATCTAACAACGCTCGAACAAGACACGGATTACCAAAAGCATCATCAACAACAACGTGAGCGGTCGCGAGCACCACGGTAGTGCACGTATTGCTTGCGGCGGACATCGAACACAACGTGACGTCAGTCACGGCGGCCTGCGAGCGGGCAACGTCGCGCGTTGATTGCGGCTGCGGCTGCGAAGCGGACGCAGAGTTCGCACCGACTGACTGCGACGACGTGTCACCGCTTGGTAAACTAACTGTGCTCACATTGGATGCGGCATTATTACAACTTTTCTCCATGTGAAGTAAAGTGTGGTGCTTCGAAGAACACTTACGACAACTTTGACTACTATTACAAGACGTAACCCGATGCTTGTCACTAAGGCAGTTAAAGCACAAATTTTTTTCGCGAACAAACTTATAACGTTCATAGGGCGTAAATTTTAAGAAACCAGAACACTTGTACAATTGCGAATGTTGACTATTACACAAAGAACAACTCGATTGTACAGGAGCAGGTGCTGTATTCACATACGTATGTGTCGACTTTTGTGACTTCGAAGCCGCATCTGTTCGACGGTCGGACTTCTTCGTAACTTCATGGGTTGACGAAGTGCGTTGCAATATTTTAATATGATCGCGAACAAAACATTCTAAATCATTGAATTTTGGCAGTTTACTACTGCGATGGTCTATTTCAAATAAACGAACAGTTTCACTATCTAATTTCTTTAAACCCAAATACAAAAACAAAAAGTCGCAGAGGTCATCGACCTTCAGGTTCTTTACTGCGCGAACAGATGATGCAAAAATATCTAAAAACTTCTCTAAATTATGTTCATTACAAACTGTAATATTTTTCAACTCGAATAGCTGATCTAAATATGCGGTAGCAACTAATCTTTTGTCTTCATATTTCGACTTTAAAGTTTTTAAAATTAATGAATAATTTTCGGCACTAAAAGTAATGCCGGCACAAACAGTTTTAGCTTTACCAGTTAACTTTTCAACCAGATAGTGTAACTTTTCATGATCTGTCAAAGAGACGTTCCCATTTATAGTGTTTTCAAAACTATCTATAAATAGATTCCAATTGCGAATATCACCATTAAATTCAGGTATCTGAATGGGCGGTAATTTGGGTCGATCGCGAGTGTGATTTGCCTGGCTCTGATGGACAGACGGCTTCTCCAAGCTCCTCGCGACGCGTTTGATGCGACAGAATAAATCATCAAATGACGCCAAAGCCTGATAACTCACAGCGTATTCTGGATTTAATTCTAACTCTAAAACGTTAATATTATGAATTACGGATTCAAATTCCGTGCGCAAACTATCCAAGTTTTCTATAGAACATAAGAACGAATCTCTAATAGCTAGATCAAGTGTTTTAAGTGCATTATCACAAATAGATTGCACGCGAGAAAATATCATGTCTCTTTTAGCATATAAAAGTTTCAATTGAACTTTGATGTCCTTATGAGACATCGTGAATAATAATTATTTATTACAAACAATCAATGCGGTAAACAAGCAAATAAAGTTATTTTAACAAATAAGCGATGGAGAACAGCGACGCGGACAATATTAAATACCTAAAGTGGGTAGGTAGTTATAACGAACTGCGGGTGAAATAAAGCACTGTAGGTAGTTTTTAAACAATCTTAATTTACCCACTAGGTTGTGTCTCTGTTTCTGATATACAAATAATTTTAGACTTCCGAATGAATAACTAATACGAGCGATCTATGGCTACGTAGGTATGTAGGTATTACGCACGTACGTAGGTAATAGATGAACAAACAACGAATTGGGTTAGGTTTAAGACTGCGGTGCGGTGCGTTTATTCCTTATGGAATAAATACCAATGCGATAACTACAACAAATATGTACCTAATTCAAATAAGTACCTAACTATCCGGTGAGAGGGACCAAAGAAAATGTTGGCGCGAAAGGCTAATTTAGTGGACTGTATTTGCGGTGCGGAGCTAAACGATTGACAAACGCTTGGCGTTAGGTAATTCGAGTTGCAGTGGGTGTGGGACAATGGAATACAACCCGAAATAAATAGGGAAGGAAAGCACAAACCTTTACGGGAGCCACGTGCTCGCGTCGTCGCCGGTTCACCGGTTCACTTTTCCAGGTTCAGGGCAGTTGGGCTTCAAGTTATTGTCCTCACACGTTAAACACAAGCACAAACTATGGATTATAAGTCTTATTACATGCGAAAATGCGGTGATTCCAAAGTTATTAATATTTTTAAGCGGAGCGCGTCGACGCCATTGTCAACTTGTTGCGGAGCGATTCGGAAGTAGTTTTTTCGACAAATGGCGGGCGAATCTCCTTACTCACTCGCGAGGTATGTGCGGGAAGGAGATGGATATAGGAAATAGCGGATGTCAATCATATTTTGAATGTTGGCGCAACCATTTGTAATTTCGTTTTTGGCACCGACTTCCGAAATTAAAGTTATTTTTACTTAAAAAAACTAAACTACATAAAACAAATATACGCGTCGACTTGATAACCTCCGCCGTTTTTTTTTTTTCATTGGTTAAAAAGAGGTTTCCCACACTTTTTAAACCTCAGATTTGTTCTAAGATATTCATTTTAATTATACTTACGCTGTAAAGTGTAAAGGATCAATTTGTTTTATTTAAATGCACAATGTAAGTTGCGCATTAAATTGGATAAGGACTCATACTTTATTCGTTAAAAACGAAATTTGAATGCGCTTATATTTGTGATAAAATTTTGACACTTCAGATTAAATTTTTGCGCTGGCTGTACTGAAAACAATAGCATCATAGCACGCTGAATATCAATTCTGAACGTATTCAAAAACAAAGTTGGCCCATGCGTTATCTTTAACCAAACCATTCCATAATTATTGACATATCAATCTCCCCCATTATCCAATGCCACGCCACTTCCTAACATGATCAATTAGTTTTTAACATGCGCGGACGCTTGCTTCCCTCCACAGAGCAGGGAAACGTCTAAACGTCATAGCTGTCGCGCTTTTAAAGGCGGCATTGAAAACGAATTCCATTAAAAACATGTGAATGGGCCACAATGTATTAATAGAAATAGTGACAATTCAAACAATGCCTCTTGAATCAGTCTTCAGCAGCGCAGGAGACAACTGCATAACCGTCATTATCAATTCAGAAAAAATAGCCCTGCCCTAAATGTCACCATATCAACTGGTCCTGTCAACTTACCAGATCATGGGTCAACCTTGTGAAAGGGCAAACAACGATTCACCGTAGTAACCGCATCAAAACTCTTCGACTCCATTAGCTATCTGTTCATCACGCCAATTAGTTGCCAACTTTCTCTTGTCTTCTTTTCCATTTCCAGGCCGTCTCATCCAGTTATCCTGCGAAGAATATTGCTATACGTAGCCTGTTAACGTCACACCGATTAATAGTCTCTATTCAAGAACAAATCCAATAATTATCCAACTGACTTTTTTATTACGAATAAGCCCGCTTTTAATCCCGATCACACCTGATGAGGTCTAAGATTGAATGAGCAAACCCAGAAATTGCCTGTTCACTCTTGTTTTAAAGGCTTACGAATCATATTGACGTATTGAATAGACTTTTATGTTTTTTTGTTCAGCTGGTGTTAAGAGTTGTTGCCCGAACTCGGCAGTTCCGTGCTCTGTGCTTCCCTCAGTTCCGAGGTTCAAGGCTCTGTAATTACTCTTATGTAAACTCTCTTCCTTGTATGCAGTTCCGAGATTGACAAGTGCTTACTGACATTTATGATTCATAAGGGTGTGTGTGTGTGTGTTGGTGAGTTCAAGGTTTTTCTTTTTTAATAAACTAAGGTCAGAGTTAATACGTATTAATCCCTATTTTTCTCGACGAATGTTTTTAGTTTCTGAAACACACACAAAAGTAGACATTAATAAATAATGAAATATAAAGAAAACACTTTTACATTTTGTTAATTAACACTTAATGAGGCCAGTATTACCTCGTAGACATATCAGTGACAAAATAATGAAATTTCATATAATATTTAATATATGTATTTTTTAATATTTAATATTTTCTGAAGATAAAATTACCTGAGTGGTCAAATGCGAAGCTATCAACAATAAAAAGGACTTCGCGGTAAAGTATAAGTTCTCAATTTATTAATAAAAATTATACTGGGCATTAGTTACAAGGTACTTTGTCATTAGTCATTCGGTTGAAAGTGAAATAAGTTTGAAGAATAACATCACCATGATTCAGTTCACAAAAATTTGGTGACAAAGGAGTTTTCAAAAGAAGTATTCAATCATCTTTCAAACCTGAATGAAGAATTGCGGACATTATATTTCCTTTTCAGTCATTTATACAACTTAAAGACTGATAAAATTATGCAAAAGATAAGATTCGGTAATGTTCGTAAATCCAAAAGCCAACGACACATTACATAAAAACAAAAAAATTCAGATTTTCTAATGGCTAAGCAATCAAGTTCAAGCAAAGTTCAACGCCCCGATTTCCACAAGTTCATTATCTAACGAGTGGTTAAATAATTTTACTTGCTGTCCGTATCCGGATACTACGGTCAGAAAGTGCGCAAATAGCGCGGTTTCACCAAACAGGGGTGCGCGTGGCGCATGCCCAAGCGATTGGCGCGAAAGTGACACGCGCCTAGCATCGTAAGCGCGCGGAAGTAGGAATGAATGGAATTCTGTTTTTGAACTATTTAGAAGATTCGTTGAGGGCTTCAGGTTACTCACCTTTGAGATTGTTTTGTTTTCAACGATTAGTGTTTTAAATAGCGAATTATAGCTAGCAATTAAAAAAAGTGGCATCTTGCGTGTTTTTTTAGTTTTAGCCGACTAATTAACACTGGCCTGGATTCTAATCAGAGTCAATTATCTTGAAATTTGTTTTTTACAATGGCCTAATAGACGTCTCCTACCTAATGAATCTTCACTAAGACTTGGATCGCTAATTGATAATCTATAAGCAGTGGCGTGCCTAGGGTTTCAAAATAACGCAAGCCCAATAAAATTTTAACCGATTTCAAAAAAATAAAGTTCAGTTTTCGACTGAGTATGTAGGTACCTACGTATGTATCATCGCAATTTTCTCATAAACTACTGGTTAGGTACAATAAATTAAAAGTGAATTCATCCATCTTCTTCTTTCCTCTTCTTTCTTCAATTTCACTCTTGCTTGTCGTGCGCGGTGAATGAGGTAACCAAAGCACACTGAAGGCATGCTAGTGCTAGATTGAATATAATAAACATATCAGCAATTGCATACCTCCGGTGGCTTTGAAAAAAGCCGTTTGGTTTGGTTTGCTTCATTGCTTGAGGGAACAAAGTTATGGTAAGTAGTTGCTTCCTTCGTAACAGAACCCAGGTTACAGACAAAAAAAAAAAACAAAACAAAAAGTTACAAAACGAAAGTTAAAAAATAGCCAGATAGAATGTAATAAGGAATTTAAATAAATTATTTATATTCTAATTGGAATCGTCTATCTTTCTTAAGAAATGATTTAATTACATCAGAGTAAAATGTTGGTGATCGTTTTAATTCTACCAACAACTGTTTTTCAATAGCTATCATTGATAATTCGGAAAGACGCTCTTGACCTTGTGTATTTCTCAGATAGGTATGGATACGTTTAAGAGACGAAAAAGCACGTTCCGCGGAAGAACTTGTAGCCGGAATAGTTACAACAAGATACGCTAACTTTAACAGCTCGGGAAAGGCATCTTCGTGGTTATTTATTCTCATGAATGAAATCAATTAATTCGAAAACATTACGATCTTTCAGATCAGGACTAGAATACAAGCAAATCAATTGGCTTTTTAATATTTGTTTGTCGAAATAGTTTGCATAAATGTCAAATAATGAATCTAATTCCTCTGTAGGAAAATGTGAGTGATAATTGTCAAATTTTTTGTTGTTGAGCAGTTGGAAGATCTTTAATTTATAAATTTCAGAATATCGGTCAGTAATTTCGGTATTAATGTTATCAATTACTTCTACAAAAAGTCGTCTGTATTCCGTTTTTGCACAGCGTACGTTGCGTCTCAAACGAGGAGCCGAGTTATTTTGCAACGTGTTACAACTAGTTTTATACACTGATCTATTAAATTTTCGTTTATGCGATTTACTAGTCTGAGAAATACACAGATTAGGCGTCGGTTTTAATGAAGAAATTAACTGTTTTTTCTGAGCAAAGTTTAAAGATTTTACCTTATCTTCGCCAATCAAAACTTGAACGCATTTTAAATCCTTACAAGGTACAATTACCTCCATTGTTGTAGGTAAATCACCAAAACAATTGTATCACTGAGAAAATCTTAGAAAACACAGAAAACTTTAACAGCTTTTTTCTTTAACTCAAGCAAATGAAACTGAAGTGAAGTTAGTTGCACTCTAAGATGTCGGGAAGTACTCAAGTGTTGTCATTTAGGCAAAAAAAGTCGCCAGGTATATGAAAAATCTAGCTAATTTTTTTTTATTTTTAAGATATTGCTTGAATACAGTCAAAATCTGTTATAACAACATCCAAGGGACCACTCATATTTGGTTGTAAAAACCGATAGTCGTAATAACCGGTGATGTTTTCAAGGTACAAAGTATTTTGTACCTATGATTTTGGTCTATATAACCGGTATGTTGTTCTAAATGATGTTGTTGTAAACGGTTTTGACTGTATTTAATTTCGTTATTTTAAAAGTCGCTAGTTTTTATTGTTGATAAATGTTAAAAAAGTTACCAAACACGTTAAAAATCTCCAAGATCTTTCAACGTGTGGCTAAAACGGCAACACTGCAGAGTTGGCAAGCTGACAAGGTCACGCATACGCATGCAACTTCATACGAATGCCCTGCTTATATCTGCCATAGTGATCGATTTTTTCTATGCCTAAGGCCTAACTCGTTATACGGCACATCGCTATAAGTGCGAAAGTGACAGATATAGTATTTGAAAGCCCGGTAAAAGCCGGTGCGTGTAAGCGAGATAGCAATATGTAGATCATTAGATGCTACAAATGCGAAACTCTGCGCGCGAACAATCGCGATGCGTAGTAGTTTAGCTGTACTCAGTAGATTGTGTTATTTTGATAAGAATTAAGCGCGCGAACTTTTAAATAGTTCGGGTTTGACATTGATTCTCTATCGAGCATTTTTTAGTAAGGCATGCCGGGCTTTTGGGCTTATATGAAGGTACCGCCACTGTCTATAAGTATATTTCTATATTTGGTTGACTCATTTTTCTATCAAGCTTATTTAAGAAAGATTATACTCTACCTGGACCTAACAAAAAGTATCTACTAGGTAGACATGAGTAGGAATGCCTTGAAGAGACGGACTTAAAAGATACACAGATGTTGGTCCGAACGCCTTCTGTCTTTTCTATCAAGCAACGTGGGGAAGAGGCGTCAGTTTAGCTAAATGAGAACATCTGCTAGATTGCGTTTGTTTTTTTATTTATGTAATTGAGTTTTGAATGCCCAATAACTATTACAATATAAGAAATATTGTAGTAGTTATCCGGATAATTTGACGAAATTGGTTTTTAAATAAACCTAAACGCAATAGTAATAGTCCTCCTAACCGATGCAAGCAAGCTCCGCCCCCATGCACCCCGGTTAGGCCATTGTATGCTAAACCCTAACGCAGCAGTAATAAAGTTGAATATCGCGTGCGCTCTTTCACCATATTCGGGTTTGAAACTGCCGTTGTGTGCTAAACGCTAACACAGCAGTAATAAAGTTGAATATCGCATGCGCTCTTTTACCATGTTCGGGTTCGAAACTAAATGTCGTAAGTCTTGTCTCAATTCTTATTTCGTTTATAAATAACTAGCTTGTGCCAGCGGCTTCGCCCGCGTGGGAAGTTTTTCCCGTGTAAATCCCGATCCCGTGGGAATTTCGCAAAATCCTTTCTTAGCGGATGCCTACGTCATAACATCTATCTGCATGCCAAATTTCAGCCCGATCCGTCCAGTAGTTTGGGCCGCACGTTGATAGATAACTATGTCAGTCAGTCAGTCAGTCAGTCACCTTTGAGTTATATATACGTATTTAGAAGTAATAATTGATCTAAAGAAAAAATGTCCTATATTTAGATAATACACTATATTTTCTTACTGTCAATACTAATTTTAGACATAAAAGCCGAGTAATCTTGATTAAATTTTAAATAACCTTAAAAAAAAACATGATAATCGATTAAAAATGCATTGAGCGAAAATGTTCCAATTACGTAACTAGTCTAGACATGTAAAGAAAAAGATCCAATAAATCATATACTAAAGTTCCATTTTGATTGTATGCGTGATTGTTTCAGAATATTAATGCAAAGTTACATACAATTTAGGGAGCCTCCTTTTAACGTGTTTTCCAAGACACGGGGGTCATTACACTACCAACTTCCAAACACCAGGCTACTACAGAGAAAAATCTTGGAGGAAAACCCAATAGCACTTTTTACCCAAACCGGGAATAAAGCCCGAGACCTCTTGGTCAGCAATCGCGCTTGCGATCACAAGGCCACCGACGCAGTTAAAACTTAAACGTAGGCTTATAACGAAAACAGTATACAATTCAAATAAACGATTAAAGCAACGAACTTAAACAGCTTAATCAACATTTAGTATTCCCTCTGCTGAAACAAATAAATAGCCACAGAAAATAGAGAGCAGTGACGTCCTAATGCCATCACGATTACGCTGTTAAAAAGAGATAGTGCTATGCGTTTTGTATAACACCTTGCTCTTACATCAAAATCATGATGGTTTTAAGAAGTAAAATTATAGGGTCCTAAGACTACTGCTCAGCTAAAAACATGTTACTTACTGTCGCTTTTCAATAAATAGTATTCAACTCTACTTTAGTGTAATTGCGCGGATTGCGGAAATATTCTGGAGAGATATCGTGGCCGAAACACGCAAGGGCAACCTAAGGAACTGGGTGGGTTTTTAGTCAGTAGGAGTCTGACACACCCTGCATGACATAATATAAATACCAGACCTATATAAAACTTCCCGAGCAGGAAATCAATACAAAATATTTACTACTTACATCATTCTATAGCCTGCAGAAACTCCCAAACAATAGTATTCGGTGAAACCCTTAAAGGAAAGCGGAAAAAGCAGTCATCAACATCCTTATTTTTAATGAATATTTTATTCCTTTCCCTATAACGTAATTCTATCTGAAAAACCCGGGAAGAAACGAGCCTTTCTGTTGACCACTGAACAAGCAGGAAAGTGGTAAAACCTTGAAGTGTTGATAACCTAATAGCTAAAGACTTGATTTTTTTAATTATTTTTTTTATTACTGATGGCCCCACTCTTGGCTTCGATCCCGCCTGATGGTAAGCGATAGATGAGGTCTAGGATGGGACGAGCGAGCCCAGAAGATGCCTATTTACTCGTGCTTTAAAGGCTGTAAGGTCATAAGTGGCAGGGAACACAGAAGCCGGCAGAGAATTCCACAACTTGTTATTGGTCGCAAGTTAGAACCTCACCCATTACACTATTGCTATATAGCTATATTATATATATAGTTATATATATGTATACTTATATTTATATAGCTTAGTTGGAGGGGTTAGCAAGATTGCTAGTAATTTTTGATTTTTATTCATAGGCTCACGTTTGACCACCATTTCACCCGATAAGTGATGATGTGGTCGAAGATGAAGCCCGCTTACTAGAAGTGACCTATTCACTCTTCACTCAGTCATTATAACCGCATTGCTAGTTCTTTTTGAAAAAAAAAATGACAACTAATAATCACCAATGCGTCATGTACAGGTGATTGGCCTTCGGAAGCCGGGTCGACGTTCGAATTCGGCCTTTGGTTTGCATAACATCGATTTGACTGTATAAAAAAAACTGGTCTAAGTTTAGTGACTTCAGGAGCGTGGTTACATCACAGCGACCACGTGGTTACTACCGTAGGTTATACAGCTAAAAACTAACATTATATCTATCGATAAAGCCCGGGTTGCGGAAATATTCTAACGAGGTACCTACCCCGGAACGTATTGGTAGCAAAGTGAACAGGGTGGATTTTAAGTACGTAGAAGTCTGACACTCCCTTCTCCCTTCCACCGAGAGTGGGAGGAATCATCTTATTATATTCCCACCGAAAACAAATCTGTCGATTAAGTTGATCTATAGCTGTATGACCAAACGCAGTCAGACAAAAGCAAAGTCAGTTCCAATGAACTCAACTCGAATTAGCCACCATGAGAACGGAGATCAAAGAATATAAAATCATTATCTTCTGTTTAGCTTTTTTGGGGTCGACTTCCAGACTTCCAGTCTTAAATGTTACTCAGCTGCATCTTTTCAGACTGGAAGTATAGATAGATATATAGAATATACTTTATTGTACACCAATAATTTAATAACAATATTGTAAAAAAATTTGGTTACAATGGCGGTATGGGATCGCTGAGAGCGATAACTTCCAGACAACCTTTGAAAGGACTTTACGAGCTATAATTAAAATGGGGAGAGCTATATTAGTGTACTGAACTTACCTGGACTGACTGTCTATACAACCTCCACAATTCAATTACTTGAGAACACGGTACCTCTTGGCCAGACTTCTACAGATTTTCTGGCTTCTGACTCAAATAAAAACTGCCAAAGATGTAAAAATAACAATGTAAAATTACAATGTATAAATGAGACCAAACTGCGTCAAGTTAAAATAAAATAAAATCTTCCTGCATCTTCGCCTACTTTTTTGATTTTAAGTTTTCCTTATAATCGTTAACTTCTTCCCTAAGTAGAGGGTAATGTTTGAAGTGTAGGTGTTAAGTGGGTTTTACCGTGGTACAAATTAAAGTATGAAGTGAAGAGGACATTGGTTAAAGGATAAAATACAGGTGCATAATAATTATTGCATCATTTTCTAAAGTAATAAGCGAACTTATTGCGTCATCCAGACTTGTATGACTGGTAAGATGATATCGTTTTCTTAAAAACAAAAGACGGTGCAGCAATGGTTTTAAGAACCTATGTAAATAAGATTGTGTGTGGCATACAACGGAGTAAATTGCAAGAGTTTAAGAGTTTGGTCAGCCATTCTCTTTTTAGAAAAATCTGGCTCTTCTAGAAGAAAGTGAAGTACGAATCATAAGCCATTGGTTGTTTTTCAACCGACGACAAAAAAGGAGGAGGTTATCAATTCGACGCGTATATACACTACTAATTTGTAATTAGTACAAAAAAAAATGGGGCTCTATCCGTACCCTTTACTGATCATATTTATGTAGTCAAAAGTAAAAAAAACGAAACCCCAAAATTGTCTACGAAAATTTGTCATAACTGGTAAACTCATAATTGAATTGATCATTCATAACAATTGCTACTAGAAAATATTACGCGCAGTGCTAGTCCAGTTAGATCGTCATTCATAAATCCCGGCAAACTCGCGTCTAAGCTCAAGCCACGCCCCCTCTGGCCAGCGGTCCTTTTTACAACGAGTGAACGAACAAACAGTGCCAATTTGTTAGCGGAAGTGTGCGCGTGCTTTTTAAACATAAGTTGTTACGTTTTTACTGTCGCGATGGCTTACCAGTTTTCATCTCGGGAGTACGTGGCTATGTTGCGTGTGTACTTTTGGTCTGGTGGCCGCTGTTCGTATGTACAGGGAAGAGTACCCAAATGCTCGCTAGCCAAAGGTTCGGACTGTGGTAAATGTTTACCAACGTTTACTCGACCATTGATCATTCCGCGCAACGGCCCATCGCCAAGGACATGGAAGACCGGCCCAAAACCTTTACGACGATGTAGTGGACTACTTTGAAGATCCCCGGCGAAGTACGAATAACGCAGCTCGTCATTTTAATATCAGCCAGTACTGTGCATAGACGATCATTAGTTCGTCTGGATTTCACCCATACCACTAAAGAAAGGGTCAAGAATTGACTACTGTGGATAATGAACCAAGGATGGAGTTCTGCAGGTGGATACTGAACAACACAAGCAAATGGCCCAATTAAAGTATGTAGGTAAAGTTTGAATTTAATAAGTGCCTATTATTTTTCGTGAACCTTTTATTTTACTTTTTTTTAATTCGTAAAGCTTAAAGATGCGTCTAAGCTACCTACAATTACGATAACAGCTGTTGGAGGCGGGGCAAGTTTGAGCGAGACCGCGTGACCGCGACATCACGATTAATGAATACATGAATGGCCTGTACAATATGTCCGTAAATTGAGTGACATTTTGGGATATAAACAAACGCTAATAACTTTGCTATTTATCAATATTATATAGTGAGACTTTACATATATAATAACAAGACCTTTTCTAATAAGCCCTTTAAGTATTTGTACTAATTAAAAATTAGTAGTGTATATATTTTAATGTATGACCTTTTACTCGAAGACGGCTGAACCAATTTAGAAAATTCCTTTTTTTGTTTTTTGAAAGGGTATACTTCGAAATTGGTCCCATTGTCACCAAGTCAGGATCTGATGATGGGATCCTGGAGAAATTGAGGGAACTCTTCAAATATTATAGGCACGCCTATGGCGTTTTGGGTATTTCTTATAGTATCTTGCGCAGTTGCTCTCAAAAAGTGCCATTTGGGGAAGTGGAACTGATGATGAAGACCACAGATGGCCGCTGAAACTACTCAATAATAAGTATTTCATGGATTGCGATTCGATTACTTGAATATGGATGTTAAGCACTTTATTCTCGTCACAATGCATATGGTGATGTAGAGCTGATGGTGAAGTACCAGGAGAACTCCTCAACAATTAACGGCCCAGCATTGGGTAAAGCAATATTTTGTAAAAGGTTATAAGTAGTTGACATTTAGGCTCTTGTAACTAGGTAAATTAAAAATCGATAAACTAAAAAGAGTGAAATAAAAAGTAGTGTTTTTGTGAGTCGGTTTAATTTTTTGGTAAAAAGTTTTTTAGATGGTCAAACTGCCTACACATTTTCCGAATATATTGGAAGCGGCTTACAATCCAACCGGATAAATATAATATAAAGTAAATATGCACCTATATTATAGACTAGCGGTTGCCCGGGGCTTCGGTACCGTGGACTTTATCATGATAAAAACATAGCTCTCCTTTTTTTGCAGTCGGTTAAAATGATTTAAAAAAAAAAAAGTTACTAGCAATGTGGGTAGAATTCACATTACTAGCAATCCTGTTAACCCCTCCAACTAAGCTAAAATTCATCCAAACCCCTCCAGTACTTTTGATGATTAGCGCGTTAAAACAAGCAAACAATTTTTCCGCTTTATAGTATACATGCTTTGCATGCAGTTCTTTAAAAAAAATAACCTTATTTTAGTTGCAATAAAATTTGGGTTGGTTCTCTCTGGCCAGTCCTTCATATTCAAACTATGGTCAGCATCAGGGTTGTGTTGTATAAGGATTATTAATTTGATTGGAGCCGAGTTGGATAATACGAGGAGGTATTTAGGGGAAAGACTCCTAGCATCATCTAACAAGTCTTTTCCATGCCTTGCCTAGCTTCCAGTCTAAAGCAATGCTACTAGTATTTTGCTTGGAGTGACTGCCCATTTGATTTCCACAATATAAGATAAGATAAGATAAGATGTATTTATTTGACTCGTGATTACCATTGATTTATTGATGGATCTGCCCTGGATGGTCAATGTGGCGCTACTCCGCAATCCATAGCGCACTTGATCTGCTTTCGTGCGTGTCTTGCCCATTGCTCACTGAGAGTTGATGCGACGGGGCCAAACTCATTGCCCAGTTCTGGGCTGAGTCCATTTAGATTGTAACCGAAATGCCAAGAAGACAACAAAATAGCTGGGTACATTTTCCAGCTGAATATGCGTCACAACGGCCAAACATGTTCAAGCAGCAGACGTAGTCAACGCCTTAAAGTCCTTACTGAGGCAGGGAGAAGTCTTAATGTGTAAGTAGAAGTTCACCAATCCACGAGCCAACCTTGGTAAGTATGGCTTAACCATGAATGTCATCCCGCACGGCAGTTATTATCAATAACGTTTTACTCTGTTATTACTATTAGGCATAAAAATCAATCAAAAGTAATACTTTTATTAATAAAAGATTGCACAAAAACGTACAAAATTGACAATTCAATGTTGTAAATCAAATCACACACCAAAAATAGAAATTCATTTTACTTACCATAAATTACGTTACTTGAAATTCATTACAAAAGAAAAACGACATGAAAATTAATTCATTGTCCAACATTAGCATAGCCATAGGCTATCATGGCCGCAAGGGTCAATGTCCGCATGACGTAAGGACGCACGTTCCGATGTATTCTGTAATGCTTTCACACTTTCTATCAAAACCGTAAGGCACTACGTCATACTGAAGATATTACCGTTCCGATTTGAATATGAGTCACCCTTAGTAGCTAATTTGAGTCAATTTGGGTTTGGTTTTTGGTGTGATTCATGTAAGTTGGAAAACATCCTCATCCACTCTTTAACTGCAACCATTACAGTAAGAGTAGTGATGAATGATATTTATTTTGCAAATTGGTTATGATATAATTTTTATGTTTTACAGGTATTTTTTTTTTCGTAAGATAAATGTAGATGAGGCCGATATTTCCTAACTTACAACCCCGAGAATAAACACCGAAACAAACTCAGATGTCATAAATGCATGTGTTATTCATCTACCAGGTAAGTGTAAACAAGTTCCGAATGCCATCAATATCATAAACTGTTAAAATTTGAACCTTGGAACATTTACAAGACACGCATCAAAGACTCATATCGTATTCATGAATAATATCTTTTCACATAGGACAACTCTGAGTCACTGGGTCTCAGGAATGGATGCTACCAGAATGCTTTGTCTGTGTTACCTGATAGCTATCACTTCATCATCATCATTCACAGCCTGAATTCAACCACTGCTGGGTATAGACTTCCCTTCGTTTGTGCCAAGCTCCACGTTCCTGTGCCAGTCTCGTCTAGGGTATACCCGCGTCGGGCACGCCGCAATTGCGGCGGTAAGACCCCTCTTTGAGGAGTGGCTAGATCGGCGTCACGGCGTCCTGACCTACCGCATGACGCAGGTCCTCACCGGACACGGAAGTTTCGGGAGGTACCTGTGTCTGATGGGTAAGGAAGAGACGCCTGGCTGTCACCACTGCGAGGGTCGCCCTGAGGACACAGTCGAGCACACGGTGCAGGACTGCCCAGCTTGGGCAGAGCACCGACGTGTCCTCACGGCGACAATAGGCGGAGACCTCTCGCGCCCGGCCTTGGTCGAAGCCATGCTGCGGGGCGAGAGGGAGTGGGAAGCGGTTGCCTCCTTCTGCGAAGCAGTCATGCTTCCGAAGGAGGAGGCGGGCCGCGTGAGGGAGAGGATGGCGTCCTCCCTCCAGCCCAGCCGCAGTGGTAGACGCCCACGGCGTCGGACGTCGGCCGACGATCTCCGGCCACCGTAGGCGCGGGCATGCGGACAGCGAGTAAAGGGCAACTCGCTGTCCGACCATGGACCATGCCCGGGTCGACGGCGCGTCGTGTTCCACGCGCGCCTCAAAGAGCGTCAGCAACATGACGAGGCCCCCTCTGCAGAGGGCCGAAGCCCGCCGGGGTCGTGGGACTCATCCCGTTACCGTGGCCCCGGTATGTAAAGGGTTATTGAAGGAACACCGTGGATTTTAGTCAGTAAAAGTCTGACAGTCCCTCCCACCCTGCCCGGAGTGGGAGGACTTATTTGATAATTTTACCACGCTAAAAAAAAAAAAAAAAAAAAAAAGGGTATACCCGCGTTAGCAACAATGTTGTCTGCCCATCTCGCTACCGAACGACTAACATTCCTCTTTTCAGCTATCATCTAGGGGTCTATAAGTCAAGAGTGAATATGTTACTTCTAGGTAAGCATGCCTTATCTTCGACCACATCGTGGCTTTCTATTAGGCGATATTAGTGTTCACACGTGAGCCGATTAGATTGTCAGATAAATTGTCAATAACGTAATTTAATTTATTTTATTACTATTGTATGCCCTAAAGGCGGGAATTAGCTGATCTATACTCGATATGTAAGACCTGTATCATGAACTACCTATGATTGTTTGACTGAAATAGCTATTAGATAGATATTTGCTGACATAAAACAATCGAAAGCTATCCTCCATTTTGATCGTCGAACTTAGCAGTGCGAAAAACATTAAACCAAGCTTCTATAACAACGCTTTGAGCCACTAAATATTGAACAAACTAAAAAATATGACCATGACATTGGAGACAAATTCAATCACTACTAAAAATTACGCAACAAATCACAAGGCGAATCCGCCAATTAAAATTACCTAAACAAAGATTAAAAGATAAAATTAAAACATAGCAACGTGCAATATGATAAAAGTATGCATTGGATCATCGCGAGCTGCGCGGGCGACGACCCGGTGACGTAGAGTTTATGCAACAAGCCTTGAAAGCCAGCTTTACGTATGCTTGGAGATACAAGGGTACGCAAGAGGGGGAAGTTGAGCATTTGTAGTGAATTTCGGAATTGTTTGTGTTTTTTTTTTGCGGGAGGAAACTCTTCAAATGTCTCCTCTGGGCGGACTGGGAGGGAGTGTCAGACTTCTACTAACCCTGTTCCTATGCAGTGGCCATAGAGTTCCGGAGCAGCGGTATGTCGTTAGAACGTTTCCGCAACCCTGGTCGGCCAAGTAGCTGTGTCTGTCATTTTAACGCTCTGTATCAAGTTAGCTAATCGAATAAAAAAAATTACTTAATTTCTTTTCGTTTAGTAAAATGCTGATATTGTTTTTGTCATTGTGGTCTTTTTAACCCAAAGGTGGACTGGTAGAGAATGCCAGTTGCATTAACCCATTACTTCCCAAGCATCGAAAAAATTGAAATTTTTCGATCAAATCTTTAAATTAAGTTTTTAATACGTTAAGAAAAAATAATATGACTTTTTTTTTTTAAAAGTTCGAACACGATTTCGTGGCAATTTGTATAGACATGATCCCGGTGTCATATTTATAGTACGGCTTATTTTGAACGTATCTCATAAATTCCCAAATTCTATTTTGTTTTTGTTTTTATTTATTATATATCTGGTAAAGGTTTTAGAATCAGTTTTATGTACTTTGAAGTTGCTATTTTTTTTGCTTTTACGGTATATTGAATCAGAACATAATGCTCTTCTTGATGCATCAAAAATTATCAATTTGATAAAATTATATTAAAATTACGGAAATATTTTAACAGCGAAAAAAGACATTTAATTAGAAAAATAGTGTAAAAACACGAATTTCATCAGAAAACATTAAAATAAAAGACCTAACATTAAAAAAAATGTTGAATATAGGGTCTTAAAAATAGGACAGTGGGGAGGAATGGGTTAAGTCCGCCCATGTATCATTTACATTCATTTATATGATTTCTCCGGGCCTCAAAAATCATATTAGGCTCCTTGGCTTTGGCAGTCGAAGATAAACAATGGAAAAGCAGGAAATCTGACACAAATAACACAATTCAATAACAGGTATTATGTTACCCGATTACTGGGTTTTCGCAAGCAGATAATCAGTTTCTTTATGTAAAATGCCGATTCTTACAACGGGATCGCGAAAGTTTCTCGCGTAACGCGAACGAAGTCGCGCGCGTTACTTGTATTTATTGCCTCTCAAATCCCACCACATCAGATGACAAAAACAATGACGAACACACTCGGATATCACAATATTCTTAGTCGTAACAGCATTTCTCGACTATTACGTGTCTCTAATAATAATATTATTTACGTAACCCTGTTCGAGCCTTGAACTCGGATCATTTGCAACGGTAGTGCCGCATCTCGCCTCTAACAATAGAGGATAAGCTGAATGTAAGGTTTCTAATGCTGTACGAACTACATGATGGATTTTTGAACATGATAATGTTAGGTGATACCAGAGGCTCTTGATAAAGCGAAGACTTGTGAAAAGAGAGAACTGTGTCTCAGCAGTGTCTTTGTCATGATCTGAATGTGACTTATGCTTATGGATTATGGTTATGGGTATCGAAATACATATTAGGCCCTTTGGGTCCCAATTCGCATCAAGTTTTTCGCGAAGTCGGAACATAATTTGTCCGCTTATCATGAGACAAGGGGCCTGGTGTTTCTTCCGTCAAAGAATCAGTATTGACATTAAATTTAGCAATGTAGCCATTGTTCTAGGCACATTTGTAACAGATCTAGCTTATGAGTAATCCAATGTCAAATTTCTAGAATTTCACAAACAATAGTGCTATCATCTGCAAATAAACACATTTGATGACTGGTTACATTGGGGAAGTCGTTTATATAGCAGATGAAAAGTAATGGACCTAACACAGACCCCTGTGGAACACCATACGAAATTGTTCGCGTACCTACTTGAGGAGTATATCACTTGAAGTGTATATTTTTCAAATGATCGACTTTGATAAAAATGGTTCCGGGAACCTCAATATCATTTTTAAAGACCCTACGTACAGGTTTGATTAATTATTTTCTTTAGTTATTTTTATTTAATTGATTATTTTTTTGTATAATAATCGTTAAGCGGTTCAGAGAATACATCTTACTTACTAAGTGAGTAACTTTCAACTGAATAGTCCTAATAGTTTCGGAATAAAATGACAACGGGCCTTGAACTCTTATTAGTTCCGTTTATTCCATTCGGCTACGAAACCTTAAAAGGGTAATTTATTAAAGAACCTTTTCTAAAGCGACTGAAAATTAACGTCTCATCTTTCCGAGATTTCCACAGTAGCTTAGTCACAAGCAGCTACTAGTAACGAAATAAAAACATAAGGTACCTAATAAAATTACCGAAAAACCTTGACCACCAAAAACCCCAAAGCCACTTTACCGCGTAAAACATCGCCACTTCCCACCGCAACTTCCACTTCCCGCTCGCGCAGTTTCGCGCAGTTCCGCACAGGTTCAAGGCCCATGTTACGCAAACTTCCTGACGACTGCGCCTGCGCATTTCACCTTACATCACGCGAGTAATAGTAATTGCAACAATTTATATATGTATGTACATATAATGGCTGCACTTTCTTCGCTTCCGAAGTTACGTTCTGATATAATTGGACAGGAATTGGATGTTTCTTTACAACGTTTGTGCTGGTAGGTAGGAAGGGACGCTGTGTTTGGTCATTTAGGTTTGTAATTTAATGATTATTGTCAATGGATTCAGATAATAATTACTCTAGAAAGTTACTGTTTTCTTTTTTTATCTCGTGCAAGAAGTTTTCTCCTCTCCTGGCGGAAATATCCTGGTCTCTCTATCCGTATACAATGACCCCGCCCTGCCGGCAGGAACCTTCATCTCGAAGATAGTGGTAGGGTCCATCATAATTCAAGAGGGGCGTAGTATATGCATACTACACGTCTATAATGGGTTCTGGACCCTTTTAAGGGAACTAAAAGAGGGCGTTACCCGTCTTTTTCTGGCGACGGTAACACCCCTTCTATGACGCGCCAGTTAACGACACGTGACAACAGAGCAGGGCTGGCGAACGATATGTCCACCACTGACTCACCCTGCATATGTACGCACGTGGGGATAGAATCCTAATTAAGGACGACAAGGCCCGACTCCAGAGCCCAGTCCTTCAGCATCCTGCCCCGTGTGTCCATATACCGGGAACCCCAAATCACATTCTTGGCATTGACGTTCCCGAGGACGAGCACGGGAAGGGAGCGGAACCCGAGTACAACGAATGGACAAAAACTCTGGACTTTTGACATTAGTTGCCGATATTACATTGCTTAAGGTCCGATTAATTTAAGAAAATTCACGATGACCTCTACTTTGAAAACGTTACTCATGATGTAGCCCAATGCCTAAGGTGTTGGACTTGTGATCAGGAGGTGGCGGGTTCTAAACCCCGCCCATTATACTGTTGCCGTGAACTCACTCCAGACACAAGCATATTTAGCTTAGTTGGCGTGGTTAACAAGATGGCTAGTAATGTGAGTTCTACCCTCATTCCCGATTCGATTTTTTAAAAGAAAAAAAAAATCTTATGACCTGACTTATGTTTGGAATATGTGCGTTTTAACAGGTGCTTAGACCGCATTGCGTAGTACAAAGGTCATTTTGCCATTACAAGTACCTATTGCGTGGTTAACGTTGTCGAACAGGTTTGGTTTAGAGTTCCTTTTGAATGTGAAAGGATATGATTTTGGCTATCAGATTATTATTGTATGTCATTAAAGAAAACCCTCAATAAAGGATATTTTAAAAAAGACAAGCGGTCGATGTACCCTATTATACAATCTAATAGAAAGGGTGCGATATTGAAGGCAATCCCAACATCCAAAATAAATTAGGTACAAAAAGTATTTCAAAGTTTTCCGCAAAAAAAAAAATGTTACAAATTATTACACAAAACGAAGAGATTTTAAGCGAACTTTGTCACGTTTTTAAGTGGTTTTAGAGATCACGAGTACTTTGAAACATAATGTCTGACTTTTACGGCTGCCAATGACGTCATTACGGGTTACTATTGCGTCATGGCCAGTGGGATGACGTCACTTTGGTACGACTTAGCATGTTTTAGCAGTCCAACCCCTTTTTTCTTAGAATGTGATACAATAATAGGTAACTGTTGCGTAATAGTAATTAAATGGTTTCTTTGAAATTGTATAGGTTGGGGGTTGTGTAAAAGAACGATGGCATTTTCAAGTTGTCGGTTATGTATGACTGATTTAACGGCTTTCTTGATCTCGTGGTAGTGTAAGCGTGACTACCAAGCGTGCGATACTGAGTTCGAATCCTATTTTGGGGATCCTAGGTTATGGTGTACAATAAAGAGTATTACTATCTATCTATCTACATGGAGGGACTGCCTATCTGAACTCCACAACTGGGTTTCCAATTCACATTTTGCTTGCCCCGAGAATTGAACCCAAGACCTAATGCTTAGCATTCGCTTGCAATGCAACTACTCGACCAATGAATCGGTTGTTTAGGTAATAGGACATTGTTCACCGAGAGGAGAAAGTGACCGATTACCGTCGAGGGTGTCGTTTGAAGCCCGAGCCGTAGGCGAGGGCTTTAAAACACCCGAGATCGGGAATCGCACTTTCTCTCGAGTGATACATAGTGCTTTATACTACACCTACGAGAAAAATAAAAAACGAAATCTTTACTAATTGAAATTTATATTGAAATTGTTGCAGTTAGTGAAGCTTAATGTAACACTGTTTTCACAAATGGCGCCAATGGCGTCTGCAATTTTCACATGTTCTTTTTTCAAATAGTTTATCCTGCCGCCGCAGGGTCGCACTGCCAGCCCGACACCATCCAACACACAGCTAGTGGCCAGTGTCATTTTGCGAACTTGGAGATAAAAACTCACTGTAAAAACTTTTTGGCTTTTGATATTTAGGTTACCGGCGCATAGTCTTACCCAAAATTAAAAAAGAAAAACCACGTAAGAAATGGATTTTCATACACTTTTCTCTCCCGCTCAGATGCGTTTTCTCCCCGCATATTTGTTCGATATGCAATGACGTACTTTCTACCGTAAATTTGATAAAGTATCAAGGTACTTTCCAAGCAGGTGTAGTATAAAATATATTAAAGCTAAAATGTAGTGTATTGTGGGTGGGCAAGCCATAACTACCCCAACGCGTCAATCATTAACAATGGCCATTGTATTATGATATTATTCAATAGTTATCCTGAGTATTGTTTGTGTACTTTTATGCTTACAAAATAGTGAAAGAAAAACCTCTAGATGACGTTCTAGGAAAAATCACATTAGTAATTACGGAAAAATGCGGATTTTCAAATGACATTATTAAAACTTACAATAATACTAGCTCTTTGTTACGGCTTCGCTCGCGTTTAAGGTTCTGCATCAGATGTTCCAGTTTCCAATATATGGCGCTTCTTGTCAAGTGTTCACTAATTCTATGTACTTATAACCCACCAATTGTTTTATGATTTTTCTTATTAACCGACTTCAAAAAAAGGAGGTTCTCAATTCGTCTTGAACTTTTTTTTTTTTATAAATGTTACCTCATAACTCGGACGGCTGGACCGATTTGAAAAATTCTTTTTGCGTTTGAATGGGTATACTTTTTAGTTGGTTCCATTGTTGCGAAATCAGGATCCGATGATGGGATCCTGGAGAAATCGAGGGAACTCTTCAAATATTATAGGCACACCTATAGCGTTTTGGGTATTTCTTATAGTACCTTGAGCAGTTGCTTCCGAAAAGTACCATTTGGGGAAGTTGAACTGATGATGAAGACCACAGATGGCCACTGAAATTCCTCAATAATAAGTATTTCGTAGATTGTGATTCGATTACTTGAGTACGGATGTTAAACACTTTATGCTCGTCACTATACATAATTATGGTGATGTAGAGCTGATGGTCAAGTACCAGGAGAACTCCTCAAAAATTAACGGCTATGCATCGGGAAAAGTAATATTTTGTAAAAGGTGATAAGTTGTTGACATTATGGCTTTTGTAACTAGATAAATTACAAACCGACCCACTAAAAAGCGAGGAATTTTTATTTTTTTTGCACAAAGTACAACCGACTTCCATATCAAAACACTACAAAGCCAAAAATAACTTTAATTTTGGAAGGCGGTGTGAAAAAAAAAGAAAATCCAAAACCAATAACAATGACTTCCCAAATTAAAGTTATTTTTGGCTTTGTAGTGTTTTGATATGGAAGTCGGTTCTATTTTTTGCAATTTTTTTTTTTTATTATTGAAGGTTTTTTGCAAATATTCTGTTGAATTAGTTAAGTTTAGACTACTAATACTACGCTCATTAGCAACCTTACTGTTAGTTTAGATTTAAGTTTCTCATGTAAGTGAATATACCATTGTAATTCTTATGAGAAATAAACATCTTTAACCGTAATGTCAATTATATATTATATGTGGCCTAGACTGAATAGCTATATAACAAAAAAGTGCCATTGAAATCCATGTAGTAGGAAGGTGTCATTAGATGATTATCCCATCAGAAAAAAAGGGTTGCTGGACGTTGAATTCAGTTTGAAATAAGCAGAACCTTAGCTTTTTTTTCTATGTTTAAGTGTCATGTGTATATAACATTCGCACTGCTTAGACATCCTCCTCAACACGTCGAGCTGCATTAACTAGGCGTTCTTGTGGTGGTCGCCATTGTTTTTACAGGCCCTCAGAAGTTGCTATCATTGGAAAAAGCGTGGGACAGCCTTCCCCCAAAAAATAAAAGATACAATTGACCAGTATCCGAACGATGTTAAATATGGATGTCAAGTTACTCCAATTCCCTCTTAATTTAAATACTTCTAGGTTCTAGCTATAAGAAAACACAGACTCCGGCAGGGAATTCCACTTACTCCTCAGCTGTACACACAAGGAAAATATTCTTAAAACGTTCTGTGCGTATGAATGGGATGTCCTCCAAGAACCGCTGGCATATTACGTCCTACCGTCTTGTAGTTCATTGACGGAACGTGCTTTGCAAAATAAAGTTGTTGAATTCGATAGAAATCTGAAACAGCTTTGGAACTTTGACCTGACGTAATATACTCATACTTAGGGCCACTTGCAGCAAAATTTCTAAAATCTCGATTTTATTAACGCTAGATTTAACTCTTGACGTTAAATCAGATTTAGACCTAAATCGAGTTTTTGTTAAAGTAAATCTCGATTTAAAGTGTTGCTGCAAGTGGCCCTTACTAACGTATCTATCAGCGGTTTAGCCAGTGTGTTGACCAACCCTGTGTTGATGTTTCTTAAACTGTTAGGGAAATATAGAACATAAAAGAAAATGTTAAAATCGCCACCTATAAAGGAAATAAACAAACCAACATACTACAAACATACAAAATCAATTATAACTACAAACAAAACGATCATTTTCACGCGCAGTGCGCAAGCGCATACATGCGCGCGCACGTCAATCCACTTCCAGATGTTACGCAACAGGAAAGCGGGAGGGTGTGACCGGAAAGTGAAAGCGGGTTCGTTGACCCGCCTGTACCGAATGTCAATGCGAAGTTGAAGGGGGAAAGAGGGGGGAATTGGGTTACGTTACGAGTTTCTTATTTTCCTATCATTGATGGCGACGATGGGCGTGTGCAGTGGATTTAAGGTCTATTAGATAAAAAAAATATTTAATGTGTATTATTATATTCTATTAATGAATATTCTATTTATTAACCGACTTCAAAAAAAGGAGGAGAACAAAAATAACTTTAATTTCGGAAGGCGGTGTCAAAAAAAAAAGAAAATACAAAACCAATAACACCGACTACCAAAATTAAAGTTATTTTGACTTTGTAGTGTTTTGATATGGAAGTCGGTTTTATTTTTTGCTAAAAAGTTTGTTTGCAGTTAGAACGTTATTGGTGAGAGGGCTAGGCTGTCAGACAAGGAGTTTTTATTTTGTGCGAATTTTGAACGCGTATTTGAAAGATAATACAAATTTACCTACATTTATCAATATACTTTAGCTCTACTGTTATTCTATGAATCTACACTGGCTTACAATAAATATATGAAAGCCTGTCTAAATAAAAACATTTGCCTAATTGATTCACAAATCAATATTTTAAACTATAGTTCATTTCTACATATGAATAAGTCAGAAAGTTTTATTGTTCTTTCGTTGATTGCCTTTGATTCTTTTCTTTTTCGGGGCTTGAAACAAAAGAAACTAGATCTGGAACGCAGAATTTAATGGATGACTATTTAAAAACAGATTTTTCTAATAATGAGGGATTTTGTTGACTACATCATCAGGTAAGATGGTGGTCAAAAGCGAACCTATTTTCAATTAAAAAAAACATCGTTGGTCTAGTAGTTGCAAGCGTGAGTGCTGAGCACGGGATTTCGGGGTGGATGACCGGGTCGGGCGAAAAATGCTATTGGGTTTTTCTGTCAGGAATTTGTCAGTAGTAGACCGGAGTTTGGAAGTTGGCGGTGACGTACCCCCGTGCCTCGGAAAGCACGTTAAACCGTTGGTCCGGCTGTCATTTCAACATCTTTGACAGTCGTTACGGGTAGTCAGAAGCCAGTAAATCTGACATTGGTCTAGCCAAGGGGATCGTGTTACCCAGTTACTGGGTTTTGGAGGCTAGATAGGCAGTCGCTCCATGTAAAACACTTATACTCAGCTGCTTCCGGTTAGACTGGAAACCGACCCCATAATGGTTGAAAAAAAGGCTAAACAGATGATGCTGGGGGATTTTGATTATACCGGGTGCTTCAAAAAAATGTATACACACTTTGAACGTCCATAGAAAATTTATTTACCGTTCTACAAAGTTAAATTCCAGGAAATTAGAAAGCTGAAAGTCCAATATAAATGAAACATAAATAACAAATGTTAATACTGTTCAAATTGGTGACCCAGCATCAATACAATTCTGAGTACGAGTCACCACTGATTCTGTACATCGTATCAAAACGTCCAATGAGATTTCTCTACACACGGCTTGAATCTCATTCCAAAGAATGTCTAGGTTACGTGGTTTACGTTTGTACACCTCATTTTTTACTGTGCTGTAAGAAGAAATCCAGTGGTGTAAGGTCTGGAGAGCGTGCTGGAAACTGGATTTGCCCCCTGCGTCCTATCCACTGGCCCGGCAAATTTTGATCCAGGTAAGCTCGTACGTCCCTGTGATAGTGCGGCGGGCACCATCTTGTTGAAAATAAAACATTAGCCTTGTAGACCGGGAAAACTACGATAGTTTAAAGTGTGTATACATTTTTTTGAAGCACCCGGTATACGTATAGCATTACTATGATTTTTGTCTCTAAATAAAATTTTACCTGAAATTTTGTACTTTTAGCTTAATAAATTAATATCTATTAATTAGATCAAAAGCTCAACGTTATGACAAAACAGGAGCCAAACGAGTATAACATAGTTAGTTGCTGCTTCTTTAACTACGAGTTATTTATCTTTATTTGTTTACCTTGATACTTTTTCTGTAATATTGTGCATAATATCAAAAGAGCCTGTTGACTTAGTCATTTCTGTTCATTCTTATTTCTAAATGTACACACAAAACGGAACAATGTCAAAGCGAGCTTAACCCAAAATTGGATTTTCCAACAGCAAACTTCAAGACATATTTTTATAATTTTTGATTAGTGGTATTTTTAATATAAAATATAACTAACAAAGATCAAGAACCATTAGTGTGTTAGTTCTTCAGTTTTTCACACATACTATTTATAACAACACTATATTTTCCGAGCAGTAAAAAACCCACACAAAAAGAGCCCGAAATCATCTCGCTAGATCAGATATCGATTGGGACCTACCCACTTTTTCAGACAAAATGCCATTCTAACTAATCATAAGGGAAAAACGTGATTATGGCAAGCCATCAAGATAGGTTGATTGAAGATCATAATTTTATATGTAAACCGTTACTTGCCTGTCGGTTTTCTACAGATTGTGTTGTTGATCTTCGGGGAGTGTGCGCAGGAGCTCCATGACCTGATTCCTTCCTCTCCCTTTCACTACCTGTCTACCAGACGCACGGCTGGATACCACCCACACTTGGTTGATATACCGTCTTGTCGTACCAAGCGCTTCTCCTCCACATTTATTGTGCGTACTTCCAAGCTGTGGAATTCTCTGCCAGCTCTGTGTTCCCTGCCACTTATGACCTTTCAACCTTTAAAGCAAGAGTGAACAGGCATCTTCTGGGCTCGCTCGTTCCATCGTAGACCTCATCTATCACTTACCATCAGGCGAGGTCGAGGTCAAGGATGGGCTCTTTCTGAATAAAAGAAAACGGTTTTATTTAAATAAAGAGTTGATCTTTAAGGTTAAACAACGACTGTCGAGGTCTATCTGTGGATCGGTAAGCATTCTTCCGTACTCCAGAAAGTTCGCTAAGCCGTTGTTCTCGGCTGTCATTTGAACATCTTTGGCAGTCGTTACGGGTAGTCAGCAGACTGTAACTCTGACACTGGTCTTATCAAGGAGCATTGACATATATATTATAAGGACTGGGCGGACCGCATGTTATAATGACGCCTCGAACTTGGTCCCAAAGTGGTCTTACCTTTATCAAAGTGAACTAGAACGCGATCGGCTGTCTTCGAGAGGAGTCGTCAGTTTTACAAGCAAAAATACCAAATTGTGTCGTGAAGGGTTGCGTGAACTACGACATAAATCACAATAAAACAAAATATAATATTTTATATCACTGATAAGTTAAAAATATGTCATTAAATCAACTTCTAACATTATTTAAAACAATTTTCTTTCTTGTTTGTCTCAACCTTTAGCATAGACAACGCGAAGCCGCGTAAAAGTGCGACATAACTTTGCAGCGGCGCGCGTTGCAGCCGATGAAATAAAAAGATTTAATAATATTACTATAAGATTAAATTATGTACAAAATTAATTTTTATTCTTTATTAAAAGCAAATTAAAATGTATTTTTATGTACAACAAATATAATATTCAGAAACTAAAAGGATTTTTGTATTTCTTTGTACCTCGAAAAATACCGCACCCCGCTCTTACAAGGCTACGTCTAGGAGCAGACCACGCCGATTGACATCTTAGTTATAGTAGATGGCGCTAGTGTGTTTTGTAGGGCGACCGCGTCCGGCAAATGTTCTGACGACCGTATCTTTACTATTTAAATCAATGTCAAGGAGTTATTGTGTTACCCAGTTAATGGGTTGTAGAGATCAGATAGACAGTCGTTCCATGTAAAACACTTATACTCAACAGAATTCAGTTAGACTGAAAGCCAATCCTAACATACTTAGAAAAAGGCCAAGGAGACAATTATTTAAAAAAGTGTTCACTGCAAATCACAATCCGTCCAACCCCAACGACATTAAAATACACCAAAATATTTTCGTCCCAACTTGACATTGAAACCAAACCATCTCCGGTAGTTATAACTGCTAGATAAACGTTTCTAAACGAGGTGACCGCAATCTGTTGCCGGCGAAATGAGAAAGCGACCTCGAATGCATGTCTATGTTGCTTGCTGCATAACGGTACACTTTGGTATGGCCAGGGCTGCCTCTAAAGCAGAGTTGTGATCCGGGAGTCACAGAAAAATATATTTCTAACTCTTCTTCTTCTTAGCGTATCGATTCAATATCGAAAACTTAGTTACGCGAACTCCGCTTGCTGATGCAGACATAACGCTAAATTTACACCGCCGCTGCACCGCGGAATGGAATGGAAGCGACTTTTTGGAACGAAATTGTACAAAGCATAATGAACTTAGTCAATCGTATAACATAGGTATAAACTAAATAGGAGCCCAAAAAATGGTCGCGCGTCTTCCGGGGAATCTTCGCGCGTTCTCGAGAATTCCCCTAGCTACTGCCAGCGCCGTCTGTAAATCCGCGGGAAGTGGCGCGAACGGAGATTCGGCTGGGTCGGTCACAGCAGATCTAGACTTCATGGCGCAGTCGCGCGAATTCGCTGGAATGCACCAGAATACGAGTATTCGCGCAAATTCCCTGGAATGCTCTCGAACATTCCAGCGAATTTGCGCGCCTTCTCGCGTCATGAGGTGAAATTGACGCTTCCATTCCATTCCGCGGCGGTGTAAATTAAGCCTAAGGTCGTCAAGGGTGCAGGTGATAGGGCATGCAGAACAAGAAATAAGGTTGTCTGTGGGGTCACACTGCATATACATTTCAGATCTGAGCTATCTGAGAATCTGTAGAGATTATCTTTGCTACAGGCGACTTAGTTACGCAGTCTGTTGAGGACATTTCCAAGCCAGCCACGACCATAATTCTTCTCCAACCAGATTGGGATTGGATGAATCATTGGATAATTGTCCCCTAAAAGAAAACGTATTTAAAAGATCCTTAATTTTACAGTTCAGAGCACTTGACTAAAAGAGCACTACAGGGTTTGCATATGATTTGACTTGTACCTACGGATTGTATTGACCTAAAGAGACGTTGATATTCGAGTCAGTTTCGGTGCTTTTTCCCACTTAGGAAACACCGGATAATTTGACATGTAAAAGTGTTGTTATTCAAGACCTCCTCAGCCACTTTCTCCCAGTCTTATACGATTTTGGACCGGTCTGTGAAGGGATCAGTTTATCCCGATAGGACTGGTTAATGACGACACTCAAGAGTGAATGGACAATTACCCACCGCTACGTGTTTAAAAAATATTAGTTTTGATTAAGATATATGTGTAAATTTGTCTATATATAAAAAATTAGATAGATATATCCTTTATTGTATACCATAACAGAAACAAATAAGGACTTAACAACTAAAAAACTTTTTTGCAAAAAATAAAACCGACTTCCATATCAAAACACTACAAAGCCAAAAATAATTTTAATTTCGGTAGTCGGTGTTATTGGTTTTGTATTTTCTTTTTTTTTTCACACCGCCTTCCGAAATTAAAATTATTTTTGTCTTTGTAGTGTTTTGATATGGAAGTCGGTTTTATTTATTGCAAAAAAGTTTTTATTTTCGTGCTTTTTAGTGGGTCAGTGAATTTTCCAAATCGGTTCGTAAATGACGGAGTTATGCGCGAACAAAAAACGCAATGCAGCTTAAACGAAAAGATCATCAACGTAAATATTTTTTTTTTACTTTTGTTGATTTTTCAGAAACGGCTTGTCCGATTTCGATAAAATTTTCATGGGACCATTTGGGAAGTATGCCCTTTCTAACAAGATAAGAATTTTTCAAATCGGTTGGCAAGCGACGGAGTTATGCGCGGACAAACATAAAAAAAAAAATACAAACATCCGAATTGAGAACCTCCTCCTTTTTTAGAAGTCGGTTAAAAAGGGTGATATAATGGACGGTTTTATCTCTAAATGCCAAAAAAATATCGTTATTGTAATTAGATGTATCTTATTTGCATTTGCCGTTATCTGCCATATTAATTGTTTGATTGAAGTACGAAGTACAACTAGTTCAGGAGTCAGGGAATATCATTTGTAATGGGTACATAATCTATTTGGCAATAAATAATTTTATTGCTATTTTATAAGTCCGTGTTGCATTCACCGGTGACAACCCTAGGATTGTGTTCTATGATATTATGTAGGTAGTACATATATAGTTAGATTGCAGGCGCATTTCTCCTCGCGAGGTCATCAGTTATTAGCTGTCACCACTGTCACTGATTGGGCACAGTTTTATGTATGATGCAGAAACCAATATGCCTGGGTTGTTCTAGCAAGATACCGTGGCCTCGGAACGTAAGGGTAACTAAAGGAACAGGGTGGATTTTTGTTCGGTAGAAGTTTGACACTCCCTGACGCTCTACCCAGAGCGAAAAAAAGGAATGTATAACTGTGCCAATATATAGCATACGCAACTGCTTTTATCAGCTTCTCAAGTAGACAGATTGTCTACTTAAGGAGCTGATAAAAGCAGCCGCACTGCTGAATCTTCAAGGTATGACAACGCTTGCTGTCAGCTGAAGAATTGGTGGTCGGGAGTCTTCCAGACCTACTGTACTCTACATTATTATTATGCGTGTTCTTAAGGAATTTTGATGAGTTTTTAATTTTATATGCATGTCATTTCTGTGGCAATATATTTTTTATTTTTTTCTTTTTTTCTAAAAGTACCAAATCTGGAACTGCTGATGAGCTGGTGCGACGGTAAATGCGCTGAAGGTGAACACCAGTACACCAGCGAGATGGACGAAAGCTTAGATGGTTGTTTGAGTCAGCTTGTACCAAGCGGTCTACACTGCAGAAGACTCTATGACTTGGAGACGCAAATATGTGGTTACAAACCTCAGGAGTGTGTTTTGGTGACTAGACTGGCAATTTGCTTTTCAAATCTGTAAGCTAATAATTTTTCAAATATTATGTATCTAATTTATTTATAGTTAATTAAAACGGGGCTACACCGATTACAATAATTAACATATTTTTTTTTTTTAATTTTTTTTTTTAATAATTGTTTATTTAAGAAATAGTGCAAAATACAGTTACAATATAAGTCTTAAGAATTAATTAAATTAAGGAAAATTAACATATTTGCCTGTACTAGGTTAAAAACCTGTGCTTCAGGCGATGAAGTACAAACTATCTTAAGTGGTACATAATCCATGAAATAACTAAAACTAAATCTAGATAATAATAGTTAAATATGTGTTCCTAGTGTTTTACATTCTATTTGCATATTGCAAGTAACTCTTCCGTCTGGTCATATGTCATATTTTGTAAATAATTACATGTTGCTTTTTTACAACTAAAATAATTTAAGTTATATATATTTAAGATTCTATTTAATCTATTGTACAATAGTGGACCTAAAAACGAAAAAAATCGATTTGTAAAGATAAATTTTGAGGTCGGATGTGAGACGCAGACTATATCTTTCCGCCTCTTGTTAGTAATGTGCGAATTATAGGTAAGCATTGTATGTTGTTTTAGAACTATGTGCATGATGAAAAGTTGACGGACTGTTAGTACATTACAGGATTTATATAACTGGGATGTAGGAAAGAGAAAGGGGCGGGAGGTTGCTACTTTTAAGATCGTCCTTTGTGCTCGTTCAAGAGGCAGTATATTTGTTTTCAGAGCGCCACCCCATGAAGTAATGCAATATTGAATTATAGATTGACATAGGGCCAGATATACTTGCGTGATTAGTTTGGAGTCCGCGATTGATCGTAGTTTCTTAAATACAAATATTAATTTACGGACTCGACTAACTAAGTTTTTAATATGGTGTCGGAAGGAAAGTGTATCATCAATTGTAATCCCGAGGTATTTTATGTTGTTAGTAGGGAATATAGTAGGACAGTTACACATGTTCAGAGATGGTGTCATGCATTCGTGGGCGTATAGCTGAGGGTTAGAAGTAGCGTATTGAGGCCTGCGCATGACAAAATGAATGTATTTTGTTTTGTCAGCATTTAATGTGAGTAAATTATGTCTCAACCAGTTGTTTACTATATTAAATCCTGACTGCGCTTTCTCATATAGTTCGTCAGTAGTTGTGGCGGTAAATACAAGTGCGGTATCGTCGGCGTATGATATTATTTTGCCTTGATCTAAATTAATGTTGCACAGGTCATTAATATATATTAAGAACAATGTGGGGGACAAAATACTTCCTTGAAGCAAACCAAATCCAGTGTTCTTTTGATAATTGCTCGTAATATTATCTATCTTAACACATTGATGCCGATCATCTAAGTAGTCCGCAAAAAGTTTTAGCTGCGTTCCTCTTACACCAAGAGCTTCTAATTTGTGTAAGAGCGAAGTCGTACAAACAGTGTCAAATGCCTTGGCTAGATCAAGAAAGATCCCTAAGGTGTGGTTACCTCTTCCTAATTCCTGTGTCAAATAACTAGTCAGGCTATGCACCGCGTCAGCTGTAGATAATTTGGCTCTGAACCCGAATTGGAAGGGTGAAAGATAATGTGTCTTCTCCAGAAAGTTAACTAGTCGGCTATTTATAATCTTTTCAAGTATTTTAGATACCGACGGAAGTAATGATATTGGTCTGTAATAAGCAACTAGATCTTTGCTACCGGATTTATAGATAGGGATAACTACAGCCTTTTTAAGGAATTTAGGAAAGATACCTTCAGAGAGGCATATTTGAAATATATATGTTAAAGGAGGAACAAAAATATGCATGAATCTTTTCAGGATCTTATTGCTTATACTATCCCAACCAACAGCACAGTCGTCCTTTAACCCTGTGATAATTCGCGCTATTTCATGTTCATCTGTGTCCAGCATAACGAAAGATGAAGCTCTAGTGCTCGACCTGTGCGAAGGTGGAGTTGTCTGATAGCCAGTTAGGTTAGAATTCATTTCAGCCAAGTTTTTACCCACGTTAACAAAATAGTTATTTACATAATTGGCAGACGAAAGCGGTGAGGAATTCGTTAATAGTGAACTCGAATGTGATTCGTGCTGTTTTGAGATATGAGTGACGTCTTTGATGTGTTTCCAGATTTGCTTAGTGTTTTTACCTGCGCTATGCAATTTGGTTTTATCGAAATCAATTTTAATTTTCTTCAATAAATTGTTACAGAAGTTTCTGTATCTCTTGTATGATATTTGAAGAATTAAGTTATTAGGGTATTTCTTAGACTTTTGATGTAGTCTGTCTCTGTGCCTTATGCATCGAATAAGCCCGGGAGTGATCCATGGTTTAATGTTATACAACTTCTTATTTATTGGTATTTCTATTGTATTATGTAATATGGCTTGCTGGACAGATTTTATAAAATACGATAATGACACATTTGGGTCAGCAGTATTATAGACGTCACTGAAGTCAATCTTGCATAAATCATATTCGAGTCTGTTTATGTTTAGTTTAGACTTAGTCGGACGGCGATTTAGCTTAGGCAGCGTTAAATTTACGGTAAGTAGGACAGCATGATGGTCAGTGATCGTTGAGTTAGTGACAAGCGTTATATATTGATGATTTGATTTTATTAACATGTGATCAAGGCAAGAACCACTCTTGTGAGTCGGCAATCTGTGAGCGGGGAGAAGCCCATGGTATGCACAGATATTAAGATAGTCTTGGGTGCCTGCATCATAAAATTCAGATCCTATATTTACATTTATATCACCTGTTAGTATTATGTTTTGAAAAGAGCATGTCGCCTGAAGTGTACTGTTAAGGGAATTATGAAATAAGTGTAAGTTTTTATGGGCTGGGGATCTATACATAGCAATAATTGCTGTATTAGAGCCAATTTTGATAACTAAGCAATTACAATCCTGTAGGGTTGGTTGTTCGATTGTGACTTTTAGCGATGACTTAGCATAGACAATGATTCCATCATTTTGATTATGGTTTATTGTACTGTAATATAAATTGTACCCCGGTAATTCCGGTATGTTACTTTGTCGATTTGATATCCAGCACTCAGTAAGCACTATTATATCGCATGCAAAGTCTAGCCTACTCAGGAAAACATTAAAGCTGTCTATGTTCTTGAAAATACTGCGAATATTTTGTGTTAGTACAGTTAGTGAATTTTGATAGCTGGTAAGATACTTTCTACACTCCTCGACCTCACAAGATTTTGCGTCCGATAGAAATATATTGTCTAATTCTGTAATCAAATTAACATCCATTATACTAAATATTATAATTTAAGCTCTTAATTACAAATAAGTATGTGGCGCTCTTAGGCGCCGTCATAGTCAACCGAGTTAATATACCTATATTCAGCTGCTTTTTTAGCTGGGCAATCGGCATTTCCAGTCTTGTGTTCATGAGGCTTCTTAAATCGCAGGCATGTTGCACATTTAGGAGAGTCTGTCTTCTTTGTACAGTCCTGGATTGAGTGACCGTCTTCTCCGCAATGCCCACACGTAGAAGCCATTGCTTTACAGGTTTTAGCTGCATGCCCATACTGCTGACACTTAAAACATCTTGTGACTAATGTAAAGTCTCTTACTGGGCAGGATGTCCAGTTTATGAATACTCTGTCCTGTGTGATGAGGGCTCTACGTATGTTCGCAGGGACCTCGATGACGTAGTTGCAATTGGCCTCACTTTTCTTTCCCGATTTGTGACTCAGTTTTATTGAGGTCATAACATAAACACAAAACTATAAAAAAAAATATAAAATTTTGTGATTTTAATTATTACATTTAATACATTAAAATCACGAAATTTTATGGGATAAATTAAAACTAACGCGGAACAGTGGACACGTGCATAATCTATACAAAATACTGTTTTATCATATCGCACGCTTAATCCAATACTGTCACTATCCAAAATTTTGCCAAATCGACTTTTTAATGCCATCTGTTAGGAAACGTAGAACTACGCATAATCGCGCTTACACTAGTCTAAAAGTAACAGAAATAACAATACGGGCAGTAGTCCGCTTCGTCACTAAACAAAAATGTTCCCACTCTCATTCCATTTTTTGCCTCCTGAAAAGTTGACTTTTTAGGATAGTGACAGTATTGGTTTAAGCGTACGATATCCTTTATTCTCTCGCCATAATTTTTACAACTTTGGGTCACATTTTAAAGTGTAAACATATAGTGGGAGGCTGGTGCCAAAATTAGGCTTGGGGCCTGTATTTCAGGACACCAGGTCTCCACCCTTTAGGTTACTTAACTTTTCTAGTGCTCTAAACTAGTGGTAAGAAATCATTAATTAATTAAACTATATAATATTTAATATATTGTTAGTAATATTAGTATTATATGGGGATGTTGGTGTGTGTATAGTTGAGTGTATGTGGAGTGAGTGGTTGAATGTATTTTTTGTATTTATTTTCCTATAACATTGTAATATTTGTAATAGATCACCTCACAAAACTACACATATAGATATCACTTTATAGAATTAATCCGCAAACGTCATATTCAGGGATAATATTAATGTCAATAATGCGTTCTGGATGCTGTTGGGTCTGCCTCGGTTTTGCAGTGCGTCGGAAATGTTTTCTGATGCGCACACTAACGTCTTTGCAACAATTCGACGGAAGCGTGCCGCTTTGCTTCTGTGGAAAGTTCGTGGCAGCACGAGTATTGAATGTCATTGCGAGAAAATTTGATTGCTCTTTCGTCCATCATTAGTCTTTGCATGTTCTACTAACATAAATATTGAGTTTAATGTTACTAACAATTATGGATGGATTATCTCTAATATAATTATTATTGTTTTTATTAGGTACGTTAAAACATGTAATACCCAACCCTAATACCAAAACAAACAAAATGTCATTTTATACTTTTAGGAACTACCTGTATCATTTGAAAAAGATTTCTCCACCACATTTGTTTTAAAGCAGAATGGTTAGATTGGTTACCCGTTTTCTCGTTAGTAGTATTAGAGAACTGTTACTATTTAGTTTACACCCTGATTGAAATTTTATTAGTTAACCAAGTACCTTAGTAAAATTTCGTAGTCGTAAAATTATGTAGGCGATGATTTTAGTGCACGATTAAACTCCAATGGCACCAACTTAAATGAATATAATGTGTGTCAACTTGAAACGAATAAATAAAAAAAAATCTATTAATATAGGTGAGCATAATTTTGTTATGGCAGTCTCTCGGTTTTGAAACGGACACGCCTTGAACCCTTTGTTTTGGTGGGATATCTTATCATCAAGTGTCTCCTCTTGCTCTGGGTGGGTCAGAACTCAGAAGGGAGTGTCAGACTTCTATTGATTAAAAACCCACCTTGTTGCCTCAGTTGCCTTTATATTGCAGGACCACGGAATCTCGTTAGAGCATTCCCGTAGCCCCGACAGGCAATGGCTTTATTGGGCCCCGTCAATGCTGCTGACTGCTCTTTGAGGCGCGCGTGAAACATAACCCAGGGGCTAGTCCTTACCGGACGGTGAGCTACCACAGCTTGCCGTCCGCAAGCCCACGCCAACTCGCCTTCGATCTGAGAGTCAAATCCATCTAGGATTCGCTGGCTGCAATAATTAAGTTTACATGATATCTACATGGCAATGCTGAATTGGTAACCCTTTCGGTGTAGACATGCTCAGCGAAATTCTTAGTGTTATTTTTTTTAATTTGTAATATTCAATTGTTTGTTGTTGTGTGTGTTTATCACCGAATGGTTTTCAATTTCAATTTACCTCAAATATTTGCTAGAATGGCGATAGTCGCCATCACATCCACATTAATCCTATCGTGTTTATTAGAAAACTGAATATTCAATAATCAGTTAAACTGAACAAACGGCTGAATAAATCACTGATTTTACAATTATCATTGTATTATCCAGTGACAAATGGCAGTTTAGTTATGAAAATGTCCGCCGTTATGCGTTGGCATTGGGCCGTGGCGAGGAAAGTGTGGTGCGGAGGAAAAGTGGTGAAAAGTTTGAATACTTCCCGCGCTTATATTCTCACGGCATGTGCGCAGTGACAGATGTGGAATGCTAAGATACAATTGTGATATATTGTACCTAATGTGGGTTCACGAGCAGTTGAATAAACCAGTCTCGCTTAAACTGTATTTGGACTTCGATATTCCTCAGTAGCGACGAGTAATTGTAAAAACTATAGTATATTAGGATGCCGATCGGGAAAATATAAAAATAACATGGTTATATCGTTTGACGACATGGTTGGCATAGTGGTCAAGTGATTGACTGCTACGCTGCATGTCGCAGGTTCGATTCCTGCGGTGGAACAAATGTTCGTATAATAAATAATTACTATTTAACAAATTTCTGATAAATAACAATTTTACACGTTTTTTTTTCCTATATGCAATCTAGATACATCTAGAAATACGTAGTTGTTCCAGGTCAGGGTGTATCTAAAAATGTAGGTACTCACATTCCGGGAGAAATTCCTAGTATTGTTTTTTCTAGTATTAATCTTTTTTATTGTTTATAGGCGATGATGTGACCGAAGATGAAGTACGCTTACCTAGAAGTAACGTATTCACTCTTGGCTTAAAGACACTCAGGTTATAGCTATCGGGTTATCAGACTCGTATGAGTAGAATATCTAGATTGTGCAATGTACCTTTCCTTAGGTACCTAAATGAGACAGTTTGCCCTTCCTTTGCATATTAGGGTCGCTTCCCTACACAACAACTACCTACCTAACCTCCAAAACCCAGTAACTGGGTAATACGATACATAAACACATAAAGTTAACATCGCCAACGCTCGCTGTCACTGCGACACAAACCCACAGATATTTAACATCAGTAAATCTTTAATAGTTCCACTCGATTCTCCCAACCGTATCCCCTTGACTTAAAGTTCAAAATTGCTTGTTATAAATAACGGTACCACTTGACTGATACACGCTAGGATGACGTGACTTACCGTTCCGATTTTATATGGGTTTATAGTTTATTTAACGGTTATACGAATAGTTTAGTTAATTTCTGTAATCGGTTGACGGTTGAGTGGGCATTTGTGACATTTGGTTGTTGGTCATAATCATCAATGATGAATGACCATATTGTTGGTAATGATGGTGATGATACGTACCGTTATTTTGGTCATTCTGTAGGGCTTACATAGCCATTTACATGACTATTTTGATGGGATATTATTTATTTATGAAATAGTTTATTGTACACCGTACAATATTTTAATGGAATACAAAAAACTAGTGTACAATGGGCGGTCCTATCGCACAGAGCGATCTCTTACTGACGACTTTTGGATAGACAGAACTGTGATATTGTTGTGAAGATTTTTATTATCGATTACTGATTCATATAGATTTACTAGCTAGCTAGCTCAGAACTTCGAAACGCACATGTGGCAGAAAACTCTTTGGTCAAGAAAATTTCGCGCGTCCTCATAACACCTTGACAAAGTTTCTTTACAATCTGATCGACGGTTTAAGATTGCATACAGAGCAACGTTCGTTTTTATTTAAACAGAAGATTAAACATCCCGATTTAGGGTTGTACAGACGCCAGCACATCAAGCTACAACAATTTTCTTTAATATATTTTAAACATCATCATAAACATGAATAGTAGTTAAGTTTTCGTCAAGTACAACTCAATTTGACCGGGAAATGCTGACAATAGTCAGCAGTTTTGTTGTTCAAATCAAATCATTTATAAAAACATTCTTACAGCTAGATGTATACTTACAGTCTTGCTTAGCTTAAGGTAATTAAATACATGTGTCTGAATTAGGTAAACCTGTGTTTCAGGCGATTAGTATTATTAATATTTTCTTAAATGTTCATCTTATAATAATACATTAATCTTGAGTTGTATGATATGTGTTGATATACCAGAGAGAGAGACTATTCTTATTACGGAACACAATTTATCCTGTTAGCAATAATACCATATCATTTTTATTTAGAAATAGTCCAATGATTTTTTTCGTGTAATTTAGTTACTCAAATCGTATGATGTGTTGCCCTATATTTGGAGAAACTTAAGGTGTAATAATTTCATAATATTTTAACATGCAATTGTATCTACTCTTTGTTAGGAAATTAGTAGTATTAGAAATTACTGTCGATACCTAGACCATTATTGTAAGGATTATGAATTCTACCCATGAGGTTTTTATTGCCCTCAGTAAAGCTATTAGTTCACAAAAATTACGCGCATGCTAGTTTTACAAAAGCAGAGGTGGTCCAATGGTTATGATCCCGACTTACGAGTTTTAGGTCGCGGGTTCAAATCCAGACAGGCGCATTACATTGTGTGACTTATACCTTCACCATTGCTCTCAAAATGGTGAGAAAAAACAACTTGAGGAAACTGGCTTGTAAAAGAAGCAACCATTTGAAGACGTGGGACAGCCACCAACTCACACTGGGTCCGAATGGTGGACTACGGCCCATTCATTCCATCTCATAGAGAGGACGCCTGTGTCCTCTTGTCAATTAACGAGGAAAACATCCAAGGCTACTCACCATGCAAAGGAGGAGGCCGAACGTGCGAGGGAGTCATCTCTCTTCCTCACGCCCCAGCCACCGCGGGAGACGCCCCGGGTGTCGGGGATCGCGTGCCGATCTCCAGCCACCGTAGGCGCGGGCTTGCGGACGGCGCGTTGTGTTCCACGCGCGCCTCAAAGAGCTGTCAGTTATAGTGACGAGGTCCTATAGGGCCATTGCCTGTCGGGGTTGCGGGAATGTTCTAACGACATACCGTGGCCCCGTAACTTAAGGGCAGCTGAAGGAACAGGGTGGGTTTTTAGTCAGTAGAAGTCTGACACTCCCTTCCGCTCCACCCAGAGTGGGAGAAGTCATTTGATGATTTTCCCATCCATAGAAAATAAAATCTACTCACCATGTTCTCCTCGCTCTGCCACGACCCCATCTACCTGTCTCAGGGTTCCATTTTAGCCCGAAAGTGAACCTTTGTGAGTTTCTTCTGTTTGGACGGGCCTGCTCAAATCTGTGTGATTCTGTTCTCTAAAGAGCACCACAGACGTAAACCTACTTGGTTCTCATACTAATTGATCACTACAGATTTTATGGACTTCAAAAGAGACGTTGACCTCTGAGTTTGTTTTGGTGTTTCATCTCAGAAGTTAGGAAACACCGACCTCATCTAAAAATATTACGTGTAAAAGTTTTATCTATAACCCATTTACAAATTAACATCATTATTTCATTAGTCTTTCAGCTTTTTGAGTTACACCTATGTAGCTTAAAATTGTGTTGTTTGTGAAAAGCCAGATTTCCTTGTTAGTTCGGGTTTCTCCAACTATTAATTAAATATTCAGATGATAAGTTTGATATACGTACTAAAACAGACCAGCATTTTGCGTCAATAAAGGATAAAAACGATTAAGATCTACCAATACTCAAATAACAGGTGTATAGGAAACCAGTCCGGTCTTTAGAAGACTTACGAAGTCGTGTTCAATAAAGAAAAATACGCGATTTATGAAATTTGTTTCCTTACAAGATTTGCAAAAGACGTCAATGGATGATACCTATATAGTAATGACACTCCAGATGAAACGGTGACATTTTTAATAGAGGAAAACCACAATGTTGCATCTGTGCTAAATATTTAATTTGGTTATGTACTCATTTACAAATCAAAATAAGGATGATTAGGTACTTTTTTAAATCACCTTTGGATTACCTTTTGGATCAGCTGTCGTGTCTGAATCGAGGAAAAGTCAGTAAACAGTGACTTGCAAAAAAACTATTTAAAATTAGGTAATATTGACTGTATGTATTATTCTCGATTATACGAGTACCATGAGCTTTGAGGATTTAAAAAAACAGGTCTATTCATGAAAAAATCTTTACCAGGATTTTAATTCGATGGAGTAGACTGACAGTTTTTGAGTGGTCAAATAACGACGACTACGAAATTGTGATGTAACTAAATTAATCAATTCAGGAATAAAATCGAATAACGATGTAAACATTTTTTTAAATAATATTGTGCATAAATAACAAATATAAATGGGACGTAAAAAATAAAATGAATACATCATGATAATATTTTTTATTTTTTGCAATAGGCCCCTGTACTTGTACCCCATCCAACGGGATTTAGGTCGCAGTGGTGCGGACTGCGGGGGCAGTCTTTTTAATAGTAATCTCACGCAATTTATTAAAATATTCATCACATGAATCAATTTCCAAATGAGTGCTTTTATCATGTCTGGTTAAAAATGAATATTTTTAATTAATTTAGATTAATTTACACTAAAATCTAATTACTACTTCAAAATAAAAGATAAAAGTATACATTTTATCGTTTATTTATATTTCTTACGGTTAAAACTCGCTCATTTATTATTCGATTGATTGAATATTTAATAAATCTGTCACTATTATGTTAAATAGGGTATCATTATTTTAGTAACTGACACTAGCTTATGTCAGCTTACTGCATCGAATTAAAAGTCCGGGTATAATTAGCGGATTCAACATTCAAATTATGAATAAAAAATCTGCTAATCAGTATTGAAACTAAGCATACGGTTTAAAAGTTTTTAAGCATAAACCTGAAAGAACAAAACCTTTTTTTTTCTGATATAATTAATATATTTTTCAAAAAAAGAAAAGCAGTCTTATTCTCTGCCTACTCTAGGCGCCTACAAAAATGGCTGACACCGTATTTTGGCGGCAATAGGTCAAAGAAAGTGTCATTCATAGTTACACACCACGCCACGTAATAGTAATAAATTGAATTATGTATGTCGTGTTGTCACGCTTTTATTAACAAGGCAAGCAGAACTAAAGGCTTACCTCTAATTGTAAAGTTTTTTGACCTGTCGCTATGAATTATCTATTCGTTGTTTTTACTAATAGGAGGTGAATCAATGACAGAAGTAAAAAAAATATTTTTTAATCATAAGATTATTAAATCAAAGAAAAAATATATAACCCAATATTTGCGAGAAAATTGGCAAACGAATAGCTTTTATCATCCCTTTTGTATCATTGCTGGGCAACCTTTCCCTTTTCCATACCTAGGTACTATGCTCATACTCACACTCAATTCGATAGGACAGAACCTGACACGATATTTAGAAGCACAAATATATTGTACGTAGTTTTTCATAGACTTAATACTATCATCTCCCAATCAGAAGCCCACTATAATTTTACTACGAATTAAGCACACATTTTGTAATTTTTTTTTTTATTTTTTTATTACCGATGGGCTTTACTTTAGCTTTTACTTTAGCTAATAAAGCCGCATTCTTCTCATTGACTTGACGCAATCAGCAATGCTTTGACTTATATACAAAGATTGCATTAGTAAAAATGTGAACTTTTTACCATAAAATAAAATAGCTGAGATCCGATTAGATGACGACAACCATCATCAGTTATTTACTTTTTAATCATTACAATTATGAAAATGTCACAAAAAATGGTTTCTTTTTTATCATAACAACAGTAACTGTAATTAAACAAATCGTTCCAAAATTAAGAATCCAAGATGGCGTTAAAGAAAGTGTCACATTAAGCACACGTAATGCTAGTAACTGACCCGATTGCGGTCACCTTTCGCGCCGTACTTTCACCGGCTGTCTGACACACATACGGACTCTTTGTTGTTGTGCATATTTTGACCATGAACTGATAACGCCTGGACGACTGTGATTGGCTGATTAGATTGTGCTCTTATTAATGAAGCTGGATTTGAATTTTGAATATGGAATGTTATTAGAGAGTTCTTGTGTTATGATATGATTATGATGTGGGCTAAGGCAAGAAGCATTTATTTTCCTGCTTTGCCGTTTAGTCGTTCGTTAATTGAATCATTGACGTAATTTTAGGGTAGGTGTGGCGTAAAAAAACTTGTGCACTTGAAAGTGGAAATGAAATGTTCAAATTTTTAATCACTTTTGAGTTTGTTAAAGGAAAACTTGCATCTAATTTCCCATTTTATATATAAAAAAATACCCACTTTTCTCGGTCTACATTTTATTCATCAAATAGGTATATTCAATTTACGAATACAAAAGTTAGTATGACCTATTCTAGTAATTTTGATACAAAATAATTGAGTTCAATTCAAATAGCAAGAACTTTCTCTGTAGAAAGTCCAAATGCATTTCTGGAAAACTCTAAGCAGGTCAAAATCTTAAACAAAGCTTACTATACAGACAGTTACAAGAATCTTCTCTTCAATACACACAAAAGGTTATACAGTAAGTAAGGAAAAAACAAAATAATCGATAATTTTGATTAATGAGAAACTTTAATACTAACATTTTCAAAAGAACGAGAATATCATTCATCAATACATCAAGCAAGATCTTTCTAAAACATACTGGCCACCTGTAAAAAACTGCATTCAAATTTCAAATAGCGAACAAACACGAAAAAAAACATTTGAAGACCTGATGTGGGAACAAATGAACGGATGTCCCAGTTTCAAGTCCCGTTAGCGGGAGAAAGTGGCGGACGCGATGCATCGCCTATGCAAATTATGCAATTACACGGGGCCTGTATACGCATCGTCTGTGCAACGGATGCGCAGAAAACATTAAAAACTCTTGATATTAGTGACCTGGTTTGTTTGACAGTGACAGGTGAGGCTGTATGGGTGAATGTCCTATACATATTTTGGGTTTTTTTAGTGTTGTCTATTTCCGTTGAAGTGATTATCGATATAAGAAATATATGGCTATGTGTAGGTTGGAAAGTTTACGTCAGGGTTGCGTGAATGTTCTAATGAGATAGCGCGACCCCGGTACGAAAGGGCAACTGAAGGGACAGGTTGGTTTATTAGTCGGTAGACGTCCCTGTCTGATATTCCTGTCCGCTTCACCTAGACCAGGAGCAATCATTTAATGATTTTCACCCCTAAAACAATAAATAGAAATAAAGGTTAGAAAGTTTACTAAATATGTACTGGTGTTTTGTAACATACACCATGTCCACAGGTTACTTATAAATCACCAATTAAGGGCAAAAAATATGCGATTACGATCCAGCATGAAATTATTAAATTCATCAGCTGAACTCTTATGCTGTCAACAAAATGAATTTACGGTTATTTTTATTTAGTAGGTAACTATTATATTAAACCGTTATCTACATAACATGCGAATGTATTTCTGCGCAAGCGTCACGCAATATTTTAACTCAAACAATTATTTTAATTTGCTTTTAACAACTGCTAAAAAACAACATGCAATTTCCTATATTTTTTTAAATCACTAATTACATGCATTTCGGTTACAAATTAATCGCATTAATAGGAAGCGTAAACAACCATAATACACAAAAACATCAGTTGTCAATTACATCATTACTCCGCGCGGGGTACAGTTATGCGACTCTGATTCCAAGAACCAGAACACAGCTTTCGAACTTCTAACAAGAATGATCTAACGTGACAAAGCGAAAAAATGATGCCACCCGCCATATTGGTGTAATGGCGGCCACAAAAAAACTAACGGAATAAAATACCTAACAGCCGAGTGGAGAAAGGCTTTCGATTGTCCCACATATCAGCGCACGCGAATCGTCGACGCGACTCCAAAAAGTCACAACACTAGAAGCAAAACAACCGTAATAAAACACTACCTTATTTCAAACGAGCAACTGTCATAGTCATTTGGCGGGAAGTTTGACGTTTGGTGCGGTTCGAAATTCAAACGTCAATCGTGACATTTACGCGCAATGAATATTGTATAACTATCCCGCTCTAACCTTAGCAAATCGTATGTCTATCTTGCTTGCTACTCGACATTGAAAAAGAAAGCACTAGATTTTTTGCCGGCCACCATTTTACTTGAGAGTATGCCGAAGAAAGCAAGCTAAAATGCATGTGTGTAATATTAGAAACGTTGGTTTCATACCTCGGTTGCATCGCATTAGAGTTGGTTGCATAAGAAAATTGCATTTCCCCTGCGTTGGTTCGACGTCATGTCGATAGTTTTCTCCCTTGATTAATTATTAATTAATCGTCAATTGAAAGCAGAGTGACGGTTATCTGATCTGCGACGATATTGATTTGCAATTTTCCATATTTAAGTAAGTGAAAGATGAAATGTTTCTCACAGATTTGCTGTAGGCAATTGAAATTAGATGTAAATAGAATTTTCTTCCTTACTAAATATTTCAGGTTTAGAAATTCGACACATGCATGTGGATTTAAACATGGTTTGTGTTAAATTACAGAACTATGTTATGTTAATAAACTTCCTAAAAGTTATTTTCTGTATAATTTAGAGCTTAGAAAAGTTTTATCAATAAGCAATGTTTACCTATACGTTAACGTTAGATTATTTTTTATGGTTGATAGTCTTGCGTTTGACCATAATCTCACCTGATGTTAAGCGATGATGTGGTCGAAGATGAAGCACGCTTGCCAAGAAGTAACCTATTCACTCCTGACTTAAAGACTCCTAGGTTATAGCTATCACGAAACAGACTCCGGTAGGGAATTCCACTCCTTATCCGTACGCACAATGAAAGTATTCCCAAAACGTTTCGTAGGTATGGGTGTGATGTCCACCATGTAACGATGGCGCATCGCCAATTGTCTTGTAGTCCGATGATGGAACGGGATTTACTATACTTATGTATCAAGAAGATGAAACAAATTAATAAAACTTAATAAACCACGGGTTAAATAAAGGAGCTCGTGGATAAATAGTAACGTCAACATGGTTAAGCAACACTTACCGAGGTCTATATATTGATGGGTGACGATCTAACACATCGAGATTTTTCCAAGCCTCATAAAGCACGCTATGACGGTCCTTGCTGTCATTGGTACATCTTTGACATTCGTTACGGGTAGTCAGAAGCCAGAAAATCTGACTGGTCTTGCCAAGGAGTATCGTGTTACCCAGTTACTGGGTTGTGGAGGTCAGATAGGCAGACGCTCCATGTAAAACACTAATACTCAGTTGCATCTGGTCAGACTGGAAACTGACCCCAAAATAGTTGGAAAAATGCTTAGTAGATAACTATAGGTTAAATTAAATAGTACCAGAAAATATCTTTTAATAAAAACTTTTTTGCAAAAAATAAAACCGACTTCCATATCAAAACACTACAAAGCCAAAAATAATTTTAATTTCGGTAGTCGGTATCGGTGGTTTTGTATTTTTTTTTTCACACCGCCTTCCGAAATTAAAATTATTTTTGGCTTTGTAGTGTTTTGATATGGAAGTCGGTTTTATTTTTTGGAAAAAAGTTTTTATTTTCGTGCTTTTTAGTGGGTCAGTGAATTTTCCAAATCGGTTCGTAAATGACGGAGTTATGCGCGAACAAAAAACGCAATGCAGAGTAAACGAAAAGATCATCAACGTAAATTTTTTTTTTAGACTTTTGTTGATTTTTCAGAAACGGCTTGTCCGATTTTGATAAAATTACCATAGGACCATTTGGAAAGTATACCCTTTCTAACAAGATAAGAATTATTCAAATCGGTTGGTAAGCGACGGAGTTATGCGTGGACAAACACAAAAAAAAAATGCAAACGTCCAAATTGAGAACCTCCTCCTTTTTTAGAAGTCGCTTAAAAAGACGTATGTTTTTTACTTTAATATAGTAAGTAAGTTAGTTTAATGTAGTAATTTTAATATAGTATTTTTATAAATAATATATTAAACGAGTGGATGGAAAGGTGACTTTCCCACCGAAACAAAAACAACAAAATTTTCCTCATAGCACCTCCTTCCCACAACTGACCCATACAAGACATGCAAAGTACCAATAATAAAAAAACAAGACAAAAAACCGTAACTTGAACTTGACCGGTGACGCACAACCCTATCACTGCCACGGCTTCAAAACACCGACTTTCTTTACGTAAGTGTGACACGGCCCCAAAACTTGCTCCAGATACGACGGATCCGACAAGATGGCGTCTGTTCTTGTGAATTGACAAGCAATTATTTTGTAGGAGGACGTGGCTGAATAATAACAGCAGTCATATAAGTAGTGGCTGGTTCTAACCCGGGGTTTTTCGATTGTCTTTTTGCCGGGGTTGTGGGAATGTTCTAACTAGATACCGTGGCCCCGGAGCGCAAGGGCAGCTGAAGGAACTACGTGGGTTTTTAGTCAGTAAAAGTCTGACACTCCCTTCCGCTCCACCACGAGTGGAAGAAGTCATTCGATGATTTTCCCACCCGGAAAAGAATTGTTTATTTTTTTATTTTTTTATAGTTGATAATCTCACCTGATGTTAAGCGATGATTTTTTTTTTTTTATTAAAAATAGGTTCGCGTTTGACCACCATCTCACCTGATGGTAAGTGATGATGTGGTCGAAGATGGAGCACGTTTACCTAAAAGTAACCTATTCACTCTTGACTTAAAGACTCCTAGGTTATAGCTATCGGGAAACACAGACTCCGGCAGGGAATTCCACTCCTTAGCCGTACGCACAATGAAGGTATTCCCAAAACGTTTGGTGCGTATGGGTGGGATGTCCACCATGTAACGATGGCGTTTCGCCGTTTGTCTTGTAGTCCGATGATGGAACGGGCTTGGTGGAATTAGATTGTGTAATTCCATCGCACACTCCCCGAAATGTAACCGATAGAAAACCGATAGACTTGCAACTCGTCGTCGATGTTCAAGGCTCTGGATGTGGTCGAAGATGAAGCACGCTTGCCTAGAAGTAACCTATTCACTCCTGACTTAAAGACTCCCAGGTTATAACTATCAGGAAAAACAGGATAATTCTTTGAGCTTAAATTACTCTTGTTGACTTCGGGCAATGGATGTGTGATCATCGTAATGTAGGTTACAGAATTTCTTCGTGCCGTGAATAGCAAGAGAAGCTATTAATTCTAGCTGACATTTTTCTTATCCTGCTTCCTACCGTACTTCCTACTAATATTATAAATGCGAAAGTTTCTGAGGATGGATGAATAGATATTTGTTACTCTTTAACGCAAACACTGCTGAACGAACCCTAATGAACATAGGTTATTTTTTATCCTGGAATTTACACAGGATTGGGATTTAGGCGGGAAAAACCTGCCACGCGATGTAAGTCGCGGGCGGAATCTAGTTTGTAAGTTATTATTTAACAGTAATTGTTATTGGTAGAGAATCTTGAATATCTGGTACAGACAAACTATGGAGCTAAGGAGTGGAATTTGCTGCCAGAGTCTGTGTTTCTTGATTGCTATAATCTGGGAGTCTTTATGTTAAGAGTGAATAGGTCACTTCTAAGCAAGCGTGCTTTTATTTGATTTATTTTCTCCTGCTGTGTCAAATCCATCCAAAGGATGTCTGTAAAAGATCGCTTTTAGGGATAAGACCGCCCATTGTAACACTCTTTGTAGTTTTTAATTCCTCATTTAATTCTGTTATGGTGTACAATAAAGAGTATATCTATTTTTTTTTTGTTGTTATTTTTATTTTATTTTACTTGTATATAATTTTTATTTTTATGTAATTTGCTTTAGTTTATTAGCAGTTTTGTAAAGTTAATTTTTAATGTAAATGTGTGAACACTATAGACTCTGAGATTCATTTCTGATTAGTTATATTACATTTTATTATGTCAATTAGTCTATACTGTCCTCTCATACCAAAAAATAAATAAAAAATTGTATCTATTATGCGAAGATTGTGAAAATCAAGTTTTTTTTTAAAAGAGTAACCGTGGAGTTTCTTGCCGGTTCTTCTCCATAGGAAACGACCAATTTCAAACCGTGCACTAACTTCTGACGTTTTATGAGTGCCCATTTAGGCCTATGTAAGATAAATCAATTTTTGATTTAAATTTTTGATTATCTATCTATCTTCAACTTCGACCACATCATCGCTTAACATCAGGTGAGATGGTGGTCAAACGCAAGCTTATCAACGATAAAAAAGACCATCATTGTATCAACCAGTTACTGGGTTAATGCTGGGCATATCACTCTTTGTAACATACTGGAACTCAACTGCATTCTTTCTTTTGATTCCACAGCATTAAAGGATCCTGAGTCGACGTGTGCCTCAAAGAGCAGTCAGCATCTTTGATGGGTCCTGAGAGGGCCAATGCCTGCTGTGGTTGCGCAAATGTTCTGACGAGATACCACTTACACGATACTAAAACTCACACAACCTTTTTTAACATTTTTGACTGTCTGTCTTTTTGTTTGTCTGGGCTAATCTCTGGAACTGCTGAGCCGAATGCAATAGGACTTTCACTGGAAGTTAGACCTTATAGGGAAACACATAGGCTACACATACTTTGTATCTGAATCTGAATTTGTATGAGATCGGGATTTATGCAGGAAAAACTTGAGACGCGAACCAAGGCACTCAATAAACTGTTGTTTAAGTAGCGTACGGCTAAGGAGTGGAATTCCCTGTCGGAGTCTGTGTTTCCTGATCGCTATAACCTGGGAGTCTTTAAGTCAAGAGTGAATAGATTACTTCTAGGTAAGCGTGCTCCATCTTCGACCACATCATCACTTACCAATAAAAAAATAAATAAAAAAAACATAACGTTTTTGCGGGTATGATACTCAGGCAATTTGTAGAAGAGGAAACGTGAGAAAAATATTGAGTTTTAATAGGAACATGTAAAGTTATAATATGATTGTACGAAAAAAAAACTACTGAGACTAAACTCAGTAAAAACTTAGTAAACTCTAGAAAAATACTTCGCATTAACTAATGGAAAATTATGCGAACGAAGTCGCAAGCAACAGCTAGTTTTTAATAATTTCGGTACATGTAAAAGGCTATTCATTGATCATTAAACCTAATATCTAAAAACTTTTTATCAAAAAATTAAACCGACTCCCAAAACCAACTGCAAAGTGAAAAATAACTTTAATTTCGGTACCTAGTCGGTGTCTTTAGTTTTGTATTTTCGTTTTTGGCACCGACTTCCGAAATTAAAGTTATTTTTCACTTTGCAGTGTTTTTTGGGAGTCGGTTTAATTTTTTGGTAAAAAGTTTTTATTTCACTCTTTTTAGTTGGTTGATTTTTAATTTACCTAGTTACAAGAGCCTAAATGTCAACTACTTATAACATTTTACAAAATATTGCTTTTACCAATACTGGACCGTTAATTTTTGAGGAGTTCTCCTGGTACTTCACCATCAGCTATACATCACCATATGCATTGTGACGAGCACCAAGTGCTTAATATCCATATTCAAGTAATCGAATCGCAATCCACGAAATACTTACTATTGAGTAGTTTCGGCGGCCATCTGTGGTCTTCATCATCAGTTCCACTTCCCCAAATGGTACTTTTTGAGAGCAACTGCACAAGTTACTGTAAGAAATACCCAAAACGCCATAGGTGTGCCTATAATATTTGAAGAGTTCCCTCGATTTCTCCAAGATCCCATCATCAGATCCTGATTTGGTGACAAATGGTACCAATTTCAAAGTATACCCTATCAAACAAAAAAAGAATTTTCCAAATCGGTTCAGCCGTCTTGGAGTACTCGGTGACCATACATTTAAAAAAATATATATATATATACTAGTACTCTCGCGGGGCTTCGCTCCCGTGGATTCTATCACGGTAAAAACATAACTCTCCTTTTTTGCAGTCGGGTAAAAAGTAGCCTATAACCTTCCTCAAGCTTCAAGCTACTTCCATACCAAATTTCATCCAAATCCACCCAGTACTTTCAAAGATTAGCGCGTTCAAGCAAACAAACAAACAAACAAACAAACAAACAAACTAACAAACTTTTCCGCTTTATAATATTAGTATAGATATATATACGCGTCGAATTGATAACCTCCTCTTTTGGTCGTCGGTTGAAAACAACCAACCAATCATTCACAATTTACACAGATTTTCACTACAAGATCTGGTTTTACGCTTCCATAATTATATTGTTTTAATTATAACAATAATTCTACAACAATTTTATAATCAATAATTTGAATTATAACACGCCGTAATGAACTTTCAAGTTTAGCTGTTAAGGCGGTGACAATGCCAAAAGTGTAGAAAGGAAAAAGTGCACGATGACATAACGCTTGCAGTTTAGCGCAAAAATAAAGTCAAAAAAATAGAATTCAAAGTTCCATTTTCAAAAAATGCGACCTTAATGTGTTATGTAATAGCTATGCATTTTAAAAATAGAAATCGAGAGTGAATGCCATTCTAGAATTCCCTGTATCGTGGGATCCAGTGAATAAGGAATCGATATATGCAAAATATTTTTTTTAAATAAAATTTCCCATTTTTGCTATCATACACCCAAAATAGCATGAAAATCTTAGCTGATGTGCTGATACAGCTATTGGAATTTACATTCTTAAGAAACAGTTACTTACCGGTTTTAATTAATCAATTTTTTTTTTTTCAGTAAAACCGTGGTAGTAAAATTATTTATTTATTTACAACGGTTCGTGTTGATAATATTTGTTTACAACAAGTACAAGTTGACTAAAAAAATAATAGAAAAAGCAATTTATTCTCAGATGGGCTGGACAAAATGGCTAGTGGTCCACATTGGCAATAGATGGAACAATTCGGCTGGGGGAGAGGATTTTGGCCAGCAGTGGGATGATCTAGTCTAACAGTATCAGCTATCTCTCCGTTTGGATATTACACTTTCAGACACGTTCATAAAACAATAACCACATGCTAACTACAGTTAACACTAGCAGATTTTTTATTCAAATATTCCATACAAAATTTGAGCTTAGGTTAGATTTAAACTGTTTATTTTTAAGAAAGTAAACCTTTCATACCAATTTGATTAACCGCAGCCTCAAAATTGCCTTTTGCTTATTTATTTTAATGAAAAATCTATAACAAGAAAGACATTATATTTTAATAAATAGCACAGAGATACAATATCTTAAATGTCGTTGCCTTAACCAGCGCGCGCGCAACTCAAGAAAGTTTCTTCTAAGCATGACTTGTGTACATTCCGAGTGGTTGCTGGTTGCTGTGGAGAACGGTTTGACATAATACAGTTAGATTTAGTTACTCAACCGTTTTTCGGTAATTGTGATAATAATATGTTAGTTTCCCATTTTTTTTGGAGTCATTTTTACCGACTCACATGTTTGGTGAATATGAAAAAACAGAAAATAAAACTGTCTAACCTGTACACACATATATAAATCAATTTCTGTTCGTTAGTCTCGCTAAAATTCGAAAATAGCTTGACCGAATTCATTCATTCTGTTATATTATATTCCTCTTCAAACTTTAAATGGCCAGAAAGACAACATTTATCGGGGCTACTAATCTTGTAAGCGATAGAAAAATCGAAGACTCAGAAAGCGTCACAATTTACTTCTTTACACCAAAAACAGTAGGTATGAAAAGAAATAACTCCATGAAATAAATCAACATAATTTATGCTTCACAATAATGATGCTTACATGACGCGTAGGATAACGTATTACTAACGTACCCTCATTAGTACTAAACTTGATAACTATCTTGGTAATGCGTAGGCGCAACACAATGTGCCCAATATTTCATGCGGCATTATACAGTTAAGAATGCCGAAGGTCCACTCGCAAATTCTGTATTTTTCTTTAGTAATCTGGTGCTTTACTGGCCCTAAATATGAGGGTTTATAAACCCAAAGCGAATAGCCCAACTGGAACAGACAGCAATCGGTAACACATTCTCGTATGATCTCACTCGACCTTCCTCCCACACGCACACAACTTTCAAAGAATGCTGTTGTTGTTCGTACAGTAAAGGTAGGCATTCACTGCCTGAGTCTGTGTTTTGTTGTAGCTATTGAAGCCAAGAATTTGTAGGTTACTTCTAAGCAAGCGTGCGACAACTTCATCACTTAATCGGGACAGACAGTGATGAAAAGTTTAGCTTCTAGAATTGGCTATTTGGAACCACTTTATTTTAATTGGTTCCAGCTGTATTAACTCTCATCTAGCAAAGGGCTTTCTTGTGCTTTCCTTGAGGGACAAGCCAATTCGCTGCTATCTTCAAAATGGGCTGCATGCAAACATAGAAAAAAGTCTCTATCTAAACTCTCTCATCAATTTGTTATTATTTAGATTTAATCTTTACATATGTTTTGAGTATCTAGTTTATTAATTTTGTACTTTATACAGGGTTAATTGTAAAACACCAAAAACCTCTCAGGACTGTGTTACTAACATCATAATCAACAACTTTTGTTCTATGACTTTTAAAAATTCGTCATATTTTAGTTCACCAGATTTTCATATAAAATAAAAATATTTAAATTGAACGCCCTAAACGCATGTAGCGTCTATGCAAAACAAAAGAAAGCGGTAGTATAAATTGCTTTCTTTTACTTCGCATAGACTTCGTAACATTTAGGGCGTTCAATTTAAATATTTTTATTTTTGTATGAAAATCTGGTGAACTAAAATATGACGAATTCTTAAAAGTCATAGAACAAAAGTTGTTGATTATGATGTTAGTAACATAGTCCTGAGAGGTTTTCAGTGTTTTACATTTAACCCTGTATAAGTAAATATTACACCACACGAAAACACAAAACCAAAGAATAGACAACCGAAATTAAAGTCATTTTTCACTTTGAAGTGTTTTTTTTTGGAAGTCGGTTATTTTTTTGTTTTTTTAGTCGTCATTTCTTTATTTGTTTAATATCTTATCTATCTATAATTCTCGGCCCATTTCTATTTGAGCACTCGAGTTTGGACTAGCCAGTCTCTCAGTCAACCTTCTGCTTTTACACCGCATAGTATCCGTGTAAATGTCGTGCCAGTATTCTACCATGTTGACTCATTCACATTATGTATAACTGTATTACATGTATTGACGCGTAACTGCTGTTGGGTTCTGTCTCTCTTTGTTATCTGACATAGCAACACTGGTTATAAAATACAGTTGCTTTTTGGTTAAATGAGGTTTCACTTTTTTGTAGCTCTGCTATTTATGGATTGGTCACAGTTTTTAAGGCGATGGCGGCTAGCTATTCGTAGTTAGGCACGAATTGAGCATGAGTTGCAAAACGAAATCCCATTTCAACAGTTTGGGTATTTTCCAACTTTACAACTAAAGGCATCTTCGGATTTACGTCAATTACCTTAAATAATAACTGTATTATGACAACCTTTGGCCTTAAACTTGAATCATGGATTATGCATAGTTACAAGAGTGACCTCTTTTAAAATATCCTCTAACTTGGGCATATAATGACGTCAGAAAAACCGTTTCTTACAATCAATATTTTGACGCATTCATTAAAAATTTAATAAATGGTTTTTAACAGAAAGTTGGCAAACTAAGAAGAGACCTCCCAAAAAACAGATGGATCAATGACGTATTAACCATAGCAGGAAAGGAGTGGAGAACTAGACGGAAGAATAGGGAAACATGGACTATGAGACATGACTATGGTATTGACTCAGTGTAGGGTTCCAACAACTGAATGAATTGTATAATACGTCGTTGTTAAAAATAAAAGGTTTATTGAGGTTCAGTCCTTTTCTTCCTCTTCAGCTCATTTTCGCCCACCGTGGGGCATAGGTATTCCCCACCAGATGCTCTTCAAAAAGCTACGGTATTTGGCCGCATTGAAGCTGTGTTGAAATCGCAACCTGGTCAAGACTTCCAATTGATTAGCGGACGGGTAGGCCCGTCCGGGGGGGGTAGATGTTGCGTCCCAAATGTATTTTTGAACGATCTTTTTGGTGTGGCAACATTCTATTGTCTTTTTGATGTTGACACTTGACATAACTTTTTGACTTGACAGATAGACTTTGCTTGCTTGGAAAAAATGTCCGCGTCGGACCTGTTGATTTAATTGTAATTGGAAAAATATCGTTTGGAATCGCCGTTTGCAACCGATAAGTGGGTCGCGATTAACTATTGTTTGAAGTTGTAATCCCCATTTGACGAAAACCCTGGGATATTTTTGGATTTATCGCCGGGTTGATGCCACCGCGTGGCACGCGCATTTGTTGGAAATAAGTAGTGATAAATAGCTTCAATCCGGTGTGAGTTTGGGCTGTGATGCTGATCTGAACCGCGCCATCTGGAGACTGACGCCTTGTGACCGTTCAGAACACTTGACTTACATCACACTTTCAATTACTCACCTCATAATTACATACATACCACACTTGGGCGTGACCTAGGAAGGTCGAAGCTTGGCGAACCCAGCACAGAAGGTTAGTGGTACCGATTAGTTATTTGAATATATTGGTTGTAGGCCGAAGAGCCTGTAGTTTTGTTTATTGTTGTTGAAAGCAACGGTAGGGCTCCACGAACCGTGGACAAGTTCAGACCGTCCAGTTACCGTTGCCTGCCCTATTGTAGGACTGAACAGCCCTGTTATAGGTCCCTCTAGACTACAAGGATCCTCTGACCACCGCCACCATGTCGTCGAACTAGCGTGCTAGTGGAATAATATACCTGTTCCCGTTAACCCGCAATAGTATAAGCACATCAATTAGATCGTCGCACACGCGGCCCGTCATTCATAAATAAATTGCGACGTTGCCGTCCTTCAAGTACGCGTGTACAGAGTGTTTCTTTTACGTATCAATTTAAAATTTTTAGTGAATATTTTAATATTTAAAAAAATAAAAACATTTTTCGAATGGTTATATTTTTTTAGCATGTATGGATGCTATACTATTGCGGGTTAACGGGAACGCCCTCTGTTAGTTAACATACAGTATAGCTAGCTTTTTTCTCTGCGTTCCTCATGGATGTCCTTCGCCCTGGGGTGACGAAGGGGCTATTCAGACTGACTAAAATGACTATGTGGTCGGTCGCACACTTAAGCCGGTGGCTGTCGTAGTGTCCAGGAATACTCCATCTATCGTATTTTTACGATGCGCGAATCAATCTTCAAGGTTAAGCAACACCTGCGGTGATCGGACTGTGAATGGATGACATCTCGAGATTCCTCAGTACCTCGGAGAGCATGGTAATTCGTTGATCCCGGCTGTCATTTGTACATTTTTGACAGTCTTTACAGGTAGTCAGACGCCAGATAATCTGACACTAGTCTGACTAAGGGGTATTTATTTATTAAAACTGTATGCAACACAAATGTACAAACGCCAGCACATCAAGCTACAACAATCTGTCAGAGCGGCATCCCTGATGCACAGGATGCGGGGGAGCGCCAACAGTATCCTGAGAGTGATTGTGGACAAGCCAGACTGTCCGTTCCTGTTTTCAACCGACGACAAAAAGAGGAGGTTATCAATTCGACGCGTATATATTTTTTTTTTTTTTTTTTTATGTATGATCATCGAGTACTCGAAGACGGCTGAACCGATTTGGAAAATTCTTTTTTTGTTCGAATGGGTATACTTCGAAATTGGTACCATTATCACCAAAGTCAGGATCTGATGATGGGATCCTGGAGAAATCGAGGGAACTCTTCAAATATTATAGGCACACCTATGGCGTTTTGGGTATTTCTTATAGTAACTTGTGCAGATGCTCTCAAAAAGTACCATTTGGGGAAGTGGAACTGATGATGAAGACCACAGATGGCCGCCGAAACTACTCAATAATAAGTATTGAGTGGATTGCGATTCGATTACTTGAATATGGATGTTAAGCACTTTATGCTCGTCACAATGCATATGGTGATGTAGAGCTGAGGGTGAAGTACCAGGAGAACTCCTCAACAATTAACGGCCCAGCATTGGGAAAAGCAATATTTTGTAAAAGGTTATAAGTAGTTGACATTTAGGCTCTTGTAACTAGGTAAATTAAAAATCATCCAACTAAAAAGAGTGAAATAAAAACTTTTTACCAAAAAATTAAACCGACTCCCAAAAACACTGCAAAGTGAAAAATAACTTTAATTTCGGAAGTCGGTGCCAAAAACGAAAAAACAAAACTAAAGACACCGACTACCGAAATTAAAGTTATTTTTCACTTTGCAGTGTTTTTGGGAGTCGGTTTAATTTTTTTATTGGACCCGTTTGCATAACGGCGGGTCTAGTGCAGCAGACGGACTGAAATACATGAATTAGATTTTGGAATATTTAATTGTATTTGATTTTAATTTTGTAATTTTAATTTTATTATTTTGAAATTTTAATTTTATGTTATTGATTATTTATTGATAAATTGTTACTAACATAGTATAAGTTGTCTTACTAACACTATGGATTTTATGTCTGATTTAAAATAAATAAATAATAATAATAAATATATTTAATAGATTTTCAACTTTAATATAAAAGAAATTAGGTTCAAGGTTGATTGGGAAAATTTGACAGTTTCGGGTAGCTTCATGTGCTGGCGTCTGTACAAAGGTGGACTTAATGCCTTAGGCATTCTCTATTCAGTAGCTGGGTATCGTGTTACCCAGCTACTGGAGGTCAGATAACAGTCACTCCATGTAAAACACTAGTACCTACTCAGATGCATCTAGTTAGACTTGGAAGTCGACCCAATATACAACGTGTAATTTAAAGGGTATATACATACCAAGTGCATGGCTTCTTTGGATGATAACAAACGATATAGCAAGGTTTTTGTAATACTAAGTCTACGTGTGTAGAACTTATTACAAATTCCAATACACTGATACCAGAGACCGAATTTTTCATATCAAGAAGAACGAAAAGACTTGTCGTGTTATTGGCAAGTGACGTGGAAAGTTATTGACCCTCGTAGTGCTGTGACACGTTTGTTATGATTGGTATTCAAGAAATATATGAAACCAAATAACTTTGTTTCTCATAGTGTTTGTATGAATTACAAAGTTATATTTGCGGTTTTATAAAATATGCTGTATTTCAAAAATTGCTGACTCGATCTCGTTCAAACCAATTTTGATTGAAAGTTTACATTAAGATCTACAGTACATATATTTTTTAATTTTTCACTCCGTTATTATAGAAGTTAGAGGGGGCGGGGCACATTTTACCACTTTGGATGCGTATGTCTTTCAAACGATTAACTTTATGAAAAAGTGGTTTTAGAAACCTCAGTGTCATTTTTAAAGACCTGTCTATAAATACCACACACGCATAGGTTTCATGAAAAAAATATGTATATTATTTAATTTTTTCCTTAAAATCGGAAAGCGGTTCACAGAATACATCTACCTACCAAGTTTCACATGTATAGTCCTAATAGTTTCGGAATGAAATAGCTGTGACATACAGACGGACAGACAGACAGACATGCCGAAACTATAAGGGTTCCGTTTTTTGCCATTCGGCTACGGAACCCTAAAAAAAGACTCCGGCCCGTAACTATTTTTTAACTTTGCAATGCGGTTGCCAATGTCTACCACTTTTGTTCGCTTGCAAATCGTTTCGTTTCGGACTATATTGCCTGATTTGATAAATCAATTGCGAACCAAAAAAACTTATTAAATAGAGGAATTACTTTTCCAGACCATTGTGGTTGTAACAGATGGGTAAAATAGAAGACCAGCGTGCGTAACAAAAGAAATTGGGAATTTTATCGATACCTTATTATTCATACATTTACGTCACGCTTTTATCTGCCCTATAACTATTATAGGTTTAAATATATCGTTTTCCTGACATTGAGACGTCACGGAATAGACTCTTATCCTATTATATGTGGTTTTCACGATTTCTGTCAAATTCCCACCTTTTAAACCGATAGGTATTTGCTATTGATTTTCCTGGGCGTGATCGTGACGTATTTGTTGCCGTGACAAACTATTTTGACAGTATTATTTAATACTAGCTTCTGCCCGCGACAAACAAACATCCATCCATCCTCACAAACTTTCGCATTTATAATATTAGTAGGAAGTAGGAAGTAGGAAAGTAGGAAGTAGGATAGGATAGGATTTAATGTGACGTCATCACATATTATATTCCGGCGTCATTAAGAATTATTGTGACAGCCTCTTTGTGACACTGGTAGACAGAAAAAAAAATTGACATCATCAGTTAAAACTTATTAAAACAATTGGAATAGATTTTAGATAAGAAATTAATGCTAAACACTATTCGGCTATTTGGTTTGAGCAAAGTTCCAATATTTTTAATGAGCAAATCTAAAGGTGATACATAGCTAGCATACATTCATAGTGTATGTATTGTAAATATATTAACTGTAATGTATGCGTATTCAAACATCTCAAAATCACACGAAACAATCGATAATCGCCAAAAAAAATCTAACACAGGTCATTGTACCACCAAATCAGTGCAACTACAAGAAATAGAGACAATAAGCACCAATAAAAAAGACATAATAAATAAATTGCCACATCGTACGTAATAGATAAAGTAGGTACGTGACTTTGAAACCGCTCTGAGATCGTCTCAAAATCAGAAAGCGCACAACTTACACCGGCTACATACTTTTACAACAACACTCCAAATCCACATTAAATCTAACAACACATTTCTTCCTGGAGCATACATTGACGCTTCAGTATAGCGGAATAAAGAGAAAGTTAAAATGAAACATGTCATGTATATTGAATAAGTCGTAACTACCAATAAGGTTACGAAGACAGTAGCATCTCGGTACAGGCGATACGTTCTGAAGTGGGTCACTGCCGCAGATATAACGGCCTGCGCTCAATGCCCGCCCGCGTAACGTTACGTGTGGGAAATTATTTGAATTTGGAACAGAGCGCTTTTTTTCTGCTTTTATCAGGCTGCAGTGTTGCCATTGTTCTTTTATGCCTTTTTTATTCTGTGGTCTAGTTGTGGCGATTGGATGGTTACCGTTAGGTCGTGGGGTTAATTAGGTAGTTAGATACATTTGCATCGTTTGTGATAGAAAGTATTGTTATGTATTGTTGTTGGGTGATTTAACTGGGATGTTATGGTATTGTAGAGTTGTTTTTTGAATGTAGCCATAATTATGAAAGTGGGACTGTTGTTATGATGAATATGATGGTTTAGATACAGAGACAGGATAGGTATATGATGTCAATTTTTTAGTTGGAGAATATGACAATATCTTCAATCATACACTCCTCTTTTTTCTGCGTGGATGTCTTCTATCTTGAAGAAGGCAAGAGCATCTGTCAGACTTCTTCTGACTAAAACCACACGGTGTTTCTCTTAGACTCTTCATGCTGGAGTGCCGGGTCTCTTAGGCATTGTCCAGAAACACCTCAGCAGTGTCAGTTTGCTGTCTCAAACCCCATATCTGATAAGGGGTGGAGGGAGCAGCTTCTCAAGTATACACTTGCCAACAATGACCGTAATCAGACTACCTATAATGCCCAGTATAGGTTGGTTGCCTACAATTCAGGGAAATGTCTATTGTCAATCATAGAATTAACCTCATACAAGGACATCATAAATTAGGTAGGTAGTAGTGTTTTTTTTTTTTAGATGACCTGTCGGTTATACATTTTTTGGGTATTCACGTTTCATCGTCTGATTTGCAAATTACCACGCGATACTTTCATTCCATGAAAAAGCACTCATGTTCAGGCAAACGCTTAAAACATTAGTCATAATTATCACGAATAGTTTAAACATGTCACTATACAAAATGTATGAATAGAAGTCTTATCTGCCTACATTGTCCCATCAAATAGTGGTTATGTTATAGATATGTACTAGTTTATTAATAACTAGCTTTTGCCCGCGACTTCGTTCGCGTGGGAGGTTTTTCCCGCGTAATTCCCGATCCTGTGGGAATTCCAGGATAAAAAACTATCCTATGTCCTTCCCAGGGTCCTAAACTATTTCCATGCCAAATTTCATCTAAATCGGTTCAGCGGTTTAGGCGTGAAAAGGTAACAGACAGACAGACAGAGTTACTTTCGCATTTATAATATTAGTATGGATGTACCTACCTCAAAAATTTCTTTTGAATACTTTCGATGCGACTTACGTAAATATTATAATTAGGACTTCCGTTGGGTTTAGGTAACTCCTTGATGAATCGAAATAGTATTTTAAATACTGTGATGTAATTCTGTTATTATATTACCTACTTATCTAGGTAATTAAAACTTATTAGGTACTAGCTTTTGCCCGCGGCTTCGCCCGCGTTAATTTACAATTTGTCAATAATTCTTGTTGCCAAAAAGGTGTACCGTATCTTTTTGGGTGGTTAAAAACGCATATAATATTTAAAAAACCGCCACCAGGGTCCATCTATCCCAAAAAACAGACAGACAGTTAGTATTTAAAATTTATCTTTTTAAAACCAAAAACGTAGTTTACAAAACATTTTTGTAAACTACGTTTCTGGTTTTGTTGATTTTGTACGCTTGATACTCGTGAGCACGCCACATACAATTTGCCCATGGGAAAAGCAGTCTTTTTCTAAATGTACACCTGCGACTTTCAGTGTCTGTCCTTGAACTTTGTTTATGGTCATTGCGAATGCCGCTTTTAGGGGAAATTTGAGTTTTTAGAACTGAATGTGAGGAATAAATACGTTTTCACCGCTTGCTGTTCCTGTCATAATTATTGCTTGAAAACATTGCATCCAAGGTATGTAATTTGTAGTCGCATGCCATTACAGAGCCTTGGTGTGCCCTGATTACGCATCAACAGGACTGGGACACCAAGTTAAAGCCTCAAATAATGTGATGGGGTACCCTGACAATTCCAGAGAGTTGATATACTCTACAGAGTACGACGTCACTTGCTTTGTATCCATGACAATGTCGACGGACAGATACTCAACAACATCACAATCCACATGAGACATAATCTTTTTGTTGATCTGCCCTACAATTTCGTTAGTTGGTGGATTCTTTATCCCTCATATTTATTTTCAAATCAGAATAAACGTGGTTTATTAAATTATCTGTATCTTGGACTACGTTCACTATGTATGTTACTACAGTTTCAGCTTCAGTTCCAGTTTCAGCTTCAGCTTTGGTTTTAGCTACAGTTCCAGTTTCAACTTCAGTTTCAGCTTCAGCTTCAGTTTTGGTTTCAGCATCAGTTTCAGCTTCAGTTTGGTTTCTGTTTCAGCTTCAGTTTCAGATTCAGTTTGGTTTCAGCGTCAGTTTCAGCTTCATTTTCAGTTTTGGTTTCAGTTTTGGTATCAGTTTCAGTATCAGTTTCAGTTTCAGATTCAGTTTCAGATTCAGCTTCAGTTTTGGTTTCAGTTTCAGATTCAGTTTCAGCTTCAGCTTCAGTTTTGGTTTCAGTTTCAGATTCAGTTTCAGATTCAGTTTCAGATTCAGTTTCAGATTCAGTTTCAGATTCAGTTTCAGATTCAGTTTCAGATTCAGTTTCAGATTCAGTTTCAGATTCAGTTTCAGATTCAGTTTCAGCTTCAGCTTCAGTTTTGTTTTCAGTTTCAGATTCAGCTTCAGTTTTGGTTTCAGTTTCAGATTCAGTTTCAGATTCAGCTTCAGCTTCAGTTTTGGTTTCAGTTTCAGATTCAGTTTCAGATTCAGTTTCAGCTTCAGCTTCAGTTTTGTTTTGAGTTTGAGTTTGGTTTCTGTTTCAGCTTCAGTTTCAGATTCAGTTTGGTTTCAGCATCAGTTTCAGCTTCAGTTTCAGTTTTTGTTTCAGTTTTGGTTTCAGTTTTGGTATCAGTTTCAGTTTCGGACTCAGTTTCAGATACAGTTTCAGATTCAGTTTCAGATTCAGCTTCAGTTTTGGTTTCAGTTTCAGATTCAGTTTCAGATTCAGCTTCACCTTCAGTTTTGGTTTCAGTTTCAGATTCAGTTTCAGCTTCAGCTTCAGTTTTGTTTTCAGTTTCAGATTCAGCTACAGTTTTAGCTTAATTTTCAGCTTCAGTTTCAGTTTCAACTTCAGTTTTAGTTTCAGCATCAGTTTCAGCTTCAGCTTTAGTTTCAGTTTTAGCTTCAGTTTGGCTTCAGCGTTAGTTTCAGCTACAGTTCCAATTTCAGCTTCAGCTTTGGTTTTAGCTACAGTTCCAGTTTCAGCTTCAGCTTTGGTTTTAGTTACAGTTCCAGTTTCAGCTTCAGCTTCAGTTTCAGTTTCAGCTTCAGCTTCAGTTTTGGTTTCAGATTCAGTTTCAGTTTCATATTCAGCTTCAGCTTCAGTTTTGTTTTCAGTTTCAGATTCAGCTACAGTTTTATCTTAATTTTCAAGTTCAGCTTTGATTTTAGTTTCAGCTTCAGTTTGATTTCAGCGTCAGTTTCAGCTTCAGTTTGGTTTCAGCGTCAATTTCAGCTACAGTTCCAATTTCAGCTTCAGCTTTGGTTTTAGCTACAGTTCCAGGTTCAGCTTCAGCTTTGGTTTTAGCTACAGTTTCAGTTTCAGCTTAAGTTTCAGTTTCGGCTTCAGTTTTGGTTTCAGCATCAGTTTCAGCTTCAGTTTGGTTTCTGTTTCAGCTTCAGTTTCAGATTCAGTTTGGATTCAGCGTCAGTTTCAGCTTCAGCTTCAGTTTTGGTTTTAGTTTCAGATTCAGATTCAGTTTCAGCTTCAGCTTCAGTTTTGGTTTCTGTTTCAGATTCAGCTACAGTTTCAGCTTAATTTTCAGATTCAGTTTCAGTTTCAGCTTCAGCTTCAGCTTCAGTTTTGGTTTCAGCATCAGTTTCAGCTTCAGCTTTAGTTTCAGTTACAGCTTCAGTTTGGTTTCAGCGTCAGAATCAGCTACAGTTCCAGTTTCAGCTTCAGCTTCTGTTTTGGTTTCAGTTTCAGATTCAGCTACAGTTTCAGCTTCAGTTTCAGTTTCAGCTTCAGCTTCAGTTTCAGTTTCAGATTCAGTTCAGCTCAAATAAATCATCCCGTTGATATCTGTTGCCACACGATCTTCTCCTATTTTCAAAAGGGCAAACGCATATTGCCCCGATTTTGAAATAGAAATGACACGTATATTAACTTGATTGGTTAAAATTTAAGCGACACGGTTGGCGTATCTGTTAACTGGTGCATGAAGTGGGTTCGACCCCAGCTCTAAACAAAGATTTGTATAGCCTACATGCAGTTGTGTAGTTTACAAAAAATGTTATGAGTGGTTCTTGAATACGCGATTTGAATGAATTTAGAGGGGGAATACAAAGTCCCAACACCCCTTTACATCCTTAAGGGATGATTTCCACGATAAAAACTATCCTATGTCTTTTCCAGGGTCTAAAACTATCTCCATTGCAAATTTCATCCAAATCGGTTTAGCGGTCAAGTGTATTATGTGGGTGGGGAGGGCGGGGACATCATTGATTCCCTATACAAAAGTCCAACACCATTTTTACATCTTTTAGGAATGATTTCCGGGAATAAAACTATACTATGTCTTTTCCAGGGTCTAAAACTATCTCCATATCAAATTTCATCCAAATCGGTTTAGCGGTTTAGGCGTGAAAAGGTAACAGACAGACAGACAGACAGTTACTTTCGTATTATTATAATATTAGCTTGGAAGTATTGATGGATATGGAAGTATGGATAGTATGGATATGTATATGGAAGTATGGAGTTATATTATTAGTATTAAAGTATGGATAGCTTTTGTCCGCGACTTCGTTCGAGTGGGAGGTTTTCCCCGCATTAATCCCAAACCCGTGGGAATTCTGGGATAAAAAGTAGCTTATGTGTTTTTACAGGATGTCAACTGTCTCCTTACCAAATTTCATTGAGATCCGTTCAGTAGTTTTTGCGTGAAAGAGCAACAAAGATACATTCGAAAACTATCCTGCGGGAACCTTACATCGGGATAAAAACTATCCTATGTCCTTCCCAGGGTCCTCAACTATTCCCTTGCCAAATTTCATGTAAATCGGTTCAGCGGTTAAGGCGTGAAAAGGTAACAGACAGACAGACAGACAGACAGAGTTACTTTCGCATTTATAATATTAGTATGGATTAGCTTGGAAGTATTGATGGATACGGAAGTATGGATAGTATGGATATGGATATGGAAGTATAGAGTTATATTATTAGTATTAAAGTATGGATAGCTTTTGTCCGCGACTTCGTTCGAGTGGGAGGTTTTCCCCGCGTGAATCCCAAACCCGTGTGAATTCCGGGATAAAAAGTAGCTTATGTGTTTTTACAGGATGTCAACTGTCTCCTTACCAAATTTCATTGTGATCCGTTCAGTAGTATTTGCGTGAAAGAGAAACAAAGATACAATTCGAAAACTATCCTACGGGAAACTTACATCGGGATAAAAACTATCCTATGTCCTTCCCAGGGTCCTCAACTATTCCCATGCCAAATTTCATGTAAATCGGTTCAGCGGTTAAGGCGTGAAAAGGTAACAGACAGACAGACAGACAGACAGACAGACAGAGTTACTTTCGCATTTATAATATTAGTATGGATATGGATAGTATGGATATGGATTTGCTTGGAAGTATTGATGGATACGGAAGTATGGATAGTATGGATATGGATATGGAAGTATAGATTTATATTATTAGTATTAAAGTATGGATAGCTTTTGTCCGCGACTTCGTTCGAGTGGGAGGTTTTCCCCGCGTGAATCCCAAACCCGTGTGAATTCCGGGATAAAAAGTAGCTTATGTGTTTTTACAGGATGTCAACTGTCTCCTTACCAAATTTCATTGAGATCCGTTCAGTAGTATTTGCGTGAAAGAGAAACAAAGATACAATTCGAAAACTATCCTACGGGAACCTTACATCGGGATAAAAACTATCCTATGTCCTTCCCAGGGTCCTCAACTATTCCCATGCCAAATTTCATGTAAATCGGTTCAGCGGTTAAGGCGTGAAAAGGTAACAGACAGACAGACAGACAGACAGACAGACAGAGTTACTTTCGCATTTATAATATTAGTATGGATGGATAGTAGTAGCTATACTGTGTAATTATAAAAATATGTGTTTGTTTATAGCTACTGTTTATTTTGTATTTTATTTTTTATTATTAATAATAGGCTCGCGTTGACCACCATCTCACCTGATGGTAAGTGATGATGTGGTTGAAGATGGAGCACGCTTACCTAAAAGTAACCAATTCAATCTTGACTTAAAGACCCCTAGGTTATATAGCTATCGGGAAACACAGACTCCGGCAGGGAATTCCACTCCTTAGCCGTACGCACAATGAAGGTATTCCCAAAACGTTTAGTGCGTATAGGTGGGATGTCCACCATGTAACGATGGTGCATAGCCGTTTGTGTTGTAGTCCGATGATGGAACGGGCTTGACGGAATTAGTTTGTGTAATTCCATCGCACACTCCCCGAAATTTAACCGATAGAAAACCGATAGACTAGCATCTCGTCGCCGATGTTCAAGGCTCTGGAGCTTTGATTCGACCAGTGTATCGTTGCTAATGAGTCTTAATAGCCTAAAATAAAGAATAAATAAATAATCATACACTGCATAATGAGTGTTAGAGCAAATAGTGTTTTTTTTACGTATTTTGATAAGAACATCAATTTTATTCCGGCTGTAAAAATGATTTAATTATTGTGAATGTCCAGATACCACTTAGTGATAGGAGTCATAATGTTTGGTGCACATTTTCAAAACTGCACGTCTCAAAGGAACTGTCAGTGATTCGAAGGAATGTTCCCCTCAAAAAGAAACAACAAAAAATATATTTTAGGCATTTAAGGACGTATTGTGTATTTAAATTTTTAGTCTAAATTAAAATGTTGTAGATAAGAACGCCCATAGGCCGAATGAAGCTGTTCTTCTTAGTACGACTGGTAGTAATTAACTGGATCAACGTTAACAATAACAAACGACTGCGCGTGTTTCGCAAATCACGTAAAAATCTACAGACCAACCTCGGCAACTCTCAGGTTATAGGTATCAGGAAAAAAATGTTATAGGTTATCATAAACCACAAAATCTGACACCAGCCTTGCCAAGATAATATATTGTGTTACCCAGCTACTGGGTTGCAAAGGTCAGTTAGGCAATCGCTCCGTGTTAAAAACACTAGTACTCTGTAGTTGGGAAAAGGTTAATAAAAAATGTGCCACCTTCACCACCAAACAATGAGCCATCATACACACCTCCTTTCCATGCATAGAACAAAGTGATACTTCTGAGTATGTTTACCCAACCACACTCGTTTACTCGTTCCGTCGACTTTACGATATTCTATCAATAAGCGCCCACTAGTCTGTGCTAACTTTCCCTGGTTTCAGATCTTAGCTATGCTTAATGTTAACGCGACTGCTACATCTTGATCCTTGCAACATAGAGGTACAGGGTAAGTTAGGTACAAGTGTGACTTCAACGTTATTTAACAGGTTTTGCCTAACTTTTAGATGAGAAAAGTGACTCTCTTATCGCTATCCTTTTACATTGTTTAAGTTTCGGTTAAGGAACATTTAAAATATTAAAAAAAAAAACAAAGAAAACTTAAAATTTGTAAAAATAGCATTCCATTTCAGGAACAGGGACCAAGCTTACGTCGCCGGTTAGGTCTCCAGAGAAAGGAACCCTCACAATATGAGCTGTATCAAAGTTTTTGTATATTTACAGCTGTTATACATATAGGCCCAAGTTGTCAGAAATAAATTGATTATTATTATTTTCATGTATAATTACAGAATCTTATGTTTAATTGTCTTGCCTGGAAAGAATATGGCTAATAAAGAGTTAAGCATTTTATCATACTGGACTATAATTTTCTATTACAACTACCAGCTTAGAATACTAGGCAATAAAACTCCTATTCTGCGGAGTAGCCGGTTTTTAATCAAGGTCTTCTTTGCTTAAATAAATGAGTAGTATGATGTATCAATCTTACATAAATAATTAGCTAATCTTCCTCAAAGGCATAGAAAGTTTATCATCTTGTTTGTTGCAGTTCATTAGAATTAAGGAGATTTATTGAGAGATTTGCCAATTCTTTTTTTATTGATATACCGCTCTAAGCATGATGGTTTAGGTATTTTGTTAAGGTACGTTAAAATAAGTACTTAGGAGCGAATCCTCAGCTTTACAGCACGGTACTGAAATTTTATCAATTAAATGCTTAAAGAAACACCAGTGACATGACCAAACGTGATTAATAGGCAGGGAGATATTTTACAGTTTCTAAAAAATGCATGGTCATAATATCATATTTTGAGGGAAGAGTCTGAATATGATATAAGTAAGTAAGAAACAAACGAAAAAGGAAATATACTTTCTTTAAAATTGTAAGTACCTACAACACGTCAAATAAGGTAGAAATAGATGCAATATTAAAGTCGGTAATACCAAAATAAGTAGATAATTCTTCCAAGCCCGTTTCATCATCGGACTACAAGACGAACGGCGATGCATCATCGTTACATGGTGGACATTCCACCCATACGCACGAAACAATTAGGGAATACTTTCATTGTGCATTAGCGCGTGCAGCTAAGGAGTGAAATTCCTTGCCGGAGTCTGTATTTCCTGTTAGCTATAACCTGGAGGTCTTTAAGTCGAGAATGAATACATAGGTTTTTTCTAGGCAAACGTACTTCATCTTCGATCACATCATCGCTTGCCATCAGGAGAGATAAGTAAGTAAGTAAGTAAGTAAATTGTTTATTTCTCGCCACAATACAATGGTTTTGTACATTAACAATATAATACAAATAATATAAAAACACATTGTGGGAGACTGGTGCCTAAGCTAGGCTCATGGCCTGTATTTCAGGACACCAGGCCTCCTCCTTAATTATTTAAAATTTACAAATTTGTGCATAGAATAGTTTACAATAGATTATGGTCGAAAACTATATAACACAGAAAACGAAATCACAATTCAAAAAATAAAATAACAATAAAACTATACAAAAAATAATTAAAAAATAATAATAATGGACAAAGATGTGTGTGAGCGAGCGAGTGCGTTAGATTGTGTGTGTGTGCGTGGTTAGAGTGAATGTGCGTGTGTGTGTGTGTGTTTGTGTTTGAATGAGAGTCAGGCCTATACTAGTACAGCAAACAGTTCCTCTGTATCGTCGTAACTTAACTCCTGTAGCCAGGTAGTTACTTTCATTTTGCACTTTGTCTTCTTGAGTTGATATATCGACAGGATTCTGTTAATTTTGTTATACAGATAAGGACCTAGGTAACAAAAGTAGCGTCTGGAATGCATGGTGGTAAGTTTCAGTTGGCTTCTACCTACAGGATTATAGCGCCTTTTGTCACAGGACAGAGATGGAGTATACTCAAGAAGACTGTGCTGCATCAGAATAGTCTGCTGGATGAATATCTGGCGCACAGTCAGAACTTTTGCCTTCTTGTAAAGAAGTGTGGTAGGATATCTGTAGGGCAGAAACAAGGACACCTTTAATATTGCTCTCTGAGCTCTCTCCAGTTGAAGCAGAGTGGTCTTGGGGGCACCACCCCAGGAGGTAATGCAGTAGTTTAGTAGGGACTGAGCGAGTGCATAGTATACGGCTCTCTTTAATTTATCATCCGCTACATCTCTCAGGGTCTTAAAGACGTATATCAGTTTGCGCATCCTACCACTAAGTGTAGATATGTGATCTTGGAAACGCAGGCTACTATCCACTATTACCCCAAGGTATTTTACCGAGTCAGCTTTCTGGAGATGCATGCAGGAGCAAGTAGTGTCGTGAGGCTTGGGACAGGAGTGAGCTATAAGGGAATGCTGTGTCGTCGAGTTTGGTGCTGTCCTATGTGTGATTGCAAAAGTGAGATAGTGTGTTTTTGTCGTATTTAAAGTGAGTATATTATTTTGCAACCAGTCCGATACAATATTAAAACCCGATTGAGCATGTTTAAAAACATCACTCCATGTGCTGGCATTAAATAGAAGGACAGTGTCATCTGCGAAGGTAATTACTTTGCCTTTTGGAAGAGTGAGCAAACCCAGGTCTTTTATGTAGATGAGGAACATTATCGGGCCAATCACGCTACCTTGCGGCACACCGTAGGTGACCAAACGCTCATCACTGATATGCTCATCCACCTTAACGCACTGGGTACGCTCACTCAGATAGTCCTCAAAAAGCTTGAGTTGATTCCCTCTAATCCCAAGGCGATCCATTTTCTCAATGAGAATGGGGACAGAAACCGTGTCAAAGGCTTTGGCAAGATCCAGGAAGATTCCAATAACCTTCTGACCTTTATCTAGGTTGGTGATAATATGGTTAGTAAGGTCATGAACAGAATCAGAGGTTGACCTGCCAGCTCTAAACCCGTACTGAGACGGAGAAATTATATTGTACTTGGTCAAATAGTCTACGAGTCTGTGGTTCATAATCCGTTCAAGTACCTTAGACAGGGTAGGCAACACAGCTATGGGTCTGTAGTTGCTAACACAGCTTCTGTCTCCGTTTTTGAATATTGGGTGAATTATAGATTTTTTAAACGCCTTAGGGAATTGTCCAGTGTCGAGTGAGAGGTTGCAAACATAAGTTAGAAGTGGGACAATCAAAGCTATATGTTTCTTTAAAAGGTTACTAGATATCCGGTCCCATCCCGCGGCACACTCACTGCGAAGGGAGATAATTATGTTTGCAACCTCTACTTCATCCGCGGGTAAAAATACCATAGATTTTGAATTATTATCGTGTATAACAGACACTGGCGGTCTGGGCGTGCTGGTGTTATTGATTTTTTCAGCAAGGTTTTTACCAATGTCTGCAAAGAAGTTATTTATTTGGTTAACAGAGCCTAGCGGTGTGGAAGATATCTTGAGCAGTTCTTGTCTGTTGTCTCTTTTTTTTACCCTATTCGTTATTGTATTTATAGCTGTCCATAATTGCTTTGTGTTGTTACCTGCCTCAGTTATGCATGCTTTGTCATAAGCAATTTTCACTTGCTTCATTAGTTTATTACAGTAATTTCTGTATCTTGTAAAAGACGTTTTTAGGATAGAGTTGTCAGGATCATTTCCTAATTTTTTCTTTAAGTGATCTCTGTGCCGAATACAACGTAGGAGGCCTGGGGTGATCCAGTCTTTCAATATTTTTTTATGATTAGGGACTTTGATTACTTTCGTGTTTTTCTCAATCGTCTGTGTGATTAGGCTAATCATTAGGTCAGCCGCGAGGTGTGGGTTTTCCATTTTATATATAGGCTCAAAATCAATAAGTTCCAGATCAGCATCTAGTTGTTCGTGGTTGATGCTATAGGCAGTTTTCTTTGCGCGTAGTTTAGGTATATTTTTTGTAAGATATAACAAGACGGTGTCGTGATCGGTTACTGAGGAATGGTCAAACGAAGTAATGGTCAAACGCACAAAAATAAAACCAAAAGTATCAAGAGCACACCAACAGTACACTAAGTGCATTGAGTGCTAGGTCGGTGCAGCTTTCACTGGCAGTGCAGCCGGCAACCTACTGCGTCCACGCAGCCATTCATCTTTATTTTGCAAGTGATATGAAATCTTAAGTTTAAAGAATTTTCTTTAGTATCGCCGTTGTCCTTGGCCTCTAAAATGTTATGAAAACAATTGATTTTTATTTTAAAACAATTAAGTAAAAGTGTAGCCTATGTCCGAGGGAATAATGTAGATTTCTATTGGTGAAAGAATTTTCTGAATCTGTTCGGTATATCCAGAGATTACTTCCTACAAAGTCATAAACTCTTTATAATCTTCCTAGCAGTTGCGCAGAGCTTCGCTCCCGTAGAATTTATCATAATAAAAACATAACCATCCTTTTTTGCAATTCAAGCTACTTCCATACCTATTTAAGCGTCAATACCATAATGCTGCCCTGCACTAACTAAAAGGCCGTTAAGCCACAAAAGGTCATTTTACACTTTTTAATGTATTCTTAAATTACTTTGGATTCTCTATTTTCTGGTCTAAGAATAATTTTCCTACGATGAATACTTAACGAGATACAGCACTTTTGCTGAGCAGTTAAGCCACATAATTTTTGTCACTTCCTTAGTTAAAAAGCGACTAAACTACAATACCTACTATACATACAATATGAAAATACAATACTGAAAATTAATTAATATTTACAAAAAACAAACGTTATATATTGTGCACAGAAACTATGGCCACAAAAATTATTTACAACCATCGTCCTAGCTAGCGTAGTTTTGTAGAAAACTTATTTTTACGTTTACTCGAAAAGTATTTTTGGGGTTAGCGGCTTTTTAGTTAGTGTAGGGCAGAATGAATAAGGTTTCGGACTTGTGATCAAGAGGCCGCGGGTTCGAACCACACCCATTACTCTATTGCAATGAACCCACTCCAGGTACAAGCAAATTTAGCTTAGTTGGAAGGGTTAACAAGTTCAAGCTGGTATTAGTATAGATAAAGCTCACAGTTTAGTATTAAACTTAGCAATTAGTCGTAGATTGGATATTTAGCTAATAAGTACCGCCTAACAAGCATCAAGTAAGACTTAAAGTAAGTCATAATATAAAGAGATTTTAGAACTAATAATATAATGTTTTGCCACACTAAAGATTGCAAATGTTTGAACATCTTTGACAGTTATTACGGGTAATCAGAAGCCAGAAAACTGAAACCAGCCTTGTCAATGGGTATTGTGCAACCCAGTTATTGGGTTATAGAATTAAGTTTAGTTACGACCCCTGAGACCGACCCCTTTTTTATGGCTGGAAAAGTATCCAATGACTGCCTCCCGATCTGGGCGAAGCGGGAGGGTGTGTCAGACTTTTACTGACTAAAACCCATCCGTGTTCCATCATATGCCCTCCGTGTCCCGAGGTCGCGATAAGGGACTCTTTCGAGCAATTTCGCAACCCCGGCAGGGAACGAGACCGACCCCTGAGTTTATTTCGGTGTTTCTTCTCAGGGTAGTCAGTTAGGAAACACCAGCCTCATCTAGTTTAAATTTGCAAAATAAAGATCATTTATCATTCAGTTACTATTTATTTGAAAAAACTTTTTTGCAAAAAATAAAACCGACTTCCATATCAAAACACTACAAAGCCAAAAATAATTTTAATTTCGGTAGTCGGTGTTATTGGTATTGTATTTTCTTTTTTTTTCACACTGCCTTCCGAAATTAAAATTATTTTTGGCTTTGTAGTGTTTTGATATGGAAGTCGGTTTTATTTTTTGCAAAAAAATTTTTATTTTCGTGCTTTTTAGTGGGTCAGTGAATTTTCCAAATCGGTTCGTAAATGACGGAGTTATGCGCGAACAAAAAACGCAATGCAGAGTAAAGGAAAAGATCATCAATGTAAATATGTTTTTTAGACTTTTGTTGAGTTTTCAGAAACGGCTTGTCCGATTTCGATAAAATTTTCATGGGACCATTTGGGAAGTATACCCTTTCTAACAAGATAAGAATTTTTCAAATCGGTTGGCAAGCGACGGAGTTATGCGCGGACAAACATTAAAAAAAAATACAAACATCCGAATTGAGAACCTCCTCCTTTTTTAGAAGTCGGTTAAAAATATAGATACTTTAGACATGTGGTGCTGGAGACGAATGCTTAGAGTATCTTGGGCGGAATTTTGAACTATTGTCTCCATACTGCAAGAACTCAGAATCAAACAGCATTCTATCGAATTTAGTACAAACTCGCATCATAAAACTATTCAGACATAGCCCAAGGCGTAACAACGAATCCATACAATGCAACGTCTCGTCGTCCAAGGCAAAATAGAGGACACCAGACGGCGCGGACGAACGCCGATGCGATGGACCGATCAAATAAAGACCATGGTGGGTGGGTTTTTGCATGAGTGCACCAAAATGTCGACAAATAACCTGGGGGTCTTTAAGTCAAGAGTGAATAGGTTAGTTTTAGGCAAGCTTGCTTCGTCTTCGACCATATTAACGCTTACCATCAGGTGAGATAGTGGTCATACGCGAGACTATCATGAAAAAACAAATATCAATAGCGAGAGATGGCGAGCTATATTCACTAATCCAGCATTTACTATATGTTGACCAAGATCACTCCGGCAAGAGTAACACTACTGAAAAGAAGACTATTTACTGGTTTAGCACCGACCTCATCCAGAGTAAAATAAATCCACAGAAAAAATATTATACAGTGAACGCGGTGGAGAAGCTAGCCAGTGGCTTAGCGAGATATTTACCCATTTAAATAATTTTAATTTCAAAAGAATACAGTTTCAACTTAAGGTATCGTTTGCCGTTACAACTATTAAAGCACAGGGGCCAGCAGCATTGATAAGCAGCATGCGCGTGCACAGGATTATGACAGGGTATGCGGCGGAGTAATCGGTCACAAAAACTTTTTCTTTTATAGATTTTTAGCATAGCCGCAGCCACGCATCGCCACCATGCTACGATGCGTGGCTGTGGCTATGCTAAAAATCTATAAAAGGCAAAGTTTTTGTGACCGATTACTCCGCCGCATACCCTGTCATAATCCTGTGCACGCCCCTGATGAGCAGCCTCCTTTTTTCAGTTCAGCTTGGAACGATGGTAACAAGACTAACAGCGCTATCTATCGGCACAAACTAGTAAACCAAGATTTATCGCGAGCGCAATAGAGCTCATAATAATTACCTGTTTTCATAGGCTACTTTCTAAGTAACAAATTATCAGCTCTAGTAACATCCTTATGACTTGACTGATAAGGCGAGTATAATTTAGAAAATCCACCATCTTACCTGATGGGAAGCGATGATAATGGTCGAAGATGCAGCATGCTCACTTATAAATAACCTATTCTCTCTTCTGTTGACTTAAAGATCCCCAGGCTATAGGGAAAAACTGACTCCCACTCATGTTATCTATGTTAAACGTAACCTTAAAATTTGATAATTAAGGCGTAACCGTTGCCTGCCCAATAAACGTGCTGAATTACTAATAATTATCAACAGCTACACGGTCCGAAGTTCCCAACCGCATCGCTACCAATTAAGATGATTTCATATTCAATAGCTTCCAGATAATTATTTTAATATAACCTACACATCAGTTCCGTAATAGTTTCCTACCATTACGGCCGTGAAATAAGCTTAAAAAATAGATCAATTTCCTCCATTTTATAAAAGAATTTTTCCGCCCATGTAATATTACCGTATTAGTTTTAAAGCAACTTTCCGTACGCGTAACTGGCATTGGCATTGCGTGCGTAGACGCAAGTATAACACAACGGTAATCCACTCACACACACAGACGCACAAACGGAGAATCCGATGTACATTGTCCTGTCTCTACTCTCACGCACACTATTGCGAAATTGCGTACGAAAGAATTGCATCGCTGTTCCGATACACACACTGACATTTCCTTCTGTAAAATATGACACACAGAGACACGGTGTTCATCTGGGTGTGTCTGTTTGTATGTGTAGGTAAAGAAAGGTGTATTGCTAGGTGAAATGGGCACAGATATCTTAATGTTTGACGGCTCAGTTAAAACGGAACAAGCAATTAACTACACGTTTTCGTGCATTTTTTATTGATATTATTTTTTAGTTTAAGCAACATCCAGCTTACTTAATTATTATGAGAACCCACCAAGTAATATAGTGAAATATCAAGTTAAACTGTGAAGTACAACGTAACATAAAACTTAAGTCTCGGGTGGTTTTTTTTTTTTTATGAAATTGAAAATTTTGTCTTGAAAGTCAATGGGGTTGGTTTATGTCATCCAAAAGATGGAAGGAAAAGATAAATCTTTCCGCCTAAGATATAAAACTCGACGAAATTAGCTAGGTACTATTTAGACTCACCAATGCGTAGGTACCTTGATATTTATAGACTATTTGAGTCACATTAAAATGCATTAAAAACATGTTTATAACACGAAACATTTGGCTTATATTTTTAAAATAAAAGTAAAATAAACAAAGTGTGTACTTTGGTAATTAAATTACAAGAATCCGAAAACATAGTAATCAATACACTCACGCAAAAATATTTTTTCCAACGAAAAATAATTAACGTCGACATCATAACACACATTCAAAAAGTTAAATGCTAAGGGTTTTTCTAAGAAATGTTTTCGTTTACTGTAACGATGACGTTATAGCCCCGGTAATAAATCAATAAACTCACTTTTTACAAAATCATGATATGCAAAAACGATGAAATTTTATGACTTTATCAACAGATTACCTACTCAAAATCCAGAGCTGATGGACATACTTCCTTGAAGGATTATACGCGCTATGCATAGTTTTTTTTTTTATTTGGAATAGGTTCGCGTTTGACCTCCATCTGACCTGATGGTAAGTGATGATGTGGTCGAAGATGGAGCACGCTTACCTAGAAGAAACTCTTGACTTAAAGACCCCCGGGTTATAGCTATTGGGAAACGCAGACTCCGGCAGGGAATTCCACTCCTTAGCCGTACGCACAATGAAAGTATGGGAACCAAAACGTTTTGGGAAATGTTTATGAAATAATCATCGTTTCAGAAAATAAAAAAATGCGTGGACCAATGATTATACATATTAGTTACTAGCAGTCGTGTGGGGTCTAGCCCCCATTGGACTTTATCACGATAAAACATAACCTTCTTCTCTTGCAGTTGGGTAAAAGTAGCCTGTAACCATCCTCAAACTTCAAACTACTTCCATACCAAACTTTATCCAAATCCACCGAGTACTTTCATAGATTAGCGCGATTAAACAAACAAAAATAAGGGTCTCTAAACCTAGTCTTACTTATCCCGTGTCTATGATAGGTCCACTCAATGATTACCGTTGGTTTTATAACTTCAATAAGCAAAGTTTTCAATAAATCTTTTTCTCAACTATTTTGGGGTCTACTTCAAGAATAACCAGATGAAACTGAGATTTTACATGCACCATCTGCCTATATGACCTCAAGAACCCAGTAACCAGATGTGGAGGTATGTCATACCTTGTAAACGGTGGTAACCAATTAATTAACAGTTCTCTTGAGTAATTAAGGAAATGGAAGCGGTAAATATTTATGTTGTATCTGAATGTTAGAGAAAAAATTAACATGTTTTAGGAGTCTCTTGAAGAAAAAGCTTCGAAGGTATTTATTAAATAATTAATTAGAGAGCTGAATGAGTAATGATTTGATAGAAAATGTATACAGGGTTATTGGAAATACGTCCCGATCCTGTTAAGGGCGTGTAGATGAGGTCATATTAACTAACAAATCAACCCTAAGTTTCTAGGCCTAAAGTATACCATTGTCGAGAAATTTTTGATTTTTTTTTTTAATATTAAAATAAAATTTTATCTCTTTTAAAAATTTATAAAATAAAAACGAAAACAGGTTTTAGCATTCTTATTTATTAAATAGCTAAAGAATGAAGTTGCGCATAATAAAAAAAACATAAAACAATTAAAAACCTCCGTACTTTTGAAAAAAGAGACCCAATACTTATTTTATTTTTATGATTTTTGCAACGTCTTATGAAATAAATATTTTTTTTTCTACTAAAAATCACTAATCTATTTTGACGGCGGAAAATTTTATTTGTTAGTTAATGACCTCATCTACACGCCCTTAACAGGATCGGGACGTATTTCCAATAACCCTGTATAAATGGGTAGGTAATGTGTTTTTCTTCGGTGGGAAAATTATCCAATGACTACTCTCACTCTGGGTGGAGCGGAAGGGAATGTCAGACTTCTACTGACAAAGACCCACCCCATCTTCAACTACCCTTTTGTTCTGGGGCCGCGGTATCTCATTAGAATATTTCCGCGAACCTGGCAGTACTATGTGTACCAACTTTATTTTTTAGTTATACTGACTCACTGCTGCAGCTGGACGATGGCTTCCCCCAATTCTTTCCATGAACTCTTCTTGCGGCTTCAAAAATAAAACTATAGGTACACGATTTTGTTTTGCAGCTACTTTATTTTGCAGGTAGCAAAATACAGATACTCAATACTCAATACTCAATACTTTTATTGCATTCCATATGTAGGTATTCTTAGATGGTAAACTTATAATTAGATCATATGGACCCTGACGGGCACAGCAAGAATAAGTGATTTAGGAGAGGAAGCATTTGTTAATTATATAATATTAATTTAACTTACTTACTAACTTAACTTAAACATTACATTACATATCTATCACTTAAAAATTCGTTTACTGAGTAATAACACTTCTGCAGTAAAAATTGTTTTAGTTTTTTTAAAAATAGGTTAATTTTCTCTTCGTTTTTTACAGGTTCGGGAAGTTTATTATATAATTTAATGGACATTACATAAGGACTTTTAGAGTGCATTACTAATCGAGAACTTGGTATGTTTAGCCTAGATCGGTGTCTGAGTGGATAGCGTGACTGAATGTCTTCTCGTTTTGAATAAAACTCTTGATGTTTTCGTACAAATTTGCATGTTTCAAAAATGTATATGCACGGAAGGGTTAAAATATTATGTTTTTGAAAGAAAGGTTTGCAACTGTCTGTTTGTTCAATGTTTACGAGGATTCTAACTAATTTCTTTTGCAGAGTAAAGAGTGTGTGTGCATCTGTGCTGTTACCCCAAAGGGTGACACCATAGCTAAGCCATGCATAGGCATAGGCATAATAGGTGGTGAGTGCTGTATGTAAATTGGTGGTCTTTTTTATTTCACGGAGGGCGTATGAAAATTTAGATAATTTTGAATGAGTTTTTTGAATGTGTGACTTCCAGTTTATATTTGTGTCTATAACTAGTCCGAGTAATGTAATTTCATTGACGATTTCTAATTTTGTGTTGTTGAAATTAAAGTCTAAAGCTAAAGGTGTTTTTTGGTGAGGGTGGAAGGTTATTAATTTTGTTTTAGAGTAGTTTATCTCAAGGTTATGTTCGTTCATCCAATTATATATTTTTGTAAGTATTGAATTGAGTATTTCATCTATATTTTCATTGTTTTGGCACGACACCAAAATGGATATATCGTCCGCGAATAAGACACATGGCCCTTCTATGATTTTTGGTAGGTCGTTAATATAAATTAAAAATAAGAGACATCCTATGACGCTTCCTTGGGGAATTGAGGCGTAAATTGCTTTACTACATGACCGGACTTTTTCAATTTCATTATTATTATGATTAAAATATTCTATTTCAACTAATTGTTCCCTGTTCTTTAAATAAGATGTTAGCCAGTCGTGAGCCTTTCCGCGTATACCTATTCCATACAGTTTGTTAAGTAATATTCCAAATTGGACTTTGTCGTAGGCTTTAGTCATGTCTAGTAATATGCCTATTGCATATTTTTTATTATTGATAATATTAAGTGCTCCTTGGATATTTATTTATTTATTTATTTATTTATTTAGGTGGAATGGTTTTTTCGAAAGCCGTTCTGGCATTCGTCAAATATATTGTATTTTTCGCAAAAAGTGTAGATGCGGTCACACATAGCTTTTTCAAAGATTTTTGAAGCTGATGGTAAAAGAGCTATTGGCCGATAATTGCTTGTATCTGTTTTTGTATTTTTTTTGTGGATTGGTTTTATTACGGATTTCTTTAATAGATTTGGGAAGGTACCTTCTTCAAAAGACTGGTTCAGTAACAGGTAAAATGGTAAGGTAAGTTCATCTGCGCATTGTCTTAAAAGCATAGGTGGTATTTCGTCAATCCCGTGACTACTTTTGTTTTTTAGGTTTTTAATTATTTTATTTACTTCCCAAGGGTCTATTGGGCCAAGAAACATCGTGTTCTCTGTTGGATTTAGTACAGAGGTGCCTCCAAGTTTGTAACTTGGTGAATTGGCGCTGTTTTCTCCAATGGATGCAAAAAAAATGTTAAAAATGTTGGCTACTTGTTTTGGATCGGATATAAGGTCGTTATCTATTTGCAATTTGATATTGTTATGCTCCTTTCTTTGTTTTTTGTTTGTTCTTTCATTTATGATATTCCACATGGTTTTAACCTTATTGTTAGATTTTTTCAATTTATTAATATATTGTATCTTTTTTGATGCCGTAACTAGATTTTTTAGTATTTTTTCATAGTTTTTATAATAGTTTTTAATTATAGGATTTTTTGTTTTTAGTGTGAGTATTTTTAACAATCTTTTGTTTTTACAGGAGATTTTGAGACCCGTCGTTAACCAGTATTTTTTAAATTTTGTTTTTACTTTGATTTTACATATTGGTATACAGAGGTTAAGGATATTTGTTAATGTATCATGAAATGTTTTATAATTATCATTTAAATTTTTGCTTTGAGGTAGATTTTTTTTCCAATCGTGTTCATTTAATTTTGACTTAAACTTTAAAATGTTAGTATTGTTAAATAATCTTTTTTTAACATACCAAATTCTTTGTGTATCTACGTGTGAGGTAGGTGTGGTGATATGTATAATTGTACCGCTATGGTCAGAAAAACCTAGTTCCTCTACTGTTGTATATATTTTGTTTGTGTTACTGTTTGTAAATATCAAGTCTAGACATGTGGATGTATTTTGCGTAATTCGTGTGGGTGTTTTTATATGTTGTGTAAGTTTATATTCTAACATTAGGTCTAGGAATTGTCTAGTTTTTACATTTTTCTCTAAGATATTTATATTAAAGTCCCCTCCTATAATTATATTTAATTTAAAATACTTATTATTTATGTAATTTAAAATACGTTTTAACTGGCTAATAAATATTTCTTCCTCTCTTCTATTCCAATATATTATTACTAATAATATGTTTTCTTTAGGTAACTCAATAGCACATAGTTCTAAAATATATTCTAAGGACATGTTCGTTATATCATTTCTCTCTTCAAAGTTGATATGATCTTGAAGGAGTATGCAGACTCCGCCTCCCCCTCGCATGCTGCGGCAGTATGACGCTGCTATTTTATATCCACTAAATTGTATCATGCCTAATTTATCTCTCGACAGCCAAGATTCTGATATACATATTGCATTATATATTGGGCTATCTACAATGAAGGTTTCTAGTATGTGTTGCTTATTATAGAGACTTTGAATATTTTGAAATATAATTTTAAATGGTTGGTCTGTGTTTTCGAAAGGAATTATTGTCAGTGTCTATTGAATATCGCTGACAAGTGTCGCGGGAAATTTTTGGATTACCATTTTTCATATTTGCTGTGAGGCCTCCTAGATTTTTATGAATTTCATCTGTAAAATTGGTGACTTTCCCTTCTACATATAACCGATTGTCTACCCTCCTAGATACTTGCTTCTACCCTCTTTGAACGTCACTAGATCCTCATATTGATCAGCAATAAAAACTTTTTTGCAAAAAATAAAACCGACTTCCATATCAAAACACTACAAAGCCAAAAATAATTTTAATTTCGGTAGTCGGTGTTATTGGTTTTGTATTTTCTTTTTTTTTTCACACCGCCTTCCGAAATTAAAATTATTTTTGGCTTTGTAGTGTTTTGATATGGAAGTCGGTTTTATTTTTTGCAAAAAAGTTTTTATTTTCGTGCTTTTTAGTGGGTCAGTGAATTTTCCAAATCGGTTCGTAAATGACGGAGTTATGCGCGAACAAAAAACGCAATGCAGCGTAAACGAAAAGATCATCAACGTAAACATTTTTTTAGACTTTTGTTGATTTTTCAGAAACGGCTTGTCCGATTTCGACAAAATTTTCATGGGACCATTTGGGAAGTATACCCTTTCTAACAAGATCAGAATTTTTCAAATCGGTTGGCAAATGACGGAGTTATGCGTGGACAAAAACAAAAAAAAAAAAAAAAATAAATAAATACAAGCAACCGAATTGAGAACCTCCTCCTTTTTTAGAAGTCGGTTAAAAATATGTCTTTCATACAACCTTATTTCTAGTATTTGTATCTAGGTTTTGTAACCTGAAAATTTTACGTTTAGAATGGATTGTAATTTTTTTCTTCACCATTTCATATTTTAGAGATTACGAATTGGCCGTCACAATCTCTATGAGACTAAGGTTACTAAAGATCAAGGTGGCGATTCAAATGCATCGTCTTCCGCGACCCGTATACCTCTTTAGTCACCCAGAAGCTCTATTATTCAAAACAAATAAACTTGTGCATTTTAAATTATTTAGACGACAAAATTAAATTAAAATAAGATTGAATATAATAATATAATTTATGAACATAGTACGGACTATAAACACTACGGATTAAGTTTATTTATCTCTGTCTGATATGTAGCGTCAATAGCCTAATGGTTAACGTGTCTGACTTATGATTGAAAGGTCCAGGTTCGAACCCCACCCATTATACTATTACTGTGAACCCGCTCCAGATACAAGCCTATTTAGCTTAGTTGGAGCCGTTGGAGGGGTAACAACATTGCTAGCAATATAAATTCTACAAACATTCCTGGTTTTATTTAAAATAAAATTGCTATGTTTTTTACTCTATTCTATTCTGCTATCATCTTTAAATCTAACAAATTTTAATTCGTAACTTAACAACTACACTAATATCGAAAGCAGCCATAAACACTCCCGCGCACTGAACAAGTCATACTAATGATATAAAATGTTTATTCATATGCTTGTTACTCAATATTACCGTATTTAACGGGGATCTGACATTTGAGTGAGTGTGCTACTTTTTGGTATTTACAACGTAGCTGCCTTTGAAGCAGAAAAAAACGGGCAACAATTAGAAAAAAAGATTACCTACTAGCAATATGGGTAGAATTCACATTCCTAGCAATCTTGTTAACCCCTCCAACTAAACTAAATATGCTTGTGTCTGGAGTGGATTCACGGCAATAGTGTAATGGGTGCGTGGGGTTCGAACCCACGATGGCAAGGCTATTGACGCTTAAACACTACATGATTGAATAAACTTGTTGATGATGGAAGTCAGCCTCTGATTTAAGTACCTAAATGATAGACAGATATGCTCTTTATTGTACACCATAACAGAATTAAATAAGGATTTAAAAACTACAAAGGGTGTTACAATGGGCGGTCTTATCGCTAAAAGCTTTTACAGACAACCTTTGGATGGATTTGACACAGCAGGAGAATATAAATACGCGGGTAGTCCATGGTGTACTATTCACTTACATACAATAAATAAGTAATAACCTACATACTCAAGTCACATATACATAAAAAGAACAAAGCTGAGATATATAAAAAACTAGCTTCTACCCGCGACTTCGTACGCGTGGGAAGGTTTTCCCGCGCAAATCCCGATCCCGTAGGAATTTCGGGATAAAAAGTAGCCTATGTGTTATTTCAGGCTGCCAACTATATACTTACCAAATTTCATTCAAATCCATTCAGTAGTTTTTGCGTGAAAGAGTAACAAACATCCATCCATCCTCACAAACTTTCGCATTTATAATATTAGTGAGATTAGTGAGATGAGATAGTAACAAATTAAAGAGAGAGATCTTTTACCATGTTTTGAAAGAAGGAAGGGTTTGTGCTTGTCTTACTGACACGGGAAGAGTATTCCACAGTCGTACTGCTTGAGCTGCGAACGACTTACCAAAAATTTGGTGGAGTGACTCGGTACCTCTAGCCTCAAGTTTTCCGATATTTTCAACTACCTACCTTTTTCCAACCATGTTGGGATCAGCTTCCAGTCCAACTGGATGCAACTCAGTACCATTGTCTCGCCGAGCCCAAGGGCGGGGAAAAGCAGAAAAAAAAAGTACCATTGTTTTTCTTCGACCGACTGCCTATCTTACCCCCACAAATAAGTAGCTGGGTAACACGCAAGGGCGTGCATAGGATTATGACAGGGCATGCGGCGGAGTAAAAACACACAAAAACTCGTAGCATGGTGGCGATGCGTGGCTGTGGCTATGCTAAAAATCTATAAAAGAAGAAGTTTTTGTGTGTTTTTACTCCGCCGCATGCCCTGTCATAATCCTATGCACGCGCCTGGTAACACGATACTACTCGGCTAGGCTTGTGTCAGATATTCCGGCTTCTGACTACTCGTTACGACTGTTACCATGTTACGGACCAACCCAAATGTTGTGGCCTTCCCAAATGTCCTTTTGAGCTCCTTAAGGGCCTATACTACCTCAAATGGCTTAGCATGATCCTCCGTTATATCGAAAATACTGCAGCAATAATTTTGAACTAAATATATGATAAAGTTGAGGATTAATGTTATGTTGTATGTTATATTGTATGTATGTTATGTTTGGCGAAAACACGATTCCATAAAATTTTCTTGATAGAAAAATACATTCCAAAGTTACCTCCAAACCGAACAATAAACCGCTGGTATTCAAAAATAACTTCAAATTAGATAATGAAACTTGCCAAGTTTGCATATTAATTGAACTAACTATAAAGCAGGTCTTATGTTATTTACTTTTTTTTAATTACCATTATTTTCACCGTAAAAAGAAATAAACTAAATTATCGGTGTCTTGGAGTCTTCCCTGCCACCCTGCCTCGCTTGCTCGCGTGAATGCGGCCTGTAGTGTGTGAGCGAGATAAAGAGTGAGAAGCGCTGAGGTAGTATAGAGCTACACGATAACTGACAAATGCTTGCACTGTCTGGACAGGTCCGCTCAAATTTGCGTGGTTATTTCCTCAAAAGAAAACCACAGTCATAAACCTACATGCTTCTCATATACAAATACAGATTGTATGGACTTCAAAAGAGACTCTGAGTTTGTTTCTGTGTTTCTTCTCAGAGTAGTTAGGAAATACCGGCCTCATCTAGCTAAACTAAACACGCAAAAAAACATGACGTGTAAAAGTGTTATTTATAACCAATTTACAAAATAAAAAACAACTAACAGAGGGCGTTCCCGTTAACCCGCAATAGTATAGCATCCATACATGCTAAAAAAATATTACCATTCGAAAACAAAATGTTACTAAAAATGTTAAATTGATACGTAAAAGAAACACTCTGTACACGCGTACGCATTCATAAATAAATTGCGACGATACCGTCCTTAAACATTAACGTATAAATTAAAAAAAAAATTGTGATTATTTTAATATTAAAAAAAATAAAAACATTTTGTTTTCGAATAGTAATATTTTTTAGCATGTATAGATGCTATACTATTGCGGGTTAGCGGGAACGCCCTCTGTTAGTTAACATACTGTATAAGTAGAAATCGCGCGAGGCTTTGCTCCCGTGAGCTTTATCACGATAAAAAACAAAACCCTCATTTTTGGCGTCGGGTACAAAATTACCTATAACCTCAATCTTAAAGCTACTTCCATTCCTAATCAACCAAACCCACCTCTAAGTGGATAATCATCACACTTTCTAAGTGCGTTCAAAGTGGTTCAAACACAAACTTTGCCGCATTATAATATTAGTGTAGATACTATATTGTGATATCACTACATAGTATAAAACAAAGTTCTTTCCCTGTCTGTCTGTTCATATGTATGCTTAGATCTTAAAAACTCCACAAAGGATTTTGATGCGGGTTTTAAATAGATAGAGTGATTCCTGAGGAAGGTTTTCGTGTATAATAAGTTAAGGTTTTGTGTAGCTTGGATGAAATACGACGATATTACTTCAACATGTCGGAAAGAATTAAGCCTATTAGCTTTAATCGAAAACGCTGCCAAAACCTTTTGAGTTATAAAAATACAATGTATGGCGGGATTGTTTCTCTTTTATAGATCTACAAAAAAGTCCGCGATGACATATCGCACGCTTATTCCAATACTGTCACTATCCCAAAAAGTCAACTATTCAGGAGAGGCAAAAAATGGAATGAGAATGGGAACATTTTTGTTTAGTGACGAAGCGGACTACTGCCCGTATAGCGGTTATTTCTGTTACTTTTAGACTAGTGTAAGCGCGATTACGCGTAGTTACCCGTTACCCGCTACTTTTCCCAACAGATGGTATTAAAAAGTCGATTTGGTAAAATTTTGGATAGTGACAGTATTGGATTAAGCGTGCGATATGCCTATCTCCCAAGAATAACCCACAATAACCATTTTTTTTTTACAAATTACATTAAAATTATTGGTTATTTACGAATCTTTATTTAACAGTACAGTATTATTCCTTAACCAATTAAATACGTCAGATATGTTCAGGATTTAATGTAGATCAAAATTGCTTTGTACACTATATCAATAAAATTAATTTCTTATGAGTTATCGCCGATATATGAGGGTGGCAAATTACCGGACGAGAAATTGATTAAGCAAAATCATATATATATACATATATAAGCAAATATAAACTTTATTACCCGAGCGAAGCCGGGCCAGGTCGCTAGTTAACTATAAGCATGCTAGTTCTCGTAGATTAAAAGCGAATAAATCATATCAACTCAGTGACACAATATAGGTTTGATTCCTGATAGCCGCAACTTGTGAGTGGATTATTTCTAGGCTAGCGTACTCTTTTGTCGACCACACTATCGCTTAACATCAGTTAAAATAGAGGTCAACCGCGAACCTATCATTAATAATAAAACATGTGCTAGATTTATCGTTCTCATATCCATTGTAGGCTATGCCATTGTTCTATCAGGGTTCAGGGTGACATACTTAAAAGAAGATGACCAAAAGGTTATTTTACAAGCTTTTGTTTAACTTGCCTTATGTCTGAGTCAAATACTTTTTCTGGGTGGGAATATCATCGAATGACTTCTCCCATTTTGGGTAGAGCGGAAGGGAGTGTCAGACTTCTAAAGTATGCGGCGCACACGGGCGCCAAAGCAGAAAGGGCGCCGGATGTAATGCCAGCATTAATTATTATTGAAAAAATTTTTGTAAAACTACAACATATTATTCTTTATAATTGAGTAGGTACAAACAGTGTAAAGTTAAACTACAGGCGTGAGTATAGTCTTTGAAGACCCCAAGACAATACATACGCCTGTGGAAAAAATCTTAGGCGCTTCATAGACTGACTGTGAACTAATAACCCACCTTCTAGTGTAATGGGTGCGGTTTGAACCCGCGACCGCTCGATCACAAGGCACACCTTAGCCATTGGCAGTGACGGATTAACCCTTAATCAAATTAAGCAATTGCCTAGGGCATCACGTCTGGGGGGGCACCAGAAGAAGCACAAAAAATCCGTCCTTAGGGCATCACGTCTCACTCTCACGTCAACAAAAATCACACCAAAAAAAGTTTCTAGGACTAATTTGAAAATTCGCGCGTTATAAGTTGATATAGAGTATTCGAATGCACCGGAATTGCGATCAGCCAATCACAAACCACTCTTTCCCCGTCTGGCACCCCCGCAAATTTGTGTCAATCAAATGTTTTGTTTTTTGAGTAATTGTGCCGGCCGGCTTCCGTAATACATTTCAATAAATAAATAAATTATGCTTTGGATTTTATTGTTGTCGTACCTACTCCACTTCTAAAGTACGAGTACTCATCATCTTATTTTACAAAAAACTAATGTTTTTAGGCGGTAAAGGTTTAAAGACCGATTCTAGTTGACATACGGATAGGGCATGGATTGCTTAGGGCATCAAGTTGTATTAATCCGTCACTGGCCATTGGGCTATTTCCGTTAGGACATTCCCGCAACCCTGACAGGCTACGGCTCTATTGGAACCCGTCACTAGAGCTGATAGCTCTTTGAGGCGCAGCAAATAAATTTTAAAGCAGTTATCTTCAACCGACTATGATGAAATTTTACACAAAAATGACGTATGTGTTATGCCAGAATTTCAATTATCTATACGTACTCAATTACATACAGATCCGTTGAATAGATTTTGCGTGAAAGAGAAACAAACATCCATCCTCACCGCATTTATAATACCTATTCGTAAGAGTGTTAGTTTAATGTAAATTTATAGAAGTGTTATTTTGTAACGGTAATTCATTCGGCCTTTTGATTGTTATAATACACCATTTACAGCAAGTGTGTCTCACATAATGCCTTTTAAAATGGATAGAAGAATAGCTATCCAATTTATTGTTGCTGTTGAAAGAGGTCAATGTTCTACAGTGGGTGTTTATTGCTTATTGACACTGTTGAGTGTGACTAGATATTGTTATCTCTGCATTATGCAACTAAGACTAGAGTTGTTTTCGAAACTGTGAACCCTATAGGTCTCTTGGATTTTCCGACGTGATTTACATAGATGATAGGCCTTTCCTTTTTTCGAGGGAGAAAATCATTAAATGATTCCTCTCGCGCAAGGTGTAGCTAAAGGTAGTATCAGGTTTACTGACCAAAAGCCTGGGTGGGTTGTTCCTTCAGTTGCTGCTGTATTAGTTCGAACATTTCTGCTACCCCGGCATTATCGAATCCCATTAATGGTGCTGTGTGCTTAGTATGAGTTTGAAATACATTTGTCGTTTTCGAAAACTATCACTTTGTCTCTTTCACACGTACTATATTAGTGTGAAAGAGACAAAGCTATAGTTTTCGAACACGATAATAGTATCGCAAACTCATACTAAGGCCGCTGACTGCTCTTTCTGGCGCGCGTGAAACACGACGCGCGCTCTACTCGACAAAATTAAGACCCTTACTTTGGTATTTGGGGCAATGGTACCTAAGTCTCCGCTGTTAAGTTACTTCATCATAATAAACCTCAATATATTCGTCCCTGAACTAATCCAACCCAGCAACAACAACTAAAGGCTAAATCAATCAGTTTAAAACCATAGCACAAATTAATAGCTCGCGATAAGTTGACACTGAATCTTTCGCATTAGCAAGTAAAATGGCGTCATTATCAAACAATTAGAACAACGCAATTGTACACGGAGCTTGCGTCAGTTTTAAGGGCCTCTGGTCACGCTTTTCTAGTTCAGTGAAAGGGCTACGTCTGGAGCCTTCGATGGAGGGAACGAGGCCAAGAAGAAAAGTTTCTTATTTGGTTGAGATTATCTTTGGATTTATAGAAAGTAAAGGCATCAGGCCGCGTCACCGCGTGGTATTTCACCTTTGTGATGGGCTGATCAAATTAAGTCTGCTGTGGGCAGCCCATTGCATGAGTGTTCCAATGACTGCTAACAGAAAAAATAGCGAAACAATGTGAAGATGAACTTTAAACGGGATATTTACCATGTCTATTTATTGGTGACCATGTTAGCTTAAAAACTTATATAATGGGAAGATGGTTACAATTTCCCGGAAATCTAACAAAAAAAAAAAAAGAGTTTTTGGATTTGGAGGTCGGTGTAGGTGTGAATTGGTCTTTGTGATGAGGCTGTTATAGAAATAAATAAAAACTGTTAAGGTATATCGCCAGAAAAGACGGAAAAAAGTACTTTATAGAAGAAAAAAATACTGTCATACAGCCAAGCTAAATCAGAGACGAACACAAGCAGTAAGGTATATAATAATATGTTGTTTGATAGAAGTTTGATTTTGTCATGCAAAAATTATTAAGTTGACAGTGTAAGCTACGGTATCTATATTAATACCAATAGTTAAGTATAATAATAGTTTTTAATAAATAAGCACACAGATTCACAGTTTTTAGAGAAAAAAGAAGTTTGTGTTGTGAAAATCATTGTATCACAGGCACCAGTTATAGGTACGCTGTTCAAAACGCGGATTGGTTTTATGATAATAATTAATGAGATCGGTGAACGAATAAATCTTTTGGCATGCCTCTATCCTTTTGGATAGAAATACCTTTTAGTGTAAATTTTGTCTTTTGACGCCATATTTGTTAGTAACACGTGGACTTATTAACCTAGTGTTAGTAATAGCCTATTAATAAAATTATAAACTAAACTGCATGGATTAAAATAAGACATTAAATAGATAGGTACTTTAATCAAAATGATCTGATATCATAGACTCTGGTAAACACTTCTGCTAAAATCAATAAATACAATAGGGATCCCTGTTGCATTTACAAATTCTAGAAGAAATTCTATTTTCCAATCTAGGCATTTCTAAAGAACAAAGACCTAACCAATAACCACAGTCAACTTAATAGCTTTACAAACTAACCCATAGATAAATCTCTAAAACAAAACACTTAACAAACAATTACCGCAAACCGGACTCGAACCCACCCATTCACAGCTACGTTGCACAAGTAAACAATTCTTACATAAAGACGTGACCCAGAACTTGGGAGAAAGGTCTAGTACAGCCCCCCCTCCGCTCTGCATCCTTCACCGCCCCTCTAGACTGCAACTACAAAGCATTTTGCATCTCAATTTTATGACACTGCGCAACGAGATCTAGGATTGTTATAGAGTTGTTATACTGGTGTTTGATGAATTTTTTTGAAGACGATTAATTGAGAGTTAGATGTGATTAGGGCAAATCAGGAGGCAAGCCATGCGTCGCCATCAGCAGCCGGACGTTGATGGCGACGGATGGCTTTCCCCTGATTTGTCCTAGTTTGGAGAGCGTCCGGGAGCGACCCGGGTGAAATCCGGACACAAGACATATTGGCTTTACGGGTACCAGAAAGCTTGATCTCTATTATTTTTCTATGGTATTTCATCTCATTGTTCTGCTCTGGTTACATTTGCACTGCTCCCATCATGTGATTACCAGTTGGGGACTACGTTAAAGAGTATTAAATGCCCTCACAGCCCTCGGCGCAGGAGTGCGAAGGAATACCGGTTGACTATGTCAGTTAGAACTTAGATGACCGACCCCTTCGAGTCACAGTCTCAGACTGGAGGACATCTGTGAGCATTTCCACCTCGAAAATAAAAACGCTTGCATATGGTTACAGTATTAGGCATGATAATGATTGGGCACACCACAATAGCGGCGGTAAGTCCCCTCTTTGAGGAGTGGCTAACGAGGCGTCATGGCGTCCTCACCTTCTGCCTGATGCAGGTGCTCACCGGACACGGTTGTTTCGGGAGTTACTTGTGGTGGAATCGGCGGGAGGAAACGCCCGGGTGTCACCACTGCCCGGGTGTCGCCCTGAGGACACGGTGGAACACACAGTGGAAGTTTGTCCCGCTTGGGCAGAGCTCCGCCGTGTCCTCGTAGGGGCGATAGACGGCAACCTCTCGCTCCCGACCTCGGTTCAATCCATGGTCCGGAGCGAGGAGGCATGGGAAGCAGTCACCTCTTTCTGCGAAGCGGTTATAAAAGCGAAGGAGGTGGCGGGACGCGCGAGGGGAGGCGAGTCTCAAGGCCCTCTCAGCCCTTGCGCCCTAGACGCCGCAGGAGACGCTCCGGGCATCGGGAGTTACAGTGCGACTTTCAGCCACCGTAGGCGTGGGCCTGCGGGCTGTGAACAATACGTAGCTCGCCGCCCAACTGAAACCAGGACCGTGTAGACGGCGCGTCGTGTTCCACGCGCGCCTCAAAGAGAGTCAGCAAAATTGTCGGGGCCCACTAGGGGGCCATTGCCTGCCGGGGTTGCAGAATAGTTCGAAACAGTTACCGCGGCCTCGGTATACGAAGGGCTTATGATGGAACATGAATGGGTTTTAGTCAGTAAAAGTCTGACACACCCTCCCGCTTCGCCTAGATCGGGAGGCAGTCATTAGATGATTTCCCATCCTTAAAAAAGGCATGTTAATAATGTAGTATGCCGAGATGAATACCAACGGTGTTATGGCAGTTAGCACGAGATAGATCTGGGTACTGTTCGATTGTGATCGATTTCTTGGACCTATGTTCAACAGTAAATAGTTTTTTGCTGATGATTGAAAGTCAGACAGGTCAATGTCAGCAACAGACTCTTTTGCCCATTAAGTATGTTTGCGTCAGTTATAATACCAGTACTTAACACGGAGCGAAGGCCCTTCATACCTACATGACCTGTATTCTGGGTACATTACTAACAAATCATACCAAAACTATAGTTGACACAGTCTTTCAACTCACACAGCATGTGAAAGCTAAACTTCGACCAGCTTTCGCTTTATGGGCCGGTAGCCCTGCACGCGCCAACGGCGTGCACTCGGGCCGCCATGTTGTACCTACTGCAATTAGATGGCGGGAATTTAAGAATAAGCGGTTGGTTGGTTGGTCGGTTGGTTGTTAACAGAACTAATATATTGTATAATGATGAAATTTTAGGTACAACAAATAGGTTAAAGTCTGTTAGAGTCTGTCGTAATTACTCTAGAATTTATGGTCAAGATGTGTCTGCAAAAATAATCTACCTATATGCTTGAAGACAATTTGGACCAAGGAAAAATTTATTTATTTTAAGCAAATCAGATTTTAAGTTCAGTCATTTAAAACCTGCTTACTACTTGACTGATAAAGCTTGAAGTTTTTTTATCTTAGTAAAAATGCCATCTATGAGAAGTTGTAGTCACTAAAAGTAAACAGACCTTTGTGATAGTCAACTATGTTTACCAAAGTTCGCCATCTATGATTAAACATCAAAACAATTTGCAATGTTGCTAATTCCTAATATAAATAATATTTGCGTAAGATTAAGTTTCTTCGCTTGAGACTTATTCGGATATAATGATTAATCACAATTGTGAATAAAAATATATATTTGGATTTATAAGCACTAGAATTTCTCTCATATTGGCAATCAAAATTCTTTTGGAAAATTGGAAAATGCAGCAACCAGCAACCTAAATTTTTAGTCTTGCCACACAAACCAGGTCAAGGAAGTGCAGCAGAAAAACTATTCGCCAATTTTTTTGTTATTTTTTATGAAATGCAATTATGTGTATTGTTTCCTTATTATTTAGTTGAAATAAGTGTGAGATAATGTAGCGCGGACATCGTAATGATTGGAGGCAGTGCGAGTGGTTATTATAGGACAGAAGAAAACTAGGTGGTGTGACAGCTAAAGAATACCGCATAGAAGATTTTACTTCAAAAATGGTTAATTTTACCTAAATTCTATCATTTAATTACACAGAATGACTGTTAATCGCATGGGGGTGGCGTTTATGTGGGTTGCCTTGGCGATTTATGTTGAAAATAATCGTCATAACATTTGACCCAGTTACAGTGCCGTGTGCGTTGACCTATGGATGTGAATGCGGACTAAAGCACGATGTTATTTTTAGGATACAGCTTTGCAGATAATTAAATATTTATAGATGCCGTTGGTGATATCCAATTGTGTGATAAATTACAGACGAACATACCTGTGACCTTTTACAATTTGAATACTGGTAAGTTTTCTTTGTTTTACTTAATTTTTGAAATTCGAATATTGATGTTCTGATTTTTCAACTGTTGCACTGCATAGCTATGGAATATGATTTGAAATAAATAAATGTTGTGTTAACCTGTTATGTTAACAGCTGTAAGTAATTAAAATAATATGTAACTGGATTTGTTTTTATGCCAGTAACATACATACAAATATTACTAATATTTTTAAATAATATTATTTACACACATGTGCTAATGATGTCACACTGATTTTTAATTCAGTATGTAATGTCTGTTCAATAGAATAATGACTATATTGTATGTAACAATCAGTAGAGTACATTTAACCTAAATTCTTTTTCAGGTCCAACAGTTGTTCAAATAAACACTATGGATGGAAGTTTTATTACTCCTTGGAAAACAAAACAAAGTACAGAAATACAGATAGCGAACACACTATTTAGATACAACTTCCTTTGAAGGGATCAATTTAATCATAGATTTTTATTTATAAACATATTCCAATTCCTTTGATTGAATAAAATTATTATATTGAGAAGACGATTCAGGTTGTGATTTCATAATATAATAAATACACAACTGATGAAGATAAGCGAAAATATAACAATAAAAATAGCAAGCATATCATCTTTGTAGCTAAATTGACAGGCTGAATGTTGTATACCTGCTGTCAAAAATTACCTCCAAAAATGGATTTCAACTTTGAATGTCAGTAGATTTTCCTATTACAACCTACAATGGTTACTTAATGTTATATAAATAAAAAAAAAACAAGACAATATGGTGTTTATTTGACTGAATCGCAATAAGGGTGGGATTGGGTGTAACACCCTAAGGCCGTGGTGACACTTGGCAGTGATGAAGAAGCAAAATGTTCGCACTCTATCATTGATTGTGTGCACATTTACATATTTACTGGTTGGTGCCGCTGTGTTTGATGCATTAGAGTCAACAACTGAGAGAAACAGATTTGAAGTATTGCAAGGTTAGTATTTACTATTTATTTGTCAAACCAACCTGAACTGGGCTCACATGGTGAATTACAGCAAATTTCCTTTCATAGTAAGGCACCCAATGTCCCAGCAGTAGGATTGCTGTAGGTAGTTTATATTTTATTGCTTATAAACTTGTGTATAGATTATATGCTTTTTTTTTTTTTTTTTGTTTTGGTAAAATTATCAAATGAGTCCTCCCACCCCGGGCAGGGTGGGAGGGACTGTCAGACTTTTACTGACTAAAATCCACAGTGTTCCTTCCATAACCCTTTACATACCGGGGTCACGGTAATGGGATAATTCCCACGACCCCGGCAGACTTCGGCCCTCTACGGGGGGGCCTCGTCATATTGCTGACTCTCTTTGAGGCGCGCGTGGAACACAACGCGCCGTCGACCCGGGCTTAGTCCATGGTCAGACAGCGAGTTGCCCTTTACTCGTTGTCCGCATGCCCGAGATTATATGCCTAATGCCAATTTAAGAATGTCGAAGTGTTCTATTTTTTAATAGTAAATTTTTAAAGCCACCAAAAATTACCAAAAGTTTTAATTTAGTATTACTAAGCACCAATCAGACATTAGTGTAAAGCCTGTGGTACTGGTTGCACAATATAGAAGACACCTTGATTGACTTGCTATTGGATTCAGCCCTATTAAACCCATTTAATCAGTTCTATGATAAATAAGTAGATTCACCATGGACTACATGCAAATTTAATTTTTCCTTCTGTGTCAAATTGATCTAAAGGTTTTAGCAATAAGACCGCCTATTGTATCAAAACTTTTTAGTTGCTAATTCCTTATTTGTTTTCTGTTATGGTGTACAATCTTTTCTATACTTACCATATTGCTCAAATTAAAATATGTAGTAACTAGTAAGTAATAAAAAGAAAACATTTACTTGATCACTTTTCTGTTGGCACCAGATAATTATGTCCCTTCCATAAACTATTGCAAATTTATATGTTATGTCCTGTAAAGTATTTATATAGTTTCTTGACAGCATCCTGGCAGTATTCTTCAATCCAGTCTATTACTATATTGTAGATTTCTTTGTTATGGATAACAGGAATAACCTACTAATTGGGTTTTGTTAAAGTTTGCCTCATGTAACTATGGTAACCAAAGTGAATAATACAGCACTGGCAATACTGACATGTTCTTTTTTAATATATTTTTTAAAGAAAACTAGCAATCTTGTTAACTCCTCCAACTAAGCTAAATATACTTGTGTCAGGTCCAGGCAAAGTGTAATGGGTGGAGTTGATATCTGCAACTTCTCAAAAACAAGTCCGACATTTTAGCCATTATTAGGCTATTAACGCTGTCATGATACTGTTGTAAAAAAGGATAGTGTTATGTCTTTTGTTTAGTCCAGTCTCACTTACACACCATACCATAAATATTACTTTGTGAGACAAAAACTGCAACACTTTTTACGAACATTGCACAGACAGAGGACAATAGAATTTGTTACAGTTAAAGTCTATATAGAAGAGAAGTGCACAAAGCTGATATTTTTACATAATAATGCATTCTGAATAATTTAAATTGTGGTTTAATTTCAACCAATGGACGACCACAAGAGATAATAAATTGTTTTTTAAGACTATAGGAAGGCCCTTGATGTCACTTTGAATTTGATATTAGGATAATAACAATAAAATTATGATGTCACAATTGCTATGCAATAAATGCGTTTGATGATTTGTGGTGTGGGCTAAAGAGGTCACAATACAAAAACCTTATTGTAGTTGTATTTTTGAACATCATCATCTTGAATATCTTGTACAAGCAGCTTGTACCAGTATGCTGCTAGACTATTCATTATCTATACATATAATAAAACAAAAACAAAACATAACATAAACATTTAAATTTTATACTAAAATAATACTTAATTGAGGTGGGTTAAGAAACGGTAACACGGGAAAAAAAAAGTGTCTGTTTGTACATGCTAATCTTCGGACCTACTGGATAGATTTTAATGAAATTTAGTAAGTGGATAGTTGACATCCTGGAATAACACATAGGCCCGTAATTTTGATCCCGGAATTCCCACGGGATCGGGATTTACGCGGGAAATCCTCCCACGCGAACGAAATTGCGGGCAGCAGCTAGTTTAATATATATGCAATATCAAGGTTGTCATAACCAACCTGTTCTCTCTTGAAAACGATTCTATCCTCTGGATTCAGAATTTATATCATGATTACACAATGTTAAAATGCCATACGAATAAATAAATTTTAATAAATAAGTTATATGCTATCTGGAAGCGTGTACAAGGGGTGTACTTGTACACGCTTCCAGATGGCATATAACTCATTTCTTGTGCATTTTGGCGCCCGACATGGGGCATTATACTTCTAGATAGGATTTTCCAATCCAATACTAATTTAAAAGTATCTGTCTGTCTGTTCAATTTGCAACCTTTTCTCATCTTAAGGGATAAAAGCTGCTAACAGGAATTAATATGATTTGTAAAATTAAAGCGTCAAAAGCCTAATGGCTAAGGTGTCCGCCTTGTGATCGAGAGGCTGCAGGCTCAAACCAACCAATTACATTATTGCCATGAACCCACTACAGACACAAGCATATTTAGCATAGTTGGAGAGGTTAACAAGCCTCAGAGTCGTCAATACTAGTGACACCATAGGGCAATTGCCTACCGGGGTTGCGGGAATATTCTAATGAGATACCGCAGCCCCGGAACAGCGCAGCTGAACAGGGTGTGTTTTATTAAAAATGGGGTTAGCAAAATTGCTAGTAATGTCAATTAAAAAATACATAATCATTTACACTTCCTTCGTTCACAGCTATAGAGGGCATGATAATAAGGAAGTACAATATAACTGAAGAGGATTTCCGTGTTATGGAGACGGTGGTGCTGAAGTCTGAGCCTCATAAGGCTGGTCAGCAGTGGAAATTTACTGGAGCATTCTACTATGCTACCACTGTGCTCACTACTATTGGTAAGTCCTTCATATATCTCTTTTTCCACGCCTGCTCCCTTTACGGATCGTCGGCTCTCCTCGTTTTAAGGCGCCAGGACACTGTCCTGGTTGCGGAATTGTTTTTTTTATTGTTGATAGGCTTGCGTTTGACTATAATCTCACCTGAAGTTAAGCAATGATGCGGTCGAAGATGAAGCACGCTTGCCTAGAAGTTACCTATTCACTCTTGACTTAAAGACTCCCAGGTTATAGCAATCAGGAAACACAGACTCCGGCAGGGAATTCCGCTCCTTAGCCGTACGGACAATGAAAGTATTCCCAAAATGTTATGTGCGTATGGGTGGGATGTGCACCATGTAACGATGGCGCATCGCCGTTTGTCTTGTAGTCCGATGATGGAACGGGCTTGGTGGAATTAGACTGTGCAATTTCATCGCACACTCCCCGAAATGTAACCGATACAAAACTGATAGACTTGCAACACGTCACCGATGTTCAAGGCGCTTTGTCTCGGCCAGTTTCTCGTTGCCGATGAGCCTTCTGGCCCGTTTCTCGATAGACTCAAGTGCATCAAGCTGGTATTTGGCAGATCCGTCCCAGAGATGAGAGCAGTACTCCATACACGACCGAACTTGCGCTTGATAGAGGTTGAGCAGCTGTTCCGGTGTGAATCACCGTCTCACCTTTGCTAGGATTTCCACATTTCTGGCAGCCAATTGAGCCTTAGCCTCGATAAACGGACCAAAATTAAGGGTCGATGTCAACGTACCTCCAAGAAGCTCGATGCAATCAATAAATACTATCATATAATCATATAAATACCTCAACGCTTATAACCTTCTCTCCAAAAACCAATATGGTTTCACTGAAACCATAATCTCTGTAACATCTCTGAAACCGTTTCAGAGCCGGAATTGCAACTGAGGATGCAGTTGTTGCATTCTCTGAAGAGGTTACTAAGCGTATGGATAATAATTATGGTCTTGGTTTATTTCTAGATATCTTAAAAGCTTTTGACACTGTCTCTGCGCCCATACTTCTATCAAAACTGGAACGGATGAGAATTCGTGGTCCTGCACTTGAAATTTTTTCGAGTTATCTGAAAAACCGTTCCCAACAAGTTCAATTGGATGAGGTTATAAGTGATACAGCTAGAATTGAATACGGCGTTCCACAAGGCAGCATTCTAGGCCCAACCTTATTCCCCATCTACATTAATGATCTGTGTTCACTTTTACTAACAAACTGCTCCATATTTACCTACGCTGATGATACAGCCCTACTTCTTCATGGCAATGATTGAAACGAAACTGCAAAATACGCTCAGACGGCCCTGGACATTGTTATGAACTGGTTTTTGCTCACCTTGAATGCGGAAAAATCGCAGTTAGTTTCATTTTCTGTAAGCAATAAGACCCAGCCTAATATAACTCCTACTGTTATAGCTCATACCTGGTCTCGAAATTTTTGCTGTACTTGTCCCGCTCTTACGTTCACACCCTGTATAAAATACTTCGGCGTCCAGATTGACAAACACCTGAACTGGTATAGACACCTTGATACTCTAGTTAGTCGAACGCGCAAACTTATTTCCATATTTAAGAAACTTCGCGATTCGGTTGACTCAGAAACGCTAATGATGGTCTATTACTCACTCTGTCAGTCTCTTCTAATATATTGTTTACCAGCTTGGGGTGGCGCTTGCAATACATACTTTTTTTAGAGGACTTACAAATACTTGATTTAGAGGGGCAATGCTTTAGTTTTTTTCACAAGCACGCGAGGTGCTTGCACCTCGCGCAACACGCAAATACTTGATTTAGAGGGGCAATGCTTTAGTTTTTTTCACAAGCACGCGAGGTGCTTACACCTCGCGCAACACGCAAAAACTAGTTATACTATATAAAGCTAGATTACCACTCACTGACTCACTCACTCACTCATTGACATAATTGTTCTCCCAGATGGTGGACGGGGAGGTGGGTATATTTTGACAAATTCGTAAACAAGTAACTCTCAAACCTACGGGAAAAGTGCCAAACCTCCCCTTTTCCCCCCCCCTTCTCCCACCTCTCTATCGTATCTCGGAAACTACGAGACCCGTATTTTTTTTTTTACGGATTCGTGTAGAGGAGGCTCGGTAAAGTAAAAACCATTTTTCAAAGTCCCTCCCCCCGCCCCCCTTTTCACCCCCTTTAGGCGGATCTCGGAAATTAAGAGACTTGGAACATTTTTTTTTCAGATTCATCTAGAGGGGCAATGCTTTAGTTTTTTTCACAAGCACGCGAGGTGCTTGCACCTCGCGCAACACGCAAATACTGAACCCCCCCCATCACCCCCCCAATTTTTTTTTTTTTTTGTCACTAGCACGCGAGGCGCTTGCACCTCGCGCAACACGCAAATACTAAACCCCCCCATCACCCCCCCCCATTTTTTTTTTCACAAGCACGCGAGGTGCTTGCACCTCGCGCAACACGCAAATACTAGTTATATTATTATAAACTACGAGACCCATATTTTTTTCTTTTTACGGATTCGTATAGAGGAGGCTCGGTAAAGTAAAAACCATTTTTCAAAGTCCCCCCCCCCGCCCCCCTTCTCCCCCCCTTTAGGCGGATCTCGGAATCTAAGAGACTTGGAACATTTTTTTTTTCAGATTCATTTAGAGGGGCAATGCTTTAGTCAAAATACTTCTGCAACCCCCCCCATTACCCCCCCCCACTTTTTTTTTTTTTTTGTTCACAAGCACGCGAGGTTCTTGCACCTCGCGCAACACGCAAATACTAAACCCCCCCATCACCCCCCCATTTTTTTTTTTTTCACTAGCACGCGAGGCGCTTGCACCTCGCGCAACACGCAAATACTAAACCCCCCCCATCACCCCCCCCCCATTTTTTTTTTTCACAAGCACGCTAGGTGCTTGCACCTCGCGCAACACGCAAATACTAGTTATTATACTATATAAAGCTAGATTACCACTGACTGACTGACTGACTCACTCACTCACTCATTGACATAATTGTTCTCCCAGATGGTGGATGGGGAGGTGGGTATATTTTGACAGATTCGTAAACAAGTAACTCTCAAACCTACGGGAAAAGTGCCAAACCTTCCCTTTCCCCCCCCCCTTCTCCCCCCCCCTATCGTATCTCGGAAACTACGAGACCCGTATTTTTTTTTTTTACGGATTCGTGTAGAGGAGGCTCGGTAAAGTAAAAACCATTTTTCAAAGTACCCCCCCCCCGCCCCCCTCCTCCCCCCCTTTAGGCGGATCTCGGAAACTAAGAGACTTGGAAATTTTTTTTTTCAGATTCATTTAGAGGGGCAATGCTTTAGTCGAAATACTTCCGCAACCCCCCCCCCCTATCACCCCCAGCTTTTTTTTTTTTTTTCACAAGCATGCGATGTGCTTGCACCTCGCGCAACACGCATATACTAAACCCCCCCCCATCTCCCCCCCCATTTTTTTTTCACTAGCACGCGAGGTGCTTGCACCTCGCGCAACACGCAAATACTAGTTATATTATATAAAGCTAGATTACCACTCACTCATTGACAGAATTGTTCTCCCAGATGGTGGATGGGGAGGTGGGTATATTTTGACAGATTCGTAAACAAGTAACTCTCAAACCTACGGGAAAAGTGCCAAACCCCCCTTCTCCCCCCCCCCCCCTATCGTATCTCGGAAACTACGAGACCCGTATTTTTTTCTTTTTACGGATTCGTATAGAGGAGGCTCGGTAAAGTAAAAACCATTTTTCAAAGTCCCCCCCCCCCCGCCCCCCTTCTCCCCCCCTTTAGGCGGATCTCGGAATCTAAGAGACTTGGAACATTTTTTTTTTCCGATTCATTTAGAGGGGCAATGCTTTAGTCGAAATACTTGTGCAACCCCCCCCCCATCACCCCCCCCTCTTTTTTTTTTTTTTTTTTTCACAAGCACGCGAGGTGCTTGCACCTCGCGCAACACGCAAATACTTGATTTAGAGGGGCAATGCTTTAGTTTTCTTCACAAGCACGCGAGGTGCTTGCACCTCGCGCAACACGCAAATACTAGTTATTATACTATATAAAGCTAAATTACCACTCACTCACTGACATAATTGTTCTCCCAGATGGTGGATGGGGAGGTGGGTATATTTTGACAGATTCGTAAACAACTAACTATCAAACCTACGGGAAAAGTGCCAAACCTCCCCTTTTCACCCCCCTTCTCCCCCCTCCCTATCGTATCTCGGAAACTACGAGACCGGTATTCTTTTTTTTTACGGATTCGTATAGAGGAGGCTCGGTAAAGTAAATACCATTTTTCAAAGTCGCCCCCCTTGCCACCCTTCTCACCCCCTTTAGGCGGATCTCGGAAATTAAGAGACTTGGAATATTTTTTTTTCAGATTCATTTAGAGGGGCAATGCTTTAGTCGAAATAATTGTGCACCCCCCCCCCCCATTTTTCTTTAATTTTTTCACAAGCACGCGAGGTGCTTGCACCTCGCGCAACACGCAAATACTAAACCCCCCATCAACCCCCCCCTTTTTTTTTTTTTTTTCACAAGCACGCGAGGTGCTTGCACCTCGCGCAACACGCAAAAACTTTTTTTTTTCACAAGCACGCGAGGTGCTTGCACCTCGCGCAACACGCAAATACTAGTTATATTATATAAAGCTAGATTACCACTCACTGACTCACTCATTGACATAATTGTTCTCCCAGATGGTGGATGGGGAGGTGGGTATATTTTGACAGATTCGTAAACAAGTAACTCTCAAACCTACGCGAAAAGTAACAAACCTCCCCTTTTCACCCCCCTTCTCCCCCCTCCCTATCGTATCTCGGAAACTACGAGACCCGTATTTTTTTATTTTTACGGATTCGTATAGAGGAGGCTCGGTTAAGTAAAAAACGTTTTTCAAAGTCGCCCCCTTGCCCCCCTTCTCACCCCCTTTAGGCGGATCTCGGAAATTAAGAGACTTGGAAATTTTTTTTTTCAGATTCCTTTAGAGGGGCAATGCTTTAGTCAAAATACTTCTGCAACCCCCCCCCCCCATTTTTTTTTTCTCAAGCACGCGAGGTGCTTGCTCCTCGCGCAACACGCAAATACTAAACCCCCCATCTCCCCCCATCACCCCCCCCACCTTTTTCTTTTTTTTTTTTACAAGCACGCGAGGTGCTTGCACCTCGCGCAACACTCAAATACTAAACCTCCCCATCTCCCCACCCCTTTTTTCTTTTTCACAAGCACGCGAGGTGCTTGCACCTCGCGCAACACGCAAATACTAGTTTGACTATAAATAGCCACTAGATTAGGATTACACAGAGATAAACCTCATAGAAAAAAATATTATTAGATGATCAATCTTGCATGCAAGCAAACTACACTCGACACGTGTTTCTCCGTTGGAGCATCATCAGGAGATGTTGACTCGTTAACTGTTGCGACGCAAATTCGGGATTACGGCCGAGTTGTTTATAGTTACGGAGATTTAAATCGATAGATTAAATATTCTTTATTGTACACCATAACAGAAAAACAGAAAAGGACTTAACAAGTAGAAATTGGCCAAGTGCGAAGTGAAAAAGACAAGTCTGACACTTGAAAGAATGGAATGGTTGAATGGTGATGAAATGGAGAGATAGAGCAAGGCCAAGGCCATAGGAAAGATGGATGGATTGTGTGGGGAATGGTATGAAAGAAAAAGGAGTAAATGACAAATAAAAAAAATGATATTGTGACGTCTGAAAGGGAGAATGGAAGATGAAAACGTGTTGCACCTTCCCCAAGTAATGGGATTAGGGCAGACATACTTTTTTTAACATATTTTTTTTATTGCGATCTCTTCCGTAAGTTAAGAACCTCTTAGAAGTTTAGAACTAATGGCACATAATTAATAATGGTGAAATTAAATCGTATCTTATTTAAAAAATGGTTATAAAATAATAACAAGTCCACATGTCCTTTTTGGTCGTTATAAATACAGAATTATCACTTACCATCAGCTGTGATAGTGGTCAAACGCAAGCCTATAAACAATAAAAAAAATAAACACAAACCGGCTTATTCATTAATCTAGCATAAACTAAAAATTTTGAAATCCATTTAGCACGGAACTGCTAAATTGATTTCAGTAAACTTATAGAAGAGAGCGCAATTAATACTTTAAAATTGGGGCTGTAATTCTATTCGTAAGGCTGAGATTAGACGTAGTTCTGTGATTTATTTTGTAGCGAAAAGGCAGTTGAATCGTTTCTCTGGGGCTCTTCTTGACCAGACGTTTAGCTTGGGGCCGTCCCGAGAAAGGCTGGCAAGTAATGCCAAAGGCGTTGTTCACTCACATTTTTAACCGACTTCTAAAAAAGAAGGAGGTTCTCAATTCGGATGTTTGTTTGTTTTTTTTTTATGTTTGTTCGGGCATAGCTCCGTCGCTTGCCAACCGAATTGAAAAGTTATTGTAAGTTGAAAAGGGTATACTTCCCAAATGGTCCCATGAAAATTTTATCGAAATCGGACAAGCCGTTTCTGAAAAATCAACAAAAGTCTAAAAAAAATATTTACGTTGATGATCTTTTCGTTTAGTCTGCATTGCGTTTTTTGTTCGCCCATAACTCCGTCATTTACGAACCGATTTGGAAAATTCACTGACCCACTAAAAGCGCGAAAATATTTTTTTTTTTGCAAAAAATAAAACCGACTTCCATATCAAAAAACTACAAAGCCAAAAATAATTTTAATTTCGGAAGGCGGTATGAAAAAAAAAGAAAATACAAAACCAATAACACCGACTACCGAAATTAAAATTATTTTTGGCTTTGTAGTGTTTCGATATGGAAGTCGGTTTTATTTTTTGCAAAAGTTTTTATCATAGCAAAACTAAGTAATAACAATTATTCAAAGGTTTGTTAATTACGTTATGCCGCCTGATTTCGACTTGCTGGTAAGTTCTACGATGGAACGAGCGAGGCTAGGAGATACCTGTTCCTTCTGGCTTTAGAAGTTCTTGGCTGTGCGCACAATAAGTAGAGGAGAAGCGCTTCGATGAAACGGTATATCGACCAAGTGTGAATATAATATAGAAGGTACCCTGCAGTACGTCCGTAGATCGGTAGTGAAAGAGAAATATAGGGATTAGTTCGCCGAGCTCCTGCGCACACTTTCCGAAGTACAATCTGTAGAAGACCGACAGGCAAGCAGCGTTTCGCCGGTGAGGGCTTGAACCTTGCCTGCCAGAAGCTCGTCGCCTATGAGCCTTTTAGCTCTGTGTTTGATCAACTCAAGTGCAGCTAGCTATTATTTTGCTGAGCCATCCCACTCTGACTGACTTAACTGCAATACTCAATACAGGAACGGACCTGTGCTTTATACAAGTTCAAAAGTTGTCCAGGTGTGAAGTTACCGTCCTTCACACCGTGAAGTAATCTTACATAAGGTGAGGCGTACTTCAAGTACGCCTCACCCTATGTAAGATTCCCAGCTTTTTGACTGCAGTCTGAGCTTACGTTTACTCCAATACGTTACGACCGTTACTTTAAATCCAAAAATACTATTATTTAAGGGTACTACGCCATGTCCATCTACAGTACTTAAAAAAAACAGCAAAAAAGTGCTGCTTATTTCAAAAGGTTCTTCCAGTAGATCTGCGATAGAGGAGAGTTTCTCTATCTCTCTGAGAGACCGATTTGATTGGACTATTATGTTCAATCAAATCTACATGCAATTAATAGTTTTAAATTACTTCGTTTCTAGACTTCATCGTCACCACACGCACGGTTATCGTCAAGCAGCGGTTGCCACGGCATGTTTATGTTTTGCCCCGATTGGAAAACCCAGTTCACATATTACAAGAAACTGTCCTAATGCTCATAATATTACAAACTCCTTTTTCTCTGTACGTAACCAATTGTATTCTTCTCTTACAGGTTACGGACATTCAACGCCGGCGACGATCGGAGGCAAACTGTTCACGATGTTCTACGCGATAGTCGGCATTCCGCTGGGCCTCATCATGTTCCAAAGCATCGGTGAAAGGGTCAACAGGCTTAGTAGGTGAGTGAACATTGTCTTTTGCAGAATGTCGTCCACTGCTCGACTTACTTGTAGATATTTTTTTAAGCTAACATGGTCACTAACACTATCATTAGAGCGCACTGTTACACTGCCGAAATATCGGAAACTCGAAACAATAAATGCACATGTTAAATATCCCGCTTTTAGTTCTAATGATGTTACTTGTATCTTCTTCGTCGTGTTATTCACTGCTGAACGTCTTGTCCATCTTGGAGTATTTGGTTGGAGCCATGGACTAAAGTTCTCTTATTTGTATCTAAGCACCCTCAAAAAGGGTACTCTGCCTCAAAGATTGCAAACAATGGTTACAAGTTTGATAATCAGCAGCAGGGGTAGCTCACGGGGTTGCGAGAATGTTCTAATGAGAATCTGTAGCTCCGGAATGCAGGGGCAACTGTACGAACTGGGTTTGTTTTTAAACGACTTCAAAAAAAAGGAGGTTCTCAATTCGTCTTGAACTTTTTTTTTTATGTATGTTACCTCATAACTCGGAGATGGGTGGACCGATTTGGAAAATTCTTTTTTGTTTGAAAGGGTATACTTTCTAGTTGGTCCCATTGTCGCCACGTTTGGATCTGATGATGGAATCATGGAGAAATCGAGAGAAATCTTCAAATATTATAGGCACACCTATAGCGTTTTGGGTATTTCTTATAGTAACTTGTGCAGTTGCTCTCGATAAGCACCATTTGAGGAAGTAGAACTGATGATGAAGACCTCAGATGGCCACCGAAACAACTCAATAATAAGTATTTCGTGGATTGAGATTAGATTACTTGAACATGGATGTTAAGCACTTTATGCTCGTCACAATGCATATGGTGAAGTAGAATTGATGGTGATATACCAGGAGAACTCCTCAAAAATTAACGGCTCTGAACCGGCAAAAGCAATATTTTGTAAAAGGTGATAAGTAGTTGACATTTTGGCTCTGGTAACTAGATAAATTACAAACCGACCCACTAAAAAGCGTGAAAAATAAAACTTTTTAGCAAAAAATAGAACCGACTTCCATATCAAAACACTATAAAGCCAAAAATAACTTTAATTTCGGAAGGATTTTTGACAAAAAAAAAGAAAATATAAAACAAATGATACCGACAACCACAGAAATCTTAATAATAAGGCAATAGAAATGCTATCTACTGTCTTTTAATACCGGGACGCGTGTCGCCGGTTCGCAGCTACCACCACATAAACAAACAATAGATACACACTTTCGCCTACACATGCATTTTGCATTATTACAACAAAATTAAACTTTAAGCGATGACATTACGCAATATTTTCTAAAAACGCATAATCTCAGGTGGCGTAACGTGTGCGAAAAGCAGAGAAAGATATCGCGTGCTCACTCTCTCTTAGGAATAGTGCAGTGCAAAGCTCGTATTGCTCATATTATTATCGATAATTTTCTGTTGAGCGTTAATAGCCAAGGAGTCTCATAACAATAGATAACTAATTTATCGAAAGTTTTTCATTCCTCGACGCGCTTTTAGACGATTTATTTAAGAGAAAGGGGAATACAATAAAACGTTAAGTGTACGTATATTTTTTTATTATTTAGTTATACAAATCTTAAAGGCTCTCCAATACTTCATCTTATGGGAAAAAAAACAATGACCAAATCAAATAGAGCAATAACGGCACAACTTAATACCGAACAATGAAGAATATACTTTATTGTTCACCAAAATAAATTGTTACACAACTGTTTTACGTAAATTCTATGGTTACGATGGCGGTCTTATCGCTTATAGCGATATATTCTAGACAATCTTAGGATGGATTGATGATATCCGGATCTTTCGGAAACCTGTAATAATAGCATTGGAAGTAAAGTAAAGTAAACAAGTAAAACAGATGCATAAATAATATGAAAACGTATCGATCCGATCCAACTTAATCCATTATACTTACAATATACATAATAATATGTGTCCTTAATTATTTTGTCATAAAAAAGATAAATACTGAACACGTCAATGATACAAGGATACCCAACGCAGATTGTTATTTAACTTACCTACGTACATAATAATAATAAGCCTACCTCCTATTAATTTTCTGAATGAAAAAATAATTAAAAAGTACGAATTAACAGCTATATAATCGTTGAAAAACGAATTTTTATAAAAAAAAAAACATGCTTAATGAAAATACGTTTTGAAATATTGAATGAAAAATTATATTTCATTCGAATTTCGGTAAAACTACGTATTAACTATTAAGCTAAAGGTAATAAATTACCGATACAAAATAGTAGTGGCACGTCACTAATTCGCGGCCAACTCATGCGGCGTATTCCTGGAATGTACGTAAACGGCGACTATAATTTCATTGCTGCTTTTAGTAGTTGTAATAGTAGACATGAACAAGCTTAAGTATTAATGGTAATTGAATTGAGAAAAAAAATCGTTTTCTGTGATAATCGTAGTAATGGTGGTGAAAATATTTGATTTGATTATATTTTTCAAAAACGATTTTATTTCAAAAATTAAGTACTTACATATGAAATGTTATCCCTATATTTGTAAAGTTACAAATTTTTGAAGAGTTTCCGCAGTTGGCTGCAAAACACCATGTTTACCTCTCCGCGTCCCAAACAACACAAGTAACCGCAACAAAAGCTCCACGCGCACTTGTGGTCAACGTGTCACATGCGCGGCGACAAGGTCACGCGTCTTTGCGACTTCTATTGCCTTATTATTAAGATTTCTGTGCCGACAACTGAAATTAAAGTTATTTTTGGCTTTGTAGTGTTTTAATATGGAAGTCGGTTCTATTTTTTGCTAAAAAGTTTTTTTTAGTTAATAGAAGTCAGGCATTCATTTGATGATTTTCCCTGATAAAAAAGTTGGCTAGTTGATCATGATTTTCTGCTGTGTCTGATCATGTTTTAGAACGTTTTAACAGGATTTGTAGGTTATTGTTATGAAATCTTAGACTTGGGGTTCAGTTACATAAATATTTTAGTCATTAATCACTTTAAATTAAATAATTTTACAATCAACATCTGATAAACGCATTAGGGCCCAGATTGGTAGGATATGTTTACTATCCTACACTTCAAACCAGATTGACTATGTTCTAAAATATCAAATGAGTGATCCCCACTATCAAAGTTGGTGATCACTTAACTGACATAATCAGGGCAAAGTAAACAGTACGTTTCGTCAGATGACTAATTTAAATACGTTGTAAAGTAACTGTTAAAAATATTTGAATAAAACTATAGATTAGTTTTGTATACAATATTATTTACTTATATACCAATAAACTAGTATTTGCGTGTTGCGCGAGGTGCAAGCACCTCGCGTGCTTGTGAAAAAAAAAAAAAGGGGGGGGGGGGGTTGCAGAAGTATTTTGACTAAAGCATTGCCCCTCTAAATGAATCTGAAAAAAAAAATGTTCCAAGTCTCTTAATTTCCGAGATCCGCCTAAAGGGGGTGAGAAGGGGGGTGGGGGGGGGCGACTTTGATAAATGGTTTTTACTTTACCGAGCCTCCTCTATACGAATCCGTAAAAAAAAAAAATACGGGTCTCGTAGTTTCCGAGATACGATAGGGAGGGGGGAAAGGGGAGGTTTGGCACTTTTCCCGTAGGTTTGAGAGTTACTTGTTTACGAATCTGTCAAAATATACCCACCTCCCCATCCACCATCTGGGAGAACAATTATGTCAATGAGTGAGTCAGTCAGTCAGTCAGTCAGTGGTAATCTAGCTTTATATAGTATAACTAGTATTTGTGTGTTGCGCGAGGTGCAAGCACCTCGCGTGCTTGTGAGAAAAAAAAAAAATGGGTGGGGTGGGGTGATGGGGGGGTTTAGTATTTGCGTGTTGCGCGAGATGCAAGCACCTCGCGTGCTTGTGAGAAAAACAAAAAAAAAAAAAGTGGGCGGGTGATGGGGGGGTTTAGTATTTGCGTGTTGCGCGAGGTGCAAGAACCTCGCGTGATTGTGAAAAAAAAAATGGGGGTGGGGGGGTTATGGGGGGGGGGGTGCAGAAGTATTTTGACTAAAGCATTGCCCCTCTAAATGAATCTGAAAAAAAAAATGTTCCAAGTCTCTTAATTTCCGAGATCCGCCTAAAGGGGGTGAGAAGGGGGGTGGGGGGGGGGGCGACTTTGATAAATGGTTTTTACTTTACCGAGCCTCCTCTATACGAATTCGTAAAAAAAAAAATACGGGTCTTGTAGTTTCCGAGATACGATAGGGAGGGGGGGGAAGGGGAGGTTTGGCACTTTTCCCGTAGGTTTGAGAGTTACTTGTTTACGAATCTGTCAAAATATACCCACCTCCCCATCCACCATCTGGGAGAACAATTATGTCAATGAGTGAGTGAGTGAGTGAGTCAGTCAGTGGTTTTTTGGTAATTTTGTATTTGCTGCTTATGGGTAGAAGTCGGAACTACTCATGATTGGGTCTAAAGATTCATTATTTATTCTAAAAGAACACACATTGTTCACTGAGCGAATAAATACATAATTAAGGTAGGTTTAGTCCAGTAGCTAACAGTATTTTTACATAGAGTAGGTAGGTATGATGTCGACATATGTATTATTGTGCGTAACATTAAATTGTTTTTTTATCTTGATAGTTTAGTGTTGTTAATGACATACTGTTAGTTTTGCTTTAAATATATTAAAAGATGTGCTCCTGATAACTGCCGGTAAATTATTGTAAAGTTGGACGCCTTCGTACATTATGTTTCTCCTGCCATATTGCGTTCGGCGTGGGCACGTCTTTAATTGGTTAGGGTTTCTTTGGCTGTATTTTGATGTTTTTGTGTTAAAGGATAACTGTGTGTGGTATGGTTTTGTTAATAATTTTTCTAATGAGGTTGCAAGAATTGTATGTATAAAGTTGGTGAATGCTCATTAGTTTGGTGTGTCATAATTGAATAGGATAGTAATCATAGTTGAATAGGAGTTTAATTATTTTTTTTGTTCTATTTGCAGGTCTTTAATTGTAGATTGTGTGGCGCTGTGTGATTACATATTCTAAAACTTTTTTGTTGTTGTTCCAGCGTAATAATAAAGTCAATAAAACGCGCGTTGAACTGCAAGCAGACGAGTGCTTCGGAAGTGGACCTCATATGCGTGGTCACTACATTGTCATCTCTGACCATTGCTGGTGGAGCCGCCGCCTTCTCCAAGTTCGAGGGCTGGAGTTATTTCGACAGCGTCTATTACTGTTTCATCACCTTGACCACTATTGGTAAGTCATTATCTGCTTAGCGATGAACTTCAAGCAGACTGCTTCGGAAGTGGACCTCATATGCGTGGTCACTACACTGTCATCTCTGACCATTGCCGGTGGACGCTTTATCCAAGTTCGAGGGCTGGAGTTACTTCGATAGTGTCTATTGCCGTTTCATCACCTTCATCACACATATATTTCTAAATACATACATATTATAGATAAATTACACCCAGACAAAGAACAAATGATCGTGCTCATCACATAAACATTTGTCCTGGGTGGGAATTGAACCCACGACCTTGTGCATAGCAGTCAGGGCCATTAACCACTAGACCAACAGGCCTGTCTAATGAATAATAAATTATAGTTGTCTAATAAATTATAGTGAAATGAGGATTTGGACACTAAGATCAATAGGGTAGTTTCCTAAAATATTTTATTTAGTCCATCACGTAGTTTAACAAAAAACATTGGACAAGTATTTTTTATTTTTTCACGTAATTGAAAAATTAAGACGATACAGTGAGTTGAAATTTCGCGTGACGTCACACCTCGGTATAATTCTTAGCAATGTGTGACCTCAGCAGCCCCCTCTCTTGTACTTTGAAGCTTTCCATCTTTGTGAATTTTTCTTGACTTGAAAAAGCAAAAAATACGTGACCAATATTTTTTGAAAATCTACCTAATGGAACAAATAAAATAATTATTTTGTAACACAGGAAACTACCCTATAGTATAACATCGTATGGTCAACATACGATGTTTGGCAAATAATGCCTCATAGTTGCAATATACTCTAAAAACAAATATATTAATCCTTATTGTTTTGCCTTAAGGGTAGCAGTGTCGATGCTACTCTTAAAACAAAATGATAAGTGGCTACATATCTCTTGGTTATCGATCGACCCCCACAGCAAGATTGTCAGTTTTTTTTCACCTTACATACAATATATGTCGTACTTACATATCTATAACTTCAAAATAACTGATTTCTCAAGTACTTATGGTTATTTGTATGATAAAAAATACCTTTATTAGACATTAAGCAAGGATACAAGTTTAGTAAATAACACAGTCCGTTTTAGCTAGTTCTTATAAATGTATCGCCCCAAAACCTAGTGCTAACTCCCAAACTAGGCCTAGGCCTGTGTTTCGGAAATAGTGCTTAGAAATGACACATTTAGTACAAAGAGAAACACAAACACTTTTTTCTTGTGTCTGGTTAGTCTGTCTGTCTGTATTTATGTTTGTCTGGGCTAACCTCTGGAACGGCTAAACTGTCTTTAAGAAAGTTTCACTGTAAGGTAGAGGTTTTAGGCTATACTTTTTATCACAGAATTTACACGGGATCATAAACCCTCCCACTTAAATGAGCTGCGGGCATAGCAAGTTAGTATTATAATCCTAGCGTCCTATCGTAAAGTAGTATCTTAATTACTATTTTTCTGTATTATATGTAGACCCAAAACACTCAAAATGATTGATCTATCCCCAGGTTTCGGCGACATGGTAGCCCTACAAAAAGACAACGCCCTGAATCGCAAGCCTTCATACGTGATGTTCGCGCTGATTTTCATCCTGTTCGGACTGGCCATTGTGGCGGCCTGTCTCAACTTGTTGGTGCTGAGGTTCGTCACCATGAATACTGAGGATGAGAAGAGGGATCAGGCTCAAGCTGAACAGGTAATACTCCCAATCCAGGTTACCTTGATATCCTCCTAGGTTACTTCTAGGTAAGTGTGCTTCATCTTCGACCACATCATCGCTTACCATCAGGTGAGATGGTGGTCAAATGTGAGCTTATTATAAAATAAATAAAAAAAACTATCCAACGGAAATGGTCATGGGATCTGGCTCCAAAGACTGGTCTTTCATCTAAACTCTTGGGATTGGGGGAGTTTTTAGTCAGTAGAAATCTGACACTCGCTTCCACTTTACCCAGAGTGGGAGGAGTCATTTGATGTGTCCGCGTCTAAGGTAACAGATCAAGAGATTTGGCTTCAAAGTCAATAATGCCTAAGGCCTTAAGTCCGGTTTTGTGCATAGAATTTAAATAAATAAACAGTTAATCATACGCTCCGAATCCAAAGACTAAAGTCATCTAAGCTCTCGGGATTTGGTTTTCAAAGAGAACACGGTCAAGACCCATAAACTATGCTAGGGTTGCGGGTATGTTTTATCTAGATACAGTCAGCAGAAGTCTGAAACACCCTTCGCTTTACTCAGAGCAAGAGGAGACACTAGATCATTTTCGAAAAGTAAAGGTTTTATTATCCTGGTATCCAGGTCCAAGGCAAAATCATAGGATCTGGAACCAAAACTAGATTTATCTTAACTCTTGGGATTTAGTTTTCAGAGATAACATGGTCCCATAAAACCCTACTGGGGTTGCTTGAATGTTCAAGGGAAGTTGAAGGAATGGTGGGTCTTTCCTTTCGCTTTACCCAGAGTGGATGGAAATAACATTTGCTTAGGTTCATTTTAATCTCTTGGAATCTATGATTGAAAAGGTTCGATTAAAACAAAAATATTTCATATTTTCTTTATTCTGTTTGGAACACTCAAACTTTACATTTTTAAATATTTTTTTTACAAAAAAAAATGACTTAAAAAACCATTTAACATATATAAAAATGGCAGTCCACGGGTATCAGCAGCAGGGTCCAAACTACAGGGGTGGTTAGGTCCCCAGAGAAAGGAACCTCTTCACAATACGAGCTGTATCGAGGAGTACTACCTTCTGTATCAGGCCCTTTATTCAGCTGTGCAACGCGAGCTTCGACAGATGGTCGTCGAAGCTTTTCGCTATCAGCCCATTGACGGTTACGTCACGATACGTCAATCGGCACAATGACATCCAAGTCCACATTCCACATGTCAGCAACCTCATGGCCTAAGTCGAGATACTTTATATGTTTCTCTTTCTCAGCTTTCACGAGTTTCTCGTGTGTCATGTGGAATGGTAACATCGATTATCATTGTGAAGCGCACTAATCGGTCTATCACCACTATGTCAGGCTATTCACATTATTTTTAAGGTAGTAATAACTGCAGTCTTTAGATATGTTCCAGAGACAAGCTCACTATCTCCCGAGCGAGTCAAGCCTTCATAATTATGTGATATTTTCAGTGTTTAAACTGGGGTGAATGAAAGAGTTTAATGCCTTAATTAACAAAGAAGTATCCCGGACAAGAAATACCAGAGGAGATCCCTTACATGGAGCAACTGTACATCGGACCTCCACAACCATAGGCTGGGGAATACGATACCCGAGCAAGTCTGGTATCTTATTTCCTGGCTTCTGACTACCCCGTAACGACGGTCATCCGTCACGATAATAGCCGGGACTGACGTCTGTACGTACTTTTTTAGGCTAAACTTGAAGATTGACCCGAGCTCCTCTTTTAGTTTGTTTTTATTATAATGGATGATTTTGTGAGTGTACGTAAGTAAGTTTAAATTAATGAGAAAGGAGCGCGGACTATTGATCATCACTGTTGACCAGCGATATAGCCATACTGTATACTGCTTTCGCCACACTGCAATTCATTGTTTTAATAGTTTTTTATCAAAGACACGAGCGAAATTGGCAATTTTTCATTTTATTTATTTATTTCAGGCTACTAAAGCCCATAGAAAAAATATACATACATAACAACTAACTATAAACTAATACATATTTTTATATTTACACAATATATTAAATACATTTTATTGAATTACAAAAGAAAATAAAGATAAACACTCATATCTGAACCGAAAAAATAACTAACTAAACACGAAGTGGCGGCGTCGTGTTACGCTGCGAGGTGTCACGTAGTGGCCCACGGAAACGTCGAAACACGATACCTTTTGTCCAGAACTCTTCCTTAAGGAAAGTTTTCAAATGTCGGGTCGGAACTCTGACCACGAACGATTTGAAGTTTGTGCTGTGGCGCGGCTCCAACTTCACTACCCTCAAAGTCCAGTTGGTCTTCACCCGAATGTACTCTACGATCTCCTCAACCTTCATGGAGTGATGCTAACTGGACACATACAGCTGCGTTGTTGGTACGGCTGCACGGAGCAGCATGTTGGGTCTAGGGCGTCCAATCCCGGAATACCGAGATCTCGGTATTGCGGGATCCCGCGTCATTTTCCAATCCCGCGTGATGCGGGATTGCGGGACTGAAAAATACATGCATATGACCTCTCGCGAGCGCGATCGCTCGGTGACTGGCGGCCGGCAGTGTTGCAAACAATGCGGGGGCCGATGTCGCCCGTTTTTCACAGCTTATGTAGCCTAATATAGCCGAATTTAAGTCAGTGGTAGCCCAAGCACAGATTACTAATAAGTTACTAACATAACAGATCCATCACTTCCCTGCAAAACGACAAATACCTACGCTATAATTAACTAAACTTTCTAGCTGTCAAGCGACACGAGGAAATATGAGCTTAACTGCTTTGACTCAACGGCGCGTTTCAAGTGCACAGCGGGCGATGACGTCGGACGGTATGAAAATACCTTAGGGTTGACCCAATGAAATAAAATACAAAAATGTTTTATAAATGATTTAATTTTATAAAATGGTCAATTTGCTTTTAACCTTCTCTAAACGTTGCATTTGTAAATTTGATAATGGCAAAAATTCTGAATCTAATAAAAAGTTTGATCAAATAATCATGTGGGAAGCATGGACAGAAATACTTAAATGATATTGATTTTAATACATCATACAATTTGCTCCCAGGCCGTCCCATCAAGATCGATGAAAAGTTTTGTATAAATGCAATTTCTAATCTTCTAACATAGTCATTGAACGTCTCCGGTGGTACTTTCAAACTACCATAAAAGGAAGAACTCTTGTTATATGCTTTGAAATGTGTGAACATTCCAGAGTTATTCACATTTGGTATTTTTTTAATTCGTCTGCGAGAGTTGGACAATTATGTTTTTTGTTGCATTTAAATAGTAAATACCCAGAAATATACGTGAGAGCATTTTGCATGGGTAAATGGTCTTCGCGCGCAACGACACAGGCGGGCTTGCAGCGCCCCTCTGCCACTTGTGCGTTCGAACACACGGCTAGCCGGTAGGTACTTATCGCCCGACCTTGAGCGAGTGACGGAGGCCTGGCCCAAGTATGTAGCCTAAAATATCAGTAAAGTATTTTATTCAGTATTTGTTACTGTTTTTTGTGAAGAAAAAACGGTGTAATCTGATTGATCTCATACTAATAGTAATACGTAAATAAATGTGGAGTTAATTGATTAATTCATTGTTTTTTTTTGTGATAAATAAACGGTATAATTTTATTGATCTCATATTAGTAGTAATACTGGAATAAATATGGAATTAGTGGATTAATTCATTGTTTTTTTGTGATAAATAAACGGTGTAATTTGATTGATCTCATACTAATAGTAATACGTAAATAAACGTGGAGTTAGTTGATTAATTCATTGTTTTATTTGCCATGTATAAATGTGAATATTTTCAATATGCGGGATCCCGCAAATACCGAGATCCCGCGGGATTGAAAATTCGTAGTCCCGCAAATACTGAGATTGGACAGGCTGCGGGATTGGACGCCCTAGTTGGGTCCTGCTAGCGCGGTACCGCACTGGTTCTGACAGAGGCTTCCTCTTCTTCTTCTCCACTATGATGAAGCCATCTTTATCACACGAGTCCTTCTTTGGATCACCCTGCGGCTTCTCATGAATGGGCTTACTGCGGCTCTGTTTACCCATTTTCTCTTTATGCGCGTTTCGGGGCCGTCGTCCTTACACATGACGTAGCCTCAGTCGGTGTCGAGGCAGGCACGGCGGCGGCGGAACAAACTGCTTCGCGTGCACTATTGGCAGTCAGTGACACATTTGCTGAACTGGCGCAATCAAAACTGCTGACGGAAGCAAGTTGACCCGGGTGACGAGAGTCCACATTGAAGGCGTCCTGTGATCTACTTGACGAACCAATAATCCGCAACAATACTACTTTGGTAAGCAGCTCATCAATGGTGTTACTTGACACCTCCAATTTCGATTTCAGCTCAGCCACACTTGTCTTGAGTGACGTTATGTCCTTTAGCAGCCTGGTGACGTGGACGTGATCAAACGTAACGGAGGGCAGCTTATGCAGCTTCTTCGCCACGAAAGTAGGCACGTCGTCTAGATCGGTCTCCTTTAACAGGGTGATGATGACCTGGAGACTCTTCGCTGTTCCACCTCTTCGGCGAGACGGCATTTGGTCGACTTTACCGAGCGATTGAAAGAGTAGCAACTTAGCACTGCTGATTTCCTCCTCTTTGTAGGAGGAATTACAGATCTGCAAGATGCTGACCTCGTCCATATAATCGTTGGCATGCTTCATAAATGTCAATAGCTCGTTAGCTATGAACATTTTAGAGCCCATAGTAACGATACTGGCAGCGGATAAAGCCGCGCGTCACGCGAATTATAATATTACATATACAACGTGTAACGGAAACTCCATATCTATCCAAAAGGACTGAAGACAACATCCGGTATGGAGTCTCTATGCAAAGTTTCAGCTCAAAATAAGTGACTCACAGAATTGACCCCAAATTATTGGTTTCATATGTTTCTTGAATACCAGTAATAACAAACGTGTCACAGCACTATGAGGGTCATAACTTTCCACGTCACTTGCCAATAAAACGATAATTCTCTTCGTTCTTCTTAATTTGAAAAATTTGGCCTCTGGTATCAATGTATTGAAATTTCTAATATGCTCCACACATGTAGACATAGGATTAGAAAACCCTTGCCATATCGTTTGTTATCATCCAAAGAAGCCGTGCACTAGGTTTGTATATACCCTTTAAATTAAACGTTGTATAGTAAAGTGCAGCGTAAGCCCGACTGCACACGAGTGCTTATGGCATTGCACTAAACTCATCAACTTGCTGCAACCCTGCAGATATCAGAACTCCACCTGATTCCAAGGTGTCTTCATTTAAAGATTATCATCATCCTTGTAGTGTATGTAGATATCAATATATCACACTACAAATCGATAACAGTATTATAACGTTGCCTCGGGCGCATACGTCGCTAGGTTATAAATACCGGTCCGCGTGGTGGGGGAGTCAGTCGTTGTCGGACTCAGAGAGTATATAAATCACTACGTTTACTGTCGTCCTGTGCGTTGGTGCGTTGGCGAGTCAACTATGGACTATGGATATAAATAAATCAGCATATTTTACAATCCTTATCTGCTTAGCCTTTTCCCAACTACGACAGAGTTAGCTTCCAGTCTAACCGGATGCAACTGAGTACCAATGTTTTACATAGAGCGACTGCCTAATTGACCACCACAACAAGACCAGTATCAGATTGTCTGGTTTCTAACTATCGGTAACGTAACGACTGCCAAAGATGGGCCGGGGCCAACAGTTTGACGTGCTTTTTTAGACACGGAGAAACTATATGGTGAGCTGGTCAGACCTTGAATAGGTTCACGGTCTGACCTAAGTCTCCTAGCTTAATCTCGACGAACGAGCCGTGCAGTTTTTATTATTTAACCACGACGACCTCCTCTTTTAGCTGGTTCTTATTATAATGAATAATTTGTGTTAGTGTATAATTACCTGTGTTGTAAGTAATGAGAAAGGGGACTCTAAGGGTGTTACCACACCAATCGATCGATCGTCGATCGATGCCAATCCGCCGATCGACATCGGTCGACGTTGATCGATTGGTGTGGTAGCTTTAATTGATCGACGGATACCGGTCGACTAACCAATCGATTGATTGCCGATGATTGTCGATGGTATCGGTCGACGTCGACTAATCCATTCTATAATCGATCGCCAATCGATCGACGTCGACTAATCCATTCTACAATCGATCGACGTCAACTAATCCATTTTACCATCGATCGATTGGTCTGGTAGAAACTATCGATCGACGTCGACTAATCCATTCTACCATCGATCGATTGGTCTGGTAGAAACTATCGATCGACGTCGACTAATCCATTCTACCATCGATCGATGGCATCGATTGACGATCGATCGATTGGTGTGGTAACACCCTAAATCAGCGTTGACCAGCGATATAGCCATGCTGCATACTGGTTTTGCGAAACTGATATTCATTGATTTTCTGTCTAGCGTTTGGGAAAATGCTAGACACTAGACCACTCGAATACAATCATTCTAGCGATGATCGGAGAACATACAACTGCCCTTACCGGCATTTTTCCAGCAGACATGTCGCTGTACCAAAGCCGGGGAGAAAGTTTATTACTTATTTCTATTTATTCGCTACTATAGGAACACAATAATCACCAAATATTGTGATTCCAATCACCAAATATTGTTATTCCTCCTTTTAAGCAAATAGTGCCTGTGTGTTGTGTTTATTTTTATTTTGACTGTGTTCTTTTAATAGTATTTGGAATTAAAATTAATGGCAATGGGTGTAATTTACCTGAAATAAATGAATTTATTATTATTTACAATTGGCCAAACTCACCGTTCTACTACACCCCTGTAGATATCAAGCACCTACCTCCAAGTTGTCTTCATTGAAAAAGCTTTCAAGTTTTTAATTATTCTCCTTCTCAATTACAGGCCCAGCAAGTGGCAGTGCGTTTAGAAGGCGACGTGATCACAGCAGATGGGGCCGTATTACGGGGAGTGTCTCGTGGCACCCGTCTACCTGCTGACCCTAGACAGATTACTGCTGGTAAGTTATCTATACTAATATTATAAAGCGGAAAAGTTTGTTTGTTTGTTTGCTTGAACGCGCTAATCTTCGAAAGTACGGGATGGATTTGGATGCAATTTGGTATGGAAGTAGCTTGAAGCTTGAGGAAGGTTATAGGCTACTTTTTACGCGACTGCAAAAAAGGAGAGTTACGTTTTTACCGTGATAGAATCCACGGGAGCGAAGCCCCGCGTGAGTACTAGTATAAGATATTTATAAACTGTTTTAATGATACTTCATTAAAACATGATTCTGTTGCCGAGACATTAAACTCAAAAAGTGCCGAAAAAAGAGGTCGCAACAGATGGTAGCGGTGTCGATCGCAAACGGACGGGGATTTTTTTTTTTTAAAGAATCAGCAATATGGGTAGAATTCACATTACTAGCAATCTTGTTAACCCCTCCAACTAAGCTAAATATGCTTGTGTCTGGAGTGGGTTCACAGCAATAGTGTAATGGGTGGGGTTCGACCCCGCGACCTCTCGATAACAAATCCGACACCTTAACCATTAAGCTATTGACGAAATATAACACGATTCCGTTTCTGAGTCACAAAACTCTAAAAGTGGCGAAAAAAGGTCGAAACAGACATACAGAATCACGTTTTGAGTGATATGAGCAATGGTAGCGGTGTCGATGGAAAAAAAATACGAACTAGGAAGAGTTAGAGAGACTGGAAGTCTAACTGGATGCAGTTGAGTACTAGTGTTTTACATGGAGCGATTATGCATCAGACCAGTAGCTGGATAACACGATGAACCGATTTGTATGTTCAGTTAACACCGACATATTAAAGATAAAGATAAAGATATTTTATTTTGCAAATACGGGTACAAGTCATGGTGGTACATAATATAAATACAGAAACAGCCATATTTTGCCAATTACAAGGCATGCAAAAGTACAGAGTTTACATTTAAAATATTATACTATTCCATTACATTATATAATTCTAACTAGTATTTGCGTGTTGCGCGAGGTGCAAGCACCTCGCGTGCTTGTGAAAAAAACTAAAGCATTGCCCCTCTAAATCAAGTATTTGCGTGTTGCGCGAGGTGCAAGCACCTCGCGTGCTTGTGAAAAAAAAAAGGGGGGGGGTGATGGGGGGGAGATGGGGGGGGGGGTTGCACAAGTATTTCGACTAAAGCATTGCCCCTCCAAATGAATCTGAAAAAAAAAATGTTCCAAGTCTCTTAATTTCCGAGATCCGCCTAAAGGGGGTGAAAAGGGGGTGGGAGGGGGGGCGACTGACAAATGGTTTTTACTTAACCGAGCCTCCTCTATACGAATCCGTAAAAAAAAAAAATACGGGTCTCGTAGTTTCCGAGATACGATAGGGAGGGGGGAGAAGGGGGGGGAAAAGGGGAGGTTTGGCACTTTTCCCGTAGGTTTCAGAGTTACTTGTTTACGAATCTGTCAAAATATACCCACCTCCCCATCCACCATCTGGGAGAACAATTATGTCAGTGAGTCAGTGAGTGGTAATTTAGCTTTATATAGTATAATTCATCATTCAATAATAACTATCAATATTCAACTATTCGATTCATTCAAAACATAAAATAATACTGATGCATCACTCAATAATATAACTAATGTCACAATTTCTAATAGTTATTTAAATACATTATATAAAATAGTCAAACAATTTCTTTCTCCAATAAAAATCTTCAACCCTATAATAAACTTTGTCCACTAAAAAGTTCCTGTCTTTTTTTGAATAATGTCAAATTATAGTCCTTCCAACAACTTGGTATTTTGTTGTATATTACCGGTGCCATGCAGCAGACGCTCTTGCGCATCAGAGTTGTTCTAGCTGTAGGGATACATAGACTACTATTGTCACGCCTATTCCGTGGAAATACGTCAGCCATTCGTGCGAAGCGATCCGGGTTTAATTTTACGAACACTGCCATTTCTAAAATGTACAAACATGGTAGGGTTAATAATTTATATTGTTTAAAATATGGCACGCAGCTATCAGTACTTTTCAATTTAAAAATAGACCTTATGCATCTTTTTTGTGCCTTAAATGCAGTTTCTTTTTCTGTTGAGTTACCCCAAAAGATAACTCCGTATCGCAGATGGCATTCAACTATACCATAGTACGCAGTAAGGCATGCGTCTAGATTTACAATTGCCGCTAAGGTATATAGAGCATATGCAGATGAGCTTAGTTTCTTGCAAAGTAACTCAATGTGTTGTTTCCAGCTAAGTTTTTTATCTATTTCTAGCCCAAGAAATTTAGTACTATCTACCTCGTTAATTTTATTAGCGTTATATTGCACCTTGAGATTGTTGATTGAGAGATATTGAAACTCGAAACAAATTAATAGGCATGGTCAATATCCAAACAGTTCTAATGTCCAAATATTTACAATGCAGCCTACTAACTACAGTTAGCAAGCTTACTTGAAGTGATTTTAAGGCAAACGAATAAACATAGATAAGCTTTGCCGATTTCAGCACCGCGATGTTTTCCTAGTTTAATACGAAACGGACCACCGTAGTCCGTTCCTACAATAGAGAAAGGCTTCACTTGATTGACGCGAACAGCGGGTAGGTCGCTCATGTACGGTTCAAGAGGAGTAGGATTGGTTTTGTAACACTGTAAGCATTTTGACTAACAATGCCGAATAGCGCATTTTGGGCAAAGAATCCCGAATTGCTTACTAACGTTAACATTGAGAGAGTGCCTGTCTGACCTACACAAACCAGTATCTGGGTTACAAGATAACCTTGGCAAACTAATCTCAGATTTTATGGCTTTTGACTACCTGCAACGACTGTCAAAGATGTACAATTGACAGCCTACGGCCTACGTTGAGCCGTACTTTCTGAAGTACAGAAGAATCTTTATACATAAAGATGGTCAACCATCAAGAGCCGACCTCGACAAGCGTTGCTTAACGTTGGGGATTGAGCTTGCGACTATTACTATTTAGCCACGAGATCCACACATACAGGGTGGCAGGGACATCGACGCACAAACGCTTACCATGGATTCAGTGCATGATTCTGGACCTCCCTGCGTTGAAATATTTCGTTGGCTTTCTCAAAAAATTTCAGGTTTCTTCTGCATTTTTTTTTACTGAAAACTGTATAAAATCATTGTTTCCATCTAACCCAATGAGATTTTAATTAAAAAATATAATTCACTTGTTTCACTTAAAACAGCAATGTAAATAAAACTCGAAAGGGCTACCTGATCAGCTGCTTTGCTAGAGTTCATTTGCGAGGTCAACACAGGTGATCAGGTAGCCCTTTCGAGTTTTATTTACATTGCTGTTTTAAGTGAAACAAGTGAATTTACTATTTTTTTTTTTTCAAAAATTTTACGTTTCAAAATTTCAACATAGGGGGGTCCAGAATCATCTACTGAATCCATGGTAAGCGGTTGCGCGTCGATGACCCTGCCACCCTGTATGTAATGAGCTACAGCTGCTCACATATTGTAATGTTAATTAACAATTTTCTTAACATACTCTTTCAGCAGACTTATTTAAATATTTAGCTTGTTAGCTTTAACCTGTCAACGGTCTTTAAGTCAAGAAAGAGTGAATAGGTTACTTTTAGGTAACCGTTTTCCATCTTCGACGACATCATCACTTACCATCAGATGAGATGGTGATCAAACGCGAGCCTATTATCAATTTAAAAAAAAAAAACAAGAGTATGTTCATAAACAGATCGTTGTAATGTTTCAGGAGACACGTCGCTAATACCACTGTATATTGATGAAGAGTATGCGCCCAGTGTGTGCAGTTGTTCCTGTAACTGCTTCGGACCAAATAAGTAAGTTAACTGTTTTATTTAAATTGACGACACGGCTGGTGCAGTGATTGAGCGGTGTACTGCTGCACTGTGTAAAGCGAGTTCGATTCCTGCACCAGGACGATGTGTGGCCTACAAATATTTTTTCCGAATCAGGGTATTTGTAAGAATGCGCCCACGGAAGAGGAGAAATTTCCTGTTTAAAAAAAAAGCTGTTTGGTCAGTTTGATGTATGTTTTGGTATGTTTTGGTATGTTTGGAAGTTTGAATCTTTCACTATACAAGCGGCCCGCTTGTGGAATGCATTACTCATAGATGTGAGGCGTGCTCAAACAATATTTACGTTCAAAAGAATGGTGAAGGAGCATTACCTCTCACTATAATTTTTTCCCCTTCTTTCTCTATTATGAATTTGATATGTATTAGTATATATTTATACATATATTATATTTTGTAGTATGTATTTTATATTATGATTTTTGGTTAGTATTATGTATGATGTTGTACACTGACAGCCCTAAATCTATCTCCTGTAATTTCTGTCCATCCAAAGGTTGTCTGTAAGAGATTGTACACTAGTTTTATTATTTTTATCCTTAAGTGTATTGTAAGGTGTACAATAAAGTATATATTAAATAAATAAAATAATAAATTAGGCCGGTGTTTTCTAGCTTAGGTTACTAACTACCCCGGGAAGAAAAACCTAAAAATTTCAGAGGTCCAAAATCTTAATGTCAACAAGCATTCGATTTCCTGTTCATTAAAAAAAATATATAATATTTTACCAAGAAAAATGGTACTTACCTATTTATTTTGTATGTTTAAAATTGGCAGAGAAAAATATATTTACAAAGGTAACTAATACTACAGCTCAGTAATAAAAATCTAGTGTAAATTCCGCAAAAGAACTAGCTGTTCAATCTTGCATGCAGTATGTAACACCGCCCTCCGCACATATATGCCCGCAAACATATGCACATGTAGAAAGAATACGACTTGCAAGCAGAGTTGCTGACTGCTTTGCTATGCAGCTTTCGGCGATTCAACATCTCACCAGTTAAAACAATATACAGTATGTTAACTAACAGAGGGCGTTCCCGTTAACCCGCAATAGTATAGCATCCATACATGCTAAAAAAAAATATTAAATCGATACGTAAAAGAAACTGTACACGCGTACGCATTCATAAATAAATTGCGACGTTGCCGTCCTTCAAGTACGCGTGTACAGAGTGTTTCTTTTACGTATCAATTTAACATTTTTAGTAAATATTTTAATATAAACAAAATAAAAATATTTTGTTTTCGAATGGTAATATTTTTTTAGCATGTATGGATGCTATACTATTGCGGGTTAACGGGAACGCCCTTTGTTAGTTAACATACTGTATACCCATATGTGTAATAATATGTTCTCAATCAAGATATTTTCGCATTATTTAGCCTACTGCTCCTATGAGAGTGATGTGTATCAAGCTCAAGCCTTGTGTTATTCTACAATAACACAAAGTTTGAGCGAGTGAATGACTTAAGCGTCAATAGCCTAGTGGGTAAGGTGTCAGCCTTGTGATCGAGAGGTCGCGGGCTTGAACCCCACCCATTACACTATTTAATTAACAAAATTGCTAGTAATGTGAATTCTACCCATATTGATAGCTCTCTTTTAGTGAGCTTAATAATACCCAAACATACCCTCCCTTGGTATTGTTCGTCAAATCGTCGAGCTCCATAAAGTTCTAAGTTGAGGGTTATCTGAAAAATGCATGCACTGTCTAGACCCATTCAAATTTGTGTGTATCTTTCCTCAAAACTCGTGACTGGAACTCACAATGACACAATGTAATGTGCAGGTGCCTGGGTTCAATCCCAAGACCAATAACTTGTAAGTCGTAACTGTAACCACAGGACCATATTTGCTCCTAAAACACAAAACTTAGATTTTGTATAGAATACAAAAATCATATAAGCATTTTTTTTTTAAATTAGTTTTTACATCCAGATTGCATCTTATGGAAATCTAGCACAGCAATATAAAGTACCAATAATAAAATATTATAGTACATTGTTCACCGAGAGGAGAAAGTGACCGATTACCGTCGAGGGTGTCGTTTGAAACACCCGAGATCGGGAATCGCACTTTCTCTTGAGTGATACATAGTGCTTTATACTACACCTACGAGGAAAATAAAAAACTAAATCTTTACTAATTGAAATTTATATTGAAATTGTTGCAGTTAGTGAAGCTTAATGTAACACTGTTTTCACAAATGGCGCCAATGGCGTCTGCAATTTTCACATGTTCTTTTTTCAAATAGTTTATCCTGCCGCCGCAGGGTCGCACTGCCAGCCCGACACCATCCAACACACAGCTAGTGGCCAGTGTCATTTTGCGAACTTGGAGATAAAAACTCACTGTAAAAACTTTTTGGCTTTTGATATTTAGGTTACCAGCGCATAGTCTTACCCAAAATTAAAAAAGAAAAACCACGTAAGAAATGGATTTTCATACACTCTTCTCTCCCGCTCAGATGCGTTTTCTCCCCGCTTATTTGTTCGATATGCAATGACGTACTTTCTACCGTAAATTTGATAAAGTATCAAGGTACTTTCCAAGCAGGTGTAGTATAAATATAATATACCCGACGCAAAGGGCAGTCATATTCTGTATACATATCATCGGGGCGCTGCCCTGTGGACCATGAGATTAAAGGACCAAAGTGAACCTGTGCCTTGCGCATATTATAACCAGCGCATAAGTCCTGCTGGGACATAGGCTTCGCTGTATAAAAAATAATAAGATTTAATCCACCACACTACTCCAGTGCGGTTTGGTGGATGTCACACGTCTTCTAATTCCTGAACTGTTTTTGAGCGACAATGAAATAAATCACACAAAGCATATTGCTTTGTACAATTTATTTCATTGTCGCTGCCTATAAAAAAAAAAACATTATGTATATCTTTTACTTTTAGAACTAAATTATTTAGGAGGGATTTTTTTATGTTTTCTAGACATTTTTAAGCCAAATAAAATTCAAAAATGATTTTTATTTCACTTAGGCCTATATGGGCACTTATAAAACGTCAGAAGCTAGTGCACGGTTCGAAATTGGTCGTTTCCTATGGAGAAGAACCGGCAAGACACTTCCCGGTTACTCTTTACAAAATTTTCACAATCTTTGCATAATACAGTTTTTTTTAGGTATGAGAGGACAGTATACAGTATGTTAACTAACAGAGGATATTCCCGTTAACCCGCAATAGTATTGCATCCAATGCGAAAACAATATATTTTTTTTTAATATTAAAATATTCACTTAAAATGTTAAATTAATACGTAAAAGAAACACTGTACACGCGTACTTGAAGGACGGCAACGTCGCAATTTATTTAGGAATGCGTACGCGTGTACAGAGTGTTTCTTTTACGTATTAAGAGGGTGTCGAGCCTACGAGACGCGCGGAAAATAGGTATTTACTGCAGCGGGCTAGTCGTGTGCGTTGTCACACACACAATGACAAGTTCGCTCGAGGCCCGCTTGCCGTTGCACGACGAAGTTTGCTAACTTTGCATTTTTTAATTTTTTGTCGTTATTTGAATAAACTTGAAAAACGAATATTAATTATTTAGATGGTTTTATTTATCACACTAATATTATAAAGGCGAAAGTTTGTGAATGAATGTGTCTGTTTGCATGTTTGTTACTTCTTCACGCTCAAACGGCTGGATGGATCTAAATGAAGCAAGTAGGTACGTAAATAAATCACAAAAATAAATTTAATAAATTATACCTATTATATAAAAATTAACGTTTGTTTTTACTGTAGTAATACATTATCCGTTCCCTCACTATTCATCCTATTGCAATAAAAGTTTGATTTTATATATTAAACTCCTCAGATTTTTTTTAAAGAATACTAGCAATGTGGGTACATTTCACATTACTAGCAATCTTGTTAACCCCTCCAACTAAGCTAAATATGCTTGTGTCTGGAGTGGGTTCACGTCAATAGTGTAATATGTGGGGTTCGAACCTGCGACCTCTCGATCACAAGTCCGACACCTTATCCATTAGGCTATTGACGCTTCGAAACTGGGTAAGTAGCAAGTTAGGGTAGATGGGTATGCAGTACTTATTTGAATAATAAAACCAGTATGAAATAAAAAAAATATATAATTATGTAATGTCATAATAAAACCAGACTGAAATAAGTTTTGTTTATTAAAATTTCATTTAGTGCTCGTTTAAATTCTGATGTACTGTCATATTTTTAATAACATTCGGTACTTTATTATATATACGTGGGGCCATACCAAAAAAACATTTTTTCATTAATGCTGTCTAGCGAACTTACTTCGCAGAAAATATAAGCGTAATTTATTTCATAACAATATATGTATCAAGTTTAACTTAATTTAAAAGAAAAAAATAATAAAAGAAATCTATAAATCTAATGTTATATTGCTTATTATAACATTTTACAAAAATTGGCCAAGTGCGAGTCAGACTCGCCCATGAAGGGTTCCGTAGTAACTATAATAATATAATACACACATCAAAAGTGTCCAGGGATCAAGCATTTTTATGCGGATTTCTTGAGATTGAGATGTGGCTTTGTAATAAATTTATGATTTTATAAATTTATATGGATCCTTTTTGGTGCATTTCATAATTTGAAACAGGAACTGTTAATCAAATTCGAGTAAAAGATGAAAATCAGCTGTCAATATTTTCCCTATAAAAACATACAACGCATTGAAGACATTATTAGTGCTACTGTTTCCCTACTACTGATTAAAACCAACGTTATTATGGAGCGGCGACGTCATTTAAGCAGGGAAGAAATGCTCAGAGCCGTGGGAATGATAGAAGCTGGTTCCCGGCAACGTACTGTGGCTTTAGCTCTGAATACAAGTCAGAGTGTTATCAGTTGACTTTGGACACGTTACCGAAGCACTGGTACCGTGGCTGAGCGCCATGGAGGACGGTATCGCTGCACCACACGGAGACAAGACCGATACATTCAAATCTTAACTCGAAGAGCTCCAACAATAACCGCCATGATGTTAGCCGTGAGGCTTCATCACTCTTCAGGGAACTTAATTAGCGACCTAACAGTCAGAAACCGCTTGCATGAAGTGAACCTTCATTCCCGAAGACCGCTACGGGTACCACCTATAGCAATGCACAATCGTAGGATTCGATATCAATGGGCTCTTGAACACAGAAATTGGGCAGAAGAACAATGGCGTTTCGTGTGCTTTTTTGATGAGTCTCGTTTTGGTATGAGACCGGATACAAGACGTATACGACACTGGAAAACCCCTGGACGCCAACAGCGATTAAAATCCTGCCAGGAAGTCCATCCTTATAGTGGTGGAACCATCATGGTATGGGCGGGTATTTGGATCGGCGGAAGAACTGAGTTGATTTGGATCAGAGGCAACCTCAACGCTCAAATTTATGCTGAGACGATTGTATCTGACGTCATCGTTCCTCTACAACTGCAAATCGGTCCCTTATTTCAGTTAATGCATGATAATGCACGACCGCACACCGCAAGAGTTGTAAGACAGACTCTCGCCGCAGCTAACATCAATGTCCTGCTCTGGCCTGCTCAGTCGCCAGACTTGAACCCGATTGAGCATGCATGGGATAGAGAAGAGCTCTGCCGAATATGGAGGGTATCCAGTCGCAAGAAGACCTTTTTTTGTTGTTGCAACGAACATGGGCGGCCATTCCACAGCGTGATTTGGATGAACTCATTTTGAGTATGCCAAACTGATGTTCTTGTGTTGTTAGTGTTCGCGGTAGAAACACGGATTATTAATTGTTTAAGTTACCCAATAAAATTTTAAAGAAAACTGTTATTTCAGTCTTTTTTTCGAACTTTAATGTTAGTGGTTCAAATGTCAAAAATCCCTTTATTAGGAAAATGGCAAATTTCTTTATTAATGCAAAGGTGACTTGGTTTATCGTTACTGTGAAAAACGAAAACACTTTATTTGACGAATCCTTAAAGAAAATTTTAATTAATATCAATCAGGAGAAAAGTTATTGCAAAAATATATGTTGATCCCTAGACACTTTTGATGTGTGTATAATATGTATATTTACTTGACAAAAAACTAAAACTTACAAATTTCTTAAAACTAGCTTATTTACATTTTTTGCAACTACGCCAAATAACTTTATTTTTCATAGTATTTGTATGAATTACAAAGTTATATTTGCGGTTTTAGAAAATATGCTGTATCTCAAAAACTGCTGACTCAATCTCTTTAAAACCAATTTTGATTGAAAGTTTACATTAAGATCTATAGATATATATATATATATATATATATACAACGTGTAATTTAAAGGGTATATACATGCCAAGTGCATGGCTTCTTTGGATGATAACAAACGATATGGCGAGGGTTTTGTAATCCTAAGTCTACATGTGTAGAACTTACTACAAATTCCAGTACACTGATACCAGAGACCGAATTTTTCAAATTAAGAAGAACCAAAATAATTATCGTGTTATTGGCAAGTGACGTGGAAAGTTATTGACCCTCGTAGTGCTGTGACACGTTTGTTATGATTGGTATTCAAAAAATATGTGAAACCAATAATTTGGTATCAATTCTTTAAGTCAGTTATTTTGTGCTGAAACTGTGCATAGAGACTCCATACCAAATGTTGTCTTCAGCCATTTTGGTTAGATATGGGGTTTCCGTTACACGTTGTATATATATATATTTATATTTTCACTCCATTATTATAGAAATTAGAGGGGGGCACACATTTTACCACTTTGGAAGCGTATATCTTTTAAACGATTAATTTTATGAAAAAGTGGTTTTAGAAACCTTAATCTCATTTTAAAGACCTGTATATAGATACCACACATGCATAGGTGTCATGAAAAAAAAATATTTTTAGTTTTAGTTCCATGTATGGGGGGGCTCCCCATACATGGAACTAAAACTGAAAATATTTTATAATTTAATTTAAATATATTTTAATTTTTTCTTAAAATCGGAAAGCGGTTCACAGAATACATCAATCTACCAAGTTTTATATGTATAGTCCTAATAGTTTCGGAATAAAATGGCTGTAACATACGGACGGACGGATGGACAGACACACAGACTAGTAGTTGTAGTAGTTATACATATTATATTATTATAGTTACTACGGAACCCTTCATGGGCAAGTCTGACTCGCACTTGGCCAATTTTTCTTTGGCTAATTCCCGTAGTAGACAGACCTTGTTATGGCACTTGGCGTATAATTTGTCGGACATAGAGGGAATGTCAAAGGAAGCTGAAACTTGTTCTAAACCAGAAAACCCGGCTCCTATCGACATAAAACTGCTTACAGAATTATCGTTCAGATTGAGGTCTGTAGGGCTATCTATCTGATTCTTTACAATTTATTAATTCTATTTTTTTTTTCGACACATTTGGCAACTAAAATAGAATTTCGATAGAAATCCTTTCTTAGTTGCAACTAGAGAATACAATCCCGAGCATGTTTTTCAATCCCGGGATTACGTGATTCTTGATGCTGAATCCTGGGACCCTGGGGCTATCCCCGGATTAGACTATGTGGTTTCTAATTGGTCTCAAATGTAAAAAATTGGCCAAGTGCGAGTCAGACACGCGCATGAAGGGTTCCGTGTGTAACTATAATCATATAATATAATATTTATATTTATTTGACGAAAAAAACCTTACAAATTTCTTAAAACTAGCTTATTTACATTTTTTACAACTACGCTAGATAACTTTGTTTTTCATAGTGTTTGTATGAATTACAAAGTTATATTTGCGGTTTTAGAAAATATCAGGTATCTCAAAAACTGTTAACTCGATATCATTCAAACCAATTTTGATTGAAAGTTTACATTAACATCTACAGATATATATTTTTTTAGATTTTTCACTCCACTATTATAGAAGTTAGAGGGAGGGATACACATTTGACCACTTTGGAAGCTTATATCTTTTAAACGATTGACTTTATGAAAAAGTGGTTTCAGAAACCCCCATGTCATTTTTAAAGACCTGTCTATAAATACCACACACGCATAGGTTTCAAGAAAAAAAAAATATATTTTCAATTTTAGTTCCATGTATGGGGTAGTATGTTCCTTTATTTTAAATGATTTTTAATTTTTTTCTCAATATCGGAAAGCGTTTCATAGAATACATCTACTTACCAAGTTTCACATGTATAGTCTTAATAGTTTTGGAATAAAATAGCTGTGTCATACGGACGGATGGACAGACAGACAGACAGACAGACGGACAGACATGACGAAACTATAAGGGTTCCGTTTTTTGCCATTCGGCAACTGAACTCTAAAAAACGAGTAATTTCTTTAAATATATATTTTTAATTTTGGTACACTACACATATCACAGTATAGTAAGAAAAGAAAAAATGACAAAAAGATACTATACTTTGTAAGAAATAAAAAGACAATAAAACTTATTTCGAATTTTGAAAATACAATCGTAGAAATATCAATGCATCCAAGGTTTGACTTCCAAGCCTGCTTCGTTTATTACCAACATAAGCAGCAGCTGAAAACGCTCGTTTTGGTTTTACACTGGTTGGAGGAATAGACAATAGATACTTATATGCTGTTTCTAAGTGATATCCACTAATTCCTCCATTTTCAAACAGGCTTATTTCACGTCTAATACTATATTTTGCCAACCCCGATTAATTTTGTATTTGTACTTCACGATCTGGGGATTTCATACTCTTATCAATTTCCAGCTATAACTTTTCCTTTAGTGTCAATTGGGGTTGGGATTGGGAGGTTTGTGGCCTTAACTCATCATCTGTTTGTGATCCTGATCTTCCTTCTTCTTCTTCCGTGTCATCTCAACTTTTAAGTTTTTTAACAATACACTTTATTTGCTTCCAAAGCTGTGAGCCTGTGTAGAAACTGGAAATAAGTCATGCCATTCCAAATCCGATAATAACTGATTTTCATCATCTTTTCATGGATTTTGTAATTAATTCAACACACCAGTCAAATCATCACTTCGTCGTTGCTTCATACGTTCCACTAAGGATGTTTTCATTTTTTGGCAAGTGTCAGCACTTGCCAAAAACTGATTATGCTAGATAGCTGTTTTATAAGAAATTTCAAAGCGGAATCAGCTGTGCATAAATTAGCATCTCGCCGACAGATTGCTTCTACTGTCAATTTAATTGGGGTCAGCACATCAACAATTTTATTTACCAATTCAAAATCAACTTCTTCCAAACGAATTGGATGATTGAGATCTATAAGAGCTTTTTGAATGAAGGTTTTTAAAAGATAAAATCGCTCCAGCATTGTTAAAAGACTATTTCACCTGGTTTTACAGTCCAAAAGAAGTGACAGCTCTTTTCCATGTTCAATTTTCATTTGTTTTTGAAGTACTGTTTCATTTTTCAATGGTGATCTTTTGAAATACACTCTACAACTTTGCGGATTTTCTTTATCAGCTCATTAATGTTTTCATCTTGTGTTAACTCTGGTATGTGTTATAGCGCAAGGTCATTTTGTGACATTAAGATTAAGTCTGATTCTGGACTGTCTAAGTCTTCTAAATGTTCATCATCATGGATGTCGTCCATATGATCAACAGCCACAGGTGGTTCATTTATAGTATCATCTGAGGTAGAGCTGTCTTGCAAATAATTATGTTTTTCATAAAGCCAGTATCCAGGGAAATATCAAATATACTAAGACGCTCTTTCAATATACGAAGACAATTTTCAGCCATACTTTCATACTTCCATAAATAGGAACAAGTCCTAAATTCCAAATTTTTTTTATATGAATGAACGTTGACAGCCTTGTATGGTTTATTGGATGTTGAAGTCCACTTGTCGAAAGAAAGACTAAATCTTTCACCTGCACTTTTCAAATGTTTCAATTCTGCAGTTACTTGCTTTCTGATTTTTTCACTGTAATTGAATGGTGACGGCTGACTTTGGTAAATCCGTGTATTTTGCAAAGACAAATTTTCTCGAATCATCTGAAGTTATGAATATACTGAATGGAAATCCATCTAATGCAATCATTCTTGCCAAAACATCATCGAGGCTATCGTCGGCACTTTTAGTAAAATAATCATTTAACTTTCGCTTGGCTGGCGGCGGTGCTGTGTTCAGATTATCAGAATCTAGACTTGTTGAAGCTGATATAAGCTTGATGTTATGTTTTGATAACAAATTTGTATGTAATCCCTTAGTCGATCCATCCAAAGTCTTGAGAATAGCTGAGCATCGGTTACATTTGGCATTATTTCTATCCTTCGCAACAAAAAAATAGCTCCACATTGACGTCGTATCACTGTGTTTTTTATGTTTAACAAAGTCTCCCGCCATTTGAAATACTTAATTTCAGATAATTGACTTTTAAATTTAAATGACGTAGGTCGTGGGTTTAAATTTAGAAAATATCTTGTAATGACCAAAGTTTTCAATATAATTAAGCATATCTTAAAACTGGAAACATATCTTACAACTATACAATAATATAGGTTATCCATCAGAATTCAGACAGGCTTGAATGTCCTCTCATACCTAATTAACCTGTATTATAGATACATTGTAAGAATGATATTTTAAAAGAGTAACTGTGGAGTTTCTTGCCGGATCTTCTCCATAGAAAACGACCAATTTCGAACCGTGCCCTGCGCCAAACTGCTGACGTTTTATAAGTGCCCATGTAGGCCTATGTGAAATAAAACATTTTGAGTTTGAATTAATTTTTTTCTTAAAATTCAAATGCGAGCCAAAAAAAAAAAATCACAAGAAACAGTAGTAGGTATCTCTACTACTATTTTTTAAGAGATAACATAGAGCAATCATGCCAGTAGCGTGCAACCAGCGCACCACGCACCATGAGATCATAAGTCTAGTTTAAGCATATACTAACGGGAACCCGTGTGAAATTAGTACTTCCCACAATATGATTATAAATTAAAGCCTGTCTGAATTCTGATGGATAACCTATATTATTATATAGTTGTAAGATATGTTTCCAGTTCTAAGATATGCTTAATTATATTTAAAACTTTGGTCTATACTGTCGTATAGACCAATTAATACAGCACAATGGAATTACAAATAAAAAATATCCGAAAAGTTGGTCATCATGTATGTCATTGATATACACTATAAAAAGGAAAGGGCCAAGAATTGAACCTTGCGGAGCACTCATCTTGGCTAGGGATCCTGCAGATGTCGCTCCATTAACAATAAATTTTTGTTGCCTGTTTGATAAATATGAAAGAACAAGGTCAGCAGAACACGAATCCACGAACTCCGTAATGGTGTAATTTACAGATCAGTGTTTTGTGGTCAACGCAATCAAAAGCTTTGGAGAGGTCACAAAATATGCCAATTGCATCCTGAGATTTCTCCCAAGATTCCAGAATGTGACGGATGAGCGCTACTCCTGCGTCTGTTGTTGACCTACCTTTCGTGAAACCAAACTGCCGACTATGCAGAATTCCATTTGAGTTAAAATATGATAGCATCTGGTCGAGCATAATTTTTTCGTATATTTTGCTTAATGCTGGAAGCACATATATCGGTCTATAGTTAGAGGGATCACTCTTACAACCCGACTTAAAAATTAGTACTACTTTACTATGTTTCATTAAATCGGGAAAATTACCGCTGTCTATACATTAATTAAATGTGCCTGTTAGGATAGCAGCAATTAAGTCAATAATATTACCAAGAACCCTAACAGATGCACTCCATAAGTCATCAGTGTTTGTTATGTTAAGACTTTGGAATGCTTTTTAATTACATCAATAGAAATGGGCTTAAATGAAAATGTTGGTATATCCTTATTGAAGTTTTCCTTTGAAAAAGATTCTGCTAATAATGGCGAAGAATTTAGAGATTTAGTAACCTCTACTGGAATATTGGTAAAGTAATTTTCCAACTTCTCAGCCACTTTTGACTTATCTGAGATGACCTGATCATCGATGTTCAAAGTCAAATCATTCTAACCCTATTGGTTTGTGTTTCCAGTTTCTTTGTTTATCACCTTCAACACAGTTTTTATTTTATTGTTAGAAATGCTAATTTTATTACTTTCTGATTTAGATTTAGCTTAGGGCGCATACTCTTTTAAATATCTTAGAGTAGTTTCTTACATAATTATGGAAGGCTTCATCGGAAGTCAATGATTTTTCATGGTATAAGTTGTATACATTGTCTCAGCTTATTCTTATTCCAGCAGTGGCCCATTCATTAAATTTAGATTTATTACTCATTTGAAATTTTTTAACTGGACATGTCTTACTAAATTCATGGCATAGTGAAGAAAATAATATCCTGTAATTTTCATTGGGGTCATGGGAGTTAAAATTGGCCATTGAAAGATTACTTAACATGTTATCATTAAAAACATTAATTTCTTTTTAGTTAGCGGCCTAAATTTAATAGTCTTATTTAATTGCCACTTTTTAACCAACTCAAAGGATACTAGTTGACCTGTATGGTCAGACCTAACTCCACTAATTTGAGACGAGTATTTTATGGCACAATTAGTATAAATATTATCTATGCATTGAGCTGATGTTGCTGTTATTCTTGTTGCTTCCTTGTATGTGCATTTTAAGTTAAATGAACCTAACAATGAAGTAAGCTTGCAGTGTTCAGGTGAATTTACTAACAAATCAATATTTAGGTGACCACAAACGAAAACTAATTTATTATCTCTTATAAGCTTAGGTACTTAAAATTTCTCCCATTATCATTAAGAATGATGACAAGTTTGATGCTGGTGGTCTATAAACACTTAAGAAAGTTTGGCCTTCAACTTCTGTACATGCTACCTCATACAAGCAATCAACAGAGCAAGCGGTGATATATTTTTGTTCCTTATATCTAAGAGAATTACTACGTAATATTAAAGTACCACCTCCTACTGAGGACCTGTTGTATGCACTAGTAACAGAAAAATATTAATTTTAAACAACATTCTATCTGGTTTTAGCCAGGTTTCACAAAAACATAAGATATCTATATCATATTTATCTATTAACATTTCCTCATCTAATATTTTGCCGGAGAAACGATTTATATTCTGATGATATAGTAAAATTGTGTTATTATACCTCTCCTTTGTCACATCTAAGGGTTTAAACAATTAATTTCAGTATTATTTGATACCCTAGATAATACTGAATAGTCACTTAACCTAGGATCAGTTAAATTGTCAATAACCCAGTGTAAATTGTAAGCTAACAAAGTAGCCAATGAACTTTCGTCGTAAATTCTAAAATGAATGTCAGGATTGCAATCGGTATGCCCAAAAACCTATTACACGATGTGTGATGCAATATTTTGCAATCGACCACGTTTGCTGAGCAAGCGATATAATGCGGTCGCACTAAGTTCGCCGCGAGCTTAGTGTATTTCGAACAGCAACCGGGTGCACTCATTTTCATCATTTAGCGATAATTTTAGCCCTTACGTTACTTTGTTAATTATACTTAGCAATAAACCCTTGAAGGTTATCAGTGTATTTAACTTAGTAGACACACACGATATCCATATTGAATGTTGGAGAAAAAGTTGCATCCACCAAGGATGCAACTTTTTCTCCAACATTCAATATGGATATCGTATGTGTTTTAAATTGGATTTCAAAATGAAAGCCAGATTTGCAATCACCACCCCCAAAAACCCATTACACGGTACCCATATCAAATGTTTGAGAAAAAGTTGCATCCGCCATCTTGGATTTTAAAATGAATGCCAGATTTGCAATCACTACCCCCAAAAACCCATTACACGATACCCATATCGAATGTTTGAGAAAAAGTTGCATCCGCCATCTTGGATTTTAAAATGAATGCCAGATTTGCAATCACCACCCCCAAAAACCCATTACACGATACCCATATCGAATGTTTGAGAAAAAGTTGCATCCGCCATCTTGGATTTTAAAATGAATGTCAGATTTGCAATCACCACCCCCAAAAACCCATTACACGGTACCCATATCGAATTTGTGAGAAAAAGTTGCATACGCCATCTTGAATTTAAAAATAAATTCCAGATTTGCAATCACCACCCCCAAAAACCCATTACACGATACCCATATCGAATGTTTGAAAAAAGTCTTCATCATCACTTTCACTTCCTCAAATGGTGCTTTTCGGGAGCAACTGCACAAGGTACTATTAGAAATACCCAAAACGCTATAGGTGTGCCTATAATATTTAAAGAGTTCCCTCGCTTTCTCCAGGATCCCATCATCAGATCCTGATTTCATAACAATGGAACCAACTAGAAAGTATACCCTTTCAAACGAAAAAAAATTCCAAATTGGTCCAGCTGTCTTCGAGTTTGAGGTTACATACATAAAAAAAGTTTAAGACGAACTGAGAACCTTCTCCTTTTTTTTGAAGTCGGTTAAAAAGCAATAATAACATCACAAAATAGAAATACGTACTTTTTATGAGAATGGCTTTTTTTCGAAAATTTGCGCCAACTTTCTTCTAATAATATTTTTTTTTTACATTTTCCCATAATAAAACAAATATTAAAAAAAAAATGTTATAGAAATATATATTGAACAATAAAAAGTAATTGTTGTGTATGCATAATAAATCGTACTCAAAAAAACAAAAAATATGACTTATGTTATTCAACGGATTGCTGCAATACATACGTACACAATAGATCGCGAACTATCGTTACCGGCGAAACGCTCCACGATGAGACGTGACCCCTCTCTGAGCTCCCGTGGACGACTGAATTTTCGACCGGTGTACGTTGCGTATGGTTCAAAATAGCGCGCAAATTAGAAGAAAAAATTAAAATTAAAACAACCAAGCGACATTTTTGAAATGTTAAAGCTGTAAATGATAGTATGATAATTAGGGAATAATATGAATTGAAGTTTATGAAAAAATTCAACAGTTTACTATCAAAATTCAGCGACGCACGAGCATGTTTTGTAAGGATTTTTGTCCAACTTTATGTATTTTTGTTTAATAAACTATAAAATATTTTTAAATTTTGCCAACTATGTTTGCTAACACATTTATTCTAGTGTTCATTACATATTTTTGTATGGTAATTAAAGTACTATTATAGGTTATATTCCTTTAGTTGTGAAGACCGTTTTGAGTTATTTTACTCGGCGCAGGCTTAATCAAATTCAAAAAGTTAAAAAAAAAATAACATTTTGTTTTCGAATATTTTTTTAGCATGTATGGATGCTATACTATTGCGGGTTAACGGGAACGCCCTTTGTTAGTTAACATACTGTATACCAAATATACCAATTGACATAATACAATATAATAACTAAACAGAAATGAATCTCAAAGTGTTCTCGCATTCATATTAAAAACGAGCTTTACAAATCTGAAAAAATGAAATACTAAATTTTCGGACCATACATTTACGGTGTAGTCTATTTATATTTTGATTAGTTTTTCCGTTATGAGTATTTTAATACACTAATTTAGCCCTCCCCATTTCAATTAAAGCTTGTAAAGTCCTTCCCAAGGGAAAATATCGCTTATAGCGATAAGACCGCCACTGTAACCAAAGTTTTAGCAATATTGTTAATAAAGTGTGTTTCAGTTTTTGGTGTACAATAAAGTATATTCTAGGTATTTATCTATCCATCTATGTATATTTCGGTTTAAAGAAAAGAATACTAAAGTACACTCACACTTTAAGAAAAGTAGGTATTATATAAAGAGCAATTTTGATTCTTTGTGACCGCACACAGAAAAAGTATTACTAGTCATAACCACATTTTCTAAGTCAAACAAAATACTTACCGTTGTGTCTAATACTTTTCAGATCAATACCCTACCGCGACCCGCTCTCACCGGTGCCACCAACCAACATCAGACAAATCAAATCAAAGAACTACCGCGAACTCGGCAGCATACCGCGCTACATCGAGAAATCATCTTCCAAGAATCGATCGCAGTCCCTTAGACTGAACTCTGCATCAGGATACCTCTACATGAACGCTAAAACCAACGACTTTCAACTAGAACCCGAAGATTTCCGAGAGATGGTCACGAAGCGACGCGAACAGCTCCGAAGAGGCATGATGATGTATGACATGAGGTGTAATAACAACGAACAGTACCTACATCCATACAGACACAGCCTCAGCACCAGGCTAGAAACCAGCCCTCATAGTTCCTCTCTCTACTCAATGAATATGAGGTCTGAAAACCGCAGTAACGACCCCTTAGTAGACGATTACGATTCAGAAAAGTCAAGCTACGCAAGGAAGAAGCTAATGAAAAACATTGCACGAAACACAAGCAACAAAAGAGTTGAAAACTACTTCTATGATGATGCAGTACTACATTTCGATGATGAATACGCTTTCGATGGCTCAATACTATTTGCTAAACGGAGAAAATCTATAGAAAGGAATTGGGAAGATTATATGTGTGAAATGCCCCGGACCCATGGACCAGATCAAGTGTCTAACGATGGTAGCTACGGTTACTATCTGCCTGACGATGAAGAGCAAGACCAGTACTTTGTAAATGACACCCTCACGTTCCAACTACCACCTCATCGCGCCAGTATATAGTGAAGTGATGTGATGTGCCAACAAGACTAGTGCCAAGGTAGGATAGTGTTAGTCTATTAAATAAATGGGCCAATTAAGTAAATAAAAACATTTAATTAATAGTAATTTTACAATTTTCGCGGTAGCATCCGAGTTTGAAAGTTTTAGCTTTTACACATAGTTCATAGTTGTCGCGACTTTTTATTAAAATTCTATGATATGAGCTTGGCTTCTTTGTAGATATTGTAATATAGTGTTTTTAAGGCTTGTCGTGCGGTGAGCGCTTGTGCGTGTTATTGTGCACTACGTCGGGAGAAGTTATTACGAAAAAACTTAATAATGCCCATTGCTGGGACATAGGACTCTCTATGAGAGACGAGTGGGGCGTACCCCACCACAAAGGCCCAGTACGGGCCCTATGTATAGAAATTTCCAAGCCCAGAATTGGGATAGTACATTCCTTTGATAACTGTAGATTTTCTCTATAGCATAAGTACTAGAAAATAATCTCTAAAGTCACATTCCCTTGTCAGGTAAATAAAACAAGACTGCAATAGAGATGAACGTTCTGATATCTGACCAATCATGTAACTTTGGTAATATAAGTGATAATTAATCAGTATTGTTAGATATTCGTGATTTAGGCTCAATTAATCACATTTGTTTAGACTATGCAGTATAAAATCTCATTAGTAAATAAAAGACATTTGCATGGAAGTGAAGAGTATTGTAATAAATGTATTATAATATAGAACCAACTAGGAAAAAAATCAAATGGGTATAATGTGGTCTTGAGACCTACTAGGCCCACATTCAACACTGTTGATAAATCAATGGCGATGTATTGTATGATATTTAGCAGTACATGAGGCAACCCTCTGTTCAGTATTCTTTCTGGTTCTGGTCGAGTTTCCAATATTTCGGTACTGTTGCAAGCACCATGATGAAATATCCCATTTTAAGTTCTAATGATACTGTTAGTGACCATATCGGTTTCAAAAGTTATAGTCAACCAATACCCAACAAGTACAATGCAAATGTCTGTTAAAAACCGGCGTAGTGCAAGCGTTATTTATTTTGATTTCCATTTCGGAGTGAATTAGGTGTAGACACTGTTGCGAGTCACAATACAATGAAAATTATCGAGCTTATTGATACAAAACTGGCTAACAATACAAATAATAATTGCACAATTTGTATGTACGGATTGACTGGATTTAGTGGATCTATCTTGTGCAAAAAATTAAATCAAACCAGAAATAGTACACTTTAGTGCAAGTGGGTAAACTTTCTCATTGCAGTCGAGGTGGAATATACTCGAGCCGAAATCAATTTCGTGTCTGAATCTAAATTTTTGAACGTTACTCATAAAATAAAATAAAATTTTACAAACATTTATTTAAGTTTAACGTCTCAATCAATTGAATTTGGCGAGGTTAGAAAGCGCACCTTTCTGCACTAGTGCGAAATACACTGCATGCCAAAAGCATTGGGGTAGGAGTCAAGTTTGAGTGTGTGTTGATTGATAAAATATTATATAATTTGGTGATAGTAGCCGAGTTTCAATCTTCCATGAAACAAGTTTTAACAACATTTCTAGTCCCTTTTAATTTGCCTGTTTATTTATTCTAAAATCTAATAAAATTAAACTTAAAATATCTACATCAAGTTCATATTGTGCACAAGAAAGATCGCTCAATTTAAGCATTGAAATTATGTATATTATCAGATATGTTTTGCATTAAAGCTAATAATGACATGCAACTTTGAACGACCACAAATTATGACAATGGTCCCAAAACATTGCGATTATTTATATATTATAGAATCGCAACATTTTTATTTTAGTAAGTGCTAGTCAAATATTTCATTTAAATGAATTTTCCATGACAATTTTTAGTAATTCCTTTTTATCTATTATTATGGAGAAATTATATATTCAAAATTAATAATAATATATATGTATATTCCAAGAAAGTACCTATTATGTATTGTTGCTATGAGCCAAAAATAATGATTTTGTTAAAAATACCTGGTTTAAATATAACCTTTCTAAAAGACAAAAATGTACAGTAAAACTGATATGATAATGCCAAATATGAATATATTATGTACTTGAATACTATTTAATTCCATTAACTTTAAGAGAAAAGAAATTATTTTAATTTACTGTTTTGCCAATCTCAAAGATTTGATGGTTAGAGAAATGTTAAAATTCCAAATCATTGGAAATAAATAATATACATAAAGTATTTATGATTTAAAAAATCTCTTCAAACATGCTAAAAGTTTGTGTAAAGACGTTGAATTAATCACAAAGTGGAAATATGAAAATGCCATAGAGTTTTACTCTAAAATTAAAAACATAAATGTGTATACAATTGTTGCAACAAGATGAAGATAAAATTGTTATATCTGAGAAATCTCGTTAAAACATCTGACAAAGAAGCTGTATAAATAAACCAATAAAATAGTATTGTATGAAGAAAAATATGAATGTCGTTTATTTTTCTTTTGCTGATTACCATTATTATATTAGGTAATAATTGGAAAAACTCAACTTTTTCCATAAGTATTTTTTTTTTCAAACTCTTGTCTTCCAGTGTGACATTTTACCATGAATTTTGTTTAAAAAAACTATACATATTTTCGGTTTAATTCGCTAATAAGGCACACGGCAACAAGCCTTGGTTTTAAACTTATTATTAATAATATCGTACTGAATAATTATGAAAGGAATAGTAAAATTGTAAGATATCTAGTCGAAAATGTGAGGAAGTTATGTGTAAGGAATGTCTAGTCAAAGTAATAATTGTAAAGTTTATTTTAAAAAGGAATTTGTTATTCTATACAAAAGTTTTTTGACTGATTATTTATTATTTTTAGAGCAACAGCTGCTATGAACCATTTTGTTATATTTATTATATAGATAGCATTAGCAACCATCAGTATTTTATTTGCTGTGATAATTTACTCCTAGTATTATTATAATTAAATTATTAAGTTTACAAACCTCTCCAAAAATGTCAAAGATTATGTCTTCAAAAGATCGAACAATATTATCTGAAAAAAAAAATATTAACAAATAAAAATGTTGATGTCGTTTGAAACGATTGTTTCCAATTTTATGTCTAGAAATTCGTGACGAAATATTTATAAAATAATCAGTAAAAATCGCTGAATATGTATATAGTTAATAATTATATCGACTTATTTTAGGTGTTAAGTAAAAATGGACTATGAACTAAACATGACTGTATTGAACTTTATGCCAAACGTACTCGAAACAAAGGAAATTAATAATAATTTTAGTGGGTTGTACTCTTATAAAATTTTACTGTTTCTTGCCAATGTTTGTGACCTCTAAAAATTTGTGCCAGAATAACATTTTTTACGTTATATATATGTTATAGTTAAAGCTTGATAAATAATCACTTTCTTTCTTTTTTGTAAAGAGAATTAGCAATGCGAGTAGAATTCACATTACTAGCGATCTTGTTAACCCCTCCAACTATGCTAAATATGCTTGTGTCTGGAGTGGGTTCAAGACAATAATTTAATGGGTGGAGTTCGAACCCACTACCTCTGACTCACAAGTCTGACACCTTATCAGTTACGCTATTGTCGCTTCAATGTCTTGGCATAAGGCCTGGTTACATTTAAAGTAAAAAAAAAAACGTTTTTAGATAAACTCCGTAAAAGAAGTCAAAGTCAAAAATATTTTATTTCACATAGCACAGCCTATATGAGCACTTATAAAACAAAACTAGAAGTATAGAAGTTTTTAGGTGTTCTGAATCACGAGATAATTTTTATTAATTATGCCTGTACTATTTTAGGTATGACCAGTCAGAGCCCGATAGTTATTTTCGTAATTATAATAATCATTAGTCAAAATCTGAATAAACTTGTCTTTTTGAACTTTGATTGGTATTTCTTGTCAGATTGTAGGTTTGACGATCCAAAATTTAGAGCGGGTTGTTTCGATGTTTGACTATAACATATATATTTAAATTTTTATTTATTGTAGGTACCATTGATAATTTTGTTTTCCTTGGCTGAAACAATAGTATTCTAAGATTAGATAATGCTATTTTATTTGTTCTCATGTGGCCACATAACCACGACTGATTCTATTAAGTGTTTTTTGTTCTACCCTGCATGGGTAATTATTTGTTTATCTATAGGATAACCACCAGCTAATCTACATTAGTATATAACAACATTCTACTGCAATTTCTTTGCTGTTAATAATTTCGCAGAATGTGATCTTTATGTAACTCCATGCAGATTTTATTCAATGACCAATACGGTATCTATGACTATATTTTATAATATTTATCAAACACTAATAGGTATATTCATTTGTAATAGGTTGTCCTTTATAATCATCAGAAGACTTATTATGTCCATAGAAATCGGTTTTGACTTTATTTAACTTTAACGCGATTGAGTATGGAACTAAAAACTCCCAAATTTTGTGTTGACGTCAATTTGTATTCACGAACAGTCTGGCTTTCCATAGATAAATGACCGTAAATGCTGTTACTGCATGATGTTAGTAATAATCAATTTGTTTTGTCAAATTCAGAGTCGAAAGTTATTTAACCGATTTCTGCAAACAAAGGAGGTTATGCGTTCTACAACTTTTTTTTACGAAAATAATTTCTAAGTTAAGTGTAAACTGACACAGTGTCTTCGTGAAAGTATGGTTGCCAATATATTTGTAATACCCTCGATGTTTCAAGTGCGGTTGATTGTAAACTAATATAAACTAATGAATATAAACTGTTAAATGGATACGTGAGTTCTAGTTATTATGCGGTCTGAATTAACTGTAATTTTAAAAGTGAAAATGTAACATAAATCGGATTTCAATAAAAAATACATACGAATGGTTGGTGTGTTTCTATTATAATTGTGAAGCCTTATTTCCATGGTGTGGAGTGAGAGGGAATGGGATGCAGTCGCCTCCTTCTGCGAAGCAGTCATGTTAGCGAAGGAGGAGGCAGAACGCGCGAGGGAGAGGCAACTCTTCCTCACGCCCCAGCCGCCGCAGGAGACTCCCCGGGCGTCGGGGATCGCGAGCCGATCTCCGGCCACCGTAGGCGTGGGTCTGCGGGCGGTGAGCAGGGGTGAGCGGGGGGAGAAGTCATTCGATGATTTTCCCACCCGGAAAAATAGTACATTGTTCACCGAGAGGAGAAAGTGACCGATTACCGTCGAGGGTGTCGTTTGAAGCCCGAGCCGTAGGCGAGGGCTTTAAAACACCCGAGATCGGGAATCGCACTTTCTCTCGAGTGATACATAGTGCTTTATACTACACCTACGAGGAAAATAAATAGTACTTTTCAACATTGAGTACATAGACCATAACGTACTTGGTTTGTATTTTTCAGGGACCGATAGCGCTTTCCTTTTATAGGGTTTTACCCCGGGTTTTAAAGAGCTAGGATATTTTAATTCAATTAAAAACCCCCATGATTTTGCTGAATACTTTTTTAGCTAACCCTCTCAAGGGAAACCCATTCATTGACTTTCCCAATAAATAACCTAGGTTTTTACAGTCGAATACAAAAAGCTTCAACAATCAACTATCCCATTCTGAAAGGGAAACCCTTTCGTAAGCGCTAACCAACATATTAATTCAAGCGAGTTTGGACCGTATTTTTAACTACATAAGAACGATCTGAAGCCAGTAGCAGGACGTGCGGATGAATTCGGTAACTTCAAGGCTCACAAAGATAAGCCTCCCGATCACCGCGTCATGCTAAAATATAACTTATTGTCATTATTTTAAAAGCTAACGTGTACGTCGTGTCAGTGCAGCGTTGGCGCGCAGCGTGATTGTGTGTGTGTCGTGTATTGTGTTTGTTTACTACTAAAACGTCACGGGCGCCGGCGGCGTACCCCCTCCAAGATTTCTCGGGTTCGTCGCCCGCGTAACGTCCTAGACGAGCCTGACGACCCCACCACCATCCGACAAGAGAGCAGTAGGGAAACCAGCACTCTTAGAAAATACAGATACAAAACGCGTTCCGTATTCCGGCCTCGCCGACGAGGCCCATCGCGACGTCCGCGTACTTGTAATGAAAATCCTCCCCGACCTTTGCCAAACGAGCCAGCCCGCGATGCTGAGCCAGTAGCAATAAATACTCCCGTAAATAATATGACCCAGCCTGTCCCTTTGCTGCCCTCCCAAAATGACCCCGCTATGCCGAGGCCCGTACTCCACAGGGAGTGCCCTTAGCGTGCGGTCATTAGTTTTTAAGTACATTTTAGTTGTAAGCCCTGGCTGGGGGCCTTTAATTTATTAGAGGTCACCACAGGACAGACCGGTTAAGTAGACTCACAGCCTTAGTGTGCTGATCTACGAGTGGCCCTTCATAAAAAAAAAAAAAAAAAAGGCGGCGTACAGCCATTTTTGCGAGAGTCGAGACTTCGAGAGGCGAGAGCATTCGCCATTACCTACTGTTTACCGCATACGATGCGCTTGCTCTATTTGTGCCGATAAGGTTAATTTATAGTGTTAGCGTTCTTATTAGTGCAGCGAGTAATTAATATATAATGCCTCAGCCAAAAAAATATCCAGTACATAGATATTTTCAATATGACGAGACAAATAATTGCAGCAAATGCCAAATTTGTGAAAAAAATATTAAGAGCCATTTCAAAAAATTTGAACGCTCAAGTTTAGGTAAAAATTGGTATGTGCGCGTGGCGACGCACACATAATACTTACAACACAAAATAAAGTGAATGTCGAGTCGGACTATACAATCTTGAGCTGTTATAATCGTCTTTACGAGAAAAAGTGATTTGATTAATTAAATTACTTAAGATAAAAAAAATTAAACACATGTATTCATTATGGGGATAAAGTATATATTTAAAAGAAAAATATAAGTTATGTGACAGTAGACTTCAATAAAATTAAACTAAAATGTGTATATTTCGGTGTTACTTAAAAAGATTACACTTTTTGTGTAGATGATATTTATTTGTACAAATAGTTTACAAGTAAGAAAAAGTGATAGTATGTCTCTAAAAAAATACGTTACACTTTTACGCATAAGTTATGACCATATTTAGTTAAGATTAGTTGACCTCGGTATTTCCTAGCTGATTACTTTGAAAGAAACATTGAAATAAGATCAAATGTTACAGTATCTTTTTAAGCCCAGACACTTGTCAAATCATAAAATATTACATATTTTATGATTTGACAAGTGTCTAATATTATTCGAGTATACCACGTAGTTTAAATATTATACGAGCAACGAATTAGGATTCCTAATTCGTTGTATACGAGTATATAATATCGCCGTGTGCTCTTACTGCTTTAATTTATTGTTTATCAACATTTGTCATTGTTCTTTCGGCACCAGCTTTCCACATAATTATCAGAAATAGCATCATGCGTTTTACTGTACAGTATGTATGGCATTGTCCATAAATCCATCGATGCAGTGATCTCATTTTGGTTTGAAATGCCAATTCCTGTCATAATTGAACCAGATACCAATCCTTGATTAAGATTGAGTTTAGATTTTTCAGCTGCTTTGGTGTCTGAAGTTTTCAGAATAAAGCTAGATACACACATTTAACATTTGAAGTAAAATTTGGATATGAGACCCATCTGTTTCTCTTTTTAGATAGCTCATTTTGTAGCCGAATTTTACACTATGTTTGCTTATATTTATTAATTGAATCTAAAAGTATTGAAAATCTATTATTTACCTTCCATGCACTTTATAATTATTCTAAAAAATAAAAATAAGCGTTTGAGAAATTTGAACCTTGATTAAAATCTAGTATAGATACAAAGTGTAATGGAATATACGTAAAACTAGAAAAGAGGTAATTGTAATCATCATTATAAACATCTTTTACTATGGGACCAACCTCAAAATTGCGAAAAAGAATAGACGACCTCGTTCATTTATAAGTGTCCATAACTGGACAAAATTTACTAAACAGCTGATTATTTTTCACGTTCATAATAATGAGAACAATTACCCCTTTTAAGGGTTTATGTATATTCCGTTATACCCTGTATAACATGATCAAAAATATAGTACCCTAAAGTTAGTTGGTTTATCTTCAGACATGTAGTTGTTACGCTACATATCTGAAGATTTTTGTATGTTCAAAAATTTCTACCTATGCAATCGTATATACATGATTTTAGGCACTGGTGCCTAATGCTGTTTCATATATATAGTTTTAGACTGTCGCCATTATTTACATATCTTAAATTTATTCGATCTCTGATAACTTCCTACCTACTTTATCTTTCTGTGATTATGGCGTTTTCAATATTACCGAAATACCGGGTCCCAAACAAAAGGCACACTGTAGAAGACCCTATTTATATAAGTAATGCTGTTTCGTATTAACTAAATTCAGATCTAAAGAAATATAGAAAGTCCAAAAAGTATTTACTATTGAGTCCTAAACTTCCGCTAATTCGTCAAGTCTGATGTCTAATGCAACGGGTGGTTTTTTCTATAACATTTAAGACAAGATATAATAATTTACCGCTGAATAGACTAGAAACTACACAGTCACTCTGAAGGGTAACTGAAATGACAGTGCTTGATGACGGCAATTAAACTGAAGAAACTACATAACGTCGCCCAGCAGTGAAAACCTCGGATGTCTCATTTTCTCAAAAAAGGAAATATTTGTTCTTTGGATTTATAAAATGGGTAAGCACAGATTACTCTAGCAAACTTTCGAATCAGCTACTCCTAATGCTATCTATGACGTGCTATGAAAACCTTGTATCAAAATAGGCTCCACCATTTTCGTCTGAGAAACTCGCCAGTACGGTTGATAATAGCGTTATTCCAGATTAAAAATTGAAGAAAGTGTGTGCAAAGTGCCCAATTTGTGTTGTAAAGTGTCAAAATACATCGAAAAGTAAGTACTCTTTATGATTTCATAATTTTTATGAAGAATTGACTACGATTTCTACCGATTTTGTCTTGAAATGTATTGCTAACCTCGTACTCGTTGTATTATACCTATGAAAACCTTGTAAACTTGCTGACGGGTTTTTCACTGCTATCATACCACTTATAGATAATCTTGTATGACCCTTTACGAGGTTTTCACTTTGAATGCAACCATGTATATGCCTTAACACTTATTCACACTTCCGGATTTTTTTACACAAACCTCGTATTGGTATATACGTAATTTCATAAGATAAAATCACACAAATTAAATTTTCGTATGGGCAAATGCTTGCATATTAGCGATTTTTTATTAAAAATGAAAACTCACTTATACACATCCGAGTTCTGATTTCTTATTATTTCATTACAGAATGCAAGAGTCTGAAATAGAAAGTGAAAAAAATGATCAGAATTTCTACTTTGTTGGAGACGAGGTTACATATTTGAAGGACTCGGGCAAGGAACCTTCTATCAAAACATTAATTCAGCAAGATTTAATGCAGTTCCAACATCCAGAGCCCATCTTAGGTTCCGCATTCATTTCTTCAAGTCGTACTGATTCGCCAATTTCTGACGAAATATTACCATTTTCACAAGATCCCATGCTAAATACCGCAACTTACAAGTTGACTAACGATACCTGTTCTAATTATGATCTTGGAAAATATTCTCCAGAAATTGTACAAAATCCAAGACGACGTCGTCGTCGCATAAAGAAACACAAATCTATTCAGATGGCTCCAGAAAATGAGCCACTGCAGCAGCTGCAGCTACTACCGCAACTAAATAAAGTTGATTGTCACTCTTCGAATGTGACTGCATCAAAGGACTTAGTTTTAGACAATAAAGGGTCAGTCATAACTTCACTTGATTAATAATACCCGCAAAAAAACAGTGCACTATTCAAATAAAACCTACGAATACATTCCAAAAATCTTGTTCACCTGATGTAGAAATAAAAGATCATACGAAATCTTCGCAGTCACAAGCTTTGATTGAAAAAACTTTTTACCAAAAAATTAAACCGACTCCCAAAAAACACTGCAAAGTAAAAAATAACTTTAATTTCGGTAGTCGGTGTCTTTAGTTTGTATTTTCGTTTTTGGCACCGACTTCCGAAATTAAAGTTATTTTTTACTTTGCAGTGTTTTTTGGGAGTCAGTTTAATTTTTTGGTAAAAAGTTTTTATTTCCCTCTTTTTAGTTGGTCTATTTTTAATTTACCTAATTACAAAAGCCTAAATGTCAACTACTTATAACCTTTTACAAAATATTGCTTTTCCCAATGCTGGGCCGTTAATTGTTGAGGAGTTCTCCTGGTACTTCACCATCAGCTCTACATCACCATATGCATTGTGACGAGCATAAAGTGCTTAACATCCATATGGATGTTAAGTACTTAGTGGATTGCGATTATATTACTTGAATATTCAAGTAATATAATCGCAATCCACTCAATACCTACTTATTATTGAGTAGTTTCGGCGGCCATCTGTGGTCTTCGTCATCAGTTCCACTTCCTCAAATGGTACTTTTTGAAAGCAACTGCACAAGTTACTATAATAAATACCCAAAACGTCATAGGTGTGCCTATAATATTTAAAAGACATGTGTCGTCTGCGTATAGAGTATAATTACATGTCTATGTTGTCTATAATTTTAATCTTATCTATTTTACTATTGTTAATTTGTTCTGTGATAAATCTCTCTAGGTAGTTGTAGTCCTTTTCTTCATTTATGTAGTTTGCTATTGAAGTATTTTTGTATAATTGTATGTAGTCTAGTGCTCTGTATTGTATTCTTTTGTTTATCTTCGGTGCTAAGTTGCCAATTTCCAGAATTATCTGCTTGTGATCTGATAGGGACGATTCAATTATAGAGATGTTGAATGAATGGTTGTTTATGTTTGTGCATATGTGGTCCAGAATAGTGTTTGTTGTGCTGGTTTCGTGGGTGCTGTACCGTTTATTTATTTTATTTAATATTTCATAGCTTGTTTCTTTTATTTCATTTGAGTATTTTGTGGCGTCACTGTTCTGTTTTAATAAGTCTATATTAAAATCTCCGAACACAAGCGTTCTCCTTCGTTGTTCCAATTGTAAAGTGTATGTCTCTAAAAAGTTATTTATGTTCGTTTCACCAGGTTTGTATATTGCTCCGATGTTCAAAGATAGTTTATCTATGTATAGCCAGAGGTAATGGTTACCATTTTCTTGTAAATCTTCTGTTATTTCGTGCTTAATACTATCATGGACGTAAATTGAAATACCGCCACCTTTGCGGTTTTTTTCTGTAGTTATAAACATGTGTGTAGCTCGTTATTTCATATAATTTAGCATTTGTATCCGAAGTAATCCAGGTTTCAGTGAAAATTAGAATATGTGTAGTCATTGGTATTGTTTTTATTATACATTTTATTTCGTCTAGTTTCCCAGCTCAGCATATACTACGGAGATTCGCGTAAAAGAATCTTAGGGATGACGGGTGACATGTTAAGTTTTCGTATTTCTTTACTAAGTGGTGATTTACTCTATCTGTGTTTTTATTTTGTAGCATTTCCTTTATTGGTTTTTTTGCGATTTTGTTTTTTACTATTGACGGTACTCCTTGGACGTATTTGATAACTAAATCATTTTCACCGTCTACAATTCGCTGGTTCATCTCGTCTTTTACTGATTGTAAATATTGCTTTTGTGCGGGCGTCTGGTCTGCGTAAATGTGTATATTCCCTTTTAGGTTTTTCTTGTTTCTTATTAGGTATTTCGAGGTGTCCGAGTTGTTAAAGCAGACTTTCAATGGTCTGTTCTTGTTTGGGATGTATTTGCCCAGTCTATATGTTTTTTTCGGTTGAGGACAATCGGTATAGATCGATTTCAGTATTGTCATAGTCTCGGTTTCATCATGTTGTCTATTTTTTGTGTTTTTATCATTTATTTCCGATATACCCACAATTACAATATTTTTTTCGCGTTCGCATTGCTCTTTTAGCTCAAGGATGAGGTTTTGGTGATACAAGTGAGGCGATTTGGATTTTGAACTTTCATTGGACTGTTGGTCTTTTATTTGGTTTATTTCGCTTTCTATGTATTTAATCCTGTCGCTGAACTGAGTATTATTTAATTTAATTTCTAGAATATCAGTATTTATTTTTTCAAACTTTTCCGTAAAAATATCGGTGGTTGATTTGATGGTTTTTATTTAATTTTTGATGTCAGACAGTTCTTCTCTGATACAAATTAAGTTTTCATTTTAGTTTTACCAAATTTTTCTAAGAAGGTCATCATTTCTGTACGGAAGTTCGCAAAATCCTTCTTGTAGTCAATTTCATCAGATCGCTCTTTACGTTTCCTTATGTTAACATTTGGATAGTTGTCGTTATCACTGTGGGTTGATAAGTTTGGTGCAGATCCGCTAGCGCTTCTGCTTCCGCTCATTAACATGGTACTCGGTTTTGGAGGTATTCTCGGTATGTTCATTGTATGTAGCGCGGTGTGCTCGTTTCTAGGTAAGTGTGTGAGCGCGACGAAAAATAGCACTGGTTCTCTTCGCTCGCTGGATTGATGAAGATTTTAAATCAAATCACACTTTGCACTTAACTTGACTAAGTTTTTAGTTATATGAGTCACTTTTAAAATGTCGGGTATTTGTAAGTAATTAATATATTTAAGCGATACGTCTGCTTCCAACAAGGGCCAGCGGCGAACTATATAAAATTTAAATATTATTTCTTATTTTGTTTTGTTTGTACAAGGTTATACTTTTGGAAGAAGTCTTTTCTTTTATAACACCTTAAAATTTAAACGTTATGGTGTGTCTTATTGTCCCCTTACGTAATACTATTATTTTTTTTGTAAACATGGTAAGAAAATACAAACTGATTACCAAAACTGTACATTGTTTTAATTTGAAAACCTTACATAATCTTACAAAAAAATATTAACTTGTGATGAAAACCTTGTAAGTCACATCAAACTTATTTAGGCACACGATAATAGAAACAATGTGATACGTACCTAAGGAATACATACAATCTAAAAAAAAACTAAAGGTAATATCTTCCCCACTAATACATTTTTTTTCAGTAGATAGTTTTTTATTCCTCCTGTAAAATTTTGTTATAAACACTTACGTGGTTTTCACTGCTGGGCGACGATAAATAAATAGTCTAAAAAATATTTACGTTTGCTTCCGAAAGTTCCATTGCATCATCAAGCCTAAGGTCTAAAGCTACAAGATTAATGTGATTGCAACACAATTTATTTTATATTTTATTTTGGAGTGGAAAAAGCAACAAATGTCTTCTCTCGCTCTGGGTGGAGCAGAAGGGAGTGCCAAACTTCTACTGACTAAAAACCCACCCTGTTTCATGAATAGTTCTTAAGTTCCGGGGCCGCGGTATATCGTTATTTATTTATTATATCTAAAATGAAATAAAAACTAAACTTTGTATTAAAAAATAAACCCGACTTACAAAAAAGCACTGCAAAGAGAAAAATAACTTTAATTTCGGAATTCGTTTTCAAAAACGATACTACAAAGCCAAAGACACCGACTCACGAAATTAAAATTACTTTACACTTTGCAATTTTTTTTTAAGTTTGATATATCTCGCTTTTTAGTGGGTTGGTATGTAATTTACCTAGTTTAAAAGTCTAAACGTCAACTTCTTATCACCTTTTGCAAAATGTTTATTTTTCCTATGCAGGGACGATAATTGGTGAGGAGTTCTCTTGGAACTTCACAATCAGCTCCACTTCACCATATATGCAGTGTGGCGGGTATAAAGTGTTTTTAAAATTTTATTCAAGTAATCGAATCGCAACCGACGAAATACTTGTTATACGTGTGCCTATAACGTTTGAAGAGTTCCCTCGATTTCTCCATGATTCCGTCATCAGACCCTGACGTGATGACATTTGGACCAACTAGAAAGTATACCCTTTCAAACAAAATATAAATTTATAAATCGGTCCAGTCGTCTTCGAGTAATCGGGGAACATACATAAAAAAATCCGACGAACTGAGAACCTCCTCCTTTTTTTTAAGTTGGTTAAAAAAGTTGTACCTCGCTTCATGTGCATTCTTTAAGAGTGCAGAATTATTGCGTTTACCTTTTTTGACACAATGGTATACACCGTGCGTGTTCTCCATAGCTAAAACAATACAAAGAACAAAAAATATTTCTTGCAAAAAAAAAAATACTTGTAACAAAACCCGCGTAGTCGTAGTATAGTAGGTAATGCGTTCTCGATACGTGCGCTCTACTTTCGGGACGCGGAAAAATTGTTATTTCAAAACTTTTTAGCAAAAAGTAGAACCGACTTCCATATCAAAACACTACAAAGCCAAAAATAACTTTGATTTCGGAAGGCGGTTTCAAAAAAAAGAAAATACAAAACAAATGACACCGACTACCGAAATTAAAGTTATTTTTGTCTTTGTAGTGTTTTGATACGGAAGTCGGTTCTATACTTTGCTAAAAAGTCTATTTTCACGTTTTTTAGTGGGTCGGTTTGTAATTTATCTAGTTACCAAAGCCAAAATGTCAACTGCTTATCACCTTTTACAAAATATTGTTTTTCCCGATGCAGAGCCGTTAATGTTTGAGGAGTTCTCCTGGTACTTCGCCATCTCGTACTCTACATCACCATATGCATTGTGGCGAGCATAAAGTGCTTAACATCCATATTCAAGTAATCCAATCGCAATCCACGAAATACTTATTATTGAGTAGTTTCGGTGGCAATCTGTGGTCTTCATCATCAGTTCCACTTCCCCAAATGGTGCTTTTCGAGAGCAACTGCACAAGGTACTATAAGAAATACCTAAAACGCCATAGGTGTGCCTATAATATTTGAAGAGTTCTCTCGATTACTCCAGGATCCCATCATCAGATCCTAATTTCATAACAATGGAACCAACTAGAAAGTATACCCTTTCTAACGAAAAAAGAATTTTCAGCCGTCTTCGAGTTATGAGGTACAATACATACAAAAAAAAAATTCAAGACGAATTGAGAACCTCCTCCTTTTATTTGAAGTCGGTTAAAAATAACATGATCGCATTGTCATAAAAACTATTTATTTGAATTCTTCACAGAACAAAGTTTTTTTAAATAATATATTTAGATTATAAAATAGTGAGTATTTTATTTATAGGGTATTTATCCAAGAACGTAAATCCCACCCATACGCACAAAACGTTTTGGGAATACATACTTTCATTGTGCGTACTGCTAAGGAGTGGAATTCCCTGCCGGAGTCTGTGTTTCCTGGTCAAGAGTGAATAGGTTACTTCTAGGCAAGCGTGCTCCATCTTCGACCACATCATCACTTACCATCAGGTGAGATGGTAAGTCTATTATACGCGACAAACGCGAGCCTATTATCAAGTAAACAAAAAAAAGTTGGAAGAAAAAGAAGTAGGAAGTATCGAAAATAAGCAAACTTTTCCGTGTTTTTCTATATAATATATACATATATATCCACAGGTTAAGACCTATGAGGTCAAAGAAGAATTCTAGCCTGCCTACTCCTACATAACGGGATATTTGCTGGCGAAAGAAAATACCCTTTTATTAAGTGGAAATCAATAAAGCATTTGGTTTACCCATTCAAGGCTAGGTTAGCGCTTACCCTTACGATATGACTTGGGTTTCCTTGTCAATCGGCTTTCCATAGTATTTTGCTAAGTATTCGTAAAAGTTTCCCAAACAAAGGGTTAGTTGATCGTAAGGGAAACCCCTTCAAAGGGTTTTAAAAATTAATCCGCTCGTCCGGTCCCTGGTATTTTTGCGCTTTTTCACTGAAATAAGCTGAAAAAGATAAGCAGAAAAAGATGCCGCATTTTTTTCACTTTTCCATTGCAAAAAATCGTCATAAGTTTTATTATAATTTTTAATTGATTTCTGTGCCAAAAGGTTATCAATCAGTATTTTTGCTGTTTCCTTCAACTGCGGCGGAGTTAAAAAATCTTCATCATCACTATCACTACTTATCATTTTGATAGTTTTATTTTACTTTCTACGAAAACTGAATCCTCAAACAACACACAAATTGAAAATGGCGCCAATTGGGTCTGCAATTTTCACATGTTCTTTTTTCAAATTGTTTATCCTGCCGCCGCGCCGCAGGGTCGCACTGCCAGCCCGACACCATCCAACACACAGCTAGTGGCCGGTGTCATTTTGCGAACTTTGAGATAAAAACTCACTGTAAAAACTTTTTGGCTTTTGATATTTAGGTTACCGGCGCATAGTCTTACCCAAAATTAAAAAAGAAAAACACGTAAGAAATGGATTTTCATACACTTTTCTCTCCCGCTCAGATGCGTTTTCTCCCCGCATATTTGTTCGATATGCAATGACGTACTTTCTACCGTAAATTTGATAAAGTATCAAGGTACTTTCCAAGCAGGTGTAGTATAAAGGTACTTTGTAATCCCCTACATATTATAACATACAGCCCAAAAAGAAACGAGTCAAGCAGTGACAGAATGGTATTCAAGTGATAGTTACCGTGATTGCGCAAGGCAGTTTACTAGATTGAGGACGAAAATAAACTGACTGCAGTTCCTAACTGAAGTAGAGACATATGGTAATGGAAGGATTAAGAAAAGGCCTGCTGAGAGTCACGCCGAAGTCAGGGACATTTTGTGAAAGCCGTAGAGTACATACTGTATATCCAATTTTGGAATAAAAGGCTTATTATTATTGTTCGTATACAGCATGCTGAAGAAGTGCGTTGTCAAATTTAAGGTGAAGGGCTTTATGAAGATTAAGAAACAATATTCATTACAATGGTCGGCTCCCAGTCCAACCTACGTACTAGTATTTTGTGAGATGCCCTCCACAATCCAGTAGCTGGGGAACACAATATCCCTTAACAAGACACACAGATTCAGGGTTTCAGATTATCTGGTTTCTGACTACCTGTTGAAAGATGTACGGACGCCAGCACATCAAGCTACAACAATCTGTCAAATTTCTTTAATAGATTTTCAACTTTATCGTTAAAGAAATTAGGTTCAAGTTTGATTGGGAAAATTTGACAGCTTCGGGTAGCTTCATGTGCTGGCGTCTGTACCTATAACAGCCGGAATCGTAACATGGAAGAATCTCAATAAATTAAGATAGTCCATTCGCCGCAGCCCGACCTCGGTAGGCGTTGCCTTGTCAAATCGGTTGAGTAGATCCAGAAATTTCTTCCTACTAACTCAAAAACTTACGAACTTTACCTCTGTAATATTAAATATTAATACCTATAATACAGTATGTTAACTAACAGAGGGCGTTCCCGTAAACTCGCAATAGTATAGCATACATACATGCTAAAAAAATATTACCATTCGAAAACAATTTTTTTTTTAATATTAAAATATTTACTAAAAATGTTAAATTCATACGTAAAAGAAACACTCTGTACACGCGTACTTGAAGGACGGCAACGTCGCAATTTATTCTTGAATGACGGGCCGCGTGTGCTGCGATCTAATTGATGTGCGGGAACGCCCTCTGTAAGTTAACATGCTGTATACATATAATTACTAGCTTCCGCCCGCGACTTCGTCCCCGTGGAAAAAAGAATCCCCCGATTTTGAAACATTCTTCATTACTGCTCCGCTCCTATTAGTGTTAGCGTGATGATATATAGCCTATAGCCTTCCTCGATAAATGGGCTATCTAACACTGAAAGAATTTTTCAAATCAGAACGGTAGTTCTTGAGATTAGCGCGTTCAAGCAAACAAACAAACAAACAAACTCTTCAGCTTTATAATATTAGTATAGATTAACTGTATTGGATGAATTCATTTGTCCAAAATGTTGTATAGACGCCATCTATTATCGTACAATCGTACCAGTTTACAAAGAAGGTAGGTATCTTACTATACAGACTTCTTTGGTAAACAAAGGAATGGCCCTTTTCTCCAAGTGCCAGATAACTCGTACTGTTACCGCTAGATGGCACTATAATAAATGTTTAACGTCAGTACAATGATTCATGATACTTTGAATGTGGGTCATTATCAGGAGACACGTTATTTGGTTGACTTCGGTGGCTACTTTTTTTTGTTTAATCAGGTATTACTAACATGAAATATCAAATCTAGAGCTGGAGCTAATTTGAAACATTAGTAGTGGAGGGAACCATAATAGACCGAATAGATAATTATGAAGGTATTAAAATTTAAAAAAATGGTGTCCACCGAAATCAATATTCTTATCACCGAAATTAAATATATTAAATAATTTCTATTTCAAAGACTATGTTTTATACATATATGTTAACTGCCTTAGTCCTACTATGACCATAATGCCTGTAAAAATTGAAGGTTGATTTTACAACAAAACATTTAATTTTATTAAGATTTATGCCCCATTTATTAAGTTATAGGAAATTTATAAAAATCAACTTTCGTAAGAAGCGTTAAATTGTTACATTAAATGAAATTAAAAAGGTGGATAACCTTAAAATTAGTATAAATAAAAAATGTTACAAGCATCACTTAAAATCAGTATTTGCAAAAACATCGACAAATATAGGAGGCAATTACTGTCAAATCAATATTTTCACAATGTGTTAACACATGCGTTCAGAAGCTATTACTTTCATGTAATCTACGGTCTGATGTTAATATATGGGACAGGCGCTGCTTAGTTTCGTAGAAGTCATCAGCAAGATCAGCAGGATAGCTTCTTTGGATAAAATTTGAGGTTTGGCTGCTCCGACTACACCCCCATTTTAGGCTTGAGTTGACTTTTTGACCAGATTCGGGACGGGACGGAAGATTTTGGGGGCCGAGTCACCCGCGTCCGTAGGAGAGTACCCCTTTGCGAATCTCTACACGTGGCCCCTGGGTGGTGCTAATCAGGTGACATCAAACTGGTGGTAGGTTCAAACCGCAGGCTTGTGACCACCCACAGGGCAAAGACGTATCGCCAAACGGCCTAGCTGTGTTCCGGTACGATGCCCTGTGTAGCCTTTCAAGGAGTTGGGTCGAAGTAGCTGCTTCACTGCTGAAAGACCAGTCAGGCTTGCACTGGAGCTATCGTATTGGGAGACTAGGCGCGGAGGGTAGCGGGATCCGAGGCACGGTGCACCGCTGGCCGACCGCAGGTAGTTGGGAGCCCAAGTAGTGTGCCAGCCACACATGAAAGGCTGCCCCGCCAATTGTCGAAAAATCCCAGAATGTACCATCGTGCTGGTTGGCGACCAGATGAGAGGGCCCGATGGTCATTTCCGGGGGGGCTCGGGCGTCCCCGCAATCTCCAGTCTAGTCCCCCAATCGATACCATCCGTCCAGTGCGTGTCTGGGGGTTCACAGCGTGAAGCCTCACTTCACTTCTTTCTCCTTTCCTGCTTCACTCTCACAGATTATGAAGGAAAACAATAAAAAGAGCAAAGTTCGACAGCGGCTGCACTCTCTCTCACTCAAAGTGCACCTCAGTAATATCCGAGGTCTGCACTCAAATCTCGTCCCAGTCCACCACCACCTCGAGTCTGAAAAACCTGCTCTTTTGTTCCTTTCAGAGACGCAGATCAGAAGTCCGTCAGACGTGTCGTATCTTTCGTACCCAGGGTTTTCCTTGGAGCACAACTTCAAACCACGTGCGGGTGTATGCATGTACGCCCGCGACGACATCTGCTATCGGCGTCTCCGCAACCTTGAGGACTCCAGGTTCTCTACGCTTTGGGCTCTGGTAGACACAGGCATGGATAAATTTATTTATACCTGTGTCTACCGTTCGCACAGCGGAGATCAGGAGACAACCAGGCTCACACAGTACATCAGTGAGGCGGCAGATGCGGCCCAGCAGCGGTACCCTTCTGCTCAGTTTGTGTTACTGGGGGACTTTAATGCCCATCACCAGGAGTGGCTCTTCCCATACCAGTGCACGGATCATGCTGGGCGAGAAATGCACAATCTTGCGCTTGCATTAAATCTCACTCAGCTGGTCCAGGGAGCAACTAGGGTGCCGGATGTTGAGTCTCACACAGCCAATTGCTTGGACCTTCTGCTGACTACAGATCCAGACCGCTACTTGGTTACGATTTCTTCACCATTAGGTAGTTCCGACCACTGTCTGGTGAAGTCTGTATCTGTCTACTCCCCGCCCGATCCCAGTCTTAAAGGCACTCGGCGGGTTTGGCGATATAAGTCAGCGGATTGGAATGGCATGCGATCTCTCTTTGCATGTTATCCTTGGCAGCCTACTTGCTTCTCTTCAAATGATTCATCGTCGTGCGCAGATGCCGTGGCGGATGTTTTGTGACAGGGGATGGAGTACTACATTCCGTTCTCTGACCAAACATTGTCTGGCAAAGCTCGACCTTGGTTTGGCGCCGAATGTGACCGCGCAGAAGCGCTTAAGCACGCGGCGTATCTGGCATGGGTCGATGCTCGAAACTGCAAAACTAATGACGTGGATCAGAAGATGAGAGCCTTTAACAGGGCTGCCAAGTCCTACAAGAAGGTTTTGCGGAAGGCTCGGTTTGACCAAGTTAGCCGAATTGGGAACAAGCTTGCAACATACCCTGCTGGCAGCAAAGCGTTTTGGTCCCTGGCGAAGTCGGTCGAATCGAACTTCTGTCGCCCCTTACTACCACCACTGCTCAAACCTGACGGGTCTCTGGCCCACTCCGCTGAGAAAAAGCAAACTTGTTTGCCGCTCTTTTTGCGGAGTCTTCACGTCTGGATAGTAGTGGCGCTCACCCTCCCGATGCTCCTATTGGATGCGAGACGTGTAAGTCGGATATTCGCATACATTAGAAGCACGTCCGTAGAGTGCTGCGTAATCTTGACGTGAACAAAGCTAGTGGCCCCGACGGGATACCAGCAATTGTTCTTAGAACTTGTGCGCCTGAACTGTCTCCGATCTTGACACGCTTGTTTCGCCTCTCGCTAGAGACTGGAAAGGTGCCGAAAGCATGGAAGCTGGCTAACATGCAGCCTGTGCCCAAAAAGGGCAGTCGTGCCGACCCGGCCAACTACAGGCCTATGTCAGTCACCTCCATACTCTGTAAGAGTATGGAGCGTGTACTTAATAGCAAGCTCCTGGCATACCTAGAAGCCAACGACATCCTCAGTGATCAGTGACCGGTCAACTGGGGATCTTCTAGCGTGTGCTATTCACATCTGGAGTGAGGCCATTGAGAAGCACGGGGAAGCACTTGCTGTTTCCCTTGACATCTCCAAGGCCTTCGATAGGGTCTGGCACGACAGCCTGATTGCTAAGCTTTTCCTTCTTTCGGGTTACCCACTCAACTTTGTGTTTGGATTAAAGACTTCCTGAGAGATCGGTCCATTCGAGTGGTTATTGATGGCTGCTCGTCTGGCCAATTGGCAATTAATGCCGGGGTCCCTCAGGGGTCGGTTCTCTCAGCAACTTTATTCTTGCTGCACATTAATGATCTGCTTATGCCCGGTACCTTTGGGTATGCAGACGACAGCACAGTTGCTGAGAGATATGTGTCCAGCGCCCGTGCTAGTGGGTCACAGATCCAGTCTCTCCGTGAGGACATGGTTGGGCGCTTGAACTTGTCCTTGAAGGCTGTCTCCGAATGGGGTGATGGGTGGTCAAGTTTAATGCGACCAAGACCCAGGCGTGTCTCTTCTCCGCAAAAAGGAGTCAATTCGAACCGGCTCCTACTTTCCGAGGTGTAACCGTGCCGATAACCGATCGTATCGAGCTTCTGGGTGTAATACTAACTTCCACCCTCAATTTTGGTCCGTTTATCGAGGATAAGGCTCAGCTAGCAGCAAAAAAGTTGGGAATCCTAGCAAAGGTAAGACGGTACTTCACACCGGAACAGTTGCTCAATCTCTATCAAGCCCAGGTTCGGTCGTGTATGGAGTACTGCTCTCATCTTTGGGATGGATCTGCGAAATACCAACTGGACGCGCTTGAGTCTATCGAGAAACGGGCCAAGAGACTCATTGGCAACGATTCACTGGTCGAATCAAAGCTCCAGAGCCTTGAACACCGACGACGAGTAGCAAGTCTATCGGTTTTCTATCGGTTACATTTCGGGGAGTGTGCGATGGAATTACACAATCTAATTCCGTCAAGCCCGTTCCATCATCGGACTACAAGACAAACGGCGATGCGCCATCGTTACATGGTGGACATCCCACCTATACGCACTAAACGCTTTGGGAATACCTTCATTGTGCGTACGGCTAAGGAGTGGAATTCCCTGCCGGAGTCTGTGTTTCCCGACAGCTATAACCTAGGGGTCTTTAAGTCAAGAGTGAATAGGTTACTTTTAGGTAAGCGTGCTCCATCTTGACAACATCATCACTTACCATCAGGTGAGATGGTGGTCAAACGCGAGCTATTATCAATAAAAATAAAAAATATCCCACGGCACCACTAGTGTCAGATTTTTTTGCATCTCGTAACCACCGTCAACGATGTACACAAATGACAGCCAGAACCAACAGTTTGACGTACTTTCCGAGGCTCGGAGTAATTTCGATATTTTATGGTGGTTTAATCAATTAACAAGTGTTGTTTAACCTTAACGACCGATCCGTGCGGATGTTAAATTTAGCCAAGAACTCCTATCCTATTTATAATATAAAAAAAAAATCTTATTGTACCTACAGGCCTATTATGCTCATGCACAGTGAAATCCCATATCACCTATGCAACGTGTAACGGAAACCCCATATCTATCCAAAAGTACTGAAGACAAAATCTGTTATGGAGTCTCTATGCACAGTTTCGGCACAAAATAACGGACTCAAAGAATTGATACCAAATTATTGGTTTCATATATTTCTTGAATATCAATCATAACAAACGTGTCACAGCACTACGAGGGTCAATAACTTTCCACGTCACTTGCCAATAACACGATAATTCTTTTCGTTCTTCATAATTTGAAAATTTTGGGCTCTGGTATTGTGTATTGAAAAATCAAAATCAAAAATCAAAATCAACATTGTTTTATTTTTATAAGAATAATGATTGAATAATAATTGAAATTTGTAATAAGTTCTACACACGTAGACTTGGGATTACAAAACCCTTGCCATATCGTTTGTTATCATCCAAAGAAGACTTGGTATGTATATACCCTTTAAATTACACGTTGTATAGATAAATTAAGTCGTAACCTGGTACAAGCAAGCTTATTAAGGAAAGATTTGTTACTATAATTATTATAATTAGTTTAAAAACTGATGTTCATATTCTAAAATCAAATAATTTGTGCAAAAAAATGTTTAAATAGTTTTTATTAGTAATATGTAGCGACAATGGCCTAATGGCTAAGGTGTCGGACTTGTGATCGAGAGGTCACAGGTTTGGACCCCACCCATTACACTGTTGTCATGAACCTACTAATATACTAATACTAATTTAGATTAATAATAAAGGTACTAGTAATGTGAATTCTACCCACATTGCTAGACCTCTTTTTATTGTTTTAAAACCTACTCAGTTATAAGCCAATCGAAACCATCACAATAGTCCATAGAACCATTAAAATTTAAATTAAAAAAGCATAAGCAGAAGGGTTCCTAAAATAAAACAAAAACACTTCACAAATTCATTTTGAATAGCGGATTTAATAAATGCTTAAGTGGGAGAGCACTGTTATTTCTCTTTAAGACTGGCCAAAGAGAATACAAGAAGAAAAATGGGCGCACCCCTTTACCACCCCCTTTTAAGGAGGTATTACTTTGAATAAAGAAAAGTTAAAATTTTCTTAAAACACCCCCCGTTGGGGAGTAGCCTATCTATCTTCGTTTAAGTATTGGCAAAAATTACCCCCTCCTGTTGTTGTCTCTTTCGCACAACGGCCGTGTCATTGGTTTATTTTTTAAGGGAAGATACCGTTTAAGACGATTGCTCGTTTTTAGATGTTTTAGAAAAGGAGTTAATTGATTAGAGACTGTATAATGTCTGAATAAGCTAAATTTGGGTTCAACTTGTGATTTGCAGGTCCTGATTTCGTACCCAGTCAGGCACATTACTTTGTGTAATTTTTATATAATAAAAATAATAATTATTCATCACCACAGCTCACAAATCAACGGAGGAAAACATCGTGAGGAAACCTAATAATAGTAGTTAAGGATTAAACTCTCTGCCGGCTTCTGTATTACCGAGCAGAATATGACCCGTCAGCCTTTAAAGCAAGAGTGAAACAGGCATCTTCTGGGCTCGCTCGTTCCATCGTAGACCTCATCTATCTCTTACAATCTGGCGAGATCGTGGTCAAGAGTGGGCTCATCTATACTAATATTATAAAGCTGAAGAGTTTGTTTGTTTGTTTGTTTCGTTGTTTGTTTGTTTGTTTGCTTGAACGCGCTAATCTCAGGAACTACGGTTCTGATTTGAAAAATTCTTTCGGTGTTAGATAGCCCATTTATCGAGGAAGGCTATAGGCTATATATCATCACGCTAAGACCAATAGGAGCGGAGCACTAATGAAGAATGTTTCAAAATCGGGGGATTTTTTTTCCACGCGGACGAAGTCGTGGGCGGAAGCTAGTCCATAATAAAAAAAATGTTCCATATATATAAAACGCTTCCGTTACTGACTGACAGACAGCAACAACGCACAGCCGAAACTACTGGGTGCAAGAAGCTGAAATTTGGCATGTATGTTCCTTGAGGTGTGTAGGGGAGCACTAAGAAAGGATTTTTGGAATTCCCCACGGGATCATAATATACACGGAAAAAACCTCCGACGCGAACGAAGTCGCGGGCAAAAGCTAGTAATATTCTATTTGCATATATAATTAAGAAGTACGGAGGACTGACAGTTATTAAATACAGGAAATATCTAGTATACTTAGTAGTAGTTTTAGTGAGCCAATTTAAAGTCCTCACGTTTAGAGGCAGGAAAATCATATAGTGAGCACTTAACATATAATCATTGCAAGTAACTCTTCTGTCTAGTCATATTTTGTATATCTATACTAATATTATAAAGCTGAAGAGTTTGTTTGTTTGTTTGTTTGCTTGAACGCGCTAATCTCGGGAACTACGGTTCTGATCTGAAAAATTCTTTCAGTGTTAGATAGCCCATGTATCGAGGAAGGCTATAGGCTATATATCATCACGCTAAGACCAATAGGAGCGGAGCACTAATGAAGAATGTTTCAAAATCGGGGGATTATATTTTCCACGCGGACGAAGTTGCGGGCGGAAGCTAGTAATTACATATTGCTATTTTACTGTTAACAGGAATCTCGCCTAATTCTCTCTCATAAGGGAGAAGACCTGTGTCTCTGCAGTGGAAGTCATCCGTTATAGGCTGCTTATTTTATCATGTCAAGATAGTCAATCTATTCAACTCGTTTTCCCTAAATATTGATTTTTTTTTGAATATGTACTGTAAGGGCTCGCGTCAACAGGTTGTTTAACTTATGCATTTTGGTAGGGGTAGCAAAAAGAAACATATTTTCTAATGACTTTATAAAATGTGAATATTGTTAAGAAAAAATAGATAGCGTTACATCACATATTTTATCTAAAACTTAAGTTATGAAAAAATATATACGTGTTAAAGTTTTATTTAATAACCAATTAGAAAAATAAATACAAATGTCAATATATAAATAATATAAATAAATATCATGAATATGTTGTCATGTATCACGCAATTCCCTGCTTAAAAGGTGCCTCCAATCGCAGTAATGTTACACATATTTGTAATGAAATAAACTTTATTTTATTAGTAATTTAACTAAGTAATGTCACCACCCGTACTAGTTCTAAATATTTGGTTTAAAAATCAGTAAAAATTTGATAAGAAAACAAGCCATTTTAACATAACTCTCAATTATTATAGGATCCTAGGATCTACCCTTTCATTACCATTTTCTTTTAAACGGGTCCGAGATAGAATTACACAGCATTTTAATTAAGGAAATCTTCCACAAAGTTCATCTTAAAGATGTAATATTAGAGGAGTTTGAGAAAAATGCTATAAACATGCCATAGTAATTATATTTTAATACTTGAAGCAAAGAGTTTGTAACCCTTTTTACAAAAATTACGCAGATGGTGGAGAATAAAATTTGACACAGTTAAAGGTTACATAATAGGGTAATTTCCTATGTTACTAAATAATAATTTTATTTAGTCCATTAGGTAGATTTTCAAAAAATATTGGTCACGTATTTTTTGCTTTTTCAAGTCAAGAAAAATTCACAAAGATGGAAAGCTTCAAAATACAGGAGTGGGGGCTGCTGACGTCACACTTTGCTAAGAATTATACTGAGGTGTGACGTCACGCGAAATTTCAACTCACTGTATCGTCTTAATTTTTCAATTACGTGAAGAAATAAAAAATACGTGTCCAATGTTTTTTGTTAAACTACGTGACGGACTAAATAAAATATTTTAGGAAACTACCCCATTATAGTCGGTTCTCGACTACATGGTAAATTAAGCAATAGTTGTAATTATTAGATACTCACTACCTACGCTTTCAAAAAAGTTGAAAGATTTATTCATCAATTCAAAAAATATCAGTCTTATCAATATTGTCGTAATAATTGTTACCCAGTTGTTGATATAAAACAGAATCAGTTTTTTTTATTGATTATAGGCTCGCGTTTAATCCATCTCACCTGATGGTAAGCGATGATGTGGGCGAAGATGAAGCACGTAAATAGGTTACTTCTAGGTAACTAGAAGTGACCTATGCACTTAAAATTCTCTTGACTTAAAGACCCCCAGGTTATAACTATCAGGGAACACAGACTCGGGCAGGGAATTCCACTCCTTAGCTGTGAGTACAATGAAAGTATTTCCAAAACGTTTTGTACGTATGGGTTAGCCTGCAGATTTTAGCATCTCTAAGTTACACATTATCTGAAAATAACCAAAAATTGCGTTTTTCTTAAATCACATATCATTTTTGCTGTCTCTACAACTCCGAAACTAAGTTTTAAGCACGATTTAAGTTGTTCAAAAGTGAGAAGGCTACGAGCCTCCGCGCAACACTTTAACCTTACTTTCGCTACTCTTGTGTGCAACCGTCTAATATCTTAACACTTTTAGCACTTTTAGTGCCCTTGGACACTTCAAAGTTTGGTGTAAAGTGAAAAAAATGGAAGTTTTTCTTAGCGTTTATTTATTTAGACTTCATACGCATATGTAGGTACAAAAGTAGACTTAATCCCGTAGGCATTATCTACCAGTCAACCAATAGTGGTCAATCAGTAGCGTAGTAGGTAGAAAAATGTAGGAAGAGTAAATTTATTTAACAATTAGGCAACATAACAAAAGATTAGGATTATAAATGAACTTGTATAGAGGAACTTAAATTTGTTTTAAAATGAGGTTTTGTATGACAGCTTCATGGTTCGTCGGCCACATCCGCATTAGTTTTGCCCAGGTAGGGCTGCTCCATCGCCGAAGCCAAATAACTTGGCTAATGGTTTAAATTTATGTCTTGTGCCGCGAATGCACATGCTAGTGGCACGTATTATTGAGATGATGATTCTTGATCTTAACCAACCCATCACTACGCTGAAGGACCTGTTCCAGCGGTCAGCGATTGCAGTTCCAAGATGTTTTACGAAAGTAGACATTTGTGGAGCGAAGACTCCGTCGGTAGAATAAAATTATTTTTAATCCGCTGCCTAACCGTAATTTTACGGTTAGGCAGCGGATTGAAAAAAAAAGAGAAGAAAGGAAAATTACTTACATTAAATGGTAAAATAAATGTAAGTAGTATAAATAAATAATTGTATAAAAGCTTTTGTCTTTTAGTAACATAGGACGTCGCCCGACATCAAATACATAGCTTACATAATATATTATTAAACGTGGTGATAGGAGACTTTCAGGAGTTTCGAATGAGACAAATCTAGATACATCTAAATCTTCAAAACAATAAAATCCCACCCATACCAACAAAGCATTCTGAGAATATATTTTTTTGTGCGTAGGTTCAGCTAAAGAGTTGAAAATTCCTTTGTTATAGCTATAAACTAGGGTTCTTTAAAGCCAAGAGTGAATAGGTTACTTCAAGGTAAGCTGGCTTCACTTTTCATATTATCACTTACCATCAGGTGAGATTGTGTTCAAACGCGTACCTATCAATTATTGAAAAGAAAAACAACCTTTTTATAGAGGTATAATTTCACGTATAATGTCTTTATTTACATCTCGCACAAAAGCTCACAGATAGCTTTTTAATTTTTGCATTTCTCTACGCTGTTTTCCATCGCAAGACACTACACACCACCAATGATCCTAAATCAGATACAACATTGACTCGCTACTCTAGACAATAGAAATCATTTTTCCCTCTTCTAATACACGTTCCATTTCACAAAACAAAAGCCTCCTTTCCTCCAAAAAAGCGGAATTTTCCTTTCAGTTCAAGGAAAACATTTACAATAAACAAATAAAAACAAACGCAACCGTCTAGGCTTCAACGTAAAAGACTGTATACATCGCACAAACGTCTCAAGCAACAAAAGAGGGCCGACATTTGTTGGTACAAAATAATTTTATTTTAGCAAAATTGAAACTGGCTCGGCCGTTTTCTTGAACAAATTTTAATATCTAAGGAAGATACGGCGAGGTTATATTTATATTTTTCATCCACCCCGTTTCTTTCGGCGATGATTATTCTGTATTCCAATGGGCTCGGAGGGTGGGGGCCACCCCTTAGACTCTTTCCTTTTTGCTTCTTAAGTCCATCTTGAGACAGTATAGAGAAAATTGTGGAGAGGACTTATATAATTTTGTTAGTAGGTACTTATTAACGTAAATGTTTTTATACTATAAATCAATGTTATTAGCGCCTGCTTTGAATGCTTATTGCTGCGGCATATGCCATAAAAATACGTCTTAAATCTGAAGAGTTAACAAAAACAGTCAACCCGTTTTTTTTTAAAACGTCATGAGGAATCCGGTATGTCATTTTTTCGGTGGAAAAATCATCCAAATTCTCCTCCCGCTATTCTTCTTCTACTTATCGTGTGGCTAGTAAGGTCTAACGACTGCATACACCCTAGTGTCACAGTTTCTAGACCGCCTCAAGGGCCTCTGACGTGGTCTATTTTGACGACCGCCATTTGGCGACCGGGACCACCGGCTTATACGTGCCTTCCGAAGCACGGAACCATCTTTTTATCAGACAATCAGGTGATTCAGGCCTGCAATGTCCTAGCCAAACTGGAAACAACAAAGTATGCTTCCCGCGGGAATCGAACCCACGACCCCCGGGTCACAAGGCAAACGCCTAAACCACTCGACCACGGAGGCAGTTAAATCGGTACGTTCTAGAAACGAAAATCTACACTGGGACCGCAGGGTGGATTACGTCCATTTCTGCACATAGACATAGGTACAAGGTATATGTCCCAAAAGTGGGAATGTATTAAACTGTTCGTGTTCATGCAGGTAATGTATGTACAGACATATGTCTATAATTTTATTGAAAACAGAATACATTTCCTTTCCTTACATTGATCAGTGTCGTATAATATAACAGAAAATCTTGTTTCCAAGACTAGATAGAAGATTATTTACATGAAATAAGAACAAAAATCAGTTAATCGGTTTAAAAAAATATTTCTCTAACTACTCCACCGCACCCAAATTCTCTGGTTCTGTCACTTACCCCTTTTACTGGAAAAACCGTGGCACCTACCCGGAAGGGGTTCGATATTTAAATATAAGAAGAACACCCCCTTTTTTCAAGGGAGGACCCTCCCCACCTCTTGGATTTATGGATCTGGCCCGGAGTGGGCTCCTAATTACTTATCTTTGAAATACAAATCAATCGCAAAGGAAAAAGCCTTTTGCTATGGATCTTCTAAAATGTAGCACTCAAATATTACTTAAGAATAACTTAGAGGTTGCTATGTTAGTCTAGCTGTTGAGACGGGATTAACGATTTGTTAAGTAAAACCATGAAGTGGTTTGGTTAACCGATGAGTTAAGTGGGTTTAACTGCCTCCGTGGTCGAGTGGTTTAGGCGTTTGCCTTGTGACCCGGTGGTCGTGGGTTTGATTCCCGCGGAAAGCATACTTTGAAAAGTTGTTTCCAGTTTGGCTAGGACATTGCTGGCCTGAATCACCTGATTGTCTGATAAAAAGATGGTTCCGTGCTTCGGAAGGCACGTATAAGCCGGTGGTCCCGGTCGCCAAATGGCGGTCTTTAAAATAGACCACGTCCGAGGCCCTTGAGGCGGTCTAGAAACTCTGACTTCTCTCTCTGTCTCTCTGACTCTGACTGTCGTTAGACCTTACTATCCACACGATAAGAAGAAGTGGGTTTAACGAAATGGGTGTAAGTAACACGGGTGCTCACATTTTTATTTTAAGTAAGGTAGTTTAAAATTCTTCACAGACGCATTCGTAAGACTAGGTTAGTAGAATTACTTACTTACTCAAATACTTTTTACTCTTTATTAGTTAGTGTTTTGACGATATCCCTTGGCAAGACGGGTTGCAGATATTATGGCTTCTGGATACCCGGAACAACTCTTAAAGATGTCCAAATGTTCGCTGGGATTCAAGATTTAACGCACTTTTCGTGGCACTGTGGAATCTCTATATGTAAATATGGTCAGTGGTTCCCCATCTGACCTCGGCATGCGTTGCATAACCTTGAAGATACACTCGTGCGGCTGTTACTATTTAGCCACAAGCTTCTTCTGTTATATTTATGTACATGATAAAAAAAAATGAAGAGCTAGTACATAGGGTTTCATGTTCCTAGCCGATACTATAGCACCCAAAGGTGTGTCCAAACATCGAGCGGCAATCGAGCGCGGCTGCCGCGCGCGGCATGCCGCCATCGCCGCCCTGTGTTTAGACGACTGCCGCGCAAACATTAGTCGGCTTTGTCCTAACTAGAGCGCGGCAGAAATGTGTCCTAGAAATGCCGCGTGTTGCTGGCGCGCTCTTGCTGCTCAATGTTTGAACACACCTTTAGATTAACTACGCGTTCAAAATAATGTACTGTAGGAACATAATTAATGCACATCCTGAAATTATTTTGTTCAAAATCGTTTACTGAATCGATTTTTATCATTTTTAATATCGATAATTTTTATACCAAAGCAATTAAATCTACGTAAATTACAAATTACACTTTCGCTAGTAAAAACAAACTAACTATGGACCGCAAATTAAAGTAGTAACTTTTTAAATGCAGATTTATATAAATTCCGTCATTCAGTACACATTACAGAAAAATGAAACTTATTTAAAGGAAGTTAAAGTGTTAAAAAAACCTGTTTAAACGAGTAAAACTTAAAATTCAGAGAATGGATTATGATAATAACACAATTTTCTAATTGGGGTATTTGACGGTGTGCATTAATTACAATACATGGTGTATACTACTGACGTATTATACGGACTCGTGATGCATTGTCATCACTGCTTTAAAAACAGGGCAAGCACTAACGGTACTAATTGGTAGCAAGACAGCTACGTAATCGCGCGAACGGTGCAAAGTCGTTGTAACTTATTATAGACGCTTCATCGCTTCTTGCACCAACATTATAACATCATTGCTTTAAAAAATATCGCAAGCGTTATCGATACTCATTGGTAGCAAAATAGATAAATACGCGCGCAGGGTCTATACCCTATGGTCCCTACGGTATGGTATGGACCCTATGGTCGCGGTAGTTATGTTATGCTTTTTATGTTACCACTAGCAGTCGCGCGACTTTATCACGATGAAAACATCGTATTATGTTTTCATCGTGATAAAGTCGCGCGACTTCTTTTGCAGTCAGATAGATAGATAGCCTATAACCTTCCTCAGCTTCAAGCTACTTCTATACCAAATTTAATCCAAATCTACCCAGTGTTTTCGAAGGTTAGCTCGTTTAAATAAACAAACAAACTTTTCAGCTTTATAATATTAGTGTAGATTTACGTATCTTTAGTTTATGGTATACCTTCTATCCGCAAGTTGGTTCGCGTAGGAGGGTTTTCCCGAAATCCCGTAAATCCCGATCCCATGGGTATTCCGGGATAAAGAGCCTGTGTGTTACTCCAGGATTTCAGCTGTCTACCTACATTAAAACAAATTTCATTCAGATTATTGCGTGATTACAATAATCTATCCTCATAAACTATCGCACTTATGATTAAGTATGATTTATGTTCTTTTTTCATTTCATACAGGGTGTGGCGGAAATAATGGATAACCCTGTAACTGCCAGTAGGTCATATAATGGTCTATCATATATCCCAATTTCAAACTCAGTTGGTCAGGCATTTCAAAGTTATTTTTATTTGTTTATTTTTTTTTGAAAATATTGTACCTATTTTATAAAATCAGCTGCCGTTTCAACATTTAACGGAGTTTTTTTATTCTGTTTTTTGCGGTCTGCTTCTGAATGTTTGTGTAATCACACGCGTATGAAGATTTTTTGTTACACTCTAAGATGATTTCAGAAAAAAACACATAATACTTACTTTTTAGTTTTTTTAATTGAATCCTGTAACTTTGACTCCATACCCTGAAAAAAAAATGTATCGCACAGTTATGGCCCATTACTTTAAAAAGTTGTCCATATCATGCGAATTCTAAAATGGTATCATAGTGGCCAGTATCGTACGAATGTGCAAAACTATTTCAGTTTGAATTCAAAAGGTCCATAATTTCAAAAAAATATTAAATTCAAAAAAATGTGATTCTGTATTTTACTAATCTTCTGTATCATGTAAATTGTTGTAAAAACGTTTCTAACTCACTTTGACATTGCTAAAACATCACTCAGGTAAAAAAAAACCGGTCCTTTCTTTGTTTGGGGCTACCTGGAATTCTGGCTCGATGGAAACAGAAAAAAATAAAAATAGAAAAAGGCAAGCTGTATTTTTTTTAGAATCACCACATCAATAGTTCCTCATAACATCATTCAGTGTGATCCCGTTCGTTGTCGTACGTAGTCGCACGCGCCTTTGCTCCCTGTTTTTCGTTCGTTAAATCTAACTCGTGACTTACTGCATTTCTTTTCGGACTCTGATTTGCCTGTGATTTGGACTTGCGTTGTTTAGTGATCCCGACGACATTGCTTACTGTACCCGGACTGTTGTGGCAAGTGCGCTGTTGACAATGCCTCAACGTTACACATCGGTAGAATATGCCAACATGCACTACATTTATGGTGAATGTAGAGGCAACGCCAATGAAGCGGCAAGACTTTACCGAGAAAGGTACCCGAATAGTCGACACCCTGATTACCGAATTTTTATTCGCGTACACAATGCCTACTGTGAGGGAAGAATACCTGGTACAGGTGTGGGCGGCGCGAGTGAAGGACGACCACGAGTCTACAATAACGAAGAAGAAGTTATGGAGTTAGTAGAAGCAGATCCTACCATATCCATTCGAGTTTTATCTCGGTTTACTGGAATGTCAACCAGAACAGTACATCGCATATTAAAACGTCACGAATTGTACCCTTACCACTATCAAAGGGTGCAAACATTACTTCCAAGGGACTACCGAGCACGAAAAGAATTTTGTCGTATAATGTTGAGAAGAATTAGAGAACAACCACATTTCTTTGAAAATATCCTCTGGAGTGACGAGTCTACATGCAGGAAGGACGGGTATTTGAATATACACAATTTACACAGTTGGCAGCTTGAAAATCCACATTTAATTAGACAAGACCGATCGCAGTACCAAGTGAAAATCAATTTATGGACAGGAATAATTAACGGCCAAATTATTGGTCCGTTTGAGCTGCCACCGACTCTTAATGCTGAAAGCTATTTGAACTTCCTGCAAAATAATTTACCCGAGCTGTTAGAAGACGTTCCTAATGAAACATGTGAGAACATGTGGCTGCAAAACGACGGCTGCCCTGCACATTATGCGGCAAGAGTGAGAGAGCACCTGAATGAGACATATCCAGAACGTTGGATAGGGCGCTTAGGGCCAATATTGTGGCCACCCCGTTCGCCGGACCTGAACCCATTAGACTTCTTTTACTGGGGCTGTTTAAAAGAAAAAGTTTACAAAGAAGAGATTACGTCTGTGGAGCAATTGCGGCAACGTGTGCAGTCTGTTGCTCAGGAAATAAGTTTGGCAGGCTTTGCACGTCGCATCAAACGTTCATTTATTAGAAGGTGCAGAGCTTGCATCGCAGCCGATGGGGCTCATTTCGAACATCTTGTATGATTTTTAAATACATTTGTGTCATGAACATTGCTTTTTATTGTATCAATTGACCTGTAAAATAATTACCTAATTAAGTAAGGAGTCTTAAACTCGTTATTATCTACCTCTTTAAAGTAAATCAATAAAAAGCCACAGCCTGGAAGCACAATAGCTCTGTCATCCCAAAGAAAGTGAGACTGGGTTTTTTATTACCTGAGTGGTGTTTTAGCAATGTCAAAGTGAGTTAGAAACGTTTTTACAACAATTTACATGACACAGAAGATTAGTAAAATACAGAATCACATTTTTTTGAATTTAATATTTTTTTGAAATTATGAACCTTTTGAATTCAAACTGAAATAGTTTTGCACATTCGTACGATACTGGCCACTATGATACCATTTTAGAATCCGCATGATATGGACAACTTTTTAAAGTAATGGGCCATAACTGTGCCATACATTTTTTTTTCAGAGTATGGAGTCAAAGTTACAGGATTCAATTAAAAAAAACTAAAAAGTAAGTATTATGTGTTTTTTTCTGAAATCATCTTAGAGTGTAACAAAAAATCTTCATACGCGTGTGATTACACAAACATTCAGAAGCAGACCGCAAAAAACAGAATAAAAAACTCCGTTAAATGTTGAAACGGCAGCTGATTTTATAAAATAGGTACAATATTTTCAAAAAAAAATAAACAAATAAAAATAACTTTGAAATGCCTGACCACCTGAGTTTGAAATTGGGATATATGATAGACCATTATATGACCTACTGGCAGTTACAGGGTTATCCATTATTTCCGCCACACCCTGTATATCGATGGCCTAGAAGACAAATGTGCTAATTACAACATTTTGATCTTTACATTTTTTATTCTTGACATTTTAATGCCAAAAGTATTAAATGAGCATTTTAATACTTGTGGCATTAAAATACATTATCAAAATTTTGTAATTAGAACATTTGTCTTCTAGACCATTGATATAATATTAAATACTGTTAAGTTTTTTGTTGTACCTACATATATGTAAAAGATTCTATTTTTTAGTTAGCTTTCAAATATTTCCAACCAGTCTTGCCTGCAGTCCTCTCCAGCCAATCCGTGAAGCAGGTACGGGCGAAGATTGTCACGCCAGCGTTTTCCAAGAGAATCTAATACTATATTGATGGGGAGAGGGGGGATATTTGTTAATGAAACTACGTTTCCTGTTTAAATAGTACATATTTTTTTATTGTAAATACGAGAAGTAGATCAAGACACAAGTTGGTCAAACGTATCCGTATGAGATCTGGTGAGTTGAGCTAGAAATTAACCGCCATTACACTTTGATAGATTGACAGGTTACTTCATGTTCCCATCACTTGGGTTTTCAGCATAAAATTTCAAAGGTCACGCTCTCAACTTTAGGGGCAATTTTTTGTTTATAATATCTCGTTATCATAATCAGACTACAACATTCTCACTGCTAGGAATCGGGCCTCATTTCCATGAGAAGAAAGCCACAACGTGTGCTCAATGCAGGTCGGTAGATGCCACATGTTTTCGATTTCAAGGTGATACCCTTCATTGTTTTGAAAGCAGAAATCAAATGACACCGAGTCACGAACTGCCTGAGTTCGAACCCAAGATTCAGCGATTAGCTTCTGCTCACAACTATTACACATTACAGTAATTAGGAAGCTGAGTCCACACTAGGACACTAACTGAGACATTTTACTAATTGTTGACCAAACGCTGTTCCTTTAGGTTTTAATGGCACTTTAGGTTCACAGTACAACAGCCGATGAGTAGCTTTAAACGCATTCTGTCGACTCCAGCTACGTTTTGCCTGAAAAAGTAAAAAATAAACGAGTAATTAAGTATTTCCTCACCAAGATGTGAATAATATCCCCGCGGCTTGATATCCAACAGGTTAAGCAATGCTTGCCGGGGCCGGATGTGTGGCCATCTTTATATATCGAGATTACTAAGTACTATCGGCCAAAGATACGCATGCTCACTTAAGAAAATATTTCTGTGGAAGCGCAGCTAGTGACAAACCAAATCCTTTCCTGGTTTCGCCCAATTAGAGACAATATACATTTTGTGAGTACAGGGCGTGTATCATTATATTAATACTTACTATTACGAACACTACCTACTAAAATACGCTTCGTGCATCCTATTGGTCAAAATACATGCATTAGACGATCGAGTTGTGAGCTGTGCTATGCGATTATAGCCTTAAAGGTGAGCATGCGGAAAATTGGTCGATAGTACCTCCGTTTCTTGTACATCTTTGACAGTCGTTGGAGATGCAGGCTAGAAAATTATGATAATAGTCTTGCCAATTAGAATTAGGTTCTTGAGATTAGATAGACAGTCACTCTATCTAAAGCACTGGTACTCAGCTCCATCCGGTTTGCATGGAAGCTGATCCTAACATATTTGGGGTTAGTTATTCATAGTCTAGCCGTGACCGAAGTTTGATTGAAATTTATTCAGCCGATAAGGCGTGCAGTTTCGCTTGCGTAACATTCTTAGTTTGGATTCCTAATTGTTGATAGGAATCTAAGTATTATAGTATAGCCAATTTAATTACTATACAAGCCTTAAAAGTGATACGTGAATAGGAATGCCAGATCAAAAAATCGAAAATCCGGAGTAAATTCCGGACTTCTGATGAAAATTCCTGACTTTCTTTAATCTATACTAATATTATAAAGCGGAAAAGTTTGTTTGTTTGTTTGTTTGTTTGTTTGCTTGAACGCGCTAATCTTCGAAAGTACTGGGTGGATTTGGATGCAATTTGGTATGGAAGTAGCTTGAAGTTTGAGGAAGGTTTTAGGCTACTTTTTACGCAACTGCAAAAAAGGAGAGTTATGTTTTTACCGTGATAGAATCCACGGGCGCGAATTTGAAATAAAAACATATTTTTTTTTTATATTTCACCAATTTTAAATTTCTTTCAATTGTAGAAATTTCGGATGGTTTAGAATTCCCTCCGCATTCCGGACAATGACCTATATTACCGGATGTCCGGAAAATTCCGGTCGTATGGCAAACCTATCCATGAGAGTTCAATTGCTTAAACTTTTAAATTGTTTGATTAGAAAAGCCCGCAAAACACATGATTCGTGCCATTTTAAACGGTTACACGGGGTCGTGGCGTGAAAAGTAACAAACTATGTAATCTACACTTCCTTAAATTTGGTATTGAAGTTGCTTGAAGCTTGGGGAAGGTTAAAGAAAGGCCACTTTTTACCTTACTGCAAAAGGGGGAGGTTTTTTTATCGAGAATTCGAGATAAAGTTCACAGCAACGAAGCCGTGACTGCTATTAATAAATAAAATTTTACAAATTTTAGATAATGATTATGACTGTCAGCATTTACGGGGTTGCGGGAATGAACTAACGAGATACCGCGGCCCCTGATCGTAAGGGTAGTTGAAGGAACAGGGTCGGTTTTAGTCCGTAGAAGTCTAGTCCCTCCCTTCAGCTCCACCCAGAGTGGTAGAAGTTATTACAAGATTTAAATAAAAAAATTGGCCAAGTGCGAGTCAGACTCGCCCATGAAGGGTTCCGTAGTAACTACGCCAAATAACTTTGTTTTTCATAGTATTTGTATGAATTACAAAGTTATATTTGCGGGTTTAGAAAATATGCTATATCTCAAAAACTGCTGACCCGATCTCGTTCAAATTTACATTAAGATCAACAGCATATATTTTTTACACAAGACACATTTTTTACCACACACGCATATATTTCATAAAAAAAAAATCAGTTTCAGTTCCATGTATGAGGATCCTCCCTTAATTTTAAATATTTTTTTATTTTTTTCTTAAAATCGGAAAGCGGTTCAGAGAATACATCTACCTTCCAAGTTTCATGTGTATAGTTCTAATAGTTTCGGAATAAAATGGCTGTAACATACGGACGGACGGACAGACAGACAGACATGACGAAACTATAAGGGTTCCGTTTTTTGCCATTCGGCTATGGAACCCTAAAAAGATGTATGATTATGTGGATGTTTGTTACTGAATCTTGCTAAAGTGACTGAACGGATAGGGATAAAAGGCATAGATATAATTATATGTTGTGAAGCAACACGTAGCCAAATTTATATCCCGGGAAACTGCGTGAAATTTACATGCGAGCGAAGCCACGGGTAAAGGCTAATTAAAAATAATATTCAAAAAGACTTGTCAATCTAATTGGAATTGGGAAACTGTAAGGATAGCTATAATGTGTGTGTGTTATAAATGTGAAGAAAAGTCGAAGTCTTTATCTTGGCAGGCATTTTTTTGTTATAGATAATAGGTTTGCGTTTAACGACCATCTCACCTGATGGTAAGTGATGATGTGGTCGAAGATGGAGCACGCTTACCTAAAAGTAACCTATTCACTCTTAACTTAAAGACCCCTAGGTTATAGCTATCGAGAAACACAGACTCCGGCAGGGAATTCCACTCCTTAGCCGTACGCACAATGAAAGTATTCATTTGGTTCAAACCAGTTCAAACTCATCGAATTTCTATGGTAAGTGGGCACGCCGTATTTTTCAAATAATCTGTACCTAGTCCAAATTGAGAGGGATGAAGCTCACATTACATAGTAGGATTTTTTTTTAAGATAACTTGCAATGCACATTGCCAGCAATCTTGTTAGCCCTCCAACTAAGCTAAATATGCTTGTATCTTGAGTGGGTTCACGGCAATAGTGTAATGGGTGGGGTTCGAACTCGTGACCTCTCGATCACAAGTCCGACACCTTATCCATTAGGCTATTGACGCTTTAGTTTACCTAACTACTTAACGTATTTAAAGTATCAATCCCTCTGTTTTCTTCACAAAACATTTTAAAACTAAAGCAACGATATTTTATACAAAAATACAATGGCGACTTGAATAAAACAGCATCTTTTGTAAAATAACACGGCGGCCCGGGGGGGTTGCGGGGTGCTGAGGCGGCGCGGAGAGGGGAGGAGCGGCCATCGTGAACCACTTTTCTTTCTCTCACCAAAGCCATTTTGAAAGGAGCGGAGGAATAGTATGGAAGAGACACTGGAACTATCTTTCTATATTATATTATAAATGCGAAAGTGTGTAAGGAGGTAATAATTTGTAAGTAATGGATCCGAATGAAATTTGGTGAGTAGATAGTTGATATCTTGGAATAACACATAGGTTACTGTTTATACGCGAACAAAGATCCGGGCAGAAACTAGTAGAAAATATTCCCCGCTAGAGTCTGTGTTTTCTTATAGCTATAACCTGGGGTTCTGTAGTAAAGAGTGTAAGTAAAGAGGTTATTCCTGCTACACGTGCTCCATTGTTAACTAAATCACTTTCCATCAAACCTGATTGTTGTCAAAGGCAAGCTTATCTATACAAATAAAAATGAATCAACGGAATGTATGTATGCGCATAATTCTTTGGAAACGGCCGTAACAATTTGGGTAATTATTTTTTATTGTGTTTGTTTTTGTCAGGAGAAAGTTTATATGAAAAACAATGATCGGTTAACTGTAGGAAAACGAGGTACAAACGTAGACGAAGTCGCGGGCAGAAGTTAGTGAAATATAAAACAAATGTAGCTAGTGTACTGAAAATAATTTAAAAAAGATTTGCAAACTTACTACATGTTTATTTTATAATGCATTTATATAAAATTTTGCTGCTGAAATTGACATTGACACAACTAAACGTGAAAAGTACCTAACCTTCCAAATTCTATTGACGAATTTTAAAAAGACGATTGTCTCATGGTGGACATTCCACCCATACGCATAAAACGTTTTGGGAATCTTTCATTGTGCGGTTAAGGAGTTGAATTCCCTGCCAAAATCTGTTTCTTTATAGCTACAATCTGGGGGATTTTAAATCAAGAGTGAATAGGTTACTTCTTTACCTAGAAGTTATCTATTCACTGCGTGCTTCATCTTCGATCACATCATCACTTATCATCAGGTGAGGTGGTGCTCAAATGCGATTATATATGTATAGATAAATTATTATCAATAAAAAATTTTACAAACATTTTTTTAAATTTTATAAGTGAGCTTATCCACATTTAACCAACCACCGTCTACAGAAGTCGGGGGCGATGCGATGTTTTTTCACTCGTTTTATATTAAAATCGGGAGAGCCAAGGAAATTGTCAGTCAGATAGGAAATTGCGAGTCCCTTCGAGTCGTCTCCGAGTCGTGACCGGACGCCTTTATAGCTGTTGAGGCATTACCGATTGTAATGAGTATTGTTTTTATTGGAGAAATAAATTTTTAGTTTGTTTTCAAAGAAATGTACTGAATACTTCTATAGATAATTCAATCAGAGTGAAGAAGTGTACGGAGTACTGCTTTCATCTTTGGGATGGATCTGCCAAATACTAACTGGACGCGCTTGAGTCTATCGAGGAAAGGGCCAAGAGACTCATTGGCAACGATTCACTGGTCGAATCAAAGCTCCAGAGCCTTGAATATCTGTCGGTTTTCTATCGGTTACACAATCTAATTCCGCCAAGCCCGTTCCATCATCGGACTACAATACTAACGGCGATGCGCCATCGTTACATGGTGGACATCCCACCCATACGTACAAAACGTTTTGGGAATACTTTCATTGTGCGTACGGCTAAGGAGTGGAATTCCCTGCTGGAGTCTGTGTTTCCTGATCGCTATAACCTGGGGTCTTTAAGTCAAGAGTGAATAGGTTACTTCTAGGCAAGCGCGCTCCATCTTCGACCACATCGTCACTTACCATCAGGTGAGATGGTGGTCAAACGCGAGCCTATTATCAATAAAAAAAGAAGACGAGCTGTTGTGGTTACGGGCCGAACTTATGAGTTGTGGGTTCAAACCAAGTCTGGTGCATGTCTACTCCATAAGCTTGACCAAGCATCGTTCCAGATAATGTCATCGTATTACGGCGACCAATGACCGCTGCCTAATATGGCGTAGTAATGGCGTAAGGTGTCGGTCTTGTGTTGGGGAGATCGCGGGTCTAAACCCCCCCCCCCCCCATTACACTATCGCCGCGAACCCACGAATTCTACCCACAGTACTAACTCTCTTTAAAAAAAAAAGATAGATATATATATATGTACTCTTAATTGTATACTAAGACGGAGGAGATAGTCAGTATCCTTGGTCAAGGATTCAGATGATCTTCTGTTTAACCGACTTCTAAAAAACGAGGAGGTTCTCAATTCGGATGTTTTGATTGTTTTTTTTTTTTTATGTTTGTTCGGGCATAGCTCCGTCGCTTGCCAACCGAATTGAAAAATTCTTTTTTTGTTGAAAAGGGTATACTTACCAAATGGTCCCATGAAAATTTTATCGAAATCGGACAAGCCGTTTCTGAAAAATCAACAAAAGTCTAAAAAAAATATTTACGTTGATGATCTTTTCGTTCACTCTGCATTGCGTTTTTTGTTCGCGCATAAGTCCGTCATTTACGAACCGATTTGGTAAATTCACTGACCCACTAAAAAATGCGAAATTAAAAACGTTTTTGCAAAAAATAAAACTGACTTCCATATCAAAACACTACAAAGCCAAAAATAATTTTTATTTCGGAAGGCGGTGTGAAAAAAAATAAAATACACAACCAATAACACCGACTACCGAAATTAAAATTATTTTTGGCTTTGTAGTGTTTTGATATGGAAGTCGGTTTTATTTTGGCAAAAAAGTTTTTGGAGACACAGGATGCTCAGTCATACCAGTAGTGCCAGTAAGATACACTCATACATACACACATCACCCAAAGATTCACACACATCCACACTATTCAGATACACTTACACATACACTGTAAATTATTATAATAACAGACATGTCTACTTTGTATTTAATCTCAATCAATTATGAAGTACACAGATATTAGAGGTCTAATATCTGTGTACTTCATAATTGGCGTAACTTTTAAGTAACTGTTTTGACATCTGTACCTGCAAGTTGTGAAGCTACCTTTTATAAATAAATAAATGACAGAAAACAAATAAGGACTAAAAAGGGTGATACAATGTACTGAAAAATTGCCTCGTTGATCTAGTAGTCGCAAGTTTGATTCCCGAGTCCAGCAACTACATAGTTCTATTGAGCACAAAGAGCACTCCTAAAGGTTAGTTTATTGCTACCATTTTATCACCCAACACCTGATCTCTATTTAAAATGAGAGGTACTTACTGTGAGACAGCTCTTCATTCTAAAAACAGTAATGAAACAATATGCCCTAACAACTTTTGATCCAGAAAGAATCAGAAATAAACGTCGCAAACATATGGTCTGTTCTTCATCGTCTTTCAAAACTAAGTTTGCACATTGGTTTTTCTGCAAATAAGGTAAATCGAGCCTTAACGCTATATCCCATGCCAAAAACCAAATGTAAGTCTTTGGTTTCGGACTGGTTACTTTGGATTATAATTTTACAGAAAGTCTACTTCATTCAAATTAAATTAGTACGATATAAGTTTATAACTTGCACCAAAACCTTCTCAAGTGCACATCGGCACACTGAACCTGACACTACACTACACACTAACATTACACACTCGCATAGACACACAAATACAGGCGCCTTGATTTTGTTTATAGTTTCTTTTTAACTTCTAATCCCAAAAATATAATAACTTAAGTTTTTAATCCTAAATCTCCTTATTTATAACGGTAGATTGCAATAACATAATGTTTGTTTTTTTTTTTATAATTTAAACTTTCTCTTCTTCCGTGGGGTGGGGACCTGGTGATTTGTAATACAGGCATTTTACGCCTAACTCAGACACCAGCTCCTCACATTGCTAACAAAGAAAAAAAATACCTATTTGTGAAACCTAGACTAAAAAGTTTGTTATTGTAAGGAGAAATAAATAAAGTGATTTGATTTGATTGAGTTATTCTAATACAAATTACTCAGTAGTAGCCCTGTGCACATACTTGAGTACTATAGTATCTTCTTCGGCTGGTCTCTGCTGATATTGGCTTTGGCTGAAGAAGAGACCTATTCTTACAGTCATCTCAGGTAACAGGCGTTACATAGGACCTGAGGCTTCCTTCCATTTGCTGATGGTTTAACCACCAGGTTGGTTGTATGTAAGTATATATGATGGGCGGATAGATGGATGGGCGGATGGGAGTTGCGGATACTTATCCGCAACTCCACGACCATGCACGTATTTTGCGTACCTATGTATAGGAAAAATTTATCATTCGATCCATTCCCGTTCCTTCAGGAAGGCGAGCAACCAGCACCAGGGTGGTTTTAGTGCGGGTGAAAATCCTACACTCCTTGTTTATCTCCAAAAACCGAAAGCCATTTGAAAGTTTCCAGCCGACAACAAAAAAACTTAGGTAATATAAACAGTAGGTAACATTTAGCTCGTCTTGTTGAAGTGTCTTTGTTAAGATAAAGCGGTTTAAAGAAATTTATTTATTAATCGGTTAATTTAGTTACATCACAATTTCGTAGTCGTCATTATCTGACAACTCAGAAACTGTCAGTTTAATGCATCGAATTAAAAGTCCGGGCATAGGACCAGAAATCCGAAGACATCTGATCCACACATCCGCTGGGTCCTCGTGGCCTATTTCCTCTCACAGAGAGGACGCCTGAGTTTAAGCAGTGGAACGTAATACACCGAATTATAATTTATTATTCGTGTGACCAAAGCGTTAGCTTTTACCTTGAACAGAGATTAAGCTTAGCTATACAAAGTGCAAATACCGTCAGTATTTTGAGCATGTAGCATACGTAGCACACCCTTCACTTTGATAACCAATCGCTCATACAATGCACAAAGGAATATTATTATAAATACTATAAATTAAATATAATGTAAACAGTTACATGAGACGCGGGTGGAGGACCGCGCTCTCACACAGTGACCACTGTTAAACTAACGTAAACACTACAATTATATATACCTACACAATTCTATTTTAATAAAGAACATTCATTCCACATTCATTACTGCGACTTCACGCCTTGTCATTGCTCTCCCTAACTTATTCTCCAAAGTGCTGTCTAAAGTAAATCTCCGCTACCTTAAATATAATATCTAAAATAGTGTTATAACCTAGCGCTAAAAGCACATTACCAGTGGACAGCAATGCGTATTAATTTTAGGGTGTCATCATCTGCTGCCGACTTCATAGTTAGCAAAAAGCTATTTTCCTAACTGTGTTGAGTTTGTTGTTGGCTTTCAGTTTAACTGAATGCAGGTGAGAATTACTATTGACGTGACAACGTCTTATAATTCGATGAAGCTGGCTGCACGCACGAAAATACATGACTCATGCGGCGTTACCTCGCTCTGAGGCATTCCATCGCTCTGAGGCGTTCCAAAGCAAATCAAATTGGATCTACAAGTTGACATTTATGTATGACTCAACGAGTCAAGTACTAGGCTATCATAAAACGGTAAGAGATGACGTCACTGTGTAGGGATTCTTTGACATTTATGTATGACTCAACGAGTCAAGTACTAGGCTAACATAAAACGCTAAGAGATGACGTCACTGTGTAGGGATTAAAATTAAAATTTTCTTTTGAAAAAATGCAACCGTTCCATCAGTATTTTCTTATGACGTTGTCCCGTTTCACTATCGTCAGTAAACCGACTTTACAGACAACCGATTTTTTTTTAAATGGAGCGACTGCCTATTTGACCTCCACAACCCAGTAACTGGGTAACACGATACCACTTGGCTAGACCAGTGTATGATTTTCTGGCTTCTGATTACCTATAACCACTGTTAAAGATATACAAATGACTGCCGGAACTGCCGGTTTAACGTGTTTTCTAAGGCATGGTGGAACCTCGATATGGCTAGTTGAGAGCAGAAGTAATCCAAGTGACCTTTTGTCAAAACAGAGTTAAGTCACTTTTTGCTCTCAGTTGGACTAAACTTAGTGCAGAAGTAATCCAAATGGTACGAGCCATTTATCGAACAAAGTCCTATGTTTTTAACCGACTTCAAAAAAGGAGGTTCTCAATTCGTCTTGAACATGTATGTTACCTCATAACTCGGAGACGGCTGGACCGATTTGTAAAATTCTTTTTGCGTTTGAATGGGTATAGTTTCTAGTTAGTTCCATTGTTATGAAATCAGGATCTGATGATGGGATCCTGGAGAAATCGAGGGAACTCTTCAAATATTATAGGCACACCTATAGCGTTTAGGGTATTTTTATAGTATCTTGAGCAGTTGCTTCCGAAAAGTATCATTTGGGGAAGTTAAACTGATGACGAAGACCACAGATGGCCACTGAAACTCCTCAATAATAAATATTTCGTGGATTGCGTTTCGATTCCTTGAGTACGGATGTTAAACACTTTATGCTCGTCACAATACATATGGTGATGTAGAGCTGATAGTCAAGTACCAGGAGAACACCTCAAAAATTAACGGCTATGCATCGGGAAATACAACATTTTGTAAAAGGTGATAAGTTGTTGACATTATGGCTTTTGTAACTAGATAAATTACAAACCGACCCACTAAAAATGGTGAAAAAAAATTTTGTATTTTGATATGGAAGTCGGTTCCATTTTTTGCCAAAAATTTTTTACATTTTTGCATAGCCATTAGAAACATAATTTGTTAGTGGAGTTGTGATCCAAGTGACTTGTATGCTACTTGGATAACTTCACCACTTTACTTCATAACTTAGGTTAATATTCATCATAAAACATAAACAATTTCAACTAATTTATTAAATACTCTTAAAATCAATAAAAACGCGTTTTGATTAATATCTCAATAGTCACAAAAGGTCACTTGGATTACTTCTGCTCTCAACTAGCCATATGTTAACCCATTAATTTACAAGCTTTCAAATGATCTCCCTAAAGTTACAAGATAAGTAATAGTTATAAATATATGGTCTGAAGACATCAAATTTTTTTAAAGACACATTTACCTAATACCCTTGCAAACTAAATGATATCCATTAAAAAAAATATCAACCAATAATGTTTTACCTCTCAAAGCTACCTACCTATATACAATAGATTCTTCGCTTCTTTCTCGACCAGTATTCAAGACCTCTTTACAACCTCCAAGATTTCCCTTTGGTTTCTTTAGCAAATGCGGGGGGAGGCGGGTCTTGTTATGATGGTGGAGTATTTATTTTATTCCGGAGCGTCATTTTTGCCACGACTCCCCTTTAGAGGATCGTTTTTGTAGGGCGTCCGGCGATGGAGTTGGTGCTCTTTAGTGGCCCTGGAAAATATAAATTATTGTTTTGTTAGGTTTTGCTTCGAAAAAATCGAAAGTAAGGTAAGTGCGTAGGGTAAAACAAAAAGTTGCGTAAAGAGCGTAGGTAACCGTATGTTATTTAAAAAAAACTGTTCAAATAAGATGTTTTACAGGAACAAGATTCACTGTCAAATATAGCTTTTGAAGAACATTAGTAAATTAGTATAATATCTATTAGCCAATAGAAAGGTTAAACATGTTGATGAAGGGAGATAATGTTTTCCTAGTGAGAGAATATTGTTGTGTAATAATGCAAAAATTTTACAAGTAATTTCAAAAGCGGCGACGGTCACAACACAGCGAGCGTCCAGCCTTGCTATCTTTTTGCGAGTCTTTACTTTCTTCAAATAATTGTATAGATAACGCGGGACAAAGAAACGAACGCCCCCTCACCCCTTCCTCCCCCTAGGGGTAGAAGGGGGGACATTTTTACTGTGTACCCCCTTTGATCAAGTAACATTTTGACGAAGCGTTGTTTTAATTATTTTGAGAAAAATTGAGCTTATTATAAAATGAGTTTTCTTGAGTTTAAAGTCGAGTTTGGCGTGGTAAGAAAATGGTTTGTTTTTTACATTGTAAGTAAATGGAAAGTTGTTAATTTTGTAGGTTATACCTATCTGAGATATGCTATTGTGAATGGAACTCTGTCCTTGAACGAGACTGTTTTAAGCTCACTTAAAAGAGTAGCACATTTTACTTCGAGTTTTATTCAAAAACTTGAGTTTTGACTTTTAATTTATGAGGCTCAGTAAGTGGGGCTTTGAACGAGCTTGTGGTTAAATAATAGGTAACATACGCAACGCTTGCCGATAGATAGGTTCGTTGATGTGTTTCCATCTTAATATATTGAGATTCTTTTGTACCATAGAAAGCATTTTTTTTATTGATTATGGGTTAGCGTTTGACCACCATCTCACCCGATGGTAAGTGATGATGTGATCAAATATGGAGCACGCTTGCCTAAAAGTAACCTATTCACTCTTGACTTAAAGACCCCTAGGTTATAGCTATCGGGAAACACGGACTCCGGCAGGGAATTCCACTCCTCAGCCGTACGCACAATGAAATTATTCCCAAAACGTGCTTGCATGTTTCGCTTTTGGTACCGGCTGTACACTCATTAAGGGTAGAAGGCAGAAATTCTGACACTAATCTTGCTATCGTGTAACAACTCAGCTGTATAGTGTTAGGCTGGAAGCTGACTTCGATATAGTTGGAAAAGGCTAAATAGATGATTAGAGGTAAGTGGGCTTTGCCAAGTACTTTCAGTATCTTTTACATAAGTAGGTACACAATGGTGGTTTTTTTAATGCAGAAGTTAACTTTCACATGAAATAAAGCAGCAATGCATCGCGTATTTTACAGCTGGATTTTTATAATAACTTAGAGACGCATATATCTACAACGTGTAATTTAAAGGGTATATATGTCGCAGGTTTTTCATAAAATTAGGTTTTTGATCAAAAACCTAGGGTTTTGATGAAAAACCGGAAGATGACACATTTTAAACTCAATTTCATCATAAACCTGTAACAATCCAGATTTTTGATCAAAAATCTGAACTAGTTTGGGTTTATGATAAAGTTCTTATCAAAAGCACGGGTTTGCTTTGTTTTATGACAAATAAGTCAATTTAAATTTACACTGCATGCTGAATGCCTCAAAATCCCGACTATAAAGCAAGTGTTGAAACGCCATTCAGTGCATTACTTCGTCTCTGCTGAAAAACATACAAACCCTCTGATTGTATTGGCCGCCCGATACACACCCTCAAAAATTTGACGATCTCACCACAATCCGACAAGAGAGCAGTAGGGGTAGGGTATTTAATAGTCACGAAATTTTATTTTCGCGGATTATCAAAATCAGATTAATATAGGTACGTGAAATTGAAACATTTCATTTCATAATTGGATTGAAGGAGGAGAATATTGATTGGATCATGGATGTAAAATTTTGATAAATAAATAATTGTTTTCTTTCTACTAAGTTGCAAATGATGATGGATTGTTTTACTTATTTTATTTAAATTGATTTATTTGTCATAAAACAAAGCAAACCCGTGATTTTGACAAGAACTTTATCATAAACCCAAACTAGTTCAGGTTTTTCATCAAAAATCTGGATTGTTACAGGTTTATGATGAAATTGAGTTTAAAATGTGTCATCTTCCGGTTTTTCATCAAAAACCTAGGTTTTTGATCAAAAACCTAATTTTATGATAAACCTGCGACATATACATACCAAGTGCACGGCTTCTTTGGATGATAACAAACTATATAGCAAGGGTTTTATAATCCTGTCTACATGTGTGGAACTTATTAGAAATTTCAATACATTGATACCAGAGACCGAATTTTCCACATTAAGAAGAACGAAGAGAATTATCGTTTTATTGGCAAGTGACGTGGAAAGTGATGACCTTCATAGTGCTGTGACACGTTTGTTATTATTGGTATTCAAGAAACATACGAAACCAACAATTTGGGTTCAATTCTGTGAGTCACTTATTTTGAGCTGAAACTTTGCGTAGAGACTCCATACCAGATGTTGTCTTCAGTCCATTTGGATTGGGGTTTCCGTTACACGTTGTATAGGTACCAATTTGTGGTAATTTTCTAATTGAGAGATTTAATAGATCTTTCTTGAGATCATTTCAATTGCCGTGGCATAATTTATTTTTTATCGATTAAAATCCTACTTCCCATTCATATCTTACTTCTTCTTACTTTCTCAATGCGAAAGTTTGTGTGGATGGATGGATATTGATTACACTTTAGCGCAAATATTACCGAACGGATCTGAATGGATAACTGAAATCCTGGAACAACACATAGTATGTACGAACGGGATAGGAATTCACGCGGGAAAAGCGTATTACGTGACCAAAGTCGCTGGCACACCTAGTATTTAATAAATTAATATATTTTTGTAGCATGTATTTTTATTATTATCCTTATAATCCAACTGAGTTAGATATGACTTGAATACAAAAGTTATCAGTTTCAACTATTGTATTGTGAGTAGCTTAACGAACTTCTTTCTTACAACGTAAATTCAAAAAGTCTAAGCCGAATCTAATAAGAATGATATTAATTAAATGTTTTCTTGTTTCTTATAGGCTCACGTTTGATCACCATCTGAATAAATGGTAAGCGATGATGTGGTCGATGATGAAGCACGCTTACCTAAAAGTAACCTATTCACTCTTGACTTAAAGACCCCCAGGTTATAGCTATCAGGAAACAGGCTCCAGGAGGGAATTCCACTCCTTAGCTATTACACTATTATATAAAGTATTCCCAAAAAGTTTTGTACCTATGTATCGGTGGGATTTTCTTACTAATGTCGCATCACTATGCGTCTTGTTGTCACAGGACGAGTTATGCCAAATTAAGATATACAACTTTCTTGCTTTGAATCCGACAGTTCGGTGTTCGGAGCCATCATTGCCGATGTTATTAATATTAGTTCTTAAAACAACACATTTTCCAAAAGATCCATTTACCTTTTTTCGGTGAGAAAATCATCTCACGACTCCTCCCGCTCTTTGGTGGAGCGGGCGTCTCAGACTTTTACTGACTAAGAATCCACCCTATTCCTTCACTGCCCTTACGTTCCGGGGCAGCGGTATATCGTTAGGACATTCCCGCAACCCCGGAAAATATTCAATTACTTTGTATACTAAACGACCATCGCCAATGGAAATTACATCGTTGTTCTTAATTTTTCGTGTTTTTATGTTCTCATACAATCGTCCCGATGTAGGTACCAACCTAGTACTTACAAGATTATAACTTGTTATTTTAACTTCCCAACCTATTACAAAACAACACTTACTTCCAGAACAATATTAAATCTAGTGCTAAGCACATAAGGTTGGTCAAGAAGTTTGTGTATTTGAACTGTTGGAATTTCAGGGTATGGTCCATCAATTACCGGCCATCTTTACCGTCACTCATTTAAAAAAAAAAAATTGTTAATAGGCTCGCGTTAGACCAACATCTCACCTAGCGATGATGTGGTTGAAGATGAAACTCACTTGCCTAGAAGTAACCTATTCACTCTTAACATAAAGATCCCCAAGTCATAGCTATCAGGAAACAGACTCCTGACTCCTTACCCGTACACACAATGAAAATATTACCAAAACGTTTTTTGTACAAGCAGAGGTACAACAATATGCTTTTATTTCCTTTAAGTACTTTTCTATGTAATGAAAACAAACTTCTAAAAAATGTAAAGTCTAGCGTTAATATAAAAGGTCTTATACTTCTAAGTTTTAATTATTCAGCACCGGGAGTCTACAAAATACTGTCATTACCATTCCAATAAGGCCATTTCATCTCTTCTTGATGGGAGTCAGATCAACCCCATCTTTTTTTGAGGGAAAGAGACAGCGATACATGAACGTGGAAGGCTAAAGCGAGACGCAAAGCTGACCGCTCCGCGAATTTTAATTTTCTTACTATTTGAATCTTAATTTTTCGCGGGGCGATTTTCTCTCTCTGTCTCTCGTTAAAGGGGTGATATTTCCGTCTTTTTCTAGATTTTTTTTGTTGTCTAGGGGGGTAGGGGGACGTCTTATCTTATTGTAGGTGGTTATGTTAATTTGTTTCTTTGACTCGAGGTAATCGGTCTGTTTTTTATTACTTTTCTTAGTAAGGGAAGATTTGTTTTGAGTTGTGAAAACAAGCCTTGTTTGTTTCTTGAGTAGGTATTTTAAGAATTAGAGTTTATTTTTCACTACCATATTTATGAGAAGGATGTTTTTTAATATTGACAAAGTTTTCCCCTTAGAAATGACGTAATATTTCAAAAGCTGTCAGTTTGACGTGTATTTTTCAAATGTCAGATCTTTTCAAACGTGGAATGCATAACGCCGTTTGAAATATTTTTTATACAAAAGATATCAAACCAAAAATTATCTGATGAATATTCTTAAAGTCCTTATAATACGTTAAATAAGAATACCAACTATCAGAGACAATTAATTGTAATAGATATCACTTAAGTCGTTATTCTTGTGTGCGTAATTAAGAATACCTGGGGAATTTAGAAATTACGAAGAAAATAAATTTAAGAAAACTAGGTCAAGTTTTAGCTCTAGGTTTTAAATTGCTTTATTTTTTCTCTTAACTAACGTTGGTGCAACGTAAATGCCAAATAGATTTTGAAAAATTTTTAATATTTCTTTATCATAGCATGACATGTATTAGTTTATTCATAGTTATTGTCTTAGGATGTATTTTATTAGTGCCAAGATATAGAATACATTGGTTAATATCTAGCTTAGCTTTTAGTTTTAATTTATATTTAATCTAATTTGCGGGTTTGCTTTTGGATTCCGTTGTAAGGTATTGGTATCTCCAAACATCTCATGTTATGAGTCATGCACATAGGCGGAATTAATGTCCCTTTTTCAGGTGGGAAAATCATCGAGCGAGTTCTTCCGCTCTGGGTTAAGCGGGAGGGTGTGTCAGACTTCTACTGACTAAAAACCCACCCTGTTCCTTCAGCTGCCCTTAAGTTCCGGGGCCGCGATATCTCGTTAAAACGTTCCCGCAACCCCGGCGGAGTTAGGCTAGACATTCTCTAACAGTCAACGGTGGTGAAGAGATGTAATATAACAGATGCGTTGGTGTTTCTTACTTTATACAAATAAGATTTTGTACATCTAATGAGTTAGGCATTTTATATATGGTCTGCTATTTTTTTTGCTGAAAATAGCCATATGACATAAGGTATAAGACAGTTTTTAGTATAACCTCCCAGTGATTACGTCATTCCTGACATTGCAGGAGTGTTCTAACGAGACACCGTGACTCCGGAACGTAGGGGCAGTTGAAGGAACAGGGTGAGTTTTTAGTCAGCAGAAGTCTGACACTACCTTCCACTCCACACAGAGCGAGAGGAGTGGTTAGGTGATGTTCCCACCAAAAAAAGATAAAGAAAGAAAAGAGAAAGTGATTACGTCATCCATATTTCAATGCTATTTAACTTTTGTCCAACAGTGACTAAAAAACTCCTTTTGCCCACCCGTTAGCAAAGACAGGCAAGTGTAAAGGGCAAAACATAACTAATATCTAAGAAATACTCTTCTGTAACGGTAGATACTATCTCTACCTACCCTCTCACCGTCCAGCCTTATAAAAGTATAGCCGGGCTATGTTTAAATTGTCTTAATTTTTCATCTCGCGTCGCCCGGGGCCGGTCGTCGCCCCCTTTCATAATTGTTTTTAATTTAAGCCTGGAATGAGAAACGCTACAAGTCTTGTTAGTACGAGAAAAATAACGTCCATTTTGACAGGTACGATGTTTTGAATTAAGGGTAAGTGAGGGTAGGCGTTTCGCGAATTTTGGGATGATTTTGAAATGTTAAGTGGTTATGAGTTATTTTTTGTACTAGTTAGAACTGGATAAAGTATACTATGTATTAGTCCTAGAAAATAAATTCAAATGAATTCGAAATTCGATCGAAAAAGATCATCTATACTAATATTATAAAGCGGAAAAGTTTGTTTGTTTGTTTGCTTGAACGCGCTAATCTTTGAAAGTACTGGGTGGATTTGGATGAAATTTGGTATGGAAGTAGCTTGCAGCTTGAGGAAGGTTATAGGCTACTTTTTACGCGACTGCAAAAAAGGAGAGTTATGTTTTTACCGTGATAGAATCCACGGGAGCGTTGAATGCGCTAATCTTCGAAAGTACTGGGTGGATTTGGATGAAATTTGGTATGGAAGTAGCTTGAAGCTTGAGGAAGGTTAGGCTACTTTTTACGCGACTGCAAAAAAAGAGAGTTATGTTTTTACCGTGATAGAATCCACGGGAGCGAAGCCCCGCGTGAGTACTAGTCTAAGATAAACATCAACGGTTTAGCCTGTTCCTGTGTTAGGGGACTTTCAGGCTATCCGGATGCAACTGAGTTTTATTGTTTCACATGAAGCGATTAGTAACTGGGTAACATATACCCCTTGGTAAGACTCAATTTAGATTTTCTGAACTCTTACGAACGATTACAGAAGATTTACAGATGACAGGCGGAACCAATGGCATATCGTGCTTTCCGAGGCACAGAGAAATATGTTAAGATAGTTATAATCATAATCATTAATCATTTATCTGCATAAAATGTGATAGGTAGAGATGTTACAAGAAATTCAGTGCATGAAACATTCTGCCATTTAGAACTGGCGTGCAAATATTTATACAACGTGTAACGGAAAGGGTATATACATACCAAGGGCACGGCTTCTTTGGATGATATCAAACGATATTGGAAGGGTTTCAACTCAAAATACTCTAAAAATTGATACCAAATTTTCGGTTCTAAATTCTTGCCTCCATAATTCGGTAACAGCCTGCAAATGTCCGCGCTTGGATGTAGTTGATAATATGTATATCGGACTATTGGTGGATAGCCGATTCTGCTGGGGACCACACATAGACTACGTATGCAACAAACTTAGGTCTATACTTAGTAAACTTAGCATACTAAAATACAAATTACCCTATAAAACCCTTAGAATGTTATACATGGCCCTAGCCGACTCAGTTATTAACTACGGACTAAGTAGCTATGGAAAAACTTACCATACATACTTAGCAGAAATTTACAGGTTACAGTTGAGAATGCTAAAAATTATAACGCCTAAACATGTTAAAAAGAAATGTCAAAATAATAAACACGAACTCTTTAAATACTGTGGTGTGATGAGTGTGTACAACAAGGTCCTATTTTCCATCCTCATTGAAGATAATAGGCCCGAGTTGCTAACGGAAAAAACAAGACCGAATTTCCTAAGAAACATACTGATTAACAATAAATATATCGTACCAAAACACAAAAATGATTATGGGACTAGGGTTTCGGAGTATGTAGTACCTTACTATATTAACAAACTCCCAGAAGAATTGCAAACGCTATACCTATCAAATACGAAAAGTTGTAAGTACAGATACAAACGTTTTTACATAGAAAATAGTTAATTGTATTTAGTACTCCTAATTTTCCTTCTCACTGTATTGTAAATTAAGTAACTAATTACGACTCGCCAGCACACAGATAAGCCCTAAGAGGCTTTCGTGTATGGCAAAACATTTGTTAAATTTATTGTGTAATGTGTATTGGATAAAATAAATAAATAATAATAAAAAAATTGAAATCATAACAATCGTGTCAGCGCACTACGTAGGTCAATAACTTTCCACGTTACTTGCAAATATCACGATAAATCTCTTCTGTGATGTGCTTATTTCAATTTGAAAAGTTCGTTTTCTGGTATCAAAGTATTAAAAATTCTCAATACTTCCGAACATATATAGGATTAAAAAACCCTCCAAATATCGTTTGATATCACCCAAAGAAGCCGTGCCCTTGGTATGTATATACCCTTTCCGTTACACGTTGTATACAGAGCTACACAGCTCCAGTAATATACAGTAAGGTTATATAACGTGTAACAGATTAAGCGCAATACCTTAGACACCCCAATTAGAATATTAAATTATAAGTCTAAAACAACATCCGTAACTAAGTAAATTGAAACCAAACCTAGACATTTTTTATAAAATAGTTATCCTTACTAAACGTAAAACGTATGTGCGTCATACAATATCCTTACGCATACACTCATGCAATGTTAGCGGCCGACGCGACACGCACACAATTTCCTTGATTTAAGGATTGTATTAATTTGTCATGATACTGTGTTTCCATTTTTAATTTAAATGAAAGATTTTTCGATCAAAATTTAACACCTATTTTTTATGACGGAAATCGATTCAGAAGTCGATTCTGAACCAACTGATTTCAGGAATTGCGTTTATTCTGTTACACGTTGTATAAACTTATAAATAACAATCGAAAGTTAAACGTGCTAACTTATAAAATAACACTCGAAAATTAAATATAAATTGTAACATTTTCTTTCGTCGTCATCCATTCACAGACAGACCTCAGTAGGTGTTGCTCATCTTAAAGATGGACCAGTACAGCTGTTATTATTTAGCCGAACATTCATCTTAAAACCGACTCCCAAAAAACACTGCAAAGTGAAAAATAACTTTAATTTCGGCAGTCGGTGTCTTTAGTTTTGTATTTTCGTTTTTGGCACCGACTGCCCAAATTAAAGTTATTTTTCACTTTGCAGTGTTTTTTGGGAGTCGGTTTAATTTTTTGGTAAAAAGTTTTTATTTCACTCTTTTTAGTTGGTTGATTTTTAATTTACCTAGTTACAAGAGCCTAAATGTCAACTACTTATAACCTTTTACAAAATATTGCTTTTCCCAATGCTGGGCCGTTAATTGTTGAGGAGTTCTCCTGGTACTTCACCCTCAGCTCTACATCACCATATGCATTGTGACGAGCATAAAGTGCTTAACATCCATATTCAAGTAATCGAATCGCAATCCACTCAATACTTATTATTGAGTAGTTTCGGTGGCCATCTGTGGTCTTCATCATCAGTTCCACTTCCCCAAATGGTACTTTTTGAGAGCAACTGCACAAGTTACTATAATAAATACCCAAAACGTCATAGTTATGTAGGCATAACTATGACGTTGACTATGACGTATTATAGGTAATATTTGAAGAGTTCCCTCGATTTCTCCAGGATCCCATCATCAGATCTTGACGGTTATGAAAATGGGACCAATTTCAAAGTATACCCTTTCAATAAAAAAAAGAATTTTCCAAATCGGTTCAGCCGTCTTCGAGTAATCGATGATCACACATAAAAAAAAAATATGCGTCGAATTCATAACCTCCTCTTTTTGTCTTCGGTTGATAAAATATACTCAATTAATCTTCAATATTATTATTCAGTAAGGAATTAAGTACCCTTCGAAGTTTTTCGTCCTAAACATACAGCAATCTTCCACACAGTTTCTTAGTATAAAAACAAGATACAAATAAAAGATCCCGTCACCGTCTGCGTCCCCTGGCGTGTTTCCAGAAGACTATTGCTGTCTCCATCCGTTTCCGAAGTAACCCCAGAAAATATGTTACCATGCTAAATTATTAATGCGGTCTTTGACTTTCTACGTGCATTTTGTTTATTGCTTATGGTAAAGGTAATGTTTTGGCTATGGTTGCCAATAATATGATTAGCGCATAGGATATTCTTACTGTTTTTAACTCTAAATATTAATATTTAGATCAAAATTCCCTATCCATATACAACGTGTAATTTAAAGGGTATATACATACCAAGTGCATGGCTTCTATGGATGATAACAAACGATATGGCAAGGGTTTTGTAATCCTAAGTCTACGTGTGTAGAACTTATTACAAATTCCGATACACAATACAAGAGACCGAATTTTTCAAATTAAGAAGAACGAAAAGAATTATCGTGTTATTGGCAAGTGACGTGGAAAGTTATTGACCCTCGTAGTGCTGTGACACGTTTGTTATGATTGGTATTCAAGAAATATATGAATGAAACCAATAATTTGGTATCAATTCTTTGAGTCAGTTATTTTGTGCTGAAACTGTGCATAGAGACTCCATACCAGATGTTGTCTTCAGCCCTTTTGGATAGATATGGGGTTTCCGTTACACGTTGTATAATGTAACGGATTTCTAAGTTCATTTCAATGAACTTAGAAATGCCTTATGTTATAAACCTTCTAATTAATAAAACTATTGGTTGACCTGTCATTCACGTCACACTGACTACCCGTAACGCTCCTCAAAGAGAGTCTTTACGGGTATTCAGAAGCCAGAAAATCTAACACCAGTGGTATCGTGCTAGAGTTGTTAGCAATAGTAACGGGGCCCCATGGGACAATTGCGTGCCGTGGTTGCGGGAATGTACTAACGAGATACCACGGCCCCGGAACTTAGGGGCAGCTGAAGGAACAAGGTGGGTTTTTAGTCAATAGAAGTCTGACTTTCACTCCACCCAGAGAGGGCGAAGTCATTCGATGATTTTCCCACCCAGAAAAAATGTGGTATCGAGCTACCCAATTACTTTGTTGTGGAGATAAGATAGGCAGCCGCTGCATGAAAAACCCTCAGCTGCATCTCGTTAGACCAGAAGCCGACCCAATATAAAAAATAAATAAAAAATGCATTTAATTCAAGTAACGTAACTCATATAAGCTTAACATAATTAGAAACACACACACCAAATATTATTTACAAAGAATAAATTAAAATGAAAATGACAATTACAAAAAAAAAAAGAACTAAATGAAATAAAAATGTCAATAAACAAAATTAAATTAATAAATTAATAGCTCAGAGAAGGTTAAGCTGACGGTTGTTTTTTATTTTTATTTTGTGTCAAGTACTCAATTTCTTTGTTTATTTGATAATTTAAGGAGTGGAATTCCCTGCCGGAGTCTGTTTCCCGAACGCTATAATATGGGGGATCTTTAAGTCAAGAGTGAATAGGTTACTTCTGGGTAATCGTGCTCCATTTTCGAGCACATCATCACTTACCATCAGGTGAGATGGTGGTCAAACGCAAACCTATTGTCAATAAAATATATATATATAAAATTATACTTAGAAATTCACCCTGCTCAGATTTTAATACAGCAACAAGCAAGCTATCAAAACTTTCAAGAATGAACAAATTACCTATCTTTCTCGTTCACAAAAAACACGAAAACTCAACCCTTTCCGTAGAACATTTTTATATAATTATCTACATAAACGTTGCGGGGCCGTTCGTCAGTTACCTAAGGGTGGCTATTGCAAAGTTAAGGAGACGACTTTTTACAAGGGGTAGGCACCCCATTTTATTTTTTATCGTTGCTCGAATTATTACTTGCATGGCTATAAGAAAGTACGACGGTTTTAATATTTTTTTACCCAACAAATTTGTTTTTTTAAAGTTCATAAGAAATACACTCTTCAGTATGAATAACTATTATGAATTATTTGTGAAAATATAATTTATCTATTGTTAATGTGATATCCGATGATATAACTTATAATATTTGTCTTATTGGAAAACATATAAACAATAATAATCAAATAAGATACATAGGATGACGTTGTAATGACACAAGACTCTTACGTCGATAATCTGGAGATATTTCCAGAGCTGTGTTTGCTATTTCCTCATTTAGAACATTGACTATAGAAACGAAATTGTATACAAAATTCTGCTGCTTCTGCTGTAAAATTAAGTAGGTACCTATTTCTCACATTCATTAATGGCACATCGACCACTAAACCACCGACTGCTTAGAAAACAAAAGGAACAGAATCATAGATTACACAACGCTTTCCTATTAATTTTTAGTTAAAAACCTTTCCAAGTAGCTTAAAAGGACAACCCCTTGAATTAGTTAAGATACACTGACATAATATTGCTATAAGTGTGCCAAAGAAACTCTTATAAGATAAAATATATGTGGAACAAAAGAAAAGAGCAAAATAATTAATTGCGACACTTTCTTCGACCCATGCCTCAGCCTCCCTGGCTAGGTGGCAACAAAACTTATTCCTCGGACCCCCAAATGGGGAGAAAAATAAATCTAAATTGGTCCAATCCTTTGAAATCCCCCACTTTTTCTGCTCTACCGTTACCGAGAATAATTGTCGCGGAGTAACTTAAGAAAGTTTCTTTTTGTTTCACAATTTTCAATCTTGGTACTACGTTACTTCGGTTCAGTTTGCCGTACAAAGGGGATGGGGTATAAAAATGGAATTATGTCTATATTTTAAGTTAGTTTGGAGTAATTTATTATGTTTTGTTTCTTTTCATAGACATCGTATTCAACATTTTTCGTTTGTAATATTCTGTTTGAATTAAATCTTGATTTATAGTCTAGCTAGAAAATAGATTGTTTTAAGATGATGATGTTATGTACTTAATCAATCTATATTATCTTAACAATGTTTTATTATTAAAATACTAGCTTCATTCCGCGGCTTCATTCGCCGTTTTTTTTAGTAGAAACAGAAGTAGGTAGGCTATGCCTTTGCAGGTCTTCAATTGTATAATTATAACTAGTATTTGCGTGTTGCGCGAGGTGCAAGCACCTCGCGTGCTTGTGAAAAAAAAAAAAAAAAAGGCGGGGGTTGATGGAGGGGTTTAGTATTTGCGTGTTGCGCGAGGTGCAAGCACCTCGCGAGCTTGTGAAAAAAAAATAAAAAAAAAAGAGGGGGGGGGGTGATGGGGGGGGGGGTTGCACAAGTATTTCGACTTAAGCATTGCCCCTCTAAATGAATCTGAAAAAAAAAATGTTCCAAGTCTCTTAGATTCCGAGATCCGCCTAAAGGGGGGGAGAAGGGGGGCGGGGGGGGGACTTTGAAAAATGGTTTTTACTTTAGCGAGCTTCCTCTATACGAATCCGTAAAAAGAAAAAAATACGGGTCTCGTAGTTTCCGAGATACGATAGGGGCGGGGGGAGAAGGGGGGGGAAAAGGGGGGGTTTGGCACTTTTCCCGTAGGTTTGAGAGTTACTTGTTTACGAATCTGTCAAAATATACCCACCTCCCCATCCACCATCTGGGAGAACAATTGTGTCAATGAGTGAGTCAGTCAGTCAGTGAGTGGTAATTTAGCTTTATATAGTATAATGTTAGTAAAAATAGATCATTAAGAATTTTCTGCTCAAAAGAACACCTCATCTACATTGTTGACCAGTACAGATTGGTTTAACTTGAAACAAGACTTTGACCTCTGAATTTCTTTCGGTGTTTAGTTAGCTAGGAAATACCACACACCACACTAAAATAACATAGACGTATAAAAGTGTTATTTAATTTCCAAAATAAATATCAGTAATCCTGAGAAGAGTGTATGGTTAAAGATAATTATGTAGTTTAACAAACATTTATATCGCTGTTTATCGATTTTATAACGGCACAAAATATCCGTATACCCACACTACGCAACTTCAAATAATAACTTCTTAACGATTTAACCAAATTATACTTAAAACTTAGTTTAAAATTACTCGTTGGAAGGTAGGTGAACATGAAAAATTGCTCCAATTCCAAAGTTTCAGGCGCTCTCCTGAACGGAAGTGACGTAATAGGCGTGTTCCGGTACCACAGGACGTACGTCAGGAAGTAGCTCATAGAGTCGGTTAAAGTCATAATAGTATTATTTACCTGATAACCATTATTTAAAGATTAAATTGAATTAATCATAAATTAATTAGTGGGGGCAGTGGTGCCCCAGTGACTTTTGGTCCGACCTACTAGTTGAAACTCGTGACTTTGAGTCCAGTCTGGTTACTTGGAGTAATTTATATAATTAGGTACTAGGTACTGCTTCTAAAATAGTGAAGGAAAACATCTTGAAAAGAAAAAAAATGCCAAGTGCGAGTCAGACTCGCCCAGGAAGGGTTCCGTAGTAACTATAATAATATAATATATTTATTTGACAAAAAAAACCTTACAAATTTCTTAAAACTAGCTTATTTACAATTTTCAACCGACGACAAAAAGAGGAGGTTATCAATTCGACGCGTATATTTTTTTTTTTTAATGTATGATCATCGATTACTCGAAGACGGCTGAACGGATTTGGAAAATTCTTTTTTTGATTGAAAGGGTATACTTCGATACTGGTCCCATTTTCATAAACGTCAGGATCTGATGATGGGATCCTGGAGAAATCGAGGGAACTCTTCAAATATTATAGGCACACCTATGTCGTTTTGGGTATTTATTATAGTAACTTGTGTAAGTTGCTCTCAAAAAGTACCATTTGAGGAAGTGGAACTGATGATGAAGACCACAGATGGCCGCCGAAACTACTCAATAATAAGTATTGAGTGGATTGCGATTCGATTACTTGAATATGGATGTTACGCACTTTATGCTCGTCACAATGCATATGGTGATGTAGAGCTGATGGTGAAGTACCAGGAGAACTCCTCAACAATTAACGGCCCAGCATTGGGAAAAGCAATATTTTGTAAAAGGTTATAAGTAGTTGATAATTAGGCTCTTGTAACTAGGTAAATTAAAAATAGACCAACTAAAAAGAGTGAAATAAAAACTTTTTACCAAAAAATTAAACCGACTCCCAAAAAACACTGCAAAGTGAAAAATAACTTTAATTTCGGTAGTCGGTGTCTTTAGTTTTGTATTTTCGTTTTTGGCACCGACTTCCGAAATTAAAGTTATTTTTCACTTTGCAGTGTTTTTTGGGAGTCGGTTTAATTTTTTGGTAAAAAGTTTTTTCACAACTACGTCCAATAACTTTGTTTTTCATAGTGTTTGTATGAATTGCAAAGTTATATTTGCGGTTTTAGAAAATATGCTGTATCTCAAAAACTGCTAACCCGATCTCATTCAAACTAATTTTGTTTGAAAGTTTACTTTAAGATCTACAGCATATATTTTTTTTTTAGATATTTCACATCGTTATTATAGAAGTTAGAGGGGGGGACACACATTTTACCAATTTAGAAACGTATATCTTTTAAACGATTAACTTTATGAAAAAGTAATTTTAAAAACCTCAATGTCATTTTTAAAGACCTGTGTATAAATATCACATACGCATAGATTTCATGAAAAAAAAGATTTTCAGTTTCAGTTCCATGTATGGGGAGCCCCCTTTATTTTAAATATTTTTTAATTTTTTTCCCCGGGTGGTTTGTGGGATTATGGCCCATTCTGTCTCATAGAGAGAAGGCTTATGTCCTAGCAGTAGAGCCATTACAGTCTGAATTTTTATTAATAACAAATTCGTTCTTGAGAAAGTAGAGTATAGACGGGTAAACTCTGAATTACTGTCATCCTACACCATACATCCTACACTTTATATAGTCATCTAGTAGAAACAAAGCAAAAGGTATGTAAGGTTTGTATGTATGTATTAATCTGTGTTGTATTTCCTGATAGCCATAGCCTAAGGCCCTAGGGGTCGTTAAGTCAAGAGTAAGCGTGCGAGTCTTCGACCACATAATCGCTTACCATCAGGTGACATGTTGATCAGACAAGCCTGTCATCAAAACTGAAAATTCCCAAAAAATAATCACTTTCAAAATCCTTAACCGAAAGTTTAAAAATAAACCACAAGTTCCGGGTTCATCCATTAGCTATTGAAAGGAGGTTTTTCCCAAGTTTTTGCAGCATCCCGGCTCAGTTAAAGTTGGACTGTTAATATTCACACCTCCAACTAGTCACTAACTTCGCGACGATGAAAAATTCGATGGGTGAGGCTAGGTGCCAGTGAAGGCGAGGAGTTAGGCTTTTTTTTTCTGGGTCGGAAAATCATCGAATGTCTTCTTCCGCTCTGGGTTAAGCGGAAGGGTGTGTCAGACTTCTACTGACTAAAAACCCACCCTGTTTCTTCGGCTGTCCTAAAGTTCCGGGGCCGCGGTATCTCGATAGAACTTTACCGATAGATTTTAGATACCGGCAGGTAATGGCCGTTAACAGCTCTCTGAGGCGCGTGTGGAACACGACGCGCCGCCGACAAGGGCCTGGTCCTTATCGGACGGTGAGCGACCCCTGCTCGCCGTCCGCAGGTCCGAATTAGGCCTTTGTTTTTTCTGGGCAAAAATAATCAAAAGACTCCTCCTGCTCTGAATGGAGTGAAAAGGAGTCTCAGACATCTACTGACTAATTATCTACCCTGCTTCTTCAGTTGCTCTTGCGTTTCGGACCGCGGTATCACGTTAGAACATTCTTGCGATGCTGGCAAATTGCAGTTCAAGGAGCACCTTGTACTGGCCTGGTCCTAACCGAACGGTGAGCTACATCTGCTCGCCGTCTGCAAATTCGAGCCCAAGGTGGCCGTGATCATTTATTTATTTATTCACAAGATATTTACAACAGGGTACAACTTGCGGTATAACCTTATTATAATAACAAGTTCACATCTTAGGTTATCAGGGTTGGCTCGTTCATTGCCCAAAGAATAAGCATTGCCATACAACGTGGCAATGCTGCCAGTCTTTTGGGCACGTTTCGGGAGGACAGCGATGTGGAGGAACTTTGCCAAAGTTTCTTTTTATTTTTTTTATGTATAGTGGCGATTAAGTTATCACATTAAATTATACAGCAGGTATTACAAGTTGTTATCAGCCCGTTAAAATAATAAAATAAATAATTTTACTAAAATTAAGAAAATGCATTTTTCAAACAAAATAAATGGCGTTATTGGTAAAAAATAAATAATCCTTTATAATATTAGTTTACTGAGCTGTAAAAGCGGTAATGCTGCGGTGCCGGCACCGACGGAGCACGCGCCGAGTGATTGGTCAGCCGATTACGTTTATGCAATACATGACGTTGTGAAATATTAAAATGGAAAAAAGGTCCCACGGCTGTAATATTGTTAAGTTTCAATTAATTTGATAACCTTATCACCACGCTCATACTTAGGTTTAGCAGTGTTTTTAAAATTTAAGGTTTTAAATCCTAATCCCGTTATGATTTTATTATGACCCAAAACGTTATTGCACGTCATGACAAGCAACAATAATAAGTCTAACTACAAGAAAGGGTTAGTTACAAGTACAATAACCATTTAAAGGCAGCGCGTCCGCCCTCCAACACACTCTTAGCTTATACATATAGATAGGTAATATGTAGAAAACCAATACAAGACAGATATAATTAATGTCTCATGGATGACATAACATCACTTTATAGAGGTAAACCATTCCAGCTTTTAAAATCGCTATCCGCTGTCAGTCGGTCCACAGGCGCATAGCTCGTTCGCAAATTAAAAAGTTGCCGAACACTTTCGCTCGCAAACTTCCAACTATTCTATCCGCCATTTTGGTTTTAAACGTTTAACTTTTTAATTTTCACTCTTTGACGCTACGGATTTGGTTTTGGTTCATCGGTTTTTTTAGTAAAATCTATTGCTTAGGCTTATTTGTTTTGTTTTATGTAGGTTTAGGTACTTCCTACCCAAAATTAACAACAATTCTATTTTCTAATTCGATTTTTTTTAATAGTCAGCCTATAATGTTCCAACTGCTGGACGTTTAGGCTGCGTTTCCACCAGAGATGTGCGAAGATGCGTAGCGAGGGATGTGTTTGTAAAGAACCAATAGAATCGCTTTATTTACCTCGCCTCGGTCAGCACAGCTCTGGTGGAAACGGCTCAGCGGAGCTAGATTTTTGCGCATACAAAACAAGCAAGGGATGTGTGCGAGGGATGTGTGCGAGAGATGTGTTGCGAGGGATGTGTTGCGAGGGATGTGTTGCGAGGAATGTGTGTTGAGAAGGATATGTTGCGAGGTTTGCGCATCCTCGCACCACACATTAATGCGCATTTTCACAGCTCCGCTACACATCCTCGTAGGCACATTTTCATCGCACAGCTTTGGTGGAAACCCCCACACATTTTCACAGCACAGCTAGACATCCTCGCACGACACATTTCCATCGCACATCTCTGGTGGAAACGCAGCCTAATGCTGGACCTCATCATCGTCTGCTTAACCTATTCGCAATATTTTTTTTTTATTGTTTTTTATTTAGAATAAGATGGATGATAGAAGAGATAGAAGCGATAGATGAGATCTAAGATGGCACGAGTGAGCCCAGAAGATGCCTATTTACTCGTGCTTTAAAGGCTGAAAGGTGAACTATGTTGGGGTCGACTTATCTGGCCTCCACTACCCAGTAACTGGGTAAAACGATAGCCGTGGCAAGACCCATGTCCGATTTTCTGGCTTCTAACAGCAGAGACCATCGGGTTAAAGTACTTTCTGACGCAAGGAGAAATCTCCATAATAAGTTGAGATGTTCACCCATCCACGGACCTACCTTGGCAAGCATTGCTTGACCTTGAAAATCGACCAATTAGAGAGAGAGAGAGAGAGAGAGAGAGAGAGATATCTTTATTTGTTTAAACATGGTATACATACAAAAGCATGCAAGATATTATTATGTTTGAGACCACCATGTTTAGCCGTCAGTATCGGCGTACAAATATTACATACTAGCGACCCGCCCCGGCTTCGCACGGGTGTAATCGCGAGAATCGTTAACGTACGGCAGTTTTTTCGACGCCTTACTCCACAATTTTCACTACCACGAAAAATCCTATCTATTTTCCGGGATAAAATATAGCCTATACGGATCCGGAAGAATCCCTCTAAGTACTGGTAAAAGAAATGTTGAAATCGGTCCAGTAGTTTTTGAGCCTATTCAATACAAACATACAAAAATACAAAGGTTTCCTCTTTATAATATTATTATTAGTAATATAGATAGGTGATTTGAGTAGACAAATAATCAAAAGGTTAACTAAAATAGGCAATAACAAAGTTAAAAAAATTTAGAAATTATATAAATTTAAAATCATGCTCGGTCAAAATTCCTTCTTCTTGTCAATTTAGTATTACAGTCAAATTTAGTTTAGTTTTAATGTCCAGATTCCATATTAAATAGTTATACACATTCATATTCAATAGAATTTATGTCAACAAAAAATAATATAATATGTCAGTAAAAGGATTCAGTAAATGAGTCGATCAGTCAAAAGAAAACACCTTTTCGTTTACAAATTCAGAGACACCATAATATGCCTTTTGCAAAAGAAACATTTTAAGTTGATGCTTGAACTCCTTACTATTTAGCTCCTTCCAACGTTTAAGCAAAATGTTAAATATAGTGGGCGCCATGCAGACGATACTTTTGCGCATGAGTTTCGTTTTAGCTGGATAGACTCGAAGAATGGTCATTATTTAGCCACAAACTCTTCTAAATAGATGTAAAGCAAATGTATTTCTTATTTAATCGCGTTCCGCGTAGATATAAGGACTTTTTGTTCATTATAACTAAAGAGTTTCTTTATGACAGTTAATACGGTTGTCAAATTGAAAATGGTAGAGATGTCAAGATGACATGAAAAATTCATTAATAATTTTTATTTTTTCAATATTTTATTATAAACATTTTATTAGAAGGAGAATCGACATAATTGGTTGGTATAGTGGTCAGTGGTCCTGACTGCTATGCGCAAGGTCGTGGGTTCGATTCCCACCTAGGACAAATGTTTGTGTGATGAGCACGGTCATTTGTTCTTTGTCTGGGTGTAATTTATCTATAATATGTATGTATTTAGAAATATATATGTATGTTTATCAGTTGTCTAGTATCCAAGTATCCATATCACAAGCTCTGCTTAGTTTGGGACTAGATGGCGTTGTGTGAAAAAAAAAAAAAAAAAAAGTTGTGGAAAAAAGTTGTGGAATTAGGTGTAATGAACTTAAAATGTAATTTCTTTAATTTCAGGTAAATTTCTTTAATATGAGAATATGAACCAATATAAATACCAGTAGGTACATACAAAATTTTGGTTATTTATTTATATAATTAAGTACATTTAATTTATTCACTTATGTAAAATAAATTTCTTTAATTACAGAAGCAACACATTTGGGTTTTATTATTACGCGTAATATTCTATTAAATATCTTATATAGAGACTAAGTATGGGCCAGATAATATCCGTTTTTTTTTTACTGTCAAATTGCCTTAATGATCTTGAATTATGGAATAGATTGGCAAAATAAAATAATCTATTCAAATATCTAATCATTATACGGAAAAGGAGAACGGCAAAAGAAAATTGTCTTCATTTGAGTTGCCCCCAATATTTTGAATGAGTTTTAATGAATCTTTCTATAAGCGTTGGGAATCAAATTGTATTTTAATGATTGAGTATTTTACTGTCACGAAAATAATTGAGTTTCATGTTTGTAAGTAAGCGTATGTTCACTAGGATATAATAATATATTTATATAGATTCATGTATAATAATTATATGATTTCTTTGCAGCTACTCCGAATCTATTTATAAATAAAATTATACGTTTGTATGTGTCCTGTACCTATGTGTTATTAACACGTTCGCTGACAGTGAGCACTTACCTTGACACCACATTACGACAGTAGAATTTTCCACGACGTACTCTTAAAAATAAGTGGCCCGTCCCTCGACGTACTGTCACAACTCACTATTTTAATTTCCCGCCTAACGATGTACTGTCAGCGAACGTGTTAAACCATCGATTAGATTGTGATGAAACTTTAGCGGTATGTACTGAGGAGACATGATAGTAATTCTGAATCAAAAAATCCAGTGCCGATTATGCGAAATATCCACGTGGTTGAGGTCCTGAGCAACAACAGTTGGTCAATAAATAAATTAAATGAAGAAGTTAAAAGAAGATTGACATGGACATATGTAGTTAAAAAGAAACAAGGTAAATTTATTGATATATATATTTAGTAACAGTCGCGCGGAGCTTTGCTCCCGCGACATTACCACGATAAAAATATAACCCTCGTTCTTTTGCAGTCGGTTAAAAACCTATAAGTAGCCTAAACCTTTGAAGCATCAATAGTCTAATGTCTAATGTGTCGGATTTATGATCGAGCGGTCGCGGGTTCTAACTCCACCCATAAACATTATTGCCGTGAAGCCACTTCAGACTCAAGCATTTAGCTACCCATATTGCTAATTCTCTCAAGCTTTCAGCTACTTTCATACCAAATTTCATCCAAATCCACCCAGTACTTTCGAAGATTAACGTGTTTAAACAAACAAACAAACTTTTCAGCTTTGTAATACACGCATCAAAAGTGTCTAGGGATCAAGCATTTTTATGCGGATTTCTTGAGATTGAGATGTGGCTTTGTAATAAATTTATGATTTTATAAATTTATATGGATCCTTTTTGGTGCATTTCATAATTTGAAACAGGAACTGTTAATCAAATTCGAGTAAAAGATGAAAATCAGCTGTCAATATTTTCCCTATAAAAACATACAACGCATTGAAGACATTATTAGTGCTACTGTTTCCCTACTACTGATTAAAACCAACGTTATTATGGAGCGGCGACGTCATTTAAGCAGGGAAGAAATGCTCAGAGCCGTGGGAATGATAGAAGCTGGTTCCCGGCAACGTACTGTGGCTTTAGCTCTGAATACAAGTCAGAGTGTTATCAGTCGACTTTGGACACGTTACCGAAGCACTGGTACCGTGGCTGAGCGCCATGGAGGACGGTATCGCTGCACCACACGGAGACAAGACCGATACATTCAAATCTTAACTCGAAGAGCTCCAACAATAACCGCCATGATGTTAGCCGTGAGGCTTCATCACTCTTCAGGGAACTTAATTAGCGACCAAACAGTCAGAAACCGCTTGCATGAAGTGAACCTTCATTCCCGAAGACCGCTACGGGTACCACCTATAGCAATGCACAATCGTAGGATTCGATATCAATGGGCTCTTGAACACAGAAATTGGGCAGAAGAACAATGGCGTTTCGTGTGCTTTTCTGATGAGTCTCGTTTTGGTATGAGACCGGATACAAGAGGTATACGACACTGGAGAACCCCTGGACGCCAACAGCGATTAAAATCCTGCCAGGAAGTCCATCCTTATAGTGGTGGAACCATCATGGTATGGGCGGGTATTTGGATCGGCGGAAGAACTGAGTTGATTTGGATCAGAGGCAACCTCAACGCTCAAATTTATGCTGAGACGATTGTATCTGACGTCATCGTTCCTCTACAAGTGCAAATCGGTCCCTTATTTCAGTTAATGCATGATAATGCATGACCGCACACCGCAAGAGTTGTAAGACAGACTCTCGCCGCAGCTAACATCAATGTCCTGCTCTGGCCTGCTCAGTCGCCAGACTTGAACCCGATTGAGCATGCATGGGATATGCTACAGAGAAGAGCTCTGCCGAATATGGAGGGTATCCAGTCGCAAGAAGACCTTTTTTTTGTTGTTGCAACGAACATGGGCGGCCATTCCACAGCGTGATTTGGATGAACTCATTTTGAGTATGCCAAACCGATGTTCTTGTGTTGTTAGTGTTCGCGGTAGAAACACGGATTATTAATTGTTTAAGTTACCCAATAAAATTTTAAAGAAAACTGTTATTTCAGTCTTTTTTTCCAACTTTAATGTTAGTGGTTCAAATGTCAAAAATCCCTTTATTAGGAAAATGGCAAATTTCTTTATTAATGCAAAGGTGACTTGGTTTATCGTTACTGTGACAAACGAAAACACTTTATTTGATGAATCCTTAAAGAAAATTTTAATTAATATCAATCAGGAGAAAAGTTATTGCAAAAATATATGTTGATCCCTAGACACTTTTGATGTGTGTATTAATATGGGTCACACACACATACATATTTCTAAATTGCTTTGTTAAATTAATTCATATTTTTTTTATTGATTAAGCTCTTCCAGCATCATTTATTTTAATTCATTTTGTATTTTTCTATTCATCTCATGTTATTGGCTTAAAACTGTAACCTATTGTCATGGGGAACAACCTGGCTCCTGCAATACAGTAAATACTAGCGCAAGAGCTAGGGACTTCTTGAATGTACCACATAAAACTGTCAATAAATGATTATCATTATGAAAAAAAAAAATCTTTTCAGCTTTATAATATTAGTAGAGATAGGTATATAAAAATCTAAAAACGGTAACAGTTGATCTAAATCTTAATTCAGTTACTCGATATCATCCACCAAACAGTTTCATCGATCCGGCGCACCCGTTTCTAAATTTCCCCCTTCTTTACAAAAATGCACGGCCGAATCTCTTCCGAACAGTTGTCTCTAGATCGCCACGTATTTCCATTTCACTCATTACGAGGAGATAAAATTTAAATTGCAAAACTCACCCCCTTTCGAAAAAAGGGATAGTGGGCGTCAAAAAAGTACCAACGTAGGTACCAAGGGGAGGGTGGGCACCCCATGAAATTAATATTTTTCACCATCCGCTTTCTTGCTATCGAAGATTTTGGATTTATTAATGTTTGAGCAAGGGTGTGATTTTCTTCTGTTTGACATTTGGGAAGGTCAATGAAAGATGTAAGGGTTGCTGTGGGGAAATTTAGAAGCATTAGACTAGTTATGACAGTTGAAGACTACTTACTTGTATGTACCTCAGGAGAATTTCTCGAATTTGTAAAAGTAGTGAAAGGGTTTCCTCAAAAGTCCACTTCAGACCTACACGGTTCAAATATAATTAGACAAATACGAATTATAAGGACGTTAAAAGACTCTGACCTCTGAGTTTGTTTCAGTGTTGCTTCCTAGTTGACTATCCTAAGTTAATCAACTAGGAAGCACTGGTTTCATTTGGTTTAAAGATTGACGTATAGATGAGTTATTTGTAACCTATTTCTGAATGTTCACTTTCGAATTGTATTCTCAAACTATAAAAAAACACCCATGATTTCTCTACAATATGTTAAGCTTTTTCTTATCGATGGTCGCTAAGACGATATTTCGACTTAAAGTTTTTAATGGCAAAAATTGGCTCTAATGCTAAAAGTACGCCGCGCGGCGTGACTATTTCGAATACTAAAATTTAGTGTTAGTTACGTTACTGGAAAATATATATTAAACATATATTCTTACGAACATACTCACAAGAATAAAATTAATATCACTGATTTTTAGTACATTTTATAATCTTAAATATAATACATTACAATACATTTTATAATAATTTGACATGATTTTTTTTTTAATTTATTATTATTAACTTAATTGACTTTTAATATAATTATCTTTGAATCTTTGTATGTGAATTTCTCCATTTGTATTTTAAATTAGGAAGCCGAGCAATTGTTTGAATTTGTGTATTTTTATTTTATTTTATATGGGTCTTGGACCTGAAATAAATGAATTTTATTTATTTATTTAAATAAGAAATTGTGAAACTATAATTCGAATGTATTGTTCTTACGAGATACTGCGGCCGAAATGCAAGGCAAAAAAGAATGAACAGGGATGGGTTTTTAGTCAGTGGAAGTCTGACACTCCACCACCTAGAGCAGAAGGAGTAATTTCATGATTTTTCCTCCGCATTTACTCACCAGTACCACCAACTCACACTGGGTCCGCGCGGTAGAGCTGGAGAGACCTGTGTTCTAGCGTGGGAACGTTCTGGAGAGATAATGTATTTTATATTATGTTAAGTATCAAGAACTAAACCCATTGCACGATAGTAATGACTATCAAAAACAAAACACTATCATTGATTATTTATGTCGTAGAGTTTTGCGCAAATTTTTCAAGATGTCAGACCGTTCGGCGCCCCGGAGCAAAACTTTTCAAAGCCAATTTTCTCTTTAATGGGGCTCATTTGTTTGTTAAAAACATTCTGGAGATATCTCTCTGGCGCTCCAAGAGTTGAACCGCTTCTGTCTCTTGTTTTGTGGGCAGAAAGAAATGTTTCGAGGGTTTTTAGCGTTGGTTTGAGGACTCTTAATGACAGGTCTGCGATATTGAGTGATAGCTTGTTTTTATTCATTTGATGCGGACGTGAAACTAAAACATTTTGTCTTGAGTAACAAAGGTCTCTTTATGATTGATCAATTTACTTTAAACACATTTCTTGTTAACATTACATAATTTTATGAGCAGAAATAAGTAGAAATACATGTTTGTTTTAATTGTAGATCTGCTCGCGTTTGACCACCATCTTACCTGATGTGAAGCGATGATGTGGTCGATGATGAAGCGCGCTTACCCAGAAGTAACCTATTCACTCTTGACTTAAATACCCCTAGGTTATAGCTATCAAGAAATACAGACTCCGGCAGGGAATTCAAGTCCTTAGATTTACGCACAATGAAAGTATTCCTAAAACATTTTGTGCATATGTGTAGGATGCCCAGTTGTCCACTATGTAACGATGGTGCATCACCGTTCATCTTATAGACTGATGATGTAACATGATATTCTGTTACAACTCGTATCGACACGAGATAACATAGATATCGCTTGCGATCTTCAAAATATAGAACGAAATATTAATCGACCTTTTAAATACCCAATTTCAAAAGCTATCCTTTAATATAAATTTTCTTAACTGAACCGGCAGCCATCATTAAAATTTTCTCTAAAACTCTCGTCCCCCTAATTAAAAAATCGTGTCGAAGGGCAAATAAAATCAATTCTGCCGGCTTTCGCCCCGCTTTCGTCCCATTTTCGCCTTGCGAAGAGTTCCGAGGAGTTTTTCTTACCCCTTTCCCGTTTTATGTCGTAATTATATTTATATAATGAGTAAAAAGTTTTGATGGACTTATCCCGAGGCATTATTGGGAAAGTTTTTGGAAAATAGTTACTATTATATTATTTTGTTAGAAAATTTTCGGAAGCAAATCTTACTAAAGTTTTCGGGAACTATTACAATATATAAAAATACTAGCTGTTGCTCGTGACTTGGTTCGCATGGGAGGTTTTTCCCGTGTAAATACCGATACCGTGAGAAATTCCAAAAATATTTTCTTAGTGCTCCCCACACACCTCAAGGAACATACACGCCAAATTTCAGCTTCTTGCGCCCAGTAGTTTCAGCTGTGCGTTGTCTGTTAATCAGTCAGTAACGGAAGCATTTTATATATATTGATGATTGATTGAAAGAAGCGTAAATCCCAAATCCTGGGGAAATTCTGGGATCTTTTATTAGTTCCTATGTTGTGCTACAACTAGCCCGGACAGACAGAAAGGCAGAGAGTTTTAAAAAAGATAAAAGACAGTTTGTATGGGTTTTAGTATCGTATAAATAAATATAATTACAAGATGAACGGCGAAGCGCCATCGTTACATGGTGGACATACCGCCCATAGGCACAAAACGATTTGGGAATACTTTCATTGTGCGTACAGCTAAAGAGTGGAATTCCCTGCCAGAGTTTGTTTCCTGATAGCTATAACTTGGGGGTCTTTAAGTCAAGAGTGAATAGGTTACTTCTAGGTAAGCGTGCTCCATCTTCGATCACATAATCGCTTAACATCAGGTGAGATTGTGGTCAAACGTAAGCCGTAGCAATAAAAAAAATTAAGAGCTTGAAATAACATATTTAATTTGAAATCACAGACGGACACTTCAATTTTATTTATATGTACTCGTATGTATAGATAAAGTTAGTTTTAAAAAGATTGTTTTAACCGATAAGTGGTACGGTTTACAAATTATGCTTCGGCATAATAAATCCTAAGCTCCGTTAATCTATTTTGCATTCAAGGTTTTTAAATGCTAAAACTTACATTTAATTATGTATTAGACCGAACTTTATTTAGGAACCCAGAGCATTTGACCTCTGAGTTTGTATCGGTGTTTCTTCTCTAGGTAGTCAGAAAACACCAGCCTCGTCTAGTTTAAACTTTCCAAAAAACAAATACAATTTATCATATAAGGCAATAGGGGAATAAAATACCCGAGTTTTATTTTATTTTATATTTGGCTAGTTATTAATAATTTTATAATAAAAATACTTTGATTTTAATCATAAATTCAATATTTTATAAATATTGCATACATTTCTATAAACTAATTAAATAATGTATGTAAAAGGACACCACATATTTCACAAAGCGTTTTACAAAAAACCCACAATTAAAATCGGAACACAACATTTGAAAAGAGAATGGTTGTCAAACCGATTTTTTTAAGAAGCACCGGCCATATTGAACCCCTCCCCACCCCACGAAGACGCCCACGACAGAAAAACCTTTAGAATTGAACAAAAATGTCCGCGCCAATGAGGGGTTGCTTTTAAAAATATAATCAATACCGAAGCGAGGGAGGGTTAACGAAAAAAACTGTGAAAAGATTTAGTTTTAGAAGAGGGTTCGTGATTGAAGATTTTGTTTTGACGCGGGAAATTTATGATACCTTAGTACCTTTTTGTTGTGCGCATAAGTTTATTAATAAATTATGTAAGAAATAAAGAAATTTGTTTTATAGAATTTTCTTCTTCGAATCTCTCAAGATTTAGTTAGCCTAATGACTAGGTCATCGAGAAGTCGCGGGTTTGAACCCCACCCACAACACTATTGCCCCACTCCAGACACAAGCATATTTAGCTTAGTTGGAAGGGTTATAAATATTGTTAGTAATTTGAGTTCTACCCACATTCGAATAGAAATAAAAGAATAACTTACCGTTGACAATGTTTTGAAGTCTTTCAAAACTACGAAGTAAGACTGCTTACTGGTCCATTTATTGGTTGTGGGTCGAAAATGAACTTATTCCTATTTTTATTTCGCATGCTTTCTGAGACAGGGGATACACGTTCGATTCCGACATAGTGATAATAAGGACTCCATTCTAACGTCTAACACTGAATTTACCAAAACCATCTTTTAACCCCAAAATGCGAACTGGGGGTCAGATTTGAATTTAATTTTTTAATTAATATTTTCTAAGCTACACTTCGCGAACATGGTCAAAATACAACTGAACTTAACCCTATGAACGCGATGGGGTCAAAAAAGTTGTCTTACCGGTTATCTTGCCGCAGGGAACAGGACAAAGGACCGAAAGGGTGCAAACTGGACATAAAAGACCCACCTTTCGCTAAAAAAGGGAACGGTCGCGATGCTAATAATAGCGGAATGTACCTATTATAATATTTGGACCTATTTAAGTATCCAATGGGTTGGCTATTGTGATGTTTGCGGAACTGACCTGACCGGTTTTTGGTAGTGATGGGGTATGGTGATGAGATCGAACAGTTTTGTCGATAGTTTTTGGAACTTGGTTGTTGTGAACATGTGATTTTTAATTTTATTAATGCTATGCATTTTTTACAATATGCACTAACAGCTTTAGTTGATACCTACTTTAATTTGAAGTCAATTTTTTTTATATTTTTTTAATTCGTTCAATTTACATTTACTAAAAAGTGTACTTATTATATATTTCGAAAAATATACATAGATCTATAAATACCTTTTTAATTCTTCCATACGCAACATACGCGTTTGATTGTAGAGTTGGACGTTTAGTTTCTCGAAAATTCTTATTTCAAAAACTATCGACACAATCCCATCGACAGACCAGACACTACATACAACATGTCCAACGGTCCACAGAAAAAAAATCAACAATTAAAAAGCGAAGAATTGTCCAGGGGTACAATGTGCCTGATTTGCATTCTCACTGGACCGGTTCTCACGCGGCAGTGAAGGGTTGCAGCCGGCCATGCCGTGTGTCTTCATTTCACACCTCACGGTTTGGCCAATTTAAAAAGCCGTCGAATTATTAACGTTTTATCTTGTGGTGAAATAATTTTAAGAAATAAATCTGCGGTGATCAAAGAAAAGCTATTTTATTTATACATTTATTTCAGGCTACTAAGGCCAAACTATAATCTAATACATATTTTTACAATTACATAATACTATTAATTAAAAAACTGACAATAAATTTTAAATTAGCTGTGCGGTTGCGGGAATTTCCTAGCGGGTCCCCGGAACTTAAGGGCAGCTGAAGGAACAGGGTGGGTTTTTAATCAATAGAAGTCTGACACTCCCTTCCGCTCCACACAGAGTGGGACAAGTCATTCTATGATTTTCCCACACGGAAAAAAAATTACTTGCACTGTCTGGAAAGGTCCACTCAAATATGTGTGCATCTTTCCTCAATATATCGCCTCAGACACTAACCTACAAGGTTCTCATTTAATTTGACAAGTATAGATTGTACGCACTTCAAAAGAGACTTTGACCACTGAGTTTGTGTCAGTGTTTCTTCTCAGGGTAGTTAGCTAGGAAAAACCGGCCTCTCCTAGTTTAAACATAGAATAAAATTAAAAAATTGACGCAATAAAGTGCTATAAATATTTTACGACGATTTGCCTTTTGGGTTTTTCTTTCTTTGGACATTCTTTTGTAATATTTTTTCGGTGGAAAAATCATAAAATATAATGAATCCTCCCACTCTGGGTAGACAGGAAGGGAGTGTCAGACTTCTACTAATTAAAAACCCATCTTGTTCCTTCAATTGCCCTTATGATCCGGGGCTAAGGAGTCTCGTTAGATAATTCCCGCAATCCCGGCATTCCGAGGCGTGACGGAGATTGTCGGATAAAAATTAAGACAAAAGTAGCTATTCAAATTCAAATATTTTATTTCAGATAAAATCCATATTATGTTAGTAGTAGTAAAACTTAGCCTAATGTTGTGTAAAAGTGCGTTATGACAGTACGTTGAGGGAGGGGCCACTTATTTTTAAGAGTACGTCGAATCACGATATTTTTTCATATAAGTATTATGAAGAGCAGTATCCGCTGTCATATTATGAGCAATTTCATATTTCTTACTGCCGTAACACGAGTATTTTGTGGGTAGTTTCATATTGCTTGCTTGTGCATGAGTACTACGTTGATTTGTCATTTTGTATGGAAAATTCTACTGTCGTAATGTGGTGTCAGGGTAAGTGCTCACTGTCAGCGAACGTGTTAAATTAAATTTATAATAATGATCAACTAATGCACCATTGAGTTGGTCGCTCAATGGTACACTAGTCTATTTGGGTAAGTATGTCTTGTCCGCGACCTTGTGTGAGTGGAAATTTCACATTTTCGTGCTATCTTTGTTTTATATCTGTGCCTAATCTCTGTGCTGTGTCGCTGTAACACACATCTATACATCCATCTCAACTTTGCATTCATTGTTTAGTATCAGTACTACTGTGCATTCGAGAATATTCATATTATTGTAGTATTATTATTGTAGTACAATCTATATATGTACTTTAAAGATCGCGTTGTGTAGCTGGATTTCATTGAATGAATGTTCTTAATAGTCAATCGTTTCACCTGAATTACGTTTAATTTGTGACAGGTCTACATAATATCATTTAAGTACCTTACGTATCGAAACAAAACAATTAATCTAGACATGATATAAATAAAATCGAAGTGACTGTCTGTGGCCCGATTTCTGGCTATCGTAGACGCGGGACTGCGGACGGCGAGCAGGGGTAGTTAACCGTCCGGCAATGACCAGGCCCGTGTTGATGGCGCGTCGACTTCGACGTGCGGCTCAAAGAGCAGTCAGCAGTATTGACGGAGCCGAACAGGGCCATTGCCTGCCGGGGTTTGGGAGACTTCTAACGAGACACCGTGGCCCTGGAATGAAAGGGTAGGGTTTTAGTAATTATAAGTCTGACACTCCCTTCCGCTGCAACTGGAGCGTGAAGAGTCATTTGATGACCTCAAAAGAGGATTAACGCTGGGCAAACTCCCACGCGAAAGAAGACAGCTAGTTTGTAATATTTATAATATCATTAGCATTACGTTTGAAGCGATTAGGTAATTGCTACGTAGGCGTAGTGCTACGCTGCCTACGAATCACGTAGGCGCTTGCTACGAACTGAACTATTTTTATTTTAGGAAATGCAATAAGATGTTTTTGATTTTTGTACTCTTTTAATTTTAAGTCCAGAATTTTTGTCGAATGATTAGACTAACCATTGTAAAACCAGACAGACAGTCTGTTTGTCTGGTCTATGTAACAGACAGATAGACTATCCGTCTGTGTAAAATAGTTATCCTTACTAAACGCAAAAGGTATGTGCGTCATACAATATCCTTACGCAGACGCATACACTCATGCAATGTTAGCGGCCGACACGCACACGAGCGCATTTCCATGAATTAAGGATTGTATTAATGCTGTGTTTCCATTTTAAGTTAAATGAAAGACTTTTCCGTCAAAATGTAACACCTATTTTTTGTGACGGTAATCGAAGCATCAGAAGCCGATTCTGAACCAACTTGTTACAGGAATTGCGTTTATTCTGTTACACGTTGTATAAAATTTTGATCAAATGCATTGTGTATTGTGGATACCGTATTTGTGTGAAAAAATGGAAGTAACCAGTACTTACTATTTGTCACAAAAATACGGTATAGCACTATAAGCACCTTATACGTACTAAGACCGAACGCAACCAACAGAGTTTTAAGTTTTATTTACTAAAACAATTGTTATTATACTAAGTATAATTAGGTTGGAATATCTATGGATCTTTGTTAGCTGAAAATATAAATGTATGAATATTATTTTTTAAAGATTTGAACCAATTTCACAGGAAGCCTAGATCGTCATATCACTGTAGGTCACAAGAAGAGCGTATCAAGTGTATGAAACATCAATGAATTAATTAAATATATTAAAAGCACGCTTACCTAGAAGTAACCTACTCACTCTTGACTTAAAGACTCCCAGGTTACAGCTATCAGGAAACACAGTCTCCGGCAGAGAATTCTACTCATTAGCTGTACACACAATGAACCTATTCCCAAAAAGTTTTGTGCGTATGGGTGGGATGTCCACCATGTAACGATGGCGCATCGCCGTTTGCCTTGTATTCCGATGATGGAATAGGCTTGGTGGAATTAGACTGATGATATAACAAAGACGGTAATTAGAAAATGTTCGTTTTGTGAGTTTTTAACTGTCACTGTATAATGTGAGCGATAGTATATTGTAATTCAAAATATCAGAATATATCCAAATTGGTATTTACCTAAATGCCCTCTATCTGCCCACACCACAATACACACCACACCACAAAATAAACCACAATTATCAACGCCATATCTATCTGGCCATAGACTAGACATCTTGACCCAGTTCGTCTATACTCTATGGTCAATGTGCCGTCACACAGCGTCTTAGAGATGTCAATCTTGCCGTACAATGCTGGAGATGGGATGTAGTGATCAGTTTGTTTATATTATTTAGATGTTTGTATGTTTGCAAGGGATGTTCTGATCAGATAATGGTATGGTTTTAATGGTAATATTTTTAAACGTTTAGTAATACTTTCATTGTTCGTACGGCTAAGAAGTGGAGTTCCCTGCTAGAATTTGAGTGTCCTGATAGCTAGAACCTGGGGGACTTTAAGTCAAGAGTGAAGATTACTTCTAGGTAAGCGTACTTCATCTTCGACTTCACACATCATCGCTTACCATCAAGTGAGATGGTGGTCAAACGCGAACCTATAATGAATAAAAAATGTTTGTATCAACCTCTCTAAATACATAAATTACTAGCTTGGCCATGACTTCAATCGCGTGGGAGGATTTTCCCGCGTAAATTCTGATCCCGCGAGAATTCCGGGATGAAAGGTAGACTTTATGTTGCTCTATAACCTCATCTATCTTCCATTGAAAGTTCCTTTGTTCCATCGGTCCAATCGTTCCAGCATTACAAAATAATTGGCCAATTGCGAGTCAGACGTAAAATGACTGTGACATACCGACAGACGGACAGACAGACAGACATGACGAAACTATAAGGGTTTAGTTTTTTGCCATTCGGCTATGGAACCCTAAAAATGGCAGACAATAATTTAAAAAATATTGTGTTTTAGTATCGTTTTCATACCTATATCGCACTTGATAAACGCAGTCAGTTTGAAATCACACACAGAAACTTTCGTAATATTTTTACATGGTACCAAGATGGACTTATATAAGTACATGGCATCTAGAATCTGTATTCATATATTAATACGTGAAGCAATAACTTTTTACTCCTTTATTTAATGCAGACCGAGGAGTATGGAATTTGGCATAGTTATGTTAAGTATACATGAAGAAGGAGTGCTGGAAACATAATTTTTAATGCCTTCAAAGTTATTTAAATATCTAGTAGGTATATAAAGAACTATTAATCTACTCTATCATGAGCTTGAAATATCAGCACACTAAAGTTATAATATAAAATAACAATATAAATTTATCTCACTGTTTGTCTTTTGTCCAAACATTTCTCATGTTACTCCAAACCCCGGAAGACATCAAAGATGTGCAGCTGATCAATTCAAAACTACCCACTGGTCCAAATTAACAGTTTTTTCTAACATCTTGTCCATTGTCCTTCATTCTACAAGACAAATATTATTGTAAGTCCCCTTCCGTCGCAGCGTGATAGTACGCAATTAATTTGAATAACAATACTCTGGGGTCTGATTGACCTGCGGTTTTTTTCTTGAGAGCAGTTTAGGGTTGTCTTTGGAGGGTTATAAACAATATGGTCTTCTTGTGAGATAAAAGGTAACGGTTTTTAATGACCGTGTGGGATTCATAATTTTGGTGAGGTCGATTACCCGTTAAAGTACGTGTAGATTGATTAAAAATGTGTCATGATTTCGGTAATGTTCCGTATCTGACAAAATCAGTAAAGAAAACATAGCAAGAAATGACTAACAAGTAAATTAAATTCACTTCTTATTCTTTCGACTCAATCGACTTTAAAAAAATATAGAATAAATATATTTTTGCATAAAAAAAATCCGCCAGTTTCAGAACAGCACTGGAATATGACCACCCACTGTTGAAACACCCTGTATAATTGTATTAAGTAGGTACCTAACTACCTATTTAAATCTAGCAAATCAAGATAGTACCTACGTTTCTGCTATTATCCTAACGCTGACGTGGGTGACGCCGGCATCAAAAGCTATTATTATTTATTTTATCCAATACACAAAAAACAATAAATAAAAAAAAATGTTTTGCCGTACACGAAAGCTTGTTATGGCTTGTGTGTGCTAACGAGTCGTAATTAGTTAATTAATTGACTATACAGAGAAAAGGAAAATTAGGAATGCTAAATACAATTAACAATTTTTTATGTAAAAACGTTTGTATCTGTACTTACAACTTTTCGTATTTGATATGTATAGCGTTTGCAATTCCTCTGGGAGTTTGTTAATATAGTTTTGCTAAATGTCAATATTACCAAGATGTTTTATAATGTAGTGACTATAATTTAATTATTAATTAATTCGAGCCCATAACGTTTCCACTGCTGAGACACAGGCCGCCTTTCTATGAGAGTAGGGTTGCCATCACCATATTTGCCGGCCCCAAACAAAGACTTATAAACCGCGGACATTTGGATAAAATCCCAGTTTTTCCCCGGACACCGTAGAAAAATATATTTTTGAACTTGAAACTAAAAACAACGATGTTTAATTATGGTTTTTATTTACAGATAAAGTGATAACATTATAGAGCTTTGGAACTTTTTTAATAACAGTCTCTTCCTTTTCATTTAATCAACGTAACATAAGCAATGAGATGAAATACCATAGGAAAATAATAATAGAGATCTTGCTCTTTGGTACCCGTAAGACCAATGTGTGTCCGGGTTTTACCTGGACGCTTATTGGGAAAATCTCCCCGGACGCCCCCGGACGCTCTCCAAACTAGGACAAATCCGGGAAAACCCGGAAGGATGGCAACCCTTGGCAACGCGGGCCCAGTGCGCGTTGGTATATGTCACGTCTCCGAAATTTTGGCCCTAGGACATGCTGGTTTTTTCACGATGCTTTCTTTCACCGATTTTGGTGATGATATCAGACACAAAGTAATGTGCGTGATTGGGTTCGAACCCAATCACTCACGTATTGGTTTCGAACAACTTGCATCTCGCAAGTCGAGCCCGTAACCACTGGGCAACCACTACGCGTGATTTAATCATTATCTACTAAAATCATGTATATCAATGACTAAAATAGTTCTAAACATTGTTTCACGAACGCTTATTATGTACCTACCAATGTATAAAAGTTTAAAGTATCGCTAATAAAAGTTGAACTTGATATTTCAAATTCGGTATTAATGTCGAAGTTACTACAATGGTAAGGTTTGTTGACAGTGATAAAATAAATACCAACGGTAAAATAAAAGCTACACTATAATTTCATACATGAACTCGTAGAAAACTATTCACCGTATGTACAGAAATATAATACGCCATCTAGCATCGAATAGACGAAATAGTTAACACCATCTAGTATCCAATAGTACAACTGTTTAACGCCATCTATTGACCAATAGCTAAAATTAAGTAGTGACCTCTTTCGCACAAACTTGAAAGTAGGGCTTTCGTGTGCGCCCTCTGACGCCGAGTAGACCCACGAACTTTAAACGCCTGTAAAAACTGTAAAAGCACCTATAATTTACATGGCATAAAATTTTTTTGTGTTGATAAAAGAACCTTAACAGTGGGTTCCAATTTTATCATAACAATTAATTTTGAAAGTACGTTATTTTATTCTAATATTTACTATTCGATACTAGATGGCGGTAGTAGTCTTCCAAACACCCTATTTTCTAGTCGCCATTAGTTTCGGAGGGGTGTTGAGGGGTATTCGTTGTAAGTATTATTCAACTTCAACTGAATTTTACTATGAACGTTTTCTATGATGTATGTTTTCTCGATTGTAGGTGAGTGATGTATTTGTTATATTCATAAGTTATCTTCTTTGGAAGCAGAAAAACTTTTTTTATAATGTATCTAATATATACTGCATGTCCGTTACTGTTTATAACAAAATGCCTGATGACTTCAAAACTTTTAACCTCACAACATTTAAACTAAACTTTCTTTTGAGTAAATGTTATTACTCGACTGACGACTACATGAAGGAAAAATTTACCAAAATATTTGACATTGATGCCTATTAAATCTGACTTACATAATTTTATTATCATTAACAATTGTTGCACTAGTAATTTTATGTATTTGTAAACTCCATTCTAATTTAATTTAATTTAATTGTAATTTAATGATTTAAACCATAGGTAATTTTACATATTTGTACACCGGAAACGCTAGAATATTCTGATCTTAATTACTTAACAACTTTGTACAATATTCTGACAAATAAATGCATTCTATTCTATTCTAAGATGGTGACCCCATCTACGACCCGACCTCAGCCAGTGCTGTTTAACCTTAAAGATCAACCCGTGTGGCTGTTATAATTTAGTTTCGAGCTCCTCATAAAAATAAATAAAAAGATAGAATGAACTTTATTCACTGCTACAGAGCAACTAACAATCCTAGAAGATTTAGTTGTACTAAAAGTAAAGACAATATTATCTATATCTTATTAATAATAAAAAATACTGCTGAGTTGATACAATATTTATTTATTTACTAGCTTCCGCCCACGACTTCGTCCGCGTGGAAAAAAAATCCCCCGATTTTGAAACATTCTTCATTAGTGCTCCGCTCCTATTGGTCTTAGCGTGATGATATATAGCATATAGCCTTTATCGATAAATGGGCTATCTAACACCGAAATAATTTTTCAAATCAGAACCGTAGTTCCTGAGATTAGCGCGTTCAAGCAAACAAACAAACAAACAAACAAACTCTTCAGCTTTATAATATTAGTATAGATTAAAACTTTATGCAACACAAAATGTACAAAGGCGCACTTAATTCTATAGGCATTCTCTACCAGTCAACCATGGGTGGTGAGGAGATAACATGGCAGGTGCATAAAAAAATAAACTAAGTAGATAACTAACTTTAAATCGACTATGTTGAATTTACATTCAATGTTTCTCACCGCGCATTTTTGCCTTTCCTGTAAAGTTTGCTTTCTGGCGCATAATCTATTATATGTATACAAGGTGTAACAGACTAAGCGCAATACCTCAGACATGCCAATTAGAATATTAAATTATAAATCTAAAACAACATCCATAACTAAATAAATTGAAACCAAACCTAGAATTTTTTTATAAAATAGGTATCCTTACTAAACGCAAAACGTATGTGCGTCATACAATATCCTTACACAAACGCATACACAGATGCAATGTAAGCGGCCGACACGCACACGAGCGCATTTCCTTGAATTAAGTATTGTATTAACTTGTCATGATACTGTGTTTCCATTTTAAGTTTTTTTTTTATTAAAAAATAGGTTCGCGTTTGACTACCATCTCACCTGATGGGGTAAGTGATGATGTGGTCGAAGATGGAGCACGCTTACCTAAAAGTAACCTATTCACCCTTGACTTAAAGACTCCTAGGTTATAGCTATCGGGAAACACAGACTCCGGCAGGGAATTCCACTCCTTAGCCGTACGCACAATGAAGGTATTCCCAAAACGTTTTGTACGTATAGGTGGGATGTCCACCATGTAACGATGGCGATTCGCCGTTTGTCTCATAGTCCGATGATGGAACGGGCTTGGTGGAATTATATTGTGTAATTCCATCGCACACTCCCCGAAATGTAACCGATAGAAAACCGATAGATTTGCAACTCGTCGTCGATGTTCAAGGCTCTGGAGCTTTGACGCGACCAGTACATCGTTGCCAATGAGTCTCTTGGCCCGCTTCTCGATAGACTCAAGCGCGTCCAGTTGGTATTTAGCAGATCCATCCCAAAGATGAGAGCAGTACTCCATACACGACCGAACCTGGGCTTGATATAGATTGAGCAACTGAAACTGAAACTGAGTTAAATGAAAGGTTTTTCCGTCAAAATTTAACAACTATTGTTTATGACGGAAATCAATTCAGAAGCCGATTCTGAACCAACTACTTCCAGGAATTGCGTTTATTCTGTTACACGTTGTATATAAAAGCGAAATACCACTCACTGATTAATCACGAAATCTCAGAAACTACAAGTAGTAGGGCTCTCAAATTTTGCATGGGCGTTCCTTTTAGTACGTAGATGATTGCTAAGACGGGATTTTGCGAAATTCCCACGGAATCGGGATTTACACGGGAAGAAATTCCCACGTGAACGAAGTCGCGAGCAACTGCTAGTCTTTTATATTACCACTACTTTTTTTTATTTTCCGGGTGGGAAAATCATCGAATGACTTCTCCCGCTCTGGGTAAAGCGGAAGGGTGTGTCAGACTCCTACTGACTAAAAACCCACCCTGTTTCTTCAGCTGCCCTTAAGTTCCGGGGCCGCGGTATCTTGTTAGAAAATTCCCGCAACCCTGGATCTTTTATACCTCTGAGATACAGATATTATAAGGATAGATTTAACGCATATAAACATATTATAAATAAGCATTCTTTGAATTTCGTACTTGGCTGACAGTACAAAGCAAACGTGTCCTAGTTATTATGACTTATTATGAGACATAATTTTATAATTTAGTAATGTAGTTCATAAGTTATATACTGGGTATTTTTTAAGAAATCTTAGATAGTTATACAACGTGTAACGGAAACCCCATATCTATCCAAAGGGGCTGAAGACAACATCTGGTATGGAGTCTCTATGCACAGTTTCAGCTCAAAATAAGTGACACAATGAATTGATACCAAATTATCGGTTTCATATGTTTCTTGAATACCAATCATAACAAACGTGTCACAGCACTACGAGGGTCAATAACTTTCCACGTCACTTGCCAATAACACGGTGATTCTCTACGTTCTTCTTAATTTGAAAATTCTGCCTCTGGTATCAATGTATTGAAATTTCTATTATACTTCACACATGTAGACGGATTATAAAACCCTTGCCATATCGTTTATTATCATCCAAAGAAACCGTGCACTTGGTATGTATATACCCTTTAAATTACACGTTGTAGATAGATAGTGAACTCTGTAACAGACTCTGTTACATTGTTCTGAGATCTCAACTACCGTTTAATAAATAGCAATAGGATAATCGCTAATTGCAAGACTCTTGCGAGACTCTCGTTTGGGCAACACTAGTTGTAGATAACTAACAGCCAAGATTCAATACAATATTCCAAAGAAAAAATTAAACAATTTTTGGTAGCGAAAGACCCCTCTTTGAGGAGTGGCTAGATCGGCGTCACGGCGTCCTGACCTACCGCATGACGCAGGTCCTCACCGGACACGGAAGTTTCGGGAGGTACCTGTGTCTGATGGGTAAGGAAGAGACGCCTGGGTGTCACCACTGCGAGGGTCGCCCTGAGGACACAGTCGAGCACACGGTGCAGGACTGCCCAGCTTGGGCAGAGCACCGACGTGTCCTCACGGCGACAATAGGCGGAGACCTCTCGCGCCCGGCCTTGGTCGAGGCCATGCTGCGGGGCGAGAGGGAGTGGGAAGCGGTCGCCTCCTTCTGCGAAGCAGTCATGCTTCCGAAGGAGGAGGCGGGCCGCGTGAGGGAGAGGATGGCGTCCTCCCTCCAGCCCAGCCGCAGTGGTAGACGCCCACGGCGTCGGACGTCGGCCGACGATCTCCGGCCACCGTAGGCGCGGGCATGCGGACAGCGAGTAAAGGGCAACTCGCTGTCCGACCATGGACCATGCCCGGGTCGACGGCGCGTCGTGTTCCACGCGCGCCTCAAAGAGCGTCAGCAACATGACGAGGCCCCCTCTGCAGAGGGCCGAAGCCCGCCGGGGTCGTGGGACTCATCCCGTTACCGTGGCCCCGGTATGTAAAGGGTTATTGAAGGAACACCGTGGATTTTAGTCAGTAAAAGTCTGACAGTCCCTCCCACCCTGCCCGGAGTGGGAGGACTTATTTGATAATTTTACCACGCTAAAAAAAAAAAAAAAAAAAAAAGCGTACTATATAGAATAAGTGAGTCTCCTGACTGAGTACTCTAGGTAGGTATATTAGATATTTTGATATTAAAGTTACAACATCTACAAGTGAATGATAATTTATAATTAAAAAGCTAACAATATTATGCTTAATTTAATTGTATGTTAGTAATCTACATCGTTATTCATATTTTCTACGAAGAATTAGAATTTAGCATCTTCTAGTTAGGATTTAAGCTACGATTGCTATGCTTATAACGTTTTTTTTTTAAATTGGACTAGTAAATTTTTACAAGAATAAATTGACTGAAAATCAAGAGAGGAAATAAAAGGAACAATCTAAGAACTCTACGTCCCATCTATGTTTTAACCCTTCTTCATTTCGAGTCGATGCTCAGACATCCTTGGACCAATATGCAGCTACCTGCACAGCACTTCCATTGGCATCGTTCAAATTCTGTAAGGTACAGGTGGCCGTGCACGATGGGCATGACAAGAGGTGCCATATTTTGTACAGGGGATCCACACTGGCATTGCGTCTGCGATGGGTCAAGGAAACCTCATTTTGCTAGATTATTTTAACAGCCGCCAACCTGGGATATGAATCCGTTAAAAGTGGCAGTGTTCGTTTGAAGGTGACACATATCACGTATGGAAGTATATTTTTTTAAATATTTTTTCTACTTTATAGAAAACAAACCGATAGCATCATTTAGTTGGCTTTTTAAATATGTACCTGCATTTTAAGTAACGGTTGGTTTGAAATCTTAATTACGTATTATTGTTTTCTTAGACTGTAGAAGAGGTTGCATTGCGTGTAAAAATAACTGTCAAAAAATATGAAAACTTAATATTCATCAAACACAAACATGACTTTACCAAAAAGCTATCTGAAAAATTCCCACGCTTAAAAAAGGACGATAAAAAATAAATAAAAATGCAAACAACTCCACCTCATAAAGTCAAGCTACAGATTAACCAACAAATTGCTTGACAAATTACACTCTTTTACGTTAAAAAAGTGCCGACACGCCAACGTTTAAACAGTGAATTAATCACCTCAATAGCCCGCAGGATTTCCGGGCAAAAAAATCTGTTAACATCCCACAGTTGCCCGGGCAAAAAATGCCTGAACACTTAAAAAGTCATTTATATTCCCGTCTCGTGTCGGAAAAAAGAAGTAAAATATGGCCCGAAGAGAGAAGGGTTAAGGGGAGAATCTGATATGGTTATTTTCCGGTAAATTTCAGTTTTTCCGTTGTAACAGTATGTCAGGGGTTAGAGTTGTCCTTGTTTGGAGTGTTCGGTTAATTAGGTATATATTTAGTGTCTTAGACATAGGTTACTAACCGTAAAAAATATTGTGGACAAGAGGATTGTGTTAAGAAAACACTCAATGACAATTTTGATATATGATTTTTACCATTTTTCTTTCTTTTTCTTTTGTCAGTATGTTCGGGTTAAGATCTGCAACTGAATTTTAAAGCTTAACTGAATAAGATGAAATTGTGGACTAGTTTGTTTTTTGTGAACTATCATGGTATGGGTATCAAATGAAAGGGTTTCTTGTTGGAATAAATAGGAAAATTAAAAAAAAACCTGACAACCTTAAATTCATCGTTTCCTTAGCTACAGACAGAAGGCTTATGATGGCCAATATGTCTTGCCCAATATAAGTTTTACCCGCTGTCTGTTAAGAGCTCAAACAAAATATCTGAGCATACATTTTAATATTATGACGCAGCCGTGTGTGAAGGTTTTATCAAGACCATGGTTCGTTTATATCCAGAGTTCAGTCCTTATATATGTGGATCTACCAAAAAGGCACCTGAGAGAGTATGCAAAGCTATGCAGTTTTGTAATAAAGAAATGGCGCGATTGAAAAACAAAAGAAACTTTAAACCAAAGACTTTTAGCTAGCTGTCATAAAAAGAGGTTGCGTCAAAACTGTGATTAAAAGCAAAAACATCTGCTTCTAGCGATTGAATTTTTGTCAAAAGCCAATTTGAACATAATAATGACTGATATAATATCTCACTCAGATTATCTCCTACGATCTTTCTCACATGTAGCCTGCTTTATTTAATATCGGATCAATAATCTGTCTTTACAATAATCACTTTACTTTTGATTAAAATAGTAATTTGATGTGAAACTTAAACATAAAGAAAACCAACCGCATGATTAGTTTAAATGCTGGTTAGCTAATTCCTAATTAAAATTTTGTATAAAAGACTAGAATTTAGTATATCGTCGTTTAAGTTGTATCACCACGTAAGTAATTTTTAGTAACTTTTCAGGAGAGATAAAAAACGGATTAGTTTTGTATAGACACAACTGTAGTTACATTTTTCACCTTTGAATTTACTTCAAAATAATTCTTTTAACAATAAAACCATGAGTTTTTAGTAAAAATTTCATATTTGCTTTGATATCATGACTTACGCCATGATGTCATTTTTATTTTGCTAAATCTGGTGTTACATAAGAATGAGAATATTTATTTGCATAAAACATGGTATATAATATAATTAAGATCATTCATGTTTCGCCATTTATTGGCATAAAAATATTTAAACATGACGTATGTTGTTTGGGAATATATGGGAAAACGTAATATTATATTACTATTTAATAAATACTATTACGTATGTACTGCCGAAGCAACTAATAGTAGAATTTAGAATCCAGTTCTTTTTTTTACAAATATTGTTATTTAAGTGTGATTCAATTATTGGTGTACAATAAAGTATATTCTATCTATCTACCTGAATTTCAAAACTGTTCTCCGATCTGCATGTGGCTACTTGAACCGTTTTAGGATTTGGTTATCAGCATATAAAATAATCATAATTATATGGTTATATTTTTAAGAGAAACATTAGTTCAGTAGTTTAGCTGTGGCAGCACAACTGACTAACTGCTTTTATTGTGCGTACGGCTAAAGAGTGGAATTCCCTGCCAGTCTGTTTCCCGATAGCAGATAGGGATCTTTAAGTCAAGAGTGAATAGGTTACTTCTAGGTAAGCGTGCTTCATCTTCGACCACGTCATCACTTACCATCAGGTGAGATGGTGGTCAAACGCGAACCTATAATAAAAAAAGACAAACTGGCAGTCTGAATACATTTATAATATTTACAAAAATATCTTAGAACTTAGGTATATATTGTAGTGTGTCGTAAAGTGATGGTCTGAAGCACAGCTTAATAATAATAAACCTTAATAAACCTAGTTTGGACAAGTCGTTACATAAATATCTGTATTTTAATATTATTTGTGTGATAGATTTTATCTTATTACTATGACTATACACAACTATTACAAGATAAATAATTATTATTCACGGCTAAATGTATGGAAGTAACTCTTTTGTGAACAAGATATAAGTAAAACAATTATTAATATTGTTACTAAGAATAGCTCAGTCCACATTCCCATTCACACCTCCTTCGTCTATATTCTAACGTTTCGATCCCTAATCCGCATTGAAGCAGCCGTTCCTACCCCGTCCCGTCCGGCACCATCCGGCACGGTCCGGTGTTGTCCGGTGTCCGGGACAACAAGTTACTTAGCCGACCGTCCGTGTGGCTGGCCGGAGTGTCCCGAGGGTGTGTTAGGTTAGGGGCACACCGGGCGCGAGTTTTTGTTACCGTGTGTACAAGTGGTTGGAAAGTTTTACGGAGTCAAAAAAAAACGTTAGTAAAAGTTTTTTTATTGTTGATAAAATAATATTTGCATGAAAAAGGGATTAAAATTATTTTTTTACTTAAATACAAACACAGTAAAAATATCTACAACCGAACTAAGTAAAAAACCTGCATCTACAGCGTCATTCCTCTCAGTATTATGACAGTATAACGACAGTAAGCCAGCAAGTACAGATTTTCATAGGTTTATATTTGATCACCATCTCACCTGATGGTGGATGGAGGATACACCTGGTGGATCGAGGATGTGGTCGACGATAAAGACACGCTTGTCTAGAGGTAACCTATTCACTCTTAACTTAAAGACCCCCAAATTATAGCTATAATGAAACACAGACTCTGGCAAGGAATTCCACTCCTTAGCCGTACGCATAATAAAAGTATTCCCAAAACGTGTGCATATTTTGTTTTTGGTATTTACAATCTGACACATGCTGAGCTGGGCACCGATTTGGTGCAAACGCGAGATATAAACCGCACTTCGTTTTACGTCTCTTAATGTTTTCTTGAGGTTTTTAATGTCACTTCTTTTCATAATGCTTATTCATGTTGTAAGTTTTTCTTATAATAGTGTTTTATGTGAATTATATCTTGTGTTATACCAAATTTTGTCATCCATTGGACGCCTGAAAGAGGACGTCGCTGTCGAGGTCGACCATGATGTAGGTAGGTTGACGATCTGATCATCTTCGCTGGGCAAACATTATCGGAAATCGCACAGTCAGACTGGTTTGAACGGAAAAAAAAATACGTAGAAGTTAGACACATTATGAGCTAAGAAAAAAAGAAAGTTTTGTGAAATTAAACATTTATTGTGTTTATTAAAACTTTATTAAACACTAAAAGTACAGTCGCCAGCACATCAAGCTATCCGAATCTGTCAAAACCCAATTGAGTTTGAATCTTATCATGCTGTAATAAAGTTGTAAATCTAATAAATTATTTTGAAGGATTGGAGTAGGTTGATGGGCCGGCCACCGTACAAAAGCGGACAAAATGGCTTAGGCATTCGTTACCAGTCAGTCGTGGGTGGTGAAGAGATAACATAGTAGGTTCATAAAAAAACTTAGTACTATAATAGGAACAGTAAAAAAAAATTTCCTGCAAATTAATCCATACTTTTTTATGGATTCATAACTAAGGTTTTTATCAAATTAGTAGATTCTAAATTAAAAACTAACAGGGTGAAAAATGGGATATTATAAATTGCATATCAAATAAATAATCGCCTATCAATACATACTCATCATTTATATTCTTTTTTTACATCAAATAACTTACTTCACTACAAATAAACTAAATGTTTAACAAAACTCAAACTGCAGATAATTCTAAATTATACATCAATATGACATTAGTTTTTTCCTCATAATGCAATACAGTTAAATTTATTTTTGTACAAAAATACTACTAAAACTAAAATTTGCTGTGCAGTTAGTATTTATGCTATGTATAGCATAAATACTGACCGCACAGCAAATTTTCCATATTTCATAGCAAAATAACTATCCCAGTCGCATATTAACCAGTAAGTACAACAAAACCTGTTCATCATATTTGTCTTAATTTTCAAGAAGCCATGCTCGGCAAATTTAATGATTATTATAACAAAAAAATCCTTTTACATTGCATCATTTCTAAAAGCAGAACAAATTAACTGAAAAAAGGTTCGTGGCTTCGCGCGCTTTTTCGGCAAATTATACCCCGACTCGGATAGGTTAGGTTAGAATTCCTTCTTCTTCTTCGGATAGGTTAGGTTAGAAGGCCTTCGTGGTTATTTTTTTTAAACCACCCAGAAATAGGAGCCCCGCGAAGCGGGTCTCCATCGATTTTGCCTAAAAACTGTTGTCGCCTAACAATAGATTCAATTGCTACACCATAAAATCCGCCCCGCGAAAGCAAGACCCGCTTTAATAATTCAATAAATTACAATTTTGTATCTAATTTTATATTTTTTTCCTGATCTCATTATGTGGTAATTAATAAATAATAAGACGACTGTGACTAATAAAATGCTGTTTTATTTAGAAAAACTGCTGTAAATAATATAAAAATAGAAGCTATATTTAAAAGAAAAAGAGTTAACATGTATAATGTGCATTAAGATTATTAGCTGTGCATTGATGAAAAAGCTTTTGCTTTAGGAAAAATCGCTGTACGCTGCGAAAATAAATTGTAGTGTGTTTAGTGATATTTTGAGTTGAATATTTTGCTGTGCAATCAGTAATTTTGATGGGAATTCGGAATCTTATTGCATAGAAAAAGGATATTTTTTGATTTGCGTTTAAATACTACCCGTGAAAAATTAATTTTCTTACGACAATTTACTCTAATAATGTTTTTTATTCATTCTGATTTGCGCATTATTTATTCAAACAAGACTGTTAATTGTTAGTTTGCTACGAAGGTATTAGTCGGAAAAATAGTAACCATTAAACTATCGTTACATGTTTAAAAAATCGATAAATTAATTTATCGATTTTTTAAATATGTAACCATAGTTTCACATAATTAATTAAACAGATTACACATAATTAGTTAAAAAGATTAATCACATAGGTACATCCTGATTTTGTCATTCAATTCAATTCATTTATTACAAGTAACAAAATTCAATTGGTTAGTAACAATCTTTCTTAATCCTATGTTAGTACTTAACCTAAATTACAAGATTGGTCCGTGAATAGAAGCTACAACCTTAATACTGACGTGGTGAGCTTGCAGCAGCGATTCACGAATACACAGTCGAGCCTGCATATTGACAAATTTCATTAAATTACCGCCGTAGTCATACTGATTATAATTTTTCACAGTTTTCAAACATCAAATCGCTGTCCCCACCGAATAAAACCGTAATCGACTATTACGATAGAAGTGCTTTTATTTAAAATAATTATTCTAGTGGTCCGATTACACCTTGTGAATTTTTCTCAGCTAATTTGTACGAGTACTTTCCGAGTTAGACATTTTGTAATGGATTTAGCTGTACTGTAAACCTGAAAATGAAAATATATTTTTGCCTCGAATATCCTTGCAACATATTAATACTGACTACAAGTTCACTCATTTTTTCTAGTACACAGCTATTACAATCTTATTCGAGTAAAAAAATAAATCCGAATTTCGGTAATGTATATTACCATTTTATTCCATGGAAAGTTTCAAATTGCTTTTCTAGTAAAGTTATTTGCGATATATCTTTATAGAAATCAAGAATGGTTACATTGAATACTGTATTCTGTATTTTAACCAAAAAATCGTAATCTATTTTACGATAAAGGATTCAAGCCGACAATATTTATCAGAGCAGCTTAACATTTCAAAAATGTATCGATTGTACAAATCTTGGTTTGTGCATCAAGATAAATCAGCGCAATACATGGCTACGAAGCGGCAATATGAATCAATTTTTAACACAGAGTACAACTACTCATTTTTCAAACCGAAAAAAGATTTATGTGCAATTTGCTCTCTGTACGAACAAGCTGAAGAAACAAAAAAAGCTTCTTTGGAGGAAAATTACAGGGCATATTTAAAGAAGAAGAATAGAGTTCGGGAAATAAAAACAGAAGAAAAAGCTGCGGTAGACTCAACACATATCACTATAGCAGTTTTTGATCTGGAAAAAGTCCTCAACGTGCCTCAATCTGAAGTAGGTATTTTCCACTACAAGCGAAAATACCCTATTATAGGGTCTTTCATTAAGCGTGTCCTATCTTTAAATTTAAATAAAACAAAGTGCGTGTGAGATATTATCGAAATTATTTATTTATTTGAAAGATGTAGTGATGCCATTATGTGTGTCATATTACATCATTCAAGTGTCCGCCACGGCTTCTCTGGGTGGAGCGCATGCGAGATATCCAATTTTCAATGACTTTTGCGCATAAATCAGGCTGAATTCGACCTATGGCATAGGTTATGTTGGCTTTGAGGGCCGCTGTGGTTTGTGGTTTATTCGCATAGACCTGCGACTTAAGAAAACCCCACAAGAAAATGTCTAGCGGGGTTAAGTCACAAGATCTCGGTGGCTAGTTCACATCAGCTCCACGTGAGATGACCATGCCCTCAAATCTCTCATGCAGAATATTCAATGTGGCATGAGCTGTGTGGCACGTAGCGCCGTCTTGTTGAAACCACATGTCGTTGGTGTTCAGATGATCCAGTTCAAGCCAAAAAAAATTGGTAATCATCGACCTATAGCGCTCGCCGTTGACAGTGATGGCCTGGCCAACGTTGTTCTCAAAGAAATATGGCCCGATGACGCCGCCAGCCCAAAACCCACACCAAACTGTAACTTTTTCGGGATGCATTGGACGCTCTTGGATCTCATGTGGATTGGTATCGTCCCAAATTCGACAATTTTGTTTGTTTACGTACCCATTCATCCAGAAATGGGCCTCATCGCTGAAGATAATTTTTCTGTGAAAATTACGGTCAGTTGCTAACTGCTCCAGTGCCCATTCAGCGAACACACGTCGTTGTCTATGGTCGTTTACCTTCAATTCCTGGCTGAGTTGAATTTTATACGGGTGCAGGCACAAGTCACGACGCAAAATTCGCCAAGTTGTGGTCTGTGAAAGGCCGAGTTCTTATGAGCGACGCGAAATCGACTGCCTCGGATTCTCCTGCACACTCTCACGGACAGCGGCGATGTTTTCGGCAGACCTTACGTTTCGTTGACGTACGGGTTTTGATCAATCATTTACCGAACCAGTGGACTCAAATTTATCCACTACACGACGAATAGTCCTCTCGGTAGGACGAATCGCGCGTGGTGCGTTGCCCGAACACTCATTTTTATAAAACAATTTTATCATTTGCACGTGTTGTTGAATGCTATAGCTATCCATGATGATTTGGCAAAACAGAATGAATAAATGACAACCAATTTGACAGATGTAGCTTCAACAAGATGGCCGCTACTAACTGTCAAAGTTCGGACGTGCCTATTGGAAGACCCGTTATAATTTCACAGTGTTCGACACTGTAAATAAATCAGGATACTGCTATGTTTGGCACCTCTCTGTTGCGAAAAGAGGATCGGTAGAAATAGGAAGTTGTTTATTGCAATTTATACAGCACGAATCTAAAAAAGGTATCAGAAATATATCATTTTACTCTGATGGCTGCGCTGGACAAAATAAAAATAGATTTATTTTAGCCATGTTTCTCTACGCTTTAAAAACGTACGGGCTAGAAAGCATAACACACCGTTTCCTTGAGACTGGCCATAGTCAGACTAAGGGTGATAGCATGCACTGTGTTGAACGGGCACTGAAGAATAAGGTATTATATTATACTCCCGACCAAGTCTATAGCGTTATATTAAATGCTAAGGTGGTGAGAAATATAATTTAAAAGAGATGGAGCAAAGTGACTTTTACAATTTGAAAAATCTTATTACAGGGAAAAACTGGCTAAAGGATAACAAAGGCAGAAAAATTTCTTGGTCGAAGGTAATGGAAGTTAGACCTCATATTTTGCTTTTGAAGTATGATTTCGAGGATGAATATTTTGAGTTAGATACTGAACAGGATATTACTAAACCAAAACGTGGGCGGCGTGCCAAAAATTCTGAGACAATAAGTACTGCAGTGGAGATTTTAAAACCAATTTATAATCAACCGCTCGCTATAAATAAACCACTGCTTGATGATTTGCTTGGGTTGTGTGCCAGTGAAACGATACCCAAACACTATCATGGCTTTTATGAGTCTCTTATATGCTGTGAGAACCCTCAACAGCAAAACCCAGATGAGCTCGATGGGTCAGACTTAGAAAATACTGAATATTAATATAAATGTGTGTCTGTTGTATCTGTTATTCTTGATAATTTTAAATCGTGTCCGTGTTGATCTATTATTATTGAGTTATTAAATACCTATTAACAACTTATAAAAACAGTGTTTTTTTTTTTATATTTTGTTTCTATAAGTTCACATTTGCGGTAAGGTATAATAAACTGTATTAGGTTTTTACATTTACCGAACTAATTCTTCTTGCCATGGAAAACTAACGTAATGCAATTTTTCTGTAATTGCTATAGTTTGATTAGGCACCGAATAATATCGCATCATTGCATTACCGATATAGTGAACATCGCTTTTCTGTAGGCAATAAGATCGCGATCGACTATTACTGTATAGGTCATTATAGACAGTTCCCGCGAATAACATGGTATTGTTGCTTTACCGTTCAAAATTGTGTTTCCAATTATGATTATATGCATTTTTAGTCATAACTTTAATTTTATTCACAAGGTTTTATTGCTTTAATTATTCATTATTTAAAAAAAAAATAGCATTTTTTTAGTATCTAAACTATCTTGTTACCTAAACGTACTACGAAGTTATTGTTAAAAAACGGTTTTTTAATTCTCCTGAACAATTTGGTTTTTTCGATTACGATTTTATTCGGTGGGGATGGCGAAATATTCCCATTGTGCAACCACCCTTACCATCCTCGTTAACATTCATTGGTGTTTATTTTACTTTTTTCGCCATTTTTATTCTACTTATTTTACACTCATTTACACGCTCCGAGGGACGGTATACACGACACCGATGATTTTTATAATTCACTGTGCGCGGTTTATATTCGTGTTTATGGTAAAACAGTCCCGCGATGGTAATAAAGACTTTTTGGAATAAAAATGGACTATAAATTTATTTTTAAATGAATTTAATGGAGTCGTTTTCGGAGTTTTCCCCGGTGTCATGTTCGGTGATTTTTATGTAGCTTTTGAATAATTTACGTGATGATAATGCTTTTTTAACACGCTTTTATTAGGTCGAGCTGTAACAAACTAACTAGCTATGTAATAAAATGTAAGTATATGAATTACACGCACTTCTAATTATTGTATCATCATGAAACTTGGCAATTATATGTAGATTAGATGACAATAGAATGTTATGGTACCATCGAACTGGTCTGATGATGGCATGGGAAGGAAGCTGATGGTACCTTGAACTGCCTACTAGTAAACATATCGAGTTTGGGCTCATTAAGTCGTCTTATTATTGGCTTTTTAGTGCAGTAAATAAAAGCGTGTTTTTAGTTTTTTAAGGAATTCATTTATTTTATATAAATATCTATTACTTGTAAGTAGTTCAGTCAGATTTAAGTACATGGTAACACGCTGGTAAGTTTAATAAATAAAATATCAATTCAATATTATTATATTCTTCTAGTCATACTTTAACCTTTTTTATTTTTCAGGGTAAGCTTTTACCCGCAACTTCATCTGCAATCATACTTCGTTTCCTTACAATATTTTCTTTACTTACAATTAAAGATTTTCTTTTATACAAACTTTTTCCGGGAATTAAAGAATATAAGAGTATTGCAGTCACTTGTGGGATGTCTCAGCCAAATACCAGCTAGCTGCACTTGACTCGATCGAACGCAGACCTAAAAGGCTCATAGATGACGAGGCTCTGGCAGGCAAGCTACACAGCCTGGCTCACCGGCGAAACGTTGCTTGCCTGTCTATCTTCTACAGATTGTACTTCGGAGAGTGTGCGCAAGAGCTCCACGACCTGATCCCTTCATCCCCCTTTTACTACCGGTCAACCAGACGTACCGCAGGATACCATCCACACTTGGTCGATATACCGTCTTGTCTTACTAAGCGCTTTTCTTCAACATTCATTGTGCGCACAGCCAAGGTGTGGAACTCTCTGCCGGCTTCTGTGTTCCCTGCCACATAAGACCCGTCAGCCTTTAAAGCAAGAGTGAATAGGCATTTTCTGGGCTCGCTCGTTCGATTGTAAACCTCATCTTACACTTACCATCAGGTTTGATCGGGCTCAAGAGCGGGCTCAATAGTAAAAAAAAAAAACACAACAAAAATGTCTTTTGTCGCGACTGTGATTTGTACATTAACAATCTTTACGGGTATTCAGACGCCAGAAAACCTAATACCAGTCTTACCAAGTGGTATGGGGAGTGATATGAAGATTCGAATGACGTTATTGCGACGCACGCTATTTCGAAAAAAAAAAAATAATCGTGGTACGCCAGTTCGAAATCACATTAAGGGCCAATTTCTCCGAACGTCTCTAAAACGGCGATCAGTAAAACTGCGTTTACACTAATTGCGTTTACTATCAAGATTTTATCTCGTTTAACATCGATTGCATTTCACAGAGTAAAACGCCACGATCGTTGATCGCGTTTACGAAAACAGAGTTTACGGCATGTTAGAATGGCAACCTCGCGTTGCGTTTGGTCCTTGCTCTGAAACTTGTCAAAACTATTGCAATAGTTGTGTTAAAATACATGAAACAAAACGTATTCCTTCGGTTGTCAAGTCAATTGACAACTTGCTACAGTGAGTGAGGTTATAAAAACAGTGTTCGTTTAGCGTGGATCACAGAGTACATTGAATATGGTGTTCCTCTCTTTCGCGAATCCACCTTGGTCGTCGAAGTACAAATTCATCCTCATCTTCTTCAAAGGCCAATGAGTAAACTCTTCTCATTATATATCTCAAAATATTCGTAATTATGTGATTCAAAACAGGCAATATCACAACAGTATCACTTCTTCAAAACAATATAGCCGAAGCGAACGCGAACCTATCTTCAGTAAAAAAAAAAGGGCGCGCTACGTTATAAAATACCAGATGGTGGCGCACATAATCGCGTTTAGATCGTTAAACGGTCAAAATTGGGCGTTTAGTACAATAACTGCGTTTAGCACCAAACTAGTTTAAATATTGGTGGTGAAATGCCACACCAAACTATAAACTTAGATTAAAACTAAAACGCCGTTTATGTTCAGTTGATCGCGATTTATTTGATCGGTGAAATTGGCCCTAAGTCGAAAACCGCTATATCGAATAACGTTGTCGCGAACACGCTGATTCGAAAAACCGTTTGAATGGTACCCTAGTACAAAAGTCTTAATTGGTAGTCTTAATAAGTACTAATATTAATTATTTATACTTAGTAGTATAGACAACTAGCTCAATGTCAGTTTTATCATCGTAGCGTAGGTAGTTCTTGGTAATCACTGGCTCGCGAATTCGATCCCCAAACTAATTCAGATTGGAATATGCTATTCGCAACAGTGGATTTCAATGCCAAGGCTTTCGTACTAGCGTACCATTCAAACACTTTTTCGAATCAGCGTGTTCGCGACAACGTCATTTGTTATAGCGGTTTTCGACTTAATGTGTTTTCGAAATGGCGTATTACTCATATTTTTTTTCGAAATAGCGTGCGTCGCAATAACGTCACTCGAATCTTCATATCACTCCCGGTTTAGTGATACCCAGATACTGGACTGTAGGAATTAGATAGGCAGTCGCTTCATGTCAAACACTGTATCCAGTTAGTCAAGAAATCAAAGCCAACATAGATAGATAGATACGCTTTATTGTCTTGTCGCTGAGAGCGATATATTCCAGACAACATTTCGAAGGAATTTTCAAGATTTAATTAAAATGGGGAGGGCTATTAGTGTACAGTCACGGACTATAAATGATGAGCCACTTGCCACCATTCGTATTTTAGCCGTGTAATGCAAATCGGGTTTAATCGGTTATATTCGTACACAGAACCAGATTGACTACCTAAAGTCGACGAATTGCAGGTGTAGAAACCGTAACCTAGCGACAATTGTTTTAGCGTAGCCATAGTAACGTTGGTGTACGGAGAAATTATAGTTGGTATAATTTAGACATCGGAAAAACTCGAAACCACGATTTTATCCGAACGCGTAGCGTCCAAGATGACGTTCACGATAATTATGATTATGTATTAAACATATTAGATAACACCTAACTGCCGCCATCTTGCACGAAGTTTTATTTGCTATTTCTGCTAAAGAGTTTACGTTTTAGCTATTATAAATGTCATAAAATGTGCTAAGGAAAAAAAGACACTATATTATTTGAATAATTATTTTATTTTGTATAATAAGAATCAAAACTGTTGGACTGTCTTAATATCTTGTAAATGCTCCCTGGCTGTCTATTACAGCTTGCAGTCGTGATTGCATGGAGCTAACCAGACGAGTGCAAATATCAGTCCCTCGCATGTTCTCCCATACTTCTTGACAATGTTGAGCCAGATCTTCCTTTCTTCGTTCAATACGGTGATCCCATCGCTGCACCATTAAACCCCACAGATTTTCTATGGGATTCAGGTCCGGGGATTTAGCTGGCCTTGGGATCACCGTTATGTCTGGATGTGCTTCAAACCAGGTCCTGACAGTCCTTGCTCGATGTATGGCAGAATTATCGTGAACAAAATTAATATTTTCCATTTCGTGCTGTGGATACACAATCCTTACAGACGGAAGCATAAAATCTTCCAAAATCCTTATATAGTTCACGGCATTCGCACGAGGTGGTAGTTGAACAAGCTCGCCTACACCTTCGGAGCTCATCCAACCCCACATATTAACAGTTATCCTTCCTGATTCCCTATTTGGTATGACGTTATCTGCATCATACCTTGAACTGTTATATCGCCATAGGTGTAAGCGGCCATGATCGCTTGATTGGAATGACTTCTCATCACAAAAAATAGTTGATGACCAATCGAAATTTAAAAATCGGTGTGCGAAATTTACACGTGCGGTTTTATGAGCGTCTGTCATATCGACTTTGTAGGCAGGAATCCTATGATGCAAATTCATTGAGTGAAGATGCCTTCGGATGGTTCTGGGATTCACATCAAAACGTTCCGCGTAACGCTGCGTTGGTGTAAATCCATCAACTTCATATTCGCGGAGCATTTCAGTTCTCTGAGCTTCGCTTAATGCAGAAGGGCGATGGTTGTTTCGGCGACGATCATTTATATGTCCTTCTTCGGCGTATCGTCTTACCCACAAAGAAACGGTGTTTCGCTAAAAAAATAACAACTTTCAAGTTAATGGACTTAGATAATTACCTTTTTAAAAAAATTCAAAAACATATAGAATGAGTGAATAAGCTCACCGTTAAACGTAGTGATTTATATACTCTCTGGTCAAGTGCAGATCTCTCGAAATTGCACGAATGCTCAGACCCTGCTGATGCATTGTTATGATTCTATAGCGAATTTCTTCAGAAATTGCAGCTGGCATTTTCGCGTTAATAACTACGGCTACGATTCACCAAAATTCGAAATTTTCGTCTCCAAATCTTTTCTGACATCGACATTTCAACTGTCACTCTGTCTTCGGATAGGATTTCAGAAATAAAGAGTATTTAATGAGGACTATTTCAAAGGAGGTCAGTATCAAATAGATGGGATACACGTAAGCACCGTTGTTTGGATTTATCATTGACAACTTATAAAGTCATTTTTCAACCTCTATGGATAAGACTATTTCCGATTATTAGTGATTCGTCATTTTGTTTCCGAGCATTCGGTTTGAGTTCGTGTTTAATCGTGTAATCTCGTGAATGTATAAAACTGCAAAATTGGAAATCTTGAAAGTGGCTTATCAATTATAGTCCGTGACTGTACCTACTACAAATACACATCAAAACGTAGTTAGAAAAACAAAAGGCTGCGATGATGATGATTTTGTGGATTTTTGCACACGATCCCTGTTAATAAACAATATTCTTATTAATCTAACTAGAATGAGTGTGAGACATTTCCATTTCCTTTCTTAGGACAGAGAATCAGCATTGCCATTCAAAGTGGCAATGCGGCCAGTGTTCTGGGCACTCTTCCCATTGATAGCGATGTTGAGGAATTTTTCGATACCCTATCATTTCTTTTTATTCAATTTTTTTTTCTTCGCCTGTATATTATTTATTTGACTTAAACAATTAATAAATATATGTTATTTATTTCCAACTTGATTAACCATCACCATTCTAGTTAGAGTTTAATTTTTAAGGAATTGTTTGCGCGGCAAGTATTCTTATTATTATTTTATCTCATTTTTTTTAGTAGGTACAACTGCTTCTTGAACTATGTATTCACCTGGAAACCTCGCTCTAGAAGAAGCATAGGCAGACCAGGACGCTGGTCCGACCGTCAGAGCCTCTATCTGGCCGTCAGTGGACCGTTGTGGCCAAGAGAGACCTATAAAAGCGCCACATGGAGATATCTGGTTAGTCTTCGTATGCCCTGGGGTGGGCGAAGATGCGCTGAAGAAGAAGAAGAATAAAAAAAGTGTTTCGGTCGTAGGATGTTGATGTTTTCCTTCACCGGTGTAAAAGAAGTGGTGATGGTGAAAATTATACAGAGTAATGTGCCTGCCTGGCTTCGAACCAGTCTACCACTCGTAAGTCATGCCTATAACCACTGGGACACTCCATATCCTTTACAAAATAATGTCATATCTATGCCATTAACATAGTCTTACAAATATCTCCTACATGAGAACTTTGCTTATATAGACAAAGTTAACATAATATTAATCTCGCGAGTATAAGTAGCTATCTTAGCGGAGCTTGCGGGGTGACTGCGGGGTAGCTGCGGGGAAACTGCGGGCCGTCCGAGATCGTAATCAATTTAATTGGAAATTTCCTTTGATTAAACGCAAAGACGTTGTTAGAAGTTGACCTAATAAAACAGGTATGGTCTGCAAATGTGTGTTTGTTTTGCGGTTTTATGGGTGATTTTCAAAATTTTTGTACATTTTGTTGTGTGAAAACGTCCACTCCAATATCATCCAGAAAAACTGCATTGAAGTGATCAAACTAGTATTATTATCCTTGAGAAACATTTCCATTAACAGTTACGCAACAAAAAAACGTAACAAATCGTTACAAAAATGAAATTAACCATAAGTTGAATAACAATCTCAAACATTTGGAGGTTAGAAATAATACTATTGGAATTATCCAGCTTCTTTTTAGTAGTTGGTCAAAATTATTCTTTCAATTTACGCAAAATTTATAAGAGATAGACTTATCGTTGTTTTTATAGCTGATCAGCCAAAATGAAAGATTTATTGTTGAAAAAACACTGCACAGGCACAAACACACTTTTCTTGTTGGTGGCACCCGCTGAAAAAATGGTGGACAGACGTTCCGTTGTCATCTGATTGGACGATTTTAAATGGAGAATTTTGCCAGTTGAAAATCTCAAATATCTAATAATGTTGGTGTTACAAAAAAGAATAACATTAATGAATGAAAAGAAAGACACACATTGAAACAATGTTATTATTATTATGCATTGGGTTATTTATTTATATTTGACACATTGAAATCATAATTAGAGTCCTAAAGATATTGTGCAACTAGAACTGTAAATATGTGAGCAGTTTCTTCTTTATGCTTTTTTTTTGTAACGCTCTTTTGCTTGGAGACACTGGGTTGCTGTATGAAAACATTATGAGGTTGAAGAACTAAACATCATTTTTTTTATTAACTACTTATTATTATGATCTGAAATGTTGGTACCTATCTGGAAGAAATGTTTCTCCAGGATAATAATACTAGTTTGATCACTTCAATGCAGTTTTTCTGGATGATATTGGAGTGGACGTTTTCACACAACAAAATGTACAAAAAAAAATTTTGAAAATCACCCTTATATATTCACTAGCTTTCCTGACAGACTTCGTTCTGATAGATAGATATACACTCTTTATTGTCCATCATAACATAATTAAATAAGGACTTGACAACTACAAAGGGTGTCACAATGGGTGGCGTAAAAAGTTTTTGCCTGTCACAGTTCAATGAAAAAAAGTGTTTTTTTTTTATTAATAATAGGCTCGCGTTTGACCACCATCTCATCTGATGGTAAGTAATGATTTGGTCGAAGATGGGGCACGCTTACCTAGAAGTAACGTGCCTTTTTCTTTTGATTGACGTCAAATGTTTTACAGCTAGGGACATTGTTATAATTTACCTTGTAGTTTAGATGAGAAGAGAAAAGTGTGATTTTTACTGTTTTCCGTACGTAATTTTTCGTTTTTTCTATCGAAAAGAATCTTTTTTGTGACGCAAAAAACAAATTTGAAAAAAAATATTGCTTAATCTGTCGAGTCATTCTCAAGTTTTACGCTTAGCAACATATTTTTATTTACATAGATGTATAGAAAACTGTGTTCCTGGAAACGATAAGCAATTTTCTTGTCTCAGTACCAGTCTCTGGTTCGCTTCCGATTTCCCATGCGAATTCCTCTACATTTCAGCCACGTGTAATATTAATTACTTTCCGTACTATTGTTTATATTATATTTCTTTAAACGTAACAGACATAATATGCGTTGCTAGGGATGTCGTTGTCCGGGGTTGTGGGCATGTTCCAACGAGATACTGCGGCCCCGGAATGTAAGGACAGTGCACCCATATCGGAAGGAGTCATTAGATGATTTTCTCACCGAAAAACAGGGATGTCGTTCTTGCCCGTCTTCCTTATAAGGTATTTGATACAAATAAGGCCTACCTAATTTTAGTTGCTTTTATTTCAATAAATATTAAAGCATTAAAATAAAAACTTAGATGTTTACTAGCATTGATTCTTTAATTTTAGATATCTATTAAAAAACGTGACAGTTTCTAACTAAATATAAGCAAACTAATCGAATTCCGGAAACATACACTTTGGCCATAATAAATATAGTACACATATTAAGGCCTGTATGATTCAAAATGAAAAATAGCTGGAAACTAAAGTTTCATGACACAAGACATGGTTCCATAACGTTCATTAGCTCAATTTGTTCATTTTATATCAGGTTTTGAAGCAAAATAAAATAAAATGCCTTTTAAATCTCTGCCACAATTTAGATTCTTTTTATTAAGAAATACACATTAACGATCAACAAAATTAAACATTCATTATAACAAACTAAAGAATACTATCATAAATTCTTCAAAACAACAATCAAAAACAGAAAAGTTTTAATTTTTGGATAGGCCTTCTTAAAACACAGTGCTTGAAAAGGACCCCAAACCAAAATTAACTTTATAATCATTTTAGGCAGTTAGATTAGTCTTTAATTCTTAATAACTAATTGAGATCTTAATTTTTCATCTTTATGACAAGCATGGCAATACCAGCTTTCTTCTTTTCCTACTTTCTTGCTTTTTTTAGTACTACCGTTGCAATTAGTGGTTTTTCTTATAGGTTTTGTATATTTTTTCGAAACCAATTTCTTTGTCTTTTCGGAAGAAATTGTAAGACTTCTTGGCCCCAATACGATTCGAAAGGCTTAAAACACGACTTATCCATAGGTTGGAGTTCGTGCGTCGTGTTAGACGGCAAGCAGTAGAGCACTATATCGTGTTTTTCAGCTTCTTCCACAATGCGGAAATCCCGATGGCTCTTTGTGCCATCAAAAATGAGTAGACACTTACCAAACGGCTTGAATTTAGCTAAGTGCTGTATGTAAGGCCTACGGTAACTAATTTAGCCAACTATGCTGAAATAAGGCCTAGGCCTTATTCGATATAGTACCCAAACTTACTTTGAAAAAGTATAATTAATTAATCAACAGCTAATAGTACAGATTAAGATTATGAACAGTTAACTTAAAAACATTAAGAAACAATTGCCAAGGGAAGCTTAAAATAAAAAGAGTAATTTTAGGCAAAAAGTTACCTCGAAAGCGCAGGATTTTTATAAGGCAGCACAAAAACGTCCACTTCGTTCGACAGATGCGTGCTGCTAGCGCAGGGAGTGCGGGACGCGACGCTCGCGTACTCAGTAGGGTTGTAATTGGTGTATGTACGAGTACACGTAGTATTTTGGTAGCTAGATTTATTTATCTTTGTTTTTTAATGTGTAGGCCTAATTTGAGCGTAGGCTTTATTTGTATCAAGTACCTTATTACTAACTTTAGAAAAAGTGCATAAACGTGCATGCAAATTATGCATGTTATATCGATTACATTTTTACAGTTATTCAGCAAACTTATTGAAAATCAATGGATGAGTTTCGATGAGAGAAAACCTCATCTTTTATTAACAAAAATCAACCGTTTTATAGATTTTTCAATTACGTAAAATAACTACGTTTCTGGACCTGCCACGAATTCTTTTTAACTACACATTTACAGTATGTTAACTAACAGAGGGCGTTCCCGTTAACCCGCACATCAAATGGATCGCCGCACACGCGGCCCGTCATTCATAAATAAATTACGACGTTGCCGTCCTTCAAGTACGCGTGTACAGAGTGTTTCTTTTAAAGCCTGCAATACACGTTGGCCGAGCGTAGGCCAACGCGAGCGTTGGCAAATAGGTACAAGGCAAGAAATAATGTCCACACTTTCGACAAGTTCGTCGAACGCCAATGCAGACGACCAATGTAGAAGAGGGTCTGTAGAGCTGCCCACACGTTGGCCGAGCGCAGGCGAGCGCCTTTGATTTGTGACTAAAAACCGACACCGATCCGAAGTGAGGCAAGTGATCACGAGCAACGGCGAGCGAAGACAAGTTGCACCAAATGAGCTCTATACACGTTGGCGCTGGTCTACACTCGGCCAACTAGGCAAGTGACACCGAGCGATAGCAAGACAAGGCAAATATACCGTCTACATGTTGGTATTGGCCTTCACTCGACAACGCTCGGCCACCATGTATTGCGGGCTTTACGTATCAATTTAACATTTTTAGTGAATATTTTAATATAAAAAAATATAAAAACATTTTGATTTCGAATGGTAATTTTTTTATGTTTTGCATGTATGAATGCTATACTATTGCGGGCTAACGAAAACGCCCTCTATTAGTTAACATACTGTATATTTACTTTTACCCTCGTCGTGCAACAAATGCTGCTGGGTTTTTCTATAAGAGAAATTTTTAGTATTAGCTCGGAGTTTGGTAGTTGGTGGTGTGACATCCCCGTGCTTCAGAAACCACGTTAAGCTGTTGGTCCCGGCTGTCAATTGGACATCTTTAGCAGTCATTACGGGTAGTCAGAAGCGAGAAAAATGGACACTGGTTTGGCCAAAGGGTATCGCCCATTTAGTAACTATCCACATGTACAGAACTGGAAGGTCGTGCCTTGATATTTTAGTAAAGAAAATTAGACAACTTTTAATTTAAACTTTAAAAGAATAGAACAGTACTGGGATTATCTCCAACCCCCCACAACCTGTAGTTCCACCGACTGAATTTTGAGCTGGCTGGCAATAACCGTTTTTTTGTATATTTTCCTTTACCTTGTTTGAATAAACTTTTGTTGTTTGAAACAGTTTGTTGTTTCAATACCAACCCACCTTGCATCTGGGCTTTTGTTCCATCAACATTAGAGGGACAAAATCTCAAATGTAACAGTACCCAGTTACTGGGTTGTGGAGGTTAGATAGACAGTTCCATATAAAACCCTAATGCTGCATCCGGTCAGACTGGTAGCCGACCCTAACATACTTAAGAAAAATCTAAGCAAATAAAAGACATATACAGGGTTAATTGTAAAACACCAAAAACCTCTCAGGACTATGTTACTAACATCATAATCAACAACTTTTGTTCTATGACTTTTAAAAATTCGTCATATTTTAGTTCACCAGATTTTCATATAAAAATAAAAATATTTAAATTGAACGCCCTAAACGCATGTAGCGTCTATGCAAAGCAAAAGAAAGCGATAGTATAAATTGCTTTCTTTTGATTCGCATAGAGTTCGTAACATTTAGGGCGTTCAATTTAAATATATTTATTTTTGTATGAAAATCTGGTGACCTAAAGATGACGAATTCTTAAAAGTCATAGAACAAAAGTTGTTGATTATGATGTTAGTAACATAGTCCTGAGAGGTTTTCAGTGTTTTACATTTAACTCCGTATATGTACTTAACTACATAACGCACCCAAATAATCTCCAAAAACCATCAATTCAAACTCGAAATGATTTTACCAACGCTACCAAATCCGTATATCTTAAAATTTCCACCCAGTGAATCTTGTGGCGGCCCAAGATTATGGCAATAAAATTTATGTATCGCCCGCGCGGAGCAACTTGCTTGCTTTGCGAACCGTACCCGGGCTTTGTTCGTCTTGTAATGAATTCTTGGGTTCTAGGTTATGTTAAAAATGTTGTATTGGGTAGTAGTTAGTTCGGATATTGATGGGAACGGTTAAGTTTGGTATTGAGTTTCGGGGAGTAGCAGAATTCTGAATAGTGTGCCCTAAATTCTGCTTTGAAACATCCTGAGATGTTTTTTTTTTAATTAGACTAAATTAAAAAAAAAATCATATCTCTTGATATGATTTTTTATATTATATTATTTTATATTATATCTAAAAATTCTGCTTCGAAAAATCTTTTTTTCGAAGCAGAATTTTTAGATATAAATATTTTTTCAGCTAGATATTATGGCACTTTAAAATAGCATTTCATTTATGCTAGTGCTGAATGTAATCCCTAATTGCTTTGAATAATGGGCCCTAAATCAAATAGGAAATTCTGTCTAGAATACTCTCTCCTGTAGGTTTTTAATAGGAAAGCACTGCAATATAGATACCACTAGAAATAAAAACACCACTTTTCAATATTTTTATTTATGTAGTTAAAAATAATATTAAAAAAGACTAGAAGTTACCCAATTGTCGTAATTGTACCATAATTTGATTGAAGTAAGATTTAACTTTTGATTTAGGTACGGTCGGCCAAGAAAGTGGTGTACCAGTTTTGATTTAGTTTCCCGGTCATCGAAAATTACAACAAGGTTCGTTATAAAAAGATATTACTGAAAGAGACAACATTATCATGACGTAAACCTATGTATTTAGTATTCATACGTCATATGTCACATATAAGTACATGACATTTTAACCTTTAGTATAAATGAAAAGGACATTAGTTTCTACAAAGCAATTGAAATGTTTCCAAACAAAAGTAATAAAAACTGTTTAGACAACCGAATTCCATTTGAAAAAGAAAACTGGCAATTGACATTTTGTCAAATATATGCAAAAAATCGATATATTTTCCGTGTTATTTTTCAATCAACTGCATATAAAATCATCTCAATGCCTGCCAACTTGACCATTGCCGAAAGAGCACAAATAATTGCCCAATTTAATGAGGGAAGCAGTATCAGTGCGATATCCCGGAATTTGAATATATCGAGGCGTTCTGTCCGCTTTTGGATTCGTCGTGAAGGAGAGGAGGGAAGTTTGTTGGATCACAGAAGAAGTGGTCGCCGGCCTGCACTCTCCAATAACGATAGAGAATTCATGAGACGGGAATATGAAATCAATGGTTTTAAGCCCACAAAACATTTTGCGGAGATGTTCGATGTGAGTGCCCAAACAATAAGGAATCATCTACATTACATGGGGTTGCACCACAGGCATTACGCCAAGAAAATATATTTGACGGATGCTCACAGACTTGCTCGTCTGAACTTCGCCAGAGAGCACTTAGAGTTTGATTGGTCTAATACAGTGTTTTGTGATGAAAAAACGTTTAAATCCAGTCAGCATGGACGTCTTCACCTTTGGCGATATAATTCAACACGGTATAAAGATGATCATGTAATCCCAAATAGAGAATCAGGTCGAATTTCCGTAAATATTTGGGGCTGGATGAGTACGGATGGTGTAGGAGAATTGTGTTCTCTACCTCCTCGAGCGACGGCTGTAAATTATATCGACGTGCTTCAGAATGCAATGCTACCGACAGTCCGTAATGTTTACCCGTAGAACGAAGTGCCACAATTTGATTTTGTTCAAGATAATTGTTCAATTCATAATGCGAGGATCGTAAGAGCCTGGTTTCGTTCACACACTGACGTAAGGGTAATTCAGTGGCCCTCAAGATCGCCGGACCTCAACCCGATAGAAAATCTTTGGGGCCTTATGGTCCAACGATGGTCGCATCAAAATGAAAGAACCAAACAAGCTCTTATTAGTCACTGTAATTATATCTGGGAGGAAATGCGGGGAACCGATATTTGCTCACGGCTTGTTGGTTCAATGAGGTCTCGTCTTTTAGAGGTTATAGAGGCCAACGGCGGTTACACCCGTTTCTAATTTTTTAAAATTTTCAATATCTTCTAAATATTACTATATATGCTATGTTTTTGTTTGTTATAAGTATTTTAAAATTGATTGTAGAAATTTAATAAAAGGATAAATCTATTTTTAGCTTGTTTTTTATTGATATTGTAATTACAAGTTTACAGAAATTGTAGGTTTGTGGACTCGCCTTGTGCCTTTACAATTTTATGTAACTTGTTGATTACAATTCTGAATTTGTAGATACAATTTTGTCATCAAAATCTACAGCCCCCCGCCGTTGATTTTACGACGTCATTGGTTCCATCAAGTTCAAACTAAGAACAGCTGTCACGTTACAAACAGTAATAGTCGTTATCAATAATCAGATAAAGACAGCAATAGAAGTTGTCAGATCGATCTGCAAGCGAAACTAATCTTTATCACCTATGAATCTGCAAGCGATATTCAACCTTAGGGTGGTACACCACTTTCTTGGCCGACTGTACCTACAGGGACCCAGTAGAATATCAGCGCTAGGTATTTCCAACCTGGCACATGCTGAGCTGGGCACCCATTTGGTGCAACCTCGAGACACACAGCGCACTCGTCTCGTTTAAATGTCTTTTTTTTTTGTTTAGTGTATAAAATTTCACTTAATTTTATTATGTTTGTTCCTACTAACTGTACGTTTTTTTTTTGTTTTTTTTTTACGTGTTTTATGTAAATTGTATTTTGTGTCTCCTATTGTTGTACCAAATAAATGTTTTATCTATCTACCAGCAAAAATACAGCAATATTTACAGTTAATTTTTGTTTAGATCTATCTTTGTTATTGCGACTACATCATTGTCAACGACAATACAGGTCCACAAGATACAGGCATAGCCTAGTTTGAAGAAAATCTAATACTGATTTCAATAAATTCTATTCTATTTTTCAATAACATGATAACACTGCCTGTAACACAGTTGTTCGCTCCCGTGGATTCTATCACGGTAAAAACATAACTCTCCTTTTTTGCCATCGCTGAAAAAGTAGCCTATAACCTTCCTCAAGCTTCAACCTACTTCCATACCAAATTGCATCCAAATCCACCCAGTACTTTCGAAGATTAGCGCGTTCAAGCAAACAAACAAACAAACAAACTTTTCCGCTTTATAATATTATATATAGTATAATATTATATATTCAATTAATCTGTTTGTATTCTAATTAGTAATCAATTGTTATGTATTTAATCAATTGTAGCGTCAATAACCTAATGGCCAAGGTGTCGGACTTATGATCGAGAAGTCGCGAGTTCGAACCCCACCCTATTGCCGTGAACCCACTCCAGACACAAGCATATTTAGCTTAGATGGAGGGGTTAACAAGATTGCTAGTAATGTGAATTCTACCCACAATGCTAGTTCAATTATTTTAAAAAAATGTGTACTTTTTGCCAAATTTCTTTATTATTATACATTTAATTTCCAATAGCTGAACAATCCTACCTGAATTCCAGAGATACAGGTGTATAACCTAGTTCAGGTAGAATATAATTATTATCTACCTTTAGTTCTAAGGCCCTAACATAAATATTTTGTGTATCAATTATTAAAATTTCAATTTCAATCTCAAGAAAACTCAAAGCTCTCTACATGTGAACCACAATTTTACACCTAATAAATGTACGTCAAAGTGGAGTACCCAATATACTTAATTACCGTCGTTTGTAGAGCACATAGAGACAAGACGATAGAGTATATAATAAATATGTAGAGAAGCGCGAGCAGCGAGCACGCCACGAGGCGACGTAAAATTTGTGGGGGCGCTGTGTCGTGCGCTCTGTGTAGAGGTGCTAGTGTACTTTTTGAATTTAAATGTTGCCGTTCAAGTTGCAGCTAATGACCGCACGTGCATGGGTTAATCACGTTAAAAGTACTATATCACGATAAAAGTACTATACATATTTTTGAAAGTGTCAATAGCCTAATCATTAAGGTATGTCGGACATGTTATCGAGAGATCGTGGGTTCAGAATCCACTCCAGAGTACTCCAGATACAAGCATATTTAGCATAATTGGAGGGGTTAACAAGGTTGCTAGTAATGAGAATTCTAACAACATTGCAAGTACTTAAAAAAAATGAGGAAGTACGATTGTGCAACGGTCTGCCGGAGGATTTGAGGCGAATTGATCGTGTCAATATTTACAATAAGCTTAAGAAGTACGTTCGCACAATGTAACATAACGCCTCCAACATCCCAGGGGTGAATTCTACTTGTTGTTATGTAATTATATGCTATATTTTGTATCTCATTGTAAAGTGAACAATAATGTTCTTATGAGAAATAAATGTCTTTAAACCTAATGTTTAAAAGTTGTTTGTATTTTTTTTGTAGAGGAAGACAATTGGGCACGCGGTCAGTCAACAATGGATCTATGCGTTGGACAGACTTTATAGAAGCGGCAAAAGAAAAAAACTTAGTCTAAAGCTCCCGAGAGGCTGAAGACAGCAAGAAGTGGAGACGTATTGCGAAGGCTACTTTATCACGAGAAAAGGTATCATCGACAAAACGACTGTTCTACAAATGTATTCTTTGCAGATAGAAAATACTGACTTACCTAATTCGCAAACTGTAACGTTTTATGTATAAGTGTTTTGTGTAAATAAACGTCTTTGTTCTTTTTTTAAGCTTATTTATTATAAAATTTTGACTTTTTCTACGAATTGTTTATTTAAATATCGTAACACCAGAGAAAAATAAGGATATAACCAATGTAAATTATAATACAAAAAAGAAAGTCACTCCTATACCCTGTGTGTAGTTATTTATGTAGCTTGATTGCTATATGCTTGCACTGTTCTTTAGAGCTAAGATGTTGGTGCATGATGCAATGTATTATAACAGTAGAAAGGAAGTAGTTAAATAACTTAAATCTCTCGTTTTCTATCAAACAAGTTGAAAATTATCTATAAAGCTATTCTTATTTATTTGTATAATACTATAGATTTTTTTTACTACATAAAGTTGTACACTTGTTGCAAGATTTGAGAGAAACACGTCACCTTATAGTTCCATTCCTTACAGTTAACTTCTTGGCTTAAAGGTACAATATCTCTTGTAATGTTTTTATTACAATTTTATGCAACACAAATGTACAAGGGTGGACTTAATGACTTAGGTATTCTCTACCATAAGTGGTGAAGAGATAATATGGCAGGTGCATAAAAAATAACTAAGTACATAATACATTTAAAGTAAAATGTTTATTACATGTATACAATGTGTAACGGAAACCTCATATCTATCCAAAAGGGCTGAAGACAACATCTGGTATGGAGTCTCTATGCAAAGTTTCAGCTCAAAATAACTGACTCAAAGAATCGATACCAAATTATCGGTTTCATATATTTCTTGCATACCAATCATAACAAACGTGTCACAGCATTACGAGGGTCAATGACTTTCCACGTCACTTGCCAATAACACGATAAATCTCTTCGTTCTTCTTAATTTGAAAAATTCGGTCTCTGGTATCAGTGTATTGGTATTTGTAATAAGTTCTACACACGTAGACTTAGGATTACAAAACCCTTGCCATATTGTTTGTTATCATCCAAAGAAGCCATGCACTTGGTATGTATATACCCTTTAAAATACACGTTGTATAACTAAAATAAAATCACATACATATTTATTAAAATACATACTACATACCAATATATAATATATTAATAAAAAGAAGATTAAAAGAAAGAAGTAATATATTCGGGACATATTTTACTATCTCGGGAATAACTTCTCTTCATATAATTTTAGACTTGTAAGCTCGATCTGGCTAGCAAAAGCTAGTGCATTACAAATAAAGCAAAGTTACCCAGGTACCTAACTACCTCATCTACTTACCCAGGACGCACGCTTCAAAATTCACGACTACCCCCCATTACATCAACACCGCTCACGTCTTGGCACAGCATATAAGTCGATCGCGGGGTGGTTTTTACATTCACCCCACAAGAGTACTCAACCCCTCGCGAATCTCCCCATTCCCCCCTACACATCCACGTGAATTTCGCCCGTATTATGTTTGGTATAAGTCGGGTTTTCGTGTGTATGTTTTAGACTAAGTTTCCCTGGTATACACCGTATCGTCTTAATATTAATATCATCTTGGGAGTCTCCACATATGATGAAGTTTTATGTTGTATAGCGTGAGATTATGTAGGTTTAGTGTCTATGTGTGGATATATGGCATTCATGACAGAATTACTGTCTTATCTTGTGAATTATTCATTTAAATTGGTAATGTTAGGTAGATGGGTATTCTTCTCACGTTTTGGTGTGAAATGTATGATAATATTTGAAGCATTGGAGTATTTATTTGCTATTTAGCAAAGTGGTGACCATTTTTAGGGGTATGCTACTAGCGTTGTTTTATTATTAGGATAGGTGGCATACTAGAGTAGCCTTTCAACATTAATTTCGATGTTTCTTCTCAGGGTTACATTTCATTATTTCATGACTATAAATATAACAAATAAAATTTAACATTTAACAAATGATAAATATTGAATAATTTGTACATCACGGTTTCAGATCTGATTTTTTTAGTACCTAGTTTAGTTTTAGTTTTCCATGGTCTATTTTTTAATGGCCTTACAAAGTTACAAGAAAGGGAATCAAACATCGAAACCCGCTAAATGCGAATCGGTTTCTAATTTTACGTTTGAGCTCTCACATACACAAATGATTGCACTGTCTGGAGATCTATAGGGTATTGAGTGAACATACCACTCAAATCCCTATGGTTTCCTCAAAAGATCATCATTATCTGCTCAGCCTTTTCAAAACTATGTTAGGGACAGATTTTAGTGTAGCCGGTTGCAACCTGAGTATTAGTAATTTACAAGAAGCGAGTGCCTATCTGACCCTACACGACTAGGGTTGCCAGATCAAAAAATCGAAAATCCGGCGAAAATTCCGGATATTTGATGAAAATTCCTGACCTTCCTTAATTTTAAATAAAAACATTATATGTTTTTTATGTTTCACTCTTTCATTCAATTGTAGAAATTCTGGACGGTTTAGGATTCCCTCCGCATTCCCGACAAAGACCTATATTACCGGACATGTCCGGAAAATTCCGGTCGTATGGCAACCCTATCCATGACACAGTAGTTGGATAACACGATACCCGTTGGCAAGATCATAATTTTTGTATATTTTAGTACGTACATTTGTTTTTACACAATATAGTTATAATTTTTTGTAAGTTCTACAACGTGTAATTTAAAGGGTATATACATACCAAGTGCATGGCTTCTTTGGATGATAACAAACGATATGGCAAAGGTTTTGTAATCCTAAGTCTACGTGTGTAGAACTTATTACAAATTCCAATACACTGATACCAGAGACAAAATAAATCAAATAAAGAAGAACGAAAAGAATTATCGTGTTATTGGCAAGTGACGTGGTAAGTTATTGACCCTCGTAGTGCTGTGACACGTTTGTTATGATTGGTATTCAAGAAATATAATTATGAAACCAATAATTTGGTATCAATTCTTTGAGTTAGTTATTTTGTGCTGAAACTGTGCATAGAGACTCCATACCAGATGTTGTCTTCAGCCCTTTTGGATAGATATGGGGTTTCTGTTACACGTTGCACAGCATTGATGACGTTAATTTCATTATAAAATGTAAGATCTCTATTAAGTTGTTTAATTTACTAAATTCGACATACATAATCCTTATACAGGTTATTCTATAACCTAGCTGGGAGTGCAGCACCTCACCACCATTTTAGTTGTTGTAGTACTTACTTAAATATGTATGTGGTCTAAGTATAAAGAAATGATTTCATTATGGTATTATTTGTACTTCAGAGTATGACATAAAATTGGATAGTACGACACTGCCCTGCAAAACATTTGTCGGATTACCGGAGATCCACTGTATTTAAAAATATAAAATGTGACCAAGGCTACCAAGCATACTAAACGATGTTCATTTGAGCATTCAATTGAAATTAATCTTACCGTGATTACATAGTGGACATCCCACCCATACGCACAAAACGTTTTGGGAATACTTTCATTGTGCGTACGGCTAAGGAGTGAGATTCCCCGCCGGAGCCTGTGTTTCCTGATCGCTATAACCTGGGAGTCTTTAAGTCAAGAGTGAATAGGTTACTTCTAGGCAAGCGTGCTCCATCTTCGACCACATCATCGCTTACCATCAGGTGAGATGGATAATTATCTAATTGAGGAACAATGAAATCTATTTCATGGTGTGTAAGGTTTAAATTCCATTACAAGCCACAATTTCTTATAGCCCTTTTTATTTTAAAAATCTCCTCAAAATACACAATGCTTTGGATGATATAAGATTAAATAACGGATTAAAAACCATACCAATCCCACATAACACATTTAAAGAATAATGGTAGCGTCCCAATAGCACACACACGTTACATAAGTCGTTGTTTCTTTTGTTTTTACATAACGTGTAACAGAATAAACGCAATTCCTGAAAGTAGTTGGTTCAGAATCGGCTTCTGAATCCATTTCCGTCATAAAAAATAGGTGTTAAATTTTGACGGAAAAATCTTTAATTTTACTTTAAATGGAAACACAGTATCATGACAAATTAATAAAAATCCTTAATTCAAGGAAATGCGCTCATGTGCGTGTCGGCCGCTAACATTGCATGTGTATGCGTCTGTGTAAGGATATTGTATGACACACATACGTTTTGCGTTTAGTAAGGATAACTATTTTATAAAAAATATTTAGGTTTGGTTTCAATTTATTTAGTTACGGATGTTGTTTTAGACTTATAATTTAATATTCTAATTGGGGTGTCTGAGGTATTGCGCTTAATCTGTTACACCTTGTAGATGGATAGAATACTCTTTACATTCACACACTTGAGTCACAATATTGCTTTTTATTTATTTTATATGTAATTTTAATAGTTATTCGTTTTAGTTACTCTAGTTGGTTGACCTTTTATAATTAAATAAATAAACTAATCTTAGATATTTAGTAGTGTTTTTTCAGCTGCAGAACTGTACCTATTCAAATCTATACTTTATTACATTGGTTACTCAATCACACCTTAATAGCTGAATGGATTAGAAACAAACTTCACATAGATATAGATTACAGTCTGAAATAGTACCTACATAAGGTACTTTACTTTAAAGGACCACCCATTATGATTGTATCACCTGTTTAGTTGGTAAGTCTTTGTTTGTTGCTGTTAAGGTTTACAATAAAGAGTATTATCTATTTATATTTCTGTCCCAGATAATTTTATTAAATTTCCACATGAAAGAAGGCGTGGTCAACATCTAGGCAGATATAAACTCGTCATTTTACGAAAGAATATTATGTAAAAAAGAAAAAGAGAGAAACCAAAACAGAGCAGTTTTCCGTCTCACCGGATGGAAAGTTGTGGTGATGTGGTCGAAGATGAGGCACGCTTACCTAGAAGTAACCTATTCACTCTTGACTTGACTTAAAGACCACCAGGTTATAGCTATCAGGAAACATAGACTCCGATATTCCACTCTTTAGCCGTACGCACAATGAAAGTATTCCCAAAACGTTATCCGGTTCCGTTAATTATCCGGTGAAACCCATTTTTAGTAATATATTCACAACGTATGTTTTTTTGGTAAGCGGGATCCGGAAGAGGGCTCTGTTGCAAAGGGTAGGAAATATAGCTATTATGAGGCGTGAAGGTATTATAAGATTTAGTGAGTAGTATTTTCACTAGCTTGTATTTGAGATCCTTATATCAGCAGTTAACTGCTTCTTAGGTCGAGTGGTCGCAAGCCTACCTACTGAGCACGAGATTTCGGGTTCAATTCCCGGGTTGGACAATAACATGAGCATGGGCGTTTTACATGAACAGCCTGCAGGCTAGGTACACTCAAAAATCGTATAGTGCCCTCTGTGAGCGTTTAGGGTTCTGTTAAGATTGCTCCGTTACTGCAGCGCGTCAGGAATGTACCCGAACGCATAAGTGGATTTTTTCTTTGCCACAATGCGTAAACGCTGTGTATCCCTGGTGTGTAGGGTGTGGAGCAGCAACAACAGGATCCTGTCCCTAATCGCAGGCAGGCTGGACTGTTCGTACATGAATCGATGCTGTGCCACTTCCTATGGAATTGTGCGCCGGGCTTGGTGGAATTGTTTGTATATTTCCACTAATAGCGTGCCAAAATTGTATCACTTAGGCAGTTCATTATTTAGTCCTGATGATCGTCTTGATTGTCGTCTCGCTAAGCCAAAGGACTTGTTTTCGATTATTATTATAAGCATTATAGCAGACACACTTAAATTTTCTTCACATACTATCAATACGCCTGCGACTTCACTTGCATGGATTTTGAAATAATTTATACTCTGTAGCACTCCCCAATAATGCAGCTTACTACCAAAGAAATAATTTTTAGAATTGGATTATAAGTTCCGAAGCTTACTTCCTACACAAACTTACCAACAATTTTTACCTCTTTATAATTTAGTATAGACAAAGGTATATAAGATACATTAAAATCACTAAGCACTAGTTAATATAAATCTGCACAGTATACTTTTTTAACTAATATAAACCTTACATAACTTGTTATCAAACCAATACATTATTAATTTCTCCTTTCATCACGATGAAATTAATTAGCATTGATATTGAAAGCCGCGTGTTCTACGAACGTTATATTACGTAACAATATTAACTTATGAGTGGCATAGAAACGATTGCATTATTCAAGTCAGACTTTGATCTATATACACAATTATGTATTGACATCGCTTTACTAATATTATGAAGCGAAAACGTTTGTTTGTTTGTTTAAAAGCGCTAAACTTCAGAACTACCGGGTGGATTAGGATGAAATTTGGTATGGAAATAGCTTGAAGCTTGAGGAAGGTATGGGCTTAGGTTACTAAGGTTATTCGAAGGTTGCTCGACTGTAAAAGAAAGAGCGATATGTTTTTATCGTCATCAAGTCCCCGGGAGCGAAGCCGCGTGCGACTGTTATTATGTTATACCTTGGTAAGTGATGATATACCTATTATGATGCAGTCCCTTTCACGATGCAGTCATGCTAGCGAAGGAAGAGGCTGAATGCTTGAGGGAGAGACAAACATTTTCCCCATGCACCAGCCGCCGCAGGAGACGCCCTGGGCGTTGGGAATCGCAAGCTGATCTCCAGCCATCGTAGACGCGGCCCTTAGGGTGGCGAGCAGGGGTAACTCACCGTCTGGTAAGAACCAGGCCCAGGTCAGAGGCGCGTCGTGTTCCACGCGCGCCTCAATGAGTCGTCAGTACCAGTGACAGGGCCCCATAGGGCCATTGTCTGCCGGGTTTGCGGGAATGATCTAACGAGATACCGCGGCCCCGGAACGCGAGAGCAGCTGAAGGAACAGGGTGGGTTTTTAGTCAGTAGAAGGACCTAAAATTCGATGATATGTGACATCTACCAACACTGTACCCGCGTGATGGAATACGGTCCAATCTGTCTCATAGCGAGGAGGTTCGTCCCAGTGGTGGGAACGTTAGATTATTAAGTTACCGGGTCATTCCAACAATTTCTTTGGTAAGTCGTTCGCAACTCAAGCAGTACGACTGCGGAATACTCTTCCCGTGTCAGTAAGACAAGCACAAACCCTTCCTTCTTTCAAAAACATGGTAAAAGATCTCTATGTTTCTCTTTAATTTGTTACAATTTTTTTTATATATTCCAGCTTTTTTTATGTATATATATGTGTGTATTGTGTATGTAGGTTATTACTTATGTATGGGTCCCCTATGTTGTTTCGAACGCCGCTGTTGCGACACACGCTGTTGCGAATTATTTTTCCACTGCCTCACAGGTTCGAAAGCTCATGGACTCGAATGAAGTAGTCCCGAAAGACGCTGTTTCGAAATATTGTATATAAGTGAATAGTACAGCATGGACTACCCGCGAATTTATTTTGTCCTGCTGTGTTTATTTAATCATTAATTTTGTCATTTAATTATTTTATGGTTTACAATAAGAGTATATATATATATATATAATATACTTAGATAGATAGATCTATCTAAGTATATTATGGTATAAGGTGTATATGAATCTAATTTAAATAATATTTAATTTAATAATATCCGAGTTTTCTGACAAAAGAATGTTTATATATCCATAACTACACTAATATTATAAATGCGGAACCCTGTCTCTTTGTAAAGCTTTTACGTCTAAACAGCTGAACCGATTGTGACGAAAATTATTATGGAGATAGTTAAGTGTGGAAGTCCCAGTCAAACGTAGTATTTTTTTATTTCAAAAATCAACCCGTAAAAGCCTTAAAATAGGGAACGAAAGTTTGTATGTAAAAATGCTGGAAACGAAGCAGATATTGTGCAATATCTGCTTAGCCTTATTCCAACTATATTGGCGTGGGCTTCGAGTCTAACCAGATTCAGCTGAGTATAAACGTCAATAGCCTAATGGATAAGGTGTCGGACTTGTGATCGAGAGGTCGCAAGTTCTAATCCCATCCATTACCTACACTATTGCCGTGAACCCACTCCAGACACAAGCATATTTCGCTTAGTTGGAGGGGTTAACAAGATTGCTAGTAATGTGAGTTCTACCCACATTGCTAGTAAACTTTAAAAAAATAAAAAAGGTGTTTAAAGCCATGGTAAATATTTTGTTTAGCAACATGATTACAAAAACATGTTGCCGAGTTGCTGGCAACACTTGAGTTGCGAAGTTGATCACGTCATGTTTCAGAGTTGACGCCCGGCGAGCGAAAACATCAGTTTATCAACAAATGTTAACGTGTGTGGACGTGTTTGCAACTGTTTATAAACATGGCATAAAGTTACTAAATGATCCATCTGTCATTCTGAGGTCTCTCATCAAATTTTCTCTTTGCAGGAGATGGTTTCACACCAACCATCTTTTTATCTTTTTTTATTAGAAATCTTATACATCAGATACAGAGAACACAACAACACTACTTCCTCGGGCAACATTTTAACGTAGACTAGCGTGTGTGGACAACCCATATTGATTTAAACAAAGTTTCCAGCAGCATTAGCGGCCTTTACTCGCTCTATCGCGCGTGAAACAGCAATCGTGCGCGAAAGAGCGCGCGTATAAAGGATGTGGAAGGGAAAGGGAAAGACCACGCGCCGCGCTCATCAGTCCCGCGAGCAATCGTGTTTCCTTAGGCCGTGCGCGCACTGCGTTGAGTTTTGGAAACGCAAAATCTGTGAAGTATGGAGTGTCATAGAAGTGCGCGCACTGCGGTGGAATAAACGCGTGCGGTAGAGTCACCGGTGGCCCCGGTCATTCTACCGGTGCGGTAGAACTACCGCAATTGCGGCCACCGCAAGGCAGTGCGCGCACGGCCTATGATGACGGACATAGGTAATCGCGCGCGAGTGAGCGTGCAGGCTTTCTCGCACGCAATCCTGTACGTTCTAAAGAACGCGCGATAGAGCGAGCGTGTAAAGGCCGCTATTGTCGCCGTTCAACAACGTTGATCAACTGTTGCTAAACAAATGTTTACCATGAATACGAGGCTTTACATGGAGCGACTGCCTATCTGACCTCCAGAACCCAGTAACTGGGTAACACGATACCCCTTGGCAAGACCAGTATCAGATTTTCTGGTTTCTGATTACCTTAACTTTCGTAATGACTGTCAAAGATGTACAAATACCAGCCGGGATCAACGGTTTAACATGCTTTAAGAGGCATGGAGTAATATCGATGTGATGGTTACTCATACACGGACTGACCCCGGCAAGTGTTGCTTAACTTTGAAGATCGGCCCGTGTGGCTGTTATTATCCAGCCAGGAGCTCCTTAGTATTTTGCAACACCTAGTAAACAAATTATAATCATCATGCATTGTTTTGTATATTTTTTGTGCTGTGTGTTTTTTGGAGGTATTTAAGTATGTATTTAAAAGTTTATGTAATGTGCGTTATGTCTCTTCAATACACTCTCACAAAATCCATCTGATGAGAGAATTTTAACATTCAATCTTCAACTATCATGTAGCCATGAATTTACACGTGTAGGGGAAAAAGAATAATAAGAAATACAAACTAAAATTAATCAAAAAACGGTCACATCCGTGGGGACTGACTTATCATGCGAAACTCATACGCCAGGGTAGGCGAACCTTTATATATCAATGTGCCGTTGTTTCTAAAGAAATGTTTAATGAGATCATAGACGTGCCGTCAAAAAATTTCGACTTTGTGATTGTTGGAAAGTAATAATAATTTTTCTTCGAACGCTCTGTAGCGTAGGGTCACTCACGTTTGCTCGTCATAAAATACCTATATCAGACTTTTTCTTAGTGCATAATGAATTTCGTGATCGGTGACGTGCCCAAAATATTATGTCACGTGCCATCAGTGGCACGCGTGCCATTGGTTCGCCATCCCTGTCATACGCAATAACAAAAACCGACCTTTTCTCCCAAAATCCCGCCAAATTAAAACTAAATCGCGCGACCCGAATTCAAATTTCGAACACACCCCGCACACAACTACAGAAACAAAAACACCAATGAACGGCGCGCATTTAAATTTGGAACGCAACTATAAAAGCGCAGGTATCGTCAACCCAAAGTAAGAATTCTATTTTGCAAAAATATATGCGATAGTTATAGTACGTTCCAACCCCTTGCGCGAAGGAGGGGGCGGGAGCAGGAAATGGGGTTGAAGTAGCGGGGTGTTTCTGCGTCAGGCGGGGTGTCTCCTAAAAACGGTTAAGTAGCTCCCCCTACCCTCTATAACTATTTTATGCGGTCCCCTTAGAAAGACAGCGGAGATGGGGCCCCGCGATACGGTATAGGCGTAGTTAGGATGGGGAAGTGAAATTTTAATATGTCTAGTCGGTTAAGAATTCATGGCGGATTTATAATTAAATGCCTAATTAGGGTATTGCGTTGTTTTCATAATATGAGACGCGTATGAATTTTAACTTGTCGGGTAATCTGGGTTTTTGTTTTCATGGGATGCCATAGCGTAGATCGCCGTACTAAATTATTTATAAAAATATACAATTAGTGTGATTGTAACACATTCATGATATTTAATGTATGAACAATATATAAAAGGTATTAAATTACATAATTACGTCATGTTTCTCATACTCTCACAATAAAATATGTAGTGTTGATCTCCACTGGTAAAAATTCGTATTCCTGTATCACGATTCACTTGATACTTGAGACATTCGTCAACGAAAACTTAAAACAATGTTTGAATCAACACTTAATACACAAACATAAACAATAAAGAGCATTATTACTAGACCATTTCTTTTATTAAAAGAACACCATCTATTAAAACAAAAATGTTTTTTTTTTATCACAGTTGTATCCTTCTTAACTATCAGATAACTACTGACCGGTTAGCACCACAGCCAAAACGCACTCCCTGAAAGAACAACCAAGGTATCAAATTTTTATTATTGACATAAAACGTGTTATTTAAATGCTCTGAATTCACCTGTGTCACCCCATTTTTCTCACAAAACAGGTTGTAACTACTTGATAGCATCAGGTTCTAAAGAAATAAACAATAAAATGTAGTCCGAAATATGACCGATTAAAATAAAACTGGTTTAAGTTCTTTTACGTGGGAATTCTTATGATAAAAGCGAAGTTGTTCAGAGTTAATTGTTCGATTTATTGGGGTGTGATAGAAGAATGATATGTTACTAATAAGAACATGTCATTAAGGACAATACTTCTGTCTCCGGCCTCAGATAATTTAAATTTACGAAAAAATAATTACGTGTCACAGTTTTATGTAAACCCTATTTACAAAATAAATATCATGTCTGTACCAAAACAAATAATGATCTTAAGGCAAAACAAAACCAAGATAGCTAATTTTATTTTGATTTTTGTCTAATTTTGAACAGTAACCAACGACTCTAAAACGTTAACAAAGGCTTTGTCAGCCACTCACATACAGTAAAATTAATAATGATGAATATGCTGGCACAATAATACAAATATAAGCTACCTTTAACGAAAACACAAAAAAAACGTGAACAATAAAAATAAACCAGATAATCCAAATTCAAGGAATCCATAGAACCCTATCCCCCTCAAAATATTTTCTCATAACCTCTTACAATTCTCATGACCCTAAAAACCATATAAAATAGAATTCAATAACAATTTAACTTGATTCTTGATAAAATAAAATCTGTTCTGAATCAAACTGGTACTAAATAAAATAGATTGACAGTCAAGACAGGTTGGTCAAGAAATATTGAAAAGATACAATTTTTTAAATCAAATTCCCACAAGGCTATCCCAAGTCCCGAGCTTTTTTCAAAACCTGTCGTGATTATAAAGGGATGGTCCGATACACAAATGAAAATTAAGATACGGATTGTAAAAAAAACTGGTTTTGTTAAAGGGTCGGGAGCAGTCTTGTGCATTTCTTTGTATTTTTTCTTGATAAATATGTTTTTTGTGCGATTAACAATTAAAAAATTGTATCTGAGTATCTTTATTTGTATGAATAAGGCATTGTGAATTAGTAGTATCTATTAAAAAAAATTTACATGACAACCGTCAAAATTTTCTTGACTACAGAAATGAATACAAAGTTGTTGATTACAAATCAAAACGTAGATGAAGAGTAAAGATTTCGCTAAACAATAAAAATATGAAAATTACAGCGTAATCGCGCTTCACCGAATGTTCGCAACTGCTGCCCGGCTGCTTATACTCATGTAAAAAGCCAACGTCTAAGGCGCACGGAACGGCGAGGGTGGGGGGAGGGGTGGCAGCTCCGCGGCTCATGTATACACCTGCGACTTACGCCTGTGTGTGTGCACCCGCTGTAAATGTGAGCTTATATTTTCATTTCAATAGTTTTTGCATCGCCTCGGTGGGTGTAAGTCGCAAATGTGTGCGTTAATACCGTATTGATTCAGCCTCTCCAGCAGAGTTAGCAAGTTTATGATCTTCAAGATGCGTATTTTAGATATAAAACTTTCCAACCCGCTAGATAAATGTACGTAGAACCTTGTTTAAGTGGTTATAAATACCAGTTGTCGAACTTTGTACTCTATGCGATGAAATATTTAGAGAATTTAACGTAAACTCGATGTTATTTAATTTGTTAGCTATGGCCTAGTGCCGACCATCTGTTTTATTTGCAGGTTAGAGTTTAACGAGAGTAGAAATCTGTATCTGACAATGGAGGAATAGATTCGATTATATTAAACTGGGATCAAAACTTCTTAGGTCAGTATTGATTTAATTAATGGTCTTCGGCTCAAATGATTTGTCGTTTTTGGACGATTATGAAAAAGTTTGTTTTTTATGTAATTACAGGAGACTGAATAATATGTATAGCTTATATAGTTTTGTTTTTATGACCCAGTAAACTTCGTAAGCTATTTTTGCCTTTACCAGTGAGTCAGTTTTGAGGGTACAGAAATTGTTTTTTTGAATTAACATGCATTTATTTTAGTTAATCACAGCTTGAAAAGTTATATTATGCTTAGAAATTTTTAGTCATATTTTGCTAATGTTTCGTTTTCAGCCAAAGACTATCTTCTTTTTAATATGAGCGGTACTACAGAATTGTTTCAGAATTAGCGGTATGGCCACTGTTAACTTAATAAGATAGACTACAAAAACTGTGATACGTTTTATTTACACGTATCTATCGTAAAGTGGAATAATTGTCATAATCGAACTTGCCTTTCTGAGATTACATTCATAAAGACACAAACAGTTTTATTTGTTTATAATATTGATCGAAAATGAATTATGATGATTAGTTTATACTAAGAGACGAATTTAACATTTCGTACTTCTAGAGCGTAGGATGAAGGTCAGATCGGCTAAAAATAGCCCAAATCTTCCTCGTTTAGAGGATAAGATATAATTAGAACTGTATAACATCAAAGGCAGTTACAACCATAAGATCATGCATGCTATTTGTTCTGTTATATAATTAATATACTGTATCAGTCTACAACGTTCCCACTGCTGATTCAGGTGTGCTTCTATGATAGCTTAGTTTTAAAAATTAATAGATGGATTTGTGCAACTAAGTTTAAATTTACTTTATTTTATGAGTAGGTAAAAGTTACATTAGGTACCACTAAACTGAAATTTTATTTTAAAGAAAACAGCTATTTAGGGGCCCATATTCAAGATAACAGAGAACAAAATAATTATTGTTTTGTTCAAATACTTTTAGTTTGACCCTATACATGCCTTTTATTTTATACCTAACCTAACCTATCTAGTAATGTAAATGTACTAAAATAATTTACTTTAATAGGAACAAACGGACTTTTTAGAATTGAACATACAAAGTGCTGCGAATACTTTTTAGAAACAAGTCATAACCCAAACAGACTAAGCGGAGATTAGTATCCAATGTTAAGATCAGGTATAAGACCTAAAGCGTATTTTTATTCGAAGCGGCCCTTATAAATTTTTTTAAACGCTCCGTTTGATGGTTGATATGGCACAGACTAATATTTCTCATCATCTAATATACACTATAATTGTTGAAAATAATACTAAGTAATTCTTAAATAGTCAGGTAAATTATGACTATAATGTCTTTTGCTTGTGTTTTGTAACCTGTTATTAGATAACAACACATAGAAAGGTTATTCAGCATATATGGTTTCTTGTTGTCCTTGTTCAGTGCTGGGATTTAATCCATCGCGCGAGCTCAGTCAATGTATCTGCAAATTTCTAATTCTAGGACATGTAAAGGAAATACCGTCTACATTACTGATATTTCTCCTATGTTTTATAAGAAATGCTCTAAGTAGACAAAGCAGCTACATATATTCTATTACTTGCTTCTGCCCGCAACTTCGTTCGTATGGGAGTGTTTTCTCGTGTTAATCCCGATCCCGTGGGAATTATGGTATAAAAAGTACCTTATGTGTTATTCCAAGATCTATATCTTCTATACTATATTATAAAGCTGAAGAATTTGTTTGTTTGTTTGTTAGCTTGAACGCGCTAATATTAGGAACTACGGTTCTGATTTGAAAAATTCTTTCAGTGTTAGATAGCCCATTTATCGCGGAAGGCTATAGGCTATATAACATCACGCTAAGACCAATAGGAGCGGAGCACTAATGAAGAATGTTTCAAAATCGGAGGATTTTTTTTCCACGCGGAAGTAGTCGCGGGCGGAAGCTAGTCATAAATATCTAACTATCTACTTACCAAATTTCATTCAAATCTCTTCAGTAGTTTTTACGTGAAAGCGTAACAAACATCAATCCATCCATTCATCCATCCTCACAAACTTTCGTATTTCTAATATTAGTACGACTAGCTACTAAAGCAAAATTTGCATAACAAAAAAAAACTTCACCAAAATACGACAAAATGTTGACGATCCCTCATCGCACACCGGCGGAGTTTGAAAAAGCGAGCGTCTAAGGAGGCGAGGGTTGCGGGGGGGGCACTTATATTTTAAGATGGCTTCCGAGCGAGCACGAATATCGACGCGCGTCCCCTCCGCCCGCGCTCCCCTACCCGCGCACTTACGCCGCGCTATTTCACTAGCACTCTGATTTGCGGTATAGTGTGCGCTTGCCTTATAATGTGTTCTTACATTTTTTAATAGGGCACCCTTAGTGTATGGAGTTTGAGAGCTTAATTGTGTATTGCTGGCATCCTGTTGCAAAGGAATAGATAGATAGAATATACTGTAATGTATACTAAAATTTAAACATGTTTAGGTACCAATATTGCTTAACCTATGGTTGCCATGGCGGTCTCATCGCTGAAAGCGATATCTTCCAGACAACCTTTGGCAGTACTAAAAACTTTAACTAAAGTGAGGAGGACTAAATTAGTGTACTAGGTACTCATAAAAATTTTTGCCGGTGTTTGCGGGAAAGTTCTGCCGAGTTACCACGGCCCCGGAAATTTAGGGCAGCCGAAGGAACAGGGTGGGTTTTTAGTCAGTAGAAATCTGACACGCCCTTCCGCTTGACCCAGAGCGGAAGAAGTCATTCGATGATTTTCCCACCACAAAAAAAAAGGTACTCATAAAAATATACGAAGTACTTGTATTAATAGGTATTTTGAGTATGATATCTTTCTCTTCTGAGTTAAAAAATATCACGGTTTTATAGGCTTCTCAAATGAATGTGACAATTATGATATGTAAAGATTACAAGCGTGTTTTTATGAAGCTGGTAGTAGTATTGACATAGCATTTTTGTTTTTTTTTTTTATTAGCTTATATTGTGTCTCACTGCTGAGCAAAGGCCTCCCGTTTTTCCTTCCAAACCTCACTATTTTGAGCAATTTTGGACCATGTTTGCCCCGCGAACATGATTAGAAATTGCCAGACCGTCACTCATAGCATTTTTATTTTATAATTTATTATCTAATTTGAAAAAAAGAAAGAAAATATTATTATAAAAGGACAGAAAAATCCGAAGATACTTACGTGACATTCAGTAACTGTCTGTAGGGCTGTAGCCCAGCAAATGGGTTATACGCTATACCCGGACTTTTAATTCGATGCAGTAAGCTGACATAAGCTAATGTCAATGTATAAAAAAATTATACCCAATTTAACCTAATAGTGATGGATTCAACCAATCGAATAATTAATGGGCGATTTTTTATCGTGAGAAATATAAACAAATAATAAAATTTATTCTATTATCATTTATTTTTAAGTACCTAGTAACTAAATTTTATTATAACAAATCTAGTTTTATTAAAAATATTCATATAAATAAATGATAAAAGATCTTTATTTTGCAAATTGGTTATTAAATATTACTTTTACACGTCATTTTTTTCGTAAATATTAACTAAATGAGGCCGGTGTTTCCTAAACGACTACCCTGAGGAGAAACACTGAAACAAAATTAGGGGTCCGTCTTTTTTTAAGTCCATACAATCTATACCTACTGGTTACATTATATGGGAACCTTGTAGGTTTCAGTCTGAGGCGACCTTTGAAGAAAGATGCTCACAGATTTGAGTGGACAGGCCCACTCAAAATACAGTGCAAGCATTTTTCAGATGACGTAAAGCTCAACTTAGAACAAGGAGCTTAACGATGTGACGAACAATACCAACGTTTGTGTAGGTCGCAAAAAGCACTCAAACTGCCAGACAATCATGTTTAACTCGAATAAAACAACCTTTTTTTTTTGAACTATGTAGGTTGAATAAAATAACCTACATATTCACAATAGTTTATGAGGATTATGTAGTAATCTACATAATCCTCATAAACTATTGTGAATATGAAATGGATTTTTGAGGAAAAAACCACACAGGTTTCAGTAGACCCGTCCTGTCAGTGCAAGCCTTTGTCATTTAATCAGTAAGCTCAACTTTGGACTACTAAGGAGCTCAACGACCTGACGAACAATGCGAAAGAAGGGACATTTGAGTAGGTCGCGAAAGTACTCAAACTGCCAGACATCGTTGTCAGAAAGAGAGAGAGAGAGAAAAACAAAATTTAAAAAAATATTAAACGGAATTAAAAAAAAAACCATATAATCCTCGAATTTCACACATAATTACTAAAAAAAAATAAAAAAATATTATACTTTACAAAGTAAATATTCATGTCAAAATAAAATAAAAATAAAATATTATACTTTAAAAAGTAAATATTCATGTCAAAATAAATATTTAAGAAAATTATAAGTAATGTAAAATTGTATAAAAATAAAATACAAGAAATTGTGATTGTAAACAACACTAATACTCCCTGTATATCATTGGAGCAGCTCAATCCCAAGCCTTTTTATCCTCAAATAGTCTTTAACTGTAAAAAGCTTTCTGGCAAAGCTTGCGTTTTATGACTAACTTAAATTTGTTGAGGCTCAATTCTTGCAAATGGTAGGGAAGTTTATTATAAAAACGTATGCACTGGCATTTAAAAGAACCACCTACTTTCTTGAACCAACCTTATTTTTGGAACGACAAAGTTGTGTTTATTTCTAGTATTTACGTTATGGATATCACTGTATGTTTTAAAGAGATTAATATTTTTATGTGCATACAAGAGATTTTCATAAATATACTGAGAGGGTACAGTCATTATAATATTAATTTCATTAAATTTATCTCTGAGGGAGTGCCGTAGACTTAATTTATAAATAGCACGAATGGCTCTTTTTTGTAACACAAATGTTGTATTTATATCGGCGGTATTCCCCCATAGCAAAATGCCGTATGACATCACACTATGAAAATAACTAAAGTAGGTACCTACACTAAACGGGTCGTCTCTTAGTTAGACCACAAATTTTTCGAACGGCAAATACTGCAAAGTTAAGTCTTTAGGACAATTTATCTATATGGGGGCCCCACTGAAGCTTAGAAATCTAACCAGACATGATAAAAGCCACTTTTTTGCAAATGGTTTCATGTGATGAATATTTTAATAAATTGCGCGGGATAATGATTAAAATGACTGCAACCGCACCACTGCGACCTAAACCCTGTTGGAATGGGTACAGGTACAGGAGCATATTGCAAAAATATAAAATAATATTATTTATTATTTTTTATATTTATTATTTTTCACTTCCCTTCATAACCACATTTTACTTTTTGTTCATTTCACACGATATTATTAAAAAAAAAATTGTTTACATCTTATTCGATTTATTCTCGAATCGATTAATTTAGTTACATCAAAATTTCGTAGTTGTATTTTGTAATTTCGTCATTACCTTAGGCAGTTGTTCCACCGCTGACGATGAACGAGTAGCGAGTAGGGCTAGCATCTGAAAACGAGTTGGTGAGCAGAAAGCAGCGAGTGTGTTGTTCCGATAGTTTAGTCGCTGAGCTATCATCTGGTTGGTCTCAGCGTGAATTCTGACCGCTAAGTGACCGCTGAGCGAGTTATATCTTTGACAGCTCTTGTCGCTCAACGTCGGAACTAGTGAAGCGAGTACTCGCCGGTAGTGTAAACAGTCAGCGATCGACTTTTAATATATGCATCTCTCTTGTTTACACTGAATGTATATCTATTGCACGTTTTTTTGAGTGAGAAATTAAAGGTCTGAAGTATCTGATGAAGAACCCTAAGAGCTCAGCTGAACTATGGGAGATATGCAAATGCGCCTTAATGAAAGTTATTCAGTGTGACGAGCCCTTTCTACTGATGTGTATAAAAAATTGAAGGTCTGAAGTATCTTTCTGTTTTTTTTTTTCAACGCTATATAGTCCCAAACTAAGCAGAGCTTGTGGTATGAGTACTAGACAACTGATAAACATACGTATATATTTCTAAATACATACCTACATATTATAGATAAATTACACACAGACAAAGAACAAATGCTCGTGCTCATCACACAAACATTTGTCCTGGGTGGGAATCGAACCCACGACCTTGAGCATAGCAGTCAGGGCCACCGACCACTATGTACTTCGATGTATTAACCAGTATTAACTATTAAAAGTGTATAGAGTATGTTCAACGGCCGGTCACATAAAATCTAACTATATTAATAAAGAAATCGCAGTAAAGATCCTTAGACTTGGCTTCACTTTGATTAAAGATTTCATTACTTTTTATAGAGAAACAAGCAGCTTAGGCGAGACTTGGCTAAGTTTTTGGTGGGATACATAGAGACAAGAAGAAAAAAGATAAAAATTGGCACAAAAGTGATGCAAACAGTTTCATCCATTTGAGGTACTGTGCGTAAGAGAGGAAGGGAAAATAAAATATTTACTTTAAGTAGATATGCTAATTATATTAATATGTTTGTTTGAATTGTTTGTTTCGATTGTTTGAATCCATTGATTACAGGCACGACTTACGAGCTGGCGCAATCGTTGAGAGATTGGCTGCTGCTATGTTGTTTAGTTGTTACAGTTCTGTCTGTTTGTGTATGTGACTTTATATGTTTGTAAACGCATACACTATTCAGTGGTAATTCCAAATGCTCACCAACCCTTAAACCGCTAAACCTTTTCTTTAGGGTTCCATACCTCAAAAGGAAAACGGTCTGTTTGTCTGTAAAGACCCTTCATTTCGGTAATCCGTGCAGATATAGATTTGAATTTAAAACTATATACTTAAATCTACAGTTCCTTGAAGTTGTTAAAAACCAAACTTCTAAATTAATGTAAAATAAATGTAGGGCCGTTTATGTTAGGTTTAGGTTTCAATTATTTATTCTCAAAAAAGACATGCCACATAAAATGAAATGTAAGTTTCAAAACTATGTAATCTTTTAACCGCGATAGCTTTGTGTAACGCATTAATTTCTGGCATTTTCGTTCTCGATTTCGCTGGCTTGCGTTTGTATGTATTATTATCGCGATCATATGTGTGCTCGTTAGTTTCACTGAAACAAGTCTAAATGTTACCATTCGCCGTACGTATGCTCAGTGGTTACATTGTGGGTAATACTATATAAAATGTACTCTGTGGTGGATATATCGATCATAAGTAAGCGTCATAGTTACACCAGTGTAACAAAACAGAGTAACCATGGGTCTCAGATCACTTACACACATTCAACTTAATATGACAAAACCAGTGGCTAATCAAGACGCTTCTATCGTTATCTCAATTTTAAAATTATGGTTAGTACTTTAGAAGTTGGAGAGAACACATTTACATACATTCGTCCGGTAGAATAACCCTTCTTTTTGATCCACCGCAGTCGAGAATAAAGAAAAAAATATAGTTTATTTCTTTATTTAAACTTAAATTATCACAATGGTTAAAAATAAAACCTGTTACAATAATTAGGATAATCTTATCAAAATATTAAAATGAATAGCTAAATCGAAATATGCATATCAGGTCCTAAAAATATTATAATAGTAAGTCCAATCTAAAAGCTATAAATAATAATAGTGATATTCTAAAATTAAACACAACAACAAAATTAATAGCTAAAAGTAAGTCTAAAAACGTACCTATGTTAAACCTTAAAAAAGTTATAACTCAAACCTTAAATAAACTATTTCCAAATTATAAATCTGACTGTGAGATATCTGAACTATGTAATATGTAAAATACTGTAGTTTCTCTCTCGTCTCGTTTCAAGAAATAGCTTTTACCTGGCTGATCTTGAATTAAATGGCTTCTTTTTAGTTGCTGCTTCCGACTGCTTCCTAAACATTTCGATACCTGCTCGAAGAATATTATTAATCTCTTCAAATTCGTCACAAACTGCAGGCATTAAGTTTCCAGCAATAAGGATTTTAATCAGTCCTCCAGGTGTTCTGTTCAGAGTCTTTTGAGCCTTTAGAACTTCAAGCAATTTCTTAACACTAACATAGGTAAGATTATTGTACGCTAGATTCAAATAGCATAATGTGTTATTACCAAAACAATACACTAAACCATCCTGAATTTCAGTATTCTTTAGAGAGAACGGTTCGATGAACATTCCTAACTTATTTTCGGCTAAATATTCAGCTTTTTTTTGTATCAATTGAGCCTCAGCTAATGATTCATAATGTTGTTGCAAGGACTGACTTTCTAGTTTTGCTTTCCTTGTTATCTTTTTCTTGTTGATTTTACCAAATGCAGCAGTTTGGAGTTCCAAAATGAATGTGTTAGTTAGCATATTTTTCGTTTTTAAGTAAGCAACGTATCTGTTTCTACTTTCCATTAACTCTTCGGTTCGCAAACGAAATTTTTGTAATGTATCGAGTATGCTAACGCTGCCTTCATCTGTTATCATATTACCCGCCAAGTTCAAGTAACTGAGTTGTCTGTTTGTTCGCAACATATCTGCTAAATACTTTGCACCAATATCTGTAATTCTATTAGTAGATAAGTTTAAAGCAGATAACACTCTCGAAGAGGGAGATGGCACTTTCAATTGATTTGCTATCATATTTATATCAGCATCGTTTATCGTGCATCTCGCCAAAGATAGATGTTTTAACTTACCGTGAGTTAACAGTATGTAATAGTTAGCTGGATTAAGAATTGTGTCATCAAGACATATTTCGGTTATTTGAGAGTTGGGTAAACATTCTGAAATTTCATATAAAGACTCCATGCCTAAACCGCAGTTGATGGTTATTGAAGTCAATTTGTTTTGGTACGGGATAGTGAGAGCTATTACTTGTATGACTATCCTCGGTATATGCTTGTTCTTGAGAAACTTCAGTTGGACTAAGTTTTCGTGGCTGTCGTAAACTGTTTCTATATTGACTATTTTTTTATTGACGATTACTGCATCGATATCTGTACTAAAGAATTCTTCATTCAAAACAGAATCTCGTGCTATTTTCATGGCTGGTTGTTCTGACGCTTTTCTTTTTGTGGCATGTTTTCTATATGTAGGTGGACTGGCGTAAGATACTGTAAGGTTTTAAACAAATAAATATTATAAATGAATTTTTAATCAAATTTGTCGACAAAACGTTGTTGGTTTCCCATTTTCATGAAAACAATTTTAATTTTGTTCAATCAATTAATAAGTTTATTTCGGGCAACTTGGCTCATACAAATAAACTACACCCTATCACAATAAGTATAGATAAACTCATTCATCTATCTTAACCAAAATTAATTATTGCTATATACGAAGTGGCAGCATCGTTTACTCTGCGAGATGACACTTAGTCTCCCACGAAATCATCAAAACATGACACTTTTTGGTCAAAAATCTTCCGTGACGAAGCTTGTCTTTGATTAAGGGCTCACGTTTTACCTCGTAAGTGATAAATTGGTCGAAGATGAATCACGATTAACCTATTTACTCTACACATATAGACCCCAGGTTACAGCCACCAGGGAACTCCGCACCTTAGCTGAACCCACAATGAAAGTATTTCCAAAATATTTTTGCGTATCAGTCTAATATGATTCGATTTATTAAAAAAATAGTATTGTTAACTCACTTTGAACGCGTCTGGTAACAATAACATCAGCATCGATGCGGTATTGCTTGCAAGCCCAAGGCAGGAAAGCGTCAAAGTCGATGGGATTTAGACCGATTGCTGTAGATGTGTTAAAGTATATTAGGTCCAAAACGGAATTTACTGGAGGCTCGGAGGAACTGTTATCTTCCATTTTAAAATTGTTCCAGAATATATATTTATCGAAAATTCAAGGCGGTCATTAAAAATATTGACGAAAATTATATCTGAAAGTTGACTGAAAGTGCGATGTCAAAATGTATTTGTGATGTTATATGTCAAGGATCTTCTACAGGTACAAGTTCCTTGGTTATATGTATCATCTATGTGTATATGATGTTTTTTTTTTTAAGAAGAAAAAATGCTTTGGTTATGGTTTAAAGTTTTGAGAGAGAAAATTGCATGTGAATATTTTAGTCATTTTGGTAACTTCCATGTTGGAAAAGAGGCCATACACAAATTAAAGAATATGCATTACCTACTTACGTTTAAAAAGTGCCCAAGAGCGAGCCACCAGCAGACAGTCGCAGGTGGAATCGCCCATGAAGGGTTCCGCAAAAGCAATGCAAAATATCTTTATGTTTTCATAGTGTTTATGTGAATGATAAAGTAATATTCGCGGTTTTTGAAAATATTTTTTTTAATGCAGGAAGTTCACTGAGATCTACACCATGTTTTTAAATTATTTTCTCAGTAATTAAAACAAAAAACTCAACATAATAACAGATATTCTTTTATAATATAAATATGTCTATTGAAGTTGTGCACATCACTTGCATAACAAAATAAAAGAAACATTATGGTTTGAAAGTTTTTTTTTACAAAACTTGCAAATACACACTACACAAAAAAAATATATACTACATTACAAAGAAATCGATGATAGCTACAAAAGTTTACAACTGTGTCGCAGCTATCAGCGCCCATACAAAAAAAAAAGAAGACAATTATTCCAGACTAAAACTACAAGTAATTAAAATTAAAAATACAAAAATTACAAATAAAAAAAAAATGACTATGAATATAATGTATGTGTCTGTGTGTATGTGTGTGTGTAGATGAGTATGAGAGAGTAAAGTGTAAGTGAGTATGTTTGGTGATTGTGTGAAATGTAGGGAATGTATGTGAGTGACAGTTTGGGTGTGTGTGTCAGTGTTTGTGCTATTTAAGTATCCACAATTTTTTCAGTTTCATCATATGACAGTAATTTCAGCTAATCAGTCAGCTTTCTCCTCAAAAGGGTACGGGGTACATGATAAATATTTAGTATTTTATTTATTTTGTTGTAAAGCTTGGAGCTGATATACCTGAAGTGTCTTCTCGCTACCCCGCTGTTCCACATGGTACAGTTTTGCAAACTCTGTTAGCGAGGCGTTTTGCAGTGCTATATTATTTGGGTCGTAGTTTATCTGCCTGTGTTTTCTAAGTATAGTCTGTAGTACGAAGAGCTGCCCAACTGAGAGGACCTTGCAAAGTAAATAGAGGTCGGACGTTGGAAAGCGGATTGGTTTCTTTGATAGGACCTTTGTGTCTTTTCTATACGAAGCATAGAAGTTTTGTACGCTCCACCCCACGTGGTCACGCAATACCCAAGGACTGATTGTGCCAGAGCAAGGTAGACGGTTATCAGACATTTGAAGTCGGCAGAGCCCCTGAGTTTTTAAAATATATAAATTAATCTTCGCACACGTGCCACTGTACAGTCAATGTGCTTTTTCCATTTTAGAAAATTGTCGATGACTACTCCAAGATATTCAATGTTGTCCGTTCGTTCAATAATTTGCACGTAGAAAATTCAATACACGTGCAAGTGAGAGCTCTGATTTTGAGGGAATGGGAAGGCTGACTTAAAATGGCTGGGGTAAAGGGTATGAATTTAATTTTGCTGATATTTAACGCCAGGAGGTTGGTGTTTAACCAGTACGTGACCGCGCTGAGCGCCATCTCTGCTTTATTGAAAGTATCAGTCCAGTCCTTGCCATGAATTATAAGCGCTGTGTCGTCGGCATATGTGATAATTAGATAGATAGATAGATAGATATATTCTTTATTGTACACCATAACAGTAAAATAAAATTATGGAATAATTTTACAGTTTAGAGGAGATAGGTTATAGAGTTCATTTATATAAATGAGGAAGAGAGTCGGTCTAAGGAAACTGCCTTGCGGCACACCATATGTAATTATCTCCTTTTGCTGGTAAATTTTTCAATTTTTACTATTTGCTGGCGGTCTATCAGGTAGCTGTGAAAAATATCGTTCGCAATACCATGAATTCCAATGTTATCAAGCTTAGCGAGTAATAAGGGAACAGAAACGGTGTCAAAAGCTTTGGATAAGTCTAGGAAGATGCCCACAGGTTTTTGTTTACGATTCAGATGGCCAATTATTTTATCTGTGAGCTCCAAAACTGCATCATCCGTAGATTTTCCAGCTCTGAAGGCGAACTGATTGGGTGCCAAAATGTTATTGTTGTAAGAAAATTCACAAGTCTTAAATTAATAACTTTTTCAATAATTTTTGACAACGTAGTAAGGACAGATATAGGTAGTTAGAAACACCGTTCCTGTCCCCGGCTTTGAATATGGGATGAACTATCGCGGTTTTAAAAATATCCGGAAAGAAACCCGAGGAAAACCATAGATTAAGAATATGAACAAGAGTGAGGATGATAACTCTATCATCCTCACTCTTGTTCATATTCTTAATTTAGCCTAGTGGCCTTAACAACGGACGCCGAGATACCGTCATAACCAACAGCACACTTGTCTTTTAGATTTTGGATAATTTTGTCTAATTCATCACCGTCCACGTCATATAGAACCATTGAGTAGGATGGGGTCGGCTTGACTCATTTACTGAGTCAAGCCAACCCCATCCTATTTTATTTATTATAGGTTCCTATTTTATCCTATTTTATTATAGGTTGAGGTTGACTATCTATATTGACTGTAGGTAGAGTGATTTGCTGGATTTTAGAGGCTAGATTACTGCCGATACTAGCGTAGTAATACTAGCGAAGTAATAAAGCTGTGATGATTAACGAGGTTAACGGAGTTGTTGGGATCATCACAGCATTTCAGCAATTCTGAGGCAAGGTTCCTTGTTACCCTGATTCAGGTTCGCTACTTGTGTAATAAGTCGCCATGTCGCTTTTGGATTATTCCTGGCCTTTTGGAACTCGGATGCTTCATAGTTTTGTTTTAATTTTTTAAGTAGATTGTTACAATAGATTCGATAGCGATGAAAGCCTAGTATGTGGGAATCATTTTCAGGGTTTTTCAGAAAAGTCTTAGATAGTTTATCCCTATGTCGTATACATCTCAATAGGAAAGGAGTAATCCATGGTTTTTTGATACACATGCTCACTAACAGTATCATTAGAACGTAAAACGGGATATTTACCATATGTAATTCTAACCAGCATTTTTGCCGTACGTGAAGGGAGTGACAGATAACGCGCAAGCATTCTTCGGAAATATGCCACGAAGACTATCTTCACTCCGTTCAAGAAAGTATCTCAGATGTTGCGTTCGCCGAAAGACAACTTACCTCTGGAAAAACCTGGTATCTATAAAGTGGACTGCAGCTGTGGAAAGGCATATATCGGTCAGACAAAGCGTACCGTAGCTTGCAGAATTCCGGAACACGTTAGGGCTGTGAAAAATAATGCTGTTCAAACATCAGCAATAGTACAACGTCTTTTAGAAGCAGTATCAAACCATTGGATTGAGTTACATAACCCTCAGGTCATCTCGACAGAACGCCACTATGTACCTAGACTGGTAAGGGAAGCGATTGAGATTACCAAATACAAGAACTTCAACCGGGAGAACGGGTTTCAACTGTGTGGTTCCATCCAGTGGTTCATCCAGTTGTGTAAACCCCGTAAAAGTGTTCAAAAAAGTTCGCGTGCGGACACGGTGAGTTTTGGGTGTCCGGAACAGAATCAAGTTTTGAGTGACACATGTGACAGTGGTAGCGTTGGTGATCACAAAAAACGAACGAGAAAGAGGGTAGACCGATTAGTCTGCTCATAAACGTTCACCCGCAATTACTTCAGTTCATCCGTGATCATGGCGCTTGCAAGTGCCGAAATATCGGAAACTCGAAAAAATAATTACACATGGTAAATATCCCGTTTTAAGTTCTAATGGTAAAATGAATGTGAGTTAAATAAATGACACAAATATGTAGATTATTAAATACTTAGGAACCGAGAACGTTATAGGTGCGTGTGCACAGCATATTGTACGTGGACAGAAATCGGTTTAACGGAGCGGTGGAGGATGGAACCTAGATTAGTTCGACTTTTTGACACATCAAACGTGTTTTTTTAACTGACTGACTAGATCGGTAACATATTTTTCGGGGCACAGATATATTTATTCCGATACTAGTTCCTGTACATTAGCCAAGTTATGGACTATCTTGTACAGCAAGATCTGATCAGAAATTCTCGGCCATGGCTCCAGTGAAATCATCTTTAAATGAGAGAGCCTTAAGGAGTAATTAGCGTCACGATCGCAAGACTCTGACCTGTGATTTAGGTATTTCGTGAACTTCTTTTGGCGTATCCAAATGAAGGATTTATCCTTGGATGTTCCATGCTGTGAATGTGTGCATATCCATGCTGGAGATTTGTATTCAAGAATACTTCTCATAAGAGAATTATATAGAACTTTGAGTGTGCTGATACCCCGGATTTCCGTACAAATTCTTTTTATAAACCCGGACATCTTATGGTTTGGCAATAATAGTGTCGAAGTTATTTATAAAAGTCAATTTACCGTCGAGATACAATTTAAAGTCGCATCTTATATCAACCATCTGGAGTGTTAAGCCATTTATGTAGTAAGCTGAAAGTTGTACGGTTGTTTTACGTGTGAACGTCATATGATAGCATTTTTTGGCGTTGAGGACCATCATTTTTCTATGGCACCACTCATAAATTGCGTCAAAATCCATTTGGAGCAATAAAATGTCGGCACTTGACTTAATTTCCTTATATATTAAAATTTTGAAGTCGTCAGCAAATGCTCTACATTTGCTGTTTTTATTGAGCTTATAATATCGACATATTTCAAGAACAGAATCGAACCGAGATGAGAGCCTTGTAGTACTTCGGAAGTGTCTATCTTTAAAACTTTTCGCACGTATAGGTTTGATGAAAATGTTTTAGAATCAGTTCCATGTAAGTATGAGCCCCTTTAGTTAAATACTTTCTTAATTTTTTAACAAAAATTTTAAAACTATTCACGGAATACATCTACCGCAATAGTCTTGGAATAGTCTATCGTAATAGTTTCGGAAATAAGTGGATGTGGCACACGGACGCACAAACAGACAAACAGACATGACAAATTTATAAGGTTCTTTGCCATTCGGATACGGAACCCTAAAATCGTTGCCCCAATCTAAAAATTTATCCTGTATCGTGCGTTCGATTACAAATATAATAAACTTCATGCACAAACATTTTTTAAATCCAGAAGAAGTGTCTGTAGGTACAAGCGGGAATCGAACCTGCGACACGCAGTGCAGCCACCAATTAGTCAACCACTTCGCCAACACTGTACCGTGTCGAATATCTAGTTGATTAAATATTGTATTGTTACAGAAACTGTTCTTTAATTTGAGGCATGACGTCATCTAGAGTGAGGGATAGATACACTTTTTGCGAGTTTTGTGAAATGTCTCGCGAAGATCACACTGCACTGGGCATTGAGGTTTCTGAAACCATTTTCCCTTACAGTCAATCGTTTAACAATAGAAACTTCCACAGTGATAAAATGTGTGTACTCCCCCTCTAACTTCTATAATAGCAGAGTGAAAAGTTAAAAAAAAATATATGTTATAGATCTTAAAAATAGTTTGGACGAGACAGAGTTAGCAGTTTTTGCGATAGCAAATATAACTTTGTATTTCAAACAAACACTATGAAAAACGAAGTTATTATGCGAAGTTACTACGGAACCCTTCATGGGCGATTCTGACTAACACTTGGCCATTTTTTTAAAGTAAAATATTGATAAAAGGTCCTCAAATTGTTGGGCATCTCCATCTGCTTAGCCTTTTCGCATCTGTGTCGGGGTTAGCTTCTAGTCTATGCGGATACAGCTGAGTAACAGTAGTAAAAAAAAGTCTTTATATGAATAACAACTAAATATTTAAATAAATAAAAGCGGTATTTATTGCAGAACAAGTTCATAACATTCAATGTTCATTCATAAAAATAAATAAATTCTATCAATAAATTAAATAAAAGAATAATGCAAAGAGTAATATTTTATTAAAAAAATATGGAACACGAAAAGCAGTGATTAATTGGCTATCGATAACTTATCGATCAGATGTTGGAATCACTATTTTTTTGTAGTTATTTGCTGTGAAATTGTGGCTTGGCGTGGAGGACTCGCGCGTGCGTTTTTGCTCTGGCGTTCAAAAGGTTAAAAAGATCATCAATATTTTATGTGGTTATACTTTTTATGCCAACGGTACAAGGGCATTTTTCGGGTCCAGTTGACACGGGCCGAGTTGTCACTGACCCATTTTAGATGCGGTGACTGCCCCTCTACGTGTAACACGATTCCTCTTTGCAAGAATGATCTCAGATTTTCAGATTTCTACGGACCCGTAACGGCTGTCAAAGTTCTACAAATGACAGCCGGGACCAATAGTCCATCCAACAAAGAGATTGTAGAGTGCGTGAGCAAGGCCCTAAGCAATTACTTCAGAAAATTGTTCAGGGTGCTTAGAGAGTTAACATACTAAAAGTCCTGACATCTAGGGGGTGAGTCGGGGTGAGGGGAGGGGGTTAAATTTCCCATTTTTCAGTTTTTCGCTAATATCTTTTAAACGGTGCGTCATGGAGATAAGAAGTCTTCTACGCAATGAAAGCTTATAAAATTATGTACAACTTTTATCTTATACACTTTTTCACATTCCTACCTATTTTCGAACTACACATTCCGGAAAAGTGAAAATTTAAATAAAACTACTTGAATTGAACACTACCTTTTGTATACCACTTCCTTCACGTTATTTGGGGATAAAAAGTATCTTATATCTTAAATCAACTCCTACTATATCAATTTACTAAATTTTATCCAAATCTGTACAGCCGTTGGGATATCAAAACTTTTATCTACACTTGTCTTATACACTTTTTCCAAATTTTCACCTGTGTTCGAGTATCGTGCTCCGAAGAAAGTGAAAATGGAGTTCATTTAGTGTGATGTGACAAGCATTACCGAATGTTAAATATGAGCTTAGTATATAAATTAGGTATTTTATTGATAACATAAGCTGGGAGTACTTCCAAGCGGTGAAGGCGGTAACAGTTTGAGATCTCGTTTTCTACCAGTGGTAATGGAGCAGAAGCGGGTCGTCACTTTTCATTCCATATTTCCTGTCGTAGAAAACGAGATCTCACTGGCTAAAACTCCCATAATCATCCATGCCTTCGGGCTTATCTTATTGTTGTCGTTTATGATTTCAACCTCTTTGGCACGGTAGCCTACCCGGTAACGCAGGGGAGCAGCCAGAACAGTTCTTTGCTTTGTAATCGTCATTAGTTACGCAATAGGATTATGCATCATGAGTGCTAATAATAATAAGTGTCCTGTGTGTGATAAGGACATCGTTAAAGGGAGTAAGGATGTTTTTAAGGTGAAACAAAAAGGAATACTCGGCCTTATCAAAGCTAGTAAAGATCGGAACGATGATAAGCACCAAATTTTCCGCGCCTTGACATTCGTTTTAATTCACACTAATTGTCGTAAAAACTACACTCGAGCAGATACAATTAAAAAGATGTAAGTGTTGCATCTACATCTCAAGAAGAGGCAGGCCCGTCTCTGCTCAGGTCTTCAGCTCCCCAATTCAACTTCATGACTAATTGTTTATTATGCGCACATAATGTAAAAGAAGAAACCAGTACGCCTTTGAGCAGAAGAAAAATAGTACATTCAGTTGAAACTCTTTCTATTCAGTATCGTATCAGGGAAGCATGTTCTATGAGGAAGGATTCTTGGGGTGACGAAGTTCTTGGTCGCTTGGCGTCCATTAACGATCTTGTTGCTGAGGGGGCAGTATACCACAAAGACTGCTACCACACTTTTGTAAAGCCCATCGATTTCCCAAGTCCGAAAGCTGAAATCCCTAGAGACAGCCATATTACAGAGGCTATGGAGGAGATTTTTAACTACATGGAGGGAAGCACCGATTGTCAGTTCTCCCAAGATGAGATACTAGGTGTCATAACAGGGGTGAAACCTCAGTGGCGAACCATCAAGGCAGAGTTGGAAGGAAATATGGGGACCGAATATTGATCACTCCAGGGGTCAACAGATTCAAATTGCCCGTAGTGTGTTTTAGAGACACCGGGTATAAAATAATCAACCAAGCATGGTACGAAAACAGAGCCAAAAATGACGAAGAGGAGAGATTAAGGATTGTGGCTAAAGATGTGGAAATCATGTGGCAAGAGTGAAGTGTATAGCACAGATCATATCCATCCACCGACGATTTTCTGAAGAATCCTGGTACACTGCCTCAATCTTTGATATTTTTTCTCGAAGGCCTTCTATTGTCGAAGACAAAAAGAGTAAACGAAACGAAGAGAAAGGGTGCGGCAATCAGAAACGCCATTACTGCGATTCTCAGACCAAAGAGTTTCATTTCACCCCTATTGTGCAACCTCTCCCTGTTCCTGTGCAGAAAGTATGGTTATTCGTTATGATTAAAGATTTGGATTTTTAGGCTACTTTTATCCCGAAATAACGCAAACAAAGTAGCAGGCAATAGGTAGAGATTCATAAAAGTAGTTTTTTCGAAAATTTTCACTATTTCAGAATGTATATGTAAAAAATGGGTAGTAATTCAAAAAAGTGTATAAGACTAAAGTTGTAGGAAATTTTATAAGCTTTCATTGCGCAGAAAACTTCTTTTCTCTAAAACATACCGTTTTAAAGACATTAGCAAAAAACTAAAAAAAAAAACTTTTATCCCCTCCCCCCACTCCGCCTCACCCCCTAGACGTCAGGATTTTTAGTATGTTTATTTCCTAAGTACCCTGAACAATTTTCTGAAGAAATCACTTAGGGCCTAACTCACGCACTCTACAACTCCTTATGGGTGATTTATTGGATGAACTACAACGTCTTAGTGCTTTCCGAGGCACGGATGAATTGCGATATATTAACATGGTCACCCATCCATTGGCCGTACTTGGAAAGCGTTGCTTTACCTTGAAGATTGACCTGTAAGGCTGTTAATGTATAGCCCCAAGCTCATCAATAGATCGATGCTGAATTATTTATTAGTATTCAGAATGATAGGTAACTAAATAAAGATAAATAAATGAAACGCAATGTTGAAGACATTATATAATTCTTAAAAATTGCATTAGATTTCAAAAGCACTTTAAGTAAGATATCAAAACAAATTCAAATTATGAAATAAATGTATCATTCAAAAGAAATAATTACAAAATGCTGTTATTTACTACTATGAACGGTTTTAACGGTAGATCTTGCACTAGATGCCTTCTTTTTTACTCCTGCTTCGTGTTTTGTTAAACTTAATAAACCTGACCGGAGTAGACCTTCAATCTCTCCAAACTCCTCACACGCTACAGGCATTAAGTTACCTTCAATTACGACTTTGACCAAGCCTCTTGGAATTCTGTAAAGGGACTGTTGCGCTAATAATACATCACGCAATTTCTTGGCACTGCTATAGGTGAGATTATTGTATGCCAAATTTAAACAACACAATGTGTTATTACCTAAACAATGTACTATACCATCATATGTTTTGGTGTTTGCTGGAGAGAATGGGTCATTAAATAATCCAATTTTACTGTCAGCCAAATGCTCAGCTCTTTCTTGTATTATTTGAGCTTCTGTATCTGTAAAAGGCTTTCTCGTACCAACATTTTGCAAAGACTGACTTTCCAGTTTATGTTTTTTGTTCATTCGTTTTTTATTTGCATTAATATCGTATGCAGTAGCTTCGAGCTCTTTAACCAATGTTTCAATTATAATATTCTTCTTTTTTAAATAAGCTACATATCGGGCCCTACCTTCTAACACTTCTGAAGGCTGCATTGGAAATTGTTGTAATGTGTCGAAAATGCTAATACCGCCTTCGTCTGTAATCATATTGCCAGCCAAGTTCAAGTAACTAAGTTGTCTGTTTGTTCGCAACATATCTGCTATATATTTTGCGCCAACATCTGTGATTCTGTTAGAAGATAAGTTTAAAGCAGATAATATTTTCGCAGCGGGAGATGGGTCTTTCAATTGTTCTGCGATCATTTTTAACACATCATCACCTATCTTGCATGTCGCCAAAGACAGATGTTTTAGCCTACTCTTATTTAGTAGTATATTATAGTTAGCCTCGCTGAGAAATATACCATCGAAACATAATTCAGTTATTTGAGAATTGGGTAAGAATTTAGATATTTCATATAGAGACTTCGCGTCTAAGCCACTGTTAATGGTAATAGAGGTCAAATATGTTTGGTACGGGAGGGTAAGTGCAATTATTTGCATAACTTTTCTCGGTATAATTTTGTTCTGCAAAAACTTCAGTTGAACTAAACATTCGTCACTGTTGTAAACAGTATCTATTGTGATTTTATTGCCCGTACTGGTGAAAGATGTGTCAAGTAAGGAATTGTGCACGTCAACTGAAGTAGAAACTGATGAAACCATGGATAGTTCTTTTATTGCTTTTGATTTATGGCTGAGTTTCTTGGCTAATAATTTCTGTGGTGGGTGACTAGCAGCCAAACTCACGAAGGTTTCTGAAGAATGAAATAAAATTAGTTTAAAAAAAGAAATAAAATAAATACTTTTGTCATAACTGATGGATTGACCGGAGAAAACAACAGAACAATATAGCTAGAAAAATATGGCGTCACATGACGAGGGCCTAGTTCGTTCGCTCCCTAGTACCCCATCATCTCCTTCGAAACTAACCTGTCTGAGTTGGGGTACCTCAAATTCCGATTAGGTCTAATGTTACTTGTTTCAGTAAAATTGGTAAACATTTTTGTATTTTTGTAAGTTAAGTGTTAGACGGTTTGTTGAAGAAGCCAGTCAACTTACTCTGCGTGACTCTATGAATGACGACATCTGCATTAACTCCGTATTCTTTGCAAGCCCATGGTAAAAATGTATCGAAATCAGTTGGCGCAGGCTTTTCAACGTTTGAATGGGTTGCATTGCTCATTTCAATAAAGTATTTAAAAATGTAACAACCTGTTTAAAATGTAATTAATGCTATAGAAAAAAATAAAACAAATTGAAAATAAATAAAACAAATTGAAAATAAATACTATTATCAAATAATACGATAAGCTCCACCTACAAAGTATAATTGTCAAAATTAAATGACAAATCAAAAACGAGAATGTGTTTTTTCTTATTTTTGATAGATCTGAAAATATAGAGTAATTAGAGTAAGTACTTCCTCCTTGCGTCGTATTCCTCTGTTTTAAGGATCATGACCTCCCTTCTGCATCTCTTTCACGTATGATATTTCTCCAATAGTTCCTGTATCTGGCGATGTGGAAGGCGTTGTGATCTGTAGAGTCGAGAGTACTGCGGAGATCAACGTATTGGACTGCGTCCATGAGGCATTTTCCGCGTCCTGCAAAGAAGACGGTTCTTTGCAGGACGCGATGAGCTACATGAGGTTGCCACCGTCTTTTTCAACCGACGACCAAAAGAGGAGGTTATCAATTCGACGCGTATATTTTTTTTTTCTCTTTTTTTTTTATGTATGATCATTGATTACTCGAAGACGGCTGAACCGATTTGGAAAATTCTTTTTTTGTTTGAAAGGGTATACTTCGAAATTGGTACCATTTATCACCAAGTCAGGATCTGATGATGGGATCCTGGAGAAATCAAGGGAACTCTTCAAATATTATAGGCACACCTATGGCGTTTTGGGTATTTCTTATAGTAACTTGTGCAGTTGCTCTCAAAAAATACCATTTGGGGAAGTGAAACTGATGATGAAGACCACAGATGGCCGCCGAACCTACTCAATAATAAGTATTTCGTGGATTGCGATTCGAATACTTGAATATGGATGTTAAGCACTTTATGTTCGTCACAATGCATATGGTGATGTAGAGCTGATGGTGAAGTACCAGGAGAACTCCTCAAAAATTAACGGCCCAGCATTGGGAAAAGCAATATTTTGTAAAAGGTTATAAGTAGTTGACATTTAGGCTCTTTTAACTAGGTAAATTAAAAATCGACCAACTAAAAAGAGTGAAATAAAAACTTTTTACCAAAAAATTAAACCGACTCCCAAAAACACTGCAAAGTGAAAAATAACTTTAATTTCGGAAGTCGGTGCCAAAAACGAAAATACAAAACTAAAGACACCGACTACCGAAATTAAAGTTATTTTTCACTTTGCAGTGTTTTTGGGAGTCGGTTTAATTTTTTGGTAAAAAGTTTTTATTAAAAATCTGATCGGAGTATTCTAGGACACTGCGTAGATTTTGTGTTCTTGCAATATTAGCATCTTTCTCTAGCTCCGCATCTCAAAGGCGTCAATGCGTTTGTGGTCTGCAGCTTTCAGAGTAGTAGGCCAAAAAACTATTAAAATACAACTTAAAAACTGTTTAAAAGTTTGAACCTGCATGATATAATTTATCAGTAAGGTATTACCCTACCTGCATCTCATGGCAAATAAGAAAGTCAAACATTGTAGTAAGCAGCACTAGGGAAGTTGAAGAGTTTTTGATATTCTCTAAGCAAATAACTTACAATAAGTTATTAGCGTAGAGAATATTAAAAACGTATTATCCTCTGATAAAACCTATATATAATGAAACTGTAAAACGTGAGCGAAACAGCAGATCGGTCAGCTAGTTGATAATATATATTGAATCTGTCAATTAGCAGCAGCTTTCGACGTCAGCCAAATTTGTTTCATCCATATTTGTTTGGTGCCAGAATAACCAAAATAAAATGAAAATGCATCTTAGCCGAGCATCACAAATCTAAAGATTTAATACAGATAAATTGAATCCAGGACCGGGCATCCCTGTGAGTGTAGCCGGGCAACATAAACCTGCTCCCGTAGCTAACTTGTTTGTAAAACATTTTAAAATTGATTCTACTTATAATCCTGTATGACTTATGATACTGAGGATTTTGTGATGGAGTTAAATGTGAGATTCTCAGCGAAAAGTGTCGCCACTGTAATAAAAAGCATGGTAAGGGGCAAATCTCCAGGGTATGACTACCTTTGCCAAGAGTGCTGGCGATGTTTTACTCACTCTCTTTAAGTCACTCTCATCTGCCCACCAACTTAATGAAAACGATGGTTGTACCCGTTGTGAAAGATAAGACCGGGGAAGCATCAGATCAGTCTTGGCCAAGGTACTAGATAGTTTTCTTGATAGATATATGGCGACACGTATCGAATTGCATGATGCACAGTTTGGGTAAAAACCTGGTCTATCTACAGAAACTGCCATACTGTCGCTTAAGCACACTGTCCAGTACTACACGTCTAGAAAAACGCCTGTTAACGCGTGTTTTCTAGACCTCTCCAAAGCGTTTGATCTGGTGTCGTATGACTTGCTGTGGCAGAAGCTTATAAGGAAGTCATATCAATACTTCGGTTCTGGTAAAACAATCAATGGTAATCAACAAATGTTAAAAATTGTGTCAGGTGGGCAGGATCGTTGTCGGATGAATATAGGCTGAATTGCAGAGTGAGACAAGGTGGCTTATCATGAACCGATTGATCGTTGCGCTCTGTAGCACTTATCAGGGTTGTTACGTGGATGGAACCAGCGTTAAAAATATTAGTTATGCTGATGATATGGTGCTGCTGAGCCTTTCGATCAATGCGATGAGAAGTGTGCTTTCGATGTGTGAACGGTACGCGGAGATCCATGGACTTCAATACAACGCAAAAAAGAGTGAGTGAGCTACTAGTCTTGTAAGGAAGGCCTCAGTTAAAACTTTGCGGTATTGCATCAAAGCAAGTCACTGCTTTCAAGTATCCGGGCCACTGGGTTTCTGAAGACCTAAAAGTCGGTCTGGACGTTGAGCGTGAGCGTAGGGCGTTGTCTGTTCGTTAGGGCTAGGCTTATCTACACTCAGGAGACATACAACGCCATGCAGGTACAGTATAACAATTCGTTCAAGGTGTTGATGGGGTTGCCGCGCTACTGCAGTGCTTCGGGCATGTTCGCCAACGCGGAAATAGACGATTTTTGTGCTATCATGCGTCAATGATGCACTTCCATCATGCACAGGGTACATTTCAGCCCCAACAGCATTCTAAATTTGATAGCAGACAGATAAGACAGCCCTTTTTTGGGACATTGGGTACACCTACATGCCAATGTGGTGTAGTTGTTAAGTATTTTATTAATTTTATGTTTCTGGTAGATTTAATTACTAACATAAGCTTCTAAGATTTGTTTGTATACTAACCCAAATAGATCTAACGTCTGAAATAAAAGATTATTTATTTATTAAAACACGAAGGGCCGCGCGCGTTTCTCTTACTGCCTGGACGCAACTGAAGGGCGGTATTCTAACCGCGAGCCCCACTTCACCCCATATAACTAGCAATACTAAGTAGAAAGGGCACAACTGCCACTTGCGCCTGCTTATTTTTCGTAATACTAAGTTAAAAAGGCACATCTACGCAGAACAGTCTTTTCTTCTTATGACTCTGCAGATGTGTCTTTTAATTGTATGAAGAATTAAATATTTTCTAAAAAATAAGACGTTTCTACTGAAATGCGTCTTTTCAACTTAGTGTACGTCAGAAATGTCTTTTCTATTTAGTAATATTTAATTAATATGGCAGATACGTCTTATTTAACAGTGAGATTCATAGGGTTCTGTTTAATATATGCGAAATATAAAAATACTGGTAGATGCCTTTTTTTTCTGATTAAGAATATATAGATAACTCAATTTCGAAAAAAATATTTAATCAATAATGTAATATACACTTAAATAAAAACTCTAAACTACATAATAATATACATCTAAAAATAAACTAAAATATGGCGTCCAGAAATTCGTGCGCATCGCTGTTCACTGGTAATGTGCCCAAAAGTCTGGCGGCATTGCCACGCTGTATGGCAATGCTTAACCGTTGACCAAGGTAAAAGCCAGCCTTTGGGTCACGCGAAGTGTCAATTAGGCGCCTGGATAGTTCTTTAAACAATTTGTGAGCACTCGGACCTCACGATCCCAAGGTCTCCACCCCAAACGGCTCGAAAATATAACCTCCAACAAGGTTATTATATTTCCGCCGCTTGAGGTTCTCAGCGGCTGCAGCGGCAGCGCCAGCACAGCAAGACGAGCTGGGAAGATGAGATGGTGCAAGAGTATCGACACAAGTTGCATCCCACACTAAAGCCCTACCCATCTTCCAAGGAAATAAAGACATGCCGTCCGGTCTTTTGCCATCGTCGCGTGCCAGGCCATTGGGTTCTAATACAGCCGGAACGCCGACGGTGACAAGAGCTCGTCGGATAATGTCGTTAATATTCGCGTGCCGTGCTATGCGACCCGCGCTACGGCCACATGAAAGGCCGTGGTGACCGAGGCTGTTGACAACTTCGCCACAGTGGCAGCGATGAGTAGAACAACAGGGAGCACCTAATCGAAGGGAAGCAGCGAGGCGGAAAGTAGTATCATTGAACAAGGTGCCTATGTTCGACGACGGTAGTGCATGAAGCCAGAGACCCGACTCCCATTCACTCACAGCCAGCAAGCGCGCACGCTCTGTAGCTGAAGCAGATGTGGCAATAAGGTCACTCTGAACTGCTTTACAGAGCGGCTCATCCCACCGCCTCTGAGATGATGGGTTGTCGGGTGGATTTAGATTCGGGCAAGCGATTCTCCAGGTGTCCATAGACTCGGTGAAGCACGGCACATTGAAATCAACCAGTGACGGAGCTAGAATATTCCTGATTAATTTCTCAGTACCGTGGACCGAAGATATAAAAGCCGGGAGACTAATGCTAGAAATTTTGCGGACGCCGAGACCTCCCATACGAATGGGAAGAGTAGCTTGTGCCCAAGTTCGGTCGTCCATAGCCACATTTAAAATTGCTGTCAGAGTATGCCGGATAATTTGGTCCATTTTTTCCAAAAGGTGAGGATGATGCCAAAGATGCGAAGCACGAAGAAAGTACGTTAATTTAGGTCCAAAACAACAGTACCTAACGAATTAAGGTGATAGCCGAATGCATGTTAATTTGGTGTAATCTGTCCGAAATGTCGTTAAAATTTTGTATTTTTTCGTCGACAAAATCGGGAAAGGAATTCTCAAAAATTGGAGACCCAAGAAGACGAAGAGAACTTTTATCCACAATTTGGATTTCTGGGGCTAATGCGTGGAATTTAGAAAGTGTCAGTTGTCTGTCAGTACTGTCAGATATGAATAGTTCACACTTCGAAAGGTTGAGATCCAATCCTATGGTATGGAGTTGATTTCTTAAAAACTGTAGATCATCTAAAACTGTGTCTACATCGCCTCCCAGGGTTCCATCATCGAGATACCAAACATTGAATTTGGAATTTAGTTGTCGAATAATTGGGTATATAGCTGCTAAACCGAAGATCGCTGGCCCGAGAGGATCACCTTGTTGACAGCCAACAGCTGATCCCAACAGGTTTTCCTTATAAAGTAATTTAGTCGGATGTCTGTAACATTGCCAAAGAAAACTAAAAATTTGTGGTACTTCCTTTTTAGTTTCTGCCAACAAAGTGTCCCTATTGACTGAATTAAAAGCATTTTTAATGTCAACCTTCAAGATGACCTCTCCTTTACCAGAATTTAAATAGGTCGACAAGGCGTGTACGGCAGCCTCACAACCCCCTTTGGAGCCATAACCCAGTTTTAGGGGCTGAAATTTGGTCGAAATATCCTCACCATAAAATTTAGAGCAAATTTCGAAAAAAATGTTAGATGCGTCTTTTTGTCCTTATGGCGGCACTAGTGTAATGAGTCGGGTTCTAACCCGCGACCTCTCGATCATAAGGCAGTTGACCGACTGCCGACGAGAAAACACGACTAACTATCGGTGATTTACTCGCTCAAGAAACGCACAATGAAATATATATTCCGTGTAATCGAAAGAGATGCATATATTAATAGTTGTTGGACTATACACACTGCCTGCGACTACTAGCTTCACTAGTTCTGACGCTGAGCGACAAGAGTTGTCAAAGATAATACTCGCACAGCGATGCCTTCTTGGTGCTTAGAACTCACGTTCAGAGACCAATTAGCGGTCCAGCGGACCAACTAGCTGTGATCGAAAGAGATGCACATATTAATAGTTGCTCTCTGACTATTCACACTGCCTGCGACGACTAGCTTCACTAGTTCTGTCGCTGAGCGACAAGAGCTAGTGAAGCACAGTGATGCCCTCTTGGTGGTCAGAACTCACGTTCAGAGACCAACTAGCGGTCCAGCGGACCAACTAGCTGTAATCGAAAGAGATGCATATATTAATAGTTGCTCTCTGACTGTTCACACTGCCTGCGACGATTAGTTTCACTAGTTCTGTCGCTGAGCGACAACGGCTGTCAAAGATAATACTCGCAAAGCGATGCCCTCTTGGCGGTCAGAACTCACGTTCAGAGACCAACTAGTGGACCAGCGGACCAACTAGCAAGTAATCACCCGTCACACTCGCCCACTAGCTTATAGCCCAGCGCCAAAACTATCGGAACTACACGCTCGTTGCTCGTTGCTCGCCAGCTCATTTTCAGATGCCATCTCTACTCGCTACTCGTTCATCGTCGGCGATGGGACAACTGCCTAAATTATAACTGATCTTTATTTTGCAAATTGGTTATTAAATAACACTTTTACACGTCATTTTGTTTCGTAAATGTTAACTAGATGAGGCCGGTGTTTCCTAACTGACTACCCTGAGATGAACACCGAAACAAACTCAGAGGACAGTCTTGTTTAAAGTCCATACAATCTATGCTGGTTAAATTATATGGGAACCTTGTAGGTTTCAGTCTGAGTAGATCTTTTCAAGAAAGATGCTTACAGATTTGAGTGGGCCTGTCCATACAGTTCAAGCATTTGTCAGATGACGTGTAACTCAACTTAGAACAAGGAGCTTAACGATTTGACGAAAACGAGTGGTCAGACTTGGAACCGATCCCGCTAAGTATATGATGATGATGATAATGATATAAACTGAAAACATGTTGTACTGACCGGGAAGTGGGAAACTATTGCCGGGAAAAAAGTGAGACATCAAGAAAAAAAAAACCAATTTATTATATTTCTTTTTATTTAAAATGAAATAACCAGAAGACTATCTTAAATATAATGTTAATCTAAAATTAAAAGCATAAATAATACAAATCTATCTAATAAAAAATTAATAAGTTTGAATACATGCCAAGTCACGGTTATGTTAACTATCGGAATTTTATCTTCATATAAACGGTAGGAAAACGAGTCATACAAATGCGCCTAGGTATATATATAGAATAGAGATATATAGAAATAATGGATACGAATGCATCGCAGTGACAAACGACCTGTACAATGTTTTTGTAAACAGTAATAATAGTCTTCCCGACCGATTTTGGCCATAATGATTCCCTGCCACTTATGACTTTTCAGCCTTTAAAGCACGAGTAAATGGGAATCTTCTGGGCTCGCTCGTCCCATCGTAGACCTCATCTATCGCTTACCAACAGGCAAGATCGATGTCAAGAGTGGGCGCATCCGTATTCTTTTTTAAATGGCCAATCTCAGCGAAGATTAGCCATCTGTGCAAGAGGTATTTTAGTACGCAAGTATGAGCGCAGGGGCAAGTGCACTCTTAGTTACCATATTCTCACAGCCCGATGGGACGGCATTCTGATATGACCGAAGAGAGATTGGGCGTAAGACCAACAACTTAACGTGATATCCAATGCATGGGGATATCACACCGACAATTTCTAAATACCAGGCTACTACTGACAAATTTCTACAAGAAAACCCCTATAGCACTTTTTATCTGACCCAGAAATCAAACCCAAGATGACTTGCTCAGCATTGTAGTGGTCGCAAACGTGACTGCTAGACCACCGAGGCAGTTAAAGGCAAAAGTAAGCAGTAAAGCTTTGTTTTCCTAGGAAAGCGGTGCCGTCATATAGCGGCCGTAATATTACGGACGCAAAAAGGCGGTCGTCTTTACGGTGACGACATGAGGAAAGTTCCACGGCCGTTTTAACACACTGTCTGCTTCATCGCTATCTAGTGTATTACATTCTCTTTGGAAACGTTCACGAAACCATCTGACACCGACAAGACGGCCGTCATGCAAATGGCGGCACCGCTTTTTGACGTTACGGTGTCAGTTACCGCTCTCTAGGAAACCGCGCCATTTTGTTTACATAGACAACTTTCTAGTGACGTCATTCACCGCTGTATTACGGCCGCTATTTGACGGCACCGCTATCCTAGGAAACCAAAGCTTAAGCGTGCAATAAGTACAGAGCCGAGTCACAATACTGAATAGATAACAATACCGTGGTCAAGTCTTTAAGAAAAAGAAAGCAGTTATAAACAAATAGATAGTATAAACAATTTACGAATTAAACATGGAATGTCAAAGAAATTAAATAATAAGACCCGTAGGCTAAAACAATGATTATTTGGAAAGCGCAGACAATGATTTTACTTGGTAGCCTGACAAAATAACCTAACCTAACTCTAATAAGAGACATATCTGCAAAATTCAACACCTGATTTATATTTTAGATTGTAACAATGCTGAGCTGCGCGGTAACAATGTTGTGGTATCAGCAATAAAAGTATCAGAATATTACGTGAAGCTTGTGATCAGACCGCCGCACAAGTACAACCCAATGCTTCACCGCTACCAGAACATATATTATTAGGTTAAACCTAATCTCAGTAAAATTAGGTGTATCAATATTTACATTACATATCTCATTTTCCTAGCCTATTAGTATCACGTGATTTCGCACTCAAATGCCTCTTTTTAATTACAGATTCTGTGTGTTTTTCATAACTATTCATAACTGATTCAAGTAAATGATTAATCTCTTCATATTCCTCACAAGCTACAGGCATTAAGTTCCCCTCAATCACGATTTTGAGCAAGCCTCTGGGAGTTCTGCCGAAAGATTTCTGCGCCTTTAAAACTTCAAGGAATTTCTTGATACTGACATAGGTGAGGTTGTTGTATGCAAAATTCAAATAGCACAAGGTGTTATTGCCCAGACAATACACAACACTATCTTGTGGTTCCGTAAAGATTGGAGAGAAAGGTTCAATAAACAATCCCAGCTCACTGTCAGCCAACATTTCAGCTTTTTCTTGTACAATTCGAGCTCCAACTTCTGTTTCACTCAGGTATTTATATTGACTTTCCAGTCTATTCCTCTTCAACGTTTTCTTCCTGATTACGATTTTGTCCATTGAGATATTTTGAAGCTCATTTATGAATTTGTGTATTAATTCATTTCTTTTCTTTAAGTAAACCACATATCTGCCTCTACTTTTTAACAATTCTTGGGGTTGTAAGGGAAATTTTTGTAACGTGTCAAGAATGCTAACGCTGCCTCTGTCTGTAATCATATTACCCGCTAAGTTTAAGTAACTCAGTTGTCTGTTTGATCGCAACATATCAGCTATATACTTTGCACCAACATCTGTGATTCTGTTAGTAGATAAATTTAAAGCAGATAATACTCTCGCAGCGGGAGATGGATCAATTAATTGATCTACGATTGTTTTTATACCATCATCGTTTATTGTACATCTTGCTAAAGAGAGATGTTTTAACTTACCGTGTGTTAGTAATATATGATAATCAGCTTCGATGAAAAACGTGCCATCAAGGCATAATTCAGTTATTTGAGAATTGACTAAACATTTGGACAATTCATACAATGTGTCCATACGTAAGCCACTGGTAATGGTTATTGATGTCAAATGTTTTTGAAACGAAATTGCGAGAGCGATCACCTGCATTACCTTCCTTGGTATTATCTTGTTTTTGAGAAATTTCAGTTGGACTAAGTTTTCGTTGGCGTCATAAACTGTTTCTATATTGACTATATCCTCGGTGATGTTCGAAGCAGACGCGTCTTCATCGTATTCCGAAGTAAGGTTATCTTCATTTAATCCAGGCACTTCTGATGCTGAAGGTGGTGGCTTTGACCGTTTACTTTTGTGTTCATGTTTTTTATGCTTACTTGTAGTCGCTGATATATACTCTTCTGGAATTTTCAAAAATGTATTTATAATAACATCTGTGTCTGTGTTAAAATTATCTTGTGGCAGTGTTGATTTTATTGAATAAATATTTATTATAAGAACTAAATATTTTTAACTCTAGTGTTATTACACCATTGAAAAATTTCACAAGTGCCTAAAATAATAATGCTGCTGATAACAAATTCAACATTAGTTCCATTATTTTCAGATTCTTTTAAAATGGAACTGTTAGAGTTAGAACTTTTTTGATAGTATTTTATTATCTGTGATTATCCTATTATGGTTGCCTAGTTACATTTTTATTAATTAATATTCTGTCAATGTATATTTTTACTCTCATTCAGGCCTGCGACAGCATAGTACCAAAAAATGCGTTATAGTGCTACTATCGCCGGCAACCATGTTTTTGGCAGCCATTTTGTCAGTAAAACTGACCGAAGAGAATGTAATACACTATGTTTTAAAACTGACGAGTGACAGATTGGATTTTCCGTCATTCGTGTTGAAGCTCGTGTGCTGCCGGATTACAGTTTGTTTACTAGTCGTTCTCCTCGCTGTATTGCTTAAGTTGAGATAGATTCCAAGTTCCTTGCTCAATACGAATTATACTGCAGTGCTCCGGTGTTTTGGTTCGCGGCCATGGCTACTATCAAATGCTGTGTTGTCGGTTGTATTTCAACCAACAAAACTCATCCATCGCCTTTATAATTTACCTAAGTACGATAAACTTAGGGCTTTGTGACTGTCGTTTTTGGTATCAGTGAATTCCGAACTTCTTGGTCTATCAAAGTATCAGTTAGTGAATAAACGTGTGTGCCAAAAACACTTCGACAGTTACCAACTGGATGGCGAGGGTAATCGTCTCAAAGATGGTTATCCATGTCGTTTTTCTACTGAAGAAGTAGAGCATGAGGTGCCTTTATCTGTATTAATGCGTTTGTAATTATTTACAATTAGTGTACTTATTAAGGTACACTAGTTAAGTTATAGTTATAGCCAGTGGGTTATCTTAGAGGCGGAGTTTCCTGCTTATGATTATGTATTTTTTATTAAAATTATTTAATTAAACTTTATTTGGTTATTTTCAGGTGTTCTTTATGATCATAACTAAAGTAACAAGGAAGACACCAAGTAAACTGTGGAAAATCCAGTTGTTGTCCAAGGTAATGACACTCATTTTTAACTTTTAACCAACTTAAAAAAAACAGGTTCTGTATTCGACTCGTATGCATGTATGTATGTTTGTTTGTATGTCTGCGATTTTCTTAAAAAGTAATCAACCAATTTTAATGGTTTTTTTTACTAACGTGATCTACATACTTTCAGGGAGGTTTTAATACATAACTAATACATTAGGTAATTATTCTTATATACGAAGTTATATGCATAAATCTACTGCATCTCCAACATTTCTAAGTGGATCTTAATAATTCTTTTTTTTCATTCTTCTTGCGCTTATGTAATTGTATATTCAACTAAAAATGGAAAACCAATTTACTTTAAAAAAAGTTAAACCGACTTATGCTTTGTTATAACTTATGTTCTGTTTTCTGACATACGCATTTTCTTATTTTAGAACATCCAGTTGATCATTTATATTCAAGAATTGCAGATATGTATGCAGATCCTCCTGCATCTTCATATCTCAATACAGGTAATAATCTTTAACCAACTTTTAATTTCTTATCAAGAATATTCAATTTAGGTATCACATAAATATGATCAGTTAAAAACTATAAAAGTTAAATATCTGCATAAATACGTTACAATATATATATTTGTATACTTAAGTAGGAATTGATTCTGATCAGAGCCGTTATGGTGTGCTTATTGTTATTGATTTTATTTTAGAGATGTCAAAAACGAAATTATATAAGGTATACTGAAAAAAATGCTTTAAGAAATAGTGTAATGGCAAATGTTAGAATGTTGCTCAGGATCCCGAAATAGTTACCTGATTCGTCTTTACTTAGAATTGAATTTTTCTTCTATTTACAGATGTGATTCGGAAAAAAAAGGAGGTGTACAAGAAAAAATTGTGAAGCAGATGTGTGTACCACAACAATTGCCTTCGAGAAATATAAAGCCCATAGGTTAAGAGGAAAAACAAATAATAAGTAAAATCTGAAAAGTCATTTTATTTTTATATTTCTTTCGTTAAATTCGTATCCATTGAATTTAACGAAAGAAACAATGAACCTTGCATATAATAAAATTAACCCTATAAGAATTAATTCTTCATGGCGCATCACTATGCTATCGATATTCTATGCCGGATGGTTATCGTGACGCTTATAGTACGCTGTGGGTCATCAGTAGATGACATTACGACACTAGCACTTGGCGCATATTTTTGGAACTAGATGTACCATATTACTGTCCTATCTGTCTCTGACTTATTTAAAGTTATCTGTGCTCTCATTATAATCGTTTAATTTAAAATCCAAAGCGCGACTCCAACAGGAACTAGTGATAAAAAAAACAATCAGTAGTTCTATCATGGAACTGTTAATGGTACTAGTAGCAACGAAGCCCGTCTACTCCTCGCCTGATCCCAGCCTTGAAGGTAATCGGCGGGTTTGGCGATACAAGTCAGCAGATTGGGATGGCATGCGATCTTTCTATGCATGCTTCCTTGGCAGCCTACTTGCTTCTCTTCAAATGATTCATCGTCGTGCGCAGTCGCCGTGACGGGTGTTTTGTGACAGGGGATGGAGTACTACATTTCATTCTATGACTCAACAATGTCCGGCGAAGCTCGACCTTGGTTTGGCGCCGAATGTGATCGCACCTTAGGATCGCGCTAACATTCGCCCTGATATGTACAAACTGTTAGCTTACTGCATCTAATTAAATGTTGTGGTATAAATCTGTCACTAGAAGATGGAAGAGATAGGGTAACATACAAGCTACTTTTATAGATACTCATAGAAATCCCACGATATTTTGATTAAAAGCGAAGACAATATTATATGAAAAAGTGTTTTGTTTCTGCATTAAGAGATAGTTAACTTACTCAGAGTAGCTTTTCTGATGGTAATCTCAGCACCGACTTCATATTGTCGGCACGCCCATGGTAGGAACTCATCAAAGTTGTTAGGCTTTGGACGGCTATCTGATTTGGAAGCATCAGAGCTGGCTTTAATATTCATAACTGGTATAAAAAGCTACAGAATTAATAAATATCCCAAAAAAAAGTTCTATAATAACCGAAAATACTCAAAAGTACAAATGACAGAATAATCATGTCAACAAGAATAATGGTCAGTTTTTTTTTTTAATATTATTAAAAAGAAAATAATGATATAAAGAGTTTCATTTCTTAGTTAAAACACGATTTATCTTCCCGAGCAGCTGACTAAGTACGCATAGTTATCTAGGGCTTGCGGAAATATTCTAACAAAATGCCGCGGCCCCGGAACTTATGGTCAGCTGAAGGAACAGGGTGGGTTTTTAGTCAGTAGAAGTCTGACCCACCCTTCCCCTTTTTTTTTTTTTTTTTTTTTTTAACTTGGTAAAATTATCAAATAAGTCCTCCCACTCCGGGCAGGGTGGGAGGGACTGTCAGACTTTTACTGACTAAAATCCACGGTGTTCCTTCCATAACCCTTTACATACCGGGGCCACGGTAACGGGATGAGTCCCACGACCCCGGCGGGCTTCGGCCCTCTGCAGAGGGGGCCTCGTCATATTGCTGACGCTCTTTGAGGCGCGCGTGGAACACAACGCGCCGTCGACCCGGGCATGGTCCATGGTCGGACAGCGAGTTGCCCTTTACTCGCTGTCCGCATGCTCGCGCCTACGGTGGCCGGAGATCGTCGGCGACGTCCGACGCCGTGGGCGTCTACCACTGCGGCTGGGCTGGAGGGAGGACGCCATCCTCTCCCTCACGCGGCCTGCCTACTCCTTCGGAAGCATGAATGCTTCGCAGAAGGAGGCGACCGCTTCCCACTCCCTCTCGCCCCGCAGCATGGCCTCGACCAAGGCCGGGCGCGAGAGGTCTCCGCCTATTGTCGCCGTGAGGACACGTCGGTGCTCTGCCCAAGCTGGGCAGTCCTGCACCGTGTGCTCGACTGTGTCCTCAGGGCGACCCTCGCAGTGGTGACACCCAGGCGTCTCTTCCTTACCCATCAGACACAGGTACCTCCCGAAACTTCCGTGTCCGGTGAGGACCTGCGTCATGCGGTAGGTCAGGACGCCGTGACGCCGATCTAGCCACTCCTCAAAGAGGGGTCTTACCGCCGCAATTGCGGCGTGCCCGACACCCTCCCCTTAACCCAGAGCGGAGGGCTTGCGGAAATGTTCTAACAAGATGCCGCGGCCCCGGAACTTATGGTCAGCTGAAGGAACAGGGTGGGTTTTTAGTCAGTAGAAGTCTGACACACCCTTCCGCTTAACCCAGAGCGGGAGAAGTCATTCGATGACTTTCCCACCCAGATAAAAAAGGGGTGGTACACCTTAAAACGACAATTCAGTTAGTAGGTTAGTTGACATTTTTACATAGGTGTTTATGTTTTACTTTGTCATTCAGCTATTTTTTTCATTTATTTTTTTCATTCTATTTTTGTATTTTCGCATTAACCGTAAGCACGTATAGTATATGTGGTTTAATTTAATGCCTCTCACTCTTATCAACGTTGTATAAGCCTCAAATTTTAATCCAAGAGCGTGCAGAGGTTGCCCACCATCTGGTAAGACCAGGACCAGGAAAGAGCAGTCAGCAGCAATGACAAAGCCCGATAAATCCATTGCTTGTCGGGGTTGCGAGAATGCCCTCACGAGATACCAAGACCCTGGAACATAAGGGCAATTGAAGAAACAGGCTGGGAGTTTGTAGAAGTCTGATAATTCCTTGCGCTCCACCCAGAATGGGAGTAGTTATATCATTATTTTCCTCACGAAAAAAGGTCTTAAATTTGGGTATCTAGGTATGTATACCTGCGGGCCTAGACAAAATCCATTTTCTGTAAGCGTTAACGCCAACGGAAAAATGAAATTGTATGGAGTTGACATTTACTAACACGTGACAATCACGTGACATGTGGTTAGCAAATGTCAACTCCATACAATTTAATTTTTCCGTTGGCGTTAACGCTTACAGAAAATGGATTTTGTCTAGGCCCGCAGGACTTTTAAAAAGATGCAGTAAACTGACAGTTTCAGTGTTGTAAGATATCGATGGGTCCTATGTATATGGGCCAAAGTGCAAAATTACAACTTTACAGGAGAGACTTCCAAAGTTTCTATTTACTATAACTTCAGATTGATAAAACCGAAGTTTACGAATCTTTGCTTGTTTGCTAAGACAACTATCCTCCTCATTTGTACTATAGTATTTTATATATACATATATCGGTTTTTTTTTACGTCACATTGGCCTCTCTACGTTAGTTTTTGTTAAAATTATTTTTCTCTAAAAACACTTTAAAAGGGCCAATGTGTCATATTGGCCATTATACGCGTATTACGTTATTTAGCATACGTTATATATTTTTATATTTTTTACTCATAAAATCAAGTAACAATTGAAGTAGTTGATAATTCATTAATTAGAATATAAGCTATTTAGATATTTAGTCATTTATGTCACATTGACACTTATACGTTTTACAATCGACTTACCTACTAACTCAGTTTTCAGTTAGATCATTTCAATAATTAAAAAACACGCAATAGTTTTATTCATTTATTGAAATAAAAATTAAAATAGCCTTAAAACTACACTTATGAAAAAAAAAAATCTAAAAAATAATAAGTAAGAACGAAACTTTTACTGAAGATCTTAGTTTGTTTAACAAAATAATGTACCTACTTCACATTATTATTTTCTCAATAAAATTACAAAAAAAAATACAAAATTAGAAACCTATCTTGTGTAAATAAACTAAAAAAATCTCTGTAGTATATTTAAGTAATAAAATCAACAAAATCAACATTAGTATTCTTTTTTTTGTTAATTGGTTCGCGTTTGACCACCATCTCACCTGATGGTTAGTGATGATGTGGTCGAAGATAGAGCACGCGTACCTAAAAGTAACCTATTTACTCTTGACTTAAAGATCCCTAAGTTATAGCTATTGGGAAACATAGACTCCGGCAGGGAATTGCATTCCTTAACTGTACGCACAACGAAGGCATTCCCAAAGCGTTTAGTGCGTATGGGTGGAATGTCAACCATGTAACGATGGCGCATCACCGTTTGTCTTATAGTCCGATGATGGAACGGGCTTGGCGGAATTCGATTGTGTAATTCCATCACACCCTCCCCGAAATGTAACCGATAGAAAACCGATAGACTTGCAACTCGTCGTCGATGTTCAAGGCTCTGGAGCTTTGACTTGACCAGTGCATCGTTGCCAATGAGTCTCTTGGCCCGTTTCTCAATAGACTCAAGCGCGTCCAAATTGTATTTGGCAGATCTATCCCAAATATGAGAGCAGTAGTAGCTCCATACACGACCGAACCTGGGCTTGATACAGATTGAGCAACTGTTCCGGTGTGAAGTACCGTCTCACCTTTGCTAAGATTCCCAACTTTTTTGATGCTAGTTGAGCCTTAGCCTCGATAAATGGACCAAAATTGAGGGTGGAAGTTAGTGTAACCCCAAGAAGCTCAATATGATCGGTTATCGGCACGATTACATCACATAAAGTGGAAGCCGGTTTGAATTGGCTCCTTTTTGAGGAGAAGAGACAAGCCTGGGTATTAGCTGTATTAAACTGGACCAAGTTGGCATCACCCCATTCGGAGACAGCCTTCAAGGACAAGTTCAAGCGCCTAACCATGTCCTCATGGAGAGACTGGATCTGACCCACCAGTACGCACGCTGGACACATATCTCTCAGCAACTGTGCTGAGAGAACCGACCCCTGAGGGACCCCGACATTAATAGCCAATTGGCAATTGGCAATTTAGCCGTCATCAATGACCACTCGAATGGACCGATCTCTCGGCAAGTCTTCAATCAAAACACAAAGTTGAGTGGGTAAACCGAAAGAAGGAAGCTTAGCAATAAGGCTATCGTGCCAGACCCTGTCAAAAGCCTTGGAGATGCCAAGGGAAACAGCAAGTGCTTCCCCGTGCTAATTCTTAAAAAGTCTTCATTAATTTTCTTCATTATCGCTTTCATTAATTGACGCAATGTCATTAGATGCTACTAAATTTTCATAATAACTGTGATATGCAGGTGGGATAATATTTTTTCTTTCACTAAATTCCGACTTCTAGACAACTTAGCGCGATAATTGGATGTCATCTTTTACTTATTAAACTAAATATTAAACTAAATTGTAACCCAAAAACACAACAATTACAATTTGTATTCATCACAGTGCGGCCGTTGCTCCGTTCAATGTATTATCAAATCAGCTGATTGGTCCAAACAATAAATAAACGCACGGCAACTCCCCGCGTATAAGTCTCTAACTACTATTAGGACCTTGTACGTTTAAATTCATGTCACATACGCCGTTATACTGTAATAAAAAATCGTGTTTCTATGCAGAAATCTTTTTTTTTAATAGCTCACATAATTCTTTATATCGATAAGATGCGTTTACCATAAAAAAGTCAAAATGGCCAAATTGTTAGTTTGGCCCATATACATAGGACCCATCGATATAGACGACTTCGAAATTGTGATGTAACTAAATTAATCGATTGGGGAATAAAATCGAATAATGATGTTAACAATATTTTTAATAATACTGCGTGTAATTAACTAATAATTAAATGTGATTATGAAGGGACGTGAAAAATAAAAGTAATAGATCATGATAATATTTTTTTCATGGTGAAGGGGCAGTATTTTAAATAGTAATCCCGCGTAATTTATTAAAATATTTAGGGGAAGTATGTAGAAAATGACATATAGTTTTGTTTTTGTATCATTACTTTTTATTGGTAGATCACAGCACATCCATAGCTTACAACAATCAGCTTTGGTCCTTAAATGATCGAAACTCATAATCGTTTTTAGCATAAAATCGACACAAAAAATGACAAAAAATATTTAACTAAGATCAATCATAATCCATTTTGTCCATATGCTTCGGACAAAATGACATATTGCTAATGGACAAAATGACATACATATAATAGCTACAAAATTAATGTCATAATTCGCAAATGAAACGCTTAGTTCTTCTTGAAACATCAGCGGAAGAAGCGTGAGCCCAAAGCGAGAATTGTAAGTACCGCAACCAGCCTTCTCCGGGCTTAGATCTTGAATAAAGGTCGTTACAGTAAATGCAAATACAGTCCTCTTCATCGTCATGAGAAATATTAGGAAAATCTTCCTCATAATTTTTTCACATAATTTTTTAGTGGCTTTGCGTTTTTACTTTGTTGCCCCGAGATTTGGGCTCCAAAGTTTTATTAGTGCCGAAGATTTTTTTTTTTTTTTTTTTTTTTTTTTTTTTTTTTTTATTTAGAATAGGTTCGCGTTTGACCACCATCTCAATATGCCTGCGAAGAGTTGTTTGAGGAACAGCAATTTTTTTTGAGGCCAATAACCAGCCCATTTTCTTATCTCGAACTGTCTCGATGGCTTTTTTCATTGACTCCATACCCCCAGATTGTCGATAAGTCATTCGTTAATAATTGCATGTCATTTTGGTATCTGAAGAAGTTACCTACCTATAACAGAAAAGCTATGGACAAAATGACATACCTATGCCATTTTGTCCGTTACATATGTATGCCGTTTTGTCCGTAGAGCATTTTAAAACAATAAAATACGTAAATAAATTTACAAAGAACTCTTTTTCCAAAAATGTGTTACTTAATTTGAAGATAAGTGTATGAGGAATGAAGCAAATCCCACATAAATAGATACAATAGCAAAAAACTTGCCATTTAAATAAAAACTTTATCAGTATGAATAAAACTCGTAACGTGTGAATACTTGTCATCAGCCATGACACCAAGACGAATGAAATGAATGATGAATGCGTTCAAAATTTAACAGCTTATAGAGTGCTGTTACGGCCTCGTGGTACCACTGTCAATTTCGGGTTAAAGTCCGCCAAAATCAAAATAACCCGCCTATGTAGTTTTGTACATATATGTCATTTTGTACGTATTTCCCCTATCATATAAAAAAATTTGCAGAAGAGTGACTTTTATCATGTCTGATTCAAATTTAAAAATGTTTTTAATAAAAATAGATTTAATTATAATAAAATCTAGTTACTACTTAAAAAAATAACGATAATAGTATAAATTTTATCATTTATGTAAATTTCTCACGATTAAAAAACGGTAATTTATTATTCGATTGATTGAATCCATCACTATTAGGTTAAGTATGGTAGGGTAAATACGCTAAACGTCGGCCCTCCCCAATCTTCGGCCATCTGTACGTTTTCAGCTTGCGTTCATTCAAAAGGTAATTAAGTGACAATTTTGCTACCCGAATTACAACCTTAGTTCATACTCTATATGTACAAACCATTACTATTCGATTATGTCCCTTGCTCTTCGCACACTGAACGAAAGTCGCGACTGCGCCGTTGAAGCGTCAAGTTTGCGTTAAAAGTAGTTTACTTGATGTGAATACTCATACTTCGGGAATTCATATTACTACGGTGAGACATTTCTTTTTTTTTTGTTTTGAGCTTTATTATCACTAAAACGTTATTTTTACTATATTTTCAGATAGTTTTTTCAACGTTTTGCGTATTGTTTTAAGGGCAAAATAGGAGGCCGTCAATAGAGCGCCAGTTTTGACATAAAACGCAGTCTGTTTTATAAATTCCAATTGTACTAATTCCATTGGTTTAACGAGAGAATTTGCAAAGCTTACAGGCAAATAAATCTATTTTACGTTTAATTGCCAAATACCGGCCGGGGTGATAATAGTTGAATCTCGAGAAATAAGGTACACGAAATAGGGGCCGACATTAGAAATGTTAAAGATCGTAATGTCGACCAGCCTCAAATTCGGACGCCACTATACAGGCTGACTACTTTTGTATTTTTTCATTGATTGGGTGGGAAGGTTTAATTTATTTATCAAGCTTATTTTCTCAAAATTAAATATGTAATATGACAAGTATATTTTATTAATATTATTAAGTAGTTAAGTTTTAATGTAGGTATTGACAATATTGAAAACATATTTATGGTAGCTAATTATGATTTGGGAATTTGGGATATAAATATAAATTGCTCTTTGGAACTTGCTATCTATGAAACCCTTGTTTATTAGCTTGAAAAATATAAATGGTTGGTCGTGAATCTTTGAAGTTTACTTACTTTCATTGATTCATTAACCTGCACGTGACAAAAAGCTTGTTCGTTTTCACTTAATGCTTTTAATTTAAGGTACTACAATGACAGAGCAGGTAGATGCAAGTTACGATCGCAATAAAATAAAAGAAGCTCTAGAGGCAATAGGTAATGGGATGCCCATTCTTGCATTAAACTATTTGGCGTCCCACGAACAAGTGAACAACGTTACAAGTATTTTATTGTATTGTGATGTTTTACTTTGTTAAAATTTTAGTACCTAACATTGTTGAGGGAAAAAATATATTTTAGTAATAAACAAATACAATTACAAATGTATACTTAGTGTGATATTAGACTCCTGCCAAAATAAATCATATTAATGATATTTGTCACTGTCTTAATTTAAAACACCCTATACCCGGCCGACATTTGGGAAAAATGCGACCGACCATGGGCCGTGAATAGTCGACTTTAGGGTTTTTTCGTTCTCGACTCATCTAACCCTTAATACTTTTTTCTTTTAATAGAAATGTCAACCTTATGCCTATAAACATGAAATAGATATATGAAACTATCCAAAACCGCATCAGAAGCTATCCTTCGTTGCAAACTGATGGCGCCAGAGCGATCCCCAGTCAGAAAATCCGTTAGGGGGCCGACATTTGGCGTATTTACCCTATCATTATTTTATAAAGTGATTTCTTTAGCTTATGTCAGTTGACTGAATCGAATTAAATGTCGTGGTATAGGTATATTACCAGTCTAAAAACTTTCAATATATTATCATCAGACGCGCCAATAAGGTGTTTTCGCTAGTACACAGTTGGAAATTATATGTAATTATGTAAATAAGTAAACGGTGAAGTAGCGAGTTATCACGGAGCGCGCCACCCCGCCCCCCACCTCAAGCCACCCCCGCGAAAACTAGCAGCGATATAATAACTTCGTGTGGCTGGCTTATAGTGTGGAGATGGAACCTTTTTGTAACTTATTTTTTTAATAAAGATAGTCTGAATCATCATCATGAATCATAGTAATCTGTGGATAACACAGTGGGTTTAGTTATTTTATACTGTATTAGCAGTTGCGCGGGGCATCTCTCCAGTGGACTTTATCACGATAAAAACATAACCTCCTTCTTCTGATTTCGGGTAAAAATTAGCCTCCTCAAGTTTCAAACTACTTCCACACCTAATATCATATACTCGTAAATCCACGCAGTACTTTCGAAGTTTAGATTACCGCGTTCAAACAAACAAAAAAACTTTTCCGCTGTATATTATTAGTATAGATGATGCTTGAGAATAAGTGGTTTGTGTAACTCTTTGTTTTCCCCAAATATTTAAATACATCATAAGCATTCATAGGCCTGGTTTCTGTACGCAAAATTCACTGAAAATTGTTCACATATTAGCGGTCAAACACTTACGAGTTTCTAAAAAGATAATCATGAAAAAAGTAGTTGATGGTTAACGTGAATAAGTGAACTATGAATTACTTCAACTTATCTTTATATTTGCAGAGTGTATTAACTTCATTCATTGAAATGTCATAATGATAAACTTCCGTTAAAATTCATTTCTTCATTCATTTTCAGGTTACAAAGAGCCATAGATCTTTACGTAAGTACTTATACATATAAAACAATCATTAATACATAGAATGGTTTAAAAAAGTGTATCTGTACATAGAATATATTTACAAAAAAATGCAAGCAAGTGTTTAAAATAAAATGTCTGTTTGTTTATCTGTTTGTCTGTTTATTTATCTGTTTGTCTGTTTGTTAACGCTAATCTCTGGAACAACTTGATAGATTTTAATGAAACTTTGTTGTTATATAGCCATTAAGTCTGGGCAACATATAGGCTATACTTGATTTTTGAAACTGGAACATCTGTTGCAGAACTTTACATGCGAGCAAAGCCTCGAGCAGAGGCTAGTTATAAATAAAACTTAAAACTGTTTAAGTAAAATTATTCCTGTTTGTCAGTTATGTGAACGCTGTTGAAATTGAATGATTTACCGTTTAATATCCAATGTAACAGTTAATTTTTGTTTTTACACTATTGCATTGAATAATGAAATCGTATAATTCGAAAATATCGTATTTTAAATTACTGCTCAGCTCTTCAAGTTTTAATTTATTTCCATATAGTTTTAAAATATGTCTAAATAATACGTGAGCCTCCTCCACACTAATCCGTCGACGCTACGCGAGCTCTAAGAAGTGTTTCAAAGGCAGCCATCTTGGAACTCATCTCCTTACGCGAGATAATGTATTAAAATATGTACATACCGGTATGTATAGCTGTGTATACATGCGGCTTGTGAGCGAGTATGTAACTATGTATGTAGTATAGCAACGTGACACTTGATACATACTTAATTTATATATGTATATGTGCGTGTTTATGGTCTACTTATTTGTGGTTTTATTAGCAGTGTTATTAGGTACCTAGTGTTTGAAACTTTGTTTAATCGTACGTAGTAGCTAGCTGTACCTACCTGTGTTGCAATGCCACGTAAAGTAATAAACAGATTCGATTTTTCAACCAACCAAATGAAAACATGTGCCTGTGGCAATCTTCTTTTTTTTTCACTGGATTAGGGTAAAACGCCCGATAGTCAGCCGTGCACCAGTACTCAGCCTTTACAGACTTTATTTCTTTACAAATAGTGTTAAAATTTGTGTACATCACTAAAATATCATTTGAATGAATCCTTGTCTCTTGATTGGCTAATACGGACACATACGAACCAATATTCTATCAAGTAGACGAGCTATGCTCTTTCATTTGCACCGCCGTCACGGACATGACGAGACATGCCATTGTTACTGTTTTTTTTCTTCAGGGGACCCGTCAAAGTTTTCGGTAAGTTTTTGTTTTATATATTGTTATTTGCGGTGGATGATTATATTGTGTTACGATAAAATGTTTATTTTGCTATAAAATCAACTGTTACATGCATTTTATTTGTTTAATATGTTGTAATTTAGGTGGCCGACTGCTGGGTTGCGAATTTTGATTGCAGATCCAGTGCTCAGCCATAAGTGGCTGACTACTAGTTTTCTTGGGAATATCTTAGATTTAGCTAAAATTAACGAAACGAATTAATTTTAATTTGCTCATTACTTTGGGCTTAACTTTTCTAACATGAAAAGTGTATTTTACCAGTAGTCAGCCGCATACAAATGTAATTGCATGTTAGTGGCCGACCAATGGGTCTACGAATCCAGTAACCAGCCGTCAGTTCTGTTGCACTAAAAGCACCTTAAAGTCTTTTAAATTAGAGTTCAATTTATGCACACTTATTTTAGATTGAAAATCACTTGTTTTAGATTTCCATCATTTCCAAGAGACCAATCCACCAATATAAAGAAGAACAATTTACAGAGGCTATGGCGGCGATTAGAAAAGGAATGAAAATTAGAGAAGCCAGTCGAGTTTTTAAGGTTCCGCGAGGAACAATACAGGATCGACTACATTTAAGGGTTCCAGATTTGCCCCGTAAAATGGGATCGGATTCAGTGCTGACCAAAAATGAAGAAACTACATTGAAAGACTGGTGGCATTAGCGAAATGTGGCTTCCCGTTAAAACGAGATGATCTCCTCAATACCGTCCATAATATTATATCATCGAGTCCAGAGCTCAGACTGCAGCAAAAAAGCTAGGAATCCTACACAGGGTGAGGCGGTACTTCGCCCCTGGACAGCTTCTGAATCTATATAAAGCACAGGTCCGTTCCTGCATGGAGTACTGCAGCCACTTGTGGGATGGCTCTGCAAAATACCAACTTGCTGCACTGGACTCGATCGAGCGTAGGGCTAAAAGGCTTATAGGCGACGAGGCGCTATCGGACAAGCTTCACAGCCTGGCTCATTGGCGAACCGTTGCTTGCTTGTCGGTTTTCTACAGATTGTACTTCGGGGAGTGTGCGCAGGAGCTCCATGACCTGATTCCTGCATCTCCCTTTCACTATCAGTCTACCAGACGCACGGCTGGATACCATCCACACTTGCTTGATATACCGTCTTGTCGTACCAAGTGCTTCTCTTCCACATATTGTGCGCACTTCCAAGCTGTGGAATTCTCTGCCGGCTTCTGTGTTCCCTGCCACTTATGACCTTTCAATCTTTAAAGCAAGAGTAAATAGGCATCTTCTGGGCTTGCTCGTTCCATCGTAGACCTCATCTATCGCTTACCATTCGGCGAAATCGAGGTCGAGAGTGAGCTCATTCTGAATAAAAAAAAATAAAGAAATCTGAAGATAAAAGACCAAACAAAAATAAGTTAAAATCAATCAATAGAATCGGAGCTATTTCTTCCAAAGAGTGGACACAATTTGAATGACAAAAAGAAGAGATGAAGGAACAGTAAAAGAACGAAATAATAAGTAAGATACTTAAAACACTTGAAATTAAGGCAAAGAAAGAAGAAGAGAAACAAAAAAGAAAGAAGAAATACAAAAAAGGAAAGCGGAAATGCTGTTGAATTCTAACAAAAGTAAAAAGAACAATAGGACATACACTATAAACAGAATAAGATGTAATAATTGTGAAGAGGAAATGACTAGCGATACCGATATAAAAAAAACTGACTTGAAAAATATTGGATGTGATAATTGCCCTGCATGGTACTATTTAAAATGCACTGAATTCGCTGAGAATATGTATGAAAATATATATAATAGGAAATTTCTATGCCAAATATGCAAAGTTATTGAGGGGCTGACTTTAGGGTAAGCCATGGCTGACTTCTGGAGAAATGAGGCTGAGCACTGGGAAAAAGTGCCATAATAGGATTATTGTTATTTTTTTCTATAATTCTAACAAAAGTATAATATTTTGTTAATTTTTTCAGTAATTTTAATAAATAACTTTTCATAAAAGAGTGGTTGTTTTTATGCATAGTGTTTCATGTTTAAAATATTAATAAACTAAATTTAATTCCTCACTAAAAGGCTGACTATTGGGTATTTTACCCTATTTGGTCTATAATTTCTTTCACAAGTCCTCAAAACATCCTACCAAAATTTCATCGCAATTTGATAAATGGTTAACGAAAGTAAGTATAGAGGAAAGCTAGAGGAAAGAATTATAGATTTTTTTATACGTCACTTTCAAGCTTCTGAACTATCTCCACTCCAAAAATTACATTCATTCACTTATACTCCATTTTGACTGAGACAAAATACAAACAAACACATTATTTCGGTAATAATATTTAATCGTATCGTAAAATGCATGGCAGATAACTAGTGCCTTATTTTGTAATTGGTGATAAACTCACGTTTGTCCACCATCTCAACTTCTTATCGTGTGGGTAGTAAGGTCTAACGACCCCACACACCCTAGTGTCAGAGTTTCTAGACCACTTCAAGGGCCTCTGACGTGGTCTATAGTACAGTCTCTCTCAGTACCTACATACATACACATTTTGACGACCGTCATTTGGCGACGGGACCACCGGCTTATACATGCCTTCCGAAGCACGGAACCATCTTTTTATCAGACAGTCAGGTGATTCAGGCCTGCAATGTCCTAGCTAAACTGTAAACAACTTTACAAAGTGTGCTTCCCGTGGGAATCGAACCTATGACCACCGGGTCATATGGCAAATGCCTAAACCACTCGACGACGGAGGCAGTTACCATCTCAACTGATGGTAAGCGATGATGGGGTGACAGATGAAGCACGCTTACCTAGCAGTAACTTATTCACCCTTGACTTAAAAAAAACCCCAGGGTTGTAAAGCTATCAGGAAACACAAACTTCGGCAGGGAATTACACGTATTCCCAAAACGTTTTGTGCGTTTAAGTGGGATGTCCACCATGTCATTGTAACGATGGCGCATCACCGTTCGTCTTGTAGTCCGATGATAGAACGGGACTGATGATCATAGGTTGAGGGATGATAGAATATGTTTTGTTTATCACAGATTATAAAGGCAATAACTATATTTAGGTTTTCCACATCAAACTCAACTGCTCTGCCAGTAGCCTTTCTTCTCTGACTGCATACCTACTACTGAAAGCTGTATTTTATGCGATTCTTTCGAGTGGAAATTGCCAGCTGGATATTAATTAATTAATTCATTTTTAGGTTTTTTTTTTCAGACAGAGTCCATAGTGTTAGTAACAATATTACTTGAAATCTGGTGTTAGTAAATACTGCCAGGATTGAGGGAATACTCTAACAAGAAACAGCGGTCCTGGAGAGCAAAGGCAACTGAGTGAGCAGGGTGGATTTTTAGTCAGTAAAAGTCTTTCACTTCCATCCTCTCCACCCGGAAAAATGGGTCAGATAAACGAGGGCCATCGTGTAACCGGGTATTTAAGACGAAATTTGATTGAGGAGATTCACCAGCCACATCCGAGTACTCGCCAGGAGATAGCCAGTGTCTCCATCATCGGATACGACGCGGAGAACATCACTCTGCCGCACACCACAATTCTTGAAACAAACCTCCTGAAATACTAACGCAGCACCACCAGCAAGTTCTAAGAACCGAACGTCGACGCTTCGTTCGTTCTCAATCTAACTTTGTTCTGGTTCTCCCGTAGGGTTGGCCAGAATGTGAATTTAAAATAATTGTAGATTTTTTTTCATTTTGATAGGGTAAACTTTGTTGAACTAAAAGTTTTATACCTACTTTTTTTAGGTGCTAACTTGTCATCGAAAGGCCGCAGGTTCGAACCTCAACCATTACACTATTGCTGTGAACCCACTCCAGACACAAGCATATTTCGGGAGTCACAGGGTGACTCCCAGCCAACTCGGGCGCGGGCCTGCGGGCTGCGACCTATGGGTAGCTCGCCGCCCGACTGAAACCAGGCCCGTGTAGACGGCACGTCGTGTTCTACGCGCGCCTCAAGGAGTGTCAGCAAAACTGTCGGGGCCCATAAGGGGGCCGTTGCCTGTCGGGGTTGCGGAATTGTTTGAAATAGTTACCGTGGTCTCGGAACACAAAGGGCATATGATGGAACACGGATGGGTTTTAGTCAGCAAAAATCTATGTCAGATTTTTGCTGACTAAAACCCATCCGTGTTCCATGATGATTGGATAATTTCCCATACTTAAAAATAAAAAGACACAAGCATATTACCCTACCTGCCTCGTCTATTGTACACCCGCGATCACTCCAAGCGTCGCAGAAATTCAAACTAACTTAAGCTAGCCTATAAACATAAACCTTATAATCATAACACTAAGATGCATTTTTGTGTATACCAAGCTGGTATACACAAATGATGGATGTTCTTCAGAATGACGGTAAGACCCGAGGAATGAAATTAAATGATATTCTATTTTGAAAATTGGTTCTAAGTAATACTTTTACAAGTCATTAAATGAAACGCATATTGGAAATATAAATTCTAGTACAGTACATAAGTTTTTATTTATAATCAAATAGCAATCATGCGAGGCTTCGCTCCCGTGGACTTTATCATAATAAAAACATAAGTTTCTTTTTTTTGAGTCGATAAAATGTCTGTAACCCTCTACAAGCTTCTAATAACTTTTATACCAAATTTCATCCAAATGCACCAAGTACTTTCGAAGATTACTTCAAGTAAGTACTGGGTGGATGTTAAGTATAAAATTAATATAGATTATAATATTAGTATTTATAAGGTTGCATTTTACCTCGATATGCGACGTTACAACAGACTTACTTAAAAGCGACGTAGTGTAAAATCTGTATCACACCAAAAACATAAATGTGAAAATGGGAGCCAAGTTCAATTGTCGACTTCACCGACAAGACTTGAGATCTAAATGTGTGCCAAGTTCTGTAGACAATCCTGAAATCTATTTGTAAGAACGTATAACATTCTTAAGTAAACTTAAAACACAATTTCTTGCTTTTTTTTCTGCTAAAACAATGCTTATTTAAAAATATGACTTTTTCAATTTGAATAGTCGAATTATTAACACAAAGCAAATAACTTATGATCTATTGAACCTCATCATTTGACTTGGCTAGTCTTTACCAGCAAATCAAATATTTAGAAGAATAGAATCTTACAATATAAAAACAATAACTTGCAATAACATACAAGTTGATAAGTTGTTTAGCTAAATATAAGATGAGTAGTATGTAAAACTTTGTGGTATCATATTCAAATTCAAATTCAAATTCATTTATTGTTTATTACATGTCAAAAAAGGATCTTATAATTATCATGTTTGTATCAATGTAACATACCTATAAGGTGTACAATATTCATAAATGTGATTAGAATTTAATATTACAGAAATATATATTACATATTGGGCAGGGATAACCAAGTGGTAACTTGGTCATCACTGCTCAATATGATACTCTTGGCTTTACTTAAAGAAAAAAAAAATCTTTGAAGTTTAGCAACCCTACCTATTCGAAATTCAAAACGGAGCGCGGGGCGGTGGGGTTTCATAAGTAAGTACGTGTTTCTAAGTTCCCGATTATATTGTCGGTTGGCGAGTGCCTGATTTATTTGTGTTGCCAGTAATTCGAAATATATTTCCCTTGTTGTGGGGTGAGGCAACTCTTAGTATTCAGGGTAATTTATTGATGTTACTGGTCGTTTAAGATGTTTTGATTTTGATAAGAAGTTAGCGCTGTGTGTCGTTGTAATATTTAAATAAATTTAAGCGCACCCTGAAATTACGTCTTTAGCTGTTATAAAATTCAGTTAACTTTTCTTTGATTTTTATTCTGCTAAACGACTTAATAACGTAAAGTTTTATTTTATTTCAAGAGAAATTTTAAATTATTCGTATCGTAGGACATCGTGCCTCAAAGGCCGAAATAGATAAATAGGACCAATGCCAACCCAAGTTGCAGGAATGTTTATTGGTATCCCGTGGCTCCGGAACGCAAGGAAATTCGTAGAACCAGGTTGGGTTTTCAGTCAGTAGGAGTCTGATACAACCCTTCCATTCCACCCACAGTCGGAAAAATCATTTGATGATTTTTTTCAGAAAAAGAAGGTACTAACATACGAAAGTAGATTCATGTCCTCATATTTTCCCATAAAGCTGGTTAGCTATATGCCTGCTTATGAACAAGTAGAGCGTTATTTCTAACTCCAACAAATACAACGCTAGCATCTTAGAACTTCTCTGCTCATCCCCCAAGATAACAACGAAGCAACCCACACCTCTAGAATCTTATGCAAATATCACACGGTCCCCATGTAAAACTTTACGTCGTAAAACTAATTAATTCCACTGTATATCCATGTTATATAAGCGAAATTTTGAATGCTTCGTCTTCGCAGTGTCTCAGGTGGCGGGTGGGTGGTTCCCCAACCGCTTTGTGGGATGGGGGACCACCCACCCCGCGAAGCGTCTATTTTCGCGGGGAATAAGTAACTGTGGCGTTATGTTACATCGCTATTGATTTTCTTAGTGGCTTTTAAGGCGGTGGTGGTGTGGTATGTAGTTGGAATGGTATGGGGAATAGTGACACGTTTCAGTTGATATTACTTGGGTTTATTTTCGCAATGTTTGGATGTAAATATTTATAGGTAGCGTGAGTATTAGCGGGTGGATGAGCGCTGCTGAATACCTACTGCATACAAGATAGATCGATATAAAGTGGAAAGAAAAAGAAAGAAAGATGAAAGAAAAATAAAGAAAGAAAAAAAATTTATTTGACCCAGTTTAGGGCACACAAAAAAAAAAAAGAAATAAAGAAAAAACTTGTTTAAAAAAATAGCATTGTGTGTGTATCACGGCTGCGCCAAATAGGCCCAGTACACACAGTACAGTACTCTTTATTGTACAACATAACAGAATCAAACATTTTATCCTTAAACTTTTTTTAAGGAAAAAAAGAATTATAATTTTACCTAAAGATATTTCATTGTAAGTCGATAAGTAATATGAGCAGTAGGCTTTGATCTTCGCGGTTAAGTAACGCTTATTGACGTCAATATGTGGATGGGTTATCATAGAACATACCGAGACTCTTCCGTGCCGTTCAAGGTTGACAATTCAAATAACTCGCTTTCTACTTCATCCCCAGCACAGATGGCAGTCTTCTGGCTACTAAAATCTGACACCACTCTTGCTGAGGAATATCTTGTTTTCTTGTTGATTCTTAGTTAGACTGGAAGTCGAACCTAATGTAGTTAGAAAATGGCAAGACTGATTGGCTAATTATGATGTATTTTTATTGTGGGATTTGAATGATATAACAAAGAAAAATATGACTTCATCGAACCCATGGGAATTAATTAATTTATTAACTATACAACGTGTAACGGAAACCCCATATTAATCCAAAAGGGCTGAAGACAACATCTGGTATGGAGTCTCTATGCCCAGTTTCAGCACAAAATAAGTGACTCAAAGAATTGATACGACATTATCGGTTTCATATGTTTCTTGAATATCAATCATAACAAACGTGTCACAGCACTACGAGGGTCAATAACTTTCCACGTCACTTGCCTATAACACGATAATTCTCTTCAATCTTCTTAATTTGAAAAATTCAGTCTCTGGTATCAATGTATTGAAATTTCTAATTAGTTCCACACATGAAGACATAGAATTATCAAACCCTTGTCATATCGTTTGTTATCATCCAAAGAAGCCGTGCACTTGGTATGTATATACCCTTTAAATTACACGTTGTATGTTTATTGTACACCTAACAATATTTCTATGGATACAACAGTAAAACTAGTGTATAATAGGCGGTCTTATCGCACAGGGTCTCTTACAGACATCCTTTGGATGGATTGTCGTTTAATGGAACAAAAAAAATTCTTAGTTGTTAGTAGTTCACACAATATGGGAACGTCGACGAACGTCCCGATATGTAAAAATTGCGCTAATAAGTATTGCCTTGAAAATTTTTGGTGTCTTGTTTAAAATTATATCCTATATTATATTATATCCTGCCTATTTATCTATTTTTTATAAACCGACAATACTGTTTAGGTTTGTCACGATCGTTAAATTTCTTAATTTGCGTTATATTCAAGCTAAGATTATAATCAATTGCCAGTGATATACATATTGTGCCACTCCCATTTCAAATACAGTTCCTTCCAGGTTTGAAAAAAGCAGGAGACGCTCTGTCGTGGTGCCATTTTTAATACACCTGTCACAACGCAAGGTGATATTTAAACATTTATAGAATCTATGTATTCAAGATTTTGGCGTTAAATGACACACGTTAAGCAGGAGTCGCGTCAATACCATATTTTAAAACGTCTTCACCAAGTACATAAGACTCACACATAGACGAACACCAAAGAAGCTTTACTTACCCATAATATAGAGAACATTATAATAATTTTAATGGAATCTTGTTAATCCCACCACGGGGTAGGTAGGGCGCCGCGCTCCCCCAGTCTCCTACCCCCTACCGTGCGTATAAAATTACATAAACAGAGCAGAAACTATAACATTATATCTAAGACGTTTCAATTTAATTGAAATTTTAATTAAATTAGTCTTCGCGTCTTAGAGGAGTTCAGTTTTGTAATTAATTTGGGGTCTATTTTGGCTTCGTATTTAGTTGTTTAGTGTTTTATGGAACAGTTTATTCATTTAAATCTTTTGTGTGGAAATTATTCATGTTTGTGTGATAAGGTATGTATGCAATTTCATAGGCGTACAATTCAAACAGCTGTGATTCTAATTTTTATAAAATATATTTTTAAAGATTTATATACAAAAAGGCATGCTAGGTAATTACTGAGGTATTTGCAAAGTTTTTGTTACTAAACCATTTTATCACTACATTTTTTTAAACTTATTTTTTTATGGTATACGTTGCTGGTATATTTTTTTAAATAAATACTGGCCCACACTTCGAATTTCTGAATGAAGATAGTATTCTATACATATATTCGTACGGATGCGGGAATCTAACCCGGACAGGCAGTGCAGCGGCCAATCGCTCGACCACTGTGCCAATCGTTCATCAATATGTAGTATATTTATTATACAACGTGTAATTTAAAGGGTATATACATACCAAGTACACGGCTTCTTTGGATGATAACAAACGATATGGCAAGGGTTTTGTAATCCTAAGTCTACGTGTGTAGAACTTATTACAAATTCCAATACACTGATACCAGAGACCGAATTTATCAAATTAAGAAGAACGAAAAGAATTATCGTGTTATTGGCAAGTGACGTGGAAAGTTATTGACTCTCGTAGTGCTGTGACACGTTTGTTATGATTGGTATTCAAGAAATATATGAAACCAATAATTTGGTATAAATTCTTTGAGTCAGTTATTTTGTGCTGAAACTGTGCATAGAGACTCCATACCAGATGTTGTTATCAGCCCTTTTGGATAGATATGGGGTTTCCGTTACACGTTGTATAATCTATAGAGTGTATCAATTTTAACGCATTTGTAAAATTATAATCATTACATCATCGTTATCAAACCAACTTTTACAAAAAACCTACCCCATCAATACACAACCACAAAACAATAAAATTTCGCTCAATCAAACAGAAATAACGGACTCACAATCAAACATGGCCCTTATTATCCGATTAGCCATAAAAGGACCGGACTCGAATCTAAAGCTGGCTAATAAGAGCCGTCGTTACGACGTATGTGCGTAGTAGGAATTTCATAAAGCTACTCAGTACCGGAAGACAATGTTAGTAGTGGTACGGTTCTCAAAGTTTTGGAGGTTATATAACTATGTTTTCACTGCGACGTTTTTCACCATAATCGTAATATATTTTGTTTTATCTTTAACAACATATTTACAGAAAAGTACAGATAATATAGTTCTTAGAGGGTTATAGAGGGAGGTGGTCGCGGCGATAAGTCCCCTCTTTGAGGAGTGGCTGGAGAGACGCCACGGCGTCCTCACCTTCCGCCTGACGCAGGTGCTGACTGAACATGGCTGTTTCGGGAGGTACCTTTTCGGATACAGCGGGAGGACACGCCCGGGTGTCGTCATTGTGAGGACCATACGGTGGAGCATACGGTCGAGGGGTGCCCTGCTTGGGCGGAGCACCGTCGTGTCCTCGTAGAGGCGATTAGCGGCGGCGACCTCTCGCGCCCTGCTCTGGTTCAGGCCATGGTACGGAGCGAGAGGGAATGGGATGCAGTCGCCTCCTTCTGCGAAGCAGTCATGCTAGCGCGACTGCTGAGCATGGGATCTCAGGTTTGATTGGATTTATCTAAGAGAAATATCTGAGGTGCCTTTTTTTCAGGGTGGGAAAATCATCGAATGACTTCTCCCGCTCTGGGTGGAGCGGAAGGGAGTGTCAGACTTCTACTGACTAAAATCCCACCCTGTTCCTTCAGCTGCCCTTAAGTTCCGGAGCCGCGGTATCTCATAAAAACATTTCCGCATCTCAGATCTCAGGTGCCTGGAATTTTGAAATGGACGGTGTGCTTTCCCCCGTGCCTCGGAATCCAAGTTAAGCAGTTGGTCGCGGCTTTCATTTGGACAATTTGACAATCTTAACGGGTAGACATCGATATAAGTATTCTGCCCGTCCTAACCTATGGTGCTCAGACCTGGTCGCTCACCGAATCGCAGAAATCCCGCCTTAGAGTTTGCCAAAGGGCAATGGAACGCAGCACTCTGGGTGTGAGAAGAGAAGACAGAATACGAAACACTACACTGTGTACTAAAACGGGCATAGATAGACAGATAGTATATACTTTATTGTACACCAAAAATTGGAACACACTTACATAACCTTATTTCTATATCTTTGGTTACAATGGCGGTCTTATCGCTGAGAGCGATATCTTCCAGACAACCTTTGGAAGGACTTTAAAAGCTTTAATTGAAATTGGGGAGGGCTAAATTAGTGTACTACAAATACTCATAACGGAAAAAAAAACTGATTATATTGATTGATATATATATATATAAACACAATACTTATACAAAATGTAATGTGTTCTTTAACATCGTGTGGAGAAAAAAATAAAGAAATAATGGATGTCGGCATAAAGGCTGCCGGGCTGAAATAGGATTGGGCGGGTCACGTTAGCCGTATGCACGAGGATCGCTGGGCGAAAGTATCCACACAATGGTTGCCGGAAGATGGACGGCGCCGCCGAGAACGGCCCAGGAAGAGGTGGGGAGGCGACCTGGACGTGTTCCACGTGGGTTGGTCTGAAGCGGCGCGGGAAAAGAGCGTATGGAAGGAATTGGGGGAGGCCTTTGCCCAGTTACGGGACAGCATAGGCTAACAAAAAAAAAAAAAACGTGTAGACAGAAGTTAGAAAATTCGACACTGATTTTTTTAGAGGTTAGATTGGTAGTCGTTCCATGTAAAACACTAATAATCATCTGGTTAGACTGGAAGCCGTCCCCAACATAGGAAAAGGCTAAGCAGATAATGATGATGTCCGGATTTGTATAAGTATAGAAAATAAGGCCATGGTTTGTATGTATTTGAAATTTCTGAAATGCGTCAAAAAAACTTTTTTGCAAAAAATAAAACCGACTTCCATATCAAAACACTACAAAGCCAAACATAATTTTAATTTCGGAAGGCGGTGTGGAAAAAAAAGAAAATACAAAACCAATAACACCGACCACCGAAATTAAAATTATTTTTGGCTTTGTAGTGTTTTGATATGGAAGTCGGTTTTATTTTTTGCAAAAAAGTTTTTATTTTCGTGCTTTTTAGTGGGTCAGTGAATTTTCCAAATCGGTTCGTAAATGACGGAGTTATGCGCGAACAAAAAACGCAATGCAGAGTAAACGAAAAGATCATCAACGTAAATATTTTTTTAGACTTTTGTTGAATTTTCAGAAACGGCTTGTCCGATTTCGATAAAATTTTCATGGGACCATTTGGGAAGTATACCCTTTCTAACAAGATAAGATTTTTTCAAATCGGTTGTTAAGCGACGGAGTTATGCGCGGACAAACATAAAAAAAAATATAAACTTCCGAATTGAGAAACTCCTCCTTTTTTAGAAGTCGGTTAAAAATACGTGTTGAATTAGAGCCATGATAAAATCAGAACAAAATGTAATTTAATTAGTTTTATATATGTAGAGCTCCGTAATACCAATCGTACGAGGCACTAGTTGGATATGGGTTTGAACACAAGCAGGTATGTTAGTTTTAAGTAATCGTCATAATTATCACTGACAGCTCTCAAAACGGTGAAGAAAAATATCACGATGAAAAGGATAATCCTAGGACCAAAAATACCGAAAATACACGAAATACACCAATTTACTCTGGGCCCATTTCCTCTCATAGGCCGTATACAGAAAGAAAGCTGGTAGCCGGTGCCGATCTACCAGCGCTTATCGGCACTGATCCATTTTGGTAACAGTTACATAAAGCAAGCAGAGCGAGCAAAATGTCGAAACAAAGCTCATCGGCAGCGCCAGCGCTGACCGATGCGTGTCGAACATCGTCGGAGCTTGTCGGAGACGTTCGGCGCTTATCGGCGCTTGTTCATATAAATGCCTGCGCCGCGCAGTTACCTGCGTAGACCAGTTCCTATAAGCGCTGGTATGCTGCCAGCATTTTTTCTGTAGTCAAAGCTCCAGAGCCGTGAACATCGACGACGAGTTGCAAGTCTATCGGTTTTCTATCGGTTACATTTCGGGGAGTGTGCGATGGAATTACACAATCTAATTCCACCAAGCCCGTTCCATCATCGGACTACGAGACAAACGGCGAAGCGCCATCGTTACATGGTGGACATCCCACCCATACGCACAAAACGTTTTGGGAATACCTTCATTGTGCGTACGGCTAAGGAGTGGAATTCCCTGCCGGAGTCTGTATTTCCCGATAGCTATAACCTAGGGGTCTTTAAGTCAAGAGTGAATAGGTTATTTTTAGGTAAGCGTGCTCCATCTTCGACCACATCATCACTTACCATCAGGTGAGATGGTGGTCAAACGCGAACCTATTTAAAATTTAAAAAAAAATACGGCTACAGAGAGGAAGCCTGTTTCCTACTTGTGAGAACGTTATACGCTGATTACATAACTGCAACGATAACTAAGTGAAACGATTAATTAAGGTACAGATCATAAGACCTGTAGCGTCTCTAAAAGTCAGATACTATTTTCACTCACTCTATATTTATAAGCTGCACATCGCAACTCAGATTATTGAATAAAACACAAACTTTGAGAACCTCAGCGTAAGTGGAAAGATGAGGCGGCATTCGCGAGGGAACGTCCCTCCTTACTTAATTACCTCTCACGTAAGTACACATCACTTGTTTTGTTATACCTCTTCAATATTTATAAGACGTTGATGAAGGAATATCTAAGGATATGTGGCTTTTGGATGGATTTAATGAGATAAAATTTATTCTATTAATGTACAAAGTAAATCTAGGTGTTATAAGAATAATAATTCTGAATCTTGACTTGGCACACGAGATTGTCGACATGTGGGATGTGAACTCGGCAATCATTGCACTGATAGTTGTCTCAACCAATAGCTTAATAGCCAATAGCCTCGACAACACAATAGTATCGTTAGGAAGTTCCTCTCTCTGGAGACCTGACCGCCGGTAGCTTGGACCGTGTTCCCGATACCGGTGGGCTGCTATTTTTTATATTTTTAAATGTTTTTTTTTTTTTTATATAGGAATACTAAAAAATGCACCTGACTCGGTAATCGAACACGAGACCTCATACTTTATTCAATTATACCTTTATATATTTATACCTTTTGTTACTATCTAGTTAATAAATCGCTAAACTGTCATTGAGTATAACATTACTATAATAAGTATTGTAAATACCTGTTGGTATAAGAACTATGGATTTGATTAAAAATAAAATTATGCTCAAGCTGTATAGCAGTTCGTAATAAACAAATACACGAGCTTTTCTCCCATGGGGTTGGGCAGAAATAACAGGTCATGTGCTAGATACATACTATTATGATTAAAAACTATAATGCTGTACAAACTAAGTATTTAATATTCATCTTTTATTGAATAAACCTTATATTACATGTATTTTTAACCGACTTCAAAAAAAAAGGAGGAGGTTCTCAATTCGTCTTGAACTTTTTTTTTATGTATGTTACCTCATAATTTTGGAGACGGCTGGACCGATTTGAAAAATTCTTTTTACGATTGAAAGGGTATACGTTCTAGTTCTAGTCTTCAAATATTATAGGCACACCTATAGCGTTTTGGGTATTTCTTACAGTACCTTGAGCAGTTGCTTTTGAAAAGTACCATTTAGGGAAGTTGAACTGATGATGAAGACCACAGATGGCCACTGAAACTACTCAATAATTAGTATTTCGTGGATTGCGATTCGATTACTTGAGTACGGATGTTAAGCACTTTATGCTCGTCACAATACATATGGTGATGTAGAGCTGATGGTGATGTACCAGGAGAACTCTTCAAAAATTAACGGCTCTGCACCAGGAAAAGCAATATTTTGTAATAAGTAGTTGACATTTACAAAAATAAATTACAAACCGTCCCACTAAAAAGCGTGAAAAAAAATTTTTAGCAAAAAATAGAACCGACTTCCGGCTAAAATTTTTTTTATACTTAATATTCATAGCGTGTTTCAAATTATGTAAATGTTATGAGTCCAAGTTACTCGAAATAAATGCATTTTTTTTTATAGCAAGGTTGCTCATTTTATTTAGTTTGTATCTTTATTTCTTCTAGAAGGCTCCGTATTCAAATCCATATGACATCATATATCCTATAGCCAGAGAACGATCAATAATACGCTTTTGTCGATGCCTCAATTGTTATGATAAAATGATTAGATGTTACGAGGGAACAAATGAACCTACTTACAAAATACCGGTCGAAGATCCTCCTTTTTGCTTCGCTGTAGTCGGATAAAACACCCAGTCAAGTCATGTATGTTTTTGGGAATACTTTCATTATGCGAACGGTTATGGAACTTCCTGCCGGAGTATGTGTTTCCTTATTGCTATAACCTGGGGTCTTAAGTCAAGAGTGAATTGGTTAGTTCTGAGCAAGCGTGCTTCATCTTCGACCACATCATCGGTTACCATCAGGTGAGATGATGGTCAAACGGAAGCCTCAATAAAGAATGTTTGCAGCGTCTCGATGATCTCCATTATTTCAATCTCTTTCTTATATTTGCGGGTCTACTTCATTCTTCGATAAGTGTATCATAGCAAATTGGATAGAGTGCTGTAACTGGCGTTGCACAGAGATGCCGAAGTGGGTTTTTATAGGTACCATGGCCTCTTCTATATGCTGATGTTGATCATAGTTTTAGTGAGGTAAGAATTCCCTGGTCTTTATCCAAACATCCAGGCGCCTTTTGAATGATTCCCCCGATAAAAAAGTGATGATTTAAATTTCGTTTCCAATTGTGTTTTCCAGATATTGTATTCCACAATCGGTCTCCGATCTACAAAAATAAGTGCGAGTCTTAAAAGGAAAGAGCATTTTGATTTCCAAAAACAACATTCGTATTACAAATAATAATCCCACTACCCTCATCGAAATTCCACGTTGTCTACCTATCTACTTCTATAGTCGAAAAATCTCCCTCTACCGTCAAAATTGAAACAAAATAACAGTATTTTCGCGATACCAGATGATCACCCTTTTCATTTGGCAGCCCCGACTGACCATTAATTACGACTGCCCAATAGTTTGCACAACTAATTCTTATGATAAATTGGAATGGCCAGGGAAAAATTGTTTCGGGACTGGTGGAGTATTTTTAGTTGATTTACTGGAAATACTTGCTTTTTTGGGTTAATAATGGAGTTTCATGTAGGTTTTTCTCCACAGAATTTAAAGCGTCCAGTTTAAACCGTACATTGTAATAAATTACTCAGCCTATTACATTTATAACTTATGATTATTCCTTTGTTTTTCTCCACACGATGTTAAAGAACACATTATATATTTTTATATATTATGTATTGTATTTATATATATTTATATTTTGATAGTTTTTTTTTCTGTTTTGATGAGTATTTGTACAGTAGTAGATACACTTATATAGCCCTCCCCATTTTAATTAAAGCTCGTAAAGTTCTTCCAAAGGTTGTCAGGAAGATATCGCTCTCAGCGATAAGACCGCCATTGTAACCAATTCTTTTTTTAAATATTGTAATTGTGATTTAATTATTGGTGTACAATAAAGTATATTCTATTTATCCATCTACATTCCGTCTGTTGAGACTCAGGCCTTCTATATACTGAATTGAATAGACCTTAATCCACCACGCGGGGTCCAATTCGTGTTGGTGGTATCTTCGCATTTTTGGTCTTAGGACATTCTCTATAGGTTTCCTCACGATGTTTTCCTACATGGATTTCAGGGCATTGATGTCGTGTAATTGTGAACTCGTGTAATTGTGGACTCGTGTAATTGTGGACTCGTGTAATTGTGGACTCGTGTAATTGTGGACTCGTGTAATTGTGGACTCGTGTAATTTATATCGTCGTATAAATTACACGAGTTAAGCCCGTTACCACTATCGTCCGGTTAAGTAGTAACCAGCCTTGGTGTGCTGATCTACGAGTGGCCCTATAAAAAAAACCGTTATCACTATTCTCACCCGACCGTGCATTAACTTTTGAATTTATAGTGCCTATGTAGGTTTTATTGAATGAAATATTTTTGAACTATAAATATCTATAGTAAGTAGACGTGATCTAGTAGTTAAAAGCATCGCTTACAACTTGTAGCTCGTGAGTTTAAATCCAGGCATGCACATAACTTTGTGTCATTTACACTGAATAATTAAAAATTCCAATATAATTGACAATTTATATATCTTCAATAAGTACATTATGTAACAAACATTTATAGTATTTACTTTAGTGAGGTGAATGTACAGAGGCATTATAATTTGAGACAACAACTCCAGAGAGAGAAAAGAGAGCTATGCTCGTATTCTTGGGTAATTCAAATTATTTCGAAGGCATTTTTATATTAAAATCTATATTTAAGGAGTGGTAAATGCTATCATTTACCACTCCTTCTCTATATAAACATTAATGGTGCCGAACATATTCCACCGTCTGCGGAATTTACTGAAAAGGGGTACAAAGATTTTGCTTCACATATTTATCGTCGCTGTAGAATGAATACCTCGTATGTCAAAAAGTCATTTTTTCCTTTTTTTTTGTAAAAATCGTATGGAAACCACGTACCTATTTTATAATACGGCGAAACTGTGAACCCAGTATATGACTACAAGTGCCCCATCTATGGAGTAAAACGCAAACCTCTTGTCTATAGAGACGGGCGTTTAAACAATACGTAGATATAAGAACAGAAAACCTCTTATATCATTTCTCTGGCATAATCCAATTAAGTAACGCATTGGTTAATAACATAAATAAGTCCTTTTTATCATTCAAAACATGAGACAAAAGCACATAAAAATATTTTAAACATTGACAAAATTAACCTTTATTTTTCGTTTCCTGTAAAGTTTGGATTTCTGGGCATACGAGGTTATTATTCTACAGCCACGTTATGTACAATATATAGATGTAAGGAATCAATATCTGATTTAGACTCAGTATTGAAACCGTGTTAGTATGTTTCACTTTTTTTGTCGGGGGAAAATCATCGAACTTCTCCCGCTCTTTGTTAGGAGTGTCAGACTTCTTTCTACTGCCTAATAACTCACCCGGCTTTTTCAGATGCTCTTGCGTCTTGGGGCCACGGTATCACGTTAGAACATTCCCGCATGTTAAAAATAACCACATGGGAAAGTGTCTTTTTCCAAATAATACACAATAATTATAACAAACAGTTAATCCAAATAAAAGATAAGTCAAATTCTTTTCAACAACCGGTTTTCCCTCTGTGTTATCTTTCTTTAAAGAAAGATCGTTTTCAAGTAACGGGAATTCGAAACCCTTTGAAAGGTTATAAAAGTGTTTAAGTGGAGTGATTCAACCTGTTTTGATCAAGTTTGGTGACCGATAGGTCGTGGGTACGGTGCTCGAGTGAAAGGAATAGTACTAGTAAGATGTGTTAAAGTTGTGTGGGATTTTAAACATGTTTTTTTTTTGTCTAAAGTGCTGGTTGTTTTTGTATTGCATGGGAACTCGGAGTAATTCCAAGTTTTTTCTTGGGTCATGATATATTTTACTTAACCATACTTTCATATTTTACAATAAATTTCGCATATGCTTAATATACAGGCTAAACAATAACAACACTACAGATGGATATTTTAAGTTAAGCAATTGTCGGTGAGGTTGGTCTGTAGATGTGTCACGATCTTAATACAGGGTGGCCCGTTTACAGTGGTCCAAAGATTTTTTTCAGCTTGAGAGCATCATAAGTGATCATTTAAAACATACTTTAGTTAAGCGAAAACTTGTGGTTAAGAAATTATGTTTTTTTTTTTAATTACCCGAAATTTCAATATTTTTGACACAAAACCACTCTGTTATGAAAAGTACTGAACCGAATCGAATGAAATTTAGTATAAGTATAGTGCAATAATCTACCTATTGCGCTATAGGCTCATCTAGTGTAAATAACTAGACTAGATTATTAAAAAAAAAAACATAATTTTGAAACCATAAGTTTTCTCTTAAGCTGCAAGCAAGCTGAAAAAAATCTTTTGACCATTGTAAACGGGCCACCCTGTATATGGAAATTTCTCCGTGCATCGGAAAGCACGTTTTCCGGCTGTTATTTGGACATCTTTGACAGTCGTTACAGAAAATCTGATCAACGAAACATCGAAAGGTTGAAACTGAAAGCCGACTCCAATATAGATGGAAAAATTGGCCAAGTGTAGTGTTGTAAAAGAACTGAGTCTTTATATAGTCCTAATATTGAGACTCGAGTCTTTTTTTGAAGACTCAAGTCAAAAAAGAATAAATAAAAGCTCAAGCCTCTCTGAGTTTTTAGTCTTCTTAAAATAGACTCCAGTCTTGCCAAAGAAAACTCGAGACTGAGTCTTTTAAAACAGCTCACTCTTTACAAAAAGAACTCAAGACTAAGTCCTTTAAATAAAAACTTAGCTTTCCTAAAAAGAACTAGCAAATGAGTCCTTTTAAAAAAGAACTGAGTCTTACGAAAAGAACTCGCGACCGAGTCATTTCTTCTTTCATTTCTTCAATGAACGTCCACCTAGAATGGATTTCGCATTAGCGCCTTGCAAATGGAGCACAAAATCCTGGGCTTCATGCTCACTGTTGCTTTTAGTCACGCGATTGTCAAGTACCTAAGTTTTTATAAACATGAACTTTAAATTCATGGTCATAAATTACTTTTTTAATTGTCAAGATGTCTGACAGATGATCTGTCAGACATCTATCATGCGAGCATCATAACATGCGAGTCTTTTTGATTGGGCTGCAGTCCTCTCCTCTACTTTATAGTTTACGACTCAAGGAACTCAAAGGCTTTATGACACGAGTCTTTTTGATTGGACTGCAGTCCTACTGTATAATTCATGACTCCAAAGACTTGAAAGAACTTAAAGGACTCAAAGAGCTCAAAGGACTGAAAAAAACCAAAGGACTTAGAATAAATCTAACGACTCAAGAAATTTTAGGACTGAAAGAACTGAAAAGACTCAAAAGAACTCAAGACTCAGGACTCAGAAGACTAATTAGTCGTGAGTTCTGCAAAGAGAACTCATAGCCGCAAAATGAGGACTAAAAGACTCAGTTCTTTTACAACACTAGCCAAGTGCGAGTCGGACTCGCCCATGAAGGGTTCCGTAGTAACTATAATAAATATAATATACTTAATATATTTATTTGAAAAAAAAAAACAAAAACCTTACAAATTTCTTAAAACTAGCTTATTTACAATTTTTACAACTACGCCAAATAACTTTGTTTTTCATAGTATTTGTATGAATTACAAAGTTATATTTGCGGTTTTAGAAAATATACTGTATCTCAAAAACTCCTGACTCGATCTCGTTCAAACTAATTTTGGTTGAAAGTTTATACGAAGATCTATAACATATGGTTTTTTTAGATTTTTCACTTCATTATTATAGAAGTTAGAGGGGGGGACACATTGTACCACTTTGGAAGCGTATATCTTTTAAACGATTAACTTTATGAAAAAGTCATTTTAGAAACCATAATGTGATTTTTAAAGACCTGTCTATAGATACCACACACGTATAGGTTTCATGAAAAAATATATTTTCAGTTTCAGTTCCATGTATGGGGAGCCCCCTTTTTTTTAAATATTTTTAAAATTTTCTCTTAAAATCGGAAAGCGGTTCACAGAATACATCTACCTACCAAGTTTTACATGTGTAGTCTTAATAGTTTCGGAATAAAATGGCTGCGACATACGGACGGACGGACAGACAGACAGACGGACAGACATGTCGAAACTATAAGGGTTCCGTTTTTTGCCATTCGGCTACGGAACCCTAAGAAGGCTAAGCAGATAATGATGATGCCTCTCTTTGAGAAAAACGTAGAAAGATGTAGAAACAAATATGATATTCATTTTGTTATTGATTTTGGATTGCGTTTTCTTTTAGTTACATAATTATAAAATCTAAGACGTATGTATGTCAGTACATTCACAAGCCCGCATCTTTAAAGCGGCTACCTGAATATGATTCACCCTTTAAAACAGCCGCGCCAAGGAAACCCACCCCATATCCCTTAAACCTAACAATACCTTAGAAAATTATTTACCAAACTACCCTCCGAACAAAACGGCCCGCATCACGCCTTCAAAACGAAGGAAATTATTCAAGACTGATAAGAAGTGCGGAGACGTCAGTTAGAGTAATGTTTCCGCTTTTCCCGCCCCTCCTCTTCCTTAGGGCGAGGGGAGAAAGGGCTTATCGTACAAAAGGTATCGAGTCCCAACTCCCCTCTTTATAGAATTTTCGGGCTTTCTACTTCTGCGGGGTGTTGGTGGGTGTTCCCCCCTTTTTCGACGTACATTTTCATTTCCTTCATCTTTCTCCGCTTTCGAGGTGGAATGGGACGGACTTGGGGCTGTGGATTTGATTTTGTGATGTGCAGAGAGGTCTGTAAATAAGGAAAATAGGGTTATTTCTTGATCCTTACATATTATAAAACAAAGTCTCTCGCAGCGTCTGTCTGTCTGTTCGCGATAAACTTAAAAACTGCTGAATTGATTTTCATGTGGTTGGCAACTAATAGATAGAGTGACTCATGTGGAAGCTTTTAGTGTATAATTTATTAAGTTTCTGTGTGAATGAAATAATTGCATAGTGAGATCGTGTGAAGCCGAGATCCGGCTCGGATTTCACGCCAGTCTGGTTTATTTCTTTTAATTGTAGTGACTAATAAATCCTTCGAAAATAACTGATGTAAAATAAAAAGGTTATCAAAATCTATAACAAATGATTACTTTGTCGTCTCTTTACTAAAACAGATCACTTCTAACGTTCGCCCTATTGGACCACAGACCTCATTTCTATGAAAAGGAAAGAGTGTATGCTGAAATGTCTTCAAATTTCCAGTTTCTTCACGATGATATCCTTAAAATTTTGAGGGCAGTGATGATGGTAGGTAATATTACTCCAAGAAATGTGCCTGACTGGCTTCAAATGCACGACCTAGGGCTATTAAGTCAGACCCTTACTGAACCAGCAATACACCCAGAGCGAAACTCTTTTATTAAATTTTTCATTACAATATTCACAGAAACCAGACCGTCGTATTTCAAAACTTAAAATTATACAGAAAACGCAAGCAATGCTCATTTAAAATACTTTCAAAGCGTGCTGGTATAACATTATGCAAATTACTCTTTTTACTATGCAGCTTGCGGGTTTTACAAACTATGTATTTCATATATTGAGAACCTAAACTTTTTGATTTCATATAGATATTTATCCACAATCTATATATATAAAAGCGAAATACCACTCACTGATTAATCACGAAATCTCAGAAACTACAAGTAGTAGGGCTCTCAAATTTTGCATGGGGGTTTCTTTTAGTACGTAGATGCTCGTTAAGAAGGGATTTTGCGAAATTCCCACGGGATCGGGATTTACATGGGAAAAACTTCCCACGCGAACGAAGTCGCGAACAACTGCTAGTTATATTATAAAGCGTAACAGTTTGTTTGTTTGAACGCCCTAATCTTCGAAAATACTTGGTGGATTAGGATGAAATTTAGTATGTAAATAGCATGAAGCTTGAGGAAAGTTATAGACATCTTTTTATCCGACTGCAAAAAAGGTACGTTATATTTATAACGTGAAAGTCTACGGGAGCGAAACCCCGCGCGAAAACTAGTTTATTATAAAAATGTATGTTAATAGATTTCATAATGAGCAGTATTTCTCGAATTTTAGGTTGTGGGTTCGAAAGCAAGTTGGCACATTACTTTGTGTACACAAGTATGTTCTTTCAATTTCAATCTCAAATCTTTATATATCTTTATCTATTTGCTTGTAAATATATCGTTGGTGTGCCTTGCATAAATAAATAAATAAAATAAAATAAATAAATCACCACTGCTCTCAAAACGGTGAATTAAAACATCTTGAGGACAGTGGCGTAACTATACCATCTGAGGCCCGTGGCAAATCCATTGCATGGAGGCCCCAAAATACTCGTCACATTTTAATTTACTTTTTAATAAATCACTGATATAGTAACATTGTGTCTCGTTTAGTTAAATATCAAATTTTCAAAAGCGTTTGTTAATAATAAAATAATAATTAATGTTAACAAGATATACTTATATTAATAAAATTCTTTTCTCCGAGCTTTCTGTTCAGCAAAAGTGTAAATAACATCATCAAAGCTTAAAGATCGGGTCATAGAATTGTCAATAGAAAGATTAGTCAAGTTAGATTATTACTATTTTTAAGGACAGCTGAAGTAACAAGGTGAGTTTTTAATCAGTAGAAGTCTGACACTCTCTTCCGCTTAACCCAGAGCGGGAGAAGTCATTTGATGATTTTTTTGCGACATAAAATGAAGTATCCTATGGATGCGTTTTTTTATAAATGCGTTCAAATCTAAATTATTTATTTGATTTTGTATATGGTCTTTGGTTGTAAATTTAATCCATTTTAAATTTTGGATGATTTTAACTGATTTTAAGTAGGTATTTATGTAAAATGTATATTTGTTTTTTCAAAATTTTGTTAAAAATATTACGTCACTTTTGAGTTCGCAGCCTTTCGGGCCGGGGGCCCCTTCAGACCGGGGGCCCGTGGAATTTTACCAGTCCTGCCACCCTATAGTTACGCCACTGCGTGAGGATATCCCCATATCGTGTGACTAAAAATTGAAGATATGTGATAGCTACTCACTCTCACTGAGTCTGCGCGGTGCAATATGATCCATTTTCTTTCTTAGAGAGGGAGGCTTGTGTCCCAGTTTTAGAGGAGACGTTTTAGGCTGATTATAGTATGTAATAGTTGTAGTTAACTGTAATGTTGACTCATTCCATTGAAACGTGGGTGTAATAAAGCGGGTCGTGGTTTATTAAAAACAGCCACACAGTAAGATCTCCAAGGTTGCCGAGTTTTGTCCATGGATTTTTATTTGAAGCGTCAATAGCCTAAAGGTTAAACCGTCGGATCTCTGTTCGAGAGGTTGCGGGTTCAAACTCTACACATTACACTATTGCCGTGAACTCATTTTTAATGAAAACACCCAATGTGACGGTGAGCTAAACCATATTTATATAAAAATCGTTTTATATAAAAAAGAAAGAAAAAGAAAAGAATTCTTCCCCTACAAGCTTTTGTACCAATATTATTTATTTAGTTACTTAAAACGGTACAACACCATTTACATTAATTAACATAGAAATACATTTAAGAAAAGAATAATAAAAATTGTGATTGATAATTTAAATTATATAAGATAAAATTAAAATTAAAATGGAACAGTAGACACTTTCGCATACTTCCTCTCGCAGATTATATATATGTTATATTTTATAATACCTACATCATTATGATTCATTCGCGCAAAATCGAATTCTGTAGTCCATCCCTGCAGCCAATTCCCCGTCTTACACCAGCAACCTTAGACGCCCCCTGCCGCCCCATTCCACCCTGTTTTCACCCCGTACTTCGTTAGTGAACTTCCATACTTTGTAATATGCAAATGTAGCTTCTAAGGGGATGCGGCGTCGCCGACATCTTAAAATGAATTCATTACGCAGGTGTCTGTAGTGTAGGTATTGATTTTAATAGAGTAATTAGCTTCTTCTTCTTCTTCTTCTATGGTATCTGACTCACTTAGTAAGTTAAGAAGTATTATATACAAAAACATGTAAATCCTTCTGGTGATATAAGGTTTGCATGCAAATTATTTTTATTTTTTGATATTATATTATTATATTCTTTTGTAATATTAATATATACATATTAATAGTCAGAACTAGAAATCTGACACTACTCTGACCAAGTGGGATTCTGTTACCTAGCTGCTTTTTTTTCAGGTTAGGAAAATCATCGAATGACTTCTCCCGCTCTGGGTTAAGCGGAAAGGAGTTTCAGACTTCTACTGACTAAAAACGAGATGATTTGAGATTTACTTATTAGCATAATTAGCTAGCGGGCTTTTGAGAGTACTTGAATGGGCGAAGATACAATCGAAAGAGGATTGTAAGTTTGTTGTGTAGAATGAAATATTCTCGAGATTTATGTTGTTTTTATTTAAGCCAAAAGTATTTTTGATTGGGATAAATGGATTTGCTGTTATTGCTATACGTTTTTTTTGTGTGAATTATTTTTTAAGATGCTGGTATCTTTAGCTTACGCTTAGGTATTGATTTTTATAAAGCTGCAAGGAAAATTTTAATAGGAACCTATATTGGCGAGAAAAAATTACGCAATATATTTTGAGTTCAAACTCAAAACTGGACTTAGACTATAGGTACTGTGGAGTTCTGCTATGCGAGCGGTCAGCCTATCGTGCTGGCTGGTATAATTTGAATTTCGACCGCAATGCCCAGCCAGCTCTTCCTCTTTTTAAGCGACTTCAAAAAAAGAGGTTCTCATTAACCGACTTCAAAAAAGAGGTTCTCAATTCGTCTTGAACTTTTTTTATTTATGTATGTCACCTCATAACTCGGAGAAGGCTGGACCGATTTGAAAAATTCTCTTTGCGTTTGAAGGGGTATACTTTCTAGTTGGCCCCATTGTTACGAAATCAGGATCTGATGATGGGATCCTGGAGAAATCGAGGGAACTCTTCAAATATTTAGGCACACCTATAGCGTTTTGGGTATTTCTTATAGTACCTTGAGCAGTTGCTTCCAAAAAGCACCAATTGGGGAAGTTGAACTGATGATGAAGACCACAGATGGCCACTGAAACTCCTCAATAATAAGTATTTCGTGGATTGCGTTTCGATTACTTCAGTACGGATGTTAAACACTTTATGCTCGTCACAATACATATGGTGATGTAGAGCTGATGGTCAAGTACCAGGAGAACTCCTCAAAAATTAACGGCTATGCATCGGGAAAAGCAATATTTTGTAAAAGGTGATAAGTTGTTGACATTATGGCTTTTGTAACTAGATAAATTACAAACCGACCCACTAAAAAGGGTGAAAAATTTTTTTTTGCAAAAAATAGAATCGACTTCCATATCAAAACACTACAAAGCCAAAAATAACTTTAATTTCGGTAGTCGGTGTTTGGCTTTGTAGTGTTTTGATATGGAAGTCGGTTCTACTTTTTGCAAAAAAATTTTTTTCTAAAAACTATTCACTCGCATGTCAAACATTGCGGTCGAAATTCAAATTATACCAGCCAGCGCGATAGGCTGACCGCTCGCATAGCAGAACTCCACAGTACCTACACTATATTTCACACCAGTCTTGCCTAGAGCTAATTTGTTACCTAGTCATTAGGTAGTTGGACCATTTAAAATGCTAGTATATGTTTTTGTTATTGATGATAGACTCGCGTGTGACCACCATCTCACCTGATGGTAGGCTATGATGTGGTCGAAGATGAACCACGCTTACCTAGAAGTAACCTATTCACTCTTCTCAAAGACTCCCAGGTTATAGCTATCAGGAAACTCATACATAGTGGAGGAATGACTAACCAATGATGATACCCAAAGTATAATCTATTTTTTTATGACATGATAAACCGTAATAGCACAAGAGTCTGACCTTAACATGAAATACTCATGTGTCAGCTTATACTGTGCAATTGCAGTGATATTTATGTGAATAGCAGTGGCCGTCATTACAGTGGATTTTTTAGGTAAGTAGGTATGTTAATTGCATCACAATTTTATGAATGTGAAAAATTAAGCTAATTTCATTGTATACTTTTTAATTTGTACAGTAATAGGAGAATTAATTGTTACCAGTGTTTTAGTTGGCACTAGGGCGTCCAATCCCGCAGCCCGAATTCAATCTCGGTATTTGCGGGACTACGAATTTTCAATCCCGCGGGATCTCGGTATTTGCGGGATCCCGCATATTGAAAATATTCACATTTATATAAGGCAAATAAAACAATGAATTAATCAACTAACTCCACGTTTATTTACGTATTACTATTAGTGTGAGATCAATCAAATTACACCGTTTATTTATCACATAAAAAAACAATGTATTAATCTACTATCTCAACATTTATTCCAGTATTACTACTAGCATGAGATCAATCAAATTACACCGTTTATTTATCACAAAAAACAATGAACTAATCAACTAACTCCACATTTATTTAGGTATTACTATTAGTATGAGATCAATCAAATTACACCGTTGTTTCTTCACAAAAAACAGTAAAAAATACTGAATAAAAAACTTTACTGATATTTTAGGCTATCACTGACTGAAATTCGGCTATATTAGGCTACATAAGCTATGAAAAACGGCGACATCGGCCCCCACGTTGTTTGCAACACTGCCGGCCGCCAGTGACCGAGCGATCGCGCTCGTAAGAGGTCGTATGCATGCTTTTTTTCAGTCCCGCAAATCCCGCGGATCCCGCGCCCGTAATCCCGCATCACGCGGGATTGGAAAATGACGCGGGATCCCGCAATACCGAGATCTCGGTATTCCGGGATTGGACGCCCTAGTTGGCACCAACGTTTGATTTTATGGGTATATAAAATGAATATATATAATGTAAGTAACTCTGTACACGCCACTGCTGGTAATCTGAGTGACAGAGTTTTCTAGTGCTGATATCAGTCCCCGAAAGAGGCTGAATAAATAAATAAGATTATGAATGTTATAAAAAAATAGGACATTTTTACAAAAATTAAAAATAATTTTATTTTGCTTCTACCTTTTCACTTATATCAAGTTATATTTTTTAATTATTTAACTGTTCATTCGTCTTATAACATGTGAAATGCTATGTTGGTACTAAAGCAATAGCTTTAGCAATAGGTATAGTAGGTACCTAGCTAGCTATTGCAATGTTAGTAAGTTTTTTTTTGTTTTGTTTTATCTCTACTTTTACGGTTATTGTTTAATGCATGCCGTGGCGGCCTTCAATTAAGGCTATACTATTGTTTGTAATAATATTGTAACTTGTAACATGTTTATTGGTGTATGCTTTGTTGGTTGTCCTTAAATAAATAAATAAATAAATGTCTACCTTTGTGGAAGAGAAATAAATACCTATTATTTTTACACACGAATTTGTTCGCGTAAATCCCGATCCTGTAGGAATTTATTTATTTCCACTTCATGCACATAATTATGTACAAATGCGGACTTAATGCCATAGGCGTTCTCTACCAGTCAACCACGAGTGGAGACAGCGTGGTCGGTGCAATAGTTAAAAATGAGAAGTGATATTTAAAAAACAGGAACTGGTGACTTAAAACATATAAACACAGATATAATTATTTTATTAAAGAATAAATACTTATATAAATCCAAGATAAAAAATAGCCTATGTGTCATTCTAGGATTATTATTATTTTATTATTATTATTATTATTATTATCATTATTACATTCGTATATATAAGCATATGAGTTAGTATTTTTTGCGTGAAAGAGATATCCATAATTTTAGTAAGAGTAAGATTTCTTATCACGTTGTTTCGCCCCCGCCGTTCGCCCGACGCCCGCCCGCCGACGGCACGTGTACGTGTGTACCTCTCTAGTTAGTAACATTACCTTCTAGGAATGCACTTCACAGGTTTTATAGGTATATAGTACCTGTTAAAGGAAATCATGGCTAAATAATAACAGCCGGGTCGACCTTAAACTTTAAGTCGCATGTTAAGGTTAGTGCGTGGCTGGATCTTAAAAAATAGAGATTCTCCCGTGTTTTGGAATGCACTTTAAGCTTTTAGCATTGGTCTCGGCTGTCAATTGTACTTCTTTCGACAACGAGTTGCAAGTCTATCGGTATTCTATCGGTTACATTTCGGAGAGTGTGCGATGGAATTACACAATCTAATTCCGCCAAGCCCGTTCCATCATCGGACTACAAGACAAACGGCGATGCGCCATCGTTACATGGTGGACATCCCACCCATACGCACAAAACGTTTTGGGAATACTTTCATTGTGCGTACGGCTAAGGAGTGGAATTCCCTGCCGGAGTCTGTGTTTCCTGATCGCTATAACCTGGGAGTCTTTAATTCAAAAGTGAATAGGTTACTTCTAGGCAAGCGTGCTCCATCTTCGACCACATCGTCATTTACCATCAGGTGAGATGGTGGTCAAACGCGAGCCTATTATCAATAAAAAAGGCGTTACGAGAAGACTAGAAGTTAAATTTTATTAAAAAATCTATTGATTTGAAAATTAATCTCAAAAATATTAATCTGTAAATCTATTGCCAAGAGTTGTCAAGTTGCCAAGGTGTTGTTTTACCCCCTAATGGATTGTGGAGATCAGTAGGCAGCAACTCTATTAAAGAACTATTAAATACTCAGCTGCTTGATTTTTTCTTAAAAAAGTAGGTTAAAATGTTTTGTTTACTTTTTATAATAAAAACAGGAAATGTGTTAACTTATGTAATAAAAACTTTGGACAGTTTTTTTACCCACGAATTAAAGCAGGGCTTCCCAAACTTATTTTGACTGTGACGCCCTTGGGAAGTTGCCATGGTTTTGCGACGCCCTGGCATTCTTTTATAGTTGTAGGTCTAGCCTCCTAATAACAATTTGTCAGAAAAACTCCAAATAGCATCTTATTTTTTTATTAGAAAATAAAGAACAAAACATTTAGATCGCCTCACGACGCCCCTGGAATAATACCGCGGAGCCTCAGAGCATCACGACGCACAGTTAGGGAAGCCCTGAATTAAAGAATTCTGGGAATAAATTGATAACAGAAATCTTCATACTTCATACTTTTCTGCATGTTTAAATATTTTCCTCTGATAGTTTGTTGGACCAATCCTACATAATATATTTTTTTCATATTACTGTAATTATCATGATTGAATGGCTTAACATTTTTTTATATTAACGGTAATCTATGAATAACGCTATGGGGTAAATTATTCATTAATTCATTGTTGTTTATTTCTATTTGTAATCTAAACTCATGAAAGCGAAATTATAAATGTATAGATGTTTGTTTCTCAATCACGCCAAAATACTGAACGTTTCTGGATATAATTTAACACAAAGATAGGTTATAGTCTAGAATAATACAGGTGACTTTTATCTCTTGGAAATATGTAATATTATAGAATGTAACTATTAGTTGTACCTTCTCAATTAACTTATTAAAAATAGCATCGACTGACTACACATATACTTTAAAACTAAAGCTCAAATTTTATTCTATAAATGAACTAAAATACCTACTCGCAAAACTGGTCCAAATCTTTCAAAGTCCACAGACAGACATACATATATGTTCTTGTAACAAACAGCTGAGAAGTGCGGCCAAGGCCACAGTCCCACTGCTGGGCAACCCGCAAGCAAACACGATTGTCCTCGCCCACTACAATTAAATGGCCCTGACAATACGCATGACGGTACTATGAAAACTCGAACGAGATTGAAATGAGTTTGAGTATGTTCTATTTGTATAAAAAACTTGAAAATGGGACGAGCGAGCCCAGAAGATGCCTATTTACTCTTGCTTTAAAGGTTAAAAGGTCATAAGTGGCAGGGAACACAGAAGCCGACAGAGAGTTCCACAGTTTGGCTGTGCGCACAATAAATGTGGAGGAGAAGCGCTTGGTACGACAAGTCGGTATATCAACCAAGTGTGGGTGGTACCCAGCCGTGCATCTGGTAGACCGGTAGTGAAAGAGAAATGGAGGAAACAGGTCATGGAGCTCCTGCGCACACTCCCCGACGTACAATCTGTAGAAAACCGACAGGCAAGCAACGGTTCGCTATGGTATGTTTAGTTTAAGCAGATATAAACAGACAAAACAATAAATTATTGATTTTGTTATTTACTCTAATAATTATTTTATGTGTGTCTCGCAAATACAGCTAAATTAATCTTCTCATTTTTGGCGAGTAATTGATATAATATTGGTATTGGTAAATGACAAAAATTTTAAACAACTGTGTACATAATTAATTTGCTTTCAATATCTGTTAGTTTACTAAGCAAATTGTGGGGACAGTTGTTTAAAAATGATATATAATAATATGATAGCAATTAAAAAAGTAAGCGTTATTGTTTTTGTTCAGACCTCCTCCATCTTCACACAATAACGTGTTTACTTTTGCGTAGCTGCCCACTGTGTCCACCTACCAACTTTGAAGGCCCTGACACTGAAAGCCAACAATATTATGGAGATAAGAAAGAACATGTGTAAAAATGTCGGAAACGCAGCGTGAAGTCGGAGGTTGTCATAGATTTACAAAGGAGTGTCGACAATATGATTAGTTACGGATGTTCCATCCAAACACAAAAACTGTCTCATTTATCATCTAGTAAATATAGAAGATGAGAAGTAAAAAGTAAGACCAACGAGAAGTGACACGATATAGCGTGTAGGGGATATTATTGAATCCCAACACGAATGAACTTCTTCACAAAATGGAAGCGGTGGCTGATGCACAAAATGTTCCTAACTTCTGCACTGACCGTTCTCCTATACCGCGAATCACGCAACGACAGCAGTGGTTGAGCAAAGGACGATATTATTGCTTACGAAAGATAAGGACAGAGATAATAATCGCTTGCTATCGCAATGTGACTCAGTAACGGTCCGATTGTTTACATTTGGTAACTCTTCTCGTTGGCCATATTTAAGATTATATTCGAGTGAGTAAGTAACACTTAGTAGGGCCAACGTACCGACTGACCGAGGCTATTCCCGTCCGTTACTGAGATTTGATTGACGTGTTCGCAAGTACTTGTCGGCAATATCAACTTGTACAAGTATTTGGGATGTAAACATGTGGTTTGATTGTTTGTATTATTAATTTAGAGAGATTTTGTATGTTAGGAGGTAAAAATAGGAGTTCATGTTTGTGTGTGATTTACGATTTGCGTTTATTTAGCAGATAATATTCTTATTAATTTTTGTTTTCAAAGTACCGACGGCACGCAATAAAACTACTGCTGTGCAGCATCCAAGTGCTGAAGTAGAACATTTTTCAATCCCTTCTAATATAATAAATCAATGCGAACGCAACACTGTCTGTCTGCCCGTCTTTATGTTACACGTTCATGTGTAAACTACTGAACCGATTTTGATGAAATATCAAACAGAGGTAGATTAAACTTCCGAAAAAGATATGGGGTTCTTTTGGTTAGTGAAACATATTTTAAGCCAATTTGAAACAATAACTTATATCAAATATAGATTTGGAATCTGGTTTTATATTCGGTTAAAAGGAAAAACTTGAAATAAATGTGAAAAAAACATTCTATTTTGTATTGTCTGTTTTTAAAAGAAAGTTGTTTTATAAGCTCCCGACGTCTCCCACGTACAAATTATAAATGTAGTTATGAGCTGTAAACTGAATGGCACCATAGATATTCTATTACCCAATTTAGCCAGGAAAGCAGACACAGCCAGGTTAAATGCATCTACTTACACAATCCATCCAAATCTGACCTACAGACTACCTGTTAATACCAGCAATATTATCTCAATAGCCTCTTAGTGACCTTGACATACCCGGACATTGATCCGGTCATGCATCGATTATATGCCCAGTTTGCCCGGTAATTGGGCATCGTGAACGGGTGGCTCCTTAGTATTAATTGGAGATCGATTTTGGTGGTGATTGTACATAGGTATCTGTTAGTGGTTGTCTTGGGAGGATTGTGTATAATGTGTTGATTGTCTTGTACCTACCTATATGGAGTTAGAGATTGCTCATATTTTAGCGTTGGTCTTCTAAATCAAGATCAAAAGGCTTATTTTCCGGTGTTGTGGGATTGTTCCGGGGTAAATAATAATAATAATAAAAACATTTATTCACAAAAACTTAGAGATTGTTACAAAAATTTAAGTATAAGTATGTTAGGTAGGTAGGTACAATTGGTAGAACTTAAATATTATACAACGTGTAACGGAAACCCCAAATCTATCCAAAAGGGCTGAAGACAACATCTGGTATGGAGTCTCTATGCACAGATTCAGCTCAAAATAAGTGACTCAAAGAATTGATACCAAATTATTGATATCATTTGTTTCTTGAATACCAATCATAACAAACGTGTCACAGCACTATGAGGGTCAATAACTTTCCATGTCACTTAACAGTAACACAATAATCCTCTTCGTTCTTTTTAATTTGCAAAATTCGGTCTCTGGTATCAAGGTATTGAAATTTCTAATTATGCTCCACACATGTACACATAGGATTAGAAAACCCTTGCCATATCGTTTATTATCATGCAAAGAAGCCGTGCACTTGGTATGTATATACCCTTTAAATTACACGTTGAATAACCCTGCCTCCTAAACTAGGGTAACCTGTGTCTTAGGAGACAGTGTTGACAGTGTAGGGGATAAGGGAATGGTCTTACAAAATAGTACTGCGGGCACGGAACGCAAGGATAACTTTTTTTTTAAAATAATGGTAATGTGGGTAGAATTCACATTACTAGCAATTTTCTTAACCCCTCCAACTAATCTAAATATTTATGCTTGTCTGAAGAGTGTAATGAGTGGGGTTCAAACCTGCGACCTACCGATCATAAGGTCGACACTATTGACGCTTAATAACTGTAGAAACTGGGTGGATTTTTCGTCAGTAGGAGATTGACACTCCTTTCCGCTTCATCCAGAGGGAGGCGGAGGACGGTGGGAATCGCTGTAAATACAGCGTGTCTTCTTGTCTCGACTATTTCGTATCTACTGATTGGCACTTTGCGTAAATAAATAAGTAAACTATTTATTGCCAAATAAATTAGGTACACATTTAAAATTGAAACTCCCTGACTTCTGAACTAGTTGAAAACTATATGATAGGAGCCAGTGCATTCCCTTAACTGAGTGCCGTACAAATAAAGAACTGACTATAGACAAAAAATAATAATAAAAAACATTTAAAACATAGATTATTTGCATGTCAGAATAGTTGTAATTAAAATTTGAATAATTTAAATGAATTAATATAACAAACATATTTACAATAAAATAAAGATTAGAATTAAAATAATTGCGTGACCGTTCTTGGGTAATAAGGTTATTCCTTTACCGAAGCTTTTGTTTCATAATATGCTTCTTTCTTACTAAGATAATCATATTCTTAGAAATCTATGTATGTTATAATAAAAATCAATGTCCATATGTTTGTCCCGTATGAGTTTTTAAAGCATCGATCAGATTGTGATCTGATGTTCTGTTCTGAATACGCGTGTGAGGTTTTCTAGACCACAAAAACCAGTGAAAAAGAAACAGAGGATAGAGATTTCTGATTTGGTTAGTTGAAAAAACCAAACACTTTATTAATTTACGTGGTATTGCAACGCTTTGGTACAGCTAGACTCCAATATAATATGGCTAAGGTGACGATCTTGTGATCGAGAAGTCCTGGGTTCTAATCCATTTCTGACACAAGCATATTTAGTTTAGTTGGAGAGGTTATTAGGATTGTGATTTCTATCCACATTGCTAGTAATCTTTGAAAAAAAAATACACAAAAAGTTCATCTTCACCGTTACCTAATTCTGCTGATCCCCTCCACCGTTACAAGTAACGCAACAATTGTTTACAACTCCACAAGTGAATTTCTACCCTCGTGTAATAATAGTCCGGCTAAGTCCTTGACCCTTTGTTGGACCTTGGACAGGAGATACCTAATGTCCGACTGCCGACTGTATCTACATGTATACCTGTGTACTTACTTAACTAATTGTAGGTATACCTAAGTAGATCATCTAGCTTATGCCAGCTATCGTATCGACAGGAGGCAATTTTTTTTGTTTTTTTTTTTATTGATCATAGTTTTGCGTTTGACCACCATCTCACCTGATGGTAAGTGATGATGTGGTCGAAGATGGAGCACGCTTACCTAAAAGTAACCTATTCATTCTAGACTTAAAGACACCTAGGTTATAGCTATCGGGAAACACAGACTCCGGCAGGGAATTCCACTCCTTAGCCGTACGCACAATGAAGGTATTCCCAAAACGTTTTGTGCGTATGGGTGGAATGTCCACCATGTAACGATGGCGCATCGACGTTTGTCTTGTAGTCTGATGATGGAACGGGCTTGGAGGAATTAGATTTTGTAATTCCATCGCACACTCCCCGAAATGTAACCGATAGAAAACCGATAGACTAGCAACTCGTCGTCGATGTTCAAGGCTCTGGAGCTTTGACTCGACCAGTGTATCGTGAAATTATTAATACCTGCGTAATGCGTTCATTTGAGGAAAAACCAAAATTCATTAAAATCTGTTAAGTAGTTTAGATTTCTCACACAACTTTCATCTCATTTTTCAAACCTTCAGGAGTTGATTTTGAAAAATGTAATCTATGTTTGATTTGGGGTCTTCAACTATTTTCGAAAGTTAAGACAAACAGACATACAGACTTTCACTTTTACGCTTTTATGACTAAACCACAGGACTATTTTTTTATATATGTAAATAGTTGAGTTTCGTATTTATAATGGATTACTTCACTAACTGTTTCCTGCGACTTTGTTCTCATTATGCACATATTGCAAAGATAAAAATCAGCTTACGTTTAAACGCGAAATCTCAACTGTGAAATTTCCATGCCATATTTGATTAAAATCAGTTTAGCTCTATAAGTAAAGTTAAGTTAGGATTAACCCTGGTACAGATTAACATTGTAAGACTTACATGTTTAAATTATGATTAATTTTATAATTTAGTCATTGTGATTATTTATTTATTTTATTTATATTAGCTCTGTAAGTGTAACAGACATACTCGTAGAGGCAGACTTACTAGAATTTTATTGTGCGGGTGGCCGCGGTGTGGAACACACTGCCGGCTTTTTTCCCTACCAAGTTCACTTTGAAGAACAAACATAAAATTTAGATATTATCTTATGTATTTTTAAGTAAGATAATTGTCAAACGGGACACTGATTTCTTTGCGATGGGAGCAGTGAATGTTTTTGCAGCTCATTTTTCTAGCGTCCAGAACTATCTACTTGATAGACCATCTTTGACTTGTTAAAAGTGCCAGTAAATAATCTATTAGTAGATAATAACATAAATATTTTGACTATTGTTTGTTTGTGGATCTTGTTACGGATAATCAAATCCCAGTAAATTGGTTTTGTACAGGGGTTACCCAGTTACTGGGTTGTGGAGGCCGACCAATTTCGTACCATACACTCGCTTCTGATGGTGCCTATGTAGAGCAACGTGAAATAAAATATTTCGAATTAATTTCGAAATATTAGATGGGAGCCGACCGCAACATAGTTGGAAATAGACTCCACCAATGATGATTTTGATTTTTGTTGTAGATTCGTAAGTAGTGTTAGTAAGTCATGAAGTATCTCAGGCTCATAGCGGTCAGTAATACCGGTCCAGTGGGACTTTGACCCTCGACAATTAACGCTGTATGTCCTAAGGTTGCGAACATGTAAGCAGACTGGGCGGATTTTGTAGCGGACATTGGCTATTTCAAGTTCTGTAGTGCGTTCTTGTACTAAGAAACAAGTGTTATGTGTTTGATTTTATTTTTGGTTTGCAACATAGAAGGGAGAAGCGTGCTTGCTAAGGTTGCGGGAATGTTGTAACGAGATACCGCGGCCACGGAACGTAAGGGTAACTCAGGGGTCACAGTGGGGTTTTAGTCAGTAGAAGTCTGGCACTCCCTTCCGCTTCACTCAGATCGAGAGTTGTTTGTGATTTTACATGCACACAAACATTTGGTTGGTACATTGGTTTCAATGAAATTATATTCTATTCAATTACATTTTCCCCCAAATACACAAAAGACACCTATAGACTTCGCGTGCCAAGGATGGCTTGTACCTTGGACAGGGGTTAAGCATTGCACGTTGTAATAAGGCTCTTTTTTCAATGGACAGCGATGCGTATAAATTTTACGATGCCATATTTTAGATTTTTCTCAGGTGTATTTAGTTGAGAGTTTTCATTCATGTGTATATTTATATTGTAAATTAAATTTTATTTATACTTAATCAAAGCGCAGTTCTTATCTGCCTTGTCTGTGTTTCCCGACAGCTACAACCTAGGAGTCTTTAAGTCCAGAGCGAATAGGTTACTTTTAGGTAAGATGGTAAGTGATGAAGTGATCGAAGATGGAGCACCATCTTCGATCACTTCATCACTTACCATCAGGTGAGATTGTGGTCAAACGCGAACCTATGTTCAATTAAAAAAACATATTTTTTTTTATCTTGAGTAAAACGTCACACTCTACCGTCGGCAACGTTACCAATGTTGCTCCGCAATTTCAGAACACTCTGCGTTTCCTCTCAGTAGCTGTAACTTACTCAGCATATAATTCTATTTAACTAATTAAGGCCTTTTTCCGTTGGAAAAAGCATCTAATGACTACTCCCGCTCAAGGTGAAGCGAAAAGTAGTGTCAGACTTCTACTGACTAAAAACTCAACCTATTTCTTCATTGCCATTACGTTACGGGGCCGCGGTATCTCGTTAGAACATTCCCGCAACCCCGGGCATTCCCGAAACCCGGAAGCGCGGTGTGATAACATTTGTCGCCTACGTAGTACAAAGATAATTAAAAATCGGAAAAGATTTTATCGCAACTGTTTAGCTTTTCTATTGGGTAACCAGTGATCGAAATTCGAATACAATTCAAATAATTTCGGAAGCATATAATTTTAAATTTCTGTAAGTACTTCTTAATAAGTATATTAAACTATAATTGAGCCAAATTTCTTTTTTTACACAAAGTGGTGCCTACAATGTTTTTATATAGACTATTGGTAAGTTTAATTTTCATTCATAAAATCTTAAAGTACCTAACAATTTTCCCAAACCCTACCAATTTCCTCTGGCGAACACCGTCGTAATCTACAGCTCTACACCACTACCATTCCTGTCTACCCCACAAGTAAATAGGTCATGAATGTAGGTACTCATGGTACATTAATAACGTAAATAGTCCTTAGTGTCCAGCTGAACGGTGCCCTTGAACTTAGAGAGGTCCGTCCCGCCCGACTGACGGCGTATTGTGTGAGCATTGGGATTTTGATGCAACTTTGATGCGACTATGTCTAATTTAGGACGTAACGGTTAACTTTTTGGTTTTGTCATTTTTGTGTGTAGTATCTCGCAGGTCAACCTCTGAGGTTGTCGGCTTGCCTGTGGTTGCCTTAACTAACAAATTAATTAAAGAATTAAAAATAAAACTTACAAACTAGGCGACTACGCACTAAGGGCACCCCCTGTGGGGTACGGACCTCGATTGATTTTGTCATGTGTAAAACATTGGCTTTAAGCCACGGTTGAGTCCGCGAGTTTTATTTAACAAAAACGGAGCCAAACTTCATCACAATGAGTTTTGTGGTTTAGACATGAAAGTGTAAAGGACAGACAGAGTTACTTTTGTATTTATCAAATAAGTAGAGGTAATTACTCATATGTTGTAAATCATGGTGCCTTTGTCCAGCAGATGATGCAAGCTAGTATAGAAATAGTAATTATTTTGTAACGGAGTAAATATGTAATTTACCTACACCTTTATACAAAAATATGACGAAGGAGTATGAAATTTGTCACTGTCACAGTTTATTTATAATTATTCGGTTTATTACCATCGAAAATTATATCCTAGTGATATCACTTTTTTTGCATTTATTTAATAATATTAATATAGTAAAATAAAAAATGGTATACTTTTTAATAGTCCATAAACTGCTCTATCGTATAAAAGTGAAAGATTTTTACATATATGAATAATTGGTTAATTACAACAAAAACAAAACAAAAATATTTAACCGCGTTTTTCTCGATTTCACTATTGATGTAGATACGATAGTTATATTTAGAAAGGCAGCGCTGTTTGGTTGTTGTTATCTATATGAAATATGTAACTTTAAAGTTTACATCACTTGGATGGTGTAACATGTTCTACCTACAGCGCTCTGGTCCGGGTCTATTGTTAGGTCAAGGTCAATGACCGGACAATTGACCACGACCAAACTTTGTAGCTGATTGTGATTATGTATATACCTATAATGTCGATGGATGCGAGCTAATGATTAGTGCTAAAATAGTCGTACGGAAGCATTTTTTTCTCTTTCTGCATGAATTGATGATGAAAAGAAACAAAACAAAAACATTTAGGTATTAGACACCTAATTCTATTCATTTATCTAAAACAGTATCCGATTTCCTACACATTATTCATTTATTTATTTAAACTTTATGTATAATAGTGTTACATGGACGGACTTAATGCAGCAAGGCATTCTCTAACCAGTCAACCTTTGGGTTAGAAAAACTCATTTTGGTAGGTGTACAAGAAAATGGAATGAAATAATACATATATAATACTAATAAAATATAATGTGTTATTCCTCTATGTGAATAAAATAATAAAAAACACAGGTAAACCATTGCCTTGATTATAAATTGGTACGTATATATCTACCCTTTGGCGGGCGAAACGTTCCTGTTTTCGTTATAATTATTAAGCCCTTATTTTAATTTGTTATAGTTCTCTAGAGGATCTTTTTTTTTTTTAACGTGGTAAAATTATCAAATAAGTCCTCCCACTCCGGGCAGGGTGGGAGGGACTGTCAGACTTTTACTGACTAAAATCCACGGTGTTCCTTCAATAGCCCTTTACGTACCGGGGCCACGGTAACGGGATGAGTCCCACGACCCCGGCAGGCTTCGGCCCTCTGCAGAGGGGGGCCTCGTCATATTGCTGACGCTCTTTGAGGCGCGCGTGGAACACGACGCGCCGTCGACCCGGGCATGGTCCATGGTCGGACAGCGAGTTGCCCTTTACTCGCTGTCCGCATGCCCGCGCCTACGGTGGCCGGAGATCGTCGACCGACGTCCGACGCCGTGGGCGTCTACCACTGCGGCTGGGCTGGAGGGAGGACGCCATCCTCTCCCTCACGCGGCCCGCCTCCTCCTTAGGAAGCATGACCGCTTCGCAGAAGGAGGCGACCGCTTCCCACTCCCTCTCGCCCCGCAGCATGGCCTCGACCAGTGCCGGGCGCGAGAGGTCTCCGCCTATCGCCGCCGTGAGGACACGTCGGTGCTCTGCCCAGGCGGGGCAGTCTTGCACCGTGTGCTCTACGGTGTCCTCAGGGCGACCCTCGCAGTGGTGACACCCAGGCGTTTCCTTCTTCTCTAGAGGAGCTAGTGGCTAAGTAATTACGGACTCATGAGTCGATCTTCAAGGTTAAGCAATGCTTAGCGAGGTCAGTCGGTGGATGGGTGAGCATCTTGACATAACGAGATTTCTCCGTGCCTCGGAAAGCACGGTAAGCCGTTGAGTCCGGCTGTAATTTGTTGATACATCTTTAACAGTCATGGGAAGACAAGCCAGAAAAACTGACACGGGTTTCTGAAGGTCTTATCATGGTTCCCAGTTACTGGGTTGTGGAGGATAGACAGGCAATCGTTCCGTGTAAAATACCAGTACTGAGTTGCATCCGTTTAGACTGGAATCCGACCCCAACATAGTTGGAAAAAACTTTTTACCAAAAAATTAACCGACTCCCAAAAAACACTGCAAAGTGAAAAATAACTTTAATTTCGGTAGTCGGTGTCTTTACTTTTGTATTTTCGTTTTTGGCACCGACTTCCGAAATTAAAGTTATTTTTAACTTTGCAGTGTTTTTTGGGAGTCGGTTTAATTTTTTGGTATAAAGTTTTTATTTCACTCTTTTTAGTTGGTCGATTTTTAATTTACCTAGTTACAAGAGCCTAAATGTCAACTACTTATATTCATTTACAAAATATTGCTTTTCCCAATGTTGGGCCGTTAATTTTTGAGGAGTTCTCCTGGTACTTCACCATCAGCTTCACTTCACCATATGCATTGTGACGAGCACATTGTGCTTAATAACCACATTCAAGTAATTGAAGCGGAACACATGAAATACTTATCTATTGAGTAGTTCCAGTGGCCATCTGTGGTCTTCATCATCAGGTCCACTTCACAAATGGTGCTTTTCAAATGCAACTACACAAGTTACTATAAAAAATACTCAAATCACTATAGGTGTGTCTATAATATTTGAAGAGTTCCCTCGATTTCTCCAGAATCTCATCATCAGATCCTGACTTGGTAACAATGGGACCAATTTCGAAGAAAAGAGATATACCCTTTCAAAGAAAAGAGAATTTTTCCAAATCGGTTCAGCCGTCTTCGAGTACTCGGTGATCTTACATAAAAAAAAAATATATATATATATATATATATATATATACGCGTCGAATTGATAACCTCCTCTTTTTGTCGTCGGTTGAAAAGGCTAAGCAGATGATTATTGTAATAGGTTATAGTGTCCGAGTACCGAATACTATTAACGATATTCGAAATTTAGCAGTTGCTAAGCAACCGGTCGCTCCACGAATTTACCCGCTAAATTCACCTCAATGGGCATTAGCTGTCGATCGAGCAGTGCTTATAACACTACCACTATCGCTTCCCAACCTAATGCTACCTACTATAGCTAATAGTATCTGTAAGTGGTTAGTATGTGTGTCACTGTCAGGGCCGGATCATTGAGAGTTTCCTGATTATATGTGATTTGCTTCTGCTCATGGCTTCACTTTTGTGTTTTTTTCTTTCAGCACCTTTTTTTTCCTGGTGGGAAAATCATTGAATGACTTTTCCCGCTCTGGGTTAAACGGAAAGGTGTGTTAGATTTCTACTGACTAAAAACCCACCCTGTTCCTTCAGCTGCCCTTAAGTTCCGGGGCCGCGGTATCTTGTTAGAACATTTCCGCAACCCCGGCGGGCAATGGCCTTATGAGGCCCCGTCACTGTTGCTGACAGCTATTTGAGGCGCGCGTGGAATATGACGCGCCGCCGACCAAAGCCAGATTCTTACCGGACGGTGAGGTACCCCTGCTCGCCGTCCGCAAGCCCGCGCCTACGAGCGTACATAAAAGCCTATGTTCTTCTTCAAGGTTTAACCTATCAGTATACCAAATTTGGATATACCTACCTATTATTTATCTAATATGCGTAAATTACTGTTTATTAGGTTCAAAAACATTAATTTTAAAAACACTGCTAAACCTAATGATGTACATTAAAAAATATCTTAGGCGTCAAAGTACTTCTGCACATCGCAGTCGTCTGGAAAAGTGCCCAGAAGACTGGTAGCATTGCCACGTAGTATGGCAATGCTTATTGCTAACATAGGCCTACGTTGATATACATAGTCGACGAATAACTACGAAGACTGCTTTGTTGAGGAAAAGTGTTTTTTGTATGGCACCGGATATTTTTAACCACATCACTAATTCCATAAAAGAAGAATCAGTATGTGCTACTACCCCGTATCGGATTTTCTAACTGATAATTATTTGTTTTATTCTTAGTTTAATATCAATGTTTTGCACCTTCAATGTTTGCATGCCAAAATGGTAGAATGTAAATACAAGGATTAATTTATGTTATCGTAACCAGCTCATTGTAAATACATTTTTTTTATTACGGATGAACCCGCTTGATCTCGATCTCGCCTGATAGCAAGCGATAGATGAAGTCTACGATGTGACGAGCGAGCCCACAAGATGCCTATTTAGTCTTGCTTTAAAGACTGAAAGGTCATAAGTGGCAGGGAACACAGAAGCCGGCAGAGAATTCCACAGCTTGGAAGTGCGCACAATAAATGTGGAGGAGAAGCGCTTGGTACGACGAGACGGTATATCAACCAAGTGTGGATGGTATCCAGCCGTGCGTCTGGTAGACCGGTAGTGAAAGGGAGATGGAGGGATCAGGTCATGGACATAGGGTTTTATCTCGATATAAGGTTCCCGTTGGGATAGTTTTTGAATTGCACGTAACGAAGTCGCGGGCTAAAGCTAGTAATATTATAAATGCGAAAGTTTGTGAGGATGTATGTATGTTTGTTGCTCTTTCACGCAAAAGCTACGATTGGATCTCAATAAAATTTGTTAAGTAGATAGCTGACATCCTGGAATAACACATAGGCTACTTTTTATCCCGGAATTCCCACGGGATCGGGATTTATGCCCTGTGATTTAAAAATAAATATGTTTGAGAAAAAATATGTGCTTGCTTGCGTACATGATAACAAAACACAAACAATCGTTAAAAATCTGTCTTTCTGTTTGTTTGCTAATCTCTGGAACGGCGATTTTAATAGAAGATAGAAGAATTTTGTAGAGCAACATATATACCAAACGCCACATAAACTTGAAATAACGGTCATTGACCCTCCAACATTTGTTGACTAATTTATTTGTTCTTAATTTCAAAAACGGAAATAAAGACAAATCTGTCTTGAATCGACATCTATCGCGACCCTTTACATTTTCTCTAAAATTATCAGCGGTTCTTTTTACATAATTTGTAGCATCATAAAGACTATTTGATTACTTACCTACCTATATTATAATAGGTAAACGGCACATTATTTTTACTCAACATCTACAGCAGTTAGTTTTTTCGACTATAGTCTTTAAATTTTTGGATTCATTTAGTATCTTAAGGCTCTTCTCAAGCCGTAACAAAAACACTGTTCCACTTATTCACATTTCCACAAACACTAGCCTACACTATTTTACACCAAATTTCCACTTTCTACAACGAATCTTAAAAATAAACTAACAACCCTACAAGTTTCAACCCATATCTTTTACAACCCCTACTCACAAAAAGATACCTGTTTCTTTGTAACAGGTTCTTGCATTCTTATCTTTTTTATGCACTCACTTAGATGTATTGTGTAGTGGGTGCCCCTTGCTTTAAATTAAAAATAAATATGTCCTCTTGTGTGAAAAATTGTTTAAATAAATGTGTAACATAATTGCATGAATAATTGTGATCAAGAATTTTAAACCATATTTAGACAAATATGAAGGTACGTGTTATATAACTCCAAAAAAAATCTTTAGTACTTATTATGTTTTTAATTATCTAAGCTAACGTTCCAATGAAACAATTGGAGTAGGCAGGTAAAGGTTAGTCATTATTATTATTTAATAAATTAATTTTGTAAGTTCCAAATAAATTTTACAGCCAGCAATTTAAGCTTTTGTCGTCTAAACCATTCAAACTCCTTTGTACATTTTTTACTGATTTACTTATATTATTCTCATACAACCACTTTCCATGTCCTCTATCCAGAACACTCCTTGACAATCTTTCTTTTTAAACCAACCCATTGTCATCTTTTTACAACCCACAATGAAAGAAATGGGGCTACAAAAACCTGCCATTTTAAAGAAGTAACCTGTTCCAATTTTGAATTTCAATCGGTATCTCAGTAACCTGTTGTATTTTATTTGAAATTCTCACAAGAACTGGAATGAACTGCTTCAGTTAGGCTCAAATTGCTTCGAATTTGATAAAACAGGTTTTCACCGGTTTGGATTTGTACGATTACGGGAATTGCGATTGTGTTAAAGGTTAAGATGTCATGGGAATATAAGGGTTATGGTGTTCTATGGCTTATATAGGCCATGGGAGAGTAAAATGTCGTTTTATAGTTCTGGTTCTCTATTTTTAGTTCTGATTATTATGCCATGCTTGTAGAAATCACCTTCAGTAACAAACTTACATAATACTTATGTGGTTTTTTATTTACAGGCCTCAGAGAATTAATAAAGAATACAGCTTCCTTTTATTTCGTGTACCTATTTATTGTAAGATATTATATCTACTCATATTAAAAAATATGTTGATATATGACCGCTTTATTATCTTATCAAAACTACATGATTGTATGTCTCATATGCAAAATAAAATGCCATCAAAGGCGTCTACTTTTGCACAGTTATTAAGTACTTTTGTAATAGGTAAATACTACAGCTACCTACGTACCTAATAATTAACCAAAACAAACCCACAATAAGTCAAAAACATCTTAACTCAGTACATAAAAACATTACATTCATAACCAACACGACATAAAATCTCCTTACAATTTCACCCTAACCCAATTTATACAACTCAGCAAAATTCTACTAGACGCCCTACCCCAAACCGCCGTACAAAATCGCTTAAACGCCTAAAGCGCTACAGCAGCTGCCTCGTACAGCGCTCCCCACCTATTCCTCAGAGAAATTCAAATAACGAACGCCTAGCACCGCCATCTTGCGCAAGACGCTGGTATAGAATAACTATACGTACTTTTTTCAGCGAAACGTCTTAAGTTAGACATTTTTACGCCACTATAGCTCTTATGACGACACCTTACGTTGGTAAATCGCTCGCGGAAAAATGATCCTACATCCCGCGTCTTGTCTTATTTTCCAATGCTATAACTACTATTATCTTTATTGTAAAGTAAATCATAATTTCATGAACTACAGTTCAAATTAGAACGTGTTTCAACTTGACTTACGTCATTTCGACATGCCATCATAAAACTATAATAACAATGCACGCGGTTAAACTAGCTGCCGTCTCGTTCCACGCGATTAAATCGCAAAGTGATAGAAAGAGACAAATGCGTGTAAGTAGTTGCGATTTAAGGGGCGTGGTGGAATAGTTAGGATAGTGGAAGTTTGGAAGAAGTTCGGAAGAGGGTAGGTTTTGGTAGATTTTATTGGATTTTACTGTAGTACGGTAATGGTTCGCGGAGCATTTGAATATCAATGGCGCTCGTTGAAATTTAAAACAGATTCAGCGCCATATTTTTAGAGGAAGTCAAACTATTTTATGAACAGGATCTAAAATGTTAAACTGGGTTTATAAAGTAATTTTGGGTGGATTAAGTTCCAATTGTATAGTTACTAAGCTATCAAATGTTTTTAGGAAAATATAGCTGTTTTTTTAGATTGTAAAAATGTCATAGTTTTTTTTTCTTCCAGGACGAGAGATCTGCAACTACTTACTAGTGTCCAATACCTGCCTATTTTTAATTGGACACTAGTAAGTAGTTCAGGACAATTTGGTAATCTTCAAGAAGCTTGAGGGTCCACAATGTGGTTTGCTTTTGAAATTTGAAGTTTAATCATTGCCAACTTTATTAAAAAAACTTAAACTGAAAATCTTCCATTCAGAAACCCGCCGTTAGAAGTAATATTAGCTGTTGACCCCTTAAAGTATTTGAACTTTTATGTGCTAAGGTTAATTATTACCCTGCTGAGAAATGAGGTATCCAATGGTTCACCTCAATTGTGGAGAAGACATGTTGAGAAATAACACATAATATGTAGGAAGTCGGATAATGTTTTTAGATAAATGGATAGGATAAGGTAGCTGTTCGTCAAATCGTTGAGCTTTTTAACCGACTTCGAAAAAGGAGGAGTTTCTCAATTCGGCTTGAACTTGTTTTTTATGTATGGCGGTGTCAAGAACGAAAATATGTACAAAACTAAAGACACCGACTACCGAAATTAAAGTTATTTTTTCCTTTGCAGTGTTTTTTTGGGAAGTCGGTTTTATTTATTGTTAAAAAGTTTTTTTTTTTTTAAGATTGAAGTTGAGCTATGCATTACCTAACAAATGCTCGCACTGTCTGGACAGGTCCATTCAAATCTGAGTGCATCTGTCCTCAAAAGTCCGCCTAAGACATTAACCTACTATATCCTACTTCACATAAAATCCGATAAGTACAGGTTGTATAATTGACTTCAAAAGAGACTGACTTCTGAGTTTGTTTCCGTATTTCTTGTTAGGATAGTCAGGTAACGTCTAGTCTAAGTAGATTGACGAAACAAAATGTCGAGATAAAGTGTTATTTAAGTAATAACCATTATCAAACTATATAATATAATTCGGCTGCCCCATTTCCAGTAATGACTTAAAACGAAATTGTATAGGAGAACACATAAAAGTAAAATACTTAGGCATTGAATATATCTACATATCTATAAGTACCTAATAATATCATAAAACGGAAATTTTTGTATGCTTAAACACGCTGATCTTCGAAAGTACCGGGTGGATTTATTTATTCATAAAAGGTTCACCAAAAACTTCTATGTATCAAATATTTTAACAATAGGTATCAAATAGTTATAGGCTAAAGCCTGCAATACATGTTGGCCGAGCGTTGTCGAGTGAAGGCCAATACCAACATGTAGACGGTATATTTGCCTTGTCTTGCTATCGCTCGGTGTCCTTGCCTAGTTGGCCGAGTGAAGGCCAGCGCCAACGTCTATAGAGCTCATTTGGTGCAACTTGTCTTCGCTCGCCGTTGCTCGTGATCACTTGCCTCACTTCGGATCGCTGTCGGTTTTGGTCACAAATCAAAGGCGCTCGCCTGCGCTCGGCCAACGTGTGGGCAGCTCTACAGACCCTCTTCTACATTGGTCATCTGCATTGGCGTTCGACGAACTTGTCGAACGTGTGGACATTATTTCTTGCCTTGTACCTATTTGCCAACGCTCGTGTTGGCCTACGCTCAGTCAACATGTATTGCAGGCTTTACACAGTTACCAATTACAAGTTAGCCAGCATTCTTAGTCGAAGTATTAAACTTATTAGATTCTTATGTTCTTCTTCTTATCGATGGTAAATCGCGTACTTTATATGTATTGGGCCCAGTAGGATTCTGATATTATCTCACTTGATGGTAAGCGATGATGTAGTCTATGAATAAGCACGCTTACCTATAAGTTACCTATTCACTCTGTCTTCTTACAATACAGAATTATTTCCAATACACTAGAATTGAATCTTCGCGAGACGTCTTTGTATGCATTCCACTTCTTTATTTGGTAAAAAGGTTAGTTCTAGATAAAATAATAATAATAATATATCCGTTATTTCAGGCAACTAGGCCCATAAAAAACAATAAACAAATACAAAATCTTATAAATAAACTAATACATAACAAATTTAAAACACTTAAAAACAAAAACTAGTTAACACGAATAGACGGCGTCGTGTTGCGCTGCGAGGTGTCGCGTAATCTTCCGCGAAATCGTCGATACACTTTCGGCCAAAATTCCTGCTTGAGGAATGTCTCTAATAGATGAGTTGGAACCCGCATCACAAACGATTTAAAATTCGTTTCATGACGCGACTTCAACTCCTTGACCCTCAAAGTCCAGTTGGTCTTATCTCGCACGTACTCCATGATCTCCTCATCCTTCGTAGCGTAGTGCAGCCTGGACACCTAGAGCTGCGTCGTTGGTACAGCTGCACGCAGCAGGAAGTTGGGTCCAGCCAGTGCGGTACCACACTGATTAATAAGTGTGCCCCATCTTCAACCTATAACCAACTTACCATCAGGTGAGATGGTGGTCAAACGGGAGCCTATTATAAATAAATAATAATCTTTAACTATTCAAACAGTTCCTTTATAGAATACATTACCCATAGATGTGAGGCGTGCTCAAACGCCACCAGCGTTCTAAAGAATGCTGAAGGAGCAATTACTTCTCACTTTAATTTTCCACCTCTTTCCTCAATTATACTTTTAATATTAATTAATTTGACGCGTCAATAGCCTAAAGGCTAAGGTGTCGGGCTTGTGATCGAGAGGTCACGGGTTCGAACCCCACCCATTACACTATTAACGTGAACCCACTCCATATACAAACATATTTAGCTTAGTTGGAGGGTTAACAACATTGTCAGTAATGTAAATTCTACCAACATTCATATTTTGTTTAAAAAAAAAGATAAGGTACTTTAATCGTTGGTGTTCTTCATATCGACGGTTAAAAGGAAATAGGGTATAAGCGGCAAAAAAATAAATGTTCAGGACAGCCGTTCAAAGTTTAGAATTTTAGAAAAACTGATGTATTTTTTTATTAAAACATCGTGAAACTAAAACAGTTTTTAATTTTCCAATCGGGAAATATGACAAAATATAAGATAATAGAACACAAAAAACAGTCGGCTTTCAAAACATTACCAGTCCAAAATGTCGCTTATACCCTATTTCCTTTTAACCGTCGATATTCAACTACGGAGCTGAGATCTAATCCTAGAAGAAATCTCATCGCGTCTTCATCGATTCCCTTAAGATATGGTACTGTAATAATATGCTTCAGATCCTATAGACAGCCTTCTGCACATTACTAGCAATCTTGCTAATCTCTCCGAGCCCCCCTTGCTAGTTTTCTTTAAAACAAATAAGTATATTTTTGGTATTGTAAGTAAGTATTTGAAATTGTTATGTTTAATTAATACTACTTTTTATGTTTGAACACTGACAGACCCAAATCTGTCTTTTTTAAAGTTCCGTTCATCCAAAGGTTGTCTGTAAGGGATCGCCCTGTGCGATAAAGACCGCCCATTGTACTTTGAATTTTACATTTAGTATCCATAGAAACATTGTAAGGTGTACAATAAAGTATACAACGTGTAACGGAAAACCCATATCTATCCAAAAGGACTGAAGACAACATCTAGTATGGAGTCTCTATGCAAAGTTTCAGCTCAAAATAAGTGACTCACAGAATTGACCCCAAATTATTGGTTTCATATGTTTCTTGAATACCAGTAATAACAAACGTGTCACAGCACTATGAGGGTCGAAAAATTCGGTCTCTGGTATCAATGTATTGAAATTTCTAATATGCTCCACACATGTAGACATAGGATTAGAAAACTCTTGCCATATCGTTTATTATCATCCAAAGAAGCCGTGCACTTGGTATGTATATACCCTTTAAATTACACGTTGTATAGTGGTAGTAGTCTGGGTAGGTACACACTTACCTAATACTTGCAAAATGCGATGCGTTATTGCGAAGTGACAATAGCTTAATTACTAAGGAGTCGGACTTGTGATCGAGAGGTCGCGGGTTTGTACCCCACCCATTACACTATTAACGTGAACCCACTCCATATACAAACATATTCAGCTTAGTTGGAGGGGTTAACGAGATTGGTAGTTATGTCTACATTGCTAGTTCTCTTTAAAACATAAGCGTATATGTTTTTGGTATTGTACCCACCCATTGCACTATTGTCGTGAACCAACTCCAGACACAAACATATTCAGCTTAGCTGGACGACGTGAATTCTACCCACAATACTTTTTTTTTCTGGGTGGGAAAATCATCGAATGACTTCTTCTGCTCTGGGTTAAGCGGAAGAGTGTGTCAGACTTCTATTGACTAAAAACCCACCCTGTTCCTTCGGCTGCCCTTAAGTTCCGGGGCCGCGGTATCTCGATAGAACTTCCCGCAAACCCCGGCAGGTAATGGCCCTATGAGGCCCCGTCACTGGTGTTGACAGCTCTTTGAGGCGCGCGTCGAACACGACGCGCCGCCGACCCGGGCCTGGTCCTTACCGAACGGTGAGCGACCCCTGCTCGCCGTCGGCAAGCCCGCGCCTATGGTGGCCGGAAATCGGCTCGCGATCCCCGACACCCGGGGCGTCTCTAGGGTTGCCACTTTTTTTTTGTGCAGTTAAAGTACATTGGTTAAAATAGGTAAGAAAAAAAAAGTACATAGCATCAAAATAAAGCGCATGCCTGGAGAGGGGCCAGTTTCCGCTTCGCTGGAAGACGGGAAAGCTGGTCCTGATCCAGAAAGCCGGGCGCCCTGCGGACTCTCCGTCCGCATTCCGGCCCATCGTGCTGCTCGACGAGGCGGGCAAGCTCTTGGAAAGAGTAATTGCAGACCGCCTCTTCGGGCACCTGAATCGGGTGGGCCCGGATCTTGCGGAGTGCCAGTTTGGCTTCCGCAAGGGGCGCTCGACGGTGGATGCCGTCATGCGCGTGAGAGCCCTCACGACGGGGGACGGGGTATCCCGGGGCAGGGTCGTCTTGGCGGTGTCTTTGGACATCACCAACGCCTTCAACACCCTGCCCTGGAGTTGCATCAGGGAGGCACTCCGGTATCACCGGGTGCCGACCTACCTCCGTCGCATAGTCGAGGACTACTTGACGGACAGAGCCGTCATCTACCCCGGTCACCGGGGAGAGTGGAACCGGCGAGAGATGTCGTGCGGTGTCCCACAGGGATCGGTCTTGGGGCCGCCCCTGTGGAACATCGGATACGACTGGGTGCTGCGCGGCGACCTCCCTGACGGCGTCAGCGTAATATGTTACGCTGACGACACGCTCGTCCTGGCGCAGGGAGAGTCGCACCAGGCGGCGGCCGACCTGGCGACGCAAGCGGTTGCGACAGTCGTTCGTAGGATCCGGCAGTTGGGACTCGACGTGGCGCTGCACAAGACAGAGGCCATGTGCTTCCATGGCGGTCGGAACGCGCCACGGTCCGAGTCCCACATAACGGTGGAGGGGGTTCGCATCGGCGTTGGGAGGACGATGAAGTACCTGGGACTCGTCCTCGACAGCCGGTGGAACTTCAGGGAGCATTTCCTGAGTTTGGCCCCAAAGCTGAACCGGGCAGCAGCCGCCTTCAGGCGACTCCTGCCTAATCTCAGCGGGCCAAACGCCTCCTGCCGAAGGCTGTACGCCGGCGTCGTGCGGTCCATGGCCCTCTACGGGTCCCCAGTGTGGGCCCTGTGCATCCGGACGCGACCACTAAAGTTGGTCGCATGCCAGAGGGTCATGGCTATCCGAATGATCCGGGGATACCGCACGATCGCCGGCGAATCGGCCAACCTCCTTGCCGGATTGCTGCCCTGGGATCTGGAGGCGACTGCCCTCCAGCGCGTCTATGAATGGCGCGTGGAGGCGCAGCGCCGGGGCGTATCCCCGCTGCCTCGAGAAGTCGAGGCGCGGCGGGAAGAGCTCCGGCGTGATCTCAGGGCAGTATGGAGGGAACGACTGTCGCAACCGAAGGCCGGGCACGCCGCAATTGCGGCGGTAAGACCCCTCTTTGAGGAGTGGCTAGATCGGCGTCACGGCGTCCTGACCTACCGTATGACGCAGGTCCTCACCGGACACGGAAGTTTCGGGAGGTACCTGTGTCTGATGGGAAAGGAGGAAACGCCTGGGTGTCACCACTGCGAGGGTCGCCCTGAGGACACAGTCGAGCACACGGTGCAGGACTGCCCCGCTTGGGCAGAGCACCGACGTGTCCTCACGGCGGCAATAGGCGGAGACCTCTCGCGCCCGGCATTGGTCGAGGCCATGCTGCGGGGCGAGAGGGAGTGGGAAGCGGTCGCCTCCTTCTGCGAAGCAGTCATGCTTCCGAAGGAGGAGGCGGGCCGCGAGAGGGAGAGGATGGCGTCCTCCCTCCAGCCCAGCCGCAGTGGTAGACGCCCACGGCGTCGGACGTCGGCCGACGATCTCCGGCCACCGTAGGCGCGGGCATGCGGACAGCGAGTAAAGGGCAACTCGTTGTCCGACCATGGACCATGCCCGGGTCGACGGCGCATCGTGTTCCACGCGCGCCTCAAAGAGCGTCAGCAATATGACGAGGCCCCCCCGTAGAGGGCCGAAGCCTGCCGGGGTCGTGGGACTCATCCCGTTACCGTGACCCCGGTACGTAAAGGGTTATTGAAGGAACACCGTGGATTTTAGTCAGTAAAAGTCTGACAGTCCCTCCCACCCTGCCCGGGGTGGGAGGACTTATTTGATAATTTTACCACGATAAAAAAAAAAAAGCATCAAAATAAAGTACAATTTATTTTCAAAGTCGCTTTCCGCTGTCTGTCCCTATGTATGCTTAGATCTTTAAAACTACGCAACGGATTTTGATGCGCTTTTTTTAATGTATAGAGTGATTCAAGAGGAAGGTTTACTTGTGTAATACATGCATTATGTAGTAGAGAAACAATGATAATTTTAGAGGTTTCTAATGTGATGTCTTAATAAACAATATTTTTGCGCTTACATTGCAAACGCTGGCATAACCGTACCAGATAGATCAAAATAATATACTACAGTACTGTACACCTTAAAAAGGTATACAAAAAGTCTGCAATGGCATATACCTATCTCTTACGGATAAAATATTATACTTTAAAAAAATGGGCAATTATAAAGCGCTAATTCGAAAGCTTTTAACACAAATACTGTATTAATCCTTATCATTTTAAATACGTTAGTTGACTTGAGACTTGAAAGCGCTCGCGCGAAGAGCGCGAAGTAAAAAAAAAGTATATTCTATTAATTGAAAAGTAAATAATATTGTCATGTCAAAATGTATATGAAATAATCATTATAAAAAAAGAAATGAGTAAAAAATCAAACAAATGTAATTGGAGCAGCTCAATCCCAAGCATTTTTGTCCGCAAGATAGTCTTTAACAGAATAAAAAGCTTTCTGGCAAAGTTTCTGCTTCACAAATGATTTTAAATTTATTGAGGCTTAGTTCTTGCACATGACTGGGAAGTTTATTGTAAAAGCGTATACACTGACATCTAAATGAGCCCCCAATTTTCTTGAGCCTAGTTGAAGGAACAATGTATATTAATGTATATGTACGTAAGCGCATTAGTTCAGAACAGCTGCATTTATTTGACTAATTATTTTTTTGTTGTGTTCGTAATAATTGTCTGGATAGGGTTTGGAGAGAAAACTGTATGATACCGAAAGAAAAACTGCACCCGAGCGAAGCCGGGGTGGGCACCTAGTTATGTTTAAAAACATATTTCTTATTACTTTTTGCAGTTTGTATCAAATTAGTATCTCTACTAAACAATTGCACAGCATCTTTACAGTCTATGTTTAAATTAAAGTTTAAATTAGACGCTTTGTTTATTACGACTAAAGTTTGCAAAATCCCAAAGAAATCAAATCATGCGAAATAAAGTATTTTCGTGTACTTTATTGTTCTCATAAAGTATAGAGTACAATTACCTGAAATAACGTACAATACTTTATTATAAAGTACGGGTGGCAACCCTAGGCGTCTCCCGCGGCGGCTGGAGCGCGAGGAAGAAAGTTGCCTCTTCCTCGCGCGTTCGGCCTCATCCTTGCTACCCACAATACTAGATCTTATAAAAAAATCAAAGGCGTATGACGTCACAATCTTGCACTTGTGACGTCACGTTATCATCGACATCGTCTGCTTCGCTTTTTCTCCAAATATGTTGAGTTCAGCTTTCAGTCTAACCGTTAACAGCTGAGTGCTAGAGTTTTTTACATGGAGTAACTTATCTTACCCCATAACCCAGTACCTGGATAAACCGATATTCCTTGACAAACCGGATGTCAATTTTTTAGGTTTCCGTACCCAAAGGGTAAAACGGCTCCACTGTTTGTCTGTCTGTCTGTCACCAGGCTGTATCTCATGAACCGTGATAGATAGAATAGATAGATAGATACAAACTTTATTGTACACCATAACAGTAAACCAAATAAGGATTAACATCTAAAAAGCGTTTTTTACAGACAACCGTGATAGCTTAGACAGTTGAAAATTTCACAGATGATGTATTCCTGTTGCCAATATAACAACAAATACTAAAAACAGAAAGAAGAGAACAGAACATTTAAGGGGGGCTAACATAAAACAAACGTGATTTTTTTTTTGCCGTTTTTATAGATGGTACGGATATGGTACGGAACTCTTAGTGCGCGAGTTTGACTCGCACTTGGCCGGTTTTTTTACACTTAATATTCAACTGTTATGAGATCTTACGTCAACTGGTATAGAAGTACAATGCATTTTTTAAAGAATTAAATAAAGTTTTTAATTTTGCGTTTCATTTTAAAATTATGAATACTAAACAATCATTTAGCATCGATTTAGGAGGTTGAGGCTAAACAGTAAGAGCCGCAGAGGTGGAACTTTTAGGTAAAGCAACGTTTACCGGGGTTGGTCCGTGGATTGGTGACGAACAAAGCCAGCAAAGGTGAGACGATACTTCACACCGGAACAGTTGCTCAATTATATCAAGCCCAGGTTCGGTCGTGTATGGAGTACTGCTCTCATCGTTGGGGTGGATCTGCCAAATACCAACTGGACGCGCTTGAGTCTATCGACAAACGAGTCAAGAGACTCATTGGCAACGATGCACTGGTCGAGTCAAAACTCCACAGCCTTTAACATCGACGACGAGTTGCAAGTCCATCGGTTTTCTATCGGTTACATTTCGGGGAGTGTGCGATGGAATTACACAATCTAATTCCGCCAAGCCCGTTCCATCATCGGACTACAAGACAAACGGCGATGCGCCATCGTTACATGGTGGACATCCCACCCATACACACAAAACGTTTTGGGAATACTTTCATTGTGCGTACTGGTAAGGAGTGGAATTCCCTGCCGGAGTTTCTGTTTCCTGATCGCTATAACCTGGGGCTCTTTAAGTCAAGAGTCAATAGGTTACTTCTAGGCAAGTGTGCTCCATCTTCGACCACATCATCACTTACACTCCCTGAAATGTAACTGATATAAAACCGATAGAATAGAGTAGTAAAGATAAACAAGTTTTTCTCCATACAATCTGTACAGGTCAAATCGTATGAGAACTGAGGCGATCTACATTTTTGCTACGTTTGAACCTTTTAATGGCTGATGAGTCATGTTTTCCCAATTAGTATATTATCCTCTTTTCCAATGAGAAACCTCTAGCCAAACTTATTTACTTATCGTACTTCTATTACTTACTAATACTTTTTCTTCTAATTTAATTAATAGTTAATTAATTTAATTTCTTCTCATAGCAATAGTATTTTCGTTTAGATTTTTTTTTGTTAACGCAAATCTATTCTTCAAGATATAGGCGCCGACTAGTTTGGAGACTATTGACCTCCTTTTTAACCAAACATAGTTCTGATGCAAATAAGAATTTTCTCGTAATTGTTTAGGTTAATAAAATTACTATAAATCCAATAAATTTATATATTTTTTTTCTTAAATGGAACAAGAATACTTATATTATATTTCGTTACTTTGTTGCCTTTTGGTGCAGAGCTAATGAGAATCTTCGATTAATTCTTAGGGCTATCAAACGTTATAACTAGAATTTCTCTAAACTCCTTAGTCGGTAGAATACTACTTAGAACCTTCCCTTGAGCGAAGTCTAAATACAAACAAGAAAAAAATACACTGATAACATAATTATATTTGTCGGTTAAATTATTTGAGAGTGAATGACGACCGGATATACCATGTGTCAACCTCATCTGTCAAGCTCATCAGTAGTCTATGGTCATTGGTTTTCTTTATGACTTGCAAAGGTACCTTTTAAAAGCCTAATTATAAAATATAATATAATAATCTTTATTACTTACTCAAAAAAATGTTACACAGCTACACATGGTTAAATAAAATGTAAGCATAAAATGAACAATAAAAAAACATGTGTCAGTAGAGACCCTGACTCCTAAACTAAGTATAATTATGTACAGTCACGGACTATAATTGATAAGCCACTTTCAAGATTTCCAATTTTGCAGTTTTATACATTCACGAGATAACACGATTAAACACGAACTCAAACCGAATGCTCGGAAACAATGACAAATTACTAATAATCGGAAATAGTCTTATCCATAGAGGTTGAAAAATGACTTTATAAGTTGTCAATGATAAATCCATACAACGGTGCTTACGTGTATCCCATCTATTTGATACTGACCTCCTTTGAAATAGTCCTCATTAAATACTCTTTATTTCTGAAATCCTATCCGAAGACAGAGTGACAGTTGAAATGTCGATGTCAGAAAAGATTTGGAGACGAAAATTTCGAATTTTGGTGAATCGTAGCCGTAGTTATTAACGCGAAAATGCCAGCTGCAATTTCTGAAGAAATTCGCTATAGAATCATAACAATGCATCAGCAGGGTCTGAGCATTCGTGCAATTTCGAGAGATCTGCACTTGACGGTGAGCTTATTCACTCATTCTATATGTTTTTGATTTTTTTTAAAAAGGTAATTATCTAAGTCCATTAACTTGAAAGTTGTTATTTTTTTAGCGAAACACCGTTTCTTTGTGGGTAAGACGATACGCCGAAGAAGGACATGTAAATGATCGTCGCCGAAACAACCATCGCCCTTCTGCATTAAGCGAAGCTCAAAGAACTGAAATGCTCCGCGAATATGAAGTTGATGGATTTATACCAACGCAGCGTTACGCGGAACGTTTTGATGTGAATCCCAGAACCATCCGAAGGCATCTTCACTCAATGAATTTGCATCATAGGATTCCTGCCTACAAAGTCGATATGACAAAAACGCTGACGCTCATAAAACCGCACGTGTAAATTTCGCACACCGATTTTTAAATTTTGATTGGTCATCAACTATTTTTTTGTGATGAGAAGTCATTCCAATCAAGCGATCATGGCCGCTTACACCTATGGCGATATAACAGTTCACGGTATGATGCAGATAACGTCATACCAAATAGGGAATCAGGAAGGATAACTGTTAATATGTGGGGTTGGATGAGCTCCGAAGGTGTAGGCGAGCTTGTTCAACTACCACCTCGTGCAAATGCCGTGAACTATATAAGGATTTTAGAAGATTTTACGCTTTCGTCTGTAAGGATTGTGTATCCACAGCACGAAATGGAAAATATTAATTTTGTTCACGATAATTCTGCCATACATCGAGCAAGGACTATCAGGACCTGGTTTGAAGCACATCCAGACATAACGGTGATTCCATGGTCAGCTAAATCACCGGACCTGAATCCCATAGAAAATCTGTGGGGTTTAATGGTGCAGCGATGGGATCACCGTAATGAATGAAGAAAGGAAGATCTGGCTCAACATTGTCAAGAAGTATGGGAGAACATGCGAGGGACTGATATTTGCACTCGTCTGGTTAGCTCCATGCAATCACGACTGCAAGCTGTAATAGACAGCCAGGGAGCATTTACAAGATATTAAGACAGTCCAACAGTTTTGATTCTTATTATACAAAATAAAATAATTATTCAAATAATATAGTGTTTTTTTTGCTTAGCACATTTTATGACATTTATAATAGCTAAAACGTAAACTCTATAGCAGAAATAGCAAATAAAACTTCTTGCAAGATGGCGGCAGTTAGGTGTTATCTATGTTTAATACATAATCATAATTATCGTGAACGTCATCTTGGACGCTACGCGTTCGGATAAAATCGTGGTTTCGAGTTTTTCCGATGTCTAAATTATACTAACTATAATTTCTCCGTACACCAACGTTACTATGGCTACGCTAAAACAATTGTCGCTAGGTTACGGTTTCTACACCTGCAATTCATCGACTTTAGGTAGTCACTCTGTTCTGTGTACGAATATAACCGATTAAACCCGATTTGCATTACACGGCTAAAATATGAATGGTGGCAAGTGGCTCATCATTTATAGTCCGTGACTGTACCTGTATCTTAGGAGTCAGTATTCTTTGAACATAGCAAGCAGACCACTTTACGAGTATAAATTTAAATGAATGAATTGAATTTGACTTTAAAACCTACTACGACTATAGTAATTCTTGATTGAATCAGTTTATAAAAATTGGCCTAGTGCGAGTCAGACTCGCCCATGAAGGGTTCCGTAGTAACTATAATAATATAATATAATATATATATTTATTTGAAGAATAAAAAAAAAAAAAAAAGATTAAAACTAGCTTATTTACATTCTTACAACTACGCTACATAACTTTGTTTTTCATAGTGTTTGTATGAATTACAAAGTTATATTTGCGGTTTTAGAAAATATTCTGTATCTCAAAAACTGCTAGCCCAATTTCGTTCAAACCAATTTTGGTTGAAAGTTTACATTCAAATCTATAGACATATATTTTTTTTAGTCTTTTTACTCCATTATTATAGAAGTTAGAGGGGGGACACACATTTTACCACTTTGGAAGCTTATATTTTTTAAACGATTGACTTTATGAAAAAGTGGTTTTAGAAATCCTTATATCATTTTTAAATACCTGTCTATAGATACTACACATGCATAGGTTGCATGAAAAAATATATTTTCAGTTCTAGTTCCATGTATGGGGACTCCCCTTTATTTTAAATATTTTTCTTAAAGTCGGAAAGCGGTTTACAGAATACATCTACCTACTAAGTTTCACATGTATAGTCTTAATAGTTTCGGAATAAAATGGCTGTGACATACGGACGGACGGACAGACAGACAGACAGACAAACGGACAGACATATCGAAACTATAAAGGTTCCGTTTTTTGCCATTCGGCTACGGAACCCTAAAAAGTGAAATTAAAAAGACGATGGATGTTAATGTTCTATAGTTGTCACACTAAATTCTCTATAGCCTGTCTTTCTCCTCGCAGTAACACGAAAAACAACATCTTTCTTTAAGAAGTTCAACTATAATAATAATAGTCATAACCGATTTCGGTTTCGGCGGTTAATTACGAAATTGATTAGCCATCTGCGCAGGAGACATTATAATGTACAAGTATCTGCGCATGAACAGGTGCTCTCTCCGTGTCGAACTCGTGAGGGAGAGACAACTCTCTTCCTCACGCCCCAGCCGCCATGGAAGACGCCCCGGGCGTCGAGGATCGCGATCTGTTCTCCGGCCACCGTAGGCGCGGACTTGCGGACGGCGAGCAGGGGTAGCTCACCGTCTGGTAAGGACCAGGCCCGGGTCGGCGCCAAGCTGAAAGAGCTGTCAGCACCAGTGACGGGGCCCATAAGGCCATTGCCTGTCGAGGTTGCGGGAATGTTCTAATGAGATACTCGCGGAACTTAAGGGCAGCTGAAGGAACAGGGTGGGTTTTTAGTCAGTAGAAGTCTGACACTCCTTTCCGCTCCAACCTGAGCGGGAGAAGTCATTCGATGATTTTTCCAACCAGAAAAAAAGGTTCACTTTCCATTCTTTTAGTCTCATACGCCAGTGGGGTGGTAAGCCGACACGACTGGAGAGGCGCAGAACCAAAGGCTTCGTGCTTTCCGAGGCACGGGCGTTATCACACCACCAACTTCCAAATTTCAGATTCTGCAAGCGATCTCCGACAGTCGTATCTCCTTTGGACTGATCACCAACAACACGCACACCAACAACTACAGAATTGTACCGGCCCCTCTAGGGCATGCGTGGATCCGTTGGTGGAAAAGTGAACGAGTAACTGAATCACTGAATTGGTAGCGCATAATGTTCTATGTAAGATTGAGCGCTTGTTGTCATCAATCATGATGTATTCGGAAATAAATAGATTCTAATTTAAAAAAATATATAGATAGATAGGTAGATAGAATACTCTTTATTGTACACCAATAATTTAAACAAACACTTGATTTACAATAATGCAAAATATGGTTACAATGGCGGTCTTATCGCTGATAGCGATATCATCCAGACAACCTTTGGAGGGACTTTAAGAACATAAAACAAAGAGGGTAGGGGAAAGTCAGTGTACTTGCTTCAAATATATAACATACACAAAAAGTAACTAAAGTAGTTAATATAAGTATATATCGTCGTTGCGCTTGACGAAGCGCAACGACGATATATAGGTATATATAATACAATACAATACATAAATAAGTATAAATAAATATATAAATATGTCATAAGGAGAGAAATACAAGGTAAAATCATAGGAGTGTATAAAAATGATTGACAACAGAGCTTTTAAAAGCAGCAAGTGACTGTGCTTGTCAAGAATAGGAAGAAGGAGAAATTGAGCGAGCGCAGTTTTAGTGGCAGTTGGCAGGAAATTGCGCAGTCTACGCAAGTATACTCGTATATATGTTAATAATTAAATTTAACTATTTCAATCCAGGCGAAGTGGAACAAATTACTAAGAATCAGTATCGTCACAGCGTAAATATATAATTATGTAATGTCTACCATGCCCTTTTTTGTTTCGGCGAAAAATCATTAAATTTGTTTTCATCTTCCGCTCTGGGTGGAGCGGCGGAGAGTGTCAGACTTCTACTGACTAAAAGCCTATCCTGTTTTTACAGTTGCCGTTGCGTTCCGCGGCCACGGTATCTCGTTAGATTATTTCCGCAATCTACCGATTACTCCTGTTCACAATTACGTAATCTTTATTTTGACTATACGGGTCGGAATTACGGTTTAAGACTTTTTTTTTATTGATAATAGGTTCGCGTTGGACCACCATCTCACCTGATGGTAATTGATGTAATAGATGGTAAAGGATGGTAATGAAGTAACCTATTCACTCTTGACTTAAAGATTCCTAGGTTACCTATAGCTATCGGGAAACACCCGGCAGGGAATTCAACTCCTTAGCCGTATACGCACAATGAAAGTATTCCCAATTCAAAACCCTGGGCTTGGAAGTTTGGATTCGGAATTCGAACCCAAGCTAAATTATTTTGAATGCATTATTTAGCTTTCTGCACTCCATGCTATAAACTTTAATATATAGTACAAACTTTAACTTTGCTAAATTACATAGTTCTCCGTCCGCGTAATTTTCGTAAAAAGGGCTACAAAGTTTTTGCTTTCCGTGTTAATATAGGTAATGTATATTTCGAAACAAGTACAAAACTCCCCTAAATTATCGTGTAAATATTCAATTTTGTATTTTTAATTAATTTTCTGTGTTAGTCTATAAGTGGTTGTAACCCTTGCAAATATGTATATCTTTGATCTGTGTACCTAAAATCAATAAAAAAAAAATAAAGAGAATCTTCAATGTAAAACCATTCATGCATTTTCCGACTCCGCCTCTCCTCACAACTTCCTCATTCGGGATTTTATTTCCACTTACAGAGCAGACGGTCAACAACGATGCGACACAACATATCAACACGTGTGACATTACGGTCAGACCGCGTCCACCGCACACGGAGATAGGTGGAGTGGCTGTTACGACTAAAAAAAAATGTTTTCATATATAACTTTTTTAATATAAAGAGAACTAGCAATGTGGGTGCCTAAGCTAAATATGCTTGTGTCTGGAATGGGTTCACGGCAATAGAGTAATGGGTGGATTGAAACACGCTATCTCTCGATCAGAAGTTCAACACTAGGCTATTGACTTATTTGCGTGGTTTTACATCTTACCTATTTTTACTTCAACTTCTTACAAAAAAAAAAAAACTTTACAAATAGGTGTTTTTATTTTCATACTAAAAACGAAAGTATTACCTCTGCTGGTAATTAATCAAATTTGTCCTTACTTTAAAGCCAATAAATAGGACGTGTTGAGACGTGACCGTATGTGTAAATAGAACATTTAGATCAACTAAAATTCATAATTCGCGTAACTTGACTAGTGTTAGAACTATATTTTGCTGTATTAGATACTTTGTAATGCATTTTATGACAAAATTATGCTGTGTCTTTTCACATACTTGTAATAACAATAAAACATAACCAAAATATATATTTTTTATACTATTACTTTTTCATAAAACTGAAAGTAAAAAAAAACTACAACAAAGTTTTAACTTTGTTGTAGTTTTTTTTAAGAACAAACTATTCAACAAAAAAAATCTCGTTATCTGTTTTGTTTTATAAGAAATAAAACGTTCAACGGGGTTGCTTCTTCAAATAATCAAATCATTGCACATAAGATAGGTTACATACCACAAAATTATGTTGATGAACATAGCACTAACGTTTACAGACTTAGAATCAAATACTAATACTAAGCTACACTATATAAAAAGTTAATTGTTTCATTTAGTATCAAACAATCTTCAATTCAATATCTGAGGGAGAATTCCCATAAATATATCCCAATAAAATATAAAATATTATTGAAGTAGTCGTCTCCACGTCGCTATTGTGCGAGGTCATCGGCCGGTCAGTCAGTTGTGACTTGTCACCTATCGACGGCGCGGTGCGGCTCATTCCGGTGAAAACATTTGACGCTTTTCTGAAAATATATCAAGAAGTACATTGTACATTGTACACTTCCCTTTCTTATCTATATACATAAAAGCGAAATACCACTCACTGATTAATCATGAAATCTCAGAAGCTACAAGTAGTAGGGCTCTCAAATTTTGCATGGGGGTTCCTTTTAGTACGTAGATTCGCGCTAAGGCGGGACTTTGCGAAATTTCCATGGAATCGGGATTTACACGGGAAAAACTTCCCACGCGAATGAAGTCGCGAGCAACTGCTAGTTAAATATATAAGTATGAAGGATCCTGTTTTAAAATCTTACCTACGATGTGATGAGCGAGCCCAGAAGATGCCTATTTACTCTTGCTTTAACGGCTGAAAGGTCATAAGTGGCAGGGAACATAGAAGCCGGCAGAGAATTCCACAATTGCTTTTTGACCTACCAATGTTTTTTTTTTATTTGACCCTGGAAACATTTATGAAATCTTTATTATTTACACTCGCTCGTGAATGAATGAAAAATAAGTGAATGAAATCGTTCAGATCTCATCGTGTTTGTATAATTCCGCCTTTATTTTGTTAGTTGAATGGAAATCAATTTTAAGCTTCATTCGAGATATCAATGGCTTGATTGGATTGCCTCCAGTTTTTTTGGCTCAAAAGTATTAAGTAAGGTTTTTTATATGAAAACCTTTTTGGCACAGGTATTGAGAAAGGTTTTTTTATATAGAAACTTGTTGCTTTCGGTAGTAAGTGGTAGCAATACGATGCCATAATTGTATGTTTGTTTGTTCCTAGGTTCTTGTGTAATTCACAAAAAATAAAACCAATCTGTAAGCCACTTAATTGATGTATATCAAGTAAGTGAGTGAGCAGATATACTTACTGTAACAATGTAATTACAGTATCTTAGCGACTAACTGTAAATGCGCTTAAGAAAGTGTTAGTTGGGCTGATAGAAGAGGTAATTATAGATACAATTAATTAGATTAAAAAAAACATCAATATTTAACAAATTAATTATATTGAGGACTAATCTACAAACATGTATCTTTTGTTATCAGTTTAAATATTCAAGCTATCTGCTATAATTATCAAGATACACCAATTTAAACATTTCAGAACAAAAGTGCGATTTCCCAACATTTAATTTTTTTGACTTACTGTAATAGGGAAGATGCAATATTTTTATTTATGTTTTCATTTTAAAGAATTCCATGTAGAATAGACCACAAATATATTAAAAAATTAAATCTTTGTAATTTATCGGAAAAAATGCGGTTTGAAATTGACAGTTTAAATTATCGCGCGAAAAAGGACCTATAGTTCCGATGACGTCATTCCTGTCTGTCACTGGTCGTACTTGTTCGTCGCTGGCTAATACTTATGCATATTTTTTCGACTTTCGAGATTTTTATTGTGAAAATTTAAAGTGGACTATCCATCAACATCAGGCGATTATAAAAATACCACTAATATTCTGAAAAAAGCCGTGGTGACTCATGTTTTGTACCGATGTGTCCAACTACTTCAACAAAGTTTTTAAATAAATTGTTTGTGACTGGACCTTCTGACCCAAAACTGAGAAAGAAAAGTGGTTTCAAGCTACAAAGAGAAATGACAATTATTGGAGAATAATTGTGACCACCATTCGATGCTGTGAAGATCACTTTGATGTAAGTCGGCGAATATACTTGTTATATTTTGTAGTTAATCTGCTTGTACGCAAAAACACATTAGTTACCTACCTAATACTTATAAAACTTATCTATAGAACGACGTCGAAAATTGGATAAAGTTTAAAATGTGTGCAGGAAAACTTTTCCTGAAAAAAGGTGTGGTACCTCATATTTTTGAATGCCAAAACAGAATGATGCCACTGAAACCTAGATCAGTGATAATGAAAAATAAAAAAACGTGAAATTCTTGAAAGCATTGAAAATACACCGGGTATAATTTTGATTTATTCTTTCAGATTTATTCTTATACTAGAGACAAATAAACATTCAAACTTTCAAATTTATAATAATATAAGGATTTAGATCCATTTCCGTGTTCATTAATCACAGAAACACATGGTTCTCAAAATATTAAAATATCCAATGATAAAGGTGTACAGGTGTCTATATATCCTTTTATACGAACGATCGAAATAACTGATATATGTCGAAGCCGCTGAATAAAATACAAAGTTAAACAACTATGATTTTATACATATCGTAGTAATTTAGTCCCTTTCATTTCTACACTTGAAAACTCTGCACTTTCGACAAAAAAGTTACAACCATGTCAACACTAACTTTTGGTAAATAACTTAACTTAAATAACTTAATAACTTTCCTAGATTCCTGGAGTCTGCTTTGATAAACCCAACTTCCATTTTTATTAAAAAAATGCCATTAGTATTCCCGTAAAATAATATTCACTTTTACAACCATAACCTCAAATAAGTTGTTATAACAGGAGTGACGTCACTAAACGCTGATTGGTGTTTTGAAATACGCTTCGTTTCAAGTCATTTTTAATTCGTAATTATTGTTAAAAATCAACATTATGTAAAATAAAAATGTTACAGTGGCCCTTCTTTTCTATTTTTTTAACATTTCAATCATAAAATTTTCATAAATATTATATTTGCATCTTCCCTATTATGACAATGGGGGAAGTACATATAGACGCTATTCAAGTAGTTACTTAACTTTTTCTAGTCTTTTTTTTTTTTTTTTTTTTTTATTTAGAATAGGTTCGCGTTTGACCACCATCTCACCTGATGGTAAGTGATGATGTGGTCGAAGATGGAGCACGCTTACCTAAAAGTAACCTATTCACTCTTGACTTAAAGACTCCTAGGTTATAGCTATCGGGAAACACAGACTCCGGCAGGGAATTCCATGTAGTCATGTTATATTAGGAAAATTCTTTATAATATTCACTGTATACAACGTGTAATTTAAAGGGTATATACATACCAAGTGCACGGCTTCTTTGGCTGATAACAAACGATATAGCAAGGGTTTTCTAATCCTATGTGTACATGTGTGGAACATATTTGAAATTTCAATACATTGATACCAGATACCGAATTTTTCAAATTAAGAAGAACGAAGAGTATTATCGTTTTATTGGCAAGTGACGTGGAAAGTGATGACCCTCATAGTGCTGTGACACGTTTGTTATTATTGGTATTCAAGAAACATATGAAACCGATAATTTGGGGTCAATTCTGTGAGTCAGTTATTTTGAGCTGAAACTTTGCATAGAGACTCCATACCAGATGTTGTCAGTCCTTTTGGATAGATATGGGGTTTCCGTTACACGTTGTATAGGTCATCATCATCTACTTAGTTAGTCTTCTGGCTGTAATTGGGGTCCACCTTCAGTCTAACTGGCTGCAGCTGAGTGTTTTATATGGAGCGACCGCCTATCTAACCTCCACAATGCAGTGGCTAGGTAGGGTTGCGGAAATATACTACCAAGATACCGCGGCCCCGGAACTTACGGGCAGCTGAAGGGACAGGGTGAGTTTTTAGTCAGTAGAAGTCTGACACTCCCTTCCGCTTAACCCAGAGCGGGAGAAGTTATTCGATGATTTTCCCAACCAGAAAAAAAAGGTAGGCACTATAGTAGGTATTTTGTTTTACTCGACTCACGGAAGGCCGCCGGCGGCCAAACAACCAGCTTAAGTTGACCTCTAAATTTTTTTTCCCCTATCAATTTTAGAGGTCAACTTAAGCTGGTTGTTTGGTTGACAGGTGGTTGAGGGGTTAATGTAAATGAATCTTTTTTTTAAATTGATAATAGGCTCGCGTTTGACCACCATCTCACCTGATGGTAAGTGATGATGTGGTCGAAGATGGAGCACGCTCACATAAAAGTAACCTATTCACTCTTGACTTAAAGACCCCTAGGTTATAGGTATCGGGAAACACAGACCCTGGCAGGGAATTCCACTGCTTAGCCGTACGCACAATAAAGGTATTCCTAAAACGTTTTGTTTGGTGGGATGTCCACCATGTAACGATGACGCATCGCCGTTTGTCTTGTAGTCCGATGATGGAACGGGATGAACATTTTAATTATTAATTTTAATCTATGGACTGTGTTTGAACAAGATTGGTTTCAGTTTTTCTGGCCTCTGACTATTCGTAACGACTGTCCAAGATCTACAAATGACAGCCGGAACTAAACGCCTAACGTGCTTTACAAGTACGGAGGAATCTAAAAGTGCTAATACGGTCACACACCATTGACAGACCTAGGCAAGTGTTTCTTAACCTTGAAGATTAATCCGTGCGTCTGTTGCTATATAGCTGTAATAGAAAGTCCTTGGCATTGTTCGTCAGGTCGTTGAGCTCCTTAGTAGTCCGAAGTTGAGCTTACAGACTAACTGACAAAGGCTTGCACTGACGGGACGGGTCTACTCAAATCTGTTTGGTCTTTCCTCAAAAGGCCATTTCAGACTAATCTACATAATCCTCATAAACGATTGTGAATATGTGCACTATGTAGGTTTTTTTTTATTTTTATTTATTCGAGTTAAACATAATAAATTGTCTGGCAGTTTGAGTGCTTTTTGCGGCCTACCTAAAGGTCCTTACCTTGGTATTGTTCGTCAAATCGTTAAGCTCCTTGTTCTAAGTTGAGCTATACGTCATTTGACAAATGCTTGCACTGTATGGACAGGCCCACTCAAATCTGTGAGCATCTTTCTTCAAAAGACCGCCTCAGACTGAAACCTACAAGGTTCCCATATAATTAATTCAGTGTAGATTGTATGGACTTTAAAAGAGACGGACCCCTGAGTTTGTTTCGGTGTTTCTTCTCAGGGTAGTCAGTTAGGAAACACCGGCCTCATCTAGTTAATATTTAAGGAAAAAAATGACGTGTAAAAGTGTTATTTAATAACCAATTTGCAAAATAAAGATCATTTATCATTTACCAAATAGAAAATATTTACTTTTTCTCAGATACAAATAATACAGATACACAAGAATAATATGCCTGCCTGGGTTTGAACTTACTTACTTAGCCACCACTGCTCATTATTTTCATCATGACCACTGGTCTCAAAACGGTGAAGAAAACCTTTAAAAGAAGGGGATCCTTCGACTATAGTTATGCGTTGTGGCTTTAAAGGCCAAAGAAGTCCAGAAGAATCCTTCAAAAGGCACCTGAACTTTCTGGGAGAACTCCAGAGAATGAGATTCTCTCTAAAACCACTCCGGTGATCACCATTAGCACTTGGAAAGGGCCTCGTTACCTTCAAAAATACCACTCCGGAGCCCCCTCTGTGCAACGCCTGTTAAAAGAAAGAATAAAAGTTAGCTCAGAATTTTAGTGACTGTATTGATCATTATGTAAATCATCCAGCCAACAAAATAATTTTAAAGTTAATAATCGAATCTTACAGTTTAATCACTGTCATACATTTAGCAATATCACACATCTGTGATATTGAACATATCACATAATATCTGTTAAATTGCTACCTTTTCTGTTAGGTTCGTATCTTCTATTTGGGTATAATGATATAAATACATACATATACTCACAGCTGTAATCCCATAGGAGTATACAGAGACTACACATGTATTGTATCTGTTGCTCTGGGTTCTTTTTACCATTCTTCTTTGAAACAGAGATCTGTTAGTTTTTTTTTTAAGATAACTACTAATGTACCTAATTCTGTTAAAGCCTCTTTGGAGTTCTTCAGCTGAAGTGACATAAGTTTTGAATATGTTTGCTTTTCGGTATGACGTGTTGTTGTCACTGTTCAACTGTCGTTTAATTTACATTCTTCTATAATTATATTTTCTATTATTTTTTTTACAAGCCTATAAGTTTCCCTTGATACGCTTCACCGCAAAGTCAGCACTCTGCTACAAATTCACATCAATAGGTATAGGCAATCTCGTTAACCACTCCAACTAATCTAAATATGGTTGTCTTGACTCTTGAGTGGGTTCACGGCAACCGGTTCGAACCTGCGATCTCTCGATCACAAGTCGAACACCTTAGCCAGTAGGGTGCTGTCGCTGCCAACCTCTATTGTTGGTTTCTCATTGGAAAAGATAAAGATATTATACCAATTGGAAAAACATGTCTCGTCAGCCATTAAAAGGTTTGACGATTCAAATTTAGATAACAGATGCTTCCTTGTGTTGCTATGTGACCACATCTATCAATACTGCAATCCTCATATATAGAGAAATCAGTACAGGTAAGCTCAGCAGTACGATGATGACGGTGAATATTTGAAATGTATTCCTTACAACTGCCTCCATGGTCGAGTGGTTTAGGCGTTTGCCTTGTGACCCGGTGATCGTGGGTTCGATTCCCGCGGGAAGCATGCTTTGTAAAGTTGTTTCCAGTTTGGCTAGGACATTGCTGGCCTGAATAACCTGATTGTCTGATAAAAAGATGGCTCCGTGCTTTGGAAGGCACGTATAAGCCGGTGGTCCCGGTCGCCAAATGGCGGTCGTCAGACCACATCAGAGGACCTTGAGGCGGTCTAGAAACTCTGACACTAGGCTGTATGACCGGGGTCGTTAGACCTTACTACCCACACGATAAGAAGAAATTGTATACAGCATAATAATTCATAGAATCATCCAATAACGTCTCCTTTATTATACACATCATCCATTATCGGACTACAAGACAAACGGCGATGCACCATCGTTACATGGTGGACATCCCACCCATACGCACGAAACGTTTTGGGAATACTTTCATTGTGCGTACAGCTAAGGAGTGGAATTCCCTGCCGGAGTCTGTGCCACAAGCCTATCAACAATAAAAAAACAGGGAATGTCTCGTAATCCCTCACGCTGGCCCAGTGCCGGCTGATAGATGTCGCATGTTTTCAGGATTTCGGTCTTATTTTTTTAATAATTTCTTATCATATAAAATTACAATCATATTGCTTATACTACATAACTAGTGACTTAAAAATAAAACAATACAACATAGGAGTATCTGCTGCCGAACTAGGAGAAATCCTGTATCTCGGCAGACAGCGCCAATCCTCTCAGTCATGTAACAGAATATTTTTTTTTTTTTTATTAAAAATAAGTTCGCGTTTGACCACCATCTTACCTGATGGTAAGTGATGATGTGCTCGAAGATGGAGCACGCTTACCTAAAAGTAACCTATTCACTCTTGACTAAATAAGAAATTAAGCCAACCTTGTTTGACCAATCTGGTCTTAGTACATGCTGGTTTTCTCACCTTTATAAACAGTTTTGAGAGCAATAGTGATTATGAAAATTACACTAATTAATGTGCCTGCGTGAGTTTCATCAGTTATCTTACGTTTATATTTCTTCTATGTTTTTTTATTATCTTAACCACTAAAAGCAGAGATTACAAAACTTTTAAACCCTTTGTTATTTAACTAAGACTTTAGAGTAATTCCATATAGAGAGCGAATCTCAAAACCGAAATATTTCTTGTTACGTCCGAGAAATTAATTAAGGAACCAGAAATCTTAGCTAAAGACGTCTGGAATATCTGAGAGCTATTCTAACTTAGGGCCCTTACAATTTACTAGATTCTAAACTATGAATATTATTCTAATTATCTATGTTTTCCTTAGTAAATCTTAGGGGTAGGTGATTCTCGTGGTAAGAGCCGCACAGGTTGAGGTTGAGCTTCAAGGTTAAACAAAGCTTGGCGAGTCGGTCCCTCGGACCATCTTAACACGTTCGCTGACAGTACGTCGTTAGGCGGGAAATTAAAATAGTGCGTTATGACAGTACGTCGAGGGACGGGCCACTTATTTTTAAGAGTACGTCGTCTCACGATAATTTTTCATATAAGTATTATGAAGAGCAGTATCCACTGTCATATTATGAGCAATTTCATATTTCTTTCTACGAGTATCTTGTGGGTAGTTTCATATTGCTTGCTTGTGCACGAGTACTACGTTGATTTGTCATTTAGTATGGAAAATTCTACTGTCGTAATATGGTGTCAGGGTAAGTGCTCACTGTCAGCGAACGTGTTAATATGTCAAGATGCCTCAGTGCCTTAGAAAACACGCTAAGTCGTTGGTTCTGGCTGTCATATTTGGCAGTCATTACGGGAAGTCAGATACCAGTAAGAAAAAAAGATAATCTACCGCCAGTCTTCCAAGCGGTATCGTGTTAACCAGCTAATGTGTACTGGCGGTCAGATAGGAAATGACTCAATGTAAGACTTTAGTACTCAACTGTATCCATTTAGACTGGAAGCTAATCCTGATACAGTTTTGACAAGGCTAAGCAGATTAGGTAAATCATTCTTTAACTTTTCTTAAGAAAACTGTCCATTTTCTTAAGAAAGAGCCATTTAAAGTAACTACAGTAATTTATCAACAAGGATTAAACTCAAATTTTGAGAAAAATTAACTTTTCGTTTATAAATTGCCAGCTATCGTCTTGGGTTCCGACTGCGTGGAATTAAAATTTTTTAATAATAATATTGGTATGTATTTATCTTATTCTGAAGCTTCATTTTATACCAACTCGTTTTTTATTTGTATTAACAATAATCGGCATACACTTCATAAAAATGTTTTATTTTAATTGGAAGGGATTTCTTCCTACAAGCACAGTTGATAATTGCATTATTTATTGTGTTTGCCTAAATAGTGAAAGAATTGCATCTTATTGTAATTAAGTAGATTTTTGTGAACGTATTAAAAAAGGCTCTAAAAACTATATGGGATGCGTAAGTATTTAAATTCAGTCATTTATTCATTAGAGAACTATCTCTACTGAACTGGCTGCCATTTTTTGATTCTGAATTAAAAAGGCTGTTAATAAAAATGCGTACTGATTTTCATTTTAAGTACCCTCTGCAATTCGAGGCAAAGGAAAGGTGAAAGCTTTTCCTGTATTTGCCGGGTCACTGATCTTAATACTTATTCTATTCGCCAATAGATGGTGTTAGTCTCAACTATGCTCACAACCGAAAGACAGAAAATGAGCTTAATCTATTTTTTCAACAAAATAGTCTACACAAATTATCAAAACTGTTTTGGAAGAATCCCAAAATAATGTACTTATAAACAATAGATAAGTGGAATTTCCAAAGCTTTAGTGTTGCTGCTATTTGACAATAGATGGCGTAACAATCGTTTTTCAAACATGTTAACTTTTCCTAATAGTAATTCTACTCACATGTAGATGACAGCACATGCATAAGAATTTTCCAACTAGATTTTTTAGTTGCTTGATACTCCGATTGACTGATTGGATATTTTACAATGTCAGCTATAGACAATTTTACACAAAGACAAAGGCAAAGTTTAATGTTTTTCTTGTTTTTGAATATTCGCGGTTTGAATGTGCCATTGGATTATTTCATTCAACCATTTTAATAATCGGTTCATGATCACGTGTCAGACATTCTGTATAAGATATACTAGCTTTTGCCTGCTGCATCACTCATATGAAATCATTAGATATTTTTATCAGCTAAATTAAAGAAATTTAAGTTACTTGCTGATAATGTAGCTTTATACTTGTGCAAAAAATAATATCGGTCCCGTCGTTTTAGAGTTTATCTATTACAAACTAAAAATCTCTAATCTCGAATCTCTTATACTTAAATACATTTTATTAAAACCGGTCAAGCTGTTTAGGAGTTCTATAACAAATGATGTGATACGAGATTTTTATATACCTGTTAATTAATAATATATAAAAAGAGACAGCACACAAACAAATGAGACTAAAGGACGACAGAGGCTTAGTAATAGCTTTCTGTTAGTTACCTAATCTGTTAGTTGCTAGGTACAGAATCCCAGAATAAAACCAAAATGAATATCCTATGTTATTCATAATATTTCAGCAAACAATTTGTTTTAGCTTCTGTGTTCCCTGCCACTTCTGACCTTTCAATATTTAAAGCAAGAGTAAATAGGCATCTCCTGGGCTCGCTCGTTACATCTTAGACCTCATAGCGCTCCCCTCTCTGAGCAATCCGTCATAAACTCCGCTAAGTCACGTCATAAAAAAAATTGGTCAGTTTTGAAGAAAACAACTAGTTACCATGATCTTTGCTATAAACTCCAGTGCTCTATTTTTAGGTAATAGCCATGAAAACTAAGTTTAGATGCTGTTGAGATTTTATTATTCATTTGGTTTCCAATTAAAATTAAAGTCATTGATGAAGCTAATATTTATTTATTAAAATTTACTTTATTCTTTTGTACAATTTTCTTTTTATGTTATCAATGAAATGGTTGTCCATCATATTTTGCCCTACACTAACTAAATAGCCGCTAACCCCAAAAAGTATTTTTCGAGTAAACGTGAAAATAAGTGGGAAATGATTTTTCTACAAAACTACGCTAGCTAGGACGATGGTAAATTATTTTTGTGGCTACAGCTTCGTTTTTTTAAAGTAAATAAAAGTATCTTTTAGTATTGTATTATATTTTAGTATTTTATATACAAGTATTGTGGTTTAGTCACTTTTTAACAAAGGAAGTGAAAAAAAATATTTTGTTGAACTGCTCAGCAAAATTGCTATATCTCGAAAAGTATTAATCGTAGGAAACTTATTCTTAGACCAAAAGATAGAGAATCAAAAGTAGTTTAAGTATACATTAAAAAGTGAAAAATGACCTTTTGTGGCTTAACGGCCTTTTAGTTAGTGTAGGGCAGTATTTCTCACCCTACCTTACCTAGGTTTTGCCTGGGATGCAGGTAAGTACTGCCGGGGTTGTGAAAATGTTCTAACGAGATACCGCGGCCCCAACACGCAAGGGCTACTGAAGGAATGGGTGGCTTTTAAGTTAGTAGAAGTCAGACACTCCTTTCCGCGCCACCAAGAGCGCGAGAAGCATTAGATGATTTCCCCCCTAAGAAAACGTTACTTAGATTATCTCTTTGTGTGTCATTTTCAACGGTTATTCGAATCCCGTTTCCGTTCCGTTTGACCAACCAACAGCAATTTTGTCCCAGACACAATCATCCGCTCTATTTCTCATCGATCTTTCAAAAGCAAAATTATCGTAGCCGTTACCAGTGTCCTGAGATCATCTTACAATCTTACCATACGTGTCCACGTATTTTAATTTCAATAGTTGTAATTTCTTGAGAAAATATTACAACAATATTATTCAATAACAAAACTTGTTTTTAAACAATCTAACCCTACCAAAGATGACCTCTGTCCATTCCATTGTGTTGCGTCCGTCTTGGGTCGAAATTACCCCTCGCGGTATTTAAATGATAATAACTAGTTTTTAGCATAAGAAGAGTGGTCAATTTCGAAGAAAACAGGTTTTGGTTCTCATGAATTTTACGTTATCAATGGTCAAGTTTCATTGTTACAAAAATGTTGCAAGATTTGGGTTCAATGACAGATTTGATCACTTTGAACTGTGTAGTACAAACAGCAACGTGCATGTTAATAAACAGAATTAACAAAATACGTTGCTTGTTTTGGAGACCCGTTTATTTTGCTTTATTACTAATATTTGTTGTTATAGGGACAAAAGTAATACAAGAGAATTTCTATTACAGTTTCTGAGATACAGTTGGGTTACATATAGACGGAAAAATAGCGGAGGCTAAGTAACAGGGCTTCGTCGATTATTCTTCAGGTACAAAGCTCTTAACAATATTTTGTAAAAGTACATCAGAATCATTTAATCGTCATCATCTATTACACCAATAGAAATCCTTTATAGATATTGCCCTTTTTATACAAAACAACTATCGTACAAACAATCAAACATGTTGTATAGGTGTTTTTTATATCTTTGTGGGTGTATTTTCTTATAAAATGAAATATTTATTTTGTAAATTTGTTATAAATAACACTTTTACACGTCATGTTTTTTTGCGTGTTAAGTTTAGTTTAGCTAGATGAGGGCGGTATTTCCTAACTGACTACTTTGAGAAGAAACACCGAAACAAACTCAGAGGTCAAAGTCTCTTTTAAAGTCCAGAAAATTTGTATTTTTATATGAGAAGCATGTAGGTTCATGTCTGTGGTATTCTTTTGAGGAAATAACCACGCAAATTTGAGCGGACCTGTCCAGACAGTGCAAGCATTTGTCAGTTATCGTGTAGCTCAACTTAGAACTTAAGGAGCTCAACAATTTGACGAACAATACCAAAGTAAGGACATTTGGGTAGGCTACACAAGTACTCAAACTACTTGACATCAATAAATAAATTATAGTGAAAGTAAAAACAACTAAGATAGAATAACCTACATTGTCCTCACATTTACAATAATGAAATAATTATGTATATAAAAAAAAAACAACAAACAAAAACAAAATTAATAGGTATATACAATACTTGAGAAAACATAATTTTAATCAATCCAAAATAAATCATCAACAAATTTTAAAAATAAATATAAAAGGCACACGTATATCACTGGAGCATCTCATTCCCAAGCCTTCTTGTCCTCAATATAATCTTTAACAGTGTAAAAAGATTTCTGACAGAGCTAACGTTTTATAAATAATTTGAATTTATTAATACTTAGTTCTTAAATATGGCTAGGAATTTTATTACAGAAACGTAAACATTGGCATCTAAACGAACCACCTATTTGTTTAAACCTTGTTTAAGGAATGACATAATGTTCCTTTTATTTACTCTATGAATATCAGTGTATTTTTTAAACAGATTAGAGACTTAAAACTTAATCTCCAATTATTTTTTTTTATATTTACGTTCCATCTATGCATGTAAATGTAAGTTAAGCTTGAACATTTTAATTTGAAGATTGAACAATGGTTTTCCTAAAAAAAATGTATTAAAACCCTAGCAAAAAATAATCGAATACAAAGCGAGATCTTATAAAAAAGCGCATTAGCGGAGGCGGACCTGCGAGAGAACTATTTATTTTTCATCATCTGCAATGAATCCGAAACCATTTTATATGGCGTACCAGTATTTGATGTGGAGCGACTGACCTCAACAACCCAGTAACTGTGTAACACGATATCCCTCTTGGCAAGTTTGGTGACACAAATGACAGCCAGGAACCAAAGCTTAGCGTGCTCCGATGCGCAATAATTGTGTGAAAATGGCCACTCGTACACGGACCTAACTACTTTTATCATTGATCAACTGGTAGTTACTGCTGTTATTAATAAGCCAGAATTTACAAAATTAACTAACACTATGCATGGAAACAATTAGTTATCTTTTCATATTTTTTACAATAAATACAATAGCACGGGTTCCTAAAAACCTCGTCAGGACAATAAGAGAATAAAATATACCAACCATATGAATTAACCAATTGGCATAGTGTATTCTGCTAACATTTTTTTTACTTAATAATAAAATCTCTACTGACCACGAAGAAATCATTCAACTATCACAGTAATCATTAAAATTTATCAACAAAAGCCCATCACTTCGACACCCTATTAACCCTCAAATCGTCCCCTGTTTCCCACACTGACCGCTGTCCGGCCGGTCATTTCGACCCTTTAATGACGCAACCCGTTTCTTAAGATATTTTTTAAAACCGGTTTTGTTTCCCATAGCGGACAGTTCTGGACATTGCGGCACATCGTCTTCATTTCAGTGTTAACATTCAATTGGTTGAAGTTCATGGGATAGATCTCAGATGCGTCTTAGATTTGGTACTCGTTATGAGTGATGCTGATTTCAGTACCAATGATATATCAGAAACCTATAAAAAATAATCTTAAATCAAAGTGATGTGATGTGTAGTGTGGTATTTTGTTCAATACAGTGTTAAAATGTTCACAATAATAAAATAAGCACTTATTTGAAATGTGATTAAACAACATTGGAGCTAGCCGGAAATAAGCTAAGTATAATATAAATAAGTATTATTTTTCAAAGTAAAAAATACTTATGTAAAAACATAAATTAACATACAACTTAAACACACTGCTTTATAGAATTCGTAGGTACATTCCACAAAAGTTAAATTTTTACTGTCTCCAAAAATATCTCTTATCGTCTTTTCAGTAATCGAAAGATAAAATCAAATTTTCATGGTCGTCACTGAATTAATATAAAAATCAAAGTATTACTCTATCTTACTAACGAAGCTATTGAAAAAATAAATGATGCGAAATTTCAAGAAAGAAAAATTCAGTAAACATTTTTTTTTAAACTTCGAATGTTGCAATTTTGGTAGAATTCACATTACTAGCAATCTTGTCAACCCCTCCAACTAAGCTAAATATGCTTGTGTCTGGAATGGGTTCACGGCAATAGTGCAATGGGTTGGGTTCGAACCTAAACTTCTCGATCACAAGGCCAAAACCTTAGCTAAGCTATTGTCAATTAAATTGCCGATAGCATTCCAAATTGTCCTTCTTTTGTTTTCACCAAACTCCAACTTTACTTTGATAAACACTCGAATCGGCTTACATTATGATTCCATAGCAAAGCTTAAATCAGTTATCGTGAAATACTCGCCCAATCCATGATGACCTAAAAGTTTTCCATTTTTTTATATATATAATTTTTGTAGATACATTTAATTTTATTATGCTAAAAAAAAATTTTAAGGTTAGATTACTAAGATAAGATTAATGTGCTCAGGAGGTGAAACTAGACCTCCCATAGCCATTACAATATTGTTAATGGTGTTCTTATATGTTCTCGGATTTTTTCGAACAAAGTTGGATACATAAGTCACTAAGGAGCACATGAAAGAGCAGCTCACCAAAGTTCTCATCAACCACCATAAAAAGTTATTGAATTCAGTCGCTATGACCGAAACCAGCTATATAGCATTATCATCATGATCCATAGTTTTTATTTATTTATTTAATGTTACAGAAAGCTTACAGACTAATGGCAAAACATAAAAAAAACATTCGTGGATAATGAAAATTACTAATAATAAGCTTCCACATTCAGATACTTAATTCTATTTGCGTTTAACATAAAACAAATACTATAAAAAAACTTAAATTATAAACTAAAAAGAACAGTTACTATAAATTCGATAGTATTATTATCAAGGCAAGTCAAGTCGTGCGACATCTCAAAGTAAGAAATTGACATTATTTTTATACATATAAACATTTTACATTACAATTAATCTAGTCACGAGTCTCACCAAAGTATTCATTATTTAGGATTTTTCTAAAATTATGTGCACTTGTGCAAAATAGGTCGATTTCCAGGTGTAACGATAAATTATTAAAGGCAATAACGCATGGTGTAAACAGTCGTTGGTGAACCAAAAAAAAAAAAAATATATAATAAACATATAACTTCTTAGGTTACTCCAGTTTTCTTCGCTTAAGTAACTTTTCCTACCACAACTTAAAAGCATCATCCAGGTTCTCAGGTAAGGACATAAATCTAGGCATTCTCGGCGAAACGTAATGAAACGCCGCGTGTTTTCAGGAGAAAACGCTCACGGTAACATCAGTCAGCTCGCCTGACTTCTACATGGGGGGAACTGCACAAGCTTGAGAGGTTAAATCAGGTCAGACTTGAGAAAACAACTACAAATATATAAATCGTAGCTTAGCACGCCTGAAAATCAAAAAAGTTCTGTAGTTTCAATAGCATCTTAATTCTGTTTCAAACAGCTCGTTTCAAGCTCTATCTTTAATTCAAATTAGATCTTATAGTATCGAAACCAATTCTAGTTTGTGTTTTAAGTTTTTTAGTACATAATTATGTATATTTACTGAAATAAATGTTGCCATAAAAAATCCTTGTTTATAAAGTAAAAATTAATTTGAAATAAGAATTATTAGCAAAAAAAAGTCTTAAAATTTCCAAATTAATTGCTTATAATTTAGGCTAGAATAGAAGACGTAATTAAAAGACATCTTTTCGTCGCGTTTGGACAATGCTCTTTCAAAAAGTATTTTTTTAAAGAAAAGCAGCAATCTGGGTAGAATTCACATTATTAACAATCTTGTTAAGCTCTCCAACAAGCTTAAATCTGGAGTGATAATAATAGTAGTAATACGATAATAGTGTAATTGGTAGGGTTCAAGTCCCTAACCATTGATATTTCGCAAAAACGCATTGCATTTCGCATTGTCTCCATTCAAAATCACTCGTATGGAAAAGCACACTTACCCCCTACCTCAGAACGTGCAATATAAGCCAAGAGCTACAGAAAACAAATTACGAATCATTTGCCTTCACGAAGACGTCTTCCAAATGACTCAGTTAAGAGTAAATTGCCGCCTCACCGCGGCATTGCCGGCAAAATATCCGCTTCGTACATGGTCGTGTGTTATGTTGGTACCTGGCTATGTATACCTGTCTTAGTATTGTTCTTTTACAAGAATCAATATTAAAACATATGGGCAAACATGATAGTTAAAATCAATTAGTTTCGTTTTTCTAAAGAATACGAAGAGGTTTCGTTATTCTAAATCTGTTTCAAAGTCGAAGAACAAGCGTGAAATGTTTAATATTTTTTAAATTGTTAATAGGTTTGCGTTTGACCACAATTTCACCTGATGGTAAGCGATAATACGGTCGAAGATGATTTACCTAGAAATAACCTATTATTTTCATGACTTAATATGATATTTATTTTACAAGTTGGTTCTCAACTAAAATTTTTTTTTTTCAATATTTTTAACAATGAGACTTAAAAATCATGCAATGACCTCTATCAAGCGGTCTTCATTTGAACTTGTACATACATACATACTGTTAATATTTTAAAGACATTTTATTCGTTGGCCTTCTCGAGTCTTGCGCTTAGTAACACGTTTGGCGATAAATTATTGTTTATATATAGATGAGTCTGAATATATATAAGTATGTATTCACATAATTATCAGGTAGCGTAATTAGGTAGCGGCAACTGGCTTCGTACCTACAAAAATAGATACTGTTGCTTAGCTATTTTGAGGTCTACAAGAATCAAGAAGATAGCTATCTGAACGGTCGCAATTTTGGCCTTAGGACGCGGAAAATTATTGCATAACTATAATCGCTAACGTAGTTGCTTTAAAAGTGTCATGTAATTTGCACGTTTTGTTGTCGTTTTTAGAAATAGAATGTTACTTTGACATATCTTGTCATTTTGACATTTATCTTGTTCTTGAAGTTTGCGGAGGAAGACTTTACAGAGTTGTTAGGTCAAAAGCTCACATAGATGTTTGAATGTAGAACTTCGGTTTTATTTTATGTATACTTCAGAGTTCTCCGATCAGATGGTTCTCCGAAATACACAAAAAATAAAACCAATGTTATGATGTGTGTATGCGATTTTGTTTGCTGGCCTATTTTGTCCCACTACTGGACTCAAACCTGCTCCATAACCTTTCAATCCTCACTATATCTTTCCATCTCCGGCCCATTAGTAAAAAACGCATCGAAAGTTTCACGCCAGTGTTTTTTGGGCCTTCAGGTTCGGTGTAGGTACTTAATATTAGTTTTAACGCCAGTATTCAGCGGCAATAGACTAATAGCTAAGGTGTCCGACTTGTGATCGATAGGTCGTGGGTTTGAATCCCAACCAATCACTATTGCCGTGAACCCACTCCAGACACAAGCATAATTATTAAGCTTAATTGGCGAGGTTAACATTTGTATCAACTGTCTACTTTGCTTGTTCTTTCGAATATGTGTAAAAATACGTATGAATTTTCTTAGTAGTGGTCCAATTAAGAACATAGGTCAAGCAGAGTCGTATCTCAGCAACAATGACGGATATACAATCGAGCCAAAATGACGTAAACTCTCATCACTTTCCAACACTTAAATTCCCAACATTTACATAAACACTGAACGTTAAGGCAGGCACCCACTAACTCACTGTCACGCAGCAACGTCTTACTATTTCTTGGGGGTCATTAGCAGAAACGACACCCATTCCGAGGCCCATTTAGATAAAACGTCAGAGATTTGAACGAAGATTCCCTACACCCCCTTTTACCCCCTTCCCGTGTTTACTCCCTTAGACCCCCTCGCGAGTAATGAGTCGCGAAGATTTTCACTGGGGTGCAAATGTTTATATAGGGTGCGAATTTATGTTAGTTAAGGCGTCAACGCGGTTTGTCGTATTCTTAATGGCCAAAATGCATAAAATTTTAACATTAAATTTTTGATAGGGCTGCAAAGTAAGCTGCCAGTAAGATTGTGTTTCTAACTAATGTAGATTAATCCAGCAAAATCTTAAGCTATACATAACATAAATACCTAGTTTCCCGAGAGTTTTCAGGGTCCTGTATTTCATAAATCTATCTACTTGTATATATTTAACAGAACGGACTGATATTTATTAAGTCTGGGGTTGACAAATTCTCACCTCTCAATAGTAACAAGTCTCTTACCAACTTATGAAGATACAAATTCATAGTTACGGCCAAAGAAAAAGGAAGATTTTCTTCAAAAGTCCTTTTTTGTTTTTTCAACCCCCTGTTTATATTATCACATCCTGTATACAAAATTCGTGTACAGCGCAACTCGTTTACTTATATTTCCTCTCTTCGAGACGCCGGCTGGCGCGGGTTAACTCCGGTGCTCCGGGGTCGAACGCCCCCCACACTTTTATAATGCATTATTTAGCATTAGAGGGTTGAGTTCTTCACGTTCTGTTTTTGAATTGTATATAGGTATGAAATGTTTAGAGGAACGTGCTCTTTTGAGGGTTAGGTAAGGGGAGTTTCTAAAAGACTGAATGTTATCGGATCTACGCGTGTTTGATTAAAAATAAGTAAAATTGGCATATGTTTTGGGATCAAAATTACTTGTTATATATTATTAGATTATTAATTAGAAGCTTTTTTCAAAGGTCAATAGTGAAATTTATTTCGTGCTACTGGTTCACATTGTATTGTGAAATAGCTCTTCTTTAGGAACATTGTATAAAAAGAAGTTGCTCAAGCTGTCTGTACGCTTACATCTTTTAAACAACGTAACGGATTTTGATGCGATTTTCAGCAATAGATAGAGTGATTTAAGAGGAAGGTTTATATATATAATAAATGTGACTGAACCCGTGCGAAGCCTGGGTGGATCGCTACTATCTACGTAGTAATGCGTTAAGTGAAAATAATTTCTTATATCATAAGGAAACAAGACATGCTATTCTTTTCGATGTGATTTAAATTACCTCATTGTGTGCAAAGTACCTATTAATTAACAAGTTTAATGAACTCACTTGGCATAATCTATCAATACCTATCTGTACTGTTTTCTGACTGCAATATGACGATATTGCAGTCAGAAAACAGTACAGATAACCCCCAATCTGTTTCAATCTGTAAACGAAACAGACGTGTTTCGTCTACAGATTGAAACAGATTGGGGTCCAAGTTATTATTAATATACAGGAGTGTGTATAAAATGTTATTAAAAGCAGTTTAGTAGATTTTTTTTTGAGGAAGTCACAGTACCTTTGTTCAAATTATCAAAAAATATTTGAGTGCAGAAAAAATTAAAGATAAATCTGTAAAACTTCGTTTTTCTTATTACAGCAAAAAAGCAGTAAAGATGGTTTGTATAAAAGAAATTCAAAATATAAGGTCAACGTAAGTAGGTAAGTAAATGTAAAGTCCTGATTTATACATTAAAAATACCATCCAACTACTTAGTTTTTAAAACTGTTTACCAGATTCCTTATTAACTTTTTTTTTTTAGAAAATTTAAGTAATTTTTTGTTTGGAATCTGCTTACTAGTATTTTTATTAAATTAAAAAATATGAGTGTTACTAAGAACCATTTCGTATTGTTCAACCACATCTATTCTCAAAAACAGCAGAACATAATAAAATTTAGTAGATTAATAAAATACCTTCTTTATTTTACACCAATACTAAACCATTGTCGTACAATTATTTTGAGCACTATGTACGCAATTAAAGACCAAAAATGTGATATCTGACGTAACTTAAATAATTCAGGTTAATTAAAATCAGTTTGTTTCGGTTTACCAAAACTTTTTACTGTACCTAGATATTGGTTCGATAAAATAATACGGCCAAGTTGAAAAACCGCACAAACTCAACCACAAATAATGTTCACGTAAATAGTGTATTATTGTAAAAGCTTTTAGAGTAATGATAATAATTAATATCTTTGCCTCCATTCAATAGTAGAATTTTAATAACTTAAGTTTTTTGTCGGGATAAACATATACATTTCACGGATTAGTGACGTTTCTAACGTACTCGTTTGCGTTTACATTTACGTTCGCTTATGGTTAGTCTTAAAACCAAAGAAGGTATGCCGCTAAAAAGGTTTCAGTCGGCACTTATTCAGTTTTTAATACAAATAGAATAGAATTCACTCCAAGGAATCAACTCCACACAAAATGTTATTACTAATTTTGAAGCTATAATGAGGACATAACCAACCAGGATATAGGTAATAAAAAATCAGGAAATAAGAAAAAGAAAAAAGAGAAACAAAAAAAAAACATAGTTCTAAATCCAAACAACCGCGCGTATCGACCGCTTCGTTCAAAAACTATGTCCCTTTCTAAATTCGTTAATAATACTTACTACCCACACATTCGCGTTGAGCCCGCCCCGCTCGCGCAAAAACCACCCCGCGCCTTGGGGCAATTCTTCAAAGGGTGAAAAAAGTACCCCTTCCTCACCCTACAGCCCGCCTTAACCAATTCTTGGGTTAAAAAAGGGGAGGATACTTAGCAACCAACTATGCAGGGGGATTGATTTTTGTTGCCGGTTTCAGAACGCTACTAGTTTGAGTTTGGAACGCGGAGAGCATTATTTAGTTATTGGAATTTTATGTAGAGATTTTTATATGATTTGAAAAAAGAATTGTTGTTGTTTGGATTTGGTTCTGGATGTTTGGTTTTTGGTAGGTATGTAGTTTTTGTTCTGTAACTTATATGAATGAGTTAATCACTGTAGTTATTAATTAACCACACAAGATATTTATAGTATAATGTCTACTGAATGGTTATTGTATTTTATTATATTGTATCTTTTCCCTTTTGTCGCTGTCTTGATTACTTTCTCTCATACCAAGACAGTTTTCTTTTAAATTATTCAAAGAAAAGCCTCCATTTTTGTCATCATCTATCAAAAACCTCATTATCCACGATATCATTGTTGAAACAGATTAACGACTAACACTGTAATTTATATGAATATTAATTGGCATTACGATTCGGTGACGAACAAAGGATTCACAATTAAGCAGACGAGTGGCTGTGTAACTTATTTGTAACTTATTACTTAGAACTGTGGATACTCGTATATTTGTACTTTATCATAGATATCTCGTAATTAGATTAAGACGTTATAATATAATTAGTAAAATATGTAGATATGTATCAAAAGTTTTTGTTCAAAGCTTACTCGACTCAAGTTCACATATTTTTGGAGTCTTTCTCAATGTATCTAACAGTAAGTAAAGTAGCCAACTTTCACTCATTAGCAACAAAAACGATCCCAAATATAACAAAACTAAAATTATATAAATTTCCAAGTTCCAATCTCATACAAAAACCACATAATTTACTACACACACAAAACCCGGAAAAAGTTATAACGCATTCAAATCCTCGCTCAAGTTACCAACGGTATATAAAACTAGCAAAATTTCCGCCAACGTTTTTCAACTTCCAACATTATAACGGGTTTTTAGTAAAACCGACTATTAAATTTCACCCCTTTTCTCGCTAAAAAGCTTATCCGAAAAACGTTGCACACATGTTGAAAAATTCGCACACATACGTAGAAAAATGTTCCAGTTACGTACACAGACAAAAAACTTTAACTAGTCGTGTTCCCCTCCTTCCCCCACGCTTTACCCCCTTTCGCCCCCTTCGCCCTCATATCCTTGCTGGAATTTTGTTTACTTCTCTCTCTAAGGAAGGAACTGACGTACTGTTCCGGGAAACGTCTGCGTTCGAAATTGGAACGCTATTGGCTTTCTGTTCTTGTTTTTATTTTTAATTTTTCGATTGAAGCTTTGTGATTGGTTGAGATTGATTTGCTTTTTGTATAATATGAATGCAATGAATATTTCGTTATTCGTACGTAATTGATTGAATGCGTTTGCGGTTGAGTTATTAGTTTGGGATTACTGTTTTAATGTAACTGATACGATTAGCGTATTAGTTTGGTTTAGTATTATAAATCTGATAAATAATTTTGATGACTAGTTCACATTATAGCAACAACATATCTAAATTTGGTTTCTAGTAAAAAATTATAAAGAAACTGAATGTACCGGATAAATCTACGACGTACCGAATTGCTTTTCGAATTTACAAAAATAGTCTATTGCCTTGATATTTTTTTTATTGTATACCTATCAACATGTTCTAAATCTTCTATAGGTAGGCCTTTCCATACGAAAACAGGAAAAGGAGGCTTAAGTTTTTCATTCTCATTAATTCCCTTCATATTCTGTTCGAAATTAATCTCAAAAGCAGATATTTTTTTCTAAACTATCCTCTCAAGTCAATTTAACGTTCGCTAGCGATCACAAGCAAGGTAGAGGGGGGAAGAGGGGGGCGTGATATGAAAACTCGTGCCTCGAATACGGAACGCGCTCAATTCAAACTTGAATTTAAACGTGGAACGACGCGTTCCAAGTTTCCAAATTTGAAAATTAAAGCGACTTGGCGGGAATTAAACACAATATGGCGGAGTTTGTCGAGTTTGATGGCGAAAAATTATGCAATACTCTCGCTGAATTTAAATTATATGGTTTTATTTGGATTATCTGCTATAAATCATTAACTTTGTGAGCCAGTTGGCTTCGGAATAGCATAATAAATACTAGATCAGTTGACAAAAGCTTTAACTTTGTCAAAGATAGCTTTTTGTGGTAATGTTGGCAGAGTCCCTTTGTTTGAATGCTATAATATACTCTTAAATATACTATTAAACACAATTATGTGGTGTTTCGAGATGCTTCTAGTACATTTAGCCTCATTCTTATTTTATTCTTTTTTCGTAAATCTATTGCGTAAACAAAACAAAGTAGGTACTAAAACATTTGTTTAATTTCCTTTATTCTCGTTTATTTGGTTATATATAAAGATAAAATAGTTAACAAACGTCTACGCTTAATTTTATAAAAGAATATTGTTCCTATCCAAAAATGTTATTTTCAGTTATTCTTCATAAATAACTGTAAAGCCAAAGAAAACATAAAAACAACAAAACAATTACTAACTGCCTACAAAATTTTACCCCAAAAATACTCTGTTTTTCCCACAATTTGAAACAAAATCAACCGTAAACAACAAGTACCTAACACTTAATTCAATAAACGTTTAATAAACGCACGCGTAATTTCGAGGAACGCATTGAACTCCTTCATTACGCACTAGTGCTATAAAGTAACTATATTTCTTAAGAACGGCAGGGGCGCACCTGTTTCGAAATTTTCATGAACAAACTTGGTTGTAATTAACAAAATACATTCTGAACTTGTAACTAGATTTAAATAGTAACGCTACTGGCGTTGTAGAGAAGGGGTAAAAGGAATACATATCGATAGAATTTGAGGGTCAAAATTTTACCTTAAAATTTTCCTTAATTTTTTTTTTGTGATGGGTATAAATGATATGAAGATGTCAAAAATAAACCACCGTCTAACATATCTCTCACTATGATGTGAATGGATTACACACGTGTAGCAATTTTGCTCGCACATTTACTACTAAAATTGAATATATCAGTCATGTGAGGACACAAATATCAATGAATGGATATGCAAGTTGCTGAAGCCGAAATCAGCTGTGAAACCATCGTTAACATAGAAATAATAAGTCAGTTTATTTTATATGTTTGGCTCATTTTTAGTTAAACAACACGCACAATCATATTTCGTTTTGATTCACACAATGCCCGTGTAGTAAATTCAATGTTTGAAATATCAGTATGAGAAGTTAAACGCGTCACTTCTGAAAAGAAGATATAATCAAAAAATTTTTTTTTTAATAAATCAATAATTGAAGTTGCAGTACCTTATAATTTTTAGAATTGCCTCAAATGTTCAATAGCATACTGCGACAACGAGTGTTAGTAGGCTCGCGTTTGATCACCACCTCACCTGATGGTTGATGATTTGATGGTTGACGATGATGTGGTCGAAGATGAAGCACGCTTGCCTTGAAGTAATCTATTCACTCTTGACTTAAAGACCCCCAGGTTATAGCTACCAGGAAACACAGACTTTGGCAAGGAACACTTAGTATATTTGTAAAATGAAATTATCGATACCATCCACCCATTCCCATCTCTAGCCCCCATACAAAGAGACACTAAGAAATTATGTATTCCCCTTAGCGTAGTTGGGCTAAACTTTATTGAATTTGTTCCGAGGCGTTCGGTCGGGACTCAAATGCAGTACTTTTGTCAGGTGATCGTGATTCGAATGTAACTATTTCACTTCGTTACACGTCGGTGCAGACGACGTATTAAGAATATTCAAATAATCATTTAAGGTGTGTGCCTACATGACAATGCAAGTAAGATTATTAATATTTTACGTTTTAAAAACCAAGATTTTAATTTGGATTTCGAATTTTAAGTTTTTATCCTTTCACTTTCGATTTCAGAATCATTTTCAAATTTTAAATCCAATTGTGTTTGAGCTCTGCACGCTAAAGTTTTTTTTTTTTTATTGTAGAGCGATCCTCTTTGGTTGTTTAAAGTAAACTGTCTAAAACATCTCTTTTCACACTCAGTTTCACAAAAAGTTGGTTAACTATTAAATAAAATGTTGTATGTATATTTAGTTATTTAACAAGTATGGAGGACTAATACTTCCGGGGTTGCGGTAATGTTTTAACGAGATACCGTGGCTCCGGAACTTAAGGGCAGATGAAGGAACAGGGTGGGTTTTTATACAGTAGAAGTCTGACACTCCCTTCCGCTCTACCCAGAGCGGGAGAAGATTCGATGATTTTCCCACCCAGAAAAAAAAATGGAGGACACAGGAAATAATATTTCTAAGATTTTTCTAAGGTTATATCTTAAGATTAGATCTTAGGGTGAACACTTAATACATAGGTAACCTTAATATAAACCATACCCATATGAGCAAATATAATATCACCTTCTCACTAGTAATCCCTGAAGAAATCGTAGAGATGTAACGTTTGTTGCAAATACAACAAAGTTTACTGCTGATAGTATTGATGATCCCATGCGATCAAAAGTGAGCCTATTCAAATCCCTAAAGATTTATGTAAGTGCTATTTCTGAACTATTATTGTAATTTTACATTTTCATTTGTTATTTCGCCAAAAAAATGTACTCTCATCTAAGGATAGTGCAATATTTTTTTGTGCATACCTTAGAACAACAACGCATAGAAGAGGCGTCTAGAACAAAACACGAGCGATTTCGTGTGTCCACTTTATTTTCTTTGTGTGCGTGAGCCGAATGTGTCTACGTTCTTCAAACGCACACAAATATAGCTTTCAGTGATACCATTACCAGTACCATTACCACAAAAATGGGAAAACGCACTATTATGTTGCTGGATTAAATCAAGTATTTTATGTTATGAAACTAAATAAGATGATGTTTTTTCATATAATATGACTTATATGACATATATTTACGGAAGGAAAACGAAATGAGATATCGTTTATTGCGTTTAGAATGTTTGATGTGTAATGTGTTATAATGATATTATAGAAATGTATTAATTGCTTGAAAAATCTCGTTTGATATCAATTAAAAGTATGTGTTGTATTTATGAAATAGAAAAATATTATTGAGAACATTACTTAAATGAAAAAAATCTTAATCAATAAAATTGTCATCTTTATGATGCCACTCTTCGAACTAACAGTAACTTTTAGTTATAAAACACTGTAGGTAGTAGCTGTAAATAAATATAGTTTAGTTTGACGCATACATAATTGCCGCCAAAACTATATTTTTTTTAAACAAAAATAAACACAAAAGAAATCAATATGGGTATTTTTTTCCTCACGGATAGCAACATTGAATTGTGATAAGTTAGGTTATTAGAATTTTTGTTTGATGGTCGATTTACTTAAATATAATGTATAAAATGTAAGTATTTACTTGTGAAATGTAATTTGATTACACGTTTTTTGTTTTCCTGAAGGACTATGACATCCCTTTACGCTACAAACGGTCGTTTTAAATTATTTACTCGCGAGCTCTGTTTGGCAGAATGTGACCTTGAGTACTGACGGCTCGTTGAGCAAAGTTAGCCAAAAATGGCTAAGTTTTAGTTGCCTCACTTTTTGCACTCGTACTATCCTTCTATGCGTTGTTGTTCTAAGGTAGCTACATACCCCGTAAATGTAGTAGCTGTGTCACAACCTGCCAGGTTCGATTTCAGAATCATTTTCAAATTTTAAATCCAATTGTGTTTGAGCTCTGCACGCTAAATTTAATTGTTGTTGTTTTTTTTTTGAAGAGCGGTCCTCTTTGGTTGATTAAAATAAACTGTTCTGCCTGATATTTTTAAATCAATCTCTTTTCACACTCAGTTTCACAAAAAGTTGGTTAATTATTATATAAAATGTTGTATGCATATTTAGTTATTTAACAAGTATGGAGGACTAACACCTACGGGGTTGCGGGAATGTTCTAACGAAATACCGCAGCCCCGGAACATAAGAGCTACTGAAGGACCTTTTTTTTATACGTGGTAAAATTATCAAATATGTCCTCCCACCCCGGGCAGGGCCGGAGGGACTGTCAGACTTGTACTGACTAAAATCCACGGTGTTCCTTCAATAGCCCTTTACGTTCCGGGGTCACGGTAATATGATAAGTCCCACGACCCCGGCAGGCTTCGGCCCTCTACAGGGGGGCCTCGTCATATTGCTGACGCTCTTTGAGGCGCGCGTGGAACACAACGCGCCGTCGATCCGGGCATGGTCCATGGTCGGACAGCGAGTTGCCCTTTACTCGCTGTCCGCATGCCCGCGCCTACGGTGGCCGGAGATCGTCGGCCGACGTCCGACGCCGTGGGCGTCTACTACTGCGGCTGGGCTGGAGGGAGGACGCCATCCTCTCCATCACGCGGCCCGCCTCCTCCTTCGATAGCATGTCTACTTCGCAGAAGGAGGCGACCGCTTCCCATTCCGTCTCGCCCCGCAGCATGGCCTTGACCAGTGCTGGGCGCGAGAGGTTTCCGCCTATCGCCGCCCTGAGGACACGTCGGTGCTCTGCCCAAGCGGGGCAGTCTTGCACCGTATGCTCTACTGTGTCCTCAAGGCGATCCTCGCAGTGGTGACACCCAGGCGTTTCTTCCTTCCCCATCAGACACAGGTACCTCCCGAAACTTCCGTGTCCGGTGAGGACCTGCGTCATGCGGTAGGTCAGGACGCCGTGACGCCGATCTAGCCACTCCTCAAAGAGGGGTCTTTCCGCCGCAATTGCGGCGTGCCCGTACTGAAGGACCTGGGTAGGTTTTTAGTCAGTAGAAGTCTGAGACTCCCATTTGCCACTGCCAGTAGAAGTTTGAGATTCATTTGATGATTTATCTACCAAACACAAAAAGCTATGCCACAAATACTATGTCTTAAAAGGAATTATATAGTTAATACTTAGCTAAATTCAAATGAGACTTTGATACTGTAATTATGTTTGATTTTATGTGTAAAACTTGTAACGGAAACCCCATATCTATCCAAAAGGACTGAAAACAACATCTGGTATGGAGTCTCTATGCAAAGTTTCAGCTCAAAATAAGTGACTCACAGAATTGACCCCAAATTATTGGTTTCATATGTTTCTTGAATCGTATCACAGCACTATGAGGGTCATCACTTTCCAGGTCACTTGCCAATAAAACGATAATTCTCTTCGTTCTTCTTAATTTGAAAAATTCGGCCTCTGGTATCAATGTATTGAAATTTCTAATATGCTCCACACATGTAGACATAGGATTAGAAAACCCTTGCCATATCGTTTGTTATCATCCAAAGATGCCTCGGTGCACTCGGTATGTATATACCCTTTAAATTACACGTTGTATAGTGCATGCACTCATTGTTTTTTTTTAATCCATCCAAAGGTTGTCTTTGAAAGATTGCTTTTACCGATAAAGTCGCCCATTGTCTCATAATATGTAATGTATTTAAATTAAATAAATAAATACAACTTTTTATTTCGAACCATACAATCCGTAAAGTGTTAGTACCTTCCGCACAAAGTTCTTCATAATTGGAGAGGATATACTCTCACCTACTGTTCTCAGGATGCTGTTGCGGTTTGGAAAAAAAATGCTATTGATATTTTCTATAACTTGTAACTTACATAGTTACATACATATTAATGGGTGTTCTATTCTTCGCTGTTAAAAATTAAGACTGTTAATTATTTCCAGTAGCTTTACTACTAAGAGAATGAAGTCATGCAATATAAAAATAATATGTAAAATATTAACATATTTCATCAATTCATTACATAAATGTATATATGTACATACGCAATACATGTCTTTCAATACATAGTATTATAATCCGCGAGTTGACAACTTTGTAAAAATTGTTTGAAACGCTTCGAAGCGCTTCAAGTGTACTCGTAAAATAATATTTTATTCATTACTTAACCTTTCAATTAAAATATAAGTATTTTTTTAATTTATTAAAAAGCTATGGCCTAAATCGTGGCATTGTGGTCACGTGACTATGTATGACGTCATCGTTCAAAAAACAACTTTCCTGGCATTAGGCACATAAATGTACTTCGGGTATTTTATGATATTTTACTCTATTATGAACGTGAAATATTATTATCAGTGCTGTGCAGTACCTTGTTGTGGGAATACTACTATAAAAACGCCAACCAAACTATTTATTCATGTCCCTTTAAAAAGAGATATTCGCAAGAAGTGGTTAGAACTTCTGTGTCAAATCCATCCAAAGGTTGTCTGTAAAAGATCGCTTTTAGCGATAAGACCGCCCATTGTATCACCCTTTTTAGTTGTTAAGTCCATATTTGTTTTACTGTTATGGTGTACAATAAATAATATATCTATCTATCTGCTTTATTAAAAAGACAAAAAAAGGAACTCATCGAACAACTATTACAGGACGATAAGACAAATGAACCAGAAGAGAAAGAGTTAGTTATGAAATGAAATGAAATATTTATTTGTAAATTGGTTATAAATAACACTTTTACACGTCATGATTTTTTGCGTGTTTAGTTTAGCTAGATGAGGCCAATATTTCCTAACTGACTACTCTGAGAAGAAACACCGAAACAAACTCCCTCTGAGTTTGTCGTCAACGTCTCTTTTAAAGTCCAAAAAAATTGTATTTGTATATGAGAAGCATGTAGGTTCATGTCTTTGGTATTCTTTTGAGGAAATAACCACGTAAATTTGAGCGGACCTGTCCTGACAGTGCAAGCAGTTAGTTAGTTATTTCTTATTTTGTCTTACGCACCAACTAAAGATAACCAGTCAGCTGTCAAAATATTGAACGATGACGTCTCGTTTTCTGATTGGTGTTTCTAATCACGTGACTCACAGATAAAAAGTCTCATTTTTCTCAAGGGAAAATAAAATTAATAATTAATAATCTTTTCTTCATTTGTACTATTTTGTGCTTCATATCAATAGATTTACATAATTAAATAGTTATTTTAAATTTTTAAACATACTGTCAACTCGCGGATTGTAGAAAATAACACTGTCTGTCTCTTTGTTTCACGTTACACTGATTCGAAACTTAGCACACAAAAGTATGTTTCAGTGAGAAACATACTTTTGGATGGAAAAATTATCAAATCTGGGAAATATCAGTCGCTCTGGGAAGCGAGTGTCAGACTCTTACTGACTAAAAACCCGCCCTGTTTCTTCAGCAGCCCTTGGTACCAACCAATAAAAACATACATTTCAATACCAATTAACAGAATAAAACAAATAAATGTTGCCGTAAATAGAAAACGCCATGAAGGCACAATTAAGAAGGTACATAGGTGCCGCGGAAATTTATGACCCTCTCCCAAGAACCTCTTATCGTTACGGAGGAAACTATAGCATTGTGTGTGAGGGGAAGTATAAAATTACGCGCTGTGGAAATAGGCAGTAATTTCATGTTTACCGACTATTATATTGAATATAATTTTCATGGAATCCGTGTATGATGGCATTGGGAAAATATGAAGGGTGCTTAAGAAAATATTTATTTATTATTAACTAGTTTCTGTCGGCAATTTCACTGCGTTAAAAGATTTGTCAGCAAAAATAATTAGCCTATGTCACTCTCCAGTATTTTAATTACCTACACACCAAAAATGACATCGATCTGTTGTTCTGTTGCGACGTGAAAGAATGACAAACAAACACACTTTCGAATTTATAATATTAGCATGGATTAGTTTATTTGATTACGCTTTCACTTATTACGAAAATAATGGTACCAACCATGGTAATCGATATCAGGAAAAATGTATCAGTTGAGTTAACCCAGATACATTTATTCGAAAGAAAAACTGATTAAGAAACATACAGACAAACAAACGTATTCAGAATATTAAATATAGGTATTTTATACTAGCTCCATCCGCATGCGTTACAATGCTTCGTAAAGTAATTTAAAAAAACACTTGGATTTTTGGTTCAGAAACCGTTCCCCAGAACATCCTGTCAAAGTTTCATCATAACCCAACCACAATGGCCTAACAACGCATAGAGGACAAACACAAATATTTATTTATAATAAATAGATATATACTTAAGATTCTTCGGTATTTTGAATCTGTAAAAAACATTAAATTTAAAAGTGTCGGTCACTCGGTAACTAGTTCTGGAAAATAATATAAATTCCTTCACTTTGAACAAAAAAATCCTGCAGTCATTATTTAAAGTAGGTACCTACTTATGTCGTCCATCAGAGTTTCACATCGGAATGATAAGCCTGTTAACTTAATATAAACTTTTATTTTGAAAATTATAAAATTCGTCTCAAAAATGTACTTAAATCTCGTTTCCGCGACACTAACCGCCCAAAAATCGGTACAATACATAAGAAATTGACCGATGCAAAAATTTATAAAACAAAAAAGATAATTATGGTTTTGTTAAATGGCATGGTATGGCAAGAAAACGTACAGAAATAAAAATAAATATATATCGTCCTCTAAATACTTAAAAAGTATATTTAATCCGACAATCTATCATAAACAACCTCAAAATCCGCCATCATGTTCTTAGTTTTTTAAATTCTAATTACTAACATTATCCAACAACTTGCCACCATTTATTCTGTACAACTCATTTACTTCTAAAAATATCAAACTCCTTCCTAAAACATTACAACAAAAACACAAAACTTCACACTAAAATCAATAATTACCCAAATACGGCACAGTCCGCAAAATATAAATTGGCTTTCATATATTTTAGGGGCACAAAAGTGTTTTGAAAAGTAGTTCGCATCGCCCCTAATTCCTTTAGTTTTACAGCCTTTTTGGATGGTTTCTGGACCTCTGATGTTACTATGAAAACACGACGGGTTTTGTGAAATCACTTTGTAGTACATTGCTTGTTTCAGGAATATTTTATGTTTGTTAGACTTACGATTGACCCCAATGTCCTGTATTTTAAGTGACATATTTTTTTTACCTGATCTAAAGAATTTCTCCTGTTTCGAGGTTGGTTTTACAAACATTCTCTTGGACAAATACCCAGACCCGGAACAACTATTTCCAGGCCAGAAGGGACCAGTTCCTGTGTGGCAATCGTACCCCACGACAAACAGCGCCTCTGCCAATCGCTAAACCACTGAGCCAACCCTGTCGTTGAATGCTATCAAGTTAATGTTTATCATTAATATGATGTTTGAAGGACAGAGAATGCTTTTATTATTGTTAATAGGCTCGCCCACAGATCACATAAACAATGATCTGTGGTCTCACCTGATGGTAAGTGATGAAATGCTTGCCTAAGTATGACCTATTTCATGTGGATAAATACGAATAGTCACGTATACATAAGTGATCCCTGAAATTCTCTTTACTCTTTTCTTAATTGAAAGCTGCTAAAGACCCTCTTGATGAAACTCAACGCATCTTAACATGAAAAATATATCTCTATTATTATTTTACACACACATAGTGCCCATAATAGAAATCGTTGATCAGAACCTTTTCTTTAAGCCAAGTGGACCTTGGTGAATATGACTAAAAAACGCTGCGATGAAGACGAAGATACAAAAGCCTTTAGTATTAAGACAAAATCATGTTTCCTTCTCCAATACACAAATCTCTCAATAATTTTTTTAATGAACTCTCTGATTAACTTAATAAGTAAACGATATTGCTTTTTACTGCTACCTATTTGGCTAAAATACCTTCCTCATCTTAGCATTTTTCGTCCGCTTTGCTTGAAGGAACTTTTAAAATTATTAGAATAATAATAGACCCCTGACCAATCACAACGGAGAATAGCCAGCGGCGCAGGAGATATTGTATTGCACAAGTATGTGTGCAGGTACTCTCTGTTCATCATTGCCCGATGGGACGGCAATACTGCTTTCCGAAACACGGGATATCACACCGCCAACTTCTAAACTCTGGGCAACTACTGAGACATTTCTAATAGAAAACCCCTATAGCACTTTCTGCACGACCCCGGATCAAACCCGAGAGAGAACTTGCAACTAATAGACCACCGATGCAGTTGTTATCAGAATATTGAAAATATATCGGGATTTTGAAACATGCCAGCGAAAATGCCTACTACGGCATAGAGTAGAATGTAGGCATATTTTCATTCGATCGAAAAACCCGAGGTTGATCGAAAATTCTGACGATCGCTTTGCAGATTAATATTTTATTTACGTTCCATATTTTATATTTATGGCCGTTCAGTTCCGTTCGGGCAATAAATTAAAAGGCGAATGCACTATACAATACTTTTGGCTGAAAGGACTCGATAGTTTTTTTTTTTTCTATTGATTTTTGTAGGTATAAACGCAAATTCAAATCTTTTTAGCTGAACCTTACGTAAAGTGAATGCGCAGATTCAAAAGTATTAGACAAATAGACATTGAAGATATTGTGATAGCAGTTACTTTAGCAAGCAGTTAGACGTGTGATTACGTGAAGTAGATTCTTTGGTCAACCAAAAAATCTGCATTGCCATTCAGCGTGGGAATGAGTCAGTGTTTAAGCTACTTTTACTATGTTTAGCGACTTAAAAAAAAAACATGTCCAATGTATTTTTCTTACCCAACTTTTTTATGAGAAGTGTGACGCTTTAGCAATTTATCATAAATTTCAGGTAACATGTTTCTCGAAGTTATCTATAACTTCGAGAAACATGTTACCTGAAATTTCAACACCAATTAATATTTTTGTCTCAGTATATGATTCCGTTCGAGTTCTTTTAATTTTCTGACGGGCAATGTACTCAAAACTAACCCGGAATATTCGCGTTTTCATAGTAGTAGAAAGAGGGTGTTTTATAAGGGTTGTTTGGTTAGGTCGACCTTTTTTAGCCTTTCGGGCCCCGAGATAGTTTTAGTTCGGGCGCTGTAAAATTTGGAGAATTACGTTTGGAAAAGTTTTTAGTAAAAGGGTAGTGTTTTTCGATCCTTTATTAGTTTTAAGGATTCTGGGTTATTGCGATATTTTGCGCATGTTGTGCATTATTTGGGGAAGGTGGTAGAGGGTTTTGGTACTTGTGATGTTGTTTTTAGAGTTTATTTTCGTTTGAAAACAGCTTTATAGAATTTGGATGGTGATTATTTTTTATTAGGATTATGGTATAACGAAAGACAGTAATTTCTATACTCATTGTCTTATCGTCTAGTAAAAATAATGTTATGTTTGGTATTATGTGTATTTCATGCATTTTGCATATTTCATGCTTAACGATACTTAAAAAATAAATGTTATTTTAACCGGAATGAGTCCCAAAACTATTTCTCAACAATTCCCTAACGAAAAACTAAGATTAGAACCGAAATTAATTAACCAAGCCACGAAATGAAGTTGAAAAATTGATTAAAGCCCCTTTAACCGCACGAAGCTACGGAGGGGGGCGAATACTACCTCCACGGAACCGTCAAAGTTTCGCGAGGGGGCGAAAGGGGGGCAAAAATGAACCACCGGCATGAAGACGGATCGGGGAAGTTTAAATTTAGAGAATTGTTGGGTTTCTTTCTCTTTCGCTGTTCGCATTTATGGAATTTAGTCGTGTTATATCCCTCTCTACATCATATTGGGGTTTGAATTGTACTATTGAAGAATTATATAGTATTATGATGAGATTTTCTTAAAGCAAAGTAACATCTTGCATTTATTTCTTGAAGTTTTTGGTATAAATGAAAGAAAGAAATAGCATTAATTACACTGGTCCACAAAAAAAATCTTCCATAACAATGATTATTTCATAAAGAACTATGCATAGCGTGTATAATCTTTCAAGAAACTATATGTCTATCAGGTCTAGATTTTGAATAATCTTATAACTATATGAACTAATATTATAAATGTGAAAGTTACTGTCTATCTGTGTGTTACCTTTTCACGTCTAAACCGCTGAACCGATTTAGATGAAATTTGGCATGGGAATAGTTTAGGACCCTGGGAAGGACATAGGATAGTTTTTATCCCGAAATTCGTAGGGAATCAGGATTTAAGCGGGAAACCACGCGAACGAAGTCGCAGGCAGAAGCTAGTAATAGAATATACTGGTACTGGTCCGGCTAAGGGGTATCGTGATAGCCAGCTACAGGGTTGTGGAGGGCAGATAGGCAGTAAGCTGTATCTGGTTAGACTAGACAACGACCCCAATATGGGAAAAGGCTAAGCGGTGATGATGATACATAAATTATATAATAAAAATGAATCGCTAAATGTGTTGCTAAGCGCAAATCACGAAAACGGCTGGACCGATTTGACTGATTCTTTTTTTTGTTGTGTTTGGTTTTGTCAGGAGAAGGTTCTTATGAAAAAAAAAAGTAGGAACAGTCTCAAGGGTAGGGGTAGGGTACGGTACGGTAGGGTAGGGTAGGGGTAGGGTATTGGCAGGGTAGGGTAGGGGTAGTGTAGGGTTTGGGTAGGGTAGGGCTAGAGCAAGGTATGGGTAGGGTATCAGTAGGATAGGGATAGTGGTATCGGTTGGGTAGGGGTAGGATACCACGTGAATGAAGTCGTGGCGGGTCAGCTAGTTTGTTATAAAATACCAATTCGAACCAATTGTTATAACGGTTCTGTATTTGAACATGCCTATGAAAATTTAAGAAACCATTTTAATTGTATATTGACTATGCCTGTTGAAACGTCATTTCTACATTTGTTTTGCCGGGGTTGCGGGAATGTTTTAACGAGATGCGTGCCCCCGGAATACAAGGGCAGCTGAAGGAACAGGGTGGATTTTTAGTCAGTAACCCAGAGAATGAAAGTTGTGAAGAAAAGCGATTAGTAATAAATTTTTTCATCAGCATCAGGTATTTGCTTAGGTTTAATAATTTAATGCAAGAAATTTTGAATTTATTTTATTGTTCGTTCACCGAAAATTGTTGCGCAATTCTTTTACACAAATTATTTTTAGTGACTGTCTTATAACTGACGCTGATATCTTTGGATAGACTGACATAACTTATTATAAAAACATAACAAAAACTATTCTCCAATTTAAACAATATTAAAACTGATCAATAAAACGTGTGTTAATATTTTATGTATTTTAAATAAATGAAAATAGGTTAGACTAGGTAAAAAAAGGTGAGAATAGACTAATCACAATTTCAGAGTCCCGTAATACCTACGGGACTCTGATACATTTCATTCTTCGATAGGAATGAAATGTATCTAACCCAGGATCTCATTCTGAGGCACAGCTTTTATTTATTTTTTACAATTCATAAACTTTGATAAATAATGCATTATAAGATTAAAATAACACACTTATATGATGTTTTTGTTAGTTTATACTAGACAAGAACTTGAAGAAACACTGAAACAAATTCTCTCTTCTACTACGAAAAAATCTTGACATATCGAAGCTAAAATAGACACCCATCTATAGTCCTACCTCGGCAAGCATAGCTTAACTTTAAAGATCAACCGTGCGTCTGTTATTATTTACCCACGAACTCCTCTTTAATCTGAGAAACGGTAACTTTTAAAACGAATTTCCTTCACTTTTATTACTTGTCGAAGTTTCTATATCTCATGCCAAACATCGTATAACCTCAGGCCTTTAGTTATGACAATATTATGCAGACGTCAGCTTCATTAGAATTCGGCAAAGCAAGATGGCGCAAGATTACACTGTATGAATGTAACTTAATTGAATTTGTGACAGTTCGGAACGAGTGATTTGTTTTATTATGAAAAAAATTCAGAAAAATACTAATAAAACTTAGAATAAATAAATTAACAGTTTAAAAACGAAATACACGCTTTTTAATCGTAATTATGTCCTCGTCATCAGGAGAAATGAACAGAATATGTTAGGACGATCTAATGAGCCCAAACTTGATCTGTTTACTAGTAGGCAGTCTCCTTCAACCACCTTCCAATTCCATCATCAGATCAGCTCGATGGTACCACAATATTGTATTGGCATCTAATCTACATATAATTGCCAAGTTTCATGATGATACAACAATTAGAAGTGCGTGTAATTCAGCTTCTTAGATTTAATTACAGTTTGTTACGGCTCCACCTAATAAAAGCGTGTTAATAAAAAATATTATTACGAAGGATATCTTTGTGGAACCCTTATACGTGAGTGCTGGAGCAGTTTAAATTGTTCGGAACCATAGTTGTAGAAAGTTATTTCGTTGACGTTACATAAAACGGACAAATTCAAATAGGACTTGCACACTAAAGGTGTTATTAGGTAGTACCATTATAATTACGTATTATTTATTATATGCCTCGTATAACATATTATATAAAATTTTAGTGTACAATGTGTGGTTTCTTTGTCTTATAAATCTTTAGATAAAGTATTTTTTTTATTGAAAATAGTTTCACGTTTGACCACCATCTCACCTGATGGTATGTGATGTTGTGGTCGAAGATGGAGTACGTTTACCTAAAAGTAACCTATTCAGTCTTGATTTAAAGACTTGTAAGTTATAGCTATCGGGAAACACAGACTCCGACAGGGAATCCCACTCCTTAGCCGTACGCACAATGAAGGTATTCCCAAAACGTTTTGTGCGTATGGTTGGGATGTCCACCATGTAACGATGCTGCTTCGCCGTATGTCTCGTAGTCCGATGATGGAACGGGCTTGGCGGAATTAGATTAGTTGATTTTTGGAAGGGTTTTTTTTTGCTATTTGCTGTTAGTAGGCAGTTGCTTCAAGTAAAATGCGAGCATTTAACTGTATCCGGTTAAACAGGAAGCTGACCCCAATAGTGAAAATATAAATAATAATCATAATCATAATCATAAATCATTTATTTGCTGGTCAAGGGTATACACAGTGGTGTTAACATTACATTGAATTTCGTTCTCCTTGATCTACCTTACTGGCATGCAAATACATAATAATATGTTTTTTTATTATTCGGAAACAAATTTGTGCTTAGTAGCTTTAAATAGGTACATGCATCAACATAAAATTATTAGAATAGTTAACATTCAGTAAAATAAAAAATAAAAATAAAAATATGTGTTAATAATATATAGTTTATTGTGTAATAGAATGTATTTTATTGTATGAATTAGAAAAAATATGTATTACTCGTACGTAGTCTATTGTTACTTATTACGTATGTATATTTTCTAAATAAATAAATAAATTTAATTAAATATAGCTGGGAAAAAGCTAAGCGAATGATGAGCGACTATTCTTAAACACACTGTGTGAAGATTTCTAGATGAAAGGTGAAATGAAGTGAACTATAATAAATCGTTAATTTTGAAACAAATCAGTCGTGTAAAAATAACAACACATAGCAAATAGAATTAAACGATGGTTGCTGTAAAAGTTTAAATTGTGGCACAGAAACTCAAATAAAATAAAATAAAAAAGCGAACTATTCTGTTGGTCACTATTCGGGCATGTTAACCTAAAGAATTACACAGAAAAGTGGTTTAAACATTGTGAAGAAAAAATAGTAATGTATTCCTTCTACATTATATCGTGTTTGCTAAATTGTGTTATTGTGTGATGATTTCTTCGTTTTGATTTAGGTGATTTTATTGTTTTTGTCTGCTTATGTAGGTACTATTTCCAAAATAAAAGAATCAATTAATAATCGCACCCTTATAGCCTCCTATTCTCTATAACTTTATAAGCTTCCTATTTCTTTATACACCAAAGAAATATAACAAAAAACTAGACAATAAAGCAGCCATTTTCTTCCACCTGCAAGTACCCATCGACTCAAGTACAAAGACTAACAGAAAGTTGAGAAGTAGCGAGTGGAGAGGCGCTCGGGAAACTCTCGAAACAAAGGAAGGTAATTGAAAATTCTATCAAAACTTGCCGCGAACGAAGCCAACGACGCTAGTCGGAGAGCTAGAGAGGTACTGCGGTAGGGATGGAAATAGGATCATTGTAATAAAACCGGTTTTCTCGCCAATGTTGACAGGATTATTTTTGAATGATTTTTTTTGAGAATGAGTGTCCAATAAAACATGCAAGAATGAAAAAAATATTGGCCAAGGGCGAGTCAGACTCGTCCATGAAGGGTTCCGTAGTAACTACGCCAAATAACTTTCATAGTATTTTTATAAATTATAAAATTATATTAGCGGTTTTAGAAAATATGTTATATCTCAAAAACAAAAGAGGTGATTGCAGCGACATTTAGATAAAACGTAGGTAAGTCATATACCTTTTTATATCCGGGAATAACCTTAAAAAATTGGCCAAGGACTAGTCAGAGTCCCCCATGAAGGGTCGCGTAGTAACTACGCCAAATAACTTCGTTTTTCATAGTATTTGTAAGAATTACAAAGTTATATTTGCGGTTTTAGAAAATATGCTATATCTCAACAACGGCTGACGTGATCTTGTTTAAACTAATTTTCGTTGAAAGTTTACATTAAGATCTACAACGTATATATTTGTTAGATTTTTGCCCTCCATTATTATAGAAGTTGGGGGGGAGGGGGGGGGAACACATTTTACCACTTTGGAAGCGTATATCTTTTAAACGATTGACTTTATGAAAAAGTGATTTTAAAAACTTCAATGTCAATTTTAAAGACCTTTCTATAGATACCACACACGCACAGGTTTAATGAAAAAAAAAATAGTTTCAGTTTCAGTTCCATGTATGAAGGGCCCCCCTTAATTTTAATTTTTTTTTTTTTTTTTCTTAAAATCGGAAAGCGGTTTACAGAATACATTTACCTACCAAGTTTCATGTGTATAATCCTAAGAGTTTGGGAATAAAATGGCTGTGACATACGGACGGACGGACGGACAGACGGACAGACATGACAAAACTATAAGGTTTTCGTTTTTTGCCATTCGGCTACGGAACCCTAAAAAGCATTTTGTGGTATGTTACGAATTACTAGAAATGAAACAGAATTTCACATTCTTAAATGACACTACTTTTTAACACACAAAAGAATTGTCAACGTCGTACAAAAGCAAACGTTGACAGGTCTTTTGTGTGTGTTAAAAAATCCAACCGCCAAGGAAGCTATGTTTCTAAAATTTATTTAATATGTAATAATAAGTTGGAAATAACATATTTACAAGGCTTGAAATTATTTACGTGTACAGACGAATAAAGTAATCCATTTGACATAAAAAAATACTAGATGGGAACAGTGCCCAAAAAACTGGCTGCGTTGCCACATTTAATGCCAATGTTGATTCTTTGACCGAAGACATGGCAGGCACTCTGGTCACGTGTCAATAAATTTAGCTTAATCTCAATACGAGGCCGTGTGGTATATGATTATTCAGCCTTGAGCAGTAATACCTAAAATGATTATTATTACTAAGAGCCTGTGCTGTCACAGCAGGGCAAATACCTCTCTTCCCTCCTTCCATCCTTCGCGATCTATAAAAAGCCAATATTCTAAAATTGAATCGTGCTCATCCCGCTATCTCTTTCTGGGCCTGACGCGCTGTCGTTTCCTGTCAGTTAGGACCCACTGAGTAGTTTTTTTTTACTCATTGTTTTTACGATCCGCACTAGATATGACCAATCCTCCTCCTCTTCACGTCAAGTTTCTCAATGCTAAGGTTCATGACGTCCCCGTAGAAATAGCTGCTCCCTGATGGTGTTTCGCCACCTATGCTTGTTCTTGGCATCATGTAGATCTAATAAATAAGTCTGACACAACCTGCCACTTCACCCAGATTGGGAAGCAGTCATTGGATGCTTTCCCATCCATAAAAAAAGTGTGACCTTATTAACCAACCTTATTGGACCAACCCAGTCTCACTTTACCTAGCGGCTAGCATTAGCTATGTACCAAAAGTACTAGCAAAATATCGTAACAGTTTCGTTCACATCACTAGTCTCTGTATGAACGAAACTGTCCAAAGTTAAGTTCCGTCTTTCGACGTGTTTGACAATCAAAAGTTGAAGTCACCATTATTTCGCCAACGTCTTATTCCAAGTTTCACTTTGAGCGTTCATTACACTGATTAATAATGGTTTTAGATTGAAAATTATGTAGATTTAAAGTTGTAGTCTGACGAGTAAGAAAACGCCTTCAAATAGAGCCTAAAGTTTGCTGTATTAGAACCGTTCAAAACCCTCTCTTTGGAAACACTACGTGTCTTATATTTTACAATTATACAACGCGTAACAGATTAAGCGCAATACCTCAGACACCCCAATTAGAATATTAAATTATAAGTCCAATACAATATCCGTAACTAAATAAATTGAAACCAAACCTAGGCATTTTTTATAAAATAGTTATCCGTACTAAACGCAAAACGTATGTGCATCATACAATATCCTTACGCAGACACATACACTTATGCAATGTTAGCGGCCGACGCGACACGCAAACAATTTCCTTGAATTAAGAATTGTATTAATTTGTCATGATATTGTCTTTCCATTTTGAGTTAAATGAAAGTGTTTTCCATCAAAATTTAACACCTATTTTTTATGACGGAAATCGATTCAGAAGCCGATTCTGAAACAAATACTTTCAGGAATTGCGTTTATTCTGTTACACGTACTTATAGATTTCCACGATACCTATGATCCGTAATTTGCTATATTATGCTTGTTTAGTAAATACATTTAAGTTTGACCATCCAAAGGTTGTCTGTAAGAGATTGCCTTGTGCGACAAGACCGCTCATTGTACACTAGTTTAATTTTTATGTATCCACTAGCTTCCGCCCGCGACTTCGTCCGCGTGGAAAAAAAATCCCCCGATTTTGAAACATTCTTCATTAGTGCTCCGCTCCTATTGGTCTTAGCGTGATGATATATATCCTATAGCCTTCCTCGATAAATGGGCTATCTAACACTGAAAGAACTTTTCAAATCAGAACCGTAGTTCCTGAGATTAGCGCGATCAAGCAAACAAACAAACAAACTCTTCAGATTTATAATATTAGTATAGATATAAATATTGTAAGGTGTACAATAAAGTACCTATATAATAAATAAATAAATATATTTTTAAGGGCTTTCGGTAACATCGATTTATGTTTATTCTATCTGCTGTTAAACTCAAAGATAATGTAACTATTTTGTTTATAAATTGATTATTTTAAAGCTATAATAAATTATGCATTTAGTATAGATTACTATAGTTATAATAGTCCTAACCGATTTCGACCACGGCGCCTAATATCATAATTAATTAGTCATCTGCACAGAAGATATTATAGTGCACAAGGACGTATGTGCGCAGGTACTTATAGGTACACTCTCTATTCCTTTTACTCTCATAGTCCGATGAGGTATTCCTTGAAGCGCTACCATTTTGAAGCGCAACTAATGAAGCGCTCCTTTTTTATTCCACGGAGTGCTACTAAAAGGAGCGCTCCCGATAACATGGTATCGGGAGCGCTACTAAAAGGAGCGCTCCGAGGAATAAAAAAGGAGCGCTTCATTAGGTGCGCTTCAAAATGGTAGCGCTTCGAGGAATACGTCAGTTCGATGGGATGGCAATCTGACACGACCGGAGAGTGATGAGGCGCACGACCAACGACTTAAAGTGCTTCCCGAGGCATGGAGGTTATCAAACCACAAATTTCCTGACTCCGGGCTACTACTGAGAAATTTCTAACAGAAAAACCCAATAGCACTTTCTACCCGATCCGGGAAACAAACCCAAGACTTGCTCAACAATAGCGCTTGCTATAGATATCGTTCCTTTATCACAAATATAATGAACGCCCAATCCCTGTTAGCTTACGTTACAGTTAAATAATATTTACTGCAATTTCTAGTACTAACTTAGCTGATTTATAAATCTAATCTACAACGTGTAACGGAAACCCCATATCTATCCAAAAGGACTGAAGACAACATCTGGTATGGAGTCTCTATGCAAAGTTTCAGCTCAAAATAAGTGACTCACAGAATTGACCCCAAATTATTGATTTCATATGTTTCTTGAATACCAGTAATATCAAACGTGTCACAGCACTATGAGGGTCATCACTTTCTACGTCACTTGCCAATAAAACGATAATTCTCTTCGTTCTTCTTAATTTGAAAAATTCGGTCTCTGGTATCAATGTATTGAAATTTCTAATATGCGTCACACATGTACACATAGGATTAGAAAACCCTTGCCATATCGTTTATTATCATCCAAAGAAGCCGTGAACTTGGTATGTAAATACCCTTTAAATTACACGTTGTATATTTAAAAAAAAAAAAACAAGGCTTTATATCAAATAGAGTTTATAAGGCAATATATTAGAGACAATAAATCTTATTCTAAATTCAGAAGATCTAACGCTAAAAGTGATTCAACCTCTTTTTCGTCGGGTGACACGAAATTGGCAATAAAACGAACTGTGCGGGGCGATGAAGCGATAAAAATACTCCTTTTGAACACTATCCGAGAAGTATATGAAGAATTTGCAAATTAATTATATTATTAGTTAGAAAGGATTTCTGAAGTTCAAATTAACGGATTCACAACCCAAAATTTGATGACACGGTGCACAGGTTGAGCGATTGTCTGTTGCACTGCATGTCGTGAGTTCGATTCCTGCATCGTATAAAATATTTGTATGGCCTACTAATAGTTGTTTCGGGTGTTTGTAATGCACCTATGATATAGGAGAAATTCCAAACAATGTATTTTTTTTAAATGCTATAAGAAATGTTGTCTTATCAATAACGTATCCGCTTACCCAAGCATAGCTTCAATACTCATCTTTCATTTCTTTTCCCAAATATGTAGGATTATAGGGGTCAATATACAGTCTAACTAAATACAACTGAGTCCACACCAAAGGTCGTTAATACAAATAAGGCATAAATTCAGCAGTTCTTGATCATTAATATTTACGTGAAAACAGTCTCGCAGTACGCCCGCTCGTCACCATTACCTAGTTGGAAAGAAGAAGTGTGTTCTGACCTCCATCATCATGATCTTTAAGCCAGCCTTTAAGCGACCTTCACTCACTTCTGGGTATAGGCCTGTCTTCGCTTGTGCCTAGCTCCATGTTCCTGTGCCAGTCTTATCCAGGGTATACCCGCAATGGCAACGAACGATTGCATTCACTTTCATTCACTTCCCCTCATCAACCCTTTATTATAACACTAGTACTCTCGCGGGGCTTCGCTCCCGTGGATTCTATCACGGTAAAAACATAACTCTCCTTTTTGCAGTCGGGTAAAAAGTAGCCTATAACCTTCCTCAAGCTTCAAGCTACTTCCATACCAAATTTCATCCAAATCCACCCAGTACTTTCGAAGATTAGCGCGTTCAAGCAAACAAACAAACAAACAAACAAACTAACAAACTTTTCCGCTTTATAATATTAGTATAGATATGTACTGTGCCATTCTTAATGTTAAATGAATTAATATAATTTAAAATTATAATTATCGATCACATTTTAATATGATTGTAATGAAATTATATTGTATTGTAAATTTAAGGTAATAGAAATGTTACTTTAGTGTAATTTAATTGAATAGAAATATAACGTAATTATAATGTTAATTGAATGTTATGTAAAAGGAAGAAGTGTTAAGCACGCAATGCTGTGAATGCTGAGCACTTCTATAAGTGACGTGCTCACTATACCTTTTTTTTTGGGGTGGGAAAATCATCAAATAACTTCTTCCGCTCTGGGTCAAGCGGAAGGGTGTGTCAGATTTCTACTGACTAAAAACCCACCCTGTTCCTTCGGCTGCCCTAAATTTCCGGGGCCGCGGTAACTCGGTAGAACTTTCCCGCAAAGTGCTCACTATACCTACAACTGTTTTTGATTTCTGTGTATGCCTTATTGAGTAAGTCGTTGAAGTGCCTAATCAATAAATAAATAAATGGCAACAATGTCGTCTGCCCATCTCGCTGGCGGACGACCAATGCACCTCTTTTCAGTCTTTGGTCGTCACACACTTCTCCTTTTTTATCGGTAGGAAAAACATCAAATTTCTCCTCACGCTCTTTGTGGAGCTGAAGAGAGTGTCAGACTTCTACTGACTGAAAACTCACCCAGTTCTTTCAGTTGCCTTTACATTCCGGCACCACGGTATCTCGTTAGAAAATTCCTGCAATCTCGCATCTTTACTCCACCTGCCATCACCGCGTCTTGCTAGGTGTCCTGCCCAACTCCACGTCCACAACCCAGTTACCGGGTGACCTTACAAATACAAACTGACGGCTGCAATAAACACTTGTCATAAAACATCTTTCAAGCCCATTAATTAATTATGAATTACACTAATTTAGCCCTCCCCAATTTCAATTAAAGCTTTTAAAGTCCTTCCAAAGGTTGTCTGGAAGATATCGCTCTCAGCGATAAGACCGCCATTGTAACCAAAGTTATAGAAATAAGGTTATGTAAGTGTGTTCCAATTTTTGGTGTACAATAAAGTATATTCTATCTATCTATCTATCTATGAAAAACATGCGCACGCTCCTGGAAATAGGTCAAAGAGCAAAACTGAAATTATCATCACTCTTAGCATAATAAAACTGTTTATTTATGAAAGCCATATTATTCAAGTTGAAAAACTTGTGTGACTCTTATATAAGAACAGCCTAGCTTCTGGTCGCGACTTTGTTTGGGTTTTTTTGCGAAAAAGTATGCTAATATGTTCTTTTGCCGGTCTTTGTTCAGGTTTAATCTATCTCTGAAACAAATTCAAATGAAAATTGGATTATGGTTTAGATGTGATAGAGCACAGACCGACAGACAGAGTTATTTATCCACTTTCGTATCGAGACTGCAAAAATGCTCTGACTGAATGGCTAAAGACAAAAACTTACGACGAGATTGAGAATATAGTCATAAGTTTCAAACTATAAGTTCTTAAATACTTATTAATAATCGGTTCTCCTCACTAACCAATATCCAATGCTACTTACATGCCATATACTATCATTAAACACACATACACTCAAACTCACTCACACACAAAACACACCATTACACACCTTCACACTACAGCATGACTTTAATTAATTATTACAATGTTTAAGTTTTACTTTATATTTTTGATTTACGTCACCTTTTTTTCTCTAATAGAATTTTTTTATAAATTGTTTGGTTATAAAATAATATTTTGTATATTTGTATTTGTAATTCAATATAAGCTATTGAATTTGTACAAGTTGTAACTACTGGAAGAGCGGAACTTCCTAACACAAGTATACTTCCTACTCAAATGGAAATTCCCTGAACACCAAATTTAAACATATTTTTAAGTTATTGAAATAAACATTTTTATTTATTATTAATAATATTATTATATAGGTATACAGAAATTTCGTTTATTAGCACAAATTTAAATGAAAGTGATTAATGAAGTCCTACGCAATTCTGATGACTATTTATATAACACTATTAAGATATTATTCATTCATTATTTTTTTCGATCATTCTACCCTGTGTTCACAAAATAAATGAATTTTGAATTTGAATTAAATATATTCCCTAATGTATAAAAATCTCGTATCACAGTGTTGGTATTGAACTCCTCCAAAACAGCTTGACAGAATTTATTAGTTATATTTTGTAGGTCTTTAAATTATTTATAAAGCAGAGCAACGTTTTCCGGATCAGCATATTTCTTCTTTATTTTATTTACGCTACTCATCACTCAAATTTAAACACATTAAACAATAATAACGAATAACACTATTATTTTAATTAGCAGAAAAAGCTAAAAAACGAACCTTAAACACATACGTAATGACTACAAAGTCTTCCATCAATTATAAAAGTCAATCTTCAATCACAATACAAACCAGACTGATCTGTATGCAATAATAAAATATATAAGTAATATTAATACGACTCTGCTCGCAATACAAGCGTTTCAAACGAGGTACAGCTAATTTAAATTTCTATTAAAACTTGGCAGTCGTGGGGCGCACTGTCAAAGGCAATCACAATGTTTTATGTATACAATAAAGCTGTTGTTATGTGTAGAGGCAGCTTTATGCGCGTGTGTTAAGATTTTTAGACGAAAAATTAGTAATAACCTATCTTTAAGTCAAGAGAGAATAGGTTACTTTTAGGTAAGCGTGCTCCATCTTCACTCTTATCATCTTGTGAGATGGTGGTCAAGCCAGCCTTAACAATAAAAAAAATGCTTGAAGATTCTATAATAGGGCTTAGTAGACGTTTCGACCGCCGAGTTTCGTTCGGTTCGGTCGAAACAGAAATTCCATTAATATTAATATTTTCGATTGGTGTTTCGGACGATATTTTTTTAAAGCAGATTTTTTACATTCAGGATTGAGGAGCCAGCCATTTTTTTTTTCTGGTTCACCGAAGCAAACTAAGAGGTCAACGCCTCTTTTTATGTCCATACAGTCCGTACTGGTCAAATCTTATTGACATCTCAAGAGCATATGTATGCCTTCTGAGATATACGCATATTTTAAGAATAAAAAAATCTAAAGAAATTTACTTAAAGTAGTTTTGTAGTATCCCGATTGGCAGGAGCTCTGCCAAATAATATAATTTGATGGTAGGTACAGTGGCGTATTTGGTCTCAATTAGTACATCAAGATCTAAAATGAAAAAATAAATACGTTATTTTGGAAGTCAAAGATTTGAGAATCGTATTACTACAAAGATAAGTTGTAAGTCTTTTAAAATATTTCAAAATTATAACAGACATTTGCACAGATATGTGCATAAATAAGGTATTTTGCTGTTTAATTGACACATTACTAACACGCATAATAATATTGTAAAACTGTGCTTTAAATCATTATTAAATGAAACTACATATAATGCAGAAGAGTGAGATGTCTTGACGGATGTCTTTTGCGCGTGTGAAATCTTATGAAAGTGGCGTTACAGGGCATTGCAACCTTTTTCTGTTAATTTACAGTTTCCCTTTTTAACATATTTTCACTCTGTATTTCAAACGGACTTAAAAATACCCGTATTTCTGAAGTGAAAACTTCTTTAGCGGCGTTGTGCACTTTTTTTGCAATGGGTAAAAAAATTAAACTCGCGTCAGGACACGTGACCTGATCGAAAATTCGTAAGACGGACGGAGAGTAGATAGCCGGCGCAGCGTAGGAGAGGAAGTATCCCCCTATCTTTCTAACTTTTTAATGTAATATAAATTGTCATGTTTGTGTACGATAGCGCAATAAATAAATATTGTATTATACCACATAAATGATAGTACTTTTATACTGATAATTAAAGCAATTCGTGCAAAATTATTCCCTAACCATTCCAAAATATCAAAAATGCACAACGTTAATATTCAAGTTTTTACTTTTCACCCGTCATTTTTTAGATTAGGTATGGATTACGTTAGGACCTATATGATCCATATAAAAAAGTTGTTAAATTAGCCTATCGTAATCCTATTCTAGAAGGTAGTTATAAAACTCATCACTCTAAATCCATAACATTCGTCTACAAAGTTTAAGTACTTATAAGTTTTCTATTTAAACAAAGAAAACCATTTGAATACCAAACAACAAAGGGTCATCTTTGTTCGGGGCCAACTTTAGAATTAATTCAAAACTAGACTTTTGGGTGTTTAAGAAATTACTTCAAAAGATAGAAAGGTGATTTTATAGCATTTAGTTAATAATTGGCTCGTTGTTGAACTTTTGCGTAATGATAATTAATGCAGGAATATACAGTATGTTAACTAACAGAGGGCGTTACCATTAACCCGTAAGCACATCAATTAGATCGCCGCACACGCGGCCCGTCATTCATAAATGAATGCGACGTTGCCGTCCTTCAAGTACGCGTGTACAGAGTGTTTCTTTTACGTATCAATTTAACATTTTTAGTGAATATTTTAATATTAAAAAAAATAAAAACATTTTGTTTTTCGAATGGTAATATTTTTTTAGCATGTGTGGATGCTATACTATGGCGGGTTAAAGGCAACGCCCTCTGTTAGTTAATATACTGTATAATGATAAATAATGAACGAGTCGATTTTCAGGGTTAAGCAACGCTTTCCAAGGTCTGTCTGTGGATGGGTTACCATCATAACATATCGCAATTCCACTGTGCCTTTGAAAGCACGGCAATCCATTGGTCCCAGGTGACATCTGTACATCTTTGACAGTCGATCGTTAAGTGTAGTCAAAAGCCAGGAAATCTAACACTGTCTAGAGGTCAGACAGGAAATCGCTCCATGTAAAATATTAGTACTCAGCCGGATCTGGTAAGAATGGAATAATAATAATATTCCACAACTTTCACACAACGCCATCTAGTCCCAAACTAAGCAGAGCTTGTGCTATGAGTACTAGACAACTGATAAACATACATATACGACGTGTAATTTAAAGGGTATATACATACCAAGTTCACGGCTTATTTGGATGATAATAAACGATATAGCAAGGGTTTTGTAATCCTATGTCTACATGTGTGGAACTTATTAGAAATTTCAATAGGTACATTGTTACTAGAGACCGAATTTTTCAAATTAAGAAGAAGGAAGAGAATTATCGTTTTATTGACAAGTGACGTCGAAAGTGATGACCCTCATAGTGCTGTGACACATTTGTTATTACTGGTATTCAAGAAACATATGAAACCAATAATTTGGGGTCAATTTTGTGAGTCACTTATTTTGAGCTGAAACTTTGCATAGAGACTCCATACCAGATGTTGTCTTCAGTCCTTTTGGATAGATATGGGGTTTCCGTTACACGTTGTATATTTCTAAATGCATACATATTATAGATAAATTATACCCAGACAAAGAACAAATGATCGTGCTCATTTGTCCACAAACATTTGTCCTGGGTGGGAATCGAACCCAAGACCTTGCGCATAGCAGTCAGGACCACTAGACCAACAGACTGACAAACAGACTGGAATAATGATGATGAATAAATGGATGAGGCTTATGATACAGGGACAGTTAAAAGATTTTTTCTTGTATTTTAACACCCGGACCTAGAACACGTAATTGTACCATAGAAACATTTGTTGCGGGAACGGGAACTGAAACCGCAATAAGCAACGCAACAGTCTTTGATGTTTCTAGGTTAAAGATAATCGAGTAACAGTTGCATTTTTAGTGAAAGGCCATATTCTACAGACTTCATTTGCAAACTTCTATTGCTAGTAAATGTTTTACCTTTTATGTTCCATCGTATAAAATTATTATACGACCCTGAAACTCTATAAAATTATACAAGTCTGAATATTTTATACGAAAACTTATTATTACCCACAGAACAAACGCCTCAAATTGATTAATATTTTGTAAAAAAAAAATGTCTTTATTTTATTAGCCTTCACTGCCCTAAAGGGCAAAGACCTCCCCCAATTCCTTTCATACACTCACTTCCCACGTCACTTCCAACCAGCCCTCTTGGAATATGTCCAGGTCATCTCACCACCTCTCCCTGGGCCGTCCCCGGCGGCGCCGTCCATCTTCCGGCACCTATTATGTGGAGACTTTCGCCAAGCGATCCTCGTGCATACGGCTAACGTGACCCGCCCAATCCTATGACTATTTTGGAACACAGAAATCTCTAAGCTTCGTTTGCGTGATCTTTCTTCTCTTCTCACACCCAGAATGCTTCATTCCATTGCCCTTTGGCATCTCCAGGAAAAATTTCAGACTTGTGATCCAGGAGTCGCGGGTTCTCACCCATTATACTATTGCCGTGAAAGCACTCCAGACACAAGCATATTTAGGTTAGCTGGAGGGGTTAACAGGATTGCTAGTAATGTGGATTCTACCCACATAGCTAGTAATGTTTTTGAAAACAAAAAAACTATTTAAATACCAAATATTACTTAAACGGATTCATACAACAGCCTCATCAAGTGTAAATTAACGAAAAATAAATACATGTGAAAGGTGTTATTTATAACCAATTTCCAAAAATAAATATCATTTGGACAGAGAATCAGCATTGCCATTCAACGTGGCAATGCGGCCAGTGTTCTGGGCACTTTTCCCATTGATAGCGATGTTGATGAATTTTTCGATGCCCTATAATTTCCCTTTTATTTTCGCCTGTATTATATTTGTTTTTATAATTATGTATATTAATGTAATAAAGGTTGACAATATCATTTATCATCACGAATCATATATCACATATCAAACCAATTTCAAACTCTAAACTTGTTCCCTTAAATCGCACCCGTGTTACGAATTAAAAACCCTTCATTGAATTTTCGCAAACTTCAAACGGCTTCGTCTTTCTCAATTCGTCTTTATGTACCCATTTCAAGTTTTAATGAGTTTTCTTTAAGCAAATACGTGTAACTTTGAAACTTTCGCTTGAGTTTTAAGTTGTAGTAAATAAGTAATTGAAAATTCTTGTTTACGGTCTGTTGTTTTGAAGTATATAAGGTATAATTTACAGCTAGGTAAAGTTTTAAACTTTACCTAGCTGTAAATTGTAAGCGAAGGAGTCTGTAGAAGTCTACGTCTACATTGAATCTTGTTTTAGTTTGATAAAATTACTTAAAAAATCCAATAACACACTTAAGTCGTACTTTCGACCAGACACGTTGTATAAACACTTCCTCTTAAAACTACCTTCGTTTTAGGAGGACGTGTTTATACAACGTGTAACGGAAACCCAATATTTATCCAAAAGGACTGAAGACAATATCTGGTATGGAGTCTCTATGCAAAGTTTCAGCTCAAAATAAGTGACTCACAGAATTGACCCCAAATTATCGGTTTCATATTCTTGAATACCAATAATAACAAACTTGTCACATCACTATGAGGGTCATCACTTTCCACGTCCCTTGCCAATAAAACTATAATTCTCTTCGTTCTTCTTAATTTGAAAAATTCGGTCTCTGGTGTCAATGTATTGAAATTTCTAATTAGTTCCACACATGTAGACATAGGATTACAAAACCCTTGCTATCCTTGTTTGTTATCATTCAAAGAAACCGTGTACTCGGTATGTATATACACTTTAAATTACACGTTGTAGAACTACTATGTAAGTTTTATAAAAACTCAACATATCGTTAATGCTTATTTGTTTTTTCGGAGGAAAATCCTCAAATGATCGCTCCCTGCCTCGGAAAGCATGACGTTAATCCGTTGATCCCAGCTGTCATCTGTACATATTTGACAGTCATTACGGGTATACAAAAGCCAGAAAATTTGACACTGATATTGCCAAGTGGTATAGTGTTATTTCCCGCCGGGGTTACGGAAATGTATTAACAAGATACCGCGGCCCTGGCACTTACGGGCAGTTGAAGGGACAGGGTGGGTTTTTAGTCAGTAGAAGTCTGACACTCCCTTCCGCTTAACCCAGAGCGGGAGAAGTTATTCGATGATTTTCCCACCCAGAAAAAAAAATTGGTATTGAGTTACCCAGATACTGAGTTTTGGAGGTCAGATAAAAATCGCCGCTCTATTTTAAAATACCAATACTCAGATGCATTCGTTTAGGTAGATAGATAGATAGAATATACTTTATTGTACACCAATAATTGAATCACACTTAAATAACAATATTGTAAAAAAGTTAGAAAAAGGTTTAGAAGATGTTTTTTATATAACGTATGAGCCCGCTGTGGACCTCGATCACACCTGATGGTAAGTGTAAGACGAGGTCTACGATCGAACGAGCGAGCCCAGAAAATGCCTATTCACTCTTACTTTAAAGGCTGACAGGTCATATGTGGCAGGGAACACAGAAGCCGGTAGAGAGTTCCACACCTTGGCTGTGCGCACAATAATTGTAGACGAGAAGCGCTTCGTACGACAAGACGGTATATCGACCAAGTGTAGAGACCGGTAGTAAAAGGAGGATGAAGGGATTAGGTCGTGGAGCTCCTGCGCACACTCTCCGAAGTACAATCTGTAGAAGATAAATTAATGGATGACGTCCACGGTTCAGGGACCTAGTTAAAAGATTTCTCCAGGTGTCGTGGTCTTGGCTAAATGATAACGCACGGGTCGATTTTCAAGATTAAACGAAGCTAGCCGCGTCTTAACATTTTCAGATTAATCTGTTCCTCGAAAAGCGCGTTTACTTGTTGGTCCCGGTTGTAGGCAGTCGCTTGACGTAGAACTTAGCTAATTGATCAAAACACTAGTACTTAGCTATATCCATCAGTAGACTGGAATACGACAGTAACCAAATAATAGGGTAGTTTCCTGTTACAAAATAATTATTTTATTCGGTCCATTAGGTAGATTTTAAAAAAAATATTGGTCACGTATTTTTTGCCTTTTCAAGTCAAGAGAAATTCACAAAGATGGAAAGCTTCACAGTACAGGAGTGGGGGCTGCTAACGTCACTCAGTGCTAAGAATTATACCGGAGTGTGACGTCACGCGAAGTTTCAACTCACTGTATCGTCTTAATTTTTTGATTACGTGACAAAATAAAAAATACGTGTCCAATGTTTTTCTTTTTGTTAAACTACGTGACGGACTAAATAAAATATTTTAGGAAACCTTCCTATTTAAGATCTTCGAACTACACCAACACTTAAACCGGTTCAAGTGAAACATGAATCCGACCGTAACATAACTGGGTTGGTTTGGTTTTATAATAATGCCATTGCTTATGTTAGAAGCGAATATTTCTATACAGGCTTGGTCAGAGTACGTGAACTTTTCACTGTATCAATGTGCCATTATATTTTGTTTTATTTTTCTAAACAAATGTTTCATGAGGTCATAGAAGTACCATTAAATAATATTGACTTTGTGATTATTGGGAAAATAATAATAATAAATAGTAACTCAAAACTCTTTATTTACTCCAAATAAAGTACATTTTGCAATATTTTAATTACAGGCTAAATTCGAACATACCCTAGTGTAGGATCACTCGCGTTCGCTCGTCATAAAATATCTACTTCTGACTTTTTTTCTTAGTGCATAATGACGTGCCAAAAATATTGTACTGCGTGCCATTGCTTCGCAATCCTTGGGCTAGGTGTTACAGCGCGCGACCAAAAGGCCAAACGCCGTTGAACGCTGACTTATACCCTCCGCCAATCGCCTGCAACCAGTTGTAATTTCCTGGATGATAAAAATGTTTTTAGATAAAACTTCGAATAACAATAAGCATTAAAATATATTGAATCTTCATACTATTTTATGTGTTATTAGCTTCTTCCCGTGGTTGTGCTTGCGTGAAAAGTTTTTTCAGCGGGTCTTTAAGTCAAGAGTGAATAGGTAAGCGTGCTCCATCTTTGACCATATCATCACTTACCATCAGGTGAGATGGTTGTCAAACGCGAACCTATTTTCAATAAAAAAGGTCATGTTACTTTACCCCAAATCACGACTAAAAGAAAAAACAAAATGAAATCAAAAAATGCACACACATAAATTCCCAAAAAAACAAATAACACACATAACATAAAAGCAAGTAGCATGAACACGATTAGTACCACCGCACCGCTCGCACTTGTAGCTCTAGGTTCGCCTTATGCCCCCCTGGCCCCTCTCCTACCCCAAGACGCGGAATATTTACATAAATTTACAAATTTCGCGGCGAAATAAAATTTTGTAGGGTTGTCACGCCGGTCGGTGACGTAGTAAATCTTTGGGAATTTTAATTCTATTTACGCTGTTGAGAATATAGAGTTATATCGTCAAGTTTGTCCTTACCCAAGAGTCAACCAATCAAAATTAAGACTCTAACCTAAATCGTTCTCATAATTATTTGACCAGTACAGATTGTAATGACTTCAAAAGAGACTAACCTACAAGTTCATTTCGATGTTTGTTACTGAGGAAACACCGACCACAACCAGTTTTAAGATTTGAAAACCATTACGTGTAAAAGTATGTTAAAAACCAATTTCTCTCCTAACGCTTTAGGATAGGAGGATTCTCCCTTCCGGAAGGGAGAATCAGACTTCTACTGACTAAAATCCCACCCTTTTCCTGCACTGCCCTTAAGTTCCGGGGCTGTGGTATAGAACATTCCCGCAACCGGAGATGTTACTCCTCCATACTTACTTGATAAATAACTAAACATACATACAACATTTTATTTCATAATTAACCAACTTTTTGTGAAACTGAGTGTGAAAAGAGATTGATTTAAAAATATCAGGCAGAACAGTTTATTTTCATCAACAAAAGAGGATCGCTCTTCAAAAAAAAAAAAACCAACTTTTAAATTTAGCGTGCAGTGTTCAAACACATTTTGAAAATGATTCAGAAACCGAAACTGAACAGTCAAAATCTTAAAATTCGAAATCAAAATTAAAATCTAATCTTACTCGCAATATCATGTAGGCACACACATTAATTTTGATATGATAAATAAATTTATTTGATTTTTCTTAATACGTCGTCTGCAACGATGCGTAGTGAAGTGAAATAGTTACATTTGAATCACGATCACCTGACAAAATTGCTGCATTTGAGGCCGCGGTATATCGCGAATTTATTTTCTCCTGCTGTGTCAAATCCATCTAAAGGTTGTCTGTAAAAGATCGCTTTTAGCGATAAGACTGCCCATTGTAACACCCTTTGTAGTTTTTAAGTCCTTATTTAATTCTGTTATGGTGTACAATAAAGAGTATATCTATCTATCTATCTATTCCCGCAACCCCGTAGTGCAATGGCCCTATCAGACCCTGTCAATGCTGCTGACTGTTCTTTGAGGAGCGCGTGGAACCCGACGTGCCTTCAACCCTGGCCTGGTCCTTACCGGACGGTGAGTTTTTGAGTGGAGCGTACAGCAAACCGGTTCATTATTTCGATAATACGATTCATTATTATGAAGCACTTATTATTGTATTGTTGACAAAGTATGATGTATTAAATGTACAGATAAAGAGCTCTTACAATAGTGGTATATTTAGTCAAATAAAGTATATACAGGCAAAAATAAAAAGAAATATTAGGGCATCGAAACATTTAGCCAACATCGCTATCAATGGGAAAAGTGCCCAGAACACTGGCCGCATTGCCACTTTGAATGGCAATGCTGATTCTCTGTCCGGAGAAAAGGCCAGCCCTCTGGTCACCTGTGGAGTTGGCTAATCGTTTGCCGATATCACGAAAGAGTCGATGCGCACTCGGAGCCCATGGTCCTAACGTTTCAACCCCAAACAGCTCAAACATATAGCACCCAATTAGGTTTTTGTATTTGCGCCTTTAGATTTTCTGGACCTGCAACTGCCGGCCCAGTACAGCCCGCCGTACTGAGAAGATGGGATGGCGCAAGGGCATCAACACAAGTAGCATCCCACACCAAAGGCCTACCCAACTTCCAAGGCATTATAGTCATCCCATCATTGTGGACTATACAAAAATAAGTTTAATACTTCAATAGGGTATTTGCCTATTTTTCAAAAATAGTTTACATTTAATTATTGATCAATTTTAAGCTACAAAAAAATGTTTTTCGTAAAAAATAACTGGTGAAACTTTAAAATAAAATTCAAATTAAATATTTCCCACCCAAAAACCCATCGCCGTAACGAAGTCGCATGACGTCATATTTCTCAAACAACAATGTGCTTTTGAGGTTATGAATTCTGTCGTCTTAAATGAATATCTCATTATTTGACAAGTCGACACGTTTCACAGCTTTGAGAAAAATGACGTCATACTTCGTGATTGGCGTTTGCGGTCACGTGGCACACAGATTAAAAATTATAATTTTTATTTTATGAAAATATAAAAAATGTGGAATTATTTTTTGAAATAAAAATGTTGTTTCAATTTCCTGGAATCTAAACTAACTATATGCAAAACATCGTTTTTTTTACTACTACAGGCAAATACCCTATTAACCATAATAGCTAAGGCCACAGGCTTTTTAGGTCAAATTTGCAGTCGCTTCATGTAAAACACTAATACTAAGCTAGACTGGAAGCCGACCCCAAAAGGTTAAGCCGGTTTTTTTTTTTAGTATTTATTTGTTCACATTTCATCTTAACACTTAATCTTAACATAACATCTGCCAAACTGCTAAGCAGTTTGTCGGCAGTACTTTCTCGTGAATTCGCATGCATTATACATTACCTATATCCACTGCTTTAGGTTAAAAAATAAAAATAATTAAAATAAAACTTATATAATTATTATTGCTGTCTAATACTCAGCATACGTTTAGACTTGAAGCCCGACCCCAACAAGGAAAAAGGCTTAGCAAATAATGAGTAAAAATAATCGACACAAACACACACATCACATGTTAGCCACCCCTAGCACTAGAGAATAGTTGGCGGGTCACCCCCAGGTAGTCAGGGGGTGAGGGGGAGCCGTTTTTCATGTTTAATTTTAACTTTGCAAAGCCGGCGTTTTAATAAGCGCCAGTCGTCTTTCGCGTTCAGAATTTTATGCTCTGCCAGCAGCCTTTCGTTTCGAATGCGAATTTCGTTTTAATGCTACACAAGAGACACGAAGTTTTATTGTGTTCAAATTAGTTTTTCGTTACCGTCCTCTAAAAATTTAAATATGGTTCGGTTTTTGTTTTGGGTATGCGTTTTCGTTTCGGTTTTGTGTTGTTTGGCATTTTTATTATTTGTGGAGTTGTTTTTTTATAAGTTTTTCATTTAACATGATCACTGACAGTATCATTAGAACTTAAAATGGGATTATAATGAGAAAGAGTTAGACCGATTCGTCTGCTCATAAACGTCCACTCGTAATTACTTGAGTTCGTCCGTGATCATGGCGCTTGCAACAGTGCCGAAATATCGGAAACTCGAAGCAAAAGATACACATGGTAAATATCCCGTTTGAAGTTCTAATGATAGTTGTTTTTTTTTTGTTTTCAATTGGAATTATTTTACTATTACTTAAAATTTACAAAATTTCTGATTTATGCATTTTAGTTTCTTACTGTTGTACTTATTTAGGTCTAAAGTACCGACTATAACATATAGGTATATAACGCCAAATATATTAACGAATTTCGTTATCAATATAAAAAAGAAGACAGAGAGAAATAAAAACCTACCCAGTACTATAATCTACAGAAAAACCTATCTATCTCGTTAACTATCATTCTTAAAAACCAAAAAAATATTGTATATGGTAAACAAAAATCTCTTTTAATACAATCCTCAATAAACCGAACCTTTCAGTAACCATCTTCGCGATATCAAAACCTTACCGAGATTACAATTAAAATAACTAAATACATTAATACCGTACGGCCTAAGCAGCTAAGCTGAGCAGTAAAACAAGGAACGGAATATTAAAACCGGAGGCACCAACGAAAGCCATTAAAATGCGTAATTGCTGGATTAAAGCGCCCAAGATTCCTCTATTTGGCTCACAATTCCTGTACAAACTACCATACCTTCCGAACACACAGCCTAAAAATGATCCCTATAAATTTTCAGTAGACTGGAATTTTCACTAAACTGCTATAGGATTTGGTTACTCTGTACCATGTCCAAGATGGCGCGCGTTCCTAATTTGAACTTCGATTCGACGCGACGTGCCGTACATACGTCATGAGCGCGGTCTCAAGATTAGGCGATTTACATCGGCTTTTTCGTATTTCGAACGCACGGTAGTGGCTGAATCGTTTCATGCCTTTGCCCTGAATATAAATGTAATGCTGTTCGTAATTTAAATGTGGAACGTGGCGATTTCTTTTTAATTAAAGGCTGGCAATGGAATTAGTTGAGGTTTTTAGGGGTAAATCTAAGGTGTGTGTAATTGGGTATTATGCGTACATGTTCTAAATACAAATATTTCAATTTTTTTTTAAACAATAGGATCTGAACGCTGTGAATGATCATTATTGGGTAAAACTACTCTGAGTTTGTCCAATAAAGTTTCCATAGCTATCCAATATGTTAAGCATTTCTCCTTTGTGAGCAATCAATAGACAACAGGATTTTTTAAATGTATAATAATTATTAATAATTAAATTTAATACATGCTCATTTTTATTAAAACAACACCAAACCTAATATAAATAAAGTGACTCATTTATAAAACACTAAAAAACTACATCATATTATGTTGAACAGCCATCAACTTTTTATACAAAAAATAAACTACAAACTCTTTTACTGTTCTAACACGATAACATTTTCATACATTATAAAGCAAAAAAACAAAACAAACTACAAAAAAACATTGTAGAAAAACCTATAAAGGCAGGCTGTAAAAACTTTGCACCCCACTGGGCGGGGAAACTCCCCCTGAACACATCTATAAATCTATATGACGTCATTAAGAAAACGGAGCGCGATCGTCTTGCGTATACCCGTCTCGCTCACACCCAGACAAAAACGAAGGCGCGACAGAGATAGACAATGTCTTAGTAAAGAACACTAGCATCTCCCTCTCTCTCACTCAGTGCCTTACAATGGTGAAAAGACGGCGAAAATTAAATAATACTTTGTCGTTTAAATTGAAAAGGGGGTGAAAGGGGTGTAGTTTGGAAAATTTTCGGGGGTTAGAGGTAAAAAGATATTGATTTTAGGAGATTAGTCGCGTCTATTGTTGGTCTTTATATTTGTGGTTTTACTCTGTCGTTTAAATGTTAGAAGATTACGAGTTAACAGTTATGGGGTTCTAAGATTTCAATGCGGTTACTAAGACGTTTTTTACTTTTAAAATGTTTTGTGTTTAATAGGATTATTGAGAAAGCTGAGATGTTAGAAACTAAATATACCTAAATATTATTTTGTATTCGTTTTACTACGTCCGAAAGGACGAGTAAAAATAATGTCGAAACTCCCACCTTTTTTTTGACATTTATTAGCGAGACACCCCCTTTTTCCATGAGAAAATCATTATTGTGTAAAAATAAAATGATTAAAAATTTTGAAATAATCATAAATACACACATCAAAAGTGTCTAGGGATCAAGCATTTTTATGCGGATTTCATGAATTTATGATTTTATAAATTTATATGGATCCTTTTTGGTGCATTTCATAATTTGAAACAGGAACTGTTAATCAAATTCGAGTAAAAGATGAAAATCAGCTGTCAATATTTTCCCTATAAAAACATACAACGCATTGAAGACATTATTAGTGCTACTGTTTCCCTACTACTGATTAAAACCAACGTTATTATGGAGCGGCGACGTCATTTAAGCAGGGAAGAAATGCTCAGAGCCGTGGGAATGATAGAAGCTGGTTCCCAGCAACGTACTGTGGCTTTAGCTCTGAATACAAGTCAGAGTGTTATCAGTCGACTTTGGACACGTTACCGAAGCACTGGTACCGTGGCTGGGCGCCATGGAGGACGGTATCGCTGCACCACACGGAGACAAGACCGATACATTCAAATCTTAACTCGAAGAGCTCCAACAATAACCGCCATGATGTTAGCCGTGAGGCTTCATCACTCTTCAGGGAACTTAATTAGCGACCAAACAGTCAGAAACCGCTTGCATGAAGTGAACCTTCATTCCCGAAGACCGCTACGGGTACCACCTATAGCAATGCACAATCGTAGGATTCGATATCAATGGGCTCTTGAACACAGAAATTGGGCAGAAGAACAATGGCGTTTCGTGTGCTTTTCTGATGAGTCTCGTTTTGGTATGAGACCGGATACAAGACGTATACGACACTGGAGAACCCCTGGACGCCAACAGCGATTAAAATCCTGCCAGGAAGTCCATCCTTATAGTGGTGGAACCATCATGGTATGGGCGGGTATTTGGATCGGCGGAAGAACTGAGTTGATTTGGATCAGAGGCAACCTCAACGCTCAAATTTATGCTGAGACGATTGTATCTGACGTCATCGTTCCTCTACAAGTGCAAATCGGTCCCTTATTTCAGTTAATGCATGATAATGCACGACCGCACACCGCAAGAGTTGTAAGACAGACTCTCGCCGCAGCTAACATCAATGTCCTGCTCTGGCCTGCTCAGTCGCCAGACTTGAACCCGATTGAGCATGCATGGGATATGCTACAGAGAAGAGCTCTGCCGAATATGGAGGGTATCCAGTCGCAAGAAGACCTTTTTTTGTTGTTGCAACGAACATGGGCGGCCATTCCACAGCGTGATTTGGATGAACTCATTTTGAGTATGCCAAACCGATGTTCTTGTGTTGTTAGTGTTCGCGGTAGAAACATGGATTATTAATTGTTTAAGTTACCCAATAAAATTTTAAAGAAAACTGTTATTTCAGTCTTTTTTTCGAACTTTAATGTTAGTGGTTCAAATGTCAAAAATCCCTTTATTAGGAAAATAGCAAATTTCTTTATTAATGCAAAGGTGACTTGGTTTATCGTTACTGTGACAAACGAAAACACTTTATTTGATGAATCCTTAAAGAAAATTTTAATTAATATCAATCAGGAGAAAAGTTATTGCAAAAATATATGTTGATCCCTAGACACTTTTGTTGTGTGTACTTCTTACACACTTTTTCTTTTCACAATTTTAATCGGAATATACTTCAAAGAGTCTCAGTATTGAATTGACTTGTACGGTCGGCCAAGAAAGTGGTGTACCAGTTTTGATTTAGTTTCCCGGTCATCGAAAATTACAACAAGGTTCGTTATAAAAAGATATTACTGAAAGAGACAACATTATCATGACGTAAACCTATGTATTTAGTATTCATACGTCATATGTCACATATAAGTACATGACATTTTAACCTTTAGTATAAATGAAAAGGACATTAGTTTCTACAAAGCAATTGAAATGTTTCCAAACAAAAGTAATAAAAACTATTTAGACAACCGAATTCCATTTGAAAAAGAAAACTGACAATTGACATTTTGTCAAATATATGCAAAAAATCGATATATTTTCCGTGTTATTTTTCAATCAACTGCATATAAAATCATCTCAATGCCTGCCAACTTGACCATTGCCGAAAGAGCACAAATAATTGCCCAATTTAATGAGGGAAGCAGTATCAGTGCGATATCCCGGAATTTGAATATATCGAGGCGTTCTGTCCGCTTTTGGATTCGTCGTGAAGGAGAGGAGGGAAGTTTGTTGGATCACAGAAGAAGTGGTCGCCGGCCTGCACTCTCCAATAACGATAGAGAATTCATGAGACGGGAATATGAAATCAATGGTTTTAAGCCCACAAAACATTTTGCGGAGATGTTCGATGTGAGTGCCCAAACAATAAGGAATCATCTACATTACATGGGGTTGCACCACAGGCATTACGCCAAGAAAATATATTTGACGGATGCTCACAGACTTGCTCGTCTGAACTTCGCCAGAGAGCACTTAGAGTTTGATTGGTCTAATACAGTGTTTTGTGATGAAAAAACGTTTAAATCCAGTCAGCATGGACGTCTTCACCTTTGGCGATATAATTCAACACGGTATAAAGATGATCATGTAATCCCAAATAGAGAATCAGGTCGAATTTCCGTAAATATTTGGGGCTGGATGAGTACGGATGGTGTAGGAGAATTGTGTTCTCTACCTCCTCGAGCGACGGCTGTAAATTATATCGACGTGCTTCAGAATGCAATGCTACCGACAGTCCGTAATGTTTACCCGGAGAACGAAGTGCCACAATTTGATTTTGTTCAAGATAATTGTTCAATTCATAATGCGAGGATCGTAAGAGCCTGGTTTCGTTCACACACTGACGTAAGAGTAATTCAGTGGCCCTCAAGATCTCAACCCGATAGAAAATCTTTGGGGCCTTATGGTCCAACGATGGTCGCATCAAAATGAAAGAACCAAACAAGCTCTTATTAGTCACTGTAATTATATCTGGGAGGAAATGCGGGGAACCGATATTTGCTCACGGCTTGTTGGTTCAATGAGGTCTCGTCTTTTAGAGGTTGTAGAGGCCAACGGCGGTTACACCCATTTCTAATTTTTAAAAATTTTCAATATCTTCTAAATATTACTATATATGCTATGTTTTTGTTTGTTATAAGTATTTTAAAATTGATTGTAGAAATTTAATAAAAGGATAAATCTATTTTTAGCTTGTTTTTTATTGATATTGTAATTACAAGTTTACAGAAATTGTAGGTTTGTGGACTCGCCTTGTGCCTTTACAATTTTATGTAACTTGTTGATTACAATTCTGAATTTGTAGATACAATTTTGTCATCAAAATCTACAGCCCCCCGCCGTTGATTTTACGACGTCATTGGTTCCATCAAGTTCAAACTAAGAACAGCTGTCACGTTACAAACAGTAATAGTCGTTATCAATAATCAGATAAAGACAGCAATAGAAGTTGTCAGATCGATCTGCAAGCGAAACTAATCTTTATCACCTATGAATCTGCAAGCGATATTCAACCTTAGGGTGGTACACCACTTTCTTGGCCGACTGTACTTATACGTAATCAGGTACGCAAAATTTTATCTATAAAGATTATTATTAATTTTCCTATCCTTATTTTGGATTGACTGCGTATCTGACCTTCATAGCTCAGTAACTGGATAATAGACCTTGGTAAGACTGGCGTCAGATTGTCTGCTTTCTGACTACCTGTAAGTTTATCAAGGGTCAACAAATGATATCTATGAAAAACGGATTCGGGGGCTTTCTGATTGTAGGAGGTTTGGTATATTAAAATGTTCATTCATTCATGAAACAACCTGGGCACGCGTTGCTTAACTTTGGTTTCTTAACCTGGGCAGTTGTTATTTGGTCAAAAGCTCCCTACTAAACGTGCAAAATGTTAATATTTTTGTATTACTTAAATAATATTTTTTAAATAACGTTCTACGTCACTCTTGGAGGGGTTTAGGCAGCGGTGTACCTACATAACACTGTTATTTCTCCAATTATGATTGAAGTCTTAAGTAATTGTAATAGAGGTGAGTTTTCGACTTACTGCTGAATGGTAGAGCACTCTCCGGGTTTCGAAAGAATGATAATTTTGTGATCTATTACTTTTGTTTTCCTGTAAAGAGAAAATAGTCAAATAGTGTTGGAGGTAAACTGGAATCTTAAATACATAAAAAAACATTTGTTTAAAAATGATTACAATAAAATTAAAACCTGTCATTGGTTTGCCTGCCCTTGATTTTAAAGTTTGATTTTTATGGTCTTTTTTGGCGTCCAAAAATTTTATGGCCTTAGTCAATATTTATGCATGCACGCCCCGCATCCAAGATAAGATCATATTTATGTGTGTAAAATATCAACTGAGTGGGTCAAGGATTTTCGGAGAAAAAGGATATAACCATGTGTCAGGCGGACATATTAACTGCATCCCATTCCCCTCTCGAGAAGAATGTATCTGTATTGGCAACTTATACAAAGATAATAGAGGTTCAGTTCGAGTCTATCAATAATAACAATAAATTCATTAAACGTAAATAGGTTACTTCTAGGTAAGCATGCTTCATCTTCGACCACATCACCGCTTACCGTCAGACACAAAATTAAAAGCAATAAAATTTACAAATTTTTTAACAGTAATAGGAGAAAATAAATATTTCCTCACTAGTTTCATAATCCTTAATATTATTTAGTGTCAATAACCTGCTGTCAATTATACAAATATACAGTAAATTAGTTTAGACATAACCAGTTCTGCAAATTAATTTAAACAATTCTATTACAGATGGTGATGAAGTTCTCAAGATGGCGAAAGATCCAGACAAAATAGCAGAAGAATTGAATCCTAGGAAAATTCAAGCTTATTGAAGGGGCCCGACAGGGTCATTGCCTGAAGGGTTTGCGCGAATATTGTAACGAGATACTGCAGCCCCGGCATGAAGAAACAGAATGCATTTATAATTAGAAAAAAAGAGAAACCAAGCTTATATTATTATGAGAAGGCAGCAAAGGTACAATTTAAATGAAACTATACAACGTGTAATTTAAAGGGTATATACATACCAAGTGCACGGCTTCTTTGGATGATAACAAACGATATGGCAAGGGTTTTGTTTTCCTATGTCTACATGTGTGGAACTTATTAGACATTTCAATACATTGATACCAGAGACCAAAGTTTTCAAATTAAGCAAAACACAGAGAATTATCGTGTTATTGTTAAGTGACGTGGAAAGTTATTGACCCTCGTAGTGCTGTGATACGTTTGTTATGATTGGTATTCAAGAAACATATGAAACCGATAATTTGGTATCAATTCTTTGAATCACTTATTTTAAGCTAAAACTATGCATAGAGACTCCATACCAGATGTTGTCTTCAGCCCTTTTGGATGGATATGGGGTTTCCGTTACACGTTGTATTTACATACATATAACCGGAAGTTGCATGGGACTTCGCTCCCTTGGACTTTAACAAGATGAAAGCATAGCCTCCTTATTTTGTAACCAAACAATAACCTTCTTCACGCTTCAAGCTACTCCCATACCAAATTTCATCCAAATCTTTCCAGTACTTTCGAAGATTAGCGCATCCAAACAAACAAACTTTTCCGCTTTATGATATTAGTATAGATTTCATCAATGTTTTTTATTTTTCACTTAAGGCTCGAGCAGACCGAATGCGTATGCGTACTGAGTTGTAATGTATGGAACTGTATGAGACAGGACACACCGCTTGCGTGACGACCTAGACGTGCGCGTCGACTTACAGTTCCATACATTTAACGCGCGTCTACGCTTACGTCTACGCATACGCATCCGGTCTGCTCGAGCCTTAAATCTGTATTCAAATGCCAGGCTGAAGATCATTAAATCATCAGACGTTAATTCTTATTTTTTAAAATAATATGTTGAGTAACAAGTATTTACTTACCGTAAAATCTTACTAAGTTTGAATGATTGCACCCTTATTTGTGTTTCAATTACACAAAAATGGCTTAACGGGTCTGAATGAAATTAAGCACAGAGATAGAACGAAGTCTGGAATAACACAAAGGCTATGTTACTTTTTATTCCCTGAAAATGTGCACGAAGTCACAGGCAACATTAGTCTTATATACATAATTTCAAACCAGAGTCTAGTTGAAAATTTATATGTTTCGCATTTAAACTAAAAAATAGAATAAAATTTCAAAAGCATAATTTTATATTCGACTACGTAAAAACTACGAGAGCGCTACGTAAATACTACGAAGCGAAGTTACGGCGTAGCAAGGGATTTTGTAACAAAACTAGTTTCAACGTAGGGAACTTTTTGTATTTTTTTAATACGCTCGCTATTGCAATGAAATTGAGATATAATTTTTACGCACTTTATTGAATGTTATTCTTATTTTTTTAAATTTTAGGTAATAGTAATAACATTCTGAATGTATTACATTATCTATGCCTTTTCCCATACACGTTTGGATCGGTTTCCAGTCTAACAGAGGGCAACTGAGTACTAGTGCTTTACATACAGTGCCTGCGTATCTTACCTCCACAATCCAGTGCAGTCTTGACGAGACTGGTGTCAAATTTTCTGGCATCTGAATTTCCGTAAAAACAGTCAAAGATGTAAAAAAAAAAGCGCCTGGTTCAACGACTAGCCAGATTACCAAGACACGGAGGAGTCGAGAAAGAGAGAGATTTTTTAAGATGAACCTTCTTCGGCAATTGTTGCTAAACTGGTAAGATCAACCCATGCGACTGTCAACAACCATGAGCGTCTCATCAGCTTTCAATAATATGTAATTATGTTATAAGGTAATAGGAGAGTAGAAAAAAAATGTCATTTATTAGCAAAATACGTTTGCTCTCTCTTTATGCCAACACTTTATTGTAACATGTTTTGCGAATTTAATTTATTATCATATGAAACAAAGCAAAAAAATTATGTCGTGTGCTTATCTCGCTGTTGAACTACCAACATTCCTTCTACCAGATCTTAGATACCACTCAGTCGCAGCTTCACTCCACCTATCACCACCTCATCTACGAGTACCACATGTCTTGTCATTCTCCATTTCAGTTCCATAACCCGTTTTTCAAAATATACGCAATGCCAAAGTTCCTTAAAAACAATTTTAAAAAACATCATGGACTCCCCGTCTTTACTGAGCTTCAGGTTATGGCTGGATAGCCGATGACAGATATGAAATGTGGAAAAAAATACATTTCATATACTATACAACGTGTAACGGAAACCCCATATCTATCCAAAAGGGCTGAAGACAACATCTGGTATGGAGTCTCTATGGCACAAAATAACTGACTCAAAGAATTGATACCAAATTATTGGTTTTATATATTTCTTGAATACCAATCATAAAAAACGTGTCACAGCACTAAGAGGGTCAATAACTTTCCACGTCACTTACCAATAACACGATAATTCTCTTCGTTCTTCTTAATTTGAAAAATTCGGTCTCCGGTATCAGTGTATTGGAATTTGTAATAAGTTCTACACACGTAGACTTAGGATTACAAAACCCTTGCCATATCGTTTGTTATCATCCAAAGAAGCCATGCACTTGGTATGTATACACCCTTTAAATTACACGTTGTATAAGGCAAATATACTATACTAATATTATAAAGCGAAAAAGTTTCTGTACTGGGAATGTTTTGATGAAATTTGGAATGAAAGTAGCTTGAACCTTGAGGAAGATTATAGGATACTTTTTACTCAACTGCAAGAGAAGGCTGACCAAGTCCACGGGAGTGAAATTCCACGCGAGTGCTAGTACTCCAACGTTACTAAGCAATAATATTCATCAATCTTAATAAGATCTCTGCTTACTCAATCAACACATTGTAAGTTTGAAAATACTCGTTACATACTATAATTATAATTTCCTCACAAACAAAATAACAAACAGCGCTGAACCAACCCTATCACTATGTCTTAGATATTTTATCTAACTCCAGAAAATGTCATACCATTTTAATTATACTACGGAACGGCATAAAAGCAGTTTATCGCGAAAGGGGTGGGGGTACTGCCCCACCCCAAGGGTGCGGCAGGGGGCAAGAAGCAGAGATTTTATAGCCCAGTACCGTCGCAACGCTTTTAATGGCTTATTTGCCAGCCTTTGTGGGGTAACTTACCACCCCGGGCTTTGTATTGCTGATTTTGTTCGAGATGATAGCGGTTCGATAGTGTGTGTCAGATAGTTTTTTAGGGTTGAATTGATAGGCTTTTGTTTCTTAGTTGTTTTGTATCACGTTTAGTCTCAATTCTGCTCATAAATCAAGAGTGAATAGGTTTCTTCCAGGGAAGCGTGCTCCATTTTCGACCACATTATCACTTACCATCAGATAAGGCGGTGGTCAATCGCATCAATAAAAAAATTAAAATAAAATATTTATAAGTTATAATTTTATTATCATTGCCTCTTCAAGGCATTACGAAAATGAACCGATATTATTTCTTTACGTATTAAATGCCTTAAATGCGTATGAAATTTTAACATAAACATATAACATTATAAAAAAGACATCTGTCATGTATTTACTTCCTTCGTATATAATTACAGGCCCGTTGGTATAGTGGTCAGTGGCCCTGACTGCTATGCGCAAGGTCGTGGGTTCGATTACCCACCTAGGACAAATGTTTGTGTGATGAGCACGGTCATTTGTTCTTTGTCTTGGTGTAATTTATCTATAATATGTATGTATTTAGAAATATATATGTATGTTTATCAGTTGTCTAGTACCCATACCACAAGCTCTGCTTAGTTTGGGACTAGATGGCGTTGTGTGAAAAAAATAATAATAATAATTAGATGCAAAAAAAAATATAGAAAAAAGAAAATGACCTCTATTTAATTAATGAATGGCCTCGTTGGTTTAGAGGTCGCAAAGTATCATGTATGAAGTCTTGGATTCAATTCTCAGAACGAATAATCATAGATTCTATCGGGCTATGAGAGTACAGGAACTGAAAGTGTACACTGCAAAATCTCACACATACTTTTTTTTCAGGGGGAAAATCGTCTAATGACTGGGAGAGTTCAGGGTTGAGTGGAAAGGAGTGTGAACTGGCATTCCGCGGTTGCGATATCTCGTTATATTCCCGCAATCCCATCGGCAATGGCCCCACCGGGCCCCGTTATTGGAGCTGAATACTCTTTGAGGCGGACGTGGAAAATGATGCGCCGTCGACTCGAGATCTCTCACATACTTGGTTCATTCTCCTTTGAGAGAAAGTATCATAATCGAATATCATTCAAGAGGACACATAACAACATAGATAAAATATTTTTTTTAAATATTATACCATTTATATACATGACAACACGATTAAAACAGTACCCCTCTTTCTTTTGTAGTAGCCTATAACCTTCCTCAAGCTTCCAACTATTTCAATACCAAATTTCATCCAAATCCACCCAGTACTTTTAAAGGCTAGCGCGTTTAAACAAGCAAAAAAATAAAATTTTTCGCTTTATTTTAGGCTCACCTTTAGGACATCTGGCACAAACATAAACTTAAAGCCAATAATACCAATACCAGTTCTTTTGAAAGCACTTAAAACTAGTTGTGTAACGGGTCTAGTTGACCAAATGGCAGAGTTACGAGTTTCAACTCTTTGTCATCGAAATGAAGGGTTGACTGGTTCGGGCCGATAAATTGATGTAATTTTGAAAAGAAAACCGGTTTTTTGAAATAAATCGAATTGGATTAAATTTTTAAAATACATAGGTAACTTGATTTTCTTGTTATTTCTGGACACGTGTTCTAATAGTCCTCTTTTTGGTATTAAATATCCTGTTTCATATGAAAAGGTGTCTTTAAATACAATAACGACAACAAACCTTTAAACATTATTCAGTACTTGTAATTCAAGTTTCTACAAACCTCACAGCGAGTTACAAATTAAACGCAAGTCAAGTATGGTAATTAGCTGCTGGAAATTCATTGAACCAATAATAAAAGTTACCGTTTATTCGACAGTTTTTTCACATCAATGTGTGTGACCTGAGAAATGGTTATATATTCTGTGGAAAACACGTTAGTCCTGCCAAGAGGTGCCATGTTACCCTGTAACTAGGTTATGGAGATTTCCAGCTCCACCCTGTGAGACAGGAAGCCACCTTGAACTTAATAAGGAATACCACCAACATCAGGTGAGATGGTGTTTATACACGAGCCTATCAACGATTAAAAAAAACTGGTAGAGACACTCGCCTTGAAGCTTGAAGGGTTGATAATTATAGTTGATTTTCAAATAAATTCCATTCTTCAATATTGACCGGCTAACATTATCTGCGTAGAATAGGGACAATATCCGAAGGGAACATTAAAGAAGTGTATTTTATTACATACTAGCGACCCGCCCCGGCTTCGCACGGGTGCAATGTTTATATTAAATATAGGCAGCGTTCGCGAGAATCGTTAACGTAGGGCAGTTATTTCGACCCCAAATTTCACTACCACGAAAAATCCTATCTATTTTCCGGGATAAAATATAGCCTATACGGATTCGGAAGAATCCCTGTAAGTAATGGTAAAAGAAATTTTGAAATCGGTCCAGTAGTTTTTGAGCCTATTCAATACAAACATACAAAAATACAAAGGTTTCCTCTTTATAATATTAGTATAGATCTACTGGTTTTTAAGAAATTGCCCTGTAAGATAAGACCGTCCATTGTGCCTATTCTTTTTTCGAATGACTCCGCTCTCGACCACGATTACGCCTTATGGAAAGCGATAGACAAGGTCTACGATGAAGCAAGTGAGCCCAAAAGATGCCCGTTCACACTTACATTATTTTATTCATGACTAGTACTCACGCGGGGCTTCGCTCCCGTGGATTCTATCAAGGTAAAAACATAACTCTCCTTTTTTGCAGTCGCGTAAAAATTAGCCTATAACCTTCCTCAAGGTTCAAGCTACTTCCATACCAAATCCAAATCTACCCTGTACTTTCGAAGATTAGCGCGTTCAAGCAAACAAACAAACAAACAAACTTTTCCGCTTTATAATATTAGTATAGATAGGATCGCGTTTAACCACTATCTCACCTGATGGTAAGCGAAGATGTGATCGAAGATGAAGCACGCTTGCCTTTCTAGGCCTATTCACTCTTGATTTAAGGTTATAGCTATCAGGAAATACAAACTCTGGCTGATAAGTTCTGCTGTAAAGGCTGACGGGTAATATGTGGTAGGTAACACAGAAGTCGGCAGAGAGTTCCACGCAATGGCTGTGCCCACAATACATAAAGTTCGTAGATATAACAAGAAGAAAAGCCCACAATAATGATAAAACAATGAGTCTCAAGTAGATGTGCCTATGAGTACATAGCATAATACACAAGAAACATTAATTAACGCGATGATCAAAGAAGCTGAGACCTCCATTGTGCCGACTTCCTGCTGCGAGCGTCGGGCATAGTGGCGTAAACGAGTTTTGTAGACTTTCATTTTAATTGGGAACAAAGGACTTACACATAACTTGATTACTTTGTTAGTAATTTTTACCAGCCATATTTACTTCTTTCTATTTATTGTAACAGAATGTATTTTATTTGTATCGGCCAAGTTGCCTGAAGTATATAAAAGGATTGATTGATAATACTTATTATAAATTCAAAATAACGTTTTTTTGGTTGTCTTTCTAACACGTCAAAAGGGAGCAATAAATACTTAGTTATGATTTTTAGTGAAGAGTCTTGTAACTTAAATAATAAATGAATTAAATTGTACTGATAAAATAGAGGGGATTTTTTTTTAATTCTGTTTTTTTTTATTTACATTCTAAAACTAAAACTGTTACAAAATTGTATATCGTATATCATTTGATTGAAATAATGCAATTAAATGTTTTGAAATTGGAATTTAAAACGATTAATATGTGTATATTTTTACAGACACCAGAATGGACACAGAGTTAGATGTAATACAAAGCAGTGTCACTTAACGTTCATCAACAAAAAAATAACAGAAAAACAAATCCTTTGCTACTCAAAGTCTTAAACAACGGAAGCCCGACTTCCATCAAAACCTTTAATGACCATAACCAATACCTCCGCAAACACATTTGCACCTCTCTGCTCCATCAACCAACCCGCACTGTTCGCCATCTTGAAGGAAAACACAAAGATGCTGAATGGTGAAATTTTCTTGTGTAATTTTCACGCTTTTCCACCCTTACACCCCCTGCCCACCCCTAAGGCAATTTACAATACACCCACCACGCTCCAAGCCTTCAGACAAGAACCAAACATAAAAGCATCTATTTTCTACACATTTCATATAGAACGAAGGTTCAAATTGTATTGGTCTATCTATGTTAGCGGCCTTAAATTCGTATTCACACAAGTGTAAGTTTTTAATTGATTTATAATTAATTATAGTTGATTATTTCGCTTCCTTGTGTTTCTGTTATTAATGGAGAACTAAAATGTTAATTGCTTAGAGTTTTATGTTTAAACTTAAGAGGAGTCCTAAACGAAGACTTATCTTGAATAATGAAAGAAAATTCATTGTGCGTACGGCTAAGAAGTGGAATTCCCTGCCGGAGTCTGTGTTTCCTGATAGCTATAACCTGAGGGTATTTAAGTCAAGAGTGAATAGATAACTTCTAGGTAAAATAAAAAAATAATCTTTTCGGTTCCAACTGACATACTTACTTTATACATGAAAAAGAAAACAAAATAAAGTTAATTGATGCAGAAGAGTCTCTTTTAATTTTTGTTAGGAATATTGAATGAAGCCGCTAAACAGGCCTAAAGCAGCTAATTTCATGATGCAATCATAGAAAACATATTATAATCGGAAGTTTTAATTGAGAAATCTGTCTATCATCAATGTATAGAATTTATTGAGGAAATATTTTATTTCACATAGACCTACATCATCACTTATGAAACTTCAAAAACGTCGGGAGCTGTTGCGCAGTTTGAATTGGTTCCTATGGAGAAGAACAAGAAGTAAGAAACTCCATAGTTACTCTTTTTCTTTTAATGCATTATCAATGTGTCAATCATTTCGCTATTGTCGACAGCGTGCTTTTGTGTCAAAAGATCTTGTTACTTAGCCACGTATGCACGTCACTTGAAATCATACTCGAAGCATTTATTTCAAACTATCTTTTGCCAACGGCTTTCCCCGGAAAATGTGCCAATGCTTCGTTGGTACATTTACACTCCAGAGATAAAGAAATATCGTATCCTATTATAAGACATTGTCTTTCAATGTGGCTAGTTTCATTCAAATCCATGCAGTCGTGAAGACGTAATCACCATTTTATATAGAAAGAACGTTTAAAAAAAGCAAAACCAGTATAATTACCGATCTACGAACTCATTAAACAAACAATCGTATTTTCCACCGCAATTTGCGTCTTCACCACATCAAAATAATGTTAAAATTCATTTAAATTACCATGCCTATACAATACGTACTCTTATGTTCTTCTACGTATATTTTCAGTTGCAAGCGAGATCGGGTTCGCGAGCAAGTCCTACAAGAAAATTAGTTATTAAAATTTCACTGACGCTCCAAAATTTATCTCAGGCGCGTTGTAGGTGGATTGAGAAGTTTTGATACTTGCTGTTACGTAATAGATGGTTTTAATTTGCACTATTCTACAACATTTGAGATAGCAAAAAGTGAAAGATGGTACATGCAATCCTAAACATGGTACTCCATGCGTAATCTAATTCGATGATGACGGTAAATGTAAATAAAGTTTCGTTGATATCTTATTTTGAAATAGTCAGTATATTTTATTAAAAAGTTGGTGGATACAATAACAACCGCATGAGTTGACCTCAATTTTACGAAACTCTTGTCGCGTTCGGTCCTTCAATGAGTGACCATCTGAACATATCAAAATTCAGCAAACTGTACCAATTATATGACACCAGTTTTGCCAAGGGCTATCGTGTTGCCCAGTTACTGGAATATAGAGGTCAGATGCTCCACGTTAAATAACGATACTCAGACGCATCCGATTAGGTTAGATGCTGACCCTGACAAAGTTGGCAAAAGGTTGAGTGATAAGTAAATATATTTAACTGAAATATTTTTTGCTCAAACAAAACTTTACTCTTTTGTTTTTATATTCTTAAGTGACTCGCGCTCATTCTACCAACAAAATATACATATATTACACACTCGACGAATACCAAATCGGCCTATAGTCATTTCAAATTCTACCGAAATTTGTCCATTGCCATTAAATGTACACTTCAAAAACAAAAACATACGAATACTCGTAATAAAAATGATGTTTTACAGGCCTGATCACTTCAACCCTTCGCCTTAAAATTACAACAACAACTTGGATCATCATAAAAGACAAATTTAAGTCCACTGTGGGAACAAAAACTAGTTTTTCTAGAAATATCAGTTATTTTCTTGTACCGAACAGGTTTTTATAATAACAATAGAAGGGTCGTTCTGACCCCAAGACGTTACCGGACAGTGGTCAGCGCGTGGGAAAGGGTTAGTCTTAGAGAGTTGGGGTTGCCCAGTGTGCTAATTTTGTAAGATTATTGTGTTAAGGTCAAATCCGGTTTTGGTCATTGCTTATGTTGCAAATTAAAGATGATATAGTGTGGGATATTTATATTGAATAAAAAAATAAAAAAAATGATTTGGTTTTTTCGCAAATAAAAGATTGTGTTCTATTAGAATGCTTTAGAAAAGCATAAAATTAGTACAAAGTATTGTCATAATAACGTCACCAGTATTACAACACGATGATACCTACATGAACGAGAACCGACAACGCCCTCCGCGTTGTCGGTTAGAGCGAATATGCTGGCTCGTAGGTTTGCACGCTACTTACTTCAAGTTAAAATCACACTCTTTAGAGCACAATAAGTACTACCTTTTACACATGCAGCCTATAGGCTATAGATATACGCAAAGATAGTACAACACGCTCCATGTTCAATATAATAATGCATTTAGGGTGCTGGTAGGGCTGCCTCATTTCTGTAGCGCATCTGGAATAATTGCTGATGCCCATGTAGATTGCTTCTACGCAGCTATGAGAAAGAGGTGTGCTTCTCTGATGCGCAGGGTGCGGGATAGCTCTAACAGCATCCTAAACATGATAGCGGGAATACTAAACTGCGCTTATATGGGTCGTGGTAGTGCCATCTCGCATGGGATGAAGCAGTGGTGACTCTTTTATTCTATATTATGTATTACATGTAAGCGAGTGTTACTAACATAGTTTTTTAAGTATGTTCTACTAACCATTCTTGTGAGTCAAAGTTACTTGAATAAATAAATATTCTATTCTATTCTATTAACACTTTAACTGAGCAAATAACATTGAAAGTATGACTATACTTACGTCATAAAAGCATTGGTCTTAAACTTTGTTTACCTTCAAAATTGATCGCATAATTACCTACCATAAATTAATCAGAAATATCAACTCTATTCCAGCGCAGTATATAACGAAGACGCTGTTAAAGTTTTCCGTGCTACTTTCGCGGCTCTGCAGAAAGTTGTGCCAGGGCTCATTACGGCGAACTCTAAGAGGGTTTTACACTTGTACTAGAGACCTTGCGATTTAATTATTGCAATAAGAGTAGCGAGTACAAGCCATCTTTTTGATATTTTTGCGTCCACAGTGAAATTGCGTTCCATTGGTCTATTCTTCCGTCTCAAAATAACAATATTAGTGCTACTTGTTTTTCGCAGTTAATCCTGATTTCGCCCCAGGGATCTCGGTGGTGATTGTCCGTTGAAACCTTTTCAAGAACCAAGAACAGAAAGAAGAATAATTGAGATTATTTTGATTGAAAACTATTCACTCAGGTTTTTTTTGCAACACCAACATAACTTGGCTCGAAGATTGTCCACGGAGAACTACGTTTTTGGAGTGATGGCCGGGATCATTAAGTATGGGCCACACACTTAATGGTTCCGTGCACTGACTAAGTGAGGAAACCAAACCAAAAGAAGAAGAAGACGAATAAATCTTTATAATTTAATTTTAACAATAATTTATATTTAATTTCGTTGATTTAAATTAATTTTGTATTACAATTTCTGTTTTTTAATGTTATTAATTATATTGAATGCTGGTTTTCCTGTAATTGGCGACTGTATAAGACTAAGGCTGTTTGTTACTTATACCCACGAAATGCTATATACAGAAGCTGTTGGATGATCTTTATAATAATAATAAATAATAAAGACGAACTATGTTTTTGAACATGCAACTAGTTTCAAGTTTTGGGTAGACTTACTCAACCTCAACTCAACCTGTAAACGGTTTGATCAGAATATAAGGAAATAGTTTTGACTGCATTTCTTATATCATATTATTGAACTGAAAACTTCTTTAGCGGCGTTGTGTACTTTTTGTAATGGGTAAAAAATGTTAAACTCGCGTCAGGACACGTGACCTGATCGAAAATTCGTAAGACGGACGGAGAGTAGACAGCCGACGCGGCGTAGGAGAGGAAGTATCCCCCTCTCTTTCTACGGCGCGGCGAAAATGCAAGCTTGCGCAAACTTTTTAATGTAATATAAATTGACATATTTGTGTACGATAGCGCAATAAATAAATATTGTATTCTACCACATAAATGATAGTACTTTTATACTGATAACTGCAAAATTATTCCCTAACCATTCTAAAATATCAAAAATGCACAACGTTAATATTCAAGTTTTCACTTCTGCCGGCACTCCCGGAGTGCAACCCGTCGTTTTTTATTATTTTTTAAAGGTTACTAGCAATGTGGGTCGAATTCACATTACTAGCAATCTTGTTAACCCCTCCAACTAAGCTAAATATGCCTGTGTCTGGAGTGGGTTCACGGCAATGGTGTTTATCCCTCAAAACACTTATGCAAAAAGTTGACCACCTCTGTGTGAACTCAATTTAAAGCGTTTTCTTGTTGAATAAAACGCAGCGTCATTTTCAACCTAGTGTACACTCACCACAAAATTCCTCGCTTCGCCACCCTGAGGCGTTTATATAATATCAAGCAGATAAGTTCCCGCTATATACGCGTATTGACAGGGTTAATATTTATGACGCTATTGTTATCAAGAATATAGCATTATAACTTAGATGAACAATGTAATAGCTTCATTAGCAACGTTTTGTTATGTATAAAAAGATTTGGGTTAATTAACTTTGTATTTTTATAAGACAAAGATTTTGAAAATCTTGTTCTGTGGTATATTTTTCTGCAATATATTTATTGTTTCTTATAAAGAAGTTAATGTTAGAAAATGTCTTAAGTATTAAGTACCATATTGTGAGATTTGCATAAAGTTTTAATGAATCATCAATAAATTCTAGTAGGTACTTGTTTTATTATATTGGTAAGAGATCGCACAATGCGATATGATCGCCCATTGTACACTAGTTTTGCTTTTTATATCCATTAAAATATTGTAAGGTTTACAATAAAGTATACAGAGTTGATAAGACCAAGGGGCTTTCCTTTAAACTGCGTATACTAGGTACCATTTTCAAGCTTTGTACCAAAAATCAATTAAATAGGAGAAGTAGTTTAGTCGCAAGTGATTTTGATGAGATGCACCTTAAAGCGATAAATCTGACCAAGACAAGAGATAACACACGCCGCGCTATGTTGCCACTTTGTTACCTAGGTATTTAAGGTCTGTCACATTAATTTACAAAGGGTTGCGTTTTACTCTGATTCGTCAGCTATTTAGTTTGTTTGAAAAAAAAAAAATTTTGGCTCTTTTTATTTTTTAACTGTATCAAATTAACACTAAACACGTATAGTATACGTAGTGTAATTTAATACCGCTCTGTCGTATCAACTCTGTATAAAAATAAATAATTATTACACAAAATCGATTTCCTAAGTTTCATTATAAAAACATTCACATTTACATATAGTATAACTACAAAATAAGCCCCACAACACTTAACTTGGCACCTAAAATATGTCCTACAAAACTAGAATAGGCACCTAACTTATTACTAAATACGGCAAACGTCTCAGTACATAAACTTTTAAGCATGTCATCCAAACATACATACATATATCTTCAATAAGTATTGCCAGGTCATCGCCTTTATGCTCAATTACTCACCCCAATTCCTTAAGTAGAAACTTCTGAAACGGTTGCTATTCATTTCACGAAAATTAAATGTTTTATCTTCCAAGAAAACGGGTTTAAAACCATGTTCATGATTCCATCGTAAACTCACACTTCACACGTTTCACAATGTTTGAAGTTTAAAAACCCTAATAATATTATAATCTTATGACCTAAAAAATAGGTAGAAAAAGGTTCAAATCACTTGTTAACTCGTCCGTATTTTTAGTGTTCATTTTGACAGAACCTGACTTGATAACTGACAAATGCTTGCACTGTCTGGACAGCGGGCCTAGACAAAATCCATTTTCTGTAAGCGTTAACGCCAACAGAAAAATCAAATTGTATGGAGTTGACATTTACTAACACGTGACAATCACGTGACATGTGGTTAGCAAATGTCAACTCCATACAATTTAATTTTTCCGTTGGCGTTAACGCTTACAGAAAATGGATTTTGTCTAGGCCCGCTGGTCCGCTCAAACTTGCGTGGTTATTTCCTCAAAAAAATACCACAGACGAACCTACATGCTTCTCATATACAAATACAAATTGTCTGGACTTTAAAAGAGACTATGACCTCTGAGTTTGTTTCGGTGTTTCTTCTCAGAGTAGTCAGTTAGGAAATACCGGCCTCATCTAGCTAAACTTAACACGCAAAAAAACATGACGTGTAAAAGTGTTATTTATAACCAATTTACAAAATAAATATTTCATTTCATTTCATTTCATAAGAAATAAAATTTGGAAAACAACTCTGAAGTCTGTTACTTTTATTTAATAAACCATTAAGCGTAATATTTTCATTCCATTAGTAATAATAAATTGAAAACGTGAAAGTACTACACACTATACTTGAACGTCTAAATCAACCGATTTTAATGAAATTTTGCACAGATATCCTAGATTAAACCTGGATGAAAGACATAAGCTTTTATGTCCGGGTGGGAAATCATCGAATGACTTCTGCTCTGGGTGGAGTGGAACGGAGTGTCAGACTTCTACTGACTAAAAACCCATCCTGTTCCTTCAGCTGCTCTTTAGGAAAAAAAAAGTACAAAGAATACTATATATACTGATATATATATCTATAATAAACTGAATAAACAAATTTATATATATGAAGAAAAACTATGTGATTGTAAAAAAATTGTTAATAATTGGATAAAAACACTTACCTACGAAAATACGGAGGCATTGCTAGAGTAAAATCACCTTAACACTGCAAATTATACAAAAAACCAAATTTCTCAACACAGTACATTACAGACAAACACACAACACTCACACGCACACACCCTCACACACACACACACAACACACACGCACACGCACTACTTACATTCATTCAAAAAAAAAAAAAAAAAAAAAGTATAAATACATGGCATGGTTCTCATACACTCATACCCCATAGACATACCCAAAAATCCACTCACGCTCACTCAGCGACTAATATGTAGTTATTTTATAGGTATTATTATTCAGATTGTGTCATGTCATTGACAGTTTACGTGATCTTGTTTTAGTATAAGTAAACCAGCTTCTTAATTTTACATTCACATGTACGTAAATAACGATATGGAAGAGCGGAGTCTCCCAATACAGGCTTTATCAGCTTAACGGTAGGCTCCAATCACTACATGATATGTAAACTTTATAAACGAATAAAATATTTTGATTTTGATTTTTGATTTTGAATACTTTTAAATCTTATCACGCGAGGGTAGAAACTAGTTGATAAATAAATGAAATTTAGCTACTATGAAGCTGCTATAATCATATTCGAACGTAAATAGGTCAGGCGTTGGCAATAACGTCCAAGTCACCCCCTTGCATCCCCGAGATGGTTCTGAAAATAGTTCTTCGGTGCAACACACTTCTGAACTTATTTTATTTGGCTTTAGGATGACAGTTTTTTTCTAAATGTATCTTGTCTTAATGCTAGGCGTCGCGTCGACGCAATTATACAACGTGTAACGGAAACCCCATATCTATCCAAAAGGACTGAAGACAACATCTGGTATGGAGTCTTTATGCAAAGTTTCAGCTCAAAATAAGTGACTCACAAAATTGACCCCAAATTATTGGTTTCATTTGTTTCTTGAATACCAGTAATAACCAACGTGTCACAGCACTATGAGAGTCATCACTTTCCACGTCACTTGCCAATAAAATGATAATTCTCTTCGTTCTTCTTAATTTAAAAAATTCGGTCTCTGGTATCAATGTATTGAAATTTCTAATATGTAGACATAGGATTACAAAACCCTTGCCATATCGTTTGTTATCATCAGTGATCGGAGTAGGTAGATTGATTTTTGGTACTTGTATCATAAATGCACACAGAAAGAATAACATGGATAAGCCATTTTCCCGGAAAGTAATTCCGGTATTTCCGGATTCAATTAAACATTGTTAATGTTGGTAGTGATATTATTCCTACTCAATTCAAAATTTAAAGAAAGGTATAAAAACTAAATTAATTAATTATTTATCTGTTGAATAATAAAAACAATCTAGTTCCGATCGAAGCTTTAATTTTTATTTTTTTTTATTTTTAGCCTTTTATGGCTAGAACTTTTATAGATAGACATAAATTGTTGCACTTAAATTTAAATATTTTCATAGTGGTCATGATAATTTGCATTAAAGGTAGAATAAATGACGGGGCCCCATAGAGGGCCAATGCCTGCTGGGGTCGTGAGACTGTTCTAAGGATGCACCACGACTCTGAAACGTAAAGGGCATACGAAGGAACAGGTTGATTTTAGTCAGATTTTAGGACCAAAAAAAAAGGGGTAGAATAAAGAAAAAAGATAAAAATCAACATTGTTTATCATTAAATATGTACATTTTACATTTATTCACATTTTTAATCTTCATCGATTACAATGTCAGCATCCTGGTAATCCTGATCTTTACAATTAAAATATATAACTATGAGTTTCTCTATATTTTCAATTTTCAACCTATTTCTTTTAACATCTAAAATCCATTTATAAATGGAAAAAGACCGTTCTACATCTGACAATGTCAAAGGAGCAAGTTTTAAAAAAGGTATTAAATTAAGTGCTTCATTTTTTTCAATGGCCTCACTATATTCTCTAAGTGTGTCTAAATCTGGGTTTCGTTCCATAACACATTCTATTTTATTTTTTATATTTTCTGAATTGCACTGATTTATAGCATCTCTGACGTTGTCAAATGCTAAAAGTGAATCTGTCAACGATAAATTATGCTTTTGCAATTCTTTTAAAGACAACTGAATTATAAAATAATTGTCTTTAATGTAATTTAAATCTTCTTTTAAATTTTCTTTTTCTATAATATTTTTTGCCTCTCGAATACCGCATCAGAGCTGCTTAAACAAGATAATACTTCTTTTATTTTTTCAAAGTTTTTAACGTAATAAAATGGTGCCTCTAACCAAGTGCCCCATCTTGTAACAACTGGTTGGGGAGGTAGCGGCAAATCTGGATATTTTTCTTTTAAAATTTTGACTCTACTTGGGGCTTTCAAAAATATCTTTTTAACATTTGCTATTAAAATGTTAACATCGTGATATTCTAACCTAATTTGCTCAGATACGCGATGAAGAGAGTGCGCCAAACATGTTACGTGCTTCATTTCAGGTAAGTATTGTTTTAAATTTCATCCTGCAGACAGCATATATGCAACGCTATCAGTGCAGAGGACAAGAATGTTACCTACCTTCGATTCAAAAGAATCTTCCCAAAAGTTTTCCAAACATTCTAACACAAATTGCGTGATTGTTTGTCCATTAACTACAGTTAGCATTTTACATGCTACCAAATAAGGTCTAGTTAAATTGCTAGGATGTAATGGTTTTATTAAGAAATGGACTATATAGCGACCTAAAAAGTCTGTCGTTTCATCTAATGATATCCATACTTTCTCATTTTTATAATTTTTCCGAATCGAATTGATTTTATTCTTAAAAAACTTGTCCAAGTAAACTTTCCGTAACTGTGATTCATCTGGCAGAGTACGATTAGTACACGTACAACAACAGGTACTACACATATATTTTTTAAAGAAATCTTGAAAAGTAGTATTTTTCATCTGAGACCACGGAATATTGCACAAAATGAGAAATTTTATAAGATCGAAATAAAATTCCTCTTCGGGCCGCTCAAACTTTCCCTGGTGTACTGCTCCTTCGATATGTCTTTTAACGTTTCCTTTATTTATGGTTTTCAAATGGCTTTCACATTTTGAACCTTGACGTTTGCCATATCTGAACTCTGTTGTAGAGATGGAACCTCGTATATATCACCTAAAACAAAGACATGAAAAAAATACATTTTATTTAGTTTACTCCGTTTGTTTTATTTTTCGTGGATCAAATTTAGTCATTGAAATTTCACCCTCTTCCTGTCAACCGATTGATCTAAAATTTAGTATTCGTCTTTGATTCTGGTGACAATATAATTATGTATATTCAATATTATTGTCAATCCAAAATGGCTGCCGCTACAAGATGGCGGACAACTTAGTTTTTTTTCAATCCCATCAATATGGGTATCAAATGAAAGGGCTTGTTACGTAGAATATTTTGTAGAGAAGTAGATAAGGCCTATAGTAATTTATTTTACCAATACATTGCAAGAGGACACAGCACACAGGGCATTCAAATTATATAAGGATTCCAGTAAAATGTCGGTTAATAGTGGAGTTAGCTGAATTGCGACTACATTACTAGAATATCATAATTTTGTTTCGCACTAAGCTCACTGGTTCATACTCTATTAAAGATTTAACAATATTAAGACTCATGGTATGTTCAGCAGGTTAAGCGAACAAACACAATACTAAAAATATTCTTATAGTACATCCAAACATGCTTTATACTCCTTGTAACTATAAAATATTACTTACCAAAGCTTGGTTTAAATATGTAGATCCAATTCAATAGTGAAAAATCTGAGTCCGTATATTCGAGCCAAATCGTGGTTTAGAGCAGATTCCAGAAGTCAGTATGTACACAAGCCAGGGTCAAGTAACGTTTTCACAACACAGTAACAAACAAAGATGCGCTCTCTACGAACCGAAGTAAACGAGTGAGCTACCTGGCATGTCGTCGGCGGGCGTACGCATTGTTCTGATAACCGGTTATTGTACCACCCATGATCCTTTGTTCTGATTGGTCGTTGGGTTTTGTCAAATCGTGACTGTGTGCCGTTAAAAAAAATATGAAGAATAATAAAGAATAATATTGCTCATTTTATTACAATTCCTACCTTTTTTTTGAGGATGGCAAATCATCAAATGACTCCTTCCACTCTGGCAGAATAAAATTCCTACATAAGTTCCGGTTTTTTTTAATAATCCACCAATTCCGGAGGAATGTCCATATTAATATATACGTTTCGGATCAATGACCCCATTTCAATCTACCTACTCCGATCACTGGTTATCATCCAAAGAAGCCGTGCACTTGGTATGTATATACCCTTTAAATTACACGTTGTATATTAATTTTCGACTTAAAGGTCATCGTATTCCGAAATGCTGCTCTGTGGAATGTATTACTATTCGCAATAAGACTCGCTCAAATATTATTTGTATTTAAAAAGAACCTGTCGTTATGATTATATTATCGAACGTCGTCATCAAAGAGGTTTTAAATAAGGGTAAGCGTCCAAAAGCATAATAGCTATCGGAGTTGTGATCGAGAGGTCACGGGTTCGAACCCAACCCATTACACTATTGCCATGAACCCACTCCAGACACAAGCATATTTAGCTTAGTTAGAGTGATTAAAAATATTGCTAGTAATGTGCATTATACCCACATTCCAAGTTCTCTTTAAAAAAATGGAATAAAAAAGAAACAGGAAAGACAACTTATTGCATTGTATGTGTTTTAGTTTTAAGTTTATTTTAATATATCGTAATTACGTACTTCCATGAAAGAAAATTTATTAGATAGTGGAAATATACTTAATTTTGTACTAAAATACTTGTTTTTTTTTTTAAATAGGTTCGCGTTTGACCACCACCTCACCTGATGGTAAGTGATGATGTGGTCGAAGATGGAGCACGCACTTAAAATACAAACTAGAATTAAGCATCAAAAAATAAATACAACGAGGCAATGCCGCCAGTATCTTGGGTACGTTGCCAGCCGACAGCGTTGAGGATCAATTTTTTTGATGCTTTATTCTAGTTTGTATTTTAAGTATTTTAATATATTGATCATCACCAGTCTAGCTGGGTGCAGCTGAGTAGCAATATTTTACATGCTCGGGTAACACGATACCCCTCCTGGCAAGACTGGTGCCAGATTCTGGCTTACGAATGATAGCTGGAAACAACGGCTTCACGGGCTATCTCTATCTATCTTAATCTAGATAAATTAAATATGATTAATCTAAATATGTCAAAATGGTCATCTACGGACCAACCTTGGCAAGCTTTGCTTAACTTTGACGATCGACTAGTGCGGCTGTTATTATTAAGCCACGAGCTTATTTCGATAAATAAAGGTACCAATACATTCTTTTTAAATAAAGAAAATACTTCAAACCCATCAATAAAATTCTTGGAAGTAAATACCTAAACAAAAAACTAATCGCCAAGACGTTCCCCAGTCCACCTCACCCCTCGCTTTACCCCCGCTTCACCCCCTTTCGCCCCATAGCCCGCGAACGCCCCATTTATCCACATTAATATAACTTGACTCGTGATAAATTGCTGCAGAACCCGGCCTACGTTTTCTTAGACGAATTTTGTGGGTTGCTACAGGGTGTTGTTTCGGAGGATATTGCTTAGAGGGATTGGGGAAATAATTTTATATTCCTTTACTTTAAACCAAGTTTTATCATTGTGATGGCTAAAAGTAGCAACGTAATAAAGTTTAAGGTGTTTTTTATTTCGGATAGAGCTCTTGACTTCGATGTCACCTGATGGTAAGCGATAGATGAGGTCTACGATGGAACGAGCGAGCCCAGAAGATGCCTGTTTACTCTTGCTTTAAAGGCTGATCGATTATTTGTGGTAAGGAATACAGAAGCCGGCAGAGAGTTCCACAACCTGACTGTGCGCTCAATAAATTTATACAGGAGAAGCGCTATAGTGCGACAAGACGGTATATCAACCAAATATCGTCAAGTGTGTGTATTAGTGAAACGTTCATGAATACCAATGTCTCTAATATACAAAAATCTTGTGTTACAATGTTGTTTATCGAACTCCTCCGTAACGGCTCGACCAATTTTTATAAAGCTTCGTAAGCATGTTTGATATTCGACCAGATCGTCGCATTTACTGATTTATCTCCAGTAAAGCTTCAAAGAAAGACAGTAATTTATAATAGGTGACTCTAAGAATAGACAAAACTATCATTGTCATATAGGTAGTGGTAATAAACAACCTTTTGTTTACTGTAAAAAAAAATCTAGATGAGACCGGTGTTTCCTAGCTGACTTGACAAGAAACACTTAACAAACGCAGAAATCGTCGACTCTTTTGAAGACCAGACAATCCTTACTGGTCAAATCATACAAGAAACATACAGGTTTATATTTGTGATGTTCTTTTCAGGGAAGAAGCACACAGATTTTAGTGGACTAGTCCAAACGGTGCAAACATTTGTCAAATCAGAAGTATGTATAAGAAGCTCGAACGATTTTAATACTTTTGGGTAGGCCGCAAAAAGTACTCAAACTGCCAGATACTGCGGTAATCTACGTATCATATTTTTTCCTACATAGGTATGAAACATAACGTGAACACACACACAAAACAAGGGATTTTTATATAGTCTTTTACCCTTAATTAGATATTACACGGCTGAGGTTTATAGTAAAAAGTTCAAACCCATTCCTAGAAGTTAGACGTACGTTAATTAAAAATCCGGCAGCGCAGTTTTTAACTAACTTCAGTTAACTATTCACTGGGTTGCTAAATTGGTATTTTTTTACTCTTGTTTTAAACTGACTTTTGCCAGCGGGTTTGCTCGTGTGTAATTCGAATATTATCCCAAGAGATAATATTTTGTGAAGACAAAATTAATTTATCCTAAACCGATTCACGTTAAAGGTTCACGTTACTACGTAAAGGGACCTAATCATTGTGTAAGTTTGTTACATATTTTACTCACTTTTATAAAACAATTTTACTATCACAAATTACCGTTTTTGTTTTGATATTTTCAGTTAAACTAATACTTTGGAAAAATATTTAGTATTAATAGTAAAGTAAAGTAAGTATTAGTGCAGTACTAATACTTACTTTACTTAAAGTATATCTCAGTGAACCATCATGAATACCACCTTGGGTACCATGTACCCAAGAGCATAAACTCATGTAATCAACAACCATAACACACAATCTATGGCTGCTGGCAAATTCATTGTACCCAGAGTCACTAATTACAATGATGACAGAACCCTAAAAAAACGAATACCATATCTTTTAAAAAGTTTGCCAGCAGACATATGGAGTGAAAAGAACAAAGTCAAATTTAGACATAAATTAAAAAAATATTATCTAGAAATATGCTTAAGTGCATTAAATAAATAATGATGAGTTTTTAAGTTATATGTAATTAGTGAAATATAGTAATAGTAATAGTATTTATTTCATAATGGGATTGCAATGTTCACAACTGTTGGAATTCTGTAATTTTAGGTATATACAATGCAATAAAAAACAGGCGAGATACTGTTCTCCTAGCTAGGCCGAAAGTCGGCCTGTGTTAAGGAGAGACACTGTCAATCCCTTGATTGGTCGATTTATATGTAGGTACTAATATAATACAATTACTATTTATTCATATACATATTTTTATATTTTAATTGTTTAATATTTTTATTCATAGCATATCAATATGTATGTAAGTGCATCTGGGTGTGTGTGTGTGTGTGCGCGTGTGTGTGTGTGTGTGTGTGTGTGCCGTGTGGGCGTGCGTGCGTGCGTGATTACTTTGTGAGAAATAATTCAGTGTCATCATTATTGAGGTCCAAAAGGAATGTCCGTACAGATTTTTTACAATTGTGGAGTAATAGTTTATATATTGGGCATATTGCATTAATTTTATTATACAGAGATGGAGCAAGATAAAAAGAGAATCTTTTTACGAATGAGGTACGTGGAGGTGGAATAATACAGATTCTGTCTTTCCGACGTTTAGAAATATGTCTGTTTGGTGTCCTGGAATGTTGGAGTAATACAATATGTAAAATGTACTGTTGTCGTACATTTAAAACATTCCAGGATTTATAAAGCACGGTGGTTGGAGACGAGATATGGCGGAAGGTTGCAACTTTAAGTATGGCTCTGTGAGCGATCTTTAAGGGCTTCATCACTGTCTTAGCAGCTCCTCCCCAGCAGGAAATACAATAAGTTACTAGTGATTGGCAAAGAACGAAATATACGTTACGGATAACTGAAGCGTGAGCTACATGTCGCAGTGTTTTGAATATATATATATAAGTTTGCGTACGTGGCCGGATAAGGTGTTAATGTGTGATTTGAAATTCAAGTGTTGGTCAATGAAAATTCCAAGATATTTTATTTGTTCAAGTGGAGTAAGTGATGGGCACTGGCAGGCCTGCTGAGACATTAAAGAACACAAGTGAACTTTTAGAGAGATAAAGGGATTTGGTTGGGAATTTGAGTTAATTGAAAAAGTAATAAAGTTAGTTTTAGAGGTATTCAGGGTCAAGGTGTGTGAGTAAAGCCATCTTAGTGTTGAGTTAAATCCTTTTTGTGCTATTGACTGTAGATCTAACCATGAGTCAGCAGTAAAATTTATTGCAATGTCATCAGCATACGAAATTATTTGGGCATTTGGTATATGTAAGTTGCAGAGGTCGCTTATGAATACTAGGAACAATGTGGGCCCCAAAATGCTTCCCTGCGGCACACCATATTCAATAGTGACTGTATTGCTATTGTAATTGTCCATCGTTACAAATTGCGAACGGCTTGTCAGGTAGCTTTTGAATAAATTTAGTGGTAGGCCCCTTACACCTATACGTTCTAGCTTGAGTAAAAGGGTCGGAATGGGCACCGTGTCGAAAGCTTTCGTAAGGTCTAAGAAAATGGTCAATACCTTTTTATTATAAGTTATATGTAATTATGAATATAAACAAATAAATAAATAGGTAATAATAATAATTCCGCCAAGAACTAGATGATCAATCTTGCATGCAGTATGCAGCACCACGGAATTTAATTCCGCCCTCACGCCCGCAAATATATGCAAAAGGGATGCAATAAAAACATACCACATGCAAGCAAACCACACACGACACGTGTTTTGCTCCTCTTCGGAGCATCATCAGGAGATGTTGACTCATCGACTGCTTCGCCACGAAGATTATCAAAGTTCTGGGACTTGTCCCGTGCCTTTAAAATGGCAGACCTTTGCCCTGCTGATACGGACTGCGTCATCCCACTAGATGATGCAGTCCGTATCAGTAAAAATAAGACACCATAGCAACGATAACTTTAAGCCATAGAACACAAAATTTCACACCTCAGTACCGATCGAAACCGATCCATTTACCTAACACCCTGTACCCAATTTTCTCAGACATGTAATTAACGACGAAGGAGGCCTTTTCAGTGGCAAAAAACGTTTTCTACGTACTCCACACCACGTCTATGCCACGCACACATCCCTTCTGATACAAAGGTTGGATTAAGAAAGGAAAATGTCGAACTAAATAGATTTTGGCAAGTCATCGTGAGGTCCGCTTTATTCGGGATATATGTATGTATGTGTTTGTTGAAACGGGTATATAGTTGTGCCGTTTTTCTGTGTGTGAGTTGGTATAAGATCTTAGGCATAAGTGAGTTATGTTTTGACATTTTATGGATGTTGAAAGTATAGAAGGACAAAAATATCCTTACTCACTAGCCATATATAAGCAAGTAAGGGCTTTTGTGGTTTTTAGTATAAGAACGATATGTGTACTACGATTATGATCATAAATAAAAAAATTATATACTTCAATACGAATTTTTTTTTAAATAAAGTTGGCATGAGAATGACTTCTTTTTCATTGACGAAATTCTCATTAATCATTAATTACTCAATCCCTTAAAATCCCGTCATACAATCCCGCCACTTTCTCTAGGAAAAACCATAAGAATTAGTTTACAGTTTCACCCGAAAAGAAGTGGCATAAAGATCTATCTCCTTAGCAACACATCCGTCTGTTAATTTCAAATAAATTTTATTTATTTATTTAATCACAAGGCAATTACAACAGGTTACAATCATATTATAATATCAAATACAAATCATAGATTTTGGCCCAGAGCCCTGATTATGACCCAGAGCGAGCGTAATCGCACAACACACCAAACAAGAACAACTAATTACTATGTTAACTATAAGAAATAAGTAAGTGGTCAAGTACAATGTTTAGATATATATTTAGAAAATTAAAGAGAACTAAAAATGTGTCTATAATTCTTAAATTAATTATAATTAGCAATCTTGTTAACCCCTCCAACTAAGCTAAATATGCTTGTGTCTGGAGTGGGTTCACGGCACTAGTGTACCTAATGGGTGGGGTTCGAACCCGTGACCTCTCGATCACAAGTCCGACACCTAAGTCATTAGGCTATTGACACTATTAACTAGACAGCAGCGCGTTTGTCTTCTAACACACTCCTGGCTTATACAACATGTAATTTAAAGGGTATATACATACCAAGTGCATGACTTCTTTGGATGATAACAAACGATATGGCAAGGGTTTTGTAATCCTAAGTCTACGTGTGTAGAACTTGTTACAAATTCCAATACACTGATACCAGAGACCGAATTTTTCAAATTATGAAGAACGAAGAGAAATATCGTGTTATTGGCAAGTGACGTGGAAAGTTATTGACCCTCGTAGTGCTGTGACACGTTTGTTATGATTGGTATTTAAGAAATATATGAAACCAATAATTTGGTATCAATTCTTTGAGTCAGTTATTTTGTGCTGAAACTGTGCATAGAGACTCCATACCAGATGTTGTCTTCAGCCCTTTTGGACAGATATGGGGTTTCCGTTAGACGTTGTATACACATATAAATGAAATTGAAGTGTCTGTCTGTGATTCCAAAATAAATGTGTTTTCTCAAGATCTTGTAGTTGCACGATACTAAAAACAAACTTGAAAATATCATTGTCTGTCTAGTCTGACAGACAGACAAAGAAAACGAAATAAAGAAAACAACACAAAGAAAAGATTACCCCGAACTAACAAAGACGACTTATCATCGGTTTGTTCGAGGTAATCTTTGAAATGGCTGAACTGATTTTAATGGGAGAAAAATCAGGTTAAATGGCAACATAGTTATAGGCCACACAACGGGATCAAGTATTACGCGGGAAAAACCGCGTTTGTTATAATCGACTAACACGCGAAAAATGTCGCGGACATAGCAGTTAGTATACGATATACGGTTTTCATATTGTTGAGTAATGTTATATATTAATAATAAAATAATAGAGCCAAAAATTACTAGATTAACCTAGGAATTTAAGCCGCAAGAAATATGTATAAATAGAGCATTATTATTGACTAAGTTAGTAAGTTTAACATCGACGACGAGTTGCAAGTCTATCGGTTTTCATCGTTACATAGTGGACATCCCACACATACGCACTAAACGTTTCGGGAATACTTTCATCGTGCGTACGGCTAAGGAGTGGAATTCCCTGCCGGAGTCTGTGTTTCCCGATAGCTATGATCTAGGGGTCTTTAAGTCAACAGTGCATAGGTTACTTTTAGGTAAGCGTGCTCCATCTTCAACCATATCATCACTTACCATCAGGTGAGATGGTGATCAAACGCGAACCTATTATCAATATAAAAAAAAACTTATTAGAAACTAGCTTTTTCCCGCGACTTCGTTCACGTGGGAGGTTTTTCCCGCGTAAATCCCTATTCCGTGAGAATTTCGGGTTAAAAACTATCTTATGTCCTTTCCAGGGTCCTAAACTATTCTCATGCCAAATTTCGTTTAGGCGTGAAAAGATAACAAACAGACAGACATAGTTACTTTCGCCTTTATAATATTAGTATGGATTAAATCCGTTAAGCAGATAATGTCTAATGGGTTCGAAAAATCAGAAAACATCCACCAAACTACACTGTACCGGCTTATTTGATTTCCGCCATTCCATTATAGCATACCATTCATAGAAAGGAAGCCTCTGTCCCAGGAGTGATAACATTATAGGCTGGATATGTATTAGGTAAGGAGTTTGAAATAGTGGGATTCGTTATTCTTTAAGTACAATAACATTAGTTATATTCGCTGCGTAATGCATCGTCTATACAGGGTGGCGATTAGGTTATCACATTAAATTGTACAGCAGGTATTATATGTTCGCCTCGGGCGTTGGGGATCGCGTGCTGATCTCCGGCCACCGTAGGCGCGGGCTTTCGGACGGCGAACAGGGGTAGCTCACCGTCCGGTAAGGACCAGGCCCGGGTCGGCGGCGCGCTGTGTTCCACGCGCGCCTCAAAGAGCTGCCAGCAACAGTGACGGGGCCTCATAAGGCCATTGCCCGCCAGGTTGCGTACATGTTCTAACAAGATGCCGTGACCCCGGAACTTAAGGGCAGCTGAAGGAACAGGGTGGGTTTTTAGTTAGTAGAAGTCTGACACACCCTTCCGCTTAACTCAAAGCGGGAGAAGTCATTCGATGATTTTCCTATCCAGAAAAAAAGGTATTACAAGTTTTTTTTTTTTTTAAAGAATATAACTATGAATTCACATTACTAGTAATCTTGTTCACCCCTCTTATAATATAATATATAATATAATAAGCCTTCTTTATTCATATCTTCCTTAATTTCACAATTCAAATCCAAATGTTGTTAGTACTGTTAGTAATTTCACTAAAATTATTTATTGTTAGTACAGTTAACCCCTCTTACTAAGCTAAATATGCTTGGGTCTAGAGTGGGTTCACGGCAATAGTGTAATGGGTGGGGTTCGAACTCGTTACCTCTCGAGCACAAGTCCGTCACCTTATCCATTAGGCTATTGACGCTTGTTGTTATCAGTACGTTAAAATAATGAAATAAATAATTTTACTAAAATTAAGAAAATGAATTTTTCAAACAAAATAAATGGCGTTATTGTTATAAAATAAATAATCCTTAATAATATTAGTTTACTGACCTGTAAAAGCAGCAACGCCGCGGCGCCGGCGCCGGCGCAGCACGCGCCGAGTGATTAGTCAGCTGATTACGTTTATGCAATACATGATGTCGTGAAATATTAAAATGGAAAAAAGGTCCCACGGCTATAATATTGTTTTTTAAGAAATTATTTTAATTGTATATGATAAAATAACTAATATAGAGTACGTGGTTTTAATTAATGTGATAACCTAATCGCCACCCTGTATATCTCAGTGGTATACTTTAGAAAAATTGTCCATCTAAGTTAGGGTCGGCTACCAGTCTAAACGGACGTAGTTAAGTTTTTACCTACATGGAGTTGTGTTTTAAATGTAGTGACTGCTTATTAGACCTTTACAACCCAGGAGCTTGGTAACATGACTCCCCCAGCTGTATAATCTAAATATATATTAGAAATTAGAAATTAGAAATTATTTATTCATTTGTTAACATAGGTAGAAAGTACAGATCTTATATTTATAAATAGAGCGCTATGTTATGCCAGGAGGCGTACAAATGCGGTGTGCAAATCCTTGCGAGTATCATTATTCCAAATATTGTAAAAATATCATGCATTATTTTAGTATTACATTTTAATAAATTAAACACTAACCAATAATTATGTCAGATCTAAATGAGGAATTATTTATATCTAAGAAAAAAAAACATATGTCAAAATAATTAAAGTGCCAATAAATGTCAAATAATCAAAATGTCCAATAATCAAAATGTCAAATAATTAATACGTAAAATAATTGAAAGTCAACGGAATTAACATTCAATTAATCAAAATGACAATTAATTAAAACGTCAAATAATAAAAATTACAGTATTAATAATTTTGGTACTAAATTAATTCGTCATTTAAGTATTCGTCAATGGTATAATAGCATTTGTTAATTAAGAGTAATTGCATTTTATTCTTAAATTGTGTCAAATTTAATTCCTTTATGGAATCTGGAATTTTGTTATAAATGCGTGGAGCCATACCCAAGACACTTTTCCTTAATAATGCAGTCCTGCACTTATAATTACTCAAACAATTTTTGTATTGTTTACGAATTGGAACATTTCGTACCGTTGTAATGATTTCAAAAAGGTTGGGATTTGATTTGACGAAGACACTGGTTTCCAATATGTATATCGCCGGTAGCGTAAGTATCTTTAATGCTTTAAAGTATGGTACACAACTGTCATCTGTTTTCAGACCACACATGGCTCTGATGCACCTTTTTTGTGCCTTAAATATTAATTCCCTATCTGGGGAATTACCCCAAAAAATTATTCCGTACCTGAGAAGTGAGGCTACTAAACCATGGTAAGAAACAAGTAACGCGTCTATATTAACTTTTCTGGCCAGTTGAAAAAGCGCATATGCAGATTTATTTACTCTTTTACATAGCTGTTCTATATGAGCCTTCCAATTAAGGTTATTGTCAATATGTAAACCTAAAAACACACTTACTTTTGCTTCTTCTATCTCAGTGCGATTGTAGCTGATACAAATTTTTGGTGTTTCAATTTTCTGGTGGAAATGCATCACTTTAGTTTTCTTGAGGTTTATTATCAAATTATTCATATTAAGCCAATTAATTATGTCAGTAAGTGTATTATTAATGTCAAGTTGATAAGTATTTGGGTCCTTACATTTTACTATAGCAGTGCTATCGTCTGCAAATAAAATCATTTGTTGTTGTGTAACTTTTGGCAAATCATTAATGTAAATGAGGAATAAGGGGGGCCCAAGCACGCCACCTTGAGGCACTCCATATTTTATAGTCCTGAACCCTGACACATACGTTCATTCGGTTTTAGTTTTTGCACACACTCTTGTAATTTCTGTACATATATATAACTCAAAGGTGACTGACTGACTGACTGACATAGTGATCTACCAACGCACAGCCCAAACCACTGGACGGATCCGGCTGAAATTTGGTATGGGGGTTCCTTTTAGTACGTAGATACTAGCTAAGACGGGATTTCACGAAATTCCCACGGGATCAGGATTTACGCGGAAAAACCTTCCCAAGCGAACGAAGTCGCGAGCAACTGCTAGTAAAGTACATAATTATACAATAAATAATACATAACTATAACATATTATATAAAACCCAAGCCCCATAAAACTTAAAACCGTCTTGAGATTCTCAAATAAAATTAACGAAACAACAAAGACGCCATTATCTCGGGGGTTATCTTCAAACTCTTATAAGTGCGAATAATAATTAGAAGTGGGGAAAGGGGGGGTTCGTTAGAGCCCTAATGCCGGCAGACATTAATCATTCCTTTCATAAAGAGTGGGGGCCGTGGATAAATAAGTGTAGTATGTGTTTTCTTAGGGTACGAAGCTTGAGGAAGTTGGGGCATAGTGTGGACGTTACCTTTATTAATTATGTTATGGGACGTAACATTTACTTAATTTATTAATGGAAGATAGATAGGTTAGGTTTATTATTATTAATATATAATATTATATATATTTGGTATGGATTATGATAAATATGTATGTAAGTTTATTTTAGTTATTTATGTATACTTGTAATAAGACTTTTACTTTGAATATATTGTCCACTTAGTTTATTTTTTTATGCACCTGCCATGTTATTTCTTCACCATCCATGGTTGACTGGTAGAGAATGCCTATGGAATTAAATCCGCCTTTGTACTTTTTGTGTTGCATAAAGTTTTAATAAATAAAGAAATAGGTATACTTTTTATTGTACATCTTAACAGAAAAATATAAGGACCTAACACGTAAAAAAGGTGACACAAAGGGCGGTCTTATTGCTAAAAGCGATCTTTTACATAAGCGGTTTGTCTATGATTTACTATTTATCTATGAACAATACCCACTTTATTAATAGACAACATACTCAAGACATAAATATATGTATTTTTATATACATTTAAAAAACTAAAATATATGTCGGAGTTGGTTGTCAATTATAATTAGTTATTGTGGGTATTCATCATATTTTCTTAAGAGTTGATTTCCTTGTTATGAATTTAAGTGATCTTTCAGTATCAATTACTGTCTGATAAATCGAAACATAATTTATTAAGTACTTAGTGTACGCACTAATTGGTTTTTGGCAACTTATTTCGATAAGTGTGACTGATAGTTTTGATCAAAACAATGGATGACATGTTTCTTTAATTTAAACTTTGTGAAATCATCATTGTTTATTATCGATAATTACTCTTGTATTATTTGATTATTTTATAACGTAAGTCTCATTAGATTTAGTACGTTTTGTATCAAATAAACACGTGACGCACTTCTTCGCGCCAATGGACAGAGTTGGAGGGATTTCAAAGTGCGGGTATCGTCTTATAAAAGACCGTGCACTTGGTAAGCTCAGCAGTCTGTCTTCGGATCTGACTCAATAAAGAGCTTCCCTGCTCCCGACAAAACTGTCGGTTTATTTGGTACAGCGCTGCTGTATATTTACAATAGCTGTATAACCCTGCTATTAGCAAGAGGATACACTTTGTAATTGGGTGGTTTGACCACTATACGAACTGTGACCTTGAGAGGGTCTGTTCGCCTAACTGTATTCTTTGTAATTGGGTGGCTTGGCCACTATACGAACTGTGACCTTAAAAGGGTCTGTTCGCCTAACTATATTCTTTCTTTGTAATTTGCTTTATCTTTTACCTAGATTGTATGGACTTTAAAAGAGACGTTGACCTCTGAGTTTGTTTCAGTGTTTCTTCTCAGAGTAGTCAGTTAGGAAACACTGGCCTCATCTAGTTTGCAAAATAAACATCATTATTTCATTATTAGTAAACTCAGTAAATAAATATCAGATTTTGCTTGTACCAGCGTATTTATTCCAATAAAATCGGGACTCCAAACCCTGATGCTATACCTCTCCTCCTCCTCCTTCTGATGATCCTACATATATTTTAATTAGCTGTGCTCCGCGGTTTCACACACGTTAATGAAAAAAAGCAAAATTCATTAAAATCAGTACAAATTTTCATCGCCTATTTCAACCCTTTTGAACTATTTTTATGAAGCATGGATAATAACAATTTAACGTGAGAGATAGAGATATTTTACTAGAAAGAGGAAAGGGTTTGTGCTTGTCTTACTGACACGGGTAGAGCATTCCACAGCCGTATAACTGCTAAGCCGCGAACTATTTACCAATGAAATTAGTGGAGTGCCTTGGTACCTCAAGTTCTTAATTTGTCAAGATCTTAAGTTTTCCGATGACCTCAGAGATTTTGCATGTGTGTCATGAACTCATGACGGAACTTGAATCGTTCTTTGAAAAATTTTTATTTGTAAAAATGTGTTGGTGAATAGAAATACCATACTCCTGCTTATTCGTACATTCTCAACAGATTGATCGTGGTTATAGATGATGTCTTTTCTTTGGATAATAAATCCCGTCTTGCGGTGTGGAAACTTTGGAATAAGGTTGTCCTTGTTGCATTTTTATCAGGTTTTTATATTATGCAACGTGTAATTTAAAGGGTATATACATACCAAGTGCACGGCGCACACATACACGTTCTTTGGATTTTAACAAACGTAATGGCAAGGGTTTTGTAATTCTAAGTCTACGTGTGTGGAACTTATTACAAATTTCAATACATTGATACCAGAGACCGAATTTTTCAAATTAAGAAGAACGAAGAGAATTATAAAGATATTAGTGTTATTGGTAAGTGACGTGGGAAGTTATTGACCATCGTAGTGCTGTGACACGTTTGTTATGATTGGTATTCAAGAAATATATGAAACCGATAATTTGGTATCAATTCTTTGAGTCACTTATTTTGAGCTGAAACTAGAGACTCCATACTAGATGTTGTCTTCAGCCCTTTTGGATAGATATGGGGTTTCCGTTACACGTTGTATAAGATAATAATAGTCCTGACCGATTTCAGCCATGGTGGCCAATCTCAGCGGAGTTTAGCCATGTGCGCAGGAGATATTATAGAGCATAAGTGCACTCTCTGTTCCTTTTATTATTGTCCATTAGGACACCCATCCGACACGACCGGAGAGAGATATAGGCGCATTTCCAACGGCTTAGCGGGCATTCTAAGCCACAAGTATATCATACCGCCTACTTCCAAACTCCAGGCCACTAGCAAGATATTTCTAATAGAAAAACACGATAGAAGCTTGCGACAGTGCCAAATCTTTTTTTTTTTTATTTAAAATAGGTTCGCGTTTGACCACCATCTCACCTGATGGTAAGTGATGATGTGGTCGAAGATGGAGCACGCTTACCTAAAAGTAACCTATTCACTCTTGACTTAAAGACTTATAGCTATCGGGAAACACAGACTCCGGCAGGGAATTCCACTCCTTAGCCGTACGCATAATGAAGGTATTCCCAAAACGTTTTGTGCGTATGGGTGGGATGTCCACCATGTAACGATGGCGCTTCGCCGTTTGTCTCGTAGTCCGATGATGGAACGGGCTTGGTGGAATTAGATTGTGTAATTCCATCGCACACTCCCCGAAATGTAACCGATAGAAAACCGATAGACTTGCAACTCGTCGTCGATGTTCAAGGCTCTGGAGCTTTGACTCGACCAGTGCATCGTTGCCAATGAGTCTCTTGGCCCGCTTCTCGATCGTTGACCAGTTCTGAGCAGACTCAATTTTGCAATTTGCCATCGACATGCTAAGAAGAAGATCAATAGAAAAACACGAAAACATGAACCGGGAAACGAGCCCGAGACCTTAAGCTCAACAGTCGCGATTGCAACCACTAGACTAACGAAGCAGTTTAAAATCATAAAACAAAATAATATTCCCCGTCTTATCCCCTTATCTCTAACCACGTTTCCTCAACGTAGCAAGGCGGTACTGCCACATAATTATTCATCTTAAATTGCACACGTGCTTATGTGTGTGTTCATACACATAGCATGTGTCTATGTGCGTTCTGTGTACACACGTGCCTGTGTGCGTGCCAAATTACTCTCCCTTTGTAAGAAAGCACTCTCCGAGGCGAAATTTATAAATTTATTAAAGTCTACATGTTGAGAGATTTAATTATAGGGAAATAGGTACGTTTGGTACTTGTGGGAGTTAATCAAGTTTTTGCGTGGAATGGTTAGCAGAGATGTGGGTGGTTTTGGAAGTTATAGTAGAGTTATGCAATATAGTGATGGTTACTGGCCACTAAGATTTTGGAACGATATATTATTTTGTTAAGATAAATGAATATGTATTTTTGTAAATTTCAAATTAATCAAGAGTTTCGCATGTGAAAATATTTTAATTAACTGGTAATTCAACTAATTGGTAATGATAATGATGTTTATTTTGCAAATAGGTTATAGATAATACTTTCACACGTCTTTTTTTTTCATAAATGTAAACTAGATGAGGCCAGTGTTTCCTAACTGACTGAGAAGAAACACTGAAAGAAACTCAGAGGTCAACGTCTCTTTTAAAGTCCAAACAATCTGTAGTGATCACATCATATGAGAGCCAAGTAGGTTTATGTCTGTGGCGCCCTTTAGTAGATAGAATCACACAGATTTGAGCAGGCCCGTCCAAACAGTGCAAGCATTTGTCAAATACGCGTAGCTCAACTTAGAACCTTAAGGAGCTCGAACGATTTGACGAACAATACCAAAGTCATTTGGGCATTTGAGTGGGCTTTTTATTTAAGGATATTATTTAACATTATATGCCAAATCCATCATAACTTATGTACTGTAACAATTATAAATTATGAACTACATTTTAAGAATAAATAATATTTCTACTAAATGCGAAACAATTTTTTTTTCTCCTTTTTACGAAAATTACGCGGAAGGAGGAGTATGAAATTTGCCTCAGTTAAAGTTTATATAGAGAAGGAGTGCAAAAGCACATATTTCTGTACAAAAGTGTATTAATATAATTTATATAGTAATCCATACTAATATTATAAATACGTAAGTCTGTCTGTCTGTCTGTTACGCTAACGCACTACGCGGTCAGGGCTGAACGACAGCCCCGGTTTGGATGAAATTTGGAATAAAATAGTTTAAAACCCCTAAAAATTCAATGTAGTAGTGTAGTAACCTGAAATAAATAAAGGGTAGAAATAGGGGATGAAAATTTATAAGAGAAATCTGAACCATTTGACCGATTTTAATGGTATTTGGGAATGACATAAAGATCCGGATCATGTTATAGTGGCCTGTGTCAAACATAGGCCACTATAAGATTACAATGTAAATTTAGATAAGTATGACAAGTAAATCACAAACATGATTTATTATTTAGCATTAAAATATTTTGTATAGGTTTACATATAAAATTAATGCGAACATAGTCGCGGGCAACCGCTAGTATACAACGTGTAATTTAAAGGGTATATACATATCAAGTGCACAGCTTCTTTGAATGATAACAAACGATATACACACATCAAAAGTGTCTAGGGATCAAGCATTTTTATGCGGATTTCTTGAGATTGAGATGTGGCTTTGTAATAAATTTATGTTTTTATAAATTTATATGGATCCTTTTTGGTGCATTTCATAATTTGAAACAGGAACTGTTAATCAAATTCGAGTAAAAGATGAAAATCAGCTGTCAATATTTTCCCTATAAAAACATACAACGCATTGAAGACATTATTAGTGCTACTGTTTCCCTACTACTGATTAAAACCAACGTTATTATGGAGCGGTGACGTCATTTAAGCAGGGAAGAAATGCTCAGAGCCGTGGGAATGATAGAAGCTGGTTCCCGGCAACGTACTGTGGCTTTAGCTCTGAATACAAGTCAGAGTGTTATCAGTCGACTTTGGACACGTTACCGAAGCACTGGTACCGTGGCTGAGCGCCATGGAGGACGGTATCGCTGCACCACACGGAGACAAGACCGATACATTCAAATCTTAACTCGAAGAGCTCCAACAATAACCGCCATGATGTTAGCCGTGAGGCTTCATCACTCTTCAGGGAACTTAATTAGCGACCAAACAGTCAGAAACCGCTTGCATGAAGTGAACCTTCATTCCCGAAGACCGCTACGGGTACCACCTATAGCAATGCACAATCGTAGGATTCGATATCAATGGGCTCTTGAACACAGAAATTGGGCAGAAGAACAATGGCGTTTCGTGTGCTTTTCTGATGAGTCTCGTTTTGGTATGAGACCGGATACAAGACGTATACGACACTGGAGAACCCCTGGACGCCAACAGCGATTAAAATCCTGCCAGGAAGTCCATCCTTATAGTGGTGAAACCATCATGGTATGGGCGGGTATTTGGATTGGCGGAAGAACTGAGTTGATTTGGATCAGAGGCAACCTCAACGCTCAAATTTATGCTGTGACGATTGTATCTGACGTCATCGTTCCTCTACAAGTGCAAATCGGTCAAATGCATGATAATGCACGACCGCACACCGCAAGAGTTGTAAGACAGACTCTCGCCGCAGCTAACATCAATGTCCTGCTCTGGCCTGCTCAGTCGCCAGACTTGAACCCGATTGAGCATGCATGGGATATGCTACAGAGAAGAGCTCTGCCGAATATGGAGGGTATCCAGTCGCAAGAAGACCTTTTTTTGTTGTTGCAACGAACATGGGCAGCCATTCCACAGCGTGATTTGGATGAACTCATTTTGAGTATGCCAAACAGATGTTCTTGTGTTGTTAGTGTTCGCGGTAGAAACACGGATTATTAATTGTTTAAGTTACCCAATAAAATTTTAAAGAAAACTGTTATTTCAGTCTTTTTTTTCGAACTTTAATGTTAGTGGTCCAAATGTCAAAAATCCCTTTATTAGGAAAATGGCAAATTTCTTTATTAATGCAAAGGTGACTTGGTTTATCGTTACTGTGACAAACGAAAACACTTTATTTGATGAATCCTTAAAGAAAATTTTAATTAATATCAATCAGGAGAAAAGTTATTGCAAAAATATATGTTGATCCCTAGACACTTTTGATGTGTGTAGCAAGGGTTTTATAATCCTATGTCTATATGTATGGAACTTATTAGAAATTTCAATAAATTGATACTAGAGACCGAATTTTTCAAATTAAGAAGAACGAAGAGAATTATTGTTTTATTGGCAAGTGACGTGGAAAGTGATGACCCTCATAGTGCTGTGACACGTTTGTTATTACTGGTATTCAAGAAACATAATATGAAACCAATAATTTGGGGTCAATTCTGTGAGTCACTTATTTTGAGCTGAAACTTTGCATAGAGACTCCATACCAGATGTTTTCTTCAGTCCTTTTGTATAGATATGGGGTTTCCGTTACACGTTGTATAAATAATAAAAAGATGTAACAACAACTTAGGCTAAATTACATTAAAATCATAATACCCTCCTTCTTGTTTCACCGTTGTCGAGCCAAAAGCTCGAAAATATAACAACCTGTACCAACGAAGTTATTACATACCAACGTCTGAGGAGCTCTGCTGTTGATTATAGATTATAATCCAATTTGCATTCCCAATAATTAAATTTATTCAAAATGATCTTTTTTTTTGTAATTTTTAATATTACAAAAAATAATATGATGAAATATACAGACGTATATAATAATAGTTGTACTTTTATCTGTGCAAATGAAAATACATATTGTTAATCTTACACCAAGCGCCAAGCAGCCTTGTAATTAAACTTACGACTTGTAGATAGTGTTACTTTGTGTAACTTTCATCAACCACTGTTCTAGAAACAATGAAGAAGAACATCGTGACGAATCCAGCATGTCATAGGACTGAAAATCGAAAACATGCGACGTCCATCAACCCCACTGTGCCCGCATGGTAGACCACGGTCCCAGCAGTGGAATGCTATAGTCTAGTAATGCTATGATATAATACCTATTAACCTCTAGAGCTCCAGCGGCACAAAAACATGTCAGTAAACAAGTATTAGTTGAGCCCCGCTGGCACAAAATTTGTGTGCCAGCGGGGCACAACTAATAGGTGACGTAAATAATGGCGGTCCTTGAGAGGTTAAATATGTATTATGGATACTTACATTCTGAAAACTACTGATGTTTTGAAAAGAGTAACCATGAAGTTTCTTACCGGTTCTTCTCCATAGGAAACAAACAATTTCGAACCGTGCATTAGCTTAAATTCTGACGTTTTATAAGTCTCCATGTGAGGCCTATGTGAAATAAAATATTTTGAGTTTGAGTTTAGTATCATTGACCTAGACCTATTATTTTATAAACTAGGAATTTATCTGGTCACGTGGATGCATTTTTACAAACACCTAGACCCGAAATAACTATTTGTAGCTCATACAAATATTTGTTCTGACATGGGAATCGAACCCGCGACATATAGCGCAGCAGCCAATCGCTCAACTACAGCGCCAACCGTGTCGTCAAAGATTGGTAAAGAAGAAAAGTAAGAAGTATGACACAGTATCTTAATTTCACATTTCTCCTCAAACAACATAACAGTATTATCTCCTGTAATTTTCCAACGATCTAATATTTATTGTGTTAACATTATATTCAGTGGGAGATTACGTTTATTCCCAATGGGACGCTCTACTAATACAGGTTACGGAGCAAAATCTTGAATATTAAAGTATTACTAACAGTCTCATAAGATTTTATTTAACGTTTTCTTAAATGAAAATTTCGATCTAGTATTTAAAATCTTATTGTTTTGAGAAATGGTTAAAAACTTAGCTCTTACTAAAATTGACTAACTATATATGAACTGTATTCTGGTGGTTGGTTTGATGTGGTGCTTTCTTCATTTAATTTCCAAAATTTTTATATATAAATCTTTGTCCTTAGCTACTAACATAATTGCAAGATCCAATTTACTGACTGTCTGTCTGTTGGCAATAAATAATTTTTCTTTCTCTCTTTTTAAACGTAATCACAAATAAAAGTCCGCCATTGTATCTCGAAAGAACTGCCAATTGCGATATTTATTTATTATATAATTTATTGTACTCCTTACAATATTTCATTGAATACAAACATTAAAACTTGTGTACAGTGGGTGGTCTTATCGCTCAGGGCGATCTCTTACAGACAACCTTTGGATGGACAAAACTAAAGGAAACAGATTTAGGGCTGTCATTGTAAAAACATCATATGTAATATTAATTGAAACATAATAATATAAAATACATATAATAAAATACAAAAATCATATACTAATAAATATAACATGCACAGTTGAGAAATAAGGGGAAAGCTACAGCTATTAAAACCGTAATCCAAAATTCGATCCCCCGCCCGATGGTGTGACCAAATAACAATCCTCACCCGACTTCTTATTGTAACCACCCTGAAAGAAGAAAAGAACCGGACGAAATGGAGGGTGCTATCGCTGAGACGCTGAGAGGTACGGAGGATTACGCATAAGACACGACCTTCATTAATGAAGATAACGACCACGAAGAGATCCAAAATTACTTCTATCCATTTTCAAGGTTAGTAGTAACAGTTTGTAGATAGGTGATCATGTTAAAATATGGAGATTTCTCAGTGCGTCGAAAGCTGTGGACAGAAACCAGAAGATCTAACACCAGTGTAACCCAGAGGTATGATGTTATTTATTTATTTAAACTTTATGCAACACAAAATGTACAAAGGCGGACTTAATGCCATATGCATTCTCTACCAGTCAACCATGGGTGGTGAAGAGATAACATGGCAGATGTATAAAAAAATAAACCAAGTAGACAATATATTCAAAGTAAAAGTCTTATTAGAAGTACATATACCACAGAACAGATAAAAGAGGTAATTCCTGATTTGTATGAGAACGCGTGTCGCCGCTTTTCTCCCCACTCTTTAACTCCACTACAAACAAAAGGCCCGTTACGTATGCGAATTACGCACACAAATAAATTACACACACTTAAATCGAGAGCTTGCTACTGATTGTAACTCACTGTCGATAAACATGAGCCGTGCATCACGGCCAATGAGGACAAAGGACAAAACGTCAATGGTTGAAGTGTGGCGCATGCAGTACATTGTAAGCGGACTTGGTCATTGCGTTGATTAAGCGAGTACACATCGGGCAATGTGTACTTTTTGTAACTTGTTGCAATAATGTTGTTAATGTTCGGAATTTCATAGTGATCAGAATTTTTTAAAATGTTTTTTACAATTAAAATTGTAATTAAATGTTATTTTCGACTTACCGGTGGAAAGATATACCTCCTCGCTCTATACTTGCGGTCTGACTTTTTGTTTTACAGGTTACAATTGCACAACACGGCATTTTAAAGCAGAGCTCTGTGTTCCGAAGTAATCCGAAGCGCACTAAACGCGGTGAATGAATTAATCGGTCGCGCTATGATTGTCGTATCATAAATGTGGCGCGCTCGCCACGCCCACATTACCATTCCAACCTTATTGATCTATTCCGTGATATATACACATAAATAACTAAAATAAACTTACACACATATTTATCATAATACATACCAAATATATATAATATATATTAATAAAAATTCATAGAAAGGGGGTTATGAAAACTCTGCTTCCACTATTAGTTTTGAAAATAATCCCGCAACTTTCTCTTAAACGCATATTGACTGGTGACCGTCCTGATATCAAGAGGTAGTGCATTGCACAGAAGAGTAGACTATATATAAAAGGAAGAATTAGTAAAATCAGAAGTATGAGAAGGACAGAGTAAGAGAAGATTATTGGAAGAGCGCAGACTTTTAGCGTGTGAAGGACATAGAAATCGAAAATGAGAAATAAGGTAAGGAGGGGTAGGAGAGTAAGCGTAGTTACCCAGTTATTAGGTTGTGGAAACATGATAGGTAGTCGCGATACAGCTCCCCCACATTGTTATACATACCCCAACATTGTTAAGCCTGCAATACATGTTGGCCGAGCGTTGGCAAATAGGTACAGGGCAAGAAATAATGTCCACACGTTCGACAAGTTCTTCGAACGCCAATGCAGACGAGAGCCAACGATACCCGACATTTATTGTTTGACTTGTTATAGATAATTTAACATAAATCTTGCACACATCCTAGCCAAAATTGGTTTGAATAAAAAGAAAGTGTAGAAAAGTTTACTGCAACGTGCTAAACACAAAATGTATCAAATAAAAATACCACATAACTGCTGCTGCGGTCAATTGCAATAGCAACTAAAAAGGCTCGGAATCTGTCCCTCAAGGCTGATTAGTGATTCCCTACTTCGATCCTCCCGCGATGTTAGTAATGTCAAAAATAATCTTAACAGATACTTAGAAATTAAATAAAAAATCGATCGAATAAAAAGACGACGTCTGTAGAGCTGCCCACACGTTGGCCGAGCGCTGGCGAGCGCCTTTGGTTTGTGACCGAAAATCAACACCGATCCGAAGTGAGGTAAGTGATCACGAGCAATGGCGAGCGAAGACAAGTTACACCAAATGAGCTCTATACACGTTGGCGCTGGCCTCCACTCGGCCATCTATGTAAGTGACACCAAGCGATAGCAAGACAAGGCAAATATACCGTCTACATGTTGGTATTGGCCTTCACTCGACAACGCTCGGCCAACATGTATTGCAGGCTTTAGGAAAAGGCTATATTAGTTGGAGCGATGATTTGGTCAGGAAATACTTGATGAAATACAACAGGAACCACAATGATATATTTTTTTCTTTTTTCTAATGTAATTGGTGTTTTACCGTTTTAATTAAATATAAATAAATAAATAAAATGCTCTAAGTATAAAAACTGTTTGGATAACCTTTAATCCTTACTAATATTATAAATGCGAAAGTAACTCTGTTTGTCTGTGTGTTACGCAATCACAATTTGGTACGGACATAGTCTAGTGCCTGAAAAAGGATATAGGCTGCTTTTTAATGCGAAAAATGGGCTGTAAGGGGTTGAAATAGGAGATGGAAGTTTGTATGGAAATTACGTCATTTTTAAAGTTAAAAGCTTGAAACTTATTTTTTACACTTTTGATTAGAAAAATGTACTTAAACAAGCTATTAACAGTAAAATATTGTAAATGGGTCATACTTAGAAAAAGTGTATATTTGGTTTTATTTCTTGTCCTGCTACTAAGCACTGCATTTAAGTAAATATCTAATGTTATGATATATTTACTTTTTCCCCACTTTGTTGTTATATCTGCCTATTGATATGAAGATTAGCCTCGCATTTTACCTTAAATTTTCATTAAAAGAGTATATTTTTTGGGTGCCAAAACATTGCTAAAAATATCTTCATACATTTTTTTAGTGTCCCAAGGACCGCTACACTTTTTCAGAAATGTATTGTTACGAATACTCATCGCTTTATGTAATATTGACTGTGGCTATATTATTCTTGATGAATTAAGTAACTAATTGGGACAATTTTTTTTTCCTAAATTGCATATAGAAGAATTTATTTTAATTAAACAATCTTTGTCCCAAAATTGTGAAGTTTCGTTACTCAAGGTTAGTAACACGCAATAAAATTAGAAACACAATGATTTAAAGTGGTATAACTATTTTTCCTATTATAGCATCATTATTACTTACGTCAAAATCACTATGGTGGTAACCTTTTCGTTTTCGTCGTAGTCGTGAAGTTAAGACGTGTATCAAGTGAATATTTACAAAAAAAAATACCTCAGGGTAATAAAGGACTATTATTGTGTGAAGTTTATTATATTCTGGTTTACTTACTATGTCCTTTTCTTGCTTTTTGTATTATCTTAAAGAATAAGCTCAGGGCTTGTGCGATAAACACGTGGTTAACGTAAAAATATATTAAGAGATTATAATTTCTCAGATTTTATTCTCATTTTCGTTATATTGCGCTATGTTACGAAACTGAGAAATTATTAAGCTTAGTTCAGAAGAATAAAAAGTTGTTGTGTGTAGGTTGTAGGTATGTTAATGTTGTAACTAAATTTTCCATTTCCATTTCAGAAAACACAAGGTTATTCCTTTGTTACACTTGGTATAAATTTATTTTGTTTATAAGTAAGATTTTAGTGTTTTTTTTTTAAATTATCTAAATAAAAGTGATACTCCAAAAATAATGCTTTTTCATCCAATCCGTGTGTACGATGCCTTATGACATCAGTTTCGTAACGGAGATTCTCAGTATTGTCACCTATCAGTTTAGTTACAAATCCAAAGTGTACACTTTTTCTCAGTATGACCCAAATAGCTTATTTATGTGTGAATTTTAGTTTCAAAATAATTAGACTAAAAAATTAAAATTGCTGCTCAAATTCCGCGCGGACGAAGTCGCGGGCACAGCTAGTTAATAAATAAGTTAACATATAAATACTTTGGTTCGGTTAAAATATGCTCTATTTCATGAAAAGAGAACGTGTCTAAGCTAACGTGTGGACGGCCATATCTTGAATGTTTAAACTCTACGATTCCGCATCTATAATATTTACCCTTGTAGGCATAGATTTGTGAACCCTGCCCCATATACTCAGTATAACGGAACTGTTATGCCAACGAGGTGATAATCATAAAGGTGATCTAACTAGACCGTTGACACGTTTCACGTTCAAATTACTTTATCATTACGCTGTGGTATTTAAAAGAGGGATAGCAGACTAATTTTCATATTGTTGTTTGGTGGAATTATATATCAAAAATAGAATTCACTCACAGCCGCTATTACTCGGTATTCTATGAGATATCAATAAACTTTAAAAGTTGTAGGTTTTTTTCGATGAGCCCCTTTTTGACCGCAATGGTAAGTGATAATTGAGGTCTAAGATGAAATGAACCTAGAATATGCCTGTTTACTTTTTCTTTAAAGGTGACGGGGCACACATGTTATCTGATACTCTACCAAAACTTTGTCTAATTTTGATGAGTAATATGGCTTTGAAATAATAACAGATAGGTAAGTTAATAATAATGTAGGATTAGAGCATAAACCGAGCCAGTTCTCTCCTAGCTTATCTTATTCCGTAGAAAAACCTTTACGCCGTATAGTACATAAATAAACCAACCCAAAATTTAATATCACATGAAAGCCCAAAGCGTCTCAAGTAAATACAATAGGTATATGTGAGGGGACGAAATTCCTACTTTCACCTGTTCCACAAAGAAAATACCAAAACGTCTTCTACTTACCCATGTTTGGCGGAGAGATTTAATTAAAATGTGGGGGAAGGCCCCATCCCAACCCCTGGGGTGGGGGTAGAATGAAGAAATATCGCCGAGGGCGGCGAAGTTTTTGGGGGCAACACAAACATAGTATTAACATATTATTTAAATATCCGCTGTTCTGATGTCTTCTTGTGCGGTTTGGAGGTGGAAGTTTTGTGCGAATAGGTTATAGATAAAATAGACGTCTTTGGATCGATTTAACAGTGATCTAGTTTAATTTTTTTAAACTGGCATAGTCACTAGCAGTATCATTAGAAATTAAAATGGGTATTTACCATGTATTTTTATTGTTTTGAGTTTGGTCAGCACTCGTGCCCCGTGGCTTAATGGGGTAGTGGCTGGGGTTTTGGAAATGTTCCACCAAGAGATGGCGGCCACGGAGCGCAATGGTAAATGAAGGAATAGGTTAGGTTTTAAGTCAGCATAAGATATACTTTCACTTGAAAAAAAATTACATCGAATGTAGGATCATTCGCAAACTCGACACTCTCATACAAACGTAACTCCAGACATTCTCTTCAAAGACTATCTAAACTTAGTACGTAATAAAATAAGACATTTTCGCGAAGATTGTAGTCTGTCTACGCAGAAAACTAGGTAGGCAGAATGGGCTAGGTTAGACGAATAAGTTTGTTACCTTGAAACCTAACATAATTATATGTATTTATAAATTGGTCTCCAAGATACAGGCGCTGCCTAGTTTGGAGGCTGTTGACATCCTTTTTACAGACAAGAATATACTCGTAATGTTAATTGTTTAGGTTAACAAATTACTGTGAAACTGACCAGTTTTACAGTAATTTTTCATAATTAAATTGTTCTTTTTCCTTCTTGGATAGATCGGTCTTACGTAGGTACTTGTAGTGCAAAGATTAAACAATTTGTGTATGAGATTGCTTCTCCGCATAGTAGACACATAGCATGTTTTACAATAGTTATTTTTCTTGTTAGACTAAATTCTGTGCGCGACTTTGAATGCCTGGATTTGAGATCGGTAAAGAAAGTATTCTAGGTATTCGTTCAAGTTTAATCTACATATACACGGTACATATATGTCTACCATTCCGGTTAGTGGTTTGTGCATTAAAGAGCAAAAAATTGGCCAAGTGCAAGAGGGGGGGGGCACACATTTTACCACTTTGGATGCGTATATCTTTTAAACGATTGACTTTATGAAAAAGTAGTTTTAAAAACCTCAATGTCATACATCTACCTACCAAGTTTCATGTGTATAGCCCTAATAGTTCCCGAATAAAATGGCTGTGACATACGGACGGACGGACAGACAGACAGACATGACGAAACTATAAGGGGTCCGTTTTTTGCCTTTCGGCTACGGAACCCTAAAACCATTTATAGTCATCTTTTTTTCATTTATAATGAAAACTAAATTTTAATGGTAACTCAGTGGTTACGGGTCTGGCTTACGAGTTGTAGTCTCTGGGTTCGTATTCAGTCAGTCACATAACTTTTCATTTTATATCATTCACTATTGTTTTAAAAACGGTACCGGAAAATATCGTGAAGGAACCGGTATGTCCTAGAACCGAAAATTCCTAATCCTGAAGTTTGACTGATTTTTTTTTAAATTATTCTTTTTTTTTTACGGTAGAGAACGTATGCGTGAACCATAAGATGTTTTCGCAAAAATGTTCTAAGAATTCTTAGTATTTTATTTATTTATTTATAAATGTAAGTAAAAACGTGTAAATGGCCATTTTTTACATAAATATTCTTAATATATATATTGAAATAAAAAAAAACACTAGTGTTCTTATAAGCCGGTATTGAGAATATTTTACAATTTTTTTATGATTTCCCAACGGCGCTGTAATGATGTCTGATGATAAAAAAAAATATTATTATAGTGCAGTAGCAACTAATTACTCATATCTCTGTATCATCATAAACTATAATATTTTGAGTAGATAAAAACAAAAAAACTTGAGAGGTGTCAAGAGACACCCGGATGGAACGAAGTTACTTTCGATTAATTAGTGAAAAAATTGAAATATTTTTTTTTAAGTTATAATTATTTTTTTTTTTTTATTATTAAAAATATCATATAATGTAATATAAACTTAATCAGTAGGCTCAATTTTATTAATAATTGGCTTGTGGTAACTGGAGTAGGTAATATGTACAAAAAACCTGTATACAGTAGTAGTGATTTGCCGGTTCTGGCGCACCAATCCCGTGGCTCACCGGTTCTGGCGCACCACCGCTTCTGGCGCAATCGCGGTCCAGGGCGTTTCAAACCTAAAAAAAAAAAAAAAAAAAAAAAAAAAAAAAAAAAAAAAAAAAAGGTTTTGGGGTCCGCTGATCACGTTTCTGCAATCCGTTTTCGCGTAAGATGCATGGTTCCGGAGATACAGAAATCAATTAACAACAATCTGTTTCATTTCCGGTGACCCGAAACCCTCATTATCGACTTTCATTGTTCGCCTTTTCTTATCTATTGTCCGTGCGTCCGGCCGCTCACCCTCATTAGGATTGCATTGACGTATGCATGTATTACTCATTGTTACTGCAACTGCTATTGTATACTTTTATTGTTCATAAACCATTGCTTACTTTGCTATTCGGGGTCATCAAAACGGAATCAATAAAACACATGCGTCATTAACAAATTTTATTTTTATCTACAAAATATGAGCGGAACATCTCATCCACTAAAATATCGTTGTACAGTGTGTTCCCTGTAAATATGTTTGTAAAACTATGCATTGAACATCCCTGAAACTTATATAGCAAATACATTAAGCAATATTCACCACAAACTGAAGTCCAATCATTCTGAATCCTATCAATACTCCAGCCCCATCTTTTACAATTCCTTTTCAAAAACTCGAGATGATATCGCGCAGGTGTTCGCCCATAAGAATCAAAATATTGACCGATGCCATTCGTATCGATATGTACAGCTACCCAGTGTGAACCTGGCTTATCATCCGCATCCAAATTGCATATTATATACGTTGGTGCATGGGTATACATAGGGAGTCTATTAGCAGCATAAACATTATTTTCTAGACTGGGATGAATCTTTTTCAGATGTTTTTGTACTTCTAGTGTATCCATGATATAGCATATTATTACACTACCAATCTATTCAATGGTTGTCATAGGAATGTTCAATTATAGTGATTTGTAAATATTAAATCGCATTATTTTGTAGCACTCACAAAACAGGTTGATGCCAGCAATGTGAGATAAGTTTGTTGACTCATAGAGTTACTATCAGTTTCCGGAGGAACGTGAGATAATTTTGGTGATTCATAGAGTTACAATCAGTTTCGTTGTATTTAGGAATTTGTTTTAGATAAGAATGGTGCTATATAAGATCCTACCATTGCAGTCATGCAGTCAGTCTATGGTCGTTTGACCGCAGTGGATTGTATACGTCTACCAATACTACGTTTGTGTTACTTCAACGCATCAATGGCCATGGAGGTAAGTGTTTATTCTATTGACAAACTTACTTGTATTCTTGTTGTTGTTTCCTAACGTGTGTGATTAAGTGTAAACAAATTGATATTAACATGATAACTGTCTTGTTGCAGAAATCATTCAACTTCGATGAAAATACCTATAAACAGTATTACTACTCACCGCTCTCCCCTCAACATGAAGAAGAGAACGATGACATCGTTATTAATAACACATGTGATGGTGGAAAAAGGAAATCACAACCGATTGATCATTTTTTTGAAGTGGCACCAAAAATAAAAAAGAAGAAACTGTTATCGTCAACCGTGGCACGAGCCGCTAGAGATGGTGTATCATACATTTCTAGTAATTCTGACGACGGAGACCAAGCGACGCATCTCATTAAAATTGAAATGTACGATATGAAGAAGCTATGTAAGATTCCAACTACTGATCATTGGAAACACGCTACCACGAGGATTAAATATTATGTAAAGAATAATAAGGATAGCATCTACGACAGCACAAACGGGCTCGTATACAACATTACAAAGACAATAGCAGAAAGTGAAAAAGTTAAAAAATACTTTTTTAACAATGACACCCATTAGTTGATTAGTGAATGTGATTCTGTTTACTTAAATTACTTCTGTGTACTCATTAGATTCTACCTGACTTTCTAATCCTTTGCTAGACTCTATGTAATGAACATTATTTGAAATTGGGTATCGGTTTGTCTACCAACACTTAACTGTTACTTACTGTGCTACCTAATTTCTTCTTTGCTATAAAGATGGAAAACTTCAGTGAAGTGTGTACCAGTGCTTTCTTTTCCGCACCCATGGAAGAGAATATGGAACTATTCATCAACGAATTCGATCAGGAGCTGCCTAAAGTTTGTGATGAAATGGAGAAGTGTGAACTGTTTGATTCATCGTATGATGATGAGTTGTATAATCACTGTGCGATGGTTGAAACAGCGTTGATGTAAGTATTAGAAGTACAAACTCAATAAGAAAGATTATTGTTGTATTGTTTTATTTTAAGATTTGTCTAATAATTTTCTTGCTGTTTTGTTACAGTCAACCACAAGTTGGAAGAGGTATCAAACGAGGTATCACTACTGACGAAAATAAGGTTCCCAAGAAAGCAAAATTTGATGAAGGAGCTTCTACATCATCGATTGAAACAAATAACGTGGACAACAATAAGGTGGAATGTGACACATGTCATGTTTTTATTAATAAAAGGTATCTAAATAACCATTTAAAAAGCAATGTTCACAAAAATAATCTTTTAAAATCACATAATTCACTAGCAAATGTTACAGTTGTTGAAACCGCTTTTGGCAACCGAATTTTAACATATAGAATTAATAGTAAAACAATTCAATCGGGGCAATATTTTGAAACACCGGAATCGTTTTTAAATTCATTAAAAATTGATATCTTATTTTTAATCAATGAATGTATTCAACAACATACAATTTTTAAAATAAACTTCATATTGCATGCTGATTTCATACAACAAACTAAAGATATTAAAAATACATTTGATTTTCAAACGTTTAATTATATAATTTGTCAGGGTGATGACTTAAATATATTTTTTTCATCATTAATAGACACTGTTGTTGGTAAAATTTGTCAATTTGAAAAAAAAGATAGTGGTTGGAGTCTTAATCAAATTAAATACATAGATATGAATGTTAACAAATTCAACCCCTTACGTGGTAGTTCATATATCGATCTTCCTCAGGATATTAAATTAAAAAAAGCTGTAATCAATGTTAAAAATAATGATAATATGTGTTTCAAATGGGCATTACTCTCCGGTTTATATCCTGTATGTAAAAGTGTAGATCGCGTAACATCATACGCAATTCATGAAAATAAACTAAAATTTACTGGTATTTCTTTTCCGGTTAAAATTGTAGATATATCAAAAGTAGAGAAATTAAACAATATTAGTATAAATGTTTTTGGTTTAGAGTATAATAAAGAAAAAAAGTGTAATTCAGTTGTAGGTCCTTTATATTTAACAAAATGTCGTACACCTAATCATATCAACCTACTATATTTATCGAATGGTACTAACAATCATTACTGTTATATTAAAAAGTTATCGCGGTTAGTTAGCTCACAAATCTCAAGTAATCATCACGCAGTTTATATATGCGATTCATGTTTACTTCATTTCCCATCAGAGGAAAGACTTAATAACCATCAACAATATGATTGCGCTCACATTTGTACGGAATTACCAAACGGTAAGGATTCCAAAAAGGATTGGTTCGGTAAAGCAACATCAAATAATAAAATAAAATTTGATAAATTCGTGAAAAAGTTGGAAATGCCTTTTGTGGTTTATGCAGACTTTGAAGCATTTTTGAACCCAATAGAATCATGTAGTAACGATCCATCCAAGCCTAGTACAATTAATATTCAAAAACATGAAGTGTATAGTTTCGGATATTACATTAAATGTTCATATGATGACAGATTATCAAAATATGAGACGTATAGTGGGCCAAACTGTGCACAAGTGTTTATGAATCGCCTTTGTGAAGATGTGAAAACAATAGTTAAAAAAAATTGTTTCCAAAAATGTCCCGTTCCATTATCAGATGAAGATAAAATTAAAATTTCAAATTCAAACATTTGTCATATTTGTGAAACTCAGTTAAATGAAGATCCTTTTTACGATTTTGATTGGTACACTGGCAGTTTTAGGGGTGTTGCGCATCAAGTGTGTAGTTCTAAGTACAGAACCCCTCGTTATGTTCCAATATTTTTACATAACCTCGGTCACTACGATGCTCATTTTATTGTCCATGCATTAAACCTCGATGATGGCAAAGTTGAAGTTATTCCACAAAATAAAGAACGATACATATCATTTTCAAAACAGTTAACAATAAATAATCAACCTGTAAGTTTAAGATTCGTAGATTCATTGAAATTTTTATCATGTAGTTTAGATCAGCTAGCTAAAAATCTTAATGACGATCAGTTTAAAGAACTAAAAAGAAACTATCCTATTAATGAAGATTTTTTACGTTTAAGACGGAAAGGTATTTATCCTTATGAATTTATGCGTAATAGTGATTGCTTGAAACATCCGTCACTTCCTGATCAACACCAGTTTTATAGTTCACTCACAGATTCAAATATTTCAAACGATGATTATAATCATGCAAAAGATATTTGGACACATTTTAAGTGTAGTAGTATGTCTGATTATTCCGATTTGTATTTAAAAACTGATGTTTTACTTTTGACCGATATATTCGAAAACTTCAGAAAGCTTTGTATTAAAACTTATGGATTAGATCCTGCCCATTACTATACTGCTCCAGGTTTAAGTTGGGATGCAATGTTAAAATTTACGAAAATAGAATTAGAATTGTTAACGGACTATGACAAAATTGCTTTTTTTAAAGCTGGTATTAGAGGGGGTGTATCTCAGTGTAGCAATCGTTTTGCTAGAGCAAATAATAAATTCATGGAGGATTATGATGGTGAAAAACCTAATTCATATCTAACATATTTTGATGCGAATAATTTATATGGTTGGGCAATGTCCCAATCCCTTCCTGTTGGTGGTTTCGAATGGATAAATTGTAATACAGATTATAATGTGTTGGATACGTCTGATTTTGGTTATGTTTTAGAAGTTGATTTGGAATATCCTGATGAACTTCATAATTTGCATTCTGACTTTCCATTATGTCCTGAAAACATATGTGTGGGTAATACTAAAGAAACTAAATTAGTTCCTAATTTAAATAATAAAAATAAATACATCATTCACTACAGGAATTTAAAACAATGCATTGAAATGGGAATTAAATTAATTAAAGTACATAGAATTTTAAAATTTAAACAGAGTTCTTGGCTAAAGAAATACATAGACTTAAATACTAGTTTGAGAACGTTAGCTAAATCAAACTTTGAAAAAGACTTTTTTAAATTAATGAACAATTCTGTCTTCGGTAAGACAATGGAAAATATTGAAAAAAGAGTAAACGTTAAACTACTAACTCACTGGGATAATCGTGGTAAAGTTTTAGGTGCTCAGGAATTGATTGCAAAACCAGAATTCCATAGTTTATCAATATTTTCAGAACATTTAGTCGCAATACAATTACGAAAAACAAAATTGATTTATGATAAGCCAATTTATTTAGGATTTTGTATTTTAGATATATCTAAGACCCTTATGTACGAATTTCATTATAACTACATGGTTAAAAAGTTTAATAACAAAATTAAGTTATTGTACACCGATACCGATAGTTTGATATATCAAATTTTTACAGATAATTTGTATGAGGATATAAAACCTGACCTACTTCACTATTTTGATACATCAGACTATCCAGAAAATAATATTTATGATTATCCAAAATTAAATAAAAAGAAGTTAGGTTTTTTTAAAGACGAGAATAATGGTAAAGTGTTGAAGGAATTTGTAGGGTTGCGATCAAAAATGTATGCCTTGGAAGTAGAAGATAAATTTATAGCAAAGGCAAAAGGGGTTAACAAAAGTGTTACCAAAAAAATGAATATGGAAAATTACAAATCGTGTTTGTTTAATAAAAATGTGCAATATTGTAGTATGCTTCGGTTTAAGTCAATCAAACACACCATTTTTACACAAAAAATAAATAAAGCATCTTTATCATATAATGATAGCAAACGATGTATTATGGACAACAACATTGATACATTGGCTTGGGGACATTATAAATTACGTTAAGTGTTGATACTTTTTACTTTTACTTCTGTACCTATACGAAATTTATATTGATTGTAAAATTATGATATTACTATAATGTTATATAATAGTTTATTACATATTTAAAATGTATTGTTTGATTGTAAATAATGTAAGAAAATTGTGGTTTTTATTTGTAGGTTTAAATTTGAGATTGTAAAATTCTGATGTACTAATTGTGTTAATTTTAATTATTCGATTGTAAATAATGATATCTAAGTAATAATAAAACGGTGAACATACATTTGAGAAGATTGTAAAGTTCTGATAAGTAATAATTTTAGCAATATATATATATTTAATTTTTACAACATAATTTTCATTTTTTATTTCCTCCCTTTGAACTCTAGACGTGTGAAATGTTTCACTTTATCCATCCGTTTACTGCTATTGTGGCAGGACCAAGTGGATGTGGGAAGTCAAATTTTGTAACAAATTTCATAAAATCAGTTAAAGAAATATGTAATTGTGATTTTAATCAGATCACATGGTGCTTTGATGAAATGCAACCTTTATATAATTTACCAAATGTTAACTATCATCAAGGAATTCCAAATCTTAATATGTTTGATGGTGAAAACCCACATCTTGTTATTATTGATGATCTAATGAGAGAGTCTGATGGAAGAATTGTGGATATATTTACAAAAGGTAGTCATCACAGGAATCTGAGTGTATTTTATTTAACACAAAATTTATTTCATCAGGGTAAAGGTCAAAGAGACATTTCTTTAAACTCAAGTTATATAATATATTTTAAAAACCCTCGAGATAAAACTCAAATAAGATATTTAGCACGACAAGTGTCACCAGACAACCCAAAATTCATTGAAGATGCCTATAGGGATGCAACTTTAGAAGCGCATGGATATTTAATGGTTGATTTAAAACAGAATACCAATGATTTTTGTCGTATCAAGACAAATGTCTTCCCATTTAATGGACACTGTACAGTCTACGTCCCCACAAAAGAGTTTAAATACACCAAGAATCAAACAATTCAAATCATTTCTAAATGATGCATCGTCGACTCACAACGCATAAACATTTGCTAAGCGCTTTGCATACGCTTAAACCAAAATATCAAAGAGCGTTACTTAAAACATGTGATGAAGAAGAAATAAACTGTATTTGTGAATGTATTCATAACGTTTTACAAGGAAAGGTACCTCTTAAAGATCAAGATAAACAAAAATTGAATAAACACAAAAATATACTCCGTAAACTGGTGCATAAGTGTAAACATAAACTAAGAAAAAATATAATCATACAAAAAGGAGGGGCTTTCTTACCAATAATATTAGGTGCAATATTGAGTGGATTAGTAAGTGGACTAGCCAGTTAACATGGAAAATGCAAAGAAAATGATACTTATTGAACCTGGATTGATTGAAAAATTAAAACAAGAAAATAAGGTTAATAGTAATTTGTCTCGATTAGATATTGAAATGCAAAATATTATGAATAGTAAGACGGAAGACCGCAAGAAGTGGATGTTATATTTACAAACACTACAAAGATACCTTCACTTTACCGAAGAGGATCGTCAACCACTCAGATTACCAATTTATTCTGATACATCTAATGAAGATTCAAATGAATCTAAAATTGGTTTTAAAAATAAAGATAGAGATCTAAAAAGTTCAGTTGATGCTGAATCTTTGTTGGATGAGAAAGGATCCATTAAAAGTAAAGAAAATGACACAAATCCACTTTACACACCAACTCAAATACTCAGTTTAATACCAAAAACATATAATAAAAAAGGTGAGTCATTATTAAACTTAATTGGAACAAGTAAAAGTAAAATACATTGGGATAATGAAGGCACAGTCATAATTGATAATGAAAAAATTCCTGGAAGTAATATTGTTGATTTAATAAATGATTCACTAAGACCCTTAAAAAGAAGTGATCCGATAGGGTGGGATAGATTTGCTAAAGCATTAAAAGATATTAAAGTACCACTTACTTATATTGGAAATCCAAAGAGATGTGAGTTTATTAACCAACTTCAAGCAAAAGATCTGAACAAAACCTCTGAGATTGAAGTTCAAGAGTTTTCTACACCGAGCAGTGGAGATAAAAGATCTATAACTAAAATACGTAAAAAGCTCGATTGGGAAAAATGGACCCCGTACTAGAAGAAATTAACAGGATTTATTATGATCCATCTAACCCCGCTGGTTTTGGTAGTATTGATAAACTATCAAAAGCCATGAAGGGTAAAATGGATAAAAAGCAAGTAAAGGAATGGTTACAATCACAAGAAACATATACATTACATAAACCCAGTCGGAAAAAATTTCCACGTAATAGGTACATTCTATCAAATATTAATGAACTGTGGCAAGCTGATTTAAGTGATATGCGAACTTATTCTCAATATAATGATGGTTTCAACTATATACTTTGTGTTATTGATGTATTTAGTAAATATGCTTTTGCAAGACCAATGAAAAAGAAAAACTCAGAAACTACTAAAGAATGTTTTGAAAGTATATTTACTGAAAGTAATTCCACACCTACTCACATACAATCTGATAAAGGTACAGAATTTGTTTCAAAAGATGTACAAAAATACTTTAAATCCAAAAAGATAAATTACTATACCACTAACAATCCTGATATTAAGGCTAGTATTGTTGAACGATTTCAAAGAACTCTAAAAATGAAAATGTGGCGTTATTTCACTCATAACAATACTTATAGATACATAGATGTTTTACAGGATTTAATATACTCTTATAATCACAGCATTCACTCTAGTATTAAGATGTGCCCATGTGATGTAAGTTCCGCCAATATTATGACAGTTTGGACTAATCTTTATAATAGAGGATCAAACAAACTTTCTTTAGAAAATCCAAAACCAAATTTCAATGTGGGTGATTATGTTCGAATAACTAAATATAAACATGTTTTCCAAAAAGGATATGAATCAAATTGGAGTGATGAAATATTTATTATATCTTCAATAATTGATAGATCTCCATGGGTTGTTTATACAATAACAGATTTACAAGATGAAGCAATAGTTGGTACTTTTTATGAAAGAGAATTACAGAAGGTCACTTACAACCCCACCTCACAATATAAAATAGATAAAATAATTGGTACTCGTTATTCGGGTAACAGAAAAGAAGTATTAGTGAAGTGGAAAGGTTATCCAGATAAATTTAACAGTTGGATTTTAGCTTCTAGTTTAAAAGAAATATGAATAAAGAAAGTTTTTATTTAACTTTGCTCAGCAATAGTTCAATGGAATACTTTCCTGATAACAAGACCACAAATTTTTCAACAAAATTACCAAAAGCTATGAAATTAGAAGGTGAATGGTCGGTTGGAGTTGTCGAGTTTCAATATCCATGCACCATGTTTACTGTTCAAGATCATGAAAATGTTGTGTACATTACAAAAACCATGTTAATGCCTAATGAAGATAAACCATCAACAGTGTACTACAAAAAACATATTCCGGCTACCAACTATGATAACGTTGAACATATTTTAAGAGCGTTAAATGGTATCAGAGGGAACTTGAAATTTCGTTATGATGAAATAACAAAATTTGTGTCTATTTCTGTTTTGGATAAAAATATAACATCCGTAACATTATCACCCAAATTAAGTTTACAACTGGGTTATGAACCAAATACAAATCTTCTAGACAGAAATTTTGGGAAGTGTCCTGCTAATTTACACTTAGGGTTACCATCTCAACTATTTCTATATTGTGACATTATCGATCCTCAGATTGTGGGTGATGTTATGACTCCGCTATTAAGAGTCATTTCATTAGATCCTTCAAAATACATTTATGGTGCGAATAAAATGCACGTTTTCTCTCCACCTCACTACTTACCTGTAATGCGAAGAGAGTTCGATACGCTGGAAATAGATATAAGATCGAGCACAGGACAAAAAATACCATTCCAGTTTGGAACCGTGTGTATTAAACTACATTTCCACAAATTATAATAATGTATTCTCCTCATGATCATCATAAATGTCCATATGAAAATTATTATTCACATCAAGCTGGATCAGGAGTTGGTGTAATTTATAAGGGTTCACCATACCAACGCGGTCATGGTATTGGGAGCTTCTTAGGAGGGTTATTTAGATCAGTTTTACCTTTACTTTCAAGTGGTGTTCGAGTGGTTGGTAAGGAGGCATTAAACGCTGGAGTAGGACTTTTATCGGATATGGTTCAAGCGCGTCCTATGGAAGCCTCAATAAAAGATCGTCTTAAACAAGTTAGTACGAACTTAAAACGAAAGGCTGATAACAAAATTGATCGATTTAACATGACAGGATCTGGATATATAACTAAAAGAAAACGATTGGCATCGTTCATTCCACCACTAACTGCTAAAGTGAAAGCTACGAAAAAACTTGGTCTAAAACCAAAAAACATCGAAGATATATTTTCAAATTAAATATGTCTTTCCTTCATAATCATTCTTGTGAGTGCGTTAAGTCAGAATTAGATTTATTTGCATTACCGTCTACACAAACAAGCATTGAAAATGGATTGTGGATTCACTATAAACCAATTTCGTCTCTTGCTGATGATGGACCTATCGAGTTTCAAGTTCCTGGAACAGGCGATGACTACATAGATTTGTCTCATACATTACTCCAGATAAAGGCAAAAGTATTAAATCAAGATTCATCAAACTTGATATCAGCTACCGCAGTAGCACCTGTAAATAATTGGCTGCATTCACTTTTTAGTCAACTTGATGTTTATTTAAACCAAAAACTTGTATCACCACCTAATAATACCTATGCCTATCGAGCATACATGGAAACTCTTTTAAACTATGCTCCTGCTGCTAAACAATCTCATCTTACTTGTAGCCTTTGGTATGAGGATACAGCAGGAAAAATGGATTCCACAGATGGTAAAAACATAGGATTTGTTAAAAGACAGGAATTAGTTAATGAAAGTAGGGAAATAGAAATGATTGGTCATCTTCATGGTGACATTTTCAATCAAGATAAATTTTTAATGAATGGCGTTGAAATGAGTGTAAAATTAGTTCGATCAAGAGAGAGTTTTAATTTAATTGCTGGGTCAAATGATGTAAAGTTTAAAGTTTGCATTACAGACGCAACTCTTATTGTTCGAAGAGCACGAATTAATCCAAGTGTATTACTCGCACATCAGAAAGTTTTAGCTTCTACCACTGCTAAATATCCTATTACTCGTGCTGAAGTTAAAGTTTTAACAATTCCATCAGGTGTTCAAGGAAAAACTCTTGATAATATATTCTTAGGACAGGTACCCAAAAGATGTATTATTGGATTTGTAAACAATTCTGCATTTAATGGTTCGCTTACTAAAAATCCATTTAACTTTGAAAACTATGGTATTAACTCTTTCAGCTTATATATTGATGGTCAACAAATACCTTCAAAAGCTTTGCAACCATCTTTTAATAATAATATATTTACATCAGCATATCATACTCTATTCTCGGGGACTGGTATTCACTTTCTAAATGAAGGAAATGCAATCTCTCGTGAACAGTATGCTAAAGGTTACTGTCTTTTAGCATTTGATTTAACTCCTGATTTATCAGCTAACTCATCAGCTCATTGGAATCTCATAAAGCATGGTAGTGTAAGATTAGAAGTACGATTTGAATCCTCACTAATACAAACAATTAACTGTATTGTTTATGCTGAGTTTGATAATATTATTGAAATAGATAAAAATAGAAATGTTACTGTAGACTATAGTAGTTAAGGTTATGTGTATGTAACTAAAGGAAACATTATAAAATTAAATAAAACAAATTATATGCAATATACTATTTTTTTATTTCATTATAAACACCCTATTCAATCTTATACAGAACACTGATCGAGTTTAAACTTTACATAAGCACACTGACTAAACCACTGAACATGCTGCTGCCAAGGATCATCATCATCTTCCCAATCTTTTAAACCGCCACCACAATGGAAACACTTGGTCCTGTCTTCATGACCAGTATAAAAGAAACCGGCTTCTGCAAGATCTTCAGGCTTCTGTTTCATAACGAGTGGCCAGTCTCCGAAACTGAACAACCGTCTAGATTTTGAACTGAAAAATGGATATTCAGCTCTTGGGTACTGCATATTCTTCACTTTTTCTTCTCCAATCAGTTTTGTAGTTTTGCTTTTCAATGAAGTGATCTGTTCACGTATGCCACACTCATCTCTTCCTTCTAATCTTGTTTTTCTCTCAGCACCACAAGACGACACCTCCTTGGATCTAATGAATACACAGAAGTAATTTAAGTAAACAGAATCACATTCACTAATCGATTAATGAGTGTCATTGTTAAAAAAGTATTTTTTAACTTATTCACTTTTTGCTATTGTCTTTGTAATATTGTATACGAGGCTGTTTGTGCTGTCATAGATGCTATCCTTATTATTCTTTACATAATATTTAATCCTCGTGGTAGCGTGTTTCCAATGATCAGTAGTTGGAATCTTACATAGCTTCTTCATATCGTACATTTCAATTTTTATGAGATGCGACGCTTGGTCTCCGTAGTCAGAATTAGTAGAAATGTATGATACACCATCTCTAGCGGCTTGTGCCAAGGTTGACGATAACAGTTTCTTCTTATTTATTTTTTGGTGCCACTTCAAAAAAAAAAATTATCAATCGGTTGTGATTTCCTTTTTCCACCATCGCATGTGTTATTAATGACGAGTCAGGTAGAATCTAATGAGTACACAGAAGTAATTTAAGTAAACAGAATCACATTCACTAATCAACTAATGGGTGTCATTGTTAAAAAAGTATTTTTTAACTTTTTCACTTTCTGCTATTGTCTTTGTAATGTTGTATACGAGCCCGTTTGTGCTGTCGTAGATGCTATCCTTATTATTCTTTACATAATATTTAATCCTCGTGGTAGCGTGTTTCCAATGATCAGTAGTTGGAATCTTACATAGCTTCTTCATATCGTACATTTCAATTTTAATGAGATGCGTCGCTTGGTCTCCGTCGTCAGAATTACTAGAAATGTATGATACACCATCTCTAGCGGCTCGTGCCACGGTTGACGATAACAGTTTCTTCTTTTTTATTTTTGGTGCCACTTCAAAAAAATGATCAATCGGTTGTGATTTCCTTTTTCCACCATCACATGTGTTATTAATAACGATGTCATCGTTCTCTTCTTCATGTTGAGGGGAGAGCGGTGAGTAGTAATACTGTTTATAGGTATTTTCATCGAAGTTGAATGATTTCTGCAACAAGACAGTTATCATGTTAATATCAATTTGTTTACACTTAATCACACACGTTAGGAAACAACAACAAGAATACAAGTAAGTTTGTCAATAGAATAAACACTTACCTCCATGGCCATTGATGCGTTGAAGTAACACAAACGTAGTATTGGTAGACGTATACAATCCACTGCGGTCAAACGACCATAGACTGACTGCATGACTGCAATGGTAGGATCTTATATAGCACCATTCTTATCTAAAACAAATTCCTAAATACAACGAAACTGATTGTAACTCTATGAATCACCAAAATTATCTCACGTTCCTCCGGAAACTGATAGTAACTCTATGAGTCTTTGAACTTATTAACTTATTATTATTGAACTTAGAACTTATTGAACTTATCTCACATTGCTGGCATCAACCTGTTTTGTGAGTGCTACAAAATAATGCGATTTAATATTTACAAATCACTATAATTGAACATTCCTATGACAACCATTGAATAGATTGGTAGTGTAATAATATGCTATATCATGGATACACTAGAAGTACAAAAACATCTGAAAAAGATTCATCCCAGTCTAGAAAATAATGTTTATGCTGCTAATAGACTCCCTATGTATACCCATGCACCAACGTATATAATATGCAATTTGGATGCGGATGATAAGCCAGGTTCACACTGGGTAGCTGTACATATCGATACGAATGGCATCGGTCAATATTTTGATTCTTATGGGCGAACACCTGCGCGATATCATCTCGAGTTTTTGAAAAGGAATTGTAAAAGATGGGGCTGGAGTATTGATAGGATTCAGAATGATTGGACTTCAGTTTGTGGTGAATATTGCTTAATGTATTTGCTATATAAGTTTCAGGGATGTTCAATGCATAGTTTTACAAACATATTTACAGGGAACACACTGTACAACGATATTTTAGTGGATGAGATGTTCCGCTCATATTTTGTAGATAAAAATAAAATTTGTTAATGACGCATGTGTTTTATTGATTCCGTTTTGATGACCCCGAATAGCAAAGTAAGCAATGGTTTATGAACAATAAAAGTATACAATAGCAGTAGCAGTAACAATGAGTAATACATGCATACGTCAATGCAATCCTAATGAGGGTGAGCGGCCGGACGCACGGACAATAGATAAGAAAAGGCGAACAATGAAAGTCGATAATGAGGGTTTCGGGTCACCGGAAATGAAACAGATTGTTGTTAATTGATTTCTGTATCTCCGGAACCATGCATCTTACGCGAAAACGGATTGCAGAAACGTGATCAGCGGACCCCAAAACCTTTTTTTTTTTTTTTTTTTTTTTTTTTTTTTTTTTTTTTTTAGGTTTGAAACGCCCTGGACCGCGATTGCGCCAGAACCGGCAAATCACTACTACTGTATACAGGTTTTTTGTACATATTTCCTACTCCAGTTACCACAAGCCAATTATTAATAAAATTGAGCCTACTGATTAAGTTTATATTACATTATATGATATTTTTAAAAATAAAAAAAAAATAATAATTATAACTTAAAAAAAAATATTTCAATTTTTTCACTAATTAATCGAAAGTAACTTCGTTCCATCCGGGTGTCTCTTGACACCTCTCAAGTTTTTTTGTTTTTATCTAGTCAAAATATTATAGTTTATGATGATACAGAGATATGAGTACTACTACTGTATACACTCAACAAAAATAATCGTCGCGACACCACACTGTTCAATGCGAAATAGAAAGACGAAACGAAAATATCTGGCTTGCTTTCTATAAGAGAGAGAGACAGACAGAGAAACATGCGCACTAGCTTACTATAGCAAAAAGTGTCGTTACAACTTTTCGTCTTAGTTTTTTACGTCTAGCCCCCATTCGCAACGCGCGATAAGGAACTTCGTTCCAATAATAAGATAATGTAACCTAGTTATACAAAAGCATAACCAATTATGAATACTGTAAGTAAATGTGTAACTTTTCCCGTTTTATTTCACGCACATGTCAAATTTCTGGAGCCGTAGTCGTACATCGGACCATTTTACAACCTAGCATTTAATGCTATCAAGGCTGTACTTTTTCTTTAAATAAAATCCGAAGACATGTGATATTTATCAACCTACACAGGGCTCTCGAGGTGAATTTCCCTTAGACATGCGTCACAGAAGTGGGAAAGCTACAGGTTGGTTAAAAGGTTAAGAATCAGTATTATTTCAGCTTCATTTTCCTGCTCTCGTCCTATGTAGGTAAAATGTGGACCGTAATTTTAATTTTTAACATATATTTCCGTTCATTATGTACTGTCAAACGCCAGGCTATCAATGAATCTTTCTTAATTTCTTCTCTTCATATTAATTTTTTATTTATTCAAAGATTTATTTTAATTATATAGATATGACCAATATGTTTTTAAGACCATGTTTAACGCAAATAAATAAATAAAATAAATGCTGCTTTATTTCAGGCAAAATACCAATATACAAAGCAAATTAGTTACATAAAATTATAAGGTTAAAATTAAAAAGCTTTAAGGTATGTATAGCCATAAAATACTATTTTATAAATATTATGTCAAATTCTTAATACACTGTAACTTTCGAAAACCACATTTGAGATATTTAACGATATAGGCGAAAGTTATACGTGTTTTGTAGCTTGCCTTATCTTGCAAAATACACATTGTAATGAAAAAAAATCATCAGGGGTGTTAAACAGACTTCAAGGAACTAATATAAAGCTGTTAAGCAAAAACACTGTAAGTAGACTTACAGTAGTTTGGATTGGCACGGCAGTATCGCCATTTTATCCTATTTACTATGTCATTTTTATTTGTTCTCGTTCAGGTGAACAGAGATCCACTACTTATATATGGGACTTGTCAAATTACACGAAATAGCCTTCAAGATACTGTTGCTGGAACGTTGCAAACCTTCCCAAAAAGACACTACTCGAGACCTCATGATGGCTTAAAAATCCGGGACCTTCGCTTCCGCAAACATGCTCGAGGCACTGCAGTATCTCGGTAGTTTCATAAGTGTTCGGTAAGCATTATTGTACTGAATATCTTTTTTGTGAAGTTGCACCAAAGTTGGCAAGTTTACAGTGACAGGCCATAAGCTCTGAAAAGAGTGTTCTTGACATCATTGCTGCACCTCACAAATCTGCGTGCGAGCATTTTGCTCCTCACTGAGAGGACCCTACGCTCTCTTTCTATATCTATGTCTTCCTGTAGTCTGTCTGTCAGTATGTGCCCTAAATATTGAAATTGCTTTACCAACTTAATGATGGACCCGTTTAAATTAAGAGTATACCCGGACTTTTAATTCAATGCAGTAGACTGACAGTTTCTGAGTTGTCAGATAATGACGTCTACGAAATTGTGATGTAACTTAATAAATTAAAATTAATCGATTCAGGAATAAAATAGAATAACGATGTAAACAATTTTTAAAATAATTTTGTGTGTAAATAACTTATTTGCAATAGGCCCCTGTACCTTTACCCATTCCAACGAGGTTTAGGTCGCAGTGTTGCGGGGGCAGTCTTTTGAATAGTAATCTAGCGCAATTTATTAAAATATTCATCACATGAAACAATTTCCAAAAGAGTGGCTTTTATCATGTCTGGTTAGATATGAATATTTTTAATAAAAATAGATTTATTTTTAATAACATTTAGTTACAACTTAAAAATAAATGATAATAGGTAGTATAAATTTTATCATTTATTTATATTTCTCACGATTAAAAATCGCTCATTTATTATTCGATTGATTGAATCCATGAATATTAGGGTAAATAGGGTATCAATATTTTAGTAAGTGACACTAGCTTATGTCAGCCTACTGCATCGAATTAAAAGTCCGGGTATAGGTATGTTTTCCGGACCAGCTCCAGATCTGAAAACCATAGTTTCAGTCTTGAGAACGTTATATTTCAATCCGTGAGCATTAGCATAATGCTCACAGACTGACAGCAACCTTCTTTACCCTTTGATCGAGGGAGACAGAAGAACTATATCGTCAAGCTATTAACACATACGTTATAGTGATAGGCAAATAACTTGGCAAGAGTCGTTTGATGCGCAGAAGTCGATTTTTAGGTGTCAGCGATTGTCAGCGGGACGCGGGGTATGTACGTAGCGCCGCTCCGAGCGCGCGATTGGTGCGTCAGTAGTTTTCGTTCCATTTGCTCCCAAATACACTTGCGTACACGAAAGTTGTACCCTTTGTTTTTGTTATGAATAGTTGTTTTAAATTTAGTTTTAGTTACGTTGATTACAATGCCAGGACCAAATACCGTTTTACGCAGACTATTGAAGAAAGAAGAAAGAACAGTTAGACACTATGTTAAGGAAGGTTGAAATTCCGAGTTCGTCACTGCCTGTGATAAAAAATCTTTTTACCAAAAAACTAAACCGACTCCCAAAAAACACTGCAAAGTGAAAAATAACTTTAATTTCGGTAGTCGGTGTCTTTAGTTTTGTATTTTCGTTTTTGGCACCGACTTCCGAAATTAAAGTTATTTTTCACTTTGCAGTGTTTTTTGGGAGTCGGTTTAATTTTTTGGTAAAAAGTTTTTATTTCACTCTTTTTAGTTGGTCTATTTTTAATTAACCGAGTTACAAGAGCCTAAATGTCAACTACTTATAACCTTTTACAAAATATTGCTTTTCCCAATGCTGGGCCGTTAATTGTTGAGGAGTTCTCCTGGTACTTCACCATCAGCTCTACATCACCATATGCATTGTGACTAGTATAAAGGGCTTAACAACCATATTCAAGTAATCGAATCGCAATCCACTCAATACTTATTATTGAGTAGTTTCGGCGGCCATCTGTGGTCTTCATCATCGGTTCCACTTCCTCAAATGGTACTTTTTGAGAGCAACTGCACAAGTTACTATAATAAATACCCAAAACGTCATAGGTGTGCCTATAATATTTGAAGAGTTCCCTCGATTTCTCCAGTATTCCATCATCTGATCCTGACATTGATGAAAATGTGACTAATTTCGAAGTATACCCATTCAATCAAAAAAGAATTTTCCAAATCGGTTCAGCCGTCTTCGAGTAATCGATGATCATACATAAAAAAAGAAAGAAAAAAAAAATATACGCGTCGAATTGATAACCTCCTCTTTTTGTCGTCGGTTGATAAAATGACCACTGATAATTTTAATTTGATTTTTTCCCCAACCAAACATGAAAGCGGTTCACCATTGTGGTTTGAGTTGAGGTAACTAGTAAGACCTCTAGCTTAGTTTTGTTTATTGTATTTGTCACAAAAACGAAACATGAATCTCCAGAAATATTAGCATAAATATGTAAAAAAAGAAATTAAATTTGGACAAACAAACTTACTGTCATACCCACATAGCATAAACTTGATTGGCATATTTACTGTAAACAACAGATTTTTATTTTTTCCATTTTTACAGATACGGAAGAAATACTGGCTCAACTCTTCATGAAGCCACTTACTGTAAAACTAAAATTGGTTCCCTTCTAAACAAAATTATGGGAGAATATTCAAAATTTACTTCCATTGCGATGGATAGAGGGAAAAAACTAGAAAAAGAAGTTCTCAAAGTAGTGAGCAAATAAGAAAAGGTAACTTCCATTAGTTTTTCTGTTGTTTAAATATTTTGAATAAAGTAATTTGTTATGTTTGGTTCAAGAATTTTGTAGTAATTAATATTATTGTCTGTATTTCAGATTAAAATTAAAGAAGCTGGACTTCTTCTTAATACCGAGTATCCTATATTCAGTGCAACACCTGATGGGTTTACTGAAAATTACACAGTAGAGGTGAAATTTCCTTCAACAGAAGCTACCATACTTTCCTATGTGAAAAACAATAAAATAACACCTAAATGTTGGACACAAGTACAACTTCAAATGTTTTTTAGCAAAAGGAAAATGGCACTTTTCTGTATAGCACCCAAACTTTGAAAAACCAAAAGCAGTAGATATTTATATTGTGCCATATGATAACAGCATTATATCTGTTATGAATGATGCAAAGAAATTCTGGATAGATGATGTATTTACAAAATTAAAAGATATATATAATATTTAAGCATTTTTTTTTCTAAGACCTGTATGTAAATTTATAAAATAAAATTCTAAGCTTTGTAAATATAATTTTTTTATTCCATTTTAATTAAAGGTGATTGTAAATTGACAAGCACACAACAAATGATTATGCTATAGTCTAAATGGGGAATAAAAACATTGTCAACACAGGCATGTGGCTTTAGAAAATCAAATTCGCGCAGTCTTCTAATCACTCTTTCAATATGAATTCGAAGGCATTAACCCTGCCGCTGGGCAGGCAGAAGCTCTGCTTCTGCCACCGCTAGTCTCATAGCCCCGTTGATTGTCGCGGTCATGTCTCGTGACTTTTGACGGGAGACGAGGGTCTTGGCTTAATTGCCCGGACCGCGAGGAAGAAAACCTCTAAAAAAATTACCCCAAACCTCCAAGCAGCGGCGCATGGCGAGGGAGGTTGGTAGCTTGGCTCATGGATAGCTACAGGGGAGTTAAGGGGGAGCCATTAGTGCGAACCACATTTATTGGTTGGTTGGTTGGATTTTAGTAATACTCGTGGGAACAGATATGGGAAAGAATAAAAAAATGACCAAAAAACTAGACGATGAGAGGAGAGATGTGGGGTCGGATTCGGACTCCGCGTCTGAGGCGGAGAGCGTGAGGAGCTCTGAGGGCTCCGGGCGCTACAGACTGAAGGGAGGAGCGGAGGGAGAGAACAGTAAGTTCTTCCGGAAACGCCCTCGTAAGGAGGAAGGCAGTCCCAGGTTGGAGGGTGACCAGAGGCCATCCTCTACCGAAGAGCAAGCTCCGGCTCCTAAGATCTCCACGAATGCGCGGGGAAAAGGCAGAGGCAATAGAAAGGGCAGGGGGCTCTGCGACCGGGACGTGGACGCGAGTCAGCATGGCAGGATACTCTTAGACTCCTCCGAGATGGAGTCTCCCGGTGGAGAAGAGAACTCCTTTGCTGGCTCCGATAAGGAACGAAGGGCAAGGCTCCAGGCGGAAGTGGAGGCCGCGATTCGCGGAGTTGCCCTGAAGAGGTTAAAATCCTCTAAGGATAAGGCCATCAGTCAGGCGTCGGCCTCCATCATGGCGGCGGTGACCAAACAGCTCAGGCCTCCGGCGGTGACGGACGAGCTGTCCAAGTTGGGGATGGAAATCGCGGAGTTACATAAGGAGAACCTCGCCCTAAAGGCGGACCTAGCTAAGCTCCGCGCAGCCGGCCCCCGGGAGGTGTCCCAAGAGGAGCGCCAGCCGACGCCAGAGGCCCAGATCCTCAGCCTGGTGCAAAGGGAGTTAGCTGCTTTCCGGCAACGATTCGACGTGCTGGAAAGCAGGGTCCTACGTCCTCCGCTATTGGCGAGCCAGACGGCCTCATATGCAGCTGCTGCGGCTAAACCTCCATCTGGGCCGAACAGCCGCAGGGCTGGACCGCCGGTCGCAAAACCGACTACGTCGAAGGCAGCGATGGGACGCAAAAGAGGTGGGGTAGCTGCCCAGCTGGCTGGAGCCTCAGCCGAGATGGTATCTCATCCGCCACCGCCGCATTCCCCGCCCTCAGGGATGCCTGTGGCCGAATGGCAGGTAGCCGGAGAAGCAAAGAAGGCTAAAAGGAAGGTTAGGAGGCAGCGGCGCAAGGAGCGTAACGTCGCGGCGAGACTTCGCGCCCCAAAAAGCGCGGCTGTAGTAATCACTCTACAGCCTGACGCCGTGAAGAGGGGCGTGACTAATCGCGACGTCCTCGCAAAGGCGAGGGAGGAGGTGGACCTCCAGGAGCTCGGCGCCTCGGATGGACTACGGTTTAGGGTCACTGCTACCGGGGTCCGAATGTTGGAAGTCTCCGGCGCGGCCAGTGGCCCTACCGCTGACGCTCTGGCCGAACGGCTCAGAGCGTCCTTAAACGCGAAGGAGGCCCGAGTCTCCAGACCCACCAAGCACGCAGACGTGCGCATATTGGGTTTGGATGACTCCGTGACGGTCTAGGACGTGGTAGCCGCCGTTGCCAGGACTGGGGGGTGCCCTCCCGATCAGGTGAGGGCGGGAGCCCTGCGTCCTGGCTTCACGGTGTTGCAAACCATTACGGTTAGCTGCCCCGTCCCGGTGGCAAAAAAGATCCAGGAGGGCCGAGGGCTCTGGGCAGGCGTTGGTTGGGTGTCTGCGCAGGTGAAAGTCCTGGACCCCAGACCCCTGAGGTGTTTCCGCTGCCAAGTGGGCAACCATGCGGCATGCGTGTGCACCTCGGAGGTAGACCGCAGCGATAGGTGCTTCCGCTGCGGTCAGCCAGGTCACAAGGCCGGCTCGTGCTCCACCCCGCCTCACTGCTTCGCATGTGAGGCGGCTGGCAAGCCGGCCGATCACCGGGCTGGGGTAAGTGCTGCACCCACCCACCAAAACCAGGCGCAGAGGTAGGCCCTCTGCCACCGCCGTCACAGCCAGCGCCGCCGTCGCCGCCGCCGCCGCCGTCGTGGCTGAACCCCCGCGAGGGGCCCTGGAGGAGGCTGCAATGGATCCCGATTAATGGCCCCATTGCACTTCCTCCAGGCGAACATCAACCACTGCGCCGCTGCTCAGGATCTTTTGCTCCAGAGCATGGTGCAGTGGCTGATAACTTACGTGGACGTGTTCTTCGGTGCTTCATTTTTGAAATCACGTATCACACCCAAAGCCAGCGACGAACAAGTACGACCAGTGACAGACAGGAATGACATCATCGGAACTATAGGTCCGTTTTCACGCGAAAATTTAAACTTTGACAGTTTAAATTTGGAAAATGCGGTTTTAAATTGACTTTAAAACCGCATTTTTTTCCGATAAATTACAAAGATTTAATTTTTTATTATATTTGTGGCCTATTCTACATAAAATTCTTTCAAATGAAAACAACAATAAAAAATATTGCATCTTCCCTATTGTGACGACGAGAACATATTATTTTTAATGTTTTTTTAATACATTTTTTTTTCACATACATTCTATCTATTTTATTTATAATATCGAATTAACTAATGAATTCCTCTTCTTTTTTAACATTCTTCTGAACAGACATGATTAAAAATAAATGATGGCAATAACCATAGAATAATGGCAAGCAGTAAAAGTGACCACATTTTTGTTCCACTAAGTGCACGATGCGCGAACTTACCCCCACTACGCCAAAACCTTGCCAACTTACGTGCCGAGGACTATACCTAGGTGATAGCCGACTGAGTTCCAATTTCCAACAAATACGTATCTTTATTTGCGTTAAAAATAGCCTTAAAAAATATCGATGCGACCAAATAATAGTAACGACGAGCATCGTATAACTCGGAGCGAAGTACATACAGTGCAATTTAACTGGACTAGGATTGACTTAGTACTATATTTTGTCGCCATAGCTGTCAAATCAAACCAATTAAGTAGAGTCAGCAAACAAGAGTTTATTAAAATAATTATTTACGGAGATTGAGGGAAAAAAAGAGTCCTCTTTCCTTATTTTGGTAGTCAAAGGTATTTCATTAATAAAAAGCCTTTAATAATTTTCCAGTGGCTTTTGGGCCTGTTCACCATTCTCTTTACTCTCAGTCGAATTGCTACCAATAATGAAAATAAGAGAGAGAAACTCAACTTAGCCAGCATATAATTGCGGATGGATCATTAGGGAAATAAAATCAATTTATGTATGTTTTTAGTATTATTGTTCTCAAATAACTGACTTTACATTTTTTTTTAAAATTGAATATCAAGCAGATACCGCCTGTCGTTCCATTTTTGAAAAATATATATAATAGTCTTTTTTCTTATAATTTGATGAGTAAATATATCATAATATAACCAGTCTATAATATTTCTACTGCTGGGAAAAGACAAAAGTCTGGGAATACGACCCATTCTCTCAGAAAGGAGTTTCTATGAGATCTCTCTCATAGAAACTCCTTAGTGAGTGAAGTCAATCATGGGCACTTATCAAGAACGAACGGTCTTAAGGGGACACCTTAAATTAAGACCGTTCGTTCTGATGACGGCCACATCTAAGTTAAGTCAATAGTAAACTTGATTTCTCACCTTTATACGATATTTTTTTTTTTCGTAAATTTCGCTTTAGAAAATATAAAATGATATTTGTTTTTAGGGCCGCAACATACTCCGATCTATTCATATTGTTTTTAATGACACGTTTAAAATATAGATTTATCTTTTTTGTAGAGGTAAAATCTTTAAGATGAATACATTTTTTTATTCACTGTAGTACCTACAAAGTTTGTACTATTAAAAATTCACTTCTTCACAGAAACATTCATAAGTTGACCAGTTTTAATGCGATTATAAACTGTCTACAATACAAATTCTAGATTTTAGACAGAAAAATAGCACGTCTATAAGGCTTTCGTTTGACCATAATATGGTGCACCATATTTTGAGTAAATTTTGCTATACATTTAACCAACGCAGAATATCAAGGCAAGGTAAAAAAATTAATCATAATATAAAATTAATATGATAATTATATCTATCAATATCCGTGTTACGTATACACTTGCTTAAGAGACAATAAAAGGCTGTGACACAATCAGTTTCCTTCTATTTCAACTGATTAAATTTTTTACCATCATATTCCCACTCAAAGTAACAACATTTTCACTTTACACACAATGTTTCCTTTTCAACAAAATAAAAAAAAACAAAAAACGACACCAGCGCCCTCGTGAGGCAAACCGCACAAACAAGCGTTAAATTAACTTGCAGCGGTAAAAAAGCGCTGTAAGCGATTAACAGATTTGTGGGGCGGCAGTAATCGAGCCTCCAGCGAATGTCCGGTGGAAAAAAAGCGATGAGCCGGCTGCATTGTGTGGAGAGGGTTTTGGTTTATTGACTTTTTTGGAAGAAAAAGGGATGACTCTTTCGAATTTCTTTAATTTAAAAGGGATCAAATATAGGTCTATTCGATATTTAGGTAAGCTTACCATTGAGTATTACCTAAATATCTCCGGCCCAACCAACGTCCGGTAAGGACCAGGCCCTGATTGACGGAACGTCGTGTCGGGGTCAGACAGGGCCAATGCCTGCCAGGGTTGTAGGAATGTTTTAAATAGATACCATGGCCCGGAACGAAAGGGCAGCTGAAGGAACATGGTGGGTTTTTAGTCAGTGGAAGTTTTAAATTCTCTTCCACACCATCCATATCAGGAGGAGTCATTAGATCACTTTCTCACCGGAGAAATTAGAATACTTAACAGACCACTAAAATTTTGGGCTTTTAGCCAAGACCAGCCATACTCAACAGTCTGCTCACATTAATTAATGTATTAATTAAGGCAACCACAGGCAAGCCCGGTTAAGCAGCCGACAACCTCAGAGGTTGACCTGTGAGACGCCACACACAAAAAAAAAACAGTCTGCTCACATGGCCCTCCATATTTTTCTGTTAGGTCCTTTGCTATAGGATTTAGTGTTTTAGTAGTAGTTTTATTGAGTACTAAACCATGACTCTATAAATAGCTATAGAGTCATGGTTTAGTACTCAATAAAACTACTACTAAAACACTAAATATAGCAAAGGACCAAACAGAAAAATATGGAGGGCCATGTGAGCAGACTGTTTTTTTTTGTGTGTGGCAATCCAACCTATAGAGGTTGGATGAAACTTATAAGAAACGTACCCATAAGAAATTAACAAAAAAATTATAGTTTTCACAGATTCTGAAGTTCTATTAAGGGTTTGGTAGTATTAATGTACAATTAGCATGGGCTATTGTGACCTAGAAAGAATAAGTTTGAGAATGGCGGCTAGTTAGACTACATAGGAATTTACCACTCGTTCCATTTAGAAAACCCAAAATATCACTCTAATTTCTAGTTAGGAACGAAATGATATGAATAACTTGATAGAATTCGAACACGGTACCTTCACATCTAGTTAGTTATGTTTTTTAAAAGTTAACATAACAAACATAAAAATATGTAAAAACAAAACCGTGATGAACAAACGCTTTTAAATAAAGCAAAAAAACTTTTTGCTAAATTTCCTGCGCAATAAGGTCTAAAAATCATCATAATATCTAATGAAATCTCTTCAGAATTTGCGATATTTCTCTTATATCATAGGCTCTTCAATCTGGTAATGGTAGCGTAGCAATTTGCTACTGTTACGGGGCCGGTTCTAAGTCCCTTTTAAAAAAAAACTATTTTTGGACCTTAAAAGAACTTTAATGAAAATTAGTATAAAAATACAATTTTAATGTGTCCGCCACGAAGTTCAAAGTATGACTGCCGGAAATTACCAATAATTACGATTCGGAAAACAACAACTGTGGGAAACATTATATGACACCTAAGAGGTGTCAGCGTTTATATTTTATATGCTTAGGGCTGTCTTCTAATTTATAACACTACGCTACCATTACCAGATTGTTTGCTACTAGCAAATGTCTTTAACAAACGCTAAAAAAATGTTGCTGTAACGTGATCTATCTCGTAAGTCTTTTCATTGTATTTAATAATTCATATTCGCGTATATTCAAAGCTTAAGCTATATTTATTCACTATATTCCCTGCTGGAGTCTGTGTTTCCCAATAGCTGTAATGGGGGTTTTTAAGTCATGAGTGAATAGGTTACTTCTAGTTAAGCGTGCTTTATCTTCGACCACATCATCACTTACCATCAGATGCGATGTAGGTTAAACGTGAGCCAAAAAAAAAAAACATAAAATAAGCCATCTCTACCCTAACCCAGCACTAAGTCGTTGTTCTTACAATAAATCACTGGTGGACATTGGCGCCACTTAAAAATCCATTTATCCACTCATCCTCACCCCTTTTAGCCGAACAGCCAAATAACCACAGCTTAGGGAATATTTTTTACTTGATACCTGTAATTGAGAGTAAATTGTGGACCTAGGGGTGCTTTTTCATGATAAGTTACTGTTTTAAGGAGGATGGAACCGTTTTTTTTTTCTGTTTTGTAGATAAAAATTGCGTCTTTCCCTGCCGGAGTCTGTGTTTCCTGATACCTATAACCTGGGGCCTTTAAATCAAGTCAAAGTCAAGTGAATAGGTTACTTCTAGGCAAACGTGCTCCATCTTAGGCCACATCATCGCTTTCCGTGATGATGATATGAGATGGTGATCAAACGCGAGCGTATTAACAAAAACAATAGTACATTATGGTACAAGTGTTTAATGTTGGTGATTACCGCTGAGGCGCCATTGAGACCCGAGCCGTCAGGTGAGGGTCTTAAGAGAGCTGAGGACGGTAATCATCAATACACACGTATATCATACAACGTTTTTCAACACACTTGTGAAGAAAATAACTATAATTTCAACAGTGAAAACGAGTTGTAAAATTTTTTCGCAATGGCGGGAAAAATTAATCAGTTTTCCTATGCGCGCGCATCTAACAGATCGGTCATAGACTAAAGGAATGAGGTTTCTTTTTTTTTGCTTTTCTTGGATAGCGTTTTAGCCACGTACAAAATGGGTAATTCAAAGTTTTCTTTATTACAGAAAAAAAAAGTTATATTTCAGTGAAAGTTGTATTTATTAAAAACGTACAAGTTGAAATTTATCTATTTAAATACGAAGTTGCATGAAACTAGCAAGCAATAGGTAGGTACATTAATTTATTTGTACTATTGAAAACGATCTTTTTTGTTTGGAAACTTTTTTAAAAACAAAGCAACTCAACCAATTTAAAAAAAAAAAACCTATAACTCACTTGTGAATAATAGTAAAGAAAAAGTCACAGTTTGATTACAGGTGTCATTATGGGCCTAATTGCGGTGAAATTAGAGCCATTTTATGAGCAAGTGTGTTGAAAAAATTGTTTTCTGCGGCTTCGTTCGCTCGATATTAAATACAAACTTTTATCCCATATTTCACTCCCGTATTTCTATTTGAAAAAAAAGTTGCATATGTTCGAACCTGGGTCTTCAACTGTTTCCATGCAAAATTTTATCAATACACTGCAATTTGAAAAATAACTGCTGGGCCGTTAATTGTTGAGGAGATCTCCTGGTACTTCACCATCAGCTTCACTTCACAATATGCATTGTGACGAGCATATTGTGCTTAATAACCATATTCAAGTAATCGCAGCGAAACGCATGAAATACTTATTTTTATGTAGTTCTGGTGGCCATCTGTGGTCGTCATCATCAGTTCCACTTAACCAAATGGTGCTTTTCAAACGCAACTGTACAAGTTACTATAAAAATACTCAAATCACTATAGATGTGCCTATAATATTTGAAGAGTTCCCTCTGTTTCTTCAAGAACCCATCATCAGATCCTGATTTGGTGACAATGGGACCACCTCTGATGTATACCCTTTCGAACAAAAAAAGAATTTTCCAAATTGGTTCATAAAAAAAAAATACAACGTGTAACGGAAACCCCATCTATCCAAAAGGACTGAAGACAACATCTGGTATGGAGTCTCTATGCAGTTTCAGCTCAAAATAAGTGACTCACAGGATTGACCCCAAATTATTGGTTTCATATGTTTCTTGAAAACCAGTAATAACAAGCGTGTCACAGCACTATGAGGGTCATCATTTTCCACGTCACTAGCCAATAACACGATAATTCTCTTCGTTCATCTTAATTTGAAAAATTCGATCTCTGGTATCAATGTATTGAAATTTCTAATAAGCTCCACACATGTAGACATAGGATTACAAAACCCTTGCTATATCGTTTGATATCATCCAAAGAAGCCGTGCACTCGGTATGTACATAGGTACCCTTTAAATTACACGTTGTATATACGCGTTGACTTGAGAACCACCTCGGTTCTTTTTTCGTCGGTTAAAAATCAGTTTAGCGATTCAGCGGTAAAAGTGTAAAAGACAGAAAGACAGGCTTTCGTATTAATAATTTAGGTATATATTGTATTGGTGCGTCGTGTTCCCGCGCGTCTTAGAGCGGTTAGCACTATGACGGGACCCGGTAAGGCCAATGAGTGCTGAGAATGTTCTAACGTTATACAGTACACAGTAAGAGTTTGACACTCCCTTCAGCTGCACCTAGAGTGGAAGGAGCCATTTGATAATTTTCCCTCCGGAAACAGTATGAACTGTATAGTTTTGTGATACCTCTGAGAATGGCTGGTGCTTTCTATTAAATCATCACTTCTATATTGGCCGTTCGGTGGTTTAGCATACTTACAAAACCGAATGGAAACGGTCGCCTTAAACGTTCATTTTGATATTGCCTTCGTATCCAAGGAATCTTCGACGTTAACGACCAGAGGCGAGTTTTCTATTGTGAAAAGAGATGTAATTCTGTAAAATATGCAAAGAAAATACTGGATATCCTATAAAAGAGGTTTTTATTTTGTTTTTACCTCTTCGTACTATTATTAAATTTTTATTACTACCTATTTTAGTATTTATTTATTTATAAAAGGTAGCTTCACAGCTTACAGGTACATATTGTAAAACAATTAATTAAAACTTACTTACGCCAGTTATGAAATACACAGATTACAATTATTACATACAGAGTAGACGTATGATAGGTCCAACGAGATAATTTATAATAATCTTAGTCTCATTCTAACAGATCGGCTATTAGAATGAGACTAATGATTCTGTCACTTTCTGAATTCCGGTTAGAAAAAAAAAAAACATAATATTTCTCTACAAAAACTGTCAAATAAAATTAAATCAATACTGTCTTGTTATAAGTGATTTTTATTTTGGAAATTTATTATAAATAACATACACCACAATTGTTTTTTCGTTTTAAGTTTAAATTAGGCTTCACCTGGTTTAAACCAAAAAAAGGGTTTCACACCGATAGCTCACACACACAAAACACCTGTATAAATACAGAGGTTAACGTCCCTTGTAAATTCCATGCAATACCAAAGCTATTATACTAAACTTTACACCTTTTCAGGCACAAAACCCAACCCTAACACTATCGCATACAAGAGGGCACTAGTGTAGTTGTAGAAGTCAGACTTCCACGTACGATGCGATAAAATATATTTAAAACAATAAACTGTACTAAAGAAAAATAAAAAAATATTTTTTGTAAAGACAGACCTAAAAAACCAAGAAGCCATAACTTCAACTATTCGGCAGTAGATGTCACTACTGATGTTTATAGTCCACATTAATTCCGCCAGAGTGCGCACTAGGTCAACAAAGAATCCAATAAGAATGCACCCCCACATAAAAACTCTTTGACCTAAATCCAATAAGCCCCGTCAAAAGGCCTCGTTTAAAAAAACAAAAGAATGTAAAAAAAAAACCCAACCCCAGCTCACTTACAAGCCAATGAAGCGAGTAAATAAGCGAAAAATCCACCCTTCTGTGGAAAAAAAGATAAATTGGAAAAAGGAAAAAACAGTAAAAAAGCGTCACTCTCGCTGACGCTCAGTCATGCGCGACGTAATTGCAAAAGGTCGGGAAAAAATACAGCCTGTTTGCGTCTATGAGGAAAAGGGTTCCGTAGTATATTTGGCTTTATCGCGAGCATAATTAATTTGGCTGCTAATGCGTTTGTAATTAATTTAATTACAACGAGACATAGATCATATTTTCAGTCCCATATTACGTGAGTTAGTTTCAACATACAATTTTTTGGTATTTTTTTTAGAAATTTGAAGAAAAAAAAAACATGCTTCGTTGTACCGAATTAACCAAGAAACGTTTAAATATTATTATGTTTAACACGTTAATTATGTTTCGTGATAGCTATACCCTGGGGCTCTGTGAGTCTAGAGTGAATAGGTTACTTTTAGGCAAACGTGCTTCATCTTCGACCACAGCGCTTACTATCAGGTGAGATGGTGGTCAAACCGAGCCTTTCAACAGCAAAAAAACACATTTTTTTTCAATTACTTGTGGTACATATTGAATACTTGGTAGTATTTATTCTTATCTGATTCTTACCCGTAAACTTGAAATATCTATACAAAATAATAATTTAAAAAAATATATTCACTTACTTATGCAGCAAAACCTTACAACTTCAATTCTCTTCACGGATCTCTAACCGTTAAAAAAACCGCCATTGGAGTGGAGTGGGAAATGAAAACCGTATTCAATTCATATGTGTAGCATGTAAATCGTCGGCTCGCCTGTCACATGATTGAGGATTAGATTCCATTCAGGCTCACTCCACCGTCGACGTGCGTTGTTTTTTGTAGATATCGAGTGAGTTGAGTGCCATTAAAAGGTATTGATATCAATATTGTTGTTTGAGTCTTAATGGGTGATTGCATTTCAGGAAATCTTATAGTTATCAAGTTGAGAAATGAAATTAAATATTTATTTGGTAAATAGTTTTTGGCGTTTTAAGTTTAGTTAGATGAGGCCGATATTTCCTAACTGATTACTCTGAAACAAACTACGAACAAACACAAATTGTATGGACTTTAAAAGATACGTCGACCTCTACGTATCTTTTAAAGTCCATACAATTCGTGTTGGTCAAATCGCATGAAAAGTATGTAGGTTCAGGTCTGTGGTGCTCTTTTGAAGAAAGAAACACATGGATTTTAGCGGACCTGTCTAGACAGTACAAGCATTTGTCAGTTGTCGTGTAGCTCAACTTAGAGCTTAAGAAGTTCAACAAGAAAAGTCGTTGATTTTTATTAATAACACGGTTTATAACATTCAATGCAACGCTCGCTGATGTCAAACCATGGATGAATAACCAGCTCAACGAATAGACATTCCTCCGTGTCTCGAAGAACACGTAAAGATGTTCGACTGTCGTTTGGACATCTTTGACATCCAAATATCCATCCATCTATCAAAATACTGGTACTCAATTGGATCTGGTTAGAGTGTAAGCCCACTAAATATTGTTGGATATGGGCTATGCAGTTGATGATGAAAAAATAATAACAAAATTGTTTATTTGGAACAAAAACAATTGTACGATGGTAGCCGCAAAAGTTAAAACTGAAGATGAACTGATGATGAGTGAGTTGGAGAAGTTTCTTTGTGGGTTAATTTTAATAGGTACTTAGTAAAATTAACATTCTAAAGAATTTGTCTACCTTACCACTATTCGTCACTAGATGGCGATAGTTATTAGAGAGCTTTCAGAATAGGATACAATTAAAAGTCATCTCATTTTATTTTATCCCAATAATCATAATCATCATAAACAATTTTCTTTTGATATCACACAAAAATACCTTGATAAAGGTTTCTTTGCTCTTCTTAAAGTTAAAACTTCGGCTACTCGATAACAGATGGCGCTAAAGTCCCACTAATACAAGTCTCTTATGCGTAAGTATAAAATTATAATAGACAATATAAACATATACACTTATATTTTTACAGTGGTATTACATTTAAAACAATATACCTACATAATTATATATTAGGTTGGTACATAATATGTTAATATTATTACTGGTATGCATTTTGCATACCTACTATTCGATAAATACTTTTATTGTTAACTCATATAGCTATTCTAACTTTGCTTTGCCGCTGTTGTGTCGAGTTATATTTCTTCAAACGTTTAAAAGAGTTATTTTAGAACTTAAACGAATTGGTATAATTTAATACCATTAACGTAAGATGGCACCACAGTTCGATTGCAAGACAACAAGGAGTGGAATTCCCTGCCGGAGTCTGTGTTTCCCGATAGCTATAACCTTCTCTTCTGGGATCTTTAAGTCAAGAGTGAATAGGTTACTTTTAGGTAAGCGTGCTCCATCTTCGACCACATCATCACTTACCATCAGATGAGATGGTGGTCAAACGCGAACATTTTATCAATAAAAAATTAAAAAAAAAAAACACCTCTTTAAGCTTTATTTCTGACAATAAGCCAAAATCACACTGAATTATCAACGAGTGATCTTACAAAAATATCTTGAAAAAATGGCATTTCTAAGAAAGACTTACAACTCACCAGCCGGCTTCCTAAATTGGACGTAGTTACGCAAAAAGGATCCAATCCACACTTTTTCCGGTATTTAGTTATATTGATATCTTTAATAATATCACCCTGAAGATGCGTTTGGTATATATAACTCAATTTTGTAAAAAAGTGGATTGGATCCTTTTTGCATAACTACGTCCAATTGTGTAGCACATATTATAATATAATGAGTGAATATATCCCATAATTATTCATTCACTATCGAATGAAATTCAGATCCATTCGTTCATTCTGTTTTAAAAATCGACGGGTTCATAAAATAAAAAGTGCAAGGAATATGTTCAACAGATAAAACTATATAGTACTTTATACATATTTCTATAAAAAATAAACATACAACGAATGCGCACGAAGCGATAACGTCTATCTTCTTCTCCAAGGTCTCTGTACCAAAGGAGATGTTTAATTTTCGGCCATCAGATGTACATTTATCGAAAAAGAGGAAAAAATACTACAAATTAGGAAAAAATATTCACTGGTGAATTTGAGCCTGATTTGTTGTGCACAAAAAATAATAGTTTTTCAATTATTGCCATATTTTATTCAACATAACGTCTCGTTTGCTTGCATACTTCATTCGTTCAGTCAGGTCCCCGCTAGGGTAATAGTGTTCTGTGGGTTAGTTCTGATGTACAAAAACAAAACAAGGTTAAGTAAACGTCATTTCTACCACCTGTCATGGCTGTCATAACTCTTAGGACGAACCTCAAACATTTTTAATTTTTATTTTGTACATAAATACCATTTGATATTAAAAAAAATGTTACTTTATTCTATTCAGGGGTAAGCTTCGCTGAAAGGTACATGTTATGGCCGGACCCCCATATAAAAATGAAACATCCATCTCCTTTCATCAAAATCGGTCAAGTGTTTTAGACGTGAAAGTGTATCAGATAGAGAGAGAGAGACAGTGTTTTTTTTTAAAAGAGAACTAGAAATGTGTTTATAATTTAGATTACTAGTAATCTTGTTACCCGCTTCATACAAGCTAAATATGCTTGTTTGGAGTGGGTTCACGGCAATACCCAAACCCGCGACCTTTCAATCACAAGCCCGACACCTCAGCTATTAGGCAAATGCCCTATATTTATATAGGGATAGGTTCAAATGTCAAAATTAATGCAATTGAGGAACATTGCGCAATTTTGATGCCGCACTGACCACCGCACCGCCCCTTGAGGAACCACCTGCCATCTAACAGACTAATTACACTTCACCAATTTCTTTAGTAAGTCGTTCGCAGCTCAAGCAGTACGACTGTGGAATACTGTTCCCATGTCAGTAAGACAAGCACAAATCCTTCCTTCTTTCAAAAACATGGTAAAAGATCTCTATCACTCTCTTTAATTTGTTACTATTTTTTTATATTATATATCCCAGTTTTTTTATGTGTGTATTGTGTGTGTAGGTTATTACTTATCTATTGTATGTAAGTGCATAGTACACCATGGACTACCCGCGTATTTATTTTTTCCTGCTGTGACAAATCGATCAAAAGTTGGTCTGTAAAAGATCGCTTTTAGCGATAAGACCGCCCATTGTAACACTTTATTTTTTAAGTCCTCATTTAGTTCTGTTATGGTGTACAATAAACAGTAGATCTATCTATCTATCTTATCTTCATCACGTTCGGAAGAGTATTCTGTTGTAATTGTAGACAAGAAAATTACAGGTAGATATAATATACTTTATTGTACGCCAAAAATAGTTACACTGATCTGTCGGACAATGCGAACATCGAGAGGGAGCACAGGGCGTTGTCTATCCGGTGCAACATGTTGGCTCGCAGGTTTGCACGTTGTTCTTCACATGTGAAAATAACCCTGTTCAAGTCATACTGCCAGACTTTTTACACGTACAGCCTGTGGACCAACTTTACTCAGCGGACATACAACGCGCTTCGTGTCCAGTACAACAACGCGTTCAGGATTCTGTTGGGGCGGCCCCGGTTTTGTAGTGCGTCAGCGATGTTCGCTGAGGCCAGTACCGATGACTTCTACGGAATAATCCGGAAAAGGAGTGCATCGCTGCTGCGTCGCTATCGGGGCAGCTCGAATGGTATCCTGGGCGTGTTGTCCGAGCGGTGGGATTCCCCTTTCTTGCGGAGATGGCTGCATCTGCATGCCAGTGCCTGCACTTATTATTATATCTGACTTACGTAAATATTTATTAATCTGACATCGACATTTTTTTGTGACATTTATAATCTGACACTGTTTTTATTTATTTTTTGACATTTCTCATTTTATTGTTTGACATTTTTGCATATTTATTTTGTATAATTCCAAAATTTATTTTGGAATTATACAAAATAAATATATCGCCGGGTTAATTCAAAAACCAACTAACTCGGTGATTTTGGGATATTGAGTTAAATATACCCACCGACTCAATTTTTTTCTCTCTTTCTACTGGTAAAACATACTAAGCCATGCGATGCTTTATTTCGGAGATACTGAATGGTGAAACCAACTATCTAACCATACCATTTTTATGCGAAACAAATATTCCTTGTTAATCGGAAAAATTATGTTTTGTATCGAAGTCAATCAAGATACTTAAATTTAATCAGTTATCAAAATAAAAAATACCTCCAAAATATACGGTATATTGGGAAAGAAAAACGATCACATCTAATTATAATGGTTTAGTACTTAGAAACAACACGAAATAGTGTTAACATTCAATGATAATAACAGTTACTAAAAGATAATAGCTATTACCTGCTGATTTATTTATTATTACTTGACACAAAATCAAGAAGTAATTGTCAGTAAATAGGTTTAGTAGGTTTTACTTCTATAATTTTGATCATGATCCCAACAAAATATAGAGAAGTAAAACTGATAAACCGCGGGTAGTTGGTTTAAATTCTGTAGTTTCTAACCGCGCATGCGTCATAGTCGTCGTTGCTCTCGCGCAAACGACATTCAATTCATTTTGTGGCGGTGAAAAAATTATTTTCCAAGTGATAGTAAGGTGTTTGTGGTGTTTGTGCACTAAAATGGATTCTTGTGATGCTGATCCTTCTTTCTTCCAGACTTTAAAATTCAAATTTCAAAAAAATTGGATCTATTCTTTATATTTATTTGTCTCAATATGTTTTTTTTTTAATGAAAAATAGGTTCGCGTTTGACCACTATCTCACCTGATGGTAAGTGATGATGTGGTTGAAGATGGAGCACGCTTACCTAAAAGTAACCTATTCACTCCTGACTTAAAGACTCCTAGGTTATAGCTATCGGGAAACACAGACTCCGGCAGAGAATTCCACTCCTTAGCCGTACGCACAATGAAAGTATTCGCAATGCGTATGGGTGGGGTGTCCACCATGTAACGATGGCGCTTCGCCGTTTGTCTCGTAGTCCGATGATGGAACGGGCTTGGTGGAATTAGATTTTGTAATTCCATCGCACACTCCCCGAAATGTAACAGATAGAAAACCGACAGACTTGCAACTCGTCGTCGATGTTTAAGGCTCTGGAGCTTTGACTCGACCAGTGCATCGTTGCCAATGAGTCTATTGGCCCGCTTCTCGATAGACTCAAGCGCGTCCAGTTGGTATTTAGCAGATCCATTCCAAAGATGAGAGCAGTACTCCATACACGACCAAACCTGGGCTTGATAGAGATTGAGCAACTGTTCGGGTGTGAAGTACCGTTTCACTTTTGCTAGGATTCCCAACTTTTTTCATGCTAGTTGAGCCTTAGTCTCTATAAATGGGCCAAAATTGAGGGTAGAATTTAGTGTTACCCCCAGAAGCTCGATACGGTCGGTTATCGGCACGGTTACACCCCGGAAAGTAGGAGCCGGTTCGAATTGACTCCTTTTTGTGGAGAAGAAACACGCCTGGGTCTTAGCTGCATTAAACTTGACCAAGTTGGCATCGCCCCATTTGGAGACAGCCTTCAAGGACAAGTTCAAGCGCCCAACCATGTCCTCACGTAGATACTGGATCTGTGACCTACCAGCTCGCGTGCTGGATATGTGTATCTTTCAGAAACTGTGCTGTCGTATGCATACCGAAAGGTACCGGGAATCAACAGATCGTTAATGTGCAGCAAAAACAAAGTTGCTGAGAGAACAGACTCCTGAAGAACCCCGGCATTAATTGCCAATTGGTCAGACGAGCAGCCATCAATGACCACTCGAATGGACCGATCTCTCAGGAAGTCTTCAATCCAAACGCAAAGTTTAGTAGGTAAACCGAAGGAAGGAAGCTTAGCAATAGGGCTATCGTGCCAGACCCTGTCAAAGGCCTTGGAGATGTCAAGGGAAACAGTAAGTGCTTCCCCGTGCTTCTCAATGGCCTCACTCCAGGTATGAATGGCATACGCTAGAAGGTCCCCAGTTGACCGGTTTTTGCGAAAGCCGTATTGTCGGTCACTGAGGATGTCGTTGGCTTCTAGGTATGCCAGGAGCTTACTATTAAGTACACGCTCACGTCGTAAGACGTCAATAACGTAGCTGTTTTTTCTGACACATGTGGAGGCCAAAATAGTAATCAGTATGTGGCTTCACTCTTATTATGGGCGGTTCAAAAAATTGACAATTTAAATATAATCGAGCACAATTTTTTGGAATCTGGCCACTCGTATATGGAGGTCGATTCAATGCACCGTAGCATAGAGTCAGCTCAGAAACACCCGAAGATCTACTCCATGTCTGAATGGCTTAACGTTTTCCGACGAGCTCGGTCTTCACGATAAAAAAAAATCAAAACTATACCGAAACCTTATAACACGAAAGAGCTAAAATATAATGATTTCTTGGATTTAAAATCTTTGGCAGGCATCATAATGAAAAACAAAAATAAAAACACAGAAGGAGACAGAGTGAACTGGATAAAGATAAAGAGAATGAAATACGAAAAGGGTCAAATGAAAATTTTGTATAATTATGGCATATTTGAGAATTTCTTGGATCTCGATCTTGAAATTAAGGAAACAAATGTAGAAGCTACTCCTACTGCTGGTTCCGACATTCCCGCTCATCGCTTCGAAACCAGACAAAAAAAAGCCGTAGCAAATTCAGCAGCTGCAACTACAAATGCCATCGAGGATCCTACAAAAGCAAGCCTTCCAACCAAATTAAATCAGCTGTTTAATGCACCACTGCCCATTGCAAATGCACAAAAATCCGACTTGCTAAAATTGTGCAAAAAAAGGAGTAATCCCCGAAGAATACCATTCTTGGTTTGAAAATTTAGCAACTGATAGTGCTAAACTAGACCGTGTACCGGATGCTACTGTATCTGATGAAGATACATCAGATACAGTAGCATCCGGTACACACTGATGCCTTTGTGTTCGTTTTTCTTGAATAAATTCATTTTTCAACTTAGGTGTGTTTATAATCAAACTATTTCCAATTTATTAACCATCTCTAACCCTTAGATAGTTTTCATGATGACGCTTTGCTAAGGAACACCGCATAGGTTAGTACAAAATTTCAACAAATATCGGAAAGTAAAAGCGACTAAAATTTATTTTTTTGCATTTTTCTCGAAACTAGCAGGATTATTATGAACAATAACATTATTGTTCGATGTATATTATTGAATTATTAACTAGTACGTTGCAGAGACTCGACAGTAGTGCTTAATTTAAAAAATAAAGCCATTATTTTGTAGGGAGGTAAAAGCAATTAAATAAGGGGGTTTGGGGCACTAAATGCAATATTCTGTGAAACCTTGTTACTTTTCTATCAACTGCTAAAAATAAACGCATACATGATTAAATTACAAATCAGATGCTGTTCCTTATAATAACATAATCTAAAATAGTACATACAATTTTTTGATACAAACTTTTAAAACGCCCTAGCACAAAATCATAATTTGGTCAGTTAGTTGGTTTTTGCATTAACCCGGCGATATATGCTTTTTTGCATTTATTATGTATAGTAGTGTAAGCCGACCAACGGCACATGTGTTAGTTTCCTATTCTATATGGGTCACAGATCTGAAATAAATTAATTTTAAAGTTACACTACTCTTTAACCGAAACAAACTCGAATTCATAGTCTGTTTCAAAGTGCATACAAAAGTATGAAGTATGTAGTACTGTATTACTTTTCAGTTAATATGTGCAGTAAATAAATTAATATACATATGTATAATAAAGAAACTTGTGGCTAAATAATAACAGCCACACGTGTCATTCCTTAAGGTTAAAGAACGTTTGCCGAGGCCGGTTTGTGGATGGGTGACCATCTTAACATATCGATATTGTTTATGTATATTTTATTCTAATTGTAATTTCTGCTTTTATTTCTTATTTTATTTTTGTTCTTGTAGAGTTTTTGTATTATGTTATTGTAATAGGTTTTTGTAAGCCGTTATAACATAAATAAATCTAATGTATAAAATTCTCGTGTCACAATGTTAGTTACCTTACTCCTCCGAAACGGCTTTGCTGATTTTTACCAAATTTTATATGCATATTCAGTAGTTCTGAGAATCGGCTACTATCTACTTTGTATCCCGGAATTCCCACGGGATCGGGATTTTCGCGGGAAATCCTCCCACGCGAACGAAGTTGCGGGCAGCAACTAGTAATAAATAAATAAATCGACATTTCTCCGTGCTTCGGAAAGCATGAAATGTCGAAAATAACCAAATGACAGCGGGGACTCGTTAGTCGCGGCTGTCATTTGGTTATTATTTTTTTCACTATCGTTATGGGTAGTCAGAACCCAGAAAATCATACACTTGTCTAGCCAAGGGGTGTAAGGGGTGTAATGTATTACCAAGCTATTGGGTTCTGGAGGTCAGATAAGCAGACGCTATGATCCAGTCATTAAATCATAAATCTTTTGATTTTGTAATTTCTCTCACCACCCATGTGAAATATTTATACGTCGATACTGAGGCTAAAAATGATTGGACTCAAACAAAATAATATCCTGCACGCTCTTGTATGTACCTATATCATGTTTAAACAAATAAAGATACCTCTCTCCCTCTCTCTAAGGTTACTTTTTTCAAGTAAACAAAAAGTTAACTTATCTGATTATATCGATGGACCACATTACTGTAGCTTTATAAACAATCCACCACTCACAGCCTGATAAACAAGATCCTCTCTCAGAACAAAACACAAATACTCAAAAAAAGAAGACACAAAACCAGTTAATTTAAAAAGCATTCAGTATTAAAATATATCTAAAAGCGTCAGTTCGTTGCGGAAAATGGCGGAAAATTACTGAGACGGAATTAATTCGCAGCGAATGCCAGACAGTTGCGAAAAACAAATTAATTTTGATACACCTGCACATTTTTATATACTAAAAGGATTTGGCTCTGAAATTGGCGAGAGATGGCAAGCGTCACCTTGAACAAAAATATATTTTGAGGGATCTTTGGGTAATATGAACTTTAAGTTACCATAAACTAAAAACTCTTTGGATGGATCCGTATTGGGAAAAGACGCCAAGGCCGATCGGCCACGGAAATAAGTATTTTCCCGCACAAAACAATAATTATCCAATTAGGTACAGTAGTTCCAAAGATAATTATGCGAGTAAACATACACTTCGGCAATAAATTTTTATTTAGAAACTTTTGGAGAACTTATATAATTATGTAAATGTAACTGTTACACAAGGGGTGGAGACCTGGTGTCCTGAAACACAGACCTTTCATCTAGTTTCGAAAACAGTCTCCCACAATATTCTCTAACTAATTTATGTATTTTTTTAAATTGTTGTTATAATGTACTGTTATATATTGTGGTGAGATATACAAATAAATCATATTGTTATTTTTATTATATAGACTACATAGTGTATATAACAAAAATAACCATATGATTTATTTGTTAACTTGTATATTGTGGTGGGATATACAAATAAATCATATTGTTATTTTTATTATATAGACTACATAGTGTATATAACAAAAATAACAATATGATTTATTTTTTTAATAATAAAAAGAGATCATGGCTAATAATAACAGCCATATGGGCCGCTCCATCTTCAAGGTAAGCAATGCTTGTCAAGTTTGGTCTTTGAATGGGTGACCATCTTAATATATCGAGAGTCTTCCGTGCCTCGGCAACCACGATAAGCTGTTGGTCCGATTATCATTATTATTACAAGTAGTCTGGTTTCCGCACTTAGTCTCTGCACGAGACCATTGTGCGAGAGCCTTGTCGGCCGTCACTCCATCCAGAAAACTTCCCTCCAGAAGCAGATCAGGTCTCTCGGTCTATTCAGGATGTCTGTAAGGGAATTCAATGACTCGAGGGTTTATTTCCGTATGTCGGTAATTTCCGTGCACTCTAGGAGCACGTGTCCCACTGTTTCTTCCGTCCCCATGCATGCACTGCACAGGGGACTGTCCGTTATGCCTATTGTCTAGTAGTGTTTGTTCAGTGAGCAGTGCCCGGTGATGGTCCCCGCCACCATTCGCAGGCTACCTCTGTCCGTGTGTAGGAGACGTCTAGTTAGTTTTTAGGGTTCCATAACCCTTATAGTTTCGTCATGTCTGTCTGTCTGTCTGTCTGTCTGTCCGTACGTCCGTCCGTATGTCACAGCCATTTTATTCCGAAACTATTAAGACTATACATGTGAAACTTGGTAGATAGATGTATTTTGTAAACCGCTTTCTGATTTTAAGAAAAAAAAAGAAAAAAAATATTTAAAATAAAGAGGGCCATACATGGAACTAAAACTGAAAATATTTTTTTTTCATGAAACCTATGCGTGTGTGGTATCTATAGACAAGTCTTTAAAAATGACATTGAGGTTTCCAAAATCACTTTTTCATAAAGTTAATCGTTTAAAAGATATACGCTTCCAAATTGGTAAAATGTCTATAATAATGTAAACTTCTATAATAATGGAGTAAAAATCTTAAAAAAAATATGTGTCTGTACATCTTAATGTAAACTTTCAACCAAAATTAATTAGAACGAGATCGGGTCAGCAGTTTTTAAGATAATGCATATTTTATAATACCGCAAATATAACTTTGTAATTTATACAAACACTATGAAAAACAAAGTTATTTGGCGTAGTTGTAAAAAATGTAAATAAGCTAGTTTCAAGAAACTTGTAAGGTTTTTTTGTCAAATAAGTATACATATTATATTATATTATTATAGTTACTACGGAACCCTTCATGGGCGAGTCTGACTCGCACTTGGCCAATTTTTTTTTAAGTTTTTCCGGTTGTCATTTGTACATCACTAACAGTCATTACGGATAGTCACGAGCCACAAAATCTGACAAAAGTCTTGCCAAGGGGTATCGTATTACCCAGCTACTGGGTCGTGATGGTCAGATAAGCAGTAGAATAGAATAGAACAGAATAGAATTTTATTTTGCAAATATGAGTAAGTACCTAATACATATATGTACAAGTTAAAAGTGTTTATACATCAGCTCAGGCTATTTCGTCATTCGGCATGCAAATATTAAATTATTATTATCAATTTTAAATGTATAATTTCATCACATTATTATTAATTTAATCACACTTATTAATTTAATCACATTATAAAGAAGTTCTAAAATTTCTAACTATTCTACGTTAGAAGTGCATCATAGATTTCCTTCAGATGCAATCATGGCAAAACTAGAGCCTAGCAATAAAAAAATACCTCCAAGTTTTAATAAATTAAGACAAATGAGCTCTTTATGTAGTTGAATATTACCGTACCTCCCTAGCTGACCTCTGCAACCCAGTAACTGATTAATACGACCCTTTCAACGAGATAATTATATACACAAATCTTTCTCGTTAAACAGCGATTATATCTTGAAGTATTTAAAGCACTAACGCGAATCAATACCTACTAATATTATAGACGTTACTCTGCCTGTCAATCTGTTACGCTTTCACATATGTCTTTCACGTATCTTTCACTATAATCTGTTAAACATTTAACAGATTAATGATGAAGTTTGTACTGGTAAAGGTAGCTAATGTATCCTTCTCCAAAATCTAATCTATCTTACTTTGGAGAAGAACACATTGGCAACCTTTTTTGCTGAAAATAAACACACACGTGAGTAAAGCCGCCAGCAGAAGCTAGTAAAAATTAAACCTAGTTTCAAAATAATTGGTCTGCTCCACTAAGATTAATTAGTGAACCAAATCCTATAACATAACATAATCATTTGACACATCTTACCATTCATTCATCTCATTCACTTCATTCATATAATCGCTCATTTCATTCCCTCACTCATTCGGTATCTCCGATACGCCCGGAAAACGTAAAGTCGGCAAAATAATTACCGGTGTATGTAACTCCGATACATTCGTATTAATATTAAAAACTTTAATGAAAAAAATATTAAAAGGTAACCCTAAAATTTTATCCTTTTTTCCATCAGAAAGGTTCTCGGGAACAGAGAGTGGGGTTGAGATGTTGTATGGTTTTCATTATCTATAATTTTACTAAAACAAAGTAAGTCTAATATTTTCGAATATTCGATCTTCGGTATAGTACCTATTGTGAATTCGTATAAATAAACACAGTAGGTATTGTATTTCATGCTAATGTTTACAACACCAAAATTAAAATGTGTTATGCAGGTACAAACAATATATCTATTTATACCTATATGTTTATCTATCTATCTATATGTTTTTACATATACGAGAAAGATCGTTTTTTATCTCAATTTAAAGATACATACACTGAACAAATGTCTCACCAAGCTTCATAAGCATAAGGTACGCAGGCTGTTTGCTTAAGAAAACCTTGAAAGTTTGCAGTCTGCCAGGAAAAATGTGTGAATTTTATTAAACATTACTTTGATTCTATTTGTATATTATATTAACATGAATCACATTACTATAATGCCTGTCTCGATGGCCCAATGGTCGCAAAAACTACTGCTGTACAAGAGGTTCAGATTCCCGGTTCAGACAAAAAGTGTTATTGCAATGTTCTAATGTTTAATATTACATTGTTATTCTATTCTAACTTCATGTAATTTTTTATTGTACTGAGATAAATATGAAATGCTGTGCTAACCTTTAATTTAGATGCATGCAATACTAACTAACCTGAACTTAATCTATGTTAAATGTTTTTGTATGCATTTAGTTAGTTTGCCTAAATAAAAAAAATAAAAAAATTATAATTATGAATTTCTCAATAGAAGCCCGGAGTTTCGAACTTGGCGGTGTGATACCCCCATGCATCGGAAAGCACGTTAGACCGTTGGTTCTGTGCTTCATCTCTCTTCGGTTATGTCGGATTGCCGTTCCATCGGACTGTGAGAGTAATGAAACAGAGAGTGCACCCTGTACCTGCATACATACTTATGCACTATATATATATATATCTCCTGCGCAGATGACTAATCTCCGCTCATATTGGCCGCCCGTGGCCAAAAGCGGCCAGGAGGACTGTATATACAATATTACTATAATACCTACCTTCTTATGTATTTAGGCCGTGTTACATAGAAACCACCTATTTTAATTCTAATTACCCTCTCGAAATACGAATGGGCTGAAATCTACCACGTGGGTTGGAGGATGTTGCATGTCTTCGCGTTTTTATCCTAGGAGATTCCGGTTTCCTCACTAAGTTTTACTCTACAGGTTCGAGAGCAGTGGTAATGTTAAATACAAAAAGTAATGTGACGCCCCCGTGCCTACGAAAGCACATTCAGCTGTTGCTGTCATTTGGACATCTTTGACAGTCAAAAGCCAGAAAATCTGACACTAGTCCGGCCAAGGAGGACCGTGTTACCCAGCTACAGCATTGTTGAGTTCAGATGCCTATCTGAACTCTGCGACAGCCTAGTCGCTCTATATAAAGCTGACCATAGTTGGGAAAAGTCTAATCAAATGATGATGAATGTGCCTGGGTTCGAAACACTGTGTCACAAATTAAATCTGCTACTTCTATTTTATTTATTAATTTAAGGATAACCAACAAAGCATATACCAGTAAACATGTTACAAGTTACAATATTATTACAAACAATAATGTAGTTTTAATTAAAGACTGCCACGGCATGCATTAAACAATAAACGTGAAAGTAGAGTAAAACAAAAAAAAACTTACCAACATTGCAACGGCTAGCTAGCAGTGGCGAAGGCTCCATACAACTCGATTCCTACCGGCTTCCCTTTTGAAATATGGCAAATGTTAGTCTATTATTTTATATATGAATATGTAAATAGTAATCTATTATTTTCAATTAAACAAATAATTATTTACGAAGTTACAAGATTTGTAAGTCAGCCACAGGGCCACAGTTACTGGAATTCACGCATCACACTTGAGCAAGGTAAGCATTTTTTGGTTCAGCTTCCCTTTTATGAAAATTCACCCTACGCCACTGCTAGCTAGGTAATTACTAATTGCTAAAGCTATTGCTTTAGTACCAACGTAGCATTTCACATATTATAAGACGAATGAACGGTTAACAGTTTCTAATATGATTTTGATTAGTCACAAATCCAGTACTAAATTTCTAGTTTAGAACATTCTAACTAGAAAATATTTAGACCAAATACCGTCTCTATTCCTTTTATGTAAAAATGAAGTACAGTCAACTCCGAAATTATATTTTGGTACAAACCCTTTTAAGGACGGGCGCGGATTGTCGCGTACAGTCGGAGTCGTTTACATGACTGAGCGATCTTATTGTTATATTCTTATACTGAGTGAAAAGAACTGTATTCAGTCAAGATAAGTTTTATTTTTATAATGAAACAAATATTTATTTCTTTTTAAATTCGGAATACTAACACAAAAAACGATATTTGTAATACATAGTTTAGCAATTCAAATTCGTTTTTCTTTTATAGCTGCGCCGTTGGTCTATTAGTTGTAATTGCACTAGTCAGTGTGAGATCCGACGTTCGATTCCCTAATCAAACAACGTGTGATTAGAATTTTCCATTTCCCATTTTAAGTAAGTAAGTCGAAGACACGACTTTGTGAGCTGATGATGCAATAGGCACACCTGTAATTTTTTTTATTGTTGATAGGTATTTGACCACTGTCTTACCTGTCGATGATGAAGCACGCTTACCTATAAGTAATCTATTCTCTCTTGACTTAAAGACCCTTAGGTTATAGCTATCGAGAAACACAGACTCCGGCAGAGAATTCCACTCCTTAGCCGTAAGCACAATGAAAGTATTCCCAAAACGTTTAGTGCGTATGGGTGGGATGTCCACCATGTAACGATGGCGCATCGCCGTTTGTCTTGTAGTCCGATGATGGAACGGGCTTGGTGTAATTAGATTGTGCAATTCCATCGCACACTCCCCGAAATGTAACCAATAGAAAACCGATAGACTTGCAACTCGTCGTCGATGTTCAAGTCTCTGGAGCTTTGACTCGACCAGTGCATCGTTGCCAATGAGTCTCTTGGCCCGTTTCTCAATAGACTTAAGCGCGTCCAGTTGGTACTTGGCAGATCCGTCCCAAAGAGATGAGAGCAGTACTCCATACACGACTGAACCTGGGCTTGATACAGAATGAGCAGCTGTTCCGGTGTGAAGTACCGTCTCACCTTTGCTAAGATTCCCAACTTTTTTGATGCTAGTTGAGCCTCAGCCTCGATAAACGGACCAAAATTGAGGGTGGAAGTTAGTGTTACCCCAAGAAGCTCAATACGATCGGTTATCGGCACGGTTACACAACGGAAAGTAAAAGTATGTGTTCGAAGATGAAGCACGCTTGCCTAGAAGTAACCTATTCCCTCTTGACTTAAAGACTCCCAGGTTATAGGTCTAAATCTAATAATATTTTGAACTTTCATAATGGTTCATTCAAGAGTAAACGCAAAGGATATGTCAATCATTATAATATGTGTATTATATGTATACAGGTGATTCAACCTGTATCAAGTTAAATATGTAAATAAATAAAGAAAATTTACAAAAAGAAACTAACGGTTGGGTATTATTAAAGGGTACCTAAAATTATTGTTGTTTTTTTTTTGTGTAGTCTCTATTATCTGATTCATGATTATATAAAATACCAAAATTGCTATCTCACCGAAATTGATTTTGCTGTTACAGGCTTAATGCGGTTTTCCTGTGTGATGGTTCACAGGAGTAACTTATGTAAACCTGTCATAATAGTATAATAAGACATAATTCTAGACGCGATCTCCACTACCTTAAGCCTACTGATGAGTTGACTTTCAGTTCCGTTTATCATCACGGACAACACTTACTATTCACAGATTTTCATCTTAAAACACTGTATGTAAACATACCAATATGAATTTATGAAGTCTGTCAAAACCGTAACCCAACAAAATAACTTCAACAAATTCCCAGTAACAAAAGGCAACGAACTTTTCCCTCCGACTGTACCTAACCGTACTTTTTCTTTCCATCGCAAAAATAAATATTTTAATCTGAGGGTGTAACTTCGGATCCTCTCCCAATTATAAACTGGGAGGGATCTCCTCAACTCCCGACCCTCAAGCCTCGACCAGTGAACGACAAGGCGGGGTTTCAGCGAAAAAAATCAAAGGACTTTTTTTTAAAGATGGCATGTTTTATGCTTATGTAGGTACCTAATGCTATGAAATGGAATACTGGACTGTTGTTTAGTAAGACTAGAGCTTACTCGTTGGTCGAGTGGTTGCAAGCTCGACTGCTGAACACAAGATCTCGAGATCAATTCCTGGGTCAGGCAATGAGTATTATTTCTGATATTTTGTTCATAAACAAATAAACATTATATTACCTTAACAACAACATTAAATGAAATTAAAAAAAAACATAATTATGTAGGTACTAAAATACTTAAAATACAAACTAGAATAAAGCATCAAAAAATTGATCCTCAATACTGTCGGCTGGCAACGTACCCAAGATACTGGCGGCATTGCCTCGTTGTATGGCAATGCTTAGACCAAAGAAATAGCCAGCCTTTGGGTCACGGGAAGCGTCAACGAGCCTTTTCGATATGCCTTTAAAAAGGCTGTGAGCACACGGGCCCCATGGTCCGATAGTTTCGTCCCCAAAAGGCTCAAAAATATAGTTATCACCGAGATGACTAAATTTACGCCGCTTGAGGCTTTCCGCAGCCGCAGCAGGAGCGCCAGCACAACATGATGAACTGGACAGATGGGATGGCGCGAGAGTATCGACACAAGTTGCGTCTCGTTGAGTATTATTGGATTCTTCTGTAAGGAATTTCTCAGCAGTAGCCCGGAGATTGACAGTTGGCGGTGTGATACAGTCATACCTCGGAAAGTACGTTAAGAGGTTGTCCCTGGCTGTCATTTCGACATCTTTGACAGTCGTTATGGGTAGTCAGGAACCAGTAAATCTGACACTGGTCTAGCCAAGGGGTGTCGTGTTACCCAGTTACTGGGTTGTGGAGGTCAGATAGGTAGTCGCTCCATGTAAAACACTAGTATGAGCTGCATCCGGTTAGACTAAATGTCGACCCCAACATAGTTACGAAAATGCTAACCATATGATGCCTAGTAAGACTCGAATGACGTCACCGTTTGAAGGTGACAAGACTTTTTGAGAGATTTTCGGCTTAGTTTGATCTGATAGATTTGATTAATAGGGTAGTTTCCTGTGTTACAAAATAATTATTTTATTTGGTCCATTAGGTAGATTTTCAAAAAATATTGTTCACGTAGTTTTTGCTTTTTCAATTCAAGAAAAATTCGTAAAGATGAAAAGCTTCAAAGTACAGGAGTGGGGGCTGCTGACGTTACACATTGCTAAGAATTGTCTGTATATGTACTGTATTGTCTTAATTTTTCAATAACGTGAAAAAATAAAAAATACGTGTCCAATGTTTTTTGTTAAAGTACGTGACGGACTAAATAAAATATTTTCGGAAACTACCCTATTTATTTATTAAATCTTTATGCTCAAAAGACACAACAGATATGGAACTTGATGCTTCTCATATGGTTTGACAAATACGAATTGTATGGACTTTAAAAGAGACATTGACCTCTGAGTTTGTTTCGGTGTTTCTTCTCAGAGTAGTCAAGAAACACCGGCCTCATCTAGCTTAACTTAAAACACAAAAATATGACGTGTAAAAGTGTTATTTATAACCAATTTACAAAATAAATATTTCATTTCATTTCACAATTTAAAAACACTATTCAAAGGCACAGGCGCTTAATGTGTTAGCAGTTTAACTTAGTGAGTTACAAAGACAGAACGTGGTAAATTTTATATAGATAGATAGATATACTTTTTATTGTACATCATAACATAATTAAACAAGGACTAAAAACTACAAAGGGAGTTACAATTAGACAGGCCCGTTAGTATAGTGGTCAGTGGCCTTGACTGCTATGCGCAAGGTCGTGGGTTCGATTCCCACCTAGGACAAATGTTTGTGTGATGAGTACGATCATTTGTTCTTTGTCTGGGTGTAATTTATCTATAATATGTATGTATTTAGAAATATATATATTATGTATGTTTATCAGTTGTCTAGTACTCATACCACAAGCTCTGCTTAGTTTGGGACTAGATGGCGTTGTGTGAAAGTTGTGGAATATTATTATTATTTCCTTTATTTCTAATTATACACATATAAATTACATTTTTAAATGTTTCTATAAAACACAAAAAACATTTAAAAATATAAAAAATAGTAGCCCACCGGTATCGGGAACAGGGTCCAAGCTACTGGTGGTCAGGGCTCTAGAGAGGAACCTCCTAACGATACGCGCCGTGTCCAGGAGTACCGCTTTCTGTAGCAAGCCCTTGATCCAGCCGCCTAACGAGAGCCTCCTAAGGTGTTGGTCGAGGCTCTTGGCTATTAAGCCATTGGCTGAGACGACTATCGGCACAATGATTGCTGTCTCCACATCCCACATGTCGACAACCTCGCGCGCCAGGTCAAGATACTTATATTTTTTATCTATCTCAGCTTTCACGAGGTTCTCGTCATGGGGGACTGCTATATCAACAATCATTGTGCGACGCTCTAATCGGTCTATCACCACTATATCGGGCTTATTGGCAACAATAGTCCTGTCAGAGATGATAGACCGATCCCAGTACAGTGTAATATTGCCATTTTCGAAAACTGGGTCGGGCACATACCTATAGTATGGTACTTCTGATTTATTATTATTATTAATGGGCGGTCTTATCGCTGAAAGCGATCTTTTGCAGACAAACTTTGGATGGATTTGACACAGCAGGAGAAAATAAATACGCAGGCAAATGTTAATAAAAAAAGCTATGATAAATACATACATGCAATACATAAACACAATTAAAAGCATCATTATCTGCTTAGCCTTTTCCTAACCATGACAAAGTCGTCTTCGAGTCTAACCGGATGCTACTGAGTACTTGTGTGTTGCATGGAACGACTGTCACAAGACAAGTTAAACCAACTAACCAATATTAAAACAATATTATTGTTAGTATTGTTACTATCCTCATACACTCCTACCGCATAACTATACACAATACATGCATTACATACCACATACATAAACATGCACTACACACATAAAAACTCGCACGAATACACAAGACACACATACATTTAAGATACTTATACAAATTAAGATTAAGATTTTTATTTCATTAATTGTAAAATATATAGATATTAGTCCTTAATTTAATTGTTAGAAAATCAATTATATTCAATAATGGGGCGGGCACTGCTTCTCCTAAACACAGGCTGTATTGCAGCTTACCTAGGAGAGCAGAACCACACCCACAGATTTGTAGAATATTATAAGTACTACTAGTTCACATTTTAGATTTAGTACCCATTAATGTATTACAAATATCTTTTTTATTATTATTATTACCAATTCTTTGCTTATGTGCTCAAGTTTTTTTTTACTAAATACTAATGTTCTTTTTTAGATCAGGATAAGCCCACTCTTGAACTCGATCTCGCCTGATAGTAAGCGATACATGAGATCTACGATGAAACGAGCGAGCACGCACAATGGCCTCGTGCAGAGACTAAGTGCGGAAACCAGACCAAAGAAGAAAAAAATTGGCAAAGTGCGAGTCAGACTCGCCCCGTAGTAACTATAATAATATAATTGAATATGTATATTTATTTGACAACAAAAAAAACACCTTAAAAATTTCTGAAAACTAGCTTATTTACATTTTTTACAACTACGCCAAATGACTTTGAAATAATGATTTTATATAGTTTTCAGTAAAAAAAAAATGCAGAAAAAACCTGAAAAATTCAGAAAAACCGACGAAAAATTTCAACGCAGGTGGGTCCAGAATCATGTACTGAATCCATGCGCGTCGATCTCCCTGCCACCCTGTATTATAGGCTTCAGAATCCCATATAACATTGTTACAGTATCATGAACGTTGTAAAAAAAACTGTTGAGATTCCTATCAATAAATGAATGATTACCCTATCCAAGTGGCCGAAAACTAGTACCAGAATGAATGTACCTATACTACTGAAAAGCCGGGCTGTAGATATGCCCATAGCATAGCATTATGCTGAGTGGGGAGCCTTGTACCACGGCGACGAACGTGCATCTGACTTCTTTTAGGTTTTTCTTTCTTGTTAAAATGTTAATCTTGAAATCTTAGTCTTTACTAACATAATCTGAGAACTTATTACTAATACTATCCTTAAATAATCCCGATAATTTTTTAGTTTTGTTTGCATATTTTTCAGTGGCAATATATTTCTGTTATATTTTTCCTATTCCAGTTGCCAAGTTGCACGTAATACGTTTAGCAGTTGACGCGTAATCAATTAATAAATATTCAAATAAGGAGCCGTTCATAAACGAATACTAATTAGATTGAATAGGTAACGCGAAAAGAAAACACAACAAAATAATCTCTAATTATTTAAAAGAAACTATCAGTTTAATTAAAACAAGCACTTTTTACTACGTTTCTCCGCCATATTCAAACACGCAAGTACATCACTACCCAGACAAGCAAAACTCTCGAACCGAGCCTTTTAAAAATGGTCTATCACCGAAATTCACTTACAAAAAGTCGTAACAATGAAACTCCCCGTATGGAGAAAAATGCTCTTAAACCCCCCCGTTTCCTCCCTTACGCCCCTTCGAGGGGCTAATTTTTGCAAGGGCCCCGATTTTCTTTTACCTGCGAAATAAAGGGCTCTTTTGAAGATTATGTCGGAAAGGATTTTTCACTTGAACGGCTTAAATATCATAAAAGGTTGTATTGATTTTTTTATATTATATTAATTTGTATTTTATTTTGGGACGGGACTGGCCATTAAAGAGATTTAAGTAGGTAAGTATGAGTGAAAATTAAATACTTTGGAATGAAGTGGATTGTAATATTAGTACAGTCAGTGAAATTGAACTCTGCAATTATTTGAATATGCGGATCTTGAATAAGTGATCAAGATGGATTCGCTATATCATAGAATTTGGCCATTTGATGAAATGGCCACCTCAAACCGAACCTGACGTAGGTATATGGAGTTTCGTAGCGCAGAGATTCTATTTCTTAACATGAATGGAGCATTGGTGGTGGGTGTTGGAACCTTCTTACTTAAACTCAACTTCAGCCATATAAAAGAATGTTTGGACTATGTCCATGGCCACGGCATAGGTAAGGAATTCAATCAGCAATAAATGAGAGTTTGATTTCCTGATAGCTATAATTTTAAGTCGAGAGTGAATAGGTTACTTCTAGGCAAGCGTTCTCCATCATCGACCACATCATCGCTTACCATCAGGTAAGACAGTGGTCAAATGCGATCAAGAATAAAAAGAAGATTTTTGAAAATGAATTAGAAAGTCTTTTCTAACTTCCATAATGTTTGGAAGTCACATAGTGTTATGATACTAAGGGATTAAAAGGGGACTAAAAAGCTAACTAGATTGATTCATAAAAAAAGTTTTGGCTGATTTCAGAATGTCATCCAATTAGCCGTATGCAGCCCAGCTTAACTGTATTCTTCTCCATATCTCCGACTTCAAATAATTAGCTGCAATCCTTAAATAATATTTCTTAAGTTTTCACATTAAACTAGTTTTTTTAGGTGTAAAACTTCGTATACGTCTTGGTGTAGGTAATATAATCGGCAGTTCGTTCGCCGTACGTATTGTTGGAGCGCTGTGTACGAAGCCTATTCTCAGAAATTGATTCTTAAAATAGGTTTATCTTATTGCATTTTGTAAGTTTTATTGGTTCAAATGGCGTCAATATCGAGAGGTCGCGGATTCGAACCCCTACACTATTGAACATTATTATACATAGGTATATTGAACATATCCAGACACAAACATATTTAGCTTGGTTGGAGGGGGTTAAAGTCAAATTAGTCTACAAAACGGCCGTTAGACCAGCGATGCTATACGGTTCTGAGTGCTGAGCCGTCAAAAAAGCACACGAACAGAAAATGAGCACAAACGAACTGAAGATGTTGAGATGGGCAGCGGGAGTGACGAGACTCGATAAAGTACGCAATGAGTACATCAGAGGCTCCTTCAAAGTCGCTCCCATTGCAGAAAAGATGGTCGAGAGCCGGCTGAGATGGTTTGGCCATGTCATGAGGCGAGAAGAAGGACATCCAGTGAAAAAGGCACTGGCTATCCCAGAGACCAGAAAGGGCAGAGGAAGACCGCCAGCCACGTGGTGGACAACCGCTGCCAAGGTCATGGAGTGAGCTCAGCTGAAAGCACAGACAACCCAGGACAGAGTGTCCTGGCGCCTTAAAATGAGGAGAGCCGACCCCAAGTAAAGGGAGCAGGCATGGTAGAAGAAGAAGAAGAAGGAGGGGGTTAGCAAGATTAACACGTTGAACGCCAACGCGGTCAGTGCTGACCGACAGTGAGCTTTCCCTTTAGGCCAAGCAAAAATCACAGTTCTATCCAAATTTAGATCAATGTTTTTTTAATTGTTGGTTTGACGGGTAGCCAAAATCAAAAAAAAAAATAGGTACTTATATTTAATGTCCAAATGTATGTTTTCATTAACAAAAGTCAACTTTAGTAATTAATTAATTAATTATGGAGATATTAAACGCCGGGCAGCACTGACCGACGCGGCCCGAACGGCAAGTCTAGTTGTCGGCCAGCACTGACCGACGCGGCCCGAACGGCAAGTCTAGTTGTCGGCCATCACTGACCGACGCGGCCTGAACGGGAAGATGCAATTTTTTTCTTGGTGTTCAACGTGTTAATGTGAAGACTACGCGTAAAAAACGAGGATTCTTTTTGCAAAGAGAACTAGCAATTCTCTTTGCAAAAAGAATCCTCTTTTTGTACCGCATTTCACCCTGTCACTCACTATTGCAGGCTCGCAGTCCCCTTGAATGTTTTATGAATTCTTAATTCCTTTTACATAATAAGTATAGCTTGACCACGCCAATTATTACCTTATATCGGTCGACAGGTTACCACGTTCCCGCGGGATTGGCAGCAGCTGTCATGAAGCTTGAAGGGTGAACAGGCATCTTCTGGGCTCGCTCGTTTCTTCGTTGACCTCATCTATCGCTTATCAGCCGTGATCGAATTCAAGAGCGCACTCATCCGAAAAAAGATTTGACTGTTCTAGGATTGGTGATATGTCGTGACACTAGTATTTTGTGGACCCGCACTTGGCCGCGTTTTTAGTTATTTGAACTTACGCTAGTGGTACCTAAAGATATTATCACAGTACAACCGTTGAAAGAAAAACAATTAATCAATTTAGATGCCAATAGCCTATTAAGTAATGGATAAGGTGTCGGACTTGTGATGGAGAGGTCACAGGTTTGAGCCCCGCCACATTACACTATTGGCGTCATACTACTCCAAACAAACATTTTTAGCTTAGTTAAAAAGGTTTACAAGATTGCTAGTAATGTGAATACTACCCGAATTACAAGTCCTCTTTAAAAAATCTTTCACTCACCAAATGACGTTACTTTGTCAATTGTATAACTCTATAGTGACCAATATCTACAATAGCACACCCGTAGGGACGCATGACACTATTTTTGATATATTTTGTGTTTAGTTTTTTTTTGTTGTACTTAATTTCTCTGTTTTGTGGAATAAGCCATTTAAATAACTTGCCTTTCTTTCTATCCTAAAGTTCCAGGTGCTAATAATACTATGAGTTATTGAGAGAAGCCATAAGACAATATAAATTCAAGTCAATTTCAAACTACCCGTAACCACATTCACCCCCCTTTTAAAAAAACCTCTAACTCAAATTCCTCTAATCTACTCACCTCGAAAGTAAGTTACATAAGAATAAAAGTGAGTACATAAGCCACAATCGTAAAGCCGTAGGCAGATACGCGCGTATATTTTTATGATAAGGCAGATTTATAGGAACCAGTCTTCATTGCCGCGGGCTTGCGGCGTCTACCCCCGCCCTAAGTGCGCGCTTGTGTGGAGATGGATTTTGTTAGAATTAGTATTTTTGTGGCTTTTAAATTAGATTCGAGTTTCTTCTAGATAAGCGTGCTTCATCTTGGGCCACATGATTGCTTACTCTCTGTAGAGATGGTGGTTAAAAGTGAGCCTATTTATTCATTTATTTATTTACACTTTATGCGCATAGGTACAAAGACGGACTTAATGCCGTAGGCATTCTCTACCAGTCAACCATGAGTGGTGAAGAGATAGTGTGAGAGGTGCAATATGAACGTGAAAAGTAAAATTAGAAAAAAAATATATATTATAATAGTAATAACACAAAAACCCTAGTATCATAAAAAATAGAAATCTACATAAATAATAAATATAAATAAATACTTATATAAATACATACAAATATATATATAATGAAGAAGCAAATAAAAACCAAATGTGGAAATTCTGCTTATTCGTGTAGAAAATAGATCCGCAATTACTTTTTAAATGCATAGCGACTGTCAGCCGAGAGGAAGTGAATTCCAGAGAAGGATCGACTGGATATGAAAAGAAGAACGAACAAAGTCAGAAGTGTGAGAAGGACAGAGTAAGAGAAGATTATTGGATGAATGTAGATTCTTATTGTGTGAAGAATATAGAAATTGAAAGTGAGGCATTAGATAAGAAGGAGGGCTGGGAGAGTTGAGTAAAGAGAAAAGCCTAGACAAAGCGCGCAAACTTCTCCTCTGGCGAATGGTCATGCGTTTAAGCTCAGACCTGAAACTTGAGACATGGTCATCATCAATAAAAATAAATTGATTTCTTATTAGATTAAATTTCAACTCATCGTCTCACTTTACTTGTATGACAGATTCGGCACTTGCTTAACCTTTTTTCCAATTATGTTGGGGCCGTCTTCCAGCCTAACCGGATGGAGCTGAATAATAATGTTTTACATGGAGCGACTGTCTATCTATCGACACCCAGTAACCCAGTAACCAGTAAGACTGGGTTCTGATTTTCTGGCTCCAGTAACAGTTGTATAAGAGGTTCCATAAAAATGATTTACCAGGTTTTCAACCGACTTCTAAAAAAGGAGGAGGTTCTCAATTTGGATGTTTGTATTTTTTTTTAATGTTTGTCCGCGCTTAACTCCGCCGCTAGCCAACCGATTTGAATAATTCTTGAATTATTCTCTTCTTTTGTTAGAAAGGGTATACTTCCCAAATGGTCCCATGAAAATTTTATCGAAATCGGACAAGCCGTTTCTGAAAAATCAACAAAAGTCTAAAAAAATATTTACGTTGATGATCTTTTCGTTTACTCTGCATAGCGTATTTTGTTCGCGCATAACTCCGTCATTTACGAACCGATTTGGAAAATTCACTGACCCACTAAAAAGCACGAAAATAAAAACTTTTTTGCAAAAAATAAAACCGACTTTCATATCAAAACACTACATAGCCAAAAATAATTTTAATTTCGGTAGTCGGTGTTATTGGTTTTGTATTTTCTTTTCACACCGCCTTCCGAAATTAAAATTATTTTTGGCTTTGTAGTGTTTTGATATGGAAGTCGGTTTTATTTTTTGCAAAAAAGTTTTTATTTTATATAACGAGTTTATTAATATCAATGTCTTAACATACCAAACTACAGCTTCGCATCGTAAATGTAGATAGACAGACGGGCATAGTAAAACTATAAAGATTCCTTGTTTAATTACGTAACCCTGAAAGTTGTTTATTTATTTATTTAATCTTTATGTAACATGGGCGGACTTAATGTAGCAAGGCATTCTCTGTCAGTCAACCTTTGGGTTAAAAAAAATACACATTGTGGTAGGTGTACGAGAAAATGAAATGAAATAATAATTTTAAGTTGTTGCTTAAGTTTGCTATAACTTTATCCCTTTTTTGTTGTTTATTAGTCTTATTAGCAGAATTACTCTGAAGATAACAAAATAAAAAGCAGAAAATTTTTAATAACGAGAAAATGGAATGATATAATAATTTACTAATAATTTAAAGTTGTTGCTTAAGTTTGCTATTACTTTAACCCTTTATTCGTTTATTAGTCTTATTAGCAGAATTACTCTAAAGATAACAAAATAAAAAACAGAAAATTTTTAATAACGAGAAAATGGAATGAAATAATAATTTAAAGTTGTTGCTTAAGTTTGCTATAAGTTTAACTCTTTTTTTAACCCATTTTTAATTATACGTCTGAGGGATGCCTAAAAATCTTATAAGATTTCTTCTTTTTCGTCGTTGCCTTCATTGCTGAAGGTCATGCCCGTACTGAAAATGTCTTGGTGGAAGATGCAATGAGATGCCTCCACGCCACCCAGTGATCAGCTTGGCTGAGCGCAATAATTGCGTGCAGCCCATGACCTCCTCGGTCATGCCTCTTTCATACCAGTGGGCAGTTCATACCAGTCAGACCAGTGGGTTGATGCTTGGCCTCAGGCTTTCCTGCTATCCACCTTTCCAACAACAACCATCTTATCTAGGTTATCCGGCTGTCTCCTAGCAATATGGCCGAATTAACTTAGTATGCGCTGATAATTGATGGTGGAGAGGCATTTTTTTTTAACGTGGTAATATCATCAAATAAGTCCTCCCACCTCGGGCAGGGCCGGAGGGACTGTCAGACTTGTACTGACTAAAATCCACGGTGTTCCTTCAATAGCCCTTTACGTTCCGGGGTCACGGTAATAAGATAAGGCCTATCTGCAATTGTTACACTGTTTATCCTTATATTACATGCAATATGTTACAAACATGTTTAAAAAATATTATGATACTAAAAAATCTTACAAAATCATCGGATAACAAGACGAACAGCAATGCGCTTCGAAAATACGAAACTTTTCGAAAATACTTTCATTATGATTTCATATTCAGCCAAGGTGTGGAATGCCTTGCCGTAATCTGTGCTTCCTGATAGCTATTACCTGGGGAGCTTTAAGTCAAGGATAAATTAAACAATTTAAAAAAAATATTTTATTAAAAAAATACAAATAGCTACATAATCTAACTTTTAGCTCAAAGAGAAATTATTCTACTTAAGCGAGATTCTCGATCTTCGACCAAAGCATATCGCTTGCCATCATGCAGGTGAGATGGTTGTCAAACGCGAGCCTACATTAAAAAAATAATCGTACATGATTTCTTAAAAATCCACGCGAAGCCATCTCCACAGCATTATACCCCATCCCATCCCTTTGTCTTGCCGCGCGCTCCGTATTTTTTCCCCATTACATTTTCATTTTATTTCATATTTCTCCTTAGGGGTGGAAAGGGGTGGTTGGATAATAAAATTTTTCCCTTTTCGAACCCATCGCCCTTATTTATGGGGGAGTGTAAGGGAACGAATATGTTTTTCCTACGTTTTGGTAATGAGCCAAATTATAAGGTATGTTTTTTCGAATTTGTTACGAGCCGTGGTTTCTTTTTCCTCTTTTTTTTTTGGTGAGTGTTTGAATGAGATAAAGTGTCGAGTTTCAGTGGAAAAGAATTGAATTGTTTGAGTTATTTTGTTATTGAACATATTATGCTATGTTGTTTTGTTTGGATTTGAAGACAAACTTACCTTTTTTATTTCTGGGTGGGAAAATCCTCCTGCTGTGGGTGGAGTGGAAGGGAGTGTCAGACTTCTACTGACTAAAATCCCACCCCATTCCTTCAGCAACACTCGCGTTCCGGGGTCGTGGTATCTCGTTAGAACATTCCCGCAACCCCGGCTGGCAATAGCCCTACGGGGCCCCGTAAGGCATACTTATCTACGTGTAACATACATAATCAGCCTATTACTTTACCACTGCTCGGAAACTGGCCTTCCATTCTCTCTCTATGAGAGGGAATGATCCGTTATCCTCCACGTGGTCTCAGTATTGGTGTATCTATACTAATATTATAAAGAGGTAAAATTTGTAAGTTTGTATGTAGGGGGTAATCTCTGAAACTACCGAACCGATTTTGAAAATTCTTTCGCTTACATGTAGCTGCATTATCCCTGAGTGCTATAGGCTATAAATTATCTTTATATCATGAATATTAGCCGAGCTATTATAACCTTTGTCAAGCAAGTCGGGGACGGGATCCCGTGAAATATTTTCGACTTCTACGCGGACGAAGTCGCGAGCAGAAGCTAGTGTTCTATATCTTCGAATGCTTGCTCCAAGGTCATATCCTCACGATGTTTCCCTTTATGGTTTTGAGAGTAGTGCTGATGATACAACAATATACAAGGTATAACAGATTAAGCGCAATACCTCAGACACCCCAATTAGAATATTAAATTATAAGTCTAAAACAACATCCGTAACTAAATAATTTGAAACCAAACGTAGGCATTTTTTATAAAATAGTTATACTTACTAAACGCAAAACGTATGTGCGTCATACAATATCCTTACGCAGACGCATACACTCATGCAATGTTAGCGGCCGACATGCACACGAGCGCCTCTCCTTGAATTAAGGACTGTATTAATTTGTCATGATACTGTGTTTCCATTTTAAGCTAATCCAATGTTAGCGGCCGACGCGACACGCACACAATTTCTTTGAATTAATGATTGTTTTAATTTATCATGATACTGTTTCAATTTTAAGTTAAATGAAAGATTTTTCCATTAAAATTTAAACGCCTTTTTTTATGACGGAAATCGATTCAAAAGCCGATTCTGAACCAACTGCTTTCAGGTATTGCGTTTACTCTGTTACATGTTGTATTTATATTTAAAATTACCCAAAGTAATGTTCTTGACTGGGTTCGAACTCAGACAAGCCCGTAACCACTGGGCGACCATTACTCCTATTCGGCTAGAGTTTTCAAGGGCATGGCTATGTTAAGCGCTTCAGGAAGTAATAACGTAAATTTTATGAAATAAATATTATCTATAATTAATATTATTATTTGTTTATTACCGCATTGCCATTCAATGCGGCCAGTATTCTGGGCATTTTTCCCATTGATAGCGATGTTGAGGAATTTTTCGATGCCTTATATTTTCTTTATATTTTTGCCTGTATATGATATGTTTAATTTTCGTTATTTACAAAATAAATATTATTTTATATAGAATCATACATCATATTTTATAGATTACTTTAATGGGTAAGCGTGCTTTATCTATGACCAGATCATCGTTTACCATCAGGTGAGACTATCAACAATAAACAAATAATTATTTAGTAGGTAAAGGTGTTTATCAAATAAGTTTATTGGTGTAGCAATGACGAAGTCAAGTAAATGTTGCAGTTAAGTACATACTTGACCTAACTTACATTATAAACGCGAAACCATTGACTCTGTAAACAGTCTCATTATTAATTATCTATCCCTCAGGAATTTTTGTCCTACAAATGTGCCCATTCACACAAAGCACCTCCACTTTATCCCACCGCCACCAACTTTTATAAACATACTTAATTAGTAATTAGGTAAACACATAAAAACCCGCCACAAACAACAGAATAGCCTTAAAAACAAAAACTAAGCACACTCAAGCCTAAAAACGTTAAGGGTGAAAATTACTCAGCTTAAAAAGCATTAATAACGTTTCTCCCCCTTTCGCCCCCCAAAACTCCTTGCGCGCCATTTTCGAGTCCTTCGTTCATTAAAACTGTAGAAAAACACCTCCGGGGGGGCTGGGCGGTGTCCCCCTGAGGGGGGAATCCCCCTTGGAGGCCAGTCTAAAGAAGAAGAAATATGGATCAATAAAGAAATAGCTCCGTGCCCAATGGAAGCAGCGGCTAGCACGCACACAGCTGCATTCACAGCGTACGTACGCTCTTTTATATTTCTGCTTGTGTGAGTTTTTTTTTGTGATTGTGTGAGACCGCAAGGAGATTTTTTATGATTGTTCGCCGGATTGTTAAGGGGATTTTTTAGGGATTTCTGTGTTAGGTAAGTGATTTGAGGGTTGGAAGGTTCTTTTCTAGTTAGGGTTTGTTTATCTTGTACATATTCAAATACCATGAGTTTTTTTTTTAAATTAAAAAGTTACTAGTTCGTGAAAGAAATACTTAGTTAAAGCCTAAAACAGACAAACAAAAGAAGTATTTTTTTTTTAAACAGTAACTTAAGACACAAATCTCAGCAAAAAAGTGAAGGTACAATTTGTTGCAGATATTGTCTAGGTTAAAAATATTTACTTGTAATGAAGAATAATTTCTTTTCTTCCACAAATTAAATATTATAGACTATTCTTAAAAAACGATAGCATAACATTATTATTTTTGTGAGAAATAGCTGCTTAATCTAGGCCTAAATTGGTATTTTAAAACACCAAGGTTCCATACTACAAGAACCAAGCCATATACATGCAAGAATACCTATGTTAGTGCAATATCTGGAAGAATATAAAAATATGTGGCCATATAAAAGTAAACCAATACACATAAATAAAAATCTCACAATCTTGAATCTAATAAATAGCCAAGAACTCAACCCTAAAATGCGACCGCCACATGAAGCCAAATAGACACAATAAAAAAGAGAAAATAACTGAGTGTCTAACATTAAAACGAGATAATGCCAGTAGTTGGCAAAAAACATAAATTTGGCAACATATCAGGCTGGCAACGTAGCCGGCCTGAACTACCCCAAGCGAGCGAGGGGTTGAATGATATTTTAATGCAGTTTTTAAGTTTATTCTTTCATATTTTTAAGGAGTTGAGTTAATATCTCTATTTTGTTCTTTGATTATTCTTTGAGATAAGAATGCAGACGAAATAAATAAATAAATATATACAGTAATGGATTCACTAATCAATAATTAGTCGAAATAATTCATCACTTCTACTGATTACAGTTTGATTGTGAAAACATCCAATAGATGCAAGTTTGTATTATCGTAAGTAATATTTTGAACGATCCTTTGCCTGATAGCACCCCCATAAATATAACAGTAATAAATAAAAGGTATTTCTCACCATCCATCTTAGAATATTCTACTCATCCTTTGTAAAATCCATCGTTATAATTTTCTTAAAGCTTTTTGCATCATTTACCCTGAGCCAAACAAAACATTTGCCTCCCGAATTTCCAGTATAACCTGAGCTCTCAGCTCCTTAACTTTATCCTTTAATATACTGAAAATTTTCAACAGCACGGATTGAGAGGGGTCAACTCAAGCTGGTTGGATATTTGCTGACACACTGTCGGATCGTGACGTCATCAGGGGGTGTTATTTCACCCCCTTTTATCTTAGACCTGTAAAAATAATTATTGTTGAGTACAACGTTAATGGGTTTGTTTTTCAGGGTAGTCTGCTGGAGATTCTACATAGATCTTGTGAAAGCAGAGTTGACAGTTTAGTTTCCAGTTATTAACCTAATAGACGATAATGAATATTTTTACGTTTACTAAATAAACGTGTGATGAGGACTAACCTTCAGCTAACAGCAAATTAAAGTAAAGTAAACTCTATCATAGGGAGATATAAATAGTATAATTATGTCATATATACACACAGTAAAATGAAAATCTATGTCAATATTATATAGCGGAAAAGTTTGTTTGTTAGTTTGAACGCGCTAATGTTTAAAAGCTATAGGTGGATTTAGATGAAATTTGTGTGGAAGAAGCTTAAAGCTTGTGGAAGATTATAGGCTTTTTTTTACTGGGACTGCAAAAAAGGAGGGTTATGTTTGTATCCTGATAATGTCTATGGGAGCGAATCCCCCCAAAACTATTTCAGCTTATTATCATACTTACCATACTTCAAAACTATGGTAAGTATGATAATGTCTCACTCACATGATTCAAACACCCGCATCTGGTGGTTTATTCTTCTTCGTGTCGATGGCAATTGGCCCAAAAATCAGAGATACTAACTTCGCTCGCTGAAGCAGACTGATGAAGATCATCAAGTTTACGGGTGATATGCAGAGCAAGATTTATTGATAGCAAGGTTATTATTTGTAGGTATGTATTCACGATATATTACCATAGATGTTAATATTTTTATACATAATAATATGAACTAAATTAATACAGAATTTATTTAAATATATCAGTACTATTTTTTGACATTTCATGTAGTCGGTGACCTGAAACTTTATGTCATCAAAAAATTTATTTCGGACATGGTAGGTAGGTACATAATAGTATAATATAGGTACTAATATAGTTTTATGTTCTTATATACTAAAACAATGATAATTCATATAATAATGTATCTACCTTCATCAGTACTAGCTATTTTTGGTGGAAACTTTTACCGCCTATATTAGCTACGTATGGATACATTTTTGAAAAATATAAGTTTGATGTCCAATTTTCAAATATTTCCATCCCAAAATAGTCGTGAAAGAACTACAGACAGACGAACTGACTTTCGCATTTATAACATTAGTGTTGATGAGTATACAATTGCGAAGCGTGGCTCTTTTTACGGGGCATAAAATCAGCAAATAACTTCTCCCGTTCTCGGTGGAGCGGAAAGTAGAGTGAGACTTCTACTGACTTAACCCTTCGTCAGCTTACCTTTTTTCGGATGATAAATTCATCAAATGTCTCCTTCCTATCTGGGTGGAACGGGAGAGAGAGTTAGACTTTTACTGACTAAAAACCCACCCTGTTCCTTCAGTTACCTATGCGTTCTGGGGCTGAGGTATCTCTTTGTAACATTACCGCAACCCCGGAATTGAGAAGCGTATCTACCTAACTGTATAATATCTTCTTGATCATGCTGGGCATACCTGGAAGCTGTAACTAATGCTGTATTATCGTCCAGCAATTCTCCGTATTATCTCCTGGCAAAGCGGAAACAAAGAAGTTGTATATCTAAGTATACTGTATACAATACGTACAGTTGATTCAATACGCGGGCCGCGCACAATGGGGGCGAACTGAAGAAATATGTAAAACGCCGGTACGGAACCCGCGGCGACGGCGGCCAGAGACGGACTTGGCATGAGGGTAAGTAATATTACCTGCGAGTTTCGTTCGTTGAGCTTTCTTAGTTCTAAGTTGAGCTATACGATATCTGACCAACACTGGGCACTGGGCATGGTATTTTATTTATTGTAGCCAACCCTATCTAATTTAAATTGACCAAATAGATAGACGTTTAAATAGTAATTTTTAACCTATTCACTAAATAATTATGATTAAGCATAGTAAACGTAGACTAATTCTAATAATATACAACGTGTAATGGAAACCCCATATCTATCCAAAAGTGCTGAAGACAACATCAGGTATGGAGTGTCTATGCACAGTTTCAGCTCAAAATAACTGACTCAAATAATTGATAACAAATTATCGGTTTCATATGTTTCTTGAATACCAATCATAACAAACGTATCACAGCACTACGAGGGTCAATAACTTTCCACGTCACTTGCCAATAACACGAGAATTCTGTTACAACTTCTTAATTTGAAAAATTCGGTCTCTAGTATCAATGTATTGAAATTTCTAATAAGTTCTACACGTGTAGCCTAGGATTACAAAACTCTTGCCATATCGTTTGTTATCACCCAAAGAAGCCGTGCACTCCGTATGTATATACCCTTTAAATTACACGTTGTATATATATTTATTAGTCTTTATCGTTAACTATTTTTAAGCACTTAATATGAAATTTGACAAGTCTATTTACCTATCAGTATCACGTATGTTTGTTAATATGTGAGAATATCGTGGAAACTGTTTTGTCGCCTAGATGCCAATAATATCTATATAATTATTAGTTCTAACCAAATTTGGCTTTGTTTTAAAGTTATCTTTATCATCTTTTAAGATGAGAAGTTTTATCAGTCCAGCGAGCTTGGAGAGGCCGCATTCTGTCATTAATCACACGTTAAGCCAAAATAACCGAAACCTAATGCAAAAAATACCCTATTACATAAAAGCCATCTAAAAAATACAACCCCCGAGTCCGCTACCCGAGACGCTGTCCGTGGCCGAGGGGGCGAGTCGGCGCGGGGAGGGGACGGGGGGCGTCCGACACAGCGCTCCTTTTTACGTTGCGCGCCACTGCATTGGTTGAAAACATTTTCTTGGATGCTTGAGGATTTTTTTTATATACTCAATTTCAATTTAAATATTTGTGAAACTTTGTACGTTTAGTAAGTTAAGCGCAAACACGTATGCTCTAGTTATTTTTTTGTATTTTATCTTCTTTCTGCATGATGTTTTTAAGCAAATAAACATTTTAAAAATAAAATACATTTATCTTGTGGCTAATCAATAATCTGGAAGATAGAGTTCTCAATATCAATCGTAAGATTTAAACCCTTTTTAACCGACTTCTGAAAAAGGAGGGTTTTTTTTTTTTTTTTTTTTTATGTTTGTTCGGGCATAGCTCCGTCGCTCGCCAACCGATTTGAAAAATTCTTTTTTTGTTGGAAAGGGTATATATACTTCCCAAATGGTCCCATGAAAATTTTATCGACATCGAACAAGCCGTTTCTGAAAAATCAACAAAAGTCTAAAAAAAATATTTACATTGATGATCTTTTCGGTTACTCTATATTGTGTTTTTTGTTCGCGCGTTTTTAGTTTTTTGTAGTTGACATTTTGGCTTTTATAACTAGATTAATTACAAATTGACCCACTAAAAAGCGCGAAAATAAAAGTTTTTTGCAAAAAAATAAAACCGACTTCCATATCAAAACACTACAAAGCCAAAAATAATTTTAATTTCGGAAGGCGGTGTGAAAAAAAAGAAAATACAAAACCAATAACACCGACTACCGAAATTAAAATTATTTTTGGCTTTGTAGTGTTTCAATATGGAAGTCGGTTTTTTTTTTTTTATTGTTGCAATGATGTGGTTAAAGACGAAACCCGCTTACAGAAGTAACTCTTGACTTAAGAAGTAACTCTTGACTTAAATATCCCCAGGTTATAGCTATCAGGTAATACAGACTCCAGCAGGAATTCCACTCCTTAACTGTACGCATAGAAAATTCCCAAAATTATAAAAGATGACCTCAAGAAAAAATATTATAAACTATTAACATTTTAATACAGCTCCATATTCAAGACAGTATGCAAAAGCTCATCGCAAAAAATCTTACATTGCAATGTAAATCACTACCACAATATCGCAAAACAAAAACCGATAAATCCTTCTCACGCCAAAATGTTGTCAACCCCACTCGCAAGAAGGTGTGAGCAGAGCGTTGCCTCAAGAATGCTACAATTTTCCCGAGTTTTCCATTTCTCGGCGACCCTCCCACCCTCTTTACCCCTTTGCGGGGGAATGGGGGATGAAAAAAGAAGTGGCCTCTCTGTTGCCGCGCGACGGCGACGCCTTGAGATGCTTTTTGCTTGTTTTTTTATGTGTTGTATTTTAGTTTTTTTTTCGTGAAAGCGAATGAGTCTATAGAGTTTTTATATTATTATATATACAACGTGTAACATAATAAACGCACTTCCTGAAAGTATTTGGTTCCGAATCGGCTTCTGAATCGATTTCCGTCATAAAAAATAGGTGTTAAATTTTGACGGAAAAATAAATTAATACAGTCCTTAATTCAAGGAGATGCGCTCGTGTGCGTTTCGGCCGCTTACATTGCATGATTGTATGCGTCTGCGTAAGGATATTGTATGACGCACATACGTTTTGCGTTTAGTAAGGATAACTAAGGGTTGTTTTAGACTTATAATTTAATATTCTAATAGGGGTGTCTGAGGTATTGCAATTAATCTGTTACAACTTGTATAATGAGATTTTGAGAGATATAATAAAAAAAGGATTTTGATTATTGAATAGAAGAAAATATTAATCATAGGAGCTCGTGACTAAATAATAACAGCCGCACGGATGGAGCTTTGAGGTGAAGTAATGGTTGGCAAGGTGGGTCTGTGGATGGGTAACCATATTAACTTATCGATATTCCTGTATGCATTGGAAACAGCAGTGGTTTTTTTTTTTTTTTTTTTTTTTTTTTTTTTGTTCTTTGTATCTTTCTTGCATTCATCACCTTACTGTCTGTATGGCTGGGACTCCCATTTTATTACTTCCCTAATCTTCTTATCTACTTTATTTATGGGGTTATCCTGTTGTCAAACTACTGGGTTATAGAGGTCAGATAGGCAGTTGATCCATGTGAAACATAAGTACATAACTGCATCCGGTGGGGATAAGACTAAGAACATGATAATGATTTTTGTACAAAAAATGTTCTCCTAGATAGCTAACGTTTCTGAACTTCTATGATAAGCTAACCTTTCGAATTTTTGACGACCATTTTTTAAACGTGATTTTTATTAAAATTGTATATTATTTTAATCAGGTTTACTATATTCGTGGGTAGTATGGAATATAAATTAAAGATAATTATTACATAAATGAATATTTATTTAACTTTTAAGTACAAAATCGCAAATTTTAAATGGCACATGTTTCTTTGAGATCAATAAGACACTATATCTTACAATGACTAAATGAGACACTATTTTTTAGAAATTTCTTCTTTTTCTTTTGGTATAATAAAGTAAACATCTTAAAAGTAACCATAAGTATCTATCAAATTACTTAGATTTTTGTGGCACAAGTTGGGCAAAAGTCGACTGTATGTTCGCCACAAATGGGAACTCTGCAACTATTGCAGTGATTCTTTGTTATGCGCCTTTTCTTATAGAAAAACAAACTGCAGCTTTTCCTTTTCCTTGCTAGGCATTATCAGGTATCAGAGGACTTCCAGAACCAGATTGCCTAAGAATTTGACCTTGACCTTCAGCGTGTTCCTCATGGTTCAAACCCAATACATGTCTTATTTTGTCTTTTATTCTTCGAGTCATTGTTGGTATTTCAAGTCGACGTTTTAGCCATGGTTCAAAGAGTTGTTCATAGAATTGTTTCATAAAGCTTCTTCCTGACAGTGGTTTACCTCCAGACACCAAGACATTATGGCAATATAGGACGTAAGAGTCGATACTCGATATATTGAGAATATCATAAAACGAATATTGGCTTGGGTCAAGTGAATAATAAAGTTGGAAGCCGATGAAGAATTGTATCTGAGAGGAAGAGCATCGGAAGTGACCTTTCTTGTGCCTCTTCAATATCTAAACGTGGACTTACTTTTGTTCGAGGGTTCATCGTGAAAATCACTTTCCAGGTCATCAGCCAACAAACCATCCTCTTTTTCACTATAAAAAAGTACATAATTTCGACACGCCCTACCAACAATGTCGGATCTGAAAATATGCAACTTTCCAGCAGAGCAGTTTAAATTTTAAAAACATTAAAACTTTAAAACTGCTTTAAAACTTTAAAACTGCTCTGCTGGAAAGTTGCATATTTTCAGATCCGACATTGTTGATAGGGCGTGTCGATTTGTATTGACATTATCTAACCCACGAACTATGTCATCATCTGTGATCAACCTCGCAGCCATTCTTTACTATTAACTATGTAACTAAAAAAACAAACCAATAATAAACACAAAGTACAGGTTTAAAAGTTACGCATAAGCTAACCATTCGTCACAATGACGAGTATGCAGTAGGTATCTCAAAAACAAAAGTACTTACTGGCAAAACGTGACCACCACGCGACGTAGTCCAGTGGTCACTAAGTTGGCTCAAATCAGCAAGTGTGTAGGTAAAACCATTAGAAAGGGAGAGGGAGATATTTATTAGATGCTCGTCATTTTGACGAACGTTAGCTATTTAGGGTTATCTTTTTTAGTTTTGACGAGGCTACAAACCATTTCATTACCTGGCCAGGCCATTACCTGCCTGGGTTACGGGAATATTCTAACGAGATACCTCGGCCCCGGAAACCAAAGGCAACTGAAGGAACAGGATGGGGTTTTAGTCAGTAGAAGCCTGGCGCTCCCTTCCACTCCACTCACAGCTGGAGGATTCATTTGATAGTTTTCCCGACCAGGAAAAAAATGTTTTAGTTAGATAATTATAAGAACAGAGAAGATCAAATGATAAATATGATAATGATAATACTAGTTTTTAAATTTTCATTGGAGAGAATCGTCCTACACCGAATTTCACTAAAAACAGTAATCACGGGAGTTCAAAGGACGCAAATTATATCTGTTGTACTTGTACCTACTAATTAAGTTTATTCTACAATATTGAGATATTTTTAGTGGTTTTGATTTAGATTTTGGGGTAATAAATATCTTGATACATGATTTTAAAAACTATTTTATTCAAAGAAAGATGATTTTAATTATCTATACTTTTATTATATTCCTACTTACTCTACTTGTATATAAATAGTCTTGTACTAAAGAGTCTGTCTCAGATTTAAAAATAGTCAGTCTTTCTCTTTCTCCGGGCTAATCTCTGGAAACGCTGAACCAATTTTAATGGAACTTTCACTAAAAGGTAGAAGAGGCTATAGAGCAATATAGGCTATTTTTTTATCCCGCTACTCCCACGGTATCGATATTTACGCAGGAAAAGCTTCAACTGCGAACAAAGTCTCGGGCAAAGCTAGTTTATTTATAAAATGAACCAACACTATTTTACTGTGAATTATTCTTAAAATTATACAGAAATCAAACCAGAAAAGGTCCTTAAAGTCGACTATAACAGTCGATTTTAAGGAGCTTTTCCGGTTTGATTTCTGTATAAGTTTGAGTACCCGTCTAGCAACGAGTCCTGTAGTCATACTAACTAATTGTGTATTTCTTGAATTTATTACAAAGAAACAAAGATAAGGTGTATTAAGATTAAGGCTCATTCGTAATAAAATAAATATAATCTCCTGCGCAGATGGCTAATTAATAATGAAAATGGACGCCGAAATTTATTTATTATTTATTTATGTAAACTTTATGTACAATAGTATTACATGGGCGGACTATGCAGCAAGGCATTCTCTACCAATCAACCTTTGGGTAAAAAAAAAACACATTGTTAATCGAGGAGGACTATTAATCACCTTTTTTGTTGCACACCTTACTATATTTTTAACCCGCTTTTATTATGTCAACCTGTATGTAACTAACTATGTAATGGAATCTAAGGTAACTAATTTAACCATCTTCCAAGGGTCGTAGCGTAATGAAAATTGGCAGCTGGATGTAGTTCTGATGACAATACAATAATATGGTACTGTCGAACTGATCTGATGATGGAGCCACTGGCACTGGTATTCCATGATGGAATATTGTATCATAGTCGTGTTTGCACTTGTGAGAAAGGTCACGTAATGGACTTTGAACATGATCAGGTTTCAAGGTTATAACAAACCTAAAGAAAATTCGTTATCGGTTTTCTTAACCTGGTTTTTTTTACGCGCATTTATAAAAGCGTGTTTTTCTAGTGTTTTTTAAACTATTAATTTATTATGGATACAAAATGTAAGAAATTCCCTATAGTGCAATTATTACGTAACGTTAACGATGAGAAGACATGAGACCGGGTATGCTTATGTGGGTTTTGGGCTACTTCATTCCGGGGTTGCGGGAACGTTTTAACGAATATAATACTGCGGTCCCAGAATGTAAGAGCAGTTGAAGTAACATTGTGTGTTTTCCCCTTCAGTGCCACCCATGTGTTTTATTGATGAGTCATTAGATGATATTCCCTATGAAAAAAAATTGAATTCTTCTGTCCATTTGAAAATAACAATATTTTTGTAGTCATTTACTCGTATTATTCGGAAATGTATCTAAATACTTTTTCAGATAATGTAGACCAAATGTTATCACAGGCCAGAAAATATAACAGTGAATTTTAAATGTAAAATCTTTCTTTCTCTAACCAATATAACACAAAAGTACATTTATTCTAAGCCCATTCATAACCAACATTATCAAAATGAACTCCCATTTTTCTTCAACAAAAAATAAAATTAAAAAGCAATCAAGAAGTTCTCCTTATAATTTATTCCTCCACGCTAGAGGGACTGAGAGTCCGCTACAAGTTACACGTAACAAATCTCTTCTGTTGGGAAGAAAATATAAAAATCATACCAAGAAAAGCCTATAAGCAACTCCAAAAATCCATTCGAAAACAACCCTAATACCTATAAGGATAGAACTCAAATCACCCTGCATAAAACAGTTTTTACATCACTTTATCTTTCCGAAGTAAAACGTCGTAACTACAAAAAAGAACAATTGATAATTGACTTTGCTAGAAGTGAATAAAGTTGAAATTCGTTTGGTATTATTATTGACTTAACTTTTTCTCTCAAGTGATTATACAGGGTGGCCAAGACAGTGTCGGTGGAAATTCCCCAAGTGTTGGTGCGCTTCCCCCCACTTCTTTGCTGTGTTAATTTACATTTTAAATTGCACTTACATAGCTAAGCGGCGAGTTGCCCTGTTTTGTAGCGTCCTGTATAACGGCGGGTGGAGTACTCTGTATATACATTGTTTTATAGTTGGTTTTCGATCGATTAAGTTTTTCATTGAAGTGCAAATGGTTTGGGAGGCTGCTCCCTATACGGATCTTAATTTTGTGAAACCTTTTTGCTAAGTAAAATTGGAAATAGATGTTTTAAATGACTGTTTTCTTGGTAAAATAATGGAAATACGATTCTTTTTGTAGTAAGTTATACTGTAAGAACAAATTTTATGAATAAACACACACTTACGAAAACAATTACTAAATATTGTACCTAAAACATCGCTTTTAGCGATAAAACTGCCCATTTTTACCCAACTGCGCCAGAAGGAGGGTTATGTTTTTCGAGAGTATGTATGTATGTATAATTGTTTGGCACGCTCTGTGGCCTGAACGGCTGGACAGATTTTAGCTTGAGAGGTATCGTTAGATTCGTATTGACTATGAAAGTGACACTGGGTATATCAAAATAAAAAAAAACCAAAATGGCGGATTTTTGGCGCCATATTATGCCTTCAAAAAAGTTTTATTTTTTCAAAACTATCGAGTGGGGTATCAAAATAAAGGGTTTTAAAAGGTGATTACAAACATATATACAACTTATATGGTTAAAAGTAATTTAAAGTGACAAATCGTAAAAAACACGTATCAAGAACTAAATCGTCTGCGAAATCTTTCACATTTGTAAACTAAAAAGCTGGAAATAAAAAAGAGTAATTAAAAAAGAGGTTGCAGTCGGGTTTTTTTAATTTTTTAAATTACTCTTTTTTACACTCTTTTTATTTAAAATTCAATATTATAATAGTGAACAATAAAAATCTTTAACAGATTTGTCCTCAACGTTGTCAGCTGGTAATGTATCCAAGAGTCTGCATTGCCACGTTGTATGGCAATGCTTAGCCTCTACTAAAGCTTTAGTTTCCTATTAAAGCGGTGCCGTAATATTACGGACGCAAAAAGGCGGCCGTCTTTACAGGTGTCAGTTACCGCTCTCTAGGAAACCGCGCCATTTTGTTTACATAGACAACGTTCTAGTGACGTCATTCACCGCTGTATTACGGCCGCTATATGACGGCACCGCTATCCTAGGAAAACAAAGCTTAACCGAGGTAACACGCAGCGGTATAATCACGAGAAATGTCAATCAGTTGTTTCTGACATTTCTTTGCAAAGTCTATGAGCACAATAGCCCAACAGTCCAAATTTTTGACCACAAATGGCTGGAAAATATAGTAACCACTTAAGATAGTTTTAAGGTATTCCAGATGAGTCCACTCTTGACCTCGATTTTGCCTGATGGTAAGCGATATAATTATGAGGTCTACGGAACGAGCGGGAGAGCTATGGAATTAAGTAAAAATAAAACACTTTTACACGTCTATTTTTTTAGTCACTTTTATCTACATATACGTCAGTCGTTGTTTCCTAGCTACCTACCCTGTGAAGAAACAATGAAATAAACTCATAGTACTTACGTAGTGTTTTCTTTCCTTCCTAACAATTTGTCAATGCTTAGGTACCTACGAGGCTCTCAGATGATTTAACGAGTACAGATTGTATGGGATTTAAAAGAGACTTTGACCTCTAAGTTTGTTTCGGTGTTTCTTCTTATCTAGTGTAAATTTACGAAAAATATGACGTGTAAAAGTGATATTCAATAACCAACTTGGAAAATAAAGATCATTTATCATTTAGTAGAAATAAGCTGTCAAACTGAAAAAGGTATGCATTAAAGCAGGAGTGGCTTAAAAATACCTCAAAATGGTTATCATTATAATACCATATATATCATTGCTTCTTCGCGAAAAGTGCCCAGCAGACCGTCACAATACTTGTGTTTGAAGTAAATATTTTGCTCGAACGCCCAATCATTGTATGCGAATACTTTCGTTACGGTGTGTTGCACCTTAATTGCTTATAGTGGGTGTGTTTTTATGAACTGTTGCGGAAAATTGTATCTTGTGGGGAATTTGTACTGCTTTATTTTATTAATGGTTTTATTATGTCTTTATTGCAATTGCTCTACATTCAATATAAATTTTATAGTGAATGTTGTAAATTGTTTATTGAAAAGAATAATTACGGTGTTCTTCATAAAATCTACGTTTGCGCATTGACGTTAGAGTTACTTTATAATTGAAATATCATTTGATTCTTTTTTATTACGTGCATTTATTGAATTCATCCCTACTAATAACTTTCAATTAGTTTTTTGCCACTGTGCGTCTTCTATACAAGAAAAGTTCTCGTCAATTGAACGATACTCCACGTAACCGGAGGGCTGGCATAATCTTTGATCAAAGAATCAGCATTGCCATTAAACGCGGCAATGCCGCCAGTCTTCTTGGCACGTTTCTGTTACGACAGCTGCATACTGAAAAATTTTGTCATTCTTTGGTCCTTCTCGAAGCAGATTCAACACTCATTCGGCATATCTTAGAGACCAAACGCTAAAATACAAAATAAAATTACCGCATTTACTGTATTCTTAAAAATTGGAAGGATGAGGCGCAGATACAGGACCGCTAAAAGAAATGGAGGGTGTCCTTTGCCCAGCAGTGGGATACTACGGGATAATATGTATAATAATAATAATTGTATCTATACAATTATTATGATTCTACATATTCTAAATACACATACATACATATTCTAAAGCACGTATAAAAAAATGTTTCCACGTCCATCTTTAGTTTTCAAATCTACGCTTATTAGTTACTAGTAGATAATAATACTCAAGACATTGAAGTTATGACTAAAGGTACTCTAAAATAAATTGAATCGGAAGCATGTTATCCCTAATTCGTATTAAAAAGCTGGAAATACGTTAAAAACCAACACGTTCTCTATTTAAAATCAAAACCAGAGACACTTTCAACAGCAATTTTACACTCAAAAATATGTAAGGAATAAAAGTCAAACGACAAAAAATATAAATTCTTGCCTGCTTTTGAATATTATAACCCCTAAATATTACTTTCACTAAACACCTGTTAAACTCTTTTGGGACTCGACACTCAATAAATGATTTTGTTACGTTCAAGTGTGTTCATCCCTTTACTTTTGTTTTCTATAACATGACATGTGTCGTCACTTACCCTTACAAATATAGATGACTGTTCAAAAAATTACTCATAGTTCTTATCTCCAGCTTGTAAGGTTTAAATTTGAAAAAACCTGGGTTTAAAAACTGCAGATGTTAGTTGGGACGTCTTGTGTTTGATTTTTATTTTAATGGGGAATCGATAACGTCATAGTAGCTCTTATTACTATGCAATAAGATTGAAAATCAAATGTTGCTAATTTCGAATGCTTGACCTACGTTTTGAAATTATTGATCCTTTGAAATTGGATTGCAATTGGTTGCAATATTGATAACTCTTACTACAACGGCATAAGCTATAAAATTGAATGTTTTGAATTTTTATGTGTAAACAATAATTTTGTATTAAGATCGGAGACGGAAGTAGCCATTTTAAAATTCAATAACTCGCTTTCAATAAATAAACGATCGTCACCTTGTTAAGTCTGGACATAGATTAAAAATATTAAAGTTATAGAGTGGTCATAACAGGGTTAAAATTTAATAATTTCACTGACTTGAAATATTGAAAACACAATCCTTTTTCAGATTATCGATTAAAGGGAAAGTCTTATCCTAATCATAATCTGCTTAGCATTTTTCTTACTATGTTGGTCGGCTTCCAGTCTAAGCGGAGAGGTATTCCTCGAAGCGCTACCATTTTGAAGCGCACCTAATGAAGCGCTCCGTTTTTATTCCTCGGAGCGCTCCTTTTAGTAGCGCTCCCGATACCATGTTATCGGAAAAGGAGCGCTCCGAGGAATAAAAAAGGAGCGCTTCATTAGGTGCGCTTCAAAATGGTAGCGCTTCGAGGAATACCTCTAAGCGGATTATACTCCTTGGCAAAACATATAAAGATATAGCACAATATTTATTCTAAGTATAGTTGAAAATACCCTTTAAACTTGAAAAATCTCATTATTTTATGGGATATTCCAATGGGACAGCAATCTGACACGATCGGAGGGAGATCAGGCGCAGGATCAAAGGCTTAACTTGCTTTCCGAGGCATGGGACTATAACACCGCCAACTTTCTAAACTCCAGGTTAATACTGAGAAAATGCTATTAGAAAAACCCAATAGCACTTTTTGCCCGACCCGGAGATTGAACCCAAGACCACTTGCTCCGCAGTCACGCTTGTTACCACTACACTACCGAGGTAGTTGAGAAATAAAAAAAGTAATTTAAAAAATTAAAAAACCCGACTGCAACCTTATACTAAAACTAACTGAAAAGCTAATAAAAACAAGCCCATTTTAAATTAAATAAAAGTTGGTAGCAGGCGGGGTCCATACCATTATTATAGTTTCAAACTCAAATGGGTCCCGCCTGCTTCCAACTTTTATTTAATTTAAAATGAGCTTGTTTTTATTAGCTTTTCAGTTAGTTTTAGTATAAGGTTGCAGTCGGGTTTTTTAATTTTTTTAATTACTTTTTTTATTTCCAGCTTTTTAGTTTACAAATGTGAAAGATTTCGCAGACGATTTAGTTCTTGATACGTGTTTTTTATGATTAGTCACTTTGAATTACTTTTAACCATACAAGTTGTATGTATGTTTGTAATCACCTTTTAAAACCCTTTATTTTGATACCCCACTCGATAGGTTTTGAGAAAAATAAAACTTTTTTGAAGGCATAATATGGCGCCAAAAATCCGCCATTTTGTTTTTTTTTTTATTTTGAATTACCCAGATTCTTCCACAGTCAATACGAATCTAAGGATACCTCTCAAGCTAAAATCCGTCAAGCCGTTCAGGCCACAGAGCGTGCCAAACAATTATACATACATACATACATACTCTCGAAAAACATAACCCTCCTTCTGGCGCAGTCGGGTAAAAAGAAGAACGAATTAGCAACGTAGGCATAATACTTCCAAACACCGTCTCTTCTTATTCTTTGATTTGTAAAGTTCGCCATGAACACATGTGGTGTCATCATGTGTTACCTCGACAACTGCCCACCACCTGTTGTTATCTGTCGCGGCATTATTGTATATTGTAAATGTTTACACTATGTTTTTGTAAACTTTATTGGTTTGGGAGTTGTATTGATAGGTTTATTTGATGGTGTGGTGAATGGGGTGATTTAGCAGATGGTAATAGGTACTGATGATGTTTTGTATTGTAGTTAATCTTTACTTTGGTTATCTAAAGATGTCTTCTTACTGAGACTTACCTACAGGATATTAGTAAAATATTTTTATTATTTATTTTTTGTTTATAGGCTTGCGTTTTACCACCATCTCGCCTGATGGTAAGCTCATCAAAATCATAGAAAGATACACAATTTCATTTATATTTATGGATATTTTATCAATGTCACCTAGGTAAATCGTAGTACGAACGAAGCTTGATAGCAATAGGTAACCTAGGGGTTTTTAAGTCAAAAGTGAATAGGTTACTTCTAGTTAAGCTTCTTTCACCTTCAACCACACCATTGCTTATCATCAGGTGAGATAGTGGTCAAACTTGAGTCGTGATAAAAAATACAACCCAGTAGCTTGTTAACACAATACCCCTGTGTCAGCTTTGATAGTCAATACGTACCCATATTGCCTGTCAAATCTGTAAAAAATCAGCCAGAAGCAAAGGCTTATCGTGCTTTCCGAAGAGACAAGGAAACCTCGATGTGTGAAGCTTGGAAAAGTATAAACTGCTGTAGGTACCTATATTTATCGAAATGTCATCATCTCAATACTATTCTCCTTTCCATCCATCTCATCGAAAAAGGTCTAATTTGTAAACAAAGCAATGAAACAAACGAAATAACAAAATATCTAATTCCTACATACATTCCCACCAGCCCGGTTCCGCCCCACATTCCGGGTAGTACCCACTACCCGGGTATTTGTGAGGCAAATTTTTAGTGACGCTCGGAAATCCGTCGCCAAGCTAACTATTCTCTCGAGCCGGATAACCGGTGTAAATCTTACATTAGATGGTACAACTGCAGGCAGCTGTGGAATTCAGATATTTCTTTTGACGCAAGAATCAATATCGTTCATCTTTTGGCAAAGCTCCACATATGCAGCATTTTGCATTGGAAGTATCGCTAATCGCGCTGCATATCTTTCCATCAACCATGGTTAACTGTAGACTGTGATTCACATTGATTTCTTTATAATCGTCGTAAAATACTTTTGTAGGAACGAGCTTGTCAATTTTTTCTTGAAAGTAATTCAGTTCATTGACAGTTGAATCCTTAGTTTCCTTAATGAACTGAAAGCGGATTGGTCGGCAATATCTTGTAGATGATGGGCGAGGGTTCTTCCACAGTACAGTCTCTTCTGAAGACGTGTCCGTTGAAACCAATCTCAGCGGCACATACGAAGTCACGAATAAGCTTCCATCTTCAGTAACGTCGGAATTTGCAAAGTTTTGTTTGTATTCACTACGGCCAGTGCTGCCATCAAAACCCCACTTCTCTATTAAAAATACATCACCTATTGATTCTTGAGGGATGGCAGACCACACTTTTTTTGAGATTCGATTATACGAGCCGCAGTATGATCCAGCAAACTTTGCAACTCCACCTCCGCTGTCGATTCGGTAACTCTTGTTTCAGGATAGCATTTTTTCTTTGCTAGGTACTAATAATTTGTTGTACGAAGGTAAAATTGAATTTTTCTGACAATTTATGAAGTTGCGGAGTGACAGGTATTGGTGCTTCGTAAGTTTAGCTTCTATTATGGGAGATAGCACATGGTCAGAGTTTATTTAATTTGTCGGTACAAATTAAATAAACTCTGTATTTTCCATTAGATTACTGACGGCTAACTCATCCAACTGAGATAGTGTTGCAAGTCGCACAACAGCAGCTGAGGTCCCCTATGATGATGATTGATCGAGAATATCGTGCGAAGTGTTTTCTATGAAAGTTGATGTACTCGGTAGATTGACACTTTCTTTCTAACTAAGCCACGTGGAATATTTATTATGGATTGTACTTTTCTTCCGACAACTTGATTTCCAGAAAAAAACAAGTCGTTCGCATATATACTTCAGAATGTTCTCCAAATTGATGTTATCTGCATCCGGCATCATGTCCATTAGTTCCTGCGTCTTTCTATATCGGAACCACTCGTGGATAGCCACAGTTCAAATATAAAATCTCTTGAAAAGATTCCGATACACTTAACATCTGAAAAAAATAAAATTTAAATTATATTAACTTTTGCAATACGTTCGTAGCTTTCGCCTACGCAGGCGTAGCACGTTTATAACTATCCAATCCGCTCCGCAGACAATAACTTAAGGCCGTCTGTCCTTCTGTTTATGCGGGTTAATTTTATTTTTGGAAAAGCTAAACTGATTTTAACAGGAATTTCTCTGGTAGATAGAGGAAGTTATGGGAAATTATTGGCTACTTTTTATCTCGAAATTCCCATGGCATCGGGATGATTGAAAATAACTAACACAATGCTATCTTATATTATAGTATAATATGTAACAATACGGTCTTTGTCTATGTCTTATTATATTTAAAGATCTTTTATAATACCGAATTTCTTAATAATAAAAATATCCACAATAATCAAAACTTCTCCTCAGGCTTGTTTTAAAATTAAAGTAAAGATATCGCCTTACTTTTAACTTAACTAAATGATCTCAGATCTAAAGATATCGTGTTTAGTTGACAACTTATTTTAGGCGTCTTAAGTTTTCTAAACTTAAAACAAAGCTTCTAAGCCCTCGTTAAGATTTTAAATTTTATCATGGATTTTATAAGTTCAGTACATGTTCTTTGTATGTCGGTATAGGTAATTACTTTTTTCGGGGAGAAAATCTTCAGATAACTCGTCCTGCTCTAGAGCGGAAAGGAGTGTTAGGCTTCTACTGACTCAAAACCCACTATTAATTCAGTAACCCGCGCGCAGTAGGGAGGGTTGTTAGTCACTAGAAGCCGATACTTACTCCCTTTCGCTCCACCAAGAGCGGGAGAAGTCATTCTATGATTTTTCTCAGCCGTAATAAAAGGGTGGATTTGTAGTCAAGAACGCCGGTTCTTGACTACAAATCCACCCTTTTATTACGGTTAATTTTTATTAACTACGCACCAAATCACTCGCCATTACGAGAGCCGCTCGTAATGGCGAGCGATTTGGTGCGTAGTTAACTTAGCCAATTATTAAGTATTTCGTGTTATCTACTTGAACCTGAAAAATCAAATATCACAAATATCTATAGTAAGAATACTCTTTATATAATAATATATAGCGATATCTTCCAGACAACCTTTGGATGAACTTTAAGAACATAAAACAAAGAAGGAAGGGGAAAGTCAGTTTACCTACTTCAAGTATATAACATACACAAAAAGTAACTACTTAAAGTAGTTAATATCTAAATATATATAACTCAAAGGTGACTGACTGACTGACTGACATAGTGATCTATCAACGCACAGCCCAAACCACTGGACGGATCGGGCTGAAATTTGGCATGCAGGTAGATGTTATGACGTAGGCATTCGCTAAGAAAGGATTTTGCGAAATTCCCACGGGATCGCGATTTACACGGGAAAAACTTCCCACGTGGGCGAAGCCGCTGGCACAAGCTAGTAAATATATATATAATACAATACAATACAATACATAAATAAGTATAAATAAATATATGTGTTTTGTATATATAAATATGTGAGAAATGTGAGGAGAGAAATACGATATAATCATAGGAGTGTATAAAAATTATTGACAACAGAGCTTTTGAAAGCAGCAAGAGACTGTGTAGCCTGCACCGTAAACGACTGGTCGTAAAATTTTGTGGAATGTGCAGGAATTGAAAGTGTCAAATTTACCGATGATCTCAAATCTATGTATGTGTGTCATGAAGGAACTTAAAACGTTCTTTGAGGTAAAAGGGAATTCTTGGATTGAACAGAATATTGTCAAGTAATGAAGTTCGTTTGTACGCTCTAAACTTCGAAAGGACTGGGTGGATTTAGATGAGTATGGATGTAGCTTGAGGAAGGTTATATACTACTACTTTTTACCCAAGTTCAAAAAAAGGAGAGTTATGTTTTTATCGTGATAAAGTCCACGGTAGCGAAGCCCCGCGTGACTGACATTATTATTATACAACGTGTAACGGAAACCTCATATCTATCCAAAAGGGCTGAAGACAACATCTGGTATGGAGTCTCTATGCACAGTTTCAGCTCAAAATAACTGACTGAAAGAATTGATACCAAATTATTGGTTTCATATATTTCTTGAATACCAATCATAACAAACGTGTCACAGCACTACGAGGGTTAATAACTTTCCGCGTCACTTGCCAATAACACGACAATTCTTTTCGTTCTTCTTAATTTAAAAAATTCGGTCTCTGGTATCAGTGTATTGAAATTTCTAATAAGTTCTACACGTGTAGCCTAGGATTACAAAACTTTTGCCATATCGTTTGTTATCATCTAAAGAAGCCATGCACTTGGTATCTATATACCCTTTAAATTACACGTTGTATAATAGAAGAGATAGAATTCAGATTAGCCATTTATTTTAAATGTATTTACCTACAACAAAATCTACTTATACGTATTATACTTCGCGCTAGCTAGCTTCGCATCCCGATATAAACATAATTAGCCTGCCCGCTACGAACCTTGTGAACTACATTGTTAATTTCCTTATACTGTTCTCTAGTATTCTTATGAGCATAATTAATTGACAGAAGACGTCAAAAGCATATTTTATCATAGATAGATAGACGGAATATATATTTATTTTACTATTGGTGTAAATTTGAATCAATTCAAAACCAATCAATTAATTGAATCACACTTAAATAAAAATATTATAGTAAATAAATTTGGTTACAATGGCGATCTTATCGCTGAGAGACAACCTTTGCAGACAACCTTTGGAAGGACTTTATGAGCTTTAATTAAAATGGGGAGGGCTATATTAGTGTATCTACTACTGTATAAATACTCATCAAAACAGAAAAAGTAACAAAATATAAATATAAGAGAAGAGAAGATCTGTAAGAGATCGCCCTGAGCGATAAGACCGCCCATTGTACACAAGTGTAAATTTTTGTATCCAATGAAATATTGTAAGGTGTACAATAAAGTGTACAATAAATAAATAAATACACTACATAAATACAGACGCCAGCACATCAAGCTACAACAATCTGTCAAATTTCTTTAAAGATGTTCAACTTTATTGTTAAAGAAATTAGGTTCAAGGTTGATTGGGAAAATTTGACAGTTTCGGGTAGCTTCATGTGCTGGCGTCTGTACATAAAATATAAAAATATTTAATGTGTTCTTTAACATTGTGTGGTTTTAACAAAGGAATAATCATAAGTTTGAAAGAAAATGAAGAAGAATTACCAAAAAATAATATTGATATCATCTTAGCTTTTCCCAACCGTGTTGGGATCGATTTCCAGTATAACCGAATGCAGTTGAGTATGAGTGTTTGACATGGAGCGATTGCGATCTGACCTCCACAACAAGTGTCACATTTTTAGGGTTCCGTAGCCGAATGGAAAAAAACGGAACCCTTATAGTTTCGTCATGTCTGTCTGTCTATCCGTCCGTCCGTATGTCACAGCCATTTTATTCCGAAACTATTAAGACTATACATGTGAAACTTGTTAGGTAGATGTATTCTGTAAACCGCTTTCCGATTTTAAGAAAAAAATTAAAAAATATTTAAAATAAAGGGGGACTCCCCATACACGGAACTGAAAATGAATCATTTTTTTTGTTTATGAAATCTATGCGTGTGTGGTATTTATTGACAGGTCTTTAAAAATGACATTGAGGTTTCTAAAACCACTTTTTCTTAAAGTTAATCGTTTAAAAGATATACACTTCCAAAGTGGTAATATGTCCCCCCTCTAACTTCTATAATAATGGAGTGAAAAATCTAAAAAAAAAAAGATGTAGATCTTAATGTACACTTTCAACCAAAATAAATTTAAATGAGATCCGGTCAGCAGTTTTTGAGATACAGCATATTTTCTAAAACCGCAAATATAACTTTGTAATTCATGCAAACACTATGAAAAACAAAGTTATTTGGCGTAGTTACTATGGAACCCTTCATGGGCGAGTCTGACTCGTACTTGGCCAATATTTTGGCTTTTGACAAACCGTAAGGACTGTCAAAGATGTATAAAATGGCATCCAAGACCAGCATCTTTATGTGCTTCCCGAGGCACGGAGGAAGAGTGATATGTGAAATTGGACACCCATCACCCAGCTTAACTTCGAATAAGAAGCTAAAAGGCTTATAGGCGACGAGGTGCTGGTGGACAAGCTTCATAGCCTGGCTCATCGGCGAACCGTTGCTTGCCTGTCGGTTTTCTACAGATTGTACTTCATGTGTGCAGGAGCTCCATGACCTGATTCCTCCTTCTCCCTTTCACTACCAGTCTACCAGACGCACGGCTGGGTACCACCCACACTTGGTTGATATACCGTCTTGTCATACCAAGCGCTTCTCCTCCACATTTATTGTGCGCACAGCCAAGCTGTGGAATTCTCTGCCGGCTTCTGTGTTCCCTGCCACTTATGACCTTTCAGCCTTTAAAGCACGAGTAAATATGCATCATCTGGGCTCGCTCGTCCCATCTTAGACCTCATCTATCGCTTACCATCAGGCGAGATTGATGTCAAGAGTGAGCCCATCAGTAATAAAAAAAAATGTCTTATTCATTTAGCCACGAGCTCCTCTTACTTTTTTATTGGCTATAGGCTCGCATTTATCCACCATCTCACCCAATGGTAACCGATAATGTGGTTGAAGATGAACCACGCTTATCTCGAAGTAACCTGTTCACCTTCGATTTAAAGACCCTTATTTACTACTAAACTAATTTTCGCAAGAGCCTGCAGGTGTACAACACGCGACAGGAAGGCGACAATAATTCGCGAAGTGTTTTCGCGAATTCTTACCGCGCCGGTATACCGCAGGCTTCCGTCACATACCGCCCCCGTTTATCTACTACTGCGGCTGATCTGATAATTAACTATTGTAGCTTTTATGCTGGGGATATCTGTGTCGATATGAAATGCTTTAAGAAACCTTTTCTTTTCAAGCATTAATTTGAAAATTTTGTACGGCTAAACTAAAAATTAGGTAATTTTTTTTTTTTGTTAAATTGTTTTATTTTAAAGAAACATAATAATGTTGCAGTAAATGTACTAAAAGCTAAAAATTACAAGTAGGTACCAGGTAATAGGCATCACTAAGACTCATCAATCTAAGCCCATAAATTATAATACAATAAAATCGTGGGGCGATTCATCCAAAGCATAATTATGAGCGTTACTTTTCTTCTGTCTTTTTCTTCTCTGGGTGGAGCAGGAAGGGAGTGTCAGACTTCTACTGACTAAAAACCCACCCAGTTCTTTCAGCTGCCCTTAACTTCCGGGGCCGCGTAACTCATTAATACATTCCCGTAACCCCGGATTCATCGCGCCTTACGATTATATTTTGCCAACCTGTTTATAAATAAAAATAAAATCATTTAATTCAAATGTCCAAAGATCATTCAAAGTTAAAATTATATTTTTTTTATAAATTATCAATCATCATCAAAACTAAATTATCACACACATACACATTAAAACAACACATAGAGTATCATTACTACAAGTTATTATAATAAGGGACTTCCACAGTGGAAGGGGATGACATCCTGTCCGCCACGGTCTTCAGGATCGTGTTGAGGCCGCCACGCAACCTGCAGATCAGGGATGCCGTTTTCTTGCGAATGATGGCATGAAAACCATCAGTCTGAAATAGCAGAAACGAGGCAGCCCCAACAACATCCTGAAAATATTATTATATTGGTTGTGCAGGGAATCCAGCGACCTTTTGGTGTGACTAACCCATAGGCTTGCCCTGTAAAAAAAGCTCTTTATTTCTCATAAGAATTGCATACATAATTCACTTACTGAGAAACAATATCTAAAACTAAAATTAAAATTAGAGCACACATATGTACGCACGTAAAAAATAACAGCCTTGAAAAGGGTGACCTTAACATCATCGGAGCATCAGTTTATGTCTTACATATTACCATAAAAAGTGTCTGTCACTGATCATTCCACAGGACTCGTGCAAAACAGCAAAACAAATTAAATAAAATCTCCAGACTAGACAGAAACTCATTCACAACTTTTTTTATTTTACCTACAAGTTAAAAGACGTACAGCCCGAAAATACAATACACAAAGTTACAAAATACAAATACGTAAGCAATGAGCCCTAAACGAGGCACAGTGGTCTTGGCGGTCCAGTAATAACAGCAGAGGTTGACCAAATCTACTCGTAACTTCAGTGAGACACTGCACAACCAGACAAAAGAAAAGCAAAAAATGTGTGATAAAATTAAAGTAATAAAATTAAATACATTTATATAACATCATCTGTTTAGCATTTTCGATAATTATGTTGGAGTCAAACGATACAGACCTGTTATACATGTATACAACGTGTAATTTATTTACATACCAAGTGCATGGCTTCTTTGGATGATAACATACCGAATTTCTTAATAATAAAAATATCCACAATAATCAAAACTTCTCCTCAGGCTTGTTTTAAAATTAAAGTAAAGATATCGCCTTACTTTTAACTTAACTAAATGATCTCAGATCTAAAGATATCGTGTTTAGTTGACAACTTATTTTAGGCGTCTTAAGTTTTCTAAACTTAAAACAAAGCTTCTAAGCCCTCGTTAAGATTTTAAATTTTATCATGGATTTTATAAGTTCAGTACATGTTCTTTGTATGTCGGTATAGGTAATTACTTTTTTCGGGGAGAAAATCTTCAGATAACTCGTCCTGCTCTAGAGCGGAAAGGAGTGTTAGGCTTCTACTGACTCAAAACCCACTATTAATTCAGTAACCCGCGCGCAGTAGGGAGGGTTGTTAGTCACTAGAAGCCGATACTTACTCCCTTTCGCTCCACCAAGAGCGGGAGAAGTCATTCTATGATTTTTCTCAGCCGTAATAAAAGGGTGGATTTGTAGTCAAGAACGCCGGTTCTTGACTACAAATCCACCCTTTTATTACGGTTAATTTTTATTAACTACGCACCAAATCACTCGCCATTACGAGAGCCGCTCGTAATGGCGAGCGATTTGGTGCGTAGTTAACTTAGCCAATTATTAAGTATTTCGTGTTATCTACTTGAACCTGAAAAATCAAATATCACAAATATCTATAGTAAGAATACTCTTTATATAATAATATATAGCGATATCTTCCAGACAACCTTTGGATGAACTTTAAGAACATAAAACAAAGAAGGAAGGGGAAAGTCAGTTTACCTACTTCAAGTATATAACATACACAAAAAGTAACTACTTAAAGTAGTTAATATCTAAATATATATAACTCAAAGGTGACTGACTGACTGACTGACATAGTGATCTATCAACGCACAGCCCAAACCACTGGACGGATCGGGCTGAAATTTGGCATGCAGGTAGATGTTATGACGTAGGCATTCGCTAAGAAAGGATTTTGCGAAATTCCCACGGGATCGCGATTTACACGGGAAAAACTTCCCACGTGGGCGAAGCCGCTGGCACAAGCTAGTAAATATATATATAATACAATACAATACAATACATAAATAAGTATAAATAAATATATGTGTTTTGTATATATAAATATGTGAGAAATGTGAGGAGAGAAATACGATATAATCATAGGAGTGTATAAAAATTATTGACAACAGAGCTTTTGAAAGCAGCAAGAGACTGTGTAGCCTGCACCGTAAACGACTGGTCGTAAAATTTTGTGGAATGTGCAGGAATTGAAAGTGTCAAATTTACCGATGATCTCAAATCTATGTATGTGTGTCATGAAGGAACTTAAAACGTTCTTTGAGGTAAAAGGGAATTCTTGGATTGAACAGAATATTGTCAAGTAATGAAGTTCGTTTGTACGCTCTAAACTTCGAAAGGACTGGGTGGATTTAGATGAGTATGGATGTAGCTTGAGGAAGGTTATATACTACTACTTTTTACCCAAGTTCAAAAAAAGGAGAGTTATGTTTTTATCGTGATAAAGTCCACGGTAGCGAAGCCCCGCGTGACTGACATTATTATTATACAACGTGTAACGGAAACCTCATATCTATCCAAAAGGGCTGAAGACAACATCTGGTATGGAGTCTCTATGCACAGTTTCAGCTCAAAATAACTGACTGAAAGAATTGATACCAAATTATTGGTTTCATATATTTCTTGAATACCAATCATAACAAACGTGTCACAGCACTACGAGGGTTAATAACTTTCCGCGTCACTTGCCAATAACACGACAATTCTTTTCGTTCTTCTTAATTTAAAAAATTCGGTCTCTGGTATCAGTGTATTGAAATTTCTAATAAGTTCTACACGTGTAGCCTAGGATTACAAAACTTTTGCCATATCGTTTGTTATCATCTAAAGAAGCCATGCACTTGGTATCTATATACCCTTTAAATTACACGTTGTATAATAGAAGAGATAGAATTCAGATTAGCCATTTATTTTAAATGTATTTACCTACAACAAAATCTACTTATACGTATTATACTTCGCGCTAGCTAGCTTCGCATCCCGATATAAACATAATTAGCCTGCCCGCTACGAACCTTGTGAACTACATTGTTAATTTCCTTATACTGTTCTCTAGTATTCTTATGAGCATAATTAATTGACAGAAGACGTCAAAAGCATATTTTATCATAGATAGATAGACGGAATATATATTTATTTTACTATTGGTGTAAATTTGAATCAATTCAAAACCAATCAATTAATTGAATCACACTTAAATAAAAATATTATAGTAAATAAATTTGGTTACAATGGCGATCTTATCGCTGAGAGACAACCTTTGCAGACAACCTTTGGAAGGACTTTATGAGCTTTAATTAAAATGGGGAGGGCTATATTAGTGTATCTACTACTGTATAAATACTCATCAAAACAGAAAAAGTAACAAAATATAAATATAAGAGAAGAGAAGATCTGTAAGAGATCGCCCTGAGCGATAAGACCGCCCATTGTACACAAGTGTAAATTTTTGTATCCAATGAAATATTGTAAGGTGTACAATAAAGTGTACAATAAATAAATAAATACACTACATAAATACAGACGCCAGCACATCAAGCTACAACAATCTGTCAAATTTCTTTAAAGATGTTCAACTTTATTGTTAAAGAAATTAGGTTCAAGGTTGATTGGGAAAATTTGACAGTTTCGGGTAGCTTCATGTGCTGGCGTCTGTACATAAAATATAAAAATATTTAATGTGTTCTTTAACATTGTGTGGTTTTAACAAAGGAATAATCATAAGTTTGAAAGAAAATGAAGAAGAATTACCAAAAAATAATATTGATATCATCTTAGCTTTTCCCAACCGTGTTGGGATCGATTTCCAGTATAACCGAATGCAGTTGAGTATGAGTGTTTGACATGGAGCGATTGCGATCTGACCTCCACAACAAGTGTCACATTTTTAGGGTTCCGTAGCCGAATGGAAAAAAACGGAACCCTTATAGTTTCGTCATGTCTGTCTGTCTATCCGTCCGTCCGTATGTCACAGCCATTTTATTCCGAAACTATTAAGACTATACATGTGAAACTTGTTAGGTAGATGTATTCTGTAAACCGCTTTCCGATTTTAAGAAAAAAATTAAAAAATATTTAAAATAAAGGGGGACTCCCCATACACGGAACTGAAAATGAATCATTTTTTTTGTTTATGAAATCTATGCGTGTGTGGTATTTATTGACAGGTCTTTAAAAATGACATTGAGGTTTCTAAAACCACTTTTTCTTAAAGTTAATCGTTTAAAAGATATACACTTCCAAAGTGGTAATATGTCCCCCCTCTAACTTCTATAATAATGGAGTGAAAAATCTAAAAAAAAAAAGATGTAGATCTTAATGTACACTTTCAACCAAAATAAATTTAAATGAGATCCGGTCAGCAGTTTTTGAGATACAGCATATTTTCTAAAACCGCAAATATAACTTTGTAATTCATGCAAACACTATGAAAAACAAAGTTATTTGGCGTAGTTACTATGGAACCCTTCATGGGCGAGTCTGACTCGTACTTGGCCAATATTTTGGCTTTTGACAAACCGTAAGGACTGTCAAAGATGTATAAAATGGCATCCAAGACCAGCATCTTTATGTGCTTCCCGAGGCACGGAGGAAGAGTGATATGTGAAATTGGACACCCATCACCCAGCTTAACTTCGAATAAGAAGCTAAAAGGCTTATAGGCGACGAGGTGCTGGTGGACAAGCTTCATAGCCTGGCTCATCGGCGAACCGTTGCTTGCCTGTCGGTTTTCTACAGATTGTACTTCATGTGTGCAGGAGCTCCATGACCTGATTCCTCCTTCTCCCTTTCACTACCAGTCTACCAGACGCACGGCTGGGTACCACCCACACTTGGTTGATATACCGTCTTGTCATACCAAGCGCTTCTCCTCCACATTTATTGTGCGCACAGCCAAGCTGTGGAATTCTCTGCCGGCTTCTGTGTTCCCTGCCACTTATGACCTTTCAGCCTTTAAAGCACGAGTAAATATGCATCATCTGGGCTCGCTCGTCCCATCTTAGACCTCATCTATCGCTTACCATCAGGCGAGATTGATGTCAAGAGTGAGCCCATCAGTAATAAAAAAAAATGTCTTATTCATTTAGCCACGAGCTCCTCTTACTTTTTTATTGGCTATAGGCTCGCATTTATCCACCATCTCACCCAATGGTAACCGATAATGTGGTTGAAGATGAACCACGCTTATCTCGAAGTAACCTGTTCACCTTCGATTTAAAGACCCTTATTTACTACTAAACTAATTTTCGCAAGAGCCTGCAGGTGTACAACACGCGACAGGAAGGCGACAATAATTCGCGAAGTGTTTTCGCGAATTCTTACCGCGCCGGTATACCGCAGGCTTCCGTCACATACCGCCCCCGTTTATCTACTACTGCGGCTGATCTGATAATTAACTATTGTAGCTTTTATGCTGGGGATATCTGTGTCGATATGAAATGCTTTAAGAAACCTTTTCTTTTCAAGCATTAATTTGAAAATTTTGTACGGCTAAACTAAAAATTAGGTAATTTTTTTTTTTTGTTAAATTGTTTTATTTTAAAGAAACATAATAATGTTGCAGTAAATGTACTAAAAGCTAAAAATTACAAGTAGGTACCAGGTAATAGGCATCACTAAGACTCATCAATCTAAGCCCATAAATTATAATACAATAAAATCGTGGGGCGATTCATCCAAAGCATAATTATGAGCGTTACTTTTCTTCTGTCTTTTTCTTCTCTGGGTGGAGCAGGAAGGGAGTGTCAGACTTCTACTGACTAAAAACCCACCCAGTTCTTTCAGCTGCCCTTAACTTCCGGGGCCGCGTAACTCATTAATACATTCCCGTAACCCCGGATTCATCGCGCCTTACGATTATATTTTGCCAACCTGTTTATAAATAAAAATAAAATCATTTAATTCAAATGTCCAAAGATCATTCAAAGTTAAAATTATATTTTTTTTATAAATTATCAATCATCATCAAAACTAAATTATCACACACATACACATTAAAACAACACATAGAGTATCATTACTACAAGTTATTATAATAAGGGACTTCCACAGTGGAAGGGGATGACATCCTGTCCGCCACGGTCTTCAGGATCGTGTTGAGGCCGCCACGCAACCTGCAGATCAGGGATGCCGTTTTCTTGCGAATGATGGCATGAAAACCATCAGTCTGAAATAGCAGAAACGAGGCAGCCCCAACAACATCCTGAAAATATTATTATATTGGTTGTGCAGGGAATCCAGCGACCTTTTGGTGTGACTAACCCATAGGCTTGCCCTGTAAAAAAAGCTCTTTATTTCTCATAAGAATTGCATACATAATTCACTTACTGAGAAACAATATCTAAAACTAAAATTAAAATTAGAGCACACATATGTACGCACGTAAAAAATAACAGCCTTGAAAAGGGTGACCTTAACATCATCGGAGCATCAGTTTATGTCTTACATATTACCATAAAAAGTGTCTGTCACTGATCATTCCACAGGACTCGTGCAAAACAGCAAAACAAATTAAATAAAATCTCCAGACTAGACAGAAACTCATTCACAACTTTTTTTATTTTACCTACAAGTTAAAAGACGTACAGCCCGAAAATACAATACACAAAGTTACAAAATACAAATACGTAAGCAATGAGCCCTAAACGAGGCACAGTGGTCTTGGCGGTCCAGTAATAACAGCAGAGGTTGACCAAATCTACTCGTAACTTCAGTGAGACACTGCACAACCAGACAAAAGAAAAGCAAAAAATGTGTGATAAAATTAAAGTAATAAAATTAAATACATTTATATAACATCATCTGTTTAGCATTTTCGATAATTATGTTGGAGTCAAACGATACAGACCTGTTATACATGTATACAACGTGTAATTTATTTACATACCAAGTGCATGGCTTCTTTGGATGATAACAAACGATATGGCAAGGGTTTTGTAATCCTAAGTCTACGTATGTAGAACTTATTACAAATTCCAATACACTGATACCAGAGATCGAATTTTTTTTAATTTCAAATTAAGAAGAATGTAAAGAATTATCGTGTTATTGGCAAGTAACGTGAAAAGTTATTGACCCTTGTAGTGCTGTGACACGTTTGTTATGATTGGTATTCAAGAAATATATGAAACCAATAATTTGGTATCAATTCTCTGAGTCAGTTATTTTGTGCTGAAACTGTGCATAGAGACTCCATACCAGATGTTGTCTTCAGCCCTTTGGATAGATATGGGAATTCCGTTACACGTTGTATATTTACATTGCAATAAATACTTGAATCCTCATTGAATACTCAGAGTTGGTCCCGGCTGTCCTTTGGCCATCTTTGACTGTCGTTACGCGAAGTCAGAAGCCAGAAAATTTAACACTGGCCTGGCCAAAGTGTGTCGTATTTACCCAGCTATTGGGTTTGGTTGTAGAGGTCTCATAGCTCCATGTAAAATAGTTAGACTGGAAGCCGTAGTTGAGTTTACTATCATTTAAATTCACATGGGCAGTTTCCACTGGAACATTGAAAACTGGAAAGGATCCTCACAAAAATTATTGCTTCTCACAGAGAACAAAAAACATCCCGACCAAACTCATTCCCAAAGAGACACCAGTTAACATTAACACAAAACAAAAATAATCGCACAAGACCGGTAAAAAATTACTATTCACACAATGCACATTTTGCAAAGTCCAGTTCCAAATTCTTTACTATTCACTATACGTGACCAGACAATGTGCAAGTACGGAACATCTGCTTAACCTTTAACCCTTCGACGGACAATAGATCCGTAAGAAAGGGTCAGTACCGGTCAAAACCGGAATTGACCCCTTTGTAAAGTGATAAAAATCTCCAATAGTTACACATTTTATACAGTGTCGTCGATAGAGTTGGTTTTATTATTTCGTATAAGGTTTTGTTACTAGTCCTGAAGTTCATACGCTAGCAATGCTCAATTCTTCATTGGCATCGACACCGGATTGTGTTTTCTTTTGTGAGAACGAAATCTGACTGTTCTGATATTCTATTTTTGATGTATTTGTTGTTTCCTTTTTTTTTCATTGTAATTATGTATTTACTGTATGACATTTTGGGAAATTCCGGAATGTTGTAAATATTTCTTTTTTAAATGAATAAATGCCACGGTGAGTTTTTGTTAAAAAGACAAGCAATTAAGAAAGGTAACTGTGTTTATTCTTTGTGTATCTATATAGATCGATATCTATTTAAAAGTAACGTAGTAATTTAAATTAAATTCATCCGTTCTACCAGGCGTGCTTACGTACGTACATACGTACAGTGCACCATTCACAATTGGTAGATATTATGGCGTCTTGTCGTATTAACCGTTCTTCCTCCACATTTCTTCTTCGTTCTTTACATTTAAGCTTCTGCGTTCCCTTTCACATCTGACCCGTCAGCCTCAAAGCAACAGAGGACAGATATCTTTTGGGCTCGCTCGTATCATTCTAGTCCTCATCTACTGCTTACCATGAGGCGTGATTGAGGTCAAGGGGCTCATCTGCAAATATGCTTTAGTTCGAATGCACGTATTATTTACTCACAAAACAATACTGCGTGACCAATTCAATACGGTGCGCAGGGCTGGTTTTAAGGGTGAAAGTTATGAGGAGGAGAACTTATTAACATCTTAGATATAAAAAATAATAATAATTCGTTGTTAGTTTTAAGTTATTTATACATGAATATGTTGATATTTACTTTTAAATCAATTATTAAATAATAAGAATAATAAAGACGTGTTGTTTTTATCATTCCTTAGTATGGGTATCTCATTTTATAAATCATTTTGGTATAATTTTTGGCAATGGCAAAAAAATATTCAATTCAAATCAAATATACTTTATATATTTACATGGGTTCATATACGCCAGAAAAAACTGGTAGGTACTCGTAAATAGGTGTGATTTTTTGTACTTTCCAAGAAGTTCTTTCTGGATCATCTAAAACTTTGTACATTTCTCTATTTTGCGGAACTTAACACACTGACATTTGATGTATGAAACATCTGCCTGAACTTTAACCCTTTATCGGACAATAGGTCCGTAAGAAAGGGTCAGTGTTGGTCAAAACCGGATTTGACCCCTCGAAACTGATGGTAACAATATCTGCAATAGTTTAACTGCCAGTCGTCAGGAAATGAGACTGACAATTCGTTTTTTTTTTTCATCGAAAGATTTGCAAAAGTATTTTATTCAAAGAATTCGATTGTATTTATCTTTCCATGGGAAAGGTCACTAGTGGGTCTTTGTTTTTAGAACTGCGCCCATCTAAGGAAGAGTCTGCAATTTGATGAAAATTTATGTTTAAGCGAACATTTACAGTTGCCATTTTGTGTTGAGGTCAAAGCTAGACGGAAGTTTATTAAAATCGAAGGTTCCTACGACCTCTTCCAAGTCCCTTCGTCATTTGCCCATCTCACCACTGCACGAGCAACCTTTCTGCTATTAATTTAGACGTATTTTATTCTGAAACAAAATATAAATAAGATGAAATATTTAAAACTTGCTGAAAAACTAAGTTATTTTACTAATGCACTGTTTTGTCAAGTTCGGTCATGATATGAATTTTGTATTCTAATACAAGTAGATGACTGGAAAAGCACCTCTAAGTATACTAGTATGGTAAGCCTACATGGTATCAGTACCGGCCAACTATTTTCTTTATCCAAAATAAAAAATCAGTAGATACAAACAATAAATAGCATAGCTCTTCTTTTACTGTCGGTTAACAATAATTTCAATTAAATAAAATATATGCAATCCTTTATTATTTCACCGTACGTGACAGGACAATATGCAAGCAGGAAACATCTGCCCATCTGACTGACCTTTCACCTCAATGGACAATAGCTCCGTAAGAAAGGGTCAGTCGCTGGTCAAAACCGGATTCAAGCGGTGGGTTCCGCTTAAAACCGGTTCTAACTGCCCGCGGCATGGTGGCGGCATATTGTTAGGGAGCATTTGGGACAGTATGCTTTAGGTGATTTGTTTGTATGAATGGGCTCAAATTAGCTACTGCTCGTTTAAGCTGCCGGGAGTGATTAATTCATGATTTTCAAGTTTAATTTTTTGGAGTAGATGGATAAATTAGTAGCACAGTTAGTTTCTACCCATGACTCTGCTAGCGATAAAGCAAGGTAATTTTTCGGTGAAAAAAAAAAATTAGCATACGCATCAATTACTTCGTTTTTAATGTAAGAGAAAAATAAACAAACACTTTTTAGGGTTCCGTACCCAAACGGTAAAACGGGACCCTATTACTAAGACTCCACTGTCCGCCCGTCTGTCCATTTGTCACCAGGCAGTATCTCGTGAACCGTGACAGTTAGACAATTGAAATTTTCACAGATTATGTATTTCTATTGCCGCTATAACAAGAAACACTAAAAAATAGAATAAAATTAATATTGAAGGGGCTCCCCCTTCAATATTAATTTTATTCCATACAGCAAACGCGATTTTTTGCTCGTTTTTGCTCGATATTGATAACGGCAACAGATAGACGCTTCTATATTCACGAATAGACAGAATATTTAGTTATATATTCACTTTAAAAATAAATAATCAAATTAAAATAAAAAAAATATTTAAGGGGGGTCCCATACAACAGACATGATTTTTTTGCCGTTTCTATAGGTAACGATATGGAACTCTTCGTGCGCGAGTCCGACTCGCACCTGGCCGGTTTTTTTTTTAAAAGTTGACTTCAAAGCTGACAGTTAGTAAATAAAATGTTATAAGTCAAACGTTACCTCAAACAAAAATACACATTTAAAATAATTTGAAAAGATTGACATTATAACTTTCCAGTCGTGAATTTCCTAGCCAATCATCGCTTCAAACACATTCCATTCTCGCTCATACCTGTCCATCGCCTCATATCAGTGATTGTAACTGTCCAAAACTACAGGAAGCAGACACCATCAAATACCTAGGCGTTACTTTGGATTCCAAATTGAACTTCGCCACACACATTCGTTGTCTCTCAAGCCGAATACGGAAATTTATTTTTGTAGTCAAAACTCTTCGATCCGTCCTGAACCCTAAGCAACTACTATCCATCTACTGCGCCTTGTGTCAATCACTCTTAACGTATTGTATCACTTCATGGGGTGGCACGTATAAAACCAACCTAATCATCCTTGAAAGGGCTCAAAGGGCAGTCCTTAAAGTCGCGCTATTTCTTCCTTTCCGTTTCCCTACAATAGAACTGTATAAAACCGCTAAAGTCCTGTCAGTTCGTCAGCTTTTTATTCTTAATGTTACTTTAAAACAACGCTCTCTCATTCCTTTCATTGATCCTTCCCATAACAATGAATTAAGAAACAGAAGAAGGGATGTATGCCAAACTAAATCAGTTAAAACCAAATTTGCTCGTAATTTCTTTGCTTTCCTAGGCCCCTTTCTTTACAACAAACTGAATAATTTAGTCTCAATCCACACCGTAAACAAAACAAATTTAAAAAAAAATATTAACAGAATGGCTTCTTAGCTTAGACTATGCCCAAATTGAAGATCTGTTCAAAACCGCATCTTAAAATCTTTACGAACCACACATCTCACACACACCATACCTTACACCTGAACACAAACACACATAACACACTAGCATGTTCCTATATATACCTACTATTTATTATAACATATATTATTTTTTTGATTTTTTTTATCGTCTTACCTGCATTATTAAATTAAATTGTTTGAATGATAAATTATTTAAATTAAGTTACTTAATTACTACTGTAAATTGGACTCTTTTTTTTAGAATGAACTCGTCTCCAGTAAAGTTTGTAAAAAATCTAATTTGGGGGCCTGGTGACCTGACTTACAGGTTTTGGAAAAAACTTAGTTTAGGCACCAGTCTCCCACAAAATATGTTTAAATTGTCTGTACCGTAATGTCAATTATCTAATGTATTAATTTGTGGTGAGAAAATAAATAAATTCTATTCTATTCTATTCATTACAAAATAGTAAAATCTATACAGCTACATTTAGAAGCATTCACAATTTAAGGGACATCAAACTCAACACTGCCAAACTTTCTCTTTTAACGAACAACACTCCTGCCAACCCTACCCAACTGTCCAGTCGCCCATTGAATAGACACTATTGATTATCAACAATAACAAATAAAAAGTTTACAACAAAAGCCCGGACATATGGACAACGGTCGAAAAGACCGTACAATTTTTTGTCAGACACGTATTACCAAAACCAACAGCCATATGCGGCGGAAGGGTTAAAAACATATTTAGTCACGTCTTATCTATTGATGCTCTATTGAAAGGTTATCTAAATTTATTGGGGAAATAATTGTAAAGCTGTCGTTGGGCCTAGAAACGGATGGTCGGCGATATTGATCAATCAAGTGGTAATTCGTAAATTGAGTTTGGTTTCTGTTTTCGAAGAAAATTAATAGGTAGACTGATTCAAGAGGACGGTGTATATGTATAATACATATAAATATTGTTGTACAGAAATGTCATAAAAAACATAATATCTTTGTGATAAAAACTGCTGCCTGTATGTCGTTCAAACCAATTCATTCCATCAAACCAATGCATTTTACCAATTCGTAAGTGTCTTTAAAACGATTGACTTTGAGAAACAATGGCACAAGAAACCTTAATGTTATTTTTAGGGATCCGTACCCAAAGGGTAAAACGGGACCTTAATACTAAGACTCCGCTGTCTGTCCGTCTGTCTGTCTGTCTGTCCGTCTGTCACCAGGCTGTATCTCATGAACCGTGATAGTTAGACAGTTAAAATTTTCACAGATGATGTATTTCTATTGCTGCTATAACAGCAAATACTAAAACACAGAATAAGATAAATATTTAAGGGGGCTCCCATAAAACAGACATGATTTTTTTTGCCATTTTTATAGATAATGGTACAGAACCCTTCGTTAAAGCACTATACATTCCACACGTAGGTCTATAGTTTCAATTCTATGTATGGAGAGCCCTCTTATGTTTTTTTTTATTTTTATATAAATACGTAAAGCAGTTTACAAAATACAAAGCTGCAATTTTCAACTTTGTAGTCCTAATAGTTTCGGAAGGATAGACAGACATGACGAATCTATAAGGGTTCCGTTTTTGCCATTCGGCTACGGAACCCTAAAAACGGGAGCAGAGCGAACGTGTTGGGCCGTACATCCTCCATGTTAGTAGGTAGGTCTAGTATCTACATTGCACTCATGCGAATCCGGGGCGGGTCACTAGTTATAAAATTTCCTTAACCCCTCGTATGTCCCTAGAATACTAAATGATCCAAATTTTATTTTCAGTACGTCCATAAACCTTCAACTTAGTGACATCAGTACCAAACCAAATAAAAATGTTTAAGCTTCGTAACGTTGACTTTAAGTCTGCGAATAAAATGGCAACGTAAACCGCGGGTAACATTGGTCTGCTCATGTAAATCATATCGTACCAGCATTGATTTTGACGGATTTATAGCAAACGTGACGAAAACGATACGGTAGAAGTCTTGGGCTGCTTCTTTTGTATAATAGGTATGTAGTCTTTTTAATTACTTAATTTTAAAACGCTGAGGAAGGCCTAGAAAGCGCTGGCGTGACGGCTTAGAGGCATTTATGACGGAATGGTCAAAACGGGAAGAGTGGAAAGATATGGAGGAGATCTTTGCTCAGCCGTGAGAAAATATATTAAAAAAAATTAAAGAAAGAGAATTAGCTATGTGTGTAAAATTCACATTACTAGATAGATAGATATACTCTTTATTGTACACCATAACAGAATTAAATTAGGACTTAAAAACTACAAAGGGTGTTACAATGGGCAGTTTTGTCGCTATAAGCAATAAGCAATAATATAATTACTAGCAATCTGGTTAACCCCTAATTAACATATGTGTTATTATTTATACGTATATATTTATTGTTATTATAGAAATAAACGCGTCCAAAAAAGGATGATTCAGTACTGCACTATGTGACCGCCCTCGCTGCCATTATTAGCTGGTTATTTTATTTTATATTATTGCTATAATTTCAGGACTTATTGTTTGATTGAAATAAATTTACGTATTGCTATATCTGAGTAATACTTCTGATGTCTTAGCCTAAACCCGACACATGTTTTCTTGTTATGTATTAATAAAGGTGATTATTAACTATCTTATATCTACTTAAAAATAAACGTTTGTCCAAGAGAACGGTTGGATTATCCAGTGGTTAAAGACATGACATGACGAGTGCTAGATCGTGAGTTTGAAACCAGGCAGGCATAATTATTACTTCATGTCATTTGTTAATCCTAATAAATAAAAATGAAGTATCTGTATGTGATTTCAAAATACTTATATTAAGTTTAAATTTTAAAAGTTTGTTGAGTTAAACAATTCTTTTAACAATACTAAAACTCAACAAACTTTTTTGAGAAAAAATAGATTATATGGCTACTTAGAGGTTACTTTTTTTCCGGAATTCCTACAGGATTCTATAGAAGTAGAAAATAATATCAGAGGTGCAACGCTTTAGCAACTATCACTAATGAAAAGAATGGAAATGTACATGATATAATTAGTTTTTCTTAATTAGGATAACAAGAACAGAAGCTAATCTAATTATATTTTTCTTAATTCTCCACTGTTCTTATCGTTTAACTTTTGTTGCTTGATGCTAGACAGTTGAACCATTTCTTTGGGATTTGTCAAGATTCATTGATGCAGTACTTTTCTGGTTATCACCTCTATTTATTCTGGCTTATAAGTGTTGCCAGTGGAAATGGATAAGTATGGTGGATTTTGATTGTGGAGAATAACTCTTCTAGAAATGATGACGAGAAATACAATGTGGTTTTTGGTCAGGTTAGTGAAAACAGAAAACGGTGATCCTGAAAACAGTCTATTATTATATTTATTTATTATATACTCTATTGTACACCTTACAATATTTCTATGTATACAAAAAGAAAAACTAGTGTACAATCATTACTAATATTATAAATGCGAAAGTAACTCTGTCTGTCTGTGTGTTACGCAATCACGCCTAAACTACTGAACCGATTTTAATGAAATTCGGTACGAACATAGTCTAAAGCCTGAGAAAGGACAAAGCAATAGTTTTTTAACAGACAGGATTTTTACAATCCGAAAATAAATATTACTTATTTCGTTAGTAGGGGTCTAGCCAAGTAGTATTTGTGTTACCCAAATATGGGGTTGTGTAGCTCAGAGAGGCAGTCGCTTCGTGTAAAACCAGCGCTGGATGTCTTTCGCCCAGCAAATGCTGAGTTGGTAACCCTTTCGGTGTGGACATGCTCAGCGAAATTCTTAGTGTTATTTTTTTATGTTTGTAATTTTCTATTGTATGTTGTAGTGTGTTAATCACCGAATAAATGGTTTTAAATATTTTTTTGTACTCAGCTGCACCCAGTTAGACTAAAAGCAGATTAAGAGTCAATAGAAGTCTAACAGACCCCTCCCTTTACCCCAAGATGGAGGACACTCATAAAGATTTCTTTACGCAATAAAAGTGTGATAAGCTTGACCCACAAAAAAGCCCTTGAAGAAAAAGAAACAATAACTATACATTATCTTTCACGTCACTTGTAATATTAACCACCCCTTGTCGAAAACATCGCATACAATAGTCCCCATTCCATCAACCAATAAAGTACGTTCTAAAAATAAAGAACGAATTTCAGTATCGTATCGGTAAATAAAATTGCTATCTAACGGGACAATCGATGAAAAACCGCCATCTTTCAGTTGATTGAAATTTTATCGAACATTCGCGTGATGGCCGCTTTAGCGTGTAGCGAAATGTGCAGGGACGGAGTACGACATTAAGGTGGAAAAAAATGGACTTTGAAGAAGAGTTTTTTGTAGTATCTTATTGTGAAAGTACGCAACAATATAGTACGCAACAACATTAACATGATTAGAAGAAGTATTCTCTTCCTGACGGGGTTCCTAGGATATTCTAATGAGATACCGTAGCCCCGGAACGCAAACGTAACTGAAGGAGCAAGGTGGGTTTTATTCAGTAGAAGCCTTACATTCCTTTTCGCTCGGCCCACTGCGGGAGGAGTAATTTGATGATTTTCTCACCCAGAAAAAAAAAAGGAGTAATCTCTCTGAAATTCCGAATGTTACTTTCTTTCCATATATCTGAGAGTGTAAATTTAATATCAGTAACTTTTCTATAAATATAATATACATAGGTACCTCTGTGTTGCAGTGGAAGAGTAACAAAAGTTGTTACTAAGTCATGATAGATATGTCTGTCGTGTAAATACACGACATGACGAATTAAGGCTATATGAAAATATAAACTCATACTTACATCATTTAAGTAACTGATACTTATACTATTCCTAAAGAATTATCATAAATATTTAGTTTCGTATGCATGTCGTTTATGTGTGGCAATAAATACTTTTTCTTTCTTTCACTTCAATGTTTAAGAGATTACTCTTATATACACAAAAACTATAACCTAAAATATACATAAAACATATGTAAATTTAAAAACCAAGCCGTTACCCAGTGCGTCTCTGCACCCGTTTGAAAATACGCAAGGGCATAAGTTACGCCGATGTAGAGCGTTTCATATAAATTGTTTATAATGCACGCCAATAATGACTGCCTATAGGCACAACTGCGCAGTTCCGACGGCAAGAGCCATTTTTATTAATAGATTTAATATTAAACTACCTACTTTCTCCATAGGTCTATACTTTAGTTTGATTTAAAAATGTATGTTTTATTGATTTAGAAAGGTAAGATTTACATGATTAATGCTTATTAATTTATTATATAATTAACCAGACGATGTAAACACTTCATATGGATGGTTATACAGGGTTAATTGTAAAACACCGTTAACCTCTCAGGACTATGTTACTAACATCATAATCAACAACTTTTGTTCTATGACTTAAAAAAAAAAAAATATGCGAAGCTAAAGAAAGCTCAAATAGTCTATCGCTTTCTTTTGCTTCGCATAGACTTCGTAACATTTAGGGCGTTCAATTTAAATATTTTTATTTTTGTATGAAAATCTGGTGAACTAAAATATGACGAATTTTTAAAAGTCATAGAACAAAAGTTGTTGTTTATGATGTTAGTAACATAGTCCTGAGAGGTTAACGACGTTTTACAATTAACCCTGTATAAATAGCATCACTTTGATCATCAGCATCTTCTAAGACATCAATCAGCTTCTAGTCTAAGCAAATGCAGCTGAGTACTAGTGTTTCACATGGAACGCCTGCCTATCAGACCTCGGTAACCCAGTAACTGATTAACAGGTTTCCTATGGTTTCGGAACCAACGGTTTAACTTACTTTCCGAGGCATGGAGGAATCTTGACATGGTAAGATGGTCAGCTGTTGTCCACAGACTGACCTCTAATAAGTTTATTGATGATCTGTCTCGCTAGAAAATACATAAATGTAATATTTATTTCTAGAATTCTTATTTACAGAGTGCTACGAGTAAGGGTGCGTTTCCACCAGAGATGTGCGACGGAAATGTGTCGTGCAAGGATGTCTAGCTGTGCTGTGAAAATGTGTGGGGTTTCCACCAAAGCTGCGCGATGAACATGTGCCTACGAGGATGTGTAGCGGAGCTGTGAAAATGCGCATTAATGTGTGGTGCGAGGATGCGCAAACCTCGCAACACATCCTTCTCAACACACATTCCTCGCAACACATCCCTCGCAACACATCTCTCGCACACATCCCTCGCACACATCCCTCGCTTGTTTTGTATGCGCAAAAATCTAGCTCCGCTGAGCCGTTTCCACCAGAGCTGTGCTGACCGAGGCGAGGTAAATGAAGCGATTCTATTGGTTCTTTACAAACACATCCCTCGCTACGCATCCTCGCACATCTCTGGTGGAAACGCAGCCTAAATAGCCACACATTGATATTGTAGTAAAGTTTTCAATCATGATATCGACTTGTTAAGCATTCCTATTATTGTTATAGTTTTTGAGGCTTTGGTTAGTGTCATAGATATTCTTGTTTTTTATCAATTTCTGTTCCACTATCTTCGTTGCTGTACTAATTTAGGACTCGCCGAATCGAACAAATTAAGTGACTCAGCACATTATTATTTCTGAATACATCCTTCCTACACTAATAAATTATCAAAATATGACTTCCGAAATTCCTAAACACAAATTCCCAAATATGCAAATATGCTTTTGTCACTAAACCGGTATAGAAGCAGCTGCCCAACACTTTCGAAACTAAAAACTTTAAGGAAGGGTCAGCGAAACCAGATTTTTACCTTTACAAAAATAGACAATGGGGCCTAGGATTGACCCTTGGGGACACCGGTCAGTTTTGCATTTAATTTCAAAACCGGTTAGGTAAGTTAAGGGTTATTTTTCATAGTGTTATTATTAACTTTTTAAATGTCCAGCTAGGAAATGGTCAGTTCATTTTTGGTGTTGAAGAGTGGTGGTTAGGCCGTACAAAACATTGTCAAAAGTTCAAAAGTTTTGGTGCAGTCCAAATTATGTGAATCGTTGAAAAAGTGCTCGTGATCTTTGGATCTTTTGTATCAAGTCAATATTTTGAATCGGTGGTATTAACTTGCAATTATAATGTAACGGCACAATTTTTGCAACTGTATTGCGCTGTTGTCTTGCTTTGGTATATTTCACGATATTCAAAATTTAGAAAGTGTAATTTTCTTCATTTGAACTTGAATACTGAAAGACACACGAAAGAAGATTAGAAAATACTTCTGAAGAGTTTGAAACTACTGCAACCAAAGGTTGTTGTCCTCCAAAAATAGTCTAAAATACAAATTGGTAAAGTAAGGAAAATTCAACAAAACATTGGTATGTGTCTCTTATTCCCCAGAAACGAATAAAGGCTCCATTATTTTTAAATAAGCTTGTCCAACACGTGCAAAACACACTTTTCCCACGCGTTAAAAGGTTAAAAACGTCATTTGGTGAACAAAAAACGGGGTTTTTCCTCCATCATGAAAAAGTCCCACAATTATCGCCCCCCGTTTTACTCGGCAAATAGAATTAGGCGTGAATTAAATTAGCCCAGAATTAACAAGGATAATACCCGGTTCTCTTCACTTTTTTCCTTATTTTTACGCCTTTTGAACGTTTTTTTTTTGTGACACGTCCCTCCTCGCGGTGACGCGGGAAATTTAGCCAATTTCGAAAGACAAACGTTTTTCGTTTTTTCTTTTTTTTATTGCGATATAAAGTGTTGCTTTTTATTTTAAATAAAGGATGGTATTCTCTTTTAATTAGTGAAATTAGTCATAAATTAAGAAGCTTACTACTTTGCAGAAAGTTTTGTGTGCGAAGCAAATAAACATTATGATATTTTGAGTTAGATAAATAATAATTTTGTGAGTCTTTACAAAAAAAGCTCAACTTGGATAAATTACTAAATTGATGTCATGTTATTTTTCTAATTCATATTATAATGAACATTGAACACGAAAACAGAGTATGTGTTTCATCGTATTATATTCCTATATTAATCTAAAGCGTTGCAAAAAGTAGTCGGTAAGTTAAATTTTAAAGAAGTAACGTTTACGTTTTATTCATATATGTTTTTTTCGTACCTATGTAAGTACCTCATCAGTAAGGTTATTAACTTTTAAATTGCAATAAAACTTCTTCAAAGTAGTAATTATAAGGGTTATTCGTTTTAAACCTTCTTAGGGTAGAATAACATAGATATAGAGATCATGGAAATAATACAAATGTTTTTTACGGTTTATATTTGAAGGCTTTGGGGTTTACTCATTTTGCGAAATACAGGTGAACATCACTGCGCAGAATTTGTAGTTGTTTAATGGTTCCTAATAAATATTTTTTTAAAAAGCAGTTTAATACCATTTTCGTATTCTTCTTTGAATTAATGTCTAAACTAGGAATCGGAAGTGTTCATTTTGAAAAAAAAAATCCACAGTATACGAGTACAACTCAATAGGATGTTTTTAGTTTTATATCTTATAAAATGCAACGAAAGTGACTTCCAATTTTTTTTTTGCAATAATTTTTGTATAAAATCATCGAGTTAGTAAGCCTATTCCTAATACAATTTCCAGATTCTTTATGTCTACGTTTGCAGGGGTTTAAGAAAAGGGGTCTTTAAAATGTCAAAAGAAGGAACGAATTTCCCCAAGGGTGCCCCACCCCCTTAATTATATCTTTTAATGTAATGTCTGAGTGCATTTTTACACCCCTTCTGTATATAATGCTGTATACTGAGGGGTCGAAGAAAAGGGTATTTTTGGGGGGTGGGTATTAGTAATTTTTATTGATTTTTTTAGACAAGCTACCATTTTACAGATGCTTTACTAGTTAAGATACGAACATAATGAATGTTATCAAAATTAGAAGAAAAAAAAAACTGACGATTATATTTTTTATTTATATTTTTATAGGCTTTTTGTAACTTATAATTACATATGCGTGTGCGCATTAAGTTATCATAACTAGCATTCAATATGCTATGTGTTAATAATAAATCTTAATACCTACTACTTTTGTATTCTCTTGTCTCAGATTATGTTTAATAATGATTTAATAATGATAGTGATAATGATTATGTTTAATAGAAACGTTTTTCTATCTAATATTCACATGTATTAGATTTAATTCCGTATTGTTAAAAAAAACTGGCCCCAAAGAGGAATTTCCCATTTATTTCTCAATTGAGCTTTGCACGGGAATCAAATCCCTGACAGCTGTGCAGAAGCTAATCGCTCAAGCACTGCGCCAACCGTGTCGCTAAGTACAACAAAAAGGCATATAAACAGTTTTCAAGCCATTTTATGCACTTGTAACTGTTAGATAAATATCCACGTAAATCCAAATACTGTTATCTCAAAATGCATTTTTATTATTGGTTATTTGCTTGCGTTTGACCGTCATCTCACCTGATGGTAAGCGACGATGTGGTCGAAGATGAAGCCCGCTCACCTAGAAGTAACTCTCCTCCTAAAAGTTCACCTTTGTATTATAGACCCCCAGGTTAAAGCATGTGTTAACATGTCATAAATAACAAAAATAAATTAAGTCTTTACCTACGTAGATATGTATTTAATAAACTTTGACTAACATACTACGATCACCTTTCGTTTTACACTGGTAACTTGTAATATCTACAATTCTTAATGCAAACTTACAAAAAAGATTTAGCTAGCTTTATACTTATTTTTAAGTATTTTGCTAGCTAAATCTAAAAATAATTGCAGCTAATAAATACTTAGGTAATATATACTAAAAAAATGTTGATTTAGATTAAATTATTTGTATAAAAGTTAACATGAAATAAAATTGTCTTTTAGTCGGGTTAAAAAAAAAACGATTTTTCAAACATTTTGTAACTCATATTAAATGTAGATAATATTATTTTATTTAAAATACCTATTTAATTGTATCTCACATGACGAAATAGACAACTAAACGAAATTATCCCCACGTTAGCGGTATGGGTGATACCATAAACAAAACTGTTTATAGTTTCGTATGCGTACGTAATTGATTTCTATAAAATTACTAATTTAAAGCAAGAAGTACCAATATTCACTGCTTTTTATAGTCAGATGGATGAACATGGTGAAACTAGATTTCCTTGTTCTACTGCAGAATCCTTATTAGTAGCTGATTTACAAATCATAATTTTTGTGTATGCATTTTATATTTACTTTCAAATGGAATAACAAATAACTATACATATACGTAAATACATAACAGTCGTACTTTAAAATTATTAAAACAAAATAGAAAGAAAAACACTCGGGGACACCCCTTCGCATCTTAGCAATTTAAAACAGGGGTTGTTCTCATTTATTCCTTCTTCTTTTGCCGTAACCACCCTGTAAAACACCCTGCTTACCACCAATATATTTTGAACCCCTTTACTCCCTTCGTATCTTTCAATTACAACCCCGTTTGGAGAAAATGTTCCAGTTTCTAGAGGCCTTTCTTCTCTGGTGTAGGACCCTAGCGTTGGAGTTCCCTAAAAATACCCTTTAATTCGAAGGGTAGAATGACTGAAAATTGTTTTATTATTACTTTTCTATCTTTTGCTTTTGTAAATTATTATTTTTGACGTTTTTATACTTTTCAATAAGAAGCTATTGTGACTTATTTGTTGTTTATTCTTGTCTTACTGGATCGTACTGTTTCCTCTGTTCAAAAGAAAACAATATTTACAGATTAGCTTGCTAAAATAATATTTTATCTGTACGAAAACCTGCTTGTAACGTAATAACAATAAATGTTTTTTTTTTTAATCCTAGTATTTCATTGTTACTTTGTAAAAAAGGTAGGTTTTATATATAATTAAATAAAAAATAATACTTTTGGGTGCTTAGCTAGTAAATACTATTTTCTGTAAAAAAATAACGTTACCTAAATTCTATACCTACATTATAGATTATAGATATAGATTATAGACTGTTGTTTTAATAAATTCTAATATTTGTTCAAAATTGTTCTGTTTATATAGCTGTTTTGGTAAGGTATTCACAATTGTACATATTGTATTCTAAATTTAATTCGTTGAGAGATTTATTTAGTATTTATAACATGTAATATTTGTTTTAGAATTTTGAATAACTATAAGTAATTCTAAATTCTATAATAACAAGTGACTAATGTCAATAACATTTTTTTGTCGTCCAAAATTACTAAGTATAGAAATTTCTGTTCACTATTCGACAAAATTATGTATTTAAATTACGAGGAGCAACCGACCAAAGAGTATGTAATACACTATGTTTTACAACCGACCTATGATTTCGTCTAAAATTGATTTACTCGTCACAGTTTTCACTGCCTTAGAATGTGTCATAAAGTTCTTTAAATAAAAAAAAAAATAACGTATATCTATATCGATTCTAAATCCAAAACGCAGAATTTGAAAATGGAAGCACAAACTCGCCCGCGGAATTCCAATGATGAATCGCAGAGGCTTTTTCTTGTTGCAAACTGCCAGTTATATTTGCTTTCAATCTCAACCGTTTCATAACTAAAATGGTCCTTACATCCACAGCCATAAGAGTGAAGTTTGATAAAACGTTGTTTATAGAATGGTATTGTACTGTCATCAAGTTATCTCCCCACTGTCTCTCTCAAGGATTTATCGTCTTCCAAGAGGGAAAGAGTTGAAAAATAAGAAAGGGCTGTTTTTCCTGGGGGACTTTGAGGGGGTGTAAGAGATTCAATTAAGGCTTGCGTCGCCCACTCGTGCGATTAATTATCCTTTCGAAATTATTGTTTGCGAAAAAATGGCGGTTCAAAACAGACGGGTGGTTGTGACGTTCTGTTCTAATATTTTTAATTTAATTTGTGAAAGTTTTCTGTTTTTTAATTTCTTGTTCGTTATGTTTGATGTTATTTGGCTTGTATTCATTTGAATATTTATGAGATGATGTAAATTCTTTCCTAAATTTTAAATAAACTTTGGCATAAATATCAAAATGTATTTTCATTTTATTCCAAATTTAATTTCTAAATTCAATCAAAAGGTACTAGTAGAAGTTAGAATACACTTAAAAAAAAAAGATAAATGCGTCACTGAATATCATACCATAGTACCTACGTGTAGCATTTTTTTTTAACTAGCAAATCACGAAGACAATGTTACCAATAATTTAAATTTTGTAAGACTTATTTTTTCTTCTATTCTTCTACATCATATTTATTACTACTATTGCTATTTTTATGAATGAATAGAAATGATAATTCTTTTTTTTATTACTGATCTTGAAACTTTCTGTATATAAGTTTATTTCCAGGAACACTAACATACTCGAGTGGAAAAATGGTATCAACTTACGCTTTCGTAATAATTACGGGGTGTGAATTTAACTATATTCTAATTTCCAGTTTAACGTAGTAGGTATTTAATAGTTAAATCGGTACTTTAAACATTAAATTTGCCAAAAAGCGGCCTGTCTTCTGAAGAACAACTTTTGTACGGTACTTACTTAGTGCCTACATTTCGACAAAACTCAATTATAGAAAAACACTACAAAAATCGCTCTTATTTCCTTTATAAAGAAGACCTTAATCTAGTAACATGCGTAATGTTTCATCAGAAATGACTTCAGCAATGTTTATACCCGGCATCCTGACCTAAATACGGAGAGGCCTTTAAAATCAAAACAATACTCGTCACACATTGACCCAGTACCGTATGTAAAGGTTAAAGACCTCCCATCTTTCCACCAAAGCAAAATAACCCCTAAAACAATACTCCAAAACTCAATTTACAACGCACCAAAATCACATGTGAGCTTCAGTACTATTCACGTATCAATTAAAGTTTTGATTATTTCAAAGTTTAAGGAAACTTTCGTAACGGTGTTCATTTAAAACTAATGAACGAAATGTTTTAGCTTTAATTTTGTTCTTTTACGTTTGTTATTTTCTGAATCAAAATATTAATTTAAAAAATAACTTTAAAATTTTTCGTGTTGGATTATTATCATTTCAAATGAGGTTGTAACAGAACACTGGAAACTTTGGTCCAACCAAAGTCTCAAACTGGCACAAAAAAGAACTCAGAACAGAGACATAAACAATGCTCGAATTTCAAAAAGCAATTTAAAATGTAATCGAACGCCGCTCGGCGCTGTTGGATCTTATTCCCCCACCTTGAATCTATCTATGAAAGGTATGGCATACTTTTATTCTTGAAGGGGCCGACCGTCCACCCCATTTAAAAGAAGCCATCTTGGGATTGGGTACCGAGGGGTTCACCCTACCCCCGGGGTGGGGGGCGGGCGAACAGGGAGAACCACTTTTCTCGGCAAAGTGTTGTTTTAATTCTACCAAATATCTTTTCGTGAATACCTCACTGGTACAACTTCTGATATAATTTTCTTCGGGTAATATTTATACGTTTTAGGTGTAAACGCCTTGAGAATTTTCGTTCGCGTGAAACTCATTCTAATAATAGGCGAGAAGGTAATTAGATTTTCGGTAATATTTGGTAAAGTTTATTAGCGGAACCTTGAGGTATCCCAAGTCAATTTGATGCAATTTCTTCTTAAAATTATTCCTCGATATTTTAAGTTCAACTCAATACATTTCATGCAATCAATTTGATTCCGTTTAGAAACGCTTACTCAAAAATCAGGTTGGATTACCAAGAAACAGAAATTACATTGCAAATTATCAAGACATGAAAATTAAATTATAATATAATAAATATAATATTATTTTTGACATTAAAATTATATTGCTCTGTATACCTATTGTCACTTCATAATATTATAATTAATTCGTTACTTATATTATGTTATCTTGCATGCACGATTTTTTATTCTTGTATGTATACACATGTTTACGCAAATAAATAAATCTGAAATTAAAATTAAATCATTGTTAAGTTTGTATCAAGCTATTTATTTAATAGCCACCTCAGTATACATTATAAATCTAAGCAAAAGCAACAACTAAAACTGTTAATAGTCCGCAATTAAAATCAAGATTATTTCAAATACGGATTTAACGTGCTTTAAAATTGCATATTTCAAGAAAGTTAATTTCCATAATTAGGAACAACACAAAAAATCTAACCATTTTTTTTAAAACCTCTCCAAATTCAAATCCTAGCAAAAACAACAGTGAAGAAGCGTTAATTGCCCGCCATTTTATACTAGCGAATTCCAAATTCGAATTCGACGCGCTTTGAAATTCGACGCCATAGTTGGGCAAAGGAATTCCACTTTCGTCCACTAACGTGGGACGGTCCAGGTAAATTTTAATTTCTATGCAAATTCAAGCTTTCGTTCGGGGCTTAATCTATGAGCTTTACCGATGCGAAGGTATCAAATCGCGGCGAAAACTTAATGAAAATACTGTGCCCAAGATGGGAGGAGAAGAATTGGCTATTGTTTTGACGTTTAATATTGTTGGCGGATCAATTCCGCCAATAATATGATATAGATAAATAGATAAAACATTTATTTGGTACAATACAAGACACAAATTACAATTTCCATAAAACACGTAAAAAGAAGCAAAAAAAAACATACAACGGATATAAATATAATGAAAGAAATTGTCATTACGGACATAAAGAAAAACATTTAAAAGAGACGAGTGCGCTGTGTCTTGCGTTTGCACCAAATGGGTGCCCAGCTCAGAAAAAAAAAAATCATGGTTTATGTAAAAGATCGCTTTTAGACATAAGGCCGCCCATTATATCACCCTTTTCTAGTTCTTAAGTCCTTATTTGTTTTCTGTTATGGTGTATAATAAAGAGTAAATCTATCTATCTATCTGCTATGTTTTAAACTGGAGCTCAATGACTAAGCTAAGATAAGGTACTTTAAGATAATTTTGGTTCAAAATTGATCATTACCTAATTATATGATCGTCGAAAACAGTTAAAAACCCTTTGGTTTTCGATACAAAGAAAAAAACGATACATACGATAACAAATCCTACAAAACATACAAAATCATATCAAAAACACACATCAAACGTATTGTAGGATAACTTTTCTCCCCACCGCACGATAAAAACCGTAGCATATGGGATTACTTCGAAACGTACGGCATATAGAAAGGTGGAAAATATCCTGAAAGTCGATTATAACTCCGCGAAATAATGGTTGAAAGAATCCAGCGCGGTTGCTTTAACCACGGTCGTACTAAGTGAACTCGAATGTAAGTCGAATGAGTTTACATTGACTCAGCGAAATTGTGTAACAATAACAGTGAAACAATATTTTGGCTTATTTTAAAGATTTGGTTATATTTGTATTAACCGAAAGTTTAAAAAAAAGAACTCCTACCGGAAACCGAAACTAATCCTTAGTTACTTTATTTATAAGTTTAGAGACGTTCTCTAAACAGACACAACTCGTAAATAATCATCAATTCGTCATTGGCAAAAAAATCATACAAACTTTCATTCTTAATTTCACCTAGGTATATTGCAGAAATTAATTCTTAGTTCTTACTTTAATTTTTATGGAACAAATTAGTTAAAACCTTATTTTTAGAATACGCCTATTTTTTCGCCATCAAAAATAATAACAAAAAAAAAACAACTAATAACAAAATCACAGCTAAAATTAAGTCTAAAGTCAATATGAAATAAAATTCAAATGCGCATTACAATAGTAACCAGTAGTACCCAAAACTCTATCTCGAACAATCTGGAGACAATTACAGTTTTTGCCGTCAGATTCCAAATTCAAATTCGAAAAACGTTAGTTGCCGAACGTCGCCGAAAACGACCGAGCCAACCCGAAAAGCCGGTGAGATCACGTATACCGATAACATTACCAAGTTTTCACATTAGACGAACTTTTATTACACTTATCTTGCGAGCGAGAGGCAGGTATTATCGTCTATACGCAAAAATGTAAGTACTTACAGAAATCGCATATCTTTAGACTTGAAGTTTTCTTTACATTTAGCTTTCTGATATAGGCACAAAGCCAGTTTGTTTGAGTTTGATGTCTGCAGTAATTGGTGTTACGTCATAAGAAAATCGCTGAAGGCCGTCATTATTACACGCTCCACTAAATAATTGGTAAGAAGAAATAAATTACTATACTATAGAAATTCTCTCTATTTTATCATTAGCCATCCGTTTGGTAAGTGTAATTCATTCGCAACTGGGCAACTTTCTTTTTTTGTAAAAGGGGAGGACCCCTTTTACATTCACGTCTGTGCTCAGTAAGTAAAGAAATAGGTTAGGTACCTATTACAATTACACTTCAGAAGTGACCGACTAACATTTTTTAGTGTTACCTCATAAAGAAATAAACGGAACTCTTATAGGATCTCTTGTTGTCCGTCCGTCTGTCTGTATGTCAAGATCCTTTATTTCAGGAACGCGTGAAGATATCTAGTTGAAATTAAAACCATATACTCAGGTCTACAGTCCCTTGAAGCTCTAAAAAATAAAACTTCTAAACTAACGTAAAAAACCGACCAAGTGCGAGTTGGATTATTATCCATTATCTTTAAAAACGGCTAAAAAATCACGTTTGTTATATGGGAGCCCCATTAAATATTTATTTTATTCTGTTTTTAGTATTTGTTCTTACAGCGGCAACAGAAATACATCATCTGTGAAAATTTCAACTGTCTAACTATCACGGTTCATAAGATACAGCCTGGTGACAGACAGACAGACGGATGGACAGCGGAGTCTTAGTAATAGGGCCCGTTTTACCCTTTGGGTACGGAACCCTAAGAACGATAGGGTAGTTTATGCCGCAAAAACGCATATTTTGCATGTGACATTAAACATTGACATGAATTATAAAGACGTGCTGACCGCCAAGACCACACTTTTTAATGTTTGTCATTTTATTTGGCGCGAATTATGATCGGAAACGATCGGTAATCTTCGGAAGCTGTCGCAACACATTAACCGCGCGAGTCGTTGGAAATGCACTATTGTTTGGTCAAGAAAAAGGCAATGAAAATACAACAAAAATAATTTCATTCTGGTATTTAATTTCAGGGGTAAGTAAAAAATCATGAAACAATTATCATCGTGGTGGCCTTACATAACTAGTACATATTTAAACCTATGACATCGATTTATTCATAAGAATACGCAATATCGAAATTTAAATGTGCTCAATGCCACAAATATATAACGCAAACTGCTTTAAAAAAAAATGTTTTTCTGTGCCTGTGGTTTTGTAAAATGAAAACCAAATGTAGACTATTATTATTAGTTTACATTTGGTTTTCATTTTACAAAACCACAGGCACAGAATAAACATTGAGGAGTGGCTAGATCGGCGTCACGGCGTCCTGACCTACCGCATGACGCAGGTCCTCACCGGACACGGAAGTTTCGGGAGGTACCTGTGTCTGATGGGTAAGGAAGAGACGCCTGGGTGTCACCACTGCGAGGGTCGCCCTGAGGACACAGTCGAGCACACGGTGCAGGACTGCCCAGCTTGGGCAGAGCACCGACGTGTCCTCACGGTGACAACAGGTGGAGACCTCTCGCGCCCGGCCTTGGTCGAGGCCATGCTGCGGGGCGAGAGGGAGTGGGAAGCGGTCGCCTCCTTCTGCGAAGCAGTCATGCTTCCGAAGGAGGAGGCGGGCCGCGTGAGGGAGAGGATGGCGTCCTCCCTCCAGCCCAGCCGCAGTGGTAGACGCCCACGGCGTCGGACGTCGGCCGATGATCTCCGGCCACCGTAGGCGCGGGCATGCGGACAGCGAGTAAAGGGCAACTCGCTGTCCGACCATGGACCATGCCCGGGTCGACGGCGCGTCGTGTTCCACGCGCGCCTCAAAGAGCGTCAGCAACATGACGAGGCCCCTCTGCAGAGGGCCGAAGCCTGCCGGGGTCGTGGGACTCATCCCGTTACCGTGGCCCCGGTATGTAAAGGGTTATTGAAGGAACACCGTGGATTTTAGTCAGTAAAAGTCTGACAGTCCCTCCCACCCTGCCCGGAGTGGGAGGACTTATATGATAATTTTACCACGTTAAAAAAAATAAAAAAAGACTATTATTATTGGACTTTAAATCTGATTAGATTATTGTGTTCTTATTGATAAATAGTATTTTGTTATATCTTAATCATTTTTTAAGCATAAAGAAAGCCTTATCAAAGTTGATTTTAAATCCGTTTCCTTAAAATTCCTGTTTTTTTTTTCTTATTGTTGTGTTGACTTTTAGTAAATTTGAAGAATTATTATACCTATTACCTACTTGTCTTAACAGAATCATTTTTCACTAAAAACTAAGGTAATCTGTTTTGCTGATTATAATTAATCAGTAATTAAAAGCTTTCAAAATGTTGCCAATGAGTACTCTTAATTAGGTATAGTACCATAAATATTCAGCAATCTGAACAAATGACCCTAGCTAAGTGAGTACGGAGAACGAGTTTACGACAATGCCTATAAGAAAACGAGCGCTGTGTTATAAAATTTGCATTCGGCTGGCGGGTGATGCAGGGAGGCTGTGTGATATGGAGACAGCTTCTATAATAAATACTGTTTATTGTATATAATTATTACGTTGTATTTATTGCATACGTTTCGGACTAAAAGGGTTAACGAATCTTGTTAATTGGTTAATTGATAAAACATACGTTTGGTTTCTAGTCTATAAATATGCAAAAATTGTTTGAGTTCTAGCACGGAGTTTTTTTTGCCGCAAAACGGATCTTATTGTTATAAAAAATATTTAGTCGAACACAACCGCTCTTTTTTTCCGGGCAAAATCATCAAAACATCGCGGTATCTCGTTAGAACACGCAATAGCCCGGACCCAAGAGCAGTTGAAGGAACAAGGTGAGTTTTTAGTCAGTAGAAGTCTCACACTTCCTTCTGCTCTTGGTTTAATTAGACGATTTTCCCATCGAAAAAAAGGGGCCGTAGTATCTCGTTGAAATATTAGAATATTTCTGCAACCCTGGCAGAAAATGACGCGCCGTTGACTTAGGAAGGAACCGTTACTGTCAAACGTCACCACATCTATCAGTCCTACGATTTCATATCCAGCCAATTGCCGAACTTCTTGCCAGATCACCCATACGTACAAAACGTTTTGTGAATACTTTCATTGCGTGTATAGCTAAGGAGTGGAATTCCCTATCAGAGTCTGTGTTTTCTGATAGATATTCCTCCTCCTCGCCTCGAGTTCCTCAGTCGTGAAGCCCCCGTGGGAACGTCTTCTCCCTGATGGTGTTCCGCCATCTATGCCTGTTCTTGGCATCGTGTAGAGCGACGTGTAGTTGGACGTCCAGGGTTGAACGGACCTAATCAATCCACTTTGTTGGGCTATGGCCTTTTGGTCGTTTGCTATTAACCTTGCCAGTAATGATAAGTTGTTCAAGATTGTGGACTTCTTTCCAGGCTATGTGACTGAAAAACTCCAGTTTTCGGCGCAGACAAATTGTCGATAGCTTTTACCTAGGGCTCTTTAACTCAAGACTGAATAGGTTACTTCTAGGTACGTGTGCTGCATGTTCGACCAGATTATTGCTTACCATCAGGTGAGATGATGGGCAGTGTAGTGAGTGTAGGTCTGAAGGCAAAATATGATAAGGTATAGTATCTTAAACTATTTAGCTGGTAAAATACAAATACAAAAAGAATTAAAAAAAATACAAAACATTCTCCTACACAAAAAATGTCTCCTTCATCATGGGAGCATTTATTACAAACACCAAGAACGGGAACAACTCTGCATTATTTCCGGTACGGAAATCGAACCCACAATATGCAACGCTCAACCACTGCGATAACCATTTCGTCAATTTAAAGTATTACTTTGGTGTATCAGCTATTCCTATTCCTTTAAGTTAGAGCACAGTATTCAAACAATAAAATTAAGGCATGTATTTAACGCGGCGACAAACTAATCTGATTTAGGGTTTTAAAAATAATTAAAATGAGTAGGAAAAATAATAGGTTGGCAGCTACAGTGAAGTAGCATTTTAAGCATAAAGTGGCAGCTTTATATTGAGTTCCAAGCTTTGTTTAAATTTAAGTTGGCAGTGATTTTATGATGTAGCAACTGAATTTATTGTTAGGCGACAACAGTTTTTACGCAAAATCGACGGCTCCTATTTCCGGGTGGTTTAAAAAAAAAATAACCACGAAGGCTAAGCTTTCTAACCTAACCTATCCGAGTCGGGGTACTCTGAGTCGGGGTGTTAACCAATAGTTGCTAATAATACAATGTTTGATATCCGTCTGTTAATAATAGCTGCCAAGTCATTATTTTTTGTAACCAAGTAGTTAGTCGCCCAATAAGTTCTTAGTTGCCTCAAAAATAATTTGCCTAAAATTAATACCTAAGCCAAAAAAAATTAAGTCTGGGTATTCAGGGTTAGAAATAAAAAAACAGAAAAAAAAATGAATAGAGTATTATAAAGCAAAAATACACAAGTGCATTATATTACTGAGTAAACTCATTTCAGGTTTTATTTGATTGACTACACAAACAAACAACAAAGTACCAAAGTGTATTAACAAAGTACTACACTTAAATTGGATTCCTTAACTATAACCTTTCAGCCTTCAAAGCAAGAGTAAATAGGCATCTTCTGGGCTCACTCGTTCCATCGCAGACCTCATCTAACACTTACCAACAGGCGAGATCGATATCAAGACTTCAAGAGTGGGGTTATCCGTAATAAAAATAAAAAAATGGCATCGAAAATTACATAACCTGTAATTTATCTAACAGATTGGCAGCATTGCCACGTTGTACGATACTAGCTAAAATTAATCAAGCCGTACTAGTCGATCAGATTCAGATTCATTTATTTGCCAGAAATATGGTATTTCACAGATATTATAACAGATACACAGTAGTCCCACATATTTCACCTACTAAATTCAGCATGCAAATTTTGTGACAATATCAGTGAATAATTCAATGCAATTAAATAAAACAGTAAAATTCCAATGTCAAAAAGTCAAGAAATTTCAAAACAAATGTCAATTAATTATTGTAAATTCTGTAAATGTCTACTATTTTTTTTTTTTTTTCAACATATGTAATTGGAGCAGCTTAATCCCAAGCATTTTTGTCCGCAAGATAGTCTTTAACAGCTTATTAGCACAAGCTTTTCTTGTCTGTTTAACGAAGTTTGATTTATGTAGATACAGATATTTTTTTACAAAAATAGATACTGTACATAGTATCATAGAAATATTAGGTTTTTCCATATTTTACTCATAGGCATCAAAATTGACAAAAAAGCTTTCAATGAAAGAAAAAGAATTATGTTTTGAAATGAGTAACTATGGAGTTTCTTGCTGGTTCTTTTCCATAGGAAACAACCAATTTCGAATCATGGTCTTGTCTAGTTGTTTTATGCAGGCCTATGTGAAATAAAATATTTTGAGTTTGAAAGAAAACATGTAACTAGGAATGTATATACTTAAAAATATTTCCTACTCTAATTGAACATAAAGTTAAGAAGCTAACGACCTATTTGTATTAACAAAACCAAATGAATTTGTACCAAAATAAATTAAATTACATAAATGTCAATAGCTTAAAATATAATGTCAAATTTAATTTTCATGTGATACAATTTTCCCTTTTGTCTTAAAAGTCATAAATTCCTAAAGTCATAAAAAAGTAAGAAAATTGGTATAAAAAAACAATTTTCAATAAGCCATGCTCCAAGATGCTATACTTATTTTTTTTTTCATGCTATACTTAATTTAATGTACCCACTTAGTTATAAAATTTTGTTGTTGTTGCTCAGTGTAATTAAAAATTCTAAATGCGAAGATTTAATGTATTTACTTGGTTATTGTCATTCATATATATGATTTTTTTTTATTTAATGTCATGACATGCATGTATGACTACTTTTGTACGCCCTAGAGGCAAAGCATAGCGCTCTCAATGTATCACCAAATAACAACTTATAATATACCTATGTTTTACAAAAATATAATATGAATCTGAATTTGAATCTGAAGATGCTTTTAAAATAAGCTGGCGCGAAGTTCTCTTATAACCTTTGGTATACAAATAAATTTCTATATTGCCATTCGACCTGTGTTTTTATGGCAATACGCTCTTCAAATTTAAGCGACGTTTGCTGAGGTCGGTGCGTGCATACTTATAATATACCTATGTTTTACAAAAATATATGAATCTGAATTTGAATCTGAAGATGCTTTTAAAATAATCTGGCGCGAAGTTCTCTTATAACCTTTGGTATACAAATAAATTTCTTTATTGCCATTCGACCGGTGTTTTTATGGCAATACGCTCTTCAAATTTAAACGACGTTTGCTGAGGTCGGTGCGTGCATACTTATAATATACCTATGTTTTACAAAAATATATGAATCTGAATTTGAATCTGAAGATGCTTTTAAAATAATCTGTCGCGAAGTTCTCTTATAACCTTTGGTATACAAATAAATTGCTTTATTGCCATTCGACCGGTGTTTTTATGGCAATACGCTCTTCAAATTTAAACGACGTTTGCTGAGGTCGGTGCGTGCATACTTATAATATACCTATGTTTTACAAAAATATATGAATCTGAATTTGAATCTGAAGATGCTTTTAAAATAATCTGGCGCGAAGTTCTCTTATAACCTTTGGTATACAAATAAATTTCTTTATTGCCATTCGACCGGTGTTTTTATGGCAATACGCTCTTCAAAGTTAAGCGACGTTTGCTGAGGTCAGTGCGTGCGTGAGTGACCATCTTAGCATATGGAGATTGCTCCGTGCTTCGTAAAGCACGAAACGTCATTGGACCGGGCTGTCATTAGTACATCTTTAACAGACGTTACGGGTAGTCAGAAGCCAGAAAATCTGACAGCGAAGGAGTATCGTGTTACCCAGTTACTGAGTTGTGGAGGTTAGATGGGCAGTCGCCCAATGTAAAATAGTAGTACTCATCTGCGGTTAGACTAAAAGCCGACCCCAAAAAAGGCTAAAAATGGCTAAGCTGATGATGCGTAGGTTATTTGTTTACAAAAGCGAGTCTCAAGAATTCCGGTTCAATATTAGTAACTTAAATAAAAACAATACACTTTTTTTTTTTCAATCTTTCTAACATAGTACGATTTATGAAAACATACAGAAGTAATACGCTTTTGAACTCTTTTTTTATAGGTGATAGGCTTGCGTTTGACCACAATCTCAGCTGATGTTAAGCGATGATGTGGTCAAGGATGAAGCACGCTTGCCTAGTAAAACCTATTCACTCTTGACTTAAAGACTCCCAGGTTGTAACTATCAGGAAACACAGACTCCGGCAGGGAATTCCACTCCTTAGCCGTACGCACAATGAAACTATTCCTAACTCATTTGTATATTTTTATTTAAGGGATTTATGTGCATATGTGTGACAATATCAATCCCATCATGGTGTTTTCAATAGATTACATAAAAACACGAAAGATCTTAGACTAATATCTTACGAAAGGAAGCTATTATGAAAGAATACAATATGTTGGCTGCCTTACAAGTACGCTTATCTAAAATGCCATGAAAATTTTCCACATCCATAGTTGACAATTTTGACAAGCGTACTAGCTATTTTTATTCTAGATAGGCTTACGTTTGATGTCACTTGATGGCAAGTAATGATGTGGTCGAAGATGAAGCACGCTTGCCTAGAAATAACCTATTCACTCTTGACTTAAAGATCCCCAGGTTATAACTATCAGGATCCTTGCGTTTCTTTTGTTTTTTTATTACTTTCCACCAACACAATGCTGTACGTCCTGGGAGTCTGTTTAACGCATAATGTAAGCAAATTTGTTTAGTAGAATATGTTCCGAATTCTGCCAAAAACGCTAAACATCTTTTTTGTACCGAACGCCGCCGATTGACTATGGCGTAATTTCCTAATGACTTTATTTATTTATTTCGTTTATGGAGGACTTTCAGCTAATAAAAACACAAAAAAATGAATGCAATTTATTAAATTTATCATAAATGAAATAAAAAATATAATATGTTTATTTCAGGAATCAATTGTCCCAAATAAAAATCACACATTACAAAAAAGAAGTACATATACAAAATCGTCACTGTTAAAGATTTTCATATGCGTTTTCTATTTTCTCTTTGTTTTGCTAAGTGTAATTTATAAAAAAAAACCCTATAAATTATTTAAATTGCTAAAAGATTTATCTTTACTATAAGTATCAGTTTTCTGTATCGGACTGGTATCTATAGCAAACATTTATTTTTTAGAGCAATCATTTTTGTAAACTTTAAAGATAACATAATTTGTTATTAGCAACGCTAACGTGCTGCGACCAAGAATAGGGAACGTTGGCTATGAGATAACTATGCGAGGGAATGGGCCGTAATCCACCAGAGCGAGCTGGTGGATATCGCATGTCTTTAAAAAAAGAAAGAGAACTATATGGTTTGAATTATGATTACTAGCAATCTTGTTAAACCCTCCAACTAAGCTAAATATGCTTGTATCTGGAGTGCGTTCACCGCAATAGTGATTACACTACAAACACCCACCCCTTAGGGTGGGGTTTGAAACTGTGACCTCTCGATCACGAGTCAAGGATTTCTGTTCTATGTAATTTCCTCACGATGTTATTCTTCTCCGTTTTGAGAGCAACTGTGGTGATGATATAAATGACACATAGAAATATGCCAGATTGGGTTAAAACCCACGATCGTAAACTTGTAAGTACGGACCGTAAACACTGGACCACCCCTGCTACTTCCCCTCTTTGTAAAATAATATCTTTTATTTCTTATTAATATCTTTTATTTCTTATTAATATATTTTATTCTTATAACTATCTTTTATTTCGTATTAATATCTTTTATTTTTTACTAAAAATTCAGATCAAGATTCGTTTCTTGAAATTAAAACAAAAAGCAATGAAATCTAAGAAGCCGTCGCCTCTCTCGCGACTATCCAGGGGGAGATTGTCCAACCTCCCCCTACTTAGGGGGTAGAGTCTAACAGGAAAAAGGAGGGTTGGAAAATTTCCATTTTCTTACGTATTTCGCCGTCTCTGCACCAGTTTTTGATTAACGGACGCTAGGGGCGAAATTTCATTATGTATTCATCCCCTTGAAGCTTATTTACTTCCCCCTTCCCCCCATTTATTGTGTGGTTAATAATGTTATTATAAAAGTTTTTGGTTGTATAGCTGTCTTTGGTGTAGCGTGTTTTCTGTCCACGGTGACTTTGGTGGTGCAATTTTGGTGAAATGGGTGTGTTAAATATACCTTTTAAGTGATTTTGGTATAGGAAGAAAGCTTTCGTACTTATTGGCATTACTTTCTAGTATAGGCTACACTGATTACACTATCTTTTAGCTACAGCGTCTGTGAGTGACGTTAATTAAATTACCATCACTGTCTCGGGCTAGGCATACGCGTTTTTTTAACAGGGTTTGTTTCTTTCTTTGATTCAATGACGTGTTATTTTGAAAAATACAATACTACAGAAGGCGTGTCAAAAAGTGTTTTACCTAAACTAAATGATTTTTAAATTTAGTTCATAGTCTAATAACTAAGGTTTCTGAAATTATTAGAAAGCTTTGATGATATAATAGATTTAGCTAAAGAATTACATACATTATGAAAAAATAGTAATTTCAGACTTCTCACGTTATTGAAACAATGATTCGTTTGGACTGCTACAACAACGTGATTCAATTCCATGGAGTTTCACATTCTTCTCCATTTCTTTGACTGACCGACCTTGACCATTCAAAAATGTCTTAATTATTATTTGAAGTTCTTAGTTTGAATTTTCTCACCTTGCTTATGGGCTAACATTGTAACCACGGCTCGAGCTATATAAAAAGCACTCTCCTTATATTTTCTAATACGATTCAAGGTCTATCTATGTGGGTAGCCCGCAGAGATGCTTTTTCTGTTCGGTGCTGGCCAGACCTTCGACATGTCATTAGTGAAGGTGTTATTGCTTCCACATATTCTTTATAGATAACTTGCAATGTCGGAAGAATTCACATTACTAGCAATCTTGTTAAGCTACCAACTGAACTCAATATGCTTGTGTCTGGAATGGGTTCACAGCAATAGTGTAATAGGTGGGGTTCGAACCTGCGACCTCTCGATCGCAAGGCCAACCCCTGAACCATTAGGTTATTGCCACCTTCAGTTAATATTCTATTGTATTACATAGTATTAATTTAAAAAATTTGAAAAACCATCCCCTAAAATGTACAACCCGAAAAACTCGAGACAAGCTCGATTAAATAGTTAATTTTCCTATTTTCGTCAAGGTACGAGGAAGGTCTATTTATGCACAGAAAAAGCGGACACATTGCGAAGAAAACAATAAAAAAATTACTTTTCTTAAACAAACTCTGCTGGCAGGGTAGCAAAACAAAAACAAAACATTTTAACTTTTAATTCTGAAAAAATTTACGAAATTTTCGAAATCCGAAGACATGTTACATCAACCAATAGCCCATTCCCTTTCATGGAGAGGAGGCATGTATGCTAGTGGTGGAAACGTTATAGACTAATAATGATAAAAAAAGGCCCACATTTTATTTCAGAAACGGTTACAAGTGTATAATTAACGAGTGACTACATTTCTTTGACGACTTTATCATGTGTCCGTCTTGAATTTCTGGATGAAGTCATGGATTACAGTTCTCCAGATTTCTCTGTCCCTGGCGTGCCCAATTGCAAAACTTAAGGTTAGACCAGTAATTGATTTTATCTGGTCGGAGCAGCAAACTTGTATTCGACCGACCGGTAAGGAAATCGAGTTCAATATAATACTGAAATTGTTCGAGAACTGAGTGATGCGTAGTAAACAATTAGCTATGTTGAGATATCAAAGTTGGTTAATAACGGTCAAGAATATTTGAACGAAAGTTTATTTTATCGAAATTCAGATTAACTTGCACTCTTCGTTATTTTTTTATTGTAGACAAGACCTAGACAGCGGGCATGCGGGCTGTGACGGGCCTGCACGCTGCGAGCAATGGGTAGCTCGCCGCCCGACAGAAACCAGAGCCGTGTAGACGGCGCGTCGTGTTCCACGCGCGCCTCTAAGTATCAGCATAATTTTCGGGGCCCACCAGGGCCGGAGTTGCGGAATTATTCGAAAGAGCATATGACGGAACACGGATAGGTTTTAGTCAGTAGAAGTCTGACATACCCTCCCGCTTCACCCAGGTTGGGAGGAAGTCATTGGATAATTTCCCATCCTTAAAAAAGGCTCCTTAACAATTTACAATAAGCCATTGCTTTACAAAATATATACGTAAGAAATATATATATATATTTTAATGCAAACAAGGAAACCGACTTCAAAAAACCATAAAAGCACTAAAAAAGTTAAAAATAATACTATAACCTACCTATATTAATAAACCTAACCTAACCTACGATTAACCTATAAAAAATTTAACAATTTTTTGGAGTCGGTGCCAAGCTAGGTAATGAAACGACTGGTAATTCCAGAGTATTTTCCCATTTTAATCCTCGAACTCCTTGCTTTTCTTGCGTTGTTGCATTGTGTAAACTGTGTTTGCTCTGATTTTATTGATTAAGTATAAACGTTACCATAATTTTCTTTGTGTCTAAATATTAGGTATCTATCTATAATCTATCTTAAAGAATTTTTGTACTTAATAAACACTTTCACCAAAAATGTATTTGAATGAGATAAAATCAACATTTTTTAGATACCCATATTAATTTTTAAAAACTACAAATATAACTGACATTCATACAAACACTATAAAACAGAGTTATTTTTCGCTAATCTATGCTTGCTTCTACAGAACCGTTCATGGGCGTCCGACTCGCAATTGGTCACATTATACACTTCATGCGCAATGGTACAAGGGCGGACTTAATGCCGTAGGTATTCTCTATCAGTCAACCAAGGACAGTGAAGAGATAGCGCTGCAGTTGCAAAAGGACTATGTTGCCTTTAGATATGTTTATCTGACCTCCACAACTCAGTACAGCGTTAGAAGAAAAAATCCCAGTTGTCTGAATGGGCACCAATCCTCGAACGGGTGCATTGCACCTCAAAGATTACGAGGTTTTTGTATTAATCTATTCTACTATTATAAATGGGGAAGTATATCTATCTGTCTGTTACGCTTTCACGGCTTAACCGCTGATCTGAATTTGATGAAATTTGGAATAAAGATAGTATAAAATCCGATGTCAAATATAGGCTACCTTTTTTTATGTTAACCCCTGAGGGGTAGTAATTGGGAATGAGAGTTTGTATAAAAATCGTGCGAATGAAATCGCGGGTAATAGGTTGTATTTTAATATATAATACATCTCATTCGGCTATTGACTTTAAGTTAAACTTAATAGCTCTAAAGTTTGCGTGGAAATGTGGATAAAAGGACTATCTATCTGCACCAAACCAAATACCAAATTTCGTTTAGATCCATTCAGCAATATTGGAAAACTAAAACTATCCCATGGGAACCTTGTATCGGGATAAAAACTATCCTATGTCCTTCCCAGGGTCCTAAACTATTCCCATGCCAAATTTCATCTAAATCGGTTAAGCGGTTTAGGCGTGAAAAGGTTACAGACAGACAGACAGACAGAGTTACTTTCGCATTTGTAATATTAATAGTAAGTATGGATAGTAGAATAGAATAACCACAATTTCTTATAAGAAACAAAAATATCAGTTCTAAAAATATATTGCTGTTTCGATAAGGAAATCTGTAAAACCTTGACTTCGTGAAGCAAACATAACGGGTATACAATTAATGAAATGAAAAAGCATAAAAACTGCAATTTTGTGGGCGAAGTCGATAAAAGTACAGTTAGAATATCAATTAGGTACTATTACCTTTATTACTATTATTTTCATACCATGCTTTAATTTTGACATTGCATCCTTATTCATAGCGTGGTTTGCGTAGTTGAGCAGACTAACATTGGTGGACATCCCACCCATACGCACAATACGTTTTGGGAGTACTTTCATTGTACGCACGGCTAATGAGTGGAATTCCCTGCTGGAGTCTGTTTTCTGATAGCTTTGACCTTTAAGTCAAGAGTGAAACGGTTACTTCTAAGTAAGTGTGCTTCTTCTTCGACCACATCATCGCTTACCATCAGGTGAGATGGTGGCCAAACGCGAGCCTTTAATCAGTAAAAAAAATATGGTGTCTATTTATTTATTTATTTATGAGTATATGTATTTATGTGTATATGTATTTATGTGTATATGTATTTATGTGTATATGTATTTATGTGTATATGTATTTATGTGTATATGTATTTATGTGTAGTATGTGTGATTGGTGAAATGTCTTTCTTTTTCATTATTACGAATGAGCCAGATCTTGACTCTTTCAATTGACGACAACATAACTTCGGATTTTTTGGTCATTGGACATGCCAGTTTCTTCACGTGTTTCACTTCACTTCACCATTATGAGAGCAGTACTGATGATGAAAATATAAAGAGTAACCCTGGCATCGACTGTATTTAAAGAAAAAATGAAGAACCAATATTGCAGGATTATAATCGGATCCTAAAATAAATCTGAAATACCAAGATTTCTTTTCGACAGAAATTTGTAGGATGCGATGTTCTAAATTGTCTTTTACAAGCAAGAAACAAGCATAAAAACTGAAATAAATGATTACAAAGTTAGGGCTAAAGTTTGTAATGATTTATTTTAGTTTTCAGCGACAATAACAATTTTCTTTGTTATTTTTTTTGCAATCAAATAATCTTAATAAAAATTAATAGGTACTTCCTTGCTCTTTCATAATATTTTTATTTTATATTCCAATGTATTAACTACTAATCATGTTTTCCCATTTTTTTACAGGTTTCGCTTACGTGCAACGCACCTCCGTTGGATAAGTTACAAACTTTATTATATGAAAATCTATTAATACAACAGAGCCAGTGTTAGCACATTGATTAATTATGAAAATTAGTTTGAGAGGGGAGATAGTGCTTTTTTTTAAGTTTTATTGTGATTTAAGTACCAGTACCAGTACCAGTTAAGTAGTCTTATAGGTTTTATGATTAAGAAATTTACATTTTCTCTTCTCTCTTTGTCTTATCCATATTTATTTGGGTCTCTTCGGCATTCTTTATCAGATTTGTTGTTCGTCGGGTCACAATGTAACTGGACAAACCTTTAGTAGTGCTATTCGATACTAGATGGCGCAAGTGTTCATTGAAACATATTTTTCACAAACAATTTTCTGTTAAAAAATTCTATAACTAATTTATTAATTATGTTAAAATTCTTTATATAAATCTACTTAAAAACACAAGTTACTCCTTCCAGTTTTAAAACAATACTGAAGTTTCAAAACATGCAACTTTCCAAAATTTTTGCATAGATGGCAGCACTATCTTAGTAAAATTTGCTGCAATTTCTGCCAGATGTCACCACGTACAAGTTAAACAATGAAATGGTTCTAATTTATTTATAATATACACATTTATAATGTGTAAACCACATTAATCTAAATTTATATTCATTTTCAACTCACGAAACTACAAAAGTTACATTTTATCATAGCAGCTATGTATGTACCAATTACTCTAAACACCGAAAGGAAACAGAAAAATAAGAAACGAGTACATTTGAATTATTAATTTCATGGTGAATTAACTTCTACAATCACACGATTATTGGTTTTTAAAATGGAATTGTAAAATCAGTAATCTTTCTTTGGTGCGAGTGGAGGAACACCGGGATGATGATCGCAAGATTACGCCAATCTTTATAATAATGTACTATTTTTTTTTTATTGGGATTGTCTTGTCGCATTGTCTCACACCAGCTCGTCTTGACAGTACGTGTGATAGTTTTTTTATACTATAAGTATGTTCAAAAGTTAGGTGATGACGCCTATCATTGGTTCTTGGCATGGAAATCCATGGAGCGGGTGAGGTCTTTATTGTCTCATTTAACTTTTTTGAAGAAGTTGAAGAAATTTATGTCGTCTGTATATATAAGTTCAACTAATTATATCATCTTTATTTGACCGTTATTTGCCGAATGTTTGGAATTTGTTTCAAAAACTTCTTCTAATTTTACTAATTATTTTTGTTTATTCTTTTTATGTATTCTATCATTTGATATATTTTATTTCCAGCTCCAATTTTAGTCAAACTCAGCGACAGTAAGGCAAATAAAATTATTTTTTTGGGATTCTTTCTTCTGTCGTCACTATTCATGTTTTCATTATCATTTAAGATTTATGCCTTCGTATTTACATGACGTCATGACATTAGATTTTAAAATTTTCATTAAAAATATAAATAATGAACGCTGTTGATATCACAAGATTCGTATTTCAAGTAATGTACCCTATTGATATGTAACCCTATTAATCCGTATTAACTGAAACCGTTTCAGAGTATGACGTTTTATTAATACCAGTACAGAAAATACCGATCAAAACGAAAAATGTCATCTACGCACCAATGGAGAGACAACGGTATTCGAAGAAGATCAAAAAGGATGATATAGACAAACTGGATATAGAAAGTTATGAGGAGCCAACGGAAATGCCCGATGTTGATAGTTTTGACTATGGCAAATACAGAGATAGCGAAAGAACTCGGGAGTCTCAAGCCGACGACTTCGAATCGAATTACGGTGACGATAAAATAGTTGGTGGTGTCGAAGTAGATATTAATCTATATCCGTACCATGTTTCTTATGGTACCAATTGTGGTGGAGCGATTGTTGATAAAAAATGGGTTCTGACCGCTGGTCATTGTGGGTGAGAATACTATATTGTTTTTGCTAAACATTTATTTTCGATTCATTCGATAGGTATCATAAAATACTTACTCAAGTTTTCCATGTAGCTTAATATTATAAAGTCATAAACTTTGTTACATTTTGAATAAATTTAACGAGTTTTTAAAGTAATATAAAAATTTCTTTATATTTATCAAAGCAAGAAGCCATACGTGAAAGTGGGTTCGAAATACATAAATATGGGAAAAAAGATTCTTGTAAAGAAAAGCCATATACATCCAATGTGGTCAGCCAAGAAAAAAGAACATCCATTTGACTATGATTTCCAACTTCTGGAACTGGCCGAGCCCTTGAAATTCGACGACAACATACAGCCAATTAAGATTGCTCATATTGAAGATATGGTCATTGGTAAAGTAATCACAGTTACTGGTTGGGGAAATACAAAGGAAAATGTAAGTAGACACTATGAAACAAATAATGCTCCTATGCATTGTAATTTAAGAAACTTAGAGTATTTCTATAACTCCTCTGAATTCTCCTGAAATTATTGAGAATATCATACGACGCAAGAATTAAAAAGAAATATTAGATTAAGTTAACATTCGTGATTTTATATATTCAAGGAATTTGGAAAGGTACCTGTAAAGATGCTAGTGTTTGTCGTAAAAGAGACTTACGGTATGTAGGAAAGAACATTATAACAATAACTTATTAATTAAAATCTTCTTTTCAAACATTAGATTTATGACATTCAGTTATATAAGTAGCACTAAAATTTATTCAATAATCTGCTTGCTTGCTTATTCACTACCGATTACATAAAAACAGGTTCTACTCATTTAAATTTAACAACTTCCACAAAATAATGATCAAATGGTACAAATCTTTATTAAGCATTAATTTCAAATGAAAATATAATATTCAATTTAATGCATATTTATTCGTTTTACATACGAGTATAGCCATGTTTAGCAGAAACCAAGCGGTAAATTAAAATCTCATTGGTTCCGCCCATCTACACGTTTCTATTAGCTGGTCGAATGTAACAAATTGGAAACAATCATTTATAACTAGACGGCCATAGCTGCAGCATGCTTTGGCTGGTCGCCGCTTAGCCGTTACAATTCCTTACATGATATTCTGGTTCAATTAGGGTTAATTAAACATTTGAAACAAAAGTTTGCTCTGGGCACAATTTTCACGGTCACATAGCCAAAGACTGCATGATAATTACTGATAAAGTTGTTGCATCTATTGAGATATCTAAATCGTTAATAAAAGCTAGATAAAAATCAGAACCGAAACAAATAAAAATGGATGACCTACTTGTTTTTATGAATTTGACCCCAGAACAAGTCCTTGCGGAACACCTCTTTATTTGATATAAATGTTGATATTATATGTGTCTACATTCAAACTTACTTTTATGTCTATAGTATCCCAAGTTAGGTACGGTCTACCTAAGAATTGTCACAAAAAACAGTGATTTAATAAACGTACTTTTCTGAGTACTTATACTAATTTTTTTTTTTTTCAAAATTTTCTAGGGTCCATATTCAAACGTTCTCCGTGCCGTGAGGGTTCCAATCATCTCAAAAGAACATTGCCAAAATGTGCCTTTCCCATACTTTAGGGGAAGCTTGACAGCCAGAATGTTTTGTGCTGGGTTCTCGGAAGGAAAGAAAGATGCTTGCCAGGTCAGTATTATGTAAACATTTTTTTAACACGTTCGCTGACAGTGAGGTGCTGACAGGGTAAGTGCCTGACACCACATTACGACCGTAGATTTTCCATACTAATTGACAAATCAACGTAGTACTCAAGTACAAGCAAGCAATATGAAACTACCCACAAAATACTTGTGTTACAGCAGTAAGAAATATGAAATTGCTCATAATATAACAGTGGATACTGATACTTAAATTATCGTGAGACGACGTACTCTTAAAAATAAGTGGCCCGTCCTTCGACGTACTGTCAGCGAACGTGTGTTTGTGTGAACGTGTGTGTTTTCCGCTTTGGGTGGGGCGGCAGGGGGTGACAGACTTTAACTCACTTAAAACTCACCCTGATTTATCAGATGCATGGGTCACGGTAACTCAATAAAACATTCCCGCAACCCAGGTGGCTTTATTAGCCCCATAGTTATACTCAGGTTGTTTGGTTTAAAGTAGAGTAAAAGAATTTAAAAATCATCTTATTTTTGTCGTCATCCTAATAAGCATGGTGCAAACTCTGTTCAAATACTCTTCCATTTGTCAACAAATATGCATTAGCTTGTTAATTGAAAACAGCCATATAGGTTGGACTTTTAGTATAAGGAACACTTGCCAATATGACCATTTTAACATTATCAAGATTCCAAGCTGTCATCTTTGACAGTCGCTACAGGTAGCCAAAATATCTGTCACCAGTCTTTTCAAGGGGTATTGTGTTACTCAGTTTCTGGATTATGGAGTCAAATAGGCAGTCGCTTAATGAAAAATACTGACTCTCAACAGCAAGAGCTGAGGCTAAACATATGATGATGATTCTACTATAAATTCTTGCCATGAATCTATTTCTCGTGGGGTCTGTGAGCTCACAAATTATTGAAAGATCTTTACAGACGCCTAGTTGACACTTCGCTTGACTCTAAGTCTGGCTTTTACCTTGAATGCGGCCTCGGAACACGAAGGGCATATGATGGAACACGGATGGGTTTTAGTCAGTAAAAGTCTGACACATCCTCCCACTTCGCCCAGATCGGGAGGCAGTCATTGGATGATTTCCCATCCTAAAAAAAAAAGCATTGACATACAACGTGGCAATGCGTGGCGGCATTGCCACGTTGTATGTCAATGCTTTTTTTTTTAGTCTTCTGGGCACATTACCAGTGGACAGCGATGTGCACGAATTTCTGGACGCCATATTTTTGTTTATTTTTAGATGTATGTATATCGTTTAGGGTTTTTAAGTGTATATTAAATATTTCTAAATGATAATCTTTAATAACAGGGAGATTCTGGAGGACCAGCAGTAGCGTACGATCGTCTTCTAGGTATGGTTTCTTTCGGATACGGCTGTGCCACCCCAGGCTCATACGGAGTTTACAGCAAAATTGCCAAAGTCAGGACCTGGATTGAACAGACTACTGGCATTAAATTTGAGTAAAGGATTTTGTAATAAAACATTTTGGAACCTTGTGAATTTTATTTCTCTTAAAGAATTTTCTTGTGAGGTTCTAACAAATCTTGCTGTCGATAAATTCTGTTATTAAAGTTTACAATAATACCAATAATTGATATAATTCATTTGTTATTCCTCACCAAAAATGTAGCTGCTATCTTCGTGAAACCTTTTGGGAAGACAGTGATTTTACGAAATAAATTCTATTAGTGTTTGTATCCATATAAAATAATCGCAACATGTAATTTTTCACCTAACTTTTCAAAACTACTTATATCTCGGAAACTAAATGCCGAGAAGTTTTTTCTTATCTTTCTTCTTGGCTTTGACCACCATCTCACCTGATGGTAAGTTATAATATGAGCACGTTTACATAGAAATATTTACTCTTGACTATAGCTATCAGGAAACACAGACTCCGGCAGGGAATGCCACTCAGGAACTGGACCCTTTTAACATTTTCGACTGGCATACGCCATGACAGAAAAGGCTAACTTATTGTAAATAAATTATCTTAAACATTTTTGAATAGTGGCAAGAAGATTTGGAATCTCTTGCTATGATTACAATTTGTGTTGATTTATCTGGTGAGGTTTGCAATGTGTAGGTACGCGCAAAATATGTTATTTACGTCATCACATTACAAATCTTTGAAATTTTCGTTTTGTATTATAAATTAACATACATACTTTCCCCTTGAATCACTCTCTCTATTGATGAAAAACGCATTGAAATCCATTGCGTAGTTCGAAAGATCTAAGCGTACAGATTTGGAAAGCTATTTTATTATATGTACAAAAAAATAGCAGAACGACCTATTCTCAAACCTACCTAATGTGCACATAAAAATGGGTCAAGTCGTTTCGGAAGAGTTTGATAACAAACACTGTGACACGAGACATAAATTAAATGTTGAGATAATAATAATAATTAAAATATTCAAGAAATTCGTGAGCATCGCTGTTCACTGGTAATGTGCCCAAAAGACTGGCTGCATTGCCACGTTGTATGGCAATGCTTATTCTCTGTCCAAGGTAAAAGCCAGCCCTTGGGTCACGCGAAGTGTCGACTAGGCGTCTGAAAAGGTGTTTAAATAATTTAATAATTTCAATATAATTAAATATAACAGAATGTTTATTCATTAAAGTAACTTTGACTCACAAAAATGGTTAGTAGTACATAGTTTAAAAAAATGGCCAAGTGCGAGTCAGACTCGCACATGGAGTGTTCCGTAGTAACTACGCAAAGTAACTTTTTTTTCATAGTGTTTGTATGAAATGAATGAATGAATCTAACTTTGTAGAGTTTTGTAGTTTTATAAAATGTGCTATATCTTCAAAACTGCTAACCTGATCTCATTCAAACTAATTTTCGTTGAAAGTTTTTATTAAGATCTTAAGCAATTATCTTTTTTTTAGAATTTTCGCTTCATTATTATAGAAGTTAGAGTTTTACCAATTTGTGAGCGTATATCTTTTAAACGATCGACTTTAAGAAAAAATGGTTTCAGAAACCTCATTGTCCTAATGTCATTTTTAAATACCTGTGTATAGATACTACACATGTCCCATACATGTTTGGTGAAATAATATATCTTTAGTTTCAGTTCTATGTATGGGGAGCCCTTAATCTATACTTATAATAAATCTGTAGAGAGGTCAATTCTGTACATGAAATATATTTCCAAAATAACTATCAGGGGGTGATTAAGGATCGATACTCATGCCAAAAATGCAATCAGTTAAATTTTTGTCTGTCTGTCTGTCTGTCTGTCTGTCTGTCTGTATAACCGTTATAGAAACAAAAACTACTCGACGGATTTTAACGAAACTTGGTACAATTATTTTTCATACTCCTGAGCGGGTTATAGTATACTTTTCATCACGCTACAGTCAATAGGAGCAGAGCAGTGAAGGGAAATGTTGGGAAAACGGGAGAAGTTACTCCATTTTTTAAGCTTCCGTCGCGTGTGCAACCTTAATGGTTAAAGCTACACAAATCATTTCATGACGGAAATGTTCTCCTTAAAATTATATAAAAAATATCCCACGACAGCATATGTCTAACTTTTATGGTTGACTCACAATAACACGTGTAACTCCCGATAGCTTAGCAGTTCGAAGCTTTCTGATTATAATATTTGTCTACTCTTACGTTTATAACACTCTCAGTCACCCCTAATTGAAAAAGTTAACATTATTAACTATTCCATAAAAAAATTGGCCAAGTGCGAGTCAGACACGCCCATGAAGGGTTCCGTAGTAACTATAATATAATATGCAAATTTATTTGACGAAAAAAAAACCTTACAAATTTCTTAAAACTAGCTTATTATCATTTTTTACAACTGCGCCAAATAAATTTGTTTTGAAAAAAAAAACCTTACAAATTTCTTAAAACTGGCTTTTTTACATTTTTTACAACTGCGCCGAATAAATTTGTTTTTCATAGTGTTTGTATGAATTACAAAGTTATATTTGCGGTTTTAGAAAATATGCTGTATCTCAAAAACTGCTGAACTGATTTCGTTCAAACAAATTTTGGTTGAAAGTTTTATATTAAGATCTACAGACATATATTTTTTTTAGATTTTTCACTCCATTATTATAGAAGTTAGAGGTTGTGTCCGCCACACACACATTTTACCACTTTGGAAGCTTATATCTTTTAAAACATATTATAGTCCTAATAGTTTCGGAATAAAATTGCTGTGACAGACGGACGGACGGACAAACAGACAGACAGACAGACGGACAGACATGTCGAAACTATAAAGATTCCGTTTTTTGCCATTCGGCTACGAAACCGTAAAAAGAATCATATAAATCGGTATAGAAACACCAAAGTTATACATGAAATACGCTTATAATAATAAGCCATCGCGCGTGAATACTGAATCATGCTATAAGGATTATTTTTGAGAATCGGTCGCCGCGCTCGACGCGTCTCGCAGTCGAAGCATTCTCTAGGTACTTAAGCCTCATGTGAACGTGATCTAAACAATATTACCAATACATTAACTTACGCTGACGGAGTCGCGGGCACAGCTATATTGTATCATTACGCTAAGGCCAATAGGAGCGGAGCGCCAATGAAGAATGCTTCAAAATCGGGGTTAAATTTAACGTTAGCCCAAAGTAACTATTCCACGCGGACGAAGTCGCGGGCAAAAGCTAGTACCAAATAATTTTCCATACCAATTTAAAAGAACGCAATTCCCAGTATCGGTGTGTTATGCAATGACAATTAATAAGGCTCAAGGGCAGACTTTTCGTGTTGCTGGAGTAGATCTCGGTGTCAGTTGTTTCTCGCATGGTCAGTTGTACGTCGCTCTTTCCCGGGTTAGCAGTTCTAGAAATCTTTATGATCACGTGCCGGACGGGTCAACTTTCAACATAGTTTACCCGGAAGCTTTGCGCTGAAGTATTTTCGTTCTATAGGTACTTAAGCCTCATGTGAACGTGATCTAAACAATATTACCAATACATTAACTTAATAACACACAAGGAGTTACACGCTGACGGTGTCGCGGGCACAGCTATTAAAAATAATCTTGTGCGGTTCGGTATTGCGATATTTTTCAACAGTATTATAGATTGACATATTATATTTCCCTACTAAATTACGAAAGTTAATCTGTCTGTTACATCAAAATCACTGAACCGTGAGGAAGGACATAGGCTACTTTTTTTTTACGAAAAACGACGGAATCGTGGACGAAGTCGCGGGCAACAGCTATCTATACTAATAATATAAGGCTGAAGAGTTTGTTTGTTTGTTTGAACGCGATAATCTAAGGAACTACTGGTTCGAATTGAAAAAATATTTTTTAATTAAATAGTCCACTTATAGAGAAAGGCTATAGGCTATATATCATTACGCTAAGGCCAATAGGAGCGGAGCGCCAATGAACAATGCTTCAAAATCGGGGTTTAATTTAACGTTAGCCCAAAGTAACTATTAAACGCGGACGAAGTCGCGGGCAAAAGCTAGTTTTATATATATTTTAATTTTTTAGAATAAAACGGACGAACGGACAGACAGACAGACATGACGAAACTAAAAAGGTTCCGTTTTTGCATGCACATCTTTAATTAACAAAATCTTAATGACATCACACATTGTTTCTTTTATATCATTTTTATAATTTCTCACTTGATTATCAATTAATTAATTTTAATTGTAATTTTGATTAAACGCATTATTCTCTGCTTTGTAATGTTTTCCTTATTTATTGTATTTTTAACAAAGATTGTCTTTGTGCGTAGGTGAGTGACACGTGTTTGTATAAAGATTGCGTCATAATCTGATTTTATAGAGTTATGATGGCGCATTATTTTCTCTTGGGTTGGACTACAGATGATCGGGGTCTGTAACTTATATTTTTCTTATTAAGTGATCAAATTTTCTAAAGTAACTGATATCAAATCTGACTAATACATATTATAAATGCGAAAGCTTGTGAGGATGGATGGATGGATGGATTGTTTGTTACTCTTTCACGACAAAACTACTAAAAGGACCTGCATGACATTTGGTAAGTAGATAGCTGATATCATACAAAAACAAAGGTTACTTTTTATCCCGGAATTCCCCCGTGATCGGTATTTACCCGGGAAAAACCGCCTACGCGAATGAAGAAGCCGGCAGAAGCTATAAGCATATAAAAAGAAAAAAATATGATAAAATTATTTTATAAGGTCTCATAATTAAAAGATTTAACACCCCTTTAAACTTGTTTCTTTTTCGGGCATAAAGTTAATGTTATTTTTATCCAAAATTATTTTATCCAGCATTATCGGTGGATATGAGATCAGAATCAAGAACGCTCCATACCAAGTCAACTATGGCGATGTTTGTGGAGGAGCCCTCATACACAGGAAATGGGCACTTACCACAGCTCACTGTGGGTAAGCTATATTTTTTTTGGTATAATATTTCAGAAAATAATCTGCATCATGATGAACATAAGAAGTCTATCAATCCCTTCTTATCTACCCGAAATAAAATTCCATAATATATATATTGTATTAGCAACTTGAATGTGAGATTTCATGAATGTCTACGAATTTTAGTTAGGTAGTTACTAATTTTTTTATGAATTTATAAATTTAACTAACGCTTTCCAGCACAAATCACACTTACATCCGTATCGGCAGTTCCTACCGACTCAAAGGTCCTAAGATCGCCATCGTCAACCACATCATACATCCGCAGTACCAGCTGAAGCATGGCTTCGACTATGATGTTCAACTCCTTGCCTTAAACCGGGCCCTCCATCTCAGCAAACTGGTCCAAACAATCCAGTTAAGTGGGACTGTAGGACAGCATATTTACGTCTCAGGTTGGGGCTATCAGAAAGAGCAGGTAAGATTAATAAATACTATTTTCGGGGGGATCAGTGCGTTAGAGAGTGTCAGTTTCTTACTGACTATAAACCCACTCTGATTCTTCAGTTGCTTTTACGTTTCAGGGCCGCAGTTTCTCAGGCGGGTAATTGCCCTGTCAACATTTAAAATTATTTGTATTATAGGTGAATTTCGAGCCCCGGGACAAAGTTAGTTCAAATAAAATAATTTTTCATTAAAAAAAACATTTCTTTTTATTCGGAATAGGTTCGCGTTTGACCACCATCTCACCTGATGGTAAGTCATGATGTGGCCGAAGATGGAGCACGCTTACTTAGAAGAAACCTATTCACTCTTGACTTAAAGACCCCCAGGTTATAGCTATCGGGAAACACAGAAAAATAACACATCGCCCCAAACTGAGGATTTCTCATGTATCGTCATTGCATTTTTACAAGCACCCAGATCCGGAACAACTGTGTGTAGGCTATACAAACATTTGTTCCGGTGCAGTCGAAACCGCGACACACAGCGCAGGAACCACTCGCCCAACACAGTCAATTGTGTGTTTTTTTTACAAAACATGTGTCATCATTATCTGCGTAACCTTTTTCCAATTATGTTGAGGTCAGCTTACAGTCTGACCGGATGCAGCTGAGTATTAGTGTTTTACATGGAGCGACTGCCTATCTGACCTGCAAAACCCAGTAACTGGGTAACAACATTCCTGCCTGTCCTGTGATAGTTTTTCTGGCTCCATGACTACCTCCCAACGAGCACATTAGTGGAAATAGCAGCCTATTTTGTTACTTTGGGTTGTAAAATAGCGGTTTAAGGGTTCAAAAAGCAGTTCAAAGTTGCATATCTGCATCCGTAAACGTCTATAGTTATAAAAGTTACTTAAGGTGCTATAAGCTGAATCAAATACTACCCTAGCCTTCACAGTAGTCCACGGTAGAACTCATTTACCACTCACACCTTTATATGAGAGTTACGAAGGTCATTCTGCCACTCGCAGCTGCACAGTGGTTTCCATTGTAACTTTTATAGGTTATAGTTATAGTAACCACTATTATACTACTATAAGCTTCATTATATTAGCAAGCAGAAGATATATGTAAACGTTTAGGCACAGCTGCATATATGTTGCGTAATCTATCAAAAAAGATTAATTTGCCGACAATACTAGTTGCTTATCATGGTCTAGTAATTTCTATCTTGAGATTTGGTGTTATTTTTTGGGGTCACTGTAGTGAACGAGAAAGCATTTTCAAAGCTCAAAAGCGCTGCCTGAGAGCTATCTTTGGCCTCAAATCAACTGACAGTTGTGTACCTATATTTAAGTCTCATCATTTATTAACTTTCCCGTGCCTTTATATCCTTGAGGTAGCAATATTTGTTATAACAAATTGATGTCTATTTGCAACTTTAATAGAAACAAGAAAAAGAAGTACAGCTATGAGATCTCAATACCAGAATTTAATGCACACAGGCGTATTTAAAACTACCTTAATGAAAAGAAATGTGATTTGTATGGCTCCTAAAATCTATAATAAAATACCTGACAATATTAAAAACTTACCGTTGCAAAAATTTAATAAAGACTTCAAACAATTACTTGTTAATAAATGTTATTATTCTGTGCAAGATTTCCTAAATGACAATGATTTGTAATATTTGAATTAATTTCTGTTTGCATTAATAATTTTTATTTTATTTGTTGTAATCAATTTTATTTATTGTAATCAATTTTATTGATGTAATCAATTTTATTTGTCATAATCAATTTTATCTGTTATAATCAATTTTATCTGTTATAATAAATTTTATAGCACTTTTTTATTTGCAAAATAATACATTTGCATGCCACACTAAGGCAGAATGTACACGGATTCTTTATGTATTTAACAACTTATTTTTATGTACCTACATTCCAAGCAAATAAAGACTTCAAAAAAAAAAAAAAAATATAGAAATAATAGAAACTCTTATGCATACTATAGTTACAAAAAAATCATCAGTGTAACTAAGGCCTTTAGTAGCAATATTCATTCCTTACAGGCTCAATCCATTCGCCATTTTACAGCCGCTTTTGTAACTATTATAAAACATTTAATAAAAATGGATGCTAAACGAATAAGTACGTAACTAGATCTTATAACCTCAAAAACAGGAAAATAGGAGCTTTTTGTGGCTGTGAGTTGCACTAGGGTAACAAAAATCACTGGAAGCGTTAGAAGGGTGAAAATTAGCGCTATGATTCTCAAAAGGGAGTTATTAGAGCTAAAACTGCAGGTTATGACTACATTACAATGACGCTATGAAGTTTTAAGAAAACTTATAATTCACTTGCAAAATTGAGTTGATATGCATTGGTTTTTCAGTTAAATGTGCATTAAATGTACCGGTAAACAATCGGCCACTTGCGAATAGTAAGTTATCGACACGTAAAAATACGGAAATAAAATTTATTCTGTATAACAAATAAAAAATATCACATATCTTTTGTTAATTTTTTAAATATCATAAAAGCGCGTTAAAATTACTCGAAAATTATCTTATATATCTACAGTAAACTGGACAGCGTTTTAAGTATCTTTATATATCTTGCTAATACAGAATACAAACTTTTACTTCTTTTTGTTTTATTTTCATGATGGCGACGAAAACACTTTACCAAAATATTACAAACTAGCTTTTGCCCGCGACTTCGTCCGCGTTTAATAGTTACTTTGGGCTAACGTTAAATTAAACCCCGATTTTGAAGCATTGTTCATTGGCGCTCCGCTCCTATTGGCCTTAGCGTAATGATATATAGCCTATAGCCTTTCTCTATAAGTGGACTATTTAATTAAAAAATATTTTTTCAATTCGAACCAGTAGTTCCTTAGATTATCGCGTTCAAACAAACAAACAAACTCTTCAGCCTTATATTATTAGTATAGATAGCTGTTGCCCGCGACTTCGTCCACGATTCCGTCGTTTTTCGTAAAAAAAAAGTAGCCTATGTCCTTCCTCACGGTTCAGTGATTTTGATGTAACAGACAGATTAACTTTCGTAATTTAGTAGGGAAATATAATATGTCAATCTATAATACTGTTGAAAAATATCGCAATACCGAACCGCACAAGATTATTTTTAATAGCTGTGCCCGCGACACCGTCAGCGTGTAACTCCTTGTGTGTTATTAAGTTAATGTATTGGTAATATTGTTTAGATCACGTTCACATGAGGCTTAAGTACCTATAGAACGAAAATACTTCAGCGCAAAGCTTCCGGGTAAACTATGTTGAAAGTTGACCCGTCCGGCACGTGATCATAAAGATTTCTAGAACTGCTAACCCGGGAAAGAGCGACGTACAACTGACCATGCGAGAAACAACTGACACCGAGATCTACTCCAGCAACACGAAAAGTCTGCCCTTGAGCCTTATTAATTGTCATTGCATAACACACCGATACTGGGAATTGCGTTCTTTTAAATTGGTATGGAAAATTATTTGGTACTAGCTTTTGCCCGCGACTTCGTCCGCGTGGAATAGTTACTTTGGGCTAACGTTAAATTTAACCCCGATTTTGAAGCATTCTTCATTGGCGCTCCGCTCCTATTGGCCTTAGCGTAATGATACAATATAGCTGTGCCCGCGACTCCGTCAGCGTAAGTTAATGTATTGGTAATATTGTTTAGATCACGTTCACATGAGGCTTAAGTACCTAGAGAATGCTTCGACTGCGAGACGCGTCGAGCGCGGCGACCGATTCTCAAAAATAATCCTTATAGCATGATTCAGTATTCACGCGCGATGGCTTATTATTATAAGCGTATTTCATGTATAACTTTGGTGTTTCTATACCGATTTATATGATTCTTTTTACGGTTTCGTAGCCGAATGGCAAAAAACGGAATCTTTATAGTTTCGACATGTCTGTCCGTCTGTCTGTCTGTCTGTTTGTCCGTCCGTCCGTCTGTCACAGCAATTTTATTCCGAAACTATTAGGACTATAATATGTTTTAAAAGATATAAGCTTCCAAAGTGGTAAAATGTGTGTGTGGCGGACACAACCTCTAACTTCTATAATAATGGAGTGAAAAATCTAAAAAAAATATATGTCTGTAGATCTTAATATAAAACTTTCAACCAAAATTTGTTTGAACGAAATCAGTTCAGCAGTTTTTGAGATACAGCATATTTTCTAAAACCGCAAATATAACTTTGTAATTCATACAAACACTATGAAAAACAAATTTATTCGGCGCAGTTGTAAAAAATGTAAAAAAGCCAGTTTTAAGAAATTTGTAAGGTTTTTTTTTTCAAAACAAATTTATTTGGCGCAGTTGTAAAAAATGATAATAAGCTAGTTTTAAGAAATTTGTAAGGTTTTTTTTTCGTCAAATAAATTTGCATATTATATTATAGTTACTACGGAACCCTTCATGGGCGTGTCTGACTCGCACTTGGCCAATTTTTTTATGGAATAGTTAATAATGTTAACTTTTTCAATTAGGGGTGACTGAGAGTGTTATAAACGTAAGAGTAGACAAATATTATAATCAGAAAGCTTCGAACTGCTAAGCTATCGGGAGTTACACGTGTTATTGTGAGTCAACCATAAAAGTTAGACATATGCTGTCGTGGGATATTTTTTATATAATTTTAAGGAGAACATTTCCGTCATGAAATGATTTGTGTAGCTTTAACCATTAAGGTTGCACACGCGACGGAAGCTTAAAAAATGGAGTAACTTCTCCCGTTTTCCCAACATTTCCCTTCACTGCTCTGCTCCTATTGACTGTAGCGTGATGAAAAGTATACTATAACCCGCTCAGGAGTATGAAAAATAATTGTACCAAGTTTCGTTAAAATCCGTCGAGTAGTTTTTGTTTCTATAACGGTTATACAGACAGACAGACAGACAGACAGACAGACAGACAAAAATTTAACTGATTGCATTTTTGGCATGAGTATCGATCCTTAATCACCCCCTGATAGTTATTTTGGAAATATATTTCATGTACAGAATTGACCTCTCTACAGATTTATTATAAGTATAGATTATGGGAATTCTGGGAATAAAGACGGTTTCTCCTGCAACGCAACCTGTTAAAATTTGAGCCTCGATTATATTTTGTTGCAACTGGGTTACTTTTAGCCGAGTTCCATTGCAAAGTTGTGGTGGTTTTAAATTTCGGAGCAGAATAATAATCAGAAAGCTTCGAACTGCTAAGCTATCGGGAGTTACGCGTGTTATTGTGAGTCAACCATAAAAGATAGATTATGCTGTCGTGGGATATTTTTTATATAATTTTAAGGAGAACATTTCCGTCATAAATGATTTCTGTGTAGCTTTAACCATTAAGGTTGCACTCGCGACGGAAGCTTAAAAAATGGAGTAACTTCTCCCGTTTTCCCAACATTTCCCTTCAGTGCTTTGCTCCTATTGATTGTAGCGTGATGAAAAGTATACTATAACCCGCTCAGGAGTATGAAAAATAATTGTACCAAGTTTCGTTAAAATCCGTCGAGTAGTTTTTGTTTCTATAACGGTTATACAGACAGACAGACAGACAGACAGACAGACAGACAAAAATTTTACTGATTGCATTTTTGGCATCAGTATCGATCCCTAATCACCCCTTGATAGTTATTTAGGAAATATATTTCATGTACAGAATTGACCTCTCTACAGATTTATTATAAGTATAGATAGTAATTTATTTATATAACTTGCTTTTGCCCGCGACTTCGTCCGCGTGGAATAGTTACTTTGGGCTAACGTTAAATTTAACCCCGATTTTGAAGCATTCTTCATTGGCGCTCCGCTCCTATTGGCCTTAGCGTAATGATACAATATAGCTGTGCCCGCGACTCCGTCAGCGTAAGTTAATGTATTGGTAATATTGTTTAGATCACGTTCACATGAGGCTTAAGTACCTAGAGAACGCTTCGACCGCGAGACGCGTCGAGCGCGGCGACCAATTCTCAAAAATAATCCTTATAGCATGATTCAGTATTCACGCGCGATGGCTTATTATTATAAGCGTATTTCATGTATAACTTTGGTGTTTCTATACCGATTTATATGATTCTTTTTACGGTTTCGTAGCCGAATGGCAAAAAACGGAATCTTTATAGTTTCGACATGTCTGTCCGTCTGTCTGTCTGTCTGTCTGTCCGTCCGTCCGTCTGTCACAGCAATTTTATTCCGAAACTATTAGGACTATACATGTGAAACTTGATAGGTAGATGTATTCTGTGAACCGCTTTCCGATTTTGAGAAAAAAATTAAAAAATATTTAAAATAAAGGGGGGCTCCCCATACATGGAACTAAACCTGAAAATATTTTTTTTCATGAAATCGATGCATGTGTGGTATCTATAGACAGTTCTTTAAAAACGACATCGGGGTTTCTAAAACCACTATTCCATAAAGTCAATCGTTTAAAAGATATAAGCTTCCAAAGTGGTAAAATGTGTGTGTGGCGGACACAACCTCTAACTTCTATAATAATGGAGTGAAAAATCTAAAAAAAATATATGTCTGTAGATCTTAATATAAACTTTCAACCAAAATAAGTTTGAACGAAATCAGTTCAGCAGTTTTTGAGATACAGCATATTTTCTAAAACCGCAAATATAACTTTGTAATTCATACAAACACTATGAAAAACAAATTTATTCGGCGCAGTTGTAAAAAATGTAAAAAAGCCAGTTTTAAGAAATTTGTAAGGTTTTTTTTTTTCAAAACAAATTTATTTGGCGCAGTTGTAAAAAATGTAAATAAGCTAGTTTTAAGAAATTTGTAAGGTTTTTTATTCGTCAAATAAATTTGCATATTATATTATAGTTACTACGGAACCCTTCATGGGCGTGTCTGACTCGCACTTGGCCAATTTTTTTATGGAATAGTTAATAATGTTAACTTTTTCAATTAGGGGTGACTGAGAGTGTTATAAACGTAAGAGTAGACAAATATTATAATGAGAAAGCTTCGAACTGCTAAGCTATCGGGAGTTACACGTGTTATTGTGAGTCAACCATAAAAGTTAGACATATGCTGTCGTGGGATATTTTTTATATAATTTTAAGGAGAACATTTCCGTCATGAAATGATTTGTGTAGCTTTAACCATTAAGGTTGCACACGCGACGGAAGCTTAAAAAATGGAATAACTTCTCCCGTTTTCCCAACATTTCCCTTCAGTGCTTTGCTCCTATTGATTGTAGCGTGATGAAAAGTATACTATAACCCGCTCAGGAGTATGAAAAATAATTGTACCAAGTTTCGTTAAAATCCGTCGAGTAGTTTTTGTTTCTATAACGGTTATACAGACAGACAGACAGACAGACAGACAGACAGACAAAAATTTAACTGATTGCATTTTTGGCATGAGTATCGATCCTTAATCACCCCCTGATAGTTATTTTGGAAATATATTTCATGTACAGAATTGACCTCTCTACAGATTTATTATAAGTATAGATAAGGTCAACTGAAGATAAACAATAAAGAACTATAATCAATTCATTCGTTCAAAGTAGTTCAAAATCATTCAAAAGTAGCGCTACGAGAGCTTTAGTATAGTGTTAATAAATCGTTATAGCTATTAAGGAACCTTTATGCAACCGTTGTGCAGGTTAAATGGAACTTTAGGTTGCATAAAATGGTGCCCAAATAGCGCTAAAGCGGCTGCTTTAAGTCTGTAGTAGACGCTCTAGTGCTTACGTCTATTACCATAAGTAATAATCGGATACGCTCCAAAGCCCTAATGCAGCCCATTTGTGCTATTTGGGCTATAATGACTCTCAAAGAAGTCCAAATGACAGCCGGGACTATAATATAATAATAATTCTTTATTGGCAAAACACTTTTTACAGACTTTGTGAAGCCCTGTCTACCGAACTAGGTACAAAATACCTGTATTTCGGTAGTCAGTGTCTTCTCAATAACAGGTTGTGCAACTTATATGCAATGAACCAAACTATGTTATTTAAAATTACATTAAATTAAGTACAAAACAGTGAAAGTAAATAATTAAAATACATCATTACAATAAATAATTAAAATACATAATTAAAATAAATCATTAAAATAAATAATTACAAATTGACAATAAAATATTACAAATAAAAAAATAGGAAAATGAAATCAATATTGTTAATATTGATTTAATTTTCCTATTTTTTAACAAACATATAAACTCTCGCCTCTCTCCCATGAGGGTAGGCAGAAAAATAAAGATTATAATTATTAAGTATATTAGGGACGCTTTACGTACTAACCGATGGACGGGTGTATCACACTGCAATCTTCCAAACTCTGAGCTACTACTGAGATATTTCTTTTTAGAAAAAACCAAAGAGCACTTTTTGTCTAACCCGGGAATTGAACCTTATTGATGTCTTATCATGATCAGCAGTCGTGCTTGCAACTACTAGACCGACGAGGCAATCGAATACGAGACACTAATAACGAATGAAAATAAAACCTTTAATATTTTTCTAGGGAGACTACCTCGAAACCCTCCAGCAAGTCCAGATCAAAATAGTTCCTAAGCAGCAGTGTCAAGAAGTAGCCAACTCCTGGTACAATCACACCCTCACTCCGAGGATGTTCTGCGCAGGGGGATGGGGTCGTGATGCTTGTCAGGTAGGGGTCACAGATTTTTTTTAACGAAATACCGCAGCCACGGAACTTAAGGGCAGTTGAAGGAACAGGGTGGGTTTTTAGTCAGTAGAAGTCTGACACACCCTTCTGCTTAACCCAGAGCGGGAGAAGTCATTCGATGATTTTCACCTGAAAAAAAGGGGTCATAAATTTTCTGCAGTACCGAAGTCCCGGAGGTCTTTGACCCTCAATAGTCATGACGATTAATTAATTAAAATTTTTGGTTAATAACGTACTTCTTATCTTATCTTCTTTACTGATATTTATTATTATAAATTTGAAAGAGGATGGAAGTATAGAAGTATGGATTTTTATTACTCATTTACGCAAAAAATGTATGTGGTTAGCTTAAAACATCTTATCCCGGAATTCTCACGTGATCGGGACTTGCGCGGGATAAACCTTCCATTATGTCAAGGATAAGCTAGTCTATGCTACATAATAATATATACATACATATATGAGATATCGATTGAAATTGGCACAGAGACACATAGTCTGGAAGATACAGCTTATTGTTTTTTTTTTTCTCTTTATTGAGGGCTTTATCGCTTTTCGATAACGTCGCCCTGTTCGCTAAACTAAGTACAATCAACAAAAAAAAAGAAACTTGTTACCTAATTATAATATAGCATGATACACTTGGTACAGCATCCTGGCTTGGTCCGATACTGGACAAGCCAAGATACTGTTGCAAAACCCGACATCAAACAATTTTGATGCGCCTAAAGTGTCCACTCTCACGCCTTCGTTCCGTACACATTCCATTAACCTGTGTTGAACAAACCTACAACATTACAATCAGTGCAATTAGGGGAAGAAATTTTCTTCATCAGAAAGCCAAAAGAGAATGCCAAGTTTCGGCTCACAAATCATGTAGCGTCCGACAGACTTTCTAAATTAATGATAATTCATTATATAAAATAGTAAGAATTATAGAGTATAAATAAAATCTGTAGAAGTACACCGTTTAAAAGTAATTTTAAATAGTTATTCAATTTATCAACACGTTTTCCATCTACAATTTTAATTAGAAATGTTGCCAATACCAAAATAAAATAATATCGATACGAAATTGCACTTGCAAATCGATTACATTAATATAATTATGAACCTACGTAAGTGAATTGATTACTTACAAAAGTCCTCTTAATTTTTATAATAATAAATAATGTTTAGTTATAGTTTTGACTATTTTATAATAATTTAAAATAATTCAATTCAATTATTGATACAGTTTAGAATAGTTATATAGTGCTGGTAACACTTAATCTTGTAGTTGTCACTGACAATTGTCAAAAGTTTTATTTCTCCCGCGTTTTATGACGAGCGACGAAGTGTCTTGCTTGTTTTTTAAGTTTTGTGTTGTTTATTGCTGTGTTACCGGACCCCGATTTCTGTATTACTAACGACTACCGTGGCTGTTGAAACTGAATTCAGTATTAATTATTCAATCATTTAATAGTTTATTTCATGTTATCGTTAAAATTAGAAGTATTAGGTGGTCAATTTCAAAGAACTATAACTTTTTTTGGTGTACTTCTTATAGAAAACAAATTATATAGTGAAATTCTATAATTATTTTCCTTTTTTATGATATATAGTTCATCTTTGTCGGTTCTGGCCGAGTGTTGAAGGAACCATCGGCATTCTCCATTAGATGGAATGTGTCCAGAACGAAGTCCTAAAGCAGTGGTTTGGGTACTTCGTTTTAACAAAATTTGGTCTATCCATATGTTTTTGGACAGCTGTGGTTGGATAGTTTTGTACCAGATTCCTTTATCAACTGATCTTTTGTCAAAGTATTCGTTTCCCCTGTAATATAAACAAATATTAATGATAACAAAATAATAATATTTTTTTAACTAGGTAATACTGTTTTATATAATATAGTATACCAAAATTATAAAAAAAAAAACATATTACACTTAATGTCACGACCCTAATATACATAATTATGTGGATTATGTGAGTGCAAATTTACTTACATTTAAGCCAAGTCTTCGATCACTAATAAAAAGCTATTATTATATTTCTTTATTAATGATTGAAGTAATAAGGAGTGGACCCTACCGGAGTCTGTGTTTCCTGATAACCTGGGGGTTACTTCTAGGAAAGCGTGCTTCATCTTCAACCACATCATCGCTATCATTAAAATATATTTGTTATGATTATTACTTTGATACATTTAGTTTATAAATCATGTGTTACTGTTTGATAAAACCTAATAAAAAAAAAACTATGAAATCTTATTCCAGGGGGACAGTGGAGGGGCAGCCGTGTCCTTCGGTAAGCTCGTCGGCCTCTCGTCTTTCGGCTTCGGCTGCGGCCGCCGAATGCCCGGCGTGTACACGAATATATCCGACAGCACTATCAGAGAATGGATACGTAATTATACTGGTGTATGAGAAACTATTCTGTTTCATTTACTTTCCAGACACCTTTTTTTTTTCAGTTGGAAAATTATCTGATTAGTCCTTCCACTCTGAGTGGAGCGGAAACGAGTGCCAGACTTCCACTGACTAAAACCCACCCTGTCCCTTCAACTGCCTTTAGGTTCTGGGGCCGCGGGATCTCATTAGAACGTTTCCGCAACCCCGGCAGGCCCTGTGCGGCTACGTCCATTACCCAAACACCTAGGAACGGTATCTAAATTGAAACTTTAAAGTTGATTTTGTTTTAATCAGGAATGGTGGCCCTGTGGTAACGATCCAACTTGCGAGTCTTGGGTTCGAGCTCAATCATGCACACTACTTCATTTATAGCATCACCACTACTCTCAAATTGGTGAAGATAAACATTGGAAAGAAATCGGCATGTCCTAAGGCTCAATTTACACCCCCACGGAATGGAATGGAAGCTACTTTTTGCAACGAAATTGTACATAGCATAATGAACTTTATGTCAATTGTATAACATACAAACTAAATAGGAGCCAAAAATTCTCGAGAATGCGCGAGGATTCCCTCGAAAGACGCGCGACCTTTTTTTGGCTCCTATTTAGTTTAATTGACATAAAGTTCATTATGCTATGTACAATTGGACCAATTTAAGCAAAAATGTTCCAAACCACACAAACCTATTATATTAAAATATACCTTATTTTGGAGTGCATAGGTCACAAAACTCGAAATTGTCGAGGTTGTGGGTTGGAACATTTTTGCTTAAATCGGTCCAATTAAAGTCGCTTCCATTTTATTCCGCGGCGGTGTAAATTTAGCCTAAGACCAAAAATCCAACGATAAGTGATATCCACCAATCCACACTGGGCCTGCGTGGAGGATATCACTTATGCCTATGTCCCAGCTGTGGGAACGTACGTCTAAATTAATATAATTATATTAGATTATAATTATATTATAATTATAAGCGTCAATAGTCTAATGGCTAAGATGTCGGACTTGTTGAACGAGAGGTCGCAGGTTCAAACCCCACCCGTTACTCTATTGCCGTGAACCCACTCCAGACACAAGCATATTTCGCTTAGTTGGAGGGGTTAACAGGATTGCTTGTAATGTGAGTTCTACCCACATTGCTAGTTCTCTTTTTTTATAAAGTAGGTAAGAATAACTGAAAAACACAAATGTTGTGTTAATGTAGTTTAGATAAGTATAGCTATATCTAAATATATATATATATAACTCAAAGGTGACTGACTGACTGACATAGTGATCTATCAACGCACAGCCCAAACCAATGGACGGATCGGGCTGAAATTTGGCATGCAGATAGATGTTATGACGTAGGCATCCGCCAAGAAAAGATTTTGTGAAATTACCACGGAATCGGGATTTACACGGGAAAAACTTCCCACGCGAACGAAGTCGCGAGCAACTGCTAGTAATAATATAATATTCCACAACTTTCACACAACGCCATCTAGTCCCACCACCAACAACAACTGATTAACATACATATATATATTTCTAAATACATACATATTATAGATAAATTACACCCAGACAAAGAAAAAAATGATCGTGCTCATCACACAAACAGGTGAGAATCGAACCCACGACCTTGCGCATAGCAGTCAGGGCCACTGACCACTAGACCAACAGGCCTGTCGAAATAAGATATACATGTAGGCACTTGTGGGTTCACTCGAGTGAATAGTTTCGAGAAAACGTTTATCCTTTTTTTTCTAAATAACACGCACTTAAAAATGGTATAATTAGTCAAATAAAGTATATACAACGTGTAACGGAAACCCCATATCTATCCAAAAGGACTGAAGACAACATCTGGTATGGAGTCTCTATGCAAAGTTTCAGCTCAAAATAAGTGACTCACAGAATTGACCCCAAATTATTGGTTTCATATGTTTCTTGAATGCCAGTAATAAAAACGTGTCACAGCACTATGAGGGTCATCACTTTCCACGTCACTTGCCAATAAAACGATAATTCTCTTCGTTCTTCTTAATTTGAAAAATTCGGTCTCTGGTATCAATGTATTGAAATTTCTAATATGCTCCACACATGTAGACATAAAATAAAAAGAAATTATAGGGCACTGAAAAATTCGTTATCATTTTCCAAAGTCTAATCTATCTCTATACATAAAAATCGATTAATTGGTTTAGACTGTTTTTTTTTTGGTGAGAATATCATCAAATGACGCTTCCCGCTCTGGGTGAAAAGGAGTGTCAAACTTTTACTGAAAAAAAAAAATAATCTATGCTTTTCCTTCTGTTACCCTTGCATTCCGGCACCACGGTATCTCGTTACAACATTCGCGTATGCCCGGAAGTGGTTTAGATTTAAATGTACGGAATACTAAGGCCGTGCGCGCACTGCGTTGCGTTTTGGAAACGCAAAATTTGTGAAGTATGGAGTGCCATAGAAGTGCGTGCACTGCGGTCAGTCTACCGGTGCGGTAGAACTACCGGAATTGCGGCCACCGCAAGGCAGTGCGCGCACAGCCTTAATAAATTCTTTTCAACATACACAATGATATTTTTTTTTCGAAAATGCGAGTAATTTTTGAATACTTAGTTTCGACGTGGGACTAACGAGGATAGAAACGGCTCTCAATGTCAATGCTGCGTTTGGAGAGTAGATTGCTAATGAACGAACCGTGCGTTTTTGGTTTAAACGGTTTCCTAATGGAAGCTTTGACTTAAAGAACGAGCCACTTGGTAGATCACCCTAATAATAATTTAAAAACGTTAATAACGCTGAGTTATGAGGAAGCCGATCCAAGTCAAACTAACCAGGAATTAGGGGCAAGGTTTAACGCTCCCTTACCAACAATATTGACTCATTTACAATCAATCTTTAATCGGTGAAAAAATTAAGGAATATTGAATCGGATCTGATTTTCTTCCCAAGAGGCACTACGAAATACTTCCACACAGTTTGTCGAATCTAGATCAGAATCAGAATTATTTATTTGTTAAACATACGTAAATACATACAAGTCATACATTAATAAGAGGTCCGCCATGTTTTGTCTAGATCCCGAGAGTTCTATTGCACAGGCATAAATAGCCTTCCGATTAGATGGATGTTTAGATAATAAGGGTAAATATTTCGTTTAAATAAGTGTGTTACAATATTTTTAGAAAAAAAACCAAGTTTTTATTTTTCAGGGTAAATTGGTAATTATGTACTTTAACTCTAAATATTACAAGCTTTGACTGGTCAGAATTATGGGAAATAGATTTCGGTACGGCAATCAGTATAGATACATCATAAATAAATAAAAATGGTCATCACCATTCCTCTTTAAACTGTGAAAGAAATCATCTTGAGGGAAGCAACATAACCTTGGACATTTTACTTATTATATTTGTACTTTATTGTACACCTTATTATTTTCTCTTGTGAGTATTATGAGGAGTGAAATAAAGTAAAGTACATTGAATATCTACCCTCGACAGCTCAATATCTAAGCAAGGTGTCTGATTTTCTAGCTTATGAATACCCGCTTAATATGATCACCCATCCACGGACTAACCTCGGCGAGTGTTGCTTAACTTTGAAGAGACAATCATTATTTAGCCAAGAGCACCTCAATAATGGGCACCACATCTATAGTTTATACAACGTGTAACGGAAAGGGTATATACATACCAAGGGAACGGCTTCTTTGGATGATATCAAACGATATTGGAAGGGTTGCAACTCAAAATAATATACTTAGTGTTGCCCAAACGAGAGTCTCGCAAGAGTCTTGCAATTAGCGATTATCCTATTGTATATGTGTGGAGCATATTGGAAATTTCAATACATTGATACCAGCGACCGAATTTTTCAAATTAAGAAGAACGAAGAGATTTATCGTTTTATAGGCAAGTGACGTGGAAATTTATGACCCTCATAGTACTGTGACAAGTTTGTTATTACTGGTATTCAAGAAACATATGAAACCGATAATTTGGGGTCAATTCTGTGAGTCACTTATTTTGAGCTGAAACTGTGCATAGAGACTCCATACCAGATGTTGTCTTCAGTCCTTTTGAATAGATATGGGGTTTCCGTTACACGTTGTATAGGCAACTCCACATTCCTATCACTTGTGTTCACCTGCATCTAGTTAGACTAGAAGTCGATACCAAAGATGAGATAAAAAAATATATATCAAATCATTTCTGTTCATTTAGGTAGTTTTATACTAAAAATACTTCTGCAAATCCATTATACCTTTGTTACAAGTACGTAATAATAATAGTAGTAGTAATAATGACATTTCAGCTTAAAATACAAAAATAAAGCACGTTTTAACGCGCCGTCAGTGTTCCAACACTTGGAATCCCCAAAAATTATTGTCAACGCCTGTCGCAAGCCCCAGACTTTACAGCATTAAAGAGCTAAAATAAAAACGATACAGACAGACATGATAACAAATTCATTCCGGATATTGGCGGAAAAATATAACGATTTCAATATCAGTAAAAGCAAACGGCAGACAGCGAAGTTAAAACTGCATGAAAAACTGCGCACCATAAAATTCACAGCGAAAAATTTGTCCAAAAACATTTTCCATTTTCCAATTTTTCGGCAACTACCCCCCGAACCTCCCTGTCCTTATATACAACATGACACACACACGGGAAGCTTAATGTAATTAACTGTTCAATTTTGTATAAATATTTAAGAGTGTGCGTTTCCGTGTGCAAGTATGTGTAATTGTACTGTCACGTACGAATGCGTTGGTGTGGGTTTATTTTATCCAACACTATTCCGTGTATATTGACGTGGGGTAAAGTGGGGGGTTTGCACCCCCAGTTGGGGGTGATGACGATGACTGCGAGTTTGCGCAGTTGCTGGTAAGGGATGGAGAAACGAAAATATATGCCTATAGTCTAGGCATGATTAATACTAGTGATTTAACCAGGAATCGCCTGTTATTACGGGCTGTTGATGAATGATTGTTCTTTAGTATTTACTGATGATTCGATGTGTGGTCAATGACTGTTTCGTTTGGAACATGATCGAAAAATTGTGTTCTTTAAATAAAAATCATTGCAAATCTATACTAATATTATAAAGCTGAAGAGTTTGTTTGTTTGTTTGTTTGTTTGTTTGTTTGCTTGAACGCGCTAATCTCAGGAACTACGGTTCTGATTTGAAAAATTCTTTCAGTGTTAGATAGCTCATTTATCGAGGAAGGCTATAGGCTATATGAACGCTAAGACCAATAGGAGCGGAGCACTAATGAAGAATGTTTCAAAATCGGGGGATTTTTTGTCCACGCGGACGAAGTCGTGGGCGGAAGCTAGTAGGTTATATCGCGGGAGTTGTGGGAATATTCTAACCAAATACTCCGGCCTGGAACGTAAAGGCAACTGAAAGAACAGGGTGGGTTTTTAGTCAGTACAAGACTGACATTCCCTTCCGTCCCAACCAGAGGGGTAGATTATCCCCCCGAAAAAAATATATTTTGTCAACAGAAATTATTGTCATGAGTAAATACATCAGTATATCTAAAACCCACCTAAGGATTCGCACAAAAACCAAGCTTTACCATTATCCACAGATCTATTGCACCCACTGCTGACCAAAGAATTCTCGGTGAAAGACTACGTGCTGGTAACCTCCTAAACTAAACATGAAGAAAAAGTTTTCTATCCAAAATTTCATACATTTAAAAAAAAAACTATAAATCATTTGTACTTATTACTCAAACGGTCCCACTTATCCCCTTTGGAACCAGCGCAGTGATACACAGTCTAACGTTACCACCTACTCCAATGTTAAATCGGCCCAAAGGCGTTTGGTCGGTCAAAATTCTAACATTACCTGTCCAATGGTTTTCGAGATTAGTTGCCAAAGACATACATACATTTAGATGGTGAAGTGTGTTCATATCAAATAAAATTATTTATTTGTCAGAATATGGTACCTACAATAGATGTTACAATTCCTGGTTACCAGCATATCCTGCCATGATATGGCGTACAAATATGTCTTAAAAATAAACACAAAGCTTATATTAAGTATTATCTTATAAATAATTACAATTAGGTATAAAACATCTCTAGATCTTAAATAATTTATTTATAACATTGAAATTGTATTTTATTTATATGAATAGTAATGTAATTGTCGCATATGTTCGAATAACTGTTGATTTGTTTCATTTTATTACTATTTTCTTTTCAACCGACGACAAAAAGAGGAGGTTATCAATTCGACGCGTATATTTTTTTTTTATGTATGGTCACCGATTACTCGAAGACGTCTAAACCGATTTCGAAAATTCTTTTTATGTTTGAAAGGGTATGCTTCGAAATTGGTCCCATTGTCACCAGGTCAGGATCAGATGATGGGATCCTGGAGAAATCGAGGGAACTCTTCAAATATTATAGGCACACCTATGGCGTTTTGGGTATTTCTTATAGTAACTTGTGCAGTTGCTCTCAAAAAATACCATTTGGGGAAGTGGAGCTGATGATGAAGACCACAGATGGCCGCCGAACCTACTCAATAATAAGTATTTCGTGGATTGAGATTCGATTACTTGAATATGGATTTGAAGCACTTTATGTTCGTCACAATGCATATGGTGATGTAGAGCTGATGGTGAAGTACCAGGAGAACTCCTCAACAATTAACGGCCCGGCATTGGGAAAAGCAATATTTTGTAAAAGGTTATAAGTAGTTGACATTTAGGCTCTTTTAACTAGGTAAGTTAAAAATCGACCAACTAAAAAGAGTGAAATAAAAACATATTACCAAAAAATTAAACCGACTCCCAAAAACACTGCAAAGTGAAAAATAACTTTAATTTCGGAAGGCGGTGTCTTTAGTTTTGTATATATTTTTGTTTTTGACACCGCCTTCCGAAATTAAAGTTATTTTTGCCTTTGTAGTGTTTTTATATGGAAGTCGGTTCTATTTTTTGCTAAAAAGTTTTTTTGGTTTATAGGAACCGGGCATAAGTGTGGATGGTATCCTGCGGTACGTCTGGTAGACCGGTTGTAAACAGGGGATGAAGGGATTAGGTCGTGGAGCTCCTGCGCACACTCTCCGAAGTACAATCTGTAGAAGATAGACAGGCAAGCAACGTTTCGCCGGTGAGCCAGGCTGTGAAGCTTGATAACCGAATTGTGACTGAATAATAACAGTTACAAGGGTCACTTTTCAACGTTCAGCATACTTGCCGAGTTGAGTGCATGGATGGTCACCATCTTAATATATGGATATTTCTTCGTCCCTTGGTACCACATTAAATAAAAATAAATAAAATTAATTTATTGCAGGTCCATGACCCATATAAAAATTAAATTAAAATAATCATGTTACTGTTGCTTAAAATCATAAATTCCAAATGTTAAGCCATGGCTCCCGGCTGTCATTTAGTACACCTTTGATAGTCGCTATGCGTAGCGTTACCATAAAATCAGGCACCAGTCTTGCCTACAGATATCGTGCTACCCAGTTACTGAGTTGTGGAGGTCAGAAAGACAGTCGTTCCATATAAAAAACTAGTACTTAGCTGCATCTGGATAGACTGGCCGACCCTGAGATAGCTGGAAAAAGGTTAAGCAGATTTGGGCTATCCTATGGTTCACTGGGTGAATTTATAAAGAGCGATTTGTATGTAATTTGTTACAATCCATACTTATTATTATAAATGCGAAAGTAACTCTGCCTGTATGTTACCTTTTCACGCCTAAACCGCAAATCCGATTTAGATGAAATTTGGCATGGGAGTAGTTTACGACCCTCATCACATGACATCATCACTTACCATCAGGTGAGATGTTGGTCAAATGCGAGCCTATTATCAATTAAAAAAAAAATAGGGTTGCCATCCGTCCGGGTTTCCCCAGATTTGTCCTAGTTTGGACAGCGTTCGGGGGCGTCCGGGGGATTTTTCCTATAATCGTCCGTGTAAAACCCGGACACATATTGGTATTACGTGCACCAAAAAGCACGATCTCTGTATTTCATCTTATTTTGTTACGTTGATGAATTAAAAAGAAAGCCTATTATTCCTATTATTAATAAACTTCACCAATGTTACCAGTAAATAAAAACCATAATTAAACATCATTATTTTTAGTTTCCAAGTACAAAAATATATTTTTCTATGGTGTCCGGGTAAAAATTGCGATTTTACCCAAATGTCCGGGGATTATGAAGTCTGTCTGGGGCCGGCAATTTTGGTGATGGCAGCCCTACCTGAAAAGGACATAGGATAGTTTTTATCCCGGAATACCCAAGGGATCAGGAATTACGCGGGAAAAACCACCTACGCGAGCGCAGTCGCGGGCAAAAGCTAGTAATCAAAATAAATGTAAATTACTAGGATAAGTACACTATTGTAGTAACTATGTTAACTTGTAAGGATAGCTGGAAACTGGATAAATAAATAAATAGAGATTTTTCTTGTCCTTTTCAATTTCCAGTTAATGATTGTCAAATCCGTTGACACAGTGATTCGGTGGTTGGCTGCGCGTGTGTGACAAAAACAATCTGCTGCGTATCTCGGGCTCGATCTATGATTTAGCTCGTTCTTCTGCCAATGTCCTGGGGACTTTGACCATTAACAGTGATGATGACGAAATTGTTGATGCCCTTCTATTTCTTTTCTTACACCGTTTTTCATAATCACCCGTACTAATTTGAAAGCTCTGTATATATTTCAAACGTTCATAGTTAACTAAATAAATTGTAAACTCGAAAAAAACACATACATGGCTTCAGTGTCTCTTTTCGGAAATCAAACTAGCAAAAAAGCATTTGTTCTTAGTTTATTTATTTTACGCGTCCCTGTATGAATAATATGTAGGTCACAAGCTTGTGCATATGTGAATGTATTACTACCATTTTTATCGGTGAGGAAATCATTTAATGATTCCTCCCGCCCCAGATGGAGCGAAATTGAGTGTCACTCTAGACTTCTACTGATTAACCCACTATGTTCCTTCAATTGTCCTCACAGTCTGGAACAGCGGTATCAACATTTCCGCAAATCCGGATGTATTACCTACCTACATGCATAGACGTTCTAAACTTAACCCTAGAGTGGGCGCGTCTTTTTGCGAAAAGTCAGTGGGCGCGTGGGGAGCATTTCGCCGCCCATTTACTTTGACCATTTTAACTGGAAATTCAGCAATTTAATTAATTTATTTTCTCAGGATTTAAATTAATAATATTAATAAATTTAATACAATAATAAGTAATGATAAATCAACATATTTATTAAACTCTGTTTTAAAAACTTTGGTTTACAAAAGACTTTAGGAAACGTAATATTTAAATTGACTTTTTTTTCTCTTATCCTATATAATACTCTTTAATACTTAAAAAATGAAGAAAAAAGAACAAAATTATATATTTTCTAAATCTACAGGATATGCTTTATCAAAACAGTCTTCACAAAGGTATGTTCAATGTTCATTGCACAGTAACTTTGGGCACCTGGAACACTCTTTTTTCGTGCACCTGTTTTTCTTTGAGGGACATATACTTCATTTGCCTCCTTCTTTGACGAAGATGCTTGTTTTGCTGGTACAAAGCGAGAAATTTAGTTCCTCAGAGGAATATTTAAAGTGTCTATAGAAGACCTTGTGCTCATATATTGCTTGACAAGTACCATGACAATTTCTTTCAAATACTCTCGGAGTAGCATCAATTGTTCAGTATTGGCTTTATAAATAATTTAACTGTTTATACCAGCAATATTCATCATCGAAAAAAACAACCTCATTGGCCATCTGCAAGTCATTCTCCCAACAGAATATTCTTCCTTCGTTTTGATCAACGACGTCAACACCACCTTTAGTACTATTATGTGGTATTCCGGAAAGCACAACAATTGGAGAAGGTACTTTCTTGTTAGAAGTGTCGCTTTCTGCTGACAGTTCTGTTTCCGTGTTGTGCTCACTATGATGACTAGATCGATCACTATCTGACACATATTCATCAACAATCTGTGTACTAGCATCTTCAAAATCAGATATTTTCTCTAGCCAAGACACAATTTGAGAGTCCATTTTGTTATTCATATTTATTATTATTAATAGGTACTTCTAAATCCTAAAACAAAATAATTTATTTTAGTTTTAATTATAAATGCACCATAAAATATAGTCTACCCTTCAAGTTCGCCAAAAATACATAACACAATATTACTTACGTGAGTGGGCGCGCGGTGAGCGATTCGCCGTCCGGTGACACCCGATTGTAACAACTTGCTCCTCAAGCGGTCCTCCGTGCACTGACGGCGTCCAGCCTTTCGGCACGCGTTGCAAGCGAGAGTGGGGGCAGCTACTAAAAAGCGCAAACCTAACGGGTAGTTGTTTTAAAAATTATAACCGTTTTCTTGGCGCGGGCGGCAAAATGCTCATAGCGCGCCCACTCTAGGCTTAAAAACTACTAAGTTCCACCAAATAACACAAACCCACAATTTGAAGACACCTGCACACTTATGACAATAATCTACGTACGATTAGAAAACGACTATTACATTTGCAGCAACAAGTTTTCTTACGGAGTAACAACAATATATATATTCGTGTTTTACTCGGAATGTGAACTCGGACCCTTTGACCAGCAAGCTGTGTTAATAGCACAATAGATAAGCCTAACATCCTGGTAGGATCAGATTGCCAATTTATTGGTAATAGGTTCGAATCCCTGGTGATAATTTGCTGCGTTTTTAGGGGTCCGTAGGCTAGATTTTAGACGTCGAAAAGACCTGTGGTGAGTAAGAACATTTTAGGTTTGGATTTTTGTTTGTTTGTTTTTCAATCTATCAATTCCCTACCATTTTTTTGTCGGGTGCGAAAGTCATCGAATGACTTCTCCCGCTCTAAATGGAGTGGATTGGAGTTTCAGCTGTCCTTGCTCTCCAGGGCCATGATATCTCACTAAAAAATTCCCACAACCCCGGCAGATTTAATTCTTTACCATTATAGTGAGCAGTATTTTTGACCTCTATTGAAAATAAGATAAATCACCATTCTACCAATGTTTTTCAAGCACTTAAATTTACCCTTTAAGAACTATTATATATATTTATGTTCTGGACTATATGTACTTTTCTGTAAACCTGTTATTTGATTTGGTTATCTTTCTCAGCTTTCACGAGGTTCTCGTTATTATTATTATTATTAAAGTCTGAATTTCCTAATATGTTGCTATAACCTGGGCGTTCTTGGAGTGAATAGGTTACCTACTTCTAGATAAGTGTACTTCGTCTTTGACCACATGAATCGCTTGATGAGATGCTGGTGAAAGACAAGCGTATACAAATTTGAAATACCACAAGAACAGTGTCCGAAAGAAATAGGAAAGGCCTTTGTACAGCAGTGGAACATTACATACTGATTACTGAATGATGACACCGTTGGTGCAGTGGCTATGTGAATGGTCGCTGCGCTACGCGTCGCTGGTTTGATTTCCAGACGAAGAAGACGAACGAATTTGTAAGGCAATTGTTGTTCTCAAAATAGAAAATGAGATACATTAATCGAACTGTAAAGTCTCATAAGGTTTGGCAAGAATAATAATAGACCCCGTACGGAACCCTAGACTCCGTACTTGACTCTTCCTTGCTAAAATTATTACGTTTTCCTAGAAAGTGTTTGCGAATATTACCGTCATCTAACACAGTTCAACGTTATTGATATGAACACATATGCAGTTATTTGATGAAAATAGAAAACATGCATTACAAAATTGTTTTTAGTTATAAGAAACTGCATCGTTGGTCTAGTGGTAGCAAGTACGACTGCTGGAGCTTGAGTTCCCGGGTTCAATTCCCGGGTCGGACAAAATTTGCTACCTAGTTTTTCTGTAAGAAAACAGTGTGATAGGAAAGCATGTCAAACCTTGGGGCCGTAGAGTCCCAGTGCTCATAATTTTTTTAAGGATCTATCCAGATGCCTAGTTGACACTTCGCGTGACCCAAGGGCTGGCTTTTACCTTGGACAGAGATTAAGGCTTGTATTCATGCCAATAACCTTGACCATTTGGGCGGAGCTAACGACCCCTCTCCGCGCGCCACTCCGCGCAGCTCTCCGCTACCCGCAAGCAACAGAAAAGAGAGGCGCGCTCGGCCCGCGCCTGCGCCACCGGCATGCGTCGTCGCTTCGCCTAGTCTCGGCACAGAGTATCGAAATCACAGAAGGTGAAGTCATCGTGAAAGTTAAATTCATTTTTATTTGTACCGCATCAAAAGTGGTCAAATTTTGTTTTTATTTATTATCTATTGATATAGATGCACTTTGAGTATGTACTGTAGAAACTATACCTCTATTATAGATCAGCCTGGCTCGAAACATGAGGTAAACAACTTGATGTATCTTTTTAACTAAATTATATATAAATAAAAATTAATGGCTAAATGTGTTGCTAAGCGCAAAACTCAGGAATGGCTGGACCAATATGGATTTTTTTTTTCGAATATTCTTTATAGTCTGAGGAAGGTTTCTATTAAGAGAAAAATGGTAGGTAGGTAGGTAAGGTAGGTAAGGTAGGTATGTAGGTAGGAACTTAGAGTAAGGTATATAGGTAGTATAATTATTACTAGTGTATGTCATATTATTTGTTACATTTTTTATAAACAAATAGATTATAACTAAAATTCACTGAAATTTAACTTTCTTTCACCAAGTATTTTTATTCTTTTGGTTGGTTGAACTTCTTCATCCTCATTTATTTCTCCGTGTTCACATATATTTATTTTTAGAAATTTTGATAGCCATATAAAATCTTGTTCTATGTTTTCTTTTCGTCCTTCTTCGTTCTCGTTTTCTTCATTTTTCTCATCAATCTATTTTTCTTTCCTTAGTTCTATTTCCTTCTCTTTGTCGTTTTCTTCTTTCTCTTGTACATTATCTTAACTCTATCTCTATATCTCAACTGGCGGCTTCGTCCGTATGAAGAGAAACCGGTGCATATCGGCTCAAGCCAGGCCTCGCTCAGACGAAGCGCACACACGCGCCTTGCTTGTAGTAGTGTACCTATCATAGCGCAGTTGTATGAAGCTTACCCTCTGTCCGTTTACTCTGTGCTATCTACTTTTATGCGAGGTAAGTAAAGCGATAGTTTATAATGAAATATGTAGATAAAACTTTAAACTTACCTTGATAATAAATGTATATCCTTTTGTTTGTAATAATTTTTTAGACCTCTCTTCATTCGTTTCTGCTTATTCCCATGTTTTACAAACTAAATTTAAACACTACTAAAACTGTAAAATACTATGAGTTTATAACACTAACACTACTTATAGATACATAGAATACTCTTTAACTTATAAACAAGAATCAGAAATAAAACTTTTTGACGAATCGAAAGTCGGTTCTATTTTTTGATAATAAGTTTTATTTCACGCTTTTTAGTGGGTCGGTTTGTAATTTATCTAGTTACAAAAGCCAAAATGTCAACTACTTATCACCTTTTACAAAATATTGCTTTTCCCGATGCAGAGCCGTTAATTTTTGAGGAGTTCTCCTGGTACATCACCATCTAGCTAGCTCTACTTCACCATATGCATTGTGACGAGCATAAAGTGCTTAACATCTATATTCAAGTAATCTAATCGCAATCCACGAAATACTTATTATTGAGTAGTTTCAATGGCCATCTGGGGTCTTCCTCATCAGTTCCACTTCCTTAAATGGTGCTTTTCGAGAGAAACTAAACAAGGTACTGTAAGAAATACCCAAAACGCTATAGGTATGCCTATAATATTTGAAGAGTCCCCTCGATTTCTCCATGATTCCATCATCAGATCCAAACGTGACGACAATGGAACTAACTAGAATGTATACTCTTTCAAACAAAAAAAGAATTTTCCAAATCAATCCAGCCATCTGCGAGTAATGAAGTAACATCATAAAAAAAAGTTCAAAACGAATTGAGAACCTCCTCCTTTTTCTAAAGTCGGTTAAAAAGCTATTCCACTATTTACAAAATTAATTTTTGCAGTAATATTTTACGATATTTTTTCGTAGTGCTTGAGCTCTCGCAACGCGACGTACGTTCACCTAGCAACACGATGCGCCCCGCACTGAATTTGTGGACGAGTGCGGGGGTGATGTAAACGCAGTCTTTAATTGGACACATTTTTAATTTATTGTAATAAAAATAATACATATGTGTAAAAAGTAACAAAACCAAATCATTTTCATTTGTATTTCAAAGCAGTAGTATATTTTTTTATACTCTTTTGATAAGAAATTAAGGAGTAAAATGGTTTCATCTCAATGATTTGGAGGTGATTTGGCTTTTTTTTTTCTTATTATGTGATACCGATAGAAAAATTGTGGCTAAACCAAATTACGGTTCATATCATGTAGATTACTAACAATTTTTTTCAGATGTAATTTCTCTGTAATTGCCGACGAAAAGTTGCTGCATCTGAATGCTTTTTTCAAGCTTTTTTCGAGAGAGCAGCCTTAAGCATTGCCATACAACGTGGCAATGCCGCCAGTCTTTTGGGCACATTACCAGTAGACAGCGATGCGCACGAATTTCTGGATGCCATATTTTAGTTTAATATTAGCTTTAGGGTTTTTTATTTAAGTTTTTAAACTGTTTACAAATAATATAAATATTATACTAAAAAAGAAGTATATCCGTTGTTACCAGCTGTTAATAATACAGCTTTCATAGTCGTTACGAGTAGTCAGTACCCAGAAAATGTGAAAATTGTCTAACCAAGGGATTTCGTGTTACCCAGTTACTGGGTTGTGGAGGTCAGATAGGCGGTCACTTCATGTATAACACTAATACTCAACAGTATTCGGTTAGACTGAAAACCGACCCCAATATTTTTAGGTAAAGGCTAAATTGATGATGAATTGTAGAGGAAAATGTAGTAACATTCAAAAATTCTATGGTGGTAATTATTACATCATAACATAATCTAGCTATACTGTTCATAACGCTGAGACGCAGGCCACTTCTAAATGAAAGAGAATGGGCCGTTATTCACCATGCGGTTTCAAATAGGGTCGTTAGAAGTCACATAATTTTAACATTCGGATTATTGAGGTATTCCTCGAAGCGCTACCATTTTGAAGCGCACCTAATGAAGCGCTACATTTTTAATCCTCTGAGCGCTCCTTTTCCGAAAACATGGTAACGGGAGCGCTACTAAAAGGAGCGCTCCGAGGAATAAAAAAGGAGCGCTTCATTAGGTGCGCTTCAAAATGGTAGCGCTTCGAGGAATACCTCGGATTATTTAATACAAAACTGAAACGTAAAAAATCTGTATTTTTTTTTTTAATTTTTTCTAAAAGATACTAGAACTAGCTATGTGGGTAGAATTCACATTACTAGCAATCTTGTTTACCCCTCCAACTAAGCTAAATATGCTTGTGTCTGGAGTGGGTTCACGGCAATAGTGTAATGGGTGGGATTCGAACTCGGGACCTCTCGATCACAAGTCCTACACCTTATCCATTAGGCTATTGACATTAGAACTTAAAATGGGGGGCTAAAAACCATGTGTATTTATTGCTTCGAGTTTCTGATAGGTATTTCGGCACTGTTGCAAGCGCTATCCCGGAAAATATCCCGTTTTAAGTTCTAATGACACTTTTAGTGACCATGTTGGCTTAAAAAAAGTAAAAAAAAAAACAGTCGTATACATGACCAACCCTCTTAATCGACCACCAACAAAACTTAAAACCCATCAACCACAAATAGTTTAACCCAACATCTAACAATACTGTTAACAGAACAATACCTGCATGATACGTGGGTGTTTCTATTTGAAACGCTAGTGGTGCACCGGATTGTTGAACGAGAAAGCGATCCCGCCATCCCTAGTCCCGACAATGGTTTAAAATTGTTGGAGCAGGTAACGGTACTAGTTGCTTCTCTATTGGGATAAACTGTCCGGCTTAGGTGGGTGTGCTTTAGAAGTAAACTCAAGGTACTCATATAATTTGATCAGTACAGATCATTGTATAGATTTTATAAGGGACTTTGTCCTCTGAGTTGGTTTTGTCCGGATAGTTAGTTAAGAAACACCAGCCTCATCCACTTTAAATTTACGATTCATTACAATTCAAGTTAATTTCGATAAAACTGATGATTTTGAAAAATAAAGGGAATCTATGCATAATTCGTCTATCTATACCTACATACTTATATAAATAAAATTATGTTATGTATCTGTGTTTTGTCAAATGCTTATAGTTATTTTTAAGATACTAAAATACAAACATCATTTTTTAAATTGTGCTTGTCTGTTTGTCTGAGTTAATCTCAGGAACGGCTGAACCGGTTTTAATGCAACTTTCACTGGAACATAGAAGCTGGTATAGAGCGATATATAGGCTTTAGATCCGGGTATTTTGTGGAAGGTACACATAATATCTATGCATTTAAAATGCACCTATGTCTTGAAATACAAAAGTTGAATTTTGGGACTCTTTTATTCTAAAACACAAACTATTAACAAAAGACAGTCGTCATCAATTGTAATAAAAATTTACCTACAATATGTGAGTCAAGTTTTTTCTTGAAAAATGTTCTCTGTGAAGAATGAGTAATATCAATGAGCTACAATGATGAATTAAGTATGGTTAATGAACTATTAAGTGGTAATAGATAGGATCATATGGTCCATATGAATACCGTATAGGTGTGATATGCGTCTCCAGCTGAGCAGATATTAAATTGATCAAAAATTTTCATTACGATTGAAAAACCAATTGGTAATTTTGGTACTTATTTTATATCATGAATATGTTATGATTTGTACTGATGACACTGTATTGACACATTATCATTATTTATCATCACTACTGTACTCTTTATAAATATAACATAATAAATATTATGTTTATTTATATAGTCCCGTCGTATAAAATTTTAATTAGCTTCGTCATAAAAAAAAATACTTCAAACTTCTACTGAAGTGACGAAGCCTCATCTTTCACGAAAAATATTTTCCGTCCCAAAGGAAGATTTTATTTAATAATAAAATGTACTTTCGACTATAATATCCTCATAAATTAAAAAATGGATAGTTTGCAAGAAACAAGTTTATAAGCCGATAGAAGTTAAAGCGGAATATTTACCATTTTTAATGTATTGCATAACCTCGTTTTAATAGTGTACAAAAAGTGCTGTAGCTATAAAAACGTAATCTTCTTAATAAATATATATATATATATATTTCGTAAGATATTTTATTTTATGTACTGACGAGAAGGTTTGCGTTTACTCACTGGCTGAAAATTTTCCGGCCTACAGAGCCCTGCATCAAAAGATTTGCCGGTGCATGGCTAAGGGTAAAGTAAAAAGCTCCATCCAGTTCATTGGCAGAAATAAGCATTATTACAGTAGCTTAGTCTGTTCCCTTCAAGAGCTAAGCTATGTTAGCATAGCTTGCAATGAAGAAAATTTCTCCCAGCGCATGTTTCCGAGGGAACACGAGGTAGTTTTAATCCATTTAAACAATCAATTTATTTATTTTAGGTAACTTAGTTCATACAAATAAAATACATTCTATTACAATAAATATAAACGAATATTATAACTTAACCAAAACTAATAGTTACACAAGTTATCAGCGTAGTATGTCGCGCGGTGTTCGGTAACTGTCCTTGGTATTAGTAATTTAGAGTCTGAATGAGGAGAATAGAAAAGCTGGAGTCACGCGAATCTTTTAAGCCCTGGGTGTTTGTTGGTTCCACACATGTGGGAAAAATTAATCCAGCTATTCTAGGTCAGTTTAGCTCGGCATCAATCGTCATTTGTTCGCTTAACTCAATAAAATCACAGCAGGAAGAAAATGGACAAGGAAAGCACAAACAGAATTCGAGGAGGCTTTTGCCAAATATGGGCAAATAGACCGGGTTGTCAGTGTTCCTTTTGAAATCAGAAAACGATTTCGTAGCTTAGCTTCACCAATTTGGTGGAACATTACCCTACAACTATTCTCAAAGTTTTATTTGTTAATAATATTACGTAAACAGACAAATTGAACAATGACAATGAGAAAAAAAAATTGGCCAAGTACGATTCAGATTCGCCCATGAAGGGTTCCGTAGTAACTACGCAAAATAACTTTGTTTTTCATAGTGTGAAATACAAATTAATATTTGTGGTTTTAGAAAATATTCTGTATCTTAAAAACTGCTGATCCTATTTCATTCAAACCTATTTTCCTTGAAAGTTTTCATTAAGATCTATAGCATATACATTTTTTTAGATTCTTCACTCCATTATTATAAAAGTTAGAGGGACACACACAAACATTTTACCACTTTGGAAGCGTCTATCTTTAAAATGATTGACTTTAAGAAAAAGTGGCTTTAAAAACCTCAATTTGATTTTTAAGGACCTGTCTATAAACACACACGTATAATTTTGATTAAGACCCCTTAATTTCATTTTTATTTTTGTCTCAAAATCGTAAAGCGGTTCACAGAATACATCTACCTACTAAGTTTCACTTGTGTAGTCCTAATAGTGTAGGATTGGCACATACAGACGGACGGACAGACAGACATGATGAAACTATAACGGTTCCACGTTTTGCCATTCGGCTTCGCAACCGTAAAAGATAATCTAGCCTTCCAAAGCTCAAAACGGACTTTTTAAAGTAGATGTTCTTTTTTTTTTCATTTATTATATATTCAGATGCCAGATTTAACTCGAAAAACTGCCTAATGACCAACAAGGCTAGTCAAATAAAAGCTTGTAATTACAAGTATATAAGTGTTATTATTATTTCAATTTTGAAAAACTCCGGCTATGAAAATATTTTACAAAAGATGTTAAATTAACTGCAGTTATTTTCCCGGTACAATAATAATAAAAATAATAATAATATAATCTTTATTGTGCTAAAAATAGTCAATGTCGTTATATTTTTTTTTTTTTGTGTTGCAACGACACTGATGACTCTTTGTTTCGATTTTGATTCGTAATTACGTTACACCTTCTTTTTTCTTTGTATGGGAAAATCATCGAAACTCCCGCTCTGGGTGGTGCGGATAGGAGTGTCAGACTTCTACTGACTAAAAACCCACCCTGTTCCTTCAGCTGCCCTTAAGTTCCGGGGCTGCGGTATCTCGTTAGAACAGTCTCGCAACTTCGGCAGGCAATGGCCCTATAGGACCCCGTCACTATTGCTGACAGCTCTTTGAGGCGCGCGTGGAACACAACGCGCCGCCGACAGAGGCCTGGTCCTTACCGGACGATGAGCTACCCCTGCTCGCTGTCCGCAAACCCGCGCCTACGGTGGCCGGAGATTGACACGCGATCCCCGAAGCCCTGGGGGTCTTCCGCGGCGGCTGGGGCGTGAGAAGAGCGATGCCTCTCCCTCGCGCGTTCGGCCTCCTCCTTAGCTAGCATGACTGCTTCGCAGAAGGAGGCGACTGCATCCCATTCCCTCTCGCTCCGCACCATGGTCTGAACCAGGGCTGGGTGCGAGAGGTCACCGCCGCCGATAGCCTCCACGAAAACACGGCGGTGCTCCGCCCAAGCAGCGCACACCTCGATCGTGTGCTCCACCGTGTCCTCCGGGTGGTCCACACAATGACGACATCCGGGTGGCAGTTATTTCCCCTTCAATAACATCTTCAATCAATAGTTGCATACACAGGTCCCATCATATTTTATTACGAGATCAACGTGAAAATGTTTCATTATATACAGGCTGATTATGTATTTACATAAACGGGCAATACTTTACGCGGCGGCTTTAAGCCCGGACGCCCAATATATATTTATTAATTTCTGATAATTTTTACATGCTACACCATTTTCACGAGGCTTCCGAACGTCGGGAAGTGTTGGAGCGTCGGCAAAAAATTATAAGCGTAGTCATTTTCATATGAATTTTTCCTAGTTTTTTCAAATTCCGAATTATTTTAGGAGTCAGCCTTATTGTATAAAACTATAAAAGGCTCTAGGCAAGAATAAAAATAAAACATAAATTCCAAAGAAGACATTTTAGCAGACAGTCGATGGCATAAATTCTGTGATTTAAATAAAATGAAAAAGAAATTCCTACACCTTGAACGACACATTTTATTTTATTTTACATATTATTGGAAGTTTTACAATATCCTCCTTGAATACGCTTCATTGTGATGATCTAGTAATATCTTATATCTTATTTTACCTAGTTATTTTATACATTTGTTCAGTGCACGTCGTGACAGAGATAAAAACTTACAAACGTACCTTCAAAGAACAGTACACAACTTTAGGGACAGTCGGAAATGTCAGTTTACGCTGCTCCAACTGTCACCATTCTAACAACTCTTATGCATACTGCAACGAAAACTTTTGGCCTCTACCCCTTCACAGTATCATCAAAAGTTGATGTTACAAAAACAAGTTATGCCTGACGAAAAATATATTAAAATAAAATTTAGTTTGCATGTTCACTGTTTTGCCAACCTTACCACTCACTGCAACGCATGCAGTTAATAATGATATATAGCATTTTGCGAGCGTTCCCTTAATCTGTCGGATTACTCGGTGATGCGACGCGACACACCCTTTATAATCATCACCATCATCGGTAATCGTTACATATTCATCACAGGTGATGAAGAAGCGTTTATTGTAAATCTTAGTAGAGTAAGTAACAAAGAATAGTAAATAACATCGTAGTAACATCTGTTCTCTTTTTAAGTCAACAGTGAATAGGTTACTTCTAGGTAAGCGTGCTCGATCTTCGACCACATCATCACTTACCATCAGGTGGTCGAACGCGAGCCGAGTTTACCCTAGTATCTCAAAAAGAGGGTATTGTATTTACACATAGTCTGTGCCTTCAAATAACAGTACAGGGATCATTAGAACCTAAAACGGAATATTTACCATGTAGAAGTATTGTTCCCGTATCCCGTTTTAAGTTCTAATGATACTGTTAGCGACCATGTTAGCTTAAAAACTTACAACAGTACCGGGCTGTACAAATATCCCTACTTTCCTACTGATATTATACACTAGTACTCACGCGGGGCTTCGCTCCCGTGGATTCTATCACGGTAAAAACATAACTCTCCTTTTTTACAGTCGCGTAAAAAGTAGCCTATAACCTTCCTCAAGCTTCAAGCTATTTCCATACCAAATTGCATCCAAATCCACCAAGTACTTTCGAATATTAGCGCGTTCAAGCAAACAAACAAACTTTTCCGCTTTATAATATTAGTATAGATAATAAAGTAACTTAATCGGTTACGCTTTCACGTCTAAACTACTGACATATAGATTAAAACTTTGGAGTAGGATACACTTCTTTTGTTGAAAAATAGTGAGTGTAGCCGCAGGTAAACGATAGTTGACATCACAGTGGCCTTTTTTCAACTATTTTGGGGTTAGCCTCCAGTCTAACAGGAAAAAGCTAAGTATTAATGTTTTAAACGGAGCAACTACCTACCTATCTGACCTAAACCCAGCAACTGGGTAAAACGAAGCCCCTTGCTAGTGTCAGATTTACTGACTTCTGACTACCCATAACGACTGTCAAAGATCTCTAAATGACTGCTAGACTAAATGCTTTCCGAAGCATGGGGACATCGCACCGCCAACTTCCAAACTCCGGGCTGATACTGAGAAATTTCTACAGAAAACCCGAATCACACTTTTTGTCCGACCGGGAATTGAACCCGAGACCTTTTGCACTGCAGTTGAACTTGCGACCACTCGATCAATGATACCGTTAGATGCAAGTCATAATATAAAAGTAACTAAATTCAATATAGTTTGTAATACAAACTAGAATAAATCATCAAATTTGATCCTCAACGCTATCGGCTGGCAACGTACCCAAGATACTGGCGGCATTGCCTCGTTGTATGGCAATGCTTAGCCGTTGACCAAAGAAACAGCCAACCCTTGGGTCGCGGGAAGCGTCAACGAGCCTTTTCGATATGTCTTTAAAAAGGCTGTGAGCACACGGGCCCCATGGTCCGAGAGTTTCGACCCCAAAAGGCTCGAAAATATAGTTATCACCGAGATAATATATTTACGCCACTTGAGGTTTTGCGCAACCGCAGCGGGAGCGTCAGCACAACATGATGAACTGGGAAGATGGGATGGCGCGACAGTATCGACACAAGTTGCGTCCTACACTAAAGGCCTACCCATCTTCCAAGGAAATAATGACATGCCATCCGGTCTTTTGCCATCGTCACGCGCCAGACTTTTTCAGTGTACCGTGTTTGTATTTTTAAGAACCTCAAAATTTAAAAAAATATAGTTGGTATGTAAAACTACACGTATAATGCCCACACAAAATTGATCTTTCGAAATCCTAAAACACACGTTACTAGTTAAAATCATTTGCATATAAAAACGCTAACCTTCGAGTATGCGTAGGATGACTAGTTTTGTCTAAGACCTAGACATTAACACCTACGGCATTTATCTAGGATTTGCTTAATGAATAAAAAAACTTCGAGTAAAAATAGCTGTGGAAAATGTCAGAGGTTTATGACATATATAAGGAGTACTATGACGTGATATAGAAGTTGTATCTATGCACGGTGGGGCTACGATATCAAATGTACGTGTCTTCTAGATTTGATCATTTTTGTGTGAGGAATGTATTAGGTACAGAAGAAGAGTCCCAGTGATAACAGGCGATTTTTAATATGTAGGTTGTGGATTTGAACCCAGGCAAGCACATAAAGGAGGATGCCAAGTTTCGGCTCGAATTATGTAGCGTCCGACAGACTTCATAAATTAATGATAATTCATTTTATAAAATAGTAAGAATTATACAGTATAAATAAAATCTGTAGATGTACACCGTATAAAAGTCATTTTAAATAGTTATTTAATTTATCAACACGTTTTCTATCTACAATTTCAATTAGAAATGTCGCAAATACCAAAATAAAATAATATCGATGCGAAATTGCACTTGTAAATCGATTACATTAATTTAATTATGAACCAACGTAAGTGAATTTATTACTTACAAAAGTCATAACTCGTAATTCTTATAATAATAAATAATGTTTAGTTATATTTTTGAATATTTTATAATAATTTTAAAAAATTCAATTCAATTATCGATACAGTTAGAATAATTATATAGTTCTGGTAACACTTGATCTTGTAGTTGTCACTGATAATTGTCAAAAGTTTTACTTCTCCCACGTTTTATGACGAGCGACGAATTATCTTTTGTTTTTTTGAGTTTTATGTTGTTTATTGCTGTGTTACCGGAAACCGATTTCTGTATTACTAACGACTTCATGTTATCATTAATATAAGAAGTATTAAGTGGTCAACTTCAAAGAACTATAAATTTTTTGGTGTACTTCTTACAGAAATATAATTATACAGTCAAATTCTATAATTATTTTCCTTTTTTATGATATATAGTTCATCTTTGTTGGTTCTGGCCGAGTCTTAAATGAAACCTTGGCATTCTCCTTTGTGTATTTTTCATAATAACCACTGCTCTCAAAACGGGGACATAAAACATCGTAAGTACACCGGCACCGGTGTCCTAGTACCGAAAAATCTAAAGATATGCAACATCTATCAACCCGTACTTAGCCCACATGGTGGAATACGGCCCATTTGCTCTCGTAGAGAAGAGGCCTATGTACCTGCTGTGGACCGTTATAGATTGGTTACGCTATGTTTTGAAATATTTAAATGGGGAGTTTGTCTTCTTGCAGAGTCAGTTTTTAGGGTTCCGTAACCGAATGGCAAAAAACGGAACCCTTATAGTTTCGTCATGTCTGTCCGTCTGTCTGTCTGTCTGTCTGTCTGTCCGTCCGTCCGTATATCACAGCCATTTTATTCCGAAACTATTAAGACTATACATGTGAAACTTGGTAGGTAGATGTATTCTGTAAACCGCTTTCCGATTTTATGAAAAAAATAAAAAAAATATATTGCGTGTGTGGTATCAAAAATGACAGGTAGACAGGTATTTAAAAATGATATTAAGGTTTTTAAAACCACTTTTTCATAAAGTTAATTGTTTAAAAGATATACGTATTCAAAGTGGTAAAATGTGTGTCCCCCCCTCTAACTTCTATAATAATGGGATGAAAAATTTCAAAAAATATATGCTGTAGATCTTAATGTAAACTTTCAACCGAAATTAGTTTGAACGAGATCGGGTCAGCAATTTTTGAGATACAGCAATTTTCTATAACCGTAAATATAACTTTGTAATTCATACAAACACTACGAAAAACAAAGTTATTGGGCGTAGTTGTAAAAAAATGTAAATAAGCTAGTTTTAAGAAATTTGTAAGGTTTTTTTTTTAATAAATATACATATTATATTATCATAGTTACTTCGGAACCCTTCATGGGCGAGTCTGACTCGCACTTGGCCAATTTTTTTTATTCTTGATGGGTCAGTTATTTCCACAGACAAACCATATTCTTTAATAACGTTCTATATTTTGTTCATAAATATAGTTTGTAACCTGAGGCTTCGTCTCTTTTGTTTAACCATTTTATGGCTTTTTAAGACTTTATTTAACAGACAATTTTACACTGTGAATGAACTCAAAATAAACATGCAATAAAATTTGTAATTGTATAGGTAACTCACTACGTTAACCACATTTTATATACGTAAAAAGGCGAGAGATGATTTGGACGTACCTAAACCACGAGAGCTGGTTTGAAGCGGCGTGAGCAAAGAGTTAATCGAAGGAACTGGGGAGGTTTAGTTTGCTCAGCAGTGGAACAGTATATGATAGGAAAAAAGCTAAGCTGAACCAATTTAATCGGAATCGTCCTTTAAAGCTAGAAGAAACGTCTTTTAAAACATAATTAAACACAAACAATAGCCGAATAAAAATAAAACATAATTATATTTACCTTCACAGAACTGTTATCCTTACAAAATATTAACTTTAACAGATAACGACATCCGTATTTTCGTCAATCAAAGTAGCTTTCAGGACAAACGTAGCCCCTCACATTGTTGATATATAAAAATGTTCGCCATTTTTCCTCTAACACACTCCTGTTTCCCCGTAACAGAAATCATAATCTCAGCGTTAGGAAACCATGAACATACTCACAAGAGATCATAGCATATCGTATCTCCCATTAACAAATTAGTCCACGCACAAATTTCAATCCATAACATTCCAGTACCAGGTCATTTGTCCATTGACCAATACCTTCAGGCTAATGTACCGTCACCAAGGGAAAATGTGACGGCCAAAAATTTGATTAGCATTTTGATAATACACACCTTTAAAAACCAACCGTAGAACGATGGCGGAGAGTTGAATTTTCAATGGTAAAAGTTGGTGGGTAGTTGAAAAGTTGCGGCAGCTTTTTCTATTAGCAATGTTCACGCTATGTTTGAAGCGTTAAGCAGAGATTGTAGTGCCAATGATTATGGGAAGTTTCTGGTTGGTGTTTTGTGTTTTTAGACTAGAAAGGACGTTATATACGGCATGGTTTAGACACGATTTAGAAGAGATGGTAAGGCTTAGAACTTTAGGTTCAGTGGTTAAAGCGATCGTTGATTGAACTTTAGGTTTGTATTTTATGTTTTATTTATAAAACTATACTGATGGTTTATGCTAGAAAATATCTAGTACTGCTGCAGTACTGTTTTTAATATCGGTAAATGCTAGTTCACTCGCCAAGCTTAATGCAGCGTTGATCGCTTTAAAAGCGTACGTTCAGTAAAACGCAGTCAGAAACATGAAACACTTTTAATAACGATATCCACTCTTCCTACCTACCCTGTAAGTAAAACAGCATGAATATAATACTAGGTGACATGACTTATATACTCCCATCCATACATATTAATGTATGTCCGTTTTCAAGAACCACACTACGATGCACGTACACAACAAATACACAAGTACATAAAACCTATTGATCCATTTTCCATAAAGCTCTTTATGAATATAATGTTCGGTAAATACTTTATTCTAACAGGCCAAATAACAAACAAATATGATACACACATGGATACTGCGCTTAGAATATCCTAGATAGCTCACGCACACAGCCTTACGTGCTGAGTTTTATAATAAACACGTAAAATCATTATTTGATGATTTCGAGGTAAGCGAGTCATCGGGGTGAGGTGGGTGGCAGAAGGCCCTCATCCCATTGCACAAGGGGTCGCCGATGCAGCAGCAATGCAAGCTTCCCATCAGTGTGGCCGGCGAGGCTGGTGACGTCGCGTGTATACCACCTACGCAGCGCGAGACACCTACCGCGCAAAAACTGACAAAAACCCACTACAAAAATTACAACAATTAAAAAACATCAAAACAAAACGGCCTAAAATTCAAAAAAATCGAAATAAAAAACCAAAATTTGGTGACAAAATTCGAAATTTTGCGCGCATGCGTCTTACGCACCGCTGCCGCCCGCCGACACATTCAGAAATAGTTTTACGCAATAGACGCTATTTAATTTTTCTCCACCACACACCATAATCATAATAAATAGTATTTAAGTGAATTTGTAATCAATAGTATTCAGCAACACTTGACTTTCAAACGACCGGTTTCATTTTACCGTAAAACTAGTGATAAGGCAACTGAACGCAGTTTTACTCGGATCTGTCGTACCAGGGCTACTTAACATCTACGACCATCCGGGGGAAGCAGCTGTCAAACATAAGAAAGAAGAAGAAGAAAAGACCACATGGGAAGTCCGCGCAGAAGACCATGGCACTATAGAAGCGGACTAAAATAAGTTAAATGCGCAAGAAACAGAAAAAAGCAAAGATTTCATAGCTAAGGGGAATCTAGCAAAACAAATAACAACCAGCGCCATTTGACGATAAAGAAACACGTTTTTTCGCAATAGAACAAGTTTTAAGTTTATATCAACCGTTATTACAAGGAATCAATAGAAAAGAGAATTTAAATCTTACGTTTTTTGAGTACATTAAACAACACTGGTTAATTTTGGAACTTTTAAATATAATTTAAATTGATTTTTATATACAAAACTCTCTATATATATCTAGTGAAAAGTAATTTAGTGAAAGACTCTGGACCTACACGTTAAGGCTAAGTGATATTTGAAATATTTGGCAAATAGGTTTTGGGAAAAGCTTTCGACCAATTTCGTCAACCGCTCCAGACATTGGTGGATGAAAACAAATAAGCAAAACAAAAAAAAAAACAAATTATTGTGCCTTAAATTGGCCTTAAATTATAAGTAAAAAAAGGTAAGATAAAATTACTCCAAAAAGTTACCAAAAAATCTAAATTTTACCGAGTTTACCTACCTGTTGAAACGACTTCTAGATTTGTTTAAATAGTACAAAATTAAAATAAAATTAACGTTAAGACTTAGTTAAATATTTGCGTTATTTCTATACCTATAACGTTTTATATGAGTATGTTTAATTAATGGGCATAATAAGGGCTAGACATACAATAAACTGACAATACTAAAGAAGACGTAGAAGAAGACAGAGACGAAGAAAAAGAAACAGGTGAATATATACAAGACTTTACAAGAAAGTATACAGAACTTTACAGAACATATACACTAAGAACTTACGAAATAACTTATTTCGTCACCAAGAAGACAACACTAAGGTAAGAATTTAAATCTTTTAAAATGTTGAACCTAAAAATGAAAATGTCCTCCATCTTTGTTTTGCATGCGATGCTTTCAAGGGAAATGACTTGGAAGCAGCCATAGCTATAAGTTCTGGAGAAAACAGAACAATATCTTTATTACTTACAAGATTTTTGATTTAAAAAACATATACGTTATTTTCTGGTTCATACATTGAGTTAAATTATATAATGAGCAAAATGGCCGCCAGCTATTAAAATAAAATTGACATCTATTATCTCGCTCGCACTTATGGTAACCGGATCGACTGTTTCATCTTTTTCAGCATCATTCCCGAATTCGTCCATTTTGATCTCTGCATTATGTTCTTTTTTATTTTTGACTTTAGATTGGTTATATTTATCTCTAAGATTAAGAAATTCTTTATTTTCTATATCTAAAGTATTATTATAAAAATCCCTAACAAAAAATATAAAAAATGACTTTAAAAAAATTTCATCTCAAAAATGGAGACCATGTGACTTAGGGCCGTTAGTGTGTTAGTATCGAATGCCAAGAACGCTGTAGAAACATTCGCCCTAACTTTCGTTTTCGCCAAGTCAAGTTCAGGTTTTGCCGATGATTCCGGCGTGCGTGCCTTTTGCGCATGTCCGAGTCATCACAGTCATTGCCCAGCCAAATTATTGATCTCCGCCATGTTGGAAAACTGCGGGGGGAGAGGAGGCGTCATTTACTAACGTGATAGTTTTCACAACGCTCAATTATGCAGGGTGGTGGGCTGTAGGGGGGTCCGAAAAAATTTATACATCAATATAGCGTATTTTGTATTAAATTCTATCGGTCACGCCCATCGGTTCGCGGAATTTATAGCTGGGGCTTTACTGTCGAAGCGATAGTTTATTTTAATTACCGTCCTTTCATTTAATTAGTTGAGGTTTGGACTTTTTAGGTGTTGAATTGATGCAGGAGCGATTGTAACTTCTTTAGCATCATCTTGAGTTGAAGTTGCGGAGTATGTTATCTCTGATAAAGAGTTTGTTTTAAACGACTATTCAGCAGAACGATTATTACAGCAGAGTTTAAGTTATAACTAAATATTTCAAATCTTTACTTCTAAGAACATCATCTTTTATACTTTTAACGTCTTCAGAAACCACGGCACATATTGCTACTTCATACTATCGTTTTATTCTACAAAGTTGACGGCCATCCAAATTAATGCGCTTATTTCTGCTGTGGAGGTAGTCAGAAATCATGCTCAAGTTACAGAACATAATAATTTTATATATTCAATCACAAAATGAATTAATACACTTAAATATTAGTAGAACTTTAAATCATCATCTTATCTTATTATAACCATAAAACATAGACCCCTTTTTACATTTTTATTCTCCTGGGTCTAAGCTCTCGGTTTTGTGGTATCTAGATATGGGTAGATAGAACCCTTTTTTACATGTTCACCCTTTACGAGTCTAGTTCACTATTGAATAGTATATACAGATATGTGGGCATATTTATGGAGATGTTCTGTATCTTGTATATAGTAGAGAAACTATTGGAAAATTAAGATTGATTGTATAAAAAATCTAATCTAATATAATGACGACTTAAATGTCAATGACTTCAATATAATATGATAGCATTAAATCATATCTTACTTCTTATCTTATCTTATCTTTCCCTGCCGGAGTCTGTGTTTCCCGATAGCTATAACCTAGTAGTCTTTAAGTCAAGTGTGAATAGGTTGCTTCTAGGCAAACATGCTCGGTGGTCGTATCATCACTTATTATGACGTGATATATAGTTCAAACGTGGGCCTATAAATATGTATATTTAAAGAAACTTTTCAAAACCTAATTTGCTATGTTTAACTGTTATTATGTATTCTCTTTGTGGAGGTGGAGAGATATCAAACTCGTGGTAAACATGACTTCGAGTTTCACTCCCTCCAGTTCAGCGCATTATATTATTTGAAAGAATGGAAGAAAGACCCAGAACCACAGTTGTCCCATCTGCTGGAGTGTTCTAATGATTCAAGAAACATGTACATTAGATGACCTATAATAAACGCTAATGAAAACGCGACCAGCGTGGCTACCTACTGGGCCCAATACATATAAAGTACGCAATTTACCATCAATAAGAAAAGAAGAAGAAGCGCCTTAAGTGTATGTTTTTTTTTTGTTTTGGAGCTTAAGTAATGATAGTGTAATTATGCTGGATTTTAGTACTTCAATGACTGCAAATGCAAATGTCCCGGTGATTTAATGGCGTGTTATAAATGAAACTAAAATAAAGAATTAACAAGGCTTACAGATGTAATATTTTAGAAAAGAAAAAACTGCTTTCGGATTTTAAGAAAAAAAAATAAAACTCTGAAACTGAAAATATTTTTTTCATGAAACCTATGCGTGTGTGATATTTATAGAAAGGTCTTAAATGACATTGAGGTTTCTAAAACCACTTTTTTATAAAGTCAATCGTTTAAAAGATATCCGCTTCCAAAGTGGTAAAATGTGTCCCCCCTCTAACTTCTGTAATAATGGAGGGAAAAATCTAAAAAAATATATGCTGTAGATCTTAATACAAACGATCAATAAAAATTGGTTTGAACGAGATTGGATCAGCAGTTTTTGAGATATAGAATATTTTCTAAAACCTCAAATATAACTTTGTAATTCATACAAATACTATGAAAAATAAAGTTATTTGGCGTAGTTACTACGGAACCCTTCATGGGCGACTCTGACTAGCCCTAGGCCAATTTTTGAAGGTTACCCCCTGATATAAAAAGGTATATGACGTACCAACGTTTTGTCTAAATGTCGCTACAACAAGCTTTTTTCCTCACATACAGGTGATTTTAGGGGAAATTATACAGGGTTAATTTTAAAACACCGAAAACCTCTCAGGACTATGTTACTAACATCATAATCAACAACTTTTGTTCTATGACCTAAAAATTCGTCATATTTTAGTTCACCTGATTTTCATACAAAAATAAAAATATTTAAATTGAACACCCTAAATATTACGAAGTTTATGCGAAGCAAAAGAAAGCGATTTATACTATAGCTTTCATTTCATAGTCCTGAGAGGTTTTCGGTGTTTTACAATTAACCCTGTATAACTAGTTAAATGTTACTTGCTAAAATATCTATTTCTTTTTTTATACAAGGTGTTATAAATAAATATAGGATCGACATGTCTTGCTTACAACTAAAGCATGCAAACTTACTAAGATACAATATTACATTGAATTAAAATTAATAGGTATGTTAAATTGAAATTCATTTTTGAATATTGAAAGTCATTAATGGAATAGAAATTATGATTACAGAGCCATTGAAACAGTTGTAATTTAAATAATTTACTATTTAATGTTTTAAACATGTTAGGTAATTTATTATAAAGACAAACACACATAGCCACACAGTTTTTATTATATTTCGCTAATCTAGGCAGATCATCCAGTACAAGTCTGTATTGATCACGTCGACTTCGAGAGCTTATTTCCTCCGCTGTTTTAAATAGCCATTTATGTTTTTGAACAAACATGCATGCTTCATATATGTATAATGAAGGTACCGGTAGCAAACCAAGTTCCTTAAATATTGGTTGACATGATTCGTCAGATGGAATCTCGTATAAAGCGCGTATACATTTCTTTTGGGCGATAAATGCTCTATTGCGATCAGTACTATTTCCCCACATTATTAGTCCATACCGTAGTGAGGACTCAACATATGCGCGGTATGACATCACAGCCGTTTTTATATTGGTGACTTTTTTTATTTGTCTCAATGCATGTATTTAAAAATGTTTTATCAGTATGATATTGTTAGGATGAATTTACCATTCATATACATATACAATATTTCCTGATAGCCTGGGGTCTTTCATTCAAGAGTCAATTGGTTACTTCTAGATGGTGGTTAAACGCGAGCGAAAATACCGCAGCCACGGAACGCTAAGACAACTGAAGGAGCAGGGTGGGTTTTTAGTCAATAGAAGTCTGACACTCCCTTCCGCCCCACCAACAGCGAGAGGAGTCATTTGATTATTTACCGACCCAGAAAAAAAAACAGACAGTGCCGATAACCTGAGTAGTAGATTATTATAAAAGTTGTAATTAAATGCTTATTACAGAATATGAAACACATTTTAATAAATAAATAAGTCTAGTAAATCCTGTCATCGGCGAATTTTTAAATCCCGTATGCCCACTAGAAATAATACCGTATCATTCATAACCACACCCGATCATCTAATAAGGAAATACAAAATTATTATTAAAAAAAGTAGTAAAAAAACCGACATTACCCCGCCGTGTAAACCGCGTGACACGACAAACGCATATCAGACAAATGCGTGCAAAACACTACGACACGACACGACGGTCGTAATGCAATAAGACGCATTTTTCTTTGACAAAAACGTGCGCGGGCGTTGGTAATGGTGTTAGAAAATTGATGCGAGTTCAATGGTTGTTGGCTGGTAAGAGGCTCTACTTGGAACATAACGACTTTTAAGAAATACATAGTCGCTGCTTTTAGTAACAAAAACAGCGAATCTGAACATATTTGTCATCTTAACTGATTTGATTATTACTGAAAACTTAATGATCGTAAATAAATAAGTACTTTGTATTTACCGCTATTAAATTTTGACCATTCATTTCAGACTATTTTGACAATTTGATCAAAAGACAACGTTAAAGTGTTTTGTATTTGCATTTTTGAGAACCGTATACTAACGAAATGTGACTATGCACAGACAGTCAAGCGAAAAACTACATACTTGTTTCCTGTTATAAGTTTATCTATATTGCTTCGATTGACGGGACGCCGGAATAATTATAAAAAAAAAAACAAAGGGTACCATAAAATGAAAAAGAGTAGGTAATAACATACCGTTAGTTGGCCTTCCAATTATTTGCACAGAACCTAAACTAAAACTTCAACATAGTCATTTCAGCTGAAAGATATCCACTGCTTCACATTGCTCCATCCCCCCTCAAATTTCATCATATCTACCAATTCTGTGCATCCCAAACATTGTCTAAATCTTTTATAATATTATATTTTTTTGTGTGTAAGTCTTACTATATACAACTGTAATATGTTACTGTTTGTTTTTTTTTTTCTTAAAATAAATAAATATAGGGGAAAAATTTGTATGTTTGTTTAAAATCGCTAATCTTCTAAAGTACTGAGTGGATTTGGATGAAATTTGGTATGGAATACTTCCATGCTTGAAGCTTTAGAAAGCTTTACTTTTTACTCGACTGTAAAATAAGAAGGTTATGTTTTTGTCGTGATGGGAGCAAAGCCCCAGTAGAGTATCTTACTGGGGTTGCGGGAATGATCTAACGAGATACCGCGGCCACGAAACTTAAGGGCAGCTGAAGGAACAGGGTGGGTTTTTAGTCAATAGAAGTCTGACACTCCATTCTGCTCCACCCAGAGCGGGAGAAGTCATTCGATGATCCTACCACCAGGAAAAAAATAAAGTAGAGTATCTTCACATCCATACCCTGTTCAGCGGTGACACGAAGTTTTTACCAGGCACACATTCTTCATTGGCGAGCTGACATTCCTACGAAACCTACCGTGAACTGCCTATCATAATATTGACTTTGAGTTTCCAAGTGTTTGCACTTATGTTTAGGTTTCTAAGCAAATCTGGGAACGAGAGGACATTTCGAGAAAATGTCATAGTTGACTGCCCTGAAAATTTTCTTTACAATATTACTGTTAGCCTTTTCCCAATATGTTGGGGTTGGCTTCCAGTCTAACTGGTTTCAGCTGATCTGAGACCTCCAGAACCCAGTAACTGGGTAACATGATACAACTTGGCAATACCAGTGTCAGATTTCTGGCTTTTGACTACCTGATTTTTTATTATTATTATTACGGATGAGCCCGCTCTTGACCTCGATCTCGCCTGATGGTAGCGATAGATGAGGTCTACGATGTGACGAACGAGCCCAGAAGATGCCTATTTACTCTTGCTTTAAAGGCTGAAAGGTCATAAGTGGCAGGGAACACAGAAGCCGGCAGAGAATTCCACAACTTGACCGTCCGCACAATAAATGTGGAGGAGAAGCGCTTGGTACGACAAGACGGTATATCAACCAAGTGTGGATGGTACCCAGTCGTGCATCTGGTAGACCGGTAGTGAAATGGAGATGGAGGAATCAGGTCATGCAGCTCCTGCGCACACTCCCCGAAGTACAATCTATAGAAAACCGACAGGCAAGCAACGGTTCGCCGATGCGCCAGGCTATGAAGCTAGCACGTACACTAGCATCTCGTGGCCTATCGCAGAGCTAAAAGGAAAGAATCAAAGGCTGAAATCGATTGTAACGTCTGGTAAAGATGTTCAAATAATAGACGAGACCAACGGATTTGCGTGCTTTCCGAGGTATGGTGGATCCGCGATATGTTACGATAGCCACCCATCCAAAACCCGACCTCGGCAACCGTTGCTTAACTTTTAAGATCAATCAGTGCGCCTGTTATTACTTAGCTATAGGCTCCTGTTTAAAAATTGTTGGTCTCTTGATATTGTTGCATCTTTTTTACCCGACTGTGTGATGCGAATGGAAGGTAATGGGTTTATTAAGGACATTGTTGGTGCAGCAGTTGAGCGCTGCTGCTATTTAGTGCTTCCGCAAGTCCTGGAGCAAACCTGCGAACGACATTCTACCTGAAAAAAGAAAGTTTGTATTTCGGTTGGAAGTCACCAGATTACATTGAAGGAAGCATTTCAACAGAAAAAAACAGTTCCTGAACATTGGCTTGCCGTTTTTATGGAGATAAAACTTTGGGTATGAATTTTATCCTTAAAAAGTCGCACATAGGTCAGTTCGTGAGCTAAAGATCTAGTTACATACTATTTAATACTGAATAGGATAGTACACTAGCTAGACTCTTCTACTTTATTTTTATCGTTGTTTATAGCACTTATAGTATAATAGGTAATAATAATATGATAACCCTGAGGGTCTCGGGGCGGGAGGTTCAGATGAAAACCGACTAAAGTCGGGAGTTGTAAAGTAACTTCTAAATAATTATTATAATAATCTTTATTAGTATCAAAAAGATTTTACATACATGGTGAAGCTCTGATTCCTGAGCTAGATACCTATTTTATACTTGTGTTACAGGAGCTTATGTTACATGTTCAGAAGACTTAAATAACAGATTCGTGATAACTTAGATGCACTTGACTGGAAACGTCCACTCTTTGATGTCGGGATGTACATCCCGACATCAGACGCAAAAGAGAGTTTCAGTAATTCAGACAAAACACTAGATTCACTAAAAACCACATCTGCTTTTTTTTAAACAACAACAAGCTTAGACTATCGATCAGAGGTTGCGAGAATGTTACTAATGCTTACTAATATATAATTCCATGGCCCGGGAATGCAAGAGTAACTAAAGGAACGGGGTGGGTTATTAGGTCAGTAGAAGTCAAAAATAAATCCATATTAAACCAAACTATACTAAAAAAACTCTAATGTTTAAAGTAACCTGCTATGTAATAAATAAAACATTTATTGAATCGGAAAACATACACCTGTATTCCAGAATCTGCTATTCAGGGAGATAACTGTCAATTTTATTTTTTCAAAGCAATTTTACTAACCCCTGCAACTAAGCTAAATATGCTTGTGTCCGGAATAGGTTCAGGGCTATTAGTGTTATGGGTGGGATTCGTATCTGCGACCTCTTGGTTACAAGGCCGCCACATTAGCTGTTAGGCCAAAAATTCAATAGAAAACATTTCCAAAAATCTATCTCATTTAAGTTCTGTCCACTCAAAGGTTGTATGTAAGAGATCGCCCTATGCAAAAAGACCGCCCATTGTACACCAGTTTTATTTTTGTCTAAAAAAAATATTGTATGGTGTGCAATAAATCATATAATAAATAAACAAATGGTCATTCTACATTCAAATTCATTCCCACACATCTACTTCGATCAATTCCCCACATAACAAAATGAACAGTTTCAAATTCTAGCTAAAAGTTCTCATAAAAACGGCCCACGAATACTTAATTCTATTTTAAACACAAAAGTTGGTGAAAGGACATCAAGTTAGCTGAATGATGACTAAGCCGCGGGCGATTGCTTAACGCTAAGTTGCACTCAAGTTATATGAAGTGTTGGATCTATCGCATAGTTCTGAATTTGTGACGCTAGATGGCGTCAGTTGTATGATAGAGCTTGGAGGCAAAACTGTAGTGTTTTATTTAAAACTTGATTGTTCTTGTGGTTTTGTAGAAGAAACTATTTTATATAGAAGGTTGGTTTTTAGGCAGTAAATTAAGTGATTTCAGTATTAATTAAAGTTGAATTGTGTAACTTAATCTAAGGAGACTGAGTTTTATGATTATAAATGAGAGGTTCGCCACTTATTGTAACAGCAGTTTAACAGAAACTGCTCATTGTAAATTCGGTTTTTTTTTTTATAAATATTAAGTATTTTATTATGCAATGAACAATAAAGTAGGTACCTATATTATGAACTAGCTTCGGACCGCGACTTCGTTTGCGTGAAAGGTGTTTTTTTTTCAGTGAATAACTTAAGCTATATTCTTCTTCAAGGTCTAACCTATCTCTGTACCAAACGTGAAACCGTCCTGCTCGTCGAATCCTGGTATCTAGACGATGGTGGTGGATGTGCTGAAATAGTTCGTTATAACTTGTGATAGCTAGTGATAGCTATATCCCGGTCATAGTAATTTTGTGATATATAAAAATCTCATGTCACAGTGTTTCTTACCGAAGCGTTTTATGATGTTTTTGTGTATAGTCTGTATTATGGTCTGAGCTATTTTTTATACCTAAAGGTGAAAAAGATCTATTAAAGCGATCGAAGCCACATGGCAGAAGCTAGTAATACATAAAAATCTATTGCTGTTCGTTAGTCTCGCTAAAACTCGACAACGGCTGGACTGATTCGACTTATTATGGTTTTAAAATATTTGTGGAAGCACAGGCAAAGTTTAAAGGTGAGAAAATATGGAAAAAATATATCGGTACGAAATACGCAGGACAGCCAGTCTGAAATAAAATTCTTATAATTATGATAGGCTAATGCAAAACGTGCTATATCTCAGTAATAGGTTGGGTATAGCATGGTGTGAAATGGGGATAGCCCGTACGACCGACGCTCGGAAGTTTTGATTCTAGGACATGTTTCATATTTAGTAAGAGATGAAACTAGTTTTTAGACCAACTTGTCTATGAATTAGTGGAGTTAGAATTTCGGTATTTTGTTTATTAATGATAGTGTCGAAATTATTCACCATGTCACCTGATGATAAGCGATGATGTGGTCAAAAATGAAACACGCTTATCTAGAAGTAACCTATTCGCTCTTGACTTAAAGACCCCCGAAAAATAAAATAAAAGTAAGTTAACACAATTTTTCATTTCTAATTCCATCCTTTTTGTACTTTCTAATCTTCATCCCAAAAATCTACCACTAGCATAAATCCTATATCAAGTTCAAATAACTGGTTCTACTAAAAATCGTTCGAAATAATTACGATCCAATATATAAAGTTCCCAGTACCGAAGATTTCTAACATTTTGCTGTGTCCTAGAAACGTATATAAACCCACAGACATCGTACATTTCTTTCTATATCTAACACTACTATACCTATCTAAAATTCATAGTGAAATAAGTATAAGAGTCTAGCTTCTAAAAAACTTTTTGACTGAAAACTATATCTCTAAACTAACAGACGTCCAATTTTCAACTCTAGCTTTATAAAGTTATGAACTATTTTTGTTTGAAATTCAAATGTTTTTAAGACGTTTTATGTTAAGTTAAGAATGCGGCAGTGCAGGCCAATGCACGGTGCATACAACTAAGTAGTGATGTGGAGGTTCCAATAACGGATTTTAGTGATGGGCGCTAGCAGCTATTCTTGATATAACGGTTGAGGTTCTTTTTCCGTTTTTTGGTTAAATAAATGATAATTTGGATATATTTAAGCTTGGAATTAGAGTATATTATGACTGATACGAAACCTTTTATGAATAAAAGTTAAAAATATCGTCGAAAATTCACAAATTCTCAGACTAAATCAGTAGCGTCAAGCTACTGTTTAGTCTTTTCGTAGGAAATTATAATAACTTGTGTTAACCCTACTTATTAAAGGAACTATCCCATAAAATTCATTATAAATAAAGAAGTGATAAATAAATGATAAATGATCTTTAGTAAGTTGGTTATTAAATAGCACTTTTACAGTACATTTTTTACTGAAACAAACACAGGTCAAAGTCTCTTTTGAAGTCCATAAAATTTGTACTGGGAAATTCATAGAAACTTGTAGGTTAATGTTTGAGGTGATCTTTTAAGGAAAGATGCTCCCAGATTTCAGTAGGCCTCTCCAGATAGTGCAAGCATTTGTCAATCAAGAATTGTCAATACAAAATAAACTTCTGGTAAAACGTAGACGTAACTTGTTGATACGAAAATAAGTTATGTAATAATTTTACGTTACTTATCTTCATATTAATAAGCAAAACGACAACCATTTTCTTTTCATCCGCATCAAAGTGAAATACCGTTTAAGTTAAAAATAGCGGCTACTCGGGTAGCAGTCTCTCGTGCAAGCAGTCGGTGCCTGTAAGCGCTCAATATAGGCTAAAACATATTATTATATGCAAGAAGTTCTTGTACTACGCGAAAATAGGGTTGGCTGCTCGCTACAATGTAGTTAAGTCGCTATAAATATCTATATAAAGCGTTACGTTATTTTATTCATGCGGTGATTTGCGATAATTCGATTTTCTACCATTTTTGAAAGGGTTACTACTAGCCAATGCTTAGGTTTCACTCTAATTCTGCGAAGTCATGTAGAAGTCGTTCCTGAACTTGCTCGTTTTACTGTTATTTGAAATGCAACTGGTTATAAGGAAATATGGTTTTATGTGTCGATTTTTATATGCAAATTATATCCGATATACTTATTATGTTAAAAATATTTTGTTAAACTAGCCGCAAGTGTTTTCCTTTGAGACAAAGGAAAACATAGCTAGATTAAACCAATTTAATCTTATTAAATCTTAATGAAATCTTACAAGAGCCGCGCGAGCTCATAAATAGAAGTACTGTTACTTAAAGAATACGGAAACATAAAAGCATTAAACTAGGATCTAACATCCAAGCACAGCCCTACGCCCCGCAGGCAAATATGAACGAATGTAAGTTGACTTAGAATAAGTATGTTCTGCAATCGAGAGTCAGCCAGTGTTAGATCATAATGTGTTGAAACAGCACACGCGCGCGACACTCCACCAAGAATACAATGAAAACTCAACGATATTATAAGAAAAATTCAAAATAATAACGCCATTTTGAAACTAGAAATGTGTTCGCGCCTTTTCGGTTTTTTTTCGGCCACCGCCGCGTCGCTGCGCCCGCGTTTGAGTTTCAAAAATGTGACTGTCAAACAGCTATTTTTGGAACTGTGATTTTGAAATTGTCAATGTGAAATGACTTGGATTTAGATGTTTTTTTATTACATTTTTTAATATCTACGCTCGCAGTTCCGTGAAATTGGAGAAAAAATTTAAAATTGCGTAACTAGGAAATAAAAATGTGTGCGTCGTGACGATAAAGATTTTGGCGCGCATTCTTGGTTTATGTTTTTCGCTAAAACTGGTAAAAGACTTCGTATGAAAATCTTTTTCGTTTTAATTGTCTTGTGTGTGAAGATTCGGACTTTTTGTGTTGTGTTGTACGGAATCTGAGGTTAGTAAGTTTTTTTTGTTTGTTTTAAATACTATTAGAAAACTAAAATTTTCAAGAGTTATTCTTTAAATCATATTTTTCTTTGCAACAAATACAATTCTTAATATTTCTTTTTTTATCGGTATTTTAGTCAGTACTTTAGAAATAGTAAAGAAATAAGTACGTTAGTACCTAGGTAATGAGTTCTTGTCAAGTTGTTTTGTTCTTGAGTAAAATGCATAAAAAACAATAATTGTATTTTTATGGTTATTTGATAGTTTTTACAAGCGACATAATTCTCTCGTAATAGCATAGCGGTGCAATCTTCATGATAATTATGTAAAAGAAACAACAGCAATTTAAAATACCAACATATTGTAGTAATTTGTAAATTGTTATCGTTTGTTGTTTCAACATTTTTTAATTCTATTTTTAAGTTTTTTTTTTGTGTTTTTCTTCATAAATGGTAAACGCGATAAGTTTTTTTTATAGGTAAGTTTTATTGTGTTCTGTTTGTGTTACTAACATTAAAGTAATTCAACAAAAAACGGTTGAATTGATAAAGCATGGGTTTTAACTAAACTTATTATGAAATAATTGATATAATCAACATAAAATTATATGATTATAAAGCGCCTCTTCAATAAAATATTTCGCTTTGAATAAACTGAAAATCGAAAAAACATCAACGGAATTTACTAAAATATAATGAGACAAAAATTCGAATAATATAATACAAAAAAATCGACAGCTTTGCTTGTTTAAGATCTCTCCTAATAAACCAATTGTGGGTCATTCTGCAGCCAACAAAAAAGCTTTTGATAATTTTTTTCCAATAGGAACCGTGGGGTAAGAAACGTACCGCTCCCAACCAAGTCTTTTTCAGTTATCTCGCTTCTTTTCTCGCATGTCTCACGGCTTGAACGAACCTCACAATCCCCACTAAAGCCACGTTACACCGAAGGCGGTGCGAGGGCGTCTAGAAGGCGTTAACTTTTTGACTTTCTATGAATCATGACAAATGGGTGCCCAGGATCAACTATTCTGATAGAAAATAAAGGCCATAGTCTACCTAGAAAGATGCTATAACTATGCCTAGGGTTTTTTTTATAAGAGGCTTGCGATTGACAGCATCTGATGTTAAGCGATGATGTGGCCGAAGATGAAGCACGCTTACCTAGAAGTAACCTATTCACTCTTGACTTAAAGAACCCCAGGTTATAGCTATCAGGAAATACAGACACCAACAGGGAATTACGCTCCTTAGCTGTACGCACAATTAAAGTATTCCCTAAAATGTTTTCTGGTCTTAATTGTGAAAATTTTCATAAAATCGGCTTCGGCAAGCTTCGAGCTTTCTCGGAAGGAATCGTATGCTTGGGGTCGGCTTTTAAAAACATCGTGTGTTTTCGGACTTTAATTGAGCTAAGAAACTAGAGAGTCAACATGTAAGCATCGGTACAGCAAAAGTTGGGTACTTCAACTTCGGGTAGCTCCGTATATTGTCGGCAGTTCTCGGCCTAAGCCGGCCTAATAAGTCTAAAGAGGTGTGCGTTGGTAGACGAACTGTGGTAAAGTAGACTTCGGGAAAGTTCGGGTCTTGTCGGCCTATTATGGCCAATCGGATCGCTTGGATAGTCCAAGCTCACAAAGGTGCTAAGAGTAAAGATTCGGCTATTGTCGGTCCTGTTTAGTTCATAGAACTATTTACGTGTAAACTAAATAGAGCTAAAGAAAACCCCATCTTCTTTCAAAAACTTAGTAAAAGATCTTTATCTCTCTCCTTAAATTGTTGTTATTATGTATGTCTTTGTTTCTTTCTTTTAAAATATATTTATGTATATATATATTTTGAGAACGTTATTTATTGTTTTGTATTTTATATAGATAAATAGTACACCGTGGACTACCCGCGTATTTATTTTCTCCTTCTGTGTCAAATCCATCCAAAGGTTGTCTGTAAAAGATCGCTTTTAGCGATAAGACCGCCCATTGTATCACCCTTTTTAATTGTTAAGTCCATAATTTTGTTTTACTGTTATGGTGTACAATAAAGAATATATCTATCTATCTATCTATCTATAACTCGGTCTTAAATGTGTTAATTCGGCAGCCTTCGGCAAAGTTCGCGGCTTTCTATTGCCAATCGAGCTACAGGAATAATAGACAAACATCCATTTTTAACGCAATCCTCCTCCAATGCTGGTCTAGATAGCCTAAAGCTGATTATTTGCTCTTCAAACTCGTTCAAAATCGCAATTTTTATGTTTCCTTTCTTCAAGCTGTACAAAAATGGTCACAGACCAGGTACTAGAAGCCCAATTTTCAGTAGTGCTGTATGATAAAATTTTACAATCAATAACAGAAGATATCGTTTTACCAAGTTACTGGTTTGTGGAGATCAGAGAAGCATTCGCTCCATGTAAAACTCTGATATTCTAATTCTAGACGGGAAACTATCGAAAGAATTACAAGAAAAAATAATTTCAAATTCGGTTGTTTTGACTGTTATATGAGAACCCTAATTTTGCTTATAACTGTTCAAATATAACAGTCATAATAACCCTCTTCTCTTTTTCATTGTTCATAGGCTTGCATTTTACCACGATCTCACCGGATGTTAAGCAATGATGTGGTCGAAGATGAAACAGGCTTGCCTAGAAGTAAACTTTAAAAATAGAACATAGAATCACAGTTTCCATTCGTCTAGTAGCCTTAAGGAAACCAGCCAACCATAAAGTCCTCGGTGCTTAGGAAAGGATTCAAATTTCATTCTCTAACAGGCATTTGTATTATCGTCTGTTTTTTAAAAACAGCGTTATAAAATAACTAATGCGTATGTAGATGAAATATTTATTTGCAGATTTCAAAACAGAATTCTTATAAGAAAATTTGAATAAAGAATCTGCTAGACTGTGTAAACTACTACATTTATAGTTATTTTAAATAAATAAGGTTGTATAGGCTTCTAGCCAGAGACTTGAAATGGAAAAGAGTGCCTCAAAATGGCGGAATGTTTAATCTAATTACATGAGAATTGATACTGTTAAAAGCACTGAACTTTGGCGAGGATATCACATAATAGCTGCTTTATTTTCTATTTAATGAGTAAAGAAATACGTCTAACTCCTTAAAGGTATATACCGAGGTTTTCCTACTGCAGAGATTAGTTCTCCCATATAAATCTCTGTCTAGGGTAATGACCAGTTACAGCGGGAGGACACGCCTGGGTGTCGCCATTGTGGGGACCACCCGGAAGACACGGTAGAGCATACAGTGGACGTGTGCCCGCTTGGGCGGAGCACCGCCGTGTCCTCGTGGAGGCGACCTCCCGCGTCCGGCCTTGGTTTAGGTCATGATGCGGGGTGAGGGGGAATAGGATGCAGTCGCCTTCTCCTGCGAAGCAGTCATGCTAGCGAAAGAAGAGGCTGAACGCGTGAGGGAGAGATAACTTCCTTCCTCACGCCCCAGCCACCGCTGGAGACGCTCCAGGCGTCAGGGATCGCGTGCCGATCTCCGGCCACCGTAGACGCGGGCCTGTGGACGGCGAGCAGGGGTAGCTCATTGTCCGGTAAGGACCAGGCCCGAATCGGTGGCGCGCCATGTTCCGCGCGCGCTTCAAAGAACCGTCAGCAGCATTGACGGGGCCCGATTATGAGGTTGCGGGATTGTTCTAACGAGATACCGCGGCTCCGGAACGCAAAAGCAACTGAAGGAGCAGGGGTTTTAGTCATTAGAAGTCTGACACTCCTTTACCCACAGCAGGAGGGGTCATATGATGATTCTCCCACACAGAAAAAAAAAGTTACTAACCAGTACTTATCTACAAAGTCCAATTTGTCTCTTTCTCTTCTCTTTGAGAGAGAATAGTTCGTAATCAACGTTTCGGGTCCAGTGTGGGTTAGTGGATGTAACATGCTTTGGAATGTCTCGACCCTAGGATATTCAGGTTTTTTCACGATGTTTTCCTTCACCATTTATCCAACTTAATCAGCTTATAACGTCCCTACTGCTAGGTTAGAAAAATTAAAAAAAAAAAACGGAGAAATTCGGAGGAGGATTTTCTATAGAGGAATCCCTCCTGATGGACCACAGGCCTTCTATGATTTTCTCACGATGTATTACTTCACTATTTTTCCGACTTAGGTAACTTTTAACCAGCCTATTACTGAGACACTGGTCCCCTCTCTATGAGACGGAATGGACCGTAATCAATCGCAGTACGAGCTGATGGATGTTACATGTCTTGAAATGCCCGTAACATAGGACGTGCCGATTTTATCACAATATTTCCTTCACCGTTTATCCAACTTAACCAGCCTATAACGTTTCGACCGCTTGAACACAGCCTCATTTATACAACGTGTAACTTAAAGGGTATATACATACCAAGTGCATGGCTTCTTTGGATGAGAACAAACGATATGGCAAGAGTTTTGTAATCCTAAGTCTACGTGTGTAGAACTTATTACATATACCAATACCAATACCAGAGGCCGAATTTTTCAAATTAAGAAGAACGAAGAGAATTATCGTTTTATTGGCAAGTGACGTGGAAAGTTATTGACCCTCGTAGTGCTGTGACACGTTTGTTATGATTGGCATTCAAGAAGTATATGAAACCGATAACTTGGTATCAATTCTTTGAGTCAGTTATTTTGAGCTGAAACTGTGCATAGAGACTCCATACCAGATGTTGTCTTCAGCCCTTTTGGATAGATATGGGGTTTCCGTTACACGTTGTATATATACTTACAACTTATAAAGTCTCTATTGCTGAGACACAGGTTGTCTTGTGTTGAGAGCAAATGGGCCGTAATCAACCTCAGTACGAGTTGATAGATGTCACATGCCTTGAAATGCCTCGATCCTATGATCCTATCCTATCGTTTTATCACAATATGTTACTTCACCGTTCATCCAACTTAACTTAATCAGTCCATTATGAGCCCGCTGTTGGATACTGAAGAGACTCCTCTCTATGAGAGAGGATGGGCCGTTATCAACGTTTCGGGCCCAGTAAATTTTGGTGGATGTCACATGCTTTGAAATGCCTCGACCCTAGGACACTTTCTCGCAATGTTTCCTTTCACCGTTCCTCCACCTCCAGCACTATAAACACATAATAAAAACTTTTTACCAAAAAATTAAACCGACTCCCAAAAATCACTGCAAAATGACAAGTAACTTTCATTTCGGAAGTCGGTGCCAAAAATCAAAATACAGAACTAAAGACACCGACTACGAGTCGGTTTAATTTTTCCCAAAAAGTTTTTATTACACATTTTTTAGTTGGTTGATTTTTAATATACCTAGTTACAAGAGCCTAAATGTCAACTACTGATATTCATTTACAAAATATTGCTTTTCCCAGTGTTGGGCCGTTAATTGTTGAGGAGTTCTCCTGGTACTTCACCACCAGCTTCACTTCACCATATGCATTGTAACGAGTATTTTGTGCTTAATAACCACATTCAAGTAATCGAAGCGGAACACATGAAATACTTATTATTCCTACTTATATATTGAGTAGTTCCAGTGGCCATCTGTGGTCTTCATCATCAGGTCCTCTTCACAAATGGTGCTTTTCAAATGCAACTACATAAGTTACTATAAAAAATACTCAAATCACTATAGGTGTGCCTATAATATTTGAAGAGTTCCCTTGATTTCTCCAGGATCCCATCATCAGATCCTGACTTGGTGACAATGGGACCAATTTCGAATTTCCCTTTCAAACAAAAAAAAAGAATTTTCCAAATCGGTTCAGCCATCTTCGAGTAATCGATGATCATAAATTAAAAAAAATATATATACGAGTCGAATTGACAACCTCCTTCTTTTTATTGTCGTCGGTTGAAAATAATAAGTGAACACAAAAGTTAAAATACAAGCCCTTTACTTTTCTAGTGTCTATAAATTTTATACCTTCTCCATTCAAATAGAAAATCAAATAAAATTGATGGCAAACAGTTGCGGAAGTGTATTCACAATGGTACTTCGTTTACTTCACTGCTTACCGCCTTGTCGTGTTGGCGTGAATATACCATTATTTAGGCTTCTACGTTTACTTGTATTGATTCATTTAGTTTTTAAGAATCTTTTTGTTCTCTCTTTTTGTCTTCAAGAGAGAATCGGTTAGTTCTAGGTAAGCGTGCTCCATCTTAGACCAACCATTAGGTGAGATGGTGGACACAGGCGAAAAATAAAAATGCAAAATGAGATGCTGGTTTCCGTCTTACTATAACTATAAGACTCTAACCGCAAGAGAGCATTCTTTAACAGAACATGCCAACATGGTTCTCATATGATTTGACCAGTACCGATTGTATGGACTTTTTTTTTAATTGATAATTGGCTTGCGTTTGACCACTATCTCGGTAAGCGATGATGTGGTCGAAGATGGAGCACGCTTGCTTAGAAGTAACCTATTCACTCTTGACTTAAAGACTCCCAGGTTAGACTTCAAAAGAGACTTTGACCTTTAAGTTTATTTCGGTGTTTCTTCTCAAGATAGTCAGCCAGAAACACAAGCCTTATCTAGTTTAAATAGACGAAAGATGTTATATGAACCATAATAAACTTCATATAAGAATGGAGTGCTCGCATTTTCTTTTCAACCGACGACAAAAAGAGGAGGTTATCAATTCGACGCGTATATTTTTTTTTTTTTTTTTTTTTTAATGTATGATCATCGATTACTCGAAGACGACTGAACCGATTTGTAAAATTCTTTTTTTGATTGAAAGGGTATACTTCGATATTGGTCCCATTTTCATAAACGTCAGGATCTGATGATGGGATCCTGGAGAAATCGAGGGAACTCTTCAAATATTATAGGCACACCTATGTCGTTTTGGGTATTTATTATAGTAACTTGTGCAGTTGCTCTCAAAAAGTACCATTTGAGGAAGTGGAACTGATGATGAAGACCACAGATGGCCGCCGAAACTACTCAATAATAAGTATTGAGTGGATTGCGTTTCGATTACTTGAATATGGATGTTACGCACTTTATGCTCGTCACAATGCATATGGTGATGTAGAGCTGATGGTGAAGTACCAGGAGAACTCCTCAACAGTTAACGGCCCAGCATTGGGAAAAGCAATATTTTGTAAAAGGTTATAAGTAGTTGATAATTAGGCTCTTGTAACTAGGTAAATTAAAAATAGACCAACTAAAAAGAGTGAAATAAAAACTTTTTACCAAAAAATTAAACCGACTCCCAAAAAACACTGCAAAGTGAAAAATAACTTTAATTTCGGAAGTCGGTGCCAAAAACGAAAATATAAAACTAAAGACACCGACTACCGAAATTAAAGTTATTTTTCACTTTGCAGTGTTTTTTTGGGAGTCGGTTTAATTTTTTGGTAAAAAGTTTTTTTAAATGCACACACAAACACATTGTATCACAGAAAAGTTACAAATCTTCGAAGTTAGATCATTCCTGAAGCACAGGTTTTTAACCTAGTACAGGCAAATAATATGTTAATTTTCCTTCATTTAATTGAATCTTAAGACTTTTATTGTAACAGTATTTTGCAATATTTCTGAAAATAAACAATTTATTTACAAATTTTTATTTCAATTTTTAAATAAAAATAATATATATATATTTATTTATTCTGAATTCGTCTCACACTTTTATAATATCTGTAGCGATGGAATAAGCATCACCCTTTAAAAATAAGTATAGATAGGGATACATAATTAATATAGGTACACATCCACACCATAAAAATACACACATGCACATACTGTACATACACATAATTTCAGTTCACTCTCTATTTTCCTGTGATAAATTGTGTACTTCTTAACTATCCAATTCAGCAAGTAAAGAGTAAAGAATGAGTTTCTTCTAGGCCATCAGGCTCCATTACATACCACATCAGCGGTGACATTGTGATAAATGATACAAACTGTGTACTAGTGTTATGTTAGCAACTGTTGCTAGAAACCCTAAATGTTCATGAAATCATTATCATTATCAGCCTTTACCTGCACAGCTTCTAGTCTAACTGGTTGCAAATGGCTTGGCACGCGACGATGGCAAAAGACCGGACGGCATGTCTTTATTTCCATGGAAGACGGGTAGGCCCTTAGAGTGGGACGCAACCTACGTCGACACTCTTGCGCCATCCCATCTTCCTAGCTCGTATCGCTGTGCTGGCGCTACCGCTGCGGCTGCAAAGAACCTCAAGCGGCGGAAATATAATAACCTCGTTGGTAGATATATTTTTGAGCCGGTTGGGGTTGAAACCCTGGGATCGTAGGGTCCGAGTGCTCATAAATTATTTAAAGACCTTTCCAGACGCCTAATCGACACTTCGCGTTACCCAAGGGCTGGCTTTTACCTCAGACAGAGGATAAGCATTGCCATACAACGTGGCAATGCAGCCAGTCTTTTGGGCACATTACCAGTGTACAGCGATGCTCACGAATTTCTAGACGATAGCGTCTAGAAATTCGTGAGATTTTAGATTATTTTTAGATATATATAGTTTAGGGTTTTTATTGAAGTGTATAATTTTCTGATTTGAAATAAAATAAAAAATTAAACCAGTTGCAGCTGAGTACCAGCATTTTACATAGAACGACTGCCTACCTGACCTCCACAACCCAGTAACTAAAACTAAAAAAAGAGAGTCATTGGTGCAAAATCATGTTTTCTACCATAAACTTTGCAGTGTCAGGTGTTGGTTCTGCTAGAATACTTAAAAAGGCTCCTTGATCGTATGTGTTAATATGAAAAATTTGCACCAATAACTCTCTCACTCTTTTATATTTTTTACATTCTGCAAGAATGTGCTGTTCATCATCCACCATGCCCCACACGTTAGCCATTTCATAAAATATATAAAGTAAAACTTTTACGTAAACAACAACAGCAGTGGAAAGAACTATTCATGCCGTTGCAAATGAGGTCACGACTATTTCTTTTTAACAAAGCCGATGTTAGTAAGGCACTCGGTAAACATCTCATGCCAAACGCTACATGTTTTTATATGAAGTATATTATATAATATGCATATGAGTATATGAGCACTGCTATTTTCATTTTACTTTTCGTTGAAGGAAACATTAAAAGTTTTTAAAAGATGAATTATGGACTGATGGGATTGTGTTTAGGCAATTTGTACATTTTATGTATCGAACGAAACCTCAGGCTAGCTTTTGCCCGCAACTTCGTTCGCGTGGGAGGCTTTTCCCGCGTGAATCCCGATCTCGTGGGAATTTCGGGATAAAAAGTATTCTATGTCCGTCTCGTGGTTTTAAGCTACCTCGCTACCAATTTTCAGCTAAATCGGTTCAGCTGTTCTTGAGTTCCACAACTTCCACAACTTTTTTTTTCACACAACGCCATCTAGTCCCAAACTAAGCAGAGCTTGTGGTATGGGTACTAGACAACTGATAAACATACATATATATTTCTAAATACATACATATTATAGATAAATTACACCCAGACCAAGAACAAATAATAATAATAATAATAATAATTCAATCATGTCTGCTTCTCAGAATGGATGTAGGAACGGGTCCCGCGGTACTAAGGAGCTTCTCCTCATTGATATTGCCATTAACCAACAGGTTCGTCGTTCCCGAAAGAATCTGTCGACATGTTGGATAGATTATAAGAAGGCCTATGACTCTGTCCCTCATACATGGCTTATGAAGGTGTTGGAGTTGTACAAAATAAATCCAACCCTACGCACCTTCCTTGAGTCATGTATGGGGCAATGGAAGACGGTCCTTCGCTACCCAGGATGTCGACAGATCCAGGAAAACAGCGAACCGATTAGGATTGAGCGAGGCATTTTTCAGGGCGACAGTCTGAGCCCACTGTGGTTTTGTCTGGCTCTCAACCCTCTCAGTACATTGCTGGAGGGTTCAGGGCTAGGCTACCAGTTGAGAAGAGGTGGTCAGGTCATATCTCACATGCTTTACATGGATGATTTGAAACTTTTTGCCCCCAGCAACTTACAACTCATGGAGCTACTGAAGGTAACGGAAACCTTCAGTAGCGCCATCAGGATGGAATTTGGTGTGGACAAATGTGCAGTCATGCATGTAAAGCGAGGGGAGATTATGGAATCCGTGGGAACTCAACTCTCGGATTCCATACACCTAAGAGCCCTCGGCTCAACTGAAACCTACAAGTATTTGGGTATGTCAGAGGCACTAGGCATCAATGTTGCTTATGTTAAACAGTCATTGAAGGAACGCTTCTTTGGCCGCCTGAATAAAGTACTGAATAGTCTTCTATCAGGCGGAAACAAGGTGCGTGCCTTCAATGGTTGGGTCATGCCAGTATTGATGTACTCTTTTGGCATACTCAAATGGACTCAGACTGAACTTGACGCCTTGGACAGGCGGGTCCGCACAACGCTGACTGCAAATCGAATGCATCACCCACGTTCATCGGTGATGAGGCTGTATATCCCGCGGAAGTACGGGGGTCGTGGCATTTTAAATGCAAAGACCCTACACAACCGTGAGGTATGCAGCCTTAGGGAATATTTCCTAGAAGCCGACGTGGGTATGCATCGAGATGTGGTAGCGGTGGACAAAGGCCTCACTCCGCTCTCCTTAGGTACCGAGAATTGGCGCAAACCTGTAGTATTAGATACTAATGACCGCAGAGAAGTATGGCAGAGCAAGGAGCTTCACGGGCGCTATTACCGGGCCCTTCATGGGTCTGATGTAGACACATTAGCGTCCGTAGCCTGGCTACGTTTTGGTGACCTCTTTGGGGAAACCGAAGGTTTTGTCTGTGCGATTATGGACGAAGTTATGATGACGAATAACTATCGGAAATATATTGTGAAGGATGGTACGGTAGACATATGTCGGGCATGTCACAAACCGGGAGAATCCATTCGTCACATTATCTCCGGTTGTTCTCGTCTGGCTAACGGAGACTATTTGCATAGACACAACCTCGTGGCCAGGATTATTCACCAGCAACTTGCTCTTAAATACAATCTTGTGGAATCAGAAGTACCATACTATAGGTATGTGCCCGACCCAGTTCTCGAAAATGGCAATATTACACTGTACTGGGATCGGTCTATCATCACTGACAGGACTATTGTTGCCAATAAGCCTGACATAGTGGTGATAGACCGATTAGAGCGTCGCACAATGATTGTTGATATAGCAGTCCCCCATGACGAGAACCTCGTGAAAGCTGAGATAGATAAAAAAAATAAGTATCTTGACCTGGCGCGCGAGGTTGTCGACATGTGGGATGTGGAGACAGCAATCATTGTGCCGATAGTCGTCACAGCCAATGGTATAATAGCCAAGAGCCTCGACCAACATCTAAGGAGGCTCTCGTTGGGTAGCTGGATCAAGGGCTTGATCCAGAAAGCAGTACTCCTGGAAACGGCGCGTATTGTGAGGAGGTTCCTCTCTATGGAGCCCTGACCGCCGGTAGCTTGGACCCTGTTCCCGATACCGGTGGGCTACTATTTTTTATATTTTTAAATGTTTTTATTTTTTTATATTAATATTTAAAAATGTAATTCATATGTACATAGATTAAATAAATGGAATAATAATAATAATAATATTCCACAACTTTTTCACACAACGCCATCTAGTCCCAAACTAAGCAGAGCTTGTGATATGGATACTAGACAACTGATAAACATACATATATATTTCTAAATACATACATATTATAGATAAATTACACCCAGACAAAGAACAAATGACCGTGCTCATCACACAAACATTTGTCCTAGGTGGGAATCGAACCCACGACCTTGCGCATAGCAAATAGTGTAACTAACACGACTTTCTTTTATATATTGCACCCTCAGTAATATAAGGAATCAAGTCAAAAATTTTGCAAACTGAGGTTTTAAATGCTAAGGGCTCAAAATGAAATTCGCTACCGGTTAACTAACCAGTTAACTAACCAGTTAACTAACCGGTTAACTAGCTTACCGGTTGGCTAACTTAAATAATAAGCATGTTATATGAAAAAATATCTGGAATGTAGGAATCCAGAATCTTGAAACGCGAGTAGTCAAAAATCTACACTTTTGAGTTGTGCCCTTATATTACTAAGGGTGCGATATGTATATATAGATTACTTTAACTTAAAGCTTAACTTAAAACTTAAACTTAAATTGTAAGTCAGTTAAGCAATCCATAGATAATATTAAAGAAATATGTATGTGGTCAGATTTGATAGCCTTACAGGAGACTTGGCTGCTTCCCCATGACATTCCTATTCTAGGGAAAATAATTTCAGACTTTGAGTGTACGGGTGGACACTTCTGAGGGTCTATTGAGAGGGAGACATCATGGGGAGTAGTCATTCTCTGGAGAAATGAATTGTTTGAGTCGGTCTCTGTTGTTGACTGTAGTAGTCCTCGGTTGGTGGTCATTACTGCGACATCAAAGGGTCGTGATATTATTGTATTTTCTGTATACATGCCTACAAACTGTCCAGAAAACTTAGCAATTTTTACAGATGTATTAAGTGAGATAAGTGCTACCATAGCGAGTTGAAAGAGAAAATGTATTTATATTGGGGGATTGCAATGCTCACCCTCATGAGTTGTTCTATAGGTAAAGAGTTGATTCATTTTTCCTCACCGAGAAGCCAGGAGGAGTGTTCAGGCCTGGATATGTAACAATCGCCCCTCTTCAGGTCCTATATATAATGAAATGTATGAGAAAAGAAAAACTTTTAAAAGTCACCTGAAATTTTGTTGCAAGTCCACTAGTACCTAAGTTAGATGCGAAAACTGGTGTCTCTGTGAGTGTCGGAGGGATGAGTGACCCCAGGAACATAGCAAACATGTTCAAGGAACATTTCAAAGTTCAATCACCTCTCGGTCCCTCATCCCTTTTTTTTTCTTGGTGGGAAAATCATCGAATGACTTCTCCCGCTCTGGGAGCGGAAGGGTGTGTCAGACTTGTACTGACTAAAAACCCACCCTGTTCCTTCTGCTGCCCTTAAGCCCCGGACTGCGGCATCCTGTTAGAACATTTCCGCAACTCTGGCGGGCAATGGCCTGATGAAGCCCTGTCACTATTGCTGACAGCTCTTTGAGGCGCGCGTGGAACACGGCGCGCCGCCGACCCGGGCCTGGTCCTTACCGGACGGTGAGCTACCCCTGCTCGCCGTCCGCAAGCCCGTGCCGGTCCCTCATCCCTGGTGGCTGATTCTGAGCCCAGCAGTCGTGGAGTGGAGCCTCTGTTGCGTTTCTCAGGTAAACAAGTCAGTCAAATTATAAACAGGATGACCACAGGCAAATCTCCAGGTGATGATGAGCTCTGCATTCAACACCTGAAGCACGCTCGTGTCCATTTGCCAAGAGTCCTGTCCATATTCTTTACAATGTGTATTAGTCATGCGTACCTACCTGCTAATCTAATGAAGATTATCGTGGTTCCTATTGTGAAGAACAGGACAGGCGACATCTCAGTCAATAGTAACTATCGTCCCATCTCTCTTGCGACAATTATAAGTGTTGGACGGGATGCTTGATACTTGTTTAAATGCTTGTATACGTCTTCAAGATGCGCAGTTCGGTTTTCAACCCGGACTTTCAACCGAAAGTATTATTTTAAGTCTCAAGCATACCGTTCAATATTACTTAGATGACCTTGACCTTACCAGGGCATTTGATCGTGTCTCCTATGATGTACTCTGGGGAAAGATGGGAGACAGGGACAGGGAGACCCGCGGAAATATGTCAGCTTTTCCAGTATTGGTATGGTAACCAAATCAATCAGGTGAGATGGGACAGTACATTCTCTGAGTCGTATGGGTTGGAGTGTGGGGTGAGGCAGGGAGGTCTGATGTCCCCTCGACTCTTCAACCTATACATAGATATATACATAGCGGAACTCAGCGGCTTGCGTGTCGGATATAGCGTTGTTGGGGTTAGCATTAACAACATCAGCTATGCAAAGGACATGGTCTTGCTGGGTCCGTCTGCTGGGGCAATCCTAAAGCTTCTGAAGACATGTGAAGCCTACGCTGCCGCGCATTGTTTAATATATAATTTAAAAAAATGTGAATGCATGGTCTTTGGTCGGCGGCAGGTGCCGTGAAGATGGACTCGATCTCCTGAAAAATAGGTTAGTAATTAAAAGGGTACAATCCTTTAAATATTTAGGGTATTTTCTTGCTGACGACCTTAGAGACGATGCAGACATTGAGAGGGAGCGGAGGGCAGCAGTCTGGAGCAATATGCTGACCCGTAGGTTTGCAGGGTGTACCTACAGACCTAGTGAAAAGTACTATTTTTAATGCTTATTGCCAGTCTGTAAACAGGCAATGGGTATATATATGGGTCAGTTACGACAAAAGATCGTTAGATGTGCTCCGCGTTCAGTATAATAATGCTTTTAGGATGCTCTTGCGACTGCCTCGTTACTGTAGCGCCTCAGAAATATTTGCACAAGCTCGTAAGGACGCGTTTCAAGCGATTATACGAAAGAAAACGGCTTCACTTCTGAGAAGAGTAAGGGACAGTCGTAACAGCATCCTGAGAACGGTGAGTGAGAGTGTGTCCTCTCCTATTATGAAACAATTTCTGCGGAGGGTGATGGGTACTAACACTAGAATGCTATTAGGTATAAGTTACTAACTTTTTATGGATTTATGGTCCGAAATAAAAAAAATATATTCTATTCTATTAAAACCTTCCTACGAAACACCATTTTACAATAAATCATTGCAAAAAACGCTTTCATTTTTATTTTTGTTTACTAATATCAATTTTCCTGGGGCATTATGAAAATATTATATAGTTAAAATGACGCATTTTAGCCTAGTTCACGCACGAGTATACACTTCATAGCGTGCGTTGGTATCGAAGCCAGTAGCGGTTAGTTAAAAGATAATTATTTTCAAAAATCTTAATCTGTGAATATACATACAATCATTGACTTTCGATAGACGGTTAAAGCTCGCGTTATTTTTTTTATTTAAAATAGGCTCGCCTTTGGCCCCCATCTCAACTGATGGTAAGCGATGATGTGGTCGAACATACTTATCAATAAAATAAATAAAATAATAATTATCTGAAAAAGAAAATATTCAATTAATATTTATCAGAAGAATAACTTCCACATTACTATAACATTTTTACATAGTGCGATAGGTATATATTTATATATTGTAATACCCGCCTTTCTTACAAATATTCTTGTTAAACTCACCTATTCTACACAGCGGTGTCAAAGGTCTGTAAAACCATTAGGTTGCGTAGGCGCAGGCTAGTCACTTTAAGCTTATTGCAGTGCCTTTTTGATTTAGGTATACGGTGTTCTAGTTTCAAAGTACGTGGGACTTTCTTCTTGTTTATATGAACTTTGTAACAATGGTTAACTATTTACAATTTGGAAAAGGCTATTTCAATATAACAATCAATTTTACCGAGTGCAATGCAACGTAAGCCTAGCATCATAGGCGTCAAGCTAACCGATCATATACGCAACACCATACTGCGCTCCAAGACGTAAATTGCTGACGTTGCTTAAGAAGCCTCTAAGCTAATGTAGGCCTGGGCTGGCCATGTCTACTGCATGCCCAGTTGTGGGCCATATTCACCACTTTCTGGAGCCCTGATACAGCCGCAGGGCGTCGCGGCAAACCTTGTAGAAGATGGCGGAACGAGCTAGATCAAACTAACAATCAGTTTTATTTTGGCCCTCGACAAAACCCCTTGGAATTCATGATGATCCCTTTGCCCAGCAGTGTGATGATGCAGTCTTACAGCACCAGTATCTTACCGAATAATCCTTCTAATATTGTGTATCTGAAAGTTTAGATATGTGTATATCAAACAACTAACTATTTCGGGCAACTTCGTTTGTACGATTTTTTATTAAACTTAACTAATATATTAAGGCGTAATTTCAACACCGTATTGTTTCATTATACAACGTGTAACGGAAACCCCATATCTATCCAAAAGGGCTGAAGACAACATCTGGTATGGAGTCTCTAAGCACAGTTTCAGCCCAAAATAACTGACTCAAAGAATTGGTATAAAATTATTGGTTTCATATATTTCTTGAAGACCAATCATAACAAACGTGTCACAGCACTACGAGGGTCAATAACTTTCACGTCACTTGCCAATAACACGATAATTCTTTTCCTTCTTCTTAATTTGAAAAATTCGGTCTCTGGTATTGGAATTTGTAATAAGTTCTACACACGTAGACTTAGGATTACAAAACCCTTGCCATATCGTTTGTTATCATCCAAAGAAGCCATGCACTTGGTATGTACCCTTTAAATTACACGTTGTACACATAAAAAAATTGCCCCAATCTATTCTCCATGCAAAAATATATATTAGTCACTTCAGTATCCAAAGCTTGACGTGTTGAGGAATCTCGATGCTTTGAGATGGTCATCTTTTCATTGACCGACCAAACGTTGCTTGACCTTAAAGATGTGGCTGTTATTATTTTTGTTCACAACTAAAACCTCTTTAATATATATTTTTGAAGTAAATATACCTACTACATACTCATAAGACTTTAACCAATAAACAATACCGCCATTTTGAATGTCGATCCGATAATTTTAACTGGAATTGCCAACTCCGCCCCAAAATTGACAGACACTAATTATCTCTACCTAGTTGGTATGTCGTTGTTGAAATTGAAATCCGGTATCTTTTTCCTTCCACCATAATTACCTACTTATGTCGTATTTTTTTTTGCAAAACGTCAATTTATTGTTCCTTATGCAGATGTCAACTCTCTTGTTGCTGTTGTAAAATGCCACTCAGGAAAAAAAAGTTTGACAGCTGAAGCATTAAGGATTTATTCACTTGGAAGTTCTTTTTGTGTTCAGAATTGACTCATTGTTTACTGTTTCATTTCTTTCTTACTCTTCATTTACACAACGTGTAACGGAAAGGGTATATATATACCAAGGGCACGGCTTCTTTGGATGATATCAAACGGTACTGGAAGGGTTTCAACTCAAAATAAAATACTCTTAAAATTGATACAAAATTTGCGGTTTCGTAAGTTTCTTAAATTGAAATCATAACAATCGTGTCACCGCACTACGTAGGTCAATAACTTTCCACGTTACTTTCAAATATCACGATAAATCTCTTCCGTAATTCTGTGCGCCTAGTACTGTATCTGGTATCAATGTATTAAAAATTCTCATTACTTCCGAACATGTAGAGATAGGATTAGAAAACCCTTCCAATATCGTTTGATATCACCCAAAGAAGCCGTGCCCTTGGTATATATACACCCTTTCCGTTACACGTTGTATACTTACATAAAAGCTACATTTATGTTCTCCACTAACATGAGTAAAATATCAGCAAAAGGTTAAAGATATCTATCGTCACGGTTAAGCAACGCTTCGACCTCAGCAAGTGCTACATATCACCCTAGAAAGATTTTTTAAAAAATTGATAATAGGCTCGCGTTTGACCACCATCTCACCTGAAGGTAAGTGATGATGTGGTCGAAGATGGAGCACGCTTGCCTAGAAGTAACCTATTCACTCTCGACTTAAAGACCCCTAGGTTATAGCTATCAGAAAACACAGACTCCGGCAGGGAATTCCACTCCTTAGCCATACGCACAATGAAGGTATTCCCAAAACGTTTAGAGCGTATGGGTGGCATGTCCACAATGTAACGATGGCGCATCGCCGTTTGTGTTGTAGTCCGATGATAGAACGGGCTTGGCGGAATTAGATTGTGTAATTCCATCGCACACTCCAGTATTATCCATCTACGGATATGAATGATTCCATCTTATCATATCATGATATTCGGTTCCTCTGAAAGCACACTAAGCCATAGGTCCCGGCTGTCATTCGTACGTCTTTGACAGTCATTTTGGGTAAATGCCAGAAAAATATTAGTCTTGTCAGGGATGTCGTGTTACCCAGCTTTTTTTTTTAACGTGGTAAAATTATCAAATAAGTCCTCCCACCCCGGGCAGGGTGGGAGGGACTGTCAGACTTTTACTGACTATAATAACCCTTTACGTACCGGGGTCACGGTAATGGGATGAGTCCCACGACCCCGGCAGGCTTCGGCCCTCTACGGGGGGGCCTCGTCATATTGCTGACGCTCTTTGAGGCGCGCGTGGAACACAACGCGCCGTCGACCCGGGCATGGTCCATGGTCGGACAGCGAGTTGCCCTTTACTCGCTGTCCGCATGCCCGCGCCTACGGTGGCCGGAGATCGTCAGCCGACGTCCGACGCCGTGGGCGTCTACCACTGCGGCTGGGCTGGAGGGAGGACGCCATCCTCTCCCTCACGCGGCCCGTCTCCTCCTTCGGAAGCATGACTGCTTCGCAGAAGGCGGCGACCGCTTCCCACTCCCTCTCGCCCCGCAGCATGGCTTCGACCAATGCCGGGCGCGAGAGGTCTCCGCCTATCGCCGCCGTGAGGACACGTCGGTGCTCTGCCCAAGCTGGGCACTCCTGCACCGTGTGCTCGACTGTGTCCTCAGGGCGACCCTCGCAGTGGTGACACCCAGGCGTCTCTTCCTTTCCCATCAGACACAGGTACCTCCCGAAACTTCCGTGTCCGGTGAGGACCTGCGTCATGCGGTAGGTCAGGACGCCGTGACGCCGATCTAGCCACTCCTCAAAGAGGGGTCTTACCGCCGCAATTGCGGCGTGCCCGGCCTTCGGTTGCGACAGTCGTTCCCTCCATACTGCCCTGAGATCGCGCCGGAGCTCTTCCCGCCGCGCCTCGACTTCTCGAGGCAGCGGGGATACGCCCCGGCGCTGCGCCTCCAGGCGCCATTCATAGACGCGCTGGAGGGCAGTCGCCTCCAGATCCCAGGGCAGGTGTTACCCAGCTACAGGGTTTTGATAAACAGATAAACAGACAGTCACTCTTTGCTTTAATACTCAGCTGAATCCGGTTAGCCTGGAAGCCAACCCTCACGTAGTTCGTAAAAGGCTAAGCAAAAGCTAAAAACCCATATTTATAATGTTCACTAACATAAAAACAAACACACACACATCTTCGACACCATAATCCTCATCATTATCCTCATATGACACAATTTTTCACAATAAAATAAATATATAAACGGAAAAATTCGAACGCAATGAAAATCATATGCATAAACACACAAATGCGCAAACGCACACAGTCATGCACAAAGTTGTTACGTAACGCCATTTTAAAGGCAATAAGTTGTTCAGAGTACGTTGTATGCATACGTGCTGGACTTGACCGGTGTGTCCATTGTCTTACGGAATACGATAGACGTATTAAACTGACTGTATTATGGCGTATCATTATGTTGGTACTTAGAGGTGGAGACCTGGTGTCCTACTCTACATGCTTCTAACTTAGTTTAGGCACCTGTCTCCCACAATACGAAAACTGATTGTCTTATTAGTGGAAATAAATGATTACATTATATACTAGTAAGAGAGAGCGAGAAGCACCACAATATACTAGTATTATAAATGCGAAAGTTTGTGAGGACGGATGTAGTGATGTTTGTTGCTCTTTCACGCCAAAACTACTGAACGGATCTGAATGAAATTTTGTAAGTAGATAGTTGACATCCTGGAATAACACATTTGGGCTACTTTTTAACACGGAACTTCCACGCTGACGAAGTCACGGGCAGAAGCTAGTCAGCCTATACATTTCCCACTGCTGGAAAAAAGCCCACATCTCTTTACCAGAAAGGCTGTAATCTACCACTCGGACGAAGAGTTGGTGAATGACGCGTGTTATCGGATTTTAGGTCCCAGGACATGTCGGTTTTCTCAAAAAGCGCTTAGCAAAATCATATAAAACTTTAAATGTAAATAGTAAGCGACTTTTTAGTAGCAGTGTTGTCGATTCGAGATATTTTCGATCATTTTTAATCGTTAAAGAAGCATCAGTATTGTCTAATGTGTTGGTAATTATATTACTTTATAGAAAATCTAGTTATTGGGATTGCGACCTTTAAAATTTGTTAGTTTATACTTATCAATATTTCTTTACAAAAACCTCTACGCACCCATACGCACGAAACGTTTTGGGAATACTTTCATTGTGCGTACGGCTAAGGAGTGGAATTCCCTGCCGCAGTCTGTGTTTCCTGATAGTTATAACTTGGGAGTCTTTAAGTCAAGAGTGAATAGGTTACTTCTAGGCAAGCGTGCTCCATCTTCGACCACATCATCGCTTAACATCAGGTGAGATTATGGTCAAACGCAAGCCTATCAACTAAAAAAAAACAAATTTTGCTTTCGAAATTGCGTCGGTATTCTAATTCAAAATTGTTTCCAGATAATTAACTGTACAAAGTTATAATTTGGCGTTATAAATCATAATTAATAATGACATATATTAATATTATTCTTTACTAATTCTCTCGTGTCCTCTCTTAACAATGGAAACAAACACAAACCTATAAAGCAGCTCAATTTATATACAAATTTACATACATTTCAATAAGGCCGTCTCTGTAGTCGGAAAAATGTTGTACTTAATGTTACCGGGAATCAAATAGAGATTTCTTGATAAAAATAGCAGGCTCTTTAATCACCGAGCGAACGGTACAACGTCGCCTAAGTAGACTAAGTTTATAAGGCCAGTAAGTAGGTTGTATTTAATGCTGGACGGAATTAAATAAGCTTTTTTATTTAAAGAGCACATCGTATGTGTAATTTAAATACAACCAGAGGTCGCTCAGTTGCCACAATTAGACCATTTTTTATTAAAATGATTTATTTTTATATTTATTTCTACACTCCTTCTTACTTTAACTGTGCCATATTTCGTAGCGATTTGTCCACGTATTTTCGCAAAAAGCCGTACATAATTTTTACTTCATGTATAGAATACCCAGATTTTTAAAATTTTGAAAATTTCGTTTTAGAATATGCTGTAGTATGTAAATAAATTATACGGTAGTTTTAAAAATAATAAGTATGGACATAATAGGCAGTCATGTTATTTTTTTTTAATTGATAAAAGCTTCGCGTCTGGAGCATATACGACGTGTAACGGAAACCCCATATCTATCCAAAAAGGCTGAAGACAACATCTGGTATGGAGTCTCTATGCACAGTTTCAGCACAAAATAACTGACTCAAAGAATTTATACCAAATTATTGGTTTCATATATTTCTTGAATACTAATCATAACAAACGTGTCACAGCACTACGAGGGTCAATAACTTTCCACGTCACTTGCCAATAACACGATAATTCTTTTTGTTCTTCTTAATTTAAAAAATTCGGTCTCTGGTATCAGTGTATTGGAATTTGTAATAAGTTCTACACACGTAGACTGGATTTAAGGATTACAAAACCCTTGCCATATTGTTTGTTATCATCCAAAGAAGCCATGCACTTATACCCTTTAAATTACACGTTGTATATTAATAGGTGGAGGAAAAACTTTGAAAATTGCACGGACGGTGGAGCATGATTGCACAGTCAAAGTTTATATGTGCAGAAAGCTAATATTTTTATTTAATAATGTATTGAAAATAATTTAATTTGTGACTGGTTTTTGTTTATTACCTAAAAATATTTGTATAAGCTGCAACAAAAGGAAATAAGTTTGAGGCTAATGCACTTTTTCAATTACTAACAAAATTTACGTCAAACTAAAATACCGTATCGTCACATCGTATCAGAAAACCAGATTACATAAAAGAAATTGCAATACTAAAAACGGAATGTTGCAAATAGTGAACTTTCCTATCGGCGGCACTACCGCGCACCTTTTTTAACATGCAAATGGGCCACACATAGTGGTTCTAAAAACATAAGTACTATTGAAATAGCTTAGTCTAATAGACTTTATATCGACCCAGCTAGGTCTCCAGTGGATAATCTAGGCCGTTCTATAGCTTCCTGCATTTTTCCGCAGCGATCCTATACTAAAAACATAATTAAGTTTTGAAATGGTTCCACGATTTTGTAATCAATGTAATTAAGTTGGCCGGAAAACTATTATTTAAAGTCCGTTTTATGAATTTAATTGTAAGTGTCTTACCACATAGCTTTTTACTCAAACGGGCAGGTACAAAACCTTTTATTAAGTTACTTACTTTTTCCCGCGGTTTGATTTCCGTGATATCCCTTAAGAGTTTCAAAGAAATGGAATGTTATTTCTTTCTTTTCTAAGATAGAATTGATTGCTGCAAAAAACTGCTAGTTCTCTTAATAAAAACGCGCTAGCGTAACTGATGGAGATGAGGCCTCGGGTTCTATTTGAATTGTATTACACAATCTAATTCCGCCAAGCCCGTTCCATCATCGGACTACAAGACAAACGGCGATGCGCCACCGTTACATGGTGGACATCCCACCCATACGCACTAAACGTTTTGGGAATACTTTCATTGTGCGTACGGCTAAGGAGTGGAATTCCCTGCCGGAGTCTGTGTTTCCCGATAGCTATAACCTTGAAGTCAAGAGTGAATAGGTTTCTTCTAGGTAAGCATGCTCCATGTTCGACCACATCATCACTTACCATCAGGTGAGACGGTGGTCAAACGCGAGCCTATTCTAAAAAAAAATATACATCACCAACTTTTTTTTTGCCCGTGCCTCGGGAATCACTTTATACCATTTATCCTTGCTGTCATTCGGACACCTTTTTTATTATTACGGGTGAGTCCGCTTTTGACCTCGGCAATGATTGCCCTCTGCTGATGCCCAGTAGTGTTGCCTAAACGAGAGTCTCGCAAGAGTCTTGCAATTAGCGATTATCCTATTGCTATTTATTAAACGGTAGTTGAGATCTCAGAACAATGTAACAGAGTCTGTTACATGCACTCGAAATCGCCATCTATCTTCTGGTATTCCACTGCAATACCAAAAATAAAATTTGTCTAAACTGGTATTTATAAGAACCAAATAATTACACACATACACATTCTCAACTAACTATGGCCACACAGTAGTTGGCCAAACATCACATAATTGCAGCCAACATTGGTAAATGTCTATTGCCTATTAAACTTAACCCGCAATAACTTGAAGTGGCTTTGAGCTAAAAGTGACGTGATTTTATGACTTCATGAGCTTACTGGAAAGTTTAAGGGTTATATTTAGCTTATTTATATTATAACTAGCTGTGGGCCACGATTTTGTTCGCGTGGAAGGTTTTCCGCTTGGAAGTCCAGGATAAAAAGGAGCTTAAGTGTTATTCTAGGTTTTCAGCTATCTACAAATCAAATTTTATTCAGATTCGTTCTGTGATTTTTGCGTGAAGATGTGACAAACATCCATTCATTGATCCAGTCTTTTTAAAGAACTTCTTATTTATAACTAGCAGTTGCTCGCGACTCCGTTCGCGTGGGAGGTTTTTCCCATGTAAATCCCGATCCCGTGGGAATTTCGCAAAATCCCGTCTTAGCGAGCATCTACGTAATAAAAGGAACCCCCATGCAAAATTTGAGAGCCCTACTACTTGTAGTTTCTGAGATTTCGTGATTAATCAGTGAGTGGTATTTCACTTTTAAATACAACGTGTAATTTAAAGGGTATATACATACCAAGTGCACGGCTTCTTTAGATGATAACAAACGATATGGCCAGGGTTTTCTTATCCTATGTCTACATGTGTGGAACTTATTAGAAACTAGCTTCCGCCCGCGACTTCGTCCGCGTGGAAAAAGAATCCCCCCATTTTGAAACATTCTTCATTAGTGCTCCGCTCCTATTAGTCTTAGCGTGATGATATTTAGTCTATAGCCTTCCTCGATAAATGGGCTATCTAACACTGAAAGAATTTTTCAAATCAGAACCTTAGTTCCTGAGATTAGCGCGTTCAAGCAAACAAACAAACAAACAAACAAACTCTTCAGCTTTATAATATTATATATAGTATAGATTTCAACACATTGATACCAGAGACCGAATTTTTCAAATTAAGAAGAACGAAGAGAATTATCGTTTTATTGGCGAGTGACGTGGAAAGTGATGACCCACATAGTGATGTGACATGTTTGTTATTACTGGTATTCAAGAAACATACGAAACCAATAATTTGGGGTCAATTCTGTGAGTCACTTATTTTGAGCTGAAACTTTGCATAGAGACTGCATACCAGATGTTGTCTTCAGTCCTTTTGGATAGATATGGGGTTTCCGTTACACGTTGTATATATAGATATAAACCAGGATAGTAGGAAACAGGATTGTGGTGGATTTTTAAGTTAATAGAACTAGAGCCATATTCCAAATCACGTGCTGGATACCAATTGCTTTTTTTTCTGTAGGAAAATATATATGTGATCAAATATTAGGGTCCAACCAGAGATAGAGAAAAAGCACCAAGAAAGGCAAGATGTTATTTAGATTTTCTACACGTCTTTTAGTATTTCTTTATTCGTATTCACATTTCGTGTACAAGTGATAAATGGAATCACCTGTTACGGTGGCTCCATCTGTGGCCATTTTCAGAATTATACGCTAAGAAATTGATTAATAAACGTGAACGGTATGTCACGATGTTTTGCTTCATCGCCTCGGGACAAATTATAGGTATAATGTATAGCCAATTGCTATGAAAGCTCGCTAGAATATAAATATGTTAAAGCTTAGCTTCCTAGCATTATAAAACGTATGTTTTAGCTTTGTTTAAAATTTTGTGGAAAAAAAAAGCACGCACAAAATTTTGAGAATTCTATCATTGAGTCTACAGCTAAGTAGTCAAACTTCTTGACGGAGTCTGTTTCCTGATAGCTTTAACCTTGGGTATTTACTTCAAAAGTGAATAGGTTAGTTTTAGGAAAGCGTACTTGGTGGGTGTGTGGTTGGTAGGCTGGTGGTATGGAACCACTCCAAGTGAATAGACCATAATCAAACGCGAGCCTACCAGAAAAAAATTGGCCAAGTGCGAGTCAGACTCGCACTTTTTTGGGTTCCGTAGTAACTGTAATAATCTATACTTATAATAAATCTGTAGAGAGGTTAATTCTGTACATGAAATATATTTACAAAATAACTATCAGGGGGTGATTAGGGATCGATACTGATGCCAAAAATGCAATCAGTAAAATTTTTGTCTGTCTGTCTGTCTGTCTGTCGGTCTGTCTGTCTGTCTGTCTGTATAACCGTTATAGAAACAAAAACTATTCGACGGATTTTAACGAAACTTGGTACAATTATTTGTCATACTCCTGAGCTGGTTATAGTATACTTTTCATCACGCTACAATCAATAGGAGCAGAGCAGTGAAGGGAAATGTTGGGAAAACGGGAGAAGTTACTCCGTTTTTTAAGCTTCCGTCGCGAGTGCAACCTTAATGGTTAAAGCTACACAGAAATCATTTATAACGGAAATGTTCTCCTTAAAATTATATAAAAAATATCCCACGACAGCATATGTCTATCTTTTATGGTTGACGCACAATAACACGTGTAACTCCCGATAGCTTAGCAGTTCGAAGCTTTCTGATTATTATTCTGCTCCGAAATTTAAAACCACCACAACTTTGCAATGGAACTCGGCTAAAAGTAACCCAGTTGCAACAAAATATAATCGAGGCTCAAATTTTAACAGGTTGCGGTGCACGAGAAACCGTCTTTATTTCCAGAATTCCCATAATACCAAATAATTTTTCATTCCAATTTAAAAGAACGCAATTCCCAGTATCGGTGTGTTATGCAATGACAATTAATAAGGCTCAAGGGCAGACTTTTCGTGTTGCTAGAGTAGATCTCGGTGTCAGTTGTTTCTCGCATGGTCAGTTGTACGTCGCTCTTTCCCGGGTTAGCATTTCTAGAAATCTTTATGTTCACGTGCCGGACGGGTCAACTTTCAACATAGTTTACCCGGAAGCTTTGCGCTGAAGTATTTTCGTTCTATAGGTACTTAAGCCTTATGTGAACGTGATCTAAACAATATTACGAAGGTTAATCTGTCTGTTACATCAAAATCACTGAACCGTGAGGAAGGACATAGGCTACTTTTTTTTTAAGAAAAACGACGGAAACGTGGACGAAGTCGCGGGCAACACCTATCTATACTAATAATATAAGGATGAAGAGTTTGTTTGTTTGTTTGAACGCGATAATCTCAGGAACTACTGGTTCGAATTGAAAAATTATTTTTTAATTAAATAGTCAATTTATAGAGAAAGGCTATAGGCTATATATCATTACGCTAAGGCCAATAGGAGCGGAGCGCCAATGAAGAATGCTTCAAAATCGGGGTTAAGTTTAACGTTAGCCCAAAGTGCCCAAAGTAACTATTCCACGCGGACGAAGTCGCGGGCAAAAGCTAGTATAATATAATATGCATATTTATTTGATAAAAAAAAACCTTGCAAATTTCTTAAAAGTAGCTTATTTAAATTTTTACAACTACGCCAAATAACTTTGTTTTTCATAGTATTTTTATGAATTAGTTACAAAGTTATATTTGCAGTTTTAGAAAATATGCAGTATCTCAAAAATTGCTGATCCGATCTCGTTCAACTTAATGTTCAAATTCAAATTCAAATTCATTTTATTTGCTTAAACATGTGTATGTACATACATAAAAAGTGCATACAGGATGACAATATATTGTAGATAAAGTGCAGACATGTTTGTCACAACGTGACGTGCAAAATGGTACAAAATTACAATAATAAAAAAATAAAAAATGTCAAAATATAAAAAAAAAATATATATATAAAAAATGTCACAACGATTAATATAATTATGTCAAGTTACAATATACCTAGTCAAAGTCAAACAAAATAATTCAATCTCCAAATAGTCTAATTATGCAAGTCAAATTCTTTTTCATTAAGGACTGTTGGAATGTTGGTTCAAAGTTTACATTAAGATCTACAGACGTTTTTTTTTTTAGATTTTCACTCCATTATTATAGAAGTTAGAGGGGGACACACACATTTGACCACTTTGGAAGCGTATATCTTTTAAACGATTGACTTTATGGCAAAGTGGTTTTAGAAACCTTAATATCATTTTTAAAGACCTGTCTATAAATACTACATAAGCATAGGTTTCAATTTTTTTTTTAATATTTTTCTTAAAATCGAAAATCGGTTCACATGATACATCTACCTACGAAATTTCACATGTGTAGTCTTAATAGTTTCGGAATAAAATCGCTATGACATACGGACGGACGGACAGACAGACATGACGAAACTATACGGGTTCCGTTTTTTGCCATTCGGCTACGGAACCCTAAAAAGGAGGAGCTTGCGGCCCAGTTTGATCTCGAAGGTTATAATAATATAATAATAATATTCCACAACTTTTTCACACAACGCCATCTAGTCCCAAACTAAGCAGAGCTTGTGGTATGGGTACTAGACAACTGATAAACATACATATATATTTCTAAATACATACATATTATAGATAAATTACACCCAGACAAAGAACAAATGACCGTGCTTATCACACAAACATTTGTCCTAGGTGGGAATCGAACCCACGACCTTGCGCACAGCAGTCAGGGCCGCTGACCACTATACCAACGGGCCTGTCAAAAGGTTAAACAACACTTGCTTAGACCCGGCTGGTCCGCGGATGGATGACCCATCTTAACATACCAAGATTCCTTCCTGCCTCGGAAATACGTTAACCCGTTGTTCCCGTCTGTCATGTATATTATCTTTGACATCCTAAAGGTGTGTCCAAACATTGAGCAGCAAGAGCACGGCAGCAACACGCGGCATTTCTAGGACACGTTTCTGCCACGCTCTAGTTAGGACAAAGCCGACTAATATTTGTGCGGCAGTCGTCTAACTCTAAACACAGGGCGGCGGGCCGCACGCTGCAGCCGCGCTCGATTGCCGCTCGATGTTTGGACACACCTTTACATGTAGTCAGACGCCGGAAAATCTGACAATAGTTTGCCAACGGGTATCGTGTTACCCAGTTACTGGGTTGTGGAGGTCAGATAGGCAGACGCTCCATGTAACATACTTGCTACTGCCAAGCTAGAGATTTTTGGTCCGATTACCGACTTGGGTAAAGTTGCAGTTCGCTATCCAGATTTGTGTCCGACTGACAAGTTCAGACAAATTGTAATTTACATTTTACGGTGGATTCTTTTTAGGGTTCCGTAGTCAACAAGGAACCCTTATAGTTTCGCCATGTCCGTCTGTCTGTCCGTCTGTCCGCGGTTTAGCTCAAAAACTATTGGTACTAGAAAGTTGTACTTTGGCATGAGTATACAGGTTAATGACGCCGAAAAAGTGGTAAAATAAAATTTTGAAAAAATAAAAAACAATTTAGGGTACCTCTCATACATGTAAAGTGGGATGATAATTATTTTTTTTCGTTCTTCCCATAATGTGGGATATCGTTGGATAGGTCTTTCAAAAATATTAGGGGTTTGCTAAGACCGTTTTTTGATTAAGTAAACTGTTTGTAACTTATCAAGCTTTAAAGTACCAATTTTCGTTAGAGTCAAGTGTCCCCCCCTCTATCAACTAAACGGTTGTAGTTAGAAATTCAAATGTCACGGCAGTAGTACCTATATATAACGAAATTTAAAGGAAAACTATCACACATAAGTGGGCTTTACAAGTTTACGAGTAATAGTCGACCAATTGTATTTGAATCGAAAATTTCGAACAACTCTACAGAAATGTCGATAGATGGCGCTAAGCGCCAGTTATATCGTGCTAGCTTCTTGTGACGATAGAGTAGTGTAGCTCTGTGTCCGTATTTAAATTCAAAACACCGGCTATGACAAGTTTTATACAAATCTCTAAAAAAAAAATTAAAACTTTTCGTGCAAAATTGTCGGATCAGGTGAGGATTTGTATAGGAAGTCAAATTAGTTAGGTAGTCATGTTTGGATTTTACTTAGAGCATGGTACGAAACAATCAGTCAGCGAATACGACACGCACTTGGCTGTTATAAAAACTACGGAACCCTACACTGCGCGTGGCCCGACACGCACTTGTTTTATTATAGATGAGCCCACTCTTGACCTCGGTCTGGCCTGATGGTTACCGATAGATGAGGTCAACGATGGGACGAGCGAGCCTAGAAGATACCTATTCACTCTTACTTTAAATGCTGAATGGTCATAAGTGGCAGGGAACACAGAAGCCGCGTATTACCTAAAAGATACTGAGAAATTGTTTCCCAACTAGTCAGCTATCATCTGTGTTACCTCTCAATTAATTATACACTTTGGCGGGTATTTAGCAAAACCTCATCAAGTTTACAACAAACATTTTCAACGGCCACTCTAACTACCACATCTCCAACATCGTAAAACTCCTTTTTCTACACAAAATGCCAAACATTTTCTCCAACGACTGGATAATATCAAAGTTATTCGCAGCCTGTCGAACAAGGAACATAGAAATCGTGTGTAAATCGTCTCCCATACAGATGTTATACACTTTAACCAGATTTTCTTGGACTTTATCCAACATCCTCGGATTATATACGTCCACTAAAAGCTATGCGATATAGCAATATAGATGCGATGCGGCTTCGTATCACGTATCAAGGAAAGATTACAAAATTGTAATTAGGTCGGCCTATTACCTATACATAGTGGCTTAAGGCCTTTCTTGATCGCAATGAATAGAAGCGTCAATAGTCTAATGTCTAAGGTGTTGACCTTGTGATCGAGAGGTCGCAGGTTCGAACCCCACCCATTACACTATAGCCGTGAATCCACTCCAGACACAAGCATATTTAGGTTAGTTGGAGGGGTAAACGTTGCTAGTAATGTGAATTCTATCCACATTGCTAGTTCTATTGAAATTAAGGGTATTTCGGGTATTATTTATGAGGCCCGATAATCTCTTCTATCATCCAGTAAAAGTCCCATTAAATACAGCTCGGCCGTTCCAGATATAAGCCCGGACAAACAGTAAGAAAGACAGACAGACGTTTCACAAGTTTGCTGTTTTTAATATTATATAAATAAATAACTATAAGCATTTCAGAAAACACTCGCCTTCACAGTTAGTAGTTTAAATACTTGCCTTTTGAGATAGAAATCTTTTTATTTTTAAAACATCTGACATTTAGTGGCCTCGCCTCCCACTTATTGTCACATAAATAAAGCCCTTATTTATTTATTTGTCAACTAAAGAAAATCCAAGTGGGCATACACTTTGTTGAAATTATATTTTAAAAATTACGATGAATGAAAATTACATTTCATTCTTTTTTTATAAGTCATAAGTCATTTATTCATTTGTTAACATACGTAGTACAATTTATAGAGGTTATAAAAAAAGTTACAAGCGCTCTATGTTATACCAAAAAGGTGTACAAATGTCAATAGATTTCATTACATACATTAAAGCAAAAAACAAAATGAACATTGCAGACAAAAATTTAAATAAAACATGTCAAAAGAAAAGAATATAAGAATAATGTCAATAAAAATATAAATTATTTTCTATAGCTTTTACTTAAATTAAGGTTTATCTTTTTTATGGATGTGGGTAAACGGTACTCTCAATTCGATCGGTTATTTTAATGTTTTAAATGCTGCGTTTACAAAATCATACTCATCTACACTAAAAATATATATTATAGCATTTCAAACTAAGTACAACACAGACCGCTCTTTTTACCTATTCAAAATCTATCGGCTGAGCAGCGATGTGGCACAGTTACCCGATACATATCAGAGCTTGTAATACAGTTAGAAAAATGTGTTGCGTCCAGTAAATATGTTGGTCGCTCGGTTTATGCAGATGGCCTCTCGTAAGTAATGGATTAGTGAGAGCTGACTACGTATAGCTTTTTGCGTATAAAGTTTTTGATTGGAGCATCGAAATGGTTAAAATCAACCGGTTGATTGGGTTTTCGCGACGAACTTTTTCCATTTTGGTGAGAAAATCGTCTAAAGACTCCTCCATCTCTAAGTGAGCGAAAAGGAGTGTCAGACTTCTACTAACGAAAAACTCACCGTGTTCGTTCAAGTTTCCTTACGTTTCGGGGCCACGCTATCTCGCTATCTAGCTATATCACGCGGTTAGAACCCCCCGCTATGCCCCGGCAGGTCGACCGTAGGGCTGGCTTTAACTTTGACTAGAGGCGAATTATTGCATTGTATTGTATAAGAAGGCCTTTTTTGGAGGTAAAATCTAGAATCGTCAAATCACTCTTCCAATCCCGATGGAGGGAAAGAGATTATCAGACTACATCAGACAAAAACCTACCAGCAAATTGCGGTTGAAAACCCTGACAGATTCTTTACTCAAACTTTCTATAGCGAATTCGAATTAAGAATCTTATAGCGAGTATTTAAATAAAGCATACTTGTGGTTTTTTTTTTATGAATAGGTCTGAACATGTTCGAATACGCTATTAAAAATATTTTTATCATTTAGCTGCATCTACGCTAGGCGAGCCCATCACGAGCCGAGCACGAGCGGAGCACGAGCCGAACACAATTCTTCTAGCGTGAACCGACTTACAAGCCTCGAACGAGCGCGCTGCGAGCATTTCGTTCGTACTCGGCTGTGCTCCGCCAATTGTCAGTTTTTTGACGAACACAAAGGGAATTGCTTTGCGCTCGCGTTGTACGTCCACACTTGACGCCGGCGGCACCGCGAACGACGAAGCCGAGAACGGCTCCGCTCGTGCTCGGCTCATGCTCGGCTCGCCTAGCGTAGACGCAGCTTTAGAAAATAAAACCCTCACATCGCACTCCTTATCCTATGTCTTTTTAAATATTTTTTTTATGTATGTAGGTATGTATGTATGTTCATATGTTACTCAAGCTGCATGATACCTATACATTTCTTTTGTTATTTATTTTTTGTGAGTCATTATTGTTTTTTTAATGGAATTGTATTTTGTGTCTTCTGTTGTACCAAATAAACGTTTTATCTATCTATCTACAAAACAGGATATATTAATAATAAATAAATATCGGAAACCCACAACAATAAAAACACATGCTAAATATTCTGTTTTAAGTTCTAATGACACTGTTAGTGAACATGTTAGCTTAAAAATAAATAGTTATAAAAAACGAAGACTGTAACTCGGAATCTGTACCCCAAGAGTTCACAAATGAACAGTTGATTTGATACTGCGATCGAGAACACGGATTCGTCTGCCAAAATCAGTGGTTATTGTTTTAAATACCTATATGATTAGTTATGCAATGTAGCTAAAACGTTTGTAGCATCTCAAATTATTGTGACACACGTTGGTAATATAAGTCAGTGTGTCTTGGTGCCTTGTTGAAAAAATAAAGTACCTATTTAATCATTTTCTTCTTTCTGAAATAGAATTTGAAATCTTCTTCAACTACTAAATTAATAAGAAGGTTAATGTTTGAAACGGCTTACTGCACATCAATATTATATTGTATTAATAAATTTAAATAAAGAAGTGTTTGTCTGCCAATCTATAACATTTCTGCAGCTTGGATAATGGCGTCATCTCTATGAGAGGAAATGTACCGTAAACCACCACACGAGCGCAGTGTGGGTTAGTGGAGGTCACAAATGTTCAAATTTTTGGTCTTAAGAGAGTACTTTAGACAACACAAAGTAATGTTCTGCCTAACTAACGAGATCGTTAGACCATTCCCACGACCCTGTCAGGCATCGGTGGTATATGTATACCGCGATCTCGGAACTTAAAGGCCACTGAAGGAGCAGGGTAGGTTTTTAGTCAGTAGAAGTCTGACACTCCCTCCCACTCCACTCATAGTGGGATGAGTCATTAGAAGATTTTCCCACCCAAAAAAAACCCACCAAAAGCATATTCAAAACTACACAACTCAAAGCTCGGAACTTTCCAATTACAGGAAACAAGAATAATTCCAAACAATCAATTTACCATAACAAAGTTTTAGTACCGATTTTCTGTATGTCTGTCTATTTTATAAGACTGAAAACATTACGTTGGAACAATGGCGTGTTATGACAGTATATACCAACAGGACGATTATTGGAAAAACGATACAATTGTATGGAGTTAGAGTTTGTAAATATCGGGTAGAGTGCTGCACTAATGAGGGGCTTTTTTATGGCTTTTCATGGTGTAAGATGTCTGAGAAAGAATAAGAAAGCTCAATTAATGTTGTGTATAGGTATTGTGCAAATTGATTATTAAATAACACTTTACCAAGCCTTTTTTTCGGTGTTTCCTAGCTGTCCACGTCAACCATACTTTTTCAAGGAACTATCGTGGTCAACAAATTATATACAAGATAAATAAATATTAAATGATCTATATTTTGCAAGTTGGTTATTAAATAGCACGTCTACACGTAATTTTTTCTGTAAATTTAAACTAGATTAGGCCGGTGTTCTGACTACCCTGAGAAGAAACACCGAAACAACAACACACACACAAAGGTCTAAGTCATTTTTAGATTCCATAAAATCCGTACTAGTCTAATCGTATGAGGACCATGTCTGAGGTGATCTTTTGAGGAGAAAAGCACACAGAATTTAATTAACTTGTCCTGATAGTCACAAGTATCATTTAACTAAATTATAACTTTAAGAAGATTTGACGAACAATATCAAAGTAAGGACTCCTTGGAGAAGGCCAGATAAAGTACTCAAACAACCAGACAATCGTGAACCCCGATTCAACGTTGCCGCCAACACCATTAAGAGTCTATACTACCTCAGCGCTTCTCACTCTTTATCTCACTCGGACACTACTGGCCGCAGTCACGCGAGCAAGCGAGACAAGGTGGCAGGGAAAAGACTCCAAGACACCGATAATTTAGTTTATTTCTTTTTACGGTGAAAATAATGGTAATTTAAAAAAAGTAAATAACATAAGACCTGCTTTATAGTTAGTTCAATTAATATGCAAAGTTTCATTATTTAATTTGAAGTTATTTTTGAATACCAGTGGTTTATTGTTCGGTTTGGGGGTAACTTTGGAGTTTTTTCTATACAGAAAATTTTATGGAATCGTGTTTTCGTTAAACATGTACCTAACATTAATCCTCAACTTTACTATATATTTATTTCAAAATTATTTATTGCTGCAGTATTTTCGACATATCGGAGGATCATGCTAAGCCATTTGAGGTAGTATAGGCTCTTAACGGGCTTGATAGGCCAATGCCTGCCGGAGTTGCAAGCCTGTCCTAACGAGATACTGCAGCCGCAGAACTGAAGTAGGTACAATTAAAGAATCAAAGTAAACAAACACTACAAACTTATTCGGATCGCCTTAGTAAGTTTAATCTGATGCCTTTGCATGTTCGTCGCAAGTAGCAAGATTTAATTAGCCTTCATAAGATCCTACACTCCACACTGGACTCATCCACCCTGCTGTCCTCTATTAATATTAATACTAGGCATACCTCCAGAATGCCAAGAACTTTTTCACTTCTGGTATATAGAAATAACACCTCTTATTATAACCCTATCGTTAGAATGTGTCGCCTTTATAATGAAATATCGAAAGATACCAGAATTAGTATTGACATCTTCGATGCTCGTACCACAGCTTTTAAAAGACTTGTAAGTGCTCTTACTCTCTGTTAATGTTAATGTTTTAATATATATGCTTAACACTGTTTTACACTAATTTAGTTTTTAAACACTTTTTCTGTAACCTAATGCTTGTAGTTAAATTTATATTTCTTTTTTGTTGTTGTTGTCATGTTGTGCGATTACGCTCTGGGTCACAATCAGCCCAAAACATATTATGTGTATTTGTTATAATAATTGGATTGTAACCTGTTGTAATTGCCTTGAGAATAAATACTTAAATAAATAGGAGTCTGACATTTTCTTCTGTTTTACCCAAATTAGGAAGATTTGATAATTTTCCCCCCAAAAAAAAATCCTATCATGAATAATCATTAATAAGCTCACGAAACTCATGGTCGATGTATCAGGTTAAGCAAACTTGTCGAGATTGACACCTAAATGGATACATCAAGATTCCGCCGTGCCTCGTAAAGCCGGGTCCGCTGCGACGTGTTTTCGTGTTTGCAAACAGTATAACATTGTTTACTAACCGAATATAGGCGTGGCCTAACAGTTTGGTTAGCAAAAGACGAAATGGATAACATCCCCCGCGTTCGCCTGCGGGGAGGGAAAGTGACGCATTTTGTGTTCACGCTCACTAGAGGAAGACGGAATCGTTCGAAGAGTGTGTTGATTGTGTATGACAATTCTCTTTGGTTTGTGATGGAGTGGAATAAAGAAAATAATTTGTCTTTTAATACTTTGTTTTCTTCTCTATATCTGGTAAAATTAATGATAACAGCTCTTGATAATCACTTTCTGAACATCTAAAACAATTTTTATACCGAACATATCATCAATTTTCAGTTCTTGCTATTATATTATATTGAACGAACAAGGTTGCAGGCAGGGTCGGACCCGGAATCTATTTCTGTTTCTTCTTTGGAGAACTAAATCTACTATTGCTATAACACCTTCCACGTCTTCTTCGTCGGAACTCATTTTTGAAATTAAACAAAAACATTACAATAATTGGCGCAGCGGACGGGCTGTTTTACTAACATGTTTTGCTAACATGTTTTGATAACATGTTTTGCTAACATGTTTTGATAACATGTTTTGTTAGAAAATTGGCGCAGCGGACCCGGCTTTAGGCACTTTTGTGCTTTGTACTTGTTGGTCCCGGGTTTAATTTTTTTCATCAGACTACGGATAGATAGAATATACTCTATTGTACAACAAAAATTGAAACACACTTACATAACCTTATTTCTATAACTTTGGTTACAATGGCGGTCTTATCGCTGAGAGCGATATCTTCCAGACAACCTTTGGAAGGACAAAAGCTTTATTTGAATTGGGGAGAGCTAAATTAGTGTATAAAATATATAAGTACACACATCAAAAGTGTCTAGGGATCAAGCATTTTTATGCGAATTTCTTGAGATTGAGATGTGGCTTTGTAATAAATTTATGATTTTATAAATTTATATGGATCCTTTTTGGTGCATTTCATAATTTGAAACAGGAACTGTTAATCAAATTCGAGTAAAAGATGAAAATCAGCTGTCAATATTTTCCCTATAAAAACATACAACGCATTGAAGACATTATTAGTGCTACTGTTTCCCTACTACTGATTAAAACCAACGTTATTATGGAGCGGCGACGTCATTTAAGCAGGGAAGAAATGCTCAGAGCCGTGGGAATGATAGAAGCTGGTTCCCGGCAACGTACTGTGGCTTTAGCTCTGAATACAAGTCAGAGTGTTATCAGTCGACTTTGGACACCTTACCGAAGCACTGGTACCGTGGCTGAGCGCCATGGAGGACGGTATCGCTGCACCACACGGAGACAAGACCGATACATTCAAATCTTAACTCGAAGAGCTCCAACAATAACCGCCATGATGTTAGCCGTGAGGCTTCATCACTCTTCAGGGAACTTAATTAGCGACCAAACAGTCAGAAACCGCTTGCATGAAGTGAACCTTCATTCCCGAAGACCACTACGGGTACCACCTATAGCAATGCACAATCGTAGGATTCGATATCAATGGGCTCTTGAACACAGAAATTGGGCAGAAGAACAATGGCGTTTCGTGTGCTTTTCTGATGAGTCTCGTTTTGGTATGAGACCGGATACAAGACGTATACGACACTGGAGAACCCCTGGATGCCAACAGCGATTAAAATCCTGCCAGGAAGTCCATCCTTATAGTGGTGGAACCATCATGGTATGGGCGGGTATTTGGATCGACGGAAGAACTGAGTTGATTTGGATCAGAGGCAACCTCAACGCTCAAATTTATGCTGAGACGATTTTATCTGACGTCATCGTTCCTCTACAAGTGCAAATCGGTCCCTTATTTCAGTTAATGCATGATAATGCACGACCGCACACCGCAAGAGTTGTAAGACAGACTCTCGCCGCAGCTAACATCAATGTCCTGCTCTGGCCTGCTCAGTCGCCAGACTTGAACCCGATTGAGCATGCATGGGATATGCTACAGAGAAGAGCTCTGCCGAATATGGAGGGTATCCAGTCGCAAGAAGACTTTTTTTTGTTGTTGCGACGAACATGGGCGGCCATTCCACAGCGTGATTTGGATGAACTCATTTTGAGTATGCCAAACCGATGTTCTTGTGTTGTTAGTGTTCGCGGTAGAAACACGGATTATTAATTGTTTAAGTTACCCAATAAAATTTTAAAGAAAACTGTTATTTCAGTCTTTTTTTCGAACTTTAATGTTAGTGGTTCAAATGTCAAAAATCCCTTTATTAGGAAAATGGCAAATTTCTTTATTAATGAAAAGGTGACTTGGTTTATCGTTACTGTGACAAACGAAAACACTTTATTTGATGAATCCTTAAAGAAAATTTTAATTAATATCAATCAGGAGAAAAGTTATTGCAAAAATATATGTTGATCCCTAGACACTTTTGATGTGTGTATATATATATAGAAATACAATACATAATTTTATAAAATATATAAATGTAACGTGTTCTTTAACATCGTGTGGAGAAAAACAAAGAAATAAGCATAAATTTGAAAGAAAATGATTGGCAACCGAGCTTTTAAAAGCAGCGAGTGACTGTGCTTGTCTTACTGACACCGGCAATGCATTCCACAACCGAATAGCCTGCACCGTAAAAGAATGGTCGTAAAATTTAATGGAATGTGTAGGCATCAAAAGTCTCAAATTCTCTGATGATCTCAAATCTCTACCATGTGTGTCATGAAGGAACCTAAATCATTCTTTGAGATAAAAGGGAGTCGTTGGATTGAAAAGAATACTGTAGAGTAATGATAAAATATGTGTATTCCGGCGGAAATCTGACGCCATTCTTGCTGATAGCTACTGTGTTACCTAGTTACTCATTCGTGGAAGTCAGGTAGGTAGGTGGCTCCATGTAAAACACTAGTACTCAACTGCATACAGTCAGACTAGAAGCCGATGCCAATATAATCTAGAAAAGGTTCGCTAGATTGCTTGATGATCACAAAAGGTAACCATTAACCAATTAATTTGTAAATTAGTTAAAGTCAATTCTCGGCATCCAATCTACTCGGACACCGAAGCACACTATTTTTAACCGACTTCTGAAAAAGGAGGAGGTTCTCAATTCGGATGTTTGTTTGTTTTTTTTTATGTTTGTTCGGGCATAGCTCTGTCGCTCGCCAACCGATTTGAAAAATTCTTTTTTTGTTGGAAAGGGCATACTTCCCAAATGGTCCCATAAATTTTTTATTGAAATCGAACAAGCCGTTTCTGAAAAATCAACAAAAACCTAAAACAAATATTTACATTGATGACCTTTTCGTTTACTCTGCATTGTGTTTTTTGTTCGCGCGTTTTTAGTTTTTTGTAGTTGACATTTTGGCTTTTATAACTAGATTAATTACAAATTGACCCACTAAAATGCGCGAAAATAAAAACTTTTTTGCAAAAAAATAAAACCGACTTCCATATCAAAACACTACAAAGCCAAAAATAATTTTAATTTCGGAAGGCGGTGTGAAAAAAAAGAAAATACAAAACCCATAACACCGACTACCGAAATTAAAATTATTTTTGGCTTTGTAGTGTTTTGATATGGAAGTCGGTTTTATTTTTTTGCAAAAAAGTTTTTTTTAACGAAGCGACTGCTTATCTCACTTACAGTAACTGGGCAGCTTGATACCCTTTAGCAAAGATAGTGTCCAATTTTTTAGTTTTGAAGACTACCCATAATTACTGTCGAACATATTTAACTGAGCCCGTACCAACAGTTACACGCGCTTTCCGAGGCGTAAAGAAAACTCGGTACGTAAATAATGGTGACACATCCACAGATGACCTCGACCCTTGCAGTTCTACATAAAGGATATTAAAAATGACGCGCAAATAAAAGCTTTTACGAAATAACTGCGTAATCTTTTCTTAGCCAATCGTTACAAGATACCAATCTGTCGTAGCTCCCAAGATGCACTTAATAAAATTACAAACAAATCAGCAATTATCCTAAACGTTGTATGTTTTCCTTGGGTAAATGTTTTAGCATACACACACATGCATGATTTTTTTGTGTGCGTATTAGTCGAGATACACGCACACATGCACCGGGATGCACCGCATAAACCAATGTTTGGCTGCCGTGCCAAAAAACACAAAGGAGCTGTGTACTGTAAGACGTTTTGATACTTTTGCATCGCACTATTTTTTAGGCTTGATTTTTGGAGTATCTTTTGAATGTGTTTTTACACATAAGTTTAAGCATAATACCACACTTAAATCTGGGTAATCCATTTCTTTAATGCTTTCATTTATAGAAACATAGGTATCTTAATGCCAATCATTATAATAATATATTTATGTTTTATGGTCTTGTTTGACATACATACTTAATTCCACATTGTCTAAAATATCAATTATTATATCTTAGTCAATCGATTCAAGTGTCACAATCTTAAAAGTACGATCTTCAGAACCACTTTAACCAAGCACAATTGATCAAAAAATAGCAAAGTTAAAACAGCCTCCTAAGTAGTAATAACGATTGAAAAAGACATAATTTGTAAAACTAACATAATACAAGAGAACAAGATTGCAAACATAAGTGCATTTTTAATAAAACCTCTATGCTAAATAGTCATAAAGACCACGTGACATCGTTGTCATTTTAAAATTCTTCGCATCACACTTACATTGGATTTATTTCAAATTGACATACATACTTAATTCCACATTGTCTAAAATATCAATTATTATATCTTAGTCAATCGATTCAAGTGTCACAATCTTAAAAGTACGATCTTCAGAACCACTTTAACCAAGCACAATTGATCAAAAAATAGCAAAGTTAAAACAGCCTCCTAAGTAGTAATAACGATTGAAAAAGACATAATTTGTAAAACTAACATAATACAAGAGAACAAGATTGCAAACATAAGTGCATTTTTAATAAAACCTCTATGCTAAATAGTCATAAAGACCACGTGACATCGTTGTCATTTTAAAATTCTTCGCATCACACTTACATTGGATTTATTTCAAATATAAATATTGTCTAATTATATATTTATACGAACGAGCAGGTGGTTAAATGAAGGTGATTCTGAGAAATCTTGTTTTATTAATAGAAAACTGTGAACCAGTTTATGTGTCCTCTTTAATATTAAAAATTAACACTAGGCTACTATTTTACATAGTTGATAGTTTATAGCTTCGGTTGGCAAAGGATGTGATGATAAATAGTATCGGGGTTGGGATAGGTTGATATTCTTAATTGGCCAGTAGATAGGTTCCCGACGCGTAGATTTCCGGGTTAACTTATTAATGGGTTGGACCTTATTAATGGACCAAAGTTCTGAAGTAAAAACATAATCTATGAAATTTTTAACGGAATGAGAATCTGTTACTATCTAAGAAGATAGATATTTAAGATACTTTATTAGACAGTATTTACTAAGTGTAGTTACTTAAGCTACAGGAATATAGTTTGAAATAGAAAGAAAACTCTAACATATTTTAATTACTTAATTATGTTATAATTATTACCCATTCTTAATAAACACCCATTGTGTAATTCATTTTACCAAATGACCTAGAAAGTATTAAAACCACTCGGTCCACCAGCAAAAGGGATAAAAACTTACCAACACAAAAATAGAACGTCGAAAAATGAACATTAACGTATATTTTGAAATCTGCGCTGCGCGGGCGTTAACCAATCAGAGACGAGCTCCACATGTGCGCGTGAGTTAGATTCGATTTTTAAATGTGTGCTTCTAACGTATTTGATGGATTTTTCTATGTGTGTCTAATGTGTGGTTCGCTTTTAAGGTTTTTTTATTAGTGTGCGTCTATTTAGGTATCGGGATTTATATAGTTACCTAGTTACAAAGTTTCGTATATAATGTGATTTATTTTTGGCATTACATCTTTGCATTTGGAGGCCGATTTTGATGAAATTCGTGAGTTTTATGACATGCTATTTTTCTTTGTGGGCGGATTCTGCGTTTTATTTAGGTACCTACATATTAGTTGAATCATCTTTGTTCTTTTATAAATAACTATAGCATTAAACATTATATCGTTTTATGCTAGGTTAAAATGGTTTGTATAGGTTTGATTTAATAGTAAATCCTTTCCTTGTAAGGACCTACAATAAAATACCTATTAATAACCTGATTTTGAGTTTTCATAGACATTAAAAAGAAAAATCACTTACATAGAGTTGGAAACTTATTTTTTGAAACTTTTTGTGCCAAAATTAATTAGTAGGTATATATTTTTATTAACCTTTAAATTATTTCAGAAAACAAAAATAACACCTATTTCATGGTCCCCATACGCTAAAAATCATTCCATTATTTAAGTAGGTATGTCTACCGCAAACAACGGTAGATCATGTTAACATCATTTTGACATACATTGACAGATCAGAAGACTATGATCGGCATTTTGTACACAAAGGATTCAATGGACGTCGAAATATGACTGTATTGATGATTGTAATATAGAAAACTCCTTGTTGAATGAACTGAAGATTAATTTTATATGTTAAATATGTAGTAATATATCCTACTTCCCAGTTGAAGAGATAGAAATGCAAGATGGCCAGGTTTCTCATCTCGGTATATACAATGTTGCAAATTTTCCCTAATTTGTAGTCCCTAAAATAAGTAGAAATTGGCTTATAGAAAATATTAAAAAGCTGAATGTGATACTCGGCGTTTTGGATGGTGTGGAGTAACCTGACAGACTAAGGCTAGAAACATATTATTTGATACAAAGCCACTGCAGATCCTGTGAATCAGAATCAACGATCACCAGAAAAAACACGAATCCTGAAGAAACGATTAAACGGTCTTTGATCTTGCAGCAAAACTAATCAGAAAAGAATAGCAGAGAGTAGCCTTCAGTTGACTGCGGTGAGCTCGAAGAATTACATTATGATGGAAGTGTATTGACGGAGTAGTAGATCGCCTACAGTATGGACTTACTAAGTCAAGTCAGGCGTTGGCGGCATTGCACAAGTGTTCCAAAATGACCCCTAACCGACAAACATGGTGAGAAATCATGAAGATGATCACACACCAATAAAACTGGAACTACATAGCGATCACGACAGCTCTGAAGATGATATGAAAGAAGAATATTACGAAGATAAGTTCTTCAGTCAAACCCGGTCTAGTGCAATACTTTATGTAGTTGATCTCATCACTACTCCTCTCAAAGCGATGATGGAAAACATCATGAAGAAATCGGCATGTCCTAAGACCAAACATTCAAAGACATCAGTACCTGATATGCACCAACGCACACTGGACCCGTGTGTTAAATAACGGCCCATTATAATAGAGAATAGGCCTATGTCCCAGCACTGGGAATGCTACAGGCTGTTCCTTCATTGTCTATTTTAAAACACACGGAAAGTTCCTTATTTCCTTTCTCATTTTTTACGATCAAACCCAGACATTCGTTTTGGAGCCAAGTGCAGTAAGTGCATACAAAAATACCCACAAAATTCAAGGTTGGGATCTGTTAAAAATAACGTTCCGTGCATTCCCGATGCGCCTCTCGCAGCGTTTTAATATCTGCTACGTTTTATCTTCACGCTGAACGGATTTGAGGTAGGTTGGGGTTTCAGGATCAGAGTGATGATTTGTTTTGATGGTGGTTAGGAAGTTTTGTATTTTTGAGTCATGTTGTTACAAGATTTTTTTTGCCGTATAACTGAGCAAATTTGAAACGAATATTTAACATCCCAGCAGTAAAAACGCTGATTATGTTATGTTGTGTTATTTACATTAATCGGAAGCCATTTTATTCTTAAATAGTTTTTCACGGCAATATCCCTAGTAGGTTATGATCATCTCCTATTACCGTGACCCCGGTACGTAAAGGGTTATTGAAGGAACACCGTGGATTTTAGTCAGTCAAAGTCTGACAGTCCCTCCCACCCTGCCCGGGGTGGGAGGACTTATTTGATGATTTTACCATGATAAAAAAAAGCCTTTTCGCAACTTTATTGGAGTCGGGTTCTAGTTGAAACGGATGCAGCTCATACTAGTGTTTTACATGGAATAACTGCCTATCTGACCTCCACAACCCAGTAACTGGGTAACAAGATAGGCAAGACTGGTGCTAGAATAGAATAGAATAGAATTTTTATTTTGCAAATATTTATTTTATTTATTTATTTATTTATAACAGCTTAAACTATCATTACAGGGTTTACCCTAATGCGACAGTTAAGAACTTAAACTATATGCTTAAAAAACCAAATTAGAAATAAAATTAACACTATCAACATCATTAAATTATTATACCATCAAAACACAAAACACAGCAAAACATAATTACATAAGTACATAAACATAGCACAAACACAATATAAAACAGAAATTGAGTGTTATTTTGCTTGTAGCATAATATAAATAGTAATACCCTTGCAAATTCACTCAAACAACATGTAAACACATCAATCTGGGTTTGAAGGTCGTTGATGGTACGGATAGCTCTGGTAAGGGGTGCCTTGGCAAGCAGGTTAGTTCTGGCTGTAGGTACCAGTAGCAGTGGCGGGCTGCGCCGCCTCCACACGTATATGGGTAATACATAATAGTTCTTAAGATTACATTTAGCTCAGCCACATTTTACCAATCGGCATGCAAACATTTGAAATTATTTATATCATTATTATTTAGATCAATTTATAAATTACTAGGTATTATAAAATTTTAAGCCATGAACTTAATTAAAAATATATGTTTGTATTAAAAGGAAAATATAAATGAGTGTCATTAGATTATATATCATGTCATTATCATTACTGTTACAAATATCATTATTATTACAATTCTAAAAAATAAAAACTTAATCAAAAAATGAGAAATCAATATGTCAAAGATCAAAATGTCAAAAATCAATAACGTCATACAACAAAATTTCAAAAATCAAGATGTCACTAATTAACAAATCTTTTTATCCGATAGGAACTCAGTTACACTGTAGTACGTTTTATCTACCAAAAAATTCCGTAATCTACTCTTAAATTGTGCTGTATTTAAAGCTTTCCAACTACTCGGTAATTTACAATAAACTCAAACTCAAAATGTTTTATTTCACATAGGCCTACATTTTTTTTTTTATTTTATTTATTTATTGACATACACAAGTTATTGAAGAAAAGAGATACAGATAGAGTATGCACATATACTGAAAACAATAGAAGTAACCGTGGGCCCCAAACTAGGCACAGCCTGTATCTTGGTGGCCCAGGATAATAGATTTGGCATAATATAAAGTTCACTGCGACAACACAACTTAGCAATGATAGCAACATTTTAATAAAATTTAGTTATAATAAAATATTATTAGAAAAGTAAAGGAAGTCATTGAGATTCGTAACAAAACCAAATTAAATTAGATTGCGAAAGTTAAATTAGTTGAATGCAAAAATAAAATTAATATTAATCAAAACGTAATAAAACAAATTAATATCAACGTCGAATAAACAATTCCGGTCACAATTAGAATGCAATAAAGTCAATTACACAATTACAGTCTGATTCAAATGAATTCACAAGCAAACATTATAAAAAAGAAAAGGAATAAAAAACAAAAAATAGGGTGAGTGGGTGTGAGACTGTAGTGTTGAGGTGTGTGTGTGTGTGTACGAATGTTGTCTGGGGAGAATGTGTCTAGGTGAGTGCTTATATTTTGATGCTGGTCAACTCAATGGGCATAAGATTATTTCTGTCTCATCATACGAAAGGTATATCTTATACGTAGGTCTATAGGGTTATAGGTAGGTCTTTATAGTTTTCTTGTCGTTAAACAGATTTCCAGAGATCTTTAGAGTAGATTTGTTAATAGTGTTGAAGACTCGGATCGGGAGGAACAGTGAAAACCTAGTCGCAAATGCTGTTCTTACTCTTGGAAGCGGTATGCTGTCAGCTCCAACCCTGCCTCTTTGTGTGTACGCAATTTTACTTCCCAGTACTTTAACTAGTTTAAGAAGGGAGGATAGGATGTATAATTGCCTGACACGCAAAACGCCCGCTTCTTTGTACAGTTGGTCTGTTGCAAACCGTCTTGGCCTACCCAACATCACCTTTAGAACAGCCCGTTGAGCACGTTCGAGTTCCAGTAGACAAGACTTAGCCGCGCTACCCCAGACACCCACACAGTATTGTAACAGCGATTGACACAATGCTAGGTATACTGTTCTGCATACGTCTTTTGAGGCACTGGCACGTAGGGCTTTCACAATGTAAATGAATTTCCGGATTCTTTTGGACAAAACAGATATGTGTACGCTGAAGGACAAGTTATGATCAAGTATAACACCCAAATATTTGACCGATTTGACTTTTGTTATTACATTGCAGTCACAGCTAATGGCATTACAGTGGAAGCTGTGAATTTTGATTTCCTCAATATCAGGACAGCGAGAACGACTGATGTGGAAAGCAATGAAGTTGGTTTTTTCGATGTTAAGAGTGAGCAGGTTTTTATCAAGCCATTCCATTATGGTGCGCATGCCATTTTCTGCAGCCTCTGTGGCATCTTTCCATGTATTGCCGTGAAATATAACCGCAGTGTCATCAGCGTAACATATCATGTCCGACTGTGGGATGGAGAGCCTGAGCAAAGTGGCACCCCAAATACAACAGGAAGGCTCTCACTGACACTCCCTCCCACAATGACATGCTGCTGTCTATCTAATAAATAGCTGCTAAACCAGTCCCGTGCGATTCCCCTTATTCCAAGACACTCTAACTTCTTCAGTAGCATATGAATAGATATTGTGTCGAATGCCTTGGCCAAATCAAGGAAGACACCAATCGACCGTTGCCCCTCATCAATCTTTGCAGCCACTATATCAGTCAACAACCCTACTGCTTGCTCCGTGGACCTTCCCCGTCTGAAGCCATATTGACGTCCAGATAATGAGAAGTTAATGAGGCGGCTATTAACGAGCTTCTCCAGTATCTTTGACGTGACACATAACAAAGAGATGGGCCTATAGTTGTCTGGACAGTCTTTGGAACCCTTCTTGTGAATTGGCGTAACAGCAGCCATTTTCCAAGACTCAGGAAAAGTACCCGTTGACATGCTCAAGTTACAGATGTGGGTTAGAGGATCCAGTATGAATAGCCTAATACGCTTAAGAAGGAGTGGACGGATCCCATCAGGGCCGGGGGCACTGTCGTCTTTTAAATCAGAAATAATGCTTTCTATTTCACTGTTGTCAGCTGGGTGGAAGAACAAAGAGTCCTTGGAGAGGTTTTCAAGACTAGTTTCTGTGCAAAGTTTACGCTCTGACATCTGCAGTTTATTTAAAATATTGGTAGCTAAGCGCTTACCCACTGACACGAAATGATTGTTGCAGCTGTTAATTGAAGCTGAGCTATCCACCCCGTAGTTAAGCAGTTCTCGGTTATCGTTGGATTTTTTCGGGAATTCGCAAATATCTTTGATGACCTTCCATAGTTTTTTAGGCTGTTTGCGGTGGTTCTCCAGTTCCTTGCTCTCGTGCTCTGCCTTGCGTTTACGGAGAATGCTATTACAGAAGTTTCTGTATCGTGCATATACGCTTTTCAACTCCTGGTTTTGAGGTTGCAGTCTCACTTGAGCACGCAGCGAGTCTCGGTGACTCATGCAACGTATGAGTCCTGGGGTTACCCATGGTTTCAAACATAACCTGGAACGACCTATTTTTACTGTCTCTGTGTGATTTTTTATCGTGTACATGGGCACTTACAAAACGTCAGCAGTTAGGGCACGGTTCGAAATTGGTCGTTTTCTATGGGGAAGAACCGGCAAGAAACTCCACAGGAACTCTTTTCAAATAAAAATATAATTTTTACAATGTATCCACAATACAGGTTAATTAGGTAGACCAAGACAAACACCAAGAATAGACCAAGCATTACAGCACAATGGAATTACAAATAAAAAATTGTTAAACAAATCTAAGAGTCTACAGTGTTCTCCAATTCACAAAAAAAGCTTTATATTATATTAAAATAAACTTGAGAATCGACAACATTAGACTTAAATAATTAATGATAAATTAATAATAAAAATAATAAATAATAAAAAAATAATAAAAAGAAAATTTGTCAAATCGGATGGATTATCGTAATTTTTTTTTTAATTGATAATAGGCTCGCGTTTGACCACCATCTCACCTGATGGTAAGTGATGATGTGGTCGAAGATGGAGCACGCTTACCTAAAAGTAACCTATTTACTCTTGACTTAAAGACCCCTAGGTTATAGCTATCGGGAAACACAGACTCTGGCAGGGAATTAAAAAGACACACGAAAGTGGAGTTGTTACGCGATTGCAATAAGCCAGGGAAGCCAAGAAGTAGAAGGAAGGAATCATCGCCAAGCAGTCATATCTTCAACGAGTGACAGAGATGTACCTTCAAACGGACCAACTGTTTAACGTACTTTTCGAAGCACGGAAGAATCTTTATATGTTACGATGACAATGTTCCTAGTAGCTATAATAAATGTAAGAATCTAAAGTACCACTTTTTTTTTTAACGTGGTAAAATTATCAAATAAGTCCTCCCACCCCGGGCAGGGCCGGAGGGACTGTCAGACTTGTACTGACTAAAGTCCACGGTGTTCCTTCAATAGCCCTTTACGTTCCTGGGTCACGGTAATGGGATAAGTCGCGCGACCCCGGCAGGCTTCGGCCCTCTACAGGGGGGGCCTCGTCATATTGCTGACGCTCTTTGAGGCGCGCGTGGAACACAACGCGCCGTCGACCCGGGCATGGTCCATGGTCGGACAGCGAGTTGCCCTTTACTCGCTGTCCGCATGCCCGCGCCTACGGTGGCCGGAGATCGTCGGCCGCCGTCCGACGCCGTGGGCGTCTACCACTGCGGCTGGGCTGGACATCCTCTCCCTCACGCGGCTCGCCTCCTCCTTCGATAGCATGACTGCTTCGCAGAAGGAGGCGACCGCTTCCCATTCCGTCTCGCCCCGCAGCATGGCCTCGACCAGTGCCGGGCGCGAGAGGTCTCCGCCTATCGCCGCCCTGAGGACACGTCGGTGCCCTGCCCAAGCGGAGCAGTCTTGCACCGTATGCTCTACTGTGTCCTCAGGGCGATCCTCGCAGTTCTGACAGCCAGGCGTTTCGTCCTTCCCCATCAGACACAGGTACCTACCGTAACTTCCGTGTCCGGTGAGAACCTGCGTCATGCGGTAGGTCAGGACGCCGTGACGCCGATCTAGCCACTCCTCAAAGAGGGGTCTTACCGCCGCAATTGCGGCGTGCCCGATCTAAAGTACCACTTAAAAATAATGCAAGAAAGAAACGGTTTACTAGGTAAAAATCTGTTCATAAACCACAAAATTAGGGCCGGACATTCCGAAAAAAATAGGTAGAGATGACTTGACAACCTCCTCCTTTGAATTGAAGTCGGTTAATCATTAATATTTACTATAGGCACGATTACAGTCGTTTTCTTTTAATGTTACAAAATGTGCTCCTATTTTAAAATGTGCGTACTTCATACATAATAGCCATAATATCCATACAATTCAAATCAAATTTTCTAAATCAATTCAAAACCTTCTTAGATATAACCATAAATATTCACAAAGCTCCAACTACAAATCATTTCAAAGCCAAACCTCCTTTTTAACGTTACCACAAACAATACAGCTCATTGGAGTGACGCCCACGAAAAAATTAAACGAACGAATGATCAAACATAGAACTATAAATATTTATGTTAAACGAAGATTTATATATACACATACATGAATGTACAATATATCATACCTACGTACCTATTGGTATTACTCTGTGGAACGCATACCGTTCAAATAAATACTTATTTACTCTTCATGTACATAGGCACAAAGGCGGATTTAATAATTAATTTCACTTTATTATTGTACCAAAAGATAGACAGGTTTCAACACAAAGTAAATACACTGTCGGCTAAAATTGGATTCCCTGTCTTATAGGTAGGAAATGAGGTTAACCTAGATAACAATCAAATGCCTATAATAACGCTATTTAATTGTAGATGAAAACATAATAATAGAACAGAAAAACATTTTTTTTCTCTTCATTAACCCTTCCGTCTAAGCTAAATTTATGCTGTGTCTAGAGTAGGTTCACGGAAATAGTGTAAAGGGTTCGAAGCCGCGATCACAAGTCCGATTTACTCATTACGCTATTGTGGCTTCAAAAATACAATTTAACATGCCAATCTTTCCTATGTGTAGGAATAAACTAGAACCAAATGAGTCCTTCGTGAGCTCAACACTTAAGGCCAGGCTTTCCATTCGCTGCCCGTGAAGGATACCCGAATTATTTGGCCCCATCGCCCTGAAAAATGGTCATACCCTGGAACAGCTCACAGTTACTGGCAAGGCTGATGGCAGAGGAGAAATAGATTCTCTCAAGTTTCACCAAATCCGCTCAGCGTTTAAAACACACAGCACACAGCAGCACGATAACTTATACCGTATAAAAAGGCTGAAAAGCGCACTTAATTTCCTGTCCTGCGTGCCCTATCAACTGTTCACTGCAGAACTTGATGGAGGCTTCCAACAGTGCCAAACATGTTGCCCAGATTCAATTTAGCAATTTGCCATTGACACGTTTAGAAGAAGAAGACGTAAGGTCCCTCTCGACACCAAAGATGAACACCGATGGAAAAAGATCGTGAAAGAGAAATTAGTCACCCATAGGGGAAATCACAACCCTCAGTAATGAGATACATGACGTGAGGAGAGGAATTGGTGCAACACATGAGAAAAAATCTGTAGATCACTATATACGCGTTCTTTTGTTTTTTTTTTTGTTCGGCATCTGATCGACGTCCGTATGTGCTACGCTACTGGGATTCAGCAAAATACTAAGGTTAACAACGCTTCCCGAGGCCGGTCTAGAAATAAAAAGTCAACAGCCAAATGAAATGCTAACAATATTAAAAACTTATTTTAGTTCCTTTATAATAGAGTTAGTAAATGGGTCTTATAATTATGTTAGTAGGTAAGGACAAAAATGTATATATTAACAATTTAAGAATAAAATGAAAACAACAAAAAACAAGGCAAATGCACGTCGCAGCCGTGGCGACATGGCTCCCACTCAGCATTATGCTATGCCATGGGCGTGCACACAGCATGACGCTGGTTTTCAGTGGTTGCCTTAAAAATATGTGGGTGAACATCTAAATATATCGGGATTTGTCCATGCCTTAGAAAACACGCTTTTACATCTTTGACAGCCGTTACAGATAGCCTGAAGCCAGAAAATCTGATTCAACTCCTAGTCCCATAGTTAGGAAAAGCAGCTGAAAAATTAATGGTTATCCATTCTTGCAATCGTTGCTCTAGAAGACTGTATAATTCTAGCTCTTCCTATATACTCACAGCACCTATGTAATCATACGATGAACGTTCAATCACACTCATTCAGACATAAGACTGGCCAAACCACGCCTAGGAATAAATAAAATTTCTAAAATAGAACGCGAGCTTCCTGCGAATTGGATCTAAATTTAAATACTGAAAAATGGCGGCAGCAAGCGAACGTTAGAATTTTGTGCATAAAATTGCATCCCGCGTTACCGATCCAAACATTAAAAATAGAATTCGACAGTTGAGAGTAGTGTACATGATGGGGATTTGTTGTTTTGGGACCTGTCAAATCTTTTTAATATTATAATATTATAAATGCGAAAGTTTGTGAGGACGGATGTATGGATTTTTTTACTCTTTCACACAAAACCTACTCAACGGATCTGAACGAAATTTGGTAAATAGATAGTTTACATCTTAGATTTCCTACGGAATCAAGATTTACGTGGAAAACCCCTCCCACGCGGACGAAGTGGCAATAGCAAGCAGAAGCGAGTAATTTATAAATAATAAGTCCTTTACGAAGAAAGGGTTAGGTGTCAATCGTTGAAAGAAGTTTTTGAATATTATTATCGAACATGACATTTTTTTTAACGAAAAGTATTAATCTTTACTACTTACTTACAGTAATGACAGTTGCTTCTGTTTGTAAATGTCAAAAATTCAATAAGATTATTTGAGTTTTCTTTAGTATTTTCAATATTTTGAGACTTACTTTATCATTACGTAATTAATAGTGCAACAGACATAAGTGATTGTAAAATCATATTTTTTGGGCCAATGCCCGGGTGAAAAATACTACTTCGCTGGTGTAAAATTGTAGCTTAGAATATTGACCAAAATTTACTACACTTACGAAAATGTTACCTACAAGTTTTTCATTCAACACTCGCCTTAAAATCATTAATCCATTTAAAATAATAATTCATTCCCACCTCCCCCGCACCAACTATCACGTAACGTGTGCACCAAGCTTTACAAACTCCAGATTGCCTTCTTTCAGCCAGTTAAAATAAACATTGCCGATATTTCGCAGCTCTTTAGAACGCTGCATATACATTTGTGCTCTAGTTGTGTGAGTGTTTTAATGTATGTATACATACTCGGTAATGTATTTGTTTTAACGTTTGATCTTCGTTCGTAGATAGTGTAGCATGCAAAAACATGGGCGCTGGTTTTATGCGAGGTTGCATTTATTTTCAAACTGTAGAGTTGGTTCGCTTCTGGGTTTAAGATTTTCGATTGGACGCAGTTGTTTTCTTGAAGGTTTTCTCAAATAATGTATGTATCTATCCAGTCTTGTATTATAGTTTATTAGAAATAGGTTCTTAAGAGATTTGGATTGTGAAGCAACCCATTAATGTCGACATGATGACCACGACTACTCTACAAAGAGTGTAACGTCAACGAAGACGAACTAGATAATTTTCTCAATCAACCTTGAACCTAATTTCTTTAACAATAAAGTTGAAAATCTATTGAAGTAATTTGACAGATTGTTGTAGCTTGATGTGCTGGCGTCTGTACCTACTCAGCTGCGTTTGGTTCGAACGAATGTCAACCAATAGTTGTGAAAAGGCTAAGCTAGAAGATGACAGAATATATAACTATGTGTCTTAAAAATGTCATAGTTAAAACAAAGAAAGAACTTTGTACCTATATTAACGGAAATAACTCGCACGGATGAGTTTAAAATTTGGCACAGTTAATGTTTAGGAGAAAGGTCATATTTTTTAGATTTTAAATACATAGGTATATAGATAAATTTTCTTTTTTGTTTGACTTAGTCCATAGAGTGTTAGTAACAATTTAACCTTATGCTATGTAAGTACAAAAAAAGACGGAAACAAATAAATATAATAATAATAAAAAAAAGAAACAGGAATTCAATTTAAGCCTATTGCAACCTTTATCCAGTGTCGTTGAATAGGGCAGTCAAATCGCGCCGCGTTTGTCTTGATTTTATATATATCTAATATTTATATTAAAAACACACATATCATCCAATTTCATTAATTAGCATAATCTTTAATACGATAGCCAATTTTTCAGCTGAACAGACAGTCACAATTTTTCTATCATTGTCTCATATGTCGTGTCTGATTGTACATCAATTCAATAAAACCCCAGTCTTGGGCAAACTTGCAATATCCTACCAATACCTCGATATCTGCCCACCTTTTCGAAGAAAGCGTGAGAGATGCATCAGTCGCAAATATTTAAAATCGTAAATACCTAACAGTACTGTCGTGGTGCCGTCTACTGGTCACGAACCACGGTGCGTAGGCGGCGACGACGCTTCACGCCTTTTCTTAGTAGGTAGGTTCGGTTAGGTAATAGGTTTGATTCCTTTCTAACACAGCAGAAGGCTGAACATGAAGTTTGTTCGGTTCAATTGATAATATATAAGGAAAAAAAGACAAATAAAAATGTATGAAAAAAGGTCTACCTACTCATTTTTCTTGACATTTTGTTTAAATTTAAGTATTATTTTATTAAAATTTAAATCGGACGTCGGCCGACGATCTCCGGCCACCGTAGGCGCGGGCATGCGGACAGCGAGTAAAGGGCAACTCGCTGTCCGACCATGGACCATGCCCGGGTCGACGGCGCGTTGTGTTCCACGCGCGCCTCAAAGAGCGTCAGCAATATGACGAGGCCCCCCCGTAGAGGGCCGAAGCCTGCTGGGGTCGTGGGACTTATCCCATTACCGTGACCCCGGAACGTAAAGGGCTATTGAAGGAACACCGTGGATTTTAGTCAGTACAAGTCTGACAGTCCCTCAGGCCCCGCCCGGGGTGGGAAGACTTATTTGATGATTTTACCAAGTAAAAAAAAAAAGCCTTTTTCCAACTATGCTGGCGTTGGCTTCCAGTCTAAACGGTTGCAGCTGAGTAAAGTTTTATATTATTGAAAAATTTTATAAAACCCAATACAGAAAAATATAGTCGATTTTCTAAAATATAATGTTTATATTCATGTCGTTTCCACGATCAACATCCAGGGAGGCTATCGTTAATTTTTTTTTTGTTATTATGTGTTTCTTTTTTAAATATACCTATTTACAAAATGTTTTTTTTTTTTGTGTATTTATAACCAAATTAATAAACGTAAAAATAAATTACAAGATTACACAAAATAAAATCTAAAATTAAAATTGCTACGGGTAATTTTGGTATTATCAAACTCTTATAATTTTAGTCTCCTCTGTCAAAATCAATGTACACCCAGCTAATTTGCCTTTTAAACTAACTATTAATAATACTTTTAACGCCATTTCTAAATCTTATATCATTTTGAAGCCGACAGCTATCAGACAGACGGGTCACGACTGCGTAGGCGCAGCTGTAGGTACGATTTTATTACGGATCGATAGCAATTTGTACCTGATTGATTAGTTTCATTTATACCTACGTTTATATTTTACTTGGTAGAATCTTTTTATAAGGGCCGTTAGCTGGTCCTGACATTTTAGATTATAATTATTTCAAGACCCCAGAGTAAATAATTGTAGACGTAAAAGTAGAACATCAAATGACTCCTCCCCCTGTGGGTTGAGTGGAAGGGAGTGTCAAACTTCTACTGACTAAACACCCGCCCTGTTCCTTTAGTTGCCCTTGTGGTCCGGGGCCGCGGTATCTCGTTCGAACATTCCCGCAGCCCCAGCAAGCAATGACCCTATCGGGCCCCGTCAACGCTGCTGACATCTCTTTGAGGCGCGCGTGGAACACGACGCGCCGAGAATCATGAAATTTCGTAAGACGCAATTCTTACAGGGTATGAACCTAATTGTAAACATCTAAAAACTGTATGTAATAGGTAATCTATACTAATATTATAAAGCGGAAAAGTTTGTTTGTTTGTTTGCTTGAACGCGCTAATCTTCGAAAGTACTGGGTGGATTTGGATGAAATTTGGTATGGAAGTAGCTTGAAGCTTGAGGAAGGCTACTTTTTACCCGACTGCAAAAAAGGAGAGTTATGTTTTTACCGTGATATAAACCACGGAAGCGAAGCCCCGCGTGAGTACTAGTATTATATAAAAGTACTTAGATACAAAACGTTTTAAGGAATACTTTGGTTGTGCATACGGTTAAGTAGTGGAATTCCCTGCCGGAGTCTGTGTTTCCCGATAGCTATTACCTGGGAGTATTTAAGTCAAGAGTTACTTCTAGATAAGCGTGCTCCATCTTCGACCACATCATCACTTACCAGCAAGTACGATGGTGGTCTATAAAATGTACTTTATTTTTCTCCAATTTTTTCTTCTTCCGTAGGTACTTCTAAAGGAAGAAATGGAACCTTGATAGATTCACTTCATTGTCCGTCTGTCTGTCAAGACTCTGTCCTCAAGTACGCATAAATTTATCAAACTGAAATCTAGGTTTTGCTGTTAAAAAAATCACGCTTTTAAGTAAACGTGATCAAAAGAGTAAGCCCATAAGTTGCATATTTTTAACTACTTTCATAAAGAAATCAAAATCTATAAAGTACTTCCCGTTGCAATGTCTTACAGCGTATGAACCTAATGGTAAACAACGAAAAACTAAAACTGTAAATAGGTACTATTTTATGGAATTCTTAAGATAAGTTTTAACGGTATCTTCGGTTCCCGAATCAAACTTCCACATGGCCGTATGATTTTTGAAAAGACAGAAAATTTATTCATTTTTATCCAGTCACAAACGGTAAATGGAATTACAGGATATTGTTATCCCAGTTGACACTCATAGCTGGCACTTTGCCACAACATAGTATCGTTTCATCAACTTTCCTCCCAACTAGTTTATATCGAACTAGATTTAGATGGCACTTTTAGTGACAGAAACGTTTATTTTGTTATTGTTTAACGTCTATGTCTATAGGTATTCATAAATAAATCATTAACAAAGTTTTTGGCAGATTGGCTGAAGTCACAACCAAAATCAGCTAAATCATTATTGATAACAGAACCAGCTTTCTGACATTTTACGAACACCATTTCAAATGTTTTCGAAATCTTACTTCCAACAACATACCTAATTGTCTAGTCGGAAGCTCATACTAAACTACACAATCGGCACGACCAGTTGCAGACCTATTCATCAGCATGATTTCAGCTGAATCATATCCATTATAGGGAATAGACCTCTCCGAAATTGTCACCACATCGACTGTTCCTAAGCGTCTAGCATCAAGCAGTATCCTGCCAGATTAACCAGGTCTTAATTATACATAATTATCTTAAAATAATAACAGTCAAAAACCTATAAACCGCCCTTAATAATATACTCCCTACTTACATATACTAAACCTGACTCTCTTCTTCTTTCACGCCTTCTCCCTTTACTTGAAACCTCTATTAATAAAATGCCTACTCAGTACATTTACTATACGTAAATCTTTTCTTCATCCACGCCTGTTCCCTTTACTTTTAAACGTAACAAATAACTTTTTCTGAACAAATTCCTATAACAAGTAAGTAAAGAACATTATGCAGCATTAAAAATAATCATTGTATCATCTGGAACAAAACATTGACCACAAAAAAAACAAAGACCGCAATTGTAACCAATTTTTTTTACAAATATTGTTATTTAAGTGTGATTCAATTATTGGTGTACAATAAAGTATATTCTATCTACCTATCTATCATATTTTATAGATCTGTGATCAGTTTACAGTGCTCCCATTATTGGGAATCATGCGTAAGTGCGTTAAAAGGGAGTAAGTTTATCTAAAAATAGTTCCCAAAATACCTAAAGCAAATCTACATAAAGAGAATAGACACTACATAACCGCTTCGACTAAAAACCAACATGGCGTCTAGCGCCTAATAATGCCATTGTCTCGAACCGGTAGAATTTTGGTTGCAAAACATGCGCGAGCGCTGCTCTGAGTCACCGGTGGTGGGGATGGGGGGCTGGCATAACTCGTAGGCTATGTCTAGGATTATTTTGTAGATCAACGCGTTGGTGGGATTTTTTTGTTACGTCATTCGTACGTATTGAGCTTGGTTTAGTGTGAGTTTTAGAGATGTAGGCAATTTTAGAGAGAGATTACGACTTCTAGGCTAGCGTGTTTAATCATCGACAACATCACCATTCACCATCTTCTTCTTATCGTGTGGGTAGTAAGGTCTAACGACCCCACACACCCTAGTGTCAGAGTTTGTAGACCGCCTCAAGGGCCTCTGACGTGGTCTATTTTGACGACCGCCATTTGGCGACCGGGACCACCAGCTTATACGTGCCTTCCGAAGCACGGAACCATCTTTTTATCAGACAATTAGGTGATTCAGGCCTACAATGCCCTAGCCAAACTGGAAATAACTTTACAAAGTATGCTTCTCGCGGGAATCGAACCCACGACTACCGGGTCACAAGGCAAACGCCTAAACCACTCGACCACGGAAGTAGTAATATAGTATTATACTATGCTATACTATACTATACTATACTATACTATACTATACTATACTATACTATACTATACTATACTATACTATACTATACTATACTATACTATACTATACTATACTATACTATACTATACTACAGTACTCACCACCATTTGACGTGGAAGTTAAAAAAGTGCAAGTAGATCAAAATTATCATAAAAAAAACCTTTTGCAGCTTTCAAATAATTAGGTACTAATGTATTATTAGAACATAAAACGAGATATTTACTATGTGTATTATTTGTTTCGAGTTTCTGATTTAAAACATATGCCATTTTTAGTTATGATGACACTGTTAGTAACCATGTTAGCTTAAAAACGAATTACTAATGTTTCTTTAATACAATGAGGTACTAAAAACTGAACAAAAAGAAATTATTAAAATAAAAATAAAACTTCATAATCTATACTAATATTATAAAGCGGAAAAGTTTGTTTGTTTGTTTGTTTGCTTGAACGCGCTAATCTTCGAAATTACTGGGTGGATTTGGATGCAATTTGGTATGGAAGTAGCTTGAAGCTTGAGGAAGGTTATAGGCTACTTTTTACCCGATTGCAAAAAAGGAGAGTTATGTTTTTACCGTGATAGAATCCACGGGAGCGAAGCCCCGCGTGAGTACTAGTAAAATATAAAACCGACTTCCAAAAAACACTGCAAAGTGAAAAATAACTTTATTTCGGTAGTCGGTATCTTTAATTTTGTATTTTCGTATTTGACACTAACTTCCGATCGACCTATGGGTGACCACTAGTGTTAGTGATTTCGTAATATTATTTGTACCATCATTCAATAACACTTACTCATTCAATAGTATATTGTCGTGTTTCTATGCGTCCGCGCACAAAATCCGATCGAGTAGACTCAGTCAAATTGCACACCGGATCAAAATCAATGGAACCGGTCAATCAGTACAATATTATAATGCCTTATATTTTATTTACTAGTCTTGTTGAGCCACTCAATCACTTATTTCACAACATTCCTTTATAGGATTGTATTTTCTTGTTGGCTTTAAGTGTATTTTGTTTATTGAATTTGTTATTTTGAAATGACCAATGCTAAACTTGAGCTTAATAACTGACAAAGGCTTGCACTTTCTAATAGAAAAAATATTAATCTGTGTGGTTCTTTCCTTAAAAAAACTCACTTCAGCATTAACTAAATATTAATTAAATATCATTTGATTGGTACAGATTGTATGGACTTCCAAAGAGGCTTTGACCTCTGAGTTTGTTTCGGTGATTCGTCTCAGGGTTATCAGTTAAGAAACACTGGCTCTCATCTATAGTTTAGATTTCCCAAAAAAAATACGTTTAATTTGCATAATTATAAAATAATTCACTTTTAAATCTTTACACCATTCCGATCCTTGATAAAGTGACACTTATGTAGCAAGAATTATTTAAAAAAAAATGTGGTTTTGCCAACATCCTGAATTATTCCACCGTCTATACAAAACCTAACCAACTTTCAGTCTTTCGATAATCGTTATCCCTTATTGTGGAAGTTTCTGTCTAATGACTGCACAATGCAGACACGGTCGAAGCAATAGTTAAGTGACTGCCAGTCTCTGACTGACTACTGCACTGAGTCTCGCGGGTTCGATTCCCGCAACAGAACAAATATTTGTATGGGCTACAAATAGTTGTACCGTACTTACATGGTGTTTGTAAAAATTCTCTCATGATACAGGAGAAATCCCTAGATTGGGATAATGTTTTTTTTAAAGCCTGCTAATTAGAATAGAAAAATAATATTAATTATATCACCAAAGCTGTTCAGCACAAATTTTCGCATTTATAATATTACTAAGTTAGAAATAAGAAGTAGTCATATTTTACTTTGATTTCTATACAATATATGAGATACAGAATATCACCTTTATTGAATATAAAGTGTAACAGGGGGTTGGGGTGGGTCAGCTGTGTCCTGGGTTACTCCTGGACCTCAATACGTACACACATTGTCTATAGTAATATTCAATGGTCCAGCCGACATTTGGGTGCCTTATGATCTAATTCCACCAAGCCCGTTCCATCATCGGACTACAAAACAAATAGCGGTGCGCCATCGTTACATGGTGAAAATGTGATATGTTATAACTACGAACAAGACCTTTTACTAATACTCTCATTCTTTTAATACTCTCATTGTGCGTACAGCTAAGGAGTGGAATTTTCTATCGGAATCTGTATTTCCTGATAGCTAAACCCTAGGAATATTTAAGTCAAGAGTTTACTTCTAGTTACCTAGAAGTAACCTATTCACTCTTGACTTAAAGACCCCGAGGCTATAGCTCAAGAAACACAGACTCTGGCAGAGAATTTTACTCCTTAGCTGTACGCACAATGAAAACATTCCCAAAACCTTTTATGCGAATGGGTGGAATGTCCACTATGTAGTCCATCAAAGTGTTGTGAAAATCAAAACAAGAATATTTCACATAGGCCTACTTGGACACTTATTAAACATCAGAAGCTAATGCACGGACCGAATTGATCGTTTCCTAAATGACAGAAAGAAGAGCACAGTTTGAATTCGTTGTGCCTCCTATTCTATTGAAAAGTTTATCGACAAGAAGTATTCTTATTAGTGTTAAAGGACTGATTAGATTATTTAGCCAACATTAGATCTTATAGTGTGTACATGAATTATGGATAGATTAATGTTATTTATAATTATATTATAGATATAAATATAACGAATGCATGCAGAGTTTACCTTTAAGCGATTGTTACATTTTGGTCTGCTTTTAAACATATTGTATTATCCATAAAATGAGTGTTGTGTGTTGCGTACTTCATCTTCGACCACATCATCGCTTATTGTATGCTTATAAGGTGAGATAGTGGTCAAAAGCGAGCCACTTCTAGTAAATCGTTGATCCACACAAGTTATAGCCTGTACATGATCATGCATTTCTGAATCAACCTCTATACGGCAGCTCTTGAATAGTTCAAGGAAAAGCTCAATAAAATTCAGGAAACAGTAAAGTACGGAGCCTTTTAACTACTTCACCACATTACTTCTTAATTTGATGCCCTAATTTAGGAAGCAGTTACCTAATTGGGATTGTACTCATTATGTTTGCCCCCTCTTATGTAAGTAATATACACTTTTAATACATTTTATTTGGTATCTTACTGTAATAGTACCATTAAACTTACACCTAATCCAGTTCAATTTTGGTAGGATTGAACAGAAATCTTATTCTTCTTGCACCTCCGATATACTTTTGTGATTAATTTCGTTTCGGTATCCAAAATGGTTGGATTTTTAAGCGGTGCAAGGTAACTAGAACTTAGGTGTCGGAGATTGTGTGGTCAAATCTATTCAGATATCCAGTGAAGGAAGACATCCTTACTAATATTATAAATGCGAAACTAACTCTGTCTGTCTGTGTGTTACGCAATCACGCATAAACTACTGAACTGATTTTAATGAAATTTAGTACGGACGTAGTCTAGAGCCTGACAAAGGACATAGGCTGCTTTTTATTGCGAAAAAAGGGATGTAAGGGGTTGCAATAGGGGGTGAAAATTTGTATGGAAATTACGTAATTTTTAAAGCTAGAAGCTTGAAACTTATTTCTTAGACTTTTTATTAGATATTAATAAATACGACATTAAAATTATGTATGAGTTTTATTTTCAAAATAATTAGCCTAAAAAATTAAAAATGCTGCCGAAAGTCACTATTCCGCGCGGACAAAGTCGCGGGCACAGCTAGTTGTGAATAAATCGGCATGGACAAGAATCAAAAAATCTACTGACACTCCTTTCACCCAGACCGGGAGAAGTCATTTGATAACGTACTTAACGTTTCCACTGCTGTGACACAAACCTCCTTTCTGTTTTTAATACTCACCAACCTGCACTGGGAGCCAGTGTGGTGGATTATGGACCATTCCTTGTCATAGAGAGTTGGTCAGTGTCACAACAGCAGGAACGTTTTAGGCTGCTGTAAGTTCTGCAAGGTACCACTAAACCCAAGAACAATAACGATGGAATGCTCACAAATTATTTAAAGATCTATCCGGACGCCTAGTTGACACTTCGCGTGACCCAAGGGCTGGCTTTTACCTTGGACAAAGGTAAGGTAAGCATTGCCATACGTGGCAATGCCGCCAGACTTTTGGGCAGATTACCAGTGGACAGCGATGCACACGAATTTCTGGATGCCATCCTGGATGCTATATTAGTTTATATTTAGATATGTATATGTAGTTTAGGGTTTTTATTTAAGTATTTAAAGTGTTTAAAATTTAATGTTAAAAACTAAGAAAATTTAGAATGGTAACTAAACCTTGTTGAAGGCGCGGGCGCAGCTAGTAATGAATAAATCTAATAAGAAACTGTAAAGTCTAAGTATTATAGTCATGTGATATGTTTTTAAAACTGGTTCGGCGAGCCTGCAGACCCGCTCCACACAATGTTATTATATTTCTTTTGAGCTCACACACCGCTTAGCTTACTACGTCACACTGTTTTGAATAATACTTGCTTTTATGGCGTAGATGCCTGGGAAAGACTTTCAGATTTCTTGAAAAGAAGAGTCTGGAGAGAGGAGTCAATACTTGAGTTGCTCCTGTAGTAAAAAATTCAGATGAATTTGCTGACTCTGAAATCGTCTTACGAAATAAATGTATGTGGTGCGACGCGTCACCGGTATACAACGTGAAACGGAAAGGGTATATACATACCAAGGGCACGGCTTCTTTGGGTGATATCAAACGATATTGGAAGGGTTTTTTAATCCTATCTCTACATGTTCGGAAGTAATGAGAATAATTCTTAATACATTGATACCAGAAACTGAACTTTTCAAATTGAAATAAGCACACCACAGAAGAGATTGCAAGTAACGTGTAAAGTTATTGACCTACGTAGTGCGGTGACACAATTGTTAATTTCGTAAATTGATTGTTGATTTCAATTTAAGAAACTTACGAAACCGAAAATTTGGTATCAATTTTTAGAGTATTTTATTTTGAGTTGAAACCCTTCCAATATCGTTTGACATCATCCAAAGAAGCCGTGCTCTTGGTATGTATATACCCTTTCCGTTACACGTTGTATAGTGAAGATCCCACCCGTCGTGGGACTTATCTCATTACCGTGACCCCGGTACGTAAAGGGCTATTGAAGGAATACCGTGGATTTTAGTCAGTACAAGTCTGACAGTCCCTCCGGCCCTGCCCGGGGTGGGAGGACTAGTCTGATGATTTTACCACGAAAAATAAAAAATACGTTTTGGTAATACTTTCGTTATGCGTACAGCTAAAAATTGGAATCCGCTGCGGGAGTCTGTGTTTTCTGATAGCTGTAACCTAGTGGTCTTAGAGTTAAGAGTGTTTGGCTAGAGGAATCAATTGATGAGTTTTTTTTTAAATAAAGAACTATGCAATGTGGGTAGAATCCACAATACTAGCAATCTTGTTAACCCCTCCAACTAAGCTTAATATGCTTGTGTCTGGAGTGGATTCACGGAAATATTGTAATGGGTGGGGTACCTTAGCCTAAAGCTGATGCCGCACGACAGAATCTTCGTTATATTAGTTCTTCGTACATCTTGAACAGTCGTTACAGGTATTCAGAAGCCGATAATCTAATCTAATACCAATTTTGATATGGGTTATCGTGTTGTCCTTTACTGGAATATGGGGGTCGGAATAACAGTCGCTCCGTGTAGAATACTGGTACTCATTTAGACAGGAAGCTGACAACATTGCTGAAAAAGGCAGATTCCTTTATGTGTATTGACCAAAGAGATTTCTTATGAATCTCGTATCTTAGTCCTTACTAATACGAGTACATATTATAAATGCGAAAGTTTGTGCGGATGAATGGATGTTACGTCTTTCACGCAAATGTGAAATAAAAAAAAAATCCTGGAATAACGAATTTTATTATCCCGGAATTCCCACGGGATCGGGATTGAGGGGTGAAAACGCTCCCACGCGAACGAAATCGCAGGAATAAGCTAGTAAACCATTAAACAAGAAAGTGCTACTTTATTTGAAAACTATCTATGTAATTAGTTCACTTGTTTCACGATACAACTTCTTTCTAAATTCTTTCTATTTTATGGTCTTGCCAGTTGGGAGATGAATTAGGAAATCTTCATTATGATACCTATAAAAACGTGCTTCAATCTCGCTTGAACGGGGCACGGGCAGAGATTGTGGTAAACTTGTTTAATATTAAGGAGATGACTGGGTTTTCAAAGGATTTTTATTAGTATTAAGGAGGCAGATATACAGGGCGGCAGGGACATCGACGCACAAACGCTTACCAGGGATTCGGTACATGATCCTGGCCCTTGCGCTGGAATTTTTCGTCGGCTTTTTCTTAATTTTTTCACGTTTTTTCAGCAATTTTTTTACTGAAATCTTTAAAATCATTGTTTCTATCTAACTCAATGAGATTTCACTTGAAAAATAAAATTCACTTGTTTCACTTAAAACAGCATTATAAATAAAACTCGAAAGGGCTACCTGATCAGCTGTTTTGCTAGAGTTAATTTGTGAGGTCAAGACAGCTGATGAGGTAGCTCTTCCGAGTTTTATTTACATTACTGTTTTAAAAGTGAAACAAGTGAATTTACTGTTTTATTTACGAAAAATTTCAACGCAGGGAGGTCCAGAACCATGTACTGAATCATGGTAAGTGGTTGCGCGTCGATGTCCCTACCACCCTGTATAAGAGCAGATATATAAGAGTTGATATAGATAAGAGTTAATAGCCTAATGGATAAGGTGTCAGTTGGTACAGTTGGAGGGTTTAACAAAATTACTAGTAATGTGAATTCTACCTACATTTTCAGATATCTTAAAAATTGTAAGTGACAAATCTATTCCACATATTTTTCAAATGTAGAAGGCTAGCCACTTTCTACATTATGTCTACATTGAATTAAAAATACCAGTCAAGGACTCACAAACAAACTATATCCAGCGAAATCATTGAGAGACTTGTAGACGCCCGCCTCAAGGTCTAATAGGGCCAATATTTTCCGGGGTTTCGGGAATTTTCCAACGAGATAACACAGCACCGGAACGCAACGGCAACTGAAGGAAGAGGGTGGGGTCCCAGATCGGGAGGAGACTTTATCCCCCTCCCCCCCCCCCCCCCCAAAACCGAAAAAGCCATTTATAACCTTAGACCATGACTTACGATTGTTGTCAACAAATCAAAATCGGTGACGTAATGTCTGGTTCCACCAACTGTCCATCAATTGTAAAACAAAAAACAACGATGAAAATAAACCAATAGCATTGGACTGCACCTTAACAAGTTAACTATAAATATGCCGAGAAAAAGCATCAATTAAAAAGCCTCCTCCAAGCTTTTAAATCAATTGGTCGACAGACTCATTAGAATAATATGATACAAAACCAACTCTAGTTCTTCGTTTTAAAGTTCATGTTTGCATAACTCAATGAAGTTATAAGGAAGATATTATGGGGAACAGTTTTAATACTGTTTATATGTCTAGTATGAAAAATAGTCAGACCTAGAGTGGTTATTAATGCTATAGTTTTTTGATATACCGCCTTCGACCAAAACTAGTTTGTGCGTGCGAACGGGAAGTTCATCTTGAAAATGTATGGGAATCAATGAGAGTTTGAATGAAATGGCTGTTAATAGATTTTTTCTAGTCATTTCTTGTAATTATTTTTATCTATATTAACTCTTGCCGGTTTAAACTCTGCATTTTCTATCGTTATCATACGTCCAAGACTCTCCATCAAGCTGAAGACCGTAGTAGAAGGAGAAGCCTGTTTCAACATTTCCATCGTAGCCACGATTCTCAGCACTGAGGGACCGACTTGAGAAGGAGGAGGGAGGATCATGCATCAATAGGTAATAATAGTCGACACGTACTTGAAATGTGTCGTTAGTCTGGCGGTAACAATTATTTCAGCTGAATCAAGGTTTAGGTTCCTTTCTCAAGTCAGGCAAGGTGTCATTGGGGTATCCATAAAAATGAAGGTAAATAATCTAACAGCAGTGATGGTTCAATGGTTACGGATACGACTTACGAGTTGAGAGTCTTGAGTGCGAGCCCAGACATAAGATACTTTACGGCATATATCATCTTCATATCTTTCAAAGCGGTGAAAGAAAACATCAGGTCGAAATTTCGAAGACATGTGAATGCCTCTAACCTGCTCTGTGGTGGATTACAGCTCATTCTTTATCAAACATAAGACGCTTATGTCTCAGCAGTGATAACGTTATTGGCTTTTTTTAAGGATGAGGATTCATCCAATGACTGTCTCCCGATCTAGACGAAGCGGGAGGGTGTGTCAGACTTTTACTGACTAAAACCCATCCGTGTTCCATCATATGCTCTTCGTGTTATGAGGCCGCGGTAACTCTTTCGAACAATTCCGCAACCCCTGCAAACGTTATTGGCTGTATTATTTAATATAAGGCTCAATGTTGGAATACTCTTACAGGGTGGACCAAGGTCCCGGTTGAGACGATATCCCGACATTCCACCTACGTTTTGAGAATACTTTCATTGTGCGTACGGCTAAGGAGTGGAATTCCTTAGTGGTGTTCCTTATAGCTATAACCTGTAGGGTCCTTAAGTCAAGAGTAAATAGGTTACTTCTAGGCAAGCGTGCTTCATCTTTGACCACATTGCCATCAGGTGAGATAGTGGTCAATCATGAATAAAAGCGAGCCTATCATAAATAAAAAGGTCATCCTGTTGATTAATACTAAAACTTATAGAGACTGCTATAGAGCCCTTAGTTTGGCCTACACAAAATTAAACTACAGTGTTAATTTTGGCAGTTGCATTTTGTTTCTTTCATGCATACCATCCGGTGCCTCGTCAACACTTGTGTCCGATTCACCCCTGCTTAAATGTAAGTCGGAATTCATTGACCCACTTTTATTTAGTTTAAATATACTTTTTCATCCACGTATCAAGTCAAAAAGATCGCTTTGTCGGTTTTATTTTTCTTTGACAGCAAACATAACTTTGAGTAAAAAAAGTTTTGGATATACCTACATACGTTTCATGTGTTACTTTTATAGATAAATCAGTAAAGCTCTGAAAGTGATAGTCAAATGAAATAAAATGAAATATTTATTTTGTAAATTGGTTATAAATAACACTTTTACACGTCATGTTTTTTTTTGCGTGTTAAGTTTAGCTAGATGAGGCCGGTATTTCCTAACTGACTACTCTGAGAAGAAACACCGAAACAAACTCAGAGGTCATAGTCTCTTTTAAAGTCCAGACAATTTGTATTTTTATATGAGAAGCATGTAGGTTCATGTCTGTGGTATTCTTTTGAGGAAAGAACCATGCAAATTTGAGCGGACCTGTCCAGACAGTGCAAGCATTTGTCAGTTATCGTGTAGCTCAACTTAGAACTTAAGGAGCTCAACAATTCGACAATAAATACCAACGGACATTTGGGTAGGCCACACAAGTACTCAAACTGCTTGACATCATTAAATAAATTATATTGAAAGTAAAAACAACGAAGAAAGAATAAGTCAAAGTAAAAAATCACGTAATTTTTAAGTTGATAAACACTACATGACTAAAATCAACCCTGTTCCTTCAGTTACTCTAGCTTTCCGAGGCCACGGTAAATATTAGTTATGGGTGGAGTAAGGGGGAGTTGCAGACTTCTACAGACTAAAAAAGGCATCCGGTTCCTATACTTCTCTTACGTTCTGGGGCTTCGGTATCTCGTTTGAAAATTCCCGCAACCCCGGAAGGCAATGGGCCTGACCTCAAACAGTGTGACACCACTGTATATGAATCTACACTCATATCTAGTACCTATACCTATCCAAACTTAAAGTATTCTAATAGTCTAAGCTTAAAATATTAGACTCGCTTAACTTTATAACCACAAGATCTACCACGACCGCAAAGCTATTGGTTTGTCGGTAACTTAGCTACGGTTTTTGAAAAAGAAAAAAGAAACAGTTTTGAGTTCCAATCACGTTCATCATCACCCACACATCATCTACCCAAAACGTTTTGTACATATGGGTGGGATGTCAACCATGTAACGATGGTCGCCTTTCATCTTGCAGTCCGATAATGGAACAGACTTGGTGGAATTATTGTGCAATTCCATTGCACACTCCTCGAAATAAGATACAGCGCAAGCCAATCAATAAAAAAAAATGCTTAATCCTTCCTAATATTATAAATGTGAAAGTAACTCTGCCTGTCTGTGTGTTACGCAATCACGCCTAAACTACTGAACAGATTTTAATGAAATTTAGTACGGACATAGGCTAGAGCCTGAGAAAGGACATAGACTGCTTTTTAATGCGAAAATAAGGCTGTAAGGGATTGAAATAGGGGATGAAAGTTTGTATGGAAATTACGTCATTTTTAAAGCTAGAAGCTTGAAACTTATTTTTCAGATACCAAAACAAATATCAAAATTGAACCGTGTTTTAAAGCCAATTATATTTGCGGGGCAACATTGCATAAATTATCACAAGACGCACAAGATGGAAATAAGAAAGACAAGAAGGGAATTACCCATTAAAAACAAACCGTATTTTCTCCTTGACAGCCATTTTTACTTATATAGTTTTAATCATTCTGCATACTTCATTATTTTCCAGCATTTAAAATATTATAAAAGGAAATGTTGAGTAAAGGGCATAATTTCTTTACTGATTTTACGAAGTCGGGTAAAATAGCACGAGACAGGAAGGAATGATCTATTTTAAGTGTCTATTAAACTATCCCATAGCACATAATGGAGTTTCAACGGGAATGGGTAGTATCGAGCTCGATTTAAATATCATAGATCTTTTAGGAAGAGCTTTCTATATTTGAGAAAAAAGAACATTATTTCACAGGCCAATTATTATCAAATTCACGATGCGTATAACTAAGTATTTTGTATGTAATAACCGTAAATCAGAATATCTTAGGCTACTTAAACAACGGGAATATGTTTTCAAATCCCAGATTCCATAATTATGATTCATAAATAAAAAATAATTACAACTCACGCGCAACTAAAGTTCCTTAAAAAAGGAACGCACGAACTCAAACAGGAAGAAATTTTCCCGCTGCACTGGTGCACCTAGCGGCAATGTTCGGAACTAAACCGGAGCGCGAACGACCGCCAACTCTTTCCGCGCGCTTTCTTTTATGTTCCCTCTCTCTCCCACCAGGGCACACACCTACCTTTTTTGGCGTAAGAAAGGGACAGAAACAAAAAAATGGCCGAACGCACATGTGCGCGGGAGTTCGTTTTCGTCTTATTTTTCGCAGGTCATTCGCCTCAGATATATTCGCGTCGCTTTTGCGATTTTTTTGTCTTGCTCCGTCGTTTTTTTTCGTCCTTTTCCCGCCGTGTGTGTCCGTTGTGCTAGGTCGCGAGTCGCGTGGGCACTTGATTTATTTTTCTTAGTTTTATCTTAATCTGTTTTCTAATACCGTAGAGTTTATGTGGCTCTTTTGGAATCTAATGTTAGGTTTGTTGGCAATTTATTTTTATGTTGCGTAGGCTAGACTATTTATTAGTGGTTGTAAAGAGTCGTTGTCTAGTTCTCGGAAAGGGGCGTCTTAAAAAAAAATATTTTCTCCAGTGATAGCAAGAGTTATCATAAAACTGAGCTTGGTATTTCGTTTATTAATTAATATTTAATTTTCCGAGCACTTGAGATTAACTGTGGTAGTACCTTGTAAAACATTACGTGAGGTTAAAGGTTATTGCTTTGCGAATGGAGTGAGATTTCACTTCCTTTCTTATCAAACCGCTATGAAACTCCTGTTTAGCTATAATTAAATTATGCCAAAATTTCCGCTATTCATGATCTAAATATCTACTACTAGCAGTTGCTCGCGACTTCGTTCGCGGGGGAAGTTTTTCCCGTGTAAATCCCGATCCCGTGGGAATTTCGTAAAATCCCGTCTTAGCGAGCATCTACGTACTAAATGGATCCCCCATGAAAAATTGGAGAGCCCTACTACTTGTAGTTTCTGAGATTTCGTGATTAATCAGTGAGTGGTATTTCGCTTTTATATATTATATAGATAGATTAACGCGAAACCATACACTCCATACACTATTATTATTTATACCAGGGGCGTGCATAGGATTATGACAGGGCATGCGGCGGAGTAAAAACACTAGATTTTTAGCATAGCCACAGCCACGCATCGCCACCATGCTACGATGCGTGGCTGTGGCTATGCTAAAAATCTATAAAAGAAGAAGTTTTCGTGAGTAATCGGTCACAAAAACTTCTTCTTTTATAGATTTTTAGCATAGCTACAGCCACGCATCGTAGCATGGTGGCGATGCGTGGCTGTGGCTATGCTAAAAATCTATAAAAGAAGAAGTTTTTGTGTGTTTTTACTCCGCCGCATGCCCTGTCATAATCCTATGCACGCGCCTGATTTATACTATTAATGTGAAAGTGTGTTTGTTTATTTATCCTTTTCCACAAGCTGAGGTAGTTGAATGTCTGAAGAGTGACATAGGTAACTTTCCGCTATTCTAAACCATTTCACGCGTGCGGTGTTGCGGGCAAAAGTTTCGGAAACAGTGATGATGATATAGATTACTCAAAATTTACCTCACTGGGTTCGAACCCACAACCTACTAGCTTGTAACTCGCTTCCGTGACCTCTGAACTAACAATCATCTATGAGACAGAATAAAGACTCGAAAAATGCCTACATCAAGTGTTTCGTCTAAATTGTGGTGACTATTTCTGTCCCCACGAAAATAAAGCTAGTTTAAAATAATTTTGTTTTAATAAATATTAAAACGCAACCTACATTTTAAAGAATGAAGATCAAAGATAACATAATAAGTATTGTAAATTCTTATATAATAATCCACTAAAACTTTCCAACGTAATTTTAAAACAAGGAAGAAACGATAGAAAACGCTTTAATTACTCGTAAGGCAGTCAATTAATAAAGGAATTTTCTAATCGAAGTGTGCAGTAAAAAGATTTATCTACACTGCGCCGGCACAACACACTTCGCCGTTAGCGACCTCTAGTGTGGGGTAATTGGAATATCGATATCGATAAATTTATCTCCATCGAGATTTTGTCTAATTGGATTGCTGTTTTCGCTACAGCGGGCTTTTTTCTAATTAGTGCTCGAGAATTCTTGTGTTGTGTTGTGGTATTCCGACTTGATCCAACTTAGTATGTTTCTGAAATAATTAGATTATTTTAATTAACTCCTTATCCTTTTCTTAACTTTATTATGAACTTCTGAATTAATAATAGCAGCCGTACTAATCAATCTTTAAGGTCAAGCAATGCTTCGCGAATTCGATCCTTGGATGGGTGATTTAACATATCCAGAATCTCTGTACCTTGGAAAATACATTAAACCGTTGGTTCCAGTTGTTATTTGTACATCTTATGTACGTAACGGGTAGCCAGATATCAGAAAAACTAACATTAGTGTAGTGCCAAGGCGTATTGAATTACCCAGTTACTGAGTCATGCAGGGCAGACACTGCATACGGGAAGTTGGGTAAAGGCTAAGTAGATGATTATCAATGTGAGTTTTATTCACAAAATAAATGATTGATTGATTGCGAAATTCTGTCCAAGTAATAGAAAAATACATATCTACAAGAAAAATAATACAGAGCATGTGATTAAAAGTTTCTAGTTTATTGACATAAACCAAACGTTGAGCAAAAGAGAATAGAAGCATAAACAAGTTTGTATAATTAATAATAATACCTGAGCAATCGTGTAACTGTTCTGCATACAAAAATCAGTGTCAATTACTGGTTCTTATTACGACATCTCAATGACCTGAAAAAGAAAACAGTCTTTATTAGAAAAAATAATCTATCAACCTCTTTGATACTGTTCAGATTTAGAAACTAGATGAGAACGAGCTTGAAGCTTATAATTTAAAAATGTCGACAATAATCTATCGACAACAATATGTATTGAATTTTGACAACCCTTACCGACATCTTACAAGAGCGTAACCGCAGTTCATAACTACTTTGTAGTAAAAACAAACTGCCGTATTTTCTACGCATTTTAATAGATATTACAAAACCATTATTATCTTAGAAGTTATGATTCATAAATTAAAGTAAATATTATATGTAAGTTTGGTTCACAAATAACCGAGATACTTGCACAGCAAATTTAGCACCGTTAGAAAAGGATTCAGTACTGCTTGATTACTTTAAATTATTTCCTTAAATTGGTTTTAAAATGCCTCACACAGAACAACTCAGTCGGTATCCGTGGAGTTTCTTGCCGATTCTTTTTATTTATTTATTTAAATAGTACCAATAATAATAATAATACCAACAATTGCTTATACTAGTTTTATGGCTAATATTATATTATAATGGTTAGTGTTTAAAAGCAGACTCACGTGTAAGAATCACTTAAAGGTAATCTCTGCATGCATTCGTTATATTTATGTCTATAATATAATTATAAATAACATTAATCTATCCATAATTTATGTACACGCTACAAGATCTAATGTTGCCTAAATAATCTAATCAGTCCTTTAACACTAGATAGAATACTTCTAATCGATAAACTTCTCAATAGAATAGGAGGGTCAACCAATTCCAACAGTGTTCTTCTTTCCGTCGTTTAGGAAAAGATCAATTCGGACCGTGCCTTACCTTTACATTACCTTTTGATGTTTAATAAGTGTCCAAGTAGGCCTATGTGAAATATTATTGTTTTGATTTTCACAACACTGATGGACTACGTGGTGGACATTCCACCCATACGCATAAAAGGTTTTGGGAATGTTTTCATTGTGCGTACAGCTAAGGAGTAGATATCTCTGCCGGAGTCTGTATTTCCTGGTAGCTATAACCTGGGTATTGTAAGTCAAGAGTGAATAAGTTACTTCTAGGCAAGCGTGCTCCATCTTCGACCACATCATCGCTTTCCATCACGTGAGATGGTGGTCAAACGAGAGCCTGTCATCAATATAAAAAATATATTTTTAAGATTACGTCTGCCCATGTATAAAGTAATTTTATTCTCAATGAATTTTATTTGGTTTGATTAGTCAACTCCAAGAAAAAGTTGTCTACTGATCAATTTTTTTTTTTAACGCGGTAAAATCATCAGATTAGTCTTCCCACCCCGGGCAGGGCCGCAGGGACTATCAGACTTGTACTGACTAAAATCCACGGTATTCCTTCAATAGCCCTTTACGTACCGGGGTCACGGTAATGGGATAAGTCCTACGACCCCGGCAGGCTTCGGCCCTCTACAGGGGGGGCCAACTGATCAATATTAGGTAATATTATGTTCTCATTTTTATTTAGGAATGTTATAGTTATGATTATGAGAGGAGCTCGTGGCGAAGTAAGAATATCCGCATGATTCGCTCTTCAAGCTTAATCATTGCTTGCCGGGGCCAGTTCAAGGATGGGTGGCTATCTTCGAGATTCCTCCATGCCACTGAAAGCACGCTAAGCCGTTCCGACTGTCATTTATCGTTACGTGTAGTCTTACATGTTACCCAGTTACTGGGTTGTAGTATTCAGATAGTCCGGCGCTCTATGTGATGTACGAGTTAGTACTCAGCGGCATCCCGTTAGACTGAAAGCTAACCCCAACATTACTGGGAAAAGGCTAAGCGTCTACTTAGCCTTAAGAAAAGTTATGATTATTTTGAAGAAAGTTGTTTATCAACATGGACAATACCGGTTTTTTTTATAAGTCTACGCCAGTCCGTTACATCTATACTAATATTATAAAGCGGAAAAGTTTGTTAGTTTGTTTGTTTGTTTGTTTGCTTGAACGCGCTAATCTTCGAAAGTACTGGGTGGATTTAGATGAAATTTGGTATGGAAGTAGCTTGAAGCTTGAGGAAGGTTATAGGCTACTTTTTACCCGACTGCAAAAAAGGAGAGTTATGTTTTTACCGTGATAGAATCCACGGGAGCGAAGCCCCGCGAGAGTACTAGTCCTGTATAAGCTATCCCATAAAAATCAATACTTGTCAAAAAACCAAGTCTCGCAACTCAGTTCTTCTACCGTAAAAAGTTGTAAGATCCATGTAATACCAAGTCGGTTATTCGATTATTCAGTCCCTACTTAAGGGACCTTTTGTCTTAAGTTGTTACGTAATTATCTAACTTAACAACATCTTATAGTGACCATATCAATATTAAAAATGTTTAACGTTTTAAATAAATAGATTGACTCGGCCATCGCATGAGAACACAATATATCTCACAAGTAATACATACATATATAAATTAGATTGTTTTTGCGATTGCCAAGTCAACATATTTATTTACAACTTTAAAGATTTTTAATATTGATATGGTCACTATAAGATGTTGTTAAGTTAGATAATTACGTAACAACTTAAAACAGAAAGTCCTTTAAGTAGGGACTGAATAATCGATTAACTGTAAATGTAACTTTGTAATCCCATATAAATATATGGGATTACAAAGTTATTTATGCAGTTGATGTATCTAGAAAACTGGACCGAAATTGAAAAATATTTTAGTTTTTCCTTGATTCATATACTAAACATTAATAGTATTCTAAATTTGAAGCTTCTATGTCTGCTAGAAGTGCCTTAGACTTTTGATGATCGGTCAGTCAGTGAGTGACAAAATTAAGAAATTTTGACTCGTTATAATTCTTAAACTGCTTGTTCAAATTGAATGAAATTTGAAATATATCGTGTTGATATAATGCGTGCTTGGTTACTAAAAATTCAGGCTTCTAGTTTTATCGACAACGAAGTTATACGGGGTCGAAAATGACCTGAATTGCTTCGAGAAAAGTATGGTACGGCCGTGCCGCTTTTTGCTCGAATTGGCGGGGGCACTGCCGTGCACCCAGATGGTGACCACTGGAAAAGCCGCTATCTCAAGCCCACATTAATAAGTCTTTCATATTCAGATATCGTTTATTTCAATCCACTTTAGATTATAATCGTGTACATTAAATAATTTTACACACAAAAAATTATTATCACACAATAATAATAATTAAGTAATTAAATACTATAAAATCAAAGACAAAATAAAAATTGTAAAATATAAATCTAAATTAAATGTAATGTCACAACTGAAATTATCATAAAAATGATCACTAATACCTACTAAGTAATTTTTTTTTGTTATTACATTAACCATATAATAATGGTTAATGTACCGCCAATCAAACCTGTTTGATAAATTTTGTTTAGAATTTTGTTGGGTAAAATCAGTATTTACCAGTATCGCAAGAAAAGTCAAATTCCGAAAACACTCAGAGATCTAAGGAAGTTCGTCATTCCTCTTCTTTACAGGCCTCATCAAAGGTGTGTCAATTATTGTGAATGCATTGAAGATTTTTAAATGCAAAATCCTGAAACACGATAACACAATAACTATTCATGCTTATTTTTTAACATGGCTATACTATATATATGTACATTCATTGTGTTTTTAAGGAGAACTCACACACTATCAATCAATTCACAATACTTACTAGAAATCTTATTAATCTTGTGTCTGGATTGGGTTCACATCACTCTGTAATCAATTCTAAATAATTGCAATGTTCATAAAAAAACGAAAATACTCTCTATAATTTAGACCATATACGTCAGTATATTACATAAAAATATCGATTAATAATTGCACAGGGTGACACAATAGACTGCTTAATCGCTAAAAACGACCTTTAAAATACAACCTGTGGATGAATAGTTGTATTTTAAGTAGATAAGCAAACATAAAAGTATTGGACAGTTGATGTGTTTTCGCGATTGCGAAACCCTTTTTTTTTCGGTGGGAAAATCATCAAAAAACTCCTCTCACTCTGGGTGCAGTGGAAAGTAGTGTCAGACTTCTACTAACTATTCGTGATAATGTAATTCCGGGGCCGCGGTATCTCATTAGAACATTCCCACAATCCCGACAGGCAATGGTCCTGACCTCAAACAGTGTGACACCACCGTATAGGAATCTACACTCATATCTAGTACCTATACCTATTCAAACTTAAGGTATTCTAATAGTCTAAGCTTAAAATATTAGACTCGCTTAACTTTATAACCACAAGATCTACCACGACCGCAAAGCTATTGGTTTGTCGGTAACTTAGCTACGGTTTTTGAAAAAGAAAAAAGAAACAGTTTTGAGTTCCAATCACGTAGAGGATGTAAACCAATGAGATTTGAACAAAAAAACAGCAGCAGTGGTTTAACTATTTTGAGGTTAGCAATTACGTAAAGACAATCTTCAAGGCTTATAGGCTTACAGACGACGAGGTGTTGGTGGACAAGCTTCATAGCCTGGCTCATCGGCGAACCGTTGCTTGTCTGTCGGTTTTCTACAGATTGTACTTCGGGGAGTGTGCGCAGGAGCTCCATGACCTGATTCCTCCATCTCCCTTTCACTACCGGTCTACTAGACGCACGGCTGGGTACCACCCACACGTGGTTGATATACCGTCTTGTCGTACCAAGCGCTTCTCCTCCACATTTATTGTGCGCACAGCCAAGCTGTGGAATTCTCTGCCGGCTTCTGTATTCCCTGCCACATGTGACTTTTCAACCTTTAAAGCACGAGTAAATAGGCATCTTCTGGGCTCGCTTGTCCCATCTTAGACCTCATCTATGGCTTACCATTAGGCGAGATCGAGGTCAAGAGGGAGGCCCATCAGTAATAAGAAAAAAAAAAGGTAAGCTACGCTTGCCAATTGATTGAAAATCATCCGTGCATCGTAAAGCACGTTACCATGTTGATCCCGGCTGTCATTTCTACAGTTTGTCAGTCATTAATAAATAAAATAAATAAAAAGTCTTTTATTTCATGCATAAAATAGGATTAACAATTATAAATTGATTCAATTTCATAAATATTATAGTTTAGTTTTCATTTTCATGATTTCAATCAAAAATGTATTATTTAACTTAACAATATCAATATAATGAACAATATTATTAATTACAATATAATATTATATTACAATATAATTAAAAGTTATTTTTTTTTTTTATATTTTATTTATAACAATATTACTAATTAGATTTCAATATCAAATTCGTTCGTTCGTTAAATAACAAATTGGATTATTATTAATGGATACAGAAATTTAAAAAATAAAATAACATGCATGCATGAACCCCTCAAATATTGAGGGTGAAGGCCTCCTCCAGAGAATTAATTCTGGTAAACGGGCGTGTGTTGATATAGACCTTACGTTGTATGTCGCAATGTAAAATAGGTTATTGTTGTTAGTCATTACGGGTACTCAAAAGCCATAGGGAATTATGTTATCCAGCTCAGTAGCTGGATAATAACCCACTCAGTGCTTGGTAAGGTTAGATAGACCGTCGCTCCATTTAAAATACTAGTCAGCTCCATCCAATTAGACTGGAAGCCGTGCCCCACATAACTGGAAAAAGGTTTGTTTAAAGTTTATTACATGATAACAATACCCTTTTTTTTTAACGTGGTAAATTTATCAAATAAGTCCTCCCACCCTGGGCAGGGCGGGAGGGACTGTCAGACTTTTACTGACTAAAATCCACGGTGTTCCTTCAATAACCCTTTACGTACCGGGGTCACGGTAATGGGATAAGTCCCACGACCCCAGCAGGCTTCGGCCCTCTACGGGGGGGCCTCGTCATATTGCTGACGCTCTTTGAGGCGCGCGTGGAACACAACGCGCCGTCGACCCGGGCATGGTCCATGGTCGGACAGCGAGTTGCCCTTTACTCGCTGTCCGCATGCCCGCGCCTACGGTGGCCGGAGATCGTCGGCCGACGTCCGACGCCGTGGGCGTCTACCACTGCGGCTGGGCTGGAGGGACGACGCCATCCTCTCCTTCACGCGGCCCGCCTCCTTCTTCGGAAGCATGACTGCTTCGCAGAAGGAGGCGACCGCTTCCGACTCCCTCTCGCCCCGCAGCATGGCCTCGACCAATGCCGGGCGCGAGAGGTCTCCGCCTATCGCCGCCGTGAGGACACGTCGGTGCTCTGCCCAGGCGGGGCAGTCTTGCACCGTGTGCTCTACGGTGTCCTCAGGGCGACCCTCGCAGTGGTGACACCCAGGCGTTTCCTCCTTTCCCATCAGACACAGGTACCTCCCGAAACTTCCGTGTCCGGTGAGGACCTGCGTCATGCGGTAGGTCAGGACGCCGCCACTCTCTCTAGCCACTCCTCAAAGAGGGGTCTTACCGCCGCAATTGCGGCGTGCCCGGCCGTCGGTTGCGACAGTCGTTCCCTCCATACTGCCCTGAGATCGCGCCGGAGCTCTTCCCGCCGCACCTCGACTTCTCGAGGCAGCGGAGATACACCCCGGCGCTGCGCTTCCACGCGCCATTCATACACGCGCTGGAGGGCAGTCGCCTCCAGATCCCAGGGCAGTAATCCGGCAAGGAGGTTGGCCAATTCGCCGGCGATCGTGCGGTATCCCCGGATCATTCGGATAGCCATGACCCTCTGGCATGCGACCAACTTTAGTGGTCGCGTCCGGATGCACAGGGCCCACACTGGGGACCCGTAGAGGGCCATGGACCGCACGACGCCGGCGTACAGCCTTCGGCAGGAGGCGTTTGGCCCGCTGAGATTAGGCAGGAGTCGCCTGAAGGCGGCTGCTGCCCGGTTCAGCTTTGGGGCCAAACTCAGGAAATGCTCCCTGAAGTTCCACCGGCTGTTGAGGACGAGTCCCAGGTACTTCATCGTCCTCCCGACGCCGATGCGAACCCCCTCCACCGTTATGTGGGACTCGGACCGTGGCGCGTTCCGACCGCCATGGAAGCACATGGCCTCTGTCTTGTGCAGCGCCACGTCGAGTCCCAACTGCCGGATCCTACGAACGACTGTCGCAACCGCTTGCGTCGCCAGGTCGGCCGCCGCCTGGTGCGACTCTCCCTGCGCCAGGACGAGCGTGTCGTCAGCGTAACATATTACGCTGACGTCGTCAGGGAGGTCGCCGCGCAGCACCCAGTCGTATCCGATGTTCCACAGGGGCGGCCCCAAGACCGATCCCTGTGGGACACCGCACGACATCTCTCGCCGGTTCCACTCTCCCCGGTGACCGGGGTAGATGACGGCTCTGTCCGTCAGGTAGTCCTCGACTATGCGACGGAGGTAGGTCGGCACCCGGTGGTACCGGAGTGCCTCCCTGATGCAACTCCAGGGCAGGGTGTTAAAGACAGATATGACAGGCCCGTTGGTATAGTGGTCAGTGGCCCTGACTGCTATGCGCAAGGTCGTGGGTTCGATTCCCACCTAGGACAAATGTTTGTGTGATGAGCACGGTCATTTGTTCTTTGTCTGGGTGTAATTTATCTATAATATGTATGTATTTAGAAATATATATGTATGTTTATCAGTTGTCTAGTACCCATACCACAAGCTCTGCTTAGTTTGGGACTAGATGGCGTTGTGTGAAAAGTTGTGGAATATTATTAAAAAAGAAAAAAAAGGCGTTGGTGATGTCGTGAGGGCTCTCACGCGCATGATGGCATCCACCGTCGAGCGCCCCCTGCGGAAGCCAAACTGGCACTCCGCAAGATCCGGGCCCACCCGATTCAGGTGCCCGAAGAGGCGGTCTGCAATCACTCTTTCCAAGAGCTTGCCCACCTCGTCGAGCAGCACGATGGGCCGGAATACGTTTTACTCCGTCAAAAAGGTAGTGATATCGCATTCGTGAAGTCATCTTTGCGCTCCAACGCAATGAATAAATCTGTATCTTCTAGATAATTCTTTTATAATTCGAAGACTGCGGCGGCGTCTTCGCTGTCGCAGAACCGAATTGGTGCGTGAAAATTATTTAAAAAGAAAAGAATTTGGAGAATTTCATCATATTATTGAAGACTTAAATAATGACCCCATACTGTTTCATAGTTATGTACGTATGAAAATAGAAACTTAAAATAAATTTTTCTACATCCATTTTTACGCACGAACGTGTTTAAAAATCCCAACGAGTTCGGATTGTTTTCAGACGTCGGAACTACACGCACGTATACATACGACTAACTCGCATCCAGTATGTGCGCTCCCATAGTACTTGGAAGGTTAGGATCGTTCGTGTGTGTTCGTACGTATACACTCGAGTAAAATTCGTACGAAAACGCGTCCAAACTGAGCGCGGCCTTAAGCGCCCGTCACCACATCCTAACATTTGACGCGGCAAGCCCCTACCAACATATCTGTCTGTTAATAAATAATTAAAATTCGTTTGTTTAAATGTTTATCTTTAAGCAAGTTCTCCAATTTACATCCTGTGAAAAATCGCATATGCTGCGGTATATATACAAGCGCAGTCATGAGAGAAACCTAGTTATATTAAATTATGACAGCTCAAACAAAACTAAATTGATTTATAAAATAAAAACTACTATAAATAAAATAAATACTAGTTGTTTTAATCGTCATCTTTTACGACTACGCAAAGAAATGCCTACTTAATACTGTTACGTATATTGAGTTTAAACCATAAATACATAGCTATGTTATAAAAATATCAATAAGTGAAGTAAAAACTTTGAAACCCTTTTTACGAAAAGTAAGCGGTCGGAAGAGAATGAAATGTTGCACGGTTAATTTATACTTAATATTATAAATGCGAAAGTTTAGATGGATAAATGTTTGTTACTCAATCACGCCAAAACTACTGCACGGATCTGAATGTAGTTTGGTAAGTAGATAGTTGATATCCTGGAATGACACTTAGGCTACTTTTTATCCCGGAATTGCCACGGAATCCGTATTACCGCAGGAAAACACTTCCACGCGAAATAAGTCGCAGTCAGGAGCTAGTGTTTATATGAAATAGTGTAGAAAATTAATATTTTTATAATGAATTATGACGGCCATTAGTTTATTATGAAATTATGAAGAAAAGCCAAAATGTCGATGTGCTCACAGCCTTTTCACAGAAATTTCGAAATGCTGATTGACACTTTCCTTGACCAACGGCTGGCTTTTACTTTGACTAGAGGCTAATCAGCATTGCCACACCGTAGCATTACTGATGCCGCCAGCTTCGTCTCTTCTTCAATAGCTTAATTAAAAGGTATATTTGTATTTTTTTTTTAATCTTTATTAAGTTAATTTTTATCTCAATGGATACGCCAACCCCATCATGCCGAACACATGCTTCAAAAAAACAAAAATCAATATAGTAAACCAACTCGCTAAATGTATTTGCTACATCTGTCTTCGGTTGAGCTAAAATTGATTGTATTAAACCTACCTGTAATATATTTAAACTAAACTCATTATATGTGTGGATAAAGAAAGAACTATTTAAAAACTCCTAACATAAATTGGATGAAAACGTGGAATAGACAATAGACTCGAGAGACACAAAATTTCACTATACAAGTTATCTTGCTCATAGATAGAATATACTATATTTTAAACAAACATAGATTTATGAAACCTTATTAAAGCCTTTCAAAGTTACCTTTTACTAATCATCTACCCAGAAAAAATATACAGACCATACTTACTAGGTGTGGGCTTACGGATAGCGAGAAAGGGTAGCTCACCGTCCGGTAAGGACCAGGCCCATTCCACGCGTTCCTTAAAGAGCAGTTAGCAGCAATGACAGAGCGCAATGGTCCAAATTCCTGCCAAGGTGCGGGAATATTGTAACAAGATACTGCCACTCCGAATACGCAAAGGCAACTGAAGCAACAGACCACCCGTTGTAGTTAGTAAAAGACTGACACTCCCTTCCTCTCCACCAAAAGCGGAAGAGGAGTCATTTGGTAATATACCTCCCAAAAAAAGCCTTCCAATCTTTTAACCTTTCCATACTTTTTACAAATTTCACAATACAGGGTGACGAAAAATCCTCCACTGATAATTTACAGGCTATACTTACTTTCTACATACTTCAAATAATTTCTGCGTGGACGTGCGGTTCTCATCGAGAGCGAGTAGAAGTGGCTCTTTATCTACATTCATACAAAGAGCTCTATGATTACAACATACATGCAACTAGTACTTATTCTTAGATAACGCGGTTATTTATAAGATGCGCTGTATTCATAGTGGGGTAAATAATTATGAAATGAAATAGTTATCTTGTAAATTGGTTAGAAATAACACTTTTACACGCCATGTTTTTTTGCGTGTTTAGTTTAGCTAGATAAAGCCGGTATTTCCTAACTAACTACTCTGAGAAGAAACACCGAAACAAACTCAGAGGTCAAAGTCTCTTTTAAAGTCCAGACAATTTGCATTTGTATATGAGAAGCATGTAGGTTCATGCCTGTGGTATTCTTTTGAGAAAATAACCACGAAAATATGAGCGTACCTGTCCAGACAGTGCAAGCATTTGTCAGATTTTTTTTTAAATAAATAAAAAAGGCACACGTATATCACTGGAGCATCTCATTCCCAAGCCTTCTTGTCCTCAATATAATCTTTAACTGTGCGAAAAGCTTTCTGACATAGCTTACGTTTTATAAATAATTTGAATTTATTAATACTTGACTTTGTGTACTACTAAATACTTTACTATGAGGTATATGTGGAGTCTTGCACGTATGTTTTCTTGTTTGCTTGTCCGTAGACTTGCGTTTTTGGATTGCTTAAGATGAGTATGATTGTTTATGATGATGTTAGCTCAGGTTTGTTTGTCCATTATGGTTGGGCAAGTGTCAAGCGCAATATTTAGTCAAGTAGGTAAGCGATTGATGAATGACTTCATAAATACTTTTCACTAGTTCGGTAAACTCACGTTAGGTTGTGGTTTCTACTTCGCATTTGTATCGAGCATTTCAATATGTTAATAACTCGCTTAAATGAGACGTATTCTTTATCCGAAAATAATTTGTTAAGAATCAGCAAAAATACCGATTGTAATATATTATTCATTTGTGCATGAATCAAAATAGTATAATATAAATAGTAGCACAACTCTTTAGTAGTGCAGAAGCTGTATGTCGGGACAAAAATAACAAGCACACCACATTAACATTTATTAGTTTTCATAGTACACTTATGAGATTTTGTATTGATATCTTAGACATAAGTAAAATTTACACAAGTTTTTATATAAATAATTTGTAAATTTCATGTGTACATACCCAGTTTATTGCCTACTATCATCTTTATAAACAGTAATATAAAACTAAAGCCAATTAAACCCATATTCTCACAGTTACGAGTAGGTATATATTTAGCTCGACTATGAATACGACGCTGGAGCTTTTTTTCCCCCGCAACGGGGCGAGGTTATCGCGGAAAAGTTGTGGATTTTTCAAAATTTTATCAACTGCACGTTGAGATAACGTGCACACAAGCGCAACTAGTGATGTGCATGTGCAATATGAGTCGAGATCGACTCAAACTAAACATAATCGATCGACTCAGTCCAGTTTATTTAGTTGATGTAATATTCTTATTAGATTTTCCCTTTGAGAATTTTTTTAGTAGCCTCTTAATGTAAATGTATGGCTGCCTCTTTCCCTCAGGCATGTAAACCATTAAAGATGAAATGTAAGAACATCCTCGTATACCCCTTTTGGGGAAAGAAAACGTATTTTACCTTTTCTTTGTACTCTGCTTAAAGATTTCAGTTCAAGAAAAAATCCACCCACTTACTAGAATAATCGTACTTTATTTTCCATTCTTATTAATTCTATAATGTTTGTGTATCAGCATATATTTGTTACACTTCCACGGCTACTCAGGTTTAGATGGAATATTGCAATAAAGAAAGCATGAATTAGGACGTAGGATATATTTTATTTTTGATAGTCTCCCGTTTCCCCTCCATCTCACCTGATGGTAAGCGATGAAGTGATCGAAGATAAAATACGCTCGCCTAGAGAGTAACTTCTTCTATCTTGACCTAAAGATCCCCAGGTTATAGCTATCAAGGAACACAGACTCTGGCAGGAAATTCTACTCTTTAGCAGTATTTTATTTTGGTTATTTATTTCCTTCAGGTCTTTCAAACCCACACGTAGGCTAAGCAGAACCTAGCTAATCATTACTATTTACTTCCCATCTAATAAGGGCCAACCCATTCCATTTCGTAGCCCAATAAAATCTCACTCGTGGTCAACGAAATAGATCAGCCTAAAAAAGGTAAAGAATAAAACTTAATTGAATGAAACAATAGATTATGATCAATACAATTAACGAGTTGTTCTGTTATTGAGTGGCATAGGGGTATATCAAGCTCGTGAATGCAATGATAGCTCAGTGGTTAAAAGCTCAACTTTCCCGACTTGTGACCGCGCTTGCGACCACTCGACTAATGAGGCAGTATGATATCGTTTATTAACAAATTAATTTACGATGATAGTTATTTAGCTTGAGTACGTACGTGGATGGATGAAAAGGATGAGGCAGACCAGAGGAAAGATGGATGGATTGTATGTAAGCAAGAAAGAAAGAACAAAAAAATATTCGCACATGCCACAAAGCACACAACACAAAGTATACATAAGTAATGCAACCAAATAAAAAAAAACTATTTAAGTACATATTTGCAGACACAAAAATAGACAAATTACGCGTGCCTCGCGGCTGTGTGACGCTCATTTTCAACCGTACATAGTAGAGGTATTCCTCGAAGCGCTACCATTTTGAAGCGCACCTAATGAAGCGCTCCTTTTTTATTCCTCGGAGCGCTCCTTTTAGTAGCGCTCCCGATACCATGTTATCGGAAAAGGAGCGCTCCGAGGAATAAAAAAGGAGCGCTTCATTAGGTGCGCTTCAAAATGGTAGCGCTTCGAGGAATACCTCACCTAGTGTTGAAATGACTACCAGATGTGACCCAGCTTTGTATAGAAAATAATATATATATACATATATATGTTTTATCTATACGTAAAAATAAACAAATGAAGCATCTGTTCGCGATCTCAAAAGAATTGTGCTTGCTGCATAATAAATTAATGTATGTAACCAAAACACAAACAAATCCTTTGCAAAATCAGATAGGGTAGGTATTTGCAGTATTCCTGCACCAACTAGTATCCACAAGTATGTATTATAGTTATATGTAAATAGTTAGAGCGTCACATAGGTTATAGTTACAATAGTTACAGGGTCAATCTTTCAGGTTTATATCTTTATATCCCGATTTTTCCGAGCCTCGAAAAGCACGTTTAGCCTTTGTCACCAGAAAATATGACACCATTGTAGCCCAAAGGTATATCTGTATTACCAAGGCACTTGGTTTGAAAAGTCTAGGTAATGATGTTTTGAAGTAACCATGGAGTTTCTTGTCGGATCTTCTCCTTTGGAAACGACTAATTTCGAACCGTTCTAACATTTTATAAGTGCCCATGGAGACCTATATGACATAAAATATTTTGAGTTTGAAGGTCAAATAGGCCGTCGCTCGATGTAAAATACTTAGTCGCTCTATGTAAAATACTTAGTCGCTCTATGTAAAATACTCAGTTGCACGTAGTTTGATAGGAAGCTTATTCCAACATTGATGGGAAAAAATATAGACAGACCTACCTATTCCTAGGGTTAGTACAAAACATATATCAGGAGGCTACATGGATGACATTGGCACAAAATCTTGATTCAATCTTAAAGGCATACAGTCGCATCACTAATCAATAAAGTAGACCAAGGAATACGAAACACAAATCAAAATGACGTAAGACAGCAATAAATCCAACAGAAATTCAACTTTAAACACCCTGAGGAATTGAGTTAAAAATTGAGTGTACGTAAATGGTTTTTATATTTTCAGAGTGCAGGTTTAAAGTGCATTTTTTTCGTTAGAAAAAAGATAATAATGCTGCGTGTTTTAAATGGAAATTTTATAAGTTGACGCAGCGCAGGGCGGTTGTTTTTTCAGACAAACGAGGTAAAAATTTTCCATTGTTGCGTAATAGTGACTTTTTTGCATTTTTACTTTTTTTGACCGGTTAGAAGTTCAAGTGTTTTTTTACGTTCTTTTAAGTGTTTTTATAGAATACTACAGACGGATCTGTGACTAAGAAATGAGGTATTTTAGATGGCTAATACAAAAAGTGTATTTTTTATATTGTTTAAAAATTAGTCGCTTTAGTAATTTAAGCTCTTAACAAACTAAAAAACACAGTAATATCGTCTAAAGAACTAAATAGACATTACTAAGTAAGAGCTGCGTGTTTTTTTTCTAATTGGAATTTAATAAACCACTTAGGAATTAGGATACTGAAGACGGTTTCGTTTCAGTGGTTTTTAAGAAAAAAAAACATTTGTTTTGTTTTTTCACCAATTTGAGTATATTGATATAATTTTTAATTGAAAGATCTAATTAGAACACTTACGTTTTTATCTATTCGCCGTTAGATGTCGCTATTTTAAATCAATGTGTAATTAGTTTTTTTGATATGACATTAAAGGTCATCGGAAACTTAAATTGAATGATAATATGTTTTTAGAGTTGTAATTTAGAACAGAAATCATGCTTTAATATTAAGTATATACAGCTCAATTTAACATAAAAAAAACATACCGCAAATAAAAACATAAAACTCCTTTATTTTTTGAACTACGTAAAAATCTATAAAATAAAAATTCTTTGTTAAAAAAGCAAGCTACGTTACACAGGCTATTGTTAACAAAATTATACAGCGTTAAACGCATAAAAATTATAATTCTAATATAATTTGACAGCTTCACAGCCTATAACATTCATAATAGGGACAAAAAAATGCACCCCAGGGGCGAAAAAAACCCGTAATAGAAAAAAAGGCGGCACGCTCGCCACCAATTAACTCGTTTTTTTTCTAAAAGCCGTTTTAACATATTTTTTTCAACTTTTTTATTGGTTCACCAATAGCAGGGGCGTTTTTTTTCCTCTTTTTTTTAACAAACGTGCCAAGATTAACACGTGGGCTTTTTTTAAAAGGGCTACCGTTTAGTATACTGTGGGATTTGACACGCTATGTTTGGACAGGGTCGCTTTTTTTTCTATACTTTTTATTTTTTTGTACCTATTGTAGATTGATACTTTTGTAATTGTTTAACGGCGTATTTGAAGGGGGTATTTTTTCACACATCCTGCTTACATTTTTTATTTCTAAAGGGTTATTTTTCTTTTTGTTAAGCTTGATTGCGTTTACGGAAATATAGTTTTTTAGAGTTGAATTAATATTTATTTCTGACGCCTAATACAAAAGTAAATGATAAACGATCTTTATTTAGTAGGTTAGGTTATTAAATAACACTTTTACACATATTTTTTTTCGTAAATTGAAACTAGATGATGCTAGTTTTTCCTAACTGACTACCTACTAGTAGAGATTATGATTGATTAAAACAAATATATTTAAACTATAGACTACAGAATTAACTATGTACTTATAGGCATATTTTTTAGAAACTTCTAGCTCACAAACTAAATTAATTTGAATTGAAATTGCTTAGATTTTTTCTTTCCTCTCTGGTTTTCTTATAGATTTTTTTTCACAGAAAAAAAAATACTGTTCTTTTACAACGTCCAGAGAAAGTTATCAATGTAGGTAACTAGGTACCTTATACAATATCTTATACGTGGCTAAAGTTCAAAATAGAGAGTAGGTACATAACAATCATGTAACTAGTCTGTCACCTATCGCTGTAACCCATTTCTTCAATTAAATTGTACACGTGCATTGCTCAAAATAGATCTAATTCCGTCTTAGGAATTTCCTTTAACATGTTCGAGTTTGCATTTTCATATATGGGCAAAAGGACGACTTTCAATCGGCGTCTAAAATCTAATTAAACTTAATATTTTTGATTAAACTTAGGACAACAACAATACCGTTATTTACCGCTATATTTTCTCCTACTAATCGTTCAGCCCGGGAAGTGAAGCCGTGACAGCTCTAAAGCCAGCTTCTGAGGCAATGTCCAAGTATTTATATCGCTTTTAAATCTCTATATACATATGTAGATATTATGCCAATTGGCAGGTTACAGTTTTTTTTCTAATTCGTTTATTAGCCGGTAATTTTTTGCCTTATTTTTTACATTATTTGTCTATGAAGATCATAAAGCTGTTCAATTATTTGAATTTATCTACATTCTATACGTATTTAGTTGAATTGTCTATCTGCAATTTCAAAATACCCGTATTTTCTGAAGTGCTTTCATAAAGTAATTTCACACGATACTAAAACACAAAAAGCAGTGTCTGTCTTTCTATTTGTCCGGGATAATCTCTGGAATGGCATAACCGATTTTATTGGGTCTTTTACTGTATGACAGAGAAGGTTACAAGGAGGATAAAAATTATGTAGGTATTATCGACGCAAGCGAAGTCGCGGGCATAGCTAGTCGTTATATACCTAAGTAACTAGCAGTCACAGCCGGGTTTTTTGCCCATGAACTTTATCATGATGAAAACATAACCCTCTTTCTTTGCAGACGGGTAAATACGAAGCCTAATAATATAGCCTTCATCAGGCTTCAAGGAACGTCTAAACCAAATTTCTTCCAAATCCACCCAGCACTTACGTTTTACGTTACGTTACGTAAAATTTCCGCTTTATAATATTAGTATAGATAGATTAGATTCGAAATTTATCGGCCATTTTGACGTTATCAAGAACATAAGTCTTACCTAGCGATCGATACAAAAACCAAGTCCAATCCACTAAAACCTACAAAAGAAAACAACCGGAGTATTTGTTAGAAAACTACGCATTTCGTTTCGAAGTTATCGATCACACAAACAGACACACTTGCCTTTGTTCGTACGGTACACTCGTCACGGAATACTCGCATCAATAATGTTTTACTGACTCGACTAGTGAGGAGACGGCCTTCAAGAAAATCCTGTAAATATATATTTATATATACAGGATTTTCTTGAAGATAAGGCCGTCTAAGATATGTTCTTTATCGTAAACCATAACAAACTAACAAATAAGGACTTAACAACTAAAAATGGGTGTTGTTTTGTGGCAGCCTCACTTTTGATCACTATTTCACTTTATGTTAAACGATGATATGGTCGAAGGTGAAGCACGCTTGCCTGGACAACCTATTCACTCTTTACATAAAGACCAGGATATAAAATTTATTTATATAAACTTTATGTACAATAGTGATACATGGGCGGACTTAATGCAACAAGGCATTCTCTACCAGTCAACCTTTGGGTTAAAAAGACCACAATGTGGTAGGTGTACAAGTAAAATAAATGTCATTATCGAAAGAAATAATAATAATAATAAAATACATGTATATGCTAAAATAATAAATGAATAAATACGGTGCAGTGCTTTATAATAATCTTTCTGACTAAAATAACTCACAATAAATATATTTATGGCGAAAACCAAACTAAGAATGACAGGATTTTGAGTAGTGGTTTCTCATCTAACGCTTAAAAGAGAATTTAGACTCGGCCTTCTTGATGTCAAATAAAATAAAAATAAAACCATCTATCAGGCTACACAGGCATATACTAGCTACCAGGAAAAAAACTCGGGCACGGAATTCTACTCCTTAGCTGTACTACAAAATTAAGCTTTTCTTTTACTTAAAACGGTACCTATATTTACCATGTGTTTTTATCATTTCGAGTTTCCGATATTTCGGCACTGTTGCAAGCACCACTATCACGGATGAACTGAAGTTAATGCGGGTAGACGTTTATGAGTAGACGAATCGGTCTACCCTGTTTCTCGTTCGTTTTTTGTGATCGACGTAATGACTTCAGTTCATCCGTGATCGTGGCGCATGCAACAATGCCGAAATATCGGAAACTCGATACAAAAAATACATACAAATATCCCGTTTTAAGTTCTAATGACACTATTAGTGACTATGTCAGCTAAAAAGCATTACTTTGATTACTGTTACATACGTTTTCTTGGATTTTTTCCCAGATGTACAAATTTTAAGGTAAGCTTAACCCAGAATATATATTGTCCCGTAACTCTAAATATGATGTAAAAAATTACGAATGTTGTGTTTAAAATGAATATCAATTATAGCGTGAATATTAGCAAGACAAAATGAGAAAAGAAGACCACTGACCAAATCATCACATAATGATACTATTAGTGACCATGATAGCTTAAAAACTTACCTACATCATCATAATTCTCAGATACAGTATCTACTTAGTACTGTATCGGAGAAATATTACTACCAGTTCTTCATCCAGTTGCATCATCGGACTACAAGACAAACGGCGAAGCGCCATCGTTACATGGTGGACATCCCACCCATACGCACTAAACATTTTGGGAATACTTTCATTATGTGTACGGCTAAGGAGTGGAATTCCCTACCGGAGACTGTGTTTCCCGATAGCTATGACCTAGGAATCTTTAAGTCAAGAGTGAATAGTTTACTTTTAGGTAAGCGTGCTTCATCGTCAACCACATCATTACTTACCATCTAGTAAGACGGTGATCAAACGCGAGCCGAAATGATTAAAAAAAATGAAATAACCATAATAACATAATCAGCCTATAATGTCCTCACTGCGGGGTCATAGGCCTCCTCTCTATGAGAGGGAATGGGCCGTAATCCAAACGCGGGCCCAGTTCGAGTTGGTACATATTTAATTTCTCCTGCTGTGTGAAATCCATCCAAAGGTTGTCTGTAAAAGATCGCTTTTAGTGATAAGACCGCCCATTGTAACACCCTTTGTAGTTCTTAAGTCCTCATTTAATTCTGTTATGGTGTACAATAAAGAGTATATCTATCTATCTATCTATACTATGAATTCGGATTTTCGGTCCTAGGACATGCGGGTTACCTCATAATGTTTTTCTTCACCGTTTTGAGAACAGTAGTGATGATATAAATTACAGAAAGTAACCTAACCTTTCTGTTTTGTTTTTGTTCCGAGGTGAATGTCCTCCGCCCTGGGGCGGGCGAAAGGGTCTATCAGACTCATACTGACTAAAACCACCCCGTGTTCCCTCGTACACATGCGCCGAACCTAACCTAACTGCGTCTGAACTCAGAACATATAACTTGAATTCATCTTCAACTAAAATAAAACAATATTTTAATCAAAATTGTGGAGAGCCTCTTCCACACTATCCAATCTTAACCCTCCACGGTTTCTTCCAAAAATGATTAAAAATAGGTCGCGGTGCGTGAGCGGGCGGTCGTTATGACCCCCACAACTTTTTATCCGTACAACCCTTCCGATGCTAGTTCAATTCTATATTTAGAACCAATTTTTAATGTCGGACGGATATTTTCATGATTGATTTTTAATTGGATGTACCTATGGATGTAAGGTATGTTTTTTATTATTTTCGATTGTGATATAGGTTGATATTTTTTTATTAACAAGTATCTAAATAATACTAGCCACCAGGGTCGAATATCCAGGATTAAGGAACGCAAATTTTATCTGGTTTAATTAATTATCCTTCGTGAAAACCTGTTTATCATTGGTTCTGCCTGCTTTTTAGTGTTTTTTTTTTAACGTGGTAAAATTATCAAATAAGTCCTCCCACCCCGGGCATGGTCCATGGTCGGACAGCAAGTTGCTCTTTACTCGCTGTCCGCATGCCCGCGCCTACGGTGGCCGGAGATCATCGGCCGACGTCCGACGCCGTGGGCGTCTACCACTGCGGCTGGGCTGGAGGGAGGACGCCATCCTCTCCCTCATACGGCCCACCTCCTCCTTCGGAAGAATGACTGCTTCGCAGAAGGAGGCGACCGCTTCCCACTCCCTCTCGCCCCGCAGCATGGCCTCGACCAATGCCGGGTGCGAGAGGTCTCCGCCTATCGCCACCGTGAGGACACGTCGGTGCTCTGCCCGGGCGGGGCAGTCTTGCACCGTATGCTCTACTGTGTCCTCAGAGCGACCCTCGTAGTGGTGACACCCAGGCGTTTCTTCCTTTCCCATCAGACACAGGTACCTCCCGAAAATTCCGTGTCCGGTGAGGACCTGCGTCATGCGGTAGGTCAGGACGCCGTGACGCCGATCTAGCTACTCCTCAAAGAGGGGTCTTACCGCCGCAATTGCGGCGTGCCCGTGCTTTTTAGAGTTAGTATTTATTAAGTATTGGTTTGTACTGCCTCCGTGGTCGAGTGGTTTAGGCGTTTGCCTTGTGACACGGTGGTCGTGGGTTCGATTTCCGCGGGAAGCATACTTTGTGAAGTTGTTTCCAGTTTGGCTAGGACATTGCAGGCCTGAATCACCTGATTGTCTGATAAAAAGATGGTTCCGTGCTTCGGAAGGCACGTATAAGCCGGTGGTCCCGGTCGCCAAATGGCGGTCCTCAAAATAGACCACGTCAGAGGCCCTTGAGGCGGTCTAGAAACTCTGAAACTAGGGTGTATGGGTTCGTTAGACCTTACTACCCACACGATAAGAAGAAGTATTGTTTTGAGTAATACACGAATTAAATCTAAGACCATTCGTTTTGTCAAAAGACAGTGTGTATCCAATAACTTTGTGGTTTTTTTTTCCGGGTGGGAAAGTCATCGAATGACTCCTCCTGCTCTGGATTAAGTGGAAGGGAGTGTCAGACTTCTACTGACTAAAAACCCACTCTGTTCCTTCAGTTGCCCTTGCGGGGATTCCCAAAAAGTCGGCCTCATCTAGCTAAACATAAAACGCCAAAAAAATACGTGTAAGTACAAGTGATATTTATAACCAAACAAAATTAATGTTTCATTTCATTTCAGTAAGTTAATCGTTTAGAGTAAAATAGGTACTGATACTTACTGAGAGATGACCCCGACATACTTATTATAATTATTACATAATTTATTATATTATATATATAAACAATTGCCACCAACGGTAAATAATGGGTCTGAGTGTTTTATACGCATTGATCTCCCTGAATTACCCAATGGCCTTTTCTTTTTTAAACCCATCCAAAGGTGGTCTTTAAAATATTGCCTTTATATGTAGATTAGACCATCCATTTTCTCGAACTATGTAACAATATTAAATCGATATTTTTATAACTTAACCCATTTTTACGAAAAATACGGGGAAGGCGAAGTATAAAATTTGACACTAGTAAACTTTATATGGAAAAAAGTGGAAAAAGTGATTATTTTTAAATAACAAAGCATTTAAAATAAATAACATTATGGTCAACTTTCGATCATTGAGAGACTACTAATAATTTTAATTACAAGTCAGATTCAAGCATTTTTTGCACCAGTTCTATAAATGCAATATATCAACATCGTCTCTACCCCGGACCCCATTTTGCACACCGTTTCAAAATCCCATACATCTTCAATAGAACAACACAACTAGTTCATCTACAAAAAAAAGCTAACAAATATGATAACCCATCAAAAACCAGTTGAAATACAACACTGAAAGTCTTTCATCAATCCGTTGCACTTAACCCGGCAAAAAACGATACAGGATTCATTTGACCCTTTAATTTATGCAAATCAACTTCTCAATTCAATAGGTGTATAAGGGCACTAATAATGTCGCCATTTTTTTGTTTCTATTTTCGAAAAACAAAAAAGGAACCGGTTGTTTTTGGTTGATGGGGTCCCTTCTTTGTTGTTTATGGGAACTGCATAGACAAGATGCAGAGATATAGAAGTTTCTAAGACTAGTCCGTGAGAAAGTGATGTGTGAACTGATAGAATATAATTATTTAAATGAGACATGGATCGCTGTTAGTTGTTTTGTTTAAGGGTTGATATGTTGGCGGAAGGAAGGTTCAGTGCGTCCATAAATGATTATATTCTACAACAGTTTATCAGTTTCATTAACTGAAGACTCTTAGATGTAATTAGTGTTAGTGACTTCTTTAGGGGTTTGGTTTTCCGCCCCTGCGTAGGACCATTGTGAACCTTGACCATTAAGACCCTTCTTAACGGTCAAGGTCATCATCATCATGATACATCCAGCCAAACTCCATCCAGAAGCAGACCAGGTCTCTAAGTCTGTTCAGGATGTCTGTAATGGAATTTAATTACAATAAAGTTTGTCTCTGTATATCGGTGACGTTGCGCGGGTCTTGGCTCCTGTAGACTTTATCATTATAAAAATATAACATTCCTGTTTTGCAGTCGGGTATAAAGTAGCTTATAACCTTCCTCAATCCTTAAACTACTTCCATACCAAATTACATCCAAATCCACTCAGTACTTTCGAAGATTAACGGGTTCAAACAAACTAACAAACTTACGCTTTATAATGTTAGCATAGATTCCAATGTACTCTAGGAGCACAAGGGGCTATCCGTTATACCTATCGTGTGGTAATGTTTATTTACTGAATCCCTGTGATGGTCTTTATCGCCATTCGCAGGCTCCTTCTGTCTAGTTGCAGGAGGCGGCTGGTTATTTTATTGTTTAAGGATGTCATAGCCTCCTTGGACTGCTTGCAGCCTGGTATGTGTTTGTCCCTTTTTTCGGGGTAGGAAAATCATCGAATGACTTTTCCGGCTCTGGGTGAAACGGAAGGGAGTGTCAGACTTCTACTGACTAAAAACCCACCCTGTTTCTTCAGCCGCCCTTAAGTTTTGGGGCCGCGGTATCTCGTTAGAACTTCGCAACTTCGGTAAGCAATGGCCCTATGAGGCTCCGTTACTAGTGCTGACGTCTCTTTGAGGCGAGCGTGGAATATGACGCGCCGCCGACCCGAGGCTGTGTTTGTTTCTTACTTCAGTCGTTTCTCTGAGGATTCCGACTCCTGACTCTTTCCACCAGCTGTCTCCAACGGTTGAGTACCGTTGTTAGACTAGCACTAATTGGTATCACTGGTTCTTTTTTTTATTTATTTAAGGCTTGCGTTTGATGAAGCACGCTTGCCTAGAAGTAACCTATTCACTCTTGACTTAAAGACTCCGAGGTTAGAGGACTTCCAGGTCTTTGTTTGTATTAGTGTATTAATGTTAGATTACAAATAAGAAATCGATGTTTGTTTGCCTTATGACCACAACAGCGTGTAATGGAAAGTTATGGATGGTTGTATGTATATAGGCTTAAGTAATGAATACAAAACTCTACTTCATTGGTTTCAGTTATGATACCTTTTTTAACAACTTTTCAAAAGATGTGTAACGGGCCAAAAGACTCATTGGCAACGATGCACTGGTCGAATCAAAAATCCAGAGCCTTGAACATCGACGACGAGTGGCTAGTCTATCGGTTTTCTATCGGTTACATTTCGAGGAGTGTGCGATGGAATTACACGATCTAATTCCGCCAAGCCCGTTCCATCATCGGACTACAAGACAAACGGCGATGCATCTTTACATGGTGGACATCCCACCCATACGCACTAAACGTTTTGGGAATACTTTCATTGTGCGTACGGCTAAGGAGTGGAATTCCCTGCCGGAGTCTGTGTTTCCCGATAGCTATAACCTGGGGGTCTTTAAGACAAGATTGAATAGATTATTTTTAGGTAAGCGTGCTCCATCTTCGACCACATCATCACTTACCATCAGGTGAGATGGTGGACAAACGCGAGCCTATTATCAATAAAAAAAATGTATTGTAGATTGTGAGCATGTTTTTACGTATACAACGTGTAATTTAAAGGGTATATACATACCAAGTGCACGGCTTCTTTGGATGATAACAAACGATATGGCAAGGGTTTGGTAATCCTATGTCTTCATGTGTGGAACTAATTAGAAATTTCAATACATTGATACCAGAGACTGAATTTTTAAAATTAAGAAGATTGAAGAAAACTGTCGTGTGTATGGCAAGTGACGTGGAAAGTTATTGACCCTCGTAGTGCTGTGACACGTTTGTTATGATTGATATTCAAGAAACATAATTATGAAACCGATAATTTCGTATCAATTCTTTTAGTCACTTATTTTGTGTTGAAACTAAGCATAGAGACTCCATACCAGATGTTGTCTTCAGCCCTTTTGGATTGATATGGGGTTTCCGTTACACGTTGTATAGGAAGCACACACAGGTATGTGATTGTGATATAAGAATCACTGGATTTTCTCAGATGCTCATAGTCATTTATACGATACTAAAACCATTTATATTTTTCTGTCTGGCTTGTCTTGCTGTCGGCTTGCTTAGATAGATTTGATCGTTCACAATCGTTACGAGTAGTCAGAAGTCAGAAGTCAGAAAATCTGAAACTTTGGTCTTACCAAGGAGTGTCGTGTTACTCAGTTACTGGGTTGCGGAGGTTAGACCGGCAGTCGGTCCATGTAAAACACTAATACTCTGCTGTATTCGGTTAGACTGAAAGCTAACCACAACACTGTTAGAAAAAGGCTTAATGACAGCCGTGACCAACGCCTTAACGTGCCTCCGAGACACGAAGGAAATCCAATGATATGTCACCCATCCAATCAACCTCGGCAAACTATAATTAAAAAAATAATTCAAAATATAATTCATAATTTCACTCGTCACAAAATAGGGCACGTCGATATAAAAATCCAATACATCCCTATACATAACATAACATTCAATATAGTATAGTTGTATAATATAGTAATGTGCGATACGGCTGCCGGAAATTATGTAAATTAATATAAAAGTAACAATGGTCGTGAACAGCTGTCGAAGTGCTTCTACAGTGGTCGCGTTTGTTGAGGTCGATTATTTGTTGTTGGACAATTATGTTCTGAGGTATCTTTTTTATGAGGAATAAAATATAGTTAAATGATTTATAATTTTATTATGTTCCCGGTTTCTTTCATAAAAATAACAAACGAGATGTCGGTTATTGCTTTCTTTCAAATGAAAGGTTTTTAACTAAATATTTATCGTAACATAGAGTGTTTCTGACTGAGCTTTCTATGGTCGTAACGAAAGATGATGTTCTTCACCAGGTATTTTTTAATCTTGATAATTTAACTAGGTAGGTCCAAACAAATAACTTTTCAAGCACTTACGATATAACAAATATAAATTACGCTCACTGAATTATTGCTTGTTTGGGGTCACGTATTTCTTTTTAAGTTACTTTTGTCAGTCCTCTCCAGTCTACACGTCTCTACTATACGGTTATCTGACACAAATCATTAGCTTTCAATATGATATTTTAATTCTGAAATATCCTATATATAACTTATTTATATTATGTGAGGACAATGCATCTAATACATACTACGATACTACTATGTTACTATATGATCATTTTCATTCATTTATTTAGATTAATCATGATTTTTTTAATTCTGTGTCTTAAGACTAATTAAAAAAAATTGGCCAAGTGCGAGTCAGACTCGCCCATGAAGGGTTCCGTAGTAACCATAATAAATATAATACAATATATTTATTTGACAAAAAAAAACCTTAAAAAATTTCTTAAAACTAGCTTATTTACAATTTTTACAACTACGCCAAATAATTTTGTTTTTCATAGTGTTTGTATTATTTACAAAGTTATAATTGCGGTTTAGAAAATATGCTGTATCTCAAAAACTGCTGACCCGATCTCATTCAAACTAATTTTGGAAGTTTATATGAAGATCTACATATATTTTTTTTAGATTTTTCACTCTATTATTATAAAAATTAGAGGGGGACTCACACATTTTACCACTTTGGAAGCGTATATCTTTTAAATGATTAACTTTGTGAAAAAATGGTTATAGAAACCTCAACGTCATTTTAAAGACCTGTCTATAAATACCACACACGCATAGGTTTCATGAAAAAATATGTATACATGGAACTGAAACTGAAAATATATTTTATTTTAGTAAAATAATTAAAAATATTTAAAATAAAGGGGGCTCTCTTTATTTTAAATAATTTTTTTTCTTAAAATCAGAAAGCGGTTCACAGAATACATCTATCTACCAAGTTTTACATGTATAATCCTAATAGTTTCGGAATAAAATAGCTGTGACATACGGACGGACGGACGGACGAACAGACATACAGACATGACGAAACTATAAGGATTCCATTTTTGCCATTAGGCTACGGAACCCTAAAAACAATCTAAATGTAACCAATATTGGGAAAATCCGTACCTATTTATATGCATAAACAAATAACAGTTTTAGTAAAAACACCAACAATAAAGCTCAATTTCCACAGAAACCGTACCAGGCTCCATCTTAAAAATACCACTCACTTAAGCTAAATAAGCTAAATATTTTACAAGCTACTCAAAGATATAGATAAGCTGCGTTTTAACCTGTCACTTGGTAGGAGTATAAATCGGGCTGTCCGTATCAGTGATAGATCAGCTACACCTTTCTATTTTATTGGTTTGGATGTTTAGTTAATTAGTTGCGTTTTGTTGGATGTTTTGTAAGAGTTTGTATGGTTGAAAGTGTTTTTAGTTTTATAGAATCTGATGCGAAGTTTTGGCACGCGACTAAATTATCGTAGTACTATAAAAATCATCAGTCATTGTTTCCATTACTAATTTAGTACAGATTTATTTGAATAGGATCTGTTTTTTTTTTCTTTTTATTAACCTAGCCGAAATTTTATAAATAAACAAATAAAATTAGTTTATTGGAAGCACGCAGGCCCAGACAAAAGTAAAAAATAATAACAATAATTTATAATTGGGTAAATGCAAAAACAAAACATCATTATTAATAAATTAGTAAAATATTTATTGTTGTTTAAAAATTAGGTACACGTTCATAAAAAAAAAAACGTTTGCCTCGCAAGGTAGGCAAAGTCGTGACAGAATTTAAACTCTGGTGTTTCGTGAACACAAAATTGGGAGACCATTACCTACAGAATATTGACATGAGCAAAGTCAAAGTACTTAGGAAGGTACTGAAATGAAACAAAGTTAAATATTACATTTACGAAAAGTTGCTGTTCATTTTTAAGGGTTTTTTTTCTGGGTGGTAAAATCATCAAATGACTCCTCCAGTTGTGGGTGGAGAGGAAAAGAGTGTCAGACTTCTACTGACTCAAAACCCACCCTGTTCTTTCAACGGCCCTCACGTTCCGCGGCCAAGGTATCTCGTTAGAACATTCTCGTAACCCCGGATTTATTTTTAAGGGCCTACTAAGACTATCTAAACATGATAAATAATATGATTTAAACACTAATATACGTTAATAAGCATTTCACAAATACAGGGCTTAGTAGGCCAATCTCAAATTAGATAGTTATATACCGTCTATAATAAATAATTTACGGTTATGATTTAGATACTTCTCATATACACGGTTAAACACAATATAGAGCGAACTTCACAATACTATTCGAGCCCATTGTAGATGGCTCCCTAAAACGTAGGGTCAACCGCGCGGGCCATTCGATTCATTGTTTAATTCGATATTATTATTAGATCGACTGTCTGTCAGTCCGTTACGGAGATGGTTAAGATTATTTATCCGTAGTATTTTCAGTTTAAAAGTACTTTCTTTTTTTTTTAATTGTAAATACACAATACACATACACACATCAAAAGTGTCTAGGGATCAACATATATTTTTGCAATAACTTTTCTCCTGATTGATATTAATTAAAATTTTCTTTAAGGATTCATCAAATAAAGTGTTTTCGTTTGTCACAGTAACGATAAACCAAGTCACCTTTGCATTAATAAAGAAATTTGCCATTTTCCTAATAAAGGGATTTTTGACATTTGAACCACTAACATTAAAGTTCGAAAAAAAGACTGAAATAACAGTTTTCTTTAAAATTTTATTGGGTAACTTAAACAATTAATAATCCGTGTTTCTACCGCGAACACTAACAACACAAGAACATCGGTTTGGCATACTCAAAATGAGTTCATCCAAATCACGCTGTGGAATGGCCGCCCATGTTCGTTGCAACAACAAAAAAAAGTCTTCTTGCGACTGGATACCCTCCATATTCGGCAAAGCTCTTCTCTGTAGCATATCCCATGCATGCTCAATCGGGTTCAAGTCTGGCGACTGAGCAGGCCAGAGCAGGACATTGATATTAGCTGCGGCGAGAGTCTGTCTTACAACTCTTGCGGTGTGCGGTCGTGCATTATCATGCATTAACTGAAATAAGGGACCGATTTGCACTTGTAGAGGAACGATGACGTCAGATACCTCAGCATAAATTTGAGCGTTGAGGTTGCCTCTGATCCAAATCAACTCAGTTCTTCCGCCGATCCAAATACCCGCCCATACCATGATGGTTCCACCACTATAAGGATGGACTTCCTGGCAGGATTTTAATCGCTGTTGGCGTCCAGGGGTTCTCCAGTGTCGTATACGTCTTGTATCCGGTCTCATACCAAAACGAGACTCATCAGAAAAGCACACGAAACGCCATTGTTCTTCTGCCCAATTTCTGTGTTCAAGAGCCCATTGATATCGAATCCTACGATTGTGCATTACTATAGGTGGTACCCGTAGCGGTCTTCGGGAATGAAGGTTCACTTCATGCAAGCGGTTTCTGACTGTTTGGTCGCTAATTAAGTTCCCTGAAGAGTGATGAAGCCTCACGGCTAACATCATGGCGGTTATTGTTGGAGCTCTTCGAGTTAAGATTTGAATGTATCGGTCTTGTCTCCGTGTGGTGCAGCGATACCGTCCTCCATGGCGCTCAGCCACGGTACCAGTGCTTCGGTAACGTGTCCAAAGTCGACTGATAACACTCTGACTTGTATTCAGAGCTAAAGCCACAGTACGTTGCCGGAACCAGCTTCTATCATTCCCACGGCTCTGAGCATTTCTTCCCTGCTTAAATGACGTCGCCGCTCCATAATAACGTTGGTTTTAATCAGTAGTAGGGAAACAGTAGCACTAATAATGTCTTCAATGCGTTGTATGTTTTTATAGGGAAAATATTGACAGCTGATTTTCATCTTTTACTCGAATTTGATTAACAGTTCCTGTTTCAAATTATGAAATGCACCAAAAAGGATCCATATAAATTTATAAAATCATAAATTTATTACAAAGCCACATCTCAATCTCAAGAAATCCGCATAAAAATGCTTGATCCCTAGACACTTTTGATGTGTGTATTACCTACCTAAATTTGTATGTATCTACCTAGATAATCATGGATTCGAATCACAGTTAAGCATATTACTTTGAGAAATCTTCGTCATCATCAGGTTTCAAAACATTGTAATGAAATGAAATGAAATATTTAGTTTGTAAATTGGTTTGTAAATTTAGTTTAGCTAGATGAGACCGGTATTTCCTAACTGACTACTCTGAGAAGAAACACCGAAACAAACTCAGTGGTCAGTCTCTTTTAAGTAATAGTAAAAGTAAAGTATTTGTATATGAGAAGCATGTCGGTTCATGTCTGTGGTATTCTTTTGAGGAAATAACCACGCAAATTTGAGCGGACCTGTGCAGACAGTGCAGTCGTCCTAGTCCTAGGAACGAAATTCGAGGAGACCAAACCTCACTGAGCCTGCATGGTGGAGGCAGTGAGGAACAGATAGTGATCCTGTATCTGTGCACATACTCATGCACTATAATATCTCCTGCGCAGAAGGCTAATCAATAATATCTATCCAAAAAGGCTGAAGACAACATCTGGTATGGAGTCCCTATGCACAGTTTCAGCTCAAAATAACTGACTCAAAGAATTGATACCAAATTATTGGTTTCATATATTTCTTGAAAACCAATCATAACAAACGTGTCACAGCACTACGAGGGTCAATAACTGTCCACGTCACTTGCCAATAACACGATAATTCTTTTCGTTCTTCTTAATTTGAAAAATTCGGTCTCTGGTATCAGTGTAGGTATTGGAATTTGTAATAAGTTCTACACATACACACTTAGCATTACAAAACCCTTGCCATATCGTTTGTTATCATCCAAAGAAGCCATGCACTTGGTATGTATATACCCTTTAAATTACACGTTGTATATCGGGACCAAGGTTCAAGCTACCTGTGGTAAGAGTTTAAGTTTTTTACCAGACTAGTTTGCCCACGTTTTCGCTTGGATGAAAAGTTTTCTCAGCAAGTAAAAGTAACCTATGTCTTTCTCTAAGATCTAATTTATCCCTATACCAAAGTTCATAAAAATCAAGTGGGTTAGACGTGAGAGAGTAACCAACACATAGAGTTACACGCATCTATACTATAATATTAGAAAGCGGAAAAGTTTGTTTATTTAAACGCGATAATCTTTGAAAGTAATGAATTGATTTCGATGAAATTTGGTATGAAAGTAGGTTGAAGCTTGAGGAAGGTTATAAGGTAGGGTTTTTATCCGACTGAAAAAGAAGGTGTGTTATATTTTTACCACGATTAATTCCACGGGAGCAAAGCCCCCTGTTGCTACTTTATAATATTAGTAGGAATTAAAACGTGGCACAAAATGTTTTTGAGAAAGTCATATAGATAGATAGACAAAACGTTTGTTTGGTACAGCACAAAATACAATTCACATAAAAAAAAAAAACAATAATTACCAAAAGAACAAACATAGCATGCAGCTTGAGTAACATTATGCACATACAGGAAGATTACTTACATACATAAAAAAGAGATTAAAAAAGACGTAAAAAGAGTGCAGTGAGTGTATCGCGATTGCACCAAATGGGTCCCAAGCTCAGCATGAAAGGAACTTGAGTTAATTCCGTACTGTCTTTTTCAAACAATTCCGCAACTGAACGGCTATTTGAGGTTGCTTCGTATTCCTATTAGCCTCTACCTTCAATAGCTTATCAGCTAAGCCTACCTCAGGCACCAATGAACTCAAAATCAAAACCTTTAGCACCGATTCAGCCAGCCGTTTCCTTTAAGTCGTTTGTACTGTCAAGTTTAAAAGCATCATTACGGGAGCTGTTCTCTCTGAGCGATCTATTCAAGGATTTGTCTGTGCGTAAGACTAAATTGATGAAAACAGTAGTCTGGAAAACTGTCTTTTTGGCTGCTGTAATACCTACACCATATTTTATTCTTCACTGTCTTAAAACCATACTTAATAACCGTTTTAATGAAGCATTTGTGGCAGGTAGTGCCGATCTTTGTATGTCTGCATTAAAATTCGTAATCATGGTGGTTATTAGTTTTAGATTTATTATAGGCTCGCGTTTAACCACCATCTCAGCTGACGGCAAGCGATGTTGTAGTCGACCATCATGCACATTTACCTAGAACTTTCACTCTTTACTTAAATACCCCCAGATGACAGACATCAGGAAACACAGACTCCGGCAGGGAATTCCACTCTTTATCCGTACGCACAATGAAAATATTCCCATAACATTTTGTGCGTATGGTCCACCATGTAATGAAGAACATTTTTTTTAATTTTAATTAAAATTAATTGGCTTCGTAGTTATATAGAAGGTAAGGTAAGGCTTTATACATGTATTGAGCTAAAAACAGTCTCGAAAAAATATTACACTACCTGTGGAAATCCGGTAGAATATGTCTCAATTTTTCAGACAACATTTTCCAACTCAAATAATGTTGGAAAAAGTGATCATAAGTTAGCTTTTGCTTAAAGTAGCGTCATCTAGCGCCTTAAGCAAAGTGTTAATTATTAAAGGATAGGGAAAATTTGGAAATTAGGAAAGAAAGGAAAATGTTTATTTTCGAGTAGTATAAAAAAACAACCAAATTTAAATTTGAAAAAATTATATCTAATTTGGTAGGTAGGTACTAGAAACTACTTTTCAGAGTTTTCATCTATTTTCACTAGAAAACTAGGTTTAGTATAATGAATTACTTTTGTTACTAATTAAGTAATTACGGAGTTATATAGGAGAAGTATTTGCAACCAACTTCAACCAAGAGTAGCGCATCATAGAAGTTTAAGTACCTACTGACTTATCATAAAACGAAACATCTTCTAATTTAAGCTGAATAGGCTTGAAGTATTGGAACAATCATTACTTCAAACCCGAAATATATTTTACGGAAAGTCTAACTAGATTTAAAAATACGCACAATAGTTAGTACTTAAATACTTAAAACTAGAAAAACTGTGTACTGAGAATTTAAATAGTTTTGAAATATCAAAATTATCAGCAGTGAAAATATAGACAGCACAGCTGAATTGGAATTATAAATACTCAAAACCGAAATTACTTACAATATTCTAAAGTCTTGCTACGTTATAAAGTAAGATAATACTTCTTATCATAAATTTCAAAATTAGAACCCCAGCATTTGAATCTCCTTTCGCCATCTATTGGCCACTATTTCAAAACTCCGCTTTCCCTGAGAGCTTTTCCAACCCCAAGTCTTCGCTTATAGAGCTGTTAGTAATTGTAAATACTTTTAACTTATTTATTAATAATATTCTTAGAACACATTCTTAGACTACATTATTGATATATTCACAGTACAGATTGTATGGACTTCGAAATAGACCGGTTTCGGTGTTTTTTCTCTGGGTAGCTAATTAAACTCCGGCTTCATCCAGTTTATATTTAAGAGAAAACATTAAAATAGAAATGACGTGGAAAAGTGTAATTTAATACCCAATTTGCAAAGGAATATCAGTAATCAATTATTCGAATTGCAATGTCAAATTCAAATTTCAAGATTCTAAAAATATACTATTGCGATTAATTAAATAGGTATGTAGGCAAATTATCATTCAATTTTCCTTAAATGAGATAGTTCTCAAACGCGAGTTTATCAAAAAACAATCTTGTCTATAAAAAAGAGAAATAAAACCTGTCTTACAAATTTAGTAATTTTTTTTTGTATTTTTATAGTTCCTAAGAATTACAAAAAAAGAATATAACCATTCAAAATTTAAATTTCAAATATTGAACTCAATAGACTGATACCTATTCTACCTACGAACTGCTGCTAATTACCTCACCTTGAGAACACAATACGTGCCATTTTTCTAAGTCATTTCAAATACGTACCGTGTGCAGACACCGTGTCATAGTCACTCCCATACGTGCCCCTCCTGCACATTATATCGTTATAGCAATTTATACTTGCTAATGATTTGTTGAACTGTAGCGGGAGGTACGAACAGTGTGGATAAAAAAGTCGTGTAGATTTGAAAAGTTTATTTTGATAAATGGTAGATACAGGGTTTTTGTTTTGGGTAGTACATATGTCGCATGAATTTTTTGGCAACGTAGTTTTGGTACTAATATAACGTACTTAAATAAGTACTAATGATAAGTAACAACCATTTGAATTAAAAATACAATTTCTATAACAAAAACAATCTTTACCAAAATAGTTCATCATTCCTGATATAAAGAGGCAGAGGGCAGTAATATGTATAAAAGAAATAAACTTTCTAAGTTAAACTACACCAAAATTACATCCAACAACAACTACAAATAACTCATCGGATACTTACACGTTACATTCGTCAAATTTGTGGAAAATCATAGTACAAATAATGTTTGTATGTTTAAGTATTAGAAAAAGAAATTTTTGTAGACTCTTACGCCATCTGCCGTGGGGTAGCGGAAGAAAGTTTTCGCGAAGGAAAAGCTTCGCAAGGGTGCGAACACAGCGCCCTACTTAGATAACAAACATAGCACACTCAAATCGAACCTAAGTTGAGATAAACTTAAAATAAGTTAAAGTCTTCGATGAAGAAAGTAAGTACCTGAAAATAGAAAAGGAAAGTTTAAAAGATTTCAGCAACTTTCCTAAACTAACTTTACTTCAAGTTAAAAGAAATAAGGAAACCGGAAAACTCAACTTCCGCAACCCACTTCCCCAACTTTAGGTAAAACAGGAAAAAGTAAAATCTCACAAAAATATCGTTGGCTAAATCCCCATAAGCTAAGCCCCGCCTGAATAGAAAAAAAAAACCACAATAGTAAAAGAGGCGTCGCGAAAAGAAATGTTTAAAAACTCTACGCGAAACAGCGATACACAAATCTAACAAGTGCGAGCGAGACAGACGTCATTAAGAAAAAATCACAAAGAAACCCATTCTTTTTCATTTCCTCCCTCACTAATAGCGGCTTAGAAAAAAATGGGGAGCTCTACTCGTCCCGTTCTAGCATGCAAGGGTGGGATAGGCTCGGGGTCGGGCGAGCGAGAGGGGCGACCACCCTGCGGCGTGCTTAGCGCCCTTTTTAATAGTTCTTATTTCGGCCGTAGTCCGAGTGGTCCGTCATGCGTTTTTGGGGAAATGTGTCCGAGTGTGTGGGAGCGGGGGCGCGCGCCACACGCCGGCCGCGCGTCGCCGGCCGCGCCGTCTTTTCCTTGACCGGACGCATTTTTCCGCGGAAAAAACGCGGGGCGCGTGCGCCCGGCGCCGGTGGGGATGTTCTTGGCGACGTCTAAGGCGGCGGGGGCGGCGCCGCGTCTTGCTAGTTGGAGCGGCGTCTTCGCCTGGCGCGCGCGTCCGCCCCACCCCGCAAGAAAGCGTCGCGACGCTCAAGTTTTCCACCAAGAAGTTAGTCGTCGTCCGCCCGCGTCTCAAGAAGGTCTCGTTTCCGCTTTCCACGGGACTTGCGCTTTTCCGGGGGTGACTCGGCCGCGAAAAATTAAAATAAATTCTCATCCGCGACAACTTTTTACAATAAATATTTTCGGACGCGCCGCGCTAAAAAGATTGTTGTCTTGCAGATCCGAAGACATCGGCGGAGTACGAAAAGAGTGTGAATAAAAGAACCGCGAGCGATCGCATGTCCTCATTGTGACGATACGTCCGAAACTGGAATTAATGTTGAAATACTTCAATGAGAACATATCCCTAGCGCTGCAGGAGAGGTACAGGGACCTCCATGAGTATCGGAAGACGGAAGCGGTAGAGGAGTGCTCACCGAGGGAGGCGAAAGTACCGAAAATAGCTGAGGAGGGTGAGCAGGTCGGCGGCGAGGGCGCGTTTGAGCCAAGCGCCGCGCCGCCGTTCCCGAGGCTCCTGGACCCTCCGAAAGAGGAGGACAACTTCGTGGCGAGCTGGCTGCAGAACTCCTTCAAGATGACAGCCGCCGAGGGGAACAGTGAGGCCTCCGCGGGAGGCAGTGCACTGGACCTCCGCGCCGCTCCTCTATCGCTCCATATCCCAACCCTGCAGCAAGCGGCCGAGGCGCAGAGACAGTTCAAGATGCAGGACTTCTGGAACAGAAGCCGGCCGGGCTCTCCCAGCCAGGACCAGCTGGGGGAGGCTCACAGCCAGCCAGGACCTGCGCCTCCCACACCACAGCCGCCAGCCACACCGGACCACAAGATCATGACTGAGAAGCTGGTGAATGAAATTCAGGTGAGTTTTTTGTTTTGTCAATTTTGAGGTTGTTTTTGTGCTTAGGGCTAGCCAAATCATAATCTTTTTCTAAAAATTCTCGTTCATGTATAAACTATTTTTTTTATCTTGTTATTATTATCATTTAGAATAAAAGTAGTGAGACTAGAAAATATTTAGAAACTGAAAAATTTCTAAACGTGAAAACTTGTGTGTCTTTCACAAATATTTTGATCACCGTCGGCAAGACAGAATCGTAAACCAAGCTGAAGTTAGAATGTCACTAAGTTTTTACTGAAACTGGTATCACAATCACATCACTTAACATAAAATAAAAACTAAAAAATAACGCGTGTTAATTTCAAAAAAGGAATACTTTAAAATCACGTCTATCTTCTTCAAATATTCTTGATCAACTGACCTCAGATTACTCTCAGGTGAAACCCGTTCCAAGTTTGAATGATCCCTTCCTTATAAACTAAAAAAAAAGACACCAAGGCAACATATTGTAAAGCTTTGTTATCCAAGAAAGGGTTAAGGTCCTCCGTCAAAGTTATTATTAAAATCGTTTTTGTGTCCTTATGTCGCATCCGGTTTTACAAAGGATATGTAAATAACAATAATCTGTGATAATTCTATTATTACCTGTGATCAACTTGTCGGCAATGTCGATTATTTTTTCCTTTTTTCAACGACTGTTTGTTTTGGGCATATGGTTTGATTATTACGTGTTTCACGTTCCGATTCTGTAATATTTTTTTTGTAACAATAACGTATGTTACGATTTACAATTGCCGTTATTGGTTGGACAAATGTCAAATGTTAGGTTAAAAAGAAATGATTTTGGCGGGAGATTAAGGAGGTCTTTTTTGTTTGTTCGTATTTCCGGAGCGTGTTTGTAGATGATTCAGAATAATCGAGTTGATTCGTCATATCAATAAAATGCTCTAAGCATCTCAAAGCTTCTTAAAATGTTACAACTCAAAAATAGTTTTCCTGTCATTTTCATGCAATACGGAACAAGAATCTCAATTTAAATTTAAAATTCGAAGCAATGTTGTAGCAAAAAAGAAAAAAAAAGTAAATAGTAATAACTTTCTTAATCAAAAATACGAAAACAACAGACGAAAGAATATTACATTTTAAATTAGTTTTAGATACGTTCCACCTTGCAATTCCCACGGCACAGCGGATTAGGGCCGCGATCATTTCATTTTTTAATTTTTTTCCAACTCTTTTGTTTCACCGAAGGGGTGTTGACAGTTATTTGTTTCCAAATCTTTTTTTTTTTTGTTTCACAAATTTCTGTTTGAATAACAAAACCGGTTATGCGAGATTCGTGTTCCGCATTCACCGGTTTTTTTACGTAAATTGAGATTTAACGGTTCGTCGCGTTGCGCTTTTGTGGTTTAGTTTTTTACTTGAATAGTTAATTAAAATTTGATTTATTAATATTTTTATTGTTGAGTCAAGGGTTTGCTACCAAAATAATGAAATTTATTGTTTTTTTTTTCTGAATTCGAGTGGTTTTGCGGTAGATTTCCGTGTTGGCTATGAAAAAAGTTTAATGAAATTAGTATTTAAAATATTTGCCAATCGACTCTTAAATACGTTTCGCTTTAATATTTGTATATAATTATGTTAAGTAATATTTAAGTCAAATAAAAAACAAAAAAAAATTTCATTCGATATCAACAATCTACATATTCTAATCTAATATTAACGGCCAACTAATATCGGTTAAAAATAATATTCTTACCATACCATAGAGTAAACAAATTTGTTAAATAGGTGTTTAAATTTTGGTGTACAATAAAGTGTCTATATTCTATCTATCCATTCTTATTTGTGAAAAAATAAAGAATAGGTATGCTCTCCGGAGGAAATAATAAGGAAAAATTCTAGAAAAATATTTTTTTTTTCATCTGAAAATCTAGAATGCCTACAAAAAATAATTGACGTACCAATGTCTCTTTTTCACGCCGCCTCTTGACAACAGCAGCAGCAACAATCACCGTCAGCAGACTCCACCATGAGTGAGAGATCACTCGTCCCATTTGCGCTGGTAAATTTACTATCAACCCTCAATAATATCGATGTAAATACATTTTTAACTCTTAATGTCGTGAACGTCTTGGTTTTTACTAGTTTTTTCGTTTTAATTTGCGAGTTTTTCGCGCTGTGACCTATATGTTGCGCTTTTTTGAAGATTTTGTCCACTGTTTTGTAAAAAAGAAATAGAATTTTAAAAATAAGGAACTATCCTAAAAGGCCCTGTTCAGTTTCATCTTTATCTTTAAGTGAAAAAAAAAAATAGTAGATGTTTCATTTATTTGTTACTAAAACGAAAATGTTTCCTTGCCGCTTTATCATTAAAAAAAAAACAGAAGCTATGTGTCATTTCTTTGATAGTGAAAATAAAAATGATTCAAAATACTAAAACCAGCCTCTAAAATCTTTGCGGGTTGTGTTTTTTTTTAAGTATAAATAAGGTGATAACAAAAAATGTAGTGAAATCATGGGAATTTTGTAATCGATCATAATCATGTAACATTTTACAAAAATAACAATTAAATCCAGATTTCTCAGTGGACATTGTTCTTCGTCTTAACCGGTTATGTAGCGTTTTTTTTTTTAATATATTTTTTTAATCATTGGTTAACAGCATGTGCACGAAGTGTTGTGTAGATTTTGTAACAACCCTAGTTTTGGGTAAGTGTATTTTTTTTGTTTTTTACTAATTTAAGTTATGGGTTTATCTAACTTTTAAGTTGCTTGTATTAAAACGTTGCTATGTTGCTTCTTAGAGGGTTTTATAACATTGTATATTATATCCTGTCCAGCATTAATGTTGTTTTTTACTATCTTTGGATCTTTAACATCTTCATTACTAAAACATGCATAACAATCGAAATCATTTCTTGCATGTTCAAAAAGAAAAACCGTAGAAACTGTTTTAACAATACATATCTATTCACTTCACTTCACTTTTTTGATAATGAATCCCCATTTGAGTATCAATCAGTGTTTCAATTACAATATTGCGACGTATAAATTATCTTTTTTAAGAAAAAAAGAAATAACATTTCCTTATTTCCACACGCAGCCGCAACAGCAGTCGCCTACAGGAGAAACCCCGCTCGGTGATCGGAACGCGATGTTACCCTTCGCTCTGGTAAATGTCCTGAATAGCCTCAATATCGATGTAATTATTATTTTTCTTTCTTGCCTTCTTCTGTAGGTAGACTGCTATGGAAACTCACATGTTTATTTTTTGGAAAAGAAAACAAAAGGATAACATTTTGTTTTTAAGCTTATATTTAATATTTTCAAAACGTGAATATTCATTTAATAAGCGACTAACAATAGAACCCCGCTTAAGTTTATGAAGCGTAGGTACTTATTCAAGTAGGTACCTACTTATTGCTATAAAATATACTTCATTTGAATGAGTTTTCATAGTGCCATTTTCTAAAGTGAGCTTCATTTTTCTGTGTTGTTTCTATTTCATTTCAGTTTATTATACTGAGCGCTTATTTTTTATATTCTCTACTTTATAAAAGCAATGAAGCTCACCATTATTCATAACTCACATAAAACTAATTGCTCTTTTTACTTATTGTGCTGTCTTATTAAAAAGAAAGACGTCTAAACTATCGAGCTTGTGTAATATAAACTAAACGCAAAGCAATTTGTATCTGGTCCTCTTTGCAATTTTTCTATTTTGACCTATATCTTTTTTTATTAAAAAATATATCTTTAACAACCAATGAAGAGTACCACTTACTATGAGGTTTACGTAAATCCTAATTCCCCAATTCCTCCACAGCAACAAGCGCGGTCAGGCCAGAGCATCAGCGAGAGAACCCTCGAGGAGTGCTGGTCGACACTTCAGCGAGTGAGTTGGCATCTGTTTCAATGTGTATTGTTATCTTCCAAAAGTAGGGGACGCGTCGCGGTGACTGTGTATGATCGTTCATATCTTTTTTTTTTTTTCAAATGAACTTTTATCTTTTTTATAGAATGAAGATCGACATACACAGTCGCCAAATCGTAGTCCCCAAATAAACTGGGTATTGGTTACGTTACCAATAGCTTATATAACACTTTTTTACATTCTAAGGTGAGTTTTAATTATTATAAAATCCCACTAGCATAAAGCCCCTTAATAAACACAACTTTATCTAGTACTAAAGTGTTTTATCGTTGATCTAAGCAGTGGGTGGCGTAAAACATTCCTTTTTTATATTGCAGGAACTATAAAGTATCTAGGCTCAATCTAAATGGTGCATATTCATTACTAGAGAAGCATTTTCGCATAGAATCGTTGAAGATAAAAAATCTTGCGATAAAACGCCGTGGGCGTGTTAACAATTTATTTAATCGACATTCGACCGCCATTTTTCTTTTTTTGTAAATTGTGTAACCATCTGCGTACAAGGTGGCGTATGATAAGTCAGGAAGTTCGTGTTACGGGATGTTATGCATCTGCATTTTATTGTAGCAATTTTAAACGTATTGAGATATCGGATTTAATTATGTATTCTATATGTAGATGGTAGGTAATGTTTTTTTATATTTTTTTATCTATCCTTGTAGTGTAGGTACGTTTTATAAGTAACTATATTCTGCTAAGTAACATACACATTCCGGTGCGTATTAATATAGAACAACTGCACAACAACACAACGGACCCCCAATATTTCAGAATGACAATAAATAAACTGGAAAAGACCTAATCTTTTTGCATGAACTACTCGTAAATTACTTTGAAGAAAGAAAAACAAGCTTTTTTACGTAAAACTCTTGCAAAAACAGGGCAGAGCGTGCATTTTTAAAAAGTACAATCGTGTACATAATGCAAAAAAGCACAGGTGCTCGAAAAAAAAAAGCCCGCCACGTCGGCCGAAACGGAAAAGTGTACTCGGGCAAAATAAAAACTGCACTCTTTGTACGAGGTCGGTACTTGATCTTTTGTGGGCGGCGCCGACGAAAACTGTAGAGTCGACGGAAAGACAAAGTTCTTGAGAAACATTTTGTAAGCGATAGATATCCTCCTCCTGCTAAGGTAATGAGCGTTGAAGGAAACGTTGCAATAAGCGATAGATATAGAAACAAGGAATTCCTGAATTAATGACGTATTAAAGAGAAAGACATGATAGATAAATAAATAAAAATAATTTTGCAGCCCACATTTTGATTTTGACAATTAACCTTGAAACTATAGTAGTTGTCATATTAGCAAAAAAAAAGGTAGAAATATATAAAAAGTTTTTAACAACTAAACGTTTTTACCAAATTTAATGTTTATCATGAAAGTACACAGTCATATAAAAAAGTACATACAAGCTAACTTTACATTCACTTTTCGAGAACGTTAACGGCTGTTATGTTAAAATGAAAGTAAGTACTGTAGGTATATGGATATGAAGTACAAGACAAAGTAAATATTTTGATAGGTGACATGACAAAAATAATTTTGTAAGGAAATAAAATATAGGATTGCTCACAAGTCCTTCAATAGAGGGTAGCCTTGAGCTTTATTAATTTTACTGGTAGGTATTATTTAGCTGTCTAGACATTTCTATGGCCTCATTTAAGTCTATGGTGGTAAAGACAAAAGTGTTTTTTAACCATAAAACAACGTCACTTTTCAAAATAATTACAGTCAAAGCCAAACAAAGCAACTCCACTGCTTTCAGAACACAAATAAAACTACGATACAGATACACATTGTCGAAAAAAAATCCTTCAACATTTGCATGTCGATTCGCAATGAATTTATCGTTATTGCCTCTAGATTTATTATACTGCCGCTTTCCGAAAAAATCTACCGAAAATGACCGAGCGAATTTAAAATTCAAATCGCAATTGTTTTTCGTTTCGAAATTGAGACGATTTTGACGTTCGCCGTCGTACTGCGACATGTGTTTGTATTTTTTTTGCTTTATTCCTTTTCATTCCGACTGTACTTTTGTCGTTACGTTTTTCGTATAAATCAATTCGGTTAAGTTGTCTTAGTTTTTGTTCGCGGCCCTTTTAAGTTTGAATGTTGTTTTAAAAATTGTTTTAATGATGTATGTTGAGATTTTTTAAAGGTTTCACTTTTTCCTATTTGAACGTTGGCTTATTTATTGGCACTGAAAAATAATGAATGTGCTCTGTGAAGGTTTTGAGGCATAAAACTAAAGCAAAGAGTTTAGGCTTAGCTTTAACTTTTTTGTGGTGGGAAAATCATCAAAAAACTCCTCCCGCTCTAGATGGAGTGGAAGGGAGTGTCAGACTTCTACTGACTAAAAACCCACCCTGTTACCCTTATAGTCCGCTGCCGCGGTATCTTGTTGGAACATTCCCACAACCCCAGAGGCTAATCTACGTAATAAATCTGCTCCTCGGTCAGCAAGTTTAGCTGTGTAAAAATATAGCTACCCAGTTACTGGGATCTGGATTTTAGATAGATAGTATCAAGTACTAGTAGGTCGTCGACATCCAGTCAGACTTCTAGACAACATAGTAAAGTAATATGTAGCTTCAAAGATTGCTTAGTCAATAGAACAGTGACTTTATCCATCATTATCTGTTTAGCTTTTCCCAGATATGTTGGGGAATGAGTGTTTTACATGGCGACTGCCTATCTGACCTCAAAAATCCGATAAAGTCACGTTACGGATGTAACGACTGTCAAATATGTCCAAATGACAGCCACGGACATATCACACCACCAACTTCCAAACTCCGGGGTACGACTAAGAAAGTTGCCTTAGCAACCACTAGACCAGGGCAGACGAACCTTTATGTATCAATGTGCCACTTTTTCTGAATAAAAATGTTTTATAAGATCATAGACGTGCCGTCAAATCATTTTGACTTTGTGATTATTGGACAATAATAATAAAAGAACTCAAAACCCTACAAAAAAGGCACATTTTGCAATATTTCTCTTCGAATACTCTATAGCATACGGTCACTCACGTTCACGTGCCTACTTCAGACTTTTTTTCTTAGTGCATAATTTTTATTTTATTGAAAATAGGTTCGCGTTTGACCACTATCTCACCTGATGGTAAGTGATGATGTGATCGAAGATGGAGCACGCTTACCTAAGAGTAACCTATTCACTCTGGACTTAAAGACTCCTAGGTTGTAGCTGTCGGGAAACACAGACTCCGGCAGGGAATTCCACTCCTTAGCCGTACGCATAATGAAGGTATTCCCAAAACGTTTTGTGCGTATGGGTGCGATGTCCACCATGTAACGATGGCGCTTCGCCGTTTGTCTTGTAGTCCGATGATGTTCATTGTTTTAATCAATTTTCTTTGTTGTACTTTAAGAGCAAAAAATAATTCTTAAAAATTTCGTGATAAATGACGACGACATTTCCTAAGAAATAAAAAAAACAACAATCAAAAAAGAACTCGCAACAAAATTTTCAAATTACAGAAGCAAAGATAATGAAATTGTTTTTTTTTTTAAACGGTTCTAACTGTAACATCTTGTAACAAGGGGAGGTAGGGAGCGGTAATTATGAAAAGTGTTCTAAGGGAGTAGGGGGGAGACCGTTTAAAAAAAGAACGTATAATGACCAGCCAGCTCTTAAAGTTAATAACTTTGGAAGGATCCTAAGACTTTTTATCTTTTTATGAGGTAAATCGATAAAATCTTATTAAGTGTAATGTTTCACGCCTTTTTGAATTTGGAATTGAGTGCGATAGTGATGTGACAGTTTTTTAGAGTAAAATATTTAGAACTAGGGGCTACAATATTGTACAGATTTGTGATAATTATTCGGCATAAAACTTTCCCAATGCATACACAGGCTAGGTAGGATCAAGATAGGTCATTCAGTAGAAATTTTGTCAGTAGAAACCGGAAGAAATAAAAAGACACAACTGTTTTCAAAAATTATTTAGGCAAACGGCAATTTTCTTTTTCACGTATTATGCATGATAGAAAGATATAAATATTTAGTTCGTTAACATAACTAGGTAGATATTTTATTGAAGGCAAAATGAGTTTCAATATCTACATAATCGGTTTTAACTGAATAATTTAGTGTGACATCGATTTTCCAAGGAGGCGGTATATTACTAGCAAATTTTCCGTGCTTATATTAAAACATTTAGTACTGTGTGTGTTCTGGTATTCGATTCATCTGAAACGTCAATAGCCTAGTGGTTAAGGTGTCGAAATTGTGATCGAGAGGTCACGGGTTCGAACCCCACCCATTACACTATCGCTGTGAACCCACTCAAGACACAAACATATTTAGCTTAGTTAACAAGATTGCTAGTAATGTAAATTTTATCCACACCACACAACAAAAAATTCGTAGAAAAAGTTCGGAAAAGACGATGCAGATAATGATAGCAATGAGTGTTAGATGGTTTGTAATATATTTTGATAAAGATGACCTTTAATGGGTTTTTTATTTCTAATTTTGATTAGGCTATACTCAAATAATTTAAAAAATATAACTAGCATATAACGTTCTTACTACTAAGGACCCAGGCTTTCTCTCTATGAGAGTGAAAGGGCCATTATCCACCGATTGGGACCAGTTCATGGATTTCACATATTTTCAGCTTTTTTGGGTCTTAAGACATGCCAACTTCCGGACGATAATTTCCGTTACCATTTTCAGAACTGTAGTGATGATGTTAATTACACAAAGTAATATACCTGCTCGGCTTGGAACCTCTGACCAACCACTCGAAAGTCGAGCCTACAACCACCAAGCCATAAAGAAAAAAAATATTAATAATTGTCACGCTCTAAACGCTGCTCACCCTTTTTAACAAAACGTGACACAACAAACGGTAACGTTAAAAATTACGTCATGTTCTCGCCCCATCCCGTTTTGGTAATTTTTACCACTTTTCTCCAATCCCTCATCATTTTCTTCCGAGCCATTAATGTCGTATTCATAGTTTATCTTTTTCGAGTACCTAATATCTTTTTTTTAATATGGAATTTAATAAAAAATATGCATGCTACATTTAACGTTTTTCACTAGAGATTTAAATATTATATCAAACCAAAATCCGTCTTACGCACATTATATTTATGATAATTTTAAATTGATTAAATAGCCTTCCTTGTTAACGTCAATAATTATCTTACGGTAGTTTTTTTGTTTTATTTAAGACTTAAGGCACTAGTATTGATTTTATATACTTTTCTATTTATTATTAATTAAGAATCGAAACTTCAACAGTTTATTTATCTATACTAATATTATAAAGCGGAAAAGTTTGTTTGTTTGTTTGTTTGTTTGCTTGAACGCGCTAATCTTCGGAAGTAATGGGTGGATTTGGATGAAATTTGGTATGGAAGTAGCTTGAAGCTTGAGGAAGGTTATAGGCTTTTAACGCGACTGCAAAAAAAGAGAGTTATGTTTTTACCGTGATAGAATCCACGGGAGCGAAGCCCTGCGTGAGTACTAGTTAGCAATAAAATAACATGCAGTGTGATGATCAAATCAAAGCTCATTCTATTGTCTACAAAGAGGCTTTTGGCCTGCAGCGACAGTCTTGTCGCAGTATTTTATAGTTTTAAAAGAGATGAATCAATAATAATAAATTACTGTTTTTCTTAAAGCAACTGTTTTACAGTCTAAAAAAATAAAACATGAACTAATCATTTCAAACAACACAAGCTGCTTATTTCTTGATAAACATAACAAAGTCTAGCTATCACTTCCAGCTTTGCTCGCAATATTAACTATTTTCCCATTTAATGAGAACTTGAATCAGTTATATATCATATCAGGTTTTCGTTAACGATTTCCATAAATATTATTACATAGTTAATGTTAATAATATTTTGTTTGAAGTCCTACTGTCATAATAGCACGTGTAACCGTTTCAATATAATAGTCACTACTATTAATAATAACAGCCTATTAAGCTTTATAAGTAACATTCATACAGACATTCTCATTAATTTTCTTCTAAACACACATGTCACTATTCAACTCGTTTATAATACAAATAAGGTATAATTTTGTTTCGAACCATTTACTTTATCTAAAATGTTCATTATACTTTTAGAGCCAGTTTTAGATGTTAGTAAAAGATATTCTGTCGGTTACATTTTGAGGTCATAAATGCACTTACAATATAATAAGTAATAATATTTATTTTACAGTGGTGTAAAACCGGTATAGTATTATTCTCCTGAATCGACTAAAAGTTAGCCTGTTTTGAGGAGAGACTGTGCCTATTTCCTCATTGCTCGATTATTATAATAAGTGCTTATCACAGAACATGAAGCAAATTATAAATGATCTTTATTTCACAAATTAGTTATTAAATAACACTTGTACACGTATTTTTTTTTTCGTAAATTTAAACTAGATGAGGCTGGTGTTTACTATTGGACTACCCTGAGAAGACATCGAAACGAACTCAGGGGTCCGTCTCTTTTAAAGTCCATACAATATATACTGGTTAAGTAGCATCTGAACATTCGTGGACTAATGTTAACATACAGTAGTAGTTATTAACACTATTTACTGATAAAAGAAAAATATTACTATATCATAGCTTAGCAAATAGTTACCGACTATGAATTTGACCCAGTACACCCACGACGTTTTTCTTACAACGTTCACCGTAATCTTTTTTCCCACCGCCCGTAACTCATGAAAAAGAGTTTTTTGGTTAAAACTTGAAAATTTATTTCGCAATTAGCGGCAGGACACTCTTAACTCGGAACATTATTAGAAAAGTTTCTCAGTGGTCGTAAAAACATCGTTTTTTGTAGAGAAACGACACCTGCCCGTTTTTCGGCAATGAATATTTTATAATTGATTATTTTTTAATACAGCCGTTGATGAAGATGGCGTGTAAATTCTTAAACATTTTGTGTTTTCGTTTAGCTACTTATTACTTCACCGTCAACAATTGCTGACAACTTTTCACACACTTCCGCTTTGTCCAGATAAATCGTTCAATGACTACCTCCCGGTAGTCATTGAACGATTTCTCATCCTTAAAAAAAGGCTTCTTATTACTTACTACCTAAAAGAAAACATTTTTCGGTAAAAAAAAATCAGGAAAAAACACATAACGCTAACCGGAGACGCGCACAAATAACACTTCATTAACATGAAGTGAAACGGTGCGACATGACAACGGTTAAATTTTCACAAGCACACACAAATTGGCGGAAAAACACCGCCCCCTGGGGGCCGCCGGAATAAGAGAAAAACTCGGCAAAAATTAGATTTCTTCAGTACAGTTGTAGGACGGCATGGTTTTGATACTTGCCTGAGAAATGTTTAAATTAACAACTCAGTCAAAGAAGTTATTTGTCTTCCAACTAAGACGAAGATTATCTCATAAATGATTTGAAAAATAATGCTTCGTCATTATTAAATTAATAAATGTTTTTGCTAATTTATTAGGAAATACTTTAGTCGTATTGGTCTTCAATATTCTAATATTACATATGTCGATTTTTTACGAACAAATTTTGTGCTTATTTGGGACGCAACACAAGAATAACACTTGTTTGTAACATAAAAATAACAACTTCATTAAATAAATAGACACAAAGGGAACACGTCATGCACTATATTATCTTTTTATAGTCTTATTATGGTACTACACTATCAGATCAAAGAACTTTAAAAAATCATACCGCAGACCGTTTAAAATAAACATAAAATAAGATTAACTTGTTATTTCTAAAGAAGGAACTTATGTCTAGCGCCACAATAAATAATATAATTATATTATTACTGTCATGAGTAACACTCATAGGAGTGTAATTTACTCATGACAGTAGTACTGCAAATTTTTCAAGGTTGTTTTAATTCAATGTAACTCTAGTTATTTATTAACAAACAATATATTACTGCATGTTTAAACAAGAAAAAAGTAATAAAAAGTGTTTCGTTTGGCTTGTCTTTGCTCATAAGAAACAACACATTAAATTAATCACATTAAAAAACTTTAGTCAATGTGATTGCTAACTACCGCTAATTCGAAAAAAAAACGTTATTCCATAACCAAAATAGAGTCAAGGAAGACCGTCTTCAAAGTATCACGATCAGTGTTCCGTTGTAGATCGCAGCTAATGGCTTGTGCTACACAGTAAAAAAGGAGTCTTCGCTGGAAGATAAAAATTAGCTGAAATTAAAAGATACTAACGAACACCATTCTCCGCTCTCGACTCGAATGGTTCTTGGCTTATTCGCTTTGCTCCGTTGCCCTGATGTTTTTTGTTTATTCCACTTCTTGGAGAAAATGGGTAAAAATTAAGAGGATTTTTATACGTTCCGAAGAATCACGTTTAGCCTGTGGAAGTTATATCAAGTTATTATGTGCGTTTAAATCAGATATTAGGACAATGCAGACACAGATCATTCTGGCTAAGCATACAATATTTTTAATAGGTACTAGCTGACCTGGCGATGGTCGTACAGTCATTATTTTTCATTTCACAGTTTTGCTCAATATACGCTATGATACGTAATTTGAAAGAAAACTAAATTGTTAAACTATTTTCCTTTTGATAAGTATTTAAAAAGAAAGCAAAATGTAAAAGTTATTTGATTATAGTCCACAACACACACACACTAAAAGTTTTACTTACTGTCGGTGTTTTGAAGAAGTCTACTATCTTTGATGGCGAGTTATTAACTCGGGCTTTCGAAGTCCGCCCTTGGAAATAGGCTTCTCTCGAACTGTGACTTTTGCGTCCAATTTGTGCCATGTACTAGTTTGAGGCCGTCCCTTACAACGTTCTGAGTTAATCTGAAAATCCAACTGTTTGACAGCGTGTCCGTTTCTCGCATATTCACAGTAATTAAGTAGAAAATAAGTTAAGGTACTAATTAAAAAACAATTTACAAAATCAACAAACTAATTTATAATCACAATGCAGGTGACTGACGGCAGGGTTTCGCAACTAAACGCAATAAACGTGGTCTTACCGACAGCGAAATTGACAATAATCGCTCCACAGTCCACAAGTGATCATTACGGAACCCCTTATTTGTGACATTCATCGGTTGGATGGGTTCTAAGTAACCTAGGTACCTAGGGGACACTTTTTAGAGTTCCGCCGTGATTATAGTAAAACGGTAACAATTGTCACAGGAAATTGTCGTTTGGAAAGGATGTGGTTATGAATTTATTGTTGATAAATTGATAATTTTTGTGACGTTTGCAAATTATAATGCTGTGCAATATTATACTTAGGTCTACATTTATTCTGTACTTAATTTAGACAGCGACTTCCATCAACCGTTACAGTTGAAAATTAACCAACCTCTACCGGAATATAGAACTGTCACCGTGTTCATTGTTTCTTCACTGATGGTTGCAATCTGAACCGAAATGTCTCAAAATCACGTCATATTCTGCACTGTAGACTGCTCGATACATACTACCACCAATACTTTTCTTAATAGCGTGTAACTAACTTGTAACTTAAATAAAAACATCTTACGTCCTTCAATGCTGAGGGAGTATTCCCGTTTGGCCACCTATTTTTTGAGCACAGGGCATTGAGCCCCAAATGTATTCCCATTTCGAATGGGAATACCTTTGGTGCTCAAACGGGAATACTCCATGCTGAAGGCACGCTCCTACCAAATTGCAGGTTAACTGATGTTAGGGAAAAGTCAAGAGTGAATAGGTTACTTCTAGGTAAGCGTGCTTCATCTTTGACCACTTCATCATCTACCATCAGGTGAGATGATGGACAAATGTGAGCCCAGTAAGAAAATCGGGCTTAGGAAGGCTGATTTGTGTAAAAAGACCATAATTCTCCTTCCCAAAAAGAACTCAATCGTCGAATTAGATTATGTTAAACACCTTTTGTAATTAAATTAAAAAACATAGTAATAAATAAGTAGTCTTCAAGCCATTAAAAAGTATTGCTAAATAACTTTTAATAATAGATGATGATAAGTTACTTATGGTTAAATTGTAATGAACCCCTTCGACATTTTTGCCAATCCGGCCTTGACGATTACTTTTAATAACTTTTAGCAAAGGAGCGAGGATATGTCAAACTTATTATTATCTTATTTCACGCTGTTTTGTTACTAATTACCTTTTACTGTTGACAATATTCCTCATTTAAATTTTCAAAGACACAGACCAAGAAATCTTAACTCAATAAACGAGTAGGTAAAAATAGTTGTGTTTGTTACTTTCACACATAATCTTCTAAACATTTTTGAATAAATACATCAATCACAAAAATTAGAATAATTCGTAGACTATATAGACTTTATTGTATTTATATAGATTTTTTGTAAGTAGGTACTAATTCAATGGAAACGGAGCCGAAGACGGCAGTTGATTATAATAATATGTTCAGTACCTAGTACGATAAGGACATTTAAAAAAAAATCTGCTAACAAATGTTCTATTAATAATATTTTAATACAGTTGGTGGTGTATATTTTAGTTGTTGTTATAAATTATTCTAATCTCTACGTACATGACAAAAAAATGTAAGTGTCGGTGTGTCCATTTTTGATAGTCTGTCGTCAATCTGTCTTCTGTTTCTCTGGAACAACAGAACCAATATTATAGGACTTTTTGAAAGATTATGTTAATAATTGGGCAACATACTGGTTATTTATTATTCCGGAATTCACATATATATACCCCGCATAGGTAATAACTACTGGTATGTGACAGAAAGTCGCGGCTAGAACTAGTATAAATATCATCAATCATTGACATAGTGCAAATTGTGAAAGACCGTCTATTTTTTTTTTTTTTTTTTTTTTTTTAATTACTGAACAGTGATACTCACTTATAAGCTTCGTTCCCGAGTTTACGGCGCGTCGTGTTCCACGCGCGCCTCAAAGAGCAGTCAGTACCAATATCGGAGGCTGATAGGGCCAATACGTTTGGTTGCGGGAGTGTTCTAACGAGGTACCGCGACACCGGAACGCAAGGGCAACGGATAGGGTTTTTTAGTCTGTAGGATACTGACGTTCTCTCACAAGTTGAGGAATAATTTGTGGATATTCACACCTAAAAAAATACACTAAGTTTTGTAAGAAAAATCCGTCTTTACCCAATGAATAATTTGCAAGCTCTGTGTCAATTGTCAGTTTTATTATCAAAACTAGCAGTTGCTCGCGACTTCGTTCACGTGGGAAGTTTTTCCCGTGTAAATCCCGATCCCGTGGGAATTTCGCAAAATCCTTTCTTAGCAGATGCCTATGTTATAACATCTACCTGCATGCCAAATTTCAGCCCGATCCGTCCAGTGGTTTGGGCTGTGCGTTGATAGATCACTATGTCAGTCAGTCAGTCACCTTTGAGTTATATATATTTAGATACATTGCATTATTGAGTGAAACCCAGAAATCATTGCATATACGTACCTAGTGCCTACTGTCTTAATACGCAATATCCTGCCTTTACAGTAGACGTAATAAAGCGTAGCTTCTAAAGTAATATTGTATTTTGCCGATCGATTCGTCAAAAATAGCTGCGTCGTTAATTATACTTAGTACAAGAAAGAATATAGGTCATGTTTAGCGTGGTACATTTTTCGTGAAATTTAAATAATATTAGTATGATCTGTCTTTGATTTAATAGCTGTGATGTTTAAAGCGGTATACTTAAAAAAACTTTTTACCAAAAAATTAAACCGACTCCCAAAAAACACTGCAAAGTGAAAAATAACTTTAATTTCGGTGGTCGGTGTCTTTAGTTTTGTATTTTCGTTTTTGGCACCGACTTCCGAAATTAAAGTTATTTTTCACTTTGCAGTGTTTTTTGGGAGTCGGTTTAATTTTTTGGTAAAAAGTTTATATTTCACTCTTTTTAGTTGGTCTATTTTTAATTTACCTAGTTACAAGAGCCTAATTATCAACTACTTATAACCTTTAACAAAATATTTTGGTTTTCCCAATGCTGGGCCGTTAATTGTTGAGGAGTTCTCCTGGTACTTCACCATCAGCTCTACATCACCATATGCATTGTGACGAGCATAAAGTGCGTAACATCCATATTCAAGTAATCGAATCGCAATCCACTCAATACTTATTATTGAGTAGTTTCGGCGGCCATCTGTGGTCTTCATCATCAGTTCCACTTCCTCAAATGGTACTTTTTGAGAGCAACTGCACAAGTTACTATAATAAATACCCAAAACGACATAGATGTGCCTATAATATTTGAAGAGTTCCCTCGATTTCACCAGGATCCCATCATCAGATCCTGACGTTTATGAAAATGGGACTAATATCGAAGTATATCCTTTCAATCAAAAAAATAATTTTCCAAATCGGTTCAGCCGTCTTCGAGTAATCGATGATCATACATTAAAAAAAAAAAAAAAAAAATATACGCGTCGAATTGATAACCTCCTCTTTTTGTCGTTGGTTGAAAAAATCAAGGCCCTTTATAGTTTACATGGGTGTAATGCTTCATAAGAATCTATACTAATATTATAAAGCTGATGAGTTTGTTTGTTTGCTTGAACGCGCTAATCTCAGGAACTACGGTTCTGATTTGAAAAATTCTTTCAGTGTTAGATAGCCCATTTATCGAGGAAGGCTATAGGCCTAGGCTATATATATCATCACTCTAAGACCAATAGGAGCGGAGCACTAATGAAGAATGTTTCAAAATCGGGGGATTTTTTTTTCCACGCGGACGAAGTCGCGGGCGGTAGCTATACACCATAATATCAATTTGTTATTCAAAACTTTGACAAGCTTTGAAAAACTTTTTTTTTATTGAAAATAGGTTTGCGTTTGACCACCATCTCACCTGATGGTAAGTAATGATGTGGTCGAAGATAGAGCACGCTTACCTAAAAGTAACCTATTGACTCTTGACTTAAAGAAAAGAGTCAATAGGCTATAGCTATCGGGAAACGCAGACTCCAGCAGGGAATTCCACTCCTCAGCCGTACGCACAATGAAGGTATTCTCAAAACGTTTCGTGCGTATGGATGGGATGTTCACTATGTAACGATGGCGTTTCACCGTTTGTCTCGTAGTCCGATGATGGAACGGAAAACTACAATCAACGTATCAATATAATCAGCCTAAAATGTTTCCACTGCTCGGAAACAGTACTCCTCTGAGAGGGAATTTGACGTAATCCACACCGCGGGCCTAGTCAGTGCAGATTGGTGGATGTCACCATAACTTCTTATTTCTTGGTCCTAGCCTCCTAGGACGTGTCGATTTCCTCACGATGTATTTCTTCGCCGTTTTAAGAGCAGTGGCGATGATAAAAAACAAAGTAATATGCTTTTCTGGGTTCAAAACTTACATAGCTAAGTCATGCTTGTAACCACAAGGCCATCATTACTCTCGCTGCCTACAAAAGAGCGCCAAATACAAAAGAGTTCATACTCCCTTGAAAAAGACTTAGTTCTAATTAAATTTCGAACAATAAAAACATAGAAAAAAAAAAACGAAAACAGGTCGCAATCAAGACCACCGGCATAGGCCTCGGGATAGTGCAAAAAGTAAATATTTCCTACAAGAAAGGTCTGATATAAAAACGATCTGGCAAAAAACTCCTACGTACAACGCTCGATGAAAAACTGCAGACATTCCCTCTCTTTCACACACTATCACTTACTGCGATGTTGTAGTCTTGATCCTTTGATTATAACATACTAGGAAATATTGTAAGTGAGCAGCAATAAAATTGCATTACAGCGTAGAGAAACAAATTGTGGTACTAGCTAAAAATGCAATTTAGCTTTAGCTTTAAATTCCATTCATACACGTTTTTGTATTTTTATATGTGTTATAAAGTAAAAAAATCTGGGAAACGTAGTAAAGCCTAAATAAAATTAACCTTAAAGATACAAATCTTTTTCACACATATATTTATGTCTGCTACAAGAAAAAATCTTATCAAAGAATAATAGAACCAGACATCATGTCTGTTATATGCCAAAACGAATCTGGCAAAGTATTGATGGTATGCGAGTATGCGCCGCAATAAAAACTTAGCTCATTCTGATATACAATCGAGAAATGTGTCACAGGAACAATCTTGATACTTTAGTTATCATTAAAAATATTTATTATTTAAAACGAACATGAATAATATTTTTGTTTTGTTTTATTGGCAAAATACAAACGTAATTATTACTTTTTTACGATTTGAGATTAATTTGGAGTACCTAATAATAGTTTTGAGAACGTTCATAATTGTTTTAGAGGTTATCTTAAGGTAATTCAAATTAAATGCAGTAATGCGAATAGCGATTGTTGCATACGAAAGCGATGCCCGAGTAGTTACTATAATGTACAATCTGTTTTACTGACACACTTATTACTTGGTAATTATTATTAACATGATAAGAGCGATAGAGTTTAAAACATTTATTACGAAGAAATAATGCTAAAACATAAATAAGAAAGCAAAAAAAGACACAAAAAATAAGCAACGTTAAAGATTACGTAATAATGCAAGCACCAAGATGCATTCCACTCGCGTTTAGCTCAAACTAAGAAACCGCTTGGATATAACAGACTATAATAAAAAAGTTAGCAAGTACACATAAGTGCATTACGATGCCATGCCGTGCCTACTATAACTATAGTACTTATAACTGAACGCCCACGGTCGGAGTCGAGCACAACCATTTTTTTGCCGCACACTTACATTTGAAAAATACATGTTGACGTAAACACACACATTTCGCGTTGAAAAATTCGCAAAAAAAGTTTTTAGGCCGAATGAACTTTATACCTTTGCGTGTTAAAAAAACAAATGTGAAGTAAGAAGTGACGTTTAATTTTTATTTTTTCTGTTCTACTTTTTTAATTTGTGAGTGATTGACAGTTGTGCGATGAGTTTAAAGTATCGATTTGGATGTAAATCGATAGAATTTCAATGCAGGTAATTTAATTTTATATTATAATAGACACTAAGAGCTTGTTGCGTAATTCCGTGAACTAGTTTTCGATTTATAGCTCGCTTAACGAATAGATAAACAATAGATTCAAGTAACATTCCTCCGTATCTTAATGATATTTGCAAGTAAAATAAAATAGGAAAAAATACTAGCATTTATTTAAATTGATCGTTGCTTTTATAACATTTAAGATTTGTGAAAGTTTAACATTAAAATAGGAGATGAAGATTCGAGGAATCGAATGCGGGGCTTTTTCAGATACTTATGACAGTTTTACTAATAGCAATTATGATAGTTTAACTGCAAATTAGTTTGTGAAAGTATATTTTATATCTTATATATTAAATAATTATAGGTATGGATAGGGCGACAGCATTTTTGTGTAAAAAAAAACATATTTATAAAGTGTCCGTTTGTCACCCGGTTAGTTTAACTTAATTATATAGGTAAAAGTTTAAGTAACAGTTGATATAGACTTGTTTACTTAGTTTAACTTAAGTCTTTACTTAGAGAAAGTAACCCAAAGCAAAGTGCAAAGCGGTTGAAGTCAGTTTGACATTCAGGTGGTCTTTATTCACTTTGGAATGTGGGAAAGTAAAACTTTTTGCTCCAAACCTTTTTATTTATTTGAAACTTATGTTTACTTTTTACATCAAATGTAAACTCTTTTGTGGAAAAACGTACCTGTTATTACCTTTCTAAAGTTTTTCAAACTTGTTCGATTCTGTGAAGATCTCCGAATATTTCGTGACGTTACAGGTAAATTAATTCAGTTATTTTAGCAATGAAACGAACACTAAGTATTCTTTCCTAGTATTAAAATGCTGCTAATTAAATAGAATTCATTTTAAAAATAAATGGGAAATCTTAAGAAGATTTTTCATTTATAATTGCTATTTAATGATACTGTTACGATTTAATACTATATTTTCTTAAGTGGACCAGGATCAGGATAAAAAAAAATACAGTAACTATTGCTGTATCTGAAATCCCGTCGGGTTGAGATTTCCTTCATTTTTACATTGAAACATTTAGACAATGTTCTTTTAGGTTACAAAGTAGATATCTTTATTACGAGTTAAAGAAATACGACAAAGAAGTGTAAGAAATGTAAAATATTACGCATTAAAAAAAGATAACGTAAAAATAATTATATGAAAGTGTCAAATATAAAATAAAACGTAAATGTTTCTTTGTGTTTTCTTTACTTTCTCTTTTCCATTCAAACTTCTGATTTGAATATATATAATATGATGGATTTGCGGTTACGAGCATTGAAAATAAAATGGTGAGACACTTGCATATTACCACTACATACCGCTTCAGAGTAGGTAATAAAAAAGAAATATAATGGTATTTCAATATTTGTTGTAGAAAAAATATATACCTGGCTAAAACATTATATTATTAACATAGTTATTAAGTATATTATATAGGTTATAGATGTACTGATATTAAGTTTACTGTAAGAGAGATTCAACGAACTCACAGTTAAACTGCGTAAGCAGTTTTGTGGGGCAATGTACATACTTAGCGTTAAGAAATTTTAAGTGAATAAATCATTATTTCATTCATTCCTATGAAATATCCCATATTCTTTAATATGGCACTGTTTTTACATAAAAATTCAAGAGAAATATACTATACTTATGTAAAGAAAATATTATTCTTTTTTTATTGTAATTGCTGTTAAAAACAATATATGTTCACTTATTTAATTATAATTAGGTAGATATCTAAATGAAAACGCGTTTAGAAAGTAAAGTAAGTAAAATAATGTATAACACTTATTCATTTAAAAAAATAACTATGTTTTTTTGAAGATACAAACGAAAAAAAGAATATTTTTTTGCTAAAATTAATTAATCAAAAACATTATCATTTACGTAAGTCAAATATCCATAATTAGTTTTATTTGTATGTACACTTGAAAATAATACAAAATTCATTTTTGCTCCTTTACAAAAGGAACATGACATAAACTTTTTCAAAGCTTCAATAGAGTTTGAGTGAGTAAAAATTTAATTATTTCAAACTCGTGCTGTAAGAGGCACTTTGTGCTCAGATCTTAAAAATAAACTTCTTTTGTACTAACTGTCTGCATGAGTCCGACTTCGTTATAAAGATATAATTATTATGATATTTATCTTAAAACAAAGGCATATTTCCTCCTTTAATAAGTTTTTAGATGTATTTTTCACAAAGGGAGGTTAACTAATGTTCTTTTTTCCCTTTTTGAGGAAAGAAGAACTTAAGTTTTTGTATTCATAATCAACATTAAAACTACAATATAAATACTAAAATAATTCGAAATGGAAATTAGATTAAGCGATTAAACCCTGCTGGAAAGAGTTTCCAACGTACGTTTTAAAACCTAAACAGTTTGATTAGGTATTTCGTACCGTAAAATAAAATAAAAACACTCGAACTAAATTCGCCTACAAAAATGTGTTGTATGCGCATTACAATCAGGAACGTTCTAACTATATTCCAATAAAAAGTACCCATTCAATAAAGCAAAGTGTAAAAGTAATACTATATTCATAATAAACATATTAAATTACAATGACAATGTGATTTTTTTCAACAATAACTCGCAGCTCTCTGAAAAAATTACGCAACCCACTCTCACTCACACACTCAAATCATTGTCGTAGGTCAAGAGTCTGCAGCTCACTCACACACAAAAAAACGTAAAGAGCAACGCACGCAAAAAGTTACGGTATCGGTTTTTGTAAAATAAACAACATTTATCAGTATTTATTAGTGCATACCTGTAATTTAATATCTTATAAGCGACACTTTAAGCAGTAAATAGGTCGAAAGTTTTGTTATAATCAGCGTTATCGGAAGTGTGAAAATGTTTTCTTACCTAATTAAAATCGCGTTTATTACGTTTTAGATATTAATTTTCTAATTTAAATATGTTGACTCATAAAATTGCGCATTTGAAAAAAATTAAGGACATTTTCAATCGTAGTAGACGTACATACTTCTAAATTGTTTTTAAACTGAGCTGCAGAAAAGAGTAGAAACGCTAAGTTAAGCTAAATCATTTCGGAAAAGCGTTAAACAATAGAAAGAAAAACAATTACAATAAAACGAGAAAAATAATACTGAAACATGATTACTTATCGAGAAAGTACGAAACAATAGTAATAAAAAAACTGGCACCGACAATTTCTATTCCTATTTCAAACGACAAAAAGAAAGCCATAAAAATACATATTTCAAGAATAGAATGAGCAAATGCTGTACCTAAAAAGAGAATAATATTTCTTCCGTTTGTCTAAACTTGTTCGAAGCACGCGCCCCTCTTGGATGTGGGCGTGGCGTGCCTGTGTGCGTGAGACTCGTGTGCATACGAGTGGCGACCTACAAACGCGCATGTGTGCGTGATGCGTAAGCGCAAACTCTTGTCTTAGGTTAGGGAGGTGAGCGAACTCTCTCGTTTTGCAGAGACCATTTATTTTTATTATGGCTCTACACGTGGACGGCGGTGGACGTATATGGCGATTTTATTACGTTATCTTCCTCTTTGCACGATTTATCGGGATTTTGAGGTTTAGTTGGATATTTGCGTTATTTAGAGCTATAGTGTTAGTCGGGTTATTAGATATAACTTATTATCTCCGGCTTTTAGAATTTATAGGTTATCAAACTGAGATTCATAAATATTATTATTTATTTTTAGACTTTCATTAACTTTCTTTTATAAAAAATTACATAAATAACAAAAAACGTTACATAAGTAATTACAAAAAAATATTGATATTGAAAGAAAGCCCATTTACACACAATTCGATTAATTACGAATACAATCGGAAAGGAAATACGTAAGTTTAAAAAATGGATTCGATTCCGCGCACCCATTGTGGTGTAATCGATTTAAAAATGGAAGTTCGATGTCCGTGATCGTGACCTGCGCACGCACATGAATACTGTATGAACATTACTTTGTCCTTTTGAAAGTACAATAGTGTTGTGTCGGGAAACCTTGTGTTCCTGATATTTTATTTTTGAAAACGTATGAGAAAATTACGTATAAGAAATTATAAGAAAAGGATTTTTTGTAGACGTCTTTAGGTTTTTGCTTAAGATTAAGATTTTTAAATATGACGCTAGTTTCTTGTTTGAATAATGGCTAAGAAAATTGATAAGATTGCTATCGTCTTTTATGTTAAATTATTAATTGAGATTTAAGAAATCAATTTTTTTTTAGTTATTAGATAACGCATTATTTTTTTTGGCTTGCTAAAACATCAACAACATGTGTTTTATTTGGTTTCCGTTTTTAATTCTACGAAAATGCACAAAAATAAAAAAGTGTTATTTTTTTTTTATTCATTTGTAAAGAACTCTTTTAATAATAACAAACCAAGGTGAACCAGCAGTTACACTGCCAAGTCATTTTCCCCGTAGTGATAGTGGTCTTTGTCATCCTTATCACTTAGCCCTGAAGGTACGTTAGCCCTGCATTTTTAACTAAAAGACGTTGACAGTATCGCGTCGCAATTTTATTATACTTTGTTTGTACTTTTATTGCCCGAAGGTCCCTGATATGTAATTTATGAGTCGTTATGAAGTTTATTTTCAGTCTGTAATTACGAAATAATTATACACATTTTGTTTTGAACGGACTACTATTTTATTTTGGGGCATTTTAAGAGAAAGATAAAAGTTTTCTTACTTTTTAATCAGACTTTAATCAAATAATTGTTATATTTAATACTAGTTAGCAAATAATTATGTACGTCTATTTCCACATAATTCACGTCGCTACATCCGCCGCCCGAATCGAATACATCGTAAATACTAAATCAAATCTCATACACATAGACGTAGAAAGAATAATCTTATATTCTGTATAATAAAGGAACTTAATTGCGAAACATCTTGTTATAAAAACACATACATGCAGCGTTACATAACATTATAAAAAACTTTTTTGCAAAAAATAAAACCGACTTCCATATCAAAACACTACAAAGCCAAAAATAATTTTAATTTCGGTAGTCGGTGTTATTGGTTTTGTATTTTCTTTTTTTTTTCACACCGCCTTCCGAAATTAAAATTATTTTTGGCTTTGTAGTGTTTTGATATGGAAGTCGGTTTTATTTTTTGCAAAAAAGTTTTTATTTTCGCGGTTTTTAGTGGGTCAGTGAATTTTCCAAATCGATTCGTAAATGACGGAGCTATGCGCGAACAAAAAACGCAATGCAGAGTAAACGAAAAGATCATCAAGGTAAATTATTTTTTTCGACTTTTTTTGATTTTTCAGAAACGGCTCGTCCGATTTCGATAAAATTTTCATGGGACCATTTGGAAAGTATACCCTTTCCAACAAAAAAAGAATTTTTCAAATCGGTTGGCAAGCGACGGAATTATGCGTGGACAAACATAAAAAAAAAAAAAAAAAAAAAAAAAAAAAAAAAATACAAACATCCGAATTGAGAACCTCCTCCTTTTTTAGAAGTCGGTTAAAAATGCGCAACGCGTCGTCATTTCTCCGATAAACACGATTAGGTATTGCATCATCGTTTATACACATGCATACATTCATATTGCATACACAGACACATGTAAAACTAAAGACAGAATACACACATTCATATCTGTAATATGATTTTTATTGAATATTTATTGTTGTGGTAAAATCATTACATTTGATTAAGGTTCTGTAATTTCATAAAATTACATCTTAATTGTAATTTGTTCTATTGAAGCTGTGTAGTCATTTGAGTTTACTATCGTTTATCGTTGATTCAATGTATTTTTAGGTCTTTGAAATTTAAGTTGGGTTACATAATTGTTATGTTACTTAACAAAATATCGTATTAATAATTATTAGTATATTTTTAAGGTTGACCGGTAGAAAATACCTTGCTGCATTAAGTACACTCATTAAGCAAGCATTAAGTACATAAAGTTTAAATAAATACGTTTTTACAATAGCTCTTTCTTGAAGTATTGTTTTACCGAATTCTCAAATGAGAGCATTTTATACAACATTACTAAAATAAAATAAAATAAAAACATGTTATTATTCTTTGATGATGCACGGGTTAACGTCAGTACGTTAAAAATATAACAGATAGGATATATCTCAAAAGTTAGGTACCAACAGTCATCCCTCCAAAAGTTCAGTTCTCCCGATACGAATCAATAATTCAATAGTGATTAAAAATTCGTTTAAAATATCAATCTGATGTAATTAAATGCTCATTAAAGAACACACAAATACTATTTCCATAACTAAATAATACTTCAAAAAGAAATTTCTGAAAAAAAAAACTCATTATTTTTAAATGGCGTTCTCAGATTTCATCCCGATTGTCGCGGCTGCTTCATAGTGTGTGTCAATTGTGTGTATGTATCTGTGTATGCTATCGCAGAAAGAAATGAGGTTATCTGACTGTCATTGTCTCGTTGTTAGCACTTCAATCGTAGACTCGGTTGTCTACAGATGTGGCAGTTTCATCATGAAAATAATATCATAATCATAATCATCATTTATAATATAATATATATAATATTTATAATCAATATTTTTGTTGGTAGAATTTTTTTTTTGTATAACATAACGATATTACATTTGGTTATGTTCTAATTTCAGGAAATTAAGTCCCTACCCGAAGGAAACAAAAAACGAAGTTGCAATTTTGTTCTTACTATAGAGTTCTTTTAATAAGATGTATCTAGTATATTAATTGAAATATCAGTACTCAAAAGTGACTGTGTTATCTTTAAAATAGTCCAGATCAAAAGTCAAATATGCATCATTTCAGTTCTCAAAATATATCTTTGAAATACCTTCTGAGTACATCAAATAAATATTAGCATAAGTTTTTAGTTATATCCAATAAAACACAAAGATTTTTACAAGGAACTTACACATTTTTCCACACAAAACCACAAGAAAAACACAATCAGCAGCACAAATTTTCATTCCACCGAACAAAAACCTAACATTCCAAACAACCTTAGAAGCGGAACAAAAAATGAATTCTTTTACACATTCTATACTCTTGCGAAGTCTATACACACATTACACACAACCATACGTTTGCACACACGCCTCTCGCTCTGTTTTGTTGACATAGGTCAGTACCGATGCCCACTGCCGCCTTTTATTCTTTTTTTATTGGTCCTGCTGGCTCGCTTCGTAGGGACAATGCTTGAAGGTAAAACAGCGGAGTGTCAATTAGGAAAAAATGCTGTTTTCGCTTGAGATTTTTTTTTGTTTTTAGAGAGTTTTCTATTGCGAGTCATCTTTGAGAAATGTACGGTTGACATTATCAGCCATGCTGATTTTCGCTAGGAGTTTTGATTGGATCGGATTCGTTAGTCAGATGTTCTTCGATCGTATTCTTCAGTCTAATAATAATCAATTTACTTATCTTGCCGTTTTCCTACTACATGTATGTTAGAAGCAGATGTGTAGTAGTATATTTAATGACGAATGAAGGTACTACAGGTACCTTTGCAGCCCACTAACTGGGCACCACGACGCGATAGCCTTTAGTAAAACTGGTACCTATCTGATATTCTGGCTTCTGTGTATCCATAATCACTGTCAATGATGTACCAAAGAATCTGCTTTACTAAGATATGGCTTCTTCAAAAGAATATCAGCATCATAAACATTTCTTTGGCATAACGTTGCGGTACGACTGCCAAATGACACGGCTTTACTTATATTTTTTACCAGTATGTGTGTACTTTATAGAATTGATGCGTCAGACTGTTCATATTACTATCAATTGAGAACTTGTAGTATGAAAGTAACCTAGTTAAAATAAGAAATAACATACGAACTTTTGTCTCTTTCAATTACATAAAGAGCGATTGAGGGATTGTGTCTTGAATACGGATACACAGCATTTTTCTTTACGCTTGTGAAAAGATACCAAGATATCATTTGTTAAGCTCGCCGATTATAGCAAATTCTAATAAAAAAATATTACAAGTTTAAGTATGAGTTCTATGGGGTTGCGGAAATATTCTAACGAGTTACCGCGGCCCCGGACCACAAGGGCAACTGAAGGAACAGGGTGAGTTTTTAGTCAGTCGAAGTCTGACTCTCCCTTCCGCTCCACCGGAGCGAGAGGAGTCATTTGTCAAGTGTATGAGTTGTAGTATAAGTTGTTTAGTCTAGGGTTTGGGATTGTTCTAACCCAATTCCGTGGCCTCGAACGCAAGGTAATTGAAGTAATAGGGTGAATTTCTAGTCGGAAAAAGTCTGACACTCTCTTCCGCCACACACACATCGAGAGGAGTAATTTGATGATTTTCCCCCAAAAAACATCCTTGGTAGGTTTAAGAAAAAAATACAATAAAAAATATATCCAGGTTTTTCCTTACGTTGCTTTATTGGAGGATTTGAATTCTGGCTGATATGAATAAATAAGTGTTGTCTCATTGTAATGATGGCAACACTAAACATTGTGTTAAAAACCGACCTTTTTTCTGGTAAAATGTTAGGACAGACTCTGACTTGAAATAAAAACTCTTATCTTACGCTCGATTTTGCTCCATTTTGCATACAAAGTAGTACATTGTTTATCGTGATATAAGAACCAGATGAGCGTATCTGCAAAAAAAATAAAAAATATTTTTGTTTTCACAATGTAGGTATTCCTTTATGAAATGCCAAAAAAAAAATAATTCACAAATTCCAAAAAAAAAAAACGAAATAACATAAGAACCACTTTTGATTGAACCAGAAAACCGTATAATGATACATACCGTAAAATTAGTTTTAATTATCATGCTATCTGTTAGGGCTATAAGAACGTATTTGCAAAAACAATATTATGTGTTGTTATTAGTATATTGATTTTATATATTTTTTTATTAATACTGAATGTTTTCAGAAGTAAATAAAGATTATTTTGTTTGATTGATTGCTCATTTATTTATTTATTCCATTAACATTACACAAAATAAAACTCAGCTTCGACGTATTTAAGTAAGATAACAACAAAACCTAAAAAATAAAGAGCCACACTAACGTATGTCAACCGATTTAAAAAAAAAACATATATATTGTGTCTTTGTAAGCATTTATAGGTAAACAAATATTTTTTATATTTTCCAAAGCTCTAATAGTAGGAAAATCTATCAATATATATTTTTATTTCACCAACTGTATATTATCTCTATTAATGAGCTGGTAAAGTTTGAAGTTGCGAATTTTCACAGTATTTTTGCTCTCCTGTAAAATTGACAAAATGTAAACACGTTCATCTGACTCTTACACCGCGTTATATTCTTGTAGGCAGACTAGGATAATGAAGATGATTATGTTACCGTTAACATAAATTGTTTGCCGGTAAAATAAGTGGCTTAACGATTTCGGTATGAACTACTAAAGTGATTGTTTTGGATATTTTTTATCTGCATACTATATGTAAACTTATGATAAAAATTATTTTAGGTATCTACATCATTCAACATCACAAGAGATGCATTATTTAAACAGTTCCACGTTTTGTGAATATTGTAATTTTCATTTGTCTTTAATTGCAGGCTGTAGAATTATCCCTACTTCATTATAAATACGAAAGTAACTCTGTATGTCTGACTGTTGCACTTTCACGTCTAAAACACTTAATCGATTATGCTGAAATTTGGTATAGAGATAGATTAGAGGTTGGAGAAAGACATAGGTTATTTATTTTGCCCTGAATTTTATTTTTACAAGCCACACGCAGAAGCTAGCATAGTTATAAAGTACGTTGACCTTTACGTAATATTTTTCCGAGAATTTTTTTATCATTCGAACATATATTTAATTTTGTCGGAAATAAAAGATATCAGTCAATTAAGTTTAATAGTTTATTTATTGCGTCAATGGCCATTTTTCCAGCCGTTCCTATGCCCCACCATAGCCATACATTTCCTAATCTTTTTCAAACACAATTCCCTCACAATATTTTAGCTCACTCCCACAACATAGGCCGGCCAACTACTAAGACCACACGGCAAAATAAACACGGACAATAAATAAAAATTCCCAATGTATTCGCAACACGCATTGGAGTAGGAAGTCCACACTGTCGGTTGACCACGGACATTCCCGTGGGCGGCAGATAGCGATATCTTAACAACTATCTAAACTAGTCCGTTTGCTGTCTCTTTCACTCGTGTAAGAGAAAGAGAGATGGAAGATGATTTGTGTATAGTGCTCGGTATTGAGGCATTGATTGTTTTTTTTTTAGAACATGTTTTAGATACAGTATTGTTACATTACATTGTAATAATTTTGGTTTTGTTTGTGAGGCTGAAATTTTAATTAATTATGTAGTAGATTGCATAGGCTGTGTTTCTTGATAGTTGCTATAACCTGGGGGTCTTTCAAGTCAAGAGTGAAAAGGTTACTTCCAGGCAAGCGTGCTTCATCTTCGACCACAACATCATTGTTCTTCACGTGTAGAGACATTATTCCAATCAATCAATTAATCATTTATTTTATTTACTTTGTTAACATGAAAGAATATACTTTGCGCCGACTTTAAACCCTTTGCCTAAATCAAAACCCTTATTTCGCGATGATTTTCAATTTTTTTAAGCATAATTTATCTGCTTTTCTGTGTTTTTGATACCCCTCGGCAAGAGTGGTTTCAGAATTTTTAAAAAACAGAATATACTTGAATAAAAATGACAACCGCGTCCAACAATTTGACATGTTTTCTGAAGCACGGAGAAGTCTCAATGTCTTCAGATAAAAAAGCATCCATGCCTTGACCACGCCAAGCGTTGCTTTACTTCAAAAGCAGCGTCGCAGCGTGCGATTGTTATTCTATATAAATGAGCTTCTTATCGTTTATTAATTGAAATGTCTATCATATCATCATAATACACTAATTGAGTAGGATTGTAGGTATAAGCCGTAGTTACTGTAAATGCGAAAGTCTATCTGTCTGTCGACGCCTTAGAGTGAAAACCTCGTAACTGAAAAAGGAGTAACTTTTCAGGAGGAAGAAAAATCTGCGTGCTATAAAATTTTTGTACGGTTTCTTTAATGTTTTTTTTTTAATAATTTATATGTAACTTTAACCCGTTTTTATATCCAGAACTGTTCGATATTATGTTTATTATGAAAAATATTATACTTAATATCGAACAGTTCAGAAATGCATAATCCATGGTCTGATTACGCTAAACTGACGACGCGATGCGAGTTTTTACGAGGTTCTCATTTACTTTCATAGATAGCGTTTCGAGTATCGAATGAACATATTAGTGAGATCAGGATGTGCGTTGCTAGGATTGCTTTCTGGAAACGCAATAAAAAACTTTGGACAAAAATGTACTCCCGAGGTTTTCACTCTAAGGCGACGCTGTATCACTTTCACATCTAAACCAAACCAAATATATTTTGATGAAATTTGTCATGGACATAGTTTAAGATTTGGAGTCAAAAAGACAATTGATTATGATTAAATACCTAGTCACTAATAAGGCTGAAGTATGAGATAGACGAAATTGTATGAAGACGCGTATGCAAACATGTGATTCAGTCTTAATACGATACCTACGATTCTGAGATACCTACGCTAGTTTTAACTACCCACATCCTAACTCTAACAAAAAGTGTATATAATTTTATGTCACCGCTTATAAATACGTGTTCTCCACAAGATACGGCCATCTTTTATAATAAGTAATCATTATATCAAACACACAGCGATAAACGCTTGAACACACTCCTTCTTCACTCAAGGCCGGCTCGAGGTTCCTTGTGATAAGGAAGACCGATGTATCAGTGGCAGGGTTCAGTGTATCCTGAAGGTTGGCCTTGGAATTGTGTGCCTAAGAATCTGGAGTAAGAATGTATTTTTTTATTGTTGATAGGCTTGCGTTAAACCACCATCCAGTGGCGTAGCTGAAACTTCGGAGGCCCCCCCGAATATATCCCAAAAAGGCCCTCTATAACCCAGCGATAACCCAAAAAATCCTAAAAAGACCCAAGCGAGTCAACCCTACGTAACCTAAAATTTAAAGAGAATGTTAAATAAATTTAGTGTTCTCTAAATTTATTTAACACTAGCTTCCGCCCGCGACTTCGTCCGCGTGGAAAAAAAATCCCCCGATTTTGAACCATTCTTCATTAGTGTTTCGCTCCTATTGGTCTTAGCGTGATGATATATAGCCTACAGCCTTCCTCGATAAATGGGCTATCGAACACCGAAAGAATTTTTCAAATCAAAACCGTAGTTCCTGAGATTATTGCGTTCAAGCAAACAAACAAACAAACAAACTCTTCCGCTTTATAATATTAGTATAGATTCTCTTTAAATTTATTTATTTTAAACTTCCTGTGTTAGGTAGGTTCCGATTGCTTCGGATTCACGAAGTTCTGGGTTATATGGGGTTGGCTCCTTTGGGGTTTAAAATGTAAACACGTCCATCGGAAAAAAAAATTAAGACACTAAGGCCCCCTAAAGCTGGAGCCACCCCCGCGTCGCGGGGTCTGCGGACCTTCAGCTACGCCACTGCCACCATCTCACCTGATGTTAAGCGATGATGTGGTCGAAGATGAAGTACGCTTGCCTAGAAGCAACCTATTCACTCTTGACTTAAAGACTCCCAGGTTATAGCTATCAGGAAACACAGACTCCGGCAGAGAATTCCACTCCTTAGCGATCAAATCCTGGCTTGTTAATATATTTGGGAACTCAATGTACACAACGGCTTTGTTAAATATCAGTTAGTCCATACTATCTCCCATTGAGAAAAGGCCTGTGTCTCAGAGCGGTGAGAATGTTATAGGCTGAATTAAATGTTACATGTGTACTCTTAATTTATATACAAGGAATAAACGTTTGTTATGCTTTATTCTTAAACTATCGTTAAGATTGTGATAAAACTTGGTAGGATGTTGTGAGGAGACGCGAGAGGGTTCCTACAACAAAAACTCCTCAGCTCCATGTGTGAGATTTCTACGCGAACTAAGTCGCGGAAAACCTATTGATATAATCAATATGTTAGCTTGTTTATCCGTCATTTACGTCAAGACTGAGATACAGATCGATGTGATTTTGAAGGGCTTGAGAGTGACATAGGCTAGGTAACGCCTAGCGAGTAAAGCCGCACGCAGGAACTATTAGTTTTATATTTGTTGAGCAGGTCGTGAATAAATAATAACCCACGAGTCGGTCTTCATGTTTAAACAACGTTAGCCGTGGTCTGTCCGTGGATGGCTGTTCAATGGTCATCTAAAAATATCAAAATTCTTCCATGCAGTGGAAAGTACGTTGAGCCGGTGATCTGGTCATTTATACTTACCTTTTTTTGTCTTTTTTTCTTTTGCGGGGGAAAACCTTCAAAAGGCGCCTGAACCTTTGGGGAAAAAGAACAGGGAGTGTGGGATTCCTACCTCACTAAAACCACCCCGGTGATCACTATTAACACATAGAAGGACCCGTTACCTCTTAAAAGACCACTCCGGAGCCCCCTCTGTGTAACGCGCGTTGGGGCTCATCCCTGAGCCTCGCTGTGAACGGTGGCACGTGATTACTGTGCCAACGTCTTCCCTGGGATCACTCGATGGGTGAACAGACTCCCCACTCTGAGCGCCCGTGACCCCGGAGACCCACCTGATCCAAAGTACAGGCGGGGATTTCAGCGTGTTAGGCGTCAAGTCTGTTGCCTCCTCGACGCCTTCTTCTCTGAGCAGGATCGGCCCTTTCTGGCATTTGTACCTACATCTTTGATAGTCATTACGGGAAGTCAGAAGACAGAAAATCTGATGGCAGTCTATATTACCCAGTTACTGGGTTTTCGAGTATCGATAGACAGTCGCTCCACATAAAACATTAGTACTTGGATGGATCTGCCAAGTACCAACTAGATGCGCTTGAGTCTATTGAGAAACGGGCCAAGACTCATTGGCACGATACGCTGGTCGAATCAAAGCTCCAGAGCCTTGATCATCGGCGACGAGTTGCTAATCTATCGGTTTTCTATCGGTTATATTTCGGGGAGTGTGCGATGGAATTACACAATCTAATTCCGTCAAGCCCGTTCCATTCGGACTACAAGACAAACGGCGATGCGCCATCGTTACATGGTGGACATCCCACCTATACGCACTAAACGTTTTGGGAATACCTTCATTATGCGTACGGCTAAGGAGTGGAATTCCCTGCCGGAGTCTGTGTTTCCCGATAGCTATAACCTAGCAGTCTTTAAGTCAAGAGTGAATAGGTTACTTTTAGGTAAGCGTGCTCCATCTTCGACCACATCATCACTTACCATCAGGTGAGATGGTGCTCAAACGCGAGGCTATTATCAATTTAAAAAAAAACTTTGCTATATTTAGTAAGACTGGAAGCCTAAGAAAGGCGAAGAAGATGATGAGTAATGCCTAAACCTCTCCTATCAGTAGTTTCTTGGTAAACTTTTAAGTATATTAATGCACTCTCACGTGGTTTCTTGGAACGGATATTCACAAATGTATAAATAAGTGCTTGTCCAAGAAATAAATTGCACTTTATTTTTCAATTCAGCGTTTTATAGGAAGTCTCAAATAGATTCGTAAAAGAGAGCACCTTGCGTAATTCAAATACTTTAAGTCTCGTTGGTCTAGTAATTACAAATGCTGCTGTGGAGCTTGGGGTCTTAGCATCGATTCCCGAGTTAAGCCAACTGATAGAAGGTTTACCTGTCTAGGATTTCTCAGAGTTTGTTTTGTGCCTAATTATTAGTTACTGAGTACTAGACTCACGCGGGGCTTCGCTCCCGTGGTTTCTATCACGGTAAAAACATAACTCTCCTTTTTTGCAGTCGCGTAAAAAGTAGCCTATAACCTTCCTCAGGCTACTTCCATACCAAATCGCATCCAAATCCACCCAATACTTTCGAAGATTAGCGCGTTCAAGCAAACAAACAAACAAACTTTTCCGCTTTATAATATTAGTATAGATTCAACTTTTGATTCAAGACTTGCATATATTCAAAGTAGGATAATGAACACTTTTTAACCTTTTCGTAGAGATGTATAAGTAAACCTAACGTGAGTTTAGACAGATGTTATGATAATTTGAACAAAATCTCAGTGAATTACCAGTTTGACAAAAAAATATGAGTAAGCATTATCATAGGAACGTCATAATTTAGATTTCTTCTCCCTCATTGCAAAGAGCTTTGACATTTACCTCAGCTTTGAACAATATCTTGTGCAATGCCCAACACGTCTATTACTCACTTCATTAATATAACATTATACTTCCAACACGTGGGTGTTGTCTGTTATAATAGCAATGCGCTTAAGCATTTTGAATCCTGAACCGTCTGGAATAAATGATATCTGACTTTTTGACAAGAGAATTTCGATTTCAATATTTTTTTGTGAGAGGCTTCTTCCAAGTCAATCTATGAGGTTGTCAGTTACTTAACCAGACGTGCCTTTTATGATCTTAACTATACGACTAATAATTAAATATGTGACTACATGCTAAGGGCACCCCCTATGAGCTACGGACCTCGGCTTAGGACGTCGCTGGGGGAGAGCAACTAGGAGCAGACTGGATCGGACAAGTCAAGTTTTAACGACCACTCGGACATTAAAGGTTAAGCAATGCTAGCTGGCCTCATAACATAAACAGCATAATATAACGTAACCACCCCATCTATCAAGCGTGTCCTGACCGCTATAACCTGGGAGTCTTTAAGTCAACAGTGAATAGGTTACTTCTAGGCAAGCGTGCTCCATCTTCGACCACATCGTCACTTACCATCAGGTGAGATGGTGCTCAAAAGTGAGCCTATTATCAATAAAAAAAAGGTTCGTTGATGTCCAATGTCTTTGGATTTTTTGATCATAGGTCATGCCGATTTTCTCATGATTTTTTCCTTCACCGGTTTTGAGAATTTCTTTTTTTTTTATTACTAATGAGCCCGCTCTTCCACACAGTCCTGAGGATGATTGCCGTCAGGGTAGATTGTCCGTATGTCAAACATTGCGGAGATCTACATATAACTAGAAATTTGATAATGTTTTAAAATGATTTATTTAAAATTAATAATGTATATGTTTTTGTATTCAATTATAGCATTTTTAATTATAGAAAAATTTATTATGACAATTTTATTTTATTCATTTCATTGTTGTTTATTGACATTTTTATTTCATTTAGTTCTTTTTTTTGTAATTGTCCTTTTCATTTTAATTTATTCTTTGAAAATAATATTTGGTGTGTGTGTTTCTGATTATGTTTATCTTATGTGAGTTAAGTTCCTTGAATTAAATGCATTTTATTTATTATTTATTTACCCCAACCACACCTGATGGTATGTGTAAGATGAGGTCTACGATCGAATGAGCGAGCCCAGAAGATGCCTGTTCACTCTTGCTCTAAAGGCTGATGAGTCATACGTGGCAGAGAAAACAGAAACCGGCAGAGAGGTCCACTCCTTGGCTCCTTGGCTTGGCTTACATAATGTAATGGGAATCTAATGGGCCACTGTTAATCTAGCAGCGTATAGTGATTAGCGCTAAATTCTTCTCTTTACTAGAAGAGAACGTAGACTTTCTTTTTCGGGTGGGAAAATCATCGATTGACTTCTCCCGCTCTGGGTGGAACGGAAAGGAGTGTTATCTACTGACTAAAACCCACCCTTTTCCTTCAACTGCCTTTGCGTTCCGGGGATACGTATCTCGCTAGAACAGTCCCTTTACCCCGGCAGAGAACATAAACCAGTACTGGATAGCAATAAAGGCGATTACTGGCCTTGCATCTGCGAAGAAATGTTAGGTCAAATCCAGTTTTAATAGTAAATGTTAGTTAAGAGGCGGACAGCTTATAGAGCATAGAGTAACTTTATGTATCCACCTTTGACCTATTGCATTTATTCAGGCTGTGGTTTCAGTATTGTAATGGTAATGATTTAGGCTTTTGGTAATGATTTTTGTGGATTTTGAGAGGCTCGTGGCCATACATGTCGAACTTAAAAGTTAAGCAATGCTTGCCAGGTCAGTTTGTAGATAGGTGATCATATTAACACGTTCAGATTTCTCCAGACTTTGGAAAGCACGTCAAGTCGTTGATCCTGGATGTCACATCAAGCTACCCCAAACTGTCAGATTTTCCCAATCAACTTTGAACCTTATGCTTTAGCGATAAAGTTGAAAATCTATTAAAGAAATCTGACAGATTGTAGTAGGTTGATGTGCTGGCGTCTGTACATCTTTGACAGTCGTTATACGGGTCATTAAAAACCAGAAAATCTAACACAAGTTTTTAGGTCTTAAGAGCCTCTACTACCTCAAATGGCTTAGCATGATCCTCCGTTATGTCGAAAATACTGCAGCAATAATTTTGAAATAAATATATGGTAAACTTGAGGATTAATTTTAGGTACTATGTTAGACAAAAACACGATTCCATAAAATTTTCTTGATAGAAAAAAAATCCAAAGTTACCTCCAAACCGAACAATAAACTGCTGCTATTCAAAAATAACTTCAAATTAGATAATGAAACTTTGCATATTAATTGAACTAACTATAAAGCAGGTCTTATGTTATTTACTTTTTTTTAATTACCATTATTTTCACCGTAAAAAGAAATAAACTAAATTATCGGTGTCTTGGAGTCTTTTCCCTGCCACCCTGTCTCGCTTGCTCGCGTGACCGCGGCCAGAAGTGTGCGTGCGAGATAAAGAGTGAGAAGCGCTGAGGTAGTATAGGCCCTTAACATCAGGTGAGATGGTGATCAAACACAAGCCTATAAAAAAAGATATCGTATTTAATTACCCTCCACATATTTGGTAATGGCTGAGCTGATGATGGTAATGATTTTTACGTCTGTCAGAAAATTTTATTCAATGGCACGATTTTCCTGTTGCATATTTTTTGCAAAATCATGACCTTACTCGTTATAAATGCTTGTAACCCTTTTTAAATAAACAGATGGTAGTTATATTTATATTTTTTATTCATTGTTTACGAGTACTTTCTTGCACAAGGCTGGTTTTATTTAAAGAAAGAGTCACTGATACGAATGAGTAATTGTTGCCTTGAATCGATAAATGCCTCTTATAAAAATTCATATTTCTTACAAAACCAACTTCTTGTGTTTGTATATTTATTAATGCTTTATTTGTATCGTAAATATTTTTTGAGATGTTTATGTAGAGATCAATGAGATGTATGCTTGCTCAAAATTCAAATTAATGTTTTGTTGAATCTTTTAATTTTAATAATTTAATGGTACAGTTTTTGAATAATCGTATTTTATAATAGTTAGGTTCTAGCGGTCGGGTTAACATATTTAACTACAATTAGACTGGAAGTCAAACTCGAAATTCTTGTCAAATATTCTTTTATCGACATTAATGAGTAACACATAGACACTACTAGCTTCTCCCCGCGGCTTCTCCCATTTGAAAACATTTTGCAGCAGAAATCACCTATAACCTTCCCTAAAGTCTAATCTATCTCTGTACCAAATTGCACCAAAATCGGTTAAATGGTTTAGACGTTAAAGTGTAACTGTCAGACAGACAGAGTTACTTTCTCACTTATAATATTAGTAGGGATAACTGGAGTCCCACCTGAATATAAAAAATACAAAGGATCATCATTTTGCCTACATTAAGCGAAAAGCGGTTCTAACACGCAGTTATTTCAATGTTAGAACCTTCTTATCATTACATAATATCTAGCATTACGAACAATAAGAAAATAAATACGTCGTGATTCCGTCATTAGGCAAATGATTATGAAATATTAAAAAAACAACCATGTTTATTTGCAGGTTTCATTTTCTTTATTGTAACGGGTACTGTTGTTGAAGTATTATGATTGTGAAATATTGATTCGAGGTAGGAGAGTATTGACTTAATTTCTTTGGGAACTGTATAAGTCGGGAGTTGTACCGTCGCGTCGCTCGAGCTCTGTCCTCTATTCCTCGCACTATTCGTGCTCAACGCTTTCTTAGATGCTAAAGATGGAAGATCATGTCTATGTGCCTTTTTATGTGGGAAAATGATCTAATGACTCTTCCTACTCTGGGTGGAGCGGAAGGGAGTGTCAGACTTGTACTGACTAAACCCCCACGCTGTTCCTTCACTACCCTTAGGCTCAATTTACACCGCCGCGGAATGGAATGGAAGCGAACGAAATTGTACATAGCATAATGAACTTTATGTTAATTGTATAACATACAAACTAAATAGGAGCCAAAAAAAGGTCGCGTGTCTTCCGCGGAATTCTCGCGCATTCTCGAGAATACCTAGCTACTGTCATTTGTATGTTATACAATTGACATAAAGTTCATTATGCTATGTACATTTTCGTTCGCAGTGGTAGACGCCCACGGCGTCGGACGTCGGCCGACGATCTCCGGCCATCGTAGGCGCGGGCATGCGGACAGCGAGTAAAGGGTAATTCGCTGTCCGACCATGGACCATTCCCGGGTCGACGGCGCGTTGTGTTCCACGCGCGCCTCAAAGAGCGTCAGCAATATGAAGAGGCCCCCTCTGTAGAGGGCCGAAGCCTGCCGGGGTCGTGGGACTTATCCCATTACCGTGACCCCGGAACGTAAAGGGCTATTGAAGGAATACCGTGGATTTTAGTCAGTACAAGTCTGACAGTCCCTCCGGCCCTGCCCGGGGTGGGAGGACTCATCTGATGATTTTACCACGTAAAAAAAAATGTACATTTTCGTTGCAAAAAGTCGCTTCCATTCCATTCCGCGGCGGTGTAAATTAAGCCTTAGGTTACAGGGCTGCGGTATCTCGTTAGAACATACTCGCAAACCCGGCAGGCAATGGGGCCTGTCGAGCCCCGTCAATGCTGCTGACTGGTCTTTGAGGCTTGTCTCTACGAGTATACTTGGAGTACTGTGTGATAAGTGTATGTCTCCCGTTTCTTATTCTTTAACATATTTTGTTCAATTAATCATCATTTTAAAAATATTTACACCAAAAACATTGAGCCTCTTGGTTTGAATCCTATAACTGTATATATTATAACTCGAACATTATAACTCATCTATCATTTTGTAAAATTGCATTTAAAACTTTAATTTCCCTCAGCAGCAAAAGCATTTTGCGTTTCTAAAATTACAAGGCTTGTTTGTCGACAGACATTAGTCACTAATTACCAGAAAAACAGTGTAGTTTTATAATTTTTTAATTGTCATACCACCCTTTGCGATATCCTTACAAATTGCAGTGTCCGCGTCGCGATAAGTTGATAATTATTAGTTTGACACCTGCTGCAGTAGGGTTAGAGTAAAAAGTTACTTTTTAACTTAGTATGTTTTACATTTTTAGTGATTAAAACATGTGTGAGAGTTGTTAGTTGATAATGTGGTAATTATTGTGGGTGTGCTTTTAATTGGTTGGCTGTGTTGTTGACGATTTAACGGCTTGTCGGATTTCAGGAAGTGTTAATGTTTGATTTTGTTTCGTAATTAATATGTCTATTTTTTCTACAATATTCGAACGTATGAAAAAATATGAGCTTAGTTTATAGCCAGCCTATAATGTTGCCACAACTAGGAGGCTTCAGGCTTCCTCTTACGTAATGAAAGGGAATGGGCCAGTCTTCGATTTTCCGGCCCTAAAACTTAGCTCACGATGGTTATCTTTACAATTTTTAGAGCAGTGATGATGACAATTACACAAAGCAACGTCCCTGTCTAGGTTCGAATTCACGACCTACAACTTGTAAGTCGTGGCTGTTAGATTCATTATACATATCGTCGTTTAAGTTCTATCACCACGTAAGTCATTTTTTGCAACTTTTCAGGAGAGACAAAAAACTGATTAATTTTGTATAGACACGTTTATAGTTACATTTTTTTTTTTGAGTATACTTCAAAATAGTTTTTTCAACAATAGAAACCTGAATTTTCAGTAAAAATCTTGTACTTACCCTGTTATCATCAAATATCATGACTTACGCCATGATTATAGATTATACATAGAAATACTGAGAGTCATGATGTCATATTTTTTGCCAAATCTGGAGTGAGTTTTCGTAATTTTAAAGATATTTATTAGTCGTACGTTGATTCTGATTAGACGAAACGACGCGTCTTTCGATTCTCTAGCGAATGGCATCAAAATGTCAAAACGGACAAAAAATGACTTACGTGGTGATAGAACTTAACACGTTCGCTGACAGTGAGCACTTACCCTGACACCACATTACGACAATACAATTTTCCACGACGTACTCTTAATAATAAGTGGCCCGTCCCTCGACGTACTGTCATAACGCAATATTTTAATTTCCCGTCTATATATGGTTGTGTATTTCAATAATACTGTATTGATAGATAGATAGGCCATCAAGATACTTCATCACATAGTCCTAAGATATCCTTTATTTTACTTCAATAACAGTAGCGCTGGGGTTCACTCCCGTGGACTTTATCACGATAAAAATAACATAACTATCCTTCTTTTGTAGTCGGGTAAAAGCCTATAACCTTCCTAAGGTTTCAAGCTACATCCATACCAAATTTCATCCAAATACACCCAGTACTTTACTTTAGTTTAACGCGGACAAACAAACAAACTCTTCCGCTTTATAACATTAGTACCTATACAAAGAGGTAATTAACTGAGCCAGTAATGTAATCACGATAATCGTATAGCCATAAAAAGCCTTCGATACGTCATACATATCTCACACAATCATGGAATGTCAATGAAAGTACACCCACTGTGCAGAAAAAAATAAAAACACATACATACATATAACGTAAATGAATGAGTGAATGACGCATTTTGCTGAACTTGACTTCGTTCTTTTTTTAGGTCGACGTTTTTAAATAAAGAAAAAAGTCGGCGCTTCGTTTTCCTGTGCCTTACTGACCGATTTTTTTTTTGCGTTGCGCAACTAATGTGTCCTTAATTTGTTTTTATATGATTGGCACCCTGCTTTTTTACGCTTTTTTGTAATTGAATAAGAATAAAGTTATTTGGAGAATTGACTACATAATCGTTATATGTATATTACTTATATATATTATGTAATACTAGACATATTATGGTAGATAAAACCAGAATATCGGAACTAGAGATTGTAGCCGCCTATGTATTATTTAGATGAATGAGATACTTATACAATTATTAAGTTTTTTTTTAAATCGACTCAGTTTTGACGTGAAAGAACATCCTCACAAACTTTCGCATTAATCTACATTGTTTGCTGTAAAACTTACGAAACAAGTCAAAGTAATATTTATGTAGGTACTTCATTATTTTAATTACGTACCTACCACAACAAAAAAATATTCGTTATCATAGAGCATAGACTTTATTCTGTGATTGACATATGAATAGAAAAATAACATACCAACGTATTTTGATAAAAAAAGTTTTATAGAACAAAATCACATTTTTTAAGAAAAAAAAACATCGTTCTTGTCAGCAAATAAAAGAGCTATTAAAAGCGAAAGGGCAGTAATTTTTCTTAATAGAGCCGTAATACTGAGTGTCGGGACAATTTGTGTAAAAATGAGGCGTGCATATTTCATTACTTTTTTTATGTCCGTAAAGCGCTCAATTTTTTATGTCGCTAATTACACCCTAAGGGCTTGTCCGAGTGTTCGTGAACGCAGCGGAATCACTTGGAATGTAGCTAATGTAAAGCTTTTGATTTTTTTACTATAGTTTTTTGGAAATAATAAAAAAAAGATAAATGATCTTCATTTTACAAATTGGTTATTAAATAACACTTTTACACGTAATTTTTTTCGTAAATTTAAACTAGATGAGGCCGGCTGTAAGTTGTAATCTTCAGGAAAATAGGGCATAAAATATTCTGCCCCATTTTGATTTAACCGCCAAATGTGAATAAACTGTTTAGTCTGGATTATTCTTATCTCATATCTATACCAGTCGATTTTTTTACTTCAAACTGTGATTATGTAATTTTAATTAAAATAAAAGTAAACGAACGTTTTCTATAAACAAACAAACAGAAGGAGAACGTACTATATACAATAATAAAGTAGTAAAAACACTACGGTAGACGGTAGAGTAGGTTTAATTATTTATTACTTGTGTTTTCAATGATAATTGTTTTATTTTTAAATACAGTCGCTGTTTTAAAATTATTAATTTATTATTATCCTTATCCTAACATAGTTATTATTGCGGTCATACTTTATTTTAAATTAGGTGTATAGCGCTTTGCTTCAAGGTTTCATTTACATAACAACAATTATTGTAGGTATTTTTATTACTACGGTCTTGCTAGTAAAAAAACAGCCATTTTTAACTGAGATTTATTAAAGGGATTTTTTTAAATTGCTTATGTTTTTAGTTCGAAAATTTATGTATCAGCGTAGAAAAAGATGTATTGCTATATATCTTACAAAGTGGTCCCACTAAATTCACGCACACAAGTCATTTTTATTCAGCTGTGTCCACTTGGGGACATTCTGCACGTTAACGGTGTAACATGAAAATTTTCATTTTTATTAATTAGCTTTCCAAAGTTTTTAGAGGAAGAATAATGAAGGTTTTTGTGTTAAACGTTTTCGTAAAAGGAGACTCGAGTCTCGAACGGAGTAATGATTTTTGTTTCTGTGTTAACATTTTTACATACTATTTTATATTTTTATACGATTTTTCTCACTAATTAAAAATATTATACACTAGCAGTCGCGTGAGGCTTGGCTCCCGAAATCTTGATAAAAATATAACCCTTCTTTTTGCAGTCGGGTAAAAACTAGCCTATAAAAGTAGCCTTTGGGGACTTAGACATGTTTGCTGTGTCTGCAAATAAGTTTAAGATCTTATTTAAATTCTTAGTTGATGCATCAGATTTGTGACACATTTAATTGTAATAATTATCCTACGTTATTGATTATTTATTTTGATTTGTTTAATTGTAATTATTTTAAATTTCAATATGATTTGATACGGTTTGTTTTTCTTTTATATTATTTCAATTTTATTTTGACGCTAGTTTTTTGATTAATATTGTGTTTTTTATTTATTTTTATATAATTTTTGTGAGTGTGTAACCTTATCACATCGTAAAATGTAATCTGTGGATAACGCGATGGGTTACATACCTATATGTTATTGTTTGCTTAATGATACTAGAGACTAAGTGCTTTGTGTAACTGTTTATTTTCCCGAAATAAATAAATAACCTACTTCCTCAAGCTACTTCCATACCAAATTTCATCCAAATCCACCCAACACTTTTTTATATTTTAAAAAGGACTTTTGGAAATTCCCTCCTAAAGGGAGGAGGGAATTTCCAAAAGTCCTTTTTAAGTGCTCACTTACGTCATTTGAGAAACTTATATACAAAGTTTCAAGTAAATCCGTCGTAGAAATAAAAAGTTGTATATAAATTTTGCCCCTTTTTAACCCACTTGGGGGGGGGGGTCCAAAAATCCTCTCTTAGTGCTCTTAGGTTCTTATGTCATACACATAAGTGCCGATTTAAACCGTCCTAAAAAGTGTCAACTTTTATTTATATATATATATTTTTTATTTTTAGAAAAGAAAGAAAAAGTATTTATTTCCAACAGACAAAAGGCACTTGTACTTGTTTCAATTATAGAAAATAGTCATTATTAGAGCGTTACGTAATCATAAGATTTGAAATGTAAAACCAGTAATCATACATAATATTTTATTATTCAAAAAACTTTCTCGTCTACTTGAAACACAAAACAAAATTAAGGCATCCAATTCACAAACCTTTGTGTCATCAATTATCTAAGTCTATATCAAAAACCAGTACAAAGTATGATTGTTATAACGTACCGAATTGGGATTAAAACCCACGATCTTAACTCAACACCCAACCTCTCAGTCACTATACCACTAGCACCCGTTACCCGGATAAAAATATATTAGTTCATAAAACTAAAAATACAGCCCTATATTTTAATTTTAGTATCAGGCACTAAAGTTGACGGCAAACCTAAAACCGAACATTACTCAATCCTACTAATAATATAAATGATGAGGATGTATATGTTTGTTCCTCTTCCACGCAAAAACTACTGAACGGATCTCAATGCCATTTGATAAGTAGATAGTTGACATCCTAAAATACCACAAAGGCTATTTTTTATCCCAAAATTCCCACGGGATAGGGATTTACGCGGGAAAATCCACCAACGCGAAGTCGCGGGCAAAAGCTAGTACTAAATATTTCAAATAAACTATAAATAGTCGAGAAAATGGCAGTTACGTCGATAGTAACAATAAGTCAAGTGTTCTTCCGGGAACAGAACCTAAGACCTCGCGTCATATCGTATCAAAAGCATAAATTCTTTGCAATTTCTTCGTTGCGTGATACCGCCGGAGCCCACTTTCTACCACGCGTGAAAGGATTACACTGTAGGACCGATTTATTGGCACATCATGGCAAGTTTTTGAGTAGAATTTTGTTGAAAGAGTTTGTGAAGGTCTAATTATAATAGTTTTTGATAATGTTTCTTTCATTTTATGTGTCTTGTGGATTTTCGTCATATAAAGATTTTGTTTTGTTCTATAACATAGGCCAATTGTATTATAGGTAATTCAATAAGAGCCTTTCATTACCAAAATAACTTTTAAGAAGAATACTAATATTGCATTTTTTTTAATATCTTAAGCTGTATTTAGGTTTATTTCACAAATTTTCAGTGTAAATGTCATTACACATTTTTTTTGTTTGATCAATAGAACAACAAAACCTGTCTGTTTATCCCAGCTTTAGATATATTACTCTTGAACAACAAACAAGGAAGAAACGGATCGTAATTTAATATTTTTTTAAACATACATTATGATGTTGTATTTAATTGATTTTTGTAATATTTTTCCTTCCGCTCAAGAGTAGGACAGAATAAAATTATTATTGTAAATAAAATGTTAAGTTCAGTTATAGCGTTGCCCGCGATACCTACAAGTAGTTCCAGTTAAAATAAAAATATCATAGTTTCGCAAAAATGTGGATTAATCAAAACTCCGATGTCTTGTTCGAGGTAAATTCTTTGTTTTTATAACTTTAAAAACATAACTACCTCCCAATTCTTTTTTTTGTATTAGATACATTTTTTTTAAAGAGAACTTGTAAAGTGGTTAGAATTCACATTACTAGCAATCTGATTGTATTTACTTCAAAATAAATGTTTTTTTTTTGTATTTTATTATTCAAACAGCAATAACAGTACCTTAACACAGTAATAACGTTAATATTTCCACAATTCCACCCGACAATACGGCTCATAGGTCGCGTAACATAGATTTTATTACAATATTGTACGTATCAGTTTCCACGGCCGCCACTATACGGTTGCGTGTCCCAAGTCGTTTCTTTGCAATCGTACGAACGAAGGGTTTTCAATAAATATACAAGCAAACGTATAAAATATATACCCTGAGATTAGGTCGAGATTAAACAATTCGTACATGACAACCGCCATTGATAAAACTTTTGCCGTTTTGATAGTGGAACGTAATGAAGTAAATTATTTTGGTTTTGTTAAGTATTTTAGGGTTTGCGTGTGTGTGTGTGTAAGCTTTTGTGATCATTAAGCCATAATATAAACTACTGGCACTTCGCCCGCGACTCCGTTCACTTAGATTTCGAAATAATGTAATGTGTTAATGTAATAAAATAATGTGAGTGCTAATGGGCTATACCCATTAGCACTCACCAATAATGCACCTTAGAAGCAGTGATTTTTTTGTTATTTAATCATTAGTTCCGGAGATTACCCCATACAAACTTACAAAAAATATTTCTTTATAATATTAGTACTGAACACTCCTTGATGAAACAATAAATGTTGGATTTGCGATTTCATTTATTTTCTAATTAGATGTGTGATTAGACTTCGATCGAGAATTCCGAGATAAAAAGCTGATTATATGTTTCCATATAACCTCTTCTACCTTCCACTGAAAGTCCTATTAAAATTGATCCAGGCATTCCAGAGATAAGCCTGGACAAACAGAAAGACAGACAAAGAATTAAAAAGTACTTAATGTTATTGTTAGTAACGTATAGATAGATGGATAGAATATACTTTATTGTACACCAAAATTTAAACACACCTATTTAACATAATTACATATTACTAGAAGCACTTTTTTATATTGAACATACAGATAGACACTTCAACTTTATTTATATGTAGAGATGTATAAATCTTCTTTTTATTAATCTTAAACTCACTTCGTATTTCAAAGCAGCACTACTGTTTTGTGCGAATGTCAGAAAGAAACCCACCTGTTTAGGATGCTTATTATAACGTCAGGTTCTTTAAGGTGATACGTAAAAAATAAGACATAGCTCGAGGGGCGTAGCTTAACGGAAGACGCGGGGAGCACCCCCGCTAGAATACATTGCAAACTCGAGCGCATGCTCGCGGTGAGTTGCGATGTAGTTTGTGTGTTTTGCTGTTTTAGAATAGAGAAGGCACGGAGTCGCCAAAATCAAATACATTTCTTTTTAATCTGAATTAAACTAACTTACTCATTATATTGTTAGGTATTTAGTGTTTTACTTTATTTAAGAATGACAAAAAATAATATAACGTGTGTAAATGAACAGACCGTAACAGTAAATGATCATATTGACCTAAGAAAAAGAACTACTAGTGTAGTAAACAAATTCTTACTATGATTTTATTTAATTAATTTACTTAAAATGAGTAGTAACAAAAAGTTGCTTCAAAACTACGCTTTTTAACACGCTTTTATTAGGTCGACCTGTATGTAACTAACTATGTAATGGAATGTAAGGCAACTACTTTAACTATCTTCCAAGGGTCGTAGCGTAATGAAAATTAGCAACTGTATGTAGTTCTGATGACAATACAATAATATGGTACTGTCGAACTGATCTGATGATGGAGCCGGAAGATATGAACTGGAACTTCATGATGGAAAATCGTATCATAGCTGTTTTGGATTTCTTAGAAAAGTCTTGTAATGAACTTTGACCACGATTAGGTTTCAAGGTCTGATGATGAAGCCGGAAGATAGGCAGTGGCATTCCATGATGGAATATCGTATCATAGTCGTGTTTGTACTTGTGAGAAAAGCCACGTAATGGACTTTGAACACGATCAGGTTTCAAACAGGATCAGGTTTCAGGATAACAAACCTAAAGAAAATCCGTTATCGGTTTTCTTAACCTTTTTTCAACTTTTTGTGATGTCACTTTCAAATCCTCTGGGGTGATTGACCGTTTAATTGTTCACTACTAATAAAAATTAAAAAGCTATTTCAGGAAGCTATTTACACAGTCAAAGATTATATTGAGGATTAAAAGGCTTGGGAATTAGTTTCTCCAATGATATACGTACTTATGTGCTCTTTTTTAATATATTTTGCTGAGTTAATGATTGACTTTCTAAAGTATTGTATATACCTACTTTGTATTTAATTATTTCTTTTTTCCTTTTTTGATCTTTTATATTTTTATTATTATGAATGTGAGGAATATGTAGGTTATTATTTCTTTTTATGTTATTTTCATTATAATTTATAGTTGATGTATGGCTGTTTGAGTATTTGTCCTACCTACCCAAATGTCCTTACTTTGATACTGTTCGTCAAATCGTTGAGCTCCTTAAGTTCAAAGTTGAGCTACACGATAACTGACAAATGTTTGCTTTTTTTTTACACTCTGGATGGTCCGCTCAAATTTGTAACTTATCGTACTTATAATAATTGAAAGTAATCTGATTATGATATGATCCTACAATGCTCCTAATTTAAGAAATCTACACTAATATTATAAAGCAGTAAAGTTTGTTTCTTTGAATGCGCTAATCTTTGAAAGTACTGGGTGGATTAAGATAAAATTTGGTATTGAAGTAGGTTGAAGCTTGAGAAGTGTTATAGGCTACTTTTTACCCAACTGCTAGTTTGTAAAGTCTTTGCATATTTTCCTTCAATATAAGATAAGATAAGATAAAATTTATTTGTACATAAGTAAAGACACGTAATACATAAAAGAAAAACAGTAGGTTGTACAGCAAATCTAAAAATTAGTGTCAGATTTCCGGCACCTAAACTAGGTACGCAGACCTGTATCTTAGGAGTCGGAGATATTTCGGCATTGGCAATAAATAACACGACCGTGACATTTCTGTTACAATATTTCTGTTTTCAACAGCAAAAGAAGGTTGTGTGTGTGTTTATGAGTGTCTGGAAGGTTTGTGTGTGTATGTGTTTGTGTGAGTGGGTGTGTGTATATGCGTGTGTGGGCGACGGTGTGCTTATGTGTGAATGAGAGATAGTATGATTCCATAGGAGTATAAATAAATTTAAGTTTCGATACACAATATTTTTTCTGCTTCGTCATAAGATAAAAGAAGTAGCCAGTTCTTAAGTTTTTTTAATTCGTGAGTGGTGAGTCTATAAATGGAAATAATTTTATTAATTTTGTTATAAATACGTGAACTTTGTGCTAAAAATTGACGACTTGCAAATGCATATCGACAAGGGATTGCTTTGCATACTGGAAAACCTTTGCGCCTTTGAAGTAGGTTTTTGTCTAGAGGAAGAGTACGGTGTCTTCGCTGGATAGAACGGAGGATATATAGCTGTCTGACTGTGAGGATTTGTGCGTCAGAATATAGCTGGTCAGTAGAGAAGTCTCTTGGTTTAAAGAGCATCACTTTCAGTACTGCTCGTTGTCAGTTATGTTTAATTTTTAAATAATTTATAAATATTTGATATTTAATAACAGGGCTTTACCTATGAATTCGCTGTTTTGCCGTACTGGCAATTTCAAATTATAATATTAAATCATATACTGTCCTCTTAATCTGTATCATGGATACTGTGGAGTTTTTTTGCCGGTTTTTCTCCCTAGAAAACGACCAATTTCAAACCATGCACTAACTTCTGACGTATTGTAAGTGCCCATGTGGGCCTATGTGAAATAAATATGTTGAGTTTGAGTTCGATAATCATATTGTTTTGGCTAATAATTATAATTTCAAATTAATTTTATTTTATAATTTGGAATTCTTGTTTCAAAGTTTGGCATAACCGTGCTCCTTGTACCTACGGCCCACAACCTCAACGACGTTTACAAAACGAACTCTAAAAATGAATGCACCACCCGTTATTAGTTTGCTCGTGTCCGATCTGGAAATTTCGACCTGAAAAATGAACCCTTTGGTTGTCGATGACGAATTAAAGGCGATTGTGAGAGCTGATGACACCCAATCTGCGGCTGAATTAGAAGCAGCTTTCAACGCTAGTATCAAAACAATATTGGTTTACTTGCGTCAAATTGGCAAGGTAAAAAAGCTTGACGTCTGCCCCACGAATTCAGTGATCATTACCGCGAAGGACGCATCGAGACGTACCTTGCACTGCTTAACAGGCACACAAACGAAATAATTTTGTTGCCTGCGGTGAAAAATGGATCCTGCTCGACAATCGTAAGCGAAATTGGTTAGATCCTGGATTAGCATCTAAACGTTTTCCTAAACGAAAACTGACCCCTAGAAAAGTGATGGTCCCTGTTTGGTGGTCTAACCCTGGTGTAATGAGTTATCTACCAAACAGGATGAGCATTACTGCAGAACTGAACACAATTATGGAGAAGCTCGCACATCTCCAACCAGCTTTGGTCAATCGCTCGGCTCCGCTGCTCTTGCACGACAACGCGCGTCCTCATACTACACAGCAGACGGTCTACAAGTTACAAGAGCTGGTGTTGGAAGTTCTCCGCCATCTGTCGTACTCACTAGAACTTGCACCTACAGACTTCTACTTTTTCCTGAATTCTAAACTTCTCGGAAAAAAATCAACATCATAGAGGCAGTAAAAATGCCTTTGCAGAATTTATTGCCTCCCGTCCAACTGATTTCTTCAAGAAGGGTATCAATAAGCTACCAGTGCGTTGGAAAAGATGCATCGATTGCATGGGTGATTACTTTGATAAATAGAAATAAAATATATAGAAAAAAACACGATGACTGATTTCATGAATAACGGCAATATCATTGGTAATGGCTTTCAGTATTAATATACCAGACGTACTACAGGGCACCATCCTCACTTGGTCAATATACCACTTTGTCATACTATGTAATTCTCCTCTACATTTATTGTGCGCACTTTGTCGGTCGGACTTCGGTCGGACTTCGACCGGTCTTCGAATCGGTTTGGAACTCTCTGTCGGCTTCTGTGTTCTTTTCCACATATGACCCGTCTGCCACCTTTAAAGTAAGAGTGAAAAATCTCCGGCAGATGCCTTGCCACCACGAATTTTGGCCCTGGCAACGCACTTTCTTTCTATTTCATTAAAAAAAAAGCAGAAGAAAAATATTAGTTTAGTCCTGTCAAATTAAGATATTCCATAGACAATTTTAGACTCGATTAAAAAATCGGTTACTAAAAATACGTCAATTTACGTCAGGCGCTGACTAATTTGACAGAAATAAACTAATATTTTCTGTCCTTTTATAATGAAATAGTAAGAAAAAGATGCACTGAACTTTAGTTTAGTTTGTGAACAAGACAATCCGCGCCAATGTATTTCTTTCTATCTTAATAGGAAATAAACAGTTTACTGACTAATTTTTTTCCAAGAAGTTAGTAGTTAGACACTGTTGATCATCCAAATTTAAAAATTATAATGGCGACTCTAATCTTCTGTTTTCCGAATCACATGTAATATCCGAGGTCTGCTCCGGCGCTGTGATTTTGTCTCTGTAAAATAAAACTGGTATGTAAATATTAAAAAATAGGGAACCCTCATAGTTCGTCATGTCTGTCCGTGCGTCCGTTCGTATGTCACAGCCATTTTATTCCGAAGCTATTAGGACTATACATGTGAAACTTGGTAGGTAGATGTATTCTGTAAACCGCTTTCAGATTTTATAAAAAAAAATATTTAAAATAAAGGGGGGCTCACCATACATGGAACTGAAACTGAATTTTTTTTTTTTTCATGAATCCTATGTGTGTGTGGTATCTATAGACAGGTCTATAAAAATGACATAGGGGTTTCTGAAACTACTTTTTATAAAGTCAATCGTTTAAAAGATATACGCTCCCAAAGTGGTAAAATGTGTACCTCCCCCCCCCCCCCTCTAACTTCTGTAATAATGGAATGAAAATCTAAAAAAATATATGTCTGTAGATCTTAATGTATACTTTCAACCAAAATTGGTTTGAACGAGATCGGGTCAGCATTTTTTGTGATACAACATATTTTCTAAAACCGCAAATATAACTTTGTAATTCATACAAACACTATGAAAAACAAAGTTATTTGGCGTAGTTGTAAAAAATGTAAATAACTTAGTTTTAAGAAATTTGTAAGGTTTTGTTTTTCGTCAAATAAATATACATATTATATTATATTATATTATAATAGTTACTACGAAACCCTTCATGGGCGAGTCTGACTCGCACTTGGCCAATTATTTTCCGTCATTTTACGAGCATGATCCCTCAGGCGTTCCAAATGTCGGTTTTTAGGGTTCCGTAGCCGAATGGCAAAAAACGGAACCCTTATAGTTTCGACATGTCTGTCCGTCTGTCTGTCTGTCCGTCCGTCCGTATGTCACAGCCATTTTATTCCGAAACTATTAAGACTATACATGTAAAACTTGATAGATAGATGTATTTTGTGAACCGCTTTCCGATTTTAAGAGAAAATTTAAAAAATATTTAAAATAAAGGGGGCTCCTCATACATGGAACTGAAACTGAAAATATTTTTTTTCATGAAACCTATACGTGTGTGGTATCTATAGACAGGTCTTTAAAAATGACATTAGGGTTTTTAAAATTACTTTTTCATAAAGTTAATCGTTTAAAAGATATACGCTTCCAAAGTGGTAAAATGTGTGTCCCCCCTCTAACTTCTATAATAATGAAGTGAAAAATCTAAAAAAACCATATGTTGTAGATCTTAATGTAAACTTTCAACCAAAATTAGTTTGAACGAGATCGAGTCAACATTTTTTGAGATACAGTATATTTTCTAAAACCGCAAATATAACTTTGTAATTCATACAAACACTATGAAAAACAAAGTTATTTGGCGTAGTTGTAAAAATTGTAAATAAGCTACTTTTAAGAAATTTGTAAGGTTTTTGGTTTTTTTTTCAAATAAATATATTAAGTATATTATATTTATTATAGTTACTACGGAACCCTTCATGGGCGAGTCCAACTCGCACTTGGCCAATTTTTTCACCTTTCGTTGTCTTTTATTCTTATTCCCCATATCGGTAAACTAATGTTATATAAACATTGTTCACTTGTCAAATATAGATAAATAAAATCAGAAAACAAGACTAAACAATAACTATTTCGATAAAAAATTATAATCACGGTTGCGGGAGGAATCGACACAGGTCTATCACTGACAAAGGCCGCAGGCGAACTGGGCGGGCATAAGAAAGTGACAGAGTCTATTACTTCCACGTGCGAAAAAAAGAGAGCGCAACAATACGCTGGAACCAAAATAAAACAACGTAAGCGCCAAACCAAATAAAAATTGTTTAAAAATAAATTAAGCTATGTATCAAAAAATATTTTCAGTCAGAGTTTTCAATTACCTATTATGCACATTTTGAATGCAATTTTGAAATGAAATTCCTTAGGATTTTAGAATTATAGTGAATAATAAAAAAGAATAGAGGTCTTTTCGGAATCAAATTCGACGGAGCAAATTTAACCCAATTGCGTTTTCCTTCGGTCAAAGTATTAATGAAATAGTCAATAAACATATTACCAAAAATTAAATCCATACTTGCTGGAATAGTGAAATAAATGTTGACGAAAAAACCCCTAATTTATTTTGGTATCGCCTTAATGAGCAAACGAGCTAGTTGTCTAGGTTTAATTTCTTTACAAAATTAGGTGTAGGTACTGTGTTCCTAAGCGCTAAAACTAGGTCTTCTGTTGTTTGGACCTGACAGGGTCATTTTCTGCCAAGGTTGCATGAATGTTCTTACGATATACCACGGCCCCGAACCCGTACAGGGTGGGGTTTTAGTTAAAGTCTGGGACTCCCTTCCACTTGAAGGGAGAGTCAAACTTCTACTAACTCACAACTTGTTTCGGTGTTTGTTCTGAGAGTAGTCAGTTAGGAAATACCGGCCTCATCTAGCTAAACTAAACTTAACACGCAAAAAAACATGACGTGTAAGTGTTATTTATAACCAATTTACAAAAGAAATATTTCATTTCATTTCATTTCATTTCATTCCATTTAATTTTATTTCATTTCATTTCTCACTCTAGTAACCACTCCACCCAGAGTAGTGTTGCCCAAACGAGAGTTTCGCAAGAGTCTTGCAATTAGCGATTATCCTATTGCTATTTATTAAACGGTAGTTGAGATCTCAGAACAATGTAACAGACTCTGTTACATTGTTCTGAGATCTGCAGCATGATGAGTGTTGTATGCAGACCTCAATAAGTAAATACTGCCTATTACCTACCATTAATACTTAAATGATAAATGATCTTTATTTTGAAAATTGGTTATTAAATAACACTTTTACACGTCATTTTTTTCTTAAATATTAACTAGATGAGGCCGGTGTTTCCTAACTGACTACCCTGAGAAGAAACACCGAAACAAACTCGGGGGTCCATCTCTTTCAAAGTCCATACAATCTACACTGGTTTAATTATATGGGAACCTTGTAGGTTTCAGTCTGAGGCGATCTTTTGAAGAAAGTTGCTCACAGATTTGAGTGGACCTGTCCATACAGTGCAACCATTTGTCAAATGACTTATAGCTCAACTTAGAACAAGGAGCTTAACGATTTGACGAACAATCGTTAAACATTGTTGTTCCATACCCACACTTAAAACCGACCCAATAATGTCACAATATCATGAAATACGGAAAGCAATCAACCACGCGAGCTGGTTAACCCATGGTGCTAAATAATATTAAGTCTCTATAATTCCGCCTTATCTAAAGTACGGGGGAAGGCAATTTCTTTGCTGCGGCAAAATTATAGGACGCCGCGCGTGAAACTTAACACCACCTATAATACAAAGTACCTTAGTTATGTACCTGTATGTACTTATGGCGTTATTACCTTAGATTTGTGCACCTGTATGTACTTATACATAAAAGTACGTATTTCCGTAGATTTGTATGTATGGTCGATACTATGTATTGGGTAATGGGGCTTATTTACTGTGGGTGGTTTTTAATGGGAAAGATTTTTGTCACGTTAACTATAGGTACATAGTGACCCAGTGGTTATAGCACGTTTTATGATTTGTAGGTCATGTGGGTTTGAACCCTGGCAGGCAAATTACTTATGTGATTTTTTATCATAAACACTGCACTTAAAACGGTAAAGTAAGAAAAATTGAAAAAAGAGAGTTATTTAAAAAATCTAAAAAACCCGACTGCTCAACTGAAATGCAAGAAACAAGCACATTTTTATTTTAAAAAGTGACAAGCAGGCGGGACCCAATTGAACGTACTTTTTTTTTAAATTTGACGGGTTCGCCTGCTTGTCACTTTTTAAATTAAAAATGTGCTTGTTTCTTGCATTTCAGTTAAGCAGTCGGGTTTTTAGATTTTTTAAATAACTTTTTTTTTCAACTTTTCAGTTAAAATATTTTTTTATTATTTTATTTTCCCGGTTATGTCACATTGGCACCCCACCGGATTATTTTTGCTAGTATTACACTAAAGATAAATATGATATACCTTTTTGAAATCCTTGCGATAAGCCCTTTAATTTGATACCCATATTGTGGTATTCGAAATAAAACATTGTTTTTTCACTATGTATAATGGCTTCGCACAGCCGCCATGTTTAATTTTTTCAAATGTCACCTATCTAAGAACACTTGGGCTGTTAAGACGAATCTAACGATACCTCAATTATGTGAATCCGTTCAGCGGTTCTGGAGATATGAGGTAATAAAGAATATTGCAAACATACATACATACATACAAGATACGCGCGAAAAACATAACCCTTCCTTTGCAGTCGGGTAAAAATACGATTGAAAAATATCCACTAACCCGGCCATCGTGATGGATCACAGCTTATTCTCTCTCATAGAGACGAGGCCTGTGTACCAGCTGTGTAATTTTACAGGCTCATTATACATACAGGTATAACAGTTTTCTGAAATAAGTGAATGTACACTGCTGGCCAAAATTTGATGGTCTAAATTAAATTAAACTCAACTTTAGTGTGAAAATTAAGTAAAAAGAACCGGCCAAGTGCGAGTCAGACTCGCGCACGAAGGGTTCCGTATCATTTTCTATAAAAACGGCTAAAAATCATGTCTGTTGTATGGGAGCCCCTTTTAAATATTTATTTTATTTTGTTTTTAGTATTTGTTGTTATAGCGGCAACAAAAATACATAATTTATGAAAATTTCAACTGTCTAGCTATCGCGGTTCTTGAGAACAGCCTGGTGACTGACAGACGGACGGACAGACAACGAAGTCTTTGTAATAGGGTCCCGTTTTTACCATTTGGGTACGGAAACCTAAAAAGTAAGTAAATACGGATGGAGGATGTCAATGCAGATGATTTTTTCGGTTTTTATACAGTAAAGATATAATTTTAGTAGCGTAGGTAATACCTTACCTTTAGATACAGTTTTCTAACTGGCCTAAAGATAGTGATAATTCTCTGGGAGCCCAGTTAGAAAACAGTATTTACACTTCATTATTATTGTGGAAACCAAAACAAAGCTATGAATAAGCATTTCCTAAATCATTAAATTATGTTTTTTTATGAAATTGATGTTGTCGAAGTCAACATGTTGTGATAGAAGATGACAGATATCGTATTAATAAATTACCTACCTATTAACCACGTCTATAAAGCAAACTGTATGTAACCCTCCATTTCAGAAATCGTGATCAATAATTTTATTTTATTAATATATCTACGACAAAATCTCACGTAGTTACCTAACTGTTTCTATGATTTATAGCAATACGCAAGAACGACATCAGTTAAAACTGTATACAATGAAATATTTTCTCATGATCTGAAACTGAGAAAAGTCTCGTAAATGCTTTAAAATTAATTTACAGGCACTTTTTGATTGTAAGAAAGTTAGGCTGCCATAGGCATGAAGCACATTCCATGGGATGGATCTTTCTTGCTCTCTCTCTCTCTTACTTATTACTCTGTCTCCATTTCAAAATCAATGAATTAGTCTAAAACACTAATTTTCGTCAAGTTCTAGAACTCTGTGAGAGAGAGAGTCACTCAAAATATATACTCCTCACTTATTCTGTTAAATGCAATGTCTGTCTGCCTGTTACGTTTCCATAGCTAAACGCCAGCAGGGATTTTGATAAAATTTCACACTGAGATAGTTGAACAACCGGGGTCAATTACCTATAGTTCAATTATATATATTTTTTATTAAGTTTGTTTATGAATCGCATGAACAAAGTGGCGGGCATTAGGTTGTCTTTTATAATAATATTATAATTATCTGAAGATAAAGATTTCAAAAAGGCTGTTTTGAAAATAAATAATGATTGCCCCAGAGTGGTTAAAATATGACCACAGTTAGAATTATTTCTAATGCATTATCTATAAAAATACGACTATAAAAACTCTAACTATGATACATTTCTCACAATGAAATGCTAGTCATTGTTTGACCACGGCGGCGACCTCTCGCGCCCTGCTCTGGTTCAGACCATGGTGCGGAGCGAGAGGGAATGGGATGCGGTCGCCTCCTTCTGCGAAGCAGTCATGCTAGCGAAGGAGGAGGCCAAACGCGCGAGGGAGAGGCAACTCTCTTCCTCGCGCCTCTGCCGTCGTGGTAGACGCCCCGGGCGTCGGGGATCACGAGCCGATTTCCGGCCACCGTAGATGCGGGCCTGCGGACGGAGAGCAGGGGTAGCTCACCGTCCGGCAAAGACCAGGCCCGGGTCGGCGGCGCGTCGTGTTCCACGCGTGCCTCAAGGAGCTGTCAGCATTAGTGACGGGTCCTCATAAAGCCATAGCCTGCCGGGGTTGCGGAAATGCAGTAAAAAGATACCGCGGCTCCGGAACTTACGGGCAGCTGAAGGGACAGGGTGGGTTTTTAGTCAGTAGAAGTCTGACACTCCCTTCCGCTTTACCCAGAGCGGGAGAAGTTAATCGATGATTTCACACCCAGAAAAAAAAAAAAAAAGTCATTGTTTGACCAAGGATTCGGTCAGTCTTGTTGGGGCTCAATTAGGGTTGCCACCTTTTTTTTGTGCAGTTAAAGTACATTGGTTAAAATAGGTACGAAAAAAAAAGTACATAGCATCAAAATAAAGTACAATTTATTTTCAAAGTCGCTTTCCGCTGTCTGTCCCTATGTATGCTTAGATCTTTAAAACTACGCAACGGATTTTGATGCGCTTTTTTTTAATAGATAGAATGATTCAAGATGAAGGTTTATATGTATAATACATGGATAATATAGTAGAGAAACAATTATAATTTTAGAGGTTTCTAATGTGATGTCTTAATAAACATTTTTTTTGCGCTTACATTGCTAGTGCTAGCTTAACCGTACCAGATAGATCAAAATAATGTACTACAGTACTGTACACCTTAAAAATTTATACAAAAAGTCCGCAATGGCATATACCTATCTCTTACGGATAACATACTATACATTCATTTTAATACTTAAAAAAATGGGCAATTATAAAGCGCTAATTCGAAAGCTATTTACACAAATACTGTATTAATCCTTATCATTTTAAGTACATTAGTTGGCTTGAAAATTTCATGAAAATTATTTTTTCCCTTTACTCCATCCAAATTAAATGAATACCTTAGGAGATATAGCAAAATCAAAATAATGCGCAAACAAATTAATTTCGTGTCACCGTGATTTGACCGGGCACCTCGCTTCCCAGCCGGAGGAGTCCGAAAAAACTTTATCATACATTGATATACTACATAAACATGTAGTATATTAATGTATGGTGGAATCTTATATATGCCTACAGAAAAGTCCGCGATGGCTTATGTCTATATATTAAAGATACCATCCTACCTATGTCCATTTTAATACTTTAAAAAATTGGCAATTATAAAGCAGTAGTGTAAAAGGTATTTACACAAATACGGTATTAATCCCTATCATCTAAATTAATATTATGTACCTATAACAAGGAAAGATGATTGATTTTTTGTATGTTACGATTTAACTCAAAAACTACTCAACCAATTTTACCGAAAGCTACATCTCCTCGGAGTAACATAGGCTATTTTATATTTTCTGTAAAGAACCTGTGCAAAGCCAGGGCGGGTTGCTTACTAAAAATTAATTGCCGAATGTCTAAAAATTAATTGATGTTTATTTTGCAAATGGGTTATAAATAACACTTTTACACGTCATTTTTTTCCGTAAATGTAAACTAGATGAGGCCAGTGTTTCCTAACTGACTACTCTTAGAAGAAACATTGAAATAAACTCAGAGGTCAACGTCTCTTTTAAGGTCCATACAATCTGTTGTGATGAAATCATATGAGAGCCATATAGGTTTATGTCTGTGGCGCCCTTTAGAGAACAGAATCACACACACAGGTTTGAGCAGGCCCGTCCAAACAGTGCAAGCATTTGTCAAATATCGCGTAGCTCAATGGCTCTGCAAAGTACCAACTTGCTGCATTGGACTCGATCGAGCGCAGAGCTAAAAGCGACGAGGTACTGGTGGACAAGCTAATAGCCTGGCTCATTGGCGAACCGTTGCTTGCCTGTCGGTTTTCTACAGCTTGTACTTCGGGGAGTGTGCGCAGGAGCTCCATGACCTGATTCCTCCATCTCCCTTTCACTACTGGTCTACCAGACGCACGGCTGGGTACCACCCACATTTGGTTGATATACCGTCTTGTCGTACCAAGTGCTTCTCCTCCACATTTATTGTGCGCACAGCCAAGCTGTGGAATTCTCTGCCGACTTCTGTGTTCCCTGCCACTTATGACCTATCAGCCTTTAAAGAACGAGTAAATAGGCATCTTCTGGGCTCGCTCGTCCCATATTAGACCTCATTTATCGCTTACCATCAGGCGGGATTGAGGTCAAGAGTGGGCCCATCAATAATAATAATAAAAAAAGAATCTTAAGGAACTGGAACGATTTGACGAACAATACCAAAGTAAGGACATTAGGGTGGGCCGTATAAAGCGCTCAAACTGCCAAAGAGTGCGGTAATCAATTCATAATATTCGTTGTTATCCCACAGTGCTATCACATTCACTGTTGTGCTTTTACAAAAATAAAATATATTACTTGAAAAGAAAATGATATTGTCATCTTGTTGAAACAAAATAAAAAATGGTAAAGTAAAAAAAGTATATCATAGGATATACTTTTTTTACTTTACCATTTTTTATTTAATTTAATAGTAATTGAAAAAGGAAATAATATTGTCATGTCAAAATGTATATGAAATAATCATTATATAAAAAAGAAATGAGTAAAAAATCAAACAAAACAGATGTAATTGGAGCAGCTCAATCCCAAGCATTTTTGTCCGCAAGATAGTCTTTAACAAAATAAAAAGCTTTCTGGCAAAGTTTCTGCTTCACAAATGATTTAAATTTATTATTAGTTCTTGCACATGACTGGGAAGTTTATTGTAAAAGCGTATACACTGACATCTAAATGAGCCCCCAATTTTCTTGAGCCTAGTTGAAGGAACAATGTATATGTACGTAAGCGCATTAGTTCAGAACAGCTGCATTTATTTAACTAATTATTTTTTTGTTGTGTTCGTAATAATTGTCTGGATAGGGTTTGGAGAGAAAACTGTATGATACCGGAAGAAAAATTGCACCCGAGCGAAGCCGGGGTGGGCACCTAGTTATGTTTAAAAACATATTTCTTATTACTTTTTGCAGTTTGTATCAAATTAGTATCTCTACTAAACAATTGCACAGCATCTTTACAGTCTATATTTAAATTAAAGTAAATAAGTAATTCATTTTTGTATCAAATTCAGAGACGCTTTGTTTATTACGACTTTACAACTAAAGTTTTCAAGATCCCAAAGAATCATGTGAAATAAAGTATTTTCGTGTACTTTATTGTTCTCATAAAGTATAGAGTACAAGTACCTGAAATAACGTACAATACTTTATTATAAAGTACGGGTGGCAACCCTATGCTCAATAGGCCTTTTGCCTGTCGGGGTTGCGCGAATGTTCTCACAAGATACCGAGACTCCGAACCCAAGAGCAACTAAAGGAACAGGATGAATGTTTAGACAGTAGATATAAGTCTTATACTCCTTTTCGTTCTACCCAGAGCGGGACAAGTCACTAAACTTTTTTTTTTTTAAATAGAAAGAATGTGTTCAGTTTGAATATTATAAATAGATGCAGTTCCCAAAATCACCTTCACCAAAACTCAGTCAGATCTTCAATTCCACCATCAAACCTTAAAATAACACGGGTACAAATTGTCTCAGATATTTATGCACAAGAAAGGAGATGACATAGAAAGCCTGACTGGCCGCGTTCTGAGCAAAACAATTATTATTTAATATATATATATATATATATATTGTATACAAAAACAAAAGTACAAGGTATGGTCTTAACATTAAATTGTACAACAATGTCACAGTTAAAGGCGAAAAAACTGACTCCTAAACTAGGTAAGAAGCCTGTATCTTAGAAGCCGAAGTTCTCGAAGATTTCAAAGACGAACAATTCAAACAATAATAGTCGTACACGTACTACTTATGTGTAAATAACAAAAAAAAAAAACGAAAAAATACATACATAGTTACAGTATTTTTAAACATTTCAAGACATTGCTTTGAGTAGACTTTCAGGAGCAATTTTCTTAGAACGTGATCAGTCTGATTATTGTACCGATACAGTTACCAAAACCACCTTCACCAAAATTTAGTCAGGTCCTCATTTCCTCAACCCCACCATCAAACCTTAAAATAACACAGGTACAAATTGTCACTGATATTTTTGTACAAGAAAGGAAACATTTCATGGTAAACCATAGTCTTGCGGTCATTCTGAATATTACACTTAGATACAGATCCCAAAACTACCTTCAGTAAAACTCAGTCAGGTCCTCAACCCCACCATCAAACCTAAAAATAACACAGATACAAATTGTTGCAGATATTCATGCACAAAAACGCTATGCAGATGCACGCCAGGGAACTTCAGCGAGGACTAGGGGGTGAAGTGAAGCCGCATCAGTGTCAACAGTGCCTGAAGTCCTTCAGCTCCAACCATCAGCTCGTACAGCATATCAGGGTTCATACGGGCGAGAAACCTTACAAGTGCTCCTATTGTGACCGACGGTTCAAACAACTGTCCCACGTTCAACAGCACACGAGACTACATACAGGTTAGTGAAATAATTAAATAAGAAGCGTCAATAGCCGAATATCAAAGCGTGTGATCGAGAAGTCTCGGGAACCGACTCCAGACACAAGCCTATTTAGCTTAGTTGGAGGGGTTAACAAGATTGCTTGTTCTCTTTCTAAATAATAAAAACCGACCAAGTGCAAGTCGCACTCGCGCACGAAGGGTTCCGTACCACTATCCATAAAAACGGCAAAAAAAATCACGTTTGTTGTGTGTATGGGAGCCCTTCTTAAATATTTGTTTTATTTTAATTTAATTACTAGTACTCACGCGGGGCTTCGCTCCCGTGGATTCTATCACGGGGAAAACATAACTCTTCTTTTTTGCAGTCGCGTAAAAAGTAGCCTATAACCTTCCTCAAGCTTCAAGCTACTTCCATACCAAATTGCATCCAAATCCACCCAGTACTTTCGAAGATTAGCGCGTTCAAGCAAACAAACAAACAAACAAACTTTTCCGCTTTATAATAGTATATATAATATATATATCTTTATATTAGTATAAATTTATTTTTAAAGTGTATATATAACTAAATATTTCAAGTGTCTACCTGTTGCCGTTATCAATATCGAGCAAAAACGAGCAAAAAAAAATATCACGTTCGTTGTATGGGGGGGTCCTTAAATATTGATTTTATTCTGTTTTTTAGTCTTTGTTGTTATAGCGGCAACAGAAATACATCATCCGTGATAATTTCAACTGTCTAATTATCACGGTTCATGAGATGGTGACAGACGGACAGCGCAGTATTAGGTAGTATTAAGTAATAGGGTCCCGTTTTACCCTTTGGGTACGTAACCCTAAAAACTGATGTTTATTTTGCAAATAGGTTACAAATAATACTTTTACACGTTTTTTTTTCTCTTAAATTTAAACTAAATGAGGTTGGTGTTTCCCAACTGACTACCCTGAGAAGAAACACCGAAACAAACTCAGAGGTCAACGTCTCTTTTAAAGTCGGGTTGTATGGCTTCAAAAGAGGCGTTGACGTGTGACCAAATCATATGAGAATCGTGTTTAAGTCTGTGGTGCTCTTTAAAGGACAGAAGCACACAGATTTGAGCAGGCCCGTCCAAACAGTGCTAGCTTTGTTAGTTATCGCGTATCTCAACTTAGAACTATAAGGCCGTGCGCGCGGTGTACCGCACCGGTAGACTGACCGCAGTGCGCGCACTTCTATGACACTCCATACTTCACAAATTTTGCGGTACCGCAATTCCGGTAGTTCTACCGCACCGCAAAATTTGTGAAGTATGGAGTGTCATAGAAGTGCGCGCACTGCGGTCAGTCTACCGGTGCGGTAGAACTACCGGAATTGCGGCCACCGCAAGGCAGTGCGCGCACGGCCTAAGGAGAAATAATAAATTAATAGTTTAAAAATCACTAGAAAACCACGCTTTTATAAATGCACGTAAAAACAAAAAAAAAATGTTCGCACTTTTCCTTTTTTTTTGTAGTCTCCGTTTTCTGTGTGTTGCTGTTTCTTTTTTTTGTAGTTTTTGCCATATTATTCCCACGAGTAGTGAACAATTAAACGGTCGATCACCCCAGAGGATTTGAAAGTGACATCTATAAAAAAATAAATCTATGGTAATACTAAAAGGTTAAGAAAACCGATCGGCCTGATCGTGTTCAAAGTCCATTACGTGGCCTTTCTCACAAATGCAAACACGACTATGATACGATATTCCATCATGGAATGCCAGTGCCTATCTTCCGGCTTCATCATCAGACCTTGAAACCTAATCGTGGTCAAAGTTCATTACAAGACTTTTCTAAGAAACCCAAAACAGCTATAATACGATTTTCCACCATGAAGTTCCAATTCGTATCTTCCGGCTCCATCATCAAATCAGTTCGACAGCACCATATTATTTTATTGTCATCAGAACTACATACAGCTGCCAAATTTCATTACGCTACGACACTTGGAAGATGGTTAAATTAGTTACCTTAGATTCCATTACATAGCTAGTTACATACAGGTCGACCTAATAAAAGCGTGTTAAAAACTAAAGAAGTGAACTTAGTATAAAAGTAACGTTTAAACCAGAGAGTGGTTTTCAAATCAGTGGTTTACACACACGGACACTGTTGGAGCACTGGTTTAGTGATTGGCTGTTATGCTGCGTGTTGCGAATTCAATTCCAGTAAAGAACAATTGATTTTTTGGCCTGCAGATAGTTGTTCCTTGTTAATTCCTGTTTTATCCATATAAAGATATATATATAAAAAAATAATGTAGGTAGGTCTTCAGATTCAAAGTAAAGTAAGATAGTCATGTTTGTAGTTATAGTAGGTAAGACCAAATAAGAAATCACATATATACTCATGATGCATAGGTACTGAATATAGGTTTAATAATAAAACATAATTTTACCCAAGTATTGTTTACTTTATTCTTTAAATGAAAAGTACTTGAGAAGGAAAGTTATATATAGTTATACCTAACAACTAAGTAATTCTACTAGGTCTTTTATTATTTGGATCTCATTTATTGTTGTTTTAAACCAAATATCCAACATAAGTACTTACATCTTAAAAGAAACGTAATTCAAAACTAACAAAAATCCAATTACTTAACTAAATACTTTTTGCAAAATTTCAACTATAGTTTGGGAAAAACACGGAAATAAAAAACTACCTGAAACCTTCACATATTATATCCATTTCATTTTATATAATCATCGCGAACCAATCATAATATTACCATCTACATTACGAACTGGCTCATAATAGATTCTTACGTGTAACTATTTAAGTAGGTTTATAAATACTTCTCACACACCTCTTGCCATTACTCATACGATTCCAACGAAACGTGAACTAAAAAAATATAAATTGCAACTAAAAACATGACTTTAACGAAAATACTATCCCAATCTATGGTTTTATGGAAGGAAGAAACATAATAGCTAAACCAATAATATTTGTATTTACTATTTGCGGCCTTCATGGATACTTACTAAGAATTTAAAGGTTTACCTGCTCAATCAATACCTACCAAATTTTAATATTCATTAACCAATTAAATCATTGTATCGTGACTAAACTCATATTAACAATATTATAACAGCACCTTAGAACAATGACGAACAGCACCTATATAATGTCAAAGAAAACAGATAAAAAATAAAAGAACAATAGACAAACGAAATTTAAACTAAACAAACACATCTGCTTCCATTCCAAATTTAAAAACACCACGCTCAGCGCGTCACGAAAAAATAGAACGTCATAATTAAAATGGCCTCCCCACTATTGGCCGATGTTCTTAGAAAAAAATTAGTACAACCGTATACGTGAAAAGCGGTAAAAAAAATTCTCCAATAGCCAGCGGCGAGTGGCGGCGCCGACCAATGGGAGGGGCGCGTTGCAAGCCAAGTACGTTTCACGTGGCTTAGATAGAAAAAAATTTACGTGTTTTTCCACGTTCGTCGTAGCCAATGAGCGTCCGCCGTCCATTTGTATCTGCATTATAATTCAATCACATGTTTTTGTTGAGATTTTTATTGTTTCGTTTAGCAAGGCAATTAGTTTGTATAGGTTGATTTTGTTTTAATAAGTAGGTAGGTTAGTTGTAATGGTAGTTACAAAAACGAGGTTGTGAAATGAAGGTTTGTCATGTTTTTCTGGTCTATCTTGTTCATATCTGTGTTTTGTGGAGACATAGGTATGTTTATTGATATGATTCTCTTCTCGGATACATGACGTCAATTAACACACCTACATCTGGATATTTTTTGTATATTGATTTCATGTTTACAATCGTTTTCTAGTTTTTCCGATCAACGTCAACATTTTTTAACAGAGAAAATATAACCAAACTATTTAACGAGGTATTTAAATATTTGTATTTAAATTATTATTACACATTGAATACTTATTGTACAGACAAATTATAACTTGCCCTTAGTAGTTGTTAACAGTGTCCATTAAGCCACTAAAGCCCAAACAGAGCTTTTAATCACAGAGTGAAAAAATTAAACATGGCCGTCCTTAATGATTAAAGCATTTGTTACAAGTCCCTGATTGCAGGTTGTCAGTAGCGGTGAGATTTTTAATCATGGCAATGTTGACATGTTGTGTCTATAGATTATGTGCATACTTTTTTTTAATGTATGGACATTATATCGTCACATCCACGGTAAACTTACGAATCTGCAGTTTTAGTAAAATCGATAATTAGATCAAAAACTGAATGTAATGTGATACTACACACTGTGGCAAAAAAACTAATCGTCCGGACGGTTCGAACCAAAGTAGGTACGTTTTTATTTTGCCACGGTGTGTAGGTAGTACCACGTTACCTTTAGTTTTTCATCTACATATCGATTTTACTAAAACTGCAGATTCGTAAGTTTGCCGTGGATGTGACGATGACGATATGCCAATGTATCGTTTTCTTTTTACAATATTTATTCTTTATTTTATGGATCGATCTTAAAGATCTGCGGACTGATCCAGGAAAGCGTATTAAAGCATATTAAAGCTTTAGTCCGGGCAGCATTTGGGCATCTTTGACAGTTTGACTGGTATTCAGAAGCCCGAAATCCTGACTAGTCTTGCCAAGACGATGACCTAGCTACTGGATTATGAAGGTCAGCTATCCGGTCGCTACATGTAAATCACTAGTACTAGGCTGGATCCAGTTAGACTGTAAGTAAATCCCAACATAGTCAAGAAAAGGCTAGGCAGATTATGATTTTTTTACTCGCATATATCAAAAGGATTTTTATTGAATAACCAAGTCACATAATTGCGTTTATGACCCACATAATAAACTCACATTTATAAACACAACTCTTTAGCTCCTGTTGGACAGGTTTTTAATAAAGACGGGGAGATATTCTTAAAGAAAAATTCTCAGCAAGAAGTATCAAGATAAGAAAAAAAACACATCTAAAGGCAAAAGGTTCTAGCTAAATTATTTGAATATTTCCGTACAAAGTTTCTTGAACATTGGACAGAAGTCTTTGTTCTTTTCGTGAATTTTTCCCTGAAACAAAAGTTTCAGTTTAATATTGAGTTTCAGTAGCGACCGGAAGGCAAGTGCTAAAGTCAAGCGTACACCTGTTATTTTTTTGCCGTCTCTTACTTTATAATTTGTTCATTTTCCCTGTGAATCTTGTGACAGTTTTAAATAAAAATAAAGTTAGTCTCCGTTATTAATCATTTCATTTGTATAAGTCGTCTTTTTGCCTCGGAAAGCATGGTAAGTTGTTGGTCGCGCCTACCATTTTATCGTTTTTGTTTTTTTTTTTTGGTGATAATATGGTAAGCGATGACGTGGTCGAAGACTAAGCAAACTTACCTAGAAGCAACCTATCCACTCTTGACATAAAGGCAGAGAAATCTACTCCTTAACTGTAGGTACGCGCCTCAAAGAGTGTCAGCAAAAATTGTCGGGGCCCACTAGGGAGCCGTTGCCTGCCGAGGTTGCGGAATTGTTCGAAAGAGTTACCGCGGCCTCGGAACACGAAGGGCATACGATGGAACACGGATGGGTCTTAGTCAGTAAAAGCCTGACACACCCTCTCGCTTCGCCCAGGTCGGGAGGCAGTCTACGGGTACGCACAATTAAACTATTCCCAAAATGTTTTGTGTTTATGGGTGGGATGTCCACCATATTTGGCAATCCTCATGGTTAATCAGACGCCTGTATTTCTGGCACCAGTATTATCAAGGAGTATCATGTTTTTCAGTTACTGGGCTTAAGAACACAGTTGGATAGTCGTTTCCACAGAAATCAAAAATACAGAGAAGTGGTAAGGGGGCGTATCGGTGTCCGCGCGACATGGCCACAGGGCTCATGTCACAGGCAAGTGGCCGTCTCCGCGAACTAGTGCGCTTTCGACGGCGATCGTGATAACATATATGAATGCCGAGTTGTTCTGTGGTATCTTGTAAAAACCGAAGCCAAAATCAAATCTATGTGAATCATGGAATCACTTACCATATGTAAGTACAAGTATTTTACAATATTTGTCTTTAAAATCATGAAAAACAATAAATCGTAAAATATTTCTTGGTTTTACTATGTTATTTTTATTTTCAAATATCAGAGCGACTGTACTCCTTGTGCTATAAATACATTGCTCCTTAACCACTACCTGAGTTCGTCACTAAGTAACTGGACAAGCAATGTAAACATAACATACGAAACTGTATTACGCGGATTCATCGCGTAGTGAGGCCGCCACTTCTTGCGACGAATTAGTGATGTGCTTGTGCAGATCCACTAACGTAAGCTATCGACAGCAATGTCGATTGACGAATGAAATATTGCTATTATAGTTTAGGGGTTTTTCAACCGATGACATAAAAAAGAGGAGGTTATCAATTCGACGCGTATATTATTATTATTTTTTTATGTATGAACATGATCACCGATTACTCGGAGACGGCTGAACCAATTTGAAAAATGCTTTTTTTGTTTGAAAGGGTATACTTTGAAATTGGTCCCATTGTCACCAAGTCAGGATCTGATGATGTCCCATTATCAGATCCTGACTTGGTGTAATTTTTTGGTAAAAAGTTTTTTATAACATACGGAAACCTCTAAGAAAATATGTTGTAACTTTTATTTTACATGAGATGACAGAAATAAAAATACGTTGAAAAGTCAAGTGTACAAAAAAGTAAAAAAAAATAAACAATTTATTTTACGCCCGCAGCATGCGTAAGGAGTTCCGACGTCGCCGTCGCTACAATAGTTTATTTTTCAATCTGTCAACCGTTTTAGCCCGGTTGGAAGATCGATGTAAATAATGTTTTTTTACTTATTTTGATTTTTTTACAGAGTAGTAGAGAAATGCGTAGCCAATATTCGTAAAGTAAGTTACTTTAATTTTAGGTTAATAATCGGTGGTGTTTTTCGGTTTAGAATTATCGTATGTTATGCCTTATCCTCATGCTGTTTCTTTATTTTTTATGGTTTTTGTATTTTGCTTCCATTGAAGCTTCGAATGCGTTATAATAATCGGCATGGTTCAGATAATATATTTGTGAATTGAGCTTAAAATAAGTCAATATATTCATGCTATTTATTTGTTTTCATATATTTAACAATTTCTCTACTAACTAGGATATTTCTTATAACAAAAACCTATTATAACCTACTAAACTATTACTATTACTATTAAGGTAATAGTTGCGTAACACACTTACAGTAGGAATCGGTTTCATTATGCTAAATCAACAACACTCACTGCGGTATTTACAATGTTGAGCAGACCTTTATTTCGAACATATGAAGCAATGGATTAGCAATATACGTCAATATCATTCAGATCTTGATTTATAGTGTGTTACGTAATTATTGCGATGCTTATTATATGGTGACGTTTAGAAGTAGCTTAGGATGTATGTAAATGATAAATAAGTGCTTTTCGTACTTTTCAGCTTCCCAAAAGATGGTAACATAAAAAAGGAATGGATTGATGCCACAGGCATGCCACCTAACTGGTACCCTACAAAAAATAGCACCGTATGCTCGGTTCACTTCAACGCAGAAATGTTCTAGTCTCTAAAGAAAAGTCGCAGGCTTTTTGAATGGACAATTCCAAAATTAAGAGTACAACTGATATTTGCAGAAGTGTGTTAAATTTTATTTTATTACTGAAAGCTATTCTCATGATTTAGGGTATTCATAAAATCAGTCATTCAACTTTTCAGGATACTATACAACCTATACGGCTGGTATGTTCCGATCAAGAGCGTAATGTAAGTTAACATCGACTTATATTTGACCTATCACTATGATAATTAAATATTAAGATTTAAGTCGAAAGCGCCAGGGTAGCCCTTAATACTTAGTAGGTAGGTACTTAATAATAATTATGTAATGTTATGTTCTTAATAATATGTTTATTGTTATTGTAATATTTTCTGGACATGCCATTTTTTATTCGGTTCATTATCAGGTGCCCAAAAAAAATTGTACAATAATAAATGGAAGAATCGATAACTTTCCGATTTAGTCAATCACTAGCGTATATGTAAAATAAATTGCTTTTGCACAGCACAACGATAGCGACCGATGTTTTTGTGTGGGTAAATTCTACGGTGCATGGTAAATACACGCTGTGTTTGACGGAATAAGGTTTATTATTGATTGTATAGTACGTTCTGATTTAAGAAATGCGGGTGTGTGCGCGAGTGCATATCTATTGATTTTATTAAACTGCATGTGTAGTTGTTGCCCCGCCCAGCGCCTAACTGGAGACACACGGTTCCGATATAATTTCGTCTGTTGACCAAATCTACTTATTTATTTTATCTATGGTCGTTTCATTTCAGCTCGGCACCAAAAAATAACCAAAATGGTTCAATATATCTGTGTTTCCCGATAGCTATAACCTGGGAGTCTTTAAGTCAAGAGTGAATAGGTTACTTCTAGGTAAGCGTAATTCATCTTCAACTACATCATCGGGTACCATCAGGTGAGATGGTGGTTAAATTGGTCGTTACGCGAACCATTCAAAAAGAAAAAAAAATCGACATCATTTGTGTCGTGTTTTCCCAACTTTGTATATTAGAGCTTGATATATTATATGGAGCGACTACTTATACCAAGTAACTAGGCAATATCGTACTCCTTGACAAGATTGGTATCATATTTTCTAGTTTCTGACTCTCCGTAACCACTGGAAAAGATGCGAACATTATAGTCGGGACCGACGGCTTAACGTTCTTGGCCGTAAGGAGCAAAATCAACATGTCAAAATGGTCTCCCTTCCACGGACCCGGCGGCTGATATACAACGTGTAACGGAAACCCCATATCTATCCAAAATGACTGAGGACAACATCTGGTATGGAGTCTCTATGCACAGTTTCAGCTCAAAATAAGTGACTCACAGAATTGACCCCAAATTATTGGTTTCATATGTCTCTTGAATACCAGTAATAACAAACGTGTCACAGCACTATGAGGGTCATCACTTTCCACGTCACTTGCCAATAAAACGATAATTCTCTTCGTTCTTCTTAATTTGATAAATTCGGTCTCTGGTATCAGTGTATTGAAATTTCTAATATGCTCCACACATGTAAACATAGGATTATAAAACCCTTGCCATATCGTTTATTATCATCCAAAGAAGCCGTGCACTTAGTATGTATATATACCCTTTAAATTACACGTTGTATAACCACGTTAATAATTGTTGATAGATTTTGCTATTCAATTACAATAACAATTTAATTTCAACTTCCAATGTGCGAGTGCTCACAAATTATTTAAAGATCTTTCCAGACGCCTAGTTGACACTTCGCGTGGCCCAAGGGCTGGCTTTTACCTTGGACAGAGGTTAAGCATTGCCATACAACGTGGCAATGCCGCCAGTCTTTTGGGCACAGCGCACTAGTTTCTGGACGCCTGATGTTAGTTTATATTTAGATGTATATATGTAGTTTAGGGTATTTTATTTAAGTGTATAAGTATTTTCAATTTATTCAACCACTGTTACATATACTTGATGCTACTTAAAATCATCTATGGGGATTATTGTAACAAGATAAGCTTAAAATAAAATTACACAGTAGATGATCATCTCGTAAAACTGTAAAAGAACATTGAAAACACATTGTAAACGCCGAACAAACTCACTTCCCTCACTAATTGAAACAAATGACATATAAACAAACAAGAAAAACTTCTCTGATGAACATTTTCAAACAAATGTAAGACTTTTTGTTCAAACTTCTCCGCGCGTTCAAGTTTTTTGTCCCATTGTCATGCAAAATCTTGAAAATAATTGGGGTGGACGATCGATGAGTTTTTCGGCCTATACGAATGTTTAAGAGGAATATAAGGCAATGTATATAAACTTTCTGCTTGACACTTTTTGGGGTAAGAAGAGGACTGAGCTCGATAATAAATTTTCCTAATTGAGTTATCTGTGTTTAAAGTACTGTTAAACGTAGATTAAAAAAAAAAAAGATCTGCTTTTATCGTCTATATCAGGATCCGCTTCTAGTCTAAACACATGAAACTGAGTACTAATGTTTAACATGGAGCGTCTGCCTAATGGTAATGTGTTACCCAGCTAAAGGGTTATCCCTTTAGCTGGGTAACACATTACCCATTGGCAAGACTTTGTAGCTTGTGCCTACTGGTAACGACTGTCAAATATACAACGTGCAATTTAAAGAGTATATAAATACCGAGTGCACGGCTTCTTTGGATGATAACAAACGATATGGCAAGGGTTTTCTAATCCTATGTGTACATGTGTGGAGCATATTAGAAATTTCAATACATTGATACCAGAGGCCGAATTTTTCAAATTAAGAAGAACGAAGAGAATTATCGTTTTATTGGCAAGTGACGTGGAAAGTGATGACCCTCATAGTGCTGTGACACTTTTGTTATTACTGGTATTCAAGAAACATATGAAAACAATAATTTGGGGTCAATTCTGTGAGTCACTTATTTTGAGCTGAAACTTTGCATAGAGACTCCATACCAGATGTTGTCTTCAGTCCTTTTGGATAGATATGGGGTTTCCGTTACACGTTGTATACAAAATGATAGCCGGGATCAACGGTTTAACGTGCATTCTGTGGAACGGAGGAATCACAATAAGTTAAAATGGTCACTAATCAAAGTTAAGCAACGCTTGCCGCGGTTAGTCCATGGACTAACCGCGGCAAGCGTTGCTTAACTTTTAAGATCGACCCAGGTGGCTATTTAGTCATGGACCCCTGCTTTTAAGTTTATTAAAGTTTGGGTATGCAGACGGCAGCACTGTTGCTGAGAGATATATATCTAGCGCGCGTGCTAATGGGTCACAAGTCCAGTCTCTCCGAGAGGCAATGGTGGGGCGCTTGAACTTGACTTTGCAGCCTGTCTCTGAGTGGGGCGACGCCAACTTAGTCAAGTTTAATGCTGCCAAGACCCAGGCGTGTCTTTTCTCCGCAAAAAGGAACCAATTTCAACCGGCTCCTTCTTTCCGTGGTGTAACCGTGCCGATAACTGATCGCATCGAGCTTCTTGGGGTTACGTTGACATCCACCCTTAATTTTGGTCCGTTTATCGAGGCTAAGGCTCAATTGGCTGCCAAAAAGTTGGGAATCCTAGCAAAGGTGAGACGGTACTTCACACCGGAACAGCTGCTCAATCTCTATCAAGCGCAAGTTCGGTCGTGTATGGAGTACTGCTCTCATCTCTGGGACGGATCTGCCAAATACCAGCTTGATGCACTTGAGTCTATGGAGAAACGGGCCAAAAGGCTCATCGGCAACGAGAGACTGGTCGAGACAAGGCTCGTGTTGCAAGCCTGTCAGTTTTCTATCGGTTACATTTCGGAGAGTGTGCGATGGAATTGCACAGTCTTATTCCGCCAAGCCCGTTCCATCATCGGACTACGAGACAAACGGCGAAGCGACATCTTTACATGGTGGACATCCCACCCATACGCACGAAACGTTTTGGGAATACTTTCATTGTGCGTACGGCTTAGGAGTGGAATTCCCTACCGGAGTCTGTATTTCCTGATAGTTATAACCTGGGAGTCTTTAAGTCAAGAGTGAATAGGTTACTTCTAGGCAAGCGTGCTTCATCTTCGACCACATCATCGCTTAACATCAGGTGAGATTGTGATCAAACGCAAGCCTATCAACTATAAAAAAAAATGTGACTACTTAACGCAAAACAATGACTAATTAATTTGTAGTCAAAAAACGGTATACAGTCGGCCGCTTTTAAATAAGTTTTCTGGGCATTAAGGCCCTCAATAAAGTCTAAAAGAATATTATAGCAATACATACTAAAAAAAATTCAATCTTATTTGAAACAAGTCCTAAATACCTACGAACAAACAGGCACAAAATACAAGTCTTCTAAGTATTTTTCACGTCAACTTCATACAGGCTATCATTATGTGCTACTTAAGTATTCTACAATAAGGAGTATTGAAAGGTTATGTACGTTATTATGGTGAATTTCATAGTGAAAAGTCTATATCAACGTGGGAAAATTTCGTTGTAATTCTAGTGTCATCGCAAAGCTGTAAAAGGTGTAATATTGAAAGCTGTAATTACGGCTTCGGTGTTTGTATTTGAATACCTAGACTGACTGTGTTGCCGTGATCATAATTTTATATGGAATCCGATGGCGGTGGATATTTTGGCTCAAAAGGCCAGTGAGTATTTACACATCCTGGTACTATCTGTAAAAAAATCCTGTAGTTTTATTTGTGATTTTTTTAAAGCGATTCTAGTCGCTGTTTTAGTATTAATAAACGTGGCAATCAGAGCCAACTTGTGTATGGATTTCCTTCAATATTCTTTGGCCTACAGTCTGGCTTAGATAAAAACTGCCACGAAATATATTTAATAATTATATATTATTTATATATATATTGTATAGTATTTATATTTTTTTCCTGTTTTGTTTGTCTTCTCTTCATATTATCGCTCATACTCTGCGCCTCATAACTTGTTTTTTTTTTGTAGTATAAGTGCGCTAGGGTTGGGACTGGTGCCTTTAATACAAGTTATTAAATTAACTTAGCAAGGGTGCCAGTTACGACACATTTATGTATGTAACTTTTCTATAACAAAATGAAAAAATGTATGTAAATGTTAAATAGCTTATTTACTATGTGCAAATAAAAAAATAAAAAAAAATAAATAATATTCTTTTATACTATATCGTCCCACTGCTGAGAAAAGGCCTCCCCAATAGTTTTCTACTCTTCCTGATGCATTGCCCTTCCTGACCAATCCGACTTATGACGCAACAACAATAACGCATTTATTATTAGACAAAGTAACATAAACTCCCTTTTCTTTTCGACCTTAAACTCTTCAAGAATTAGCTTCCAAAATTTTTTCCATACTGTCTCATCATTCTAAATCCAGCACATTCCAATTGTATTCCATTCGTCACTGTTAGCTCACTATATATTCCTATATATACAAACTTCATGCTAATCCAGATTGTATATGGATATGACTGTAGGTTTCTAGTTAGTAGGTACGTTAGCAATCAGCTGAGTTTAAGCAGCGATGTGTAGAGTAGGTAAGCTGTTGGTTAAGACCATTTTCGTATGGTACTTGGTGAAAGTTGAAGGTGCTTTTAAAATAACTATACACAATGATAATATCAAAGAAAAAAGAGCCGAATATCACCAAATTCTTTACATTCGCGTTTTTGTTTTAAATATAGTAGATAGGTTATCGTTTAACTACCATACCACCTGATGGTAAGCGACGATGTGGTCGAAGATGAAGCACGCTTACCTAGAAGTAACCTATGCACTCTTGTCTTAAAGAGTCATATCTCTAGTGAGTGCATACCAACAACAATTTCGTTATCAGCAGCCCTTCATTTTTCCCTACCAAATTCATCATCATTTACTCTCAACTCTTTATCAAAATTACCGTCATTTTCGAGGTTGAATGACCTACACCAACATAAACATTATAGCCTTTTACGGTTTCACGCCCAGTGCAAATTATTGGCGCTATGTACTTATATAGAGGGGGTGAAAGGGTGATCTCGTGTGTTCGCGGGTGGGTAGAGGGCCGGGGGGATAGTGGAAATCAATAGAATCATTGCGCCATGGTATACAGACGATGATTCTGAATCCGCGAGCGAAACTACAGGGCAGTGGCGGGGTTAAAAATTCTGCATGATTTAACGATTTTTGGGGACAAAGGATTGACTTTATAAGATGATGATTTTTTGTAGCGTTTTAATATTATATGAAATAATATAAAGATTACCTTTACATAACTGTTTCCAAACTAGAAATTAAACTTAAATCATGCCTAATCTTCACTATGTAAGTTAAAGGTCTACTAAGCTCTCTTAAACACGACTGATGGGCTTCACTATACAAAAAAGAAATATAAATCTAGGTCCATCCTTCCCTCCACCATTTCAACTTTACCCTTCTCGTAAGACAGATCTTAGCCCAAAGACGTTAGTCCTCACCTAAGCAAATGTACAGAGATCTATAGTATGGTACGTTCTACATGTTTGCTTCCCACGCAAGTTCTTAGGACCAATAGTCTGTGGAATAGCCACCTCTTGTGTGACCAAATCGATATCCGTGTATTTAATAATATCGCACATACTTTGGTGCATTCCGAGTTTCTGTTCAGCTTATTTGGCCTAGTAAGTGCTTTTAAGTGCGAAAGCTGTGGGTTCCTCGGGATTATCACTGGGTCTGGTTCTGTTGGAGGTTTCGGAGATGGATTTTTGTTTTAAAGTAGCAATGTTTTATACAGATTTGGTTGCCTCATCTTATATTTTAAATAATATATTTTAAAATTACTTCCACTTTTACGAAATATCAATACTGTAGTTTTATATAATCTTTACCTACAATATATCTAAGTTTCTTCTAACATTGTTTTATAGTGAGCAATTTTTGGCTGTTGCTAGGCCACAGTCACTGAACCTTTCATATAATAACTTACGTAGATATCTATTGATACATAATTCACTCAAATAATTGATATTTTAATCATAATCAGAATTTCAGAAATTTTTAAGCGATTTTGAAATTATACATAGAGAACATGAATTTAGATTCTGCTAACACAAATTGGATCAATTGCTGATGATCGATTGATTTGCATACCCAAGTGATGGTCAAATATAGAGAACTTTATATTGTAATAAAATCATGTATGTATCTAGATTAGATTAGATTTTATTAATGTCTATAAAAATTTGAATTGAGACTCGGCTACTAAATAGCTCAGAGATTTTTATAACTAATACTCAGAATCTAGGGCAAGTCTCAATTATATTCTTACATTATTCCATATGTTTCACATAATTTTCAAATCGATTCCCTTTTATAGCTAACACACAGTTGAAAGCTGTTTTATTATCACGCTATAAAGCCTTGAAGGTTGTATAAAATCTTCACATCTGTTATATTACTGCCAATTTTCATTAAAAATTGCGTTATATTATTATCGTAATTAGATTAGAATTACTTTCTCTTAGCAACTGGTAACTGTTTTTAATGTCTTTGGAAAGATCTGGTTCGGTTAGAATGTTGTTTTTCTACTCTTCGTTGACCTAGAAGTTAGTAGGGATTATGCTATGGGGATCGACAGTAGCGTTTACCTTATAACACAGGATAACACGATACCCTTTAGCAGGACTGATGTCAAATTTTATGGCTTCTAACGACTTTGGCTCGTAACGACTTTCAAAGACGTACAAAATAAAGTCGGGACCAAGGCCTTAACGTGCTTTCCGAGGCACAAAGGAATATCGACATGTTTAGATGATCGACCATCTACAGACTAGCCTCGACAAGCATTGGTTAAGCTTGAAAATCTACCAGTAAGACTGCTATTATTTAGCAACGAGATCCTCTAAGACGCATTATAATTTTTTTTTTTTTTTTTAAAAAAATTATATTTTTTTTTTTTGCAAAAAGATAGAACCGACTTCCATATCAAAACACTACAAAGCCAAAAATAACTTTAATTTCGGTAGTCGGTGTTATTGGTTTTGGACTTTCTTTTTTTTCACACCGCCTTCCGAAATTAAAGTTTTTTGGCTTTGTAGTGTTTTGATATGGAAGTCGGTTCTATATTTTCCCTTTCAAATGCAAAAAGAATTTTTCAAATCGGTCCAGCCGTCTCCGAGTTATGAGGTAAGTTCAAGACGAATTGAGAACCTCCTTTTTTTGAAGTCAGTTAAAAAACAACAGACCGCAGTGTTACAGAACATTTGAAACACAGACAAAATTTCATTTTTACTTCTACTGTCAACTATAATGGTATTGTGCATTATAATGCAAAATATTTAAATAAAGATGGGAATATGTTTTGGTCGAAATAATCTCTACAGTTTAACCGCAAAATTGTGGCTTCCGTACCTAGCGTTCAAATGCATTTCCTTTAAATTAAACTAATGTATTATTGGGCTAAATAAATGGTAATATCACCCATCTTGTTAATGTGGTGACTGATTTTGAATTCTTTGCTATAAATTTTGTAATTTTTTCGTATCGATTTTGCAATTTAAGAGTAGCAAATTGGCTATCCTTAAAACCTCTTTGTTTTGGATACTGGTGATGATAGTTTGAAGCAAAATAGTTACGATTTGTACTACGTTACCTAGGTTTCATGTTATTCTGTCATCATGCTATCACTTGCTATCTACTAATTCTTCCATCTTTCATATCATTTCTGTTTGAGGAGTGAATAAAAGGAGAATCTCCTTTTTTTTCCTTGATTCCACGTAGTCACTTTTAGTAACATGAGTTTAAACCTCGTCATCACAAAGACAACCAATTCCATTTTAACGTTTCTAACGTAACTATTGCCAGAAAAAGCCAACATTGTCTTAACTAGTCCATTAATAAACTGTTTAATAAAGATGTTTCTAAATATTCAAATACCTCACAGATTCCATTATCAACTGTAAAACCAGATGCTGCTATCACGATTTGTTTAACCGTATAAGTTTTTAAGCTAACATCGGCACTTGCAGTATCATTATAACTAAAAACGGAATATTTCGGGATATTTTTGAGGAAAATTGAAACAATAATTTATACTTAAATACGGTAAACATTCCAGTTTAAGTTCTAATAATACTGATTTATCATCTATTTAATCTTTTTTCTCAACTATTTCTGGGTAGGCATCCAGTCTTACCAGCTGGAGCTAAGTAGGTACTAATGTTTTACATGAAGCAACTGCCATCTGACTATCTATCTAAAAATCTAAAAACCAGCCAAGTGCGAGTCAGACTCGCACTCGAGGGTTCCGTACCAATTTCTATAAAAACAACAAGAAATCATGTCTATTGTATGGGAGCCCCACTTAAATATTTTTTGTATTTGTTGTTATAGCGGCAACAGAAATACATAATTTCAACAAATACAAAAAATATTTAAGGCGGGCTCCCTTAAATATTTTTTGTATTTGTTGTTATAGTGGCAACAGAAATAGATAATTTGTGAAAATTTCAACTGTCCAGCTATCGCGGTTCTTGAGATACAGCCTGATACAGACAGACGGACGAACAGACGGACGGACAGACAGCGATGTCTTAGTAATAGGGTCCCGGTTTTTACCCTTTAGATACAGAACCCTAAAAATTAACCATACCGATGTGTGATTCAATAAACAGCCAATATGATCAGCATTTAAAGCAAATACAGTAATCAAAATTCATTGAAGACTCTTCGAAGTGTATCTATAATGGGTCCTAGGCACGTGATTATAATAAATAACAACCGTTGGTGGCGTTTAATTACGTGTTTGAACTAAAAATATAATTTCCCATTTCATTTGCTGCTTAAGAAATGACTTTACATTATTCTGACGTAAAAAGTCCACCATTTTGTCTTACAGCTGTCTTAAAAAACTAAACCCAATGTTACCCTAAAAATAACCTCAAGAAAGAAGGGGTGATGAACCTGGGACCTTTGGGAATAACCGTTAATTCAACCACGTAATCCATCTTATCATTTTTGAGAAAAAATATTAATGGAAGAATTTGTCCGCGTAAAAGAAATCCCCAGTCCACTGGGACAGGGGGTGGTTTTATATAATGTGGTATTTTAGTGTTAAAATATAATGTATTGTTAATATTTTGAGGTATTTTTGGCAGAGAGCCAAAAATACCATCTTATGTTTGGATGATAAGGTTGCAATTCAGATATAGTGGTTTTAAATAGCTGGCATGATTTATAAAGCTGGTATCTTGAGTTGTATGTATAGTTGAGAATATATTTAACTAAAATTGCCGTGAAACATAGTAAAAATTTCACTGTTAACCTTGTTTGAAAATAAAAACTAATATTTTGTTTTCATATTTGTAATTTAACGACTAATCAGGACGGAAAGAGTAATCGATAATGTCATGTCATAATCTCACATAAATAGATATAGAATTTTTTTCCCTATATCTATTAATTCTACGTTACGGTGTACAATAAAAAGTAGTAGGTATCTCTCTATCTATTTATTTTTACAAAGCATTGTTCATCTTTTTCAATACTCACATTAAAAGTACACAAATGGGTCGAAAAACAAACATTTATTCTAAATATTTGCACAAATAGAATCGTCCAATAGAGAACGACGTAATTTCCATGATTGGTTCAACTCCGAGGGATTCAGTTATCTTTTTTCTGTCGCTTTTTTCATTTTCCACTGCGTCTTTGTGCCACCCTTCAGAAAAAGAGGGCACAGTTTACAAGGTATGCTGTTTTTGATACTTAGAATTTTTGTTTTATTCCTATCGCAAATTCATTGTGCAGAAGTCTTTGATTTAGTGTCCCTAACATTTCAGTAGTAAGTGCCGAAAACTGTTATTGGGTAGTATTGTAAAAACACATTTCGTACAAAAAATATCAGACATGACTTTATCTAGGAGTCTCTATTTATTCGGTCCAGTGGAATCATTGAACTAATGTTACATAATTTCAACTTAAGTAACGTTTAAATATACCTTTGAATGTATCTGATAAATGTAGTAACCAATAAAAAGTATTTTTTCTCTCGAAAAACCTTAGACAGGTTGGGCTCTGAGTATTTGAAACAGAACAAAATCCTACTATGGGACAATGGTTTTTTAAAGGATAAACCTTCCTAGACCACTTCACACTTTGAACTACAAAACTTTGATCGTTTCATGATAGAATATTTTTATTGTGCGAGCCAAAAGCAGAGTAATATACAAAATTAAAAAAAAATACTCCAAGTATCAAATCGTGTTGCAGTATGAAAAAAAACGAAGCCTATTTGTAGAAACCGAGATGGAAAAAAGGTTGTTTCGCGTGATCGGCTTTTATTTGATTTTCACAAATGTTTGCGTCCAAATTAGCGCCCATCTCGTCCTATTGAGAATTTTGTTTGTTTTTGTATTTATCTTTTTTTAGAAAAATCTTTATTCTTTTTGTTTTATAGTTCATTAAAATTAAATACCTAAGATATAAAAAAAATTGAGTGCCGTGTTTATAACTACTAACAGAAACTAGTATTGAAGTGAACCATTTTCTCCACTTTGTAGATAAAATAGCTTCTATTCCTAGAAAAATTGTATTCCTAGAAACGTTCCCTTTGCTTTTATTTCACATTAATTATGAGCCAAATACTTCCATAACAGCGTGGCTATCTAAAAATAATGTTTTGTAAAAGGTTGAAGTTCATAAAGTCTATAATATAAAGTAAACGAAAGGTTTGAAGTCCTTGCTTTTTTATAAAATAAAAGAAACCGCCAAAGTTATCTTTCTATTAATTTGAAGTACACCTAACCCTCGGTCGCGAGATTTTTGTTAGATAGGGATGAGTTATTATGTAGTTTTTGACGTTTAACCCTTTTTGAATTTAATTTTCTTTGAAAATTTCTCGCCCTTTTTCTTGTGGAAAGTCAGTGAAATCATAAGTAGCTATCAGAATGTACGTATATCTATCTATAAAATGTACAAATTGCAACATTTTAGAGTAACATGCTAAGAAAATCTTGTAAAGGAAATAGTTATAATAGGTATATCAAAACAGAGCACATGACAAAGTAGAGTAACAAGTTGACTGTCCATAAATCATAGTAAGAACACTTCATTTCCTTCAGTTAATGTCGTCATTAACGAGAAAAGGAAATGCTCAACAAAATAGAATACATTTTGTATTATTTTATCTTTTTTTAACAAAAAAAAGATAAAAACAAAACACACGCGTGTTAATCACATCACTACCAAATTTCATTATTTGCCATCACAGTGAAATTCAATACCTACCTACTCTACTCCACCTAACAGTGCACAGTGGTCCGCCATTACCACTTAAGTGCTCAAATAGTAATGGGAAAGAAATCACGTTTCCCCCACCCCTAACCAACCCTCGGGCCACAGATGTCGCAGCAAAGATTTTTCAGGCAAAATGAGCTTTTGCCTAATTTATTTTTTGCCGCCTTCTTTTACCCGGGTAAATATTGACATCATATCGCCGAATCGAATTGGATGGATGTGCCTTATCTTTTTCTTTTTTGTACAATCGTTTTTGTTTTAAGCAATTTAAACGCTGAAAAAATAATACTCTTTTAGGTTATTACTTTGTTTGAATCCGTGGTTTATGAATCAGAATAATATTCTGATAAAAACACTGACATAATATTTAGTGTATGCACCTAAAACAGTAAATAAAACTTATTATCTAAAATAAAAGTTTTTTTAAGTAAGAGTTATGTTAAAATTTGGATGTGCAGATAAATATGTTACTTTTGCATAGTACATTAAAAAAAAAAACAATTAATTTTATTGGTCATAATTTTCACTTTCACCTAAAAGGTTCATCTTGTCTATTACAATAGATGTCAAATGGCCGTCCTATCTTATCCATACTACACGAATTCTGACAAGACGGTTGAGAAGGTCGTATCTCGAGTTTTTTGCCGGAACCGGACGCACGGTCCGGTGATTACGAAATTATATTGGGGAAGAATTTCTTCTTAGAATTTTTTGCTACTTTCTTTAGGTGTCGGGCTCGATTGGTTATTAAATCGGACTTAATGTCGCACCCTCTTTTAATTGTCTTGGAAATTTTTGTCTGGAGTTTTTTAATTTGGTCCATTGTGCGGAAGTTTTGAGAGTAGGAGGAAAATGACCTTTATATGTAACAGTGGTTGAGATTAAATAAATAATCAATTGATATTATTTCTTGTAATGGTAAAAGAAACAATTAATATAAAATAGTAATAAAAATCAACCGAAGTTTAAAGTAGATATTAATCAACGCTACAAAAAAACACACTGGCATTCCTGTGTAAAAGTAGATACCTGTAATTTTTAAACTGACATGTTCACTAACAGTATCATTAAAACAAAAAACGGGATATTTACCAATTGTATTTATTGTTTCGAGTTTCCGATACTTCAGTACTGTTGCAATCGCCATGATCGTGCATGAACCATGGAATTAATGAATGGAGCTCATCCGTAAACATCCCCTTCGTAAGTTCTGTGCAAAAATTTTCGTAAAAAAGCACATGAAATATGTTGAGAAAACAATAATTTATAAATTCCATCAAAATACATCAAAACAATACCTCCAGCGGAGCATAAAGAAACAAAAGACTTAACAATCTAATCAGGGTAAAAAAAAAACAAACGACCTGGTATTAATCTTACAAAGAATAATTACTGATATTAATTATAACCTTTTTTGTGTTTAAATTCCTTTTGAGCTCACTGTGTATTCTATTGTCTTACCATATGGCGGGGCTCGCATTTGGTAAGATTTCTTAGGGTGCAATAAGCTTCAGACGGCGCAAAGAATTGTTTCTCCTATTGCATTCAAATAGATTTTTTTTTATTTATAACAACAAGCATGATGTGAGAGAGTGTGAAATTTGATGGAATTACACAATCTTATTCCACCAAGCCCGTTCCATCATCAATCAGCCTACAAGACAAACGGCAATCCGCCATCGTCACATGGTGGACATCCCACCAATACGCACAAAACGTTTTGGGAATACTTTCATTGTGCGTATGGCTAAGGAGTGGAATTCCCTGCCGCACGGTGGGCTGAAAAACGGCTTTCATAGACTTAGGCATTTTATTTTGCAAGTGCCAGTTTTTGTGCCGGATATCACTTCTATTTGTTATAACAATATACAAAAATGACACCAGAATTGATTCTGCACAAAAACGAAGGAATTATAATTTTTTTACGAAAATTTTGTATGGAGCTAGTATGAAAAATCGAAATATCTCTGAAACGGCAGCGATAACCGTAATATGCTTATAGGAGGTTTTAGTACTAATTATTTATGATTTTTTGACATACGTTACATAATGGTTGTAGATGCCTTTTTTTTTTTAAAAATCGTCAAAGTATTTTTATTTATTTTTACATATTAAACGTTCCTTTTAGTGTTTAAGTTGAAGAATTCAGAGCTTTAACAACTCTTAACATAAAATAGCATCACCCCTATAGACCTGAAGGACTAGACAGAGGTGTGTAGTATCTTGTTGATCTTGTAAGATTTCCAACAATACCAAATAGTTGAATATCAGTGTCAAAGTGCCCATGCTGTCGCTTCTTTTAGAAAGATAGGGGAATGAAATTGTTAATTGATCATACCCTAAAAGTATGATTACAACATAACCGGACACATAATAATATCGACACAAAAGGAATTTTAAAACCTTGCATACGTTCAAAATACAAAATAACATATTGTGTAGTCATCTAATGAGTCTGATGACAAGTAATTAAGTAATTAGAATGATGGTTGTAGTCTTCTGATTCTAATGAGCCTATTAAGTGATTAAATGATTTGAAATATCTCGCAACAATACCAACTAAGAACTGCATTCACCTTTTTATAATTAGTGAGCTAATGTGATTTGCTAATGTTGATTAGTTCTACTATGAGTTCTACGAAATGTTTTTGACGATTATAAATTTTTATTATCATATCTTTTATAACTTTAATGAGGGTAGTTAACTAATTATTGACTTTATACAATAAAAGGGCTATAATTTTGTTCCATAATTTAGATTGTTCACAACCGTGTAACTGCTAACACTAAAACTATTTGCTTTGCGACTACAAAATCTTAGAATGGAAAGTTTAATCACCAACTTAGATTTGTTTGTTCTTCTAAAAAGTGAGTGTCCTTCATTTAATCATGAAGTATTGTTTAGTGCAATTGTGTCCCGCATAGGCGATTGCCTTTCTGCCGAAGATCAAGTAACTCTCAAAGAATTTTGCCGGAGATTCACGCGAGCTGCTTTAAACAGGTGGCAGAAATCTAAACGATTCTTTGATAAGTTTAGAAATACGTACGGAGAGTGGTTGCAAGCAAATATTGATTGGCCGAGTTGCGTGCAAACTTTAATAAATCAAGAACCAACTGTTGATGAGATACCAAGAGCACGCTCAGTCTCTCCAGAACCTTCGACATCATCGACTGTTGGAACAATGACAAAAAGGTCCCGAAAACCATTCAAAGATCTGGGAAGCAAACAGAAAAAGAGATCTAGTGAGCACATAGGCGAGGATTCCTGTGAATTGGCATATGCAGCTGCAGCACGTTTAAAAGAAGTAGGTTATGAAGATATCGCATCTGTAATCAATTATATGATCAAAAATCCAGAAGCTGCCGTTAAAATCAAGGAAAGCATTAAGAAAACAGTAATATTTACACCAGAGAAAGCACTTGGATTGCTTCTTTCATTTAAGCTTTCAAAGTGGCAATATATTACGTTGCGAGAGACTGCCATTCGGGAAGGTGCTAAGGATATTTACCCATCCTACTATAAACTGCAACAAACTAAGCTTGCATGCTACCCTCCTAATCAATCAGTATCAGTTACGGATTCATCAGCTAGAATTACACTTCAAGCTTTACTTGACATCACGGTGAAGCGGATTCTTCAAAGTCTTTCTGATAATGTGGAAAATAAGCAGTTAAAGCTGATATCGAAGTGGGGATTTGATGGTGCTTCCAATCAAAGCCGATACAAGCAGAAAATGGTCGGCGAGCATGATGATTCAAGCATTTTCATGACCTCCTTGGTGCCACTGAAACTGACAGATGGAGATAATACTATATGGACAAACCCGAAACCATGCTCAACTTTTTATTGTCGTCCGGTTCAGTTCACTTTTGTAAAAGAAAGCCATGCAGTTGTCATTGATAACAAAAGAAAAATGGATGAGGAAATTGAGGCCCTTAACCCCACAGAGTGCATTAATAGTAACAGGGTGACTCATAAACTAATGATGACAATGATCGACGCAAAAGTCTGCACGTACCTTTCTGAAGCTAGATCAAATGCATCATGCTACCTGTGCTTAGCAAAACCAACAGAAATGAACCACTTAGATGCTGTAACATCAAAAACTGTGTGTTCTGACATATATGAATTTGGCCTATCATCCCTACATGCCCGTATAAATTGCATGGAATGTCTGTTACACATTGCGTACAGACTTGACTTCAAACAGTGGGCAGCAAGAAGTAATGAGCATAAAGATATGTTACAAAACAGAAAAAAAAACATTCAAAATAAATTTAAAGAGGAGCTCAATCTGTTAATTGATATAGTAAAACAAGGCTCGGGAACTACCAATGACGGGAATACCGCAAGGAAGATTTTCGAGTTTCCCAATAAAACTGCAGCTATTACTGGGTTGGATCAAAACCTGATAAAAAGATTTGCTGTTATTTTGCAAGCAATAACATCTGGTGAGAAGATCGATGTCATCAAATTTAAAGATTTTGCTCGCAAAACAGCAGAAAAGTACGTGGAATTATACGACTGGTACTACATGTCATCAACCGTACATAAACTATTAATACACGGAGCTGACATAATCGAAAAAAATGATATTGTCCCGATTGGGACTCTCTCGGAAGAAGCCTCAGAGTCTCGAAACAAAGATTTTAGGAGGTTCCGGGAACATCATTCGCGGAAAAGAAGCAGGCAAGATTCTAATCAAGATATCCTAAATATGCTTGTTGTTTCTTCGGATCCTTTTCTAAGTGCACAAAGGCCGAAGTTAGATGCCAAAAGGAAGACAACCTTTTTTGCTGAAACTCTCGACCTAATACAGTTTCCGGAAACTGAGTTCGAGTTTGTAGGTATATCCGATCTGGATTCTGACTCGGAATTGGAGTCCGACAACGAAAGTTGTTAAGAAAATTTGTAAAATTTAATTATTTTTCTTTATGTTCTTTTGTTATTTATGTTAGTTTATTGTACCAATATGTTTAGTTAATAATTTCATAAATTATAGTTTCAAATATGTATTTTGTATAATTGAATTTATTAGATATTATTTTTGTTACTTCTGTTTTATTTAAATTACCTATCAATAAAAAGTTTATATACAGTATTTTTTTTTTCACATATTCTTAATATTTGGGGAAAAAGCATGCTTCCTAACGATGTTCTTAACTTTGACACAGTTCATGGATCGTTTTGAACAGTTTCATATGTTAAAATAAATAATGTTAGTACTATAATCCCCTATAAGGATATTATTATTATTATGTGTCCGGTTATGTTGTAATCATACTTTTAGGGTATGATCAATTAACAATTTCATTCCCCTATCTTTCAAAAAGAAGCGACAGCATGGGCACTTTGACACTGATATTCAACTATTTGGTATTGTTGGAAATCTTACAAGATCAACAAGACACTACACACCTCTGTCTAGTCCTTCAGGTCTATAGGGGTGATGCTATTTTATGATAAGAGTTGTTAAAGCTCTGAATTCTTCAACTTAAACACTAAAAGGAACGTTTAAATATGTAAAAATAAATAAAAATATTTTGACGATTTTTTTTAAAAAAAGGCATCTACAACCATTATGTAACGTATGTCAAAAAATCATAAATAATTAGTACTATAACCCCCTATAAGAATATTACGGTTATCGCTGCCGTTTTAGAGATATTTCGATTTTTCATACTAGCTCCATACAAAATTTTCGTAAAAAAATTATAATTCCTTCGTTTCTGTGCAGAATCAATTCTGGTGTCATTTTTGTATATTGTTATAACTAATAGAAGTGATATCCGGCAAAAAAACTCGCACTTGCAAAATAAAATGCCTAAGTCTATGAAAGCCGATTTTCAGCCCACCGTGTGCCGGTGTCTGTTTCCTGACAGCTATGACTTGCGGGTTTTTAAGACAAGATGGAATAGGTTACTTCTAGGTAAGCTTGTTTCATCTTCGACCACATCATCACTTACCACCAGGTGAGACGGTAGTCAAACGCGAGTATATTATCTATAACAAAAAGCATGATGCATAAAAAAGACTTCAACCTCTGGGTTGTTTCTGTGTTTCTTCTCAAAGTAGTCAGCTAGGAAACACTGGCCTCATCTAATTCAAACGGAACGAAAACTAGTGTGATATGAAACTACTTACAAAAATAAATATAATCTATCATGTAATTTTCCTCCTTGAGTGACCGGAGGACTGGCTCGTTCTTTGCCCAATGAATAATCATTGCCATACAACGTGGCAATGTTGCCAGTCTTCTTGGCACGTTTCCAAACGACAGCGATGTGGTCAAACAAAAAACAAGCTAAGGCGTCAAAGTACAGGAGTACTTTGACGCCTTAGCTTGTTTTTTGTTTTAATTTTTCATGTATATAGGTTTAGCAGTGCTTTTTAAAATTCAATGTTTTATTTTGTTATCTAATAAACAGAAACTGTAAAAATGAATTGTTTATTTTCCTCAAAGCTGTCATTTCAAAATCTTTGACAGTCGTTACGGGCAGTCAGAAGCCAGTAAATCTGACACTGGTCTAGCCAAGTGGTATCGTGTTACCCAGTTACTGGGTTGTGGAGGTCAGATAGGCAGTCGCTCCATATAAAGGACTAATACTCAGCTGCATCCAGTTAGACTGGAAGCCGACCCCAACAAAGTCGAGATAAGGCTAACCAGATGATGATGTAATATTTATTTTTTATTTTATTAAATAATTTTCAATCCAAAACATATTATAATTAGTAAATAAAAAAGTTCATATAAAAATATCAACCCTTCCAACGCTCGACGCTCAATCAAAACAACAAAACAACTAGTTTCTACAACTTAAACAAAAAAATAAATAACAAATATAATAATTTCTATTTTAAACACCACTCGTGCGCTAAAAACATTTTTTCTACCGCCACTCTAAGACATCGAGGACACAATTTGTAAAACAAAGATGGAGATTTTAACATGACAATTACCATCGCATAATGAATAGACACGAAGTACAATATAGTTAGTTACAGAAAAACAGGTTTCCTTACTAAACATACGTTTTGTTGAACAAAACTTTATTCTCTTGTGTGAGGAGTACCTGTTTTTTAAAGAGACGCATTTCGAAATGGGTGCGCAATAGTAAGAACGTGCATTTTCTAATTAGCACGTATGTTACGGTTTAGTTTAATATTTGTTAGGAATTGGTATTTTTTCGGGGTTGCGGGAATGTTCTAACAAGATAGCGCAGACCCGGAACGCAAGGGCAGCTGAAGGATCAGGGTGGGTTTTTAGTTAGTAGAAGTTTGACACTGACTTCCGCTCCACCCAGAGCAGGAGAAGATATTCGATGATTTTCCCACCCGAAAAAATAAATCGATATTTCGGTAGCTGGGTATACTCCTTGGCCAGACTGGTGGCTGATTTTCTGGCCACTGAATGTCAAAGATGTATAAATGAATGCCGAGACTGACGGCTTGCACGCTATCCGAGGCATGGACCATCTTAACATAATATCGAGTTGCCTAACTCGATATTAAGTTAAGATGGTCCATGGACTGACCTCGGTCAGCATTGCTTTACCTTGATGACAGACCATTATTAATTACCCGTGAGCTCCTCAACAACCTAATTCCAGATCTAAATTAATTTATATTTAGCAAAAAACAAAAAAATTATACTCAAATACAGATTGCAAATCTTAGACAATTTGCGTACTAGCAATAAAATACCAACTTTCTCTGAAGGTTCGTAAAAACCTATCATGCAGATAAAAACTTTTTATAACATAATCTATACCGATAAGTCCGTTGAACCGTGATTTCGACGCACAACATCTGTCCTACCCACATGTTACCAAAAACATTTAAAAAAAATACATTTAAAAATCACTAGCAACACTGATGGCCTTATTCCGGTATCCCAAGATCACTTTATGACTGCATCAAGACAACAGATGTTCTCCGAGACTTCAAATCGATTTATAATACATATTAGTTTTATCGAAATTTATGGTTATTTTGATTAAAAACCAAGAAAAAACGGAAAGGGTCACAGAAATCGGGTGATTAAAGGTGATATTTGTTTGGTAAGGAAAGTGTATCTTATTTTTATTAACCGTTGAAATTGTAACGTTTCTCTGTATTCTCATTTTCGATTATGGCGAAACAAATGTTCTATACATCGTATTGTTGTCACATTTATCTGAATACAATGCAACATTTCAAACAGTTATATCATAATAATCTTGGTTCAATAGTCGACAATACCACGTATGACTAATCATCTAATCGAAATGTCATCTTAACCCTAAAAAGCAACAGTGAAACAAAAAACAATTTAAAAGCAAATCGTGACACAATTAGAGAAAAATAAAAATTCTAAAATGAAACGCCGCGAACTGACGCGAACACGCAAACTCTCTCGTTCGAAATTCAAATCCCTATGGAGACCTTTTGTTTTTTTTGCACTCCCAACTTGCTACTTAGCCGTTTCTTTCATTCTTCCTTCTTTAATTAGCAAAAGAATAGGATTGCGTGTTGCTCATAATTTTTTTAAATTTAATTACTTACTCTAGAAGACAATGGATAATGCGTTTCGCAATTAATTGTTAGGACATGCAAATTTTTGTAGTCTTTTGTTTATAAATTATTTGAATGTCGGAATAATAGGAAGAATTGTGAACTAGTTATTTACCCACGTTTCCTTTTGAGTGATGTTTGCTTACTTTGAATGTATTGTAAGTCATTGTTGCTGATATTTGCATTTTGAAGTTAAAAACAAAAAGGGTGTAACAACATTTTCTCAGACTTGTACCAATTTCACTAACTCACTGCTCACACATAATGCTCTCTGGATATGTATCCAAAGATAAGTGCACTATTATGTTATTATAGGCATCAAAAGTTGCATCACCAGATGCGAAGTAACGGTACACGCTGTGCAATACCGCACGTTACCGACTAAAACTGGTTTTGTTTAGCAAAAATATGTAGATGTATAACAAGCTCGGGCTTGGATTTTGTTGCGTGCGGGCATTCGCGACCTTTGCAGCGGTAGGGTTAGCTTGTTTGTACATTTTATTGATATTTATCTTATTTTTGTTATAATTTATTGGCGTCCGCGATGGCTGTTAGCGAAAAATCGCAATTCCATGTTCTATCTAGCTTGAAATATATTGTTTTTGCACAACAGCTTGAAAATCAAATTATACATACTATTAAGAAAATCAATAGTTCTAAGAATATCCCAAACGCTTGATAATCGTTCTTCCCCTTATTTTTTTTTCGCTTAATTTAAACTCAAAAGATACTCGAGTTAATTGCTCGCCTCCTTTCAAGAATCGAACCGATTTTATAAGAGAAAGGAAAATTTTCTCCATTTTCCCTATTTTTTGGCATCGTGGGGGCGTGGCGGCCTCATTGTGAAGGGAACGGTGATTAGAATTCAATTTTGGAACAATCGAACGAATGTGTTAAGAGTGATGCGGGTGCATTTTAATTGGAAGATGATTTTTCATTCATCGTGATCAATCGTTCGATTAAGAGCACGGATTTGAAAGACCCGTCACATTTGAGGGTTAAGGAAAGTCTGTGTGTTTTTATTCGTATAGGTAATACCATTAATAAATTATTACTTAGGCAAATAACCTATTGCGGCGTTTGTATAGGCATTTAAATGCTTACAAATTTATTTAGTAATTAATTAAAATAACCACTTAGAATCGCTGAGTTTAGTCTATAGAGAAATAAATACCTACTAGGCTTTAATTGAAAATCGTTTTGTACTGAACATTTTTATTAGTAATAAAAATAATAAACATAGCGATAAAACATAATCCAACCCGTTCGCTACCATATGGTTTATAATTCATCAAAATTAGTCACAGAAACGACGGTCAATAATAAAAATTTACAAAAAAAAACTTACCCTGCAACTGCAACGACAAACACTGGCCACAATGGGGTACAAACGTCCCGGAAGATATTCTTTCCGTACCTGTGAGCAAAATAATAGCCTTGCGCCGTATTAGCATAATAATAGTGGTCCGTACTATTATTTTGGCGATATTGGCTAACAAACGTCCATTATGGCCTGGGCAGCTGCAGCGGGCCATTTTTTTGAGGTCATTGTCCATCGGTATTTGGATGCGCTTGATAACAATGTGCGGGTCACAACCCTTTTGAAGAATGATAATAATAATAATTTTGATTATTATTTTTATAATTAACAATAGTTTGATAAATGTCTTGCTAGTGTTTTGTCTATATTGTTATTGGATTGCAGTTTTAACTTTTTAATGATGCAGTTTGTGGCCATGGGCGGACATAACGGATTAAGCTAGTAGTAGTGTGTTAATACCTTTTTTTGCCTACAAATTGAATCTCATACGTTTTTGTTCTAGTTTTACTAACTTATTAAACAAATAAATTAATGTTTTTATTTTGCAAACGTTTTTCTAACAGTCACATTCAATATAAATATTTAAACAACAACTGAGCATCTTTGAACCCAAAATAAATCATAAAAATACGAGGACAAATCACACGAAATTAATAAAACGACTCGTTTGTAAATGTTAAAATAATAATTAACAACACTAAAAAAAGTAATTCAGATTGACACACCGGACCCCTCTCTGGCCATGTATGAAAAACAACAGGTATCCGAAGGGTTAACTCCAAGGGACACAATAGACAAAGACAAAAAATTCGATCAAAGGGTTAATTTGAAACGGAAGATTTTTATACGCGCATTTTGTTTTGTTTTTGGAAGTTCGTTAACGGTCAAGTTCTATTTTCAAAATATATTTTGAATGGGTTCGATTCGAATTTTATTTATTTATGTTACTAATAGGAACTGATAAATAGAGTAGATAGAATATACTTGAATATATTGTATAGCAAAATTTAAGCATGCCTACCTACTTAACAATATTGTAACCACCTTACAGTAAATAAGCTACATGCTGACTAAATATTTGGGGGCACGGCAGTGCCCCCGCCAAGTCTAGCAAAAAAGCGGCACGGCCGTACCATCCTTTTCTCGAAGCAATTCAGGCTATTTTCGACCTCCTATAACTTTTGTTGTGGATAAAACTAGAAGCCTGAATTTTCAGTAACCAAAGAGGCATTGTATAAGCACGGTATATTTCAAATTTCATTCAATTTAAACTAGTAGTTTAAGAATTATAATGAGTCAAGGTTTCTTAATTTTGTCACTCACTGACTGACTGACCGATCATCAAAAGTCTACGGCACTTATAGCAGACATAGAAGCTTCAAATTTAGATTATAATTAGTGTTTAGTATATGAATCAAGGAAAAACTAAAATATTTTTCAATTTCGTTTTTTTTTTATTTATTTTTTTATTTAATAATTTATTTTCAGGTTACAATAATACCTTAACCTAAAGTATACATAATATAATAACAATAGTGTTAGTAAGTAAAACTGAATACTATTAGTATCACTAAATTGCACTAGGTCTTTGTGCGTTCCGGTGGCACTTGTCCACGAAACCGGCGGAATACCACATCCTGAGCCAAAAGCTTTCTTCTATCACCTGAGGCAGGAAACATGTTGGTATGCGCACCACAAATGGCTTGAAGTTGACATTGCGATGCGACTCCAGCAGCTGCACTCTCGGCGCATATTTCAGCCTTTGGCGAACGTACGTAACAATATCTTCCACGTAAGTGGTGTAGTGAAGGCGGGAAATGTACACCGGAGTATTCGGCTTCGCGGCACGCAGTTTCACGTTGGGCTCCGTAGGAGCCTTGCCGCAGCGGTTCTTACAGCTAATCTGACGACGCTTCCTCCTCTGCACCTTCACAAAGCCGTCATCAGCCCGATCCACTCCCTTTATAGGCTCGGGCTTTACGGGGGGAGCAGATGGGTTGGGATGGATAATAGGCTCGCGTTTGACCACCATCTCACCTGATGATAAGTGATGATGTGGTCAAAGATGGAGCACGCTTGCCTAGAAGCAGAATTATCTACAAAAAGAAATGAGATCCCATAAAAAACAATACTTGTCAAAAAGAAAAGTCTCGGAACCAAATTCTTCTACCGTAAAAAAGTTGTGAGATCCATGTAATACCAAGTCGGTTTTTAATTTATTCAGTCCTTACTTAAAGGACCTTCTGTCTTAAGTCGTTACGTAATTATCTAACCTAACAACATCTGATAGTGACCATATCAATATTAAAAATCTATACGTTTTATATAAATAGATTGACTTGGCAATCGCACTAAACAATCTAATTTATATATGTATTACTTGTGAGATATATTGTGTTTTCATGCGATGGCCGAGTCAATATATTTATTTAAAACGTTAAAGATTTTTAATATTGATATGATCACTATAAGATGTTGTTAGGTTAGTTAATTACGTAACAACTTAAGACAGAAGGTCCCTTAAGTAGGGACTGAATAAATTAATAACCGACTTGGTATTCTGGATCATTGATCTCACAACTTTTTACGATAGAAGAATTTGGTTGCGAGACTTGTTTTTTTTTTTGACAAGTATTGTTTTTTATGGGATATGAATATTCTATTACTTAACCTGTGATTACTATAACGGTCTTATCGTTGATAGAAATATATATTGAGGTATAGCCCTATTTGGCTATTAGCTAAGACATTCTGAATTTCTTTCCATTTCAGCCTATTTGATAGATACTTATCATGGGTGATAAGTTGATAACTGATAATTAATAACTACAAACAGTTTAGCTCAAGCAAGCATTTATTCAACCCACTTCAAACTTGAATTTCATTAAAAATATTCAACATAAATTCTCTTTCCATCCATTTGCAAATCACCGCTGCAGTAGCAAAAATCAAACTTTAAAATCGACATTAAAATCCGATTCAACCCGTGACTGCAGATGAATTTTTAAATCGTTTCCCAAGTTCGTAGCGACATTCTTTTTTGTGAAAATGTCCGATGTCTCAACGGGGAGGCGGGGGCGAATAAAAATAATTGCCGCCCGGGACTGATGCTTGGCCAACCTCTTACTATTCACACGATCTTAGTTAGTCGCAGGGTTGGCCAAGATTTAGAGGAAAGAAAACTGAGATAGTATTGATGATATTCAATTCAATTCAAAACATTTATTTTAGACTTACCTATCCAATCCCTTTTGTAAATTATAATAATAATAAGCATCAAAAAAAAATTTAAAAATGAGAAAAAAATGTACAATAACTTGCTTTACATACCATACTATACTTTTTGAGGGAGAGAAAATAATCAAGTATCTCCTCCTGCTCTGGGTTTAGCGGTAGGGAGTGTCAGAATTCTACTGACTAAATACCAACAGTGTAACTTTAGTTGCCAAAGCGTTCCGTGGCTGCGGTATCTCGCTATAAAATTCCTGCAACGACAGTGACAGACACTTTACATACTTACTTATATTATATGATTTTAAATTAAACAGCATGCGTAATCGCCTTCTCGTAGTTTGTTAAAATCTATGTATATTCTATTCAACTCTTCTGTCGCAAATCTTTTTTTTTTCTATAAAAAGCCACAGAAGAAGACTTCTTGCATTTCTTGATTTTTCATAATTTACTTGTTTTTACAATGTTTTCATATAACATAGGTATGAAAGGCCATTGCAGACCATACAGTATAGTCCAAAGTAATTACAAATCAAAAACGTTCTCAAAAGAAAACAATCTAATTGTCTACAGAAATGACAATTAGATTTCACTAATAAGTGCGTGAGTGTGTCTGTAACTCCATCATTAAAAGACACTGCTCCTTTCCCTCTTAGGCAGTTCACATTTCCTACTTCCGATATACGCTGAAGAGATTCATAACTGCACATTTTCTTACTCGTTTAGTAGACATTTGATAGGTGAAGGTTTTAGACTCATTGACACCTAAAAAGGAAAAGATAGGAGCACGTGGTTAAATAGTAACAGCCGTTCGGATCCGTCTTCAAAGATAGGAGCACGTGGTTAAATAGTAACAGCCGTTCGGATCCGTCTTCAAAGATAGGAGCACGTGGTTAAATAGTAACAGCCGTTCGGATCCGTCTTCAAAGATAGGAGCACGTGGTTAAATAGTAACAGCCGTTCGGATCCGTCTTCAAAGTTAAGCAATGCTTGCCGAGGTCGGTCTATAGATTGGTGACCATTTTAACATAACAAGATTCCACCGTGCACGTTAAAAGCACGTTAAGTGGTGGTCCCGGCTGTCATTAATACATCTTTAACAGCCGTTACTGGTAGTCAGAAGCGAGAAAGTCAGGCCAGTAACGTGTTACCCAGCTACTGGGTTGCGGGGGCATGTAAAACGTATATGTAATATGTGTATTTAGCTGCATTTTGGTCAGATTGAATGCCGAACCCAACACTTGGGAGATGGCTAAGCTTATAAAGGTAAACAGAGTCCTTTTTTTCTGGGTGTGAAATTCATCGAATAACTTCTTCCGCTCTGGGTTAAGCGGAAGTGAGTGTCAGACTTCTACTGACTAAAAACCCACCCTGTTCCTTCAGCTGCCTTTAAGCTTGTTAAAACATTTCTGCAACCCCGGCGGGCAATGGCCTTATGACGCCCCGTCACTGGTGCTGACTTTATCGGCTAATTTTGCTATGTTTGGGTACTTGAAACAGACATTAACCTAGATTAACAAAAACGCATTAATTACTAGGCAACATTAAGATAAAACATACACAGGGAAGTCGTTAGCAGCCCTAGGATAGTCTTCGCCAACTGAAGGAAAACTTGGCAACTATAAGTTTTGTTCTTTTTGCATTTTTCCCGAGCGCAAAACGTTTGTTTTTTACTTTTTTCTCTTAACCCGCTTCTCCTCCGGTTGAATCTTTTTACTCTTCGTTGAAACGTGTACCCTTTTCAGGAGTTGCCTGGCTATCTTTCTTAACTTGACTGCTTTAGAATTAGGGTGGCGTGGAGAGGGTTAAACTTATCTTTTTTTATCTTTTTTTTGCAAGTGTTTAGAAGTTACGTTTGTTTTATGCCAATAGATCAACATAAAGTTGTTAGTGTTTCTAAACTACTAGGAGGTAAAATTTCACAATAAATCAACCATTTAATAATAAAACATTTAGGAATGATTCAGCGGTTTTATTTTAAAACAAATCCAATTAGCTGGTCGAGTTTTTATATCGCAATGAAAAATACAAATTACATATTATAACCTGTTTCAGTTGAGTAAATAAGATGTTTTCCTCAAATTATCACTTATTTTTAGATGTTTGTAAATTTCCGGCGGTCTTTATTTAACGTATAATTCTAACGTTGAAAACAAAGAGGGGTTACCTTACATTCAGGAAAACGATTTAAAAATAGTTATTTGAATTCAATTACATCATGTTAGCACGCCTAGTAATATGTTACTATCGCAATAAGAAAAAGAAAGAAATAAAAAATATCACCATAAGTCTCCACATCTTTTCTTGTTCCTTGAAAACTCCTTAAGTTTTTATTTGACCACTGAAGCATTCGCGAGATAGCGCCGCGGTGTAAATTAAAAAAAAAAACGTTGAGATAAAAAAGGATTCCTCTTTCCAGACGAAACTTCGCAACGTGGGAAGTCCAACCCTCGACAAGCACTTTTTATTACTTTTACAAACTTAAGAAATACTTTTAACAGACTGTTTTTTCTTGAATCGATTACAATTAAAAGTTATAACTTGATAAAAATTTGAAACGGATCTTCGTACCTACGAAAAATTTTTCGTTTTCATGTTCTCCTTACTTATTTTACGTGACTTTTTTGTGTTTGGACGAAGTTTTACTTGCAGAAACATTGTGGTCTTCTGAACTAAAATGTGTAATACGTACCATGAATGAAGATGAAGCTCCTAATTTTATGACTAATTAATTCTGTAGTATCCTATATATTATGCTTTAAATTACAGCGTAAACAAAATACCTTATTAGCTGAAAATGTATACAGAAACACCAAATACAATATAAAACATTAAATACAAGTACACAACGCAGCTAGTTTCATGTAAAATCCGCTGCCAAAATTATCAGCATAAAACAAAATGGCGGGCAATATCCATATTTAACGGTACGTCAATACGAATTCCGCCCGACGGACGCAGGTGGAATACTATTATATTTTTTTTATGCCCACTGCCCACCCCAAAATAGTTGGGGGCTGGAGAGGCAATAGTTGGGTGGGAGTGCGTGACCCGCCCCCCTCGGCCCACCCACCCCACCGGGTGGGGCGGGGGCGAGGTTGCACCACCATGTGTGCACGCAAATTCGAGGCCCAATAATTTAAATTTCCAATAGCCATGATTAATGTTGTATAAATTCACAAACATACATACTTACATGCAATTAGTTTGAATAGGTACTCGAGTGTTTCGGTCATTTTGGTTATGGAAAATTTTGCATCATAGAGGTAGGTATAGGATTTCTACGCTGCAGCATTTTAAGGTTATTTATTATTTGTAGTAATGTTTCTTTCAAGTTCTACTGCGTATGTATGTGACCCGTTTGGAATATAGGATACCTATTTCTACTACAATCACTACTTTTATACTTCCGAATGAAGTTATACATAAGTACGACTGCCTTTAATAAATATTGTGTAGTATGTATGTCTCACAATCTCAATCTAATGAACAAGATCATAATCACAATTAAAAAACTAAAAAATAATACACATTACAAGAGTAATATGGATGGTAACCCCCACAGTAGACATTTGCATGCATTTTGGGGTTAAAAAATCAATGGAACGAAACGAAGAAAGGGACTAGTACTTCAAGTAATTATATCACAACGTTATCCACAACATTATTCCGTTACGAAGACTAAAAAAGCCCTTAATCTGTCTACTTTAATTTTTTTTTCATCCAAAGGTTGTCTGTAAGAGATCGCCCTGTGCAATAAGACCGCCCATTGTACACTAGTTGAAATTTTTGTATCCATGAAATATTGTGAGGTGTACAATAAAGTACATAATAAATAAATGAATAAATTCTAAAAATCTACTTAATTGAAAAAAAAAAGACATTGATTCAAACTTTAGCAACAAAATATACATTCGGCAGTGAATACCGGACTTATATCGGCTCGATATTCTCGCTGCAGTACTCATTCCACATTGCAGTACATATAAATTATAGATACCTCATATTACCAGCGTATTACCAACAATAAGCATATCCGTAAACTTTTCATTTCATAGAGGAAAAAATAAAATACATCAGTTTGTTTTCAAACTCGGCGATAAAGTTAATCCTGTAATTAAAATTAAACGTAGATTATTATAGCTTTTGCTCGCGACTTCGTTCGCGTGGGAGGTTTTTTCCGCGCAAATCCCGATCCCGTGAGAATTCCGGTATAAAAAGTACCTGTGTGTTATTCCAGGATGTCAACTATCTACTTACCTACCAAATTTCATTGAAATCCGTTTAGGAGTTTTTGCGTGAAAGAGCAACGAACATACATACATCCTCATAAACTATCGCATTTATAATATTAGTGGAAGTAGGACTTGCTTCTCCCCGTGGCTTTAAAAGGGGCAAAATGTATCCTTTGTACAAAGGATACATTTAGATCGATTAGACCCTAAGAAAAGTCTTCTAATCGATCTCTGTAAATGTGTAACAGACAGACAGATAGACAGTTACTTTCGCATATATTACTTTCTATAGTAAGGAAAAAGCGATTTCAAAGGAGAACACGGCTAAATAATTTTAGCCGCACGTTTAATTTTTCGTGGTTTAGTAACTTTGCCGAGACTGGTCCGTGGAGGTCTGGCTATCGGTTCTATACAAAGTGTACTTCGTACTTCGGTAGAGCTTCTCAGAATTTAGACAATGAATCATATCATGGATCAAAATTTAGACAAAAATTTAGAATACTGTGTTTCCCAGTTACTGAGTTCTAGAGTAGACCAGGTAGCCAACGCCAATATATCGACGGTTAAAAGGAAATAGGGTATAAGCGACATTTTGGACTGGTATTGTTTTGAAAGCCGACTGTTTCTTGTGTTCTATTATCTTTTATTTTGTCATATTTCCCGATTGTAAAATTAAAAACTGTTTTAGTTTCACGATGTTTTAATAAAAAAATACATCAATTTTTCTAAAATTCTAAACTTTAAACGGCTCTCCTGAATATTTCTTTTTTGTCGCTTACACCCTATTTCCTTTTAACCGTCGATATGTAGTTGGGAATAATCTAGACTGTTTTATAATTACGCGGAAGACTGCTTTTTTAATTAATATTTTTTATGAGAACAGCAGTGTGGGTAAAATTCACATTACTAGCAATCTCGCTAACCCGTCCAACTAAGCTAAATATGCTTGATTCTGGAGTGAATTCACGACAGTACTATAACGGGAGGGGTTCGAACCCAGGATCTCTCGATCACAAGTCCATCACCTTAGCCTTTCGGCTATTGTGGCTTGTGGGATGTTTAAGGACGTCAGTTATTTGAAATACCTAACATTACATAAGGTAAGGCAGGCGTTGGCGTATAGGAGGATAGTAAAAATATTTCATAACAGATAGTTACCGTAAATCGGCCGTTGGACAACTTATTTGAATTATGTAATGTTCCGATGTTGACGGGTGGGTTTAAGTACGTATCGAGTTATTATAATCTGTGGCTATAGGAAAGCTTGAACGTATGATGTTAGTTCTAGTTTAATCTACGGTAAGCAGAGTTTTAAGTACCCAAATTAATGTGTATACGTCTGCAAGAAAAAAACATGTAAAAATGAAAGTAAATGGTAAATTGGTTTTGAGATGTTTCTGATTCGTTTATAGAAACAACTTACAACAGCTTTTTTTTTAAGAGAACTGGTAATGCTGGTTTAATCCACATTACAAGCAACCTTGTTAAACTTACAACTAAGCTAAATATGCTTGTGTCTGGAGTGGGTTCACGGCAGTCATGTAATGGGTGGGGATCGAACCTGTGATCTCTCGATCCTCGACCCTACCTTAGCCGGTAAGCAGAGTTTTAAGTACCCAAATTAATGTGTATACGTCTGCAAGAAAAAAAACATGTAAAAATGAAAGTAAATGGTAAATTGGTTTTGAGATGTTTCTGATTCGTTTATAGAAACAACTTACAACAGCTTTTTTTTTAAGAGAACTGGTAATGCTGGTTTAATCCACATTACAAGCAACCTTGTTAAACTTACAACTAAGCTAAATATGCTTGTGTCTGGAGTGGGTTCACGGCAGTCATGTAATGGGTGGGGATCGAACCTGTGATCTCTCGATCCTCGACCCTACCTTAGCCATTACGCTATTGACGATTAAATATGACGCAAAAAATTATAATTCTTCCTTTTTTTTAAAGTATTTACAGATATTACTCTATTTTTTCCTACAAATAGCAATCTGGCTAGTAGACAGAAAAAAATCTCTTTATTGCACACCAATAATTTAAACACCTTATTTAAACTATACTCAAAACCGTACTACAACAATTTTTTTTATTAAAAACGTAAAAAATGTCAATGAGAACATCAAAAACTCGCAAATAATTCGCTTGCAGTATAAAACGGCGCGAAGTCTGCGTTCCAAATTCAAAAATAAATTGTGCATCGCGCACGCGCCGACCGGCCAGCGTGTTTTAAAATCGACGCGCAACGAGATATGTTTAATTTTAATTTTCGAATCAACCACCGTATCTATGTTTACGTAGATATGTGTCGGTGGGTTGGTTACACTTGCATTTGTGTGGGTATGTTGTAGGCATTTTTAAGTCTGGACTTTGGGATAAATTTCTGTGTTCTTTTTGGAAAAGATATACTTAGATGTACCTAATTATGGAGTAAGAGTTTTACTTGACACACTCTGCCTCTAAACTTCTTATCTACAAAGTACGATCACCCGCAAAAAATATTTTCTTGTGATATTTTTTCACCCATTCTCCTAAATATCTAGTCTTTTAGCTAAAACACTACTCACTCCAAAGGCCTATGACTGATATATTAATGCATATATACAATATATGCTGGAATCATTATATCTGTGTTTGTGTGTGTGTGTGTCAGACAGATGAAAGATACATGGCATGTCATATTAATACGTCTTGTCTGCAGTTTTTTAATGCTCTCTTAGACGTGGCCAGTAATAATCTGTCAAACGGTATTAGTTTACGTAACTATGCTGTAATCTTATAGTCACTAAAGTTGTATCATATCTTTCATATAATATCCTTTGATAGCCAATATGCGTCCCAAATTTTATTTAGATCTGATTAGCAATTAATTAGGTACAGATAATTACTAACAAACATAAAAACTCTCATGATTATAATTTTAAAAGGATATGGTTAAAGTAAGGCTTTAGTAAGAGGTTCTGAATTAAATTTAAATTTGGGTGATTAGCCTTAGGTATGTAAATGTAAAGAAATCGTGTCCATTCCCGTACTTTGAAAACTTAATGAAGTATAACGTTATAATTTACTTTGCCTTTTAAGTACACGCAAGGACTCACCGACTTCAAAAAAGGACATTAAAAATACCACAACCAAACTCTTGCAACATTTTTAATCTTTTATAAAACAAAAAGCAAAGTTCGTTTTAAAAGACAAATTAAATTAAATTCTCTTAAGTCACGTCCCAAGAGACACGTAGATTTTAATCATTATTATTAAGAGTTATATATATTTTTAGCATCTTTTTTTTCTCAAAAAAGATAAAGTTTTATACCTTTTTTGTAGTCTGCGAAGTTTTAACAGACCTATAATTATAATGTTGCAAAACTTGGCTCTGTAACTGAATTCCTTTGCCTTTGTGAAATGTAAACGAGAATTGTCAATGTCTATGATTGTGTTCTTTCGTTCTTTTAAATGGTTGTGTATTTTTAGACTAACCTCATTAAATAAAACGGCGATAAGCTAAACAGTCTAATTAAAAAAATGGGCCTTAGTTTGAACGGTTACAATTACCTTCAGGTTTTATTATTATAACGCGACAAAAATGAAAGAAATTGACAGCTGTTAGCACAAATTGATCTCGTACACGTTTAGAACGGAGTAATATTGTAGTATAATGCATGGGCCCATTAACGTCATACGACAGCAGTCATCCACAAAAGATGTCCAAACCCATTTAACCTCACCTTGGTTAGTTTCTCACTGAATCAGCACTAAAATGTAAACTAAGGGCCATTTTAATCATAAATATGACAATAATATTGTTTTATCTCAGTAAATTATTGTATCTTTCTCAAAATGCCGACCCAGGAACAGACAAACTGTCTTCGTAAGAATGTTTAATGCCTACGCAGGCAAGTCAAAGGTGGCTAGAAGGTACTTTTGTATGTAAATCGAACGCGTAGGCTTCAGGGTACCTAGGTCTAGTCTAGGCTTTGTAATACCTGGATTCCAGTTAGCTTTGAAATGTTTTTAGGTTTCTAATTGGGTAGCTGTTTTATGGTCTACGTTTTTGAAATGCGGGAGTGATGTTTTGTTAGATCGTTATTTTATCGAACTCTTTTGAATCTACAGTTAAAATACAATATAAAGATAAACAAACATATAGCAATAATTAAATTATATAAATCGGGAAAAAACGTAACGATATTTTTTTCTAAAAAAAAGATAATAAAATATATTTTCTTTCCCGCTGCTTGTCTCTCACTAATTATGGCGCAAGATATTTAATTGCCTTAAAATAGAACTAAAAACATAATAAACCCAAAAATTAACCAACTATAAATCCGTTCACGATCTAAAAGATACCATCCTTTACCATCGCACATCGGTCGAACTGTGCTAAGGTAAGCGCCTTTCCCTTCTATTTATTCATAGTGAAATAACAAAAATATCTATACTGCAATGTACCAGCATACCTAGAACCAAGACTAAATCTCGTCCTAACGCATTTGAGGGTCAAGTTACGCTGGTCAGTTCACGCGTAGGTTGTGCAAGCTGTATACGTTGAAAAATGGCGGCGAAGCCACAATAGTCTATGGAACAGCGAACCCGGAAGACATATTGACCATAGACAAGATTAATCTTTGGTACGTTTGATTTTTTTTCTGTGTGTGAGGAAATCTATTACAAGTAATAGGACATTTATGAGTATGTGTTATTTGATATATTTTAAAAGTTATTACTGATAGTAATTTTTGATTTTATTGGGTCTACACTACGTTTTAGAGAATATTTAATTTTGTTTTCTTATATAGCTGATTTTATAATTTTTTTCCTTTGATTAAAACTTTCTCTCTAATATGCAACGTAAAATCGAATTTCGCAAAGAACATGAAAAATATTTTTCGAGCAGTTCAATTCGGCAGAGACTTTTTACTAGATTACTCCACATACTCAATAAACATACTAATTTTGATTATTTACCTCACCACCGTAGACTAGACGACCCATTTAAAAATTTACCAATAAACTTTTTATAGATGTTTGCCATTAGTTTAATGAAAAACAATAAAGCAGTCCTATTTATATCCTATTGATGTAATGGCGGGACTATTATCCTACGTAATAGTAATAATAGTCTATCTTTTAGTGTTATCATTATTAAGGTAAAGATTTTCATTCATATACTGGTTATTAAGGAGAAAATCAACGTCTGATAGTTTGGTATATTTGTATAACTTTGCGCTTCCGACTTGACCAGCATTTGACTTCAATTTATATTCCTAGTCTTATTTACCTTATGGTAAGACTAGGCAGAGGGACCCATGGGATCTGTATCCGTGGGATTTTTACACGTCATAGACATATTTCCACACTTGGTTGATACACCGTCTTGTCGTACCAAACGGTTTTCCTCCACATTTCTTGTAAACACAGCCAAAGTATGGAACTCTCTGCCAGTTTTTGTGTTCTCTGCCGCTAATGATCTTTCAGCCTTCAAGAGTGAACAGGCATCTTCTGGACTCACTTGTTCCGTCTTAGACCTCATCTATCGCTTACCATCAGGCGAGATCGAGGTCAAAAGTGTGCTCATCTGGAACAAAAAAAATATCTCCAAGGCCCTTAGAGTCCTTGACCTTTGGAAGGTATACAAGGAGAAACCAGCTTACTAAAATAGTTGCTAGACGCTTTCAATTGAAACACCAATCGAATATCCAAGTAAACCAAAATAAGTACACCTAAGTCAACAATATCTATGGTTCCTCCCGCCTCAACCGAAAGCTAAGCTAAGGAGTGGAAATCCCTGCCGGAGTCTGTATTTCCTGATAGCTATAGCCTGGGAGTATTTAAATCAAGGGTGAATAGGTTACTTCTAGGCAAGCGTGCTTCATCTTCTACCACATCATCGCTTAACATCAGGTGAGATGGTGGTCCAACGTAAGCCAATGAATTACACAAAAAAAAAAAAAAAAAAAAATGTCCATCTTCGGTTGAGGCAGTCATCATCATCTGTTTATACTTTTCCCTGTATTTTATTTGGAGCCAACCTGAACTCCACAACCCAGTTACTGAGTAACACAATGCCTCTTTCCAAGACAGGGGCCAGCTTTCCCGGGTTTTGACTACACGTAACGACTACCAGAGATGTAATAATTGACAGACGGGACCCACGGCTTTATGTGCGTGCACGAGGCACGGAGGAGTCTGAGTACTTCAGCAAACGTTGCGTAAACTTGAAAATCAACCCCTTTGGTTATTATTTAGCCACAAGCTCCTTAATTAAGCTAGCAGTATTGATTATTTTTATTACTGATGAGTTCGCTCTTGACCTCGCCTGATGAGTCCCACAAGAAACCTGTTCATTCTTACTTTAAAAGCAGACGGATCGTATGTGGAAGGGAACACTGAAGCCGGCAGAGTCAAAACAAATCAATCAGTCCTATAAGACACTTTCCATAGTCTCTTAAGGTACTATGAGTATTATGAATAGATAACCGCACTGTCTGGCAGTTTGAGTGCTTTATACGGCTCACCCAAATGTTCTTACTTTGGTATTGTTTGTCAAATCGTTCCAGCTCCTTAAGGTTCTAAGTTTGAGCTACGCGATATTTGACAAATGCTTGCACTGTTTGGACGGGCCTGCTCAAATCTGTGTAATTCTGTCCTCTAAAGGGCGCCACAGACATTAACCTACATGGCTCTCATATGATTTGATCACTACAGATTGTCTGGACTTTAAAAGAGACGTTGACCTCTTTAGTGCTGCTTTAGACCGTTTTAGTGTTTCTTCTCAGAGTAGTCAGTTAGGAAACACTGGCCTCATCTAGTTTACATTTACGAAAAAAAAAAGACTTGTGAAAGTGTTATTTATAACCTATTTGCAAAATAAAAATCATTATTTCATTAATTCACTACCTTTTAAAAATCCCGGTAAAAGAAAATTTGAGTGAATCGAGTTGATTTACTATACGTCCATACATGTCCATACGGTCCTTCAATTCGTATGAGAAACCATCAATGAGCGCTTCACACTAGGATTCCTGTCACACCTATGTCTACACGTACTAGTACGGTACTCAACTTTTACTTATATCTAGGTACTATAAGTAAGAAATACAAATACCTATTATACCCGAGACATTCAAACCAACACCGCATCGGTGGTGGACGATTTTTTTACGAATTCCATTCAGGTTTAACATTAGGAAGATATTACTATTATATTGCACACAGATTGTCTGGACTTCAAAAGAGACGTTGACCTCTGAGTTTGTTTCGATGTTTCTTCTCAAAGTTGTCAGTTAGGGAACAGCGGCCTCAACTAGTTTGAATTTTGGAAGAGAAAAATTATGACGTGTAATAGTGTTGTTTGTTACCAATTTGCAAAATAATTTAATTTGTATTATTAAAGTTTCATTTGTATTATCATTTGTCATTAAAACTTAAACTTTTTTATAAAACACTTTCATACACTTAATTATTTTTATCGCAATAATCATTGAGACTTATTTTAAATTAATTACCAAAGCAACTAAATTAATTATTTACCGACAAAAACGTAGGTATTTTGGTGTTCCGATATATGCGATTGTTACACGTCATTAAACTATACATAAGACACATTTTTAGGCAGCAACATAATCGACAGAACACGGTAGTAATCACCACTTAGAACCTAGAATAACCGTGACACATCGGTGATTATTGACCTGAGCTAGGCTAGGTTTTATACCAGAATATTATCTGGGACCTCGTTTTAGACATTCACTTTTATAATGTGGTGAAACGGCAAAAATATAATAGGTACCTAGCTTAGGTAAGAACACACATACAGCATTGAGCTTTATAGCAGAAATTGTATATGACTTTAGTAGACTCGTAATTTTATGACTAAGTTACACAATATTACATATTTAAAAACAAATAAAGCAAAGATTACAAAAAGAAAACTGTAACTATATTTTATTTTTATGAAATTACTAAGTATAATTTAATATTAAAATTAATTAATAAAATTAAAATAAATAAAAACTTGAAAATAATTGTAATGACGCACTGCTCCAATGTTTCTCTAAAATGGAATTACACCAACCAATTAATTCTAAAACAAGCAACAAGGACGGCGCAATCTCCAAACGCAGCCCATAAAACCTACGAGCCAATATTTAAATCACTTTTATCAGCTAACTAATAAAACATACACACTTATAAAATTTACTGGCAATAAATATGGCGATCGGACCGTTACAGCCTACACTAGATACACATACATATCTATCTAGTTGCATCTAGGAAATAATTCTACAATAATCTTAGTCCCTCACGCGTATAATATGCACGCATTCTTCCCAGACATGCAAAATTCACATACACCAACAAAGCTCAGGACTCCATAGACACACGCGTCCCTGTGTGAGTAATGCGCTCGTGTGCGTGCGTTCAACGACCTATGCATTTGCTTGCAGTACAGGCTAAAAGTATGCGTTCGTTTTATTATGGTCTTATTTTAAAAATGGAACGCCACGTTCGGTTTCTTTCGCGTTGGGTTAGGTCGCGGTCGTGATTTTTCGGCTTTTTAACAAACGTGCCCCAACAGGCTGGGATTGTTTCGAATTTCGAACTGGTTTGCGGTTCCGTTGTGTAAGATTACCGTTAGTGTTCGATTTTCGAACGTCAATTGTTCTAATTTTGATGTTTGGTTTAGGTTTAATAGGAGCATATGGTTCGGATCTTTTAGATCGGATCTTAAAAACATTGTTCTCGTTAATTATTAGGGTCAGATGTATTGTGTTGCGTTAGCTCTCTCTCAGATATGGCAATGTGTGTGTTCTATAAATGAACTATAGCCACAACTGCGAAAGAATTGCAATGAATTGTGAAACTGACACTCACTGCAGCGCAGATAGAATGAATGGTTTTTGTTTAAGTTATTCAACTAAATGGATATTAGTTTTGAAATACGTCTTGACACCTACTCCAAACAGATAGACCAAAGTTCAACAAAAACTGAAATCTAGCCTTCTTTACAGGGGAACGCCCATACAAATGCCATTTGCCAGACTGTGGACGAGCCTTTATCCAGCTTTCGAACCTTCAACAGCACCTACGGAACCATGATGCTCAAGTGGAAAGAGCTAAAAACCGACCTTTTCATTGCAATATTTGTGGGAAAGGCTTCGCCACCGAAAGCAGTTTGCGAACTCACACGGCAAAGGTCAGTATCAGAAACTATTGTGCTAAACAGCCCTTTAATACCTATAAGAATATTAATTATTAAGTCTTTAAATTAATACATAATCTTGTTTTCAATTATTTGATCTCTATTTTAATTGAAATGATTTTCTTTAAATTATACCTAAGATATTTAATTTTTTTTTAAGTTGTAACCATAACATTTGGCAATGATTGTTTTTTTTTTTGGTTTTACGAATTATTCAAGTTTCCGAAAACATGGAAACGTTTTGATTTCCAATAATGATTTCAGCATATTACTGTTAATTTCAAAATTATATGTGAAATGAATTGGCAATTTTATCATATCGTTTGCATTTACAAAATCGAAATTGACATTTTGGCCGAAATATTTTTTTCAAAATTCCCTTTCGACTGTTTTTTTGTTGTTGTGTTTTTATTATGAATGTGTCCTAATCTTTGAACTGCTATGCCCGCATCGCCACCGCCGGTGGAACAGGAGCTTCAGCTGCACCTTGGTGTTTTGCAGCAACACGCGGCACTCATGATAGGTGGCGCAACCGCCACTCCTTGCCCAATATGCCACAAAGTAGTGTTCGGGGGTGAAGCCCTAGTAGAACACATGAAGAACACACACAAGGACCCCAATGCATCCGGCGTTGCGAGTAAGTTTCAGAGTTCGGCTTTTACAATATTCGAAGGATTGGTCCGTTTGAAAAAAGAACTCCGTCGATTACAAACGTCGATAAAGAAGTTCCTTTTTTGAATTCTCTCGAAAATTTAATGTCGATAACGGCGGTCCGTTTCGCGTTCAGAAATGTAACGTCATCGACATCCTTTTTTCAATTTGTTTGGGTTTAGTTTTAATTTAGATTTTAAATATCTCTTCTATTGGACACGTTTTATTAAAAAAAATGTGAATGATTTTATTTTAATAATGGCATTGTTAAAATCATTTTATTCTTGTAATGTAACTTTAACGTAACTATAGGAGAGACATATTAGCGTGTAAGTTCTGTCACTGGAAGTTTGTAGCTGGTCTTAGTAACGGCGCGATAAGTGCATAATGTAACATTATGTTTAAAAACGTTAAAAGAGCTTCCAGTTGGCACAAAGCCACGAGGGGTGTTGGTTTCAATATCAACGGTAAAACAAAAACGTATCGTTTCCATAAATCTTAAACGTTAACTTAATAAATAAGAGCTGAACGCTGTCGGGGGACTAAATGTTATTGTTTAGCATCATTCTGAGGGCAGTGTGTTTTGCAAACATTTCTTGCTTGTCGCTGGTAATACAAATTCTTCGGATGGCGTTCAGTTCTATATTATCATAACATGTTTTGTGTATGTATCTAATGGCGGTGTTTTCCTTGTTTTCTATCATCAATTCCGTTTCATCCAATGTTCGGTTAATTGGTTTCTGTTTTGGTTTTAACTTATTGATTTATTTAAGCTCCATTTGTTTTCGCGTTCTCGGTATGGTTAAATGTCACTTTAAGTGTTTCAACGTTGCTTTGTTGGTTGAGAGCTCTTTTATGTGATTGTTATGAAGAACTCCCATTCATAACCGACTAAATTGACTGTATTAAAAACCGATATATTTTGATTACAAAAATCGCTTACCATCCGTGGTCGAAAGCGAGTCTAATATCAACAAAAAAATTAAGCCCCCGTTACACAAGTTTACCAGCAAAGCAAGGTCTCATCAGACAGCACTAACAATGGAACTAACCTATGTTTTTTTTTTCTTTCCCTCCCCCCTAACCTACTAACCCACCTCGTCCTGGTGACTAGGCCCTCCAGCCACGTCACCCTACCCAGCACAGGCTAAACCTGTTGATCCTTACATAGCCAAGCGACGGACGGCGAACCACCCATGTCCTGTTTGCGGGAAGCACTACGTGAACGAGGGTTCCTTGAGGAAACATCTGGCTTGTCACCCGGAGACTCAATTGACCAGTGGCCTCAGGATGTGGCCGTGCTCCGTCTGCCAGGCTGTCTTTACGCATGAAAGTGGTAAGTAGAGTTAGATAGATTCTTTGTTAAAGCTTTAGAAGCTAACACCAGAACTGAATACTTGACTTCAATCATCAACACATAAAGAACATCTTAGAAGTAAGATCGCGCTAAAAATAAAATAAAATCATGATTTGCTAAGCTTTTTCCCAACTATGTTGTGCTCGTCTTCTACCTGAAGCAGCTGAGATGTACTAGTATTTACGTGGAACTAGTTGAATAATAACATAAAAAAAAGTTATTACTCAAATATAATATTATTAAATTGCATTATTTACAATTATATTGCATTAAATTATTTTAATAGAATTAACATTATATTTCATTAAATTATTTCAATACAATTAAAACAACATTTCATTATTATTTATTTGAAATTACATTACAATTTTGTAATTACAATATAAAAAAGACTTAAAATGAGAAACAGGGTTTATTTACGCTAAGCTCGACGCATAGTCATAAAAAAGAACGAAGAAAAACAAAATGAAAACATCCACAAGTGTTGAAACTATGCGTCACATCCGCGCAAAATGACCATAGGCCATTATAAAATTAATAACACGGCAAGCTATCGTGTGATAGCTACTATGACCCTTATCACCGAAGGATAGCTGCATAATAATGAGGAAACTGCTCGTAAGAGTTTAATTATTGCCAGTGTTAACGCCTGAATTATTAAAAATATACTTATTTTTCCAAAGGTATATCGTAAGACCAACGGAGACAACCATTGTATTTAAGTCACCAGTTAATTATTCCGAAGGTATCTGACTGCATATTTGTCTAATATTGACTTGAAGTCGTATCAGTCAAATATGCAAACACCTTGTCGATAACGGCCAGGCTATAGTTGTTAAAACTTGATACAGAGATAAATTACAACACGGATTAAAGCATAAAATGTTTTTGAACCGGAATCGAATCTCGTTCCCGAAGGACATTTATCACTGATGCCGTGACGCCAGAGGCAAAGCTAGTTATGAATTTATTAAGCAAACAATGTGTTCTGGATTGTTCTTCTTTTTCCATTCGTATCCTAACAATAGAGCCAATAAATTATATAGTCGGTACATCTAATTGCAACATCGCTACAATGTTCATTTCATAACCTTTTTTGGTACCTACAATATAATGTCCAAAACTCATTTGCTCTTAAATGTTCCAGGCCTTCTCTCCCACATGGAACACATGAGAATGGAACCGAAGCATCAATTCGCCGCACAATACGTACTGTCCAGGGCAGCAGCCGAGAGACGAGAGAGGGACATCATCGCCGCCGTCTCGGCTTCAGCCGGAGGGTCCGGCCTCCTGAACCTCGCGCCGCCCTCCCCAGCCCACTCAGACTCATCCTCGAACGGACGACTTTCCTCCTCTGCCGGATCCGAAGCAGGGGCAGCAGTCAACAAACTCACGGACCTACTCAGATCAGCCAATAATGGACACCAAGCATATGGGGACGAAAGAGTCGCAGCCATAGCCGCGGCCGCCGCCAACATGATGGCCCAGCCTGGCGAAGGTGCTAGCGCCGTGCAGGTAGCTGCTGCCAACCTGGTATCCGCGATGAGGCAGCAACTAGCCAGAGAACCACCTCCAACTCAACCACCTGCAGAAACACCACCAGCGCCCTCTGAAGCCGCACTGAGAATCCAACAAGCTGAAGCTCTCCTTCGAAGTCAAGCCGAAGCGCTACGACTTGCCGTCTCCCAAGCTGCGGCGGCTCACGGTAACGAGGCTGCCAGTCCTTTAAGACACAACGGAGGCTTTCCTCCGCAACCACCGAACGATGGAAGTGGACAGATATCACCTGAGCTAGTTGAAGCATTCAGAATCGCACAGGAACAGCGATTAGAGCAGGCTCTCAGATTGCATGATCCTAGAATGCTTGGTTTTAACCTACCGTCGCCGGTGCAGCAGGCTGCGCAGCAGGCAGCTCAACAAGCCGCACAACAGGCAGTGGCTGCTCAGCAGGCGGTCGTCGCTCAGCAGCAGGCTGCAGCTCAGCAAGCAGCTCAACAAGCCGCGCAGCAGGTGGCGCAGCAGGCAGCCCAGGCCGCTCAACAAGCCGCTCAACAAGCCGCGCAGCAGGCCGTCCAACAACAACACATGCAAGCCGCACAAGCTGCTCACGCTGCTCAAGCTGCCCAACAAGCAGCTCAACAAGCTGTCCACCTCCAACAAAATCCTCAGCCATGAAAATTCAGCTATTACTAATCCGATGCGATTTCGCCGCAATAGATGTAATTTAGCTCGTAAAACTTAGTAAAAAATCATAAAATGGGACATTTGTATTTTTTGGATGAAAAATTGTTTTTCGGCCAGAGTTGGTACGAAATCGCCTCTGATTGGTAATTCGTAATTATTTTTGTTATTTTACCGAGTTGGTTTTGGACTCTAAAAGTGTTTTGCGTTTAATTTTAGCCGGCAAAAGTATACAATTATGAAAAAAAATATAAAGTAATAACATTAATTTAGATAGAACTAACTGTTGTAAATAGGGAAAACTTTTAGTGGAAACAAATTTTACTGTAAATAAAATAAAAAAGTACCTAAAGTTAGTCGAATGAATGAACAAAATGGAACAAAAACTCGCCCGAACAAGTAATTAGATGTAGAGTTACGACTAATAATATTACAGTGCAATCTTCTACTATTTGTTTGGTTTTATTGGAGTGGATTATTAGAAATATATATTTATTTTTATTTGCTTTACCACAGAGCAGTGAATTTCTTAGCTTAGTACAAACTTTTGGATGTGCCAAACAGGTTTAAGCACGTTTTATCGCATTTAGCGACGGTTTATTGCAATATTGTTAGTTGCATTATGTTTCCATAGGATATTTTATTATTATTTTTATTCAATTTTTAATAATTATTTTTATTAATCTTTTCACGCAATAACACGTCTTATGCTAGTCACGTTTTGAACGCACAAAATAATTCTATTTAACAAAAAATAAATTTTATTTTTACTTTTTATTTTCATTTCAAAATTTTCTTATTTCTTGGCGTATTTTATTTTTAAATGCCATATTAGATATTAATTATGTAAATACCGTAGCACTTTACGTAAATGTTGAAGCTTTTGTTTTGTATTACTTAAAAATAACAGTTTATTTTAACATTATACGATTATTTTTACTGGAAAGTAATTATTTACAAAATGATTTGTATAGTTGTATATATAAAAAAAAATATTAATTATTTTTTCAGAAGACTGCCGTTTTACTTATCTTTTGTATGTAAATAAATCAAAATGGAATAGTAATTGATAAATAAAAATAGCGATTTTTCACTGAACAGTCAACAGGACATAATACGTAAGACAATTACCTATTATTAATTGACTAAACGTCGAAGTAAAATAAAAATAAGATCCAACAGTAACTTTCGACGACAATAACTTTGAGTAGACAAACTGAAACACAAGACATTCTTTTCACCACGGATGTTCATACAGCCCAAATACTTACATTTATTATTTTAATTTTAAAATAAGCATAATTAAACAGCAATAGCCCAGAAATAATTTTAAAATGATTAATAATTGCACTCTGCAATTAAAAAAATCATAAACAATAAACTTAATAATGCATACAGTTGCCACAATAGATTTATAGTTCACGATTGCAAATAATCCCCCAGTTCTGTAAAAAATCTGGGGGATTTCTTGCAATTTCAAATTTAAGAGAATGTCAAGTGTTGCCGAATATTAATTCTTTTTAATATAATCAACATGTATTATATAAGGGACAATTTATGTGAACAAAATGAATGTATTTTATTTCGTTCATGCAAGTTGTATAATACGTATAATCGTAACATAGGTAAGGTAAAAATAAGCTGATTTTAATGTACGTAATTATTTCATTCTTGAATTAATATTGGTATTTTCGTGCAGTGATCTACACTCCATCAAAAAGTGTAGTAAATTTTACTGCTGCGTTATATCAATGTAAATAAGAAAAAAAATCAATGCAATAGCCCAAAAATCATTTTTTATTTCCGTATCGTGTTCTTATTTTTGAAGAAGAATGGTGTTTTAATTGAAAAATAATTTCTTATACTTAATTTCTGTTATGAAATACAAAACTTTTTGGCGAAGATTTATTTATTGTTTTGGTACGGACAGGCAAGTTACATCAAGACGCGAATGGTTACCCGATACCGTATACATATGTTTTCTAGGAAACGTGAGTTAAAATTCAATTACATTGGACGTGAAAACAATTTCGACTGATAATAAAACCAAAAATATGATAATCGCAATAAAATTACAAGTGAACGGATCGCTATTTATGTAAAAATGTCCTCATAAATTTAATATATAAATAAATTAATATAACAACAAAAGAAGTTCCTATGAATATTGTATAAAAGGTATTGTTTTAAATTTAGGTCTTAGTAGAAGGAAAAATTTATGAACGTTTGGTATTTTTAAAGTTATAATTAATGAACCATCATGTTAGGGAACTTAACTCTGGTGTCGAGTTGTACAAAAATAAAAAGCACGGATCGTGAATCCTAACATTAGATTTTTAGATCAACGATTACGTTTCCAAGGAAGTGTTCATGTCGCATTGTGCTTCACATTTTTGTGCAACGTATTTCATTGTAAAAATATTTGTAAAAATAAAAACACATATTCAAGCTGTATTTTCGAAACGGTAAAATATAATTGTAAGAATTTTTTGATTAAGATACAAAAAATGAAAAATAGTGTTTAGGTATTAAAACGCTACACAAAAATGTGAATGAAAACGTATTTTCTGTGATCATTGAAATGGAATAGTTATAACAGATCGTGTCTGCGAGTTAACAGAGGTTACTTTTAAGTTTTCGACGGTGAATTTTTTTAACGTTATTACGGAAAGAAAGTTAAAAAATGTTTTTCTACATTTATTTTATGACAAAAAATTCCGTAGTTAAGCAGTGTACATTAAATATAAAGCCTAATTAACAGTAAAGGCGAAGGACTGGATCGCCGATACGGAGTCAAAGAATATTACAAGTGTACACATTTGTAATATTTTTAGCTGGTTTTTAGTATCAATAGGACTGGATTCAGTTAACGTCATTTCACATGCAGAGATTAGTCTGCATGACACTCAACTTTCAAAATGCGCTGTCAGATTTTTTATGGATACGACGCCTTACAATGTTGTAGTTTAATTGGCTATTAATTAATTATAAAGTTACACTATTTCGTTATTTAATTGTTTTGTTACTAGAACAATTCGTTGATGGAAAAAAAATGTGTCGCTTTTTTAATGTTCGATAAAGTCGACAGCGTTGATCGTTTTTCTTCGGGCACTAAAAAAGAGATTTATAGGTACTTACATATTGTTCTATCATCTGAACATCGAAATCGCGACCTACAACTTGCGATTACATTACATTTTTTATTTCAAAGTTAAGAGAAAAATATTATCTTAAAATCAACGGGCCACCACCGTTGATTTTTTGTGTCTTCAAAATCACTATTATAAAATAATATTGGAGCAATATTTAAATTATTCTTGAAGAAAATGCTACACACCGACTGCATAATAAGTTAAAGTTTATTCGAAAACAAAATTCATGGTTGGATAAACTAAAAAAAGCAATGATTTATTCGAAGGTAAATTTCAAAACATACCTAGTGTTTATCATTGAGAACAACATTTTCTAAATAAAAAAAATGTTACTCCTGAAAAATTACTAGCTGCAGTAAATGATAATATTTTTCAAATTGTTAAGTTTTTAAACAATGAATTGCTGTTGATTTGAATTAAACATCCTTATTGATTGTTAAAGTTATTTTATTTATCGCTTGTTCGTTTAAGTGTTTTGTACTTCAGCTTGTTTTATGACATATTTAGCTAAATATACATCATTAATCATAATATAATTAAGTGTAGTCAGGATAGCCAGGTTTTCAATTTAACTCACAATAGTAGTTGTATATCTTAATGTATCGTAAGTTAGCATAATTAATGTAATGTAATACCAGAAACTATTCATAAATAAACATATCAAAAAGTTTATTTATAAATGGCTGAAAATATAATATAAAATAAGCACTAAAACTGCGACTTTTTATATTATACCGTAGTAAACAACGAATAAAAAACAAATAAATACAAAAAAATATCAGTGTACTTAAACGTACTTAAATGTCATAGATAATGGAATTTATTATTGGTGTTTTTACGGGAACTTATTACAATAGCCCGTTCTTGCGTCGTATCCATTTTAGTAATAACACATATTTTTAAGACAAAAATGTGCAATCATCAACAATGTCCTTGTTGCATTTTACAAAAATAATGGTGTTCATTTTATTTTTAGTTAGATTACAAAACAAAAATATACAAATTACAAAAGTCGAAACCAAGAAATGTGTTTAAAAATGGGTAAAAATTTAAATATTGAGGAAATTTTGGTAATTCAAGCACTGACAGCGCATTCATTTTTGTCAACTTTATTGTATTGCCTAGCCTCTATAATGTCACATAGGGCATTTGCGTTGTTACAAACGTTTTGTTAAATTATCGTTAACATTGCTGTGTTTTCGCAAAAACTTTACCCAATTGGTGTAATTCTAGTCTTATCTTTTTTATCCTTAAAAATAATGTCGTGATTGATCAAAAAATGATGTTGTAGGTACGTTTTTGGAAACCGTAAATTGTAAAAATGAAAAACTTGTATAAATCAAAATGATTGTAATTACAATATATTTCGGCGTAAAAATTGTAAAATTCAAAATGTTTAGACGTTAGAAATTAAAATTTACGGATTAAGTAGAAGTCAAAATTCGTGTTTGGCATGCTGTATTTAAACTTAAAAATGTTAAAATTAAACAAAATTGTAAATAAATTTTAGAAATGTGATGTGACGATATTACTGTACCTAATCGATGTTTAGGCGAATAAACATACATGTTGGATATTTCTTATTAAATCTCTTATGTAACGAGTGTTCACGACAGATAACTTTTTGTTTTATAATTTTGTAATTTTTATTTTATTTTTATCATTATTTCTCGTGTATAGAGTTGTACCCTATAATTTAAGTTTAATAATTATTAAAAATTATTAATATAAAATGATGCCATGTTTTAAGTAATTATTTTAGATTTACTCGATGTGTTTATTAAATATTATATTTTTTATAAAAGTTATTATTTTTTTGTACTCGGTATTTAGTCAAAATAAGAACTGCTATGTAGTTTAGCGTTGTTATGTTAAGCAATATTTTTTTAGTTATTACATTTTATTGAACAAATTTAATTAACCCATTAATTTTATTGTGAAATAATATAATTTTAACAACGGAAAATGCTTACTGTGTCATTAAATTGAGAATAGTGACTATTATTGCCGAAACGGTTAGCTATAATTATTTTAAAAAATAAAAACGATGATTCATACGTGCGTTTTTCTTTATATCCTGGTCACTCAGAATACTATTATTTTAAAATAGTTTTATTTTGTATTTTAAGTTATATAACTTAATCAAATTATAAGATAATTACGTATTAAGTATGCAGATTTTTTTAATTCAACTGTGTAGCTTACTCCAAAACAAAACATGCTTGAAATTCTCTAAATTTGACTTAACTTACAATAATGTAAAAGTCATATACCGCCATCTGTTATTGAGTAGCAGAACTAAACACCAAAATAGTCCGTTAATCCAGTTAGATTCTGATTTTTTGTGTCATTCTTATATATTTCTTCTCAAAACATTTGAAAGAAAAAGGAAAAAATACATATAGAAAATAATAAAGGTGCTGCTTATTTCAAAAGAGATTTGAGAGTTTAATGATTATAATAGTACAGTAAATGGAAGAATAATGTAGTAACGAAACTAAAAATAGTGTAAACATTTACTCTTAACGCATTCATTTAAAATTAATCAATCATTGGTTGTAACCAACCGTGCAAACAACAATGAATATACACAAATATGAAGATAAGTACATAACTATAATAAGATAAAATGTCTTGTTAGAATACTGTTAAGATTTATTCATCGTTCGGCCCACATTAAAAAGGTTTATCCTGATTCGTCCCAAACAAAATGCTTCCTTCGTCTCAAAATAGAATTTTAAATAAATAGATAGATATACTAATATAGATAATATAACATTTACAATGAAAATGAATATCTTTATTGGACCAAAACCTTTCTTAAATCTAGTTAGAACAACTGTGTCTTAGGAGACAGTTCTATTGTCGCCTAGACTTCGTCTTAACCCTAATTATTTATAACTATTCAAGCAACTATTTTAAAACTAAGTCTTATCAAAGAGAGAAAATTTACTCGTAGCATTATAAAAACATTCTTTAACCACTCTTTTTTTCTGGTTGGGAAAATCATCGAATAACTTCTTCTCCCGCTCTGGGTGGAGTGCAAGGGAGTGTCAGACTTCTTCTGACTTAACACCCACCCTGTTCCTCCAGCTGCCCTTAAGATCCGGGGCCACGGTATCTCGTTAGAACATTCCCGCAACCCCGGACTCTTAAGGAGCAAGTAGATAGATAGATAGAATACTCTTTATTGTATACCAATAATTTAAACAAACACTTGATTTACTAGTAGTACAAATAAATGTAGCCAATTTTATTATAGGTACGAGGAGAGATCGAAAGTTCGCACAATGGTGGGGTTAAGGGGTGTGGTAACTGATTAAGGTACGCATTAATTGTGGTAATCATTATCACTAGGTATATAAATTAAATATGAGCAGTGGTGGCTCAGTTCAAACCACTATTACTTTGCGTAATTTCACATCATCACATCCTCTTAAAACGGTAAAGGCAACAATCCTAAGGATACTGGTATGTCCCAGAACCGAAATACCATTGCCTAATCCACAAATCCGGAAGTAGGCCAGACGGGAGCCACACACAAACTGTAGAAAGAAAAGAAAGAAAGTTAATATAGGTAATATATGATAATTTATTTTTCTTTCCAAAATGTTAAGACATATTTGACAGGATATCATGTATAAAAATACACAAGGACTATGTATCCCTTCTTATGTATTTACCCATGATATAACAATTATAATTATTATACTGTGAGAGACTGGTGCCTAAACTATTAGACTTTCGACTGGACAGGACGCTATTTTTCTGTGGGTGGGAAAATCTTCAAATGACTCCTCCCGTCTGAGTGGAATGGAAGGGAATGTCAGACTTCTACTGACTAAAAACCCACACTGCGCCTTCAGTTGCTCTTGCGTTTCGGGGCCGTGGTATCTCGTTAAAACATCCCGCTACCCCGTAAGGAATTGACCCTATCGGGCCCCGTCAATGCTGCTTACTGCTCTTTGAGGCGCGCGTGGAACATGGCGCGCCGACTCAGGCCTAGTCCTTACCGGACAGCGGACCCTGCTCGCCATCCATAGGCCCACGTCTACGGTGGCCGGAGATCGGTTCGCAATCCCCAACGCCCGGGGCGTCTCCCGCGGTGGCTGAAGCGTGAGGAAAAAAGTACTTCAGGACGCTCCGCCGCTTAGTACCTCAATACATTTCAATCTGTAAATGATAGATACCTACTTGAAGATGAACCGATATCTATGAAGATTTCTATGTAATTCTATCTAATTAAAAGGTACGTTAGAATACAGTTCATAAGCCAAGCGAAGTTATAGCCAGACAAACATAATATAAAAATATACGTTGAGAACCGCTAACTTTTTCGGAAATCGGTCAACAACTGTGTCACCTATGTACAAGCAATGATCCACATAGGTGCGTGCGAGCTATTCTTTTTGAGTAGGCGCGCGCATCCACAGAAATGGTGCGCATGTTTGTCGATGGGAATATGGATAGTATTGCGACCATCAGGCGCAAATGATGCGCATTTTTATAACGTCATATACGCGTTAGCCCCCACTTTCTAAGCGTTCTAACGCTTGCTGGTAGATAGGAGTCTCCCACCTTGGGGATCTCTTGTGAAAGACCCTACCTAACTCAGTAGTGTCAAATTAAATACACAGTTTTTACGATTTTTTTAACATCGACCATCTTCACTTCACACATTATAGGCGACATATGTAGATGTATGGTATCTGAGTTCAGAGTGGGCAGGTGGTGAGTATTAAACCAGACACGAATTGACACGGGATAATATGCCAGCATGAAATGAATGAAGAATCCACTCGCCTAATTCGGGAAAAGAACCTAGGATCTCATACACAGCGCGTTTGATTTGACTTACGAAGAGATACATTATAACGTTTTGTTTTTGTAAATCGTCATCTATAATCTACTTTTGAAACTAATTAAGAGAAAATTGTTTAGCTACGAGCAACTGAGACAAACGCCATCTAGCTTTGTAGATTGACACTGTTGAGGAATGAAACGTAGTTGTCATATAAATATTTATAAAAAGGAATAAAAAAGGAGTGACGTATGCCTTCATAAAACGTCTCAAAAGGAAATAACATGTTTCACTAAAATTTCTATAATAAGAACCTAAATAATCTATACTAATATTATAAAGCGGAAAAGTTTGTTTGTTTGTTTGCTTGAACGCGCTAATCTTCGAAAGTACTGGGTGGATTTGGATGCAATTTGGTATAAAAGTAGCTTGAAGCTTGAGGAAGGTTATAGGCTACTTTTTACGCGACTGCAAAAAGGAGAGTTATGTTTTTACCGTGATAGAATCCACGGGAGCGAAGCCCCGCGTGAGTACTAGTATATAATAAAACGTCCAGAGATTCGGCGACGGACCAACGTCCGTGAGCTTGCTGGACAGACACTACTTTAGGAACATATCTAAATGATTGTAAACAAATATATCATATTTATCTAAGATACCTTTACGAGCTGTAATTTGTATAAAGCAGCAAAAAAGATCAAATATTTTAGTTTTCAAACTCAATGTACCACTATTTTTGCAAACTCAAGATTACAGTATTAAAACATAATTTTTAATTTGAAAACAGCGCCACCTGTTGTAAATTTGTAGTACTTACAACAAGAATAAACCAGTGACGCTACTTGTGAGAATTTGCATGTACTATTTATATAACTGGTTCGAGAGAACTGAACAGATTAGCTCAAAATTCTCAAAATCACAGAGGGCACTGTGAGCAGTTATATTTCACACTTTTAATCGTGCTTCATTTATTTATTTATTTATAACAATCTTACCTACACTATCATTACAGATCTATGCGACAGAGTGGCCTTACTAACTAAATCCTAAATCTACACCTTATACCTAGTTAAAAAATATCTTAATCTGAATAACTTATTACATATAGTGTAACTTTTGCGAATTCACTCAAGTTGCACCTAGGGTTACCATATGACAGGCGTTTGCCGCATTTGACAGGCATTTTAAGGTTTAGACAGGCGTGCGGCCGGCATTGGTCTGAGACAGGCATTTTTAAATTTCGCGCCCGCGCTCGATTCGCACTTGCATTTGAATGACACCGGCGGGCGGCGGCGGTGAGCGGCAGATAACATATTTTTTTCTGAAAGCTTAACTGCAAAGTGGTGCAATTTTCTCAAAAGTAGGGAAGTGAATGGTGACATTACAGAATTCATGAAAATCTGCCAGTTTGTGTTCTCTATTTTGGCACACAATGCGAACGTAGAACGTACGTTTTCTCTCGTCACCACCCAGTGGAGTAAAGAAAGAAATCGGCTGACAATTGAATAAGTAAAAGCAATATTGATTACTCAGGAAAATTACAAAACTGTATCTTGTGAAGATTTTTACGTTTATGTATTAGAAAAGAAAGAACTATTAAAAATAAATAATGTTCTCTGACAAATATCAGTAATAAATATCCTTCTTCATTATTATCTGTTGGCTTTTACTTATTACCTACAGCGTTTTGCTTTAGACAGGCATTTTTCTGAAAATTCAGGCATTATAGGTACTATAGACAGGCATCCTTCTATTTACATATGGTAACCCTAGTTGCACCACAATACATCAACCCTCCCGTGAACCTCATTCACCACGCTCTAGTGAGAGGAGTTCTCGCCAGTAGGTTGGTCCTGGCTGCAGGCACAGCGAGCAGGGTTGGGCACACACAGCTGTAGGTGTCACAGCACTCCCGGGTTATGCGCCATGCCACGCCATCTTCGACCACATCGTCGCTTAACATCAAGTGAGTATTCAGTGCTTCAATATGACTTTTCTGAGTGATCGTCGACTGGTGCAGGGTTTAACGTTCCTCCATAAATTGGTCAATAATAAGTTAGACTGCATTAAGTTGATCGCGCGAATTGGACTTAAAGTGCCTTATAACTTACCCAGATTTCCCGTCAGTAATATGTTTCATGTTCCATCATCCAAAACTAATATTGGGGTTAACTCACCGATAAACAGGGTCTGTAGGGAAATGAACTCTCTCATAAAATCTATGCCCGAAGTTGACATCCACTACAACTCCTTGAAGGTCTTTAAAACAATTATACTGGAGTCTCAAAGAAAGAAACCCGACACTTATATGTAAATAAGATAATATAACTCTTGTAGAATAAGAAATGTATTGCTTTTTAATGGGTTAGAATTTAATATGCAATGGAAGGTTTACTCAAATCTTTATAATTTAATTTTAGTAATAATTTAATTTCAATAGATTTAAGTTAATTTTGTAATACTATTTTTTGTTTTAATGTTATTAATTATGTTGAATGCTGGTTTTCCTGTAATTGGCGACTGTATAAGACTAAGGCTCTTTGTTACTTATACCCACGAAATGCTATATACAGAAGCTGTTGGATGACCTTAATAATAAATAAATAAATAAAGTGAGATGGTGGTCAAACGTACGCCATCAATAAAAAAAAATCTTGTATTTTATTCTTAATACCTAGATGTTTGATTTCCTTTGATTAAGAGCGAGAAGATATGCGGCAAACCGGAGAGAGTACGCTTTTTGTAACTATGATGGGGTCGGCTTCCAGTCTCACTGGATACAGCTAAGTACTACTGTTTCCCTGTAGCTGGGTAACACGATACCCCATAGTAAGTATGGAGCACAACACTGGTCTAATCCTGTTGTGAAGGACCAATATAGATCATAACACTGCTGGTGTAATCCGGCTGCGAAGGACCATGTAGATCGTGACGCGGATATGAATCAACAGGCTATCGACGGACCAATGTTGAGGTAGCGGACTTCTGGTAATATAAATGAAAAGTCTTTCAAACGTTACTACCAGATTTATTGTTAAATCCACAGGTTTAAACTATTACATCTACTGGATTAAGGCAAACATGGCTTCGGTTTGATATGTACGCGGTTAAAACACTACGAGACTAGTTTACACTACTGTCATGGAAGCGAACTTAAGGACTACTGAACTGAGAAACAAAATGTGGGCGGAAAAAGCTTACACACATTCTAACTTCCGGCTTCCAGAAATTTCGAGATTATTCTAGGTTGTACTACAGTGCTTCCACTGGTGTCGAGAGGCGACATTTTCAATATTCATTCATAATTTATACAACCTCCATTCATAAATCCACCCCCTGGCGTCGCAAAGCGGAATCATATATTCGATATGTCATTGATAACTAGCAAATGTTTCATAGAAGCTGTTGCCATCTTTTAGCCAGTGGCGCAAACAGAAAGATACCATATTCTCGCAATGCGACAACAGAAGGCGCTACTATGCATATCAGTCACAGTAAGACTATGGTCAGACTTTCTGTCTTCTGACTACCCATAATGACTGTAAAAGATGTACCAATGACAGTCGGTACATGTCCTTTCTGAGGCACAGAGAAATCACCTTAAGATGTTCACCGATCTACGCACCGATCTCGGCAAGTGGTGCTTAACTTTGCAGATCGGCCCATGCGGCTGTTACATTATTGCCATGATTTTCTCATTCACAACGTTTTAAATAAATAGACTCCTTTTTTTATTATCAAAAATAGGTTTGCGTTTGACCACCATCTCGCCTGATGGTAAGTGATGATGTGGTCGAAGATGGAGCACGCTTACCTAAAAGTAACCTATTCACTCTTGACTTAAAGACTTATAGCTATCGGGAAACAGACTCCGGCAGGGAATTCCACTCCTTAGCCGTACGCACAATGAAGGTATTCCCAAAATGTTTTGTGCGTATGGGTACCACCATGTAACGACGGCGATTTGATAGATGCCGTTTAAAAAAAGAATGTATTTATTTGGGCTGTATGTAAAACGGTTATCGTAAGGAAACTGGTATGTTCCAGGACTGACATACTCGTACCAGTGCGTCATGCACCAATCGGCACTGGACCCGCAAAGTGAATTATGGCAGATCCCGTCTTATAGATAGTAAGTCTTGCAGCGGCTGGAACGTTAAAGGCTGATTGATATTCACATCAAATATCAAAATCTGATTCAAATCATTACAGCTTTCGAGTTATCAACAAAGGAAAGTAGGATAACCAGGAATAAAGGAGCCAGTATGGGGAACATTGAAAATTTAAAATGAAACTGTTTATGGGGCTCTACTCCTCCTCAAACCATGATGTATAAGTGACACAGCCTTTTCAAGCAAGGCAATAACTCAATTGACTAACAGAACAATAAGTACTGCTCACTCACACACCACACGACTCTGTAGCAAAGGCGGATCCAGCTTTGGCGCCAGGGGGGAGGGTCACATAGTCGTGGTCAAGTCACTAGAAGTTATAATTTAATTTTGATAATAATAGATAGATGTAAATAGTAGGTATTTTATTAATAAATGTTAGTACTGTACTTAAAAATACCTACCCATATTTAAATCTAATCTCTTAAAACGCGTTATCACTTCATCTACATCAATAGGTACGTTTTTATGGATGTGGTCAAGCCATTCCGTTTATAAACTGGCAATTTTCAGCATCTTCAGAAAAGGGAAGCCTATGTTGCCAAGTTGAATGAAGCTCTTAATTCCTTGAATATTGAAAACGATGATTTGGAAATCATTTGGCAGACCGGAACATCTTTTATCAAGGAAACAAGCTCTCAAATCTTGGGCCATAGAAACACTACATTGGACGACTGGTTTGATGAGAATGACGGTACATGTGCACTAAACGGTCACCGTTAGCTACTTAATATACAGCACAATTAAAACAAACGAATCCAGGAAAGCACTTCAAGATTGAGAAGATTAACGAGAGATGCGAAAGATAAGTGGTGGCAAGAGAAGGTGAAATTCTTACAGTGGCTTATAGACACACAACAACTGAGTGCATTTTATAACGAGATTCGTAGAGTCATAGGTACCAAGAAAAATTTAAACGTACCGGTAAAGTCAGTAGATGGAATATCTCTCGCCAACAAGGACGATATCTTGAATCGCTGGGCTCAACATTTTAATGACCTTCTGAACGTTGATCGCTCTGCTGATATAACTTACATTAATTCCCTCCAGAACACTAAACCTAGGGAAGAGTTACTTGAACCTATTACTTTCACGGAGGTCACAATGGCCATTAGGTAACAGCAGAATAAGAAAGCAGTAGGCGAAGATAATATCTGCGGCGAAATGCTGAAGTATGGAGGAAAGGAGTTACACTAGATCATGTGGAAACTCTTGTTGCGTATGTGGGCGGAAATAATCTCTCGCATTTGCTCACTGTACAAAAACAAAGAAGATCACTCTGACTATAATTCGTACCGAGGTATTTCCCTTCTCTCCATTCCAGGAAAAAAATTGCCGAGTCCTTCTAAATAGATTGCTGTGAAGTAGTACAGGACTCCGTTCTGTAGGTCTATTATACTACTTGCAGTATTTTGTAAGTATAGCTACTGAAGCGTCTAAGCAGTAGGCGGTGAAATAAAATCCAGAGCGAGAAGCGACAGAGTTATATTGCAGTCACAAGTATGAAGCAGTAAATGAATGTTGAATACAAAATACACGGATATTTATACTAGCAGATTATAACTAAATAATACTAATAACGGTTCGTGCTTGACCGATCTACGCAGGAGTCGACGCCTCCTCGTTAGCGCAGACAATAGACGAGTCCGCCGACATCTTGCCTCATTAACGCTCGAACAATAGATGCGCGTGCGCCATGATTCGGAAGGCGGGGCTAAGCCCGACTGATGTCATGAAGTAGGCGTAGCTTTGCAACTTGTTTTGCACACGGCACGCTCTGACGTAAAATCGTATGATCTTGGTGCGCGTTGTTGTCGTGCGAGTAAACTTGCCTACTCGCTACAGCTGCCTTTATCTGAAGAAATACTTCCAGTATCTCAGTTCGGCTTCAGACCGGAGAGAGGTACCTGTGAGGTCAACCAATGTTTCTGTGTTTCGTCAACCTTGAAAGCATATTCGCGCTCTCGACAGGTATCACTTAAAGTGTCTGCGTGATGTAATGAGCATCCGGAGATTGTGTTCAAAACACAGATGTTCTTCGTCGTTCAAACGTCGGAGGTATCGAGACCTACCTCATAAGGCACGAGCTGCGCTGGAGTGGACACGTGTCGCGAATATCGGACAACAGATTGGCTAAACGCATCTTCTGCAAACTTCTTTCTTTTTTTCTTTTACCAACGTCAACGGGGTGGACAATATTTAAGATATAAGGATGTTCTGAAAAAGCATATGAAAAGATGCAAGATCGAACCATCTCAATGGGAGCACAAAGCAGCTCAATTTTTGGATTGAAAACATCTCATTAATTTCCATTTTCATCTATAAAACTTTGAAAACTCGTTCTTATGTGCCAAATTGGTAAAAGAAATGAAATCTAGAAGAGGATTCATGACCAAAACTAAAGTTTTATTGCCAGCAGACCATATCTGGGGGCACGGCAGTGCTCCCGCCAAGTCGAGCAAAAAGCGGCACGGCCGTACTATACTTTTCTCGAAGCAATTCAGGCCATTTTCGACGCCGTATAACTTCGTTGTGGATAAAACTAGGAACCTGAATTTTCAGTAACCAAGCAGGCATTGTATACACACGGAATATTTCAAATTTTATTCAATTTGAACCAGTAGTTTAGGAATTATAACGAGTCAAAGTTCCATAATTTTGTCACTCACTGACTGACCGATCATCAAAAGTCTAAGGCACTTCTAGCAGTCATAGAAGCTTCAAATTTCTAATTCAATTCAAATTTATAATGGAATAATAGGTGTAGATAGGTATCTAGATATAATTATGTTCAAAGGTAACTTGTAAAATGGGCAACGTAATAAAAAAGCCAGAGAGAGGTCTTTAAGAAAATTCGTTTTTGATATACAAGAAGTAGAAGGTACTGGAAAGGAAAAAAGTAGGACTATCTACAAAAAGAAATGAGATCCCATAAAAACAATACTTGTCAAAAAAACCAAGTCTCACAACTCAGTTCTTCTACCATAAAAAGTTGTGAGATCCATGTAATACCAAGTCGGTTATTCGATTATTCAGTCCCTACTTAAGGGACCTTCTGTCTTAAATTGTTACGTAATTATCTAACCTAACAACATCATACAACATCTCATAGTGACCATATCAATATTAAAAATCTTTAACGTTTTAAATAAATACATTGACTTGGCAATCGCAAAAACAGTCTAATTTATATATGTATGTATTACTTGTGAGATATATGCGTTTTCATGCGATGGCCGAGTCAATCAATCACCCCATTGTTATTGACTTTTAATTAAGTAATATTATTGTATTATGAATTGCCACATGAAAAAGTAATTAAAAGTTATAAATGTTGTCGCTACTCTATTATAGTGTATAGCAGTGAAATTATATGGGTACAGAAAAAAGTACTTTTATTAATTGTATTTCAGGTTCAACTGAAGGGTTTTTAACGGATGCTGCATTAATATTTGATGCAAAGAAAGGTGATGAAGATTACCACTCCGAAATGGATACTTTTAACTTTGAAAAGTGGTTCAAGTTAATTTTGATCAGAATAATTGAGAGTGCCACTGTAATTGTTATGCGTTGATCATGTAATTAAAGAAGAGGAAAAGTTTTGTCAACTTTATGATGGCATAATGGATGATGTGAAACTTCTTCATCTTCATCATCTGATGGTCTGATCACTTTTGAATTGACCCCTACTTTCGCGAAGTACATCTGTGCCGGTTACCAGTCGCCTGGAGCTTTTGGGCATGGAGTTGACGTCAGACCTCAACTTCGGCTCAACCATCGAGTCCAGAGCTCAGACTGCAGCAAAAAAGCTGGGAATCCTACACAAGGTGAGGCGGTACTTCACGCCTGGACAGCTTCTAAATCTGTATAAAGCACAGGTCCGTTCTTGCGTGGAGTATTGCAGCCACTTGTGGGATGGCTCTGCAAAGTACCAGCTTGCTGCATTGGACTCGATCGAGCGCAGAGCAAAAAGGCTTATAAGCGACGAGGTGCTGGTGGAATTGCTAGACGCTTGGTGTCGCTTGGTGCCACTTATGACCTTTCAGCCTTTAAAGCACGAGTAAATAGGCATCTTCTGGGCTCGCTCGTCCCATCTTAGACCTCATCTATCGCTTACCATCAGGCGAGATCGAGGTCAAGAGTGGGCCCATCGGTAATAAAAAAAAAAAACATTCACATTTATTATCTATATCAGTAAGAAGTAAGTAAGATTCTAATAATTATATTTGAGAAAATAATTATAACTTTATCATTTATATAATGTCATTATGGCTGATTTAAAACTGGGTCATCATCTCCCTAGTCGTGACGATAAATTGTGGTGAGGACCGTCCGGAGACAAGGTGGAGCATACGGTGGAGGTGTACCTACCCTGCTTCGGCGAAGCACGGTAGTAGTAAAGACTAGTGTCGAGTTTAAGGCGTGTCGTGTCCACACGCGCCTCAAAGAACAGTAGTCAGCAATAACTGGGCCTGATAAGGGCCATTAAATGATAAATGATCATTTTGAAAATTGATTATTAAATAAAACTTTTACACGTCAGTTTTTTCGTAAATGTTAACTAGATGAGGCCGGTGTTTCCTAACTGACTACCCTGAGAAGAAATACCGAAATAAACTCAGGGCTCCGTTTCTTTTGAAGTCCATACAATCTATACTGGTTAAATTATATGGGAACTTTGTAGGTTACCATCTGAGGCGATCTTTTGAGGAAAGATGATGCTCACAGATGTGAGTGGGCCTGTCCATACAGTGCAAGCATTTTGTATAGCTCAATTTAGAACAAGGAGCTTAACGATTTAACGAATAATACCAAGGTAATTTTTTAGGTAATCATTGTCTGTCGATATTGCAGGAAAGCATTACCGAGATACCGCAGCGTAAGGCGATTTCCCTCCGAAAGAAAAGGGTTGTGACGACAACCCTATTTTCATATTCATGGTCGAACTTAGCTTGCTGATATGTATATACAAAATTGACAAGACCTATGGTTACAATGCCGGGTCTTGTCGCTGATTGCGATATCTTCCTACCTTTGGATGATGAAAATACAAATAATAAATGTAGCTATACCAAATGTATGTCCTAAATGTAGGGGAACGGGGGGCTAGTTGTAACAGGGGCAAGTAGTAACAAGCATTTATTGCCTAGATAATGAAAGAATATTCGTTGGATTTTCATTCTAACCTATTGTTTAATAAGCATTCTATCATATGAGCGCGATCAGTATCCCGCCGGACGGCGCAAGTAGCGGTGTTGTGCAGACGCTCCGATACGGCCAGGTACTGGAATTTTTTTTAAAAAACCATCAATACAAATTTGCTTATTGATGGTTTGAAACTATTCAGCTCTTTTTGATTTATTCAAATACATTTAGCATTTGTTTGGTTCGATTATGTTACATGTAATTTTACATCAAATAAGAGATATATTTTTTATAGCAGTTATATTAAAAAATCGCTATGTAAAAAAAGGAGAGTAACAAATCTCTCTCTCTTTTTAAAGAGAAAGAAGAAGCTAAAATACCTGATTACTTGCTTACCTGCTCCAACATCTACTTTTAATTGCTACCTTAGGTCAGCGAATAATTTACCTCCATCATGGGATGTATATGAATCAGCTGGACCTGATTAGTTCAAAAACTTCATGGCGAGAAACCCAAGACTGGCTTTGAGAACGGCTGAAACTACATCTCTGAGTTGCGCAACATCCTTTAGTAATAAAACTTAAAAGTCTTAAGCCCGATTTACACTTCAATAAGTACAGTAGCCAGTTAAGAACTCAGACAGTTAAGTAATAAGTAGTAAGTTGTAAGTAGCGTCTAAACGTAGGCGAGTGAGTAGTCATAAGTTGCCCGAGAAGAAGAAAAGAAAATAACACGTGTTCGTGGCCGCAACCTACAAATTTATGGACAATATTAAACTAGTTTTTAATTCCTAATGTTACAATTTGCCCCAAGCCTATTACAACTAGCCCCAATCGCGGGTAAGTTGGAACACTCGCCACTTCTTTTTCTAAACCATTTCTACAAGAATTCGTCACAGGTTTGATAAAAATTGTTTTGAAATCGATAGTTGAATAGTAGCTCATTCGAACAGTATTTCTGAATTTCCTTAATACCAAACAAGTAACCTTGTGTAGCCAAGAAACGAAAAATTGTTACAACAAGCCCCCCGTTCCCCTACTTAAAATTAGAAATAAATAAATTTCTTCCACGTTTGTATTTATTTGGTACTTATTATAGTGAAAGGCAATTTATACCCTCTCTCTTACTCTTCTAACTCCTTAAAAGTCATTTTAAGTGACACAAAAATACTAAAAGTAAGTTTTTAAAGTAGAATTAATTCTCTATACCTACCGGGTGAATCTTCTTCGATTTATATATAGGTACGTACCTATTATTTTTGTCTTGTAAGCAGCGTGCTATGGAGTGTAGTAGCCTAGGTGTTAACGGACCGCGATCGTAATAGCATACTACGCTCCAGAACGCAAATCGTCGATGTGGCTGAAAAGGCTACCCAACCTAATTGGGACTGGGCAGGACATGTCTGCCGCATGCCGAACAAGCTGTGGTCTCGTAAGACACAGCATTGGTGCCCTGAGACTGCATCGCGTGGCCGCGGTAGACCACGAAGGAGATGGCGGGACGACCTGGATGCCTTCCTTAAGAATTAGAAAGATGAGGTGCCCAAACGGGACCGCTGGAAGAAATGGAGGGAGGCCTTTGCCCAGCAGTGGAACATTACAAGCTAATATAATAATAATAAGCAACGCCTCCAATAAAAGATGTTTTGATTTCTAATGATCAAAAGAAAACAGTAAAACCTACCTTGTAATAAATAAAGACGCAATTCAGAAAATAACACCCAAAATATCAATTTATTGCTAACAGCGCCATCTCTGAATATTAACGTGATCAGATCAGACGTATGATTGCTGAATTGGTTACGAAAAAATAATGTCAAGTCCATCAGTGTTAATAGTAGTACCACAAGACCCTCAAAAAATAATAATAAATTCTTAAATATTTAAGAATTTATTATTATTTTATGTACCTACAACAAATATTAAATTGTCACATACATAATTCCAAAGCTTGAAAACAGCGCCATCTGTTAGAATACCGTAGTAGTACTTACTGCCAGAATGAACTACTAGCGCTATCTGTGAGGGTCTTGTGGTACTACTATTAACACTGATGGACTTGACATTATTTTTTCGTAACCAATTCAGCAATCATACGTCTGATCTGATCACGTTAATATTCAGAGATGGCGCTGTTAGCAATAAATTGATATTGTGGGTGTTATTTTCTGAATTGCGTCTTTATTTATTACAAGGTAGGTTTTACTGTTTTCTTTTGATCATTAGAAATCAAAACATCTTTTATTGGAGGCGTTGCTTATTATTATTATATTAGCCTGTAATGTTCCACTGCTGGGCAAAGGCCTCCCTCCATTTCTTCCAGCGGTCCCGTTTGGGCACCTCATCTTTCTAATTCTTAAGGAAGGCATCCAGGTCGTCCCGCCATCTCCTTCGTGGTCTACCGCGGCCACGCGATGCAGTCTCAGGGCACCAATCCTGTGTCTTACGAGACCACAGCTTGTTCGGCATGCGGCAGACATGTCCTGCCCAGTCCCAATTATGTTGGGTAGCCTTTTCAGCCACATCGACGATTTGCGTTCTGGAGCGTAGTATGCTATTACGATCGCGGTCCGTTAACACCTAGGCTACTAAACTCCATAGCACGCTGCTTACAAGACAAAAATAATAGGTACGTACCTATATATAAATCGAAGAAGATTCACCCGGTATAGAGAATTAATACTTTAAAAACTTACTTTTAGTATTTTTGTGTCACTTAAAATGACTTTTAAGGAGTTAGAAGAGTAAGAGAGAGGGTATAAATTGCCTTTCACTATAATAAGTACCAAATAAAATACAAACGTGGAAGAAATTTATTTATTTCTAATTTTAAGTAGGGGAACGGGGGGCTTGTTGTAACAATTTTTCGTTTCTTGGCTACACAAGGTTACTTGTTTGGTATTAAGGAAATTCAGCAATACTGTTCGAATGAGCTACTATTCAACTATCGATTTCAAAACAATTTTTATCAAACCTGTGACGAATTCTTGTAGAAATGGTTTAGAAAAAGAAGTGGCGAATTTTCCAACTTACCCGCGATTGGGGCTAGTTGTAATAGGCTTGGGGCAAATTGTAACATTAGGAATTAAAAACTAGTTTAATATTGTCCATAAAAGTTCCAGCTCCATACATGTGACGCCTAAGAATCGTTTGAATCGAAAATCACTTAGATAGACTCTAAATATTTTATGGAATCATAGTAAATAAATTTTTACTAGCGGCCACTTGAAGATACAAAAATAATCAATTCATCGAAATCAAGTCCGAAAATAGCCAGGTAGTAAGGACTCACAGAGTCCTTTATACACAGCCGAGTCTACCAAGTATGCAATCTGATGAGAGTCCGTTATCAAGCCAAAGTTAGTAGAATAAAACCATAAAAGGCATAGAATATCGCAAAGAAAAGAACTTTGCAATAAAAATTGAAACGAAATGAAATATAAAACCACCAGTGTTGCCAATTACGAAAAGCTATAATACCCGAATGCCATGCCAGAAATTTCCGATTTCAGATAAAAAATTATGGAATACATTTTCTTCTCCAGCTAGTCAATTCAGGTATTTAAATGAATAAAGTGTTAAATAAATATTTTTTTAGATATTAATTTATTTATTGTCAATAATAGGATACAGTGCCTATTTGATTTATTGAATTCATATTATTATGTACCTATATGTGATCAACTCAATTTCAGAAATAATCAGTCAATTGAACAAACGAATGTGAGATTCACTAAGTGAATGAGACAAAGCGTCAGACTGAAGAAGCATGGATTTCCCGTCCTCAATTAGTTGACGTTTATATATTATTTACTAGAGTTAAATTAATAACGTAACCCATTCAATATTTTATTTTTATTTTTATTTCTATCTATACCTTGAAAATACCCGAAATAGTCCGAATTTTATCAATTTCTGATTTAATCCAGACAACCATCCGTATTTCCTGAAATCGGAGAAAATCTCGTAAATCGGCAACACTATCTGGCCAATAGACATTTTTTACGGCACCACGCATTCGTTAATCGTGACCCAACTTTTTATTTTGAATTTATTTATCAAGTTTCCGTGGATTACTAAAATATATTTCAAGCAGTATAAAAAGAACTGAAAATTATCATATAATTTATATTCACATCGGTTATATAGGCCAAAATCGAACAATGTCATTTGTAGGTTGCGGCCACGAACACGTGTTGTTTTCTTTTCTTCTTCTCGGGCAACTTATGACTACTCACTCGCCTACGTTTGGACGCTACTTACAACTTACTACTTATTACTTAACTGTCTGAGTTCTTAACTGGCTACTGTACTTATTGAAGTGTAAATCGGGCTTAAGACTTTTAAGTTTTATTACTAAAGGATGTTGCGCAACTCAGAGATGTAGTTTCAGCCGTTCTCAAAGCCAGTCTTGGGTTTCTTGCCATGAAGTTTTTGAACTAATCAGGTCCAGCTGATTCATATACATGCCATGATGGAGGTAAATTATTCGCTGAACTAAGGTAGCAATTAAAAGTAGATGTTGGAGCAGGTAAGCAAGTAATCAGGTATTTTAGCTTCTTCTTTCTCTTTAAAAAGAGAGAGAGATTTGTTACTCTCCTTTTTTTACATAGCGATTTTTTAATATAACTGCTATAAAAAATATATCTCTTATTTGATGTAAAATTACATGTAACATAATCGAACCAAACAAATGCTAAATGTATTTGAATAAATCAAAAAGAGCTAAATAGTTTCAAACCATCAATAAGCAAATTTGTATTGATGGTTTTTTAAAAAAAATTCCAGTACCTGGCCGTATCGGAGCGTCTGCACAACACCGCTACTTGCGCCGTCCGGCGGGATACTGATCGCGCTCATATGATAGAATGCTTATTAAACAATAGGTTAGAATGAAAATCCAACGAATATTCTTTCATTATCTAGGCAATAAATGCTTGTTACTACTTGCCCCTGTTACAACTAGCCCCCCGTTCCCCTACATTTAGGACATACATTTGGTATAGCTACATTTATTATTTGTATTTTCATCATCCAAAGGTAGGAAGATATCGCAATCAGCGACAAGACCCGGCATTGTAACCATAGGTCTTGTCAATTTTGTATATACATATCAGCAAGCTAAGTTCGACCATGAATATGAAAATAGGGTTGTCGTCACAACCATTTTCTTTCGGAGGGAAATCGCCTTACGCTGCGGTATCTCGGTAATGCTTTCCTGCAATATCGACAGACGATGATTACCTAAAAAATTACCTTGGTATTATTCGTTAAATCGTTAAGCTCCTTGTTCTAAATTGAGCTATACAAAATGCTTGCACTGTATGGACAGGCCCACTCACATCTGTGAGCATCATCTTTCCTCAAAAGATCGCCTCAGATGGTAACCTACAAAGTTCCCATATAATTTAACCAGTATAGATTGTATGGACTTCAAAAGAAACGGAGCCCTGAGTTTATTTCGGTATTTCTTCTCAGGGTAGTCAATTAGGAAACACCGGCCTCATCTAGTTAACATTTACGAAAAAACTGACGTGTAAAAGTTTTATTTAATAATCAATTTTCAAAATGATCATTTATCATTTAATGGCCCTTATCAGGCCCAGTTATTGCTGACTACTGTTCTTTGAGGCGCGCGTGGACACGACACGCCTTAAACTCGACACTAGTCTTTACTACCACCGTGCTTCGCCGAAGCAGGGTAGGTACACCTCCACCGTATGCTCCACCTTGTCTCCGGACGGTCCTCACCACAATTTATCGTCACGACTAGGGAGATGATGACCCAGTTTTAAATCAGCCATAATGACATTATATAAATGATAAAGTTATAATTATTTTCTCAAATATAATTATTAGAATCTTACTTACTTCTTACTGATATAGATAATAAATGTGAATGTTTTTTTTTTTTTTATTACCGATGGGCCCTCTCTTGACCTCGATCTCGCCTGATGGTAAGCGATAGATGAGGTCTAAGATGGGACAAGCGAGCCCAGAAGATACCTATTTACTCGTGCTTTAAAGGCTGAAAGGTCATAAGTGGCACCAAGCGTCTAGCAAGTCCACCAGCACCTCGTCGCCTATAAGCCTTTTTGCTCTGCGCTCGATCGAGTCCAATGCAGCAAGCTGGTACTTTGCAGAGCCATCCCACAAGTGGCTGCAATACTCCACGCAAGAACGGACCTGTGCTTTATACATATTTAGAAGCTGTCCAGGCGTGAAGTACCGCCTCACCGTGTGTAGGATTCCCAGCTTTTTTGCTGCAGTCTGAGCTCTGGACTCGATGGTTGAGCCGAAGTTGAGGTCTGACGTCAACTCCATGCTCAAAAGCTCCAGGCGACTGGTAACTGGCACAGATGTACTTCGGAAAGTAGGGGTCAATTCAAAAGGGCTCCTTTTAGCGCTGAAAAGACAAGCCTGTGTTTTCAGAGCATTGAATTTGACCAGATTGTCGTCACCCCATTGGGAAACGAGATTTAAGGTCAAATTTATGCGTTCTACCATGGCCTTTCTGAGAGTGGCAATTTCGTCCCTGTCAGCTCTAGAACTGGATAAGTATCTCTCTGAGACTGTGCTGTCATCCGCGTACCCAACTGCCCCCAGCTGAAGTAGGTCATTGATATGCAGCAGAAAAAGAGTCGCAGAAAGAACAGACCCTTGAGGAACACCGGCATTAATTGCCATAAGATCCGATGAGCAGCCATCGATGACCACTCGGATCAACCGCTCACTCAAGAAGTCGGAAATCCAGTTGTTGTTTGTGAGGATGGATGTACTGATGTATGGATGTTTGTTACTCTTTCACGCAAACACTACTGAATGGATCACGGACTTTTTGTCTCAGAATTCCCCCGAGATCGGGACTTACGCGGGAAACCCCTCGCCAGCGAACAAAGTTGCGGTCAAAATTTGTGTTTAATTTGATAATTTGACATGATTTTATTTTTTATTAATTTAATTGACTTTTAATACTTATATCTTTGAATCTTTTTGTATGTAAATTTCTCCATTTGTATTTTAAATTAGGAAGCCGAGCAATTGTTTGTCTTTGTGTATTTTTATTTTATTTTATATGGGTCTCGGACCTCAAATATTTTTTTTAAACCTAGTTTAATATAAAAACACAAAATACATGCTTACATTAATATTGTGGAGCATGCACTAAGAATAATTGTGTTTCAGGGCTTCAGGCCTCCCAAACTAGGTACCCCATAAGACAGTTAAAAAGACGAGTCACAGCGATAGGTATAATTAATTACAAATACAGGAAATCATTAATTTTATAAAAATTAATTACTATTCAAATTGTTTTTGGTCAGTTTTGTCTTCCTTAGTACTTAAATCTTTTATTTAGATATGTTCATCTATATATTATGTAGCATGTAGAGTTTAAATGTGATGTGCTATATTTTAATTCAGCATTGATGTAACAAATTTTAGTAAACCAAATAAATAAATAAACAAATACATTAAAATTTAATTAATTAGTAACAAATAGCAATACTTTGGTCACGTCTCGACGCGGGGTAACAAGTAACAACTACTTACATAGAGCGGCTGGTCGTACAAGGAAAAGTGGAGAGAACCAGGTCGCGTGGTAGGTCACCTATGCGATGGACTGATCAAATGAAACCCGCAGTAGGAAACTGCATATTTGATCACAGTATCTGACTACGCCAGGCACTCTAATAATAGGGAGAGATGGAGGGAGATCGTGCGGAAAGCTGTGTCCGCTCCTACCACCGACGAGGACGACTCGACGTGACCACGACCGCTCTGCCAAGAGCGAAGCGACAAAAAAGAAGAGAAGTAACACTGAGTAACACCTAAAACATAGTTGGGTGCCAAGTATGTGTATGTATGTGTCTGAAAAAAGTGTGAAATGTGTGTGAAAAATTGTGCATTATGGCGTAAGTAGGACTCAAAATGCTGCTAACTATAAGATGATTTCTAAGAGTCTTTCTATAGCTTTATAGTCAAGGAATTAAACCCAATTCTATACCTGCATTTAAACCCATTTCCCGAGGTAGTTCACAGGTGTATTCTTTTACAAAGATTAGATCCCCGCCTACCCCAGTTAAGTACAAAGAAAGCTCGCCGACAATGAATAGCGGTGCAACTGCAGCCGATGTAGTATAGACGATAGCGTTGCCAACGAAGCGTGTTAATTATTATAATATTAAATAAATCGCTTGTGTTCGTGAAAAAACTGCGCCGGTATACATTGAGACTGTAGAATGCTTCGGTGTAAATGGAAGAAAGCGTAGAGTGGATGCGATAGGTCTAAATGTGAATTGAACGACAACAGCCATATGGCTAAGATATCGGCCTTGTGATCGAGAGGATCGAACCCAACCCATTATATTACTATCGACGTGAACTCACTCCAGACACAAGCATATTTAGCTTGGAGGGGTTAACAAGGTTGCTAACAATGTGGGTAAATATTTGTTTTTATTTTCTATTAAATAGAGAACTCTCTATTTAACAGGAAAAAAAATATTTAGCTTAGTTAGAGGAATTAACAAGGTTACAACAAATGTTATCCATAAATTAATATTTTTTATTTACTGATCTACTATTGTGAGTCGCCGTTTTCTCGGAGTAACAACGCAGACGTTGGTTACTTTAAGGAACTACAAAGAACAGAGATCTGGGTAAATACATTGATATCCCTTCATATAGTTCAATATTTCATATCTGAAGTTAGAATTGCAGTCGTATTCGCAAGAGCTCATTCGTAGAAAGAGACAGAAGTGTCTTCAGAGAGCTATTTTATCATTACTGAAGCACTTATTTAATAAATAATAATCCGTTTTTATTTCAAACACACTTTTGTCTCTGCATCGTCCAGAAGTTCAGTGCTAAAAATGGCTACAAAATAACAAATAATGGCTATTAAATTAATAAATATTCTCTGTATTTTCTTAGTCATGTCCATACGATGCATCGAGACGCAACGCTCGCGTGTCTTGCTTATCACTAAGAATACGTTAACTGCACTTTTTCTACTCTAACTTTTTCACATCGGCGATGTGTAATTTTCATTCCTCGATGCCGCTTTTTCACCGTACAGGGGCGCCTAACTCGATATTTTTTTGAACCCGCGTCTTTTTTATTTTGACACCGCGATTATTTCTTTTTGCAATGCTGAATCGAGTACTGTTTTTGTGTTTGGCACAGGAACTGCGATGTCTATGATTTGATAATGACGTGTTTACATTTTTTCCGCGTTTATCGTTTAGTTTTTAGTAATTGTGTTGTGTTTTATGATTTTTATTGTGGTTTCACGTGACAATTGAGTGTTTAGCGGTTTTTCTTTTTTGCATTCGCGGTTTGTGGTAATTTGTAAGTGACACTTCGATGCGATTGATGTGTTTGCTGTTATTAGTTGAGTGACTGTTTGGCATCTATTGACGGTTATCTTTTTTCATTAAAATTTCGTTGTTAGCGGTTATTGCTTTGCGATTTATACGTTCATAAATCATCTTGATACATGATTTCGATTCGAAATTAATGATGAAATATTTTAATTGTACCTAATTTTGTGAAAGTAATTTTTTCGTGAATCAACCAACTTTAATATTGACGAAGCACAATTTATTTATTCATTCAAGCTCTGCTTAGTTTGGGACAAGATGGCGTTGCGTGAAGGCGGTGTGAATATTATTATTATTTGTTTATTAGGCACACCAACAATTGGTAACACCAAAATTATTGCAATAATAATTGCTAAAAACTATACCACATATGCCATTAGCACACTACTATACAATTGTTCATAACTCTCTAACTTAGAACTAAGCAAAACAATAGATATTTAAATATACAACATAATAATAAAATAATCTTCAAAATACAAGCTTTTAGTAACATATCAGTCAAACTTAAAACTAACAAAACAAAAAAAAACACATATTTTTTTCTTTACAAAGGTTCACGATCCCTGCTCCCTCCCGCGTCCAGACATCCACGGTCTATGCTTTTCTAACAAATAAGTGTATTGCCATCGGCTATTAAAATTTTCGCTTTAATTAACTAGAAAAAAACAACCCCTTTTGTTTCGAAGCACTTTATTCTCAACTTTAATGTTTGTGCAAAATATAAGTATTGGAAAAATTGCCAAGTGCGAGCCAGACTCTCGCCACTTTGGAAGCGTATGTATATCTTTTAAATTATTGGCTTTAAGAAATAGTAGTTTTAGAAACCTCTATGTGATTTTTAAAGACCTGTCTATAGACATCATAATGTAAAAGGTTTGATGATTTTTATTTTTATTTTTTGTTTCATTTCCATGTATGGGGGGCTCCTCTTAGAGCCTAGCCTTAGAAAGCGGTTCACAGAATACATATACCTACCAAGTTTCACATGTGTAGTCTTAATAGTTTCGGAATAAAATGGCTGTAACATACGGACGGACAGACAGACATGACGAAACTATCATGCGTTCCGTTTTTTGCCATTCGGCTACGGAACCCAAAAATTCAGTTATGAATTTAGAGCATTAATATGGAATTGTAAGGGTGATGGCATTTAGTTGTACTCATACTTTTTTAAACTTTTAATTACGGAATATAGTTTGTATTTAAACTATGAGTGTATATTATCACGCTATAGGTACCCTCAATAGTGTGGCCAGTGGGTGAGAACTTACTAACCTATAGTCCAAACAAATTGTGTTTAATTTACTATATCAGATGGTTAAATACGATTAATTAAGTTGTTGAAAGTATTCTGTAAAAGATTGTCTGGTAGGGGACGAAAATATATGACCATTACATGTCTGTTTACAATATGATTGGAGGCAATCAAGTTTAAATAACGATTAAGAGCTCGGTTGTTAATTATTTTCTTTCAAATTTATGATTATTCCTTTGTTTTCTCTCAACATGATGTTAAAGAACACATTATATTTATATATAATTACTTATGCATTGTATTGTATTTATATATTTGTATGTGTATTATTTTCTGTTTTATGAGTATATTTATGTGGTACACTAATTTAGCCCTCCCCACTTTAATTAAAGTTATGAAAGTCCTTCCAAAGGTTGTCTGGAAGATATCGCTTTTAGCGATAAGACCGCCATTGTAACCATTTAATTAAGAAATTATGTTAAATGGGTGTGTTTAAATTTTGGTGTACAATAAAGTATATTCTATCTATTTATCTAACATACGATAAAAAAGGGGTGAGAGTTCGTGGCTACATAATAACAGAGACAGAGACGGAGGGGTCGTTACATAAAGTTAAGCAACGCTTACCAAGGTTAGTTTAAGGTTAATTGATATATACGTCGGCTACGATTGTCTCCTGCGGGGAACTCTCCCCCGGGGCGTCAGGGTCGTCTGCTACGCGGATGACACTCTCCTCACCGCCCGGGGGGAGAGTTTCGGAGAGGCGGCCAACTTGGCCTCGGCGGGCGGCTCCCTCGTCGCGGGGAGGATCCGCCGCCTCGGCCTGACGGTGGCGCTGCACAAAACCGAGGCCGTGTACTTCCACGGTCCTCGGCAGCGGCAGCGCCTCCCACCCGACGCCCACATCCACGTGGAGGGCGTCCGCATCGCGGTTGGAGCCCAGATGAAATACCTGGGCCTCGTGCTCGACAGCAGGTGGCGCTTCGGCCCGCACTTCCGCGGGCTGTCGGCGCGCCTGCTGAAGACCGCGGGCGCCCTCTCGTGGCTGCTCCCCAACGTGGGGGGGCCAGCGTCCGATGCCGGCGACTCTACGCCAGCATCCTGAGGAGTGTGGCCACCTACGGGGCCCCCATCTGGGAGGACTCCCTCCGGAGGAGGGAGAATGCCGCGGCCTTGCGGGCCCCGCAGAGGGCCATAGCCCAGCGGGTGGCGCGGATCTACCGCACGGTGGGCTTCACGGTGGCTTGCGCTCTGGCGGGCACCCCACCTTGGGAGCTCGAGGCGTGGGTGCTCGCCAGAGTGTACGAGTGGATGGCGGGGCGGCGGGCGAGCGGAGAGCGCCCAGCCCCGCAAGAGAGGTCGCCGTCCGGCGGGAGGCGAAGGAAGCCGTCGTCCGGCATTGGGCGACGGACCTCACCGCCGCGGCATTCGGTCGCCGCACACTCGACGCGATCGGGCCGCTCCTGCAAGAGTGGCTGTCGGTCGCACGGGGTGGTCTCCTTCCGACTGGCGCAGGTGCTGACCGGCCACGGATGTTTCGGGGCCTACCTGCACCGCATCGGTCGGGAGGAGACACCGTCGTGCCACGATTGCGGCGCGGCGGTGGACACGGCGCAGCACATCCTGGAGGGGTGCCCGTCGTGGTCGGAGCCGCGCCGCGACCTCGTTGCGGCGATCGGGCCGGACCTCTCACTCCCCGGCGTGATCAACGCCATGCTGGGGGACGAGGGGTCCTGGGCGGCGGTAGCCTCCTTCTGTGAACAGGTCATGGCGCAGAAGGAGGCGGCGGAGCGCGCGCGCGAGGACGGCCCTCTCGCGCCGGCGCTCCGCAAGCGGAGGAGGGGTCGGAGAAGACGTCAGTATGACGAGCACCTCCGACTCCTCCCTGGTGGAGGCCAGCAGGCAACGGGTGCGGGGGCATCCCTGCCTGCATCGCACGCGCCTTCACCAGCGCCGGACGGGAGTGGCCAGGTGTTCCCGGCCATTCCCGTCGCCCCCCAGCCCGGGAGGCACGTAGGACTCGCCATCTAGGCGGGCACGCGCCAGAGGGCCGTGGATGCAGAACGTCTCCCATAGCCCTCCCAACAAGGCGCCGGAGGGAACACCGCTGAGTTTTAGTGGGTATACTGTCGCCGTCATGCGACAGGGAGTCCCACACTCCCCGTCTCGCCCCCCCAGCGAGCGGAAGTGCGTAATTGACATTTCTGAGCGAGAAGAAAAAAAAAAAAGGTTAATTTATATATTTCAGGCAACTTGACCCATACTATTAAAATACATCCTATTACAATAAATTATAGGATGTATTTTATATTTTACTAGCTTTTGCCCGCGACTTCGTTCACGTGGGAGGTTTTTCCCACGTAATTCCCGTGGGAATTCCGGGATAAAAATTTCCTACGTCCTTCTCAAGGTCCTAAACTATTCCCATGCCAAATTTCAGCTCAATCGCTTCAGCGGTTTAGGCGTGAAAAGGTAACAGACAGACAGACAGACAGAGTTACTTTCGCATTTATAATATACTAGCGACCCGCCCCGGTTTCGCACGGGTGCAATGTTTATATTAAATATACTATAGAATGTCTTTATATACATCGCTGACAGCCTTTTTGTCATTCGACATACATGCTCTCTTTAGTAATTACTTTTGAAAATGCGACACATAATTTACCATGGGAAAAACATTGAAGGCTCAAATCTAAGCAACATAGGCACGCGCGCCGTGCCTCCGTCGCGCCGGCACCGCGCCGCAACCGCTATGTCCTTGCATTTTAAATCTGTAATATCTTCGAAACTATTTATTTAAATTATATTCTGTAAAGGCCAATATTGATTTATATTAAATGCACAATGTATTTATGGTACTTAATTGGATAAGGATTAATGCTGTATTGCTTAAAATCGCTTCGTAAAATATGCTCGTATTTCTCGTAAAAAGTAAAGGATAAAAACTGGTTGTTGTGGGTTATCTATTAGAGATAGACAGATGTCATCGAGGACTTTTTTGTTGACCTTTTTAAGATGTACAATACTGTTGTACATTATTTTGATCTATCTCGTAGGGTTCAGCCAGCGTTTGCAAAGCAAGCGCAAAAAATTTTGTTTATTTGCGACATCACATTAGAAACCTAAAAAATTATCAGTGTTCCTCTACTATATTATGCATGTTATATACTAAAACCTTCCTGTTGAATCACTCTTTCTATTGAAAGAAACTGCATCAAAATCCGTTGCGTAGTTTTAAAGATTTAAGCATACATACATGTGCAGGGACAGAGAAAGCGACTTTGTTTTATACTATGTAGTGATAGTGAAGTTTGTTAAACTATGTTATAGTATGTTATATTTTACTAGCTTTTGCCCGCGACTTCGTTAGCGTGGGAGGTTTTCCCGCGTAATTCCCGTGGGAATTCCGGGATAAAAACTATCCTATGTCCTTCCCAGGGTCCTAAACTATTCCCATGCCAAATTTCAGCTCAATCGGTTCAGCGGTTTAGGCGTGAAAGGTAACAGACAGACAGACAGACAGAGTTACTTTCGCATTTATAATATTAGTATGGAAGTATGGATGGATGGATGGATATGGAAGTATGGATGGATGTTTCTGCCGTGCATCGTATATTAAGCCGTAATTCCCGGCTGTCATTTGAAAATCTTTGGCAGTCGTTACGGGTAGTCAGAAGCCAGAAAATCTGAGACTGGTCTGGCCGAGGGGTATCGTGTTACCCAGTTACTGGGTTATGGAGGTCAGATAGGCAGTCGGTCCATGTAAAACACTAGTACTCAGCTGCATCCTATTAGACTCGAAGTGGATCCCAACAGAGTTGGAACAAGGCTAAGTAGATGATGAACAATTTAACATCAGATACGTTTCTATTTAGTTTAGGTCTCTTCTATTCTATACTAATATTGAATGCAAAAGTCTGTGTTTGTAGATTATATTGAAATATGGTAGGCTATAGTTGAAAACCCGGATTCAAATAAAAGCTAGTTTTTAAATAATGTTTTAGGATTGGAATTCCCTGCCGGAGTCTGTGTTTCCCGATAGCTATAACCTAGGAGTCTTTAAGTCAAGAGTGAATAGGTTGCTTTTGGGTAAGCGTGCTCCATCTTCGACCACATCATCACTTACCATCAGGTGAGATAGTAGTCAAACGCGAAACTATTTTCAATAACAAAAAAAATGTCTAGAGATGGTGAAAGTTTGTAAGAAAAAGCATGCAATCCAAATCGCAGGTAATAGTTAGTATTACATATTGGTCAGCCCTTGTGAAACTTCTTACCTTGGCTGTTTAATACTGTTTTACCTACATCAATGACAAACTTCTGCCCGCGGCTTCGTTCATGTAACCCCCACATGAACGGCGGCAACTCTGGCGTTAATCCTGATCCCACGCTAATTACGGTAGAAGTAAATGTAGCCTACGTATTATTCCAGAATATTAACTAGAAATTTATCAAATTTCATGCAGATCCGTTCAGTATTATTTTGCGTGAAAGAGTAGCAAACACTCACACATCTATATTAAATGTATGGATGTGTGGATGTTTCATACATCCATCTTCACAAACTTTAGAATTTATAATATTAGTAAGATATGAATGAAAAAAAAAGAAAATCCAAAACCAATAACACCGACTACCGAAATTATAGTTATTTTTGGCTTTGTAGTGTTTTGATATGGAATTCGGTTCATTGTTTGTAAAAATTTTTTTTTCACGCTTTTTAGTGGGTCAGTTTGTAATTTATCTAGTTATAAAAGCCATAATATCAACAACTTATCACCTTTTACAAAATATTGCTTTTCCCGATGCATAGCCGTTAATTTTTGAGGAGTTCTCCTGGTACTTGACCATCAGCTCTACATCACCATACTCGTATGTATTGCGACGAGCATAAAGTGTTTAACATCGGTACTCAAGTAATCGAATCGCAATCCACGAAATACTTATTATCGAGTAGTTTCAGTGGCCATCTGTGGTCTTCATCATCAGTTCAACTTCCCCAAATGGTACTTTCCGAAAGCAACTGCTCAAGGTACTATAAGAAATACCCAAAACGCTATAGGTGTGCCTATAATATTTGATGAGTTCCCTCGATTTCTCCAGGATCCCATCATCAGATCCTGATTTCGTAACAATGGGACCAACTAGAAAGTATACCCTTTCAAACGCAAAAAGAATTTTCCAAATCGGTCCAGCCGTCTCCGAGTTATGAGGTTACCTCATAAATCGGAGAACGAACAAAAAAAGACGAGATACATAAAAAAAAAAGTTATAGACGAATTGTTAACCTCCTTTTTTTGAAGTCGGTTAAAAATGACGCGTAATAATAATTTCTAAACAATTTGTAACCAATTGGAAATAAATAATAATAATCTTTATTCAATAATCATAAAAGGTAAAGTACAAAATTAAACTTAATGTATATGTAACTTTATGTAAGTCTTACTATGATAATGCCTGTACTAGGATTAATCCTATATCACAGGCGGAAGGAGCCCCAACAAACATTATAATAATTTATAAATCGCGCTATAATGACTAAACGGTTCTAGGGGTAGCAATGTGATAAATTATTATCTGGTATAGATATAAAAAAACCTAAGTGATATATTAATATCACTTAGGTTTTTTAGAATCCGGTAAAACGTAAGATTCCCGTGGGGTAGACAGTTTATAATCAAGGGATACCTTTGATAAAGAAATATAAATGATTATTTATATTTCTATACTAATCAATATATTTATTGATTAGTATGTAAATAAGTATACGAGTATATTATGCGTATTGCCAAGGTGTATTTTCTACCGGAGTCTGAGTGAGTTTCCTGATAGCTGAAACCTCTTTAAGACAAGAGTGAATAGGTTACTTCTGGGTAGGGACACGGTATCGATAAAAAAGTATCGATATTGTACTCATGAGTAATATCGAAAAAAAAGTATCGACTCATAAATGTATCGAAACAAAAGTATCGATACTTCAAAGTATCGAGTACTTTTCATAGGGCCTAAAGCGCATACGTCAAGCCATCAATGTCAGTCAGTAACGTCAATTTAGCTTCAGTACAGTAGGACAGAAGAACAGAACATCAACAATAATGGTATTGTTTCACTAGTGTAATAATAGTACCTACATACTATAAAAAAGACAACTGTGACTTTACAAATTATTTAAACAGTTATATTATTTATTCCTTTAGACCCATATTATAGTACCCATTCCTCCTCCGTACGATCACATACGAGTAGATACACAGCACGGAACAATATGTACTTTTAGATAGCACACATTCACATTTAATAAGTCAAATAATAGTCAAGCACAATAACGATCAACCGGAGAAAAACAAATCGCGAGACGAACACGAAGAATAATACAAATAATACGGTTTTGTGGGATGTCGTTATACATTATAAGAACTACATTGTACCCTCAGACCAAATAAAAAGTCAAGGTATAAGGTACAAGACTTTTTTTTTCTTATTATTTATTTATTGTTTATAAACAATAAATAAATAATAATAACAAAACAATTTTCTAACGGAGAACGATTGAGTGATTGATTGGTGAAGGAAAGGGTCTGAACTGTGAACAGAAAGACTGAAGGAACGATTTCGAGCTCAATGTATTGATTTAGAAGGTTCAGTCTAATTGAACCAGATGGCGTTGCCGTCCAAGATTTATTCGATACGATACCTGACAAAAAGTACTCATTGAGTAAAAGTATCAAATAAAAAGTATCGAGTACAAAAGTATAGGTATCGAAACGAAACGTACTCGATACCACAAAGTATCGATACTTTTTTCGTGTCCCTACTTCTGGGTAAGCATGCTTTATCTTCGACCTCATCATCGATAATCGTTAGGTGAGATTGTGGTCATGCGTGAGCCTATTATATCAATAATTATAAAAGTGTTCGGATGCAAATAAGCCTGTGAAGTGTAATTAAACCTACCGAAGACGACCCACTGACCGATAAATAAAGTGTCTTATTTGAAATAGACTGCTCGAAGCTTCATTAATGGGAAGTTTTTCCCACGTTTATCGTGATCCCGTGAAAATTCCGGGATAAGAATCAAAACAAAATTTTCAGTGAAAATCCCATTAAAATCGGTTCCACCGGTCCGGAGATTGGTCCAGTCAGGACAACAATAAGCAATTGCCAACTACATAGCATAATTATGGACCTCGTAACTAATCAATAATAAAGTTAAATAATATCATATCTCAAATGTATCAATTTTATGCAAAAATTGACCTAACCTAAAACCGGTTCCATTCCATCTAAAAACCGATAAAAAACGGCAAAAAGAACCGCCGTAGACGGTTTTTTCATTAAAACGAACAATATTATTATCATATTATCGTACTAATTAAAAAAACCTAATTTATTCTTAGGGTTCCTTGGTGACTTTCGTAAACGCGTGAATTTATGTATTGTTTCCTGTTTTGCGCTAAGCTTATTTTTATTATAAGCATTAATTCGTTTTGTTAATTAGCGATTATAATTTAGTTCTAATCTAAAAGAATAAAATAAGGAGAAATATTGTCTGTTAATTATCTGTGTGTTATCTCTGTAAGTACCTATGTAGGTCGTAGTCGTTTATAAAATATCTGATCTAAATCTATGTATTTTTAAAGCCAAAGATGGGAAAATTATATTGACGTATTTATAAACCTGCTGCTGCCCAGAACTTTGCTCGTATGGAAATTAGCACATATACCTGGGCTAAAAGTATACCTATTATACAACGTGTAATTTAAAGGGTATATACATACCGAGTGCACGGATTCTTTGGATGATAAAAAACGATATGGCAAGGGTTTTCTAATCCTATATTAGAAATTTCAATACATTCATACCAGAAGCCGAATTTTTCAAATTAAGAAGAACGAAGAGAATTATCGTTTTATTGGCAAGTGACGTGGAAAGTGATGACCCTCATAGTGCTGTGACACGTTTGTTATTACTGGTATTCAAGAAACATATGAAACCAATCATTTGGGGTCACTTATTTTGAGATGAAACTTTGCATAGAGACTCCATAACAGATGTTGTCTTCAGTCCTTTTGGATAGATATGGGGTTTCCGTTACACGTTGTAGATATCTCTGTGCAATATGTGTGCAAACTAGCGCTGGGTGTCTTCCGCCCAGCGGCATGCTGAGTTGGTATCGCTTTCGGTGTGGACATGCTCAACGATTTTTTTTTTTTAATAATGTTTTTAATTTTGTTGTGTGTGTGTCTTCGTTCGAATAAATGTTTTTCAATTTCAATTTCAATGTCTTTTCCAAAGATCGAAGGCATCTCACCACCAACTCCCAAACTCTGGACTACTGCCCGATCCGAGAATCTCACCCTGGACCTGATTCTTAACAGTTTTGCTAACGATTAATGAAACCCTCATCACTGTAAAGATTGACAGACTGACTGGCTGCTGGACTTTACCTCAATTTTAAAATGAAACTTTCTAGAAGATGAGACAATAAATTATGGCTTGGCTGCATTAAATTTTATTAGGTATCTTTAGGATCTTTTCCGCACAATACGTTTATAGGACAACAAAACGAAATTATACATAATAAGCTATGATATATATATACATATATATGTTCCCACTGCTGGGACCACTGCGCTCCAAAGGGGGGGGGGGGGGCACAGGGGATATGACACCCCCCCCCCCCCAAAATCCTACTCCCTAAATAGAAAATTTAAAATTTTGCAAAATAAGATGTTCCAAATATTATCATTCGATTTGCCAATAAAAATAGAAGACTTCCATTTGTTTTGTAATGTAAATTTGTATTTGGAAATATGTACTGTGCAATAAAGAAAACTAATTTACTCGACATATTTTTTTGTTAGTGACCCCCCTCAAAATTCCAGGCTGCGACCGTAACTGATGTCGTGGTGGTAGGTGTCGCATGTCTTCGTCGAGGATCGCGAGCCAATCTCCGGCCACTACAGGCGCGGGCTTGCTGGCAAGGCAAGGGTAGCTCACCTTACGGTAAGGACCAGGCCCGGATCGACGGTGCTTCGTGTTCCACGAGCGCCTCAAAGAGCAATCAGCAGCATTGACGGGGTCCGACAGGGTCATTGCCTACGGGGTTGCGGGAATGTTCTAATAAGATACCGCAACCCCGGAACGTAAGGGCAGTTTAAGGAACAGGGTGTCTTTTTAGTCAGTAGAAGTCATAAGACACTCCTTTCGGCTCCACCCAGAGTGAGAGGAATTATTAGATGATTTTCCCATTGAAAAATAAGGATCTGTCAGTTTCTTCACTCCTAAAAAGAAAACAATACAAATGATCCGTTCTATTTTCAACGTATTTATGTAGTAGAGTCTTGCGTTTTTGATTGGTTGAAATAATTTTCGATAGCCTATCACATCACTTGTTTTAGATTTTGCTTGGTTCGTCTATAAATAAGAATGTTCCAAATTCAAGTTAGGTTTCATGTTCACTTTTTAACACGCTTTTATTAGGGCGAGCTGTAATAAACTAACTATTTAATAAAATCTAAGAATCTGAATAACACGCACTTCTCATTTTTTTTATTATAGGTATAAATTTTTATAGCATTAATATAAATATGTATTTTAATTCTATGTATGTATATATCTGTTTAATATAGTTTTATAATTATAGTTTAATTTCATAGCTAAGTATCTTAGAATAATAACGCATAGAAAGCTAGTACGAGTGCAAAAAGTGAGGCAACTAAAACTTAGCCATTATGGCTAACTTTACTCAGCGAGCCGTCAGTACTCAAGATCACATTCCGCCAAACAGAGCTCGTAAGTAAATAATTTAAAACGACCGTTTGTAGCGTAAATGGATGTCATAGTCCTTCAGGAAACAAAAAATGTATAATTAAATTACATTTCACAAGTAAATACTTACATTGTATGCATTATTTTTACGTAAATTGATCATCAAACAAACATTCTAATAACCTAACTTATCACAATTCAATGTTGCTATCAATGAGGAAAAAAAATACCCATCCTTATTGCTTTCTTTTGTGCTTATTTTTGTTTAAAAAAATATAGTTTTGGAAGTAATTATGTGTGCGTCAAACTAAACTATATTTATTTACAGCTACTATCTACAGTGTTTTAAAACTAAAAGTTACTGTTAGTTCAAAGAGTGGCATAATAAAGGTTACAATTTTATTGACTACGTTTTTTTTTTCATTCAAGTGTTCAATCATATTTTTCTATTTCATAAATATAACACATACTTTTAATTTATATCAAATGAGATCTTTCAAGCAATTAATACATGTCTATAATATTATTATAACACATCACACATCAAACATTCTAAACGCAATGAACGAGATCCCATTTACCTTCCGTAAAAAATATGTCATATAAGTCATATTACATGAAAAAACAACATCTTATCCAGTTTCATAATATAAAATACTTGATCCAGCAACATAATTTCCCGTATTTATTTTATTTCAGCAACGTAATTAGTTTTCCCATTTTTGTGGGTAATGGCCTGGTAATGGTATCACTGAAAGCTATATTTGTGTGAGTTTGAGGAACGTAGACACATTAAGCTCACGCACACAAAGAAAATGAAGTGGACACACGAAATCGCTCGTGTTTTGTTCTAGAAACCCTTTCTATGCGTTGTTATTCTAAGCTAAGTATGTTTTATTTGTCGTAATTAGTATTTATACAGACAGTGTCTATCATCTCCTCTTGAACTCTCCTGTCGCAGGTCTGCTGGAATAAATTTCTTAGGAAATAAGCAGCACCTTTGAGCTCTTTTGTCTGTATTTAATTTGTTTTAAGTGTTATGCATAGAAATCTAAAATTATCTATGGTGTCATGTGTGTACATAAATAAATAAATAAATCATCAGGAAACTTGGCAATTATAATATGTAGAGCAGATAACAATACAATATTATGGTACCATCGAGCTGGTCTGATGATGGAATTGGAAGGTGGCTGATGGAACCTTGGAGTGTCTACTAGGTAAACATAAAGCGTGTTTATAGTTTTTTAAACTATTAATTTATAATACTACCTACAGACCAAAACAAACTGAAACAAAGCACACTCATTAAAGTAGAAACAAACAATGAAAAACAACGTCTATTAAACTCCCTATACCATAGACGTTCATCATAAAATCATAATAATTCCTTATAATGGGTTAAAGGAATTGCCCGCTTGTCTTTTACGCTCCACTGCTCATAGAATGTTAAGCAGTTACCATTGATTTACCAATGTAAATCAATGGTACAATTACCTTCGTTGAAACGTAGATTGTGGTAAATAAAAAAAAAAATGATTGTCTATTTTTAGTTTTATGTGTGTTGCGCTATGATTGCATTCTACTTGATTATTGCTAGAGATAGAAAAGTATGGAAATAGTAATTAAAGAAAAACAGTAGTGGTCACTATCGTTATTAAAAGGTAATAAAGCCTGACATTAACTGTTCATATTGCTCCTAGGAAGACTTATACTTCACTAGCTTCTGCTCGTGATTTCATTCGCGTGGGAAGGTTTTCCCGCGTAAATCCCGATCCCGTGGGAATTCCGGGATAATTCCTTAATCTGTCTCCTTTAATTTTTGTCCATCCAAAGGTTGTCTGTAAGAGATCGCCCTGTGCGATAAGACCGCCCATTGTACACTAGTTTAAATTTTTGTATCCATAGAAATATTGTGAGGTGTACAATAAAGTATATAATAAATAAATAATAAATAAATAGTAAATAAATAAGAAATAAATAATAAATAAATAATAAATAAATAAAAAGTAGACTTTGTATTATTCCAGAATATCCACTATGTACTCACCAAATTTTATTCAGATCCTTTATGTAGTTTTTGCGTGAAAGAGCAACAAACCTACATCCTCACAAACTTTCACATTTATTTTCTATTTTTTCACGATGAGCCCACTCTTGACCTCAATCTTACCTAATGGTAAGCAATAGATGAGGTCTACAATGGAACGAGCGAGTCCAGAAGATGCCTATTCACTCTTGCTTTAAAGGCTGAAAGGTCATAAGTGGCAGGGAACACAGAAGCCGGAAGAGAGTTCCACAGCTTGGCTGTACGTACAATGTGGAAAAAAATCACTTGGTGCGACAAGACGGTATATCAACTAAGTGTAGATGGTACCCAGCAGTGCGTCTGGTAGTCCGGTATGGAGGGATCAGGTCATGGAGCTCCTGCGCACACTCCCCGTAGTACAATCTGTAGAAGACCGACAGGCAAGCAACGTTTCGATGATGAGTCAGGCTGTGAAGCCTGTCCACTAGCGCCTCGTATTATATTAGTAGGACTTTTAAGGGCAGCTGAAGGAACAGGGTGGGTTTTTAGTCAGTAGAAGTCTGACACACCCGCTCCACCCAGAGCGGGAGAAGTCATTCGATGATTTTCCCACCAGGAAAAAAGTGTACTTCAAGTGTAAGTTTGCTTCATCTTTAACCACTTCATCACTTACCGTCAGGTGAGATGAGGGCCAAACGCGAGCCTATGAACAATAAAAGAAAAATGTACGGAACCATAGCAAAACACTTGAAAACGCTTGCCCAATCCTTAGCGTTATCAACATTAATATGTAAAATTGCAATAAATAATGCTCGCGTGTCCGTATCAGATAAACGCATAACTGTTTATCATTGCGACTTGCCTGTAAGGGGGTAAGTAGAAATATGCAACGCTCTGTAGCTTGTAGGAGTTGTAATGTGGAGTATTTTTTAACTTAGACTTACCTACTGAGTCTTGAGCGATCTTCTGAGAGTTTATAATGCTTTACTGAAGATATCTTTAAGACAGAGAGAGCTCGTGCCTAAATTTTCAAGGTTAAGCAACGGTAAAGCCATTGATCGCGTCTGTAATTAATTGCAGATAATCTGACACAAGTTTTGTCAAGAGATATCTTACTACCAAGTGAAGATAATGATGAAGTCACAGCCGATTTCGGCCACAGCGACTGAATTTTTTTTTAAAGATCAATGTGGGTAGAATTCACATTAACAGCAATCTTGTTAAGCCCTCCAACTAAGCTATTATACAACGTGTAATTTAAAGGGAATATACATACCAAGTGCATGGCTTCTTTGGATGATAACAAACGATATGGCAAGGGTTTTGTAATTCTAAGTCTACGTGTGTAGAACTTATTACAAATACCAATACACTGATACCAGAGACCGAATTTTTCAAATTAAGAAGAACGTAGAGAATCATCGTGTTATTGGCAGATGACGTGGAAATATTATTGACCCTCGTAGTGCTGTGACACGTTTGTTATGATTGGTATTCAAGAAATATATGAAACCGATAATTTGGTATCAATTCTTTGAGTCAGTTATTTTGAGCTGAAACTGTGCATAGAGACTCCATACCAGATGTTGTCTTCGCCCTTTTGGATAGATATGGGGTTTCCGTTACACATTGTATTTGTTACTCTTTTACGCAAAAACTACTGAACAGATCTGAATGAAATGTGGTAAGCAGATAGTTGACATGCTGGATTTACACAGAAGAATCTTCACACCCCACCAAAGTCGCGGGAAGAACTAGTTGTACATATTTTTAAACCCTGACGCAAAAAGAGGGGTGTTATAAGTTTGAAGTGTCTGTGTGTTTGCCTGTGGCATCGTAGTTCCTAACCGAATGGACCGATTATGATGTGGTTTTTTGTTAGAAAGCTGACGTGATCGAGATAGTTCTTAGCAACAATTTATCTGCATCTGCTCGCATGTTTTTTTAATTATTAACCTAATTCCAAAAAAGAGGGAAGTTCTCAATTTGTCGTGAACTTTTTTTTATGAATGCTACCTCATAGCTCGAAGACGGCTGGACCGATTTGGAAAATTCTGTTTTTGTTTGAAAGGGTATACTTTATAGTTGGTCCCATTGTTATGAAATCAGGATCTGATGATGGGATCCTGGAGTAATCGAGGGAACTCTTCAAATATTATAGGCACATCTATAGTGTTTTGGGTATTTCTTATAAAACCTTGCGCAGTTGCTCTTGAAAAGCACCATTTGGGGAAGTGGAACTGATGATGAAGACCACAGATGGCCACCGAAACTACTCAATAATAAGTATTTCTTGGATTGCGATTCGATGACTTGACTATGGATGTTAAGCACTTTATGTTCGTCACAATGCATATGGTGGCGTAGACCTGATGGTGAAGTACCAGGAGAACTCCTCAAAAATTAACGGCACTGCATCGGGAAAAGCAATATTTTGTAAAAAGTGATAAGTAGTTGATATTTTGGCTTTTGTAACTAAATGAATTATAAACGGACCCACTAAAAAGCGTGAAATAAACCTTTTTTGCAAAAAATGAAACCGACTTCCATATCAAAACACTACAAAGCAAAAATTAGTTTAATTTCGGAAGCCAGTGTGAAAAAAAAGAACATACAAAACCAATAACACCGACAACCGAAATAAATGTTAAGATTAAAAAAAAAAAAAAAAATTGAATAATTGCTTATTTTAAATTTTATTTTAAATTTTAATCTTATTTTAAATTTTTAACGCACGATGTGGTCTCCTTTAAATGACGTCGCACAATGTTTAAAAAATCTGTATTTTTATTGTTTTAGCTTGTAACGTGTATTCTTTGTTGGAGATCCAAAATAAATAAGTTCATGTTTAATACTCAAACTCCTGCGCAGCCGTACTTAAACACCGTGACAATGCCCATACAATTATTCTGAACCTGCTAACATTCAGCGATGTAGCGGTCATCGCGATAACGATGGGCCGTGTATGTTAATTACTGTAATTGGCAGTACTTATGTAGATGTGAAATTGTGATCGGAATTGTATTGTTGGCTCTGTAACTGAATTTGGTTGTGTTGTGTTGGAGTTCAAATTGAGATAGTTTTCCTTATTTATTATTTTTTCATATATTTAAGTGGCATTACTTGTGAGTGAAGTCGCGGGCAAAGTACTAGTAATATTAGAAAGAGGTAGAATTTGTTTGTAAGTTCGTATGTAGGTAGGGTAATCTCCGGAAGTAATGACGATAGATGGTGGACATCCCACCCATACGTACAAAACGATTTAGGACTACTTTCATTGTGTGTACGGCTAAGGAGTGGGATTCCCTGCCGGAGTCTGTGTTTCCTGATAGCTACCTGGAGGTCTTTAAGTTAAGAGTGAATAGGTTAAGTACTTCTAAGTAAGCGACTTCGACCACATCATTGCTTACCATTAGGTGAGATGGTGGTCTAACGCGAGCCTGTCATGAATAAAAGGAAATAACTAAGAAATGTACTGTATTATGATATCATTCGGTCTAGAAGCTCTAAAAAACTGTTTTCTCTCTAGAATTGTGTCCATTCATTTTACAGATAAGCAAATTGCAAATTCAAGTTTATTTCTATAACACTATCTTTCATTACGAAGTTCTTTATTGACATATTCACGTGTATTATTAAAATTTATCGAGGCGATATAAACTTTTATTTCAACTCTAATAACTACGTTTAGTTAAATTTTAAAGATTGCAGGTTAATAAAGGTTATGTGTAATAACGAGTAAACAGTAGTTAGTCTTAAAAGTTTTATTGCTGAAACCATTTTTATTACTTGATAATAAGTACAATTATTGTGTCTTTTAGCTTAATTATTATAGAGAGATTAATTATAAGAGAGTTTATTGTCTAGGGTGTATTATACAACGTGTAACGGAAGGGGTATATACATACCAAGGGCACGGCTTCTTTGGATGATATCAAACGATATTGGAAGGGTTTCAACTCAAAATAAAATACTCTAAAAATTGATACCAAATTTTCGGTTTCGTAAGTTTCTTAAATTAAAATCATAACAATCGTGTCACCGCACTACGTAGGTCAATAACTTTCCACGTTACTTGCAAATATCACGATAAACCTCTTCCGTAATTCTGTGCGCCTAGTACTGTAGTAGGTTAGCGTAAAGGCGGTGTTCTTTTGTCGGCGCGAGAAAGGAGATAGAATTAAAAAACCCTTCCAATATCGTTTGATATCACCCAAAGAAGCCGTGCCCTTGGTATGTATATACCCGTTCCGTTACACGTTGTATATAATCTATAATTAGTTGGCATTTTGTTATTAACTGTTCCTAGGTATGGTAAAATCTGTTAGCGTTATTTTTTTCCGTTAAGCCCACTCTTGACTTCGTTCTCGCCTGATGGTAAGCGATAGATGAGGTCTAAGATGGAACGAGCGAGCCCAGAAGATGCCCATTCACTCTTGCTTTAAAGGCTGAAAGCTCATGAGAGGCAGAGAACACAGAATCCGGCAGTGAGTTCCACAACTTGGCTGTACGCATAATAAATGCAGATGGGAAGCGCTTGGTTCTACAAGACGGTATATTAACCAAAGGTGGATGGTGCCTAGGAGTACGTCTGGTAGACCGCTAGTGAAAGGGAGATGGAGGGATCAGGTCATGGAGCTCCTGCGCACACTACCCGAAGTAGTAGAAGAACAATCTGTAGAAAGCCGACAGACAAAGCAACGCTTCGTTGATGAGCCAGGCTGTGAAACTTGTCCACTAGTGTCTCGTCGCTTATAAGCCTTTTACCTCTGGGCTCGATCAAGTCCAGTTAGCATAGAGTACTGTAACCTTTACTGGCCTCAACACTAAGTGTGATTTGAATGCCGCTTAACCTATTAATTCACAAGGGTAAAAATGGATGGTTGTAAGTCGTGAATGCTTAAGATTCTCTGAAAATATGACTGAAACACGTTTGTTTTAATTATATTTGTATTACTTTTCTCAATAACTTTTTATTTCTTCTTCTTAGTTTTAAGATCAATTTCCAATCCATTTGCATGTAAATAGCTCATCAGCCCGAGTTACTATGGGAAGATTTTACTACATCGATTAAGTAAATAATTACTGGTTTTCTTAGAAAGCTGATATTCTCAGACTAGTTTTCTAGTAGTTATGCCATTGTTCTATAGTGTATGTGGTAGTAGGGTGACCATACAAACGTGTGATTGGATGGATTGCAGTTAGATAAGGTTTAAATTGTGTAGCTTAAGAATTATTTACTTTTAAAATATTACCTTTGCTTTTTTAATTATTATTTTCTTTTATCAATTAACACTCATATTTAAAAGAAACAACGATACCGAAATGATTCTTAACGTGACTTGACTTGCGAGGCACATAGTTTTATTGCTTTCGTTTATAATTATATTAAGTCTCCTTATTTTTGTTCCTACATTATAGAGAAGATAAATAATAATAGATAGATAGATAGATAGAATATACTTTATTGTACACCAAAATTTAAACACACCTATTTAATATTATTTTTTAATTCTATGGTTACACTGGCGGTCTTATCGCTAAAAGCGATATCTTCCAGACAACCTTTGGAAGGACTTTCAAAACTTTAATTAACGTGGGGAGGGCTAAATTAGTGTACACATAAAAGAGAAAATAATATTCAACGTGTAATGGAAACCCCATATCTATCCAAAAGTACTGCAGACAACATCTGGTAGGTATGGAGTCTCTATGCAAAGCTTCAGCTCAAAATAAGTGACTCACAGAATTGACCCTAAATTATCGGTTTCATATGTTTCTTGAATACCAATAATAACAAACGTGTCACAGCACTATGAGGGTCATCACTTTCCACGTCACTTGCCAATAAAACGATAATTCTCTTCGTTCTTCTTAATTTGAAAAATTCGGTCTCTGGTATCAATGTATTGAAATTTCTAATATGCTCCACACATGTACACATAGGATTAGAAAACCCTTGCCATATCGTTTATGCAATTGGTATGTATAATATACCCTTTAAATTACACGTTGTATAAAGCTCAGGTCCGTGGATGGGTTACCTTAACGTTTCGCGATTGCATCGTGCCTCGAAAAGCATGTTATGCCGTTGGTCTGTCATTTGTAAATCGTTGACAGTCATGGTTGTGGAGATCAGATAAGCAGTCGCCTCGTGGAGGCGATCGACGGCGGCGACCTCTCGCGCCCGGCCTTGGTTCAGACCATGGTGGGGAGCGAGAGGAAATGGGATGCAGTCGCCTCCTTCTGCGAAGCAGTCATGCTAGCGAAGGAGGAGGCTGAATGCGCGAGGGAGAGGCAACTCTCTTCCTCACGCCCCAGCCGAGGCGGTAGACACCCTGGGCGTCGGGGATCGCGGGCCGATCTCCGGCCACCGTAGCTGCGGGCCGTAGGAACAGGCCCGGGTCGGCGGCGCGTCCATCCACGCGCGCCTCAAAGAGCTGTCAGCATCAGTGACGGGGCCTCATAAAGCCATTACCCGCCGGGGTTGCGGAAATCTACTAACAAGACCCCGCGGCCTCGGAACTTAAGGGCAGCTGAAGGAACAGGGTGGGTTTTTGGTCAGTACAAGTCTGACACTCCCTTCCGCTTAACCCAGTGCGGGAGAATTTATTTGATGATTTTCCCAAACAGAAAAAAAAGATTGCCTATCTTTTTTTTCGCATCCGGTTAAAGCCGGAGCTACAATATTCGATTAGCACTATCCCTTTCTCTGGACGGAATTATTATGTCATTGCCGATTCCTAATTTTGCATGTTATCTGAGTTTCGTAAGTGTGAATAAGTAAGAAAAGTTTAGTAATTTTTTCGGTCGTTTACTAATCATTATCCCGATTTTTGGTTGGAAACTATGGTCGCCCTAGAGTAAACACAGACTAGCAATACTATCGCGTATTGATTGATTGATTGATTGGGTATATATAACGCAACACCATTGTAAGTTATGATTTATGTACCTTAGAATTGATCAATCGTAGAAAGGAACTTCATTGGTACTAAAGAAACTAGGTACGTAGGTAAAAACAACACCTAGTTTAGGGAGAGTGAGAGTTTGCGAATTTTGTTTATCTTATAAGCCCATGTTTTTGTTACTTATATTGTTATAGTTGTCTTTTAAGAGAAATAAAGAATTATTTATTTATTGCAGTTTCAGTACTTAAATGCTTTTTTATTCGTTAATTGTTTTTTTTTCGTAAGGTCTGCATCATTGCTGGCGTCGTTTGCGTGACAGCGCCAACAGTCTCCTGAATTTGATTGTTAGTAAGACCGAGGGCAACTTGAGACACCTGTGCGCAATGCATGTGCTGCTACCGGGTGTTCCCAGAGGATGGTAGATCCTGGTCTTGTTTGTTTAATAGTTTTATTTTTTGTCGCGATTTATTATAATGTAAATACTAACATAGTTTAAGTCATTACTAACACATTTATGGGTAATACCGGAATAAAGAATAAAAAAATGAATGTGGCACTCGAGGACTGCCGCGGTAAAGCTATTGCATAGCATTTTTTATCAACTTATGCAATTATAATTATTTATTTATTTTATTTATGCAGTTTTTTTTTTCATCACTTTCTTCATTAATAAATGCACTTTGTTTATTCATATTTAAAACACTTTATACACAAATTTTACGCGTACAGCTATTCACTGTTGTACATAGATGATAGATATACCTATACACCTATATACTTTCTCACAAACAGCTGCTTACGTATTCGTTCGATTTCGGAGCGTGGACTCAGTTATGAGCAGTTAGCAGCTAGTCTACACGCATACGTCTAGTTGCACGCACACAAACACCGTGCCGAAGTCTGCCGAACTGAAACAACGTTAGACGATGCACGGCTTTCAAGGCGGCACCGCTGTGCCGGTCGGAATGGGGGGTGTTAGGCTTATTTTCGTTACGGAATTTCTTGATTCGGTCGCCGCGCTCAAAGCCCGCGATAAAAGCTATGCAATAGCTTAATAAATAATAATAAATTGTCCGAACTAGTAATGTTTTTAGTTGAGTTTATGATAACTGGCAAATGCTTGCACTGTTTAGACAGGTTAACCCAACTCAAGTCAACTAAACCTAGGTACATGTTTCTCATCAGATTTGACCGGTACGGATTGTTTTACCTCAGAGTTTGTTCCAGTGTTTCTTCTCAAGATATTCACCCATGAAACACGGGCCTCATGTTGCTAAATTATAATACACTGTGTTACTACTAAGTTACACATCCACCAACCCAAAATTTAATTTAATTTATTTATTCCATTTGGACAACATAAATCCATGATATTAGTAAATACAACGTGTAACAGAAACCCTATATCTATCCAAAAGGACTGAACATCTGGTATGGAGTCTCTATGCAAAGTTTCAGCTCAAAATAAGTGACTCACAGAATTGACCCCAAATTATTGGTTTCATATGTTTCTTGAATACCAGTAATAACAAACGTGTCACAGCACTATGAGGGTCATCACTTTCCACGGCACTTGCCAATAAAACGATAATTCTATTCGTTCTTCTTAATTTGAAAAATTCGGCCTCTGGTATCAATGTATTGAAATTTCTAATATGCTCCACACATGTAGACATAGGATTAGAAAACCCTTGCCATATCGTTTGTTATCATCCAAAGAAGCCGCGCATTCGGTATGTATATACCCTTTAAATTACACGTTATATACACGCTTAAAACTAATCTTAGTAGGAAATCAAATAGGTATAAGTTACAAGTACAAAAAAAAACGAATAATTAAGAAGTTGAGTACATCTTGCATGAGGGATGAACAGGCAAGTATTTACTTGTTCATCACCCATACAAAATGTCTCAAAATGGGGGAGTAAAAATTCTCCGCAACAGTTTTCAGAATGCTGGTATTACTGACCCGCAACTTGGTCACGAGAGATGCCATTTTTTTGCGGAAGAAAGCCTGAAACCCATCGGTTTGGTACTGCGCAAACATCTCAGACGCACTACAGTATAGTGTTGTGAGAATTGAGCTCCGAGGCGGAAACTTGGGCTCCGAGTCGAAGCTACTGAGTCTTGAAAGCTCGAGCTCTGAGGGCTCGTAAGTCTAAAAGGTTCGAGCCCTAAAAGCTCGAACCTTGAAGGCTCAAGAGCCTTAAATGAAGGACTCGAGTCGAAGCTCGAGCTTTATTTATATGCCTGGTAATATTAAAATGAAATAAAAAGAAAGAAAAAAATTTTTTTTAATTTTGGCACGAATGGCGTGTACAAGTAATTATTACAATAATATTAATAGTAATGTGGGTAGTTCTAATAACTAGCGATAACATGGATCGGCGCGTTTAGTTTCCTCTATAGGAGGAGGTACAAAATTATAATAAAAATATGTTATTATGTAGTGACGTTCGTTTGTAAATAAAAATACATTATTTTAATAACATATTTATTAGATTTATTTTGTAGCATAATGTTGTGTAGTGAGCCTTTAAAACAGAGCTCGAGTCGCGACTCGAGCCTCGGAACTAGGGTTCGAGACTGGGCTCGAGCCTTCTAAATAAGGCTCGAGGCTGTAGCTCGAGGCTTCATAGGAGACTCGAGCCTTGAATGAGTCGAAGACTCGGGAGACTCGAGCCTTTTAACAACACTACTACAGTAGCGGGGTAGTCCTAACAGCATTTAAAAATATTGTTAATGGGAGCGCGTGATGGATTATGGCCCATTCTCTCTCATAGAGATATAGGCTTGCATCCCAAAATTGGGATTGTAATAGATTATGATGATGACTAACAAAATTTGAATAACAGAAACTATGTTTAACAATAAACTCACAGAGACACACAGAAAGAAAATACACATAAAAATATCAAATGTAAACTTATGAAATTATTATTTAAGTATTATTTAGGGATGATGATGTAACTATTGAAAGACCTGCGCTCTTCCAATTATCTTCTCTTACTCTGTCTTTCTCACACTTCTGATTTTATTAATTCTTCCTTCTATATACAGTCTATTCTTCTGTGGAATACACTACCTCTCGATATCAGGACGGCCACCAATCAATATGCATTGAAGAGAAAGTTGCGGGATTATTTTCTTAAGAAATAGTGAAAGCAGAGTTTTTAGAATCCCTGTATTATGATAAATATGTATTTAAGTTTATTCTAGTTATATATGCATATATACACTTGTAATAAAACTTTTACTTTGAATATATTATCTACTTAGTTTATTTTTTTTATGCACTTGCCATGTTATCTCTTCACCATGGTTGACTGGTAGAAAATGCCTATGGCATTAAGTGCGTCTTTGTACATTTTGTGTTGCATAAAGTTTTAATAAATAAATAAATATGTTAGTTATAGTTATCAATAATAACGTACACATATGAAATGCATTATTGTATACCTAGTTCGATATTGAGATAGACATAGTGGTTTTTGGTTGTTATTTAATATGAATATTCCTGTATTCTTTGTATAAATCATACATTTAAAAAATAGTGTTTTATTTAATAGGTACTTGATTTTTAAACTTAATATATTTTATAACTGACTTTCTAGAATGTTATAATTACTTGTCACTGGGAAATGGTGACGGGTGGATGTTTGGGGGACTGACTTCATGTAAATCAAATATAATAAAAAACATTTAGATGTTCGGACATGGTATAAATGGTGTTGCATAAGCCCCTCCATAATGTGGCTTACAAATATTTTATACTAGCTTCCGCCCGCGACTTCGTCCGCGTGGAAAAAAAATCCCCCGATTTTGAAACAATCTTCATTAATGCTCCGCTCCTATTGGTCTTAGCGTGATGATATATAACCTATAGCCTTCCTCCATAAATGGGCTATCTAACACTGAAAGAAATTTTCAAATCAGAACCGTAGTTCCTGAGATTAGCGCGTTCAAGCAAACAAATAAACAAACTCTTCAGCTTTATAATATTAGTATAGATATAAAAACAAAGCTTATACTTTTAGGGTTGCGGGAATATTCTAACGAGATAATGAAATAATGATGTTTATTTTGCAAATGGGTTATAAATACACACTTTTACATGTCATTTTTAGGGTTCCGTAGCCGAATGGCAAAAAAACGGAACCCTTATAGTTTCGACATGTCTGTCCGTCTGTCTGTCTGTCCGTCCGTCCGTATGTCACAGCCATTTTATTCCGAAACTATTAGGACTATACACCGGGCACGCCGCAATTGCGGCGGTAAGACCCCTCTTTGAGGAGTGGCTAGATCGGCGTCACGGCGTCCTGACCTACCGCATGACGCAGGTCCTCACCGGACACGGAAGTTTCGGGAGGTACCTGTGTCTGATGGGAAAGGAGGAAACGCCTGGGTGTCACCACTGCGAGGGTCACCCTGAGGACACCGTAGAGCACACGGTGCAAGACTGCCCCGCCTATGCAGAGCACCGACGTGTCCTTACGGCGGCGATAGGCGGAGACCTCTCGCGCCCGGCATTGGTCGAGGCCATGCTGCGGGGCGAGAGGGAGTGGGAAGCGGTCGCCTCCTGCGAAGCAGTCATGCTTCCGAAGGAAAAGGCGGGCCGCGTGAGGGAGAGGATGGCGTCCTCCCTCCAGCCCAGCCGCAGTGGTAGACGCCCACGGCGTCGGACGTCGGCCGACGATCTCCGGCCACCGTAGGCGCGGGCATGCGGACAGCGAGTAAAGGGCAACTCGCTGTCCGACCATGGACCATGCCCGGGTCGACGGCGCGTTGTGTTCCACGCGCGCCTCAAAGAGCGTCAGCAACATGACGAGGCCCCCTCTGCAGAGGGCCGAAGCCTGCCGGGGTCGTGGGACTTATCCCATTACCGTGACCCCGGTACGTAAAGGGTTATTGAAGGAACACCGTGGATTTTAGTCAGTAAAAGTCTGACAGTCCCTCCCACCCTGCCCGGGGTGGGAGGATTTATTTGATAATTTTACCAAGTTAAAAAAAAAAAAAAATTAGGACTATACATGTAAAACTTGGTAGGTAGATGTATTCTGTGAACCGCTTTCCGATTTTAAGAGAAAATTTAAAAAAATAATAAAATAAAGGGGGCTCCCCATATATGGAACTGAAACTGAAAATATTTTTTTTCATGAAACCTATACGTGTGTATATATATTGTATATATTATAGACAGGTCCTTAAAAATGACATTAAGGTTTCTAAAATGACTTTTTAATAAAGTTAATCGTTTAAAAGATATACGCATCCAAAGTGGTAAAATGTGTGTCCCCCCCCTCTAACTTCTATAATAATGAAGTGAAAAATCTAAAAAAGCCATATGTTGTAGATGTTAATGTAATCTTTCAACCAAAATTAGTTTGAATGAGATCGAGTTCGCAGTTTTTGAGATATAGTATATTTTCTAAAACCGCAAATATAACTTTGTAATTCATACAAATACTATGAAAAACAAAGTTATTTAGCGTAGTTGTAAAAATTATAAATAAGCTAGTTTTAAGAAATTTGTAAGGTATTTTGTTTTTTTTTTTTTCAAATAATTATTTTATGTATATTATATTATTATAGTTACTACGGAACCCTTCATGGGCGAGTCCGACTCGCACTTGGCCAATTTTTTACGTAAATGTAAACTAGATAAGGCCAGTGTTTCGTAACTGACTACTCTGAGAAGAAACGCTGAAACAAACTCAGAGGTCCATGTCTCTTTTAAAGTCCATACAATCTGTAGTGACCAAATCATATGAGAGCCATGTAGAGTTATGTCTGTGACGCCCTTTAAAGGACAGAATCACACAGCGACACGCGAGATACAACTGAAGGAGCAAGGTGGGTTTTTAATCAGTAGAAGTCTGACATTCTTCCCCTCTTTTTATTAGGTACTTGAGCAAAAAAAAATTTTTTTATAGTTGATAGGCTTGCGTTTGACCATAATCTCACCTGATGTTAAGCGATGATGTGGTCGAAGATGAAGCACGCTTGCCTAGAAGTAACCTATTCACTCTTGGCTTAAGGACTCCCAGATTGTAACTATCAGGAAACACAGACTCCGGCAGGGAATTCCACTCCTTAGCGTACGCACAATGAAAGTATTCCCAAAACGTTTCGTGTGTATGGGTGTGATGTCCACCATGTAACGATGGCGCATCGCCGTTTGTCTTGTAGTCCGATGATGGAACGGGCTTGGCGGAATAAGACTGTGCAATTCCATCGCACACTCCCCGAAATGTAACCGATAGAAAACTGATAGGCTTGCAACACGTCACCGATGCTCTAGGCTCTGGAGCTTTGTCTCGACCAGTTTTTCGTTGCCGATGAGCCTTTTGGCCCGTTTCTCTATAGACTCAAGTGCATCAAGCTGGTATTTGGCAGATTCGACCCAGAGATGAGAGCAGTACTCCATACACGACCGAACTTGCGCTTGATAGAGGTTGAGCAGCTGTTTCGGTGTGAAGTACCGTCTCACCTTTGCTAGGACTTTTGATCCAGAGTAAAATAATCTAAATACATGATATCTTATCTTATAAATGCGAAAGTTTGTGAGAATGAATGGATGAATGTTTGTTACTCTTTCACGCAAAACCTACTAGATAGTTGAGATTCTAGAATAACACATAGGCTAATTTTTATTCCGAAATTCCCTAGGATTAGGGAGTTTGGGACCTACGCGGGAAAAACCGCCTAGGCGAACGAAGTCGCGGGTAGAATAGGGCTAACGAATGTATAAAGATTAGTAAGAAAACTTTTATGCATGTGAAGACTAGTTAAAATTATATGTTTGTATTTCTATTAAGTCAGTAATTAATAAAACGTATTTTTACACTAACCCGAGCTAGACCTACTTGCTTAGGCTTAAAACATTTGCATCACCTGCAATTTGAAAAGCAACGCAATTTAAACAATGATTATTAATTACCATTAATTAAAAGCTTTTAATATATTCTGCAAACATCCAGGTGCTTATAAATCGTAGTAGGTACAGGTGCCAGGGTGAGGTGTGTGCACGAACTGTCTTTATGAACCGGAACTGTACTTAATCGACCATAATAAGGTTATTGAAGGTTAAGTTTGAGTTCTAAGTAATATTCGTTCAATTTTATGAACTAAGTGAAGAGTTTTTTCCACATTTTTTTTAAATTACGAATGAGCCCGGTTTTGACCTCGATAACACCTGATGGTAAGTGTAAGATGAGATCTACGATCGAAGGAGCGAGCCCAGAAAATGCCTATTTACTCCTGCTTTAAAGGCTGACGGGTCATGTGGCAGGGAACACAGAAGCCGGCAGAGAGTTCCAGACATTGGCTGTGCGCACAATGAATGTTGAAGAAAAGCGCTTAGTACGACAGGACGGTATATCGACCAAGTGTGGATGGTATCCTGCAGTACGTCTGGTAGAGCGGTAATAAAAGGGGGATGAGGGGATTAATGATTATCCATGGGATAATCGTTAAACGACTCTAAGCTATTGGATTCGGCTGTCATTTATACGTATTTGATAAGCGTTACGGGTTGTCATAGGCCAGAAAATCTTTTCAGTTATTGGGTTATGGAGATAGGCAGTTGCATGTAAAACAAGAGTACTCAGCTGCCATCAGTTAGGCTGGAAGCCGGAAAGGGGAAGAGAGAGAGAAGAGAAGGGGAAAGAAGGTGATAACGAATCATCAAATGAGACTTTCCGCTCTGGGTGGAGCGGAAAGTAGTGTCAGACTTCTACTTTTTGTTGAGCTCCTTAAGTTCTAAGTTGAGCTACACAATAACTGACAAATGCTTGCACAGTTTAGACAGGTCCGCTGAAGTTTGCGTGTTTATTTCCTCAAAAGAATACCACAGACATGAACCTACATGCTTCACATATACAAATACAAATTGTCTGGACTGTAAAAGAGACTTTGACCTCTGAGTTTGTTTCGGTGTTTCTTCTCAGAGTAGTCAGTTAGGAAATACCGGCCTCATCTAGCTAAACTAAACTTAACACGCAAAAAAACATGACGTGTAAGTGTTATTTATAACCAATTTACAAAATAAATATTTCATTTCATTTCTGGCTAAAAACCGACCCTGTTTTTTAACCGACTTCAAAAAAAGGAGGTTTACAATTCGTCTTGAACTTTTTTTTATGTATGTTACCTCATAACTCGTAGATGGCTGGACCGATTTGGAAAATTCTTTTTTTGTTTGAAAGGGTATACTTTCTTGTTGGTCCCATTGTCGTCACGTTTGGATCTGATGATGGGATCATGGAGAAATTGAGGGAACTCTTCAAATATTATAGGCACACCTATAGCGTTTTGGGTATTTCTTATAGTACCTTGTGTAGTTGCTCTCGAAAAGCACCATTTGAGGAAGTGGAACGAGTGATGATGAAGACCCCAGATGGCCACCGAAACTACTCAATAATAAGTATTTTGTTGATTGCGATTAGATTACTTGAATATGGATGTTAAGCAATTTATGCTCGTCACAATGCATATGGTGAAGTAGAGCTGATGGAGATGTACCAGGATAACTCCTCAAAAATTAACGGCTCTGCACCGGGAAAAGCAATATTTTGTAAATGGTGATAAGTAGTTGACATTTTGGCTTTTGTAACTAGATAAATTACAAACCGACCCACTAAAAAGCGTGAAAAAAACTTTTTAGCAAAAAATAGAACCGACTTCCATATAAAAACACTACAAAGGCAAAAATAACTTTAATTTCGGAAGGCGGTGTCTTTAGTTTTGAATATATTTTCGTTTTTGACTGAAAAAAAACTGAAAAAAAATAGAACCGACTTCCATATAAAAACACTACGTTTTTATATGGAAGTCGGTTCTATTTTTTTTCAGTTTTTTTTCAGTTACCAGTGTCGTGGTACCGTGTTAGAAAACATATTTCCAGCAACCCCGGCAGGCAAAAGCCCTATTAGGCCCCGTTATTTGTGCTGAATGCTGATATAGATGTTCTTCTTTGCGTGTCGATGGCAAATCGCTAAATTGAGTCTGCCCAGAATTGGGTAACAAAATTGGCAACCTCGGAAGCTCCCATCAAGTCCTGCAGTGAACAGTTGACTTGACATGCTCTTGCATATAATAGAAATAAAGTGTGCCGTGGTTTTTTGAACAACACCATACACTTACTTTACAGGCAGTCATCGATGAAATCAAGTGTCCAACTGAATAGATTTTTTTTTGCTACGGCCAACCTGGGTGCGCAGTCTATTTAAAGACTTCCAGGTCAGCAATGGCATTTCATGTCCAGGAGGTAGATTCTCAGATGGTGGGATGAATAGGCTTGGAAGGTGCATTTTCTTGCCACAGCTTCTTAGGCTGCTTGCCAGTAAGTGCAAAGCATGGGCCATTTTTTCTTCTTTCTTTGCGTTTTATATATTTTCTCTAAATAAAATAAATAAAGCGTCACAAGTTACTACCGGGGTCGGGTCCAGGTTTGCGAATAGTATATAATTGCACATCGGCATAATTCTTGTGTGGCGTGCGCAGAAGTGGATATCGTAACGTCTATGCGTTATGAACCGTGCAGTTTGTGAGGATAAAACTATGGAGTCGATTTTTGAGAGTGGCTTAAAGTTTTAAGGTTTAAATGTTAGCAAAAAATTGTTGCCTCAGGTTCTAGATACGTCCCGGGTTGCGGGAATGTGCCAACGAGATACTCCGGTCACAGGCAACAAAAGGGCAAAAACAGGAACAGGGTGGGTTTTTGGTCAATAGAAGTCAGACACTCCTTGTCGCTCCTCCTAGAGCGGGAGGAGTTATATGAAGACTTTCCCCCGAAACAAAACTTTTTGATACGTGACAGTCTGTCAGCAGTAATGTAGTGGCAATGAATATATAATATATTAATATGAAGGCAATCGTCTTAAATGAGATACGCTATAAAATCTAGAGCTTCTAATTGTCTACAATGAAGGGTAAAGTACCTTTAAACTGTAATCAGAAATGTCATGTTGTTATTTTCTTAAATAAACTTTAAATTAAGAGAAGAACTGCTCACAGATTACGCTTCCATGACATAAAATCTGGGTAATTTCATGACAAAGAACTTGAAGTAAAATAACAAATAAAATAATTAAAAAAACTTTTATTTTCCACCACTACCATTTAGGTACCAATTCCAATGTTACAATATTCGCTTATATTACAGTATTCAAAGAGTGGACTGGAGCCCAAACTAGGGAAACCCTGTTTTTCAGGACTCCAGGTGAAAAACATATTGCGACTTCCTTACGAGGTAGTTATGACCACTTGCCGATAGGCATGCCATTGTCCACTTGTGGGATTATGGAGTAACTATTCGTAGCAGTGGACCTAAGCAAAATAACATTTAACGGTATCTGAAATAAATTAGAACAACACTACTCCACCCCACTTGTCCAATAAAGGCGTTATCACACACACTACAAAAGCGGAAACGTTGACATTTCTATATATAAAAGTTATGCACTATAATTCCGTTGATCGTGCAAAAAACAGGTGCTTTTTCACAAGCAAAGGTCAGGTGGTTTTGACCGCGTGTGTTTAACGGCTCTCGTTAAACTACGGTTATCTAATCAAGCCATTTGAACGCAAGTTTGAAATCCTTTTAGTTTTATGATGATCTGTAGACTTAAATGCGTTTGAAATGAGAGAATTATGCTAATAAAATTATGAATTTGATAGTGTTTGCGTTTATTTTTTTATCATTAGGATGCCATTTAATATTATATTTGCATTATTTTATGTAGAATTATAAAATAAGGCTTAGTAAAATAGAATTATAAATATAAAATTAAATAAAATAACATATAATAGGTAATAATTTTAAATTAGTAGCATAATAATATTGTGAAATTATATTATGGCATATACACATATACACAAGTTTATAAAAGGAAGTAATAATATTAATGGTTAGAATGAAATTATATTATATTCAGAAATAAAGGCTTATTATTATTGATAGATATTAAAGACCCGCGTTCGACCACTATCTCACCTGATGTTAAGCGATCATGTGGTCGAAGATGAAGCACGTTAACCTGGACGTAACCTATTCACTCCCGATTTAAAAACCTCCAAGTTATAGCTATGAGGGAACACTCCGGTTTCATTCCCGAAAAGTTTATTATTTGAAAGAATTTGAATTATTGTTTATGTTTCAAAAGTTAGCAAGAGGTATTTCACATACGGCATCTAACGATATTCACTCAGGTACCATTTAAGCGAGTGCCCAGTGCCTTTTTAGGGTTCCGTAGCCGAATGGCAAAAAACGGAACCCTTATAGTTTCGATATGTCTGTCCGTCTGTCTGTCTGTCTGTCTGTCTGTCCGTCCATCCATATGTCACAGCCACTTTATTCTGAAATTATTAAGACTATACATGTGAAACTTAGTAGGTAGATGTATTCTGTGAACCGCTTTCCGATTTTAAGAAAAAAATTGACTGAAAATATATTTTTTTTCATGAAACCTATGCGTGTGTGGTATCTATAGACAGGTCTTTAAAAATGATATACGGGTTTTTAGAACCACTTTTTCATAAAGTCAATCGTTTAAAAGATATAAGCTTCCAAAGTGGTAAAATGTGTCCCCCCCTCTAACTTCTATAATAATGGAGTGAAAAATCTAAAAAAAATACATGTCTGTACATCTTAATGTAAACTTTCAACCAAAATTGGTTTGAACGAAATCGGGTCAGCAGTTTTTGAGATACAGCATATTTTCTGAAACCGCAAATATAACTTTGTAATTCATTCAAACACTATGAAAAACAAAGATATTTAGCGTAGTTCTAAGAACTAAAAAAAAAGGTTTTTTTTTATTCGTCAAATAAATATACATATTATATTATATTATTATAGTTACTACGGAACCCTTCATGGGCGAGTCTGACTCGCACTTGGCCAATTTTTTATTTTTTCATAATGGTTGAGCCCGCTCTTGTCCTCGATCACGCCTGATGGAAACGATAGATTAGCTTCTTGGTATGAAGTGTCATCCTATCGGCACTTAAAGTAGACGAAAGATACAAATAGATTTAAATTAACATGCATCGTCACAAGTATGTATGCCTATTTTTTTTTTTTTTTGAGAAGTTATGTTAATAGTCCAAGATCGCAAAGTTCCTGTAGTTTAAACGTATGTAAGACAAGTTATAACTAGCTGTTGTCTAAAAATATTGCATGTTTCCGGAATAAATAATAGTCTATGCCAAATTATATTCCCTCAATTTTTCATTTCAGATCCGCTCAGCGCAAGACATACGCATTTTCCGAAGCGCGAGCTTTAGAAATTCGTAATGAAGAATCATATTCAAATTTTTTGTGCATTTTGCAATAACTTAGTCCATGACCCACGCCGTTTACTTCAATATCAACGACATAGCTAAACATTATCCAGCTAGTTTAAAATTTTAGCAGCTTATCTAAATCTAATCATAGATTTTGTGTGAGAAGGTATTTACAACCACACAGACGATATACAAGGTTAACCCCTCAGCTAACAAAACAGTGCAAATGCACCGCACAGTGTGATATTATGAAAATCTAGCGGGACAAAATTATTTTGTCCCATATTTACGTGTTGTTAGGTGGTAAAATATAAAAGAATAAATAAAAAAAAAATATTTGATAGTTTTAGACGTATAATTTTACAATAGAACATTATTTTCACAACTATACATCAAAAAGTAAATACAATAAACAAGCTATACAAAGTTTAGTACACTTAATTTTGAGATTCTTCAGAATCTTCGTCAGATTCGTCAATACTTTCATCCGAGTCTTCAGATTCAGATTCTGATTCACCAGAATCTATATCTGTTTCGTCTACTGGTATTTCACGTTCAATACTTGGAGTTCTTGTTTCTAATAGCTCTATTACCTCGGGTTTAATTTTACCACGCTTAGTTTTTGGAGCCGCACGCAAACTAGCAATATACGGATCCGATGAAATTAACAATCTATTCAGTAAATCTCGATTAGTATTTATTCTCGAAGATTTTCTTGTAAAAAGTTCCCTGAATTTCCTATTATGTTTATTTCGTGCTTCTTGAGCTTCTTCAGACATTTGACCTATTGGTAAAACACATGCAGAAATTATATCTTTCCCGTGAAATAAAATTTTATGTACGCTTACTGGCATTGGGTACCACAAATACTCCTTAAAATACAATTCTCTTGTTGCCTTGGCGAATTCATGGAATTTGTCAACATTTATGAAATATCCGCTATTAATGGTCTCTAATATGACATGGAAGCGTTTGATGAGGTCAACATTTATGCCAGTATTTCTGCCGACTTTTCAGCATTTCGGAAAAACTTACGAGCTGTATTCCCATCATTAGTGTTTCCGGTTTGTTGTTTTGGCATATCTACTAAAAGACCTAATTCGCTTCTAAACTTTTCTTGCAAGTACTTCTTTTTTTCAGCCACTTTTGTTTTATTTTCGGTTCCCCTAGCCTGCCATGTTTTTATATCCAGACGGTAAGATATTATGTGCAAGATGCATTCAAATAATCTTATCCAAGAATGCAGAGGTGATATACCTAGAGATAGAAATTCACTTTTTACCGTCTTTTCTAAAATGAGTTCTTCGTCATTCATTTCACTGGGTTTGGCACCACATATGTAGCATGTTTGTGTGGATGTACATGAAGATACTGCATTACATATTTTGCCGTCTATCATACAGAATATCAGTGTTGACTTTACTAACACTTCCACGTCATTTACAATAATTTTAGTAGGTACCAGTGATCTAGCTTGTTCTTTGATTTTGTCAACTTCGGTCACAGTAATATTTGGAGTTTCTTTGGCAAACACAAACTTTATGGGTCGACAATATCTAGTTGATGATGTCGAAGGGTTTTGCCAAACAATTTGTTTACTACCTTGGCCATTCATTGCATACATTTGTATTGGCACCATTGAAATGCTGAACAAACTTTCATCACTAGAGTGTGATTCAGAAAATTTTTGTTTGTAGCGATTTTGTTCTGCTCCATCACAACCCCATTTAACAACGATATCTAGATTTTTTAAGTCTTTTATCGTTTTCAGGACCTCTTCTTGCACTTTACAAAATCTTAATATCGTGTGATTCATTAAAGATTGAAGTTTAACTTCGGCATGTGTTTCTGAAACATTAATGTCACTTGGATAACAAAAATGTTTTGCCGTTTTCACTCTGTAGTATGGTGGATACAGATTTTTTTTAATCAATTTTGATTGCTCGCGTATGATGCCATATTGGTGTGTCGACAAATTTGCATCAACCATTAATTCCAGGGCTTGGTCATTCGAAAGCCCACCTTGCTTTGGATTGATTAAACACCTACGTGCTTTTTTTATTTCCGTACCTCTTCTAGGTGAAAACAGGCAAAGCTCCTTAAAAATAGCTGCTGAATCCCTTTTGCCTGACTGGCGAAGCTGTATTTCGTTTGCCATCGATATCTCTTCTGGACACGTAGTTTCAAGAAGATGACGAATTCGCCGTCTCTTTGTTTTTTCACTGGATAATTCAAAGTCTTTCGGTGGTCTTCCGGCCCGGTTACTTGTTCCAGGTAGTGAAACATCGACGATAGTTTCACTGACAATACCAGTAAATGTTATGTTCGCTTCCAACCATGAAGCATTCGTTTTCAGAAAGCGTTCTCGATGTCTTCCTGATTTCGACCATTTTTGACCAGTTTCTAAAATGACTTTCTCATAAAGTTTATTGGTTTAAAATATATACGCTTCCAAAGTGGTAAAATGTGTGTCCCCCCCTCTAAATTCTATAATAATGTAGTGAAAAATCTAAAAAAAACATATGTTGTAGATCTTAATGTAAACTTTCAACCAAAATTGGTTTGAACGAGATCGAGTCAGCAGTTTTTGAGATACAGTATATTTTCGAAAACCGCAAACATAACTTTGTAATTTGTACAAATACTGTGAAAAACAAAGTTATTTGTCGTAGTTGTAAAAATTGTAAATAAGCTAGTTTTAAGAAATTTGCAAGGTTTAATGTTATTTTTTTTTTCAAATAAATACATTAAGTATGTTATATTTATTATAGTTACTATGGAACCCTTCATGGGCGAGTTCGACTCGCACTTGGCCAATTTTTTATATGTATGTTACCTCATAACTTGGAGATGGCTGGACCGATTTGGAAAATTATTGTTTTTTGTTTTTCTGAAACTTATTTAGCTTTTGAGATATTTTTTCATAACAAGCTGTGAAGTGGTTTTGATACCAGAGCCATTTTTTCCTGATGTCGCTCAATGTTTAACTCAAAATAGGAAAATTGTCAGATGACTGCCTTTTAAAGAATCACGGCAGCATTATAAGCAAAGTTTTATAGCAATATTGTTAAAGTGTATTAAAATTTTTGGTGTACAATAAAGTATATTCTATCAGTCTATCAAGAATAGATTTTTCACACACACAGACACACTCGGGGCATTAGCACCTTTGATGACGTGAAAACTGTCAAACCAAACACTACAATACCAGTATAAATCCAATCCAATTCTCAGCACATACCAATCAAATTACCGCCAAGCTGGTACAAACAGTCGATATTCTATGCACTGCAAACACTTCCCATAGGGCACAATGGTTTAACAAAAAACATAGGCTCCCATGGTAGAGTTAAACTTTCACTCGATACGATCATTTGGGTCGTGTGCAAGCTAATACAATGTTTTTTGTTAGCCTGGTTTGAATTATTTGATGTGTACAGTCGGGGCTAAAGAGAAGTGCTACTAGATCTAGGTAAACAGATCGCGGCCCTGGAATGTAAAGGCAATTAAAGGAGCAGGGTGGGTATTCAGTCAGTAAAAGTCTGACACTCCCTTCCACTCCATTCTTAGCGGGAGGAGTCATTTGAAAATTTTCCCACTCAGAAAAAGAGGCAAACAGATGTTGGCAAAAGTTAATTTGGAGGTTGAGCCGTACACTTAAAAGAGCACGACAGACATATACGTGCTTTTTTGAAGAAAGACGCAAACAGATTTGAGCGCACCTGTCCAACCAGAGCAAATATTTGTCAGTGAGCGTGTAGCTCAATTTAGAGCTTAAAGAACTCAATGACATTTGGATAGACCACACAAGTACTTAAACTGCTAGACATCATTAAATAAATTATAATACCTACACAGTCCTCACATTTACAATAATAAAATGAACACCATCAGAAAAAGGAACAATATCTCTAGACTTCAATAAGGCTTTGACGTCTGAGTTTGTTTCGGAGTTTGTTCACAGGATAGTCAACTAGGCAAAAGCGTCCTAAACGCTGTGGGCTTGTAATTTATCAAGGAGACTGGCAGCATTGCCACGTTTTATAGCAATGCTTAGCCTCAGGCTAATATTATAGCGAACACTTGGTTCACGAGTGAAGTGTCAATCAACCTTTTTGAAATGTCGTCGAAAAGGCAATGAGGCCTCATGGCAATTTCAACCCCTAACGGCTCGAAAATGTTATTATACTGAGGTAATTTAATTTACATCATGATAAAATTAATGAATCGTAGAATCAATAGATTTAATGAAGCTGACTGTACTTGTAAAATAGTACTCGCACAGTAATTATTTAATCTCAGAGTGCGTGTGTAACATTTTTCTCACTGTAGGGTTATATTAGATGACGCGAACTATATAGCTTTTTATTAAAATACAAGTTTACTCGCATATTTTATCGTGTACTTACTTTTAATTAGGCTTAGTGAGATATCACCCACTTTTTGATGATGGGCGCTAATCAGTGATGCTTTCCACTTCTGTGTTTATTATTTAACTAGTGGTACCTCTGAGTTTGTTTCAGTGCTTCTTGTCAGAGTTGTCAGTTAGGAAACACTGGCCTCATCTAGTTTACATTTACGAAAGAAATGACGTGTAAAAGTGTTATTTATAACCTATTGCTAAATAAACATCATTATTTAATTATTATAGTAGGCGCGTGAAGATTCCTTCTAAGACTTTATCACGATAAAATATAACCAAGGAGGGTAACCGATAGTTATTATAACCTAGGGGTCTTTAAGTCAAGAGTGAATAGGTTACTTCTAGGCAAGCGTGCTTCATCTTCGACCACATCATCACTTACCATCAGGTGAGATGGTGGTCAAACGCGAACCTATTATCAATAAAATAAAATAAAATGTTTCCTCCTTCTTTCCGTCTCTTGCAGTCAAGTAGACTTCCTCAAGCTTCAAGCTACTTCCAAATCCACTCAGTACTTTCGAAGATTAGCGCTTTTAAACAAACAAACTTTTTCGCTTTATAATATTAGTATAGACTAGTAGTTGCCCGCGACTTCGTTTGAGTGGGAGGTTTTTCTCGTGTAAATCCCGATCCCGTGGGAATTTGGGAATTTTAGGAAGAAAGCTTTTGGCCGCAGAATGTGGTATTTCGCCAGTTTCGCGGACCACCGAAGATCCACCGGAACGCACAAAGACCTAGTGCAATTTAGTGATACTAACATAGTATTAAGTTTTATTTACTAACACTATTGTTATTATGTTATGTATACTTTAGGTTAAGGTATATATCTATCGGGCACGCCGCAATTGCGGCGGTAAGACCCCTCTTTGAGGAGTGGCTAGATCGGCATCACGGCGTCCTGACCTACCGCATGACGCAGGTCCTCACCGGACACGGAAGTTTCGGGAGGTACCTGTGTCTGATGGGTAAGGAAGAGACGCCTGGGTGTCACCACTGCGAGGGTCGCCCTGAGGACACAGTCGAGCACACGGTGCAGGACTGCCCAGCTTGGGCAGAGCACCGACGGCGACAATAGGCGGAGACCTCTCGCGCCCGGCCTTGGTCGAGGCCATGCTGCGGGGCGAGAGGGAGTGGGAAGCGGTCGCCTCCTGCGAAGCAGTCATGCTTTCGAAGGAGGAGGCGGGCCGCGTGAGGGAGAGGATGGCGTCCTCCCTCCAGCCCAGCCGCAGTGGTAGACGCCCACGGCGTCGGACGTCGGCCGACGATCTCCGGCCACCGTAGGCGTGGGCATGCGGACAGCGAGTAAAGGGCAACTCGCTGTCCGACCATGGACCATGCCCGGGTCGACGGCGCGTCGTGTTCCACACGCGCCTCAAAGAGCGTCAGCAATATGACGAGGCCCCCTCTGCAGAGGGCCGAAGCCTGCCGGGGTCGTGGGACTCATCCCGTTACCGTGGCCCCGGTACGTAAAGGGTTATTGAAGGAACACCGTGGATTTTAGTCAGTAAAAGTCTGACAGTCCCTCCCACCCTGCCCGGGGTGGGAGGACTTATTTGATAATTTTACCACGTTAAAAAAAAAAAAAGGTATATATCTATGGATCTTCGTAACCTGAAATTAAGTAAATAAATAAAATAAATTTTCAAAATCCTTTCTTATTGCTCTCCAAGGAACATACATGCCAAATTTCAGCTTCTTTTGCTTAGTAGTTTCGGCTGTGCGTTGTCTGGCAGTCAGTCAGTAATGGAAGAGTTTTACATAATTATATTGATTACTGATTACTGATTAGCATAAGTATACAACGTGTAACAGATTAAGCGCAATACCTCAGATACCCCAATTAAAATATTAAATTATAAGTCTAAAACAACATCCGTAACTAAATAAATTAAAACCAAACCTTGACATTTTTTATAAAATATTTATCCTTACCAAACGCAAAACGTACATATTATGTGCGTCATACAATATCCTTACGCAGACGCATACACTCATGCAATGTTAGCGGCCGACGCAACACGCACACAATTTCCTTGAATTAAGGATTGTATTAATTTGTCATGATACTGTGTTTCCATTTTAAGTCAAATGAAAAAAAAAATCCAACAAAATTTAACACCCATTTTTTATGACGGAAATCGATTCAGAAGCCGATTCTGAACCAACTACTTTCAGGAATTGCGTTTATTTTGTTAGACGTTGTAGATTTGTACGAAAATGGTACCACGATAATTGGGAATCCGTGTACCGGTGCTAATAATCTCCACTGCACTTATAAAGCTCTTGTAATAATAAATTTACACAGACTCAAACAAAAAGGGGGGCAGGGAAAGATTTTATTAGGCATCAAAAATGTATGCTCCAACATCGTTATCAATGGGATACCGGATAAGTACCCAGAACACTAGCATCAGCACTAGCATTGCAAACAACTGAACAGCTGTGCATGAAACTTATCACATGGTTAGACTATGCCTGGAACAGAACAGGAATAGCGGGAAGAAAGGTACATTTGTGGCTTTCAAGGTTCATTTTCATCTCTTGGTATAATTTTCAAACTGTATATTTAGACTTTATTGTACATCTTAAAATATTTCTAAGGTTACAAATAATAAAACTAATGTACTACAGCCGGTCTTATCGCATAAGTAGGGCAATCTCTAACCCTCCGGACGGCGAGCAGGGGTCGCTCACCGTCCGGTGAGGACCAGGCCCGGGTCGGCGGCGCGTCGTGTTCCACGCGCGCCTCAAAGAGCTGTCATGGCCATTGCCTACCGGGGTTTGCGGGAAAGTTCTACTGAGTTACCACGGCCCCGGAAATTTAGGGCAGCCGAAGGAATAGGGTGGGTATTTAGTCAGTAGAAATCTGACACACCCTTCCGCTTGACCCGGAGCGGAAGAAGTCAGTCGACGATTTTCCCACCCCAAAAAAAAAATAGGCAATCTCTAACAAAAAACCTTTTGACGGACATAAATTAAAAGAGATAGATTTAGAGCTGTCATTGTACATATATCAACACAGATATACGTATACGCGGGCGAAACTATAATCAGAAATTAATATTATTTAAGCATATAGTTATCTACCTTGCTAATTACTACAAATGCTTGTAAGGTTTTCAAAGTTTGTAAGGATGGATCTATGGATGTTTGTTACTCTTTCACGCAAAAACTGCTGAATGGATCAGAATGAAATTGGGTAAGTAGATAGTTGATATCCTAGAATAATACGCAAGCTACTTTTTATCCCGGATTTTCCACGGGAACTGGATTTATTCGGGAAAACCCTCCCACCCGAACAAAGTTGTTGGCACAAGCTTGCACAAGCACATTAAAAAAGTTTAGGATTTAAAAGGCAAAAATATTCCATAATTTCACTTCATAATTCCCATAAGAACCTCAGTACTTGCTTTTTGCGGACTTCAAATTGGTTCCAGGAAAAAAATTGAGGAAAAATAACATGAAAAGGCCTCACATAATCTTTTAATGAGTGTTCGCAAATCCTTTTGGACATAATTATCTGCATTATGTTGTATGTATGTATGTATGTCGGGCAGGTATCCGCAACTCCACGACCAAGCGCGTATTTTGCGTAAGGGTAAGGATCTTTTCATTCTATCCATGCCAACTCCTCCAGGAAGGCGAGCAGCGCCCTCGTTTTGCTTACCATTTCTCGGAGGGTACCTGGTTTGCCGAAGTATTTAGTCCTGTAGTCCGCGACTACAGGGCAGCTCAGTAGCAGGTGTGCTGCTGTTCGTCTTCCTCCATGCAGGCTCTGCAGAGTGGGCTGTCTGTGACTCCTATTACATAGAAGTGTTTATTAAAGGATCCATGACCGGTATGGGCGTCTGTCACCAGCCGCAATTGCGGTTTAGATAGTCGTAGGACCTGTTTCGAAAAGCGGCCATCAAGGGTCGGGAGAGCCTCCTTAGCCTGCCTGCACTCACCATGGTTCTCCCATAGTTTGTGTAGGTCTCTGGTGCGTTTCCTTACCAGGTGACGCAGATAACCGAAGGGGAGTGGTGTAATGGGTTCAGGTCCCATAATCGCCATACTCGAAGCCCTTCTAGCGAGTTCGTCCACTGCATCGTTGCCTCGGGAGTCGCTGTGTCCTTTGATCCTGCATTATGTTATAAATATACTTATTTTCGAAACAGATCTCAAAACACCAATATCATAAGCAAAGAATTTTCATAAAATCCAATACAAAATCACAATTTCAAAACGAATACTCCAAAATCACAAACCTACATCGTACGACCACAAACTCTCATTAAGCATTCCATCTCTTTCACACAATACAATAATAAACAAAGACAAAAGCTTTCACTTACCTCGTCTTCTCACTAACCAATGTAAGTTGACCCGTGATTTTGTAAGAAATATTTCCTATTAGTTACAGATTTTCCGAACGTACAGTGGTCAAAGGGTTCAGGTAATGGTGGTTAATTGTATGTCTGTCTCGCTCTTACGTGGAACGTATGGGATGAGTATTAAGGACGCCCTTTTTGCGGATAGTCTGCACGACTAGGCGGCATATTTCTGAAGAACAGCGATTGACGGAGAGACGTGTTCCGCATAGATTTTTTTAAAATATTTTGCTTTATATATTTACGGACACGAGCTTTAATTTAAACAAGGACTATTGATTTAAAGTATTTTCCGGCTTTCTAGTCGGAACTGGCCAAATGGGGTTACATTTAATATTTTGCTAGACAGATTAATAAATATGGAATGATATTATGCTTGCGTTAGATAGGTATTTGGGAAATCGGAGACCATTATGAAAAAATTTAAAGTTAGACCTTGCATAGATACCTACTTAGAATGAATGTACCTTATTGTATACCAAAAATGTACAAGTAAACAGACTATACCATTGAACATTCTGTATAAGTACTAAAGCACAATAAACACCAAACTCGGTAATTATTACCGTGTCAAAGATACAAGTTAATTTACAAAGTAACTTTTAATTACACACTGAAAACGTCAAAAATATGAACTGGAATTGTCAATTACATTCTTCGTTACACAAAATTGCAGGCAAATCGATTTAATTGGTTGGATTAGCATTATCGTTCAGTAGTAAATTTCACTGCGCTTGAGTTAGCAGCGATCGAATAGAAGTTATGAAAAAGCAAATGAACCCATTATATATGTAACTAGTAACCTAAACTGGTTGAGATAGATAGATAGAATATACTTTATTATACACCAAAATTTAAACACACCTTTTTAACATTATTTCTTAATTTTATGGTTATAATATCTTCCAGACAACCTTTGGAAGGACTTTCTTTTCAGTTTTGTATTTGTAGTAAGCTCGGTTGCCAATCTTTTTTCCAAATTTATGATTATTTCTTTGTTTTTCTCCACACGTTGTTAAAGAACACATTATATTTATATATTTTCCATTATGAGTATTTGTAGTATACTAATTTAGCCCTCTCCATTTCAATTAAAGCATTTAAAGTCCTTCCAAAGGTTGTTTGGAAGATATCGCTCTCAGCGGTAAGACCGCCAGTGGAACCAAAGTTATAGTAATAAGGTTATGTGTATTTCAATTTTTAGTGTACAGTAAAATATATTCTATCTATCTGTCTAAAGAAGGTAGGAAGGAAGGAAGAAAGGAAGGGGGCCTTGGTTTTCGTTGTAAAATAAATCGATATAAAGAAACTAAAATAAGTTTACAGGCATTGATAGTTAATGGACTCGTTAATTTCTGCTAGTTTTTGTAACACCTTTAAAAACTTTGCTAATATAAATAATAATAATTTAATAATTTTTTATGAATAATTTGATTTGATTTTATATTAAAAAAATATGTATGATTGATAAAAAATATGTCTTTCCTTCAGTAAATGTGACTTTAAGTGAAAAGAAGTTTATTGAACGTGTTATTTATATGTAGCTATTTCGTCAGTAAGGGGGGCTTCTTTTTAATTCAATCCCATATTAATAAAATATTTAATATAAAAACCAAGATACTTGATAGCCTCTCCTTATCTTTTTATGTTCATCGCAGATGACGGCGGGCAGCGTGCGCTCAGTTTTTGCGCGTCATCCGAACTGGACGTTCCAAGTTCAAATTTGAAAATTGGAACTCAAACGTTCGATATTTGAAGTTTTAAATTTAACATAAAATAACTGATGCAGTATTCGATTTTTAAATTCCATTTCTGTAATTTTATTTCGAACAGAAGGAGTATGAATTTGAAATGTAAATGACTTACTTGCCTTTATATATTTTCACACACAGAATAGTTTTCTTTTTATTAAGCATAAAAAGGAATATTTACATAAAATTTTGGCAATTTTTCATACACTCTTTTTTTTTCGCTCTTCGCCATGATCGCACCTGATCGTAAGTGTAAGATGAGGTCTACGATGGACCGAGCGAGCCCAAAAGAAGCCTGTTCACTCTTGCTTTAAAAGCTGACGGGTCATATGTGGCAAGGAATACAGAAGCCGGCAGAGAAAAAGCTTTGTAAAAGTAATAATTAACAAATAAATTGACTGGAACAATATACAAAAAATGCTCGATTCCAAGCTTGACTTCTTGTAGTCGAGCATTATTGAGTAAGATGAATGTCTTACAGAGTTTTTGTTTAGAATTTCTCAGTAACGGCCCGGAGGTTGGTTTTTTTTTTAATAAATTTAAATCAATAATAATTTATTTCAAATAGGCCTACATGGGTACTTACGAGTAGGTATATACGTCACAAGCTAGTGCACGGAATTGGTCGTTTCCTATTAAGAAGAACCGTCAAGAAACTCCACAGATAGTCTTTAAAACAGAATTCGTTTTTACAATTTTTGCATAATACTGCTTTTAGGTATCAGAGGACAAAATAGACCATTTAACATAATATAATATAATAATTAATCAGAAAATAATCTAAGAATCTTGAATATTTGGCCTGCTCGACATCGTTTACGTGAGATTTATTTGTTTATATAGAGTTACCAACATATAATCACATCACTATAATAACATAAAAATATGCATACAAGAGAAAATGAACAAAGGTTATGTAAGAAACGATTATAGGTAACCACAATATTAACGAATATACATATAATTAGAAAAAGTGCTTAAATGCAGTCATAAAATGTTAAAAATACAGTTTAAACATTATGACTAAAACTAACATAATTTATATAAATTACTAGCTTTTGCCGGCGACTTCGTTCGCGTGGGTGGTTCTTCCAGGATTCCAGGATAAAAACTATCCTATGTCCTTCCCAGGGTCCTAAACTATTCCCATGCCAAATCGGTTTAGTGGTTTAGGCATGAAAAGGTAACATACAGGTAGACAGAGTTACTTTCGCATTTATAATATTAGTATGGATTTAGTGTCAAATCTATTAGAAACAAATTATTTAGACTTGAATGCAGTATGCAGCACAGCCAGTACAGTGTTTAGGTAACATATATGTCATCATCTTACTGTCGTTATCCCAGTTACTTCGAGTAGACGCAACATGTTTTCTTCTCCATGCTCCCCTGTCAGACGTCAGAGCATCATTTACTCCATTTTCTTCCAAATCATTCCTCACACAATCTATCCATCTTTTCTTTGGCGTTCTTCTATACCTCCATCCATCAACATTTAAACACATCACACTTTAAGTTACATGCGTGTCATCCCTCCCCATCACGTGTCGATTACCAAGATAGGTGACTTTTTTTCAATTTTTCAGTAACAGCATTTAACATGTAGCCACTGCCTATCTGACCTCCACAACCCAGTAATACGGCAACCCTTTGACTGGTTTGAGATTTTGTAGCTTCTCTACTCATAAAGGCCGACAAAGATCTACAAATAGCATCCAAACAACAGTTTAACACGTTGAACACCAAAAAAAAAATGCATCTCCCCAATTAACAGGGCCTTTCGGATGTATGGTTTTGTCATGCGATCTTGCAAGGATTTCAAAAAACCTTCTACTTTATTAATTTTGTATAAAGCTTTAGTTCGCTCACAATTGGAATATGCAGTACCTATTTGGTGCCCTCTATACAATAAATACAAAACTAGTATAGAAGCGGTACAAAAAATTTCTTCGTGCTGTAAATTATAAGTGCTTCCATACAAGGATTCCGTACACAGATTTTGTTTCGTCCAACGTGAAATGGACCGCACCTTTTTGGTTGGCAACATTATTCTATTGTCTATAACTTTTTTTCTCTTTGACGTTTCCGCCCCTTGAAAAACTAACTGCCTGCTTGTTGAGATCGATTCATTGATTGAAATTAAAAATCCTGTGGAATCTGCGCAGTTAAAGATAGATTAATCGTGATCAGTGATTAAGTTAACTCTAGAATCCCGAATTAACGAAAACCCTGAGATATTTTGGAACATATCGCCGTATTGTCGTCAACCACTGACACGCGGATTTGCTGAAAATAAGTGATAAATAGCTGCTTCAATCTGGTGCGAAGTTTGTGCTGTGATTGCTATCTGGACCGCGCCATTTGGAGACTGGCGCCTTGTGAACGTCCATGAACACTTGACTTTCACTACACTTTTCAATTACTCACTTCATACTTACATACATACCACACTTTGGACGTGACCTCGGGAAGGTCGAAGCTTGGTGTCTACAGCTCAGGTAAGTGTTAGTATTAGGTATTGATAAAGCCTCAGAGGCTATCGTGTAACTTTGTTTGAAGAGCAACGTTAAGCTCCACGTACCGTGGACCGTTCGGCCATCCAGTATCGTTGCGCTGATTGTAGGACTGAACAGATTTATTAAAGCATTTCAAACTACTAACCTTGGATTCCAGACGTCACTTGCTAATGGTTATTTATGATGCTGTATGGTATATGCCACAATAAGTTTAACTGTACTAAGTTAATTAATCGGCTATGTTATGTAGTACCTCGTACTGTAATACGGCGGGAGGTGCGCGTACCTCGACTATTCTATACTGCACGCTGCAGGACGAATGCTGGGGTACGGGTCCCTCTCCGAAGGCTGGTGGAAACGTACAACACACATTTCATGGACCTAGACATTTTCGCGCTGTCGCATTCCAAATTTAAGAAAAAGGCATCGCAATTATTAGCTTCTTATCATTAATTACTTGTCCACCGCACCAGATTAATTTGTTATAGTTTTCTTTATTTCTCAGTCAATTTTATTTTTCATATATGTATTTAACCCTAGATTCATAAACATACGTCTCGCATACACCCATAATTAGCAAAACACTCGCAGTGCGCGGCGCGAAAGGGATAGACATGCGTGTCTCTCAGTACCTTCATAAAGCGACGAGAGCTCAGTAGGGCGCCAGCAGTTTTGGCACGTAAATGTATAGTTTTGGATATACTGAGCACGAGGTGTCTGAGATACGTATGTTTATGATTAGTGTAACAACTATATATATATATATAGGGGACGGTTTTACTATTTGCCTTATAAAACGAAAGAAAGCACAGATTTTTTTTTTAAAAAAGGTATGTTCTTATTATATTATATTCTACGAAAGTAGTTGTTAGTATGAAACAATGTTATCTATTGCCGTTGTTCTAATTTTGCTAATCAAACTGATTTACTGTGTATTAATTCGTAGTTATACTTATTTCTTATTATTCAAGTACTTATTGTGTGTTATTGTTTTCCAGCATAGCGTTTTTGAAAGACTATGAAATTGTTGCAATATCATCGCGAGTGGATGACGAGGAAGAAGTGGATCATGGTGTCAGATAAGATGATAGAGCCTTGGTTACGAAGACGACGCGAAACACCAACTTTGAGGCGATGCCTAAAACGGAACATCGATGCTATTTTAGGTGATACTTTGCCTGATGCACCAGCCAACCCCGAAAATCAATCCAGAAAATTATGCAACTTTTGCTGTTATAAAAAAAAAGTGTGACTAGATTTATCTGCACGTCCTGTAAACGTTACATGTATATGGAACATCGTGGTAGTTTGTGCCTAGAATGCTGGGATTGATATTATTTGAATGCTTTTTTTATGTTTTAATCTATACTTATAATAAATCTGTAGAGAGGTCAATTCTGTACATGAAATATATCTCCAAAATAACTATCACGGGGTGATTAGGGATCGATACTGATGCCAAAAATGCAATCTGTAAAATTTTTGTCTGTCTGTCTGTCTGTATAACCGTTATAGAAACAAAAACTACTCGACGGATTTTAACGAAACTTGGTACAATTATTTTTCACACTCCTGGGCTGGTTATAGTATACTTTTCATCACGCTACAATCAATAGGAGCAGAGCAGTGAAGGGAAATGTTGGGAAAACGGGAGTGGTTACTCCATTTTTTAAGCTTTCGTCGCGTGTGCAACTTTAATGGTTAAAGCTACACAGAAATCATTTCATGACGGAAATGTTCTCCTTAAAAATATATAAAAAATATCCCACGACAGCATATGTCTATCTTTTATGGTTGACTCACAATAACACGTGTAACTCCCGATAGCTTAGCAGTTCGAAGCTTTCTGATTATAATATTTGTCTACTCTTACGTTTATAACACTCTCAGTCACCCCTAATTGAAAAAGATAACATTATTAACTAATCCATAAAAAAGAATCATATAAATCGGTATGGAAACACCAAAGTTATACATGAAATACGCTAATAATAAGCCACCGCACGTGAATACTGAATCATGCTATAAGGATTATTTTTGAGAATCGGTCGCCGCGCTCGACGCATCTAGCGGGCGAAGGTATAAAATTTCGTTCTATAGGTACTTAAACCTCATGTGAACGTGATCTAAACAATATTACCAATACATTAACTTAATAACACACAAGGAGTTACACGCTGACGGAGTCGCGGGCACAGCTATTAACAATAATATTGTGAGGTTCCGTATCGCGATATTTTTCAACAGTATTATATATTTCCCTACTAAATTACGAAAGTTAATCTATCTGTTACATCAAAATCACTGAACCGTGAGGAAGGACATAGGCTACTTTTGTTTTACGTAAAAGGACGGAAACGCGGACGAAGTCGCGGGCAAAAGCTAGTTCTTAATATAAAGTTAATTCTAATTAATCACTGTGATTTTTTTTTTTTCAATATCTCCCATAATCATTAAGTTAGGTGACCTTAAAAGTAAGGTGTATCAGAGACGTATGTTTATGAACTATGTAACCCTAAATATAGTTTATGAATCTAGGGTTAAACATATCTGTACGCGTCCGCATCTTTACTCATAATGTCATTTCGTGGACAATAGTGTGGGTTATATGCTTTTTACATTTTAAGATAACAACTTTTGTAAAATACTTTAATGTATAACTGTTTTTTGTCCCAAATAAATAAAATAAATAGCATCCAAACAACAGTTTAACACGTTGAACACTAAAAAAAAATGCATCTCCCCGTTCAGGCCGCATCGGTCAGTGATGGCCGACAATTAGACTTGCCGTTCGGGCCGCGTCGGTCAGTGCTGCCCGGCGTTTAATATCTCCATAATTAATTACTAAAGTTGACTTTTGTTAATGAAAACATACATTTGGACATTAGATATAAGTACCTATTTTTTTTTTGACGTTGGCTTCCCGTCGAACCAACAATTAATACAACATTTGGTCTTTTGGATAGAACTGTGATTTTCGCTTGGCCTAAAGGGAAAGCTCACTGTCGGTCAGCACTGACACGTTGGCATTCAACGTGTTAACTTACTACGTAAGGTGAGGAGATTCTGTATTTTATAAACGCTCACCCTCTGTGGCCACCTAGTATGTGGATACAGACTAACATTAGCTAACGTTGCGAGATTGACCTGTGTGGGTGTTATTATATAGATAGATAGATATACTCTTTATTGTACATCATAACAGAATTAAATGAAGACTTAAAAACTACAAAGGGTGTTACAATAGGCGGTCTTATCGCTAAAAGCGATCTTTTACAGACATCCTTTGGATGGATTTGACACAGCAGGAGAAAATAAATACGCGGGTAGTTCATGGTGTACTATTCATCTATATACAATACAATAAATAAGTAATAACCTAGATACTCAATATACATATACATATATATATACATAAAAAAACAAAGCTGAAATATATAAAAATAGAAACAAATTAAAGAGAGAGATAGAGATCTTTTACCATGTTTTTGAAAGAAGGAAAGGTTTGTGCTTGTTTTACTGACACGAGAAGAGTATTCCACAGTCGTACTGCTTGAGCTGCGAACGACTTCATCGATTCAACGATATCCACGAACTCAACAAATCGAGGTTACAGTTCCGTTTAGTTTTAGTACTTTCGAAGATGTCGGACGACACTAGTGCTTTTAATATAATTGCTGCATCATTAGCTATTATTATATTACTGATAAAAAGGAAAAAAAAGAGACAACGCTGTTGGTGGCAAATCCTATTATTGAAAAAAAAAACAGAATATAGTAGCGGAGTTGAAAAGCCATCAATTAAGCGGACACTATGCAAATTTTTTAAAATTGTCACCAGAATTATATCAAAATCTACTACAGATGGTTAGTTTCAAGATTGCTAAAAAGGAAACGCATTTTAGGCTACCAATTTCAGTTAAAAATAAATTAAGTTTGACATTACGATTCTTGGTCACTGGAGATTCCTACACAAGCTTGCAGTACTTACCTTTTTAGAATTTCTAAGTAAAGTATAAGTATTATTATTCCTCAGCGCCGCCCGCGCGCTGATCGCGTACGGCGCTTAGGTCGTGCGCGAACTGCGCGCGGGTGGCGCAGGAGCGGCGCTCGAACAAAAATGCACGCGCGCAGCTCGCAAACGGCTTGCGAGCTGCACATTCGCGGCACATTCGCCAGATGTGGACGCACCCTTACACTCCCTTCCACTCCATTCAGGGTGGGAGGAGTCATTTGATGATTACAACCCAGAAAAAAAGGAGCTCCACAAATAGCCTGTATAATCGTCATTTTCTTAGCCTTTTCCCTACAATGTTTGGGGTCGGCTTTGTAATGTTTCCTTTTTATAAATCTTTGATACTTACGTTATAGGAAAACTGAGGCCATCCGACTGAAGGCCAGCCGTCCTGCAGCCACCTCTTCGTTCTACTATAAATAATCATCCGTTCCGCTCAACATCAACTCGCAATCTCCGTCATCTCCAGTGCTCTTAGGATTCCGTGTCTTCAGCAAATTTTTATAATTATTTCTTTTATAAATCCTGTTCATTTTTTCTTCACTTTGATTTCTTTCCCTATTAAAACGTGCTTCCTCCTAATTAGTTATTGCAACCTTATATTTCCCTGTACCCAGGAAAATGTAACGTTACAGCTTCTAGTCTAACTGAATTTAGCTGAATAGCTACCAGGAATACTGACTAATGCCAAATACTAAACTGTTTACAACATTATAAGTTTTAACATTTTCATCTCTTAGAAAGTTTTATTGTGCGCACAGCCAAGTCGTGAAACTCTACCGGCTTCTGTATTCCCTGCCACATATGACCCGTTAGACTTTAAAGCAAGAGTGAACAGACATCTTCTGGGCTCGCTCGTTCCATCGTAGACCTCATCTAACACTTACCATCAGAGGGTTAAGAGCGGGTTCATCCATGTAAAGGACGGGGCTTTACATGAAGCGACTGTTTCCCTTGGCAAGATTGGTGTCAGATTGTATGACCTCTGACTTGTCATACCGAAGGTCGAAGAAGTAGAATGGAGGACACGAAACACTAATAAATATTACAGTAGTAGTTGGTATATATGTGAGGTTAAGCCACACATCTAACCTCAACACGGTTGGATAGATGGCCCATCTGCGGACCGATTTTTGTATTTTAAATAGTGATAGTACCAAGTAGAAGTTTAAATAATACCTATTTGATTAGCTTTCGAAAGCGAAATGCTGCCCCTATAAAGTATATTAATTAATGTGTTGCGCTGATGTTACTAAGGCTAAGTGGATTTTTGTTAATAATATCTAATAATAAACATCTTTGAAATTGAGATTCTTTTAAACTGCTTAACCTCAAAGATTAACCAGTTGTTATAACACATTATATCACATATATAGTGTTACCCAAATGCAAGACCAAGACGAGACTTAGCCAGTCTTGGTCTTGGTATTGCTTTCCTAGTCTTGGTCTTGGTCTTGATCTTGTGCAAGAGTCTCGCAAGAGTCTTGCAATTAACGATTATCCTATTGCTATTTATTAAACGTTAGTTTAGATCTTAGAACAACGTAACAGAGCAGGTAAATTTTGAGCTTGAATTGCCATGGACATAGTAAAGGCCAAGCAAGTTAATAAATTTAATAAGAAATTCGGATTATCAACTAACATAGATGAGGTCTGAATCCACGATCTCGGCAATCCGTGCCGATGCTCTAACCAACTGAGCTACCTACCATGTCCCACGAAGTCCCTTGGATTTTTAATGAAAGTTTACATTCAATAAGTTTACATGTAATAAAACATAATTAAAACATATAAAAACAAATAAATGACGTTAACTTGACTGTATTTGAATATTTGTCACTCATGTCAAATTTTAAACTTATCAATTCGAGAACAACAAAGATTAGAGTAAAAAAAAAATATTACATTAAACTCAAAGCAAAGCTCAATTTGGAATCACTAAAATTGAAATAAATACTCCTACTTATAAGCACACGCCAAAATACCGATAAAGGACGGTATTCTTTGATAAAAATAATGATTCTTTAGAAGATTAATAAAACAGATGCGTTACCAGATAGGTATAGTGTGCTTACGTAGCAATAAAATGTGGATATTATGTAAATAATATTCTGTGGATTATGTTCTTCTTTTGATGGAATTAATCTACATTAATTAAATAAGATTTGCCTAGGTAAGCTACCTACTGTATTTATGTAGGTGCTTAATAACTACTAAAGTACGATAGAAGTTGATAACTGACAATGCTAATCTCAATTTTTGGATGTGTGTGATTTTAAAACACAAAATGCGCGACATGACGTCACTCATTTGATTAGTATTGTAGACAATTTTTACACACAAGTATTTACAATATTTCTCAAATGGGAGCACGGCGCGGTGGTGAAGATTGTATGCGATATCAATAGAAGCCACCTGCGCGTGTACTCGTATCTAGATCTTGTACTTCCGAATAAATGCCAACTTTCTTTGACAGGTTATAGCATCCGACGTTTGATGTTGCCGACAACAAAGCCACGCAATCAAAGTGCCGCGATGGTCCAAACTAGGCATGCACTCTTTTTCTTTTAATCGATATTTTGTACAATGTATGTTTATGTTATTGTTAGTAATGCGTATAAGTCAATATCATACAAATAATACACACAAGTATTAAATAATCACGATACTACGACACGGCAAAAAATAAAAACATTTTGTAATAAAATCCAACGAAAACTGTGAAACAACAATACTGATTATTTAATGCAGACGAGATAAAAGTGTCAGTATCTGTATTTAGTTTAATTATTGAGAAAATCATTGTCATTAATTACTTTAGTACTAATCTTAACGAAAAAAAAATTAGAGATAGTTTTATGTATATAATTACATTTTAACAGTTTGATGTACTGATACCTACGCTTTAAAACTGCATAAATGAATCGACACAAAAAATCTTGTCCATGGACAAAGGCACGGCGGCTATCCTGACCTTCATTGAAAATTAGGTACTAGATATCACTTTAAAAAAGAATAAGTTGTGCGTAACGTTACTTCTGCACTCGGAAGTAACGTTTTCGCACAAACTCATATTTTTCGCTGATTTCTTATTTAAAAAAAACCATGGATCGAATATTGTGTATATGCTAATTTTATGTGATGTTGCCGGACGTATATCACTGTTGGTGGTAGTAACTTTAAACAACACCTCCGTCAGAGCTAGCGCATTAACGTTCTCATTGAATAATCCGGCTCTAGACAACGATCGAAACTCGAAGAACCCATAAACAGTTCTTTTTTCCGTTTCATTGTTTCCCCTGCATCGCCTGCCCTTCCCCTCTGCCCTACACTAACTAAAAGGCCGTTAAGCCACAAAAGGTCATTTTTCACTTTATAATGTATCCTTAAACTACTTTCGATTCTCCATGTTCTGGTCTAAGAATAATTTTCCTATGATTAATACTTTTCGAGATACAGCAAATTAGCTGAGCAGTTAAACCACATAATTTTTGTCACTTCCTTAGTTAAAAAGCGACTAGACCACAATACTATACATGCAATACTAAAACATAATACAACACTAAAAATTAATTAATATTTACAAAAAACAAACGTTATATATGTTGTGCACAGAAACTATGGCCACAAAAATAATTTACAACCATCGTCCTAGCTAAAGTAGTTTTGTAGAAAACTTATTTTTGCGTTTACTCCGAAAGTACTTTTTGGGGTTAGCGGCTTTTTAGTTAGTGTAGGGCAGCCCTGTATTTAGCAATGTAAGTTTTCTCATTTTAATAATAATAACACAAAGAAAACGACAGTCTGAACTAACTGCAAGACGCAAGTCTTAATAAAATAATAGTAAGGATTTCACAAAGAGACTCATGTAGAGAGTACTTTAAAGAATTACACATTTTAACAGTACCGAGTTTATATATATTAGTAATCCTTAACCACTTTGCTAAGTATATTCATGAGTATGAATCACAAGACGAACGTAGGGTAAGAGAAAGCACAAGAAGGAAGGACTTTAAACACAAAATGTTACCAAATCTTAACATAGCTAAGCATTGTTCCAGATACCAAGCAGTGGAGTTATTTAATAGGTTACCTACGGATTTAAAATTATTAATTTATAGCTCTCACTCTTTCAAAACTACATTGAAAGCCTTCTTGTTGGAAAAATGCCTATACTCGGTATCGGAGTTTATATCAAATAATAAAAATAGTCATTTATAATAATAGCAGTTATCATTGTTTTTAATTTTTATTGTACTTTTAATATTTCGACATTGAATTTCACATTGATTCATTCGATCGATTTGACATTATATTTTTTAACATATTTTAAATTAGTTTAATACCTCTGTTTAACTTTACTTTGCACATTAATTTTAATTGCGCTTCTGAATTTTAGTTCCTGCATGTGTTAATTTTATTTAATTATTAATATGTACTGTTCAACACAATGTAATTGTTAACTGAACTGAATAAATGAAATGAAATGCTTAGTCTTGTTCTTGCTTAGATCTTGCAGGGTAAGTCTTGGTCTTGATCTTGCTAAAATTTGGCGGTCTTGGTCTTGGTCTTGGTCTTGCAAAAATGCAAGAACAAGACCAAGACTGATTTTGGGCAACACTACATATATAACATATATACACATACATAACTTCATTTGTTAAGAAAAAATATCTGTAAATGTGTAGTAATTTAGTTTTAAAGATATAGTTACTAACAATGGGGCCTAGTTGCCAAAATAAAGAATATTTAATATATAAAACTTCACGTCAAAATAGAAACGCCAGTTTCAAATGACTGGAAATTAGTTACCTACAGTTAAATAATGCAATTGTTGTAATACATGTCTCTATGCGTGACGAGTTCTTAAGAAATAATGTAACACATGTTATCATATTATGCAAAGTAAAGGGGTCTCACACGAGTAGCTCATGTGAGATGGCGTGTGAGCTTGCCTTTACATGGGTTCAGCTCACGCAATCATGATAGACTGACTGTTTGAACTGTGTCGGGTCAAATCAACACGGGAAGAAGGAACTCTTTTTTTTAGAATAGAGTATAGTTATTGTAAAACATGAGTTTACATCAAATAATAATTATGTGTAAGGTCTTAAAATAAAACAGATAGATCTGCATGTATTGCCATTCATGGCGTACAAAACAAAATAGTTTCGGTTTAAAATAAACCAAAAATAACAACTGGAGTCAACACAGCAAGCTATCAAATTAATAACGTAATCGTAATGCTAATAAATAATGCAAGTTTTGTATTTATAGATTTTGGAGACAAGTTATGAAAGTGTTGTAATTTTGAAAATTGTGAAAATGTCGTAATTGTAGGTTCATCTATTTAATTAATTGCGGTCGGTCAGCTATCAGATATTTTTTTAATGTATTTTAAGCAAATCAGTAGGCATTTGTTTAATAGCTGTAGGGATTTTATTATAAACTAGCGACCCGCCCCGGCTTCGCACGGGTACAATGTTTATATTAAATACTTTGGGCTAACGTTAAATTTAACCCCGATTTTGAAGCATTCTTTATTGGCGCTCCGCTTCTATTGGCCTTAGCGTAATGATATATAGCCTTTCTCTATAAATAGACTATTTAAGTAAAAAAATATTTTTCAATTCGAACCAGTAGTTCCTGAGATTATCGCGTTCAAACAAACAAACAAACTCTTCAGCCTTATATTATTAGTATAGATAGCTGTTGCCCGCGACTTCGTACGCGTTTCCGTCGTTTTTCGTAAAAAACAAAAGTAGCCATGTCCTTCCTCACTGTTCAGTGCTTTTGATGTAAGAAACAGATTAACTTTCGTAATTTAGTAAGGAAATATAATATGTCAATCTATAATACTGTTGAAAAATATCGCAATACGGTATATTGCGATATTTCTCACAATATTATTGTTAATAGCTGTGCCCGCGACTCCGTCAGCGTGTAACTCCTTGTGTGTTATTAAGTTAATGTATTGGTAATATTGTTTAGATCACGTTCACATGAGGCTTAAGTACCTATAGAACGAAATTTTATACCTTCGGGCGAGAGACGCATCGAGCGCGGCGACCGATTCTCAAAAATAATCCTTATAGCATGATTCAGTATTCACGCGCGATGGCTTATTATTAGCGTATTTCATGTATAACTTTGGTGTTTCTATACCGATTTATATGATTCTTGTTATGGAATAGTTAATAATGTTAACTTTTTCAATGAGGGGTGACTGAGAGTGTTATAAACGTAAGAGTAGACAAATATTATAATCAGAAAGCTTCGAACTGCTAAGCTATCGGGAGTTACACGTGTTATTGTGAGTCAACCATAAAAGATAGACATATGCTGTCGTGGGATATTTTTTATATAATTTTAAGGAGAACATTTCCGTCATAAAATGATTTGTGTAGCTTTAACCATTAAGGTTGCACACGCGACGGAAGCTTAAAAAATGGAGTAACTTCTCCCGTTTTCCCAACATTTCCCTTCACTGCTCTGCTCCTATTGATTGTAGCGTGTTGAAAAGTATACTATAACCAGCTCAGGAGTATGAAAAATAATTGTACCAAGTTTCGTTAAAATCCGTCGAGTAGCTTTTGCTTCTATAACGGTTATACAGACAGACAGACAGACAGACAGACAGACAGACAAAAATTTTACTGATTGCATTTTTGGCATCAGTATCGATCCCTAATCACCCCCTGATAGTTATTTTGGAAATATATTTCATGTACAGAATTGACCTCTCTACAGATTTATTATAAGTATAGATGATCGGTGCTAAATAAACTATACTTATTTTTTTGCAACAATGCCGTTGTTGATCTCATAATCTATTATTTGATTGATTTGGATTGGTTCTTATAAAAATTGCCATTTCATAAATAAATAAGAAAAACAGACTTATAATGTCATATTTAATAAAATACTGTTTGCCTATATTCACCTTTTTTCTGACTTTAAATAACTTCAATAAGGAGCCGACGATACCATGATAGTGCATTGATAGGTACTTATAATTGGTATCAGTTTATTGATTATATCGTTGAGCTCCTTAAGTTCTAAGTTGAGCTAGACGAAAACTGAAAAATGATTTTTTTGCGGTTTTTAGTCAATAGAAGTCTGACATTCTCTTCCGCTTCACACAGAGTATGAGGAGTCATTTGACTCAGACTTCTACTGACTAAAATCCCACCCTGTTTTTTCAGTTGCCCTTGTAGTCAAGGGCCGCGGTATCTCGTTAGAACATTCCAACAACCCCGGCAGACAATGACCCTATCGAACCCCGTCAACGGTGCTGACAGCTCTTTGAGGCGCGCGTGGAACACGACGCGCCGTCGACTCGGGCCTAACTGACAAACGCTTACACTGTCTGGACAGGTCCACACAAATCTGTGTGCTTCTTTCCTTTAAAGAGCATCACACATATAAATTGGGTAATTTTTAGTCACTAAAAGTCTGACCTCCTTTCCACTCCAACTCAAGCGGAAGGAGACATTTGATGGTTTTCTCCCCGTAAATTTCCTAATGAGACATTTTTACGTTTTGGTAATCGCTTTCGCTACCTTACCGTTGACTGATAGTCACTTGGCCATGATCTCACGATATCATCTAAAAAACTTGTAAGCTCTGGGATCTGATCAGAATTAAAGGCTTATGTATCTAAACGTACTAATATTATAAGGTGGAAAAGATTGTTATTGTTTGTTTGAACTTTAATCTTCAAAAGTACTGCGTGGATTTGGATGGAATTTGGTATGGAAGTAGTTTGAAGCTTGAGGAAGGTTATAGGCTGCTTTTTACGCGATTGTAAAAAGGAAGGTTATGTTTTATCGTGATCTTACGAGAGCAAAGCCCCGCGTGACTGCTACTTATGTACGAATTTTTTTAATTAATTTATATAACTTCACTCTTCTGAAATAAAAATCCCTTTTTTTTTAATTCGTTATGAGCCCACTCTTGACCTCAATCTCTCCTGATGGTAAGCGATAGATGAGGTCTACGATGGAACGAGCGAGCCCAGAAGATGCCTATTTACTCGTGCTTTAAAGGCTGAAAGGTCATAAGTAGCAGGGAACACAGAAGCCGGCAATGAGTTTCACAGCTTGGCTGTACGTACAATAAATGTGGAAGAAAAGCGCTTGGTGCGACAAGACGGTATATTAACCAAGTGTAGATGGTACCCAGCAGTGTGTCTGGTAGTCCGGTAGTGAAAGGGAGATGGAGGGATCAGGTCATGGAGCTCCTGCGCACACTCCCCGTAGTACAATCTGTAGAAGACCGACAGGTAAGCAACGTTTCGCGGATGAGTCAGGCTGTGAAGCTTGTCCACTAGCGCCTCGTCACCTATAAAGCTTTTTGTCTCTGCGCTCGATCGAGTTCAGTGCAGCAAGTTGGTATTTTGCAGAGCCATCCCAAAAGTGGCTGCAACACTCCACGCAGGAACAGACTTGTGTTTTATACAGATTTAGAAGCTGTCCAGGCGTGAAGTACCGCCTCACTTTGTGCAGGTTACCCAGCTCTTTTGCTTTTAACAACTTAAGGGGTATCGTAATAGAGGTGTGGAAATCATATAGGCATTCATTCTGGCTTAAGGCTGAAGTTGTCATTCTATAACGAGCTAACGCTAGTGACCCTTCGCTACAGAGTATTCGAAGAGAAATATTGCAAAATGTTTTTGTAGTAAATTGATAATAAGGGTTTTGAATTGATACTATTATTATTATTTTCCAATAATCAAAAAGTCAAAATTATTTGACGGCACATCTTTGATTTCATTAAACATTTCTTTAGAAAAAGTGGCACATTGATACATAAAGGTTCACCTACCCTGCACCAACGCTTGCTGAGAGCGGAGGATGGGTCGCGGTCCTCCGTGACCCACCCTAAGCACGTCAAGCCGTTGGCCCTGATTGTCATTCACACATCTTTTACCATCGTTACGGGTAGTCAGAAAACAAAAAATCGGCCATCAGTCTTGCCAAAGAGTATTATCCAGCTACTAGGTTGTATAAGCGAGATAGACAGTCGCTCTATGTAAAACACTAGAATTCAGCTGCACCCAACATATATGTGAAAAGGCTAAACAGATGATGTTATAAATATTTGTACAGACGCCAGCACATCAACCTACAACAATCTGTCAAATTTCTTTAATCGATTTTCAACTTTATTGTTAAAGAAATTAGGTTCAAGGTTGATTGAGAAAATTTGACAGTTTCGGGTAGTTTCATGTGCTGGCTTCTTTACCTAATCTACGTCTTGCTTGCGTCGAATTAAATAAATAATGACGCCGATGCAATTTTAAGGACAGAGGTTATATATGCGTTTCAAATAAAACCTTAATGGTTTATAACTGCTCGAAGTAAAACAAAACTCTACATTACAGTTTATTATTATTTGAACTGACATTTAAGTGTTATTTACACTGACTTGGAAACCTATAGGTACTTTTCCTATCTCAATGGTTATTTACAGTCATTTCTTTAGTTTTAGGCTGCGTTTCCACCAGAGATGTGCGAGGATGCGTAGCGAGGGATGTGTTTGTAAGGAACCAATAGAATCGTTTCATTTACCTCGCCTCGGTCAGCACAGCTCTGGTGGAAACGGTTCAGTGGCGCTAGATTTTTTACCCATACAAAACAAGCTAGGAATGTGTGCGAGGGATGTGTGCGAGGGATGTGTGCGAGGAATGTGTGCGAGGAATGTGTGCGAGGAATGTGTGCGCATTTTCACAGCTCCGCTACACATCCTCGTAGGCACATTTTCATCGCACAGCTTTGGTGGAAACGCCCACACATTTTCATAGCACAGCTAGACATCCTCGCACGACACATTTTCATCGCACAGCTTTGGTGGAAACGCCCACACATTTTCACAGCACAGCTAGACATCCTCGCACGACACATTTCCATCGCACATCTCTGGTGGAAACGTACCCTTAACCACCCTTTCGAGCATAAATGATATGACAGATGTTAAATATAGTTTTGTTAGATAGATGAGGTTGTATAAAAGTCCTACGTAAGAGTAGACAGAATATTCTTTATTGTACATCAATAATTTAAACACACCTGATTTACAATATTGCTTAAATTATGTTTACAATGGCAGTCTTATCGATGAATTGATTTGTTTCAAAAAGTATGTGAAAGTAAACGCTATGTGCTTATGTCTGTATGCGGTATGTTTGTGTGATTTATTCGCCGTCATGCTAAAGCCGGCATCCATGATGAACAGGGTCCGTTGAATATCGTTAAGAAGTTAGCGCACAAGATAGCCATTCCTTTTAAAACCGTCTATAGCTTAATGGCTAAGGTTTTGGACTTGTGATTAAGAGGTCGCGGGTTCGAACCCAACCCATTACACTATTGTCGTGAACCCACTCCAAACACAAGCGTATTTAGCTTAGTTGGAAGGGCAACTACTAACAACCAAAAATCTATGTAACAATGTTATGGATCTCTGGGTTTGAAATTATTATATATTTATTTATTTTAAATGTTATAAATAAAATAAGATGAATGAAAGAGTATTTAAGTATGATGACCTGTATCTAATACCTTGAACCCAGCCGTGGAAACGTTACAGGTAGAGTTTAGGTTCCTCTCTAGGTACGACAGAAAATGGGCCGTAATGCGGGTTCAGTGGTTGGCAGATGTCGCATGTTTACGGAATTTCAATCCTATGATAAGCTTTCTTCACGATAGATATTTCTTTCGCCGTTTTGGAACAAAAAAAAAGACAAAATTATACAAAGTAATGTGCCAGGATGGTTTCGAACACATGCCTCTCAACTCGTAAGCCGTGCCTGCAACCGAGCTTTAAGTGTTTTCAAATTTGGAATTCAGCGCAACGGATTTCTCTCCAAAGGTTGTCTAGTAGGTATAGCTGTCAGCGATAAAACCACCAAACATCATGATTGACTCTCTTTAATATATTTATACATATACTAGCGACCCGCCCCGGCTTCGCACGGGTGCAATGTTTATATTAAATATAGGCAGCGTTCGCGAGAATCGTTAACGTACGGTAGTTTTTTCGACGCCTTACTCCACAATTTTCACTACCACAAAAAATCCTATCTATTTTCCGGGATAAAATATGGCCTATACGGATTCGGAAGAATCCCTCTAAGTAATGGTAAAAGAAATTTTGAAATCGGTCCAGTAGTTTTTGAGCCTATTCAATACAAACATACAAAAATACAAAGGTTTCCTCTTTATAATATTAGTATAGATTAAATACTTATGTAACTTATTCCATGTACAGTAAAGTTCATCGTGTATTCTAACCCACTTATCAATTTATTTTTACAGGAAAACAGAGTATAATAGGTATACAAGTAATTTTGTGTGAACCTGATCACTTACTACTTCTCTCTTTAGGATCCTAAGGAAAAACATGGATGAACGGTAAAAGTTAAGATGATTGCAATGCATATCTTTTTACCCGACTGTAAAGGAAGGGTAATGTTTTTATTAATACGTGAAGAAAAAACTTTGTACCTTTTTTACGAAAATTAAGCGGACGGAGAAGTAAGAAATTTGGCACAGTTAATATGGAGAAAGAGCGTAGAACTTGAATGTGATACAATTATAATCGAATTTCGACTACTAGGCGGCCTCTAGTTATATCAAGATATCAAGGCCGCTTCAAAAAAAATCGATAAAACTTGGCACGGAGATATTTAAACATCCAGGATTAGGTATGTACTGGCTAGGTATTATTTCTAAATCTAACCCTATAGGGTCTGAAATAGATGATGATAGTTTAGCTGAGAATTGGTGTAAACAAAATCGCTAAACTAATATTTATAAAAGACTAGCTTTTGCCCGCGACTTCGTTCGCGTGGGAGGCTTTTCCCGCGTATATCCCGATCCCGTGGGAATTCCGGGATAAAAAGTAACCTATGTGTTATTCCAGGCAGTCAACTATCCACTCACCAAATTTCATTTAGATCCGTTCAGTAGTTTTTGCGTGAAAGAGTAACAAACATCCATCCATCCTCATAAACTTTCGCATTTATAATATTAGTAGGATAGGATTTTTCCAGCTTCTTAACAAATATGCACTGGTTTAGTTGGTATTTTTTTTTGGGTTAGCATATTCTTTCCCAATGTGGGGTATATCAACAGTATCTTGATTAAACATTCCCACAGCCCTAACAGACTTATTATATCCATATGTTATTTTAAGATGGTTTAAAAATATGATTTGCAATTGTACAGAAAAAACAGTAACAATATGACTAGGATCATTTAGATTTTCGGTAGTAGATTCGGTGCTACAGGCATATTGGAGAGCTCTTTCAAAGGAAGCCCTTACAATTGATTCCGGTTAAAAAAACTTGCAATCATTAAACGACAAATAAATACACTTTCGCATTTATAATATTAGTGTTAACGTGACGTGAAAATAAAACAAGTGATTGAAAGTAAAGTCTGTGTATGTTATTTACCGACTTCAAAAAAAGGAGGTTCTCAATTCGTCTTGAACTTTTTTTTTTTATGTATGTTACCTCATAACTCGGAGACGGCTTAACCGATTTGAAAAATTCTTTTTGCGTTTGAATGGGTATACTTTCTAGTTGGTCCCATTGTTACGACAGGATCTGATGATGGGATCCTGGAGAAATCGAGGGAACTCTTCAAATGTTATAGGCACACCTATAGCGTTTTGGGTATTTCTTATAGTACCTTGAGCAGTTGCTTCCGAAAAGTACCATTTGGGGTAGTTGAACAGATGATGAAGACCACAGATAGCCACTGAAACTCCTCAATAATAAGTATTTCGTGGATTGCGATTCGATTACTTGAGTACGGATGTTAAACACTTTATGCTCGTCACAATACATATGGTGATGTAGAGCTGATTGTCAAGTATCAGGAGAACTCGTCAAAAATTAACGGCTATGCATCGGGAAAAGCAATATTTTGTAAAAGGTGATAAGTTGTTGACATTATGGCTTTTGTAACTAGATAAATTACAAACCGACCCAATAAAAAGCGTGAAAAAAAAAATTGCAAAAAATAGAACCGACTTCCATATCAAAACACTACAAAGCCAAAGATAACTTTAATTTCGGATGGCGGTGTGAAAAAAAAAAGAAAATCCAAAACCAATAACACCGACTTCCGAAATTAAAGTTATTTTTGGCTTTGTAGTTTTTGATATGGAAGTCGGTTCTATTTTTTGCAAATTTTTTTTTTTTACTTTACTTACCACACATATGTATACATACAACTTACTTACAAATTCTATAACGGCTAGTAGGTATTTTAAATTTAACGTGATATTAAAAACCTTACAATTCTAAAATGATTCCCCAGTATCATTATCCCACAAGACGTGAGCATATTATTATAACTAGAAACTTTCTTTAAAAATCACCCATTTCCAGCATTTACAAATCGCAGGGAACCCAATGGCCTGGCACAAGACGTAGGGAAAAGACCAGGCGGTATGAAATTGCTTCCTTGGAAGGTTGATAGACCTTTACATAGTGTGGGACGCAAATTGTGTTGATATTCTTGCACCATCCCATATTTTCAGCTCATCATCCCAGCCATTCATATCTGGAGTGAGGCTATTGAGAAGCACGGGGAAGCACTTGCTGTTTCCCTTTACATCTCGAACGCCTTTGACAGAGACTGGCACGATAGCCTTATTGCTAAGCTCCCTTCTTTCGATTTAGCCACTCAACTTTGTATTTGTATTGAAGACTTCCTGAGAGATCGGTCCATTCGAGTGGTCATTGATGGCTGCTCGTCTGGGCAATTGCCAATTAATGCCGGGGTCCCTCAGGGGCCAGTTCTCTCAGCAACTTTATTCTTGCTGTAGTATGCAGAAGACAGCACAGTTGCTGAGAGATATATGTCCAACGCTAGTGTTGGAGGGTCACAGATCCAGTCTCTCCGTGAGAACATAGTTGGGCGGTTGAACTTGTCCTTGAAGGCTGTCTCCGACTGGGGCGATGCCAACTTGGTCAAGTTTAATGCAGCTAAGACCCAGGCGGAAAAAAGACTTTATCTGCTAAAAGGAGCCAATTCCAACCGGCTCCTACTTTCCGTGGTGTAACCATGCCGATAACCGATCGTATTGAGCTTCTTGGTCAAATCGTATTAAACACTAACTTCTACCATTAATTTTAGTCCGTTTATCGAGGCTAAGGCTCAACTAGCATAAAAAAGTTGGGAATCATACCATACAAACCATCAGGTGAGATGGAGGTCAAACGCGAACCTATTATCAATAAAAAAAAAACATTTTATTGCTGACGGCGAGCAGGGGTTGCTCACCGTCCGGTAAAGACCAGACTCTGGTCAACGGTGCATCGTATTTTACGCGCACCTCAAAGAGCAGTCAGGAGAAGGGTGCGTCTGATATTATAATATAATATTTTTATTATATTTTTATTATATTATAATATAAAATTATACCAAATAACTTTATATTATAAAGTTATTTGGTATAATTTCATTTCAATAACGTTCACAAGATATAATAAACGTGAGTTAACTGTTGATATAATTTCTTTAAATATAACATTTATATACTCTAAAACTTATTTCGTATAATGTTATTGGATATAACGTTAATTTAATCGAAAATCATTAGGCCTATCCTTTAAAATATATAATATTGCGATTAATTTGATAGAGCGTGCTGCGGGAGCGGCGTGACAGAAACGAATCGCTGCAAAGCCGACACCACGTAGTTTTGTCTGTCCTACCCTTAGGCTGCGTTTCCACTCGCAGAGATGTGCGAGGATACGTAGCGAGGGATGTGTTTGTAAAGAACCAATAGAATCGCTTCATTTACCTCGCCTCGGTCAGCACAGCTCTGGTGGAAACGGCTCAGCGGAACTAGATTTTTGCGCATACAAAACAAGCGAGGGATGTGTGCGAGGGATGTTTTTGAGAGAAACGCCCACGCATTTTCACAGCACAGCTAGACATCCTCGTACGACATATTTCCATCGCACATCTCTGGTGGAAACTCACCCTTAGGGTGCGTTTCCACAGCGTTTCCACAGCGTTTCGATGGAAATGTGTGCGATGAAAATGCGCATTAATGTGTGGTGCGAGGATGCGCAAACCTCGCAACACATCCTTCTCAATACACATTCCTCGCAACACATCCCTCGCAACACATCTCTCGCACACATCCCTCGCACACATCGCTCGCTTGTTTTGTATGCGCAAAAATCTAGCTCCGCTGAGCCGTTTCCATCAGAGCTGTGCTGACCGAGGCGAGGTAAATGAAGCGATTCTATTGGTTCTTTACAAACAATCCCTCGCTACGCATCCTCGTACATCTCTGGTGGAAACGCAGCCTTATAGTGTTATTTAAAATCGCATAGGCGCGGAAGGGCGAGGCGGCCCGTGAACTGAGGAGCAGGTGGTTTTAACACTCGCCGCCGTGGCTGAGGCTGGCCGGTGAAGCCGGCGAAGGCATAGGCCTCTTCTCTATGAGAGGAAATGGGTTGTGCATTCGTTGTAAAGTGATTCAAGTAGGTGAAATTAGAGATTTAGTTATTCGAGATCCCATGGCTACGGCGTTAGATTTTTCGTGGTAGCGTGCATTCGTTGTTAAGTGTTTCGTATTCGTGAACTTACGGGGGCGTGTTCTTCGGTGCTTCATTTTCGAAATCACGTACACACCCGTCTGTCATCTATAGACCGGAATACACCTCAGCATTTTTTTTTTAATTTTTCCTTATTATATTTACAAAGATATCATGAAACACACGATATTTTATGTAGGTATAGAATTTCAGGTATTTTTTTCTTAAGTAACTAGGTTTTGAATAATAGGAATTTCACATCAATGACACAGTGAACATTTCGCAAAAAATATTGCTTCCATTTAATACATCAATGACTTCAATAATCCCACTAGTCGAAAACATATTTGATAAAATCACTAAATCTTTTCTCTTGTAAAATTTTGATTTTTCGATTACCAAGTTCTTGCTTGGGAGCGTCGATGTGTAAAATAGAGTAATATGTGTTTCATTTTATTTTAATTATTAGTACGATGAGATTGCATTCATTATATCACTGGGTGATATAATGAATGCAACTCAACCTTACTAATATTATAGATATGAAATTGTGAGGATAGTAAGTATAGATGTTTGTTACTATTTCACGCAAAAACTGCAGTATACCTACGGGATCGGAATTTACGCAGGAACGGGGGGTTCCTCTACGCGGACGAATTCGCGGGCAGAAGATAGTCTAAAATAAATATGTCATGATATCTCTTCACCACTCATGGTTGACTGGTAGAGAATAGCTAAGAAATTAAGCTCGCTATTGTACCTTTTGTGTTGCATAAAGTTGTAATAAATAAATACCTATTAAGTTAAATACCTACTACCTTACCTCAAATCGCAATAAACCCTATAAATAACAATAACTTGTAAATCTAAAAATATCCATAGCTGCCTAGAAATCCCTAACCTACCACAAGCGTATCGAATTAAAAACCAAACACCACACCACACTGTTTCATAGTTCATCCAAAAAAAAATGCTAAGACAATGCACTCGGTGCAAAAAGTCTTGATCGAATAATATATTGCTCGAATCGGGCTTAACACTGGCTTTGTAGACGGTAGAAACTGGTTGAGGTTTATGCAAACTTTAGCCACTCCCGCTATGACACGCCTCCAAACCGATCCTCGCTCTCTTTCCTTCCTCCACAAAACGCTATCTCCATCCCCTTCCAGTGCATAACGCCTACACATTTTCCGAGGCAAGTTTTTAGTCGATCAAAAGACATCGTCGGGGTTGACGCTTTCGGTAGAATAAATAGCGTTGAAAAAAAATAACGCGTTTTTTTCCTTTTCGTTATAAGCATGGAGCGATTTTTAGTGGTATCCTTATCAGTGTGTGATAGTGGTGTTTCTAGTTATTGACTGTGTATTTTTTTTGTGTTGTGTACTGTGTTGTGTTTTTTTGCGTCCGAAGAAGGTAAATTTTTGTTGATGTTTTTTTCCTGGCAAGTATTTTTCTGGCAATTTATTTTTTAACTTAGGCAATTATGGAGTGTCTGTTACTAAATGGTGTTGATGATATTTTGAATTGAAAACATAGTTATTATTACACGGTGTAGAAAAAAAAGTCATGTTTTACAAATGTTATAACTCAATCATAATTAGCATATAAACAATCATTAATTTATAGATTGTAAAAATAACCTGAATATAGATAAAACATATTGATTGATGATCGTTTTTAAGCTCTCTTAATATTTTTTACTGACAATGACGTTTCAGAGCCATGTGACGGAATCAAAGATATAAGTTATAAATTAATCTTGATACTTTAATGAACCATTAATAAACCAGTGTTTTTTCATGCTAAAGACCGTAAACAGTTGAAATCAATAGTAAAAACCGCTAATGGTGTAATTACGCGACAAAAAATAGCAAAAAATATTATTTAGGTGATTTCACACCGCATTGGATTGAGATTAAGAAACTAAACAACTGCCAAATTTTAATACTCATTTAAATAGAGAAAAACGTAAGTTCGTGATTTTACTTGCAAATTAGTTTTTTTTTGCGAAAATTGCACAATTATTTCATCGCGACAGCTACTTGTTAAGTTGTCCTTTTTTTGCTATGGCAACAAAAACAACTCGTTGCAATTTATTATTTTTGCGTCGCTTTTTTCAATTCAGGTTATTAAACATTTTCTTGGATTTAGTCGCTAAATGCAAACATTCCGAGATGTTAGTGTAAAATGTATAATTTTAAAAACTTATTTTCGTATATAATTCTTATAACTTATTAAAGATAATTAAATGGTGTGACCAGGCTAAATTATTTTTTTCGCGGGTAAAGAGTGGCCAAGAGTGGTAAATGGTGGAAAAGGAAAATTAGTGCTCAGCAGTGACGTCGTCGGTCGGTCATGATATTGATAAGCATGAGGTCTTGAGTTTGATTCCCGAGTTGGAAAAAGTATTTTTTTTACTTACTTGTGCTCGGTTTAAGGCGATAAGCCCGGTCGCCCCTTAATGTACGAAACTTTTACGTTATTGCCGATATGTAGCTGTACTGTAGGTATATTGCTTCTGTCTAACCTTGACTAGTGACATGGTGAGATATAGATAGATAGATATACTTTTTATTGTACACCATAATAGAATTAAAGGACTTAAAAACTACGAAGGGTGTTACAATGGGCGGTCTTATAGCTAAAAACGATCTTTTACAGCCAACCTTTGGATATTATGTTATGCAAAAACGCAACAAAGTCATTGGCGCCAAAGTATCAAAATTATATATATTTTTACTGGAATTACAGTTTCTATAAAAACTATTATTTATAATTGCAACTATTGTCAAGTAATTTATGCGCAAAATTGTCAAGTAAGTAGTTAATAAAGCTATGAAAAAATCAGTAACAATAAAGATTCAAACAAGCTTAGGAAAATACTATTTACCGAATAAATAAATGTTAATAGATGGACGAAAAAAAACTATTAACATTTATAAATGTAATTCGAATTCAACAATAGTTGGGTTCACGCTAATTTGTACCGTTAGACGCGATTAGTTTTAACTAGCGTTAAACGTTGTTTAACCATCTATGGTGCAAGTGACCGATTGTAGCGGACAAAAAAATATTGAATAAAAAACCAATGTCTTATTCTCATAGAATTTGATTTATTTCTAGTTAGGTAAGTCTTACCTAGTTATCATTATTATTATTTATTGAGATAATATAGTAATCTATTTTTTTTGGGCGGGAATGTCATCAAATGACTCCTACGGCTGTGGGTGGAAGAAGTCTGACACTCGCTTCCGCTCCAGAAGCGAGTGTCAGACTTCTACTGACTAAAAATCCACCCTGCTCCTTCAGCTGCCCCTACGTTCCGGGGTCACAGATCGTTAGAACATTCCCGCAACCCAGTTTAGTGACCCATCATAGTCTTATCTTATTTCTTACTAATAAAAATGTATTAGTATGGATACGGATGTTCTTTTTCTCTTTCACGCAAAAACTAAAAAACGAATCTGAATTAAATTTGGTGTGTAGACACTTGACATCCTAGAATAATACATAGGGTACTTTTTATCCCGGAATTCCCACGGGATCGGGATTTACGCGGGAAACCTTTCCACGCGGACGAAGTTGGGAGCAGAAGCTGGTTTAATCTAAAGATTCTTATAGACTATGTCAGAGTTAGGCCTCGCCCTAGGCCTGCGGGCTGCGAGCAATGGGTAGCTCGTCGCCCGACTGAAACCAGGCCCGTGTATACGGCGCGTCGTGTTCCACGCGCGCCTCAAAGAGTGTCAGCAAACTGTCGGGGCCCATAAGAGGGAGGTTGCGGAATTGTTCGAAAGAGTTACCGCGGCCTCGGAACACGAAGGGCATATGATGGAACACGGACGAACACAGCCTCCCGCTTCGCTCAGATTGGGAGGCAGTCATAGGATAATTTCCTATCCTAAAAGAAGGCCTCGCCTTACGCTATACCCATGTGAGAATTCAAATAGGTACTTATTAATAAAAATATTGAAATGGTGTTATGTTCTGATATTTTTCTCTTGTATTTTTTATTTACGAACTAAACGTCAATAGCCTAATGGATAAGGTGTCAGACTTGTGATCGAGAGGTCACAAGTTCGAATCCTACCCATTACACTATTGCCGTGAACCCACTCCAGACACAAGCATATTTAGCTTAGTTGGAGGGGTTAACAAGATTGCTAGTAATGTGAATTCTTCCCACATTGCTAGTCATCTTTAAAAAAAAAAAAAAAAAAAAAAAAAAAAAAAAAAAAAAAAAAAAGTATAGCTATACAGGTCGATCTACAAAGTAAAGCAATGCCTACCGCTGTCAGTATATGGATGAGTGACCATTATAACAGATCGCTATTCCTCCGTGCCTCGTAAAGCACGTTAATTTCAATTTCATTTTATTCTCAAATATCATAATACTCATACAAATTATTAATTACATTTCAGTCACAATTAAATTAAATTAAACAATTATTATTAAAAATCCAATAAAAATATTACAATTTTTAAAATTACTAAAAATACTTTGAAATTAAATGAAATGAAATGAAATATTTATTTTGTAAATTGGTTATAAATAACACTTTTACACGTCATGTTTTTTTGCGTGTTAAGTTTAGCTAGATGAGGCCGGTATTTCCTAACTGACTACTCTGAGAAGAAACACCGAAACAAAGTCAGAGGTCATAGTCTCTTTTAAAATCCAGACAATTTGTATTTTTATATGAGAAGCATGTAGGTTCATGTCTGTGGTATTCTTTTGAGGAAGGAGGTCCAGACAGTGCAAGCATTTGTCAGTTATCGTGTAGCTCAACTTAGAACTTAAGGAGCTCAATAATTTGACAAAAAATACCAACGGACATTTGGGTAGGCCACACAAGTACTCAAACTGCTTTGTAAATATCTTCAATCCCTGCGTGTAATGTGCAACCTTCAACAGTGAGTGATGTACGCACAATCCAGACTTCCCGCGAGTGCGGCCATCATGGCTTCGGTTGTCATTTGCTTAGCCTTTTACTAATTACGTAGGAGTCAGCTTCCGGTCTAACCAAATCCATTTGAGGACTCATTTTTTTTGCAGATTTTCTGACTTCTAACCATGTTCGTAACGACTGTCAAAGATGTACAACGTGTAATTTAAAGGGTATATAGGTACATACCAAGTGCACAGCTTCTTTGGATGATAACAAACAATATAGCAAGGGTTTTGTAATCCTATGTCTACATGTGTGGAACTTATTAGAAATTTAAATACATTGATACCAGAGACCGAATTTTTCAAATTAAAAAGAACGAAGAGAATTATCGTTTTATTGGCAAGTGACGTGGAAAGTTATTGACCCTCGTAGTGCTGTGACACGTTTGTTATGATTGGTATTCAAGAAATATATGAAACCAATAATTTGGTATCAATTCTTTGAGTCAGTTATTTTGAGCTGAAACTGTGCATAGAGACTCCATACCAGATGTTGTCTTCAGCCCTTTTGGATAGATATGGGGTTTCCGTTACACATTGTATATGTACACTTTGATAAAAACCCTAAACAAATTACAACATTAAAAAATTGCAGGAGAACAAGTGTTAACTACTTATTATATACATTTTTCTTTTAATTCAGAATATGTTCGCGTTTGACCACCATCTCATCTGATGGTAAGCGATGATGTGGTCGAAGATGGAGCACGCTTGCCTAGAAGGAACCTATTCACTGTCTCTTTAAATGTGTTCTTTTTTTAAACCTTTTGATGCGATATAAATCACAGTTTTGCATAAAACATCGTGAGAAATATTCTAGGACATGTCAGTGATGTCCTAGGACCAAAAATTCGAAGACCTGACACCCAACAACCCGCATTTCATATTAAAGACATTACAGACTAACTGAGTAAACTTTTCATTCCACTCATATTTTAATAAATGAGGAGCTCTAAGCTAAAATGAGAAACAGCCGTAAGGATTAATTTTCAGGGTTAAGCAACATTTCCCGAGGTCGCTTCGTCAATGGGTGATCGTCTTAACAGACCAAGATAATCCTAACATATGAGTACCAAGATAAGGTGTTTTTTATAGAACTTTTCCCTGCCGGAGTCTGTGTTTCCCGATAGCTATAACCTAGGAGTCTTTAAGTCTCGTAGAGGCGGTCGGCGGCGGCGACCTCTCGCGCTCTGCTCTGGTTCAGACTATGGTGCGGAGCGAGAGGGAATGGGATGCGGTCGCCTCCTTCTGCGAAGCAGTCATGCTAGCGAAGGAGGAGGCCGAACGCGCGAGGGAGAGGCAACTCTCTTCCTCGCGCCCCAGCCGCCGCGGGAGACGCCCCGGGCGTCGGGGATCACGAGCCGACTTCCAGCCACCGTAGGCGCGGGCCTGCGGACGGCGAGCAGGGGTCGCTCACCGTCTGGTAAGGACCTGGCCCGGGCTGGCGGCGCGTCGTGTTCCACGCGCGCCTCAAAGAGCTGTCAACACCAGTGACGGGACCTCATAGGGCCATTGCCTGCCGGTGTTTGCGGGAAAGTTCTACCGAGTTACCGCGGCCCCGGAAATTTAGGGCAGCCGATGGAACAGGGTGGGTTTTTAGTCAGTAGAGATCTGATACACCCTTCCGCTTGACCCAGAGCGGAAGAAGTCATTCGATGATTTTCCCACCCCAAAAAAAAAAGGAGTCTTTAAGTTAAGAGTGAATAGGTTACTTTTAGGTAAGCGTGCTCCATCTTCGACCACATCATCACTTACCATCAGGTGAGATGGTGGTTAAACGCGAAACTGTTTTCAATAAAAAAATCTTTCGCAGTTATTACACGTTGTCATGTGGATGCTAGAAAATATGGCACCATGTTTGCTAATAGGTATCGTCTTAAACGTTTCTTAGCCATTTTATGAAACTTAGGCTCCAACTAGTAATATAAATTCACTTGCACAAACACCAAGATCCGAAACAAATATCTGTAGGTCATACAAACATTTTTCCCGGTGCGGAAATCGAACTAGCGTCACGCAGCGCAGTAGCCAAGTGCAAACCTACTGCACCCATAGTGTCATCAGGTTGAGAAAAGACTAAGCATTAAAGCATATGATAATGATATCCTCATGACAACCATTTAATTCCCACCTGACACAACAAAAAAAAAAAACAAACAATTGTGTAATTTCACGCTTAGCGTAAAAAATATATTCCACTATATTACGATCTTTCCAAAATAGCAATGAGATTGGAATAAAATAAAAATCGATTTCAAATATTTTACGCTCGACTGGGTAACTCTGCGTTAAAGTTTTACAACTTAGCAAACTTTTGCAAAATAGTACTTACTATATTTTTTGGTGTATAACCAAGCATATCTATGGATATGGAGCAGACGCACTGCTGGGTACCATCAACACTTGGTTGATATACAGTCTTGTCGCACCAAGTGCTTTTCTTCCACATTTATTGTACGTACAGCCAAGTTCTGGAGCTCTCTGCCGGTTTCTGTGTCCTCTGCCACTTATGACCTTTCAGCCTTTAAAGCCAGAGTGAATAGGCATCTTCTGGGAATTATTGTTACGAGTGGGAATCAAGTCCGCGGCACGCAACGCAGTAACCGATTATAGCTACTGCGCCAGCAGTACCACTACCGATTTTTGCAGTACTTACACGAAAACTGACTCATTATCCCTGCCGATAACCTTACAATAAAGTGTATTCTGCACTCGTGCGAGAAAGCGCGGCAATCACTTCGCGGCTCTTACCTATTAAATTTATTATATCCATCTTCTTTAACATCATAAAATAATGTGTAAGTTTCGATGTTTGTTTTTCAATCACGCAAAAATGGCTGGAAGAATTTGGACGAAATTTAGCACATATTATGTTTACAACCTGGATCACACCTAAGCTGCTTTTGTCCCGGAAAAATGTGTGAATTTCAACGCGTACGAAGTCGCAGGGAGCAACTAGTTTATAATAAAAGCTGGTTGCTGGGTAGCATTATTGACTGGCTTCTCTTTGATTATTTGGTAGTAAAGTTTTCACGTGAAAACTTATCAAAATAATACCTAGCCCCTAGGTAACACAATATCAGCTTAAGACCTTGAATATAGCGAATGACCATTTAACCACCTTTTTATTTCGAGGAGAAATTTTAAAATTACTTCTCCCGCTCTGGGTGGAGTAGAAGGGAATGCCAAACTTCTACTGACTTAAATCTACCGTGTTCCCTTGGCTTGGTTACAATGGTGGTCTTATCACTGAGAGCGATAACTTCCAGACAACCTTTGGAAGGACTTTAAAAGCTTTAATTGAAATGGGAAGGGCTAAATTAATGTACTACAAATACTCATAATGTAAAACCTAATTAAAATATGTAAGTATATATATGTATGTATGTATGTATGTATGTATGTGTATATATAAATACATAAATATAAAATATATAAATATAATGTGTTCTTTAACATAGTGTGGAGAAAAACAAAGAAATAATCATAAATTTGAAAGAAAATGATTGGCAACCGAGCTTTTAAAAGCAGCGAGTGACTGAACTTGTCTTACTGACACCGGCAATGCATTCCACAACCGAATAGCCTGAATGGTCGTAAAATTTAGTGGAATGTGCATCAAAAGTCTCAAATTCTCTGATGATCTCAAATCTCTACCATGTGTGTCATGAAGGAACTTAAATATTTCTTTGAGATAAAATCTACATTTTGTACCTAATACTTTACTAGAACGTGCGTGATGCATCTACATAGGGTAAATAACAATAATGACGGAACTACTGTGGCACCATGTAAAAATAATAGGTCTACACTTTTAAGCGTCAATAGCTTAATGGTTAAGGTGTCGGACTTGTGATCGAGATGTCGTGGGTACTAACCCCACCCATTACATTATTGCCGTGAACACACTCCATACACAAGCATATTTAGCTTAGTTGGAGGGGTTATCAAGATTGCTAGTGGTGTGAATTCTATTCACATTGCTAGCTCTCGTATTAAGAAGAAAAAATTGGCCAAGTGCGAGTGAGACTCGACCATGAAGGGTTCCGTAGTAACTATAATAATATATTATGTATATTTATTTGAAAAAAAAAAACCTTACAAATTTCTTAAAACTAGCTTATTTAAATTTTTTACAACTACGCCAAATAACTTTGTTTTTTATAGTATTTGTATGAATTACAAAGTTATATTTGCGGTTTTATAAAATATTCTGTATCTCAAAAACTACTAACCCGATCTCGTTCAAACAAATTTTGATTGAAAGTTTACATTAAGATCTACAGATATATATTCTTTTTAGATTTTTCACTACATTATTATAGAAGTTAGAGGGGGGCGGGGGGACACATTTTACCACTTTGGAAGCGTATATCTTTTAAACGATTAAGTTTAGGAAAAAGTGGTATAAGAAACATCAATGTCATTTTTAAAGACCTGTCAATAGATATAACACATGCGTAGGTTTCATAAAAAAAAATATTTTCAGTTTTATTTCCATGTATAGGGAGCCCCCTATATTTTAAATATTTTTTAATTTTTTTTCTTAAAATCGAAAAGCGGTTCACAGAATACATCTACCTACCAAGTTTCCCCATGTATATTCCTAATAGTTTCGGAATAAAATGGCTGTGACATACGGATGGACAGGCGGACAGACAGACAGACATACATGACGAAACTATAAGGGTTCCCTTTTTGACATTCATGCCATAGGAACCCTAAAAACCAAAAACTTATGCATGTGTCATGACCGATGATCTCAATGGTCAATCTATTAAATAATCCTAAGTGACCCGGCAAACGTTACTACGTTTACTGCCAAAAAAACACATTCTGAAAAGATTTCAAACGTTCAAAATGGTGTCAAATGTAAAGCCATAGGCAGAAACTAGTACGTCATAATTATGTATGCTCACTATCGTAGAGGCTTGAGTCCAAGCTGTGAAAACTTTATAGGCTTGATATGCTTGTATCACGATAAGTCTTACGTCAAATAAATCTGCGTGCAGAAAAGTTAAGCCACCAAAAAAGGTTATCCAAAAGATTTTTTTTGATTCCACCTATAAAAAGTGTATTAGTATATATTTATATATTATATTTTGTGGTATGTATTTTATATTATGATGTTTGGTTAGTATTATGTATGATGTTGTACACTGACAGCCCTAAATCTATCTTCTTTAATTTCTGTCCATCCAAAGGTTGTCTGTAAGAGATTGCCCTGTGCGATAAGACCGCCCATTGTACACTAGTTTTATTATTTGTATCCTTAAGTGTATTGTAAGGTGTACAATATAGTATATACTAAAAATAAATAAATAAAAAGTTTAGAACACTGCATCATATTGACCGTTAGTGTTTTCTGTTTAATGTAAATTTGATTGAATATACCACATAATAAGAAAGCTGATACATTCAACGTGGATGTCACTAAAGACAAAAGGGTGAATGTATGGATAAAACGGTAATAAATATATTTTTTCTAAAATTTCAGTTTATATTGCGTCAAAATAAAGAAGTTTTAAATATTATATTATTTATTATTTAAAATTTTATTCATTTCATAAGTCACACAATGCACGTAATAAAAATATAACCTGACATTTTCGAATTGGCCTGATTTTCATGCACGCTAGTGTAATGCAAACTCATAACCTCCCTCTTTTTAACCAACTGCCGCTTGTTAGTTAATCCATCGCATTAATTTAGTGCCTAATTACCTCAATAAAACGTACCAGTAATAAGTATCCCTGTTAGGTTATTTAATAATCACTTTCGTTAAAATAAAATGTATGTTATTACGATTTTTATTAGGTAAGTACATAATTATTTGCAACTCAACTGTAATGGTTTATGACTATTTATTGGTTTCAAACCCTGATGCTTGTAATAGAGTATGTTTCTTTTACTACTTCTTTTCGATTCGATGTTCAAACCTCTTTGGACCAGTATGCCTGCACCTGCACAGCTCTTGTATTGGCCTAGTTAAGATCCTGCAAGGTGTAGGTGGCCGTGCACGATGGACATGACAAGAGGTGGCCATATTTTGTTCAGGGGCTCCACACTGGTATTGCGTCTGCAATGGATCAAGGATACTCCATTTGGCCAGATTATATTTACAACGGCCAACCTGAGCCCGCAATCAGTTAAGTGAATTCCAGATTGGTTATCCTAATGCTATGTTCCTCAATAAGAATCAGGGATGGGTTTGAACCCAATCTGGCATATTTGTGTAATTTAAATCATCACTACAGGTCTTAAATCGGTCTTAAATAGCGCCAAGCCCGTTCCATCATCGGACTACGAGACAAACGGCGATGCGCCATAGCGGCGGTGGATATCCCACCTATACACACAAAACGTTTTGGGAATACTTTCATTGTGCGTACGGCTAAGGAGTGGAATTCCCTGCCGGAGTCTGTGTTTCCTGATCGCTATAACCAGGGAGTCTTTAAGTCAAGAGTGAATAGGTTACTTCTAGGCAAGCGTGCTCCATCTTCGACCACATCATCACTTACCATCAGGTGAGATGGTGTTCAAACGCGAGCCTAAATAAAAAAAAGGAGTAAATCTCAGGAAATCGGCATGTTCTAGGAAAAAAATGTGAGGACATGTGTGATGTGACATACATTTAACCGTATTGGGCTAACGTTGCGGATTACAACTCATTTCCTCTCATAGAAAGGCCTGCGTCCCAATAGTGGTAACATTATATGCTGAATTATAATTAATAATCTATTTAGTCCGTCACTTGGATTACAAAAAAAATTATTTAACATGTATTTTTTACTGTCACATAATTATTAAATCAATACGATGCAGTGAATTGAAATGTCACGTGAGGTCTCGCTTTCGTACTTTCTAGAGTGAATTTAAAATTATAAATTTAAATAAAGAAGAGCTTGGATAGCAGCCTGAATTCTTATAATTTAATAAATATCTAGAAAAAAAAACATGACTGAATTATGAGGGTTATTTTTGTAGATTTGTAATAAATTTAGCTCAATAAATTAATGCTCTATACACTATTTAATGCAGTTTAGTTTAGTATTAAAGTTAGATGTGTAATTTTTTTTTTTTTTTTTTTTTTTTTTTTTTTTTTTTTTTTTTTTTAGGTAGGGCCACTTGTAGATCAGCACACTAAGGCTGTGAGTCTACTTAACCGGACTTTCCTGTGGTGACCTCTAATAAATTAAAGGCCCCCAGCCAGGGCTTACAAACTAAGATATACTTAAAAACTAATGACCGCACGCTAAGGGCACTCCCTGTGGAGTACGGGCCTCGGCATAGCGGGGTCATTTTGGGAGGGCAGCAAAGGGACAGGCTGGGTCATATTATTTTCGGGAGTATTTATTGCTACTGGCTCAGCATCGCGGGCTGGCTCGTTTGGCAAAGGTCGGGGAGGATTTTCATTACAAGTACGCGGACGTCGCGATGGGCCTCGTCGGCGAGGCCGGAATAAGGAACGCGTTCTGTATATGTGTTTTCTAAGAGTGCTGGTTTCCCTACTGCTCTCTTGTCGGATGGTGGTGGGGTCGTCAGGCTCGTCTAGGATGTTACGCGGGCGACGAACCCGAGAAATCTTGGAGGGTCTGTATCGGGCGGCCGATACGATCAGGGGGTTAGTGTGGGTCTCAGCAGAGGTGAAGTAACGCACTGACATGCGTTTCAACACTTGCTTTATGGTCGGGAGTTTGAGGTCTACGTGGAGATCCTCGTTCCTACAGAACCAGGGCGCGCCCGTGGCCTTTCGGAGAAAACGGTTCTGAACGACTTGCATCCTATGGATCTGATTTGGACTGGCATGAGCAAACACCGGACAGGCATACGTCATGATAGGACGTATGCATGTCGTGTATATTCGGATTTTACATTTAAGGGAGAGCTTGCTGTGTTTATTCAGCAGGGCGTGGAGCCTACCGAGAGCGAAAGCGGCTCGCGAGCGAACCGACTTTATGTGCTCACTGAAATTCAGGAACTGGTCGAGGATCACACCTAAGTATTTGGCTCGCTTCTCCCAAGGGATTGGCTTGCCGAACATAGTGATCGGGCGTGGGGGGGTGAACTTTTTATGCTGGCGAGCCCTGCGAAACAGGACTGCTTGACTTTTGTCGGGATTTACCTCAATCCTCCATTTCCTAAACCAATCGCCTAGTGCGTTGGCTGAGGTCTGGAGGGTATGAGCGATGCTAACGGGATTATGTCCCGAGTAGTAGATGGCCGTGTCGTCGGCAAACAGGGATAACTCTACTGGGGGCTTTTTGGGGATATCGCTAGTGAATAGCGTGAAGAGTGGGGGGGAGAGCACGGCGCCCTGAGGGACGCCGGCTCTGATAGGGCGGGGAGTGGAAAGCGCTCCTTCGATACGATATCTGAAGGAGCGGTTCGACAGGAAGTCTCGAATGATGAGCACGAGACGGTCCGGCACACCTAGTTGGTAAAGCTTATAAATTAAGCCATTGTGCCAGACTTTGTCGAAAGCCTTTGCTATATCAAAGAATAGGGCCCCCGTCACCAGACCGCGTTGAAAACGGCCGCTAATGTGCTCTACGATGCGGTGGGCTTGGTGGACACTGGAATGATGGGCTCTAAAGCCAAACTGTTCGTTAGGGATTAGGCTCTTGGCCTCGACAAAGTCTTTGAGCCGATTAAGAATAATCCGCTCGTAGACCTTGCCGAGGGCGCTGAGCAGACTAATGGGTCTATAGCTAGTCGGGAGGTTCTTGGGCTTTTTGGGTTTTGGGATACCTATCACTATAGCCTCTTTCCAAGCTTGTGGAAACAAGTTGTTGGACAAGGCGCCATTGAAGATGGCAGTCAGTAGGACTATTATCGTACGTGGGAGGAGTTTAAGTGCCCTAGTGGTCAGTCTGTCAGTCCCGGGAGCTTTCCTAGGTTTGAGTTTCTTGATGATCTCCTCCACCTCGTCCTCCGTGACGGGGGGGAGGGGAGCATCAGGGTCCTCGACAGGGGGTAGGGCAGATCTACGTTCGACCTCAGCATCCACGTGGGCAAGGTGGGCTGGGTCGACTGGTTGGGAGCTGGGAGAGCACTGTGCCTCCAGGCTGTCGGCTAGGCATTCGGCTTTGTCTTCGTCGTCGAAGGCAATGCTTTTGTCCGGGCGGATAAGGGGAGGCATTGAGGCAACCTCAGTGGCGCGCATATTCCGCTGAAGTTGCCAGAAGGCATGGTGGGTGGGTTCCAGTTCGCTCAGGGTCTTGTCCCAGCCGGCTTCACGCCACTCTCTGATGCTGTTACTTACTTTGCGCTGTAAGTACCGCATGAAAGTTTTGTTATTCTGGCAGGGGAAAGATCTGTAGGCACGGACTGCTGCGTTCTTCTCAGTCAGCAGGGCCCGTACATCGTCCGGGAGTTTCCGGCGCCAGTGCTCTGACACCGGAATCTCCTTTGAACAGTCGTTCAAGACAGATTGTACGTGCTCCGTGAGTGAGTCGATCGCAGCCGTCGTGTCGGCGGCGGACTGGATGTGGTCGGGGATCTTGTCCAGGTGAGGAGACGTGTTGGATTTCAGCAATTCGCCTACTTTCCTCCAGTCAGTGATCACCTGTGTGGGAGGGGGGCGGTTAGGGTCATAGGGACCCGATCTCGGAGTTAACTCCAAGATCACCGGTCTATGGTCAGAGTCAAGTTCGTCTACCGTCTCTAAAGAGTGCAAACGTAAGTTCACATTCTTCAGGAGGGCAATGTCGAGTACGTCGGGCAAGTGGGATGGCTCGAACGGATAATGAGTAGGCCGCATAGGACCTATGATATCTATGTGGAGAGGTGTGCAAAGGTCGTATAGTACCTTCCCACGGGGGTTGGTAATACGACTACACCATGCGGGATGTTTGGCATTGAGATCCCCCGCTATAAGGACGGAGTCACTCATGTCAAGAAGGGCTGTAAGGTCGCTTCGTAGTGAGGCGTTTATCGAAGAATTTGAATCTACGTCGCTGTGCGGTGGGAGATACGCGGATACTATTGTGATAGAGGGATGGCCCGTCATGCCTAGCCGGCAAACGGATACCTCTAAGTGGGCAAGGGGCGGCGGATCCATAGGGATGCAGTGCAGGGAGTTCCTATAATATATTAGAGTGCCACCTCTGTGGCATCTAGTCCTATCGTTCCTAACTAGCCGGTAGTTGGCTACCTTGGGATCCCTAAGGTGGGGTTTGAGGAAGGTCTCTTGGACCAGAAGGAAAGTCGCGATCTCGTCCCGTTGATTAGTGATGCCATTGGCATTGAAGTAACCTAGCTTTAGGGATCGGGGCTTTAATCTTTTACTAGCCGTGTTATACATTATGGCTGTTTAAAAAGGTTGTCAAAATGGCTTTTTACATCAGGATACTTATAGTATACCTGAATCAGGGATTCAATGCTTTTGCAGGCCACGACCTCCTTTGCCATTTGGATGGCGCGGGGGGACTGGAAGAAACTGAATGTTTTCCCAAGGATGAGGAACGCATCGAGTTCCGGCTCATCCGAGCGAGGGAGTGACTGGGGAGGAGGTGGGGGCTGAGAAGCCACAACAACCGGAGCGGAGGGCATGATGGGTTGATCCATCAGCCCAGGGACTTTCGGCCTTAGTGCCGGGAAGTTTTGGGCGTGATTCGCCGCCGTCCAAGGAGTTGGACGCTGGGGACTGAGGGTCTGGGGGAGCTCAGACGAGAGTGTAGGACACTCTCGTCCCTGGCGTGCGCTAGCGCGCGTTGCCAGTTTAGGGGCGGAGGTTTTCGGGGCTTTCGGACAGCCTCGGTAGTTGGCGGGGTGGCCGGATTGCCCGCACAGCACGCAGCTGGGCGGGTCTGGGCACTGGGACCTATCTTTTGGGCGACTGCACTCCGCGGTGCCGTGATCGCCCAGGCACTTTACGCACCGGGGTTTGCCGAAGCAATTCCGTTGCGCGTGCCCATACAACTGGCAACGGTGGCATTGGCCTACCGTGCCACTCTTGTGTGGCTTCTCAATTAGAATTCCTGAAAGACTGCATACAGTCTTCAGCGCAAAGATGGGGTGGGGACCTTCGGAGACGGGGTGGCAGATGACGAGGACGTTGTTTGACGCCCTGCCACCTCTGCCGTGCATACGGTGCACCTCAATCACCGGGATGTTCTGTGACTCTAAGTCGCAGACGATTTCGGTGGTGGGGATCTCACTGGGGATCCGGCAGAGGACCACCCGAATGGGCTTGCTCTCATGGAGCGTATAAGTGTGGTGGGGGATATTTCGAGCCTTGAGTAGCTTCGAAAGCGCGCGGTGGTCGTTAGCTGTCGCTAACCCTACTTTTATGCCGTTCTGAACGGCGCGGGCATTCGTCCTCACCGGACACGGAAGTTTCGGGAGGTACCTGTGTCTGATGGGAAAGGAGGAAACGCCTGGGTGTCACCACTGCGAGGGTCGCCCTGAGGACACCGTAGAGCACACGGTGCAAGACTGCCCCGCCTGGGCAGAGCACCGACGTGTCCTCACGGCGGCGATAGGCGGAGACCTCTCGCGCCCGGCCTTGGTCGAGGCCATGCTGCGGGGCGAGAGGGAGTGGGAAGCGGTCGCCTCCTTCTGCGAAACAGTCATGCTTCCGAAGGAGGAGGCGGGCCGCGAGAGGGAGAGGATGGCGTCCTCCCTCCAGCCCAGCCGCAGTGGTAGACGCCCACGGCGTCGGACGTCGGCCGACGATCTCCGGCCACCGTAGGCGCGGGCATGCGGACAACGAGTAAAGGGCAACTCGCTGTCCGACCATGGACCATGCCCGGGTCGACGGCGCGTCGTGTTCCACGCGCGCCTCAAAGAGCGTCAGCAACATGACGAGGCCCCCTCTGCAGAGGGCCGAAGCCCGCCGGGGTCGTGGGACTCATCCCGTTACCGTGGCCCCGGTATGTAAAGGGTTATTGAAGGAACACCGTGGATTTTAGTCAGTAAAAGTCTGACAGTCCCTCCCACCCTGCCCGGAGTGGGAGGACTTATTTGATAATTTTACCACGTTAAAAAAAAAAAAAAAAAAAAAAGCCCCCTTGTCATGGATGAAGATGGGTGGGGGAGGGATGGTCTTGCGCACTGAGGCGCTGACGACTGGGGTTTGGGTAGGGCTGGGCCTAGTGGCCGAGGAAGAGGAGGGCTGGCTCTGCACTAAGCGTGCTGGCTCGGGAGGGGAGAGTTTCTTGGCCTTAGGGGCCTGAGTGGAGGACGAGGCCTGCGACCTCTTCTTCCTCTTTCCCTCGACGAGGATAAACTCGTCGGAGGAAGAGGTTTGGTCGGAGGAGTGCTCGGACTCCGCTCGCTCCGAGCGCTCAGAGTGTATGCTCTCTGCGCGCTCCGAGCGCTCGCCTTCCGAGCCCTCTTTTTCTTGTTCCTCCTCCTCAGAGTCCATTTCGACGTCTGGGGGGGAGGGGGACCTATCTGCGTTGGGCGCGGGGGTGGGACCTAAATCTGGCTGTGGGGCGGAAAACACCGCGGGGGGTAATTTTACAATCTCATCTTTATACTCCCTTTGTAGGGCGGGGTTTTCAAATAGGATCTTTCCTAATAAATCGGTTGTTAGATTTAACCGAGCCGATAGGGATTCGACTTTGGACATGAGATCCTCCATCCTGTCCTCCATATTGGAGGCGACAAAGGTGGGCATCCTACTCTCCTAACCCTAACATAAGCGCCTCGAGGAGACACGTCAGACGTGAGCTCCCCGAGCAGACGGTCCCCAAAGAGCCCTGCCCCGGAGTTTCTCCTAACACTTCGCTACCGAGAAGAGAAACCCAGACAAACTCGGTAGCTGTGTTGCCGTCTGATGTGGCCTGAGGGGCCCTATTTGCCTAACCCTCCGGGCGGGAATGACCCGGAGGTGAGTTCGCTCCCTGCGGGGATAGCAGGGAGGTGTGTGCCTAATGGTGTGCCCTAAGCTTGTAATCCGGTCGCCAATCTTAATGTGCGTACCGGGCCCTATTGGGTCTAGTGCGAAGGGGTAGATACACCCAACCGACACTAGGTGTGTATGCTGTGAAGAGAACTCAGTAACTAGGTTTGACTAGGAGATCCCCCAAGGCCAAAACCTAGCACTCGACTCCAATTGACTGCTTCACCCTGAAGGGGATCAGCGGGTGCGTCGGGTCAGCACCCCCTTGGTATTGTTGACACCGTGAGGTTTCCAACCAAGGACCACGAAACTGTGGTTTTACCCTGAAGGGGCCAAACCAAATTGTTTTGACAATCTCTGTTAGAGAAGCACGATATCCTTCACCGCCTCGAAAAAGGCGGATCCGGACCAGGCGTCGTAGTCGGCGACTACGAGTGACGTCACGGCGGGCGTGACGAACGGAGCGATGACTCAGGCACGGAACGATCGAGAGCGCGGAGCGGCACGACTGTCGCGGGCGAGCGTCGGAGCAGAATGTAGATGTGTAATGAAATTGAAATTGTATTATAGGTTTGTGAAAGTTAATTAAAATAAATTTATAGTTTAAAATACACTAGAAAAACACGCTTTTATAAATGCACGTGAAAACAAATGTTGCTGTTTCTTTTTATGTAGTTTTTGCCATATTATTCCCACGAGTAGTGAACAATTAAACGGTGGATCCTCCCAAGTCCCAGAGGATTTGAAAATGACATCTATAAAAAAATAAATCTATGGATAACGCGGTAATTCATAAAGGTTAAGCAAACCGAAAACGGATTTTCTTTAGGTTTGTTGTAACCTTGAAACCTGATCGTGTTCAAAGTCCATTACGTGACCTTTCTCACAAGTGCAAACACGACTATGATACGATATTCCATCATGGAATGCCAGTGTCTATCTTCCGGCTTCATTATCAGACCTTGAAACCGAAATCCAAAACAGCTATGATACGATTTTCCATCATGAAGTTCCAGTTCATATCTTCCGGCTCCATCATCAGATCAGTTCGACAGTACCATATTATTGTATTGTCATCAAAACTACATACATCTGCCAATTTTCATTACGCTACGATCCTTGGAAGATGGTTAAATTAGATACATTAGATTCCATTACATAGTTAGTTACATACAGGTCGACTTAATAAAAGCGTGTGAAAAACCGTCACTTTTCTTCCATCGTCCAATGTTTAACATCTCATCTGAAGGCAAACGATAATGTGGTCGAAGATGAAGCATGCTCGTCTAGAAGTAACATATTCATTCTGGATTTCAAGACCCCCAGAAGGTTTAAAATCTGTTTTCATTCTGTAAGAACAGCGGGCCTAGACAAAATCCATTTTCTGTAAGCGTTAACGCCAACGGAAAAATTAAATTGTATTGAGTTGACATTTACTAACACGTGAAAATCACGTGACATGTGGTTAGCAAATGTCAACTCCATACAATTTAATTTTTCCTTTGGCGTTAACGCTTGCAGAAAATGGATTTTGTCTAGGCCCGCAGGTCTGGCTTATTTCGATCTGGTCAAACGCGAGTATATCATCAAAAAAAGATCCATTCACACTACACACTCCACAAATTCACGGCCACGTCAAGCGCTCAGAGCCCACTGAAATGCGAATAAGCGGCTAAATTTGCATGTAGTGTAGATACACTTTTTACAACTCATTTGCACATGCGTATAGTTTTTTGTGAGACGCATTGCGTTCGTTAAGTAAGCAGTTTGATATCAATGCCAATGTTAGTAGGCTAGCATTGGCAACACTGGTGATTAACATGTAAATAAGAAGTGCGTTTACCTATGTTCGGTTTCATAGTGATTCGGGTTTGATAGAAAAAATGTTTAATGCATATTAGGTGAATGGTATGGTGGACATCCCACCCATACGCACAAAACGTTTTAGGAATACTTTCATTATGCGTACAGCTAAGGAGTGGAATTTCCTGCCGAAATCTGTGTTCCTGATAGCTATAACCTGGGAGTATTTAAGTTAAGAGTGAATAGGTTACTTCCGCGCGCTTCATCTTCGACCACATCATCACTTACCATTCACATTGAGAATTATTATAGAACAAGCAATAAGCATAAAACTTACATAAATAAGAATTACGGTTTGTTTTGTCAGTGAGACATGTTACAGAAAAACAAACTTATTAGTTGAGTATGTTTTAATTTAAGTAGTTAGTATTTAAACACACTGTGTCTATCATCTCTTCTTCAACTCTCCTGTCGCATGTCTGTTGGAAGAAATTTCTTTTGAAATAAGCAGCACCTTTGTGCTCAGTCTTTTATCTGTATTTGTCTTTTATTTATCTTTTTAAAGTTACATGTGTGTACATACATAAATAGAATCATTGTTAAATTTGATATTTAGTTCATATTGATATACTTATTTTTAAATTAGATATTTACTTCATATCCATATTAAGCCACAAACTTAATCGATACATATGTCACATATTTCACCTAATACGTCAAAATAACTGTACCTACAGTGATTCAAAGGAGATTTGCAAGTGAACTAACACTTCTGCTAGTCCCTTCACAAAGCATACCATCAAGATATGGGCATGCAAAAATCGTGTTGTTTAAAAAAAAACGTTTTAATTCGGATTTTTTTTTACAAGACCGGTTATTTCGATTTATTTTTTCAATTTTTATTAAAGAACTGAGAAATATGTGTATTTAATTTGGGAAAATTAAAGTATTATTAAATCAATAACATTGGAGAAATATAACTGAAAAATTCGGTTTTCTTATCCTATAAGACCCGGGTCTCGAATCAGTCAATTATCCGGTTTTTCGGTTATCCGGTTTGCATGCCCTAGTCAATATACACCATACCTCATCAGCTAAATTACGTCACACCAAATTTCCCCTGGGCGGGGCCTACGATGGGCGTGTAACGGAGGCGTGGCCACTCGGTCATTGACCTATACATAAAGCTATGTACGTATAACTTTATCAGTATGTTGCTATATTTGCAATTCTAAGTTAGTTGCTAAGTAGCAGAATTTGTAGAATTTAATTAAAAGATGAGTTGCATTGGGTAGTGTAGACCACTTTTCGTGGGGTATGGATAAAGAAGTTAAAATAAAGTCGTAGAAAGTATTGTCGTTGTAAAAAAACCAAAATGTATAGAACCGAAATTACACGTGAGCCCTATTATTATACTAGCTTGTGCCAGCGGCTTCACCCGCGTAGGAAGTTTTTCCCGTGTAAATCCCGATCCCGTGGGAATTTCGCAAAATCCTTTCTTAACAGATGCCTACGTCATAACATCTACCTGCATGCCAAATTTCAGCCCGATCCGTCCAGTGGTTTGGTCTGTGCGTTGATAGATCACTATGTCAGTCAGTCACCTTTGAGTTATATATATTTTTATTACATTAGGTATGTTGAACATTTCAGAATTGTCTATTTAGGTACCTACTTATAACAGGCATGTGACTCGGAAGTAGATTAAGTCCCCAATCCTGGTTGTCATTAGTAAATCTTTGATAATTGTGACAGATATTACTCAGTTAATGTCTTATGAAAAACACATCGGCAGTCGCTTCGTGAAAAGCAAAAGCATTAGTACTGAGCTTCTACTACGTAAACTGGAAGACGATTTAACATAATTAGGAAAAGATTAGGCATTTGGGGTTGATGTAGGTACATAAAAGACCATAAAGATACATTAACGCAATCGAATAACTATGCAAGTACACGATTTTATTATTTTAATATTGTATAATATTGAGCCGTTTTTAAAATCTCAGTTTAAAATTTAAATACTGCTAAATTTCATCAAAGCTTTATAAAAAAATATATTTAATTAAGTTTGAGTTTAGAATATTATTATATTAGTAGGAAGCTAAGATATTCTTAAAGTAGATTTTTTTATGAATGAATCCGTATTTGTTACTGTTTCTCAAGCCTTACACATACACGCGTTTAGTATAGGTACTTGTATACACTGCCTCTTATATGTAAATCTCTTAATCGCTCTCAGGTTTACTATAAAAACATCAAGTGATCAAGGATAAAATTGAGTCGGGCGTTGATGTCTTTTGGAAAAGTCTTTCTTTCATGAAGAAATTCTAATTCTTTTACCCCTTTCTTTCCCTTTGTATTTTTATCGTAAAAATCTGTGCTGTTACCTTTATCGGCTGAATACGATATCAATAATAATAAAATTAAACTTATCTTTTTTAAATTCAATTCAGATAGTTGTCATAAAATCTACATTAACCGACTCTAATTTTTTTTTTACAAAAGTAGAACCGACTTCCATATCAAAACACTACAAAGCCAAAAATAACTTTAATTTCGGTAGTCGGTGTTATTGGTTTTGGATTTTATTTTTTTTTCACACCGCCTTCCGAAATTAAAGTTAGTTTTGGCTTTGTAGTGTTTTGATATAGAAGTCGGTTCTATTTTTGGTAAAAAATTTTTTTTTTCATGCTTTTTAGTGGGTCGGTTTGTAATTTATCTAGTTACAAAAGCCATAATGTCAACAACTTATCACCTTTTATAAAATATTGCTTTTCCCGATGCATAGCCGTTAATTTTTGAGGAGTTCTCCTGGTAGTTGACCATCAGCTCTACATCACCATACTCGTATGTATTGCGACGAGCATAAAGTGTTTAACATCCGTACTCAAGTAATCGAATCGCAATCCACGAAATACTATTGAGTAATAATAATAGTGATTAATATTATTGAGTAGTTTCAGTGGCCATCTGTGGTCTTCATCATCAGTTCAACTTCCCCAAATGGTACTTTTCGAAAGCAACTGCCCAATACCCAAAACGCTATAAATGTGCCTATAATATTTGAAGAGTTCCCTCGATTTCTCCATGATCCCATCATCAGGTCCTGATTTCGTAATAATGGGACCAACTAGAAAGTATACCCTTTCAAACGCAAAAAGAATTACCCAAATCGGTCCAGCCGTCTCCGAGTTATGAGGTAACATACATAAAAAAAAAACAAAGTTCAAGACGAATTGTATACCTCCTTTTTTTGAAGTCGGTTAAAAAAGGAGAAAGTTGTAATATTTTTTCTTCTGTGTGACATGCATGTTTTCATTTTAGATTTCCCAAGATTCCAGATTAAAAAAAAAAAGTGGATGGATAAGATTACTAGGGAATATTGGTTTCTAGTTTTGTTTTTATTGATATAATGTTGAGAAAAGTCAAAACAATATAAGATACCTAGATATCCAATCTTTCTAGGCTACAAATAGTATGACGGAGTCTCTTACTAATTAACTTGGGCCTTTGCATTACAATATCGCCCTCGTAAGTTACTTTGGTTCCGGGGTTGCGATAATGTTCTAATGAGATACCGCGGCCCCGGAACTTAAGGGCAGCTGAAGGAGCAGGGTGTATTTTTAGTCAGTAGAAGTCTGACACTTCCTTCCATTTTGCCCAGAGTGGGAGAAGTCATTCGATGATTTTCCCACCCATCGAAAAAAAAAACAAGTTACTTTTTTTCAATGTCGAGTCCACGGGTTAAGTGTATGTAGGAGGGAGGAGTCATTAGATAAATCATCTAATGACTCACCACCAAAAAAATAATAATTACTGAGTGCCTGCTGAAACTACAGTTGTTGACATAACTGATTTTAATGAAAATATATTTATTATGGAATTTTTACTCAGCATTTTTACAATGTAAAAATCAATTTTATCAATATCGACTACTTTCCCTTAATCAAGTAGACCAATCCCTAACCAGGCATATCTACGCAACTTGACCTTGAACTGACCAAATGCAGCTCTGCATTTCTCTGTCCCCCCCGGCCCGGAGTAGTGAGTCGTGTTCTTCAAAGAAATCTGCCCATACGCTCTCAAGTGGTTATGTGTCCCATACACGCGCCTAAGGAATAAAACTGTTTTTTTGTTTTAATATCGTGTAAATAACTTTAAGCACCGCGAAAACAGTTAATTTGAAATCTCAGACAGACGCTTCAATTTTATTTGTATGTATAGATAGCTTAGAAACCAATTAATAATATGAGTATTTCTCTCTTTTTTTTTTCAGATGCTGTTAACAAGATAAAAATACCAGAAACACAAAAAATAATAGTTAAATATATTTATTTTGAAAAATGTACTAAGTGCAATAATAATTTAAATTAATTACTGATTCAGAATCAAATTGTTTCAAAAACGGGTTCAATTTAATTGAAAAAGGTGCTTTTATTATTATTTATATGTATTTTTTTCACGGTTAAAACATTTAATATTTATAAAATCAATATAATTGACCTTTTTAAGGTTTTAGTTTTTTCATTAAAACTTTAAAGACACAACAAAAAAAAATATTCAACACAAAATTTTTGTGCATTCTGTGTTTTGTGCAAATGTGTAACAATTTCGGACTGAAAGTGTAAGTGTGTGACAATTTAAAAACTAACTAAAATGTGCAAACTGTTAAGTGACGGACAAAAATTAAAAGAAAAACTAAAAAAATCTTTATGAGTGAACTTTAAATAATGACCTTCAAAACTGAGCCACGTTTTTTAAAACTCAAAAAAACGTTTCTAACTGACCGTCTAACCTTATAATGAACTGTCACAGTCAAAAATTTAATTTAAAACAAATTTTAAAAATTGCGGCAAGTTTTAAACATTTTAAATTTTGCGGCAAAGCGCAACTGACTTTATGTTGAACGCGATAGGTGAAAATGAGTTTATGAACGACTATCGGGATCAGAACTGCGGCATGTACACCACATGGTACAGCCGTGGTGACAGTGGGGTCCACCACCACCAGATGGGGCAGTTGTACCACCATGGACCCCCCATGATTAAGACTGAAGCTGGTGTCAATAGTGATTGCATGATGGCCGTAGACTATGCGCCGCCGATTAAGGTAAGAAATTCGCTATTATCTCTCCTTTTTTGAAACGGTATTTGTGAAAAATTAACAGCTTGATTGTCACACTAATTTCGTTAATTACAAGAATATTATATATTTAAAACAAGAGTGAATAGGCATTTTCTGGGCTCGCTCGTTCGATCGTAGACCTCATCTTACACTTACCATCAGGTGTGATCGACGTCAAGAGCGGGCTCATTCGTAATAAAAAATAAAATTACAATAAATTAATAAACAAATTAATGTTCAAACGGTTACTAATAAAAATTAGTACCTATGTTTATTAAAAAACATAGTTTAGATACTAGTCCGCTGGCTTTGACTGTCCGCCATATTGGATTTAAAATGACATAACACGTGGTGGCCTAGATCTAGACCAGCGGGCCTAGACAAAATCCATTTTCTGTAAGCGTTAACGCCAACGGAAAAATTAAATTGTATGGAGTTGACATTTGCTAACCACATGTCACGTGATTGTCACGTGTTAGTAAATGTCAACTCCATACAATTTAATTTTTCCGTTGGCGTTAACGCTTACAGAAAATGGATTTTGTCTAGGCCCGCAGGTCTCAAACCGAAGCAGGCGTATTACATTGTATAATTTTCATCATCACCACAACTCTCAAAAGGGTAAAGGAAAACATTGTGAAGAAACCGACAGGTCCATGGACCGCAATATTCCAAGAAATTTGATATTCAGCAACCCTCACTGAACCTGCGTTGAGTACAGCCCAGTCCTCTCATAGAGACGAGGTCTGTGTCCCAGTAGATAACGATAGAGACTGATTATGCTATGTTGAAGATAGTTTGTCCGCCACTTCGTTCCCGTGGGATTGTTTTCTCGATCCCGTGGGAATTCCGGGACGAACCGTTGCTTGCCTGTCGGTTTTCTACAGATTGTACTTCGGAGAGTGTGCGCAGTAGCTCCATGACCTGATTCCTCCATCTCCCTTTCACTACCGGTCTACCAGACGCACTGCTGGATACCACCCACACTTGGTTGATATACCGTCTTGTCGTACCAAGCGCTTCTCCTCTACATTTATTGTGCGCACAGCCAAGCTGTGGAATTCTCTGCCGGCTTCTGTGGTCCCTGCCACTTATGATCTTTCAGCCTTTAAAGCAAGAGTAAATAGGCATCTTCTGGGCTCGCTCGTTCCATCTTAGACCTCATCTATCGCTTACCATCAGGCGAGATCGAAGTCAAGGGTGGGCCCATCAGTAATAAAAAAAAAAGTAATAGTATTAAGTAGCCTATGTATTATTCCAGGATGTCAAATATCTACTTACCAAATAACATCCAGATCCGTTCAGTAGTTTTTGCGTGAAAGAGTAACAAACATACATACATCCTCACAAACAGTAGCATTTATAATACTAGCTGCTGCCCGCGAATTCGTTCGTGTAAGAGGGTTTTTCCGTGTAAGTACCGGTCCCGTAGGAATTCCGGGACAAAAAGTAGCCTATGCGCTACTCTGTTGTATAACCTACTAGCTGTGCTCGCGACTTCGTCCGCGCGGAATTGTGACTGTCGGCAGCAATTTTAATTTTTAGACTACTTATTTTGAAAATAAATCTCATACATAAATAAACTCTTTCCAATATTTTACTGCTAATAGTTAATTTAAGTAATTTTTTCTAATCAAAAGTCTAAAAAATATGTTTTAAGCTTCTAGCTTTAAAAATGACGTAATTTCCATACACATTCATCCCCTATTTGAACCCCTTACAGCCCTTTTTCGCATTAAAAAGTAGGCTATGTCCTTTCTCAGGCTCTAGACTATGTCCGTAGCAAATTTCATTTAAATCAGTTCATTGTTTAGGCGTCATTGCGTAACACATAGACAGACAGATTTAATTTCGCATTTATAATATTAGTAAGGATATTGCTGTAATGTTTCATCCCAATACGTTCCGTAGTTTTTGCGTGAAAGAGCAACAAACATACATACATCCTCACAAACTGTCGCATTTATAATATTAGTAGGAAGTAGGACTGGTCAGACTTTCCCACCCAACAAAAAAAAAAAAAAAGTTTGGTAAAACTAACGAACGAACTAACAAGGCAAGTTAAATAAAAGCTTCTAAAAACTAAGGCCAGCAAGATACTTAGTTACCACAAACAGCATCCGAAGTAATAATAGATAAGCCATCAATTCATCATCATCGGTTTAGCCTTTTATCAACTAGGTTAGGGTTCGCTTCCAGTCTAACCGGATGCAGCTGGGTATTAGTGTTTTACATGGAACGTCTGCCTATCTGACTTCCACTACCTGGGTAGCACAATACCTCTTGGCCAGACCAGTGTAAAATTTTCTGGCTTTTTACTACCCATAACGATTGTCAAAGACGTTCGAATTACCGCCGGTACGAAATTCTTATCGTGCTTTTCGAGCCACCGGGATTATCACGCCACTAACCTACCACACTCCGAGGTACATACTACTGAGATTTTTTTAACAGAAAAACCGAGTAGTATTTTTGCCCGACCGGGGAATTGAACTCGTGGCTTCATATTCAGCAGTACTGCTTGCAATTACTAGACCAATTGTAAATAGCATTAAATTAAATTGTAATACGTAATTCTTACAAACAACTGTTTTAATTCGATCAATTCCAATAAGCTTAACACATATTATGTGAATGATTTGAACATAATTTAGATGTTTACATACTTCTTTGATGACAGCCATGTTATTAGCAGAAACGTTTATTTATTGCGAGTTGTATTTCAGTATTCTAATGATAAAATTGTTCTTTAACACATTTTAATTTAATCAATATCATATTAGTGTAGCAGTGGTGGCCAAGATACGAATTACGAAGTTACGAGTGTGGGTTCAAACCCAAGCAGGACTTACTTTCACTTTTCCTTCACACTTACTGAGTTAGGTTAGACTGTAAGCCGACAAACCATTCCCTGGTAACGGTAGTCACAGCCGTAACCGCAGGTTCGGACGCTAACGAACGAGACAACGCCGGGGTAGTTTTAGTAAGAACGAGTCAGACCGCTACCGTGTTACCCAGCTACCGGGTTATAGAGATCAGGTAGATAGAGTTCCATGTAAAACACTTCTAATCAGATGCAACCGGTACAGCTAGAAGCCGACCCCAAGGCTATACTTGATAATGAGTCTGACGGACCGCTCCACATACATAGCTAAAAAAAAAGGAAGCCGTCCACAAAATTCTTAACTATTCACGCTAATCCTTGGCAAGTTTACTAGTGGATTGGCTGGCTCCACACTTTTCATAATGATTGTCAAATATGTATTTAAATGACAGACGAGACCTATTAATAACCTGCTTTCTATGTAATAGCTGCTTGTAATGTAGGTATTGTGTGGACACTCATTTACGAGCCAGACTGGGAAAACACTGATTAGCCTCCAAGATCAAGCCTGCATTATGCCATTATTGCCAACGTGCGTTAACCCATTTACAGCTAAACGTAATCCTCTATAAAGTACACCATTTAATCGATATATATCTACTTGAAATTTTAAGATAAAGTCCATTCACAGCCACACTACACAAAAGCACACAATAAAAATTACACAAAACACTACTACATTACAACTTACTATACAACGTGTAACGGAAACCTATCCTAACCTAACCATATCTATCCAAAAGGACTGAAGAAAACATCTGGTATGGAGTCTCTATGCACAGTTTCAGGTCAAAAATGAGTGACTCAAAGAATTGATACCAAATTATCGGTTTCACATGTTTCTTCAATACCATACATAACAAACGTGTCACAGCACTACGAGGGTCAATAACTTTCCACGTCACTTACCAATAACACGATAATTCTCTTCGTTCTTCTTCATTTGAAAAAATCGGCCCCTGTTATCAATCTATTGAAATTTCTAATAAGTTCCACACATGTAGACATAGGATTACAAAAACCTTGCCATATTATTTGCTATTTATTTATTTATTTCTCACCACAATACAGTGTTTTATAATACATTAGGTGCATTAGATCTAATTGTTTAGCAAATTTGATAAAGTACTGTGTGTCCAAAGAAGGCGTGCGATTGTTATGTATATACCCATAGATAAAATAAATAAGTAGATTTGGTCAACAGACGAAATTATATTGGAACCGTGTGTCTCCAGTTAGGCGCTGGGCGGGGCAACAACTACACATGCAGTTTAATAAAATCAACAGATACGCACTCGCGCACACACCCGCATTTCTTAAATCAGAACGTACTATACAATCAATAATAAACCTTATTCCGTCAAACACAGCGTGTATTTACCATGCACCGTAGAATTTACCCACACAAAAACAACGGTCGCTATCGTTGTGCTGTGCAAAAGCAATTTATTTTACATATACGCTAGTGATTGACTAAATCGGAAAGTTATCGATTCTTCCATTTATTATTGTACAATTTTTTTTGGGCACCTGAAAATGAACCAAATAAAAAATGGCATGTCCAGAAAATATTACAATAACAATAAACATATTATTAAGAACATAACATTACATAATTATTATTAAGTACTACCTACTAAGTATTAAGGGCTACCCTGGCGCTTTCGACTTAAATCTTAATATTTAATTATCATAGTGATAGGTCAAATAGAAGTCGATGTTAACTTACATTACGCTCTTGATCGGAACATACCAGCCGTATAGGTTGTATAGAATCCTGAAAAGTTGAATGACTGATTTTATGAATACCCTAAATCATGAGAATAGCTTTCAGTAATAAAATAAAATTTAACACACTTCTGCAAATATCAGTTGTACTCTTAATTTTGGAATTGTCATTCAAAAAGCCTGCGACTTTTCTTTAGAGGCTAGAACATTTCTGCGTTGAAGTGAACCGAGCATATGGTGCTATTTTTTGTAGGGTACCAGTTAGGTGGCATGCCTGTGGCATCAATCCATTCCTTTTTTATGTTACCATCTTTTGGGAAGCTGAAAAGTACGAAAAGCACTTATTTATCATTTACATACATCCTAAGCTACTTCTAAACATCACCATATAATAAGCATCACAATAATTACGTAACACACTATAAATCAAGATCTGAATGATTTTGACGTATATTGCTAATCCATTGCTTCATATGTTCGAAATATTGGTCTGCTCAACAACGTAAATACCGCAGTGAGTGTTGTTGATTTAGCATAATGAAACCGATTCCTACTGTAAGTGTGTTACGCAACTATTACCTGCGGGGTAACCGCAGGTAATAGTTTAGTAGGTTATAACAGGTTTTTGTTATAAGAAAAATCCTAGTTAGTGGAGAAATTGTTAAATATATGAAAACAAACACACATCCATGCATAACAAATAAATAGCATGAATATATTGACTTATTTTAAGCTCAATTCACAAATATATTGTCTGAACCATGCCGATTATTATAACGCATTCGAAGCTTCAATGGAAGCAAAATACAAAAACCATAAAAAATAAAGAAACAGCATGAGGATAAGGCATAACATACGATAATTCTAAACCGAAAAACACCACCGATTATTAACCTAAAATTAAAGTAACTTACTTTACGAATATTGGTTACGCATTTCTCTACTACTCTGTAAAAAAATCAAAATAAGTAAAAAAACATTATTTACATCGACCTTCCAACCGGGCTAAAACGGTTGACAGATTGAAAAATAAACTATTGTAGCGACGGCGATGTCGGAACTCCTTACGCATGCTGCGGGCGTAAAATAAATTGTTTATTTTTTTTTTACTTTTTTGTACACTTGACTTTTCAACGTATTTTTATTTCTGTCATCTCATGTAAAATAAAAGTTAAACATATTTTCTTAGAGGTTTCCGTATGTTATAAAAAAATAAAAAAATAATATATTTTGCACTTTGCAGTGTTTTTTGGGTGTCGGTTTAATTTTTTGGTAAAAAGTTTTTATTTCACTCTTTTTAGTTGGTCGATTTTTAATTTACCTAGTTACAAGAGCCTAAATGTCAACTACTTATATTCATTTACAAAATATTGCTTTTCCCAATGTAGGGCTGTTATTTGTTGAGGAGTTCTCCTGGTAGTTCACCATCAGCTTCACTTCACATTCAAGTAATCGAAGCGGAACACATGAACTACTTATTATTCCTACTTATATATTGAGTAGTTCCAGTGGCCATCGGTGGTCTTCATCATCAGGTCTACTTCAAAATGGTGCTTTTCGAATGCAACTACACAAGTTACTATAAAAAATACTCAAATCACTATAAGTGTGCCTATAATATTTGAAGAGTTCCCTCGATTTCTCCAGGATCCCATCATCAGATCCTGACTTGGTGACAATGGGACCAATTTCAAAGTATACCCTTTCAAACAAAAAAAGCATTTTTCAAATCGGTTCAGCCGTGTCCGAGTAATAGGTGATCATACATAAAAAAATAATAATAATATACGCGTCGAATTGATAACCTCCTATTTTTTATGTCATCGGTTGAAAAATCCCTAAACTATAATAGCAATATTTCATTCGTCAATCGACATTGCTGTCGATAGCCTACGTTAGTGGATCTGCACAGGCACATCACTAATTCGACGCAAGAAGTGGCGGCCTCACTACGCGATGAATCCGCGTAATACAGTTTCGTATGTTATGTTTACATTGCTTGTCCAGTTACTTAGTGACGAACTCAGGTAGTGGTTAAGGAGCAATGTATTTATAGCAAAAGGAGTACAGTCGCTCTGATATTTGAAAACAAAAATAACATAGTAAAACCAAGAAATATTTTACGATTTATTGTTTTTCATGATTTTAAAGACAAATATTGTAAAATACTTGTACTTACATATGGTAAGTTATTCCATGATTCACATAGATTTGATTTTGGCTTCGGTTTTTACAAGATACCACAGAACAACTCGGCATTCATATATGTTATCACGATCGCCGTCGAAAGCGCACTAGTTCGCGGAGACGGCCACTTGCCTGTGACATGAGCCCTGTGGCCATGTCGCACGGACACCGATACGCCCCCTTACCACTTCTCTGTATTTTTGATTTCTGTGTATATACCCTTTATGTTACACGTTGTATACTATACCATATTTTCTGTATACTTGTAAGTCACACTACACTTTAAAACACTTTATAATAATGTCATAATATATTGTAACTGATTGTAAATACATATTGTAAACTGCGTCCTGAAATACAGGCTCGGCCTAGCTCAGGCGCAGTTGCTCACTTTATTTTTATTATTATTTAAATTCTGTGCTTTAATGAATGCTTATATTTCATGAGTGTATAAACTGTACAAATGCAAAATGTTATAAGCACTATATGGTTCAAATAAATAAATATTATAAAAATATGATTATATAATTTAGCTGCCAGCAACATTCCAACAATAATATAAAACGTTTTCCAAAAAAAAATTTACTTACTCAAACGCATATGTACATAATATATAACAATACACACTCATAATAAAAACGCAACAATGCACCATGAATATCAAAGAAATGCGATTAAAACAATATTAAAACAATAGCGTGACTTAATACACACAAACTAACAAGCGAACCGTGTTTGCCATAAACATGACCAGAGTTAATAATTTCTAAAGATTGCAAGGGGAAAATTACTGCCACCTGCCATATAGAATATATAATTATCACCTGAGTTAACGTCATATAATTTAATCTTCTGAGTAAAACATTAAAATTGAACAGATCGACGGAAACTATTAAGATTCAAACGACGGTTTAATTGTTAAAAATGTGGTTAATTTAATTGAATCGTTGTTAGTTCTGTGAAGTAAGTTATACTGAATGTGAATTAAATTTTTGACGTATAGTACCTAGTGGACAGCTAGTGTTCGAAATTCGTGCATAATATTAATATTATTTAATATACAAATTATAGCTTTCTGCACTCCTTTATACAACGTGTAATTTAAAGGTATTATACAAACTAAGTGCACGGCTTTTTTGGATGATAACAAATGAAATGGCAAGGGTTTTGTAATCCTATGTCTACATGTGTGGAACTCATTAGAAATTTCAAAACATTAATACCATAGACCGAAAGGACAATGCCCAAAAATGTATGGACACCGTCCCTACCTTTGTAGCACTTTAAAATCTACGTCAATCGAAGGGGTCATGTTATCATTTTATTGTATGACAGTGAAAGTAAAATGTCTGTAAAAAAAATAACAGTGACATGAAGATATCGGAATCAGTCACAATTATGTTGCCGTTTCACTGTTTTTTGGTACGTTTAAATCCAAAAATACTATTATACTATAAAAAAACAATTATAATTACTGCCTCGTTGGTCAAACTCGAGTGGTCGTAAGCGCGTCTGTCACGGTGGAACGTACAGTGGAGGTTTGCCCCCCTTGGGCAAAGCTCCATCGTGTCCTCGTAGGGGCGATAGGTGGTGACCGCTCACTCCCGGTCCTGGGTCAATCGATGGTCCGGAACGAGGAGGCATGGGAAGCAGTCACCTCTTTCTGCGAAGCAGTTATGCAAGCAAAGGAGGTGGTGGGACGCGCGAGGGAGAGGCGGGTCCCAAGGCCCTCACAGCCCTTGCGCCCGGCTGGGGCGCAGGAGACGCTCCGGGCGTCGGGAGTGACTCCCAGCCATCATAGGCGCAGGCCGCGAGCAATGGGTAGCTTGCCGCCCGACTGAAACCAGGTCCGCGTAGACGGCACGTAGTGTTCCACGCGCGCCGTCAAAATTGTCGGGGCTCACAAAGGGGCCATTGCCTGCCGGGATTGCGAAATAGTTCGAAAGAGTTACCGCGGCTTTGAAACACGAAGGGCATATGATGGAACACTGATGGATTTTAGTCAGTAAAAATCTGACACACCCTCCCGCTTCGCCCAGATCGGGAGACAGTCATTGGGTGACTACCCATCCTTAAAAAAAAGCGCGTCTGTCGAACAAGGGGTCTCGTATCCAATTTCTAGGTCGGGCTTGAAGATTGATAATTGGATTTTACCGGTTTTTTTTCAAATATTCTTAGTAAAAGCAGGCAATCTGGAATTGTGCACGGTATATGGCAATAGATTCACCCCTTATTACATGGGACCCATTAAATGTGCCATTCTCTGAATTATCAAATGAAGGTCAAAAGGTTTTAAGCCGAAAAACCCAGTAATACTTTACCTGAACCGTGAATCAAATCCGAGACCCCTAGCTCGGCTGTAGCGCTTGCGATCACTCGACGAACGAGGTAGTCATTATATTTAACTGTAGTATTTTTGGTTTTAATTATGCCAAAAAGAATGTTAAACGGCAACATTATTGTAAGTATTGTAACTGATTCTGGTATTTTCATGTCGCTGTAACTTTTTTCAGACAGACATTTTCACTTTCACTGTCATACAATAAGATAACTATTGCCATTGGATTGACATGGGTTTTCAAGTGCTACAAGAGTGGGGACGTTTTGAGCATTGTTCTTTTCAAGTTAAGAAGAATGAAGAGAATTATCGTGTTATTGGCAACTTTGGCAAGTGACGGAAAGTTATTGACCCTCGTAGTGCTGTGACACGTTTGTTAGGATTGGTATTCAAGAAAAATATGAAACTGATAATTTGGTATCAATTCTTTGAGTCATTTATTTTGAACTGAAACTGTGCATAAAGATGTCAGACCAGATGTTGTCTTCAGCCCTTTTGTATAGATATGGGGTTTCCATTACACGTTGTATATATGTGCCAAATTTTATACTCCCCCGTCTGCGTAATCTATATATATATATATAACTCAAAGGTGACTGACTGACTGACTGACATAGTGATCTATCAACGCACAGCCCAAACAACTGGACGGATCGGGTTGAAATTTGGCATGCAGGTAGATGTTATGACGTAGACATTCGCTAAGAAAGGATTTTGCGAAATTCCCACGGGAACGGGATTTACACGGGAAAAACTTCTCACGCGGGCGAAGCCGCTGGCACAAGCTAGTTTTCATATATAGGGGAACAATAATTTTGCTTTACGTATTAATGTATATATCATGTACCTTATTATGTATCTTGGAACATTTTTATTGTAAGTCGTATTATATAGTGCATATACATACGAGTATATGTACAGTTGTAAATATGATTTTTATGTTCTTACTTTACTTACATACAAAACTACGAGTATCTTGATTTGTAATCTACTAGCTATTGCCCGCGACTTTGTGTGCACAATTATTCTTACAAAATATCACTCCCCATTTAAGCCCCTCAGAGGTTGGTTTTTGATATAAAATAGTAGATCATGTTTTACCCCAGGTCTTCAACTATATCCATAATAAATTTCAACAAAATCGAGTCAACGGTGTACCCGTGAATGCATAACCGACAGGCAAACATTATATTTGCATGCCAAGGTGGAATGTTTCCAATAACAGATATACATGTAACATCTAAATTCCTATGTTTTATAGCAGATACATAATACTTAGTAAGTTATTTTTATATTGATGTTAAGCTTGCGTTGGACCATCATGTCACCTGATGGTAAGCGATGATGTGGTCTAATTTGAAGCACGCTCACCTAGAAGTAACCTATTCATTCTTGACCTCTGTAAGACACCTCCAGGTTATAGCTATGAGGAAACACAGACTCCACTCCTTAGCTGTACGAACAGTGAAAGTATTCTCAAAATGTTTTACATAGTTGATTATTTTTAATAAATTTAATTTTGTAATAGATTATTGAATAAAGATTATTATTTTATTATTTATTTATCAAATTACTCCTTCCTTACTGGGTGGAGCGGAAGGGAATATCAGACTGCTGCTGACTAAAACCGCACCCTGTTTTTCAGTTGCCCTTAGGTTCTAGGGCCTATCGTTAGAACATTCCCGCAAAACTAACACAGGCTACCCTACACTTCCATTCAAAAACACGCACACACTACTCCCATTGACACCCACACACCATGAATGGACCCACCTGTCCAAAAATCAACAGCTAACCAGGTGATTGCTCACGTCAGGAGAACGTGACCACTTTTTCATCTCACCCAGCATCTAAGAACCATAGGAAGTGGAAAAAATGGTCACCCGACGCCAAACCATGGAAAATCGTGGTCATTCGTGCGTAAACATTTTAGAATAATGTAAGCTACCTGTTTTTTGATTTCTTGTGGTTGGTTTTTGTGTGGTTTTAATGGCACGGGCAGTGTCATGGACCCTGCGTCTTGGTTTTATTGGATGGGTTTTAAAGTAAATATAGAGGTGTTAGGTAAGTAGTTTTTGAATGGGAGCTGATGGTTATGTTGCAATTTTACTGTCTCTCTTGAGCTTAGTAGCTACGCTTGAATTTTCACGAAAGAAGGTTCATTGCTGTAAAATATACAAATTGTAACAAGTAGTCAATTAGTCATAGACAACATCACAGTGTGGATACACCTTTATACAAAAGTGTGTAGACGCCTTTACACACAGTTCCACCATCTTGTCTGGTTATACTGCTCGAACTGACAGGTCTTTATAAATCGTACCTAATGAATATTGTTATATCATGGTTATATCTCAGATATCAATAACAACTTGTTGTGATTCATATAACCAGCTTTTATTTAAGATCCGCCTTAACCCACAACATTACACATATATTATTTAGTTTACTGTTAGTGACCACGTTAACTTCAAAACTTACATCAAAATAAGGTGTCTTATATTTTTAGATTTACGGACGGATATAAATTATAATGATGTATGCAGAATAATACTCATTTCATTTCATTTTCAACCGACGACCAAAAGAGGAGGTTATCAATTCGACGAGTATATATATATATTTTTTTTATTTATGATCATCGATTACTCGAAGACGGCTGGACCGATTTGGAAAATTCTTTTTTTGATTGAAAGGGTATACTTTGAAATTGGTCCCATTTTCATAAACGTCAGGATCTGATGATGGGATCCTGGAGAAATCGAGGGAACTCTTCAAATATTATAGGCACACCTATGACGTTTTGGGTATTTATTATAGTTACTTGTGCAGTTGCTCTCAAAAAGTACCATTTGAGGAAGTGGAACTGATGAGGAAGACCACAGATGGCCGCCGAAACTACTCAATAATAAGTATTGAGTCGATTGCGATTCGATTACTTGAATACGGATGTTAAGCACTTTATGCTCGTCACAATGCATATGGTGATGTAGAGCTGATGGTGAGGTACCAGGAGAACTCCTCAATCGAAAAGCAATATTTTGTAAAAGGTTAGAAGTAGTTAGCATTTAGGCTCTTGTAACTAGGTAAATTAAAAATAGACCAACTTAAAAGAGTGAAATAAAAACTTTTTACCAAAAAATTAAACCGACTCCAAAAAAACACTGCAAAGTGAAAAATAACTTTAATTTCGGAAGTCGGTGCCAAAAACTCGGTTTTAGAGTCGGTTTAATTTTTTGGTAAAAAGTTTTTTCATTCATTAATATAACAATTCTCATTGTGTTCTCTATTGACGATTGAGGGTCAGTATTGTGATGTAGTTTTTAAGCAACTAAACTATACTAAGGCCGCACGCTTAAATTGTTAGCCTAACTAGCCTTTTTTTGTCAGGTGGGAAAATCATCGAATGACTTGTCCTGCTATGAGTTAAGCGGAAGGGAGTGTCAGACTTCTACTGTCTAAAAATCCACCCTGTTCCTTCAGCTACCCTTAAGTTCCGGGGCCGTGGTATCTCGTTAAAACATTCCCGCAACCTCGACAGCCCAGATAACCATGTTCTGAACTGCCTCCCTAACTTATCAACCGTCCTTTCGTATAATCAATATTACCCAGTTACTAAGAGAGTTCAGAGGCCTACTTCTAAACACAGAAACTGGAAGAGTGGTGCAAAATATTCTGGCTTCTGCCTAACCGTAATGACTGCCAAAGATATAGAAATGATAGTTGGGACCAACGACCTATCGTGCTTTGCGAGTCACGGAAGAATCTTGTTATACTAAGATTATATTAATATATAAGATCCCACCCATACGCACGAAACGTTTTGGGAGTACTTTCAGTGTGCGTACAGCTAAGGAGTGGAATTCCCTGCCGGAGTCTGTGTTTCCTGATAGTTATACCCTGGGAGTCTTTAAGTCAAGAGTGAATAGGTTACTTCTAGGCAAGCGTGCTTCATCTTCGACCACATCATCGCTTAACATCAGATGAGATTATTGTCAATCGCAAGCCGCGCATAAAAAAATCCACTCAACACTGACCTAGAGAAGTGTTGCGTAACCTTAAAAACCATTCAACCTATTCACTACGATGCGTAGATTTCATAAATTTTGTACGGCAATATTAATTGATCATTTTTTCAACAATCTACATTGTAGTTGGGTGTTTTCTAGGCATGAATTTGCACCAACTCTCACTGGATCCGTGTGGTGGCCATTTCCATATTGGCCCATTCCCTCACACACAATGGGAGGTTTGAGTCCCTGTAGTAACATTATAGGCCGCCCAGGTGATGTGAAATCTGATTTCATTCTGTAAGAATAAATCTGGTTTATTTTTTATAAACAGCAATAAAAAATACCTAGACAGTAACGTTAACGTTTTCGAAACATAATTAAACGTTTTTATAAGAATAAGCAACTACCTACAAGCAAGAATATAATTAAATGAAAGACATTTGCATGTACAAAAGTGCAATTACTGCCTCAGTAATCTTAAAAGCAATACAAATCATTATCGATCGTTATAGCAAAACCGCTAAGAAAGCGATTCATCTTGCTAGTCCCGGGAAAATGATCGTGGTATCCCGGGGTCCCGGACTCCGGGATCCCGGCTACATGTCGGTGACGTCATTAATCAGAGATAGTCTTTTGGGGATCGATTGCTGACGGGAAAGAACGGATATGTGGCAAACTATTGTTCGATCTTTCTATTGTTTTGAAATTGTATTCTATTTAATTTTATTTAAGTAAATATAATTAACAGTGTTATGCAGCATAAAATAAAATTACAATAAGTTTGTTAGTTGACTTAAGATTCTCAAATTTTCCATTTATTTTACATAATTTTATATTGCATTGACATAAAAGCAAATAATCTTTTATAGTGTATACTTTTATGACCTTTTTGTAGACCTACGGCAGGGCAAAAAACAGAGAAAAATAAAATTATTTAGGAGTAATTCATTATTTTCTCCACCGTCACCATGAAATTAAATTGAGTAGCACATTCATTTTACTTAAGTAATAGCTAACGATTTAATTATTAAAAAAAAAACATTGTGACTGTTACAAACGAATGAAATAAATACATTGTAAAACATTTTACTTACTCACACGCAAATATTGAAGCAATTATACCGGGAATAAACTTCTATATTAATTATCGTAATATTATAAAGGAGCAATGCTTCTGAGTGAATTTGTATGTAGAAAGTAATCATCAAAAATACTCATTTGAAAAAAACTTTCTCTCTAGGAAAGCCGTGGACAAAAGCTAGTTGTAGTGGTTATTTTAATAATCATTCATGTTTATTCATAACCCTATTTTATAGTTTTTATTCTATACTGCCCTGCACTAACTAAAAGGCCGTTAAGCCACAAAAGGTCATTTTTCACTTTTTAATGTATTCTTAAACTACTTTGGATTCTCTATCTTCTGGTCTAAGAATAATTTTCCTACGATGAATACTTTACGAGATACAGCAATTTTGCTGAGCAGTTAAGCCACATCATTTTTGTCACTTCCTTAGTTAAAAAGCGACTAAACCACAATACTATACATATAATATTAAAATAGACTACAATACTAAAAAAATATCAATATTTACAAAAAACAAACGTTATATATTGTGCACAGAAACTATGGCCACAAAAATAATTTACAGCCATCGTCCTAGCTAGCGTAGTTTTGTAGAAAACTTATTTTTACGTGTACTCGAAAAGTACTTTTTGGGGTTAGCGACTTTTTAGTTAGTGTAGGGCAGTATAGTACACTTGCTTACTGACGCAGATTAAAAATATTATAGGTATACTAGATAACGATACTAAGTAGAGAGAGTTCATAACATAGGTAGAACTTATATTAAATCAGCTATTTAAAAAAAATCTTATTGTTCCGCTCTTGATCACAACCATGCCTTATGGGAAGCGATACATGAGGTCTACGATAGAACGAGCGAGCCCAGAGGGTCATAAATGATATAACATAAAAGCCGGCAGAGAGTTCCATTGGTATGGAGGAATCAAGTCGTGGAGTACCTGTAAACACTCTCAAAAGTACAATCTGTGCCGATAAGCAAGCAAAGTTTCGCCAATGAGCCGATATTTTGTATCCCTAACTCCAAAACTGAAACTACTGAACGACGTAAAAACATTACACTCGTAGAAATTTCACAAACCACACATTACCAATTCGATACACATTATGAAATTCCGAAAAGCGTTTTTACACGCTTTAAGCATACTACGTAAAAGTAAAACAGTATAGTGACATAACTCAATCTATATACGTGCAAGTAAACGCACTAGTGCTTATTCTGATCCTTAGTATGTGTGCTGTTATTTCCTGCGTCGACCAGAGGAATCTTAAAGTGTAAAACAATTTTTTGTACCCAGTTTCACTGAAGTGTGAACGTATCTTTGTGCTCGTTTGAGATAAACTGTGTAAGCAGAATTGTAGCCACACTATACATAATTATATACATCTATTCTTCTACACGTCTTCTATAAAATTAAATTAACATTGAATTAATTTAATATAATCCAATGTCTGTTATGTTTTGCATGCTCTTCAAACATACTCTGTAAACATAGTTTTTTGACATTCAAAACAGAAAAATGGAAAAAGTTGCTGAATCCTAATATACAGGTTTTAACCTAGTTCAGAATTCAGAGGCTTCACAGTGTCTTGTATCCTCATTTTATGATAATAAAGATTTATTGATAAATAAATATAAAATTAAGGTATCTGTCTGAGATTTCAAAATAAATGTGTTTTTTCAAGTTCGTATAGTTATTTTCACGCTAATACAATACAAAAAAAAATTGCCTGGTCTCTCAGTCTTTCTGTTTATCGAGGCTAATCTCTGGAATGGCTGAACCAATTTACTTGATAAGACTTTCACTGGAAAAAAGAGGTGTTTACAGAGCAACATGTACCAGGCTACTTTTTAAACCGAAATACGGTAAAGACCAGCCATGTGAATAAATTCGCGGGTATAGCTAGTTGCATTATAAAATGGTTAAGTGACTCTTGAAAAATGAGCCTGCAAGCTAATCTTGCAGGCAAAATATCAAGTAAGATTAGTGCGATATTTGGGTAGCGCTAATCTTAATACATCCACGCTAGAGGTGGTCGAAATTTATATAAATTAATATATATAAATATAAGCTTTGTGCACTACATGTTTATAAGTATTAACTTTAACTGTGCCAAATTTCATAGGTACTCATCCGTCCGCGTAATTTTCGTATTACGTATTAATATTTCGATTATACTTTTTTAGTGAACGTTAGATGGGAAATGCACGATTTATATAGGATATATTTATCAAAATTTCGAAGCGATAGAAATCGCGAAAAAGCTGTTGTAATAACATTGTAATCGTGCAAATAATTTTGCTGTTTTTATCTCTCTATATTTAAAAACGTCCTATTGCAATTTATTCACTGGGTATAAAAGGAGTACATTTCGTGAGGACCTCGTGTCTAAATAATAATGGCTGGATGGGTCAATCTTCAAAGTTAAGCAACGCTTGCTAAGGTCATTTTGTGGATGGGTGTGCACTTTCATATTTTATCTGACATTCTGTATTTATCAAAGTTACACGAGTAAATGATTTATGTTGACCTTCAAATATTGATATTCTTATTATTATTATATTTATATTCTTATTATTATTATATTCGCGTCAAGCCGTTATTCCCGGCTGTCATATCGTCGGTCTCATTATCAGAATGCGTAACTCCGAAAAATACGATAATAGGCTTTTAATGCCATCTAGTGCAGTATTTTATAATCTATACAATGGAACTTGTTTCCCAAAAACGATTATACGATGAGTTATGTAAACTTATTTAATTAATTTAATTTATTTATTGCATTCGGACAACATAAATCCATGATGTTAGTAAATATACACGCTTAAAACTAATGTTAGTATGAAAAATCAATTACAAGTACAAATAATAATAATAAAATAAAATAATCAATAATCAAACTATAAAACATATAACGTCTTACTGCATTTACACTTTCTAACTCCAAACACCGAAGCTAGAAAAGTTTGTACTTAAGTCAATTTTCTCACAAATACAATACAATATTAAAAAATACTTTTAGTATAAATAAATTTCTCTACAATTCTACCCTTAAATCACAAGTTGTAATATTGCAATGAATTAACAAAATAATCAGTGTTTTCTTGCTCCTGTAAAATTCACTCAAATGGAGTTACGAACTCTGATATTTTTTATGAACTATGATTATTTGACCGTCGATATGTAGACGCCAGCACATCAAGCTACAACAATCTGTCAAATTACTTCAATAGATTTTCAACTTTATCATTAAATAAATTAGGTTCAAGGTTGATTGAGAAAATTTGACAGTTTCGGGTAGCTTCATGTGCTGTCGTCTGTACATCTTTGACAGAAGTTACGGGTAGTCAGAAGCCAGCAATCTGACTGCAGTCTTGCCAAGGGTTATATTGTTACCTAGCTAATAGGTTACTAGTTTTACTTTTTGTATCCATTGGAATATTGCAAGGTGTACAATAAAGTATACAACGTGACGCGAAACGCAATTCCTGAAACTAGTTGGTTCAGAATCGGTTTCTAAATCGATTTCCGTCATAAAAAAGTGTTAAATTTTGATGGAAAAATCTTTCATTTCACTCAAAATGGAAACACAGTATCATGTCAATTTAATACAATCCTTAATTCAAGGAAATTGTGTAAGTGTCGCGTCGGTCGCTAATATTGCACGAGTGTATGCGTCTGCGTAAGGATATTGTATGACGCACATACATTTTTAATAAAATAGTTATCCTTACTAATCGCAAAATAATAAATAAATATTCTTTATTCCGTAAAGTTGTCTCAATGTTTACGTAATAAAGAATATTTATTTATTATTTTGCGTTTAGTAAAGTAACTATTTTATAAAAAATGTTTAGGTTTGGTTTCAATTTATTTAGTTACGGATGTTGTTTTAGACTTATAATGTAATATTCTAATTGGGGTGTCTGTGGTATTGCGTTTAATCTGTTACACGTTGTATAATAAATGAATGGGTTGCGGAGGCCGGATAGACAATCGCATCATGTAAAATACTAGTAGAGGTACTAAACTGAATACGGTTGGACTGGTAGCCACACCAACATAGTTGCGAAAAAGTCTAATGATGTGATGATTCCAGGAGTATGTTCTCTTTCTCTCTCTCTGTGTAGTCGAGCCTTCATGGCTGAAAATTGCGATCACCATTCTTCAGCATCCAGCGTTCTTTTGGCATTTCCACATCTTGCAATCTCTTCTTCGGTGGCAATACGGAGAAGTTCTACGAAACTGTGAGAGCTTTTTATCTTCAGTTAATCCGACCTCCTGACCTAGACCTCCGTCGTTATTTTTGCCCTCAACGTTTGCGCAGATGAATAGTCAAATATGTCTTTTTAACATTGCCCTACACCGGAACTTCTCCTGTGATGTGAGTGCATTTTTACAAGCATCTATCTACCTTGGACTATACTTTATTGTACACCAATAATTGAATCACACTGAAATAAAAATATTGTAAAAGAATTGTTAAAATTGCGGTCTTTTATCGCTGAGAGCTATATCCGAAACAAATATTTGGCACAATACCGTCATCCAACACACGGCATCAACTGAATCATCATCATCATCAACAAAAAGACTGCATTTATTTTTGACATGTAAATATAATTCATGTCATATCTAAAAGTTACGCGGACCTGCGTATAATTATAAAGCCTGTTGTAAAACCCATCAACGATAGAACAGCGTGAAGATGGGTAGAAATAAATAATTATGTGTTGTTAATTATTTGTAAAAAGGAACAGGTGGTCCAAGCGATGACCTTACAACGTGGCACCATTTGCATGCCCATATAAGTTGTTAGTGGTCTAGAATTAATATTTTACTGGCTTGGTTGTAACTATCCATACTAATATTATAAAGGCGAAAGTAACTCTGTATGTCTGTCACCTAAACCGCCGAACCGATTTAGATGAAATTTAGCATGGGGATAGTTTAGGACCCTGGAGAGGACGTAGGATAGTTTTTATCCCGGAATTCCCACTGGATCGGGAATTACCGCAAAAACCACCTACGCGAACGAAGTCACGGGCAAAAGCTAGTTGATTATAAATGAAACAACTTATTAACACATTAATGATAGACCTTATCTTTGGACTTTGTGATGTTATTTTTTAAATTAACATATTAATTGCAGAGGAGCTCGTGGTTAAATAATAATAGACGCAAGGGTTGATGTTTGAGGCGAAACGACGCTTGGCAAAGTTGTTTCGTGGATGGGCACCTTAATATAATATCCAGATTCTTCCGTGTCTTGGAATGCAAGTAAAGCCGTTGGTCCTGGCTATCACTTGTACATCGTTGACAGTCGTTATGAGAAGGTAGAAACCAGAAAATCTGACCAGTGCCTTGCTAAAGGGTACCGTGGTACCACAGTACAGATAAAAGAGGTTAGAAAGGAAATAGTTCATGATTTGTATGAGAACGCGTGTCGCCGCTTATCTCCCACTCTATAGCTCCACTACAAGCTAGAGGCCCGTTACGTATGCGAATTACGCACACAAATAAATTACACATATTTAAATCAAGAGCTTGCTACTGATTGTAACTCACGGTCGATAAACATGCGCCGTGCATCACGGCCAATCAGGGAAAAGGACAAAACGTCAATAGTTGAAGTGTGGCGCGTGCAGTACATTGTAAGCGGACTTGGTCATTGCGTTGATTAAGCGAGTACACATCGGGCAGTGTATACTTTTTGTAACTTGTTGCAATAATATTGTTAATGTTCGGAATTTCATAGTGATCAGAACATTTTTATGTTTTTTATAAGTAAATTGTAATTAAATGTTATTTTCGACTTACCGATGGAAAGATATACCTCCTCACTCTATACTTGCGGTCTGACTTTTTGTTTTACAGGTTACAATTGCACAACACGGCATTTTAAAGCAGAGCTCTGTGTTCCGAAGTAATCCGAAGCGCACTAAACGCGGTGAATGAATTAATCGGTCGAGCTATGATTGTCGTATCACAAATGTGGCGCGCTCGCCACGCCCACATTACCATTCCAACCTTATGCATCTATTCCGTGCGTGGTACACAGTTACTGGATTGTAGAGATCATATACTCAGTCGCTCCATGTAAATACTAGTTCTCAGATACAGTTAGACTGGAAGCTAACTCGAAGAAAAAGCAGATGATGGATTTAATTAATTAAAAATAAGTGACAAGGTATTTTTTTTGGTTTTCCTTTAATTACAAACAGAGAGCATTGATAACCCGGTGGTTACAGGAACAACTTACAAGTTGTATGCTTGAGTGTTCGCACCCAGGGAGGAACTTTCTTTGTTTAATAAATTTTCATTATCAGTACTGATCTCAAAACGATCAAAGAAGGCAAGGGCAGGAAACAGGCATGTCATAAGACTGAAAAATCCGAAGCCATGTTTTTTTTTTCTTCTTTTTATTGATAATTGGTTCGCGTTTGACCACCATCTCACCTGATGGTAAGAGATGATGTGGTCGAAGATGGATCACGCTTACTTAGAAGTAACCTAGTCACTCTTGACTTGAAGACCCCTAGGTTATAGCTATGGGGAAACACAGACTCCGGCAGGGAATTCCAATCCTTAGCCGTACGCACAATGAAAGTGTTCCAAAAACGTTTTATCAACCGGCACTGGAACTGCGTTGTTTGTTATGGCCCGTTCTCTCTCATAAAGATGAGGCCTATATCCTAGCAGTAAGCGCCCATGTCATCCCGCTATCTCCTTTGCTGGTCTGGCCCCATGTTGCTGTCTCAAACAATATGCTGCGTTTCGCGACAGACATGTCCTACCCATTCCCATAGAAGTTAGGCGGCCTTTTGAGTAACATCGCAATTGGTTGGTTATTATCTTAGTTCTTTTTATTTTTTCATTCATTCAAATTCGCGTTTGACTACCATCTCATCTGATGGTAAGTGATGATGTAGTCGAAGATGGAGCACGCTTACCTGAAAGTAAGGATATTCTTAAATGAAAGGCTACAATTAAAATGCGTATTAAAATCGATAAATGCTCACCAAAATGGATAAATACTTGAAACAGCGAGATTAATACCGAAACGAAATTTTAGTTTTCGAAGAAGATGACTGGTACTTAGGGAGCGAGCAAACAAATGCTCTTCCAACTAACTAACACATACACGTGTGTCTGAAGAGATAGTAGGTATTAAGGTATTAAATTAGGCATTAAATCCTTTGACGCAGTGAAACACAACTTGGCGAGCATTTATCTATTCTGTCTGGTATTTCGAATGTATCTATAGATACTAATATCTTATCCTAATTCTTACTTCTTACTTCTTATCTTACTATCTTACTCTTACTAATACTAATATTATAAATGCGAAAGTTTGTGAGGATGGATGGATGTTTGTTACTCTTTCACGCAAAAACTACAGAACGGATCTGAATGAAACTTGGTAAGTAGATAGTTGACATCCTGGAATAACACATAGGCTACTTTTTATCCCGAAATTCCCACGGGATCGGAATTTGCGCGGGAAAACCATCCCACGCGTACGAAGTCGCGGGCAGAAGTTAGTTAAGTATAAAGCGGAAAATTTTGTTTGTTTGAACGCGCTAATCTTCGAAAGTACTGGGCGGATTTGGATGAAATTTATAGTGGAAGTACCTTGAAGCTTGAGGAAGGTTATATGCTATCTATAACCTTCTTCAGGCTTTTTATCCGACTGCAAAAGAAGGAGATTATGATTTTATCGCGATAAAGTCCATGGGATAAAATAAGTGGATTTCTGATAAAAGTTTATACAACGTGTAATTTAAAGGGTATATACATACCAAGTGCACGACTTCTTTGGATGATAACAAACGATATAGCAAGGGTTTTGTAATCCTATGTCTACATGTGTGAAACTTATTAGAAATTTCAAAACATTGATACCAGAGACCGAATTTTTAAAATTAAGTAGAACGAAGAGAATTATGGTTTTATTGGCAAGTGACGTGGAAAGCGATGACCCTCATAGTGCTGTGACACGTTTGTTATTACTGGTATTCAAAAAACATATGAAACCAATAATTTGGGGTCAATTCTGTGAGTCACTTATTTTGAGCTGAAACTTTGCATAGAGACTCCATACCAGATGTTGTCTTCAGTCCTTTTGGATAGATATGGGGTTTCCGTTACACGTTGTATATCTATACAATTAGTACTAATACTTACCTAAATAGAATAGCCTCATCTGTTAATATTGTTTAAATATGTACGTTTTTTAATGAAAAGGTTATCAATACATTTTCATTAAAAAAAAAACGCATACGATGTCAAATTTGGCACAGTTAATGTTTATGTAGAGAAGGAGTGCAGAAAGTTAGTATTTTAATCTAATAATGCAATCGAAATTAAGGTACAATTTGACTGAAAATACTGTACAAATAATTTAGTTACCACGTTTTACCCCACAGCAGTACTAAATACATCAAGATAAATTCATCGTATGATTTGGCGTCTCACCGAGCTGTCACATATAATAGAAGTAACGTTATTTAGAGCGCTGACGACCATTGAACAAAACGATTTTTATGATGAAATAATATTCTTTGAAATATGTATAATGATAGGTACTATTGAAAAAATATTTTTTCTTTACATGTGCCAGTAATTCATAGGCCTACATAATTTAACTTCTGTATTGTTACGGCTGAAACAATAATTAAGTATTTCAGAAAGAATTAGAACATGCAACAGCGTTTATAATTCTCTAAGAAACTATCAGTCTATCAGCTCTAGATTTTGAGTAATCTGATGAAAAAGTCCAGAATTTCATCGTTTTTGCAAAGTGAACCATTTCACTTATTCAATATTTATTAAATAGTATGTTGTCCTGTTGCACTATACGAAATACTTTGAATCTGTAAAATACCATCGTGCTCAAGGTCTTGGTGTGGGTACCGTTGTGATAAGTTTCATTCATACTAAAGACGTAAACAGGTAAGATAGTACTCCAGCTCATTGATGCACATGCACCTCTGAGGGCCGTCCGTGTTAAACGCCCTCCGGCTCCATGGATTAACCCTGGAGTTCGTATGGCGATAAGACGCCGTGACAAGGCCTTTCGAAGATATAGAAGGGATCGCAGTGAGGAAAACTGGAGCCTTTACAAGTTGGCTAGAAATCGTTGTAACCAGATGGTAAGAGCCTCTAAACGCCGATACATCTCTGAAAATGTTCTCAACTCTTCACCGGCTGATATATGGAAGTTTCTCAAATCCCTCGGCATAACAAAATCTTCCTCTAATGTTATCTCTTCTAACGTGTCCTTGAGCGATTTGAATAAACATTTTTCCTCGTCCGCTATGCTTGCGGTTGCTATTAAAAACCACACCATTCATGAGATTACTTCCACGCCAATCTTACTTCCTGATTCTTTTTCTCTTTCTCCTGTTACCGACCCTGAGATCCTCAAGACCTTCAATGCGATTAAGTCCAAAGCTGTTGGCTGTGATGGTGTCAGTAGAACTATGTTATCACTCATAATTAAAAGTATTCTCCCCATTATTACCCACATAATCAATGCCTCCTTACAGACTGGGGTATTTCTTACAATCTGGCGTAAGGCCTTTATAATTCCTCTCCCTAAAATATCCAACCCCAGCCTATTTAATCATTACCGACCGAAAAGGAGAATGGAGAAGATCCTGGAAGCAGTTGTCCTTAAACAAATATCTTCTTTTGTGTTTGGTAATAATCTGTTATCCCCTTTCCAATCAGGTTTTCGGTCTGGCCACAGCACAGCCACAGCTTTGCTTAAAGTTACAGAAGACGTTAGGAATGGCTTGGAGAGTTCGAGATTAACGGTGTTAGTTTTAATTGATTTCTCCAATGCTTTCAATACCGTTGATCACGACATTCTCTTGGCTATTCTGACACAAATTGGGATGTCTCCATTGGCACGGGATTGGTTTTCATCATATCTTCGTGGTCGCCAGCAAGCGGTTCGTGCTGATCAGGGTTTTTCTGAGTGGTGCGCCCTGAAAACTGGCGTTCCACAAGGCGGTATACTCTCTCCACTCTTATTTTCTCTTTTCATAAACTCTATTACTCTGCCGCCATAAGGAAAAAAGACGCATCTAACATTTTTTTCGAAATTGAGTTAAGTATCTATATATTCTTAATCAGAAAAAAAAATGGCATCTGCCAGTATTTTTATATTTCGCATAAATTAAACAGAACCCTATGAATCTCACTGTTAAATAAGACGTATCTGCCATAATAATTAAATATTACTAAATAGAAAAGACATTTCTGACGTACACTAAGTTGAAAAGACGCATTTCAGTAGAAACGTCTTATTTTTTTACAAAATATTTAATTCGTCATACAATTAAAAGACACTTCTGCATAGTCATAAGAAGAAAAGACTGTTCTGCGTAGATGTGCCTTTTTAACTTAGTATTACGAAAAATAAGCAGGCGCAAGTGGCAATTGTGCCCATTCTATTTAGTATTGCTAGTTATATGGGGTGAAGTGGGGCTCGCGGTTAGAATACCGTCCTTCAGTTGCGTCCAGGCAGTCAGAGAAACGCGCGTGGCCCTTCGTGCTTTAATAAATAAATAATCTTTTATTTGAGACGTGTTTTTTTTTTACGTGGTAAAATTATCAAATAAGTCCTCCCACCCCGGGCAGGGTGGAAGGGACTGTCAGACTTTTACTGACTAAAATCCACGGTGTTCCTTCAATAACCCTTTACGTACCGGGGTCACGATAATGGGATAAGTCCCACGACCCCGGCAGGCTTCGGCCCTCTGCACGGGGGGCCTCGTCATGTTGCTGACGCTCTTTGAGGCGCGCGTGGAACACAACGCGGCGTCGATCCGGGCATGGTCCATGGTCGGACAGCGAGTTGCCCTTTACTCGCTGTCCGCATGCCCGCGCCTACGGTGGCCGGAGATCGTCGGCCGACGTCCGACGCCGTGGGCGTCTACCACTGCGGCTGGGCTGGAGGGAGGACGCCATCCTCTCCCTCACGCGGCCCGCCTCCTCCTTCGGAAGCATGACTGCTTCGCAGAAGGAGGCGACCGCTTCCCACTCCCTCTCGCCCCGCAGCATGGCCTCGACCAATGCCGGGCGCGAGAGGTCTCCGCCTATCTATTTGAGACGTTAGATCCATTTGGGTTAGTATACAAACAAATCTTAGAAGCTACCAGAAACATAAAATAAAATACTTAATAATTACACCACATTGGCATGTAGGTGTACCCAATGTCCCAAAAAAGGGCTGTCTTATCTGTCTGCTATCGAATTTAGAATGCTGTTGGGGCTGACACGTACCCTGCGCATGATGGAAGTGCATCGTTGACGCATGATAGCATAAACATCGTCTATTCCCGCGTTGGCGAACGTATCCGAAGCACTGCAGTAGCGCGGCAAACCCATCAACACCTTGAACGTATTATTATACTGTACCCGCAGGAAGTTGTATGCCTCCTGAGTGTAGATAACTCACAGACTGCATATGTAGAAAGAATGGCAATACACTGTAAACAGCGTAGTCCTAACGGTATGCTCCGATGTATCCGCAATAGAGATGCTATGCATAATAAACTCAAGCAAACTCCAAACAACAACGTATTGGCTGTTACTTACAAAAGGTACAGAAATTTTTGCACCAAAATATTAAAAAAACTAAAGAGAGACTATGACAGGCAGGAATTGAGAGAGGCTTCTAAAGATGGTAAAAAGATTTGGAAAATCATAAAGAGAGTTACGCATACCGACAAACCTAAAATACCAAATACTGACTTGTTGTCTTCTTCTAACTCACCTCAACTATCGGTAAATATGGTGAATGATTTTTTTGCTGATGTAGGTAGAAACCTTGCTCAAAAATTTCCATGTCCTCGTGGTAATAATCAGTTGCCAATAGATACTACCCCCTCACCTTCGACTTTACAATCATTTGTCATGTTAGATACCGATGAGACAGAGGTTGAGGAAGTAATAAAGTCTCTCAAAGCAGACTCTGCCGTCGGCTGGGATAATATTTCAACTATCTTCCTAAAGCGCTACTCACAAATACTTGTTCCTCTGCTCACACACATTTTTAATATTTGTCTTAATACGGGCACCTTCCCCTTGCACTTCAAGAAGGCCATCATACACCCTATACATAAAACTGGGAACAGAAACTGTGTAAATAATTACCGTCCTATAGCAGTTCTGCCTTCTATGTCCAAAGTTCTAGAACGTATAATTAATAGAAGACTGGTGAAGTATCTCGAAGATAAAAATCTTCTCTCTCCCAACCAGTTCGGGTTTAGACGTAAAAAATCAACCAGCCATGCTGTCACGGAACTAGTTGACTTTGTCACCAAGAATATTGACAAAAAGAAAAAAGTATTGTCAATATTTCTAGACTTAAGAAAGGCATTTGATACAGTTTCAATTTCTATCCTACTTTCTAAGCTGGAAGAGCTCGGGATTCGTGGCGTACCACTTAACATTATGAGAGACTATCTAGAAAATCGTACTCAGTGCGTAAAAATACAGAATTACTACAGTAGTGAGGTGCCTGTGACATTTGGTGTGCCTCAAGGTAGCGTGATTGGCCCGACACTTTTCTTAATCTACGTAAACCAGCTCTGTAACCTAAAACTGGAACATGGAAGTATTATAGCGTTCGCTGATGATACCGTCCTTACCTTCTCTGGTGATTCGTGGCAAGATACCTTCAACTCAGCACAAAAAGGACTCAATACTGTTATGGGTTGGCTTAGAACTCATACCCTCACTCTCAATACGGAGAAAACTAACATTCTCACCTTCACCATACGAAATTGCTCTCAACCTCCAGACACTTACGCCTTGGTAGCACATTCCTGTTTACAGCCTGGTACTATTGCTTGTACCTGTCCAAAATTAGAGCGATGTCAATCTCTTAAATACCTTGGAGTGATACTTGACAATGGCCTGAGTTTTGCAGCACACGTAGATACCTTAACAAAAAGAGTCAGAAAACTAATCTTTGTTTTTAAGACACTTCGCTACGTTGCTGAACCCCAAATTATAAAGAGTACATACTTCGCACTTTGTCAGTCTCTTCTAACTTACTGTGTTTGTGCCTGGGGGGGTGTTCCTAAGACGATATTGTTGAAACTGGAGCGTGCTCAGAGAGCAGTATTGAAAGTCAGTACCTTCCGCCCCACCCTCTTCCCAACAGAAGAACTATATAAGAACTGTGAAGTGCTCACAGTCAGACAATTATTTGTGCTTAACACAGTCCTACAACAGCACCAAAAAACACCCTACGAGGTAATCACTACCAGACGCATAGACAAAGTAAGCCAACCCTTTCGTTGTCACTTCTCTTTTACAAGAAGGTTTCCTTGTTTCCAAGGCCCCCATCTATATAACAAAATTAATAAAATATTGAAGTTTTACTCACTTCCATATTTATCACTCAAAAAAATACTTTTGACTTGGCTCCAGACTCTTAACTACAACAACACGGAGCTCTTGTTATCATCTCATAACACTTAAGACATCCTCTGACATCACAAAACATTCCCCGACTTACACTCACACACACACATATCCATACACTCACTCTTATACACATACAAACACACACACTCACACACCAACACATCCTTACACTCTACATCTTTCGTTTTTAGCATTTTTATTTTGTTTCCTTATTTTTGTTAAATAATTTATTATGTATAAACTGTATCTACCAAACTTGTGTAAGATTATAAGCGGCTTCACCCATTTCTAAGTTAAATTTTAAACAAAGCATCGCAAAAGGGTCGGGCCTAGCACCTTTAATACAAGTTGTCTCGTCAACTTAGCAAGGGTGCTAGAGTCTCCAAATACATTTACTGTGTATAACAAAACAATGTAACTCCATCCTATTTCAATGTATGTACATATATGTTTTCATTTAACTGTGCAAATAAATAAATAAATAAAATAAATAAAAACGAACAGACAGCGCCCTACGCTCACGCTCAATATCCAGACCGACTTTTAGGTCTTCAGAAACCCAGTGGCCCGGATACATGAAAGCAGTGACTTGCTTTGATGCAATACCGCAAAGTGTTAACTGAGGCACAATCGGATAGAACTTGTGCCTGCCTTACAAGACTAGTAGCTCACTCACTCTTTTTCGCGTACCTTTCACACGTCGAAAGCACACTTCTCATCGCATTGATCGAAAACCTCAGCAGCACCATATCATCAGCATAACTAATATTTTTAACGCTGGTTCCATCCACGTGACAACCCTGATAAGTGCTACAGAGCTCAACGATCAATCGGTTCATGACAAGCCACCTTGGCTCACTCCGCAATTCAGCCTATATTCATCCGACAACGATCCTGCCCATTTGACACAATTTTTACCATTTTTTGATTACCATTGATTGTTTTACCAGAACCGAAGTATTGATATGACTTCCTTATCCACGGACGTATCATTCATAAGCTTCTGCCACAGCAAGTCATACGACACCAGATCAAACGCCTTGGAAAGGTCTAGAAAACACGCGTTAACAGGCGTTTTTCTAGACGTGTAGTACTGGACAGTCTGCTTAAGCGACAGTATGGCAGTTTTTGTAGATAGACCAGGTTTTTACCCAAACTGTGCATCATGCAATTCAATACGAGTCGCCATATATCTATCAAGAAAATTATCTAGTACCTTCCCGGGCTTATCTTTCACAACGGGTACAACTATCGTTTTCATTAAGTTGGTGGGCAGATGAGAGTGACTTAAAGAGAGTGAGTAAAACATCGCCAGCACTCTTGGCAGAGGTAGTCATACCCTGGTATGATATAGATTTGCCCCTTACCATGCTTTTTATTACAGTGGCGACACTTTTCGCTGAGAATCTCACATTTAATTCCATCACAAAATCCTCAGTATCCAATATCTGCGATGTTGGATTATAAGTAGAATCAATTTTAAAATGTTTTACAAACAAGTTAGCTACAAGAGCAGATTCATGTTGCCCGGCTACACTCACAGGGATGCCCGGTCCTGGATTCAATTTATCTGTATTAAATCTTTACATTTGTGATGCTCGGCTAAGATGTCCATTTTCATTTTATTTTGGTTATTCTGGCACCATCTTACTTTTGATTTAAATGTCTTCCTCTTCAAACAAACAAATTGTACCTCTTTATAATATATAATATCATACGGATCCCTAACATTTTTGAAAATATTCTATCGCATATGTTCATCAGGGATAATGAAAAATTGTAATGGAAAAAGAATTTTTGAAATAGGTCCAGTAGTTTCGGAGCCAATTCAATGCAAACAATCAAATTTTTCCTTTTGCTTTTCTTTCCTCTTTATAATACAAATATACATACAAAGCTCTGATTACTGTGTTAACGTTCAAACTTATTAACTTATACTTAGATAATATTGATTATTTTTGTTTTTGGATAGTTTTAAGCGTAATATTTCATGAAAAAAATGCATGAAATATTATAAGTCGTAGTGTTAGTTTGATCTCACTCAAGTTTATGTCGAAAATTTATTCATTTTATGAGATTCTTTACAAAGCTGTGATAATTATTATTAATGTTTACTATAATTAGTACAAATTTAGGTAGTTTTATTTATACTTAATCATTAATTTTTTAAGAGTTTAAAATTTAATATTGGGAAAGGTGTGTAATTGCTATTTTTTATAAAAAATATAAGTCAGTTTCTCATACTTTGTGTTTTATTTAACACAAGATAATTATCGTGTTAAAATGTACTTCAGTTTATAACATAAGATGTTTTGTTAGGGATCCCACAAGGGGCAGGTATTTTTTAAGTTAAATGAGTGTTAGTATTACTAAGTTGAAAAGCAGCAAATGGCTATTAGCGTCTTTTTTATTTAGTTAACTAGAACCTGGTAACACAGCATCACTAAGTAACAAAGGCGTTTAAAAAAAATACTACGTTGAAAGAACGTTTCTAGCCAGAAGCGTCTTTTCATTGCAGTAAAACTTACTTTCTTATATTTTTTTTTGCTAAAAAGAAAAGGAAAAAGTTATTTAATTAATACATAAAATTAAATTAATTAAAATTCTCATATAATTTCTGAAAGATCAAACAATAATACACACTTTTGCATAACAAAATTGTAATAAGGTTTATTTCCTTTCGCACAGCGAATTTTTTAATTTTTAAAAGACGTTTTATTTTTTTTCTCCGTTTCGTACTTCATGTAGATGTGTCCTTTTACCTTATGGCGGCAGTACTACTATCCTCAAATGCTCTTACCATCTGTATGCTGATGACCTATAGCTCTACGCACAAGCTGACATTGACAACTTGGACAACTGTATCTCATTGCTGAATGCTGATCTATTAGCTATCAGCGATTGGTCAAGCAGATTTGGAGTTATGGTCAATGTTAGTAAATGCCAGGCTATCCTGATCGGCAGTTCACATGCACTACGAAAATTGGACACTAGCCAGCTACTCCCGCTTAGCTTCAACAATACCGTCATTCCACTCTCGCCACACGTTAAAGACCTAGGCTTATTCATTGACGACAAGTTAAGTTGGGATAAGCAGATTGCACAGGTTAGCCAGAGAGTAACATTCACACTGCGATCTCTCTATAGATTCAAGCATTTTCTTCCTTCTAGCACTAAAACCACTTTGGTCCAATCGCTTGTGCTTCCTGCTATTGATTATGCTGATGTTTGCTACTCTGATCTATCCCAAGAACTTCTTAACAAACTGGATCGACTTCTTAACATCTGTATCTGTTTCATTTTTGGCCTTCGTAAATATGATCACATTTCTTCCTTCCGTTCTCAGCTTAAATGGTTGCCTATTCATCAAAGGAGATCCCTCAGATGCCTCTGCTTGCTCTTCACTATTTTGAACGATCCTTGTGCTCCTGATTACTTAAAACAAAATTTTAAAGTGCTAGGCAGTTCTCATTGCCTTAACCTTCGCGCATCCAAAAACTTACTTCTACACATTCCTTCTCACCGAACCGGGCTTATGGCTAATTCCTATGCTATTTCTACCATTAAACTCTGGAACATGCTACCCCTTGACATCAAGAAGGCCGAGTCTAATTCTCTTTTAAGCGTAAAAGAGAAATCACTACTTAAAGGCCTGTCATTCTTAGTTTGGTTTTCGCAATAATTATAATTATTGTGAGTTCTCTTAGTTAGAAAGATTAGTTAAAGATTAGTTAGAAAGCACCGTATTTATTAGTCTATTATTTTAGCATATATATGTATTTTATTATATATATATTTATACATACATTTTTTTCGATAAACACATTTTTTTTTACTTGTACACCTATCACATTGTGGTCTTTTTAACCCAAAGGTTGACTGGTAGAGAATGCCCTGTTGCATTAAGTCCGCCCATGTACCACTATTGTACATAAAGTTTAAATAAATAAATAACGAATAGCATATATGATTCAGAGTAGACTAGGCCATGAACAGCTAGCTAGCTGAACAATCAACGAGTTAACATCTCTGGATCCTCCGTGGAGAAGCAAAACACATATCGAGTATAGGTTTGGGTTGTATGTTGCATTACCTCACCTTCTCCATGTGCCGATATAGGGGTGCGTGAGGACGGTGCAGAATACTGTATTCTAATACGAAGAACTAGTTTTCGGCGGAAAAAACTAGTTGTTTATTAGCACTATACCCTTTGGCAGGAATGGTGGCAGAATTCGGTACAAGAACCGAAGAAACGGCCCAAGAGACTCATTGGCAACGATGCACTGGTCGAGTCAAAACTCCAGAGCCTTGAACATCGACGACGAGTTGCAAGTCTATCGGTTTTCTATCGGTTACATTTCGGGGAGTATGCGCTGGAATTGCACAATTTAATTCCACCAAGCCCCCTTCCATCATCAGATTATAAGACGAACGGCGATCCGCCATCGTTGCATGGTGGACATCCCACCCATACGCACAAAACGTTTTGGGAATATTTTCATTGTGCGTACAGCTAAGGAGTGGATTTTCCTGCCCGAGTCTGTGTTTCTTGATAGCTATTAGTCTTTAAGTCAAAAGTGAATAGGTTACTTTTTAACCAACTTCCAAAAAGGAGGAGGTTCTCTATTTGTCACGTATATATTTTTTTTTTCAATGTATGTTCAGCGATTACTCGAAGACTGAACCGATTTGGAAAATTCTATTTTTGTTGGTTTGGGCTTCAGAGGTGGTCCCATTGTCATCAAGTCAGGATCTGATTATGATAAGTCAGGATCCTGGAGAACACGAGGGAACTCTTCAAATATTATAGGCACTTTAAAAGTTACTTTAAAATATACTCAACATTTTAAAGTAACTTGTGCAGTTGCATTCGAAAAGCACCATTTGGTGAAGTGGAACTGATGATGAAAACCACAGATGGCCACTAGAACTACTCAATAATAAGTATTTCATGAGTTCCGATTCGATTACTTGAATATGGTGGTAATATGTTACAATGCATATGATGAAGTGAAGCTGATAGTGAAGTACCCGGAGAACTCCTCAACATTTAACGGTCCAGCATCGGGAAAAGCAATATTTTGTAAAAGGTAATGAGTTGTTGACATTTACGCTTTTGTCAATTGGAAAATTTTTGCTTTTTTTATTAACCGAAGTTGGTTTAATTTTTTGATAAATAGTTTTTATAGGCAAGCGTGTTTCATCTTCCACTTCATCATCGCTTACTATCAGATGAAATTGTGGTCAAACGCAAGCCTACCATTGATAAAAAATCTAAGATAGAAGTCGGCAGCAATAACAAGTGTCCGTCTACTTAACAGTGACGTCAGAGAAAGTTGATTACAAGGCGTCGAAGCAAATTGCAGTAGAAATGAGTGGCGCGATCTATCACAGAGCAGACATCATTACTACATAGTTTTAAAATTAAATAATTATGATAGTCGCTCGACTTTTTAACACAGGGTGACATGCTTTTAGCAGATTATTATGACTGAGAAAGTAGTATTTATTTATTTTGTTAACATAGGGAAAAATACAGCTTCTATGTTTGAAGAATGATGAAAAAATTGGCCAAGTGCGAGTCGGACTCGCCCATGAAGGGTTCCGTAGTAACTATAATAATTATAATATACTCAATATATATATTATATTTGAAAAAAAAAACCTTATAAATTTCTTAAAACTAGCTTATTTACAATTTTTACAACTACGCCAAATAACTTTGTTTTTCATAGTATTTGTATGAATTACAAAGTTATATTTGCGGTTTTAGAAAATATACTGTATCTCAAAAACTGCTGACTCGATCTCGTTCAAACCAATTTCGGTTGAAAGTTTACATTAAGATCTACATCATATAATTTTTTTAGATTTTTCACTTCATTATTATAGAAGTTAGAGGGACACACACATTTTACACACATTTTACCACTTTGGAAGCGTATATCTTTTAAACGATTAACTTTATGAAAAAGTCATTTTAAAAACCTTAATGTCATTTTTAAAGACCTGTCTATAGATACTACACACGTATAGGTTTCATGAAAGAAAATATTTTCAGTTTCAGTTCCATGTATGGGGAGCCCGCTTTATTTTATTTTTTTTTATAAATTTTCTCTTAAAATCGGAAAGCGGTTTACAGAATACATCTACCTACCAAGTTTTACATGTATAGTCCTAATAGTTTCGGAATAAAATGGCTGTGACATACGGACGGACGGACAGACAGACAGACGGACAGACATGTCGAAACTATAAGGGTTCCGTTTTTAGCTACGGAACCCTAAAAATACCAGTTAAAGTTCTTTTTTTACAGCTACAATTTTTGTACTTGTCGTGTCTTTTCTGTCCCTTTCTAGTTCTTTGGGTTACGTACCCAAAGGGTAAAAACGGGAACCTATTAATAAGGATCCGCTGTTTGTATCTGTAACCAGGCTGTATCTCATGAACTGTGATAGCTAGACAGTTGAAATTTTCATGTATGATATATTTCTGTTGCCGCTATAACAGCAAATACTAAAATCAGAATATAAAATATTTTAGGGATCTCTTATACAACAAATGTGATTTTTGCCGCTTTTTATAGATCGATGCGGACTTGGCCGGTTTTTTATAATGCATACTTAACGTTAAATTCTGTTTGTCAATAAAGTCTTAACAATATAACATAAAGCTTTTCTCGATGCTTGTGCTCGATCCCACGAAAACTACAGGAATTTATTCCTTTATTCATGATAAGCAATAACTGTGTTGTAAGGCTGTAGATACCTACTTTACTTTTACTACTTACTTCCATCTACTAAACCCAACTACGTACATAAATATAAAACAAAATACTCTTAGCCGTAAAAGTACTTATTTATGTATTGTATTGTATTATATATACTTATATTAACTACTTTAGTTACGTTTTGTGTATGTTATATACTTGAAGTAAGTACACTGACTTTTTTTACCAAGTGTGGGTGGCGAGGGTAACCGGCGTGCAAATGCGGAGCTACTGTGCAGGACGTTGGGCACATCGTTGAACATGGCCCCCTCACGAAATACCATGGCAGCCCCGCAAACCTGTTCTCTCTTGAAAACGACGCTATCTTCTGGATTCAGAATTTATTTATACATAGAACGATTGTGAAAAATGCCTTACGAATAAATAAATGCCCGCCATCCGGACGAGGTATCTATCAGTTGGCGAGACACGTCCTTGAAAAGGATCGCGCATGAGGGCCCCATGACTCAAGCATTTCGACCCCATACCGTTCCGACCCCCATCCCACCCATACGCACAAAATATTTGGGAATACATTCGTTGTATTCACAGCTAAGGAGTGGAATTCCCTACCAGAGTCTGTATTTCTGATAGTTATAACCTAGGTGTCTTTAAGTCAAGAGTGAATATGTTACTTCTAGGTAAGCGTGCTTCATCTTCGGTAGCATCGTCGCTTACCATCAGATGAGATAGTAGACAAACGTGTGTCAATCATCAATTGAAAAAACTATGAACATAAGTGACACTGTATTACAGTTTGAACTGAAATGTATAAATAAATAAAATAGTCATTTAATCTGGCCACTCCATCCATCTATTAATACGCGATTTTTGTCTTAATGAAGTCTGAAGCGTACGTACTTAAGCCTATAAGAAAAACTTTAGTCGCACTTACGACGTTTACAAATAAGTTAACACTAACCAAATATAAGTGGACTACCAGGACCCTTATAATCTTACCTCAAACTTGCTTAACCTCCTTAAAATTACCCCTCGTAAAGCCACGCACACACAGGCGAGGGAAACAATTAATTTAAAAGACAAACGCTGTTCTTTCAGGCGCACGCTCCGATCATTAATATGTGTACCGCCTTATGGTAACTGATGGATATTGTTCTAAAGTTTTGGTTAGCATTCGGTTAGAGGATAAACTTTTTATATTGACATTTTGAGTTAAATGAAAGATGAAACAAAAATTTTAATGAATCATTTTTATTAAACTTTGTATCGTGGGTGCATTTTTACAAACAACTGGAACAAATATTTGTAGGCCGTCCAATTTTTTTTTTTCGGTGTGGATAACTTAATTATCTATTAAGTAACTCAATCAGTCATCAATCAGTAACTCAGTTCAATGAGGTGGCAGTATTGAATGTGAAGGTAACTCTGACTGTCTGTCGGTTACATTTTCACTTCTAAATCACCTAACTGGTTTTCAAGAAACAAAAAAAATTACATACTATCCTGTCCTTACATAGGATACTATGTAGGTACATTTTCTTCGCTGAAAAACTTTCTGCGACCGAACCCACGGGCAGAGGCTAGTATCAAGTTTCCAATTTCGAACCATGCATTAGTTTCTGACGTTGTATAAGTGCCCATGTAGATTTATGTGAAATAAAATATTTCGAGTTTGAGTTTAAAACCATTTAAATTCCATCATGTATGCAATACTAATCAGCTCGACCTTACCGTTGTACAAACGTGTCAACAATGAACTTTCCTAAACCAACATCCCTATTCGCTAAACCTAATAGGTACCCAAGAAGACAAACCGTGATGATAAAAATAAATTGCCAAGACATCTCCACCGAGGCGTGGCCACACATCCCGCTCTGTGCCACAAAAAACGGAAAATAACGATTTTTCACGATCACTCCCGACATCCCCCTGGCATCCTCTGTGAGGGATGCTTTGATGTTTTCATAGTTTATCGGTCAGGGTAATGACAGTTTGTGTTATTTGATAATGTGTGGAATTAACGCTATAAGGTACTATGTAATTAGGTCAGAGGTTCAAAAGCCTGAAACTAACATTCATCACCTGCCCAATAATAGGTAGGTGATGTCTTTAAGTCAAAAGTGAATAGGTTACTTCTAGTTAACGTGCTTCATCTTCGACCACATCATCGCTTACCTTCAGGTGAGATAGTGGTCAAACGCGAACCAGTCATGACTAAAAAAATGTGTAAAATTAAAGATGGGATTCTACTAGGTAAATAGGGCAGACGTTCAACGCCTGAAACTGATATGCATCATCTGCCTAACCACTTTTCCAACTATAGATAGGTGTGATGTTTTTTCAATTAAATTAAATTCATTTTTCAGGGGACCGGACTGCTTTTCCTTATCACAGGTCTTTTATGACCTAGCTAGGAGAGCAGTGCTCACCCACACGTTTGCAGGTATAGTACTTATTATGTGAAACTGTATTATAACGTGTACTTTAATGCATTGTTTTGAGCAATTAAATAAATAAAAAATGTATTAATGTGATTTTTGGATACATATTCACACGAGATCTTATCTCAATACATTAATTGGTTCCTCAAAAATTTACCTTATAGGTGTACACTATTTCTCAGAACTAGTAATTATATATTACAAGAAAAAAAAATAGTAAAAATGTGTATGCATATTATGTCCAGGAAAGAAATAAAACTTACAATATAGCCTAAAACAGGAAAGCAATGAAAACATAAACAACTCTGAATAAATCAATACATTGCAATATTACTTCAAACAGAAAAACAACAATTAAAACATAAACAACTCTAAATTAATCATTCCATTTCTAATTCCACTATGCCCGTTCCATCATCGGACTACAAGACAAACGGCGATGCGCCATCGTTACATGGACATCCCACTTATACGCACTAAACGTTTTGGGAATACATTCATTGTGCGTACGGCTAAGGAGTGGAATTCCCTGCCGGAGTCTGTTTTTCCCGATAGCTATAACCTGGGAGTCTTTAAGTCAAGAGTGAATAGGTTACTTTTAGGTAAGCGTGCTCCATCTTCGACTACATCATCACTTACCATCAAGTGAGATGGTGGTCAAACGCGAGCCTATTAACAATATAAAAAAAAAATATCAATAATTTCCAGAGTAAAATTATCAAATGATTCTTCTTATTTCTGTGGGTGAAGAAGGAGGGAGTATCAGACTACTGACTAAAACCCCACCCAGTTCCTTTAGTTGCGTTCCCGCAACCGCAGCCGGCATTGGCGCTATCGGACCCCGCCAGCACTGGAGTTGACTTCAGCTTAACTTAACACGTTCGCTGACAGTACGTCGTTAGGCGGGAAATTAAATTAGTGCGTTATGACAGTACGTCGAGGGACGGGTCACTTATTCTTAAGAGTACGTCGTCTCACGATAATTTTTCATATAAATATTATGAAGAGCAGTATCCACTGTCATATTATGAGCAATTTCATATTTCTTACTGCCGTAATACGAGTATTTTGTGGGTAGTTTCATATTGCTTGCTTGTGCACGAGTACTACGTTGATTTGTCATTTAGTATGGAAAATTCTACTGTCGTAATGTGGTGTCAGGGTAAGTGCTCATTGTCAGCGAACGTGTTAACCGAATTCAGCTGAGTATCAGAATTGTAATTGTACATGGCAAAAATACTTAGTACTACTGACGTATCTATAGAGAGGTAATGTGTGTGAATTGCTTTGTAAGTAGGAGTCATAACTAGTAACCAACGAATCCGCGGTCAGAAATTAATCAGAGATAAAGATTCATTTAGAAATTAAACCTTATTGCAGCGGCACACAGATTTGATATGCTACTTATGACATTATAGGACGTAGAAAGAAGTATAATACTTAATTCGGACTAACTAACCATCTTCTCTAAAATACAATTTGTTTTTTACAAGCCATCTTTACCTCAATACCTCACGTTGCGCCCTCTCGCTGTTTTTTCATACCTTGCTTCAATGCGACGACTGAAAAAAGCTCTGCAAAAAACAGTCTGCATTCACCGTTACTAGATGGCGGTAGTGAGCGGCGTCTTTGTGGTCACTGTTTTTTATGTTACTTGTTAAGATTAGAATGTAGTATTAGATTGACAAGTTACTTTTAGATTTTTTATGACAATTTCGTGTTTCTGGCTTTTAAAGTCATTTCCTGGCATAATATTAAAGAGATTTCTAGTAAACATGTTTAAATTAATGTTGAGAAAAACTAATAATTTAGGCGGGAGACCTTCTGGATTTTGAGTTGAGGAATAGGTGAAAAGTTATCAAATAATAAATCAACTGCGGGTCTTCAAAAACTATAATACGATCCTTATCATTATAATAAATATAAAAAATTATATATATTATCGTTATTTCTTAAATTTTTACTTAATTCCCCACCAACATTCACAAAGTCTTCTCAAAAATTGTAGCCTATCTAATTCACAGCCTCTTCACACTTTTGTAAAAGTATTTCCTTATGAGCTTCTTCAAATACATAAACATTGGAATAAACTCAAGGACGATGCCAAAGAACAGTGTTATAAACATTAGCCGCACCAGAAGACGTGTTGTTATTTGTGGAAACATTGTTATTGTCTAACTGTTGGTAGATTCTAGAACCTTGAACCTGGACTCCGTCTGAAATCACTGTTCTTGACACAACTTCATCGCTTCAAAAGATATCACCATCAGTCTGTTCATTCTCTTCCTATCTATGTTGTACTTCCAATCTATTATGATGCAAAACAATCACTATTACTTCTTCTTGTTCAAAATTTGTTTCAACTACCATTTTTTTCTTAGCAAACATAACACTGTTCTTAAATTTTGTCACATTTTTCTTCAAAACTGAACATACATTTAGTTGAATGATTGCTCGTAATCCAGTTCTGTGAATTCCACATGATTTTGACTAAGATAACAAAAATAATTTCTTTTAAAGTGATTGGCGTGGCAATCAATGGACAAGACCTGAAATAGGGATGTAACTATGTCGCTATTCTGTATGTGTGCGATATTTCTAGAACTTCAATAAAATATCGAGTACTCACTCGTTTTAAAAGTAGTTTGAGAGTTTGTTAATTGAAGACTAAGACCTTATGTTATTGGTTAAGATTTTCTTGAGCTTCTATTGAATGTAATATAAAAGTTGAAACAGAACAATATAGTACATTTACACTAATAAACATTTTAAGATACAGATCTGTGTATATCCGATTTATAACTGTTATTATTGTGGCTGTAATAAGAAACGATCAATTGTATCAGTAAGCTTAAATGAGGGGTCGAAATTGTAGGTATATTACAATATTGTGAAAGAGAACTCAGAGCCTAAAAATATCATTGTAGTCTAATCAGTAATGAAGTAGATTTTGTTCACAATTATGTTTTTAATAACCAACAACCTAAACAACCAACCTTTCCGAGAAAGATGTTTTGTATCTTAAACAACTTGAATCATTAAAATTGATAAAATTTGCAAAACTAAATATCTTGTGACACAAAAATACTTTCCCGAGTCACATCAGCGCTCAAAGTGAAGCGGAGGAACGAAGAACTAATTACAAATTAGAGTCTGACCGAATTTAAAAGTCTTTTGATAAGTCGAAATAGTACGAGAGCGTGGACTCTGCAATTTGGTCGGGTTATCCAATTTTAACCCTTTACTGCGCATGCCCCCATACATAAGTAGGTGGAAGGAAAAAAACACAAATTTATACCGGGTAAATTTTAAACCTATACTTTTTTTTTCTCTCGGGCATTTTTATGTCGATCCTTTGTATGTGTGCGTTGTGCCTGCTTTAATTACGTATCGACTTAATTTCCCTGCGGCTCTCACTGTTTGTGGTACTTCTGACAGGTTTTGTGTGAAAAAATACAGTTTTTTGGATACTTTTCGTGTGTTTAGAGTGCATTTTAGTGGCTCCTTCGAGTGTAGGTTATGTTTTGATTGCAAATCTACGTTTGGATGATCAGTTTTGGTGGGAATTTGTGAAATGACGGGTTTTATAGGATGTAAGCGCCAGAGATTGGATTTTTAATTAAAATTTGTGTCTTCGTTTGGCTATAAAATGTAATCTGGGTGAGTGTTTGTAAAACTGTTTTCTTTTTAGTTTTTAAGAGTAGTAATTAGAACAAACAAATATAGTAACCATTAAATCCGATTAACCGATGTATATTAATAGTTATAATTAAATTAAAACTACTCTTTTTGTAGTTAATGTTTCTAAAACTAGTTTATGAGTAGCGGCGCGTTGACAGTTATTTTCTATGACATATGAAACCACCTGTTGACATGAATATCATAACTGAATCTAAATTATATAGACACATATATGTATGTCATACGATTGATAGTTAAATTATATTTAAGATACTGTGTTATCATTAAAGAATCATTCTTCATTTTATTCATTCTTTTTTCTAGAAGACTTATTTATCTACATCAATATGGAATAATATTTTCTTTCCAATTGTTTAGAAAGTTTTGTTAAAAAGAGACTTCTTTCCACTTTTTCTTGAAACATTAAGCCTGGGTCCTGGATTGCTTAGAAAACTAGCTCGGATAGACTGAAAATGATTCAGATAGTTTGACAAGAGATGGCGTTATTCTATGCTCACAAGACAGCCGGGATCAACGGGTTAACGTGGTTTCCAAGGCACGAAGGAATCTTGATATGTTTAAATGGTTACCCATCGACGGACTGACTTTCACAAGCGTTGCTTAACCTTCAAGATCGACTCAATGAGCGGCTCGCTCCTTATTGTTAACTAGCTTGTGCCAGCGGCTTCACGCGCTGGGAAGTTTTTCCCGTTAATCCCGTTAATCCCGATCCCATGGGAATTTCACAAAATTCTTTCTTAGTGAATGCCTACGTCATAACATCTACCTGCATGCCAAAGGAGAATGCCGAGGCTTCCTTCAACACTCGGCCAGAACCGTCAAAGATGAACTATATATCATAAAAAAGGAAAATAATTATAAAATTTCACTATATAATTTGTTTTCTATAAGAAGTACACCAAAAAAAGTTATAGTTCTTTGAAATTGACCACCTAATACTTCTAATTTAAAGGATAACATGAAATAAACTATTAAATGATTGAATAATTAATACTGAATTCAGTTTCAACAGCCACGGTAGTCGTTAGTAATACAGAAATCGGGGTCCGGTAACACAGCAATAAACAACACAAAACTTAAAAAACACGCAAGACACTTCGTCGCTCGTCATAAAACGCGGGAGAAATAAAACTTTTGACAATTGTCAGTGACAACTACAAGATTAAGTGTTACCAGCACTATATAACTATTCTAAACTGTATCAATAATTGAATTGAATTATTTTAAATTATTATGAAATAGTCAAAAATATAACTAAACATTATTTATTATTATAAGAATTAAGAGGACTTTTGTAAGTAATCAATTCACTTACATAGGTTCATAATTATATTAATGTAATCGATTCGCAAGTGCAATTTCGTATCGATATTATTTTATTTTGGTATTGGCAACATTTCTAATTAAAATTGTAGATGGAAAACGTGTTGATAAATTGAATAACTAATTAAAATTACTTTTAAACGGTGTACTTCTACAGATTTTATTTATACTCTATAATTCTTACTATTTTATATAATGAATTATCATTAATTTAAAAAGTCTGTCGGACGCTACATGATTTGTGAGCCGAAACTTGGCATTCTCTTTTCAGAACGATCCGTCCAGTGGTTTGGGCTGTGCGTTGATAGATCACTATGTCAGTCAGTCAGTCACCTTTGAGTTATACAACGTGTAACGGAAACCCCATATCTATCCAAAAGGGCTGAAGACAACATCTGGTATGGAGTCTCTATGCACAGTTTCAGCACAAAATAACTGACTCAAAGAATTGATACCAAATTATTGGTTTCATATATTTCTTGAATACCAATCATAACAAACGTGTCGCAGCACTACGAGGGTCAATAACTTTTCACGTCACTTGTCAATAACACGATAATTCTCTTCGTTCTTCTTAATTTGAAAAATTCGGTCTCTGGTATCAGTGTATTGGAATTTGTAATAAGTTCTACACACGTAGACTTAGGGTTACAAAACCCTTGCCATATCGTTTGTTATCATCAAAAGAAGCCATGCACTTGGTATGTATATACCCTTTAAATTACACGTTGTATATATTTAGATAGTGAGTAGTAGATAATATCTAGATATAATACACTCTTATCTCAAAGAGTGTATTATATCTCGATTATAGATGCTGGCGGGAAACATTCCGAATCATTCCCGTCGAATACTTCGGAAGTATTCTGAAATATTCCGAAACTTTGGGAATATTTCAACTGTCAAAAAAAACAGGAAAATCGACCTTTGAAGTCTGTTAATATACCAAAACCTGCTCCTAAGTAGGTAAGAACAAATATTTTTCTGAAAACCGCATCAAAACGTGTTTGCTTGCAAGGTTTGCCTTTATTTGCTTTTATTGACTGGGCTATTATACGCGTTAAGTAGGTAGGTAATGATTAATACCTACCTATGCGACTCACGAATACTCGCGATGCGTACAGAGATACATACAAACTAACCAAAAACATAGGTAACCCTTTTTCAAATGGCAAATCAAATATGCTTGGCCTGGTTTTTTTATTTCACAACTGACATTTAAGGCTATAATCGCATAGCACGACTTACAACTCGATCGCCTAATGCATGTATTTTGACCAATAGGATGCACGAAGCGTATTTTAGTAGTGTTCGTAATAGTAAGTATTAATATAATGTTACACGCCCTGTACTCACAAAATGCATATTATTTCTAATTGGGCGAAAACAGGAAGGGATGTGGTTTGTCACTAGCTGCGCTTCCGCAGAAATATTTTCTTAAGTGAGTATGCGTATCTTTGGCCGATAGTACCTACCTAAAAACAAAAGAATAAAAATCCTGTTAATCGCAGGCTAATAAATCTACCTATAAAAATATCAACATATTAAGTATATGTTGATATTTTTATAGGTAGATTTATAATAAAATCAATCCCATTTATAATAAAATAAACATTTATATTTTACTCTCGTAGCGTACATACGTACTCTCACAGTGAAAAATAATTAACTCTCCCACCACACAACAAGCAAACACATTAATTCCCATTGAATTATTCGGGCGAAATATTCGGAAACATTCGATTGCGGGGTACGAATCTTTCTCGCGCGGGTGAATACTTCTCCGGGGAGCAGCATCCCCTCCCTCTTACCGCACCCCGCACCGCCATCGCCTGCACGCACGACTCGTGGCCGGTGGCAGTCGGGTGCGCGCGTCGCGGTGCCAGCGCGGCGGCAGCGGCCGGCGCACAGAGATCGACGATCGATGCAAAATACGATTTTTTAGCAAAAAAAGTTGAAATCTTAATAAATAATTAAAAGTTTCTTTAAATCAGAATGATTCAAAATGAATTTATCATTTTGAATAATTCCCATTTAAAGAAACTTTCCCCGAAGTATTCCGGAATTATTCGGAATTATTCAGAAGTTTTGCAACTATAATCTCGATATTATCTATCTACCTATCAAAGGCATCATCATCTACTTAGCCATTTCCCAACTATTTTGTGGTCGGCTTCCAGTATAACCGGATGCAGTTGAGTATTAGTATCTTACATGGACCGACTGCCTATCTCAAAATCAAAATCAAAATCAAAATTGTTTTTATTTTACATAGGCCTAAATGGGCACTCATAAAACGTCAGAAGTTAGTGCACGGTTCGAAATTGGTCGTTTCCTATGATATCTGTCTGACCTCCACAACCCAGTATCTGGGTAACACGATACCCCATTGGCTAGACCAGTGTCAGATTTACTTGGTACCTTATACCGGGTTTCATGGCAGAGCAGGTTTCACAATTCCTGAGAAGAAATATTGAAACAAACATAGAAGCCAAAGTCTGTTTCCATGTTCCACACAATCAGAACTGGTCAGGTCGTTTGTAGGTTAATGTCTGAAATGATAATTTTAAATCATATTTCTGTAGCATCATCTTCTGTTTAGCCTTTTCCTGTCGGCTTCCGCGTCTAACCGGATGACGTTAAGTATTAGGATTTTTACATGGCGCAACTGCCTATCTGAACTACACAACCTAGTCGTGATACCCAGTCACGATACCCCTTGCAAAACCAGTATCAGATTTTCTGGCTTCTTAGTACCTGTAACTACTGACAAAGAAGTCCAAATAAATGCCGGGATCAACGGCTTAACGTGCCTTCCAAAGCACAGGGGTATTACACCACCAACTTCTGAATACCGGGTTACTACTGAGAAATTCCTAACAAAAAAATCGGTTGTCTGTAAAGTCGGTTTACTGACGATAGTTGAACGTGACAACGTCATAAGAAAATACTGATGGAATGGTTGCATTTTTCAAAAGAAAATTTTAATTTACATCACTATTACTGCACTTCTCATAACAATGGACAAGAATCCCTACACAGTGACGTCATCCCTTAGCGTTTTATGATAGCCTAGTACTTGACTCGTTGAGTCATACATAAATGTCAAAGAATCCCTACACAGTGACATCATCTCTTACCGTTTTATGATAGCCTAGTACTTGACTCGTTGAGTCATACATAAATGTCAACTTGTAGATCCAATTTGATTTGCTTAGGAACGCCTCAGAGCGATGGAACGCCTCAGAGCGAGGTAACGCCGCATGAGTCATGTATTTTCGTGCGTGCAGCCAGCTTCATCGAATTATAAGACGTTGTCACGTCAAAAACCCAATAGTACTTTTTGCTCGACCTACTCCTACCTACCTCGATATCGCGCTTCATAAGGCATCATTGAAACAAACACACATTTTTGCTCAATGGAAACATATGAATCAGTTTCATATCGCAAAAGACTTTAAAAAAATTGGTTTAACCCAACTATCCCACGTTGTTGATGCTTAAATATTATTTTATTGCGTTATTTAATGAGTTCGAAGTTTACAGTGTAATAAATGGTACAATTTATACCCTCCTGCAGTTTATGGGTTAAGTCTTTGTGTTGAGTTTCGATGGGTTCGGATTTTGTGAAGAGCATTGTAGGGTTTAGATATACCATAGTAGACTCTCATAGTTTTAATTAGAAAAAATGGAAATGTCTTGTTTTTTTAGTAAGATTAGTTACCATTTCAGTGTAAATCTAAACCATATTATATGTGCTACTAAACTGCGAGATACCTACATTTATGCTAACCTAACCCTCCACAACCCACGGTAAACCGAAAATACCCCATCCATAAAAAAGTGGCACACATAAAATCAGCACATCTATTCATTCCACACCCATGCATGTCTCGTACTCGTCTCGCCTCAGCATCGTAAAAGCATCATCACACAAAAATCCCGAAGGAGGTACCGCCTTACAATATATTTAACTTCTTCAACATTTTAAACAAATACTTGGTCCTTTTATTCTTGGAGGCGGTTTAGTGTTAAATCAGGGGTACTTGTTTGGCGTTTAAAGGTCATGGTATGTGTGGTCCGTGGAAGATAGGAGTCCAGTTTCTGTTGAAAGATAAAATATTTACATTCAAGCGCAGTTCAGTGAGGATAAAACGTAATTTCGTAAGTGTTCGGGCGAGAGTTAAGAATGTTAGTCTTGTAAGTCACTTTGCTAACTGGATTGTATTTTTAGCTTCGTATTACTAAACTAACTTCGTATTTACTGGCTTAAAAAGGAATAGTTGATACTTCAAACTAAAAAAAAAGATTACTTGCAATGTGGGTAGTGCACAATACTAACAATCTTGTTAACCCCTCCAACTAAGTTAAATATGCTTGTGTCTGGAGTGGGTTCACGGGAATAGTGTATCAGATACAGGCTATGCCTATTTCAGGAAACAGAGCTTCATTATCTATACTAATATTATAAAGAGGAAACCTTTGTATTTTTGTATTTTTGTATGTTTGTATTGAATAGGCTCAAAAACTACTGGACCGATTTCAAAATTTCTTTTACCATTACTTAGAGGGATTCTTCCGAATCCGTATAGGCTATATTTTATCCCAGAAAATAGATAGGATTTTTCGTGGTAGTGAAAATTGTGGAGTAAGGCGTCGAAAAAACTGCCGTACGTTAACGATTCTCGCGAACGCTGCCTATATTTAGCCGGGGCGGGTCGCTAGTATGTAATATTTTTATTGCTAATAAATATATCTATACTTTTTTTTTATCGTGGTAAAATTATCAAATAAGTCCTCCCACCCCGGGCAGGGCGGGAGGGACTGTCAGACTTTTACTGACTAAAATCCACGGTGTTCCTTCAATAACCCTTTACGTTCCGGGGTCACGGTAATGGGATGAGTCCCATGACCCCGGCAGGCTTCGGCCCTCTACAGGGGGGGCCTCGTCATGTTGCTGACGCTCTTTGAGGCGCGCGTGGAACACAACGCGCCGTCGACCCGGGCATGGTCCATGGTCGGACAGCGAGTTGCCCTTTACTCGCTGTCCGCATGCCCGCGCCTACGGTGGCCGGAGATCGTCGGCCGACGTCCGACGCCGTGGGCGTCTACCACTGCGGCTGGGCTGGAGGGAGGACGCCATCCTCTCCCTCACCCGGCCCGCCTCCTCCTTCGTCAGCATGACTGCTTCGCAGAAGAAGGCGACCGCTTCCCACTCCCTCTCGCCCCGCAGCATGGCCTCGACCAATGCCGGGCGCGAGAGGTCTCCGCCTATCGCCGCCGTGAGGACACGTCGGTGCTCTGCCCAAGTGGGGCAGTCTTGCACCGTATGCTCTACTGTGTCCTCAGGGCGGCCCTCGCAGTGGTGACACCCAGGCATTTCTTCCTTCCCCATCAGACACAGGTACCTCCCGAAACTTCCGTGTCCGGTGAGGACCTGTGTCATGCGGTAGGTCAGGACGCCGTGACGCCGATCTAGCCACTCCTCAAAGAGGGGTCTTACTGCCGCAATTGCGGCGTGCCCGGCCGTCGGTTGCGACAGTCGTTCCCTCCATACTGCCCTGAGATCGCGCCGGAGCTCTTCCCGCCGCGCCTCAATTTCTCGAGGCAGCGGGGATACGCCCCAGCGCTGCGCCTCCACGCGCCATTCATAGACGCGCTGGAGGGCAGTCACCTCCAGATCCCAGGGCAGCAATCCGGCAAGGAGGTTGGCCGATTCGCCGGCGATCGTGCGGTATCTCCGGATCATCCGGATAGCCATGACCCTCTGGCATGCGACCAACTTTAGTGGTCGCGTCCGGATGCTCAGGGCCCACACGTGGGCCCCGTAGAGGGCCATGGACCGCACGACGTCGGCGTACAGCCTTCGGCAGGAGGTGTTTGGCCCGCTGAGGTTAGGCAGCAGTCGCCTGAGGGCGGCTGCTGCACGGAAATATATCTATACTAATATTATAAAGCGGAAAAGTTTGTTTGTTTGTTTGCTTGAACGCGCTAATCTTCGAAAGTACTGGGTGGATTTGGATGCAATTTGGTATGGACGTAGCTTGAAGCTTAAGGAAGGTTATAGGCTACTTTTTACGCAACTACAAAAAAGGAGAGTTATGTTTTTACCGTGATAGAATCCACGGGAGCGAAGCCCCGCGTAAGTACTAGTTTCATATGATTTGATTGAATAGTCCTTCTAACCGATTTCGGCCACGGCGGCGGATCTCATAATTGATTAGTCATCTACGCAGGAGATATTATAGTACCAGTAGTAATGTTGGGTTCGAACCCGCCACCTCTCGATCCCAAGTCCGATACCTTAATCATTAAGCTTTTGACGCATTAATAAACTCGCTAATGGTAAACTCTAAAAAAAATGCTTGTCTCGCAAACACTTAACTATTTAACTATACTTACGTTATTAAACCGATATACCTGCTTTTTAACCGACGAAAAAAACGGAGGAGGTTTTTTTTTTATTAATAATAGGTTCGCGTTTGACCACCATCTCACCTGATGGTAAGTGATGATGTGGTCGAAGATGGAGCACGCTTACCTAAAAGTAACCTATTCACGCTTACTACCTACCTTAAGGACTTACTTACCGACTTAAAGACTCCTAGGTTATAGCTATCGGGAAATACAGACTCCGGCAGGGAATTCCACTCCTTAGCCGTACGCACAATGAAAGTATTCCCAAAACGTTTTGTGCGTATGGGTGGGATGTCCACCATGCTACGATGGCGCTTCGCCGTTTGTCTCGTAGTCCGATGATGGAACGGGCTTGGTGGAATTAGATTGTGTAATTGCATCGCACACTCCCCGAAATGTAACCGATAGAAAACCGATAGACTTGCAACTCGTCGTCGATGTTCAAGGCTCTGGAGCTTTGACTCGACCAGTGCATCGTTGCCAATGAGTCTCTTGGCCCGCTTCAAATCGACGCGTATTTTTTTTTCCAGCTATGTATGGATTGGCTTGCAATCCAAACAGATTTAGTACTAAGCATAGGGCGCCTATCTAATCACCACTATACCTGGGTAACACGATAGACTGTTTACCGTCAGATTTATAATTATTTTTAAATTGTGTTTGTGAGAGCTATGTTGGAAAATAACGAATAGAGTAGATTAGCTACCGCACTGTCGCAGTCTGAGTACTTTATTCGGTCTTATTTCCTTACTTTTGGTACTCACTTTCGTATTGTTCAACATAATTATTGTTTGCTTCTTAAAGTTCTAAGTTGAGCTCCGCGATAATTGGCGAATGCTCCCACTGTTTGAACGAATCCACTAAAATCGGTGTGTTACAGTAAGGAGCACCACAGTCATAAATCTACATAATTTGTATTATAATTTATCCAGTACGCCAGTACGTATTGTATGGTCTTGATAAGAGACGTTCACTTCAGAGTTTTCAGGTTAGAACCCGGCCTCATCTACTCATTTAGTTTAACGTGACCAAAATATTGACCAGTAAAAGCGTAGTTTTACTCTTTTTAAAATAATTAATGTTATTTAATATGAGTACGTCTTCTAAACTTGGTCATGGAATGTGGTCTAGGAATGCGTAAAATCACATACCTAATAACAGGATATAATCTCATCGCTTACGACTGTTATAATTACAACATCTGATTCTAAAGAATTGCACGCAACGACATGCAATTGATCTACAATAATTCATATCGATAAAAACTTGATTTGAATAAATTAATAGTCTATAAATCTTGTCGGTGCCTGTCATTTGTCATTGAATGGAAAGAGATAGCAATAGGGTGTTTGTGGAATTGAATTGAATCAAATCATAGGTAGTATACTCGTAGCAGTTTGAGTGTGACTCCATCACAATACTTATCTATACTAATATTATAAAACCGAGAAGTGTGATTGTTTAAAAGAGTTAATCTTCGAAAGTATTGGGTGGATTTGCATATAATTAGCTTGAACCTTGTGGAAGGGTCTGGTCTTGGTTAGCCGACTGAAAAAGAAGGAGTGGTATATTTTTATTGTGATAAAGTCCACGGAAGTTAATTACACGGGAGCGGGTAATATTACACTTTATTCAGGAGCAGGATCAATCGAATCAAAATAATCATCATAATCAGCCCATAACGTGACGACTTTTAACTCTACTATGCTATATACAAGGTGTAACAGATTAAGCGCAATACCTCAGACACCCCAATTAGAATATTAAATTACAAGTCTAAAACCACATCCGTAACTAAATAAATTGAAAACAAACCTAGACATCTAAATATATATAACTCAAAGGTGACTGACTGACTGACTGACATAGTGATCTATCAACGCACAGCCCAAACCACTGGACGGATCGGGCTGAAATTTGGCATGCAGGTAGATGTTATGACGTAGGCATCCGCTAAGAAAGGATTTTGCGAAATTCCCACGGGATCGGGATTTACACGGGAAAACTTCCCACGCGGGCGAAGCCGCTGGCACAAGCTAGTATTTAATAAAATAGTTATCCTTACTAAACGCAAAACGTATGTGCAACATACAATATTGACGCATACACTCATGCAATGTTAGCGGCCGATACGCACACGAGCGCATGTCCTTGAATTAAGGAAAGTATTCATTTGTCATGATACTGTGTTTCCATTTTAAGTTAAATGAAAGATTTTTCCGTCAATATGTAACACCTATTTTTTATGACGGAAATCGATTCAGAAGCCAATTCTGAACCAACTACTTTCAGGAATTGCGTTTATTCTGTTACACGTTGCATTGTCCTGTGTAAAATAGCTTTTAGTCCTCCATAGTTGTTAAATTTATTTATTTCTTAATCTTTATTTATTTATTACTTACTGTTAGGACGCCTACTCACTATTAAAGGGAAATGGTCTGTAATTCACCACGATCTAGAGTGGGTTGGCGGATCAATATAAAAATAAACGATATTCGATAGGCAGTGGTGACCAAGTGGTTAGGTTTTACAAGTTGAAGGTCGTGGATTTGACTCCAGGCACCTTTTTTTTTTTTTTTTTTTTTTTACGGGGGGAAATCCTCATGGACTACCTCCGCCTGGGGAATGGCGGAGGGGCGTGCCGGATTCTTACCGGCTAAAACCACCCCGGTGTCTCCTCACACGTGCGCGGGGGGCCGCGGGAAACCTAATTCTTCCGCAGCCCCGCACTAGTGCTGGCCAGGTCTGTCCCGGCCTCGCCTCCTGCACGGGGTAGTGAGGTGTTGAACTACCCCGTGCATCGCCTCAGAGGCGCGCGCCGACACCCGCGCGCGCCTGCGACTCGGGTCCATCGAATAGGGGGCGGGGGACTTCCCCAAGTCCCTCGCCCCTGGACCCATTCATGGGGGCTGGAAAAGGGCGTTATCCGCCCTTCCCCTGCGCCCGGTGCGCCTTCTGCGGCCAGGGAAGGGAGTGGAGATCTCCCTCTCCCTTTCCGCAGTTTCCTTCCGCGACATCACGTCCTCGCAGAAGGAAACCACCGCGTCCCACGACTCTGCCCTGCCGACCATACTCTGCACTACGGCCGGCAGCGACAGATCGCCTCCTACTTCATTTGTGAGGACACGGCGCTGCTCCTCCCAAGCTACACACTCGGCAAGCGTGTGTTGCGCCGTGTCCTCCCCGCAATGGACGCAGTGGTGGCACCGAGCGTCCGGCTCTCTGTCTATGCGGCACAGGTACTTGCCGAAGCAGCCGTGCCCCGACAGCACCTGTGTCACTCTAAACGACAGGGAGCCGTGCCTTCTCCCGAGCCAGTCGTCGAGTACTGGCCGGATCGCCTCGACGGTAGCGAGGCCGGCGGTAGGGCGCAGAAGCCTCTGCCGCCATTCCGCCACCAAGACCTGACGGAGCTCCTCTCGGCGCAGCGCGATCTGCCGCTGCACCGGCCTCGAGCCCCGTGCCCGCTCTTCCTCGCGCCATCGATACAACGACGCGAGTACTTTCGCCTCTAGGTCCCAGGGCGGGGATCCGGCCAGGACGCAAGCCGCCTCGTAGGAAATCGTGCGGTACCCGCGGACGACTCTGACGGCCATCACCCTCTGCGGTTTGCGCAGAATGGCGAGAGTGCCGGCCGTCATGTCCAGCGCCCGACTCCAGGCACCTTAATCTAAGTAATTTACACTATCGCCTCTTAAAATGGAGATGTAAAATTTCGTGAGTTAACCATCATATCAAAGACATGCGATATACACTAATCCACATTGAGCCCGCGGCCTGCTGGTGAATAACGGCCTATTCGTTTTCTTAGTGAGGAGATCTGTGTCTTAGCAGTAGGAACATTGATTAGGAACGTTGGTTAGGTAACCAAATATATCTCTTCAACATTCAAGTCATCAGTAAAGTAGATCCCGTGAAAAATTTTACTAAACAAACTTCTTCTTAGCGTGTTGACGGCAAAAATATTTTAAATAAGTTTGGCATAAAACTCAGCTACACGAACTCCGCTTACTGATTTAGACATAAGATCGTCAAGAGTGCATATTACAGGTCATGCGGAGCAAGATATAAGTTGGCCCATTGTCTGAGGGGTCATGCCGCATATACATTCGAGATCTGAGCTATCTGTAAATCCTCATATATAGAGATTATCCTTGCTACGGATTTTTTTTTTCGGGTGGGAAAATTGGAGCGGGGTGTGTCAAATTTCTACTGACGTAAAACCCACACTATTTCTTCAACTGCTCTTAAGCTCTGCGGTATCTCGTTAGAACATTAATAATCCGTAATCCCGGCAGGCATAATGGCCGTATGAGGCCCCGACTCTAGTGCTGCCAACTCTTCGAGACGCGCGTGGAACACGACGCGCCACCAACCAGGCCTGGTCCTTACCAGACGGTGACCTAATCTTTGCTACGGCTGACTTGACGAAACAAACAAAACAATAATAAATCATTACATAATATAAATAATAACCTTAACGCCCCTTACAATAATACCAACATAATTACAATACAGAAGTCGGTATAACATTAACGTTATAACTAACAAACCACATTATCATTACTTGACATAGAGAACAATGAATATAACCACATCGTTATGTGAAAACAACATAATCTAAGTTGTAAATAAACAAATAAAACTAATCAGACGAGGGATCGGTTTGTAGCGAAGTACCAAGCAACGGGTGATAGATTAGGGCTGGTCCAAATAAGTATTCTTTTAAATCAACTGGTTGGTCTTTTCACAACTATGTTGGATTCGGCTTGTAGTCTAACTGAACTCAACTGAGTACTTATTGTGTTTTATATAGAACGACCGACTGCCGAGCTACCCATCACAACCCAGTTATACAATAACCCTCTTGGCAAGATTGATGTCAGCTGAAATAATCAAGTTAGTTTCCTATTAACAATTGAAAAAAAAAAGTTAAACTATATTTTATACGTTTTTTTTAATGTTAGGCTTATTAGTTTTGGATATAAAAAAGTCCATTTCCTTTAATGGACAATTTTCACGAATTGTTTATAAAACTTTTTTACTAGGATCTATTTAAAAATATTAAAAAGTATTTGATACGGTCTCAATATCCTTTTTTGCATATTTTAAAAATATTTTTTACTAGCTTGTGCCAGCGGCTTCACCCGCGTAGGAAGTTTTCCCCGTGTAAATCCCGATCCCGTGAGAATTTCGCAAAATCCTTTCTTATCGGATGCCTACGTCATAACATCTACCTGCATGCCAAATTTCAGCCCGATCCGTCCAGTGGTTTGGGCTGTGCGTTGATAGATCACTATGTCAGTCAGTCACCTTTGAGTTATATATATTTTTATTATATTATGTTGAACATTTCAGAATTGTCTATTTAGGTACCTACTTATAACAGGCATGTGACTCGGAAGTAGGTTAAGTCCCCAATCCTGGTTTTCATTAGTAAATCTTTGATAATTGTGACAGATATTACTCAGTTAATGTGTTATGAAGAACATATCGGCAGTCGCTTCGTGAAAAGCAAAAGCATTAGTACTGAGCTTCTACTACGTAAACTGGAAGACGATTTAATATAATTGGGAAAAGATTAGGCATTTGGGGTTGATATAGGTACATAAGTGACTGTAAAGATACATTAACGCAATCGAATAACTATGCAAGTACACGATATTTTTATTATTATATTGTACTAGCTTTTGCCCGCAACTTCGTTCGCGTGGGAGGTTTTTCCCACGTAAATCCCGATCCCATGGAAATTCCGAAATAAAAATATTCTATGTCCGTCTCCTGGTTCTAAGCTACCTCCCTACCAATTTTTAGCTAAATCGGTTCAGCCGTTCTTGAGTTATAAATAGGTATAACTAACACGACTTTCTTTTATATATATATAGATTTGTGTGTTTATTTTTTGTTTATGTGTAAATGTATGGACTTTGGTCTGAAAATAAAGTATTTTATGTATGGTAATCGGACGGGGTAGCTGAAGAAGCTCGCGCTTGGACGCCCCGCTTTTAGGCCGTGCGCGCACTGCGTTGCGTTTTGGAAACGCAAAATCTGTGAAGTATGGAGTGTCATAGAAGTGCGCGCACTGCGGTGGAATAAACGCGTGCGGTAGAGTCACCGGTGGCCCCGGTCATTCTACTGGTGGGGTAGAACTACCACAATTGCGGCCATCGCAAGGCAGTGCGCGCACGGCCTTATACCTTCGGCCGCGAGACGCGTCGAGCGCGGCTACCGACACTCAAAAATAATCCTTATAGCATGATTCAGTATTCACGCGCGATCATTCACTCCGCTTCCGACGCTCGCCCGCGACGGTCGTAACGCTCCGCGCTCTCGATCGTTCCGTGCCTGAGTCATCGCTACGCTTCGTCACGCTCGCCGTGACGTCACTCGTAGTCGCCGACTACGACGCCTGGTCCGGATCCGCCTTTTTCGAGGCGGTGAAGGATATCCTGTTTCTATAACAGAGTATCGTCAAAAACAATTTGGTTTGGCCCCTTCGCGGTAAAACCACAGTTTCGTGGTCCTTGGTTGGAAACCTCACGGTGTCAACAATACCAAGGGGGTGCTGACCCGACGCACCCGCTGATCCCCTTCAGGGTGAAGCAGTAAATTGGAGTCGAGTGCTAGGTTTTGGCCTTGGGGGATCTCCTAGTCAAACCTAGTTACTGAGTTTCCTTTTCAGCTACACACCTAGTGTCGGTTGGGTGTGTCTACCCCTTCGCACTAGACCCAATAGGGCCCGGTTCGCACAATAAGACTGGCGACCGGTTACAAGCTTAGGGCTCACCATTAGGTACTCACCTCCCAGTCTCTACCCGACTGGGAGGGTTACACATCCCCGGACCCATCCATCCGGGGAGTTAGGCCAGTTAGGCTTTAAATAGGCCCCCCGCGGGAGAGAAATCTCCAAAATTTCCCCATTCAATTTTTGATCCATTTGCCAATCATGGCGAACTCCAATATTTTGGAGATTCTGTTAGAAATCCTTAGGGAAAACCCTACTATTTCCGCCAAATATGGCGGAAAAATCCAGCGTGAAATCGCTAATTGTCCCCCGGCTACCGAAGCCAACGTCGCTGATTTTAGTGACGCGCTTGACAGCCCATTATCTCCCCCGCTTGCCGATCAAGGCATCCCGGTAGGTCAGTTCACGGAAGTATTTATTAACTCCGATCCCATTGTTCGTCAAACAACGAACGACTTCCAGGTAGATAGCCCTTTATTGCCCCCGCCCGCCGACAAAGTCGTGCCGATCGCCCGATTCCCGAAATCACCCATTGTTTCCGGCCCACCTGCTAATCCCATTGTTCCTAAAACAATGGACGCCGCGCAGGTGTGCGCTGCACCTGAATTCCGTGAAATGGACACCACCGAACCTGTGTCCAATAACAACTCTGACAATGATTTGTCATCATGCCCCTCGTCCTCGGAAGACGACTTTCAAGTCGTCACCGGTGGCAAGAGGAAGAAAGGGAAAACCTCCCAGGCCAGCAAGGCCAAAAAAACCACCGCGTCGCCCCCGTCCCCAACTCAAACGCCCGTTGGACCCGCTAGCCCCGTCCCAACTACCTCTGCTCGAGCGCAGAATAGTCGTCCCGCCAGCCCGATAGCCCAAACTTCCTCAGCCCAAAGGAAACAACGCCCTCCACCCCCCTTTTATATCCAGGACAAGGGTAAATGGACTGATGTGTCCAAGATGTGTGTTGATCGAAAGATCAACTACACAAACGCCCGTGCCTGCCAAAATGGCATTAAAGTCACCGTCCCTACGTCGAACGACTATAGGGAACTATATCGCGCCCTCCGTGAAAGGAATATTTCCTTTCACACTTTCTCCTTCCCCGAGGACACGCCTACTCGTGTTATTATTAAACGTGTCCCTAAAGAAATCCTAGTACAGGATATTAAAGACGACCTTGCCGATCAAGGTATACCAGTGATCGCCGTCCATCGCTTACATAAAGCGAGAGGCGGTGAATTGTACGACATGGTTCTTGTCATTTGTGAACCAACCGAAGGTCATCACCCAATATTTAAGATTAAGTCTATTTGCTCCCTATCCGGTATCTCAATAGAAAAGCCCTACAAAACCGCAACAGTGGGACAATGCCACCGTTGCCAACTGTATGGCCATGCGCAGAGCAACTGCTATGCGACTCCCAGATGCGTCAAGTGTCTGGGCGAGCATAGCACTGCGGACTGCCCACGGCCTAAAGACCGAACCCTCTGTTCGGAACCACCCAGCTGCGTTCTCTGCGGCCAGACCGGTCACCCGGCAAACTACCGCGGCTGTCCCAAAGCCCCCAAACTCGCTCCTAAATTAGCGAAGCGCGCCAACGCCCGCCAACAGAGAGAGGCACCTTCTTCTCAAATTCCCCAACGTCTCGCTCCTCAGAGACCGTCCCCGTGGAACAGGCTAAACCACGAAAAAGCCTTTCCCTCCTTGGCCCCTGCCAAACCTTTGCAGGCACTGATGGATATACCCATCGCAGCGCAGATCCTGCCTATAGCCGTGGCTACAGAGCCCACAGCCAGTCACAAGCCCGCGCCTCAAACCACTGCTGCTCCTGCAGTCAAACAACCACCCAATCCCTCACCCGTCGCGCACGGCGAGGCTTGCGCCCAGACTATACTGCGCCATTATAGGTTATTTATGACCCGCCAAGCCAGATCTCTCCGCGATGCCCTTCTGGCTGCCGAACAGCAGAATAACGGCAAAATTACGACGGCAATGTACAGCCAAATATTCAGCACACACAGTGATGTGGTGCTAGGTCTCGACCAGATGGATGCGATGGACTGATCCAATGGATTCCCAACGCACAAACCACACTAGGCCTCGATCCCTCAAATTAGGTTTTTTCAACGCCAATGGCATTTTCAACCAACGCGCCGAAATAACTAAATACCTCCGCGACCACCAATTAGACGTCCTCCTTATACAGGAGACCCTTTTGAAACCCCACCGCGCTGATCCCAAAATTGCGAATTACCGTCTAGTTCGCAATGACAGAACACGTTGCCACGGCGGCGGTACCCTTATTTATTATAGAAAGGAGTTATACTGCATCCCTCTGACCCCACCCGCGCCTCTCTCTCACCTAGAGTACTCTGCCTGTCGACTAGGCATGACTGGTCATCCTCCGATAACCATCATCTCTGCCTACCATCCCCCACCATCGGTCGCGTCTCTTGCTTCAGACGATCCTATCGCGCTCACCAGCGATCTCACGACTCTCTTCGGCCTGAGTGACTCCGTCTTACTAGCGGGCGATCTCAACGCCAAACACCCCGCTTGGAACAGCAACACGACAAATGCCAGAGGCAGAATCGTGTATAACCTAGGCGCGACCCTAAACTACGACGTCATCGCTCCGATGACTCCCACCCACTACCCACACGACCCCAACCATAACCCCGATGTCCTCGATGTGGCGCTCCTAAAGAATGTAAACCTCCGTTTACACTCCATAGAAGCGCTTCACGAGCTCAACTCGGATCACCGTCCCGTTATCCTACACCTAGGTTCCCGCTCGGGTAACCATGATCCTACCCAACCTCCTCCGACCCAATTGATCACTGACTGGAGGAAAGTAAGTGAAAAACTGAAATCCACCACGTCGCCTCAATTGGACACCATTCCTGACCACATAGTCTCAGTCGCTGACACGACGGCGGCGATCGACTCGCTTACAAATCACGTACAATCCGTCCTGAACGAATGTTCAAGGGAAGTTCCTGTAGTGGAAGACCACCGCTGGAAACTCCCGGACGATGTACGGAATCTGATAACCGAGAAGAACGCAGCCATCCGTGCGTACAGCGCTTTTCCCTGCGCCGCAAACAAAGCTCACATGCGCAACTTACAGCGTGCTGTAAGGAAACGCATTACCGAGCAGCGTAATGCGAGCTGGGACAAGATGCTGAGCGAACTTGAGCCCACCCATCTTGCCTTCTGGCAGCTTCAGAGGAAGTTACGATCCACTGAAGAGGCCACAATGCCTCCTCTCATTCGTCCCGATAAGAGTGTCGCCTTCGATAACTCTGAAAAAGCAGAATGCCTAGCCGACAGCCTAGAGTCCCAGTGTTCTCCCAGCTCTCAACCAGTAGACCAAGCCCACCTCGATATGGTGAACGCCGAAGTCGAACGTAGAACTTCCCTTCCGCCCGTCGAAGATCCCGATAATCCACTGGCCCCCATCACTCCTGATGAGGTCCAGGATATCATTAAAAGTCTCCAACCGCGAAAAGCCCCTGGCTCCGACGGCATCACCAATAGGGTTTTCAAACTTTTCCCCGCCCAGCTTATAGTGCTAATGACTGCCATCTTCAATGGTGCATTGAGCAATAATATGTTCCCCGCAACCTGGAAACAGGCCACCGTCATAGGTATTCCCAAACCAGGCAAGCCCAAGTCTGACCCGTCTAGCTACCGTCCCATTAGCTTACTCAACGTCCTTGGTAAAATCTATGAAAGGCTTATATATAAGCGGCTCAAAGATTTTGCCGAAGCAAAGAGTCTTATACCCAATGAGCAGTTTGGATTTAGAACCGAACACTCATGTATCCAACAAGTCCACCGCATCATAGAACACGTCAGCGCCGGCTTCCAACGGGGCGCAATAACGGGAGCCTTATTCTTCGACATAGCGAAAGCGTTCGACAAAGTCTGGCACAATGGCTTAATCTATAAGCTATACCAACTCGGCGTGCCTGACCGTCTCGTGCTCATCCTACGGGACTTTTTATCGAATCGCACTTTTCGTTACCGAATTGAGGGGGAGCTTTCCTCCCCCCATCCCATTCGCGCAGGAGTTCCTCAAGGCTCCGTACTATCCCCCCTCGTTTTCACGCTATTCACTAGCGATATCCCCAAGCACAAAAATACTCAGCTAGCCCTATTTGCCGACGATACGGCTATCTATTATACCGGTCTTAAACCCGATGCCATCGCTCGCACTCTCCAAACTTCCGCAAACACTCTGGCCAAGTGGTTCCGGAAATGGAGAATCGAAGTCAATCCAGACAAAAGCCAGGCAGTCCTCTTTTCTAAGCCGCGGATAAACCCACCCTCCCCCCGTCCGATTACCATGTACGGCAAGCCGATCCCCTGGGAAAAGCAAGCCAAATACTTAGGCGTGGTCCTCGATAAACACCTTTCCTTCGCTGAGCACATAAAGCAGGCACGTTCGCGCGCCGCTTTCGCTCTAGGTAGGCTCCACTTCATTCTTAGCTCCCGCAGCAAGTTATCACTCAGGTGCAAGCTGCGTATTTTCACCGCGGTCATCCGTCCCATCATGACCTACGCCTGCGTTGTTTTCGCACACGCAAAGCCCTACCTCCTCCACAAGATGCAGACCCTTCAAAACCGATTCCTCCGTAGAGTCACGGGAGCCCCCTTTTATGTTCGAAATGAGCTTCTTCACGTAGACCTCAAGATGCCCACCATCCAGCAGTTCATGAAACGTGTCTCCAAGCGTTTCTTTGATACTGCAATCCAACATAGGAATCCCCTTATCGTATCGGCCGCCCAATACGAACCCTCGCGTATCTCTAAGATTCGCCGACCAAGGCACACCCTTGTCACTCCCGATGACGCAATCACCCTGCTCCAAGAGAGCCGTAGGGAAACAAGTACAGTGGCACACAAAAACAAAAACCGACCGTCCTTCCGTCCTCGCCGCCGAGGCCCGCCGCGACGTCCCCGTAATAGTCCGCCCCGACCCTTGCCAGAGCCAGCCCGCGACGCTGAGCCAGTAGCTTTAAATTCCCTTATTAATAATAAAAATGATATGATCCAGCCTGTCCCTAGCTGCCCTCCCACTGCGACGCCCTAAGCCGAGGTCCGTACCCCACAGGGGGTGCCCTTAGCGTGTAGTCGCCTAGTTTGTAAGTTTTCTAATAAGCCCTGGCTGGAGGCTTTAATTAATTAATTAATTAAGGCAACCACAGGCAAGCCCGGTTAAGCAGCCGACAACCTCAGAGGTTGACCTGCGAGATGCCACACAAAAAAAAAAAAAAAAAATTCACGCGCGATGGCTTATTATTAGCGTATTTCATGTATAACTTTGGTGTTTCTATACCAATTTATATGATTCTTTTTTATGGAATAGTTAATAATGTTAACTTTTTCAATTAGGGGTGACTGAGAGTGCTATAAACGTAAGAGTAGACAAATATTATAATCAGAAAGCTTCGAACTGCTAAGCTATCGGGAGTTACACGTGTTATTGTGAGTCAACCATAAAAGATAGACATATGCTGTAGTGGGATATTTTTTTATATAATTTTAAGGAGAATATCCGACATGAAATGATTTCTGTGTAGCTTTAACCATTAAGGTTGCACACGCGACGGAAGCTTAAAAAATGGAGTAACTTCTACCGTTTTCCCAACATTTCCCTTCACTGCTCTGCTCCTATTGATTGTAGCGTGATGAAAAGTATACTATAACCAGCTCAGGAGTATGAAAAATAATTGTACCAAGTTTAGTTAAAATCCGTCAAGTAGTTTTTGTTTCTATAACGGTTATACAGACAGACAGACAGACAGACAAAAAATTTACTGATTGCATTTTTGGCATCAGTATCGATCCCTAATCACCCCCTGATAGTTATTTTGGAAATATATTTCATGTACAGAATTGACCTCTCTACAGATTTATTATAAGTATAGATTAACAAACGGTCCGCCTGTCATACCGCTTTTCGGAACCCTAAAAAGCTTCTTCATATTAGTTTTTATTGCTATCTTTAGCAGTCTTCAAAGATGAATGAGTGGAATGAAAGAAGAGTAAGTGATGCTATGTCGTCTGACAGAGGAAAATGGAAGAAAAATACGTTTTGCGCCTATCCCAAGCATACAAGGTTCAGGCTAAAGATGATGAAACTAATATCAGAAACTCTTACATGGGCAGTCTTCGGGCTTGACACATTTTCCAGTTTCTTCATTTAGAACGTATGTGGATACGTGGAGCGTGGGCTTGCACACACACCGGTCTCGCGCGCACAGGTGAGTTTCCTGGCTTCTGAATACCTGTAAAGCCTGCAATACAATCATGTTGGCCGAGCGTTGTCGAGTGAAGGCCAATACCAACATGTAGACGATATATTTGCCTTGTCTTGCTATCGCTCGGTGTCACTTGCCTAGTTGGCCGAGTGAAGGCCAGCGCCAACGTGTATAGAGCTCATTTGGTGCAACTTGTCTTCGCTCGCTGTTGCTCGTGATCAATTGCCTCACTTTGGATCGGTGTCGGTTTTTGGTCACAAATCAAAGGCGCTCGCCTGCGCTCGGCCAACGTGTGGGCAGCTCTACAGACCCTCTTCTACATTGGTCGTCAGCATTGGCTTTCGACGAACTTGTCGAACGTGTGGACATTATTTCTTGCCTTGTACCTATTTGCCAACGCTCACGTTGGCCTACGCTCGGCCAACATGTATTGCAGGCTTTACAATTTTCAAAGATGTTCAAATGAAAGCCGGGATCAACGGCTTAAAGTGCTTTGCACTCGTTTAAACTCAATATATCAAGATGATCACCTATTCACGGGCCGATCTCAGCATGCGAATTATGAAGATCAACCTTGCAGCTGTTATTATCGACCACGAGCTCCTCTGTTCTCACATTCATATCATAGAAAAGAACCACTTAGGTAACTCTCTGCCGGCTTTTGTTTCCTGCCACTTATGACCTTTCAACCTTTAAAGTAATCTTCTGGGCTCGCTCGTTCCATCCCTTATCTATCGCTTACCATCAAGCGAGATCGAAGTCAAGAGTGGGCTCATCTGTAATAATCTTCTTCTTCTTTCTCCTCTCCTGCTCCTATTACTTGGGGTCTCCTCACTCTCCTGCGCCAGGATATTCTATCCTGGGTTGTCGGCTCTGGCAACTGGGCTAGCTTGAGGTCTCTCTCAATTTTGGACTACCAGGTCCAACCTTTTACAAGCTCTGGCAGATTTAGCGTTACTCTCACGACACGATCTTTGTTTTTAAAAAAATTACCAACAGTAAATTATTCCAAAAAATCTGGCTGGATACTTATCATATACAGAAAGGATACGAAGGAATGATCATTCATTGGAACTAGTTAAGTAGTATTCTCTCGTGGCAGCCCTAAGTTCGAATAAGATATAAAGAAGTAAGAAACTTAATGATACCGAAATTCGTTCCGCGCACCGGGACCCAACAGCTTCCGCTCACAGATTCAAATTTAGAACTGCTTTTTTTCTAAATCCGATTTTTAGGGTTCCCTAAATATCGATGTAACCCTTTCCTCTTTTTGAATTTTTTGCTGATGGGTTTTGGTTCGTGGGTATAGGCAAAATTTAAATGAAGATAAAAGTCAATAAAAGGACTTAGAATTAAGTTTTTATCATAAGTAATGGAAAATTATTCTTCTTTTTTTATGGCGAAAATAATGAAGTTTTTTATTGCTGTTATTTGTTATTACATTTTGTTTTATGATTATTCTATGGTGGAAAAAACCAGTCAAGTTCTTGATAACGATTTTGCTTAATAGAAGTCTGTAACTGTATACTCTCGAAGTTTCTTAGATCGTAGTCCATGTCAAATATCCAGTTACTTTCAAATTAACATATATAATAAAGATTGATAAATATGTATGAAGGTATAGCTAAACATTTTTATCTTTGTTAAACTGTACTTATGTATTAAGTACGTGAACAATTGTCTCAAGATTAACATTAAAAATCAAGCTCGAAGATACGCAATTATTAATAAAACAATTTTATGTTCTCTTCACAATATACATTATAAAGTTGGACCATATGGTACATAACTTAGGTAAGTAGTTATATTGTGGGAGACTGGTGCCTTTTTTTGTTTTTTTTTTTGGGTTGGGAAAATCGTCGAATGACTTCTTCCGCTCTGGGTTAAGCGGAAGGGTGTGTCAGATTTCTACTGACTAAAAACCCACCCTGTTCCTTCGGCTGCCCTAAATTTCCGGGGCCGCGGTAACTCGGCAGAACTTTCCCGCAAACCCCGGCAGAGGGAGACTGGTGCCTAAGATAGGCTTGAGGCCCGTGTTACAGGACACCATGATCCCACCCCTTTACATTTTAAAATTATACATTATGTACTAAGCGCGTAGACAATATTATAATATGTACATTTTATAGTTTTATTTATTTTGCTTTATAGCTTAAGTATGCAAGACGAATATTAGTAGATGTTTAGTATGTGTGAATGCGTGGGTGTTTAAGTGTGTTGGTGTGGGTGTGTGAGAGTGCGTGATTAACATTCTTAAATACATTACTTTACAGTAATTTTAGTTTTATATTTCAGTGAATACTTAAAAGTTGATGGAGACAGAACGATCAACGCTTTTTTGCATGAATTTCCGAATTACTGAAAAAGTATCTTATTCTAATTTAAATTGAGTAGGTTTTTCTATTTTGATTCAGAAATACTACTTTTTTGTAGTTTTTACCTGTTTGTACGTGCTCAAATACCTAAGTAATGAAGATATTTCATGATAATAACATTTACCGGTACTGTTAGCAAGGCTAAGCAGTTTATCGGGTCTTTTTTGTATTGTAAATCTCAATAAGCATCAATAATGCTTCTTATATAAATGCAGAAGTATTTTTGTTTGTCCTGATTATTCAATAAAACAGAGCAATGGATGAATATGATTTTTGGTTTGTAGATAGTTGAAGAGACATGAATGCTTAATTCCTTGATAAAAAAAGTTTTCCATACAACCGACCAACCGCGGGTAGGAGCTAGTTTTATCATATTAACTATCGATTGATCGGTAACATCAGGCTTAGCAGTTCAGTAGATCTGTTTTTAGTACAGTTAATTTCATATTAGTTTATATGATGTAGTAGTGAGTTGACTGTACATGCTTGTTGAAATTATAATGTCAACTAATTTAAAATGCTTGCTTATCATACAATAGTTTTTAACTGACTTCATATAAATGAAGAATGTAAGAATAATAAATTCTTAACCTGTGCATTGTTCGTAAAATACTCATTAGGTGTTTATTAATTAAAACGACAGTTATTCGGTTTTCTTATGAAAAATTAACAGCGGGTCTATGTTTGGTATAATGTTAATGTTATTCTGCTGAATTATTAAGTTTGAACTAATTGGGAGAGAGAAGGGCGATGTTTGCATAACGTTTTTGTCTTTTTTTAGTATCATTGTTTAGTATTAAGTAAAAACTGAGTGACAAATACAAACACTATTTAATCATATCTTAAATTTTCAAAAAATAAGAAACTTTAAATTTATTTAAACAACTATAAAAAACATTATAGCCATTTTCTTTTCACAGTTTTTGCTTTTAATCTCCTTCTTTAAGTTCAACTTAACCTCATGTTCAAAAAACTAAGTAAAAATTTACTACGGAACCAAATCTCGTACAATTGACCACGTGCACAACCTTTTATTTTCTTTCGCCCATATCGATCATTTTTATACTTTTTCCTCTTTTTCCTCGGCCATACTTTTTATCTTTTTTAACCTTTTTCCTTACAATGTTATTATTGTTTTCGGGTCTTATGATCTTTGGTAATGTACAGAACGTAATACGGTAGCCTCGAATCAATTTCGTTGATTCAGAAGATTTTTGATTTCATATTATTTGATTAAAAATGTTCACGGGACGACGCTTGATGTGGTTCTGCATTTGATAAGATATTAAACAGGTCATTAATGGAGGCAAGTTATTAGTTACGGCGGGGCGTCTACCCTTAACAATCTTTTACGGTCTCTTAATCGTGTGCATTCGTTACAATCACGATTTAGGAGAATAGATACTCTATTTAATTTATTTACATCATCTTCACTACTAATAAAACGGGGATGGAAAACCATTTTCAGGAAACTGACATGTCCTAGAACCGAAACATTTGAAGACGAGCGATATCCACCAATCCGTGCTGGACCCATGTGGATCCACCAATGTTTTCCATCACCGTTTACGGCCTAATAGGGAATGAGAGAGGAGGACTTTGTCCCAGCAGTGGATGAAGCTGATTATTATTTTATTGAGTTAAAGCAAAACGTTTTGGGAATACCTTCATTGTGCGTACGGCTAAGGAGTGGAATTCTCTGCCGGAGTCTGTGTTTCCCGATAGCTATAACCTAGGAGTCTTTAAGTCAAGAGTGAATAGGACTTATTTGATAATTTTACCACGCTAAAAAAAAAAAAAAAAAAAAAAAAAAAAAAAAAAAAAAAAAAAAAAAAAGGTGTGGCCGGTGTTGCCTAATTCACTACACTGTAAAGACAAACTGAAACCATCTCAGATGTCGAAAGACAGACAATATGGAAACCAGTAAGAGGTGGTTTTATGAAGAAATAATCATATTTATTTATTTATTATTATTAATTATATACTTTATTGTACACCTTACAATACATTTAAAGATACAAATAATAAAATTAGTGTACAATGGGCGGTCTTATCGCACAGGGCAATCTCTTACAGACAACCTTTGGATGGATAGAAATTTAAAGAGAGATTTAGGGCTGTCAGTGTCATCATACATAACACTAATTAAACATAATAATAGAATAATAATAATACATACCACAAAAAATAATATATACTAATATATTTCAAATTCATAATAGAGAAACGAGGATAATGATTGTTCTCTTTAAGAAACTAATTGCATGAGTCTGAAGCCACAACCTATAACTTGAAAGTCGTACCTGCAACCACAGGGCAACTGCTCCCTAGTCACCACTCTCTACTGTTTAAACTGCTAGCAAATTTACGTAGACATTATTGTGGACTGGCCCAGCGTCTCTAGACTTAGGTCCATCCTCCTTCGCCGCCATCTCAGTCAACATAGAGACATTAATTGTCCCAGCACCTGCAACGGATGTGCCTGATCAACATTCAAAATGACAGTGGCGAAGACGTGACAAGAAATCTTCCTTCATTCATGAATGAAATGAGTCTCCATGGATTTGTAATAAGCATCGAACTAGTTTTTCTAGTCTTGGTTGAGTGACAGCTGATGAAAATACGTTAAAAAATAAAAGTTATAAGAAGACTTTAGTTTAAAAATCGAATCTAGTTGATTCCGAGAACGTGGAATTTATTTTTTCAGTGAAAAAGCCTATGTGCTTCTCCAAGGTCTAATCTATCTCTGTAGCAAATTTCATCAAAATTATTTTAGTGTGTGAGTATAGTAACACTAGGGATTAAGATTTCTTTTTCCGAAATTTCTTTTGGAGGATAAGCGTAAGCAATTTAAGTTTTGTAAAACTGTAAATTCATCATTTATTGAGGCCTTAAGTATTTTGCACACTAAGGTTTGTTAAAACCGGTAACCCCAACATAGTTGAGGCTAAGGCTAAGTATCTGCTTAGCCTTATGTCGGCTTTTAGTCTAACCGGATCCAATCAGACCAGTGTCAGATCTTCTGGCTTCTGACTACACGTAATGACTGTCAAAGATGATAGCCAGAACCAACGGTTTAACGTGTTTTCCAACAGGGGTATACTACCTATCTACATTATTATAAAATAAACGCTTGACAAAGCTTCTTAAATATCACAATTATATACAACGGTTTTCCTTCCAAAACTCCACAAAACAAACACTTCCTAAAGTACCTTTCACTGAACCCAGGGTGGCCAAAATTGGCCATAAAACCTTACCAATTACACCAAAAACGGCCTCATTACCTACAGTAGCCAAACAGAACGTATTATGACCGATTATAGTGATCGGAAGCCTATAGCAATCGGTATCAGTTGCGGTCTGAGTGTGGTCAACTAATGGTACTGGTATTCTGAACTCCAAAGAGCTCCTTGGACTTTTTGTGATGATAGAAATTGTAGAATCTTGATGCTTTGTTTATTTTTAGTGACTGGTAGATGGTTTTGGTTTGCGTAGTTGGTGTATGATTTGGTATCGATTTATGTAAGAGCAGTGGAGGCCTAGAGGCTACAGACACGGCCGTGTGGTGTGGTGAAGATAGGATAGGATAGAACAAGATACCGTGGTCCCGGACCACAAGGCTAGGTGAAGGAACAGGATGGGTTTTTAGTCAGTAGAAGTCTGACACTCCCTTCCACTCCACCCAGAACGAGAGGTAATAAATTTTATGATTCTCCCACTAGAAAAAAAATGATTTGTTTATTTTTAAGTGATTGGTTGATGGACTTGGTTTACTCAGTTGGTAGACGATTTGGTTTCAATTTGTGTAAGAGGAGTAGAAGCCTAGAGGCTACCGTGTAGTGTAGTGAAGATAGGTTCCTCCTATCGTGAGGGAACGTCTTAAAGCCGAATAATCCAAAGACATGCGATCCACATTGAGTTCCATTGGTGGAATACGTCCAATTACCTCTCATAGCCTGTGTCCCAACGGGGGATGGGACATATTGGGACATAGTGGGGTCGCTATTTTATGATTATGATTAAAACCTAACACATATCAATCATGTGAAAACTCGTAATTGGCCATCGTCTAAATACTGTAATTTGAATATTCTGTAAATAAGCTTTAAAATTTATAAAATTAAATAATGTAGATTAAAATATTTTTATGGGAATACTTTCGTTGTGCGTACGGCTAAGGAGTGGAATTCCCTGCCGGAGTCTGTGTTTCCTGATCGCTATAACCTGGGAGTCTTTAAGTCAAGAGTGAATAGGTTACTTCTAGGCAAGCGTGCTCCATCTTCGACTACATTATCACTTACCATCAGGTGGGATGGTGGTCAAACGCGAGCCTATTATCAATAAAAATATACTTTATTCCCAATAAAAACATAACATTCCAGTTTTTCGTGAGCAGTAATTAACGTCACAAATATTTACATACATACATACATAAAGTTCCTCATCGGCAGTTACAAATTCAGTTACCAAAACTCAAAACCCGCCCTCGCCTTGTTTCAGTCGAAGCGAGCGTAATGAGCGCTAGTTAACACTGTCGTCAAATTTTGTTTCAAGGACGTAGCTATCAAAATCGGTAGCAAATATGTATTAAAATGTTTGTTAACTTTTAAGAAGCCAAGCAAAACATTCATGATCATATGCTTATCCTTTTCTCAACTATTTGGGTTGGTTTTATTTCTATCCGGCTAAGTAACAATATATTTTTATTTTACACTGTGTGACTGCCTATCTAAGCTCCACAACTCAGTAACTTAGTAACCCGGTATCCCTTGACAATAGGGTTGCCATCACCAAATTTGCGAACCCCAGACAAAGACTTATAAACTCCGGACATTTGGATAAAATCACAGTTTTGCCCCGGATACCGTAGAAAAATGCATTTTTGAACTTGAAACTAAAAACAACGATTTTTAATTATGGTTTTTATTTACTGATAAAGTAGACATTGACATTGTAGAGCTTTAGAACTTTTTTTAATAATAGTCGCTTCCTTTTCATTTAATCAACGTAAGATAAACCATGAGATGAAATACCATAGAAAAATAATAATAGATATCGTGCTTTTTGGTACCCGTAAGACGCCCCCGGACGCTCTCCAAACTAGGACAAATCCGGGACAACCCGGACGGATTGACGGACATTGTAGAGCTTTAGAACTTTTTTTGATAATAGTCGCTTCCTTTTCATTTAATCAACGTAAGATAAATCATGAGATGAAATACCATAGAAAAATAATAATAGAGATCGTGCTTTTTGGTACCCGTAAGGCTGCGTTTCCACCAGAGATGTGCGAGGATGCGTAGCGAGGGATGTGTTTGTATAGAACCAATAGAATCGCTTCATTTACCTCGCCTCGGTTAGCACAGCTCTGGTGGAAACGGCTCAGCGGAGTTAGATTTTTGCGCATAGGTACAAAACAAGCGAGGGATGTGTGCGAGGGATGTGTGCGAGAGATGTGTTGCGAGGGATGTGTTGCGAGGGATGTGTTGCGAGGGATGTGTTGCGAGGAATGTGTGTTGAGAAGGATGTGTTGCGAGGTTTGCGCATCCTCGCACCACACATTAATGCTCATTTTCACAGCTCTGCTACACATCCTCGTAGGCACATTTTCATCGCACAGCTTTGGTGGAAACACCCACACATTTTCACAGCATAGCTAGACATCCTCGCACGACACATTTCCATCGCACATCTCTGGTGGAAACGCACCCTAAGACGCCCCCGGACGCTCTCCAAACTAGGACAAATCCGGGACAACCCGGACGGATGACGCTACTTGACAAGACTGCTGTCAGATTTGCTGGCTTCTAACCCGTAACAACTATAAAAGATTTACAAATCATAGCAGGGACTAACGGCTTTACATGTTTTTCGAAGAACGGAGTCTCAATATGTAAAGATCGTCACCCATGAACGGAATGACCTCAGATAGAATCTATACTAATATTATAAAGCGGAAAAGTTTTATTGTTTGTTTGTTTGCTTGAACGCGCTAATCTTCGAAAGTACTGGGTGGATTTGGATGCAATTTGGTATAGAAGTAGCTTGAAGCTTGAGGAAGGTTATAAGCTACTTTTTACACGACTGCAAAAAAGGAGAGTTATGTTTTTACCGTGATAGAATCCACGGGAGCGAAGCCCCGCGTGAGTACTAGTGTTATTATTAGCCATGATTCCCTTTCAACCAAAACACTATTGTACCAAAAAAACTTAGCCAAGTGCGAGTCAGACTCGCCCATGAAGGGTTCCGTTATAACTACGCCATGTAACTTTGTTTTTCATAGTGTTTGTATGAATTATAAAGTTATACTTGCGGTTTTAGAAAATATGCTGTATCTCTAAAACTGCTGACCCGATCTGGTTCAAACTATTTTTCCTACTACACATGCATAGATTTCATAAAAAAATATTTTCAGTTTCAGTTCCATGTATAGGGTGCCCCCATTTTTTTTTTCTTAAAGTCGGAAAGCGGTTTATAGAATACATCTTCTTACCCAGTTTCAAATGTATAATCTTAATAGTTTCGGAATAAAATGGCTGTGACATACGGACGGACGGACATACAGACAGACATGACGAAACTATAAGGGTTCCGTTTTTTGCTATTCGGCTACGGAATCCTTAAAAGTACGATAACTTTAAGAAATTCAGAACACCATGTTTGCATTATCAAAAACAATTCAAAAATATTGCATTACCAGCTCCAAATAACCGACTTCCTCCGATCGGGAACCACTTTAAATATAAAGAGATTTCGGACGCCATTATTATTTTATTATTAATGATGCCAATACCGATGTTCATGTAATAGGCACTTAACTTTCAATAATATCGCTATTATGTTTGTCGGTAGTTGCTACGAGTGATCAGTATTATTATGCATTTTTTTTATTATTTGTGTAATTAGAGTAGTTATTTTACACGTGGTGGAGTTTTCGAGAATTTTTGTGTGATCCATTTTTGCCCGTCCACCTTTCCAGTCACTTTGGTAGGAGCCAAATAAATTTCCCTTTGCTATCATTAGTGTTTAAAACGATGCAACACCAATTATATTAATCCACGTACATTTTTAAGGCTAATTGACACTTCTTGGCACTTTCAGTTACCCAAGGGCTGGCAGTAAAAAGAAACTGGTGGCATTGACAGTTTCTTGTTTTCTTGAGTCTTGGTTATATAACTAACCGACCGCATTACGGTCTAAATTCTAAATAATTTTATCACATGCGGTGGTGGTGGCGGTCCCTTCCCTTACTCTAAGCCTACGAGTCTACTGCTGAAGTATCCCAACAGGAGGGTCGTTACGACACTATGGGTCAATTATAATAGTAATATAGTTATAGTACACACACAGAATAAACACAAAAGAAGAAGGGACTGAAAATAAGTACTTCGGAGTGGGAGGACTTATTTGACAATTTTACCACGTTAAAAAAAAAAAAAGGAAATGTATATTATTATAATTTTCTTAAAAAAATATACCTGCAAAAGAGGAGCCAAAAATTAGGAAATAGGAACGATTTGTCCAGCCAGCCTGAGTCACATTACGATATCTTTATATGTAACAAAAACAATTCTTATTTTTTATATTACCAGCAAAATAAAGAATAATACGTACTAGACTGACTGTGACAGAGTTTAAAAGAAAAACCGGTCAAGTGCGTGTCGGGCCACGTGCAGTGTGTGTTCCGTAGTTTTTATAACAGCCAAGTGCGTATCGTATTCGCTGACTGATCGTTTCGTACCATGCTCTAACTAAAAGCCAAACATGACTACCTAACTAATTTGACTTCCTATACAAATCCTCACCTGATCCGACAATTTTGCACGGAAAGTTTTAATTTTTTTTAGAGATTTGTATAAAACTTGTCATAGCCGGTGTTTTGAATTTAAATACGGACACAGAGCTACACTACTCAATCGTCACAAGAAACTAGCACAATACAACTGGCGCTTAGCGCCATCTATCGACATTTCTATAGAGTTGTTCGAAATTTTCGAGTCAAATACAATTGGTCGACTATTACTCGTAAACTTGTAAAGCCTACTTATGTGTGATAGTTTTCCTTTAAATTTCGTTATATACACTTGACCCTAACGAAAATTGGTACTTTAAAGCTTGATAAGTCACGAACGATTTACTTAAACAAAAAACGGTCTTACCAAACCCTAATATTTTTGAAAGACCTATTCAATGATATCCCACACTATGGGAAGAACGAAAAAATTAAATTATCATCCCACATTACACGTATGGGAGGTACCCTAAATAATTGTTTTTTTTTTTCAAAATTTTATTTTACCACTTTTTTGGCGTCATTAACGTGTATACTCATGCCAAAGTACAACTTTCTAGTACCAACAGTTTTTGAGCTAAACCGCGGACAGACGGACAGACAGACGGACATGGCGAAACTATAAGGGTTCCTTGTTGACTACGGAACCCCAAAAAAAGAAAGTAGACTACTTTTATTTATTATACCCAGTCACAGTTCCAGTTTTTAATAACCCACACACTATATTAAACTTTTTTCAAATAAAATTCTGAATGAAAACTGATTAGATATTGTTACTAACATGAGAACCATACACAATTATGATGTCTGTGAGAGCCAAAAGGCCATTGTTCATAACTTTTACTGTAAAGAAAACGATGAAAACTTTACAGAAAAAGTGTTCATGCTTTTTTGCACATTAGAAAGAAGTAAGTCATTTCTGAAATAACTATGTTAGTTATCACGTATGATATTATAGTGAATGATTGGTGCCTGTTTTCCTACGGTATGAGACTAAATCTGTCTTTTTACCCGACTGCGCCAGAAGGAGGGTTATGTTTTTCGAGAGTATGTATGTATGTATAATTGTTTGGCACGCTCTGTGGCCTGAACGGCTCGACGGATTTTAGCTTGAGAGGTATCGTTAGATTTGTATTGACTGTGAAAGTGACACTGGGTATATCAAAATAAAAAAATAAAACAAAATGGCGGATTTTTGGCGCCATATTATGCCTTCAAAAATGTTTTTTTTTTCAAAACCTATCGAGTGGGGTATCCAAATAAAGGGTTTTAAAAGGTTATTACAAACATATATTCAACTTATATGGTTAAAAGTAATTCAAAGTGACAAATCGTAAAAAACACGTATCAAGAACTAAATCATCTGCGAAATCTTTCATATTTGTAAACTAAAAAGCTGGAAATAAAAAAGTAATTAATAAAATTAAAAAACCCGACTGCAACCTTATACTAAAATCAACTGAAAAGCTAATAAAAACAAGCGCATTTTAAATTAAATAAAAGTTGGAAGCAGGCGGGACCCATTTGAGTTTGAAACTATAATAATGGTATGGGCCCCGCCTGCTTCCAACTTTTATTTAATTTAACCATTTTAAATTAAATAAAAGTAGGCTTGTTTTTATTAGCTTTTCAGTTGGTTTTAGAGTAGGTTGCAGTCGGGTTTTTTCATTTTTTAATTACTTTTTTATTGCAGTTCTATCTCGAGCGTTCAGTGGTGGTAAGCGTGACTGTTCTGTGCTGGGATTTAGGTTCAGTTTACAGGTGCGATAAGAGTTTTGGAGATTTTTACATTATCTTCTAAGCCTTTTCTCTAAGTTTAAGTGTTTTACATGGAGCGAATGCCTACCTGAACTCCACAACTTAATTGCTGGGTAACACATTACCCTTTGGCCAGACCAGCATCAAATTGTCTGGCTTTTGACTGCCCTTAACGACTGTCAAGGATGTTCATATGGCAGACGATACCAACGGATTAACGTGTATTCCGAGTCATGGGGGTGTCATACCACGAACTTCCAAACTCCGGGCTACGACTGAGAAATTCCTTATAGAAAAACCCAATATCACTTTTTGATGGACCCGAGATCTCATGTTCGGGAGTTCCGTAAATAACAAATTCTTATTTTTTTTTTTATTAAGAATAGGTTAGCGTTTGACCACCGTCTCACCTGATGGTAAGTGATGATGTGGTCGAAGATGGAGCACGCTTACCTAAAAGTAACCTATTCACTCTTGACTTAAAGACTCCTAGGCTATAGCTATCGGGAAACACAGAAACCGGCAGGGAATTCCAAATTACTTAAGGATCTGGATGAAATTTTGCATACATTATTCTGAAATAGCTCGTAAGTTTTTTTTTTTCTTCGGGACAAAATGCATCCAAATATTCACTAGTTTTCTTTGTAAGTTCATTGAAAATATATACGTCACGTTTTTTATCAATTTAAACTAAATGATGCCGGTGATTCCTATCGGATTACCCTGAAAAGAGACATCAGAACAGTGTTATTGTTATTTTTTTTTAATTAATGATGAGCCCACTCTTGGCTTCGACCTCGCCTGATGGTAAGCGATAGATGAGGTCTAAGATGGGACGAGCGAGCCCAGAAGATGCCTATTTACTCGTGCTTTAAAGGCTGAAAGGTCATAAGTGGCATGGAACACAGAAGCCGGCAGAGAATTCCACAGCTTGGTTGTGCGCACAATAAATGTGGAGGAGAAGCGCTTGGTACGACAAGACGGTATATCAACTAAGTGTGGGTGGTACCCAGCCATGCGTCTGGTAGACCGGTAGTGAAAGGGAGATGGAGGAATCAGGTCATGGAGCTCCTGCGTATACTCCCCGAAGTTCAATCTGTAGAAAACCGACAGGCAAGCAATTAAATTGTTAAAGACAATCGTATGTGACTGAAGTCCAAAATGGTTAATGTCTGATGTGGGTGTCTTAGGAAGCATCATACAGAATTGAGTAGGCCTGCCTAAAAAGATCATCATTTATATCGTAATCCTCTTTCCGTGCTGGGGCCAGCTTCCAATCTATCCTGAGGCAGCTGCTTTCAATTATTTTACGAGTTTTGAGAGCCTGGTGCCTGAGCTAGGCCAATAGCCTGTATTTCAGGTCACCAGGTCTTCTCTCCGATTTATAATATCCTCACGTATTTATGCAATGCACAACAATAATTAGCAACTATAATGCGAATATATGTATACAACGTGTAACAGATTAAGCGCAATACCTCAGAAACCCCAATTAGAATATCTAAATATATATAACTCAAAGGTGACTGACTGTCTGACTGACATAGTGATCTATCAACGCACAGCCCAAACCACTGGACGGATCGGGCTGAAATTTGGCATGCAGGTAGATGTTATGACGTAGGCATCCGCTAAGAAAGAATTTTGCGAAACTCCCACGGGATCGGGATTTACACGGGAAAAACTTCCCACGCAGGCGAAGCCGCTGGCACAAGCTAGTTCAATTATAAGTCTAAAACAACATCCGTAACTAAATAAATTGAAACCAAACCTAGACATTTTTTTATAAAATAGTTATCCTTACTAAACACAAAACGTATGTGCGTCATACAATATCCTTACGCAGACGTATACACTCATGCAATGTTATCGGTCGACGCGACACGTACACAATTTCCTTGAATTAAGGATTGTATTAATTTGTATTGATACCGTGTTTCCATCTTAAGTTAAATAAAAGATTTTACCATCAAAATTTAACACCTATTTTTTTATGCTGGAAATCGATTCAGAAGCCCATTCTAAACCAACTACTTTTAGGAATTGCGTTTATTCTGTTACACGTTGTATATGCGGTGCGATTTGATGAAAAGATCTATATATGATAGATGGGATTAAGTGCTTAACGTATTTGCTCAGGAATCTCGATAAGTTTAAATGGTGATGGGTAACCCATCCAAGTACGGACGACGGAAAACGTTGCTTAACCTTGCAGATCGATGGCTACTATTTAACCACGAACACCGCCAAACACATATCATATAGTTAAACTGAGAATTTTAAACAGCTCATTAAAGGATGTTACACTATAACTATAGTTATGTCGCAGCCAACTAGCTTAATTAGCCGTTCAATCAGCAGCCTGGCCTCCTAACTAAACAGCGCCGTTCAACTAGCGGCCTGAATGATATTCAGCCGAAGTGTCTGTTACAACATTTAATAAACTGGCTGGCTAATGCTTAGGCCATTCGTACGATAGGATACATGCTAAGAGTTTGCATTAGCAACTGACCTTTATAACTTATACGGTCGACAGCTGAGAGAATTCTTTTAAAAGCCTTTGTTTTTAAAACTAATGTCAACGTCTAATTGGAAAGTAATTAGCCATTTTTAACACTTACTTAGCCACACTGTATAAAGTGGCTTAGACATAACAAGACACTATCAGTCTATAATGTTCCCACTGCTGAGAAACAGGCCTTCTCCCTTCGGGCACCCTTATAGTTTCCTCATGTCTGTCTATCCATCCGAGTCTAGGATGCTTAATCATAACATGAAATAATCAGCCTACAGATCCCACAGCTGACACAGGCTTCTTCTTTCATTGAAAGGGAATGAGCCGTAATTCACCACGCGAGCCACGTGCATGGTGGATGTACCATATCTTCAGATTTTCGTTCCTAGGGCCAAAGTGCAAAATTACAACTTTACAGGAGAGGCTTCCAAAGTTTCTATTTACTATAACTTCAGATTGATAAAACCGAAGTTTACGAATCTTTGCTTGTTTGCTAAGACAACTATCCTCCTCATTTGTACTATAGTATTTTATATATACATATATCGGTTTTCTTTTACGTCACATTGGCCCTTCTACGTTAGTTTTTGTTCAAATTATTTTTCTCTATAAACACTTTAAAAGGGCCAATGTGTCATATTGGCCATTCTACGCGTATTACGTTAATTAGCATACGTTATATATTTTTATATTTTTTACTCATAAAATCAAGTAACAATTGAAGTAGTTGATAATTCATTAATTAGAATATAAGCTACTTAGATATTTAGTCATTTATGTCATACTGACACTTATACGTTTTACAATCGGCTTACCTACTAACTCAGTTTTCAGTTAGATCATTTCAATAATTAAAAAACACGCAATAGTTTTATTCATTTATTGAAATAAAAATTAAAGTAGCCTTAAAACTAAACTTATGAAAAAAAAAAAAACAAAAAAATAATAAGTAAGAACGAAACTTTTACTGAAGATCTTAGTTTGATTAACAAAATAATGTACCAACTTCACATTATTATTTTCTCAATAAAATTATAAAAAAATAACAAAATTAAAAACCTATCTTGTGTAAATAAACAAAAAAAATCTCTGTAGTATAATTAAGTAATAAAATCAACAAAAACAACATTAGTATTTTTTTTTTTTGTTAATTGGTTCGCGTTTGACCACCATCTCACCTGATAGTAAGTGATGATGTGGTCGAAGATAGAGCACGCTTACCTAAAAGTAACTTATTCACTCTTGACTTAAAGATCCCTAAGTAATAGCTATCGGGAAACACAGACTCCGGCAGGGAATTCCACTCCTTAACTATACGCACAACGAAGGCATTCCCAAAACGTTTAGTGCGTATGGGTGGAATGTCGACCATGTAACGATGGCGCATCACCGTTTGTCTTATAGTCTGATGATGGAACGGGCTTGGCGGAATTGGATTGTGTAATTCCATCACACCCTCCCCGAAATGTAACCGATAGAAAACCGATAGACTTGCAACTCGTCGTCGATGTTCAAGGCTCTGGAGCTTTGACTTGACCAGTGCATCGTTGCCAATGAGTCTCTTGGCCCGCTTCTCAATAGACTCCAGCGCGTCCAAATTGTATTTGGCAGATCTATCCCAAATATGAGAGCAGTAGTAGCTCCATACACGACCGAACCTGGGCTTGATACAGATTGAGCAACTGTTCCGGTGTGAAGTACCGTCTCACCTTTGCTAAGATTCCCAACTTTTTTTATGCTAGTTGAGCCTTAGCCTCGATAAATGGACCAAAATTGAGGGTGGAAGTTAGTGTAACCCCAAGAAGCTCAATATGATCGGTTATCGGCACGATTACATCACAGAAAGTGGGAGCCGGTTCGAATTGGCTCCTTTTTGAGGAGAAGAGACAAGCCTGGGTATTAGCTGTATTAAACTGGACCAAGTTCGCATCACCCCATTCGGAGACAGCCTTCAAAGACAAGTTCAAGCGCCTAACCATGTCCTCATGGAGAGACTGGATCTGACCCACCAGCACGCACGCTGGACACATATCTCTCAGCAACTGTGCTGAGAGAACCGACCCCTGAGGGACCCCGACATTAATAGCCAATTGGCAATTTAGCAGTCATCAATGACCACTCGAATGGACCGATCTCTCGGGAAGTCTTCAATCAAAACGCAAAGTTGAGTAGGTAAACCGAAAGAAGGAAGCTTAGCAATAAGGCTATCATGCCAGACTCTGTCAAAAGCCTTGGAGATGCCAAGGGAAACAGCAAGTGCTTCCCCGTGCTAATTCTTAAAAAGTCTTCATTAATTTTCTTCATTATCGCTTTCATTAATTGACGCAATGTGATATGCAGGTGGGATAATATTTTTTCTTTCACTAAATTCCGACTTCTAGACAACTTAGCGCGATAATTATATGTCATCTTTTACTTATTAAACTAAATTGTAACCCAAAAACACAACAATTACAATTTGTATTCATCACAGTGCGGCCGTTGCTTCGTTCAATGTATTGTCAAATCAGCTGATTGGTCCAAACAATAAATAAACGCGCGGCAACTCCCCGCGTATAAGTCTCTAACTACTATTAGGACCTTGTACGTTTAATTTCATGTCACATACGCCCTTATACTGTAATAAAAAATCGTGTTTCTATGCAGAAATCTTTTTTTTTAATAGCTCACATAATTCTTTATATCGATAAGATGCGTTTACCATAAAAAAGTCAAAATGGCCAAATTGTTAGTTTGGCCCATATACATAGGACCCATCGTAGTGATGTTGAAAAATTAATGTCTGGGTTCGAACGCACGACATACCACTCATAAGTAGATAAATGGAAAATAAGTAAATATTTATTTCACAGTGGGATTACGTTTTTAATTGTTGGAACAAGTTTACAATTGTTGGAACTCTATAATTGTAGGTTCTATAATGTATTACAAAACGGGTGAGATACTGTTTTCCTAGGTAGGCTTAAAGTTGGCCTTTGTTAAGGAGAGATAGTGCCGATCCCCTGATTGGTTGAATTAGCATAGTAATGAGCCATTATTTTGCATGGGCTAAGTCACACTTTAGATTAGTTAAAAACACATCGATATTTCTTTGAAAGTAGCTTAAGAACGCTGTGCTTGACATGAAGTATTATCTAAGAAACTTCAAGAGGACTTAGAATACAAGTAGATCTCACTGTTCAGCCAAGCTGCTATCGAGATTTTGCCTTCCTTTTACATTTTTTGGAGGATATTATAAATGTCAAAGTTTGTAGATGGATGCATAAAATACAAATGGATGGATGTATGGAAATTTGTTACTCTTTCACGCAAAAAATACTGAACGGATCTGAATTAAATTTGGTAAGTAGATAGTTAACTTTCTAGAATAACACATAGGCTACTTTTTGTCACGGAATTCCCACGGGTTCAGGATTTACGCGGGAACATCCTCCCACGCGAACGAAGTCGCTGGTAGAAGAAAGTAAATCAAATACAAAAAGTACAATATATACCAACAACCTGTAAAACTCATTATTTTCTCCATAAAATGCAATTCCTAGATTTCTTTGTCCCACACGAATATCAAACCCAACTCTTCCCGGCTATCTATATACAAAATATTAAATATAATGGACGATATAAAATAGGCTATAAATATATATTATATATCACACATATACGAGAATATTCCGACCCATAAAGAAGTTCCCTAATGCATTATCCGAAACTATAAGTAAGAGATATAGTAAGAGAGATAGGGGGTAGCGTCAGCAGAAAAGAGTTTTATGGATGCACCTAATAAAAAAGAAACAGTTTATACAACGTGTAACGGAAACCCCATATCTATCCAAAAGGGCTGAAGACAACATCTGGTATGATGTCTCTATGCACAGTTTCAGCACAAAATAACTGACTCAAAGAATTGATATCAAATTATTGTTTTCATATATTTCTTGAATACCAATCATAACAAACGTGTCACAGTACTACGAGGATCAATAACTTTCCACGTCACTTGCCAATAACACGATAATTCTTTTCGTTCTTCTTAATTTGAAAAATTCGGTCTCTGGTATCAGTGTATTGGAATTTGTAATAAGTTCTACACACGTAGACTTAGGATTACAAAACCCTTGCCATATCGTTTGTTATCATCCAAAGAAGCCATGTACTTGGTATATATATATATACCCTTTAAATTACACGTTGTATATCGATATATTTTTTTTTTTTTCTCGAGAAATTTGTGTTTATTTAGCAAATCTTAAGCGGCAATAACTTAATGGCTAAAGGGTTGGCCTTCGAGAGGTCGCTGGTCGGAACCCTACCCAATACACTATTGCTGTGAACCCACTCCAGACACAAGCATATTTAGCTTAGTTGGAGGAGTTGATGGTAATGTAAATTCTACCTACATTGCTAGCTGTCTAGGCAAAAACTGTCCTATAATATATACAGCGTGAAATTTAACTGGTTGTTTTCTCGCGGCAGGACGGTTACCCATCAGTAGTAGTATCGAAACATACAGATAAACTTTAAAAAAATGTTTTTTTTTTTTCAAATTATTAAAAAAATATTCATAAACTCGAAAGCGTTATAAATCATTATATAATAATAATATTTATTTGCTAAAAACATGGTAGGTATAATAGGTGATACAATAATTCTAAATTGGTACAACATGTTTTGCTTGTAACAAGCGTGCAAATTATTTGTACATTTATGATCAATGTAAGTACAGAGTTGTCTTATACTTAGAAATCATAAAGAAAATAATGAGATGAGTCATTGGCCTCCCTTTCCTAAACTAGGCAGAAAAACTGTCTGTATCTGATCTGATATAAGTTTTTAAGCTAACATGGTCACTAACAGTATCATTAGATCTTAAAACGGGATGTACCATGTACATGTATTTATTATTACGACTTTCCGATATTTCAGCACTGTTGCAAGCGCCATGATCACAGATATAATACACATAAGTACACATGGTAAATATGCCGTTTTAAATTCTAATGATATGTATCGAAGGTTTATTTAAAAAGCGTGTTAAATGCAGTTAAGTTAGTTTTGAGATAAAATCTTAAAAGTTGATTAAATCAATAACGATTAAATTTGAAATGTCATGTATGTCACATGAAGATAGGACACATTGGAGTTTCTTTTTTGTGTTTTACCAGTATATGTATGGTGCTAAAAAAATAAGTACTTTCAGGCTTTTCGCAATAAAACCCTTGATTTAATTCGTTCATGGCTGTTAGAGACGTGGGAACCAGCAAAAGGCTAAGGAGCTATTGATTTATATTCTAAAAAAAATATGTGATGAATGAAATAAATTACATAATTATCATTATTTAATCAAACAAGGCAGAAAGCAGAAAAAGTGGTTTCCAATATGTATACATAAAAATTATGCAATTTCTTCTAACCTATGTTTTCCAAGATATTATGTAGCACTAAGAAAAATAAGTTTTTACAAAATAAATTGTATATGTAAAACAAAATCTTTCTTTCGTAACCAAAGTCGAAATGCTTTTAAATGAAAAAAACCGGGAGTTTATTCAGTTTTGCAATTTCACTGAAAACCTTCTGAAATAAATTCATAGAATATTTTATGTGTTTTCTGACCGTACGAGGCTTTCCATTTACAGTTGGGGACAAAAAATACTGGCCATCTTTTTTTTATTTAAATGAAATGTTTTAACTCAAAAACTTGGTCAAAATTATTAAAAAATAAATTTAAAGTAATTGTTAACATTAAAGCCTCATCAGCACTGCGTGTAAAATAATTAAGTTAAAATTAATAAGTACATACCTATGTACGTAGTTTTGAAACCATTTTTTAAACATTGCCCCACAGTAGGAATTTTCGCTGCTTTATTGAGTTTTGTTCGATCCGGAAACACTATTTGTAGGTCATACAAATATTGTTCCGGTGCGAGAACCAAACTCGTGCCTCACAGTGCTGCAATCAATCGCTCAACGACTTTACCAAATGTCGCTTTATTAACCGGTCACGACTTCCAGTATTAGTATAATGGATCAAGGAAGAGCGACTGATCACGTAGAATCAACAACATTGCTTTTTTATTATTCTTTATTACTTACAGCCAAAGTCAATGTAAGATTTAGAAATTTATAAAATTGTAGTGAAATCAGAGTGTTCTGTCAGTTTGCGACTATGATATCAATGCGAATGCTGCTAACGTCTGAGTTATTTTAAAATCTCCTCTTTAAACTTTTTCTCTTAGAGCAAAAAAAAAACCGTTTCATGATTTTCACTACGGTTTTCTTATGTCATGTCTGTCTTAACGTTCAACCTGACAAATTTTCAAAACCAGTCACGATTGTAATTTAAGAACACCACCACAATAAAAAACAGATTGTTAGTCGCCATAATTATTATAATATTATCAGTCTATGTTAAAGAAAATATGTTCTTATTGTCACTCTTTCAGTATTAACTGAAAGATGTCATTATATAGCTACATCTTGATTTCAATCAAATTTTATAACTGCACGCATATGAAAGCGAACAAGATTTTCTTTGACGTAAAAAACACGACATCGTTGTATCTAAAGAACACTATCATTAAAAAGAAATAAACGTCATACCAAACCGGGAAAACCCGATATGAAGAGTATCTAGTGTAAAAATGCTATCGTGATAAGACAATTAATTGAATTTCATATATTTTTATCAGAAAATGCGTGGAAAAAACTTGTGAAGTAAACAGTTTTCACACCAGTTTCGTAGATTTCTCGTTATCACCGAATCAGGAATGCTAGAAAAACTGCTATCACTGAAACACGCATTGCATCCATAGCGGGAGATTTCACGCTACATTTTACATTTGAAGAATAGTTTGATAAAAACGTTAAGCGTTATAAATAAATGGACGGATAATAGCACAAAACAGCCAGTATGGCTATCTTCGTGTGTGATTAATATCGAGATTAAAATGTCTAATAACTTTGACATGAATGGAAAAAATGGCGATCACTTTTCAATTTGTGCTGGTAATTTTATAGCATTGAAATTTTTATTCTTTATCTTTTTTTTTAGGTTGCGTTTCATGTCCCACTAATGGGCAAAGGGCTTCCCAAAATTTCCCAGAATGTTCTTCTCGAGTGCTCATCGGGCGAATCGTAGTGCGCGTCCAGGACATCTCGCCCATCTTTGTCCAACGACGGTCATTAAATTTATTAAATTAATTTACAAATACTAACGATCTATCTTAATTTTGACGGAATATCGTTGCATATATTGGATATTTAGGTTGAAATCTCGCGCGTCGCGCACTCTCCAAACGGTTGCCGAGGCTATCAACATATTCTAACGAGATACTGCTGCCCCGGAACTTAAGGGCAGCTGAAGGGACAGGGTGGGTTTTTAGTCAGTAGAAGTCTGACACTCCTTTCACTCCACCCAGAGCCAGAGACTTCATTCGATGATTTTCACACCCGGAAAAAAAGTCCATGCTATGACATCACTGAGCGAGTTCACAAGTGTGTATGTATGTACTGTAACATTTATTTTTAGCTACTTTGTTGGATTAGATTTATTGTAACGGCAAAAGAAAAATTGCGATGTGATAAATAAATAAATTCAAATACACAGACACTGATAACCCAAAGATAAAAATCTTAACATTATTTCTATGCCCACTTAACTTGCATGGAAGTGTATCCTCAAGCTTGCGCACTAGAAGGGCGTAAGTACGATATGAGTTCGGTTCGCTGTGCCATATACATGCAGCCCGTGTGTGGGTAGTCAGAGATGTACGCTACTAGTTTATGGATTTTGCTAGAAGAGACAATAGGGTAGAAGTTATTATTTGCTTGCAGTTATTCTTTTTATTCTGAGTTGTGCTTTGCCAATTGTTAAATGATTTCATTTTACAGAAATAGAAATAACAAACTAAAAATTATTCGTAGATCTGTTAATTCAGCATTTGTATTTTTTTTTTTAAGAGATCTGCATTGTGGGTAGATTTCACATTACTCACAATCTTTGTTAAACCTTCCAACTAAGCTATTGAGGTAATAGTGCAATGGGTGGGGTTTGAACCTGCGACCTCTCGATCACAAGTCCGACACCTTAACCTTTAGGCTATTGACGCTTCTTATTTTAGGTAAGGTTTCTATGGTAATGCATAATGGCATATATAAAATATCTTAAATTAAAATAAATTAAAACGGTATGTTATAGTAATATTCTTAGCGGAAAATTACTATTGTAATATTATTAGTAAAAAAAAAATAAGATGGACAACTATCGTAATTTGTTTTCGTTAGTTCGATAATATAAAGAAACTAACGTCTCGAGTAAGATTGATCGGCGCCCGCACGATATCTCATATTCTATGATGTCATAGAAGTAGGTAGGGGATAGTTATACCAACTAAAACTTTTCTAATGTGTAAATATTTGGGTTAAGATTCTATGAAAAGTAGATGTTTTTCATGTGACCAAATTTACTGGTTATACACCAAAACAAATCGTAATCTATTAGATCTACACACCTTCATCTGCTTAACCTTCTCAACTATGTTGGGGTACCTGACCTCCACAACCTAGAAACTTGGTCACATATTTCCGTGGGAAAATCAACTAATAAATCCTCCCGCTCTGAGTGGTGTAGAAGGGAGTGTCAGACTTCTACTGACTAAAAACCTACCCTATTCCTTTAGTTGTGGTGCGGGTATGCGGACAGCGAGTAAAGGGCAACTCGCTGTCCGACCATGGACCATGCCCGGGTCGACGGAGCGTTGTGTTCCACGCGCGCCTCAAAGAGCGTCAGCAAGATGACGAGGGTTATCTCATTACCGTGACCCCGGAACGTAAAGGGCAATTGAAGGAACACCGTGGATTTTAGTCAGTACAAGTCTGACAGTCCCTCCGGCCCTGCCCGGGGTGGGAGGAATCATCTGATGATTTTACCACGAAAAAATAAAAAATCCTTTAGTTGCAGGGCTGTGGTATCTCGTTACAACATTCCTGGAATCCTGGCAGTTAATGGCCCTGTCAGGCCTCGTCAACACTGCCTTACTCTGTAAGGCACAACCTAGAAACTTGATAACACAACCCTTTGGTGAGAAAAGTCGACTCTCATTAGCAGTGCGGTCCTTGAGAGGTTAACTTTGAAGATATACACGAGTGGCTGTTATTATTAAGCCACTAGCGTCTCATCAAACAGTATATTCCTATGCAATACTAAGTCACTTCACAGTTTAAGCCACTTCTAGTTTTAGTGCTCATTTCTAACATCGATGTTAGTGCTTGGTACGTAAAGGTGCTTACACACACATACAACACATCACCTATTTGGTCTAGGAATAACTACTAGGGAAAGATGTGGAGACGCTTTTACAATATTGATGTGTTATAATTTTTAGCTTCTAATTTTTCTTGTATGTTTTCTTGCGCTTATTGGTTTCTTATAGATAAAATAGTAGATGTTTAGAAATTATAAATAACTAGTATTTGCACGTGACTTTGTTCGCGTAGAACAATGTTTTCGGTGGTGAACTACATGTGAGCAAAGTGATTGGATCACACAAAAACACAAACACACACATCCAAACTTTCATGTTTCCTATTATATATTTCAGTGCCATTTTTATTTAAATTTACTAATTGATTTTCCTAAGACTATAGAAAAAAATCAGTCGCGTCTATACTAATATTATAAAGCGGAAAAGTTTGTTGGTTTGTTTGAACGAGCTAATCTTCGAAAGTACTAAGTGCATTAGGATGAAATTTGGTACGAAAGTAGCTTCAAGATTGAGGAAGGTTATAGATTACTTTTTACCAGACTGGAAAAATGGAGGGTTATATTTTTATCGTGATAAAGACCACAGGAGTGAAGCCGGGCGCAACTCCTAGTTTATAATATTAGTATGGATTCCTAAATCAGCTGATAATATCTTCGAGTATACGCATCGCTTAACATAACACATTCTACTGGTTCACTTAACGACTAATCCATTTTAATTTATATTCTAACTCCTTAGCTTCGCTTGGCAACGTTTTACTTTCTTGATGTTTAATGAATAGAGAGTCAGTTGCGCTGTTTGATTTGATTTCCTATTGATTATAGGGCATTCACTTCGTCGAAGCGTCAATAGCCTAATGGATAAGGTGTCGCACTTGTGATTGAGAGGTAGCGGGTTCGAATCCCACCCATTACACTATTGTGTGACCCACTCCAGACACAAGCATATTTTAGTTGAAGGGGTTAACAAGATTGCTTTTTAACCTCTCAAGGACCGCCATTATTTACGTCAACCATCCGTCAAGCACCGCGGGCGGGCTCTTGTCGTAAGCGTAATCTGACCCCGGTCGCAAACGATTTTAAGACTTATCTTTACTACAAGTACAGTTTTAAATCAGTCGGGGTTTGGTGGCACAAATTTGTGCCAGTGGGGCTCAACTAATACTTGTTTACTGGCACGTTTTTGTGCCGCTGGGGCTCTAGAGGTTAAAAAAAAACCTTAAATCAAAGTATTTTTTACTAATACTCAGTGCAGACCCAGTGGTTGCAGACACGACTTATTAGCTGTTGGTCGTGGGTTTGAACTTGAGCAGGTTCATCACTTTTTGTATCACCATTGCTCTCAATTCGGTGAAATCGAAGATTATGAGGAAACAGGCATGTTATAGGACCGAAAATCCCAAGACATATGGCATCCACTAACCCGTACTGAGCTCCTGTGGTGGATAACGACCTATTTATTTCCTTTCTTAGTGAGGAGACCTTTTGCTTGTGAAAAAAATTGGCCAAGTGCAAGTCAGACTCGCCCAGGAAGGATTCCGTTGTGACTACGCCAAGTAACTTTGTTTTTCATAGTGTTTGTATGAATTACAAAGTTATATTTGCGGTTTTAGAAAATATGCTATATCTCAAAAATTGCAGACCCGATCTAGTTCTTATAAATTTTCTTTGAAAGTTTACATTAAGATCTATAGCATATATTTTTTTTAGATTTTTCACTCTATTATTATAGAAGTTAGAGGGGGGACACATTTTACCACTTTGGAAGCGTATATCTTTTAAACGATTAACTTTATAAAAAATTTGTTTTAGAAACCTTAATATCATTTTAAAGACCTGTCTATAGATACTACACACGTATAGATTTCATGAAAAAAAATATATTCAGTTTCAGTTCCATGTATGGGGAGCCCCCTTTATTTTAAATATTTTTTATTTTTTTTTCTTAAAGTCGGAAAGCGGTTTACAGAATACATCTACTTACAGAGTTTCACATCTATAGCCTTAATAGTTTTGGAATAAAATGGCGGTGACATACGGACAGACGGACAGACAGACAAACAGATAGACATGACGAAACTAGAAGGGTTCCGTTTTTTGCCATTCGGCTACGAAACCCTAAAAACGCTCATACTAGTAATTACTCCTGTATCGTGGATGTGTTTACAAACATATAAACTGACATTCAGAACCGGTCAGACCAATTGTTGGACAAAGAATTTTGTTTCCCTTGTGGGTATCGAATCCATGGCACGCAGCATTGCAGCCTTTGTGCCATCCGTGTCGTCAAAATTAATTGAGAAATCCTAATAAATTTTATTCTTTTGCTTTTATAATAAAATCTTATACTTATAAGTCTATTTTAATTATAAAAAGTGAAACATCGCATAGAAATATCAACAGAGTCGGATTGTAATAATTACTATGAAAATAGAATCATTATAGGCGTTTTTCAATTAAATACTTAATTAAGATGTTAGCAAAATTAATCTATTGTTGTGTCACAAACTGAAATAAAAACATCTCATTAAAACTATTATTGAATAAAATACATTTAATGATCTATGCACGGGGTCGCAATCCGTAGCCGATCTATTCGTAAGAAGTAGAACTCATCTCGTAGCACATTGCTTGCTACGTCGTAGTAGTGCTACGATTATACGATGGTACTACAAAGATGTATGGAAATTATATTCTTGATACTCTATGTAACTGGAGTCGTACTATTACGATGACACGGTTGGCGCAGACGTTGAACGTTCGGCTATTGCGCTGCGTGTCACAAGTTCGATTCTCGCCTCGTAGCAATTGTTTGTATGACCTATAGAGAGTTGTCCCGGGTGTACGTGTTTGTACTAGTGATTTTAAATGTTTGTAGATGCACTCATGATAAAGAAGGAATTGCTAAAGTGGGGCAACTTATTTTACATGTACATTGCTTGTTTTGTAGTAAGAAATATCTAGAAATGCTAATCTAACCTTCAATGCCGTAGGCTGATATCATTGTGATGTATTGTTATTTTTGATTAGTTATTACTAAAGAGAAAACAGCGATTGTGTGTTAGTAAACTACCAGAAATATACAGGCTCAAATAAAAAAATACTAAAGACTACTCTATCGCCTATTCTAGCCCGAAACACATGCACAAAAATCACTCACACATACATAGAAACGACACCTGTGTGTACTAGTCTTGAGAATAACATATTTTTGTAGCTTTTATATATTTTTTAGTGGGTGTATTTTATATTTTTCCTATATACGTACATCTAGGTTGGGTAGGTACATATGCTTGTGAAAGGTTTTTTTTTCTTGCGTTGAGAAAATTGAGGCTGAGGTATTGTGGAAACTTACATTTGAGTATTTTGTGAGGCTATCTTACGTTATCGGTTTATTCTGGTGAACTGTTTAAACAAAAATTGATAAAATCACCATGTCTCATTCATAGACAGAATACTTAGAAAAGACTAGCTCCTAGATAGTGATTTTCTTTTTGCGTTTGTCTACCATCTCATTGATGGTAAGCGATGATGTGGTCGAAGATAAAGCACGCTTACCTAGAAGTAACCTATCCACTCTTGACTTAATGACCCCTAGGTTATAGCTATCAGGGAATACAGACTCCGGCAGGGAATTTCACTCCTTAGCCGTACGCACAATGAAAGTATTCTGTGTATGGGTGGGATATCCACCGTGTAACGATGGCGCATTGCCGTTCGTCTTGTAAGTCCGATGATGGAACGGGCTCGGTGAAATTAGATTGTGCAATTCCATCGTACCCTCCCCGTAATGTGACCGATATAAAACTGACAGACTTGCAACACGTTTCTCGATAGACTCAAGTACATCAAGCTGGTATTTGGTAGATACGGCCCAGAGATGGGAGAAGTACCTACTCCATACACGACCGAACTCCTCTGGGCTCGCTCGTCACATCGTAGACCTCATCTATCGCTTACCATCAGGCGAGATCGAAGTCAAGAGTGAGCTCATAAGTATGAAAAATAAATAATTAGTGTTTTCCCTGAAGCGACTGACTGTCTGATCTCCACAAGACAGTAGTTGGGTAACAAGATACCAATTCGCAAGATCGGTCAGATAGTCTGACTTCTGACTACCCGTAACAACTGTCAAAGGTGTGCAAATGACAACCGGGACCAACATTTTAACGTGTTATCGGATGTAAATTGGAATTTCAATACGTAAAGATGGTCATCCATCCAATACCCAGCCTTGGCAAGCGTTGCTTAACTTTGTAAATCGAAACGTGTGGCTGTTATTATTTAGCCAGGAGAACTTCTAATAGTACATCGCTTTATCCATACTTAATCCATACTAATATTATAAATGTGAAAGTAACTCTGTCTGTCTGTATGTTACCTTTCACGCCTAAACTGCTGAACCGATTTAGATGAAATTTAGCATGGAAATAGTTTAGGACCCTGGGAAGGACATGGGATAGTTTTTATTCCAAAATTCCTACGGGATCAGGAATTACACGGGAAAAACATCCCACGCGAACAAAGTCGCGGGCAAAAGATAGTTTCTCATAATTAAAAAATCGGACTACATAATATAGTTTGCTGTGAAAAATAAGTATGCATTAGAAAACCAAATTGATGTAAATCTATCGAACATAAATCACAGCATTATGGTGAGTGATGCCTGTTGTGCACAGATATGGCACATATATTCCAAACCTCTATAAGTCTCTGATTAAGTTTCTATTTAATTACTCATATGCGTTATGCTTAAATTTCATAGGATACTGGCTTCTTCCCGCAGCTGCGCTCGCCTGAAAAGTTTTTCTTTCACAAAAAAAGGATTCTAAATCTACTACTGAACTACTACAGCTATTTTATTGGAATCCCTCCAAAAAGCTTATAAAATACACTCGCAAAATTTGAGTATTCTCTCACTCCAGTTTTGGGCAGTTGAATTATAAGTATATATATTATATATAATTCTGGATATCCGTTGTTCTAAATCCATGACATCACTGTTAAAATCTGTCTCTAAATAGTTTAAACCAGATGTGCCCACGACGCGACCTATGTGGATATCTCTATGTTGTCCTATAACCTCCTCTATTTTTCACTGAAAATCCCATTAAAATTGGTTCAGCTGTTCCAAAGATTAGCTCGGACAAATAGACACACAGGTAAAAGTTTTTCTTTTTGTTGTAGTTTTAGTAACGTTTCAATAACAGTAAGCACAATTTTGAAGTCAGAGATAGTAACTTCAATTATATTTAATTATTACAATTATTTTTATTTTTTTTATCTATAGATAAATGAATAAGATTTTTTAAATAATTTAATTTCGAGTTTACTTAAACTCCGTTGCAATTGGATTCGAAACCCATGACTTCTCGCTTTCCAATCCGATGCCTTTGCCAGTTAGACTATAGTCGATTCAATTAAAATGGGAAGTTAATGTTGGTTCTAATGTATTTTATTTTTATCCTTACACCTGTAAATACACCAATAAAAAACCGGTCAATTGTGTGTCGGGCCCCACGCATAGCGCAGTGTAGGATTCCGTAGTTTACTACAACGCCAAGTGCGAGTCGGATTAGCTGACCAAGAGTTCCGTACTATGCTCTACAAAAACAAACTACTCTGTTTTACACAAATATTTTATTATTAAACACTAGCTTTTGCCCGCGACTCCGTCCGCGTGGAATAGTTACTTTGGGCTAACGTTAAATTTAACCCCGATTTTGAAGCATTCTTCATTGGCGCTCCGCTCCTATTGGCCTTAGCGTAATGATATATAGCCTATAGCCTTTCTCTATAAATTTACTATTTAATTAAAAAATAATTTTTCAATTCGAACCAGTAGTTCCTGAGATTATCGCGTTCAAACAAACAAACTCTTCAGCCTTATATTATTAGTATAGATAGCTGTTGCCCGCGACTTCGTCCACGTTTCCGTCGATTTTCGTAAAAAAAGTGGCCTATGTCCTTCCTCACGGTTCAGTGATTTTGATGTAAAGCCCGATTTACACTTCAATAAGTACAGTAGCGAGTTAACTTGCGTCATCGGCGAGTTAAGTTGTTATTGTAGTTTGAACGGCAAAAGCGAGTTAAGTAGTAAGTTGTTGATTAAGTTGAGCTAAATAGATCGCGATCCTATTTTTCGGCGAGTCCAGTGCGAAGTAGCCCCCTCTCTCACGTCTCCCGCACCCCGCCAACTTAACTGGCTGGCCATGTAGACGGGCGAGTTTAGTACAGTCCATAAATTTGAAGGTTGCGGCCGCAAACACGTGTTATTTTCTTTACTTCTTCTCGGGCAACTTATGACTACTCACTCGCCTACGTTTGGACGCTACTTACAACTTACTACTTATTACTTAACTGTCTGAGTTCTTAACTGGCTACTGTACTTATTGAAGTATAAATCGGGCTTTACAGACAGATTAACTTTCGTAATTTAGTAGTAGAACCGCACAATATTATTGTTAATAGCTGTGCCCGCGACTCCGTCAGCGTGTAACTCCTTGTGTGTTATTAAGTTAATGTATTGGTAATATTGTTAAGATCACGTTTACATGAGGCTTAAGTACCTATAGAACGAAAATACTTCAGCGCAAAGCTTCCGGGAAAACTATGTTGAAAGTTGACCCGTCCGGCACGTGAACATAAAGATTTCTAGAACTGCTAACCCGGGAAAGAGCGACGTACAACTGACCATGCGAGAAACAACTGACACCGAGATCTACTCCAGGAACATGAAAAGTCTGCCCTTGAGCCTTATTAATTGTCATTGCATAACACACCGATACTGGGAATTGCGTTCTTTTAAATTGGAATGGAAAATTATTTGGTATTATGGGAATTCTGGGAATAAAGACGGTTTCTCCTGCACCGGAACCTGTTAAAATTTGAGCCTCGATTATATTTTGTTGCAACTGGGTTACTTTTAGCCGAGTTCCATTGCAAAGTTGTGGTGGTTTTAAATTTCGGAGCAGAATAATAATCAGAAAGCTTCGAACTGCTAAGCTATCGGGAGTTACACGTGTTATTGTGAGTCAACCATAAAAGATAGACATATGCTGTCGTGGGATATTTTTTATATAATTTTAAGGAGAACATTTCCGTCATAAATGATTTCTGTGTAGCTTTAACCATTAAGGTTGCACACGCGACGGAAGCTTAAAAAATGGAGGAACTTATCCCGTTTTCCCAACATTTCCCTTCACTGCTCTGCTCCTATTGATTCTAGCGTGATAAAAAGTATACTATAACCCGCTCAGGAGTATGAAAAATAATTCTGCCAAGTTTCGTTAAAATCCGTCGAGTAGTTTTTGTTTCTATAACGGTTATACAGACAGACAGACAGACAGACAGACAGACAATAATTTTACTGATTGCATTTTTGGCATCAGTATCAATCCCTAATCACCCCCTGATAGTTATTTTTTAAATATATTTCATGTACAGAATTGACCTCTCTACAGATTTATTATAAGTATAGATATATATTAAACATAATATTTTTCAACGGTATTTGTCCGAAAACGAGTAGAATACAGTTGGTCGATTATTACTTGTAAAGGAGATGTTCCTGAAATGTATGGAGCCTGGGCTATCTCTATGTAAACCACATGTAAATATAACTGTATAATGTAGTAACCGTCTTTTAATGTTAATTTTCTATAATTTCACTTTATTTTAGTGTGATATTCAAACTAACTCGGTCAAGGAGAGCAACACAAAAAATATGGCGGATCGGCCATGTTGCTGTTGAACAGTGATGCGAATGTCATTTTGACATGCTGGCTTGATGAATCGATATATAAAAATATTATAGATATTTTTCATAAAATAATCGATAAATATCGGCGATATTTTAAATCTCAGTAAATAGATAATCGATATTTTTTATCCATTTTAGAATAATTAGTCTAACGTATACTAATCTTGTCATATCCGGAGAGAAGTTCAAATGTTGATCACCAGACCATCAGCACGTTTGCGCCATAAGAATTTATGTATATATGTCAGCTTCAGGTTAGTTTCGTTTCTTTTGTGGCCACGAGATTGCGTAGTGCCATAAACCACGAAATGTAATGCACTTATTGTTACCTACGTGCGTTATCTTTACGAAAAATATCGATACATCGAGTTATCGTTATTTTTTATATAAATGGATAATAATCGACATAGCTTAAAAATATCGATTCTATATTTATCAATATGTTTTTTCCACTTGCCCATCCCTACGACTCACAGAAAGACGTCATGAAACTCAAATCTGTCCAATGTCATGTCAAACATGACTGTCATGGTTGCTCTAAAACAAGGGCTATCATAATAAAAATCTTCCCAAATAATACTTGATCACTGTTATACCCATCTCCAAATTTTTTTTTTTGGGTGTTTTTAAGATAATCCCTATTGTTTTTTCGATTTATCTATGTGGTGTGCATAGAGGTAGCCCAAAATGAAACATGTCCTTTGTGTGCAAACTTCGTTCTAATAGTTTTCCTTTGTTATATGTAGGTACTACTACCGTGACGTTCGAATTCTTACCTATTACCACATAGTTGGGGGGAGGAGAGGGACACTTGACTCTTTCAGAAATTACCGCATGGCGAAACTATTAGGGTTCCCTTTCGACTAAGGAACCCTAAAAATGGTACCATTTTGCACACTTCCAAGTAATAAATTGAGACATTCAATATGTAAAATCCGCCTATGTGAACCTCACAAACATCCAATACAAACATACATACAAATCTAAAATGTATAGGCTCTGTGGCCTAGATCAAGGATACCTTTTAATAAAAGATACGGCTCTTTGAATATAGGTTACTTTTCAGCAAAAAGATTTTTCTAGAAAGTGAAGTGAATGAAAAGTACTTATCTGCTTACTCATGTATTACTTTAAGTAGCTTTTACCTGATGCCTTTATTCGTGTGTAATTGTGCGCCAAAAATTGTACATTTTTCCAGGCTAAAAAGTAGCTTATATGATGTTCCAGACTAATATTTATCTGTGCCAATTTTTTTTTGTATTTTTTTAAATTTTATTTTGATGAATAGGAAGTGTTTTCATTAATAAAAATGTCTCATCCGATCATGATTATGTAGAAACAAAATATATGTATATTATTATTTATAACTAACTAGACACGAGCATATTTAGCTTAGTTGGAGGGGTTAACAAGATTGTTAGTAATATCAATTCTACTCACATTGCTAGTGATCTTTTTAAAAACAAAAAAAAAATTAAATTAAACAACATCCTGGCCACATCCAAAAATGGACAATATAAAATTCTATGTCAACAATGTTGTCTCCAAAGGTGGACCATCCTTGTGACTTTGTCCGGAGTCCGAACACATTTTGTCAAAATGTGTGTAGCGTCTTCGACACCCCCACACACGTATGCATTAAGTATCCAAAATTGCCAGGGTTGTGAGAACGTTCTAACGAGATACTGCTGCCCCGGAACTTAAGGGCAGCTGAAGGAACAGAGTGGGTTTTTAGTCAGTAGAAGTCTGACACTCTCTCCCGCTCCACCCAGAGCGGGAGAAGTCATTCGATGAATTTCCCACCCGAAAAGAAATGATCTCAAATTATGAAGTGGGATATGCCTGGACCGAAGCCTCAAAGCTGTCACCAGTTCATTATATATATATAATGAACTGGTGACAGCTATAGATATATATACAGGGTGGGCCAGAAAGGAGTACGATTTTAAAAACACTCTTGCGTTTGAAGCTTTAGAGAGGGGACTGCGCGGGTGGTGGGATTAAGTAGCTCGGTTCTCGGAAATTTAGTCGCGATGGATCACTTCACCGGAGCGCAACGCGCATTCTGCGTTAAACATTATTATAAAAATCACGATTCGTGCGCTATTATTCGGCGTTTACTTCGACGTGAGTTTGGATTACATGACCTAAATCAATGTCCGAAGGAAAGCGTGATTCGATCGTGGGTCAGAAAGTTCGAAGCTACTGGTTCGACTCTCAAACAGAAGCCTGCGGGACGCCCAAGGTCAACAAGAACGGAAGACACAATTGAACAAGTTAGAGCTTCAGTTCAACGTAATCCTGCTCTATCGACTCGAAAGCGTTCAGCCGAACTTGTGGTGTCCAGAACGTCTTTGCGTCACATTTTGTTGAAAGATCTGAAATTGCAGCCAAATGATCCAATTTTACGACGAGCTTTTGTTGAAACGATGCTGGAACGCTTTCGGAGTTTCAACAATATTCTTTTCTCCGACGAAGCCCATTTTCACATAAATGGGCATGTGAATAAACAGAATTGCCGTTACTGGGCTGCAGAGAACCCACGTGCAAAACATCAAAAGCCTCTACATTCGCCGAAAGAAACCGTTGGGGCGGCCATGTCAGCGCAAGGAATTATTGGACCCCACTTCTTCGAAAATCGACAAGGCCAATCTGTCACTGTAAATTCTGACCGATACATAGCCATGTTAAGGGTTTTTTTCTTTCCACAACTGCAACAATTTGAAGCCTATAATCGTGCGACATGGTTTCAACAAGATGGCGCGACATGCCACACAGCTAACGCCTCTTTGGCGGTCGTAAACGAGATGTTTGCTGAGAAACTGATATCGCGCCGAGGTGACATTGAATGGCCTCCTAGAAGTCCGGATCTTACACCACTGGACTTTTTTTTGTGGGGATACCTAAAAAGTAGAGTCTACTTCAATAACCTAGCCACAATTGACCAGTTGAAGACCAATATCCGGAAAGAAATGGCAGATATTCCCCGTGCAATGTGCCAGCGAGTTTTTACCAATTTGAGGTTCAGATTCGAAGAATGTTTGCAGCGCGATGGTGCACATCTGGATGATGTTATTTTTAAGAAATGAATTTCCCAGATGTAAATTTTTGTAGAAATAAAAATATGTATGTGAATTGTACTTAGTTTTTTTTTTTAATGATTTTTTCAAATTCGTAATTCTTTCTGGCCCACCCTGTATATATCTGTATATATATCTATAAATTTGATAATATTTTAAAATGATTTATTTAAAATTAATAATGTATATGTTTTTTTATTCAATTATAGCATTTTTAATTATAGGAAAAATTATTATGACAAATTTTATTTTATTCATTTTATTGTTGTTTATTGACATATTTATTTCATTTAGTTCTTTTTTTTTTTTGTAATTGTCATTTTCATTTTAATTTATTCTTTGAAAATAATTTTATTTTATTTTTTATTATCAATGGATCCAGAGCAAGCCGAACCATATGGCAATTTTTCATTGGATCCTTTCAGCCCTTATGAAGTTATTGAGTAATAAACATTCATCTAAACTTATTTGTACTCAAATAAATTTGTTTCTTACTTTATTCATTTTATATAGCCGCACGGGTCAATCTTCAAAGTTAAGCAACGCTCGAGGGCGGTCTGAATATGGGTGACCATTTTAACTTATCGAGATGCTTCCGTACCTTGAAAGTACGCTAAGCCTTGAAAGTACGCCAAGCCTTGAAAGTACCCTAAGTCTTGAAAGTACGCTAAACCTTGAAAGTACCCTATGCCTTGAAAGTACCCTAAGCTTTGAAGGTACCCTAAGCCTTTAAAGTGCCCTAAGCCTTGAAAGTACCCTAAGCCTTGAAAGTACCCTAAGCTTTGATAGTACGCTAAGCCTTGAAAGTACCCTATGCCTTGAAAGTACCCTAAGCCTTAAGGTACCCTAAGCCTTGAAAGTACCCTAAGTCTTGAAAGTACCCTAAGCCTTGAAAGTACGCTAAGCCTTGAAAGTACGCTAAGCCGTTGGCCTCTGCTGTCATTTGTACATCTTTGACGGTCTAATCTAACACTGGTCTTACTCTAGGTTACCCTGCTACTAGGATGTGGAAGTCAGATAGGCAGTCATTCCATGTAAAGTAATATATAAGCGTCAATAGCCTAAAGGATAAGGTGTCGGAATTGTGATAGAGAGGTCGCAAGTTCGACTCCCACCCACTACACTATTGCCGTGAACCCACTCCAGACACAAGCATATTTAGCTTAGTTGGAGGGGTTAACAAGATTTATTTATTTATTTTAGGGAAAAACAAACAGTAACATATTACATAGTTACACATAGTATAGGCTTACATACAAAAATATGGTAAATATGCTACCCACAACGTTTTCCACGGATTACTATATAAAAACTAGAGCGATATAATTATAATACGGTGTGATTTACTTTATAAACTAAAATAAAAGCAACAGTTAATAAAGTGCGGTGCAGAAAATGTAAAATACAAATGATTTCATAAACCGGGTAGACGAAATTACACGTTAATCACAAATTCAACTGCCGATCCTTAATAATTGCTTGAATTTGTTTCCTGAATATATTTTTGCTGAGGAAAAATATGTCGACTGTGCCAAACTCATTATTGTAAGTCTCAACTAAACGATGAAGAGGTGAGCGTGAACCAGCATTGGATTTACAACGGCTAGTAGCAAATAAGTGTAGTGTGCGCACCTCACGTACATGTACTGTTCGGGGAACAAGGTAGCTTAAATTCTTCACTAGGTCAGGACAATCAAATTTATTCCGGCACACATTAAACAGATTCATAAGATCCAGGAGCTTCCGTCTCGACTGCACGGTAAGGAGATCGTATTTTTTTTTTTTTTTTTTTTTTTTAATATAATTATAGATCGTATTGCTAGTAGATAGCTAGTAATGTGAATTCTTAAAAAAAAAAATTCAGCTTTAAGAATGGAAGTTGTCTACAAAATAGTTGGGAAAAAGGCTAAGTAGCTGATGACTCTTTTTTGTATTCTTTTGAAATTCCTATAACTAATGAAGTAACAGTAATGATTTTAGGAAATAAGAATTTAATTGTTATTTACAACCTTGTACGTTATTAATAAAGGTGATTTATACTAGACTGAGACTACATGTGATAGATCTTTTATTTAAAGTAGTTAAGGCTGGCGTTTCCTAACTACCGTATTGAGAAGAAACACTGAAACAAAGTCAAAGGTAGAGTAATTCAAAAGTTACTTGTACCTTTCGGTCCTTACAATAAGTACATAGGTACTAGTCCAATCATATGGGAACCATAAAATAATCATAGGTTTTGAGCGAGAAAGACACAGATTTGAGTGGACCTGTCCAGATGGTGTAAGTTCTTGTTTAGGTACCGGCTTTGATTTATGATCTGTTAAATGATTTTTATTTTGCAATAACACTTTAACACGTCTTTTTTCCGTAAATTGAGATTGAGTGACGGGCCTGTTGGTCTAGTGGTCAGTGGCCCTGACTGGTATGCTCAAGGTCGTGGGTTCGATTCCCACCCAGGACAAATGTTTGTATGATGAGCACGAACATAATTTGTTCTTTGTCTGGGTGTAATTTATCTATAATATGTATGTATTTAGAAATATACAACGTGTAATTTAAAGGGTATATACATACCAAGTGCACGGCTTCTTCGGATGATAACAAACGATATGGAAAGGGTTATGAAATCCTATGTCTATATGTGTGGAACTTATTAGAAATTTCAATACATTGATAACAGAGACGAATTTTCCAAATTAAGAAAAACACAGAGAATTATCTTGTTATTGGCAAGTCACATGGAAAGTTATTGACCCTCGTAGTGCTGTGACACGCTTGTTATGATTGGTATTCAAGAAACATATGAAACCAATAATTTGGTATCAATTATTTGAGTCACCTTCAGCCCTTTTGGATAGCTTTGGGGTTTCTGTTACACGTTGTATATGTATGTTTATCAGTTGTCTAGTACGCATAGCACAAGCTCTGCTTAGTTTGGGACTAGATGGCGTTGTGTGAAAGTTGTGGAATATTATATTATGTGGAATATTATTAATTTAAAATAGATGAGGCCGGTGTTTCCTAATTGACAAGAAACACTGAAACAAGCTCGGAGGTCAAAATCTTGTAAGTTAATTTCTGAGGCGATCTTTTGAGGAAAGATGCACACAGGTTTGAGTGGGCTTGTCAAAACAGTGCTGTCAAATAACGTATCGCTCAACTTAGAACTTTGAGGAGCTCAACGAGTTGTTGTTTGGGTATCATCATCAACTAGGTAAAACTCTCAGTAAAACACTAGTTTTACCCACGACTTTCTACGCGGTTGTGGTTTTTCCGCGTAAAAATTGCGTAAAAGTAGTTTACATGTTTGTAAGGGCTGTCATGAGAGGTAGCACGTACAATGACCAATCCAACAGTCTAAAACTTCGTATATCTTTCAGATAAAGTTCCACTCAAGTCGGTTCAGCCATTCCAGAGATTGACCTAGACAAACAGAGAGGAAGACAGAAAAAGTTTCTTTCTGTTCTAGTACCTATGACGTAAATAACTTTGAGCACTTAAAAAAACACAGTTATTTTGGTATCACAGACCGACACTTCTATTTTATTTAAATTAATGATATTTATTTTGGAAAGTGGTTAAATGACACTTTTACACATCATTATTTCTTCATAAATTTAAACTAGATGAGGCCAGTGTTTCTTAGCTGACTACACTGAGTAGAAACACCGAAACAAACTCAGAGGTCAACGTTTCTTTTGCGAATTGATGTTGTTGACTGTACTTATGGAAACTAACGTTGAGAGTCTCAGCGATCGAAAATAGTATTTATGGACATCGATATATATGTATGTATTTGAAATATACAAACCTTGTCCTAATGAAAAAAAAACAAATGAACACAAAAAAAGGAATTATCCATCTTATTGTTAGTTCGGAAGTTATGCGCGTCCATAAATTTCGGCAATACATTTTTATTTATATCTATAGATATAGTATATATCTATATACAGTATATTTAACTTCAACTAAACTAGAACCAAATACATTTGTTTAAAGCAAAAAAAATGCCCTCAAAGCAGTCTGCTGGTAATGTGACTGGGTAGTATTGCCACGTTCTATGGCAATGCTTAGTCTCTGGTCAAAATAAAAACCAGCTCTTGGGTCACGGAAAGTGTCAACCAGCCTTTATGAAATTGTATCATGATTCCTAAACAATACTGTCCATTAGTCATTATGTAAAAGACTAATTAAAAAGTTATGCACTGTTACCAATTACACAATCCATGCTAATTAGAATTTTGACACTAATCTAAATACCAGTTGGATATTACGTGAAAAGATTATTTCGATATTATTTCTTATGCAAGTAATTTCTATAAAAGGATTCAACACGTTTAGTTAAGACTTCATTATGTTACAATGAAAGAGCCATTCCATCGGTTATAAAAACAAAGATATTAAAGATGTTTATCATTACTTTTAGATATTCCAAGAGATACCTACTAAAAACATTATTTTATAAACGTAAAAATAAAACATAAATTTTAAATAACCAGCATGAAAAATATCCCGTCTACTCGTCGCTTCAATAAAAAAAACATTAAAAAATAAAGAAAAACCATAAAAGCAGCCGTCTTGCGATGCGTTATCATTTTTATATGTTCTCCCCACCCCCTCAACCCTTTGCACACCCACCCCCCGAGATGCAAGCTCACACACACACATATGAAACTTCCTATAAATGGGTTAAAGAAAAATGTGTCTACCTGAAAACGTACGATGCACGAGTTTTTTTATTCCTTTTACATTTTCTTTGCTATCCGCGATTCTCATATCGGCGATATAAAACTGAAAAATACATTTCTTATGTGCACCACAAAATCACCCTTATATCGAAAAGTATAAGGCCTAAAATCGCATCAGAGCAACCGAAAAAACAGAGCACCCATACATGAGTAGTTTGCTCGCATACACACGGAACCGCGCCGTTTAGAAAAAAAATAAAATGCACACATATAAATTGCAGGCAGCTCGAAAGGGATGCACTCAGAGTCATAAAATACTCACACAGATGTAGAATCTGTCGCACTCAAGCATACCCCGCCTCAAGTTGATCACACACACATCCGTAACTCTATACAAATACACCAACACACGTCACAGACTGAAGAAAACGTTGCATGTGTTGGAAAATGCTTTTCCTTGCAGCAACCTCACGGGAAGAGTTCCATAGCGAATACCTCGCGGTAAAGACTGCTCGTTCTCTAAAATTTTAAATTTTAAACAAAAAACCTAAAATAATAGAAAACTATGAAAATTGGAAACAATAACTGATGCTTGAGAAGCATTCTATTTTTAAACTTAAATCGATCGGCCATGCCGGCCGTGCACTCAAAAGAATTCTTCACCCGTTTCGCGGTGTAAAAAAACTCGAAATTCGAAAAATCTGACAAAAAGGCGCGCGAAAAAAAACGTTTAGTCGTTCGCGCCAACCGATTAGTGTCGTGCTTCGGTAAAAGTAGAATTATTTCATAATTTAAAGTTTGATTGCACTTGTAAACTAAGTTAATCGTCAAAGACACGTGCATTAGTGAATGTAAATGTGTTCGTTAATGAGTGTGTATTTGTGTGCGTCAGTACTGTCTGTGTGTTAAGACGAAGTTTGCGTGCAGTAGCCAAAATTTCGCGGCATTTTTGTGTCATTATAAATTATCCGTTCGATGTTTGAAGTCGATAATTATGACGTTTTAATTATGCATTTACTATTATGATACTAAATGGTTATGACGTAATTTTATGCGTTGTTTTGTGGACAAAGGGAAATTGATCGGCGATAATTGAGTTTTATTTTTATCATGCTGTTATTTGTAGTTACACAGTTGAGCAAATTTTTTTGTATTGTAGAATTTACTGATAATAGAATTATTGTTTTTTTTTGTGTTTTAATATTATTTATTAATTCCATTTTCACTCCAATTTCACTAGGTATTTTCATATCTAAATATTTGCATACATATATTAAACTATCTGCATTCCAAGGGCACTTAATTCCGCTTTGTATAAATTACATAACGCCCTAATTGACATACTTTTTCAAGCAATTTAGGGCATTAGAACTCCACGATTAAAGACCAATTTCGTATGTACAAAGAAACATGTTTCAACTGATACATATCTAATAAGAAAGGAGTACCTTTGTTACTATTTGAAGGCCAAGGATTGTTTTAAACAGTCCTGTAATCTATTTTCTAGTTAGTTTGTGTAATATATATTCATTCTAGTTAGATTATTCTGTAATAAATTCTTTCTGATTAAAATAGAAAGAATCCTTTATAGACAGACATTGAGACAAAGTGATCCTATAAGGGTTCCGTTTTTCCTTTTGAGGTACAGAGCCTTCAAAACGATTTATAGGCACAAGATAAGCGAATCTCGATGAAATGTATTTTTGAATGGGGATATAAAAATTTTCTTTATTTCATAAAAAAAAAGTAAGAAAGCTTTTGGATAGTAGTTTAACAAAGAAAACTGGTATATAAGTAGAAGTATGCCATGGATGATATATCTTATGAGAAGTCATAACTGAAACATATACTTGGAACTATTATTATTTTTAACTCAATTTCATTCATTGACAAAAATATAAACTACTAGCTTTTGCCCGCGACTTCGTTCGCGTGGGTCGGTTTTCTCGCGTAAATCCCGATCCCGTGGGAATTTCGGGATAAAAAGTAGCCTGTGTGTTATTCCAGGATGTCAGCTACCTACTTATCAAAGTTCATTCACATCCGTTCAGTAGTTTTTGCGTGAAAGAGTAACAAACATCCATCCATCCTCACAAACTTTCGCATTTATAATACTAGCTTTTGCCCGCGTCTTCGTTCGCGTGAGATGTTTTTCCCGCGTAAATCCCGATCCCGTGGGAATTCCGGGATAAAAAGTAGCCCATGTGTTATTCCAGGATGTCTACTATCTACTTACCATATTTCATTGAGATCCATTCAGTAGTTTTTGCGTGAAAGAGTAACAAACATCCATCCATCCTCACAAACTTTCGCATTTATAATATTAGTAAGAAAGAAGTAAGATAAGATGTGCAATTGTTATATTCTCCTGATTATAAACGAGAACAAGTTACTCGTCCGTCTGTCTTTCTGAGAGATGAAAGAATCTCGATATGTGAAGATGCTCACGCATCCTTGGATTGACCTCGACAAGTGTTGCTTAACCTTGAGCCCATGCTGCTGTTATTTAGCCACGAGCTCCTTACCTGGTACAATATCAGCAAAACGTTCCTACTTGAGCAGAATATAGTAATGATAGAAACTATTTTGGTATACCTCATACCCGTCTGGGCTCACCCTTAACGATCGTTTTTGTGTCGCAAATACTTATACAGGGTAGTTTTTTCGGTTGGTGCAGCAAAGGTAACGTTTAGCAGACAAAAAATGCAGTACCTAAATTAAATCAGCTATGGAAGATTAAATTTTCTTCTGTTAATTCTTTGTACCTTTTTATGATTGTCGAAGTCTCACAGGGGGTACCCATAGCGTGTAGTCGCCTAATTTTGAGTTAAATAATAAGCTCTCTGGCTTCTGCTTTAATTATTATAACTAAGGCTACCACAGGCAAGAGCAATTGAGTAGCTGACAACCTCATGTTGACCAGCGAGAGGCCATACACAACAAAAACGGGTAATTGTGACAAGAATTTTGATCTGTACTAGCACTTTTCATAGTATCTACGAGAAAATGTTCTAAAAATACGCCATATTATGGTGAATTCCATTCATAGTCTTAAATAAAACTGCAGTTACGAAGACACATTTTAGCCTAATCAAACCTATTTCTAATAACATAACCAGTCTATAGGTAACGTTCCCAAAATTCTGACACAGAGCTCCTCTCTATGAGAAGGAATGGGCCGTATGGCATCACGTGGGCCCAGTGTGGGTAGGTGGATATATACCCAATACAGTTCATACAACTTTTTACAACGAACCGAGGTCAACGAACTACAAAAACCATATAATTTACTACCATGTCTTGAGATACACCCTGTATAAGTGTGCTATACAGCGTCTAAAAGAGAGTAATATAGGAGTATTATATAGCACCTATAAAGCTCTTTGTGCACCTATACGGTTTCCGTCTGCAAGTGGTCGCAAGACTTCGGTCTTTGAACTTACTAATAAGAATATTGATCTGTTGGATAATTCTTGTTGGGACCATTTGGTCTTTGGAATTACAGATACACTAACAACGAATCCAGTACAATAATCTTTAATAATGTTATACTAAAAAAATGCCCTTTCCTATGACCAGGTTGTTAGTCAGTAATAACAGCATTCGGAATACCTGAAAGCTGAAAGAACTGAGATGTTTGAACGCTGTTACGAAGAATTTTAAAATTTTTGCTAAAATGGTCACCATAATGTGACATTTTAGCGTGGCTGACGCCTGTAATTGATTGAATATTATATTATTATTATATTATATACCTTTTCAGTACCGTTCATCCCTCATACAAATTATATAGAAATACTTAGATAAATTAATCGTATAAATTGTATTTGTTTTTCCTACTAACGTTAGTTTAAAGCATGCACTTACACGCTTCATGGATTTATGTTGTCTGATCTAAATGAATAAATTAAATAAATATCATTCTGATTAACTTTTTCATACTCTAATTAAATTCAGTCATAAACTTATAAGCTTGAATCATATTTCAAAATCAATTACTTATTTGTGAAATTATTAAAAAATATATATTAGCATCTTTGTAACTCTTCTATTCGCATTAAAGACGATTTTGAAGACTCGTATCTGCGACTGGTACAACTTAAACTTTCTTGTTTCTAAATATCGAGTCCAGCTGCGTCAAAGCAAGTAAGGAATCATTTACTAACTATTATTTATAAACGAGAACTAGTATCTGGATAGAATTCACATTACTAGCAATCTTCTTGTTAACCCCTCCCACTAAACTAAATACGCTTTTCTGGAGTGTTCGTCGAGTTGAGTTCGAACCCGTGACTTCTTAAACACAAATCCGACACCGTAGCCATTAAGTTATCTTTATTGCGAGTTTTGTCCAACTGCGTGGAAATTTTCACAGATAATGTATTTCTGTTGCCGCTATAACAACAAAAATTAAAAAAATTGGAAGTGCGAGTCAGACTCGCCCCTGAAGGATTCCGAAGTAACTATAATAATATAATATAATAATTATGTATATTTAATTTAAAAAAAAAACCTTACAAACTTAAAACTAGCTTATTTACATTTTTTACAGCTACGCCCAATAACTTTGTTTTCCATAGTGTTTGTATGAATTACAAAGTTATATTTGCGGTTTTAGAAAATATGCTTTATCTCAAAAATTGCTGACCCGATTTCGTTTAAGCCAATTTTGATTTAAAATTCACATTAAGATCTACAGCATATATTTTTTGAAATTTTTCGCTCCACTATTAAAGAAGTTAGACGGGGGTTTCATGAAAAAAAAAAATATTTTCAGTTTCATTTCCATGTATGGCTATGGCCATTCGGCTACGGAACCCTAAAAACAGAATAAAATAAATATTTAAGGGGGCTCCCATTCAACAAGCGTGATTTTTTGCTCGATATTTATAACGGCAAAAACGCTTGAAATATTTACAGAATATTTAGTTATACGAGTATATTCACTTAAAAAAAACAATTAAACTAAAACAAATATTGAAGGTGGGCTCCCATACAACAGACATGTTTTTTTTGCCGTTTTTATAGATAATGGTACGGCGCAAGTCCGACTCGCACGCGGCCGGTTTTTTTTAATTACTGACACTATCGTTATCAGAAAACCACTTCTGCACACCCAAAAAGTACGCAAGTGTGAACATACTTCAAAACTTTTAGAGCACAAATCTCGACTCGTAAGAAAACTAGGTTTTTAGGTTGCATCTACCTGACCTAGGGCTGTTTCAGTATAACCACCGGGCGAGACTTTTCTTTAAAATATTTTTTACGTAATCATGTACTAGAAAATATTAATATTATATTTAGTAAAAAATGTTTAAGACGCCTTTTTAGTTTTGCTTAACCTTTTTCAACTATGTAAGGGTACAGCTGAGTAGGTACTAGTTTTTACTGAGAGGCAAGGCCTATCTTACTTCCACAACCCAGTATCTGGGTAACACGTATCCCTTTGCAAGATTGATGTCAGATTATATCTCAGATGGTTTCTATCTTCTCGAAAAGGCTTAGACCAATGAACTTTCTTTCGTTCTTTTCCTTAACCCATTCCTCCCCACTGTCCTATTTTTAAGACACTATATTCAACAATTTTTCTAAATGTTAGGTCTATTTTTCTAATTAAATGTTCTTTTTCGCTGTAAGAAATGTTTCCGTAATTTTAATATAATTTTTTCAAATTGATCATTTTTGATGCATCAAGAAGAGCATTATGTTCTGATTCTATATACCGTAAAAGAAAAAAAATTGCAACTTTAAAGTACATAAAACTGATTCTAAAACCATTACCAGATATATAATAAATAAAAACAAAAACAAAATAGAATTTGGGAACTTAAGAGATACGTTCAAAATAAGCCGTACTATAAATATGACACCGGGAACATGTCCATACAAATTGCCACGAAATCGAGTTCGATCTTTTTGAAAAAAAAAAAGTCATATTATTTTTTATTAACGTATTAAGAACTTAATTTAAAGATTTGATCGAAAAATTTCAATTTTTTCGATGCTTGGGAAGTAATGGGTTAAGAATGCCACCCATTCATGGACAACCTCAGCAAGAATTGCTTAACTTTGAAGGTGAATGTGATCAAGGACATTCATTAACCTTGAAGACCTCGATCACATTAAATACCGCAAACGATCGTAAGTTGACAATCATAGGATAAAGTTTAACATACTTCAAACATTCAACAATAAAATCGTGAATTTTAGAAAACCAAAATCCACTAAGACTCACTAAATTCACTAAGACTAGAAAGAGTTTAAAATTTTTTTCTTCTCAATACCATAATAATATGCCAAACCGTAACATGATATAAATTAAACTGGATACGATTCAGAGTTAACAGTACGTAAGAATTTTTTCACAATTAGTATAACGGCGTTACTTCTAATAATTCCATTTAATTTCATTATACGCTTTTAAATCAAATCATTAGACATGATTTAAAAAAAATATTATTGATGTTACATTAAAATCAGTATTTTCTTTTAGTCCATTGCTTGCAAGTAAAACTTATCTTAAAAGAAAAAAAAAACCTACAATTCTTTCAAACTTAATTACATTGTTATAAATTTTTCCATTCTTGTTGCTAAGCTGACCTTATAATTTGTTATTGTATTCTTATTAGTTAGATATAAGAATAGTCATGTATTTGCTATATAATTTCTGGGGTGTGGGTACAATGATACCGTAGAATTAACACTCGAATGTCTAGACCACCCCCAGTATTCCCTTTCTAACTAGAAATATTTCAGTTTCCATGACCCAAATCTGAAAATAAAAATTCGCGGAGTATTGATCAACCCACATTTTCGGAGTTTATTTTCAGTCTGCCTTTTGACATTTAGCTGGGTAAATTTGAACAGAGCATACATATTTAAACGTTTTGCTAGAATTAGAATATTATTTTAGTAAAATTTTGTTTTCTGCTTGTATCTGAATTCAAGATTCTAAATAATTTATCAAATGAACAACATCAGACTCTGTATCATATAAGATAAAGTTGAAACTCCATTAAACACAGGCTATAACAGGAAATTCTACTTTTATAATGTCAATACTTTGACATCAGCATGAATATTATGATACCATTCTAGAATCATCTTGTGAAAATTTCTAAATAAAAACATGTTTGAAAAATAAGCTACAAATATTTGTAAAATTACAAATGAAAGTAATTATTTATCAATGAGTAAAACCAAACAGTAATTTAAAACACACATAATAAAAATATCGATAACGAGAGACCAAGAAATGAAACCATGAAGCGTAACAATATAATAGCAATGGCCATAAATAACAAAGAATTAACATAATTATAAATTTATGAGCTTTAACTTAATAAATAACATCTGACTTGCGATAAAAACGGAGAGTCGAAACGGGTGAAGAAAAACTAGACCAAAGAAATATAACATCATTTAGTTTCTGCACAGGCACCTCCTACCCAACGATAGTTCCTATAAATACCTACATAATTACGAAGATATATTTATTTTTATTTCGACAAAGTATATAGTAGACACTAGTGTTAAATAGTGATATATTTATAAGTAATATAGTGCCAATAATGTCAGTGACGTTAACAAGTACGAACCTCTTTATGAAAAACCCAATGAACCTACAAATGAAGAGGGAATTTGAAGATTTTAATACTGATGAAAACAAAATGGATCCTATTGATAGCAATAATTCTAGTGATGGTAACTCAGAGACGAGTGATCTAGAAAACAATGGTCCAAATGAAGATACAACTGCTGCACTGGATTATACTGGAAATGCTTTATCTATGCATCCTGTAGCAGATTTTATCAAGAAGGAATTTCTTCCAGAGTTTGACTTTAGTAATCCTTTCAGAAATCAGAATTTGGGCTTTAAAGATGGATTTCAGAATACTCCATTCTTGCTTCCAACCCAATTGTACAAGAGTTTTCTAGCTAGTCTAGGCAAGAGAAGAAGAAATGTGGCAGAATGCTATTCCCTCTATCCGAGAAATATGCTGTTTTCAAATGGATTCGGTCTGGAAGCTTCTGATGATGAAAATAATACTGATAGAGTTACTGATTCGCCGGATGAGGTAATTTTAATTTATGAATGGCATTCGTGCCAATAAGAGACAATATGCAAACAAGACTTGTATGACGGTTCCTGTTTGTCGTCTTACATGATTTCTAGCAGCACTAATAAGCAGACTGTTTTTTTTTCGTTCAAGTTAGAAAAACGGTTCATAAGTATTCATTTTGTTTTGGGTATTGTTTTTCAAAATTATTCTGTTAAAACTACAACATATTCGTTCACGTCTATTGGAACTGATAAATAAAAAGGTAGCTTTTTCATTATTATCGAATCCAAAATAGTGTACGTGACATTGACCCGTATTTGTTTCGATTTGTATATGTAGATCAAAGAACATAATTACTCAGTTAATTATGTTCTTATTCTTGCATTATTCGTTCATCAATATAACGAACTTGACAACTCACGTTTAGAATGGATTTTGTAATTATAATCCTTAATCTATTTAATATGTATATACAAATCAATTGCTTTCCGTAAGTTTCCCTAAAACTGGAGAACGGATTAACCGATTTCGCTATATTTTTACAAGAGTTGTGAAAATCTAGGGAAAGATTAAAAGGTGAACAAAATATGGAAAAAAACTATCGCCGTAGGAAGTTCGTTGGATTAACTAGTTATTATAAAAAGATTTTCATGGGTATTGAACTGTGTCAACAGGTAACTAAATCGTGTTTGGTATTGTTTCAGAAGGCGGGTGCATCATCTGCGTTCGTGTGGAGCGGCGGGGGGGTAACAGGAGGAGGGGGGCAGGACCAGGCAGCCACGCAGCCCGCCGCCGTGCCGACAGGTTTGTTTTTGTACCTTCATGGTTACTTTGAATTTTAACCTTCTCCAAATATGATTGAACTTCCTTCATGTTACATAGCTCTTAACCTGGATATATCGAGAGTCTTCCGTACCTCGGCTAACACGTTAAGCCATTGGACCCGACTGTCATTAGTACATCTTTGACAGTCACAGGTAGTCAGAAGCCAAAAATTCTGACACCAATTTTGCCAAAAGTTATCGTGTTATCCAGGATTTTAGAGGTCGGCTGGACCCGGTTAAATTGGAAGCAGCATAGTTGCGGAATGGCTTAGCTAGTGAATATAATATAGGTCAAGGTGATTAGGCAAAAAATCATTTAAGAGTGTCTAGTTTTGTATCTCCCTCCCGATATATAGATTCCCATAACCGAAATACACATTTGAACTCATTATCATACCGATTGTTCTAAGGGAGCAACGAAAGATCAACGATTACTGGAGGAAACTGATTACGAGGCAAGATTTTTGTAAACATCGACTACTAAGCTGTTGCAAGCAATTTTGTTTGCACAATTTTTCTTTTAACATTTATTCCCTATTTCAGCCCCCTAAGGGCTAATTTTTGAGAAAAAATTACGTGAGGCGATCAACTATTTCCATTCCAAATTATATCAAAATCTGTTCAGCGTTTTATGCCTGAAAGCATAACTGACAGCCTTTCTCATTTATAATACAAGTTTAGTATGTTTATTACCCTTGTATGTTTTTTGATACTTTAGTTATACATTATAAGTCTAAAATAGTATTGTAACCACGTTGGTCTTTCCAGGCACGTCAGGCGGCGGCGGGGCCCAGGGTCTGGTCCACTGGATGTCGGTGATGGCGGAGCATATGGGAGGGGGACACCATGACCCCTCCCATTACGCACTACCACCGTGGAACAATGGCGGTGTTGATGTGAGTATTACAATGTACTAGTATATTTTAGTAAAAATATTATTATTTACTATACGATTCAAATAAGAACGTAAGTGAACTCTATCTGCCACTTGAAAGGTACGGTTTGCAAAGAAAAAATATTAGAAAATTAATTCATGCTACTTCAATAAACTGAGTCTTACAACAAACTGAAGTATATATACAACGTGTAACGGAAACCCCATATCTATTCAAAAGGACTGAAGACAACATCTGGTATGGAGTCTCTATGCAAAGTTTCAGCTCAAAATAAGTGACTCGCAGAATTGACCCCAAATTATTGGTTTCATATGTTTCTTGAATACCAGTAATAACAAACGTGTCACAGCACTATGAGGGTCATCACTTTCCACGTCACTTGCCAAAAAAACGATAATTCTCTTCGTTCTTCTTAATTTGAAAAATTCCGCCTCTGGTATCAATGTATTGAAATTTCTAATATGCTCCACACATGTAGACGTAGGATTAGAAAACCCTTGCCATATCGTTTGTTATCATCCAAAGAAGCCGTGCACTCGGTATGTATATACCCTTTAAATTACACGTTGTATATTTCATTATTTAAAGTCATAATTATTATTTTTAAATCACCCTTCTCTTAATTTCGTTGTTGTTACCAATTCGCCTCAAAATAAAGAGGTAGCATAGCACAAAGGCCTAGACCACATGGTTTAATATTAACTTTTCTAAATTTCATTGTTAATTGGCTCACGTTTGACCACCAAAATAAAGAAAGAAGACTATTTTTTCACTCAATATTCGTTCTTGTTTTGCTCACTCTACCCAACTGGTTCAATTTGACAGCTATGACGTCACGACATGGCACTAAGTCGATCCTATTCTTATTTGAATCGCACTGTACACTATTCAACCTATGTACATAAAACAAAAACAAAAATAAACTTAGGCGCACAGAACACTGGCAGCATTGTCACGTTGTATGGCAATGCTTATTTTTTGGGCAAAGAAAGAATATTATAAGAACATTATTGTAATTAAGTTTGGTTTGAAATAGTGAGGCAAATTTTGTAAAGGGAGTAGAAAAAAATGCCAAAAATACATACTGTATTAACATTGTAATGAAAAAAAAACTTATTAAAAAAATCTAAAACACCCGACTGCTCAAGAGAAATGCAAGAAACAAGCACGTCATCTTTATTATAAAAAGTGATAAGCAGGTGGGACCCAATCGACCATAATATAATTTTAATAAAAAAAAATAGGATGGGTTTTTTAAATAAGATTTTTATTTTCAGTTTTTTAGTATTTAACTCCGTTTTAAAACGTTATATTTCCTAAACGGTTGCTTAAAATAAAAAATTGTAAAAGAAATCTCAAAACTATTTTTAAAGATCTATAGATACCCCATATGACATAGTTTGTCGATTTTAGTTTTTTTTTACTATAAATGGAGTCTGGTTGTTGCTGTGGTGATTTATTTTAATTTTAATGTATTCAGTAACACTTGCGTCATAAAGAAAAATCTAATAACGTATCATTTAACAAAATCCGTTCATTGGTTTAATAGTTACGAGGGAACAAAGGAACGGACATACATACATACGCGCTAAAATATAACCCTTGCTTCGCGGCAGTCGGGTAAAAACAGGAATCATCGATTTAAGCGAAATAGGATTCAGCGAGTTCAAGTGGCAATAGCCTAAAGGTTAAGGTGTCGGCCTTGTGATCGAGAGGTCGCAGGTTCGTCATTAGACAGTTGCTGAGAACCCACTCTGCACACAAGCATGTTTAGCTTAGTTGGAGGGGTTAACAAAATTGCTAGTAATGTGAATTCTACCCACATTGAATTGAATTGAATACATTTATTTCAGACTACTAAATTGTCCATATATGTAGTAAAAAAGGTCTTATAAACTATGTTAGTGTTCATGTCATTCTTGTCTATTCTCATACTAATAAAAATAAATAAAATCCAATAAAAAAAAAATCCAATTAATGTCAAAAAATAAAATAACAATAATATAACATAATAACATTGCTAGGTATCTTTAAAAAAAGAATTACAAGCCCAGAATTATATTTTTACCCATTTTTAGGGTTCCGTAGTCAACAAGGAACCCTTATAGTTTCGCCATGTCCGTCTGTCTGTCCGTCTGTCCGCGGTTTAGCTCAAAAACTATTGGTACTAGAAAGTTGTACTTTGGCGTGAGTATACACGTTAATGACGCCAAAAAAGTGGTAAAATAAAATTTTGAAAAAAACAATTATTTAGGGTACCTCCCATACATGTAAAGTGGGATGATAATTATTTTTTTTCGTTCTTCCCATAGTGTGGGATATCGTTGGATAGGTCTTTCAAAAATATTAGGGGTTTGATAAGACCGTTTTTTGATTAAGTAAACCGTTCGTGACTTATCAAGCTTTAAAGTACCAATTTTCGTTAGAGTCAAGTGTCCCCCCCTCTATCAACTAAACTGTTGTAGTTAGAGAATCAAATGTCACGGCAGTAGTACCTATATATAACGAAATTTAAAGGAAAACTATCATACATAAGTGGGCTTTACAAGTTTACGAGTAATAGTCGACCAATTGTATTTGACTCGAAAATTTTGAACAACTCTATAGAAATGTCGATAGATGGCGCTAAGCGCCAGTTGTATCGTGCTAGCTTCTTGTGACGATTGAGTAGTGTAGCTCTGTGTCCGTATTTAAATTGAAAACACGGGCTATGACAAGTTTTATACAAATCTCTAAAAAAAATTAAAACTTTTCGTGCAAAATTGTCGGATGAGGTGAGGATTTGTATAGGAAGTCAAATTAGTTAGGTAGTCATGTTCGGCTTTTAGTTAGAGCATGGTACGAAACGATCAGTCAGCGAATACGACACGCACTTGGCTGTTATAAAAACTACGGAACCCTACACTGCGCGTGGCCCGACACGCACTTGACCGGTTTTTTTTAGTAAATATTATGATATTTAACATACAATATAACAAGATGCATTTACTGAATGATGCTACAAAGGTTCACTTTTTATTAACCCTTAAACTTAAGTATGAACTTAAGTTTAAGGGTTAATAACAAACACAATGCTTATTTGTTAGTACAACTTGAGTCTAAGGGTTCGTACTTAACAGAGTTAATTTTATTTATTTAAACTTTATGTACAATAATGGTACATGGGCGGACTTAATGCAACATGGCATTGTCTATCAGTCAATCTTTGAATTAAAAAGACCACTATGTGGTAGGTATACAATTAAAATAAATGTCATTATCGAAAGAATATATGTATAAATATATAAATAATAATAAAATACTTTATTATTAATTAGTTAAGATAATAGACTAATAATTCGGTGCCTTATAATAATTTTTCTGACTACACTACTAATCTCACAATAATTATATTTATTGCGAAAACCAAACTAAGATTGACAGGCTTTTAAGTAGTGATTTCTCATTTTACGCTTAAAAAAGAATTTAGACTCGGCTTTCTTGATGTCAAGAGGTAGCATGTTCCTAAGTTTAATGGTAGAAATAGCATAGGAATTAGCCATAAACGAACCGGGCTTATGGCTAATTCCTATGCTATTTCTACCATTAAACTCAGTGTGAGAAGGAATGTGAAGAAGTAATTTTAGTATATACATAGTAGCTCACAATTAGTGTTAGGATTTTTCCTGACGTACCTAGTCATAAATGAAATGGTTCACCATCGGAAAGTCTTACATATCTGTAAGAGATTTCAGAATGCTATTGGAGCTGCGTCCTATTCTGTTCAATAAAGTGGTGGTGAATACGGTGTTTTAATGAAAAATATTTGTTATCTTAGGAGTATTTTGCACTATTGTTTGAGGCCCCAGATCCCACACTAGGATTCCCTGCGTGTCTGGATCCAGGTTCTGCGTTCCGTTTATAAAATAAGCAAATTTTATTATAACAGAATTCGCTACAATAGCATTATAAATTTGTTTTTTTTTTGTTATAAATATTACCATTTCGATGGGTCCTATGTATATGGGCCAAACTAACAATTTGGCCATTTTGACTTTTTTATGGTAAACGCATCTTATCGATATAAAGAATTATGTGAGCTATTAAAAAAAAAACTTCTGCATAGAAACACGATTTTTTATTACAGTATAACGGCGTATGTGACATGAATTTAAACGTACAAGGTCCTAATAGTAGTTAGAGACTTATACGCGGGAAAGTTGCCGCGCATTTATTTATTGTTTGGACCAATCAGCTGATTTGACAATACATTGAACGGAGCAACGGCCGCACTGTGATGAATACAAATTGTAATTGTTGTGTTTTTGGGTTACAATTTAGTTTAATAAGTAAAAGATGACATTCAATTATCGCGCTAAGTTGTCTAGAAGTCGGAATTTAGTGAAAGAAAAAATATTATCCCACCTGCATATCACAGTTATTATGAAAATTTAGTAGCATCTAATGACATTGCGTCAATTAATGAAAGCGATAATGAAGAAAATTAATGAGGACTTTTTAAGAATTAGCACGGGGAAGCACTTGCTGTTTCCCTTGGCATCTCCAAGGCTTTTGATAGGGTCTGGCACGATAGCCTTATTGCTAAGCTTCCTTCTTTCGGTTTACCCACTCAACTTTGCGTTTTGATTGAAGACTTCCCGAAAGATAGGTCCATTCGAGTGGTCATTGATGACTGCTAAATTGCCAATTGCCAATTGGCTATTAATGTCGGGGTCCCTCAGGGGTCGGTTCTCTCAGCACAGTTGCTGAGAGATATGTGACCAGCGTGCGTGCTGGTGGGTCAGATCCAGTCTCTCCATGAGGACATGGTTAGGCGCTTGAACTTGTCCTTGAAGGCTGTCTCCGAATGGGATGATGCCAACTTGGTCCAGTTTAATACAGCTAATACCCAGGCTTGTCTCATTTCCTCAAAAAGGAGCCAATTCGAACCGGCTCCCACTTTCTGTGATGTAATCGTGCCGTTAACCGATCATATTGAGCTTCTTGGGGTTACACTAACTTCCACCCTCAATTTTGGTCCATTTATCGAGGCTAAGGCTCAACTAGCATCAAAAAAGTTGGGAATCTTAGCAAAGGTGAGACGGTACTTCACACCGGAACAGTTGTTCAATTTGTATCAAGCCCAGGTTCAGTCGTGTATGGAGCTACTACTGCTCTCATATTTGGGATAGATCTGCCAAATACAATTTGGACGCGCTTGAGTCTATTGAGAAACGGGCCAAGAGACTCATTGGCAATGATGCACTGGTCAAGTCAAAGCTCAAGAGCCTTGAACATCGACGACTAGTTGCAAGTCTATCGGTTTTCTATGGGTTACATTTCGGGGAGGGTGTGATGGAATTACACAATCGAATTCCGCCAAGCCCGTTCCATCATCGGACTATAAGACAAACGGTGATGCGCCATCGTTACATGGTCGACATTCCACCCATACGCACTAAACGTTTTGGGAATACCTTCGTTGTGCGTACAGTTAAGGAGTGGAATTCCCTGCCGGAGTCTGTGTTTCCCGATAGCTATAACTTAGGGATCTTTAAGTCAAGAGTGAATAAGTTACTTTTAGGTAAGCGTGCTCTATCTTCGACCACATCATCACTTACCATCAGGTGAGATGGTGGTCAAACGCGAACCAATTAACAAAAAAAAAATACTAATGTTGATTTTGTTGATTTTATTACTTAATTATACTACAGAGATTTTTTTGTTTATTTACACAAGATAGGTTTTCAATTTTGTTGTTTTTTTATAATTTTATTGAGAAAATAATAATGTGAAGTAAGTACATTATTTTGTTAATCAAACTAAGATCTTAAGTAAAAGTTTCGTTCTTACTTATTATTTTTTTGTTTTTTTTTTTTCATAAGTGTATTTTTAAGGCTACTTCAATTTTTATTTCAATAAATGAATAAAACTATTGCGAGTTTTTTAATTATTGAAATGATCTAACTGAAAACTGAGTTAGTAGGTAAGCCGATTGTAAAACGTATAAGTGTCAATGTGACATAAATGACTAAATATCTAAATAGCTTATATTCTAATTAATGAATTATCATCTACTTCAATTGTTACTTGATTTTATGAGTAAAAATAAAAATATATAACGTATGCTAATTAACGTAATACGCGTATAATGGCCAATATGACACATTGGCCCTTTTAAAGTGTTTTAAGAGAAAAATAATTTTAACAAAAACTAACGTAGAAGGGCCAATGTGACGTAAAAAAAACCGATATATGTATATATAAAATACTATAGTACAAATGAGGAGGATAGTTGTCTTAGCAAACAAGCAAAGATTCGTAAACTTCGGTTTTATCAATCTGAAGTTATAGTAAATAGAAACTTTGGAAGCCTCTCCTGTAAAGTTGTAATTTTGCACTTTGGCCCATATACATAGGACCCATCGAATCTAGGAAAAGAAAGAATATGTTACTATCAAAGAAGGTAAGGTCTTTAACAAAATAACCACTTCGAAATGTATGCCTGTGAGAAACAGGTTAAATTTTACTATTTAAAGTTTAAAAATAAATTAATAGTTTAAAAAACCAATACACGCTTTTAAGACTAATGTAATGAGTAGAAATTAGAAATGTTTACTAGTAGACAGTCCAAGGTTCCATCAGCCACCTTCCAATTCCATCGTCAGACCAGCTCGATGGTACCATAACATTGTATTGTCGTCTAATCTACATATAATTGCCAAGTTTCATGATCAATTAGAAGTACGTATAATTCAGATTCTTAGATTTTATTGCATATTTAGTTCGTTACAGATAACCTAATAATAAATCTATGGATTACGCGGTAATTCAAAAAGGTTAAGAAAACCGATAACGGATTTTCTTTAGGTTTGTTATAACCTTGAAACCTGATTGTGTTCAAAGTCCATTACGTGGTCTTTCTCACAAGTGCAAACACGACTATGATACGATATTCCATCATGGGATGCCAGTGCCTATCTTCTGGCTTCATCATCAGACCTTGAAACCTAATCGTCGTCAAAGTTCATTACAAGACTTTTCTAAGAAATCCAAAACAGCTATGATACAATTTTCCATCATGAAGTTCCAGTTCATATCTTCCGGCTCCATCATTAGATCAGTTCGACAGTACCATATTATTGTATTGTCATCAGAACTACATACAGCTGCCAATTTTCATTACGCTACAACCCTTGAAAGATGGTTAAATTAGTTACCTTAGATTCCATTACATAGTTACATAGTTAGTTACATACAGGTCGACCTAATAAAAGTGTGTTAATAACGTTTCGATCAGAAGACGAACATTTTGGGAATACTTTCATTATGTGTATAGATAAGGAGTGGTATTCCCTGTCTGTTTCCTGATATAGGTTAATTCTAGGTGAGCGCCTCATCTTCGACCATATTATCGCTTACGATCAGGCAAAATGGTGGTTAAGCACGAGCCTTAAATCAATAAAAAAGTGAAACAAATAATCATTTCTTGTCGTTAAACGTACACTGGCCAATCATGGACGATAAAATCATCAGCATTGCCAAAACTGGTGGAAGTACTAAAACAACGAAATGCACGATTTTACACTGCGTGTTAAAAAATACTAAATATTCATAAATATAGGAACTACATCGTTATGCACTAGTAGCTTTAGTGCAAAACCATATAATTTAGCTAAACGATTCTAAGTCACAGATTACCATGAAGTATTTCTTCAAACGGGGTTTTTTTTAGAAACGATTGCATTGATTTTTTACCTGAAACTAAGTAATTTTAAACATTTTATTTGTGTATCGTGAAATTGCTGTTGACCTCCTGATTTTTGGATCTTTTTATTAGATTTCACGGAACAGACCGATAATAAGAAATCTTTATAGTGACTTAATTCTCAGTACGCGGGAAGCACACAACAGAATGAACTCGTGATCTAACTCAGAAATTGCATTTTTTTGGGGTTGAACAATAAAGTCTTTAAAAAAGCAATATTGAGTAAATTTAAACATGCATAAATCTTTTGCAACCTATTGTATAAGCAGTTCCTTTACTCCTTTATGATTGTGACCCTCATTTATCATGGATTTAGAGTAGTCTTTCGCTGTCAATCTACCTGACGTACTACATAATGACCAAGTGTCTGTATTTCCCAGCTATAACCTTGGGATCTTTAACTCAAGAGTGAATAGGTTACTTCTAGGCAAGTGTAGCAAGCGAGATGAAGCATCTCGACCACATCATCGCTTAGCATCAGGTGAGTTAGTCGCGAGCCTATCATGAATTTTAAAAAAAGTATAGCGGGTACGCCACTTGGTCGAGATATACCGTCTTGTCGTACTAAGCGCTTCTCCTCTACATCTATTGTGCGCACAGCCAAGTTGTCAACTTAAGTCTCTGCCGGCTTCTGTTTGAAAAAACTGGCATCTTCTGGGCTCGCTCGTTCGATTTTAGACCTCATCCATCACTTATCACCAGGCGAGATCGAGGCCAAGGGAGGGCTCATTTGAAAAAAAAAAAAACTGCCGTCGTCTGTAATCGCGCCTAGAAGACGTGCGACATTATTGCCACGTTGTATGGCATTGCCTATTCTTTGGGCAAAGAACGAGCCAGCTCTCTGGGTACGCAAGCAATCGAATCATATACAGTCAAACCTGGATAAGTGAGAACTGGATAAGTGAGAAAACTCTATAAGTGACAGTAATAACCAGGACCCATCATTTTAAGCTAAAAAACCTCTATTAGCGAGAAACAGAAACCTCTGTAAGAGAGAGTCGTTTTTCCCTCATAGACCTCCGTAAGTGAGACTATACCTCTATAAGCGACAGTCGAGCTTTATTTACAAATTTAACATGTGCTATTTTATGACTCATCCATTGTTTTTGTATTCTCGTCAATATTGTACGTATTCTATTTAGTGGAAATAAATAATATTGTTATTTTATCGCATTCTTTTCAAATGGACACGTGTGCCTGTGTACCGTCCTGTCCTGTTATTGCTGCGTACCCCTATAAGAGAGAAACGCTATCCATGTACCTGCATTAGCGAGAAATTCGGGTTAGTGAGAAACCTCTATAAGCGAGAATGAGATTGTGCTCCCTTGAACTCTCGCTTATCCAGGTTTGACTGTATATGTATATACAAATTTCTGAAATCATTTTTGCATGATTAAAACACAAATATACAAACAACCAAACTTACAATCAATTATTTTTTTTTTCATTCTATTAAAAAGTCGTTTTTAATTATACATATATCTGAAGTTGACTTTTATTTTTAAAATGATGACTTACTGCCTTCTTTGCGTGCTTTTACGGCTGATTTCAGATTCATACATTTTCTCATTTAATATTCATTACCAACTGGAATCTCACATCCCAACTGGAATATGTTCCGTTAAGTTAAGAAGCATAATATTCTATTTAACAAAACTTCAAATATCAATGTTCTGCAATTAATTGCTGTGTAAGCAACCGCGACTGACTCTGGTCGTTATGCAAATACTTCAGCAGTTGCATTATAATTGTAGCAATTAGTCGCAGTCGCCCTGTTAATTGTTCCGACAGTTGTTTCTCAGATTGTGAGAGGTTTAAACCTTTATGTTGAATTTGAATTATCAGTCTTAAGTGGGTTAATATTTCTGGGATAACGGGAATGTTCTAACGTGATACCGCGGCCCCGGAACTTAAGGGCAGGTGATGAAACAGGGTGGGTTTTTAATTAGTAGAAGTCTGATACTCCCTTCTACTCCATCCAGAGCGGCAGAGAAGAAAAATGTGGGTAAATATAGATAAGTACCTACACGATTCTCTATTTAGGAGATTTCAGGGCTTATTGCCCTTAGGACCCTTCCGTTATATTTTTTTCATCTCAAGTGTTTAATGGAAATTCCTCTAAAAAAAACGAAATTAAAGGCGAAATTTTTGTGACTACAGTCATTCTGTGAAGAAATATTATTCTATGAAGGCTCTCTAGAAGTCTAAATCAATGTATCAATGTGGACTGTAGGGTACTTACTGTGCGGCAGCTGTTTGTGCTCCGAACCACACTCAAGAGACATGGTCAGACTCCAGCACCAGATCACACCAAACGCACAACCGTAACCACATGCCCATCAATATCCCATAAAACTGCCTTTGCCAGCCGCCAGCATTATGTGTTGAGCTCACTTATCTACAGAAAAATAAGCAAGTACATCCAAATGGCTAAACTTAATAGTTATGAAGTTAAGACTAAATTAAAAAACTGGCTGTTAGAACAGGACTATTGCCGTACTGAAGACTTACTCGTCTATCCACGGTAACTACATAACCGCACGTTCATTCTCACATTATTATAACTAAGTATACACACATACTTGCACACATGCACATACAAACACACATACACACACACAAACACACACACATACACACCCAAACACATTCACATAACTATATATGTATAACCTCGTGCTATTTTTATTGTATTTTTTATTTTGTATAGATTCCAAACTTTGTTATTAGGTCTCATAAAAACAACACAAATAGAGAGAATGATTTGATCACGAAGCAACAGCAGAACACTGACTCCTAAGTCACAGGTTTACCCTAGTTTAGGAGGCAGGGTTTCCAATGATTGAGACACCCTTTTGAATTCAAAACTATATTGTAACCTAATTAATAAGTAACTATGTAACAAAGGTTTTTTTTTTGGTGTTCAATAAAGTTATTAATCAAAACATAAATTAACATAATTAATCTATAAGGCTCAATTTACACCGCAGCGGAATGAAATGGAAGATAACTAAATTGTACATAGCATAATGAACTTCATGAACTGTAAACTAAATAGGAATAAAAAAAAGGTCGCGCGTCTTCCGCGGAATCCTCACGCATTCTCGAGAATTCCCCAAGCTACTGTCGTTTGTATGTTATACAATTGACATAAAGTTCATTATGCTATGTACAATTTTCAAAAAGTCGCTTCCATTCCATTCCGCAGCGGTGTAAATTGAGCCTTTCCCACTCCTGTGGCACAGCCCCATCTCTGTGGAAGGTAATGGGCCGTCCACCACGCGGGTCCAGTGCGGGTAATTAGATGTCACATGTCTTCAGATTATCGGTCCTAGAAATGCCGTTTCCTCATTCTGTTTCCTGATCGCCATAACCAGGGGGTCTTTAAGTCAAGAGTGAATAGGTCACTTCTAGGCAAGCGTGCTCCATCTTCGACCACATCATCACTTACCATCAGGTGAGATGGCGGTCAAACACGAGCCTGTTATCAATAAAAAAAACAAAACTATGATTTCCTTCATCGTTTTGTGCTGTGGCAATGATGAATTTTACACAAAGTAATTAGCGTTCCTGGTTTCGAAGCCACGATGTACAATTTGTAAGTCGTGAGTAGGGTTGGGTTATCACTGCTGAATCAATAAAACCAATGATATTTCATATTTAGAATTTAAATCTTACTTCTTATTTTTCTTACTAATATCATAAACTTGTACTCACGCGGGACTTCGCTCCCGTGGATTCTATCACGGTGAAAACATAACTCTCCTTTTTTGCAGTCGCGTAAAAAGTAGCCTATAACCTTCCTCAAGCTTCAAGCTACTACCATACCAAATTGCATCCAAATCCACCCAGTACTTTCGAAGATTAGCGCGTTCAAGCAAACAAACAAACTTTTCCGCTTTATAATATTAGTATAGATCTATGTAGTTTTAGGCAGTTTTAATATTTTAACGACCAATGACTATACATTCCGTTAACGACACGTTACGCAGACATTTTCTGGAGTAAGACTCGTTTTTATTAAAATAAAAAAGACGCAAGTTTATATTTACGTAATACCAAAATGTAAATTTGTAAGTACGTTTCTAGAACACTTTTCTTCTAACATCGTTGCTGGCACAAATTTTAATCCAAAAAAATGCTACCCAAAGCAAGCTGTTTACGAAAGAAACGTTACCAACACTTTTTCTCACGAAACAAAAAAATTTGCATACCAACCCTATGGGAAAAATCATTTGTTATTAGACAAACTAAAGAAAAGGATTCGCGCATCGTATACTAAATAGACAAAACCTGTTTAGCGATTCAGGACGCATCATTAGCAAATATACGAAACCAAATTATTATAACAGCCTTTCAAAAAAATTTAACTCTAATAACCTTGATATAAGATTCAAAATGCATTTTAGCACACGCATTTGATTTGTCACCCTTGTTCTCAGTGTAATTTTTGAAGAAAAGTGGCCTGTGGCGCCAAAGTATGCAAATTTTTGGACTACCCTACCTTTGTGTAAGTGTAGAATAGCCCTCTAAGCATTATTCAAATATGGAACACTTTCTCGAGTATCGTAATAGTTGATATTTTTGCGAGTTTAGTTTTTATTGCGGTGGATTAGAATTTAATATTGATTGTACACAATTTATTTCACCTGATTATTAAATTCATAGGATATTAATTTCTTCTAAATGGTAATAAAGTATATTTTTGAGTGTAGGTCGACAAGTGATTGATACTCATTATGATAAGTATGACGGATTAGGTAAATATCGTAATACTTAAAAGGATTTAAATGATATTTTTTGATTAATTATTTCCTATCTATCTTGAAGTTGGGATGGGTTTACATATTGTTCTCACAAGCGAAATTTTTGCATAAATACCTTGGGAATATTCTGCAAAGAACGCTTTGAATTCAAGGTATCATTAAAAATATTATATAATACTCGTAATATTGAGATTCAAGAATATTAATCAGGATAAATGTATAGCGAATAAGCACTTTTAATACAACAAGTAATAATATTCAAAACTGTCGAAAGCTAGTGAACATACTAAAGTTTCAAATCAAGTCTAACTACCGGTAGCTCGTAGAAGGTATTTAGTTTACAGAAATCACTTTTGGTTCAGTTTCAGAACCAAAAGTGAACTTAAAGTTCAATTTAATTTTTACAATTTATAATTTTTAACCTGTTAGTACAATTAAAATAAGGCATTTCAAAAGAATTTTGAACTAATCAATACGTAATACCTATACGTTGACTTACTTTGCAGAGAATATACAACGTGTAACGGAAACCCCATATCTATCCAAAAGGGCTGAAGATAGCATCTGGTATGGAGTCTTTATGCACAGTTTCAGCACAAAATAACTGACTCAAAGAATTGATACCAAATTATTGGTTTCATATATTTCTTGAATACAAACTAATCATAACAAACGTGTCACAGCACTACGAGGGACAATAACTTTCCACGTCACTTGCCAATAACACGATAATTCTTTTCATTCTTCTTAATTTGAAAAATTCGGTCTCTGGTATCAGTGTATTGGAATTTGTAGTAAGTTCTGCACACGTAGACTTAGGATTACAAAACCCTTGCCATATCGTTTGTTATCATCCAAAGAAGCCATGCACTTGGTATGTATATACCCTTTAAATTACACGTTGTATAAACATATTTAAGCATCATATGATTGCCTTAATCTAGATCTTAAAAAAACCCAAAACTAAACCGCGCTGATCAGAATATATACAAAATAGATACAGCAATCCTCTGCGTAGTGTTAAAGGTCCAATGTATTTTTTATTTTTTTGACTTAAAGACCCACAGGTTAAAGCTATCAGGAAACACAGACTCTAGCAGTAAAATTCGCTCCCTAGCTATACGCACGATGAAAGTATTTCCAAAACGATTCGTATTAATAACTGTAATTAAGTTTTGTTTCTTCTCAGCCTATCAGCTAGGAAATGAAAGCCTCATCCATTTTAAAATGTTCAAAAAAATTGACGTACGTGTTTTTAAACCTTTTTTAACCGACTTCAAAAAAAAGGAGGAGGTTCTCAATTCGTCTTGAACTTTTTTTTTATGTATGATACCTCATTACTCGCAGATGGCTGGACCGATTTGGAAAATTCTTTTTTCGTTTGAAAGGATATCCTTTCTAGTTGGTCCCATTGTCGTCACGTTTGGATCTGATGATGGCATTATGGAAAAATCGAGGGAACTCTTCAAATATTATAGGCACACCTATAGCGTTTTGGATATTTCTTATAGTACCTTGTGTAGTTGCTCTCGAAAAGCACCATTTGAGGAAGTAGAACTGATGATGAAGACCCCAGATGGCCACCGAAACTACTCAATAATAAGTATTTCGTGGATTGCGATTAGATTACTTGAATATAGGTGTTAAGCACTTTATGCTCGTCACAATGCATATGGTAAAGTGGAGCTGATGGTGATGTACTAGGAGAACTCCTCAAAAATTAACGGCTCTGCACCGGTAAAATCAATATTTTGTAAAAGGTGATAAGTAGTTGACATTTTGACTTTGGTAAAAAGCGTGAAAAAAAAACTTTTTAGCAAAAAATAGAACCGCCTTCCATATAAAAACATTACAAAGACAAAAATAACTTTAATTTCGGAACGTGATGTCAAAAAAAAGGACATACAAAACAAATGACACCGACTACCGAAATTAAAGTTACTTTTGCCTTTGTAGTTTTTTTTTTTTAAATATACATGATTTATCTTTTTCAAGTTTTTACTTATGCTACATTAAAGTCTAAAGATATGACATTAAAATAACAAAAACTAGAAACCCTACCACTTCTTTCAGCCTTTAAAGCAAGAGTGAACAGGCATCATCTGGGCTCGCTCGTTCCATCGTAGCCCTTATCTATCGCTTACCATTAGGCAAAGAAATCAACAGATTAATTTTCATAAACGATTTAAAACCACTTTCCTCGCTCATTAAACTATCATAAACTAAAACAAATAAGCTATTACAAAACCCCTGCCTTTCACACTCTTGCGCTTCGGACATCAAACGTCACTTTTATCAGATCGGCCTCACACGTTCCGATACTTTTTTATCATTGCCAACTATCAAATCACGCGAATTTTCGCATGGTTACACGCATAGTGGGAAGTCTCGACAAAGCTACTAGAAGCGGTATCTAAATTTTAAAACTTATAGTAATTTATATTATAATTATAGTTAGATCTTGATTATTAGTTAGATTATTTATGTCGTTTGTACACTGACAGCCCTTAATCTGTCTCCTTTAATTTTTGTCCATCCAAAGGTTGTCTGTAAGAGAGCGCCCTGTGCGATAAGACCGCCCATTGTACACTAGTTAATTTTTTTATACATAGAAATATTGTGAGGTGTATAATAAAGTATATAATAAATAAATAGATTTTTTCATACTTAAACTTTGCAAGGGCCAACCAGGTGCCACAAATAATCATTCTATTTTTATGTTTGTTACTCAAACACGCCAAAAAGTATCAAGAACAAATGACAGATGATGATGATAAGACAGATTACAGTATTCTTTTTCCGGGTAGGATAAGCATCGAATAACTTCTCCCGCTTGGGGTGAAGTGGAAGGGAGTGTCAGACTTCTACTGACTAAAAACTCATCCTGTTCCTTCAGCTGCCCTTGCTTCCCGGGGCCGCAGTATCTCGTTAGAACATTCCCGCAACCCCATACAGATTACAGTCTGGCATTACATACTGGTTACTTTATATATCGGGAAAATGTGCAGAGTTTTCACACACACAACCAAAGGAACACAGCGGAAGGAGTCATTTGATGAATTCCCTCCCGAAAAAACAAAGGGTTTGAATTCCCTTCCGAAGTCTGTGTTTCCTGATAGCTACAACTTGAGGGCTTTCGAATCAAGACGGAATAGGTTACTTCTAGGCAAGCGTGCTTCATTGTCGACCTCATCATCACTTTCTGGCTTAAACGCGAGTCTATCAAGAATCAAAAATCAATTGCTGTTCGTTAGTCCCGTTAAAACTCGAGAACAGCTGGATCGATTTCATTAATTATTTTTGTGTTATGTTCCCTCTCATACAGGGAAGGTTTAAAAGGTTGGATGATAATATCGAAAATAAAAAATTATATTGCGGTGCGAAGTTCGCCGAGCCAGCTAGTAAAATATTTTTTTTTTCAGTAATGGCGTCTTAAGCCGATTCCGTGATCTGTGTTCATACACGAACGCCTTACGGAGCATGCGTGAAAGTATCCTATATAATTATTATTTTGTGGTTAAAATGATAATTATTGTACTTATCGTTGGTTTAACTGTTAACTGTTGCACCTTTTTGTCCGTTAACAGTTTAAAACTGCTGCACGTTTTGATAATCTTCACGCGTTTTTGTTTTGATGGTGGTTTTAATTAAAATGTTAGTATGTGCAGGTAAGGGATTGATACTAAATATCGTATGGTTTAAAAATTATTAAAAACTAGCTTATGCCCGCGACTTCGTACGCGCGGGATGATTTTCCCGCGCAAATCCCGATCCTGTGGGAATTTAGGGATTAAAAGTAGCCTATGTGTTATTCCAGAATATCAACTATCTACTTACCAAATTTCATTCAGATCCGTTCAGTAGTTTTTGCGTGAAAGAGTAACAAACATCCATCCATCCTCACAAACTTTCGCATTTATAATATTACTAGCTTTTGCCCGCGACTTCGTACGCGTGGGAAGGTTTTCCCACGCAAATCCCGATCCTGTGGGAATTTAGGGATTAAAAGTAGCCTATGTGTTATTCCAGAATATCAACTATCTACTTACCAAATTTCATTCAGATCCGTTTTGTAGTTTTTGCGTGAAAGAGTAACAAACATCCATCCATCCTCACAAACTTTCGCATTTATAATATTAGTAGGAAGTAGGAAATATTAGTAGGAAGTAGGATAGGATTACTAATTAATAATTAATTAATTAAAGTAGGACTTTTTACGCGACTGCAAAAAAGGAGAGTCTGTTTTTACCGTGATAGAATCCACGGGAGTGAAGCCCCGCGTGAGTACTGGTTAATACATAAAAATGGTTAAAGGATTTTGCTAATTAGAGTGCATCTCTATGACATTTCACTTATATTATACATTTTTTTTTCCTGCACCTGACATGTTATCTCTTCACCAACCATGGTTGACTGGTAGATTTATAGGTTATATCAATAAAAACAAATAAGTAGTACGTTTTTTAGTCTCGGACTCATTCGCCCCGTATGATTCTCCCATCTAGGTATAAGTTTACAAATCAGAAAAAGACAGAACCTTGTTTCCGACTTTTTATAAGGGCCAATGTATTCTAATTAAATAATTTTTACTTGCATAATTAATGCGAATGTAGGACGAGCTCGTGGCTAAATAAGCTAGTTAAGCAAAGCTTGCTAACAACTTTCTGTGCATGGGCGACTATGCTAAAGTATCAAGATTCTCTTTAAGAAATCTCTTTAAGATGTTAGTCCCGCCTACCATCTCTACGTCTTTGACCGTCAGCCAGATAATCTAAAACAAGGGTCAATAGGCTAATAGCTAAGGTGTCGGATTTGTGATCGAGAGGTGGTAGGTTCGAACCCCATCCATTACACAATTACCGTGAACCCACTCCAGACACAAGCATATTTAGCTTAGTTGGAGGGGATAACAAGATTGCTAGTAATGTGAATTCCACTCACGTTAATATTAATCCGGAAAATACATTTTTAGATATTGACATTATGGTAGATATTGAGAGAGATATCTCAAAGGGAACAGTCACACAACTACACAGAAAAAACAAACTTATCAACCCCACTTGTTGGCAACATAACTAACAAAGATGACAAATAAAAAACTGAAATCACTTTTAATTGTCACTCCCTGACAAAAGAAAAATCTATTTCACACCATTCAAAAACCTAACAACAATACCGCATTGATATATCATAATGACATAACAATATCACGAAACAAAATGGCTGACAGGAGTCAATTTTTGAGATATGAGAATAAAATTGCCAATATATATATTGTGAGTCTGCTAACGATCTTTTGATGACTGCCGTGAGCTTACAATATAATGAAATATAAATAAAAAAAATAAAAAAAAAAACACAAAAAGAGGAGAAGTTTGTAATCCTGCTGTAGGGTAACCGGCGTTTGGATCGGCAAAAAACATTGCCCACGATAATATATGGCGCTAACGTAAAAAAATCGTGCTGAGAATTCACAAGTGTGGATTACTTTTCGGTTATAATTATTATGAGATGGGATTGAAATTGAGTTTTTCGATATCTGGGATAGATTTCACTGAAGGATGGAGGGACTTCCATAAACGAAACATTAGTATGTCAACCTGATCCTTTGACTACTTGATCGTTATAAGTTTTTTTTATTCATGATGGGCTCCCGTTTGGCTACTATCTCATCTGAGGATAAGCGATAATGTAGTCAAAGATGAAGCACGCTTGTCTAGAAATAACCTGTTCACTCTTGACATAAAGAACCCCAGGTTATAACTATCCGGAAATACAGACTCTGGCTGGGAATTCCACTCCTTAGCTGTGCGCACATATTACAGCATATATGTTTTTAGGCTTTTCACTCCATTATTATAGAAGTTAGAGGGGGGGACACATTTTAACACTTAGGTTTCATGAAAAATAATATTTTTAGTTTAATTTTTATGTATGGTGAGCCCCACTTAATTTTTTATTTTTTTTATTTTTTCTTTAAATCGGAAAGCGGTTCACAGAATACATCCACCTACTCAGTTACACATTCGGCTATGGAACCCTAAACAGTGTATACCTAATTTTAAGTGTTACGGACAAAAAACAAAAAATGGCATTATTAACTAGATACGTATTTGTGTACATAGGTATACAGTGATTAAATATTCAGAGCAAATACGAGTTTCAATTGATAAGTAGTCCCATAATCCATATCGTATAATAATATTCTTGCTAACTTACTCAGATGGATTCTCAGAATACAATTTTCTTACAACGGTTTTAAATCCGAGAAAGCGTTGAGTCTGAGAATTACCATTACCCATACTTAATATCGTAACCAGGATAATATCAAAGCTCCTTCTGTGTTCCCACACCAGAATATTAGATTCATTGCAAATGCAATTTAAATAATAGCCCATAATAAGCATAACCAAAACAATAATTCATCTTCGTCAATCAAAAACGTAAACCCCAATGACTTAAAGACCAGAATTACAATCAAATCTTTCTCACAGGAAGATTTAACTCCTAGTCAGTCACCCGTCAAAATTGGATTAATATTTGACAAAGAACACAAACCAACCGTCAAAACGCGATGTCTTAATTACAAAATGTCAAAATCAATTATGCACAAAATTCTTTTATGATTTGAATAAGATGTATTCTGTAATCGTTTATCAAAATCGCTTTAGGGTTGCTCTGAATGAATACCGACAATTGGGAGACTCACCCTCTTTTGTTTCCTTTGGTTAAAACGATTAATTGGAACTGTTGAAAATCGATTCAATAAGGGATAGTTCGAATCGTTAATCGGTTCTATTTTTAAAACTGTCTGAAACGGTAGGCGATTAAAATGTTACAGAAAGACCAAGATGAATTGAATGAATCTGACACAACAGACATGAACCTTCATGCTTCTCATATGGTTTGACGAATACGAACTGTATGGACTTTAAAAGAGTCGTTGACCTCTGAGTTTGTTTCTTCTCAGAGTAATTAGTTAGGAAACACCGGCCTCATCTAGCTTAACTTAACGTGTTTCTTAGCTGATTACCCTGAAAAGAAACATTAAAACAAACTAAAAGGTCAAAGCTTTTAATTCCATGCAATGCGAACTAGTTAAATAATATGATAACCGTGTTATAAACTGTATATTATATGTCTGAAGTAGGCTTATTGAAGAAAGCAGATGCTTAAACTGTAACAAGCCCAGGTTCGGTAGTGTATGTATGGAGTACTGCTCTCATCTTTGGGACGGACCTGCCAAATACCAACTGAACGCGCGTCAGTCTATCGAGAAACGGACCAAGAGACTCATTGGCAACAATTCACTGGTCGAATCAAAGCTCCAGAGCTTTGAACATCGACGACGAGTTGCAAGTCTATCGGTCTTCTATCGGTTACATTTCGGGAAGTGTGCGATGGAATTACACAATCTAATACCGCCAAGCCCGTTCTATCATCGGACTACAAGACAAACGGCGATGAGCCATCGTTACATGGTGGACATCCCACCAATACGCATACAAAACGTTTTGGAAATACTTTAATTGTGCGTACGGCTAAGGAGTGGAATTCCCTGCCGGAGTCTGTGTTTCCTGATCGCTATAACCTGGGAGTCTTTAAGTCAAGAGTGAATAGGTTACTTCTAGGCAAGCGTGCTCCATCTTAGACCACATCATCGCTTACCATCAGGTGAGATGGTGGTCAAATGCGAGCCTGTTCTGAATAAAAAAAAGGAACAGATAGTGTTACCAAGGGATATTGTGTTAACCAGTTACTGACTTGTGGAGGTCAGACAGGCCGTTGCTTCATGTGAAATACTCATACTCAGTAAGCAGTATGCGGTAAGACGGGAGGTATAAAAAAAATACATTACTGAAAAAATTATACATTTATTTCAGATCTATTATAGATTTGATGGCAGTAAATGCAACAAAATACTTGAAAAGAGATTTAATAGGAACCTTATGTCATTTTTTTCGGGGTCAAAATAAGTTTTTTTTTTCTTTAGTGCATATCAGAATCAGAAAATCATCTTTAAACAAAACTCTTCTAAAGTATTAGTTTGGTATGGATAGACGCAAAGTAACACCTCAGTTCTACACAACGTATAATTTAAAGGGTATATACATACCGAGTGCACAGCTTCTTTGGATGATAACAAACGATATAGCAAGGGTTTTGTAATCGTATGTCTACATGTGTGGAGCTTATTAGAAATTTCAATACATTGATACCAGAGGCCGAATTTTTCAAATTAAGAAGAACGAAGAGAATTATCGTTTTATTGGCAAGTGACGTGGAAAGTGATGACCCTCACAGTGCTGTGACACGTTTGTTATTACTGGTATTCAAGAAAAATATGAAACCAATAATTTGGGATCAAATCTGTGAGTTACTTATTTCGAGCTAAATCTTTGCATAGAGACTCCATACCAGATGTTGTCTTCAGTCCTTTTGAATAGATATGGGGTTTCCGTTACACGTTGTATACCCTCAAACATATCCACGGATGCTCTTTTGAAAGTTTCTTTATATTTGGCAAAAGTCTAGACACTAGACAGATAAGTCTACATAAAAAACATAAAACAATAACTACAGAACCCAACTAACCTTTACGACACACAATCTATTTCACATAATACCAATGAATAGATCCACAGTTTTAATAGAGGGGTGAATCTCATCCCTAAGATTTTATGCTTGATTTTGCACGAATTAACCCTTTTTGTTAAGATATTAATTATATTGTAATACCAGGTGTGTTGCATGTAATTTTATTTTTAAATATCACGCTGCTATGCGTAGACGATCGCCAGAAGCCATTTGTAATGTCCTAATCTGTTCTGTGTATGGTAAAGTGATTTTAATAACGTTATGTGTGTGAGAAAATATGTTCAATAACTATTTGATACTGGTTAGGAATGTTGAGCCTGGATAACCATAGGCTATAAGTAAAATCCAGGCTATAGCTACGAAAGGGGTCATTGCCGGTCACGGACCACAAAAGCAACAGAAGGAACAGGGTGAGTTTTTAGTCAGTAAAAGTCTGACACTCCCTTCCGCTCCACGCTGAGCGGGAGAAATCATTTGATGAAATTCCCACAAGAAAAAAAAGTTACGAAAGGTTACAAAGTCAAGTCCGTGTATGTTTATACATTTTAAAATAAGTCCTACTCCGTTGTGAGTGCGTTTACGAACATATAAACTCACATAGACAAACAGCCAGACCTGGAACAACTACCTGGATCGTGGGGTCCAAGTGCTCATACGTATGTTGTCTTAAGATCTTTCCAGACATTTAGCATCCTAGTTGACATTTAGCATGACCAAAGGGCGGGTTTTTACATTGGACAAGGGATAATCTTGCCGCTATGGTTTTGGGCACACTACCATTGGATAGCGATGCGTATAGAATAGACGATACTTTTACAGATTGTTTTATCTGTAGTTAGTATGTTACTTAAAAGCAAGCCCGTTCCATTATCAGACTACAAAACGGACGGCGATGCGCCATCGTTACATGGTGGACATCCCACCCATACGCACAAAACATTTTAGGAATACCTTCATTGTGCGTACAGCTAGGGAGTGAAGTTCCAGGAGTCTGTGTTTCCTGATAGCTATAACTTACGGGTTTTGAAGTCAAGAATGAATAGGTTACTTCAAGGTAAGCGTGCTTAATCTTCCTTCACATCATCGCTTACCATAAGGTGAGATGGTGGTCAAACGTGAGACTAAAGCGAGTAATTCTGAATCTTAATAATTTTAATCAAACGTTAATTTATTTTTCTTCAATATAGATAACTAGCACTTCGTCCGCGACTTTGTCTTCGTGGATTTCGAAATAATTTATAACTAGAGGTCGGAATTAGGTCGAGTTATTTATGTACTTGCATTGAAATGTTAATATTAATATGGATCTTCCCGGGATTTCTAATAGACAATCCCGTGTGACCAACAATATTATGTAAATTTGGCAACGTTGCGAGTGCATTGGTTTAAATTGTGTAAAAATAAATAACTTTTATTAAAAAAATTAAGGGATTTCTCAGCTCTTCAAAATTAATCCCGGGATTTGGGGCATATCCACTATATTCTTTCATTGTATGAAATCAGTGTAAGTACTTAAATAACTCTACCAAATTCTGACCTCTGTTTATAACCTATAGCACTCCCTAATAATGCAGTTATCTAACAAAGATTTTTTTTAAATTAGAACTTTAGTTACGAATATTATCTCCGATATACAAACTTACAAATATTCAAACTTAAAAACAAATTTGACTTTTATAATATTAGTATAGATAATCTCAAAATCTTTACCCACACGTCCCTACCAAAACCAAACCACACAGGTTCACGTAAACACTTAATTACATAAACCCTTGAATTACAGCTATGAAACCAGAATAATGTCAGTATTCGTTCTGCCTGACTAATTTGTACGATTACTCATGTTTCTCTACGAAACAGAATAAGGTTAGTTTGTATTTGTAAGCAGTGTTACAAGCTACTGGAATATGAATATGCATGAGAGACGCAAGCGCACGTGATCCCTGACGAACAAACTAATAATCTTATAAGTAATTACTAGCCAGAAACTTTGTTCGTGTGGAAAATTCGTACACTATATTTATTTTGCTGAAAGCTTACAGAAAAACATTAAAAAAAAAACATTTGTAGATAGGGAAATTTGCTAATTACAAGCATTCACATAATTAGATGCAAATTCAACATTTAACCGAAAAATAGATATACATATGTCACTAAAATTATACCTTAAACTAAAAGTTTAAGCTATTGAAAATAATTTCGAATAGTTTTGCTACCAAAGAAATGATCGAATCATGCAAAATAAAAGTGATAAAACTCATAATATTAACATATTGCATGTAGTCATGAGTGTCACCAAAATATTCGTAATTGCACTTGTATAAATTTTCCCGAAACAAAAAGTATCCTATGTGCTAATCCAAATCATTAATCTCTACAAAATTTTATTTAAATATTTTGTAGTAGTTGAGTAACAAACGTCCATACCTACATAATAAACTGTTGCATTTGTAAAACTAGTACAGACACTTAAAAACCCAATTTTTAGAGTTCCGTAGCCGAATGGCAAAAACGAAACCCTTATAGTTTCGTCATGTCTGCCTGTCCATCGGTCCGTATGTCACAGCCATTTTATTCCAAAACGAGACTATACATGTGAAACTTGATAGGTAGATGTATTCTGTAAACAACTTTCCGATTTAAAAAAAATAAATAAAATTTTAAATAAAGGCACCTCATACATGGAACTGAAACTGAAATTTCATTTTCATGTGTATCTATAGACAGGTCTTTAAAAATGACATTAAGGTTTCTAAAACCACTTTTTCATAAAGTTAAATGTTTAATAGATATACGCTTCCAAAGTGGTAAAATGTGTGTGTCCCCCACTAACTTCTATAATGTTAGAGTAAAAAATCTAAAAAAATATATGCTGTAGATCTTAATGTAAACTTTCAACTAAAATTTGGTTTGAACGAGATCGAGTCAGCAGTTTTTGAGATACAACATCTTTTCTAAAACCGCAAATATAACTTTGTAAATGATATAAACACTATGAAAAACAAAGTTATTTGTCGTAGATGTAAAAATTGTAAATAAGCTAGTTTTAAGAAATTTGTAAGGATTTTTTCGTCAAATAAATATATTATATTATATTATTATAGTTACTACGGAACCCTTCATGGGCGAATCTGACTCACACTTGGCCAATTTTTTTGAATTTAAATTTTACCCTATGCTAGTAACACCATCTTTTCCCCCGCCATCATCCGAACTTTCACTTGAGCTAAACCTCCTATAAGTTGTTATCTTAAGCTAACCAATGCTCTTCTTTCTACTATTCCTGAATGTGATTTGTTTGTGGATAAATGGTGCCGTACCAAAGGCTGATTGTGCTGAAGTAGCACCTAATAACACTTTTTGCCAGACCCGGAAATTTACCAACGCGGCAGTCAATTAAGTATTGAAAAAAAAACATTTTTAAATAGAACCGACTTCCATATCAAAACACTACAAAGCCAAAAATAACTTTAATTTCGGTAGTCGGTGTTATTGGTTTTGGATTTTCTTTTTTTTCACACCGCCTTCCGAAATTAAAGTTATTTTTGGCTTTGTAGTGTTTTGATATGGAAGTCGGTTCTATTTTTTGTTTAAAAATTTTTTTCACGCTTTTTAGTGAGTCGGTTTGTCTAGCTACAAAAGCCATAATGTCAACAACTTATCACCTTTTACAAAATATTGCTTTTCCCGATGCACAGCCGTTAATTTTTGAGGAGTTCTGCTGGTACTTGACCATCAGCTCTACATCACTATACTCGTATGTATTGCGACGAGCATAAAGTGTTTAACATCCGTACTCAAGTAATCGAATCGCAATTCACGAAATACTTATTATTGAGTAGTTTCAGTGGCCATCTGTGGTTTTCATCATCAGTTCAACTTCCCCAAATGGTACTTTTCGAAAGCAACTGCTCAAGGTACTATAAGAAATACCCAAAACGCTATAGGTGTGCCTATAATATTTGAAGAATTCCCTCGATTTCTCCAGGATCCCATCATCAGATCCTGATCTCGTAACAATAGGACCAACCAGAAAGTATACCCTTTCAAACGCAAAAAGAATTTTCCAAATCGGTCCAGTCCGGTCCGTCTCCGAGTTATGAGGTAACATACATAAAAAAAAAGTTCAAGACGAATTGAGAACCTCCTTTTTTTGAAGTCGGTTAAAAATATCTTCAATAGAATCACATGAAGTTATTGCACCTAACATTTCTAAATTCCAACTGTATAATGGTTAAAAACCGTTGAATTGAAACGTCAAATCCGACGGCGCTCACCCCTCTCTATTGCGACCCAAGGGCTCATGGGTATTACTCATCAACGGTGATTATCTGAGTCAAGTCAAGCAATTTGTTAACCGTATTTACAAAAGACATGACGGACATTCATTTATTTACTCATTTTCCTATTTCTAAATATAATATTCCTATTTCTATAATCTTATTAATATTATTTATATAATAAATAATATTAATAAGATTATAGTGTCTGTCTGAAATTTCAAAATAACTATACTTATAGTTATTTCCATGATACTAAAACACAACCTATTTTTTTGTATGCCTATTAAATTAATACATTGTTAGGATCTATATTTTTATTCATAATAGGCTCCCGTTTGACCACCATCTCACCTGATAGTAAGTCGAAAATGAAACATGCTTACCTAGAATTAACCTATTAAATCTTGACTTAAATACCCCCAGGTTGTAGCTACCAGGAAACAGAGTCTCACGCAGGGAATTCCACTCCTTAGCTATCCACGCACAATGAAAGTATTCCCAAAACGTTTTGTGGGTATGGGTGAGATCTCCGTCATGTAACGATGGCGCATCGCATTTCATCTTGAAGTCCGATAGTGGAACGGGCTTATTATTATGATAGGATATTATAGGAATAAGCCCATTCTGGTAGCAACTTATATTTTCATCGGTTCATGCAAACTTAAAAATAAGAACTTACCACGCCATGAGGAGTAAGCACTCCTCTGTAAATATTAACAGTACAAAAAATCCAGGATATAAAGTAATGATTCCATTTCTTCAAAGTATTTTTCACAGGAAAATTCACCTAAAAGATTTTCGTACTACCTGTAAATAAGTACAGATAGTATGAAAACATTTTAGAACTGAAATCATGAAATGGGAACACTAATGAGTGGTAATAACCAAAGTAATAACCAAAGATATTTAGAACATTCAGTAGAACATACCTTCCTACGATTTTCATACGTTTTAACTCCAATTCAGCATGGAATTTAAATTGCTTCATAAAAATGTTTGTTATTCACTTCCTGAAATTTCGTTAGCGCAATATGTCAATCCATATTTTTTGGATTTTGACAATCTATTTCGCTGATACATTTCATGGCGTTGGACCTTTCCTATAGAGAGGAATCGGCAAGAAGCTCCACATTTTGTTTTTTTCTAAATTGACTTGATTACTAAACTGTGATCATATAAGTAGTATTAATAGGTATGGCGATTGTCTAGAACATTCTATATAATAAAATATTGAATAAATATTCATGATAGCTATAACCTGGGGTTCTTTAAGTCAACAGTAAATAGCTGACTTCTACACACGCGTGTTTCATCTTCGGCCACATCATCGCTTACCATCAGGTGAGATGGAGCCTATCAACAAAAACAGTAAAAAAAAAAATACTGTGAAGACTACACACCACAAAAGACAATAACCAAAACTATATGCTTTGTAAAGTAAACTTTCTCATTTCTAGTTCGGTTACCTTCAAAAATCCTCGAATATCTTTTAACCAAACCGTACATCAAACATTAATATATTGCATACACAGCTAAGGAGTAGAATTCTCTGCCGGAGTCTGTTTCTCGATAGCTATAACCCGGGGGACTTTGAGTCAAGAGTGAATAGGTTACTTCTAGGCAAGCGTGCTTCATCTTCGACCACATCATCGCTTACCATTAGGTGAGATAGTGGTCAAATGCGATCCTATCAACAATAATAAAGAAAATACTGTGAAAAGTTGAAAACTATATACCACAAAAGATGATAACCAAAACTATATTCACTGTATAGTATACTGTGTCGTTTCTTTTCGGTTACCTTCAAAAATCCTCAAATATCCTTTAGCTATCATACACCAAACATACATATTACATACATAGCTAAGGAGTGGAATTCCCTGACGGAGTCTGTTTCTTGATAGCTATAACCTATATTCAAAACTATATCCTTTGTATGATATACTTGAGGGAGATAGTAATTCGGGAGTTAAAAGTTAATATTTAAGATATTGGTGCTTTCATTAGAATATTATCTACACCTAATTCGGGAAAAGTGAAACTTATTTATGAAATGGTTGCTGCATCACTAACTCCCTCGCTTACCTAATCATATTTATTTGGATGGTATTATAATTAGGTGAAGGTAATAATTAATTAGATTAGGATATGATGAGGCTGACGTACCTTTGTAAGGTAAAAAGCCTCTAAATAAATATAGATAAAAAAAAATGATATTCTTTGTCGTTTCTTCTTCAAATAATGCTCAAATAGATTTTCCGAATATGTCATTTCCTTCAAGTAAACGATTCACCGAAAATAATATAAACACAACAGTCCTATAGTCCTTTATAATCACAATCAACGTGCACACTAGAGTGACCAGAAACAAAAGAACAGAGAACTAAGTACGCACGTAGAACGGTGGCCACAATTTTGACAGGCCGGAGACCGGTCCCACAAGATTAATGATGGTTCTACTCATCGCTGTAATGACGCCCCCGCCGCTTCTTCTAATGACATACAGAGTAGGGTGACTAGGTTTCGGTCGGGTTTTTCGTGGATTCAAGTCAATGAGTGTGGAGAAATAAATGAGTATTTTTTGGATATTTTTAGTTAGCAGCTGTGTTTCTAGGTTTTACTTATAACTTTTTTTTAACATAAAATTGCTGAACTTTGCTGATACTTAATAATTATAGTTCATCCCTTTAGTTACAACATCGCCCTTTTTACAAGTTTATGAAATGTAAAATAATCGACAGTTGAATGAAAATGAAAAAAAAATCAAATTAAATACATTTGAACATTCATATGTTTGAATGAATTTTCAATAGCAAATTACATAAAAAAAATATGTTGTAGAGAAAATTAATTTTCAAATATTAGGCGTTCCTTTATTACTTTACTAACACTCATTATATTTGGTGTCTGAAAAAAAAAAGAATTATATTCTTTGATTTCTAATTTATTAATCTATGTTGAAACAATCCTTTAAAGGAAAAGCCTTAACTAATTACAACTAAATTTATACATTCGTTGTTGATATTTTTATATTTTATAGTCAAACAAAATAATGACAACCATTAATGCTCGAAAAGTTCTTTCAGCAAGACTTAACAGCTAGTTATAAATCTAAATCCATAGTCAGGATTGTCCCACATCCACCAAACTCATGGCCACCACCAAAACATCCTTGGTTAATGTCTCAACCGAAGAAAAAACCTGGCATGTTTATCTTGGATGGGACGCAGCGTCGTTGCGAATTGCTCCGGCCCCGAAATTCGTTCCCTAATCGATTTTACTCGGGACGGGAGCTAATTCGGCGAATTAATCGCGAACACCCTCGTGTATGGCTAATTTCCTGGTTTATTGTTAATGATAATAGTTTTGTATTGTTTATTGTGGGTTTTTGTTTATTTTTTTCCTTTAATTACCTGACTTGCCTATCTTCAAGGTTAGGCACTGCTGCTGAGATCGGTTCATTAATGGATGAGCATAGCTGGGTAGCATGATATCCCATGGCAAAGGTGACAAGATTTTCTGGCTTCAAACTATCCATAATGCATTTTTCGATGCACGAAAGGATCTTGATATGTTTAGAGGCCCGTTATTTACATGTTATTGGCTCCACTGTTTTCGCAATAAAGTTTATAGTGATTAAGTTTAGGTTACGCAACGTTAGCAAAGGTTGATTGTACTTCATTGTGACCTTACGATGACCAAATAAAACCTACTTCTACCCTCGATTCCCCAGCTGTTATAAAAACGGAACTATATAAATACCCCAGGGTCTTGTCAGAAAACTTGGTGACGAACAAACATACAAACCGATATATTGCCAGTAGCCGGCAATAAATGGACAGGCAAACTTTTTTATTAGTGTTCTTTTAGGAGATAAAGTTAGGATTGCAGTGTCTAGCTATTGTAGGATATTCAAGTTTGTTATAAGTTATAAGCTTTGCAAGATTTTCAGTTTTATAGGTATGTGTTGTTATTGTGGTCATTTTTGGTTAGTGCGGATAAGATTTATAAGTATACATTAGCTTAATCTTTTTGATTTAACGTTTTACGTATTTAACACGACTTAAGAAGATTAAAACTCCGGTACACACATTACTTTGTGTTTTTTTTTTTATAGTTGGTATGCTCGCGTTTGATCACCGTGTCACCTGATGGTAAGCGATGATGTGGTCGAAGACAAAGCACGCTTGCGTAGAAGTAACCTATTTACTCTTGGCTTAAAGACCCCCAGGTTATAGAAAGACCCCGCCGGGGTTTTGGAAATGTACTAACAAGATACTGCGGCCCCGGCACTTACGGGCAGCTGAAGGAAAAAGGTGGGTTTTTAGTCAGTAGAAGTCTGACACTCCCTTCCATTTAACCCAGAGCGGAAAAAGTTATGCAATGATTTTCTCACCCATAAAAAAAGGTTATAGAAAGAGACTCCGGTAGGGAATTTCACTCCTTAGCTGTACGCACAATGGAAGTATTCCAAAAACGTTGTGTAATTTTAATCAACACAACGTGAAGAAACCTGTATGTCCCAGGACTGGCAATCTGAAGACATGCGACATCCACCACAATACTGTATTATGGTCCATTCTCTCATGGATTGATGAACCCAATTGTAACTGAGTCACAATTTACGTAAATCAATGTATTTTTTAATTCATACAAGAAAATTTTTATTTCAGTTTTGTGATACGGAACTCTTCATATCAAAGTCATACTCACCTTTGCCTGTATTTTTTAGAATTTTTTAGTTTATAATTATGATTAATATTCGCCTTAAACATTAAAGTCTTGGAGGATAATCTTAAAAAAGAATTAGAGAGGTAATAATTTGAAAAAAAAAAGGTTTTCATTGTTTGTTCTTTCTCATTCTTTTTTAGACTTTCTTTTATGATTTCAATGTTTAATCTATTATACAACGTGTAATTTAAAGGGTATATACATACCAAGTGCACGGCTTCTTTGGATGATAAAAAACGATATGGGTTTTCTAATTCTATGTCTATATGTGTGGAACTTATTAGAAATTTCAATACATTGATACCAGAGACCAAATTTTTTAAATTAAGAACAACGAAGAGAATTATCGTTTTCTTGACAAGTGACGTGGAAAGTGATGACCCTCATAGTGCTGTGACACGTTTGTTATTACTGGTATACAAGAAACATATGAAACCAATAATCTGGGTTAAATTTTGTGAGTCACTTATTTTGAGCTGAAACTTTGCATAGAGACTCCATACCAGATGTTGTCTTCAGTCCTTTTGGATAGATATGGGGTTCCTGTTACACGTTGTATACTAGCTTCCACTCGTGATTTTGCTCACCTGGGAGAGTTTTCTGCGTAATTCCCGATCCCGTGGGAAATCCGGAATAAAAAGTAGCCTATGTGTTTTTCCAAGATGTCAACTATCTACTTTTCAAATTTCATTTAGGTCATTTCAGTAGTTTTTGCTTAAAAGAATACCAAACCTCCGTACATCCATTTATCCAGACATACATCTATACACCTGTCCTAACATACATTCGCATTTATAATATTAGTAACATAAGATTTCTCACTCTTTATACACAATTAATATATATACATCTCTTATCTAACTCTTCTGTCAAGTTAAGCTGCAGTAAGATATTTTTTGGCATTTAACACCTTTGTCCTCTTTTTTCTGTATTCATATTTTTTTTTGTGTTCTGTGTTCATAAAAAATGCAATAAATCACACTTTATTGATTTTTAAAACACTTTTTCTTACCTTTATTCCTCATAAACAAAAATAATCACACCCGACATAACCCGTTCTATCATCGAACAACTACACACCATATTGACAATACCCAATAAATAATATGACAAAATAATATTATGATGTTACACACAATACAAGGAACTTTATCGCTATATATTTTGGGCACATAAATTCTGAGGTTGGTACTCTTAAGTATTATTTCGTACAGGGGTTAGTGAACTATCTTATGGGGTTGGATTTTGATCTTGAGTACTGTTAAGTTAGGTGGACTGATGAGTTTTGATACCTTGCGGCAAAATGCCGTATCATGAAACGTGAATAAATTAATTGATTCAATAGCAATTTTTTTTTTACGAAAGCACTGAATCAGGCATTATTTGTGAGCCAATTCACAAAATATCTTAGCTTGAATTTAGAGTACAATATGAGATTAAAAATATGAAACAATAACTTTATTACCGTAACTGTTTTTTAATAATTTGAAGGATTTATTTTAAATATTTTGTATTTATTTTATAAGCAAATTCTCAAAAGCATGCACGTTGATACAACTAAACACAAGCATAATATTTTCTTTTTTCTTTCTTTTCTACACTGGTATAAATAATACAATAATAATTTATCACAAAACATTAAAATATACATTTTGTATGAAGTTCATTTTGATCTGGGTAAGGCTGGAGTTTCCCAACCGATTACTCTGAAATACCAGAATAAAGTCCAGGACTAAGACTTTTTGTGTATATAGAATGATTAGACTGATATTAAAAACCATGATTCTTGAACGAAGAACTACCTACACAAAACTGAGAGGCCCTGCCAAAACAGTGTTTACATTTGTCTGTTATAGTACCAAGTATCAAGACTACTCTTTCCTTCTATAAAAGCATAAATTACCTGTCTTGTCATTCGTTTCTCATACGACATCAGTCTTAAATGAAAGGGTGCAACCGCTATATTTTTTTGCATTTTTATTTTATCTCTTTTTCTTTCCTAACTGTATTTGTCACCATCATTTTTTTTTTCGTAAGAAGATTAAAAAAGGTGTAGTCTTTGTTCGTTTTTTAGGCTTAAAAGATAATTATGGTGCTCGAACAGTCAATGGGTATTTGTGAGATTATCCTTGTTAGCAAGTTTATGAAGTTTCCTTATGGAGACTTTCAGTCAAGATAAGATTAGATCATTTTATTTGTTCAAACATGAGTAAACACACAAAAGTAATGCATGCAAGTTGTTTAAAAATAAAAATATTACATATAGGTCGTCATGTTTGCCATATTTATACAATACCATACAAATATTTAAGTGGGTTAGTAAAGGCAGATTATTATTGTTCAAAATTTAGTATTAGAATTATACAGCTAATCTATACTAATATTATAAAGCGGAAAAGGTTGTTTGTTTGTTTGTTTGCTTGAACGCGCTAATCTTCGAAAATACTGGGTGGATTTAGATGCAATTTGGTATGGAAGTAGCTTGAAGCTTGAGTAAGGTTATAGGCTACTTTTTACGCGAGTGCAAAAAAGGAGAGTTATGTTTTTACCATTATAGAATCCACGGGAGCGAAGCCCCGCGTGAGTACTAGTAATATTATATAGGTAATAATCAATCATTGAAAATTAAAAATTCTACTTTATATAACTCAATAATTAAAATAAAACAGTCAGAGTTCACATGTATAAATTAGTCAAAAACCAATAAGTAAAAGTTATTACAGTTACTTAATGTACAACAAAAGTAGGTAGTCAATTAAAAGTAAAATTTAGATATTATAGTAATTTTAAGTTGTCAGAATTAATAGGTTAACATTATAAGAGTCATTAATTAAAACACTTTTCACATAAAAAATCATTTATAGAATTATAGGCTCTTTCTGCTAAGATTTTTTTAAGTTTTAATTTAAACTGCACATGACTTAAAAGCTTCCAACTCTTTGGACATTTATTATAAATAATTGGAGCCATACAAAAGACACTCTTGCGCATAAAAGCTGTTCTAGCTTGTTGTAAGCAAATCTGAGTGTTGTCACGTCTGTTGCGTGGAAACACATCAGCCATGCTCAGAAACAGATTAGGGTTGGACCTCACAAACATTGCTGATGTCTGTAAAATTACTACTTGATTAATGGGTTTTTGTTTTATTACGGTTTATGGTAGATTTATATAAAAGTTTACAGACTGAATTACATTCGTATACTCACATGTGTGTACCTCCCTGAGCTAATTAACCAATTTTTAATTTCTTTCTTTTATGTAAGAAAATATTAGCGTCAGACAGGGTCCAAATCCTACCTGAAACTCTTTTCCTACGTAACTTTAAACAAACTATACATCAGTTAAATATTTTTAACCTCGAATTAATTTAATATACTCGCACATATCTACATAAACTTGGTAAATGAACTCAAAATACTATAAATTATTTGATAGTCATTCGTTTGGCTCAGGTATTTATTGGAATTTTGATGTTAATACCTAGTTTTAATTACAAGCTTTGTTTTAAGATTATAGATACAGAAAACTATCGGTATCCGAGAAGTGTTATAAGTTTCAACAAGACAAAGAAAGTCGTCTTTCATGTTTTCGAAATTCTTAAGTTTCAAGTTGAGCTTTACGATATCTGATAAATGCCTACACTGTCTCGATAGGTCCACTCAAATCTATGTGCTTCTTACTTGAAGTCCACTTCAAACGTTAACCTTCTTGGTTCTCATATGACCAGCACAAATTGTATGGATTTGTTTTGGAGTTTCTTCTCAGAATAGTTAGCTAAGAAATATCTCTTCTAGTTCAAAGTGAACAAAAAATAATGACGTGTAAAAGAATTATTATATAACCTTTTGTCTCTGTTTCCTGTGTGTTTTCATGTGGGCCTTTAAGTTAAAAGTGAATAGGATACTTCTAGGTTAGCGTGCTCCATCTTCCATATCATCGCTTACCATCAGGTGAGATGGCGGTCATACGCGAGTCTATTATCTAGTGTCGTAGTGCGTCAGGGATGTTCGCAAATGCAAATATAAATGGCTTCGCTGCCATCATCCGCAAGAGATATGCCTCCCTAATGACAAGAGACCGCGGCAGTATCAAAATTATTCTCAGTGTATTCGCAGATCGGTGCGATTCCTCTAGCTGCAGAGGTGGATGCAGTTCCACACCGTGTTGTATTGTTTATGTCTGAATTTATTCACACTAGATATTAAGTAATATTGTTACTATCAACTCGACTCTTACTATCGATAAGACCGCCCATTGTAACACCCTTTGTAGTTTTTAAGTCCTCAGTTAATTCTGTTATGGTCGTATTAGCAAATGATTATTTTCTCTCACATGCAAAGACAACTTTTATGTCAAACACAAGAAACCACACGACTTCCTAGTCACAGATAAAGAAACAAACAATGTAGGTATACTGCGATCATTAGCTCATCTGCACGACAACACAATGAGCAATCAATTGCTCAGAAAATGCTACCTAATAATTAGCGAGGAGCGGTTTCATGGTGACGAATGCGCGGATAGATTGATTTGCCATCGGGTATTTTTGTAGGTATGCTTATAGGTATGAATCCTCGTAATGCTCTAAGAATGAAAGTGTCCGAAGTCAAAACAATATTTAATGGGGTTGAATAAGAAAGTTATTAAAAAAGCAGTGATGTGTAAATTTAAATGTAATTTTATCTCTCGTCTTCGTGATCGAGGTTTAAGCTGTGCCTTTATCACTTGTATTCAGACCCTGATTACTATTTAGGATCTAGAGTAGTCTTTTAGGTCAGTTTATTGCTCACATCAAATCATGCTTCGCACAGTTATCTATCTTAGTTTAATTAATTAGGATATATATAACCGCATTTGTATTCCTAGTTTTAAATGTATAAACCATATATGTTGAGAGAGACAGGATACTGTGACACAGGGTATCCTCGAGCGAGAACATTAAAAACAGTAACATTTTTTTCTGACTATAAATGTTTTTGTATTGTATTGTATAAAACAAATTTTTACAGTTAGTTAACTCAGAACAAATTAAGAATGCGATATTAAGATCTGACTTTATAACACGGTTTTATTTATTTAATCACCAAGAACTAATTCTATTCAAAATCACAAGACCACTCGCATATGTGAGCATTTTGCTCACAAATATTAAGCAGAGAACAGCGTGCCTTGATTCATAAAAAAACTACAATTTCGTTTCTATACGTCAGGTAATCAATTCATCATATTTTTTTATTATTTACTTTCGTGTTTTATTTAAATTTTCTACATATTGTGCAGATTACTAACCCGTACTGGGCCCACGTAGTGGATTACGGCCCATGGCCTATTCCCTCTCATAGAGAATATACCTGTGTCCAGCCGTGGAAACGTTATAAGCTGATTATGTTATCTTTGCATATGCAGAATAAGCAAATATCCCGTTTTAAGTTTTAATGATACTATTAGTGACCATGTTAGCTCAAAAACCTATACCCGAATATCACCAAGACTGTCGAACGAGTTCAAAACATAAAAACCTAGAAAATGCCACTTGCTTAAAGTCTAGAACATCTAATCCTTGACACTCAACCACGCAAAAATATCCACAAAACTATTCCCAAATTCGTCACAGCGAGGCGTCACGTGTTCGCCTCGCCATCCATCTTAAGGCGTCGACGGACCGACTCGCTGCGACTCATCTCGTTAATTTGTTTCCACTGGGGCTGTGTGCACGGCCTTAAGTAGACTTTTCGTTACACCCAGTTTGTTTCCTTGTTTGTAGTGTTTTCTTTAGGGTAAGGGATGTAAGTGATAATATTGAAAGAAGAATTTAGAGGAAATGTTAAGAAGCGCAAAGAATGCCGTGACTTGAATCTAAATAAAGTTTTACAAGGCCAAAAATTTTATTAAGAGTTGATTTACCTATAACATGATTATTGTGTAACATTCCACTGCTGTGACACAGATCTCTCCCCTTGATGAGAGGGAGTAGATCGTTATCCAACACGCGGGCCCAGTGCGGTCTGCGAATAGAATAACTATGATATTTTTACTATTTTATAGCTACTTTAATTTGGGAATATACAATTAGATTCACTTTTTTTTCAACTATAAATATTGATTTTTTCAACAAATTTAAACATTTAAATAAAAAAAAAAATATTTTTCTTATTTCAAAAAAATAGTATTGAAATGCCAAAACCAAAATGATATGAACCCGAAAAAAACATATAAAACCTCAAATCGCAGCTTTTATGAGCCATCAATTAGAAAAATAAAAAAAAATATTCTTCCCCGCTCACCCTGGATAATCCGGGCGTGATCCTCCACAAAGGCGGGTAATCTTCACGACGTATCCGTCAATGTCACCGACAGACACACACGATCGTTATCGCGACGTTGCACGGTGGGCTGAAAATCGGCTTTCATAGACTTAGGCATTTTATTTTGCAAGTGCGAGTTTTTTTGCCGGATATCACTTCTATTAGTTATAACAATATACAAAAATGACACCAGAATTGATTCTGCACAGAAACGAAGGAATTATAATTTTTTTACGAAAATTTTGTATGGAGCTAGTATGAAAAATCGAAATATCTCTAAAACGGCAGCGATAACCGTAATATCCTTATAGGGGGTTATAGTACTAATTATTTATGATTTTTTGACATATGTTACATAATGGTTGTAGATGCCTTTTTTTTTTAAAAATCGTCAAAATATTTTTATTTATTTTTACATATTTAAACGTTCCTTTTAGTGTTTAAGTTGAAGAATTCAGAGCTTTAACAACTCTTATCATAAAATAGCATCACCCCTATAGACCTGAAGGACTAGACAGAGGTGTGTAGTGTCTTGTTGATCTTGTAAGATTTCCAACAATACCAAATAGTTGAATATCAGTGTCAAAGTGCCCATGCTGTCGCTTCTTTTTGAAAGATAGGGGAATGAAATTGTTAATTGATCATACCCTAAAAGTATGATTACAACATAACCGGACACATAATAATAATAATATCCTTATAGGGGATTATAGTACTAACATTATTTATTTTAACATATGAAACTGTTCAAAACGATCCATGAACTGTGTCAAAGTTAAGAACATCGTTAGGAAGCATGCTTTTTCCCCAAATATTAAGAATATGTGAAAAAAAAGACTGTATATAAACTTTTTATTGATAGGTAATTTAAATAAAACAGAAGTAACAAAAATAATATCTAATAAATTCAATTATACAAAATACATATTTGAAACTATAATTTATGAAATTATTAACTAAACATATTGGTACAATAAACTAACATAAATAACAAAAGAACATAAAGAAAAATAATTAAATTTTACAAATTTTCTTTACAACTTTCGTTGTCGGACTCCAATTCCGAGTCAGAATCCAGATCGGATATACCTACAAACTCGAACTCAGTTTCCGGAAACTGTATTAGGTCGAGAGTTTCAGCAAAAAAGGTTGTCTTCCTTTTGGCATCTAACTTCGGCCTTTGTGCACTTAGAAAAGGATCCGAAGAAACAACAAGCATATTTAGGATATCTTGATTAGAATCTTGCCTGCTTCTTTTCCGCGAATGATGTTCCCGGAACCTCCTAAAATCTTTGTTTCGAGACTCTGAGGCTTCTTCCGAGAGAGTCCCAATCGGGACAATATCATTTTTTTCGATTATGTCAGCTCCGTGTATTAATAGTTTATGTACGGTTGATGACATGTAGTACGTATAATTCCACGTACTTTTCTGCTGTTTTGCGAGCAAAATCTATAAATTTGATGACATCGATCTTCTCACCAGATGTTATTGCTTGCAAAATAACAGCAAATCTTTTTATCAGGTTTTGATCCAACCCAGTAATAGCTGCAGTTTTATTGGGAAACTCGAAAAACTTCCTTGCGGTATTCCCGTCATTGGTAGTTCCCGAGCCTTGTTTTACTATATCAATTAACAGATTGAGCTCCTCTTTAAATTTATTTTGAATGTTTTTTTTTCTGTTTTGTAACATATCTTTATGCTCATTACTTCTTGCTGCCCACTGTTTGAAGTCAAGTCTGTACGCAATGTGTAACAGACATTCCATGCAATTTATACGGGCATGTAGGGATGATAGGCCAAATTCATATATGTCAGAACACACAGTTTTTGATGTTACAGCATCTAAGTGGTTCATTTCTGTTGGTTTTGCTAAGCACAGGTAGCATGATGCATTTGATCTAGCTTCAGAAAGGTACGTGCAGACTTTTGCGTCGATCATTGTCATCATTAGTTTATGAGTCACCCTGTTACTATTAATGCACTCTGTGGGGTTAAGGGCCTCAATTTCCTCATCCATTTTTCTTTTGTTATCAATGACAACTGCATGGCTTTCTTTTACAAAAGTGAACTGAACCGGACGACAATAAAAAGTTGAGCATGGTTTCGGGTTTGTCCATATAGTATTATCTCCATCTGTCAGTTTCAGTGGCACCAAGGAGGTCATGAAAATGCTTGAATCATCATGCTCGCCGTCCATTTTCTGCTTGTATCGGCTTTGATTGGAAGCACCATCAAATCCCCACTTCGATATCAGCTTTAACTGCTTATTTTCCACATTATCAGAAAGACTTTGAAGAATCCGCTTCACCGTGATGTCAAGTAAAGCTTGAAGTGTAATTCTAGCTGATGAATCCGTAACTGATACTGATTGATTAGGAGGGTAGCATGCAAGCTTAGTTTGTTGCAGTTTATAGTAGGATGGGTAAATATCCTTAGCACCTTCCCGAATGGCAGTCTCTCGCAACGTAATATATTGCCACTTTGAAAGCTTAAGTGAAAGAAGCAATCCAAGTGCTTTCTCTGGTGTAAATATTACTGTTTTCTTAATGCTTTCCTTGATTTTAACGGCAGCTTCTGGATTTTTTATCATATAATTGATTACAGATGCGATATCTTCATAACCTTCTTCTTTTAAACGTGCTGCAGCTGCATATGCCAATTCACAGGAATCCTCGCCTATGTGCTCACTAGATCTTCTCTTTTTCTGTTTGCTTCCCAGATCTTTGAATGGTTTTCGGGACCTTTTTGTCATTGTTCCAACAGTCGATGATGTCGACGGTTCTGGAGAGACTGAGCGTGCTCTTGGTATCTCATCAACAGTTGGTTCTTGATTTATTAAAGTTTGCACGCAACTCGGCCAATCAATATTTGCTTGCAACCACTCTCCGTACGTATTTCTAAACTTATCAAAGAATCGTTTAGATTTCTGCCACCTGTTTAAAGCAGCTCGCGTGAATCTCCGGCAAAATTCTTTGAGAGTTACTTGATCTTCGGCAGAAAGGCAATCGCCTATGCGGGACACAATTGCACTAAACAATACTTCATGATTAAATGAAGGACACTCACTTTTTAGAAGAACAAACAAATCTAAGTTGGTGATTAAACTTTCCATTCTAAGATTTTGTAGTCGCAAAGCAAATAGTTTTAGTGTTAGCAGTTACACGGTTGTGAACAATCTAAATTATGGAACAAAATTATAGCCCTTTTATTGTATAAAGTCAATAATTAGTTAACTACCCTCATTAAAGTTATAAAAGATATGAAAATAAAAATTTATAATCGTCAAAAACATTTCGTAGAACTCATAGTAGAACTAATCAACATTAGCAAATCACATTAGCTCACTAATTATAAAAAGGTGAATGCAGTTCTTAGTTGGTATTGTTGCGAGATATTTCAAATCATTTAATCACTTAATAGGCTCATTAGAATCAGAAGACTACAACCATCATTCTAATTACTTAATTACTTGTCATCAGACTCATTAGATGACTACACAATATATTATTTTGTATTTTGAACGTATGCAAGGTTTTAAAATTCCTTTTGTGTCGATATTATTATGTGTCCGGTTATGTTGTAATCATACTTTTAGGGTATGATCAATTAACAATTTCATTCCCCTATCTTTCTAAAAGAAGCGACAGCATGGGCACTTTGACACTGATATTCAACTATTTGGTATTGTTGGAAATCTTACAAGATCAACAAGATACTACACACCTCTGTCTAGTCCTTCAGGTCTATAGGGGTGATGCTATTTTATGTTAAGAGTTGTTAAAGCTCTGAATTCTTCAACTTAAACACTAAAAGGAACGTTTAATATGTAAAAATAAATAAAAATATTTTGACGATTTTAAAAAAAAAAAGGCATCTACAACCATTATGTAACGTATGTCAAAAAATCATAAATAATTAGTACTAAAACCTCCTATAAGGATATTACGGTTATCGCTGCCGTTTCAGAGATATTTCGATTTTTCATACTAGCTCCATACAAAATTTTCGTAAAAAAATTATAATTCCTTCGTTTTTGTGCAGAATCAATTCTGGTGTCATTTTTGTATATTGTTATAACAAATAGAAGTGATATCCGGCACAAAAACTGGCACTTGCAAAATAAAATGCCTAAGTCTATGAAAGCCGTTTTTCAGCCCACCGTGCGTTGATGCGACGCGGCGGTAGTGTGAAGATGACTTTATAGTAACTTGGTAGCACAGATTTAGAACTGTTGAGGTAGTTTTAAGAAAATGTATGAATTTTAAGATTAAACTTGTTCCTTTCGTTATTTATTTAAATAAAATTTTCTGTACCCACAGAAAAACCGTGTAAACGGTTTTGTGGTTCATTGGCTTATTTTTAAGGTCATCCTCCTCCTTCTTAAGTCGGTCCCTCAGTGTTGAGTATCGTGGCTACGACGGAAACGTTGCAACAAGCTCCTCCATCTGCTACGGTCTTCAATTTGATGGAGAGCCTGGGACATCGGCGTCTGCAGTACTTCGGACACCTGGTCAGCCCATCGTCTGGGACTTAGTCCTCTTGGTCTGCTTTTTTTTGTCTGAACTTCGACGTGCTATATGGCCAAAGTACTCTGTGGAGACATATTGTGGAGAGTCACTGTTGTGTGTCTTGCTTGAGCTCCTGTAAGATCGAGATGTTGTTTAAAGGTCATACTGTATTAATAACAAATAATAAGACAAAATAAAATCTTATTGAAAATAACTTCTGCCAGACGCCAAAGCAGTTTCACAAAATCACATTGTCACATGATGGACATCTAACCCATACAAATGAAATGTTTCGGAAATACTTTAATTGTGCGTACAGCTGAGGAGAAGAATTCCCTGCCGGAATTTTATTTGCCGGTAGCTATAACCTGGCTACGTTTTGACCGCATCATCGATTACCATCAGGTGAGATGGTGGTCAAACGCGAAACTTACATGTTGACTTTAACTTTATATTAATAGTCAATATTCGAAAGACACTTTTTTTGTATTTACATTTATTATACTTATAGCCAAGCTGTGGAACTCTCTGCCGGCTTCTGTGTTCCCTGCCACTTATGACCTTTCAGCCTTTAAAGCAGGAGTGAATAAGCATCTTCTGGGCTCACTCGTAACATCGTAGACCTCATCTATCGCTTACCATCAGGCGAGATTGAGGTCAAGAGTGGGCTCATCTATACTAATATTATAAAGCTGAAGAGTTTGTTTGTTTGTTTGTTTGCTTGAATGCGCTAATCTCAGGAACTACGGTTCTGATTTGAAAAAATCTTTCAGTGTTAGATAGCCCATTTATCGAGGAAGGCTATAGGCTATATATCATCACGCTAAGACCAATAGGAGCGGAGCACTAATGAAGAATGTTTCAAAATCGGGGGATTTTTTTTCCACGCGGACGAAGTCGCGGGCGGATGCTAGTCAAGAATAAAAAAAATCTCTCCACACACAAGAACATACTAATACTTTATTAAGGTTATACCATAATTGGTGTGTCAAAGTTATTTTTTTAATTTCGGATATTAAGTGCAACATAAACTTAACAATGTAAGCCCTCGCAAACAAAAAAAGAATTAGATAAATACATAAAAAAAAAACGACGGCAGCACTCCGGGAGTGGCGGCAGAAGTGAAAACTTGAATATTAACGTTGTGCATTTTTGATATTTTGGAATGGTTAGGGAATAATTTTGCACGAATTGCTTTAATTATCAGTATAAAAGTACTATCATTTATGTAGTAGAATACAATATTTATTTATTGCGCTATCGTACACAAACATGACAATTTATATTACATTAAAAAGTTTATCTCTTAGACTCTCCGTCCGTCTTACGAATTTTCGATCAGGTCACGTGTCCTGACGCGAGTTTAACATTTTTTACCCATTACAAAAAAAAGTGCACAACGCCGCTAAAGAAGTTTTCACTTCAAAAACAAAAAATATAGTCGAATTGAAAACATCCTACTTTTTTTGAAGTCGGTTAAAAACTACAATAATGCATCCTTATATGCAAACTCACCTCGTTCCTTCACCTGCCCAGACCTGACCTGGCCGCGTTATAACATTCCCGCGATCCTGGAAATTCCCACAACCTCGGCTGTGTAGATCACACTGATAAGTGATAACATATTGAATTTGGGTTTTGGAAGTTCTTTCTTACCGTTATACCTTTATTTAATTGATAATAGGCTCGCGTTTGACCACCGTCTCACCTGATGGTAAGTGATGATGTGGTCGAAGATGGAGCACGCTTACCTAAAAGTAACCTATTCACTCTTGACTTAAAGACCCCTAGGTTATAGCTATCGGGAAACACAGACACACAACAGACCTTTTCCTAAAACTGAAGTAACATTGGGATCGTCACCCCAAAAAATTAAATATCTAAAACTTTCGTGGAAGTCTTAAAAGAACAAAGTTCGCATGGTCGATAACTGGAGGCGTTACCCTGCCAGTGACGTAGACGGATGTGTCGCCACCGATGTGATTGAATGGAACTGACAGATATAAGGGGGACACCGATTTTTTTATTTACTACAATATAGTCTTTGTTGATCATCTTTGTTCGAAATTAATCAGAATGATTATAAGTCACTTTTTCCAAAAAATACATAAGTACCAAAAAAACTTTAGTTTTTTTTTTGTTTTATACTAGGTATAACACATTAAGCGCAATACCTCAGAACCCCAATTAGAATATTAAATTAAAAGTCTAAAACAACATCGGTAACGAAATAAATTGAAACCAAACCTAGACATTTTTTTATAAAATAGTTATCCTTACTAAACGCAAAACGTATGGGCGTCATACAATATCCTTACGCAGACGCATACACTCGTGCAATATTAGCGGCCGACACGCACACGAGCGCATTTCCTTGAATTAATGATTGTATTAATTTGTCATGATAAGTTTGTGTGTTTCCATTTTAAGTTAATGAAAGATTTTTCCGTCGAAATTTAACACCTATTTTTATGACCGAAATCCATTCAGAAGCCGATTCTGAACCAACTACTTTCAGGAATTTCATTTATTGTGTTACACGTTGTATAAGAGAACTAACAATGTGAGTAGAATTCACATTAATAGCAATCTTGTTAACCCCTCCAACTAAGCTAAATATGCTTGTGTCTGTAAATCAATTATAATCATGTCTCATGAAAAGGAAAAAAAACGCTAAGAAATAAATCGTCAACTCGCAAAGTTCCCCATACAAATAGAGGTCCATTTTCAAAACACCTCTACTAAAAAGCGCCACAGTTCGTATGACCACTGACTTAGCAAAATCCTTAATACCTCATAATCTCGTGAAATCTAGTGGATTGAAGATAAATAGCGAAAGCGGGGTAGGCAGAGCTAACGATGACAGTGTGGCGAGACGATTGGCTATCCATCACACACACACCCACTGTGTGATTGTACACATTCGGTGTGGTATTCAATGATATAAAAGTGAGGAAACGCAGAGAGATTTTTTTTAAAGGAGATTTAATAAATCTTTCTTTATTAAAGACAGTAAGATCCACAATAATATACACTTACAATTCTAAATTTAAAATTTATTTTACATACTATGTTTCTTCTCATATTCTTATACAGAAAATTCTATAATTGTAAGTCTAATTATAGAAGTTAGTTAATAATAGCAATATTAAGTAAATATGTAGTGGACTGGAATCTGTAATACATAGTTTTGGTTTAGTTACTTGTTTTACTTAAATAAAAACCCTAAACTACATATATACATCTGAAAATAGACTAAAATATGGCATCCAGAAATTCGTGCGCATCGCTGTCTACTGGTAATGTGCCCAAAAGGCTGGCGGCATTGCCACGCTGTATGGCAATGCTTAACCGCTGTCCAAGGTAAAAGCCAGCCTTTGGCCAAATATGTAGTTATTTCATGGTTATTTTTGTTTTTTGTAACAATAAGTGTCTCTCACGCACGGTTTGACTTATGGTTTGTCTTTAATTAAAGTCAAAACTGTGATATTAATACTTTGTAAAATATAAGAAAATTGTGTTTTGTGTGATAGCTGTGCCAACAACTCGGTCGCATCGGAGGTTTTTCCCGCGTAAATCTCGATCCCGTGGACATTCCAGAATAAAACTATAATTTGTCCTATAACCGTATCAATCTTCCAGTGAAAGTCCTATCAACCCCCTTAGAGACTAGCTCAGACAAACAAAAACACAGATTTTTCGTTAATGTTTATATTTTATTACCATCTAAATATCTATAATCTCTTGAGAAAAGACAGTTGTTTATTTGAAAGTTATAGACAGGCACTTCAAATTTATTTATATGTATCTCGTAAGTAGGTATACATTGGTAACCGTATTATAGTGATATTTTTTGTACCAAACGAGCTTCGCTTACCAAATAAATCATAAATAACATAAAATGTGTCACATAATCTTCTGTTCAAATCAGCACCTCTCAGTTTACCGCAATGCAGAAGAATCAGGAAAATAAAAAAGTAAAATAAATCGAAATTCTATTGCTACCATAGTGTTACTAGTAGTAAAAGCCTATCAGAATTTATGGGTAGTTTTACTTCCTACATTCTAACATTTTTCGAGCTAAATTTTTAAATGGCGCTATAACGCTATTTCTATCTGGTCTTTTCTCCGTTATTTGACCACGTAGCCTTATATGAAATCAAGTATTTTATCCTTACTATATTCTTGTTTTAATTGGGAGATAATACCTGAAGTGTTCGTTAAGCATTCGAAAATACTGATTAAAATGCAGCTGGAATGTAGTCATAGAGACTCATGAGCTCATTGAATATTGGCAAATAAACGGTATTTTTATAGTGATTGTAGTACAAACTCTGTATTTTTTTCGGAACAATTTATAAATAAATTACCATCTAAATTACGCCCTCGAAGCTCTCGGTTAATTGCCACGTTATATGGCAATGCTTAGCCATTGCATCACGGAAAGTATCCACGCGCCTTTTTAAAATTTCCTTAAAAAAGTAGTGAGCATACCGACGCGCGACGGCAGGATCTGAGAGCATCAACCCCAAACGGCTCAAAAATATTCACATATAATATGTTATTACATATATTCATATTGTATGTTTTGGTATTCACCGCTGTGAATACCAAAACATACAATTAGGGTCCAATTATTTCATTTAACCATTATCAAACGATTCCTTTCACTGAGTTACCCTACGATCCCGACATAACCATTCCACCTTAACATAATATTCGAGTTAAAACTCTCTCAAAGTTATCGTGCTGAAAATATTTCACTAACACTACCAAAATATTCCCGCAAACCCAAGGTACCCTATATTGAACAAACACACAGATAATCAGCTCCTTCCCTCACAGCGCGGTTCCCGAGACGCGCGGTGACAAATGGACGAACACCGCAAATTGAGTTTAGATGCCCGCAGACGTTTAAACGTTTAATCATTCCACAATTCACGAATTATTCTTTATTTTCTTTGCGGATATTTGTGATTTTTCTTTCCTTTTTAGGGTTCCGTAGCCGAATGGCAAAAAACGGAACCCTTATAGTTTCGACATGTCTGTCCGTCTGTCTGTCTGTCCGTCCTTCCGTATGTCACAGCCATTTTATTCCGAAACTATTAGGACTATACATGTAAAACTTGGTAGGTAGATGTATTCTGTGAACCGCTTTCCGATTTTAAGAGAAAATTTAAAAAACATTTAAAATAAAGGGGGCTCCCCATACATGGAACTGAAACTGAAAATATATTTTTTTCATGAAACCTATACGTTTGTGGTATCTATAGACAGGTCTTTAAAAATTACATTAAAAATTTAGAAACCTTAATGTAATTTAAAAATTACATTAAGGTTTCTAAAATGACTTTTTCATAAAGTTAATCGTTTAAAAGATATACGCTTCCAAAGTGGTAAAATGTGTCCCTCCCCCTCTAACTTCTATAATAATGAAGTGAAAAATCTAAAAAAACCATATGTTGTAGATCTTAATGTAAACTTTCAACCAAAATTGGTTTGGACGAGATCGAGTCGGCAGTTTTTGAGATACAGTATATTTTCTAAAACCGCAAATATAACTTTGTAATTCATACAAATACTATGAAAAACAAAGTTATTTGGCGTAGTTGTAAAAATTGTAAATAAGCTAGTTTTAAGAAATTTTTATGGTTTTTGTTTTTTTTTTTAAATTAAATATATTAAGTATATTATATTTATTATAGTTACCAAGGAACCCTTCATGGGCGAGTCCGACTCGCACTTGGCCAATTTTTAAATACTTATGGAGCCTATTGATTGAATTTCTTTTTCTTTCTCGATGTGAGTGTAGCGAAGTGGTGGCCCAACGATTATAGGCATGACTCGAAACGAAAGGGTAACTGAAGGAGTAGTACGAGTTTTTAGTCTGACAAAGTCTGACACTCCCTTCCGCTCCAAACCTTGAGCGGGAGGTGTCACTAGATTTTCTCCCGGAAAATTAAAAGTTAAAGGACAGCCAGCATAAGTGTTAACTTGGTGTTTAACACGTTCGCTGACAGTACGTCGTTAGGCGGGAAATCAAAACAGTGCGTTATGACAGTACGTCGAGGGACGGGCCACTTATTTTTAAGAGTACGTCGTTGAAATTTTCTACTGTCGTAATGTGGTGTCAGGGTAAGTGCTCACTGTCAGCGAACATGTTAAGATTACCAAAGTAAATTCTTTCACACTTTGTACTCTTTAATTCTATAAGATTCTTATCTAATCAATAAAGCCTTTTAGATATAGCCTCACTCACTAACCCCTTAAACTAAGAGTGTAATGAGGGTACTGTGCTACCAAGGCGTCCTCAACTTAAGGGTTACTTAACCTAACTTAGCTATTACTTAGACAAGTACGCAAAACTTTTACTGTTAAGTCACATTTAGTGAAGATTTCATTATCAAAGAAAATATGTGTTGAATCCGTAGTATATACAACGTGTAATTTAAAGGGTATATACATACATACCAAGTGCATAGCTTCTTTGTATGATAACAAACGATATGGCACGGGTTTTGTAATCATAAGTCTACGTGTGTAGAACTTATTACAAATTCCAATACACTGATACCAGAGACCGAATTTTTCAAATTAAGTAAAATGAAAAGAAATATCGTGGTATTGGCAAGTGACGTGGAAAGTTATTGACCCTCGTAGTGCTGTGACACGTTTGTTATGATTGGTATTCAAGAAATATATGAAACCAATAATTTGGTATCAATTCTTTGAGTCAGTTGTTTTGTGCTGAAACTGTGCATAGAGACTCCATACCAGATGTTGTCTTCAGCCCTTTTGGATAGATATGGGGTTTCTGTTACACGTTGTATACCTATGCCCCGGAACTTAAGGGCAGCTGAAGGAACATGGTCGGTTTTGAGTCAGTAGAAGTCTGACACTCCCTTCCGCTCCACCCAGAGCGGGAGAAGGCATTCGATGATTTTCCCAACCACGAAAAAAAGGTATATATACTTGTACCTTATACTGTGATAAGAATAATAATGCGTTTATACTACATCAATCGGTATCGTAATTGTGATCGAGAGGTTGCCAGTCCGAACTCCACCTATGTATCACACTATTGCTATGACACAAGCATAGTTAGCTTAGTTGGAAGGGTTAACGAGATTGTTAGTAATGTGATTTCGACGCACATTTCTAGTTCTCTTTTCCAAATTTCCGGCTGCGTTTCCACCAGAGATGTGCGAGGATGCGTAGCGAGGGATGTGTTTGTAAAGAACCAATAGAATAGCTTCATTTACCTCGCCTCGGTCAGCACAGCTCTGGTGGAAACGGCTCAGCGGAGCTAGATTTTTGCGCATACAAAACAAGCGAGGGATGTGTGCGAAGGATGTGTGCGAGAGGTGTGTTGCGAGGGATGTGTTGCGAGGAATATGTGTTGAGAAGGATGTGTTGCGAGGTTTGCGCATCCTCGCACCACACATTAATGCGCATTTTCACAGCTCCACTACACATCCTCGTAGGCACATTTTCATCGCACAGCTTTGGTGGAAACCCCCACATATTTTCACAGCACAGCTAGACATCCTCGCACGACACATTTCCATCGCACATCTCTGGTGGAAACGCAGCCTAATTCTATTCCGCCGAGCCCTTTCCAACATCAGACTACAAAACAAACGGTGCTGCACCATCGTTACATTGTGGACATCCCACCCATACGCACAAAACGTTTCGGGAATACTTTCATTGTGCGTACGGCTAAGGAGTGGAATTCCCTGCCGGAGTCTGTGTTTCCCGATAGCTATAACCAAGTCAAGAGTGAATAGGTTACTTCTAGGTAAGCGTGCTCCATCTTCGACCACATCATCACTTACCATCAGGTGAGATGGTGGTCAAATGCGAACCTATTATCAATATAAAAAAAAAAAACAAAAATTAATAATATAATAACAACTGCACGGGTTCATTATAAAGGTTAAGAAGCGCAAGCCGAGGTAACGCTCTGAAGATAGGTGACCAATGCAATACCATCTTAACAAAATTATCGAGATTCCTGCGTGCTTCGGTAAGCACATAAGGCCGTTTATCCTGGCTGTCATTAGTACATCTTTGACAGTAGTTACAGGGAGAACCAGAAAATCTAACACCAATCTTACCAAGAGTTATCGTCTTACCCAGCTACTGAGTTGTGGAGGTCAGATGAACAGTCGCTTTATAATAATAATATAATTTTTATTTCAGACCAAGGATCCATTAAAACTTGTTAGTATAAACTTAAAAATGTTAGTAGGAATACAAAAATAAAATGCATACACAAAACAAAAATAAGACACACAAACACACTCAATTTGGCACATGAAATCCTACTCTCACGTTAACACCAATCTTACCAAGGGTTATCGTCTTACCCAGCTACTGAGTTGTGGAGGTCAGATGAACAGTCGCTTTATTATAATAATATAATTTTTATTTCAGACCAAGGATCCGTTAAAACTTGTTAGTATAAACATAAAAACTATGTTAGTAGGAATACAAAAATAAAATGCATACACAAAACAAAAATAAGACACACAAACACACTCAATTTGGCACATGAACTCCCGCTCTCACGTGTACACCCACCCGGTGCCTGAGAAAAGGACCTTAAATTTTTTCCGATAAGGTGGCGAGGGTACTGTTGGTGCTGACTCTGAATCGCTGCAGTATCGAGGCTCGTCGCTTGCGCATGACAGGCTGTAAACCAACCCCTAAAAATAGTTGGGAAATAGCTTAGCAAATGATGACTCTTATTAAATGTCTATTAAAAACAATTAAGGACAGTCGAATAGTCCTGATATTTAACTGTTTGGCACTAATTAATGTAAATACTTAGTCTTCTTCTTATCGTGTCGGTAGTAAGGTCTACCGACCCAACACACCCTAGTGTCAGTTTCTAGACCGCCTCAAGGGCCTGTGACGTGGTCTATTTTGACGAACGCCACTTAGCGACCGGGACCACCAGCTTATGCGTGCCTTCCGAAGAACGGAACCACCTTTTTATCAGACAATCAGGTGATTCAGGCCTGCAATGTCCTAGCCAAACTGGAAACTACTTTACAAAGTATGCTTCCCGCGGGAATCGAACCCACGACCACCGGGTCACAAGGCGAACGCCTAAACCACTCGACCACGGAGGCAGTAAGTACTTAGTTAATGTTCGATACTAAATACGTTCACTTGTTTTTCAAATGGTTAGACACTTCAATGTGAGGTAGGTTAGGCTTTATAAATCTGATTTATTTTTATTTATTTTTTAATATGTATGAGCCTACTCTTGACTCCAATTACACCTGATGGTAAGTGTTAGATGAGGTCTACAAAGGAACGAGTGAACCCAGAAGATGCCTGTTCATTCTTGCTTTAAACACTGACGGGTCATTTGGTAGAGTGTAGCAGGATAACACCGTACTACTTCGTAAAATCTAGCCCAAGTTCCATTCTAGGGTATCGAACCCACCCTAGGTACTGTAAAACGCCCTGAAATTCAGGATCTAACATAAAATTCCCCTGTTATTGATTATCTATACAATGTTATTTCACCCGACAGCATAATATTTTACTACCCAAGACGGCACACATGCATATCACGACATACGTACATGTATTCTCACGCACACGTGCACGGTGTGTGTGTAGACTTTCACACATGTGTGGGTTAAGAAAAATACTCGTGTCGCGGGCTTTTCTCAGGAACAAAGGTGCTGTGGAGAGGATGTTAGTTCTTTATTTTCGGTGAACGTTTTAGTAAAGGGTGTTTAGGAAAGACACGAAATAGTCCTATATTAGTTGCACTCGAATTTCTATATGTTAAGACGTCACATGTTTAACATATTAAAAGTTTTTAGTAACCTTACGTGATGTATAAATAAAGAACTTTCAAACAGATTAAATTACATATAATCTTCACCATAATACTCTGTAGGAACAAAGTATAAATATCACAAGTTTTGTCGGATTGAAACAGAAATTGTTCTAAAACTTTATTACAGTTTTAGGACAATTTAGTTTTTAACGAAATAAATTAAACGTTTTCTTTTTAATTTTCAATGCTATTAAAATAAGTTTTTCGTTGAAACTGCAGCAGTAATTGTCGCATTGAATAAAATCTCAATTTTCCTTGAACAACAAAAATTTTATAATACAACACCTCTCCATTTCTTTAACCATTTCCCTCCACGTACATACATATAAGTCTTCTCCGACGTCACACGTGCATATCACCTTCTCCCTCCCACCCACAACGTTAGAAAGAGACGAAACACCAGTTTAGGACTAACATTTTATATGTTGGCTGGGTCATGGATATAAAAATCGTTTTCTCGACATATATATAGCGAGATGGGTACGTATGAACGTAAGTGCGTTGGTAAAGGCATTAGGTATCCACTATAACGTGGAAATATGGTCATTGTACTGCTATTTTAAAGATTATTGTCTTTTATTATGTTGTTATAAAGTTTCTTGAAATAATAGTAGAGGAAAATTTCAGGCTTTTCTATGAACGCTTTTAGTAAATATACATATATGACAAACATAAGACATGTGCCAAAAGGAAAGATAAAAGCGACTTCTCGATTGATTGTAACAATGATATAATAGATAGGCAGATAGGATATACTTTAATTATCCACCTTTAAACACACCTATTAAACAATAATTCTTAATCTACGGTTACAATGGCGGTGTTATCGCTGAGAGCGACATCTTCCAGACAACCTTCGGGAGGACTTTACAAACATTCGGTTTAAAGAAATTTATTTCTCAAAAATAACACATAGTTTAATTAAAAATATGATAACCTTAACATATAAACATGTTGTCGTTCGATCAATCGAGTACATATGTAGGTAGGTTTTAAATGTTGGTTGGCCAAATACAACTTTAATCTATTTTTTAACATATTTATTGATCTGGAAACTCTTATTTCTTTTGGTAACTTATTATAAAAGCTGCCTCAAACTTAATAGTTTTTCGTCCGTACAGGCTAATTTAAGTTAATTTAAAACCCTATTCCTAGAATTGTACTGGTATGTATTGCGTTTGATAAATCATAAATTATCTTTAATTTGCAAATTGGTTACTAATTAACATTTTTACACGTCATTTTTTTCGTATATTTAAACTAAATGAGGCTGATGTTTCCTAACTGACTAATCTGAGAATAAACACCGAAAGAAACTCAGAGGTCAGTCTCTTTTGAAGTCCATACAATTTATACTGGTTACATTATATGGGAAACTTGTAGGTTACAGTCTGAGGCGATCTTTTGAGGAAAGATGCTCACAGATTTTAGTAGGTCTGCCCATACACTGCAAGCATTTGTCTTTGTTTGAATGTGATTTGTTTAACTTTAATTCAACAATCTACACTGTTAGACTATTATGCATTGAATATTATCAAGACCACTTTTGAGGGAATACTTCTATAATGGTGTGCAGATTTTGTGATTCCTGATACTTTAATCTTGGGGTTTTTTTAAGTCAAGAGTGAATAGGTTACTTCTAGGCAAGCGTGGTCTATCATCAACCACATCACTGCTTAATCAGATGCGATGGTGGTCTAACGCAAGCCTATTAATAAAAAAGTTTATTAGCAATTTACAAACAGTAAGAAACCGAAACATTAATCTTTGTGTAATTTTCATCTTTACTACTGCTCCCTAACGGGCTTTTCCAAGGACCGAAAATCAATAGGTGGACATCCATCAAGCACTGAAATGGCGTGGTGGATTATACGTTCCCATTCCAGAAGTGGGAATATTATACGCCGATTATACATATTATCAGCTTCTGCCCGCGACTTTATTTCCTGCGTAAATCCCGATTCCGTACGAATTAAAAGTAAAAAGTAGCCAATATGTTATTCCAGGATGTCAACTATCTATTTACCAAATTTCATTCGGATCTGTCTTGTAGTTTTTGCGTGTAAGAGTAACAAATATCCATCCATCCATCCTCGCAAAGGTAAGATTATGGGATGGTATGGAATTGCTCGAAAGAGTTACCGCGGCCTCGGAACACGAAGGGCATGATGGAACACGGATGGGTTTTAGTCAGTAGAAGTCTGACACACCTCGCTCCACCTGACCACCACTTCGCCTAGATCGGAAGGCAGTCATTGGATGACTTCCCATCCTTAAAGAAAAATAATTGTCTATGATGTTGATCCGAATGCCTCTTTTTAGCTAGCGCAATTCATTATGCCATCAAAAATATACAATCAACTAATAAAAGAAATCCGAACTAAAGTCTTAGATACTTTTTCTATTATGACATGACAATAATACGTCTACTGAATATTCATCTTATATAATGTTGTCGTCGCATCGGCGGCCCTTAACGTAGGTCAGGAAACGGGGTATTCCCAAACTTAAAGGGTTTTTGACAAGGAAGGAAAAATATATTATGCACAACATCGGTTAATAAAACAGTTGTCTGGAAGATATCGCTTTCAGTGATAAGACCGTCATTTTACAATAACGGCGTAGATTAAGCAATGTAAGGCCATGTAGGCCTATGGGAAATAAAATATTTTGAGTTTGAGTTTGAAAAAGGTTGTTAAATAAGCAATATTGTTGGAGAGCAGGCGTAGTGGTAACGAAGCTGACTTATGAAGTTCGTGGGTTCGAACCCAGTTACATTACTTTGTGTAGGTAATTTATATCATTACCGCTGCTCTCGGCTGCTGCTGGTGAAGGAAAACATTGTGAAGAAATTGGCGATATCTTAGGACCAAAAATCCGAAGACTTGTGACATCCACCAACGTGGTGAATTATGGCCCATTTCCTCTCATAGAGGTGAAGCCAGTGCCCCAACGATGGGAAAATTAAATATTACATCAAACTTTTAATTGCTGCGTTAAAATTGTGGTGTAGGTTCAATGAAGTTTGAGGAGTGGCTGGAGAGACGCCACGACGTCTTCACCTTCCGCCTGACGGTTGGCTGTTTCGGGAGGTACCTGTTTCGTATACAGCGGGAAGACACGCCCGGGTTTCGTCATTGTGAGGACCACCCGGAGGACATGGTGGAGCATACGGTCGAGGTGTGCCCTGCTTGGGCGGAACACCGTCGTGTCCTCGTAGAGGCGATCGGCGGCGGCGACCTCTCGTGCTCTGCTCTGGTTCAGACCATGGTGCGGAGCGAGAGAGAATAGGATGCAGTCGCCTCATTTTGCGAAGCAATCATGCTAGCGAAGGAGGAGGCCGAATGCGCGAGGAAGAGGCAACTCTCTTCTTCTCGCCCCAGCCGCCGCAGGAGACGCCCCGGGCGTCGGGGATCGCGATCTGATCTCCAGCCACCGTAGGTTCGGGCTTGCGGACGGCGAGCAACCACTCACCGTCCGGTAAGGACCAGGCCAGGGTTGGCGGCGCGTCGTGTTCCACGCGCGCCTCAAAGAGCTGTCAACACCAGTGACGAGGCCTCATAGAGCCATTGCCTACCGGGGTTTGCAGGAAAGTTCTAACGAGATACTGCGGCCCTGGAACTTTAGGGCAGCTGAAGGAACAGGGTGGGTTTTTAGTCAGTAGAAGTCTGACACACCCTTCCGCTTAACCCAGAGTGGGAGAAGTCATTCGATGATTTTCCCACCCAGGTAAAAAAACACAAAAAGGTACAATGAAGTATATTCTATGTTTATTTCTATGGATCGCGTTACCTTCTTTGTGTACCAGTTTTAAAACCATGATAACAAATTACTACTTCGCTTAGGTTCGATTACAGTTCTGCACTCTTACACTATTAGATATTATTTATATGATTTGGTATATTATATAGGGTAAACCACCATTTGGCACTTTAAGACTGATGTTTACTCAAGTAAAACTCACTTAATTCATTGTCTTAGAGACGAACTGAATATTATTAAGCTAGACGAACAACCTGACAACCTGACCTAGATAAATCTACTGGCTATTATACTATTCAACATAGCAGTCAATCGCCACTGTGGTCGAAGTGTCGTTAATTAATAATTATTTGTTCAACAGCACTGCCAACAGAAAGATGGCTTGGAATACGCTGCGTGGTCCCGACCACGAGGTGCAATGGCAATCAAGCAAGGTTACGAGGTGAGATAGTAGTCTTGGTAGAAAGTTTTTTTTTGTCGTCAGATATGCGTAGTGCAAGACTGCTTCTATAATGTTCAGTTATCTAGTTGAATGTATATCTCGTAGCCTTTTGTTTAGTTGGTTCATAGTTTAGTGTTTTGTCTAGAATATGTTAGATATACTCTTAAAAACACTTTCTTTTAATCATCACAAATGTAAATCAAGTAAATGAACTGCCATTTACTTGATTTATTTCATTTTGATTCATTTGCCCTAAATGCGAACTTAAAACCTCGAAGAGTAATCAGCCGCTTTTATTTATTGGTCTCTCTACAATTGTTACACTGTTTATCTTAATCTATACTAATATTATAAAGCGGAAAAGTTTGTTTGTTTGTTTGCTTGAACGCGCTAATCTTCGAAAGTACATGGTGGATTTAGATGAAATTTGGTATGGAAGTAGCTTGAAGCTTGAGGAAGGTTATAGGCTACTTTTTACGTGACTGCAAAAACGGAGAGTTATGTTTTACCATGATAGAATCCACGGGAGCGAAGCCCCGCGTGAGTACTAGTAACACATACAATATGTTATAAACATAATGTACAATATGGTTTATTGACGGGATTACGAGAATGTTCTTACAAAATTGCCCCGGAATGCAAAGGCAACTGAAGATACAGAGTAGTTTTTACTCAGTAGAAATCTATCACTACTATTCCACCCAGAACGGGGCGCGTTTGATGATTTTGTCCCCGAAAAAGAATATAGGGAACTGTCACATAAAAATAGTAGACGTATCTGTATCTGTCCTCTTTGGTTGCCAATACAAAAGAGGACAGATGGATCAACTAGACCACCGTCACGCTGTTTCTATGCCATAGTGGCAATCAAAGTACCATTGTGGCCTAGAGAGACCTTTAATAGAGCCACTTGGAGAGGCGTATGCCTTTCGGAATGCGAAGATGCACTTTAGAAGATCTTGAAATGATCTTCTCATTTTAATTCAGTTGTCGAAAAAAAGATAGCGCTAAAATATAATCTTTATTTATAAAAAGGAAGATCGTTACATAAATGATATCTGCTTATGTACTATAAAATAAAATAAATTCTCCGACTGAGTGAGTGAGCTGTTGTTCTTCTAGCTAGGCTACAAAATAGCCTGTGTTAAGGAGTAACAGTGCCGAGCCACTCTTATTAAAATAGTGTCAAATATTTTTAAGTGCATTGTAAGGCATTACAAAAAGCTTTAAAAACAAGTGCTATAATTTATGCAAGGTAGGTAGTTGCTGAGCTATTTATATATATATGTATGCATATCTTGTAAAGCACACTTCCCCTTCAATACCGTAATATAAATCTTTCGAGCGAGGTCCCCAGGACAACCCTTGGACGGCTTCTGTATTCCCTACTATATCCCGTCAGCCTTTAAAGCAAGAGAGAACAGGCATCTTCTTCTTCTTCTTATTTGGTCAGGTTTCCGCACTTAGTCTCTGCACGAGACCATTGTGCGTGAGCCGTGTCGGCCGTCACTCCATCCAGCCAACCTCCCTCCAGAAGCAAATCAGGTCTCTCGGTCTATTCAGGATGTCTGTAAGGAAATTCAATGACTCGAGGGTTTGTTTCCGTATGTCGGTGATTTCTGTGCACTCTAGAAGCACGTGTCCCACCGTTTCCTCCGTCCCCATGCATGCCCTGCACAGGGGCTGTTCGTTATACCTATTGTGTGGTAGTGTTTGTTCAGTGAGCAGTGTCCGGTGATGGTCCCTGCCACCATTCGCAGGCTTCTTCTGTCCATGTGTAGGAGGCGCCTGGTTAGTTTTTTATCTAGGTTTGGCATCGCCTCTTGGGACTGCCTGCAGCCTGGAACAGGCATCTTTTGGGCTCGCTCATTCCATAGTAGATCTCATCTATCGCTTACCATCAGGCGTGATCGAATTTAAGACCGGGCTCACCCCAAAAAAGCATGATAACTCCTATGCACAGTACTTATGGTAAAAAATGAAATCATAGAGAATGCTTCTAGTTTCCCATTTTTAATTTGCAGTTCGTAGATTTATTGCATGATTAAGTGTGCAACATTTATAACTTTATAACCTCTAATTACATGGTATTCATTAATATACCGATTGATACGAAACACCTCGGCTAATTACAATGTAATATAATTGGTTCAACTTTATGATTCTGGTTTGACTGCTACAATTTTAGTTATAACACTTGTTACTTGTGGTGTACTGATATTTAACTTGTAATTGTTTGGAAACGCTGTTTTTTTAGACGGTGTAATTTTCTTATAATTGGACTGAAACTTTACAAGCATTTTATAGACACAACCGTTTATTACTTACCCTCTTAATTTTGTAACAGTCATCTACTCGAACAATTAGTAAAAATACAAAAACTAGTTTCGTTTAGAGTTCGGCAAAAAGTACTAATAAGTTTCTTTATAATAAACTAGCTTCTGCCCTCGACTTCGTTCGCGTAGGAGGGGTTTCCCGCGTAAATCCCGAACCCGTAGGGATTTCAGGATAAAAGCTATCCTATGTCCTTTCCAGGGTCCTAAACTATTCCCATGCTAAATTTCATCTAAATCAGTTTAGCGGTTTAGGCGTGAAAGGTAACAAACAGACAGACAGAGTTACTTTCGCATTTATAACATTAGTAGTCTTGTAGTCCGATGATGGAACGAGCTTAGCAAAATTAGATTGTGTAATTCCATCGCAGACTCCCCGAAATGTAACCGATAGAAAACCGATACTTAAGATTTGTTTTGTTTTTTTTTTTTTTGGTATTTGATTCGCTATTGACCACCATCTGACCTGATGGTAAGTGATGATGTGGTCGAAGATGGAGCACGCTTGCCTAGAAGTAACCTATTCACTCTTCCCTTAAAGACTCCCAGGTTATAGCGATCAGGAAACACAGACTCCGGCAGGGAATTCCACTCCTTAGCCGTACGTACAATGAAAGTATTTCCAAAACGTTTTGTGCGTATGGGTGTTATTAATTGTAAACTACTTTCTATAAAACACTAGCTTCGGCCCATGACTTCACTCGCGTAAATAATTTTCAGTGACGTAAAGAACATTGCATTACATACAATTTCGGCGATTCATTTGTCTTCTTATACATAAATAAAAATCAATTGCTGTTCGTTTTTCTCGCTAAAACTCGAGAACAGGTTGACCGATTTCATTAATTCTTTTAAAGTTGCGAAAATATCTAAAATAAAAAATATAGCGGTGCGAAGTTCGCCAGGTCGGCTAGTATACAACGTGTAACGGAAACCCCATATCTATCCAAAGGTGCTGAAGACAACATCTGGTATGTAGTCTCTATGCAAAGTTTCAGCTCAAAATAAGTGACACAAAGAATTGATACCAAATTATCGGTTTCATATGTTTCTTGAATACCAATCATAATAAACGTGTCACAGCACTACGAGGGTCAATAACTTTCCACGCCACTTGTCAATAACACGGTGATTCTCTTCGTTCTTCTTAATTTGAAAATTCTGCCTCTGGTATCAATGTATTGAAATTTCTATTATACTTCACACATGAAGACATAGGATTATAAAACCCTTGCCATATCGCTTATTATCATCCAAAGAAACCGTGCACTTGGTTTGTATATACCCTTTAAATTACACGTTCTATGTTTAAAATTCAACGCTAACACAGTTTATCAAACAACAAGATATCATGCCACCTTCATACGCCTAACATCTGTGAATTAATCAATGACATTACCAAAAAACTCCAAGTGTGGTCAAAACCGGCCCCCTAACAGCGGAATCACTGCAGCACAGATTTGAGCATCAACATAAGTATTCCTTAGGGTCCCTCCTCACTCAGGAACTCGGTTTTATGACAAAAGACGCTCATTTGCAACTGTCCTATGCAGAGGACACGCCTACATTGCGTTTATTTTGATCTGCGTGTGTTTACTGTGTTATTCTTCATCAGTTACTACGAATTGAGTTTTAATTAAGAATAATTTAATGATTGCCAAGGAACTCACAACACACAAAAGTATTTACAACGTCTAAACGACATAAATAATGTATAGGTAAATATTGTTAATTTATTACGTACTAACTGACCCGGTGAACACCATTTGTTTTTTCTGACCTTTCAAACCTTCCCTGTATGAAAGGAAACATAATAAAAAAAGAATTAATGAAATCGGTCAAGCCATTTTCGAGTTTTAGCGAGAAAAACGAACATCAATTGGTTTTTTTATATGTGTTATTAAAGAAAAAAAGATAAAACATACAAGGTGTTTTTAAATAAATCATGAAATCAAAAATGTTTTGCTTAAAACTAATATCATTGAAATATTAATCTAATAACTACATTGAAATTCATTGCACATTTTTGGGTGCTTTTATGAGGTTTTCACTTTAACTAGTTTCTTCTTATTATTTATTTATATAAGGTTTCCTGGTTAAAAAAACCAGGGCATTGCTCGCCCCTTTCTGGTAAAGCTACGAGTAGGATGGTTCGAATGATGTATTTGTCATACCCGTACGCAAAAAAAGGTACTTGTTAGTGAAGTTACGGACTGATAAAAGAGACAGATAGATATCTAAGCTATATTTCTTTTTTATTACTTTTATTATGTTTCTTTTAAACGAGAAGGGCAACTGAAGGAATATGGTGGGTTTTAATCGGTAGAAAGCTAACACTCTCTTCCACTCCACACAAGGAGTAATATGATAGTTTCCCCCCCTGAATAAAAACCCTTATGGTTTTGGCTAATCCAACCGTCTGTTCGCAAGCACAGAACCTCTCAGACCTAGAAAGCTGTGATTTAAAATGGCCCATACAGACATTAATCACACCTAGATAATTCAGCCCGTTCCTACTGCTGAGACACAGAGTTTCTCTCTATGAGAGGGAATAGGGATGGCTTTGCAAAGTACCAACTTGCTGCATTGGACTCGATCGAGCGCAGAGCTAAAAGGCGACGGGGTGCTAGTGGACAAGCTTCATAGCCTGGCTCATCGGCGAGCCGTTGCTTGCCTGTCGGTTTTCTACAGATTGTACTTCGGGGAATGTGCGCAGGAGCTCCATGACCTGATTCCTTCATCTCCCTTTCACTACCGGTCTACCAGACGCACGGCTGGGTACCACCCACATTTAGTTGATATATCGTCTTGTCTTACCAAGCGCTTCTCACATGCGTGCGCACAGCCATGCTGTGGAATTCTCTGCCAGCTTCTGTGTTCCCTGCCTTATGACCTTTCAGCATTTAAAGCACGAGTAAATAGGCATCTTCTGGGCTCGCTCGTCTTATCTTCGACCTCATCTATCGCTTACCATCAGGCGAGACTGAGGTCAAGGGTGCGCTCATCAGTAGTAAAAAAAAATGGCCGTTATCCACCACGTCATTCCAGTGCGAGTGGGCGGATCATCAAAATCCCACATACAAAGTTATGTAACTAACTGTAAGTTCTAAGTTGAGCTATACGTCATCTGACAAATGCTTACACTGTCTGGACTGGACAGGCCCACTCAAATCTGTGTGCATCTTTTCTCAAAAGATCGTCTCAAACATTTGCCTACTTATTGTACAGTACAGATTGTATGGATTTCAAAAGATACTTTCGAACTCTGAATTTGGTTCGGTGTTTCTTCTCAGGTTAGTCCATATGGAAACATTGGCCTTATGTAAAATTATATTTACGACAATTTTAAATATTAAACAAGGTATGTCAATACGTGTTGAATTAATTAAAAGGCAGATAACACTGTCATTATCACGTGAATGTCGACCTAATTGTATTTGAATGTCTGTAAGAAAATAAGGTTGGTGTGTCATGATTTAAATTTGTCGATTGTACTACCAGTATATGTCTAGTCTTACGTCGATATAATCTTCTACTCAGCATGGCCTGTCTATCGGAACTGTGTACTTCAGCCAAGTCTGCATGTCTCTGGAGAACAGTAATAAATATTCAATGTCTCATCGATTTGCGACGGAACACAAAGACAGCAGCAGAAAAACTATGTCTGATGTAATATGGCAAAAGATGGTCTACATTGTGTTTCATTTATTTTTATATGCTCGTGGCTAAATAGTAACAGACACACAGGTTGATCTTCAAAGTTAAGCAACACTCGCTGAGGTCAGTTTGTAGATGAGTGAACATTTTAACAAAATTCAAAATTCATTTATTTTGTGAACACAGGGTAAAATGATCTTATGTAGGTATATATAGTGTTTGGTCCAACCTATGTTCCGCCGACAGGTATACAAAATAGTGCCGTGGTCGCCGAGCCGTACTTTGTCCCGCCCAGGGATGACTGGGTGGAGGACCTGAGCGGCTCGGTGGTCGTAATTTCGTCGGCCGCCGCCGGTACCCCGACTCTTGAGGATGTCAGGAGAGGCCGAGGTTGCGTGGCAGCCCGGTTCGGAGAGATTGCCGTAGCGGGCGTGTACTTCTCTCCGAACCGAACTCTCGCCGAATTTCACAACTCCCTCATGGAGTTGAGTGTCGTCGTTGCTGGGTTCCATTCGCTTCCTGTGATTGTCCTCGGGGACTTCAATGCCAAGAATTTGGTTTGGGGTTCCCGGTATACGGACACACGGGGTAGGATGGTGGAGGACTGGGCTCTGGAGACAGGCCTAGTTGTCCTGAACCGGGGCTCTGTCCCCACGTGCGTGCGGATGCAGGGTGAGTCCGTGGTGGATATTACGTTCGCCAGCTCTGCTCTGTCACCACGTGTCGTCGACTGGCACGTCTTGGAGGGGGTGGAGACGTACTCTGATCACCGATATATCCGGTTTGACGTCTCCGCCCAGACCCCGGATGCGCCGGTCAGACAGGCCCCGAGTGGCCCGCGCTGGGCGCTGAGGCAGCTGGACCGGGAGCTTCTCCTGGAAGCTTCGATCGTGCAGGCCTGGGTGGCATCACCGGACAGGCCTGCCGACATCAACAATGAGGCGGAATGGTTCCAGGAGGCCATGTCCGAAATATGTGACGTGGCAATGCCTCGGGTCCGGCCAGTACGTGCCCGGCGCCAAGTGTACTGGTGGTCGCAGGAGCTATCCGCACTTCGCAAAGCCTGCGTTGTGGCACGACGCCAGTACGCTAGACACCGCAGGCTACGCATTCGCCCTATAAATGCGGAGGCCAGAGAGGCGGAGCTATACGAGGAGTACAGAGCAGCGAAGACCGTCCTCAAAGTGGAAATCCGGCGGGCTAAAGATCTGGCCCGCAAGGAGATGCTGGAGACTCTCAATCGGGATCCGTGGGGACGCCCATACAAAATGGTGCGAGACAAACTTCGCCCCTGGGCTCCCCCGCTGACACAGAGTCTCCGGCCCCAGCTAGTTGAGGACGTGGTGAGCGCTCTGTTCCCCTCGCGAGGGGAGCATACTCCCCCGCCCATGGCTCCGCCACCTGCGGTGCCCGACGCGGGCCACAGCGACGACGACGACAATATTCCAGAGGTGACCGAGGTAGAACTGAGAGTGGCGGTACTCAGGCTGAATGCCAGAAATACCGCCCCGGGACCCGACGGCTTACCTGGCAAAGCCTGGGTCCTGGCCTCGGAGGCTCTCGGGCCTCGACTTATAGGGCTCTTTAACGCATGTTTGGAGAGGGGCCAGTTTCCGCTTCGCTGGAAGACAGGAAAACTGGTCCTTATCAAGAAACCGGGGCGCCCTGCGGACACTCCGTCCGCATACCGGCCTATTGTGCTGCTCGACGAGGTGGGCAAAATCTTTGAAAGACTTATTGCAAACCGCCTCGTCGGGCACCTGGAGAGGGTAGGCCCGGATCTTGCGGATAGCCAATTTGGTTTCCGCAAGGGGCGCTCGACGGTGGATGCCATCATGCGTGTAAGAGCTCTCTCGACAGAGGCTGCGTTGTCCCGGGGTGGGGTCGTCTTGGCGGTGTCTCTCGACATCGCTAATGCCTTTAATACCCTGCCCTGGAGTTGCATAAGGGAAGCACTCCGGTATCACCGGATGCCGACCTACCTCTGTCGTGTGGTTGAGGCCTACCTGACGGACAGAGCCGTCATTTACCCTGGTCACCATGGAGAGTGGAATCGGCGAGAGATGTCGTGCGGTGTCCCACAGGGATCAGTTCTGGGACCACCCCTGTGGAACATCGGTTACGACTGGGTGTTGCGCGCCGACCTCCCTACAGGCGTCAGCGTAGTCTGCTACGCTGACGACACGCTGGTCTTGGCGCATGGGAGGTCGCACCAGGCGGCGGCCGAACTGGCGATGCGAGGGGTTGCGACAGTCGTAGAAAGGATCCGGCAACTGGGACTCGAGGTGGCTTTGCACAAGTCCGAGGCCATGTGTTTTCATGGCCGTCGGAACGCGCCACCTTCGGGTTCCCAAGTAACGGTGGGAGGGGTTCACATCGGCGTCGAGACGACGATGAAGTACCTGGGACTTGTCCTCGACAGCCGGTGGAACTTCGTCGAACATTTCCGACGTTTGGCTCCAAGACTGGACCGGGCGGGGGCTGCACTCAAGCGGCTCCTACCAAATCTAGGGGGGCCAAACGCCTCCTGCCGGAGGCTATACGCGGAGATTGTGCGGTCCATGGCCCTCTATGGGGCCCCTGTGTGGGCGCTGAATCTACAGCGGCGACCAGCTCGCCAGCTGGTCGCGTCTCAGAGGGTCATGGCTATCCGGATGATCCGGGGATACCGCACGATCTCTGGGGAGGCGGCGAACCTCCTTGCCGGATTGCTGCCGTGGGATCTGGAGGCGGTAGCCCTCGCGCGCGTGCACAATTGGCGCGCGGAGGTGCTAAGCCGGGGTGAAACTCCGCTACCGCGGCAAGTCGCGGCTCAGCGGATAGAACTCCGGCGCCATCTCACGGCAGTATGGAAAGAGCGGCTGTCGCAACCGAAGGCTGGGCACGCCGCAATTGCGGCGATAAGTCCCCTCTTTGAGGAGTGGCTGGAGAGAGGCCACGGCGTCCTCACCTTCCGCCTGACGCAGGTGCTGACCGGACATGGCTGTTTTGGTAGGTACCTGTTTCGGATTCAGCGGGAGGACACGCCCGGGTGTCGTCATTGTGAGGACCACCTGGAGGACACGGTGGAGCATACGGTCGAGGTATGCCCTGCTTGGGCGGAGCACCGCCGTGTCCTCGTAGAAGCGGTCGGCGGCGGCGACCTCTCGCGCCCTGCTCTGGTTCAGACCATGGTGCGGAGCGAGAGGGAATGGGATGCGGTCGCCTCCTTCTGCGAAGCAGTCATGCTAGCGAAGGAGGAGGCCGAACGCGCGAGGGAGAGGCAACTCTCTTCCTCGCGCCCCAGCCGTCGTGGTAGACGCCCCGGGCGTCGGGGATCGCGAGCCAATTTCCGGCCACCGTAGGCGCGGGCTTGCGGACGGCGAGCAGGGGTAGCTCACCGTCCGGCAAAGACCAGGCCCGGGTCGGCGGCGCGTCGTGTTCCACGTGCGCCTCAAGGAGCCGTCAGCATTGGTGACGGGGCCTCATAAAGCCATAGCCTGCCGGGGTCGCGGAAATATAGTAAAAAGATACCGCGGCTCCGGAACTTACAGGCAGCTGAAGGGACAGGGTGGGTTTTTAGTCAGTAGAAGTCTGACACTCCCTCCCGCTTAACCCAGAGCGGGAGAAGTTATTCGATGATTTTCCCACCCATGAAAAAAAAAAAAAAAAAAAAAAAAAAAAAAAAAAAAAAAAAAAAAAAAAGGTATACAAAATAGTGATGCTAGGATCAAAATTAAATTTAAAAAAAAAACAATGTCAGCAAATAAAATTGACAAAAGTTAAATAAAATAGTACAAAAAGATAAAGCAATGTCAACAATATTACAGTCGTCAAAATTAATTAAATTAAAATAGTCTAAATGTCATAAAAAATATACAATGTCAGCAGAGATTAGAATTATCAAAACTTACAATTGCATTATAATAAAATAAAATTAAATAATAACAAAATAATAATTCCAAAATTATGATTAATTAAATTTATCGTTCAGAAACTGGTCTAATGTGTAATAGGATTTTTCAAGTAGCAGCTTCTGTAGTTCTGTAGTTAACATATTGAGATTCCTTCATGCTCTGTCATTTGTACATCTTTTGACAGACTTTACGGGTAGTCTAAGAAGCCAGAAAATCTTTCACTGGTCTTGTCAAAGGGTTATTACCCAGTTACTGGGTTGTGAAAGTGAGGTAGGCCGTCGTTCCATTTCTAACACTAATATTCAGCTGCATCCGGTTAGACCGGAAACTGACCCCGACATATTTGGGAAAAGTCTAAGTAGATGATAATGTACAGAAGCCAGCACATCAAGCTACACCAATCTGTCAAATTTCTTTAATAGATTTTCAACTTTATTGTTAAGCTATATTGCTCAAGATTGATTGCGAAAATTTGACAGTTTCGGGTAGTTTCATATGCTGGCGTCTGTACGTCAATGAAACGTACACAGTATTTAATACGGATATTATAAACGCCAAAGTTTGTCATGTTGGAATGAAATGTTTGTTTTTTTTTATGAAAAACTACTGAAAGGATTATGATGAAAATTGACAGTTATATAGCTTAGTAGCAGTTGCCTGCTATGGAAATGTTGAGCGTTGCTCCGGGATAAAAGAAGGATGCGGAGTTCGAACCAGGCGGACAAATTTGGGGGCACGGCAGTGCCACCGCCAAGTCGAGCAAAAAGCGGCACGGCCGTACCATACTTTTCTCGAAGCAGTTCAGGCCATTTCCGACCCCGTAAAACTTCGTTGTGGATGAAACTAGAAGCCTGAATTCTTAAAATCTTTAAGGATATAAATAGATTGACTTGGCAATCGCAAAAACAATCTAATTTATATATGCATGTATTAATTGTGAGATATATTGTGTTTTCATGCGATGGCCGAGTCAAACTATTTATTTAAAACCTTAAAGATTTTTAATATTGATATGGTCACTATAAGATGTTGTTAGGTTAGATAATTACGTAACAACTTAAGACAGAAGGTCCCTTAAGTAGGGACTGAATAATCGAATAACCGACTTGGTATTACATGGATCTCACAACTTTACACAAATAACTCAAATTCTTTAGCTATTAAGTAACTCTAAGTAATATTATATATAATATAATTAATACTGTGTTAGTAAGTCAGTCTATGTAAAAGGGTACGATGGGGCTGACATGTCTTTGATAAAAGCCCCTAAATAAAATTAGATTAAAAAAAAAAAAAACTTTTTACGGTAGAAGAATTGAGTTGCGAGACTTGGTTTTTTTGACAAGTATTGTTTTTTATGGGATTACTTTGTCTAATTTTCATTATCACCAATGCTCTCAAAACAGTGAAGGGAAACATCATGAGGAAACGATGTCCCATGACCGAATACCTGTCTTGAGACATGCAACACCCACTAACACCCACTGGACTCACGTGGTGGATTACGGCCCATTCCCTCTCATGTTAAAAACTGATGAGGTTTTAACAGGCAAGCTTCACAGCCTGGCTCACCGGCGAAACGTTGCTTGCCTTCTATCTTCTACAGATTATACTTCAGTGTGCGCAGGATCTCCACGACCTAATTCCTTCATCCCCCTTTTACTACTGGTCTACCAGACGTATTGCAGGATACCATTCACACTTGGTCGATATACCGTCTTGTCGTACTAAGCGCTTTTCTTCAACATTTATTGTGCGCACAGCTAAGGTGTGGAACTCTCTGCCGGCTTCTGTGTTCCCTGCTACATATGACCTTTCAGCCTTTAAAGCAAGAGTAAATAGGCATCTTCTGGGCTCACTCGTCCCATCGTAGACCTCATCTATCGCTTACCATCAGGCGAGATCGAGGTCAAAAGTGGGCTCATACGTAATAAAAACAAACAAACAGTAATCTCTTACTAGTTCTCACTAATGAAATTACAAACCACCATTATTTAAATAAAAAACATTAGTTCCTTCCTTTAACCCTATAACGGAAAAGTGGGTCAAAAAACACCCCGATTGTTTGTTACCCGGCGAGCAGTTTACGTCAAAAGTCACCATTAGCTTTCGATAGATGGCGTTGTACTAAAGAATTTCGTCCAATGATGACTGGAGTGTATTTCGCCATTTTACGACGCAAACATAAAAGTTTTCGAGGATATTGTGTGACCTATATACTATGTTGCTTTTATGCAACGGTTTTGATGAGTTATGTGACGCTAGTTTTTGTTTACAAGGTTTATGTAGATTGCAATATGCAATATTCTTCGATAGCAAGAACGGGAAAGAGAGTAAAATATATATTTTCTCTGGACTTATTCGTTGAAATATTTTCTATGAGAACAAAAACTTTACTATTGATAAAAATATTGGTATCTTGTAACTTTAGTCGTTAATCATCGAATATCACGCGTCTCAAGAATTACAATTTATATTCAACAATCTGTGATTTCCTTTTTAATGTGTTGTAGGTACCTATATGACATACATTAATGACACTCTCTGTAGAAAACATGTGCAACACTTTAACCGTAGCCAAAGAAACTAGCATTTGTGTTGTAATATAGCCGCAAATCCAAACTAAACTCTTTTAAATCCATCCAAAGGTTGTCTTTTATCGATAAGGCCACCCATTGTGCCACCCAATGTTACGTACATAATAGATTTTCCTATCCATCATACGCTGTGCATAACAAAAAGAATTTTATTCTAGTCTAGGTCACATGTATTAAGTCCGGGTCCCATTCATAACATGTTCTATTTGCGATTGCGATGCCCGTGATCAAACAATGACCCATCAGTTGGAGTATCTAAATTAGCTAAACACGTTTACATTAGAAGACCTAATAAACGCCATTGATCACGCGACCAGCGTCGTTACCTGATGCGTGTGAGAGTAACACAAAATTAATTTAACATCTTCTACCATATTCTGAATTTACCATCAATACGAAGAAGTAGAAGATTCTTGTAGCAGCAGTGGAAAGATTATAAGCTGATTCTGTTATACCTATTATCAAAATGAATCTATTAGACACAAATATCAATTCCAACCCTCACATAGTCGCAGTTTCTACCCGCAACTTAACCCTACACTGCGGGTGCGATTAATACTAAAATTAAATTTCTCATCTCGCTTCCAGTGGGCGTTTTCTGTACTAAATTAATTCGCAACGAATACCGTCCTATGGCCCTTGCAGACCCCGGAATAGTTAATGATTTATTAATGTTACAGTTTCGGGTTTAGTTTTGAGTTAGGCTCACGTATCGTGTTATTTTAAATTTGGCATGGTTACGACAATATATTAGATATGGAATTGGAATTGTATGGTACATTTTGAAACCAAGAAAAAAAATTAATTATTTTCTAAAATAGAGCATTAATTTAATCACAATTTACAATACTATAACTATTGTTTTGGTGAAATTATTACTTGCTTATTTGATGCACACACGTAATAGATACATTGTGATTCCGTTTTCCAATCGAAATCTATACTTGATTATTGTAACTACGCAAATATAGATGCGTAAACTCTATCACGCAAAAATGGCTGAATGGATCTGTGTAAAATCTGGAACAGAGAAAGATTTTTGTCTAGTATAGTGCATAGCTTACTTTTCACATCGGAATATTATGCGAGATTACCATGGAGAGGAAATTACGAACTACAGTTAGTAGTGGTTATAATTTTTTACTTTACTGTGAAATTTTGACAGAATTAAAAAAACGTGAAAAAATATAGATGTAATTGAGTTCGTAAATTTTTTTTCTATTGTGTTTATTCATATTAAACAAGAGAGATCTTAGTCAAAAGAACGCTTTAGTTCTAAGATAAACTGCAGCCTTATTTATAGTTTTTTTTATTTATGTTAGGCATGCAACACTCTTGACTTAAATACGCCCAGGTTATAGCTATCAGGAAATACAGACTCCGGCAGGGAATTCTATTTATTAGCTATACGCAGAGTGAAAGTATTCCCGAAATGTTGGATGGAGTATTCCCGAAACGTTGGACGTCCACCATTTTGATGTTATTTTAGTTTCTGCACTCTTGGTTGCGGGTTTGATTCCCGCAGAGCGCAAATGTTTCATAATAATGGTATTCAGACTATGAAAACAAAATCGATCTCTTACCAAAAAAAAAAAAAAACGTAAGCGTGGGAGCTTGATGAACATTTATACATTCAATCAAATACGAGTCCTTTCTTCAACTTTTTGACGGACCAAACAATATCATATCTTCCCACTTACCAGTTCAATGTAACATTCATATTTACTGAACCGAATTCTAAACATCATTATTCACCACTCAAATCCGGAGCCATCTCAACAAATCTAACGGCGTCAAACATTAAATCTTAACCCTTAAACACTAAAGGGTTGCATTTAAACAAATGACTTTTAGTCGATCCTGGCTAACACGGGGTTGCTTCATTAGTCACGGTCGATTTGTCCCATGGACCAGAGTCGCACTAAATTATGACCGGTCGGCCTCAGTTAGGTAAAATATTAGTTTTAGTATGACCGTCGACATTGGTAGGGTTAGTTTCGTGAGATTTCGCAATGAGCAGGTTTTTTGAGTACAAAGGATTACTTATTGGTAGGTTGAGGAAGCATTGATTTCATGTAATTCAACACAACAAAAAATAAAAGCAGTCGTGAATGTTATTTTTAAGTGGTTTGTAAGTGTTAACAAATAAAAACATAAAAAACAGCTTTAATACCCTGGTATTAAAGCTGATTTTTTCTAAGCTTCAGAAATGTCACTTGCACAAACACTAAAACCCAGAACAACTATCTGTTGACGTGTTTTCGTTGCGGGATTCGAATCCGAAAAAAATCGAATCCTTTACACGTAGCTGATTGCTTAGATTCAATGACAAATCTAGCTATTTTTGCGAAAATATTTTTTTTAGGAACCGAATTTGCTGCGGCATTCATACACACGAATTCCGGCTGAAAATAGTACTCCTTAGCTGCGCGCTGTGCAATTTTGAACGCAGATAAGCTTCCTTTTACGGGGAAAATCATAAAGTGACTCCTACTGAGTGTAAGACTTCGACTGACTAAAAACCCGCCGCGTTCCTTTAGTTACCATTGCATTCCCAGCACAGACTGGAAAGCCTTTTTTTTTAAGTATGCGTAATTATCGAATGACTGTCTCCCGATCTAGGCGATGCGGGAGGGTGTGTCAGACTTTTACTGACTAAACCCCATCCGTGTTCCGTCATTTGCCCTTCGTGGTCCGAGGCCGAGGTAACTTTTTCGAACAATTCCGCAACCCCAGCAGCAGACTAGAATCCTGATGATGATATATTTATAATTTCTAACCCTCAAACAAAGCATGTTTTCTGCTACACCGAGCGATAGCAAGACAAGGCAAATATACTGTCTACATGTTGGTATTGGCCTTCACTCGACAACGCTCGGCCAACATGTATTGCAGGCTTTAAGATCGTCTCACCCACAGATCAACCTTTGCATCACTTGCCAAGGTTGATCTGCGGTTCAAGGTTGAACCTTGAAAATTGACCTGTTCAGTGGCTGTTACTCTTTAGCCACAAGCTCCTAAAATTTCCTAGCCAATGGGCTGTAAATTTTTCTTATAGATTCCCAAACTTACACCCCCATGTGTCACCCTTGTAATAATTTATCAGACCACAACTCTGACTCATACCGTCTACAACTGACCACCGCCAGTCCCTTCAACTAATGTCATGTTATTTATTAAACTTTAACTTTGTCATGATTTGTGTGCACTGTGGGTAGTCGTAAATTATCTATTAACAGATTGCGTTTGTTAATTTATTAAATTTTCTATTGTGTTTTGTCGGTATTGTGTTTGTATTGTTGGTTATTTTGAATTTTCGTGTTTTTCGTACTAGTCTGTGTTATAACTATAAATTGAACTTGATATTAAACCTTTTGGGCTACAACGGCCTACAAAGAAGCGAAAAGTACCCGCGCTTTATATCCGCGCTTTAAGCTGTTTAATGCGTTATTTTTCTAAGTGTTTAATAAATAAAGATTTGGGAATTCTTTCATAGTGCATACGGCTAAGGAGTGGAATGCCCTGTGAGTCTGCGTTTCCTGATCTATACTAATATTATAAAGCGGAAAAGTTTGTTAGTTTGTTTGTTTGTTTGTTTGTTTGTTTGTTTGCTTGAACGCGCTAATCTTCGAAAGTACTGGGTGGATTTGGATGAAATTTGGTATGGAAGTAGCTTGAAGCTTGAGGAAGGTTATAGGCTACTTTTTACCCGACTGCAAAAAAGGAGAGTTATGTTTTTACCGTGATAGAATCCACGGGAGCGAAGCCCCGCGTGAGTACTAGTAGCTAATAATCTGGGGGTCTTTAAGCCAAGAGTGAATAGGTTTCTTCAAGGTAAGCGTGCTCCATCTTCGACCACATCATTTCTTATCAGCAGGTGAGATGGTGGTCAAACGCGAGTCTATTTCAATAAAAAAATTAAAAAAAAAACACCACCACCAATACTGCCCCCATTGTCATAATTACAGTAAGTAAAAAAAATGAAATGTTGGTAAATCGCACTTTGTTTTGAAATATTTTAATTGGTGTATCTTGACAATTATAGCAGATAGCTTAAATATTTAAACGGATAACAAAAGATAAATGTTTGTAGATTAGTTCTCAATATAAATTATTTGTTAAATATTGATAGTTTTTTTTTATCTAATGAATTGTATCTATAATTACCACTTCTATTAGCCCAACTAACACTTTTTTAAGCGTATTTACAGTAAGTCGGTAAGATACTGTAATTACATTGTTACAAGTAAGTATGTCTGCTCACTTACTTACTTTATATACATCAAGTAAGTAGCTTACGGATTGGTTTTATTTTTTGTGAATTACACAAGTTATAAATAGAGTAACTATACTTACTGTGAAAATGAGTAGCTAAAACGCCATATTTAAATAATGTCAATCTACCGGAACATTAGTTACTGTAAATATGATAGTGAAAATATGAAATAAAACATAATTTTAATACAGTAAGTCTACTTACTGTTATTATTATAATGAACGATTGAGTCTTCTAAACATTTACTGTGATTGTGCTTATCGTGACTTTGTTAATAATTTAGATATAAAAATAAAGAAAAATTTTCTATTCAGGGCTTGATTTAAGGATCATAGTAATGTAAAAAAAGTCATAAAACCAGTAACACGACTTATTGTAATTATGACATCGTATATATAAGGTTTATTAGGTTATTGATGATTAACATTAGTTATACACCATATAAGATGGTCTACTATATAATTTTGTCTCAAAGAAAATACTGCAGCCTTTTTATTAGTGGACTTCCTTGCCGGAGTCTGTGTCCCGATAGCTATAACCTAGGGGTCTTCAAGTCAAGAGTGAATAGTTTACTGTATTACTTCTAGGTAAGCTTGCTCCATCTTCGACCACATCATCACTTACCAACAGGTGAGATGGCGGTCAAACGCGAACCTATTATCAATAATAAAAAATAAAAAATTAGTGCTTTGTACGTGATGTTAATTTTAAAATTATGTAACGTCGTATTTCTGCCCTTTAACCTTTTCCTATTAAAACATTTTTTCTAAGTCGCTGAACTTAGCTTAACGTGAAGATATATCACAATATGACCAATTTCAGCTGCCATTACATCATTGAAAGACAAATTTCTCGCTTTTTCTCGTTTTTCAATCCATCGAAGGTTCTCGTCAATAGAGTTTGTAATTTCATTTCTTTTTTTTATTGATGGCTCACGTTTAACCACCATCTCACGTGATGGTAAGTGATGATGTGGTCGACGATGGAGCACGCTTGCCAGAATGCATACTATAATAATAATACGAGTATTCCGTTCAAATAACATATTTAGAGAATTGTACAAATAATCCAGAAGTAGAGAATAGTAGATAAGAGGGTTATATACATATATGTGACATATAAGTGACTTAATAAACATTGGTAAGGTGATGCTTAACCCTTAATGGATTGGAAATGGTGGTAAAATATGTTATAGTAATGTAGATTAGAGCCTGATCTAGGTTTATAAAATAGTTGATTTTCAACTATCTCCATTCCGAATTTTATTGAAATTGTTTTGCCGTGAAGGCTTTACAGACAGACAGACATTCGCAGTTATTATATTATTAGCCACTGCCCGTGATTTAATTCTCTTGATTTTACATACAAACATTAATCCCCTAGTTCTGGCCCATATTATGTTTTCCTCGGATCAACAACTATCTGCATTCGAAGTATCATTAAAATTGGTTCTGCTGATTACGACGTATTCCATATTGGGCACTTGCTTGCAACGGCACCTGAGTGAGGATCCTACGCTATTCCACATAAGGTGCACCTTGCGCGTACAAAAGTGACAGCGTAACAGACAGACAGAGACAATGGCATTAATAATATTAGTACGGATAATTATGGATTGGCAAAACTGACATTAACCGATCCGTTCTCATTATCTTTCAGGCCAAGATGAGCACAGGCGATGGAACTGTCGGAGGCCACCAGAAGACTGATGATCGCTTGGGCCATCATCAATCCATGAGCCAGATGCTGTACGGGGCCGGGCTGGGGCCTGGTCGATCAGGTTGGTATTGTATGTACCTGTATTCTTAAAGAGTAGTGTTGTTTTTGTATACAACGTGTCACAGAATAAACGCAATCGGCTTCTGAATCGATTTCCGTCATAAAAAATAGATCTTTAATTTTGATGGAAAAATCTTTCATTGAACTTAAAATGAAAACAGTATCAGGACAAATTGATACAATCCTTAATTCAAGGAAATTGTGTGCGTGTCGCGTCGGCCGCTAACATTGCATGAGTGTATGCGTCTGCGTAAATATTTTGCGTTTAGTAAGGATAACTATTTTATAAAAAATGCCTAGGTTTGGTTTCAATTTATTTAGTTACTCTGATGTATTGCGCTTAATCTGTTACACGTTGTATTGTACCTAGTTAGTATTTATTTTTGTAGTGATTACACAGGCCGACAACATTTTTAACCAGAAACCAGACTATATATTTCCGAAGGTTTTCGATGCGCTGAATCCAAATCTGGCCTCAGAATTGCTCTATCACGTCAGGTTTCTGAGATATCCTAACCTAAATGTGCAAAAAGTACAGTTTTTGCCCGATTTTGAGGTTATGTAGACTCACGAACAATTTTTTCAAAAAAAAAAATAAAGGTTACCATATTAAAGAACAAGTCTTTTTCTTTCAAATGCCGTTGAGTTTGCTCAATTTTTTTTTTCGTGTGATTTCGTGTTTTGAAGTTCTCATCTTTGTAAATTTTCGTATACCTGAAAATCAATTGAGATCATAGACGTGATACAGTTGATTACTCATTTACTGCAAATGAGCCAGATTCTGATTCAGCGCATTGAAAACCTTCAAAAATGTATAGTCTAGTTTCTGGTTAAGAAGTTTGGTTAAATTTTGTTTCCTCTCACCTCTTTTTAATACATTGATATTTTTTTTTAACGTGGTAAAATTATCAAATAAGTCCTCCCACCCCGGGCAGGGCGGGAGGGACTGTCAGACTTTTACTGACTAAAATCCACGGTGTTCCTTCAAAAACCCTTTACGTACCGGGGCCACGGTAATGGGATAAGTCCCACGACCCCGGCAGGCTTCGGCCCTCTACAGGGGGGGCCTCGTCATATTGCTGACGCTCTTTGAGGCGCGCGTGGAACACAACGCGCCGTCGAACCGGGCATGGTCCATGGTTGGACAGCGAGTTGCCCTAATACATTGATAATAGAGAGAAAAGTGAAAATATTATTGGTGTTATCATCTGCTTATCCTTTTTCCAACTATTTCGAGGTCAGCTTCCTGTCTACATGGATGAAGCGACTGTCTGATCTTTACATCTCAGTAACTGCGTATCATGATACGCCTTATCAAGACTGGTGTCAGATTTAAATCCGTATCGACTGTTAAGGATGTACAAATAACAGCCTGGACCAACAGATAAGCGTGCTTTTCGAGGTACTAAGGTGTCTTGATAGCTCGCCGCCCGACTGAAACCAGGCCCGTGTAGAAGGCGCGTCGTGTTCCACGCGCGCCTCAAAGAGTGTCAGCAAAAATTGTCAGGGCCCACTAGAGGGTCGTTGTCTACCGCGGTTGCGGAATTGTTCGAAAGAGTTACCGCGGCCTTGGAACATGAAGGGCATACGATCCAGCTGATAAGTAGTTGACATTTTGGCTTTTGTACCTTATACAAAATATTATTACCTTTTACGTATTACCTTTTACAAAATATTGCTTTTCTCGAAGCTGGGCCGTTAATTGTTGAGGAGTTCTCCTGGTACTTCACCATCAGCTCTACTTCACCATATGCATTGTGACGAGCATATTGTGCTTAGTAACCATATTCAAGTAATCGAAGCGGAACCCATGAAATACTTATTATTACTACTTTGAGTAGTTCCGGTGATTACCTGTGGTCTACATCATCAGGTCCACTTCACCAAATGGTGTTTTTCGAATGCACAAGTTACTATAAAAAATACTTAAATCACTATAGGTGTGCCTATAATATTTGAAGAGTTCCCTCGATTTCTTCAGGATCCCATCATCAGATCCTGACTTGGTGACAATGGGACCACCTCTGCATACCCTTTCAAACAAAAAAAGAATTTTCCATATCGGTTCAGCCGTCTTCGAGTAATCGGTGATCATACATTATAAAAAAAATATACGCGTCGACTTGAGAACCTCCTCCGTTTTTTTTTCGGTTAAAAAGAGATTATAATATATTAATAGTCGATCGCTGACTGTTTACATTGCTGGCGAGGACTCGCTCCACTAGTTTTTCGCTGAGCGACAAGAGCTATCAAAGATAATACTTGTTTAGCGATGCTCGCTTGGCAGTCAGACCTCACGCTGAGAGACCAACTAGATGATAGCCCGGCGACAAAATTATCGGAACTCCACACTCCTTGCTCGCTGCTCGCCAACTCGTATTCAGATGGTAGCCTGTGACGACTCGCTTCAAAACTAGTGAAGCGAGTCGTCACAGGCAGTGTGAACAGTCAAAGAGCAACTATTAAAATATGCATCTCTTTCATTTACACGGAATGTATATTTTATTGTGCGTTTCTTGAGCGGGAAAATCGCCAATACTTAGGCGTTTTCTCGCCGGCAGTCGGAACACTGCCTAAAGATTATATCTATTTAATTATTAACGTTCATACATTTTATTGTTTCTTTATAAAACCACCTTTTAACTCAACATATACTAACCACCTGACACTCTTCTTCCAGGCTCATCCTCATCGTCTCCGGTGGGGGGCACCAACACCGGCTCCGGGCTGCTGGTGGTACCTCAGCCCCTGGGCAAAGGTCCCACCAAGCTGCAGCCACTGCATGCCCACGCCAGGAAGTATCACTGCAAGATGTGTCCTCAGGTATGTGGGAACTTATTACCGAAATGTTTATTTTGTAGAGGTAAAATAGAAGATGTTTATCACTTCTTCGTGGGCTGTGCCAAGAATGGAATAGGGCTCAAAAAACTTAAAATATTTTATTTGAAATAGTCCTACATAGGCACTTATAAAACGTCAAAAGTTAGTGCACGGTTTGAAGTTGGTCGTTTTCTATGAACATGAACCGGCAAAAAGCTCCACAGATACTTTTTTCAAAATATCATTAATTTTTACAATGTATCTATAATACAGGTTAATTAGATATGAGTACAGTATAGATTAATTAATACACAATGGAATTACAAATAATAAATTGTTAAATAAATCTAAGAGGCTACAGTGTTTTCCCATTCACAAAAGAAAGCTGAACAGAAGCTTAAAGAGGGTCACTAATTAGTAAATTTTAGTTAAATTTGATGTAGGTATATTTAATAGTGTTTTAGCCAAACACCAGATTTTGATTTTGTAAGTAAGAAGTTATAAGGTTATGATGGAATCAACATAAATACATGTAAACTGGGAATTTCTACGAGACATTTTCTCTTATACAACATGTAACATAATTAATGCTCATCCTTAAATTAGTCGATTAAAAATATATATATATATATGTATTTCTTTCCCAAAAACAATTAAATCTAGGATAGGCGGTAGAAGTCATTTGAAGATTTGCCCCCTGAAAAAATCCTTCCTTCCTCCCAATCCACAAGGTTGAACGATGACGGCATAGGATGACGGTTACGAAAACCCCTAAGACGCGCAATACTGTTCAGTTACATATTTTCCGGAAGATATCGCTATCAGCGATTGGTCATTCGAACGCCATTGTAACCATAGCTTAAACAATATTGTGAAACAGGCGTGTTTAAACTACTGGCGTACAATAATGTATATTCTATCTATTCATCTATCTACTGATCAATATGGTAACACCTGGAGGAGTCCATTGCTCCATAAACGGACGTCTTTCGGCTGAAATTATGAAGTGCAAAACAACAGTAAATCATCAAATCTCATGGATCTATCCACCATAAATACTGATTCCTCATTTGGTGCTGCTTAAGTTAACTTTTATGCCTGTCTCTCTGAGATAGTGTCGAGCCAAGATTGTAGTGATATGAAGCTATCTTCAATTCATATACTGACTCAAACTCAAACACGTTCTTTAAGACATTGTAGGAGGAAAGCAGTAAGTCAAGACTTCACCCTGTTTTACGTAGACCTTATTTTATTGTAAACTAACTCTATGCTCGCAGTTTCACTCGTGTAGCAAGTGATTTTTACGGCAAAAAGTATTTCCTTTTTCAAAGTCTAATCCGACTCTGTATCAAATTTCATCAAATTTGGTTAAGTTAAAGGCGTGAAAGCATAACAGACAGAGTAAATTTCGCATTTATAATATTATCCATGTTATAGTAGAGATAGTACTTCGGACAGGTTTTTCAAAGGCCAGACAGAGTGAATTGTTTATGTAAATATTTAGCGATGATAAGTTGAGGCTATGGGATGGGAAGTTGAACTAATTCGCAGTCCTACATCTTAACGAATGTGTCAAATACTGTCAAGCATCGAAGGCCCATAGCGTGTGTCTTACAAATTACTTAGAAACTATGGTTATAAAAACAATAAAGCATACCCGCAATTAAACAAAACAATAAAAAAACAAACACATCACAATCACTGGAAGATTTATCAAGCTCCATATCTAAAATGTAGCTTGATAAAACTATCCAAAGGGGCCTTTACGCAAATACGTTCTGAGAGAGAACGCTATTGCTAAGAATTATTTATCAATTAATAATAATTTACTAACCTCTGCCCACATCTGCACGTGAAACGTTTTTTGAGCAAAAAATGTAGCCTATGTCACTCAAGAGTAATGTTACTTTCGGTGAAAGAATTTTCAAAATTTGTTCAATAGATCCAGAGACAACTTCCTACAAAGTCACAAACATAAGTATATCTTTATGCTGTAGACATTTATATCATTATTGCACCACGTAACTAGCAAAATAAGCCAAACATGTGGTTTCTCTTGTCAATACATTGTCGCGCTAATTAGCTGACAAATTAATATTTATCAAAGATTAAGTGCATGGTGATAAAATCATCTCTTTTCAATCTTACCTACCAAAACTGACGTGTAAAAAGGTCATAAACAACAGAGAACATTCCGCTCATTAATTCAAGAATTTGATTATACTTTTTAGGGTTCCGTACATCAAAAGAAAAAGAAACGGAATCCTTAGATATAGGAAAGAAAAACTAGAAGAAGAAATAAAATTGCGTTTAATTTTTGTCCGTCTATCTGTCTAGCTCTTTTATTTCGACAGCGCGTGGAGATATTGAGTTGTAGTTAATACCATATACTCAGGTCTATATTTTCTTCAAGATCTGAAAGAATAAAACTACTCGATTAACGTAAAAAAGGATACGACGGTTTATGCCGCAAAAAACGCATTTTTAGATAGTCTCAATGGAATCAAAATTAATAAGGTACTTCATCCCCTAGACATAAAACTATGAAAATTGGCAAGTCACATGGTTTTATAGTATCAGTTCAAGAAAAAATCTGAAAGCTAAACATTCGTAATTAAATCTATACTTATATTATAAAGCGGAAAAGTTTGTTTGTTTGTTTGTTTGCTTGAAAGCGCTAATCTTCGAAAGTACTGGGTGGATTTGGATGCAATTTGGTATGGAAGTAGCTTGAAGCTTAAGGAAGGTTATAGGCTACTTTTTACGTGACTGCAAAAAAAAGGAGAGTTATGTTTTTACCGTGATAGAATCCACGGGAGCGAAGTCATTAATATATAGTCTTATAGGTGGTCGAAATAAAAATTAACGCTCCTAGTTCAAGTGAGGATATTAATATGTGTGTGAGGATAAGAAAGATATTCCAAGTTTTTTTTTATTGAAAATAGGCTAAAATACCGCCCGCCCCGGTACTAAACCCTCGCTAAGGGAGTCCGGCTCACACTTGTCCAGTTTTTTTGTTTAATCTCGAATATCGTGCGCAGTTGTCCCTCTGTACATCGCATGCGTCATGTTACGTGTTGAACGGCTATGGTGAAATGATAATGAGCAACCAACACCGGCTGTAACTCATCAAAATTCAATTCGTCAACCGTAGTGTACGGTTGGCAAACAAAGTGAAATGGTTTTTTAAGTTTTTCGATTCCTTGTCTCGTACTTATTAAGGTTACGGCAGATGTTTTTGGAAATGAAACGGTGGAAATGTAACTACAATGTGATTATGATAATGATTTTAACGAAGAAATGTTTTCAGTGTTTACTAAAGCGGCTGAAAGTTTCTAGTAAATTATTATTTACGATACTATTGTGGTCTGGAGTAATTAATTATATTATTTACTAGCACTTTACTCGCGATTTTGTATGTGTGGTTTTTGAAATAATTTATAGCCTAGCTCTCACCAAAAATGCATCTTACTACTAATGATAAAAATTTTCGATTTGAATCAGTAGTTCTGGATATTACTCCCTTCATACAAACTTACAAACATATTTTACTTCTTTATAATATCAGTGTAGATAACTAGCCTTCCGCCCGTAGCGTCGACACGTAAATTTCGGTTTTATAGTCAAATTTTCTGGCAATTTTTTTCCATTTTCTGTCTCCATGAAAACTTTCCTCGGACTTCAACCAATAATTGAAATAGAAAAAATTCCCAAGTCCGCCCGTTCTCGAGTTTCGCGCATAGCAAAACTTTTGGTAATATGTTTTTATTTAATTAGTGATATTTCTGGGATTATAATACAGTAGAAATTAATCTAGACGCCTTTGATGTTCAATATTATGCTTCTTTTGTAGGATAGTTATTCTCAAAAGTCAATGCACCTTTTTTCGTCTTAAAAATAAGAGCATTTTCATTAGATATGAAAAAGTAATATCGAGTAGCAAAAAAGGATTTAGTCACTGAGATCTTATTTTGTAGATTTAATAGCATGTCTATTAGTCACGACTGCAATTTTATGTAGAATAGAATATTTTTATTCAAGTTACTATGACTCAACAACAGGTTATGATGATATAGGTGCTTAAAAACTATATTAGTTTGTTCATTGTGGTCTTTTTAACCCAAAGGTTGACTGGTAGAGAATGCCTTGTTGTATTAAGTCCGTCCATGTACCACTATTGTACCTACATAAAGTTTAAATAAACAAATAATAAATAAATTAGTAACATTTTTGTCTATACGTTACGCGTATAATTATAACAGCATATAATACAATACCATTAAAACCTACAAATATTTTCTTATCAAAAACATACAGTTACTGTTAACATAAACTATACATATTTAGTTTATTAGTTAAGTATGTTTTATTTATCGTAATTAGTATTTATACACACTGTGTCTATCATCTCTTCTTCAACTCTTCTGTCGCAGGTCTGCTGAAATAAATTTCTTAGGAAAGCGGCACCTTTGTGTTATTTTGTCTGTATTTAAATTTTCTCTTGTAAGTGTCATGTTTGTACATAAATAAATAAACTACACAACAAACTCAAATCAAACAATAAAGATACGTGTTTAAGAAGTATATATTATAGCTGACAACAGCAGTAATGTGCTCAAAAGATTAGTGGAATTGCCACGTTGTGTGACAACGCCTAAGCCTCTTGCTAAAATAAAATCCAGCTCTTGGAGCAAGCCGGGGTTGCGGGAATGTTCTAACGAGATACTGCGGCCCCAGATGGCAAGGGCAGCTGAAGGAACAGGGTGGGTTTTTAGTCAGTAGAAGTCTGACACTCCCTTCCGTTCTACCCAGAGCGGGAGAAGTAATTCGACGATTTTCCCACCCGGGAAAAAAGCTATTGGAGCTCAGGCAAGTGTCATCGAGTCTGTTCAAAATTGCTTTGAATACGCTTGATAGTTAGTAAGGAGGCTGTTTTATTCACGCCACTTGAGGTATTCCGCAGCCGCAGCGACAGTGCTAGCATATCATGAGGAATTAGAACAATGGGACGGTGTAAGAGTATCGATCTTTCATCAAAAGCTCAAGCTAAAAGTTTCATCATCATCAACTGATTAGCCTTTGTACCATCTATGTCAGGATTGGCTCAGGTACAGTCGCAGCCTGGAATTTGGGGGGGGGTTACTAACAATGAAGTATGTCGAGTAAATGAGTTTTCTTTATTGCACGATACAAATTTTATCGGACACATTATAAAACAAATGGAATTCTTCTATTTTCATTGATAAATCGGGTGATAATATTTGGAACGTCTCATTTTTTTTTTCCTTTTTTATATGTCGAGTAAATGAGTTTTCTTTATTGCACAATACAAATTTTATCGCACACATTAGAAAACAAATGGAATTCTTTTTTTTATTGATAAATCGGGTGATAATATTTGGAACGCCTTATTTTTTTAATTTTTTTTTCTTACGTCTTAATTTAAAAAAAAATTAAGATTTTCTTATTGGTGTGTACGATTTAAGGGGGAGTCATGTCCCCTGAGAAGTGGTCCGAAGGGGGGGGCTTCAGATCGCGCCTGAGTTGGGTTTTAGTCTAACCGCATGCAGCCGTAGACTCGTGTTTTACATGGAGCGAATGCATTTCAGACCTCCACAACCTTGTTGCTGCATAACGTGATACTCTTTGGAAAAACTGATGCTAGATTTTCTTGTTCCGGATTACCCGTAACGACTATAAAACTTGTACAAAATGACTGCCGTCACTAAAAGATTAACGTGATTTCTGACATATTGAGGTTTCTCAATATGTTAAGATGGTTACCCATCCAAAAACACACCTTGGCAAGAGTTGCTTAACTTGAAGATCAATCTGTGCGGCTGTTATTATTTAGCTCCCAAACCAAAAGCCGATAGCAAAGCTATTTAAAACTAATAAAAGCGAACTGTGCATCAGCTTTTTCTGCCATCGTTACCCAGTAGCAGTGTCCTGTGCAATTAATTCTCTATTTTAGTGTTTTTTGCTCGTCACTTCGCGTTTAGGAGACACTTCATATTTGATATTTTATACCTAAATATTGCAGACGCTTTGTGTCCTCTAATCTCGATTTAATTAAATCACAGACAACGGAATCGACGAGTCGGTAGTGACTAAAGTTTAGTTATTTAGTCGCCAGTAATCAAAGTAGTCAAAGCCAGTATTTTAAGTCCTTATTAATGTTTATAATAACGTTTGGCGTCCTACTATAGGTTACAGAAGATGAGTAGATTCGTAGATCATGACTAACGGACAGACGTGAGTGATCATAAAAGGGTTCAATTTTGCATTCGGATGTAGGGTATCTCAGAAATCCATAATTTTTTTCAAAATATATCTTTAACTATTAATTTAATGTAGTTGAATGGAGGAAATAATTATGCTTATAGAGTTTAATGTAAAACACTAAAAGTTAGGAGCAGGCAACACCTACCTTGTTCCTTCAACCCGTGATACCCGTGAAAACTTGTATGGGGTTTTTATTGAACAGCGGACGAGTACCTACTTCTAGTTAGTTTATTAATAATAAAATTAAAGTTATTGATCCAATATTAAAATAACACGAACTAATAAAAATCAACATAAAAATCAACTGAAAATTAACCTCAGTCTCTGGATGATTTCATTCAAAATACTTGAATTCCAAGTCTTAAACTTCATAAAACCATTAATAAATTAAATATCACCAAGATTTGTAATTATTATAAATAGTAGCATTCGAGGCACGTTTTTTTTGGAACTTGTGTATGACCTACCTAAAGATATAAGAAAGTAGTTCATCTATGTAGTACATGGCTAGAAGAGGATTTTAAAATATGACTACCCCTCTTCCGTACACCTTGCAGAAGTAACCAACATAGCATCTTGGAGCTCTGTGATAAAAATTAAAGAGTTTCCATTTCATATACATTCCATCGATATAATTTACACCTACCCAGGTGTAAATTATATCGATGGAAAAATCAATTTAAATTAAAATAGATTCGATTAAATTATAAGGAATTAGGTAGCCTATTCACTTCCTTCTAAATAAAATAGCACTATTTTATTTTAAAACAATGGAGTGAAGGGTTACTTTGCGGAAATCTATGATAAACAAATAATTTATAGGTGATATTTTATAAGACATTATTATAACACAATTGGCACAGTATTTGAACGATTGGCCTTTGTGCTGCGTGACACAGATTCCATTACCGCACCAAAACAAACGTTTGTATAGCCAAATAGTTTGTTTCATATGTAAAAATGCACCCACGACACAGAACAAATTCCTAGATGGGGCAAAGTTACTTTATCTTACCTTACCTTTTGCCCAAGATGTTATTGGCGAGGTAATTTCTTAAATTTTTCAATCCGACTGTAATTAATTCATTACCAAATTTCATGTACATTCGTTCAACTATTATAAAATGTACCTGTCTATATTTATTAACGGAATCCTAAATTGCTCCTTTTGCAAAAAAGCCCAGTTTTTTCATATTAATAAGTATCGTTGCTGATAGTATTCTGTAGTTTCTGACTAGTTATATGAGGAAAAATCTTGGGTTTGTTAATGTTTATCTTCACAGACTCAGTTATTTTGTGGTACTTTCCTCATGGCATTATCCCATCTTAACGGAAGTGAGCTTCGCTGATATTTCATTTCGAATATGGCGCCCTCTTGTGGCAAGCCGCTATCCATTTATGGAAAGCACTTCAATTTAGCAACAATTTCTTTTTCTAAAAAGCCGTCGCAAAACAAAAACAACCTCTCAAAACCTATCCATATTCATTTCTCCAAAAAATCGTAAACCCAAAGAAATGCGACTAAAACTTTTAAAACTTAAAATAAAAAAAAATCATCGAATGACTGACTTCTAATCAAAACGGGTGCCCGAGAATGTCATCGCAGAAATGCCGACTGTTGCCGACGATGGACGAATGGACAGACAAAAACCCGAATCGGTTGATAGTAAGACATCGTACTAAGTGAATAAGCAGTAGCGGACGCGGTGGCGAGAGCGATAAGATGACCACTGTATAGAGTTAACGCGATGTTTTATTCAGCAGGAGACGTTAGGTGGGTTAAGGTTTACATAGCGCTAAATGTCTGGTTTTTACTAGACATATCCCAGAAAACTTTGAAGTTAATTTACAAAACTCATCTCCACTTCAACTAGACACGAGTGTTGCGTAAAGCCATTTTCTTACAGATCTTAACCAAGCTTTGCTATGCATAACAAACAATCGTCTCTATAGATTAATTAGTAGCTCGCGACTTGATTTGCGTGGAAATGTTGTACATTTTTCCGGAATAAAAAGAAACCCATGTGGTTATTCTGAAAAACACATAGGTTTACTGATTATTGAAAAATGGTTTAATTGATTTGGATGAAAGTTTGCACAAATAAGTATATATTTATACAAAGTTTCATCCAAATCTCTTAAACTATTTTTGCGTGGTTGAAATACAAATTTAGTACACAAACGTTCATACTTATAATATTTAATGCAGCTTCAATCTGATGGCTTTTTTTTTTCGGTGGGAAAAATGCTAAATTATTCAGCCCGCTTTTGGTAAAGCGGAAGAGAGTGTCAGACTTCTACTGACTACAAACTTCTTTCAGTTGCTCTTGTGTGCTGGGGTAACGGCATCTCAGAGGAATAATCCCGCAATCCCGGCAGGATGATTAGGCTGAAACTATAGCGTAGGTTACTCGCTACTTACATGGCAATGCGTGTTTTGATTCATTATCAACACTAATATTATAAAGCGGAAAAGTTTGTTTGTAGCGGAGAAGTTTCAAGTGACTTGAAGCTTGAGGAAGGTTACTACATTTTTATCCGACTACAAAAGAAGAAGGTTATGGTTTTTGTCATAATTAAGCCCATGGGAGCGAAGCCCGGCACGACTTTTAGTATTTAAATAAAGAGCCCGCTACATCACCCGCTTACGCCCATCACCCTGGTCGAGTCCTATTCCCGTTTGTGTAAATTTTCGGATTCCTGCGTCGGTATGTCGCCTCCCGACTTTGATGCTGGATGCAGTTTTTGTATTATCATGGTCGCTGTTATCTGTTTTATAAGGTTTTTCCTAAAGAGGGTTTGGGTTAATGTTATCAATATTTGCCGGCCATCTAATATTAAGTGAGTATTTTTCATGATGTGGCAGAGATGACTTAGTGACTTAGGCGACGGCCACATGGGTTCAAGGTTAGTAGTCATGTTCATAGAGGTTCGACTATGGATGGGTAGTAATTTATTAATAGACAAACGTGCTTCCGAGACATGGAGGAGTTTATGCTCCAAAGTGTAGCTCAGTTATTGGTCCTGGCTTTCATTTACTAATCTTCATGATCCAATACCAATATGGGGAAACCAAACATACAGTTGCTCCATTTTTTCGATATTTTTTTCTATTTTAACTGTTAGAATATAACTGACTAGTACTCACGCGGGGCTTCGCTCCCGTGGATTCTATCACGGTAAAAACATAACTCTCCTTTTTTGCAGTCGCGTAAAAAGTACATATAACCTTCCTCAAGCTTCAAGCTACGTCCATACCAAATTGCATCCAAATCCATCCAGTACTTTCGAAGATTAGCGCGTTCAAGCAAACATACAAACTTTTCCGCTTTATAATATTAGTAACTGATAATATTATAATTTTTATACATATTGTTGGTCATCACTATCTTCCTCAATCCATATCCATTACAGTTAAATGCAATGTAATTAGGATTGGTTCTTTTTTCTGGCAGCCACCAGCGCTTGGAACCAGTTCCAAGGGGTATGTTATCCCGTCAGGTAGTTTCTCCATATACAATATTATACTCAGCAGCATTCAGTTAGACTGAAAGCAAACCCAAATTGGGAAGAGGCTAGGCTAATTAAAATGTTAAAGTTTACTACTTAAGATTTTTTTTATTTTTTTTTATTGTTGGTTCGCTATTGACCACCATCTCACTTGATGGTAAGTGATGATGTGATCGAAGATGGAGCACGCTTACCTAAAAGTAACCTATTCACTCTTGACTTAAAAACACCTAGGTTATAGCTATCGGGAAACACAGACTACGGCAGGGAATTCCACTCCTTAGCCGTACGCACAATGAATGTATTCCCAAAACGTTTAGTGCGTATAGGCGGGATGCCCACCATGTAACGATGGCGCATCGCCGTTTGTCTTGTAGTCGGATGATGGAACGGGCTTGGCGGAATTAGATTGTGTAATTCCATCGCACAGTCCCCGAAATGTAACCGATAGAAAACCGATAAACTTGCAACTCGTCGTCGATGTTCAAGGCTCTGGAGCTTTGATTCGACCAGTGCATTTTTGCCACAATGAAGGTATTCCCAAAACGCTTAACGTTTTTATTTTTATTTTGATGTATTTTAATGTTTACTCGTAAACTCAAAACATTAACTTAAGATTAGTTAACGATAAAATTTTCATCATGTTGAGGTTCAATTTTTTGTCATCACAAACTGACATAAATAAAACAACTGACATGAAACTATATTTATAAGTTATATAAACTGTAGTTTCTGTCTATGATTTTAAAAAAAACGGTGTTTTCTCTAACAATTTTTTTTTTACTTGTCTTTCGTTCTGTCTGTGTGTCCGTCGGTCTGTTGGTCTAACTTTCTATATGTAATAATAATAATAATAATTCAGCTTATTACTTTAGGTATATCTCAGGTGATCGAAGCTTACGCGGAAAACACTGCAACAGTAATTCCATCTTCAACGCAATGTTGCGGTTACAACTTAAACTCAAATAAAAATCACAAGCATTAACCTAATGTTACGGTACAGAATTCAAATTCATTTCACCAAATACATCTGCAACATATTGCTTCTCAAATATTACAAAATATATCCAATATTGTACCAACGATCGACTTTTTACGAAACTACCCTCATTTCAATAATAGACACGATTCCGTACGATCGCTCCATTCAATAATGTGCCAAACGATATAACAAACCATCGGCTTGTCAAGGGTCTTATCTTTTCCTTAACTTACACACCAAACAAGGAAAACTGTACCTTACAGCCTTGATTTATAACACAGAATCGAATGTAGAATTTTCTATAATCCTTCAAAGTCGAAAATGATCTAGCAGGAACTGCCAAATGTATTTTCGACTCTAATTTGAAGGGTATTGAGTGGAATTTCCTTTGCTAATCTAAAGTGTCGTCATTGATAGGTATCTATTTTTCATATCTCGTCATTTCCGGGTTTCGATTGTTTTAGTGGACATTACGAATGTTAGGTTTTTATTGGTGGTCATTTGTGGCCAGGAAGTGGTGTTGTGGTCCGGTTATTAGCGAACCTATGAAAGTGGGGGTTTTGGAGATGATTTCAGTTAATTACCTACTAGCTTGTTGCGTATTCGTTATTCGTGCGTGATAAAATTACCACGCAAGTCGGTATTCTCAAGAAAACCGGTATGATATTCCCGACTATAATCATATTTCTGTGGAAATATTCGTCCAGATACGGCTCGATTGTTCCATAAACATCCATACATCTTAACTTCCGCATGTATATATATATTTTTTTTTTGTATATTGTCTCAATAGGATCATTTTTTATATTTAAAACACGTTTGCAAGAATCAGCAGTAAGCATCTTTGATAAGGCGGGTGACAGAGAGTCCCAACAGTCTGCTGAAAACGGTGCCGGAGAGCTTTAACTCCAATTCTTATAGAATTGATAGGTGGGTTGTTGCAAAGTTGTTTGAACGTCTTATTATTATGATGTTGTAAACGTCAGCTGTCCAAACCCAGCGTTGTGGCTCTGCCTCGCAAATGGATTTTAGTATTACCGCGAGCGATGAGCATTTTGCCCGAATGTGACGTCTGTTTTCCTAAACCTTATTGAAGTCGGATAGGCAACCTCTCTATGTAAAACACCTTGATGTAAGGATCCCCTTTGATTTGGTTAATATTGTTGTCAATGTTTTTGTTTTAATTGTGTATAGGCTCGCGTTTAGCCACTATCTCTCCTGATGGTAAATCATGATGTAGTCGAAGATGATAGATAGTTAGATAGATAAAACATTTATTTGGTACAACAACAGGAGACACAAAATATAATTTACATAAAACACGTAAAAAATAAAACGTACAGTTAATAGGAACAGACATAATGAAATAAAATGAAAAAACAAAAAAAAACATTTAAACGAGACGACTGCGCTCTGTGTCTCAAGTTTGCATCAAATGGGTGCCCAGCTCAGCATGTGCCAGGTAGGAAATACCTAGCGCTGATATTCTGCTGGGTCCCTGCAGTGACATACGGATGAAGCACGAAGATGGCTTCATCTTCGTGCTTATTCTGTTTATTTCTAGATAAGCGTGCTTACGCTTATCTAGAAATAAACAGACTCCGATAGGGAATTCCATTCTTTAGCTGTACACACAATGAAACTACTCCCAAAAATTTTTATCTAATTTTTTTTGTTACACATCATCTAGGTTACATTTATTACCTTTCACAACATAATACAACTAGATATATCTTGGGAACATCTCCAAACCATGATCTCGAAGGTCCGTAGTTTTTGCCACGGCTAATGAGGTCATTAGAGGGTCCGGAGTGAGTTCCCTTCTGAGGGAGGGCTTTCAAGATGGTGCTGTGGATCTCTTAATGTACTTTGGGATATTCCATGTGTGAGTTTAGGTTTGAAAATGATTTTTTTGGAAAGTAATTTTATATTTTTATTGTTTTTGGCATGTGAAGCAAGAGACTTTGATTATTTATCAAAGTGTTAATTTTGAGTTAAGTTTAAGGCTTCAATAGCTGAATGGCTAATGTGTCGGACTTGTGATCGAGTGGTCGTGGGTTCGAAACACACACATTACACTATTGCCGTGAACCCACCCCAGACACGAGCATTTCATTGCTAGTAATGTGAATAATTGCTATTTCTCTTAATATAAAAACTTTTTAGCAAAAAATAGAACCGACTTTTATATAAAAACACTACAAAGGCAAAAATAACTTTAATTTCGGAAGGCGGTGTCAAAAACGAAAATATATACAAAACTAAAGACACCGTCTTCCGAAGTTAAAGTTATTTTTGCCTTTGTAGTGTTTTTATATGGAAGTCGGTTCTATTTTTTGCTAAAAAGTTTTTTTTAAGCTTTTTAGTGGGTCGGTTTGTAATTTATCTAGTTACAAAAGCTAAAATGTCAACTACTTATCACCTTTTACAAAATATTGCTTTTCCCGGTGCAGAGCCGTTAATTTTTAAGTTCTCCTGGTACATCACCATCAGCTCTACTTCACCATATGCATTGTGACGAGCATAAAGTGCTTAACATCTATATTCAAGTAATCTTATCGCAATCCACGAAATACTTATTATTGAGTAGTTTCGGTGGCCATCTGGGGACTTCATCATCAGTTCCACTTCCTCAAATGGTGCTTTTCGAGAACAACTGCACAAGGTACTATAAGAAATGCCCAAAACGCTATAGGTGTGCCTATAATATTTGAAGAGTTCCCTCGATTTCTCCATGATCCCATCATCAGATCCAAAAATGACGACAATGGGACCAACTAGAAAGTATACCCTTTCACACAAAAAAATAATTTTCCAAATCGGCCCAGCCATTTGCGAGTAATGAGGAAACATACATAAAAAAAAGTTCAAGACGAATTGAGAACCTCCTCCTTTTTTTTGAAGTCGGTTAAAAAGGAGATAATTAGGCGCTGGATTAAGAAAGAAAACCTAATATAAGGGAAGATAATAGTTGTCGTCTATGAAATAATATGAATACTTTTTGTAAAACCCTGAATATCTTCATAGACTTTTCCCCAACTATGCTGGCTCTGACTTTCAGTCTGCCCGGATGTAGCTGAGCACTAGTTTCTTACCTTGAGAGACTGCCTATCTGACCTCCAGAACCCAGTAGCTGGGAAACACGATACCCTTCGGTAAGACTAGTGCCTGATTACCAGAGGTCGGAATTAGGTAGAGTTATTTATGTACTTACACTGATTTTATACAACGAAAGAATAAAGTGGATATGCCCCTAATCCCGGGATTAATTTTGAAGAGCAGAAAAATCCCTGGGTTAATTAAATAAAAAGTTATTTAATTTTACACAATTTAAACCACTGCACGCGCGATGTTGCCAAATTTACATAATATTCGGTCACACCGGATTGTCTATTAGAAATCCCGGGAAGATCCATATTAATATCAATATTTCGATGCAAGTACAGACGCCAGCACATCAAGCTACAACAATCTGTCAAATTTCTTTAGTAGATTTTCAACTTAATTGCTAAAGAAATTAGGTTCAAGGTTGATTGGGAAAATTTGACAATTTCGGGTAGCTTCATATAAATAACTTTACCTAATTCCGACCTCTGCTGATTACTGACTAACCGTAATGACTATCAAAGATGTACAAATTACAGCCGGGACCCGTTGCCTAACGTTCTTTCCGAAGGAAGAAGGAATCTGGATATTTTAAGATAGGCACCCATCTACGGACTGACCTTGATAAGCGTTGCTTAACTTTAAATATTGACCCGCGCGGTTGTATTGTTGAGCCACGAGCTCCTCTGTTGAAAACTTATTTACCAACTTCTTATTTAATCATTTACTAACTTATGAATACTAAAACTAATTTATATCATAAAACCATTGTGAATCACCCGCAACTACACTTTTTAACAACCTCCTTTATCATAACTATTATTTTTTAATCGAAATAATTAAAAACGTGCCTTTTTATTTATTTTTAAAATTTTGATTGATGATTTATTTTTAATTGATTAAAATATTTGCTTTCTCAAGTATTGCCTATTAATTTTGTTTTTGTTTGTTGCTTTTTTTTATATATAATTATTTCATTATTGTAAATGTGAGGACAATGTAGGTTATTCTTTCTTCGTTGTTTTTACTTTCACTATAATTTATTTAATGATGTCAAGTAGTTTGAGTACTTGTGTGGCCTACCCAAATGTCCTTACTTTGGTATTGTTCGTCAAATTGTTGAGCTCCTTAAGTTCTAAGTTGAGCTACACGATAACTGACAAATGCTTGCACTGTCTGGACAGGTCCGCTCAAATTTGCGTGGTTATTTCCTCAAAAGAATACCACAGACATGAATCTACACGTTTCTCATATACAAATACAAAGTGTCTGGACTTTCTGACTTTGACCTCTGAGTTTGTTTCGGTGTTTCTTCTAAGAGTAGTCAGTTAGGAATAACCGGCCTCATCTAGCTAAACTAAACATGCAAAAACATGACATGTAAAAGTGTTATTTATAACCAATTTACAAAATAAATATTTCATTTCATTTCAAAGAACGTAGCCAAACAGGCCGGCTGTTCTAAATTCAAAACACATTCTTTTTCTTTTAAAACCTATTATCATAAACTTTTCTAACGAACCTGTCATGTAATGCCAGCTCAGTACCAGGTGATAATTAGTAATAAATGAATTTAATTAAAGTCTGAAATAATGATAGATGCAAAAATAAAGGTTGATAAGATATTATTCTAGTTGGGTGCTTGTTACAATGTTGCATGTTAATAATAGAAAGAATTCTTGCGTGTAAAGGGATGAAAGAACTTTAGTTCATTACTTAGAATATTAAGTTTATTGAACTCGCAAGTATTTGTTTATTTATTGGAATAGTATTGTTCCCAACCTTTTTTTATAAGTATGTAATTGTAGGTTAATGAGAAATGGGCGGGCTGTAAATCAGCGTTGACCTGTGTTGTGACGACGCTGCACACGGCTCAACATTTGCTGAGAACGCTCCTTTTGCCACAAATTTTTTTTTATTTTGTCAATGTTGGCAATCAATTATTATTTCTTTCTATTTAATCTAGGGCCAATTTGGTTTCAATATTGATAGCAGGAACCACCAGTCCTGAATGGTAGCTTGCTTATTCTTTGAAATATATAGAAACACAATATTAATGATAAAATTAAATTAAACGATATTTTTACGTTTCGCGGACAATATTTTACCTTTCGCGGACCAACAGTGTCCACGAACCACAGGTTGGGAAACAATAGTGTAAATGGACGTAACCTAGGACGTTAATTTCCTAGAATGTCAAATGAATAGAACCCGCAGGTATTTATTTATTTATTGAGACAGTAAACAGGTTTACAAAACCTTTTTTATAAGTGTTCCTTAATAGCTACATAAGTTGAAAACTATATTTAATGTAGCCATATGCGATCCCCTCTGGGAAGAAAGCCGTCGGCGTTGCAGCATTTAGAAGTCCAAAGTCTAAAACTAAAGGGTTGACTATAGATCAAAATTATGATTTACAAGTTATTAAATAGTAGATTATTAACAAAGGGGATAAAGCAGTGTCTTCTGTCGCGGGTGACGATTTAAATCACGAGCGAAGCGAGGGATTTAAGACGAGTCCTGAGTGTAGCGAGGGATTTAAGTTCACCCAAGACTAAGACAGCTTTATCACCGAGGAAAATACTCTACTTTTATATTTATTTATTTATTTAAACTTTATGTACAATTGTATTACATGGGCGGACTTAATGCAACAGGGCATTCTCTACCAGTCAACCTTTGGGTTAAAAAAAACACACTGTGGTAGGTGTACAAGAAAATGGAATGAAATAATATATTTAATACTAATAAATATAATACTAATATATAATAATACTATTAAAAAAATTTTTAGCAAAAAATAGAACCGACTTCCATATCAAAACACTACAAAGGCAAAAATAACTTTAATTTCGGAAGGCGGTGTCAAAAAACGAAAATATACTTATACAAAACTAAAGACACCGCCTTCCGAAATTAAAGTTATTTTTGCCTTTGTAGTGTTTTGATATGGAAGTCGGTTCTATTTTTTGCTAAAAATTTTTTTTTCACGCTTTTTAGTGGGTCGGTATGTAATTTATCTAGTTACAAAAGCCATAATGTCAACAACTTATCACCTTTTACAAAATATTGCTTTTCCTGATGCATAGCCGTTAATTTTTGAGGAGTTCTCCTGGTACTTGACCATCAGCTCTACATCACCATATGTATTGTGACGAGCATAAAGTGTTTAACATCCGTACTCAAGTAATCGAATCACAATCCACGAAATACTTATTATTTAAGAGATTCAGTGGCCATCTGTGGTCTTCATCATCAGTTCAACTTCCCCAAATGGTACTTTCGGAAGCAACTGCTCAAGATACTATAAGAAATATCCAAAACGCTATAGGTGTGCTTATAATATTTGAAGAGTTCCCTCGATTTCTCCAGGATCCCATGATCAGATCCTGATTTCGTAACAATGGGACCAACTAGAAAGTATACCCATTCAAACGCAAAAAAAAAATTTCAAATCGGTCCAGCCGTCTCCGAGTTATGAGGTAACATACATAAAAAAAAAAAAAAAGTTCAAGACGAATTGTAAACCTCCTTTTTTTGAAGTCGGTTAAAAATACACATATATGCTAAAATGACAAACTAATAGATACGGTGCTTTATAATATTCTTTCTGAATAAAAGATCTCATAATAATTATGACGAAGACCAAACTAAGAATAACAGCCCCTTAAGTAGTGGTTTTTAATTTTGCGCTTAAAAGAAAATTTTGACTCAGCCTTCTTGATGTCAAGGGGTAGCAAATTCCAGAGTTTAATAGTAGAAATAGCGTAAGAATTAGATAGAAACCCGGTGCGGTGAGAAGAAATGTGAAGAAGTAAGTTTTTGGATGCGCGAAGGTTAAGATCATGAGAACTGCCCAACAATTTAAAATTTTGTTTTAAGTAAACAGGAGCACAAGGATCGTTCATAATAGTGAAGAGCATACAGAGGGATCTGAGGGATCTCCTTTGACGGATAGGCAACCATTTAAGCTGAGAACGGACGGAAGAAACGTGATCATATTTTCGAAGGCCAAAAATGAAACGAATACAGTTGTTGAGAAGTCGATCCAGTTTGTTTAGAAGTTCTTGGGAAAGATCAGAATAGCAAACATCAGCATAATCAATGATAGGAAGCACAAGTGATTGGACCAATGTGGTTTTAGTGCTACAAGGAAGGAAATGCTTGAATCTATAGAGAGATCGCAGTGTGAATGTTACCCTCTGGCTAACCTGTGCAATCTGCTTATTCCAACTTAACCTGTCGTCAATATATAGGCCTAAGTCTTTTACGTGTGGTGAGAGAGGGATGACAGTATTGTTGAAGTTAAGCGGGAGAAGTTGGCTGGTGTCCAAGTTTCGCAGGAAATATGAGCTACCGATCAGGATAGCCTGACACTTACTGACATTGACAGTGACACCAAACCTGCTTGACCAATCACTGATAGCTAGAAGGTCAGCATTCAGCAGTGAGATGCAGTTGTCCAGGTTGTCAACGTCAGCTTGTGCGTAGAGCTGTAGGTCATCAGCGTACAAATGGTAAGAGCATTTGAGGATAGTGGTAATAGAGTTTATGAAAAGAGAAAATAAAAGTGGAGAGAGTATGCCGCCTTGTGGGACGCCAGTTTTCAGGGTGCACCACTCAGAAAAAATCTGATCAGCACGAACCGCTTGCTGGCGACCACGAAGATAAAATGAGAACCAATCTTGTGCCAATGAAGATACCCCAATGTGTGACAGAATGGCCAGGAGGATGTCGTGATCAACGGTATTGAAAGCATTGGAGAAATCAATTAAAACTAATACCGTTAATCTCGAATTCTCCAGACCATTCCTTACATCTTCTGTAACCTTAAGCAAAGCTGTGGCTGTGCTGTGGCCAGGCCGAAAACCTGATTGGAAAGGGGATAACAGATTATTCCCAAACACAAAGGAAGATATTTGCTTAAGAACAACTGCTTCCAGAATCTTAGATAGGAAAGGAAGAATAGAGATAGGTCTGTAGTGATTTAGCAGGCTGGGGTTGGATATTTTTGGGAGAGGGATTATAAAGGCCTTACGCCAGATTGTGGGAAATACCCCAGTCCGCAGGGAGGTATTGATAACGTGTGTAATAAAAGGAAGAATACTTTTAATAATGAGGGATAGCATAGATCTGCTGACACCATCACAGCCAACAGCCTTGGACTTAATAGCTATGAAAGTCTTGAGGATCTCAGAGTCGGTCACAGGAGAAAGAAAGAAAGAATCGGGAGGTAAGATAGGCGTGGCCACTTGTACTTTTCGTACCATTTGCGAAAAAAATAACACAGTAATAATATTTTAGAACATTAACTTATTTATAAAAATTAACTTAACGTTTATGTATTTGAAGAAAACAAAAACGCGGCAAATTCCTAGACTAATATTTTTTTGTCGGAAAAGCAAAGGCATCAAGCTCATACGGCCTCGTCGGTTTTCGTATTTTTTTTTAATAATCATAACTGCATAATAAATGCGTATTCCTTTTTCAAAAAGATGTATAATGCTTTATATACAAACTCAATGGTGTAAACACAGATGTAGTTCAGTATAAATTTCGGTAAGTATTCCAAATTTAAATCATATTCTCCCCCTAGGGGATGAATGAAATTCAGTACAATTTTCTTTCCCTGTTTTTAACAGATTAAAAATGACTATTGTTATGTTCGCTTTTTGTGGCATAGAATGTCTCTTTTTTGAGCAAGTGGTACGAAAATATTATTTTTACGTGGGTACATTATGACAAGTAATCAAAAATTATGTTATAATAGAAATCAGATCAAAATGAGGTTAATTCGCGACAGTTCTCGTTGTATCAGTGCTTATTTACATATGTAATTATATGTTTGTGTAATGAGGAGCTCATGGTTAAATAATGACCGCCGCATGTGTTAATCTTCAAAGTTAAGCAATGTTTGGCGAGGTCAGTGCGTGGATGAGTGACCATCCTAACATATCTAGATTTTTCCGTGCCACGGAAAGCACAATAAGTTGTACCGACTGTCATATACATCTTTGGCAGTTGTTACTCAACGGTAGTCAACTCGAATATGGCATCTCTACAACGTGTAACGGAAACCCCATATCTATCCAAAGGGCTGAACACAACATCTGGTATGGAGCCTCTATACACAGTTTCAGCACATAATCACTGACTCAAAGAATTGATACCAACTTATTGGTTTCATATATTTCTTGAATACCAATCATAACAAACGTGTCACAGCACTATGAGGGTCCATAACTTTCCACGTCACTAGCCAATAACACGATAATTCATTTCGTTCTTCTTAATTTGAAAAATTCGGTCTCTGGTATCAGTGTATTGGAATTTGTAATAAGTTCTACATACGTAGACTTAGGATTACAAAACCCTTGCCATGTCGTTTGTTATCATCCAAAGAAGCCATGTACTTGGTATGTATATACTCTTTAAATTACACGTTGTATATTTAATTTAGGCTTTCTTAAGCGGCGTTGAGAATCGAGAACTAATCTCCGGCCACCTACACTTCAATAAGTACAGTAGCCAGTTAGGAACTCAGACAGTTAAGTAATAAGTAGTAAGTTGTAAGTAGCGTCCAAACGTAGGCGAGTGAGTAGTCATAAGTTGCCCGAGAAGAAGTAAAGAAAATAACACGTCTTTGCGGCCGCAACCTTCAAATTTCTGGACTGTACTAAACTCGCCCGTCTACATGCCAGCCAGTTAAGTTGGCGGGGTGCGGGAGACGTGAGAGAGGGGGCTAATTCGCACTGGACTCGCCGAAAAATAGGATCGCGATCTATTTAGCTCAACTTAATCAACAACTTACTACTTAACTCGCTTTTGCCGTTCAAACTACAATAACAACTTAACTCGCCGATGACGCAAGTTAACTCGCTACTGTACTTATTGAAGTGTAAATCGGGCTTTAGGCGCGGGTTTACGGATGGCGAGCTCACCCCCCGGTAACGACTAGGCCCCGTCTATAGCGCTTCATGTTCCACGCGAGCCTCAAATAGCACCCCATTAATGCTGCTGGAATTGATAGGGGGTATTGCCTGCCGGGGTTGAGGGAACATTCCGGGACCACGATATCCCGGAACGCAAGGGCAAGTGAAGGAACAGGGTGGAATTCCATTCAGTTAAAGTCAGACACTCCCTTCCTCGTTTTCGTTTTTTAATAAATTAATTAAACTAGTCATTAAAAAAACGTAGTTCGGCCAGTTATTTCTAAGCTACAGTTTAACCCCATAAAAGTAACTATGATACAGTTAGCTGAAGTTCAAAGTTCATTGACTTGCACAATAGTAATGGCGGCTAACCGTCCCGCGACAAGTTCCTACCACCTGCGCTCGCGCATGCTACGTAATTGACATTCTATGGCTCGACAGTATCTAGGTAGGTATCTATTGCTGGTTCTAGGACTTAGGTAATGGTTGGCAATTTATTTATTTTTATTATTTATGTACACACAGTAAAATACATTAGGATACAACATAATTACAATATTTGAGTAGTAAGGTACTGCTTATTTCTTAAGAAATTTCTTCCAGCAGACCTGCGAAAGGAGAAGTGAAAAAATTGTTACTATTTATTTCGAACTATTTCTATTTCAAAAAGAAAAAAAAAATGATAGCCATTTAGCCATTAATAGAAGTAGGAATAATCTATAAAGGTATTTCGTGAGTTCTTTTTTAAGCCCCGTTTAAGTTTATATTGTAAGTAAACATACATTCATAGCTTCAACTCATCAGGGGCGGCATTCAGTCTAACCGGATCCATTTGAGTATTAGTGTTTTACATGAAGCGACTACCTATCTGACCTCTACAACCCAGTAACTGGGTAACACTACACAACGTGTAATTTAAAGGGTATATAAATACCAAGTGCATGGCTTCTTTGGATGATAACAAACGATATGGCAAGGGTTTTGTAATCCTAAGTCTACGTGTGTAGAACTTATTACAAATTCCAATACGCTGATACCAGAGACCTAATTTTTCAAATTAAGAAGAACGAAAAGAATTATCGTGTTATTGGCAAGTGACGTGGAAAGTTATTGACCCTCGTAGTGCTGTGACATGTTTGTTATGATTGGTATTCAAGAAACATATGAAACCAATAATTTGGTATCAATTCTTTGAGTCAGTTATTTTGTGCTGAAACTGTGCATTGAGACTCCATACCAGATGTTGTCTTCAGCCCTTATGGATAGATATGGGGTTTCCGTTACACGTCGTATAATAAATACCTTGGTAACACCGTTGTCAGATATTCTAGCATCTGACTACCCGTTACGACTGTCTAAGATGTTAAATGATAGTCGGAAGCGACGGCTCAACGTGCTTTTTAAGGTACGAAACAATTTAAAAAACGAAAAAGAAACTCACGACATAACTTTAACTGTCAAAAGAAAAGTCTCTCGCTCAAATCTGTGTGATTCTGTCCTCTAAAGGGCGCCACAGACATAAACCTACATGGCTCTCATATGATGTGATCACTACAGATTTTATGGACTTTAAAAGAGACTATGACCTCTGAGTTTGTGTCAGTGTTTCTTCTCAGAGTAGTCAGGAAACACTGGCCTCATTAAGTTTACATTTACGAAAAAATTACGTGTAAAAGTGTTATTTATAACCCATTTGCAAAATAAACATAACTATTTCATTATTTCTCAGTTTTTGATTATTTCACATTTTAGTAGTTAAATAAACTGGAAATAAAGTTAGCTCACGGGTACCTTGTATATGCTATATTAAAGCATGGAGTATTTTTTTCCTGTAGTATAATATCTCCTTTTGAGTATTGAGTTCGAACTCTGACAGGTACGTAACTTTGTGTAATTTTTATCATCGTCACTGCTCTTAAAACGATAAAAGACGTAGATGTCGTAGGACGAAAAATCTGATGACACATGACATCCACCAAACTGCAACGTCAATGTCTCTTAGGGTCGGTTCACATCGGAAGATGCGTCGAGCGTATCATCAGTCGCGTATATTCGGTCAAATAGGGTGTTTTCATATCTGACGGAAGATGCGTCGGGCGTAACTTCTTTTTGCCACATTATTACGCGTCTATTTAGTTTCTGCATTCCGCAGCTACTGAGCGATTGTGTTGTGTGATAATTAATTCTAAAATGAAGCCAATCGAAATAATAGCTATTTGGGAGGCTTTAGAAAAAGCTCGAAAAAGGAAACGACGACATTGGGTGCATCCTTTTGCATTTCCATGCGCGGCCATAGCATTTAAGGGCTGTAGGTAGTAAAGACATTAGGGCTTTATCCATACTATCTACATTTTCTTCAAAATCGTATCAGTGGCTAGCAAAAGCAAAAAGAATGGGACCTCTACCAAGTACCTTTAAAATAACTGGTGGTTTTCCACATTTCGACCGCGCGGCCACGATTAAACTTTTACAACTTTTAGATTATTGGATGTACGAATTTGCGACTTTCATCGTTCATATTTTACGAATTCCTTCGTAATGTTGATGTAGCTCACAGACGACACTGTGTCCGAGCAGTCGATACGGACACTAGTCAGAATCCATCAGTCGAAATACACGTGGTGCAACGTCGTCGTGGCTCTAATTTATTAATATAATGACTGTGCCCTGTCAATATATTTATGAAAATATTTTATATGCTCATAAAAATAAAAATATGTTTAAAAAGTACAGCCATATCCACAATATAAATACTAGGAATAAGCACACATTTATTGTTCCTTCAACTAGGCTCAAGAAAATTGGGGGCTCAATTAGATGTCAATGTATACGCTTTTACAATAAACTTCCCAGTCATATCCAAGAACTAAGCCTAAATAATTTTAAATCGTTTGTGAAGCAGAAACTTTGCCAGAAAGCTTTTTATTCTGTCAAAGACTATCTTGCTGACAAAAATGCTTGGGATTAAGCTGCTCCAATTACATTTATGTTGTAATTCTGTTTGTTTTTTTTTTCTTATTACTTTTACATTACATTTTTCTTTATTTTATTTTATTTTATTTTATTTTAATGATTATTTCATATATACATTTTACATGACAACCTTATTTACTTTTTCAAGTAATAGAATATACTTTTAATTTTTTTTATTTTTTTTACTTTATCGTTTTTAATTTTGTTTGCATAAAATGACAATATTTTTTTATATTTTTTGTAATAGCAAAAGCTTTATTGTGAATGTGAGAGCAATGTAGGATAACAACAAATATTATTAATCGATTACCGCACTGTTAGATTACCACACTGTCTGGCAGTTTGTGTGCTTTATACGGCCCACCCAAATGTCCTAACTTTGGTATTGTTCGTCAAATCGTTGAAGCTCCTTAAGATTTGGTATTTGGTCCTTAAGGTTGAGCTACGCGATATTTGACAAATGCTTGCACTGTTTGGACGGACCTGCTCAAATCTGTATGATTCTGTCCTTTAAAGGGCGCCACAGGCATAAACCTACATGGCTGTCATATGATTTGATTACTACACATTTTATGGACTTTAAAAGAGACGTTGACCTCTGAGTTTGTTTCAGTGTTTCTTCTCAGAGTAGTCAGTTAGGAAACACTGGCCTCAACTAGTTTACATTTACGGAAAAAAAAATGACATGTAAAAGTGTAATTTTATTAAAAGTGTAATTTGCAAAATAAACATCATTATTTCATTATTTCATTATCTCTTACGTCGGCCGACTATGCGTTGACGGAAACGGAACAGACGCTGTACGCTCGAAGCACTAACGCATCATCGGTTAAGTGTGAATGGTTGAATGTTTATAATTGTCTGTTCTGGCGTTACGCGACCGATAATACGCGACGCATCTTCCGTCTGATGTGAACCGACCTTTATAGAAAGGAAGCTTGGGTACGTAAAATGTTGATTTTTATATGTTATACTTAGAAGGGATAAAATAAAGAAGTAGGTTAGTGAAAGACAATAAAAGAGAAAGAAAATCAGAATTTCCACTTCAATTTCAGCGCTGATCAAATAATAACACTAAGTTTCTTGTCTGCTACTAAGCCTCATAATTGGAACTGTTAATTACCAACGTCTAATAAACTTATACCTTTACGGACTTCACAGTATATAAAACTCATCGTTCCAAAGAGATACAAATCAACCTGCCACTTAAGCTCAACTCATGCTCAATTTAATGGCCTAAGACCTGGCGTTAGCTCAACATGTTATTTACCATTTTTATAATAATAAACAACAATTTTATGACCGTTGGTTGACGCTTATCAACCCGCTACTTGTTAATTCACGTGTGGCTATTACTGTGAGGTAGTTATTAGGGTTGTCTCTTGCAGAAATACCAAAAAATACTTTTAAAGTTTCCGTTTCGCTTAGGCTATGAATTGCTGATTAGTTCGTTTTTATATTAAAAAAACTTTGTACCTAGGTATTTTCATCATAAACGCGAATACATATTGAAACAGCGATGTCTGTCTACCTGTAACGCTTTCACGGCCAAATCACTGAACAAATATTGATCAAATTTTAAACACACGAAACTTTAAACGACATTTCGTTTCTATCAGTTGTCTTAATCCTACATTCTAAGTATTTGGCCTTACTGGACGGAATCAAATTGGAAGTTATAAGATTGAATTGGAAATCTTTTGAAAATTTTTGAAATCGAGGTAGGAGAATGATTTAGCAATTCATAGTCTAAAACAAAGTAGTTTTCTATTAAAACCAGAGAAATACCCACATGATTAACGGTCTTTTTTTTCTTAAATAAAATAATAAACGAAACACACTGACCTTTCCTTGGCAACATTATTATTACTTACTCAATAATAATTTCAAGAAACCCGCCAACCCTATTTTAAAGACAAACATTTTTCTTTGCTAAAGTTTGCGCCGGCGCAGGAAGTTGGCAATTTCACGTCTATTTAATACTTTGAGCTCGTTTTAATGGATATTATGTTGAATTATGATATTCTAATAGCTTTGGAATAATTATACTTTAGCCATTACTGTGAACTGTGCTTTCTTAAGAATGGTTAGGTATTTTAATGTGCTAGATAGGTTGCTAATTATTGGGACACACAGAGCTCTTTAAGTTTTTCAATTTCAGAGAATAGGCCTGCGTTTAACCATCATCTCTCTTGATGGTAAGCGATGATGTGGTCAAAGATGAAGCACGCTTACCTAAAAGTAACTATTCACTCTTTCTTTAAATACCTCCAGGCTATAGCTATCAAGAAACACAGACTCCGGCAGGGAATTCCACTCCTTAACTGTACGTACAATGAAAGTTTACCTGGAGTGCTGTAGGATAAGTGTATGACTGCCGTTTCTTATTATTTAATTTTCTTCAAGCCTATATAATAATTGGCCTTCAGCCGTGTAATTTTGAAGTAAATAAATAAATTAACGATGCTATATTTAATTTTCTTATTAAATACTAACTTCTGCTCGCGACTTCATCCGCGTGGGAAGGTTTTCCCGCGTAAATACCAATCCCATGAGGATTCTACGATAAAAATAGTATGTTATTCCAGGATGTCAACTATCTTCTTACCAATTTTCATTCAGATCCGTTCAGTAGTTTTTGCGTGAAAGAGTAACAAACATCCATCCATCCTCACAAACTTTCACATTTATAATATTAGTATTAGTAAGTAAGTAAGTATAGTAAGTATATTATAAGTCCTTCCCAGTCTAGGGTTTATACTGTTGTGAGCTTAATCAATATAGAAAACTGTATTTTGCATTATCATAAAAAAAAAGAAAAAATATATTAATAACACTTAGATATGTTCAAGTAATGTAAATGGCCTTCAGCCGTGTTATTTTGAATAAAATAAAACAAATGATGCTATATTTAATTTTCTTGAGTCTGAGTCAAGCTTTTCAAGACATACGACCTCCTTGAAAGACGCTCCATCACAGGAGAGACGCGAACTGTAGAGACACAAACACCCCAATCCGCCACACTTTATCAACCCGGAAAAATACCTGCCACTCGGACACGAACTGCAACGGCCAATCTCAAATCAAATCAAATAATTTATTTTCTTACCACAATATATAACGGTACATTGTACAACAATTTTAGTTTATAAAATATTGTGGGAGATTGGAGCCTAAACTAGACGGAAGGTCTGTGCTTCAGGACACCGGGTCTCCACCCCTAAGGTAACAGTTACATTTATATAATTATGTAGATGCTCCAAAAACTTCTCTAATATGGTCAGTAGGTATGTCAAAAGTCTGAAAATCTGGAAGTCACTTAACCAATTTCGGGCCCAGGTTGGCAGTTCTAAATATAAACTAGCCAAATGGGGTATCCTTGACCTATCACGGACGCAATACCAGTATGGAACCCCTGTACAAAATATTGCCTACCTGTCATGTCCATCGTGCACGGCCACCTGTACTTTGCAGGATCTTAATGAGGCCAAAACCAGAGCTGTTCAGGTAGTTGCATACTGGTCCAAAGACGTTTGATTATCGACTCGAAAAGAAGATTTAATTTATTAAATATACTTAGCACAATTTCCTAAAACATATATTATTTCACAAAGTCCCCACATACGAGGGCACGCAAACCTCATCTTAAGACTGTTAAGGGGTCGACACAAGTCACAAGTCAGTCGTAAGCCGCCGCAAACCGCAACGCGTCTTTGTTGAAAACGTCTTTTAAATATAAACGGTCTGATATTATTAGCTTTTGCAGTTTATATGTTTAGGGAATGTTTGAGGTAATCATAATGACGTCTAACTAAAGTGTTTAAATGCCAAATACTTGTACATTTGAAGATCTAATAAAAGCAACTATGGTCGCGACTAGCGTGCCGACCTACTGTGGCCAACATATAATTTGAGAAGAAAGCTTAGGTTTCTATTCAATTTTTATTTTTTTTTATGTATTTTATATGTTTATATTATTTCCCATGGCTGGGCAAAGTCCTCCGGTCAATTTAATATTCTACAAATTAACGACAAGGTTGGCGCAGTGATTGGGCGATGGCTGCTACGCTGCGAGTTGTGACTTCGATTCCTGCAACGGAACCAATGCTTGCGTAGCCAACAAATAGGTATAACGAGTCTGGGTGTGAGTAAAAATGCACTCATGATATAGAAAAAAAACTCAGCGTGGGGCAATGTTTAAAAAATTAGTCAATTTTGTCTCTTATTCAAGTCTTCTTTAGTATTTTTTTTTCTCAGTTTTACTATTATCATACACACGTGACTTAATAATAAAAGATACACACGGGTCGATATTAAAAGGTAAGCAATGAAATAAAAAAAAAAACGCAATCTAATATATAAAATTCTCGTGTCACAATGTTAGTTACCTTACTCCTCCGAAACGGCTTTACTGATTTGTACCAAGTTTTATATGCATATTCAGTAGGTATGAGAATCGGCTACTATTTACTTTTTATCCCGGAATTCCCACGGGATCGGGATTTACGCGGGAAATCCTCCCACGCGAACGAAGTTGCGGGCAGCAGCTAGTAATAGATAATAATAATATATTTTATTTATCTCACCACAATGTAAAGACATTTGGTATCAATGACATAGCAACGAATATATTATACCGTGGGAGACTGGTGCCTAAACTAGACTTACGTCTGTATTTCAGGACCCCTTAGTTAGTTACATTTCAGTTGATATGTGATAAGTACTCGCTCGCCACATGCGGTAAGCACTTTATATTTAAGTTAAACAAGTATTATTGTTTTTAAATGGGTACTTATTTATAATACTACACATTGCAGGATTAGTAGGGTTAGTATTTAATTGATGGTGTCTGTGATAGTCTGTGGTGTGTAAATGTGTCTGTCTGTATGTGGGTCCATGTCTTGCGTGCGTGAGTGTCCTAGCTATACTGTTCTACTGTACTATGCTGTTTAAATCTGGGTGATAATAGAACATAACATAGAATATACTTTATTGTACACCAAAAATTGAAACATACCTAATTAAACATCCTTATTGACCTTCTTAATATATTGAGATTCCTTCGTGCCTGGGTAAGCACGTAAAGCCGTTGATCGCGGCTAATATTTGTTCATCTTTGACAATCGTTACGGGTAGTTAGAAGTCAGGCAATCTTGCACTAGTCTTGCCAAAGGGTGTCGTATTAGATAGATAGTATATACTTTACTGTACACCAATAATCACACTTAAATAACAATATAGTAAAAAAAAATGGTTACAATAGCGGTCCTATCGCTGAGAGAGATATCTTCCAGACAACCTTTGGAAGGACTTTACGAGCTTTAATTAAAATGGGGAGGGCTAAATTAGTGTACTACTTTACAAATACATACTCATCAAAACAGAAGAACTAAGAAAATATAAATATATGAATACAATACATAAGTACATTAAATATATAACTATATAATGTGTTCTTTAACATCGTGTGGTTTTGACAAAGGAACAATCATAAGTTTGAAAGAAAATGATTAGCAACCGAGCTTTTAAAAACAGCGAGTGACTGAGCTTGTCTTGCTGATACCGGCAATCCATTCCACAAACCATTACCCAGCTACTAACTATGCTATGACAGTCTGATGGGCAGTCTCTCTCTGTAAAACAGTAATACTCAGCTGAGTATAAATAAATAAATAAATAAAAAGCCTTTTATTCCGAAACCAGACAATTACACTAACAATAATGGTTAGAAAAAAGATCATAAGATGTCTCGAATTTCGGTGTGCCTCTTGGCATATGCCTCCTCTAACAATTTCCATTGACGTCTGTCCTGGGGTATCCTCCTCCAGTTTGGACCTGCTGTCAGCTTTATTTCTTCCTCCCAGCGGGTAGGCTGCCTTCCCCGATTTCTATTGCCGTCCCTTGGATACCACTCTGTCACTACCTTACTCCACTTGCCTTTAGATTTATCATGTGGTCTATCCACCTACACTTTTGTTGGTCCATTCTTGATAGCACATCTGTCAATTTGGTTTTTTGACCGGAGATATGTGTTCCTTATTCTGTCCTGTCTCTTTGAGCCTACCATGCTTCTTTCCATTGCTCTTTGACATTTGGCAATCTTTTCTCTGAGCGATTTGGTGAGTGCCCATGTCTCACACCCATAAGTTAGACATGGTAGTATACATGAGTTGAAGATCTTTCTTTTCAAAGTCATGCTTAGGTCTTTTGACTTCATGATCTCTTTGAGGGACCAGTACTTACTGACCAGTAGCTGAGTATACTAAATTATAAATTATACATGTAGCTGCATGTGCTTAGACTGATGATAATTTAGCATACTAATACTGTATACTTATACATCTTTGAATTTATTTGTAATATTTAATAACTACATAGAAATAAAATAAACTTTGCTTACATTATGTAGGTTACTATAAAATCCTAAGAATACCTAGACCTACTGTAGTTACCTAAGTACTTACAAGACAACATAAACCAGCATTCAGTGTATGTATTTAGTATGTAATTAACCGACTTCAAGAAAAAGGAGGAGGTTCTCAATTCGTCTTGAACTTTTTTTTATGTATGTATGTTATGTTACCTCATTACTCGCAGATGGCTGGACCGATTTGGAAAATTCTTTTTTGGTTTGAAAGAATATACTTTCTAATTGGTCCCATTGTCGTCATGTTTGGATCTGATGATGGGATCATGGGGAAATCGAGGGAACTCTTCAAATATTATAGGCACACCTATAGCGTTTTGGGTATTTCTTATAGTACTTCGTGCAGTTGTTCTCGAAAAGCACCATTTGAGGAAGTGGAACTGATAATGAAGACCTCAGATGGCCACCGAAAATACTCAATAATAAGTATTTCGTGGATTGCGATTAGATTACTTGAATATAGATGTTAAGCACTTTATGCTCGTCACAATGCATATGGTGAAGTATATAATATATTCCACAACCTTTTTCTTTGCTTTTTTGCTGATGGTGATGTACCAGGAGAACTCCTCAAAAATTAACGGCTCTGCACCAGGAAAAGCAATATTTTGTAAAAGGTGATAAGTAGTTGACATTTTGGCTTTTGTAACTAGATAAATTACAATCCGACCCACTAAAAAGCGTGAAAAAAAATTTTTTTTTTTTTGCAAAAAAATTGAACCGACTGCCATATAAAAACACTGCACACAAATACTCTACACACACACACACAAACACTACAAACAAAAATAACTTTTTTATCGGAAGGCGGTGTCTTTAGTTTCGTACATATTTTTGTTTTGACACCGCCTTCCGAAATTAAAGTTATTTTTCACTTTGCAGTGTTTTTATATGGAAGTCGGTTCCATTTTTTGCAAAAAAAAATTTTACTATGAAAAGTGCCATACTGGAGTTTAAAGCATATAATCTACAAAATAATGTACTTAACCTCAACAAAACAAAATAAACCACTTATACGTGGTTTCAAGAAAATGTGATGTTTATAAACTTTCTACCGACGGATCTTGCTGACCGCAAAATGTTGTGGTAACAGCCTCCAGCTTCCCTTGTTGGAGATCTTACCTTTGCTTTTAGCTATTTACATTACATTTTGAGAGACGTAATAATCTTGGGTTTATAATGGAGGAGAGAATGGCGTACGTTTAGTATGAATGGAAGTAAAATAATTGTAAACATTGTAATATATTTTAATATAATTATCAAAAGGAATCATTTATTTAATCAAAAATGGAATCACTTAAATAAAAACCGTAAACTAAATATATACATCTAAAAATAAACTAGAATATGGCGTCTAGAAATTCGTGCGCATTGCTGTCTACTGGTAATGTGCCTAAAAGACTGGCGGCATTGCCACGCTGTATGGCAATGCTTAACCTCTCTCCAAGGTAAAAGCCAGCCCTTGGGTTACGCGAAGTGTCAACTAGACTCCTGGATAGTTCTTTATATAATTTGTGAGCACTCGGACCCCACGATCCCAAGATACCACAGGCACAGCGAAGCTAAACTTCGTTCGCGTGAAACACATTACAAATGAAAATCATTTTAAAAAATCTGCTAACACACCCATTATGGGTTCCGTAAAAGCTACGCAATGTAAATTTGTTTTTCATTGTGTTTGTATAAATGAAAAAGTAATATTTGCGGTTTTTTAAACCAACAAACCCGTTCAATTTAAAGCGGATCAATTTCCTTTGAAAGTTTTCGTGCAAATCTACAACATTTTTTTTATTATTATTTTAAATGAATAACCCTAATAAAAAACGTCTACAACGCTGTTGGCCGATAATGTAACCATCCAAGATAGTGGAGGCATTTCTACGTTATATGGCATTCATAATGAAATGGTACTCAAAATGAAAACAAAAATGCTCAAACCAACCTCAGTGCTAAAGTACACAACACACTAAAATATAGCATTAAGTTAACCTTACCATTCTCCCATGAGATCACACAAAAACAATATGACCCATCTCAACATTTATCAAAGCCAAAAAATACAGGTTTCAATAACACTTCCCGGAAACTAAATCGCAATAAATATACCACTAATCTTCTCTAAGACTGCATACTCTATTCTAATCATGTTTGGGACGTAAAGGGGTATTCAGGTAGGTTAAACACAAGATTTAAATGACAATGCTTTTGCTCAGTAATAGGCGTTGCGGTGCGAAACAGCTATTGTGGACGGTCTTTAGGATGATAATCATGGTGGTAGGGTTGGCGATGTGTCGATAGATTTTGGCGATGATTGTGAAGTTTGAAACAAAAAGTATGTATAATAAAATAAACTATATCATCGATTTATCGATGATATAGTTTCTCTTAGAACTTGTGATATAGTCTCTCTTTCTCTAATGATGAAAATAGACAACAAACACAGTACATAAAACAAAACATAGTGGTGTGTACACCTCTATGTTTTGATATATGTTGTATTTCTGATTTATCATAGAAATCACAAACAAATATATATTTGTTTCTATAATTGTAAACTTTACAGGCCAATCCAAGATGGCTGTGAACAAGTCTCATTATGAAATCAGTGATCATAATTTAATTTAATTACTTATTACTATTTTTCAACATTATTACATCAAAATAGAACACTTTATTAGTTCCTAACACCAACACCGGTCGGTCGGTTGAGTATGTATATTATGCTATTTATTTTGCATTTCTGTTACATAACTAGAACTAAGAGTATCAGAAATTATCCTTATATTGAGATACAGATATTTTCAGATAGAATATATTTTATCGATATTTCTAACCCACATCGAACGCCCTAACCCTACAAATAAATCAAACACCAGATTGATGGTATTATGTCAACATACACCATCACAATATGGGTATTTTGCATAATAACCAGAATGCTTCACAATTATTGAATAAAACATTTTTCACTAATAAGAGCAGATGGGTATGTGCATTTGTATGTGAGAACGCATCTCTAGGAAACTGCACGTACTTGAGTAATTTGTCAGTGCCAAATTCTGTAGAGCCAAATTCTATGGAATTTCGTATAGATTAGGATTGAAGATTGGATTTGCACATAACCGTGTTTAGATTTTGTGGGAACTGGGAGAAATATTAATGATACGTCATTAGGAAGACCAACTGTCAGTTTAGAATTTTTCATAAATAATGCTATTTGATTAATATCCGTACCGTCAGAATATGTTGCTAATACCATTTTAGGAATTTTAATTAATTAATGATCACATAACATACATGCATGTAACTAAAAGTGTGATTGATTTGAAATTTTGAATGTTGATGGATGGAGAGGCCAAAGAAACGGGGGATGGATTGTGTGAGAAATTATATAAAAGAAAAAGGAGTAAATGATGCTATGACGTCTGTCAGGGGAGAATGGAAGAAGAAAACGTGTTGCGCCGACTCCAAGTAAAAGGGATAAGGGCATGAAAATGACGATGATCATATAACGTATAACATGCAAACCAGCACTTGATACTGTCTCAATAAGGTATCATCTGTAAATATTTTTTTAACAAATAAATCATAATTGTATCCATGTTGCATAAAACTTGCTATATTGTAACATCATTGGAAGAAGTCACTGGCTCCTGAAACACAGGTTTTCAAACCTAGCTCTGGAGGCAGGGTCTCACATCTATGTAGCTTAGTTTGTGCCAATAAAGAATTTATTTAGTTATCTGTTTAGCCTTTTGTGTTGTGTCTAATCGGATGTAGTTGATTAGTAGTGCTTTACATGGATGACTGTCTACCTAAGCTCTACAAACTTTTTTTTTTTTTTTGAGGTGGGAAAATCATCGAATGACTTCTTCCGCTCTGGGTCAAGCGGAAGGGTGTGTCAGATTTCTACTGACTAAAAACCCACCCTGTTCCTTCGGCTGCCCTAAATTTCCGGGGCCGCGGTAACTCGGCAGAACTTTCCCGCAAACCCCGGCAAGCAATGGCCCTATGAGGCCCCGTCGCTGGTGTTGACAGCTCTATGAGGCGCGCGTAGAACACGACGCGCCGCCGACACGGGCCTGGTCCTTACCGGACGGTGAGCGACCCCTGCTCGCCGTCCGCAGGCCCGCGCCTATGGTGGCCGGAAATCGGCTCGCGATCCCCGACGCCCGGGGCGTCTCCCGCGGCGGCTGGGGCGCGAGGAAGAGAGTTGCCTCTCCCTCACGCGTTCGGCCTCCTCCTTCGCTAGCATGACTGCTTCGCAGAAGGAGACGACCGCATCCCATTCCCTCTCGCTCCGCACCATAGTCTGAACCAGAGCAGGGCGCGAGAGGTCGCCGCCGCCGACCGCCTCTACGAGGACACGACGGTGCTCCGCCCAAGCAGGGCACACCTCCACCGTATGCTCCACCGTGTCCTCCAGGCGGTCCTCACAATGACGAAAGCTCTACAACCTGCCAGCAGGTTAATACGATTACCGTCGGCAAATATTATTAAAATGGTCGGGTCAGATAGGCGATCGACACACGACATTCTTTAGTAAGATTGGTGTCAGAATTTCTGGTTTCTGACTATCTGTTATGATCACAAAAGATCTATAAATAACAACTACATAACCTTTGGATTATCGTCCTGTTCGACGTATGATAGAATCTCAAAATGTTAATATGACCGCCCATCTTTGCACTCATGCTTTATTTACTTTGAAGATCAGTATGTACAGCTGTAATTGTTTTAGCCACGAACTCTTCCTAAGTCTGGCTACAAAGCTGTTTCAAAGATTAGCTTGGACAGACAGGAACACATAAAAACAGGCAAAATCTAAAACATTTTTATGTGTTTTAGTTTAGTCTAAATAACTACAAACTTTTAAGAAAAAAAATGCAACTCAAATTCATAAATTTAATGTAAAGTTCTTTGCCTTTCTTCTTTTTAACAATATCTCCTGATACCAATTCCGTAAATGTTACTAAACGGTTTCAACACGTCAATACAGCTCAAAGAATCGAAGGGGTTCTAAAAGTACTTAACCCTTCGCGCGCCCCACAATGCGTCAATACTCAATAATCTTATAATAGATAGTATTGAAGCGTTAACCCTTTAAGACCCGTAACAATTGATTTTTTTATATGGAAGCCGATTTTGCATGACTGACGAGTAATAAAACAATATATTGTATTGGGCTTAATATTAGCTTTTGTGTTAAGGGCTTTGTCTTGAATCTGTCTACAGGAGTTTGTATAGGGGTGGTATTCGATAGTATGTCTTGTTATAAGTCTTGATTGGACGATGTTGTGTCTTTATTTCTTGTAAGGCAACTAATGCAGTATTTTCTCATGTAGAAGTACTAACAAGTAAGAAGTTTTTCGAGTAGTTAAGTAATCATAAAACTTGTGAAGAAAACATTCGAGCTCATTAAAGACCAACAAAAAGAAAAAAATATAATGATCACTCAAAGAAACAAACGAAACAGCTACCTATTACAAATATTTGCAGATTTTTCACCCAACAATTACAAAATATTCGTGAAATTCTACCGCTGAAGCTTACAAAACGAAATTACAAATGCTCTAGACGGAATAATCACCGGAAAACCAACTGACAACAACCAGAACTAACCACCATCGTGACTGCGGTCAACGCAAAAAACTTATCGTATTTCAAAGCAAATCATTGATCTATTGATCATTATCGGGCACGCGTCAATGTCAACTATTGTGATCAATAAAATTGTAGTTTATGATTTTTGTATCAACCCTCGATTGGCTATTGATGAAATTTAATATTTTTAAGGGTTGCGCCGGCGCACGATTGCTTTGAAGTGATTGTAATATTGTTACATCATAATAGTTTAATTTGATAGTTGATATGCTGATTGAAAATAGATGAATGGAATAATCAAGTCTATGAAAGCATATACCTACATATAAATAGGTGCAACCTCTGCAACTATTTATTTATACTTTCATAGACTTGCATGTATTCTATTCATCTACTTTAGCTTGGAAAACAAGGGTAAAGTTATTCTGTGTTATATCCATTGAAATAATATTTCGCATAATATGTACAATGTACATGCGTCGAAGATTTGCTTAAATCTACAACGTGTAACGGAAACCCCATATCTATCCAAAAGGGCTGAAGACAACATCTGGTATGGAGTCTCTATGTACAGTTTCAGCACAAAATAACTGACTTAAAGAATTGATACCAAATTTTTGATTTCATATATATCTTGAAAACCAATCATAACAAACGTGTCAAAATTAAGCAAATCAAGCACTACGAGGGTTAATAACTTTCCACGTCACTTGCCAATAACACGATAATTCTTTTCGTTCTTAATTTGAAAAATTCGGTCTCTGGTATCGGTGTATTGGAATTTGTAATAAGTTCTACACACGTAGACTTAGGATTACAAAACCCTTGCCATATCGTTTGTTATCATCCAAAGAAGCTATGCACTTGGTATGTATATACCCTTTAAATTACACGTTGTATAGATGCCACCCCCCATACTTTTCTTAGGAATCATTGTTAAATTAAAATTATATAACTTAAGAGTCTCCTTAAAATGGCTGAGTATACAAAATTATAAATATAAAAATAAAATGTTTCTATGAAGTGACAAAAGCTAGTTACAATACCTACCCAATTAAAGTGTTTCAAAACCGTCAGCCATTGAATAACGAACTTCTCAAGGTACAAAACCGTACAAAGAAAAAGCTCTGTGAAGAATACTTATAATTAATTCCTATCCACTGTTCTCACGACATTAATTGCAAAAAGCAGATGCTCCCAGGGCAGAAAAATTAAACTATACAAAAAATATATTAATAAAAAACGAAGATGACTTGGCACCAAAACCGGAATTCAATTAGATATACAAAAGAAAGCAGGGACACACGTCTTGTTCCTAGCATTAATTATTCACGTTGAGCATCCCAACAATGCAAGCAAAATTACCAAAGAAAAACCTGACCCCTAAAAAGAATTAAAATAAAGCTCAAAGTAAACACTCACAGACTTAAATATGCAAAATATTCGAACTAGATATGCAAATCGTCGTGCGAAGATAAAAACAAATAGAATGAAAAAACCGCTCCTATGAGTGACTGACAAATTTTGCATAAATTCTCTACGGTCCTACGATCGTCCCTTGAGGAACACCTTTCTCATACTTCCGTATGCAAATGGCCATGATGCTCAATCTTTTATTTTAATAGCATCTTATTGTGTTAATTCTATTGAAACGTTGTGGGGTGAGTGTTTTGAAAAAATTGTAGTGGAGAATTATATTAATCACTGGTCGTATGCAAATGAAAAGCATGGTTTAAAACTGAGACTGTGGGAATGTTGTCTAGTTTTTTAGTTTCAGGGTGAGATCCGTTGGTAGGATTTTTTATGGGATGAAACAAAAAAGATAAAGAAATCTGCATTCGCTCTGACGAGTTTTGGTATTGTCTGATTTTACAAAGGAAGATGATTGTTTGATGGGAAGTGATTTAATTTAAGACCGTTGAATTAATTACAATTACTAAGAAGACGAACCTTTTAAGAACGTTAAGAACGTTATGCATCTTGGATGATTGGGTAAAGGTGAGACGTTTTCCTTCCATTGACAAAACTCAATAATTACAGTTAAATTAGTATAATAATTACTTACATAACATTCGCTTTTTGAGAAACATACTCCACATATATCAAGAGCTTAACACAAAATATTAAATATATTTTTTGTATTATTACTTTAATTTAAATATCTACTTACATGTACTTTCTCTTTCAGGTACGTACAGCAGATATAATTATCGAAAATCTACCGTAAGTCCTTGTTATTATCAATACCAATTACTTTTCATATAAAAATATAAAACACGAAATAAATTATTCATATATGTACCCCTTGCACAAAAGATCTAGATTGATCATTAGTAGCATTGTACTGCCATCTATCGACTTGATGGGGAAACTTTTCTACTTCTGTCTATCGTTACTAGATGGCGTTACTATGCCTTTGTCAGGACCGTCATAGATCATTGCAGATTTGACTTACCGCGTGATTTACTACATGATGGTTTCCAATAAGGCAGTTTATAGCCAGCAATAAATATAAGCCGAACTATTGATCAAATTAATGAATCGTAAAAAATATTGTTAAACTTGTTTTTTGAACAATAATTACATTTTAGTTGGTGTAGCCTCGAACCAATGGTTATAAGTACTGGTCAATCAAATGTCAATTATAAGATTTCCGGATGAAATTATTATAATAATAGAAGTTATGTACTTGGTTTCCTTGGTTTTAGTAAAGGCCAGCTTTGAGTTAAAGCGTAGATAATCCTTTTTGAGCCTCCATCTTTTCTTTTGAATTCCCAAGTAATTACTATCTTAAAATTTTCTGTCGAAATTACTTTAACATCCCATCATTCGTCATTTCATTAATACACACTCTTTGGACCACAATTGGTCTAGAGATTTCTGTATGTGGTTGTCATTTTTAAGAAAACGTGTTTTGGCATCATGTGAGATTAAATAAGGTAGACTTCTATGCTTGGAAATTGTAAAAGATAATTTTTGATGATGTTGATACAATTGCGTGGAGACTTCAAATTGAGACATGAAGAGACATTGAGAAAAGATGCGTTATTCATGATGAGGATTACCCATCAATTTTGTTGTATCCTTTATTAGTACGTACTATATAAATATCGACATGAGAAGGAGCCTATTGACGGATCCTGTCGGCGGTATACATGTAGTCAGTAGTTATTTTAAACGATGATTCATTTATGCAGGTCATTATTATTAATAGAAGATTATAAAGATTATCACCGTTTAACTCTTCCTCAACATTTTTTAAATCTTAACCACAACTTCCTAAATGCAAATTATTAGCAAAAAGTTCAAGTTCATAACTATACAAAAGCAAGGTCAGAAGAAGTCCTATATAGTACGAAAACATTATTTATTAGCCTTTTATGTAGATTATAGTGATAAAAATTCCGTTTATATTTACTATCACTCCGAGACATAAAAAGGTTCCGTAGATCGTCGCAAACGCATGCACACACACAATGAACGGTCTGATGCGCACACACGCAGACGCAAGCACTCACTCATGCGCAAGCGTTGATGAAAAATGACTCGCGAGCCATGTGGTAGTCCGTTGTCGAGTATTTTGACGAATTCCGAATAGATGATTGTGTTCGTTGCTCTAGCGGGAACGGTTTAAACGATTAACTTTTTGGATAGTATTTTTATTTAATATATTATTTTCTTCCTTTTGAAACTGACTTGAGGTGTGAAGTAGTCACGTGTACATTTTTTTTTGTCTTAACTAGTCAGTTAAGACAAAAAAAGATGTACACGTATTATGTAATTAAATATTTATTTATATACCATATATAACATTTCAGAAAGGAGATAATAGCTAACTTTATTATAACTCAAATCCGACCTGAGTAGAAATTGAGTTATTTTTTTTAATATAAAAATACTGCTGTGAAATGTAACATATTAATATAAGTTGTTAAATTGAGCTACTTAATTCAATCATTTAAATGTTTCCTGTGATTATTATTAAGACGTTTATTTCAGACTTTGCATCCATATAGTGTTAGTAACAAAAACTTACAATCTAGTGTTAGTACTTATCAATCTATTAATAAAATGGCTCAGAATTGGCGAGTTAAAGCTACCCGCCACCGTTTGCAGCATGCTGTTGGGCTATAAATGACTAAAACAATTATTAATTCTCTGGCTATTCAAAATACTATAATTAGATATGTAGATAATCAATAACATATTAAATAACTAGACTGTTTGCATTTTAATCATCAACATTTACTTTCTTCAACCTCGAATTATATAAATGAATAATAATAATAAACATCTTTATTGCGGAACAAAAAAAAATATATTTAGTATAAATAATTCTAATATAGTATTGGTGACAATACTTATATTTTAGTATTGTATTTAGAATTTATTAAGATGATCGAGGGCCGTATAAGATGATTTCGCTTCTATGCCTCAATAACGCGATAACTTGAAAAACACAATTTTACAAGTGGTCTTACCTAATCGTTTAGTTTTTTATCCTTCATTTAAGATTCAGTACAACGTCTTAAGACTAAGCTTTTTGAAAATATTAGAAGCTTTAGATAATATAATAAATCTAGCAAAAAATTACCCTTTCCTAAAATGCATTATTTTGAGGAAAGGGTAATTTTTCGTTATTGAAACAAGTGTTGGTCATGTGATGACGTGAGTTGAAGAATATGCAGTCATTTTCTGACTGCAAATTCTTCACCAGCTACCCCAAGAAAAAAAAGGCGGAGAAAGACCGCCAGCTACCTACGTGGTGGACAACCACTGCCAAGGTTGTGGAGCTAGCTCAGCTAAATACGAAGATAATGCATTATAAAGTTTTCTGGCGCCTTCGAATGAGGAGAGCTATCTTGTTTTTTTTTTCTATTAATCCTAACACGCGGGCATTCTTCATTTGCATAACAAAATTTTGAGTGTACAATAGCCATAATTAGAAGTTTCAACCTATTTAAAAGAATGCGACTAAATAAAGTTGGAGTAACAAATTGTAATATGAGTAATTTTACTTTTTAACGTAAAAGTTTAAAACCGCTGAAGAATTCTTTAAATAAAATCCAATTCCATTTTCTTCTATTTACATATCAGAAGTATAGTTGACCAAACATAACGCCTCCATTCGCAGTCGGTAAAACCATCAAACTCGCAGGTGTACCCGCTACATTGACGCACTCTGGCGCCTCTATGACGCAGCTCACGCGCAAGCGAGGGGGCAGGGTGGTACGCGGGCGGAGGGAAGCCAAAACCTGATTTTCGGTCTAAACTGACCTTGTAGCAACGCATATTACATCATAATATTTATAATGCCTTATTTTTATTGTATGCCATTCTAATAACAATCGTAGTCTGCAACGAATTGGGTTTAATTTACGTTGAGTTTTTTTGGAGTTAGTTGAGACTTTTTGGTAATTTCTTAACGCTCTAACGCATAAGTACCCGACTGAGATTGCTACCTACACGCCAGGTTTTTCCGCATACAGCTTTCCGTGTTTCATTTAACACATTGTTGTTATTTTTCGTTTATTGCTTGCTGTCTTCAAACAATGATAGTTTGATTAGATTACCTATATTTTTAAAAACACCATTTCATAGGTGAGACCCTTTTAGAAATAGCTAGAGGACATTTCTGCCAAGATTCGCCACATCGGCTGGTAATGCTTCTCGTAGTCAGCTATCTCCTGCTCCTCACCTCTCCTCACCAGATCGTAAGCCTTGCGATACTTCGTCTACTGGTAGGCCGTCACCACTCCAGAACAGTCTGATAGACAGTCGAACATCGGCAATACCCACTAATATTTGGCTTTTAAATTCTTTTGTTCTCGTCATAATACTGACTACTTACTATACTGCTGGGACACAGGCTCTCTCTCTATGAGAGGGAAAGAAAGGAAGAAAGGGCTGCAATCGGTATAAGTACATGCCGGTTTCTTTACGATATTTTCTTTCAGTTTTGGTAGCAGTAGTGATCATGCACATTGCACAAAGTAAGCCGTATCTGTACACACAAATATGACTATGTATGATAAGGTATTTAAAGCGATAAATTACAAAGTCCTTATGCCAAACAATGTCTATATTCAACCTATTAAAAAAATAAGTTCAGTGTACTGTACGTAGAATTTCGCGCCTATTTTTTGTCTGTATTATCACCAAGCACGTTCTTAAGAAACTAAATGGCAGATTTTAATGAGTCTACACTATTTGATCTCAAATGTTTTGGATTTAATACTTCGAAATGAGATCAAGACAGTATTTTTTTTATTACGAATGAGACCGCTATTGACGTCGATCACACCTGATGGTAAGTGTAAGATGAGGTCTACGATCGAACGAGCGAGCCCAGAAAATGCCTATTCACTCTTGCTTTAAAGGCTGACGGATAGTGACGGGTAGTAATACCTATGTCTTTATTTTCATGGAATATGGTGTAGGAAACTACTTGTGTTGATATTCTTGCATTATCCTAACTTCTGGTGTACTCTCCCTCCAGTTGCTCCCATATTCAGGGTCGCTGTATCTATCAACTCCGCTCTATCAACTCCGACAGGAGAGCATCAATGCTAAGAAAGCCAAATATGGCTGAAATGGCTCATCGTACTCTCTCTGTCTCTTCTACTACCATCCTTGTATGTTCAAAATTGTTGCGTTGCGTAGTATAAGTTAATAATAATTTAAGACACTATTATATATTTAGCTATCTTTGTATATTGAAAGCTCACATTATAATATAAAAGACATTTACTATCTCATGTTCCACTGTTTCAAGGTTAAAGCAAGTGTCAATGCTCGACATTAAACATGTTGCACTAAGGAAGTGTCATATTCAAATTCAAATATGGTTAATTTTAATAATTCGAGTCTATCATTATATAATTATAGTTCGGACAGCAAAATAAAATAACCGGCATAACTTGACCTCCTTTGGTGGCGCTGCTGGCTAAGACAAACGTCAAAATAATGTCAAGTTCAATACAAACATCAATAGTTCCGAAAACCGCCACATCTCAAGATATAATGGTTTTCTCTTATATCCAAAAACCGGTCTCATGGTTATTTCCTATGTAAATTGCCGGTTTTTAATGCAATTATTACTGATATTAAAATTCAAAACTAGATAATTTAAGATTTATGTCTAGTGTTTCTATGAATATTCATTGGATTTTAATTTGTGAAATAAAATGCTGTTTATGTCGCGTTTGAGATAATTGTTTTAGCTGTGAGATTGAGAACTTATGACCAAGCGGTTTTAAAAGGTTAGAAGTATCAGATGGGCGGGGAGTATGTTGAGTTTGATTCACGGAGCATGTATTATAATATTTATGTTTAGGTATCTGTGAATTTTGATGCAATGACATCATGGCTACGGTTATCCACTTTTAAATCGACCAGCTATTAATTTTATATCTAGAAATAGAAGAAAATATTTCTTGTGAATTTGGAAAATAGTAATTAAAATAAAATTTCTGAGAAAATAAGCAGTTAGTCACATATTAGAACCTATTACGAGTATCCTGTGTCAATCAAGAAAAGTACCAAATAAATAAAAGGAATTGTCAATAAATGTCAAAATAACGACTTCAGTTTCCGAAGCTACTTAAAAAAGTAACAGTTAATTAATTAAACGCTTAATTAATATGTAATCTGCGTTTTTTTTTGTCCTAATTCGTTGTAACTTAGCGTGTTATTGTATTATTTATTGCTAAAGTAAATTAAATATTGGTGCATTACGGTTAAATTTAAAGAGGGTAGCAATAATCCCTTTTTGGGGAATTCTATAAAAATTAAATTTAAACTCTTTTGCAAAATCCCAATGCTCGATAATCTTTCATACATTATAAAAATGGATTGTAAAAAAAATAGCTTAGTTTTCAAGCTGCACTGAAATAAATATTTTGGAATTTATTGTGTTAACTAACTAATAACATGCATGACATAATTTCACGAAATTGTTTTAAAAGTGTTCCTCAAAAAAAACCTTTACCTACTATATTACTTATAAATAAAATAGCAATAAAAATACCCATGTCATATTAACACATCAAGTCCACTATTACCCATTCGATTTCATATTTACGATCTCATTAAAAAAAATGGCTTCTACATTACGCAAATAAGAACTTTTTGCCAAACAAACCACAAAAAGTATAACTTTCGTTATCACACACGAGTCAAACCATAAAAACTTAATAAAAACTCATTCATTGTTCGTATCCGAACGTCTCGTGCCGCCATATTGTTCTACGTTCAAAAAAAGGCGCGAAAAAACGTTTTATAGGCAAAAAAACTGTGTTGGATAATGTTTTTTATCAATTTTTTTACGGAATTTCTGGGTCACTGTTATTCTTGTTGTCCTTAAGTTTGTTTTGTGACGAAATGATATTCAAATTTAAAGATGTGACTCATTTAACTGTAAACTGCAATATTTATTTATTTATAAACGAATGAATTAATAATAAAACATTAAAAATGGATACTTCTTTGAACTTAGTATTGATAATGTTTTTTTTTGGTGAACTAAGATCTATAAAAGCTAGCACACTATCAATGCGAAGTTATTAATATTATTTTTAAAACCGGCTTCGTCTTTTATTATTTTTTGTAGTATTTCCCCGAGTTTTGTGGCTAATATGGATCCGCTTTGCTTGAAAAGAAACATTCGTGCACGTTGATTTTTAATGAATTCGTCTTAAGCTTAAGTTGTGATTTGAATTTGAGCTACTTTTACTTATTGATATATCGGACTCATAATAAAAATAACATCGAAAGAGTAAAAGACAAAACTAAAAAGCTTCTGTTAAACGTCATCAGTGGATTTAGAGACCCTAGTCGACGTCGGCGTTTCGTGTTCTACGCGCGCTTCCAAAAGCAATCAGCTCTAATGACCGGACCCGATAGGGCCATAGAACCATTAGGGCCATAGGGCCGCTAGGTCTATTACCTGTCGGGGTATATTATGACGAGATACCACGGCTTTCGACGCCAGGGGCAACTGTAGGAATAAGGTGGGTTTTTAGTCAGTTGAAGTATGACACTCCCTTCCACTCCACTCAGAGTGGAAGGAATCATTTCAAGATTTCTCTTCGAAAAAAGTTTCCATAAGGTTAGTTTATTAGTGAATGTTCTCGATTGCAATAACATTAAAGTAATTTTTATTGAACTAGATGAGTGAAATCTGGTGACAGTGCGGGAAAACTTTTTGTGAATGCTTACATTACTGAACTGAGTTTAGAATCAGAATTTATTTTTTTCCATTAAGAAAAATCGTGATAAACACATAAGTCTAAATTGATACTAAAATAATAAAAATAAAGACGTGAGAAGACTATTATATTTAATTCGACCGACGCCTTATGTTTTTGTTGTAAGCCATTTAGACATGCTCTGATCTACGTAGGTACATTAGGATGCAAAGTGCCTAATAATTGAGTACTTTTATGTAACTTTGTAGTGTATAAGTATTAACAAGAGGGGTTTGGCACTGTTAGGTACTCCTTAATGCAGGCTATTTTATAGGGGAACAACAAATCACTCGCTTGATTGAAGACGTTTTAGTACAAACCTACTTTGTTGAAAGCTGATTTTTAGAGTTCCGTAGCCGAATGGCAAAAAACGGAACCCTTATAGTTTCGACATGTCTGTCCGTCTGTCTGTCTGTCCGTCCGTCCGTATATCACAGCCATTTTATTCCGAAACTATTAAGACTAAACATGTAAAACTTGGTAGGTAGATGTATTCTGTGAACCGCTTTCCGATTTTGAGACAAAATTTAAAAAAATATTTGAAATAAAGGGGGCTCCCCATACATGGAACTGAAACTGAAAATATTTTCTTTCATGAAACCTATACGTGTGTGGTATCTATAGACTGGTCTTTCAAAATGACATTAAGGTTTCTGAAATGACTTTTTCATAAAATTAATCGTTTAAAAGATATACGCTTCCAAAGTGGTAAAATGTGTGTGTCCCCCCTCTAACTTCTATAATAATGAAGTGAAAAATCTAAAAAACACCATATTTTGTAGATCTTAATGTAAACTTTGAACTAAAATTGGTTTGAACGAGATGGAGTCAGCAGTTTTTGAGATACAGTATATTTTCTAAAACCGCAAATATAACTTTGTAATTCATACAAATACTATGAAAAACAAAGTTATTTGGCGTAGTTGTAAAAATTGTAAATAATCTAGTTTTAAGAAATTTGTAAGGATTTTTGTTTTTTTTTTTTTCAATTAAATATATTAAGTATAAATAAATATATTTATTATAGTTACTACGGAACCCTTCATGTGCGAGTCCGACTCGCACTTGGCCAATTTTGTTACATAATAACTATCTTTTTAAAGATCATTATTTCCTTTCTTTCTAATTATTTACATGAATGTATAAATTACATTTTTAAATATTTCTATAAAATTAATTTAAAAATAGTTGCCCACCGGTATCGGGAATAAGGCCCAAGCTACCGAAGGTCAGGGCTCCAGAGACGGCAACTTCGTAACGATACGCGCCGTTTTCAGGATTACCGCTTTATGAAACAAGCCCTTGATAGCTTAATGGGGCGTCAACACATGGACGGTAGTCCGGGGTTCTCTTAGGACACCGCTTCGCAGCTCCCAAGACAACGCCTATTGGAACACTTCCCTAGAGAGACTCTAAAAGGGTCTCACGACCTCAAACTCGAAAACAGAACCAAGAATGTATATCCTGCATAATATATTCTTCCTAACCAATTTTGGGCATGGCGAACAATCCCAGCGGCGATTAGCCATCTGTGCAGTAGATACGAGTATGTGCACAGGTACCGGTGTATTCTCATTTGCTTTACTCCCGTAGCCCGATGAAACGGCAATCCGACACGAGTTGAGATAGATCAGGCGCAGGATCTTAATCTTAATGGCCAATTTCGACACCCCGGGATACTATTGAGAACTTTACATTAGAAAAAACTTGATAGTACGCTTTGCCGACCCTGAAATAGAACCCGAAATCTCGCTTGTCGACACTACGCCGCCGCGGCAGATGACCACCAAGAAGAAACCTACAATGGAATCGAGAAAATTCTTAATCAATGTTAAAAAAGGGTGAAACAACACATCCGAATATACTTATAACATATCTATCAATTCTAAGTCTCACATTATTTATAAATAGGAATACATTAAACTCAAGACCGACATCAATATATCAGGATGATTATGCAAAATTATTCCGCTACTTAATTAGTTATTTATGATTTATTAGGTATCTAAAGATAATTTTGTGGTTATATCCTGAATATTGGGTTTTGATACAAGGTATACTATTTCTATGGTGGACTAGCTGGTGCTCGCGACGTTGTCCGTAAAAACACACACAATGTTCTACAAGATTTATGACTATGATGGATATACTCTTTATTGTACACCATAACAGAATTAAATGAGGACTTAAAAACTAAAGGGTGTTACAATGGGCGGTCTTATTTTACAGACAGCCTTTGAATGTATTTGACACAGCAGGAGAAAATAAATATGCAGGTACTCCGGTAGTCCATGGTGTACTATTCACTTATATACAATACATAAGTAATAACCTACATACACAATACTCATATATATAATTAAATTTTAGCAAAAAATAGAACCGACTTCCATATCAAAACACTACAAAACCAAAAATAACTTTATTTTCGGAAGTCGGTGTTATTGGTTTTGGATTTTCTTTCTTTTTTCACACCGCCTTCCGAAATTAAAGTTATTTTTGGTTTTGTAGTGTTTTGATATGGAAGACGGTTCTATTCTTTGCTAAACATTTTTTTTCACGCTTTTTCGTGGGTCGGTTTGTAATTTATCTAGTTACAAAAGCCATAATGTCAACAATTTATCACCTTTTACAAAATATTGCTTTTCCCGATTCATAGCCGTTAATTTTTGAGGAGTTCTCCTGGTACTTGACCATCTGCTCTACATCACCATATGTATTGTGACGAGCATAAAGTGTTTAACATCCGTACTCAAGTAATCGAATAGCAATTCACGAAATACTTATTATTGAGGAGTTTCAGTGGCCATCTGTGGTCTTCATCATCAGTTCAACTTCCCCAAATGGTACTTTTCGGAAGCAACTGCTCAAGGTACTATAAGAAATACCCAAAACACTATAGGTGTGCCTATAATGTTTGAAGAGTTCCCTCGATTTCTCCAGGATTACATCATCAGATCCTGATTTCGTAACAATGGAACCAATTAAAAAGTATACCCATTCAAACGCAAAAAGAATTTTTCAAATCGGTCCAGCCGTCTCCGAGTTATAAGGTAAATAAAGTACATAAAAAAAAGTTCAAGACGAATTGAGAACCTCCTTTTTTTGAAGTCGGTTAAAAAGCTGGCATATATAAAAATAGTAACAAATTAAAGAGAGAGATAGAGATCTTTTACCATGTTTTTGAAAGAAGGAAGGGTTTGTGCTTGTATTACTGACACGGGAAGAGTATTCCACAGTCGTAATGCTTGAGCTACGAACGAATTAACAAAGAAATTGGTGGAGTGATTCGGTACCTCTAGCCTCAAGTTTTTCGATGACATCAGAAATTTGGCATGTGTGTCATGGAGGAACTTGAAACGTTCTTTAAGATAAGAGGGGGTTTTAGTATTGAACAGAATACTGTAAAGCAGAGACAAGATGTGTAAGTTCCGGCGAAGATCATCAGTCTAGCTAAGCCTTTTCAAAACTATATTGGAGTCGGCTTCCAGCCTAACCTGAAGGAGCTGAACACCAGTACTTTCCTTACCCAGCAACTGAAGAACACGGTACCCCTTGAAAAGATTGGTAATCATTTTATTACGGTGGTATTATAATATGGTACTACAATAGTAGTGACCGATTTGCCATTCCAGTTTAAAAAACTCAAATTTCCCCTAAAAGCAGCATTCGCAATGACCATAAACAAAGCTCAAGGACAGACACTGAAACTCGCAGGTGTACATTTAGAAAAAGACTGCTTTTCCCATGTGCAACTATATGTCACGTGCTCATGAGTATCAAGCTCACAAAATTGACACGTTTTAGCTACGGACGGGAAAACCAGAAACGTAGTTTACATAAATGTATTGTAAACTACGTTTTTGGTTTTAAAAACATACATTTTAAATACTAACTCTCTGTCTCTTTTTGGGGATGGATGGACCCTGGTGATGGCTTTTTAAATATTATATGCGTTTTTAACCACCCAAAAAGGTACGGTACACCTTTTTGGCAACAAGAATTATTGACAAAGTGTAAATTAACGCGGGCGAAGCCGCGAGCTAAAGCTAGTTAAATTATAAATTTAAAAAATCCCCTACTCAAAAATACTTTTAAGTAGTTTAAGAAACGTCCCTTAAAAATAAAATAATATGTATACCAGTACTACACTACGTGATAGTACTACAATATGGTACAGTCATTACGGGTAAACAGAATCCAGAAAATTTGACACTTGTCAAAATACAAGCTGGAACTAGCATGTAGGACTAAAGTATTTTCCGAAGCATGGAGGAATATCGAAATTTTAAGATCTATGGGCCGACCTCTGCAAGTGGTATTTAACCTTGAAAGGCAACAACAAGCAAGGCTTCATGCCTTCAAGTGAGTCATCAGTAGTTTCTATCAGCATCCTGTCTTGTAAAGGCACTCTCCCATAAAATTGCCCATGTGGGCCCAGTGACCAACTGACCGCCAGACTTCAATTTTATAGCTGACTAAGCTTTAGTTATGAATGAGATGGGTCAAGCCATACATCCACAGTTTTGGGTTGGGTTTATTTAATAAACTAGATGTGCTCTCGACTTTGTTATTCTGGGAGTTTTTTCCCACGTATATCTCAATCCCGTGGTAATTTCGGGATGAAAAAGTAGGTAGCTTATATGTTGCCCTACGACCTTACTTATCTTCTAATGAAAGTCCTAATTAAATTGAAGCGTCAATAGCCTAACGGCTAAGGCGTCAGACTTGAGATCGAGAGGTCGCAGGTTCGAAACCCACCCATTCATTATACGAGTGTACTACGTGAGCTCGAGAAACGGATGTGCGAAAAACTGTACTGCGACTCACCGTAGTCCGAATGCACGCTTGTGCGACACATTGAAGATCGACATCACGCTAGTGTGATAAACGATTGCGCGACAGTAGTTCGACACTACGGTGCGACAAACGATTATGCGATACTGCCGTATGTAGATATTAAATGAAAAATAAGAAAGCATTAACATCATCTACATAAATAAAAATTAATCACCGAAATGTATAGTGTTGTAGTAGTTGTAATATTGTTGTAGTAGTTGTGGTAGCAGTTGCAGTTGTACTTGTAATTGATTCTGAGGTGGTATGAAGTTCGCCGAGGGAGCTAGTGTATAAATATAACAAACTATTGCCGTGAACCCACTCCAGACACAAGCATATTTTAGATTAATTCGAGGGGTTAACAATATTGCTATTAATATGAATTCTACCCACAATGCCAGCAATTTTTTTCTTAAAAAAAACACAAAACAAATCGGTTTAGCCCTTTCAGAGGTAAGACCGGACAAACAGAAAAATGAGATTAAGTTTGTTTGTTTTTTATTATCGCGTAAATAAATATCTGCACTTGAATGAGCACACTTGACCTTAAATGACAGACAGGTACTTTAGTTTTATTTCCATGCATGTACATACGTTTGTATAGATAATTAATTTTGATAATTAAGGCGTTGCTTCAAAATAAAATGTTCTAGATCTAATTTGTAACTATTTTGGACCATAAGCTATTAGATATTAAGAAGAGGTTCTTTTTTTCTTCCACACTACCAAACCTTACTGTTTTTCAAATACATCACGTCACTTTTATACTTTGTGACTACGCACTTTTGATATACACGGAATAAAAAATCCAATCTAAGATTAGCTATTAAATACTGATTAACTAATTCTTAATTCAAATTTGAGTACCAGAAATCCAAACGTTGATTGTCAGAGAATGCCTAGAGGCAGTGTCTTCCAATCAGCCTACTGGTCCATAATTATATTTTTCTATAGAGTACGTATTTGAATTAAGAACCTGCTTGCTCGTGGCGAAGATAATAACAGCCTTATCCTTCATGGTTAAGCAACACTTGTGGTCGGTCCGTGGTTGGTTGAAACTGAAAATGATTTGAGACATGGTTGAAATGAAATGAAATATTTTTTTTGTAAATTGGTTATAAATAACACTTTTACTCGTCGTGTTTTTTTGCGTGTTAAGTTTAGTTTAGCTAGATGAGGCCGGTATTTACTAACTGACCACTCTAAGAAGAAAAACCGAAACAAACTCAGGGGTCATAGTCTCTTTTAAAGTCCATATAATTTTTATTTGTATATGAGAAGCATGTAGGTTCATGTGTGTGGTATTCTTTTGAGGAAATAACCACGCAAATTTGAGCGGACCTGTCCAACGATTTGACGAACAATACCAAAGTAAGGACATTTGGGTAGGCCATTCAAGTACTAAAACTGCTTGACATCATTAAATAAATTATAGTGAAAGTAAAAACAACGAAGAAAACATAAAGTTAACTATGTAAGTGCATTTATTTTTTTTGGGGTGGAAAAATCATCGAATGACTTCTTCCGCTCTGGGTCAAGCGGAAGGGTGTGTCAGATTTCTACTGACTAAAAACCCACCCTGTTCCTTCGGCTGCCCTAAATTTCCGGGGCCGCGGTAACTCGGTAGAACTTTCCCGCAAATGTAGGTGCATAGTCCTCACATTTACAATAATGAAATAATTATATATATCAATAAAAAAAATAGGTATATAATACAATACTTGACAAAGCATATATTTTAATCAATACGTATACATTGGTATCTAAACCAACCACCTATATTTTTAACTTTGTTTTAGGAATGGCATATGTGTCTTTGTTCCTCGTATTTACACTATGAATATCACTGTATTTTTTAAACATATTAATATTTTTGTGTGCATACAAGAGATTCTCATAAATATACTGAGATGGCACAGTCATAACATTAATCGATTTAAATTTGTCTCTTAAGGAGTGCTTAGGACTTAATTTATAAGTTGCACGAATAGCCCTTATTTGGAATCTCCACATAGATATCATAGGTCCTATGCGGCCTACTCATTATCCGTTCGAGCCATCCCACTTGCCCGACGTACTCGACATTGCCCTCCTGAAGAATGTGAACTTACGTTTGCACTCTTTAGAGACGGTAGACGAACTTGACTCTGACCATAGACCGGTGATCTTGGAGTTAACTCCGAGATCGGGTCCCTATGACCCTAACCGCCCCCCTCCCACACAGGTGATCACTGACTGGAGGAAAGTAGGCGAATTGCTGAAATCCAACACGTCTCCTCACCTGGACAAGATCCCCGACCACATCCAGTCCGCCGCCGACACGACGGCTGCGATCGACTCACTCACGGAGCACGTACAATCTGTCTTGAACGACTGTTCAAAGGAGATTCCGGTGTCAGAGCACTGGCGCCGGAAACTCCCGGACGATGTACGGGCCCTGCTGACTGAGAAGAACGCAGCAGTCCGTGCCTACAGATCTTTCCCCTGCCAGAATAACAAAACTTTCATGCGGTACTTACAGCGCAAAGTAAGTAACAGCATCAGAGAGTGGCGTGAAGCCGGCTGGGACAAGACCCTGAGCGAACTGGAACCCACCCACCATGCCTTCTGGCAACTTCAGCGGAATATGCGCGCCACTGAGGTTGCCTCAATGCCTCCCCTTATCCGCCCGGACAAAAGCATTGCCTTCGACGACGAAGACAAAGCCGAATGCCTAGCCGACAGCCTGGAGGCACAGTGCTCTCCCAGCTCCCAACCAGTCGACCCAGCCCACCTTGCCCACGTGGATGCTGAGGTCGAACGTAGATCTGCCCTACCCCCTGTCGAGGACCTTGATGCTCCCCTCCCCCCCGTCACGGAGGACGAGGTGGAGGAGATCATCAAGAAACTCAAACCTAGGAAAGCTCCCGGGACTGACAGACTGACCACTAGGGCACTTAAACTCCTCCCACGTACGATAATAGTCCTACTGACTGCCATCTTCAATGGCGCCTTGTCCAACAACTTGTTTCCACAAGCTTGGAAAGAGGCTATAGTGATAGGTATCCCAAAACCCAAAAAGCCCAAGAACCTCCCGACTAGCTATAGACCCATTAGTCTGCTCAGCGCCCTCGGCAAGGTCTACGAGCGGATTATTCTTAATCGGCTCAAGGACTTTGTCGAGGCCAAGAGCCTAATCCCTAACGAACAGTTTGGCTTTAGAGCCCATCATTCCAGTGTCCACCAAGCCCACCGCATCGTAGAGCACATTAGCGGCCGCTTTCAACGCGGTCTGGTGACGGGGGCCCTATTCTTTGATATAGCGAAGGCTTTCGACAAAGTCTGGCACAATGGCTTAATTTACAAGCTTTACCAACTAGGTGTGCCGGACCGTCTCGTGCTCATCATTCGAGACTTCCTGTCGAACCGCTCCTTCAGATATCGTATCGAAGGAGCGCTTTCCACTCCCCGCCCTATCAGAGCCGGCGTCCCTCAGGGCGCCGTGCTCTCCCCCCCACTCTTCACGCTATTCACTAGCGACATCCCCAAAAAGCCCCCAGTAGAGTTATCCCTGTTTGCCGACGACACGGCCATCTACTACTCGGGACATAATCCCGTTAGCATCGCTCATACCCTCCAGACCTCAGCCAACGCACTAGGCGATTGGTTTAGGAAATGGAGGATTGAGGTAAATCCCGACAAAAGTCAAGCAGTCCTGTTTCGCAGGGCTCGCCAGCATAAACAATTCACCCCCCCACGCCCGATCACTATGTTCGGCAAGCCAATCCCTTGGGAGAAGCGAGCCAAATACTTAGGTGTGATCCTCGACCAGTTTCTCAACTTCAGTGAGCACATAAAGTCGGTTCGCTCGCGAGCCGCTTTCGCTCTCGGTAGGCTCCACGCCCTGCTGAATAAACACAGCAAGCTGTCCCTTAAATGTAAAATCCGAATATACACGACATGCATACGTCCTATCATGACGTATGCCTGTCCGGTGTTTGCTCATGCCAGTCCCAATCAGATCCATAGGATGCAAGTCGTTCAGAACCGTTTTCTCCGAAAGGCCACGGGCGCGCCCTGGTTCTGTAGGAACGAGGATCTCCACGTAGACCTCAAACTCCCGACCATAAAGCAAGTGTTGAAACGCATGTCAGTGCGTTACTTCACCTCTGCTGAGACCCACACTAACCCCCTGATCGTATCGGCCGCCCGATACAGACCCTCCAAGATTTCTCGGGTTCGTCGCCCGCGTATCATCCTAGACGAGCCTGACGACCCCACCACCATCCGACAAGAGAGCAGTAGGGAAACCAGCACTCTTAGAAGACACAGATACAGAACGCGTTCCTTATTCCGGCCTCGCCGACGAGGCCCATCGCGACGTCCGCGTACTTGTAATGAAAATCCTCCCCGACCTTTGCCAAACGAGCCAGCCCGCGATGCTGAGCCAGTAGCAATAAATACTCCCGAAAATAATATGACCCAGCCTGTCCCTTTGCTGCCCTCTCAAAATGACCCCGCTATGCCGAGGCCCGTACTCCACAGGGAGTGCCCTTAGCGTGCGGTCATTAGTTTTTAAGTATATTTTAGTTTGTAAGCCCTGGCTGGGGGCCTTTAATTTATTAGAGGTCACCACAGGAAAGTCCGGTTAAGTAGACTCACAGCCTTAGTGTGCTGATCTACAAGTGGCCCTACCTAAAAAAAAAAAAAAAAAAAAAAAAAAAAAAAAAAAAAAAAAAAAAAAACTTATTTGGAATACAAATATTGTGTGAATGTCGGCGGCATTTCCCCAAAGTAAGATGCCGTATGACATCACACTATCAAAGTAAACTAAACGTGCTGTTTCAATATCAGTTAATCTACGTATTTTTCTAACGGCATATACTGTAGAACTTAGCTTTTTTGACAATTTATCTATATGGGGGCCCCACCGAAGCTAGTTATGCCCAAGAATACTGTGGTATCTTCGAGTTTCAACATTTTGCCCTTTATTGATACACTAGTATTCACTTATCTAACATGAGGTAACGTAAATTTTAGGTATTTGGTTTTTTTCTCATTAAGAAGAAGATTATTAACATTAAACCAGCTAACTACAGTTGCAAGGACACTATTTACTTCTTCAGTAACCTGCTGTTGACGTTTGATTTTAAATAAAAGAGAAATATCGTCAGTGAATAACACTATGTCATGATTTTTGATCGGGTATGAATAATAAATCATTCAATCAATCAATCATCAATAAATCATTTATATAAATAAGAAACAAAAAGGGACCTAAAATTGAGCCTTGGGGGACCCCCATCTTGACCACAGATCCCGGCGATCTTTTGCCGTTCACATCGATCTCTGAATCCTTTCACTCCAGTATGAGGTCAGAAGATTCAAAGTGGCGTCCCGGAATCCATAGTGGTGCAGTCTCATGGGGAACACAGTCAAATGCCTTAGACAAATCGCAAAAAAATCCCAGCGCATCGCACTTATCTTCCTATACATTATAAATGTGTCCTACACCGACATCAGTTGTTGAACGACCCTTTGTAAAACCAAATTGGTTATTATGTAGCAATTTGTGTTTATTAAAATATATTCGCATCTGCATTAAAATAATTTTCTCAAAAATTTGCGGTGCAATGGTTGAGCTATCAACTGCTGCCCTACGAGCCACGGTTTCAATACCCGGAACCAATGAGTGTATTGCTTACAAATATTTGATTCGGGAATAGGTGCTTGTAAACAGTGCACCCACGATAGAGGATGTATTTCGAGACTGGCAAAATTCCTCTATGTCTCGAAAATCACGCTCTGCGTCTATCACTTGTACGCCGTTGACAGTCCTCACCAGTACTCAGAAACCTGATTAACTGGCACCAGTCTTACTGGGTTGTGGAGGTTAGATAGGCAGTTACTCCATGTAAAATACTACCTACCCAGCGGAATCCAGTTAGACTTATGGTCATATGGTTTTTATTGATTATAGGCGTGCGTTTGTCCTCCATCTCACCTAAGTAAGCAATAAGCGTAGATGTAGTCGAAGATAAGTACACCTGCCTAGAAGTAACCTATTACTTCTTGTCTTAAAAAGCCCAGGTTATAATATAATCAGCCTACAACGTTTTCATTGTTGGAACATAGACTTTCTCACTATAATAATAATATTCCATAACTTTCACACAACGCCATCTAATCCCAAACTAAACAGAGCTTGTGCTATGAGTACTAGACAACTGATAAACATACATATATATTTCTAAATACATACATATTATAGATAAATTACACCCAGACAAATCACACAAACATTTGTCTTGGGTGGAAATCGAACTCACGACCTTACGCATAGCAGTCAGGGTCACTGACCACTAGACCAACAGGCCTGTGTGAGGGAATGGACCGTAATTCACAACTAACTGCGCGTTGTTAGATGACACGTCTTCGTATTTTCGGAAGATATTTTCCATCACCGTTTTGAGTATATTGGTGATGATGAGAATTACATAATGTAATGTACCGAGTAGTTCGCCTGTTAAGTCGTAACAACTGATTCACTCAACTGATATGGTTATATGTCCACCTTCTCCTCGCGTCGTATACCATTACATTACTGAGGAGAACCCTATGAGAAATTATTTCTCTTTGACGATAGTTTTCCACCGGTGTCTATCTTTAGCGTCGTGAAGTGCATCGTGCAGTTTGGTGTTTAAAGCTGTGCGGTTTTTGTCAGAACATCTAATTGTACTGCTGCTCTCAGCCGCTTGCCAACGACCTCTCCAATAACCGTGAGCTGCTTCAGGTTGTGTCCACTTTTCCGGGTGATGTGGTGGTGTTTATAAATAATCATTGCGCCTAATTTACCCTCGCACCTAGAAATCGCCCTATTTTGCACATTTTTTTTTATAGTTGAAAGGCTTGCGTTTGACATAATCTCACCTGATCTTAAGCGATGATGTGGTCGAAGATGAAGCACGCTTGCCTAGAAGTAACCTATTCACTCTTGACTTAAAGGCTCCCAGGTTATAACTATCAGGAAACACAGACTCCGGCAGGGAATTCACAGAAAATTAGAAAAATTCTCAACAATGAATATTTTAGTGACACTCATGATTACATGTAATTTGTTTATAATTTATTAGTTTTGTGTTGTATGATTTGATCATCTTCTTAGTAGTTAAATTTTTAGCTTTAATTCTTAGTTTGTAACCTTAGTGATAAGTATATTATCTATTGTGTCTGGTTAAATGTCAACGAAAATTAGATGTAGGTAACAATTGATAGCATATATGTGGAAGCTTGTAATTAGCAAATTTCCCTTCCCACGAATGTATTTTATTTGTTTTATTAGTCTGTAAGTTTTCTGTAAAATAAAATAAATAAATAAAAATAAATGAATTACGTTCCCACTGTTGGGACACAGACGTCCTCTCTAAGAGAGGGAATGGGCCTGTAATCCACCACCCAGGCCCAGTGCGGTTTGATGGATGTCTCATGTTTTCGGATTTTTGGTCCTAGTATGGGTCGATTTCCTCACGATCTTTTCACTGATTTGAGAGCAGTGTTGATGATATAAATTACACGAATTAATGCGCCTGAAAGGATCCTCCCCGACCTTTGCCAAACGAGCCAGCCCGCGATGCTGAGCCAGTAGCAATAAATAACCCCTTTAATAATAGTATGACCCAGCCTGACCCGTTGCTGCCCTCCACCAACGACCCCGCTATGCCGAGGCCCGTACTCTACAGGGAGTGCCCTTAGCGTGCGGTTGTTTAATTGTAAATATTATTATGTAAGCCCTGGCTGGGGGCCTTTAAATTTAGAAGTCACCACAGGATCGTCCGGTTACGTAGTAACCAGCCTTAGTGAGCTGAACTACGAGTGGCCCTATCAAAAAAAAGCACCTGACTGGGTACGAACTCACAAACTGAAACTCTCAAGTCAAGCCCGTTACCACTGAGCTACTATTGCTCTGGTGGTGGTTATACGTATGTCTTTTAATATGAAGCCAATGATTCACACATTCAAGTCATCGTTTCTTTCGCGTTACAGTAAAAGCTACTAAAGCGTTGCATTCTGCTCACCCTGCTACACATAGCGTGATGATTCAAATGCGTCGGAAAACATAACACGCCGAGTATAAATATGAATCAATGTTTTTGCCGGTCTAATCAGAGTGATTGACGTGGAGGCATTAGGCGTAATACGTGCTTCTATATTCGCCTGCGTATGGACACCATGATTTTAGATGCTCTTAGGACATTATGTTATAGTATTCTTTTTTTTTTTTAAAGAGCTTTGAGATTGCCCCACACTAGGAATGTCTCCTCAAAATACACTCACTACACACGATCGCGGTGCAGCACCAAATCGCTTATACACTGCACCAACCGTGTCTTCACCGATTTTGCATCATGTCTAAAATCTAAATTTGTTTATTGAAATGGAGCAAAAAGCTAGCACTTTTTAACGGCACATTGAAAATCATCTGTTTTTATAAATAAACAATGCAGTGAATACTGCGCAGATAAAATAAAACGCCTTGGTATCATAATATTTTAATACCTACCCCATATCGCTAATGACCCAAGAAAAACCTTAGAAGTATTATTGTGTTGTATATTTGTGAAAAAGTACATATTTATTATTCATTTTTATTTTACACAAGCCACAAAAATAAGAACAATAAGCAGTTAGTGAGATACCCAGTACTCATACTGTACTCATACTGGGTATCTCACTAACTGCTTAACCTGTGATCATAAAGAAAAATACCCAATTAAACCTCAAAGCTTTCGTCCATCACCACTTCCTAATATTTTAACTGGGAAGTAGAAAAGTAATATAACGTAATCATCGATAATCCATGGGACTTGTTACTCCTTTGACCGATCTTGAAGTAATGAAATTCACATGAAATGTTGTTATTATTAATGATGTGTGCGGTTCGTTTCGTACCTAAATAGATTATTCGTTTCGTACCTAAATAGATTATGTCTCATAGTTGCCAAAGTATGGTCGCCCTATAAACACGTTTTTGGTTAAGACAGTGTCGGACCTGACCTCTGGATCCTCGAAAAATAATTCTAAATAATACTTCTGAACATCAAGTATCTGTCATCATCAACCACGGAATGTTTCACACCGCAGCGTAACAAATAAATGTATTTATTATTGTCATAAGCTTGTTCTAGGGAAAAGGTCATTTACTGCTGGGGTGATTGAAAGAAAGAAAAGATATTTATTTAGCACGTACACAAAACAAAAAGGCCAAAGGAGTGTGGAAAATGCCATCATTTCCCCAAGAAGCATAAAGTGACGAAGGGAAACACCATGTCGTTATATTTAGAAGGAGTCTGGCAGACGAAAACCTGGTGAAAATCCTCATTAGGAAGGAAATAAGCGCAAAAGCTATCCTTTCCTCTTTCTTTTCGTGGTTTTCCGTGGGAGTAACTGAATTAGCTCTATGAGTAGGAGTTCAGTACAATAAGCTTCCATTCTCTGAACGGGAAACCTCATCGTTTTCTTGGTTGAAGTCCAATTTAATTAAATGGCTGACTCCATAAGACCTGCTGCGAAACGCAAGTTTCGGCGAATGTTTGCTCCCATTGGAGTTGTACTTCGAACAACCAGTCATACTTTTATTGTACATACATTTGTATAGTGAATTTATGCTGATTCTCCTGTATTATTTTGGGAAGATGAAACTATTGTGACCGTTTCTGGTTACGTACTCACAGCTTGTGTTCCCTACCACATATGACCCGTTAGCCTTTAAAGCAAGAGTAAACATGCATTTCATCGGGCTCGCTCGTTCTTTTGTTGACTTCATCTATTGCTTACCATCGTGATCGAGGCCAAGATCAGGCACATCCTGAAAAAAAACGATACTAACTCATCATGAATCACCAAAAGAAGATTTTGAATTAAAATGAGAAATCTGTGTTGTAATATTATTATTATTTTATTTCCTTACATGAGCTCCACCTTGGTATTGTGATACGTTTGAATGCCCAACCGAAACTCTATAATAAAAAAATCTAATTACATAGATATCAAAATATTATAGAACAATTAAAATTGTTACGTTCCGGTGTGATAGCCAGCCCACCTCACAAAGTACCTAGCAAACATTTCCATAAGTTAAAACTCACAGTGTTTAAATCATAAGTCATAATTCAGAATCCATTTTTATGACATCATCGTATAATATACACATTAATTATAACATAGAACAAAGTTACATGTAGCGTAGGTATTTGATATTACTCGTAACAGGCGTGAAATAAGGTCGAAGTTGCTATTGGATTTCTTCTTCTTGACTACATCATCATCGTCCATCCATCCATCATCCGCAGCTTGACTTCACCTACTGCTGGGTATATGCCTCTCTTTGCTTGTGCCAAGCTCCACGTTCCTGTGCCAGCCTCACCAAGATAAATACAATTTCCTGGCTACAAGAAGTATTATTCCCTTAGCGGTCTCCTCAAATTCATATAATAAGATCGATGAGGTTAAGCAATGCTTCCCGTGTTGGGTCCGTGGACACTGAACATGGTATGCTCATGAGCACCGGTCTCTGATCCCCCATTTCGCTAAATTGTGACTCTGTATAAAATACAGGTACTCAGCTGTCTGAGTCCGGCGAAGTTTTTAATAGACTATGCAGATTTCAAGAGTCAGTTATTCTGCATTCGATGACTGTGAAGTCCTGAAATAATAGATAGTTATTATACTCTTCATTGTACACTATAACAGAAAAAAGTAAACTTAAACTTATCAACTAAAAAGGTTGATAAAATGATGAGATGTGGATAATCTCCGCTCTGAGGAGGGAGGCCAAAGGGTCTGAACAGTAATATACAACGTGTAACGGAAACCCCATATCTATCCAAAAGGACTGAAGACAACATCTGGTATGGAGTCTCTACTCTCTATGCAAAGTTTCATCTCAAAATAAGTGACTTACAGAATTGAACCCAAATTGTTGGTTTCGTATGTTTCTTGAATACCAATAATAACAAACGTGTCACAGCACTATGAGGGTCATCACTTTCCACGTCACTTGCCAATAAAACGATAATTCTCTTCGTGCTTCTTAATTTGAAAAATTCGGTCTCTGGTATCAATGTATTGAAATTTCTAATAAGTGCCACACATGTAGACATAGGATTACAAAAGCCTTGCTATATCGTTTGTTATCATCCAAAGAAACCGTGCACTTGGTATGTATATACCCTTTAAATTACACGTTGTATATGTCAATGGGTCTGACAGACAAATAAGTGACTAAAACCAACATTATGTATCGTCACACACTTGCGCCGGGGGCCGAGGGATCGTTTTTTAATTGTTCTTCAATGAGCGAAGCCCAGTAAGACTGAAAGCAACTTTATAATTGACATCGACTTTACTGATTAAGTTTAAGATTTTGTGTTTATAATTTTGTCTGGTGACTACATACTTACAAAGTAGATAGCTGATGTAGAAACTAAATATGTAGATAAAATCTTTTGAACTAGGTTTTCTGTAACGGAAATTGTAGTCTAGCGTCATTACTCTCGTCTAGACTTGGGTCAGACGTACTAGCATAAATGTTGCACCTAGATTTAGAGCGCATTAATTAGATACCTACTTTTATATTTAAAATGCAAAATAATATGATATCATATTTTGTTGACGGTGACGAGAATGCTAGATATATAGGTGTTACAGATACAGAGGACTATGGCTTCAGTATTCTCAATCAGTAAATCTTAGGTAGTGAAGAGATAACATCATAATTCATAGGTTTATTTATTTAATCTGTTGAGGCACAATTAGGGGCTATTATAGACTGTTTATAAAATAATTTCTAATTAAGCTCTAGAGCCCCAGCGGCACAAAAACGTGCCGGTAAACAAGTATTAGTTGAGCCTCGCTGGCATAAAATTTGTGTGCCAGCGGGGCTCAACTAATAGTTGACGTAAATAATGGCGGTCCTTGAGAGGTTAAAAAAATTATAGAACTAGCCTACGAACGTCCGACTACGCACGCTTTCATAGTGCTAATTCACAGAAAGCCTTAATAAATTGTACACTAAAACCTTCTTCATGAATGATTTTATCGATTGGTGAAAACCGTATGAAAACAATGTTTTTTTAAATAGAACTATCAATGTGGGTAGAATTCACATTTTTAGCAATATTGTTTACCCTCCCAACTAAGCTAAATATGCTTGTGTCTGGAGTGGGTTCACGACTATAGTGTAATGGGTGGGGTTTGAACCCGCGACCTCTCAATCACAAGTCCGACACCTTAACATTAGGTTATTGACACTATTCTGCAGTTTTTGAGTTTATCGCGAACTGATAGAAAGACATGCGGCGGCAGAGTTTGTTTTATATACCGTGAAATTTTAATGGTTGTTTTCCCACAGCGAAATGGCTTTGTCTTGGTAATACAATCGTTTTATAAACAAATAAAATATTAGAAACAAAAAATGGCGCAGTGTAGTTAATGCATTATCACCATGCATGAGAGCTTATTTTGCTCTGAACATTTATTAATCCCTTTTTCCTTTGTTGGCAGCACGCGGCGGTGCATGTTTCATTTAGGTACCTACGTTAGTCAACTGAACTACTAATGATTGTCGCGATTTCGAGTTTATGAATATTTTTTTTTTAATAAATTGAAAAAAAAAAGACATTCGTTTTTTTAAGTTTAACTGTATATTTCGATACTTCTACTGATGGGTAACCGTTCTGGCGTGGGAAAACAACCATTGAAATTTCACGCTGTATAAGTAAGAAAGCAATTTAATGAGATGACTGAGTTTGTTAATGATTGGTCTGAGCTTCCTACAAGGAAATCCTAGATATCTAATTAAAATAGAAGCCGAAACTATTATATTTAGTTGAATAAAAGCTCATTAGACGAAGTTGGCGATGGCAGCTGAAGTATCCTATTATATATATCATAATAGATACAACTTTTCTGACCATATCATTAGAACTTAAAACGGGATATTAACCATGTGTATTTTTTGTTTTGAGTTTCGAATATTTCGGCACTGTTGCAAGCGCCATGATCACGGATGAACTGAAGTAATTGCGGGTGGAAGTTTATGAGCAGACAAATCGGTCTACCCTCTTTCTCGTTCATTTTCTGTTAGCGACACCGCCACCACTGTCACATGTATCACTAAACACTCGATTCTGTTCCCGACACACAAAACTCACCGTGTCGACTCGAAAGTTCGCGAGTTCTCAAAAGCCAAAATATCGGAAATTCAAAACAAAAAACAAACAAATACGCATGGTAAATATCCCGTTTTAAGTTCTAATGATACTGTTAGTGACCATGTTAGCTTAAACACTTTTCTGACCATAGACTTGATAGCTATCATCTTCTCAAATCGCTTTTCATAATTTCTCATTATGACTGTAGTCTTTCGGTCAATCAGCCTGTTCCGTCCGATATGTGTTTCCGAACGTACCTTTTTTTGACATAAAGAAATTTGATCTTGACATAACTTCACTTGACAGATTACTTTGGGTGTGGTTGAAAAAATGTCCGCTGTTGGGACCTTGTGATTTAATTGTTTTTGAAAATATCGTGTTGAATTGCCCGTTGTTACCGATAATTGGGTCGCGATTAACGATTAATTGAAATTGTAATCCCGAATTGACGAAATCCCTGGGATATTTTGGAGCATAACGCCGAATGTCGTCTACCAGTCTGACACGCGAGATTTGCTAAAAGAAATTGTTCATAGTGATAAATAGCTGCTTCAATCTGGTGCGAAGTTTGTGCTGTGATTGCTGATGGACCGCGTTGGGAGGACCTGCATTTTGAGAACCTTCGTCCATCCACACTTGACTTTCACTATACGTTCAATTACTCATTACCAACACACACACACACACGGACGTGGCCTCAGGAAGGTCGAAGCCCGGGCGTCCCAGCTCAGAAGGTAAGTGGTAATATTATATTGACTGGCCTAAGGCCATCAGTTGTAAGCAACGTTTAGGGCTCCACGAACCGTGGACAGTTCAGACCGTCCAGTTAACGTTGGCTGGCTTCTTGTAGTCTTGAACACAGTCAATTTTCAATTTCAAAGACCTTTCAGTCGTCAAACTCGGTCAAACAGTCGGTCGGTCAGTCAGTGGAGCAGTTCAAAATCATCATTGGGAGCTTTGTTCCCTCCACTGCTAAGACTTAATAGACCACGAGTCAATGGTGCGTCAGTTATTCAATGCGTGCCTCAAAGAGCAGTCAACAATTCACCAATAAGCGTCAATAGCCGAGTGGATAAGGTGTCGGACTTGTGATCGAGAGGTCACGAGTTCGAACCCCACCCATTACACTATTGCCATGAACCCACTCCAGACACAAGCGTATTTATCTAAGGCCCGATGTGGCGAATACCTGCCAGGGTTACAAGAATGTTGTAACTATATAACGCGGTCCTGGAACGCAAGGGTAATTGAAGGAATAGGGTGGGTTTCTAGTCAGTAGAAGTCTGATACTCCCTTCTATTTCAATCAGAGCGAGCCATTTGACGATTTCCCCCCCCCCCCCCCCCCCGAAAAAGAACTGTCTTAATATACAACGTGTAACGGAAACCCCATATCTATCCAAAAGGACTGAAAACAACATCTGGTATGGAGTCTCTATGCAAAGTTTCAGCTCAAAATACTCACAGAATTGACCCCAAATTATTGGTTTCATATGTTTCTTGAATACCAGTAATAACAAACGTGTCACAGCACTATGAGGGTCATCACTTTCCACGTCACTTGCCAATAAAACGATAATTCTCTTCGTTCTTCTTAATTTGAAAAATTCGGTCTCTGGTATCAATGTATTGAAATTTCTAATAAGCGCCACACATGTAGACATAGGATTACAAAACCCTTGCTATATCGTTTGTTATCATCCAAAGAAGCCGTGCACTCGGTATGTATATACCCTTTAAATTACACGTTGTATAGATGAAGACCGTTGACACACAACACCAAACACTAGCCCGCAATGGGATGGCCTGTTGGATTACGGCCCAATCCTTCTCATTGAGATGAAGCCTGTATAACAGCAACGAGAACGTTATAGGCTAAATATGTTTATTATAGATGGATCGAAACTACCTTCTTTTTCAAACATCAAAATTTTAACACAGCTGTTTAATAATATTTCTTACCCTATGGTTACAATGGTGGTCACATCGTATCTTGGATACCTCAATAAATGCACCAACCTTCCCCAGTGTTATTGACCCTTAATCAGATCTTTCTCGCGTTCTACTAAATGTCATCCACCCCATAACTAGCTATACAAAACCAAATTAATCCTAACTTTCTGCTGACTCTGTAACACTAATCAAAGCACACATAAAGCCAAAATAATTGACATATTATCACTTAGTAACAAATTTATTACTTTTCAACCAGTATTATATATAACCTTGATTTTTTTGCACTGAGTGGAGACGGCGTATTACTGTGTCGATTCTATACATCAAAATTATTATAAATTGATTTTTATCTGCTTGTAGTAGTGAGCAAAAAACGGACATGTTGGAATATTATGTAATGGTTGGTAGTTCCGTCTAGTTTTCCTTCGCGCCCTTTTTAAGTGATGTGTTTTTTTGCTTTTATGGAAAGTGGTTGATAAGAAAGTTTTTAAGATATACGGGGACCATCCCATTTTCTGGACTTACAAAAATAGCAACCGGTTCAATTGTATGTTTTATTTAATTAGTTTTTAACATTAAATTTTTAACACTTTAAACACTTAAATAAATAAAAACCCTAAACTACATAAAAACATCTACAAATAAACTAAAATATGGCATCCAGAAATTCGTGCGCATCTCTGTCCACTGTAAATGTGCCCAAAAGACTAGCGGCATTGCCACGTTGTATGGCAATGCTTAACTTCTGTCGAAGGTAAAAGCCAGCCCTTGGGTCACGCGAAGTGTCAACTAGACGTCTGGATAGATCTTTAAATAATTTGCGAGCACGGCTCGAAAATATTACTACCGACAAGGTTATTATATTTCCGCGGCTTGAGGTTCTCAGCAGCGGCAGCGGCAGCGCCAGCACAGCAAGACGAGCTAGGAAGATCTTCCAAGGAAATAAAGACATTCCGTCCGGTCTTTTGACATTGTCGCGTGCAAGGCCATTGGGTTCTAATACAGCTGGAACGCCGACAGTGACAAGAGCTCGTCGGATAATGTCGTTAATATTTACCTGCCATGCTATGCGACCCGCGCTGCGGCCGCATGAAAGGCCGAAGTGACCGAGGCTGTTGACAACTTTGCCACAGTGGTAGCGATGAGCAGAACAACAGGGAGCACCTAATCGAAGGGACGCAGGGAGGCGGAAAGTAGTATCATCGAACAAGGTGCCTATGTTCGATGACGGCAGTGCATGAAGCCAGAGACCCGACTCCCATTCACCCACAGCCAGCAGGCGCACACGCTCTGCAGCCGAAGCACATGTGGCAATAAAGTCATTCTGAACTGCTCTACAGAGCGGATCATCCCACCGCCTCTGAGATCACGGGTTGTCGGGTGGATTCAGGTTCGGGCAAGCGAGTCTCCAGGTATCTATAGCCTCGGTGAAGCACGGCACATTGAAATCAACCAGTGCGGGAGCTAGGATATTCCTGATTAATTTCTCAGTGCCGTGTACCGAGGATATAAAAGCCGGTAGACTGAAACTAGTAATTTTGCGGAAAAGGTAAGTAAAATATAAGTATATTGTAAGTTAAGTCTTAATTAAGGTTTATTATCCACTAGCAATCGCGCGGGAAATCGCTGATTCGGGAGTTGCTCCCGTGGATTTTATCACGATAAAACATAAATCTTATTTTTTACAGTCGGGTAAAAAGTAGTCTATAACTTCCTCAAGCTTCAATCTAATTCCGTACCAAATTTCATCCAAATCCACCCCGCACTTTCAAAGATTAGCGCGTTCAAACAATCAAACAACATTTTCCGCTTTATATTATTAGAATAGATTCCCATGTTAATTTTGAATACTATATTCATATAAACGAGCAATTCACCAGGGCTTTTTCTAGAGATTGACAGCTCATTTCACCTAATTTATCCCAGACCAAAAGGTCTAATGAATATTCCTATGACAAAGCGGCAGTGTTGATTGAAAAGTAACGGATAGGAGTCTCAATATAAAGTCATCGATATTATTAAAATTGAACCCTAAAATATTTTTAGAACTGTCTACATCGAAAGATTAATTAAGCTTAATGAATAGCAATTTTAAGGTTCCAATATACAAAACAGAATGATATATTATGTCTACACCTATTTCCTTTAATGAAACGTAAAATCTGTTTGTATATGGGCATGTACCTATAATACGTTAACGGTTAAGACTTGTGTCTATTAACAAGTGCTAATCAAATCCAATTATTTCGGTTTTTTTCGAAACTTTATTCTTTTAAAAATGAGTTAGTTTTTTGTATTTTTTAAGATTAATGATAAACCATAAATAATAAATATGTTTTGTATGTACACATAGACATAGCTTTAATAACCTATAGTATATATAAAAGCGAAATACCACTCAAATGTCAGAAACTACAATAGTAGGGCTCTCAAATTTTGCATGGGAGTTCCTTTTAGTACGTAGACGCTTACTAAGACGGGATTTTGCGACATTCCCCCGGCATCGGGATTTACACGGGAAAAACTTCACACGTAAACGTAGTCGCGAGCAACTGCTAGTGTATATATAACTTCAAATTCATAGTATAATAATTAATCGAATGATGAGCACTGGTAGCCCAGTGGTTACAAGTACGACTTCCAAGTTGTAGGTTAGTTTGACCCATGCATCACTGTTCTCATGCATCACCGGTATAAACTAGGACAAAAAACTACGAGAACATGTGACATCTACTAACGTGTATAAGACCCACCTGGTAGACTAAGGCCCATTCCCTCTCATGGAGGGGATGCCTGTGCCCCAGCAATGGAGAAGTTATGGGCTGACTTTGATTATGTTAATAATTCAACGATCGTTCACAGAGGTCTAATTAGACCTCTGTGAACGATCGTTGAAGAAACCGAAGACAGGACCCACGTAGTGAATTTCGGCGTTACGTAATTATTATTATACTAGCTGTGCCCGCGACTTCATCCGCGCGGAATAGTGACTTTCTGGAGCATTTTTAATTCTTTAGGCTAATTATTTTGAAAATAAAACTCATACATAATTTGAATGTTGTTTTTATTAATATCTAGTCAAAAGTAAAAAAAAAAATAAGTTTCAAGCTATAAAAATGACGTAATTTCCATACAAACTTTCATTCCCTATTTCAACCCCTTACAGCTCTTTTTTGCATTAAAAAGTATCCTATGTCCTTTCTCAGGCTCTAGACTATATTTGTACTAAATTTCATTAAAATCGGTTCAGTAGTTTAGGCGTGATTGCGTAACACACAGACAGACAGAGTTACTTTCGCATTTATAATATTAGTATGAATTATAAGCCTAGTTAATAAATAAATAGCAGAAAAAAGACTAAGCAGAAGGTCTGAGATTTGAACTTAAAGAGTAGGTAGTGCTTAGGGAGCACGCAATAATATAATTTAAAAGTTTGGTTCAAATTAATTTTTATCACCAATATCCTGCAATATTCATCATCACCAAGATAATAATTAAAATTCGTTCAACTAATAAACTGTAAGCCCAGATTGAAGTGATTAACGTTTTTATGAGCTTCTTTCCAAAAACTATTACTTTTCTCAAAGCGGCCATTTTGATAATAATACCATGCGCTAGAGTCAATATAGTGTGTCGAGTTACAGCTCCCATATTTTGTAACGTTAGTTTTGTGTGGATGCGGTTTGTTGATTTAAATGTCTTAATCTACATTTTTTTTATTTCTTGATATGACGGAAAAAAATGACGTGTTAAAATGTTATTTATAACCAATTTAAACCAAAGTATGCCACTACGGAATACAGCAGTACTCTAGTCAAGTAGCACGCCGAAGTACAGATAATTTGGAAAAGCTGGTAGTAATTTTTGTTTGGCAATGTGGATGGCAAAAGACCAAGATAACGCAGTCGCAGACGATGGTCTGATCAGGAGTCTTACTACAGATGCCGATATTCCTAGCCCTCCATCAAGCTGAGAACGTACTAGATAGATAAGTCTATTACAATGCTGCAGTCATAGCTATGATCCTCAGAGGAGGTCATGCGGTAGAGGATTACCAATTTGTAAAATAAATATTATTCATCAATAGATTTTACTGAGTGCAGTCTATATTATTGATAGGTTATCACACGGTTTCTAGAGTAAAAAAATCAACGCATCACGAATGGAACGTAAATCAAGTGATACGGTTTTTATTTTAAGGCCACAATGATTAATAAATCACAATTATAGACGACGTGTGTTTGATAACTTCTTAAAAGATACCGTGAAATTCATGGGTAACTTTTTTCTTTCTAAATGATTGCGGAAAAAATACTATCCAGCAATCAACACAGCAAACGGCCCCTGATAATAACCCAGAAACCTCAAAAACCAAGAAATAATTCGCTGTTACTAAGTAAGATGCATTTAAGTTAAGCAAAGGCCAATCGTTTCGTGAATTCCGTAAAGGTATAGGAAAAGAAACGTTGCCTTGACAAAGTGTTCTAGATAACAAATACACTGAACCATGACGACTTATAGAAGGTTGCTTATTATCTGAACCATTTGTGGCTATCTGATAAAAAATGTGACACTTTTTAGTAGATTAGTGAAGAAAATACTGTTGATTGGTTTGTTCGGAAATATTTCATTAATATTAATTATGAGATGTTGGAAATTTTCTTTGCTTCATGCAGAAATTTTGAAGTATTAATCTGAAATCTTTAATTTTGTTTAGTAATCTTTACAGACTTTAAAATTATTTCCGAATCTTGTACAATTCTTCGTATGGTACACATACCATACGAAGAAGTGTACAAGATTCGGAAATAATTTAAGCAATAGGTTTCTTCGTCTTTTTCTTTCTTCTTAATTTAAAATCTCCAGTACCGTGAGTGCGTTTAAAAATATGAATTTTACTTGCACAAACACCCGGAAAAACTGAACTGAACAAAATATCTATAGGCTATACAAACAATTGTTCCGATGCAGGAACCGAACCAGTAACACGCAGTAAAACAGCCAATCGCTGAACCACTGCACAAAGCGTGTCGTCAATTAATTTATGTGATCAGACTTGATAATAGTCATTATGTATGACAGCTTCATCAACTTTTAACCCACAAAATTAAAAACCAAACTCGATCGCATTTAGATGTAGTACATTAGAACCAATTAAACGCAGTACATCCAATACATGTTTTTTGTGACTAGATATTTACCAAAATATATTATAAATCACCCACTTTTTTTTTCTAATTGCATTCAGTTTTGGTAATTACTTTGAGTAGTTTTTGAAGAGCAAAAACTTTACATAGGTACCTAAGCAGATTCAGTCAAAATAAAAGTTGAAATATAAAGTCGTGTTTTTCAAAATATATTGAGGTCAGAGATCGTGGCGTGGTTTTGAAAAAATAAACTATTGATAGATAGGTGCGATTATCACTTAATAGATATGTGTAAATGAGCATGAGCTCAGAAGTAATTTTTTTTTGTTTCACATTAATTTAAAAAGAAACTGATATGAGTATATTTTCTCTTAAGTATCAGTTTAAAACAGTTATCATATTTGATGCTGTGGATATCTGTTAAAAAAGTAATCCATCAAATTATTTAATAGCAAATTATAGGTGGGCACAATTTACACCTTTCCAACCACCAATGTACCTGACACTAGAAATTTTTGATTGATCATTTACTTTTAGGATAGCGTTTGACGGTTTGAATACTTACTTTATCTGCATTAAACTTTCTATAAAATGTATCTTTTATCTGCATACATCTTTCTGGTACAGTTTTTGTATCTTCTGCACATATACGACTTGTATGATGAAGTATTTTTATCTCCATAGTTTTACACACGTACTACTAACCGACTTTTTGATTTTAATCATCGATTTCATTACATTTTTGACATCGCTTCAATTTCAATCAATCATATTTTTTGCTTTTAATTTTCCTAAGTATTTTTAACATACACAGTGATGATCTTTGATCAGTGGTAGTCTAGTAGTTGTAGGCATAACTTACATTTTGTGGGTTCAATCCCAGGCTAGCACATTACTTTGAATAATTTTCATAATTACCACTGCTTTCAAAACGGTAAAAGAAATCATTGTTAGAAAACGGGCCTGTCCTAGGACCGAAACATCTGAAGATATGCAACATCCACCATCACGCACTTGGCTTGCGTGTTGGATTACAGCTCCTTCATATAGAGTCCCAGTAGTCCCAGAAGCGGGAATGTTATAAGCTTATAACTATTATTATCATACTACGTACATACTACGCGATATTTGATAAATGCGTGCACTGTTTGGACGGGCCTGCTCAAATCTGTTTCATTCTGTCCTCTAAAGGGCGCCACAGACATTAACCTACATGGCGCTCATATGATTTGGATCACTACAGATTGTCTGGACTTTAAAAGAGACGTTGACCTCTGAGTTTGTTTCAGTGTTTCTTCTCAGAGTAGTCAGTTAGGAAACACTGGCCTCATCTAGCTTACATTTACGAAAAAAAGACGTGTAAAAGTGTTATTTATAACCTATTTGCAAAATAAACATCATTATTTCATTATTACTGCCTACCTAAAACTGTTTTATTTGCACAAAATACGTTTTGCATAAACTTGGAAAAATAATTGAAATTCCCTGCGCCGGAGTCTGTGTTTTCTGATAGCCTAGGAGTCTTTAGGTCAAAAATTAATAGGTTACTTCTAGGTAAGCGTGCTTCATCTTCGGCCACATCATCACTTACCATCAGGTGAGATGGTAGTCAAATGCAAGCCTATTATCTATAAAAAAAACTTAAAGTTGTTACTGGGTTTATTAACAAAAAGATATTCTATTCCGTTGTTTATATAAAGGTGGGTAGGTCCACATTAACCAACCGGCATCGATAAATGAAATATAAGTGACACGTCTCGTCTAGGCAAGTGTTGTGCACATGTTTTCTAAATGCCGACGTAATGTGTTTAATTATTATGTTGGTTTTACTGTACAAGGAGGTAGGGTGGCAACCTGTCACAATTTGATTTTAAAACGTGCGTTTGAAACTGGATGGTGTGTGATGTGATAGATAAAATATATTTTATTGTACACCACAAATTTAAACAAATGGCGGTCACGTCGCTGAGTGCGATGGTTCTAGAGATACTAGTTACTGTTACTAGATACAGATACTAGGTTCTGCCTGCGGCTTCACTCGCCTGAAAAGGTTATTTTTCAGCCACAAAAAAGTTAATAATGTAGCGGTGAAAAAATTTTTGAACTCGATCAAAAAGCAAAACTTCTCTCTTTATGTATAAATGTAAATTTTTTATTACGCATGTGTCTGCTCTTGACCATGAACACGCCCCATGGTAAGTGATAGATGAGGTCTAAAATGGAACGAGCGAGCCCAGAAGATGCCTGGGTCACTCTTGCTTAAAAGGCTGTGCGCACAATAAAAGTAGAGAAGATGCACTTACTGCGCAGGAGATCAGGATCAGGAGATCTTGGGTCAGTATCAAATTAATATCCAGAAAAATGATAAAACACCTGTATTGCTTATTCATATGGTATGTATTGATTGTCATCTAATTTGTCATGTTGTATGTAGACCTCTAAAACGCGTTATATTTGCCTCCTCCACTCAAGCGCACCCCGGACACCTCACTAGTATAACATGATCGATCACTTAAGGCCACAACAGCTGGCAACGACCTCGAGGAAGGCAAATAGATACGCTCAGATACTTCGTTGTTCTTTGACTCTAAAATATGTAATAAAAAGTATTCTATTAGAAAATATCGATAATCAAATATTTTTGTGCGGTGAAAATTATGTAAAATATATTCGATGGTTTTGGTGCGATGGTCGTTTCTAAAGAGTTCATTACACTGCTTTACATCAGAATAATATAAATACATCGATATATCTGCTTAGTCTTTTCTCATATATTTTGGGGTAGGTTTCCAGTCTAAGCGGGTGCAGCTGAGTCACAGTATTTAACATGCAGTAGCCAACCTGATCTCTACAAACCAGTCCTGGATAGTAAAATAATCCTTAGGGTCTAATTTTCAGAGTGCCTCTAACGTCTGTCAAAAATTTTCGAATGACAGCCGGGCTTAGAGCACCTTCACACTAGCGTTTGTCCAGCGTAGGTGTTCGATGAACGTACGCGCAGCACAGATGCCGCGACTACGCAGCGCAGGCGTCATGTTGTCGCGGCGTCAGTGCAAGGGTAAATGAATACGCTGTGCTAGAGCCACAGGTGCGCGATGCGTGCGCCGCGTTACTTTTTAAAAGCAAAGCCAACAATAGAGTTTTTTGTCAGAATCTATTTTGTTAATGATATTTCCGAAACGCCAACGCAATTGTGTGACGTTAGCGCCACGTTAACGCAGCGTTTTATTGACTCCAGAGGAAACACCGCAACAACGCGATGCCTGCGCTGCGCATACGTTTATCGAACGCCTACGCTGGACAAACGCTAGTGTTATTGTGCTTTCTGTGGAACCAAAGAATTGCGGTGTTAAGATGGTTATCTACGGACTGACTCGTGACGTCGGCTAGCGTTGCTTAAACTAAAATGTCGATTCGCGTGGCTGTAATTATTTACCACGACCTCATCTAAAAATAAACAAAAATAATAATTAAAAGAAATTGTTTGTAATTGTTCTTTTTTCAAAAAATTACAACTATCCGTATACACGTGATGTTCATTTTAAATCTTGTAAAATCGTATATCTGCCCCTTAAGTACTGCCTGTTCACGTTATGTTGATCTGTTCCGGCAGCGTAGGAGATACTTCAAATTAAAGGTCATATGTGTTTATGAGTTCTCGTACGTGCTTTTAATAATTTGTATTTGAATAATGTTTTAAAAGTGGCTCTTCGATTCAAGATATTGAAGCCATTGATCCTACTTCCTTCCTACTTCATACTAATATTATAAATGCGAAATTTGTGAGGATTGATAGATTGATGTTTGTTTCTCTTTCATGCAAAAACTACTGAACGGAATGGAACGAAGCATTTTTATATATTGGTTTTGAATATGTCTCAACACTTCCCAATATCTGCAACTCTTGAAAGACTAAATCAACAATAGCGACCACCAGTAAAGCCTTTTTTTAAGGATGAGAAATCATCTAGCTTCCCGATCTGCGTAAAGCGGGATGGTGTGTCAGACTTTAACTGACTAAAACCCATCCGTGTTCCATCATATGCCCTTTGTGTTCCGAGGCCGCGGTAACTCTTTCGAACAATTCCGCAACCTCGGCAGGCAACGGCCCCCTTATGGGCCCTGACAATTTTGCTGACACTCTTTGAGGCGCGCGTGGAACACAACGCGCCTTCTACACGGGCCTGATTTCAGTTAGGCGGCGAGCTACCCATTGCTCGCAGCCTGCAGGCCCATGCCTGCGGTGGCTGGGAGTCACCCTGCGACTCCCGACACCCGGAGCGTCTTCTGCGGCGCCTTAGGCGCAAGGCTTGTGAGGGCCTTGAGACTAGTCTCTCCCTCGCGCGTCCCGCCACCTCCTTCGCTTGCATAACTGCTTCGCAGAAAGAGGTGACTGCTTCCCATGCCTCCACGCTCCGGACCATAGATTGAACCAGGGCTGGGAGCGAGAGGTCGCCGCCTATCGCCCCTACGAGGACACGGCGGGGCTCTGCCTAAGCGGGGCAAACTTCCACCGTGTGTTCCACCGTGTCCTCACCAGTAAAGCCTGGACAAAATCCTTGATAAATCCCAATGAAACGATTCATCTTTCCTGGATCCCTCTAATTTCGTTGCAGGTTTTAAAACAGATGAGGAACAAGAACCTTGTACTGATAGTCAAACTTTTGCCTATAAATAAATTAAAATTGATCGATCCAAATGTATTTTTGTCACTCGCACCTGTATACACAACCACCTTCCATTACAACCCCAAAATCTTGATTACATTAATAAATAGAATTTAAAGCAAAAAATCTTTCAAAAAATCTTTCTCACCGGATCTCAAAAGCCGTATCGCCGCCTTCTCCCCACGGATTATTAAAAAAACTCAAAAAAAAGACAATCCCGCAACACCTGTTGCGCCTACGCATCCGTTGCTAAGCGACTGCGCCATATTGGTAATATGGCAGCGTTGCCATCTGTCAAAAATTTACATTTAGAATTTAATTAGCGCAAGGTAAGGATTGCGTTCTGGTGAGAATGGTTGGTTACATAACATCACGCCATTAAATCCCAAAGAGATAGGTAGGATTACATAAAGTAGGTTATACTTCTGTTATAAAGGATTAGAGGAACTTGATAGTCGATCTTCAATGATAATGATGATGATGATATTGAGCAAAACAGATGATGAGGTCAAATCTTTTCCTATGAACCATCCAATATTTGAAGCCATACTTATTTTACTTTAAGAAGTATTGCTTCACTCTTGAAATTACTCCTGTATCATGAGTGCATATTTATAAACACCCAGACCCTGAAAAACTATTTGTAGGACTTACAAATATTTGTTTCGATGCGGGAATTGAATCCGCGATATACTTGCATCACCTAAATGCTCCACCACTATGTCTATGCATGTGTATCCATACATGCATATGTATGAGAATACATCTATATGCACTTATGTATATATAATATGCAGTACCTGGATAGTTTTTTATTCACTTACACACCTGAATAGATTTAAGCACATTTTAAAAAAAATGAAACAACAATATGTACAGAATTCACATTACTAGTTCTCCTTAAAAGAACTACTCAATAATTGTCCTAAAATTACTTACATGTACACCAAGCAAGTAACGCAGTAAATACCCCGCTAGCAAAATTAAAATGAGTGAGTAATTCATTTCCTACTGTTTCTAATTATATTTCGGTTCCTACACACAAATTAGCTTAAGTATTTACATTATGTTAACTTATTCTCGCATGTGTTTTGCTGTCATTTTTTGCTATTTATGCATTAACCGTATTAAAGTAAATAAGAATATTTGTATTAAACAAAGAGATTATTGTTTACTTACTGCCGTCCGCTGCTTAACCCTCCTATAACTCGGAAATCTTTCTAATTGTATATTCTAGGGATAAAAAATGTTTTAAATTATATCAAAGTTTATATTTTTACACTATTGCCATGAATCCACTCCGAAAACAAGCATATTAGGCTTGGTTGGTGTAGGTAAGGCTAGGATATGCTCTTAAAAACAAATACATACTTGTACCGGGTCTGGGTGTTTGTGAAAATGCACTCTCTATATAGAATTAATCCCTGGTGTGGGACTTAATAAAAAAGAAGTAGACGGTGTCTGGCCTTCAGTGGATGTTCTTCTCAGTCGTCGAGAAGACATACAAACAAGATACACACTCGGACACAAAAACCGACTCAACCTACCATCATCCCTCTTAAAAATACATTCAACAAGTCCTTTGGTTATGACAATGAAAATATACAATATGTTACCCGAATCTATAAGAAAAGAAAAAAAAACTCCATTTATTCACAAATAAGTTAAAAAAGTTATTATTGAGCAAATGTTACTACGGTGTCAACGAATATTTAAATGATAAGTCCTTGAAACTCGAAAAATAATGTTTTTAGTAATTTTAATGTTTAAGTTTTAGAATAATCTAGATTATAAAGGTACTTAAATGATAAGTCCTCTCCACACATCTTACTTTTGCTGTGCCCGTCAGGGTCCACGATTGTCTCCAAAAACATTTGTTTACCACCTAAGCCTACATTGTGGAATGCAATAAAGAATTGAGTATTGAGTATTTCTCCCTATTTGCAGACATTTTGGTGCACTCATGCAAATGCCTGCCAACCATAGTCTTTACTTGGTCAGTCCAACGCATCGGCGATCGGCCGCAGTGGATGAGAGCAGTACAAAAGTACAGCACTAGAGACATACATCATCCCTTTGGATGATGTATGTCTTACAGTTACTTAATCAGTTGGGGACTTGGAATTCTTTAATTCCAAGTCCCCAACTGATTGATAAACTTACGAATTGAAAGTTAAAGTAGATGTCAAAAACCTCCTTCCACCACACGAAAACATACCATTTGCCTTTTTATACGCACATTGATAAACTAATCTAACTTTTAACAAACAAAAACAATTAAGTACACCAAAACCACGTCGCATTCCAAATAAAACATTATTTCGCATATTAATAGCCAATATAAAGGCTTCCGCGACCTAAGACAACATTATTGCCACAAAAAAGTACACAAAAAAGAATTTTAAATTCATGCACGTGCTAAGAAAAAGTCTGATTCTTCATTTGCAAAAACATTTATTCATTGTGTTTTGTTTTTAGGTTTTTGCTCCTGTTTTTTGAATGGAAAAAAAAAGGAATTCCGGATCCCGGGAACCCGTTAGGTGTTTTTGCCCTTCGTTCTTTTCTTTTTATAGTGCATTTGCCTTTGATTGCATAACGCACGGTCAGTGGACGGTGTTTTTTCGATGGACTCTTATTCGGATGTTCACCCTACGGTATTCTGTGACGTAGGTTTTGAGTTTAAGGTTTTTGAGTCTCATTCAAGGGAAGTTTTTGTCTAATGTATACTAATGCTATAGAAGAAAAGTTTGTTTGTTTAAACGCGCTAATATTCGAAAGTACTGGGTGGATTTGGATGAAATTTGGTAGTAGTCGCTTGAAGCTTGAGGAAGGTTATGTGCTTTTAATCCAACTGCAAAATCAAAGGGTTATGTTTTTATGGCTATAATGTCACGATAGCATATTCCCGCGTAACTGCTAGGGTTTTATAGAAAACTAGCAGTTGCTGCCGTTGGGAAGTTTTTCCCGTGTAAATCGCGATCCCGTGGGGATTTCGTAAAATCCCGCCTTAGCGAGCATTTACATACTAAACGGAACCCCCATGCTAAATTTGAGAGCCCTACTAGTTGCAGTTTCTGAGATTTCGTGATTAATCAGTGAGTGGTATTTCGCTTTTATATATGTAGATTTTTAAAGACAGTAATATTCTTTTTTTTATATGGTCGATAGATCAATCGAGGTATTCCTCGAAGCGCTACCATTTTGAAGCGCACCTAATGAAGCGCTCCTTTTTTACTCCTCGGAGAGCTCCTTTTCCGATAACATGGTATTGGGAGCGCTACTAAAAGGAGCGCTCCGAGGAATAAAAAAGGAGCGCTTCATTAGGTGCGCTTCAAAATGGTAGCGCTTCGAGGAATACCTCGATGATCGAGGATCGTCTAAACGGCTTGCGATTGTGCAAAGGGTGGGACATCATCATCATTATTTACTTAGACTGTTCCTAACTATTTGGTGTCGGCATCCAGTCTAACCGGACGCAGCTGACTACTAGTGTTTTACATGGAGCGACTGCCTATCTGACCTCCACAACCCAGTAACTGGGTAACACGATACCCCTTGGCAAGACAAGTGTTAGATTTCCTTGTGCCTGACTAAAAAGAAAGAAAATCTAAGGCCGTAGGCCGTTACGGGTAACGGCAGTGAAAGATGCAAAAATAACAGCCAGGTCTAAGTAGAAATTATGTTAAATTAGCACTTAGAATGTTTTTTTTTTTTTTAACGTGGTAAAATTATCAAATAAGTCCTCCCACTCCGGGCAGGGTGGGAGGGACTGTCAGACTTTTACTGACTAAAATCCACGGTGTTCCTTCAATAACCCTTTACATACCGGGGCCACGGTAACGGGATGAGTCCCACGACCCCAGCGGGCTTCGGCCCTCTGCAGAGGGGGCCTCGTCATGTTGCTGACGCTCTTTGAGGCGCGCGTGGAACACGACGCGCCGTCGACCCGGGCATGGTCCATGGTCGGACAGCGAGTTGCCCTTTACTCGCTGTCCGCATGCCTGCGCCTACGGTGGCCGGAGATCGTCGGCCGACGTCCGACGCCGTGGGCGTCTACCACTGCGGCTGGGCTGGAGGGAGGACGCCATCCTCTCCCTCACGCGGCCCGCCTCCTCCTTCGGAAGCATGACTGCTTCGCAGAAGGAGGCAACCGCTTCCCACTCCCTCTCGCCCCGCAGCATGGCCTCGACCAAGGCCGGGCGCGAGAGGTCTCCGCCTATTGTCGCCGTGAGGACACGTCGGTGCTCTGCCCAAGCTGGGCAGTCCTGCACCGTGTGCTCGACTGTGTCCTCAGGGCGACCCTCGTAGTGGTGACACCCAGGCGTCTCTTCCCTACCCATCAGACACAGGTACCTCCCGAAACTTCCGTGTCCGGTGAGGACCTGCGTCATGCGGTAGGTCAGGACGCCGTGACGCCGATCTAGCCACTCCTCAAAGAAGGGTCTTACCGCCGCAATTGCGGCGTGCCCGAGCACTTAGACTTAGATCCGGACATTATCCATCAGCAAAGTTTGCTTTCTTAATGAAAAAATCTAATTCTCCTAATTGCATAATTTGCGATAAAATTGAGGATGTTTAGCATTTGCTGATGGAATTTGTCCGGAATAAAGATGAACGCGACTCGCTGCTGAACGACTTTAAGTTAAACATACTGGATGTAGGACTAGTTCAAAGCATTTAGGCAAACCCAAAATCGAAGGAAACAAAAGAACTACGAGTATGTAGTTTAGTTTTAATCGTTCAGCAGTGAGGAGCTAGTATTTAAGTATTGCATTTTATTATAATACTTAGCGGATTAATTTTGTTATAAGGTACGATAGCGCGGGCGTTGACATATCCTTATTGGACAAAAACCCCCAAATTAAAAAATATAAAGATACATTAAAAAAAACAGCCGGGTCTAACATATAGGACATCAATGAGGATTTCTACCTCGACACATCGCATAAATATCTCTAAGTGGTCGTCATGCTAGCGTTTCTTAGACTTTTCTCAGTGACAATTTCCGTCTTTTTAGCACTCACTGCGTAACGGCTCTGTCCCATCTGTTTTTTGCATTCATTATTATTGTCTTAAAGTCAAGAGCGAATAGGTTACTTCTAGGCGAGCGTCCTTTGACCACATCATCGCTTAACATCAGGTGAGATGGTGGTCAAACGCGAACTAATCAACAATAAAAAATTAAAATTATCCGCCAAATCCTAAACTTCATCCTTTTGTATTTGTTTTCGGTGGGATAATCATCAAATGACTTCTCACGCTCTAGGTGGAACGGAAGGGTGTCATTTCATGTTAACGTGAAAGTGTAACAGACAGAGTTACTTACGCATTTATAATATAAGTAAGGATTTTAAATAGCGCCAAAGCGACTTAAGAATAGGTGTGTAACTTGTTACTACTTATTAACATTGTTCATTTTCATGTCAATGAGTAATGGGTCACGAAAGATTTAGTCTCATTCACTGCCTAAAATTTAATTATTTAATACATTCAATTCATTCCGATTGGTGAATAAAAAATGGTAATTGTATTATTATAAGTAGATATTTGTGTGAAATTCTATAGTTCTTAAGCATTATTTATAGTTAAATAATAAGATTTACAATTCTAATTTAATACCATTCAGTGTCAAGTAGGTGGAAATTATTTAATTTAGAATTATCAATTCAAATCGCAATTAGAATTAAAACTTATTGCTCATTGTTGTCATTGCAATTAAAATGTCAAAATTTAGTTTATAAAAGAGTAAAATAACGTCAAATAAAAGATTATTATTAGTGATAACGTTAATATACTTACTTATTTTAATTTTTTCCATGGGATGTAGAAGTTTAATGTTATATTTTAAGAATTCCACCTACTACATAATCGTATAAAAAATAATCATATATTATATCTTTTTTTATTAGGTTATTACAATATTTTGTTACAAAGATTCATAATAAAATGTTTTAATATTCCATGCAAATGATTAATGAAACTTTTCCAAAATGCTAATATCTTCATTTAAATTGGCATCATAAAAATAATTAAGCTCATTAGATTTATATACATGCCTATAATTTATTAATAACTTCAACTAGAAGTGCTAAAAAGTTGTCTGGTTTCTTTGCAAAAACATATTGATTGCATTATTATTATTCAGGATTAATAACTTTACGCTTCTGTATTGATCGTAGCTGTAGTAATTATAAAACGTGTAACGGAAACCCCGTATCTATCCAAAAGGGCTGAAGACAACATCTGGTATGGAGTCTCTATGCACAGTTTCAGTACAAAATAACTAACTCAAAGAATTGATACCAAATTATTGGTTTCATATATTTCTTGAATACCAATCATAACAAACGTGTCACAGCACTACGAGGGTCAATAACATTCCACGTCACTTGCCAATAACACGATAATTCTCTTCGTTCTTCTTAATTTAAAAAATTCGGTCTCTGGTATCAGTGTATTGGAATTTGTAACAAGTTCTACACACGTAGACTTAGGATTACAAAACCCTTGCCATATCGTTTGTTATCATCCAAAGAAGCCATGCACTTGGTATGTATATACCCTTTAAATTACACGTTGTATAAATTATGTAATTAGGCTATGGCTCACCTGCTTTAGTTAGCTGGGTAACACCATACTCCTTGAGAAGCCCAGTGTCAGATTTTTCTGGCTTTTGACTACCTGTAACGATTATTATGTACATATGACAGCTGGGACCAACGGGTTAACGTGCTTTCCGAGGCATGGAGAAAGCTCGATATCTGACAACCACCCTCAATTTTGGTCCGTTCATCGAGGCTAAGGCTCAACTAGCATCAAAAAAGTTGAGAATCCTAGCAAAGGTGAGGCGGAATAGTTGCTCAATTTATATCAAGCCCAGGTTCGGTCGTGTATGGAGTACTGCTCTCATCTTTGGGATGGATCTGCCAAATACCAACTGGACGCAGACGAGAAACGGGCCAAGAGACTCATTGGCAATGATTCACTGGTCGAGTCAAAGCTCCAGAGCCTTGAACATCGACGCAAGTCTATCGGTTACATTTCGGCGAGTGTGCGATGGAATTACACAATCTAATTCCGTCAAGCCCGTTCCATCATCGGACTACAAGACAGACGGCGGCGATGCGCCATCGTTTCACGGTGGACATCCCACCCATACGCACAAAACGTTTTAGGAATTGTGTGTACATTGTGCGTACGGCTAAGAAGTGGAATTCCCTGCCGGAGTCTGTGTTTCCTGATCGCTATAACCTGGGGTGTCTTTAAGTCAAGAGTGAATAGGTTACTTCTAGGGAAGCGTGCTCCATCTTCGACTACATTATCACTTACCATCAGGTGAGATGTTGGTCAAACGCGAGCCTATTATCAATAAAAAAAATGGAATATCCTTAGAGTATATCATTACAATAACTCTGTGCGTAATTATAACTCTGTGGGAATATCATTTATTTTATTAATAAAAAAAAATTAACAATAGGTATTAATAAAAAAATATGTTTAGATCACCCATCCACAGTTCGACCTCGGCAATCGTTGCTTAACTTTAAAGATCGACCCTTAAAGTTCAAACTGACTTCAAGGTTATGCTATATATACGGAGCTATACCTAAGCTTACTCATCATGCTTCTGGACTAGTTATACTATACTATAACCAGCCTGGAACTTCCATTGCTGAGACACAGGCTTTTCATCTCTTTGAGAGGGAACGGCTCGGAATTATTGATCATTTGCCGGTTTCCTTACAATATTTTTTTTCTCACCATTTTAAGAGTAGTGTTAATCATATTACAAAGTAGCGTGCATACTCAACATATCTACCTACGTCTTGTTAAGCAGGACCGTTACTATACTAAACCACTGCGTCGCAATTGATAACTTAAAACATTACCTAATCATTAATAAGCAATTGTACATAAAGTTTTTCTTTTATTGATAATAGACTCGCGTTTGACAACCATTCTGGTTAGCGATAATGCGGTCGAAGTTGAAGCACGCCTACCTAGACGTAACCTATTCACTCTTGACTTAAAGACACCCAGGATAAAACTATCAGCAAACACAGACACCGGCATGGAATTCCACTACTTAGCCGCACGCATAAAGTTCCAAAGAATCCCTTGCCACAAAACCACCACATTGTCTTAAACAAAACTTAAGTCAAAATCGATGTATTTTAAAACGTCCGGGATGAGAAATACAGCAAACAAAAATTTCGCCTCATAGTCGCCACATTGTATTCGTGATAAATCTGTTTCCCTTGTGTGAGGGTAATCTGATACTATCGTGCGACTTGTGCCAGTGTGTGTGTATGAGTCTATGCGCGTACGCAGAGATGTTGCTTTGTTGCATCCTTCAATCCCACCCCCGCTACGTGGACGAAGAGTGGTTGATACTTTTCGCTGTTATTGAAATTGAAAACATAATTTAAAACAAAGAACGAGATATTTAATTTGGGCGCCTAAATAATGCACATAACATAATTTAATGAGAAAGATTGGCAGAAGGAATTGAGCGGAAGATTCAGAGTTTAAATCTGCCATAAGGGGCTAAGACCACCATTGTAACACTCTTTGTAGTTATTAAGTCTTTGTTTAATTCTGCTATGGTGTACAATAAAGAGTATATCTATCTATCTATCTGTCTATCAAAACAAAAAAAAATTAAATCAAAAATGATTTAATTTTTTTCAAAAGTCTATAAAATTTAATCTTTATTTACAATAGTAAAGGTCTAAAAATTAAACATGGTATATACAGGCGAAAATAAAAAGAAATTAAAGGGCATCGAAAAATTCGTCAACATCGCTATTAATGGGACAAGTGCCCAGAACACTGTCCTCATAGCCACCTCGAATAGCAATGCTGATTCTCTGTCCAAGGAAAAGGCCAGCCCTCTGGTCACTTGTGGAGTCGACTAATCGTTTGCCGATGTCACGAATGTCCTAACGTTTCAACCCCAAATGGCTCAAACATATAGCTCCCAGTTAGGTTGTTATATTTGCGCCGTTTGAGATTTTCTGCATCTGCAGCTGCCGCCCCAGCACAGCCCGCCGTACTGAGAAGATGGGACGGCGTAAGGGTGTCAACTCAAGTAGCATCCCAGACCGAAAGCCTACCCAACTTCCAATGCATAATAGTCATCCCGTCTGGTTTCTTCCCATCATCTCGTGCCAAGCCGTTGGGTTTTAAAACAGATGGTACTCCAGCGGTGACAAGATCCCGACGGATGATGTTATTTATGCTGGCATGCCGTGCTATCCGACCAGAGTTTTTGCTGCAGAAAAGGCCATGATGTCCGAGGCGGTCGACTGCCGCATCGCATTAACAGCGATGTGGAGCTCCGCTGGGAGCACCCAGACGCTGACATGTAGCGATCCGGAAGGTGTTGTCACTTAAAATAGTACCTATATTAAGAGAAGGTAATGCTTGTAGCCAAAAGCCCGACTCCCATTCACCCACAGCTAACAGGCGCGAACGCTCGGCAGTTATTGGTTGACGTATTTAAAAGGTTATTCCGTACCAAACTGCAGAGCGGCTCGTCCCATTGTCTCTGGGAAATTTTGATATCAGAGGCTATTGTATGGAATTTGTTTAATGTCGCTTGTCTGTCAGTATTTTCACAGATATAGAGTTCACATTTTGAGTGGTTCAGGTCAAGGCCGATGGATTGGAATTGCTCTTTCAGGAAAATTAAATCTTTGATTACGGTGTCTACATCACTTCCTAGAGTTCCATCATCTAAATAACACACGTTAAATTTAGAATTTAGTTGTTGATTAATTTTGTCTATTCTGTATTTAACTGCCTTATAGACACTATTTCGTTATATAGCTATATTTTTTATAGCTTTATTTTGAGTAGTAAACGATAGTGTTTATGTAATGGGTATGTATATTTGCTTGAATATTAGGTTTTACCACTACCTACTCCTATTTGATAATGGTTTGAAATGATGTGATCAACGATGGATGAGCGTGCCTTGAAGAAATTCATTATTGGAAACACAAACTCTGGAAGGGAATTCCTATATCCTACCAAAAATGTTCTCTATATAATCCATTAATAATTGAATACTATGGAGATTGGTACAAAATCCTGTTTTAACATAGAATTATCAATCATTATGAATACATCATTCCTATAACCTAAAAAGATCTCAATTTCTTTCAGATTCTCAATAAACAGTAAAGTATCAAAATCATTATATTCTTCTAAGGGGTGAGAATCGTGGGCGAACATTCAGAGGGTGGGTCGCATAATACAACCTTTTTTTTTCAAACAACCATAGATTTTTTCTACCTGCGAACCCAAATATTCTACCTGACGTGCGCTGGCGCAGATTTCGTGTCGCTTTTGAGTTTCGAATGAAAAAATTCGTATTTCGAATGTCGAAGGGGGCTTTTTGCTTTAACATTTTTTACCGAATTTCACTTGTTTGTGACGTAAGGTGAACGTTTTTGTAATGTTTATATTTTTTCATATATTTTCACAGTTACAAAGGTGTAAATGGGTGACTGGTTAATAGTTTTTATTAAAGTTTTTGTCCCGAAGTTACGTTTGCATAGTTAATGATTGTCAAATAGAAAAACATTTGAGTGAATTAAACTGTAGATACAGCAACGCTTCATTAGTGATTGTATTTTATGAAATCCAAAGTTTAGGTACCTACATTCAACTATCAAATTGTCCTGTCATTTTGTTTGTGTTTGGTTTAAAACCAAATATTTGATCTTTTACAAAAACGATCGACATAGTTATCTAATTAAATTCAAATTTCAACTGAATTAATCTATTTATTTATATTTATAAATAAATAGATTAATTATAAATAAATAGATAGCTGTGCCCACAAGGTCCTTCGCGGGAATAGGGTAGTTTCCTGTGTTACAAAATAATTATTTTATTTGGTCCATTAGGTAGATTTTCATAAAATATTGGTCACGTATTTTTTGCTTTTTCAAGTAAAAAAAAAATCACAAAGATGGAAAGCTTCAAAGTACAGGAGTGGGGGCTGCTGACGTCACACATTGCTAAGAATTATACCGAGGTGTGACGTCACGCGAAATTTCAACTTACTGTATCATTTTTTGTTAAACTACGTGATGGTCTAAATAAAATATTTTAGGAAAACACCCTATTCTTGGATAACGTTACCCTATAGCCTCCTCTGTCTTTCAGTTACAGACCTATTTTAATCGATTTAGCCTTTCGAGAGATAAGTCCGGACAAACATAGAGACAGACAGACAAAAATTAAAAAATAATTTTGTGTTTTAGTAGGTATTATTGTGTGTAAATACCAATAAGCATCTAAGAAAACAGTTATTTTACAGACACGTCAATTTTATTTCTATTATTATATAATAGATATTTTGTAAACACGTTCAGCATTTCTTATAACAGCTATAACATAAAATGGTTGACCGGTACGAATTGTATGGGCTTTAAAAGAGACTACCTCTGTGTTCGTTTCGGTCTTCCTTCTCAGGGTAGTCAGTTAGGAAACACCAGCCTCATCTAGCTTAAAGTGACCATAAATAAAACATGAGACAAGTAAAAGTGTTATTTTAACTTACTAACAAAATAAATATCAATTAACATTTTCAGCGAACCGTTGCTTGCCTGTCGTTTTTCTACAGATTGTACTTCGGGGAGTGTGCGCAGGAGCTCCATGACCTGATCCCTCCATCTCCCTTTCACTACCGGTCTACCAATCGCACGGCTGGATACCATCCACACTTGGTTGATATACCGTCTTGTCGTACCAAGCGCTTGTCCTCCACATTTATTGTGCGCACTTCCAAGCTGTGAAATTCTCTGCCGGCTTCTGTGTTCCCTGCCACTTATGACCTTTCAACCTTTAAAGCAGGAGTAAATAGGCATCTTCTGGGCTCGCTCGTTCCATCGTAGACCTCATCTATCGCTTACCATCAGGCGAGATCGAGGTCAAGGGTGAGCTCACTCTGAATAAAAAAAAGGCGTTTAATAGTTCCAAGCAAGTCCAAATTATAACTGAAAAATAGTTTTTTCCTAGTGGGAAAATCATCGTATGACTTCTCCTGCTCTGGGTGGAACAGAAGGGAGTGTGTCTTCTATTGAATAAAAAGCCACTCTATTCCTTCAGCTGCCCTGGCGTTCCGGGGTCGCGTTATCTCGTTACAACATTCCCGCAACCCAATATTCACATACAAACATGAATAAACTTATAACGTAGGCCAATAAAAGCTTGCTTATTACAACTTGTTATATTTAAGCGTCAATAGCCTATTGGCTAAAGTGTTGGACATGTGATCGAGAAGTGTAAGGTTCGAACCCCACCCATTACACCATTGCCATGAACCCATTCCAGAGACAAGCATATTTGCCGCGGCAAAACAGAGCTCCGGCGCTATCTCACGGCGGCATGGAAAGAGCGGCTGTCTCATTATCGGCATCGGCAAGAAAAGGGTTGCTTCGGCATTTCTACATGCAAGCGCACACTGTCGGAAACTATGTCTTGGCATGCTGCAACGTTCTTAGGGATGACAAGGCATCCTTAAGCATGCCGCACCGTCCTCAAGCTTGCCGAAGCGTCTCAATATCGTATTTATCTTCAAAACAGTCTTCAGAGTTGTTACAAGCTAGTTGCCTGAGTTATATTTAATATGGTGGATTGGGACCTAGAGCTCATAGCAGCTCTTGCTGAAGAAGAAGAGAAAAAATGATCCAATTGGCGAATGCCTCCCCTCCCCCTCGCACCGCAGTGCAAGCTACCCCCGAGTGTTGCCTCGGCGCCGGCGGCGCACGGTGGGCTGGAATCGTCAAGTGGGGACTTAAGGATTCAAATGAGTATTTTTGAATTTTATGTACTAATACAAATACTTTTTGTTAAATGTAAATTTTTTTATACCTAGTATTTTTCGAGTTATAGGCCCCTAAACTTTGTATGAAATATTAATCGGTTTTTGGTTTAATCTGACATGTTTTAATATTGTATTACAGAAATATAGCAAAAATCAAATTATTGGTGAACATTCTACACCACCCTTATGACGTCATTTATTTTTCACGATACCCACTCACACCACCCTTATGACGTCATTTGTTTGTAACAATACTCAATAGCGCGGTGACCCTCATTAGCGCGCGCGTAGTTCATTGAGCGCAGCAAAATGATGACGTGTCATTATGTGATTGAAAATGACATGGTTACATTTGAAAAACATCCATCCTCAGTACGTTGTTACACATCGTTTGTTCGGAATACTAATACTATTTATTACGTAAAAATGTTCGATTTGGTGTCAAATATTGATATTGTTGTGCTATTAAAGGAAAGTGGAAGTTTTAAAAATAATAGTGTTTTATATAGTGCTATTAAATCTAGATTAGTCCCCACTGTGTTAAGTGATAAAAACGATAAAGCGCTAAAAGCGTTTTGTGCAAAATATTGCTATAATCTGCGAAGGAGATGGCAAAATGCTCATAGCAAAGAGGAATTGTTTAGCAACAATAATAGCGAATGGTTATTATCGGAAATAAATTGGCCTGATTTCATTATAAGTGCATTTGAAAGAAACCAAGACTCTGTTCCTAGTACATCAAGTGAAAATGAATCTCCAGCAAAAGTGTCTACTGCCACGTCAACGAATGTAAGTCCAAGGAAACCATTTTGTGAATTAGGACCTAAGCAAAAAAAGAGACGTACTGAACTGTGACTACAGAGGAAATATCTCATGCATATATTATGAAATTACGAGAGGATGGTAATCAAGGAATAGCTGAAATCCTCGAACACCTACTTAAAAATCTACAGGATGTGCAGAAAGCCAAAGATAGTCTTTTAGGTAAAATGAAAAACCTAAATTTACTCCAGATGAAGCTTTGGGACTTGTTTTGTCCCTTAAATTAACAAAGTGGCAATACAATACTTTAAAAAAAAAGTATCAAAGAGAAAAATGTCGACATGTTCCCTTCCTACTACAAGGTGCAAAATGCAAAACAAGAATGCTACCCGCCAAAAGATGATATCACCTTAACAGATACAACTGCTAGAATTAAATTGCAGCCTCTATTAGATATAACCGCCAAAAGGATATTCAAAGCAATCAATATTGATAGCACAAACTGTAAGGAGTTGACAATGATAAGCAAATGGGGAATGGATGGTGCCTCAAATCAAGCAAACTATAAGCAAAAAATGACAACGGATGACAAAGAGGACAGTGCTTCGACAGATGATTCAAGTATTTTTATGGGTAGTTTAGTACCAAAAAAAATTGTTTCCGAGGAACAAATTATCTGGGAAAACGACTCACTAAATTCAGCATATTGGTGTCGTCCAATATTTTTCAAGTTTAAAAAAGAGAATAATACAACAATTTTAAGAGAGAAAACCGAAATTGAAACGGACATAAATGAATTGAAGGAAACATAAATTGGAGAAATAAATCTCACATTCATTATTGCTTACATACCATGATAGATGGTAAAGCAAGATCAATCCTCTGTGAAACTTCAGCTCAACGATGTGACACATGTAAAGCTGTTCCTACAGAAATGAATAACTTGTCTTTGTTATTGACTAAAAACATTGATACCGACTTGTACAAATATGGTTTATCATCGCTACATATATGGATATGTTATATGGAATGCATTCTTTACATATCCTATAGACTGGATTTCAAAACATGGGTTGCAAAAGGTGAAAACAAAATTTTGATGGAAAATAGAATTAAAAGCAAGCTTATAAAAATTAAACAGGCCTTTTAATAGATATTGTGAAACAAGGACATGGAACTACTAATGACGGGAATACCGCTTGAAGATTTTTCTCAAATACAGAGATTGCTGCAGCAATTACTGGTGTCGATGGAAAGTTAATAAAACTGTTTTCAATCATTTTAGAAACAATATCTTCTGGTCATAAAATTGACACAGTGAAGTTTAAAGAATACACGGAAGCCACCATAAAATTATACGTAGATTTATATGAGTGGTATCACATGCACTCCAGTGTGCATAAAGTTCTTGTTCATGGAGCAGCTATCATGGAAATCTTGGGATTAATTCCGAGTGGAAAGTTATCGGAAGAAGCGGCTGAATCTAGAAATAAAGACTTAAGGCGATATCGCCAACACCATTCAAAAAATTCTGCAGAAGAGCTAATAATGAGGATATTTTGAATAATTTAATAATTACTTCAGATCCTTATATATCATCATAACGTCATACAATGATACGGAAATACAAACCATTTTCAGAAGAAGCGAAAGCCATGCTTCTGTTATCTCCAACATTTGAAGATGATGAGCGGGAAAATATAGAATTTGTAAATGTGGAACATTTAGAGAACGAATCTGAATCAGAATCTGATGAAATTGTCTAAGTGATAATTTTGTGAGTGCGTGTGTGAGTAAGAGTGTGCGTATGAGTGGATTAGGCCTCCTGGGGACATAACTGATGAAAAAAATGCGCTTAGTTCTGTACCTCAAAAGTGGTGTGGAAAAGGGAATGAAAAACAATTTTCTCCAAAATAGAAGAAAATCGAAGCAAGTGATATATCGGATAATTTGCGTAAAAAATAGCACAATCGAATACCGAAAGCCGTTTTTTGAGAACTCTTGAGAATTAAAAGTTATTCATATAAAATCAAATTTCTCCATACAAAAATAAATTCAAATCGTTATAACATTAAAAATATAAGGTATATACAAAATTCGCAGAAGAAAAATGTCTTGTATTTAGTGGTAGATCGCAAAGCCGTTATTTTTTTTTTAAATTGCTCATCAATTTTCGTGAATCCCTAAGTCCATTGAAGCTTGATTTCAGCCCACCGTGCGGCGCGGCGGGCGTCGGCGTACCGAAGGATCCCGAAGTATCCCGAAGCAGCCTCAAAGCTGCCGATGCAGTAGCCTCAAGCATACCGAAGCGGTATTTTTGTTACTACGATCATATATCATGGAAATTTCTACTTTATTGCCATGAAGTTAATGTATAATGCTTTTTATCACCTAAAATCCTCAGCCGTGCCGATGCCGATAGTGGGCGCCGGGCCTAAATCCCCTCTTTGAAGAGTGGCTGAAGAGACGCCACGGCGTCCCATTTTTCTAGAAGTCTGGCAATCCTTTCCGCTCCACCCCGAACAGGAGAAAAAAGACATGCATAATTATTAATTACCTTAGTTAGAGGGGTTAACTAAATTCCTAGTAATGTAAATTCCACCCACATTGCTAGTTTGAAAAAATACCTTATAACAGGCCAATAAAATCTTGCCGTAACAATAATTTACTTGTTATAAACATTGTATAACGAGGCATACATATAATTGTTCGTTGCATAACGTTGTAGGTAATACTTTATACAGAGTTTCATTGTCAAGATCTCTGCCGGTTACAAGCCCATTCGTGAAGCTATAACGCGGCACACAGATGGGTGAACCTGATCAAATTTCAACTATAATAGTAATAATTTATTTCATGAAAAAAGGTTGTACAATTTAAATTAGGAATAACTAGAATGAGTAACAGTTTAGTTCGTTCCATCATCGGACTACAAGACAAACGGCGATGCGCCATCGTTACATGGTGGACATCGCACCTATACGCACAAAACGTTTTGGGAATTCTTTCATTGTGCGTACGGCTAAGGAGTAGAATTCCCTGCCGGTGTCTGTGTTTCCTGATCGCTATAACCTGGGAGTCAAGAGTGAATAGGTTACTTCTAGGCAAGCGTGCTTCATCTTCGACCACATCATCACTTACCATCAGGTGGTCAACGCGAGCCTATTATCAATATACAAAAAAAGTACCGTCAGCCTATTACTACACAACTACATATTAAATAATGCTGATTCGAAATGTTAATTATGGTTAAGTAAATTGTAAATAAAAGCAATCGACTAGTAGACGTTATTACATAAAATAATCGGCACATAGCTTTACCACTGCCCACTACTGAGACTCAGGCCTCTTCTCCATGAAAGGGAGTAGGCCGCAATCCACCACGCGAACAAACTCCGCGTTGGGATAGATGTCGTATGTCTTCAGATGTTCTGTCCTTGAGCATACCGAAACGTAAGGACAGTGAAGAAACAGGGTGAGTTTTTAGTCAGTAGAAGTCTGACACTCCCTTCCGCTCACCCAGAGTGGAAGGAGGCATTAGATGATTGTCCCACCGAAAAAAAGGGCATACCGGTTTCTTGATGATGTTTTCTTCCACCATTTTGAAAGTAATGGTGATGATGAAAAGTACACACCGTAATGTTCCTGCATTGATTCGAATCCACTCGTAAACCTAATCTAAATATTATGTTGGTCTGCAAAGATCTCTTTTTTTAAGTTACGTTTGTCATAAAAGTTATATCCTACACTAATACTAAATAAAAACTAAAAATATTTAACTATAACCTATTCCACTTTGTGCAAACCGCGTCATACCAATCAAGGCACGCACACTGACATAGAATTTATTTGGTAGTTCATACGAAAGTCACGGTCAACATTCTATCTGTACATACACGCGCACTTATGTATGTATGAACATACTTACCTGTTTGTTTGTGTATTGAGATACAATTTGTATAATAACGATGTGTGTACGTACAATTTAATCCTTCTTTTTTAATTATCAGCCAGTAATAAGCTATGTTAAGCGTCAATAGCCTAGTGGATAAGGCGTCGGACTTGTGATCGAGAGGTCTCGAGTTCGAATCCCACCCATTACACTATTGCCGTGAACCCACTCCAGACACAAGCATATTTAGCTTAGTTGAAATCTACCCACATTGCTAGATATCTTAAAAAAAAAAAAAAAAAAAAAAAAAAAAAAAAAGTTCTATTTAGTCTTACGAGTACTTGGATTATATTCTGAACTAGCAGTAGCAGACTTTATCACGATAAATACAGAACCTCCTTCTTTTGAAGTCGGTTAAAAGCTTCCAGCTACTTGCATACGAAATTTCATCCAAATCCACTTAGTACTTTTGAAGATTAGCGCGTTTAAACAAACAAACTTTTCCGCTTTAAAATATTAGTTCTGAATATATGTTAAGCCTCGTTTTAACTGCCTCGTTGGTCTAGTGGTTGCAAGCACGACTGCTGAGCATGAGGTATGGGTTCGATTCTCGGAATAGCCAAAAAGTGCTATTGGTTTTTTTTTGTCAGAAATGACAATGCCAGGTCCTGACCCAGTCATGGTTATCATTTACAGAAAAAGTAAAATGATGAAAATAATTGTGACGAATAAAGAACCATTTCATAATTAAATTATTTTTCTTTAAAAGTTGCGGTTTACAATTTTATGAAAAAAAAGGAATTCAATCCAGGAAATTATTTTTTGCCATTTCCTATTTTCTGATAACCATCTGCGTTACATAAAACCACTGATTGGTTAAATACTCTCTGCATAAAACGCATATACAAAACTAAAAAAAAATAAGTTGGTAACTGTAAAACAAATATCATTTTACATAAAATATTATATCAAGATTATAATATTATGCGTAACGTTTATTCGTTGTTTAAATCGTTAAAGATGAAATAGCAAATAATTATGAAAATCAAAAAACTATTACAATTACAGTTCTGAATTTTGTGTAATGAAACGTTTTGAAGCACTCAAGTCAGCTGTCAGTGTCAATCAATAATTTTGTTGGTTGGGCACGACATCAAACTAATATTGACGCACCGGCAGCATTTCTCGATGATGTCTTAATTACTTTTGAAGATTAGATAATAAACAAATCATCTGTTTGGTTTTTTTTTTCATCTTAGTCATACTGTTTTACAGTAACAGTGACCCTTAATAAGTACCTACTTAATAACAGAATCCCACCTAGGTTACCATAATTCTAACTTTTACTTTAACAATTACACAACGTGTAATTTAAAGGGTATATACATACCAAGTGCAGGGCTTCTTTGGATGATAACAAACGCTATGGCAAGGGTTTTGTAATCCTAAGTGTTCGTGTGTAGAACTTATTACAAATTCCAATGCACTGATACCAGAGACCGAATTTTTCAAATTAAGAAGAACGAAAAGAATTATCGTGTTCTTGGCAAGTGACGTGGAAAGTTATTGACCCTCGTAGTGCTGTGACACGTTTGTTATGATTGGTATTCAAGAAATATATGAAACCAATAATTTGGTATCAATTTTTTGAGTTAGTTATTTTGTGCTGAAACTGTGCATAGAGACTCCATACCAGATGTTGTCTTCAGCTCTTTTGGATAGATATGGGGTTTCCGTTACACGTTGTATAGCTACAGCACCTAACCTATAAATCAATGTCATTATTATTATTATTTTTTTTTTTATTATTACTGATGGGCTCACTCTTGACTTCGATCCCGCCTGATATTTTTAAACGAAAACCGCAAGTTTTACAGGTTTCAGGACAAATGTTTAGTTGTTAGTAATAAATATACAATAAGATGCTGCATATTGCATGCTTGTAAATGACTTTTATTAAGTGGGGCAAAGGTCTATAGAGTACCTGGCATTATCCTTTCTCACTGCTACCCCGAAGGTTGAAAGTGTGGTGGTGTAATAGCTCCCGTGCCATGCCTCGAAAAGTACGTTAAATTGTTGGTACAATGCCTGATCTCTCTCCAGTCGTGTCGGATTGCCGTACCATCGGACAATGAGAGTACAGCAACAAAGAGTGCAACTATACCTACACACATACTTGTGCACTATAATATCTTCTGTGCATCTCCACTGAGATTGACCGCTGTGGCCGAAATCGAACTAGAAGACTATTATTACTATTAGATAGATAGATATACTCTTTATTGTACACCATAAGAGAATTAAATGAGGACTTAAAAACTAAAGGGTGTTACAATTGGTCTTATCACTAAAAGCGATCTTTTACAGACAACCTTTGGATGGATTTGACACAGCAGGAGAAAATAAATACGCGGGTAGTCCATGGTGTACTATTCACTTATACAACGTGTAATTTAAAGGGTAGGTATATACATACCGAGTGCACGGCATCTTTGGATGATAACAAACGATATAGCAAGGGTTTTGTAATCCTATGTCTACATGTGTGGAGCTTATTAGAAATTTCAATACATTGATAGAGACCGAATATTTCAAATTAAGAAGAACGAAGAGAATTACCGTGTTATTGGCTAGTGACGTGGAAAGTGATGACCCTCATAGTGATGTGACACGTTTGTTATTATTGGCATTCAAGAAACATATGAAACCGATAATTTGGGGTCAATTCTGTGAGTCACTTATTTTGAGCTGAAACTTTGCATAGAGACTCCATACCAGATGTTGTCTTCAGTCCTTTTGGATAGATATGGGGTTTTCGTTACACGTTGTATACAATACATAAGTAATAACCTACATACACAATACACACATATTATATATACATAAAAAAGCTGGGATATATAAAAAAATAATAACAAATTAAAGAGAGAGATAGAGATCTTTTACCATGTTTTTGAAAGAAGGAAGGGTTTGTGCTTGTCTTACTGACACGGGAAGAGTATTCCACAGTCGTACTGCTTGAGCTGCGAACGACTTACCAAAGAAATTGGTGGAGTGACTCGGTACCTCTAGCCTCAAGTTTAAAAATAAAAACATAATCAGCCTATTATGTTTCCAATGTTGAGACACAAGCCTCGTCTCTAGAAGAGGGAATGGGTCAAGGTTATGGGATTCCTCACAATATTTTCCGTACTCCACACGTGATCACTGTGCCATTGGTACTCTGGTGGCGGTCAGAGTCCATCTGTCTTGTAGTAAAACCAAATACAAGATCCACTTAGACTAGAAGCCGACTGCCACATGTAGTTGGGAAAAGCCTAAGTAGATGTTGATTGAGGATTGACTTCTTGACATGGTGGTAACAAACAGAACTGCTGCTGCTGGAAGCTAGATTAAGAAATAAGTTTGTAAGTATGGATGGATGGTTTGTTTTTAAGCTAACATGGTAACTAACGGTATCACTAGAACTTAAAGTTTCCGATATTTCGGCACTGCTCAGCGCCATGTTCACGGATAAACTAAAGTCATTGCGGGTGGACGTTTATGAGCAGACGAACCAGTCTACTCTCTCGTTCGTTTTTGCAACAATACATACACAAGGTAAATATCCCGTTTTATGTTCTAATGATATTGTTTAGATGTTACTATTTAACGCAAAAACTACTGACCGGATTTTGATGAAAGATTTTAGTTGTTAGGTACATAATCGCCTACCCTGTCGCATTACCCAAATCAGCTTTCCCAAATTGTGGAGTTGCCAGAGATGTCAAACCGTGGCACTATGCCAAGAACATTCAAGGATGTACAATTGACAATACGTTAGGTAATGTTACCTACATATTACCTGTCAGTTCAGCAAGCGAGTGTCATGGCCGTCTTTCAATACGAAACTGTGTCTTTATTTTTAGTTTATTTAAATTCTAATGCGTTTTTAAAACAATAAACGTATTTTAAAGTTTCTTAGGTAACGCTAACTTTATATATCTATAAATTACAACATTTAATTTCTTTTTTTTTGTTATTGGACGCGTGTTTGACTGCCACCTCAAGCAATGATGTGGTCGAAGATGAAGCACCCTTAAGACCTATTTACCATCTTAACGGGCAGTCTAGTAGGTATAAGATGAAACAATTATTATATTAACAAATAAAGCAATGGCTTGGTTTCTATATTAATATAATATTGATCCCTAAATTGAAAATCTCCGAAGCAATTAGGTTTTTTTTTTTGATCCCGTTAGACCACCATCTTACCTGGTGGTAAGTAATGATGTGGTCGAAGATGAAGCACGCTTACCTAGAAGTAACCTATTCATTCTTGACTTAATGACCCACTTATAGCTATCCAGAAACTCAGTCTCCAGCAGCGATTACCAGTCCTTTGTACTCTCAAAGCATTATGTGCGCCTGGGTGGGATGTTCACCATGTAACGATGGTGCATCACTGTTTATCTCGTAGTCCAATGATGGAACGGGTTTCTTGGAATTAGATTGTGCAATTCTATCAGATATTACTCGTAATGTAACCACATAGAAAACCGATAGGCTTGCAACTTGTTGACGATGTTAAAGGCTCTACGGCTTCGTCTCGTTATAATTAACTAGTACTCACGCAGGGCTTTGCTCCCGTGGATTCTATCTCGGTAAAAACATAACTCTCCTTTTTTGCAGTCGCGTAAAAAGTAGCCTATAACCTTCCTCAAGCTTCAAGCTACTTCCACCCATACCAAATTGCATCCAAATCCACCCAGTACTTTCAAAGATTAGCGCGTTCAAGCAAACAAACAAACAAACTTTTCCGCTTTATAATACATATTAGTATAGATGAATGAAACTAAAGCACAATTTAAGGTATGTCAGCTTCTAAAAGGCAATTCTCCCTGAAACTAGAATCAAATCAAAAGCATACACATTATAATATGACTTACTTATGTCTAGCTAGATTGAGGTCGGTTCCCAGTCTAACCGGAGACCGCTGTTGAAGTTGCAACACTACCATCATCAACGGTAGCCAAACATGAAAAACAAAGAATGAATACTATTTAACAGATCTGGCTTCTGACTAACCGTAACGACTGTCAAAGATGTATAAATGAAAGCCAGAACCAACGGTTTAAGGTACTTTCCGAGACACCCATCCACAGAGCCACCTGGACAAGATTTGCTTAACTTTGAAAGTCAACCCATGCGGCTTCGAGGTCATGCTATGGAAGTACGGATAAGTGTCATAATTATCAATATTAAGGTATACAACGTGTATTTTAAATGGTATACGTATATACATACCAAGTGCACGGCTTCTTTGGATGATAACAAACGATATGGCAAGGGTTTTGTAATCCTAAGTCTCCGTGTGTAGAACTTATTACAAATTCCAATACACGGATACCCGAAACCGAATTTTTCAAATTAAGAAGAACGAAAAGAATTATCGTTTTATTGGCAAGTGACGTGGAAAGTTATTGACCCTCGTAGTGATGTGACACGTTTGTTATGATTGGTATTCAAGAAATATATGAAACCAATAATTTGGTATCAGTTCTTTGAGTCAGTTATTTTGTGCTGAAACTGTGCATGGAGACTCCATACCAGATGTTGTCTTCAGCCCTTTTGGATAGATATGGGGTTTCCGTTACACGTTGTATAAGGAACTATACAACGTGTAACGGAAAGGGTATATACATACCAAGGGCACGGCTTCTTTGGATGATATCAAACGATATTGGAAGGGTTTCAACTCAAAATAAAATACTCTAAAAATTGATACCAAATTTTCGGTTTCGTAAGTTTCTTAAATTTATTTATTTATTTAATTAAGGTTCACCAACAGTTGTTACAGATATAACACAGATAGGAAAATATATGTATTAGTGTCTTAAATCTAACTGCACAACCAATTACAGGCAAACACCACAAACAATATGCTCTTGGTAATATAATTTAAAAAAATCGTAAGTACTTAAATCTATACTAATATTATAAACAGACAAATTTGGTTGCAATTTTGTATATAGGGAGAATTCTTTAGAAGTAGATAGGAATGTTTTTTAAATTCTAAAAATCATAACAATCGTGTCACCGCACTACGTAGGTCAATAACTTTCCTCGTTACTTGCAAATATCACGATAAATATCTTCTGTGATGTGCTTATTTCAATTTGAAAAGTTCGGTTTCTGGTATCAATGTATTAAAAATTCTCATTACTTCCGAACATGTAGAGATAGGATTAAAAAACCCTTCCAATATCGTTTGATATCACCCAAAGAAGTCGTGTCCATGGTATGTATATACCCTTTCCGTTACACGTTGTATATACGTTGTATTACACACCATGCTTTTGGACTAGCTAAACTGTATCATCAGCCTATAATGTTTCTACTATTTGGACACTGATCTTCCCTCTATGAGAAGGAATGAGAGCGAACAGCTAAAAGACTTATAGGCGACGAGGTGCTAGTGGACAAGCTTCATAGCCTGGCTCATCGGCGAACCGTTGCTTGCCTGTCGGTTTTCTACAGATTTTACTACGGGGAGTGCGCAGGAGCTCCATGACCTGATTCCTCCATCTCCCTTTCACTACCAGTCTACCAGACGCACAGCTGGGTACCACCCACACTTGGTTGATATACCGTCTTGTCGTACCAAGCGCTTCTCCTCCACATTTATTGTGCGCACAGCCAAGCTGTGGAATTCTCTGCCGGCTTCTGTGTTCCCTGCCACTTATGACCTTTCAGCCTTTAAAGCACGAGTAAATGGGCATCTTCTGGGCTCGCTCGTCCCATCTTAGATCTCATCTATCGCTTACCATCAGGCGAGATTGAGAAGAGTGGGCTCAACAATAATAAAAAAAAAAATGGACCGTAGTCTACCACGTAAGCTTAAAGTTGATGGATGTCGCTTGTCTTCGGATTTTTAGTTCTAAGACTTACGAATTTCCTCAAGATGTTCCTTCTTGACCTTCACTGTTTTAAGAGCACCGGTGGTAATGGTAATTACATAAAGAAGGTAATATGCGAGATCAGGACGGCTGACAATCGCTACGCATTTAAAAAGAAATTGCGGATCCACTTTCTTCACCAATAAGCAGAATTTCCATATTTAATTTTCATTTGCTTCTTAAGTATATATGTATGTATATGTATTTATATAAGTATTTATTCATATATATTATTTATGTAGATTTCTATTTTATGATATTAGATTTTTTTGTTTTATCACTATTATTATAATTATTTTTCCAATATAATGTTCACGTACATATTGCACCTTCCACTCTATCTCTTCACCACTCATGGTTGATTGGTAGAGAATGCCTACGGCATTAAGTCCGCCTTTGTACCTATGTGCATAAAGTGTAAATAAATAAATAAATATGCGCGGGATTGAACCCACGACTTACAACTCATAAGTCGTGTCTGTAACTAGTGGAACCACCTTTAAGTACTCTTGTTACTACTTTAACGATCAACAAACTACGTATTACATGATTGATCTTTTGTAATTTTTTACTTCCTATCAGCGACGCCATATTTGTCTTAATCATCTATTGAGAACTACTTTTAAACTAAATTTGGTCACTGCTTGTTAAAGCTTATTGATTGTAGGCATATATTAGTAGATACGTTCGTACTTCTAAAGGTTTGTCTATGTTCTACTTATAACATGTTAAAGTTCGACAAGACTTAATTCTAATAGAGAACTGCCTCGTCCTGTTTTTTTTATTCTGGATGGTAAACCATCAAATGACTACTCTCGCTCTTGGTGCAGCGGAACACAGTGTCAGACTCTTATTAAAAACCCACCCTGTTCTTGCAATTTCTCTTGCGCCCGTACCCACAGTATCTCGGTAGAACATTCCCGAAAATTATTAATGCCACATCAGGCTGACTGCTCTTTGAGGCGCGTGTGGAACACGACTTCGTCGACTCGGAGTCGCATGGATCCTGTGGTACCTATCTAGCATGACTGCCAAACACGGCTACCTGGGTTAGCTTGAACTGAATAGGTAGCTTATAGGCAAGTGAGCTCTATTGATGATGTCGTCATCGCTTTCATTAAGTGAGATTATGGTCAAACGTTAGTATCGGTATATGAATCTGTGAAGTAAAAGTTTTTACGAAAATTACGCAGACGCAGGAATATTAAATTTGTTACAGTTCAAGTTTAAATGGAAAAAGAATTCAGCAAGCTAATATTTGTAAATCAGCTCTCTACAGTTATACAAAATAAATAGAATGATGTTCAAAAATCGACCATAGTAAACCGTACTGCGCTGTATGCTATAATTATTTCTAGATGTTTCATGGTTACTTAAAATACTTTCGGAGTTAGGATGACACTCTTTATTGGACACCAAAACACAAACAAATAAGGACTAACTAAAAAGAACGATACAATGATTTTATTTATTTGTGAACCTGTACCTGAATCTTCATTTCAACACTAAATCAAGATATCATGAAGATAAATTTTGTCTCAGATAAAGAACAATGCTTCACCAAATACTTTGTAATATCCTTGACTTGCACGACCCGAGAATCAAATTCACGGCCATCGCCAGCGGTCCATTAGACCGACAAGGACTATTTAATTACTAACTGTTTATATATTTTACTAGTTAAGATTACGTAAAGTCATCCCGATACGTTTGTCTGTATGTGATATCTGATCTCCCAAAGCTCTAAATACTTAATTTGTGTTGAAGTTTTATGGATTCAGAAAAGAAGGGCATAATCTGGAGCAACTGGTGGTTAGGAATAAGGTTGATGGAAAGAGGCCAAGAGGATCAAGTCCTTGCAGATGGACAGACCAGATCTGTGCAACCCTGGACACCAACCTATATAACAGTCTTCATTCTGCCAAGGACAGAAACAAAAATGGCAAAACACCGTCCGACAAAAAACATTTCCGCAGATAGGGAATGACGACCCTCAGTAACTTGAGGAAAAAGATGCGAGGAGGTTCGAGAATGATCCGAGTCTAGCCATTTCTAAGGTTACTCTTTGCTCTTTATTGATATATATCCAAAATAAAAGCTGTCAAATAAAACACTTTATACCTCCTTTTGACAAGCTTTGAAAAACAATTTGACAAATTTACGAGTTTTGCTTGCTTTGTCGCCGCATTTAATTAGTTAGATAAGGCAAGGATGTTAAAATGTTTTTTTTTGTTTGTTACTCAACCAAGCCAAAACGACCTCAACGGGTCTGAATGAAATTTGGTATGTAGATAACTGATATTCTGAACACAGACTTTATCCTAGAATTTTCACGGGATCTGGATTTACGCTGTAAAACCTTCCCAACGACTGAAGTCGCAGAAACAGCTAGTGAATATATTCGTATTATAAAAAATACCATATTTTGATGGATAATTCCAAACAATCTTAAAAGATATTGTAAACTCCTAAGACCAATTTAATGAATTATGTTCATTGAATTACTCTAAACATAATTATTACTCAATTACCTTCGTCTTATATTGAATGTTAACTAAATAAATTCGTGTATACAAACTTAGTACGTAATGAACACGAAAATCATTATATTCAAGCGTATGTAACAACAAAAAAATTACTTTTGACTCAATGAACAAAGACATCTCAAGGTCGACCAGATTTAGCCAAGTAACTTATAATTTGTTACAAGTAATGGTCTGTGGCTTCTTGCCTCTTCCTTTGAGGATTCACGAGTACTTATCAATAAATAACTTATTATAGAACATATAAAACAGGCAAGGACGACCGTAGAAAATGCGCTACTCATTAAGACTGCTTTAATTTAATAACATTGCACTTCACCTCCACATTTATTGTGCGCACAGCCAAGGTGTGGAACTCTCTGCCGAATGAACACTTATCTTCTGGGCTCGCTCATTCCATCTTAGACCTCGTCTATCGCTTACCATCAGGCGAGATCCAGATGAAGAATTTGCTCATCCGGAATAAAAAAAACATAACATAATCAAAAAGGTCCCATCTCTACTGCATCTCTATGAGAGGGAATATACCGTAATCTACGTATTGCAGGGAAGATGTTGCATGTCTTCAGATTACACGATGGTTTCTTCGCGATGTCGGTCACCGTTTTGAAATCAGTGGTGATGATGGAAATCACACTAATGTGCCTGCATGATTTGAATGCACGTCCCTAGTAAGTAATATACCCATTGGGTCGCCAGTCCTCTTAATGCATAAAGTTTTAATAAACACATAAAACTGCTGTATATGATCCAATAAATTAACGTTTTTGGGTTCGTTGGAATGTCCCATTTTCAACATAACTTATCATAAACTAAGCGTATTAAACCGACTTCCTAAAAAGATAGAACGACTAACCGAGAGCTGCCTGGCCCTTATTGTCCTTTGTCCAAATCATTCATCCATAGTCTTGTGGCCATTTTTGTTCTTTTCCTAAAACATGTAATTAAGATTATTTTTCACTTCTTAGTGCAGTATTGTTTTTGTTTGTGTTGAAGTCGGTTAATTTTTTTCCAACTAAATGAAGGTTAACCTCCAGATCCGTCTGCAGTTATATAGTAGTAATTTATAATATGGAGTAACTCTCAGGCATCCAATATTAAGTTATCAGTGCATCAATGCTTTCTTATCGCTGCAAAAAAATTAGTTAACTGTCTATCATAACGAAACAAGAACATAATTGTGACAACTTGATAATAATTTATGTTAAAAATCCAGTCCCTACATAAATATCAAGCGATTTTACACAAAAATTCACCTATTCAGCGCCAACCACCTGAGTTTTGACAAAGAACTCCCTTTGTGTCAAAAAAGAAGCATTTTTTTGGGAAAAAATGGTCCCACGATGCGTAATGTAGTTTTTTCATACGTTATGCGCCTTTCTGCAGTTTTTATTGCCATTGATTGAGCATTATTGTCCAAAAAAATATCTTGTATGTGTATTACGTCACGCTTTCTGTTAAACTTAAAGTGGATAGTAACGCAGGAGCTGTCAAAAATGTGTCGGGGTTACTCAATGCTAGTTTAAGAATTGTTGAATTTATTTAATAGTACGCATTAGATCTAGTCTTCTTGATATGTGAATAGAAATTTAAGAATTCATAAGAAGTCCAAATTAGACGTAGGTGGACAAAACAGATGCAACATTAGATTTCGGGAATAGCAGTAGCAACCAAAAACGAAACCACCGGACGGTAATACTTGGCAAAGTCCACTCAAACCAAAACAACTTATTTTCAAAAGAGTGAATATGCATAAATTTTAATCTTCAAGACATCTGTTGTCCATCCATCCCTTTTGTAACGTTTTAAAATCCTTAAAACTATGGCAGTCGCCACAGGACGTAGTAATACCAATAAATTCCGAAATAAGGGAAACGCACATTTTCTATGCCAAAGCAAAATTCCAACAAACTAATGATTAAATTTTAAAAACCTGCACACCAAACCCAACCTTAACTTATAGCAATAAATAGTATAATCGCATATCTAATTATCATGCTGTAAGTCATTAAGTCTTAGGGGATGCTATTCAAGATGTTGCAGTTGATCATTCAAAGCAAAAAGACGTACCTCACTGAGTTTACCAAAGCAAAGTCAGCTTTATTGCCTTTTCATAAAGTTGAGTTTAGTTCAGCGCAAATGGAAATGATAGGTGGAGATGAGTGTAAAGGATAGTTGCAGGTAAAGAAATTTGAACATTCTGAGGGATGAAAGAAAAAAATAAGGGTCGTGTTTGTGATACAAAAGATGGTGTTGGCGTCAAGCGGCGCAATGGATGGACTACGGATGCAGTTTTAGATTTATGCCAAGATTTCGAATATTATATAGATGCAGTTAATTGAATATGACCATTTGCTAAGATGTAAGATAAGGGCAGTAAACAGTTAGATTTAGAGGCGACGTAAGCAATAATTTCTTTGAAAAATCGTGCTGTAAAATTTTTGGTTTAAAATTACCTGCGAGAATTTGTGCAGCTTCCATTTTAAACAAAAGTATAGTTTCGTTTTTCGTTTTACCAATTTTTGGCATACAAAATGTGTCGCCCTAATAATTTGTAGTTGGTAGGTGTTTTATATATTTTCAGTAATATGCGCTTAGAATATTGTTATTCTAAGAATATGCGATTGGTGGTGTTTTGTGACTTCAATGTGACGTAATTTTTTATAGAAATGATGAGTTAGTTATTTTTTATTCCATATCGTAGCCATGTTTGTAAATTTTACAAGTGGATTCTTAAGAACCAAATGTATGTACATACATCATTTGCATTATAAATGACACAGAATTCATAACTACATCTTGGGATGATTAAACACCAAGAAATGAATTGAATCATGCCTCATAACAGACATCAAATCTAATCACAACTCCTGCGCAAATAAAAAAACTTTTATATTCATATTCTTAAGTTTTAATGACATCTGCATTATACAATCTACTTTAAATAAACACTAGAAAAAAGGTCTATTCGAACACATTGCCACAATAAAACTTCAATCTCGAGTAAAAAGAAATGACATTAGCATAAAGCACCTTATTTCAATTGATCAAGGTCGAGAATAACATAATTGTCTTTTTTTGAAAAAATATGAAAAAAAATTGGGCGCCCGTCTTCCTACAGGAAGAGGAACTTATTTGATTATAATAAACATTAGAATCGATATAAAAAATCAAAACCAGGTGCATATAGAAAACTTTGTTTTTTACCAACCTCCAAATTTGTTTGCTTTGTAATATTAGCTCCTTAAACCCCTTTCGCTTTATTTTTTTTTTTACCAACTTTTTCAGTAGCCAAAAACGATTTTCATTGTCTTTAAAAAGTTTTATTACAAAAAGTGAAAGTTATTCTATTTTGTTTTGAAATTGTCCCAAAAAAGTTTGTTTGTAAAGTAAAAAATCGGCTTCTTTTTCGGCTTATTACTTTTTATTGCTTTATGTCGTTCAGTAGTTGCTTTAGATTCTGTTGTTCTAAAATGTTTCTTTGTACGGAATAGCTTTGGCGGCATCTTTTGTGAGTTTATGCTATTTATTTTATTATAGGTTATACTTCTATGTATGAGTCGTTCGGGAGTGTGAGTAAATATTCAAAAGTGTCCATAAAGTAACTTCTTGGTATTATAGAGTGAATTTCTCTAGCATCTTGTAAGTAATCATAATAAAGATAAATTCTGAAGAAAAAAAACAGGAGTATTTTATATTCTTAATCGTCTCAAAATTATTAATAAAATGACGTTAAAGTATGTAGAATATTTAATGGTTGCTTATCCATCCAAGATCTACAAACATTTTTCCACGTACCTACTTACAACAAATAAAATTTTTCAAACAATTTTTATTAATAGTACTGACTTCATTCCTACGGAGTAATGAAGATACATTAAAAAAAAATCGATCTTAGTCTCAGAACCCGTCTTTTGGATCCGGTTCCAAGATTCGCGTGATGAATGACAGGGCACTTGCACGAACCATGCCTCCTACCCTGAAACCGGTTTCATCTTGTACTACCTCGATACCTCCTACTTAATCGCCATCCATTGCCGCTTAGTCTTTATAGATTTAATTTTTTTACGATCTGCATCAGTAATGGTTTTGAAAGTATAGTTGTCAATTGTTTTCAAATGAATAATGTGATCATTATAGTGATGAGCTATAGATTGAGTAGATCAAAATGGCGGTCTCCCAAAAATACAGGTTCCGTTGGTAGGTACGTGTAAGAAATTAGCTGCATACAAGTTCGTGTTAGTTCTTTTTTTTTCTGTGATAGGTTTGTTGGCTCACGACTGCGTTCATAAGAAAGGCTAGGGGTTTTAGCCATAATTATTTAATATATTTCTGTTTCAAGAATAGTACCAGCGCCGTTTTGTCTTTCGTTATACAGTAGCTTATAAAAATATGAAAGTCCAGATACAAGCATATTTAGCTTAGATGGCAGGGTTAACAAGACTGTAAGTAATGTGGATTCTACCCAAATTGCTAGTTATCTTTAAAAAAAGACTTAATTCATTAATTTTATGGCATATAGACTTCTGACACCAAATTATAGAGAAATTAATTAGGTGTCTAAGTTTATTTATACACTCTACCCAAAATTAAAACCCCTTACTTTCCTCTCACCTTTACAATGGGAATGATCGAGTAGTTTTAGCTTGGTAGGCAGTCCAAGGCCACGCTATAACCATCATAGTAGATATCTGCGATGCCCTTCTCTATGGTGTAACATAGACCTTTGACAATAAAGCAAGTATTATACCATAAATTCAGATGAAGTAAAATACCATAACCGAATAAGTTTGTAACAGCACTCGCTTTTCCCTGCAGTTTCGCCCCATAGCTTGTCCAACAGGAACCGATCTAAAATACATAAGAACCTAGTGTGACTTCTTTTTAGTTACATACTTTTTCCCTGCTAAGTCTGTGTTTCCTGATCGCTATAACCTGGGAGTCTTTAAGTCAATAGTCAATAGGTTACTTCTAGGTAAGCGTGCTTCACCTTCGACCACATCATCTCTTACCATCAGGTGAGATAGTGGTTAAACGCGAGCCTAAAACCAATACAAATCAAAAAGAACGTAGTTGTTTAGAGATTTTGAATTTAGGGATTTTTAATATTAATAGAGAAAACATTGCTTTATTTTTTTTAATATGATCATAGCTTCATCTTATACTATATAGACTCTGCCCACAGATTCGGTCGCGTGACAAGTATTTTTGCATTAAATTTTAGGGTCAACCCTCTCGCGAATCCTCAGAAAATCGCAGGAGGGATGGCACCGAAAAAAGTATCCAAGACATTGTGACATTATTGAAAGTGACCGACCCGGATGACGTGCCTGCTTTTGTGGCGAAGGAGCTACACAAGCTGCCTCCAGTCACATTTGACCACGTTGATGTCACCAGGCTACTGAAGGACATCACAACCCTGAAGACAAGCCTGGCCGCTGTTGAATCCAGGTTAGAGGCGTCGGTGAACACTATAGGTAATTTGCGCGCTGAAGTTTTGTTGTTACGCAGCACTGCTTCGGCAAGTTGGTCACCTGACGCTGATAATGTGAATACACGTCGGGGAGCGCAAAATGCTTCCCCCGTCAGTAGCTTTGTATCGGCAAGTTTAGATACTTCTGCGATTGCCTGTAACGCTGGCGATGCATTGTGCCCTGCCATCGCTCCCTCGACTCCGGTTGGGGTTCCGACTGGCATAAGTGCATCGACCCCTGAACGTTCTTACGCTGCGATTGCTGCCGCTGATAAACCAGCTACCTCACGAAAGCCCGCTGAGCAGCCATTAAGGGTAATCGAAAAACGCCGCTGCAAACCAACCCAGGGGGGTCCGAGAGAGCGGAGTCTTAAGAAGGACAAGTGCTACCAGGATGGCTTCATCAAGGTGGTGAAGAGGAAGGGGAAGCCAGCTTGTAAAAATCAGTGTGGCACTGCGCTGGCCGAACCAAACCAACTGCTGCGTCCAGCCGTACCTACAAAATTGATTTACGTGTCCCGTCTGCATTATTCCACAAGGGCAGAGGATATTGTGAATTACATTTTAGTGAAATCCAATTTCTCCCTGAAAGTCGAACAGCTAGAGTCTCATCACGGAACTAATTTTAATTCTTTTGTGGTGAGAGCACCGGCCGAACATCTTTCGACTTTCTTGAAGGAGGAATTTTGGCCAAGAGGAGTAATGTTCCGGCGTTTTCGAGGCCGGTTACCGGACACTGCGCAACACACGACGCCGATAACTCGTGTAATATAATATGTATAAGTTTTGGTTAAGTGATATATATATATATGTATTAGTTTATTTGTAGTTATTTATTGTAATAGGATGTATTTTATTTGTATGGGCTAAGTTGCCTGAAATATATAAATTGATTGATTGATTGATAACCTCTAGAGCCCCAGCGGCACAAAAACGTGCCAGTAAACAAGTATTAGTTGAGCCCCACTGGCACAAAATTTGTGTGCCAGCGGGGCTCAACTAATAGTTGACGTAAATAATGGCGGTCCTTGAGAGGTTAAAGGACAAATATACAAATATTGATTTTTATTCATGTAGATATTATGTAGGCACGGAAGAATAATGATATGATCATCAAGATTCCTCCATACCATGAAAAGCACCTTAAGCTGTTGATCACCGCTGTCATCTGTACATCTTGCCAATCTTTACAGTTAGTCATACCCTAACCCCCCAAATCTGACACCAATCTTGCAAAGGGTTGCGTATTAAGAAGTCACTGGGTTTTATAGGATAAGAAGTCACACATAAAGGCACTCGACACGTTTACAGGATCAAAACACAAAAAGAAATAAAAAAACTTTTTTTATTCAAAATAGGTTCGCGTTTGACCACCATCTCACCTGATGGTAAGTGATGATGTGGTCGAAGATGGAGCACGCTTACCTAAAAGTAACCTTATCACTCTTGACTTAATGACTCCTAGGTTATAGCTATCGGGAAACACACAGTGAATTACACTCCTTAGCCGTGCGCACAATGAAGGTATTCCCAAAACGTTTTGTGCGTATGGGTGGGATGTCCACCATTTGTAACGATGGCGCTTCGCTGTTTGTCTCGTAGTCTGATGATGGAACTTATATGTGTGCTTCATGGCTAGGCCATGTAAGTCCATCTCAACTAATTGTACTTCTATTAATTAATTCCTGACTCTGATTTTCAGCTTAACTTCCGGTGGCCAACCATAATACCTACCTAACTTATCTATGATACCTAAGTATCATCGACATACATCAGTTTATTGCATCTGGTATAAAAGTAATGTGAATGTGAAAATTTAGTTGATATTAATTCTTATCGGATTATTTGTGAGTATAATTTACCAGCTGTGCCGCAGGGCTTCGCTCTCGTGCACTTTATTTCGTTATGAACATAACTTCCTTCTTTTGCATTGGGGTAAAAACCTTTAACCTTCCTCAAGCTTCAAGCTACTTCGTTACCAAATTTCATCTAAATCCACCCAGTACTTTAGATGATTTGCGCGTTTAAACAAGCAAATATTTTTTTTCCACTTTAGAATGTTAATATAGAGTTATTCAGAGAACAATATGCTCTAATAAGATTAGACAATTTTGCATAGTAACAAACAAAATATTGTAGATATCCAATAGGTATTACTGAGAACTGTAGGAGTGATGTCTTACAGTAATATTATTATGTTCCGACAATTATAGTGCCAAATTTCATGGATAATTATCCAATTTTTAAGACAACGTCAAAAATTTTGAACCTTCAAATCCCTAAACAGTCAGTCAAATCAACGGAAATAATTTCAGTTAAGAAAAAAATATACGACCCATATTCTCACAAATTTTAATTCATATTCAAACTCACGCCACCAATTCTCAAGAATTTACACTACAATGGTTGCACAAAAAATCACTTGTACACATACACCTGAAAACATTTGAATATCAATAAAAGAAAAAATCGAAAAGATTCGATCAACTTCCTTCCTAGCCCCAAAACAGGTGATTTTATAATAAAAAAAATCTATTCACAATTTCAATCCCTTGGCAACATGAAAAAAAAATGTAATGCATATGAATAAGGCGACGAATGAACACAACAAATTCAAGGACACAACGAAATAGAAATTTTAAATGTCAAATGGAATTGAAAATAAAAGTGGTATGAAACACGTGATCTCGTAAAATGGAGGGAAAATAGTGAACAAAACATTTTAAAATAAAACTGCAAGCTTTTACTTTTTTTGTTGCGAAAAATATCAGAAGCGTCAGTGATGTGAAATATTGTTTGCAGCGTCGATAATTTATTTTTGTTTTATGTGATAGCGATATTGAAGTAGCTACTATTAAAATCAATTCACTCGTTCTTTTTAACAAGAGTAATTAACAAATAAGCAGAATCTTTTGACAGAAGTTTCACTTTTTACGAATAATTTTTTTAATTACCCAATTAGTTTATGCTTTTTACGCTCATTCTTGTCCACAAAGCACTTTTTTAGCGCTAACGTCACAAAAAGTGACGTCAAATGCTTAAGTTTTAAAAATCGAAAGTTTCAAAAAGCAAAGTTAAACTTTTTTATGACACTGTAATTAGGAGACGGTGTCATAAAGTGATAAAACTTTACTCCTTTTGTCACTTCATTGTCACGAAAAATTCAAAGTTTAGAAAATTCTTTGAAATAATTTTATGGTTTTTTATTACAGCCTCCTTTACAAAATGTTCTTTATTACTTGCTACAGCAATAAATGTGTTAATCCTGTAAGTAGATTGGAGCATCTTAAGATTGCTTTTAGTAATCAGCATTGAGTTCTTCCTGTTTATTATATTCCAATATTGAATTGACTTAGATTAGCAATTGCTTTGAAAATGTGCTTCATTGTCCAGCATAATAACATACATCACATAAACTCCTTCTAATCTTCTCACTGTTAGGAACAGGCCTCCTCCCAGTGAGAAGGGATGGGCAATTATCCACCACGTGGACCCAGTGGATGGTGGATGTCACATGTCTTCGGAGTTCAGGTCCTTAGGACATGCTTGTTTCCTCACGATGTTATCTTCGCCTTTTTGAAAGCAGCAGTGATGGTGCAAATCAGGCGCGTGCACAGGATTATGACAGGGTAGCATGGTGGCGATGCGTGGCTGTGGCTATGCTAAAAATCTATAAAAGAAAAAGTTTTTGTGACCGACTACTCTGCCGCATAATCCTGTGCACGCGCCTGCTGCAAATTTTAATTTAAATTACTGCTCCCGGTATGGGTGAAGCGTAAGAATGTGTCAGACTTCTACTGACTAAAAACCCACCCTGCTCCTTTAGTTGCCTTTGCGTTCCGGGGCCGCGGTAACTCTTTAGAATATTTCCGCAATCCCAGCAGAATTTTTACCTACGAACAATAACTCGTAAGTCGTCCTTGTAATCACTAGGCCACTAATGCTCGCTAAGCATGATACAAGAAATTAATACAATCGACCTTTGTCTAGAAGACGAATATTTTGAAAGATGAAGCGATGGATCTGGAATTCCTTTCGATTGTGAAAGGTGTTATTTTCCAGGACACATTAGTTTCTTAGTAACCGAATGTAAAACTATGTTTTGGTTGCCCTATGTATGTAGATTTTTACTCTTTTAAACTTTTTCCTGATTTATTTGTTTTCATCAGCATTAGGCGAGGGTAATTGCAAGAAGTGTATATAATTCAGTATAGTACTTGGACAAATGGTTTAATTACATAACGATATTATTTATATAATATATTATGTATGTAGGTAGCTGTCGTTCGGAAAACAGATGAACTAAGAAGATTAAAATTAACTTTGTTATTAAATTTTATGACGATTAAATATGTTTGTAATTATCATAATTGTATTGTAACCTTGTTGGTTTTTAAAAAAAATCCTTACGTACACCTTGTTTTAAAATCTTCTGACTTAACTTTTATAAATACCATATCTCGGAATAATTAGTTGCGTTTTAACTTTAGAGATGCTTGTATCCACACATCTGCTTATATTATTATGCTGCTAACGTAACACCGTGCATGTTTGATTACAATATGCATACATTAACGTAGACATGTATAGAATCCTGCTATCTGCCCCATGGTCAATGACAAAAACCATTGTCCAGATGCACCGGATTATTATTTCCAACGACCCTCTTTTACCAACAGATTCCCCTACTTAGCAGGAGTAAAAATAATTAATTTATCAAGCGAGTATTTGATAAAAAAGGTTAATTGATTCACAATAAAAAAATATCAAAATAATGTCGGTAGTTAGAAAATTACTTCTGCAGGATTGAGATACCTAGGTCTTTCTTAGTTCTTTCGCAAATTACCTACATTTCTATTTTATTTTGTGTTGAGTAGGATTTTACGTAACCTATTTCTTTTAGTCATTTCTAATTTATTTCATTGGTCTCTCATTGAGGGGCACCACCTCCTGATTCATTATGACCGTCGTTAGGATCTGTGTTGGTGCAAACACCGTTTTCAATTTTAAATTCTTTCTTTAAGGCGTAAAGAAATCGATTCCGGCCGGATCCACTGCATACAATTAGCCACCCTCATTTACGTCTGGTCAATGACAGCCCTGTTTTAATCAATAACTTCTTTTTCGCGCGCGGCGTCCTTGGTTTTTTCCCGGCGCGACTTTTTTCTGCGCGTATTTCGTTTATTATGTGTCAATCGGCCCGCGGTTTTTTCTCTACGAACCACGCGTCTAACGCGTCTTACCTCGTTTTCAACGATTCCGCAAAAAGCTCGGCAAAAAAGGCAAAAGCTCGTCCAAAAAATTGTCTACCGAACAGTATCTCGTATCGCCGGTCTTGTAGCCATTTTAATTATTATTTAATACCAAGGGACGAGCACGTGGCGACGCGCGCTGTCCCGCTCCCGCTACGGAGGCTGTATGGCGCCCGCCGCATGCCGTCCCCTTCGCACCGAGCCCACTTACACACATAAAAATCGTGAATAATAAAAAAATGTGTACACATTTTTTTCGCTTAACCACCGCGTCGGTGTGTGCGTGCGGCCTCACGCCGCTAGAACGAGACAGCGGTAGTTACCAGACGAGTATAGACTACTCCCCACTCCGATTTTTTAAGCTCCGCTGTCGATGTTGGCGTCCGTGTGATTTTTTTCATTTTTATGTGTTAGTGTACCCCTCGCGCGGTGTAGTTCACTTTTTCTACTATAGATCTGAATTTCAGTCTCGTTTTTGCCGCGTCGGTCTAAAGGCGGACGAGCGGGCGTTTTGTATTGCATTTTTGTGATGCGAGTAGCCGGTGGTGGCTCGTAGTACTTTATCTGAGCAACATAGCGTCTGGAGAGGCCGGCTTTTTGTGCGACCACATGTCGTCTTGAGGAACCTCACACTCGCGCTACTGCAGGCCAGTGCACGCGCGAATCGCCAAGTGCGAGTGAGACGGAGTGCTCACGTGTGGATTACCCATAGCTATAATAATTTATATAGCACACTAAAATATTGAGCACAAAAAATCTGGTAATTTGGATCCTAGTAACGACGCCCGGCATTCATAATTTTACCGCAGGGTCAAGAGCACGGCTTGGCGTTTTTTTTAAATCGCCGGCATTTTTTAAATGTTTATTTGCAAGGAGCACGTGGATTTTTTGAGTAATTTTGGCGAAAAAGCCTTGGACTGTTGCCTTTGGGACGTGTTGTGACATTAGTGTTACCTTTATTATGTGATATATATTTAGTGACATTAGATAGGAACAAACTGTGATTTATTATGGTGATATAGTTGGTGATTGTGAAGATTTTTGGATAGTGACAGGTATTTTTTTTTTAATTAATTTGGAAGTTGAATCGCTGTTACACCCCTACTGTGGCGTGGGGAGTGTTCTCCCCCGAGAGGGGAGAGGATTTTACGTAAGATCCCTCCCGGCTGAGGTGTATGTTGTAATTGTGAGTCGGGCGCTCGCCGTCTGTCAAAGACGACCTTGAATAATGTCCGGACTATAAATACGGAAATATTTTTGGACACTGTACCGTGACGATATTTTCAAATTAAGTTGATTTGCGATCTGTTGCTTGTTGCTGTTTTATTGTTTGAAAACATGTAGTTTGTCAATAGTTTTTTATTATTGTTAATACTACAATAACAGCTGTCCGGCTTCCAAACACATTTATATATTTTATATTTGACAGAAACTTGAATTTCCTCATGTTGTTGCTAAAAATGTTGATGTTACTTTTTTATCGAAAAACTGTCAACAAAATGAATATCAGAAATATATGAATCATGATCGATATTGTAGAAGTGACTACAAAATACTTACCCATTTATATTGTATTTTTATTTAACTCAATTTAAAGATATTATAATAGGTGCCCTCTCATGTCAAATAGTAATAAAAATAAACATATAAAAATATTTTAAAATTAAGTAAATCACGAATTATCGATAATAGGTAGGTAACTACTAACTATCAAGTACGTACAATAATCTATTTTATATTTTAGTAGAACGCACCTGTGTCAATATAAAAATGTTATTTCTTTTAAACTACAACAGAGTGTTAATATAAAATTTTCAAAATACCTGAACCTCTAAATCCATCTCCCATTATTCAGTAGGTAGTCGAATAAACTAACTTCACAATATTTTTTAACACAACAGTTTAATTATTAGAAACTGTCTTATCCAAGATAAGTATTTCATGCAACCTTGTATCTTACGCTTCACTAACTACGAAATCACCAATGGCTGCCCATTGCCCAGTAAACGCATACCTACTTAAAATTATTAAAACTAAATGACATAAAAAAAGGAAGTTGACAGGTCATTATATCGCATAAAAACACCTTATTAGTTTATATAAAAATGTTATTAAACTTATCTTTAATAGGTCTATAGGTTATTGATTGTTTATTGTATATTTTATTCACACATTAATTAAATCTTAACTAAATTTTATAATCAAATAAACAAAAATCGTAAATAAATTGCTCTTCTTGAGAACTACTTTTGTTGGTTAATTATTGTCAAATTTAATATGTATTCGCCAAAAATAATGATTTGCTATTCAATGATAAAGTTCGTTTCGTCGTCTCTTAAGGACGCTAGAAAATTAAGTCAAACGAATTGCTGTCATCAAACACCTAGTTACTTTAAACCACTTCCCTGGACCAAATTAAACAACAAATCTTAAACTCGACCATCCAAGTGGCCTTCAATACACATCATCAGATACTCAGGCCCCTGCCATCCCCAAAAACGGCTAAAAACACCTCTATTAACCCTTCCAAAAAGATCATTATCGAATGGCAGGTGTTGATGAAAACCGCAAAGTCAGGTTGCTTTATTTTCTATACTCGCACTGACAACTTTGACAACCGTGTATGTTGAAACGAGAGTAGTTACAACGATTGTACAGACGATGACATAATAAAAAAATCGTTAAAAATGAACTAAACGTTTATGCTCAACCGTACGTTAACCTTAGAAAAAACAATTACGAAAAATAACCACCAACAATCGTTACCATAATAATCTTAAATGCATAATTTATTTAAAACAAAACGTCTTAGTTAAACGGCGTCTTCTCAAAGCAACCTCAACGTCTAACAAACAGATATTACTCGTCAAAGATAAAAATCATCATTAAGCGAACGCACATGTTGTAACCACGTCGGTACAATGTGATTATCGAAGCCTTATTCGTTGCGGCATGTGGGCTAGGGGCTAGATCATTGACACAACCTACGCGCCAACTCGTCACCTGCTTGCTAAAAAAACTGCCATCGTTTTTTACACATCAAATCTATCATAAACAGACAAACAACTTTGTTACACATATCGATTAAATATTTACTGATCATACATTTTCGGCAACAACATTACGGATTTCAATAAGTACGTATTCATAAAAAAGGTTACAGAAGGAATTTATTTTTGCAGTTCAATGAAAACGGAGGATCTCGGAAAAATTCCATGACATTAATATCAAAGGAAACACACGTATTTTTATAAGTGCCAAACACGAGACAGTTTATACACATTAGATAGAATAATATTAAACTAGCCAAGATGATGGAAGGAAGGACAATTGACTACAGGCCCGATGGAGGTGGTTTAGATTATCACAACTCGCCTCTTATGGCGGAAATACCAGTAGACAATTATTCTCATATACATAGAAGTATAGAGCACTTAAGATCCATAGGAGTGCCCCCGCCTATAGACCATCATAGGCACTTAGCAACTAACCTAGCAGATTTGAGAAGATACGATCATCCGGATGAGATGCCGGAGATTAAGCCGTCCGTGCTTAGACTATCTGAATTCAAAAGTGGTTTACAAGAGTTGAGAGCACAACATGATCAGGAGAATGAAGCACAAAGACAGATGACACCTCACGACGATGGACCCAAAGGATACAGTGCACCATCAACGCCGCTGTCGGAAAACGGAGGCCATTCCATTCAGGAGGAAAAGGTTAGAAATATTTTTAGTGTCATGAGTTTAATAAACTATGTATGTTACTTGAAATTTTAAACTTCTTAATTGAAGTGATTTTCTTACTTGATTTTGAATAAACTTGCAACTTCTATTCTTATAAGCTTATCGTCTTTGTTAACGATACCTTGTAAGCCTAAATCAATCTATTCTAAACTTTGATGTATAAGTCAGTTGGCTAATAAAACCTCAGCTAGTAGCTTGTCTTAATGATAAACTACCTTGAATATTTCGGAAGTCTTCAACTGAGTTGACGTCAGGTGAATCGTTGAACAATGGTTGTTCATTACTCCATCACGATGCATCAATTCCGCATCCAAAACCATTAAAACTATGATGATATCCATTATGAACCTTTGTTAATTTATTATAGCCTATAAAATTATTAAGTTCGTGATTTCGGTGTCTATTTAATAATAGATTAACGAACCTCGCAATTATTAAAATTTCAACAAATTCGGTGTAGGTGAATCCAATTCCTACTAGAAGTTTTTCGATCGGAAAAGGTTGGTATTCTATTCACGAAAATCTTATAAGATCAGAATAATTCTAGCGTACATTGGAATTTAAAAGTTGGTTAGTTTATTTTGAGTACTGATTGCTAGTGTTGTATTTATTAAACGGTAGTTGAGATCTCAGAACAATTTAACAGAGTCTGTTACATTGTTCTGAGATCTCAACGACTGTTTAATAAATAGCAATAGGATAATCGCTAATTGCAAGACTCTTGCGAGACTCTCGTTTGGGCAACACTACTGATTGCAAATACCACAATATAATACAATCGGCAAATGTGTGTCACAATTTTCTGGAATATTTTTGTGAATGCCTTTTTTGCCTAAACCAAACAATTATTAAACATTATTTATATGAAAGGTTTCCTTTCATATAAATTTTAACCTTTCATTTAAATAATGACACTTGCACTATACGGAAGCCCTATGCACTGTTTCTAAGCAACAGGCTTTTTAAACATTCAAGTTATTACTAATATGTTTACACACTCCAAGTCGAAATTAAAGAACACTTGAAATCACGGTCATACGCGGTAGCTATCAAGCACTCTTATATAAAAATGATATTTATTTTGTACTTCTTATCTCTTCCTTATTTCATCAGTTTACAATAATAACTAACCCTTGACTTTGGATAATGAGTACCCAGTATTATTTTAATAAAAAATTAGCAAGCTCGTGTATGTATGGGGTTTGTTTGAGTGCCAGATCGCATTTCGCTATCGGTAAACCGCCCAGTGTCTTGTCTTAGTGGCAGGATGAGACTGTCCCAGTCTACTACTTCATCTAATAATACCAATACTTGCAAAATTTCATGCAAAATTGTACTCTATTTAAATGTTACTACGGGTCACAAGTTTGTATTAGTAGAAATTCCATCACGTAGTTATAATTACTGATTGATGACTTATCGTATAGATAAATTTATTTTAAGCAAACATTAGAACGCAATTTGGCTAAATATTCTCACGATTAACTTAAATATGTAAATAATTTGAAACAATAGTTATTATTTACATGTCCGTATGGACGTAACATTAAAACATTATATATAAATGTTTGCTATGTTGTTAATATTTAACTGTTATTTCTGCCTGAATTGATTTTTCTAATAATTCCGTTGTTTTTGTATATAAATTTTTAATTAAATAAACAAATTTTAGAAGGCGAAAGAAAATCACTCAGAATTACCATATTTCCAAGATTATACAGTCAATTATTTTGTTGACTTTTACCCTACAATGCAGATTATACGAAAATAATTTCTAATAATTGAGAATAAATATCTTAAAATTTATTTAATTAAGAATAAATATTTTATACTTATTTTATCAAAAATAAATATTTTATTATTATTTCATAACATATTATTTTATTTCTTGGGTCCAAATAATGAGCGTTGAGTCTTATGAGATTGATGAGCACGGATAAGCCTTGAAAATAGTCAAGGTCAAGCTCAGACAGCAGAGTTGTAATATACACTGACTGTTGTGTTTTTTTTAATGCAATTACAAAGATAACGAACCGTATGTTTTAATGAATTTGGTATTTGTTATTATTACGTTTTCCGGGATGATATTAATTGTTAAATTTGATTTGTTTTTTTTTTTAAGAAATGATTATTTTATTGCATAAATTTATAACTTCATACAGTTTATTCCTTTGTCATATATAATTTATTTAATTGGTGTCCTGAAATGGTTCAGTGATGAATTTAATTATTGGTTAAGGTTATCTACTAGTACAACTTTTTTTAACATGAATATAAAATCAAAAACAACAAGGGCGATTTCAAACATTATTTTACTACTAGGCTAGGCTACATTTATTTCGCTTAAAATAATATATTTCGCGTGAGCTAATCTGCGGGCAGTCTTTTCTTTATCTTACAACATGAAATCTCAGTAAGTAGTTAGTAGAATTAAAAATAAAACTATAATTGCTGAAAAAACTAAATCAAAATCTTCTTAACACAGTAAGAAAAAGCCTAATATTGCCGCCTTAACATTCAATTAAGTAATTCGGCACAAACTTTGGCTTTTAAACACGATAACTTGTGACCCGGTAGACTCCCAAACGGTTACAAGGACGGTGATAAGGGACCCTCTGGTTCATATTATGTAAGTTTTGTTACACACGTTGCCATCTGGATTCGGTTGGACTTTTGAAGCATTTTATTAACGGGTATTGTGTACTGTATCAAGTACAAGGAGTTTCCTTAAGTAATTTGCGCTTGCCGTGGCCAGTTCATGTAAGCCCATCTTATGAATAGATTCCTCGGAAAGCAGATTAAGTGTTATTTGTTCATTTTTGACAGTCATTACGGTACTCAGAAGACAGACAATCTGAAACCAATCTTGCCAAGGGGTATCATCTTACCCAGCTACTATTTTTTGGGGATCAGATACAGAGCCGGATTAACCCTGTCAGAGGCCCTGAGGCAATGGCATTCTCGGGGCCCTTTTTCTTACTTTGACTGACCAAATCGTGTGTGAACTGAGGAAACGCACATTAAGGGCTGTGGTTTTTAATATATTTGTTTACTTATTTTATTTTATTCTATTCGGGAAACTTACAGTTAACTTATACAATGTTAATAAGCAATATACAATTGAAGGCCATTTACAAGTTTCCACTGATAAACACTAAAAACGAAAACAAGAAGAGAAAAAAATAAAATAAAAGAAAGGTAATTACAAAATACCTATAACATAAATTAGGAAGTAAATAGAACACGATCGACAAATACATACAAACAGAAAATCATTTAGACGCAAATCATTACTTTTCCATAAAAAAGCATATTTTTTTTATTCCCAGATTTATTCTAAAATTATTTTAATTCTACTACTAAATCTAACGATTTGTATTTTGTGAGATAACAGTGAGGTCCCTAAGTTCACACGCACATCAAATTCTCGTTCGAAGAAACATGTTTTCTTGGTGCGTGCACTGGGCCTGGGCCCCTAGTTGATGCGGTGCCCCTAAGCAGTTGCCTACTCCGTCTAATGATTAATCCGGCCTTGATCAGATAGACAGTCGATTCATGTAAAACACTAGTTCTTAGCTCCATCTGGTGAGCCTGAGATTTATTATTATTATTATAAAACAGATGACTTTAAATAATATATTATTAAAATTTACCAACTTAATAAATGTTTCATTATCTAACTGTCTAAAAAATTTAGTATAGCTTTTGTTAACATACAAGCTTTTACTGCTTGTTTTAATATTTATGATCTAAGAAAACACAAAATCACAATTCACATGTCTATATAACAGCTACCAGAATATACTATTCTACATCAGCATTAGGACAGCGTTCGTATAAATCAAGTTTGCTCACCTTATCTTGTAGATAGGATTTCCAGAATTCGAGTATATTCAAGGTCATTCTCAATTTGCATCTAAATCTTATAGTTATAAAACAGCTAATCCTGATATTATTGCTGGACAAATACAAAAACATTTATGAAAATAGATAGTTAAAACGATAGGCTCGCGCCTGATGGTAAGCGATGATGTGACCGAAGATGAAGTGCGCTGACTTAAAAGTATCCTATTCACTCTTGACATAAAGAGTGTACAGGTTACTTTCGTCACATTCAAAATAATAATAAAAAAATATTATTTCTCACCACAATATAATACAATACATAATTTAAAAATTTATGATGACAGCTTTATTAAAATCTATATGGTTACTACATTTTTGATAACAAAATCTTCAGGCGGTATCAAAGTTATTTTTGCAAATTTAAACCCAATGCCAGGAAAAAAATTATGTAGAATATTATTTATGTATTCTTACAGTTTTACACTGTTTACGTTTTCGTCTGACCCCGAAATCATGGTTTTTTTTTGGGAAAAATTTGACTCTCAATTTTCAGTTTAACCTTGGCAGACTGCTTATCACAGATATTAATTCATCTGCTAAAGAAAATGATTTTATTCGTTGGGCTAAATAAAAAATCCTTTAAACTGTAGGCATGTTTATCTGATATGTTCCTTAAAAAGGTTACAACATCACAGAGGTATTTTTTTTCAATTTCAATCATTAATTCAAACTGCGCCATGATTCTTGTTAGAAAAATACACATTATTATTGCACTTATTCACGTTTCAAACTTTAATAGGTAAATCAAATATATCTATTTAATAAAAAAAACTTTTTACCAAAAAATTAAACCGACTCCCAAAAAACACTGCAAAGTGAAAAATAACTTTAATTTCGGTAGTCGGTGTCTTTAGTTTTGTATTTTCGTTTTTGGCACCGACTTCCGAAATTAAAGTTATTTTTCACTTTGCAGTGTTTTTTGGGAGTCGGTTTAATTTTTTGGTAAAAAGTTTTTATTCCACTCTTTTTAGTTGGTCTATTTGTAATTACCTAGTTACATGAGCCTAAATGTCAACTACTTATAACCTTTTACAAAATATTGCTTTTCCCAATGCTGGGCCGTTAATTGTTGAGGAGTTCTCCTGGTACTTCACCATCAGCTCTACATCACCATATGCATTGTGACGAGCATAAAGTGCTTAACATCCATATTCAAGTAATCGAATCGCAATCCACTCAATACTTATTATTGAGTAGTTTCGGCGCCCATCTGTGGTCTTCATCATCAGTTCCACTTCCTCAAATGGTACTTTTTGAGAGCAACTGCACAAGTTACTATAATAAATACCCAAAACGTCATAGGTGTGCCTATAATATTTGAAGAGTTCCCTCGATTTCTCCAGGATCCCATCATCAGATCCTGACGTTTATGAAAATGGGACCAATTTCGAAGTATACCCTTTCAATCAAAAAAAGAATTTTCCAAATCGGTTCAGCCGTCTTCGAGTAATCGATGATCATACATAAAAAAAAAAAATACGCGTCGAATTGATAACCTCCTCTTTTTGTCGTCGGTTGAAAAAAACATTTAACCTCGTATGACACAGGCCTCTCTAAAGGGAAAATATATGTATAACATAAATTTTATTTTATTAAATACGATAATGTCTCTCAGTTTCGCAAGGATCTCAAGTGGCTCCCTATCCGTCTTCGCAGGAACACTCGAATATTATTCCTACTGTACAACATCCTATTCAACCCTGCATATCCTAGCTACCTGCGCGATCGTTTTTCGTTCACTTGTCCTACTGATGCCCTTTGTAGATCCACCTTAAACTCCATCTTAATTTTCCATCCCATAACACCCGTTTCTATTCCCACTCCTTCTCCTCTCATGCAGTACGAATGTGGAACTCACTTCCCGCTAAAATTCGCGAAGCTAAATCTATTAGTAATTTCAAAAAGCTAGTCAAAGATCATTACCTATCTAAAATCCCGTAATGTTATATATTTATTATAGTTATATATTTTTATAGCATTAATATAAATATGTATTTTAACTCTATGTATGTATATATTTGTTTATTATATCATTATAGTTTACTAGCTAAGTATGTTCTATTTATCGTAATTAGTATTTATACACACTGTGTCTATCATCTCCTCTTCAACTCTCCTGTCGCAGGTCTGCTGGACGAAATTTCTTAGGAAATAAGCAGCACCTTTGTGCTCTTTTGTCTGTATATATATGTTTTTTCTTTTGTAAGTGTCATGTGTGTAAATAAATAAATAAAATATTGAGTAGGTACATCAAATCGATACAACAGAACATACTTTACACGTTGAATCGAATAATCTATTCTGCACGTCTAATATCGATTATAAAAAAAACTCGATCTTGTTTCCCGCGCCCGTCCGAACGCCGAATTCGCTTCAAGGCCGCATACCAAGTCCAAACCGTCCATTGTCAATGTCGCGGGCTAGCACGAATGACGGATGTGTGTGTTCAATGGATGGCGGGAATTAATTGCTGATTTTTTTTTCTTTTTGTATTTTTTTTTGTTATATTTTTTAACTAAAACATTTTTGTTATATTTTATAACTAAAATTATAGGTTGAGCCTTTTTGTGCTTTAAGAGCGAAAATAAATTATAATTATTATTTGTTTCAAATAAATGCCATTTCAAGTGGTAATATTACTAGCTATATACGTCATAAATTATCATATTATTTAATTTTTTATCATAAATTCACGGTTAAGGTAGGGCCATTGCCTGCAGGGATGGCATGAATGTTCTAATGAGATACCACGGCTCCGGAATTCAAGGACAACTGAAAGTACAGGGTGGGTTTTTAGTCAGTAGAAGTCTGACACTACCTTCCGCTCCACCCGCACCACCACAGGGAAGGAGTTTTTATGAGTTACCTTCGCTGATAAATAAAGGGTTAAAATTATGTACGTGGACCATTTTTTAGATATATAACTATATTTCTTGAGGCAAATAAAATATTAACTTAAAATGCAATCTTTAATGTTATACATTTTCGTGCAATAAAAATAATACATATACGAACCACTTTTTATGTTTGGTCATTGACTTGAAAAATATTTAATTAATTCAGCTGTCATTATCTTTGACAGTTTTTGTTTTTCAACCAAGTGGTCAGTTTATCTTCAATACCTACTTGTTGAAATTGATAAAACGTCACGGAAATAAAGAAAACTCACTTGTTCAACTAGGTATTATTATTTTTTTAACTAATGCGGTTTTAGAAACAAAACAGTTGGTTCATTATATTCTATACAGTCCATAATTTAAAACTCACAATTTATATCTTTAACGTACTTGAACCGACCTTAATGTAAGGTAGGTAAATATCAAATGACTCTATACATACATTTAAACATATTTATGTATTTTGGCAACTAGCAAGTTTAATTAGAACAGACCAGAAAATAAATAAAACGTTACACGATGACGAAAACTAAATCATTTTTAATAATTAGTTATAATTTTTGTTTTACAATTATACTTTCAGATAAATGTGAAATGCAACTTAATTATGCAATAATATAAAACAAATTTATTTTTATTTTGTTGAAAGGAATTATGGGATAAAGCAAGTTTTACATGCACAAGTCACGTTTGCTAAACACGTGAAACATTATAAAGTAGTTTAATTTGTAATTTGCCAAATAATATTGTTATAACGATTGTGGTTTTTCATTAATTGACCAGTGGTGCAGTTTTATTGAAAATAACTTTCGGAACAACACGGAAAAAATAAATTAGCAATCTTTAACATTTAAATTGTTTAATGACTTTTGTAAAATTGAATTGAGGAATAATTATTTAAAATGGATCTCATTAAATGGGTTGATCCAACCGCGTACTTCCTAAAATATTTTTTAATTGACTAACTTTAGTCTAACCAAAACGTCTTGATCCAAGTCAATTCTCAGAACGTATTACCGAAATCATTTTCTTTAATGACTTTGGTTCACAATCCTTGAACCTAATTCCAAGGGTATATAGTCGACATTGGCATAGCAATTATTTTAGTGAGCGCATAAATAAGTTTGTTGGTTTATAATTTTGATTGACACTAGCCATTACGGCTGAGTAGGTATTGCGTCATACATAACGACGTATGAGATAAATCCCAATTATTTCATACAACTATACACCTTAAAGTCTTCACTTTAAAGTCTTCATTCTCTTACAGAGGTTATATAAATTATTTTGAACAAACTATTATTTACAAAGGAATTTGAGCATTATGTTTTAAAGGAAAAGTTTCAGTTTTGTCAATTAACGTGGAATCGTTAATGGGTCAGAAACGTCCTGGCGTCCTCTAAAATTGCTTCAGAGGTTTTGTATTTCCACTATTATAAAAAAATATTATTCATCGAATAACATACAAATGTCGTCCTAATGATCATTTAGCGCAACACACGAAAATAATTTAAAATAAAAATATAAGAACAAAAACCTGATCCTATATAAATTGCTATTAATAATTTTATTTCATTGATTTACATGAACAATACCTGTTACAAATCGAATACAATTATGTAATAGGTAGCTATGAATCATCGCTTTTTTCCTTAATAAATAGAATCATTTGGATCTATTTAAATCGACAATAATTTTATAACCATCAGAACTATGAAAACTTTGATAAAATCTTGATAATCTCCTGCAGGGAAATTCCCCGAATGGGTTAACCCCCGTCAACATTGATTACTTATATACGCTATCATTTTAGATATTTACAATTATATTTTATAGATTTTTACCTATAGTTTTTCTACCACTCAGAAACTTGTTATTTAATATATGTTAACACTAAATAAATTCATCATTACTGCAATATTTATGTGAAATAAAAACTTTAGCAGCTCATTAAATGCTTATAAAAGAAATAAAACGAACAATCACAATACTCTCAAAATACAAACACAAAATAGTGTTGTGCAACATCACTTTAAGCACCCTAATATCGATACTCTAGCATGGCTCGTGAATGACGCCCAAACTCCAAATGTTACTTGGTACCGAAATTACACTAATCGTGGTACCGTCACGCGATTCCTCTATCTTTATCTCGCGATATAATTTGGCCCGCCGGCTATGTCCAACATTCTTTGTTTGCTTCATGTTTATAATTTATGTTTTTTTCAGGACAATTCTTAAAAAAATATTAAATATGTAATAAAAGTTTAGACTAAAACCATCTGTGGGAATAACCTAACTTACCGTCGAAACAAATGGAGATGATATGATAAAGAGAATAGGAACCCAAAGTTATATTATAAATGCAGACGTGTTTGTTTGTTTGTGCTTCTGTCACGTCAAGACGGAGCTATGGATCGATTTTTGGTGTGAAGATAGTTGATAGGCTGGAAAGTGAAAAAGCTGCTTTTTTACCCGACTGCAAAGGAAAAATTATTAGCTAAAAATAAGTATCAGATGAACAAAGTCGCACAGAAGCTAGTATAAAAATAATCCTCTTTATAAGTAGGTACCAACAGAAAGGAAGTAACAAAAAACGCGTCGCACATACATACATGAAAAAAAAATGATTTACGATATCTATCATCAAATTAAATAAACCGTATCAGTGATGTTTGATCATCGATTACTCCCAAAGATATTTTCATCTAAAACACTTCGTGAGATTTAAATATTTGATTGGTTTCTGATTAAAAGATAAGAATTCAAAACTACCGACGCACAGATGTGATAATAAATTAAAAAGTGTATGTAAAATTAGATATACATATGGTATACAAACTATTTGTCAGTCATAAATTTTATATTTATTGCTACATTAGAATTGTATTGCTACACTAGTATAAAAAGACATCAACAACAAACTTCATGCAATGCACAAAACTGTAAAAATGTAGGAGATTTTTTTTTATTTATAATATGCTCACGTTTGACCACCATCTTACTTGATGGTAAGTGATGATGTGGTCGAAGATGGAGCACGCTTACCTAGAAGTAACCTATTCACTCTTGACTTAAAGACTCCCAGCTGCTCCAAAACAGCCAATAAAAAAGAAGTCAAAATGCTTAAAAACAAACAATATTACTCTTAGATATACATTTTGAATGACAATCTTATGCAGCCTAAAAGTATTATACATACCTAATCTTGTTACAATAATTTTATAATCATCATACAAACATTTAGCAGTGCCTAGATAAACGAATTTCCAATGAAACTATCCGTAAAATATACTGAGATATGGTTAACCTGTCTTCGTTCTTGAGTTCACTCGTTAAGTTACTTATAATAAGCACATGCTTAATAGCATTACTTCCTTCTCAGTATCTGTTGCATTAATGACTTTAATAATGTAAGAATAGAATTCATTTTTGTTTTCCTCCCGTCAGGTTTAGATACTGCTCGAAGTTCGTTTTCAGAAGGTCTGACATCGGGTAGTTAAGTGTTTGGAGTTGTTTTAACTATTAATGTCAGATTGGCATTGATATGTTCGCTAGATTTCTTGTATATTCTGAAACCTTTATTAATGACTAGCTGTGCCCCGCGGTTTCACCCGCGTATAATCCTACTACTATTATTAATGTGTAATTTTATGCGTCAATCTAATTCGCAATGGATAGAGAATCGCAAAGTAAATATAGTTTAATTTAATAATATTGTCAAGAATATAATATTTAGAGTATTTTTAAACTGCTGACCCGATCTCGTTCAAACCAATTTTAATTGAAATTTTTATTAAGATCTACAGCATATATTTTGTTTTGGTTTTTGACTCCATTATTATAAAAGTAGGAGGGGGTGGGGGGTGAAACACATTTTACCACTTTGGAAGCGTATATCTTTCGACTGACTCGCGAAGAATTCCGTGGCTATGCTTGCTAGCATAGATTAACGTAAAAAAATGCTGTTATCATAATGTTTATATGACAAAGTTTTATTTGCGGATTTTGCAAATGTGAAAATGAAATCTCAAAAACTGTATCTCGTTCGAATCAATTAGTTAAAAGTTTTCATTAGAATCTACAGCATATTCTTTTATATTTTACACTTTATTATTTTAAAAGTTAGAGACACATTTTACTACTTTGGCACTTCCAAAGTAGTAAAATGTGTCCCCAAATATATCTTTCAAACGATTGACTTTGACAAAAATGATTACATGAACCTCAGTATCATTTTTAAAGGTCTATTTATAGACGCCGACACCCACATAGGCGTACAGGCTTGAAGTAAAAAAAAAAATTAGTTCTAGTTCCATGTATGGGGAGCCTCCCTTAATGTTTTTTTTTTTTACATTATTTTCGCATAAAAATCGGAAAGCGGTTTGCAGAATACATCTATATATCAAGTTTGAACTCTGTAATAGTTTCGGAATAAAATGACTGTGACATACGGAAAGACGGCCAGATAGACATGACGAATAGTATAAGGGTTCCGTTTTTTTGCTATTCGGCTAAGGAATCCTAACAACATCGCTTTTAAACTATGCCAACGTTGAATGTCTGACCCGTTTTTTCGGGTGGGAAAATCATCGAATGACTTCTCTCGCTCTAAGTGGAGCGAGAAGGAGTGTCAGACTTCTACTGACTATAAGCCCACCCAGTTACTTCAGCTGCCCTTGCCTTCCGGGGCCGCGGTATCTCATTACAACATACCTTTAAACTGAACGATGACATAAAAAGTGGGATGAACAAAACAACACCCTATTTTAACCAACACCAAAATTACTTATTCAACTAAAGAGAATGTAAAATATAAATATTCAAATGTATAGATACAAAAATACACATCTGACGTAAAAGAAGCTGAAACAATTTTAGATAGGAAGTCTCTTAGCCAAGAAGTCGAAATGAAACCAAGATAAGGTTCACTATCAGTGCGGTATCTATCGCGGAGTGGTAGAGTACGCGAGTCATGCTCAACGCGTCGCGTCGTGCATCCCCGGGCCGCCGCGGCCGTTTCGGTGAATAGCGTTGTTGAATAATTTTAATTTTACATTTTCTCCTAAACTATAAGTCCAAATTATATGCTGTAAAAGGCAAAGATAATCTTCATAAAATTGTCTTGATGATGAAATTACTTTCAAACGCAAATATTAATATGGCCGCATAATAATAATACTACAAAAACATTCCTTATTTTTTAAATATTTTCTTAACATAATTTGCCTTATTGTGGATTATTTATAAAAGTTAGATATGCAGTACCGCGGACTTATTTTTAGATCTACATAAATCCTACATTTTTGTAGTACATGATCTTTACGTATAACTCAGTATTTCGCCAGCTCACGCGATTATAGTAAGTTAGCGGCATATTTCCTTCCGACTTACTTCACCAATACCTTTATTGTAGGAAAATCGAGAGAAGTAGCGTAATGCTAGATAGCCTATAGCCTTCCTCATGAAACTGCCTATCATAATCAGAAAGAATTTTTGAAATCCACCTAGTACTTTCGAAGATTAGCGCGTTCAAGCAAACAAACAAACCAACAAACTTTTCCGCTTTATAATATTAGTATAGATTCCTATATTATATTCATCTGCATTTCCTTGAAATCTTTAACTTCCTTTTGTGCCTTGAGATTTCTATACATAGGTATAGAAATCTCAAAGCACAAAAGGAAGAAACTAAAGTTTTCTATAGAGAAAACTTTAGCGTTTTTTGTAATTTTACTTCTCGTATATGCGATAATAAATACCATTGAAGTATTATTATAATATTCAATCAATAGTACCTAACATACCTTACAGGAAGTATTCAAGTTCATTGTAGGTCATAATTATTTAGTAGCTAAAATGTTTGAATTTTAAGATAATATTTTTTGTAGGAATGAGAAGTTCAATAGTTGCAATTAAATGATTAGTTGCAAGGGTTTGAAGATATTTTTCCTTATTTACTTAGAGTTGATTCAGTATTTCTTTTCCAATATAGTCATCTTTTCTAAAAGTAATTTTGCAGTTTTCTAAATCTTTTGTTAATCTTTCTCTTTTCTCATCTACTTCATAACCAGTTCTAGATATTCATGTATAATCGTTAACAGATGATACTAAATAAATTGTTTTTCAATATAGATTATTTCCTACTGCTCTTTAATATTACCAGCTACTATTTTCCATTACGAACCTGTTTGAGCAAGGTATAAATCATTGAACCGAATACTTGTATGTAAAATGTCACATGGTTATATCATGTTGCTTGTGGTTTTGGGGACCTCACATTGTTTAAATGTTATGTGGGTAGGTACAACATATGTCATGTAGTAGTTCCACACAATAATTATGTTGGTAATTGAGCCAGTGGAATTTGTAAAGTAAATTGTGTTTTAACTTGAATGCGAGGAACATACAAGTCAATGGTTATACGTTAAAAGTTATCGGAATGGAATTTCTAAATAAATTTTATACTAATAATAATAATTTTATAATGAAACAAAAATAGTATCTAATATATTTTAAGTGTCGAAGTATGGATTTTTGTTAAACAATCATGTTAATTGACTGATCTGGAGAAAACTCGGTACAGAGATAGATTATAATCTGAAATACACTGTAGACTACATTTTAGTTTAATTAATAGGTACTTATTTTAACAATCAAGGCTGATTACGCGAGTAGGAACTTTCACATGTAAAGATAATAAGAACCTCTAATCCTAATGAGAGAAATAGTAAACTTTGTCTCTTGCAACTAATCATTTGCTTTCAACAAATAAAACTTCTTACAACAGTAATTTTGTTAACACCTATAGCGCTAAAAGCACCACCATTCAATACAAGCCAATTCAATAGTAAGATTAGAATTCGCATAGTTACTTACCCTACAAAAAATGTAAGTCAAAATATTTTCAAAAGGTATCCAGCTAAATAATTTATCTTCATCTGACGCAGTGGCTGTCAATCAAAAACATTTTTGTATAAGGCAAATAATACTTTATATTTGAGCGTCGAAATACGTCGAGTACGTAAGTTCTAGGTATGTAGTTGGAAACATACGTATGGATTCTTTATTCGGGCGCGCTGCGACTACGGTCATATACATTGAGATAAAATATTTAATACAAAAATGAAAATTTTGGTTGCTTGTGATACAACAACCCTAAACAAACGAGAAAGAGGCCAGATATATGATTTAAATGTTAAAATCGCTAGCATCTGTACTACAAAATTAGCCATAAATCATGTGACGATCCTATGCCGCGAAAGCCCACACGTGTTATACTGTATGAACTTGACCTTAAACTTTAGCTAGACGATTCAAGAGCTAAACAATGGGGCAACGAAATGTATGGCGCTATTAGGCTGTTAGATAACCAAGCTGTTGGATCAGTTTTCTACTGGTTTGGCATTTCAGACTGATAGCATCGGGTATAAAAGTTACTTGTTATAAAGAAATGGTTTTGCAATATAGGAGTGTATGTATAGTCACTCAATAACTGTGTTGTTCATGATAAAATAATACGAAACATATGCTCCCGTGGTGATGTTCTCCGGGGTATTAAACGTGATACTCGGAATCGCTACCGTGCCGTTCCGAATTTTCGTTCTTATATTTTCATCAACTCGTCGACTAATTGACGGTACTTGTGCTAAATCATTATTAACAAACAAGCAACAAATTTACCCGTCTAACAATATCGTACAATACAACTTAGTTCCGGTTCTTTTAATTTAACAAAACGCCGCATTGCTACAAAAATTATCTGAAACATGGTATTTATCCAAGACATTTTATTTCGATTCAAACTCCTACGAACCCGGAAGATGCCTGCTAGTCCTAAGTTGTGGGAATTTTCTAACGAGATATAATCACAGCCTTGGAACGCAAGGGTAATGAAAGGAATAGGTTGGCTTGAGTCAGTAGAAGTCTGAGTTCTGACACTACCTTCCGCTTATCCAAAAGGAGGAGACGTTGTATGATGTTGAATTCGATTCGATTTGAAAATATATTTTTTTTCGCTCCGGACACATCCCATTGAATAGTTTTGCTGCATTGTTGGGTAAAGTAACATCTCCAAACTGCACGGAATGCGACATTGTAGAAGATATTTATCATATTATTGTAGAGTGTGTCCGGAACGAAGTAGAAAGATATTTGATTGAACAAGAATCTAAATATATATAACTCAAAGGTGACTGACTGACTGACTGACATAGTGATCTATCAACGCACAGCCCAAACCACTGGACGGATCAGGCTGAAATTTGGTATGCAGGTAGATGTTATGACGTAGGCATCCGCTAAGAAAGGATTTTGCGAAAATCCCACGGGATCGCGATTTGCACGGGAAAAACTTCCCACGCGGGCGAAGCCGCTGGCACAAGCTAGTATAATATAAATTTACATCAAATAGGATTATGCAGTACCATAATAGCCTTTCCAACATCTAAAACTGCTAGGATTATTTATAAATTAGTTAGATTAGGTTAGGTTCCTCAAAAGTGTTCCTATGAGGATGGCATGTTCGTATTGTGAACAAACCCTCTTTAATAAATAAAGATTTAATAAAAAATTCAGCGTTTAACTCTATAACTCGTCAGTCACATAAGTTATAATAAGTGTAAAACGTGAATTGGAAAGATATTAAAAAGGAAACAAGATCCGGTAGATGCGTTTAAAATTCAGTTGAGGAACCAGATGTTTTAGTTACAAATCTAGTACAGAGTAATATTTAGCGGCGTTGTGCACTTTTTTTTGTAATGGGTAAAAAATGTTAAACTCGCGTCAGGACACGTGACCTGATCGAAAATTCGTAAGACGGACGGAGAGTAGACAGCCGGTGCGGCGTAGGAGAGGAAGTATCCCCCTCTCTTTCTACGGCGCGGCGAAAATGTATGCCTGCGAAAACTTTTTAATGTAATATAAATTGTCATGTTTGTGTACGATAGCGCAATAAATAAATATTGTATTCTACTACATAAATGATAGTACTTTTATACTGATAATTGAAGCAATTCGTGCAAAATTATTCCCTAACCATTCCAAAATATCAAAAATGCACAACGTTAATATTCAAGTTTTCACTTCTGCCAGCACTCCCGGAGTGCAACCCGTCGTTTTTTTTTTTACTCAAATTACGTCAAAGCCTAAGAGTTGGGTAAATCCTGAAAGGGAACATCAATATCTGCTTACCGTCTTCCCAACTATTTTCGTGACGGCTTTCAGTCTAATCGGACGGAGCTGGGGACTAGTGTTTTACAAGGAGCCACTGCCTATCAGACTTCCACAGCTCTGTAGCTGTGTATCACGGCACCATTGGCAGAACTGGTGCCAAAGGACAATGGGCAAAATTGTATGGAGCTTGTCCCATCGGCGCGGCGGCCACATCTGCACTATTTATTTCCTAGTAGCCAATTATGTATACAATAAGACTACAAAAGACTGTTTCTGTAAGTTCCTTGGATAAAAAGTTATCATAGATGGATTATATAAAAAAAAAAAAATTACGAATTAAATTATTTAAAAGGAATTATTACAGTTTGTATCTTCAATACAATATTTTGTACACCTCGACTCCCCGTAATGACTGTAAAAGTATAAATGACAGCCGGACCAACGGTTGAACATGTTTAGATTTTTAGATTGACATGTTTAGATTTCTCCGTGAAATCTCGTAAAAAAGTAAAGATGGTCATCCAACTACGAACGATCTCGGTAAGCTTCTTAAATTGATTTGTTTAATTTTGAAGATTTACTTTAAATAATAATTATTATTTTTTTACATTAAATTTTTAACACTTAAAAACCCTAAACTACATATATACATCTAAAAATAAACTAAAAACTGGCATCCAGAAATTCGTGTGCATCGCTGTCCACTGGTAATGTGCCCAAAAAACTGGAAGCATTGCCACGTTGTATGGCAATGCTTAACCTCTGTCCAAGGTAAAAGCAAGTCCTTGGGTCACGTGAAATGTCAACTAGGCGTCTGGATAGATCTTCAAATAATTTGTGAGCACTCGGACCCCACGACCCCAAGGTTTCAACCCCAAACGGCTCGAAAATGTAACTACTAACAAGGTTATTATATTTCCGCCGCTTGAGGTTCTCAGCAGCCGCAGCGGCAGCAGATTTACTTAAGTAAATTAAATTAATATCAAGTGTTCCTCATTTAATTGGGGGGGGGGAGGGGGGGGGAATCGTCAAATGACTCCTCCCGTTCGGGATGGACAGAAGGGAAACTGAAGAAACTGTTTCTATCGACTAAAAAGCTTCCGCTATATTCCCGCTATACTGGCTGATTTAACCTCCTAACTTTCAAATCTATCAACATTTTACGTTTGCATCTTAACTTTTTTATCTTCAGTAAAGTTTAAATTATCTTAGTTTAATGTCTGCAACAAGCAAATACAATAGACGCTCAGTACTCTAAAACACGGATATGCGTCTTGTCATATCCACGAGTCGTAACCGAAAGCGTTCTATGACGTCATCTGTGTAGCGTGACCTTGACGCTGCTCAATGCCAACAGAAATTAGGCGCGAGCGCAGGTGGCGCGCGCATCCATGCTATTCTTGCGGTGTGTTGCCATGTTAGTTTTATTTTTATTCTTTTTTATTTTAATATTGTATTTTGAATAATAGAATTATTGTTATGACAAGAAAAAATGTAAACTTAACAAAACATTTGTTATTAACAGTATATCAGCAAAACACTTTATTTCGCTGCATCTTCTTTATAAATAAAAGTCAATGTTTGTCCTGTATGCGTTATTAAACCATTGATTAGATTGTAATGAAGCTATGGCAGGATGTTCTGAGGATGCGTGAAAGGGCTTCTGGACCAAAAGTTCCTGTAAAATAAATATAAGACTACCAATTTACAGATTTTTTATAAAAAAAAAAATAGTTTTACAAAGGAACTTCATTTCTCTTAGGATAAACAACCAGTTGAAATAATTATAATCGGTTTAAACATTCATTCTTACACATGTTTCTCTTAAAATCCAGGGTGTTACTTTCGTTTCATCTGGCAACCCATATAGTACGTCAATGTGTTAATTTTTGCGCTGCCCCCAACTTGTTGCGTAATTGTTCGGTTATTCTTATTATTTACTGTACTTGCTATTTCTTCTTCGGTTTCTATATTATCACACTGAGAGGAATATATCTCTTTTTTGATTTAGCATTTTTTTTGTATTCATTTCATCATCGTTATTGATCGAAACATGTCCACTATAGAACAAGTCAGATTCCTTCTTCAAACGTGGATAAATTTTCATGAAATTCTTGCAACTTGTATGTAAAATATTTGTCGAATTTGAAACTAGATATTCACCATCTTAAAGCATTAGGTAAATTAAACTCCCGGGGTTGCGGGAATGTTCTAACGAGATACCGCGGCCCCGGAACTTCAGAGCATCTAAAGGAACAGGGTGGATTTTTAGTCAGTAGAAGTCTGACACTTCTTTCCGCTTAACCCACGGGAGAAGTCATTCGATGATTTTCCCACCCGGAAAAAAAAAATACCTCATCCACAGTTTTGTCTATTACTATCAGTTAAAGCACCAAAATTAAGTACACACCAAGTACATCCGTAACCTCAGATTCGCTGATGCATTGAAAACCTTCCGAAATCATACAAACTACCGCATTAAAAAAATACACTCTCGGTCAAAATTATAGCATCAACCGCGAAAATAGTAATCCGTCTCTAATGGAAGCATTAATAATCGTCAATTTGACAGTTCAATTACTTTTTTTAATTAATCGAATTACTTTAATATTTATAATTTAAAGGTTTTTTAACCGGTAATTGTTGTGTCGTCGGTAAATTATGTGGACTGGTAGCAATGGCTACTACAATTATTTTGCAAATATTTGGAGTAGTGATATTAAGTCTAATTTATTCTGAAAGTGAATTATGACATTACTTTTGAATTTATGAGTTGACTATTTGATGGCTCAATCATTTCTATGTATATTTTAACTCATCCATAATTTCTTTTTTCTTCCACATGTTCTTTTTTCTTCGATTCGGTATTGGATAGAAACATAATAACAATTTTCTATCGTACCTACTTTAATAAGGTATAGAATAATAAATCAAAATAGTTCCCTATAACCCTAAAATGATTAATTTGGGTCCCTTAAAATAGCAAGTGCAGGCGAAATTAGAAGAGGTCTTTAAATCGCCAGTCATCATTCAAGGGTCGAAATTGACCGAGGGACCTTTAAAAGTTACCACTAATTAGTTATTGTAACCAAGTTTGGTTGTAAAGGAGAAAATGCTAATGTATTTTGTTGAATGTTTTCTTGTCTATCTTGTTTAGCATTGCTGTATTGGCACCATAGTGGTAATATCTTAGATAATTCAAAGAAGAGGTAATATTTTCCCTCTTATATAATAATTGGTAAAAAAAAAAACATTTCTTCAGATATTTCACGAATAATTTGGTAACAAGTAATTAAACCAATGGAACATGACAATATCGTGCCTTTAACCAACAAATATTATAGTAACAATAAATCTATTTTATCTAGGAGATAAGCAGGACCCGTACTAATCTAGGGGTCCGCGTATCTATGCTAATTACAAGAGGGTCTATAATTTATCCGTTTTGTCTGACCTCTGGTAGTTTGGGGCTAGATTTATGGGTAATATGGGTTTTCTTAACCTGGCAACTTAAGGTGATCCGAATATTTTGTTCCAGCATGCGTGATGATTTATTATATTAATATAATTTATTTGTTGAAATGTATGTTTAATTTATAATCAAATGTTGTAAATTAGAACAGCTTCCCAAAAAGCAGATTTTTTTAGGTAATTGAACTTGCTTAATAAATCATATTAAATTAAAAACCAGTCAAGTGCGTGTCGGGCCACGCGCAGTGTAGGGTTCCGTAGTTTTTATAACAGCCAAGTGCGTGTCGTATTCAATATGAAACTAGCGCGATACAACTGACGCTTAGCGCCATCTATCGACATTTCTATGGAATTGTTCGAAATTTTCGAGTCAAATACAATTGGTCGACTATTACTCGTAAACTTGTAAAGCCCATTTATGTGTGATAGTTTTCCTTTAAACTTCGTTATATATAGGTACTACTGTCGTGACATTTGAATTTTAACTACAACCGTTTAGTTGGTAGAGGGTTTTTAGAGTCAAGTGTCCCCCATAATTGACTCTAACGAAAATTGGTACTTTAAAGCTTGATAAGTCACGAACGGTTTACTTAATCAAAAAACGGTCTTTGCAAACCCCTAATATTTTTGAAATACCTATCCAACGATATCCCACAATATGGGAAGGACAAAAAGAAAATATCATCCCACTTTACATGTAGGGGAGGTACCCTAAATAATTTTATTTTTTAAATTTTATTCTACCACTTTTTCGGCGTCATTAACGTATATACTCATGCCAAATTACAACTTTCTAGTACCAATAGTTTTTGAGCTAAACCGCGGACAGACAGACAGACCAGTTCCTTGTTGACTACGGAACCCTGAACCCAATTCGTGGCTACGAACCCAGATAGACACATTACTGTGTGTAATTTTATCATCACCACTTGTCCTAAAATGGTGAAGTATAACGTGACGAAAATTACTGACCAACTGGTTATACAATTTATTCATTTTCTCACCTAATTATACGTAACATCGGTGACTTACCCAATGACATGTGACGCTCACGAATGGGTGCTAAACAACTATGTAGACATTGCCCACTCTCCCATGTAATTGCCCAACTTTGCCCGGGTGGTCCCAGTGACCACCTGACCTACTTTTTTTCCTTTTTTGCACACACCTGTTAGAATCCTTATGAAAATACATTCTGTTATGTTTTTTTTTCTAAGTAAATGTTTGATAATTAAATGTGGCAAAAAGTGTACAACAGATTTTTCCTATATTTGATGGAATTTGTTTTGAAATACGTCTGTGGTATGCGGCATATAAATGTTAACGTGTCACAAATTAAAACAGTGAAGTAATGGGATTGGTTGTTCAATAATAATTCCACCAATCTCATCAATTTTTCTTTCCAAAAATATTAGAGTAAAAGTAACAACTAAATGGTTATTTGGGTAAATTCGATGAACAAACGAAAATTATTGCAACTAATTTTCACTCATTCATCTTTCATTAGCCAATCTATGGGCTCAAATATTGATTATCTGTTCATGACGTCAGCAGTTCAAACTAAATCACGGCATAATATGTCTATAAGGCGGTCTATACCCTAGGCAATAGAAATAGACACAAAGGGATTAGAGACTTTATTTTTTGAGCAACAGATTTCAATTTTGATCGCATATATTTAATTGTTCTAGTACACGCACGGCCAAAAATATTGGCAGTAAATTAATTTGTGAAACAAATATTTTGGATTCATTATACCGGATAAAACAATCATGTGGAAAATATTTTTAAATTAATTACAGTATTATATTACGTATTTCATAATTGTCGTGCCAAAATAATTATGGCTAATTGCTCAGTTTTTCACATCGATTAAGATATCTTAAGTACTCTCAATTACATAATTAAATTTTGTATCGCATGATGGGTTAATGTATTTCTCATCAAGTTTTAATTCATTATTTATAAGCGTTCATTTTTTTTGCACGACACTGCGCGATGGCACAATAAAACCTATTGTTTTGAACTAAAGAGACATTTCCTCAATTTATCGCCGTTGCTGTCATTTGGGATTGAACTTTAGTGCTATGTTGTTAAGGTGGATTTTTGTCTAAATATAACAGCCCACATGCTAGAAGACATGTGTTTGGTCTTTGTTTATAGTATCGGGGACTGGTTTTTCTATTTATCAATGGATTTGCAAGGTTTTAGTACTTAAGTTTTATTTTTGTATAAGACTCCTACTTTTTATATATATATTTTTTGTATAAGTCTTATTGTAATACAATAAGAAACTTAAGTATAAAATAGTAAATGAAAAACAGACATGATCAAACTTTTGTTTAGACTATTAAAGAGTGGTTAAGAATGTAGGTCGGTATTATAAAAAATGCAAAAATAGTCAATTAAAATAGTCTAGCAATTTAATAGTAGCAATTTAAATAGTCTAAGTAGACTAGACCTATTCAAATCAAATTAGAACATTGATACTTAAATGTGCGCTCCAAAAGAATGGAAGAAAATGAAAACAAATAGTTTAAAGCTTAAAAATAACATTCGAAATTAGAACTCGATTTAAAATTGGAACGTCTAAAAATACTGGCCGCCGATAAATCGTGTCACCTTGGTGCTCCCACACGAAAAAATGCGTTAAAATCTTTTTCCTACAAAACTGTAAGATTTGTATGTACACATTAATTTATGTATATTGTAGATTTTTTACTAAATATTTTTTTTGTAATGTCGTACAGAAAACTGTAATCTAAAGTTTTCTATTTATTTAAAAACTGTTTTTGGAATCTAATTTTGAAAGCCAAAATTCGTACGCGCGTTTCTTTTCACTAAGTCATACATTCATAGTAATCTGCATGGAAAGTAGTTGTTAATATGGCCGATGAAAAGAATGAAAACTGTTCTCCTAATGTAACGACTGCATTGGTGCTTATAGTAACTACTACTTGATCACATACTAAACTTAACAAATTCGTCGGTAGCTTATGTCGGATGTCGGACCTACAGAAATCTTCACGCACATTATCTTTATACCAAACATACGCTTCTGTTTATCCGTCAAAATCCGATACAGGATGTGCAATTTGGGGCCATAAGAGGGATGCCCGCGACCTGTCCCACGACCCAGCAGGTGATGGTTTAACACCCCCATAAACAAGCTAAAACTACCCTTAACTTCATACAACCAAAATTCACAATCACTTTTTTTATAGCACCATATCCCCTTCTGATGGGACGATGGAATTCCAACTTTAATTCTTGAGTATTATTGTTGAATTTAGCTTGGTGTGGTTATTTCCTTTGATATCCCATGGGAACGAAATTTTACGCATCTGAGGGAATTCTTCAAAAGCTTTTTTTTTTCTAACAACACATTTCCGTCAATGGTCTTATGCAACGAGATGCAATATGTGATGCATTAGTTTCGTGAATATCTTTTGAATGCATTAATTTATTGGCATTTCAAAAGTGTGGGAATTTGCGTTGATTCGAAGATTTTTGTGTAGATAATATTGCTTTTGAGGTGAATATAAGGGATGAATAGAATTGATAATAGGATCGAATACAATGACATAATGAAGCATTGCAAAAATAAAGAAATAGGTAATGGATCTGAAAATAAAATAGAAATAATATACCTACAACAATATCTGTAAACGTATAACATTCTAGTAATTCAGCCGCGACTGCGTCCTCGTTGATTTAGAAACATTTATAACCTATAGCACTCATTAATAGTTACCCCTACTACCAGCGCAAAAAAATTTTAGAATCGGATCATTAGTTTCGGAGACTAACCCCTACTTACACACATGAAGCTACCCGAAACTGTCAAATTTTCCCAATCAACCTTGAACCTAATTTCTTTAACAATAAAGTTGAAAATCTATTAAAGAAATTTGACAGATTGTTGTAGCTTGATGTGCTGGCGTCTGTACATCTTTATAATAATAGTAATTTAGTATAGACTAGCTTTTGCCCGCGACTTCGTCCGCGTGGAATAGTTACTTTGGGCTAACGTTAAATTTAACCCCGATTTTGAAGCATTCTTCATTGGCGCTCCGCTCCTATTGGCCTTAGCGTAATGATACAATATAGCTGTGCCCGCGACTCCGTCAGCGTAAGTTAATGTATTGGTAATATTGTTTAGATCACGTTCACATGAGGTTTAAGTACCTAGAGAACGCTTCGACCGCGAGACGCGTCGAGCGCGGCGACCGATTCTCAAAAATAATCCTTATAGCATGATTCAGTATTCACGCGCGATGGCTTATCATTATAAGCGTATTTCATGTATAACTTTGGTGTTTCTATACCGATTTATATGATTCTTTTTACGGTTTCGTAGCTGAATTGCAAAAAACGGAATCTTTATAGTTTCGACATGTCTGTCCGTCTGTCTGTCTGTCTGTCTGTCTGTCCGTCCGTCCGTCTGTCACAGCAATTTTATTCCGAAACTATTAGGACTATACATGTGAAACTCGATAGGTAGATGTATTCTGTGAGCCGCTTTCCGATTTTGAGAAAAAAATTAAAAAATATTTAAAATAAAGGGGGGCTCCCCATACATGGAACTAAACCTGAAAATATTTTTTTTCATGAAATCGATGCATGTGTGGTATCTATAGACAGTTCTTTAAAAACGACATCGGGGTTTCTAAAACCACTTTTCCATAAAGTCAATCGTTTAAAAGATATAAGCTTCCAAAGTGGTAAAATGTGTGTGTGGCGGACACAACCTCTAACTTCTATAATAATGGAGTGAAAAATCTAAAAAAATATATATATCTGTAGATCTTAATATAAACTTTCAACCAAAATTAGTTTGAACGAAATCAGTTTAGCAGTTTTTGAGATACAGCATATTTTCTAAAACCGCAAATATATAACTTTGTAATTCATACAAACACTATGAAAAACAAATTTATTCGGCGCAGTTGTAAAAAATGTAAAATAGCCAGTTTTAAGAAATTTGTAAGGTTTTTTTTCAAAACAAATTTATTTGGCGCAGTTGTAAAAAATGTAAATAAGCTAGTTTTAAGAAATTTGTAAGGTTTTTTTTTCGTCAAATAAATTTGCATATTATATTATAGTTACTACGGAACCCTTCATGGGCGAGTCTGACTCGCACTTGGCCAATTTTTTTATGGAATAGTTAATAATGTTAACTTTTTCAATTAGGGGTGACTGAGAGTGTTATAAACGTAAGAGTAGACAAATATTATAATCAGAAAGCTTCGAACTGCTAAGCTATCGGGAGTTACACGTGTTATTGTGAGTCAACCATAAAAGTTAGACATGCTGTCGTGGGATATTTTTTATATAATTTTAAGGAGAACATTTCCGTCATGAAATGATTTGTGTAGCTTTAACCATTAAGGTTGCACACGCGACGGAAGCTTAAAAAATAGAGTAACTTCTCCCGTTTTCCCAACATTTCCCTTCACTGCTCTGCTCCTATTGATTGTAGCGTGATGAAAAGTATACTATAACCCGCTCAGGAGTATGAAAAATAATTGTACCAAGTTTCGTTAAAATCCGTCGAGTAGTTTTTGTTTCTATAACGGTTATACAGACAGACAGACAGACAGACAGACAGACAGACAAAAATTTAACTGATTGCATTTTTGGCATGAGTATCGATCCTTAATCACCCCCTGATAGTTATTTTGGAAATATATTTCATGTACAGAATTGACCTCTCTACAGATTTATTATAAGTATAGATAACATCTCCACTACTGGGAAACAGTTGAACTAACTCTTTGAGAATTTTTGAACATTTTGAACATTCCCTATGTTCCCTAAACCAGGCGTTCCCCGTTCAGGTTGATAAATGTCGCATGTCTTCGAATTTTAATCTTAGGAAATGCCGAACACGTCACGATTCCTTCGTTGTTTTGAAAGCAGTGAAAATGATACAAAATACGCAAAGTAATGTGACTGACTGGATCATGTAAGGCGAGTAGCAAAATCGTAAGAAAGCAAAATAGTTCATCCAATATCTACCAACGCCATAAAACACGGTTTCAAAGCCGGCCATATTAAAAACATCACTCAATAAAAACTTTTTACCAAAAAATTAAACCGACTCCCAAAAACTTTTTTGCAAAAAATAAAACCGACTTCCATATCAAAACACTACAAAGCCAAAAATAATTTTAATTTCGGTAGTCGGTGTTATTGGTTTTGTATTTTCATTTTTTTTTCACACCGCCTTCCGAAATTAAAATTATTTTTGGCTTTGTAGTGTTTTGATATGGAAGTCGGTTTTATTTATTGCAAAAAAGTTTTTATTTTCGTGCTTTTTAGTGGGTCAGTGAATTTTCCTAATCGGTTCGTAAATGACGGAGTTATGCGCGAACAAAAAACGCAATGCAGAGTAAACGAAAAGATCATCAACGTAAATATTTTTTTAGACTTTTGTTGATTTTTCAGAAACGGCTTGTCCGATTTTGATAAAATTTTCATGGGACCATTTGGAAATTATACCCTTTCTAACAAGATAAGAATTTTTCAAATCGGTTGGCAAGCGACGGAGTTATGCGCGGACAAACATAAAAAAAAATACAAACATCCGAATTGAGAACCTCCTCCTTTTTTAGAAGTCGGTTAAAAACACTGCAAAGTGAAAAATAACTTTAATTTCGGTAGTCGGTGTCTTTAGTTTTGTATTTTCGTTTTTGGCACCGACTTCCGAAATTAAAGTTATTTTTCCCTTTGCAGTGTTTTTTGGGAGTCGGTTTAATTTTTTGGTAAAAAGTTTTTATTTCTCTCTTTTTAGTTGGTCGACTTTTAATTTACCTAGTTACAAGAGCCTAAATGTCGACTACTTATAATCATTTACAAAATATTGCTTTTCCCAATGTTGGGCCGTTAATTGTTAAGGAGTTCTCCTGGTACTTCACCAACAGCTCTACATCACCATTGTGACGAGCATAAAGTGCTTAACATCCATATTCAAACAATCGAATCGCAATCCACGAAATACTTATTATTGAGTAGTTTCGGCGGCCATCTGTGGTCTTCATCATCAGTTCCACTTCCTCAAATGGTACTTTTTGAGAGCAACTGCACAAGTTACTATAAGAAATAACCAAAACGCCATAGGTGTGCCTATATTATTTGAAGAGTTCCCTCGATTTCTCCAGGATCCCATCATCAGATCCTGACTTGATGACAATGGGATCAATTTCGAAGTATACCCTTTCAAACAAAAAAAGAATTTTCCAAATCGGATCAGCCGTCTTCGAGTAATCGGTGATCAATTGATCATACATAAAAAAAAAAAACAAAAAAATATATATATACGCGTCGAATTGATAACCTTTTTTTGTCGTCGGTTGAAAATTAGCTTTAAATAAGCCAAACATATATTGTGATGATTGCTTCTATAGAATCGTGAGTCGCGAGACCCCTTAACGGTCACTTCTGTGTAGGACAATGACCGTTCCCCTTTCCTCCAAGTTTCCATGGGGTGAATATCTGCATTACTGGGTATATCAATGGGATCGAACAATGACATGGTAACCTACATTTTATAGACAGATATATGAAAGAAAGCTGTAGGGTCCTTTCAAAAGCTTGGTCCATGTCTGGCCTTAGAATCAACATCTTTCATTTTGAATGCAAGGGGAGAAATGGATCTCCAATATAAAACAGTATCCTTGCTAAATAAAAGTGGCTTTTATTTAAATAAAGCTTTAATTTAAATAATATGTACCAGTTTAACTTGCTAAATCAATAACTATGCTAATTTCTACGATCAGTGACTAAATCGATACTATGATGATATTATTATGAATATCATTGAATAGCTCGCGTCCATTTTTAGTGCAACAAGTGTAAATGTAGTCGGATGTGTACGGAGTTTGAAGTATATGTGCTTTATGCAAATTAATTAATACTTAATGTGTGTTTGTAATTTGTTTTCAATCACATTTTTAGACGCTAATAACCAGCACTGTGTGCTTTGCTCGCTTAGCATAATGCTTAGTAGCATATTGCTAAGGCTCATTTGTTGTTTTACGCAGATGTGTCGCATTTTTATACCTCTATAATGTTCCTGTATTTTAGTTCACAACGCACGAAAGACACGCTACAAAGCTGATATTATTTTACTCAGTTTCCCTTATTTTTCAACTTTTGACGGTAATTTCAGGTAAAATTAAATTCGATACATCGTTTTAATTTAAAAACATCAGTCAATATCATAATTCTTACATATTACAGCTTAATTAACCATTGTCATCAACTGTATTAACTTATGATTGACATTTGCAACCACTAAACAACAACAGCTCTTATTTTTAACCTCGTAAAGTATATATTTAAATGTTTCTCGTCACTCACCTGTCATTTTGAAATATCAGTCAATGGAAAATGAGCCTTAGTTAAAGGTTTTAAGGGATATTTTGATATTGTGCAGTGTGAAGAGAAATTGTGGTCACCTGCAGCGTTACATCATGTTTTACACCATTCATACCTTTCCATAGATCTGTTAACCCTTTTAGAACTGTCTAAGGATCTTTATATTTATCCTCTTGAGTAACATTTACGATTTATATAGCAACTCCATAATACTTAAGCCTAATAATACTCTTAAATCCATATTTATGGTAGGAGTTTCTTATGAGAATCATGGAGACTGCGACCAAATCGATTATTGGCTCCAAAAAATTATTGTTGATTTATTTAAGCATGGGAAATCGTCCAATGACTGCCTCTCGATCTGGACGAAGCTGGAGGATGTGTCAGACTTTTACTGACTAAAACCCATCCGTTTTCCATCATATACCCTTAACTCTTAACTCTTTCGAACAATTCCGCAACCCCGGCAGGCAACGGCCCCCTTATGGGCTCCGACAATTTTGCTGACAGTCTTTGAGGCGCACGTGGAACACGACGCGCCGTCTACACGGGCCTGGTTTCAGTCAGGTGGTGAGCTACCCATTGCTCTTAGCCCGCAGGCCCGCACCTACGGTGGCTGGGAGTCAGTCACCCTGTGACTCCCGACGCGACGCCCGGAACGTTTCCTGCGGCGGCTGGGGCGCGAGGGCTGTGAGCCCCGCCTCTCCCTCTTGCGTCCCGCCACCTCCTTCGCTTGCATAACTGCTTCGCAGAAAGAGGTGTCTGCTTCCCATGCCTCCTCGCTCCGGACCATGGATTGAACCAGGGCCGGGAGCGAGCGGTCGCCGCCTATTGCCCCTACGAGAACACGGCGGAGCTCTACCCAAGCGGGGCAAATCACCACTGTGTGTTCCACCGTGTACTCAAGGCGATTCTCGCAGTAGTGACACCCGGGCGTTTGGACGTAGAAACTTTATAGGCTAGTTATGTACCTATCTTTCAAATTATGATCTGCTTAGCCCATTTTAAACTTTGGCAGTTGAGTCCTAGTGTCTTACATGGAGCAACTGCCTGTCTGACCTGCATAACCCAGTTCTTCAATCTTTCAAGTGATGGATTCAGAGGACCTACAAATCATTAACAACATTTTGTTGTCGATTCACTTTTATTCCGGTGTCGCTCAGTTCTCGGCAAATATTTCGAAATTGCTCTTAATGAATCTTGCTACTGATTTATTCCTGCATTACCCCCGTTATCTGATCCAACACTGCCATTTAAAACGTCTTTCAATACCGATGCCATCTTCCAACCCGTTTCAGTATCCTTATAAAAACAAAATTCCCTTCACCATATTCATCATTCTATGGCCACCATGCAAACCCTCATTTACCCGCCAAAACTGGTATTACGCAAGAGCGAGATGCCAATAGCTCCTCTCCTAAGTGTGATAGAGACAAAGCATAGGCTACTTCCTGCGCAGGATCCACGTAGAACTTTTTTGTGCATTGCAATTCTATGTATTGGAGATAATATTATTGCATATTTATGGGTTTGTCAGGTTGTTTGTGCAGACGTGCGGAACCAATTTTGATGGTTTTCTCGTTGGTTGTAGAGATATTGGATGCTGTTGAGTTTCTTGGTGTCGTTTAGTGTCAGAATTATGGCTGAAGCTATTATTTATTAAACCAAAGCAATTGATATCTTTTTGCTGAGAGAAACAGTATAGTAAAACATTTATTTGCTATATTAGTCTCTGCAAGCGGCTTTGGATGCCTGAAAAGATTTTCTTACCAAAAAATAATATTTGCTTTAGTAACCTTTGTCACTTGCCAGCCTTTCAACTATCTCCAAATCAAATTTATATCGATTTATTTCTCCATTTTGACGTAAAAGACGGATAAACAAACACACTTTTGCATTTATAATAAAAATTAGTATGCATTAGGTACATTGTCTTAGGTAAAAGGCATTAATGATTGTTAGTATTCACTAAATCCATTTCAATTTCAGCAACCTTTATATTTGGCTAATTATTTTATTATTTGGAAGCTTCAAAATCGATGGTCGAAAAATTTCTGGCCATTATATTCTGACATCATATTACAAGGGAACTTTAACACAAAACAAAAAAGACTTGCAAGATTGTACCTACAGCATCCTATAGAAAACTTATTATAGATTGTTCGGATAACCATGTACAGTGGTAAATCAATACCATTATCTTAAAACCACTATAAAAATGAGTGATACTAAACCTCCGGTGATTCTAGAAGATGAAAGCCGCGCAACAAACCAAATTTAACTTTAAAACTGAAAGCATAAGGTTAACATTTCTGTACAAAAAACATAATTTATTTACAATATGCAATTTGTTACACCGCCACTGAAAACTAGACCTTATTATCTTTAGGAAAGCGTTAAAAGATTACCCAAAAAGTTCACTTGAATATCGATTTCGTTTCTAATTATTTTCCTGTTCCAGTTGTTTATTATGTTCAAAATCGCATGTTATTGGTATGGATACGTTGTGATGTTTCGAAAATGGGCATATTACTTGCTCCCGCGCATCTCATGGCGGGCGGAAATCTTAATGGGTCCTGGAACGAACTAACGATGGGACCCATCGATCTAAAGAAAGTAGGGCTTGAAATATTTAGACATGGCTTATTTCGTACTTATTAATAAAATAGGCTATTTTATTGTGTCGGTAAAACTATTAGAAAACATTAGTTTCTGCCCGTGGCTCGCGTGAATAGTGATAAACACCAAAACTACCTCGGTACCAAATTTCATCAAAATGGGTTAAATGTTTTAGACGTAAAAATGTAACAGACGACAGAGTTTATTTATGCATTCATAATAATTACTACTTTACAGAGGTGCTCGTGGCAATATAATAATAGAGAAGTGGGTCGAGCTTTAAAGTTAAGCAACGCTTTTCGAGGCCGTTTTGTGGATGGCTGATCATCTTAACATTCCTGCCTTGAAAATCACGTTAAGCTGTTTGTCCCTAAATGAGCTCCATTTAACTAACCGCAGGATATTATCTCTAGAAAACGCTGATTGTAGGGCCGCACTAGATTACCCAGCAACCTATATTTGAAATCTTATAATACGGTAGTTTCTCAAAATATTTTATTTAGGCCGTCACGTAGTAGCACAAAAAACATTGGACATATTTTTTTTATTTTTTCACGTAATTGAAAAATTAAGACGATACAGTAAGTTGAAATTTCGCGTGACGTCACACCTCGGTATAATTCCTAGCAATGTGTGACGTCAGCAGCCCCCACTCCTGTACTTTGACGCTTTCCATCTTTGTGATTTTTTCTTGACTTGAAAAAGCAAAAATACGAGACCAACATTTTTTGAAAATCTACCTTATGGACCAAATGAAATAATTATTTTGTAACACACCCTAATCATGTATGCATCTCCCATAAAAACAATGCGTCATCTTCATCTATGAAATGCTGATATCAATTCAATATCAAGTTCAAGGTTAAATATGGTCGCTTTAAATAAAATCCCCACGTTTCATTCCAAAAAAAAAAAACTAATTAATTACCTAGTGAATTGACAATTAACATAACTTTATGGGCTTTTATATTTATTTCTTGGGTTATTTAGGCCTGCGACAAGTTACATATGGTCAGTGATTAAATATATTGTTGTTTTTTTTTCTACTGTTAATCATTTTGTAGTGACAACATAATAGAATTAGGTATTTGAAAAAATAAGTTATTGCTTTCTTTTTTGTAGTAAGTTTATTTTAAACGTCAATTTATATATTTATATTTGATTAGTACATATCATTAGAACTTAAAACGCGATATTTACGATGTGTATTTTTTGTTTTTAAGTTCCGATATTTCGGCACTGTAGCAGACGCCATGATCACGTATGAACTGAAGTAATTGCGGGTGGAAGTTTATGAGCAGACAAATCGGTCTACCCTCTTTCTCGTTCGTTTTCTGTTAGCGACACCGCTACCACTGTCACATGTATCACTAAATACTCGATTCTGTTCCCGACACACAAAACTCACCGTGTCGACTCACGAACTTTCTGCGGAACTTTTTCGGTTTTTACACATTTGCACCACTGGATTCCAGGCCCTCGACAGTTAAAACCCATCCTCCCGGTTGAAATTGTCGTATTTGGTAATCCCGTTTTAAGTTCTAATAATACTGTTAGTTACCATGTTAGTTTAAACTTATATATTTGATTACTTCGTCAGTCTGTATCTATGCCCTTCAGATAAGGTACATGGGCACGACACTAGTGGACAGTGATGCATATACATTTTTGTAGCCATTGATTTAGTAAGGAGTTTTTATTTAAGTGTATATGATACTAGCTTCTACCCGTGGCTTCACTAGCGTGAAAAGCATTTTTTCAACGAAAAAATAGTTTCCTTGTGCATACAGCTAAGGAGTGGAATTCTCTGCCGGAGTGTGTTTTTCGTGATAGCTATAACCTGGAAGTCTTTAAGTCAAGAGTGAATAGGTTACTTCTAGGCAAGCGTGCTTCATCTTCGATCACATCATCGCTTAACATCAGGTGAGATGGCGCTAACGCAAGCCTTTCAAAAAAAAAAAGTAAAGTCACTCAGTAATAATGGAGCTTTCTATTGGTGAAAGAATTGTCTATATTGGAATCTGGATTGGTTCTCTGAAGATTACTTCCTACAAACCCGCAAAATTTACCCTCTACTTACAAATAAAAAGTAAAAACAATGTGATAGATAAATCTTTTATTAAACAACGGAAACACAACACACAAAATAACAATAACACATTATTATAAACATCAAATAAAAAAAGAACAGAAAAAGCACCAAAAAAGCAAACATACAAAAATAAACAAACCATATAAAAACATACAATAAAAATATACCTATATTACCCTGAATCAAGTCTACATCGTCTAAGCTCTACACGTCATTACGTGTCTATATTTGCTCAGAACGCTCAAAGCCCTACGAAAAGGTAACATCACCGAGCCTCGACACGCTTTATACTGCATTCGATCAGGACGTGGAACTAATTCTAATACCCCTGTTTGTATTAAGTAAGATGCTTGATGATAATGTTACTTCCAATGATGAATCGGTTAGATCTTGGAATGGAAGACGTCAATGGGACAATTGCTTGTTATGGATAAGCTTGAAGTATTTTAATATCTACAATTTATCACTTCTATGTTACTTATTACGTAAGTAAGTAGGGAAATAAATAATGAAATAATGATGTTTATTTTGCAAATAGGTTATAAATAGATTAGGCCAGTGTTTCCTAACTGACTACTCTGAGAAGAAACACTGAAACAACCTCATAGGTCAACGTCTCTTTTAAAGTCCATACAATCTGTAGTGATCAAATCATATGAGAGCCATAATATATAGGTTTATGTCTGTGGCGCCCTTTAGAAAACAGAATCACACAGATTTAAGCAGGCTCGTTCAAACGGTGCAAGCATTTGTCAAATATCGCGTAGCTCAACTTAGAATCTTAAGGAGCTCGAACGATTTGACGAACAATACCAAAGTTAGAACATTTGGGTGGGCCATATAAAGCACTCAAACTGCCAGACAGTGCGGTAATCTATTCATAATATTCGTTCTTATCCCACATTGCTCTCACATTCACAATATCTCTTGCTTTTACAAAAAATATATTACTTGAAAAAGAAAATAAAATGTCATCTAGTACGAACAAAATTAAAAATTAGAAAGTGAAATAAATGAAAAGTATATCCTATTACTGGAGAGGAGGACTATGGCTTAAGTCATCACGTACTTAGCCTTTTCCGAACTGTGTTCCCATCTGACCTCCACAATTCAGAAGTTGGATAACACGATACCCGTTGCCAAGACTGATGTTAGATTTTCTGGCTTTTATATACCCGTAACGGTTGCCAAAAATCTTCAAACCACAGCTGGGACCAACAGTTTAACGTGTTTTTCCAGGGCACGGCGGAATCTCGATATCACAAATCTACCAAGCAATCTCGGCAATCATTTAACCTTGAAAATCAACCCGATTCAGCCACGAACTCCTCGTGTTTTTAATATGTTCACATTAAATCATAGTTACAAGTCTCTCTAAAACTATGGCTATGTGACATTGTGACAAGGTTTAGTAAGCAATTTAGAACATGCTTTAAGTGGATATGTTAATAAAATAACAAGGACAGGAAAAGACAACAAACCAACAATTGACACCTTGATGATGAAGTAGGAATTAAATCTTTGTACGACTAAGATGCTTCCAAGGAACTAATTATCCCAGAAGAATGAGCATCAGCAGCCATCCATGTCGGTCGCCACGATCTTGACTCGTGTCACGGTAACGCTTATTTTGTGATCCGACATTGAATGGGTGACATCCATCCAAACCATTGTTTGAGAAACATTACGAGCAACAACAAAGAATGGGTGAAAATTATCGATAACACAGCAGTAAATTCTGATGTCGTATAACTAATAAAAAAGCAAGCTTTTGTGTCCAATGAAATCATTCAAAGTTTCATCATAATGTAACTGCCTATTTTTTACAAAAATGAATGGGAGTGAACTATCAAAATGGTTTTATTAATCGCCAGTCGAGGAAGATCATAGAAAAATATCAATTTCTTGCCTTCCCGCCACACAAAAGCTTGAAACGTGACATTTATTTTAGCTAGCGGAGCACGACACGAGTCTAAATTATACGTTTTAAAACCAAATTTCTACGCTCAAATCTGCAGACCGTTCAATGCCAATATTAAACGGATTTTTTTTATTCACGATTTCCAACTTTTTCATTCGCTTGGGTGACAAAAGACGGTAAAAAAATGGAACCATGTAAAAAAAGTTTTGCGTTTCGTTTGCTCTCAAGTTCTTTGATATAAGGATCATTATCGTTTATTTTGTCGGTACTATCGTAGGGTCCTATCTGGGTCTTGGTCACTGGCTTCTTTAGGAGTTCGGAAAAACGGTTTTTTGAATTGGTTCAGAGTTTTTCTTTGAGCACGCGCCCGCCACCCGTCGAGATCGGATTTGAATATAATTTTGTTTCTCCTGCATTTTGTTAATTTCGTGGTTTTGGGCTATTTTGTAGCGCATTACATGCTTGTATAATTGAAAGAAATAATTATTCATAACATTCGCGCTAGAAAAGTAACAGTATCACATCATACTTAAGTATTTGGGTACGATTTCTCTCAAACCTCAATAAGCAAATTTATTTTGCTATATTTCTCAATTATCTAAGAATAATCGCTTAATTTTTCACACTGCGTTACATGTGCATTGAATTTTTCCTCGATTTCTTATTCACTGTTAACATTTTATGACCCTGCCTAATTAAGATTATGTTCACGTGTCTGTGATCATTTTAATTCATTAAAATTAAGTTTCCTACTATAAAATATAGAAATAAGCAATGAATTCAGCTCACATTCGATTTACTATGTTTGAATGAACGAAAAGGTGCTGCTTATTTGAATAGTCATTCTTTAACATCCATTATGTTTTTGATTGACTGTCTATTTGATCGCTATATTGTCAATAAACGGAAGGTTTTCTTCTTTCTTCAAATTGACTTATTACATTGAATGTGAATTTATTGTTAGTATATTTTAGTCTACTTCCTATTTTAACTATGTAGTCTTAAATGACTACTTCGTCATTATTACCTTTTTGTAAATCGTTGTTCTCTTGAGTTCTTTAATGTGTCTTAATTTTCATCATGGTATTTATATTCTTTTATTTTATCAAGATATTCAAAAACATCAAGCAGAACCACCTTAAACGTAAAGTTTTTAAATATATTTAAATGTGATTCAATGTAATGCATTACGACGACTATTATTCCACATTACTTAACATTTGGACAGCATTTGATCAGATAACTTGTGGACATTGATAGAATACAGTGGTTTAGGAGGATATTGCGGGACCTTGGGGCTCAGATTGGCACTGAGTAAATGTTGAATGGGCAGAATGTAATATTCTTTATTACTTAGGTTATACAATGGCTCTTGTATAGGTACAGCATGATGTGTATATGGAATAAATAGCCATAGACTTATACAGTGGGTAATTAAAGGTTAAAGTTAGGCTTTCACATAGATATTTCACAATGATTCACGAAAAATGTGAATAGAATTTAATAAAATGATTCATATTAAGACAAGCAAATTACCTGAACCTGAACAAATATTGCTGATAAAAAAATAAATAAATATTGCTGTGACAACTTTAATTCCAAGAACTTGCTTCTTCACTTCTGTGAGAACTGAACAAACTATATTTTCATAGTTTGTTTTCGCTACGTTTTCTGTAACTAATAATTGGTAATAATTTTTTTTTTCTTCTGTAATACATTTAGTTAGAAATGTCTTGTAAGAAAATCAAATAACGGTTTTATGATGCGACATAGGCTTTCTACACTGGCATTTGCGCCAGCCTTACACAATGAGCGCGTAAATGACAATTTCGGTGTTTCAAATATTTTAACTTGACTGTACGAAACTTTACAATATCAATCTACTTATCGCCGTTCGTGTTTAGTAACATTGCCGCTTGATTTCTCGCTATTTACCTAGATTACTCGGTTTTTTCAACAGTTGCGGCAATATTTAACGCATGGCCGGTAGTGACATTGGCTTAGAATCAACTTTTTGCCGCCAAAATCATGCTCCAGGGCCGTGTAAGAAAAACGACATATTTTTTCAATACTAATAATTTTTCATGACATAATAACAGAAAAAAATAAAATATGCTCACAGTTATGAATCTTTTCATGTTTTTGATTGAATTTTTGTATTCGAAAAATGGCAAAAATCAAGCTTGGCGCACGATTATCCGCAGAGATTAGATTTCCGTTGAAAATACAAAAGAGTGGATTAAATGATCAAGAGCACAATTCATTGAAGAAACGTGAGTTTAAATCAAAATTTTATTACAATGGCTAGACGTTTTGTTATAATATTCTGCGCAAATTAAAATGAAAGAAAAAAAGTGCATTTATTTAGCACAAACTTACAAAACCACACTTTTGGACGGCAAAAAAAAAAATGGTTAGTGACTAATTCTAGTCTGCCTCACGGTTGCGCCAAATAAATCCAAATGTGTGTTGTAACGTATTTTACACATTTATTAAACCATAATTCGAAGCTTCCATAAAATCGACTACAAACAATTAATTAATACGCACTTCATTAATAAATCAATTGACACTGAAAGGAATGGCTAAAACTAAATTTTAATTAAATTATTATAATTGAATTGGTTTAATGGATTACTGGGGAATTAATTCCATTCAATTATCAGTACCATTGAATTGTAATCAATTCGGAAGCCGGCAATTGAAGTCTGTGAATCTTTTCCTCGTTTTAACCGTTTATTACTTCCTAGTTAGCTTTTAACGTATTTTTTTGTTTAGGTAAATTATTTCATTTTTATCTTTTATTGTAGTAAAGGTGCGTTGACTGACCTTAGACCTCAAAAGTACATACAGTTTATCCCTACTGCGAACTACTTAATTCGAAAGAACCCTGCCTGTATATCTGCTACGCTTTCACATCCAAACCATTAAACCGATTTTTAAGAAATTTGGTATAAAGATCTATTTGACCTTGGAGAGAGACAAGTATTATTTCACAAAAAAAAACTTCTCGTGAGTAAAACCGCGCCCAGAAGCTAGTTAGCCATTATTTCTCAGATGTTTTTTTAACACAAAACTTATACCTACTCTTACTTTTCTCCAAACAGTGATTATGAATTCAGGAGAATAATACGGTAACTAATTTACATAAACATAACCGATCAACCTGTTTACTATTAGGAAAAGATTTAATTTGTAAACGAGATTTAAAAGCCATTTAATCTGCCGTGAGATCGGTCTTAAGAAATAATCTATGCAGTGTCACTCATATGTCATTTTGTTGACATGGATTTGCAGATACGATGTTATTCGGTACTAACGTGGGGAGTAGGTATTCGATAGCATGTTTTAATTGCGGACAAATACCGAATCGTGTGTTTTTTTTCTTGATTTTAATTAGTGATGTACCTACATATCCAATTAGACCAGAGGAGGACGATTAAAGAAACACGCTATTTTTATCGCAAAACATCTTATGTTGAACTCGTAGAAAAATTAAAAAGATTTAATGTTCCACTGATTCCCTTTTTTTCCGGGTGAGAATATCATCGAATGACTTCTCCCGCTCTGGGTAGAGTGGAAGGGAGTGTCAGACTTCTAATGACTAACCACCCTGTTCCTTCAGCTGCCCTTAAGTTCCGTGGCCGCGGTATCTCGTTACAACATCTCCGCAACCCAGGCAGGCAATGGCCCGTCATTGGTCCTCTGATATTCTAATGTCCGTAAATTCTGATCTATGGCATGACACCTTTTGTATTTACATTTCTGCCTACCCTCTTTAGACAAAAAGTACGATAACGCCAACAAACAAGACCCACCACAAATCTTGTGCACAATTTTTCAACCAAAAAACGTCAAAACGGTCGCCATTTTGAAACCCTAAGCTTTTGCGAAAATTAATCTGAGCGGGCAAAAACTATGCCTTATTAAAGGGAAAATCCGCCCCTGGCCAGGGTCTAATATCCACAGATAAACAGAGAGAATGTATGCTTACAATTAATAATAATTTAGGGGTGGCAAAAAGTGGCCCGAGGTGGCAAGCGTTTTTGTCACGGAAAATTTGAGGGTTTTAAGAAAATTAGTTTTAATTTTTTTGCGTTTTTTTTTTTGAAGGCTTTGTTTCTATGGTGAAAGGGCGCGAAAACATTTGATGCTTCTTTTCATAGAAATACTTATAATAAGCAGTAAATTTTGAGTTTAGTTAGTTATTTTTTTCGGTTAAGATATATATTAGTTTATCTTTATTTTTAATAATATAAAAATATGTATTAGTTTATAGTTAGTTATGTATATTTTTTTCTATGGGCTTTAATAGCCAGATATAAATAAATAAAATAAAAAATATATACCATAGTCATATTTATTATGCAAATTGAAGAACAAATTTAAGAATAAATTTAAACTATACAACGTGTAACGGTGTTTCCTAGCTACCCTGAGAAGAAACACCAAATCATACTCCTAGTTCAAAGTCCATACCCGTGAAATCATATGAAAACCATGTAAGATATTGTCCGAGGTGAGATTTTAAGGAAGAAAGCACAGAGATTTGAGTGGACCTGTCCAGATAGTGCAAGCATAGTCAGGTATCGTTTAGCTAAACTTCGAAAATTGAAATTCAATAGTACCTACTATTCATTGAATGTTAATACTGAATACTGATAATAACAATATTTACTGAATATTATAATATTTATCAGCTAAGCTACTTCTTAGTGCTGGAAGGATCAAGGTGGATTTTAAATCAGTAGGAGTCTGACACTCTATCTAGAGGAGGAGTCACTTCATGGTTTTCCTCCCAAAACATAAAGTTTCGTTCTTACTAGCCGTCAAAAATTTTCTCCACAAGTCTCTTAAAATTATCGCGGTCGAATAATCCGATGTCTTCCGTCTGATCAAAAATGATGATGAAATTGATTATGATACAGAATGCAAACTCGCTAAACCTGCTCTAAGATGCGTCTAGATAAGTTTGATGGAAATATATTTCTTAAAGTTACCCATGTGGTTATACAAGAGGCCTTTGTTTGAATGAATAAAACATTTTGCTCGCCAGTAATTTGTTTAATTTTAGTCTAGAATTATTTATTTATGTTACTATGGACGTACTTATTAATTGGAACAGAAGACATCTCGTTGTTTCCGTGAACGATTTTCTTTTCAGTCAAAACGAAAATAAAATTTATAAAGCTTACATTGAAAAAAAAAATGCAATGAAAAGTTACACCTTTTCCCAACCCTCCACCGCACTACATTTTCAACGGGACAGTCGTACCAGATGACCAATCTTTAATAACCCTTCAGCCCCAATTTAAACCCTTACGTAATCTTGTCTTGATTTTAATAGGATTGTTATGACAGCTGTCATGTTTTATCTTTTGGTTTTACAAAGTGACAGATAGATTTTCTTTTGACCCATATCTTGCTTTGACATAGTGTCACTTATGTTTGCCCTCCATAATTTAATGTTCATTAAGAACATATTCCAATTATTTTTACTTACACCGTATTAATACTTTACTGGAAGCTTAATCTAAGATATCATCACCATCTTCATCCCATATCTTTCTAACAATATAGACCATCGCTTGCTCTACCCTGTGCCATGTACAATCTTTGCGAAAACAGCTAACAAAAAATTATTGTTAAATTTTTCTCAAGTTTTAGCAAAGTGGACTATCGTAACATTAAAACTACTTTAATTCTTCCATCGATACGGTTGGCTGATTTCATTATTTCCTACACGCAGTATGAATACTCATTTGCTTTGTAATTAATAGCAATAATTGATAAACATTTTAAAATTAACTACAATATTATGAAATTCTCAAAAGTTTTCGAGAACAAAGATGGAAGAATTGCTCACATAGAGAATAGAAAAGATATCAAACTACCTACCCTATTAAGTTTTTAAAGAGCATCAAGATTCATAAATAAAAAGTTGAATTTAAATATGTATTAGCTGAAGACGTTTTAGGCGTACATTCATTACATCAATTCTGGTATAAGATAAGAATTTATATGATAAAACAGGCAAAATAAAGTGACAATAATATTCTTAATATGTTATTAAATCTTTTTCATCAAATCGTTGGGAAAGGTAACTGTGATTCTCTAAAGAAATCTAAATTATACAATAAATTTCATTCATTTTTGTGAACAAATATAATACATAAACCGTCTTCAAAACAGCAACAAAGTAAGAAATAAAATTTCGTGAAAAAATGATGCATATAGTAACACACATTATCTTGTAGAACCAGTTACCAAGGTCAACTGTAATGATACAGGTTTATTTTTAACGAAACCACTTTGGAAGCCAAATTTTCTAGGTAATAAAGCATAGTATGTTGAATCTTGATGGCTTTATAGTTTATATTATAATATCTTTCGATGACGATGTGAATTGTGTATATAATCTTGAGAACGATGAAGATAGAATTAGAGTTTAATTTAAAAGAACTTTAATTAATAATGGTAACATAGAAGACACATGCATTTTAATGCAAATCCTACGAAACAATTCTACTGAGTACATTTGCTTATCCTTAGACCGACTGGCTATCTCCCTTGGCAAGACTGATGTCAGATTTTCTGGCTTCTGACTAGACTTAAAGATTTACAACAGACAGATGCGGTCAATGGCTAAATGAGCTTTCCGAGGCATGGAAAAGTCGCTTTATGTTAAAGTGGTCATGGTCACCCATCTACGAACTGACAGCGGCAAGTGCTGCTTAACGTTAAAGATTGAGTGGTGTGGCTGTAACTATTAAGCTACGAGTTCCTCAAGTTTTATTAAGAATAACGTTAAAGAAGCTCTATAAAGACTATTTTAATACAAACATTTGATCAATCCTCAATAGAAATAGAATCCAAAACGATTGATGCACCTTAATTGATTGCAAGAGGAAAATGGTATATCAGAGATAGATACATTACACTCAATTGCTATTCTGTCTGTCTGTCGGTCATTGTGCGACAATATTTAGATTTTTTCTTATTATTCAATTACTTCGTGTTGTGGACGCTTTGTCACTTTTCTAGCAATTGAATTGTCAATTCAGTTTTTGTGCTGTTCTCGATTACTTAAGACTAAGCTTTATGTTTCTGCTTGTTGACTAATAGAATGGACGTCTCTTATTTTAATTTATAAAAATCAATGGGAGTACATTGTGTTCTTATTCTGTTCACGTATGTACATGACTGGCTTTTGTTATTTTATAAACCTACTTCATTTGAAATCAGAACTTTAATTTAGATCACTGTAACAGCATCCTTCAACTGTAACAAACGATTAACCAAACCGACATTCCTAGTTCCACCAATTTAACATAGATTCCTTTCCAGACGATCCTTCACGAAGACCTATTAAAAGTCATCCACCACCTCGAATCTACTGCTTCACAACATTAAGTAGTGCCCCAAACTTTAATTATGTTCCATCTGTGACCAATTGCGTTCGTGTCTCGCGCTTCTCGCTAGTCATGCAACGTGCTACCGAACGAATCCGGCCGGCAGAATCAAAACCAACACTTTTATCTTTAAAAAGAACTCTATACACACCTTATTTAAATCCAAAATCGTTTGCTACATCTATTTTATCAAATACATTCCCTAACGTTCATTGTTAGTTACTACAACCGTCAGCATCGATTGATGATGCTATAGTTTGAGTTTTATTTGCTTTGAATTTAAGATCATAATTGTTTGGCTTTGGACTGGTAGCGCCCGAAGGAACGTGGCTAGCAGCCTCATTGTTAGATGAAAACGATTCTAAGAGATGACGTGTCAGTTTTAAGTTAGAAACTAATTTGGGATATCACAAAGAGTATCAATGGTGTACCGAAACACTTTAGTGCGCGAACAGTGCCGCCGAAAGTATTGGCTATTGTTGGCACGTGTACACAAATACTTATTTAAAATTCAGTCTTTGATAATGTTGATTCGTACCGAGTCTGCAGAGACACCTAGCTACTTTAATTTCATGCTATTTAAACACTCAGATAAATCCTTATCCATCTTCCACTGGACTATCTTTTAACATTTACATATACTCTAGCATTATATGTAGCTATATATTGTTTCTCTTGTAAAACCATATATAATTAATTAGCATTGAGGGTTCTATCATATAATAAGGTTTAAACAACAGCAACAGAAGCTGAGTCAAAGAATTTGATTACCCAGACGTATATAAGGAAGTCAAAGCGATTACTACGCGTAGAAGAAGCCGTGAAGCCAACATCCTGCCTTTATTAAGAGTTGAGCAAATAAAAAAAGACTAAGAATCATTTGTTCCGGCTGCCCGCGGATGTCGTTCAAGGGCGAAATTCACTTTTGGATGATTTCAATGATGTTTACAACGGTGTTGGAAATCATTTGTAAGATTAAATTTGTTTTCAAGTTGACTCGTGAAGTTCGCTTGCAGTTTTAGTAATAGATATTTTTATAATCGATTTGTGCAATCGAGTTACGTTTCGAGCACTATAACATTCCTGATTTATTTTTAACGATTACATTAAACGTTGTCTGATTGTGTATAAACTACATTTCGTGATAATATTTATAACGTTCTTAACAAGTCATTTAAAAATCAAGTTTGTCATGCTTTTCTAGTTTACTAACAGATTTTTCTCTATCTATTTCAGGTGTTCGGCTCAAAAGCAGACCTGCAGCTTCACACCCAGATCCACCTCCGTGAGGCGAAGCCCTACCGCTGCACGCAGTGTCCGAAAGCCTTCGCCAACTCCTCGTACCTGGCCCAGCACTCCCGCATCCATTTGGGCATCAAGCCCTACCGCTGCGAGATCTGCCAGAGGAAGTTCACCCAGCTGTCGCATCTCCAACAGCATATCCGAACACACACCGGAGATAAACCCTACCGCTGCACTCAAATCGGATGTACCAAAGCCTTCTCCCAGCTTTCCAACCTCCAAAGCCACAGCCGCTGCCACCAGACAGATAAACCTTTCAAATGCAACTCCTGCTATAAGTGTTTCACCCACGAGAAGGACCTCCTTGAGCACATCCCTAAACACAAAGAATCGAAGCACTTAAAGACTCATATATGCCAGTACTGTGGCAAGAGCTATACGCAGGAGACGTACTTAAGTAAGCACATGAATAAGCACGCTGAGAGAGCTGATAAGCGGCCGCCGATTTCTGCTTTAGGATTGAGTGGATTAAATAGGTCTTTAGGAGCGGCCGCGCCAACGGCTGTGCCTTTTGGCGATCATCCCTACTGGCCCAAGGTTAGCCCTGACTCAGCGGCCCACATGTCTGATGAAGGAGGTTACCATCAGCAGAGGGAAGCGGATGAGCATCATGAGCAGCAGCTGCAGCAGCAGCGAGCTCTGTTCGCTCAACACGAGAGCCAGGACGACCGCATCCAACCCCCTGTGTCGTCAGCGGCTAACTCGGCGTTTACTCCCATCAACTCGATGGCTCCTCACCTTAACGGACTGTCGCATCATAGCGCGCTCCCCACGCGGCCGTATCTCTACGATCCACTCCACTTCCAACAGGGCAAACAGCAGCCCAACTCCTTCCCCAACCAGCTGATATCCCTGCATCAGATCAGGAACTACGCTCACCAACCCTCGGCCCTGTTGCCCGCGGAGCACATCCTCCCCCATGCATTATCGCACAAGGATAAGCAGTAACTTACCGTAGGTACACTCACTATAGTATGTACTTATGATGGTATTACTAGTTGTATAATTAACGAAATATTAAAAAAATATTTAGAATCTCGCTCTCCAAGGCAGTGGTATTACGGTTTTATCGTTAGAGAAACAAATTCATGTTTTTAGAAATAAAATTGTATGGATACTCGAAATTTTGTGAGTAGATAACAAAATTTTATGGGTATGAATGTGATTTCGGATTCATTTTCCATTGTTACGGATTATTGATTAGTTTTTATTTTACTGTGGTTTTGTTTCAACCCAGTTGATCCGGGGGTTTGATCGTCAATTATGGTAGAAAGCAATTGTTATTATTTAGATTGCTGAATTGGTATGGAGAAAAAAGACTTGAGAAATCACGATTCGTGAATTGAATTTTTTATATTTGTGATATGGGTATAGATATTAAATATTTTATCTAAAGCTGTAATGTGTTAAATTTTTATGCTTTTGATGTTATTTTATTGGTTTCTCTCTGTCCAAATTTTTTCAGCACTTTACAAATTATCGATCAAACATTCGTAGCAACATGGACGCACGATATTTTTCAATTTGTAAAAGAAAAACTAATCTCTAACACGGACAAAACTCTAGCGGAGTCATGTTCTATATCTTTTTGGATCTTCTTTTTTTTCTGCGAAAAATGCATAATAATGTTTTATCGATGCATAATTTCAACCCAGTGTTTTCTTTTTTGTACATTTTTCGTTTTTGTAGAAAAAATATAATTTTACTTTATTGATAATGTTTAATAAAACTTCAAAATCACGAACAAATAGCATCTAAATTTTTACACAAGTAAATGTTTTTCTAATTAATATTTGTTGTGACATTTTTTTTGTGTGAGACTGTATTGGTATCTACTTGGACATAATTTATTCACAATTAACGTAAGTAATAAAACATATTTGAATCAAAAAGTTCCTGACAAACACAAGTATTTGTTTCGATAGCAAGACTTGAAAAACTTGCACAATATATTATTATCACAAGTTCTTCACTTATCATTTCTGTTGCATTTTGTATTGTATTCATTAAGGATAATAGATCTCTTTAATCATCACATTTGCACTCAGTTCCTACTTAGATCATATTATGTATTTTTTTTAGCTTTATCTATTGTAAAACTATCATTTTTATTTTTCCAAAAATTTAGAAAATGTATTCTTCCTGTTTTTTTTTAATGTTTTAAAAAATAAGTTAATTATTACTAAGCCGTCGCCGGTCGAATATATTTTCTAATGTTAAAAAATTTCCCATGTGTATAATACATTTATGAGTGGCCAAATCGCTTCTTTACGTCACATTGAAAGGTGCACTTTTTGTAAATATTTTGTAAATACGAATACGATTTTTTGAGAAAAAAATCCTTGAAATCTATTGAAGAAAAAGTTTCTTTTTGTTTACTTTACGACATCTAAAAGTGCTTATGCTCAATTATATTAGTCTTAAGACTCCGGGGTAGAGGCGTACATCGGAATTGTATAGTATTCCTATTTTCCGTACTTAATAGGCCCTTCGTACATCGATTTTTTAGACTAGTTTCATGTATACGAACACGGAAACTGTTGATTTGTTTTAATTTTTCGAACGAATCAGCGTTAGTAGGTAAAATTAATAAAACATTGTGATAGGAGATGGAATGGGAAAGATTGACTATTTTTGGAGGAATGTCTATTTTCCTTCTAAATTAATTTGCTATTGATCTTTTTAGTTATAAAAAAAATTGTTAGGTTGTGGTTATACGTTAGGGGTCCGCGGGTCAAGATGGCCATCTGTCTGTCACAAATTAGCCAAATCTTAATTTTTTTCTTGTACAAATATGTTTTTTTCTTTAATGTTAAATAACGGCAATAAGTATTTCTTCCCATCATTTGTTGTTAAGTAAGCACTATTGTATATTAACTGTATCATGACAATGAGCCAAGAGTTATTAAATTGTTTTCGAAGTTTGAATTTAAGGGAATAAAAATCGCCAATATCTCTCTATTATAAGTAGACATGTGATATTGTAATTTGATTTTTTTTTTTAAGTTAAGTGTAAACTTATTATTACGAATACCTACGATATTTTTGTAAGTAACTTTTTTTCGTTTTATGTTAGTATTCGCTTTTTCTAGCGTTCTCGTTTTAAGATTTATAGATGAAAATGAGCGAAAATCATTTTTTGTTACTTAAAGTTGATTAAAAATTAATTACAACTATGCCAAGAATTATATCTGTGTCTTTTATTTTTTTTATGAATCCTCCTAAAACTAGTTCAAAGCCTGCTGAAATATTGACTACATAACACATTAGGGAAATGATTGGTTATATTTTCAGTCCCTAATTTTCTTTTATTGTAAGATGGAAATACTGTAATACTCTCTGTGAAAAAAATGGTCACATTATGCTCAATCAGGGGTTCGACTCCCTTTCTCAAAAACACAATACCACACAACAATATTTTGTGAAGTACATAAGGCAGAAGCTATTTTATTATAAAAGTAGGAATAGAATTATTAATTCTTAATTCTATTAAAAGAAATGTAAAATCTTACAAACTTACAATCATAACATCCAAACACACACATACATACTCACATTCTAAGAACTTCCGTTCTGGGTGGACCGGAAGGAAGTATCAGACTTCTACTCACTAATAACCCACCATGTTCCTTCTACTACCATTAAGTTCTGGGGCCACGTTATCTCGTTAGAAACTCTTTCTCTTGTTAAATTAAATACAGGGCTCATCGACCACACTGACACCCAGTGCGAATGCGATGCTCCCGAGCAACGATGTCCCGTTAGTGAAAATGAATTATGTTGATTTTGCAATTAAGTTACAACTTACAATTAACACTTTCACATGTCATTTTTTCGTAAAAATGTAAACTAGATGACTAGGTGTCTCCTAACTGAATACTCTGAGAAAAAAACCGAAACAAACTTAGAGTTCAACGTTTCTTTTGAAGTCCATAAAATCCGTAGTGATCAAATCATATGAGAGCCATGTAGGTTTATGTCTGTGGTGCCCTTTAGAGGACAGAATCACACAGATTTAAGCAGGCCCGTCCAAACAGTGCAAGCATTTGTCAGTAATCGCGTAGCTCAACTTCAAACTTTAAGAAGCTCAAACGATTTGACGAACAATACTAAAGAACATTTGGGAAGGCCGTGTAATAAGCACCCCAACTGTCAGACAGTGTGGTAATCTACTCATAATATTCGTTGTTTTCCCACAGATTGCTCTCACATTCACAAGATAGGTACTTCTAAGTACCATGCAAATTTTGTCGAAAATAGTCTTTTGAAGAAAGAATACAGATTTGAGTGGGCCTGTCCAGTCATTGTGTAAAATGCCCAACTTTAATGACCTGATAAACCTCACTGAGGTCCCAACTGGCGTTGCTACCTTCTGGACCCAACGTAATATTTAAACCATACCATCAGGTTTCAAAGACTCGAAGAAGTACAGCCGAATACAAATATTAGTAACTTATGACTTCCAACGTGAAAACTAACTTTTTAAACGGCACGCAATATCTAAATATCAATGATTTACAAGAACATAACCTTGAAAGGCATGCATTATTCGATATACAGTATCAATACTTATCTTCGCTGTTTCAAATGCAAATGCCAGAGGCCATAATCCCGACTGACTACCATTCCGCCATAGCCAACAGACCACGCTAAAGTACTCGATAATGTGTTAAACAAGTTATTCCGTAAAACACTGCAGAGTGGTACATTATAAAAAGGATAAGATGATGATGATGGTACATGTCATCCCAAAGAGATTAGATTATGGAATTTAATGCATTACGAATGACACTAGTACGAATACTGTCTGACATTCTTGTTTTTCGAACAAAAGATGGAAAGGAAAGTAGCACATAAGGGAACAATACAAATAGGTGCAAGAATTGATAAAAGAATAACAACTTTTAGAACTTTCCTCTTTTTATTTAGTTAACAGTCGCAAAATACATTATAATAATTAAACACTTAAAATAGGTATTTACAAATACGGGATCATTCTACCTACGTAGGCAAAGTCCATACACAAACCATACAAAAATTAGAAAGCAGATACATAGTACTTAAATGAGAAGGCTAAGGCACAATTAACAAAATAAATTTCAATAGAAATTCCGAGAAATATCTACCAAAAGTTGACATCCAAAAATTATGAGCGAATTTATCAAAAATTCCTCTGACAGTTCAAAGACTTTTAATTAAAAAAGACGTAGAGAAACTTGTGTAAAAGAAGATAAAAAAAAATACTGAAAAAATTCACAAAAATAATTGGCCTGAAAATTGTGTCTCGCTAAACTTATAAAATAAAGGGAATATATTTGAGTTAATACTTTATATGTATTGTCATTTAGTCGCCCTAAATACTAAACGAGAATCATATAAATTAGCCAGAATGCTGTACGTACGACAACGTGAAAATAATATTATTTGCCAAAGGAAAGCAAACAAAATAACTTTGGCAAATACAGAAACATCCTGTCGACTGTCAAATAATTTTCAAAAAACATCGATAGAAAAATTGTAGAAATATTTAGTAAAAAATCAGTCTGACAAACATAAAAATTAGACCTAAAATATGACATGACTTAAAATTTAGTAAAACAAAAACAATACTGAAGTTACACAAATACGCCTACCACTTCTAAAAAAGCAACTAATAAAAACAAATGAAAATAGCTCCTTTTTCAACAAAAAAAGAGAACCTACAAAACACAAAAACACAATTATCTATCGACATTAAATTTCAGGTGACATGACAATTCGACATCGTTGTCGCAGAACGAAATACGAAATAATTTATTATAACGTATAGCTTACTTTGTTAAAACGTCTGAAAAAATGCCTTAACATAATAGGAAATTGCGGTGATATTTTGATGAATTTAAATAAATTACAAATAATAAAGGTTCAAGAAAAACACGGGTTGGATAGAGAAAAGGTTTAGACTGATAAGATGTGACTACTCCATGAAATTTTTATCGTTTTAATCTTTGATGATGATGACTCTAATTTCTAAATAGATCATATTGAATTGGGGGAAATAAAATCAATATATAGAAGCACATCCACAGTCAATTCTAATGGTTACTAGTGCTCAAAATGCAGAAAATCAATAAATAGTAACGAGACACTTTGATTTGGCGATAATAAGAACAGATTTTAATCCACCATTCGATAACAATTTTAAAATAAGTGTCACCACAGCACAACATGAAAATTATAATAAGTTCAGGGTGTATAAGAGATCAAATAATGAAGATAGATACAGAAACCTTTTCATTATCCTGTAGTATAATCAAGCTTTTGATGATAAAATATAGCAAACTTAAAACATACTTAGATATATCCTAGAAACAGCAATTAATAAGAAAGACTTCACAATTATTAATAATATTTTGTCTTTATTGCTTTTAGTCTATACGTTGATTGGTTAAATTAGTATCAGAGAAATTGGTTCCAAAGTACATATAAGTCATTTTTACAACACAATCATTTTACATGCTGAATTCAAGCTTATATCTGAATATGTTTTAATTAAAATAATAATAAATAATTAAAAATTACGTAATACAATTGCGCATACAGATTCAAATTTAATTAAAAACTAAGAAGTAATGTAAATAGCTAACACAGGGTTCATAAAGACTAAGTTTTTGACTAGATAAAAAATGCACTAGAAAATAATCCAATTGAATTTCAGAACGCCAAAAAAAGAACTGCTAAAATAATTCTGTATGCGCTGTCATCCTCTTTGTATGCCTTAGACTTCAACTTTGTAGGGAGATCCGGGGATATGTTCATCTCCCCACTTGACGATGACGATGTAGTCTCCCCTGTCTCTGACGACGTACCAGCATTCATAGTTGTTCTTGCCTTTGTGCTTGAGCTGGACCTCATCACAAGGACCCTTGGGTCCGTAGATGCCTACGTAGCAGATGTTGTCTCCTGGAAGAATAAAGACGATTCTATGAAGACTGAATATGAGGAGCATTAATGTAAATAATTGGCCATCAACTGGGCCAGGTAACAAATACTTAGCATAATAATGTTGTAAGCAATGAGACAGAAATTGAGAAAGATTAATGAAAAACTATAAATGGCTTCGTAGCTCAGTCTTAGTGATACAAAGGGCTGTGTATTTCTTAGATGTATTCAGGTTCACAGTCCTGCCGATATGTATCGTATTACCCAGCTACAGGATTGTGGAGGTCAGAGAGGCATTCACTCTATGTGAAACACTAGTACTCAGCTGCATTTGTTTAGACTGAAAACCGACGCTAAAATAGTTGAGAAAAAACTGTGCAGATGTTTCAGGTTTACCATCAGAGTAATAAACTACGGACAAGCAACCTTAATTACAGCTACATAATAAAGTTGTTTTGTAAGTTCGAAGCCTAGTGCTGGCCAATTCACGCCAAATCATACCAAATTTTATTAATACGCTCGCGTTTGACCGCCATCTCAATTGATGGTAAGCGATGATGTGGTTGAAGATCACACACGCTTTTCTAGTAAAGCGTGTGTAATCTTTGACCGCCATAGCTGACCGTAGCTTTAAACAAATCCAAATTCCAATTAATTAAGAAGACAAGATTAATGATGATTTATCTCCACAAAAACTTACCAGCATCTCCGGCATGCACCGTGAACTGGTTGTGCTTGTTAAGATACGCCTTCTTCAGTCCCATTCCCTTGCTGGTGACCTTGGTCGCGTCTGACTTGAAGTTAGGCAGCACTGGACCCTGCTTCTGCATGGACTTAGCCACTTTCTGTACTGTCTCCACTGTTACTGATGATGTTTCTTGCGCTCCTACTTCGGCGAGGTTTGCTCCTGTAAGAAATGTTTATGGGTAATTAAATGATGTAAGTACTAGTGAAAGAATATAAATCGAAGAATTCATTCGTTGGACAGATGTTATTCAAGTAAGCCATCGCGGGGAGATTGACAAGGGCTTACTGGAAGTGATATTTTGACAGCTATTTTCAAACAAAATTTTAAATGTCTATTGTATTCAGATTTAAAATATCTGTGTATATTTCAGCGATGGCCAATCGTTTAGAGTTTTTTTTTTCAGAGTAATGAAGAGATCAAGTCTTATACCTACTTTATTGAAAACTTTTAAAATAAAATTATTCACTAAGTACAAAGTCATGAAAAATGCAAAAACTATTAAATTTTAGAACTGTCTACGACAAAATTATTCAAAATCTAAAGGTGATAGCCATGTAGTTTTTAGAGGATTGTGTTCGCTAAATAGTCTACAGTGCTATGAAATTAGCATTGTTTTACTTGGGACATGTCATTGTATCATATTTAATGTATCGAGTTTTCGATATTACTGTAAGTGACCATTTCAGTGTAAAAAATTGTAACTTACCGGTAGCCTCAATCTTGAATGGTGAACCAACGATGTGTGCACCGTTGTACTTTATGCTCATGTAGTAGAAGCCAGGAGCCAGAGGCGTGTAACGCACCTGTAAACAAAAAACACTCGTAAGTATTAAAGATAAAATTCGAAATAACTATGACTTCTTCGAAACAATTGATATCTCTATCTTGCTGCAGTTAAAAGAAAAGAAGATAAAGAGAGAAGAGAAAGTTGTAACGTAAAATAATAATGCGATGCAACTCATTTATTATGAGTTGAAATTCAATGGTAGGTACAACAACTGGGGTCCGGAGTGGTCTTTTAAGAGGTAACGGGACCCCTTCTTTCTGTTCATGGTGATCACCAGGGTGGTTTTAGTAAGGTAGAAATCCCACACTTCCTGTTTTTTTCCCCAAACGTTCAGGCGCCTTTTGAAGGTTTCCCCCCAATAGCAAAAAAAAGGCACAAAAACTGCCTTGCCTTTTCCGAACACTTTTGAGCTCGGCTTTCAGACTAAGCGAATGCAGCTAAGTTCTAATGGAGCGACTGCCTACCTAACCTCCATATCCGTAACTGGGTAACACGAAACCTCTTGACAAATTTGGTGGTGTGTGAGTACAAATGACAGCTGGAACCAAAGGCTTAACGTGTTTTCCAAAGCACGGTGGAATCTCAACATTTTAAGATTATCATCCATTAACGGCCCAACCTTGGTAAACGTTCTCTTAAAGATAGACCTAAGCGGCTGTTACCATTTTTAAAGTATTTTTTGGCTACCATCTCATCTGATGGTAAGCAATGATGTGGTCGAAAATGAAACACGCTTACCTAGAAGTAACCGCTACACCCTTGATAAACAGAAAAAACCGGCAGGAAATTCCACTCTAGGTGTACGCACAGTGAAAGTATACCCAAAATATTTTGTGCGTATGGGTGGGGTTCTTTTTATTGATAATAGGCTCGCGTTTGACCACCATCTCACCTGATGGTATGTGATGATGTGGTCGAAAATGAAGCACGCTTACCTATTCAATCTTGACTAAAAGACCCCCAGGTTATAGCTGTTGGGAAACACAGACTCCGGCAGGGAATTCCACTCATTAGCCGCACGCACAATGAAGGTATTCCCAAAACGTTTTGTGCGTATGGGTGGGAATAATTATGTAACAAACCATAAAATCTGGATATAAATATTTTCTATAACCCTCATTATTATCAGTACAGTCCAGTAGACGCTTTTTCATGGACCCTAAAATATTAAAACATATTTCGGTTCCTCTTAATTTGTGCCACACTTCCATGCAATGGGTTTTCAATTGTTCTCATTCCACCTCTGCACCATCGGTCGGCGATCGCGCTGCCCATGGGACAACAACTATATCCGGGTGATTAAGACATCACTCACACACACTGCACGCCCGACCAATAGGACAATAGTCCTACACAAAAGTCAGTTGTGTCAACAAGCATGTCTTCGTCTAGTACTTGTACGTATGGGTGGGATGTCCACCATGTAACGATGACGCACCGCCATTTGTCTTGTAGTCCGCTTATGTAACGGGCTTGGCGGAATTAGATTGTGTAATTCCATCGCACAATCCCCAAAATTTAACCGATAGACTAGCAACTCATCCTCGATGTTCAAGGCTTTGGCTTTGACTCGACCAGTGCATCGTCAATGAGTCTTTTGGCCCATTTCTCGATAGACTCAAGCACGTACAGTTGGTACTTGGCAGATCCATCCCAAAGATGAGAGCAGTACTCCATACACGACCGAACCTAGGCTCGATATAGATTTAGCATCTGTTCCGGTGTGAAGTACCATCTCACCTTTGCTAGGATTCCCGACTATATAGGATTGCTAGTTGAGCCTTAGCCTCGATAAATGGACCAAAATTGAGGGTAGAAGTTAGTGTTACCCCAAAAAGCTCAATACGATCGGTTATCGGCACGGTTACACCACGGAAAATAGAAACGGGTTCGAATTGGCCTTTTTGCCTTTTTGCGGAGAAGAGACACGCCTGGGTCTTAGCTGCATTAAACTTAACCAAGTTGGCATCGCCCCATTCAGAGACAGCCTTCAAGGACAAGTTCAAGCACCCAACCATGTCCTCACAGAGAGGGTATAATAATTTAAAGTTTGATAATTTTAACCTAACCACAGTCTGAATTTCGATTGATTGTTCTTTATGAACTGTACTGTTTTTATGATTAAGGTCTTACCTTGTATCCTTCGTCTACGTCTGTGCAGTCCATTGCCACTCTGGAAGGTCCATCCACGGTGACAGCCAAAAGACCCACTCCGGCATTGCATGTGTCGATAATGAGGTCCGTCTTTACACCTAGAAATGATGAGATGGTCTTTTAATTACGTTCAAAATGATTACGCATGCTTCAAAAAATTATTTAATATGGAATTCCATCTATTAGTAAAACAGTTTGATTCCTTTTGATATTTCGCTTCATCTCTGAAAAATCGAATAAATATTTGTATTTCCTAACACCTAAAAAAAACATAAAAAAATCTCTATTATTAATTTGCCATTCAACGACTTTAGTCTAAATTTTTTTCAAAATCATAACGTATTAGAAAAGTTTGAATATCAGAATTAAATGCAGTGCGTAGAAAACCTTAAAGAAATGGATAGTCTTGAGAAAGGAACCAAAGTAAAATTATTTTCAAAAGAGTTTTATTAAAGTCACATCTTACTAGTGTTTACAGGCACGACTTTGAAGTTGTATGTCGTGAAGTGGTACTCAGACCAAATAACTATGATGCAAATTCCAAAATTACTACCAAATCCGGAGACATGTAAAGCCCACCAACATGCACTGGGTCTGCGTAGTCGATTACAGCCCGTTTTATCTCATAGAGAGGAGGACTGTGTCTTAGTAGTGGGAACGTTATATGTTATGTTTCGATTTTATGACTTACCAGTCTTGACAGCTCCCAATCCAGGTCCATGAGCATGTACTGCTGCAGGATCGGCGTCATCTTTTCCGACCTTGAGAAGCAGTATATCAAATAAATAACAGAAGACAAAAACTTTTTGGGAATTTGAAACAATCAGCCTTATTCTTAAAACCTCTTTTACCATACCTATATCTATGCTTAGTTTCAAATACTGGTTAGCAAATTCTAGTTCGAATGATTTTTAGAAAATTTGAATAAAGAATTTATAATTAAACATAATAAATTAAGATTAGTTCTAATATAGATTAGTTATAGATTCTTTATTCAAATTTTCTATCTTATGCTAGAATTTTATATTAATAAGCCTGTTTCACGCTAGTATGATTACTAGCGTGAAACTATTCAAATTCAAATCTTTATTTCAGATAATTAAAAATCCATAGATGTGTTAGTATAGGTACTGCTTACGCTAGGGTTAGTACATAATATTAACAAATAAAATTATAACTAGCTTTATGGGAAGGACCATCAATTTATGGGAAACGTGCCCCGGTTGATAGTCATTCCCATAAAGTGACTCATGAAAGGAGAGTTTAATCTCTCCGCCACAGTCGACAGAATGCTGTTGTTACTCGCCCGCACTCTGCTGACCAGCGAACAGAGTTTTTTGCGAATGATGGCGTGGAACCCATCTGTATGCGTCTTCGCAAACATCTCTGACGTACTACAGAAGCGGGGAAGTCTCAACAGCATTCTGAAGATATTATTGTATTGGATGCGCAAGACATCCAGCGCCTTCTTGGTATGCTTGACCCAGAGACTGCTCGTGTAGAAAGTCTGGCAATAGGCCTTAAACAACTATTAAGATTTGTTTTTAATTAATGCACTGATTATTATTATTTGTAATGCACATAATATTTGAACTTGAACTTGTTGTAAATTGTTAATTTTTTAAACGATAATAGGCTCTACGACTACCATCATACCTGATGTTAAGTGATGATGTAGTCGATAATAGAGCAAGTACCTAACTTCTTTACTATTTTTTGATGCCCTATAATTTCTTTTTATTTTCGTATGTATATACTATGTTTAATTTTTAGACCTTTATTAAATATAAAATATCTATTCACTATTGACTAAAAATTGTTCATAAAGTACAGTATGGACCATTTTACTTGACATTAACAGTGATACGATAATTTAGTGAATTACTTATTAAGGTCAATAAATCAAAAAAATACTTATTAGGTTTGTTTATGTTATGAAAGTTATGTGTACTTCTTTAAGTAACAAATCCGCAATTTTCTTATTTCTATCGTTACTTGACAGTTAAGTCGATGAAGTATATGAAAAAATCCTATAAATATTGTACTCGGAACAAAAAGGTGCGTCCTTTACTTTCAGCCTGTATGTATGTGTATTTTGAGATCTTTTATTTCTCTTGCCAACTAATCATCTACTTTGCCTTTTCCCAAATCGGAGTCAAGAGATTCTCCAATTGCCGACATAGTGACTCCAATTGCCTACATAGTGACTCCAATTGCCTACATAGTGACTCCATTTGCCTACATAGTGACTCCAATTGCCTACATTGTGACTCCAATTGCCTAACATACTGACTCTCATCGCCCATATTAGGTACCTAACTTTGATGGAAAATATATTTTTTGTTTTTAAACGCCTAAAGTTCATCCTAAGAACACAAATAAAGCTAGCTGGTCTATGGACCACAGAAAAAGTCTGCAATTATGTGAGCAAGATATATTGATCTCCATTGTCCACATGCTGATCACCTTTGCCAACCAATGTTGGCAATGGCAATCAAACTTGTATTTTTTTAAAGTCTTTATTGTTCCAAAAAATAATTAGCCAAAGCGATTAAAATTGATCTCAGTTGATAGTTAAAAAAGTAAAGTTTATTATAAGAACAAATCAATAAATTATTAATTTTAAATAAAATTAAATAATAAATTAATAGATTTAGTTTTATTTCAGTTTTCGCTTAAGTTGCCCCCATTACCTACTTTTCCCCTACCTATTAGTGTTTTACATGAAGCGACAGCCTATCTAGACTCCACAACCCAGTAACTGGGTAACACGATATCCCTTAGCAAGACCAGTGTCGAATTTTCTGGCTTCCTACTACACGTGACGACTTTCAAAGACGTACAAACAGCTTAACATGCTTACCAGATAGGGTTGCCATCCGTCCGGGTTTTCCCCTAGTTTGAAGGATTTGTCCTAGTTTGGAGAGCGTCCGGGGGCGTCCGGGGGGATTTCCCTAATAAGCGTCCAGGTAAAACCCACACATTGGTCTTACGGGTACCAAAACGTACGATCTCTATTATTATTTTCCTACGGTATTTCATCTCATTGTTTATGTTACGTTGATTAAATGAAAAGGAAGAGACTGTTATTAAAAATTTTCTAAAGATCTACAATATTACTTTATCAGTAAATAAAAACAATAATTGAACATCGTTGTTTTTAGTTTCAAGTTCAAAAGTTTATTTTTCTACGGTGTCCGAGAAAAACTGTGATTTTACCCAAATGTCCGGGGTTTATAAGTCTTTGTCTGGGGCCGGCAAATTTGGTGATGGCAACCCTATTTCCAGAGTACGGAGGAATCTCGATATGTTACGATAGTCACCCATCCACAAACAGACCTTGGCTAGCGTAACTTAACCTAGTAGGTAGATCGACTAGTGTGGCTGTAATTACCCGACTGTGCCAGAAGGAGGGTTATGTTTTTCGAGAGTATGTATGTATGTATGTTTGTATAATTGTTTGGCACGCTCTGTGGCCTGAACGGCTCGACGGATTTTAGCTTAAGAGGTATCGTTAGATTCGTATTGACTGTGAGAGTGACACTGGGTATATCAAAATAAAAAAAAACCAAAATGGCGGATTTTTGGCGCCATATTATGTCTTCAAAAAAGTTTTTTTTTTTTCAAAACCTATCGAGTGGGGTATGAAAATAAAGGGTTTTCAAAGGTGATTACAAAAATATATATACAACTTATATTGTTAAAAGTAATTCAAAGTGACAAATCGTAAAAAAAAAACGTATAAAGAACTAAATCTTCTGCGAAATCTTTCACATCTGTAAACTAAAAGCTGGAAATTAAAAAAAAGTAATTAAAAACATTAAAAAACCCGACTGCAACCTTATACTAAAACTAACTGAAAAGCTAATAAAAACAAGCCCATTTTAAATTAAATAAAAGTTGGCAGCAGGCGGGACCCATTTGAGTTTGAAACTATAATAATGGTATGGGCCCCGCCTGCTTCCAACTTTTATTTAATTTAAAATGGGCTTGTTTTTATTAGCTTTTCAGTTAGTTTTAGTATAAGGTTGCAGTCGGGTTTTTTAATTTTTGTTTTTAATTAGCCACGAGCTCCTCATATCTATAAAATACTATCTATCTATCTCTACAAACGTTTAACAGAATAAACGCAATTCCTGAAAGTAGTTGGTCCAGAATCGGCTTCTGAATTGATTTCCGTCATAAAAAATAGGTGTTAAATTTTGACGGAAAAATCTTTCATTTAACTTAAAATGGAAACACAGTATCATGACAAATGAATACAATCCTTAATTCAAGGAAATGGGCTCGTGTGCGTGTCGGCCGCGAATATTGCATGAGTATATGCGTCTGTGAAAGGATATTGTATGACGCACATACGTTTTGCGTTTAGTAAGGATAATAATATTTTATAAAAAATGTCTGGTTTGGTTTCAATTTATTTAGTTACGGATGTTGTCTTATAATTTAATATTCTAATTGGAATGTTTGAGATATTACGCTTAATTTGTTACACCTTGTATATTTGAGGCTTTAAGACCTATTTTTAAAATTCACTAACACAGAGGACTCGTTAGTATATTATTTGTGTTGCGTCCTCTCATTAAGGATGGGTAGTGCCATCTATGTTACCGAGTGAGAACTATTGATGTAATGCATGAGACGCTAGCCGAGATTTTACATAACCAGAGCTTTACTACTAAGGTTTTGTTGCAAATATTATTTGTTTATATATCTGATGTCTCCTATAGTCAGCATATTATGTGCGCACTGTGAAATTCGTTTATTTATAGGTGTTGTACTTTCTTTCATCGGAATAGAGGAAAGCTTTGCCGGTCAAGCTGACTCATACATATTAATATATACAACTCATTATTCTGTCCGCGGTTTCAATTGCGACAAAATTATTTTTTTTTTTCAGAGAAAAAAGTACCCTAATTAAACTTATTTATAAAAACTTTATGGAGCTGAGGTTTGCTGTGGATTAACCTAGCCTTTGTACATATAAGCCGTCCTATAATTTTTTTATTTGTATTTTTTGTGTAATAAAGAACAAGAAACATATTTTTACCAGAACTACAGAAGCAAAATACAAGTATTTCTAACAAGAACCTATCAAGCACACATAACATCTTACCTTTCACCCCCAAGGGGTATTCAAATTGGGCTAACCATGACTATTACATTCAAACCCATTTAGAAATGAGCCAAGGGTATAAAGTGGATTTAAACGGAGATTTCAAACTGCTATTGATACTTAGTTCCGAGACCATCGGGGTATCGCATAGTGAATTCATAGCTCACACTCATTTAAAAACAATCTAAAAGCAGGTATTATATTTTAGATCTTTATAGATTAGATTATACAGTGTGTTAACTAACAGAGGGCGTTCCCGTTAACCCGCAATAGCATAGCATCCATACATGCTAAAAAAATATTACCATTCGAAAACAATTTTTTTTTTTATATTGAAATATTCACTAAAAATGATAAATTTATACGTAAAAGAAACACTCTGTACACGCGTACTTGAAGGACGGCAACGTCGCAATTTATTTATGAATGCGTACGCGTGTACAGAGTGTTTCTTTTACGTATCAATATAACATTATTAGTGAATATTTTAATATTAAAAAAAATAAAAACATTTTGTTTTCGATTGGTTATATTTTTTAGCATGTATGGATGCTATACTATTGCGGGTTAATGGGAAAGCCCTCTGTTAGTTAACATACTGTATGAGAGCGTTAGATAAATTTAAAAAAATATAGGAACCAGATTTAATTTTAACTATTTTGATGTTGGCACCTATGCCTATCAAGACATTTTTTGACATTAATCTGCTTTTCATTTTTAATTTGACATTCAGACAATTTATTTTTTTGACATTTTTTTTTTGTTTAGTTGAAAATTTTAGAATAATAGTGTAATTTAGATTCAAATAGGTATATTATTTTCTGCATGTGCGTGTATCTATTCTTAAATATTTAGCAAAACTTTTCTACTACTAAACTCAGACAAACTTTTCTTTCATTCTCTCTATTTATCGAAATTTTTTATAAGTTTCATACCTTAATCCTGAGAGGAGAGGCAGGAATATGGACTCCGTTAAACTTGACATTGATGTTGTGGACTCCGTTCTCCCTTGGCATGAACCTGATGCTGAACTGGTCCCCGTCGATGTTCTGGATGAAGCAGTCGTCTGTCTTGCCTGATGGGGCGATCACCTGGACGAATAGAAACAAAATTAGTATGAATATTAACGACAAAAATGGAAACATAAAAGGAAAAGACGGACGTTTTCAAAAAAATACCATTAGATATTTCATGAAACTGAGTATTTTATACACTGTTGTTTTATAAACTGTAGTTTACTTCATACTTTTTACTGACCCGACTACAGCGAAACAAAAAGGTGGGTTATAATTATGACCAATCTTTTCCCTAATAATTATTCTGGTTGTGGTCATATGTTGCCAATTTCTGAAAATTATTTAGTTTTAAAGTTCTAAAATTCTAATAAATTAAATACTTTACATAGTTGATTGCGTACCCATACGCTTGTATGTATACCCAAAGCATATTGACATATCTTGTCGAAAGTTGCAGCAGTGGAAATATTTAGGTATGTACTCTATCACATAGGTATTTTGTGTATATTAGTCCTATACCAAATTGGAAAAGTAATAAGAACTTCTTTCATATAAGACTTTTCACTGATTTTAGTTAAAAATAGGTCAATCATATATTGACGACATAGTTAGCGCTGTGGTTTAGAGATTGGCTAATAATCTAGTTGTTCCAGGGCTGATTGTTAGTTTAAATGCAATCACGACACAGGAGAAAAGACTGACGCAAGTTTTGATAAAAATGAATGAATTTTGTGTATTCTACGTGTACTATGAATGAAGCCGATTGACACATCTACTCGGAAATTGTAAGCGTGAAAATACATCTGGGTATGTACTCGATTTATATAATTATGTAGCCGGATACCAAAATCTTGTAAGAAACTGTACAATCTTTGAACCAGCTGGTACCGCCATTATGACTTTTATAATAAGTATGATGACTTACTCTTTTTTTAAGATGGTTTAACAGTTTCTTGTAAGAAAAAATATCGATCCTAAATGATCCTATTGGAAGTTGAAAACTCAATCAAGACTAATGATGGAAGTTTTATTATTCACCAGAAACAAGAATAACAACTAATCCAAAAAAAAAAAAAATTAGAAAAAATGAACTGTTACTAAGAAAACATTTTACTTTTAGGAACAACCTGTATCGTTAAAAACATTCGTCTAAAACGTCTAAAACATTCCCCACTACTTTTCTTATAAAAAACGACGGTTAGAATGGTCACCTATGTGTTTCGTTAGTAGTATTAGGTAACATTAATATTTAGCTTACTGCTTACAAATTTATTTGCTAACCAAGTACCTTCTTAAGCTGGTTAAATTATGTAGTCGATGATTTTGGCGCACGGTAAACGTCTAATGAGTTTGTGCTGACACCGACTTAAATGTCATGATGATTGGTAAAACCCTAAAAACCTCTCAGGACTATGTTAGTAACATCATAAGAAACAACTTTTGTTCTATGAATTTTAAGAGTGCATCATTATTTTAGTTCATCAGAAAAATAAAAATATTTCAATTGAACGCAAAATTGAAATGCAAATTAAATACGAAGCAAAAATAGCGCTAGTACCTAATGTAGGTAAACTGCTAACACAAAAGGCAGTGGTGCACTAGTAACGTAGATAAACTGCTAGTACAAAAGGCAGTGGTGCACTAGTAATGTAGGTAAACTGCTAGTACAAAAGGCAGTGGTGCACTAGTAACGTAGGTAAACTGCTAGTACAAAAGGCAGTGGTGGACTAGTAACGTAGGTAAACTGCTAGTACAAAAGGCAGTGGTGCACTAGTAATGTAGGTAAACTGCTAGTACAAAAGGCAGTGGTGCACTAGTAACGTAGGTAAACTGCTAGTACAAAAGGAAGTGGTGCACTAGTAATGTAGGTAAACTGCTAGTACAAAAGGCAGTGGTGCACTAGTAATGTAGGTAAACTGCTAGTACAAAAGGCAGTGGTGCACTAGTAACGTAGGTAAACTGCTAGTACAAAAGGCAGTGGTGCACTAGTAACGTAGGTAAACTGCTAGTACAAAAGGCAGTGGTGCACTAGTAATTTTATTAGTTATAGTATTTTTTTTTTTATTATTATTATTTTATTTTACTTGTATATAATTTTTATTTTTATGTCATTTGCTTTAGCTTATTTGCAGTTTTGTAAATTTAATTTTTAATGTAAATGTGTGAACACTATAGACTCTGAGATTCATTTCTGTTTAGTTATATTACATTCGGGTGGGCCCGGATCTTGCGGAGTGCCAGTTTGGCTTCCACAGGGGGCGCTCGACGGTGGATGCCATCATGCGCGTGAGAGCCCTCACGACGGGGGACGCGGTATCCCGGGGCAGGGTCGTCATGGCGGTGTCTTTGGACATCTCCAACGCCTTTAACACCCTGCCCTGGAGTTGCATCAGGGAGGCACTCCGGTATCACCGGGTGCCGACCTACCTCCGTCGTATAGTCGAGGACTACCTGACCGACAGAGCGGTCATCTACCCCGGTCACCGGGGAGAGTGGAACCGGCGAGAGATGTCGTGCGGTGTCCCACAGGGATCGGTCTTGGGGCCGCCCCTGTGGAACATCGGATACGACTGGGTGCTGCGCGGCGACCTCCCTGACGGCGTCAGTGTAATATGTTACGCTGACGACACGCTCGTCCTGGCGCAGGGAGAGTCACACCAGGTGGCGGCCGACCTGGCGACGCAAGCGGTTGCGACAGTCGTTCGTAGGATCCGGCAGTTGGGACTCGACGTGGCGCTGCACAAGACAGAGGCCATGTGCTTCCATGGCGGTCGGAACGCGCCACGGTCCGAGTCCCACATAACGGTGGAGGGGGTTCGCATCGGCGTCGGGAGGACGATGAAGTACCTGGGACTCGTCCTCGACAGCCGGTGGAACTTCAGGGAGCATTTCCTGAGTTTGGCCCCAAAGCTGAACCGGGCAGCAGCCGCCTTCAGGCGACTCCTGCCTAATCTCAGCGGGCCAAACGCCTCCTGCCGAAGGCTGTACGCCGGCGTCATGCGGTCCATGGCCCTCTACGGGTCCACAGTGTGGGCCCTGTGCATCCGGACGCGACCACTAAAGTTGGTCGCATGCCAGAGGGTCATGGCTATCCGAATGATCCGGGGATACCGCACGATTGCCGGCGAATCGGCCAACCTCCTTGCCGGATTGCTGCCCTGGGATCTGGAGGCGACTGCCCTCCAGCGCGTCTATGAATGGCGCGTGGAGGTGCAGCGCCGGGGCGTATCCCCGCTGCCTCGAGAAGTCGAGGCGCGGCGGGAAGAGCTCCGGCGCGATCTCAAGGCAGTATGGAGGGAACGACTGTCGCAACCGACGGCCGGGCACGCCGCAATTGCGGCGGTAAGACCCCTCTTTGAGGAGTGGCTAGATCGGCGTCACGGCGTCCTGACCTACCGCATGACGCAGGTCCTCACCGGACATGGAAGTTTCGGGAGGTACCTGTGTCTGATGGGAAAGGAGGAAACGCCTGGGCGTCACCACTGCGAGGGTCGCCCTGAGGACACCGTAGAGCACTCGGTACAAGACTGCCCCGCCTGGGCAGAGCACCGACGTGTCCTCACGGCGGCGATAGGCGGAGACCTCTCGCGCCCGGCATTGGTCGAGGCCATGCTGCGGGGCGAGAGGGAGTGGGAAGCGGTCGCCTCCTTCTGCGAAGCAGTCATGCTATCGAAGGAGGAGGCGGGCCGCATGAGGGAGAGGATGGCGTCCTCCCTCCAGCTCAGCCGCAGTGGTAGACGCCCATGGCGTCGGACGTCGGCCGACGATCTCCGGCCACCGTAGGCGCGGGCATGCGGACAGCGAGTAAAGGGCAACTCGCTGTCCGACCATGGACCATTCCCGGGTCGACGGCGCGTTGTGTTCCACGCGCGCCTCAAAGAGCGTCAGCAACATGACGAGGCCCCCTCTGCAGAGGGCCGAAGCCTGCCGGGGTCGTGGGACTAATCCCATTACCGTGACCCCGGTACGTAAAGGGTTATTGAAGGAACACCGTGGATTTTAGTCAGTAAAAGTCTGACAGTCCCTCCCATCCTGCCCGGGGTGGGAGGACTTATTTGATAATTTTACCCCACTAAAAAAAAAAAAAAAAAAGTTATATTACATTTTATTATGTCAATTAGTCTATACTGTCCTCTCATACCAAAAAAATAAATAAAAATTGTATCTGTTATGCAAAGATTGTGAAAATCAAGATTTTTTTTTAAAAGAGTGACCGTGGAGTTTCTTGCCGGTTCTTCTCCATAGGAAACGACCAATTTCGAACCGTGCACTAACTTCTGACGTTTTATGAGTGCCCATTTAGGCCTATGTAAAATAAAAACAATTTTGATTTTGATTTTGAATGTAGGTAAACTGCTAGTACAAAAGGCACCGGAGCGCTAGCAATGTAGGTTAACTGATAGTACAAAAGGCAGCGGAGGAGATCTTGAAGGTTGGTTTTTGGTAAACGTATTATGTTTTCTAAAAAGTCATAGAATATCTTTTTATGATGTGTGTAATATAGTCCTTCGAGGTTGTTTGTGTTTTACCAATAATCCTGTATAATGTGTGTGAACTATGGAGCGAATAAATAATCACGAAAGTTTTCGTTTTAGAAACGGAATCTTGTTCTCTTTGTAAACATAACTGTATTTTATACATAAAAAACCTTTGAAAAACCCGCCCATTTGTTTTGCTATCCCTCAAGAAACTTGAGGCAAACTTCCACAACCCCATATTAATTTTTATGGCGCAACTTGGCTTAAGTTAGCGCAATATTCATGGTAGCAGACTCTTATAAAATATTAGTGTGAAGATGATTTATTTCGGCCGAACCCGGTCACGTGCGGTCAGTCGGTTTTATTACATTTTTTTGGCCACACAATGCGGGGTTGGACACACTGTGCTGAGAATATATTGTTTTAGTTACGTTTGGTGGTGAAAATTACTTGATTTTAGAGGATTTATTTTCGGAGTAGGTGCATATGAAGTGAGGTAGAGCTAATATCCCTCAAATTGTTTTAATGACTATAATTTAATGATGGGACCCACTAGCTATAGCTTTCTAACGAGCTATTTGTATTTTTTTAAGGGAACTAGCAATATGGGCAGAATTCAAGTTCCTAGCAATCTTGTTAACCCCTCGAACTCGAAGGTTCAAACCCGTGATCTCTCGATCACAAGTCCGCAATCATTACCAGTGCATTCCACCTTAGCCGTTACACTATTGACGCTTTTGGTAAATGTTGGTCCTATGTGCATTATTATTATTTTATTATGATATTGCACGACGCTAGAAATTCTACACGATAACTGACAAATGCTTGCACTGTCTGGACAGGTCCGCTCAAATCTGCGTGCTCCTTTCCTCAAAAGACACAACAGACATGAACCATCATGCTTCTCATATGGTTTGATAAATACGATGTATGGACTTTAAAAGAGCCGTTGACTTCTGAGTTTGTTTCGCTGTTTCTTCTCAGAGTAGTCAGTTAAGAAACACCGGCCTCATCTAGCTTAACGTAAAACACAAAAAAAATACGTGTAAAAGTGTTATTTATAACCAATTTACAAAATACAAACACCCAGTCTCGGAACAAATAGTTGTAGCCTATACAAATATTTTTCTCGGTAAGGGAATCGAACCAGTGACACGCAACGCAGCAAACAATCGCTGAACCACTACGCCAATCGTGTCGCCATTGTTAAACCATCAATCAAAATCATGATGAAACTTTTGCAGGGAGTTCGAGAGGTTATCTAAGCCAAAACATCCACTGCTACATGGACAAAATTTTCACGCGAACGAAGTCGCGTGTAACAGCTTTATACTTTATTTAAAACTATCCATGCTCGCGATTTCACTCGCTTGGGAAGCTTTTCCCGTGTAAAGCCCGATCCCATGAAAATTCCGGGATAAAAACCCTATATGTTATCCTATAGCCTCCTTTATCTTACAGTGTAGATCCTACAAAATCGGTTTTCGCCCTAACAAACAGACGGCCAGACAAAAGTTTTAATAAAATTGACTGTGTTTTAGTATCGTGTAAATAACTATACAACGTGTAACGGAAACCCCATATCAATCCAAAAGGGCTGAAGACAACATCTGGTATGGAGTCTCTATGCACAGTTTCAGCACAAAATAAGTGACTCAAAGAATTGATACAAAATTATCGGTTTCATATGTTTCTTGAATATCAATCACAACAAACGTGTCACAGCACTACGAGGGTCAATAACTTTCCACGTCACTTGCCTATAAATAAATAAAAATAAAATAAAAATAAAAAATATTTATTTCAGATATACGGAATCCATAGAATGTTAGTACAGTAGGAACTTAAAATAAGTGTTAGTAAGAAAAATAAAGAATACAAGAAAACTATTATTATTTTAACATATGGGTCGTGACCCAGTGTTGGACGTACCGCGTGTCCTACCTATCCGCTATAACGGCCAGGATGCTGTTGGTGCTGGCGCGCAGCCTGCAGAGCGCCGCGGCGTATCGCTTGCGGAGCACGGCATGGAAGCCGTCTACGTGTGTGTCCGCGAACATACCCGACGCACTGCACCAGCGCGGCAGCCCCAACAACGCCCTGAACGCGTTGTTGTACTGGACGCGCAGAGCGCTAAAGGATCGTTGCGTATAATTAGCCCACAGGCTGCACGTGTAAAGCGATGTGCAGTGTGCTCTAAATAATGTTAATTTTACATTCGCAGCACAACGCTTGAACCTGTGAGCTATCATATTTGCCCTGATCGATAGCGCCCTACGCTCCCTGTCCATGTCCTCGTCATCTCGCAGGTGTTCAGTGACCACGTGCCCAAGATATTTAAAGCGGGTGACTACCTTCATAGGTATTCCGTTTAAAGTAACGGGAGGGACCTGCTCTGGAGACTTGGTACCCGCCTTAAATATCATGAGCTCACTTTTAACAACATTATATTTGAGGCCATGCTTAGCCGCGTACATTTCACACATATTTACTAATTTCCTAAGGCCGCCGATTGTTGGGCTCAGCAAAACCATGTCGTCCGCGTAACTAAGATTGTTCACACATACATTGTCTACATGGCAGCCGACATGCGTACTGCTGAGCTCAACGATCAGCGCATTCATTTATAGATTAAACATTAGTGGGGATGACAGTCCACCTTGTCTCACTCCACATTGTAATCCATATGGATCTGATAACTTGCCAGCCCACTTAACATAGTTAATTTGACTATTGTACCAAAATTTTAGGATAGCAATAGTCTCACGAGGTAAATTGGTGTTTTTGAGCTTATCCCAGAGTTTGTTATAATTGACAAGGTCAAACGCCTTTGACAGGTCTAAAAAACAGGCATAAATAGGCGTTTTTCTGCTAGTATAATACTCAACAGTGTGCTTAAGGGCCAGTATAGCGCTCTCTGTAGAAAGTCCGGCGCGAAAACCAAATTGTGCATCATGTAGATGGATACATTCCGCCAACTGGGCCTCAAGTACACTATCTAATATCTTTGCAACGACTGTAGCAAGCGAGATCGGTCTGTAATTCGATTTCAGCGAACTATCCCCTGTCTTGTTCTTCAATATGGGAGTAACAATTGTTTTAGTTAGTTCACTGGGTAGGTAGGAGTGTCCAATGCACAAATTAAAAAACATTGACAAAAGCCTAGCGATGTGTGGCCCAGCATTTTGCAAATGCTCAACGCTGAGCCCATCATGCCCCGGTGATTTCCCACCTTTCATATTCCTGATAATCTTTCTTATGTCCTGAGCACTAATTTTAGATACTACGTTTTCATCAACGGGGTCCTCGTCCATCATCGCATCACAAACTCCTAAAGGGGATTCTACAGTGAAGTGATCCTTAAACATGTTAGCAATCATCTTCGTGTCCGTGACACCCTCGATGCTCACAGGAAGGCCAGGCCTCAGATTCAGTTTATTGGTTTGTTTCCAAAATTCACGAAACTTATTATTTGAATGCAGTGTCGCTAGCCGGTCCATTTTTATCTGTTCCTGGTGTTGCTGGCACCATTTAAGCTTAGTTTTGAAAACCTTTCTGCTATGACACATTGCTTCATGAATTAATCCGGCTTTAGGTTTACCCCACTGCAACCATTACTGAAAATCAAGCCTGGCCACCCTATGTGCTTCTGCAACATACTTGTTCCACCCCATAATTTGCTTATTCTTACCACTAGTACCTATCCTACAGCTGGACTCGGAAGCTTTACTAAGTGATAAGACAATGTCATTATATAATTTATCTAATATTTGCCTGTGTTCGACAACATTACAAAGTTTATCCCCGCAGTCTCCTAACTCCATTGGAAAGTCAATTTGTCTCAACAATTTATTACAAAGGTTTGTATACATACCAATTTGTTCTGGCTTCCTTTCACCCCAGGTCACTTTACTTTTAGGAACAGCTTGACTCACACTTTTAGATTTAATTGTTCCCATATTACATTTAACAGACACAGGATAGTGGTCAGACCAGTAAACGTTATAATCAACCCAGCTATCTAAAACAGAGGGCCATGCTGCACCAGTAACAATGATGTGGTCTAACCAGCGCTGACAGCCATGAGCTTCACTAACAAAAGTATGCGTATCAGAGTGCACCCCACACTTCACAATGTCAGCACATATCCATTCCATGTCCTCACAAAAACTAATTAGTTCCGTATAAAAGTTCTCATTTGGATGCGCATTGAAGTCACCAAGAACATAGATACAGTCTATACCACTCTCTTCAATTATAGCATTAATAGCACCCATACACTGTGTAAAGTTCCTCATATTTTCCGTACAGTCAGTAGGCATGTACACCGATATACACATAATGGGCCTATCACTTATCACTGTTTTGATTGCACAAATTCGAGGGTTGTTACAATCAACCACTGTCACCGACGGGAACACACTTTTACGCCACAATATCGCCGTTCCTCCATGAGGTCTGCCACGCACGATTCCTGAAGACGTATCCACTGCCGATGTACCCGTATAGCCAAAGTCGGCATTTATGCTACTTAGCCAAGGTAAGTCACATGGGAGTAGCCAAGTTTCTTGGAGGGCAACTATGTCAGACCTCAGCATTAGATGCCTAATATCTTCAAGAGAACGCTTAACGTTTTTACAGTTGAACGTTGTAAAAGTAAAACTGTTATTGCTATCATCCATTTATTGTTGTAATTAATTGGCGGTAAAACGTTTTCAATGCAGGCATTAGAGATCACCTTCCCAGCATTTTCACGATGACTAAATTCTACAAATCGTCGATACAGAATACCATCTGGCCAAAAATTCTCATCCTACGATATATATATACTATAACACGACAATTCTCTTCTATCTTCTTAATTTGAAAACTTCAGTCTCTGGTATCAATGTATTGAATTTTCTAATTAGTTCCACACATGGGATTACCAAACCCTTGTCATATCGTTTGTTATCATCCAAAGAAGCCGTGCACTTGGTATGTGTATACCCTTTAAATTACACGTTGTATATCTAAGCATTTGAGAAAATACAGTTATTTTTAAATCACAGACGGACACTTCAATTTTATATTACTTATACATATACTATGTATAGACTCCGAGAACAGTGATTTTACCCTTAGTAAATTACTACCAACTGCACGAAACCAAAAGACACGCAGTATCAAAACCGAGTATTACTACCAAAAAAAGCGCACACCCCTAAACGTGGAATAGTGTGATACCCAGTGCACAGTGGTCCATCGATCATAAATCTTGGAAACAGCCGGACATGGGCGATCGTCATGTTCCCACGATAAATCAAACTGACCAAGGGGTAGCTTACGAGATACTGTATTAGAAGACATTGCCTATTTCGCCTTCGTAAAATTTTAAACGGTGTTAAGGAAGTGTGTGACTTTTAGGGTTCCGTGCCCCAAAATATCGAATATCGAATTTAAATTTATATCAGATACGTTCCTAAATACCTACAAACGGCACGGTAGGAATTATATGTCTAAAAGGGGGCTACAATCAATACCTATATAACAGTGGCGAAGGCTCCATACAACTCGATTCCTACCGGCTTCCCTTTTGAAATATGGCAAATATTAGTCTATTATTTTATATATGAATATATAAATAGTAATCTATTATTTTCAATGAAACAATTAATTATTTACGATATTACAAGATTTCAAAGTCAGCCACAGGGCCACACTTACTAGAATTCACGCATCACACTTGAGCAAGGTAAGCATTTTTTGGTCCGGCTTCCCTTTTATGAAAATTAACCCTTCGCCACTGCTATATAATAAATAAAGAAAGACAGTTTCAGTCTCTCTCAGCTGTGAACAAATTATGCTAATCGCATGTTTTGCGACATGAGAATCTAAACCTGTAGGGTCCCGCTTACCAATAATAATGGCAAGAAGCAATGCCTTACAGTACATGGTAAGGAAAAAATCACAAAATATGTAGAAAGTTCCATTTTATTGCACTTATACAGGTTAAGTCTACCTAGATCCTTTAAGAGTGCTGGGGATGCGGGAATATTCGAACGAGACACCGCGGCCCCGGAACGTTAGGGAAACTGAAAGAACAGGTTGATTTTTAGTCAGTAAAAGTTTGATACTCCCTCCCACTCCACCCGTAGCGGGAATAGTCCGAAAAAAAGGTTTTGTGAGAGGTTGTAGTTTTCATCATTCCTAACTAACTAAAGTATCTAAGTGGACTTAAACTGAAACTCTTATATAAGTTTATTTTTTTAACTGTATGCTTAGATAAGTCTATACGGAACATTCACAGCGTGAGTCCATCTCGCATTTGGCCAGTTTTTATATCTTTGAATAGCGTTAATCGGGGAAAGGGAGGATTTCTTTGTCCTGTTTCTATAAGTCCGTTTGTCGATATAAAGTCGAACATATACCTTTAATCAATCATAACTACGTATTGTAGTTATTTTTAAATACAATGAAGTATCCCTATATTCTATCTATTATCAGAATCTGCTTAGTATTTTCCGATATTGTATTTTGAAAAACAGGCAAAAAGTTCTCTTTACTTTCAGCCAGTATGTAGGTATATGTATTTTGAGATCTTAATGATCTTTATTTTGCAAATTGGTTATTAAATAACATTTTTACACGTAATTTTTTTCGTAAATATTAACTAGATGAGGTCGGTGTTTTCTAACTGACTACCCTGAGAAGAAACACCGAAACAAACTCAGGGGTCCGTCTCTTTTAAAGTCCATACAATCTAAACTGGTTTAATTATATGGGAACCTTGTAGGATTTAGTCTGAGGTGATCTTTCGAAGAAAGATGCTCACAGATTTGAGTGTGCCTGTCCATACAATGCAAGCATTTGTCAAATGACGTATAGCTCAACTTAGAACACGATTTGACGAACAATACCAAGGTAAGGATGTTTGGCTTTAATTTGTCTTGGTGACTTTAGGATAGAGACGCTCATCATTTATTTAGCCTTTTCCAAATATGTTGAGGTCGGCTTCATGTCTAACCGGACGTAGCTTAGTTCTCCACAAACCAGTAACTGGATAACACTATTCCTCTTGTCAAGACTGATATAATTGTTAGTTATTTCTAAATCACATCACAGGATTGCTATGTCTCGGGGATCGCGAGCCGATCTCCGCCCAAGGGCAGCTGAGGGAACAGGGTGGGTTTTTAGTCAGTAGAAGTCTGACACTCCCGCTTTACCCAGAGCGGGAGAAGTCATTCGATGATTTTCCCACCCAGGAAAAAAAAAACTCAAGGATTGTTTTGTTAGTAAACATACACAAAATAAGAAACTATTGTTAGTACAATAGCTTAAATTTTATATATCAGTCTAAGTTTTGCTTATTGTAATTAATAGTTTGGTTGAAGAACTCTGCAAATGTCTGCTCACAGATACATTAAAATGTGTACAGTAATATGAGGAAAATGATGTGGTTTGTGTGTTAGACAAGTTTAAGACATTTTTGTTATTTCTAAACGCAACTTTTAATTTTCCCTTCATTAATAAATAAATAAAAAGGTACCTGTAAACAAGATTTATAACGGCTTTCTGAATTCATAATAGGGTAGTTTCCTATGTTTTAAGATGATTAGACTATTTGATCCTAAGATTTTCAAAATATATATATTGTGTTGTATGTTTTGCCTTTCCAAATCAAAAAAAAAATACAAAGATGAAAAGCAAAGTTCAGGAATGAGGGCTGGTGATAACACAATACATAGTGCTAAAAAGTATCTATAACTATATTTCAACTCGCTGTATCGTCTTCATATCATAATTATGTAAAATAAAATACATGTCCAATATGTTTAGACAATCTAAGTGGCGGACTAAATGGAATATGTTATGGAAATAGTCTACTGGTCAGAGATAAGTTTTAATACTAGTTTAAATTGATATATACAACGTGTAATTTAAAGGGTATATACATACCAAGTGCATGGCTTCTTTGGATGATAACAAACGATATGGCTAGGGTTTTGTAATCCTAAGTCTACGTGTGTAGAACTTATTACAAATTCCAATACACAATACCAGAGACCGAATTTTTCAAATTAAGAAGAACGAAAAGAATTATCATGTTATTGGCAAGTGACGTGGAAAGTTATTGACCCTCGTAGTGCTGTGATACGTTTGTTATGATTGGTATTCAAGAAATATATGAAACCAATATTTTGGTATCAATTAATCAATCAAATCAATTGCCAAATAACGTGGAAAGTTAATTGCCCTCGTAGTGCTGTGACACGTTTGTTATTTTTGGTCTTCAGAAACATAATATGAAACCGATAATTTGGTATCAAATCAAAGAGTCACTTATTATATTTCAAGCTGAAACTGTGCATAGAGACTCCATACCAGTCGTTGTATTCAGCCTTTTTGGATAGATATGGGGTTAATGAACCTTAATGAAATAAATAAATAACTCACCCTGCCATCCAAACTACCCTTAGCGCCATTGAGTCTGATGTAGAACTGGGTAGGTTTGTCCACCTGTGCGGAGTCAGGGAACTGGGCAACTTCTAGAAGATGAGCGTCTCCAACTGCTGGCGAGATGTAGACCTTGAAGGGAGAGTCCGGGATGTGCTGTTCGTTGAACTTGAGACCGATGCGGTATTCACCTGGGGAGAAGATGTAAGACATGATTTTTCTTGTTAACCAGCCGATGGCAAAAATATTTGCTATAACCAAAAAGTAACATACATCCATACATCAATACATCCATATTCACAAACTTTCGCATTTACGAAGATGACTAAGATTAAATCTTTACCTAGACTTCCATGGATAGTAATTAAATGTGAGAAACTAGAACATTGAACAATTGCAGCTGTTGTTTGTCTAACTTGTTTTTGAATAAAAGGTAATAATGTTATAGTACTCTTTGAGAATTCCTAACGCTTTGTCGCTTTGTTATCTAACTCGCCATTTTTAGATGAAGATATTCAATTTTTTTCAAAAACTATTATCTGTGACCAACTTAACATAAATCGAGATTCCTCCAATGGTGGCTGTTGTTTCTACATCTTGGGCAATTGTTACGGATAGTCAGATGCCAGAAAATCTGACAGCAGTCTTCCCAAGAGGAATCGTCTTACCCAGCTACTGGTTTGTAAAGGTCAGATAGGCAGCAGATCCCAACATAGTTGGTTAAAGACTAAGCAAGAAATTAAATTAAATGAAATATTTATTTTGTAAATTGGTTAAGAATTTTTACACGTCATGTTTTTATGCGTGTTACATTTAGCTAGATGAGGCCGGTGTTTCCTGACTACTCTGAAAAGAAACACTGAAACAAACTCAGAGGTCAACGTCTCTTTTAAATTCCATACAAATCGTATTGGTCCAATCATATGAAAAGCATGTATGTTCTTGTCTGTGGTGCTCTTTTGAGGAAATAACCACACTTTAAGCTTTTGTCAGTTATCGTATAGCTCAACTTAGAACTTAAGGAGCTCAACGACTCTCTATAATCTTGATCATAAAAAAATTTAATCTTGATCTATTATATATAATTTCTAATTTTGGTCATTATAGTAGCCTTAACTTCAAGCTACATTCTTTACACAAAATTCACAATTCAGATACCATAAAACTGCTAAGCTAAACTTTCATCCCTCCCAATACAAAATTACATATCCAAATCTTAATCCGATCCGGAAACAACAGCCTCGCCACAAAAAACCGGAACACCCAATTAAATATCGAAACAAATCGGTATTCTAATACGGCCCACCACCCAAAAACACCGACAAATACACTAATAAATTCGCAAAGATCTAAAAACCTGACGAAATGGCAAAAAATACTGTTTGGTTTGTAAAAAAATGAACACTACATGTCGGAGGGACTAACGATGCATCCAATAACTCTTGGATACTGACTTAAGATATTTAAATTTTCTACGCTTATTTAGGGTTCAATGCTGGGAAATAAGTTTTTTAAATCCATTTCGGATGAACCTACTATTGAACTCAATCACGCTTGGTGCTGTAAGTGATACATGAGGTCTACGATGAACGAGTGAGCCCAGAAGATTCACGTTTGTTTATCTACTCAGTTAATTCGTTTTCAAATCATATATTTTTAGCAAACACAGAGGCAACCATGTGGCTACTGAAAGTCGTAAAGATCTTCAAACTTCATAATAATCTGTGTATGAATTTTCATTACAATATGTGTCAGCTTTTACAAATACATGTAAAAATAGTAAAAAACAAACTACGAACGGCGATGCGTCATCGTTACATGGTGATACGAATAAAACGTTTTGGGAATACTTTCATTGTGCGTACAGATAAGGAGTGGAATTCCCTGCCTGTGTCTGTATTTTCTGATAGCTATAACCTGGGGTATTTAAGGCAAGTGTGAATAGGTTAATTCTTGGCAAGCGTGCTTCATCTTCGACCACATCATCACTTACCATCAGGTGAGATAGTAGTCAAGCGACAGCCAAAAAGAAAACAAATTTACTCAATAGTATTGAGTATGCTTTTGTGTATTGTTACTTCAAAAATATTGCTGCAGAACCCGACAATAATATCAACATTTCTCACTTGTTTATCGTTTTTCAATATGAACGAATTCTCCGCGGTGGCCATATATGTGCTACAGATTTATTTACATCCGAGGTGCATTTTTTTCGATAGGACTTTTGCTGATTGGACGAAAAACAACTGATCGTAGACTTTTTCGGAAACAATCGTTTTGTTTCGAAAGGGCCGGCTCCACCATGGAGCAAGTTTAGTCAGCAAGGTTTAGTTAGTTTAGTTCTTACGCAAAAACTATATCATCTTGAAATGACATGATGCAATCATCAAAAATACATTATCTTAAGATGATATAATTTATTTTTGCGTTAGAATTATCAACTTAGACATAACTTATTTTGGATAAATTTAGTATATCAAAATAAGTACAATCATTTATACTAACGGTAGATTGGGTTTTTAAACTTTACCCTAACTCAGTTTCTTTCTGCATCACCCAAAACTTGGCTGGTATAAATTCCCAATGGTATTAAATTCACTTCTGTGCACTTACATCTATGCGTATAGTATTATATTAAATAAATAATAACAAACCTTAATCCTTTTAAGCAGCATGTAAAAATGACAGATCAATTATAACATCATCTAGTGTATTTTTTTGAAATGTAGCATTAACAAAAGGCACTCAAGGAACTTATTATTTTAAGCCAATCTCACTCTGCGGGACTCCTAAAAATACCGACGTTGGTACAGCCAATAATTTTCATCACAGCTACGACGATGTAACAAAATGCCTCAGATTAACGAGAGTTTAACCGTACAGTGCAAGCAACCACGCCGTGCTTCAAATAATGACGTATGCTATGCAAAATAGTGGTATTGACATGTTAAGGGTTCGATGGCCGACCCGTTTCCTCCTGTTTCTTATTAAGTAGTTTTTACAGAAGCAAAAACTGAATTTTAGCTTTTTGCATGTAAAATATTTCGCAGGTGGTTGGTGGCGTTACGTCAGCTTCTTTTGGATAAGGTGAAAAAGGGACATTGTCACACCATAGATTTGGTTCGACTTAATTTTTGCAGTCATGGGACCTTTGTGGCTGAGAGGGACCTATAATGTGGTCTGGTAGGGAGCATATGGATAGGCGTATGGTCCTACGGTTGGTGAAGATGCGCGGGAGATGGAAAAGAAGAAAAAATTTAGTCTATGCTCAAGTCGCATAATTACTAGTAGGTTGTTACTTAGCGGTTAAAATTCAACCATAACTCATTTCTTTCTGCACTCTTTCTCCGTATAAATTTTAACTGTGCTGAACTTACATCCAACTTTTTCGCTCCTATTTTTTAGTAAAAGCGGTACAATAGTTTGCTTTGCCTATCTATATATACTAGTAGTCAAATTTAGACCATAATTTAATCTATATAATAAAAACTAGTATTTGCGTGTTGCGCGAGGTGCAAGCACCTCGCGAGCTTGTGAAAAAAAAAAAAAAAAGGCGGGGGTTGATGGAGGGGTTTAGTATTTGCGTGTTGCGCGAGGTGCAAGCACCTCGCGAGCTTGTGAAAAAAAAATAAAAAATAAAAGAGGGGGGGGGGGTGATGGGGGGGGGGTTGCACAAGTATTTCGACTTAAGCATTGCCCCTCTAAATGAATCTGAAAAAAAAAATGTTCCAAGTCTCTTAGATTCCGAGATCCGCCTAAAGGGGGGGAGAAGGGGGGCGGGGAGGGGGGACTTTGAAAAATGGTTTTTACTTTACCGAGCCTCCTCTATACGAATCCGTAAAAAGAAAAAATACGGGTCTCGTAGTTTCCGAGATACGATAGGGGGGGGGGAGAAGGGGGGGGGGGGAAAGGGGGGGTTTGGCACTTTTCCCGTAGGTTTGAGAGTTACTTGTTTACGAATCTGTCAAAATATACCCACCTCCCCATCCACCATCTGGGAGAACAATTCTGTCAGTGAGTCAGTGAGTGGTAATTTAGCTTTATATAGTATAACTAGTATTTGCGTGTTGCGCGAGGTGCAAGCACCTCGCGTGCTTGTGAAAAAAACTAAAGCATTGCCCCTCTAAATCAAGTATTTGCGTGTTGCGCGAGGTGCAAGCACCTCGCGTGCTTGTGAAAAAAAAAAAGAAAAAAAAATGGGGAGGGGGAGATGGGGGGTTTAGTATTTGCGTGTTGCGCGAGGTGCAAGCACCTCGCGTGCTTGTGAAGAAAACTAAAGCATTGCCCCTCTAAATCAAGTATTTGCGTGTTGCGCGAGGTGCAAGCACCTCGCGTGCTTGTGAAAAAAAAAAAAAAAAAATAGAGGGGGGGGGTGATGGGGGGGGGTTGCACAAGTATTTCGACTAAAGCATTGCCCCTCTAAATGAATCTGAAAAAAAAAATGTTCCAAGTCTCTTAGATTCCGAGATCCGCCTAAAGGGGGGGAGAAGGGGGGCGGGAGGGGGGACTTTGAAAAATGGTTTTTACTTTACCGAGCCTCCTCTATACGAATCCGTAAAAAGAAAAAAATACGGGTCTCGTAGTTTCCGAGATACGATAGGGGGGGGGGAGAAGGGGGGGGGAAAAGGGGGGGTTTGGCACTTTTCCCGTAGGTTTGAGAGTTACTTGTTTACGAATCTGTCAAAATATACCCACCTCCCCATCCACCATCTGGGAGAACAATTATGTCAGTGAGTCAGTGGTAATCTAGCTTTATATAATATAATGAATCACTAAATGTGTTGCTAAGCGCAAAACACGAAAACGGCTGGACCGATTTAGCTGATTAATTTTTTTTGTTGTTTGGTTTTGTCAGGAGAAGGTTCTTATGAAAAAAAAAAAGTAGGAAAGGTCTTAAGGGTAGGGGTAGGGTAGAATAGAGGTAGGGTAGGAGTAGGGGTAGGGTATGGTACGGTAGGGTAGGGTAGGGGTAGTGTAGGGTTTGGGTAGGGTAGGGGTAGAGTAAGGTATGGGTAGGGTATCGGTAGGATAGGGGTAGTGGTATCGGTTGGGTAGGCGTAGGATACCACGCGAAAGTAGTCGTGGTGGGTCAGCTAGTTTATAATATGAAACGAGATACCGCGGCCCAGTTACTCAGGGGCAAGTAAAGGAACAGGGTAGGTTTTCTTAGTAGTAGCGGTAGGAATCATTTGACGATTTTCTCCCGTAAGAAAAAAAAATTGAATACAATACATCATTATGCTTACCATTAGGTGAGATCATTTACATAGTTGCTAGTCCATCAAAAACAAAAACAGATTTAGATTATATACTAAAAATAGATATTTACTAGGTTCAGCTATCAACAGCTGAACTTAGTAAAGATCTATTTCTAGCAAATTCTATGATAAATGATCTTTATTTTTCAAATTGGTTATTAAATAACACTTTTACACGTAATTTTTTTGTAAATTTAAACTAGATGAGGCTGATGTTTCCTAACTGACTACCCTGAGAAGAAACACCGAAACAAACTCAGGGGTCCGATTCTTTTCCGTACAATCTATACTGGTTAAAATTATATGGGAATCCTGTAGATTACCGTCTGAGGCGATCTTTTGAGGAAAGATGCTTACAGATTTAAGTGGGCCTGTCCATACAGTGCAAGCATTTGTCAAATGACGTATAGCTCAACTTAAAACAAAGAGCTTAACGATTTGACGAACAATACCAAGGTAAGGACGTTTGGGTAGGCCGTAAAAAGCACTCAAACAGCCAGACAATCATGTCGATATTGGGTAAGATAGTCGCTTGACTGGAGAATGGAGGTTTGGATTTAGCCGGAATTGCAGGCACAGATGGCTTGCCTGGGAGTCGAACCATCGGCCGCCGATTCTAGTATCCTATCCCTCGCACACTCTATGCTTTCCGTTACTTATTCACCATCCAGGATCTTATTGCATCGTATACTTCTAAAATAATATAAGCACTCTCTCAAAAACTTGCTAGATCCTTTTCCAAATCATTTGGGCCACGTGCTGAATATAACTTTGCGAGTACAGGCGTATTTACTTTAAGCGTCTATTGCGGGCGATAAATTTGAAAATACCTTGTAAGTTTGGCAAAAATCATTTTCGTTTTTATATAAACTTCCATTCCACCTGATTTTAAGTTCTAGGGTACATTAAAGGGTTGCGAGAGTGTTCTAATGAGATACCGCGGCCCTCGACCACAAGAGTAACTAAAGGAACAAGGTTTTAAGTCATTAGAAGCCTGAGACACCCTTTCGCTCAATCGAGAGCGGCAGGAGTCATAATTATGATGACTTTCCAGTCAAAAAAGGGTACCTATATTAAAAGAAAACCCTTTCGTAGCGAATGCCTACGTGTCACGCCGAACCTATTTATAATTTTATCTTTATACGACTAGAGGTGCTGTAAAGTAGCTCTAAATAAGGGAACTAGTCTTCTTTATATATATTTTGTTTTTATATGTATAGATAACCTAGATTAACACATATAATGCCTTACAATGTCTTGCTATACAATGCATTGTACATAATGTTTGAATAAATCCATACTAATATTATAAAGCGGAAAAGTTTGTTTGTTTGTTTGTTTGCTTGCTTGAACGCACTAATCTTCGAAAGTACTGGGTGGATTTGGATGCAATTTGGTATGGAAGTAGCTTGAAGCTTGAGGAAGGTTATAGGCTACTTTTTACGCGACTGCAAAAAAGGAGAGTTATGTTTTTACCGTGATAGAATCCACGGGAGCGAAACCCCGCGTGAGTACTAGTAAATAATATTTTTCAACCGTGACAATATTCCCTTTACTCAAATAATACTTTTCAAGCCGTGACTATAATAAATAATCTATACTAATATTATAAAGCGGAAGTTTGTTTGTTTGCTTGAACGCGCTAATCTTCGAAAGTCCTGGGTGGATTTGGATGCAATTTGGTATGGAAGTAGCTTGAAGCTTGAGGAAGGTTATAGGCTACTTTTTACGCGACTGCAAAAAAGGAGAGTTATGTTTTTACCGTGATAGAATCCACGGGAGCGAAGCCCCGCGTGAGTACTAGTAATAAATAAAATTAATTCCAAGTTTCACGTTGGACGGAGCCACAGACGCCATCTAGCGTTATTATAAAACAAATATGCCTTTACGCGTTTACTTATAGAATTCTTTCATCAACATAACACAAGGCGACATAGGAAGACACGTCAGCTGCATTTAATGACATTTTAACCGATGTTAAAGGGGACGCCATATTTGTATTGCTAATATCCTATTAGCATACCGTATTCATAATTAAGTACCACGTTTAATTGCTTTAAGATTAGCCGATTATGGGGTTTGACTTAAGTGGTTATAATTTTACAATTAGCATTATTTGCCTAGCCTATTCCCAACTAATTTGGTGTCGGTTTCCAGTAGAATACATATTTTTTTCTGGATGGGAATATCTTCAATCTTCAATCTCTATCAAGCCCAGTTCCGGTCGTCTATGGACTACTGCCCTCATCTTTGGGATGGATCTGCCAAGTACCAACTATATGCGCTTGAGTCTATTGAGAAACGGACCAAAAGACTCATTGGCAACGATACACTGGTCGAATCAAAGCTCCAGAGCCTTGAACATCGGCGACGAGTTGCTAGTCTATCGGTTTTCTATCGATTACATTTCAGGGAGTATGCAATGGAATTACACAATCTAATTCCATCAAGTCCGTTCCATCATCGGACTACAATACAAACGGCGATGCGCCATCGTTACATGGTAGACATCCCACCTATACGCACTAAACGTTTTGGGAATACCTTCATTGTGCGTACGGCTAAGGAGTGGAATTCCCTGCCGGAGTCTGTGTTTCCCGATAGCTATAACCTAGGGGTCTTTAAGTCAAGAGTGAATAGGTTACTTTTAGGTAAGCGTGCTCCATCTTCGACCACATCATCAATTACCATCAGGTGAGATGGTGATCAAACGCAAGCCTATTATCAATAAAAAAAAATCTTCAAATAAATGACTCCTCGCACTGTGGGTTGAGCGGAAGGGAGTGTCAGACTTCTACTGACTGAGAACTAGAAGTTGCCTTTGCGTTCCGAGGCTGCGGTATCTCGTTAAAATATTCCCGCAACCCCGGTAACATGGAATCTATACTAATATTATAAAGCTGAAGAGTTTGTTTGTTTGTTTGTTTACTTGAACGCACTAATCTCAGGAACTACGGTTCTGATTTGAAAAATTCTTTCAGTGTTAGATAGCCCATTTATCGAGGAAGGCTGTAGGCTATATATCATCACGCTAAGACCAATAGGAGCGGTGCACTAATGAAGAATGTTTCAAAATCGGGGGATTTTTTTCGACGCGGACGAAGTCGCGGGCGGAAGAAGTGTGGAATAACTGACTAACTTCCATATACCAGTAACTCCTATTTAAACAACGCTTGTCGAAGACTTCCATAGATAAGTGATCATCTGAACATATCAAGATTCTCCCATATGGTCTCCCGCCGCGTCTGTCTGTATGTTCGTGATAAACTAAAAAACTACTGAAGAGATTTTTATGCGGTTTTCACCAAAGTATAGAGTGATTCACGAGAAAGGTTTAAGTGGATTGCTTTTTAAGGTTTTGTATGAATACTCAATGAGAAACCTTGCGAAGCCTGGCCGAGTCGCTAGATAGATAGATATATACTCTTTATATCACCATAACAGAATTAAATAAGGACTTAAAAACTACAAAGGGTGTAAGGACTTAAAAACTACAAAGGGTGTAAGGACTTAAAAACTACAAAGGGTGTTACAATGGGCGGTCGGCGGGCGCGGACAAAGATGTACAAACTATTGTACATCTTTGTCCATCGTTACGGGTAGTAAGACTCCAGAAAATCTGACACCACTCTTGCCATGGGGTTGCCGTGCCACCCAGTAAATGTGTTGTGGAGATCAGATACCAATCATTCCATACAAAAACTCAGCTACATCTGGTTAAACTGGAATCCGACCCTAACACAATTAGAAATGCTTCCGAAGGAGGAGGCGGGCCGCGTGAGGGAGAGGATGGCGTCCTCCCTCCAGCCCAGCCGCAGTGGTAGACGTCCACGGCATCGGATGTCAGCCGACGATCTCCGGCCACCGTAGGCGCGGGCATGCGGACAGCGAGTAAAGGGCAACTCGCTGTCCGACCATGGACCATGCCCGGGTCGACGGCGCATTGTGTTCCACGCGCGCCTCCAAGAGCGTCAGCAATATGACGAGGCCCCCCCGTAGAGGGCCGAAGCCTGCCGGGGTCGTGGGACTCATCCCATTACCGTGACCCCGGTACGTAAAGGGTTATTGAAGGAACACCGTGGATTTTAGTCAGTAAAAGTCTGACAGTCCCTCCCACCCTGCCCGGGGTGGGAGAACTTATTTGATAATTTTACCACGATAAAAAAAAAAAAACACAATTAGAAAAATCTTAGGCAGACGATGTTAAGAAACAGATAAAACTTATGTATAATCACGACGTCATCACTGCAAAAAAAAAACCTCAAGCTCTTTTTAAAAACATTGCTAAATCTTAATTACAACAAATCGTCACCGAAAAACTGCTACGAACTTTCTAGCCATTCCAAACGGCCTCGAATGTCGGTCAAAAAGTCGCCCAAAGGATCAAATGTTACATTCCCTCAAAACGCGTCAGACGTTTTAAAACCGTTTTTTTTCCTAAACGATTATTACCATCGGGCGGTCAATTAAAATGGCTCCTACACACCAGAGACGAGGAATGCCGCTCCAGCTGAATTTGTCCCGTATTCTATTGTATTCTGTGACGCAAAAAAAATGGCGGACTCCCCGACAAAGAAGCGGCCCGTTTTTGTCTTCAAATACTTCATAAGTGTATCACGATTAGAAAATTTTGAACAATTCCAAAATAATAATGACTTAAGATTTGTTTAGGCGACAGTTATTCTGTGATTGGTTACGTTTTTTGGCGGGAGAACGTATTGTTTTGCCCAGTGTTATGCTTTTGAAAATTATTTGGTATTTAATGCGTTGAAAGGCCTTTTTGTTGAATTTATAATCAGTTTTAAAAGCTATCGCCATTGTATGTCAATGATTAATAATGTCATTTTAGATAATGAGCTTATTGTTGCTTATGTTTTGATTTTTAGCACTGTTCTGGTCATATGAACAGTTTTCAAAAACCCTCATCTATTCATATATCTATACTCTTTCTATACATTTTTATGTATAAAAGTCACATTTATATTGAACAAACCATAATTAATTCTATAATTACTCCAAGGAACAAACCATAACTTCATTGTAAAAACTAAGATTAATCTCTGATATTCCTTGTTTTACAATTCAATGACTGAAATTAATTTCAAATGAATCGAAAGACTCTCATTTTTATTAATTAACTACTTTCTTAACAAAATCCATAACCCCTGCTGTTATCATTGATGAATTTCAAGAAATTCCTAAATTATCAAAACAGCATCCATTTTTGTTTCTACACGGCGAACAGATAAAAAATTGCAAGATTTTAAAATTCGAACGCGAGTCACGACCGACAAAGCTGCCGCTGCCAACGAATGCGAATATATTATCTGTATTATACTTTTACAGATTATAAAGTAAGAAAACGATAATGGTTTCATTCTAAAAGTAAAAGTCTATACCTACATATTTTGCTAGAAGAAATGGACCTAAATATTCTTGCGTTAATGACTAAAAACCTATTTCATACGGATAAAATCCATAGAATTTCCGTCATGAAAATCAATTAAAATAACCTACATTACAGTTGAGAAAGACATATTGTATAACGATTTTTTATGAAATTACTTATTAACAAAAATAAACTATAACAGTCGTGCGGATCTTCGTTCCCGTTGACTTTATCACGATAAAAAATAACAAAACCCTCCATTTTTGCAGTCGGGTAAAAAGTAGCATATAACCTTCCTCAATCTTTAAGCTACTTCCATAACACAGCAATTTCATCCAAATCCACCCAGTACTTTCGAAGATTAGCGCTTGAACGCGACAAACAAACTTTTCCGCTTTATAATATAAGTGAGTTTAGATGTATAGTTCACTATACAATTTATATATACACTACACAATATATATTTAATATAAAATAATTCCTCACCTTAATCTCTAAACACCGGTACAGGATGCCTATAATACGTCTATGCACTAAACTTATATATACAAACAGCAACGGGCAGCAACAAAAGGTTTATCGTAAATTCGTACAATAATGTGCCGAAAACGCGAAGAGCATTGAGGTTTAAAAAACGAACGCCCCTCTATGGTCAGTTGCAGAAAAAATAAAAACAAATTGAAAAAAAATAAAGACAAGATCGAAATTGAGTTGGGTTGTGAGTTCCGTAATATGTTTATGAACTATTTACTTGAGAATTTTGTATTTTTTATTTAGTTAATCTTGTGTAACAGTAAAAACATTAAAATCACGTCACGTCGTAGATATCTAACTGACGTAAACAGCCTAAGTAAAGTCTATTTTTTCAAGAGTGTTTGAAAAAAAACTACTCATGTACATTTTCAACCAAACGAACTGATTCTGGAATAATTATAATCTTCACAAGAGGACTGTATTTTACATCAAAATCCATAGTTAAGTTAAAAATAAACAATACTGCATACCTACTGAATGAATTCAAACAATCCAACAAAATACAACTAACACACCAGGGTAGGCCACTGACCGGAACCTAAACTACTCACCGTCCGTTTTTTACCCTTCAGCACGGAACTCTAAAAATCGAACTGTCAAAATGGTTCGCAGTAAATTTTGCCGCGCTGCACGCTGATTGGCCGCCTGTTAAGTAGGCGTGGTCAACAATTGAAATACAAGACAGTTTATTTATGAACAGAAGTTGAGTTGTTTTTGCGACATAAAGGAGGGGGTCGTTGATACAAATAACAAGAAATCGTGTTTAAATATATTTGAATAATATCCACTAAAAACTTGCTACGAGCATTTAAATATATTGAACAGTTTCTTTCACTTTCGATATTGAAATCCATTTGTACAATACAAATCCATATTTGAATTTCGAAGGTGTTTATTTTTTAAAATATTTTATCTCTGGCGTTGGATGTAAAGAATGAGAAATGAATATTGCACTTATTGCTGTAGTTTTATTTAAGATTGATTGATTGATAGTTTCATGTTGAATAAACAAACATTTACATTTCAGGTAAAAAATACAGCCTATTCACAGCTTTAACGTAGATATATTTGAAACCTCGCTTTCTTTATTTAATAATTTTAGTCGGTGTCTTTATTCACATTTTATTTGTAATATTTAGATATTGTAAATAACAAAAATGCAAGTCAACAACAGTTTTAGTAAGGAAAATTCACGTTACAATAATATTAGTATACTCAAACGATTCACGAAACCATTGAAATATTCTTTGTGCGTATGGGTGGGATGTCCACCATGTAACGATGGCACATCACCATTCGTCTTGTAGTCTGATTATGGAACGGACTTGGTGGAATTAGATTGTGCAATTCCATCGCACACCGCCCGAAATTTAACCGATAGAAAACCGATGGGCTTGCAACACGTCGTTTTTATCGTGATAAAGTCCACGGAAGCAAAGTCCCGCGCGACTTTTAATACTAGATATACTTATAGACAGACTAGCTTTTTCCCCCAACTTCTTTCGGGTGGGAGGGTTTTCCCGCGTAAAACCCGATCCCATGGGAATTCCGGAGTAAAAATTAGCCTATGTGTTATTCCAGGGTTTCCACTATCTACTTACTAAATTACATTCAGATCCGTTCAGTAGTTTTTGCGTGAAAGATACAAACATACATACAACCTCACAAACCTAGCATTTATAATATTAACTAGCTTTTGCCCGCGACTTCGTTCCCGTGCAATTCGAAAACTATCCCACGGGAACCTTATATTTGCATAAAAATTATCTTGTCCTCCTCAGGGTCCTAAACCATTCCCATGCCAAATTTCATCTAAATCGGATCAGCGGTTTAGGCGTGAAAAGTTAACAGACAGACAGAGTTACTTTCGCATTTATAATATTAGTATGGATAAGATAAGATATATTACTCACCAGGCTCTTCAACCTTGTAGGAGACATCACAGGACCCATCTTTCCTGTCTTTAAAGTCGATCTCAGCTTTGCTAGGTCCCTCCAAGGAGATGGCGAGTTGGCCTGCACCCGCCTCACGAGTCCATACGTTGAACTCGTTGAAGCGACCGGACTCGCCTCTTTCCAAGCCGGGTCCTCCGGCCTTAACTAAGTGAGCACCAGAGTCCCTGAGAGGGCCTACGGTGAACTGGAACGGGGATCCTGGAAGCATATGGAACGTAGGATGAGAAGAAAATAGAACTTTGGTTTGCTGCTATAATGGTTGTGGAATGCGTTGCCTTTGACGGTAAGGAGTACTCTATTTTTGTCCATTTTTAAAACCATGGTATTAAGTAACAATAATAATAGTCAGAGTCGGATTAACCCTGTCAGAGGCCCTAAGGCAATGTCATTCTCGGGGCCCCTTTTCTTACTTTGACTGACCAAATCGTGTGTGAACTGAGGAAATGAACATTAAGGGCTGTGGTTTTTAATATATTTGTTTACTTATTCCCAGATTTGTTCTAAAATTGTTTTAATTCTACTATTAATCTAAGGATTTGTATTTTGTGAGATAACAGTGAGGTCCCTAAGTTCACACGCACATCAAATTCTCGTTCGAAGCCTGTGCCCCTAGTTGATGCGTGGCCTCTAGGCAGTTGCCTACTCCGCCTAATGGTTAATCCGGCCCTGATAATAGTATAGTTCACACATAACGAGAACCTCGTAAAAGCCGAGAAAGATAAGCAAATCAAGTATTTTGACATGAGTTTGTCGACATGTGGGATGTGTGAACCCGGCAATCACTGTACCGATAGTTGTCTCAGCCAATAGTTAAATAGCCAAGAGCCTCGACCAAACACATCAGGAAGCTCTCGTAAGGCAGCTAAATCAAGGGCTTGCTTCAGAAAGCGGTACGCACGGCGCGTATCATTACGAGGTTCATGTCGTTAGTGCCCTGACCTAGTAGCTTGGGCTCTGTTCCCGATACCGATGGCCTACTAATTTTATAATTTTAAATGTTTTTTTTTTAGAAATATAAAAATGTAGATACAGTCGGGTACTTATACATTTTTTTTGTGTGTGACTGGTATCTGCACTAGGAAAACCTAGCTGTCACCCTCCCCATAAAACAGTATGTTAAGACCTTTTGACAACGATCATTTATTATTTATGGAGACTAAATAATTATAAAAAATTTAACATTGAAGTCAGTACCAACCACAGTCTTCTTGATCGTCGAAACTTTGTTTTATATATTTTTTACATACACAAATTTCACACCAGCCCCATATATTTTATGCTTTGTTTTTGTATATTCAATATATGCTGGACTATATCTGAAATAAATTAATCTATAACTATGATTGTATGTAATATGTATACACAATCATAGAAACAGCGATCAAGAAAAAATCGAATGAAAACAGGCATATCCTTAGACCTAAAAATCCGAAGACTTATTACTAATATGCATTTCCTGTTCTTATTAAAATTTACTAGGTTCGGTCGAAAACCAACATCAGGCACTAGTTGTCTGGCACTTTGCTGAACGGAGCATTTTTGGCGCAGCCGCGAGGCAGACGTAAGTTGTCTATTATTTGTTTGCAAATAAACAAATGTACTTAAATTTTTTAGCTTTCCTTTTGCATCCTGTTGTGTGCTTTAGCATATGCCGAATAGACATTTCTTCTTTCTTTCTTACTTACCAGGAATATGGATCTCCCTGTACTTGACAGACACGGTGTGAACTCCCAACTCCTTGGGAACGAAGTGCACGGAGTACAGGCCATCTTCGACTTCCTGGATTTCAGCGTCTTCGGAGACACCTCCAGGGCTGGTGACTGTGGCGGCCAGGTCGAAGGAGGTGATGCCTGTGGAGACACAACAAAAACCATAAAATTAAGAAATTATGTTAAATAGATGTGTTTAAATTTTGGTGTACAATAAAGTATATTCCATCTATCTATCTATACAACGTGTAACGAAAACCCCATATCTATCCAAAAGGGCTGAAGACAACATCTGGTATGGAGTCTCTATGCACAGTTTCAGCACAAAATAACTGACTCAAAGAATTGACACCAAATTATTGGTTTCATATATTTCTTGAATACCAATCATAACAAACGTGTCACAGCACTACGAGGGTCAATAACTTTCCACGTCACTTGCCAATAACACGATAATTCTTTTCGTTCTTCTTAATTTGAAAAATTCGGTCTCTGGTATCAGTGTTTTGGAATTTGTAATAAGTTCTACACACGTAGACTTAGGCTTACAAAACCCTTGCCATTTCGTTTGTTACCATCCAAAGAAGCCATGCACTTGGTATGTATATACCCTTTAAATTACACGTTGTATTCGCACCCTTCCTGTAAGAAAGCGGTAAGTGAATTCGGACAACTTTTCAGGAGCTTAAAAAATAGTGCCCAACATTGTTAAAAAAATCGCAGGAGTACCTTATAAAGAACAAAAGATGGCATTTAGCAGCGGTGAAATGACAAAGTTTCCGATTTTTCATTGTGTTATGTATACTGTGAGATAAGGTTGAATTATACGGTTACCTAAATAATCCCCGAAACTGTTACAAAAGATGCCGGTGTAAAAATGAATATTGCTTTGTTATGATCTTTGGTGTACCGCATCGGCTGCGTTAAGTGTAGTTATTCCATTATTCATGTTACAATTTTAGGCTAGTCTGAAAGTGTAAGTATGAATTACGTAGTTTTTACACGAAAAATTCATTTAAGTAAACAGAAATACATACTTTATGCATGCGAAAGTATCTACGTTTTGCTGGAGCTTCTGAATAAACTTGTTTATTTATTGGAAAAATATTCAAATACTGAAGTATATCATCGTAAACTTCTATTTTACTGTTCACAGCTTGTCATGTACAAAAATTGTATGTCAATACTATATAGATTTATGGTAATTAAAGAAAAAGTTAAATTGCTGTGTTTCAATCTTATTAATGGATTTAGATTATGTTTCTATGTGTGCTAAGAAAAAACGTGCTGTAGAAGTGTAGAAGTATGTAAAATGAAGTGCCCAAAAGTTAAAAAATCGGAAACCTTCTATCAATTACTCAAACACAGAAAAAATTACCTTTGTTAATGTTAAAACATTTTGACTTTACACTGAGAAAAAAAATACAACCAGATTTCACGTCGCTTCAACAAGTTTTCGGGTTAAAATAGCGCCTACGTGCTGTTTGGTTGAAACTACAAGTTTGATCTTGTAACCGTGCATCCACACCGCTGTTACTTTTTGTAGATCAACGTTTCAAAGTGTTACTCAGCAACATCCAACAGCAAAAAGTTATTTATTGTTAATATGTGTTGCTGTTTTAGTATAAGTCAAGCAACGTTGCTCTACAATCGAAAACATTGTTAGATAATGTTACCTCAAAAATGCAACAAAAAATATCACTGTCGATTAGTGTCGAAAGTTATTCTTTGTTTATTTTTCGTTAATTTATGTTGTTGGCGGTATGGACGCGTAATTAACAATCATCAAATAGTAACAAGGAGCCACATAAGTTACAGATAGTTACCTAATGTTACCGTGTTGCATTTTGTTGCTCCACAAAAGTTAACTGCGGTGTGGATGCACGGTAAAGTGTAACTTGTTGATCCTACAAGCTACGTATCATGTTATTTCTACGTTACATCAGGTCGAATTTACGTTAACATTTTCCGATTGTTTTTACAAGTTTAGCAAGTAGATTTAACATGCTCAGCACGTTGTTGTGACATGACTAGCTTATTGAATCTACAAGCAGCTTGTTAATTTATCTTGTTACTCTTACGTGCTGGGCATATAGTTCCAACTTGCAAGCCTTGTTGTTTCAACATGCTTGACATGTTGTTGTGACATGACTAGCTTCTTGAATCTACAAGCAGCTTGTTAATTTATCTTGTTACTCCTACGTGTTGGGCATATAGTTCCAACATGCTCGCCTCGTTGTTTTTTTTTTTTTTTTCATTAAAAAATAGGTTCGCGTTTGACCACCATCTTACCTGATGGTAAGTGATGATGTGGTCGAAGATGGAGCACGCTTACCTAAAAGTAACCTATTCACTCTTGACTTAAAGACTCCTAGGTTATAGCTATCGGGAAACACAGACTCCGGCAGGGAATTCCACTCCTTAGCCGTACGCACAATGAAAGTATTCCCAAAACGTTTTGTGCGTATGGGTGGGATGTCCACCATGTAACGATGGCGCTTCGCCGTTTGTCTCGTAGTCCGATGATGGAACGGGTTCGGCGGAATTTGACTGTGTAATTTCATCGCGCACTCCTCGAAATGTAACCGATAGAAAACCGATAGACTTGCAACTCGTCGTCAATATTCAAGGCTCTGGAGCTTTGACTCGACCAGTGCATCGTTGCCAAAGAGTCTTGTTCGATTCTTATTATCGAATGGAGGGTAATTGGTAAATCATCACCGAACTTGCTCTCGACCTACGTCGCGGCCATATATAACCGTGGCTAGCAGTACGATTTTACGCGCTGAGCTGGATGAACGTTTCTGCCTCGCTTTTTGTGATCGTGTCTCCAAGCTAGACGTTCTAGCATCTACAGTGTTTGTGGACTCGCTACCGTGTGGTGTGCAATCTTCAAGACTTTTGAACCCAGAAAACTTCTACAGTGCATATCTGTGACGTGCCGTGCATGCTGCAGCTCTTCTGCTGACCTGGGAGTTGAGACAAGATAGGTGGTGTTCAATTGCCTTCTTGGAGATAATAGGAACGAACGATTTCCACCCACAAATACTCTACTTCTACTTTCTTAGGTTCACAAGCCGCCAGCAAATTTTATTCAAAAAGGTTGGTCAAAAACCGAACCAATCAAGTGTCTTGGCCCACTTCTCGGTAGACTCAAGCGCGTCCAGTTGGTATTTAGCAGATCCATCCCAAAGATGAGAGCAGTACTCCATACACGACCGAACCTGGGCTTGATAGAGATTCTGGTGTGAAGTACCGTCTCACCTTTGCTAGGATTCCCAACTTTTTTGATGCTAGTTGAGCCTTAGCCTCGATAAATGGGCCAAAATTGAGGGTAGAAGTTAGTGTTACCCCCAGAAGCTCGATGCGGTCGGTTATCGGCACGGTTACACACCGGAAAGTAGGAGCCGGTTCGAATTGACTCTTTTTTGCGGAGAAGAGACACGCCTGGGTCTTAGCTGTATTAAACTTGACCAAGTTGGCATCGCTCCATTCAGAGACAGCCTTCAGGGACAAGTTCAAGCGCCCAACCATGTCCTCACGGAGAGACTGGATCTGTGACCCACCAGCTCGCTCACTGGTCACATATCTCTCAGCAAGTAAGCTGTCGTCTGCATACCCAAAGGTACCGGGAATCAACAGATCGTTAATGTGCAGCAAAAACATAGTTGCTGAGAGAACAGACCCCTGTATCCATTGCCAATAGGCCAGATAAGCAGAAAACCGTTTTATTTATGCTTTTTAGTGTATCATTGTTTACTTAACTTGAGATACCTATATACCGTTTGCACTTAATGTTTTAAAAGAGAGTTTGCTGTACACCTCTTTTTCACCCACTTAAACCATATTTCAGACGTGATTCAAAAGGTCTGTGCCTCAGCTGTGGTGATATTAATAACTAGGCTGATTATGCTAAAACATCTATGTAATGTACGAGGGCAGCAATCGTGAGAGATTTGCTGTTCTTAGTTGAAGAGTTCCATCGCTTATCTTCGAAGATCTTCATCAGAACCTGATGTGATATACTTACATACTATATTTTTCTCTAACCTACATGGTTGGGCGCTTGAACTTGTGGAGCGAGCTGGTGGGTCACAGATCCAGTCTCTTCAGACTAGATCTGTGACTCACCAGCTCGCGCGCTGGACACATTTCTCTCAGAAACTGTGCTATCGTCTGCATACCCAAAGGTACCGGGAATCAGCAGATCGTTAATGTGCAGCAAAAATAAGGTAGCTGAGAGAACAGACCCCTGAGGGACCCCGGCATTAATTGCCAATTGACCAATCGAGCAGACATAAATGACCACTCGAATGGACCGATCTCTTAGGAAGTATTCAATCCAAACGCAAAGTTGAGTGTGTAAACCGAAGGAAGGAAGCTTAGTAATAAGGCTATCGTGCCAGACCCTGTCAAAAGCTTTGGAGATGTCAAGGGAAACAGCAAGTGCTTCCCCGAGCTTCTCAATGGCCTCACTACAGGTGTGAATGGCATACGCTAGAAGGTCCCCAGTTGACCGGTTTTTGCGAAAGCCGTATTGTCGGTCGCTGAGGATGTCGTTGGCTTCTAGGTATGCCAGGAGCTTACTATTAAGTACACGCTCCATACTCTTACAGAGTATGGACGAGACTGAAATAGGCCTGTAGTTGGCCGGGTCAGCACGACTGCCCTTTTTGGGTACAGGCTGTACGTTAGCCAGCTTCCATGCTTTCGGCACCTTTCCAGTCTCTAGCGAAAGGCGAAACAGGCGTGTCGTGCGCGTAAAGAAGTAGGTGCAGCTACGCGTCAGGTATTTATGACAACTGCTTGGAGAAACTACGTAACGATAGTAACGCAAAACAATCCCGTAACAAGTTTTGTGCAATAAGTAAGTAAGTGGACTTGCAAGACACGCCTTTGCAATAGTGTCCAAGAACAAATGCCTATGTTTGTTTACTTTTATAAAGTTATGTTAATTCTTCGTGTTAGTTATGGGTATTGTAGCGTAAAACCGCTACGGTTAAAACTTCCTCCAATTCTAATCCAAACTTTTCAATAAAATTTTTTCTTCATAGCTGTTATTCACATTTGAACAAGGAATCGTGAAAAATATCCTCGGATGTTTTGCCTTTTGACGGCGTCATTACATTTTTGGGACCCGATATGTGATGGTCGACCTTATTTTTTGATTAATATCGAAATTATGAAGTGAAAGTTTTTTTCTGTTGGTGTTAAGCCAATAAAAAATATAAAGTGTCCTAGCAAAAGGATAGTCTGTGGGTGATTTTCTGGTTAATTTGGTATGTATTGTCGCCTTTTTCTTTTCGATCCATTTCGCACTAGTTTCATAATTAATCAAAGATTCAGCTTGCATCGGTGGTCTGAAGTTACTTTTTTGTTTAGATCCCGTTACAAGCCAATTTTTGGCTCCACCCTACGGGCAAGCGACGTCGGTTATCGACGACGGAGGTCGGGGCGCTCTCGCCCGATATCCGAGCACATCCTGTGCCTGAGACGTCCATCTCAAAGGCCTGAAGAGAGTACGAGGTAGATGCGGACTCCGCAGCGCAGTGGCTCCGTGATTTCTACGTTACTTCCCACAGTCGTGTTCAGCCGTCCAGGAATTACCGAGTTTTCGCAGCAGGAGTTCTATTTTAAATAGTGCACCTAATTTGTATATTTCTAATCTAAAAATTCTCACGTCAAAAACTCTTTCTAACCTAAGGCCTATCAAGACGCGTTGGATGCTCTTAGTGTTTTTGTAACTAAAATTACTAATATTGCGTATTCGCCTAGCTATAACCGATTGCAATCGATTTTTTTGTTAGGTAAGTTAAAAATATTTGCATAATACTTTCGATAACATTCTTTTTCTTTCCGCTAAGTTAACCCACGCCATCACTGAAAGGTTCCCAATAATAACTAATATTTAACTTTTTTATATTTTTTAATTAAGTACTTGTTTTCTATCTTTTTCCTTTTAATCAAAATTAAACGTGTTAAGTAGCGGTTTGTGTTTTACTGTGCACTTAATTTTATTTACGCTACAATATGGCGCCCGAATTAAAGTAAGTTTGCATATTAATTATTAGTAAAATACCTTTTTTTTTGTTATCTCGTGTGTGGTTGCTCTTGAGAGCAATCTTTAATTTTCATCTTTCTTGTTGTGAGTTTCAGGTTTTAGAATTGGTCAGATACCCGTATGGAAGTTAAAAGGATTACCTGTCTTGAATGTTTTCCCGATTCATACGACTGGACTACTGAATTGCTAACTAAATTTATGTTCTTTGCTAAATTGTGTGATGTTTGTGAAATTCAATTTTAAAGATTAACTTTGTAACTATACCCAATTTCCAATTCTTTTATTTTCTCCCAAAATATACGTATCTATTCCGAGTTTTATTTTATCCCAGTAGGTAGTGGTAGTTAGTTTCCCGTAGAGTGTGTTTGATGTGTGGATGGTTAGGCATCGTGACCAAAGGTAAGCTTTTTGAATGGTCGTGTGCTAGTGTCTACCTTTCTTATATTTTTTAGCCCGTCTGTTTGCTTTTCTGCTATTTGCTAGTATCTGTTTTTGTTGGATTCTCAGCCCAGCCGATTCCTTTGACGTTCATGTTGTTGTCTTCTTCCCGCATCGATATTACGGCACGATATCTAACGATTTCCTGCTAAGTCCCGCTCTTTCATTTAACCTATTTCTATTTTGTGTTTAAAAAATGTCCGAAGAAGGTTCTATCGTTGAGACTCCTTTACACGGAAGTATTATTATTTCTAGACCTCCTCCCATTCCGCCTAGGCCCACTCCGGGTACTAGTCGTTCTAACTTACCTTCTCCGATGAAATCCGAGGACTGTCCCGGTTACTTTCTAAAACGATTTTCGCTAAGAAAATGGAACATAAATTATACTGGAGATACCAGTGTTCGAAATTTTTTTACCAGTATCGAAGAAGAGAAGGATGCAGACGACATAACTGACAGTTATCTGCTTAAACGCTTCCACGAAGTGTTATCCGGTCGCGCCTTGAATTATTATAGGTCAATCCGTCGACCTGATATGACTTACCCCGAATTAAAAGAAAAATTCTTCAAAACATTCGGAGAAATTGATTTCGAATTTAAAACCGGTCAACAAGTTAGAAATACAAAACAGAAATCAGATCAACCTGTTTTACATTTTGTGCATCAGATTTCTCAATTGAATGATACATTACGTAAACCGGTCGATAAATCTGAACTATTAGAAATTATCACTCACAACATGCATCCTAGATATTTTCCATGCTTATCGATACATAAATTTACTGACTTAGATGCGCTCATTGACACTGCATCGCATTTTGAAAGTTTTTTGCCCAAATCTACAAAATTAGTTTCAAGTGCAACAAATCAATCACAAATCTGTCCAAAATGCAATAAAACGGGACACCCCTATCGTACTTGCCCTGATTTCCCTGGTATGCTATGTTTTAAATGCCGCACACCTGGTTTTATAACTCGTGATTGCCCAAAATGCAATCCAAAAAATGTTTAGCCCACCGGCGACACGCATTACTCCGTACAGTGTCACCGGTGATAGCGTCCGATTCATCTGATAACCGTCCTTTCATCGAGATCATATTGTGTAACCGGGTCGTTAAAGCCCTTCTTGACTCTGGTGCACAAATGTCCCTTATTAGTGATTGTTTAACCCAACAACTGGGTATTTCTTTAAAATCAAACGTTCAGTGCCCACGTGTTATTTCCGCTAATAACTCTCCTATTGATATTTTAGGAACTATCTTTCTCCCAGTTAAGTTTAATGGTACGACTTTTATCCACGAATTTTTAGTAGCACGTTCTATGTCTTCTTCAGTTATTTTAGGTATCGAATTTTGGAATAAGTTCGGTTTGACTTCAGTTTTTAGTCAAGCTTTTAACAAAAATATCAAAGGTAATATGTACCTTCCTCCCGACTCTAATTCCCTACCTCCTGACCCACATACCCTTCCTTCTGACTCTCAATCCCTTCCTCAGATTAATTGCATTAGCGAGGTTCGATACATTCACCCTCGTAACGTTTTATTACCAGACCAAGAGCTAAAGTTGCAACGGGTCATTGAGGAATTCGATGTCATTTCATCCGATAAAGTTGGCCTTGGTAAGACTACTTGGCTATCACACAAAATAAACACTACTGGACCACCAATTAGACAACGGTTTTACCCTCTTTCACCTGTTAAGTTAAAGTTGCTCAATGAGGAAATCGATAAGATGCTGGAGATGGGTGTCATTCGTCCCTCACGTTCTCCATGGGCCAGTCCTGTTGTGATGGTTACCAAAAAGGACGGTTCTGTACGTTTTTGCGTTGATAGTAGGAAATTGAATAGCGTTACTACTAGAGATTCTTATCCGCTCCCCCGTATTCACGATATTCTTGACAACCTTCGAGGTGCAAGGTATATAAGTTCTCTTGATTTTAGGAGTGCATTTTGGCAGATTCCTCTCGCTGATGATGAGAGTTGTGAAAGAACCGCGTTCATAGTTCCACAACGAGGTTTATTTGAGTTCGTCAGAATGCCATTTGGTCTCACGAATGCAGCTTCCGAGATGCAGCGCCTTACTGATATGATCGTTAATTTTGAATTCACTTCGACCAGTGATAATTGCGTTTTCGGTTACGTCGACGATCTAATCATAATATCAAAAGACTTTGATAGTCACCTCTCGCTCCTTAGAAAAGTACTAGACCGTCTCAAGGAGGCCGGTTTAACTATTAACCTAAAAAAATGCGAGTTCTGTAAAAGCGAATTGAAATATTTGGGTTATATCATCAACGAAAAGGGTTTACAAACTGATCCCAGCAAGCTCGATGCTATTAGGGATTATCCCGTTCCTACTACAGCTAAGTCACTACGTGGTTTTATTGGGTTATGCTCATATTATAGGCGTTTTGTTGATGGTTTTTCTTCTATAATAGCTCCACTCACTGCCCTTATAGGAAAAAAGAAGGGTCGTGACCCTATAAGTTGGGATGATGCCGCCGATCAAGCATTCCTAAAATTAAAGGATGCGCTCATCAATACTCCCGTTATGGCTTGTCCAGATTTCTCGAAGCCCTTCATTTTGCAATGTGATGCGTCAGCTGTCGGTCTTGGTTCGGTTCTTTCTCAAAAGTTCGATGGTGTTGAACATCCTATCGCTTATTATTCACGCTTATTCTCAAAAGCAGAACGCAATTATAGTACAACCGAACGTGAACTTTTATCCGTTCTTGATTCCATTAAGCATTTTCGCTGTTATTTAGATGGAATGAAGTTTTCTGTTATAACTGATCATATGGCCTTGAAATGGCTCCTCACACTAAGTAATCCCTCAGGGCGTTTGGCGCGATGGGCTACTGTGATTTCCCAATACACGTTTGATATCATTCATCGCAAAGGGTCGCAACACGTCGTTCCAGACGCTTTATCTAGAATGTACGCGAGTCCGGTTACATTCGATCAAGGACCTGACCATACCAATGATAGGTGGTATAAAAAGGTGTATTTAGGGGCTCGTGACTCCCCTCAAACGTTTCCAGCTTACGCCATTCGGAACGGTGTTCTGTTAAGACGCATGCCAATCACTAACCCATTGTGCTCTGATCCTTGGCGCATAGTTTTACCCGTTGAAAAGGTTAAATCCGCTATATGGGAAGCTCATAATAATCCTCTCTCTATACATCCTGGAGTTTCAAAGACTTATTTTAAGCTCAAGGATAACTTTTACTGGCCAAATATGTTTCGAGATGTTTCTGAGACTTTAAGGCAATGTGAGGTTTGTAAAGCTTATAAGATCGCGAATTCCCAACCACGTGGTCATATGTGTTATCCAAAGGAAGTCTCTTTACCTTTACAAATGATTTCTATCGACGTTATTGGACCGCTTCCAATCGCTTATTATGGGTTCAAATACATTTTATCTATGGTCGATGTTTTTTCTAAATATGTTTGGTTAGTCCCCCTTAAAAGGATTGACGCCAATTCAGTTATAAAAGCTTTGGAATCTGAAATATTTTTTAACTTCGGAGTTCCACGGTCTATTCTCTGTGATAATGCTACCGTTTTTCGTAGTAATCAGTTTTTAAATTTTCTTAGATCGTTTCGCATTGAATCCCCTACGTATACCCCTTATTACACTCCACAAGCAAACACGGTAGAACGTTATAACCAAAGTGTCGTTACTTGTTTGAGCATATTGGTTGGCGAGAACCAAAGGAATTGGGCTAAATTGTTACCCAAGGTCAAACTTTACCTCAATTCATGTATTAATTTAGCCACAGGGTTTACGCCAAACTTTCTCATATTCGGTAGAGAAGTCTGTATGGATTCATCGCGTGCGAATATCCAGACTCTAAGCACTAATTTAGCTGAAAGTCGGGAACAACACGCGAGTAATCTGACTTCGCTCGCCGAGATTTACGCAAAAGTAGCGGACAATCTTTCTTCTGCTTTTCTCCGTAATTCACGAAATTACAATATGAACCGCACGGCTATTACACTCAATGCCGGCGACATTGTATGGAGGCGTAATTTTTCAAAATCGTCAGCTGCTGAATACTTTACAGGAAAGCTTGCTCCTCGTTTCATTAAATGTCGTGTGATCAGAGTCATCTCCATGACTACATATGTCCTACAAGACTGTGATTCTCATCATATTGGACAATATCATATAAAAGACATACTTAAATGAATTAATTTGTTCCATATTCTTAACTTAATCAGCATTACTTATGTTAGGCCATTAGTTTTCAATTAACGACACCTCTTTTATTATTTCGACCCTCATTCCTCCCTGGAGTTAATATTTATTCATAACCATTTCCTCTCATTAAGCGTCGTATTTTTGATTTTGATTTAAGGTCCACCCTCTTCAACTTAACCCTCTCTCTTTAACTTAACCTTCTAACTTATCCCTCTATAACTTAAGCTCTTGACTTTGAGTCGTGTTAGACTTTGAGTCGTGTTTCACTTTGAGTCGTGTTTGACTTTGAGTCGTGTTTGACTTTGAGTCGTGTTGGACTTTGTGTCGTGTCTCACTTCGAGTTATTATCTGACTTCGAGCTTTTGTGTTCGACTTCGAGTTTTTGTTTGACTTCCTTTGAAGTTATTTTTAGGTTATTTCTTAATCTCAACTCTTATTTGTTTCGTCTTAAATATTGTTCTTTGTTCCTATTTATTTAAGAATATTATTCTAGTTCTATCGTTTGTTTTTCTATTCTAATGTAGGTTTAGGAGACGCATCTGAAGCTCGCACTGTTAACGTCTAAACTGGAGGCCGGCTTTCAATTTTATTCAGTATCAGCTGCACTTCGATGTCGTTGATTTGATGTATTTAGTTTAAAGTTAGTTAGGCTAGTTTATTTAATTTGTATATATTATGGTTTTCACTCTTGGTTGATGCTATCCCTTTTGTGTTGTCAATCTGTTATTGTGTTTTCAATCTGTTATTGTGTTTTCAATCTGTTGTTGTGTTTTCAATCTGTTGTTGTGATGTCAATCTGTTATAGCGTTGTCACCCTCTCACTGGGTTGATACATTCACTTGGGTTGATCTCTCACCTTTCTTTTAGGGTTGTCAACCACTTTTCTTTTAGGGTTGTCAACCACCTTTCTTTTAGGGTTGTCAACCACCTTTCTTTTAGGGTTGTCAACCACCTTTTTTTTAGGGTTGTCAACCACCTTTCTTTTAGGGTTGTCACTCACCTTTCCTTTAGGGATGCCACTCACCTTTAGGGTTGCTACTCTCATTTTTTTTTTTTTTTTTTTACTGGAAATGGGGTACTGTAGCGTAAAACCGCTACGGTTAAAACTTCCTCCAATTCTAATCCAAACTTTTCAATAAAATTTTTTCTTCATAGCTGTTATTCACATTTGAACAAGGAATCGTGAAAAATATCCTCGGATGTTTTGCCTTTTGACGGCGTCATTACATTTTTGGGACCCGATATGTGATGGTCGACCTTATTTTTTGATTAATATCGAAATTATGAAGTGAAAGTTTTTTTCTGTTGGTGTTAAGCCAATAAAAAATATAAAGTGTCCTAGCAAAAGGATAGTCTGTGGGTGATTTTCTGGTTAATTTGGTATGTATTGTCGCCTTTTTCTTTTCGATCCATTTCGCACTAGTTTCATAATTAATCAAAGATTCAGCTTGCATCGGTGGTCTGAAGTTACTTTTTTGTTTAGATCCCGTTACAAGCCAATTTTTGGCTCCACCCTACGGGCAAGCGACGTCGGTTATCGACGACGGAGGTCGGGGCGCTCTCGCCCGATATCCGAGCACATCCTGTGCCTGAGACGTCCATCTCAAAGGCCTGAAGAGAGTACGAGGTAGATGCGGACTCCGCAGCGCAGTGGCTCCGTGATTTCTACGTTACTTCCCACAGTCGTGTTCAGCCGTCCAGGAATTACCGAGTTTTCGCAGCAGGAGTTCTATTTTAAATAGTGCACCTAATTTGTATATTTCTAATCTAAAAATTCTCACGTCAAAAACTCTTTCTAACCTAAGGCCTATCAAGACGCGTTGGATGCTCTTAGTGTTTTTGTAACTAAAATTACTAATATTGCGTATTCGCCTAGCTATAACCGATTGCAATCGATTTTTTTGTTAGGTAAGTTAAAAATATTTGCATAATACTTTCGATAACATTCTTTTTCTTTCCGCTAAGTTAACCCACGCCATCACTGAAAGGTTCCCAATAATAACTAATATTTAACTTTTTTATATTTTTTAATTAAGTACTTGTTTTCTATCTTTTTCCTTTTAATCAAAATTAAACGTGTTAAGTAGCGGTTTGTGTTTTACTGTGCACTTAATTTTATTTACGCTACAGTATGTGTATTTATGGCTTTATACCCAGGGAAATTTGTAAAATAAATAAATGGATGTATGTTTACATCTATTTAAGAATGTAAAACTATTTTATTTTTTGTCGCAAAAATACACATTTTTTGTGACAGTACCCTTATTTTTGGCGCTAGCTTCATGAAAATTTGTGAGAAGGTGTATTAGAGTACGCTCGATTTTTTGCAATAATAAAAAAAATATGACGCAAGTTGAGTTACGCGACTCTTCCAGGAAGGGTGCGATATCATCATCTGCTTTTCATTTTACCAACTATGTTGGGTTTAGCTTCCAGTCTAACCGGATGCAGCTGAGTACTAGTGTTTTATATGGAGTTACCCAGTTACTGGGTAACACGATACCCCTTGGCTAGACCAGTGTCAGATTTACTGGCTTCTGACTACCCGTAACGATTGTCAAAGGTGTCAAAATGACAGCCACTTTACGTATTTTCCGAAGCACAGGGATATCACACCGCTAACTTCCAAACTTCAGGCTACTACTGAGACTTTTACAGGAAAATCCCAAAAACCCTTCTTGTCCAACCCAGGAATCAAACCCGAGACTTCGTGACCACTCCAACAACGAGCAGTCCTATCTGAGACACAATAATGTAGACAGATATCTATAGTGCGTGAGGGGTAGTGATAACAGTACCCTGCAGATGACTGTCACTACACATAATAATTATGTGCTAACCAAAAAAACGAAGACACTGGTATAGCATATCTTTATAAACTCACCAGGCATCTTGAAGGTAAGTTTGCAGTTGGTGCCGACCTCCGTCAGAGGCGCAGGGTCCCTCTGCCTCTGGATCTTCTCTCTTTGCCTGTTGCTGCCCTCACCGATAACCTGGAAGCAAAAATAAAACGAGAGTTTCAATTAATCAATTTATTAAGAATAGATAGAAAAAATACAATGAAAAGAATATAATGAACATAGAATAAAATAGAAACACGTTTATTTGAGTTTTGTGACAACAAAATATTGCACTGAGCATATCCGATCCAAAGGGTTACCACTTCAGCATTTGTTGGGCGAAAGACACCCCGTGCTGGTTTTCAGTAAGCTGCGTTACTGTTTCATAGGAAAATACACGGCCCTAATTGGCTAGTTCAAATCCCATAACTTTCATTAGTAGCCAATAAACGGTCAGGACTCTCTGGCGCCAAAGTTTAAATTTTGCCACTTTCGTTCATATGCAGCATTTTAGACTGCTCTTGAAGTCTCATCGACGATATTTTATTCAATTTTTATCTTGAAAAACGCCACTGCTATGCAAGAGGTCAGGAGGAGGAGGAGGTTGGGTAAAAAGTGCTATTGGGTTTTCAAATAAAACTTTCTCAAAAGTAGCCCAGAATTTGGAAGTTGGCAGTGTGATATACTCTTTGTTCCTTTACTCTCATAGTAAGATGGGACGGCAATACAACACGACTGGAGAGAAATCGCGCAGAACCAACGGCTTTACGTGCTTCTCGAGGCACGGTGGTAAAACAACACTAACTTCCAAGCTTTGGGCTACTACGGGAGAAATTTCTAAAAGAAAAACCAAATCAAAAATCGAATCAACCCGAAACCTCTTGCTTAGCAATCGCGGCTTATGACTACTAAGCTACCGTTTGCGGGATTGTTCGAAAGAGTTACTGCGGCCTCGGAACACGAAGGGCAAATGACGGAACACGGATGGATTTTAGTCAGTTAAAGTCTGACACACCCTCCCGCTTCGTCCAGGTCAGCAGGCAGTCATTGGATGATTTCCTATCCTTAATAAAAAGGCTACCGTGGCAGTTCTCGATAATTACCTTGACAGTGAAAGGTGATCCTTCCACATGGTGATCAGCGAACTTCAGGTTGACGATGTAGTATCCAGGCTCCGTAGGCTTGTAGCTGATGGCGAGGACTCCATCCTTGCTGTCTGCACACTGGATCTCGGCCTTGCTGGGACCTGGAAAAACAGATTAAGTTGTAACAATATTTAGATTTACAAATGGTACTGGGACCACCACAATCCGACAAGAGAGCAGTAGGGAAACTAGCACTCTAAAGAAATACATTAACAAAACGCGTTCCGTATTCCGGCCTCGCCGACGAGGCCCATCGCGACGTCCGCATACTTGTAACGTCAACCCTCCCCGACCTATGCCAAACGAGCCAGCCCGTAATACTGAGCCAGTAGCAATAAATAACCCCTTTAATAATAATATGACCCAGCCTGACCCTTTGCTGCCCTGCACCAACGACCCCGCTATGCCGAGGCCCGTACTCCGCAGGGAGTGCCCTTAGCGTGCGGTTGTTTAAATGTAAATATAGTATGTAAGACCTGGCTGGGGGCCTTTAAATTTAGAGGTCGCTACAGGATCGTCTGGTTAAGTAGTAACCAGCCTTAGTATGCTTAAATAAGAGAGGCCATATCAAAAAATAAAAAAAAATCTGGGACTTGGGCTTAACCTGCTTTCACAGAATAATCTCGATATTTTAAGACTAGCAATAACGCGGGACTCTACCACAACAACTCTCCTTCTTTTGCAATAAGAAAAATACTAAAGCTTTCAGCTTTCCTCATGCTTCCAGCCATATCACATTATAACCATACCGGCCTCATCTAGCTTAATTTAAAACACAAAAAAATTACGTGTAAAAGTGTTATTTATAACCAATTTACAAAATAAATATTACATTTCATTTCATTTCATTAGATTTCATTAAAATCCCAAGTACTTTCGAAGATAAGCGCGTTCAAACAATCAAACTTTTCCGCTTCATAATGTTAGTATAGAATCTTAAGTATACTATTTTTACTGTTTTATTATCTATCTACAACGTGTAATTTAAAGGGTATATACATACCAAGTGCATGGCTTCTTTGGATGGTAACAAACGAAATGGCAAGGGTTTTATAATCCTAAGTCTACGTGTGTAGAACTTATTACAAATTCCAATACACTGATACCAGAGACCGAATTTTTCAAATTAAGAACGAAAAGAATTATCGTGTCATTGGCAAGTGACGTGGAAAGTTATTGACCCTCGTAGTGCTGTGACACGTTTGTTATGATTGGTATTCAAGAAATATATGAAACCAATAATTTGGTATCAATTCTTTGAGTCAGTTATTTTGTGCTGAAACTGTGCATAGAGACTCCATACCAGATGTTGTCTTCAACCCTTTTGGATAGATATGGGGTTTCCGTTACACGTTGTATACTATGGATAGATAATAAAACAGTAAAAAAGTAAGTAGTGTATCTTGGAAATATACAAAAAAAAAATGAGAGGGGTTAAGAAACAGTAATAGGCAAAGAATAAAAAAAAAACTATCTGTTTGTCTGTTTGCACGCGCTAATCTTCGGAACTACTAGGTGAATTAAAAAAAAACTTGTTGGTTATACATAATTATATACCAGGACTTTTAATTCGATGCAGTAGACTGACAGTTTCTGAGTTGTCAGATAATGATGACTACGTAATTGTGATGTTACTAAATCAATCAATTCAGGATTAAATTCGAATAACGATGTAAACTATTTTTTTAAATATTATTGTGTGAAAATACCAAAAAGTAAAATGTGTACCCATTCCAACGGGATTTAGGTCGCAGTGGTGCGGGGGCAGTCTTTTTAATTGTATTCTCGCGCAATTTTTTAAAATCATGTCTAGTTAGAAGTAATTTTTTTATTAAATATAGATTTCTTTATATTAAAATCTAGTTACTACTTCAAAATAAAAGATAATAGCATAAATATCATATCTCACGATTAAAACTCATTTATTATTCGATTGATTGAACGCATCACTTTTAGGTTAAATAGTGTACCTATTATTATTTTAGTAAGCGACACTAGCTTATGTCAGCTTACTGCATCGAATTAAAAGTTCGGGTATAGTTATTAAGTCTGGGCAACATATAAGCTATACAACGTGTAACGGAAAGGGTATATACATACCAAGGGCACGGCTTCTTTGAGTGATATCAAACGATATTGGAAGGGTTTTTTAATCCTATCTCTACATGTTCGGAAGTAATGAAGTCACCGCCTGGACGGTAGGCTACTACAGTACTAGGCGTACAGAATTACGGAAGAGATTTATCGTGATATTTGCAAGTAACGTGGAAAATTATTGCCCTACGTAGTGCGGTGACACGACCTAAAATTTGGTATCTATTTTTAGAGTATTTTATTTTGAGTTGAAACCATTCCAATATCGTTTGATATCATTCAAAGAAGCCGTGCCCTTGGTATGTATACACCCTTTCCGTTACACGTTGTATAATATATGATTTTGAAAACTTGAACACCTAAAGCAGCATTTTACACGCGAGCGAAGCCGCAACAGACTAGTTTCTGCCTGCGGCTTTGCTCGTAAAGTTCAAATGTCAATAATAAATATGATTTTTGTTACCTTCAATGGAGAGTGAGAGACCACCGTAGCCAGCGTTCCTGGTGTCTACCGAGAAGGTGTTCTCACTGTGAGTCTTGCCTTCCTTCAGGGCTGAGCCGGACACCTGACGGATGAAGAATATTTATTAAAGCATCTTACAGCAAACTAATAAGCGTCAATAGCTTAATGGATAAGATGTCGGACTCGTGATCGAGAGGTCGTGGGTTCGAATCCCACCCATTACATTATTGCCATGAACCCACTCCAGACACAAGCATATCTAGCTTAGCTGCAGGGGTTAACAAGCAATTCTACACACATTGCTAGTTTTCTTTTTAAAAAATAATATTGACTGAATTCTTGGATTATCCTAATATGGTGACAAAGAGGACATACTGTAGGTCTGTTCCTAATTTAATAGGTGTCGGCAGGGTGGATTGCCCTTATTTGAGACGTTGCGGTAATTTACATGTAAAAAATAAATAAAATAAAAAAAAAAAATACATGTAACCAGCGCAGCGGCTTAATAAGATTTTAGCATGTTTTATTTTAATATTTAATTATAATAATTATTATTATTAATCTCTTTATTTCTCCTCACAAAATAACAAAAATAAAACATAAAACTAATTACAATTATAATTAAAAGCTATACATCCTTTAATTTGTGAGGAGCTGGTGTTTGAATTAGGCAAAAAATGCCTGTAACACAAATCACCAGGTCTCCACCCAAGGAAAGAAATCAGCAGCTTTTTCTTATAGAATACTTATTAAATATAAATTATATTAGAAATGTAACACAACACTTGAGATTGTAAAATAAAAAGTAAAAATAATCCTAATTAAACATGATTTATAAAAACATAACTTCCTTTGCAGTCGGGTAAAAATTACGCCATAACTTTGTGCATTTATGTAAAGTGTGTGTGTATGTATGTGTGTGTATGTATGTATGTATGTGTGTGTGTATGTATGTATGTGTGTGTGTTTGTGTGTGTGTGTGTATGTGTGCGTGTGTGTGAGTTGTGTTTGCGTCTGTGTGCGCGAGTGAATGTTTATGAGGGTATGCATATTATAATTATTTATATGTATTTTTTATAAGGTCTTCTGTAAGATTATAATCTAAGCCACGCAACCACTTAATGACCAATGATTTGCATTTAGCTTTAGTTACTGCATAAATAGACAAATACCGATTTAATTTATTGTACAAATTAAAACTTTGGTAACAAAAAAAATGTTGAGCAAACTTTGTATTAAAGGGGTTAGTTTTACAAACTGCATACTTTCGGCGTTTGCCTCTGAATTTATGTGGTTCATATTTTAAAAGAGAGTGTTGTTTTATAACTGTGTGCAGAATAAACAGTTGTCGGACTGTTAGAACCTCCCATCTCCGATACAGGTCTATGGTTGAATGATCAAATGGTAGGAACAAAGTAACTTTTAAAACTGCTCTTTGAGATCTCTCCAGTTTCAAAAAGTGAGTTTTTGAAGTGCCTCCCCAAGAGGTTATGCAGTAACTGAGTTGTGATTGGCATAAAGCAAAATAAACTGATTTAATAATATTTTTTTGAGCTACATGTCGTAAAGCCTTAAATATGACTATTAATTTGCGAATTCTTGCTGCGAGTAGATCAATGTGCTGATGAAAATTCAAATTTTTGTCAATCATTACTCCTAAGTACTTTGTTACAGCCACGTTATTAATATTAGGGCATAAACAGTTCACACTGTCAGAGTTAGTACATGAGTGCGAGACAATATGGTGAGAAGAGTCCGGTTTGTCGTTCGTTAAAATAGAGAAACTAATATAATGGGTTTTTGCAACATTCAGCGTTAAAACGTTTTTGCGTAGCCAATTTGTGACAATATTCATCCCCGTCTGTGCCTTTGAAAAAGTCTCATCCCACGAACTACCAGAAAAGAGCAAGGCTGTGTCATCTGCGTAGGTTACGATTTTAGCATTTGGGATATCCATCTGACACAGATCGTTTATGTATACTATAAAGAGGGTAGGGCCCAGGATACTACCTTGGGGGACTCCAAAAGTCACAGGGATCTCCTCACTTATAACATTACCTATTTGCACACATTGCGTCCTATCAGTTAGGTAGTCTTGTAAAAGTTTCAACTGGAGACCCCGGATCCCAAGACATTCTAACTTCCTCAATAGTAATAAAGTATCTAATTCATTATTTAATTCATATTTATATTAATCTTATTGTGATCGTTTTTAATTTGTTTTTATTTTATTGTAATTTATGTCATCTAATAATAGTTTTTATTCTGAAATGCATACCCAACTAATATTTTTAGAAAAATATTTAGTGTTCTTGGCGGAATCAACACATTTTTCTAAAAGTATTAGCACAGATTAAATAGTCGGTATTAGTTGGTTTATTAACTCTAGGTGGTTTGACGATTCTTCTTTTTAATCAAAGCCATAATTGAGAAGGTTTTTAATACGTTTTTTTTATGTAGTGTGACGGGTGTGGAAGGATACCTGTCACCATTTCGGGATAAACCTTTTAGGGGACGGACCTTCGAGTATTCTTCTTACCTTAACTTTCTTAGCGTCACCAACTTCCGTGGCGGAAACAGTGATGTTGAAGGGAGAGTTCTGGATATGGACGCCCATCTTCTTGACGGATACGATGTGTTGGCCAGCCTCACGGGGCGTGAAGCTGATGCCGATGTTGCCAGAGGGGAGACGCTTGAGGAAGCAGGGCTCTTCGAGTCCTGATGGCGCCTGAAAATAAAGAAACGTGGTTAATTTTAACCGACTTAAAAAATGAGGAGTTGCTATATTATTCGGCTGTATGTATTGAGCTGCGTATCGCGGGATAATTGTTACTCCGGATCTGAGTGTTTGTAAAAATGCAACCACGATATAGGAGAAATTCTTGGTGAAGGCCAAAGTTTAAAAAAATCCTGTAAATGATTGAACCACGGTGATTTATGGATAACTATACTATATTTCAATGCTTTGCAGTTTAAAATTTCATGGGCAAACCTTAGCTCAAATATGTTTAAAAAAATTGGCCAAGTGCGAGTCAGACTCGCCCATAAAGGATTCCGTAGTAACGACGCCAAATAACTTTGTTTTTCATACTATTTGTATGAATTACAAATTTCCACAATTTACGGTTTTAGAAAATATGCTATATCAAAAATTATATCAATAATTGCTAACTTGATTTCGTTCAAATCGATTTTTGTTGAAAGTTTACATTAAGATCTACAGCAGATATTTTTTTTTAATTTTTCACTCCATTATCATAGAAGTTAGAGGGAGGGGAACACACATTTTACCACTTTGGAAGCGTATATCTTTTAAACGATTAACATTATGAAAATGTGGTTTTAGAAACCTCGATGTAATTTTTAAAGACCTGTCTATATGTAGATACCACACACGAATAGGTTTCAATAAAAAAAAAATCAGTTTCAGTTCCATGTATGGGGACAAAATTAAAAAATATTTAAAGTAAAGGGAGACTCCCTTTATTTTAAATATTTTTTTCTTATAATTGGAAAGTGGTTCACAGAATACATCTACCTACCAAGTTTCACATGTATAATCCTAATAGTTTCGGAATAAAATAGCTGTGACATACGGACGGACGACGGATGGATAGACAGACAGACATGACGAAACTATAAGGGTTCCGTTTTTTGCCATTCGGCTACGGAACCCCAAAAACCGTGTTTTATAAAACGACATTTCGTATTTTAAGATTATCTATCTTCTTAAGATTAGCTACAACCTGGGTGTCTTTAAGTAGAGTGAATAGGTTGGTTCTAGGTAAGCGTTCGACTTCGACCACATCATGGCTTATCATCCGGTGAGATGGTGGCCGGCTTGCAAATGGCTTAACAGACTGCGACCTTAGTCGGCCATAGCAAAGTTAGTCTCAACAGTTGGAGATTTACAGATGGCTCAGATCTAAAATGTATATTATACGACGTGACGCCACTGCCCTGTCACCTGGGGCCATATTATGACGTGTTAAAACTTGAGTCGTTCCAGCGAGAAAGAGGGATGAAGCTATGCACGCTATATTGCTCCATCCCTCTTTCTCGCTGGAACGACTCAAGTTTTAACACGTCATAATATGGCCCCAGGTGATGATCTTAGGTCTTCATCAGCAAGTGAAGTTCGCGCAGCTGAGTTTTGGACCAATCTTATATAAATATTCTTGCCATCGACGCGCTAAGAAGTTGAGATGATGGTCAAAGGAAAGTCAATCAAGAATAAAGGAATATAACAAAATAACTTACACAGATGGAAGCGTTAAGGGTACGGATGTCACTGTCGTTGACCTTGCCGGGGAGGGTGACTTCACTGCAGCTGCCTACAGAGATCTGGTTCCTCTTGCGACCTTCACCGGTTACCTGAAACATAGAGAAAACGATAATGAAGACTTGTATGTATCAAAAGCAGTAATTGTTTGAACAAGTCTATCTGAAAGAAGAAAGTATGAAATCTGTCTGCCTAAATATAATACACTAGTTTAAAAAGTGATTGTCCTTTTCATTAAATTATTGTTCCTAGAGGGTTCTAGATATATTAATTGAATTCTGATGTTACAAAATTCCAAAGCATCAGGCTACCAAGATATCTATGTACAAAATAACGAGATCTCTAGTTTCAAAGCACTACTATACCATAATTTAATTCGCCATGGTGACTTAAAGCTTTCACTTCACTCATAATAATCAACTTGATACTTTTATATCTGTTTTCATTTCCGAAAAATCGAGTATTGAATATTTGCCATCAAAATCAAAAATTTACTTCAAAAACATAAACTAATAATGGTTTCCGTTACAAAATAATAAAATATGAATCCGGTTATGATCCGGATATTTAATTCTTTCCATAATGTTTGTAATGCATAGTACTTTTAGATACCATGACAAGTTGTTCGGAAAAATATTTTTTCATGGTGCTATGATATCTGGAAAATCAAGATTTTCATGCTTTCTGTCCAAGATTACTCAAAAATCAACGACAAATAATACCAAATCTAATCAACTCAACGTAACATACGTGTAATACAAAACTAGCAGGCAATTTCAATTGGCCGGGTTTTATTTTTTACTCAATCTTTATTTGCATTCCACAATGTATATATTAATGGGTGTTTTAACGATATAAGGCCGTGCGCGCACTGCCTTGCGGTGGCCGCAATTGCGGTAGTTCTACCGCACCGGTAGAATGACCGGGGCCACCGGTGACTCTACCGCACGCGTTTATTCCACCGCAGTGCGCGCACTTCTATGACACTCCATACTTCACAGATTTTGCGTTTCCAAAACGCAACGCAGTGCGCGCACGGCCTAAAGCGTAGTCGTGTAATGTTTAAGTACTAGAACGCATCCGATTTCTTAGAACGTCAACATTTGACCCGCCATTTTGAATGGTTTACGCTCGCGCCTCAAATAATAGTACCTAATATATTCATTTTCTCACCACAATCTGGAGATGGTTATACAATAAGTAGGTTACATAATACATATATTGTTGCTTGTATTCGGTGAAACATCCTTGAAAGATGATTCCGTGGTTCGTACTCAAATTTGATACTACTTCTTCTTCTAAGTCTTAGAACTACGCAAAAGATGACTAATTCTGATAAAAGCTACTAGTTATGATATTAAAAATCATTCTAAATTTGTTTTTTTTTTGGTCCAAATGTCCCTTACACGTGTATTTACAAAATGTATAACTTCTTGTTGCTGTGACTTCAGGTTCGTAGTCGAAAAAGTCTAAACTACATTGCGAGAACCAGTAGGTTATCTCAAAGAGAAGTATGAGGATGCTGTAACTGTAATCTTTTTTAAAGAAGCTGATGAAACATACCTTGGCCGTATAAGGAGAACCCTTGATGTGTTTGTCTCCGAACCTAACAGAGATCTTGTACTCGCCGGGAGCCGTAGGCAGGTATGACACCGCAACAGTACCATCTTTGTTATCATGGCATGTGATCTGGAAGAAAATAAAAGCAGATAAAGACATGATTCTGTATAAAATTTGGTTGCTGAATTTCATCATCATCTAAATTTTTAAACTGACTGACTATGTCAGACACGATTCTGTTCCCGCATGGTACCTATAATGTGGAACAATCTGCCAGCTTATGTGTTCCCTGTTGCGATCGGGACCACCGGCTTATACGTGCCTTCCGAAGCACGGTACCATCTTTTTATCAGACAATCAGGTGATTCAGGCCTGCAATGTCCTAGCCAAACTGGAAACAACTTTACAAAGTATGCATCCCGCTGGAATCGAACCCACGACCACCGGGTCACAAGGCAAACGCTTAAACCACTCGACCACGGAGGCAGTTGTAAGAGTGAACAGGCATCTTCTGGGCTCGTTCGTAGACCTCATCTATCGATTATTATCAGGCGATAGTTGAGGTCTGCTGAGGCGGTAAATATAGTATAATTTCTGGCTTCTGACTACTTGTATAACTGGCAAAGATATACCCATCCACGAACCGACCTTGGCAGACGCTGCTTAACCCCCAAAATCGACCCGTGTGGTTGTTATTATTTAGCTAAGATCTGCACTGTTGAATTTCATTTCTGACATAGTAGGTGACAAATCTCGTCTCCTTTTTCGCCATCTCTTCAGACATTATTAGAAACGAGGAAATTGATTCTTGAAGATTAAGCATTGGCTTAACCTTATTATATTACCCTTATAAAACCTTAATAGCGTTTAAAATGTTGTAAAAGTATGCTGATGTATGAGACATCTAAGCATACCAGCGTTCACTGTGTTAATATTACGGAATAATTTTATAAACAAACAGCGAACAGCAGAGTTGTCTGAAAAACCCATTTCTATTTTCAACCGACGACAAAAAGAGGAGGTTATCAATTCGACGCGTATATATATTTTTTTTTTTTTTTTTTTAATGTATGATCATCGATTACTCGAAGACGGCTGAACCGATTCGGAAAATTCTTTTTTTGATTGAAAGGGTATACTTCGATACTGGTCCCATTTTCATAAACGTCAGGATCTCATGATGGGATCCTGGAGAAATCGAGGGAATTCTTCAAATATTATAGGCACACCTATGTCGTTTTGGGTATTTATTATAGTAACTTGTGCAGTTGCTCTCAAAAAGTACCATTTGAGGAAGTGGAACTGATGATGAAGACCACAGATGGCCGCCGAAACTACTCAATAATAAGTATTGAGTGGATTGCGATTCGATTACTTGAATATGGATGTTAAGATTTTTATGCTCGTCACAATGCATATGGTGATGTAGAGCTGATGGTGAAGTACCAGGAGAACTCCTCAACAATTAACGGCCCAGCATTGGGAAAAGCAATATTTTGTAAAAGGTTATAAGTAGTTGATAATTAGGCTCTTGTAACTAGGTAAATTAAAAATAGACCAACTAAAAAGAGTGAAATAAAAACTTTTTACCTAAAAATTAAACCGACTCCCATAAAACACTGCAAAGTGAAAAATAACTTTAATTTCGGAAGTCGGTGCCAAAAACGAAAATACAAAACTAAAGACACCGACTACCGAAATTAAAGTTATTTTTCACTTTGCAGTGTTTTATGGGAGTCGGTTTAATTTTTTGGTAAAAAGTTTTTTTTTATTAATATACATATTTATACTCGTAATTTGGTATGTACCTATTTTGATAAATATATGTATATCCATATCTGTATCTAAAATTATTATCTACTAAGTTTTATATTTAGTCTTTTCACCACCCATGGTTGACTGGTAGAGAATGCCTTTTTTTAAGGATGGGATATCATCCAATGACTGCCTCCCGACCTGGGCGAAGCGGGAGGGTGTGTCAGACTTTTACTGACTAAAACTCATCCATATTCCATCATATGTATAAATATCTTTTAGCAACAAGACCGCCCATTGAGTCGCCTTTTTTTAACACGCTTTTATTAGGTCGACCTGTATGTAACTAACTATGTAATGAAATCTAAGGTAACCAATTTAACCATCTTCCAAAGGTTGTAGCGTAATGAAAATTGGCAGCTATATGTAGTTCTGATGACAATATAATAATATGGTACTGTCAAACTGATCTGATGATGAAGCCGGAAGATATGAACTGGAACTTCATGATGGAAAATCGTATCATAGCTGTTTTGGATTTCTTAGAAAAGTCTGTAATGAACTTTGACCACAATTAGGTTTCAAGGTCTGATGATGAAGCCGGAAGATAGGCACTGGCATTCCATGATGGAATATCGTATAATAGTCGTGTTTGCACTTGTGAGAAAGGCCACGTAATGGACTTTGAACACGATCAGGTTTCAAGGTTATAATAAACCTAAATAATAAACCTAAATAAAATCCGTAATCGGTTTTCTTAACCTTTTTGAATTACCACGTAATCCATAGATTTATTATTAGGTCGATCTGTAACGAACTAAATATGCAATAAAATCTAAGAATCTGAATTAAACGTACTTCTAATTGTTGTATTATCATGAAACTTGGCAATTATGTGTAGACTAGACGACAATACAATATTATGGTACCATCGAGCTAGTCTGACGATGGAATTGGAAGGTGTCTGATGGAACCTTGGACTGCCTACTAGTAAACATTTCTAATTTCTGCTCATTACATTAGTCTTAAAAGCGTGTGTTTGGTTTTTTAAACTATTACTTTTTTAATTGTCAAGTCATAATAATTAGTTTGCCCTAGTAATTTGTTTTCTGTTATGGTATACAATAAAGAGTACATCTATCTATCTTACCTCAGCCTTGCTGGGTCCCTCCACAGCCATGGAGAGTCCACCGGACCCTGCACCCTTGGTGCTGATGGTGAATTCGCTAGGCTCGCCGCTGACGCCATTGACGAGACCAGGTCCATAGGCTGTCACGTACCCTGAAGATATGGAGTCGACGTGGAACTTGTAGGGGGAGCCTGAAATGAACATCAGAATAGGAATGAATTAGTATTATTTTTTTATCTTTTATCAGTAGACTGCAATTCGCAAAGGTAGGTCGAATTTAAGATTATTACTGGGCTTGCGTTTAACCACCATCTCACCTGATAGTAAGCGATGTTGTTGTCGAAAATGAAACCTACCTAGAATTAACGGATTCACTCTTCACTTATTAACCCTCAGGTTATAGCTATTAGGAAACACAGACTCCAGCAGGGAACTCCACTCTTTAGCTGTACGCACAATAAAAGTATTCCCAAAATGTTTTGTGCGTATGTTTTTAGTAAAGAATCTGTATTCTTATAAGCTAGTTAAGTAACGGTATGCATTAGCTATTGAATTTAATCATTGACTGATATGATTATTGGTCGTGGCCACAGAAATCTTAATAATAAGGCAATAGAAGTCGCAAAGACGCGTGACCTTGTCGCCGCGCATGTGTCTCGTAAAACACAAGAGCGCGTGGAGCGTTTGTTGCGGTTACTTGTGTTGTTTGGGACGTGGAGAGGTAAACATGGTGTTTTGCATCTTATCCAACTGCGGAAACTCTTCCAAAATTTGTAACTTTACAAATAAAGGGATAACATTTCATATGTAATTACTTAATTTTTGAAATAATGTCGTTTTTGAAAAATATAATCAAATCAAATATTTTCACCACCATTACTACGATTATCACAGAAATCGATTTTTTTTCTCAATTCAATTACCATTAATACTTAAGCTTGTTCATGTCTATTATTACAACTACTAAAAGCAGCAATGAAATATTATAGTCATGCGCAATAAACAATATCGTCGTTTACGTACATTCCAGGAACACGCCGCACGAGTTGGCCGCGAATTAGTGACGTGCCACTACTATTTTGTATCGGTAATTTATTACCTCTAGCTTAATAGTTAATACGTAGTTTTACCGAAATTCGAATGAAATATAATTTTTCGTTCAATATTTCAATACGTATTTTCATTAAGCATTTTTTTTCCTGTTTAAATAGTTTATAAAAAGTAATTTTTCAACGATTATATAGCTGTTAATTCGTACTTTTTCATACAGAAAATTAATAGGAGGTAGGCTTATTATTGTTATGTACGCAGGTAAGTTAAATAACAATCTGCGTTGGGTATCCTTGTATCATTGACGTGTTCAGTATTTATCTATTTTTATGACAAAATAATTACGGATACATATTATTATGTATATTGTAAGTATAATGGATTAAGTTGGATCGGATCGATACGTTTTCATATTATTTATGCATCAATATAATAATAATAATATCATCAATCCATCCTAAGATTGTCTAGAATATTCTTTTTTATTTTTTTTATTTAGAATAGGTTCGCGTTTGACCACCATCTCACCTGATGGTAAGTGATGATGTGGTCGAAGATGGAGCACATCATCACTCATTGTCTAGAATATATCGCTATAAGCGATAAGACCGCCATCGTAACCATGGAATTTACGTAAAACAGTTGTGTAACAATTTATTTTGGTGAACAATAAAGTATATTCTTCATTGTTCGGTATTAAGTTGTGCCATTATTGCTCTATTTGATTTGGTCATTGTTTTTTTTTTTGCATAAGATGAAGTATTGGAGAGCCTTTAAGATTTGTATAACTAAATAATAAAAAAATATACTTACACTTAACGTTTTATTGTATTCCCTTTTCTCCTAAATAAATCGTCTAAAAGCGCGTCGAGGAATGAAAAACTTTCAATAAATTAGTTATCTATTGTTACGAGACTCCTTGGCTATTAACGCTCAACAGAAAATTATCGTAATAATATGAGCATTTTTTTCTACGAGCTTTGCCCTGCACTATTCCTAAGTGAGAATGAGCGCGCGATATCTTTCTCTGCTTTTCGCACACGTTACGCCACCTGAGATTATGCGTTTTTAGAAAATATTGCGTAATGTCATCGCTTAAAGTTTAATTTTGTTGTAATAATGCAAAATGCATGTGTTGGCGAAAGTGTGTATCTATTGTTTGTTTATGTGGTGGTATCTGCGAACCGGCGACACGCGTCCCAGTATTAAATGACAGTAGATAGCATTTCTATTGCCTTATTATTAAGATTTCTGTGGTCGTGGCCATTCTATACTTTCGACCTTCACATTTGTTTTATGTGAAGGTAGGAAAGTACGGAAGTCTGAATTGACAGGCACTTCAGTTTTATTTTATTCTAACGTCAAAATAGACGTTCGTTATTGGCTAGTTCAAATGAAACGAGTTCACAAGCAGCCAATAAGCGCTCGGAAACTCAAGTATTCAAGTATTTATTTACAATCCATAATGTACACATACAGGTGGAATAAAATTATAAGAAACAATTATGGACCCTGTGGGGCACAGCAAAATTTAAAATAGGAGAGAGGAAGAGCGCTTGGTTTGTTTTATTGGCGCCAAACTTGAAATATACGAGTTTTCCAAAACGAGGTATTGCAGACTCCTCTTGCAGTCTCAACGACGATATATTAATCAATTAGGTTTAATTTTTACAATAATCTTTTATAATATTATAAAGCGAAAAAAATTGTTTGATTGTTTGAACGCGCTAATCTTCGAAAGTACTGTGTGGATTTGGAAGAAATTTGGTACGAAAGTAGCTTGAAGCTTTTGCAAAAGAAGGAAGATTATGTTTTTATCGTGATAAAATCCATGGGAGCGAAGCCCCACACAACTAGTGGCCTTAATAAACACAAAACTCGTTCGGCCTAATGCCAGTTAAACCTTATAATTTGTTGCAATTTTAAAACACAAGGAACTTAAATATTACCGTCATCATGATCGACCTATGTTGAATAGATGGATGGAATGTGTGAGTCCTCACACATTCCATCCATCCGATTCATCGATCAGTACTATTATGACAGAAAAAATAGTGGATATCGTGATGGACTGAAAGATGACAGATCAGAATAGGGATACAAATCCATCTCCCTTACATTAACAGTCTAGCAGACGTACTGCAGAATACTATCTACACTTGGTTGATATACCGTCTTGTCGTACTTAGCGCTTCTCCGCCACAGTCATTGTGTGCACAGCCAAGGAGTGGAACTCTTTGACGGCTTCTGCGTTCCCTACATCATATGACCCGTCAGCCTTTAAAGCAAGAATGAACAGACATCTGAGCTCACTCGTTCCATCATAGACCTCATCTATCGCTAACCATAGACGTGATCGAAATCGAGAGTGAGCTCATCGGAAATAAAAAAGAAATTAAAAAAAAAAACTCTCCGGGTAGGATTGGAATATGCTGGTGATATTAGTTCTCATAGTCTTAACCTTCGCGCATCCACAAAAAAAAAATACTTTTTCATATTTCTTTGCAACGCACCGGGTTTCTGTCTAATTCCTACACTATTTCTACTATTAAGTTACTCTTACTCTGGAACATACTACCCATGACATCAAGAAAGCTTAGTAAAAAATTTCTTTTGAGCGTAAAATTAGAAATCACTCCTTAAAAGCCTGTCATTCTTCGTCATTATTATTATAAAATACCGAATTCAATTGTGCTTTATTTTTGAATATTTATATACCTATATACTTTATTAGTATTATAGTCCGATTTTATGCAAAATGGAACCACACGACAAATTTTGACTTTTTAACTTTTTTTGAAGAAAACTAATTTAAAAGTGGTCTAAATTCTTATACAAAAAAGAACTACATGATTTTCCTCTTGGAAGCTAAGTGTACTAAAAGCAGAACAGAACCAACAGCAACAACAAATATTACATTTAAAGCGAAACCGAACCACAGCACAACGGGACTCGATTGTTCAAACAAATAAACGATATTACTACCATATCATTTTATACAAAACAGACCTACACATACTTGGTACCATTTTAAATAACTCACATTTTTATTATTAACAATTATTTTTAATACACCAAATAGAACCAAGTTTCGGTGGTATCGTTATGCGTAAAATAAATTTATCATTTAATTACAAATTTTTTTTGTTGCAAAGTGGAACCACAAGCATTCGGTTCTTTGTTTGGGTAGAAGGAATGGCTGGTAAAGGGGCCCAGGAAGTTGGTTCTTGTCTATTAAAATACTTAGGCAAGTATATTTTTGAAGATGTCGAGGAACTAAATTTATGGAGCGATTCATGTGGAGGACAGACGTAACATAAAGATGGTTTTGATGTTAAAAGCATTTTTGCATTCTCATCCCAACTTGATAAAAATAACACAAAATTTTTTGATACCCGGACATAGTTACCTACCCAATGACAGAGATTTTTCCCACATTGAAACGGCAATGAAGAAATATCCGAGATTATACACTCCTAATGATTATGAGCAGGTTATGAAAAACTGCAAGGAAAAAGAACCCGCTTACAGTTACAGTTATGACAAAATCTGATTTTCTAAGAACTTTTACGGTTGAAAAAATGATTATTAACAGAAAACGTGGTATTAATAAGGAATGTATTAATTGGCTACAAACTCAGGAAATATACCTGAAAAGAGACTCACCAAACTCAATTTATTTAAAAACAGATTTCCTTGGTAGCCAGCTGTAATCTTGACGGAACATTTAGTTCCCCTGTGGCCGTCAGGAAAGCCAGTATCAGTATCACCAGCGAAACTAGCCGATATGCAGTCCATATGCACAGAGTTTTTATAATGGTCTGATTTATGACGATGCAATAGAAGACGACATAGATGGACTAGACACGGTGGATTTCGAAATCCAATTTGATGATAACGTCGAATAAACGCTCTATTTAAGTATTATTTTTAATTATTTTTTTGTGAATTAAAGCTTTATTACGATAATATAAATACATCGTTTCATTTGAATCAGTAAATCCCAGGGTTGTGGTTCTTTTTTGTGTATAAGAAAACCTACCAATTAGTATATGTTAAAAAGAACCACATGCACATTTTCTTAATTATCTAGAAAGTTTAAGAGTATTTGGAGCAAATTTATATACACATAGATAAATAAGTAATTTATCAATAAATTTAAACAAAATAAATAGTAATTTTACTTGATCTAACCGAGCTGCACATCTATACTAATATTATAAAGAGGTAAAATTTGTAAGTTTGTAAATTGTAAGTTTGTATGTAGGGGGTAATCTCTGAAACTACCGAACCGATTTTGAAAATTCTTTCGCTTACATGTAGCTGCATTATCCCTGAGTGCTATAGGCTATAAATTATCTTTATATCATGCATATTAGCCGAGCTATTATAATCTTTGTTAAGCAAGTCGGGGACAGGATCCCTTGGAATATACCCGACTTCTACGCGGACGAAGTCGCGGGCAGAAGCTAGTGTTTTTATAAATTCTTTGATATCTCAGAAGTGCCTGTTTGCTGGGTGGTTCCTACTTGCATAAAATCGGACAATATTCTTTCCATAATGTTTACCAATTTTGACTGGTAGAGAATGTCACAAGCAATAAGTCCGCTCATGTATTACTATCGTACTTTAAGTTTAAATAAATAAATAAAATAAATACCTTGTACATGTTCTCCGTTGTACTTGACCAGCAGCTCGTGGACACCTTCTTCTCGAGGTTCGTACTTGATGCTCACGGTGCCATCTCTGTTGTCCTCAATCTGAGGTTTGTCTACGTGGCCTGATGGCATTTTGACCTCGGCTGGAAAAAATAAGTCAATGGTTAGATTTTAGTTTTAGACATTGCAACGAAAACTAGGTTCTGTTTTTGACATACAGTTTTGTCAAGTTTGCGGGATCGTAAACATTTTTCAACATGGCCATCAATCTAATTTATTTATTCAAGAGTAACTTTCACTTCAGGCAAACAATATTTTACAGATTTAAAACGACATTATTATAGTTTGTTGTTGCGTTAATGTGGCTGTTGTCGCATGTCATAAAATTAAGGAATTCACCATCATAAAAATATGTTATTTTTACAGCCATTGACGTGTCTGCTGCGAACGGATATTTAAGCATTTAAATATATTATCGTACGTAAACAGGGGTCTTAAATCAGACAAGGCCAAAACAGTTGATGGAAATGAATCAATGTCAAAAACCATGAACAGGTTATTAAAAATATTTTATTACTAATATTTTTAACGGAACCTTGACTGGGAGAAAGAATTGTGACATCAAAGTATTTAATATTTTAAAGTAAAATATTAATAACTAGCAGTGTTTTCAGAGATCTATAATTACACTGGATACGCTATTCAAAGAGCGTAAAATATATGCACAAACAAATGAAAAAGGGTAAAAAATGTAAAAAAAAACCTAAGATATAAAAACATACAAACCTCGTCTAGTATCAATGTGGTAAACAGTGATGAAATTCAGCGGCGTAAAATGGTACCCGAACCCGTGTCTATTGAAGCCGATCTTATGGCACTCTCCAAACACTATAGGGTATGCTTCCTGGTCTATCTCAGATACTGAGAAATATTTTCGACTGTCATCAAAGTAAAAAGTGGACAATTCTTTCCAGTTCAAGTCTTCTTTGTCGTTGTTACCAACGAGAGAATTCCAAAGGTCGCTTACAAACGCCATTTAAAAGGAATTGGTCTCTTCTAGTGCGGAAAATAGAATTAGTTCTGTGTAGTGTGAATGTCAATTGTGTGTCATTGTTTTGTGGTCACTTTTGTTTGTATGTTGATGGTCCCTGTATTGAAGTATATATATATAGATAATTTTGTGGAAAGGAAGGTTTGTCGGTGCTACGAAACAATTAAAACGCATTTTAAAACTGGTGTTGCTTAATATGTGCAAGTTAAACATAGAAAGGTTCCGAAAAAAAATAGGTTTTTTTTTCCTTGATTGACTAATATAAACTGCAAATTCTACGTCTACACCACCTTAAGGCCAGATAGATCGCTTTATAAATCGCAAATAAGAAAAACTTCAACGAAGAGATATATAGAATACAACGCATTTCTTGTCCAAAATAAAAGATTAAGAAAAAAAATTAATGACTCGTTACCATGCCAATTTCTACAGCGTTCTCCAGAACTACTCAAATATTCGTAAATACCGACTGTTCTTATAATAATAGCTTAGGTATGATTCAAATTAAAAAGCAAAAAAGTCATCACATAAAACGTACGAAGTCAATTTTAAACTGGGATACATTATAATAATTTGAAACGTCAAAACATTAGTTATTAAAAAGTATGAATAAAATGTTTTAGCAAAATTATATAAGAGAATTTCATTCAAATAATTGCAATTGTTTTCAAAAATACTGAGTCATATTTATCTGCTAAAAAATCAACATGCTTTTTATTATTTTTATAAATGTCAGGTGACATTTGACTTCACGATTCCCGCTTGTTTTTTACGTAACATATATATATTTGCACCTTATAAAATGAACGCTAGCTAAAATCATACACGACTAGACTGAATTTTTCATTCCTGTCTAACCTATTTACTCGTGTCGCAGTTATTTTAATATATAATAATTTATTTCCGGGCTCAAAAACAACGCTTTGATGTGGCAAAAACTGGCGTTCGCGCTGCCTCATTTATATGAGACCTACTTTATCATCATACTTGACAGCGCTCATGATATTATTTTAGAAATTTTATTGACTTGTTCTACAAAATATCAATTTGAATAGAAAATGCGCTGATCCGGGGACATGTAATCTTGTGAAATATTATAAAACAAACTGTTTATTCCATAACTTTCACATAGTATCGCATCATAAAAATAGTTGGCAACCCCTGGCGCATTTTTAATAAAAAAAATGCGGACGTTTTGCGTCATCTCGAAATGTTTATGACCTCTGCCCGATGACAATTTCATCGGTAGTCAGATGTCGTCAACCGTTTAGCTCTTTTATTTTTTAAAAATGGCCAATAAAATTATTTATTTAATAGCCGAAACACGATTTTTAAATTTAAGGGCGTTATTAATAGGTTTTATAAATAAATTTTAACTCATATTTCATGAGATAATTATTTTATTTAATAATTTTATTAATAAAAAGTAAACAAAAAGGCTTGATTGTTGTAGAAAAAATATTACTTGGCAATTTGTTAACTAAAATGGGACAAATTAAGTAAGAATTAGTCCCTGCAGCCATTTAACAGTGAGATTTATTGTAATCCTTCACTAGCCTATTGCTGTGATACTGAATAACACTTTGTTGGCTGACGTTTACGATTTGCGTCGACAGATAAGCCACCATTAATTTTTTTACGCATTTCATAAGCGTAAAATCATGTGACGGATGAGAAAAAAAAACCAAAAATATTAATATTTTTGTAATAAAAATCAGCTGGTTAGCATGTTTCCGTTTTTTCGTTGGTATATATGTTTTAACAAAATGAATCATATCCTACTTGTAGATTTTACCAACCACTCATAAAAGCACAGCATTGAGAAGTATTTTCGTGTTCTTTTTTCCACTTTTTATTTATTCGTATCATCTTAACGCTTACAGCCATAGAAATATAAAATACAGGAGAAGTGGCAAGGGGGCTCATGTCACAGGCAAGTGGCCGTCTCCGCGAACTAGTGCGCTTTCGACGGCAATCGTGATATAATGTAACTTATAAGAATGCCGAGTTATTCAGTGGTATCATGTAAAAACCGAAGCCGAATAGAAATAGAAAGAAAAATACGTTGAAAAATCAAGTGTACAAAAAAGTAAAAAGAATAAACAATTTATTTTACGCCCGCAGCATGCGTAAGGAGTTCCGACGTCGCCGTCGCTACAATAGTTTATTTTTCAATCGGTCAACCGTTTTAACCCGGTTGGAAGATCGATGTAAATAATTTTTTTTTTGCTTATTTTGATTATTTTACAGCGTAGTAGCGAAATGCGTAACCAATGTTCGTAAAGTAATTAGTTACTTAAATTTTAGGTTAATAATCGGTGGTGTTTTTGGGTTTCAAATGATCGTATGTTATGCCTTATCCTAGTGCTGTTTCTTTATTTTTTATGGTTTTTGTATTTTACTTCCGTTGAAGCTTCGAATGCGTTATAATAATCGGCATGGTTCAGATAATATTTTAGTGAATTTAGCTTAAAATAAGTAAATACTTTCGTGCTATTTATTTGTTATGCATGGGTGTGTGTTTGTTTTCATATATTTAATAATTTCTCTACTAACTAGGGTTTTTCTTATAACAAAAACCTATTATAACCTACTAACCTATTTGTAAAAGAATGGAAATAGTCATGAAAACAGTTTGCCTCACGGATGATAAATTTACAGTTAAAAGTAAAAATGTCAAACAGGAACTCATGGCAAAGGCTTTGCCACATTTCATAGGATTAGATTTCTTTGATAATATTAAGTTTCACCAGTTTGAGCAGTCCCCGATGAATAATCACATAATATTTCTTACCAAAACAGTCATGGAAAAATATATGAATTTAAGATTACGTTATTTGACAAAAAATGCCACCCCAGTAATATCAAAGCGTCAAGTGCTACACAAATACCTCCTCTTCACAGGTCAGTGAGTAAACTTAAAGTTAAAGAGTACTTAATTATAATTAGGTTATGTTATGTTCTTAATAATATGTTTATTTTTATTATAATATTTTCTGGACGTGCCGTTTTTCATTTTCAGGAGCCCACAAAAAAATGTACTATAATAAATGGAAGAACCGATAACTTTCCGATTTAGTCAATCACTAGCGTATATGTGAAATAAATTGCTTTTGCACAGCACAACGATAGCGACCGATGTTTTTGTGTGGGTAAATTCTACGGTGCATGGTAAATACACGCTGTATTTGATGGAATAAGGTTTATTATTGATTGTATAGTACGTTCTGATTTAAGAAATGCGGGTGTGTGCGCGAGTGCGTATCTATTGATTTTATTAAACTGCATGTGTAGTTGTTGCCCCGCCCAGTGCTTAACTGAGACACACGGTTCCGACATAATTTCGTCTGTCGGCTATATCTACTTGTTTATTATATCTATGCTTACAGCATACATGATAAAAAATTATTTTTGTCATAATAATACCTATATTATGACGGATAATCGAATATTACCTGTACCTATATTCTTTAAAGAAAAAAAACCAAAAAGGATATTATCTCTTAAATTTTTAGAAAACTGGTATTCTTGATAACACATCTGTTTATTTTACGCCTGACTTACATCTACATTAACGAAAATAATTACGTTTCATATTTTAATGTTTTTTCTGATAAACAAAATGTTATAAATTGCGCATTTTACAGTAGGCAAAGTTCCAATAAATTTATCGTTATAAATAATATCGAACTGTCAGTCAACACGCCAAAATGTTGTCGACCAATGCTTCTAATTATATTCAAGTTGAAATAATATTATTATCCTGCAGTTAATTTTGTAAGTACTTATAAATAATTTGTTTACGGATGAAAATAGTCTCTCCTTGGGCGAAACTGAGTTTTATTAATTTTTTCATATAGAAGAAATCTTACTAAATATTATAAATGCGAAAGTTGTGAGGATGGATAGATTTTTGTGACTCTTTCACGTAAAAACTGCTTAACGGATCTGAATGAAATTTGGTAAGTAGATAGTTGATATGATGGATTAACACATGGCTACTTTTTATCCCGAAATTCCCACGAGATCGGGATTTATGCGGGAACACCCTCCCACGCGAACGAAATCTGCTGAAGCTAGTGTGTTATATGTTTATATATACATTAATTTTTGTCGTCCTACCCAATGGTCCTATTGAGTTGTCGGTCACTGGGTCACATACGACTTCTATATACAACGTGTAATTTAAAGGGTATATAATATTATGTACATACCAAGTGCATGGCTTCTTTGGATGATAACAAACGATATGGCAAGGGTTTTGTAATCCTAAGTCTACGTGTGTAGAACTTATTACAAATTCCAATACACTGATACCAGAGACCGAATTTTTCAAATTAAGAAGAACGAAGAGAATCATCGTGTTATTGGCAAGTGACGTGGAAAGTTATTGACCCTAGTAGTGCTGTGACACGGTTGTTATGATTGGTATTCAAGAAATATATGAAACCGATAATTTGGTATCAATTCTTTGAGTCACTTATTTTGAGCTGAAACTTTGCATAGAGACTCCATACCAAATGTTGTCTTCAGCCCTTTTGGATAGATTTGGGGTTTCCGTTACACGTTGTATATGTTAATATATACATTCATTTTTGTCGTCCTACCCAATGGTCCTATTGAAGTGTCGGTCACTGGGTCACATACGACTTCTATATATACATCGACCGCCTCAGTAGTTTAGTGGTCACAAACATGCCTGTTGAGCAAGAGGTCTCAGGTTAGATTTAGGTCAGGACAAAAATCTTTTGAGTTTTCCTAATAGTAAATTCTCAGGCCCGGAGTTTAATAAATAATAATAATTTGATTCGCTCAAATTTGGTACATACAGCTAAATTATAACACAGTATAATTAAAGCTTACACTAGGATCAGAATTCTAAACATCTGTGTCTGAACTAGATAAGAAATATCTGTATTTCCGACATCAGCGCTCTTCCTCATCACTTCACTATAATAAATAAATAAAATAAACTAAGTTTCACCACTAAAATAAAATTATGATAATAGCAAACAGTAACTGAAACTAAAACAGTAACTAAATACAATTAATATAGATGAGGAAATAAAAAGAAACAAGATATAAAACCATTCTTAATAAAAAATAATGAATTATATAGTAATAGAGTAATGGCCTCCCGTGTGTAAAGTGAAAACGAGAGAGTGTATGTAGGAGGGTGTCATAAGCTACTCTACTACGGTCAATAAGTTTTCCGTTTCTTCATAGTGTAGCTTATGGATATAATCTATTATCTCATAAGTATTTCTATACTTAATAAAAATATATACAGAGGAAAATAAAAATAAATTATAGGGCATCGAAAAATTCGTCAACATCGCTATCAATGGGAAAAGTGCCCAGAACACTGGCCGCATTGCCACGTTGAATGGCAATGCTGATTCTCTGTCCAAAGAAAAGGCCAGCCTTCTGGTCACCTGTGGAGTCGACTAATCGTTTGCCGATGTCACGAAAGAGTCGATGCGCACTCGGACCCCATGGTCCTAACGTTTCAACCCCAAACGGCTCAAACATATAGCACCCAATTAGGTTATTTTTATCTATTATCTTGTGTTTACAGTTGTGCTAACTTAGGGTATAAATGTTAATAATTTTATTTATCCTTGAATATAGAAAAGGGCCTAAGTAGCAATAGAATTTGCGAGCGTATGAGTTAGAGCGTAGTTTGGAAGTTTGCGGTGTGATTCCCCCGTGCCTTGGGAAGAACGTTAAGCCGATGATCCCAGCTGCCCAGGTGCATCTGGTTAGACTGAAGCTAACCCCAACATAATTACGAAAAGGCTAAGCAAATAATGACTGTTATTTTTTTGCGTAAGCGGTGCGCATTTATCTTGCGCCGCACGCGGGGCAGTCCCAACACCATCCTGCGAGCGCTGGTGGACCGCTGGGACTCCCCGATGCTGGCTCACTGGATAAGACTGCATGCAGTCGTATAATGATTGTCACCATCATCGGGGATTCCACCCGGGCATGTCAGTTAGTTGTGTAAGATTATTAATAATTAAGTTAGTAGTAGTAATAATTTATATTTAATTTAATTTATTATGTTTTAACTATTTTTTTTTTGTAGTCGATGTATTTTTATTTTTAGTGAATTATATTGTTAAGAATAGAATTAATGTAAATATTATTAGCTTTTATATGGGCCTGCGTGCCTGCAATAAATGATTTTTTTCCGGCTTTTTTATAGTTAACTACATCTTGCCTACGAATGACACTTGTCCAATTAGTACCTACCATTATGGCACTTTGGGCGTGGCTTTGGCACTCGCTAAAACTATTGAAACATATTTTGACATTTCTTAAACGAAGCTTAACGAAACAAAAATGGCGTCTTTAATTCTGTTTAGCAAATGTCGCCCAGCGGTTACCGGCACGGCTTTCGAGTTTTGTGTGTCGTGGGTTCGAACTCAGGCAAGTATGTACATTAATTATTCCTTACAATATTTGTATGGACAAAAACATAAAACTGGTGTACAATGGGCGGTCTTTTCGCACAGGGCAATTACTTACAGATAACCGTTGGCCGGATAGAAATTAAAGAACAGATTATGGAATATTTCCTTTGTAATTTTTCATTTTCGCCAACTGTTATTAAAACGGTGAATTCAACGGATTTGACTGAAATTTGGTATGTACACTAAAAGTAATTTTATATTACAAAAAAAAATATCGTCTTCCTTTATTCATAGTACTACTTATTATTATATTATTAGTCGTAGTAGTAGTAGTTATTAGTTTATTCGTAGTACTTTTTTGTCCTTAAGAAATACTTTATATTTTGTCATTGCAATAAAATATTTGCACTACCATCTTTAGAACCGCTTTCAGTGCTTAGCTACGATTATGATTTTGACTTTACAAACATGATATCAAAACGCCCGAAATAAGTAATTTCAACCATACCAACATGAAGATGGGGCAACAAGCGTGCTTCATCGCCAATCACAACATCGTATACTATCAAGTAAAGTAGCGAGCCTGTCAACAAGTTATAAGCTAAAAACTATAATTATTTCGGCCTTGACAAAAGGTCAGCAATTACGTGTGAATTGCTAGAAAACCATACAGTTATACATTTCCAGACTTCATCACTCCACAAAGGTTGAGGAAATCGTGGAGTACTTGCAGGTGAAGTCCAACTGAACCTTGAGAGGTGGAGATGTTAGAGTCCCACCATTACACAAACTTCAAGTCGTTCGTGTTGCAGGTTCCGACTCAGTGTATTGACCTTCCTCAAGGAAGAGTTTTGGCCGAAGACTGTCATGTATTGGTGATTCCGCGGAGGTCTAACACGACGCCGTCACTTGTGAAATAGTTTTACTAACATAGTTTTGTGTTTTATTCACTAACACAATTATTATTATACATAAACTATTTGACCCGGTGAACTTCGTATTTCTTTCGTGTTTCTTATTTTAAAAATTTCCTTTTACCTTATCCTGACAATAACGAAAGCAATAAGAAAGATATTTATTTTAATATAATAATAAGAAAGTTATTTTTATAGGTTAAGGTCATTAGGTATCTATAGGTTTTGTATCCTGAAAATAAATGGTTTATTTTCATTATTATAAACCAAATTTACTATACAGGAACTGTGTAATCTATTTCGAATCTTGCCCTTTCTAAACACGATATATTCCGACACCTTTCCTTGTTCGTACTTTATTTAAACCGCACTTAATCTATCAACATTTACCATATGTTCTTATACTAAAAACATTCATACCTAGTTACCACTCCCCGAATTTATTCAAATACAATTTATTTCATGTTCAAAGCAAAACTACTAATCGCATATTTAACATAGAATTTAAATGATATCAAAGAAAATGTTATAGTTTTAGATTCAAACAGATTGATAATATCTCATGTTAAATTTGTCACGTCTACCCACATAACATGACAAAAATATAAGAGGACATTACGAAAGAGGATTAATATTTTTATGTCAATGTTCATAATTGGTGCCTAGATTTTTGATTAAATATTTGAAGTATCGGATAGAATTAATTTGTATGTCTTGTAGCGTTGAAATAACGATTAATATAGATTTATCTTTGTCATTAATTTATTTGTAATTAAAAGATATGAATTACACATTAACTGTCGCACTGCAAGGTCTAAACCGAGTCATCTCAATATTTCAGATTTTTTGATGATAACAAACGATATGGCAAGGGTTTTGTAATCCTAAGTCTACGTGTGTAGAATTTATTACAAATACCAATACACTGATACCAGAGACTTTTTCAAATTAAGAAGAACGAAGAGAATTATCGTGTTATTGGCAAGTGACGTGGAAAGTTATTGACCCTCGTAGTGCTGTGACACGCTTTTTATGATTGGTATTCAAGAAATATATGCAACCGATAATTTGGTATCAATTCTTTGAGTCAGTTATTTTGAGCTGAAACTGTGCATAGAGACTCCATACCAGAATGATGTTGTCTTCAGCCCTTTTGGATAGATATGGGGTTTCCGTTACACATTGTATATTTTTAGCTATGTAAGGAGCTCGTAGCTAAATAATAACAATCGGTCGATCTTGAAGGTAAAGCAACTGAGGCTGATCTGTGGATGGGTGACCAAATTAACGTATTGAGGTTCCTGCATGCCTCGAATAGAACGTTAAGTCGTTAGTCCCAGCTGTTTTAAGTTTTAGTTAACGCTTGTCCTACAGCAGCTATATGAGAGTTAGGCCGTGCGCGCACTGCCTTGCGGTGGCCGCAATTCCGGTAGTTCTACCGCACAGGTAGACTGACCGCTGTGCGCGCACTTCTATGATACTTCACAAATTTTGCGTTTTCGTTTTGCAACGCAGTGCGCGCACTGCCTTATAGACTTTGACAACAAAGTCTATGTCGGACGTCTCGTTCTAATTATCATCTTTATAGCTTCATAACTTCGTCGCTGATGATAATGTTTTCAATATTTCATAATCTAATTATATATAACTCAAAGGTGACTGACTGACTGACTGACTGACTGACATAGTGATCTATCAACGCACAGCCCAAACCACTGGACGAATCAGGCTGAAATTTGGCATGCAGGTAGATGTTATGACGTAGGCGTCCGCTAAGAAAGGATTTTGCGAAATTCCCACGGGATCGGGATTTACACGGGAAAAACTACCCATGCGGGCGAAGCCGCTGGCACAAGCTAGTTTGTATATACAACGTGTAACAGAATAAACGCAATTCCTGAAAGCAGTTGGTTCAGAATCGGGTTCTGAATCGATATCCGTCATAAAAAAATAGTGTTAAATTTTGACGAAAAAATCTTTCATTTAACTTAAAATGAAAATACAGTATCATGACAAATTAATACAATCCTTAATTCAAGGAAATGCGCTCATGTGCGTGTCGGCCGCTAACATTGCATGAGTGTATGCGTCTGCGAGGATATTTAATGACGCACATAAGTTTTGCGTTGAGTAAGGATAACTATTTTATAAAAAATGTCTAGGTTTGGTTTGAATTTATTTGAAATGAAATGAAATATTTATTTTGTAAATTGGTTATAAATAACACTTTTACACGTCATGTTTTTTTGCGTGTTAAGTTTAGCTAGATGAGGCCGGTATTTCCTAACTGACTACTCTGAGAAGAAACACCGAAACAAACTCAGAGGTCATAGTCTCTTTTCAAGTCCAGACAATTTGTATTTTTATATGAGAAGCATGTAGGTTCATGTCTGTGGTATTCTTTTGAGGAAATAACCACGCAAATTTGAGTGGACCTGTCCAGACAGTGCAGTTTTTCAGTTATCGTGTAGCTCAACTTAGAACTTAAGGAGCTCAAAAACGTAATATTTAGTTACGGATGTTGTTTTAGTCTTATAATTTAATATTCTAATTGGGGAGTCAGGTATTGCGCTTAATCTGTTGCACCTTGTATATGTTTTGACCACTCATAGTTGACTGTAAGAGAATGCCTACGGCATTAAGTCCGCCTTTGTACCTATGTGCATAACGTGTAAATAAATACATAAATGTAGTTTATTGTTTTCTTTGTATATAGGTAAATAGTACAACGTGGACTGACCTTGTATTTATTTTCTTCTTGTGTCATATCCATCCAAAGGTTGTCTGTAAAAATCGCTTTTAGTGATAAGACCGCCCATTGTATCACCCTTTTTAGGGTTCCGTAGTCAACAAGGAACCCTTATAGTTTCGCCATGTCCGTCTGTCTGTCCGTCTGTCCGCGGTTTAGCTCAAAAACTATTGGTACTAGAAAGTTGTACTTTGGCATGAGTATAAACGTTAATGACGCCGAAAAAGTGGTAAAATAAAATAAAAAAAAAAAACAATTATTTAGGGTACCTCCCATGCATGTAAAGTGGGATGATAATTATTTTTTTGCGTTCTTCCCATAGTGTGGGACATCGTTGGATAGGTCTTTCAAACCGTAAACCGTTCGTGACTTATCAAGCTTTAAAGTACCAATTTTCGTTAGAGTCAAGTGTCCCCCCCCCTCTATCAACTAAACGGTTGTAGTTAGAAATTCAAATGTCACGGCAGTAGTACCTATATATAACGAAATTTAAAGGAAAACTATCACACATAAGTGGGCTTTACAAGTTTACGAGTAATAGTCGACCAATTGTATTTGACTCGAAAATTTCGAACAACTCTACAGAAATGTCGATTGATGGCACTAAGCGCCAGTTGTATCGTGCTAGCTTCTTTGACGATTGAGTAGTGTAGCTCTGTGTCCGTATTTAAATTCAAAACACCGGCTATGACAAGTTTTATACAAATCTCTAAAAAAAAATTAAAACTTTTCGTGCAAAATTGTCGGATCAGGTGAGGATTTGTATAGGAAGTCAAATTAGTTAGGTAGTCATGTTTGGCTTTTAGTTAGAGCATGGTACGGAACGATCAGTTAGCGAATGCGACACGCACTTGGCTGTTATAAAAACTACGGAACCCTACACTGCGCGTGGCCCGACACGCACTTGACCGGTTTTTTAGTTGTTAAGTCCTTATTTGTTTTCTGGCATGGTGTACAATAAAGAGTATATCTATCTATCTATTATCACTCACAAGAACAAACAAGTTACTTATTAGGTAAATAAAAACATTACATCCATATCTCCTATTGTCCACACTTTTAGGAGACTTACACAGTGTGTTGAATGGACAGTCAATCCCCCATTTCACCAAACTATTTTCGCGGTAACCTACTTTCGTATTAAAACCAAGCAAAATGAAGCTCACAGTATCAAAACAAAACCAAATACTCAGAACACATAATCATATCAGAGTTGAATGAAAACTACGACATAAGATGAAAGATCAGAGGAAAGCATTATAACAACATACGTATCCGCTTTTAAGCTAATTATTTTCAGTAAATACTTCACATATTATGCACTATTTTCGTGGTTAGTGCAACAAGGGTCAGCACGGACTTGAGAATTTTAGTCGAGTGTGTTTCGTTTGGTTTGAAGAATCGTTTAAAAGATATACGTTTCCAAAGTGGTAAAATGTGTCGTCGTCGTCCCCCCAAAAATAGCAAAAGCAATGTTTGATTGTTAAAGTAATAAAGACATTTTACGAAGACTTTTCGAGATTTAGTTCTTCGATATTACATGGCTACGGTGTTCAGTTTTTCTTGGTTGTGTGCATTCGTTGTTAAGTGTTTCGAATAGGTGAGATTAGAGAATTAGTTATTCGAGATCCCATGGCTACGGCGTTAGGTATTTCGTGGTAGCGTGCATTCGTTGCTAAGTGTTTCGTATTCGTGAACTTACGGGGACGTGTTCTTCGGTGCTTCATTTTCGAAATCACGTATTATCACACCCTAAATAAGTAGTATGTGCATACTATGTAAAATTTTATGAGTAGTTTATTGACTAGCACCACAGAGTACTTTCATTTTTATTTTAAACTAACCGTGTAAAGCCACGTAAATTAATAAAATGTTTGTTTTTTCAAACAACCAATGTGTGTATTCAATTCTCGTGATTTTCTCTAGATTTTTGGTCCAGAAACCCTTTTGCGCTTCCTCAGAACACTCTTCCAAAGCATTATACTATCACTAAATATCATAGTTAAAATATTTATTTGACCTTAGCTGCTTTAAAGTACCGTAAAAAGCGTTGTATAATACAATTAACATAGGATAGCACGCGAAATGCCTTCGTTGTTTGGACGTAGTTACGCAAAAAGGATCCATTCCACACTTTTTCCGAAATTGAGTTATATTGATATCTATACTATACTATAATTATACTATATAAAGCTAAATTACCACTCACTGACTCACTGACATAATTGTTCTCCCAGATGGTGGATGGGGAGGTGGGTATATTTTGACAGATTCGTAAACAAGTAACTCTGAAACCTACGGGAAAAGTGCCAAACCTCCCCCTTTCCCCCCCCTTCTCCCCCCTCCCTATCGTATCTCGGAAACTACGAAACCCGTATTTTTTTTTTTTACGGATTCGTATAGAGGAGGCTCGGTAAAGTAAAAACCATTTTTCAAAGTCCCCCCTCCCCGCCCCCCTTCTCCCCCCCTTTAGGCGGATCTCGGAATCTAAGAGACTTGGAACATTTTTTTTTTCAGATTCATTTAGAGGGGCAATGCTTTAGTCGAAATACTTGTGCAACCCCCCCCCATCACCCCCCCCTCTTTTTTTTTTTTTTTTTTTTTTTTCACAAGCTCGCGAGGTGCTTGCACCTCGCGCAACACGCAAATACTAGTTATACTATATAAAGCTAAATTACCACTCACTGACTCACTGACAGAATTGTTCTCCCAGATGGTGGATGGGGAGGTGGGTATATTTTGACAGATTCGTAAACAAGTAACTCTGAAACCTACGGGAAAAGTGCCAAACCTCCCCTTTTCCCCCCCCTTCTCCCCCCTCCCTATCGTTTCTCGGAAACTACGAGACCCGTATTTTTTTTTTTACGGATTCGTATAGAGGAGGCTCGGTAAAGTAAAAACCATTTTTCAAAGTCCCCCCCCGCCCCCCTTCTCCCCTCCCTTGGCGGATCTCGGAATCTAAGAGACTTGGAACATTTTTTTTTTCAGATTCTTTTAGAGGGGCAATGCTTTAGTCGAAATACTTGTGCAACCCCCCCCCCCCCATCACCCCCCCCCTCTTTTTTTTTTTTTTCACAAGCACGCGAGGTGCTTGCACCTCGCGCAACACGCAAATACTTGATTTAGAGGGGCAATGCTTTAGTTTTTTTCACAAGCACGCGAGGTGCTTGCACCTCGCGCAACACGCAAATACTAACCCCCCCCCCATCTCCCCCCCCATTTTTTTTTCACTAGCACGCGAGGTGCTTGCACCTCGCGCAACACGCAAATACTAGTTATACTATATAAAGCTAAATTACCACTCACTGACTCACTGACAGAATTGTTCTCCCAGATGGTGGATGGGGAGGTGGGTATATTTTGACAGATTCGTAAACAAGTAACTCTCAAACCTACGGGAAAAGTGCCAAACCCCCCCTTTTCCCCCCCCTTCTCCCCCCCCCCTATCGTATCTCGGAAACTACGAGATCCGTATTTTTTCTTTTTACGGATTCGTATAGAGGAGGCTCGGTAAAGTAAAAACCATTTTTCAAAGTCCCCCCTCCCCGCCCCCCTTCTCCCCCCCCTTTAGGCGGATCTCGGAATCTAAGAGACTTGGAACATTTTTTTTTTTCAGATTCATTTAGAGGGGCAATGCTTAAGTCGAAATACTTGTGCAACCCCCCCCCCATCACCCCCCCCCTCTTTTTTTTTTTATTTTTTTTTCACAAGCTCAACGCAAATACTAAACCCCTCCATCAACCCCCGCCTTTTTTTTTTTTTTTCACAAGCACGCGAGGTGCTTGCACCTCGCGCAACACGCAAATACTAGTTATACTATATAAAGCTAAATTACCACTGACTGACTGACTGACTGACTGACTCACTCATTGACATAATTGTTCTCCCAGATGGTGGATGGGGAGGTGGGTATATTTTGACAGATTCGTAAACAAGTAACTCTCAAACCTACGGGAAAAGTGCCAAACCTCCCCTTTTCCCCCCCCCCTATCGTATCTCGGAAACTACGAGACCTGTATTTTTTTCTTTTTACGGATTCGTATAGAGGAGGCTCGGTAAAGTAAAAACCATTTTTCAAAGTCCCCCCCCCCGCCCCCCTTCTCCCCCCCTTTAGGCGGATCTCGGAATCTAAGAGACTTGGAACATTTTTTTTTTCAGATTCAAGTAGAGGGGCAATGCTTTAGTCGAAATAATTGTGCAACCCCCCCCCCATTTCCCCCCCCCCTTCTTTTTTTTTTTTTCACAAGCACGCGAGGTGCTTGCACCTCGCGCAACACGCAAATACTTGATTTAGAGGGGCAATGCTTTAGTTTTTTTTACAAGCACGCGAGGTGCTTGCACCTCGCGCAACACGCAAATACTGGTTATATTATATAAAGCTAGATTACCACTCACTCATTGACATAATTGTTCTCCCAGATGGTGGATGGGGAGGTGGGTATATTTTGACAGATTCGTAAACAAGTAACTCTCAAACCTACGGGAAAAGTGCCAAACCTCCCCTTTTCACCCCCCTTCTCCCCCCTCCCTATCGTATCTCGGAAACTACGAGACCCGTATTTTTTGTTTTTTACGGATTCGTATAGAGGAGGCTCGGTAAAGTAAAAACCATTTTTCAAAGTCCCCCCCCCCCGCCCCCCTTCTCCCCCCCTTTAGGCGGATCTCGGAATCTAAGAGACTTGGAACATTTTTTTTTTCAGATTCATTTAGAGGGGCAATGCTTTAGTCGAAATACTTGTGCAACCCCCCCCCCCCATCACCCCCCCCCCTCTTTTTTTTTTTTTTTTTTTTTCACAAACACGCGAGGTGCTTGCACCTCGCGCAACACGCAAATACTTGATTTAGAGGGGCAATGCTTTAGTTTTTTTCACAAGCACGCGAGGTGCTTGCACCTCGCGCAACACGCAAATACTTTTTTTTTTCACAAGCACGCGAGGTGCTTGCACCTCGCGCAACACGCAAATACTAGTTATTATACTATATAAAGCTAAATTACCACTGACTGACTCACTCACTCATTGACATAATTGTTCTCCCAGATGGTGGATGGGGAGGTGGGTATATTTTGACAGATTCGTAAACAAGTAACTCTCAAACCTACGGGAAAAGTGCCAAACTTCCCCTTTTCACCCCCCTTCTCCCCCCTCCCTATCGTATCTCGGAAACTACGAGACCGGTATTTTTTTTTTGTTACGGATTCGTATAGAGGAGGCTCGGTAAAGTAAAAACCATTTTTCAAAGTCGCCCCCCTTCTCACCCCCCTTAGGCGGATCTCGGAAACTAAGAGACTTGGAACATTTTTTTTTTCAGATTCATATAGAGGGGCAATGCTTTAGTCGAAATACTTGTGCAACCCCCCCCCCCCATCACCCCCCCCCCTCTTTTTTTTTTAATGCAAGCCCGCGAGTTGCTTGCAGCTCGCGCAACACGCAAATACTAACCCCCCCCATTTTTTTTTTCACAAGCACGCGAGGTACTTGCACCTCCCCCCGCATCACCCCCCCCCTTTTTTTTTTTCACAAGCACGCGAGGTGCTTGCACCTCGCGCAACACGCAAATACTAGTATTATATAAAGCTAGATTACCACTCACTCATTGACATAATTGTTCTCCCAGATGGTGGATGGGGAGGTGGGTATATTTTGACAGATTCGTAAACAAGTAACTCTCAAACCTACGGGAAAAGTGCCAAACCCCCCCTTTTCACCCCCCTTCCCCCCCCCCCTATCGTATCTCGAAAACTACGAGACCCGTATTTTTTTCTTTTTACGGATTCGTATAGAGGAGGCTCGGTAAAGTAAAAACCATTTTTCAAAGTCCCCCCCCCGCCCCCCTTCTCCCCCCCTTTAGGCGGATCTACGAATCTAAGAGACTTGGAACATTTTTTTTTTCAGATTCATTTAGAGGGGCAATGCTTTAGTCGAAATACTTGTGCAACCCCCTCCCCCATCACCACCCCCTCTTTTTTTTTTTTTTTCACAAGCACGCGAGGTGCTTGCACCTCGCGCAACACGCAAATACTAAACCCCCCCATCACACCCCCCCATTTTTTTTTTTTTACAAGCACGCGAGGTGCTTGCACCTCGCGCAACACGCAAATACTAGTATTATTATAAAGCGGAAAAGTTTGTTTGTTTGTTTGTTTGCTTGAACGCGCTAATCTTCGAAAGTACTGGGTGGATTTGGATGAAATTTGGTATGGAAGTAGCTTGAAGCTTGAGGAAGGTTATATGCTACTTTTTACGCGACTGTAAAAAAAGGAGAGTTATGTTTTTACCGTGATAGTATCCACGGGAGCGAAGCCCCGCGTGAGTACTAGTCTTTAATATATCGCCGTTTGGTATATATAACTCAATTTCGGAAAAGATAGACAGATAGATATACTCTTTATTGTACACCGTAACAGAATTAAATAAGGACTTAAAAAACTACAATGGGCGGTCTTATGGGCGGTAAAGGTGTGGATTGGATCATTGTTGCATAACTACGTCCGTTTTAGTCCACTATCTGCTTAGCCTTTGTCTAACTATGTCGAGGTCGGCTTACAGTCTAACCGGACGCAGTTGAGTACCTACTCGTGTTTAACACGGATGTGTATCTGAGCTACAATACCCAGTAGCTGGGTAACATGAACCCGCCTTCGCAAGACTGATGTGACATTTTCTGGTTCCTGACTACCGGTAACGACTGTCAAAGATGTAAAATATACAGCTGGAACCAACAGCTAAACGTGCTTATCAAGGTACGCAGGAATCTCGATATATGAAGACAGTTACCTATTGACCTCGGCAAGCAACAGCTGATCAATCTCTACCAAGCCCAGATTCGGTCGTGTATGGAGTACTGCTCTCATCTTTGGGATGGATCTGCCAAGTACCAACTGGACGCGCTTGAGTCTATTGAGAAACGGGCCAAAAGACTCATTGGCAACGATACACTGGTCGAATTAAAGCTCCAGAGCCTTGAACATCGGCGACCAGTTGCTAGTCTATCGGTTTTCTATCGGTTACATTTCGGGGAGTGTGCGAGGGAATTACACAATCTAATTCCGTCAAGCCCGTTCCATCATCGGACTACAAGATAAACGGCGATACGCCATCGTTACATGGTGGATATCCCACCCATACGCACTGAACGTTTTGGGAATACCTTCATTGTGCGTACGGCTAAGGAGTGGAATTCCCTGCCGGAGTCTATGTTTCCCGATAGCTATAACCTAGGGGTCTTTAAGTCAAGAGTGAATAGGTTACTTTTACGTAAGCATGCTCCATCTTCGACCACATCATCACTTACCATCAGGTGAGATGGTGGTCAAACGCAAGCCTATCATCAATAAAAAAAGCATTGCTTAACCTTGTGATTGGTAACCGGCTGTTGTTATTACGGTTGTTGTTACGGTGGCGGGGATTTTTAACTCGCCAATTCTTAGCCAGTTTATTAATAGATTGATAGATACTAACACTAGATTGTAAGTTATTTTTACTAATACTATATAGATGCAAAGTTGTCTGATATAAACGTGTTATTATTTATTTATTTAAACTGTATGTTCAATAGTGGTGCATGGGCGGACTTAATTCAATAAGGCATTCTGTACCAGTCAACCTTTGGGTTGAAAAGACCACAATTTGGTAGGTGTACAAGTAAATAAAATGTCATAAATTACCGAACGATTATACAAATAATATATATATTATAATAAAATACATATACAATATGCTAAAATAATAAACTAATAAATACGGTGCTTCATAATAATCTTTCTGATTAAGAGAACTCAAAATAATTATAATTGTGGACAAGACCAGACTTAAAATGACAGACTTTTATGTAGTGGTTTCTCATTTTACGCTTTAAAGAAAAATTTTATTCGGCTTTCTTGATTTCAAAGGGTAGCATGTTCATGATCAATTATTTAGTCACGAATTCCCCTCGAAGTTTTAGTCAGTATACTAAAACTCTCTAGTGTGTACGAGGTCTTACAAAATGGACACTATTTTAGTTACCATAAAGTTCTAGTCTTGCTGACAGTTCGCGAGTGCAACATTCCGCGCGGAGACTTATACTTATTTCTATTTAGTGATGCGGTGATGTTAATTTTAATATTTTGTACTGTTTGATGGTATTTATGTAAATGTAAAACATATTATGCATACAATCATGGCTATGTGTGTCGTAAGTGGTCTAAGGGGAAACTTAATATATTTTTTTAATAAGTTGTAGTTCGTTAAGTTTGGCTGTTCGGTATCTTTCGAAGAAAACAACTCAATTGATTTGCTTGTAATTTGCTACCTATACTTGTTGTTTCTAGAGGTTGATGTTTTGCCCGGGGTTGTGTAAATGTTCTAACAAGGCACAGAACAACTGATGGAACACAGCGGAAAGAAATCTGAACAATCTCCACCCAGGGCGGGAGGAAAAAAGGTGTTCTGTTTGCAAACAGTAAACAAGTATAAAATTGAAATAACTTAAAAATAAACGACCAAGTGAAAGGACAAAAATGTTCCAAAAAATCACATTCAAGCCGTCTAATGGTATTATATCTGTGAATAAAGTAAAACAAATAATATCAACTGTTTAAAAGTCATGTTTTCAGACATACTTCGAAAGTTTTCCACACCGTTTTAGAACGACATTTCTTTACTTAACACTAAAATAATTTGCGACTAGAACATGTACATGTCTTCCACAAAAACTGGCAAATGAACCAATAAATAATATTATCATTTATCACAGAAACTCCGAGAAATACACCGCTGCCCGCCATTTAAATGTTAAAAATATATTTATGAATCATATAACTTTTAATAAAAAGTGCTGCAACTATAGTTTTCACTAGCTGTACTCACTACTTTGTGCGCGTGGGATGTTTTCCGCGTAAATACCTGGGTAAAAACCTAGTATACAGAGTTGATACGACCGAGGGGCTTTCCTTTAAACTGCGTATACTAGGTACCATTTTCAAGCTTTGTACCAAAAATCAATAAAAGAGGAGAAGTAGTTTAGTCGCAAATGATTTTGATGAGATGCACCTTAAAGCGATAAATCTGACCAAGACAAGAGATAACACACGCCGCGCTACGTTGCCACTTTGTTACCTAGGTATTTAAGCTCAGTCACATTTATTTACAAAGGGTGGTTGCGTTTTACTCTGATTTGTAAGCTATTTAGTTTGTTTGATAAAAAAAAATTGGGTCTCTTTATTTTTTAACTGTATCAAATTAACACTAAACACGTATAGTATACGTAGTGTAATTTATTACCCCTCTGTCGTATCAACTCTGTATATAACTATAAAAACCTAGTATAAAATATTATGTTGCCCTATAACCTCTTCTATCTTCCAGTGGTAGTTCCATTAAAATCGATTCAGCTATTATTTCCCTAGTCGAACAAATCAAAATGGAATAAAAAGTGAGCAGCAGAGTTTTCGTAAACCTAATTTTGATATGTATTATAATAAATATGTATATAACTTTATTTAAGTTATAAACATACTTGCAATAACTGGTAGTGAATGCCTAAGGTATTTAGTCCGCCATTTTACCTTTTATGCTGTATAAAGTTTAAATAAATGAATAAATCGAAAGACAGACCATATTAAAAAAATAGTTTGTTTGTGTATTATTATAGTGTAAATAACTACATTTATATTTAAGCAGTAGTTATTTTGAAATCACAACAGATACTTAAATTTTATTCATATGTATATCTATACATACATATGAATAAAATTTAAGTATTTGTGTATCTGTGTGTATAAATTCTGGGCACAAATATAGCGTATTTCAATTTTATACGCTTCGAATGAAAATAGAACCATCTAATGTTATAAATACACACAACCAAACTTAGTATCTATGCCTTTCTTTATTTGTTGAATATAACTACACTAACTGTGTATTACACTTGGCATTGTCTGCACAGGCCTATTTGATCTCCACAACCCAGTTACTGGGTAACTGTCAAATAACTGTGTAAGACAGCTGGAGGGTACAGTAGGACATTAAGCATAGCATGCTTACCGATCTTGGTAATGTTGCTTAACCTCAGAGACGGCTATTATTATTAAGAGTACGACAACACCAAAACAAAGTATCGCATTTCTTAGTTCCATGTATTAATAATGTCAAAGTATATTATATATTTATTTTGTTACTATGAAGATCTCATAATCTCCATAGGATCTACGCTTTGGAAAGTGCATCTCTGCCGCACTTACGATGGGAGTGTGAATATTATACAGGGAAACATAAAATGTGTGCTGCTTTTTCACTAACGCGGCAGAATCTTCATCTTTGACTGCTAAAAAGTGCCTGTACTTTATTTGTATTTGTTTCTTTAACTTATATCCATGCGAAATCAAATTCTTACTTCCTCACTAACATAATTAATGCGAAAGTAACTCTGTCAGTACGTCTGTTACTCTTTCATGTCCAAACCACTTGACAGATTTCGATTGTAATTTAATACAGAGATGAATTAGACCTAGGGTAAGGACATACAAGGAATACTTTTTATATATAAAAAACTTTTTACGCAAGCAAAGCCACGGACAGAAGCTAGTTAGAAATTAATAAAATAAACGAATTTATTGTGCGTGTAATCTAAATAACAGTGTCTAATTAATGGTAATGCTTATCAAAATCGAGTCACTATTCTCGACATCAACCGAAAAAAATACAAATCGGAATCACTTGCTTCTATTGTCACATTTTATAATGACAATAACATATGTCACACGATTGCGACACACTATTAAAATACAATATATGTGTATTACAGATTATAATGACATGTAATTCTAATTTATGTCGAAAACTTTACGAAAATTCGACATGATTTCGGATTGTTGAAATTTTTTTTAGTCGTAACATGTCGTCGATTAAAATTTGTTTATGAAAACAACATAAAGTATGGAATTCTCAGTGTCATCAACATCGTTTAGTGGTATAATTAATGTTTAGTTAAATAAATAAACTGTCGCTCTTTATTTTCGGAGTATATTTTGAGGTTGGATTAAGATAGTTTTAGTCAATTCTATTCTAAACATTAAATAGATATTTTCACTGTATGTCTCAAACCTCAAATATTCCGTGTCTATCTTTTAAATACACTATGTAATGTAAAATAAATTACAAACTTAAATAAAGCATAAAAAATGTCCTTAACGCTGTCGGCCGGTAATGTAACTACCCAAGAGACTGTCGGTATTGCCACGTTTTATGGTAATGCTTAGCCAAAATTATAGCCAGCCCTTGGATCACGGGAAGTGTCAATCAGCCTTTTCGAAATTTCTTTGAACAAGCTGTGTGCACACAGAGTTAGAATAGAAATAATTAGGTTAAAAGCTATTCGAACATTTTTTTAATTGGCATATTGCAATTACGGGAGCAAAAGATTGCTTCAAAGAGTTGTCAGCAATAGTAACGGGGCCCTTTGCCCGCCGGGGTTGCGGGAATGTTCTAACGAGATACCGCGGCCCGGAACTTAAAGGCAGCTGAAGGAACAGGGAGGGTTATTAGTCAGTGGAAGAACAGAATCGTTGGGCTACAAGGTCGTAATTCATAAAACATATTTTAGATCTTGTCACAGGGAAACAAATCCGTTGGTAAGGCTTCATCAAACTGGTAAAACCTTCTATTGAACCAGGTGAAAATGACATTACATTATGTTACTAACACTGTCGTGTATGACCACCATATCGCAAGATAGTAAGCGATGATAATATGGTCGAAGATGAAGCACGCTAACCTAGAAGTAACCTTTTCACTCTGTGAAAATTATATTTCATCAAAAATTAAACGAAATTACACCTTCGTGCTCATTAAATTTGTATCATCATTAAGGTTACATGACATTTCCATAATTAAACGTCACTTGTGTATATATTAACGTGAGATATTAGACGCGACTGTTCATTTGTCTGTCTGTTACGTTGTATATTCATAAGAAGTTGACCTCCGAGAATAACTTTGTATTCCGAATGAGATAGATAAATATACTATAATAACATCGCATACTCGCTGGTATTTTCCACAAAAGACCAGGCGCCTTTTAAAGAACCATTTTCGCATTCACAAAAATGGTGGATAACCAAACCACGTATTGGACAGTTGAGTGTAGTTTAGAATAGTAACTACTCCCGTTTTCTGAAACTGTTATCATGAATATAGGTATACTATATACTGTATAAAAAAAAACTTGAAAGCAGTGCTATGTCTGGCATCCTTACACTGCAATTCAGACATTAATGATTGAAAAGGTCCAGAAAATCTTCCAGAGGTTCCTATTCAAAAGATTATACCATTTCTTTCCCTACATGTACCCTGCCAACTACCTTTTAGGAATGCTAGGCTTTAATTCGACGGAGGTGAGGAGAAGCTTTGATCAGCTCACAGTAGCCTGCAAGACCCTGAGCGGACGTATCAACTGTCCCGAGCACCATGGCCTTTTCTGCCGACCATTTGTGCCTGACAAGTACATCGGACACCGTCAGAACCGCTTGCACAAATTGTTTGCTCCACTGACTTCTAAAACTGTCGCCAGAGCTGAATCCCCAGTATGTCGCACTCCAAGGATGCTCAATGCCCTCTTGACTACCAACCCTGAATGTGATGTGTTTGCCGATGAATGGAGTAAAATTATGCGTGCATGTCTGGTGTTCTCCGAGAGGAAGTATGCTAGAGTGTCTACTGTTCCATTTTAATGTTAATTTTATTTTATATAATTTCAATTATCAATCACAATTATTATTATTCTTTTATTATATGTATTTCTATGTTAATTAATGTAATTGGTGTTTTACCGTTTTAATTAACTATAAATAAATAAACACGATAATCCAAGACCAATGTCAGGTTTTCTGGCTACTGACTACGCGTAACGACTGTCAAAGATTTAGACTTAACGTGCTTACCAATGCAAGGAGGAATCTCTATATGATAAAATGGTCTGGATATGTTAAGATAGAAATTCACACCGGAACAGCTGCTCAATCTGTATCAAGCCCAGGTTCGGTCGTGTATGGAGTACTGCTCTCATCTTTGGGACGGATCTGCCAAATACCAACTGGACGCGCTTGAGTCTATCGAGAAACAGGCCAAGAGAGTCATTAGCAACAATGCACTGGTCGAGTCAAAGCTCCAGAACCTTGAACATCGACGACGAGTTACAAGTCTATCAGTTTTCTATCGGTTACATTTCGGGGAGTGTGCGATTTAATAACACTATCTAATTCCGCCAAGCTCGTTTCATCATCGAACTACAAGACAAACGGCCATCGTTACATGGTGGACATCCCACCCACACGCACAAAACGTTTTAGGAATACTTTCATTGTGCGTACGGCTAAGGAGTGGAATTCCCTGCCGGAGTCTGTGTTTCCCGATAGCTATAACCTGAGGGTCTTTAAGTCAAGAGTGAATAGCTTTCTTCTAAGTAAGCGTGCTCCATCTTCGACCATATCATCACTTACCATCAGGTGAGATGGTGGTCAAACGCGAACCTATTCCGAATAAAAAAAAGTTAAATAATTATCAAACTCGTGTAAATTGCTGTTAATTTAGCCAAGTACCTCGTGGCTGAGATTCAGGCGGTCAGTCCAATGACGTAGAATGAAAACCCGTGAATGTCTTACAGTGAGTAGGTACTTAGAAGATTGGAATGTATAAACAATTTTCGTTAGATAAAAATGTGCCACAAAAAATATAATATTAGATAGAGAAGATTATTTTTATAATTGTGAATGTTTTTAAGACATGCGTTTAGTTACGGAGTTTTAAATATCGTCGCTATGTGTATTAATATTACAGTTTTAGTTGTCATCTAATCTGTTCGGTAGACAAGAAGCCATTTGCAAAGAAGTCACGCATAAAATAGATTACATATTGTGACTTTAATATTTAGTGAGATAATTATATTTTGTGGCACAGTCTCGTTTTTTTTTCTGGGATAACAAGAACCATTCGACTCATCGGTTAATTAATATCTCTATGTTTTTTAAAATGTGGGGTTAAAATAGCTTAAGGGATTTTTAGAATAACACTTAGTACTTGTCATCCCGGAAAAATGAACTAAAGAACCACGCGATGTAAGCCCCGGGGAACAGCTAGTGTTATTAAGTAGTTTTCTTTAAATTTTTATAGTCTGTTATATTATAATAGATTTTGTATTTGTTTTTTTGTTTGGTATGGGCCTAGTTGTCTGAAATAAAGGAATATAATATGATTACTAGATGACCCGGCGAAATTCGCACCACAATTTTTTTTTCGATATTATCTCACCTTTTTAACCATCCCTGTATAAGACGGAACACGATACAAAAAGAATGAATTAAATCGGCCCACCTGTTCTCTAGTTTTAGCAAGACTAACGAACAGCAATTAATTTTTATACAACGTGTAATAGAATAAACGCAATTCCTGAAAGTAGTTGGTTCAGAATCGGCTTCTGAATCGATTTCCGTCAAAAAATATAGGTGTTACATTTTTATTTATTTTGACGGAAAAATCTTTCATTTAACTTAAAATGGAAACACAGTATCATGACAAATTAATACAATCCTTAATTCAAGGAAATGCGCTCGTGTGCGTACCGGCCGCTAACATAGCATGAGTGTATGCGTCTGCGTAAGGATATTGTATGACGCACATAGGTTTTGCGTTTAATAATGTCTAGGTTTGGTTTCAATTTATTTAGTTACGGATGTTGTTTTAGACTTATAATTTAATATTCTAATTGGGGTGTCTGAGATATTGCGCTTAATCTGTTACACCTTGTATATAAGATTATATACTATTATACTGCTTACCAATATCGATATGTAGATGGGTGACTATCGTATTATAGCAAAACTCCTACGTGACTAAAACTCACGTTAAACCGTGGGTTCCGGCGACAATGGGTCATTGGTACATCTCTGAATGTCGTTACGGAAATTCAGAAACATTAAGAAAGAAAGAAAGAAAGAAAGAAAAACACTAGTAATTCCGTGGAGGATCGTATTACTCAGTAACTAAGTTATTGAGGTCAGATAAGCATACATGCAAAAAACTGATACTCAGTTTCGTCCAATTAGACTTGAAGATGACCCTAACAATAGTAAAAAGATGTTTGTACACTGACAGCCCTTAATCTGACTCCTTTAAGTTCGGTCCATCTAAAGGTTGTCTGTAAGAGATCGCCCTGTGCGGTAAGACCGCCCATTGTACACTAGAGAAATATTGTAAGGTGTACAAAAAATTATATAATAATTTAATAAATATAAAATAGGTAAGAAAGAGAATATTTACCGTAAAAATGTAATTCACATTGATAACAAAACAAACGAAATATAAAATGGAGCAAATATTTAGAGCCTTTTTCGTGAAAACGTCAATTTCTATTGCAGTTATACAGGCGTGACTGATTTTGACCGAAAGAACCAATCTCGGATTTCCTTTTCTAATTATATTTTAAGCTTTATCACTTCATCGTTAATGAAGATATCTTAACGTTTTCTTGTACTAATAATTCACTGAAGTAATAAAAAATGTATTGTATTGTCATGGCTTGTCAATATCTATTAGCAACCGTAAACTCAATACCCTTTCTTTTATTTTCGTGTGAAAATCATCGAATGACTTCTTCCTTTCTGGGTAGAGCTAAAAATAGTGTCAGACTTTAGACTTCTACTGACTAAAAAACCAGCCTGCTCCTTCGCTCTGTGGCCGCCGTATCTTGCTAGAACAATATATCAGTACCCTTGAATTCCTCCATCTCCCGTTCACTACTGGTCTACAGATGTACTGCAGAGTATCATCTTTACTTGATATTTATACCGTCTTGTCATAATGAGCGCTTCTCCTCTAGATTTATTGAGCGCACGGCCAAGGTTTGGAACTCTCTGCCGGCTTCTGTGTTCCCTTCCACATATGACCCGTCAGCCTTTAAAGCAAGAGTGAACGGGAAACTTCTGGGCTCGCTCGTTCGATCGTAGACCTCATCTTACACTTACCATCAGACGTGATCGAGGTCAAGAGCAAGCTCATCTATACTTAATATTATAAAGCGGAAAAGTTTGTTAGTTTGTTTGTTTGTTTGTTTGCTTGAACGCGCTAATCTTCGAAAGTCGTGGGTGGATTTGGATGCAATTTGGTATGGAAGTAGCTTAAAGCGTGAGGAAGGTTATAGGCTACTTTTTACCCGACTGCAAAAAAGGAGAGTTATGTTTTTACCGTGATAGAATCCACGGGAGCGAAGCCCCGCGTGAGTACTAGTCGGTAATAAAAATGTATACAATCGTTTTTATAAATTTAAACTCTTTAAACTTAGCCCACATATCTGTTGTCGGGGAGTTTATTGCAACACTACTTACCAGCTAATAATAAGAAGTGTTTTTTTTTAGAAAGAGAACAGAACACCAATGTGGATAGAATGAATTGAAAATCTGTCAAATAGTAGTGATTTGACAAATATTTAGACCTTAAGACCTGTATACACAAATAAATACGTTGATTGATTTTCTGCCGAATATGAATGAACTGTTCTGGGTGCATTGACACGTTTCGTATATGAAAGGGTTAGGCATTGCCGTCTCCAGCATTGCCGGCCAGGCGTTATCATGGTCTGTGGTAGAAACATTATCAAATAGTTAAGCAATGTTAGTGTATACTGCAATTCAAATGTTCGATTGATCTGTGTAACATGATATTTCACGGTTTCGGGACCGATAAATAACCGTTATAATTGGCGCAAGTGATATTATTTCGTCAAGCGTTCGTCAAGTTTGTACGACTAAATTTTTTGTTGTTTTTGTATAGACTTTTAAATAAAAGACACGCTGGTTACACGGAGTTTTGAATGAGAAAGTCATGGCTCAGAGTAAACCCTTTTACAGTCTGCTGTAGGTTCTAGTCTCGGAGTTGTCATTTTACAGATGATCAGGTCATTTCAGTGGTGATCACCGGAGTAGTTTTAATAGGAAAAAAATCTCACAAGTTCTGTTCCCCCTCCGAAATAACAAAAAAGGTACACTGAGTAACAAAGTGAATCATAAAGATGTATTTTTAAGAATTCATATTCCTCTAAAATGTTAGTTTTGTGCTAAAGGTTCATATGACCAACCAAAAAACTTTGAATACACAATACCTTTTTATAATATTAATTCCAATAATATAATTGTGTCATAATCAGTTACGAGAGTTTCAGTAAAATATCTTTACATAGTATAAAACAAAGTCGCTCCCGCTGTCTGTACGGTTAGATCTTTTAAACTCCGCAACGCATTTTAATGCAGTTTTCAATAAATAGACTGATTCAAGTGAAAGGTTTATATGCATGTTATAGTAGAGAAAAGCCGAGATAATTAAAGATTTGTAATTGCACCGGTGCGAAACTGGAGCGAGTCGCTAGTAATTAATTAATAGCTAGTACCTAAAAAGTAATGGAGCCTCTATTTGCCGTGATATTCCATACTCTGTGGATTTTACATAGCACTCGTAAGGTTAAAAGTCATTTGAATGATGTTGCAACTTGTTTGCAAATAATTTTACACTAGTTGATAAAATACCGCGTAATTGAGAAATAATCGGGTCCTACTTGGGTGCTTGAAGCGGTTTTCGAGCGATTAGTTCTGTTATGGTTGGTAATGGCTTAATAAATCGATGTCGATTATTTTACTGTATAGTTTTCAGCTTTAATATCAGACCGCTTACCAGTTGGACATTTTGGAGAGATTTATTCTGACTTTTTGAAACCTAGCAAGTATCTGTTGGTCGAAATTTTAACCACACATTTAAATTTTATTAAGGTATTTTGTTAATGACCTCTTCATACTATTAATCTCTTCGCAGTTGGACCACAGACTTAAATCATACACAAAAAGAGTAAAATGTGTGTGTGATATTTTATAGAAATGTTAACACAAATGTCACATGTCTAAGAAATTATTCTAAAGCTGACACTGCAAGCGTTGTTTTGCCATATAAATTATTTCTAGTGAAAAAAATAACCTACGACCTCAGACCTGCCAAACATACACGAAAAATTTCATTACCAAAGGTCGAGCTGTTTAAGAGGTGTTCGTGACACGAAACAATATTAGATTTGCCTACTGGAAGCTTTCTCTATACAAACTTTAACTGTGTCAAATTATTTCCGTTTGCGTAATTTCGGTGGACTAAGTTTTTTCTGTATGTATTCATATACAGAAATAATAAGCAAAAAGTATACCTGCCAAGAATAACAGCAACCTACTCAGTAAACATCGAATTAATAACAATTTTTATTTTTATTAAACAAATCCACAATGTAATTCATCTGTTGAAACACATTCATGAAATCTTTCAGCTATCTTGATCCTTGATTGTTTTCACCTACGTATTCAGTATTATTATACATTTTAACCTTAATTCCACTAAGCAACCGGAATTCAAATTACATTTGTAAAGTAAACAAACTAGTCTCGTTAGATGCATGCTCATTCCCACCTCAGAAACACTCAATTTAATATCAAAGCTAACACATCACCCTGTATCAAGATATTACATCTGCCGTATAATATTTTGCGCAAGCGCAGACGAGGGCGGTGTTTTAATTCTGGAAACTGGAGCAGATTTCAAAGATATATAAGAATACATAGATACGTACTGTATCTGTAGCTGAAGATTTTACCTATATGTTTGACATCTATTCCGTAGTTTGACGAGACGTTTTGTAGTTCTATTCAGTCTTGGAATAGAACTCAATTATTGAAATAACTGTCTTGTCTTAAAACTATACTTTCTTAGAGATGTAAAAGGACAATTTATACTATAAATCTTTTTTTTTCTGGTTGGGAAAATCATCGAATGAACGGAAGGGAGTGTCAGACTTGTACTGACTAAAAACCCACCCTGTTCCTTCAGCTGCCCTTAAGTTCCGGGCTGCGGTATCGCGTTAGAACATTCCCGCAACCCCGCCAGGCAATGGCCCTATGGGGCCCCGTCACTATTGCTGACAACTCTTTGAAGCAATCTTTCGCTCCCTGTAATTTCACAATGCCCATTAAAAAAAATGTTCGAATAGCTTTTAACCTAATTATTTCTATTCTAACTCTGTGTGCACACAGCTTGTTCAAAGAAATATATCTACTTCTACATATATTACGAAGCGTAAACTAATATTATGAAGCGGGTTTGTTTGTTTGTTTGTTTGTTTAAACGTGCTATTCTTTGGAAGTACTAAGTGGATTTGAATGAAATTTGGTATGGAAATAGGTTGAAGCTTGAGGACGGTTATAGGCTTATAAACGATAAGGTATAATGATAAAAGCCATGGGAGCGAAGACTCGCATGACTGCTACTAATATCATAAATGCAAGTGTATTTGTTTGTTTATCCTTCACGTCAAAACGGAGCAACAGATTGATGTGTTTTTTGATGTTAACCCTTTCGGTACTGTAGGTATGTATATGTCCCATTACGGTATTAGACTAATGGTACATATCTTCCCACAAAAGTATAATTTTGGGTTTGTTTCTTTTCTATACTACTCTCATTTTAAAGTTTCAAGACCGATGGAACCTAATGTCCCATGCCGAAAAAGGTATTTTTCAGGGTAAAAAAATAAAAAAATAGAGGTGGCTGTTTTTGGGTTTATTATTGTATTATTTATGTTGTTCAGTAAAAATTTCACGAATATCTCATTTAGATTAGCAGTCCTGAGGATACGTGTATGGGCCGTACCGAAAGGGTTAAGTAAGTTGAAGAACTGGAGAGCAACATAGGGTCTTTATATTCGCTGAAAAAATCCTTTTTACGCGAGCGAAGCCGCGACCAGAAGCTAGTTGCTTATATTTGTGGCTCTTATTTAACAATTCATTTACAAAGCTCTAGTAATATAAAGCTTAGTACAGAATTCATTGGGCATCAAAAACTTCGTCAACATTGCTACCGATGGGAAAAGTGGCCAAAGCCAAATTATATCAATGTCAACTTATGTAGAGCCAAGTCATTTATTTCTTCTATTATATTAAGAGGTTCTTTGCATGAGTTGCATTGAGTATGAAAAATGAGTAAGGCAAAAATTTCAAGTCGTTTAAATACTCACTATACACCGTGTAATTTAAAGGGTATATACATAACAAGTGCATGGCTTCTTTGGATGATAACAAACGATATGGCAAGGGTTTTGTAATCCTAAGTCTACGTGTGTAGAACTTATTACAAATTCCAATACACTGATACCAGAGACCGAATTTTTCAAATTAAGAAGAACGAAGAGAATTATCGTTTTATTGGCAAGTGACGTGGAAAGTTATTGACCCTCATAGTGCTGTGACACGTTTGTTATTACTGGTATTCAAGAAATATATGAAACCGATAACTTGGAATCAATTCTTTGAGTCAGTTATTTTGAGCTGAAACTTTGCATAGAGACTCCATACCAGATGTTGTCTTCAGTCCTTTTGGATAGATATGGGGTTTCCGTTACACGTTGTATAGGCAACACTCAACTCAAGGAACAAAATCAAAACGCTAGAATAACCGTATCATCCAGCCGCATGGATCGATTAAGTAAGTATAGTATAGTTTAAGCAACGCTTGTCTAAGTCGCTTCATGGATGGGTAACAAACTTAATATTTCGAAATTCCTCGCCTCGGAAAACACGTTAATCCATGCTATTAGTTGTACATTCGACTACCCTGGGCAGAAACACCGAAACTAACCACAGGACAACGTCTCTTTTGAAGTCCATACAATCCGCACTATAGTTTGGTCGACGTTAAGAAAATAGTGACGTCATCGTTGTTCGCGCCTCTCGACCAATCAGGTCGCAACAAATTAGAAAGCTAAGTTCACAGTGACCAGTTGACTGCAGATCTTTTGACGAAACGGTTGTCTTTTATGCGTTAAACATAAAATGATTTAATTAAATTGGTGTGGGCCCAAATAAAAAAATTTGTTTGTGCCAAAACTCAATATTCAAAATGAATGATGTAGAAAAAAAAATATTTTGTAACGCAATAATCGATGAAAGAAATGCTGCGACCACGTGATACAATAAGAAAAGCTTATGACATTCAGACGTAATCTAGAGAACGCAGAACAAAATTCTTTCATAATAAACACAAATGAAGATTTTAGTGACACTGATTAAAAAATATTACTAATTTAAGACAATTCATTTGATTTTTACTCTTAAAAAAAACTTAATCTTTTGAAAATATTTAATTTTGAATTTTACCCTGCAGTTGCACTGATGACGTCACTATTTTCTTGACGTGAACCAACTATAGTCAAATTATGTGAGTACTATGTAGGTTCTTTTGAGGAAAGAAGCACACAGATTTGACTGGACCTGCGCAAAAAGTGCAAGCATTTGTCAGTAATCTCGTAGCTGAAATTTAAGGAGCTCGAATAATTTGACGAACAACACCAAAGTGAGGAAAATTCTTCGGGCTTCGTCGGTAACCATCGGATATCTTCGAAGGTGCTCGAAATTTGTAAACACGCGATTAAGTACCTACGTATAGTAACTCACACTGAGGTTACGCAATCAAATTCAGAATGCTTGTAAATTCGTAAACATAGGTAGGTGTCTCCCATCCTTCAATCAAGATCAACACTAATCACATTCGCAAGCGACAGCTCCATTAGACGCACAATATTCTCATCATAGAAGACTTCAAATGTAATACCGACTTCAAATTCTAAGTGTCCATTTGACAAATGGACTCATATTTTTGGCCAATGCTGACGTCACGGGTTTATGACGGATGCGTGTTTTGACGAGAGTGTACAAACGTGAAAATATTTCAAGGATAACAGCTGGGTTCCGTGGTACAGTTTTGATTTAGAGGCGCACTTTGAATTCTTGTGTATGAGAGATATTATTAGTGTTGGCGATGTTACTTAGGGAGGAAAGCCTTGGGCAGTTGATAGATATGTTGCCATGTCGTGTGCCATGTCTCGTTTATTTATTGACACTTCACGCACATAGGTACTATCGACCAATCTTCCGCATGCTCACCGTTAAGGTTATAATCGCGTGGCACGGCTCACAATTCGATCGCCTAATGCATGTATTTTGACCAATAAGATACATGAAGCGTATTTTAGTAGTGTTCGTAATAGTAAGTATTAATATAATGTTACACGCCCTGTACTCACAAAATGTATAGTGTCTCTAATTGGGCGAAACCAGGAAGGGATGTGGTTTGTCACTAGCTGCGCTTCCACAGAAATATTTTCTTAAGTGAGCATGCTTATCTTTGGCCGATAGTACATTGGCGGACTTAATGCCGTATGTATTCTCTACTGCCGGGGTTGCGGAAATGTTGTAACGAGATACCGCGGCCCCGGAACTTAAGGGCAGCTGAAGGAACAGGGTGGGTTTTTAGTCAGTAGAACTCCCTTCCGCTTGACCCAGAGTGGGAGAAGTCATTCAATGATTTTCCCGCCCAGAAAAAAATATATTCTTTATTAATTAAATATATTCTACAAGTCGGTCGAAATTTCTCAACGTACTTATCTAAGCGACTGGCGTAACAATAAGACAAAAAAGTCGAACGAGTGACTGTCTAAATAATTTTTCAATTCTTTCCATATTATGACTAGTCGTTCAAGGGTGGTGATGAGATAGCGTGGTAGGTGCAATAATTATACGTGAAAAGCGATAATTAAGCACCATTTAGCTTAGCCTTTTCGAAACTGTATTGGGGTAGACTTCGAGTCTAACTGGATGCAGCTGAGTACCTACTAGTATTTTACATGAAGCGACTACCTACCTATCTTACCTCCACAACCCAGTAACTGGGTAACAGTTTACACCTTGGCCAGGCCACATTGTCAGTGCAGGCCAGTGTCACATTTTCTAGCTTCTGACTAACCGTAATGACTGTGAGAGATGGCCAAATGACAGCCGTAACCATTTTTAGGGTTCCGTAGCCGAATGGCAAAAAACGGAACCCTTATAGTCTCGTCATGTCTGTCTGTATGTCTGTCTGTCCATCCGTCCGTATGTCACAGCCATTTCATTCCGAAACTATTAGGATTGTACATGTGAAACTTGGTAGGTAGATGTATTCTGTAAACCGTTTTCCGACTTTAAGAAAAAAAAATTAAAATAAAGGGGGGCTCTCCATACATGGAACTGACACTGAATTTTTTTTTTTTCATGTAACCTATGCGTATGTGGTATTCATATACAGGTCTTTAAAAATGACATTGAAGTTTTTAAAACCACTTTTTCATAAAGTTAATAGTTTAAAAGATATACGCTTCCAAAGTGGTAAAATGTGTATCCACCATCCCCCTCTAACTTCTATAATAATGGAGAGAAAAATTAAAAAAAATATATGTTCTGTAGACCTTAATGTAAACTTCCAACGAAAATTGGTTTGAACGAGATCGGGTCAGCGGTTTTTGAGACACAGCATATTTTATAAGACGCACAAAACATTTTGGGAATATTTTCATTGTAGATACAGCTAAGGCGTGGAATTCCCTGCCGGAATCTGTGATGTCTGATAGATATAACCTGGTAGTCTTAAGTCCAGAGTGAATAAGTTGCTTCTAGGTAAGCAAGCTTTATCTTCACCCACATCATCGCTTTCCATCAGGTGGTATGGTGGTGAAACGCGAGCCTAATCAATTAAAAAAACCTTCACTATAAACATGGACGCGAAGCAAGTAATTATTAGCTTATCTATCTATCTTATAATATACATCTTTGATGTTTATCGTTTCAAAGAGAAGACTACGCACGTTATAATGCACATTGCATGCACATGTCATGTCAAATAAAGATCAAACGCTGCTAATGACTACTCCCAAGGTTTCCTCATTTACTTTAACTCATCAAACTAGCAATTGATTGACCGACGTGAGACCTAGACCTCTCGCAACGGGCTGAATTATAAACTAACTGCCGCACAATAATTTACACAACACGTTTAAGTATTATTATGAAGAGGACTGCTTATAATCTATCCCTAAACGTCAGTGACAAACGTACTGATTTGACATCTCTTAGAACCAGGACTCATCATCATCTGCTTAGTCTTTTCCAAACTATCTTACTATGGTCACCAAACTATCTTAATATGGTCACTAAACAATCTTACTATGGTCACCAAACTATCTTAATATGGTCACTAAACAATCTTACTATGGTCACCAAACTATCTTACTATGGTCACTAAACTATATTACTATGGTCACCAAACTATCTTACTGTGGTCACCAAACTATCTTACTATGGTAACCAAACTATCTTACTATAGTCACCAAACTATCTTACTATGGTCACCAAACTATCTTACTATGATCACCAAACTATCTCTAAGGTCACCAAACCACCGGCCGACTACGGCAAGCATTGCGTAGCTTTGAAGATTGGCCTGTGCTGCTGTTAATACGTAAGTAATAGTACAATTTATAATAATATATTAAGATAATTCAATAAAGGCTTACAGTTTTTTAGTTTTCTAACAATTTTCACAGTTGATATGTAGTATGTATAAAATACGGATAACCTCTGCCTTTTAAACTAGACTTGGTTAGGTTTTAACATGACCTCAGTTTCAATTTATTAATAGTAAGTCATTTTAAAGGATTTGAGTAAGACGGTTAGAAATCGTGTGTATTTATGAGTTGAGGTGTGTGTTTAATAACCCTATATTATGATTCTCCGACATGATTGACGTTAGACATTTTGGAGTGTACTCGTCTATCTTTAAAAAGACCATTAAGTAATAAAACTCACTAAACTAACATTTTCTTTTTTATTGTTGAGAGGCGATGATGTGGTCGAAGATGAAGCTCGCTTGCCTAGAAGTAACCTATTCACTCTTGACTTAAAGACCCCCAGGTTATAGCCATCATGAAACACAGACATCAGAGAATTCCACTCCTCTGCTGTACGCACAATGAAATTCTAACCAAGGTGATATTTATAATGATTCTGAGGCTTCAAATGCGATCAATTAAAATTAATGAACTAGTTCGAGCCTGGCACCATCCACCGGCAGATGTGAATATTCCATTGAATATCAGACGAATTATGGTTGAAATTCAACCATAATTCATTTATATAATAAGAATCCAGCAGGGAATTCCACTCCTTAGTTGTCACACATGAAAGTACCTCAGTGATTTGGGACCTTTTTAGGGTTCCGTAGCCGAATGGCAAAAAATGGAAACCTTATAGTTTCGTCATGTCTGTCTGTCCGTCCGTATGTCACAGCCATTTTATTCCGAAACTATTAAGACTAGACATGTGAAACTTAGTAAGTAGATTTATTCTGTTAACCGCTTTACGAATTTTATTAAAAATTAAAAAAATATATAAAATTAAGGGCTCCCCATACACAGAACTGAAACGAATAATATTTTTTTTCATCAAACCTAAACGTGTGTGGTATCTATAGACAGGTTTTTAGAAATGACATAGAGGTTTCTAGAACCATTTTTTCTTAAACTCAATTATTTAAGAGATATACGCTTCCAAAGTGGTAAAATGTGCCCCCCACCTCTAACTTCTATAATAATGGTGTAGATCTTAACAAATACTTTCAACGAAAATTGGTTTTAATGAGATCGAGTGAGTAGTTTCTGAGATATAGCACATTTTCTAAAACCGCAAATATAACTTTGTAATTCATACAAACACTATGAAAAACAAAGTTATTTTGCGTAGTTACTACGGAACCTTTAATGGGCGAGGCTGGCTCGCACTTGGCTATCGGGGGAAACCTTCCTAAGGCGCCTGGACTTTTAGGGGAAGAATCATCTAAAACCATCCTGGTGATCATTATCAGCACATAGAAAGGGTCCAGGTACCTGTTAAAAGACCACTCCGGAACAGTGGTTTGCGACCTAGTCGCAACACGACTTTTACTTCACATGAATGGCACACAATAAATATCTACGTTCCTCTATTTTAAATAAGAATGTATAACTTCCGGAGAGTTTCTTAAGATTAAAATAAAAATGGAGGCAGATCTAAATCGGGATGTCTTATGCGTTTTATACGACTTCAAATCTTCAACCTCACTCACAATTTAACCAATCTCTTTAATAATTCACAAATAATAATTGTATTTGGATGTTTTCATTCAAATTCTGAGTGAGGTGAACTTCTAAAAGGCTTGTAATATTTGTCAATTTCAGCACAGTTAGTATATTTCATACAAACACAACGCCACAGTATCACAGACAGTACATACAGACAAAAAGATAATAAGAATCTCTACATAATAAAGTTTGAAATTTTAAATACGTTTACGTTATGTTAGTAAAGATTGTGTCTCTGTTATGGGTTTAAAAATTGCCTGAAATAAACGGTATTTTATTTAATTATTTTTTTTTTATTTAGAATAGGTTCGCGTTTGACCACCATCTCACCTGATGGTAAGTGATGATGTGGTCGAAGATGGAGCACGCTTACCTAAAAGTAACCTATTCACTCTTGACTTAAAGACTCCTAGGTTATAGCTATCGGGAAACACTGACTCCGGCAGGGAATTCCACTCCTTAGCAGTACGCATAATGAAGGTATTCCCAAAACGTTTGGTGCGTATGGGTGGGATGTCCACCATGTAACGATGGCGCATCGCCGTTTGTCTTGTAGTCCGATGATGGAACGGGCTTGGTGGAATTAGATTGTGTAATTCCATCGCACACTCCCCGAAATGTAACCGATAGAAAACCGATAGACTTGCAACTCGTCGTCGATGTTCAAGGCTCTGGAGCTTTGATTCGACCAGTGCATCGTTGCCAATGAGTCTTTTGGCCCGCTTCTCGATAGACTCAAGCGCGTCCAGTTGGTATTTAGCAGATCCATCCCAATATAAAAATTAAATTAATGACTGTTTTCTCAAGTGCTTATATGATAATTATTTTTTCTCGTATGTCTATCTTTATGTTTGTCTGGGCTAATGTATAGACCGTTCCATTATATCTTGTCTAAAGCGTTTTATTCGGGCTTTCACTGAAATATGGAGAAACTTAAAGGGCAACTTAAATATGGAGAACCTTATAGGTTACTTTAATTCCAAAATTGCCACGGCATCAGAAATCACACGGGAAAAACACAAAGTTGCGATCAAAGCTAATACGTAATATCCACAGTTGTTACGCTGAAGCCGTTCTGTAATGAAGAATGCGTGACAAGATAAAAACATGGATGCGCTAGCTTTTACCCGCGACTTCGCACGCTGAGAGGATTTTCTCGCGCAAAACTCGATCCTATAGGACTTCCACGATATACAGTCTATTTGGTATTCCATGATTTCAGCTATCTACATTTAGATCCATTCGGTAGTTTCTGCGTGAAAAAGTAGGAAACATTTGTGTTCAAATTCTTTCACATATATTACATGAGTAAGATGCAATAAACGCTCTAGAACTCCGAGCACCTAGAACTTATTTAAGAAACAAAATATATCAGGAAGCAAAACTATAATAAAATACCCGGTAGTGTACTAACAGTATAAGCTTATATTAATTTTAAAAAAGCCCTTGAAAACCACGTGCCTAAGAAATATTAATAATATAAGTATTACTGTTTCTATGCATAGTCACTATATAATTGGTCACTGGTTAATTACTTTTTGTATAATAAACAGGAATATTCGCTCCCGTGAGAGCGCCTCCCCTTTATCACGATAAAAATATAACTCTTCTTCTTTTGCATTCGTAAAGGGTTCCGTAGTACGCCAAATAACTTTGTTTTTGATAGTGTTTGTATGAATTACCAAGTTTTATTTGCAGTTTTAGAAAATATGCTATATCTCAAAAACTGCTGACCCGATCTCGTTCAAACCAATTTTCGTTGAAAGTTTATATTAAAATCTACAGCATGTATCTTATTTACATTGTTCACTCCATTCTTATAGAAGTTAGAAGGGGGAAAGGGGGCCATATTTTACCACTTTGGAAGCATATATCTTTAAATGATTGACTTTATGAAAAAGTGGTTTTAGAAACCTTAATGTCATTTTTAAAGACCTGTCTATAGATACCACACACACATAGGTTTCATGAAAAAAATATTTTCAGTTTCAGTTCCATATATGAGGAAGAAAAATACTTAAGGGGGGCTCCCCTTAAATTTAAATATTTTTTTCATAAAATCGGAAAGCGGTTCACTGAATACCTACCAAGTTTCACATGTATAGTTTAAATAGTTTCGGAATAATATGTTATGGCTGTAACATACGGAGGGACGGACGGACAGACAGACAGACATGATGAAACTATAAGGGTTCCGTTTTTTTACCATTCGGCTACGGAACCCTAAAAAGTAGCCTATAAAATTCCCCAAGCTTGAAGTTACTTGTATACCAACCATACTACAGTACCTGCTTTTGAAGATTACTACGACTACGTTTAAAAAAACAAGCCTTTCCGCTTTATAATATTAGTCTAGAAGACCTAGTTTTTTCACTATGTAACTGAACATGTTCTTATTTGAGAATTGATTTGAGTCGAGTTGAATCTAAATCGAAAGACGAAATTGCACACAAACCCGTTGAAACTACGTCTAATTACACGTGCTGGTATAAACCTTGCGACCCTGATCTACCCACTCGCAGCACCTTTCAAACATATATTAAACATTATATTCAAAAATAAAAATCCAGCAAAATGTTGCAATACCGATATATCAGCCAGCCGAGCCGAAATAATCAGGGCCATAGATCGTTGGACCATGTCAACGGCGAACCGCCAAGAATTTAGCCACCAAATTACATATCCGCCGAATATGTTGTATATATATTATAATAAATAATGTGTAACAACGCCACGCAGTGACGTAGATAATATAAATCTGGTGGAGGCGACAACTAATGAACTACTTGACGCGTATCTTTGGTGTTTGAGAACAAAATTCTCGTGGTAACCGTAATTTTGTGAAACGTTTCAATGAGACTGGAATTTAGAATTGGTTTTGGAGGATTATTCATAAATGCACCTGTTGGTGTGTGAATGAAGGAATGATTGTGAGCAGTCGTTGCTTCAATGTTGCTGATGGACAACGCTTGGGAGACCTTTTTTTTCGGGGGGATATGCGATATTATTCCTCCGGCTCTGAGTGGAGTGCAAGGGAGTGTCAGGCTAAAAACTACGAGATTCCTTCAACTGACCTTGCAATCAACGGTTACTATATCTCGTTATAATTCCCGCAAACCTAAGAGCATTTCCGCAACCCACTGTTTGGGAGACCTGTCATTTTCAAATATTTTCAACTGTTTTGAGGGATTTTTTCTATAGAATGGACTATAGAGATAATATAAAAGCTTATGTTTACAAAAAATGTTTATCTTACCATATAATTTTGTCTTCGAAAAGCTGTAAAGTTGAAGATATAAAGTTGGTATATCATAGCAAATCTTAAACGTGCTACTAATCGCTTAAGATTTATTAAACTTGCACAGTTATTCAATCAACTTCTATTACACTTGATATTAATAATTAAACACACTAATGAAGGTACCATATAGGTACTTCATTTACACTTCAAAAAACAGCAAATGTACTGACATTCACTACACAAAAAGTTGATATTTTTTTCACTCATTCAATATCTTCTATGAACAATCACTAAAACTTCTATTCATAAGTACATATCCAGCGGATTTTAAACACTAACATGATTATTTCGACAAATACGATGAGCCATCGTGGCATAGTAGACATCCCATCCATACGCACAAAACATTTTTCGAATACTTTCATTGCACACAACTAAATAATTGGAATTCCCTGCATGAGTCTGTGTTCCCTGATAGCTATAACCTGGGGGTCTTTAAGTCAAGAGTGAATAGGTTACGTTTAGGTAACCTTCATCTTCGACCACATACATCAATTGAGATGGTGGCCAAACATATAATCGGTCTACCTTAATATCCTGATCGATTTTTCCTCTGTTCCAAGAACCATCCACATTTATATTCAAAACTTTTCTGAAGTCATGTTCCTCATTCTTCAACCCACTATCAATTATCATATCTCCTCTTCCCTTAAAACCTTCAACATTCGTACTCCAACCTTCGATGTCAACATGCTACACATTCTTGACTCCATTACTAACCCGAAATATTAAAACATAAATTAACTAAGAAACTACGACGCAATCTGTTAATAAGACACCGTGAAATTAAATTGATCGTACATATTTTCTCGTATTAGTCGGTAATTTTAATTTACTTCAATGTATGTTGAAATTGAAGCAGGTGTTTGATGTCGACCTAGATTGCTGATATAATCTGGCTATCAAGTCAATCGTATTAGACTTTGAAGTATATTGAATTTGGCTTCTTGTTTCTCTAGTAATTGTAAATTATTATGTTATCATAACATAATCAGGCTATAATGATTCTACTGCTGGATCACGGGCCTCTTCTCTAATTTATTTTTTTATTACAGATGAGCATGTACTTGACCTCGATCACGCCTGATGGTAAGCAATAGATGTGACGAGCGAGCCCAGAAGATGCCTATTTACTCGTGCTTTAAAGGCAAAAAAGGTCATAAGTGGCAGGGAACACAGAAGCCGACAGAGAATTCCACAGATTGGTTGTGCGCACAATAAATGTGGAGGATAAGCGCTTGGTGCGACAAGACGGTATATCAACCAAGCGTGGGTGGTACCCAGCCGTGCGTCTGGTAGACCGGTAGTGAAAGGGAGATGGAGGGATCAGTATGAGAGGGAATGAGCCGTAATCCACCACGTGGTGGATCTCGTAAGTCTTCGAATTCGGTCCTAAGACATGTCAGTTTCTTCACGATATTATCCTTCACCATTTTGGAACCAAATAGTAAGCCCTTACAATAATTACACATAGTAATATGCCTGGTTAGATTTGAACCTAAGACCTACATCGTAAATTGTGCCTCTTATTAACTTAACCCAGAGGTATGTCATCGCACTTCATATACAATTTTATTTTTAATTTACTGTAAGTTCTACAAAGACCAAGAATATTTAACTACTGATTTGACAAAAGATGTAAGATATTTTTATTATTTTGATTTAGAACACCGAAATCAATAAATTACTTTTCATGATAACTAAGTAATAACACAACATATTAATTTCTATAAGTCGATGTTGTAACGTTGAATCTATCCAATGTTATCTGATGTATTGCTGCTAATTAGTCTACAACTGCAAAGAAGTAAATCGAAAACTTTATAGACCCAATGATGTTAAAATATTTCAATAAGCTACTTGTAAGTGACTAACAATACTTAAGACTAAATATTAATATTGAGTAGAAGGCTTGTCAAAGGATAAATCATAGATATCAGGAAAAACATTCTTCTAAGCCATCTTCCAATCTTTAAACGAGCCAAGTAAAGCAGGTTGCAGACCTTGTCTAGGTAATTAGAAGTCTCGCTCTAATTACGAAGACTGACATTAATATTTCTAGCTTCTACATTTCATTGAAATAAATCTAATGAGAACACGTCATGTAACATCAGTTGGCACTATGGACGGATTATTTTATTAAAGGGCCAAAACCTACAGGCTATATGCGAAAAAAAAAAAACTTTTTGGAATTTTATTTGCTTTAGCGAGTAGTCTAAATATTTAATTCGATATTTAATAAATATTTTTTTAATAATCTAAGTGATCTACTAAGTGATACGAAAAAATAATCGAAAAATATTTCCTCAAAATAATTTCGAAGTTCAAAGTCCCAAAAAGTGTCACTTTTAGCCGAAATATTTCGTTTTTTTTTTTACAAATAAAAATCCTGCTTTATAAAACCTTTGTTTCCTGCCAACAATAGACAAAAGAGTACATACCATCGTTAGAAAATCGTCGTAGCTCGAACATGATTGCTCTACCGCACCCCCAAAATGCACTGCGTGATTATAAGAGCTCAGTGACAAATTGAATCCACGCTAGCTCAAGTAGTGGGTTACCTAACGTGACTAAAAATAATCATCAAGATATTTGGCTCCTCCATCCTATATGAAAAAACATAATAAATTCTAAATTATGTTCTATAAAATGACCACAACTGTTCACAGTTATGAGAGCTGGAAATAAACGCGGATAGTGCTGTGGTGGGATTTTTAGTAATATAATACTTTCAGCGGGAAGAGTAGTGCTGGAGAAAATTCGTGACGGAGACATTTTTTGTCTCTTTTTTTTGTTGACGTCAGTGGTTGCGTGTTATGATTTTCCGCAATGATTTAGTAGGCTTTTAGTACATGTTTTTTTTACATTTAGAAGTTTACATAGTTATTTATATTTTTTACGCGTAATTTTTACAATTTACCGCTTTTTTCTTAATATTTTTAGGTTATAATTTTTCTACTTAGGTTTTTTTTTTAAGTTTGCTACATTTTAACACTGAAAAAGACATCTTATCACACAAAACAAAATTAGCAATATATATTTTTTTAGCTATTTTAGTCACAAAACCTAATTAACAAACTTTAAACAAATTATCCTCAGTTAAAATGGTCAAAAAAAGCTCGCCCATTCATCATTAAGAATCTCGTAGCACCGAACAAAGCGCGTAGCAGTTTCGTAGCACGTTTCCACCACCGCCACTGTGTGTCACAATTTAATTATTTCTACTTCAAAATAATTATTTTGCAACTGTCTAGTGTAGTAGAAAACTTAAAAATTTCGTACTGGTGGCATGATAACACGGACCGTTAAAAATTACCAGCACTTTAAATCACTTCACACTTAGCACTTTAAAAAAATCTCCAGAATGTACCGTACGGGTTAACGCGTGCGCCGAGACTAGGCCGTCGCCTGGCCGGCGTGTAGAACCGCGAAAATTACGTATTTATATTAAACACTAATTATGTACATATTCCGAGATATTTTTGTAACGATAAATTGAATTATAATCATCGTGTTTTGACGTTTTTTCGGTGATTGTCCTGAAGTTCTTTTAGTAACTTGTTTTTCTGTGTCCTAAAATTAGTCGAATGAGGCATTTGAGGAGAATGTGTGATAAACCGACTTGGAATGAAAGGGGTGGTGTTCGACTGTGAAGTGTTTTCTCTTAATTTCGCGGTGTTTCGAGACGAGTCTGTATTTGACAGGGTCGCGACAATAACTGCGTTATCTTGACGATGTCAGTCTATCCTGCATTCATAATTACTGGAGAAATGTTAACGTTCTGTGCTACTTTATTTTTACGGAGATTTGGATTTTCGGGTGTGTGTCCTACATTATTCCAAGGCCAAGCAGAGACCTACCTCTAAATGTTACATACTATGTTCATTTCTGTTAGTTTTGCCGGTTCTTTTAAAAGGTACAGCGTTACGCGATTAAAGTATAAGAAAAACATAAAGGATATAATTCATACCGACATAACAGACCAAATGGCATTTTTTAAAGATTTTGATTTTCGAAGTATTGAGCTTTTGACTAATCTCAAAGTAGCAAAGATTTTTTTTATATTTTTTATTTTTATTTTATTTTAATAAGTACAGAGACAGACTACAGACTTAAGGCATTTAGTACAGTTATAACAATATACATACATTACATAAATCTGAGGTCCAATTATTACTGTACACAGCATTCATTGTTTAATATACTTCATTAGTGACGGTTGGGTTCTGTTAATATCAAGCTTAAAGTTACTAAATGATACTAAATGATAATTATGGTTGTAATTACATTTTATAGAGCAAATTTCTAAATTCGTTAAAACTGTTCAAAAACAAATATAAATTAGAGCATATTACATTAAATTGACTACACATTCTGGACAACGGATTGTTTTCAGAAACATTATTGTTACTAGAGGGAATACTGAACAATTGTGGAGTGCGCACAGATCGAGTTGGTATTTTAAAGTTTATCTGACCAAGCAATTGAATATCAAAAGAGCCATTAACAATTTTATGCAGTATACTTAAATCACTAACCCATCTCCTTCTCTCTAGACTCTTTATGTGAAAGTGAGTGATATGTAGGCATTTGTTTTGTTTGTAAGTCGTGTTAACATCTTAAGGTAAGCTAGCCGTAACTTTCCTGGAATGTTGGTCAGGGTTGCAGGATTGTTCTAACGAATTACTGTGGCCCTGGAACGAAAGGGAAACTGAAGGGTCGGGATGGGTTTTAGTCAGTATAAGTCTGATACTCCCTTTTACTCCAGCCAGAGTGGAAGGAGACTTGAGGCCTTCCCTCTCAAAAAAAAATGCGTTTTTTAAAATGATTTTTGAAGCAATGACTAGTTAGGAAGATCGTTTTCCATAACATATAGAAAATCCTATGCAGTACATATCACAAAAGTTATAGTAGCTAACTCGCGTCTACTTAAAATTATAGTTCAGTTGACTCATAATCATAAAACGTGTGAAATGGATTTAATTTGCCGAAATGCTCAGATCTTTGTTTTACGCTACGTAAAAGCCAACAAAATGACTATAAAATGAGTTAGATAAAATGATTTCTGATGCAGGTGTGTGTACAATACAACTATAATAACCCAATAACCTTACATCGGGCGTTGGTTATTAGTTATTTATTTTTCTGTATGTATTTGGTTGACTGATTTGGTACACGTTTTGTGTAGCATAAAGTTTAAATAAATAATTAAAAGTTAAACAGACTCCGCACCCGGGTTGGTCGCAGCAAAGAAAATCTGTTCAGGTGGAGATTTATCGATGCCTCTGCCTTGGGGTGTATATGTGGTTCTGTTCCACAAACCATGGCACACTTAATTTCCTGTCCTGCGTACCCTGTCAACTGCTCACTGCAGGACTTGATGGAAGCTACCGAAAATGCCAAACTTGTTGCCCAGTTCTGGGCTGACTCCATCTAGCTATTTGCCATCGACACGCTAAGAAGAATTAAAAGTGCCCAGTCTTCTGGGCACGTTTCCGGACGACAGCGATGTGCAGGAGTACTTCGACGCCTAAATATATTATTGTTTTTTTTTTTCATCTACGTTGTTATGTTTAGCAGTGTTTTTAAATTATATTAATAAACCACGTGTAATTGTAATAATTAAATATGGTTGTTTTTTTTTTAACACAAGAGTTTGGTGACTACCTTCTAATAGTCACACGACAATGACAAAGGTTAAGCAATGCTGGCTTGCTAAGTTTAAGCCGTGCTTGCAGAGTTCAGTACGTGGATCAGTGACCGCCTGAACAAATTGATTCCGCCTTGTCACTGAAAGCAAGTTAAGCTATCTTTGACTGTTGTTACGGGGAGACAGACCCCAGAAAGTCAGACGATTTCAACTATCAATAATAACAGTTGAAAATCACACACACAAGAAGCACATGTTGCAATGTTTAAAACAGGACAGGAACTAACTTATGTATGTGTGTAGCTATAAGAAATTGTCTTTTTTAAATAATCAAGATCTGCTTAGTAATTTCCCTAGGTTGGAGTCGGCTCCCGGCTTATGAGATGAAGGTGTTTGTGGTGCTAGTAGGTATATTACATGGAGCGAGTTCCTATCAGACCTCCAACCCAAATGATTAAATATCTAATTCAGTCTATTTTTTTTTAATTGAATGTAGTTTCGCGTTTGACAACTATCTCACCTGATGGTAAGTGATGATGTGATCGAAGATGAAGCACGCTTACCTAAAAGTAACCTATTCAACTTCGACTTAAAGGCTCCTAGGTTGTAGCTGTCGGGAAACACAGACTCCGTCAGGGAATTCCACTCCTTAGCCGTATGCACAATGATGGTATTCCCAAAGCGTTTTGTGCGTATGGGTGGGATGTCCACCATGTAACGATGGCGCTTCGCCGTTTGTTTCGTAGTCCGATGATGGAACGGGCTTGGCGGAAATAGATTGTGTAATTCCCTCGCACGCTCCCCGAAATGTATCCGATAGAAAACCGATAGACTTGCAACTCGTCGTCGGTGTTCAAGGCTCTGGAGCTTTGACTCGACCAGTGCATCGTTGCCAATGAGTCTCTTGGCCTGCTTCTCGATAGATTCAAGCACGTCCAGTTGGTATTTCGCAGATCCATCCCAAAGATCTTGTTGTCTTGTCTGTGTTTTTGTTATCCGGGCTAATCTCTGGAACGGCTGAACCGATTTTAACACGACTTTCTTTGTAAGATCGAGGAGGCTATAGCACTACATTATTTTCGGTATTTCTACGGGATTGGGATTTACGCGGGAAAAGCTTACACGCGACCAAAAATGCGAATACAATAAAAATGTGTGTGTGTTCAATAAAAACTGAATAAGACTTACCATTTAATTTAACACGACATATAATGTATTCGATTTACGACAAATACTATCCAACAGGTGTGTTCTTGACATCGTTAACCTTGTACTCATAATTTTAATAAAAATTCCAAAACTTCTTATATTATCAAAAATATCATAAGCTCATAAAAACCGGTAAGAAGATTACATTTGCTAATAAAGTGTTCAAAATAATAACGATTTGGCAACAGTTTGCCGTTAACGTGCAGCTGATGAGGTTCAAAAATATCTTGTGTCACATTCACGATTATGTTATGGTTTAACGATTAATGAACGTTAAGTTAGGTTACAGTGAATGAACCTAAATAACTAGGTCATTGAAAGATACAATAATATAATATCAACAGTGAAACCAGTATCACAATGGATGCAAGCTTATAACGATTATTTCTGTCCTTTTTATGGAAACCTTCGGAGTTTCTTTTTTTGATGAGAATATCATCCAATGACTTTTCCCGCTCTGAGTGGAGTGGAAGGGAGTGTCAGGCTTCTACTGATTAAACCACACCCTTTTCCTTCAATTACCCTAGCGTTCCAAGGCCAGTACCACGGCATCTCGTTATAAAATTCCTACTACCTCGAACGTCGGAGCTCTCTTTCTAATAACCAACATTACTGTTTTACTTACTTTCATAGCCATCAATGTTTTTAATCTACTATAATTTTGAAGCGTCAATTGCTTATTGGATATGGTGTCGGATTTGTGATTGAGAGTTCGGGGGTTCAAGCCAGAAATTAGCTTAGTTGGAGGGGTTAACAAGATTGCTAATAATGTGAATTCTATCCACATTGCTAGATCTCTTTTTCTAATAAAAATTAAAAGCCTTTTTGTCTATTATCGATCAATCAATCCATCAAAATCTTTATTAGCAATTAAATTTTTACATAATTATAATGGAGCTCGGTTTCACACAACACAGTGACTTCCCAAGTCTTATATTCTCATTCTTATTATGTTACTGGGAGTCACTGTCTTAAATATATAAAAATTGGCCAAGGGCGAGTCAGACTCGCCCATGAAAGGTTCCGTTGTAACTACGCCAAATAACTTTGTTTTTCATAGTATTTTTATGAATTTCAATGTTATATTTGCGGTTTTAGAAAATATCGCTGGTTTGCGAGCGTATCGACATAACTCGAAATGCTATCCAATTTAACTAGATACTTGTGTGAAATAATCATAAATTTAAGTATAACATCGTGAACACACAATGCCAATTTTGCACCGACGTTCATCAAAGACTGGGCCTGGGTTTGAGTTAAACCCAAGCCTAGTCTCTCTCACAGAGGAGCTTTGCATGCTTAAGTTTTAAGGAAATCATGTTGTCCATATCTTCTATATCTATATACTTATAATAAATCTGTAGAGAGGTCAATTCTGTACATGAAATATATTTACAAAATAACTATCAGGGGGTGATTAGGGATCGATACTGATACCAAAAATGCAATCAGTAAAATTTTTGTCTGTCTGTCTGTCTGTCTGTCTGTCTGTTTGTATAACCGTTATAGAAACAAAAACTACTCGACGGATTTTAACGAAACTTGGTACAATTAATATTCATACTCCTGAGCAGGTTATAGTATACTTTTCATCACGCTACAATCAATAGGAGCAGAGCAGTGAAGGGAAATGTTGGGAAAACGGGAGAAGTTACTCCATTTTTTAAGCTTCCGTCGCGTGTGCAACCATAATGGTTAAAGCTACACAGAAATCATTTATGACGGAAATGTTCTCCTTAAAATTATATAAAAAATATCCCACGACAGCATATATCTATCTTTTATGGTTGACTCACAATAACACGTGTAACTCCCGATAGCTTAGCAGTTCTAAGCTTTCTGATATTATTCTGCTCCGAAATTTAAAACCACCACAACTTTGCAATGGAACTCGGCTAAAAGTAACCCAGTTGCAACAAAATATAATCGAGGCTCAAATTTTAACAGGTTGCGGTGCAGGAGAAACCATCTTTATTCCCAGAATTCCCATAATAGCAAATAATTTTCCATTCCAATTTAAAATAACGCGATTCCCAGTATTGGTGTGTTATGCAATGACAATTAATAAGGCTCAAGGGCAGACTTTTCGTGTTGCTGGAGTAGAACTCGGTGTCAGTTGTTTCTCGAATGGTCAGTATGTCGCTCTTTCCCGGGTTAGCAGTTCTAGAAATCTTTATGTTCACGTGCCGGACGGGTCAACTTTCAACATAGTTTACCTGGAAGCTTTGCGCTGAAGTATTGTCGTTCTATAGGTACTTAAGCCTCATGTGAACGTGATCTAAACAATATTACCAATACATTAACTTAATATCACACAAGGAGTTACACGCTGACGGAGTCGCGGGCACAGCTATTAACAATAATATTGTGCGGTTCGGTATTGCGATATTTTTCAACAGTATTATAGATTGACATATTATATTTCCCTACTAAATTACGAAAGTTAATCTGTGTGTTACATCAAAATCACTGAACCGTGAGGAAGGACATAGGCTACTTTTTTTACGAAAAACGACGGAAACTTGGACGAAGTCGCGGGCAACAGCTATCTATGCTAATAATATAAGGCTGAAGAGTGTGTTTGTTTGTTTGAACGCGATAATCTCAGGAACTACTGATTCGAATAGAAAAAATATTTTTTATTAAATAGTAAATTTATAGAGAAAGGCTATATATCATTACGCTAAGGCCAATAGGAGCGGAGCACCAATGAAGAATGCTTCACAATCGGGGTTAAATTTAACGTTAGCCCAAAGTAACTATTCCACGCGGACGAAGTCGCGGGCAAAAGCTAGTTTATAATAACATCGTATATTCTATGTTTTATGCAAATAAAATAATTATAGTGTTTTGTCTCAAATGAATAATAACACTGTTTCTTTCTGATGAACGTCGGCGCAAAATTGGAATTGTGTCTCAGTTCACGATGTTATACTTAAATTTATGATTATTTCACACAAGTATCTAGTTACATTGTATAGCATTTCGAGTTATGTCGATATTCTCGCAAACCAGTGATATACTATATCTCAAAAACTGCTAACCCGATCTCGTTCAAACTAATGTTCCTTGAAATTTTACATTAAGATCTACATATATTTTTTTTAGATTTTTCGTTCCATTGTTATAGAAATTAGAGGGAAATTAGGGGGACACACATTTTACCATTTTGGAAGCGTATATTTTTTAAACGATTGACTTTATGAAAAAGTAGCTTTAAAAACCGCAATGTCATTTATAAAACCTTTCTATAGATACCACACACGCATAGGTTTCATTAATTTTAAATATTTCTTTATTTTTTTGTTAAAATTGGAAAGCGGTTTACAGAATACATCTACCTACCAAGTTTCATGTGTATAATCCTAATAGTTTCGGAATCAAATGGCTGTGACATACGGATGGACGGACAGACAGACAGATATGACGAAACTATAAGGGTTCTGTTTTTTGCCATTCAGCTACGGAATCCTAAAAACACAGCATTTATTGTCTGTTATTGAATATAATTTGTACCGTTTTCATCATAAAGTACGATAATGATTAAAAACTGACTTATACGCAATAAAAAAATAGAAAAAATCTTTTTCAAACTCTAACTTTCTGGGGCTAAGCCGTTAGCTCAATCCAATGGTATATCGGTTGGACAAACTATCTGAACTACTTAATATAGTTACTGCTGTGGTCCTTGTATTCAAAGGCCTTTTCTAAGAAATTTTGAAAAGGCTGGTTGACGATTCCCGTGACCGAGTCAAGGGAAATGGGTTGGCTATTACTCCGGCCAAAGGCATACATTGTGACAATGCCGCCAGTCTCTTGGGTACTTTACCAGCCGACGGCGTTGAAGACGATTTTACGAGTATTAATGCTATTTAAAGTAAATTATTTTGGGATTTTTTACGTTTTAGTTTTCAGTTACTGCTAAAACTATACCCCTTAGCAGATGTCAGATTGGTGTCAGATTTCGAGCTTCTGAGTACCTATCCGGATATTTATGTCTTAGGACACGCCAACTTTGGGGCTGCGGGAATATTCTATCGAGATACCGCGGCCCCGGACCGCAAGAGCAACTGAAGAAACAGGGGGAAGTCTGTCAGTAGAAGTCTGACACTCCCTTCCACTCCACTCAGAGCAGGAGGAGTCACTTTATGATTATCCCTACGAAAAACAGGACATGCCGAATTCTACACGATGTTCCGTCACCGTTGTGAGAGCCATGGTAATGATGAAAATTACAGAAAGTAAAGTGCGTGCTTGAGTTCAAATCCACGACTTACAATATAGGAGTAACTAATCAAAAACCGTTAATTCCATCTTGTATTTTCTTTTTCAGAAAATGATAAAAACCTAGCATAGTGTAATTTATAGAAACAAATTTTTGTTTATGACAATCTTATAGTAAAACTAGCTTGTGCCAGCGGCTTCGCCCGCGTGGGAAGTTTTTCCCGTATAAATCCCGATCCCGTGGGAATTTCGCAAAATCCTTTCTTAGCGGATGACTACGTCATAACATCTACCTGCATGCCAAATTTCAGCCCGATCCGTCCAGTGGTTTGGGCTGTGCGTTGATAGATCACTATGTCAGTCAGTCAGTCAGTCAGTCACCTTTGAGTTATATATATTTAGATTACCTATTGATAAGGTAGTGATTTTTTTTTTTGAAATAGCTGTTTTTATTAACGAAAAAAGTTATTAAAAAAAAAAGAAAACAAATCCTGGTCAATAACGGCTTTTGTTCCGTCACTCCTCAATTCGTAAGTCGAGCTTGTAATCACTAAGCCACAAATTTCAATATCAGTTATAAGCTATAAGAGTCTCAAAATTTATAATCTATTGTGACATCACAAAAAATGACTAACTACCTACTTCACTAAAAAAACGGAGCACTAATACCTTTTCTTTAATTACATGTTTCACTCGACACGTAAACCTAATACAAATCTGACGGTCTTAAGCGTAATAGTAATTTGTGTTCCTATCAAACTCAATTCGTTCCGAATCGCTTGCGCTGGTCAGAGACATATCATTAAATTTTTTATTCGTTTTTCTGCTTTCTGTACTAAATTTGCATGGCTTTTTTTTATTACTGATGGGCTTACTCTTTACTTCGATCTCGCCTGATGGTAAGCCATAGATGAGGTCTAAGATGGGACGAGCGAGCCCAGAAGATGCCTATTTACTCGTGTTTTAAAGGCTGAAAAGTCATAAGTGGCAGGGAACGCAGCAGCCAGCAGAGAATTCCACAGCTTAGCTGTGCGCACAATAAATGTGAAGGAGAAGCGCTTGGTACGACAAGACGGTATATCAACCAAGTGTGGATGGTACCCAGCCGTGCGTCTGGTAGAACGGTAGTGAAAGGTAGATGGAGGAATCAGGTCATGGAGGTCCTGCGCACACTCCCCGAAGTACAATCTGTAGAAAACCGACAGGCAAGCAACGGTTCGCTGATGAGCCGGGCTATGAAACTTGTCCACCAGCACCTCGTCGCCTATTAGCCTTTTAGCTCTGCGCTCGATCGAGTCCAATGCAGCAAGTTGGTACTTTGTAGAGCCATCCCACAGGTGGCTGCAATACTCCACGCAGGAACGGACCTGTGCTTTATACAGATTTAGAAGCTGTCCAGGCGTGAAATACCGCCTCGCCTTGTGTAGGATTCCAAGTAAATAGGAGAATTTTATACCTATATGTATAAGTTCGTATTCTTATGTGTGTCAAAGTGTATATTATGTTCACACGGGGGGGGGGGGGGAGACAGGCCTCCTATTTATGAGAGGGAATGGGCCGCAATCTTAAAAACTACGTAAACTTAGCGAGGGAAAATTTAAAACGCACGTCAAACGTGTTCTTATCAATAAAGCGTATTATAAGGCTCGAGACTACGTTGAAGACATGACTGCTTGGCGATTATTCCTTCGTTCTGCACATGTGGCATATTATTTTTCCCTACGTTAATCCATCCAATTTGAGAGATTTTCTTTTGTTTCATTTTTATTATTAATTTATCCTTCTTTATTGAAGTCTAATGTTGTCTTCTGAAGTTTATTTTAATATAATATAAAGCTTTTTTGTGAATGCGAGAACACTGGAGACTCTTAGATTTGTTTAACAATTTTTTATTTGTAATTCCATTGTGCTGTATTAATTGGTCTCTACTGTCCTCTCATACCTAATTAACCTGTATTATGGATACACTGTAAGAATTACATTTTGATTTGAAAAGAGTAACTGTGGGGTTTCTTGCCGGTTCTTCTACATAGAAAATGACCAATTTCGAACTTTGCCCTAACTGCTGACGTTCTGTAAGTGCCCATGTAGGCCTATGTGAAATAAAACATGTTGAGTTGAATTGAGTTGTATCCACCACGCGGGTTCCTTGCGAGTTGGTAGAAGTCATAATTATGTGTGTGGCTTAAAATTTTTCATCCTAGGATATTATGCCGGATTCCTTACGATGTTTTCCTTCTACGACTTGCTTGAAGCTTAATGACATAAAAGTGATGTGCCTGACTGATTTCGAATCCACGATCAGCAGCACGCAAGTCGAGCCCTTAACTTTTAACCTCTAGAGCCCCAGCGGCACAAAAACGTTCCAGTAAACAAGTATTAGTTGAGCCCTGCTGGCACAAATTTGTGCCACCAAACCCCAACCGATTTAAAACTGTATTTGTAGTAAAGATAAGTCTTAAAATCGTTTGTGACCGGGGTCAGATTACGCTTACGATAAGAGCCCGCCCGCGGTGCTTGACGGATGGTTGACGTAAATAATGGCGGTCCTTGAGAGGTTAAGCAAGACTGGTATTCCCAGACATGCTACTCGACATATACATACAACGCTACATCACTACTCAAAGACACACAGATACACATCACCACATCACAACTTAAACACACACGTTCACAAATTTCCATATTTTTTTTTAATTTCTTTTAAGTTCCTTTTACAGTATTTAATAGTATTATTCTTAATTGTATCTAAACACTACCTTTAATGTTTATTTTTAGTTATGGAAGAGCGGAGTCTCCTAATACAGACATTATTTGTCTAAAAGGAGGCTCCAATCACTATGCTATGTTGTACGAAAACTGTTTTTTCAATAAATAATTATTTGTTTATTTACTCTTGTTTGTCAACAGCAAATTATCGTGCTTTTAAAAATGATTAGAATAAAACTGGGATAGATGTCCATGGATAGATGTGTATGTTGATGATGTAGTCGTTTAACCCCCTCGGTTAGAATTATGTACTTTAGTTTCGCAGGTGTACAGTCGCCAGCACATTAAGCTATCCGAATCCGTCAAATTTACCCAATTGAATTTGAACCTTATCATGTTGTAATAAAGTTGTAAATCTATTAAATTAATTTGACAGATTGGAGTAGGTTGATGTGCCGGCTACCGTTCATATCGAGATCGCTCCATGCCTCGGAAAGTAAGTAAAGCCGTTGGTCCCGGCTGTAATTAGTACATATTTGAAAGTCGGTACGAGTAGACAGTCAGAAGATCTGACAGTGGTCTTGCAAGAAAGTATTGTTTTACCCAGCTACTGAGTTATGGAAGTCAGATTGGCAGTCACTCCCAGTAGAACAATCAGCTGTATCCATTTAGACTGGAAACCGACCCCAACATAGTTTGAAAAAGGCTAAGCAAATAATGAGTTTCACAGACGACTTGCTTGCTTTTATATATATCTCTTGAAATCTTGCTATCCAACTATCACTAAAGCTTTGTTTTCCTAGGATAGCGGTGCCGTCATATAGCGGCCGTAATACAGCGGTGAATGACGTCACTAGAACGTTGTCTATGTAAACAAAATGGCGCGGTTTCCTAGAGAGCGGTAACTGACACCGTAACGTCAAAAAGCGGTACCGCCATTTGCATGACGGCCGTCTTGTCGGTGATAGATGGTTTCGTGAACATTTCATTGATAGCGATGAAGCAGACTGTGTTAAAACGGCCGTGGAACTTTCCACATGTCGTCACCGTAAAGACGGCCGCCTTTTTGCTTCCGTAATATTACGGCCGCTATATGACGGCACCGTTTTCCTAGGAAACCAAAGCTTTACTGACTAATCGACTGTGTTGCATATCTCTCTGCGTTAGGGGAGTGATGTAGCTACATCTATCTCGCAACATACAAACTAAACGATAGAAATCCTGTATCGCGCAAGCAAAGTTTACCGCTCAACTAGCCTACATACAAATCACCCGATCACAAACATCGGGCAGTTGCCCACCAGACAAAACACCTGTCTGGTCCGAGGATCCTCCCTTTTTAATGGGAATGCGAGAGTTTATCCCCAAAAGATTGGCATGGTCAAACGCGACATTTTTTGCGGACTTGATAATCATAATCCCAAAATATAGAGGACTGCAAAACTAGCGACTTTTTCCGTCCTTTACATCAATCTGAAAATATCAAAGACATTTCAGTTTTAAGAAACAAAATTTCAGCTTTATAAATAAATTATTTTCTTATTTTACAAGGTAAAACCAATCAATTTCAAAAAGTATTGCAACAGTCCCGCTTGGAAACTAATCACTCTGAGGAGTGTTACTGTAAAAAGTATACGTTTTCTTTTCACCAGAAGGATTACAGGCTGGTTGTAAAAACGCCACTTAATGTGTAAGTGTTGATTTTAAGACAATAACACATTAATTGCAATAATAAGAAGGAATTACACAGCTTTCCTTTGAAAGCTTTTCCAAAAAGATTTGCATCAATAACAGAGCAAGCATCTTCAAAGATGCGCAAGAGTATCTTTGTAGTAGATGTATCTTTTACGTAAAAATAACAATACGGAGCAAGGACGATAGGTCGAGAACTTTTAAGATTTGATTATTTTGACCTTGTATATTGTAAGTTTATAATTAATATTATTGATTTAAGAAGTATGGAGGACTAATAGCTATTAAACAAAGGAAATATATAGTATAGTAGATTAGCTAGCTTCAGCCTGCAGCTTCGTCCACATTTTTATTTCGTTACCGGGCATTTTTAATTTGTCAAACCTCCTGACAATAACAAACACAACAAAAAAAGCATTATCTAATTTCGTGCAGTCGTACCAAAGTTATGCGCGCTAATATGTACTTTCGGCGATTCATTTTTATTTATATTTCATAACACAAATGACAGATGAAGAAAAGTCAAAACGAAAGTACCAACACATCAAAGCAAAACAAAATCTCCATTAAATTTCATCCTTATCACTATGTAATAGTGTGCAATGTTCCGAAAAAAAACAAGAAAAAACGCTTCAAAAGTCATGCAATCCAGTTATGCACTAAATTAAATACAGGAATACGAAAATAACGACAATCTGGAATATTAATCGATGTTTACTCCACTCCGGCGCATTTGGGACATATCCAAAACGAGAGTAAATGGATATACCTTGACATGTTTAGTAATAGGTTGTGCAAGTTCCTCGGGCGCGAGCTAGTCGAAAAATTTGTATGTTTGTAATGAAATACCAGAATCAAAAGTACCCCAAAACTTATGTCTACAGTGTACCTAAATCCATTAAAAAGATATCATAGGACTTAGTAAGGAGATCGTTGTTAAAATAATATCAACCGTAAGCGTTGATCTCCAACGTTGAGGAACGCTTACCAAGATCGGAAAAAAAACTAAACGAAGCAACTTAGCAACTTTATTCTTGCTAAACTTTAATGATATGCTTATGCCCAGTACCTTTGGTTATGCAGACGACAGCACAGTTGCTGAGGGATATGCGAAACAGCGCGCGTGCTGGTGGGTCACAGATCCAGGCTCTCCGTAAGAACATGGTTGGGCGCTTGAATTTTGCCTTGAAGTTTGTGTCCGAATGAGGTGATGCCAACTTGGTCAAGTTTAATGCAGCTAAACCCAGGCGTGTCTCTTCCACGCAAAAAGGAGCCAATTCGAACCGGCTCCTACTTTCCGTGGTGTAACCGTGCCGATAACCGATCGCATTGAACTTCTTGGGGTCACACTAACTTCCACCCTCAATTTTGGTCCGTTTGTCGAGGCTAAGGCTCAACTAGCATCAAAAAAGTTGGAAATCGTAGCAAAGATGAGACGGTACTTCACACCGGAACAGCTGTTCAATCTGTATCAAGCCTAGGTTCGGTCGTGTATGGAGTAATGCTCTCATCTTTGGGATGGATCTACCAAGTACTAACTGAACGCACTTGATTCTATCGAGAAACGGGCCAAAAGACTCATTGGCAGCAATACACCGGTCGGGTCAAAGCTCCAGAGCCTTGAACATCGACGACGAGTTGCCAGTCTATCGGTTTTCTATCGGTTACATTTCGGGGAGTGTGCCATGGAATTACACAATCTAATTCCTCCAAGCCCGTTCCATCATCGGACTACAAGACAAACGGCGATGCGCCATCGTTACATGGTGGACATTCCACCCATACGCACAAAACGTTTTGGGAATACCTTCATAGTGCATACGGCTAAGGAGTGGAATTCCCTGCCTGTGTTTCCCGATAGTTATAACCTAGGTGTCTTTAAGTCAAGAGTGAATAGATTACTTTTAGGTAAGTGTGCTCCATCTTTGACCACATCATCACTTAACATCAGGTGAGATGGTGGTCAAACGCAAGCCAATGATAAATAAAAAAAAAAATAAAAAAGCACTAAATTACACAGTAATCTATAATCTCACAGGAGCCACAAATTTGGGGACCACTGAGTAATTCATAGGGATAAACATGATTGTCTGGCAATTTGAGTACTTTTGCGGCCTACCCAAATATACCTTGGTATTATTCGTCAGATCGTTGAGCTCCTTATAGTTCTAAGTTGAGCTATACGTTTTCCGACAAATCCTTGTACTGTCTGATCAGGTTCACACGTATCTGTGTACATCATTCCTCAAAAGATCGCCTCAGACATTACCCTACAAAGTTCTCATATAAATTGACCAGTACAGATAGTATGGACTTTAAAAGAGACTGACCTCTGAGTTTGGTTCGGTGTTCTCCTCAGGGTAGTCAGTTCGGATTCATCTAGTTTACATTTACGGAAAAAAATGTCGAATAAAAGTGTTATTTAATAACCAACTTGCAAAATAAAGATCATTTATCCATCAGGCTGTTGGAGTTACATTGACGTTAGATACATCAGGTACGTTTTAAATATGATGACACTTGAAGTTGGCACAGAGTGGTTTGAAACATTTAGTTACTAATACTTAGACTGGAAGTTGACTAAACAGGTAATAAGAAATCCTTGGTTTTACAACTGCTAAATCTATAATTGACCGCAAAGGGCTGAAAATTAATCAAGAAAATAACGAAAATGTTGTGGGAAATTGTCATGAACAAACATTAATTTTACAAGGTTTTGTATTTCAGCAAGTGGCTGTAAATATGTCGACAAATCGTAACTAAGGACAGGTATCATGCCAAGGAACCGCTAATGACTCATTATATAATTGTAGCTAAATGTAAAGCACAGTTGCACGAGTCGATCTTCAAGGATAAGCATCACATATCGAGGTCAGTTTGTGGATGGGAGATCGAAAATACTGCTTTGGAAAATACGTTAAACTGTTGATCCTAGCTGTCATTTTGAGATCTTAGACAGTCATTTTTAGGGTTCCGTAGCCGAATGGCAAAAACGGAACCCTTATCATTTCTTCATGTCTGTCCATCTGTCTGTCTGTCTGTCCGTCCGTCCGTATGTTACAGCCATTTTATTCCGAAACTATTAGGACTATACATGTGAAACTGGGTAGGTAGATGTATTTTGTGAACCGCTTTCCGATTTTAAGAACAAAAATAAAAGATATTTAAAATAAAGGGGGCTCCCCATACATGGAACTAAAACTGAATTTTTTTTTTTCATGAAACCTATACGTTTGTAGTATCTATAGACAGGTCTTTAAAAATGATATAGGGGTTTCTAAAACCACATTTTTATAAAGTCAATCGTTTAAAAGATATACGCATCCAAAGTGGTAAAATGTGTGTCCCCCCTCTAACTTCTATAATAATGGAGTGAAAAATCTAAAAAAAATATATATTGCAAACAAAATTGGTTTGAACGAGATCGGGTCAGCAGTTTTTATGATACAGCATATTTTCTAAAACCGCAAATATAACTTTGTAATTTATACAAACACTATGAAAAACAAAGTTATTTGGCGTAGTTGTATAATATGTAAATAACCTAGTTTTAAGAAATTTCGAAGGTTTTATTTCGTCAAATAAATATACATATTATATTATATTATTATAGTTACTACGGAACCCTTCATGTGCGAGTCTGACTCGCACGCGACTAATTTTTTTTTTTTAATCCCATCTTATCCTACTAGTATGTATTAATAATGCGAATTTTTATAAGGATGGATGTGTGGATGTTTATTACTCTTTCATGCGAAAACTACAGAAAGAATTTCATTAAAATATGCTATGTAGATAGCTGAAATCTCCGATTCTGTTTCCTGATAGCTATAACCTAGGAGCGTTTAAGTCAAAAGTGAATAGGCACTTCTAGGCAACTTCTAGGCAAGTGTGCTTCATCTTCAACCATATCATCGCTTACTATAAAGTGAGATGGTGGTCAACGATATAAAAAAACCACTATAATGTTGTGTCTTGCAAAGTTTTGGAAGTTTTAAACCCATGAATTCTTAATATCATAGATTTTTAAACAACCTGATTCTTTACCTCACCGATATTTAAGCCAGTGGATGTTAAAGCTTACGGATTTAGTATACAAATTATTCTGCTTTTTTTAATATGTCTTATTTATTATACAACGTGTAATTTAAAGGGTATATACATACCAAGTGCACGGCTTCTTTGGATGATAATGGCAAGGTTTTCTAATCCTATGTGTACATGTGTGGAGCATATTAGAAATTTCAATACATTGATACCAGAGACCGAATTTTTCAAATTAAGAAGAACGAAGAGAATTGTCGTTAAGTTGGCAAGTGACGTCGAAAGTGATGACCCTCATAGTGCTGTGACACGTTTGTTATTACTGGTATTCAAGAAACATATGAAACCAATAATTTAGGGTCAATTCTGTGAGTCACTTATTTTGAGCTGAAACTGTGCATAGAGACTCCATACCATATGTTGTCTTCAGTCCTTTTGGATAGATATGGGGTTTCCGTTACACGTTGTATACTTTATTGTTTACCTTGCAATATAATCTATTTATACAAAAAGTAAGTAGCTTAGCACTGCGCAGAGATACGACCTTTCAAGGGATCTTCTTCGCTTTTTTAAGCACTGCTAGTTGTTTCTTTTTTCCTGGAGGGAAAATGATCAAATGATTTCTCCTGCTCCAGGTGGCGGAAGGGAGTGTTAGACTTCAGAATGACTAGAAACATCCACCCTATTGCTTCAGATGCCCTTTCGTTCCGCGGCCTCGGTATCTCGTTAGAATATTCCCTCAACCTTGGCAGAAGCACTGCTAGTCCTCAATAACTCTTCGGAAAACTTATTCAAAACTAGTTTGAAGTGGTTTTCATAAAACTTGGTATACCAAAATCTAAATAATAAAAACCGAATTATACCAGCAATTAAAATCTTTTCGCAACAAACATAGCTACCACACTCGACAGCTTAACGTTACCATTACGAAATAAATATGAACTTTACAATGTACAAAGCAATGAAATCAATACCAAACACTTTAATTATCACTCTAATCGGCCTTCAACAAAACATACAGTTTTAAACCCTTTAGAAATACAAACATAGTTAAATAAAACTAATATATTAAACTCGTACGTTAGATTTTAACATTCTTCGTGAATTTTACGTCTTATCGTGGTAAGTACACATCAAAGACAGAACATTCCTGGGCTATAAAATAATTTAGTGCTAGTTATGCCCCTCGGTTTCACCCGCATTAATTTGAGGAAAAAAAACAAAATTCATTGCAATCGGTAAAGAGAGCTTTTGCCCGCAGTTTTCGTTCGCGTGGGAGGTTTTTCCTGCGTCATTCCCGATCCCGTGGGAATTCCGGGATAAAAACTATCCTATATCCTTCCCAGGGTCCTAAACTATTTCTATGCAAAATTACATCTAAATCGGTTCAGCGGTTTAGGCGTGAAAAGGTAACAGACAGACAGACAGAGCAATTTTCGCATTGGACGCATTTGTCACTGAGATAGTCTCAAACAAATCTTAATATTTTGTATAATATGCGGGACTAGAGCACATTTTGCTGTCACCATCCTCAAATGTGAAACTGCTAAGCTGGGGGGTCTCGTGGCTAAATAATGACAGCCCTACTGGTAGAACATTCAAACTCAAACTCAAAATATTCTATTTCACACTAGCTGTGCCCGCGACTTCGTCCGCGCGGAATAATGACTTTCGGCAGCATTTTTAATTTTTTAGGCTAATTATTTCGAAAATAAAACTCATATATAATTTGAATATCGTATTTATAAATATATCTAATCAAATGTCTAAAAAATAAGTTTCAAGCTTCTAGCGTTAAAAATGACGTAATTTCCATACAAACTTTCATCCCCTATTTCAACCCCTTACAGCCTTTTTTCGCATTAAAAAGCAGCCTATATCCTTTCTCAAGCTCTAGACTATGTCCGTACCAAATTTCATTAAAATCGGTTCAGTAGTTTAGGCGTGATTGCGTAACACACAGACAGACAGAGTTACTTTCGCATTTAATAGTAAGTAAGGATAGGCCTACATGGGCACTTATAAAACGTCAGCAGTTCGGCACAGGGCACGGTTCGAAATTGGTAGTTTTCTATGGAGAAGAACCGGAAGAAACTCCACAAGATTAAGCAACTCCATTAAGGTTAATTAACGCTTATCGAGGTTGGTTCTTGGACGGGTGACCACGTTAACATATCCAGATTTCTCCGTGCCTCGGAGAGCCCATTAGGACGTTGGTATCTGCTGGTATTTGCACGTCTTCAGAGTTACGGGTAGAAACAGTTATCTTCCTCACGCCCCAGCCGCCGCGGGAGACGCCCCGGGCGTCGAGGATCACGAGCTGATCTCCGGACACCGTAGTCTGCGGACGGCGAGCAGGGGTAGCTCACCGTCCGGTAAGGACCAGACACGAGTCAGCGGCGCGTCGTGTTCCGCGCGCGCCTCAAAGAGCAGTCAGCAACATTGACGGGGACCGATAGGGCCATTGCCTTACAGGGTTGCGGGAATTGTTCTAACGAGACACCGCAACCCCGAAATGCAAATTTTTAGGCAGTAGAAGTCTGACACTCCGTTCCGCTCCACCCACAGTGGTTGGAGTCATAATATATTATTATTTTCCCAACCAGAAAAAAAAGCCGGGCCAAAGGAAAATCGTGTTAATCAGCTACTGGGCTATGAAGCTCAGATAGACAGACGCTCCATGGTGAAATACTAGTACTCTTTCTATGAAAAAAAAAACTCTCGCAAAAAAAAACTTTTTCTATTAAACTTATACAAGATTCATTTCCCGTTTCTGTAGCGCTGTAGCTTAAACTTATATTTGCGGTTTTAGAAAATATGCTATATCTCAAAAACTGATGACCCGATCTCGTTCATACTAATTTTTGTTGAAAGTTTACATTAAGATCTACAACATATATTTTTTTAGATATTTCCCTCCATTATTATAGAAGTTAGAAGGGGGGACACATTTTACCACTTTGGAAACGTATAACTTTTAAACGATTGACTTTATGAAAAGGTGGTTTTAGAAACCTCAATATAATTTTTAAGGACCTTTCTATAGATACCACACACGCATAGGTTTCATGAAAAAAATATTTTCAGTTTCAGTTCCATATATGAGCCCCCTTAATATAAAATATTTTTTTAACTTTTGTCTTTAATTTTTTTAATATCGGAAAGTGGTTCACAGAATACATCTACTTACCAAGTTTCATGTGTATAGTCTTAATAGTTTCGTAATATAATGGTTGTGACATACGGACGGACGGACAGACAGACAGACAGACATGACGAAACTATAAGGGTCCCGTTTTTTGCCATTCGGCTACGAAACCCTAAAAAGAACCTACGAACCTTGAATTGCTATTTTGCCACGATAATATCCATCCAGTTCGTTAAGTAGTGAGCTCACAACCAAAACTCTTCATATTTTTCTATGACATACCTCGTTTTATAACAAAGAACTCAATAAAATTTTTAAGTGCTTCCTTTGAATATAATTTTAATTATACCGAGTTATTTTGATAATTTCACAGTGCCGAATAGTTTTGTTAAGAAATGCCACATCTTATAAAGATTTTGACTTTGATTTTTTACAACTAGCCAGTCGTTAAATCAGGCATTTCTGTCAATAATAACGTGCTAAAGAATGTTTCTCTTAAATACATTAGATCTTATAAGTATTTTTTTTCCAAAGGGTAAGTAGGCTTTGTCAACAGATTATTTAAAGTCTAGAGATAGCAGACATTGCCGGAGTTGTGGGAATGTTTTAACGAGCTACCGCCGCCCCGGAACTTAAGGGCAGCTGAAAGAACAGGATGAGTTTTCAGTCAGTAGAATTCTGACACTCTCTTCCACTCCACCCAGACCGGGAGAAGTCGAAGAAGAAAAGAGATAGCAGAAATACTTATAGTTTCTTAAAATATTACAGACGTTACGCTTGGTTCTTTATGAAATTATCATTATTTTATTGTAGTAACAAAACTTTCGTTAGCTACTTAATCACTACTTTTGATGTAACCATGTTATTCATACTTAAATCAGTAGCAGTACCAGTGACGAAATACCTCAAGATTGGTATATAACTTTAAAACTGTAACTGTTAAATTTTGCATAATAATACTTAGGCAGACAAAAAGTTGTACAATCTGTTTTATCATTATTATGTTCATACCAACTTTTTGTAAAATAATTTGTTTACATTCTAGGCAAATATGATTTGCGCGGGCTTGCGGACGGCGAGCAAATGTAGCTCACCGTCCGGTAAGGACCAGGCCCGGTTCGATGGCGTGCCGCGCCGGATTCCACGCGCGCCTCAAAGAAACGTCAGCACTAGTGACGGGGCCCCATAGAACCATTGCCTGCTGGGGTTGCGGGAATGTTCTGACGAGATACTGCTGCCCCGGAACTTTAGGGCAGCTCAAGGTTTAAGTCAGTAGAAGTCTAATACTCCTTTTCGCTCCACCCAGAGCGGGAGAAGTCATTCGATGATTTTCCCACCCGGACAAAAGGTAACTATAATTTTAAATATAACTGAATCATGACTACCCTTCATAATTACCCTTACTGACGAAGTTCTTCACCCAAATGCCCCTATCAAACCTTTACCCCAAAAATCAGCTGCACAAAATATTTCAAACCACACATTCCAGCAACTAGTCACAGAACTAAAATATCATACGTACGCAATAAAAACGTATAATTTGGCGTAACTGAGAGTATTAATATAAAAATAAAATAAAGTGACGCCGATCAGTAGCCGAGTAATTTTGTGACATTTCTGTAAAGTGAGAACGGCCTTCAGACAACGTTAATGGTTCCCTCAACCAAGACTAATGTAGTTGGTTTCTTTATTTTGACAGATTTTCCAGTTTAAAATATTAATTTCTAGACAATTTCCAGTATTGAACTATCACCATACTTTTTTGCTGGACAGGATGTTATAAAAAATTTAGTTAATAGGAATAATTAAGTTAGTCTACACTATGTTAAAAACCTCCAACGTTCACTACTAAAACAATGAAACGATTTTAATTGAATTTGAATTGAAAAACTGGGTTCATGCCTACATAGGCCAATTTTTCGGCAGAAATCGCAAGCAATAATTTTTCAAGTTTCTAATGAATTGACAAGTATTTAAACGTATGAAAATGTTTCAGCCAAGTTTGCAAGACAAAAGGGCGGCACATATTTGGCCGTTAACTATATTAGGTATTTTTGGGTGGATCATATCGATTCGAAGAAAAGATAAACCCTAAACACATCACATTATAATAGACCAGGATACTGAGCTATGGAGGACCATATCTATGTAGCCGAGACAACGAGATAGTAGGTAACAAACAAACAGAGTTACTATCGCTGTTATAATATTAGTTTCAAAATAATTTATTGTTCATTATTAACACTTTAAAAACTTAAATAGAAACCCTAACACACTTCGCGTGACCCAAGGGCTGGCTTTTACCTTGGACAGAGGTTAAGCATTGCCATACAACGTGGCAATGCCGCCAGTCTTTTGGGCATATTACCAGTGGACAGCGATGCGCACGAATTTCTGGATGCCATATTTCAGTTTATTTTTAGATGTATGAATGTACTTTAGGGTTTATATTAGTTTAGATTTTGTACCTAATCTTTACGTTATAGCTGAAAAGATGTCAATTGTTTTAGGCACTTTTTATTAATGATAAGCTCGTGCTTGGCCTCCATCTCGCCTGATGGTAAGCGATGATGTAGTGGAAGACATAGCTCGATTACCTAGAAGTAACATATTCACTCTTGAATTCAAGATCCACAGGTTATAGCTATCAGGAAACACAGACAGGGGATCCCACTCCTTACGCACAATGAAAGTAATTCCAGAACGCTTGTCTTAAATAATTGTTCTCTCAATTAAAGTACATATTCCCAACAAACTTGTTGTGATAATGTTGTTGGGTTATTCCAGATATCCATTCCATCCAGTCTTCTTAAAACAGTTTAAGCCAACCTTGGCCACAAAGCCACAGGTGGACTATAGCAGAAGTGACACAACATTAAATTAACGTTGTTACATTAATCACGAGAATCTTCCTACTGCTCAGCAAGAGATACAAAATTAGTAGATTCTGTCAACACGATAATAAAATTGCCAAGAAGATATACTATATTTTCAATATTTAACTTTCCATTCTGAACTGGAAATGGATAATAATAATTTATTATAAAACAGCTGCGTGACATCCCACTCGCGAAAGAGTCAATCACTTACAATGAATCATGTGGTTCCCTTTATTATTTTACTAGCGACCCAGCCCGGCTTTACACGCTTTCATTCTTCTATTTCACATAAAACCTTAACACACTATACATCGAAACATTCGTCATGAATCATGCTATCTATTAATGCAAACCGCATGAAAATCTCTTCAGTAATTTTTGAGTTTATCGGGAACATACAGACAGATAGACGCGGCGGGATACTTTCTTTTATTATAAGTAAATTATATTCTTTCTTTTATGTAAGGATTACTTCTTACAAATATGTCTCAAACGTGTAGCTTACCATCATTGTTCTATTGGACCTTACAGAAATTACTTCTATTTTATCAGACTTTAACTTAAGGATAACCTTTCATGAACTGATGGAAACGTGCCGTCGGCCATATTGGCCTAAAACATCTAAATATATATAACTCAAAGGTGACTGACTGACTGACATAATGATCTATCAACGCACAGCCCAAACCACTGGACGGATCTGGCTGAAATTTGGCATGCAGGTAAATGTTTTTTTTTTTTTTCTGCTTTTCCCCGATCATGGAGAACATCGGGACCTTGTACATCTGTATGGCCATTTGCGTTCTGTTTTTTTGTTTGAAACTTTCGCTCTTTAAGCGGCACACTATGTCTTGTCCATACTGTGTGTACTCATCCTTTGCTGAATGGGACTCTTTCTGCTCAGGGCTTTATGCTTATGTTTTTATGCTTATTTATATATGCTTATGTGTTTATGCTTGTATACTTGTGCTTTAATATTTATACTTATATATTTATGCTTTTATATAAAAGCTTATTATATAAATTATATTAATGCTTATATGTTAACTATTATACTTTTATTTCTTAGCTCTATTACTTCTATAAGTCTTATATCTATACACACTTTATCTTAATGTCTTATTACTAACATTATTACGTTCTATTTCTTAATTCTATTTTATGTACGACAATAAGTATTTTTGTTTAAATACAATGGAAAAATGCATAATAAGGCATTTAAATACAAGATGGATTTATATGCATTCAGCAGGGTTGGTGAGTTGTGTTTTTTTGTTTTTGTCTTTTTCTTTATTTTTATACATATTTTTTGTTTAGGCAATAATGTATATATACTTATTATATATATTTATTGTCTATTTCTTTTACATCTATATGTCTTATATATATTGTCTTATTTCTAACATTCTTACGTTTCTATTTCTTAATTCTATTTTATATGTACGACAGTAAGTATTTTTATATGTATTATTATGTATTCAGTAGGGTTTGTGAGTTGTGTTTTTGATTTTTATCTTTTCTTTATTTTTATACGTGGTTTGTTTAGGCAATAATATACATATGCTTATTTATATATATTTATTGTCCATTTCTTTTGCTGAGTATTTGATTTGTTGTCGTTTTTTGTGCTGATATTTTCTTGTATACTAAGTATACATTCCATATATCTGTTTTGTGTTGTGATGTATTTTGTGTTTGTGACTGCGTGTTTTTGTTTTGTGGACCCTGCGTGTTTGTTAGGCATATGCCGTGTTTGCCCGAGCCAGATAGTCCCACTTCTTACGCACCGGACAGTCTGCGTTGAACGCATTATGGTCGGTCTTTTGCAACCCAGAGCGCGAGCAGTTGCAGCACTGCGGTTCGTTTCCTGCGATGTTGTCTGCGCATTTCTCGCGCAGATGAGGTCCTCCGCAGCGGCTACATCTGTCTGCGCTCTCGGTGCAAAATTTCCGACCATGCCCGAATGCGAGGCACTTTGTACATTGTATGAGCGGAGACTGATCCTCGACTCTGACCCTTTGAAGGTCTAGATAGAGGGCTCCAGTCTCCGTCATCCTCTGCCATATATTGGGCCTCACCTGGAGGATTATGTGCGCTGTGTTTGGGTTCTTAGTGCGTTTCTTGTACTTAATGACTATTTCCCTGTCCTCCTCGGGTAGGCCCTCAAAGATCTCTTTATTTTGGGCGCGATGTCCTCGTCCTCGCTGTCCGTAAAAACGTCCTTAAGGACAACGAGCGGGTTTTTATTGGTCATAGGCGCCACTTTTAAGCCGGTCCCACTGCTCTCGATTCTTTGCCTTACTCTCTCGCTTTCCTGTATTGAGTCGCACCCCAGTATTATAGTCTGGTTTCTTGCCTTACGGACCTTAAGCTTTGTTTTCCTAGGATAGCGGTGCCGTCAAATAGCGGCCGTAATACAGCGGTGAATGACGTCACTAGAACGTTGTCTATGTAAACAAAATGGCGCGGTTTCCTAGAGAGCGGTAACTGACACCGTAACGTCAAAAAGCGGTGCCGCCATTTGCATGACGGCCGTCTTGTCGGTGTCAGATGGTTTCGTGAACGTTTCATTGATAGCGATGAAGCAGACAGTGTGTTAGCGGCCGTGGAACTTTCCACATGTCGTCACCGTAAAGATGGCCGCCTTTTTGCGTCCGTAATATTACGGCCGCTATATGACGGCACCGCTTTCCTAGGAAACCAAAGCTTTACTGATTTTCAGGCCCGTGCCTCTGGCGTCGCCCACCCTCCTCACCCTGGCGAGCACCTCGTCAGCGATCTCCTGACCGCCTTCGAGGGTGACCGCCATCGAGTGGAGTGCAGGGCGGTCAGCCGCTCCGTCAGCGCCTCCTCCACCTCTCCCAGTTTCCTCAGGATATTTTCATGCCCATCAGTCGACGAGGTTTTTGTAAGCGTCTTCGATTTTCGGACCTCTCCTTCGTGACTTTGAATACCCCTACTAAGCTCAAAGATCGCTCGAATGCCCCTGTCTGACTGCACCTGCAGGAACTGTTTGAGATCCTTCCTCATCTGAGGGTAATCATGGACCTTCGAGGGTATATCCTCGAAGGTCTTCATCAGTCCCTGGAGGAGCTGGTCACTGGGCAGTTCCGCGTGGTTTTGTAGCTGCTTCTTGTATAAGTCCATGTTAACGAGCGATCTTCGTTTGGCTTGTGGTCTCTTTATAAAAGTTGCAGCAGCGTCCTGCACTGCTGTGGCTGTGGTGGTGGGGCTGGGAGTGGTAAGCTTCTTGGCAGCGCCAGAGGTCGTGGCTGTGCGGTGCATTTTGTATTGTCGGGGAAAGTGCAGGTAGATGTTATGACGTAGGCATTCGCTAAGAAAGGATTTAGCGAAATTCCCACGGGATCGGGATTTACACGGGAAAAACTTCCCACGCGGGCGAAGCCGCTGGCACAAGCTAGTGTCATATAAAACTATTTAAATTAGTAAGTTGCACCATACGATTTTGTACTTAAGAGGAATTTAATGTGGAGGTAGTCAGCTTCGTAGCTGAAAACCTTCAATTAAGAAGTATTTGTTGCTCAACAAGCAATACTGGGCTGGATTCAAGCCCAATATTGAATGTTTGTCAATTTCATTTTGTGCCTAAAGTTCTTACTTTACTGTGTACCTTAACACATTCGCTGACAGTGAGCACTTACTCTGACACCACATTACGACAGTAGAATTTTCCGCGACGTACTCTTAAAAATAAGTGGCCCGTCCCTCGACGTACTGTCACACCGCACTATTTTAATTTCGCGCCTAACGACGTACTGTCAGCGAACGTGTTAAACACAAATTGAAATTGACTAAGCTCAAAATTCTTGGGGTAATATTAACTTTCACCCTCAATTTTGAACCGGTCATCGAAGCTAAGGCGCAACTGGCAGACAAAAAGTGGGAATCCTAGAAAAGGTAAGACAGTAATTCACACAGGAACAGCAGCTCAGTCTGTATCAAGCTGAAGTTCATTCGTATATGGAGTACTGTTCTCATCTCTGGTCCGAACCAGCGCGTCCAGTTGGCATCTGGCAGATCCGAATCTGCTAGATGCCAACTGGACGCGCTTGAGTCTATCGAGAAACAGGCCATGAAACTAATTGGCAATGATGCACTGGTCAAAGCCTCGAAAATTCAATTCAATTCAATCTTTATTGCAATCGGCGAGTCCATCGGTTTTCTACCGATTACATTTCTGGGAATGTACGATGGAATTGCACAAACTAATTCTTCTAAAACTTGTTCATCATCAGACTACAAGTCGAACGGCGATGCGCCATCGTTACATGGCAAACTGTTTTGTGCATATGGGTGGAAACCCATTTACGTTTTGGAAATACTTTCATTGTGTGAACTGGAATTCCATGCCAGAGTCTGTGTTTCCTGATCGCTATAACCTGGGGGGTTTTTAAGTTAAGAGTGAATAGGTTACTTCTCGGCAAGCGTGCTTTATCTTGGACCACAACATCGCTTACCTTCAGGTGAGATGGAGGTGAGACGTGAGCCTATCAACGATAATTTTTTTTTTTTTTTTTTGTGTGTGGCATCTCGCAGGTCAACCTCTGAGGTTGTCGGCTGCTTAACCGGGCTTGCCTGTGGTTGCCTTAATTAATAAATTAATTAAAGCCTCCAGCCAGGGCTTATTAGAAAACTTACAAACTAGGCGACTACACGCTAAGGGCACCCCCTGTGGGGTACGGACCTCGGCTTAGGGCGTCGCAGTGGGAGGGCAGCTAGGGACAGGCTGGATCATATCATTTTTATTATTAATAAAGGAATTTAAAGCTACTGGCTCAGCGTCGCGGGCTGGCTCTGGCAAGGGTAGGGGCGGACTATTACGGGGACGTCGCGGCGGGCCTCGGCGGCGAGGACGGAAGGACGGTCGGTTTTTGTTTTTGTGTGCCACTGTACTTGTTTCCCTACGGCTCTCTTGGAGCAGGGTGATTGCGTCATCGGGAGTGACAAGGGTATGCCTTGGTCGGCGAATCTTAGAGATACGCGAGGGTTCGTATTGGGCGGCCGATACGATAAGGGGATTCCTATGTTGGATTGCAGTATCAAAGAAACGCTTGGAGACACGTTTCATGAACTGCTGGATGGTGGGCATCTTGAGGTCTACGTGAAGAAGCTCATTTCGAACATAAAAGGGGGCTCCCGTGACTCTACGGAGGAATCGGTTTTGAAGGGTCTGCATCTTGTGGAGGAGGTAGGGCTTTGCGTGTGCGAAAACAACGCAGGCGTAGGTCATGATGGGACGGATGACCGCGGTGAAAATACGCAGCTTGCACCTGAGTGATAACTTGCTGCGGGAGCTAAGAATGAAGTGGAGCCTACCTAGAGCGAAAGCGGCGCGCGAACGTGCCTGCTTTATGTGCTCAGCGAAGGAAAGGTGTTTATCGAGGACCACGCCTAAGTATTTGGCTTGCTTTTCCCAGGGGATCGGCTTGCCGTACATGGTAATCGGACGGGGGGAGGGTGGGTTTATCCGCGGCTTAGAAAAGAGGACTGCCTGGCTTTTGTCTGGATTGACTTCGATTCTCCATTTCCGGAACCACTTGGCCAGAGTGTTTGCGGAAGTTTGGAGAGTGCGAGCGATGGCATCGGGTTTAAGACCGGTATAATAGATAGCCGTATCGTCGGCAAATAGGGCAAGCTGAGTATTTTTATGCTTGGGGATATCGCTAGTGAATAGCGTGAAAACGAGGGGGGATAGTACGGAGCCTTGAGGAACTCCTGCGCGAATGGGATGGGGGGAGGAAAGCTCCCCCTCAATTCGGTAACGAAAGGTGCGATTCGATAAAAAGTCCCGTAGGATGAGCACGAGACGGTCAGGCACGCCGAGTTGGTATAGCTTATAGATTAAGCCATTGTGCCAGACTTTGTCGAACGCTTTCGCTATGTCGAAGAATAAGGCTCCCGTTATTGCGCCCCGTTGGAAGCCGGCGCTGACGTGTTCTATGATGCGGTGGACTTGTTGGATACATGAGTGTTCGGTTCTAAATCCAAACTGCTCATTGGGTATAAGACTCTTTGCTTCGGCAAAATCTTTGAGCCGCTTATATATAAGCCTTTCATAGATTTTACCAAGGACGTTGAGTAAGCTAATGGGACGGTAGCTAGACGGGTCAGACTTGGGCTTGCCTGGTTTGGGAATACCTATGACGGTGGCCTGTTTCCAGGTTGCGGGGAATATATTATTGCTCAATGCACCATTGAAGATGGCAGTCATTAGCACTATAAGCTGGGCGGGGAAAAGTTTGAAAACCCTATTGGTGATGCCGTCGGAGCCAGGGGCTTTTCGCGGTTGGAGACTTTTAATGATATCCTGGACCTCATCAGGAGTGATGGGGGCCAGTGGATTATCGGGATCTTCGACGGGCGGAAGGGAAGTTCTACGTTCGACTTCGGCGTTCACCATATCGAGGTGGGCTTGGTCTACTGGTTGAGAGCTGGGAGAACACTGGGACTCTAGGCTGTCGGCTAGGCATTCTGCTTTTTCAGAGTTATCGAAGGCGACACTCTTATCGGGACGAATGAGAGGAGGCATTGTGGCCTCTTCAGTGGATCGTAACTTCCTCTGAAGCTGCCAGAAGGCAAGATGGGTGGGCTCAAGTTCGCTCAGCATCTTGTCCCAGCTCGCATTACGCTGCTCGGTAATGCGTTTCCTTACAGCACGCTGTAAGTTGCGCATGTGAGCTTTGTTTGCGGCGCAGGGAAAAGCGCTGTACGCACGGATGGCTGCGTTCTTCTCGGTTATCAGATTCCGTACATCGTCCGGGAGTTTCCAGCGGTGGTCTTCCACTACAGGAACTTCCCTTGAACAATCGTTCAGGACGGATTGTACGTGATTTGTAAGCGAGTCGATCGCCACCGTCGTGTCAGCGACTGAGACTATGTGGTCAGGAATGGTGTCCAATTGAGGCGACGTGGTGGATTTCAGTTTTTCACTTACTTTCCTCCAGTCAGTGATCAATTGGGTCGGAGGAGGTTGGGTAGGATCATGGTTACCCGAGCGGGAACCTAGGTGTAGGATAACGGGACGGTGATCCGAGTTGAGCTCGTGAAGCGCTTCTATGGAGTGTAAACGGAGGTTTACATTCTTTAGGAGCGCCACATCGAGGACATCGGGGTTATGGTTGGGGTCGTGTGGGTAGTGGGTGGGAGTCATCGGAGCGATGACGTCGTAGTTTAGGGTCGCGCCTAGGTTATACACGATTCTGCCTCTGGCATTTGTCGTGTTGCTGTTCCAAGCGGGGTGTTTGGCGTTGAGATCGCCCGCTAGTAAGACGGAGTCACTCAGGCCGAAGAGAGTCGTGAGATCGCTGGTGAGCGCGATAGGATCGTCTGAAGCAAGAGACGCGACCGATGGTGGGGGATGGTAGGCATTGATGATGGTTATCGGAGGATGACCAGTCATGCCTAGTCGACAGGCAGAGTACTCTAGGTGAGAGAGAGGCGCGGGTGGGGTCAGAGGGATGCAGTATAACTCCTTTCTATAATAAATAAGGGTACCGCCGCCGTGGCAACGTGTTCTGTCATTGCGAACTAGACGGTAATTCGCAATTTTGGGATCAGCGCGGTGGGGTTTCAAAAGGGTCTCCTGTATAAGGAGGACGTCTAATTGGTGGTCGCGGAGGAATTTAGTTATTTCGGCGCGTTGGTTGAAAATGCCATTGGCGTTGAAAAAACCTAATTTGAGGGATCGAGGCCTAGTGTGGTTTGTGCGTTGGGAATCCATTGGATCAGTCCATCGCATCCATCTGGTCGAGACCTAGCACCACATCACTGTGTGTGCTGAATATTTGGCTGTACATTTCAGTCGTAATTTTGCCGTTATTCTGCTGTTCGGCAGCCAGAAGGGCATCGCGGAGAGATCTGGCTTGGCGGGTCATAAATAACCTATAATGGCGCAGTATAGTCTGGGCGCAAGCCTCGCCGTGCGCGACGGGTGAGGGATTGGGCGGTTGTTTGACTGCAGGAGCAGCAGTGGTTTGAGGCGCGGGTTTGTGACTGGCTGTGGGCTCTGTAGCCACGGCTATAGGCAGGATCTGCGCTGCGATGGGTATATCCATCAGTGCCTGCAAAGGTTTGGCAGGGGCCAAGGAGGGAAAGGCTTTTTCGTGGTTTAGCCTGTTCCACGGGGACGGTCTCTGAGGAGCGAGACGTTGGGGAATTTGAGAAGAAGGTGCCTCTCTCTGTTGGCGGGCGTTGGCGCGCTTCGCTAATTTAGGAGCGAGTTTGGGGGCTTTGGGACAGCCGCGGTAGTTTGCCGGGTGACCGGTCTGGCCGCAGAGAACGCAGCTGGGTGGTTCCGAACAGAGGGTTCGGTCTTTAGGCCGTGGGCAGTCCGCAGTGCTATGCTCGCCCAGACACTTGACGCATCTGGGAGTCGCATAGCAGTTGCTCTGCGCATGGCCATACAGTTGGCAACGGTGGCATTGTCCCACTGTTGCGGTTTTGTAGGGCTTTTCTATTGAGATACCGGATAGGGAGCAAATAGACTTAATCTTAAATATTGGGTGATGACCTTCGGTTGGTTCACAAATGACAAGAACCATGTCGTACAACTCACCGCCTCTCGCTTTATGTAAGCGATGGACGGCGATCACTGGTATACCTTGATCGGCAAGGTCGTCTTTAATATCCTGTACTAGGATTTCTTTAGGGACACGTTTAATAATAACACGAGTGGGCGTGTCCTCGGGGAAGGAGAAAGTGTGAAAGGAAATATTCCTTTCACGGAGGGCGCGATATAATTCCCTATAGTCGTTCGACGTAGGGACGGTGACTTTAATGCCATTTTGGCAGGCACGGGCGTTTGTGTAGTTGATCTTTCGATCAACACACATCTTAGACACATCAGTCCATTTCCCCTTGTCCTGGATGTAAAAGGGGGGCGGAGGGCGTTGCTTCCTTTGGGTTGAGGAAGTTTGGGCTATCGGGCTGGGACGACGACTATCCTGCGCGCGAGTGGAGGTCGTTGGGTCGGGGCTAGCGGGTCGTACGGGCGTTTGAGTTGGGGACGGGGGTGACGCGGTGGTCTTTTTGGCCTTGCTGGCCTGGGAGGTTTTCCCTTTCTTCCTCTTGCCGCCGGTGACGACTTGAAAGTCGTCTTCCGAGGATGAGGGGCATGATGACAAATCATTGTCGGAGTTGTTATTGGACATAGGTTCGGTGATGTCCATTTCACGGAAATCAGGTGCAGAGCACACCTGCGCGGCGTCCATTGTTTTATGAACAATGGGATTAGTAGGTGGGCCGGAAACAATGGGTGATTTCGGGAATCGGGCGATAGGCACGACTTTGTCGGCGGGCGGGGGCAATAGAGGGCTATCTACCTGGAAGTCGTTCGTTGTTTGATGAACAATGGGTTCGGAGTTAATAAACACTTCCGTGAATTGACCAACTGGGATGCCTTGATCGGCAAGCGGGGAAGATAATGGGCTGTCAAGCGCGTCACTAAAATCAGCGACGTTGGCTTCGGTAGCCGGAGGACTATTAGCGATTTCACGCTGGATTTTTCCGCCATATTTGGCGGAAATAGCAGGGTTTTCCCTAAGGATCTCTAACAATATCTCCAAAATATTGGAGTTCGCCATGATTGGCGAATGGATCAAAAATTTAATGAGGAAATTTTGGAGATTTCTCTCCCGCGGGGGGCCTATTTAAAGCCTAACTGGCCTAACTCCCCGGATGGATGGGTCCGGGGATGTGTAACCCTCCCAGTCGGGTAGAGACTGGGAGGTGAGTACCTAATGGTGAGCCCTAAGCTTGTAACCGGTCGCCAGTCTTATTGTGCGAACCGGGCCCTATTGGGTCTAGTGCGAAGGGGTAGACACACCCAACCGACACTAGGTGAGTAGCTGAAAAGGAAACTCAGTAACTAGGTTTGACTAGGAGATCCCCCAAGGCCAAAACCTAGCACTCGACTCCAATTGACTGCTTCACCCTGAAGGGGATCAGCGGGTGCGTCGGGTCAGCACCCCCTTGGTTTTGTTGACACCGTGAGGTTTCCACCAAGGACCACTAAACTGTGGTTTTACCCTGAAGGGGCCAAACCAAATTGTTTTTGACGATACTCTGTTAGAGAAACAGGAAATCCTTCACCACCTCGAAAAAGGCGGATCCGGACCAGGCGTCGTAGTCGGCGACTACGAATGACGTCACGGCGAGCGCGACGAAGCGATGACACAGACACAGAACGATCGAGAGCGCGGAGCGGTACGACCGTCGCGGGCGAGCGTCGGAAGCGGAATCAACGATAAAAATGACAGGATGATATTATTTATATCTACATTCAATTTCTAAAACAAATCATTTCAGTAATCGCGGAAATACCTCAGTGACCAAGTTCCTGGTACGCGGACATCCAGACGGACAGATATTTTGATATGAGTGAGTCAGGTCGCAATGCGCCGAAATAAACGGCCATCGTTTTGGTGAAGCCAAATCATGTTTAAAGGGTCGGACAAAGTGGACATGGACTGAACATAAAACATTATTGTCTTCAAAAGGAAAACAATAGTTTGTTACAGTACTTCGTAAGAAACTTTAAAATTTTCTGAAGGAAAAAGAAAAAATCTAAGTCATTTTATTTCACATAGGCCTATGCGGCGCAAAATTGGTTATAAACTATGGAGAAGAACCGGCAAGAAACCCCATAGTTACTCTTTAGAAAACATTGATTTTCACAATGTTTCCATCATAAAGTTTTCAGTACAGACCAATTAACATAGTAATCACAAATAAAAAAGAGAAAAGAAAGCTTGTCCCACATTATTATTTAAACTGTGTAAATATAGGTACAAAAATGAATGGACTAAATGCTCCTGGTATGCTATCACCAACACATTTCTAGAGAAAGGTTTATACAACGTGTAATTTAAAGGATATATACATACCAAGTGCACGGCTTCTTTGGATGATAACAAACGATATAGCAAGGGTTTTCTAATCCTATGTGTACATGTGTGGAGCATATTAGAAATTTCAATACATTGATACCAGAGACCGAATTTATCAAATTAAGAAGAACAAAGAGAATTATCGTGTTATTGGCAAGTGACGTGAAAAGTGATGATGACCCTCATAGTGCTGTGACACGTTTGTTATTACTGGTATTCAAGAAACATATGAAACCAATAATTTGGGGTCAATTCTGTGAGTCACTTATTTTGAGCTGAAACTTTGCATAGAGACTCCATACCAGATGTTGTCTTCAGTCCTTTTGGATAGATATGGGGTTTCCGTTACACGTTGTATTAATCCCTGTTTTTGTAATCAATCGTCAATAAATGGTCAACAAACCACACATAACTGTTGACGAGGTGGAGAGGCGGCCGCCGGCCGGTAACAGTGGGGATTATGTTAAATAATATTTAAGTATTCCCCAATATACTAACAGCTGCACGCGGTGACGGTCTTAATATATCGAAATTCTTCCGAGTATCGGGAAGTACGTCAAGTCGTTCGTCCCGGGTATCCTTACGTACCCGTGTCTCTAGTCAAGCCAAAGAGATGTTACCCATCTACTGGGCTGTGGAGCTGCATCCAGTTAGACTGGAAGCTGACCCAAACATAGTTGTAAAAAATTGGCCAAGTGCGACTCGCCCATGAAGGGTTCCGTAGTAACTATAATAAATATAACATACTTAATATATTTACTTGAAAAAAAAAAAAAAAAAACAAAATACCTTACAAATTTCTTACAACTAGCTTATTTACAATTTTTACAACTACGCCAAATAACTTTGTTTTTCATAGTATTTGTATGAATTACAAAGTTATATTTGCGGTTTTTGAAAATATACTGTATCTCAAAAACTGCTGACTCGATCTCGTTCAAACCAATTTTGGTTGAAAGTTTACATTAAGATCTATAACATATAGTTTTTTTTTAGATTTTTCACTTCATTATTATAGAAGTTAGAGGGGGGGACACACATTTTACCACTTTGGAAGCGTATATCTTTTAAACGATTAACTTTATGAAAAAGTCATTTTAAAAACCATAATGTTATTTTTAAAGACCTGTCTATAAATGCCACACACGTATAGGTTTCATGAAAAAAAAATATTTTCAGTTTCAGTTCCATGTATATTTTTTTTATTTTCTCCTAAAATCGGAAAGCGGTTCACAGAATACATCTATCTACCAAGTTTTACATGTATAGTCCTAATAGTTTCGGAATAAAATGGCTGTTACATACGGACGGATGGACAGACAGACGGACAGACATGTCGAAACTATAAGGGTTCCGTTTTTTGCCATTCGGCTACGGAACCCTAAAAAGGCTAAGCAGATGACGATAATGACAGAAAGTGAGCTGGGGAACATGGAGTAGTTCTACACAGTTACCCTGATATTCAAAAGATACCATCACCAGAAAATAAAATTGGTGTCAAGGCTTACCAACTTTACACAGCCCAGACATCAACATTCGGAATTTCATAGTGCAGTTATAATCAAAAGGTATTATTTAAAATGAAACACAAAAATTTTAGGTACGCAGCATCAAAAATAAACCAATAAGTTAATCACAATTACACAGAGACTAAATGCGGAAACCAGATCAAAGAAGAAGATTGTATATTAAGTAACTGAATCTAAACACTTTTAATATGTTTCGAGCCTAATAACTAATATACAAATCGACCTTACTGTCATAAAAGATAAAATACGTAATTACATGATACCCAATTAGCCCATACGACTTGCCTGACATCTGATCAACTCTCACACGCTAAACATAACACATAGTTGCAAAATGATTTCAGTATGAAACATATAATTTGTATTAATAATTATAATCCTGGACGAATAGTTCTTGAGATACAAGTACATAAATTACATGATTAAACTGCATCTTAATAGGTCGGACAAAGTTGTGTGCGATGCCAAATTATAAAACCTATGCAATTTAGGACACCACATACCGGTGGGTAAGGCTGGGGTCTTTACGAAAGCGGATAGCGAAGCTTTGGATGCAGTGATCAGCAAAGACCGTAAGCGACTATAACAAACATTAAAACGGGAAAATGAGATAGATAAACTAATTCATCTTTTTTACAACGCCAAAAAAATCTTCTACAGAAAGTGACAAGTAAAGATCGATAATAATTATCTTAACTTATCCTTCTTATTTTTATATTGCCACCTAATTTACTAATTCAGCTACGGATTTTACATCTCATCACCATTTTACATTTTGTAGCTTCAACACAAGGTCCTCATAGGTTGGGTTAGGTTTTGTTTTTAAATTCAGTAGCTCCTCCATCGGTCGACGGAGACCTTATCTACCTAATTTTTGTATTTAGGTTAGGTCAGGTTTCTTTTTTGATATCATATATTAATATTTTAGAAGTTTACTACTTGTATGCATTTTACGATACTAAAAAATAACCACAATGCTGAGTTTTGTTTACTTGAGTGGCTTACATAGAACAAAACTAGTGGCTAAGATAATGTCATTTAGACACTCGATAATTGTGGCTCACTAAGGAAGACAATGTTGATTTTTAGAGGCGAATGATGCTATTAAAAAGAGTCTGTTTAATTAGCACCCTTAAAAACATTATATTTAACAAAATGCATGTATTAGCAGGTTCTAATTTGTTAAAAAGGGTCAATGTTTGATAAAATTGTTACTTGACATACTAAGATGCAATTCAGCTATGTCGAGGCAAAGGTTATATTTTTTCGCTTTTTCAGAACTCAATAAAAATGCTTCTAAAGAGAATGCGTTAAACTCGCGATTATGCAGCCGTGTCCGCAAGTTGAATCTTTCTAATAGACGTTTAAATACATTTCCTTAAAGCTGTATTTTTTAGCTGAAAGAAACTCTAATAATCTTGCTCTGACTGAATGAAAGTAATACATTTGAATGCTTCTTATCTGTATCTCAATTATTTCCTCCACTAGACTTAGCCTTCATTCAACTTTAATTAGTTAAATTTACAGGATACTAAGGAGATATTCACATCATGCTTGAGTAAAGAGTTTCTTAGAATAGAAAACATGTCAGGAGAACGTGTACATGTAAGGAGAACTTGAGTCGAGGTAAAGTCATAGCCATTAAAGAATAAGGCTTAGTTTACTGCAATTATAGTTTCAAAGATTCAGCCAAAAGGCTTAATGTTTGAATGAACGCGACCCACCTGCTGTCCCCATTTTGATACTGAAAATCGTTATCCGCTACCGCTCCGAGCTTACAGCAGCACCTTGACTTTATAATTATATTATTTAATATAATAAAACGTCATCTAATGTTTGGCAATGTTTCAGAATGCTAGAAAAAGTGTAAAAAAATCGTTGAATACGTATCCACAGACATAGTGAGTCATCCGGCGCTACTCGACGACAACTTGTATGAGAACCTATTTTAGGAAATCGATGAAATTTATTTGCACTGTAATCGTCTTGTTATATCGCGTCTCGGGCAGTAAATTAGTTTCTATATTATGATAGCTTTCTGAGTAAACTGTAAGTTTAGGATTTATGCGAAGTTGAAAAAGTTCCTCTGATGTTTTCTAATAAATTTGTGTAGTCGGACTTAGGACCACTTAAATCAGCTATGTTTCTTGCCAAAAATATGAAAACAGCTTCTATCTTCTTAAATAAGTAGGAAGAAAAATTATATCGTAAGTATGTCAGTGAAAAATCAAATGTACTTATTTATTTACTTTAATGTTTTAAATACCTTATACCTACCGTTATTTTTGCAAATGGGTAAAGCTATTCATTTGTGTAAATATATTATATCTGAACTGTTCTTATTTTATTTTTATCAAAAGGAACAGCAAACAGTTATACTTTAAGAACTTACTACAAGTTAATAAAAATGAAATTTTAATTATAAAGTAACCCACAACGCTGTCCACAGGTGGGCATAGAAGTTTAAAAACATCTACTTACTTTATTAAATGAAAATTATATGTATTTGATTTTGCAAATTGTTTATAATTAATAAATAACACTATTACCGTTTCTTTTTCGCTTAAAGTTTTAACTACCTATTTAAGGTCCGGTGTTCCCTTACTGACTATCTTATTTACTGATTATACAGGGTTAAATGTAAAACACTGAAAACCTCTTAGGACTATGTTACTAACATCATAATAAACAACTTTTGTTCTATGACTTTAAGAATTCGTCATATTTTAGTTCACCAGATTTTCATACAAAAATAAAAATATTTAAATTGAACGCCCTAAATGTTACGAAGTCTATGCGAAGCAAAAGAAAGCAATTTATACTATCGCTTTCTTTTGCTTTGCATAGACGCTACATGCGTTTAGGGCGTTCAATTTAAATATTTTAATATGAAATCTGGTGAACTAAAATATGACAAATTTTTGTAAGTCATAGAACAAAAGTTTTTTTTTTTTTTTTTTTTTTTTTTTTTTTTTTTTTTTTTTTTTTTTTTTTTTTTTGATTATGATGTTAGTAACATAGTCCTGAGAGGTTTTTAGTGTTTTACAATTAACCCTGTATATATAGAAGAAACAACGAAATAAACTCAGAGGTCAAACTATAATATACAAAGTAAAATAGAGGAGACAGACAGACAGACAAAAAGGCTGGCTTTTACCTTGGACAGCGGTTAAGCATTGCCATACATCGTGGCAATGCCGCCAGTCTTTTGGGCACTTTACCAGTGGACAGCGATGCGCACGAATTTCTGGACGCCATATTTTAGTTTATTTTTAGATGTATATTATTATGTAGTTTAGGGTTTTTATTTAAGTGTATATTCCATTATTGATTAAATAAATTTATAACAAGTAAAATAAAGCATCAAAAAATTTTCTCAACTCTAATAAAATGTTCAAGAGACTGTTGGCATTGCCATGTTATATGGTAGTGCTTAGCCTGTGGCTAAAGTAAAAAACCCCGGGCCTTGAGTCACAGGAAGTATTAGCCAGCGATTTCGTAATTTCTTTGAAATGGCTGTGATTTGTTCTCACAACCTTTTCAAAGAAATTACATGTGATGTGAAGACACACAAAATCAAAATTCATTTATTTCAACTAGGTTAAAAATGGGAGCACACAATTTATCCTGTTGTTAACAACTTAATTATTATTTATTTTTTATTATATAGATAGTGATAATATAAATTTTAGCCTATTAATTTAACTGTTACTGGTAGCAGAGGTTTTAACCTAGTTTAAGTTACAGATCAAGTTATTGTAATTTTATTGAACCAATAAATGATTATGTTATGTTAAGAATGTTTTAACTTTCATCAATTTAGACACTGTGGTCATATTCATATCGCATAACGTATCCCTATAATTGACGAAGCATAAGTAGGCGTATTATTTGTTGGAAAACCAAAATGGGCACTTTTTGATCGTCAACCATTTTGGGGGCCTACCTTTGTGAAAAGACAGGTGACAACAGACAGACAGACAGACACAGACTTCCCTCAGAAATCCATTACCATCCTAGTTTTTGTTCTGTTTTATAATTCGTTTGTTTTGAACCCAAAACCCAGCCACTTCACCGACTCCCAGCAATGCAGCTTCAACCATCCTTCAACACCCAATTCACTACTCTCTCACCACTCTAATCTCTTGTTTGACAGATACATTTCCTCAGCGCATCTCACGACATAGCGCCATCTTTTGCTGTCAACAGATTATTAAATAATCTATCATCGTTTTGCAAAACAAGACTTTATGAAATATTAAAAGAAAGTTATTGAGGAATTCTTCAGGAACTTGGCAAAGAACTTGTTGTGGCGCCGGATGGTGCAGTTTTTTGTCCAGCAGTGTACCTACTGCTTGCTATACAAGGTGACACACTGTGAAAATATTTTGTGATACACGTGTACGTTTTACTTTTTCATATATAAAATTGTTACTCACAGACTAGTCAGATTGAGTAACGGGATAAATATGCAACGTTGCGTATTTTTCTTCATTACTTGACTGTACAATTCATTAGGTGGAGCAAGGGACCTATATAGTACCCGTGCTTCACCCAGGTGGAGATCCTAGGTGAAGCACGGGTCCTGCCCCATTTAAAATAATATTGTGGTAATAGGACCCTACTCATTTCATTATGTCATTAAAATAAGTTGTGATCAGAAAACTACTTACCTACCATAATTAGCCATGGCTAGATACTATGTTGGTCCCGGCTGCCTTTTGTACACATGTATAAGATTTTATGATAACCCAGCCATAAAGTCTGACAATAGTGTTGCCAATGGGTATCCTGTTACCCAGTTACTGGGTTATAAAGGTCAGAGAGGCAGTCGCTCCATGTAAAATACTAACACTCGGTCCGTTTAGTCTGGAAGTCGACCTAAGTCGAAAAAAGCTAAGCAAATAATGATATGTATAGATAGAGTGTTGGGTTAGTAATTTTTTTTTTATTCTGGATGAGCCCGCTCTTGACCTCGATCTCACCTGATGGTAAGCGATAGATGAAGTCTACAATGTGACGAGCGAGCCCAGACGATGCCTATTTACTCTTGCTTTAAAGGCTGAAAGGTCATAAGTAGCAGGGAACACAGAAGCCGGCAGAGAATTCCACAGTCAGCTTGATCCGATTAGACGAAAAGCTGACCACAAAACAGTTGAGAAACTGGATAAAACGATACCTTGTGACAAGACTATCTAACTACTATCAGATTTTCTGGCTTATGACCTGTAAGGACTATCAGGTGTACAAATGTCAGCCAGGACCTACAGCTGAACGTGTTTTCCGAGGCATGAAATTATCTACTACAGATAGATAGATAGATGTACTCTTTATTGTACGCCATAACAGAATTAAATGAGGACTTAAAAACTGCAAACGGTGTTACAATGGGCGGTCTTGTCACTAAACGCGATCTTTTACAGACAACCTTTGGATGGATTTGACACAGCAGGAGAAAATAAATACGCGGGTAGTCCATGGTGTACTATTCACTTATATACAATTACACATATACATAAAAAAACAAAGCTGAGATATATAAAAAACTAGCTTTTGTCCGCAACTTCGTTCGCGTGGGAGGTTTTTCCCGCGTGAATCCCGATCCCGTGGGAATTTCGCGATAAAAAGTTTAATAAATAAAGTTCGGGATAAAATATTCCATGTCCGTCTCCTGGTTCTAAGCTACCCCCCTGCCAATTTATAGCCATATCGGTTCAGCTATTCTTGAGTTATAAATAGTGTAACTAACATGACTTTCTTTTATATATATAGATAGTAACAAATTAAAGAAAGAGATCTTTTACCATGTTTTTGAAAGACAGTGAAAGTGCTTGTCTTACTGACACGGGAAGAGTATTCCACAGTCGTACTGCTTGAGCTGCGAACGACTTACCAAAGCAATTGGTGGAGTGACTCGGTACCTCTAGCGTCAAGTTTTCCGGTGACCACAGAAATTTGGCATGTGTGTCATGGAGGAACTTGAAACGTTCTTTAAGATAAGAGGGGGTTTTAGGATTGAACAGAATACTGTAAAGCAGAGACAAGATGTGTAAGTTGTCTATATAATATTTTAAGTTGATTGCCCATCTGCGAACCAACCTCAGTAAGCATTGCTTTACCTTAAAGATCGTTTCTTATGGCTAGTATCATTTAGCCACGAGCTCTATCTCCTCTACCTACTAACCTAGACGCTAATATGAGATCCCATAATGTTTATCCCAGAATCTGTGACCGAACTAATTTAGTTTATTATTGTAATGTCTACCGAAATCTAGGGCAGTATTCCGGATATCCGCACGTCAACCTTCATTGCCGATGACAAATCGTACATTTTAAATATTGTACACGTTGAAAAATTATTTAATTACAAATTGATGACAGATTTGGCCGTGTTGCCCAGATCTCGAAGTCGAAATCGACGATATGTAATTTTAAATTGGACATTTTATTTTTTATTGAGTATAGGCTCGCGTTTGATCACTTGACTCGATGAAATTTTTCAAAAATGTTTTTATTTTGACCTCTATTTAGGGGCAGTTGATACAAATACGAGATTTTAGGTCGTGCGTTCAAACCTAGACAGGCACATAGTTTTGTGTAATGTTCACACTTTTTTTTTCGAAGATCCTAAATACATAGGTCAATTTAAGTTTCTCAAACAGCAAATGGGGTGACGACAATCTGGTCAAATTCAACGCTCTGAAAACACAGGCTTGTCTTTTCAGTGCTAAAAAGAGCCCATTTCAACTATCCCCTACTTTCCGAAGTACATCTGTGCCAGTTACCGACCGCCTGGAGCTTTTGGGCAGACTGCAGCAAAAAGGCTGGGAATCCTACTCAAGGTGAGGTGGCACTTCATGCCTGGACAGCTTCTGACTCTATATAAGGCACAAGTCTGTTCCTGAGTGGAGTATTGCAGCCACTTGTGGGATGACTCTGCAAAATACCAACTTGCTGCACTGGACTCGATCGAGCGCAGGGCTAAAATGCTTATAGGCGACGAGGTGCTTTCGGGCAAACTTCATAGTCTGGCTCATCGGCGAACCGTTGCTTGCCTGTCGGTTTTCTATAGATTGTACTTCGGGTAGTGTGCGCAGGAGCTCCATGACCTGACTCCTCCATCTCCATTTCACTACCGGTCTACCAGACGCACGGCTGGGTACCATCTACGCTTGGTTGATATACCGTCTTGTCGTACCAAGTGCATCTAGACTTAGCCTTCATTCAACTTTAATTAGTTAAATTTACAGGATACTAAGGAGATATTCACATCATGCTTGAGTAAAGAGTTTCTTAGAATAGAAAACATGTCAGGAGAACGTGTACATGTAAGGAGAACTTGAGTCGAGGTAAAGTCATAGCCATTAAAGAATAAGGCTTAGTTTACTGCAATTATAGTTTCAAAGATTCAGCCAAAAGGCTTAATGTTTGAATGAACGCGACCCACCTGCTGTCCCCATTTTGATACTGAAAATCGTTATCCGCTACCGCTCCGAGCTTACAGCAGCACCTTGACTTTATAATTATATTATTTAATATAATAAAACGTCATCTAATGTTTGGCAATGTTTCAGAATGCTAGAAAAAGTGTAAAAAAATCGTTGAATACGTATCCACAGACATAGTGAGTCATCCGGCGCTACTCGACGACAACTTGTATGAGAACCTATTTTAGGAAATCGATGAAATTTATTTGCACTGTAATCGTCTTGTTATATCGCGTCTCGGGCAGTAAATTAGTTTCTATATTATGATAGCTTTCTGAGTAAACTGTAAGTTTAGGATTTATGCGAAGTTGAAAAAGTTCCTCTGATGTTTTCTAATAAATTTGTGTAGTCGGACTTAGGACCACTTAAATCAGCTATGTTTCTTGCCAAAAATATGAAAACAGCTTCTATCTTCTTAAATAAGTAGGAAGAAAAATTATATCGTAAGTATGTCAGTGAAAAATCAAATGTACTTATTTATTTACTTTAATGTTTTAAATACCTTATACCTACCGTTATTTTTGCAAATGGGTAAAGCTATTCATTTGTGTAAATATATTATATCTGAACTGTTCTTATTTTATTTTTATCAAAAGGAACAGCAAACAGTTATACTTTAAGAACTTACTACAAGTTAATAAAAATGAAATTTTAATTATAAAGTAACCCACAACGCTGTCCACAGGTGGGCATAGAAGTTTAAAAACATCTACTTACTTTATTAAATGAAAATTATATGTATTTGATTTTGCAAATTGTTTATAATTAATAAATAACACTATTACCGTTTCTTTTTCGCTTAAAGTTTTAACTACCTATTTAAGGTCCGGTGTTCCCTTACTGACTATCTTATTTACTGATTATACAGGGTTAAATGTAAAACACTGAAAACCTCTTAGGACTATGTTACTAACATCATAATAAACAACTTTTGTTCTATGACTTTAAGAATTCGTCATATTTTAGTTCACCAGATTTTCATACAAAAATAAAAATATTTAAATTGAACGCCCTAAATGTTACGAAGTCTATGCGAAGCAAAAGAAAGCAATTTATACTATCGCTTTCTTTTGCTTTGCATAGACGCTACATGCGTTTAGGGCGTTCAATTTAAATATTTTAATATGAAATCTGGTGAACTAAAATATGACAAATTTTTGTAAGTCATAGAACAAAAGTTGTTGATTATGATGTTAGTAACATAGTCCTGAGAGGTTTTTAGTGTTTTACAATTAACCCTGTATATATAGAAGAAACAACGAAATAAACTCAGAGGTCAAACTATAATATACAAAGTAAAATAGAGGAGACAGACAGACAGACAAAAAGGCTGGCTTTTACCTTGGACAGCGGTTAAGCATTGCCATACATCGTGGCAATGCCGCCAGTCTTTTGGGCACTTTACCAGTGGACAGCGATGCGCACGAATTTCTGGACGCCATATTTTAGTTTATTTTTAGATGTATATTATTATGTAGTTTAGGGTTTTTATTTAAGTGTATATTCCATTATTGATTAAATAAATTTATAACAAGTAAAATAAAGCATCAAAAAATTTTCTCAACTCTAATAAAATGTTCAAGAGACTGTTGGCATTGCCATGTTATATGGTAGTGCTTAGCCTGTGGCTAAAGTAAAAAACCCCGGGCCTTGAGTCACAGGAAGTATTAGCCAGCGATTTCGTAATTTCTTTGAAATGGCTGTGATTTGTTCTCACAACCTTTTCAAAGAAATTACATGTGATGTGAAGACACACAAAATCAAAATTCATTTATTTCAACTAGGTTAAAAATGGGAGCACACAATTTATCCTGTTGTTAACAACTTAATTATTATTTATTTTTTATTATATAGATAGTGATAATATAAATTTTAGCCTATTAATTTAACTGTTACTGGTAGCAGAGGTTTTAACCTAGTTTAAGTTACAGATCAAGTTATTGTAATTTTATTGAACCAATAAATGATTATGTTATGTTAAGAATGTTTTAACTTTCATCAATTTAGACACTGTGGTCATATTCATATCGCATAACGTATCCCTATAATTGACGAAGCATAAGTAGGCGTATTATTTGTTGGAAAACCAAAATGGGCACTTTTTGATCGTCAACCATTTTGGGGGCCTACCTTTGTGAAAAGACAGGTGACAACAGACAGACAGACAGACACAGACTTCCCTCAGAAATCCATTACCATCCTAGTTTTTGTTCTGTTTTATAATTCGTTTGTTTTGAACCCAAAACCCAGCCACTTCACCGACTCCCAGCAATGCAGCTTCAACCATCCTTCAACACCCAATTCACTACTCTCTCACCACTCTAATCTCTTGTTTGACAGATACATTTCCTCAGCGCATCTCACGACATAGCGCCATCTTTTGCTGTCAACAGATTATTAAATAATCTATCATCGTTTTGCAAAACAAGACTTTATGAAATATTAAAAGAAAGTTATTGAGGAATTCTTCAGGAACTTGGCAAAGAACTTGTTGTGGCGCCGGATGGTGCAGTTTTTTGTCCAGCAGTGTACCTACTGCTTGCTATACAAGGTGACACACTGTGAAAATATTTTGTGATACACGTGTACGTTTTACTTTTTCATATATAAAATTGTTACTCACAGACTAGTCAGATTGAGTAACGGGATAAATATGCAACGTTGCGTATTTTTCTTCATTACTTGACTGTACAATTCATTAGGTGGAGCAAGGGACCTATATAGTACCCGTGCTTCACCCAGGTGGAGATCCTAGGTGAAGCACGGGTCCTGCCCCATTTAAAATAATATTGTGGTAATAGGACCCTACTCATTTCATTATGTCATTAAAATAAGTTGTGATCAGAAAACTACTTACCTACCATAATTAGCCATGGCTAGATACTATGTTGGTCCCGGCTGCCTTTTGTACACATGTATAAGATTTTATGATAACCCAGCCATAAAGTCTGACAATAGTGTTGCCAATGGGTATCCTGTTACCCAGTTACTGGGTTATAAAGGTCAGAGAGGCAGTCGCTCCATGTAAAATACTAACACTCGGTCCGTTTAGTCTGGAAGTCGACCTAAGTCGAAAAAAGCTAAGCAAATAATGATATGTATAGATAGAGTGTTGGGTTAGTAATTTTTTTTTTATTCTGGATGAGCCCGCTCTTGACCTCGATCTCACCTGATGGTAAGCGATAGATGAAGTCTACAATGTGACGAGCGAGCCCAGACGATGCCTATTTACTCTTGCTTTAAAGGCTGAAAGGTCATAAGTAGCAGGGAACACAGAAGCCGGCAGAGAATTCCACAGTCAGCTTGATCCGATTAGACGAAAAGCTGACCACAAAACAGTTGAGAAACTGGATAAAACGATACCTTGTGACAAGACTATCTAACTACTATCAGATTTTCTGGCTTATGACCTGTAAGGACTATCAGGTGTACAAATGTCAGCCAGGACCTACAGCTGAACGTGTTTTCCGAGGCATGAAATTATCTACTACAGATAGATAGATAGATGTACTCTTTATTGTACGCCATAACAGAATTAAATGAGGACTTAAAAACTGCAAACGGTGTTACAATGGGCGGTCTTGTCACTAAACGCGATCTTTTACAGACAACCTTTGGATGGATTTGACACAGCAGGAGAAAATAAATACGCGGGTAGTCCATGGTGTACTATTCACTTATATACAATTACACATATACATAAAAAAACAAAGCTGAGATATATAAAAAACTAGCTTTTGTCCGCAACTTCGTTCGCGTGGGAGGTTTTTCCCGCGTGAATCCCGATCCCGTGGGAATTTCGCGATAAAAAGTTTAATAAATAAAGTTCGGGATAAAATATTCCATGTCCGTCTCCTGGTTCTAAGCTACCCCCCTGCCAATTTATAGCCATATCGGTTCAGCTATTCTTGAGTTATAAATAGTGTAACTAACATGACTTTCTTTTATATATATAGATAGTAACAAATTAAAGAAAGAGATCTTTTACCATGTTTTTGAAAGACAGTGAAAGTGCTTGTCTTACTGACACGGGAAGAGTATTCCACAGTCGTACTGCTTGAGCTGCGAACGACTTACCAAAGCAATTGGTGGAGTGACTCGGTACCTCTAGCGTCAAGTTTTCCGGTGACCACAGAAATTTGGCATGTGTGTCATGGAGGAACTTGAAACGTTCTTTAAGATAAGAGGGGGTTTTAGGATTGAACAGAATACTGTAAAGCAGAGACAAGATGTGTAAGTTGTCTATATAATATTTTAAGTTGATTGCCCATCTGCGAACCAACCTCAGTAAGCATTGCTTTACCTTAAAGATCGTTTCTTATGGCTAGTATCATTTAGCCACGAGCTCTATCTCCTCTACCTACTAACCTAGACGCTAATATGAGATCCCATAATGTTTATCCCAGAATCTGTGACCGAACTAATTTAGTTTATTATTGTAATGTCTACCGAAATCTAGGGCAGTATTCCGGATATCCGCACGTCAACCTTCATTGCCGATGACAAATCGTACATTTTAAATATTGTACACGTTGAAAAATTATTTAATTACAAATTGATGACAGATTTGGCCGTGTTGCCCAGATCTCGAAGTCGAAATCGACGATATGTAATTTTAAATTGGACATTTTATTTTTTATTGAGTATAGGCTCGCGTTTGATCACTTGACTCGATGAAATTTTTCAAAAATGTTTTTATTTTGACCTCTATTTAGGGGCAGTTGATACAAATACGAGATTTTAGGTCGTGCGTTCAAACCTAGACAGGCACATAGTTTTGTGTAATGTTCACACTTTTTTTTTCGAAGATCCTAAATACATAGGTCAATTTAAGTTTCTCAAACAGCAAATGGGGTGACGACAATCTGGTCAAATTCAACGCTCTGAAAACACAGGCTTGTCTTTTCAGTGCTAAAAAGAGCCCATTTCAACTATCCCCTACTTTCCGAAGTACATCTGTGCCAGTTACCGACCGCCTGGAGCTTTTGGGCAGACTGCAGCAAAAAGGCTGGGAATCCTACTCAAGGTGAGGTGGCACTTCATGCCTGGACAGCTTCTGACTCTATATAAGGCACAAGTCTGTTCCTGAGTGGAGTATTGCAGCCACTTGTGGGATGACTCTGCAAAATACCAACTTGCTGCACTGGACTCGATCGAGCGCAGGGCTAAAATGCTTATAGGCGACGAGGTGCTTTCGGGCAAACTTCATAGTCTGGCTCATCGGCGAACCGTTGCTTGCCTGTCGGTTTTCTATAGATTGTACTTCGGGTAGTGTGCGCAGGAGCTCCATGACCTGACTCCTCCATCTCCATTTCACTACCGGTCTACCAGACGCACGGCTGGGTACCATCTACGCTTGGTTGATATACCGTCTTGTCGTACCAAGTGCATCTCCTCCACTTATATTGTGCGCACAACCAAGTTGTGGAATTCTCTGCCGGCTTCTGTGTTCCCTGCCACTTATGACCGTTCAGTCTTTAAAGCAAGAGTAAATAGGCATCTTCTAGGCTCGCTCGTTACATCGTAGACCTCATCTATCGCTTACCATCAGGCGAGAACGAGGTCAAAGGCGGGCTCATCCGTAATAAAAATAAAAAAACTTTCATTCAAAAGTTCATCTTTCTTCCTAACTCTATAATTTCGACGTATCTAATTTTAATAAACCGGCCACATTTTTGCACCGTTAATATCTATTAGCTAAGGAAGTGCCATCTTAATGACTCGTGTCGTTTCGAAGATGACACGTGTAACTAAAAAAAAGTTTATATAGTCGAGTGTCCCTAACGACGGTTGGGTAATATTTTGTCTAAGCCATCGACTAACATTCATTATATAAATAAAAATGTAGTTGAAATATCGTACAGAAATCCTCTGAACGCGGAAAGCTTTTTCTCTTCAAGGCTAACCAACGCATACCGATAACGCTCCCTGAATAGGTGACTATCAGAACGCGTCCAGTTTCCTCAGTGCCTCAGAATCAGTGGCTGTCATTTGTAAATCCTTGTCAGTCGTTTCTGGCAGTCATAAGCCAGAAAATCTTGCAGCGGTCTTGCCAAGGTGTAACTTATTACCCAACTAGTGGGTTACATGCATGAATGTAAGCTTCCAGTAAGCATTACTTACATGTTTCCCCACAGAACACATAATTCATCTGTTCGTGTGTTTCCCGATAGCTATAACCTAGGAGTCTTTAAGTCAAGAGTGAATAGGTTGCTTTTAGGTTAGCGTGCTCCATCTTCGACCACACCATCAGGTGAGATGGTGGTCAAACGCGAACCTATTTTCAATAAAAAAGCCGACATCAACATATTTGGAAAAGGTTAAGCAGATCATATTTTTTTATTATCTCATAGTCCATAACATTTTATATCTGTGACTAGCGACCCGCCCCGGCTTCGCACGGGTGCAATGTTTATATTAAATATACTATAGAATGTCTTTATATACACCGTTGACAGCCTTTTTGTCATTCGACATACATGTTCTTTTTAGTAATTACTCTTGAAAGTGCGACACATAACTTACCATGGGAAAACATTCAACGCTCAAATCTAAGCAACCTAGCAACATAGCGCCGTGCCTCCGCCGCGCCGGCACCACGCGGCAACCGCTATGTCCTTGCATTTTAAATCTGTAATATCTTCGAAACTATTTATTTAAATTATATTCTATAAAGAGCAATATTGATTTATATTAAATGCACAATGTATTTATGGTACTTAATTGGATAAGGATTAGTGCTGTATTGCTTAAAATCGCTTCGTAAAATATGCTCGTATTTCTCGTAAAAAGTAAAGGATAAAAAATGGTTGTTGTGGGTTATCTATAAGAGATAGACAGATGACATCTAGGAAATTTTTGTTGACCTTTTTAAGGTATACAATACTGTAGTACATTATTTTGATGTATCTCTTAGGGTTCAGCCAGCGTTTGCAAAGCAAGCGCAAAAAATTGTGTTTATTTGCGACATCACATTAGAAACCTCAAAAATTATCAGTGTTTCTCTACTATATTATGCATGTTATATACTGTAAAACCTTCCTATTGAATCACTCTTTCTATTGAAAGAAATTGCATCAAAATCCGTTGCGTTGTTTTAAAGATTTAAGCATACATAGGGACAGACACAGGGAAGCGACTTATGCTTTATACTATGTTAAGATATACAAATTTAGTCATTAAAGTACTATGTATGACAGTTGCCTAAACTAGACGGATAGTCTGTATTTCAGGACACCAGCTCCCGCTATCGTAGACTGTGGATGATAATACATTCAGTTAAACTAACTCAATTATAATATAGTTTGACCCTCCATGTTAAACACTAATACCCAGCTGCATCAGGTTAGACTAGAGAAAAGGCTAAGCAGGTGATGATGACATGGTAGGTTATTGACGACTGAGTCATTTATACAGTCTCAGCTTTCATTTCTACATCTTTAACACGTTCGCTGACTGTACCTACGTCGTTACCGTTAGGCGGGAAATTAAAATGGTGCGTTATGAAAGTACGTCGAGGGATGGGCCACTTATTTTTAAGAGTACGTCGTCTCACGATAATTATTCATATAAGTTATATTATGAGCAATTTCATATTTCTTACTGCCGTAATATGAGTATTTTGTGGGTAGTTTCATATTGCTTGCTTGTGCACGTGTACTAAGTTGATTTGTCATTTAGTATGGAAAATTCTACTGTCGTATTGTGGTGTCAGGGTAAGTGATCACTGTCAGCAAACGTGTTAACAGTCGTAATGGGTAGCTAGAAGCCATAAAATATGACAGAAATCTTGCGAAGGAGTTTCTGTTACCCCCAGGTTACTATCTACTGAGTGAGTGTGGAGTTTAGATAAGTAGTTGCTTCATATAGAAAACTGGCACTTAAGCTTAATATTCAATAAAACTAACGATAAAGTGTATGGAAATTCTATAAAGTTACAATGTATGTTCGTGTCCCAATCTGGCTCACATAAGTGAGGACTAAACTTGAGACACATAACTATAGTTTATAACCTTATTTTTCGTTGGGTAAATCATAAAATTACTCCTTCCGCTCTGCGTGGAGCGGAAGGGAGTGTCAGACTTCTACTGACTAAAAACCCACCCTGTCCCTTCAGCTGCCCTTACCCTCCGGATACGCGATATCTTGTTAGAAAATTCCCGCAACCCCGGATATAGTTTATAGCCTGCCTGGAATAACACAAAGGCCACTTTTGATCCAGGAAAATTTGAAAAATATACACGTGAACAAAGTCACGAGCAACAACTAGTAATAAATAAATTACAAGTATTACAACCTTGCGATGAGTTTTAATATTGAGATTAGTGAATACGCAGTCTAGTCTCACATTCATCTCGTTTTAAAATGATGTAAATTAATTTCTAACTTTCTTACATTTCCTATTCATAATTAATAGATCATATTTTTCAGATTAAAACCGTGAAGTCTGCTTGCACGCGTAATATCGCTAAATTTATAGTGCGGTGTCCAATTATCATCTATACTAATATTATAAAGCTGAAGAGTTTGTTTGTTTGTTTGTTTGTTTGCTTGAACGCGCTAATCTCAGGAACTACCGTTCTGATTTGAAAAATTCTTTCAGTGTTAGATAGCCCATTTATCGAGGAAGGCTATAGGCTATATATCATCACGCTAACACCAATAGGAGCGGAGCAGTAATGAAGAATGTTTCAAAATCGGGGGATTTTTTTTCCACGGGGACGAAGTCGCGGGCGGAAGCTAGTAAAATATAAAAATTATAACCATACTTAATTTTTCTCCCTGTAGTTTCGACATCATTGCATTTCATTGACTCCCAACAGTGGGAATGTTAGTGCTTCTGCTATATTATAAATGGGAGGTAGGCAGAACGGACGGTATTCTAGTTATAACTCTACCTAATTAATTGTCATAATGCCACAGACTGAGATTCTTTAAAAACTAATTTTAAAGTAAATAGCAAAAATTTAACACCTAAACTGTCATACTTAAATACCTCCTACCTACCTCTTAATACTACAATATGGAAACAATGTAAAATTCAATCAATGAGGGTTTTCTGAGATAACGTTCAACAGGTGGCAACACCAAAGCATCAGGTCTTTGCTCCTGTCAAACACATAAGTTTTTAGACACCTGTCAAATTGACGTCAAAGTCTTGTTCATGTTTTTAAACAAGAAGACCTCTTGCCTCAGTGGTGGTTTGAATTTTCCTGAAAACCCTCTTTTATTTGTAAATAAACTTTATCAATATTGTAAAAATCAATTATTACGTTTTGAAGAGTAACCATGGAGTTTTTGCCAGATCTTCTCCATGGGACGCCAATAGCTTTAGCTCCAGAATTTTTATGGTCTACCGAAACCTTAATAACGAATTTAAAAAAAATCACGCATTTATAATATAATCAGCCAGTAAGGTTCCCAGTGCTGAGACACAGGCCTACTCCCTATGAGATTTGAAAAGTATAATCAAATAAATTATTTATATAATTAAATCAAATAACATGTCACGTATTAATAAAACTACGCGATTCCTATGGGAAGCCGATAGGCAGAAGGACAGATTAGCAGAAAATCATAACATTTTACTATATAAATAAAATAAACGACACCTGTTCGCATAAACCATAATATGTTTAAGTCAAAATTGTAATAAATATCATAACTCTACGTTATGTGTATTTCTTATAAGACGAGAAAAAGTTTGACCATGGGTAGTAATTTATTGTTCATTATTAACACTTTAAAAACTTAAATAAAATACATCTAAAAATAAACTAAAATATGGCATCCAGAAATTCGTGCGCATGGCTGTCCACTGGTAATGTGCCCAAAAGACTGGCGGCATTGCCACGTTGTATGGCAATGCTTAACCTCTGTCCAAGGTAAAAGCCAGCCCTTGGGTCACGCGAAGTGTCAACTATGTCAACTACCTTACACGATTATAGACACGTTTCTATGGTAATTCATATAAATGAGCTACTTATAATACCACTAAAACATTTTCAGGAAAATTGGCTTCAAAGATTTGTAATAAATATTGAAATTACTGTTTCTACTTGTCGCATCATAATTTATATTAAACTCTCATGGCTACTTTAAAAAATATTGTGGAGAAATTGGATAATTACTCAGTTTCTAAAGCGAAATTATGTGATACTTCTAAAATGTTAAGTGATACGGCTCGAAAATATTTCAGCCGCTTGAAGTTCTCAGCGGCTGCAGCGGCAGTGCTAGCACAGTAAGACGAGCTAGGAAGATGGAATGGTGCAGGAGTATCGACACAAGTTGCGTCCCACACTAAAGGCCTACCCATCTTACAAGGAAATAACGACATACCGTCAGGTCTTTTACCATCGTCGCGTGCCAGGCCATTGGGTTCTAATACAGCTGGAACGCCGACAGACTCGTCGGATAATGTCGTTAATATTCACGTGCCGTGCTATGCGCTGCGGCCGCATGAAAGGCCGTGGTGACTGGTGACCGAGGCTGTTGACAACTTCGCCACAGTGGCAGCGTTGAGCAGAACAACGGGGAGCACATAATCGAAGGGAAGCAGTGAGGCGGAAAGTAGTATAATCAAACAAGGTGCCTATGTTCCATGACGGTAGTGCATGAAGCCAGATACCCGACTCCCATTCACCCACAGAAATAGTTTTAGTAATTCTCCCTAAAAAAAAACTTTTTTGCAAAAAAAATAAAACCGACTTCCATATCAAAACACTACAAAGCCAAAAATAATTTTAATTTCGGTAGTCGGTGTTATTGGTTTTGTATTTTCTTGTTTTTCACACCGCCTTCCGAAATTAAAATTATTTTTGGCTTTGTAGTGTTTTGATATGGAAGTCGGTTTAATTTTTTTGCAAAAAGTTTTTATTTTCGCGCTTTTTAGTGGGTCAATTTGTAATTAATCTATACTAATATTATAAAGCGGAAGAGTTTGTTAGTTTGTTTGTTTGTTTGTTTGTTTGTTTGTTTGCTTGAACGCGCTAATCTTCGAAAGTACTGGGTGGATTTGGATGAAATTTGGTATGGAAGTAGCTTGAAGCTTGAGGAAGGTTATAGGCTACTTTTTACCCGACTGCAAAAAAGGAGAGTTATGTTTTTACCGTGATAGAATCCACGGGGGCGAAGCCCGGCGAGAGTACTAGTCTAGTTATAAAAGCCAAAATGTCAACTACAAAAAACTAAAAACGCGCGAACAAAAAACACAATGCAGAGTAAACGAAAAGATCGTCAAAGTAAATATTGTTTTTTTACTTTTGTTGATTTTTCAGAAACGGCTTGTCCGCTTTCGATAAAATTTTCATGGGACCATTTGGGAAGTGGGTATACTTCCCAAATGGTCCCATGAAAATTTTTCAACAAAAAAAGAATTTTTCAAATCGGTTGGCAAGCGACGGAGCTATGCCCGAACAAACATAAAAAAAAAAACAAACAAACATCCGAATTGAGAACCTCCTCCTTTTTCAGAAGTCGGTTAAATATAAAGCCCTGACAACCAATAATAACTGATACTCAGTGTCTCATAATTGTGTTTTTAGTCATTAACGGAAATCACAGTAATGTTCTCTATCATAAAAATAGGTAGGTACTATTAATAATCAGTTACATTTTATTGAAGAAGTTAGACACAGTAAAATTAGTATTAAAAATATAAATATAAGTTTTGATATATATTATAATTAATAAATAGTGTAATATTGAAACGCAAATCAGAATATTTCACCAAAATAAAAATCTAAAACTCTTTATCATACTACGCCATCTAGTTTCAAATGCTTGAACAAATATTGCAAGCACCATAACGCTACACGCTAACGTTTCAGCACTCAGTTCCACACAATATCAACAGATGGCGCTTCACACAATCACATCTGAACACGAGTTATTGATGTAATAGTGCGCATTATTATGTCAACATTCTTATTTTATTAAAATAAACCACACATTCAAAGGACGGACACAAATAAAATTAACGAACACATATCAATGTATCGAGTCTGTCAAATACACAAACCAACATGAAGATAAAACGTAACAAAATCACAGAGAAAATATGGAGTAAAAATTCCAGTCAAAGTCATTTAGTAGCTTTGATTGTAACAAATACAAATAACAAACTTGCATACCAAATATGTAACTCTTGATATCGCTTTGACGAAACCACGGATGGTAGAAGTCTGAAAATGTAGTGTCATGATTATGAACACGCTCTAAAAAAATTCCGAGGCGCTAGACACCATAGCGCCTAGCTTTTCGACGATAGTAACGCTACCAACACAATATTTTTAAAGGTAATTGTCATAAGCTAGGTATCTGTTTTGTAACTTAACTGTGGTAGTCAAAAATTTATGATGGCATAAAATTTTAGTTACTTCAAGTTTTGATATTTTCAACTTTCCAAACATGACAGCGAGAAATAACACGTAGAAACATAGGTACACATACCTGGTAGATTTCCCGTAATTTTAAATTTTATATATACTTTAGAGACGTGTCATTCGTGTCTGAAATATTTAAAAAGCAATACTACTAACCTTCCAAGAACTGTCTGGTGGGTAAACGTAGCGAAACTTTGAGGGATGAAGCGTATGCCGAGTCGATGTACCAATGAGGGTCTCGCTGCTCACCCAGCCTACTGGCGCTGGCTCTGGAATGGGTAAAAGGGACTCATTACAAACTATTAAAGCAAATTTAGAAAGGAAACTTTTCAGATTACCACTATTTGTGACGAATGCGATTCTTACAAAGTCTCGCCCTCTACGTGCATTATTATAGAATAAGCTGTACATAAACCGTAACGTATAATGTGGTAGAAGAAATGAAAAGTAAAGGACTATGATTTGAAGTGTTTGACGTATCCAAAAACCTTTGAAAAGTTTGCTAACCTGCTTTTTATACGATTAATCAGCTATTAAATGTATGCCTTGTTAAGCCTTTTCTTATCTTTTTGTTTGGGTTTTCATAGTCCCCACCAGTGGCGTAGCGTGCCTTGTCGGGGCCCCGTATAAAAATTTTTTTGGAGGCCCTTATATGGAGGTAAAGATTTTTTACAAAAGAAAAAAAATATTGTGAGAAGTAATATTTATTTATCACATAATTTACCCATTTTACAAATAAAAATCGAATTTTAAATATTCACTCTCCTTGCCTTTTTATCGGCAAACTGATTTATTAAATCATTTATGGCTGATGATGATTTTAGTTTTTCTAAAGTTTCTGCCTCTATGGACAATAGTGAGATGTCTGACAGCCGTTCTTGTCCCATCGAAGTTCTTAAGTAATTTTTTATTAGTTTTAATTTTGAAAAACTTCTATCTGCCGTTGCGGTTGTAACTGGAAGGGTCAAGAATAAAAAGCATGCTGTGATTACCTCGGGAAAACTGGATGCAAGACTATTGAATTTTACTAGCAATAATTCAATGAGTTCTTTAATGGAATAATTTTTTTTAATTTCAGAATTTAAGCATGTTTTTAGAGCCTTTAATTGGTCACAAAGATTAAGTGAGATGTCTTTACTGTATTTAGCAGACAGTTTTCCGGAAGCGTTTAATATCTCTTCGCTTGAAGAAGATAGGAGTTTCTCCGGTTGTAATATTTCGAATATACTACTCAGGTTGCAAAGGCTCTGAAATCTTTCTTTAGTTTGAGAAATTAATATATCTAAACAGCAATAGTATACATTGACTTTGAAATAGGATTCCGGGTCGGAAATTCTCTCATCTTGTGATAACTCATCAAAAAAACGCTTCGTTATCTTTCGCCTACTGTTTTTAAAAACAGTTGTTACCCCCCACTTTTTTGCTAAATCTTTGGATTCATTTAGCAAACTATTAAATGAATTCTGATTTCTTAATTGGCACAGTCTATTTAAAAGATTACTTAATAAAATACTAGATTTCTGTAAGTCATTATTATCATGCTGTAGAGCTTTAGAAACAGGATTAATAATTTCAAATAGTGAAGAAAAAAATGTAACGAGCACTAAGAAATCAAAACTCTCTAAAATATTAATTATACTTTTACATTCTTCACGTTCATCTTTTTTATTTGAAATTAAATTTAGTTGGTACAAAGTTTTCATGATTAGTAAAAAATTTTTCTTTACTGCTAATAAAGCGTCGTTCCTAGAAGACCATCTGGTAGGACATACCTTTTTAAGGGTAATCAAATATTTTTCAGATGAATCGTCACTTAGCATAGCCCAGCGTTTTATACTATTGCCAAAAAAAGTATATATTTTTTCTAAATTATCGATAAAAGTCGATACTTCACGAACATGTCTCGCAGCATCGTTCAAAACCAAGTTTAAAGCGTGCGCAGCACAATGAACATAATCGGCATTTGGAGCATGCTCTTTTATTAGGGTTTGTAATCCTCCATACACACCCGACATAACATTTGCTCCATCGTATCCCTGTCCTCTACATTTAGTCAAATCAATTCCATATTCTTTAGTCAAATTTAAAATGACAGTTTTCAGACCTGCAGCACTACAATCGGTTACTGCTATGAATCCTAAAAAGGACTCACAGATTTTTATTTCTTTAGGCACATTATCATCATTTTCTGTAACCGAGGTATATCGAAAAACTACAGATAGTTGGTCAATTTTTGAAAAGTCTTGTGTTGTATCCAGAATTATTGTCAGAAATGGAGCTTTTTTAATTTCTGAGATAATACTGTTCCTAACGTTAGTACCAAGCAAACTAATAATTTCGTTTTGAATCGTAGGGCTTAAATAATTTATTTCACCTTTCGGTTTTAGAAAAAGTTCTTTTAAAGTTGCATCATAGTTAGATAGCAGACGTGAAATTGCCATAAAATTGCCAGAATCAGAATCATGCCCCCTCAAAGGTAGATTACAAGATACTAAAGTAATTATAACATTAATTATACGATGCAGTACATCTCTCCAGAATGTAATTTTACTATCGATTTCACTTTTCAATAGAGTATCGATGGTATTTCCTTGCAACCAATTATTATAAGAGAGTGAGGCACTAATATGCTGCTGTGACTTTTCATGGTCAAGAATAGTTTGTGTGAAATTGCTCCTAACCGAAACACCGTTAACCCAAGCAGAGGAGTACGATTTGTTTTGACGATCTGCTAATAACCAACAGAAGTGACAGTACGGTTTGTTTAAAACGTTAGAATAACATAACCATGGTCTTATAATTTTTATGCCTGCCTGATTGAAATATGAATAATAATAATCTGAAAAAGGTCGGTTATTTTCTGAAACTTTTGGAAATGGTCCTTGTGGTTTAAATGGACCCAATATAAAAATTATTTTTCGTTCGCATTCAGTTAAATTGTCACCAAAATTTCCTCTATCTGATGAAATTATATTACAATCTGCATTATCTGCAGATATATCAGAATCGTTGACATGGGGTTCCTCGATTTCTGGATGGACATCCGATAAAGTATGTGCTTGGCTTTCTCCTATTTCCGGATGGATATGTGACGAAGAACATGCTTCAGAAGAATCTAAAAATAAACGAGTAATTGTTAAAAAATAAATACGAATGCTTTGATACTAAACTAAAAAGAGTTATATATAAATAAATAACGTTACTAAGGGTCACAGTTAGAGAGTGTTCAGTTCAGACGCACACAGATTCTACGCGGATTGTGCTCGTACCTATTAGTAGATACAAAATCACCTGCAGCCCGTCCGTGCATTACTATACACCTGCGTGCTATTTAAACGCAGCGCGTAGTGTAGTGGCCATACAAAACGAGAACCCGAAAGCGAGTCTGCACATCTGAAGTTCTCAACACGCAATTAACGATACGATACGGACTGATAAACAAACAACAAAACAAATCGATCCTATAGATAAGTTAGAATTTTGTTTTTTTTAATCAAGGCACGGAACCCTAAAAACAGTATAATTGTGAAAATCGAGGGGGGAGACAACTTTTTGTGACGGACAGATGGACAGACCGAAATTAAAAGATTTCCTTGTTTATCACTACGGGCCCCTAATAAATGGGTTGGGTAGTAGTGTAGTACTTACCTTTCCAATGTAAATCACTCACAGTATCTTGTCTCTGAAAAAATGAAGAAATTTTGGGCACTTTTTTTATAACCTCGTCCCTTTTCTGTTTAATTTTTCTTTTCTCAGCGCCGCTGGGATAATCTCTTTTCCTTTCACTCATTTCTTTTACAAATCGTTACTAATACTGCTAAACCAGAAGAACAATATTGTTTGTACTGAATTACAATGTAATGCACATTTATATAAAGCGCGTAAATAAACAGTGCACTGCACTCCGTGGTTTAACATCCAATGCAAAGTACAACAACGTACACGTACATCGCGATATCGATGAAGGATTCCCGGGGATTCCCCGCTGAGTTGAAGATGAAGTAAGTAAAACGGGGAAGTCCCGCAGCCCGCCATAACGATGTAGTGTTGCCAACTTTTGAACGCACGCTTAAGGCGGGAAAAAAAGGAATTGCTTTATAGAATTTTGTCATTTGTAAAATAAAATAAATTAGAAAGTTTTTATTCCTTTTCCTTACACACTTTGGGGGCCCCCGTGGCCTGGGGGCCCCGTATAATTGATACGGCAAATACGGCGGTAGCTACGCCCCTGGTCCCCACCCACCTAAGATCATACTGGGAGGAAGCCAATGTTCCAGCAATGGGCACCTTAACAGCTGATAATGTTATGTTATGTTGGATAGTAAGGTATATCGGTGGTATTAGAGTTATTTCCGACACGTTTATAAAAAGACAACTGTGTTCCAGCTCTTTAGTGAGCAAGTAGCACCTATGACCTTGTGACAAAGAACTCAGTGAACCAACGCAAATTAAACATCGGCTTATATTAAAATGTTTAATTTACTAAATTTTAGAAAGTACTGTGTGGATATAACAGGATATAAAATAAAGCATAATATTTATCAAGCAAAGTTTCATTCATGATCGCCGTTTCATTCATTTTAAACAACTAAATTAATTTCTGAATCGAAAGTACAATATAAACTGGTGAAACTCTAAATATAAAACAGATCCCCATTAAATGAGTGAAAAACGCAAGAAAAACACAGGGTGAGGTTATGACGAATCAAAACATTCGCGACTAACGCCTTTTATAAATCTGATAGCAATCATGCAGGAAAAGCCGATCAGAATATTTACCCTGGATCCATTTCTACTGTCATCTAAAGGAGCACGGGTTTATAATACATAAAATTTTATTCGCGAGGCGATATTCAAAATAAAAACTACATGTTTCCACCATATGTCAAACTAGGAACTATTTTTGTACAGCCCCAAGTTCACGTTGGATGGATGCAAAAATAAACGCGACGCTTGGATTGCGCTTGCGTCGTTTTCCGCGGAAGAAATTTATAAGTCAAAGCTCTTGATAGTTCCGCGCCGTATAAACAGATGGCGTTTTCACACCAATATAATCGAATGAAATAGTTCCACTATTCGATAAGAGATGGAGTTACTGCTAGAGTTGTACATATTTTCGTGATTCGTTTTTCAGGATATAGGTATTATAATCATAATATATTTTAATCTTTGTTAAAAATCAAGCCCAATCTTTTTACAACTTCCGGTTATTAATACCTAAAGACCTCATATAGAACTTTAAGTAGTCCACGGACTGACTTTTAATTTTTTTTTAGAGGTAGTGGGGAAACCTTCAAAAGACATTTGGTCTTTGGAGATAAGACCGAGGAGTGAAAGATTTTTAACACACTAAAACCTCCCGTGTGAGGCTACCATGACCACATGGAGGTAAGCCCCAGGTCCTAAGAGGACGAAGAGGAAAGCTAATGAAATAGTTCTAGAGCTTATTTACAACGGATTCCTAAAATTTATCCTAAAACTAATGGTGTAAATGGCGGTAAAATAAAACAATGACTTGTTTCAAATTATAACCTCAGCAACAAGCAAGGCGAAGATCGTAAAATGTGCACTGTCAACTACCATTTAAATCCGTTTTAGGTTTTTTTTTTATTGATGGTAAGGTCACGTTTGACTACTATCTTAACTGATGTTAAGCGATGATGTGGTCGAAGATGAATCACATCTACTTAGAAATATTTTATTCACTTTTGACTTAAAGCTTTAGCTTAATAGCTATCAGGAAACATAGACTCCTCGAATCAAATCGAAATCAACTCTAATTAGTGAGGTAGGAATACTAAGTAAGATTCCTTGTTAAGAAAAATTTTGTATTTATTCAATCACATAAAATTTGAGGACATTTTTTGCAAATTCAGAAATCTTATTTAACAAGGAGTGTCTCCTGTAATTTGTTTGTTATTTCGTTGTATTTTGAGTAAACTGCCACTGCAACCAAAGACTATTCGTAGCTAAACTTCACAACGCTTTATTCCAAAGCTATCAGTAATTTGTCTTTGTTTCATCTGCTGCCACTGGTAGATCGGCGTAAAATTGCAGACTGTTTGTATTTATTAAAAATCCTCCACAATAATATTGATAGTCCAGAACTACTTTCTAAATTTTATTTTAACGTACCCAACAAAACATTGGGCTTTAATCCTCCCATATGTATACCTCATTCATCATCTAATTATAGGCAAAATAGCTATATTGTGCGCGCAAGCAGAACTTTTAATGAGATATGCAAGCAGTATGATCTGGATCCTTTCACAACTAGTGTGAACTCAGCCAGAAGGTGCTTAAGCCTAAACTTTTTTAAGTGTTAGTGGTTATGTTATGCTGTTGACTCATTGCAAGCAAATCTTTATATATTATGTATTCTTACTGTGTAAATTGTAACTTTAATTTATAATTAGCTTTGTTATTGCTTTTTTCTTGCATATAACTTTATTTTAGTAGGTATAAGTCTAAACGTGAGGACTATTATTGGCTCTCTGGCGACTATGTATTCCTCTTTATTTATTAGCTGTAAGTCCTCCATAAAGTAAATAAATAAATAAATTTCAAGATAAATTGTTATTCGAGCAATTTATCTATTCACGAGTTATTAGAAAAGTGTCACTTTATGAATCGAAATGGATAAGATATGTCGAAATTTGAAGTTGTAGGTGTAGGAAGTGGAGGTAATTTCTTAAAAGGGTTAATAGCATGTAAGTAATTTTGTGCATTTCAACTATAATGGATCATGATGACGCGGTTTTGTAGGACTTATTTCTTCTGAGAAGCTATACGTACCTACTCAAATAAATACTCTATTATTTTTCAAGGAACGTCCTCGTCTCTCATTATATTGCTTGACAACAGACAAACATTAACCTACAACATTTAATCGATATGTATTACAACATTCTGTCAAAATATTATATCTACTAAAACAAATAGGTCGTACGTCGTGGTCAATGTTTTTACAGTTGGGCTGAAACGTCTGGCGGATAACATTGTAAATAATGTGACCGCCTGAAAACACACTAAAAATATCCTCAACTTATTTCACCTCAAATACAAACTATTCTACTATTCATAACAAAACAAAACACGCACACAAATAAAATGACTAATGTTCGTCTACATTTGTTATGTTTCAGATACACGTAGAGTTGCCAGGTCGTCAAACTTTCTGGAGGCGGTAGCCCTCGCGCGTCTTTACAATTGGCGCGCGGAGGTGCTAAGCCGGGGTAAAACTCCGCAACCGCGACAAATCGCGGCTCAGAGGACAGAGCTCCGGCGCGATCTCACGGCAGCATGGAAAGAGCGGCTGTCGCAACCGAAGGCTGGGCACGCTGCATTCGAGGCGATAAGTCCCCTCTTTCAGGAGTGGCTGGAGAGACGCCACGGCGTCCTCTCCTTCCGCCTGATGTAGGTGCTTACCGGACACGGCTGTTTCGGAAGGTACCTGTTTCGGATTCAGCGGGAGAACACGTCCGGGTGTCGTCATTATGTGGACCATCCGAAGAACACGGTGGAGCATACGGTGGCAGTTTGCCCCGCTTGAGCAGAGCTTCGCCGTGTCCTCGTTGAGGTGATTGGCGGCAGCGACCTATCACGCCCGGCCCTGGTTTAGACAATAGTTCAGAACGAGAGGGAATTGGATGATGTCGCATCCTTCTGCGAAGCAGTCATGCTAGCGAAGGAGGAGGTCGAAAGCGCGAGGGACAGGCAACTCTCTTCCTCGCGCCCCAGCCGCCGCAGAAGACGCCCCGGGCGTCCGGGATCGCGAGCCGATCTCCGGCCACCGTTGGCGCGGGCTTGCGGACGGCGAGCAGGGCTCATGGTCCGGTATGGACCAGGCCCGGGTCGGCGGCGCGTTCTGTTCCACGCGCGCCTCAAAGAGCTGTCAGCAATAGTGACGGGGTCCTATAGGGCCATTGCCTGTCGGAGTTGCGGGAATGTTTAACGAGATACCGCGGCCCCGGAACTCAAGGGCAGCTGAAGGAACAGGGTAGGTTTTTAATCAGTAGAAGTCTGACACTCACCCAGAGCGGGAGAAGTCATTCGATGACTTTCCCACCATGAAAAAAGAAAATGCCGGTTTGGCCGGACATTTGGGTGAAAAAGCCGGACACTCTAAGTTATTAAGGAATTAATGTCTTAATATTAATGCGACAAAAATGTTGTATTGTATAAAACCAGGAGTATTTGGTTATTTACCATAAATCTTTTTAAGGTAAAGCCTAACAAAGGCCGGATAAGCCAGACACCGTTTATTTTAGCCAGACACGCATTCAAAAAGCCTGACTACGGGCGTCTGGCAACACTAGTTTCACGTTTTTTTTTTTTATTGATAATTGGCTCGCGTTTGACCACCGTCTCACCTGATGGTAAGTGATGATGTGGTCGAAGACGGAGCACGCTTGCCTAAAAGTAACCTATTACCACGAAATGTATTGTTTTGATACCTCACATTAATTTGTTTATTGTTTTAGCAGTAAATTGTTGCTGAGTCTAGGAATAAATGGACTATATGATAGGTTGATTACTGACTTTAAATAACTATGTTGATTGATTTAGGTAAACACATCTGTTTGTTAGATGTTAATGAAACTGAACGTTTCGGGAACAGACAATAAACGTTTTGGGAATACTTCTGATTTCTGATAGCTATAACCTGGGGGTCTTTAAGTCAAGAGTGAATAGTTAGGCGGTAGGCTAGGTACGAGTGCTTCATCTTCGACCACATAATCGTTTACCATCAGGTGAGATGGTAGACAAATAGTCAGCGAAAAATAATCACATTATGCCTTAGAATAGGGGTTTCCTTGCAGTGCAAGCGTACGAGAGAACACAGGGTGTTTTTAGTCAGTTTCAAGAAGAGAAGCTGTTAAGAGTACATGGAACAAACTTAAGACAATGATCAGCGCCCTCTCACGGAACTAACAGAAATTAATAATTTGCCACCAAAAATCCATTATCTCTCCAAGAGGCACTACTGAACAAGCTTCATAGCCGATGAGCCAGGCTATGAAGCTTTCACTACCGGTCTACCAGACGCACTGCTGGGTACCACCCACACTTGGTTGATATACCGTCTTGTCGTACCAAGCGCTTCTCCTCCACATTTATTGTGCGCACGGCCAAGTTGTGGAATTCTCTACCGGCTTTTATGTTCCCTGCGACTTATGACCTTTCAGCCTTTAAAGCAAGAGTGAACAGGCATCTTCTGGGCTCACTCGTTCTATCGTAGACCTCATCTATCGCTTACCATCAGGGCAGGAGGTCAAGGGCGGGCTCATCCGGAATAAAAAAAAAATACTAACCCAATACTCTATCTATACATATCAAAATCTGCTTAGCTTTTACTAAACGGACTGAGTGTTAGTATTTTACATGGAGCGACTGCCTCTCTGACCTTCATAACCCAGTAACTGGGTAACACGATACGCTTGCCAATTACATAGAAATAGAATTAAAATGTCTATCTGCAATCTATACTAATATTATAAAGCGGAAAAGTTTGTTTGTTTGCTTGAACGCGCTAATCTTCGAAAGTACTGGGTGGATTTAGATGCAATTTGGTATGATAGTAGCTTGAAGCTTGAGGAAGGTTATAGGCTACTTTTTACGCGACTGCAAAAAAGGAGAGTTATGTTTTTACCGTGATAGAATCCACGGGAGCGAAGCCCTGCGTGAATACTAGTTTCAGTATAAATGTGTTTTCTCAAGTGCTTATAATTACGATACTAAACTACACGATACTAAAACACAAGCATTTTCTTTTATTTCTCTGCGTTTGCTGGTCCGAGATTATCTCTAGAACAGCTGAACAGTTTTACAGGCTACTTTCTATCGCGGAATTCCCGCGGAATTGGAATTCACACGGAAAAACCTCCCGCGCAAACGATGTTGCGGGCACAGCTGCTAGTTATAATTAAAGTCACTGTTAATATTGGCCGTGATCTATAATAATAGCATGTTTACGCCAATTAATGGATTTACGATGCATTGTGCTATGTGGTCTACCAGATCCTGTGTTCTACTAATATTAGGTTTTATTGGCAGTAGTTAGTACCGGGCATTGTGTGCATTCTGAGAGTACTGATGTCATTTTTGTCATGGACAGCAAGGGTTTTTGTATATCCCTTTTCCTCTTCAAATCTTCTTTTACCAATTCAGAGAGTATACAGGATGTTTCAGAAGTACCTAAGTGGTCATACTTGGTGTTCAATATTGGATATGTAGAAAATTTATTTACCTAAAACTTTTCAGTCGTTCTTTTGTAGTCAGTTCCAACCTATTCCTACTTAATAATATTATAAATGCGATAGTAACTCGGTCTATCTGTCTGTCACTTTTCCGCTTCAAAACCACTCAAACGATTTTGATTAAATTTGGTTGAGAGATAGATAAAACTTTAGACAAGGATATAGCCGATATAGGCCAAATCTTTTCGGTGAACAAATATATTTCACGCAAGCGAATTCGCGGGCAGGAGCTAATATAAATTCTGTATAAATTAGCAGACTGTACGGGACTTTATAGCGATAAAAATAAAACTCTCCTTCTTTTATAGTCGGCTAAAAAGTAGCCTATAACCTTCCTCAAGCTCAAACAAACCTCATCCAGTACTTTCGAAGATTATCGAGTTTAAACAAACAAACAAAGTTTTCCGCTTTTTCATATTAGTATAGATAAATCATTAAAACGATTATGATGGACAATATAGTGTTATTTATTATATCCGGATATTGTGATTTTATGAACCAAAAACAGTTAAAATGTTATTAATTGATTAGCATCGAAGGAAAGATTTTATGAGCAATATATTTTTCAAGTAAGCGTGTTACGTATTAACTATAATTTACAGTTAATACATAACAAATTAAAGTTCCAAAGCCTTGAACATCGAGGACGAGTTGCAAGTCTATCGGTTTTCTATCGGTTACATTTCGGGGAGTGTGCGATAGAATTACACAATCTAATTCCGCCAAGTCCGTTCCATCATCGGACTACAAGACAAACGGCGATGCGCCATCGTTACATGGTGGACATCCCACCTATACGCACTAAACGTTTTGGGAATACTTTCATTGTGCGTACGGCTAAGGAGTGGAATTCCCTGCCGGAGTCTGTGTTTCCTGATAGCGGGGTTTTTAAGTCAAGAGTGAATAGGATACTTCTAAGCAAACGTGCTTCATCTTCGAACACATCATCACTTATCATCAGGTGAGATGGTAAGTGATGATGTTTTAAACGCGAGCCTATCATCAATTAATCAATTAAAAAAGTAGCAGTGGTGGCCCAGTGGTTACTCGTACGAGTATGACTTATGACTTGAAGATTGTAGGTTCAAACCCACGCAGGCATATTACCGTGTGTAATTTTCATCATCGCCACTACTCTAAAAACGGAGAAAACAACATAGTGAAGAAAAAATTTTAATAAATTAAGTAAGCCTCGACAACCTTGAAACACCTGAAAAAATCTTGATAAATAAGCTAAGAACCATCTCGATCACGTCAGCTTTCTAACAAAAAACGCATCATAATCGGTCCATTCGTTAAGGAACTACGATACCACAGACACACAGACACGTCAAACTTATAACACCCCCGCTTTTTGCATCGGGGGTTAAAAAGGACCGAAACCGAAGACATTCTCTTATCCATACTAGGTGGATTACAGCCCATTCCCAATCATAGACAGGAGCAGTGATTTAAGCTGATTACTTCATGTTATTTCGATCATATTTGCTGTTTTATTAGAAAGAAGTTAGTTATGATGCTTATTTATTTGTTTATTTATTTACGTGGGAGACCAACAGCTGAGAATTTGCCAGCCAATTACAGGTCTCCACGTGCGACATGTGATTTTAAATAAAACTGTGAACAACTTTTTTACTTAACATACACACATGCATACACTTAATACATGCATTATTATGGCTTAATAACTGCAGACATATAGATGCAAAAGTAGTGTATAACCTTCCTCAAGCTCAAGCAAACCTCATCCAGAACTTTCGAAGATTAGCGCGTTTAGCGTAGACAAACAAACAAACTTTCCGCCTTTTCATATTAGTATAGATAAATCATTAAAACGATTATGATGGACAATATAGTATTATTTATTATATCCGGATATTGTGATTTTATGAACCAAAAACAGTTAAAATGTTATTAATTGATTTGCATCAAAGGAAAGATTTTATGAGCAATATATTTTTCAAGTAAGCATGTTACGTATTAACTATAATTTACAGTTAATACGTAACATAAAAGCTCCAAAGCCTTGAACATCGACGACGAGTTGCAAGTCTATCGGTTTTCTATCGGTTACATTTCGGGGAGTGTGCGATGGAATTACACAGTCTAATTTCGCCAAGTCCGTTCCATCATCGGACTACAAGACAAACGGCGATGCGCCACATGCACATGCATTACATGGTAGACATCCCACCCATACGCACTAAATGTTTTGGGAAAGCTTTCATTGTGCGTACGGCTAAGGAGTGGAATTCCCTGCCGGTGTCGGTGTTTCCCGACAGCTACAACCTAGGAGTTTTTAAGTCCAGAGTGAATAGGTTACTTTTAGGTAAGCGTGCTCCATCTTCGATCACATCTTCACTTACCATCAGGTGAGATAGTGGTCAAACGCGAACCTATGTTTATAACCTATGTTTGGATATTTTACTCAATCACACCAAAACGGCTGAACGGATCTGAAGTAAATTTTGTGTGTTGATAGCTGAAATCCTGCAATAACAAAATGGCCACTTTTAATCCTGAAATTCTTACGGGATAGGGATTTACGTGGGAAAATCGCGTAGTAAATGTCACCTACCTACAACACGAACGAAAAAAATGCAAAAGAGCCACTATCCCAGTTTTATTTTTAAAATCATTCATTCATAAAACGCATATTTTATGAAAACTTTGTTCAGAGCATTCAACTCTTACATTTTGTATTTTATTTTAGACAACTATTTTGTTCGATATTGTTATTTTTAGTCGTGGGCATGAGTCATCGTGCGATCGAGTTACATGTGGGGATTTTGGATGACATGTTTAGAAATGTCAATCATTTTGTGGTTTGATACTTTGGGTCTGTGAATTTGATGGTTTTAGTTACTGAAAACCTACAGTTTCACACACATTCTATTCGAATGTTATGTGGAACTGACTAAAGGACAACTCGTTTAAATAAATTAAAAAAAAAAGATTAAAACGTTTAAGTAAATACTTAAACTTTATGCGACACAATGGTACAAAAGTAGGCATTCTGTACCAGTCGATTTAAGGGTAGTGAAAAGATAACATGGCAGGTGCATACAAAAGTAAAGAAATAGCATAATATATTTTTTTTCCGGGTAGAAATATCATCAAATGACTTCTCCCATTCTGGGTGGAGCGGAAGGGAGTGCCAGACTTCCACTGACTAAACCACACCCTGTTCCTTTAGTTACCCCTGTAATCCGGGGTCACGGTATCTCGTAAGAATATTCCCGCAACCCCGACAGGCATAAGAGGACCCCGTCAAGAGAACCTACAGTACCCATTCTATTCGAATCTAATCTTCGTACCTATCTTCAGTAAAGTTCCGTGGGGATACGACTAACGGACAAGCGAATGTTTTTACTTAAACTTTATGCAACACCACGGAATAGATGAATAAGGTTGGAATGGTAATGTGGGCGTGACGAGCGCGCCACTTTTATGATACGACAATCATAGCGCGACCGATTAATTCATTCACCGAGTTTGGTGCGCTTCGGATTACTTCGGAACACAGAGCTCTGCTTTAAAATGTCACGTTGTGCAATTATAATCTGTAAAACAAAAAATCAGACCGCAAGTATAGAGCGAAGAGGTATATCTTTCCATCGGTAAGTCGAAAATAACATTTAATTACAATTTTATTTGTAAAAAAACCTAAAAATATTTTGATCACTATGAAATTCCCAACAACACTATTGCATCAAGTTACAAAAAATATACATTGCCCGATGTGTATTCGATTAATCAACGTAATGACCAAGTCCGCTTATAATGTACTGCATGCGTTGCGTCCTCCACACTTTAACCATTGACGTTACGTCCTTTGCCCTGATTGGCCGTGATGCACGGCGCATGTTTATCGACAGTGAGTTACAATCAGTAGCAAGCTCTCGATTTAAGTGTGTGTAATTTATTTGTGTGCGTAATTCGCATACGTAACGGGCTTCTTGCCTGTAGTGGAGCTAAATAATGGGAGACAAGCGACGACACGTGTTCTCATACAAATCAGGAACTATTTCCTTTCTAACCTCTTTTATCTGTTCTGTGTGCAACACAATGGTACATAGGTGGAATTCATGCATTACCCATTTTCTATCAGTTCAACAAGGATAGTGAAGAGATAACAGGGCAGTAAAATAAACCAAATAAAATCTACACTAAAAGGCTCAGTTTCTATATTATCTGTAACTTATATAGAAAGCTCTAATGCGTAGCTTGACTTGAAATTTCATTCCAATCACTCATCTTATTACAAAAATATCGGTACCTACATCAGAACAGACTGGCGCAATAAAAGCAAGGAGTATCGATATAAATCATGACACGGCCGAATGCGCGTGCGCCGTTCTCAGATCAACGCCTATCTAGAATCGACAGTGTTAAATTTATATAGATACTAGCTACTGCCCGCAACTTCGTTCGCATTTTTTAGTTCTTTATTGAAATTTAACTAAAAAGTTAAGAGTAAAGCAAGATATATGAATAAAATATAGGTAACGCCACTTATGAAAATATCCAATACATTGCAAAACTATTAGGAAACATAAACAAGATTACAATGCAAAGATAGACATCTCCACACTTTGTATGCATATACGTAATGCATATGTGGATTTGAAGGAAAAAGAATGTCTAAAATTAGAAACACTCAGCGAAAACATTTATTTATATTTGATGAAAATAACTTGTTCTTATTTACGTTGTTATGAACTGCGTCAATTAAATATGACGCCTCTAGAGGGCATTAGGAAGGAGAGAGGAAATCTTTACATACATACATATAAATGAAATTGAAGTGTCTGTCTTTTTATGCACTTATAGTTATTTCCATGATACTAAAACATATAAACGTTTTTATTTTTATCTGTTGACATTGTGAGAGTAACTTGTTTGTTTCTTTGTATATGTGCATATAGATGCTTCCTGCAGGTGTGTTGAGTTATTCCGTTCAGATCCCCTGATCTGATCACCTGCTTGGTATTTTTTGTTTAAATTCCGGTCTGATCCGCTTACTCTTTTTGAAAGCTATGTACAGTTAAGAAATAAATTGTTCATGTAAAAATATATTTGACTTTATTTATTTAACTGTTTAAAATCCTCACTGGCAATCAGCCACTTGGTCTTTTTATTTGGACAAACTTTATTAATTAAAAATTAATCATCATTACCATCTTTCTTGAATAACAAAAATATTAGCTAAAAATGCTAAATATAGTCATCACAGACAATCTGGGTTTTTAATTTGGAGAAAACTTAACAATAAAATTAATTTGATCTTAATTAAATAACAAAAGCAGAACTTAAAATTACAGTTAGGGCAGATAACAAAAACTGAATTTTCAAAGCCAAATACTTAAAATTTAAGGATTAAATGAACGACATGACAAATAAAATAACAATAATCTCTTTTAAATTAAAGATTTCGACTAGATCGATCAAACAACAAAAAGAAATATGGATACAAAAGGTAAAACTAGTGTACAAGTACAAGGCGATCTCTTACAGACAACCTTAATATAAGCATTATAATATTATAACATTTATATATACTTGCTTTAGTTTATTAGCAGTTTTGTGAAGCAAATTTTTAATGAAATGCGAGAAAACTATACATAGACTCTGAGATTCATGTTTGATTAGTTATATTACGTTGTATTATGTCAATTGGTCTATATTGTCCTCTCATGCCTAAAAAAAATTGGCCAAGTGCGAGTCAGATTCACCCATGAATGGTTCTCAATTCTCAATTCTTTATTGCGTACCATAATGTTACATAGTTGTTATGCATAGTAATATAAGTCACAATTATGGACCCTGTCGGGCACAGCATAAACCGATGTAGGAGAGAGGAGGAAGAACACTGCGTGTTGAATGTGATACTTTTTTAAATGATTTAATTATTCATTATAGTAATTAGTAAGGTATGTTGCTAATACGTCATTGTGTTTAAATATATATTATGTATGTATATTTAGTTACTAAATAACATTTTAACCATTTATTTTATAAACTATTATTAACTATTTATTTACTATATATTATTATTTATATTTATTTATTGCATCAATTGTATCCGTACAGTATTTTTATTTATTTTTTGGCATATCATTTATAGCACCTATACTTACATTGTAATTTATAAAATAGAAAATTTATCATAATAGTATTCGCTTATAGTATAGTAGCATTTCGTTATAAGGAAAAGCTTCAATTTATTAATAAATACGTTATATTTGCTAATATTCTTTATTGTTTCGGGTAATTTGTTATAATTTTTTATGGACATGACAAAGATACTATTCGAATGTATTTTTAGACGTGATGTTGGTAAGTTTAATCTATTTTTATGTCTTAAAGTAATTTTTGTTTGTATGTCTTCTCTTTTTGTAAAGAAATCGGGGTACTTGCGCACGAACTTACAAATTTCAAATATATAGAGACAGGGTAGGGATAAAATCTTAAGTTCCTGAAAGTAGGGTTTACAGCTATCGTCGGCTTCAATATTAACTAGGATTCTAATTAGTTTTTTTTGTAGGGTAAATAGTGTGGGTGCGTCAGTACTGTTGCCCCATAAAATGACTCCATACTTGAGCCATGCATAGGCGTACGCGTAGTACGTTGCTAATGCGGTTTTTAAGTCTGTGGTTTTTTTGATCTCGCGGAGGGCGTATGAAAATTTTTATATTGTAGCTCTTACTTTCTGAATATGTGACTTCCAATTTATATGCGAATCAATGTTTATGCCTAATAGGGTGAATTTATCAACTACTTCTAATTTATTATTTTTAAAGCTAAAGTTTATATTTATTTCTGTCTTCTGGCGGGGATGAAATGATATTATTTTTGTTTTATTGAAGTTGATTTCTAGGTTATTTTCAGTCATCCAATTAATTGTAGAATTTAGTATGGTATTTAATTTCTCATTTAAATTCGTGTTATCTTCGCATGAGGTTAGTATAGATACGTCGTCCGCGAATAGGACGCATGACTCATTTATATTATTTGGAAGGTCGTTTACGTAAACAAGAAATAAGAAACACCCTATTACGCTGCCTTGGGTGATTGAAGCGGTGATTTGTTTGCAGTCTGATCTAATTAGCTGTATTTCATTTTTTATATTGTTATAATATTCGATTTCCACGATTTGTTTCCTATGTTTCAAATAGGATACAAACCAGTCATAACATTTCCCGCGGAGGCCTATACTATATAGTTTGTTTAATAATATGTCAAATTGTACTGGTCATATCCAGGAGTAGTCCTATCGCGTACTTTTTATTGTTAATGATATCAAGTGCTTTTTGAATATATTTGTATACGGCCAAGACAGTGGAACGGTTTTTTCGAAACCCGTATTGGCAGTCATTAAATATGTGATATTTTTCGCAAAACGCATATACTCTATTGCACATGGCTTTTTCAAATATTTTGGAAGCTGTCGGTAAGATGGCAATGGGGCGGTAATTGTTGGGATCTGTTTTTTTCTGGTTCCGAAGTAACTATAATAATATAATATAATATAATATGTATATTTAATTTTAAAAAACACCTTACAAATTTCTTAAAACTAGCTTATTTACATTTTTTACAACTATGCACAATAACTTTGTTTTCTTAGTGTTTGTATGAATTACAAAGTAATATTTGCGGTTTTAGAAAATACGCTGTATCTCAAAAATTGCTGACCCGATCTCGTTCAAACCAATTTTAGTTGAAAGTTTATATTAAGATCTACAGCATATATGTTTTTGATATTTTTTACTCCATTATTATAGAAGTTAGAGGGGGGACACACATTTTACCACTTTGAAAGCGTATATCTTTTAAACGATTAACTTTATGAAAAAGTGGTTTTAGAAACCTTTATGTCATTTTTGAATACCTGTCTATAAATACCACACATGCATAGGTTTCATGAAAAAAAATATTTTCAGTTTCAGTTCCATGAGTCCCCCTTTATTTTAAATATTTTTTATTTTTTTCTTAAAATCGGAAAGTGGTTCACAGAATACACCTACCTACCAAGTTCACATGTATAGTTTTAATAGTTTTGGAATACAATGGCTGTGACATACGGACGGACGGATAGACAGACAGACAGACAGAAAGACAGACGGACAGACATGACGAAACTATAAGGGTTCCGTTTTTGGCCATTTGGCTACGGAACCCTAAAAATTGTATCTATATTGTGAAAATCAATATTAAAAACAAAATAACCGTGGATTTTCTTGCCGGTTCTTCTCCATAGGAAACGACCAATTTTGAACCGTGCACTAACTTCTGACGTTTCATGACTGACTGACACACTTACATGGGCCCCCATGTAAGTCTGTATAAAATAAAATAATTTTGATTTTGAACCTGTAGCTCAAAATTGCTAAAATCTCCCTTTCATGTTAAACGGCCACTTCAGCATAGATTTTCACCCGGTGTGGCTTATCAAGATGATTGGCGTTGACAGCCAGTTGGCAGTGTGCCGAGCATTGTGGCCGACAGTGTACGAGCCATTACTTACGCCAGCCAATTGAGCGGAATAGGTGATGATGTTTTGTTAATTGTTTTACAGTTGATACGGTGTATTTGGTTCTATTTTCCGGTTTGATATTCAACTATCTGAAACACTATTTCATCCAGGATTTAACACGGTGTTCACAGCTCTTGACGAAAAACTCTTTCAAAATGAACTTGTCCTGGGATCAGGTTTTGATAGCTAGGCATGACTTTAACGTTAAAATGACAATAATGATAATGACTAAACCTTCTTTTATTTTAACGTCTGTCTGATACAAAATATCAGAGAAATAATAATTATAATATCAGCTTAAACGCAGGACATTTGTACAATTTTGATAAGCACTGAACCGACCTGCATGACTATACAATAAGAGAATACCTGGAGGCACCTACATACTTGTAAGTTTATTGTAGAAGCAGCATAACTCCTTTATCTATCTTTGTATTTTAATTTCTTCTTTATGTTTATCTATTCCGTTTTATATTATACCCTTCATAGGATCATAAAACATGATAGATATATTGTTTTTAGGGACCGATAAGGGACTAACTTTCAACAAAATGTATACTTCGATCCCCCAACCAAGAACTCGGTAATGTGCTATTATGTGCTTTATGCTGTTATGTCAAATTTGGCATTTATAGACCGGAATACACCTTAGTAATGTTTGTAGATTTTTCCCAATGATATTTACAAACATATCATGACACACATGATATTTTATGAAGGTATAGATTTTTTTTCGTCCTCCTCATGGTTGGACAGGCGAAGGTCATAGACCGTGCTGCCTCTGAAGGTATAGAATGTTAGGTATTTTATTTTTTTTCTTAAATAACTAGGTTTTGAATAAAAGGAATTTCATATCAATGACACAGTGAAAATTTCGCAAAAAAATTGCTTCCATTTAATACATCAATGACTTCAATAATCCCATTATTTAAAACATATTTGATAAAATCACTAAATCTTTCCTCTTCTAAAATTTTGATTTTTCGATTAACGAGTTCTTGCTTGGAAGGATCGACTTGTGCGTCAATTATTGGCCGATTGCGTGGGAGTTCCAACGGCATCCTAGGCACATTAAGTATAGTCAAAGTGGATAGTCCATTCGTAAAGCACTGGGCGCAAAGGCACGTGCCTGTTTGTAAGAGGCAGCGTGTGTATTAATAATGTATAATTTAAGTTTACTAACATAGGTTTTTTAAGTAATTTTTGCTACTAACACTATGGATTCTTTGTATTTGTTGATCCGAAATAAATAAATTATATATATAAAATGCCATGTTAGCCAAAATGCGAATACAAGAAAAGCCACAAAGAAATAATCGTTTGAATGAGAATGTTTATAATATGTAATCACTAATCAGTATGAGATACTGCTGATTGATTTCAATTCATGAACCTATGTATCGCACTCAGTTACGTTTAGCTGCTGAGAGCAGTGGTGGCCTAGTGGGAACAGGCACAACTTGCTGAGTTGTACATCATGGGTTTGAACCCAGGGAAGAACATTCATTTCTGTAATTTCAATCATCAAGCGGACAAGCTTCATAGCCTGGCTCATCGGCGAACCGTTGCTTGCCTGTCGGTTTTCTATAGATTGTACTTCGGGGAGTGCGCAGGAGCTCCATGACCTGATTCCTCCCTTTCACTACCGGTCTACCGGACGCAATGCTGGGTACCATCCACACTTGGTTGATATACCGTCTTGTCGTACCAAGCGCTTCTCCACATTTATTGTGCGCACTTCCAAGCTGTGGAATTCTCTGCCGGCTTCTGTGTTCCCTGCCACTTATGACATTTCAACCTTTAAAGCAAGAGTGAACAGGCATCTTCTGGACTCGCTCGTTCCATCGTAGACCTCATCTATCGCTTACCATCAGGCGAGATCGAGGTCAGGAGTGGGCTCATTCTGATTTTTTTTTAAATCACCACTGCTCGCGATGAAGAAAAATATCGTGATGAGACCGGCAACATGGCTTAGGACCGAACCATCTATACGCTCTCATAGAGTGGCTTGCGGTTTTTTTTTTGTGAGTGGCGAATACACGCTGAGGTCACCCCCTGTGGGGTACGGACCTCTGCTTTGGGCGTCGCAGGGGGAGGGCAGCTAGGGACAGACTGGAACGGACAATTCTTAGACAGTTATTATTAGATGTGGCCTGCATACCAGCAGTGAGTATGTTATAGGCTGAGGCAATATAATAGTGATATATTTAAAACATCTGGAAGTAATTATTGTTAGTCATCACATTGATCTCAACAGACATCGCTGCATAAACTTGTAAAACACAGCGGTACGATTTGACGACTGTTATTATAAAACCATGTACTAAATAATAGAGCCCTATGCCTAGGGCTTCCAATCCTGCAGCCTGAATTCAATCTCGGTATTTGCGGGATCCCGCATATTGAAAAATATTCACATTTATATAAGGCAAATAAAACAATGAATGAATCAAATAGTACCACATTTATTTACGTATTATTATTAGTAGGAGATCAATCAAATTACACCATTTTTTCTTCACAAAAAACAGTAACAAATACTGAATAAAAAACTTTACTGATATTTTAGGCTACATACTTAGGCTACCACTGACTGAAATTCGGCTAAATTAGGCTACTTAAGCTTTGAAAAACGGGTGACATCGGCCCCCGCGTTGTTTGCAACACTGCCGGCCGCCAGTCACCCACCGAGCGATCGCGCTCGCGAGAGGTCGCATGCATGTTTTTTTTTTTCAGTCGCTCAAGTCCCAAGGATCCCGCGCCCGTAATCCCGCATCACGTGGGATTGGAAAATGACGTGGGATCCCGCAATACCGAGATCTTGGTAATCCGGGATTGGTAGCCCTACCTACGCCCTATTATACCCGTTTCTTTCGATGTATTCAGATCTGGAAAATATCAAGTTTATAAAGCACAGTGTTTGTTACTTTTCTGGTTTAAATATTTACTACTCGTAGTGTGAATCGCTGTATATGTCAACATTGAGCGATAAATATTTGAAAGGTCTGCTGTGAAGAGGCTTGAGAAACTCGCCTAGCTGTTCGTAACCGTTGTCAGTTGTAGAGGGCAGAGGCCACAAAGCGAGACGGAGGGCGGGCGGACAGTCCAGCGGGCGAGTATAGTTTTACCTCTCTTCATTCATCGGTTAACACCGAGACCAACTACTGAGCTAAACTACATACTTTAGCGACTTAAATTATGTGTAACGTTCGATTTTCGACTATCAATTGTTTTTTATTCAGCTTAGACGGGAACAGACGGGAAAGATGGATACCTACTTCGAAAATCCGATATGTAGAACCCATGGGTCCTTCAGTTAAGAACACTAACTGTCACTGGCTCGCTCCAACCACCTAGCCCGCCGGCGCCGTCCGATTCGTACCGTTCCTATGCGTATCGCGTTCGTCACCCAACTCACGTTTGACAGCTAGCCCCCTCTAGAGTGGTTCGTGAGACAGTGTAAATATCTACTTCATAGCTTTGAATACGATTTCCGACTCGGAACTAACGCGGCAGAAACAGCTCGCAATATTAATGCTGCGTTTGGAGAGGAGACTACTAATGAACGAACCGTGCGGTTTTTGTAACTACTGAACTAAGCTACCTTAGTGACCTAAAATATGTAATCGAACCGTGAATCCGGATACTTTAGTTCACCAAAGCTTTGCTTAGTTCGCATTGCTTAGCTCGCTAGTTTAGCCCGCCCACCCGCTCACACGGTTACCCACGAGGTGTGGTCTTAGTTCTTCAATCCAATCTGGTCAATTCCCTAAAGAGTGGAAGCAGGCAAAAGTAGTACCGGTCTATCCATCCTATCAATTTTCGGTAAAATATTGGAGTCTTTGATTTGTCCACACATCCAACGCTATTTTTCCAAATTTTTAAGCGACCATCAGCACGGTTTTTTAAAGAACAGATCCACGAGTACAAACCTTGTGACGTTTGTTGAAGCCTCATATGAAGTCATGGATGAAGGTATGCAGGTTGACGCTGTTTATACTGATTTCAGCAAGGCGTTTGATAAGGTTTCACATAAACTGCTTGTTAAAAAACTAGCTACGTACGGCGTCACCGGTAGTCTTCTGAAGTGGTTTGGTTCATATCTAGCTGGTCGGGAGTTTTATGTGGTTGTCAATAGGTTCCGGTCAGGCAGGTATGCAATTGCCTCAGGTGTCCCACAAGGTTCTCATCTGGGCCCAATATTATTCAACATTTATATAAACGACGTGACATCATGTTTCCTTAATACTAGCATATTTCTTTTTGCAGACGATTTAAAGATCTCAAGAGCCATTAGGTCTCTAAAGGACGTAAACCTAATGCAAGAAGATATTGATCGGTTATCTGTATGGTGTGAAAACAATAAAATCTCGTTGAATAGTTCGAAATGTAGCCACATAAAATTCACCAGGAAAGTCAATACAGTGAATTCGGCGTATCAAATAAACGGAGTGAACTTATGCGAGGTGGATGTAGTCCGGGATCTGGGAGTTATCTTGGACTAAACTCACATTCATACCACATATTGAGTACATAATTAGTCGGTCCCAACGTATGCTTGGATTTGTCATTCGCAATGGAAAGGTATTTCTACACCCAAATACTAAATTAGTTCTCTTCAATGGTCTTGTAAGAAGCATCCTGGAATACTGTAGCGTGGTATGGAGGCCTCACTACGCAACTCACTCGCTGAGAATAGAACGAGTCCAAAAAAGGTTTATCCGATACTTGGGGTACTCAAAGGGAAGGCAATTTAAATATCTCTCCTACCCTGATAAACTGGCCTGCTACAAAATGAATACCCTGGAATCCCGAAGGGAGCTCTTGGATTTGAGATTCGCTTATAAGCTGCTCAATAATAACATTGACTGCCCACAATTGTTATATAAATTCAACTTTAGAGTACCCCGTAGACCACCTCGCAAACCTATAACACCCTTAGCTGCACCTCTTCGCCGTACAGTGTTTGGTGCTAATTCACCTGTACCCCGCATGTGCAAACTCATAAATGAACGCAGCAACCTGGCTGACGTCCACTCAGATTCAATATCCAAATTTGTCAAATTAATTAGGAGTTAATTAAGATATTTTATTTAGATGTAGGACTTTGCCCTATCTTTTCTGAATTTAAAATTATTTTATAGCCTGTAGCGCTCGCAAATTGTGTAACCTTTCAACCAGTAAAAACATTTTTAGAATGGGATAACTACGTATAAAGAATACTCCCTATATACAAAATTGCAACCAAATTTGTCTGTTTATAATATTAGTATAGATTTAAGTACTTACAATTTTTTTTTTAATTATATTACTAAGAGCATATTGTTTGTGGTGTTTGCCTGTAATTGGTTAACAACTGTTGTTGGGTAACAACTGTTGGTGAACCTTATTTAAATAAATAAATAAATAAGTTCTTTTTATTGTTGATAGGCTTGTCTTTGTCCACCACCTCACGTGATGGTAAGCGATGATGTGGTCGAAGACGAAGCACGCTTGCCTAGAAGTAACCTGTTCCATCTTGACTTTAAAACCACACACACAGACTCCGGTAGATAAGAGAGAGAGTGCAATTATTAGTACCAGTATCTGACTTCTACGACATTCTTAGTCTCTTCAGCTGCAGTCACATTACACTGGAAGCAAGCCTCAACACAGCTATGAAAAGTCTTGGCAGCTGACCCTTGTTTTGTTACAAATTCGAATATTCTTACAATAGTATCTAGTAATCACGCACGTTTTCAATTCGCAAGCCTGTTTTCACTATCAGCGAATTAAAATGTCTACAATAAATCTCAACACGTTTATTTTAACGGTTTTTATGGCTACCATCTTATTTTCAGTATTGAGTTTTTAAACGTCGAACACTTTTAAAATTTCCTATCTGTATTCAACTGTCTTTTTTGAATTAATTTATGTAAATTCTTTAAAGTTTGTGAAGGCATGTGGATAGTTAGGTAATGAATAAATGAATGATTAGGTATTTACTTTACTCGTCGTAATGAAGAGTTGCAGTAAATCAGTCCACCGATTCTTGAAAGTCAACGAGTTTTAACAAACAATTTTAAGTATGTAATGTGGTTAATTGGAATAGTTTTCATTAAAGTATTTTGTACTGATATTGATAGGGCCATCATTCACTAAATCCATTAGGTAAATGTCGAATCGTCTTGTGAACCCATTCATTAGGATAATAAATATCTTCTATCTTCGTTTTCACGACATTGCCAACATGAAGATTTGTGTTTCCTGATAGCTATAGCCTGTGATTCTTTAAGGCTTTATCGTTGATCACATCAGAGCTTATTACAAATAATGGTCAACGCGAGCCTTCATAAATAAAAAAAAAACCATCAGACGTTAAATGATCGTTCTGCCTAATGCACTTGTAAAATCTATATATTAAGAGAAAAAGCTCTGTACCCTTTTTACAAAAAAAATACGCGGGCGGAACAGTTTAAAATTATGCTCAGGTGCATGAAAATAATTCCAAATCTATTGCTCTCTTCATTTTAGTTTTCTTTTGTTTTTGACCACTTATTCACTAAAATATTACGCTTTTTGTTCTTTGTATCAGCCCTCTGATGACTAAGTGACAACAGGACCATTAGAGGTGTAAGTCCTATAATTATGTTAAGCATAAATTACACTACTAAATTAGTATGGGCTATCAGTCCGGAGTTAATTCACACAAGACACACGAGACAGTCAGATTCAGGGCACTCAAAAATTAAACGAGAAAAGATATCTTGAAGGATAAATAAAAAATCCCTGACTGAAAATAATCGGATACACAAGAGGACATTCCGTAATCTAATAAGACGTTTCTCCAAAACTAAACCATGCTACATACATAACGTCGTTATCTTAAAGATAAAAGTTACTTGCCAACCCATAAAGAACACAAAACTCCTACATCCCTAAAAGCCTGAAAACATAGTTCAAGGTAACGTAAAAGTAACCTTCCTTCAAGTTCACCGATGATCGTCCTCCATGAACTAGGTCTTTTCATTGATCTTAAAATACAAGGTTTCCTCAAGGACTAGCCTTGGACCGAGGCCGCGGAAGAAGGCCGCGACCTCGCTCAAGGTCTGGGCTCCGGGAACGACCTCGTCGCAAGGACACGAGGCCTCGATTCAAGGTCTTGAGGCCAAGGCCGGAGAATTTAGGCTCCCGGCGAGATTGGGCACGGTAGATTGTGAGGGGAGGTGGGTGGTCGTAGTCGGAGAGAAAATGACATTGAAGAGCGCTTTAATTTTTGTTATTTATCTAAATATCACATACTGTACGCGGCTGTTTCGATATTATAAACTAACAAGACGAAAGAAAAATAATTTAAAAACATTTGTATCCTAATTTTTTAAAGAACATCCGTTTAGCATTACTGTAAAAGCCCGTTAAGATCTACATATATATATATATATATATATTCTGTAGTTTGGGGTAGGTACATAGATTGTACAAAAGCTAACTTAAGAAATTAAAAAAGAAAGATAAATATGCATTAAATGTTTTGAAATCTAACATCAAATTCTTTACCAATAAAATCTGTAACAATTTGATTTTTGACAGAATAAAATACTGTTCCATTTGTCAGAAATAATATACAAATAGATATTTCTTTAAAATTTTTCTTCCATTGTTTCAGCCAGTGACACATGCTTGTCATCGGGACGTGTTAATTTGACAGCAGTGACGGGCGCCATAATGTTTTATTAACTTCCTAGTTTCCCCGTATTATTGTTTGAAAAACTGTTTCGCACAATAAATTACTTTTTAAATAAGTGTTAAATGCTGTTGACAGACATGTTGATATACATTACATACGTTTTATTTTGTGATTTTTTATTTAGAAACGTTCCTTTTTTGCTGTGTAAGTGATACATAATATGGAATGAAATATGGATGGAATGGGTTTATGGAAATTGGTTATTACATTTTAAAGTGTTTAACACTTCTTCTTAGTTTTTACATTGGTTCTCAATGTCTCAATATCTGAGGTGATATTTTGAGGAAAAAGCTCACAGATTTGAGTGAACGTATCGAGACAGTGCTAACATTTGTCAGATATTGTGTAGCTCTTTTTGTTTGATAATATAAGTTTAATTTATTTATTTAAACTTTCTGTACAATAGTGTTACATAGGCGGACTTAGTGCAGCAATGTATTGTCTACCAGTCAACCATTGGGTTAAAAAAAAAAAACACATTGTGGTTGGTAAATGTACAAGAAAATGGAGTGAAATAATATATATGATACTAATAAAATACATATATAATAAATACATAATAATCTTTCTGATTAAGAGAGCTCATAATAATTATGACGAAGACCAAACTAAGAATAAGTAGTGTAGTTAAGTAGTGGTTTCTAAGTTTACGCTTAATATTTTTTTTTGACTCATCCTTCTTGGTGACAAGGGGCAGCAAGTTCCACAGTTTAATAGTAGAAATAGCGTAAGCATTAGATAGAAACCCGGTGCGATGAGAAGGAATGAGAAGACATATTTTTTTGGATGCGCGAATGTTATGACTATGACAACAGCCGAAAATTTTAAAATTTTGCTAAAGTAAACAGGAGCACAAGGATCGTTCATAATAGTGAAGGAGCATACAGAGGGATCTGAGGGATCTCATTTAAGCTGAGAACAATTTGAATAATAATTAAAGGGGTTAGACATATTTTCCATACAAAATCTATCAAACTGCCCGCTTTGTTCCCTAGTTAAAAACTTGGCTTTTTGATGAGAACTTTGTAGCTGTTTTCATATTGTTAATGATACAAGGCGTTATTTTATGCAACATTATGCATAAAATAGTGGAATATTTTATATTGTTACTAGGGGATATTTTATACCCCTATACGGAAAAAGTTTCTGATATTTATAAAGACTCTCTTAATTCTGGACTGTTTCTTCGAGACCCACTAAAAAACACTCCTACCATTACCTATCAAAACCACAACAGCTTTACTTACCAAACCTTTTCAATATTCCAGCTCAAAAACCCAGGTCACAAAACAAGCACTAAACTAAGAACTACCAGCACCAAACATACGTGTCCAGCACTGCACACAAAACATGGCACTAAGTCGAAAACGAACACACAACTAAAAATAAAACTGACTATGATGAAAATTCGTTAACGCTCAAAATAATAGCGAGTACTATGGTATGTGCTTATGGGATATCGGTTTTCATAAATAACCCGAATTTTAGAGCGTAATCGTCGCGTTAAAGCGTTTTAGGAATACTTTCATTGTACGTACAATTATGAGTGGAATTCCCTGCCAGAGTCTGTATTTGGGGTTGCGGAATTGTTCGAAAGAGTAAGGGCGGGGGCACACGATGCGTTGCGGCGCCGCACCGCAAAGATTTCACCGTGTCAGTGGGCACACGAGCGGTGCGGCGCCGTAACGTTGTTATGTCGCAGTGGCGCCGTAGCAGCGTTGGACAGTCTGTTAATGAAAATGGATCGTAAAATGTTGTTGGCCCTACTATTACGCCACCGCCGAAATGGACGTAGAAGCGTACGACGATACTGGATCTGTTCTTTTATTGCACTAAGGAACAGTGATGGACAGGACGCAAAACAACTGAGCGGTGCCGCAACGCATTCACCCCTCCCCGCCTCGTCTTGGTTGCAAGTCCGGTGCGGCGCCGGAGCGCATCGTGTGCATGCCACAGATATTTCTATGTAAGACAACGCAGCGACACCGCTCCGGCGCCGCACCGCCGCCGCAACGCATCGTGTGCCCCGGCTCTTACCGCGGCGTCGGAACACGGAGGGCATATGATGGAACACGGATGGGTTTTAGTCAGTAGAAGTCTGACACACCCTCCCGCTTCGCCCAGAGGGAGGCAGTCATAGGATGATTTCCGGGTGGGAAAAGAAAAAGAGTCTGTATTTCCTGATAGCTATAACCTGGGGGTCTTTAAGTCAAGAGTGAATAGGTTGCTTAAATAAAAAAAATAAAAAAATATGTAATAAATCACGAAAAGCGCTTTGGTATTTTTTCCTCGCTAAATATCTCAGCATCATACCGATATAGCCTTTATGATGTCGCAAAATTCCTAAGTTTAAACGTCTTTTAGCATTGTTTACGTTCTGGGTGAGTCACAAATAAATATTTTTCTTTCTTTCTTTCTACTTTTTTTTTCTAGTGGTCAGTGGCCCTGACTGCTATGCGTAAAGTCGTGGGTTCAATTCCCACCCAGGACAAATGTTTGTGTGCTGAGTACGATCATTTGTTCTTTGTCTGGGTGTAATTTATCTATAATATGTATGTATTTAGAAATATATATGTATGTTTATCAGTTATCCAGTACTCATAGCACAAGCTCTGCTTAGTTTGGGATTACATGGCGTTGTGTGAAAGTTGTGGAATATAAAAAAAAAAACTGCAACTTGTTTTGATTACAGATGGACTGCTGATATGCTGCAAGAGCGTAGGCTGAAGAGCACCACATGCCAGGACCAACGATACTATTTGTCGGGTTCTAGTCACCGTGTGTGGTGGTATTAGGACCCAGGCACCATTGACAGACTTCGATAGGGTCATTGCCCGCTAGAGTTGCAGGAATATTCTAACGAGATACCGCGGCCCCGGACTACAAGGGAAACTGAAGAAACAGTGTGGGTCTTCAGAAGAAGTCTGACAATCCGTCCCGCTTCACCCAGAGTGGGAATAATCATTTGATGATATTCCCACCGAAAAAACAAAGAATCCTTGGTACGAAACCAGATATACAGTATGTTAACTAACAGAGGGCGTTCCCGTTAACCCGCAATAGTATAAGCACATCAATTAGATCGCCGCACACGCGGCCCGTCATCTATACTAATATTATAAAGCCGAAAAGTTTGTTTGTTTGTTTGTTTGCTTGAACGCGCTAATCTTCGAAAGTACTGGGTGGATTTGGATGCAATTTGGTATGGGAGTAGCCTAAAGCTTGAGGAAGGTTATAGGCTACTTTTTATGCGACTGCAAAAAAGGAGAGTTATGTTTTTACCGTGATAGAATCCACGGGAGCGAAGCCCCGCGTGAGTACTAGTTCATAAATAAATTGCGACGTTGCCGTTCTTCAAGTACGCGTGACAGAGTGTTTCTTTTACGTATCAATTTAACATTTATTGTGAATATTTTAATATAAAAAAAAAACATTTTGTTTTCGAATGGTAATATTTTTTTAGCATGTATGGATGCTATACTATTGCGGGTTAACGGGAACGCCCTCTGTTAGTTAACATACGTATTACATTGGTACCGTAGAAGGTGGGTCAACCTCTGTAATAACACCCATGCGCCCTATCACTACCCAATTGAAACGTTATACTTGCAGTTGAAGAATTGACACTGTTTGCAGTTAAACCCTGTCGCAGGTTCGATTGCCGCACCGAAACAAATGATTGAATGACCTTACAGGTTTCGGGATCAAGAGTTTTTACATATGAGTTTCAATGTTTGTAAACGCACTTATGATACGGGAGAAATTATTTGTATAGGATTACGTTTTATTCTTTAAATGATAAAGTTTATTATTCAGCCCTTCTTAATTTTTAATCAGTGTTGTTCGCAGATTTCATACTTTATGAACCTTAGTTAATTATAATTCGTCATCGTAGTGTATCATTGCCATGATGTCAAACAAAATATCACACAATACGTGAGATAAAAAAAAATCTGGACTCGATTACATTCCGAACTACGTACTAACTACACTACAATCTGAGAGTCTGTGTTTCCTAATAGCTTTAACCTGGGAGTCTTTAAGTCAAGAGTGAATAGTTTACTTCGAAGTAAGCGTGCTTCATTTTCGACCTCATCATTGCTTACGGTCACGTGAGATAGGTAGCGATAAAACATGAGCCAAAAATCAATTAAAAAAAAAACTACACTACTATATACTAATTTCTACAAAAAGCACTCGGAGCGTTTTCACAGAAGCACTTAGCGTAAGTTCTTATATTCTTACACGGTAAACGTATAAAAGCTACACTCCAAACTAGACGTACATATATTTTATAAGCAACAAAACATACTTAAAAAAAGAAAAAAAAAACTTTTGAATAGCTCTGAACTTTATGCGAATGTGTAAATTATAATATCGTATTCATCTGAAGGATTTTCTAAACATTCAGCCTCAAGAATAAATACTCGAGTTTTATTATATAAACGTTTATGTTATAACTCATTTTGACTACAAACATAGCTATTGCATACATTACTCTATCGAAATTCAAAACTTACATAGACATTGATCTATTTTAAATGTTGACCTCGTACTGGTTGGGTGACCATTAATCAAATGCCGGGACTTTTCTGTGACTTCGAAAACAAGCTGTTGATGTCGAATGACATGGCTAGTACTTTGATAGTAGCTACTGGTAGTGCAATTAGCCTTTCCAGGGGGAATTCCAAGCCCATTTATCCCGCAAGCTGAACATCTACCACCTGGACATGAACTGCCATGGCTGACCTGGAAGTCTTTAAATAGACTGCGTACCCAGGTTGGTCGCAACAAAATAAATCTGTTCAAGTGGATATTTATTCATGACGGAGTGGAGCTTTGGAGTGTATATATGGTTCTGCGCCACAAACCATGGCACACTTAATTTCCTGTCCTGTGTGCCCTGTCAACTCCTCACTGCAGGACTTGATGGAAGCTACCGAAGGTGCCAAACTTTTTGCACAGTTCTGGGCAGACTCCATTTAGCTATTTGCCATCAACACGCTAAGAAGAAGAAGGGGGAAATCTGTGTCATTCCTAATGAAATTTTATTCTCGATTCATTACTCCATATATTATGTTTAAAAACACGTCCGTTTGAAAACGAAAAACATGCAATGAATGCGGTTGCAACATCAAAACCAAAGGATAAGCAGCCGATCACATTTATTTTTGTATTATGCAAACAGACTGCTAAGATAGAAAGTCAGTCCAAGTAAAGCATTGATAACTGAATGGAAAATGGACTGACTGATTGATTGGAAGTCGACATTAGCACGGTTTAAAATATGCCAGACAATTTTCATCGTATACTTACCTACTACAATTTGTGAGGAGATGATGTCTGTGTTAGGCATTGAAATGCCAGTATTACAGATCACCAATAAATGTCTTGAACTCTATTTTTACAAACACAAAAAAAAAATACTGCGTCTCGTGTAAGTACGTACCCTGAGAAGAAATGGATAAAACCAGGCATAGTTTCCTTATATTCCAGTACCTAATACGCATGTACAAATAATGAGAAAAACAGAAATTGACTGAGATGGTAATATGTGAAAGAAATACTCAGATATAAGTTGGTATTTATAGTGATTGCACGCATTAGTGAGTACTTGTGTAACTTATCCAAATTGCACAAATACTCACCTGAAATAGGACTGTATGTATGTCCCCAAACAGTGGAAATATGATTGTGATAACGACTAGATTCTTATTAAAAAATGGCGTAACGGAAGTACTCCAAAATTACCCCACCCACATTTTTAAACTCCAAACATAAAATAATCAAAAGCAACCTACCAACAATAAATCAAAAGAAAAAATTCATGCGATGAATTGGCCCGTATTTTAACGTCAAAAGTAATTGTGAATAACGAGCATTGTAGTCATAAATGAAATATTCTGAAAACTCGCCAATTTGCCATTAAATTGTTTCACGTAAATCACGGGAGACACACCATGTAATTTGTCATTTAAAAAACATATGTTTTGAAATGTATATTGTTGTTTTTGAACAACAACTAATTCTGTTTGAACTTTTTTTTTTTAAAACAATGGCTGTACCGAGAATCGAATTATTTAGGCACAGTTGTGTGACAAGAAGTTTGTAATCGATTTATAAAGTGTTGCTTTTTTCACACGGATATAGTAAAATACCGTTTATATAATCTATGTTATACCAATTGGTAATCTTTTAAAGTACTCAGCAGTTACTTATAAAAATTGAGACTAAATGCTTCTCCTCCACATTTATTGTGCGCACAGCCTTTGCGTGACTCTCACTCACAACTCTCAGGTGGCTTCTTTATTCTACCACTAATAGCTTGAAAGCAAGAGTGACCAGACATCTCCGGGATTCGCTCGTTTTATCGTAGACCTCACTTACCGCTTACCATCAGGCGTGATCTACGTCAAGAGCGAGGTCATCCGAAATAAATAAATAAAAATTACTTCAATAATTTTTATAATAATAGTTGAAAAGCATTGAATGTTTACTAAAAACTAGTTGATAAAACATAATAATATTCACTACCAAGAAAACTAGAAATAATTTATTTGCAGCAAAAAAATTATAACAGCTTTAATTTTTAGATTACAGAGCACACTAATCTGAACTACAGACAACAAGCCACTTTACGAACGCAAAGGGGTTTCAGAAATTTAAAAATTAAATATAATGAGAAAGCACAGTTTCACAACAAATTAACTAAACCCAATTACAGGGTAGAAAACTTTCGCTAGATTTAAAGAGAAGAACATTCGTTTGAAACAGGTTAAAGCTATAAAATAATGCAACATTATGTTCTAAACAAGGTGCATCAACATCTGTTTAGCCTCTTCCCAACTATTTTAGCCTCTTGTCTGACCAGATGCAGATGAGAACTAGTGTTTTACATAGAGTGACTGCCTATCTGACTTCCACAACCCAGTAGCTGGGTAAGACTTGGCAAGACCAACGTCAAATTTTCTGGCTTCGTACTATCAATGATGCACAGTCGCCAGCACATCAAGCTATCCGAAACTGTCAAATTTACCCAATTGAGTTTGAACCTTATCATCTATACTTCTATACTAATATTATAAAGCGGAAAAGTTTGTTTGTTTGTTTGTTTGCTTGAACGCGCTAATCTTCGAAAGTACAGGGTGGATTTGGATGAAATTTGGTATGGAAGTAGCTTGATGCTTGAGGAAGGTTATAGGCTACTTATTACGCGACTGTTGAGTACAGATTGAGTGACAGATTGGAGTAGGTTGATGTGCCGGCCACCATACAAAATAATAGGAATCACGGAGAAATCTCGTCATTGTTAAGATGGTCACGTCCTCGGCAAACATTGCTTGACCTTGAATTTTGACCCGCGCAACCATTATTATTTAACCACGCGCTTCTCCTCTAGATAAAGTGCATCAACGAATGCGTTTGGCTGATCTAAATCTAATCTATCATAAGAAAATTTTATTAGTACCTACAAAACAAACGTTACTATATTCAAACCAGGCATGTCCAAGAATTTTATTCTGAAAATATACACTTAAATAAAAACCCTAAACTCTATACATATGACGTGTCTTCATTTGCTTACGTTATAAATGTTAAACAGGGCAGACGGGTCAGCCAATTCTTATTTTTTCTTACAAGTTGTTTACCAGGGGGTAAACAACTTACAACAGTATTGTAGTAGTGCAATAGTATTACGTTATTAATGGATGAACCTTATTTATATCGTATTATTAGACTTGGAGCCAAATTAAAGTCAAGAGAAGCACATACAGCATTATATGTAAGTATGAAAAATCCGTTTCGTTACAAAAAATATCCGAAAAATTGATTTAGACTTTACTACTATTCAGTGCCTAAAATTAACTGTTGTTTTAATTGACCAAATCTAAGACAACTTTTTAAATAGTCCGCCACTTAAATGGAAGCCTGCAATTTAAGAAAACAATACTTAGCTCCCAACATAATCTATCCACTGCTCGAAAACCACAGTCAGCAAATCTCTCTTTAACTGCACACCCTTGAGTTCAGTCTTATCTTCAAAATGGAATTAGATTTCGATAAGATCTTTATAATTCCCACCAGAGCTTTGAATATAAGTCGAGCACATCCTTACATACCAAGGGATAGAAAATGGGTCATCCAATTCTTCATCGTCCATGGACTCTTCACGCTCGCTTTCTTCAACATCATTTATAATATTGTCTACCACGACTTGAAAGCCAATAACTTCTCCCAAACCTGCAAGAATGGGGTCTTATTCGTCGTCTATGTGGTCATAACCTTTCAATATTGCGTTTTGCTATGGCACCAGGACGCTCTTGTCGATTTAATTAACAACATGAAAAGAGATTATGGCCAGTATAAAGATTTGAACTCAATCGAAAGAGATGTGTTTATCAAATACGTGAATTTAGGGGTTTGGGTTTGTAAGCAATGGCTCGTAATTGCCACTATGGGAAGTGGCGTTTTCATTGTCAAAAATATAGCTCTCATGTCCTATTATTTCTACGTGGGTGATTTCAAATTAGTGCCTCTGTACGACTTGGTATATCCGTCAATTATAGAAGAGAATAAGGATAATATATACGTTTTTATGTTAACTGATGCATTGATGTTATTGTATGGTTGTTATTCAACTATTATGTATACTGCATATGTGCCTTTGGGTCCCATTTTTATGCTGCATGCGTGCGGGCAGCTCCAGTTGGTGAATAATCGAATTGATGATCTGTTTGTGGTGTGTGACGATCGGGTTATTAGGAGGAAGCTTAAAAGTATTATTTTGCAGTTGCAGTACATTTACAGGTACGGAACTGTACTTTAAATTTTTTGAATAAGACGTGTCATTTTAGAAATATTTATAAAAATAACTCTAAGATTGTTAAAACTTTTGAAATTATCAGAACAGTAAAATATTTTATTGCAGGATTTATGTCCGTAACATTGAATAAAACAATTACATATAATATTTTAGTAATAATCACTATTTTAACTCAGGCAAAAAACATTGCTTTTATTGTTTGCTATAAAAAATTATGAATCGTTTGTGGTTTTTGAAGCACCGAGGTGATTTAATAAGTATATATGTATGTTGTCGTGTTTTGCAGTTTCGTAGACCAGATAAATCAGATATTCAAGATCGCTTATGAGCTGACACTAAAAGCTACTACACTGATGCTACCTATAACCGTCTATGCAGTCCTCGAGGTAAACCTGGCCACCTATCTTACACGCGTCACATTTTCTGAGCAATATTTTTAATGTTCCATTGATTACTGTTCAGGTGATCTATCCTATTAAATCTCCGCTGAAAGTCTAACCGACTGACTGTCTACCAGCGGCCTATATCGATTGACCATAGTAGGGAGTACAAATATTCCAGAAGTGTGCATTTCTATTACCTGACTCATTCGGTTTCGTTCTAAATCGTGATCTTTCAGTTTATGGAAAAGAAACGTTCTAGTGTGAGTTCAACTCTGGCTTGTTTTTGCAATAAGTGACTGCTTCCCTGCACATATTCAGAACTAATTCTATCCCTCGACTTTTTCCGCATATTTTTGAAAAAAAAATCCGGTCAAGTGCGTGTCGGGCCACGCGCAGTGTAGGGTTCCGTAGTTTTTATAACAGCCAAGTGCGTATCGTATTCGCTGACTGATCGTTTCGTACCATGCTCTAACTAAAAGCCAAACATGACTACCTAACTAATTTGACTTCCTATACAAATCCTCACCTGATCCGATAATATTGCACGGAAAGTTTCAATTTTTTTTAGAGATTTGTATAAAACTTGTCATAGCCGGTGTTTTGAATTTAAATACGGACACAGAGCTACACTACTCAATCGTCACAAGAAGCTAGCACGATACAACTGGTGCTTAGCGCCATCTATCGACATTTCTATAGAGTTGTTCGAAATTTTCGAGTCAAATACAATTGGTCGACTATTACTCGTAAACTTGTAAAGCCCACTTATGTGTGATAGTTTTCCTTTAAATTTCGTTATATATAGGTACTACTGCCGTGACATTTGAATTTCTAACTATAACCGTTTAGTTGATAGAGGGGGGGGGACACTTGACTCTAACGAAAATTGGTACTTTAAAGTTTGATAAGTCACGAACGGTTCACTTAATCAAAAAACGGTCTTACCAAACCCCTAATATTTTTGAAAGACCTATCCAACGATATCCCACACTATGGGAAGAACAAAAAAAAAAATTATCATCCCACTTTACATGTATGGGAGGTACCCTAAAAAAATGTTTTTTCAAAATTTTATTTTACCACTTTTTCGGCGTCATTAACGTGTATACTCATGCCAAAGTACAACTTTCTAGTACCAAGAGTTTTTTAGCTAAACCGCGGACAGACGGACAGACAGACGGACATGGCGAAACTATAAGGGTTCCTTGTTGACTACGGAACCCTAAAAAACTACCTACGTACCAAATTTCTTCAAAATTGGTTCAGTGACTTAACCGTGAAAGCGTAACAGACAGACTTTTGCATGTATATACAGGGTGGTAGGGACATCGAAGCATGAACGCTTACTAGGGATTCGGGACATGATTCTGGACGAAAAATTCCAACGCAGGGGCGTTGTAATTTTTCGTCGGCTTTTTCTTAATTTTTCAGGTTTATCCAGCAATTTTTTTTTACTGAAAACTGTATAAAATCATTGTTTCTATCTATCCCAATGAAATTTTAATTAAAAAATAAAATTCACTTGTTTCACTTAAAACAGCAATGTAAATAAAACTCGAAAGGGCTACCTGATCAGCTGTTTTGCTAGAGTTAATTTGCGTGGTCAACACAGATGATTAGGTAGCCCTACCGATCCGGTTTTATTTACATTACTGTTTTAAGTGAAACAAATGAACTTACGGTTTTTTTTGCGACCATATTTTCTTAATTTTACGAAATTAAGAAAAAGCCGACGAAAATTTTAAACGCAAAAAGGGGGATCCAGAATCATGTTCTGAATCCATGGTAAGCGGTTTCGCGTCGATGGCCCTGCTACCCTGTATAATATTAGTAAGGATTCTTTCACCAATACAAAAGGTTCATATAACCGACCTATAACAATAAGAATTTCTTAATCTCAGCTCAAAGTGAAAAAAAAAACATTTCAGGCATTCAACCACGGCGAAGTGAGCTTGGAATTCATCACCTTCATCGTGGGGAGCATCCTTATCAGTAGCTCTCCATGCTACTACAGTGACCTACTTATGGAAAAGGTCAGTCTATTATTATTAGAATTAGTCCTTGTGCATCGATTGGCTTCTCCTGAGAGCCCTTCGCTTGGTGTAAGTTTTTTTTACAGAAATAGTCTACTAAGGATAAAATATTCAGAGTTTATTTACGTGACCAGAGGATGTACATCATTTGTTGATGCAGTGCGTCAAGAACCAAAGGAAAGGAGAAGGCTAATCAGTGAGTTTAGTTTAAATATATTACAGGTAGGTTTAATCCAATCAATTTTAGCTCAACCGAAGGCAGTAGTAGCAAAAAGATTTAGCGAGTTGGTGTTCTATATTGATTAGAATTCTCCTTTAAATTTAATTAAGAAAACTTTTTTGTAGAAGCATGTTTACGGTATGATGGGGTTGGCATATTTATTGGGATAAAAACCCTAATTTAATTTAATAAAGATTAGGTACTATGACTAGCCTATCTATTTTCCATATATATAAATGTTTATCCTGTATGCATTATTAAACAATCAATCAGATTATAATGAATTTTTGGCATGATAATTTGACGAGGTGTAAGATGGTTTCTGAACTAAAAATCCAGTGTTCATGTTTGTTTTATTGTTGATAAGTTCGTGTTTGAGCACTATTTCACCTCATTCTAAACGAAGTTTTCATGCGAAGAAACTCGTGGGCAACAGCTTGTCCATACAGCCATACTAATCTATACTATAATGTTATAGAGAGTTCTAATGGGGTACTAAATTAGACAAGCTAGAGCGACTTCAAAATCTCTGTATCAGGTTTATATTTAGCTTTCGCAAGTATGACCACGTTTCTGCTTTCCGCGCTCAGCTCAAATGGCTTCGTATTAGGTATCGCCGGAATCATCACTTACGTTCTCTACTTTATAATGTGCTCTTTAATCCTTTTACTCCTTCTTATCTTAAGGAACGCTTTCAGTTTTTCTGTAACACACATTCTAGATCCTTGAGGTCATCGGAAAATTTTGAGTTAAGTATTCGTATGCATTCCACTTCTTTCTTTGAAAAATCTTACATTATTCAAGCAGTTTTGTGGAATGCATTACCCATAGAAGTGAGGCGTACTGAAACGCTACCAGCGTTCAAAAGAATGGTGAAGGAGCATTACCTCTCCCTATAACTTTTTCCCTTCTTTCTCAATTAAAGATACATGCAATATTTAATAGTATATGTTTTTTGTATCGCATGTATGTACTTTATATTATTATGTTCAATTAATATTATTTATACACTGACAGCCCTTAATCCTTTAATTTTTGTCCATCCAAAGTTTGTCTGTAAAACATCGATAAGATCACCCATTGTACACTAGTTTAAATTTTTATATCCAAAACAATATTGTAAGGTGTACAATAAAGTATATAATAAATAAATAAATAATGAGTAATTAAGTGTAATTTTCGTCCACAGTTGATCCGGCAGACTTGTCCTGCTCAGTCCCTACAGTGCAGCAGTGAGTTGGGTAGCCTCATTGTTGAAAATTAAAGAAAAGATTTTAATAGGACTTGGTATACACACACAAGATACCTTTTCTTAGAGCTAAATAGTAAGTTAAGAACTTCTTCGACAAAAGAGTACAGAACGATAGTGGGAGTGACTTTTCACTTTCTAAAGAAAACATAAGTAGGTATTATGCTCTCTAAACTTCCCTCTGAATGCTTTTCGAATGTAACGTCCTGGCTTCTAGTTCTAGTTATAGTATTATTTTTAAGTGTCTGGAGTGGGTTTATTATTGAGATTCTTTAACTAATCGTATCCACAGTACATAAGGAGTCCTGGTGTCCTGAAATACAAACTCTCCGTCTAGTTTAGGCACTGAGTTAGGTTGCTGATGGGATTGCCTCGTTACTGCAGTGCGTCAGCGATGTTTGCTGAATCTGAAGTGGATGGCTTTCAAGCCGTCATACGTAAAATAATAGCATATCTGATGCGAAGGATGAGGGACAGTCCCAACCTGTACCTGTACCTGGGGGCAATTATTGAAAACATCCATAGTCTGATATGGACGCACTGGAATAATGTGCCTGTAACTGTAACTGTAGGCTGACTTTGAGTGTCATTCTTTTTCAATAAGAAATATAAAAATATGTTAAATATAATAAATTTTACATATTTTTTTATTTCTTATTGTTATGTGTGTGTGTGTGTGTGTGGATGTGTGTGTTGTGTGTGTGTGTATAATTTACTAAAATAGTTTTAAATTATTTCTTTCAATGCAGCACTAACTCTTTATGGACTGTATATACGTAGTATGAAATAAAAATTTTGAACATAATTGTGGAAGACTAGTTCTTCCACAATTATAAAAATTATGCTGATTTATTTTGTTCTCAGGGCGAGAACGTCCGCATGTCACTGTACACGTGCGGCTGGGAGTTGCACTACAACCGGCGCACGCGCACCACTCTGCAACTGATGCTACAGCACGCGCTCAGACCCATCGCTATACAGACCATCTTTAGAGCTCTGTGTCTTGATGCTTTAACTGATGTATGTTTATAACTTCCTAAAGTGGATAATACTTATTTATGTATTATCCACTTTAAAAGCTACTATCAAAAAAAATATGTTTATTTTGCAAATTAGTTATGAATAACACTTTTACACGTCATTTTTTTTGCAAATGTTAACTAGATGAGGCCAGTATTTCCTAACTGTCTACCATGGGAAGAAACACCGACACAAACTCAGAGGTCAATGTCTCTTCTAAAGCCCATACAATTTTTAAAGACATATCTATAAATACCACACACGCATAGGTTTTATGAAAAAAAGAAATATTTTCAGTTTCAGTTCCATGTATAGGGAGCCCCCCTTTATTTTAAACATATTTTTTTTTTCTTAAAATCTAAAAGCGGTTTACGGAATACATCTACCTACCAAGTTTCATAATTATGTATAGTCCCAATATTTTCGGAATAAAATGGCTGTAACATACGGACGGACGGACAGACAGACAGACATGACGAAACTATAAGGGTTCCGTTTTCTGCCATTCGGCTACGGAACTCTAAAAAGGCTGAATCTCAGTCTAATTTACAAGAATCAGTTTGTATTTTGATTAATTTTTACTCAAGGCTGTCTAGATGTCTAAATTTGACCGTTTTTTTTATGTTTCTGCGCTCCTTCTCCATTTAAACTTTAACTATGCCGAATTCCGTTGTCCTCCATCCGCGTAATTTTCGTAAAAAGGGGTACTTACAAAGTTCTTGCTTTACGTATTAATATATATAGATATAAATTAATTATTCAATGATACTATATTGTTCTACTCTATTTTTAGAATTTGGAAAATAATTATATTTGAGCTACAACCCTAAGAGACTTGATCTTCAGTTATAATTGTCTACATAGGCTCGTCAGACAATCTCAACGCGTTATGCGACACCCTGTATATAAATCATTTCACAGTCAATATTTCGCATTACCACTATTGCGTACATATCAGTCAAAACTTTAGGTAATAGGGCTGCTAAAAAACTCGTTTCATATAACCCAAGTCAAAGTATTCAAAATTATATGAAAAGGAAACATTAACAAATCAACTTCACATGAAAACACGGAAAAATACAGTTATTTTAATAAGTTCCCACTTTATAATGTTTAGTCTATGATTTAAATGACAGGAAATATCTAAATATTCGTTGTTAATCTTACTAGTTTCCTATGACGTCACAGCGTTGTGGGGTGAGATGATGTATGCAAACATCTTACTAATAGATATTATAAATGCAAAAATTTATAAGGATGGATGAATGGATGTTTGTTACTCTTTCACGCAAAAACTACTGAACCGATCTGAATGAAATTTGGTAAGAAGATAGTTGATATCCTGAAATAACACAAAGGCTACTTGTTATCGCGGATCACGATTCACGCGGGAAATCCCTCCCTTGCGGACAAAGTCGCGGGCATAAGAACTTAACCATGAAAACACAACAAATTGAAATGAATGAGTAATTTTCATGTTTTATATTTCTTTTTCAGCTCTTTCAGCAGTCATATGCCATCTTCAATCTTATGAATGCCATGTGGGATTAGATTGGATTTAGCAAATCAGCGTGTTCATAATGACAACCAAGCTTTCATAAAATCTTAATAATATATTTTAGAACTTCAACATTTTAATACGCACTTAAACGCGCCTATTATTAGTAACCCCGTGTGGAATTCAGTTACGTAATACGTAATTTTGTTTCCCCACATTTTTATGTATTTTGAATGAACCCGCTCCTAACCACCATGCTGGCACCATGCTGACGGATGTGGCTACATTGTATAATGTCTAATCATTGTGTAAAATCATGTACCTCTAAATATAGAAAGCATAATTTGCGTCCTTAAATAAACTCACATATATTGGACGTCCACTGTTTTATTGATAACTAGTACTCACACGGGGCTTCGCTCCCGTGGATTCTATCACGGTAAAAACATAACTCTCCTTTTTTGCAGTCGGGTAAAAAGTAGCCTATAACCTTCCTCAAGCTTCAAGCTACTTCCATACCAAATTTCATCCAAATCCACCCAGTACTTTCGAAGATTAGCGCGTTCAAGCAAACAAACAAACAAACTAACAAACTTTTCCGCTTTATAATATTAGTATAGATCACAAAAAAAACCATTACACTAGTACGTGCTCACGAAATGTTTTACCAATTATCGTTTTCAGGAATTGCTATTCACTACGCCTAGATACAATAAATTAAAACGAATATTTTGCCTATTCAATTATGTTTTTTAAGTATATTGAACGCTAATGTATTATCATAATTAAAACTAATATATTTTCTGAAAAATGTTATTTTATTTAAAAACTAACTTGACTTGCACTTTCTTGGTTAAATAAACCGAAAATACTACAAATTTTGTATTTTTTACCTATCAGCGAAGATGATAAACCTTGTAAAAATATCCGGAAATATTAGTATTCCCTGTAAAAATGTACATTGATTTATATAATATTTTTTTTTTAATTACAGTTGAAATCGCGTTTAGAATATTATTACAGACACTTTCTTAACGTAACGTATCAAAACAAGTTTCACAAAATCCTCTAGGCATGCAAAGCGCGCGATACATTCTCGAGATTACAACAACGCACTCAAAAATAGTTTCGTAGAAATGAAATTACGCAATGATGCTAATTTTGTTAGGCAAACTACATTAAAAATATTTTGAGACAATGGATGAAGGAAATCATTAGGGCTTTCGCATTTGGATTGAGTTTAATTCATATTGGTAATAATTATAAATATCTGTTTACTCTACTTAAAGATCCCCAGGCTATAACCATCAGGAAACACAGACTACGGCAGGGAATTCCAACCTTACGCCGTACGCACAATGAAAGTATTCCCAAAATGTTTAGTGCATAAGGGTGAGATGTCCATCGTGTAACGATGGCGCATCGCTGTTTGTTTTATAGTCCGATGATGGGACGGGCTAGGTGGAATTAGATTGTGCAATTCCATCGCATACTCCCCAAAATGTAATCGATTAAAACCGATAGGTTCGTAACACATCGCCGATGTTCAAGGCTTTGGAACTTTTATTTGTTATGTATTAACTGTAAATTATAGTTAATACGTAACACGCTTACTGGAAAAATATATTGCTCATAAAATCTGTCCTTTGATGCTAATCAATTAATAACATTTTAACTGTTTTTGGTTCATAAAATCACAATATCCGGATATAATAAATAAAACTATATTGTCCATCATAATCGTTTTAATGATTTATCTATACTAATATGAAAAAGCGGAAAACTTTATTTGTTTGTCTTCGAAAGTACTGAATGAGGTTTGTTTGAGCTTGAGGAAGGTTATACGCTACTTTTTAGCCGACTGCAAAAGAAGAAGGGTATTGTTTTTATCGTTATAAAGTCCCGTACAGTCTGCTAGTTTATACATAATAATTATACTCCTGCCCGCGGCTTCGCTAGCGTGAAAAATATTTGTTCACCAAAAATATTTAGCCTATATCGGCTATATCCTTGTCTAAAGTTTTATCTATCTCTCAACCAAATTTAATCAAAATCGTTTGAGTGGTTTTGAAGCGAAAAAGTGACAGACAGATAGACTGAGCTACTATCGCATTTATAATATTACTAGTACTCTCGCGGGGCTTCGCTCCCGTGGATTCTATCACGGTAAAAACATAACTCTCCTTTTTTGCAGTCGCGTAAAAAGTAGCCTATAACCTTCCTCAAGCTTCAAGCTACTTCCATACCAAATTTCATCCAAATCCACCCAGTACTTTCGAAGATTAGCGCGTTCAAGCAAACAAACAAACAAACAAACAAACAAACAAACTAACAAACTTTTCCGCTTTATAATATTAGTATAGATTAAGTAGGAATAGGTTGGACCCGGCGACAAAAGAACGACTGAAAAGATTTAGATAAATAAATTTTCTACATATCCAATATTCGACACCAAGTATGACCACTTAGATACTTCTGAAATATTCTGTATACTCTCTGAATTGGTAAGAGAAGATTTGAAGATTTGACCTTAATTTTGGTCCGTTCATCGAGGCTATAGCTCAATTGGCTGCCAAAAAGTTGGGAATCCGTGCAAAGGTGAGACAGTATTTCACCACCTCAATATCTATACTGTGACCTCAACGTTTATCAACCGCAAGTTAGGTCGTGTATGTTAAAATTTATATCGAAGAGTTTAAAAAAATGTTAAAAAACCATTGAAGCCTTTGATGACTTATTTATAGTATGGATCTGCCAAATATCAGCTTGATGCACTTGAGTCTATCGAGTATCTCTGGGACGGATCTGCCAAATATCAGCATGATGCACTTGAGTCAGGGCAAGAGGCTAATTGGCAACGAGAGACAAAGCACTCCGGTGCTTTTTTAACAATTTTTTTTAAACTCTTCGATATAAATTTTAACATACACGACCTAGCTTGCGGATGATAAACGTTGATGTCACAGTATAGATATTGAAGTGGTGAAATACTGTCTCAACTTTGCACGGATTCCCAACTTTTTGGCAGCCAATTGAGCTTTAGCCTCGATGAACGGACCAAAATTAAGGGTAGATGTCAACGTAACCCGAAGAAACTTCCCCAGTTTTATCGTTGATTCTGGATGTACGCTTTGTGTCATCATTAAATCGGTGATGAAACTGTTCTACCACTAATAATTTTCCAGGAATACGTTTTACTTGGCTCTGGCCACAAAACTGGGATATGAATAATTTTGGTTTAAACGTCGTACGCATCACATCTCTGCTCGTCTGTGAGCAACGTATAACATAATTCCCCATAATGTTCCAATCATCTTCATAATCAGCTTAGATAGAGAGTACCTCAGCAGTGGAAACTTTATAGGCTAATAATATTATATTGAATAATGTTTTATAAAGGTATACGCATCAGTCTGCTATAATTATTAAGTTTTGACGACATTTTCTTATTTACACACTTCATTATATTCGTCGTAAAACAGATTAAGCCATTTGATATTCCAAATGGTGCATAAATGTAACATAAATCATTAACATTGGTTTTAGGATTGCTGGTTGCTTAGGCCAACGGATAGTCTAATAAGTGAATCAAAATTATCATAGCAGGAGACACCTGAATTTGATTATAAAACAGGACATGACATAAAATCTAGTATAAAGTCTAAATGCAAATGTTTATATGTTTGTATTTCAATCAGCCAATAGCTTCTCATGGAATATAGATGAAGCTCGGCTGACCAGTAGTTCATAACAATCTTTTTAAATTTTAATGGTGAACAATTATAAACATACATATTTTAAATTGATTTTGTTATATAGTGTGTGTGTTATGGTGTAAAATAAAGACTGTATGTATAAATTATGTTTTTAATTTATATATCAACATTGTGCAAGCTGTGGTTACCTCATTTTGAAGATGCATTCCGTGGTAACATTTACGGAAAACGAGATCAAAACGTATTACCACCGTCCACTGAAAGAAGATACTTACGCGACGGACTTAAAATTTTAAACCATCTAACTCATGTCAAATTATGATGCATTACTTTGTATAATAATAATAATAGTCCTGCTGACCGACGGCCCTGAGCTTTAGCCAAGGAGACCGATCTCAGCGAACATACAGGTAGGTACAGGTATATACAACGTGTAACAGAATAAACGCAATTCCTGGAAGTGGTTGGTTCAGAATCGGCTTCTGAATCGATTTCCATCATTAAAATGGGTGTTAAATTTTGATGGAAAAATCTTTCAATAAACTTCAAATGGAAACACAGTATCATGACAAATTAATACAATCCTTAATTCAAGGAAATTGTGTGCGTGTCGCGTCGGTCGCTAACATTGCATGAGTCTATGCGTCTGCGTAACGATATTGTATGACGCACATACGTTTTGCGTTTAGTAAAGATAACTATTAAAAAAAAACGCCTAGGTTTGGTTTCGATTTATTTAGTTACGGATGTTGTTTTAGACTTACAATTTAATATTCTAATTGGGGTGTCTGAGGTATTGCGCTTAATCTGTTACACGTTGTATATACGCAGGTAAAGGTGAACTCTCTATTTTGTCGTCGTTCGTCGTTAGTCGTAGGACTAACGGCCTATCGTGATTTCTGAGGTACTTACCAGTACCGCCATATTAAAACTCCGAGCTACTACCGAGACATTTGTAATAGATGATGCTCCGTGAAGGGGCGAAACACGTGTCGAGTGTAGTTTGCTTGCATGTGGTATGTTTTTTATTGCATCCCTTTTGCATATATTTGCGGGCGGTAGGGTGGTGCTGCATACTGCATGCAAAATTGGTTATCTATTTCTTGGCGGAATGAACACAAAATATTTTTCTGAAGAATTAGTTTAAATTTAAATACTTACGCTGTTTATGTCCTTTTATGTTTATGGGCCTTATTGTAAATCATGCCTTTATCTTAAACATTATATGGACGGAGTTAATACATTTGATATGTTGCTGCTCATATGGTGTATCAAGTTTGTATTTGAATATTTTGTTTTGTCACTCGTTACTAATCCCGAAACTTAATTAATATATGAAAAAGTAGTTCTGTACTGATGTTTACGCTGAACTAGTACTCAATACCGGGGTTTCTTCGAGGATATCCAAAATATGTGAACAAATTGAGGCCGCACATAATCTTCGTTGCCACCCGATCAAATTACAGCATCTCAAACTGATAGTTTCCACGAATTCATTCACTAAAACTCGTTATCAAATCAAATCCTCCATCGTTTGGAAACATTCCAAATCTTAAGATGCTGTGTCTATTATTTTCCGGTGATTCAACGAAAAAATATTTCATACTGAACCGGATGACAAAATTGAGTCGTCACATCGAATTAATGAGATTCAATATCGATTTCAGTTATTGCGATATTATTTTTTTGTAAACATGTAGTTGGCAGACGGATTTAATGATCTAGAAAAAATTGGGTGAGTCATATTTTCTCCTACAAATATAATAACTGTGAATGTTTGTATTATTTGCAGTTCCAATGTTTGTTTATTTTATTTTAATTTTAATGTACACAAATCGCAGAAAAAGAGAGATGATACCACCGTGTATAAAATAAAAGAATTCACTTGAAGTACAAAACACGATACATATAATAAATGCATATTTTTTCAAGTTAGACACACCTTAATCGCTATACGAGTTAGAATGTGGAACGCAGGCAGATCAAGTACCGTCATATTAGGAATAGATTCTCGACTACGATCATTCCCGACTTTTATAAAACCTACATAACATAAACTCAAATATTCCCACTGCTGAAAATAACATTAAATATTTATTTTGTAAATTAGTTATAAATGACAATTTTACACGTCATGTTTTTTGCGTGTTAAGTTTAGTTTAGCTACCGGTATTTCTTAACTGACTACTCTGAGAAGAAACACTAAAACAATCAATAATAAATAAATCATCAATCAAAATGTTTAAAATAAATTAAAAAGGCACACGTATATCACTAGAGCAGCTCCTTCCCAAGCTCAATCTATACTTATAATAAATCTGTAGAGGTCAATTCTGTACATGAAATATATTTCCAAAATAACTATCAGGGGGTTATTAGGGATCGATACTGATGCCAAAAATGCAATCAGTAAAATTTTTGTCTGTCTGTATAACCGTTATAGAAACAATAACTACTCGACGGATTTTAACGAAACTTGGTACAATTATCTTTCATACTCCTGAGCTGGTTATAGTATACTTTTCATCACGCTACAATCAATAGGAGCAGAGCAGTGAAGGGAAATGTTAGGAAAACGGGAGAAGTTACTCCATTTTTTAAGCTTCCTTTGCGTGTGCAACCTTAATGGTTAAAGCTACATAGAAATCATTTCATGACGGAAATGTTCTCCTTAAAATTATATAAAAAATATCCCACGACAGCATAATGCCTATCTTTTATGATTGACTCACAATAACACGTGTAACTCCCGATAGCTTAGCAGTTCGAAGCTTTCTGATTATAATATTTGTCTACTCTTACGTTTATAACACTCTCAGTCACCCCTAATTGAAAAAGTTAACATTATTAACTATTCCATAAAAAAGAATCATATAACTCGGTATAGAAACACCAAAGTTATACATGAAATACGCTAATAATAAGCCATCGCGCGTGAATACTGAATCATGCTATAAGGATAATTTTTGAGAATCGGTCGCCGCGCTCGACGCGTCTCGCGGCCGAAGGTATAAAATTTCGATCTATAGGTACTTAAGCCTCATGTGAACGTGATCTAAACAATATTACCAATACATTAACTTAATAACACACAAGGAGTTACACGCTGATGGAGTCGCGGGCACAGCTATTAACAATAATATTGTGCGGTTCCGTATTGCGATATTTTTCAACAGTATTATAGATTGACATATTATATTTCCCTACTAAATTACGGAAGTTAATCTGTCTGTTACATCAAAATCACTGAACCGTGAGGAAGGACGTAGGCAATTTTTTTACCAAAAATGACGGAAACGCGGACGAAGTCGCGGGCAACAGCTATCTATACTAATAATATAAGGCTGAAGAGTTTGTTTGCTTGTTTGAACGCGATAATCTAAGGAACTACTGGGTCGAATTGAAAAATTATTTTTTTAATTAAATAGTCAGTTTATAGAGAAAGGCTATAGGCTATAATATCATTACGCTAAGGCCAATAGGAGCGGAGCGCCAATGAAGAATGCTTCAAAATCGGGGTTAAATTTAACGTTAGCCCAAAGTAATTATTCCACGCGGACGAAGTCGCGGGCAAAAGCTAGTCTTCAATATAATCTTTAACTGTTTAAAAAGCTTTCTGACATAGCTTACGCTTTATAAATAATTTGAATTTATTAATACTTAGTTCTTGAATATGTTTATAAATTGTATTATAAAAACGTATACACTGACATCTAAACGAACCACTTATTTTTAACCTTGTTTTAGGAATGACATACAGTGTCTTTATTCCTTATACAACGTGTAATTTAAAGGGTATATACATACCAAGCATGGCTTCTTTGGATGATAACAAACGATATGGCAAGGGTTTTGTAATCCTAAGTCTACGTGTGTAGAACTTATTACAAATTCCAGTACACTGATACCAGAGACCGAATTTTTCAAATTAAGAAGAACGAAAAGAATGATTGTGTTATTGGCAAGTGACGTGGAAAGTTATTGACCCTCGTAGTGCTGTGACACGTTTGTTATGATTGGTATTCAAGAAATATATGAAACCAATAATTTGGTATCAATTCTTTGAGTCAGTTATTTTGTGCTGAAACTGTGCATAGTGACTCCATACCAGGTGTTGTCTTCAGCCCTTTTGGATAGATATGGGGTTTCCGTTACACGTTGTATTTACACTATAAATGGGACTAAGGCTACCTCAGTATAAGACGGAATGGGCCGTACTCCACCACACAGATGCAGGGCGGGTTGGTGGAAGTCACAAATCTTCGGACTTTTTGTTCCTAGGACATGCCGGTTTCCTCTCGATGATTTCCATCACCGTATGAGAGCAATGGCGATGATAAAAGCTTCAAAAAATAAAGTGTCTGTCTGGGATCGAAATCACGACCTACAGCTCATAAGTCATGCCTGTAACTACTCTCATACACACTACACATGCACATTCACCCTCAAACGCACACTGATTCAGACACACACACACTCATGCATACATCCATACTCATACACACACGCAATAAACCTATAACTCTCTTAGATTTTAAGTAAAACTCTCATTCAAATTTTATCATGATTTGTATAAAGTACTAGTACTCACGCGGGGCTTCGCTCCCGTGGATTCTATCACGGTAAAAACATAACTCTCCTTTTTTGCAGTCGCGTAAAAAGTAGCCTATAACCTTCCTGAAGCTTCAAGCTACTTCCATACCAAATTGCATCCAAATCAACCCAGTACTTTCGAAGATTAGCGCGTTCAAGCAAACAAACAAACAAACTTTTCCGCTTTATAATATTAGTATAGATTACTTTTTAGTCGTTTTTAAGTTTAAAGAAAGACTGTACATGCTGATTTAATGTACTTGTAATGTCATAGACTGAGAGGATTGGCGCTGTATGCCGAGATACAGGTGTTTACCTAGTTCGGCTGCAGATGATCCTATTTTTTTTTCTAAGAGTTGATAGGCTTGACTGATACTTTTTATATGTACTAGTTTTAATGAATATTGTAATCCTTTTTGATGGAAATAAATAAATCTAAATCTATAACCACTAAATCATTAATTCTCGACATCCGGTTAGTCTGACTTCTGGTAATCGGTGTTTCGCCACTGCATCTTTATATTTAATCAGCTAGTGAGTATTATAGACATACTCGTAGATAAACCGAGAGAAATATAAACCGTAATTTTAGTAGGTAACTATCTTTTTGATGGAATATTTTCTAAAGATATCCCTCACAGGGATAATTGGATAAGAAGATTTACCGAAGGACAAAAAATTATAATCTATCTATATACAAAGTGTAACGGAAACCCCATATCTATCTAAAAGGACTGAAGACAACATCTAGTATGCAGTCTCTATGCAAAGTTTCAGCTCAAAATAAATGACTCACAGAATTGACCCCAAATTATTGGTTTCATATGTTTCTTGAATACCAGTAATAACAAACGTGTCACAGCACTATGAGGGTCATCACTTTCCACGTCACTTGCCAATAAAATGATAATTCTCTTCGTTCTTCTTAATTTGAAAGATTCGGTCTCTGGTATCAATGTATTGAAATTTCTAATAAACTCCACACATGTAGACATAGGATTACAAAACCCTTGCGATATCGTTTGTTATCATCCAAAGAAGCCGTACACTTGGTATGTATATACCCTTTAAATTACACGTTTTATATAAAAATGAATCACCGAAATGTATGTACGCGCATAACTTCCGACTACTGACTACTGCACGAAATTGGATGATTCCTTTTTTATGTGTTCCTTATTGTTAGGACAAGGTTTGTATATAAGAAAATTTATGAAAAATATATAGATTTGATCAGAATTAATTTTTACAATCTAATAAGACTTTGACAGATCTTTGATATGGCGGTACGAAGTTCGCCGGGTCAGCTATTAACCCTACATTACTACTCATGTTGCGACGTACAAAGAAACTACTCATACGCCCGCGAGGCGCATCATATTGACTAATGATTTTATTCAAAACCTATAAGTATGATTGATATGTTTTGACTGTTTATATAATTGTGTATATTTCTAAAAAGAGAAAACTACAATTTTAAATAATATTTATATATTTTTATTACAAAATATTTAATCAAACAAGTCTTAGAAACAACGTTTAGGAACTTAGGCAATTAAACAGTCTTCTCATTAAAAATAAAAAAGGGCAGGATGCAGTCTTGTCATCCATTCTCAAACAACGCGTGAGAAAGTTGAAACGCTCCCTGCTCATCACTGTTAAATACCTAGACTCTGAAAAGGTGCTATCAAATAGCTCAGTTGCAGTTAGGTGGTTATCTTTCATTGCAGCAGTTAGCGTCAAAATACCAAAATAGGCTCTAATTTCTATGGAACATGTATCTCTGCAGGTAGCATGGGTATTTCCTGTAGGTCTTTTTCTAGATATTTCCACATTTGTCCACATCACTGTCTCACCAACAATGTCTTCCGTGATGAATAAATCAAAACACAAACTAGGCTCAAAGATACTTCTACACATCCTAGTAGGGCCTCTGGAAGTGTGCACAATGTTTCTAGCAGTGGTTCTAACTCAACTTTTACCTTTAGAAGTAGACCAACACTGCTGGTTTTTGCCCTTCAATGATAAAAGCGCCGGGACAAGGATACGGTGATCAGGTGGAACTTTGGATGGCTCCAAAGTTTCACTATTTTTTGGGACAAAAGATGGCACAGATTCTTCAGCTCTTCTGTCACTGGAGTTCTCTATAGTTTCATCTTTTATGTATCCTTCTTCTATATCGTCCTTAGCATCTTCATCGCTTACTTGATCTTCAATTTCAGAGTCATCTCCCGAAAAGTTATCATCATTGTTATGGTCGAATTCTTCTAGCCGATTAGCTAGATATCATCCGTAATTCTTCTATTACTAGTCATGATGTTGAAGTTTCAAAACGTACCTAAAAAAAAGATAAAACACACCAGTAGTAACTAATAATGCAAAAAAAAAACACTAACATAATAATTTGATTAATAGCGCAAAACTTACATACAAGCTACTCATACATCTTTGGAGCGCCAAGGGTAGTAATATAGAAAAAACTAGTACAGTTACCGTAACGCAACTACCGTTCTGCGACACGTTCTGGCGATGACTGAGAAACTGAGATGTCCTTGAACGTGAATGCCATACGCGCGAAGGACAAAAAGAGAGAGCAATATATAAAAAACGCGGGCGCCTCTGCGACGTAGAGTAGTAATCTAGGGTTAAAACATAAAAAACTGAGCGTAGTTTCTTTAGCTTTTCTATTTCTTTATTCTCCCTTATTCAATTGTTTTTATTACGCCGAAATTTACAAAAACAAAATGGGTTACAAGATTTTTGCTTTACGTATTATACAACGTGTAACTTAAAGGGTATATACATATCAAGTGCACAGCTTCTTTGGATGATAACAAATGATATGGCAAGGGTTTTGTAATCTTATGTCTACATATGTGGGACTTATTAGAAATTTCAATACATTGATACCAGAGACCGAATCTTTCAAATTAAGAAGAATGCAGAGAATTATCGTGTTATTGCCAAGTCACGTGGAAAGTTATTAACCCTCGTAGTGCTATGACAGGTCTGTTATGATTGGCATTCAAGAAACATGTGAAACCGATAATTTGATATCAATTTTTTGAGTCACTTATTTTGAGCTGAAACTGTGCTTAGAGTCTCCATACCAGATGTTGTCTTCAGCCCTTGTGGATAGATATAGGGTTTCCGTTACACGTTGTATATTCGTACAAGATCAATGTAGTTCATATACCTAATATACGCATACTCTTGAAGAAATCGTGTAAAAGCGAAATGAATAGGTTTTATGAGTCATCTTTTATCAGTCTGCTTAGCTTTTTCCTAACTTTGTTGAAGTCGGTTACCTAACCAGATGTAGCTGGGTATTTTACATGGAGCCTACCACGGAATAGATGAATAAGGTTGGAATTGTAATGTGGGCGTGGCGAGCGCGCCACATTTATGATACGAACATCATAGCTCGACCGATTAATTCATTCACCGCGTTTAGTGCGCTTCGGATTACTTCGGAACACAGAGCTTTAAAATGCCATGTTGTGCAATTATAACCTGTAAAACAAAAAGTTAGACCGCCAGTATAGAGCGAGGAGGTATATCTTTCCATCGGTAAGTCGAAAATAACATTTAATTACAATCTTATTTGTAAAAAACATAAAAAATATTCTGATCACTATGAAATTCCGATTATTCACAACATTATTGCAACAAGTTACAAAAAATATACATTGCCCGATGTGTACTCGCTTAATCAACGCAATGACCAAGTCCACTTACAATGTACTGCATGCGTTGCGTCCTTCACACTTCAGCCATTGACGTTTCGTCCTTTGCCCTGATTGGCCGTGATGCACGGTGCATATTAATAGAAAGTGAGTTACAATCAGTAGCAAGCTCTCGATTTAAGTGTGTGTAATTTATTTGTGTGCATGATTCACATACGTAACGGGCCTCTTGCTTGTAGTGGAGCTATAGAGTGGGAGATAAGCGGCGACACGCATTCTCATACAAATCTGGAACTATTTCCTTTCTAACCTCTTTTATCTGTTCTGTGGAGCCTACCTACCTGACCTGGCTAGATCATTCTCAGATTTTCTAAGTTCTGACCTCCCGTAACAATGGTTAAAGATGTCCAAATGACAGCCGGGACCCACGGTTTGTACTTTCCGATGCACGAGAGTGTATCATACCGCTAACTTCTAATCTTTGGGTTATTACTAAGAAATGGCTTATAAAAAAAAGATTCCTCCTTTTTTTGAAGTCGATTAAAAAACAATAGCACTACCCGACTTTTTACCCGACCCGGGAATCGACCCCGAGATCTCATATTCAACAGTCGTGCGTTTTATGAGTACCTACTAATAAATTAACCCAACAAAAAATATCCAGAACTCGACGTACGCTACTAATGAGGCCTTGGAAAAACTAGAAAAAATAAGAATTAATTAGAATATTAAAAGAAACCGACTTGTCACCAGCTACCTACTTCCATCGGCTCTTGACAAGCTCAGCTTGTAATTTAAATATCAACGCCAGTTACAACTTTGTAATAATCTAGGTAACATCCATCATAGCGCTTTCAGTCAGAAAATTAAAAGCTTCTTTTAATTTTTTATACTGAAAGATAATTGGGACTATTTAAAGCGAAGATATTGGCTTTGAAAGAATATTTTTGTTGAAAAAGAAATACTGTAGTTTGAAGAATATATCGACGCTGGAAAGGAAAAATTATCCAAGCGACATCAGACTAACTTTACAGTAGAGCAGTTTAAAGTTTGAATTTTCAGAAAAAAAAAAATCGTGTAAATTCTTGTTATGGTCCAAAAAGCCTAATTCTTAGAAATTTATTTGGATAGTTTTTTATCTACATCATAGTATACGTAACTATTAACAATAATGCTCAGTTTTAAAGTTAGTGTCGCTTAGTAAAATTTTCCCTAAAAGTAGAAACGGGAAAAATTGACTAACCGACAAGCTTTGATTAAGGAAGGTACGGTAAATATGTAATATATATCTTTTTTAGAATTTATCCTTACCAAATTACACCAAATTTGCCTTACAAAAATAAAAAAAAATGTGAAAGTTGAGGCAAAACAATATAAATATTAATTAAATATAAATTTTTTATATTACCTCAATGCATGTAGGAAAAAAACCAAATAACTCAAAATTACCTAAGCGCCTAACACTATATCGCCAGATACTGGAAAAGTAAACTAAGTGGAGTAATTACCGTATGAACAGAAATGTCAAACTTGATCAAAGGCAAATTTAGCATTTCACAATTACGACAAAAACCAAATTTTCTAAAATGCTCGAAAATTTTGTCGTTTAGTAAGGAAAAAAAAGTGAACTCTCGCGAACTTCAAAATGTCGAAGCGACATCAAAAGTCGTCGTAGAAGGACGTGAGTAAGACCAAACGACGCAGAAAAATCAGGCGATTCCAACAATGTATATGTATACAACGTGTAATTTAAAGGGTTTATACAAACCGAGTGCACGGCTTCTTTAGATGATAACAAACGATATGGCAAGGGTTTTCTAATCCTATGTCTATATATGTGGAGCATATTAGAAATTTCAATACATTGATACCAGAGGCCGAATTTTTCAAATTAAGAAGATCGAAGAGAATTTGTCGTTTTATTGGCAAGTGACGTGAAAAGTGATGACCTTCATAGTGCTGTGACACGTTTGTTATTACTGGTATTCAAGAAACATATGAAACCAATAATTTGGGGTCAATTCTGTGAGTCACTTATTTTGGGCTGAAACTTTGCATAGAGACTCCATACCAGATGTTGTCTTCAGTCCTTTTGGATAGATATGGGGTTTCCGTTACACGTTGTATAACTCCAAATGGCCAAAAATGTCGCTTGGATAATTTTTCCTTTCCAGCGTCGATATTTCATTTGAGATTATCATAATAGGAGTGTATAGGTACGATACTAAAAGCAAACAATTTAAAAGATACCTAATAAGTAATCGCAAAATAAATTGCCATTAATTTTAAAATAGATTCAAAAGATACTTGTATAGATTTGAACAATAATGATTCAGCTTATTACGTTGCCCCTGCTAAGACACAGGCCTTCTCTCTATTAGAGGGAATAGGTTGTATAAGTATTCCACCTCGCGAGCTCAGTCCAGCTTGTTAGATTTCACAAGCCTTACATTTTTTGGTTCTTTTGTAGTCATATGACTAATATTTATCTTTCAGCGAATAATTCATTTATGGCGGAGACCTCTCGCGCCCGCCATTGGTCGAGGCCATGCTGCGGGGCGAGACGGAGTGGGAAGCGGTCGCCTCCTTCTGCGAAGCAGTCATGCTATCGAAGGAGGAGGCGGGCCGCGTGAGGGAGAGGATAGCGTCCTCCCTCCAGCCCAGCCGCAGTGGTAGACGCCCACGGCGTCGGACGTCGGCCGACGATCTCCGGCCACCGTAGGCGCGGGCATGCGGACAGCGAGTAAAGGGCAACGCGCTGTCCGACCATGGACCATGTCGACGGTGCGTTGTGTTCCACGCGCACCTCAAAGAGCATCAGCAAGATGACGAGGACCCCCCTGTAGAGGGCCGAAGCCTGTCGGGGTCGTGGGACTTATCCCATTACCGTGACCCCGGTACGTAAAGGGCTATTGAAGGAATACCGTGGATTTTAGTCAGTTCAATTCTGACAGTCACTCCGGCCCTGCCCGGGGTGGAAGGACTCATCTGACGATTTTACCACGTTAAAAAAAAAATCTAAGATAACCATTATCAAGCTTAAAACTTCATTAGCCAATTTTGAATCATTGCACGTGAATATAACAAATCGCTTTTATGTTTGATTCTGGTGGAGTAACAGCATTTTACATGGAGTTACCTAATGTCTATCTGACTACCACAACCAAGTAACTCGGTATCAAAATACAAGGATATCGTAAGATTGACGTAAAATTTTTTGAGATCTGACTACCTGAAATGACTACAAATTACAAATGATAGCTGAGACCAATGGCTTTCCGATGCACGTAGACTTGATATTTTAGATGGTTACCAATTCACGGACCGCCTACCACACTCGATGCTTAAGATTGAAAATCAACCAGAGCGGATGGCAAGTTTATCAACGAAAACCAACAAAAGTATAACATTTAAATATTTTAAAATAAAATCAGCAGTGTTGCTGGCCCTTAACTGAAAACTTCATTTAAAAGCAGCAAAGCCTGACGTAGAATCTTCATTTAAACCTTCTGATAGCAAAACAATGGAAATAAATTTCGAAAAGATTTTCAAAATTAACACAAAGGCGATGATCATGAACCAGTGTCACCCCGACATCGCTAGGAATAAAAAATGGTTCTTTCGTTTTATGATCATGCATAGTATATACTCCATGGTATTTCTCATCATCATGTACAATATTATATTCCACGATTTAAAAAACAATGATTTCACTAAGACATGTAAAAACGGGACTGTTTCTGTGGTCTACATAGCTATTACTTTTGAGTATAGTATAATGTTGTGGAAACAAGAATGTATAAAAGACATGATCAAAACTATGAGAAACGATTATGAAGCTATAAATGCTGCCAGTGTTGAAGAACAAGAAATAATTTTGAAGTATGCCCTTAACGGAGCTTATGTTGGGAAACAATGGTGTTTACTTTCTATTATTGCGACCTGCGTCTTTCCAATCAAAAATATCGCTATCTACATTTATAATTACTGCGTCGGTGAATTCAAGGTAGTGCCGCTTTATGACCTTGTCTATCCTGGTGCAATTGAAGATAAGAAAGATGATTTGCTAGTGTATCTTGCAATATACGCCATTTTAATATATTATGGTGCATATTCTGGTATCATGCATACTTCTTTCATACCTCTTGGTCCTACGTTCATGCTTCACGCTTGTGGTCGTCTAGAATTACTGACGAAACGTATGACAAATCTATTTAAAGAGCATAAAGGGGAGGATATTATTGTGGAGCTGAAAAGTATTTTTGTGGAACTACAGAAGATATACGAGTAAGTAACAAGATGTAGAAAAATCTAGATACTATATTAATATTAAGTTAATTGGGTTATAATTTTGTATGTAGGGGGTAATCTATTCAATTAAATTAAATTTTTATTGCAATCACAATATGTGTTTACGATATTTTAATATACGTAAGTAATAGCTCACATGGACATTTCCATAACTAATGATCCAATTATAAAAATGTTTTCATTAGTAATAAGGTGCATTATTGGTGAGTGCTATAGGCAATCAATTATTTCGAAATGCACTCCGATGAAGTCGCGAAGTGATAACTAATATTATATATTTGTGTATATGTAGAACATATGAACAAATTGTGTTGGTGCTTCAAGTAGTCAAGGTCTGGCATACTGTTGCACCTGAGGCTTTCAATATTTTTAAACCAACATACTTAGATCTATTCTATCTAAGATCGTACTAAGATACTTATATGTATTACATATTACACCTTGAGATAGATTTGGGTAATTGTGAAAAAAAAAATAGCATAACAACAAGCTAAGCTATCACAATTCGTTTTTTTACAATCATTTTTATTTACAGTTTCGTGGATTGCATCAAAGATACTTTCAGAGTGGCATATGAAATGACTTTAAAAATTTCAACAATTATACTGCCTTTAACTGTTTATGAAGTAATTGCGGTTGGTAACGTGATTTATACACAAATCATTTTTTTTTTTATGTTGCACCAGACCATTTTGGGTAATATTAAGACAAACATGGCGATGACTTCTCTGTTTGGAGAGTTCCACTCATCTGTATGTCTTTTTCGTCAAAAGAGCACCTCCAACCCTACTTCTTTACTTAGAAGAATCTCACATATTTTCACCAGTTTGGAATGTGTGGAATTAAAAGAGACTTTATTTATTTATTTGCATAAAACTTGTTATACAAAGATGTTACATGAGTTAGGGATGAGATCATACATGTTTTGCTTAAGATTAAAGCATGCAAAATGGTTAACACAACTTATGTTCAAAGTATTCCTTAATGCTATAAAAATTATTATCATTTAGCCATTTATACAAGTGAATTTTAAATAGTCTGCTATTTAGTAGTTTAAGTTTACATGGTAATTTATTGTATATACGCACAGCCATAGCTAAACAGCTTTTACTATATTTTGTTAATCGAGGGATTACATCTAAAACAAGTCTAAATTTGTCACGCCGATTCCTAGAGCTTACATCTGCTGCTGCTCTGAATAGATCTCTGTGGTTCCGTACAAACATACATGTTTCTTATAGATATAGTGAGGGTAGTGGTAGCGGGCCAAGTTTTTTAAATATTGGACGACAAGATACGTCCGGTGGAATGCCCTGAATCGCTCGAACACATTTCTTTTGAGCGATAAATGCTCTGTTATGGTCGGTACTATTGCCCCATACCGCCGCGAGGACTCAACAAATGCACGATAGGACATTATAGCTGTTTTCATGTTTGTAACATTTTTAATCCGTCTGAGAGCATATACGAATTTTTTAATTATTTATATTATTAATTCTACATCAACAAGCGTCCAGTTTCATATTGATCAAAATACTTCGATTTCTTCTCGATGTATGCAAACAATTATAACCATCTCGTATTGTTAGGCAACTTATCGAACATACAAATAAATATGGTGAGGCACTATGCAATAAAAATAGACCCATGAAGAGACATAGTCGTAGATACTCGTTCAGTGAAAATAGCGTAATAATAACGTGAAATAACGTTGCGCCACATAACACAGTTCTAAGACGTAAGTATTACGGCGGGACGTCTTTAGACGTTGCTTAACTTTGTATGGGAAAAAGGTGCGCCACAGTACCAGTTTTCAGAAATGAGGTTGCTCACGCGAACGTGTTAACAACGTGCAACCATTGACTGGTGAAGTCAATTATAATGATAATTCAGATGACGTTAGCCACTTGGGCATATAAGTGGCTAACGTAATATCATTAAAACGATTCGAGCAGATTCGACGTAACATTCACTTTATCGACAATATCAATTAGGATGAGGACAGTTATTACAAGATACGATCATTCATAGAAAAAATAAGGAGAAACTGCCTTGCAACAAACAGAAGAAGAAACGAAGTACAGGGTAGATGAGATGACTATACCCAATAAAAGTACTAAAGCAAGAAACCGGAGACAGTATTTATTTATTTATTAAAACTTTATGCAGCACAAAATGTACAAAGGCGGACTTATAACCCCATGAAACCGAATAAATGAGAATTCAAGAACGTAGTAGGTACACGCTGGAATCGTTTATGATATTCTATTATACGACGGAGATGACACCTTCCGGTATATCGATTTTAGCGAGGAGGAAGAGCAGATGACAATTCAGAATCCAGGATGTGCTGTTTATTTTGATAATTATTTTACAATGCTCGATTTGATCTGGTATCTACGTGAACACTGGGGGATTTTCAGTCTTGAAACCATACGGCAAAACAGACTGAAAGGTTACACTTTAATCAACATATGGGAGGAGTTGATCTATGCGATAGGTTGATATTTCTCTACGGAACACCTTTCAAGAGACGGTAAGAAATAAAAAATAAAATATATTTTTATATATTTGTTTTGTTATATGTAGATATTTAATTAACATGTTCAGAACATAAGTGAGTTCATCGTACTTATAAGTTTCTGAAGTTCCTATTAGTGTTATAAGCATGAACCAACAAAACTATGAGACTAATTTTCCAAAATATTTTGTCACGGAATCACTTGTTACTTATGTCCTATCTTTTAGACAATGGGAAACAATGCTACACACGGTTGGAGCGCATCAGTTTCTTACGAATATGATAATGTCCAATATAATAGACATATATTTTTCAGGAAACTGAAATAGCACGACTTTTTCAGGTATTTTTTCTAGGGTACAAGCTAAGAACCAAAATCTATAACGATTTTACAAATAAAATATAAAAAAAAGTTCCGTTGAATTAAGGGTTAAGTCAAGAGTGAATAGGTTACTTCTACAGCGTGCTTCATCTTCGACCACATCATCGCTTACCATCAGGTGAGGTGGTTGTCAAACGCGAACCTATTATCAATAATAAAACCTACTCATATTATTTGCTTAGCCTTTTCCCAACTATTTAGGGACCGACTTCCAGTCTAAATGGTTGCAGCAGAGTATTAGTGTTTGCTAATCATTTTCTTTCAAATTTATGGTTATTCCTTTGTTTCCTCTCAACCTGTTGTTAATGAACACGTTATATTTATATACAACGTGTAATTTAAAGGGTATATACATAACAAGTGCATGGCTTCTTTGGATGATAACAAACGATATGGCAAGGGTTTTGTAATCCTAAGTCTACGTGTGTAGAATTTATTACAAATACCAATACACTGATACCAGAGACCGAATTTTTCAAATTAAGAAGAACGAAGAGAATTATCGTGTTATTGGCAAGTGACGTGGACCCTCGTAGTACTGTGACACGTTTGTTATGATTGGTATTCAAGAAATATATGAATCCGATAATTTGGTATCAATTCTTTGAGTCAGTTATTTTGAGCTGAAACTTTGCATAGAGACTCCATACCAGATGTTGTCTTCAGCCCTTTTGGATAGATATGGGGTTTCCGTTACACATTGTATACATATGTATTTATATATTTGTATAAATATTATTTTCTGTTTTATGAGTATATTTATGTAGTAGGTACACTAATTTAGCCCTCCCCACTTTAATTAAAGTTTTGAAAGTCCTTGCAAAGGTCTGGAAGATATCGCTTGTAGCGATAAGACCGTCATTGTAACCATAGAAGTAAGAAATTATATTAAATAAGTGTGTTCAAATTTTGGTGTACAGTCGCCAGCATATCAAGCTATCCGAATCTGTCAAATTTACCCAATTGAGTTTTAACCTTATTATGTTGTTATAAAGTTGTAAATCTATTAAATTATTTGGCAGATTGGAGTAGGTTGATGTGCCGGCCACCGTACAATAAAGTATATAAAAAATATGGAAAAGGCTATCAAATGCTGACATATAGAAATAATGTCATATGCCTCTTTATTTAGACTTACTCTAACGTAGAGTATCAAATAAGAGTTTCCTTAATATTTATCACAGCCCAAGAATGTCGGTACATAAGCAGAGGTTGCCAACCTTTACAATTTACACAGCCAACTTTGTATTATGACACTTGTGCGAAATTAATATTATGAGCTAAACTTTGTTTATTGATATGTTATGAGTTTTAGATTCTACGAACGGCTCGTAACTAGTGGACCATGAGATTTAGGTCAATGTGTTGACGGTCTAAGAATCCTTTACAATTATTATAACTGTAAAAGTATGCGTGTGTGTCTATTTGTAACACCTTAACGGTTGAATGTAACAACTATACTAGGCTAAAATAAACATATAAATGGACCTTACCTGTACATACGTTCAATATTATGCTTCTCTGAAAAAAGAAATTTGAAAAAAGAACATTAGAAAAGAAAACAAAAAAGTAAAATAAACAAAATCACTACGTGGAATTGATGTAATCACAAATAATAACAAAATGTGCGAAGTCCCCGTACCTATATTGACGACGAATCGTCTATTTTCATTTACGTCAACTATGCGCAGTACGTAGCAAAATATTTAAAGACTGGAAAATAAATTCATTCAGTGCTTCAGCTAAACATTTTTACAATAAATAATGTTATTAAAGACATTGCTTTATGAAAATATAGCGTAATATACGCATTCACATTTCTACAAGTAATAAACGGTGAAAGCGTTGGTCATTACATTTACGCGAATGGCACGTTCATTGCTAGGTACAAATTTTGAATTTTGAAATTCATATCTATCTACATAAAAATGAATCGCCTAAACGTACATAATATGTTCGCGCATAACTTTCGACCGATAGCCCAAATTGGATATGTTTTCGTTTGGTTTTCGTTATTGTCACGACAAGGTTTTTATAAAAGGAAATAAGTAAAAATTTTCGAAAATAAATACGAATACCGCGATACGAAGTTTGCTGGCCAGCTAGTAATAACGTCATCTGATTAACTTTTACTCAACGTTGGGGTTCGCTTCTAGTTTAATTGGATGAAGCTGAGTACTTACTATTTTCAACCGACGACAAAAAAAGGAGGAGGTTATCAATTCGACGCGTATATTTATTTTTTATGTATGATCACCGATTACTCGAAGACGGCTGTACCGATTTGGAAAATTCTTTTTTTGTTTGAAAGCTTTGAAATTGGTCCCATTGCCACCAAGTCAGGATCTGATGATGGGATCTTGGAGAAATCGAGAGAACTCTTCAAATATTATAGGCACACCTATAGTGATTTGAGTATTTTTTATAGTAACTTGTGTAGTTGCATTCGAAAAGCACCATTTGTGAAGTGGATCTGATGATGAAGACCACAGATGGTCACTGGAACTACTCAATATATAAGTAGGAATAATAAGTATTACATGGGTTCCGCTTCGATTACTTGAATATGGTTATTAAGCACAATATACTCGTCATAATGCATATGGTGAAGTGAAGCTGATGGTGAAGTACCAGGAGAACTCCTCAATAATTAACGGCCCAGCATTGGGAAAAGCAATATTTTGTAAAAGGTTATAAGTAGTTGAGATTTAGGCTTTTGTAACTAGGTAAATTAAAAATCGACCAACTAAAAAGAGTGAAATAAAAACTTTTTACCAAATAATTTATATATTCGTTTTTGGCACCGACTTCCGAAATTAAAGTTATTTTTCACGTTGCAGTGTTTTTTGGAAGTCGGTTTAATTTTTTGGTAAAAAGATTTTATGCTTCTCTCAGGTCGGTTGCATTAGAAAACCCGGTGAGGGTAGTTGATGACCATATCGAAACTCCTCCGTGCCTCGATTCCAACTCACAAATAGCTAAAAGTGTCCGGCTGTATAATTACTGCAATTTAGTCTGGCTGCTACCCAGCGAGCCAGCAAACAATATTTATTTAATTACTATTGTGCTCTGGTTTGAGATGAATCATAATGCAGGACATAATATAAGTATTTTGCTTATCATGATAGTGGAAAACAATGTGGTTCATAGTTTTCCAGTATACATTATATTGCACCCTCTTAAAATAACACCATTTCCAATGGACCACAAGTCACGACTTTTCTCCAGCGCGGGACCCTGCTAATGTCATCGGTTATGGCGACATTTATAATAATCTAAGTTAATTTCAATTAGACCGTTAAAAACTATCAGAACGCGAGATTAAAACGAAGACAATAACTACAGGAAGCTCGTCCTTGCGCCAAAACTTCGACGGTATGAGTTATTTAGATGTTCACACCGGGCCGCGAGCACACGTACTACCAACCCTTCTTGCAGAATGGCGGCTGTTTTCCAATAGTGGGACTTTATAGGCTGAATTTAATATACATGTATAAGTGTAGTGAAAGTTTAACCAACCTGAAACTCTAGCTCTTTTGACTCTGCTTCGCTATATTAGTTTTCAGTGCAAGTGTCAAAGCTTTGTCCTGCAACAACGGCGTGTCAATCTATACCATATTATTAAAAAGCAGAGGAGTTTGTTTGTTTAAGCGCGCTAATCTTCGATATTACTACGTAGATTTGGATGAAATTCAAGCTTGAAGCTTAAGGAAAGCTATATGCTATTTTCTATCCGACTACATAAGACGGAGGGTTATGTTTTTATAGTGATAGAGTACACCAGTACTATCACAATGCAGTTGTAGGAAAAAGACATGGGACAATCTACATTACGTATCTCGTTTTCCTAAAAATGGCAATATAACTTCATAATAATCTGTTCACAATAATTTTGTATCTGTGGAATCCTTTACCACAGTTGATTAAAAACGGAAATGATGGATAAATACAAGAGCCTGTAATTGTAACCACAAAGAAGTTATGAAGGAAATCAGCAATAACATTATAAATATTTTTACTTTCTTTGTATACGATCAATTACCAGACATAATGCATTAAAAACAGTGCATTTTCTGCGAATCTCTGACAGTTCCTCGAAGCGCTGCTTTGAAAACGTAACGTTTTTGTTAAGCTTGTTTGTGTTCAAGAGAAGACGCAAAAACGGAAATATATAACGGTATAGCACAAATGTTTTCAACGCACATTATGCATTTTCATGGTTCTTACACGTTAAATTAAACTGTGTTCAAAACTAGGTGTTATCCACAACTTTGTCCGCGTAAAATTTGCTATTCTAAACTACTTAGTTACCTATAAATTCTACAGAAGAAGTAATAGTTATCTTGACGCGATCACAGTTTAGAAAAGCTAAATATATAACGTTGTTGTGACACTTTCCATATTGGGAGGCGGTATCTGGAATTCTGGACTATTATAACAATCTAATTTTACTTCTTCAAATTAGGTCTTAATTAAAGCTCGCAAATTTCTTCCAAAGGTTGTCTGCAAGATATCGCTCTCGACGGTAAGACCGCCATTGTAACCAAATTTTTAGCAATATAGTTATTTAAGTGTGTTTCAATTATTGGTGTGCAATAAAGTATATTCTATCTCTCCATGACCTTCATGACCTGATTCCTCCATCACCATTTCACTACCGGTCTACCAGACGCACGGCTGGGTACCACCCACACTTGTTTGATATACCGTTTTGTCGTACCAAGCGCTTCTCCTCCACATTTATTGTGCGCACGGCCAAGTTGTGGAATTCTCTGCCGGCTTCTGTGTTCCCTGCCACTTATGACCTTTCAGCCTTTAAAGAAAGAGTAAATAGGCATCTTCTGGGCTCGCTCGTCACATGGTAGACCTCATCTATCGCTTACCATCAGGCGAGATCGAGGTCAAGGGCGGGCTCATCCGTAATAAAAAAGAACTATCTATCTTCATATTAATGGTTTTAGTCGGATAAAATAAGTCCATGATCAAAGGATTTCGATTCTCATAACAAAATCGCATCGGTTGATCATCAAAGTTTATCCGTTTGTCCCTGCTGTCATTTGTAGATCCGTCTTTGATATTCATTACGGAATATCAGAAGCCAGAACATCTGACACCGAACCTGCCAAGAGATTAGACGGTTAATAGGCTGTGGAGGCAGGCGTCCGTCACTCGCTCAAGGTCACGCGTTATATGCCTACCGCTTCGCGTATCGCCGTCGGTACATTCGACAATGGGCTGCCGCACGCCTGCCCGAGCCTTTTTAAATAATTTTGACAACGTCATAATGGATCGACCTAAAAACAATTGATTTTCTTCCTTGCTTTGCTCCTGTTTCCCTTTTGATTATTTATTTGCGCGGAATTTTATTAAAATTAAAATTATTTACGCCGTTTCGGATATTTTCGACACTAAAATTCAATAAACGGGAATTCAGGGAAGGGCAAAATGCATCTATCATTTTATTAAACTGAAACATATTTGATCAACAAATAAAAAATAATTGTTTTTCTATATTCGTTTTATTACCAATATCATCATATCATAATTATATACTTACAACCCTAGGACATTCGCTCGATGACGTGGATCGCGCGGTGGGCAAAACAATCTGAACTCTCTGTGTGCGTACTCATGGTACATTTCTTCTCGCTGCAAACAGCTGGTATTATTATTAAGATTTTGTAGGCTATTACAGCGTAGGTATTTTCGCTTTTGTATGAGAGTGATGTATCTGTTGCGAAGTAACTATTTAGTAATCTGTGGTGGAGATCAGAGAGGTAATCGCTCCATGGAAAATACTAGCACTCAGCTTCATCCACTTAGACTGAAAACTGACCCTAACATAGCTGGGAAAAGGCAGATGAAAAGTAATAGCTACTCGTCCTGTTATAGCTATATGAAATGTCAGATGATTATTATATATTGTCTTAAGTCGGACAGTTACACTTAAGGGCTTGGTCAGGATTGGTCGATAAATATCTGTGGTTGTGTTGCAAGTAGCAATACGTTGTGCATACACCGCTAAAATGAACGAAAAAAATTTAAAAAATGCATCTGAAGTTTTTGTTGTGACGCCGCAGACATTTTCGTTATCAAATAGTTTTTATTACTTTTTATAATAGTTTTTATTCATTTTTGGAATAATTTGTGTTAAAATTGCCTACACATTTTTTTTTAATTAGAGTGAAAATTAGAAAAGTGAAAACATATCACATCACTGCGAGATAAGGTTAGTTTGATTTGCTTATTGAATGACTAGTACTCACGCGGGGCTTAGCTCCCGTGGATTCTATCACGGTAAAAACATAACTCTCCTTTTACTCTACTTCCATACCAAATTCAACCAAATTCGCCCTGTACTTTCGAAGATTAGCGCGTTCAAGCAAACAAACATACAAACAAACAAACTTTTCCGCTTTATAATATTAGTATAGATATAAATAGTTAGATAAACTCATAACGAAGCCAGGAAGGTATAATATATACCATGATAATGGCCATAAATAGCCGATTTATCATTTTTTCTGAAGTCCTACCCAAAAATCATAAGGAAATTCAACATGCGACACTCGAGGGGTTAGTAAAGATTAGCTTTCTGCATTCCTCCATAACCTAAATTACTTCTCCGACCGCATAATTTTCTTAAAATAAGGTACAAAGTTTTAGTTTCACGTATATATTATACTATATAAAGCTAAATTACCACTCACTGACTCATTGACATAATTGTTCTCCCAGATGGTGGATGGGGAGGTGGGTATATTTTGACAGATTCGTAAACAACTAACTCTCAAACCTACGGGAAAAGTGCCAAATCTCCCCTTTTCACCCCCCTTCTGCCCCCTCCCTATCGTATCTCGGAAACTACGAGACCCGTATTTTTTTCTTTTTACGGATTCGTATAGAGGAGGCTCGGTAAAGTAAAAACCATTTTTCAAAGTCCCCCCCCCCCGCCCCCCTTCTCCCCCCCTTTAGGCGGATCTCGGAATCTAAGAGACTTGGAACATTTTTTTTTTCAGATTCATTTAGAGGGGCAATGCTTTAGTCAAAATACTTCTGCAACCCCCCCCCATTACCCCCCCCCCCCACTTTTTTTTTTTTTCACAAGCACGCGAGGTGCTTGCACCTCGCGCAACACGCAAATTCTAGTTATATTATATAAAGCTAGATTACCACTCACTGACTCACTCATTGACATAATTGTTCTCCCAGATGGTGGATGGGGAGGTGGGTATATTTTGACAGATTCGTAAACAAGTAACTCTCAAACCTACGGGAAAAGTGCCAAACCTCCCCTTTTCACCCCCCTTCTCCCCCCTCCCTATCGTATCTCGGAAACTACGAGACCCGTATTTTTTGTTTTTTACGGATTCGTATAGAGGAGGCTCGGTAAAGTAAAAACCATTTTTCAAAGTCCCCCCCCCGCCCCCCTTCTCCCCCCCTTTAGGCGGATCTCGGAATCTAAGAGACTTGGAACATTTTTTTTTTCAGATTCATTTAGAGGGGCAATGCTTTAGTCAAAATACTTGTGCAACCCCCCCCCCCCCATCACCCCTCCCCCTCTTTTTTTTTTTTTTTTTTTTCACAAGCTCGCGAGGTGCTTGCACCTCGCGCAACACGCAAATACTAAACCCCCCCCCCATCTCCCCCCCCATTTTTTTTTCACTAGCACGCGAGGTGCTTGCACCTCGCGCAACACGCAAATACTAGTTATACTAAATAAAGCTAAATTACCACTCACTGACTCACTGACATAATTGTTCTCCCAGATGGTGGATGGGGAGGTGGGTATATTTTGACAGATTCGTAAACAAGTAACTCTGAAACCTACGGGAAAAGTGCCAAACCTCCCCTTTTCCCCCCCCTTCTCCCCCCTCTCTATCGTATCTCAGAAACTACGAGACCCGTATTTTTTTTTTTTACGGATTCGTATAGAGGAGGCTCGGTAAAGTAAAAACCATTTTTCAAAGTCCCCCCCCCCCCCGCCCCCCTTCTCCCCCCCTTTAGGCGGATCTCGGAATCTAAGAGACTTGGAACATTTTTTTTTTCAGATTCATTTAGAGGGGCAATGCTTTAGTCGAAATACTTGTGCAACCCCCCCCCATTACCCCCCCCCCTTTTTTTTTTTTTGTTTCACAAGCACGCGAGGTGCTTGCACCTCGCGCAACACGCAAATACTTGATTTAGAGGGGCAATGCTTTAGTTTTTTTCACAAGCACGCGAGGTGCTTGCACCTCGCGCAACACGCAAATACTTGATTTAGAGGGGCAATGCTTTAGTTTTTTTCACAAGCACGCGAGGTGCTTGCACCTCGCGCAACACGCAAATACTAAACCCCCCCATCACCCCCCCCCATTTTTTTTTTCACAAGCACGCGAGGTGCTTGCACCTCGCGCAACACGCAAATACTAGTATAGATATAAAAATAGATTTCTCTCAAGCGTACAATGTAAGATAGATAGATGGAATATACTTTATTGTACACCAAAATTTAAACACACCTATTTAGATATTGCTTATTCTATGGTAACAATGGCGGTCTTATCGCTGAAAGCGATATCTTCCAGACAACCTTTGGAAGGACTTTAAAAACTTTAATTAAAGTGGGGAGGGCTAAATTAGTGTACTAACTACATTACTTATAAAAACAGAGAAACAAAAATTATTTAAATATTAAAATGAATAAATGTATATACAAATATAAATACAATGTAATAAATACATAGGTAATGTAAGTAACTATTGTACCGAAAATATATCCTACTTATTAATGTGACGACATCACATGACTCCGACAGTGGGCAGGCCGACTGATCCCGCTATAAAACACATTATAAATAACTCTCTTACATTAATTAACCAGCGCAACACATTTTTGAACCGTTTCAAAATATATATTTTTAGTAAAAGTATAATCTGTTAATATTTTTGTATCTGGCGACATTAATGAGCGCTTATTTGAAAAAAGAACGGCTTGAATGGAGCCCGCGTTTGTGGTGTAAAATGACAAACTGATTTAATAAAAGTTTACGATTAAGTAAAAGTAACAATAAAGTCTACGTTTAAATAATAGTAGATTATTAACCAAGGGGATAAAGCAGTGTCTTCTGTCGCGGGTGACGATTTAAATCGCGAGCGTAACGAAGGACTCGAGGTTTATTCCCGAGCGTAGCGAGGGTGTTAAAAACCGAAGCGAGGGATTTAAGACGAGTCCTGAGTGTAGCGAGGGATTTAAGTTCACCCAAGACTAAGACAGCTTTATCACCGAGGAAAATACTCTACTTTTCGTACCATTTGCGAAAAAATTAACACAATACTAATATGAGATAAGCATTTATTAAAAATAATGTCAATTAAAAGTAAAAGTTAACATTCGAAACATTGGTCCAATTATCAAAGGCATGAAACTCATACGGCCTCGTCGGTTTTCGTAATTTTATTTAATAATCATAACTACCTACATAATAAATGCGTATTCCTTTTTCAAAAAGATGTATAATGCTTTATATAGAAACTCAATGGTGTAAATACAGATGTAGTTCAGTATCGGTAAGTATTCCAAATTTAAATCACATTCTCCCCCTAGAGCATGAATGAAATCCAGTACAATTTTCTTTCCCTGTTTTAACAGATTAAAAATGACTATTGTTATGTTCGCTTTTTGTGGCATAGAATGTCACTTTTTTGAGCAAGTGGTACGAAAAATATATATTTAAACGTACACTTTTATTGAATTTTATTTTATTTAGAATTACATTTTGCATTACTATTACATTCACCATAATAAACTGCATACTGAGCATATCAGTTTTCAATTTTATTTCATTCAAATGCTGTTAAAATATATTATTAATATATTATTTTATACCAAACCCCATACATTTTACTAATATTATAAATGCGAAAGTTTGTGAGGATGGATGCATAGTGTAGATGTATGGATATTCGTTACTCTTTCACGCAAAAACTACTGAACAGATCTGAATGAAATTTGGTAAGTACCTAGTTTATTATTTATTATATAGTTTATTGTACTCCTTACAATACACTTAAGGATACAAATAATAAAACTAGTGTACAACGGGCGGTCTTATCGCACAGGGCAGTCTCTTACAGACAACCATTGGGTAGACAGAAATTAAAGGAGATAGATTTAGGGCTGTCATTGTACAACATCATACATTATAATACTAATCAAACATAATAATATAAAATACATATCACAATATATAATACGTAAATATAAGTACAAAGTGGAGAAGACAATACGATCATAAATTTACCATAGCCTAAATTATGATTACCTTAGGCGTTAAAAAAAAATTCATGATATTTTTTATATTTTAATATTTTTCCAGACACTCTATTTAGCTACTGTGCTTCAACTCAGGGTCAAATTTTCAGTTTAATCACAAAAAACTCTCACACCGTGAAGGTTTAAAGTCAATTCAAAGCATCTTTCACTATAAAACAATATCATACTTTTACCTGTATTGTTTAGATTATTTGGAAATAACATTTTTTTTGTTAATTTTGATGTCACATCTTATTTTAACCTAACTATATGGTTTCCTCGGGATTAGAATAGTCGGTGTTTTCATTTACTTTCGTTTCATCTTCCCCACCTTGTATACTATATATGTATAGTTGACATCCTGGTATAACACCTAGGCTACTTTTTATGCCGGAACTCCCGCGGGATCGATATTTACGCGGGAAAACCTTCACACGCAAACGAAGTCGCGGGCAGAAGTTAGTATTGTACTTGCTGGTTAACTCTAACAGATATATGCATAAGATGTGTATTACGCTAATATTGACGAAGTTTCTTATATTGAAAAAACTATGTGTTCATGGAAGAATTTGGAGAAGCGCCAAAAGTTAGAGAAATTTCATAAATTCTTAATACGCTAATTTATTAAAAAAAAAACAATACAATGGAGAACAAAAACAGATTAACATAAACAAAACATTATAAAGACATTTTGAAACGTATTTAAACTCGTTTAATTATGTCAAGTATTGCTTTAAAAAAACGTGCTCACAATAAATTAGTGAAGTGTTTATCAATCTCGGAATGTTCTGGTTTACGTTGTTAATGCCTATATTTTTGACGAAATTTTTCAACTAGCCTGGCAAGACCATTCGTAAATGTCAAACTTTCAAATATTACAAGCAGCTCTATTGGTTTTTGAGCATTCTCTTTTGAAATGTAGAAGACATTTCATGAAACTCCAGACTAAATAAAATACCTACGCTTTAAAAAATGTCATAGAAGAAATTTCGAAAGTAATAGATATTACCTACAGCATTTTTCAGTAAATTTTGGTCATTCTGTAAGTAAATCCGGTACAGAACGTAATCCTAAAATGTCCTGTGTTGGATTAAGAGTATAGACGCAATGTAAAAAAAAAACCTTTTTTAAAAGGTTATCCGCAAAAAGTAATTAAAAAGATTAAAACAAATATTTTCACCAGTTTCATTCCATTTTGGCTTTTCGCTTTTGTGCTCGCCCTTTGCTGCGTGGTTTAGTATGAGTGCAATACTATTATCGTTTTCGAAAACTATTGCTTTGTTTCTTTCACATAGGTACACAAAACTTATAGATGATTGTGAAAGAGACAAAGCGATAGTTTTCAAAAACGATAAAAGTATTTCAAACTCATACGTAATACACAAGCCCACAGTTGGCACCACTAGCGGCAAAGGTATTGTTGGGGCATAGCTGTCAAAAGCAGTTTTGGCGCGTACGCACGCAATTTGAATAATTTATTAACACGCTTTTATTAGGTCAACCTGTATGTAACTAACTATGTAATGGAATCTAAGGTAACTAATTTAACCATCTTCCTAGGGTCGTAGCATAATGAAAATTGGCAGCTGTATGTAGTTCTGATGACAATACAATAATATGCTACTGTCAAACTGATCTGATGATGGAGCCGGAAGATACGAACTGGAACTTCATGATGGAAAATCGTATCATGGATGTTTTGGATTTCTTAGAAAAGTCTTATAATGAACTTTACCACGATTAGGTTTCAAGGTCTGATGATGAAGCCGGAAGATAGGCACTGGCATTCCATGATGGAATATCGTATCATAGTCGTGTTTGCACTTGTGAGAAAGGCCACGTAATTAATTTTGAACACGATCAGGTTTCAAGGTTATAACAAATCTAAAGAAAATCCTTCATCGGTTTTCTTAACATTTTTTTGTTCTTACGTGCATTGTTTTTCTAGTGTTTTTTAAACAATTAATTTATAGTTACGTAAATTTGCGATTCAATATAACATGACATTGTTGTAATGTTTAGCGACACTTCGGCAATTTATTTTTTCTTCGTAAGAAAGAGAGACAGCAGAGGTTGAAATATATTGCCAAAATGAATTGGTCTGTAATAAAATACTCGCAATAATCACACAATGGGTGAATCATGGATGAATCAACTCAATCCCTAACTACGCAGTTAGCATGAAGATTGCGATTCTTGTAGCTTTATAATAAGAGCCGCGCGTGTTGATATTCCAGTTTAAACAACACTTTGCACATTATGACCGTAACCAAAACGACCGGATAGTATATAATATAATAATAACAACCGCATTCGTAATAAAATGTTTCAGTTGATTTCGGATAGAGACGCGGCACTAGCCGCGCGCGACTTTTACATACATTGTTGATATTTCTATTGCTTAGTCGTAACTAGTTAGTCGGTTTTTGCGGGATTATACTTTAATGTTATAATAACGAGTACCTACTAAGTCGATAAAGTGAAAGAAAAGTAGTATACTCGTACCCGTGACCGTATCTGAAACCGGTATAATATTATTATTCCTATATCCGTATCCAACCGGCTCCTTCTTTCAGTGGTGTAACCGTGCCGATAACTGATCGTATTGAGCTTCTTGGGGTAACATTAACTCCCACCCTCAATTTTGGTCCTCATCTAGCAGCAAAAAAGTTGTGAATCGTAGCAAAGGTAAGACAGTACTTCACGCCGGAACAGCTGCTTAATCTGTCAAGTGCGGTCGTGTATGGGATACTGCTCTTATCTTTAGGACGATCTGCCAAATACCAACTGGATGCGCTTGAGTCTATCGGTCAACGGGACAAGTGACTCATTGGCAACGATGCACTAGTCGAGTCAAATCTCCAGAGCCTTGAACATCGACGACTTGCAAGTCTATCGGTTTTCTACCGGTTACATTTCGGGGAGTATGCGATGGAATTACTAAATCTAATCAATTCAGCCAAGCCCGTTCCATCATCAGACTACAATACAAACGGCGATGCGCCATTGTTACATGGCGGACATCCCACCCATATGCACAAAACTTTTTGGGAATACTTTCAATGTGCGCACGGTCAAAGAGTGGAATGTCTTGCCGGAGTCTGTGTTTCCCGATAGCTATAACCTGGGAGTTTTTAAGTCAAGAGTGAATAGGTTACTTCTAGATAAGCATGCTTTATCTTCGACCACATCATCACTTACCATCAGGTGAGATGGTAGTCCTGGATGGTGGAACATATTATCAAAAAAAACCGTATTCAGATCCGAAATTTCACATCCATAACATCTCTGCTTTACACACACGGTCTATTACACATTGAGACTGACCCATTGCATCGGAAGGTACGTTAAACCGTTGAATATCTTTGACAGTCATTACGGGTACACAGAATCTAGAAAATTTCAAACGTTTATCATCATGTTATCCGGTTTCCTGGTGCTGCGATCATATAAACAATGGTTTCATGTTAAAACCTGGTAGTCTGCTATTTGTCACCGGATTCATAGACATGGGTTCTGAAGCAAACAGATCAATTCTCTCTGTCACTATTTTTATTTTAATTCACAAACCTTGCGAAATCTTGAGCAGAGAAAAACAAACAACTTCCAACGTAAATTAACGTAACCAGAATCTCGATAATTATGTCACAAAACGACAAATATCTTTCTCAAAGAAATCCTGCAGTCAGCAACACTGTCTATAAATACTCTGAGCCGGGTAGAGCGTAACATTAACTATAAATTAAACCGGGTAGTGTTTACACTGGCTAGCGTTGGTGATTTATTCCGGTTTCTTAATACTGCATGGCGGGTTTCGTGTGTGTCTCCAAGATGTGCGTTACGTAGACGTAGTTACATAGTTGTAATAAGTATATTATATTTGTTTATTAAAAAAAAAAACTTATGACCATTTTACATGCCAATATTTATTTATTTAAGAAGTACGGAGGACTAACGCTATTAAATATGGGAAATATCTAGTATAGTAGACAGTGAGCTAATTAAAACTCCTCACGTATTAGCAGGAAAATCTTACTGTGAACACTTAATATAAACCATAATTATCGTACAATATTCAACATTTTCAGCATGCCTGTATTTCGGCTATCAGCACCATTCCTCTCGTATATTTATTATACAATAATAGGTGCCAAGTAATAGAAGCAAATATAATAATTAGCAAGTAGGTAAGTAGATTGGTTGATGATGGATTAAGGTATAAAGGACAACGACAGTATTTTCTTGATGTTTATAATGAATCAAGAGTCAGTAATGAAAATAAAACCGATGAAGTGCGAGTTGGACTCCCGAAACGAGGGTTCCGTATAGACTTATCTAAGCATATAAGCCCAATAGTACCAAACTAATTACACATTTACGGTTTTCAGATTTTTGTATAAGACTAGTTTCTTAGCAAATTTCATAAATCTAGGTCAACGGGAAGTACTCTATAGGATTGATGAACTTTCAAAATATGCGACATAACCGAAATATCTTATGATCGGGATGACTTACAAGTTTTGTTAAGCCTGTAGACCAAAATATTTGATATACATTTTAGTTCGATATGTTTATCTATTGCTGAGAAAAAGGCTCTTGTCAGACAGACGGATGGTCGGACAGACCTATCAAGTTATCCTACAAGGGTTCCGTCTTATAAGTTGTACATAACCCTAAAAAAGTGGTTAGTAATCGTAATCTAATATTCAGACAACCTTAAAAGAATATTTTAAAAAATCAATTAAATTAAATTTGACCCTGTTTGAATTCACAATTACAAGTAGAATTGCTTGTAATTGTAATTTGACTAAGCTTATTTGTAATATATTTCGAAAAATAATAATTTTTTTTTTACTTGTCCTAGGCACGAATTCACTACAAAATAATATTATATTTTTTAATATTTATTATATCTCTTGAATAAATCGTTGGTGTGGCACTTATAAATCTTTGTACAGACAGAACGAAAAGTTATAAGCATCGCTCTACAGCTCCTCCGTAAACACACATTCAACACCACACAACTAGTTCAGTATTATCTACACATGTGTAATTGCCGTCTTTAATGCCTGCTCCAACGTTTACAGGAGTTATTGTTTGTACTTAAAACTGGTTCTAAACGTAAACGTGTCAAGACTAAACCGTTAACATTTTGTTATTGGTAAACTATTTTTCTCAATTGGACCGAATAAATTCTTGTTAACGAGCTTTGCTTGGTTAAATATTGTCGAGCCATATAGGAATTAAGTAAAATTAATGTAAAGTATTAATGAACTGGAGGACTGTAATTTACTAACCTAATTAACAAAATAAATAGTTTATATTAGACTTGCTTTTGCCCGCGACTTCGTTCGCGTGGGAGGTTTTTCTCGCGTAATTCCTGATCCCGTGGGAATTCTGGGATAAAAACTATCCTATGTCCTATCCAGGGTCCTAAACTATTTCCATGCCAATTTTTATCCAAATCGGTTTAGCAGTTTAGGCGTGAAAGGTAACATACAGACAGACAGAGTTACTTTCGCATTTATATGGACGTATGGATTAGGTTATGATGGGATTTTTTTTCTGGGTGGGAAAAGAAAATCATCTACTGACTCCCTCCCGCTGTGGCTGGAGTGGAAGGGAGCGTCTGACTTCTACAGTTCTACTGACTAAAAACACACCCAGCTTCTTCAGTTGCCTTTGCGTTCTGAGGCCGCGGTATCTTGTTAGAACGTTCCCGCAACCTTGTAAGGTGATGTGACTGACATATACCGTATAGGATACAAGTCGCTTAAAAATAAAAACTAAACAGCAAGAAACGAACAAACATGAATCAAAGTGTCGTCATGATCCCCAAAATAACAAAGAATTTATTAAAAAAAAATTCAACTCAAACCGATTCGCACATCACTTCTGTCTGAACCAAATTAATTACTTAATCTTTTTATTATTATTCGCAATAGGTTCCTTATCTCACCTAATGGTAAGTGATGATGTGGTCGAAGATGGAGCACGCCCTAGAAGAAACCTAAAGAAATCTAAAGCTAAAATTACTTTTATCTCTTTTCCTGTGTAGAAATACACCGTGTAGGTTATAGCCTAAAGAGATCCTAAGAATTACTAATCTGAAAGAGATTTTCTTACTGAAATGATTTGACAACTTCATATGAGATGATAGGAGAAATAGTGATGATGAAAATCACATAAAGTAATGCCTAGGTTCGCCTCCTTGAATCTCTTGGTTCGCTGAATGTCATACAAAGAGGTCGTGATATGAAAAAAGTCGACTCCCCTAATTGCCAAATGTGTAATAAAATCGAAGATGTTTAACATTTGCTCGTGGAATGTGAAAAGAACAGACGAGAGAGGGAGGTAGTGATGCGGGAGATAAAAGTTAATATTGGTGCTTTCATTGGAATATTATCTACACCTAATTCAGGAGAAGCGAAATTTATTTACGAAATGGTTGCTGCATCACTAACTCCCTCGCTTACCCAATAATATATGTATTTTAATAGTACGTAGTGTAATTATATGCAATTATTAATTAGATGAGGGTATGATGAGGCTGACGTGCCTTTGTTAGGTAAAAGCCTCTAAATAAATATAGATTTTAAAAAATGCCTACGTTCCGAGCCACGACGTACAACTCAGAAGTTGTGCCTGTAACTACTATGCCATCCCTGCTATATACTTACCACAAGAAATCTCATTTAAAACGTAATGAGTCCTATATATCTTACTTCCTACTATTACTTTACAAATGATGCGGAAGTTTGTGAGGATGGATGGATGTTTTTGCTCTTTTACGCCAAAACTCCTGAACGGATTTGAATTCAAATTGGTATGTAGATAGTTGAAAACCTCTTATTCTATTTCTTAGCCCAGAATTCCCATGAGATCCCGAGATTTACACGCGTAAACTGCGAACGAAGACGCAGAAACAAGCTAGTTGACGAAATAAATAGTTAATAAATAGTTAATAGTAGAAATGAGTAGTTCTACTCAATCATTCAATCTGCTGATTCAACCGGGGTGAAACACCAAGGTTTTCTTAGTGAAAAAAGTGTTCTAGGTCTTGACCAATGGTCATCAAACCACGCACTATTGTCAGCCAGCGTTGCTCAACCTAATCGATGGACCCATACCATGCGGCTGTTATCACTTATCCAGGAGCAAAGTTTCCCCATCACTGTTAATTATGAGACACATTTCAGCATCCCATATTCTTGCTAGCAACAAAATAGTCTAAAATCCTTGTCCTATATACCGTTGCTAATTAATTAAGGAACCAGACAAGAACGACGTAAATAACTCCAGTGTACATAAATATTATGAACGCTGTGATATAATGTCTGAGACGACAAGATGGCACGTCACTTGTCATGTCGAGAGAGATGAGTTAGTTTTTAAAGAGAAACTAGTGACTAGGTTACTTCTAGGAAGCCTGCTTCATCTTCGACCGCATCATCGCTTACCATCAGGTGAAATGATGATTAATCGACAGACTATCTATCACCAATTAAAAAGTCTGACTAGGTACGTTAAATATAACTTTTAATAAAAACCGAAAAGAAAAAAACAAGTCTAAGCTTAGCTACTTTTTAGGGTTCCGTAGCCGAATGGCAAAAACGGAACCCTTATAGTTTCGTCATGTCTGTCTGTCCGTCTGTCCGTCCGTCCGTATGTTACAGCCACTTTATTCCGAAACTATTAGGAATATACATGTGAAACTTGGTCGGTAGATGTATTCTGTAAACCGCATTCCGATTTTAAGAAATAAAAAAATAATCCCTTTATTTTACCATACATGCAACTGAAACTGAAAATATTTTTTTCAGGAAACCTATGCATGTGTGATATCCATAGACAGGTCTTTAAAAATGACATTGAGGTTCCTAAAACCACTTTTTCATAAAGTTAATCGTTTAAAAGATATACGCATCCAAAGTGGTAAAATGTGTGCCCCACTCTAACTTCTATAACAATAGAGTGCAAATTTAAAAAAAAAATATACGCCGAAGATCTTAATTTAAACTTTCATCCAAAATTGGTTTGAATATGATACAGCATATTTTCTAAAACTGCAAATATATCTTTGTAATTCATAAAAAATACTATGAAAAACAAGATTTTTTTTTATTTTTATTTAAAATAGGTTCGCATTTGACCACCATCTCACCTGATGGTAAGTGATGATGTGGTCAAGTTATTTGGCGTAGTTACTACAAAACCCTTCATGGGTGAGTCTGACTCGCACTTGGCCAATTTTTATTTTAAATTCCGGATGACCCTTCTCTTGACCTCGATCTCGCCTGATGGTAAGCGACAGATGAAGTCTACGATGGAACGAGCAAGCTTAGAAGATCCCGAGCGACTCCCGAGGCAACGATGCAGCGGACGAACTCGCTAGAAGGGCTTCGAGTATGGCAATTATGGGACCTGAACCCATTACACCACTCCCTTTCGGTTATCTGCGTCACCTGGTAAGGAAACGCACCAGAGACCTACACCACAAACTATGGGAGGACCATGGTGAGTCCAGGCAGGCTAAAGAGGCTCTCCCGACCCTTGATGGCCGCTTGTCGAAACAGGTCCTACGTCATGGATCCTTTAATAAACACCTCTATGTAATAGGAGTCACAGACAGCCCACTCTGCAGAACCTGCATGGAGGAGGGCGAAACAGCAGCACACCTGCTACTGAGCTGCCCTGTAGTCGCGGACTACAGGACTAAATACTTCGGCAAACCAGGTACCCTCCGAGAAATGGTAAGCAAAACGAGGGCGTTGCTCGCCTTCCTGGAGGAGTTGGCATGGATAGAATGAAAAGATCCATACCCTTACGCAAAATACTCGCTTGGTCGTGGAGTTGCGGATACCTGCCCGACATACATACATACATACAAGCCTAGAAGATGCCTGGTCACTCTTGCATGAACGGCTGAAAAGTCATAAGTGGCAGGGAACACAGAAGACACTTAGCAACAACATTAACGACACTTTATAGTCGATACCTATATTGGGTAGGTACGAAAATTTAAGAGCCTAGATTATTAACTGGATAAACAGATTGCAGTCGTAGACTTTCTTATCCATTCTGCTTACCCACTGGCTTCTTAACTTTTGTAAGTACCCATAGTGGCGTATTTGAAATAAAATGAATATTTTAACTTTTGTAGCTTTAAGTTTATCACACCATTTGTTGAAAGTGGAGCAATCAAGCTTGGGTTGGTGGGTCCCTATCATCAGCATTTCAGTCAAAAGAAATCCGCATAGGCCTCCTTAAAAATGTCCCTGCCATACATATATGTGATGCACCTTTCATACATAATGCAAACATTACATAAATTCTAACTACGTTGACGCAATATGTATGTGGCTTTGGATTTTTTTATTTCTTTCGGCTTTGAAAATCGAACTTCTAAATAATATAATCAATGATGAATGATGTTAATCTATGTTCTGACAAAGATTCCCCTCCGGTTTTATGGATCTGAAGTTGTATAAAGGTAAATGGTAGGTACGCACATAAAAACGAAAAAGCAATTGAAAGTGCGATGTAATTTCGATATTCAGCTTGGACACTGAATGTGTTAAAGAGTCTCCAAATCTACTTTTTTCTTCTTAAATCCAAAGGTTCACTTATTGTATTAAAATATTGTTTATGTAGCAATAAGAATGTACAGTAACTGTGGGTTTGAAAAGAAGGTTGATCTTCGTGTGATTGTATGAAATATGAAGCGATAATAGCCCAATAATTAAGGTATCGGACATGTGATCGAGAGGTCATGAATTCGAACCCCACCAAGCATATTACCGAGTTACCGCGGCCCCGGAAATTTAGGGCAGCCGAAGAAACAGGGTGGGTTTTTAGTCAGTAGAAATCTGACACACCCTTCCGCTTGACCCAGAGCGGAAGAAGTCATTCGATGATTTTCCCAGCCCAAAAAAATAAAATAAAGACATATTTAGCTTAGTTGGAGGGGTTAACAAGATTGCTAGTAATGTGAATTCTACCCATATGGCTAGTTCTCTTTTTAAACAAAAAAGTACCATAATGCCCTATTTGGAGCGAAGTATGGAGAATCAAATCAAATATTGAAGTAAAGACAACCTACGGTAGTTAAGCTCAGAACTCTGAAAGCTCCATAGCTTTACTTAGCTCTTTTGCTAAGGTTAGTTATTGACCTCTTACCAGCCTGATAGATAAAGTTAATGATGGAACAAGTGAGTAAATGAAAAGATTTGGACATAAGAGTCATGGTGTTGACAGTAATCCAAACTACTTAAACCAAACATGCAAAACGTACAGTTTTAATAGGTACGATTACAAATCAAATCGTAATTTTACACAGTTTTCAAGTAAAGTTATTCAGCTGCATCAAATGGAAACATAAATAGAAATCGTCCTACACAAAAAATCACAAGGGATACATTCAAAATAACGGCTATAGAACCAAATCCTAAAATAGCGGTTTCAGCTAACCGATTACATCACGTCGTGACATTCTCGATCCTACCCGTTTAATATTACTCGTAATTTGTGCGAAATCCAGCATTTATGCCAAGCCCAATTTAATGTCTTTCTGCGTAATAATTAGTTCACTGGATGCACTTGGACAATTTGGCAAACGAAAACAACGATTTAGCAAGCTTTAAAATCGTTTCAAAACGTTTAATAACTATGAAGGGCTTATTTCTACCTTACCTTACATAAATGTTTGCTATGTTTTAAATTAATAAATAAAAAACACTCACGGAACACTCCGAAAAAAGTTGTAAAGCACAAATAAATAGGCTGTTTAAACAAATTCCATTGCACTTACTTCCGGGGAGAAAAACTCGATAGTACGCAAGATGGCGTCGAAAGCGCGCGAAAAGTTTCAGGCGGCAAGTGATATCGACAACGAGAGTATTGCAACTGCGTCGTTATATAATTATATTATTATCAAGTTTATGAGTGTCGGGTGTTGGAATTTTTATCGCGCAGTCTGTGCCCGCCCAGCGAACATTCGTGACTAAGACGGTTTCACGTGCTTTTAATATAAAATTTAGGTGGCACGGGTGAAATGCTGGGCGGGTAACGATGTATTTTGGATCGCGTCATAAAGTCAAAAGACGTTGTTGCATGGAAATAATTACTGCATGGTCAGTACATGACATGAGCTGAGTCACGGAGAACACCGTCTCTAAGCGATTCGAAAAAACTCCTAGTACAAAAAAAAAGAAAATACCATAATTCTTCTTCTTCGCGTATCGATGGCAAGAATATTTTATACTACATCCATACCAAATTGCGTCGAAATCAACCCAGAGCTTTCGAAGATTAGCGAGTTTAAACAAACAAACTTCTCCTCTTTATAATACTAATAGTTCATCACAAGAATATAAATCATAACTCACAGGTCATTTAATTGTTAAGGTTTTTGTTGCAAAAATGTGTTGACATTGGTCAAGATAGGAGATAGGATGTATATGTTGACTGAGCTTTGGATTTTCTGTTGAAGCATCCAATACATAAAAATAGAAAAAGAAGACCCGATTTACACTTGAATCTAAAATAAATTATTTTTGATACTAGCAGTCAAAACAAACAACAAACCTCGTGTATAGACAGTCATTCTTATAATATCTGGAATGAACGTGTAAAATAGATTTCCTAATTTGTTAATGTTTGAGATTGGCTTCAAAGCTATTTATGTTGATCTACCCCCTCTAAATTATTATAATATTTAATTTTTGTAACTTGTTGAATAATCATTAATCAACCTTATAAATAAGTTTTGCATGTAATGGTTAAATTTTTATAATTATCTTATCTTATAATATTATTGTACCTAGATAAGATTGGCTCAAAACTCAGTTACGCGAACTCGGCTCGGTACGTTAAAACATTCACGCACTGTTACTATTAACCTGCATCATCCCACAGTTGATCAAAGGCCCCATGATTTGCAAATTGTCCTATATAGGGCCAAAATACTTTATTGGTCGTTACTTTAGTTCAGCTCATCTAACATTTATGTACGGGAAAAAAAATAAGCTCACTTTCATAGGCCATATGAGATTCTTACTTACTTCTCGTAGTCTTAATCTTGCCATGGCATCTACTAAGCCTTTCCTGTTGTTTCCACAAAAGTTCTATTTCAGCTGAATGTTGAATAAGGTTTTTTAAGCGACTTCTTACTGCGACTGATTCTTTAAACCTGCAGAAAGATTTCAGAGAAGTACACGTCAAAATTACATTAGAATATCAAACTCAGCGAGCAATGATTTTGAACTGTGTTTTGACAATTATTTAATGACTATTTGTGCCCGCAACTTTGTCTGGGAAGTAATGATATCTTACACCATTTAGAAATCTAAATATAATGTGCAACCTAACAGTAGAGACAGATCTACTGCACACATCTATCTACTCTACCATTTTGGATCGGTGATAACTCTTTTTCCGAAATCTGATTATAATAAATGCAATACCTATGTATAATAGACATTTATATCTGACTAGCTTCTGCCCGCGACTTCGTCCGCGTAGAAGTCGAAAATATTCCACGGGATCCCGTCCCTGACTTGCTTGAGAAAGATTATAATAGCTCGGCTAATATGCATGATATAAAGATAATTTATAGCCTATAGCACTCAGGGATAATGCAGCTACACGTAAGCGAAAGAATTTTCAAAATCAGTTCGGTAGTTTCAGAGATTACCCCCTACATACAAACTTACAAATTTTACCTCTTTATAATATTAGTATAGATTTTAATATTTTACACAGACGTACAATCTTTCCATCTATGAAACTACCATGGATATTCGTTGAGTAGTTTTGGAGACTTGCGGTAACAAAAAAAAACAGAAACACATAGATATAAAATAATTCTGTTATACTAGCGACCTGGCTTGGCTTCTCACAATCTAATTATACTAATTGATACAAAAACTTAATTACTAATACACATAAACATTCCTCATGAATCACTCTATCCATTGCAGAAAAACACATGAAAATCTGTTTACGAGTTTTTGAGTTTATCACAAACAAACAAAGAGACAAACACGACGGGAGACTTAGTTTTATAATATGGAAGGTATACTTTTCACATACCGGATTTTCTGCTGTTTAATCACACAACTTATACCCGCGGATTCGCTTACGTGAAAAGTGTTTTTCAGCAAAACAGTTTTCATGCAAGCGAAGCTGCCTTTCAGTGATAACATCATTCTAATGGTGAAAGAATTTTTGAAATCGGTCCAGTGGGTTTTGAATTTATTCGTTACAAACAAACATTCATAAATACAAATCTTTACTCTGAGTAGTATTAGTAAACAGCGTGTAACAGAATAAACGCAATTCCTGAAAGCATTTGTTTCAGAATCAGCTTCTGAATCGATTTCCGTCATAAAAAATAAGTGTTAAATTTTGACAGAAAAATCTTTCATTTAACTTAAAAAACTTTTTAGCAAAAAATAGAACCGACTTCCATATAAAAACACTACAAAGGCAAAAATAACTTTAATTTCGGAAGGCGGTGTCAAAAACGAAAATATATACAAAACTAAAGACACCGCCTTCCGAAATTAAAGTTATTTTTGCCTTTGTAGTGTTTTTATATAGAAGTCGGTTCTATTTTTTGCTCAAAAGTTTTTTTTTCACGCTTTTTAGTGGGTCGGTTTGTTTTTTATCTAGTTACAAAAGCCAAAATGTCAACTACTTATCACCTTTTACAAAATATTGCTTTTCCCACTGCAGAGCCGTTAATTTTTGACGAGTTCTCCTGGTACATCACCATCAGCTCTACTTCACCATATGCATTGTGACGAGCATAAAGTGCTTAACATCCATATTCAAGTAATCTAATCGCAATCAACGAAATACTTATTATTGAGTAGTTTCGGTGGCCATCTGGGGTCTTCATCATCAGTTCCACTTCCTCAAATGGTGCATTTCAAGAGCAACTGCACAAATTACTATAAGAAATACCCAAAACGCTATAGGTGTGCCTATAATATTTGAAGAGTTCCCTCGATTTCTCCATGATCCCATCATCAGATCCAAACGTGACGACAATGGGACCAACTAGAAAGTAGACCCTTTCAAACAAAAAAGAATTTTCCAAATCGGTCCAGCCATCTCCGAGGTATGAGGTAACATACATAACAAAAAAAAAAGTTCAAGACGAATTGTAAACCTCCTTTTTTTTAAGTCGGTTAAAAATGGAAACGCAGTATCATGACAAATTAATGTGCGTAAAAAAAAAAAGTGTGCGTGTCGGCCGCTAACATTGCATGAGTGTATGCGTAAGGATATTGTATGACGCACATACGTTATGCGTTTAGTAAGGATAACTATTTTATTTAAAAAATCTAAGTTTAGTTTCAATTTATTTAGTTACGGATGTTGTTTTAGACTTATAATTTAATATTCTAATTGGGGTGTCAGAGGTATTGCGCTTAATCTGTTACCCCTTGTATAGACTAATTTGTTCCTGTGACTTTGGTGGAGTGGAAGTCAATATTACGTACGCGGTCTTACCCGCGTAAATCATGATCCAGTGTGAATTTTGGGTACCTAAACAACAGAAGACCAGAGATAAGAAGAGGATGAAAGAGAACAGGTTGGGGTCAGCTTCCGGTCCAACCAGACGTAGCCCATTATTAGTGTTTCATATGGACCGACTGACTATCTATCCTCCAAAACCCAGTATCTGAGTAACACGATATCCCTCGGCAACCAGCGACAGATTTTCTGGCTTCTAATTACACTCTATTTCTGTCAAAAATGTACACATGACAGCTGGGATCAACAGCTTAACCAAAGAGAATGTAATACACTATAAGCTTAACAAAGGGTACTTACTTTTCTAGTGGTCAGTGGCCCTGATTGCTATGCGTAAGGTCGTGGGCTCGATTCCCACCCAGGACAAATGTTTGAGTGATGAGCACGATTATTTGTTCTTTGTCTGGGTGTAATTTATCTATAATATTGTTACGAGCTGTGGTTCGGGATAGAAGTAATTAACGCCAATTAAACCAAAATTAACACTTTAATTAATTAAGCACGAAATAAAAATTTAACACAATTATTCGCACCACAACACTTGTCACTTAACACTTAGATCACACTTAAATCGCACTGAAATTCACTGATAAAGCTTCGATTATATCTCGTATTCGCCTCGTAATAAGACTGACTCTCTGCGCCCCTTTGCGCTCTATTTATACCCCAGTCTATGAGTTCGAGAACATTCTTATAAAATCGACTCACTGTTTATACTGCCTAGAAAATACTCGAAATACATAGTACCGCTATTCGACGCTAGATGGCGTTAGTGTCTCGACTAGATATGCTCATTCCTGCTACTCGCCGCTAGATTTTTTTTTTTATTACGAATGAGCCCGCTCTTGACCTCGATCACACCCGATAGTAAGTGTAAGATGAGGTCTACGATCGAACGAGCGAGCCCAGAAAATGCCTATTCACTCTTGCTTTAAAGGCTGACGGGTCATATGTGGCAGGGAACACAGAAGCCGGCAGAGAGTTCCACACCTTGGCTGTGCGCACAATGAATGTTGAAGAAAAGCGCTTAGTACGACAAGACGGTATATCGACCAAGTGTGGATGGTATCCTGCGGTACGTCTGGATGATAGAAGGACGGCTAAGCCCTTTTCCGAGGCTCGGAGGAATGTCCTTATGTTAAAGTGGTCACCCATCCATACACCGACCTAGGCAATCATTGCTTAACCTCTAAGATTGACCCATGTGGCTGTTATTATTTAACCATGAACTCCTCCATCAAATTTTAAGATATCAGTATAGAAGTACTATCATTTATGTGGTAGAATACAATATTTATTTATTGCGCGATCGTACACAAACATGACAATTTATATGACATTAAAAAGTTTATCTCTTAGAAAAATCAACTTTCATCCATAATTTCGACGACTTTTTCACCATCATTATTACCAGAACCATCATCGCCAATCTCTAAAACTACGAAACAGCAGGCGCAGGCATACATTTTCGCCGTGCCGAAAGAGAGGGGGATACTTCCTCTCCTACGCCGCGCCGGCTGTCTACTCTGTCTACTCTGTTCGATCAGGTCACGTGTCCTGACGCGAGTTTAACATTTTTTACCCATTACAAAAAAGTGCACAACGCCGCTAAAGAAGTTTTCGCTGTCTACTCTCCGTCCGTCTTACGAATTTTCGATCAGGTCACGTGTCCTGACGCGAGTTTAACATTTTTTACCCATTACAAAAAAGTGCACAACGCCGCTAAAGAAGTTTTCACTTCAAAAAATAGTTTATTTTTGTTTTAGAATCGTATAATCGCCTAAGAAAACACAGTTATTTAGAAACTGGAGAGAGGCATTTTATTGTAGGTAAGTGGTATAGAAGATTAGATATAGTTAGTTCCACGTCAATAATACATGAATCTGTGCGTGTGCATCCATCCTTTCTTTCGGTAAGAAAATCATCAAATTACTCCTCCGGCAAGTGAACATTACCGCAAGTGTGCCTAAGAGTATAAGATTCATCTTTTTCATAATATTTAGGCAGATTTTTATGAAATGTTTAGTTTACATAACATTTATAATGATTTACAAGTAATTTTTAAGCAAAGAGCAAATAAAAACAAATAATATGTTTATCACTAACATATAGTTAGTGTAAAACATTTTAATGGTCACAATTAAAAAAATCATACGAGTCTTTATCCACTTTACTTTGAAATATACAACATCCAGGAAGAGTAAAAATTTTATAAATTCTGGAAATGATATTTTTTTCTTTCCTTTTGTTGCTACACTATCAAAATAATCATTTTTTTCTAATCGTTATACCTACTTGGAAGCCAATGCTCCCGAAATTAAGAATTTTCAATAAATTGTGTATACCTAGTAATATTATAATTCTCTGCCGGAGTCAGTGTTTCCTGATAGCTATAACCTGGGAGTCTTTAAGTCAAAAGTGAATAGGTTACTTCTAGACAAGCGTGCTTCATCTTCGACCACATCATCGCTTAACATCAGGTGAGGTGCTGGTCACACGCAAGCCAACAATTAAAAAAAAAGCATGTGTGCAATTCACACTTGGTAGAAGTGAAACCATCAAAAAAAAATTATGTCTGTCTCCTTTTACTGTCGCTTTTTCGACTCCCCACGAGACCCTCACTCCCGCTCCCGCCCCCTCTCAGGGCTACCTCACCCCCCCGCGACCTAACTTCGTTCCTGTGGTCGCAAGGTAGCTGAGTTTGGGCTCATTTTAAAGGGCATCAAAAGCTCTACCACTTGGCCTCAACAGAATTCCAAAATTCGGCAATTTATGTGTCTGTCTCTTTTTACTGTCGCTTTTTCGTTTCACAAAGATGCTAAAGAAGTTTTCACTTGAAAAAAAATGATAAGATGTAGGAGATGAACAAAATGTTGCCATATGCCAGTTGAAAATGGTAAAGTATACCTCATCATCATCACCCACATCCTGACTTCACCCACTGCTGGGTATAGGCCTCCCTTCGCTTGTGCCAAGTTCCACGTTCATGTACCAGTCTCATCCAGGGTATACCCACCAGTGGCGAAGGGAGAATTTTCATAAAAGGGAAGCCGGACCATAAAATGCTTACCTTGCTCAAGTGTGATGCCCTGTAGCTGACTTCGAAATCTTGTAACTTCGTAAATAATTATTTCTTTAATTGAAAATAATAGATTACTATTTATATATTCATATATAAAATATTAGACTAATATTTGCCAAATTGTATGGAGCCTTCGCCACTGATACCCACGATGGCAACAATGTCGTCTGCCCATCTCGCTGGCGGACGACGAACGCTCCTCTTACCAGATCCAGATCCAGGGTATACCTACTTTCATAAAAATCGCACAAAAGTAAGAAACGAAACATAAAATAAAATATTAACATAGTCTATAACGTTGCCACTGCTGGGAAACAGACCTTCTCTTTATAAAAAGAAAAAGACCGTAATCCACCAGGCGGATCCAGTACTCGTTAGTAGATGTCGCATATCTACGGGTTTTCCTATCCAATAGGATAGGAAATAAGATACATGCAGGTTTTTTCACAATGTTTGCCTTCACTGTTTTTTGAGCAGTGGTAATGATAAAAATTACACAAATTAAAGTGCCTGTCTGGGTTCGAATCAACGACCAACAACTTGTAAGTCGTGCCCGTAACCACTGAGCCACCACTGCTCCGAAGAAACGAAACAATACTACTAGAAACGAAAGCGGGTTTTTGGCAACGCAGCCGGGGTTTTTGGGAGACTTTCTGACTATTATTTATCATGTACCCTGTTTACGAAAATATGGGGGATTTTTGAAGTGAAAACTTCTTTAGCGGCGTTATGCACTTTTTTTGTAATAGGTAAAAAATGTTAAACTCACGTCAGGACACGTGACCTGATCGAAAATTCGTAAGACGGACAGAGAGTTGAAAACATCTTTAGCGGCGTTGTGCACTTTTTTTGTAATGGGTAAAAAATGTTAAACTCGCGTCAGGACACGTGACCTGATCGAAAATTTGTAAGACGGAAGGAGAGTCTCAGAGATAAACTTTTTAATGTAATATAAATTGTCATGTTTGTGTACGATAGCGCAATAAATAAATACTGTATTCTACCACATAAATGATAGTATTTTTATACTGATAATTAAAGCAATTCGTGCAAAATTATTCCCTAACCATTACAAAATATCAAAAGTGCACAACGTTAATATTCAAGTTTTCACTTCTGCCGGCACTCCCGGAGTGCAACCCGTCTTTTTTTATATGTCAAAGTTTATAATTATGTACAAAAAAAATATATGCTTTCTGCAAAGCTAATATTTTTGTATAATAATGATAAAGGTTAAAGGTAGGTGTAGGATAAAGATTGTCTGCGAGAGATCGTCCTGTGTGATAAGACCGACCATTGTACACTAGTTTTACTTTTTGTATCCATTGAAATATTGTAAGGTGTAAAATAAAGTACATACAGGGCTACTGGTAACTCGACGTATTCCTTGCAGGACGTCATATTAGGGTTAAAATGCCACAAATTAAGCCACCAAATGTTCTACCACTTAATTTGTGGCATTTTAACCCTACTATGACGTCCTGCAAGGAATACGTCGAGTTACCAGTAGCCCTGTATATAATAAATAAAACTCATTTATATTATGGGCGAAGTTCGACACCCACTACTATTTTATTTATACCTGTTGCTCGCGACTTCGTTCGCGTGTGAGGTTTTTCCCGCGTAAACGCCGATCCCGTGAGAAATTCCAAAAAATCCTTTCTTAGTGCTCCCCTACACACCCCAAGGAACATACCTACATGCCAAATTTCAGCTTCTTGCGCCCAGTAGTTTCGGCTGTACGTTGTCTGTCAGTCAGTCAGTAACGGAAGCGTTTTATATATATTGATTGATTGATTGATTTACCACTAGTATTTATGATAGACTATTTAACTTAGAATATCTAAGGATTATTAACTTTCAACTTCAGCTGTAGATTGTCCGATAGCTGATTAATCATACTCGGTCACTAGATAGATGCTATCTATGAACGAGTAAAAGAAACCTTATCTCTTACCTATTTCTCCTTTTCACTTTTGATAGTTCTGTGGTAAACAGTGTCTACAAGTCAATCATCAATCAATCAAGTCAATCTGTAAGCACAGCCAAAATAAAATCAATTCGATCGTTGTTTTTTTTGCAGTCGCTATCGTGAGCTCGTTCTTGAACTCGATGACGCCTAATGGTAAGCGATAGATGAGGTCTATGATGGTACGAGTGAGCTCAGAAGATGCCTGTTCAACAAGGCTCGTATTTGGTAGAGAACACAGGAGCCGGCAGATAGTTCCACACGTTGGCTGAAGCTCGGTAGTTGCTTGCTTATCATATTTTTTACATTCTCCTCGCTTCATATAATTTCAGCATAAGTAACTAAGTACATAACTTTGTGATCAGATAGAAAGAGCCATTGGTAGATTCTCATATAATTAATCCAGAATAGATTGTATGGACTTTAAAAGAGGTGGAACCCTGAGTTTGTTTTGGTGTTTCTTCTCAGGGTAGTCAGTTAGGAAACACCGGCCTCATCTAGTTATTATATTATTATTTATTTTCAACGGCACAGCTATTCCACTAAGCGAGAAAGTTAAGAACCTTGGGGTCTCGTTAGACAAATATCTTCCGTGGGGTCGCAAATTATTTGCTTCTGCCAGTTCCCTAAGATGGTTGCGTAACTTTCTGCCAAATGCCACTAAAATTGCGCTAGCACAGTCTCTTTTAGATCCCATCCTAGACTACGCTGATGTCAGTTATCTTGAACTCACAGAGGCACAACTTGATAAACTTGAACGCGCGACATCAAAATTTTTGCATATGCAATTATTTATATTTGGTTTGCGCAAATATGATCACGTCTCCGAATTTCATACAAAACTCAAGTGACTTCCTATACGTCGTCGGAACTTACACATCTTGTCTCTGCTTTACAGTATTCTGTTCAATCCTAAAACCCCCTCTTATCTTAAAGAACGTTTCAAGTTCCATGACACATATGCCAAATTTCTGGGGTCATCGGAAAACTTGAGGCTAGAGGTACCGAGTCACTCCACCAATTTCTTTGGTACTTCGTTCGCAGCTCAAGCAGTACGACTGTGGAATACTCTTCCCGTGTCAATAAGACAAGCACAAACCCTTCCTTCTTTGAAAAACATGGTAAAAGATCTCTATCTCTCTCTTTAATTTGTTACTATTTTCGATATATCCCAGCTTTGTTTTTTTATGTAGTATACAACGTGTAACGGAAACCCCATATCTATCCAAAAGGACTGAAGGCAACATCTGGTATGGAATCTCTATGCAAAGTTTCAGCTCAAAATAAGTGACTCACAGAATTGACCCCAAATTATTGGTTTAATATATTTCTTGAATACCAGTAATAACAAACGTGTCACAGCACTATGAGGGTCATCACTTTCCAATACTTGCCATCACTTGCCAATAAAACGATAATTCTCTTCGTTCTTCTTAATTTGAAAAATTCGGCCTCTGGTATCAATGTATTGAAATTTCTAATATGCTCCACACATGTAGACATAGGATTAGAAAACCCTTGCCATATCGTTTGTTATCAACTTATCATCCAAAGAAGCCGTGCACTCGGTATGCATATACTCTTAACTTCCACGTTTCTCTTAAATTACACGTTGTATATGTATTGAGTATGTAGGTTATTACTTATTTATTGTACATAAGTGAATAGTACACCATGGACTACCCGCGTATTTATTTTCTCCTGCTGTGTCAAATCCATCCAAAGGTTGTCTGTAAAAGATCGCTTTTAGCGATAAGACCGCCCATTGTAACACCCTTTGTAGTTTTAAGTCCTCATTTAATTCTGTTATGGTGTACAATAAAGAGTATATTTATCTATCTAGTTAACATTTACGAAAAAAATGACGTGTAACCAATTTGCAAAAATGATTTCAATGTGCCGTACTTCACCGAGGCTATAGATACCTGGAGACTCGCTTGCCCGAACCTAAATCCACCTTACAATTCACCATCTCAGAGGCGATGGGATGAGTCGCTCTGTAGAGCAGTTCAGAGTGACCTTATTGCCACATCTGCTTCGGCTGCAGAGCATACGCGCCTACTGGCTGTGGGTGAATGGGAGTCGGGTCTCTGGCTCCATGCACTACCGTCATCGAACATAGGCACCTTGTTCGATGATACTACTTTCCGCCTCACTGCTTCCCTTCGATTACGTGCTCCCTGCTGTTCTGCTCATCGGTGTCACTGTGGCGAAGTTGTCAACAGCCTCGGTCACCACGGCCCGTCATGCGGCCACAGCGCGGGTCGCATAGCACGGCACGCGAATATTATCCGATGAGCTCTTATCACTGTCGGCGTTCCAGCTGTATTAGAACCAAATGGCCTGGCACGCGACGATGGAAAAAGACCGGACGGCATGTCTTTATTTCCTTGTAAGATGGGTAGGCCTTTAGTATGGGACGCAACTTTTGTCGATACTCTTGCGCCATCCCATCTTCCTAGCTCATCTTGCAGTGCTGGCGCTGCCGCTGCGGCTGCTGAGAACCTCAAGCGGTCCTTGTTGGTAGTTATATTTTCGAGCTGTTTGGGGTTGAAACCTTGGATTCGTGGGGTCCGAATGCTCACAAATTATTTAAAGATCTATCCAGATGCCTAGTTGACACTTCGTGTGACCCAAGGGCTGGCTTTTACCTTGGACAGAGGTTAAGCATTGCCATACAACATGGCAATGCCGCCAGGTTTTTGGGCACATTACCAGTGGATAGCGATGCGCACGAATTTCTGGATGCCATATTTTAGTTTATTTTTAGATGTGTATATGTAGTTTAGGGTTTTTTATTTAAGTAAGGTTTTAGTAATTATTCTAATGTTTTAATTTATTAAATGTTCCACTTTCTATTTGCAAAATAAAGATTATTTATCATTTATCGGTACGTGATGTTGTATGTTTAAAATAAACAGGTTGTCCCGTAGCTCAACATCGAGATTTTGTACTCTTTTCTTAAGATTTCCACCCAAAAACAATAAAAAGGACCTGGTAGGCCAGTAATGACATCAACTTCCTGATACAAAACTGTCGCAACGATTTCGTTTGCGCGGGAGGTTTTCGCGGGTATTTAAATTCGGGATATATCCTGTATGTTGCCCTATAACTCTATCTTCCAGTGAAAATCCCACCGTTCTGCCAGTCCAGAGATTAGCCCGGAAAATCAGAAAGACAGACAGACCGCCGGATAGATAAACAAATGTGTTTTAGTACCGTATAAATGACTATAAGCACTTCTGGAAACAGATATTTTGAAATCACAGACATATAATACTTCAATTTTATTTTTATGTAGGTAATAATAATAATAATAATAATAATATTCCACAACTTTTTCACACAACGCCATCTAGTCCCAAACTAAGCAGAGCTTGTGGTATGGGTACTAGACAACTGATAAACATACATATATATTTCTAAATACATACATATTATAGATAAATTACACCCAGACAAAGAACAAATGACCGTGCTCATCACACAAACATTTGTCCTAGGTGGGAATCGAACCCACGACCTTGCGCATAGCAGTCAGGGTACAGATAGGTAGATACAAAATAATATATAGTCAAATATAGATATGGGGATATATTTGACAGATGATTATGAAGTTACCCAAAACGTCTCATGGAAATCTAAGCAACACTTGACGCTGGCATAATAGTCGACAATGGCTCAGTAGCCAAAGAAAAAAAAAATCTTATTTTTTCAATCTTTGTCTACAGTCTATGTAAGTTTAACTTCAAGATACATCTCATAAACTTATGTATTAAATTCCGTCAAGCCTTTAAGGCGTAAAATTAAAAGTCATAGAACAAAAGTTGTTGATTATGATGTTAGTAACATAGTCCTGAGAGGTCTTCGGTGTTTTACAATTAACCCTGTATATCCCTCTATACTTACTCCTTTTAAGGCAGTCAGATATAAAAAAAAGTAAAGAAAAATACCACGAGTTAATCCTCCAGTATAACTAGAGCCTTATCCGGGCGAATGAAAATTTAAAATTACGATTATTGCCTGCAAACGCAAGCTAAGCGTAATAATATTTTTTCGTGTCATCAGACGTGTAAGTCATGGAATAAATCATCAAATAACTAGATATTTTGCTAGCATTTTTGTAAGCACATGTTTTACGTGATATATTGAAGTTGCCATTCACCTTTTTTCGCATTTATTATATTAGCCTATTTTAAAATACAATAATCTCATGAATGAAAAATAACGCAAAAAATATGTTTTATACCCACCTAATTTAATTCCCGGACAGACAGTTTTTATAAAGCATTTTGAATTATTTAATCTTTTCCGGAGAGTTGCGGGCATTTAATTCCCGGACAGACAGTTTTTATAAAGCATTTTGAATTATTTAATCTTTTCCGGAGTGCTGTGGGCATTCTCGATCTACTATTAGACCAACAAACACTTATTATTACGAACTCGTTTAATCTCTGATGGACGGGTTTCCCGCAAATGATTTGACATTATTATCACTTCAGCTGTGTTGTGGCGCGGGATATTTTTAGGTGTAACCAACTTAATGAATATTTTACGAACGTGCTGACATAACAAACGTTAACATTAATTTTGTCGCAAGACTTACTGTGTGCTGAATTATTTTGGCTGGATTTATTGAACGTTTTGTTCAGAAATAATTTCTTTCAAATTTTCTGTTGAAACAATCCCGTCAATGAAAATAACTGGGACATTTCTTTAGGGATGCAAGGATCAAACATGACTCTCATTTGTAATTAATCTACATGTAGGTACTTAAAAATTTCGACACATTTACTAAGTGCAAAAGATATGTCTACTTAATCACGCAATGACGCAAATGTATTTAAAAATACATCAACGAACAGAAATAAGATGAAAAATGTACGCGAATACATCTTATTACTGAAATATGTCGTTGACCCAAAAAAATATTGTTTATATATTTTATCTCAACATTTCCTGTAGACGTGTGACGTCATCGCAACGTGGCGCCCCACTTCTTCAGCATTTTCCTTGTGATGACAAGATGCATCAACATGCACTCTAGTTAGCCCACACGCGGAAATTCATTTAATGGGCATTTGGCTCTGGATATACTGTGAATCCTACTAGAAGTTGTTGAGTAAAGACTCCTTCAGTGTGTTTATTCGTGACCATTGACAATAGTCTTTACGAACCAAAATTCAAAAGATTGATTGACAGTAAAAAACAAGCGTAGTGTGTTGTCTGGTGTCAAAGTGAAAATAACGTAATATTCCTGTGCTAAATAGAACTCGATATAAAGTGTTAAGGTGAAAGGATAGCCCAACGTCCTTGAGCATTGAACGTGAAACAAGCGGACAGTGCTGACCACCCCGAGCGCCCGCGCGCTCCCCCGAACGTCATAGGTATCACCGGACGCAGATACGTTCGAAGCATTTTTGTCGCTACCTATTAGCTTTTATCATCATGAAATCGATTGAATATAGTCGGACTCAGAACATTTGCAATGCTTGTTTTGACAACAAAATATTCTTTAGTGAGTACAGTTATTGTAGTTAGAGTGAATCAAAATATAAAAAATATCAATTTGTTTTTGTGAAAATAAATAATAACGCTTTTATCAACCGACGACAAAAAAGGAGGGGGTTATCAATTTGACGCGTATATATTTTTTGTAATGTATTTTCACCGATTACTCAAAGACGGCTGAACCGATTTGGAAAATTCTTTTTTTGTTTGAAAGGGTATACTTCGAAATTGGTCCCATTGTCACTTAGTCAGGATCTGATGATGGAATCCTGGAGAAATCGAGGAAACTCTTCAAATATTATATATTATAAATAATTGTAATAATGTGTGTGTATCTGTAATTTGTGTTGTAATCTTTGTGTATGATGATAATTTAATTTAATTTTAATTTTTCTAATTTGTAATTTTAAACAATGTAATATGGATCTTTGGAATCTGAATTAAATGATTTTTATTTTTTTATTTTTATTTTTTTTATTTTTTTATAGTGATTTGAGTATTTTTATAGTAACTTGTGTAGTTGCATTCGAAAAGCACAATTTGTGAAGTGGACCTGATGATGAATACAACAGATGGCCACTGGAACTACTCAATATATAAGTAGAAATAATAAGTATTTCATGTGTTCCGCTTCGATTACTTGAATGTGGTACTAACCACATTATATTTTTCACTTTGCAGTGTTTTTTGGGAGTCGGTTTAATTTTTGGTAATTTTTTTTTAATGTACTAAAAAAATTGGCCTAGTGCGAGTCAGACTCACCCATGAAGGGTTCCGTAGTAACTATAATAATATAATAATTATGTATATTTATTTGACGAATAAAAAAAAACCTACAATTTTTTTTAAAACTAGCTTATTTACATTTTTACAACTACGCTAAATAACTTGGTTTTTCATAGTGTTTGTATGAATTACAAAGTTATATTTGCGGTTTTAGAAAATATGCTGTATCTCAAAAATTGCTGACCCGATTTCATTCAAGCTAATTTTGGTTGAAAGTTTACATTAAGGTCTACAGACATATATTTTTTTTTTTGATTTTTCACTCCATTATTATAGAAGTTAGAGGGGAGACACACACATTTTACCACTTTGGAAGCTTATATCTTTTAAACTATTGACTTTATGAAAAAGTGGTTTTAGAAACCCTTATATCATTTTTAAAGACCTGTCTATGGATACCACACACGCATAGGTTTCATGAAAAAAATATATTTTCAGATTCAGTTCTATATATGGTAAAATAAAGGGGGGCTCCCTTATTTTAAATATATTTTTCTTAAAATCGGAAAGCGGTTCACAGAATACATCTACCTACCAAATTTTACATGTATAGTTTCTAGTTCCATGTATGGGGACCCCCCTTTATTTTAAATATATTTTAATTTTTTTTCTTAAAATAAGAAAGCGGTTTACAGAATACATCTATCTACTAAGTTTCACATGTATATTCTTAATAGTTTCGGAATAAAATGGCTGTAACATACGGACGGACGGACAGACAGACAGACAGACAAACGGACAGACATATCGAAACTATAAGGGTTCCGTTTTTTGTCATTCATGTCATTCTGCTACGGAGCCCTAATAAAAAACTGTCCGAGTGCGAGTCGCACTCGCCCATGAAGAGTTCCATAGTAGCAAGCAGTTTTGCTTTCAACTTTGTTTTTCATAGTGTTAATAAAATAAATAAATATATTTCAAACGAACGATATGCATGCCGAACGAGCTGTAGGCCCGTAAACCTCAAGATTGGTGCCCTGAAACAGGGACACAAGGTCGCGGCAGACCACGAAGGAGATGGCGGGACGAACTTGATGTCTTCCTTGAGAATTGGAAAGAATTGCCGCACAACCGGGACCATTGGAAGGAATGAAGGGAGGCCTTTGCCCAGCAGTGGGACAGTGCAGGCTAAATAATAATAATATTTCAAACAATTGACTTGGAGAACAAATGGTTTGTATCATTTGGCTACTAAACAATAAAAACTAAAATATAAAATCTATCTATCTTTATTTACTTAACATTTAGTTTAGTCCACTCGCAATCAACACTAAAACTAAATATTCACATACGTCCAAGCGCAAATGAAATGTCCCATTTTTAAATAGCTCAACCGTACCACTGTACCAAACGTACTATCTACGCTGTTTACTCTTTGACGCAAAGTTTAAAGAGCGGGGTGCGCTAACATGCGACACAGCCTCCCCGTGCGAACGCTACGGTGAGACTGGTCCTTGCGTATGAGCGAGCGCGCGCGCCGAGCGCGAATGTAATAATATAGTATTATTGATTTAACGGCACGTAAGTAATAATTTTGTAAAATTTTGAATTTAAATTTTATAAAGCAACAAATTCTCTATAATAATGTGAAAGAAATATTTAAATCGGTCCAGTTATTTGAAAGCAGTAAGCAAATTATTGCAAAAATAAAGAGGATATATTCGATTTTTTTCCGAGAAAAGTATGAACAATAACAAAAAAATTAAATTTAAAATTTATAGTCAAATATGTTACGCGTATTAGGTATTTTTTTTTATCTATTTGGTCCATCCGTCTAGTAGTAGTAGTCCTTCAAAGAGAGGTCTATTTCGTAGTTTGACGTATCCTTTCGCCTTAATAAACTGTAATTCGCTGTCTTCTGCACGGTGTAAGGTGTCCCGCTGTATTGCACCAAGTAAGATTAGTTTTCATAGGTTACGGGCCAGCAAGCCAGTCTGAGGACCCTCATCGGAAGTTAACGACGCGCACTGCAGTTTAAGGATTCGCCCTGCATAATGGAGAATATTACCGGTAAATTACAAATTGGTCTACTAGAAGGGAAAAATAATTGGGATACTTGGAAATATAAAGTCAAATGCCTATTAAAGACCGTTCCGAAAGCGCTTGATGTGGTACAAGGCTCGTTCCAAAGACCCACAGAACCAGTCGCCGGATCTGGAGACGCCGTAATGAATACGTATAACCAGAGTCTAGACTGTTTCATTAAGGCCGATTCGACCGTTCTTCTAATATTAACGACCAATATGCAGGAAGAAACACTTAGGAAAGTTATGCGTTATACGACCGCGCGTGATGTTTGGCTAGAGTTACACCGCCTATTCGATGGTAGTGATGAAGACAAGGCATACAATCTTTGTATGAGCTTTTTTGGCTATAAAAAAACTTTTTAGCAGAAAATAGAACCGACTTCCATATAAAAACACTACAAAGGCAAAAATAACTTTAATTTCGGAAGGCGGTGTCAAAAACGAAAATATATACAAAACTAAAGACACCGCCTACCGAAATTAAAGTTATTTTTGCCTTTGTAGTGTTTTTATATGGAAGTCGGTTCTATTTTTTGCTAAAAAGTTTTTTTTTACTCTTTTTAGTGGGTTGGTTTGTAATTTATCTAGTTACAAAAGCCAAAATGTCAACTACTTATCACCTTTTACAAAATATTGCTTTTCCCGGTGCAGAGCCGTTCATTTTTGAGGAGTTTTCATGGTACATCACCACACCTTTTACAAAATATTGCTTTTCCCGGTGCAGAGCCGTTCATTTTTGAGGAGTTCTCATGGTACATCACCATCAGCTCTACTTCACCATATGCATTGTGACGAGCATAAAGTGCTTAACATCCATATTCAAGTATTCTAATCGAAATCAACGAAATACTTATTATTGAGTAGTTTCGGTGGCCATCTGGGGTCTTCATCATCAGTTCCACTTCCTCAAATGGTACTTTCCGAGAGCAACTGCACAAGCTACTATAAGAAATATCCAAAACGCTATAGGTATGCCTATAATAGTTGAAGAGTTCCCTCGATTTCTCCATGATTCCATCATCAGATCCAAACGTGACGACAATAGGACCAACTAAAAAGTATACCCTTTCAAACAAAAAAAGAATTTTCTAAATCGGTCCAGCCATATCCGAGTTATGAGGTAACATACGAATTGTAAACCTCCTTTTTTTTAAGTCGGTTAAAAAGATGCAGGAGATGACGTTGCTAGCCACATGTCTAAATTAAAGAATATTTGGACGCAGCTGAATCAAGAACTAAAGAGGGACAATAACGAGGAGCTACCGGAATTGCTTTTGATCTGCAAAATTCTTGATACCCTTGATGATACCTTCTTTTCTTTTAGAAGCAGTTGGCTGTTATCACCGAAATCCGACAGATCAGTGGAAAGCCTTACGAGTCATCCGTGTGCATTCGAGCGACAATTGCAAAGCAACAATGCCACTCAACAAGAAGCTCTTCTCACGAACTCCAGCAAGAACACCGCCTCTCAGGAGAAGAAGAAGGCCAAGAAATTAAAATGCAATTACTGTCAGGCAATAGGGCATCGAGTAAAGAACTGTCACCAGTGGATAAAAGATGGCAGGCCTCCGAAAAGCAGTAATCCGCAACCGACGCCTTCAACTTCTAAAGACGCTAACATGGTCTTGATGTCAATAGAAAGCACAAAAGTTTTTTCAATCGAACGTGACACAGAAAATTGGTACGTGGATAACGGCGCCACGAGCCATGTAACAAATCGGGCTGACTATAAGTCAGTCAAAATTATGAACGTTTTGACGAGATTCGTACTGTAACGACGGCTAATGGCAATGCGATTAGTGCTAAAGGCAAAGGTTCAGTAAATATAGAGGCAAAGGTTCGAGGGAAAGCGATCAGAATTACCCTGCAAGACGTTTGGTATGTCCCAGCCATAAATAAAAATTTGTTTTCAGTTTTGGCACTACACAATTAAATTCCGAACAGCGTATTCTCATCGACGACAAAAGAATGCACCGTCTATGTCAACCGAGAAGCACACTTAATAGGAAGACGGCAAAAGCAAGGTGGCTTATCGCCTAGACGTGCGCAATGTACCACCGGCAAGACCAATCGAAGTCTATGCGACATCTGCAACGATGCAGTTATACCATGAGAGACTTGTACATCAGAATAAGAGGCATGTGAAAGCTACGGTTAAACGCGAACTGGGCCTAGATCTACCTCTCGACAAGGACTCTTGTGAAGGCTGCTTATATGGGAAAGCCCATAGACTTAAATTCGGTACGAGGGCTAGAGCAACAGTGCCAGGAGAGCTCGTATATACCGACGTTTGTGGACCATTTCAACCAAGTTTTTCGAATTTGAAATATTATGTTTTGTTTAAGGATGATTTCACCGGGTACCGTATGGTATATTTTTTTAGACAGAAATCTGAAGTGAAGGGTATACTCGCCCTCATGATTAATCAGACTAAAGTCGTAGGACATACCATAAAATGCCTTTTGAGTGACAACGGCGGCGAGTTTGACAACCAGGCAGTTCGGCAAATCCTAGACTCACACGGCATTCAGCAACGGCTAGTTGCGCCATACACACCAGAGCAGAATGGAGTCAGCGAGCGTGAGAACCGGACGCTTGTGGAGACGGCCCGATTGCTGATGTATGCGCATGAACCGATGCCGCAACAAGTGTGGGCTGAACTAATCAACACTGCTGCATATGTCCTAAACAGAACAGGTCCAACAAACAAAGATAAGTCTCCTTACGAACTTTGGTATGGAAAGAGGCCGATCATCAAACACCTTCGTGTTATAGGATGCACAGCCTACGTCCATATCCCGAAGCAAAAGAGGAAGAAGCTTGACAAGAAAGCGATTAAGGGCAGACTGATTGGATACGATGAAGATTGTTACCGTATTTGGATCACTGACGCCTAGAAAAACATTCTTATTCGTTCGCGCGATGTAATTTTCGACGAGAAGCCACTACCAATTGCAACTACTAAACCTAGTTGTGTAGAGACCGACACAAACACGAGGGAGTACAAGTTGCTATTGCCGATGGACGACGCCATTGACAAGGGAACGGCTAACCAAGAATTACATGAGGATCCATTAACAATTCCATCCGAGGGAGACCCTGAACAAGCAGTACTACCGGACGATAGTGAACGTGTTCTCGAGGGAGACCCTGAAGATACAGTCTCAAATGACCCTGAACGTGTTCTCGAGGGAGATGACCTGGAACAAGTCCGAGGCGAAGATAACACCGTTCATGAGTCTGATGTAGATGATGAAGTGTTTCATGATGCTGTTCCACCGCCACGCTACGATCTCCGCGATCGAAGTCAGTTGAGATGTCCTAAGAGATTTGATGACTATGTATGCGTAACCGAATCATTTCCCGATGATTATAAAGACGCCATGAATCGAGAGGATCGAGACAACTGGCTGCAAGCCATGGACAGTGAAATGAAGTCTCTGAGGGAGCTGAATGTATGGACGCCTTGCGACTTACCTAAGGGCAGGAAGGCTCTGCCATGCAAGTGGGTTCTAAGAATTAAGAGCAACCCAGACGGCAGCATAGATAAGTACAAAGCTCGGCTAGTAGTTAAGGGATTCAAACAGCGGAAAGGCCTTGACTATGAACAAACGTTTAGTCCCGTTGCGAGGCTCGCTACAATACGAGCACTTCTAAGCGTCAGTGCCCAGGAAAGATTACACCTCGTACAGTTTGATGCCGCAACTGCGTTCCTGAATGGTACATTGACAGAAGAAATCTACATGCAGCAACCGGAGGGATATAATGATAATTCATCAAAAGTATATCGCCTGAATCGTAGCCTTTACGGGTTAAAACAAGCACCAAGGTGCTGGAACTCTTGTTTTGAAGGTATGTTACTTGATATGAACTTCGAGCAGAGTGAGGCTGATTTCTGCTTGTTTACAAAGAAAATCGAAAATAAGAAGATACTTATTACTCTATACGTAGATGACGGTTTGGTCGCTGCAACTGATGCAGAACTGGTGAACAGTTTTCTGGACGATCTCAGAAAAAAACTGAAAATCACCACCAAACCTGTCTCTTACTACCTGGGTCTTGAAATTGGAAAAGCAGCGGATGGTTCCATAACTATTAAGCAAGAATCCTACACTAAGAAGATTCTGCAACGTTTTGGGATGGCTGATTGCAATCCAGTCTCAACTCCAATCGAGAAAGAAGGTGTTCAACCAGGGAAAGCTTGCGAACGGGAAAATACGTTTCCTTATAGAGAAGCTGTCGGCACTCTCGCGTATTTAATGGTGGGCACTCGCCCTGATATAGCGTACGCTGTAGGCGTAGTTTCCCGAAAACTGGAGAACCCTACAAAGGACGACTGGAATAAAGTCAAACGAATATTTCGGTACTAACGTTGGGATTACGTACAGCAATGCACCTAAACATCTTTTAGGTTATAGTGACGCTGATCATGGAGGAGACGCTACCACCGGTCGGTCAACAACAGGCGTAGTTTGCTTATACGCTGGCGCAGCTGTATCGTGGCTCAGTCAGCGACAGGCTATAGTTGCCATATCGACCACAGAAGCCGAAATCGTCGCTGCTAGCGAAGCTGCACGGGAATTGGTTTGGCTTCAGCGGATTTTCAAGAAGTTAACGGGTCTAGATGAGATACCTACACTTAAAGTGGATAACGAAGCCGCAATCAGATTAGCGCATAATCCGGAGTTCCACAAAAGGATGAAAAAACACATTTGTGTTAGGCATTTCTTTGTGAGAGAGATGGTGCAAAGTAACACGCTGAATGTCATCAAGACACCATCATCTGTAGACCAATTGGCTGATGTACTAACAAAACCCGTTCCGCGACCTCGGCTGACAGATCTACGCTTAAGGCTTGGGTTGAAACTTCTGTCATCAATGCAATAGAATTAGAGAAAGTGTTGAGTAAAGACTCCTTCAGTGTGTTTATTCGTGACCATTGACAATAGTCTTTACAAACCAAAATTCAAAAGATTGATTGACAGTAAAAAACAAGCGTAGTGTGTTATCTGGTGTCAAAGTGAAAATAACGTAATATTCCTGTGCTAAATAGAACTCGATATAAAGTGTTAATAAACTGTAATTCGCTGTCCTCTGCACGGTGTAAGGTGTCCCGCTGTATTCCACCAAGTAAGATTAGTTTTCATAGAAGTATCCATACTTCCATATCCATACTATACTAATATTATAAATGCAAAAGTAACTCTGTCTGTCTGTCTGTCTGTTACCTTTCACACCTTAACGGCTGAACCGATTTACATAAAATTTGGCATGGGAATATATTAGAACCCTGGGAAGGACATAGGATAGTTTTTATCCCGATATAAGGATCCCGTGGGATAGTTTTCGAATTGTATCTTTGTTGCTCTTTCACGCAAAAACTACTGAACGGATCTCAATGTTTGGTAAGGAGACAGTTGACATTCTGGAAAAACACATAAGCCACTTTTTATCCCGGAATTCTCACGGTATCGGGATTTACGCGGGAAAAATCTCCCACGCGAACGAAGTCGCTGGCAAAAGCTATCCATACTTTAATACTAATATTATAAATCCATACTTCCATCCATATCCATACTTCCATACTAATATTATAAATGTAAAAGGAATTTTGTCTATCTGTCTGTTACCTTTTCACGCCTAAACCGCTGAACCGATTTAGATGAAATTTGGCATGGGAATAGTTTAGGACCCTGGGAAGGATATAGGATTGTTTTTATTCTGATATAAGGTTCCCGTGGGATAGTTTTCGAATTGGACGCGGATGCAGCCGCTGGCAAAAGCTAAATTAAATTTGATTTTTAAATTTGGTATGGGAAAATTTAGGACCCTGGGCATAAGACATAGCATAGTTTTTATCCCGGAAATTATCCCTGAAGGATGTAAAAATGGTGTTGGAATTTTGTATAGGGAATCAATTATGTCCCCGCCCTCCCCACACACATAATACACTTGACCGCTAAACCGATTTGGATGAAATTTGGTATGGAGATAGTTTTAGACCCTGGAAAAGATATAGGATAGTTTTTATCCTGGAAATCATCCCTTAAGGATGTAAAGGGTATTGGAACTTTGTATTCCCCCTCCCAATTCATTCAAATCGCGTATTCAAGAACCACTCATATTTTTTTAACTACACAACTGCATGTAGGCTATACAAATCTTTGTTTAGGGCTGGAGTCGAACCCACGTCATGCACCAGTCAACAGTTACGCCAACCGTGTTGCTTCAATCAAATTCATATACGAATAATTTGTATTTTTTTTTTAAGTAGGTTGGTACTTACACTTTTATCTACTTTTGTATATCATATCTAGGTATTAGTCTATACTTGCAGATTAATTTATAGTAGACACATACGTAAGTAGATGTCTCAGAGACATAAATATATAGGTAAATTGCATACTAACTGTCTGTCTGTTGGGTATAGATATATGGACCCTGGTAATGGTTCTTTTTAAATATTATATGCGTTTTTAACTACCCAAAAAGGTATACCGATTGACAACTAGAATGATCGACAAAGTGTAAATTAAAGCGGGTGAAGCGCCAGTAATATTATAAATACGATAGTATGTGAGGGTGGATGAATGTTTGTTACGCAAAAACTTATGAAAGGATCTGAAAGAAATTTGAAAAAAAAATTAAATTTAAAAAACCCCGTACGCAAAAAATACTTATAAGTGGTGTAAGTAACATCCCTTAAAAATTAAAAATAATAATAGCCGCGGCGAGGTATCGCTATGTAACAAGCTTTAAATATCGATTCTGAATTGGCGATACCCCAATTTTTATTTTAAGCTTTTTAAACTTTTCACCTACCGATAGCTTTTGTCAATTTGACCAATTTCATGGAATGGACAGTTTTTATAATATGGTAAGCGCAATACTTTCCCTCCCCATATCCAGTAAATGACTTAACCGATTTTTATAAAAAAATATGTCTGATTGTAATATACACGTCGTGTTCTTTCATTTGATACCCCACTTGGGTATATTTAATTAATGGCTAGTTTAATTAATTATCTAGTTAATGGCTCAACTGATTTTGACAAAACATGTCTAAAAACCACTGCCGGAAAACCTGCTTTCTAACAAAAAACCAGTAGTGAAAGGGAGATGGAGGAATCAGATCATGGAGCTCCTGCACACACCCCTTGTAGAACAATCTGTAGAAAACCGACAGGCAAGTAACGTTTCGCCGTTGAGCCAGGTTGTGAACCTTGTCCACTAGCGCCCCGTCGCCAATAAGCCTTTTAGCTCTGCACTCGATCGAGTCCAGTGCAGCAAATTGGTATTTTGCAAGTAGCTGCAATACTCCACGCAGGAACGAACTTGTGCTTTAATAAATTACACCCAGACAAAGAACAAATGACCATGCTCATCACACAAACATTTGTCCTAGGTGGGAATCAAACCCACGACCTTGCGCATAGCAGTCAGGGCCACTGACCACTATACCAACGGGTCTATCGAAACTATAAGGGTTCCGTTTTTTGCCATTCGGCTACAGAACCCTAAAAAAAGGTTTTGTGAATACAGACAGTAAAGAATTTGTAAAGATATTTACTAAATAGGTAACAGACCAGAAAGCATTAAAGATAAAAAAAATATAACGACTGAACTGTGGTCCCTCAGTCCACATAACAAAGATAAATATTTTAGTGAATATTACTGAATAACATTAATAAAACCGTTCTTTTTCTACATAAAGTTTTAGTAAAAGTCTTAAAACATTTTGTAAAAAAGAAATGGAGCAATATTATCGAAGCATTATGAAGATAGCGATAATAAAAACTGGTCCCTCAATCCTCTCCTCCACTGATATATGTGCGTGTGCTAGCTGCTAGACGAGAGGAATATCAGAAAGTCTAGTATACTTAACTTTTAGTAGTAAGTTTCTACTAAATAATAGGTATCTAAAATTGTGTATTTCTTACCTGTTTGCTGAGATAATATTATTTATTTAATCCTATGAAAATAGATAGAGCAGTGTGACCACACAATAAAACAAAATGTAGACAGTACTACTTTATTTAATATATCATTATTTAGACGAAACGAAAATAAGGTTGTGTGGTTAATTTAATGCATAATAATAACATGGCTTATGTGTATTTAGTAAAAAGTAGATTACAAAATAAACTAATCACTTATTATAATACTTTTATTCACTCAAAGTTGTGGGGTCATCAACTCATCAGACGATCGAATATCACTACCGAAAATGAAATTTCGATAGCGTTGTAGTGATATATACAAAGTCAAAGGAGTCATTTGTGCTCAAGTTCTTCAGATAATATCGAAAAAAATTGCATCATTATATTTGATTTTTGGATCTTGCAATTGTTCAGCATGTTTCCTAAAAACATTCCATTGATCTACATGGCAAATTTTTTATTTTCGACCTCTGGCCATTATACTATTGTAATAAAACATGTATGGATTTTAGAGGAAAGCAACTATCGAAAACCTTCCAGGAAAAGCACGCGAATTCAGAGTTCCTGTTTTATTTATTATCATAAACACTATGCGTACGTTAAAAACCGCTGAGCCGATACACATTAAACACACATTAAAAACAGAGGGTAATTTTATTTATTGTTACTTCAAGTTTGCATTCGGAAACAGCTTGCTTATCATCAACTTAGTTATTTAAAGTCACGGGTAGCAAAAAATAATTAAATGCTATAAAAAAACTAGGACTACACAATCTTCCTTTATCTACCGATATCACTGTTTTCTGAACGAGCTTCTTATAAATTCCCAGAAATATATTTGCTTACAAATTCCCAGATTCTTTCTACAATTGTTTTAAGTCCACTACTAAATCCTAGGATTTTCATTTTGCGAATTCCCAGTGTCGTCCCTCAGTTCACACGCACATCCATAATAAGTATTAACCGTCTCGCCTTCCGGCTGTCATTTGTATATCTTTGACAGTCGTTACGGGAAGTCAGAAGAAGTCTAAAGATCAATATTAGTAAGGATAATCTTAACATAGTATAATTTATAACGTGACCGGACGTCCCGTTTTGAACAGGACTGTCCCTTTTTAAAGTTACAAGTCCCGGTGTCCCCGAAAGGAACTCTGGAACGCAAAAAGTCTATAAAGACTATAAAGTGCTTTATATGTGAGGAGCCACACAAGGCATATGATTGCCCGCATAATCCAAGGAATAAGAAGGGTGCACACAGTACGAGTATTGCAGCGGCTCTTGGTGCAAAGCTTGGTCAAGATGATAGGCTGGATCCTGGATTCTGGAGCATCAGAGAACATGAGCTACAGAAAGGATTGCATGACTGGCTTTGTAGAGAGAAGTAGTAAGATAGAGGTTTCTTGCGCGAATGGAGGTAAGGTGTGTGGTGAGGGATATGGTATGGTAGCAAGTGAGATGCCTGACATTACAGTGATGGATGTATTGTATGTACCTGGTCTCTCATCAAATCTATTGAGCATTACAATTACTAATAAAAATAAAGTTGCTGTTTTTACAGAAAAGGGGTGCTAGTGGCGATATAGAGTTATGGCATAAGAGACTAGCGCACCTGGGTTTAAAAATCTTTCTTTATTTAGTGACAAAATGGCAACTGGGGTAAGTTTTTAACCGACTTCTAAAAAAGGAGGAGGTTCTCAATTCGGATGTTTGTTTGTATTTCTTTTTTATGTTTGTTCGGGCATAGCTCCGTCGCTTGCTAACCGCATTGAAAAAATATTTTTTTTTTGTTGAAAAGGGTATACTTTCCAAATGGTCACATGAAAATTTTATCGAAATCGGACAAGCCGTTTCTGAAAAATCAACAAAAGTCTAAAAAAATATTTACGTTGACGATGTTTTCGTTTACTCTGCATTGCGTTTTTTGTTCGCGCATAACTCCGTCATTTAGGAACCGATTTGGAAAATTCACCTACCCGCTAAAAAGTGCGAAAATAAAAACTTTTTTTGCAAAAAATAAAACCGACTTCTATATCAAAACACTACAAAGCCAAAAATAATTTTAATTTCGGAAGGCGGTGTGAAAAAAGAAAATACAAAACCAATAATACCGAAATTAAATTTATTTTTGGCTTTGTAGTGTTTTGATATGGAAGTCGGTTTTATTTTTTGCAAAAAAGTTTTTTTTAATATAATGATCGTAAACTCGACTGTGTTGCTTGCCTTCTGGGAAAGCAAACTAGAGAACCATTTGAACGCAATAAGGCTACTAGAGCCAAAGATATTTTAGAGCTTGTACACTCTGATATCTGTGGGCCAATGCAAAGTAATTCTTGGAGCGGTAAGAAATATTTTATGACGTTTATTGATGATTATTCGCGAAAAACTTCGTTTATTTTCTCAAGCTTAAGAGTGAAGCTTATGAGGTTATTAGGGAGTTCAAAACTTATAGTGAGACCCAAACTGGCAAGAAGTTGAAGGTGTTGAGGACCGACAACGGTTCCGAATATGTAAACAAGAGAGTTGATGCATTTCTTAGAGAGCACGGAATAAAACGTCAACTGACAAAACGGAGTTGCTGAACGTGCTAATCGTACGATTACGGAGAAAGCACGGACAATGCTGCAAGAGGCAGGTCTACCCGTTTGCTATTGGGCTGAAGCAGTAAACACGGATGTTTACTTGAATAATAGGAGTCCGACTGTAGCAGTCAGAAACAAGACGCCAGAAGAGGCGTGGTCAGGACAAAGAGTTGACCTGGGCTACCTAAAAGTGTTCGGTTGCAGGGCGTTTGTACACATTCCAGATGTGAAGAGGAAGAAATGGGATGCAAAAAGCGAAGAGTTTGTATTTGTGGGTTACTGTTCGGAGACAAAAGGGTATAAACTGATTAACCCTGTCAGCGGCGAACTTCGTAAAGCAAGAGATGTAGTGTTTTTTGAAGAACAAATGTACAAAAAGGAAGCTGAAACGAAAACTAATGTCGCCAACCAAAAGGATGACATACAAACGCCACATAGAGCAAATATTCAACTGGAAAGACTAGTTCAGGAAGATAACTTGCATGATAGAGATCAAATTGACGAGGATCCCGAAGCGGTGGTTGAAGATGAGAATGAACACTGGACATTCTTCGAAAATGAAGATAACCGAGAATCCTTAGAATCTGAGGAACACAGAAAACAGAAAGGAAGACAGAAGTGGTGAGGAGATATCCATTGAGAAATAGAAAGCCTACCGACTTTTCTGATTACTTCACATACCAAACCATGTTTGAAGAAAAAGATCCAGCTACAGTGCAAGAGGCACTATCGTGTAGAGATGGAAAAATGTGGAAAGCAGCCATCAAAGAGGAATTGAATGCACTGCATATCAACGGTACATGGATTTTGGTGAAACCTGAGCGTCCAGTAAACGTTGATGATTTTAAATGGATTTTTAGAATCAAGAAAGAGGGGGGAAATGAAACACGCTATAAGGCACGCTTAGTGGCTCGTGGTTTTAGTCAACGAAAAGGTACTGACTACGAGGAAACTTTTTCTCCGGTAATCAGACACAGTACGATGAGGCTATTGCTTGCCCAGTTCGAAGAAAAAGGAAAGGAAGATTATTTGTGTTTGCTAAAGAAATCTCTTTATGATAAATGATAAATGATCTTTATTTTGCAAATTGGTTATTAAATAACACTTTTACACGTCATTTTTTTCCTTAAATATTAACTAGATGAGGCCGGTGTTTCCTAACTGACTACCCTGAGAAGAAACACCGAAACAAACTCAGGGGTCCGTCTCTTTTAAAGTCCATACAATCTACACTGAATTAATTATATGGGAACCTTGTAGGTTTCAGTCTGAGGCGGTCTTTTGAAGAAAGATGCTCACAGATTTGAGTGGGCCTGTCCATACAGTGCAAGCATTTGTCAAATGACGTATAGCTCAACTTAGAACAAGGAGCTTAACGATTTGACGAACAATACCAAGGACCTTTAGGTAGGCCGCAAAAAGCACTCAAACTGCCAGACAATTTATTATGTTTAACTCGAATAAATAAAAATAAAAAAAAAACCTACATAGTGCACATATTCACAATCGTTTATGAAGATTATGTAGATTAGTCTGAAATGGCCTTTTGAGGAAAGACCAAACAGATTTGAGTAGACCCGTCCCGTCAGTGCAAGCCTTTGTCAGTTAGTCTGTAAGCTCAACTTCGGACTACTAAGGAGCTCAACGACCTGACGAACAATGCCAAAGACGGTACATTTGAGTAGGTCACTAAAATACTCAAACTGTCAGACAACGTCGTAATAAAGAGAGAGAAAAAAAAAGTAAATGGAAATTAAAAAAGAAATACCACATAATCCTCGCATTTAAGTACATGATTAAGTAAATATTCAAAAAAATACATATATTATACTTTACAAAGTAAATATTCATGTCAAAATAAAATAAAATATTATACTTTAAAAAGTAAATATCCATGTCAAAATAATAATTAAAAAAAAACAAAAAAAAATGACAATTTGTATAAAAAAAATAAAATACAAGAAATTGTGATTGTAAACAACACTAGTGCTCCCTGTATATCATTGGAGCAGCTCAATCCCAAGCCTTTTTATCCTCAACATAGTCTTTAACTGTGTAAAAAGCCTTCTGGCAAAGCTTGCGTCTTATGACTAATTTAAATTTGTTGAGGCTCAGTTCTTGCAAATGGCAAGGTAGTTTATTATAAAAACGTATGCACTGGCATTTAAAAGAACCACCTATTTTCTTAAGCCTTGTTTTTGGAATGACAAAGTTGTGTTTATTTCTAGTATTTACGTTATGGATATCACTGTGTTTTTTAAAGAGATTAATATTTTTATGTGCATACAAGAGATTCTCATAAATATACTGAGAAGGCACAGTCATTATAGTAATTTCTTTAAATTTATCTCTGAGGGAGTGCCGTGGACTTAATTTATAAATAGCACGAATGGCTCTTTTTTGTAACACAAATATTGTATTTATATCGGCGGCATTCCCCTATAGTAAAATGCCGTATGACATTACACTATGAAAATAACTAAAATACACTAAACGGGCCGTCTCTAAATCAGTTAGGCCACGAATTTTTCGAACGGCAAATGCTGCAGAGCTAAGTTTTTTGGACAATTTATCTATATGGGGGCCCCACTGAAGCTTCGCATCTAAAGTAATGCCTAAGAACACTGTGGTGTCTTCGGGTTTTAAGCTTTCGCCCTTTATTGACACACTTGTGTTTACTTGTTTCACATGCGGTAATGTAAACTTTATGCACTTAGTTTTTTTCTCGTTAAGCATAAGATTATTGACATTAAACCAATTCACTACCGTTGCGAGGGCACTATTAACATCGTCAGTAACCATCTGCTGACGTTTAAATTTAAATAAAAGTGAAGTATCATCAGCAAACAACACTATATCATGATTATCCTTTATGAGGAATGGCAAGTCATTAATATAAATAAGAAATAGAAAAGGACCTAAAATTGAGCCCTGGGGGACCCCCATTTTGACTTTAGATCCGGGAGATGCTTTACCGTTCACATCAACTCTTTGAATCCTATCACTTAAATATGAAGTAAGAAGATCCAGAGAGGTATCCCGGATTCCGTAGTAGTGTAGTTTCCTGATCAATGTTTCATGGAGAACACAATCGAACGCCTTCGACAAATCACAAAATATGCCCAAAGCATCGCACTTATCTTCCCATGCACTATAAATATGACTTAAAAGTTCAACACCGGCATCAGTTGTTGAACGACCCCTAGTAAAACCAAATTGTTTGTGATGCAGTAACTTGTGCTTATTAAAATACCTCTGCATTTGATTTAAGATAATTTTTTCAAAAATTTTACTAAAAGTAGGTAGCACTGATATAGGTCTATAATTTGTGGGGTCTGAAGTGCTACCTGATTTAAATAATGGTAGTATTTTACTATATTTCATTAGATCAGGAAACTCACCATGATCAATACATTTATTAAAAATAACAGCTAATGTAGGTGCTACAATGTTTATAATAGACTTGGTAACATCAACTGAATTACCCCATAGGTCTGCAGTATTTTTAACATTCAGAGATTTAAAAGTTTTTATTATATCATTATAAGTTACATATTGAAATTGAAATTCAGAGCCACAAACTGGCACATTTTCTTTGAGTAAAGTTTCTGCAGCAATGGCCTCAAACAGGCGCCTCGGTCGTGGAATTTGAAGTTACATTCAGAACTAGAGAGTTTGGACTTCAAGCGATGCAAAAACGAACCATGTGTTTATACGAGGAAAACTAGCAAGCATATGATTATCTTAGCAATCTATGTCGATGATATTCTTGTATTTTATAACAATAATAATAATAATTCCATGGTTAGCCTAAATAATAGTATTATGGCCTGATGATCAGTAATAGCAGAGTTAATGACTAAGGTTATGGATGGTTTACATGATTTTATAATAAAATGGTCCAAACATGAGCCGCTTTGGTGGGTAGGGAGGTTATGTGCTGGTAGAAGCCCATGAAATGCGCAGATGTTCAAGTAGTTCTGCGCATGAGTATCGGTTCTACCCGATACAATGTTAATGTTTATATCGCCTGTTAAGATTACATTTTTAAATAATTTTTAATAATATCTATATAATTATATATTTTTAATAAAATTTTTTTTAATAATTTTTTTTTTTAATTTATGTCAAGAGACTCCAAGAATAATTCTAAATTTTGAGAAGGAGGCCTGTAAATAGCCACGACTACGGTGTCGTAATTAATTTTAATAATTAAACAATTACTGTCCTGATATGATGGTTCTTCTGCGGTTACTTTTAAGTTATTTTCTGTGTATATTACTACACCAGCATTTTGATTGATGAATTTCTTTGTACTGTGTAAAGAGTAACCATCAATTGATGGTATCTCATTTGTGTGATTTGATAGCCAACATTCTGTTAAGACTATGATATCACAACTTATATCGAGACTGTGCAATAAAACTTCTAATGCATTCATGTTACGGTTTATGCTACGAATATTTTGAGTCAGTAGTGTGAAAGTTTTCTCATTTGGGGTCAAAAAATTCTTACACTCATCAATATTACAGGTTATGATTTCAGACACAGGGAAATTATCGAGTTCAGAAAGTAATTAGTCATTATAAATTAAAATTAACTGTTAACTAATCTTCTATACTTATAATAAATCTGTAGAGAGGTCAATTCTGTACATGAATTATATTTCCAAAATAACTATCAGGGGGTGATCAGGGATCGATACTGATGCCAAAAATGCAATCAGTAAAATTTTTGTCTGTCTGTCTGTCTGTCTGTCTGTATAACCGTTATAGAAACAAAAACTACTCGACGGATTTTAACGAAACTTGGTACAATTATTATTCATACTCCTGGGCTAGTTATAGTATACTTTTCATCACGCTACAATCAATAGGACCAGAGCAGTGAAGGGAAATGTTGGGAAAACGGGAGAAATTACTCCATTTTTTAAGCTTCCGTCGCGTGTGCAACCTTAATGGTTAAAGCTACACAGAAATCATTTATGACGGAAATGTTCTCCTTAAAATTATATAAAAAATATCCCACGACAGCATATGTCTATCTTTTATGGTTGACTCACAATAACACGTGTAACTCCCGATAGCTTAGCAGTTCGAAGCTTTCTGATTATAATATTTGTCTACTCTTACGTTTATAACACTCTCAGTCACCCATACTTGAAAAAGTTAACATTATTAACTATTCCATAAAAAATAATCATATAATTCGGTATAGAAACACCAAAGTTAAAATTGGTATTCCGATTATTCTGCTCCGAGATTTAAGACCACCACAACTTTGCAATGAAACTTGGCTAAAAGTAACCCAGTTGCAACAAGATATAATCGAGGCTCAAATTTTAACAGGTTGCGGTGCAGGAGAAACCGTCTTTATTCCCAGAATTCCCATAATACCAAATAATTTTCCATTCCAATTTAAAGGAACGCAATTCCCAATATCGGTGTGTTATGCAATGACAATTAATAAGGCTCAAGGGCAGACTTTTCGTGTTGCTGGAGTAGATCTCGGTGTCAGTTGTTTCTCGCATGGTCAGTTGTACGTCGCTCTTTCCCGGGTTAGCAGTTCTAGAAATCTTTATGTTCACGTGCCGGACGGGTCAACTTTCAACATAGTTTACCCGGAAGCTTTGCGCTGAACTAATTTCGTTCTATAGGTACGTAAGCCTCATGTGAACGTGATCTAAACAATATTACCAATACATTAACTTAATAACACACAAGGAGTTACACGCTGACGGAGTCGCGGGCACAGCTATTAACAATAATATTTTCCGTATTGCGATATTTTTCAACAGTATTATAGATAATCGAAAGTTAATCTGTCTTTTACATCAAAATCACTGAACCGTGCAGAAGGACATAGGCTACTTTTTTTTTACGAAAAAAGACGTAAACGCTGACGAAGTTGCGGGCAACAGCTATCTATACTAATGATATAAGGCTGAAGAGTTTGTTTGTTTGTTTGAACGCGATAATCTCAGGAACTACTGGTTCGAATTGAAAAATTATTTTTTAATTAAATATTCAATTTATAGAGAAAGGCTATAGGCTATATATCATTACGCTAAGGCCAATAGGAGCGGAGCGCCAATGAAGAATGCTTCAAATCCGGGTTAAATTTAACGTTAGCCAAAAGTAACTATTCCACGCGGACGAAGTCGCGGGCAAAAGCTAGTATAGATTAATATATAACTGTTTAAGTGCTCAGTAATAAACTAAAGTTAGTGGCGCTCTTAGGCGCCCTCATAGTCTATTGAATTAATATAATTGATCTCAGCGTAATTACATGCTGGGCAACTTACGTCACCAGTTTGGTGGTCACATCTTCTGTTGTAGCGCTTACACGTTGCACAATTGGGGGGAGAAGTTTTATTGGCACACTCCTTAAAGGTATGTCCAGTCTCTCCACAGTGGTTACAAATAGGGCTGGTATCTCTGCAAAATTTCGCTGCGTGACCGAATTGCTGGCAATTGAAGCATCGTGTGACTATCGTAAAATCTCTGACAGGACATGAGGTCCAATTTATAAATAGTCGTCCTTGATTGATTAGGGCTTTTCTGATACTAGCGGAAACTTCAAGTATGTAGTTGCAGGTAGATGCGGTTTTTTTACCCGATTTATGGCTTAATTTCATTGCCGCCAGGAGGGATTCTTGAGTTGAATCGGTAAACTTATCGGCCAGGTTTTGGCAATCAAAAACCTCTTTTTCACTCAGGGCTACGGGAACACCAATGACAATAATTCTAGGACGGCGTTTAATCGGTTCTTCAACAGTAAGGCCCGAGGAAGCAAGCTTCTCCGAATTCCTCAATTTTTAAATATCTCCTTTACAGTCGGTGCTAATAATAACACCTCCATTTCTAACTTTTCGAAGGCCACGAACATGTAGTTTCAGTTGCTCTGGTGAAATAATTTTTTGGACGAGAGGTTTTGTGTCGTCACTTGTTTTGGTCTTATCGGAGGGATAGATGGCAACCGAGCTAAGATTATTAGGGCGAATGTAGTTCTCAGTGCCTTTTTTTACCATATCGGCAAAGGTCCGCTTTTCACCTGATTGCCATTTATCCTCAATGACCTCTTTTACTTGGCGTAGGGTATTTGTAACACCTTGGAACACGGTACATGGAATTGAAACTGAATATATTTTCTTTCATGAAACCTATACGTGTGTGGTATTTATAGACAGGTCTTTAAAAATGACATTAAGGTTTCTAAAATGACTTTTTCATAAAGTTAATCGTTTAAAAGATATACGCTTCTAAAGTGGTAAAATGTGTGTCCGTCCGTCCCCCCTCTAACTTCTATAATAATGAAGTGAAAAATCTAAAAAACCAAATGTTGTAGATCTTAATGTAAACTTTCAACCAAAATTGGTTTGAACGAGATCGAGTCAGCAGTTTTCGAGATACAGTATATTTTCTAAAACCGCAAATATAACTTTGTAATTCATACAAATACTATGAAAAACAAAGTTATTTGGCGTAGTTGTAAAAATTGTAAATAATCTAGTTTTAAGAAATTTGTAAGGTTTTTTCTTTTTTTTTTTTCTTATAAATATATTAAGTATATTATATTTATTATAGTTACTACGGATTACGCAACCCTTCATGGGCGAGTCCGACTCGCACTTGGCCAATTTTTTTGTATCTCCTGAGTAGGCACGACTTCACTTGGCAACTCATTTACATTGGGCGCAGGTGGATTATCGGCGATCGGTTCGGATGGTTGAACTGGGGTTGGCGGAGGACTACGTCGTATTAATTGGCTTCGCCCAAAAGGACTAGACCCCGGATTAGACATAGCTAACCGAGAAGCACTTTTTTCTCCGAAAATAATTCTAGTTCATAGTTGTTGTTTAGTAATGATCGCGAATACTTGACACACTTATATTGCTCACACCGCGGAAATTATAATAATATTGTTAATATTTAATTACATTTCATTGCAACACAAATAAGACGTCCGTATGCAACAAAAACATTAGCAACTCCCAACAATGAGCAGGGTATGAAAAATGTGAAACAAAAACTTATGAAAAAGTTCAAAATGAAGGACTTAGGAAAAGCAGAGCTATTCTTGGGCATGAGGCTCACACAAGAGAATACAGTATAGTAGTACAGTATATAGTAGTATTACAGTCGATCAGGAGTATGTCGAGAAGCTTCTTCAGAAATTTGGAATGACAGACTGTAAGATAGTTTCAACTCCTGGAATTTTTGGTCAGCTTCTCACCCGCCTTGTTCCTTCAGCTAATCTTGCTTTTCAGAACCGCGGTATCACTTTAGAACATTCCAGTGACCCCAGCAGGCAATTACGGCCCTATGGAGCCCCGTCACTAGTGCTGACGAATCTTTGAGGCACGCATGGGACACAACGCGCTCCGACCCGAGCCTGGTTCTTACCGGACGGTGAGCTATTCCTGCTTACTTGCAACCCCACGTTTACGGTAGCCGTAGATCAGCTCGTGATCCCCGACACCCGGGGCGTTTCCCACGGTAGCTGGAGCATGAAGAAGAGAGTTGTCTCTCCCACACGCATTCAGCCTCCTCCTTCGCCAGCGTGTCCTTGGTTGTGATAGCCGCTCCTTGCTCCCTGGTTGAGCACCTCCGCACGCGCGCAAGACCTATACCTCCAGATTCCACGGCAGCAATCCGGCCTCACCGGAGATGGTACGGTTTCCCCGGATCATCCGGATTGTCATAACCCTCTGGGACGCAACCAGCTAGCGGTCTGGTCGCCATAATTTGGAATCTATAAGTGAGTGACCCTTATTTTCCGAATTGCATCTGTACCAGTCACCGACCGCCTGCAGCATTTGGGCATGGAATTGACGTCAAACCTCAACTTCGACTCAACCATTGTAACGTTACAGTTTCCCTGGGTAGAGGGAAATTGTAAGGTTGCAATAACTAATTAGGAGGGATCTGACCAGGAAAAGAAATCAAAGTGAGGAAATGTAACGTTATTTATAAAATTTATACAATGTTGAATCCTAAGGCACTAGAGATGATGGGAGGGTCTATGATAAGTGGAGCGGATGATAAAAGCGGAACGAAGAGGTGGCTGCAGGACGAGTGGTCTTCGACGAATGGTCTCAGTAGCAGAATGAAGAGGGCAGCACGAAGCGGTGGCTGCGGACGGCTGGCCTTCAGTCGGTAGGCCTCAGCAGCAGAACGAAGAGAGCAGCACGAAGAGGTGGCTGCGGACGGCTGGCCTTCAGTCGGTAGGCCTCAGCAGCAGAACGAAGAGGGCAGCACGAAGAGGTGGCTGTGGACGGCTGGCCTTCAGTCGGTAGGCCTCAGCAGCAGAACGAAGAGGGCGTCTGGAGGTCCGGACCACGGCTTGTGTATTAGGACTCGCTCCCCGTCATCTCTCTCATTACATCGACTTTTCGGTTTTTGAATTCTTGGTTTTTGGTTCTAGAATAAAAAGAAAAATAAAAGTAATTTATCACGAGGTACAATATCAGTTACATATGCGACCTAACCTAACTCCAGCAATGATTTAAGAAGAAAACTAGTCCTGTCAATAATGACTTTACAGAAACGTAAACAAACAAAGTATTGTATAAAAAATAACTTAATATAAAAATATTAGGAAATTTTAAACCATGAATGATTTTATAACGTAAGTGGAAACATTACACAATCGACTCCAAAGCTCAGATTGCAGCATATAAGCTGGGTATCCTACACAAGGTAAGGCGGTACTTTACGCCTGGACAGCTTCTGAATCTGTTTAAAGCACTGGAGTATTCGGCATTCGGCATTAGGCATTCGGCATTCGGCATTCGGCATTCGGCATTTTGCTTTCCGCATTCCGCAATCGGCATTCCGCAATCCGCAATCCGCATTCCGCATTGCGCATTCTGCAATCCGCATTCCGCATTCCGCAATCCGCATTCCGCGTTCCGCATTCCGCAATACGCATTCCGCATTCCGCATTCCGCATTCTGCATTCCGCAATCCGCATTCCGCAATCCGCATTTCGCAATCCGCAATCCGCATTCCGCATTCCGCAATACGCATTCCGCATGCCGCAAGCCGCATGCCGCATTCTGCATTCCGCAATCCGCATTCCGCATACCGCAATCCACAATCCGCATTCCGCAATCCGCATTCCGCATTCCACTTTCTGCATTCCGCATTCCGCATTCCGCATTCCGCAGTCCGCATTCCGAATTCCGCATTCCGCATACCGCAATCCTCATTCCGCATTCCGCATTCCGCATTCCGCATTCCGCATTGCATTCAGCATTGCGCATACCGCATTCCGCATGCCGCAAGCCGCATGCCGCAATCTGCATTCCGCAATCCGCATTCCGCATACCGCAAACCGCAAACCGCATTCCGCAATCAACATTCCGCATTCCGCAATCCGCATTCCGCATTCCGCAATCCGCATTCCGCAATCCGCATTCCGCATGCCGCAAGCGGCAACGCGCATGCCGCATTCTGCATTCCGCAATCCGCATTCCGTATTCCGCATTACGCATTACGCATTACGCTTTCCGCATTCCGCATTGCGCATTTCGCATTTCGAATTCCGCATTCCGCAATCCACATTCCGCAATCCGCATTCCGCATACCGCAACCACAATCCGCATTCCGCAATCCGAATTCCGCATTCCGCATTCCGCATTCCGCAATCCGCATTCCGCATTCCGCTTTCCGCATTCCGAATTCCGCATTCTGCATTCCGCATTCCGCATTCCGCAATCCGCATTCCGCATTCCGAATTACGCAATCCGCATGCCGCAAGCCTCAAGCCGCATGCCGCATTCTGCATTCCGCATGCCGCAAGCCGCATGCCGCATTCCGCATGCCGCATTCTGCATTCCGCAGATGCAGATTGCGAAATGCGTATTGCGGAATGCGTAATGCGGAATGCGGAATGCGGAATGCGGAATGCGGAACGAGGAATGAGGAATGCGGAATGCGGAATGCGGAATGCGAAATGCGAATTGCGGAATGCGGAATGCGGAATGCGGAATGCGAAATGCGAAATGCGAAATGCGAAACGCGAAATGCGAAATTCGAAATGCGAGATGCGGAATGCGGAATGCGGAAAGCGTAATGCGTAATGCGTAATGCGTAATGCGTAATGCGGAATGCGGAATGCGGAATGCGGAATGCGGAATGCGGAATGCGGAATGCGGAATGCGGAATGCGGAATGCGGAATGCGGAATGCGGAATTCGGATTGCGGAATGAGGATAGCGACTTGCGGCATGCGGAAAGCGGAACGCGGAATCCGGAATGTGGAACGCGAATTGCGGAATGCGGAATTTGGAATGCGGAATGCGGAATGCGGAATTCGAAATGCGAAAAGCGAAATGCGAAATGCGAAATGCGAAATGCGGAACGCGGAATGCGTTATGCGGAACACGGAATGCGGAATGCGGAACGTGGATAGCGGTAAGCGGAAAACGGCAAGTGGTTTGCGGCATGCGGAATGTGGAATGCGGAATGCGGAATGTGGAATGCGGAATGCGGATTGCGGAATGCAGATTGCGGAATGCGGAATGCGGAATGCGGAATGAGTAATGCGGATTGCGGAATGTGGATTGCGGAATGCGGCTTGCGGCATGAGGAATGCGGAATGCGGAACGTGGATAGCGGAAAGCGGAAAACGGCAAGTGGTTTGCGGCATGCGGAATGTGGAATGCGGAATGTGGAATGCGAATTGCGGAATGCGGAATTTGGAATGCGGAATGCGGAATGCGGAATTCGAAATGCGAAAAGCGAAATGCGAAATGCGAAATGCGAAATGCGAAATGCGAAATGCGGAACGCGGAATGCGGTATGCGGAACACGGAATGCGGATTGCGGAATGAGGATAGCGGCTTGCGGCATGCGGAAAGCGGAACGCGGAATCCGGAATGTGGAATGCGAATTGCGGAATGCGGAATTTGGAATGCGGAATGCGGAATGCGGAATTCGAAATGCGAAAAGCGAAATGCGAAATGCGAAATGCGAAATGCGGAACGCGGAATGCGGTATGCGGAACACGGAATGCGGAATGCGGAACGTGGATAGCGGTAAGCGGAAAACGGCAAGTGGTTTGCGGCATGCGGAATGCGGAATGTGGAATGCGGAATGTGGAATGCGGAATTCGGATTGCGGAATGAGGATAGCGGCTTGCGGCATGCGGAAAGCGGAACGCGGAATCCGGAATGTGGAATGCGAATTGCGGAATGCGGAATTTGGAATGCGGAATGCGGAATGCGGAATTCGAAATGCGAAAAGCGAAATGCGAAATGCGAAATGCGAAATGCGAAATGCGAAATGCGAAATGCGGAACGCGGAATGCGGTATGCGGAACACGGAATGCGGAATGCGGAACGTGGATAGCGGTAAGCGGAAAACGGCAAGTGGTTTGCGGCATGCGGAATGCGGAATGTGGAATGCGGAATGTGGAATGCGGAATCCGGATTGCGGAATGCAGATTGCGGAATGCGGAATGCGGAATGCGGAATGCGGAATGAATAATGCGGATTGCGGAATGTGGATTGCGGAATGCGGCTTGCGGCATGAGGAATGCGGAATGCGGAACGTGGATAGCGGAAAGCGGAAAACGGCAAGTGGTTTGCGGCATGCGGAATGTGGAATGCGGAATGTGGAATGCGGAATGCGGATTGCGGAATGCGGATTGCGGAATGCGGAATGCGGAATGAGTAATGCGGATTGCGGAATGTGGATTGCGGAATGCGGCTTGCGGCATGAGGAATGCGGAATGCGGAATGCGGAAAGCGGAATGCGGATAGAGGAATGCGGAAAGCGGAATGCGGAATGCGGAAAGCGGATTGCGGTATGCGGCTCGCTGCATGCGGAATACGGAATGCGGAATGCGGAATGCGGACTGCGGAATGCGGAATGCGGAATGCAGAAAGCGGAATGCGGAATGCGGATTGCGGAATGCGGATTGTGGATTGCGGTATGCGGAATGCGGATTGCGGAATGCAGAATGCGGCATGCGGCTTGCGGCTTGCGGAATGCGGAATGCAGAATGCGGCATGCGGCTTGCGGCATGCGGAATGCGTATTGCGGAATGCGGAATGCGTATTGCGAAATGCGGATTGCGAAATGCGGATTGCGGAATGCGGAATGCGGAATGCGTATTGCGGAATGCGGAACGCGGAATGCGGATGCGGATTGCGGAATGCGGAATTTGGAATGCGGAATGCGGAATACGGAATTCGAAATGCGAAAAGCGAAATGCGAAATGCGAAATGCGAAATGCGGAATGCGGAATGCGGATTTCGGATTCCGGAATGAAGATAGCGGCTTGCGGCATGCGGAAAGCGGAACGCGGAATGCGGAATGCGGAACACGGAATGCGGAATGCGGAACGTGGATAGCGGAAAGCGGAAAACGGCATGTGGTTTGCGGCATGCGGAATGTGGAATGCGGAATGTGGAATGCGGAATGCGGATTGCGGAATGCGGATTGTGGAATGCGGAATGCGGAATGCGGAATGCGGAATGAGGAATGCGGATTGCGGAATGTGGATTGCGGAATGCGGCTTGCGGCATGAGGAATGCGGAATGCGGAATGCGGATTGCGGAATGCGGAAAGCGGAATGCGGATAGAGGAATGCGGAAAGCGGAATGCGGAATGCGGAAAGCGGATTGCGGTATGCGGCTCGCTGCATGCGGAATACGGAATGCGGAATGCGTGCGGAATGTGGAATGTGGAATGCGGAATGCGGCATGCGGCATGCGGCATGCCGATTGCGGCATGCGGCATGCGGACTGCGGCTTGCGGCAATTGGAATGCGTATTGCGGAATGCGGAATGCGGAATGCGGAATGCGAAATGCGAAATGCGGAATGCGCATAGTAGCCTTATTGCGTTCAAATGGAGTGGACTTAAAACAATTGTAGAATGAATCTGGGAATTTGTAAGCAAATATATTAAAAACTACGACCCATAAAGTGTGTCCCTCAGTTCTCACAGACGATCAGCCAGATCTCGGAAAGTATCTTAAAAAAGATGGTTTTGTGAATTAATTAATTTTTCAATTCAATAATTCAATGTCATAGGTCAACGTCAACGTCAAACAACGAGATATTATTTTAAAACGATATTTATTTTCATTATTGTCACAGAGTACTATATTTTTGTTTATTTTGCCGAAAAACTAATACACTATTCAAAGATCTATTACACACGACCACACGTGTTGTTGGCAAAATTATGGTGGCTCCTCCACAAGAGCCACATATCAAGAGTTGAAGTTTATTTTGTGTGCAACTGCTTATAGCGAATAATGTGATCTGCCGGTTTTAGGAAGTAAATGTTACTCATATCCTACATTGGTGAACCAAGAGAAGTATGAGAAGCTGACTGATATCCCAGTGTTCCTGCTGCAAAGAAACCGAAACTAGATCCGCTAAAGGAAAGTAGCGACCATTCACTATCACCCAAGCATAAGAACAAGAGATAAAAACATTCAAAGACTTCTGAAAATACTAAGGAAAGTACGTTTAAATCTATCAGGATATCCAAAAAATCTATTTCAAGCAAAACTAGTGCAACATAGTGCAATTTTACTTGAACTTTTCTGTTTTATATTCTATAGTTTTCTTAGTTTATTTAATTTTTAAGTTATTTTTAATGTATTATAGTTTTAATATAGTTTCTTAAATTTTATTTATTTTAGTTCTTGATGTTCAGTAGAAACAGCGATGTGGTTGTTGGTGGTGCCAGTCAACCTTCAACTTCAACATCGCTGAACACCCTGGAGAGATGCCCGCTCTGTACCCAGGCACGCTTTTTCAAAGGTAAGCGGGGTCTGAATGTGCAATTGGGAAAATACATAAGTCGCAAAATGCACCTTCAGACTCTGCTTCCATACCTATTTCCACACCTTCTAATACCACTTGCGACCCTTTAAGGAAAACACTTTCAAATTTAAAAAAATCCGTTCCAGTTCTGAAGCGAGTTCCCCGCGGCGCCAAACCTCTAGTTGCTCAACACCTGGCTAGTTGCGTTCGCCAAGCTGTCCGGGAGAACTCACAAAGCGCCTGGGAACAACTGCTTACCTTCCCCTACAAAGTTCTTCACGTGAAAAAGAATCCGGCCACAAAAAAGACTTTAACAGCTCAAATTAAAGAAAATTGAAATGTTTCGGCTCCAAGTTTCGATTTCGATTCTCCCTCTCTTAGAATTACCTCTTCACGAGTCCCATTTGGTAGAAACGAAGTTAGGGGATGGTGATATTAGCGGAGCTGCCAGGATTCTCTTCAGCAGCGATGTGGTGGCACCTTGTTCTTCAGAGACTCTCGAAGCTCTGAAGACCAAACACCCTGCTCCAGCGTATGATCTTGCTTTTCCCGACCCTCCTGATCCTGATATTCACTCCCTCACCATTTCAGGTCGAGAGGTAATCACAGCTGTTAGCTCGTTCCGGAGCGGTTCCGCTGGCGGTCTCGACGGCCTGAGTCCGCAGCACCTGAAGGACCTCATTTGTTCAGGCGCCGGGGTAGCTGGTGAGTCTTGAGGGAGCTGACGGCTCTAGTTAACCTTATGCTCTCCGGCAAGGTAAACGAATCTGTCATCGATATTCTGTATGGCGCCAATTTATGTGCGCTACGCAAGAAAGATGGCGGCATTCGTCCCATTGCCGTGGGAACCACCTAGCGCCGTATGGCAGCCAAGATTTGCTGTAAATTTAATGGTGAGGCTGTTTCGGAAAAATTTCAGCCCCTGCAACTTGGTTACGGTTCCAAAGGGGGCTATGAGGCTGCCGTACACGCTTTGTCGACATACCTAAATTCCGGGAAAAGCGAGGCCATTCTGAAGGTTGACATAAAGAACGCCTTCAATTCAGTTAACAGGGACACTTTGTTGGCTGAGACTAAAAAAGAATTACCCCAAATTTATAGTTTCCTTTGGCAATGCTATAGAAATCCATCCAAATTATTGTTTCGAGACAATCTATTAGAATCAGCTGTTGGCTGTCAACAAGGTGACCCTCTCGGGCCAGTGATTTTCAGTTTAGCTATTCACCCAATAATTCGAAAGCTAAATTCTAAATTCAATGTTTGGTATCTTGACGACGGAACCTTGGGAGGTGATGTAGAAAATATTTTAGCAGACCTAAATTTCTTAAAAAATGAACTACATTCTATTGGCCTTGACCTCAACCTTTCAAAATGTGAATTATTTTTAACAGATAACACTGACAGACTACTGACTCTCTCTAAATTTAACGAAATAGCACCTGGAATTCAAATTATTGAGAAAAGTTCTCTCCGTCTCCTTGGTTCTCCAATCTTTGATACTTCCTTTCCCGACTTTATTGCAGAACAAATTAATAAATTCAATGACGTTTCGGAAAGATTACTCCAAATCAATATGCACTCGGCCATCACTATAATTCGTTTCTGCTGTTTCGGCCCTAAATTAACATACTCTCTTCGTGCTTCCCATTTGTGGAAGCACCATCAACTTTTAGTTCAAATGGATCAAATTATCAGACGAACTTTGTCCTTAATTCTGAATGTGGCTTTGGATGACCGAGCTTGGGCCCAAGCCTCTCTTCCCATCCGCATGGGAGGGCTCGGAATCCGCAAAATTTCTAGTATTAGTTTACCGGCTTTCATTTCCTCGGTCCACAGCACTGAGAAATTAATCAGGAATATCCTGGCTTCCACACTGATTGATTTCAATGTGCCGTGCTTCACTGAGGCTATTGATGCCTGGAATCTCGCTTGTCCGAATTCTGACCTACCTGTTATACCATCTTCCCAGAGGCGGTGGGACGAGCCGCTCTGCAGAGTAGTTCTGAATAATCTACTAACCACGTCTGCTACTTCTGCTGAGTGTGCTCGTCTGCTGGCTGTGGGAAAGTGGGAATCAGGTCTTTGGTTACATGCTCTACCATCCTCAAATCTAGGCACTTTGTTCGACGACACCACTTTCCGCATCGCTGCTTCACTACGCCTAGGAGCCCCTTGTTGTTTCCCTCATCGCTGTAATTGTGGAGAAGCGGTCAACAGCCTCGGGCACCATGGTCTCTCTTGCAGCCGTAGTGCGGGTCGTTTTGCACGACATGCCAACTTAAATGACATTATCCGACGAGCCCTTGTCACCGTCGGCGTTCCAGCCGTATTGGAACCCATTGGACTGGCGCGTGACGATGGCAAGAGACCGGACGGCATGTCATTGTTTCCTTGGAAGATGGGTAGGCCTTTAGTGTGGGACGCAACTTGTGTCGATACTGTCGCGCCATCCCATCTTCCCAGTTCATCATGTTGTGCTGGCGTTCCCGCTGCGGCTGCGGAAAACCTCAAGCGGCGTAAATATAGTCATCTCGGTGATAACTATATTTTCGAGCCGTTTGGGGTCGAAACTGTCGGACCATGGAGCCCGTGTGCTCACAGCCTTTTTAAAGAAATATCGAAAAGGCTCGTTGACGCTTCCCGCGACCCAAGGGCTGGCTATTTCTTTGGTCAACGGCTAAGCATTGCCATACAACGAGGCAATGCCTCCAGTATCTTAGGTACGTTGCCAGCCGACAGCGTTGAGGATGAATTTTTTGATGCTTTATTGTAGTTTGTTTTTTAGTACATAATTTTGTATATTTGTTGTAATTAATTGTTTTAATTTATTTAAATAACAATTACGTACATTTACATCATTTATTAATTAGTGACATAATATCCAGGTACATCACATCTACATACTGTAAAATACATGACACGAAGAAAGTAACATTTGACCACAGTATAAAGAATTTGTAAATATATTTACTAAATAACAGACCACAAAGCATTAAAGATAAAAAGAAATATAACGACTGAACTGTGTTCCCTGACACCAGTCCACATAACAAAGATAAATATTTTAGTGAATATTACTAAATAAAATTAATAAAACCGTAATTTTAAAATTATTATTTTGAAATAATGATCATCATAGCAAAAGAAGCTCGTTCAGAAAACAGTGATATCGGTAGATAAAGGAACATTGTGTAGACCTAGTTTTTTTTATAGCATTTAATTATTTTTTGCTACCCGTAACTTTAAATAGCTAAGTTGATGATAAGCAAGCTGTTTCCGAATGCAAACTTGAAGTAACAATAAATTAAATTACCCTCTGTTTTTAATGTGTGTTTAATGTGTATCGGCTCAGCGGTTTTTAACGTACGCATAGTGTTTATGATAATAAATAAAACAGGAACTCTGAATTCGCGTGCTTTTCCTGGAAGGTTTTCGATGGTTGCTTTCCTCTAAAATCCATACATGTTTCATTACAATAGTATAATGGCCAGAGGTCGAAAATCAAAAATTTGCCATGTAGATCAATGGAATGTTTTTAGGAAACATGCTGAACAATTGCAAGATCCAAAAATCAAATATGATCCAATTTTTTCGATATTATCTGAAGAACTTGAGCACAAAATGACTCCTTTGACTTTGTATATATCACTACAACGCTATCGAAATTTCATTTTCGGTAGTTATATTCGATCGTCTGATGAGTTGATGACCCCACAACTTTGAGTGAATAAAAGTATTATAATAAGTGATTAGTTTATTTTGTAATCTACTTTTTACTAAATACACATAAGCCATGTTATTATTAAGCATTAAATTAACCACACAACCTTATTTTCGTTTCGTCTAAATAATGATATATTAAATAAAGTAGTATAATAGTACTGTCTACATTTTGTTTTATTGTGTGGTTACACTGTTCTATCTAATTTCATAGAATTAAATAAATAATATTATCTCAGCAAACAGGTAAGAAATACACAATTTTAGATACCTTTTATTTAGTAGAAACTTACTACTAAAAGTTAAGTATACTAGACTTTCTGATATTCCTCTCGTCTAGCAGCTAGCACACGCACATATGTCAGTAGAGGAGAGGATTGAGGGACCAGTTTTTATCATCGCTATCTTCATAATGCTTCGATAATATTGCTCCATTTCTTTTTTACAAAATGTTTTAAGACTTACTAAAACTTTATGTAGAAAAAGAACGGTTTTATTAATGTTATTCAGTAATATTCACTATAATATTTATCTTTGTTATGTGGACTGAGGGACCACAGTTCAGTCGTTATATTTTTTTTATCTTTAATGCTTTCTGGTCTGTTACCTATTTAGTAAATATCTTTACAAATTCTTTACTAAATGTCTGTATTCACAAAACCTTCCTTTTTAAGACACTTTCCGAGATCTGGCTGATCGTCTGTGAGAACTGAGGGACCACACTTTATGGGTCGTAGTTTTTTATATATTTGCTTACAAATTCCCAGATTCATTCTACAATTGTTTTAAGTCTACTACTAAATCCTAGGATTTTCATTTCGCGAATTCCCAGTGTGGTCCCTCAGTTCACACGCACATAATATCGATGCTACATTTGGAGAGGAGACTGCTAATGAAAAGCCGTGCGTGTTTGGCTTAAACACATTCGTGCCTATCTGACCTCCACAAAACAAGAGTCGGGTAACAAGATACCCCTTAGTAATAAAGTGATAGATATACCTACTCTTTATTGTACACCGTAACAGAATTAAATAAGGACTTAAAAACTACAATGGGTGTTGCAAAGGGTGTTTCTGGCTTCTGACCCGGGCCGTAACGACTGTCAAAAATATACAAATAACAGCCGGGACCGACGGCTTATCGTGCGTTCCAAGGCACAGAGGAATCTAGGTACGTTAAGATGGTCACCTATCCACGGACCGACCTCACCAAGCGTTGCTTAACCTCAAATATCGACCAATTTTTTTAAGGATGGGAAATCATCGCCCGGATCGGGTGGTAGTCATTGGGCTACCTCCCGATCTGCGTGAAGCGGATGGGTCTTAGTAAGTCTGACACGGGTGTGTCTGACTGTGATACTACCTAGATTCCTCTGTGCCTTGGAACGCACGATAAGCCGTCGGTCCCGGCTGTTATTTGTATATTTTTGACAGTCGTTACGGCCCGGGTCAGAAGCCAGAAACACCCTTTGCAACACCCATTGTAGTTTTTAAGTCCTCTGTCTGTCTGTGTGTGACTTTTACTGACGCATCCGTGTTTCGTCATTTGCCCTTCGTGTTTCGAGGCCGCGGTAACTCTTTCCAACAATTCCGCAACAAGATCGACCCATGCGCCTATTATTATTTAGCCACGAACTCGTCCTGTGATATACAATATAAATTAATACAAACATTATTAAACTTAATATAATAAGTAGTTACGTTGATAGGTACGTAGGTACCTATCTAACGCAAGATTGTAGAATTCTTATTTATTCAGCCAATTTTTCCAGCCCGTTAGGTACTTTGCATAACGCATAAATATTAATTTTTGATGTGATCATTATAATTTTATAAAGATTGGACTATAGCTAAAATACTCGGGCCAACATTAAACATCACTAATACTATCACTGCTACACACTATATACTGCTATATACTGTTTAGTTTTTAAACAATGTTTCTGTAACTTATTGCTTGTATAGTTAATGTTAGAGTTGCTGAATTAGTTGCAACTAGTGAAGCGGCCAGAGAAATAGTCTGGATTAAAAGGCTTTTAGCAGAGATATCAAACTTAAAGGAGATTCCCCATACTCAAAGTTGATAATGACGCAGCCATAAAGATCTTGCACAATCCTGAATTACACCGGAGAACTAAACATATTGCCATCCGTCATTACTATGTCAGAGAATTAGTGACCGCTGGCGAATTATCAGTGCAGTGTGTACTGAGTTTCAGTTAGCGGACTTGCTAATAAAGCCTTTACACCAGCCTAAAATTGCCTTTATGGCAAAGCATATTGGATTGAATCGATTAGATAAAGAAACTTTCCAAAAGGGAGGATGTTAGAGTTAGAACTTTTTTGAAAGCATTTTATTATCTGTGATTAATCATATGGTTGCCTAGTTACGCTTGTTGTTAGTTATTAATTCTTTTTTTTCTGTTATATATATTTTTACTCTCATTATAATCGACTCCAACATGGTAGCAAAGCGTGGTTCTTCAGAGTTTTAAACAAAGATTGAGTAGTGATATGAGAGAGAAAATTTTCCTAAATATAATGCAAGCGTCAACAAGTTTCAAGATAGACATTGGCCATTTAAAAGGCAATGGAAATTTGGCAACATGGCGTTATAAAGTAATGCAGCTTCTCAGGGGCAGTATTGGTGAACTGGATGCGGTTGAAGGCAGGTTGAAAAAGCCTGTCCTGCCCAAAGACGCCACCCCACAAGAGATCGAAATATTTAAGGACAATTTACAAAAGTATAATGAGGCAGACAGCAGAGCCTTGCTATTGTTAACAGCAAACATGTCACACGTAACCCTCCAAAAGGTTATGAGATTAGAGACATCAAAAGAAGTGTGGGATGAGTTACACCGTTTGTTTGATCGTTCTACAGATGATAAAACTTATACCTACTCCCTCGAATTCTTTCAGTATTGCAAAGATCCACAACATGATATGGGAACACATATTTCTAAAATAAAAAAAATTATGGCATGACCATTGAGATAATATGTACTACGTACTAGAGGATCTATCCTAAACAAAGAATATGTTCCATTTTGGCAAGAGTTGAAACTTAAGTTCGCTGCAGCGCTGAAACAATAATTAGTCGTATCACAAAAGAATAAAAACACGCAGCGCTAAAGCGCTTCTAAGGTGTAGTTTACTCGCGAACAAAAGGTCGGAAGCGCCGTGATTTACCTACTTGGCGCTTACGCGTTTTGTTCAACGTTCTGCTACAACATGTCACTTATATAGATTAAACTGCTGACTGACTACAGAAGTGACATAGCTTTATACCTAGCAATCTTCATTCGCACTCTTTTTCATACTTTATTATTAATTGAATTTAACCTAAAAATACTTAAATTTTTTTCGCAAAAAATATATAATATAATAATTTATTTGCATAGTAAAGTAAAAACATAATTATATGTACATCGAAATAGCGTAGAGTTACATCGTTTTATTATACACAGTAAGTATATTTAGAGACTAGCACCCTTGCTAAGTTGACAAGACAACTTGTATTAAAGGTGCTAGGCCCAACCCTTTTGTGAATGCCTTGTTTATAATTTAGCTTAGAAATACGAGAAGTCGTTTATATTTCTACAGAAGTTAGATAGGCACAAATTAAGCATATAAATTATTTAACAAAAATAAGGAAAAAAAATTAAAAATGGTAAAAACAATTAAAATGGGTGTGTCGGTGTGTGAGTGAGTCTGTTTTGTGTGAATGAGTGTGTAGGTATGAATCTGTGATCTCAGAGGATGTCCTAAGTGTTATGAATGGATAATAATAGCTCGTGCTGTTGTAGTTAAGAGTCTGGAGCCAAGTCACGAGTACATTTTTAAGTGATAAATATGGAAGTGAGTAAAAGTTTAATATTTTATTGATTTTGTTATACAGATGGGGGCCTTGGTAACAGGGAAATCTTCTTGTAAAAGAGTAGTGACAGCGATAGGGTTGGCTTACTTTGTCTTTGCGTCTGGTAGTGATTACTTCGTAGGGAGTTTTTTGGTGCTTTAGTAGAACCGAGTTAAGCACAAACAATTGTCTAACTGTGAGGACTTCACAGTTCTTGTATAGTTCCTCTGTTGGGAAGAGGATGGGGGGGAAGTTACTGACTTTCAGTACTGCTCTCTGAGCACGCTCCAGTTTAACAGCATCGTTTTCGGGACACCACCCCAGACAGATATAGAGTAAGTTAGAAGAGACTGACAGAGAGCAAAGGAGGAAATTTATCTCAATTAGAAATCACTGCAGCAGGGTGTGTAGAAATGCAAAACGCCAACATATCCATAATTCGGTTCAGAGTAGTGATCCAGCTAAGGTCTGGAAATTTCTCAAAACGTTGTGTGTCGGAAAAAGTCTCATGAAACGATTCCTAAAGATATTGAATTAAACTCGCTTAATAGTCATTTTTCTACTTCGCCTTCAATTGATGGGGCTACTAAAACTGCTACTCTAAGTTATCTTTCTAACCTTCCGATACCTGATTATTCTCCTTTTGTCATAAGTCAATTTACTGCTTGTGATGTTAAAAAGAGTGTTATGTCGATTACGTCCAACGCTGTGGGTAGTGACTGTGTCAGCCGTAAGATGATCATTCCCATCCTTGATAACGTTCTTCCGATCATTTTATACATCCTAAATTTCTCAATTTCTAGTAGTGTCTTTCCAAAAACCTGGAAAGACGCCCAAATTATCCCTTTACCTAAAAAAACTCGTCCTGATTCTTTTTCGGACTACCGACCCATTTCTATTCTCCCATTCCTATCCAAAGTCCTTGAAAAGCTTGTACACCAACAACTTAGCTCGTTCCTGTCTAAGTATAATCTCCTGAATCCCTTCCAATCTGGTTTCCGTCCTGGTCACAGCACTACCTCTGCACTAGTTCATATTACGGACGATATAAGGTCTAGTATGGAGATGGGGAAGTTAACAGTACTTGCATTACTAGACTTTAGTAATGCGTTTAATACAGTTGACTTCGACATTTTGCTCGGCATTCTATGCTCTCTTAACATATCTCCATCGGTAGTTGACTGGTTTCGTAGCTACCTGTTTGGTCGCCGGCAGCGTATTTCCATTGAGGACTCTTTTTCTTCTTGGTGTGATACCTCTGCCGGTGTACCGCAGGGTGGCGTTTTATCTCTTTTACTTTTCGTACTTTTTATAAATGCTATCACTCAACGACTATCTTCTTTCTACCACTTGTATGCTGATGATCTTCAAATTTACACCCAAGCTCCACTTGTAGAGTTAGCTGATGCCATTGAAGCTATTAATTTGGACCTCGCCCGAATTGGTGAATGGAGCGCTGAGTTGGGGCTGAAAATCAATCCTGCTAAGACTCAGGTTATTGTTGTTGGTAGCTCTCGAACTATCTCCAGGATTGATTGGACGGCACTTCCCCAGGTTTCTTTCAATAACACCTTCATACCTTATAGTCACACTGTGAAGAACCTGGGAATACACATTGACGACACCCTTTCTTGGACTAAACAGTTACAGGAAGTTAGTCGTAAAGTATTTGCTTCTGCAGGCTCCTTGAGACGCCTTCGTAATTTTCTTCCCATCTCTACTAAAATTGCAATTGCACAAACTCTCCTTCTCCCTATTCTGGACTATGCTGATGCCAGCTATCTCGACTTGACCCAAGACCAATTAGACAAGCTAGAGCGACTTCAAAATCTCTGTACCAGGTTTATATTTCGCTTGCGCAAGTATGACCACGTTTCTGATTTCCGCGCTCAGCTCAAATGGCTTCCTATTAGGTTTCGCCGGAATCTTCACTTACTTTCTCTGCTTTATAATGTGCTCTTTAATCCTTTTACTCCTTTTTATCTTCAGGAATGCTTTCAGTTCCTCTGTGACACACATTCTAGATCCCTGAGATCATCGGAAAATTTAGAGTTAAGTATTCGTATGCATTCCACTTCTTTCTTTGATAAATCTTTCACTATTCAAGCAGCTCGTTTGTGGAATGCATTACCCATTGAAGTGAGGCGTGCTCAAACGCTACCAGCGTTCAAAAGAATGGTGAAGGAGCATTACCTCTCCTTGTAAGTTTATCCCCTTCTTTCTCAATAAAACATGTAATATTTATTAGTATATGATTTTTGTATTGTATGTATGTATTTTATATTATTATGTTCAATTAATATTATTTATGTTGTTTGTACACTGACAGCCCTTAATCTGTCTCCTTTAATTTTTGTCCATCCAAAGGTTGTCTGTAAGAGATCGCCCTGTGCGATAAGACCGCCCATTGTACACTAGTTTAAATTTTTGTATCCATAGAAATATTGTGAGGTGTACAATAAAGTATATAATAAATAAATAATAAATAAATATGTCCTCTTGATAATTTGGATTTCTGCAATGTATCGAAGTGTCTTAAAAACAAAGATAAGCTTTCTGATTCTTTTTGTTAAGGAATCCACGTGTGTTGCAAAAGTCAGACCAGTATCAAGTATCACTTCGAGGTATTTAGTAGATTGACATCGTTCTAATTTAGGACAGGTACAATCAATAGTACCAGGCTGTAAACACGAATGTGCTACCAAGGCGTGTGCGTCTGGAGGTTGAGTGGAATTTCATATGGTGAAGGTGAGAACGTTAGTTTTGTCAGTATTTAAAGTAAGGATATGAGTTTTAAGCCACCGCATAACAGTATTGAGTCCTTTTTGTGCAGAGTTGAAAGTATCCTGCCACGAATCAAGAAAAGATAAGAACGGTGTCGTCGGCGAATGCTATGATATTTCCATGTTCGAATTTCAGGTTACAGAGCTGGTTTACGTAAACTAGGAAAAGCGTCGGGCCAATCACGCTACCTTGAGGTACACCAAATGTCACAGGCACTTCTCTACTGTAGTAATTCTGTATTTTTACGCATTGTGTTCTGTTTTCTAGATAGTCTCTCATAATGTTAAGTGGTACGTCACGAATCCCGAGCTCTTCCAGCTTTGAAAGTAGTATAGGAATCGAAACTGTATCAAATGCCTTCTTTAGGTCCAAAAATATTGACAATACTCTTTTCTTCTTGTCAATGTTTTTGGTGACAAAGTCAACTAGTTCCGTGATGATTGGCAATTGTTTATTACCAGGAGGGGGTGGAAAGTTTTCAGCAAGGTTTCTACCTACACCAGCAAAAAACTGATTCACCATATTCACCGAGAGTTGAGGTGAGTTAGAAGAAAACAGCAAATCAGTATTGGATATATCAGGTTTGGCGGTATGCGTTACTCTCTTTATTATCTTCCAAATCTTTTTACTATCTTTAGAAGCTTCTCTCAATTTTTGTCTGTCATAGTCTCTCTTTAGCTTTTTTAATATTATGATCCAAAAATTTCTGTACCTTTTGTAAGATATAGCTAAAACGCTGTTGTTTGGAGTTTGCTTGAATTTATTATGCATAGCATCTCTATTGCGGATACATCATATACATCAGAACGTTCGGCCAGTCGAGGTAGGGAGCCGGCTGCTACTCCAGTTTTTACTGACGATCATGTGACGCATAAAGATGCCAGCCAAGGAATTTGTGACGGAACAGTTCGAAAGTTAGAAGCATTTATTTATGGCCGAACGACCTGATATCAGAACGTTCGGCCAACCTGAATCTCCATAACTGAGGACCTCAGAGAAACTGTTACTGAATAAAGATTTAGCGACGATTTGCTGACAAACAACCACTTCTTTACTTTTACTCGTAATGCCACCGATTAAAAGTAAAATGAACTTTAGTTCCTGGAACATCAGGACGTTCGGCCAACGTGATCTCCATAACTGAGGACCTGAGAGAAACCGTTAATGAATATAGATTAAGTGACGAGAAGGAAGAAGCCCAGAGAAACCGTTAATCAATAAAGATTAAGTGACGACACTGAAACGAACTTTATTTTTTATTGTAACGGCCGTTTTAAATAGTAAATTGAAAATTTAACATATAACCTCAAAACATTGGGATTATCGATAACTCCACAACAAAGAAGCCTAGAAGACACGGAAAACACCTGATGTGTTTTCAGTTTTCAGTCCAACGGTGTCAGTATTTTTGTTGATTCAAGATTAATCTATAAAAATGCACTATGTTGGATGGCACCTGAAATAGGGTGACCATGTATTCCAACGAAACAATTATTTATCGAGTAGGTACCTATTTATCTACTGATTGAAGCAAAAAACGTCGAAATAGTTGAAATAAGGTGACGATGTAGGTATTGCAACGAAATAAATAGATACGCGGACGGAGGAGTATGAAATTTGGCACAGTTAAGTTTATATGGAGAAGGAGTGCAGATAACTAATATTTATATAATATGCATTAGAAATAAATTGTTATATAAAACACATACACTTTTTTTATTTATTTATTTATTATGGGACAATAAACAGCTACAATATATAACGTCTACAAATAACAATAATATACATATGAAGTATTAACAATATTGCAGCCCACTACATTATCCGCATGTTAACAATATTAGGATAAGGTAAAAAGTGCCACTAGATTTAGCATTACTCAGATATGTAGATAAATTGAAGTGTTATCGGTTTTGTATTTTCTTTTTTTTCACACCGCCTTCCGAAATTAAAATTATTTTTGGCTTTGTAGTGTTTTGATATGGAAGTCGGTTTTATTTTTATTTGCAAAAAAGTTTTTATTTTCGCGCTTTTTAGTGGGTCAATTTGTAATTAATCTAGTTATAAAAGCCAAAATGTCAACTAAAAAAAACTAAAAACGCGCGAACAAAAAACACAATGCAGAGTAAACGAAAAGATCATCAATGTAAATATTTTTTTTACTTTTGTTGATTTTTCAGAAACGGCTTGTCCGATTTCGATAAAATTTTCAAATCGGTTGGCAAGCGAAGGAGCTATGCCCGAACAAAAATAAAAAAAAAAGAAACAAACATCCGAATTGAGAACCTCCTACTTTTTCAGAAGTCGGTTAAAAAAGAAACAAACAAAAAACATAGATTATGAAGTAAATACAATACAATTAATTAATTATTTAAAATGAAATACACGTTAAAAAAAGAACTAATTAAAACTAAAAATTAAAATTTAGGATTATTCGTTATTATCACAAGACTTGAAATTATGTTAAATAAGGAAATTGACATCACATCATTAAAATATATCATCATTATAATACAATTACAAATTCATACAATTCATTAATATAAATAATTAAAACGGTTGATATATACTCGTATTAAGTTAATAATAATAAAGGACTTACACTATTTCTTATTAGCATTGGATAAGATTTTAAAAACATTGGACTTAAATTTCGATTTGGAACATACAAAAATATCAATATCAATGAAGTTGCTATTATAAGATTCCACCATACGACGAATAGGGCAACGCAGTCCTGAATTAGTCTGACAGGTATTTACTGCGAACAATGTACCTGCACGGACTCTACACGCTTATTCACAGTGCGGGGGACCACATAACATAACTTACTTGTGAGGTCAATGGAATCGAAGTAATTATGAACTATTATATAACATGCAGTACGTTGGCTTCTAAAAATGTACGTCTAGATTCTAATGTTAACATATTATATTTATTTAGTAATTGTGAATATGACAAACACCTTTTGTAACACCTATAGTACATGGAGCGAAGAAATTTACGCTGGACTTTCTCTATCATATCTATATATTTCTTATAAAACGGGTTCCAAATAGAGACGGCATACTCGAGCTGCGAGCGTACAAGCCTCTTGTATAAGTAAAGATAGGTGGAGGGCCGTTTGAATCGGTAGTTGCTCTCAGGACAAAACCATACATCTTAAACGAGTTATTTACAATTCTCTCCACGTGTTGATTAAGTGACAGCTTATTGTCAAATAGAACACCAAGATCTCATACAATAGTGGTGTTACTTAGAAAGGCGTTATTTAGCTTGTACTTAAAATTTGTGACACATTTATTTCTTGTGAAATTTATATAATGGCATTTGGAGACGCTTAAGTGTAATTTGTTCTCAAGACAGTATGCTGAGAGTCTATCTAAGTCCTCCTGGAATATTAGACAGTCTTCTATTGTATTAATAATTTTAAAAGCTTTCATATCGTCAGCATACATAAGAAATTTTGTACTTAAAAAGCATTTCCAAATGTCATTTATATATATTAAATAGGAGTGGTCCCAGGATTGAGCCCTGCGGAACACCGGAGGTTATAGATACCGTATCTGACTGATGGCCACTCACAACACATACACATATGCGTTATGATGAAAAAGTCGAAGCAAAGAGGCCACCCTCTTTGCTTCGACTTTTTATTATTTTTCTGTTTGTCAATGTCACATAAATAAAAATAATTGAAACTGATTAAAACTATGTATAGAATTTCGACCAAAAGGCGACCAATAGTTTTATTTCATTCAGCATAGTGTATTACATTCAAATTGTCATTCAGCTCTAGGGTATATATGTTCTGTGGTTACAGCCGCTTTCTAAAATATATCTCAATCCAAATTAATTTCTCTCGTTTACAAAGAGACTGTGCGATGCTTCTGCTATAACGAGAGATGATGGAGGTAAATAAACTTGCACCAACCTAAATCGCACCTGAAATAAAATACCTACTCGTAGGTAACGATTATTCGTCTGACCATCCCTTGAGTCCACCGCGAGCGCGCCATCAACTGACTCACAGCTCACACACGCACATCTATGCCGCACTACGTCATCACCGAGCGGATCGCGTACGATCTTGAGTTTATGAATAATATAGTGGAAGCGCTACTAAAAAACTAAAAATTACAGAAAAAAGTAAAAAACACAATACAGAAAAAAACTTCTTTATTAGATGTCTTAAAAAAACAATAACAATTTCAATAGTAACTATTACTCGTCTGGCTGGAGTTACAGTGTTTCGGCTCCAAAACGATGTAAAGTTAACCGTGTATTATCAAAGAAAAATGATGCACACAATGGTCAGTGTCATTATGATTAAAGTTACCTTTAATCATAATGACGTGAATTTAGTTAGTCATTTGACTTCTACACTTTCAGACTCCGATCCACCTCTGCTGGAAGGTGCTAGGTGTAATGATTACGAGGATCTAGTCAAAAAGAAGAAGAGACACGCTTTTTCACGTTTCCTTTGCCGTAAGTGTACTTAATTGATTTTTTAAGAAATGACTAACTGAATTCTTTGAATTTCTCGGCCCGTTCCTTTATAACAAAATTAATAAAATTGAAAATATTCACCCTGTAACAAAATCAAAATGTAAGCCAATTGTAAGCAAATATTTACAACAACTTAATTATGAAGAAATTGAACTATTACTTTTGTTGTACAGTAATTATAATTTAGGTTTAAATATAAATTATAAGTAAAAATTATATTTTTTGATTAAACAACGCTCACACAAACACACTCGCATTAGTAAACCTCAAACCTCACCCACACGGAATAGATGAATAAGTTTGGAATGGTAATGTGGGCGTGGCGAGCGCGCCACATTTATGATACGAAAATCATAGCTCAACCGATTAATTCATTCACCGCGTTTAGTGCGCTTCAGATTACTTTAGATTCAGATTAGAGAAAACAGAGCTCTGCTTTAAAATGCCGTGTTGTGCAATTATAACCTGTAAAACAAAAAGTCAGACCGCAAGTATAGAGCAAGGAGGTATATCTTTCCATCGGTAAGTCGAAAATAACATTTAATTACAATTTTATTTGTAAAAAATATAAAATATTCTGATCACTATGAAATTCCAAACATTAACAACTTTATTGCAACAAGTTACAAAAAGTTTACATTGCCCGATGTGTACTCGCTTAATCAACGCAATGACCAAGTCCGCTTACAATGTACTGCATGCGTTGCGTCCGTGCGATTGGCCGTGATGCACGGCGCATGTTTATCGACAGAGAGTTACAATCAGTAGCAAGCTCTCGATTTAAGTGTGTGTAATTTATTTGTGTGCGTAATTCGCATACGTAACGGGTCTCTTGCTTATAGTGGAGCTAAAAAGTGGGAGACAAGCGGCGACATGCATTCTCATACAAATCAGGAACTATTATTTCCTTTCTAATCTCTTTTATCTGTTCTGTGCCTAGTCACACACTCAAACACTACATATCCATACAAATATTAAGTACCACTTACATACACTTCACACATACATACTTCAATCAAACTCCACAGATACTGCACGCACTCTCATAATCACTTCCACTCTTACTAACTCTTCATTTTTTTAAATTAGTGTTAAATTTTCACCTTAGCTGATAAGTACTCCGGTTGACCGAACAAGATTTTATCTTATATTGAATATTTACAAATTTTTGAGGAGTTCTCCTGGTACATCACCATCAACTCTACTTCGCCATATGCATTGTGATGAGCATAAAGTGCTTAACATCTATATTCAAGTAATCTAATAGCAATCCACGAAATACTTATTATTGAGTAGTTTCGGTGGCCATCTGGGGTCTTCATCATAAGTTCCACTTCCTCAAATGGTGCTTTTCGAGAGCAACTGCACAAGGTACTATAAGAAATACCCAAAACGCTATAGATGTGCCTATAATATTTGAAGAGTTCCCTCGATTTCTCCATGATCCCATCATCAGATCCAAGCATGACGACAATGGGACCAACTAGAAAGTATACCCTTTCAAACAAAAAAAGAATTTTTGAAATCTGTTTAGCCATCTGCGAGTAATGAGGTAACATACATAAAAAAAAAAGTTCAAGACGAATTGAGAACCACCTCCTTTTTTTGAAGTCAGTTAAAAATAAAACAAACTTTTGTTTTTGTATAGGTATTTATATAATGAAACACGCGAAAATGCAACGAGCATATATAAGTATGACTGGATGGTAACCAGGTCTCTTCACTACGGTTATTTTGGACAAATTTTATGAAATTTTCTTTATCTTCACGGCCCAATCGTGGAAACCTTAAATCAACAAAATGTATAACAAGTTATGTCTTACAATAATTATACAATAATTATTTTAATGTTTCAGTTTTTATATGTTTTCGTTGAATAACCACAGCCAGTTTCTTTTTTCTAAATATATGTTAGATTATTATTTTCCGCTACATAAAGACTTTTTACCAAAAAATTTAACCGACTTCCAAAAAACACTGCAAAGTGAAAAATAACTTAATTTCGGTAGTCGGCGTCTTTAGTTTTGTATTTTCGTTTTTGGCACCGACTTCCAAACTTAAAGTTAATTTTTACTTTGCAGTGGTTTTTGGAAGTCGGTTTAATTTTTTGGTAAAAAGTTTTTATTTCTCTCTTTTTAGTTGGTCGATCTATAATTTACCTAGTTACAAAAGCCTAAATGTCAACTACTTATAACCTTTTACAAAATGTTGCTTTTCCCAATGATGGGCCGTTAATTGTTGAGGAGTTCTCCTGTTACTTCACCATCAGCTTCACTTCACCATATGTATTGTGACGATCATATTGTTCGAGTAATCGAAGCGGAACCCATGAAATTTGAGGAGTTCTCCTGTTACTTCACCATCAGCTTCACTTCACCATATGTATTGTGACGAGCATATTGTTCAAGTAATCGAAGTGGAATCCATCAAATATTTATTATTCCTACTTATATATTGAGTAGTTCCAGTGGCCATCTGTGGTCTTCATCATCGGGTCCACTTCACAAATGGAGCTTTTTAACTACACAAGTTACTATAAGAAATACTCAAATCACTATAGGTGTGTATTTGAAGAGTTCCCTCGATTTTTCCAGGATCCCATCATCAGATCCTGACTTGGTGACAATGGGACCAACTTTGAAGTATACCCTTTCAAACAAAAAAAAATAATTTTCAAATCAGTTCAGCCGTCTTCGAGTAATCGGTGATCATACATAAAAAAAAATATACGCGTTGACTTGAGAACCTACTCCGCTTTTTTTCGTCGGTTAAAAAAGAATTCCCAGCTTATTCTACCTACGCTAATAAGCGTAGGTAGAATAAGCTGGGAATTCAAAATTAAGATTAAGAATTAAAAATTAAGATGTGACAATTTGTGTAATAACACAAATTGTCACATCTTAATTTTTAGTCTATGACACATGGCGTCTGCCAAATATTTTGTTTCAAATTATATTTTAAAATGAATATCTAGTTACTCGCCGATGAAAAGTTATTCCTTTGCACTTCGCCGTATTAATTGAACTATTAGTTCAATATCGTAAAACACACGTTTTTTCCTTTAAAACAAATAATGACTTATGCGCTCAAGATCTGACAAGCGTCTAAGTGAAGTGCCGTCAATAGACCGCACTTGAACAGACTGCAGTAGTGATGTGTGGTGACTTCTCTAGTACGTAGTACATATTATCTCAATGGGCATGACTTGACAATTGAGCTGATGAAGGAGTATAAGTGTGAATTACCTGAAGTGTTACTCATCTGTGAAATTCTAGACACGTTAACCGAGTCATTCTTTCCATTTAAGTCAAGCTGGTTACTATTGTCAAAATCTGATCGCAATATTGAGAATTTAATAGTACAATTATGCAACTTTGAAAAGTCTCTTGCAAGTCAACATAATCAGGCTGGATCTACTGAAACTATTGCTACTCAAAATAGCAATAATAAGTTAATCAAAAAGAAATGCAGCTATTGCGGAAAACTAGGCCACAAGATTAAGAAATGTCATAAATGGATATCAAATGGTAGACTACCAAAACCTGGCTTCAGTGGTGGAAGGTGTAAAACACCTTTCACTACTAAAGCCAAAGTAAGCTAACTATCTTGATGTACGTTGAAGACGAACAAGAAGTAAATGCAGTATCGGATAACGATGTGGATAGTTGGTACGTTGATAATGGAGCGACCAATCATGTAACGAATCGAAGAGATTTTTTCACTACTTTCGAAAGCTGTAACAGTAATACTTTGACTACTGCAAATGGAGCCACAGTTGGTGCTCTTGGTAAAGGGACTGTATATCTGACGGCTTTTACCAATAATAAAAAGCAAGACATAATGCTTAATAAAGTTTGGTACATACCTGCAATTAAAAAAAATATTTTTTCAGTTCTGACTGCCCAAGATAAACTAAATAACAGTGTCTTTACCTCTGAAAGAGAGACTTGCTCATTAAAAGTGAATGGACAGGTTTACCTAGTAGGAAAACGCTCTAAAAATAGAGGACTATATAAGCTCAATGCAAATACAGTTATTGGCAATAGCACTGAAGAAATGAACGTATTGTCGAAGTCCAGTCTTCAACTTTATCATGAGAGATTTGCTCACCAGAATAAATGACATGTTCAGAAAGTTATCGAACAAGATCTAGGTATTAAAGTACCACTCGATTCCGAATTTTGTACTGGGTGCGTTTATGGAACGACACATAGAAAGAAATTTGCAACAAGAGTGCAGGCTAAAGAACCTGGAGAAATACTGCATACTGATGTTTGTGGACCTTTCCCCTATTCTTTTAGTGTTTCCCTTCCCTCCGCCTTCCGCATTCCGCAATACGCATTTGGCAATCCGCATTCCGCAATCCGCATTCCGCAATCCGCTTACAGCATTCCGCTTTCCACATTCCACATGCCGCAAACCACATGCCGCATTCCGTATTCCACATTCCGCATTCCGCTTTCCGCATGCCGCATGCCGCATGCCGCAAGCCGCATTCCGCAATCCGCATTCCGTAATCCGAATTCAGCATTCCGCAATCCGCATTCCGCATTCCTCATTCCGCATTCCGCTTTCCGCATACCGCTTTCCGCATTTCGCAATCCGCATTCCGCATTCCGCTTTCCGCATTCCGCATTCCGCATTCCGCAATACGCATTTGGCAATCCGCATTCCGCTATCCGCTTACAGCATTCCGCTTTCCACATTCCGCATGCCGCAAACCACATGCCGCACTCCGCATTCCGCAATCCACATTCCGCATTCCGCATTCCGCGTTCCGCTTTCCACAACGCGCAAGCCGCTATCCTCATTCCGCAATCCGCATTCCGCATTCCGCTTTCCGCATTCCGCAATCCGCTTTCCCCAATACGCATTCCGCATGCCGCAAGCCGCGTTCCGCATTCTGCATACCGCATTCCGCATTCCGCATACCGCAAACCGCAATCCGCATTCTTTATTCCGCATTGCGGATTGCGGTTTGCGGAATGCGGATTGCGGAATGCGGAATGCGGAATGCGGAAAGCGGTATGCAGAATGCGAAATGCGGAATGCGAAATGCGAAATGCGGAATGCGGAATGCGAAATGCGGAATGCGCCTAGTAGCCTTATTGCGTTCAAATGGTTCTCTTGTTTGCTTTCCCAGAAGGCAAGCAACACAGTCGAGTTTTCCATCATTATATTTTGAAAAACTTACCCCAGTTGCCATTTTGTCACTAAAAAAAGAAAGATTTTTAAACCCAGGAGCGCTAGTCTCTTATGCCATAACTCTGTATCGCCACTAGCCGCTGCAGATGCGTAAACTCTTGGCTTTGAAAAAGATTTAAGTTTGTAAATTCCTCTATGTACTTCTCCTTTTTAACTTTATTTTTATTAGTAATAGTAATGCTCAATAGATTTGATGAGAGACCAGGTACATACAATACATCCGTCACTGTAATGTCAGGCATCTCACTTGCTACCATACCATATCCCTCACCACACACCTTACCTCCATTCGCGCAAGAAACCTCTATCATACTACTTCTCTCTACAAAGCCAGTCATCCAATCCTTTCTGTAGCTCATGTTCTCTGATGCTCCAGAATCCAGGATCCAGCCTATCATCTTGACCAAGCTTTGCACCAAGAGCCACTGCAATACTCGTACTGCGTGCACCCTTCTTATTCCTTGGATTATGCGGGCAATCATATGCCTTGTGTGGACAGGGACACTTTGTTGGCTGAGACTAAAAAAGAATTACCCTAAATTTATAGTTTCCTTTGGCAATGCTATAGAAATCCATCCAAATTATTGTTTCGAGACAATCTATTAGAATCAGCTGTTAGCTGTCAACAAGGTGACCCTCTCGGGCCAGTGATTTTCAGTTTAGCTATTCACCCAATAATTCGAAAGCTAAATTCTAAATTCAATGTTTGGTATCTTGACGACGGAACCTTGGGAGGTGATGTAGAAAATATTTTAGCAGACCTAAATTTCTTAAAAAATGAACTACATTCTATTGGCCTTGACCTCAACCTTTCAAAATGTGAATTATTTTTAACAGATAATACTGACAGACTACTGACTCTCTCTAAATTTAACGAAATAGCACCTGGAATTCAAATTATTGAGAAAAGTTCTCTCCGTCTCCTTGGTTCTCCAATCTTTGATACTTCCTTTCCCGACTTTATTGCAGAACAAATTAATAAATTCAATGACGTTTCGGAAAGATTACTCCAAATCAATATGCACTCGGCCATCACTATAATTCGTTTCTGCTGTTTCGGCCCTAAATTAACATACTCTCTTCGTGCTTCCCATTTGTGGAAGCACCATCAACTTTTAGTTCAAATGGATCAAATTATCAGACGAACTTTGTCCTTAATTCTGAATGTGGCTTTGGATGACCGAGCTTGGGCCCAAGCCTCTCTTCCCATCCGCATGGGAGGGCTCGGAATCCGCAAAATTTCTAGTATTAGTTTACCGGCTTTCATTTCCTCGGTCCACAGCACTGAGAAATTAATCAGGAATATCCTGGCTTCCACACTGATTGATTTCAATGTGACGTACTTCACTGAGGCTATTGATGCCTGGAATCTCGCTTGTCCGAATTCTGACCTACCTGTTATACCATCTTCCCAGAGGCGGTGGGACGAGCCGCTCTGCAGAGTAGTTCTGAATAATTTACTAACCACGTCTGCTACTTCTGCTGAGTGTGCTCGTCTGCTGGCTGTGGGAAAGTGGGAATCAGGTCTTTGGTTACATGCTCTACCATCCTCAAATCTAGGCACTTTGTTCGACGACACCACTTTCCGCATCGCTGCTTCACTACGCCTAGGAGCCCCTTGTTGTTTCCCTCATCGCTGTAATTGTGGAGAAGCGGTCAACAGCCTCGGGCACCATGGTCTCTCTTGCAGCCGTAGTGCGGGTCGTTTTGCATGACATGCCAACTTAAATGACATTATTCGACGAGCCCTTGTCACCGTCGGCGTTCCAGCCGTATTGGAACCCATTGGACTGGCGCGTGACGATGGCAAGAGACCGGACGGCATGTCATTGTTTCCTTGGAAGATGGGTAGGCCTTTAGTGTGGGACGCAACTTGTGTCGATACTGTCGCGCCATCCCATCTTCCCAGTTCATCATGTTGTGCTGGCGCTCCCGCTGCGGCTGCGGAAAACCTCAAGCGGCGTAAATATAGTCATCTCGGCTCACTTTTATTTTTTATAAATGACCAAAAAGTTTTAGGATTTTTTGCTATGCTGTTTTCTATATTTATGATATACTTCTTGTAACACGCCGAACTCAAAACATTGCATTCATCCCGTAATTCTTCAAAAGACACTTGGTCTAATGGGTTTTTGTACTTTTTTAAGCGGACGTGGTATTTGTATTTTTCTTTTAGAAGTCGTATCAGATCACGCGAGTACCATGGTGGATATTTATTGTTGGCCTTTTTTTTCATAGGTATTAAATCAGCTATCGTAGATCTTAATAGCCTGTAAAAAACATCCACCATGTCGTTAACAGAGGTACAATTTTTGAACTCATTATCCCACTCTATTGTTAATAAATGATGTAGAACAATATCATAGTCTGCCCGTTGAAAGTTAGGTTTAGGTACAACTTTAGCTTCTAAAAAACGCTCCGCCTGTACTGGTAAATTAAACTCTAGAGAGGGATGTAAAGGGTCCACCTTTGATAAACTGCACAGGGGGCAACATCTGTAATTAAGGTGTTACAAAATATTAAATCTAATATCTTAGACTTATTGTTTAAGATATTATTCCACTGATTAAGTCCATTCAAAGTCAAAAACTCTGAGACTATCGCAAATATATCTGAGTTGTTTGGTTCAGGGTATAAGTACACAGGGTCATTGTTCGTAAGCCATCTTAAATTGGCAAGATTAAAATCTCCTAAAATCAAGATTTGTTCATTATTTTTTAATAACCTATGAACATTTTTGGTAAACACCTACAACGTATTACTTTGAATAGGTGGCGGTAAATATACTCCGCTGATATATAGCTTTTGTTACTTTTGTTTTTTGAGCCTATATCAATGCTAATCCATAAATCTTCAATATCGCTTTCAAACTGGGATAGTCGACATGATTTCAACGTTTTGGAGATAGCAATCAAAACTCCTCCTCCATCTTTACGTTTCTTGTACCTACTTGACTCACGATCGCGCCTGTAAACAACATATCTATCGTCAAACAACTCGGAATCATATACACCGCTGTTTAACCACGTCTCTGTCAGCACTACAATGTCGTAATTATGTATGGAAATATTGTGATAAAATTTACAGTTTTGCTTTTCAAGCCTCGTACATTTTGATAATACACGTGAAGTGGACAATTGAATGTGACTAAATAAGTACAATAGGAACTTTCAAAATACAAAAATAAATAATAAAAAAAAATAACAAAAATAAAATAGCTAAATTACGGATTTTAACTTATCTAGGGTATTGATAACAATTCTTTGCGAGGACTCGTTTTTTTTTCATGACGACCTTGCCGTCGCGAACCCAAACAAACTTGAACCCAAGTTCTTTCCCGCGGCTCCGAGCAGCGGCGTGAATTGTTTTATTTTCAATAGAAAGATGTTCTGTGACGTAGATGGGTTGTGGTTTCTCCGCTGCAATAACCAGGTGACTAGTATTCAGTTTATCTTGGGTGTTCTGTCTATTATACTTAATTGAAGCGGCAAGGAAACTGTCTCGCAGACGTGGACTACTCAGTTTGACGAGAATCGAGTGGGGCCTGGCGCTCTGTGTGTCTTTCTTAGCTATTCTAGTGCAGTGTAGTATGTCGGGGTCTCGAATATCACAACTGATGACCTTACCTAGTTGCTGCACGGTGGTCACTAAGTTTTGTGACTTGTTTTCCGGCACGCACTGTATCTCGATGTTGGCGGACCTGGAGTTTTGCTCCACGAGGTTCATACGTGGGCTAAGTTGTTGAACGGCACCACGTAAATCACAGTTATCCTTTTCAAGGTTTTGAATCCTTAATCTTCTTAAGAATCTTAATAAACTTTTGTTCTACTTTAAGATCAAACCCTATAAACTTTTCAGTCTTATCAAATCTCCGCATTTCAAACTCTGTTTCTAATTTATTAATAATTTTATTTAAATCAATCTCGTTTTCACCAATTAAAATACCATCATCTACATAAATAGCCAAATATATTTCTTTATCTTTATTTACAAACACACATGGATCTGATTTTAATTGTAAAACACCCAATTTTTTCAAAAACTCCGTTAATCTCTTGTTCCACATATGTGGTGCTTGCTTCAAACCATACAAACTCTTATTTAATTTACATACTTTATTCTCTTTGTCTTTTATATCATATCCTAAAGGTATTTCCATAAAGATTTCTTCATCTAATTCTCCATATAGAAAGGCTGTCTTAACATCAAATTGTTTAATTTTAAAACCTCTTTGAGCTGTAATCGCCAACAGCAATCTAACACTAGTAGTGTTTACCACTGGACTATATGTCTCCTTATAATCAATATTGTATTTTTGAAGAAAACCTCTTGCCACTAATCTAGCCTTATATCTTCCACCAGACTTTATAGTAAATATCCATTTACTCGTAATTATTTCCTATTTTTTGCTTCACACTTGTCAACGATTTCCCAAGTTTTGTTTCTCTCTAAGGAATCTTTTTCCTCATCCATTGCTCTTTTCCATAAATCTTTTTCAAAACTATTAAAAACATCTGTATAAGTCAAAAACGAAGTCTTCAAATCATAATCTTTCAGTCTAGATAGCAATTTTCTTTCTCTATTCGGTAAAATCCTCAATCCATCATTAATAACTGGTTCAATTGCATCCTCAAACTCATTACTAATTTCACCTACTATATCATCTCTCACTTCCCCTCTCAAATTATTATTTTCTTCAACACCAACTCCAATGTCTTCAACACTATCTTCAAAAATCTCATTTTCTTCAACACCAACTCCAACTTCAACGTCTTCAATACTATCTTCAAAAACCTCAGCATCTTCATCACTAACTTCAACATTTTCTTCAAAAATCTCGTGATCTTCATCACTAACAGCTCCATTACCACTTTCACTACGAAAATCATCACGACCAACTACATCATCATTAACTTTATCACTAACATCAACACTAGCCTGTTTAAATAAATTTTCTAAATCGCACTTTTTCGCTCTACAATTACACATTTTCAAATAACTTGCACCATCACTCTTATTATTATTAAACACCACATCTCTCGAATAAACAATTCTAAAATTTAAAGGATCCCAGATCTTATAACCATTATTAGTAAACCCTACTAAAAGCCCTTTGCTACTCCTGGAGTCAAGTTTATGTAGCTGAAAATTATTTTTATAATATGCTAAAGATCCAAAAATGTTTAGATGTTTTAAATTAGGTATTCTATTAAACCACATTTCAGCAGGTGTTTTAACATTTATTGTATTTGCACTCCTGTTCAATAAATAAGCAGAAGTTAAAACAGCTTCACCCCATAACTTATGTGGTAGCTGCATATCAAAAAGCAACGCTCTTGTTCGTTCCATTAATGACCTGTTTAATCGTTCAGCTTTACCATTCAGCTGTGGACTATAGGGAATAGTGTAATCAATATTAATACCTTTGTTAATACAGTACATTTTAAATTGCTTGCTAGTATATTCACCCCCATTATCACATCTGAATGTTTTAACTGTTGTTTTAAAATGATTTTCCGCCAAATTAATATAGTTGATAATTATCGAAAAAGCCTCGCTTTTATTTTTGAGTAGAAACATTTTAACAAAATTTGTATAGTGATCCAAAAACGTGATAAAATATTTATATCCATCCCATGTTTCCATTTCAATAGGACCACAAATATCGCTATGAATAATTTCTAATGGTTTACTAGCTCTGTGTCTATTTGATTTAAATGGTTTTCTACATAATTTTGATTTTGTGCAGACTTCACAGATGTCAATCTCCTTTACCAGGCCTCCATCCATACCCCGAACAAGATCCTTTGTCTTGCCAATAGGTACATGACCCAACGCACGATACCAGAAGTTAGTATTAATTTGAAGGATGTTTACAGACCTTGAAGGCACGACTGGGTTTGCATTAACAGTTAAATAGTATAGCCCGTCTTGCTTCAGTTCACCAACCTCTATGCATTCAGAGTCCTCACTTTTGATTTGACAACTCGTTCTGAAAAATTTTAACAAATACTTATCATCAGCTAATCTAGATACAGATATTAAGTTCTTTTTGAGTTGGAACTTTCTGAAGTGACAATATGACTGCTGGTACCTGAATCTATTATGAATTCAACTTCTCTTTCTGTTGTATTAATTGAATAGAATTCACTTACATTTTGTTTTAGGCAGAACTTTGTATAATGCGAGTTGTCCTTACAGTTCACACAGTTAAACTTTATGTTGCAATCTGCATGTCTGTGTCCACTCTTCATGCATTTGTAACATTGAAGTATGTTATTGTATGTTTTAGCGTCACCCTTCAATGTTCTGCAGAATTTTGCAATGTGTCCTTTCTTCCCGCATTTGAAACAAGTTCGCACATGAAAGCTGTTTTCTATTTGTTTGACGTTGTCATTCTCAACAAATGTTGAAGGTTTCGGTTCTTCATGTCTGTCTGTATTTTTCTTTAATTCTAGATTAATCCTTGATATCAAATTTATTAAAGTTTTGTCTGCTAAAGATGTTGATTCCCATGCTGTCCTAAAATGAACCAATTTGTCCGGTAGATTCGAAAGTATTTTAGTTATGATCTGCTTGTCATCAAAATCGTATCCTAAACTTCTTATCCTTGTCGCTTTATTTTCAATTTCTGCTATGTCTGTCATTAAATCCTTGTTTTCAAATTTATATTTACAATATTCTTCCAAAAGGCGAGAGATTTGAGACTCCTTATGTCCAAGAAAAAGCGTGTCGAATTTATTTATAATTTCCTTTGTGGTTTTACAGTTGATTGCATAAACCATATATTTGTCGCTAATTGCACATATTATTATCAATTTTGCTTTTGCATCTTTTTTAATAAAATCTTTCTTTGATTGTGCATCATCTTCCAAAACAGAATCCAGCTCCTTTGCTGTCAAAAATAACGTTAACTTTTGTTTCCAAAGAACATATTCCGTCTCGTTTGACAGTTTTGATAATTTTAAATCTTCAGTCATTTTCAATAAATTTTATTTTCAATTATAATTTTATCTTGTACTCCAAAGAATTTTTAGACTAATCATTCCACCATCTTCTTACAACATCTGGTTAATTTGCCCGGGGGCAGCCCATAACCTGTTAAATACCGTCTTGGAAGCGTCCTGGGCCATAACCTGTTAAGGATATAAAAAAATTGTTCTCTTACCAAGATGTTGTAAATAAAACTTTGTCATATAAACATTATGATAACAGCATTTTTTTACGTTAATCTATGCTAGCAAGCATAGCTACGGAATTCTTCGCGAGTCAGTCGAAAGATATACGCTTCCAAAGTGGTAAAATGTGTTTCACCCCCCACCCCCTCCTACTTTTATAATAATGGAGTCAAAAACCAAAACAAAATATATGCTGTAGATCTTAATAAAAATTTCAATTAGAATTGGTTTGAACGAGATCGGGTCAGCAGTTTAAAAATACTCTAAATGTATTCTTGACAATATTATTAAATTAAACTACACACATCAAAAGTGTCTAGGGATCAAGCATTTTTATGCAGATTTCTTGAGATTGAGACGTGGCTTTGTAATAAATTTATGATTTTATAAATTTATATGGATCCTTTTTGGTGCATTTCATAATTTGAAACAGGAACTGTTAATCAAATTCGAGTAAAAGATGAAAATCAGCTGTCAATATTTTCCCTATAAAAACATACAACGCATTGAAGACATTATTAGTGCTACTGTTTCCCTGCTACTGATTAAAACCAACGTTATTATCAAATCAAATCAAATCAAATCAAAATGTTTATTTGCAAGAAATACATTGTTTATAAGGAAAGATCTTATGGAGAGATATTATGGAGCGGCGACGTCATTTAAGCAGGGAAGAAATGCTCAGAGCCGTGGAAATGATAGAAGCTGGTTCCCGGCAACGTACTGTGGCTTTAGCTCTGAATACAAGTCAGTGTTATCAGTCGACTTTGGACACGTTACCGAAGCACTGGTACCGTGGCTGAGCGCCATGGAGGACGGTATCGCTGCACCACACGGAGACAAGACCGATACATTCAAATCTTAACTCGAAGAGCTCCAACAATAACCGCCATGATGTTAGCCGTGAGGCTTCATCACTCTTCAGGGAACTTAATTAGCGACCAAACAGTCAGAAACCGCTTGCATGAAGTGAACCTTCATTCCCGAAGACCGCTACGGGTACCACCTATAGCAATGCACAATCGTAGGATTCGATATCAATGGGCTCTTGAACACAGAAATTGGGCAGAAGAACAATGGCGTTTCGTGTTCTTTTCTGATGAGTCTCGTTTTGGTATGAGACCGGATACAAGACGTATACGACACTGGAGAACCCCTGGACGCCAACAGCGATTAAAATCCTGCCAGGAACCATCATGGTATGGGCGGGTATTTGGATCGGCGGAAGAACTGAGTTGATTTGGATCAGAGGCAACCTCAACGCTCAAATTTATGCTGAGACGATTGTATCTGACGTCATCGTTCCTCTACAAGTGCAAATCGGTCCCTTATTTCAGTTAATGCATGATAATGCACGACCGCACACCGCAAGAGTTGTAAGACAGACTCTCGCCGCAGCTAACATCAATGTCCTGCTCTGGCCTGCTCAGTCGCCAGACTTGAACCCGATTGAGCATGCATGGGATATGCTACAGAGAAGAGCTCTGCCGAATATGGAGGGTATCCAGTCGCAAGAAGACCTTTTTTTGTTGTTGCAACGAACATGGGCGGCCATTCCACAGCGTGATTTGGATGAACTCATTTTGAGTATGCCAAACCGATGTTCTTGTGTTGTTAGTGTTCGCGATAGAAACACTGATTATTAATTGTTTAAGTTACCCAATAAAATTTTAAAGAAAACTGTTATTTCAGTCTTTTTTTCGAACTTTAATGTTAGTGGTTCAAATGTCAAAAATCCCTTTATTAGAAAAATGGCAAATTTCTTTATTAATGCAAAGGTGACTTGGTTTATCGTTACTGTGACAAACGAAAACACTTTATTTGATGAATCCTTAAAGAAAATTTTAATTAATATCAATCAGGAGAAAAGTTATTGCAAAAATATATGTTGATCCCTAGACACTTTTGATGTGTGTATATTTACTTCGCGATTCTCTATCCATTGCGAATTAGATTGACGCATAAAATTACACATTAATAATAGTAGTAGGATTATACGCGGGTGAAACCGCGGGGCACAGCTAGTTTCTTCATATAACGAACCGTAGAGGAATGCGGTCGAAACATCAGATTGAGCGAGTAGTAGTGTTGCCCAAATGAGAGTCTCGCAAGAGTCTTCAAGAGTCTCAATTAAATTGATTCATTTGGTTGGCCTATGTCAATTCAAGCTCAAAATGTACCTACTCTGTTACATTGTTCTGAGATCTCAACTACCGTTTAATAAATAGCAATAGGATAATCGCTAATTGCAAGACTCTTGCGAGACTCTCGTTTGGGCAACACTAGCGAGTAGCATGCCTTCATTTACAGCAATGCTTAGTAACGTCCTAATCATTGTCATTTTTGCGACAGGACTAAACGTTTCATCATAATCAACGCCTTTCATTTGTATATAGCCCCAAGCTACTAGTCGAGCTTTGAACTTATCGATGCTTCCATCTGCATTTGTCTCTACTTTGAAGACCCATTTGCATGAAACTGGCTTACAACCCTTGGGTAGGTCTACCAAAATCCAAGTTGTATTTTCAGCCAGTGATTTAATCTCATTTTCCATAGCTTTCAACCATTGTTCCTTTTGAGTACTATTGACGGCTTCTTTATAAGATTTAGGTTCAATAAACGTGCTTATAGCATCATACGCTGACATCGCATAGTTATGGTATCTTTGCGGTAGTTTCAGCTGATTTCTATCTCGTAAGACCATTCTAGAACTTTCATTTGCTAAGTCCTCTATGTTTTCCGGTATTGGAGTAAGGTCATCACATCTTCGTCAACTAAATCATCTTCATAGCGAGGTAAGCTTTGTGGTGAAGCTTCTGAAATCTCTTGTAATGGTTAAACAAAACCTTGAGATGTGGGAAGCACAGTTAAGCTTGGACTGTTGTCAGAGCTGTCTACATTGCGTATATCCTCCCTTGCATCACACATCGAAGGTGTAATAAGTAGATAATGAACTTCAACTGAAGGATATTCCTGATATTCTCTAGGATCGTCAAGACCAATCGGGTTTAATGCTGACTCATTAAATATAACATCTCTGGATCTTACAAGAGTAGGCTTACCATTTTTATTGAAGCTTAACAAACGGTATCCGTCATCACCTTCGTAACTGATCAATACACATTTTGTGCCTTTTTAGATAACTTAGTTCGCTTTTGTTCGGGAAAATGGGCATAACATTCGCATCCAATTACTCTTAAATGTTTTAAAGATGGTTTTCTATTTAACCAAAGTTCATAAGGTGACTTTCCATCAACGCTTGAAGGTCCTGTTCTGTTGAGGACATAAACAGCTGTGTTCACTAATTCAGACCAGCAACTAACAGGTAATTCTTCATGGGAATGCATTAAACTCCGTGCAGCTGTAACTAAAGTCCTGTTTTCCCTTACACATGATCCGTTTTGTTGGGGAATGTATAGTTAGCTTTTGTCTCATGCCAGATTCGTGCAAAAGTTTCTTGACATTCATGTTATCAAACTCTCCACCATTATCGCTTAAAAGTTCTTTAATACAAAATAAGTTCTTCCAGAAAGTAAAACAGCTGTTCACACACCGGCTGTTTTACTTTCTTGAAGAACTTGTTTGAGTTTTTCACAAACTTCAGACTTATGTTTCAAGAAGAAGAGAGATTTAAAGGAGACGGACACGCTTTCATACATTCTTGGGCCAAGGTGTATAAAGATGTAAAGAGATGAAATTAGTGTCGATTAATAGCTTGTATATTATCAAAGCATCACTGAAAATTCGGTGAGTTTTGGCAATCTGAGAGCAGAGTTATAGGAGGTTTTGTAAAAGTGAGGTTATGCAATAAATTGGCAACAACCTATTTTTTAAACATGATTGTTATTTTGTTAAAATAGACAGTTATTTACTATATTAATTGCGTTGTATTGAGTGGGAGGACATTAGGAAACTCCCAAATAATTTGGAGATACCCCAGAGAGATGATGTTTAAAATAAAATAAAAACTTTTGAACAATAATTATCTTTTATTCATCTTCAATTATACTTAATTAAAATATCATCTAAGAATTGTGCAGGTGGTATTTTATTATTTTGGTACCTAGCCCAACTAAGGTACCATATTATAGACATTACTATGTCATATGCACAGCAGCCTACCGTTCGTTTGTCTACAATGCAGTTACAATAATATATAAGTATTGACTTTTATTTGATTCGACTAAAATATAAACAAAATAAGTTTTTCGACTTATATGTCTGGACTGAATGCGTCCCCTTAGTAGCCATGAAGAATTAGAAGCCGACAGCTCTCCAAGTAGGCTGCTGCTGACTTCCCTGCACACTTCTATAATATAAATCAAGTCAATTTACTGCTTGTGATGTTAAAAGAAGTATTGTGTCGATTACGTCTAACGCTGTGGGTAGTGACTGTGTCAGCCGTAAGATGATCATTCCCATCCTTGATAACATTCTTCCGGTCATTCTATATATCCTTAATTTCTCGATTTCCAGTAGTGTCTTTCCACAAGCCTGGAAAGACGCCCAAATTATCCCTTTACCTAAAAAAACTCGTCCTGCATCTTTTTCCGACTACCGACCCATTTCTATTCTCCCATTCCTTTCCAAAGTCCTTGAAAAGCTTGTCCACCAACAACTCAGCTCGTTCCTTTCTAAGTATAATCTCCTGAATCCCTTCCAATCTGGTTTCCGGCCTGGTCACAGCACTACCTCTGCACTCGTTCATATTACGGACGATATAAGGTCTGGCATGGAGATGGGGAAGTTAACTGTACTTGCACTACTAGACTTTAGCAACGCGTTTAACACAGTTGACTTCGACCTTTTGCTCGGCATTCTATGCTCTTTTAACATATCTCCATCGGTAATTGACTGGTTTCGTAGTTACCTGTTTGGTCGCCGGCAGCGTATTTGCACTGAGGATTCTTTCTCTTCTTGGTGTGACACCTCTGCCGGTGTGCCGCAGGGTGGCGTTTTATCTCCTTTACTTTTCATGCTTTTTATTAATGCGTATTAATTTATAAGTAATAACTCAACGACTATCTTTTTTCTACCACTTGTATGCTGATGATCTTCAAATTTACACCCAATCTCCACTCGTAGAGTTAGCTGATGCCATTGGAATTATTAATATGGACCTCGCTCGAATTGGTGACTGGAGCGCTGCGTTTGGGCTGCAAATCAATCCTGCTAAGACTCAAGTAATTGTTGTTGGTAGTTCTCGTACTATCTCCAGGATCGATTGGACGTCACTTCCCCAGGTTTCTTTCAATATCACTTTCATACCTTTTAGTCACACTGTGAAAGAACCTGGGGATACACATTGACGCTACCCTTTCCTGGACTAAGCAATTACAGGAAGTTAGTCGTAAAGTTTTTGCTTCTGCAGGCTCCTTGAGACGCCTTCGTAATTTTCTTCCCATCTCCACCAAAATTGCAATTGCACAAACTCTGCTTCTCCCTATTCTGGACTATGCTGATGCCAGCTATCTCGACTTGACCCAAGACCAACTAGACAAGCTAGAGCGACTTCAAAATCTCTGTATCAGGTTTATATTTGGCTTGCGCAAGTATGACCACGTTTCTGATTTCCGTACACAGCTCAAATGGCTTCCTATTCGTTTTCGCCGGAATCTTCACTTAGTTTCTCTGCTTTATAATGTGCTCTTTAATCTTTTTACTCCTTTTTATCTTAAGGAACATTTTCAATTCCTCTGTGACACACATTCTAGATTATTGAGATCATCGGAAAATTTAGAGTTAAGTATTCGTATGCATTCCACTTCTTTCTTTGACAAATCTTTTACTATTCAAGCAGCTCGTTTGTGAAATTCATTACCCATAGAAGCGAGTCGTGCTCAAACGCTACCAGCATTCAAAAGAATGGTGAAGGATCATTATCTTTCCCTGTAGCTTTTCCCTTTCTTTCTCAACTGTGCATGTAATATTTATTAGTATATATAGTATATTTTTTGTATTTTATTATATGTATATTATATCATTGTGTTTCAATGAATATTATTTATGATGTTTGTACACTGACAGCCCTAAATCTGTCTCCTTTAGTTTTGTCCATCCAAAGGTTGTCTGTAAGAGATCGCCCTGAGCGATAAGACCGCCCATTGTACACAAGTTTTATTTTTTTGTATCAAATGAAATATTGTAAGGTGTACAATAAAGTATATAATAAATAATAAATAAATACCTCTAACATGCTCACCATAATAGAAACGTGCCTTCTTTATTTGATATGTCCCTAATGAAAGAATTAATTTACTATCGGTAAGCTGGGGAAAATGATTTAAATTATCATTTTGTACAGTAATTGTTTTAAAATTAGACCTACGCCTGTTATAATTGTTTCTTACAATAAAATCTATATTTATATTTATTTGTTGTATTATTTCCAGTACGAGGCATTATCCACTCTTGTATAACATTATACATTCTCAATTCACGAGTAGAGTTTGTGTTAAGTAGGTGGCGGACTCTTGATGCAAGAGAATGACCACAGCGAAGACAAACACTACGGTGGCCAAGTTGTTAGGCTTTATCAACAGATGATTCTTGAGCCAAATCCTAACAAGTTTGGCAAACATAGTTACTGCTATTACCTGAAAGATGAGAAAAGTTTTGAATGTCAACAAATCATGATTACAGTAAAATACCAGTTATGTTTTAACTTAAATGTAAACAATCTCCATGTGCCTTTTATATATAGCGTTACTATAGTTCTTGCATAACGTTTATGGAAAATAAAAAAGAAACCTGTAGACCAGCATTGTAGACACTGGGTAGCTAGAAAAGGTGACTTCAAGTTTGTACTTACAGGTTGTGGTGCACGCCAATGACGAATCACTGATAGTGTCGTTACATCATCTAAAGCTCGTCGGGCAAGTGTATTACAGCGACTAGTCGCTATACCACAATTAACACAGCGATCCATGGTGTCAATATCCAATCGATATGCAGGCTATAAAATCCAAATAAGCGAGCCAAAGTCAGACGAGAAGACGAGATTATCCGTGTCCGGTATGATAGCAAGGGTCGTAAAAGTTTAGCAATATCAGAAGTCCGTAGGAAGAAAGCAGTGATCAAGGAAAATATCAACAAAACAACGAGAAACACTCAAAACGCACGCGAATGAAACGATTCAATTCAATTTAATTATTCAATTATTTATTTGCATCAAAAAGGATTACAATATTACTTAAAAACTAGCACATAGAAAAAAGTACCAGTAAAAATAATATAGGATCATCTGCAGCCGAACTCGGTAAACACCTGTATCTCGGCATACAGCGCCAATCCTCTCAGTCTATGACATTGAAATTTTATCAAATCAGCAAGTACAGTATTTCTTTAAACTTAAAAAAAAAACACTTAAAAGTAATACTTTATACAAATAATTATAAAATTAGAATTAGGAATTAATTTACTTAAAATCTAAGTGAGTTATAGGTTTATTTCGTGTGTGTATGAGTATGGATTTAAGGGTGAGTGTATGTGTGTGAGTCAGTGTACGTGTGAGGGTGTATGTGCATGTGTAGTGTGTATGAGGGTATTTGTATTCTTACATTGTGCCAAAGAGTATCAATCTTTCGAGTTAACTATAGGAAAAAACTCCTGATTATTCAGTAACTTCCATAAGCTTTTCTGTCTCATCATAGGTTAGTGTTAGTAAGTAATTTTTTACCCTAGTTTTGCTTTGGGTCTTATTCAGAGAGTAGATATTAATTGAAGTATTGATTTTGTTATATATATAAGGGCCTAAAAAGGCAAAATATTTACGAACTAGCTTTTGCCCGCGACTTCGTCCGCGTGGAATAGTTACTTTGGGCTAACGTTAAATTTAAACCCGATTTTGAAACATTCTTCATTGGCGCTCCGCTCCTATTGGCCTTAGCGTAATGATATATAGCCTATAGCCTTTCTCTATAAATTGACTATTTAATTAAAAAATATTTTTTCAATTCGAACCAGTAGTTCCTGAGATTATCGCGTTCAAACAAACAAACAAACTCTTCAGCCTTATATTATTAGTATAGATAGCTGTTGCCCGCGACTTTGTCCACGTTTCCGTCGTTTTTCGTAAAAATAAAGTAGCCTATGTCCTTCCTCACGGTTCAGTGATTTTGATGTAACAGACAGATTAACCTTCGTAATTTAGCAGGGAAATATAATATGTCAATCTATAATACTGTTGAAAAATATCGCAATACGGAACCGCACAATATTATTGTTAATAGCTGTGCCCGCGACTCCGTCAGCGTGTAACTCCTTGTGTGTTATTAAGTTAATGTATTGGTAATATTGTTTAGATCACGTTCACATGAGGCTTAAGTACCTATAGAACGAAAATACTTCAGCGCAAAGCTTCCGGGTAAACTATGTTGAAAGTTGACCCGTCCGGCACGTGAACATAAAGATTTCTAGAAATGCTAACCCGGGAAAGAGCGACGTACAACTGACCATGCGAGAAACAACTGACACCGAGATCTACTCCAGCAACACGAAAAGTCTGCCCTTGAGCCTTATTAATTGTCATTGCATAACACACCGATACTGGGAATTGCATTCTTTTAAATTGGAATGGAAAATTATTTGGTATTATGGGAATTCTGGGAATAAAGACGGTTTCTCCTGCACCGCAACCTGTTAAAATTTGAGCCTCGATTATATTTTGTTGCAACTAGGTTACTTTTAGCCGAGTTCCATTGCAAAGTTGTGGTGGTTTTAAATTTCGGAGCAGAATAATAATCAGAAAGCTTCGAACTGCTAAGCTATCGGGAGTTACACGTGTTATTGTGAGTCAACCATAAAAGATAGATATATGCTGTCGTGGGATATTTTTTATATAATTTTAAGGAGAACATTTCCGTCATAAATGATTTCTGTATAGCTTTAACCATTAAGGTTGCACTCGCGACGGAAGCTTAAAAAATGGAGTAACTTCTCCCGTTTTCCCAACATTTCCCTTCACTGCTCTGCTCCTATTGATTGTAGCGTGATGAAAAGTATACTATAACCAGCTCAGGAGTATGAAAAATAATTGTACCAAGTTTCGTTAAAATCCGTCGAGTAGTTTTTGTTTCTATAACGGTTATAGAGACAGACAGACAGACCGACAGACAGACAGACAAAAATTTTACTGATTACATTTTTGGCATCAGTATCGATCCCTAATCACCCCCTGATAGTTATTTTGTAAATATATTTCATGTACAGAATTAACCTCTCTACAGATTTATTATAAGTATAGATAAAGGACGTATGAGGGTGGTGATTGCGAGTACACACTGTTCTGTTCCTTCGCCTATATTTTAGATTAGGGTCATATTCTAAAACTGTATGTTGCTTTAAAACAATACCTTGTAAAAACAACTGTCGTACACTAAGTACTTCGCAATATTGGTACAACAGGGTGGTAGGAAAAAGACGCGGTTTAAAAGTGCAGATCTTAAGAATAGCACGTTGTGCAATCTCAATTGGTTTGATTATTGTTTTTGGAGCTCCTACCCATGATGTGATGCAGTACGATATTACAGATTGGCACAAAGCAAAGTAGATTTGTTTCAATAATACAGCATCCACAGCGTGTCTCAGCTTTTTGAAAACGAGCATGAGTTTTCTGACCCGGGTACTGAGTAATTTTATATGTTCTCTAAAGCTAAGGTTACTGTCTATAATGACCCCCAAATATTTTATGTTGTCTACATGTTCTATTGGTTTACAGCTACAGTTTATATCTAAGCAACATACATGCGGGACTATTTTGTAGTTGCTCCTAATTAATTTTGACTGGCGAATACTAAAAGTTAGATATTTGGTTTTATCAGTGTTGAGTGTTAAAAGGTGGAGTCGAAGCCAGTTGTTTACGATGTTAAATCCCGTTTGCGCTGCATTAAAGACCCAAAGACACAAGAAAGATTGATTGTTCATTATTGACATAGTGTATTACATTCTCTTTGATTATTGACTCTCAGTATTTATTCTATCTATTCTTCTATTTTTGGTTAATGGCAAGTGGAGCCGATGTCGACTATTCTGCCAATGTCTAAAGTAAATTGGAAAAACAAGTGTGTATGACAAGGAACTTGTACCTAAACTGGAATGCGGACGCGAAGCTCAAATCCGTTCCGAAGAGTATACCCTCGAAGGACCTAGCTATCTCTTTCTAGTAGTGTGGATATCAATTCGCGATAAACGTAAGGACAATTTTATTTGATGCAATATTTGCAGGTTTTTTTAAGACACTTATTATTAACCTTACAAATGATGTATTTCTGTTACCGCTATAACAAAAAATACTATAAATTAATTAAAATAAATATTTAAGGGAGACTCCCATACAACAGTTGTGATATTTTTGGCGCTTTTTATAGGTAATGGTTCCGTACCATTCATTACCTACCTATAAAAATACCCATCATGCGCGAGTCCGACTCGTACTTGGCCAGTTTTTTTCTTAATAACGTATTAAATAGAAAGAAAGAAATAAATTCAATTATAAATACAAAGGTCTGTATCGGTCTGTTACGCTTTCACGGTTAAATCACAGAGCCGCTTTCGAAAAATTTGGCATGGAGATAGTTTAAAACCCTGGGAACTATATAGGGTTCTTTCTATCTCAGATTTTTGAATAGTTGCTCGGTAGCGCGATATAACAGAATTCCATGTGGGTGAAAAGCTAGTTCTCAATATATATCTGGGGAACTTATATTGAGCGCGCTAATTTCTATAATAAACCCTTCCTTATACGGGCTAAACGCAAAATTGGTTTTGTTAAGCAGACTTTATTGCGTGGAATTAGAAACTTTCAAAGTGGTTAAGACCCGTGATACAAATACAATTATTGCAGATACAGAATTAATAACAGAATCACCAGCTGACAATTCTTCGAAGGCTTGGCCTTGATAGGCAGTGGTACAGACGTCCAAACAAACGTGCATTAATTGGTAATCTACGTTTATTCGACACTTGTACGGTCAGAACCAGTAGACTAAAAATAAAATGATGCAATGTTTATACATAATTAAAACTACTAAAACCCTTCATGATAAACGATGATTATAAATAGAAAGAATAACACAAGAGATATAATTTATTTATGTATATATTTATTTAGGTTAACCTACAATTGTTTACACTATACATTTGTATGAAACAGTCATATTACATTTATAAGTGTAACAATTAATTACAGGCTAACACACCACATGTGCTATTTAAGGTTAGAAATCAATATTATTAACATACATAATTCTAAACATGAAGGAGGCAGATCGAATGACAATTATAAGGTTATTATTATTAGGTTGGTTCTATATTTTCTAGTTCCTCATATGTTGCAGCTGCAGGTTTGTTACAAGATTGGCTTGACACACAACCCTAAAAAATGTATTACACTATTATTAGTTAAAAGTATGGAAATAATCTTTAAATTATGAATTATTATTATTATTTGTCGACATTAACTAACTGCAGTGGACAAAAGTTAAGTAATTAAGTTATAAGTAATTATTAATATAATAAACTACACTTGTAAGCAAGTTTGCTTAGCTGAGTTTTTGGCCAAAATGATATAAAATATTTTTGCCATCAATTTGCTAAGCAAAAGTAAATAAATCAACAAAAATGTCGACTTTTATGCTTATTAATTTGACTCCTTTCATAACTTTCACTTACTGATCTTTGAATGTGCCCAGTACAGGTTGTATATTCTTTTTTAGTGGGTTTCAATATTATAGTACTTAAAACATTTATTTGTTTCGCTTTAACAGGAATCTAAAATAATAATAGATTGATGAGAACAAAATTTTAGTATTTATGTTTAAGATAGATTCAAAATGAAAATTCATCTTGCTATGCTCATATTCTATTTCAAAACGGTGATCTTCATGTCATTTGTAAAGATTGATAACTTACTTTAGGGAAAATGGATGGAATTGCATCATATGATCTTGTTTCGAAATGCAATATTTCTTCGGGCTTGAAATGGCGGCTACAAATTTTAGAACCGTTTCTGACCCTTTTCTGTGTAGAACACTGAGCCACCGGTCTCGAAGATCATCATTTTTAGGAAAGCTTAAAATAACAAAAAATAATATATAATGAGAAGAAGGAAAAATAATAAATAAGAAGAATAAAGAGAAGAACATCCACTTTTACATTGAAAACATAGTCACCCTAAATGCAATTTGTAAACAAAGTCACAAAACTTACTTAAAAAGGGAAATTCCAGACCCGGGGTACACTTTTCACTCTTGCAATTAACCACAAAACACGTTCTTACCATGGTTACAATAACTTGCACTTTAATATTACGAAAACTCACAAAATTAAATATAATTCAAATTTATAAACATACAGATGTCAAGTAAACGTCAGACGGCAATGTAGTAATTGCCAGGTATAGTATAATGTATCACTACTAATTCTTACAAATTCCATTTTTTTTGGTTTAAACACAAGAGTGTTTGCATGGTAAAATAACTTTAATTTTCATTAATATCCATACAGTAATAATGGTAATTCATTTTAAAGATAGAATTCCAAAGAAGTTTAAAACTAGGTGTTATTACTACAACAGACAGGGGGAAAAAATTACCATTGAAATAAATATTTTTAATCTGACACACAGAAGAAAGGGACACAGTCCACACACGGCACTGTCTCGCTCGGAACGAATAGTTCCTTCAGTTTTATGCGTGCAAGTTTATACTCTATTGTTTAACAGTTAAGAAAGACTTTCTGTATTCTTTGAATCATTCGTAAGCAATCCAGTTAGTAGGTAGAAGATCCTTGGTGTATGATGTATCATCTATGATTATTGACATTCTAGAACTGCCAAAAGGTATTCTGTGGCTGTCACTGTCAGCACAGATTAAAAATACAGTTGTCAAACACAAGTAATAAATTAATTGAATAAAAGATTTGTAAACGAGAATCGACTTTAAGATTTCTTTATAATATGTTGATATTTTATTCTTTTAAACTATTGACATTATGTAAATTGTATTGTATTTATTTACTTTGACTGAATCAATAATCTGGTGCAAGTAGTTTTGTGTTCAATTGTGTAAAATCATTCACATTAATCGATTATAGTAATCGATATCCCATTTTGTTCGTGACTTAAAACTTATTTTTAAGATTTCTCGTCTTCACGATTGCGAATTAGGCGATTTTTTTGTATTTAGAACATTGATTTAAATAGTAAAGATACGGTCGTCTGAACATTTGGCGGACGCGGTCGCCCTACAAAACACACTAACGCCATCTATTATAACTAAGATGTCAATCGGCGTGGTCTGCTCCTAGACGTAACCTTGTAAGAGCGGGGTGTGGTATTTTTACATTTTACAAAGAAATAAAAAAAACCTTTTATTTTTCGAAATTTATATTTGTTGTATGATTTATCTTGATGACGTAAGTTCACGCAACCCTTCACGACACTATTTGCCATTTTTGTTTGTAAAACTGACGACCCCTCCCGAAGATAGCCGATTGCGTTCTAGTTCACTTCGATAAAGGTAAGACCACTTTGGGACCAAGTTCGAGGCGTCATTATAACATGCAGTCCGCCCAGTCCTTACGCAGTAATATATATGTCAATGATTTAGAAATAGAAAAATATGACGCTTTTTTTAAACCATATCTGAACTAATACAATATGGCCCAGATATCCCCGTCTCCTTTACTGAAGTCAACTTTGAAGAGAACAAAGTATCTGTACTTGCTAAAAGAATAGGGAAAAGGTCCACAAACATCAATATGCAGTTTGCAGTATTTCTCCAGGTTCTTTAGCCTGCACTCTTGTTGCAAATTTCTTTCTATGTGTCGTTCCATAAACGCACCCAGTACAAAATTCGGAATCGAGTGGTACTTTAATACCTAATCGTGTTCGATAACTTTCTTAACATGTCATTTATTCTGGTGAGCAAATCTCTCATGATAAAGTTGAAGACTGGACTTGGACAATACGTTCACTTCTTCAGTGTTATTGTCAATAACTGTATTTGCATTGAGCTTATACAGTTCTCCATTTTTAGAGCGTTTTCCTACTAGGTAAACCTGTCCATTCACTTTTAATGAGCAAGTCTCTCTTTCAGAGGTAAAGACACTGTTATTTAGTTTATCTTGGGCAGTCAGAACTGAAAAAAGATTCATTTTAATTGCAGGTACGTACCAAACTTCATTAAGCATTATGTCTTGCCTTTTATTATTGGTAAAAGCCGTCAGATGTACAGTCCCTTTACCAAGAGCACCAACTGTGGCTCTATTTGCAGTAGTCAAAGTATTACTGTTACAGCTTTCAAAAGTAGTGAAAAATTCTCTTCGATTCGTTACATGATTGGTCGCTCCATTATCAACGTACCAACTATCCACATCGTTATCCGATACTGCATTTACTTCTTGTTCGTCTTCAACGTACATCAAGATAGTTAGCTTACTTTGGCTTTAGTAGTGAAAGGTGTTCTACACATTCCACTACTGAAGTCAGGTTTTGGTAGTCTACCATCTGATATCCATTTATGACATTTCCTAATATTGTGGCCTAGTTTTCCGCAATAGCTGCATTTCTTTTTGATTAACTTATTATTGCTATTTTGAATAGCAATAGTTTCAGTAGATCCAGCCTGATTATGTTGACTTGCAAGAGACTTTTCAAAGTTGCATAATTGTACTATTAAATTCTCAATATTGCGATCAGATTTTGACAATAGTAACCAGCTTGACTTAAATGGGAAGAATGACTCGGTTAACGTGTCTAGAATTTCACAGATGAGTAACACTTCAGGTAATTCACACTTATACTCCTTCATCAGCTCAATTGTCAAGTCATGCCCATTGAGATAATATGTACTACGTACTAGAGAAGTCACCACCAAGGAACTTGTACCTAAACTGGAATGCGGACGCGAAGCTCAAAACCGTTCCGAAGGGTATACCCTCGAAGGACCTAGCTATCTCTTTCTAGTAGTGTGTATATCAATTCGTGATAAACGTAAGGACATTTTTTTTTGCTGCAATATTTGCAGGTTTTTTTAAGACACTTATTATTAACCTTACAAATGATGTGTTTCTGTTACCGCTATAACAAAAAATACTAAAAATTAATTTAAATAAATATTTAAGGGAGACTCCCATACAACAGTTGTGATTTTTTTGGTGCTTTTTATAGGTAATGGTTCTGTACCATTCATTACCTACCTATAAAAATACCCTTCATGCGCGAGTCCGACTCGTACTTGGCCGGTATTTTTCTTAACAACCTATTAAATAGAAAGAAAGAAATAAATTCAATTATAAATACAAAGGTCTGTGTCGGTCTGTTACGCTTTCACGGTTAAATCACAGAGCCGCTTTCGAAAAAATTTGGCGTGGAGATAGTTTAAAACCCTGGGAACTATATAGGGTTCTTTCTATCTCAGATTTTTGAACAGTTGCTCGGTAACGCGATATAACAGAATTCCACGTGGACGAAAAGCTAGTTCTCAATATATATCTGAGGAACTTATATTGAGCGCGCTATTTTCTATAATAAACCCTTCCTTATGCGGGCTAAATGCAAAATTGGTTTTGTTAAGTAGACTTTATTGCGTTGAATTATAAACTTTCAAAGTGGTAACAGAACAGAAAGTAATAACAGAATCACTAGCTGGCAATTCTTCGAAGGCTTGGCTTTGATAGGCAGTGGTATAGACGTCCAAATAAACGTGCATTAATTGGTAATCTACGTTTATTCGACACTTGTACGGTCAGAACCAGTAGACTAAAAATAAAATGATGCAATCTATACTAATATTATAAAGCGGAAAAGTTTGTTTGTTTGTTTGTTTGCTTGAACGCGCTAATCTTCGAAAGTACTGGGTGGATTTGGATGCAATTTGGTATGGAAGTAGCTTGAAGCTGGAGGAAGGTTAAAGGCTACTTTTTACGCGACTGCAAAAAAGGAGATTTATGTTTTTACCGTGATAGAATCCACGGGAGCGAAGCCCCGCGTGAGTACTAGTGTTTATATATAATTAAAACTACTAAAACCCTACATGAAAAACGATGATTATAAATAGAAAGAATAACAGAAGAGATATAATTTATTTATGTATATATTTATTTAGGTTAACCTACAATTGTTTACACTATACATTTGTATGAAACAGTCATATTACATTTATAAGTGTAACAATTAATTACAGGCTAACACCATATGTGCTATTTAAGGTTAGAAATCAACATTATTAACATACATAATTCTAAACATAAAGGAGGCAGATCGAATGACAATTATAAGGTTATTATTATTAGGTTGGTTCTATATTTTCTAGTTCCTCATATGTTGCAGCTGCAGGTTTGTTACAAGATTGGCTTGACACACAACCCTAAAAATGTATTACACTATTATTAGTTAAAAGTATGGAAATAATCTTTAAATTATGATTTATTATTATTATTTGTCGACATTAACTAACTGCAGTGGATAAAAGTTAAGTAATTAAGTTATAAGTAATTATTAATATAATAAACTACACTTGTAAGCAAGTTTGCGTAGCTGAGTTTTTAGCCAAAATGATATAAAATATTTTTGCCATCAATTTGCTAAGCAAAAGTAAATAAATCAACTAAAATGTCGACTTTTATGCTTATTAATTTGACTCCTTTCATAACTTTCACTTACCAGATCTTTGAATGTGCCCAGTACAGGTTGTATATTCTTTTCTTTAGTGGGTTTCAATATTATAGTACTTAAAACATTTATTTGTTTCGCTTTAACAGGAATCTAAAATAATAATAAATTGATGAGAACAATATTTTAGTATTTATGGTTAAGATAGATTCAAAATGAAAATTCATCTTGCTTCGCTCATATTCTATTTCGAAACGGTGATCTTCATGTCATTTGTAAAGATTGATAACTTACTTTAGGGAAAATGGATGGAATTGCATCATTCAAATGATGCAATTCCATCCATTTTCCCTAAGCCTAAAATTCTTGTTTCGAAATGCAATATTTCTTCGGGCTTGAAATGGCGGCTACAAATTTTGGAACCGTTTCTGACCTTTTTCTGTGTAGAACACTGAGCCACCGGTCTCGAAGATCATCATTTATAGGAAAGCTTAAAATAACAAAAAATAATGAATAATGAGAAGAAAGAAAAAAAACGACGGGTTGCACTCCGGGAGTGCCGGCAGAAGTGAAAACTTGAATATTAACGTTGTGCATTTTGATATTTTGGAATGTTTAGGGAATAATTTTGCACGAATTAATTTAATTATCAGTATAAAAGTACTATAATTTATGTGGTAGAATACAATATTTATTTATTGCGCTGTCGTACACAAACATGACAATTTATATTACATTAAAAAGTTTATCTCTTAGACTCTCCGTCCGTCTTACGAATTTTCGATCAGGTCACGTGTCCTGACGCGAGTTTAACATTTTTTACCCATTACAAAAAAAGTGCACAACGCCGCTAAAGAAGTTTTCACTTCAATAATAAATAAGAAGAATAAAGAGACGAACATCCACTTTTACAATGAAAACATAGTCACCCTAAATGCAATTTGTAAACAAAGTCACAAAACTTACTTAAAAAAGGAAATTCCAGACCCGGGGTACCCTTCACTCTTGCGATTAACCACAAAACACGTTCTTACCATGGTTACAGTATCTTGCACTTTAATATTACGAAAACTCACAAAATTAAATATAATGCAAATTTACAAACATACAGATGTCAAGTAAACGTCAGACAGCAACGTAATAATTGCCATGTATAGTATAATATATCACTACTAATTGTTACAAATTCCATTTTTTTTTTGTTTTAAACATCTTGTGATTGCATGGTAAAATAACTTTAATTTTCATTAATATGCATACAGTAATAATGGTAATTCATTTTAAAGATAGAATTCCAAAGAAGTTTAAAACTAGGTGTTATTACTACAACAGACAGGTCGAAAAAATTACCATTGAAATAAATATTTTTAATCTGACACACAGAAGAAAGGGACACAGTCCACACACGACACTGTCTCGCTCGGAACGAATAGTTCCTTCAGTTTTATGCGTGCAAGTTTATACTCTATTGTTTAACAGTTAAGAAAGACTTTCTGTATTCTTTGAACCATTCGTAAGCAATCCAGTTAGTAGGTAGAAGATCCTTGGTCACCACACATCACTACTGCGGTCTGTTCAAGTGCGGTCTATTGACTGCACTTCACTAGACGCTTGTCAGATCTTGAGCGCATAAGTCATTATTTTTTTAAAGGAAAAATCGTTCAAATGCATTAAATATGCCGTCGTGTGTTTTACGATATTGAACTAATAGTTCAATTAATACGGCGAAGTGCAAAGGAATAACTTTTCATCGGCGAGTAACTAGATATTCATTTTAAAATATAATTTTAAACAAAATATTTGGCAGACGCCATGTGTCATAGACTAAAAATTAAGATGTGACAATTTGTGTAATAAGCGTAGGTAGAATAAGCTGGGAATTCAAGCGGAGTAGGTTCTCAAGTCAACGCGTATATTTTTTTTATGTATGATCACCGATTACTCGAAGACGGCTGAACTGATTTGAAAAAAATTTTTTTTTGTTTGAAAGGGTATACTTCAAAGTTGGTCCCATTGTCAGCAAGTCAGGATCTGATGATGGGATCCTGGAAAAATCGAGGGAACTCTTCAAATACACACCTATAGTGATTTGAGTATTTTTTATAGTACCTTGTGTAGTTAAAAAGCTCCATTTGTGAAGTGGACCCGATGATGAAGACCACAGATGGCCACTGGAACTACTCAATATATAAGTAGGAATAATAAATATTTGATGGATTCCGCTTCGATTACTTGAACAATATGCTCGTCACAATACATATGGTGAAGTGAAGCTGATGGTGAAGTAACAGGAGAACTCCTCAACAATTAACGGCCCATCATTGGGAAAAGCAACATTTTGTAAAAGGTTATAAGTAGTTGAAATTTAGGCTTTTGTAACTAGGTAAATTATAGATCGACCAACTAAAAAGAGAGAAATAAAAACTTTTTACCAAAAAATTAAACTCAAATTTCGTTGAATAACCACAGCCAGTTTTTTTTTTCTAAATATATGTTAGATTATTATTTTCCGCTACATAAAGACTTTTTACCAAAAAATTTAACCGACTTCCAAAAAACACTGTCATACTTATATATTATGCTCGTTGCATTTTCGCGTGTTTCATTATATAAATACCTATACAAAAACAAAAGTTTGTTTTATTTTTAACCGACTTCAAAAAAAGGAGGTGGTTCTCAATTCGTCTTGAACTTTTTTTTATGTATGTTACCTCATTACTCACAGATGGCTAAACCGATTTCAAAAATTATTTTTTTGTTTTAAAGAGTATACTTTCTACTTGGTCCCATTGTCGTCATGTTTGGATCTGATGATGGGATCATGGAGAAATCGAGGGAACTCTTCAGATATTATAGGCACATCTATAGCGTTTTGGGTATTTCTTATAGTACCTTGTGCAGTTGCTCTCGAAAAGCACCATTTGAGGAAGTGGAACTGATGATGAAGACCCCAGATGGCCACCGAAACTACTAAGTATTTCATGGATTGCTATTAGATTACTTGAATATAGATGTTAAGCACTTTATGCTCATCACAATGCATATGGCGAAGTAGAGTTGATGGTGATGTACCAGGAGAACTCCTCAAAAATTAACGGCTCTGCACCGGGAAAAGCAATATTTTGAATAAGGTGATAAGTAGTTGACATTTTGGCTTTTGTAACTAGATAAATTACAAACCGACCCACTAAAAAGCGTAAAATAAAACTTTTTAGCAAAAAATAGAACCGACTTCCATATAAAAAACACTACAAAAGCAAAAATAACTTTAATTGCGGAAGGCGGTGTCAAAAAAAAGAAAATACAAAACAAATGACACCGACTACCGAAATTAAAGTTATTTTTGCTTTTGTAGTGTTTTTATATAGAAGTCGGTTCTATTTTGGATGACCACCGGTATGCTCCGATGTATCATGTACATCAGAACGTTCGGCCAGTCGAGGTAGGGAGCTGACTGCTACTCCAGTTTTTACTGACGATCATGTGACGCATAAAGATGCCAGCCAAAGAATTTGTGACGGAACAGTTCGAAAGTTAGAAGCATTTATTTATGGCCGAACGACCTGATATCAGAACGTTCGGCCAACCTGAATCTCCATAACTGAGGACCTCAGAGAAACTGTTACTGAATAAAGATTTAGCGACGATTTGCTGACAAACAACCACTGCTTTACTTTTACTCGTAATGCCACCGATTAAAAGTAAAATGAACTTTAGTTCCTGGAACATCAGAACGTTTGGCCAACGTGATCTCCATAACTGAGGACCTGAGAGAAACCGTTAATGAATAAAGATTAAAGCTTTGTTTTCCTAGGAAAGCGGTGCCGTCAAATAGCGGCCGTAATATTACGGACGCAAAAAGACGGCCGTCATTACGGTGACATGTGGAAAGTTCCACGGCCGTTTTATCACACTATCTGCTTCATCGCTATCTAGTGTATTACATTCTCTTTGGAGACGTTCACGAAACCATCTGACACCGACAAGACGGCCGTCATGCAAATGGCGGCACCGCTTTTTGACGTTACGGTGTCAGTTACCGCTCTCTAGGAAACCGCGCCATTTTGTTTACATAGACAACGTTCTAGTGACGTCATTCACCGCTGTATAACGGCCGCTATTTGACGGCACCGCTATCCTAGGAAACCAAAGCTTTAGTGACGAGACTGAAACGAATTTTTAATGCTTTATTTTTTTTGTGAGGGCCCCGTTAAGTAGTAAAATGAAAATTTAACATATAACCTCAAAACAGTGGGATTATCGATTCCTCCATAAGGAAGAATCCCAGAGAAACCGTTAATCAATAAAGATTAAGTGACGACACTGAAACGAACTTTTATTGCTTTATTTTTTATTGTAATGGCCCTTTTAAATATTAAATTGAAAATTGAACATATAACCTCAAAACATTGGGATTATCGATAACTCCACAACAAAGAAGCCTAGAAGACTCGGAAAACACCTGATGTGTTTTCAGTTTTCAGTCCAACGGTGTCAGTATTTTTGTTGATTCAAGATTAGTCTATAAAAATGCACTATGTTGGATGGCACCTGAATTAGGGTGACCATGTATTCCAACGAAACAAGTATTTTTGAGTATTTCATTACCTAAATAATGACGCAAAATACGTCGTAATATTAAATTGTGTACGAGTACAAGCAACGTTTAGCTGATGCCTGCATACCAGTGTCCACTTGTGAAGTTTTTGTTATATTAGTCGGGTATATTTTGGCTAAAGGCAAACGAAATTGGAAAGGTGACTGACATTGGAGATTGGGAAATTTGATCAAGTACAAGAATACTTAAATTAATAGGTTTCCTGATCGCTAGGATCTAGGCAAGCGTGCTCCATCTTCGACCACATCATAACTTACCATCAGGTGAGATGGTGGTCAAACGCGAGCATATTATCAATAAAACAAAACAAACACAACTTAAAAATTCTTTATTTGTAATCAAACATTGGTAGGTAGTTAGGTACATAATAATAATTTGTACTTTTTAGAATTACAGTTAAATTGGTTCACTACTTCTTGTGTCTACTGCTAGGTGATTGACTTGAAACTTGTCAAAACGGAATGAGTTTGATAAACTAGATTACACATTTTACAATTAAATAACAGTTCCATAGATAAATCACAGTAAGTATTATACAATAACTACACCAAATGACCTCTTAAAAGTACGTCGACAACATTACGGCTTTCTTTCCGGTAAGGTCAGCCAGAACTTATGCTACCCATTCTTGATACCCGGTTCAATTATATTACCAAAGGATCTCTGCACCTGACCTCGATTACGTCACACCAGTGACATGAGCGAGCGAGAGACAGCAAGGCGCCACGGAGAAGTTGCGGGGAAAGGAACGCATTCCACGCGGGTGCAGAAATCCCTTGGTACTATAGTAGAAATTGATAAGAAATCACATTTAACATGTACGAGAGGAAAACTCACAGATGCCATAAAAATAAAATAAAATGTAGATATCACATTTTTGCATTACCATTAACCTTTTAAATAGCACTGAAAAAAATTAAAAAAATCAGTCAGAGAATATTTTTATTACACTCTAAAAGCGCTTGATTCTTATCATCAAAAACTGCTTAAAAATGAAATTGACTTATAATAAGTTAGGTATTAGTTTAAAATTTGACGTGTTAACAAGTAGGTAGGTACTATCGTCCATTTAAAAATGTCCATCTACTTAGAAGTAAAATACTTAACAACTCTATAAAACTTAACAATAGTAATAGTAATTTATTTCTCTAAAAATTTAGTACTAGTTTACAGAATTATGGTTTGGCAGTGAGTAACTTTGTAAAATGGATGTAGCTATTGTAACCGAACTAGGCAATGTCTGTGTTTCAGTTATCAATGCCATTTCCAGAAGTTTAAAAAAACCGCCAACAAAGTGTTTACAACAGCATGGAGTACTTATCAGCTAAGGTGAAAATTTAACACTAATTTAAAAAAATCAAGAGTTAGTAAGAGTGAAAGTAATTATGAGAGTGCGTGCAGTATCTGTGGAGTTTGATTGAAGTATGTATGTGTGAAGTGTATGTAAGTGGTACTTAATATTTGTATGGATATGTAGTGTTTGAGTGTGTGACTAGGCACAGAACAGATAAAAGAGATTAGAAATGAAATAGTTCCTGATTTGTATGAGAATGCGTGTCGCCGCTTGTCTCCCACTTTTTAGCTCCACTATAAGCAAGAGACCCGTTACGTATGCGAATTACGCACACAAATAAATTACACACACTTAAATCGAGAGCTTGCTACTGATTGTAACTCACTGTCGATAAACATGCGCCGTGCATCACGGCCAATCGCACGGACGCAACGCATGCAGTACATTGTAAGCGGACTTGGTCATTGCGTTGATTAAGCGAGTACACATCGGGCAATGTATACTTTTTGTAACTTGTTGCAATAAAGTTGTTAATGTTTGGAATTTCATAGTGATCAGAATATTTTATGTTTTTTACAAATAAAATTGTAATTAAATGTTATTTTCGACTTACCGATGGAAAGATATACCTCCTTGCTCTATACTTGCGGTCTGACTTTTTGTTTTACAGGTTATAATTGCACAACACGGCATTTTAATGCAGAGCTCTGTTTTCTCTAATCTGAATCTAAAGTAATCTGAAGCGCACTAAACGCGGTGAATGAATTAATCGGTTGAGCTATGATTTTCGTATCATCAATGTGGCGCGCTCGCCACGCCCACCTTACCATTCCAAACTTATTCATCTATTCCGTGTGGGTGAGGTTTGAGGTTTACATATGCGAGTGTATTTGTGTGAGCGTTGTGTTCAGTACTTCAATCAGCAGCCAACGGTAACTGGTATGCTGAACTGTCCACGGTTCGTGGAGCCCTAAACGTTGCTTACAAACTCAATATGGGCTCTTGGGCCCTACCAATAAATAGTAGTTCTAACCACTTACCTTCTGAGCTGGGACGACAGGCTACGACCCCTTTTGATCACGTCCGTGTGGTATGTATGTAAGTATGAAGTGAGTAAGTGAAATGTGTAATGATGGTCAAGTGTTCATGGACGTTCACAAGGCGCCAGTCTTCAGATGGCGTGGTCCAGATAGCATCACAGCACAACTCTGCTACGCTTTAGCACCAGATTAGTAGCTATTTATCACTAAGTAACAACTGCTTGCAACAAGGTTCCCGCGTCAGTCAGTCTCACTTCAATACGGAGTTATTGTTCCAAAATATCCCAGGGTTTTCGTCAATTCGGGATTGCAATTTCGACTTATCGTTAACCGCGACCAAATTATCTTTTAACTGCGTAGATTCCACAGGATTTTTAATTTCAATCAATGAATCGATCTCAACAAACAAGGCGGTTGCTTTTTACCAAAGAACGGATATGTCAAAGTGAAAAAGTTATGTCAAGTGTCAAGATTAAAAAGACAATAGAATGTTGCCACACCAAAAAGATCGTTCAAAAATACATTTGGGACGGAACATCTACCCCCCCGGACGGGCCTACCCGTCCGCTAATCAATTAGAAGTCTTGACAAGGTTGCGAATTTAACACAGCTTCAATGCGGCAAAATACCGTAGCTAGTTCCTCAAAGGTGAGAACGGTGTCTCCCAACAATCTCCGCCAGTGTCCCTTTGCCGCTTTCACCGCGGCCTCAAAAATACCCCCCCAATGGGGGCAGACTGGCGGGTCAAACAACCAAGTGACCCCTCGGTGGGCCAAACTATTACCAATGTCAACCTGGCTCTCATTAAGGAAGGCGTATACCTCCTTCAAATAGTTACTTGTACCCTTGTAGTTCGTACCGCAATTAGACCTAATCAAAGAAGGTAACCCACGGCGAGACACAAATCTTTCCAAGGTCGCCACAAAGGCCTCTGTCGAGAGGGAGGTTACCAGCTCCAAATGTACTGCCGTGGTTGACAGGCAGACAAACACACAAATAAGCCTTAACAATCTTACTATTACGAAGGGTGGACGTCTTCAACAAAAGGGGACCAACAAGTCCGTTACGACGCCAGCAAAGGGCCTCGCCTCATTGACACGATCAGCCGGCAAAATCCAAAATTCTCGCTGCAGAATGGCCAACAGCGCATTGCAACCGGCATGCGAGTTTTTAATGTGACGATCAGTCACCAACAATTGAACCAAGTGGCCCTCCTTGGGCAACAAAATGGGGTGACGGGCCCCATAAGGAAGGCTAGAGTGCCTCAACCGTCCTCCAACACGCAAAAGACCCGTCTTATCCAAGAAGGGATTCAGCTTACTAACAGCTCCCGACAACTTAACCCTACCAGACTTCAAGACCTCGATCTCCTTCTCAAAGTGTGTAGCCTGCAAAGAGCGGACCCAAAGGAGGAGTGACTCCTGTCGCTCTTGAGGAGAGAGAACTGGTGACAGGCGCTTCTCCCCTGGATTCCTAGAATTATGGTCAAAACGCCTGATCCACGAGGTGACGTTCAACAATTTGTCGAGGGAGCTGTATCGATTCAACAAAAACTCAGGATCAAACGGAGGGTCCTTCGTCCCAACAGCGAACACCTTAAGTTCGGGCAAAGGATCCGACATCAAGACTGGCGTTCGAGGCCAATCGTCCTCGGGGCGAGTCAGCCAGTCCGGTCCCCACCAGAGGGGGTGAGCAATCAAGTGGGGGGCCATGCACCCACGTGAGGCCGGGTTCAGGTCACCAGGCACGTGCCTCCAAATCAAAGGCGTTTCAGCATCTTGAATCTGCGACACTCGGTTCGCAACAAAGACCTCCAAAGAGTGGACGGACGTCTTCAACCAACACAAAACAATTTGACTGTCCGTCCAGGCGTAAGAAGCCCGAATGTCAACAGTTCCACCCAAAGTGTGCGCAACGTGGTTTAAGAGACGCACAAGAAGCACCGCAGGGAATGCGGATACAAATTGGAGCCAGTCTTCCAATAGCGTTTCCCGAAGTGGCTCGTCCCAACCAAGTTCAGTTATAACAAGGGCAGGAGCACCAATTTTAGGGTACAGACAACTCAACGGGGTTATTTCAAACCAGGTCCTTCCCTCAACAGTGGTGACAGCCGTTTCGCCAATTCCCCAAATCTTGCCTGAAAAGTCGTTCACCTTCAGGCCAACCTGTCCCGCTAACCAAGACGACAAAAGGCAACCCTGGGCTCCCGTGTCCAAAATGGCACGGACCACAATCGAGTCACCCAAGGGTCCCCAGACCTTGACCGAGGCCGTTGGCAACAAAACCGTCTTGATCGGGGGGGGGGGGGTCCTTTAGCGGGGCAGGCGTCAATTTCTTAGCAATGCCTGGGCGGCGACCGATCGCCGCATCCAGGCTGCCTTCGTTCACGACGAGGCCAGCATTCAAAATATTCGTCCGCGCGGTGTGCCGAGCCGCTCGCCATCACTGGAGGGGCATATCCCACCGGATGCCTGAATGGCGGAGGGCACGACTCCAACCGGGGACGTTCCGCCAACGGAGGGGAAAGGCAGCGGTGCCGATCCGGCCCCTGCTGCCTAGCAGCCAACGCGCGTTCTCCCTGACGAGGGATGACCAAATGGCGCTCGCGGGGCTCCCGTTCAACTTGCGCGGGGGGTGGAGTGCGGCGAACAGAATTGCGGGCCTCAGCCCGGTGCTCGTCTCCGGGGTACCCCCCCCTGCGCGAACCCTCCTCAGAAGATTGTCTGCTGGAGCGGTTCGCGTTGGCGCACAAAATCTCCAAGTGGGACCCTTTACAAATTCTACACGGGCGGGGTTCGGGGCAGTCCCGATGAAAGTGGGCCCCCAAGCACGAGAAGCACAAACGGCGTGCGTTGACAATGCAGCGGCGGGCACTTACGTGCAAATTCAAAAAGGCCGGGCAACGCGCCATGACATGCCCCGTGGCCTTACAAAAGTCGCAATGATGAGGACTCCGGGCGCCAGCAAAACGGGGGGCGGGGCGAACATCAACAGGCCCCCTAGCCCTAGTCCGTCTCTGGTCTCTAGGCCGAGAAGGTGGCGGGAGTGATCCCGTGGCGCCACGAGTGTTATCCGAAAACCGACACTCGTCTTCCAAAAATTTGAGGAGGTCGTCAAAGGGGGGAAGATGGGTGGCACTATCCCCACCATACTTCTGCTCAAAACGTGACCTCAACTCCGCGGGGAGCAACTGCAGCACTATGTGCACCAACAAGTAGGACCAATGTTCTACCGGTAACTCCAAGCGTCTCAAGGCGTTGGTCACTGAGACCAACGGGTTCAGCAAGTCAGTGCGCAACGTCGACGTGCTGGCAATGGCCGGTAGTCCCAAAATTTGGCCGATGTGCACATCAGCCAGGCAGCGCTTGTTCTGATACCTTCGGGAGAGAAGAAGAAAGCGGTCGGGTAGGAGGAGTCCGTCACCGGCAAGTGCTGCACCAAGGCTCTAGCTTCGCCCTCCAAAACGGACAACAAGTAGGCCAACTTCTGCGCAGGTCCGAGGTCCGAGCGTGCATCCACAAGACTTTCAAAGAGATTAATGAAGCCCAGCCAGTGGTCCAAACGACCGTCAAAATGTGGCAGCTCCAGGGTGGGCAGCCTACCCAATAGTCCAGGGCCCTTGACAACGGAGGTCTGATGCTTGGCCTCCTCAGGCACCCGGCTCCTCAAAATTTCCCGGGCTCGTTGACTTATGACATCCCCCAGGTGAACAATCTGGTCATAGTCACCCAAAACCTTATCGCGGGCTGCCTGGTCAATCACCCCCAAATCCACGTCCATGATGAACTCGTAGAAGCGTGTGAGCGCAGCATCAGCTGACTTGATCCTCTCATTCAAGCGCCCGTACCGAGCAAGGGTGAGCTCTTCCAAGTCCACACGCTCAACCGTTGCTGCTGCCGATGTGAACCATCTCAACTGTGAGGCCAATCCGGCAGCAGACTCCCTGACTGCCTTTAATGAGGCCATTGCAACTAACAAATATCAATACCCACAAGTTAAAATTAACTAAACAAACAAACAATGAAATAAAAAATAAATAAATAATTTCACCAAAATAAAACTAAAATTCAATTTATTTCAGGTCCAAATCCGACCCTGTACTTATTCCAAGTATGAATCTAGCTTGCTAAGGATGGCTAGTTACAAAATAAATAACAATTGAATGTATAATACAACAAACACCAATAAACATCAATAAACACCAATAAACACCAATAAACACAACAATTGAATGTAGAATACTGTGCCGGACAATCTCTATCAACACAGTCCAATGAAAAGGCAGTAGTACATACCCAGCACAAATGTCTTAACAATAAAACCGCTGTTAGCGGAAGGGAAATCTGTAACTTGTTTGGAGAAAATTTCGCTAGTACCTTTAGTGCCCCAGACAATAGCCAACCAAGTCCTACTAACACTTCCCACAATATTACATCTGCAGCGTTGTGTAATTTACAATTTGATAGCAAGGAAATATACCGTGAATTAATTGGATTAGACGAAACGAAGGGTGCGGGTAGTGATGGTATCCCTTCTTTATTTATAAAACACTGTGCAAAGGCTCTAGCATCACCTCTTCAAGCAATATTCAACAGATCATTGCGTGAGAGTGTTTTCCCTAGTATCTGGAAAGAAGCCCTAGTTAAACCTATATTTAAATCTGGTGAAAAGCATTTAGTAGCTAACTATAGGCCAATCTCAATCCTAATTACCTTTGGAAAAGTATTCGAAAAACTTGTAAGCAAACATTTGATGTGGTACCTCAAACATCACATAACTGAACATCAGCACGGTTTCGTTAAATCGAGATCTACCAGTACCAACCTCTTGTGTTTTACTTCAGCTGTGTCTAAGAGTCTGGATAGGCGAATTCCAGTAGACGCCATCTATACCGATTTTAGCAAGGCATTCGATAAAGTAGATCACAGTCTTCTTATCACAAAACTGGCTCAACTAGGCGTGGGAGGAACGTTGATAGGGTGGTTTAAATCTTATCTAGAAAATAGAGAGTCAAAAGTGGTAGTTAATGGTCACTTCTCTGAACGCTATCTTGCCACCTCCGGAATTCCACAAGGATCGCATTTGGGTCCGATTCTTTTCAACGTCTTTATTAACGACATAACTGAATGTTTCAAACACTCCAACTTTTATTTGTTTGCTGATGATTTGAAGTTAATGAAGCCAATTCAGTGTGGTTCAGACTCTAAATTGCTACAAGAAGACATCAACCGGCTTGTCAATTGGTGTAAACAAAACAAAATGTTTTTAAATATCAGTAAATGCTATTACATACAATTCACACGTAATAAAAAAACAGATAGAGAATAGGTACTATATAGAGGGTATTGAAATTAGGAAACTGGATAGTGTTCGCGACCTTGGAGTTCAACTCGATCACGCGCTGAAGTTCGATGTCCACATTCTTGATACTGTCTCGAGATCATTTAAGGTGTTGGGTTTTGTTTTGCGAAACAGTAAAGATTTTAAAAATCCATCAACTAAAATAAAGCTCTTCAACACACTAGTTCGCCCTATCTTAGAGTACAGTTCAGTGGTATGGTGTCCGCATTACGAGGTTTACGTAAAACGAATAGAGAGTGTCCAAAAGCGCTTCCTTTACCACCTGAGCTTTAGTGATCACTTGGCTAAGCAACTATCGAGTTACTCCGGTAGGCTAGGACACTATAAAATAGACACTCTAGCTAGTCGTAGGAAGAAGCTGGACTTCATTATCCTACATAAGTTGGTGAACGGAACGATAAATTGCAGTGACCTTCTGAGCTCATTACCTATCCAAATTCCAACTCGGATTCCTAGGCTTAACACGTTTCAGTTATTTAACATCCCCGGCTCAAAAACAAACCTGGGTCATTACGCCGCTTTACCAAGACTCTGTAGGCAATATAACACGTTGGCTAAAGCGACTGATTTAGATATCTCGCACCGTATGTCTAAATATAACAAATGTCTTAAAAGTTTATTAGTATGTAGGCCATAATGTATGAAAATGTTATCATTATTATTTAACTTTTTAATTTAAATTATTATGTTTTTTTTTTAATTTTCTCTTAATTGTTTCTATTTTTAATATGTTATATGTAAATTTCATCTATTGATAACCTTGTTATTATTATCATTTTTTGCATGCTGTGGTCTCCTGTAAGTGAGGGAGTACACTAAGGTAATACCTTATATATTAATATTTGTCATGTCCTGTGTACATCTTTTGTTGGAGATCCTAATAAGTAAATAAATAAAAAGATTTATCAGGAAAGTTATATAAATCAAATTTTGAAAAAGTTTAAATATGAAAACTTAAAAGATAGTAGTCATCCAGTTATTTTAGTCTATACACATCAAGAGGGGAAAGTGGGAGTTGATGATGTGCATCGATAGAGACAATTGATTGGTTCATTGTTGTATTTGGTTAATAAAATAAGACTGGATCTGGCTTTTCATGTTGGATATTGTAGTAGGCATCAAGAACATCCTAACTTGAATGATTTTGCAAATATTAAGAACCATTTTAGATATATAAAAAATACAGTCAGCAGTGGTATACAGTATGTTCGCGGTAACGATTCAACTTTGAAAGCGTATTGTGATGCAGACTTTGCAGGTGATCCTGATGCTAGGAAAAGTACGACTGGCTTTGTAATATTTTATGGTGGTGGTCCAATTCATTGGTGTTCTCGTAAACAGTCAGTCACCGCTCTTTCCAGTACTGAGGCTGAATATATTTCTGCAGCCGAATGTATAAAAGACCTATTATACATTCAGAGTCTGATCTTCGAGTTGACAAATAAATTACCAAAAACACAGTTGTTTGTTGATAATCAATCAGCTATATATTGATTAAAAATGGTATTTTGAATAGAAGAAGCAAACATATTGATGTAAAGTATCATTTTATTAAGGAAAAAATAGATAAAAATTTGTTGGAAGTTCATTATTGTCCAACTAAAAATAATTTGGCAGATATACTAACTAAACCACTGGACAGAACAAAGTTTTTGAGATTGAGACAGTGTATAGTGAGTGATACGTTAAGGACATTCTGTAATGTGATGAATTATGTAGGTTTATTAGGATATAAGGTTGTTTGAGAATTAATTTGAAATGTTAGTGTTTAAGTTAGTTATGTAAGGTGTTTAGATTAATTAATTCAAAAGTTTGTTTGTTGTATTTAGTTAAGTTGGGTGGTTTAATTGAGTTGGGTTTTTAAAATGAGTTGATAGAAGTTATATAGGAGATGTAATTGCAATAAACATAAAATTCAGAGGGGATGTTGTAATATTGGTTTTATGGAATTTTATGTCTATGGATTACTGGCAGGTTTTAATGTCTATGGTCTTTAAAGCCTTCCTAACAACATTAGGTTTTAAAACCTAATGTTGTTAGGAAGGTTTTTTTGAATGTGACAAGATAGATGAAAGAAAAGTCAAGTGAGAAAATATTTTAGTCGTAGTAGTTCAGTTGCATCAGTTAAGTAAAGTTGAAATGGTCGATCATATGTTTTAGTTATTTTTAGAGCAGTTTTATCAAGATATACAAAACATGTAATGAATCTACTAAGCATTTTATAAAGACTTAGAATGGAATAAAAGCAGTGAATTGATTGAATGAAGCACTTTATTTGCATAAAGGATCCCACCCTTACAACATCTTGGTAAGAGAACAATTTTTTTATATCCTTAACAGTAGCATCTAAATTGTACCCATCAAAACTTAAATTCGACATACTCACGCAAAAAAAACAATAATAATATTTAATTTACTTTTCCCCGCGCTTTACCTTCGCGGGTTAAAGGAGAAGCAAAGGTATGAAGCCGCAAAACAGCCTGATATTAAAATAAAATACTTATATTTTTTCATTTAGAATACAAATAAATGTTAATTTGTTGATAAAAGCAAAATTATTTTATAAATAATAATTCTGGGTTAATAATGTTTATTTCTGATTTCTGATATTCTGTTCATAAACAGCACCTTAAAAACATGCGCCTCTTTGCTTCTTTGCTGTGAATAAAAAAAAAACAATCACCGCCGAATATAGGGAATTGAATAGTTGTTTATTGTTATCTGAGATTCTGGCGGGAACTTTAAAAAAGAGCGCGTCAAATTTTTTTACAATTTTCATTTTTATTAAATATTCGCTACTTTCTTACTTAAAAGTTAATTAAAAACAATAGTGCTAGGTGTGCAAACCCATACAAATGGTGGGAAATGAGGGGGGCGGAGATAACCCGCCCACCTCACATAAACGTCCCCGGCCTGAGGCCGGAGGCGGAGGGACTGGGATGGACTGTGGTGATGGCGGCGGCGGTGAGCATTCTGACTTTTCGCCTTATATAAAACCTGACTATAAAAGACAATATCCAGAAAATGCCAATTATGTAGACTTTAAAGTGTTCGTTGAAGCATCCAACAACAAGGATAGAATAGGCAATAAGAGCCCTATCTATCTCAATCACATATTTTCCAGTGAAATAAAAGGAGTGACGGCTATACAACGAATAAACGCAAATAAAATAGCAGTAATATTTAAACAGTACAATACGGCCAATAACTTTATTAACAACAGCGCTTTTCTTAACAAGCATGGCTTGAAAGCATTTATTCCGGCTGCGCAAATAGAAAAAACAGGTATAATCAAAGATATATAATAAACTATAGATACGTTGTCCGCGCTCTAAAATGGCAAGTTGAAATCAAGGTAAGTGCCTCGTGTCTGTTTAGTTACGCACGAACCTGTGTCGCGATCGCTACACTACACATGTTAAGAAAAAATGTGTTTTAAAAGAAAATTAGGAAAAAAGCATGCCTTTGTGTGTTTTCAGACGTTGCACTAATTATACTGCTTCCGTGAGAGGTCAAAATGTGTAATTTCATAGGTAAATATCAACAGAAACACATTTTTTATTTTAATTTTTCTACACGGCTCATGGCGGCTAGCGTATGAATGAAGTCAGTCACGTGACGTTAGGGGAGGTTGTTAACTAAAGATGTATATTCATCTCTCTCTAACATCAGGTGTACCTAAAGATGGCATTTATTTTCTGTCCCTTTCTTTACACGTATTAGATAGTAATTCTCTATGTGTGTGTTTCGTGCCGTTTTTGAGAGGTGTTTTGTGGGAATATGACGCGTCTATTATAATACGTCATTGGGTATAATTAGATTTGTACCAGCAAACATTTCGAATAAAGAATTGTACACCAAACTATCATCAATTTATGAAATAATAGCTATAAGAAGATTCACAAAGAAGGTAGGAGAGGAGCGAGTTCCACTACAAACAGTTAGCATTACTTTTCTATCGAATATTCTGCCGGACAATGTACAATATGATTTGTTTTCATACCGAGTTTTTGAATATGTACCCCCATTACACCAATGTTTCCGTTGCTTTAAATTTAACCACTCGGCTAGGATATGCAATGGCAAACAAAGATGTTCCATTTGCGGAGGTGAGCATTTATATAAAGAATGTGATAGACCAACAGAGATCTGCTGTTGCAATTGCAGCGGGCCTCATCTTGCAATTTATAGATTATGTCCAATCAAGTTAAATAAAATATTAGAAAAGAAAAATAAGATTACTTATGCAAGTGCTACTTTGACGAAACAACACACAAGTGATAACATTGAATTTCCACCTTTGCTACCTCCAAAAATGAAACCAACTGACACTGTAAATAAGATTGTAAATAAGTCTGTAAATAAGTCTGTATATACATCTGTAAATAAGTCTATATCTGTAAATAATACTGTACATAGTGTAAATAAATCTAAAGATGTCCCTCCTAAAATAGACATCAAAGCCCAAATAGTTGCCAACGACGATGTACTTATGGCCCTGGTACAGACGTTGGTGGAACTGGGTAATAAAGGAGATAATACGCCTACCACCGTAAATAGTATTAAAGAAACACTACTTAAAAATCTCAAGTAATGGATCCAAGTCACACATTGTCTAAGCTACGTTATTGCTCAGTATAACATTCAAAGTGCCAATAGTAAAAAACCTTTATTGATTCAATTCTTACAAAAACAAAATATTGACATTTGCTTACTTAACGAAACATGGTTTAAAGATAATAGTTTTAGAATACCTGGATATAATATTTACAATAAAAATTCCAAAAATACTCATAATGGTGTAGCAATACTGATTAAGCCATATTTAAAGTACAAAGTTTTAAACACTAGATTTTATGAAGACATTCAAACTGTTGCTTTGTCCCTATCTCCTGTTCATGGTAGCTTGACTATTCTTTGTGTATACTGTCCTCCTTCTAGTGGACATATACGGACGGAATAGATTACGTAATATTATTAATGGTCTTCCAAAGCCCATATTTGTCAGTGGTGACTTTAATGCACACCACATTGCATTTGGTTGTCTATCCACTAAAAGCAGAGGTCATGATTTATTTAGTATCATTGATGACTTGGATTTATGTATTTTAAATGATGGTAGTTTTACAACTGTTAACAACCCAAGATGGAATCCATCTGCAATTGATGTTAGCTTTACTAGTGCTAACCTCGCATCAATATGCGAGTGGTCTGTACATGATGATGCCATGGGCAGCTATCATTACCCAACAATAACAGAGATTTCACTACATATAGATAAGTATCATATTAATCCCCCTGTTGATAGGTTTATACAGGATGAAATTGAAAACATGCGACAAATTGAAATGGGAGATTCAGTAACGGTTACCTAATCATTTTAAATTGTTATTTCGGAAATATAAACTGTGAAAAAATATCGTGTAATTATCAGCTTAAATAGTGCAAACTTATTGTCTTCACGTAGATTGATTCATTGGTACGTTTGATTCATAGACGGTACTTCTTACTTACGTAGGTTAGTACTACTATGCGAAATTAACCATAGTTGTAATACGAGGAATTATTTAGTTGATACTTTTGTTGTTTTCATGGTTTTAGCAACTTTTTTATTTTTAATTAAATTTCCATTATGATATGCTTTATATTTTATTTGTAGCACGTTGAATTATATATTAAAATTTGTCGCGTCTATTCAATTTCATCCTGTATATAAAAAAGCAGATTGGGAAAAGTATAAAACTATTTCTAAAACAATATTCAATGATTTAGTCCTAAAATTGTATGATCCTATTTCAACCTATAATGATTTTTGTTCTCGATTGGATACTTTAAAAGATATGACAATTCCTAAACTTAATAAACCAAATAACTTTAAAAGCAGACCTCCAGCTCCTTGGTGGAATGACAGTTGTGAAAAAAGTGTAATTGCCTCCAAGGAACTTGTACCTAAACTGGAATGCGGACGCGAAGCTCAAATCCGTTCCGAAGAGTATACCCTCGAAGGACCTAGCTATCTCTTTCTAGTAGTGTGGATATCAATTCGCGATAAACGTAAGGACAATTTTATTTGATGCAATATTTGCAGGTTTTTTTAAGACATTATTAACCTTACAAATGATGTATTTCTGTTACCGCTATAACAAAAAATACTAAAAATTAATTAAAATAAATATTTAAGGGAGACTCCCATACAACAGTTGTGATATTTTTGGCGCTTTTTATAGGTAATGGTTCCGTACCATTCATTACCTACCTATAAAAATACCCATCATGCGCGAGTCCGACTCGTACTTGGCCGGTTTTTTTCTTAATAACGTATTACATAGAAAGAAATAAATAAATTCAATTATAAATAAAAAAAATTGCTCGGTAGCGCGATATAACAGAATTCCATGTGGGTGAAAAGCTAGTTCTCAATATATATCTGAGGAACTTATATTGAGCGCGCTAATTTCTATAATAAACCCTTCCTTATACGGGCTAAACGCAAAATTGGTTTTGTTAAGCAGACTTTATTGCGTGGAATTATAAACTTTCAAAGTGGTTAAGACCCGTGATACAAATACAATTATTGCAGATACAGAATTAATAACAGAATCACCAGCTGGCAATTCTTCGAAGGCTTGGCCTTGATAGGCAGTGGTATAGAAGTCCAAACAAACGTGCATTAATTGGTAATCTGCGTTTATTCGACACTTGTACGGTCAGAACCAGTAGACTAAAAATAAAATGATGCAATGTTTATATATAATTAAAACTACTAAAACCCTTCATGAAAAACGATGATTATAAATAGAAAGAATAACAGAAGAGATATAATTTATTTATGTATATATTTATTTAGGTTAGTTAATCTACAATTGTTTACACTATACATTTGTATGAAACAGTCATATTACATTTATAAGTGTAACAATTAATTACAGGCTAACACCACATGTGCTATTTAAGGTTAGAAATCAATATTATTAACATACATAATTCTAAACATGAAGGAGGCAGATCGAATGACAATTATAAGGTTATTATTATTAGGTTGGTTCTATATTTTCTAGTTCCTCATATGTTGCAGCTGCAGGTTTGTTACAAGATTGGCTTGACACACAACCCTAAGAAATATTACACTATTATTAGTTAAAAGTATGGAAATAATCTTTAAATTATGAATTATTATTATTATTTGTCGACATTAATTAACCGCAGTGGATAAAAGTTAAGTAATTAAGTTATAAGTAATTATTAATATAATAAACTACACTTGTAAGCAAGTTTGCGTAGCTGAGTTTTTGGCCAAAATGATATAAAATATTTTTACCATCAATTTGCTAAGCAAAAGTAAATAAATCAACAAAAATGTCGACTTTTATGCTTATTAATTTGACTCCTTTCATAACTTTCACTTACTGATCTGTGAATGTGCCCAGTACAAGTTGTATATTCTTTTTTTAGTGGGTTTCAATATTACTGAAAACATTTATTTGTTTCGCTTTAACAGGAATCTAAAATAATAATAGATTGATGAGAACAAAATTTTAGTATTTATGGTTAAGATAGATTCAAAATGAAAATTCATCTTGCTATGCTCATAATCTATTTCAAACCGTTATCTTCATGTCATTTGTAAAGACTGATAACTTACTTTAGGGAAAATGGATGGAATTGCATCATATGATCTTGTTTCGAAACGCAATATTTCTTCGGGCTTGAAATGGCGGCTACAAATTTTAGAACCGTTTCTGACCCTTTTCTGTGTAGAACACTGAGCCACCGGTCTCGAAGATCATCATTTTTAGGAAAGCTTAAAATAACAAAAAATAATATATAATGAGAAGAAAGAAAAATAATAAATAAGAAGAATAAAGTGAAGAACATCCACTTTTACATTGAAAACATAGTCACCCTAAATGCAATTTGTAAACAAAGTCACAAAACTTACTTAAAAAAGGAAATTCCAGACCCGGGGTACACTTTTCACTCTTGCAATTAACCACAAAACACGTTCTTACCATGGTTACAGTAACTTGCACTTTAATATTACGAAAACTCACAAAATTAAATATAATTCAAATTTACAAACATACAGATGTCAAGTAAACGTCAGACGGCAATGTAGTAATTGCCAGGTATAGCATAATATATCACTACTAATTCTTATAAATTCCATTTTTTTTTGGTTTAAACATCTTGTGTTTGCATGGTAAAATAACTTTAATTTTCATTAATATGCATACAGTAATAATGGTAATTCATTTTAAAGATAGAATTCCAAAGAAGTTTAAAACTAGGTGTTATTACTACAACAGACAGGGCGAAAAAATTACCATTGAAATAAATATTTTTAATCTGGCACACGGAAGAAAGGGACACAGTCCACACACGGCACTGTCTCGCTCGGAACGAATAGTTCCTTCAGTTTTATGCGTGCAAGTTTATACTCTATTATTTAACAGTTAAGAAAGACTTTCTGTATTCTTTGAATCATTCGTAAGCAATCCAGTTAGTAGGTAGAAGATCCTTGAATTGCCTCTTACAATGCATTGAAACTTTATAGAAGTGAACCTACTATGGAGAACTATTTAGATTATAAAAGAAAAGATGCACTTAAAAAAAGAACAATATTGGAACAAAAAAGAATAGTTTGGGATAACCTATGTAACACATTTAATAGAACTTCTCCTATAAGTAAGATTTGGAATCTTCTAAAAATGTTTAAAGGTATAAGAGCTGGCAATAAATCATATAAAGATGAGTTTATTTCTCAATTTCTAGATAAATTATCCAACAACAGCAATCTAAATAATGTTAATAGTTTAGGCCAAATTTTCGAATTAAATAATAATAATCTAAATTCAAAATTTTTGTTAGATCCTTTTACATGGTCTGAATTTGAAATGAGTTTGCTATCTCGGAAAGACACTACACCTGGTTTAGATGATCTCCCCTATTGTACTATTAAAAATTTAGATGAATCAGCACAAAAAATGTTTCTTAATATTCTTAATTTACTTTGGCATTGTAAATGTATTCCACAATCATGGAAAACACAATGTATCATTCCGATACTCAAACCAGATAAACCCTCAGAGCTTGCCAGCTCATATAGACCAATATCACTGTCTTCATGTCTAGGTAAATTATTTGAAAATATGATTAAAAACCGCTTGGATTGGTATATGGAATCTAACGGCTTCATTCCACATGTACAATATGGATTTCGTCGAGGGCGAAGTTGTGCAGACAGCTTCACTTCCTTAATTTCAGACCTGAAACATGCAAAGGACAGAAAGTTACACACTGTTTGTGTATTTCTAGATGTTCAAGGTGCTTTTGACAGTCTGGATCAAGCTATACTTGTACAAGTTATGTCTAGGTTAGGTGTGCCTGTCCAACTATGTAAATGGATTTATACTTTTTTGAACAATAGAACACTATGTAAGACATAATAATACATTACATGGTCCAAAATGTGCATCTAGAGGTACAATGCAGGGTGCTACACTATCTCCTTTGTAATATAATATATACACAAGTGAAATCTGTAAATTTGTTGATAGTAATGTAGATATTCTGCAGTTTGCTGATGATATTGTTTTGTACAGTAGTAATTATAATGTAGAAATTGCAATTGACAATATTAACAGAGCCTCGTCCCAACTATTTCACTATTACAATGATGTGCTACATTTAAAAATTAATCCCTCCAAAAGCAGTGTTATGATATTTGGAAATGAGAACACCAATTCAAAAGTAGTTTATAACGTAGAACCTATAAATTCAAAGAAATTTTTAGGCATAGTAATAGATAGGAAATTAACCTTTGAGGAACATATTAAATACATATTAAAGAATGCTCTAAAAGGTTTAAATGTAATTAAATGTCTTGCAGGTGTCTCATGGGGAGCAGACCCGAAAATATTATCAATTTTATATAAAAGTATAGTTAGAAGTCATTTTGATTATAGTTCACTAGTATATATAAATAGTACTCATGTAAATAAACTAGATCTATTGCAGAACAGGGCTTTGAGAACAATTTCTGGTGCAATGTGCTCTACTCCCATAAGGGCCATGGAAGTGGAGACTAAAACCTATGCCCTTAATTTTGAGACGCATTCTACTTGCTAAGAGATTCTGTCTTAAATTAATTGCTGCAAATAACAGAAAAATAATAAATAAAATTGTATCTTCTGTAAGTAGAACTCTTGGGCCTCTAACAACAGGAGAGGGTCTCTTAAATGGTAAATCCCCAACATTATCCAAAATATTGCTGGAAACAGAAAACAGTTTTACTGGTATTAGAAAACAGTACCCATGGCCATGTTACTCCTTCTCTTATCAGTGTATTTCACATCAAGTTAAAGAATTACAAAATTCCATTAATAATAATTCAGATATGTTACAGTTTTTGACAGATAATAAGAATTATCATGTTATTTACACTGATGGCAGTAAGGGGAGAGATTATGTACGTGCTGCTATATAAGGTGTATCTATTCATACACGAAATATTTTAAGAGATATACCTATAGCTTGTAAAGAAACAATAAACACGACAAAAAATGTTTATCAATGTTTTTTTTTATTTTACGTAATTATTATAATTTTAAAACTGCTTGAGACATTTTGCATAAAATCTTTACTTCATAGTCTATGAATGACCCGCCCGCCCGCGCCGCGGTGAAGTGACGTGCCCCCGCGCGCCTGTGTCGAGCAGCCGCGTGTTGGTGAGATTGTGCGAGTATTCGCTTCGCATGCATGTCTCCACGTGACGGCGCTACATGGTAGTTATTTCGCGTCCTGAAGGTTACCGCACTCCAGTCTGTGTTCTGCCGTATTCAAACACCTGCCCCCACCTCATTTTACATGAGACCTAACAATATCACTGGTGAACTGTAGTGGACTTACGAAAATACACCTCTGCCTATCTCTACCGAGAAATCAGGCGTGATGATGTTAAAAATAAACCAATGTAGCTAGACTTCGTATCTCATTCTAGTGTCATTTTAATAACGTATCGCTTACAATGGATAATAAATGTGAATTTAAATTACAATACCATTTAAAGCTACTTAGCTTTAATAATTTGCCTACTTAGGCAAATTATTAAATTCACTCCATTAAAGTTTTACGAAAAGGAACCTAGATGCGATTAAAATATTTTTTCAATTATAATCCTAACCTACAATTATTATTATTACCCATCTACATTTACATCTATCCTACCTACATCACATACGATGATACGAATTGAATGGACTTTAAGAGACGTTGACCTCTGAGTTCGTTGTTTCGGTGTTTCTTTTCAGAGTAGTCAGGAAACACCGGCCTCATCAAGCTTTACTCAAAACACAAAAAAATGACGTGTAAAAGTGTACTAGTTATTTAGAACCAATTTACAAAATAAATAATTATTTCATTTCATCTGTAAGCTAGGTAAATACCAATAAACAGCTGATAGGTTCAACTCGAATTCGCATGTTAATGAGCTCTGTGAGGTTATTAAGATGTGTCGAGCGAGTCGTATCCGTCAGCTGATTGTTCAAGCTTTACTCAAAACACAAAAAAATGACGTGTAAAAGTGTAGGTACTATTTAGAACCAATTTACAAAATAAATAATTATTTCATTTCATCTGTAAGCTAGGTAAATACCAATAAACAGCTGATAGGTTCAACTCGAATTCGCATGTTAATGACCTCTGTGAGGTTATTAAGATGTGTCGAGCGAGTCGTATCCGTCAGCTGATTGTTATAAAAATACACATGTGAACTTTAAGAATGCCGTCAATAATGAAATAATAGGTACTTATTATTCTACATTATTATTGTTTTGGCTTTATGTCGCAGTGAAGTTAGTCGGAAACCTGTCTATTTTACAAGAAATTCGTAATTGTGACGCTTTTTACGAATTACAGTAACAATAATTTGGCGTGTCTAAAAATTAGAATCAACTTATTTACAATAATTTAAAATGTACATACCTAGTACCTTCTTCCTTGCACTTTTAATTATGTGTCTCTATCACTAACCATCACTGCGAAAGCGTTTACAATTCGCGTTTTTAATTGTTCCACACTTGATGGTATGGCCGTCATTACCATAAACCAGGTCTTTAGCCCTACCCCACATTTACACTGAAACGCGTCGGCCTAACAATATGTGGATTTTCTGATGCCCACCAGTGTGCGTTGTAGATGTTAAACATCCCAACGCGCGTAAAGGTGGACTCGTCCGTCCAGAGTATGCGCCGCGTCGGGTCTTCAAGTAACCAATGGCAAAATTCCATGCGTGGATTTAAGTCTATCGGCTTTAATTCTTCCACCCTAGTGAAGTGGAACGGGTGCTTCCCCTCATCCCGCAGAAGGCGCCAAACGGTCATTTTGCTCACGTTAAAAACACGAGCGGCGTCTGATGTGCTGGCCATTGGGTGCTGCAAAAAGAAGTCGACGATGTCGTCCTCGATTCTTACTGGCACTCGTTGCCTTCCTCTGTCTGCAGCTGGTGGCATGTAGATCCTATAGTCCATATGCCGCTGTACAGTTCCAAGGATGGTCTGCAGTGATGGTCTTCTCCCAAATCGCTTCAAGAAGAGGGTTTGTGCTGTGAGCAAAATATTTCCACCCTCATTGTAGCACCACCACCATGTTCTGGTACTCCTGTAGTTAGGTATTGTTTAATAAATGTCCCCGAGCGAGCCCAACGCGTGTCAGCTGTCTGCTAAGGTGCGCGCGAGCGACACGACACGCGGATTGAGCGGGACGAATGGGACTGGCCTAGCAAGACGCCGCGACTGAGACGCGAGCGCCGAGAAGGGTAGCAGGCGCCCCCGCCGCCCGCTGCGCGCGCATGTTTTTTCTTTGATCATATATTCACAAAAGCTGCGCGCCGTTTCAAATACCGCCGCCCGCGTAAACTAGCGTAGTGGATGTTTAAAAATAAGAAAGAACCAGTATTTATTATGTGTGTCAAGTAATATTAAATTATTTAATTTTATTAATAATATAAGTACCTAGATATTTTTTTATTTTTTGTTGTTATGGTTTCCTTACCACCTATAGGTATATCTCTTAAAATATTTCGTGTATGAATAGATACACCTTATATATGATCCACATGCTAAATTCTCTCAAAGCTTTGTTCTGCACAATACATGTACTATATTCACTGCAGAGGCATATGCGGTTTACCAGGCATTAATACATATTCGCCAAATTAGCAATAGTAAATACTTTTTGATTGTTTCTGATTCACTAAGTTTGATAAAAGCCTTAACTAAGCTTACAGTTTTGTTTAAGTCAAATTATATTCTGTATTTCATCAAGGAAATAATTCATCAATATTATCTTAAGAACATAAAAATTGTATTTTTGTGGGTACCTTCTCATTGAGGTATCTCTGGCAATGAAGTAGTAGATAAAACCGCATATGAAGGTAGTAATGCTATTGATGTTAGAAATGCAATGGATATTCCTATGACTGACTTCCTGCAATACATTAATGAAAATATATGTAACTTATGGTTGCAAATGTGGAAGAAAGACCAAGACATCAAAGGAAAGTGGTATGGGAGTATACAAGAAAGATTACCTATTAAACCCTGGTACAATAGATTAAAGGAAGCCAGCCGAGACTTTATCACTACGATAAATAGATTGCGCTTTGGCCATAATACTGCTCTGTCACACTAGTGTTGAGTAGGACCAATGACCTTCTATAATATCTATACTCTAAGAGTAGGACTTACAAGAGGCAGTACATTTGTCCCGTACATGACGTCAAAATGTAAGGCCGTCGATACTTCACAAATTTTGCGGTACCGCAATTCCGGTAGTTCTACCGCACCGCAAAATTTGTGAAGTATGGAGTGCCATAGAAGTGCGCGCACTGCGGTGAGTCTACCGGTGCGGTAGAACTACCGGAATTGCGGCCACCGCAAGGCAGTGCGCGCACGGCCTAAGAGCGGCTCGGCACTATAAAATGTACTACTTCAAATTTTATGTCGCGGTCGCGGTGCACGCTCGTCACTCATCGTAAGGGTGAGAGAGACAGAAAGCGCGGCACATGCTGCATTAGTACGACATTTTTCAATGAACCGAGGGCCGAAACAAGACGTGACTCGAGAAGTAATGATATATTTTATTCACTCTAATGCTAAATAAATGTACTACGATTAGGCGTGAATTGAAACGTGTAGGTACTATTTAAATTTAAAATTTTGAATCTGCATTCAAAATTTTAATGCAAAATTTTTGATAAATTATTGTTTATAATTGTTTGTCATTGCGAAATACGTTAATAAGTATTCTATCTAAAGCCCGATTTACACTTCAATAAGTACAGAAGCGAGTTAAGAACTCAGACAGTTAAGCAGGAGTATATGTGTTCTGTGCAGTTAAGTAGTAAGTTGTAAGTAGCGTCCAAACGTAGGCGAGTGAGTAGTCATAAGTTGCTATCCCGAGAAGAAGACTAGTCGCGTCGGTTATTGTTTTTTTCTGTGCTGTGATTGTTTAGTTCCTCCGAAATAGTTGTTTTAATCCAGAAAATGGACGTTGAATTACTCAATACCAATTTACGTGCTATAGTGACAGAATTAGTATCAATACTTTCAGAACACATTGAAAATGAAATAAAATGAATGAAATAAATACGTGTTCGCGGCCGCTACCTACAAATTTATGGTCTGTACTAAACTCGCCCGTCTACATGCCAGCCAGTTAAGTTGGCGGGGTGCGGGAGACGCGAGAGAGGGGGCTACTTCGCACTGGACTCGCCGAAAAATAGGATCGCGATCTATTTAGCTCAACTTAATCAACAACTTACTACTTAACTCGCTTTTACCGTTCAAACTACATTAACAACTTAACTCGCCAATGACGCAAGTTAACTCGCTACTGTACTTATTGAAGTGTAAATCGGGCTTTAGTGACAATAACATCAAATATCATATTCGTACTGGTTACTTCAAATGTATCGCCGAGCTTCAGTACGCCTCGCCCAAGGATCTTCTACCTACTAACTGGATTGCTTACGAATGATTCAAAGAATACAGAAAGTCTTTCTTAGTTGTTAAACAATAGAGTATAAACTTGCACGCATAAAACTGAAGGAACTATTCGTTCCGAGCGAGACAGTGCCGTGTGTGGATTGTGTCCCTTTCTTCTGTGTGTCAGATTAAAAATATTTATTTCAATGGTAATTTTTTCGACCTGTCTGTTGTAGTAATAACACCTAGTTTTAAACTTCTTTGGAGTTCTATCTTTAAAATGAATTGCCATTATTACTGTATGCATATTAATGAAAATTAAAGTTATTTTACCATGCAATCACAAGATGTTTAAAACAAAAAAAAAATGGAATTTGTAACAATTAGTAGTGATATATTATACTATACATGGCAATTATTACGTTGCTGTCTGACGTTTACTTGACATCTGTATGTTTGTAAATTTGCATTATATTTAATTTTGTGAGTTTTCGTAATATTAAAGTGCAAGCTACTGTAACCATGGTAAGAACGTGTTTTGTGGTTAATCGCAAGAGTGAAGGGTACCTACCCTGGGTCTGGAATTTCCTTTTTTAAGTAAGTTTTGTGACTTTGTTTACAAATTGCATTTAGGGTGACTATGTTTTCATTGTAAAAGTGGATGTTCTTCTCTTTATTCTTCTTATTTATTATTGAAGTGAAAACTTCTTTAGCGGCGTTGTGCACTTTTTTTGTAATGGGTAAAAAATGTTAAACTCGCGTCAGGACACGTGACCTGATCGAAAATTCGTAAGGCGGACGGAGAGTCTAAGAGATAAACTTTTTAATGTAATATAAATTGTCATGTTTGTGTACTACAGCGCAATAAATAAATATTGTATTCTACTATTCTACGATAATTAAAGCAATTCGTGCAAAATTATTCCCTAAACATTCCAAAATATCAAAAATTCACGTTAATATTCAAGTTTTCACTTCTGCCGGCACTCCCGGAGTGCAACCCGTCGTTTGTTTTCTTTCTTCTCATTATTTATTATTTTTTGTTATTTTAAGCTTTCCTATAAATGATGATCGAGACCGGTGGCTCAGTGTTCTACACAGAAAAAGGTCAGAAACGGTTCCAAAATTTGTAGCAACCATTTCAAGCCCGAAGAAATATTGCATTTCGAAACAAGGTCAAATGATGCAATTCCATCCATTTTCCCTAAAGTAGGTTTTAATTCTTTACAAATGACATGAAGATCACCGTTTCGAAATAGAATATGAGCGTAGCAAGATGAATTTTCATTTTGAATCTATCTTAACCATAAATACTAAAATATTGTTCTCATCAATCTATTATTATTTTAGATTCCTGTTAAAGCGAAACAAATAAATGTTTTAAGTACTATAATATTGAAACCCACTAAAGAAAAGAATATACAACCTGTACTGGGCACATTCAAAGATCTGGTAAGTGAAAGTTATGAAAGGAGTCAAATTAATAAGCATAAAAGTCGACATTTTAGTTGATTTATTTACTTTTGCTTAGCAAATTGAAGGCAAAAATATTTTATATCATTTTGGCCAAAAACTCAGCTACGCAAACTTGCTTACAAGTGTAGTTTATTATATTAATAATAGTAATTATTAATATATAACTTAATTACTTAACTCTTATCCACTGCAGTTAGTTAATGTCGACAAATAACTAATAATAGTGTAATACATTTTTTAGGGTTGTGTGTCAAGCCAATCTTGTAACAAAACTGCAGCTGCAACATATGAGGAACTAGAAAATATAGAACCAACCTAATAATAATAACCTTATAATTGTCATTCGATCTGCCCCCTTTATATTTAGAATTATGTTTGTTAATAATATTGATTTCTAACCTTGAATAGCACATGTGGTGTTAGCCTGTAATTAATTGTTACACTTATAAATGTAATATGACTGTTTCATACAAATGTATAGTGTAAACAATTGTAGGTTAACCTAAATAAATATATACATAAATAAATAATATCTCTTCTGTTATTCTTTCTATTTATAATCATCGTTTTTCATGAAGGGTTTTATTAGTTTTAATTATATATAAACACTAGTACTAACGCGGGGCTTTGCTCCCGTGGATTCTATCACGGTAAAAACATAACTCTCCTTTTTTGCAGCCGCGTAAAAAGTAGCCTATAACCTTCCTCAAGCTTCAAGCTACTTCCATACCAAATTGCATCCAAATCCACCCAGTACTTTCGAAGATTAGTGCGTTCAAGCAAACAAACAAACTTTTCCGCTGTATAATATTAGTATAGATTTATTTCTTTCTTTCTATTTAATAGGTTGTTAAGAAAAAAAAACCGGCCAAGTACGAGTCGGACTCACGCATGAAGGGTATTTTTATAGGTAGGTAATGAATGGTACGGAACCATTACCTATAAAAAGCGCCAAAAAAATCACAACTGTTGTATGGGAGTCTCCCTTGAATATTTATTTTAATTAATTTTTAGTATTTTTTGTTATAGCGGTAACAGAAATACATCATTTGTAAGGTTAATAATAAATGTCTTAAAAAAACCTGCAAATATTGCATCAAATAAAATTGTCCTTACGTTTATCACGAATTGATATACACACTACTAGAAAGAGATAGCTAGGTCCTTCGAGGGTATACTCTTCGGAACGGATTTGAGCTTCGCGTCCGCATTCCAGTTTAGGTACAAGTTCCTTGGCCTCGCCTCATTTGAAGTGTCAAGTGGGACCAATGACGTATTATGACATTGTACCGGCTCAGTACAAAAAAGAGACTACTCTTACAAACTCTTTTTCAAGTCGTGTCCCACCCAACACTACTCGTTACTTCAAATGTATCGCCGAGCTTCAATACGCCTCGCCTCATTTGAAGTGGGACATTGTACCGGCTCAGTACAAAAAAGAGGCTACTCTTACAAACTCTTTTTCAAGTCGTGTCCTACCCAACACTACGTCACACCTTGCTAGACTTGGCATTATTACAAGCAATACATGCCCCAAGGAACTTGTACAGTCGGCCAAGAAAGTGGTGTACCACCCTAAGGTTGAATATCGCTTGCAGATTCATAGGTGATAAAGATTAGTTTCGCTTGCAGATCGATCTGACAACTTCTATTGCTGTCTTTATCTGATTATTGATAACGACTATTACTGTTTGTAACGTGACAGCTGTTCTTAGTTTGAACTTGATGGAACCAATGACGTCGTAAAATCAACGGCGGGGGCTGTAGATTTTAATGACAAAATTGTATCTACAAATTCAGAATTGTAATCAACAAGTTACATAAAATTGTAAAGGCACAAGGCGAGTCCACAAACCTACAATTTCTGTAAACTTGTAATTACAATATCAATAAAAAACAAGCTAAAAATAGATTTATCCTTTTATTAAATTTCTACAATCAATTTTAAAATACTTATAACAAACAAAAACATAGCATATATAGTAATATTTAGAAGATATTGAAAATTTTTAAAAATTAGAAACGGGTGTAACCGCCGTTGGCCTCTATAACCTCTAAAAGACGAGACCTCATTGAACCAACAAGCCGTGAGCAAATATCGGTTCCCCGCATTTCCTCCCAGATATAATTACAGTGACTAATAAGAGCTTGTTTGGTTCTTTCATTTTGATGCGACCGTCGTTGGACCATAAGGCCCCAAAGATTTTCTATCGGGTTGAGGTCCGGCGATCTTGAGGGCCACTGAATTACCCTTACGTCAGTGTGTGAACGAAACCAGGCTCTTACGATCCTCGCATTATGAATTGAACAATTATCTTGAACAAAATCAAATTGTGGCACTTCGTTCTCCGGGTAAACATTACGGACTGTCGGTAGCATTGCATTCTGAAGCACGTCGATATAATTTACAGCCGTCGCTCGAGGAGGTAGAGAACACAATTCTCCTACACCATCCGTACTCATCCAGCCCCAAATATTTACGGAAATTCGACCTGATTCTCTATTTGGGATTACATGATCATCTTTATACCGTGTTGAATTATATCGCCAAAGGTGAAGACGTCCATGCTGACTGGATTTAAACGTTTTTTCATCACAAAACACTGTATTAGACCAATCAAACTCTAAGTGCTCTCTGGCGAAGTTCAGACGAGCAAGTCTGTGAGCATCCGTCAAATATATTTTCTTGGCGTAATGCCTGTGGTGCAACCCCATGTAATGTAGATGATTCCTTATTGTTTGGGCACTCACATCGAACATCTCCGCAAAATGTTTTGTGGGCTTAAAACCATTGATTTCATATTCCCGTCTCATGAATTCTCTATCGTTATTGGAGAGTGCAGGCCGGCGACCACTTCTTCTGTGATCCAACAAACTTCCCTCCTCTCCTTCACGACGAATCCAAAAGCGGACAGAACGCCTCGATATATTCAAATTCCGGGATATCGCACTGATACTGCTTCCCTCATTAAATTGGGCAATTATTTGTGCTCTTTCGGCAATGGTCAAGTTGGCAGGCATTGAGATGATTTTATATGCAGTTGATTGAAAAATAACACGGAAAATATATCGATTTTTTGCATATATTTGACAAAATGTCAATTGTCAGTTTTCTTTTTCAAATGGAATTCGGTTGTCTAAATAGTTTTTATTACTTTTGTTTGGAAACATTTCAATTGCTTTGTAGAAACTAATGTCCTTTTCATTTATACTAAAGGTTAAAATGTCATGTACTTATATGTGACATATGACGAATGAATACTAAATACATAGGTTTACGTCATGATAATGTTGTCTCTTTCAGTAATATCTTTTTATAACGAACCTTGTTGTAATTTTCGATGACCGGGAAACTAAATCAAAACTGGTACACCACTTTCTTGGCCGACCGTACCTAAACTGGAATGCGGACGCGAAGCTCAAATCCGTTCCGAAGAGTATACCCTCGAAGGACCTAGCTATCTCTTTCTAGTAGTGTGTATATCAATTCGTGATAAACGTAAGGACAATTTTATTTGATGCAATATTTGCAGGTTTTTTTAAGACACTTATTATTAACCTTACAAATGATATATTTCTGTTACCGCTATAACAAAAAATACTAAAAATTAATTAAAATAAATATTCAAGGGAGACTCCCATACAACAGTTGTGATTTTTTTGGCGCTTTTTATAAGTAATGGTTCCGTACCATTCATTACCTACCTATAAAAATACCCTTCATGCGTGAGTCCGACTCGTACTTGGCCGGTTTTTTTTTCTTAACAACCTATTAAATAGAAAGAAAGAAATAAATTCTATTATAAATACAAAGGTCTGTGTCGGTCTGTTACGCTTTCACGGTTAAACCACAGAGCCGCTATCAAAAAAATTTGGCATGGAGATAGTTTAAAACCCTGAGATCTATATAGGGTTCTTTCTATCTCAGATTTTTGAATAGTTGCTCGGTAGCGCGATATAACAGAATTCCACGTGGGCGAAAAGCTAGTTCTCAATATATATCTGAGGAACTTATATTGAGCGCGCTAATTTCTATAATAAACCCTTCCTTATGCGGGCTAAATGCAAAATTGGTTTTGTTAAGCAGACTTTATTGCGTTGAATTATAAACTTTCAAAGTGGTTAAGAACCGTGATACAAATACAATTATTGCAGATACAGAATTAATAACAGAATCAATAGCTGGCAATTCTTCGAAGGGTTGGCCTTGATAGGCAGTGGTATAGACGTCCAAAAAAACGTGCATTAATTGGTAATCTACGTTTATTCGACACTTGTACGGTCAGAACCAGTAGACTAAAAATAAAATGAATTGAAAATGATGCAATCTATACTAGTATTATACAGCGGAAAAGTTTGTTTGTTTGCTTGAACGCGCTAATCTTCGAAAGTACTGAGTGGATTTGGATGCAATTTGGTATGGAAGTAGCTTGAAGCTTGAGGAAGGTTATAGGCTACTTTTTACGCGACTGCAAAAAAGGAGAGTTAATTTTTTACCGTGATAAAATCCACGGGAACAAAGCCCCGCGATAGTACTAGTGTTTATATATAATTAAAACTACTAAAACCCTTCATGAAAAACGATGATTATAAATAGAAAGAATAACAGAAGAGATATAATTTATTTATGTATATATTTATTTAGGTTAACCTACAATTGTTTACACTATACATTTGTATGAAACAGTCATATTACATTTATAAGTGTAACAATTAATTACAGGCTAACACCACATGTGCTATTTAAGGTTAGAAATCAATATTATTATCAAACATAATTCTAAATATAAAGGAGGCAGATCGAATGACAATTATAAGGTTATTATTATTAGGTTGGTTCTATATTTTCTAGTTCTTCATATGTTGCAGCTGCAGGTTTGTTACAAGATTGGCTTGACACACAACCCTAAAAAATGTATTACACTATTATTAGTTAAAAGTATGGAAATAATCTTTAAATTATGAATTATTATTATTATTTGTCGAAATTAACTAACTGTAGTGGATAAGAGTTAAGTAATTAAGTTATAAGTAATTATTAATATAATAAACTACACTTGTAAGCAAGTTTGCGTAGCTGAGTTTTTGGCCAAAATGATATAAAATATTTTTGCCATCAATTTGCTAAGCAAAAGTAAATAAATCAACTAAAATGTCGACTTTTATGCTTATTAATTTGACTCCTTTCATAACTTTCACTTACCAGATCTTTGAATGTGCCCAGTACAGGTTGTATATTCTTTTCTTTAGTGGGTTTCAATATTATAGTACTTAAAACATTTATTTGTTTCGCTTTAACAGGAATCTAAAATAATAATAGATTGATGAGAACAATATTTTAGTATTTATGGTTAAGATAGATTCAAAATGAAAATTCATCTTGCGCGTAGCAAGATGAATTTTCATATTCTATTCATATTCTATTTCGAAACGGTGATCTTCATGTCATTTGTAAAGATTTAAAACCTACTTTAGGGAAAATGGATGGAATTGCATCATTTGATCTTGTTTCGAAATGCAATATTTCTTCGGGCTTGAAATGGCGGCTACAAATTTTGGAACCGTTTCTAACCTTTTTCTGTGTAGAACACTGAGCCACCGGTCTCGATCATCATTTATAGGAAAGCTTAAAATAACAAAAAATAATAAATAATGAGAAGAAAGAAAAAAAAACGACGGGTTGCAATCCGGGAGTGCCGGCAGAAGTGAAAACTTGAATATTAACGTTGTGAATTTTTGATATTTTGGAATGTTTAGGGAATAATTTTGCACGAATTGCTTTAATTATCGTAGAATAGTAGAATACAATATTTATTTATTGCGCTGTCGTACACAAACATGACAATTTATATTACATTAAAAAGTTTATCACTTAGACTCTCCGTCCGGCTTACGAATTCTCGATCAGGTTACGTGTCCTGACGCGAGTTTAACATTTTTTACCCATTACAAAAAAAGTGCACAACGCCGCTAAACAAGTTTTCACTTCAATAATAAATAAGAAGAATAATGAGAAGAACATCCACTTTTACAATGAAAATATAGTCACCCTAAATGCAATTTGTAAACAAAGTCACAAAACTTACTTAAAAAAGGAAATTCCAGACCCGGGGTACCCTTCACTCTTGCGATTAACCACAAAACACGTTCTTACCATGGTTACAGTATCTTGCACTTTAATATTACGAAAACTCACAAAATTAAATATATTGCAAATTTACAAACATACAGATGTCAAGTAAACGTCAGACAGCAACGTAGTAATTGCCATGTATAGTATAATATATCACTACTAATTGTTACAAATTCCATTTTTTTTTTGTTTTAAACATCTTGTGATTGCATGGTAAAATAACTTTAATTTTCATTAATATGCATACAGTAATAATGGCAATTCATTTTAAAGATAGAATTCCAAAGAAGTTTAAAACTAGGTGTTATTACTACAACAGACAGGTCGAAAAAATTACCATTGAAATAAATATTTTTAATCTGACACACAGAAGAAAGGGACACAATCCACACACGGCACTGTCTCACTCGGAACGAATAGTTCCTTCAGTTTTATGCGTGCATGTTTATACTCTATTGTTTAACAGCTAAGAAAGACTTTCTGTATTCTTTGAATCATTCGTAAGCAATCCAGTTAGTAGGTAGAAGATCCTTGACATGCCCACATTGTGAATACCAAGAGGGAACCATGGAACATCTTATTTTTGACTGTCAAAACTTCTTGCTTGACAGATTAGTGTTGGCTAGTGAACTTAGTGATGTGAACATTAAGTGCGATTCTTTATCCCGCCCGCCGCCACTTGAAGAGTTATTAAAAGACAAAAATACCTACAAACCTATATATAAATACATTAAAAATACCATTAAAACAATTTAAAAATGAAGTGATAGTGCAGTGTTGATATTAAAATTAAAATAAGATTTGACCTAAAGGTCCAGATACCAGGTCATAAAATCCCAAAAAAAAAAAAATATTGTTATCTGCGGCAAAATCTGGAATGAAAATACCCTCGTGTGTGCAAAATGAAAAAAATGCACGAGTGTGAAGTACATTGCATGTTGAAACTAATCGTTGTGCGATAAGAGCCAGTTTTCAAGGAAGTGTATTTAAAAATAAATAAATAAACTAATACTACCAATTAACGCCATCTATTGGGCAATAGTTGCAACTCCGTTTAAAGATGCTGATGAATGTGGTATAACTTTTCTATTCACGATACACTTTTTAATCTGTGCTTTACTTAGCTATGAAATATCTCTAGAAACTCAACTTATTTCTTACTTTATGGTCGTTGTCGTCGTCATGTCGTCGTGATTCATGTAAAATCAATAAAAATGGTAATTTTTGTAAACAATCGAATCTGATTTTAATAATAAAGTAAACAAAAGAAATAGAAAAACTAATTGTGACTAATTGCTGCGCGTAATGGAACGGAATGTGGGATGGTGAGTGAAGGTGCCAAAGATTTGGTTGAATCGATAACGATTCTTCCTTGCAATATATTCAAAAATATTTAATTGCATTATATTCGTAATTCACAATTAACAAAAATATTGAAACCGAGACTTAATTTACTCTAAGTAACGTAATCATGCATATATTATTATGTTCTTTAATAAGCTAAATTCGAACAAAAACTTTTAATTCGATTTGATTCAAAGATGTTCAATCATCCGTTATATCGATATTTTATGCAGATGCATCTCTACTCTACTGTGATTTGTCTATGTTTTGTGTAATGTATTCGATTACAGTGTAATAAGTTCGTTTTTAATTTTTTTCAGTGAAATTTCTTGTTGTATGTGAAATTATGATCGAAAATATATTTGAAATGAAGATAACAGGGGTTATAACAGAACGTGTTAATTGAATCTTCATTGCTCCTGTCATTAATTCAATAAAGATTGGAACAACCTTTAATTATGTACTTGTTGTGGCTATAAACAAACATCTGTAGATGTGTGCACTGTGTCTACACTTGTTGCATCCACTTTCAAAATTATAGAGATTCAGTTTACCTGTTTGTGAGAAAGTGAAGTTATCTTATTTACATGTCAAGAATTTATTTAGTGATCATTTACCGTTAAAAGACCACTGTCTAGTGAATGTGGGAAATGTGCTATGATATTGTTATCGTGGATGTACGGTACGATGCACCTGCACCACATATCGTTGCATTAAGCCGAGTGCACGGCAGTTGTTAACAAGGTCCGACGGAAAGCTAATTGAAATCCAGTTATTTGTTACGTAGTTACCTATGGCGCAGGTAAAAAATTACACGAATCGACAAGTCAGTGAGGAGTCGGCCCCAAAATGACTCATACGTGGTCACTGGCATTCCTGTATTGTTTTGTTTTTGTGGAATGCCATATCGATGAGTAAATTGCGGAGAGAATGAACAAAAAAGATAAAATTATCTATGAAGATAAGAAAAATAAGAAGAGTTCTTTTTTTGAAAATTTACGAAGATAATTACGTTGGGTTTAGTTTCGCGGGAACATGAGTGAACATTAGCAAGTTGTATGTGTAAAATGTGGTGAAAAATAGTATACATTGACAATATTTAACATGGCTCAGAGCTCTGTTGATTCGGACAGGCTGTCCTCAGCAGGTATTTCAACCCATAGCTCTGGGACTGCAGGCACTGTTGGTGGTTCAGTGGTTGGAGTGAGACCTGGGGATGCTGTGCTAAAGAGAGAAGATGAGGATGAATACAACCTGGGACCCCTGCCTCCGATGTGGGAGAAGGCATTCACACCCTCCGGAGAAGTGTATTTTATTGAGTAAGTAGAACAACTCTACATGTTATTTATCCATTATTAATAAACAGGTTTATCATGAAACAATGTAAACATTGTAAGTTTAGCAGTAATAAGTGAATTCAAAATTCAAACTATATATAGAAAATTTTAACCCTTCGAATCACGGGTGGCCGCCGGCGGCCACCCGTGATTCGAAGAGTTAATTAAGAATTGACCAGTCAGTGTTTAAAAAAAGTATAATTATGGTTATAAGACTGTTATGAATAAGCTTTTTAGGGCTAGTCAATTTATTCATTTACACATAAAGTAAATGCAGTAAAATATCAAATCATAGCATCTTTTACATGGATTAATTATTCTGTTCTGACATTAAGATCAGGGGTCTTAGGGGTGGAGTAGTTACACACAGATTATCTTTCAAAATGAGGAGTAATCTATAATATAACAATGGACACAATTTAACTTCAATCATAGGAATATAATAAGCATTAAATTGTGTACCAATAACAATAGAATGTCTTTAAATTTAAGCTGTTGATATTATGAAAAAATATTCTGCTTCATGTTCAAAAAAGTACTAAAATATCTGCATTATGTGTCATTGCAACCATTTCGATGGTCATTGGTACTTTTTTACAAAAAAGGCTGTGTATGTTTTTTCATTTACTTTAAAAAAGTAATTTTGCATATATGTAGTCCTTAGGTTCATTGAGAATTTAATATGCCACATTTAATTATTATTATTATAGAATTATTGCCTTTCCTGTATTCTTAGATATCTGAAGGTTAATAAAAATAAGTATTGTTTTTCTGTATAAAAATTTTAACATACATTGACTTGGGGAAGTTTTTTTTTTAAATAAAAAAAAATTGACTTGAAACCTATTTAGGTTAACCCAGCTTTACAATTTAAATGAAGATAACTGCAAAACTATAGTACTGCAGCGCAGCTATCAACACTTAATTCCTTAGACAGTATTACACATTTTTTCCAGATTATGTCATTTTTAAGAACATTTGTAAATACTTAGTAACTTAAATAAAAAATATATACCTATATATCTCACGAAAAGCTGCAAGCCCAAAAGTCAGCTTCTCATCTGTATCCATACCAAAAATGACATCAATCTGTTGCCTTTGCTTTGATATGAAAGAAGGACAAACTAAAACATTTTCACAACCCTGTAAGCCTAGTATGAATTTTTATATTTGAAATTACGAATGTCCATAAATGTAATGTACATGTGGATAGCGAGCAATACTATAAATAGTTTTTATTTCACATTAATTACTGAGTCTTTTTCTTGGAAAGCCAAGAAGATGTAAACAAACTACAATCTGTCTGCATTTTAGCTTATTTTTCTTTTGAGCGACCAAAATTTTTTATACTGTTACAATCATGTATCACCCAGGAGCTCATGACTAAATAATAACAGCCTCATAGGTTGAGCTGCAAGGTTAAGGAACGCTTGCTGGGGTCGCTCTGTGGATGGGTAATCCATCCTACTATCCTACTTCCTACTTCCTACTATCCTACTAATCCTTCCTACTAATCCTACTAATATTATAAATGCGAAAGTTTGTGAGGATGGATGGATGTTTGTTACTCTTTCACGCAAAAACTACTAAACGGATCTGAATGAAATTTGATAAGTAGTTAGCTGACATCCTGGAATAATACATAGGCTACTTTTTATCCCGAAATTCCCACGGGATCAGGATTACGCGGGAAAACAGACCCACCCGAACGAAGTCGCGGGCAAAAGCTAGTCTTAATATATCGAGATTCCTCTGTGTTTGTCATTTGTACATCTTTGAGAGTTGTTATAGGTAGTCAGAAGCCAGAAAAGCTGATACTGGTCTTGCCAACCGTTACCGTTTTATCCAGCTACTGGGTTGTAGAAGTAAGATAGGCATTCACTCCATGTAAAGCACTAGTACTCAGCTGCATCCGGTTATCCGGTTAGAAAAACGTCGGAAAAGACTAATCAGATGATGATGGATCATAGTATCAGCCTATTTCTTGTTTTCACCCTCTCTCAGCTCCAAACCTAAAACTTCTATCAAATAGGATACAGGATGCCTTAGCCCAGTTACAAAAATAGCTGCATACAATAAAATTTCATTGCTCTCAGAATGTCATATCATTTGATAGATGTTTAAAACAATACAATTTCTTTCAGCCACAACACAGGCACATCGCACTGGCTAGATCCAAGACTAGCTAGAGTCCGTAAGCATTCCCTTGGAGAATGCGGAGAAGATGAACTGCCTTTTGGATGGGAAAGAGTGTCCGACGAGAGATATGGGTCTTATTATGTGGACCATATCAATAGGAGGACACAGTATGAAAACCCAGTGCTTCAAGCAAGGAGATTGAGAGGTAAGTTGTAGAATCTCTAGTTTTTAAATAAATAAGAGCTGTCTCGGTTTACCATCATGGTGAAAGGATTGGTCAGCTAGACTGCATTACCATGTGCTAGATCTAAGCTAAGGTGCGCGCCTGGGCGTTTAAAATCGCAGAATTATTTAGATAACACCCTTGGAGAGGCTCCATCATGCACCCCAAATTTTAAATAAATGATTAATAATCATCACAAATAAAAGACATTCACATGCTCAATGTTAACTAAGTAAATAGAAGGACTATGACAGAATTATAATACAAAATACTTGCATATTATATGTTCGACAAAAAATCTGTCTGTAAACCTTTCAACCTATAAATTAGGGGGTAGTAGCAGTAATATTTGACTTTAATTACCTCCATAAATAATGTCCACCTTAGAATTATACTATGTTAACAGACCTCACTTGGCAAGTTTGCTGGAAATTGTGTTAATTAGCAACACTTCCCTGACAAATAGGTGAATTGGTATTTGTTGATTGTAACTTTCAATCAGGAAGATAATTATAGAGAATCGTTTAATATCTAGGTAATAAAGTGAACTAGTGCATACAAAATATTAAGTAGTTAAGCACTTTCAAAAACGGAGAGATAGACAGAGTGATTTTTCACTTATCATAGACATCTTAAATTAATCTGCGACTCTTAATCATTTTTGCTAACAGTTTCAACGTCAATTAATGGTGAGTTTGCAAATTAAAATGGCATGTTATAAGGTATAAATACAATGTAAATATTACCAATGCCTGGAATGTAAAAAAAAATATGTTAGCAATGATATTTATTTTGTTCTGCTTAATTTCACTATTTTTGGTCAATTTAAACTAGATGAAGTAGGTGCTTCCTAGCTGTCTACCCTGAGAAGAAACACCGAAACAATCTCAGAACAAAATCTCTTTGTTTTTATTTATCTGAGACCTAAGTTTGGGTTCAGAGTCTATCTTAGTACTGCTCGGTCAGTGTTGTTTATCTACTATTTTAAGAAATCTGATCTATTTGAACTCTAGCCATTTAGGAATAGATATATTTAGTAACTATATTTGGGTATGTCTGGATCCTAAGTTTGGATTTTGAGTCTATTTTAGTGCTGGCCGGTCAAGGCCCTGTCTCCCATCTAAAACTGTTTTTATCCAATTTTTTAAGTATTAGATTTCCTAATTTTTAATTATCCGTATTGACCGTCAGAGGTCTACAGATGATGTCCAAGATTCTCTGCTAAACGTATCTACAGTAGGAACTTATCTACAGTTTAATGCAGTTTTCAGCAATAGATAGAGTGATTCAAAAGGAAGATCTGTATACATGCATATTATTAGTACATTGCACCCGTGCGAAGCCGGGCGGGTCGCTAGTCACTACATAGTATAAAACAAAGTTGCTTCCCGCTGTCTGTCTGTCCCTATGAACCTATGCATGGATCTTTAAAACTACGCAGCGGATTTTATTGCGGGTTTTGATAGATAGAGTGATTCAAGAGGAAGGTTTATATGTATATATAACATGCATAATAATATTAGAGGAAACACTGATAATTTTAGAGGATTCTATTGTGATGTCGTAAATAAACACTTTTTTGCGCTTACATTCCAAACGCTGGCTGAACCCTACGAGATAGATCAAAATCATGTACTACAGTATTGTGCACCTTGAAAAGGTCTACAAAAAAGTCCGCGATGGTATATGTATATCTCTAAAGGATAACCCACAATAATAATTTTCTTCTTTTACAAATTACAATAAAATGATGAAGCTATTTTTAACAGTACAGTATTATTTTTATCCAATTAAATACATTACACATGTTGGGCATTTCAAGTAGATCAAGATTGCTTGTTACACTAGGTATATCAATAAAGTGAATATCTTATGAGTTATCGCGAAATAAAAATTGCCGGACGAGAAATTTAATAGTTAAAATATCGATGAAGCGAAGACGTCGCTCACAATATAAGCAAATATAAATTACCCCGAAACTATACCCGAGCGAAGCCGGGCCGGGTCGTTAGTTGAGCTATAAATTTTAAAACCGTGGTCGAGTTAACAGTTAAGCCATGAATCTTTTATGTAATGACAGTCTCAATCAAAAATTAAGGAAGTAATAAGTCACTTATTATTATGCTGTAAAGTTCCAGTCGAGTGGAAATAATTCAGCCAGAACTTGTGTTGTAATACTGTTATTGTTGTTATGTATTATGGTACCTTCTTTATTGAACTGTCTGTAATCTTGGGAGAAAGTCATGCAAAATTTGACTCTTAGAGATCTAATAGGATTTTTGCTTTTAGGGAGAAAGAAAATGATTTTTCACTGTCTATAAAACTTTTAAAATCACTTTGTTCCTTTTTTAATTCTAGATAGGCTTGTCTCACTTGATGGTAAGCGATGATGTGGTCGAAGATGAAGCATGCTTGCCTAGAAGTACCCTATTCACTCTTGATATAAAGACCCCCAGGTTTTAGCTTTCAGGAAATACAGGCTTCGGCACGGAATTCCACTCCTTAGCTGTACGCACAATGAAAGCCTTTGGAACCCTTTTACCGGATAGTACTTAACTATTTAGACCAATTTTCATTACAATCATTTAGTCGATTTCCAAAAATAATGACGTGCCCGTTCGTTTAAAATACCGTGAGGAGTAAATGTTCTCAATAGGCAAATGTATTTGTGAATACTTGATGCTGTAGTTGTACCTTTGCTCGTCTTGCCACCCTATTGTTACGCCTCTGAAACTAACGTATTTATCTACGTATTATTTGTTATGACTCCCTCAGAACAGCAAAACAGTCTTCAAATGAAAAATACCTATTACACTATAACGTCCTGCCTTTCTAGCCTTTATAATATTCAGCAGAGAAAATAGAACCCCATTCTTACTTACCATGTAGGCTTCTTCAATCCTTGGTTGTAGGAATGTTCGGGTTTGCGGTTACAACTTAAGGAACAGGGTAGGTTATAAGTCAGTGGTAGTCTGATACACCATTCCGGTCGACCAAGAGCGGGAGGTTCCATTAGATTGTTTTTGTACCGGAAAAAAAGCTACATCAATGTCATAAGCCCATTTATTTTACTTGAAAACTGTTCCTTTGCCAAGGTTGGTTACCACGAATAGGAACGTCACTACCCCTATTGAATTATATGACGTAGTTTCAATGAAGTATGAATCGCAATACCCGCATAAGTGGTGTCCCTAAATAGTTTGTTCATGTGGAAGGGATGCATGAACGCAGTTGACCAAAATGTATGCTTTGAAGTTTAATCACGTGCATATAATGTGTAAGGGCTATTATCTTAACGGTCTTGTTAGACTTTACTGAACATAGTTTTTGTAATCAACGTTATCTTCCTTATAACAAAACCGTGTGTTATTAAAAATCGTTTAGAAAAAATACTTAAGAATATTCAATACTAGCTTCCGCCCGCGACTTCGTCCGCGTGGAAAAAATATCCCCCGATTTTGAAACATTCTTCATTAGTGCTCCGCTCCCATTGGTCTTAGCGTAATGATATATAGCCTATAGCCTTCCTCGATAAATGGGCTATCTAACACTGAAAGAATTTTTCAAATCAGAACCGTAGTTCCTGAGATTAGCGCGTTCAACCAACCAACAAACAAACTCTTCAGCTTTATAATATTAGTATAGCTAAATAACTAAAGCCGCACGTGTCGATCTTCAAGGCTTGAACAACTCTTGGTGAGGTTAGTCCATGGATAAGACGTTTACCAACTTAATACAAGATTCTTCCGTGTCTCGGAAAGCACGTTAATCCGTTGATCCCGGCTGTCATTTGTTTTTGACAGTCGTTACGGGAGTCAAAAGTCAGTTCGTCAACATAATATGATATAGATGACGCCAAATAACTTGGCAAGGTTTTGGCGTAGTGGGGTAGTTCGCGCATCGTGCACTTAGTGGAAGAAAATAGTGGTCACTGTTACTGCTTGCCATTATTCTATGGTTATTGCCATCATTTATTTTTAATTATATCTGTTCAGAAGAATGTTAAAGAAAGAAGAGGAATTCATTCGTTAATTCGGTATTATAAATAAAATAGATATAATACATAAATACATTATTTTAAAAGTGAAAAAAAAATGTATTAAAAAACATTAAAAATAATATGTTCTCGTCGTCACAGTTAGTTAATAAATCTGCTACCCCTTTTATTCTTCTTTTTTCCCGGTGTCCTAAAGAAAGTGACGAATTCGGAATTTCAACCTTCCTTAACTATAGTGTCTAACTGTTCTTTCTGACGTTTTAAGGGGCAGATATTCGATTTTCGATGATTTTTAATCCAAGATCACGTCTAAACGGCTAGTCGGTATGCTTTGAAAAAAAATAATGATAAACTAGACTATTTCCTTAATAATTTGATATATGAATATTTAAATATTTTTTTGTAAAACATTGTGTAATTTATTTTTAAAAGTACGTCTAACGCGGGCATAAAAGCGAAGATCAGGCAACAACCATTGGGTGTATTTTTATGAAACTTTCACAGTCTAAAAGATAATTTAATTGCCAATCTTTTAGTATACGGCTTTTCTTCATATTGTGTTTGGTAAAGTCATGGTGTATTATTATTCGAAAAATCTAGGTGCGCAATGAATCGGGGGCTCTTGCGGGCGACGGGCGGCAGTGCATCGCTGACCACTGTCACGAGTAGACGCTAACGCTCCGCGCAAAAAATACAAAATGATTTTATTCGCATAGAAGTTTAACGCCAAAATGGTTGGTAAACCCAAAACACTAAAAAAGAAACGCCTTACAATGTTAAAAATAGATTAATGAAGTAACGAATTTTAATTATTTATATATTTTACTGCCGCCATGGTCGAGTGGTTTAGGGGTTTAACTTGTGTGTGGTCGTGGGTTCGATTCCCGCGGGACGCATACTTTGTAAATTTGTTTCCACTTTGGCTAGGACATTGCAGGCCTGAATCACCTGATTGTCTGATAAAAGATGGTTCCGTGCTTCGGAAGACACATATAAGCTGGTAGTCCCGGTCGCCAAATGGCGGTCGTCAGAATAGACCACGTCAGAGGCTCTTGAGGCAGTCTAGAAACTCTGACACTAGGGTGTATGGGGTCATTAGACATTACTACCCACACGATAAGAAGAAGATTATTTATATAATCTCTATCAATAGTTTAAATTAGCATATTGGAATAAAATAAATGTGATTTAAATGTAGTAAACAAACTTTTATTTTATTGAAATAATTATGTTATTTCCTTTTAGGAGAACACCAAATAGTAAAGATTCTTGAGTCAAAAATGTAGAGACAGGGTGAGTATTGAAATGTAATTTACGAGTAGGTAACCATATTGGAGCGTAGTAAGGACAGTTCGATTAGAGTTTCAAAAAATACTTGAGTGTTGCTGATATTGGAATAGTTGTAGGTATAGCTCTTGATACGTAAGTAGCATGACCTTGAATGCGGAGATCTAATATTTAGTAGGTACTTACTTTAAATTATTTTTATTTTATTCAAATTATGTTTTTTTTTTTGGAGTATATCAAATAACTTAGATTCTCGCCGCGAAAATGCAGAGACGAGGTAAATATTGCAATGTAATAGCACCATACTACAGCGTAGGTACTAAGGACAGTCCGGATTAGAGTATCAAAAAATACTTGAGAGCTGATATTGACACGAGTTGTAGGTATAGGTCTAGGGTAGGTACTTATGTAGCATGACCTTGAATGCGGAGATCTAATGTTTAGTAATTTTTTATTTCATTGAAATAATAGTGTTTTTTTGTGGTGAGTACGAGGTGAGTATTTAACTATAATGTAACCATACTACAGCGTAGTAAGGACAGTCCAGATTAGTTTAAAAATACTTGAGTGCGGTTTTTGACATAGTTGTAGGTACTTATAGCTAGCTATGGTACGAAAGTACCATGACCTTGAATGCGGAGATCTAATGTTTTGTTTACGCATAACTCTCCAATATTCCAACTTTCGCCCATAATTGGTCAATCCTACTTTCGCGCCCGTGCCTATACTTACCTAAATTTAATTTATATTATATAACTCGCTTTATATTATATAGATCGCATCGAACTTCTTGAGGTTACGTTGACATCCACCCTTAATTTTGGTCCGTTTATCGAGGCTAAGGCTCAATTGGCTGCCAAAAAGTTGGGAATCCTAGTAATTACACCCTAACTATTGATGATAATATAATAACATTAGATTCACAAGTCGCCACAGAATTTGAAAATTTTTTCACTGACATACCCGTATCGACAATCAAGTCGCTAAAATCATCTGCCATTGCTGCAGACACATTACTTAAAAAAAGTGTTCCAGTTTGTAGTTCAGAGTTTAGATTCCAATATGTTACTTCTAATGACATCATCAAAACTTTTAATTCTTTGAATGTTAAAAAGGCTGCAGATCTATGGGGTAATTCTGTTCATGTTACTAAGTCCATTATACACATTATAGCTCCTAAATTAGCTGTTATATTTAATAATTGTATTGATTGCGGTGAGATTCCTGATTTAATGAAATATAGTAAAATAATCCCACTATTTAAATCAGTTAGTACATCTGACCCTACTAATTATAGACCTATTTCTGTATTGCCCACTTTCAGTAAAATTTTTGAGAAAATTATTTTAATGCAGATGCAAAGATATTTTAATAAACACAAATTGCTACATAATAAACAATTTGGTTTTACAAAAGGACGTTCAACAACTGATGGCCGGTGTTGAACTTTTAGGACACATTTATAGTGCATGGGAAGATAAGTGTTGGTAAGTGTTGGGCATTTTTTGCGATTTTTCAAAGGTATTTGACTGTGTTCCCCATGAGACATTAATCAGGAAACTGCACCACTACGGATTCCGGGGCGCCTCTCTGAATCTTCAGACCTCATACTTGAGTGAAAGGATTCAGAGAGTCGACTTGAACGGCAAAAGATCGCCGGGATCTGTGACGTCAAGATGGGGGTTCCCAAGGCTCAATTTTACGTCCCTTTTTGTTTCTTATTTATATAAATGATTTACCGTACCTGATCAAAAATCATGACATAGTGTTATTCGCTGACGATACTTATCTATTATTTAAAATCAAAGTTAACAGCAAGTTACTGAAGAAGTAAACAGTGCCCTTGCAACTGTAGTTAGCTGGTTTAATGTTAATAATCTTCTTGTTAATGAGAAAAATACCAAATGCCTAAAATTTACGTTACCTCATGTTAGACAAGTGAATACAAGTGTATCAATAAAGGGCGAAATATTGAAACCCGAAGATACCACAGTTTTCTTGGGCATAAATTTGGGTGCGAAGCTTCAGTGGGGCCCCCATATAAATTGTCAAAATAGCCAAGTTCTGCAGCATATGCCGTTAGAAAAATACGTGGATTAACTGATATCGAAACAGCACGTTTAGTCTACTTTAGTTACTTTCACAGAGTGATCTCATACGGCATTATACTTTGGGGAAACGCCGCCGACATTCATACAATATTTGTATTACAAAAATTAGCCATTTGTGCAATTTGTAAATTAAGTCCTAAGCACTCCTTAAGAGACAAATTTAAAGAGATTAATATTATGACTCTGAATGACTCTGACTATGAATATTAATCTCAGTATATTTATGAGAATCTCTTGTATGCACACAAAAATATTAATCTTTTTAAAAAATACAGTGATATTCATAGTGTAAATACAAGGAACAAAGACACATATGTCATTCCTAAAACAAGGAAAAAAGATTGGTGGATCGTTTAGATGCCAATGTATACGTTTTTATAATAAAATTCCTAGCCATATTCAAGAACTAAGTATTAATAAATTCAAATTATTTATAAGACGTAAGCTATGTCAGAAAGCTTTTTACACAGTTACAGATTATATTGAGGACACGAAGGCCTGGGAATGAGATGCTCCAGTGATATACGTGTGCCTTTTCTATTTAGTTTTAAAATTTTGATTGATGATCTATTTTTGATTGATTAGAATATTTGCGTTCTCAAGTATTGTATATCCTTATAATCAATAAAGAGAAAAAAAAGTATTGTATATACCTATTAATTTTGTTTTTGTTTATTGTTTTTTTTTATGTACAACGTGTAACGGAAACCCCATATCTATCCAAAAGGGCTGAAGACAACATCTGGTATGGAGTCTCTATGCACAGTTTCAGCACAAAATAACTGACTCAAAGAATTGATACCAAATTATTGGTTTCATATATTTCTTGAATACCAATCATAAAAAATGTGTCACAGCACTACGAGGGTCAATAACTTTCCACGTCACTTGCCAATAACACGATAATTCTTTTCGTTCTTCTTAATTTGAAAAATTCGGTCTCTGGTATCAGTGTATTGTAATTTATAATAAGTTCTACACACGTAGACTTAGGATTACTAAACCCTTGCCATATCGTTTGTTATCATCCAAAGAAGCCATGCACTTGGTATGTATATACCCTTTAAATTACACGTTGTATATAAATATAATTATTTCATTATTGTACTTGTGAGGACAATGTAGGTTATTCTATCTTCGTAGTTTTTACTTTCACTATAATTTCTTTAATGATGTCAAGCAGTTTGAGTACTTGTGTGGCCTACCCAAATGGCCTTATTTTGGTATTGTTCGTCAAATTGTTGAGCTCCTTAAATTCTAAGTTGAGCTACACGATAACTGACAAATGCTTGCACTGACTGGACAGGTCCGCTCAAATTTGCTTGGTTATTTCCTCAAAAAAAAATACCACAGACATGAACTTGCATGCTTCTCATATACAAATACAAATTGTCTGGACTTTAAAAGAGACTTCGACCTCTGATTTTGTTTCGGTGTTTCTTCTCAGAGTAGTCAGTTAAGAAATACCGGCCTCATCTAGCTAAACTAAACACGCAAAAAAACATGACGTGTAAAAGTGTTATTTATAACCAATTTACAAAATAAATATTTAATTTCATTTCATTTCAAAAGTGAGACGGTATTTCACACCGGAACAGCTGCTCAACCTCTATCAAGCGCAAGTTCGGTCGTGTATGGAGTGCTGCTCTCATCTCTGGGACGGATCTGCCAAATACCAGCTTAATGCACTTGAGTCTATAGAGAAACGGACCAAAAGGCTCATCGGCAACGAGAAACTGGTCGAGACAAAGGTCCAGAGCCTAGAGCATCGGCGACGTGTTGCAAGCCTATCAGTTTTCTATCGGTTACAATTCGGGGAGTGTGCGATGGAATTGCAGTCTTATTCCACCAAGCTCGTTCCATCATAGGACTACAAGACAAACGGTGATGCGCCATCGTTACATGGTGGACATCCCACCCATACGCATGAAACGTTTTGAGATTACTTTAATTATGGGTACGGCTAAGGAGTAGAATTCCCTGCTGGAGTCTGTTTCCTGATAGTTATAACCTGGAAGTCTTTAAGTCAAGAGTGAATAGATTACTTCTAGGCAAGCGTGCTTCATCTTCGACCACATCATCGCTTAACATCAGGTTAGATTATGGTCAAACGCAAGCCTATAAACTATTAAAAAAAAAATCAGCTCTGGCTGTATACAAAAGGGAAAAACTCAACTCAGCATGTCGAAAATGAGGACATGATTGCTGACAAGTAAATTCATACTTATTTCAATATTCCGATTTCAATGTTATTAAAACTTAATTATTTACGAGTATCAAATAAGTCTAAGTAGCGTAGCGTAGTCATTTTTATATATATAGATAGATAGATTTACTTGTCTAAATACACATAGTAGTTTTCAATGACCAGACAATTAAAGTCCAGAAAAAATTTGGATGGTGATAATAAATCAGGCAGTACAGTCTTTACTATTTGAAACGTATGGTTACCTTACGAAATTTCGAGCTTGCGTTGCGGGGGTGCATTGCGCGGTCGCGGGGAGTGATGCAAGCTTCTCCCCAGTCGCTCAAGGTCGCTGCCATATAATGTCGCCTTAATAGTCTGCGTATTTGGTTCTGACATTGTAATCAAGGTAACAAAAAATAAATTTAAAACAACAACTCGTAACAAAAACAAAGGGTACAACTTTCGTGTGCGCAAGTGTATTCGGGAGCAAATGGAACGAGAAATACTGACGCACTAATCGCGCGCTCGGAGCGGCGCTACGTCATACCTAACGTGACCATTTATTTTTGTCTCAAAACGGGACATTGGTTTATTAAGGTCAATTAACAGGTTCTCAATGAAAAAAAAAACTTCGTTTAAGTTTTTTATTTAGGAATAGTCAGTTAGCTTAAAAGTTACGAATTATAAATATATATATATATACACCCGAAAAATTAAGTTATATTTATATTTATAAGATGATCAAATTAGCTTTAATATAGCGTAGAGGGTGATGATTTTAAGCAAGAATGAAATTCTTAGCACGTTTTTTTATATGCACCTTAATTATCAACATCGCCGTTAGAACTGAAATTTGTAACTGGGTTTTCTCAGACGCCTACAATTTTTGAACAATTTCTCATGCGGGGACCTTTTTTGAAAGCTTGATGAAAACTTGCTGACTAAGCGTGTAAAAAATAAAGCCTTTGGATGTGGAATCTTCAAAAAAGTTTTTTTAATAACAGGGGATATTTTTCAATACTCAAAAAGTAGTTTTTTAATGGCTGATACAAGTTTGAAACTCTTTCCAAGGCAGGCATATGGGGCTTTGCTATAGCCGAGCATTTGTTGATATGCCGTTTCAGTTTCGGCTCAAAACTCCTTTAGAGCTTCAACTCGAATCGTGTAAATATAAAAATATATATAATCTTCACAATAATTCTTTCGTACGCGCGATCAAAACATAATTGAATTAATTTCGATGCACAATCATTAGACCGAAAGCTGTGGTTTTCTTGTATCGTGTGATAATCCCAGACGCCTTCTGCCGCGGCCATATCCAAATCCTTTGAAGTTGGCGCGTCCAATTTCTTGAAAAAGTTTAACATCGAAGAACTCGAAGCGGCGGCATTTTTATGTTTTTCAGAATATGAAATGCTGTTCAATATCACTGGCACAACTGTGAGCAACACCAAATTCTGTACGACACTTTTCACATCTGACATCTGAGGGAGTATTTATTTGCTTGATGAACGGATATTTTGCTTGTAAGTCAACATTGAACGAACACTTGCGTTTCGGCATTTTAACTTAATATTTAATTTAATTTATTTTATAAACAATTTTAATACTGTTTTGAAATGGATAAGGTGTCGGACTTGTGATCGAGAGGTGACGAGTTCGAACCCCACCCATTAGGCCATGCGCGCACTGCCTTGCGGTGGCCGCAATTGCGGTAGTTCTACCGCACCGGTAGAATGACCGGGGCCACCGGTGACTCTACCGCACGCGTTTATTCCACCGCAGTGCGCGCACTTCTATGACACTCCATATTTCACAGATTTTGCGTTTCCAAAACGCAACGCAGTGCGCGCACGGCCTTACACTATTGCCGTAAACCCACTTCAGACACAAGCATATTTAGCTTAGTTGGAGGGGTTAACAAGATTGCTAGTAATGTGAATTCTACCCACATTACTAGTTATCTTTAAAAAAAATGGTATTCCATACACGACCGAACCTGGGCTTGATACAAATTGAGCAGTTGTTCCGGTGTGAAGTACCGTCTCACCTTGGCTAGGATTCCCAACTTTTTTAATGCTAACTGAGCCTTAGCCTCGATAAATGAGCCAAAATTGAGGGTGGAAGTTAAAGTCACCCCAAGAAGCTCAATATGATCGGTTATCGACACGGTTGCACCACGGAAAGTAGGAACCGGTTCAAATTGGCTCCTTTTTGCGGAGAAGACACGCCTGGGTCTTACCTGCATTAAACTTGACCAAGTTGGCATCACCCCATTCGGAGACAGCTTTCAAGGATAAGTTCAAGCGCCCAACCATGTCCTCACGAAGAGACTGGATCTGTGACCCACCAGCTCGCGCGCTGGACACATATCTCTCAGAAACTGTGTTGTCGTCTGCATACCCAAAGGTACCGGGCATTAGCAGATCGTTAATGTGCAGCAAGAATAAAGTTGCTGAGAGAACAGACCCCTGAGGGACGCCGGTATTAATTGCCAACTGACCAGACAAGCAGCCATCAATGACCACTCGAAGGGACCGATCTCTCAGGAAGTCTTCAATCCAAACGCAAAGTTGAGTGGGTAAACCAAAGGAAGGAAGCTTAGCAATAAGGCTATCGTGCCAGACCCTGTCAAAGGCCTTGGAGATGTCAAGGGAAACAGCAAGTGCTTCCCCGTGCCTCTCAATGGCCTCACTCCAGATATGAATGTTAATGTCAAATATAAACTACGTAAACAATAAATAAATACAAATCCCACCATTAAAAGTCAGAAAATATTCCAAAACAAACAGTTTAAATTATTTAATAGGTACACGAGCATTAAACAACAACAAAACAAATATCAAGAAGTGGGCGCACGAAAAATCTGTCAAATAAATAGTCAACAAAGCGCGAGCGACGACGTCTTGGCCACTCTCGGCTATCTTCGCATCGACCGATGAGTCCGATGACGCAGTCTCAGAAAACGGGACAATTTTGCGTCCCAGAGATCATTGCGGGGACACCGGGACTCGTAATTATAAAAAGGGACAGTCCCGTTCAAAACGGGACGTCTGGTCACGTTAGTCATACCCCGCGTCCCGCTGACAACCGCTGACACCTAAAAATCGACTTCTGCGCATTGAACGACTCTTGCCAAGTTATTTAGCGTTACCTATACCAGTCTGAAACACTAGTACTGTCAACCATTCTTGAAACACTGTAGCTGAAGCTGTATCCGATTATCCAGATGATAAAATAACGTTACAAAAATATAAAAAAACAATTGATAAGACTCGTAAATGGTTCGTAAGATTTCACTTCATATTGACGATCGCTTTCGAAGTAGCCGAATTCGAATTTTCTAATTTAGCCCTCAGTTTCGGTCCATATACTGAAGGTGGCCGAAGACACTATTAACCAGAGGCGAAGTACATCCACATATTGTTAGGTATATGTATGTAAGACGTTTGTAATTAATAAAGGCTAAGGGAACGCATCCGTATTACGTGTCCCCTATTTAATTTTACACACTTCGGTGCACACTAATAGTGTATGCAAGGACGCCACTCTACTTTTCCCGTAGTAATATGGTTATAAATAATTTCTTTCAAAAAAAGTACTTATATAAAGTAAAAAAGCTCTTAAAAAAATAGCAAATCTTTGTTTTGTATGACATACACTGCCGATCAAAGATTTCATTGGGACATGACAGTGCCAAGAATAATATTTAAAATTCAAAATAATATATATTTTTTTAAATTAATATGAACTAGATTACTACGAAACATGAACATGTTCTTAATCAGTAAAATTAGTATTTTAAAGAATTACCTCAGGTTGTGACCGACACAAATAAAGAACTCGTTTCCACACCCTCTTGCCTACTATTGAAGAATTCCTGAATTTCTTCAGGAAAATAGTGCCGAACATAAACAACATTTCAATGTTGAACAAACAGTGATAAGTATGCTAATGAATGGTTGGTTTGCCCATCATTGCCGCAGCAAACTTTCACTAAATACTCAATTATTTCTGTTGTGAGACTGAGTAATCACTGTTAGCATTATTTGCCTTTTAGCTTCCTACTTTCTGTAAAATTTTTGAGAAATTACGTAATCAAACTGAGACAACAAAGTTTTCAAATCGCCAAAAACACTGGCTTTGTTGCATACCTTGTTGTTTGTTTGTCTGAAAAGAGCGTTTTAGATTGTAGGCTGATGTTTTGATGTGTAAAGTAATTCAAATAATTTATTTTGATTAGACTAGTAATGCTTCGAGACCATAAATGAGCTCGTGGCCACACCAAACACAAGCATAGTTAGCTTAGTTGGAGGGGTTAACAAGGTTGCTAGTAATGTGAATTCTACCCGCATTACTAGTTTTCTTTAAAAATAATAGCCGCACCGCCGATCTTCAAAGGTTAAGCAACGCTTGCCTAGGCCAGTGCGTGGATGTTTGATGATCTTTACATATTCTGATTCCTGCGTTCCCCGGAAAGCCCGCTAATTCGTTGGTACTGGCTTTTATTTGTACATTTTCAATAGTTGTTACGGGTAGTCGTAGCCAAAAAATCTGACACCATTCTTCCATGGGGTAGCTGTATTTGGATAGACTGCAAACCGATGCTAACATAATTGGAAAGATGCTAAGCGGATGATGGATATATTTCATAAAGTGACTCGAGTATTCATACAAAAACATTTTTATGTAGAAAAATGTTTTTTTTTATTGATAATAGGTTCGCACGCTTACCTAGAAGTAACCTATTCACTCTTGACTTGAAGACCACTAGGCTATAGCTATCGGGAAACACAGACTCCGGCAGGGAATTCCATTCCTTAGCCGTACGCACAATGAAAGTATTCCCAAAACGTTTTGTGTTTAGGTGTGTGGGATGTCCACCATGTAACGATGGCGCTTCGCCGCTTGTCTTGTAGTCCGATGATGGAACGGGCTCGGTGAAATTAAATTGTGTAATTCCATCGCACACTCTCCGAAATGTATAAGGTATAAGAAAGTCTGTACTAAATCTTTTCTGATGACATCATCTTCCTGCTCTTATCTCATGTTCCTTGTTCCTTTCGACGGAAATCCGATCTTTAATTTTTTATATTTCTTTTGTCACTGTGCCTCACACAAAACAGTCATTTTTATTGGGCCTCTCATTCTTCAGAGGTACTACTTCTATTTGGTTAACCAAGAGAATTGAAGGAAAAAGTCGTAGGAGTCAAGACGCCAAACACGAGAGGTTTATTTGAAACCTACATACTTTGATAGTAACTATAAAGTAGTACTTAAGTACATAATTAATATTCTGCACCATTTAAGGCAATACAAATTACGTATGCGTTGTTCTTTCATCACACAGTAACAAAAAACCTTATACTTTTAAATCAGATTTGAAAAGTTATAAAAAAAAATGTAAGGTTTTCAACATTTTACCGCACTAGGAATCTCTTGTATCGTAGGTGCCATGCAAACATTTAAATTAACTTGCACAAACACCCAGACAAGAAACAAATATCTGTAAGCCATACAAAATATTTGTTCCGATGCGGGAATAGAACCTACAACACGCAGCTCATCAGCCAATCACTCAACGATTGCTCCAATCGTGGCATCATATTATTTATCAAAGAATCTTAATTTGGTGTCGACAAAGTAAAAGCTGTAATATACGGACTCAATTGAGCGTGGCAGACACTATTCTCTTCGTTTATTCATGCTAATTTACATAACTGATTGCTCAATTATCAGGGAATAAAAGAGTAGAGTAAATCAAAGTACGAGATATTGCCTACAAAAAAATGATTAAAAAATTGGCCAAGTTCGAGTCAGACTCTAACTCTAAGTTCCGTAGTCACTACGCAGAATAACTTTGTTTGTATGAAATGTAAAGTTATATTTGCAGGTTTAGTAAATGTGCTATATCTCAAAAACTGCTGACCCGATCTCGTTCAAACCAATTTTCGTTGGATGTTTTTATTAAGACCTACGGAATATTTTTATTTTAGATTTTTATCTCTATTATTATTGACTTAACAAAAAAGTGGTCTTAGAAACCTCAATGTCATTTTTAAGACCTGTCTATAGATACCACACAGGTATCGGTTTGATGTAAAATATAGTTTTAGTTTCAGTCCCATCTATACTAATATTATAAAGCGGAAAAGTTTGTTTGTTTGCTTGAACGCGCTAATCTTCGAAAGTACTGGGTGGATTTAGATACAATTTGGTATGGAAGTAGCTTGAAGCTTGAGGAAGGTCATATGCTACTTTTTACGTGACTGCAAAAAGGAGAGTTATGTTTTTACCGTGATAGAATCCACGGGAGCGAAGCCCCGCGTAAGTACTAGTATGGAATATGTATAGCTCCCAATTTTTAATTTTTGTATAAAAATCGGAAAGCGGTTCACAGAATACATCTACCTACCAAGTTCATCATCATCTACCTACACATGTGAATGTATAGTCTTAATACAGAATTGGCTGTGACATACGGACGGACAGACGGAATGACGAAACTATAATTAAGACGCATTATAATCCCGTTGACCTTGCTCAATCGGGCGCACTCACAGACACATCACAGAGACTGCCCCGCGCACCCCCTCATTTGAGGGGGTGAAGCAGATGAAGTGGGACACGAGTAGTCCCACCTACTGCGGGGTGCACCGCGCGAATTTCGTCGATGCGTCTTTTTCATTACATTTAACATCGTAATTTCGCGGCTGATTTACAGAGCTCGAGCGGTCCAATGTGTCACCGTTCGAGTTTCGCAGCGCGTTTCCGCGGCGATCACCAAGATCGAATCTCATTCGCGGTATAGCTTTTTGTTGTCTTATTTATTAAATATTATGTATTTATAGATATTTACATATTTTCGTGTTGTTATTATTTTAAAATATGTGCATAGTTTTGTTCTCTTATTTTTTATTTAATTCATTAGGTTATCAAAAAAAATTTTAGCAAAAAAATAGAACCGACTTCCATATAAAACACTACAAAGGCAAAAATAACTTTAATTTCGGTAGTCGGTGTCATTTGTTTTGTAGTTTCTTTTATATTTTTGACACCGCCTTCCGAAATTAAAGTTATTTTTGCCTTTGTAGTGTTTTTATATGGAAGTCGGTTCTATTTTTTTGCTAAAATTTTTTTTTCACGCTTTTAAGTGGGACTGTTTGTAATTTATGTAGTTACAAAAGCCAAAATGTCAACTACTTATCACCTTTTACAAAATATTGCTTTTCCTAGTGCAGAGCTGTTAATTTTTGAGGAGTTCACCTGGTACATCACCATCAGCTCTACATCACCATATTCATTGTGATGAGTATAAAGTGCTTAACATCCGTATTCAAGTAATCGAATCGCAATCCACGAAATACTTATTATTGAGTAGTTTCAGTGGCCATCTGTGGTCTTCATCATCAGTTCAACTTCCCCAAATGGTAATTTTCAAAAGCAACTGCTCAAGGTACTATAAGAAATACCCAAAACGCTATAGGTGTGCCTATAATATTTGAAGAGTTCCCTCGATTTCTCCAGGATCCCAACATCAGATCATGATTTCGTAACAATGGGACCAAGTAGAACGTATACCCTTTCAAACGCAAAAAGAATTTTTCAAACCGGTCCAGCCGTCTCCGAGTTATGAGGTAACATACATAAAAAAAAAAGTTCAAGACGAATTGAGAACCTCCTCCTTTTTTTTTTTTGAAGTCGGTTAAAATCAATAATTTTTATTCCTATAGATATTTTATTTCAGAATCAAGAATAATATAATGAAAAAAAAAAAAAACATCCAAAAAGTTTGATGGTGGATTCTGAAGAAAAATAATATACAGGGTGTTACAAAAGAGTTTAAGTAATACCAAAGGAGGTTATTGTACTCATAATTATGAACAAGTTTTACTATGGCACCAGCTCTGAAATCGCAATAAAAACAGCTGTTTCAATTATTTTTTTCCAAGTGAATAAACTTTTTGTATAAAATAGCAGTTTATTTTCGTCATTTTTATTTTCGCAATATACGGTTTATAAGAATACAGCGTGTGAAGTGAACATACCTACGGATGCGAGGAGAGACGAATAAAAGGGTGGGATACGAACTGGGTGGATGGATGGACAGGTGAACGAACAGGAAGGATACATAAAAATTAAACAAGCTACTTATTATAATTTTATTTTGTGTTTTTTTGACGTATTTACGCATACGGAGCGCAATGTTAATACAAAAATTTTGTAAAAAAATTACTCAAGTCACAAATCTTCAAAATTTAGTTTTCTACTACAACAAGTTTTGTTTTTAGGCATCCAAAACAAATACTGCCTTGTATGTGCTCGTGCAGAGAAAAAACAAACTGCTGCACCGGAACAGTTTGCTTTCATTCCATTTCGCTTTTGTCTTTTTTGTCACTTTTATCTCTATCTGTATTTTCATCTCTATTTTTTACGTATGGTTCACGAATTTTCATATTTCTTGAAATTCGGGGATCAAGTATCTCAGGTAAAATACAGTCTAAATAGAACTTTTTCAATTTTTCTTTCTGTTCTCTTTCCCAAAATGTATCATCTCTTTGAATGATTTCCGTCTTCAGCTTTTCTTTTCATTCTCCCATACGGCAAACAAACAATTTTTTTTTTGGGTTACGTGTAGCTGTCCTTGAACTTGGTAATACCAAGCACGTTTTTTGTTGATGGCTAGTTCACTAGTTTTTGTTTTTTGCTAGAAGTTTACTTTTTTATTTTCAATTGCTGCTGCTAGGCCCATTTTGTGGGCTGTCAAAGGACACTTTACTTCTACAACAGTATTTACTCCAATTAATCCATCAGGCGTTGCACCCAAGAAACATAGTTCTTGGTCTATAAATAAACCACAGGGTCTAATCGTTTTGCGCTCTTGTACAGCCAATTGTGCAAGTGCGATTTTTTCATTCAATTGACCATGTCTAATAGATTCCACGTGGTCAATTTTGTTCCGATAAAGAATATCTTTGACTAAATTAGCACATGGTGTATTAATACGCGTTTTTATAACTCTGCCGAAATTGGATGCAGTCAATAACGATCTTCACATCTCTAGCCATTCTCCACTATCACTTTGTAAAACAGTTTTTCTTTCAATTGTTGCTCGTTCCAAATCAGACTTTTTAATTTTTTTCATAAACTCGTTTTTCAGTTTATCCAGTATTTCTACCGGCATATCGGGCTTTTCACAGGACTGGCCATAATCCTTATCGTCTTGTTTTTTACTGAAAACAAGCCTTCTTTTTCTTTTTATATATCTTTTACTAAGGAGTTTTTGTTTCTTCTTTCTTTCTTCCCACAGTTTCAGTTTGCCTCTTGGGCTCTTATTGGTAATTTTTTTATAAAGCTTCGAAAGTGCATTTTCTTCATTGAACGACACTGCTGACGCAATGCATCGCGTCTGATATGAGTTTTTGAGGGAAAAATTAACTCTTTTTCCTCCTACATATTTTGCTATGATGCTCTGATAGCGTTCTACAACGTTACTGTCCACGTCATGAAGTAAACTTCGAGCATGGCCAGCAATAATTTGTATCATTATACTAATTCTCTGCCACAGAGAACTTAGCTGAAAGTCACTTGGAACATCATTTTGCTCCAAATCTCCCGTTTTTTTGCAGAAATGTGTTTTGCATTCAAGGTGGTTTCCAAAAGCGTGATGATGTGCTTGTAAAATGTCCTCAAATAATTTTTGCTCTTTTGGGCAGGGATCATTTTTATTTTTTTGTATTGCTTTGGTTATGCAGGATCTCATGCTCAAAACTCGCGATATGGTCAATAATTTTCTGTGACTTTTTAAATATTTGGTTTCAGTTTGCAATGTCATCATTTTGTTACAAAAATTCCTCTTTAAATGATTTCTGCATTCTACTTTTTCGACGGTAATATCAAGGTAAGGTCTTGCCTGCAAAATTTTGAAATAAGTACTTGAGTCACCATCAGATATTAGTCGTCCGTAAATCAAACCGTGGGTAGCTAATGACTGCTTAAAACCTTCCACTATAATTTCGCTCTCCATTCCTGTGGACGGACCGGAATAGTTTTTCAAACATAAATGTTCAGGCACTGTTGTTTTTTTCTTTTCGGCACGATCACAATGGTAGCAATATTTATTTCGGACTCCCAAATATAAAAGTTTGCCTGTTTTTCTACCTATGATTGCAGCAGCGCCGGATAAAGCTGAATAATTTTTTTTTGTACGACCTTTTACCGTACACACCATCTGCTATCACATCTATGATAGGCGTACCATTCTTTGTGACCCTGCCTTCTGCTATAGCCATAATTTTCTCTTCCTCAGCTGCTTGATCCATGGACTGTTGTGCCAGTTGCTGCCAGTTTTCCGACAGTAATTTGTGGTTCTTTTGGTATGTTTTTTGGGAAATCATTGGCAAATTCATGACTGATGAAAATTCTTGTAGCTGAGAATGACCACAACCAATAGAAATTGCACCAGCTACAGCACATGTATTTATTGATAAACAATTATCATTGTCGTTAATGATAACAAATTGTTGTTTACACATTTTACATAAAAAAGTAAATTTGGAAGATAAGCCGTGAAGCTTTTCACCAACTAACTCAAGAGAAGATAGCCCGCAGTCTAATGGTCCGTGATTTGAGATCTCACACAGCTTTAAAAAAGAATAGGAAACATTAATAATCCTGCGTCCAATTTGTATGTTCTTTTTAGGAGTATAGTTTTCCGTCTGTAAAAATAAATGAATAATTTTTTTTTATACCATAAAACATTGTTTTAACTTAAAATAATTTTAAATAAGTATGTTTTCACGGAATAACTTACTTCTGCACTATAATTTAACCCATCAGTTTCTTAGTTTTCAGGTTGGACATCACAATGACTTTCTTCAGTAGCACTAGCCACCTAAAATTTAATTATACCATTTTTATTTATAAAACTAATTCTACACAACTCGCCAAATTATGTTACTGTAACGTGCGGTTGAAGTTTTGAATATTACCTGTGTATTAAAGGTTTCTTCTAATACTTGCTCAGATGAATATGTACTTTTATCAATAACTTCACGACCGTGATCATTCTGTGATGCCACAGTTTCCAATCTAAAAATACAAAAAGTTTGTGGTAATGAAATTCATTACAAATTAAAGCGGGACATTATTTACCATGTTTGTTATTTGTTTCGAGTTTCGATTGTGAAACAACTGAAAAAAATTGGCCAAGTGCAAGTCAGACTCACCCATGAAGGGTTCCGTAGTAACTATAATAATATAATATAACATGTATATTAATTTGACAAAAAAAGACCTTACAAATTTCTTAAAACTAGCTTATTTACACTTTTACAACTACGCCAAATAACTTTGTTTTTCATAGTGTTTGTATGAATCACAAAGTTATGTTTGCGGTTTTAGAAAATATGCTGTAATACAAAAACTGCTAACCCGATCTCGTTCAAACCGATTTTGGTTGAAAGTGTATATCTACAGACATATATTTTTTTAGATTTTTCACTCCATTATTATAGAAGTTAGAGGGGGGAGGGAGAGACACATTTTACCACTTTGGAAACGATTTACTTTATGAAAAAGTGGTTTTAGAAACTTCAATCTCATTTTTTAAAGACCTGTCTATAGATATCACACACGCATAGGTTTCATGTAAAGAAATATTTTCAGTTTTTAGTTCCATATATGGGGAACCTTCCATGTATGGGGAGGTTCCATGTATTTTAATTATTTTTTTCTCAAAGTCGGAAAGCGGTTTATCGGAAGACTGACGGACGGACGGACGGACAGACAGAAACAGACAGACAGACAGACAGACATGACGAAACTATAAACAACAAATACAGGGTGGCAGGGACATCTACGCGCAACCGCTTACCATGGATTCAGTACATGATTCTGGACCCCCCTGCGTTGATAGTTTTCGTCGGCTTTTTCTTAATTTCATAAAATTACGAAAAATCCGACGCAATAACAAAACAGTAAATTCACTTATTTCAAACAGTAATGTAAACCAAACTCGAAAAGGCTACCTGATTAGTTATGTTGATCTCGCAAATTAACCCTAGCAAAACAGCTGATCAGGTAGCTCTTTCGAATTTTATTTACATTGCTGTTTCAAGTGAAACAAGTGAATTTTATATTTTAATTAACAATGATTTTATACAGTTTTCAGTAAAAAAATACTGAAAAATCCTGAAAAATTAAAAAAAAAACGACGAAAAATTCCAACGCAGGGGGTCCAGAATCATGTACCGAATCCCTGGTAAGCGTTTGTGCGTCGATGTCCCTGCCACCCTGTATATTACTTGTGCCAAAATATAGTAGTAAATATCCCGTTTTAAGACAGATTTAGTGACCATGTCAATTTTAAAACTGCGTGAAAATGTCAATTCTAAATTTTCTAGTTCTGTGGTTCAGAAGTTGGTACATTTTAGATTTCATTTTTTAGGGTTCCGTAGCTGAATGGCAAAAAACGGAACCCTTATAGTTTCGATATGTCTGTCCGTCCGTCTGTCTGTCTGTCTGTCTGTCCGTCTGTCCGTCCGTCCGTATGTCACAGCCATTTTATTCCAAAACTATTAAGACTATACATGTGAAACTTAGTAGGTAGATGTATTCTGTAAACCGCTTTCCGATTTTAAGCAAAAAAAATAAAAAAAATTAAAATAAAGGGGGGTCCCCCATACATGGAACTAGAAATGAAAATATTTTTTTTCATGAAACCTATGTGTGTGTGGTATCTATGGACAGGTCTTTAAAAATGATATGAGGGTTTCTAAGACCGTTTTTCCATAAAAACAATCGTTTAAAAGATATAAGCTTCCAAAGTGGTAAAATGTGTGTCCCCCCCTCTAACTTCTATAATAATGGAGTGAAAAATTAAAAAAAAAAATATGTCTGTAGATCTTAATGTAAACTTTCAACCAAAATTGGTTTGAACGAAATCGATTCAGCAGTTTTTGAGATACAGCATATTTTCTAAAACCGCAAATATAACTTTGTAATTCATACAAACACTATGAAAAACAAAGTTATTTAGCGTAGTTGTAAAAATGTAAATAAGCTAGTTTTAAGAAATTTTTAAGTTTTTTTTATTCGTCAAATAAATATACATATTATATTATTATAGTTACTACGGAACCCTTCATGGGCGAGTCTGACTCGCACTTGGCCAATTTTTTGTATTCATTTCGTAAAATTGTTGAGCTACAAATAAATGATTAGGCAACTAACATTCATAGTTAGGTACATACCTATTCTCTTACTTAGTTATGTATGACAATAAGCAACATCTGAATTTTCAGATCAATCAGATATTTTGTCATGCACATTACTGCCCATATCAATAAACCGCGGTCTTGAAACAAAATGTTTCTTACTTTGTTTTATTCTTTATAATAGTCTAGATAATGTGTCGATACTTACTCATTGAAAATAACTTCGGCGTTGACATTTTCGACTTTCTTTCTCCTATAAAAAATGAAAACGTTTCTTTTTTTATTCAACAAAATATTTACAAAAATATCTAAATATAATATAAAAGTACTTTCAATAAAATAGAAGTGACAAAAAGACAAAATAAGACCCTAGGTTTGATCCAGGACACTGGCGGTTGCCGATCCGATTCACTACTATACACGCTAATAGAACTTAGGAATTGTAATGAAATAACTGACCGTATTCGAGTAAAATAAAGTGCTCAATACTGAGACGGTTCCAATAATGTGTCATAATATTTTAGAAATAATTTAGTAATCTAAAATATTCTTACCTTTTAACATCGTTCATATGTACGGCGTTTGATTTATATGAACGTTTTTTAGTCCTTTTAACTGGCTTCACTTTATTTCCCATATTTATAAAATAAAATTGAAATCAAGTTACGCTATTTTAACCTAAAGTATTTTATATTTACAAGAAAGAAGATTATTTATAGAAAATTGATATAAAAAATGAATTTATAAATATAATAATTAATTTACAGACGAAACTTTACAATAACTACAAACAATTCCGAGTCGAAATAAATCGGCGAGAAAAGCGACACGTCCATATAGCAACAGGCGTTGGCCGGCACTGTCGGTACACAGGCGTTTACGCACACATGCGTACGTATTATATTGCGAAATAATAATCCGCGATTTACAGAAAATGTATTGATTGGATTAAAAAAATAAAACACTATTTCGTTAGTATGTTTCTTGTTGAATAATTTGTCAAAAAATCAGAATGATCGTATGTATTTTAATATGGTTTTTATTCGTTAAAAGATTTTTTTAGAGGTATCTTTGTGATTTTTTTCTATGAATTAAAATTAGTTGTATTATGTTTTCAACACACTACTTAACTAGATTATATCCTGAAGAATATCATATATTTTTCTGATTGTGTTAACTGCAGTGAATCATATACTTTAACGCATTATAAAACTCGCGTTTAGCTCTTGTAGTCCCCTTAAGGGTCCCGTTTTTTTGCCATTCGGCTACGGAACCCTAAAAACGACATTAAAATAACGATGGAATCAGGATTGTTTACTACAAGTAAATAAATACCGCTGAAAAGGTTTTTACCAGGTATAAATAAATTTAACACGTTTTTCACACAATCGTTTTTCTTTTATTGGGGCATCATGTGCTAGCCTTTTCCTAACTCTGTTGGGATCGGCTTCCAGTCTCAACTGGATGCAACTGAGTATTAGTTTTTTTTTTACTGATTCATATGGATGTTGCTTATCCGAATTAAAGATTTTTTTATTTTTTTATTAGGGTTTACATGGAGCTAGGTAACACGATGCCGTTTGGCCAGACCAGTGCCAGATTTTCTGGCTTCTGACTACTCGTAACGGCTGTCAACGATGTGCAAATGGCAGCCGAAACCAACGGATTTATGTGCATTCGGAGGCACTGGGATATCCCATACATAAAACTCAAACATACAAACTTTCACATATATAACTTTAGTAGGATTCATTCCAAACATCGAGTGTCAACAGCTAAAGCTTTGGTTTCTTAGGAAAGCGGTGCCGTCATATAGCGGCCGTAATATTACGGACGCAAAAAGGCGACATGTGGAAAGTTCCACGGCCGTTTTAACACAGTCTGCTTCATCGCTATCAATGAAACGTTCACGAAACCATCTGTCACCGACAAGACGGCCGTCATGCAAATGGCGGCACCGCTTATTGACGTTACGGTGTCAGTTACCGCTCTCTAGGAATCCGCGCCATTTTGTTTACATAGACAACGTTCTAGTGACGTCATTCACCGCTGTATTACGGCCGCTATATGACGCCACCGCTATCCTAGGAAAACAAAGCTTTATTGGGGGGGGTGGTCATTGAAACAATCCTGAATAATGTTTAGATTTACATAAATATTTTAATATGAATATACTATCGATTCTCGCCAAAAGCTTATACACAAGCATAAATAATTTCATGTACTTAAAAAAAAGTTTAAGACAAACTGAGAACCTTCTCCTTTTTTGAAGTCGGTTAATGAGCTAATAAAGCCGCTGGTCGTTCCCTCTGATTTGATTTCGGGACATTACTTTGATGACGTGAAATGCAATTCAGAATGCTTTAAACGTTATAATTATTGAAACTGTTTTACAGTCGAGTGTTTTATAGATAGATTTTGCAATGCCTGTTTTAAAACATCTCTGCTAAGGTCTTCATGACACTTAGTCGTCGTAATTCTTAAAGGTTAATTAAAAGGTCTCGTCCTGTCTACGGATAAGTTACTGCACTTTCGAACAAGGGTAAAGGCCAAACCAGTTATAATTATATTACGTTAAACAGTCTCTTGCCATATGGATCATGTTAATTGATTTTTTTAAATTGATGCTATACTCGCGTTGCCGTTTGATCATCATCTCACCTGATGGTAAGCTATAATGTAGCCGAAAATGAAGCACGCTTACCTAGATGTAACTTATTCACTCTTGACTTAAAGACTCCCAGGTTATAGCTATCGGGAAACACTGATTCTGACAGGGAATTCCACTCCTTATTTGTACGTATAATTTACAGTATTCCCAAAACGTTTTGTGCGTATATTATTTACCTTCGTTCCCGTGGATTTTATCACGATAATAATATATCTATTCCTTTGCCGCAGGGTAACGGTAGCCTATAACCTTCCTCAAGCTACTTCCTTACCAAATTTTATCCAATTCGACCCAGTACTTTCGAAGATTAGGTCGTTTAAACAAAGTTTTCCGCTTTATTAAAATAGATTAAACAACCGTTTCTTCGTGTTTTTCTCCGTAGCGTACCACAGTGAAGCTGTTTACATTTCCATTATCAAATACAGGGATCATCATACTCCTATTAAAAACATAAAACAAAACATATATTTATTACTCGTCACAATCTGCTGCAAATATAACCTTTTCTAGAACGGAAGCAACTTAATTACTTTGCCATTGAAATGGTTTCCAGTTTATTTATGTATATGATATGCATGCCTTTTGCTTCGTTTATGTTTATACGTCTATCTCATAATACAGTTAGATATTATAAGTTTGATATACCCGGCAACTGGTTCCGTTGGACTTAGTATGTCATCTTTGTCTGCTTTGATCTCTTAACATAACTATTAACTTTGGTACACACGCAAAGTGAAACAATTCTGAGAATTCAAGCAATTACGGCTGTAATAAACTCTGATTTCGAGATACGACGGAAAAAGGTTTTGATTAATAATAAAGTAGGTCCTACATAACAATTTACGTACATATTATAATGTAGGTGGGTACATCAGCATTTTCAGCTAAGCTAAATTTGCTTGTGTCTGGAGTGGGGACACGGTAATATTGTAATGGCTGGGGTCGAACCCAACCTCACAACCTCTCGCTCACAAGTCCTACGCCTTAATCATTAGGTTACTGACGCTTCAATTGACGATACGATTGGCGCTTCTTCATTCATATCTATATTTACGACATGTCATTTATATACCTACACTTAAGCATCAAAGTTTTCCTCCGCGTCCAGACCGGTAGCAACACCACGTTAAATTGGAAAAATTGGCCAAGTGCGAGTCAGACTCGCCCATGAAGGGTTTCGAAGTAACTATAATAATATAATATAATATGTATATTTATTTTAAAAAAAACCTTACAAATTTCTTAAAACTAGCTTATTTACATTTTTTACAATTACGCCCAATAACTTTGTGTTTCATAGTGTTTGTATGAATTACAAAGTTATATTTGCGGATTTAGAAAAAAATGCTGTATCTCAAAAATTGCTGACCCGATCTCTTTCAAACCAATTTTGGTTGAAAGTTTACATTAAGATCTACAGCATATTTTTTTTTTCACTCTATTATTATACAAGTTAGAGGGAGGGGGTGGAACATTTTACCACTTTGAATGCGTATATCTTTTAAACGATTAACTTTATGAAAAAGTGGTTTTAGAAACTTTAATGTCATTTTTAAATAGCTGTCTATAGATACCACACACGCATAGGTTTCATGAAAAAAAAATCATCAGTTTCAGTTCCATGTATGGGGAGAGCCCCCCTTTATTTTAAATGTTTTTTGTTTTTTCATAAAATCGGAAAGTGGACGGACGGACGGACAGACGGACATGACGAAACTATAAGGGTCCCGTTTTTTGCCATTCGGCTACGGAACCCTAAAAAGCATTAGTTAGTCAACTAAATATCTGCTTAGTCTTTTCCAAACTGTCGGGGTCGGTTTCCAATCTAAACGTATTGGAATGACTACGTATCTGACTTCACAACCCAGTACCTGGGTAACGCTATTTCGCAAGACAGCCGTCAGATTTCCCGGCTTCTGAGTACCCGTTACAACTGTTAAACATGTGCAAATTATAGCCGGGACCCACGGCCTAAAGTGCTTTCCGATGAGGAATCTCAATATTTTAACGGCAATAGCTTAATGGCTAAGTTGTCGGCCTTGTGATCGAGAGGTCGCTGGTTCGAACACCACTCATTACACTATTGAACCCATTCTAGACACAAGCATATTTAGGTTAGTTGGAGAGGTTAACAAGATCCGTACGGCTATTATTAAGCCACTTCCACTAGTCGGTTCCACTAACTTAATAATATTTATTTATTTCAGCGGAGAAACTGTCATCTGAGAACGGGGGCCCCAGCCAGTCTAACGGGCCTACGCCCACCGGGGAGCTTCGCGGCGAGAGATTTACTCTCACTCTCACTAAAGGCACTCAGGTAAGCAATCGGACTTACATTTCCTAACAATTTCCTGCCTTTGTGAGTCAAGCGATTATTGGGTTCATTTCCGATGGTATTGTGATTCAGCGTCTGGTTGTCGACCCTATTCTGATGTCATTTACAAGTAGGTATTTTTACCCGAAATGTATTTGGATTCATTTTGGTGCTGCCTACAGATGTTACTCACGCTTTAATTGAAAAGGTAAGAACTAATGTTAAGCGTACCTATATTTAATCCATCTACCCACACTGGGTCCGTGTGGTGAATTAGGGCCCATTCCCTCTCATAAAGAGGAGGCTTGTGTGCAGAGGGAATGATATAGCCTGATTATTTATTTAATCTTTATGCAACGCAAAAGTAAAAATGCAGACTTTGGCATTGGCCTCGGACTTGTACAGGGCCAACTCGAGACCCAGTTGCCGGATCCTCTCCACGACTATCGCAACCCCACGCGTCGCTAGTTCGGCCACAGCCTGGTGCGACTTCCCATTGGCACCCAATCGTAACCGATGTCCCACGGTTGGAGACATGATGATGATATTTCCACCAAAAAAAAGACTGGCATTATCTACCAGTGAACTAAATGTGGTGAAGAGACAACGTATATTTGAATGCATTTTAACTTCAACAAGACTAGGTTATAAGATCCGAAATAAGCTACCAATTAATAATGATATCCGAATGCTTTTATGTTACGCCACATGATTTTAAAGATTTCGAAATACCAGAATACCTAAGTACCTGAGCGATAATTCGTAATCTGTCAAAATGTACGGAAATTTGTTCCTGTGGTCACATTATGACTGAGACGCAAATGTTTGAATTGTTTTAAATAGCAGTTGCTATATCGACGGTCTAAATATCAGAGTTCGTAACTCCATTTGAGTAAATTTTACAGGAGCAAGAAGAAATTGTTTTATTTATTCACTAGCATCCGCCAACGACTTCGTCCGCGTGAAAAAAAAATCCCCCGATTTTGAAACATTCTTCATTAGTGCTCCGCTCCTATTGGTCTTAGCGTGATGATATATAGCCTATAGCCTTCCTCGATAAATGGGCTATCTAACGCTGAAAGTATTTTTCGTTCAAGCAAACAAACAAACTCCTCAGCTTTATAATATTAGTATAGATTTATTGCAATATTTCAACTTGTGATTTAAAAGTAGAATTGATAGAGAAAATTATTTATACTTTTTTTTAAATATTGCATTGTGTTTGTGAGAAAATTGACTTGAGTACGAACTTTTCTAGCCACGGTGTTTGGAGTTAGGAAGTGTAAATGCAGTACGACTTTTTATTTTTATAGATATGTAAATACCTCATCGTATAATCGTTATTGGGAAATAAGAAGTATTCTATTGTATAGATTATAAAATACTGCACGAGATGGCATTAAAAGTCCATTTTCATTATTTTTTTTGGAGTTACGCATTTTGATAATTAGACCGACGATATGTAAAATACACGTGAGGCGATCCCAACATGGTTTAAAATAAGGTAGAGTACTGATGTAGCTGAAAACATCTTCCAGAATGCCCACAACTATGTATGTATTTGGCCTTCTCTAAATACACATCGTGTGTGTAGATTTGTAAAAAAGGACAACTTTCTACAAGAGTCCTATGTTTCCGGATCGGAGCTGAACCGTAACTTGTCGACCCTGTTTATCCTTGTGCAGTAACCGTGACGACCGTTTTTAGTACTGCTTCTGTTTTACTAAATAAACTAGAATTATGACTGTTGTTATTTTCATACAAAGGCTAATTAAGTAACTGTTTGGGTATCGAAAAATTCGGCCTCAACGCTATCGGATGGTAATGTTCCTAAGAGACTGGCGGCATTGCCACGTGGTATGACAATGCTAAGCTTCTCGACAAAGTAAAACCCAGCGTTTGGGTCACATTAAGTGTAACCAGTCTTTTCGAAATTTCGTTAGATTCTTTAAGCACAAGAACCCCACGGTCCGAGACTTAGGACCCCAAACGGCTCGAAAATATAATTACCAGTGAGGTACTGAGTACTATTATTGGGCTAAACTTGAACTTCTCCGTCACTGTTAAGAACTCAACAGGGGTCATATTCGATCTTTGATAATAAATTGTTTGGTGGCATTCAAAAACTCAGTTACATGTGCTTACTTACATATACAGCATATAGCTAACAACCACATAACATAGCACTTCTCAAAGTACTATACAAACTCAGAATACAGAAAGAACCAGAAACCGCGTTCAACTGTAATTGCAAACCGCGCCCTGTGTCCAAATACAAGATAAGCGTCCCCCGCCAGCCTTACTTCCCACCCGCGTAATGTTGCTAGCTCAGACATTAATTGTCCGATTTAGGGGTAAATTCTTCAGCAGAGAAGCTATAATTTTAGATAGTTATAATGTTACTTAGAAACAATTTCATTCACCCCTCCCCTTCCTCCCTCACACACACCACAAATTTTGTATTTTTGTTTCGTAATCTTAATAGGTACTATGTTAGTCACATAGTACCTATTATGAATGTTATGCAAGATGGAGTGACAGCCGACACCGGTCACGCACAATGGTCTCATGCAGAGACTAAGTGCGGAAACCTGACCAAAGAAAAAGAAGAATGTTAAGCAATTCTAACAATATCATATACATAATTAGGTACATATACAAGGGTCGCACTGATAATCTTTCTTTTTTCAAGTCGGTTAAAATATTGTTTGATTAAAGTATATAGTTATTAATATACTACAACAAATAAAAGCCCTCAGTAGATTATAAAAAGAACGGAAAATCAAAACTCTTATATTTTTAACACTAAAAAGATGGATGCATCCTTCTCTTTGACAAATACAAACTAAACAATTTATTCAGTAATTAAATAAGACAATAAGTGAATGCGCCAGTTACACGTGATATGTGATCCCATCCTGTTTTTTTAGCCCCGATGCATTTTTACAGGTAGGAACGACACAAGACGGTATAATTTAAATAAAATGGACACCGGTAAAACATGTAACGCAATATGACGTTCACAGAGCAACTGATAGGCTGCACGTCTAACTACTCCATTTAGGAGTAGTTTTTGTGGCTTCAATATTAGGCGCGCTCACGGCTTCTGGTTCTTTCTGTATTCTGAGTATACAAAGTCTGTATCTGCTACTGTCTGTTTCCGCTTACTTCTTCTAAACAATGCAAGAGATTTTGAAACGGTTTTCGCTATTAAAAAGGTACGATATAAGTCCAGCTGGGTCGCTGTCATCCTGTTGGGGATGCGGAAACGTTTCAACGAGACACCGCACCCCGGCACGCTAGGGCAACTGAAGGAACAGGGTGAGATTTAAGTCAGTAGAAGTCCGATACTCCCGCTCCACCCAGAGAAAGTCAGTAGATGACCCCTCACAAAAAAGGTCGCTGTCATAACTGCAAATAAAGCACAAAAATTATTTATTATAAATCATAGTCTTTCTTGTTTTCAGGGTTTGGGATTCACTCTAATCGGTGCTGAAGGCATACCAGAAACGGAAGGCTATCTTCAAATACGCAGCATTGTGCCACATAGTCCTGCCTGGATTGATGGTGAGTTATATTTTTATTTTGAAAACCCAACATAGTCGGGAGTGAATGCAATCTTAATATAGCCGTATCTAGCATCTGCCATTACATCGTGAATGTAAGATTATAATTATTGCACTTGAAACTATCGAACCTATGCATAAAAAAGATCCAAACATTCGATTACTTCAAATATTATTATGATGAATAACAACAGCATATCGTCGTTGCGCTTGCAAAAGGCGCTATGTGGTAAATAGTCATTTTCGTTCTTTTATGCAGTTTCAATCGTTATTTTAATACACACATGCTATAAAACAGCTATCTAATAAACGAAATATTTAAAGAGTTACCTTTCAATATTGCGTTTATCAGATAGCTGTTTTTACAGCATGTGTGTATTAAAATAACGATTGAAACTTCATAAAAGAACGAAAATGACTATTTACCAACGACGATATTCATAAGTAAATGGCAGTTTGAATAAAGAATCTGTTTATCAAGTTTATGGAAAAAAAAAACAATCCCATAAAAAACAATACTTATAAAAAAAAACCAAGTCTCGCAACTCAATTCTTCTACCGTAAAAAGTTGTGAGATCCATGTAATACTAAGTCGGTTATTAATTTATTCAGTCCCTACTTAAGGGACCTTCTGTCTTAAGTTGTTACGTAATTATCTAACCTAACAACATCTTATAGTGACCATATCAATATTAAAAATCTTTAATGTTTTAAATAAATAGATGGACTCGGCCATCGCATGAAAACACAATATATCTCACAAGTAATACATATGTACCTATATAAATTAGATTGTTTAGTATGATTGCCAAGTCAATCTATTTATTTCACGATGTAATGGCAGATGCTAACTGCTTTATTTTCAAACCTTACTGATAAAATAAAGATAGTTAGATAGTTGACCATCGTATACTTGTAAGCTTAGAGACTCCATTCATTTTGTCTCTCAATTATGAATTTAACTGAATGAAATCCGGCCAATACAGGGAAAAATTCAAAGATTTTTTTGTCATAGCGGTATATTGTATAATCTTTGTACAAAAGTACACTTTTATTTACACTTTCTAAAATCAGATAGAACTACTATAAAGTTAGCAATCCTAATTTACTAGAGATGTCAGTACTTAGGTGATAATGCTTCATTGTCTTTATACTTAAAATACGTACGTTAATAAACCAACCCACTTTGGGTTGGCGTGGTGAATGGTGGTTGTCTGTAAAAGATCGCTTTGAGCGATAAGACAGCCCACTGTATCACCCTTTTTAGTTATTTAGTCCTTATTTTTTCTGTTATGGTGTACAATAAAGAGTATAAATCTATCTATTACGACCAGTTCCCTCTCATAGAGAGGACGCTTGTGTCTCAGCTGTGGGAACTTTCTCATTCTAAATAATGTGAATATTTACTAGTTTCTTTTTCCTTCAGGTGCATTACGTCCAGGCGATGTGGTTGTTGGTGTGGGTAACAGAGGAGTTCGAGGATTGTCTCATGCTCTGGTAGCGCAAATCTTCCAGTCTATTACACCTGGAACAGATGTTACGCTGCACCTTGTTAGAGGTAAGTACATGACAACAGAAATAATCTATTTCGGGAACTTCATCATCTGCTTAGTCTTTTTCAATACACTTCCTCGAAAACTGGCTCTTATCGCAATACTATTAGGTTCAAAATTCAATGTATATCACACTCGTGGATTTTTTTCGTTTTTTGCATACGAGGGTTTACCATTCCAGATTTTGCCACAGATAACATTAAACAACTATTTAATTGTCTATATTCGGTGGTGATTGCTTTTTTCACAGCAAAGAGGCGCATATTTTACGGGCCTTATATTTAATGAAAATTAAAAAAGAAAAATTATTTTATTTTAATATCAGACTGTTTTGCGGCTTCATACCTTTGCTTCTCCTTTAACCTGCGAAGGTAAAGCGCGGAGAAAATTAAATACTTTAATGACAAAAATACTTTTGGTTCTATTGTTTTATTTCTTCGAAAGTGTATTGAAAAACGTCGTTTGATACACGTGGACATTTGTTACTGCAGTACTCGGCTCCATAACCTCCTCGCCTTGCGTCTCGGGCGTAACTCCGACTCGGCCGCAATAACAAACTTTCTCGACTTGTATCAAAATGTACTATTCTCTCAAAGTCAATCGTTTGAAAGATAGAACCTCAATGTCATTTTTACAGATTCTCATGGCTCTATAGTATGTAATATCTATTCATTCTGTGTCCAGGTTACCCTCTATCGTTCGACTCGGAGGACCCGAACACCCGTGTTCTCAGCACGCTAGCGGTAGACGCTACCACCCCCGCCACATCAGATGCCGTTGCTATGCAGCAACTTACCAGGGCATTGCGTACCAGGTGAAATTATGTTATTGTTTAGTGTTAAGAATGCTGGTACATAGGTAACTTATGATAAGAATAATACATATGTAATATATTTTTGATAAATATCTTACTTCCTACTAATATTATAAATGCGAAAGTTTGTGAGGATGGATGTATATATACAGTACAGTATGTTAACTAACAGAGGGCGTTTCCGTTAACCCGCAATAGTATAGCATCCATACCTGCTAAAAAAAATATTACCATTCGAAAACAAAATGTTTTTTTTTTTTTTAATATTTAAATATTCATTAAAAATGTTAAATTAATACGTAAAAGAAACATCCTGTACACGCGAACGCATTCATAAATAAATTGCTACGTTGCTGTCCTTCGAGTACGCATGTATAGAGTGTTTCTTTTACGTATCAATTTCTCTGTTAGTTAACATACCGTATACTATAGAATTTTGTTACTCTTTCACGCCAAAACTACTGAACGGATCTGAATGAAATTTATAGAGGTATGTAGATAGCTGAAATCTTGTATTAACACATAGGCTACTTTTGTCCCGGAATTCCCACGAGGTAAGTTTTTGGCCCAGGAAAACCCGCACAGGCGAACGAAGTCGCAGGCAAAAGCTAGTAATTAATTTAAATGAATCGCCGAATTGTATGTACGCGTATAACTTCCAAACGTCTGCATCAAATTGGATAGTTATTTTTCTTGTGTTCGTTATGGACAAGGTTCGTATAAAAGAAAATGAAAAAAAAAAAGAACATAAAAAATGGCAGTGCCAGGGTTGTCGGTTAGCTTACGCGACTATATACTATATAATTCGATCAATTCGCTTAGCTTATAAAAAAGAGTTTGAGCTTTTTTCAGTTTTCCATACATTCAACTCCTTACGTCATAAAGAAATAATACCTGGTTCCATGCCAAATATATCATTTTAAAACCCCTTCCGTTCCTCTAGTTCATAACTCATATATCATTTCGAAGACAATAGGTGTGGGTTATATATTTGAGACCCATGAATATAACATTTCAATAAATAATTTTTCTAACATTCCCATGTCCTTGCTCCACACACAGACCAAGATAGTTAATACTGTAATGTGTAACTGTATTTAGACCCAAATAAATAAACCCATATAAATCTTAAGGCTGCACACTCTGAATCACCATTCATAATGAACCAATTCCTTAGTACTAAGGACAATCTAGAGAAGTACTCAGATCTGCGTATAATTCCAGATTCAACCTGGACTCTCCGAACCTGGACGCTTCAGCCCAAGGTCGGGACAAGGTGGACAGTGGCCCAGCTCCTCACAGCCCTGGACAGAGGAGGATGATGTCCAGGTCTTTTGATCTGGATGAACTGACTATAAATGATGATAATCAGGAGCTTCAAAGATGCCCGTCGCTTGATCATGTCCTGTCGTTGGCTAGTGGTAAGAATATTTTTTTTTTGTTAATAAGAAAGCGATAGATGAGGTCTATAGTGGGACGAGAGTGCCCAAAACTCACTCCTGCTTTGAAGGCAGACGGGTCATATGTGGGAGGGAAAACAAAAGCCTGCAGATTTAAAAACTACCAATAAATAATAAACTCGCGTTTGACCACCATCTCACCTGATGGTAAGCGATGATGTGGTTGAAGATGAAGCACTTTTATCTAGTAGTAACTTATTCACTCTTGACTTAAAGACCCCCAGGTAATAGCTATCAGGAAACACAGACACCGGCAGGGAATTGCTCATTTTAGCTGTACACACAATGAAAGAATTCCCAAAACGTTTTGTTTCCTGTTATCTGCGATTAGTACTGGTATTTACATATTTCGCTGTTTTATAATTCTGAGATACGAAACAGTCAAAATATATGTATATACAAATCAATTGCTTTTCGTTAGTCTCGCTAAAGCTCGAGTAATTCTGAGAACTAGACCGATATGGCTAATTTTGGTTTGAACATATTCGTAAAAGTTTAAAAGGTGAGAAAAAAAATGGCGGTACATAGTTCGATCAGTTAGTATTGTGATAAAAGTGAAACCGACAAATAAAATGATAATAGAAATAAAAATATTTCAGTATAAATTGTATCCCGACTTTGAGCCCATGAAACCGAACTATGCTTGCTTAGTCGGACCTAAAAACGACAAGTGCATTAAACTTTGATCCTAATATCTCATGACTCTTATCTAAATTCAACTTATACATGATTTTCCGAGCCAGTGAAGTCATATTTAACGGCGATATCGTTAATTTGAAATTAGTAAAGAAAATAATAATATTATTAACAAGACCACAAAAATCTTTGATCAAGAAATCTGATGACGTTGATTGCATAGATTTTCAGAGTAATTGAATTCGATATTCTGTATCAAATTAGGCAACATAGCCCGACGCTACTTAGGTCCTATGACATAGCAAAGTATGCTCCAAACTACAATTCAACAAACAAGCTTCTGTTAGATAGTCTATAATAATATGTGTCTAATTCACAAAATAGTGGTGGCTCCACCACAAAAACCACTTATTTAACAACAACTCAGAGGGTAAGTTTAAGCATTGTATGTACTAATCATTATACTTTTGATATTTACAGAACATCAATCTCGCGCAGACAACAACACTTCAAACGAACCAGGTCGAGAACTGGTTCTGACATTGCGGAGAGGAGCTGCTGGGTTCGGATTTACCATAGCCGATAGTGTTCATGGCCAGAAAGTCAAAAAGGTTTGTGATTTTTCAACATACCATTTGTCATTGACTGCCTCGATGGTCGCAAACTCGACTGCTAAACACGAAGTCTCGGCGTTCGATTCAAAATGTGCTATGGGGTTTTTCCGTTAAGCCTGCAATACATGTTGGCCGAGCGTTGTCGAGTGAAGGCCAATACCAACATGTAGACGGTATATTTGCCTTGTCTTGCTATCGCTCGGTGTCTCTTGCCTAGTTGGCCGAGTGGAGGCCAGCGCCAACGTCTATAGAGCTCATTTGGTGCAACTTGTCTTCGCTCGCCGTTGCTCGTGATCAGAGGCGGCTCGTGAAAGATTTTAGTGGGAGTTCACATGGATAAAAATACAGCATTTTGCCTTTACAATAGTTTTATTATATGTTTAATTATAAAATATTGCGTTGACTTTATTTAAAAAACTTTTTAGCAAAAAATAGAACCGACTTCCATATAAAAACACTACAAAGGCAAAAATAACTTTAATTTCGGAAGGCGGTGTCAAAAACAAAAATATATACAAAACTAAAGACACCGCCTTCCGAAATTAATGTTATTTTTGCCTTTGTAGTGTTTTTATATGGAAGTCGGTTCTATTTTCCCATCCCAAAAAACCTGTTTCTATTCCCACTCCTTCTCCTTTCATGCAGTACGACTGTGGAACTCACTTCCCACTAAAATCCGCGAAGCTAAATCCATTACTACTTTCAAAAAGCAGGTCAAAGATCATTACCTATCTAACATCCCGTAATTTTATATATTTATTATAGGTATATATTTTTATAGCATGTATTTTAATTCTATGTATGTATATATTTATTAAATATATCATTTTAGTTTAATTTTATAGCTAAGTATGTTTTATATCGTAATTAGTATTTATACACACTGTGTCTATCATCTCCTCTTCAACTCTCCTGTCGCAGGTCTGCTGGAAGAAATTTCTTAGGAAATAAGCAGCACCTTTGTGCTCTTTTGTCTGTATTTATTTTTGTCCTTTATAAGTGTCATGTGTGTACATAAATAAATAAATAATAATAATAATAATAATAATATTAAAACAGGCAACAACGCGCGGAGCGCCGCTCCAATTGTGACTATTACCGAATACAAATCTTCTGTTTCACGGTTTGCACTTTGGCGAAATCTCTCTTTCGCACTTATAGAATTTAGTACTGACATTTGTAAACAATTCAGAGTCATAGGAGCGCATTACTGAACGCTCCACTCGTTGTGAAATGCTACTAAAATGTTGTTTATAACTTAGAGGAAAGTTTATGTTAGGTTGTCGATTTTGTTTTAAAGAAATTAATATAATTAGGTAGGTACCTACTTAATACTTGAACTTTAATAAATAATTTTGTAATTTTGAGGGTGGGAGTTCACTGCACCAGCGCTCCTTAGGACCAGCCGCCTCTGCTCGTGATCACTTGCCTCACTTCGGATCGGTGTCGGTTTTTGATCACAAATCAAAGGCGCTCGCCTGCGCTCGGCCAACGTGTGGGCAGCTCTACAGACCCTCTTCTACATTGGTCGTCTGCATTGGCGTTCGACGAACTTGTCGAACGTGTGGACATTATTTCTTGCCTTGTACCTATTTGACAACGCTCGGCCAACATGTATTACAGACAATTCTCAGGAATTCCTCAGTAGTGGCCCTTAATTTGCAAGTTGGCGTCATTTGGACATCTTTGATCTGACACTGGTCCAGCCAAGCAACGGGAATTGTGTTACCCAGTTACTGGGTTGTCGAGGTCAAATAGGCAGTCTCTCCATGTAAAACACTAATACTCAGCTGTATTTGGTTAGACTGTAAGCTGACCCCAGCATAGTTGGGTAAAGGATGGGCTGTCATTGAAGAAATTGTAAAAAAAAACTTTTTAACAAAAAATTCAACCGTCTTCTATATCAAAACACTACAAAGGCAAAAATAACTAATTTCGGTAGTCGGTGTTATTGGTTTTGTATTACCTTTTTTTTTTACACCGCCTTCCGAAATTAGTTATTTTTCTGTCATTTTAGTGGGTCGGTTTGTAATTTATCTAGTTACAAAAGCCAAAATGTGAACTACTTATCACCTTTTACAAAATATTGCTTTTCCCGATGCAGAGCCGTTAATTTTTGAGGCGTTCTCCTGGTACTTCACCATCAGCTCTACATCACCATATGCATTGTGACGAGCATAAAGTGCTTAACATCCATATTCAAGTAATCGAATCGCAATCCACGAAATACTTATTATTGAGTAGTTTCGATGGCCATCTGTGGTCTTCATCGTCAGTTTCATTTCCCCAAATAGTGCTTTTCGAGAGCAACTGCACAAGGTACTATAAGAAATAGGTGTGCCTATAATATTGGAAGAGTTCCAAATCGATCCAGCCGTCTCTGAGTAATGAGATAACATACATAAAAAAAAAGTTCAAGACGAACTGAGAACGTCCTCCTTTTTTTTGAAGTCGGTTAAAAATACTTAGATCGTTAACTCGTAATAGTATTTCACTATATACCACGGACTAGTTGCGTTTTTATGTCCACCTTCTATGTCAAATCCATCCCATCTTTTTTTGAGAAAGAAAGATTCTTTAAACCTATCCAAAGGTTGTCTGTAAAAAATCGCTTTTAGCAATAAGATATTGTAACACCCTTTTTAGTTAAGAGGTATAGTTTTGATACTTTCTTCCTCTGTCAATCCTATAAACGAACTTAGGATATCGTTGCTAAGTTCGTTTATAGGATGTGACGGTGCCCGGGAAAGTTTTAACGAAATACCGTTGCCCTGGAACGTAAAGGCAACTGAAAGGACATGATAGGTTTTTAGTCAGTAGAAGTTTGACACTCCCTTCTGCTCGACCCAAAGTCAGAGGAGTCATTTGAGGATGTTTTATTATTAATCTTTTTATTATATCTTTCCAGGTGTTGGATCGAAGTCGATGTGCAGGTCTTCGGGAAGGGGACTTGCTACTACAGATTGGAGAGAATGACGTCCGTCATGCGCCTCACCAGCATGTAGTGCAGGTGAGGTTATACTGCGACTTAAGCCGGGTTTTCACAGTAAGAGTTGGCTCGGACCGAGTGCACTCGGATGTCTACTCGGACGCTACTCGTATCATGTAAACACGTAATGCGAGCGCACTCGCATCTAATCCGAGTAGACTCGGACACTGCTCTATTTTTCGATCTCACTCGGATCATTTGACATCATGACAGGCCTGTTGGTCTAGTGGTCAGTGGCCCTGACTGCTATGCACAAGGTCGTGGGTTCGATTCCCACCCAGGACAAATATTTGTGTGATGAGCACGATCATTTGTTCTTTGTCTGGGTGTAATGTATCTATAATATGTATATATTTAGAAATATATATGTATATTTATCAGTTGTCTAGTACTCAAAGCACAAGCTCTGCTTAGTTTGAGACTAGATGGCGTTGTGTGAAAGTTGTGGAATATTATTATTATTAATTGAATGTACTCTGTGGATCATATTTATGAAAACAAAATGGCGACAAGTAAGAAAATGTAGAGTGAACGTGACACAGTGAGGTTTTTAGAACTCGTGTGTAAAACCACTATGTGTAAATCGTACGAAGCCGACTCGTACGAGTGCACTCGGTCCGAGCCAACTCTTACTATGAAAACCCAGCTTTATGAATGTCAGTGGAAGACAACATTCTTTACTTGAATTCAAATTAAAAAAAAATATTTCACACTATACCAGGACTTTTAATTCGATTCACTAAGCTAACTAAAGTTAATGTAACTTTTAAAATAATGATATCATTTTACCTAATAGTGATGGATTAAATCAAACGAACAATAAATGAGCGATATTTAATCGTGAAAAATATAAATGATAAAATGTATACTATTATCATTAATTTTTAAGTAGTAACTAGATTTTATTATAAATAGATATATATAATATTCATAATATCTAACCAGACATGATTAAAGCCACTCTTGCAAATTGTTTCATGCGATGAATATTTTAATAAATTACGCGGAATTATTACTTAAAAGACTGCCCGCTCACCACTGCGACCTAAACCCCGTTGGAATGGGTACAGGTACAGGTATTATGCAAAAAAAAAAAGTATTAGCATAATCTATTCGTTGCATTTTCCATTTCCATTCATAATCACGTTACTTTTTGTTAATTTCACACAATATATTTAAAGAATTGTTTACATAATTATTCGATTTTATAATTCCCGAATCGATTAATTTAGTTACATCACAATTACGTATTCGCCATTATCTTACAACACTGGAGCTGTCCTGTTAAAAGTCCTGGCATAGCAATTTGCCCGCGACATTGTCTCCGTGGATTTTGAAATAATTTATAGGCTATAGTCACAAATAATGCACATTACTACCAATGGAAAAAAAAATAGAATTAAAAGTAAAAGGTTTTATTTTGGAACATAGATAGTTAACTGGATCATTAGTCGCGGAGATTCCCACTACATACAAACTAATGTTACCTCTTTATGATACAGTATAGATTAAAACTCCGCCACCCATAAATATGACTACAAACATAGAGAAACCATTTTATAAATCAATCAACAAAGCGCAGGCGGTCACTAAGTTAATTGTTACTAGGTATTAAAAGACTGCCCAGCACTGCATGAGACCACGCTACGGGTGTGGAGACGTAACAACGCTGCCTCCAGAGCTCCCAGGAGTCGGTCTGCTACACGGGTACAACCTGTATCTAGTGAGTATTGAAATCATTGATTTACTAGCTTATAAACTAAGTTATGGATATCACCAATCATCAAAACACAACACTATACTCTATTCAACTTACGAAAAAATAAAATGTAAACAAATCGTAAAAAGAATTCTTTGGATGTCATTTTTGCAATGATAAACTTTATAATAATATTATCATAGCAAAATTTAATTATTTATTACAAATACCCACCTATATTCTTAACAGTTATGAATAACATAAAAAGCTTTTAATTTCACAATTGAAATTGATAACAATATTAACATATAAAATTTACATAAATACAAAATAAAACGTTTAATAAAAAATAATGTAAGCGAGCATGATAAAGAAACTAAAAAGACAATGTTTCCAAACTCGAAACGATTTTATATACTGATAATTTAAAGAGTACTATATTAAAGACTATTTTACATAGGAGCGAGTATTTCTTAATTCGGTTGGATTATACCCTCCATGTTTTTTTAACTCTTGCTGAATTTATTGACGCTAGCGTGCATTCTCCGTGTTATAAATCGATATTTCGTTGTGTTTTCGTTAAGTTATTGTTATTATTAAGTTTGTCTTGTTTGTTACTTGTTTTGTTGTTATATTTTTTTAAATGAGTGAACCTGGGCCGAGCAATATCTGCACTTTTTCTTCGCCGAAGAAAAAGCGGTCCAAGAGGACAGTGATGCGCTCAGTGGACAAGGAGACTCTTATTAATGTCTACAAGCATGTAGAAGAGACGTGGCCTAAGGATTCTTATCCCTACAAGTACGACATAGCTAATAAAACTGCAGAGATCATGGGGATATCTCGAAGCTCTGTTTTCAAAATTCTTCGTGAGAGGAAAGAAAAAGGCCGTGTGGAATCCCCTACGCCACGATCGAAAAGGCGATCAATCATTGACAATTTGGACGATTTGCAATTGGGAGCTATACGTCGCAAAATCCACACTTTTTTTTTAACAAAGAATTACCCACCATTGACAAAGTTCTGGAAGCTGTGAATACGAATGACACATTGCCCGACTTCAAGAGGACCACTTTCTATAAAGTTTTCCAAAAACTACAAATGAAATATGTGAAACGCAGCAGAAACAGTGCATTATTGGAGCGGGATGATATTGTCCGCTGGAGAATTAAATATTTGCATGAGATTGTTCGAATGAGGGCTGAAGGGAGAAAGATATATTATACGGACGAAACTTGGCTTAATGAAGGTTAGCTATAATTTTAGTAATCAACAATATTTACAATTTTTATTATTCACTTTCTAACCATCCAATTCTTGGAGATCCAACAAGCATAGTGTAATTTTTTGATATATATCTATTCTGACCTTGTTACAGGACACACTATGAGCAAAGTATGGCAAGACCAAACAATAATGTCTGTAAAAGAAGCTCACCGTGAAGGCCTATCAATGGGATTAAAAAATCCAAGCGGTAAAGGCAAACGCTTGATAATATTGCATATTGGTAAGTTCTCCATTAATAATACTCGCATAATTATGTACATAACATCTGATTCCCATATTTATAGTAACTACAGATTGTCACATACTTTGATCCGAACACACTACTTTTGCTTCTTTTACATACATGCATTATGATAATTTATAATGATTCTATTGTAAATGAACAGACCTCTATGTCAAACATTTAATACAATCACCATTCTATGTTTTGTACAAATTATGATTATGTGTAAGAATTCCTGTTTCTGTGTTTTGCTGTTTTTGCCAGTTCAACTACTGAAAAATAAAAACTTTCTGAATTGGATTTGTACTTTATTATATTTTGTTTACAGGATCAGATACAGGCTTTTTGGAAGGAGGTGACTTAATATTTGAAGCTAAGAAGACCGAAGGAGATTATCATTCAGAAATGGATTCATACAATTATGAAAAATGGTTTACCAAAATACTCCCTATTTTAGAACCAAACTCTGTTGTTGTCATAGACAATGCACCTTACCATTCCCGTAGGAAGGAAAAAGTACCTACCATGGCTAACAAAAAAGATGAATTACAAAAATGGCTACTTGAGAAAAATATACCCTTTGACCATTCAGAAGTTAAATCACAATTAATAGAAAAAATTAAAAAAGAAAAAGACAAATACCAAAGTTACATTATTGATGATATGGCTCAAGAAAACGGTATCACAGTGGTTAGGCTTCCACCTTACCACTGTGAACTAAATCCAATTGAGCTGATATGGGCCCAGGTCAAAGGCTATGTTGCTAGACATAATAAGTCATTTAAATTAAATGAAGTAAAAATATTGTTAGCTGATGCAATCAAAAGCATAACAGCTGAAAATTGGAAAAAGTGCATTGACCATGTCATAAAAGAGGAACAGAAAATGTTGAAAATTGATGGGATAATTGATGATGTGGTTGATCATTTCATAATTCATGTGGGTGATAGTGAAAGCTCTGATACAGATTTAGATTCTGAATAAATATATTTTAAATGAAATGCTTGTTTTTTTCCATATTTTCTTCGTTGTCCATGTAATATTTTGAAAATAATAACAGTGCCAACATAGATAAAACACAAGTATTTTCGAGTAATTAACTCATTACCACAGCATACCTTTTTAATGTACAGTCGGTTAATGAAAACAAAGTTTGAGAACCATTGGTTTGTTTGTTTACATTTTATTTTTTCGTAATCTGGATAGGGTATAGACTCTCGATGCGTGTAAGTATCTAAGTTACATTGATAAATACGAGTAATTCATTTTAATTTAAAGTTACGAAAATGTGTCGTTGTAATACTTCAGTTTTTCAATCAATAAATAAATGTTAGCAACTCATTTTGAAACTTTCATCTTATTTCAGCCGCATCAAATAACAACCAGTTAATCCGAAGCAAAACTCCAACGGCAGAACAGCTTCGGTCACCAAACTTACACACACAAGATTCTTTGAGAGATAGACTGAACGGCATGAATTCAGGTAAGAAACAAGTAAAAGCGACTTTCGGTCTTTACAAAAACTGGGAATGAAACTACGAAATATCTGTAATCTAAAAGATTGTTAGTATAATAACTGGATTGCAGTTGGTATATACAGGCATAATCATGATTTTATTACTTTAAAAAAGTTAAAACAAACTGAACAACACACACCAAGATTGCTAGTAATGTGAATTCTTCCCACATTGCTAATAATTTATTTTATAAAAAAAAATAAGTCCGCCCTCGTACATTTTGTGTTGCATAACGTTTTAATAAATAAATAAGTGGCATGCTTCATAATACAACGCCATTCTTCGCATAATATCGCTCTAATTGTACATTATATCTGATACTACAAGTTTTTTAATAAAACTATTTTACAAAATATTTTAAAATAAAATTGATTCAGCCAAAACAATGATTACTACATACTGAACTAGCATAGCATGTATAATCCTCTAAGAAACTATGTAATACTATTATATATGTGTGTCTGCTACTATGTTAACAAATCAATATTATAACTCTAGATTTTTGGTAATCTGGTGTCAAAAATATCATCGTTTTTGCATATTTTATGAAATTCTTGAACTTTGACTACCCAAAACCTAGACCTGATAAAGAACTACATAAGATTCGAAATTAGTTTTTTTCCAGCAATAGATGTACTGTAATCTAATGTAATTCATCTACAGAAGCAACATATGCAGTACCGGAACACAAAAACCGCGAAAGAGAGAGCCTTATAGAGCGGCGACGTCGCAGCAGTACCCCCGGCGGTCGCCTCACGCTGCCGGCGAGCAGTGCCCCGGGCGCTTCCAACACCCCCGCCCCCTGGGCACCGCCTGCTCAGCCCGACCGACCCTGGCAGGAACGAGACACCTGGCTCGACAACTCCAACATACGCAACTGGGCCGAAAACGCGCAAAAATGGGACCAAAACGAACAAAAGTGGGACGAGAACGGACAAAAGTGGGACGAAAACGGACAGAAATGGGTCGAAAACGGACAGAAGTGGGTTGAGAACGGTCAGAAGTGGGACGAAAACGGACAAAAGTGGGTCGAGAACGGACAGAAATGGGACGAAAATGGACAGAAGTGGGAAGAAAACGGGCAGAAGTGGGTTGAGAACGGACAGAAATGGGATGGAAGTGCGAATGGGAATCAGTGGGAAAATAATGAAAGATGGGGAAATGGGAATTGGGGGGAAGTACCAACGCCTACTGTACATGTTGATATGAATGCGGCGTACTGGAGAGGGAACGCCAGTGTGGCTGATAGCAGTGATAATGGAGGTGAGGTTCATTTCTTGTTATTGAATGCCAAAAAACTAAATAAATTATTCTTAATTTCTCACTGATGTTTGCCAATATTTGCTGCATGACATTGCCATTACAATTTTAAAACGGTATCGTCGCCCGCTTCGCATATTCATAATTTACGTTAGTCGTCGTGTTCATGAAAATTAAAACGTGTAGGTTTCCCAGAAGACGGTATGCTGCATTCCCCAACAACGGCAGCGATCGGAGGCCTAACAAGACAGTCGCCATCGACCAGCAGAATAAGGCCTCATTCACCATCAAATTCTACTGGTAAGAACATTATTATACATAATATTTCCTGTGGTGGCCCAGTGGTTACTATACCTACTTGAATTGTAAGTCGTTTGTTAAAAAACAGCGATGAAATACATCGGATGAAACCGGCTTGCCTTACATCTAAAATGACAAAGACATGTGATATCCAATCCACTGTGTCCCGCGTAGTATACGTGTGTATTATGGCCTATTTGCCTTCATAGAGTGGAGGCTTGGATGATTTATAGGCATACTAGCTACTATCCGCAACTTCGTTCGCGTGGGAGGAATTCCGGGCTAAAGAGTAGCCTATGTTTTATTCCAAGACTTCCAACTATCTACATAACAAAGGTGAATACCAAGTTTCGGCTCGAATCATGTAGCGTCCACAGACTTTCTAAATTAATTATATAAAACTGTAAGAAGTATACAGTATAAATAAAATCTATAGAAGTGCACCGTTTAAAAGTCATTTTAAATAGTTATTCAAATTATCAACACGTTTTCTATCTACAATTTCAATTAGAAATGTTGCCAATACCAAAATAAAATAATATTGATACGAAATTGCACTTGCAAATCGATTACATTAATATCATTTTGAACCTACGTATGTGAATTTATTAGTTACTAAAGTCATAACTCGTAATTCTTATAATAATAATGTTTAGTTATATTTTTTAATATCTTATAGTAATTCATTTAAATTATCGATACAGTTTAGAATAGTTATTTAGTGCTAGTAACACTTCTTGTAGTTGTCACTGATAATTGTCAAAAGTTTTACTTTTCCCGCGTTTTATGACGAGGGACGAAGTGTCTTTTGAGTTTTGTGTTGTTTATTGCTTTGTTACCGGACTCCGATTTCTGTATTACTAACGACTACCTTGGCTGTTGAAAATGAATTCAATAGTCATTATTCAATAATTTTATAGTTTATTTCATGTTATCGTTAAAATTAGAAGTATTAAGTGGTCAACTTCAAAGAACTATAACTCTTTTTGGTGTACTTCTTATAAAAAATTAACTAATATACAGTCAAATTATATAATTATTTTCCTTTTCTATGATATATAGTTCATCTTTGTCAGTTCTGGCCGAGTCTTGAAGGAAGCCTTGGCATTCTCCTTTCATTCAGATCCGATCAATAGTTTTTACCCGAAAGAGTAACAAACATCCATACTCACAAACTTTCGCATTTATGAAATAAGTAAGAAGTAAGATGATGTTCTATTTTTGAACTTGATTTCTATATCTGCTGCCTATTTGATCTCCACAACCTAGTTGCTAGGTAACACGGACTTTGTAGCCTTGTAGCCTTAGCCCTTCGTGCTTTTCGAGGCACCGAGTAAACTATATGCCTCGGCAAGCGTCTCCTATATTTAGTATTCTTTATTTTTTTACTCCAGGTCGTCTGCGAAGCCACTCGCCATCAAACACCAGTGCCACAGACCGGCTGCTGTCGAACTCTCCATCAACTCGGCTCCAAAGTCAATCGCCGTCTAATAACTCTTCAAATAGTCGGATAAAGTCATCGCCACTTAGGTAAGATATCTTTGTTTTTCTTGTGGTGGTACTGTTTGATTCGCCTTTGGATTGGCGTTGGCGCCTGTCTGACTTTAACTGACTATAACCACCCAGAGTTCCCTCGCACACTTGCGTCGGGGGCTGAGGGAGTGCTTAAATACTCTTCAACGCGGCCCCCTTTTGGATAGTAAGCTTAATATAAGCGCTGGCTGGAGGTATATTATATTAAAATTGTCAAAGCGTCAATGGCTAAGGTATCGAGTATAAGAGAGTCTTTAAAAGTATAACTCTTTTTAAAAAGAAAAGATAGAAATTTAATTAAACCAGCCACAGGCAAGTCCGGTTAAACAGCCGACAACCTCCGAGGTCGACCTGCGAGATGTCACACGTATACATACACCTACATATATATAGATACATACATATAATATAGATATCGCTCTTAGCGATAAGACCGCCATTGTAACCATAGTTATAGAAATAAGGTTATGTGTGTTTCAATTTTTGGTGTACAATAAAGTATATACTATCTATCTACCTATACACTAACCGGCTGGTACTCTGGTACTGTACCGAAGCCTCTCTTATATTCTACCCATATTCCAAACTTCAGTCACTGGATAAGAACCTCTTTGGCCGCGCTAATATTCTTGCGCTGGCACATCTCGTCTTATTTAACATCGAAATGCCCGAACAAAATAAGAAACCCCCGTCTGTTCTGACAGAACTCCTATCTCAGCATGTGCAAAGTATTTTTATATACATAAAATTATATTTTATTTTGTGAATTGGATATAAATAACACGAGGAATAAACACCGAAAAAACTCGAAGGTCAACATCTCTTTTAAACTCCATACAATTCGTATTAGCCCATACAATAACATGAGAAGCATGTAGTTTCATGTTTGTAGTGCTCTTTTGAGGAAAGAAGCACTGATTGATGGATTTGAGTGGACCAGTCCGGGCAATGCAAGCATTTGTGCACAAGCAAACAAGAGCTGTTTTATCCCGCTATATAACCCTTCGTATTTATTCTTATTTTACAATTGAAGGGATATATTTTACCGAATTTTCACTTTGATTTAGGTTTTTCATTGGACTTGTGTAATCAATGTACCTGCGTTCTGTTCAAGGTTACGAGAATCGTCGCCATCTCGCCACATGCACTCACCAGTATCGAGACAGTCGCCATCTTGTTACGAAAACGACGCGCAACCCAACCAGTTATACGTAGCTAACTACCCACAGGTACCTACTTACATTTCTTGAAAATCTGTACATAAAGTTGAAAGCTTATAAAATACTAGCTTGTGCCAGCGGCTTCGCCCGCGTGGGAAGTTTTTACCGTGTAAATCCCGATCCCGTGGGAATTTCGCAAAATCATTTCTTAGCGGATGCCTACGTCATAACATCTACCTGCATGCCAAATTTCAGTCCGATCCGTCCTGTGGTTTGGGCTGTGCGTTGATAGATCACTATGTCAGTCAGTCAGTCACCTTTGAGTTATATATATTTAGATAGATAAGTTTAGCAGGTGACAGAATATATAACATATATATAACGTGTTTTGGATGTGTGTATTTCTGCAGAAAGATGCATGCAGTTTTGAGTGAGCCTATCCAGACAGTTCAAGCATTGGTTCTATAATGTATAGCTCAAATTAGAACTTTAAGAAGCTCAACTAATTGACTAAGATTTGAATTGTAATCTGTGGAAACGTGGTTGATTGTACACTGACCTTATTTTAGTTTTAAAACAAAGAGTATAGTGGTACCCAATTGAAAGGGCGCGTTGTGAATCTTCGTTCGCGAGGTATGGCCCCGAAGATTAACGAAAGAACGCTTAAAACTTACAATCAATCTTAGATCACTACTGTAAGGTTCATAATACACTGCAGCTGTTAGTTCCGTCTCAGTCACGCGTCGCGCGCTAACATGGCGGTAGCTGCCGACCAATAGCGGTAAAGGAAACGAAGCGCGGTTTTCGTTTACGAAAATTCATTTTCTGCGCAGGTACATCGGTAAGCCTAACAGTTGGGTACTACTGTACAATGTTTTCGCAATAAATTTATTTTATTTTGGGACAAAATTGCACCCATTAAAATTATAATAAATATTTTGGAGTTGTTCGTAATGTTTTGGTGTGCTTATACCAGGTGGAAGCCGGGGGTGCAGGAGCACAAGACCCGGAAGCCGATGTGCTGGTGAGGCTGGCTCGCGGCGCTGCCGGCTTTGGGTTCCGCATTGTGGGCGGCACTGAGGACGGCAGCCGTGTCGCCGTGGGATACGTCGTGCCAGGTATTATATATTTATTTACTATAACTGCTGGGTCTCAGGCCTCCTCTATGACAGGGAATGGTTTTTGATCACTTTGACCTCTCAGATTCTTTCGGTGTTTCTTCTCAGGGTTGTCGGTTAGGAAATACCGGATTCATCCAGTTTACATTTACGAAAAATTAACGTGTAAAAGTGTTACTTATAACATATTTGCAAACATCATTATTTCAATCATTCCCTGCCGGAACCTGGGATTCTTTAACCTTTTAACCGCCCGACTTCATATCGTTTGTCGGGCCCCCAGCGCCCGGCACTGTGAATCGAAAAATAAATACCTACAACAAAGAGAGCAGTGCAACATAATTAGGACTTCTGATTAATAGACTAAAGTTTATTAAACTGTTAAATGATTACTTAATTAACTATTTACCTAATATAAACATCGTTTTGATAAAATACAGCGTAACTAAATAAAAAAGTACATTAAACGAGCTGTGATATTTTTGTCGTATACAACGTGTAATTTAAAGGGTATATACATACCGAGTGCACGGCTTCTTTGGATGATAATAAACGATATGGCAAGGGTTTTGTAATCCTATGTCTACATGTGTGAAGCTTATTAGAAATTTTAATACATTGATACCAGAGACCGAATTTTTCAAATTAAGAAGAACGAAGAGAATTATCGTTTTATTGGCAAGTGACGTGGAAAGTTATGACCCTCATAGTGCTGTGACACGTTTGTTATTATTGGTATTCAAGAAACATATGAAATCAATCATTTGGGGTCAATTCTGTGAGTCACTTATTTTGAGCTAAAACTTTGCATAGAGACTCCATACCAGATGTCTTCAGTCCTTTAGGATATAGATGGGGTTTCCGTTACACGTTGTATATACGACTCTGGCGAAATGGGCCCGAAAATATTTGTCGTAAAAATCATCAAAAAGGTTAATTCATGAATGAATAGGATACTTCTATATAAGCGTGTTTCATCTACGACGACATAATCGCTTACCATGAGGTGAGATTTCCATAGACAATTTCCATATTTATCTGTTTGTTAACAGGTGGCCCTGCGGACGGACTCTTACGACCAGGAGATTTGCTGACTTCCGTAGACGGCATACCGTTAGCGGGGGCCACACACACACGAGCGGTCTCGTACGTGTGCCAGGCGGCTTCTAGAGGGCATGTGAGTATTGGAAATACTGACCTAGTCAACTGTACAATGTGTTTCCACTAAGAACAGGATCGACTTCGCACCATAATGTGACGTCATAGCTGTCAAATCGAACCAGTTGGGTAGAGTGAGCAAAACAAGAATTTATTAAAATAATTACCTACGAATAATGAGCGGAAAAAAATTTGGTCCCTTTCCCTTTTTTACTTTCTGGTGAATTGGTGCCAACAATGAAAATAAGAGAAAAGTATGCTTAATAAATACTATAATGTGAGACTTGGTTAATTTAATTTCATCAAATAAGTAGTCATTGGCAATGAAGTTTTCTTTGCCAACCTTTGCTTGTCGAGTGACATTTGACAAACAGAGGTCATTGACGTTCCTATTCTCATTTGAATCGAATAGTAGCTTCACACACTGACATATCGTGATATGACATTGTGTGAAGCTACTATTCGATAAGAAGTATGTATACAAACATACAATGTATGAAGTAAATATATGCAACATGTTAGAGACTACTTCTAGCCTAACCCAATGCAGCTATAAGTATCTGTTATTTACAAAAATAAGCTTCATTACACACGTTGTCTAAATTAATTTCTCTGTTTCAGAACAGATAACAGAATGGTGATGAAAAAATTTGTTTATATGTTTTCTTATGTCCCTGATTGCTCTATGAAAAATAGAAACAATAGTGAAGTGAATTACTTTAGCTTCATATTATCATACACACTAATAAGCGGCAAAAAAATAATAAAAACAAAGTTTATTGGCTTAAATAAATTATGGTTACAAAAGTACACATACAGCTTCTTAAGTAATGTTGCGCATGTTATCCATAAATTCGACTGATTTGTATGATAAACTTGCCTCTTTGTTAATAAATAACAAATAATAATTAAATTATCACTTAATATATTCCATTCTGATGAGATTCTATTAAAATAAATAAGGCTTTCAGAATAACGCTGTATTGAATGAGTGTTATTTTTTCCAGGTTACGTTAGGTGTGAGACACAACCGCGCTGACATCCAACCGCTTGGTCTTCCTTCAATGGTGGCACCGCATCAGCACCAACCTTTACTAACGTAAGTATTATTTACAAAGCACGTTAAACAGTTGCTCCTACGACTCATATCTCTCCAGTAATTCCGGGTTGCCGTCCCACCGGTCAATGAGAATAAAGGAACAGGTATAGATGCACTCTGCACCTGTACCTGCGTAAATAGTTGTGCACTATAATATTTCTTGGCTATATAATATACAACGTGTAATTTAAAGGGTATCCCATGAAAAACATAAATGTGAAATGAGAGCCAAGTTCAATATTATCATAAATGCCTTGGTTGTTGACTTCTACGACAAAAGAAGTGAAATCTATATGGGTGCCAAGTTCAATGGTCAGTCCCGAAATTTATTTATAACAACATAAAATATCATTTATTCTTATAACTTAGGAGAATATATCGTAGCCTAAGGTTTGACCTGGCTAGTTCTTATATACGAATTATTATGTTTGATGGTTAGTTTCTACCAGCAAGCCAAATTTTCGGAATAATAAAATAAGAACCGACAAGCTGTTAAGGTTTAGAACTTGCAAAGGCTATAATATAATTCGTATATGAAAACTAGCCAAGTCAGACCTTAGGCTACAATATATTCTAAATTTGACAAGTTTAGTTGAAATAGTTTTTGAGTTATGAGGGGCTCAAAAGTGGCTCCAAATGGTTCGTGTAATATTACACACGGTGAGCTGCGCGCCAGTTCTTGGCTTGACACGCTCCCGCGTGTCTAGATATACCATGTGCATGGCTTCTTTGGATGATAACAAACGAGATGGCAAGGGTTTTGTAATCCTAAGTCTACGTGTGTAGAACTTATTACAAATTCCAATACACTGATACCAGAGACCGAATTTTTCAAATTAAGAAGAACGAACAGAATTATCGTGTTATTTGCAAGTGACGTGGAAAGTTATTGATCCTCGTAGTGCTGTGACGCGTTTGTTATGATTGATATTCAAGAAATATATGACACCAATAATTTGGTATCAATTCTTTGAGTCAGTTATTTTGAGCTGAAACTGTGCATAGAGACTCCATACCAGATGTTGTCTTCAGCCCTTTTGGATAGATATGGGGTTTCCATTACACGTTGTATATCGCCGATGGCAATCTCCGCTAATATTGGCGGCCGGCATAGCCGAAATCGGTCTGGAGGACTTTATTATTTTTCACACATCAATTATAATAAAATTACTTACTATTAATGAAATAATTTGGAGGAGAAACTTACATATTTATTCTAAAACTGTAATACACTTACATTTACTTACATGCTGAATTTGGAATCACAGGAGGTCTGAATATAATACCTGGTTAAATTCACGAACAAGACGTCGATTGAGGTAAAGGGTGTCCCCATGAACTAAATTCCCACAATGCTCCCTTATATAGCATGGCACTTGATTACGACCAAAACTTACTCTCACTGCACCTCTTAACACTATTATTGCTAATTATATCAAACCTACCCATCAGTACAATCATTAAGTAGTAAAACAATTTCTAGCGATAATCCCCCATATACATAATTATACCTACTACACAACCACTATCAACCATTTATGCATGGTCGAATCAATATACCTAAGTCGTATTTATGTATAGAGAAGAATTATAGAATGAAAGTTTAAAGAATGTTATTATTTAGTCACGAGCTCCTCGTGGCTTTTATTAACATAGTTATATTTTTTCTGTTCACATAAATACTATTGAATATGAATGTATAACTATATAATATAGAATCTGGACATTAATACTAAACTATTTGACTGTAATACTAAATTGACAATTGAAATTTTGGATAAGAATGATTTTAAATTTATATAATTTCTAAATTTTTCAACTTTGTTGTTGCCTATTTTAGTTAATGTTTTGATTATTTGTAATTACTCTCATCACGTATGTGAAATATTTGTACGCCGATACGGACGGCTAAACATAACTGGACTCAAACAAAATAATATCTTGCATGCTCTTGTATGTATACCATGTTGATACATCGAGATTTTATCGAGATTCTTCAGTGCCTCGTGGTCCGGGCTGTCATTTGTACATCATTGACAGTCGTTATAGGAAACCAGAAGCCAGAAAATATGACACCAGCCTTGCTAGGGTATCTTGTTACCCAGCTACAGGATTATTTACATCAGATAGGCAGTTGCTTCTTGTTAAACACTACTACTGCATCCTCCAGTTTGATTGAACGCCGATCCCAACCAAGGGCGGATCCAGGGGGGGTCATGGGGTCATGACCCCCCCTGGGCTGGGTCCAGGACCTAGGTGGACCACTAATTAATTTTTTTTAAATATTGTTACTAGTTAATACTCCAGTTTGTCGTTGTAGACGAATATCGGCAGTGGATGGCCAAGTGGCAGCGGAGTCAGGAAATACAAATTATAACTTCTTGTGACTTGACCACGATTATGTGACCCCCCCCCCCCCCCCCCCTGCCACCAAAGCTGGATCCGCTCTTGATCCCAACACGGTTGAAACAAAGTAAATGATGAGTAATTTATTAACATGACATGTTAATAAATTACTCATCATTTACTTCGTTTCAACATTGTTATAATGAATGATATCAAATGATATTGTCCACAGTGCGGACCCGGCGATGCACCACAATATGGCGCCGGTGTCGTACAACATTCTGCATCCAGCCCCGATGTATCCACCGGCGGCGCACGTACCGATGTAAGTATTCCACGAAGCCAAAAACTTAAAAACTTGTTTGTTGGTTAAAACCTAAAAACTTGTTTGTTGGTTTGTCCGAGTTAAATATTAATACTTCAGACATAGGTGCAGGTACAGTCGAAACCGAATATAACGACATCGCTTGTAACGACGGATTGGTTATTATGACTTAATGGCTAGGTCCAGGCCGAAACCCTATGTACCTAAACAACTAAGTAAACATACCGCCTATAACAACATCCGCCTATAACCGCTTAAAACGACGAAAATATTGAAATACATCGTGGTTGCGCTGATGTACGATTCCTTTTCGTTTGTATTTAATTATTGCCAACACGCCTAATAGCTAATTGGTTGACATTTCCCCTTCCGCATTTGCCCTCTCCTTTGCACTAAACCTTTGGCTACTCGGAGTGAAAGAGAGGGACGATACCGCTTGGGATCTCTGACGAGAATCGAAGAGACTCCAATGGCTGTCGAGTCGCGCTACAACATACACGCGAAAACTGTGTGGAAAATTCGTTGTAGAAGAAATTAAGGTGATAGTGGTATTGTGAAGTGACTCCAGAGTGCTGGCAGACAATCCTGGACTATTAGGGTTAGTGCTTCCCCATCCTACACGGCGCCTGGCCCATATATCTTTTGTTCCAATCCAAGCGTCGGATTCCTACCAATTTGTGTAACCCGAAAACTTCTAAATTCGCAATCTTTAGCTTTCCCGCGTACCCACATCGGCTATAGCGACCAACTGTCACATTTGTTCCAGCAAAACAAAACGTTTAGGGATTATTTTGACTGAACACTGCAATTTTTTTTTTAAGTTTGTTTTCCTTTCCGATAATTTATTTGGAAGTAAATTCATACGCGGAATACCTATATTGTACAGATCTGTTAATAAAAAACATATTAAACAACCATACATATAAGTAAGCCGCAAACTGTTTTCCTCTGCGGGGTCTTTACGCAGATTGCGCAATTTCCTGCCGACTGCCACTAAAATTGCGCTTGCCCAATCCCTTCTTCTCCCTGTTCTCGACTATGCTGATGCAAGTTATCCAGATCTTACTGAAGTGCAGCTAGATAAGCTTGAACGACTCCAAAATTTTTGTATCAGATTCATATTTGGTTTGCGCAAATATGATCATGTTTCTGAGTTTCGCATAAAACTCAAGTGGATGCCGATCCGCCTTCGCCGGAATGCACATATTTTATCATTACTTTACAGTATTTTCTTCAATCCTACAACTCCGTTTTATCTCAAAGAACGCTTTAGTTCCTTCATGACACACATGTTAGAGATTTGAGATCATCGGAGAATTTGAGCCTTTAAATGCCTGCACATTTCACTAAATTCTATGGCTCTTCGTTTACGATGCAAGCTATTCGTTTGTTGAATGCATTGCCGGTGTCCGTAAGACAAGCTCAGTCACTCGCTACATTTAAAAGCTCGGTTGCTAATTATTTTCTTTCCAATTTATGATTAATCTTTTGTCTTCTCTCCACATGATGTTAAAGAACCCATTATATGACGTATTGTATTATTTAATTACCTATGTATTGTTGTTGGAAGCTATCGCTTTTAGCGATAAGACCGCCATTGTTACCATAGAATAAGCAACATTGTTAAATATGTGTGTTTAAATTTTGGTGTACATACAATAAAGTATATTCTATCTTCTATCTATCTATACATGTTTGTCTACCTGGTATATGTATGTATTGCTTATAACAACTACCGGCTATAGCGTCCGAATTTATATAGTCCCTTCAATGTCGTTATATCCGGTTTAGACTGTATCTAAATTTGTGATTAATTTAAGAAGAAATTAGTAGTAGTATATCATTCCTCTCCAGCTACGATTAGCGTGGCATGATCATAATATGAAAAGGCTCAAAAAATAAATAAAGAAAATAAAAGAAAGGCAGTAGGTAAACCGATTAACCGATTTTAATGAAAATTGGCATGAAAATAGTACAGGACCCAAGTCAATAATAGGTTAGGTTCTTTTCACAAATCAAGTCCTCAGACCTAAGCCGCTTGGCCGAAATAGGGGATGAAAGTTTCCTCAAAACAATATCAAACAATAGCAAATTCTAGTACAGGAAAGTGGAAATTATCTCATTCTCCAGGCAAATGCTTCATTTCAACTAAAATCTGATTTTTCAGGTACGGTGTTCAATACGACACCACGACGGGTGGATGGGCGTCCGTGCCGTATGATGTTACAGTGACCAGAAACGAAGGCGAAGGATTCGGCTTCGTCGTAATCTCGTCCGCTAACAAGGCTACTAGTACCATCGGTAAGTTATAAAGCTCTTTAAAGCTGACGAAGAAGGGACTTATCCGAAATAAAACCATTTATTTAACTGCCCTGGCTTTGCTCGCGTGTGAAATTAGTTTTTTTTTGCAGTGAAATAATTGTAGGTATGCTCATTCACATAAAAGGTTAAATGATAAAAGTGATAAGCTGTCGCGGACTTTTATGTAGAACTGTTTGAAACAGACAATCCCTCGGTACATTATTTTCATGTAACTCACAACGGTTTAGGCCAACCTAGCTCACAGGAGGCAGGATTTTTTATCGTTACATTATGGCCAAATTACTCTAAACCCATTTATTATAATACTAGTACGCACGCGGGGCTTCGCTCCCGTGGATTCTATCACGGTAAAAACATAACCTTCCTCAATCTTCAAACTACTTCCATACCAAAATTGCATCCAAATCCACCCAGTACTTTCGAAGATTAGCGCGTTCAAGCAAACAAACTTTTCCGCTTTATAATATTAGTATAGATTGTTGTAGAAGGATGATGCTTCTATAACTTTGTCAGACAATCGTTTCTCTCCGTATTATGAAGCCAAAGTAGAAGACTGAACTTATGTATTATTCCTGCCAAACGATCACGTTATTCCCGCTTATACTTACCTCAGCTCCAATGTTACTTGAACATGTTCACAGGCCAACTAATCCCCAACTCGCCGGCCGCCCGCTGCGGTCTCCTTCACGTCGGGGACACCATAGTGGCCATCAACCACGTGTCCATCCGCAATCTGCCGCATCCTGAGGTGGTAGCCCTCATCAAGCACTCCGGCACTACAGTATCCCTCACAGTGCTACCTCAGCGGCAACACTGACACCAGAGAAGGCTCAGCCTGCCGCCGCAGACTGATGCACTCTATAGGTACTAACGGACCTTTATAACAGACAGAGAAGTTCTTCGGACATGGTCGGAAATCTTCGGACGCAGTCGTTAATCTTCGGACATGCTCGGAAATATTCAGACATAGTCGGAAATCTTCGTACACAGTCGTTATTCTTCGGAAATGGTCGCAAATTTACAGACACGGGCACTAATCTTCGGAGACGGTCGTAATTCTTCGGAAGCAGTCGCAAAATATTAAAAATGTCGAGTTAGGTGAAAACGACAGAAACTGCAACAATTTCATAGTATTTCTTTTCGATGGTAGGTAAGTCAAAAGTATGTGACGACCATATCGAGGTTCTAACTTGTGACGAACAGACATCTAGACTATTTAAATCTATGTACAGTCGGCCAAGAAAGTGGTGTACCACCCTAAGGTTGAATATCGCTTGCAGATTCATAGGTGATAAAGATTAGTTTCGCTTGCAGATCGATCTGACAACTTCTATTGCTGTCTTTATCTGATTATTGATAACGACTATTACTGTTTGTAACGTGACAGCTGTTCTTAGTTTGAACTTGATGGAACCAATGACGTCGTAAAATCAACGGCGGGGGGCTGTAGATTTTGATGACAAAATTGTATCTACAAATTCAGAATTGTAATCAACAAGTTACATAAAATTGTAAAGGCACAAGGCGAGTCCACAAACCTACAATTTCTGTAAACTTGTAATTACAATATCAATAAAAAACAAGCTAAAAATAGATTTATCCTTTTATTAAATTTCTACAATCAATTTTAAAATACTTATAACAAACAAAAACATAGCATATATAGTAATATTTAGAAGATATTGAAAATTTTTAAAAATTAGAAACGGGTGTAACCGCCGTTGGCCTCTATAACCTCTAAAAGACGAGACCTCATTGAACCAACAAGCCGTGAGCAAATATCGGTTCCCCGCATTTCCTCCCAGATATAATTACAGTGACTAATAAGAGCTTGTTTGGTTCTTTCATTTTGATGCGACCATCGTTGGACCATAAGGCCCCAAAGATTTTCTATCGGGTTGAGGTCCGGCGATCTTGAGGGCCACTGAATTACCCTTACGTCAGTGTGTGAACGAAACCAGGCTCTTACGATCCTCGCATTATGAATTGAACAATTATCTTGAACAAAATCAAATTGTGGCACTTCGTTCTCCGGGTAAACATTACGGACTGTCGGTAGCATTGCATTCTGAAGCACGTCGATATAATTTACAGCCGTCGCTCGAGGAGGTAGAGAACACAATTCTCCTACACCATCCGTACTCATCCAGCCCCAAATATTTACGGAAATTCGACCTGATTCTCTATTTGGGATTACATGATCATCTTTATACCGTGTTGAATTATATCGCCAAAGGTGAAGACGTCCATGCTGACTGGATTTAAACGTTTTTTCATCACAAAACACTGTATTAGACCAATCAAACTCTAAGTGCTCTCTGGCGAAGTTCAGACGAGCAAGTCTGTGAGCGTCCGTCAAATATATTTTCTTGGCGTAATGCCTGTGGTGCAACCCCATGTAATGTAGATGATTCCTTATTGTTTGGGCACTCACATCGAACATCTCCGCAAAATGTTTTGTGGGCTTAAAACCATTGATTTCATATTCCCGTCTCATGAATTCTCTAACGTTATTGGAGAGTGCAGGCCGGCGACCACTTCTTCTGTGATCCAACAAACTTCCCTCCTCTCCTTCACGACGAATCCAAAAGCGGACAGAACGCCTCGATATATTCAAATTCCGGGATATCGCACTGATACTGCTTCCCTCATTAAATTGGGCAATTATTTGTGCTCTTTCGGCAATGGTCAAGTTGGCAGGCATTGAGATGATTTTATATGCAGTTGATTGAAAAATAACACGGAAAATATATCGATTTTTTGCATATATTTGACAAAATGTCAATTGTCAGTTTTCTTTTTCAAATGGAATTCGGTTGTCTAAATAGTTTTTATTACTTTTGTTTGGAAACATTTCAATTGCTTTGTAGAAACTAATGTCCTTTTCATTTATACTAAAGGTTAAAATGTCATGTACTTATATGTGACATATGACGTATGAATACTAAATACATAGGTTTACGTCATGATAATGTTGTCTCTTTCAGTAATATCTTTTTATAACGAACCTTGTTGTAATTTTCGATGACCGGGAAACTAAATCAAAACTGGTACACCACTTTCTTGGCCGACCGTACCACTGCTAATTTGTAATGGAGATATTGCCTATCTGAACTCCACGACTCAATTTCAGTTCATAAACGTTAACACACGGTTCATAATCTCATTATTATCTCAGTTCCTTTTCATATGAATCTCAAGTTTCCATACTAATCTCATTTTACTATAACTCTAAAGATTTCTCGAACCTGTCTACCTTCATGAAAAATCTAACTAAAACCAACCCTCGTTTTCTGAATGAAGAATTTGAAGTTGAATATTTATCATCCTATACTTTAGCCTGATATTCTGTCAAATTATTGAATCAAAGGATAATTTGCGTCAAATTCTTCTAAAGCTGTGAAATCATTTGACAACTAGGACGACACAATATGATGCTGTGGTCAAGCGTTTGGCTGCTGCGCAACGTGTCACAGTTTCGATTCCTACACTGGAAAAATGTTTGTATGGCTTACAGATAGTCGCTTCGGATTTGCGTGTGTGTTCGAGTAAAATTAAATGTTTGTAATCACGACATAATATGGGGGAGGATATTTAAAAAAATATTACTCACTTGAAAATCTTAATTGAGAACCGTTACTTAATGTTGTTAGTTTCCCACGATATCATAGAGTTTATCGTTATGGATGCTACGATAATATCCTTGTAATTAAACCCATATTCATTCAATATGTAAAATTATTATGCTTAAATAGATAAGTGTTGCCTATCTTCCAGAAACTGGGAAGATCTCAGAGAAACATTAAATTTGTTAAAATGTCTCTTGTATTCTTTTACTATGTACTTGTAACCTCGGCGTAATTGATAATGTATTTTCAACCGACGACAAAAAAAGAAGGTGATCAATTCGACGCGTATATTTTTTTTTTTAATGTATGGTCATCGAGTACTCGAAGACGGCTGAAACGATTTGGAAAATTCTTTTTTTGTTCGAATGGGTATACTTCGAAATTGGTCCCATTATCACCAAAGTCAGGATCAGATGATGGGATCCTGGAGAAATCGAGGGAACTCTTCAAATATTATAGGCACACCTATGGCGTTTTGGGTATTTCTTATAGTAACTTGTGCAGTTGCTCTCAAAAAGTACCATTTGGGGAAGTGGAACTGATGATGAAGACCACAGATGGCCGCCGAAACTACTCAATAATAAGTATTGAGTGGATTGCGATTCGATTACTTGAATATGGATGTTAAGCACTTTATGCTCGTCACAATGCATATGGTGAAGTAGAGCTGATGGTGAAGTACCAGGAGAACTCCTCAACAATTAACGGCCCAGCATTGGGAAAAGCAATATTTTGTAAAAGGTTAGAAGTAGTTGACATTTAGGCTATGTAACTAGGTAAATTAAAAATCATCCAACTAAAAAGAGTGAAATAAAAACTTTTTAAACAAAAAATTAAACCGACTCCCAAAAAACATTGCAAAGTGAAAAATAACTTTAATTTCGGAAGTCGGTGCCAAAAACGAAAAAACAAAACTAAAGACACCGACTACCGAAATTAAAGTTATTTTTCACTTTGCAGTGTTTTTTGGGAGTCGGTTTAATTTTTTGTTAAAAAGTTTTTATCATTTTAAACCTCACCAAGATGTGAAAAAATACAGTGAAATATATCTGTTCTGTATTAAGTAATACTTTTAGGTAAATACGAGTATGCACACACTATGTCGAAGCATTGTGCATAACTAAAGAAACTAGGAAGGATTTATAAACATTTGCAAAAAAAGTAATTTAAAAATTATAATTGAAACCCATGACATGTATCGCATTCTGAAATACTTATGAAATAGAAAGTTAATTTGAGGGGAAAGAATTAAGCCGGATTCACATTACTCTGTTATGTCGTATCGATTTCAGACACATTTGATTCTCGAAACAAACTTGTCGTATAATGACTTAAGTTTAAATAGATTCTTTCGATTGGTGCATCTCGCCCCACGAGACATCTCGACACATGTGTAAATTCTTACTAGATCTGGTAACCAATTAAATAAAGTATAGCTTTAATAAAGAATATCTACACAAATTATTAAGAGTTAGTATTGTATTGTTAAATTTAAAAAATATAATATTATAAGTATTGTATGGACGGCAGCTATTGTTAACTTGCTTTCGATAAATTATATATTAAAGATACATAATAGTAATGTTGTTATAGTATGAACATTGACATACATATTTTTTGGTAAATGGACATTCTTTAGTAAATGGATTGATAAAATACATTAATAGTCTTTGCTAAACACGAGGGCTCGACATAATTACTGTGACTATAATGTGCTGACCTTTTTTTAACCTTATTACTTGTTACTTGAATAATAAAGGTGAAAAAAGATTGATCAATATTTTTAATCTAGTACATTGTTTTTCGGTCATAAAATGTAACAACTGTGCCGTGGCACAGCTACAAGCTACAAGCTAAGGTTATAGCTACTCTATATAATACCTGGTGAGGTATTATATAGAGTAGCTATAACCTTCCTTTCCACATTTTGCTCAATTTCCATGTAGTATATATCTTCATATCAATTATATATATTTTAATGTAACCCTCTCGGTAAAAACAGCTCATAATGATATCTTCCTTATTAATTTGTTGTGAATCTCTTTATATTCTGTAAATATTATAAGTATTAGTAGTAAGTTAGTTTATTGTAAACTTAATTGTTTTAAAATTAAGATAATGAATTTGGTATATTTAATCAGTATCTTTTTTAACTCTGAGTACATAGCATGCTAGAGAAATACAAGATGAAATTATTGATATTAGACAACCTAAAAGAAAAAAGAATTTACATGTTATGTAGCACTTTTTCTAGTTTTTAAGACGTTGAATCCCTTCCATAAATCATGCAATATGCATCCTTTTTATGTTAATATTTTTTATAAGAATAAATTGACTGGTAAATAAATAAAATAACCTTTTAAATACTACATAATATTAGTAGTTCGTAATCATGGTGACTGATTATCAAATTATTTTACCGTAAGTCACGTTTAGATACGTATTTATAATCGTTATTATTAATTTGGACCACCGAGATTGGAAAAATACTTGTTCTAGAGATAGATTTTCTTTTTAAGTTAATTTTAAAGTTTTTTGGTAGGAAGTCGTTAATAAGATATATATTTTGCCAATAATACTTAAAATGTATTGATAATTTGAATTAATTGTTGTAAATGTATGGGTTACTAGCTGTTCTTCTTCGTTCGCGTGGAAAATACACACATTTTCACGGGATTAAAAGTAGGCTGAGTTGTTTCAGTTTGTAAACTATATGTGTGCCAAGTTTCTCCCAAATCCCTAAAGCTTAAGCATTCTGGCGTCATTGAAATACAAACATCCAAACATGCATATTTATAAAATTAATAGAAATTCATGTAGAAATAATAATATGAATATATTGTAATCCCAAAATGTCAACCAAAGGGTTTTCTATATACCCTTTGTATGGAATTTCAGGTATGTTGAGAGAAAATCAGAATTTGTTGTATATAAAACTATTGACAAAAAATATGAATTTCCCTAAAAACTGATTGCCTTTACATATATTATCACAAACATAAGAATTTATGTCTACTTAAAACCCGTACGTTAGTCTAATTAGTTTTAAGAATTCGCAATAATCAATGTGCCTTTAATGTTAACATTGTCTTGCCTTACCCAAGATTGTAAAAAAATGAATAAAAAAATAAACCTATTTGTATAAAACTATATCCAAAGAGGGCTCCATTCCGTTCATGAGATCTGTAGATCCGAATGTATAACGATACTATAAGAGAGATTTACTCAATAAATATTTTTATTTAATTGATTGTATTTTATTTCAATTAATTTAGTTTTCTTCCACTTTTTGTCGATATACCTTTCTTTATTTACAGATTATAGAAAACCCTATAAAAGTTATTCGTTATATGATTCGTGTAAAACCATTTACACGAATCTTGGGTTTTTGTTTAAGGGCCTATACTACCTCAAATGGCTTAGCATGATCCTCCGTTATGTCGGAAATACTGCAGCAATCGTTTTGAAATAAATATATGGTAAAGTTGAGGATTAATGTTAGGTACTGTGTTTGACGAAAACACGATTCCGTAAAATTTTCTTGATAGAAAAATATTCCAAAGTTACCTCCAAACCGAACAATAAACCGCTGGTATTCAAAAATAACTTCAAATTAGATACTGAAACTTTGCATATTAATGGAACTAACTAGGTATAAAGCAGGTCTTACGCTATTTACTTTTTTTAAATTACCATTATTTTCACCGTAAAAAGAAATAAACTAAATTATCAGTGTCTTGGAGTCTTCCCTGCCACCCTGTCTTGCTTGCTCGCGTGACTGCGGCCAGTAGTGTGCGAGCGAGATAAAGAGTGAGAAGCGCTGAGGTAGTATAGGCCCTTAAATGGGAAGGAATAAGAAATAAAGAAACGAGAACCATTTTCTTTAAAAACTTTATTTTCTTAGCTTAAGTGTTAATTGGTAGTTACATACCAGCCTTAGATGGAGAGAAGCAGATCACATAATTTACAGAATATCCAAAAAATCTTTTGGTCTGTCATTTATTCTTCTGTAAGTTTGACTAGCCTAAGTTTTACAAAGCGACGAGGGGAGCATTTCTGATGCCCGCTTGGCGCGAACCACCGGGAATAGCGACTTCCATGATCCAGTTGGTATACCTATCCATCCTAGTGAATGCATCAGGGTACTCATCAGTAAGGCAGTCTTGGAAGAAGAAGAAAGATCCTACCAAAACATTGTTGATGGCCATCGGGGCTCCGGAATCACCCACGCACAATCCCTTGCCAGGTGCCTTTGCGCATATCGCTTCTGTAATTAGTAAGACAAATTAGTATCAGGGCCAAAACCAGTGGTTAAAAAAAAACGACGGGTTGCACTCCGGGAGTGCCGGCAGAAGTGAAAACTTGAATATTAACGTTGTGCATTTTTGATATTTTGGAATGGTTAGGGAATAATTTTGCACGAATTGCTTTAATTATCAGTATAAAAGTACTATCATTTATGTGGTAGAATACAATATTTATTTATTGCGCTATCGTACACAAACATGACAATTTATATTACATTAAAAAGTTTGCGCAGGCATACATTTTCGCCGCGCCGTAGAAAGAGAGGGGGATACTTCCTCTCCTACGCCGCGCCGGCTGTCTACTCTCCGTCCGTCTTACTAATTTTCGATCAGGTCACGTGTCCTGACGCGAGTTTAACATTTTTTACCCATTACAAAAAAAGTGCACAACGCCGCTAAAGAAGTTTTCACTTCAAAAATTAGTTGATAATTTAGTTTTTATTAACTGAGATTTATAAAATTTTAGGGAGACTATGATTGTCATCCTAAAATTTATAAATGCCCTAAACTTTAATATTGACAGGAGACTGATCCAGTTCGTAATGTGAACATGAATATGGCTCCAAGAAGAGTATGACTCGTAAGGGCAATAATTACCGAAAACAAACTGGTTACAAACATCATAAGATGATCAATTATACAAGCTTAATTACAAAATATAAACAAATGCTTCATTCAAGGACTAAGTAGCAGATTTTTACTTGAATTTTCAATACTAATCTGAAATTAATTGTTGGTTCTCCTTATTAGAAATTTGCAAATCTGTATTTAACATATTAACGCTGTTTATTCTTGTAATACGAACACAAGACATTCTTAGAAAAGAAATGCAGACTTTATTTAAATAAGTTCTAGGGTCAAGGTCTTGTTTAAATAAATTAAACAAGAAATTCAATGCCTGCATTTTTTTCTTGGTGATCATTATTTCTTTTTTTATTTTGTACTAGCTTTTGCCCGCGACTTCGTCCGCGTGGAATAGTTACTTTGGGCTAACGTTAAATTTAACCCCGATTTTGAAGCATTCTTCATTGGCGCTCCGCTCCTATTGGCCTTAGCGTAATGATATATAGCCTATAGCCTTTCTCTATAAATTTACTATTTAATTAAAAATTAAATATTTTTTCAATTCGAACCAGTAGTTCCTGAGATTATCGCGTTCAACCAAACAAACAAACTGTTCAGCCTTATATTATTAGTATAGATAGCTGATGCCCGCGACTTCGTCCGCGTTTCCGTCGTTTTTCGTAAAAAGTAGCCTATGTCCTTCCTCACGGTTCAGTGATTTTGATGTAACAGACAGATTAACTTTCGTAATTTAGTAGGGAAATATAATATGTCAGTCTATAATACTGTTGAAAAATATCGCAATGCGGAACCGCACAATATTATTGTTAATAGCTGTGCCCGCGACTCCATCAGCGTGTAACTCCTTATGTGTTATTAAGTTAATGTATTGGTAATATTGTTTAAATCACGTTCACATGAGGCTTAAGTACCTATAGAACGAAAATACTTCAGCGCAAAGCTTCCGGGTAAACTATGTTGAAAGTTGACCCGTCCGGCACGTGAACATAAAGATTTCTAGAACTGCTAACCCGGGAAAGAGCGACGTACAACTGACCATGCGAGAAACAACTGACACCGAGATCTACTCCAGCAACACGAAAAGTCTGCCCTTGAACCTTATTAATTGTCATTGCATATCACACCGATACTGGGAATTGCGTTCTTTTAAATTCGAATGGAAAATTATTTGGTATTATGGGAATTCTGGGAATAAAGACGGTTTCTCCTGCACCGCAACCTGTAAAATTTTAGCCTCGATTATATTTTGTTGCAACTGGGTGAAAATAAAACTAATATAAAAAAGTGAACGTAAATTAGCCAAAACTTACCTATCGTTATACTAAAATAACTAATACCTATTTTATAAAATAACAACAAAAGGAATCTAAAAATAAATTATCAACGACTAAAAGTCGCGCTGATAAGCACGGTTTGTTAATATCTGTCTTATAAGTATTGTCCAATATATGAAAGTACTCTGTGGTATTGTCTGTCAATAAGGTCGAACGCTCTGAATGTCTATTCGGATCAACCATACTTTTCCTATCTCAATGGGATCATCAGGCAAAAATTGTATGTTTTTTTTTTGGGATTTTATGACCTGGTAACTGGACCTTTAGGTCAAATCTTATTTTAAAAAATTGTATGAAGCCCGCACTTTTTTTTTAGATAGGGCCTCTCGTAGTTCAGCACACTAAGGCTGGTCACTACTCAACCGCGAACCTCGCGCTCGGACACCCCGCCTTTTTAGGGTTCCGTAGCCGAATGGCAAAACACGGAACCCTTATAGTTTCGATATGTCTCTCCGTCTGTCTGTCTGTCTGTCTGTCCGTCCGTCCGTATGTCACAGCCATTTTATTCCGAAACTACTAAGACTATACATGAGAAACTTAGTAGGTAGATGTATTCTATGAACAGCTTTCCGATTTTAAGACAAAAATTAAAAAATATTTAAAATAAAGGGGGATCCCCATACATGGAACTAAAACTGAAAATATTTTTTTCGTGAAACCTATGCGTGTGTGGTACTTATAGACAGGTCTTTAAAAATGATATAAGGGTTTCTAAAGCCACTTTTTCATAAAGTCAATCGTTTAAAAGATATAAGCTTCCAAAGTAGTAAAATGTCCCCCCTCCCTCTAACTACTCTTCTATAATAATGGAGTGAAAAATCTAAAAAAATATATATGTCTGTAGATCTTAATGTAAACTTTCAACCAAAATTAGTTTGAACGAAATCGGGTAAGCAGTTTTGAGATACAGCATATTTTCTAAAACCGCAAATATAACTTTGTAATTCATACAAACACTATGAACAACAAAGTTATCTAGCGTAGTTGTAAAAATGCAAATAAGCTGGTTTCTAGAAATTTTTAAGGTTTTTAGGAACCCTTCATGGGCGAGTCTGGCTCGCACTTGGCCAATCGAGACGCGTCGAGCGCGGCAAAAATAATCCTTATAGCATGATTCAGTATTCACGCGCGATGGCTTATTATTAGCGTATTTCATGCATAACTTTGGTGTTTCTATACCGATTTATATGATTCTGTTTTATGGAATAGTTAATAACGTTAACTTTTTCAATTAGGGGTGACTGAGAGTGTTATAAACGTAAGAGTAGACAAATATTATAATCAGAAAGCTTCGAACTGCTAAGCTATCGGGAGTTACACGTGTTATTGTGAGTCAACCATAAAAGATAGACATATGCTGTCGTGGGATATTTTTTATATAATTTTAAGGAGAACATTTCCGTCATAAATGATTTCTGTGTAGCTTTAACCATTAAGGTTGCACACGCGACGGAAGCTTAAAAAATGGAGTAACTTCTTCCGTTTTTCCAACATTTCCCTTCACTGCTCTGCTCCTATTGATTGTAGCGTGATGAAAAGTATACTATAACCTGCTCAGGAGTATGAATATTAATTGTACCAAGTTTCGTTAAAATCCGTCGGGTAGTTTTTGTTTCTATAACGGTTATACAGACAGACAGACAGACAGACAAAAATTTTACTGATTGCATTTTTGGTATCAGTATCGATCCCTAATCACCCCCTGATAGTTATTTTGTAAATATATTTAATGTACAGAATTGACCTCTCTACAGATTTATTATAAGTATATAGATTATGGGAATTCTGGGAATAAAGACGGTTTCTCCTGCACCGCAACCTGTTAAAATTTGAGCCTCGATTATATTTTGTTGCAACTGGGTTACTTTTAGCCGAGTTCCATTGGAAAGTTGTGGTGGTTTTAAATTTCGGAGCAGAATAATAATCAGAAAGCTTCGAACTGCTAAGCTATCGGGAGTTACACGTGTTATTGTGAGTCAACCATAAAAGATAGATATATGCTGTCGTGGGATATTTTTTATATAATTTTAAGGAGAACATTTCCGTCATAAATGATTTCTGTGTAGCTTTAACCATTAAGGTTGCACACGCGACGGAAGCTTAAAAAATGGAGTAACTTCTCCCGTTTTCCCAACATTTCCCTTCACTGCTCTGCTCCTATTGATTGTAGCGTGATGAAAGGTATACTATAACCTGCTCAGGAGTATGAATATTAATTGTACCAAGTTTCGTTAAAATCCGTCGTGTAGTTTTTGTTTCTATAACGGTTATACAGACAGACAGACAGACAGACAGACAAAAATTTTACTGATTGCATTTTTGGTATCAGTATCGATCCCTAATCACCCCCTGATAGTTATTTTGTAAATATATTTCATGTACAGAATTGACCTCTCTACAGATTTATTTTAAGTATAGATTAAAAATATTTTTGCAATTCGAACCAGTAGTTCCTGAGATTATCGCGTTCAAACAAACAAACAAACTCTTCAGCCTTATATTATTAGCATAGATAGCTGTTGCCCGCGACTTCGTCCACGTTTCCGTCGTTTTTCGTAAAAAAAGTAGCCTATGTCCTTCCTCACGGTTCAGTGATTTTGATGTAACACGCACATTAACTTTCGTAATTTAGTAGGGAAATATAATATGTCAATCTATAATACTGTTGAAAAATATCGCAATACCGAACCACACAATATTATTGTTAATAGCTGTGCCCGCGACTCCGTCAGCGTGTAACTCCTTGTGTGTTATTAAGTTAATGTATTGGTAATATTGTTTAGATCACGTTCACATGAGGCTTAAATACCTATAGAACGACAATACTTTAGCGCAAAGCTTCCAGGTAAACTATGTTGAAAGTTGACCCGTCCGGCACGTGAACATAAAGATTTCTAGAATTGCTAACCCGGGAAAGAGCGACGTACAACTGACCATGCGAGAAACAACTGACACCGAGATCTACTCCAGCAACACGAAAAGTCTGCCCTTGAACCTTATTAATTGTCATTGCATATCACACCGATACTGGGAATTGCGTTCTTTTAAATTCGAATGGAAAATTATTTGGTATTATGGGAATTCTGGGAATAAAGACGGTTTCTCCTGCACCGCAACCTGTTAAAATTTGAGCCTCGATTATATTTTGTTGCAACTGGGTGAAAATAAAACTAATATAAAAAAGTGAACGTAAATTAGCCAAAACTTACCTATCGTTATACTAAAATAACTAATACCTATTTTATAAAATAACAACAAAAGGAATCTAAAAATAAATTATCAACGACTAAAAGTCGCGCTGATAAGCACGGTTGTGCGTTGATAGATCACTATGTCAGTCAGTCAGTCAGTCAGTCACCTTTGAGTTATATATATATATAGATAGCTGTGCCCGCGACTCCGTCAGCGTGTAACTCCTTGTGTGTTATTAAGTTAATGTATTGGTAATATTGTTTAGATCACGTTCACATGAGGCTTAAATACCTATAGAACGACAATACTTTAGCGCAAAGCTTCCAGGTAAACTATGTTGAAAGTTGACCCGTCCGGCACGTGAACATAAAGATTTCTAGAATTGCTAACCCGGGAAAGAGCGACGTACAACTGACCATGCGAGAAACAACTGACACCGAGATCTACTCCAGCAACACGAAAAGTCTGCCCTTGAGCCTTATTAATTGTCATTGCATAACACACCGATACTGGGAATCGCGTTCTTTAAATTGGAATGGAAAATTATTTGGTATCATGGGAATTCTGGGAATAAAGACGGTTTCTCCTGCACCGCAACCTGTTAAAATTTGAGCCTCGATTATATTTTGTTGCAACTGGGTTACTTTTAGCCGAGTTCCATTGCAAAGTTGTGGTTATTTTAAATTTCGGAGCAGAATAATAATCAGAAAGCTTCGAACTGCTAAGCTATCGGGAGTTACACGTGTTATTGTGAGTCAACCATAAAAGATAGATATATGCTGTCGTGGGATATTTTTTATATAATTTTAAGGAGAACATTTCCGTCATAAATGATTTCTGTGTAGCTTTAACCATTAAGGCTGCACACGCGACGAAAGCTTAAAAAATGGAGTAACTTCTCCCGTTTTCCCAACATTTCCCTTCACTGCTCTGCTCCTATTGATTGTGGCGTGATGAAAAGTATACTATAACCTACTCAGGAGTATGAATATTAATTGTACCAAGTTTCGTTAAAATCCGTCGAGTAGTTTTTGTTTCTATAACGGTTATACAGACAGACAGACAGACAGACAAAAATTTTACTGATTGCATTTTTGGTATCAGTATCGATCCCTAATCACCCCCTGATAGTTATTTTGTAAATATATTTCATGTACAGAATTGACCTCTCTACAGATTTATTATAAGTATATAGATGAACCAATATAAAAACTTAAAATAGAAAGTGATTCTTACTGTCTGTGATGGTAACATTGGCGACAACTCCGAAGGCATTTGCGCATTCTTCCGTATCGATCTTGTTCAAGATCACAGTCTTCAATGTTTCCAGTTGGGGTCCGGTTTCCTATTTAATAAAAAAAAAATGTTTAAATCTTATTAACTAGATGGAGTCTTATCTATACCTACTAATTTATACCAATATTATTAAGGGAAAAGTTTGTTTGTTTGTTTGAACGCGCTAATCTTCGAAATTACTGGGAGGATTTGGATGAAATTTGGTATGCAAGTGGCTTGAAGCTTGAGGAAGGTAAAGTACAGGCTACTTTTTACCTGACGTGGTAACTTATTTGTGGATTTTTTTACATGAAATTTAGTTCATGTTTGACCTCGTAGTCTTCAACTATCTACATACAAAATGTAGATTAACATAGTCATACAAATCACAGTCGCTTTAGCGATTTAGGCGGGAAAGCGTTACAGACAGTCTTTCGCATATAATATATATTTGTAACTAATTAATAGTTTATTATGGACTAGCTGTGGCCCGCGACTTCGTTCACGTGGGAGATGAATAAAAGTTGCATTTGTGTTTTTGTGTTTCCTAACTAACTACTCTGAGAAGAAACACTGAAACAAACTCAGAGGTCAACGTTTAAAGTCCATACAATCTGTAGTGATCAAATCATATTAGATGCATGCAGGCTAATGTCTGTGGCGCCCTTTAGAGGACAGAATCACACAGATTTGAGCAGGCCCTTCCAAACAGTGCAAGCATTTGTCAAATATCATGTAGCTCAACTTAGGACCTTAAGGACCTCGAACAATACCAAAGTAAGGACATATGTTTAATATACAAGGTGTAAGAGATTAAGCGCAATACCTCAGACACCCCAATTAGAACATTAATTTATAAGTCTAAAACAAGATCCGTAACTAAATAAATTGAATCGAAACCTAGACATTTTTTATAAAATAGTTATCCTTACTAAACGCAAAACGTATGTGCGTCAGCACCGAACCAACTACTTTCAGGAATTGCGTTTATTCTGTTACACGTTGTATACAAGAGTAACAAACATCCATCCATTCATCCTCAGAAACTTTCGCATTTATAATATTAGTATGATATACATATATTATACTCACAGTCTCGAATCCCCAGCTGACAATTTTGACAGCCTGATTGTCTTCAATATAGTAGTTTGGAGGAGGCAGGTAGAGAACGTCGATGACATTGCTGATGCCCAAGGGTGTCTGGAACACTACGACAGCCAGGTCGTTGGACCTAGGAAGCTCCGTGTAGTCTGGGTGCTTAATCACGTTTGCAATGCTTACTACGGTCCCACCTGAGAGACTGTTGGTGGAGCCAGCGCGTATTTTCATGTTCGATAGGTTGGCACCACTGTGAACATAAATATTTATTGCTGTTAAGCTGATCAAGTCGAGCAGTCTGCAGCAGTGACGGGGTCCAACTGGTAGGAATATTCTGACGAGATATTTCTGCGCCGAAATGTAACTGAAGGAAGAGGGTGCGTTTTTAGTCAGTAGCAGACTGACACTTCTGCTCTCCCTAGGTTGGGAGGAATCATTTTAACAATTTCCCCCCGCAGAAATAGTCAACGACGCATCGTGTTCATCACGCCCTTTAAAGAGCACTCAGCAGCATTGATGGCACCTTTGGCGGAGTCCGATAGGGCCAGTGTCTACCGGTGTTGTAAGATTGGTGTATTCAGGCTTCTTACTACCTGTATCGAACGTGTAAAGATGATCTACGACCCGTCTACGGGCTGACTAGAGCAATTTTTTATTTAAACCTCGAGCATCTATAAAAAACAATTTAAAATACACAAAACTCAAGTCTAAGACTATATAGGTACTCAAATATCTACGAGCTATGTGTTGTAGCACAAAAAACTTACGTAAAGCAGAAAGACGTAGTGATTCCATGCCAGGAGGAGACTAGAGATCCCACACAGCGCTGCACCGTGATTCCAGGTCCAGGATACAGGTATGTGAAGGCGATTACGTAGGGGAACTCCTCGATGGTGACAGGGCTTCCTCCGACGATGCGGCTCTCTGGAGCTGCGGAGGCTGCGGAAAGGAAATAATATACCTAGACATATTCATTAAGGATAACTTAAGCTTCTCGGTGTATTCTTCCCAATCTTAGATATATATTTATAGAGTTTTTTTTATAGATAATAGGCACGCGTTTGATCACCATCTTACCTAATGGTAAGTGATGATGTGTTCGAAGATGGAGCATGCTTGCCTAGAAGTAACCTATTCACTCTTGACCTAAAGACTCTCATATATAGTGATCAGGAAACAGACTCCGGCAGGGAATTCCACTCCTTAGCCGTACGCATTATACAAAAATCTTGCTTGTGTATACCATGAACAGCTGCTGGCACACAGGCTTCCTCTCTATGAGAGAGCCGTAATCCACCACGCGAGCCCAGTGCGTGTTGATGGAAGTCGCATGCCTTCGGATTTTGCGGTCCTAGTACATGCGAGTTTCCTTCACACTTCTTAGAGCAGTAGTTATTTAGAAATTACAGAAACTGATTTGCCTGTCTGGGTTCGAAACTAAAACTCGTAAGACGTGCGCGACCTGTTTATGCTTGCCTTAATTCTTCACGCCACACAAAGGTACAAAAGGAGGAGTTAATGTCTTAGGCAACATGGCAGGTGCATACAAAATTAGCTAAGTAGAAAATATATATTTACTGAAATTGTTAAAAAGTTTATAAATATGATATACAAACTTACAGATACAACTCTGCTGTTGTTTAGAAAATAATTTCACAACTTTGAGGAAGTACGACCTTTCACAAATTAATAGATATGTGCCGTAATTGCTGCCAAAATACCTTTGCAGTAGTCTAATACTCTACTCTCAAGCTAACATAGCAAGACCAGAAAACAGCAATAACCAAAACCGTTGAGCAATAGCATGACATAATGTTTGCCTTAGTTTTACCACAACACATCACCTGCTTAGCCTTTTCCCAACTTTATTGGGTCGGCTTCCAGTCTAACCGGATGCACCAAAGTTTTAGTCCTATCCTACTTCCTATCCTACTTCCTATCCTTCCTACTATCCTAATTCCTACTATCCTACTTCCTATCCTACTAATCCTACTTCCTACTTCCTACTAATCCTACTTCCTACTAATATTATAAATGCGAAAGTTTGTGAGGATGGATGGATGTTTGTTACTCTTTCACGCAAAAACTACTGAACGGATCTGAATGAAATTCGGTAGGTAGATATTTGACATTCTGGAATAACACATAGGCAACTTTTTATCCCGAAATTCCCACGGGATCGGGATTCGCGCGGGAAAACCTTCCCACGCGTACGAAGTCGCGGGCAGAAGCTAGTGTTTTATATGGAGCGACTGGCTATCTCAACTCCAAAACATAGTAACTGGTAACACGATACTTCTTGGCAAGACCAGTCTCAGATTATCTGACTTCTAACCTCCTTCTAACTACCTGTAACAACTGTCAAAAAAGTTCAAATGACAACCGATCAACCTCCTGCGTATGATGGTCTATCATTCTACACGTGATATTGGCAAAATTGTGGTGCCTCCTCCACTAACGCCACTTAACAAGAGTTGAAGTTCAAATGACAGCCGAGACCAAAAGTATGACGTGTTTTCCGAGGTATGGAGGAATCTGAATTATGTTAAAATTGTGACCCATCTATAGATCGATCTCGGCAAGCGTTGTTTAACTTTATGTTGTTTATCGACCGTTACGGCTGTTATTATAGCCATAAGTTCCATCACGTAGTTTTAGGTACCACAGACACCGCAGTTTTGTCTTATTCGTTGCATATGGCTGATAAAAAGTAATAATACAATTGTATTGCTGATGAAGAGAATACGTACCAACAGCCAGGATAGCGAGAAACAGATACGCCACAGAAGCCATGTTTGTACTGACCTACTGAACTAGTCTCCAGTGACAAGCCTGGTGATCATTTATACTACCAGTAGTAATCCACTTGGGTTATCAGTGAATTACTGCTTAGCTGTACAGGGTGTACCTTTCTAGTCGATGCAAATATTGCTTGCAATTCTTGGTTGAGTTTGTTTCGGTAGTTCTTCTCATAGTAGTCAGCTAGGAAACACTGGTCTCATCTAGTTTTTGTTTTTTTTTACTTGTTGGTAGGCTCTCGTTTGAGGTATTCCTCGAAGCGCTACCATTTGACCACCACCATCTCACTTGATGGTAAGCGATGATAATTATAGTCGAAGATAAAGCACGCTTGCCTAGAACCAGCCTATTCATTCTTGACTTAAAGACTCCCAGGTTATAGCGATCAGGAAACACAGACTCCGGTAGGGAATTCCACCCCTTAGGTGTAGGTACGCACAATAAAACAGTCAATTTTTTTTTTGTACGTATGGGTGGGATGTCCCCCAGGTAACGAGTTTAACTGGCCAAAAAAAGATTGACGTTTAAAGTCTGTTATTAACCATTCAATAAGGGAGGAAAGTAGAAACGGGCAAATAGATTTATCATCCTGAATCTTTAATTATATCACGATATATCTGCCGGTTGCCGGTTGTATCTGGCGTCTTACGCCTGGGCGTACCCACAAGACGGCGCTGTTTTAAATTACTTATATGTTATTTAAATTAGGTTAAAAATCAGCATCTTTGTGTTACTCGATCTAAATCAGTCCTTTTCTAGGATTTCATATTTTGTGTGCGGGTTCATAAACTAAATAATAAATATCTATATTTAAATTCTAATTTTACCACATATTAGATAAATATACAATGTTTAACGCTGTTTTAAAAGAAAAATGATATTATACCGTTATTGAGATATTTGTTCTACAAAAGTAGGTAATTTCTCTTTTTTGGCGGTAAAATTGTTAGGGACTCTTAAGAGGACTATCATTATAGTTTTGTGTAAAAAAGTATGCAAGTTGTTAAAAAAAACACTCACCTGTATACACTCACCACACATTTTAGCAATGATGGATGTAAATTTCCGATAATGTGCAGTAACAATCAAGCACGTACATATTATCTAATACGTTTGTATTAAATGATAATATTACCCCAATCAGTCGTTAGTGATAGTCATTAATTTCAACACATCCTAATCCTTATAAATATTGATTGATCCAATCGGATTAGACGGTTTGCATTTATTCGGATCCTCCTCACTAGTACTGGTTAAGTCCGGGGTTGCGGGAATGTTCTAATGAGATACCGCGGCCCCGAAACGCGAGGACAGCTGAAGGAACAGGGTGTCTGACACTCCTTTCCGCTCCACCCCGAACGGGAGAAGTCAATAGATGATTCCACCCGAAAAAAAAGGACTTGTTCAGTAGATAGGTATCTACGTATCTACTACTCTGGTGCAATGGGAAAACACGATCTTCTTACATTTGGTCACTAAATGTTTCTGGGATATACAACGTGTAACGGAAACCCCATATTGCTCAGCTATGTTCACTTTAACGTACCACTCAGACGTACTAGACATACAACTCTGTTTGCTGTCCCTTCGTCCTCCACAAATTACCTAAAGATGTCACCGTTGTTGCGTCTACCCGCATTATTCAATGACAAGTTCTCAACACTTGATCCTTTCTATACCACACGAAACCATCTTAAGAAGGAGATAGTCAGTATCCTTGGTCAAGGATCCGGATGATCTTCTTTTTGGAGACACAGGCTGCTCAGTTATACCAGTAGTGCCAGTAAGATACACTCATTCATACACACATCACCCACTCACAAACATCCACACTATTCAGATACACTTACACATACACTGTAAATTATAATTAGAGACATGTCTACTTTGTATTTAATCTACCTCTAATATCTGTGTACTTCGTAATTGGCGTAACTTTTAAGTAACTGTTTTGATATCTGTACCTGCAAGCTGTGAAGCTACCTTTTATAAATAAATAAATAAATATCTATCCAAAAGGGCTGAAGACAACATCTGGTATGGAGTCTCTATGCACAGTTTCAGCACAAAATAACTGACTCAAAGAATTGATACCAAATTATTGGTTTCATATATTTCTTGAATACCAATCATAACAAACGTGTCACAGCACTACGAGGGTCAATAACTTTCCACGTCACTTGCCAATAACACGATAATTCTTATCGTTCTTCTTAATTTGAAAAATGCGGTCTCTGGTATCAGTGTATTGGAATTTGTAATAAGTTCTACACACATAGACTTAGGATTCCAAAACCCTTGCCATATCGTTTGTTATCATCCAAAGAAGCCCTGCACTTGGTATGTATATACCCTTTAAATTACACGTTGTTTATGTAGGTTTCTATCTACATTAAAAATAAATCGGTAGGTATATTAACACAACTTATTTCGAAAAAAGTGCTTAGCTGCAATAAAAATCTTAAGAATTAAATTATGGAATCCTTTTTATTTTTTATTCACAATGAGCTCACTCTTGACCTCAATCTCGCCTGATGGTAAGCGATAGATGAGGTCTACGATGGAACGAGCGAGCCCAGAAGATGCCTGTTTACTCTTGCTTTAAAGGTTGAAAGGTCAGAAGTGGCAGGGAACACAGAAGCCGGCAGAGAATTCCACAGCTTGGAAGTGCGCACAATAAATGTGGAGGAGTAGCGCTTGGTACCACAAGACGGTATATCAACCAATTGTGGATGGTAGCCAGCCGTGCGTCTGGTAGACCGGTAGTGAAAGGGAGATGGAGGAATCAGGTCATGGAGCTCCTGCGCATACTCCCCGAAGTACAATCTGTAGAAAACCGACAGGCAAGCAACGGTTCGCCGATGAGCCAGGCTATGAAGCTTGCCCGATAGCACTTCGTCGCCTATAAGCCTTTTAGCCCTGTGCTCGATCGAGTCCAGTGCAGCAAGCTGGTATTTTGCAGAGCCATCCCAAAAGTGGCTGCAGTACTCCATGCAGGAACGGACCTGTGCTTTATATAGATTGAGAAGCTGTCCAGGCGTGAAGTACCGCCTCACCCTGTGTAGGATTCCTAGCTTTTTTGCTGCAGTCTGAGCTCTTGACTCGATGGTTGAGCCAAAGTTGAGGTCTAACGTCAACTCCATGCCCAAAAGCTCCAGGCGGTTGGTAACTGGCACAGATGCACTTCGGAAAGTAGGGGTCAATTCAAAAGGGCTCCTTTTAGCGCTGAAAAGACAAGCCTGTGTTTTCAGAGCGTTGAATTCGACCATATTGTCGTCGCCCCATTGGGAAACGGGATTTAAGGTCGAATTCATGCGCTCTACCATGGCCTTTCTGAGAATGGCAATTTCGTCCCTGCCAGCTCTAGCACTGGACAAGTATCTCTCTGCTACTGTGCTGTCATCCGCGTACCCAACTGCTCCCAGCTGAAGTAGGTCATTGATATGCAGCAGAAAAAGAGTCGCAGAAAGAACAGACCCTTGAGGAACACCGGCATTAATTGCCATAAGATCCGACGAACAGCCATCGGTGACCACTCGGATCAACCGCTCACTCAAGAAGTCGGAAATCCAGTTGCATAAGCTAGCAGGAACACCGAATGCAGGAAGCTTGCTCAGCAGACTAGCGTGCCAAACCCTGTCAAAGGCCTTTGAGATTTCGAGGGACACTGCAAGGGCTTCACCGTGTTTCTCAATGGCCTCGCCCCAACAATGCATGACATACACAAGAAGATCTCCGGTGGACCGACCACGGCGAAAGCCATACTGGTGGTCACTGAGGAGCTCATTGTCTTCAAGGTATGCCAGCAACTTGTTGTTGAGTACCCTTTCCATCACTTTACAAAGTATGGAGGTTAAGGCGATTGGTATATAATTGGCAGGATCGGCACGGCTTCCCTTTTTGGGTACTGGTTGCACATTAGCAGGACATTGGTACCACTCCGGTTCTGAGGGAAAGGCGATACAGGCGAGTCAAGACATGTGACAACTCCGGAGCACAACTTTTAAGGACTCGGGCAGGTATTCCATCCGGTCCACTGGCCTTGTTCACGTCCAGACTACAAAGGGCTTTACGGACCTCTTTATTGTGAATTACAATTTCCCGCATTACAGAGTCACAGTGAGGTAAGTTACGCGGTAAATTAGACCCTGTGTCAAGACGCGAATTTTCCGCAAAGAGGGAGGCAAATAAATTTGCTTTCTCTTGCGCGGTATAAGCCAGTGTTCCATCCGGTTTAACCATGGGAGGTAGTGAAGGACGACAGAAGTTCGACTCGACCAATTTGGCGAGGGACCAAAACTGCTTACTGCCCGAAGGTAGGTTGCCAATTTGGCCCCAATTCGTCCAACATGGTCGAACCGAGCCTTCCGTAACACCCGTTTGCAGACCTTAGCGGTAGAGTTAAACGCTGTCTTCAATGCGTGGACATCGATACTAGCGCTGCTGCCACTGCGGGCCGAAGCCCAGGCTTGGTAAGCCTGCTCCTTGCGCAATTCGGCTTGTGCACAAGCTGCATTATACCAAGGCCGGGCCTCATGGCCAATTGGGACGTCAGAAAATGGAATAAAATATTCCATAGCCTGACGAACCACATCAACAATTGCATCAGCGCAGATCGAAGGGTTGCACGAAGAAAAACAAGCTTGCCGCCATGGGTAGGATGCAAAAAAGTGCCGCATCTCATCCCACTCTGCTGACTTGTACTTCCATACTCACCTAGTGCCTCTAGGGCTTTTATCTGGAGGAGAGTAGGTAGATACAGTTTTAACCAGACAGTGGTCAGACGATAAGAGCGGGGCCCAGATCGAAACAGAGTGTCTGTCTGGATCGGTTGTCAGCAGAAGGTTCAAGCAATTGGGTGTATGGCCACTGACATCCGGAATGCGGGTAGCTCGGTCGACCAGCTGGTCGAGATCTAGCGATACAGCAAACCTGCGCGCCTTTCTACCAGCATGGTCTGTTTTCTGGAACGGGTACAACCATTATTTATGATGGGCATTAAAGTTCCCCAGAAAAACAAGCTCCGCCGTTTGGTATTTAAGCAGGGCCAGTTCAGCTGCCTCTGTAAGATGGTCAAAGAGTCTAGATGTCTCCTGATCACCGCTATGCGACCTGTATACACCGACATAGATAGTTTTAAAAGTGTGTCTACTAAAGCCACAGAGTGGAAAACCTTTCAACCTCGCAGCAGTGAAGACGCTGACAGCAAATGTCATCGCGGACGTACACACATACCCCAGCCTGCTTCTTAAACTTATGTTCAAGTGAGTATCCTGGGTAGTTGAGGTACGCCACATCTGCGGGAGTCGCTATTTTTGTCTCCGTCAAAAAGAGCAAGTGCGGCTTATCAGTCTCGAGATGGTGATGGACCGAATCGATATTTGTGTGCAATCCACTGATATTGGTGAATTGCACTTTAAGTGGGAGGAGGTGCAGCCGTTGGTTATGCTTAATATGATCTTGTAATAAAGACTGGTAACCAGCGTCACGTATTAATTTGAAAACTGCAGTGTTGTCGTTACGGAGATAGTCTTCATTAAAATATCCAAATATAATGGAAGGACTGTTATGCGATAGTAAATTACTTACAAAACCTACTGCGCGACTGTTGGGATATTTACATGATCTATAAAAAGCTATAATCTTCACTGCATTTATTTCGAAAATTACTGCTTTACAGTGGTCACCTCCAGCATTGTCAATGTAATACCGTGGGTTACTATATTCAATATAATTTTTTGCCCATGCACACACACCAAAACCTGGGTTTGAACTAGACTGTTCAGGGCCATTTGTTCTAATTATTTCCTTAAAATTAGTTATATAAAAAGAATCTTGAGAACAGCTCCACGTTTCTACTGCTAAGTAGATATCTGAAGCCATTATTTGAGGATCGCTTATAGTATCTTGCAAGTGTGCACGTAAGGATTGAACATTATGAAACATAATTTGGTATGAACTGTGGGGCTCCCTCAAAAATCGATACATAGGTTATTAGAGGATTTCGACGCAGCTTTTCCATTTCCATTACGACTGAATCTTGGTCGGAGGGTGGACGTGGAGGATAAAAACATTCAGTAACGATAAATAAACCTTCAGCACATGTGGCACGTGAGCAAGCAACATATAACATTGACCTTGAAATACCGGGCTTCACATGTACAACAACTTTTTCTAATGTGGAACCCTGGCTTTTGTGAATTGTAACAGCCTCAGCTGGAAAACTGAAAACCCGTACGATGAACCGCAGTAATAATTATTATGATCTGACGGATACCGAATAAATGGACGAACAAAGATCAATGATTGAGTAAAGTCAAATTGTATGCGCCCACAGCGTGTCTGATAGAGAAAACAAAAATCGATTGACGGGGCAAAGCCACGATCGTGTCTCTGATGCTGTAGAATAGAAAATTTTGTTACTTGGCTAAGGCCTCTGGAGCGAGTAAAGTAATAAAATATAGCACTAGTGATCTGATGCGTGTTACTTTGAGCGCATTGTTACAATCAACATGATAATGTGATGCGTAATTTGATTTTTTTATTTATCGGGACATTTGGCGTCCCGATCAGCGGCAAATCGGGACGCGTCCCCAGACCCCTAATAATCGGGACGTCCAGCGAAAATCGGGACACCTGGCAACACTACCTACTACCTACCTACACACTAGGTATCTGGTATACAACTCCATTTAATAACTATGTAGGTAGGTATAAAGGTATAACTAAAGAATGAAAGTTAAAATTACATTAATTGTAAGTACGTGTGATCACTTACCTACTAATAAGTAGGTAAGGGTATAAGGTAGGCAGGGCCGGATTAACCATTAGGCAGAGTAGGCAACTGCCTAGGGGCCCCGCGTCCACAAGGGGCCCACTGCACGCACCAAGAAAAAAAATTGACTCATCGAACGAGAATTTAGAAGTGCGTGTGAACTGAGGGACCACACTCTCAAAATACAAATCCTTAGATTTAGTAGTAGAATTAAATGCGAGGTTCTTAAGTCCTTACCCTGGTAACCGGACCGCACTTAAGGGCCTATACTACCTCAGCGCTTCTCACTATCTCGCTCGCACACTACTGGCCACGGTCACGTGAGCAAGCGAGACAGGGTGGCAGGGAAAAGACTCCAATACACAGATAATTTAGTTTATTTCTTTTTACGGTGAAAATAATGGTAATTAAAAAAGTAAATAACATAAGACTTGCTTTATAGTTAGTTCAATTGATATGCAAAGTTTCATTATCTAATTTGAAGTTATTTTTGAATACCAGCGGTTTATTGTTCGGTTTGGAGGTAACTTTGGATTTTTTTTCTATCAAGAAAATTTTTTGGAATCGTGTTTTCGTCAAACATAGTACCTAATAATAATCCTCAACTTTACTATGTATTTATTTCAAAATTATTGCTGCAGTATTTTCGACATAACGGACGATCATGCTAAGCCAATTGAGGTAGTATCGGCTCTTAAGTGCGAGGTTACGATACGTACGTAGTCTACAATTGTTTTATGTCTGCTAGTAAATCTTACAATTTTCTCCTCAATTTTCCTTTCTCAATAACAAGAAGTATAATTTTTTTTGACGCATGCACTTCATGCACGTTGGTGGAATCCTCGATTCGTTAAACTACTTTCAAGTAATCGTATCGCAACCCAAGCAATACTTAGTAGTTCCGGTAGCTATCTGTGGTCTTCATCATTAGTTCCACTTCACCAACCGGTGCTTTTCTGCCTATAATATTTGTAGTTTTCCCTCGAATTCTCCAGGATTCCATCATCAGATCCTGACTTGATGACAATGGGACCAACCTTGAAGTATACCCTTTCAAACAAAAAAGAATTTTCCAAATCAGTCTACTCCAGCCGTTATGAGTAAACACAAATAAAAATAATACAGCCGAATTGAGAACCTCTTCCTTTTTTGAAGTCGGTATAAGAGGGCCCCGAGGATTCCATTGCCTATAGGCCCCTGATGGGTTAATCCGGCTCTGTCATTATCTTTGCCATAACTCTCCAACCGCAGCGAAATTCGAATTAAACTGGATACGGAGGTTGAAGAAGACACCAGCTACCAACAGTACCTAGGTACCTAATACGTTCTTGCCCTTGCTTTTTAATATTGTGGACTTTCCGGGCAGTTTTGAAACATACATTCATTAAATTCGTTACGCACATTTATCTTGATTCCAATCGCCTAACTTAGCATAAGCTTATCAGTGATATAAAGTTTAATGCTTATTTATGCATTCGTTCATAGCCCGTTTTATAGACCCTTGATCTCTACGTAGGGCCTTTCCATTTAGCTTGATGACTGCGCTTGACGAGTTAGATTCGTCGGGATTGAAACTGGTCATCGTTCTACTGCGTGATCCATTTAGTTAGAGATATTTTGTTATGTACCGACACTTTTAAAGAACGTAATAAGGGAGTTTGGTATTTTTAACTCATTGAAACCACCACCATGGAAGAAATACAGTGACCTAAGTACCTACCCTATAGTTGGGCACGCTGTAATCGCAGCGATAAATCCCCTATTTGTGGAGTGGCTTGAGCGACACCACGGCGTCCTCACCTTCCGCCTGACGCAGGTACTGACCGGACATAGTTGTTTCGGAAAGTACCTGTTTCGGATAAAGCGGAAGGACACGCCCGGGTGCCGCCATGTTGAGGACCACCCGTAGGACACGGTGGAGCACATGGTCGAGGTGTGCCCTGCTTGGGCGGAGCACCGCCGTGTCCTCGTGGAGGAAATCGGCGGCGGTGACCTCTCGCACCCGACCCTGGTTCAGACCATGGTGCGGAGCGAGAGGGCATAGGATGCAGTCGCCTCCTTCTGCAAAGCAGTCATGCTAGCGAAGGAGGAGGTTGAAGGCGTGAGGGAGAGGCAGTTATCTTCCTCACGCCCCAGCCGCCGCGGGAGACTCCCCGTGAGTCGGGGATCACGAGCTGATCTCCAGCCACCGTAGACGCGGGCCTGCGGATGGCGAGCAGGGGTAGCTCACCGTCCGGTAATGACCAACACGGGTCGGCGGCGCGTTATGTTCCGCGCGTGCCTCAAAGAGCAGTCAGCAGCATTAACGGGGCCCTATAGGGCCATTGCCTTTAATACGGGGTTGCGGGAGTTGTTCTAACGAGACACCGCGGCCCCGGAATGCAAGGTCAACAGAAGGAGCAGGGTGGGTTTTTAGTCAGTAGAAGTCTGACACTCCTTTTCGCTCCACCCGCAGCGGGAGGTGTCATAATGATTTCCCATCCAGAAAAAAGTACCCTATAGTTAATTTACTCTTATTTATTTATTTATTAAGGTCATCCAACAGTTTCTGTACATGGCATTTCGTGGGTATAAGTAACAAATAGCCTCTTTGCAGTGACCTCTTCAAAAATTGGCCAAGTGCGAGTCAGACTCGCCCAAGAAGGGTTCCGTAGTAACTATAATAATATAATATAATATATATATTTATTTGACGAAAAAAAAAACCTTACAAAGTTCTTAAAACTAGCTTATTTACATTTTTTACGATTACGCCAAAAACTTTGTTTTTAATAGTGTTTGTATGAATTACAAAGTTATATTTACGGTTTTAGAAAATATGTTGTATCACAAAAACTGCTAACCCGATCTCGTTCAAACTAATTTTGCTTGAAAGTTTACATTAAGATCTTTAGACATATATATTTTTTAGATTTTTCACTCCTTTATTATAGAAGTTAGAGGGGGGATACACACATTTTACCACTTTGGAAGCGTATATCTTTTAGACAATTGACTTTATGAAAAAGCGATTTTAGAAACCCCTATGTCATTTTTAAAGACCTGTCTATAGATACTACACACGTATAGGTTTCATGAAAAAAAATATTCTCAGTTTTAGTTCCATGTATGGGGAGCCCCCCTTTATTTTAAATATTTATTACTTTTTTCTTAAAATCGGAAAGCGGTTCATAGAATACATCTACTTACCAAGTTTCACATGTATAGTCTTAATAGTTTCGGAATAAAATGGCTGTGACATACGGATGGACGGACGGACAGACAGACAGACAGACGGACAGACATGTCGAAACTATAAGGGTTCAGTTTTTTGCCATTCGGCTACGGAACCCTAAAAAGTACCTACCCCAAACATTCCTTTCCTTACGTATTCTTTTATAGGTATGATACCATACCGCATTAACACATTCGTGTTCGTCATTCGCCTCGACACTCGACGAACATTCGACGAAACATTCGTAAACGAAATCATTAGAACTTAAAACGGGATATTTACCATGTCGCACCTTTAAAGTAAAACCGTTACTATGCGAAATTATCAAATTTTACAGGAGAGCCAATATTTGAAACAGTTCAGTATCTTAATTTAGTCTAGGTAAGTCTAAGTACAAGTACTTTATGATTTCTTATGAGTTTATATGACAGATATCTGTTTATTGTATACATGTGCTGTAGACAACGAATTAGGAATGATATAGAACACGAACTCCGCTCAAAAATGGTTCCAAGCAAAACACAATCAAGTAGGCGGGGAAAAAAAATACAATCAAAACGCCTCTCAGTCTGACGTGCGCTCAGTGACAGACGCCAAAATCGTGTTGATTAGTGAAAAATCCAAGAAAAATCTCGTTTCTGAGGGATAAAAATGACCTCCTGCGTAGTAAGGTGGTGTAAAAGACGGAAAGAAGGAAGTAAAAAAACTAACTGGGATAACTTATCACTCCTAAGTAAAATAATTTCGTGTTTTATTTTCGTACAGACAACCACGAGTTGTCAGTATTATGCAACAGGTAGCCAGCCAGTTTTTTATACCTAACTATTATATATTTTATATTAAGTACAGAGTTTTATAAATTGGATGGATTGGTTTGCCTGTGTGTTTCTTATTTTAGTTTCCCCAAAAAAGAGATTCGATGACTACAGTGGATTGCAGCAGTCCACTTAGCAAAAAGAGAGAATGACTGGTTACCAACTAATGCCAGTAGGGTTTGCTCCATACATTTTGGTAACGAAGACATATATTAGTCACGCACTGGCTATCGTATGCTAAAAAAATTAGCTGTACTTATTTGTACGGTTAGTACTGTTGCACAGCTTTTCGTGAAAAATTCGGGTAAATCCTAATATCTTAATTTAAGGATTGCTTAAGAATACAAATTTTAAATCACGTCTAATGTGTTTTATTTTTGTTATCAGTAGGTATTACACCACGTTGAAACAATGCAGGTCATTAAATCGGCACTCCGTAAATGAGCTGATAAATAGAGCAAGCCAATATTTAGGAGATATTTCTATCCATTTTACTAAACAACAAAGTTTTGTTTTGAGTACCTCGAGTACCCTTAAATTTTGGCTCGTACTTTTTAAAAACCACCTTGTATATTAAATTTACTCTATTCACACATTATATATATATAAATCTAGTTTCAGAGCTTATAAGCCTAACACTCTTCTGATGCGGGGCTAGTTATTGAGTTCTTACCTTATTTATGTACTTTAAGAAATTAATAAATATGAAATTCGGTAGATACACATAAAATATGTATAATGAAATAATTTTCAAGTTTGTTTAAGTAGGATATAAAAATATAGAAATCATTAAAATATTTAACCTGATATCAGTTTAATTCATTCTTATTTTTATTGGAGGTCAGTGTTTATTTATTCAGCCAAACAGGAATCGTAAAATAATTTCTAACGAATTAGTTTGCAGATTTAGTGCACAGTAATTATTAATTTAAGGTGTACCATAAATAAATAAAAAAATAATATATGCATGTCAATATTAATTAAAATCAAATATTTTTTGAATAGTAAACGTATCGTAGGCTGTATGAATCACATCTCCTTTGCCTTACCTACTGACAGACTGACAGTTTGACACTACTGCATTTTCGATTGTTTGTTTACTTGATTCTACAATAGCGCTTGCGAATTGAGTTACATACGGATTGCTTTTTTATGGTATAGCTTTTATTTTATTATAGCAACGACTATGGTCATCTTTCGAAGATTTTGATTTTAGTTGTGCACACGATACCCGTTTTTAAACACGGACTTAGGTTGGACCCGCCTAAACGATGACTTGGCATCCTTAACCCTAGACTTATTACGACCAATGTTTAAGAAAAAGGTTTGTAGCTGACTTCTAACGTTTTTTTATGATAATTATTGAAATTGTAATGGGTTAGGTACCTACGATTTGTAGTAACATTTGGCGTATATTTCACTCTTTTGTTCATTTCAGGAATTTTTTTATATGGCCGACGGGCATTCCCTTTTATGAAGCTTTAATATTAATAATAATTAGAGGTTTAATATTAATTTATAATATTTGAGTTCATAATAAATGACTGACTCCGACTGCATACAGCATTACACCATCCTCGCCGCTCGATGTCACAAAACAATCCATCTCGTTCGCACTCGCTTGATTCGATATTTCAGTTTCACTCTAACATTATCTTACTTATATTTTGTTTGGTAACGATATGATTTAACGCTAGATGGCGAAAAAGACGATATTTTGGAATTATTAATTACAAGTTCAACCTGCAGTTTACTTATACACTTCTGGACACATCTATTGGCCCACCTTAGAGTTTAGGTTTCGATGGCCCCTACCGAAATATGATTGCTAAATTGAACAAAAACTGTTGATGCAGTTTTAAACCTGATACATTTTACCATCTTTTTCGATCGTATAGTTTTAAATTTGAATTCAGAATACCATACGACATGGACCTACGCCTAACAAGTCGGATATGCGCCTTGTTAAAGGCAATTAATTTTTGAATAAAAAACATGTTTTATCAAATAAAGGTTTAATTTAATAACGCGTGTTGCCTCCATGGGCATCTACCACAGCTCTCATACGATTAGGCATAGAGTTTATCAACCGCTCTATGAAATTTTGAGGGATCATCTCCCATTCCTCTTCTATGGCAGTTTTCAACTCCTGCATCGTCTGGGCAACTGGCTGACGAGCCCTAACACGCCTTTTTAGCTCGTCCCACATGTGCTCAATGGGGTTCATGTCTGGGCTTCCGGCTGGCCAGTCCATAACTGTGATGTTCACATCCCGAAGATATTCCCTGACGATGCCGGCCGCATGGGCTCTTGCATTATCATGCATAAAAAGGAAATTTGGGCCCACATAGTCCGCGTATGGTATCACGTGAGGTTCTAAGCACTCACGAATGTATCTTTCAGCATTTAATGTTGGCAGCCGTGGTCCTGTAACAACCTCAAGTTGAGTTTTGCCGCTCGCGGATATACCGCCCCAGACAGTCCATGAGCCACCGCCATAAGCAACCCTCTCTTCAAAGCAGCATTGTGCGAAACGCTCTCCCTTACGCCGGTAGACCTTCTTCCTTCCATCATTGCCATGTAACACAATTTTAGACTCATCAGAAAAGAGTACACGGCTCCAATCTTGCTGTGTCCAATTTAAATGACTGCGTGCGAAATGAAGGCGCGCTGTTCGGTGGGCTCGCTTTAGTTTGGGCCCATTAGCTGGCTTGTGTGGTACCATATCGCGTTCTTTTAACCTTCTCCGAACAGTTCGAGCGCTCACAGATACTCCGTGGAAGTCGCGAAGTTGGTTTTGTATCTCAATGGAGGTAAGGTGACGATTTCTCAAGCTGGTCGTCACGATCAATCGATCCTGCCTTTCAGTTGTGACCCGAGATCGTGGCCTTCCTTGGCGACGAACAAAGCCGCCAGTCTCTAGGTACCTCCGATAAACATTTCGGACCGCAGATCGACTTAAATTAAGTTGAGCACTCACGTTTCTTTGGCTGTGTCCGGCCTGAATAAGTGCCACAGCTTGGGCGGCGACTTCAGGTGAAGTATCCATAGATTATTGATAGAACCTCACCTTAATGTTAAGAATAAGTAATGTTTGTTGCAAAAGCAAAGATATCAATCACTTTTTCAAGAATTAAATCCAAGTAAACCAATAAAACCAAGTTTTCTTAGTATTCGATTGTTTGATATCAACAAACAGGCTCCAAATTGTCTTTTGTTTCTTTAAATTCTGTGTTCGAAATTCAAAAAAAGACTATTGAATGAAATTGTGAATGTGCCAGGTTCAAAACTGCATAAAAACTTTTTGCTCGACCTAATATAAAATTTTAGCTAGGACCAAACGAAACTGAAAATACAAGGTGGGCCAATAGATGTGTCCAGAAGTGTATTTTAGATTGATGGTATAAATAACTCAATTCGTGAAAATTTTCGTTTAGTAACGGTTTTACTTAAAGGAGCGATGTGTATTTATTGTTTTGAGTTTCCAATATTTCGCCACTGTTGCAAGCGCCATGATCACAGATGAACTGAAGTAATTGCGGGTGGATGTTTATGAGCAGACAAATCGGTCTACCCTCTTTCTCGTTCGTTTTCTGTTAGCGACACCGCTACCACCGACACATGTATCACTAAACATTCGATTCTGTTCCCGACACACAAAACTCACCGTGTCGACTCGCGAACTTTCTACGGAACTTTTTCGGTTTTTACACATTTGAACCATTGGATTCCAGGCCCTCGACAGTTGAACTTGAAACCCATCCTCCCGATTGAAATTGTCGTATTTGGTAATCTCAATCGCTTCCCTTACCAGTCTTGGATATATAGCGGCGTTCTGTCGAGATGACTTGAGGGTTATGTAACTCAATCCAATGGTTCGATCCTGCGTTTAAAAGATGTTGTGCTATTGCCGATTTCTGAACATCATTATTTTTCACCGCCCTAATGTGTTCCGAGATTCTGCAAGCTACGGTACGTTTTGTCTGACCGATGTACGACTTTCCACAGCTGCAGTCCACTTTATAGACACCGGGTTTTTCCAGAGGGAAGTTGTCCTTCGGTGAACGCAGTATCTGAGAGACTTTCTTGAACGGAGTGAAGATAGTTTTTACTGCATATTTCCGTAGAATATTTGCAACCTTATCTGTCACTCCTTTCACGTACGGCAAGAATGCTGGCTGCCTCTTAACCTCGCACTTCCGGTGTCTAGAACTAAGTTTTTGCCTACGCTGTGCGATATTCACTGCATATCCATTCCTCTGTAGCACCTTCTGAACATGTGTTAGCTCATCGTGTAAATGATCCTCGTCACATAAATCATATGCGCGGTTGACAAGCGAAGTCACTACAGAGTTAAGATGTCTCGGATGGTGGTGGGAATCAGCACGCAAATATCGGTCCGTGTGAGTGGATTTCCGGTAGACTGAGTGGCCTAGAGAACCATCAGCATGACCTAGTACTAGTAAACGTAACCAGTAACGTAGTAGTAGTAAACGAATGCTGTCGCGAACTACTGTTCACACATTCGCGGAGTGAATCTTTTTGAAATTCGCACACGAACATAGAGGACGTGAAAATAATCGCAGCGTGCGCGCTACATTTAATGCGTTTATATAATTAATGTGCTATCTATATCTTTAATGTGCTCACTGGCAACCCCATACTAGTAGACATACGGTTCCAAGCATCGTTTATCTTTTGCCTATTTTAATGGTTCTGATGTTTTGGGTTCCAAATGAGCTCTTCTTTTTGGAATAGTTTAAGGAATTCTATAATCCGCGCTTAACTCCACTCCATTTTGACAACAAGTCCTGTTGGGTCAGGCGCTAGCTGTCACCTGAATGCAGGCGAATGTGTAAACAGTAAGTTCGTGTTCGCCATTCGTGCCCTTTGATTCGCGTCCGAAAAACCGCTCTCAACGCGAACGCGCGAATCGCGAAGCGAAACACGAAGCGAATAGCGAACGCAGTGTTTACATATGCGTGTTCGTTGTTCGCCTCGTCATTCGCTTCGTTATTCGCACGAATGTGTAAATGCGGCATCAAAGAGATTTTACAAACTGATTTTAGGAGGTAGTAGGTACTGGTAACATACTATACCTACTTGAGAATACTTGAGAAAAAAAAACACATTGATGGATTAAAAAAGTCATAACACCACCTGTCAAAAGGCCTTATTGCAACCCAAAATTATTTGTTTATTAATCTCTTAATTCCTGATGTAAACAGAAATTATACATAATGGGAAATCAAAGTGTAAAGGATTATAAAGACTACGCTTGGGAGGAAACTCCTATGGCTACAGTAAAGACATATAATAATGATCATAAATCTAAGCGTAAAATCCTTGAGCCAGAAAACAGAAAATTATTAAGAACTAAAAGAAAAGCAAAGGTAAATCCCATATCAAATAGATCGCCGAAATCTTCGACATCATGTTCTGAAATTCAAAGAATTCATACAATTTTTGGAGAAAATGTACCGGTGGTTCTAGCATTGTTAACTGACACCTCCTATCGTCTTAGACTTGGTAATAAACCAATAAGCCATTGTTGTTCACAATTGAACTACGCGGTACCTTGCCACCAGGAGTGGCAAAGGTTCATTTCAAATCCGACTTGCAAGTGCAAGAAATCGTATAATAAACGCAAGAAACAAAAACGTTGTAGCTAATTATTTTTCATAGGTGTTGTAAAGTTCTTGGATATATTAGTTATATCATAGAAATAAAAAAACTTAGTAAAATAATTTACGTTTGTTATTGGGTAACCGTAGTTTGTGTAGTGGCAACACCGCAGTGGCGCGCCTTCATGCGAGGTGACTTCGCTACGCCGTGTGTCACTGGAAATCAAAGTTTTTATGTTTTTTCTCGAATTATCGCATTTAAATACATTTTTAAAGCTCAAGTGATATTATTGTGATTATGTGCCGTTATCTTTTGAGTGCCAGAGGTGTACGATAAGGGTAAGATTATACTGTATATACAAATGTTTGTCCGTATCAGGCGGTGCTTCAAAAACTCAAATTCATTCATAGCATGATTGCAATAATAGAATAATTATAAAATATTCATCTATTTGTGTATTTTGTACATTATGTGACCTTACAGGTTTGACCGTGTCGCTGAAAAGTAGTAATTTGTAACATTTGTTGACTATTTTATCGATGCAATTTTCAATGTTTTTGCTTATTATTAATTGTGAGGCGGGTTATTTCATACTATGATTACGATAACAGTTTTACGAGGTTGTTCAAGTTCTGTCAACCTTATTCGGTCCTTTTGGAATCTTGTTGGAGAATCAAACTTTGAAACTTTTAGGGCAATTAAATAAGTATAACTTCATGTTTTTCTAATAAGACTATATTTCTATACTACATAGACTCACAAATAAACATAAAACGTTGCCTAATTTATATAATTATTAAAATAAGCTTCTATAAACTTATTTTTGCTAAAAAATCAACTACCTCCAACTTAAGTTATTATGATTTTCAAGCATGTCTTTAGGTTAAGTAGCTAACTTTGCATTACTTGTGAATCGAAGTTACTAATATTAACTTATATTTTAACCATGAACTACTAAATGTCATAGGGAAACAAAATGTCAAATCAACTCCATTAACATTTAGGTATATAATATACTTAAACAAAAAAGTTTTTCTTTTTAGAATCTGAAAAAGGCAAATGACTATGATATTTGTTCCTTCTTAAAATCAAGACACCAACCTACATTAAATCAATATTTAGAATAATCTTAGACTGGAGTCTGCCAAGTAATAGTAAGTAATGGTTAATTTTATGTTGCTTTGAGACTGAATTTAGTCAATTACCTACATTATATTTGTTATTAAAATGAAGTACTTTATGGATCAAGAAAGAAAATATAAGACTTTGAATGTAATCGTTTTGAGGATGCTTCTTAAATTTGTTTGTACCATTGGTGGCAAAGTTACCCATAGAGGGATTGTAACTTTGACACACAATAAAATTGCCATTTTTTATTTTGTAATTTTTATAGACATTATATAACTTGAGAGTATGAAAACCCAACCTGAGAGCACAGATTAAGTAAACTCTTTTATCCCATATTGAGGATCTATCAATTTGATAGATTGACTGTACTCTAGGTTATTTTTATTTGCTGAGTAAGCTCAGTATACTCTTTCATTTAGTATTAAATACATGATGGATTTAGAAATTTTCTAAATCTATCATGTCAAGTGTCAACTAAAATAACATCTACAGATGATCAAGAGAACCATAGAGAAACATAAAACTTACATAGAATTTTTACTACCCACCTTTTGCATTTTATTAGTAACATAATCTTTGAATGTGACCATGATTATTATAGCTATAACCTAGGAGTCTTTAAATCAAGAGTGAATAGGTTACTTTTAGGTAAGCGTGCTCCATCTTCGACCACATCGTCACTTACCATCAGATGAGATGGCGGTCAAACACGAAACTATTTTTAATAAAAAATTCAAAGGGTTCCAATTTAAAATTGTATAACTATAATCACACAGTAAAAATCTTCAATATGTATTCATATCAGTATGCACATTTTATTATGTGTTTCAATCAGAAATAGTGGCTTTATAAAGACTAGATCATTTGCAGAGATCAAAAATAGTTGAGAGATATTATTACAAACACAACCAGAATCACTGCCGAAGCAAGTAATGAACTTTTTGGAACAAAATATTAAACTTAAAAAGTAATCTTTTTGAGGCCGCTTCTTAAATTAGTTAGTAGGTACCATCCTAGGTCCTTTTTATATGCTGAGTAAGTGTAGTAAACTCTAGTACACTATTTTTCAATCTATGAACTACATACTTTGCATTTTATTAGTAACCTCTTTGAATGTGGCTGTGATTATTACCAAACGAACAAAACAGTTAAAATCTTTAAAATATTTTTCTATTAATATGCATATTTTATTATAATGTTATTCATTCAGAAATAACATATTCTAATATATTCTGTCGATCAGAAATAGTTGAGAGATATTAACTATTACTAACAGCGCACAACCAGAATCACTGCCAATACAAGTCAATCTCTCCCACGCACTTAGTAATTGGCTCTAATCAAAACTAAGTGTGCTACCATTAATGTTGTAAAACAGGTCTGTGTCTTTTGGAAGCAGCTAATGCTTGGTTTTTTGATTACATATTGTATTATTATTGAAATAACTGTTGATTGTTCTATATTTTGTTGCTGATAATTACTTACCTATTTTACAAAACAACTATTCATTTATTTAATTAGGTTAACCAACAATGGTTTGAGTGTAGCCTTATGTATGCTATGGAGTGAAAATTTTTGGGTACTTAGAAAAAAAATCGTTATTTTTTCGGTAATCTTTAATTTTTTTTGCAGTTTGGAGCTAACCTTGTCCATAGAAACCATTTACCATGACCTTGACCATAGAAACATGGTCCTACGACGCACCGTTTTCGAAAAATAGCCCTCGAATTTTTTTTTAACTTGAACAAAATTTTCTTAAAAAACAGAAAAAGTGAAATGTACCACTTTTATTGCAGTATCGGGTTGACCTTGTAATATAAATAATTTAGGTTCTGAGAACCATGGCCCTATGACGCGCCGTTTCCGAGACAGGAGCATTTGAATTTTTTAACTTTTTTAAAAACCCTGTTTTTCCAAAATAGTAGCTCGGATGAAAAACTCCTCAGGAAAGAATTTGTTGCTCTAGTCGAAAACCATGAGATGATGTTAAAAAAACCAACGACAAATGCAAAAAAAAATCATTCGAAAAATTTTCTGTTAGTCGATCTTTCAGCTTGGGTATTCCTTAGGGGCAGGGGCCTTGGCCAAATTTTCGGAGATCAAAAAAACAATAAGTTGACCATTTTTATTGCAGCACCTTTTTCTTTTGTTTTCTGTTGCTCATAATGCCCCTAAGCGTATACTCCAACTCCTAAAACTACGCCCCTAAGACGACCCACTGAGCCCAACAATTATTACACTACAGCTTTTTATAGTTAAATGCTTTCTGTTAATTGTAATAATTAACAGAAAACATTTAAACTATTAATAAATTAATAGTTTAAAAAACCAAAAACACGCTTTTAAGACTAATGTAATGAGCAGAAATTAGAAATGTTTACTAGGCAGTCCAAGGTTCCATCAGTCACCTTCCAATTCCATCGTCAGACCAGCTCAATGGTACCATAATATTGTATTGTCGCCTAATCTATACTTATAATAAATCTGTAGAGAGGTCAATTCTGTACATGAAATATATTTCCAAAATAACTATCAGGGGGTGATTAGGGATCGATACTGATGCCAAAAATGCAATCAGTAAAATTTTTGTCTGTCTGTCTGTCTGTCTGTCTGTCTGTATAACCGTTATAGAAGCAAAAACTACTCGACGGATTTTAACGAAACTTGGTACAATTATTTTTCATACTCCTGAGCTGGTTATAGTATACTTTTCATCACGCTACAATCAATAGGAGCAGAGCAGTGAAGGGAAATGTTGGGAAAACGGGAGAAGTTACTCCATTTTTTAAGCTTCCGTCGCGTGTGCAACCTTAATGGTTAAAGCTACACAAATCATTTCATGACGGAAATGTTCTCCTTAAAATTATATAAAAAATATCCCACGACAGCATATGTCTATCTTTTATGGTTGACTCACAATAACACGTGTAACTCCCGATAGCTTAGCAGTTCGAAGCTTTCTGATTATAATATTTGTCTACTCTTGCGTTTATAACACTCTCAGTCACCCCTAATTGAAAAAGTTAACATGATTAACTATTCCATAAAAAAGAATCATATAAATCGGTATAGAAACACCAAAGTTATACATGAAATACGCTAATAATAAGCCATCGCGCGTGAATACTGAATCATGCTATAAGGATTATTTTTGAGAATCGGTCGCCGCGCTCGATGCGTCTCTTGCCCGCAGGTATAAAATTTCGTTCTATAGGTACTTAAGCCTCATGTGAACGTGATCTAAACAATATTACCAATACATTAACTTAATAACACACAAGGAGTTACACGCTGACGGAGTCGCGGGCACAGCTATTAACAATAATATTGTGAGAAATATCGCACGACTATGATACGATATTCCATCATGAAATGCCAGTGCCTATATTCCGGCTTCATCATCAGATCAGTTTGACAGTACCATATTATTGTATTGTCATCAAAACTACATACAGCTACTAATTTTCATTAGGGTCCGACCCTTGGAAGATGGTTAAATTAGTTACCTTAGATTCCATTACATAGTTACATACAGGTCGACCTAATAAAAGCGTGTTAAAAAAGGGAGCTCGAGTATTTCTTTAAGATATATTGTTTTTGTTATCAACCACTTAAGGTGAATTCACATCACCCAGTTATAATAACCATAGAAATGATTATGAATATAAAAAAAACCGGTCGAGTGCGTGTCGGGCCACGCGCAGTGTAGGGTTCCGTAGTTTTTATAACAGCCAAATGCGTGTTGTATTCGCTGACTGATCGTTTCGTACCATGCTCTAACTAAAAGCCAAACATGACTACCTAACTAATTTGTCTTCCTATACAAATCCTCACCTGATCCGACAATTTTGCACGGAAGGTTTTAATTTTTTTTAGAGATTTGTATAAAACTTGTCATAGCCGGTGTTTTGAATTTAAATACGGACACAGAGCTACACTACTCAATCGTGACAAGAAGCTAGCACGATACAACTGGCGCTTAGCGCCATCTATCGACATTTCTATAGAGTTGTTCGAAATTTTCGAGTCAAATACAATTGGTCGACTCACAGAAATCAAAAATACAGGAGAAGTGGTAAGGGGGCGTATCGGTGTCCGCGCGACATGGCCACTGGGCTCATGTCACAGGCAAGTGGCCGTCTCCGCGAACTAGTGCGCTTTCGACGGTGATCGTGATAACATATATGAATGCCGAGTTGTTCTGTGGTATCTTGTGAAAACCGAAGCCAAAATCAAATCTATGTGAATCATGGAATCACTTACCATATGTAAGTACAAGTATTTTACAATATTTGTCTTTAAAATCATGAAAAACAATAAATCGTAAAATATTTCTTGGTTTTACTATGTTATTTTTGTTTTCAAATATCAGAGCGACTGTACTCCTTTTGCTATAAATACATTGCTCCTTAACCACTACCTGAGTTCATCACAAAGTAACTGGACAAGCAATGTAAACATAACATACGAAACTGTATTACGCGGATTCATCGCGTAGTGAGGCCGCCACTTCTTGCGACGAATTAGTGATGTGCTTGTGCAGATCCACTAACGTAGGCTATCTACAGCAATGTCGATTGACGAATGAAATATTGCTATTATAGTTTAGGGGTTTTTCAACCGACGACATAAAAAAGAGGAGGTTATCAATTCGACGCGTATATTATTTTTTTTTTATGTATATTCACCGATTACTCGGAGACGGCTGAACCGATTTGAAAAATGCTTTTTTTTGTTTGAAAGGGTATACTTTGAAATTGGTCCCATTGTCACCAAGTCAGGATCTGATGATGGGATCCTGGAGAAATCGAGGGAACTCTTCAAATATTATAGGCACACCTATAGTGATTTAAGTATTTTTTATAGTAACTTGTGTAGTTGCATTCGAAAAGCACCATTTTGAAGTAGACCTGATGATGAAGACCACCGATGGCCACTGGAACTACTCAATATATAAGTAGGAATAATAAGTAGTTCATGTGTTCCGCTTCGATTACTTGAATGTGGTTATTATGCACAATATGCTCGTTATAATGCATATGGTGAAGTGAAGCTGATGGTGAACTACCAGGAGAACTCCTCAACAAATAACAGCCCAACATTGGGAAAAGCAATATTTTGTAAATGAATATAAGTAGTTGACATTTAGGCTCTTGTAACTAGGTAAATTAAAAATCGACCAACTAAAAAGAGTGAAATAAAAACTTTTTACCAAAAAATTAAACCGACTCCCAAAAAACACTGCAAAGTGAAAAATAACTTTAATTTCGGAAGTCGGTGCCAAAAACGAATATACAAAACTAAAGACACCGACTACCGAAATTAAAGTTATTTTCACTTTGCAGTGTTTGTTGGGAGTCTGTTTAATTTTTTGGTAAAAAGTCTTTTATAACATACGGAAACCTCTAAGAAAATATGTTTAACTTTTATTTTACATGAGATGACAGAAATAAAAATACGTTGAAAAGTCAAGTGTACAAAAAAGTAAAAAATAAATAAATAAACAATTTATTTTACGCCCGCAGCATGCGTAAGGAGTTCCGACGTCGCCGTCGCTACAATAGTTTATTTTTCAATCTGTCAACCGTTTTAGTCCGGTTGGAAGATCGATGTAAATAATATTTTTTTAATTATTTTGATTTTTTTACAGAGTAGTAGAGAAATGCGTAACCAATATTCGTAAAGTAAGTTACTTTAATTTTAGGTTAATAATCGGTGGTGTTTTTCGGTTTAGAATTATCGTATGTTATGCCTTATCCTCATGCTGTTTCTTTATTTTTTATAGTTTTTGTATTTTGCTTCCATTGAAGCTTCGAATGCGTTATAATAATCGGCATGGTTCAGATAATATATTTGTGAATTGAGCTTAAAATAAGTAACATATTCATGCTATTTATTTGTTATGCATGGATGTGTGTTTGTTTTCATATATTTAACAATTTCTCTACTAACTAGGATTTTTTTTATAATAAAAACCTATTATAACCTTCTAAACTATTACCTGCGGTTACCCCGCAGGTAATATTTGCGTAACACACTTACAGTAGGAATCGGTTTCATTATGCTAAATCAACAACACTCACTGCGGTATTTACGTTGTTGAGCAGACCAATATTTCGAACATAATTATGAAGCAATGGATTAGCCTTATACGTCAAAATCATTCAGATCTTGATTTATAGTGTGTTACGTAATTATTGCGATGCTTATTATATGGTGACGTTTAGAAGTAGCTTAGGATGTATGTAAATGATAAATAAGTGCTTTTCGTACTTTTCAGCTTCCCAAAAGATGGTAACATAAAAAAGGAATGGATTGATGCCACAGGCATGCCACCTAACTGGTACCCTATAAAAAATAGCACTATATGCTCGGTTCACTTCAACGCAGAAATGTTCTAGTCTCTAAAGAAAAGTCGCAGGCTTTTTGAATGGACAATTCCAAAATTAAGAGTACAACTGATTTTTGCAGAAGTGTGTTAAATTTTATTTTATTACTGAAAGCTATTCTCATGATTTAGGGTATTCATAAAATCAGTCATTCAACTTTTCAGGATTCTATACAACCTATACGGCTGGTATGTTCCGATCAAGAGCGTAATGTAAGTTAACATCGACTTCTATTTGACCTATCACTATAATAATTAAATATTAAGATTTAAGTCGAAAGCGCCAGGGTAGCCCTTAATACTTAGTAGGTAGTACTTAATAATAATTATGTAATGTTATGTTCTTAATAATATGTTTATTGTTATTGTAATATTTTCTGGACATGCCATTTTTTATTTGGTTCATTTTCAGGTGCCCAAAAAAAATTGTACATTAATAAATGGAAGAATCGATAACTTTCCGATTTAGTCAATCACTAGCGTATATGTAAAATAAATTGCTTTTGCACAGCACAACGATAGCGACCGATGTTTTTGTGTGGGTAAGTTCTACGGTGCATGGTAAATACACGCTGTGTTTGACGGAATAAGGTTTATTATTGATTGTATAGTACGTTCTGATTTAAGAAATGCGGGTGTGTGTGCGAGTGCGTATCTATTGATTTTATTAAACTTCATGTGTAGTTGTTGCCCCGCCCAGCGCCTAACTGGAGACACACGGTTCCGATATAATTTCGTCTGTTGACCAAATCTACTTATTTATTTTATCTATGGGTCGACTATTACTCGTAAACTTGTAAAGCCCACTTATGTGTGATAGTTTTCCTTTAAATTTCGTTATATATAGGTACTACTGCCGTGACATTTGAATTTCTAACTACAACCGTTTAGTTGATAGAGGGGGGACACTTGACTCTAACGAAAATTGGTACTTTAAAGCTTGATAAGTCACGAACGGTTTACTTAATCAAGAAACGGTCTTACCAAACCCCTAATATTTGAAAGACCTATCCAACGATATCTCACACTATGGGAAGAACGAAAAAAAAAATTGTCATCCCACTTTACATGTATGGGAGGTACCCTAAATAATTGTTTTTTTTTTTCAAAATTTTATTTTCCACTTTTTTGGCGTCATTAACGTGTATACTCATGCCAAAGTACAACTTTCTAGTACCAATAGTTTTTGAGCTAAACCGCGGACAGACGGACAGACAGACGGACATGGCGAAACTATAAGGGTTCCTTGTTGACTACGGAACCCTAAAAAGATTTTTTTTTTATTTACTATCTTCACAAATAAAATTAATATTTTTAATTAAAAACCTGAAGTTACAGTTTAATGAACTTCTTAAATTATGCAGGCTGTGATTTAAGAATTTCCATATAAGTTAACCTACAAACAAATAAATTTTGATATAGGGGCATTTTCACTTTTAAGTGTACCCTGATAAAAATACGAGTATTTTTTTAAAGTTATTTTTTTAACATATTTAAAGGTCCAAGGCTATACTACATAGTCTGACGGACTGAAAATAGTATTTTGTTTTAAATAAATAGCATATTTTCCTTATGAAAAATGGAAAATATATGGACATTGTAGAAAACTACTGGTCAGTTTGGTGACGATTTAAAAATCGTCCTGTTTTTATGTTTTAAGTAATTTGACTTAATTTTTATTTTCTATTGCTACTACATATTACAATCTATCGAAAAATACGGATAATCCCCTTGAATTGAAAGCTCATTTTTATCAAATGAGGTTACAACTTCAGTTTGGTGACAAGTGATGCTACGAAGATTGTTTTTTTTATTATATTCGTTTGATTAAGTGGTTAGTTTTTTTATACGTTTTGTAGTGTTCAATATTGTAACTGGCTAAAACAATATTTAAACAGTTATTTAGTGAAACAACAAAACAAAAGTTGTAAAAAAATATTTTGTCCACATTTAAATTGGGACAGTCACCAAACTGACTCGCTGAAAAACCTTAAGCTGAGGTTACATGATACAAAATAAAACATCTTTTTGGTTAACATTTTTTATTAAAAGTTAAACTTATGTATTAATATATCTTAATCTAATGAATTATCTATCGACAACCAAGGAACATATTTTTGGCAAATAAATGAATCTAATCTATTAATCAATATGCAAAAGGAACAACCTCCCTAAATTTATGATTAAATATAACTGCAAAAATACCTACAGTAGGTTTTTTAATTACCTTTAAAAGGAATTTAATCAGTCTAAAGTTAAGTAGTCTTTGATATAATGAGATTAGGTATAATATAATTTAAATAGTAAGTAAACTAGCCAACTGTTCTACTTCTTAAGAAAACTAATTTTGGCATTTTATTTAATAATATTATGATTACTTACAAGTTTCATTTATTATCAATCAACTTAGGAATGTTATATCAACGATACCTATATAATTATATACCAAAACATATTAGTTTGGTATCTTATATAAAACTTCAAAAATAAGAACTCAAAACGTAATAACAAATTAACCATATAAATTACAAACATCACATTCATCTGGAGTAAAATGGTCATAAACAAAATAATTACAAAAAAAAAAACACCAGATGTATGAACATTGTAACAAATTCCAAATATCCATTTTAGTCATTTTCAAAGTGAAATGTTGTAGTCTTGTTGAATTGTTTATCTTTTGTTGACATCCAATAAACTTTTTAACTAAAATAAAATGAGTCATGGGCCAGGGCCAGTTAGCGTCATCAATATAAAACTGCATCAAATCATGCATTGTAAGTACCTCATCCACGTCATGGAAAATCACCATATTTTGCGATATACCTAATTGCATCGGACTTAGGTACTCAAGTGTAAGCGTTCAATCAATCTGAAACAAAAATAAATATATTTATAGAAAAAAAAAACTATGATTTAATTAATCTTATAGAGCTCTATTACAAAATATAGTACCTTTCAATTCCAAACATGATTCGCAAACATAATTACGGCAGTTAGGTTCTGCCATGCACTCATAACAAAACCAGTTTTTGCAAGAAATAGATACATTTTCCTTTTTGGTTAAGTACAGAAGAAAAGCATTTATGACTATATACTATCATGTTCTTTCGGCTCAACTTAAAGGCATTGTGAGATATACTTAAAAACACTACCTGAAAATAAATATTGCAAATGGTGCATGTGATCCCATCCTTATGTGTCAGTTTAGTCACATTTTGTAGTCAGTCTTATATGTGACGCAATAAAAATGTCACCACACGGACGTCACATTCACAGGCAAGATTAAAAGAAATAAGTTTACTTCTCACAGCTAAATGTTTCGTAAGAATAAAGTATGTGAAAATAGTTTTGAGTTATATCTGATTCGTTTATAACAGTTGAAGGATATTAAACATCCTGCATTAATAAGGAAATAACATAACAAACCTGACAAAAAAGTGGAGACAGCCGCCGACACGAACTAAAAAACCCTTTCGCTCGAGACACTGTGGCAAAACTCACGTTTTTAAATGCTGGCCTAGATCTTCTTCACAAAATGTTGGTATTTTAGGTACTATGAGTTTTTTTGTAAATATTTTGAACAACTGGAACCGTCACTAAACTGACATGTCCGTCCGGCATCAGTTTAGAACATATTTTGAAAATGTATTTTCAGTATGTTTTATTAGATTTTAAATTGTAAAAAAATAATTTTTGTGACGAGAGGAACATACACTATGATTGCACCAAAACTTTTAAATATATTCGTAGTACTTTTTTAGTAATTTCGACCAAATCAATGTTGGTAAGGGGTGGGACATGCCAAAAATAGTTACTCGGAATATTTAAAATACTCATAAATAAATAATTTAAACGCATTTTACTAGAATGGCATATGGATTTGTTAATTTAATATATATTTTACCTTTTTATTCAAAAAATTACACATTATCCCCAATGTTTATCTTGCTATTTAATTTTGAATACGTGGGACAGCCTCAAAATGGCGGGTACACTTAAAAGTGAAAATACCCATAGATAGGTATCGCTTTTTTATTATGCCTTGACGTTTTAGTTCGTGCGTTTTTACCCGAATTATTCCAAAAGGGTGTAAATAAAATAAAGCAGCGACGCAAATAAGATAGATAGATACTTTATTGTACACCAAAATTTAAACACACCTATTAAAATAAAAAAATAACAGATAAAAGTAAAAAAAAAACTGTACTGGACACGCGTGGTGGGTTATTAATAATTCAGCCTATTACGTTCTCACTGTTGGAGCACAGACGTCTATATGAGAGGCGCGTGGTGGTGGATTACGGCCTTTTAATTCTCATAGAGAGGCCTGTGAGGACATAAGCCTCCTCTAGAAGTAAAAACCCTCTAGAGTTGAAGAGAGTAGAGAAATTTATAGGTGAATGACGTAAAAACTTAACATAAACTGTACAAAATTTCATTAAAGTCTATATTCGTTTCCTCTTTTTTTATAAATATGACATACTCGTAATTGTCCGATTCATTGAGTATTTTGTAGTCGTAAACACATATTTAACTGCCGTCTGACCTGGCGCACTGATAGTGCGCCCGCGCATACCACACAATGTAGAATATGACACAGCTTCTCAATCGCCCATACCCGCTAATTGATCTAAATGGACGTCGGACTCCATTGCCGTCCTAATTAATTGACTGGAAACTGTAGTACTGGCTTGGATTCCCATTGTTTGATTTTGTTTGTTTTATTTATTGCGTTAATTACGATATGATTTCTTTTAACTCTTTCAGGGTCAATGGTTAGCTACGCTAACCACATATTTCGTTATTTTTTTCTTCAAATTCATGCTATCTAACGATTATTTCTTAATCTATTATAGTAATGCAACTTACGCTTGATTTAGTTTAGGCAGTAAGTGGCGCCGAAAATCGTTTGTGTTTGTATTAAGCCGGCTCTACACGTTGGCCAACACAGTGGCGAATGTAGTGGCCAATGCCTGTTGGCCAACGTGTAGACGGGGTGTTTGTGCATGTTGGGTGCACAAACACCCCCTCTACACGTTGGCGAATAGGCATTGGCCACTACATTCGCCACTGTGTTGGCCAACGTGTAGAGCCGGCTTTATTCGTATTTGAACGAAATTCGTTGACAGTGTTTTTGTAACGTGCTCGGAAAAATCTTTCAAAAATAAGGTGAGTCTATTATTTTTATGACTATGATTGTTTTATTAGACGTATTTAGATATCTATATCATGTATTTGATAAATAATGTATGTAATTTTGCGTTTCTAATGTAATATGACACTCGTAATTAGGTGGTTAGAGTAGCTAACCAGCGCGCAGATAGAACGTTTTATTTGTTCGTATATATGTGACAGTGTTTTTTGTGTCTTACAGAATTTTTCGTGTTAGCTGACGGGGATATTGAAAATGAGGATGGAATGGAATGGAGGAGATACCCTCCGATGACGACAGTTGCTACAGTGTGGAATCGGACCAGGAAACTCATGATGCACAACCACATACCATGCTATTGGGTGATGTCATAGGGTAACGTCTGCAAACTTACAGTTTTGATGAAGAAGATGATGAACCCTTGTCAAGTTTCCGTTCTATTCTGCCTCCGGAGGTTGCCACTCCTGTAGCAGAAGAGAGCAGCTCCAGCAGTCTTCAAGCAAGAGCGCCAAAGTGGAAGAAGAACTTCTCACTTTCCCCACCAGGTGAGTTTACTGAAGATGTGGGTGCACATATACTGGAGTTGGAAAGTATTACGCCTCTCGCACTATTTCGCATGTTTTGGTCAGACGATATGCAAGAAATTATAAGTTTTCAAACCAACCTTTATGCTACTCAAACTGGAAAAGCTTATACCCCACTACGCCTAAATAAATCGATGTGTTTGTTGCGTCGGGAAGGTGACACGCAGAGAACGTAATGGAGAGACTGTGGAAATATCTTATCCAGAAGCTGTAAAAGACTACAACTTGAACATGAATTTTGTTGATAAGTTCGACCAACTCAAAAGCTGCTACGATATTGACCGAAAGTCACACAAATGGTGGCACAGGATATTTTCCATTTTCTGGACTGTTCTGTTTTCAATTCTTTTTTGGTGTACAAAGAATTACAATCCACTTCACGACCAGATCTAGAAACTCTGACAATGAAGGATTTTCGTCGTTCTGTGTACCAAGATCTCTTAGCTCCAGCGTATGTCAATCAGCGCATGCATCGTTGGGTGGACTGTCCACGCAGTTCAGGAGCGTTTTCTCCAGGTCCGGCCGATATAAAACGGCATAAGCTAGCCGACGAGATCCGCCTTGAAAGCAATCGCCATCAACCGGAGCGAAGCACATCAAGGAGATGTGCCAAACACAGTACCAGTAATACTCCAGTACGTACGGTTTGGAAATGCAAAACCTGCAATGTGCCACTATGTTTGCGTAAAGGAAAGTCCTGCTTCGAAGATTTTCATAAGAAGTGAAATAAAAATTTGGTCCTAAGCGTTTTCATATGTTTTTTGTCTATATTCATAATAACATTTTTTACAATTTTTCATAGTGTTGTTTTGTTCTACAGCGGCGGTGGTTACCGTAGCTAACCATGTGATTCCTCAAAAGCCTTCACTCAGATTTTTTTTAAATCATGTTTTCAGTATTGTTTAGTCTAAATACAACTAGAAAAAACATAAAAACACGTATATTGTAACTTATATGAAAGTGCCCCTGAAAGAGTTAACCTCGTAGCTAAATAATAAGCCGCTCGATTAAATAATAAGCGGGTCGATCTTTAAAGTCCGGTTGCTGCGGTCTGTCCGTGGATGGGTGAACATTTTCACATATCGAGATTCCTTCGTGCTTCGGAAAGTACAGACGCCAGCACATGAAGCTACCCGAAACTGTCAAATTTTCCCAATCAACCTTGAACCTAATTTCTTTAACAATAAAGTTGAAAATCTATTAAAGGAATTTGACAGATTGTTGTAGCTTGATGTGCTGGCGTCTGACGTTAAGCCGCTGGTCCCGGCTGTCATTAATAATTTTTTTTTTATATTGGAACTAGCAATGTGGGTAGAATTCACATTACTAGCAACCTTGTTAACCCCTCCAACTAATATATGTTTGTGTCTGGAATAGGTTTACGTAATAGTGTAATTGGTGGGGTCCGAATTCGCGACCTACATATACATATACAATTAGGCTATTGATGCTGAAATCTTTCGACAGTCGTTCTTGGTAGTGAGAAGCTACAAAATCTGCCCAGCATGATATCACATCATGGTATGATATCACCCAGTTACTGGGTTGTGGACGTCAGATAGGTAGTTGCTCCAAGTAAAACACTAGTATTCAAATGAATTCGGTTAAACTGGCAGCCGATCCCAACATAGGAAAAAGTTAAGCTTGTGATGATGACCAAATGAACCGTTGCTTACCTGTCGGTTACAGATTGTACTTCGGGGAGTGTGCGCAGGAGCTCCATGACCTGATTCCTCCATCTCCCTTTCACTACCGGTCTACCAGACGCACGGCTGGGTACCACCCACACGTGGTTGATATACCGTCTTGTCGTACCAAGCGCTTCTCCTCCACATTTATTGTACGCACAGCCAAGCTGTGGAACTCTGCCGGCTTCTGTGTTCCCTGCCACTTATGTCCTTTTAGCCTTTAAAGCACGAGTAAATAGGCGTCTTCTGGGCTCGCTCGTCCCATCTTAGACCTCATCTATCGCTTACCATCAGGCGAAATCGAGGTCAAGAGTCAGTCATCAGTAATAAAAAAGATTTCCATTCACATAATTATGGCTGAAAGAGCAGGCAGCGGCAGTTTCGGGGTACGCTAAAGCAAGGGACTAACTAAGGTAACTGAAGGAACCGGGTGGGTTTTTATTCAGTAGAAGTCTGACACTTCCTTTCGCTCCACACAGAGCGGGATGAGAAGTCAATGATTTTCCCCACGAAAAAAGAGGGAGGGGGGAGGAACTCGATGTGTAAACAAAATCGATGATTGATCCAATAAAGGTGACCTTATTGGTACCTTTAGTCGTTTATTGTGATTTTTTTTTTACGTTTACGTTTATTCTTAGTTGTGTTAAATACTCATTAAGTACGAGTTATAATGCAGTTAGTGGTGTATATAAACACGACGAAGATTTGTAATTTTAATGGCGTGAAGCTGTTGACTGTTTTTAAATAAATTCATTAATGAATATTCAATACCGTTTTCAATGTCAGTTTAATTTTCATAACCTTTTCCCAATCATTTTGCGGTAGGCTTGCAAGTTGGCTGGCTAGCCCGATGTTTTTGACATCCATCTTTTATATATTGCATAAGTAATTCTTGGCAAAATTATGTGTCAACAAGCCTATGTTTATCTCTGGGCACGGTCTTAGGGCATTGCTGTCGGAGCCTCCTAATTAATTAGAAGCGTCAATAACTTAATAGCTAAGGTAGTGGACTTGTGATCGGGAGGTCGCAGGTTCGAACCTCACCCATTACACCGTTGCCGTGAACTCACTCCAAACACAAAAATTGTTAGCTTAGTTGAAGGGGTTATCACTATAGACTCCGAGATTTATTTCTGATTAGTTATATTACATTGTATTATGTCAATTGGTCTATAATTTCCTCTCATACCAAAAAAAAAATTGTACTATTATGCAAAGATCGTGAAAATCAAGATTATTTTAAAAGAGTAGCCGTGGAGTTTCTTGCCGGTTCTTCTCCATAGGAAACGACCAATTTCGAACCGTGCACTAACTTCTGACGTTTTATGAGTGGCCATGTAAGCTTATGTCAAATAAAATATTTTTTTTTTTATTTGATTTGATTTAACAAGATTGCTAGTAATGTGAATTCTACCCTCATTTCTAGTTCTAAAAAAATCGGTCATAACGACGATAACTGACTGCAATAAGTACCTACCTTTTTTCTTATTAGCTCTCTAGTCTCGCCCCAAAATAAGTCTTCTCAATTTTTTTTTAAGTTTTTCTATCGCGAATCTGTATATTATTCTATCAAAGTAGTGCTTTTTCAAAGGTATACGGGCATCGTTATCCTGATGTCAGCAGGACGGGCTAACAGGTTAAATACGGCTTTGTTTATCAGACGTGGCTTCAGAGTTCACAATACCATTGTAACGATTGTTCGGTAATCGTAGCTATAAAATATAGCTGGAAACAACGGAATAACGAGGTTTTCGAGGGATGGATGTGTCAAGTTGTTTTATAGATTGGAGGTCCACGGGTAATCTCCGGCAACCGTTGCTTAATCATGAATGTCGAACTGTGGGGCTGTTATGTAGCCACGAGCACTATTCTAACACTAGATGACACAGTAAAATAATAATAATCTATAGGTACTAATATTATAAAGCGAAGTTTGTTTAAATGCGCTAATCTTCGAAAGTACTGGGTGCATTTCGATGAAATTTGGTCTGAAAGTAGATTGAAGCTTGAGGAAGGTTATGTTTTTATTGTGATAAAGTCAACGCGAGCGAAAAGCCCCGAGCGTCTGGTAGTTATTAATAAGAATGATGATAAAAAATATTGTTTCTCACTAATAATAATAATTCAGTAGTTTTACAAATAATGCACACAATATTAATTCAAGACCATTGAAAACAAATAATTTCTAAATTCCGCATATAGGATCCACAGACGCGACGATATTATAATAACTGGTACATACGACCTTCGTCGCCGTATCTGCGCAGGATTCGCGCGGCGTGATAACAACGCGAATCTATTAATAAATTAGCTTTAAATTGTTTGTTTTATGGGATTTTGTGTTAGAATCGCATCGGTAAAAGAGGGCAAGTAGTCTAGGTTACAGCATTTTAGACATATTTGAGAATGGTTCGGGTTCGTAAATGAATTCATTCATTTTAGTGCTTAAAATTGATATAAACCAAAGTTGAAATTAACCGTTGATGATGTATGACTAATATTATCGACTACATGATTTCACTATTGTTATCCATATTTACTTAACAAGTAATATGTGAGATCCATGTGATACGGAGCGAGCTTTTTACCAGCAAGCGGAAAAAAAAATACCACGATTAACATAACAAAAACAACTCGGTTTGTCTGTTTGTTAAACTTTCAGTCTAAACAATTTAACCGATTTTTATGAAATTAGGTTTAAAGATAGATTAGACCTTAGAGAATGAATAAAATAGGCTCGCGAGAAATCTTTTAGAGAGCTTACTAATAAATAAACTAACACACGTAGTTAAGCAAAATACTAACATGACAAATATATACATAGGTATGAGTAAAAAGTGTAATGTAAGGAACATTTATAAAGTAAATAAAAATTAGGTATATCGAAATTATTAACAGTTACAAAATTGATATTCCTTACAGTGACCCTGACCTCAAAGCTAATAAACATTCGAAAAAAATGCCATTTTTACGATGGCCGAAAGTAACGTTATTTCGATACATAAATCACTAGTACTCACGCGGGGCTTCGCTCCCGTAAAAACATAACGCTCCTTTTTTGCAGTCGGGTAATAAGTAGCCTATAACCTTCCTCAACCTTCAAGCTACTTCCATACCAAATTTCATCCAAATCCACCCAGTACTTTCGAAGATTAGCGCGTTCAAGCAAACAAACAAACAAACAAACAAACTTTTCCGCTTTATAATATTAGTATAGATTAGATACCCAGACATATTTTATGAAACTAGACTTACATAATACACTTACATTAAAACAAGGAATTTAATTTGTGTATGATTTCATTAGACCACATCTAGTTGGCAATATCTAAGTGAATCGCATTATATAAGCACTTATCTGATTCATTCTGGTAGTAGGAATGTCCTCTGATTGCTCATTCATTGATACTCTGTGCTCAGTTATGCACGTTACGGTGCACGGTGTATTTCCATCTGGAACCAGCTTGCTTTGAAACTATCGAAGTATAATGGAATGTTCACTCTACCATGCCCCTTTTTTCATATTATGTTGGGCTTAGTTTTTAGGGTTCCGTACCCAAAGGGTAAAACGGGACCCTATTACTAAGACTCCGCTGTCCGTCCGTCTGTCAGCAGGCTGTATATCATGAACCGTGATAGTTAGTTGAAATTTTCACGGATAATGTATTTCTGTTGCCGCTATAACAACAAATACTAAAAAACAATAAAATAAATATTTAAGGGGGCTACCATACAACAAACGTGATTTCTTTTGCCCGTTTTTGCTCGATATTGATAACAGCAACAGGTAGACGCTTGAAATATTCACAGTTAAATTAAAATAAAAGAAATATTTAAGGGGGCTCCCATACAACAGACATGTATTTTTTGCCGTTTTTATAGATAATGGTACGGAACCGGCCAAGTACGAGTCGGACTCGCGCATGTAGGGTACATGCGCGAGTCCGACTCGTACTTGGCGGGTTTATTATTTTATTTATTTAGTAGGTAGCCTCGCAATCTCTGTGGCTTTTATCAAGTCTTCAAAAGTGCACGTATTTGCACTTTAGACAATCTAGCAGCTAGGACATGGTTTCGTCACCGCATTCAAACTCGGTGTCAGTCAGAGCCCTACTTTTTTCTAGGAATTCCCACGATATCGGGATTTACGCGGGTATAAATAACCGCGTAGGTAATATCGATTCACCCGTGAGCGGATCGCGGCTGTTACCTAATATAATAAATTCATATGTGAATATTCTCTAAATATCCGCGATGACTCGTTATTATCATACCTACCTACATCTGACAATATAAAATTAGACCCATTGATATAATTTGCATTTCCAACAGACGTTCTATGTTCTATGTGCCCTAGAATCTCAGCATCTGTGTTCTCGCCTACTTTTAGATTCTCATGGTAACAGTACGATGAAAGTATCTTATTATAAAATGTGCTAACTAGAACAAATAACTTGTACATGTTTGAACCCAGGCTAGTAAAATTACATTGACTTTTATGATAATGAAAATTAAACATTGCTCTCAAAATTGTGAACGGAAACATCGTGAGCAAACCGACATGTCCTAAGAGACTGAAAATACTGAAGAAAGAAATTTAGGGCAGCCGAAGGAACAGGGTGGGTTTTTAGTCAGTAGAAATCTGACACACCCTTCCGCTTGACCCAGAGCGGAAGAAGTCATTCGATGATATTCCCACCCCAAAAAAAGGGCCCACATAGCGAATTACGGCCAATTCCCCATCATTAGAGCAGAGGCCTATCTATCTCCTAGCAGTACGAATTTTATAGGCTGGTAATTTTATTTAGTATGTAAAGAAAACAGATGCAAAATTTGTGTTAGTGAGCTAGAAGAACATTTTGCCTACAAATTATTGAGGGAAAGAACAAGAGAATGGCGGTTGCTAAAATTCAAAACAACAATCAGGAAATACCTCAGCAACAGTAGGATCGTATACCTATGTTATGGAATATTTTGTTCGCTTTTCCTGTTACGGTCAAAACCGATATGTGTAATAAAAATAAGAGGGTCTAGACACGTGCCAAAATATGTATAAAGGGATCATCACTTACCGCTTTTTTTAATAGGTAACTAGCAATGAGTAGAATTCACATTACTAGCAATCTTGTTAACCCCTCCAACTAAGCTAAACATGCTAGTGTCTGGAGTGGGCGATTAAGCCACGTTGACAAACCGTCACTCGTTAAGAGCATCAGAAAATGCTATATTATTAACTCTTTTTATCTTCATTCAATCGCCCAAAGATAATTAATAATAGAGATATCAGATAATTAATATTATTCTTGTTACTATTAGAAATACCCAAAACGCTATAGATGTGCCTATAATATTTGAAGAGTTCCCTCGATTACTCCAGGATCCCATCATCAGATCCTGACTTGGTGACAATGGGACCAACTTATAAGTATACCCTTTCAAACAAAAAAAAAGAAAAGAAAAAAAATATACTCGTCGAATTGATAACCTCCTCCGTTTTTTTTTTCGTCGGTTGAAAAGGCTTAGCAGACGATGACATCTGTGTGTCTTTCATCGCAAATTTTCGTTAAATACTCATATTGTTTGTATGGGCTGTTGTTATTATAGATTTTCTGTGCAGTGATCTAATTAAACCAGAAGTTCTTGGTTTTTCCTACTCGAATTCGAATTCGCAATTGAAAAAACCCGATATAACTACCAGTATTTTATCTTTATCCACTTCATAGTAATAATTTATTTGCGTAGTGAAAACATATAATTATGTACACTGAAATAGCACGGAGTTACATCGTTTTGTTATACACAGTAAGTATATTTGGAGATTCTAGCACCCTTGCTAAGTTGACAACTTGTGTTAAAGGTGTTCGGCGCGACCCTTTTGTGGAACTTTAGTCTTTGTATAGCTGCCAGGGTTGCAGGAACATTCTAACGAGAAATCCGGTGAGTCTGACGCTCTTTTCCGCTCTACACGAGTCATTTGATTATTTCCCCCTCAAATAAAAGTACCCCTTAACTACCCTATAAAAATTAAACCTGTTGACGCTTAGCACACGATTCCTGCAACAGATGTCGACTTTAATCGATGGGTACTTCCAATCAGTTAATTATATATTTAATTAAACCTGTCGCATGCACGATTGACCGGTCGCCTGAGTTTTTTTAATCCTCGGCTTAATCAAATAAAATAAAAAACATGTCCGGCGGAAGTATAGATGTAATTGATAGGCATCGGCTCTGAGTTAAATGAAAGAGAGATATAAATAACTAGCTTATCCCGCGTCGTTCGCGTTAGAGGTAAAGTCAAAATCCTATCTCGTGGGAATTGCGGGATGAAACGTAGCGTACGAGGCATGCCTTTTAAGTTTTGTCGTTTGAAGAAAAAACACAACTAGAACCTTATAGTAATTTTTATTGTTTTTCTACGTATTCACCGCGTAGCATACACTTTTCCATTCGCTCAAACCAGTTATTATATACATTTATTCCACTCTGAAGTGGGGGTGTTCAAAATGGCTGACTTGAAAGCGTCGACTGCTTCTTCACCGGACTGGAACCTTTGACCACGAAGACTTTTCTTAATTTTAGGAAATGTAAAGAAATCGTTAGGAATGAATGGAATCAGGATCGTAGGCATATATCCAAGATTCGTCACCACTGATGATGTCGTAGACGTGATTTGACTCTCCTCGGTTGAACCTTTGCAGAGTTTTCTTATACCATCTGACGCGGGCCGCCTTGTGATCGTCGGAAAGCAGATGCGGTATCCAACGGCAAACTAACTTTCTCACACCAAGCGCTTCATGCAAGATCTTCTGAATGGTTATCCCTGAGATGCCTAATAGAGCTTCTATCTCTCGATACGTCACATGACGATCAATGATGTTATCTTCAGTGAAGGCGGATTTTGGGCGTCCTTCGCGAGATTTGTCACTAACACTAGTATGTCTACGCTGGAATTCTAAATACCAGCGTTCGACAGTCCGCAGACATGGGGCTTCATCACTGAACACAGATGTTAGCTCTTCAAACCACTGAAGCCGTGTCAGGCCTCTTCTAAAGTTGTATAAAATTATTGCACGAACATTTTCCTTAGAAAGATTCATTTTCGTACGTAAACGTAACCTGACAAATTCCAATCGACGCTGTGACTAAACAATAGCATTAATCCTAATTCTTTCAACTGTTTTGAGATTCAAAATTTAAACACATTCGAATATAGAACAGTTGCAAATTCAAAATTAACGGGAAATATGGAAACGACAGAACTTACTTAAAAGGCATGCCTCGTATGTGTTATTCCAGAATGTCAAATACCTATCTACTTATCCAATTTTATTCACATCTGTTCAGTAGTTTTTGCGTGGAAGAGTAAGAAACATCCATAGGTACATCTTATACATCCATCCTCACAAACTTTCGCGTTTATAATATTAGTAAGAAGTTCAGATAACACAAATCTAGAAAATATATAATCTATTCATTAATTTCCGAAGTTATGATCTTTAGTCATTAATTTGCGGAAATTCATAACAAACTGATACTACAGAAAAATATCTAGTATTAATTCCGCCAAAAATAAGTTGTTCATGCGTGCATGCGGTATATAAGTACATGCAAATATTGATTTTATGCAACATGCAAGCAAACTATACTCGACACGTGTCGTATTGCGATGAAGCATGAACAACTGGGCTTTGGCGAAATACTACTCAATGATTAATCACGAAATCTCAGAAACTACAAGTAGTAGGGTTCCCAAATTTTGCATGGGGGTTCCTTTTAGTACGTAGATGCTCACTAAGACGGGATTTTGCGAAATTCCCAGTGGATCGGGATGACACGGGAAAAACTTCCCACGCGAACGAAGTCGCGAGCAACTGCTAATATTAGATATTTTTTGTAGTGTTTATTTATTTAAACTTTATGTACAATGGTGTTAGTTTAATATTTCCTATTAATCTCTATCTAATGGCATAATCTTTCATAGCAACTACACGAACGACCAGAAATCCTTGTCTCATTCCTATTCTACACCAGAATATGGTGTCTTGTTAGACGTACGGTACCCAGATGGTGTAATTCTTTTCTCCCGTTCCCCCGACGGTATGTGTCTGTATTGGTCTGATACTAGCTAGCTGTTTTTTTTTTACGTGAGCTTCTATCATATATAACACGAGCGATGTCTGTTGCTGATGTCTATTGTGTCCCTCGGGCCTAGAAACCATATCTTTCAATGCATTTTTTTAATGTGCAGATTTGGTTGTCTTTAAATAAGATCTGTGTTGTAGCTTGGAAGGTATTATTTGATATTAATGTATTTCAAGTAGTGATGCAACGGATACGAATACGAATATTCGTATTCGCCGAATTGTAGACATTTACCGAATATTCGTATTCGGCGAATACTAATACGAATATTTAAAAACTAATATTTTTGTACGCAACTCTATTTACTGCAGATTTGAAAAATTTCCAAGTCTGAAAAAACTCGCCCAAAAATATTTTTCACTGAAGCCATGTAAGTACAGTGATGCACACCCAGACTGAAAAAAGAAATCGCCTAAAACCAGAAAATCTACAAATTTTATGTTTTTTAAATAAAAATTTGCCTGTTGTAAATTTTAATTAACTATTAGAAGAATAAACATTCATCAAATAAATAAGTCTTTTATTACCATGGCGAGATATTCGTATTCGTAAAAGTAGTATTCGTTGCATCACTAATTTCAAGACATTGGTCAAGTGTTCGCCAGCGCGATTGCTGAGCATAAGGTCTCGGGTTCGATGTCCGGCTTGGGTAAAAGATTGCTATTGGGTTTTCTATAAGAAATTGATTAGTGGTAGCCTTTAGTTTGGAAGTTGGCGGTGTGACGACCCTGCGCCTCGGAAAGTCTTTAATCCGTTTTTCCCAATTGCCATTTTGGTCATCTTTGATAGTTGTTACTTTGGGTAGTCCGAAGCCAGAAAATATTTCACTAGGCCTGCATGGCCCACATGGGCACTTAAAAACGTCAGAAGTTAGTGCATGGTTCGAAATTGGTCGTTTCCTATGGAGAAGAACCGGCAACAGACTACACAGTTACTCTTTTAAAAAATTAAAATTGATTTTCACAACACATTGATCGAACGATGTAGATTCATCAGCATTCTTTCATCTTCACGCTTTCATAGATTAATGTCTTCTGTCTGGCTACCAGAAATAAGCTCATAGCTAAACTATAGAGCTCGGATAATGTTCCTGTTTTGTTTTTCACGTGCGAAAATATTGAACGATTCAAAATAATATTATACGATAACAGCCTTGACTGTGCTATGGTAACTTTAAAAATTATTTTTAGTGGTATATTGAATACTAGCTTCTGACGCGGCTTCGCTCGCGTGTAAAGTATTTTACAGTAAAAAATGTAGCCTATTTCTCTCGGGAATAATGTAGCTTTCTATTGGTGAAAGAAGTTTGAAAATCAGTTCTGTTGATAGTGGTTGATAGAGCCTCCTACAAACTAAGAAATGTATTTTTTTCGGTGGGAATATCATCAAATGACTCCTGCCGGACTGGGTGGAGTGGAAGGGAGTGTCAGATTTCTACTGGCTAAAAACCTGTTCCTTCAGCTGCCCCCACGGAATAGATGAATAAGGTTGGAATGGTAATGTGGGCGTGGCGCGCGCGCCACGTTTATGATACGACAATCATAGCGCGACCGATTAATTCATTCACCGCGTTTAGTGCGCTTCGGATTACTTCGGAACACAGAGCTCTGCTTTAAAATGCCGTGTTGTGCAATTATAACCTGTAAAACAAAAAGTCAGACCGCAAGTATAGAGCGAGGAGGTATATCTTTCCATCGGTAAGTCGAAAATAACATTTAATTACAATTTTATTTGTAAAAAACATAAAAATATTCTGATGACTTTGAAATTCCGAACATTAACGAACATTATTGCAACAAGTTACAAAAAGTATACATTGCCCGTTGTGTACTCAACGCAATGACCAAGTTCGCTTACAATGTACTACATGCGCCACACTTCAACCATTGACGTTTTGTCCTCTGCCCTGATTGGCCGTGATGCACGGCGCAGTGTGTTACAATCAGTAGCAAGCTCTCGATTTAAGTGTGTGTAATTTATTTGTGTGCGTAATTCACATACGTAACGGACCTCTTGCTTGTAGTAGAACTAAAGAGTGGGGAGACAAGCGGCGACACGCGTTCTCATACTAATCAGGAACTTAACCTTCTCCTAATCCTTTTTAACCTCTTTTATCTGTTCTGTGGCTGCCCCTGTGGTTGGGAACGCGGTATCTCGTTAGAACATTCCCGCAACCCGAAGGCCCAATGGCCCTATCACTTGCCCCGTCTGGTAATCTTTACTTATATTATAAAGAGGAAGATTTGTATTATTAAATGTTTATGACGAATAAACTCAAAAACTACTGAACCGATTATGAAAATTGATTTTCCAATAGAAAGCTACATTATTCCTGAGTGACATCAACATTTTCCATTACAAAAAAACTTTTCACGCGAGCGAAGCCGCAAGCAAAATTTATGGTAAAAGAATGACTTGTAAAAGTGTTATTAATTAACCAACGCATACCCAGTTTCATAAAAAATGACGTTTACGTTAACTCTGTTGAGTACATTAAAAATCTAGCAATCTCGCAATCTAAAAGACGTACCTACAAGTACCAGGTACTTGTAGGTACGTTTAATGATAATTGTAGGTAGGTAAACATTAGAGTGTCCCAAGACATAAGAGAAAAATTTTTCTTCGCGAAATCAAATACGCATACCCTCTATTTTTATTCGGATTGACCTCATTGACTCAAATAATAGATATTATTGAGATTGGACAACAATAACCCGTGCCGACTTGATGCCAAACTTTTGACATCAAAATTTGTACTGAATTACTGTAGGATGAATTAAGAACTTAATTTTTTATACTTAATGAAACTCCAAGACACCCAAATAGTATATTATTTATTTATTTACATTAAAAAATATTTTTCATCACACTTACACGTAAACAGTATCTAAATGTAATTCCTTACTTACCGCCCTTAATACACAATGCACTAATTATTGTTCGAATTTTCTTTTTAACGTTTGTTTTTTAGAGTCAGGATAAATTTTCCGGTGTTCTTGTACGCAACGTAATAAAAATTGTTTTTGTTCCTCCTCAACAGTGATTAATCCATGAGTCTTGCATTAACCTAATCGCTCTTTCTGCTACATCGTTTACTACCTTCAGTGGCGAAACTTTTTCTGGCTTCTTGAAATGAAGCATTATTTGACCACAGAGTAGGACATTTATGTAGAAAACTGTCTTAAATTTTAAGGCGGTTGAACAAGGACTTGCTTTTTACTGAACTGAAGTCAGAGATGTTTTTTCCTGAAACAAAATAAGATAAGAGTATTAAAAAAATATACTTTCACAGGGAGCGAAAGTAAAAATTTATTTTACTATTAATGCCAATGTACTTTAATAAACTTACCATACAATGAACCGCAAAGTTCTTTTTTCGATAGGATGTGTCGTTTTCCATGAGTTATTTCTTCCTCTTTGGTTGTTTGAACCATTTTAACTTTAGTTTAAGCTAATTCCATTGCTGAACTGCATTGAAGCCATGGTTTAACGTAGGATATTACGATGAACAAGCAAACGTCAATCAATGCCGCCTTGTCTTTGCTTGTGATCTTGAATTGAGCACTAAGTAACGATATTTTCCGGGAATAAATCGCTCTCGCCATCCATCGAGCTTAGTGCATGCCACCTGGAGGTCGGATTTTTTTTTCTCAATATCTTTTTATTTTTATTAATTGAAGCGCATCAGCGTGTGCAATGTCAAACAAATTATCTAAAATGTTGAGAAAGTCTTGACGGCGCTGCTTAAATACGTCTTGTCAAGTCCCTCCAAACTTGATATAAGTTTACTAGATTTTTCACACAATTAGGCAAAGATTTAGTAGGAATACGCGCCTTTTCCCAATAGATAATACACTCGCGAATAGTGAGATTCGCGCTTTCATTAACAGTTAAATTCACTTCACGGATATTGTATAATAAAACTGCTAGAACTTGTCCATTAGACGGAAGTTTTGAATCCGTTATTTGATGTTTTACGTCACCTATAAAAAACTTACACCTTTTAGAACTGCATGCGTAATTGCACCGATATGTTGACTGATTGAAAACAATGCGAGTTCTATAACTGAATAACGAGTAATCACAAACACATCGACGCGTTAGGTCGCGTCAGCCTTAGAGAGCAAATACTGATATACAGTATTGATGTAAGTCGGCACGGGTTACCGAGGTCCTGTTCTTAAAATTTTATATATAATTGTTGTGATTTAAAAGTAAAAAATTAAGAGGGTATACGTTAAAAAAAACACATGATCCGTCAGCCTTTAAAGCAAGGGTGAATAGGCATTTTCTGGGCTCGCTCGTTCGATCGTAGACCTCATCTTATGCCGGCTGTACACACTCGCCTCTCGCCTCTCGCCGAGAGTCTTGGGCGAGAAGCTCTCGACGAAAGCACACCATGTACACACTCGTTGCGTCATTTGAACAGCGGATATCGGCCACGATGGACCTAGAAACTGCTGCTGCCGTTTGTCTTTGTGCTGTTAGTTATTATAATTACTTACACATATCTCATAAAAAAAAAATATTACTAAACCATGGCGAAAACGAAGGTGGTGGATGATTAGGATTACTATGCACCGCAAAAGAACCCCGTAAATATTCACATATCATGGTTTTTTTAGTTACTGCTGCTTACACAAATACAGTAAGCGGGCAACTAAATGAACGAGTGTGTACATGCTTGGTCTCGTTTACCTCGCGAGAGCAGACGAGACCCTTTGACTCGGCCGCAAAAAACCGACACGCGGCCGAGGCGAACCGAGGCGAGAACCGAGCGCCCGAGCGGGCGAGACAAGGCGAGAGCATCATGTACACACTCGTTCTCGGTCAGTCTCGGGGTTTCTCGGCGAGTGTGTACAGCCGGCATTACACTTACCATCAGGTGTGATCGAGGTCAAGAGCGGTCTCATTCGTAAAAAAAAGACTGATTTTTTGGGACACCCTGGTATACATACTTTTCTCAATTCTTATAGCAACATCGATGTTGAACCTACTGACCCACCTACCTACACATCCATTTATTAGGGTCTAACACTTCAAACGCAACTACGTGTGCGTGGATTTTAATAATAATATTTAATAATTTTATATTGATAATTTAAACTGATGATTTTTTTTAATTTAATTTTTTTATTGATTATTTATAGCCCATAAAAACTCGCAAATAATGCACCTTACTACCAAAGAAACAAAAAAACAGAATCTATACTAATATTATAAAGCTGAAGAGTTTGTTTGTTTGTTTGCTTGAACGCGCTAATCTCAGGAACTACGGTTCTGATTTGAAAAATTCTTTCAATGTTAGATAGCCCATTTATCGAGGAAGGCTATAGGCTATCTATCATCACGCTAAGACCAATAGGAGCGGAGCACTAATGAAGAATGTTTCAAAATCGGGGGATTTTCTTCCACGCGGACAAAGTCGCGGGCGGAAGCTAGTTAGTTATATCATTCGTTCCGGAATTCATCCCCTGTATACAAATACCTCTTTATTATATTAACAACTAGTACTCACGCGGGGCTTCGCTCCCGTGGATTCTATCATGGTAAAAACATAACTCTCCTTTTTTGCAGTCGCGTAAAAAGTAGCCTATAACCTTCCTCAAGCTTCAAGCCACTTCCGTACCAAATTGCATCCAAATCCACCCAGTACTTTCGAAGATTAGCGCGTTCAAGCAAACAAACAAACTTTTCCGCTTTATAATATTAGTATAGATTATAGTATAAATAACCTCCCTCCCGCTAAAATGGCTTTCGGAGTGACATACTCCTAAAATAAATACAAATAACTCTTTAACGGTCTTGGTGACAGAATGTAACTTCCCGAGTTTTTCAGCTCACAATCCAGAAGCTATTGACTTGCAAATTGCCAAAGTAAATATCAATTTTACGCCAGTTGCCTACGCTATACATATATGTATGATCTACGTTATTCTCTACGGAAGCAGGGAGTAAAGAATAGGTTTTTAGTATTCTAATTTCTGTGTTCATAGTTTTCCTTGAACAGTCTGTTGAATCGCGGGCGGTGTCCAGAATTCTCATACAAACTATCTCCTATTTCAGCGACTTAGGGAAAAACCAGCTAATGTTTTACCCCGGTTCTTCAACTATATTAGTACCAAATTTCAATCAATTCGGTTCAACGGTTTAACTATGCAAGCATAATAGACAGACAGACTTCCGAATTTATAACATTGTCAGTAGGACCAGATTAATATGCGCAAATAGAAACATAAGCAGCCCAATAAAAGAGAATAGATGCCAGAATTGTAACATAATTAATGAGGAGTTTCCTGCGCTTTATGATAAAAGCTGTACTATCAGGACTAATAAAACGCAATCTAATGGTGCATACAGAATGATCAGCCATCATTTGTGTTCACCCCAATAATATAACCCATCTTTCCCTGACTTTTACTATCGCCAGACTTGACAAGACGATAAACAGTCGATACTGTTTTATTTCTTTTTAGCTTTATCAACAAACTGCTGTGTAATATTAGGTAGGTAGTTTGAAATGTTTTTGTAACAAATACACACGATGGCGAAGTTCAGCTGTGTTTAATATCAATATTAGTGATAACTATTGTATTTCCAGAATCTGGGGGTACTGTAGAGCCCCGCAAAGTTAGTATGGAACAGGCATAGATCCACTATTTTTATATTAATAAAGAAAATTGGCCAAGTGCGAGTCAGACTCGCCCATGAAGGGTTCCGTAGTAACTATAATAATATAATATGTATATTTATTTGACGAATAAAAAAAGACCTTAAAAATTTCTTAAAATTAGCTTATTTACATTTTTACAACTACTCTAAATAACTTTGTTTTTCATAGTGTTTGTGTGAATTACAAAGTTATATTTGCGGTTTCAGAAAATATGCTGTATCTCAAAAACTGCTGACCCGATTTCGTTCAAACCAATTTTGGTCGAAAGTTTACATTAATATCTACAGACATATATTTTTTTTTAGATTTTTCACTCCATTATTATAGAAGTTAGAGGGGGGGACACACATTTTACCACTTTGGAAGCTTATATCTTTTAAACGATTGACTTTATGAAAAAGTGGTTTTAGAAACTCTTATATCATTTTTAAAGACCTGTCTATAGATACCACACACACATAGGTTTCATGAAAAAAAATATTTTCAGTTCTAGTTCCATGTATGGGACCCCCTTTATTTTAAATATTTTTTTCTTAAAATCGCCAAGCGGTTCACAGAATACATCTACCTGCTAAGTTTCACATGTATAGTCTTAATAGTTTCGGAATAAAATGGCTGTGACATACGGACGGACGGACAGACAGACAGACGGACAGACATGTCGAAACTATAAGGGTTCCGTTTTTTGCCATTCGGCTACGGAACCCTAATAAACTGTCTCATCATGAAATATCCATACTAAATTATTAATACGGGAGTCTGTCTGTCTTACGCTTTCAGGGCTAAACCCTGTGGTTTAGCCCTGAAAGCGTAAGACAGTACATACATTTTTTGAGTTTGAAAAGAACATTGATTTTTTATTTAGTGATAATTTTAAGAAAACTATACACATGCGATCTCATATCGTTTTGCAGCGATCCTTATTTACAACAGTCAGACTTGTAATGTTTTTAGTATTTAATTATGTCTTTATTGGGTATTACAAAATGCGCCTTCTGGTACCGGTTTATCGAATATTATACTTCTTGAGACATATTTGTTAAAGCGCAAGTGTCGCTTAAATGCATTTTAGCTAAATTAGTTCTGCCCTCCAAAAATCAACCCGTAACATTGAAAACCCGCTTTTACAATATTAGTGGGATTATAAAGAGGTTCTCTTCTCCAGGCTGTAATTCCCGCCGTAGATTACCAACGTAAATTGAATTTTGCGGGTAAAGTACGCAAACGATGAGGCCATCCGAACTCAAAAATTAAATTAGGATTACAAATTATTTAACGGTATAAACTTTTCCATTTGGTAAAGTTTTTGGTATTTTTTGGGCATAGGTGCGATATCTAGCCTGTTATACTTACATGATTATAAAAAACCGGCCAATAGCGTGTTGGGCCACGCGCAGTGTAGGGTTCCGTAGTTTACTACAACGCCAAGTGCAAGTCCGATTATTTATTTATTTTGTTTATTTGTTAACCTATTGTTCGTTAAAACAATTAAACAAAACCAACAATTTAATTGGTGACATGACACACACACCTGCGTACACATGTGTACCAGCCCAGTGCCTTACAAATGGCCCATCGATTAGGTAGGTAATTACGGAATATTCATAAACTACGTCACTCTTTAAGGGGTGGAGGGGGTCGATGTAGTGTGACATTGTGTGACAAAGTAGGGACGCCATATTTAAGAAAACATGACGTCAAATTTCATAATGTAAGTGCTGTGTTTTATGCAAATAAAATATTCTTATTCCTATAATGGTTTCAAGGTGTAATATTGCAAAAACAAAAAAGACAAACACTGGGCCGATTAATTCAACTATTGTTTTATAACGATTTCGTAGTCGGGAAGTTGTGCTAGATTTACTTTCATTCGTTACCAAACCTATTGTTTCTATATTTTGCATGAAATACGAGTCACAAAAAGATAATGATTTACTTATCTAAGTTTCCAAAAAGGTTCAGTACAAATTAAATGTATTGAACATCTATCTAAATAAAATACAATGTATGTATTTGTCCTGTGTGCATTCTTAAACCATTGATTCTCACTTCCACAAGCCACTGGAAGATATTATATATACAGATACAGACAGAACACCTACTCAAGCCTCAGTATAAATAAAAACACATAAACACCACACACATTCACTCACCACTCCCTTTTTTACTAATTCCTGCATGTTATTTTAAAGCATTTTTTCTTATTCTATAATTGCTTTATGTACTAATTAATATAATTACAATGTACACATAATGGACGGATGGATGACCCCTATAACACAGGTCATATACAATCACCTAGCATAGAGGTCATTGATCAAATATACTGTGCACCTGTAAGTACTACCTACAATATAAACAGCTGTGCATAATCAGTAATATACTTTAGGAAATAAATTATTGTAATGTCAATATATATTAAATAATCTTGTTATTCGGAAGCACAAATACTGTCTCTCAGCAGATCATTTGATTAGTAGAATTTCAACTCGGCTTTTGGTATTCACAAAGGCGTATCCAGCTCGCCTTTTGTCGAAACCAGGTCAATCGGCAACTCTGTGGTGGAACACTGAAATACCCGGTTTTGTTTTAAAGAATAAGTACTCTTTGGACCGAATCCGGGACGCGCGCGTTTACTCTTCGTAAATGATACTATGACAGTATGACAGTAATAATTATTATACTTCACTCGCCTTCTCGAATTAACTTCTACTGACTAAAACCCACCCTGTTATTTTTTGTGTTGTTTTGTTTAGCTGTAAGTCTTCCAAAGCAAATAAATTTACAATGTTTATTTTCAGTGTTTATAAGTAACAAGTTATATACAGTATATGCCAGGCGCGTGCATAGGATTATGACAGGGTATGCGGCGGAGTAATCGGTCACAAAAACTTTTTCTTTTATAGATTTTTAGCATAGCCACAGCCACGCATCGTAGCATGGTGGCGATTCGTGGCTGTGGCTATGCTAAAAATCTATAAAAGAAAAAGTTTTTGTGACCGATTACTCCGCCGCATACCCTGTCATAATCCTGTGCACGCGCCTGGTATATGCCTATATGGTATTCGTTTAATGATTTTTCTTTTTTTTTCGTGAGGAAAGTCATCAAATGGCACCGTCATCAAAGTCCCGTTATGTATGGTTCAGCAGGGAGTGTCGGACTTCTACAAAATCCCGTCCTGTTCCTTCAGTTTCAGCCTTTGCGTTCTGGGGCTGCGGTATCTCGTTAGAACATTCCCGCAACCCTAGACGTCCTCTTAACCCCGAAAGTATATTATAGTTAACTTTAGAATAGCTTATTAGTTACAATGTACATTATCATGGGTGTTTAAAGTACTTACAGTAAATCATGCAAACGTATCTTAGTTCTATAAAATGATCTTATTTTGCTCTACATAAGGTATAGAAAAATATTGCGTTCCCTTATTATATTAATATGGTATTTCGCTACTAGCGGACAGTAGGTGTTAGTACTTGGATAAAGACTTGTTGCTATGTAGTTTCCTGATTTTCTTTATAATAATAAAGGTATTTTTATTTTGTACACAAAAACAAAAAGTACAAGGTAAGGTCTCTTTGGTGTTTGTTACCGATCCTGGCTTACTGTGACAACATAATATGACGTCCTGGCGAGCTAGACAGAACTCCGCGTAATCTCTTTCTTTATGTTGGTTTTCTTACTTCGGTAGAAGCGCCTTTAAACTGTTTCTAGTACTTTACTGAAATACACAAAACAGTTTTAACAAAAAATAAGCTTCCGACGAACTGAGAACCTCCTCCTTTTTTTAAGTCGGTAAAAAGCTAACTGACTTAAAAAAAAAATTCAAAAACGCTAATGTACTAAATAGCGAAAAATAATCTTAGAGACTGCTTCTTTGGATATAGATAGATAGATAAAATGTTTATTTGGTACCTAACGTTACCAGCACTTACCTATTCATTTGGTTTGGCAACGACTTCGACCAGATGAATCGTCAAAAAGGCGGCCTGTCACAAGGTCCTGTTTAGAATATATCGTTTCTATTGAGCCCGACATTTTTGGCTATATGTATTCTTTATGTGCTCAACACATCCCTTTTCGTTCGCAAAAACATCGTTTAAAGGTTTATATTCCTTTGAATGAAGCTCGAGAATAATGTGGCCGCATTATCTGGCAATGTATTTTGTTGTGTATATTGTGGAGTGATGACCGTTTATTGTTTACTTGCTATTGTGTAAGCTTTAGCTCATAATTATTATCTTTGGAAGCGTCTCGATTCTTCTTTATTATCTGTACCTACTAAAAAGGGGTAAAGTTTTAGAGTTTGTAGGAAGTAATCTCTGGATTCACTTAACCGGTATTGAAAATGTTTCACCAATAGAAAGCTACATTAGAGTAGGGTTACCATATCTCAGGATTTGTCCTGAGATTTCAGGATTTTTGGACTTTTCTCAGGATTGCGGCTGGATTTTACAATCTCAGGAAATCACAGGATTTTAGAAGTTTCAATAAAATATACTACATTTTAAAGATTCCTGTAATAAAAACGTAAACTAAAAAAAAGCTTGCGTTTGACCACCATCTCACCTGATGTTAAGCGATGATGTGGTCGACGATGAACACGCTTGCCTAGAAGTAACCTTTTCACTCTTGACTTTAAGACCCAGGTTATAAATAACTATCAGGAAACACAGACTCCGGCAGAGAATTCCACTCCCTAGCTGTACGCACAATGAAATTATTCCCAAAACGTTATGTGCGTATGGGTGGGATGTCCACCACCTTCTTCTTAGTTTGTTAAAAAAATTTCAGTGCAACGGTGATAATACTATTTTTTTAAATTATTAAGTACGTTTGAGACAAAGTTCTCAACCTGCAAATAAATCTCAGGATTTTTCAAGGAAAATCAGGTCTTTTCTCCGGACTTTTTGTTTTTTAGTCTGGTAACCCTATACCTGAGTGATTTTTTTTTTCTGAAAATTACTTTCACGTGAACTAAGCCGCGAGCCGGTGCTAGTGTTTATTTAGTGTGTTTCAATTTACCATACTTACAACATCTGCTTCTTTTTATATTTAATCACTAGCTTCTGCCCGCGACTTCGTCCGCGTAGAAGTCGAAAATATTCCACGGGATCCCGTCCCCGGGATAAATAGTATACTATGTTTTATTCCAGGATATATTTATCTATCTGTGTGCCAAATTTCTTTCAAATGCGTTCACCCGTTATAGCGTGATTTAATAACAAACATCCATCCAAACTTTCGCATTTATAATATTAGTATAGATATAGATTTACAATTCCATTTTTAAATATGAAAGATTTCACCTATGACTTCGTCCGCGTGCAACTTTTACAGGCGGTGTTTTTTTTTTCTCGAATTAAATACAATACTAATCTAAGCTTTCAGCTCTTTAATGTCCCACGGCTGGACAGGAGACTCAAAGGTAATGTAGGAAAATTATTTCAATATATCCCGCTGTTTCCTAGTTTAATTAAACTGAGATAATATTTAAAAACATAAAATTTAAGTAAGGGCCCTGTTTAATTTAAAGCTTCTCTGTATACAATATTTGAGGTTGTTTTATTTTCCGGTAACAAAATAGTCTGCTTTTCAGATGATCCAACTCGTGATAGACCAACATATAATTGCCCATTGGCTTATATTTATTAGTTTTTAACATTAAATTTTTAACACTTTAAACACATAAATAAAAACCCTAAACTACATATATACATCTAAAAATAAACTAAAATATGGCATCCAGAAATTCGTGTGCATCGCTGTCCACTGGTAATGTGCCCAAAAGACTGGCGGGATTTGCCTATGGGAAAAACATTCTTTTCGTAAGTCAATGCCAACTAAAGAGAAAGTTTGTCCTTGGGACTTGTTTATAGTCAGGGCAAAAGATGTTTTTATGGGAAACTGGAGTCGCTTAAACGGTATAGGCAGGTCCGTAGGAATCATTGGAATTCTCAGGATGTGCGCCAACTGGCCAGCTCCTGGTCCGATGAGAATAGTCGCCACAAATAAGTTATCTTTTAAATCTTTAATTGGTAACCTTCTGCCATTACACAGGTTGGGCGGGCTTAAATTCCTTAAAAGCATAATAGGCGTTCCAGTTTTCAAGAGCAGTTCGTGAGGTGGCAAGCCAGATGGATTCAAGGAATTTAAAAATTCTTGCGGATAATGGACTACATCCTCGACATTGCTCACTGTATCCAATGTACTTGTAAATTTTGAATTGACCGGGGACTTTTTGTAAAATTAGGTTATTGATTTCATTGACTGTATCGTTTCTTGGTGAGACGATAGCTCTTGAACAAAGCCAATAAATGTCTCTATCTAATAAATATTCAAGGTCTGGATAAATTGCATCTATGAGACACGGGACAACACGGTATTGAAAAGAACGGAAACGGTGCGGGATTTAGGAGTACACCTTGACTCGGGCCTGACATTTCGTAATCACATCCTAAATGTTTGTAAAAAAGCCTATAGGAGCCTAGGTTTTGTCCTAAGAAGAGCAGAGGGTTTTACAAGCATCGCTGCGCTAACTTCTTTGTACAATGCATTAGTAAGAAGTCAGCTCGAATGTAACGCAATCATATGGGCTCCGCATGAAGCTAAATACAGTCTCATGCTGGAACGTATACAAAATAAATTTACTAGGTTTCTGTACCTAAGGTGGTATGGTGTATATCCATTTTATCCATTGATGTATCCAACTTCGTTTGTTAAAGGCATGGTGGGATACAATAAATTGGAAACAAGGAGGGACATAGCTCTTGCTACCTATATTTTTAAATTATTACGTGGTAAGACTTCAAACCCAGGTATATTAAAAGAAATTAACCTGTGTGTGCCCGACAATTATGTATTCCGAAGGCGACAGCCTCGTCTATTGGCGGTGCCCAGCAGTAGGACCAATCTACTGGGTAAAGCCCCTATAACGCGCACCTTGCGTGTACTTAATGACGTAGCAGACAGCATTGATCTTTTTACTTGTTCTCTGAGTGAGTTCACAAAAACCACGATGTACAGAATATGTTATGGTAAATAATAAAACTGTAATTATGGCCACACTATTGAATTAGGAAATTCCTGTAATGATAGTGATGTTGAGTTAATAAATAAATAAATAAATGAGTTGCTGAAAATTGTGAACTATTCGGCCTACAGTCTCATTTATACCGATTTCCGCATCGTTAGTGCCCAAGATTTGAGAAGAAAAAGATCCTTCTCCAACTTTTATTAGCTGTTGTGGAAAATCGTTATCTGTATTTCCGATTAGGTGGGCTCTCATATTAGTTCGTAAGTTTAAAGTTTGGACCATACTCCATAGAGGTGACGATTTAAGACTATAGTTGCAAAACTTCTGAAAAATTCGGAATAATTCCGGAATACTTCTGGGAAAGTTTCTTTAAATCAGAATTATTCAAAATGAATTTAAATTAGGCCCTCTGTGCGCCGGCCGCTGCCGCCGCGCTGCGCGCGCTGCGATGGCGGTGCGGGGTGCGGTAAGAGGGGAGATGCTCCCCGGAGAAGTTTTCCCCCCCGCGAGAAAGATTCGTACCCCGCAATCGAAAGTTTCCGAATATTTCACCCGAATAATTCAATGGGAATTAACGTGTTTGTTTGTTGTGTGGTGGGTGAGTTAATTATTGTTCAGTGCGAGAGTACGTACGATACGAGAGTAAAATATAAATGTTTATTTTATTATATATGGGATTGATTAAGAATATGTTGATATTTTTATAGGTAGATATGTTAGCCTGCGATTAACAGGATTTTTATTCTTTTGTTTCTAGGTAGGTACTATCGGCCAAAGATACGCATGCTCACTAAGAAAATATTTCTGCGAAAGCGCAGCTAGTGACAAACCACATCCCTTCCTGGTTTTGCCCAATTAGAAATAATATGCATTTTGTGAGTACAGGGCGTGTAACATTATATTAATACTTACTATTACGAACACTACTAAAATACGCTTCGTGCATCCTATTGGTCAAAATACATGCATTAGGCGATCGAGTTGTAAGCCGTATATTTCGATATTGAATGCTATTTTTATAAATGTCAGTTGTGGAATAAAAAACCAGGCCTATTTTATTTGTTTTTTGAAACAGGGTTACCTATGTTTTTGATTAGTTTGTATGTAGCTCTGTACGCATCGCGAGTATTCGGGAGTCACATAGGTAGGTATTAATCATTACCTACCTACTTAACGCGTATAATAGCCCAGTCAATAAAAACAAATAAAGGCAAACCTTGCAAGCAAACACGTTTTGATGCGGTTTTCAGAAAAGTATTTGTTATAAGTATAACAAATACTTTTCTGAAAACCGCATGAAAATTCGGAATCATTCCCGTCGAATACTTCGGAAGTATTCCGAAATATTCCGAAACTGGGAATATTTCAACTGTCAAAAAAAAACCAGGAAAATCGTCCTTCGAAGTCGGTTAATATACCAAAACCTGCTCCTACCTAAGTAGGTAGGAGCAGGTTTTGGTATACTTCCGAAGTATTCGACGGGAATGATTCCGAATTTTTCCCGCCAGCATCTATATTTAAGACACACCTTTATGATGTCCGCACGGGTCCCTTTTGTGATGACGGGAAGTGTCTGACGAAAGTCACAGCAAACACAAAGGTGACACCACCCATGATAGCAACTGAATTTCTCAAGTCCTTAAGCGTTCGATCCACTGCTTCAACATGAGCTCTATGGCTCATTGTGCATTCATCCCACATTATCAGCGACGTATTCTGTAATAACTGTACAAGGGGCCCATTTTTGCGAATTAATCATACCGACTGCTGCTCCAATGAAACTGAAACGTAAGTATGTTGAAAAAGCTTTTTTTTACATAAATGCTCCTATATCTGCTAAAATATAAAATATAATTATTTAAGACGGACCAGATTGCCATACATTGTTTTCAGTTTTATGCAAATGTTTAGGCAGCGCATGCAAATAATTCTATTTTAAGAGGTACAATTTTCCGACTTGCTTGACAAAGATTATAATAGCTCGGCTAATATGAATGATATAAAGATAATTTATAGCCTATAGCACTCAGGGATAATGCAGCTACATTTAAGCAAAAGAATTTTCAAAATCGGTTCGGTAGTTTCAGAGATTACCCCCTACATACAAACTTACAAACTTACAAATTTTACCTCTTTATAATATTAGTATAGCCTAGCAGTTGCTAAACTCCTCCAGGCTTCCGTGAACTTTATCTCGATAAGATCGTTTGCAGTCGGGCAAAAAGTAGTCTATAACCTTCCTCAAGCTTCAAGCTATTTCCATACCAAATTTCATCCAAATCTACCCAGTCCGGCGCCATTAAATATGGCTATAAGCAAGTTACCGTCCCATCGGACAGTGAGGGTAAAGGAACAGAGAGTGCAACTGTACTTGTGCACTATAATATCTCCTACTCAGATGGCTAATCAATTACGAGATCCGATCCGATATAGGCAGCCGTGGCCGAAATCGGTTAGGAAGAAGAACTATTATTAAGCAAGTTACTCAAAAATGTTTCATTATAATTTTATCTCATGGATTTTTTCTTCAATCTGCAGTATACTTAAGTTTTGATCAAAGTAATGGAGTGTTCTTCATAGTTTATTATGTTCAGGAGTGATTAATTAACTCGTCTTATACAGGATTATTGGAAATATGTCCCGATCCTGTTAAGGGCGTGTAGATGAGGTCATTAACTAACAAAACAACCCTAAGTTACTAGGCCTAAAGTATACCATTATCGAGAAAAAAAATTTTTACATATTTAAATAAAATAGGACTTTATCTCTTATAAAAAATTATTAAAAAAAAAAACGAATACACGTTTTAGCATTCTTATTTATTAAATAGCTAAAGAATTAAGTTGCGCATAATAAAAAAAAACATAAAACAATTAAAAACCTCCGTACTTTTGAAAAAAGAGAACCAATACTTCTTTTATTTTTATGATTTTTGCAACGTCTTATGAAATAAATATTTTTTTCTCCTAAAAATCACTAATCTATTTTGACGGCGGAACATTTTATTTGTTAGTTAATGACCTCATCTACACGCCCTTAACAGGATCGGGACATATTTCCAATAACCCTGTATATGTCTACAGACCATTTCCATTGATTTGCAGAAAATTAAAAATCTCCATCTCGTCTCATGTTTATTTTTGTGTGAAACATTGAACTTTATACATAAACTTTTCTAAAACCAAAACGTTATTTGGTCTTCAATTGCTTAATTGAGTTGAATATCAATCACTCGATCTTGTCTGACAACCGGATACGCTGTTTTTTTTTTAGTTGGAAACTAGGAAATAGTGGCACAAATCCCATTAGCATTCTTTATTATTTTCGTATTGGTACTTGTGCTGGTCGATCAATCGAAAATTTGTAAACAGTTCTTGTATTTTATCAGAATATTACATCATAATGTTCATCTAACGAGACAACATTTTTGTACGTATATGTACATATAACTAGCTTGTACCAGCGGTTTCGCCCGCGTGGGAAGTTTTTCCCGTGTAAATCCCGATCTCGTGGGAATTTCGCAAAATCCTTTGTTAGCGGATGCCTACGTCATAACATCTACCTGCATGCCAAATTTCAGCCCGATCCGTTCAGTGGTTTGGGCTGTGCGTTGATAGATCACTATGTCAGTCAGTCAGTCAGTCACCTTTGAGTTATATATATTAAGATTATGTACGTAAGTAAGATTTAACATGTGTTTTAGGTACCAGGCTTTCGTAATTTAACAGGACGTAAGTCTTTATCTAGGTCGTGTGAGTTACATAAAAATATTCATTATTTGAAACATTCGTAGAAAAGAAGAAAAAAAAGAAAGCATTAATATAACATTATTTATTTAAAAAAAGGAACAATAACAAGAGTGATTAATCTATGTACCTACCATACAAACTATTAGTAGAGAGAATCAAGCGCTATATTGATATGATTAAGTCTTTGGTGGGCATGGGTGGCGAAGGGTGTAAAAGTGTAGATAATAATATGATGTGTAATGTAACTGTAAACGTTGTGTAGGTGTGTGTAAATGTAAGTTGTAATGTAGATGAAATACAGATAAAAATTTCATGCGATGGTATTTAGCAGGTCTTCAGTTTCAGCCATTCAGATACCTTTCTAATTACGTTATTGTAATTGTTATTATCCGTACTATGTGTTATGAATATTATGATGGAGTACCTTTTTTATGTGTCCATACTAATATTATGAGGAGCTCGTGCCTAAATACTAACATCGCACGGGTATGTTATTACATAATCTTGAAGATCTACCCGTTCGATGTTAGTATCAGATATTTTCATCCCCTAACTTAACTCTCATTGTATTCAATGAGAGTTAAGTTAGGGGATGAAAATATCTGAAAACAAGGTCGCGGGAATCAGCTAGTAAGTTATACCTCAAACATTTTTAATTTTTTTTTAATAAAGTTTCTAGCAATGTGGGTAGAATTCACATTACTAGCAATCTTGTTAACCCCTCCAACTAAGCTAAATATGCTTGTGTCTGGAATGGGTTGAAGCATTCGTGTAATGGGTGGGATTCGAACCTGCGACCTCTCGATCACAAGTCCGTTAGGCTATTGACGCTTCATATTTATGTGCTATTAACATTTTTTACTTTCGTTAAGTTCTTCTCTCGTTAATTAAGATCTCTAATTAAAACGTTACATTAATTTGTTCTTTTTGACGGTTTCTGTATAATTACTAACCAAAGACCTAATTAGATTGATGTTTCGTTTATGAGCGAGCAATGTACTTACTTCATTTTATTACTCCTTAAGCAATTACAGCATTCTGCTATTCAAGATTTACAAATATCCATTCATTTTAGCTTGCATGTGTGCGAGCATTTCAGCTAGGTAGTATGTAGTTCGTAATATAGAAATTGTCACTACCGCAATAAATCAACCTCTTCTTTTCGTGTTGATAGTACATTTTATTTATTTATTTAGAGTGACTAACATTTGTTTACACTAGTATAATAACATAAAAAAACCGGACAAGTGCGAGTCGGACTCACCCTGCCAGGGTTCCGTATAAATTTGTAGGTTTTGATCAGTTCTGGAATCGAGTCTCGAACTTTTCCTAAATATTTTATTTTTCATTATAAATAAGAATATATGGATCTATAAAAAAAAAATACGAAATATGTTTTGGCATATGCACATCAAGCCCTTTCATACGACACATCACTTGAACTAGTAGCTTCAATTAAAAATTTCCTTTAGGGCTAATTTTTTTTTATTTAATTACGAATTTGTACTATTATAAAAATGGGAAGTACCTTATCAATTTTGATTACCTTGAGAGTGTCAAAATGCAAGATAAACGACCGTATCTTTTTTACGTTAATCGAGAAGTTTGATGTTTTCACAGCTTCAAGGGATCGTAGACGGTAGACCTGATTACTTATATGGTTTTAATATCAACTCGGTATCTCCACGCCTTACCGGAACAAAAAGGTCTTGACAGACAAACAGACCAACGGACAACAAAGTGATCCTATAAGGGTTTCGTTTTTCCTTTTGAGGTACGGAACCCTAAAAATTACTAAAAACTATGGGCAGTCATATCGCTGATGTATCTAGCTTAATCCTTGAGATAAGGCCTTAGCCTATACACAATTCTTAGCCTATCCTTAAGATTATCTTAGCGACTCAGTACTTAAAGAAAATTGTAACCACATTCGGCAATAATATTTTCTACAAAATGTTTTCTAAAAGTTAGACGGCACTTCTGAAGTCCATCTCCGAAGTACCTCATTGCTATCCCGCCACTCATTGTTAACTTCGGCTTGGCAAATGTTTGGAAGTTGTTATGATTCTGCACAAAGTTTTGATTTGTTTGCCATTTCTGGAGTTTTCTCGTTTTAAATAGCAATGGGAATATTAAGAATAACAGTCCCATTTTATTTCGGTATGAAGTTGTATTTGTCGACTGGAAATGTTTGAGATATTTTTGACTGGGAATCAACTTCGTTGATATTTGAAAGTTTTTTTACTCTTTGGTGTCCCAACGTTAAAATATGGACGAACTTGGCTGTAAATAAAATAATTATAATCGTATATTTTTCTTTTCACACCGCCTTCCGAAATTAAAATTATTTTTGGCTTTGTAGTGTTTTGATATGGAAGTCGGTTTTATTTTTTGCAAAAAAGTTTTTATTTTCGTGCTTTTTAGTGGGTCAGTGAATTTTCCAAATCGGTTCGTAAATGACGGAGTTATGCGCGAACAAAAAACGCAATGCAGCGTAAACGAAAAGATCATCAAATTAAACATTTTTTTAGACTTTTGTTGATTTTTCAGAAACGGCTTGTCCGATTTCGATAAAATTTTCATGGGACCATTTGGGAAGTATACCTACCCTTTCTAACAAAATCAGAATTTTTCAAATCAGTTGGCAAACGACGGAGTTATGCGTGGACAAACATAAAAAAAAAAAAAATACAAACATCCGAATTGAGAACCTCCTCCTTTTTTAGAAGTCGGTTAAAAACGCACTGAGCCCGAGTGGTGGATTACAGGCCCATTCTCTCATGGAGCTTGAGTCCCAGTAGTGGGGAAGTTAAAGGCTGATTATGTTATAATGTGATGTTATCTAACAATCAATAGTATCGACCATGTGCTAATGATCGAGTCAAAACTAAAAGCGAAATGCGTTGCTGATTTGTAAGCTTGCCAGTTTTCTATCGGTTATACGAGTATGTACTTTAGGAGGTTGTGAGATTCCGACTAGCCCGTTCCATTTACGGACTGAAAAATACACCGCGACTCGTCATTGTGAAAGTCCCATTCATTCGAACAAATTGTTTTGGATTTCCTTCATTGTGTTGTGTTCAAGTTCCCTAATGGGGAAGCAGAGAATAAATAATTCAAGGTTAAATTGGGTACTTTTAAGCAAGAATGTACTATTATCGATCACATAATTACTTTCCGTCAGTTTATATTGTGGTCAAACGTTAGCCTATCAATACTAACAACATAAAATCTAACAAGAGCGACGCAACGGTCATATATATTTAAAGTTATACTGGCATTTAAATGGTTCGTGTATAAAAAAGTCACAGTTTTAGTGTGAACTACTTATTTTTATCTGTGGATAACGTTATGATGTGTCTATTTGTTCCACCTAACACTTAAGCTACTTTGTTAATTTTTAAATACTCTGTTGTTTATTATCCCTAATAAAATAAAATACTTTTAGATAGCTAGATATACTCTTTATTGTACACCATAACATAATTAAATAAAGTCTTAACAATTGAAATAGGTGTTACAGTGTCTTATCGCTAAGGCGATCGTTTACAGATAACCTTTGGATGATGGGTTTGATACAGAAGGAGAAAATAAAAATGCCGGTATTTCATGGTGTACTATTTACTTGTATTTGTACTTTGTAAACAATAAACAAAAAAATAAAAACATTTTGTTTTCGAATGGTAATATTTTTATTAGCATGTATGGATGCTATACTATTGCGGGTTAACGGTAACGCCCTCTGTTAGTTAACATACTGTATAATAAATCTGTGAGCGGAGTGTTTCCGAAATACAATACTTATGTATTTAAAGGTTTAAAAAAATGGCATATGGCAGCTCTAAGTTCGTGAAAGGAGTCCCTTTTTTTGAATTTTGCGGTCGAGTCTTTAGGTTATTCGTCGAGTATTTTTAACCGACTTCTAAATAAGGAGGAGGTTCTGAATTCGGATGTTTGTTTGTTTTTTTTTTTATGTTTGTTCAGGCATAGCTCCGTCGCTTGCCAACCGATTTGAAAAATTCTTTTTTGTTGGAAAGATAATACTTTCCAAATGGTCCCATGAAAATTTTATCGAAATCGGACAAGCCGTTTCTGAAAAAGAGACAAAAGTCTGAAAAAAATATTTACATTCACGATCTTTTAGTTTACTCTGCTGGTCAAGGTGATAAGTAGTTGACATTTTGGCTTTTGTAACTAGATTAATTACAGACTGACCCACTAAAAAGCGCGAAAATAAAAATTTTTTTTGCAAAAAATTAAATCGACTTGCATATCAAAACACTACAAAGCCAAAAATAATTTTAATTTCGGAAGGCGGTGTGAAAAAAAAAGAAAATACAAAACCAATAACACCGACTACCGAAATTAAATTTATTTTTGGCTTTGTAGTGTTTTGATATGGAAGTCGGTTTTATTTTTTGCAAAAAAGTTTTTTACTTAATTTGCTCTCTTATCACGATAAAAACAACCCTTTCTTCGTTGTCGGGTAAAAAGGTACCTTCATCAAGCTTCAATCTATTTCCATACTATATTTCATCCCAATCCATTCAGTACTTTCGAATATTAGCGCGTTTAAACAAACTTTTCCGTTTTATAATACTACTGCGGCTTTGTTCGCATGGGAGGCGTAAGTTTTGAAGCCGCGGGAATTCCGATATAAATCTCTGTTATCTGATTATTTGAAATAAATTAAATTAAATTAAATATAAAGCCTAAAATCCTAAATTGAATAGTTTGTTTTTGCAGGTATCATGTAAATAACTAGAAGCACATGAGAAAACTCAGTTATTTTGAAATTACAGACAGACACTTCAATTTTATTTAGATATCCTTATTATGTAGTAGGAAAATGGGTACAGAAGACCTTAACCTTATTCCACATGTACACTATATTCTCATTAACTAAATCTGTCTACCTCCCACTCAAACTCTTTAGGAGCCCACACAAAATGCTCGCGACACATGTTTACAAATTCATGAAACGCGTCCCTGTTGTGCTTTTTCATTGGTAAACGAAACAAAACATGTTCTAAACATTTCCTCGGACTTTGTTCAGCTATATCTCGGAACTCGGAAGGGAAGGTTATGTGATTATGGTACCCGAGTTCCGTATTGCGCTATATACGAAGCCGTGGGTAGAAGCTAGTGTTCAATTTGTGCGTTGTGGATATATTGCATATCCTCTAGTGAAAGTCACACTAAAATCGGTTCAGCCTTTTCCGAGATTAACCTAGAAAAGCAAAAAGACAATAAAAAAATATTTTAGTAGGTGTCGTGTAAATAAATATAATTTCAAACTAATAACTTTCCTGAAGCTAGTATCTGCCTGTGGCTTCGCCCGTATTAAAAGTTTTTTTTTTTTTTGCCAAAAGGTATCCTATGTCACCGTCAAAACCTTCAGCCATCTCCATTCGAAAGATAAATTCGATCACTTGCTTAATTTTAATAAGTTCGAAGCACAAACAACTTTACGGTTACAGTTTACGGCGCTGTCTTACGAAACGGAAGAAGGGAAAAGAGCCGTAAACGTACCTCTTCATACAATGCGATTTTTGTTAGTGACAATTCTTGCAGTGAATTCGTTTAACATCTCACTATGTTCAGTTTTATGCAGAAACCTGTCAAGCCTCTAGGTAATTCATATTCCAAGCATTGTAAAACATGTTACTTTGCCCGCATTATTAGATTATACATGAGTTTCACGTCAATAGACTACTGTAAACGTTGTAGCTGTGATATTATTCCAGTTTATTATTGGTTGGCACGTGTGTGTTACAGTCACATAAAATCTGACTATATTAATAAAGAAATCGCAGTAAAGAACCTTAGACTTGGTTTGGCTTTGCTTAGAGATTTCATTATTTTTTGAGAGCACAAGCAGTTCCATTGAGACTTCGCAAGTTTTTAGGGTTCCGTAGCCGAATGGCAACAAAACGGAACCCTTATAGTTTCGTCATGTCTGTCTGTCCGTCCGTCCGTCCGTCCGTATGTCACAGCCATTTTATTTCGAAACTATTAAGACTATACATCCGAAACTTAATAGGTAGATATATTCTGTGAACCGCTTTCCGATTTTACGAAAAAATTAAAAAAATATTTAAATTAAAGGGGGGATTCCCATACATGGAACTGAAACTAAAAAAATAAATATTTTTTTCATGAAACCTATGCGTGTGTGGTATGTATAGACAGGGTCTTTAAAAATGACATTGAGGTTTCTAAAATCACTTTTTCATAAAGTTAATCGTTTAAAAGATATACGCTTCCAAAGTGGTAAAATGTGTCCTCCCCTCTTACTTCTGTAATAATAGAGTGAAAAATCTAAAAAAATATATGTAGTAGATCTTAATGTAAACTTTCAACGAAAATTGAACGAGATCGGGTCAGCAGTTTTTGAGATACAGCATATTTTCTAAAACCGCAAATATATAACTTTGTAATTCATACAAACACTGAAAAACAAAGTGATTTGACTTAGTTACTACGGAACCCTTCATGGGCGAGTCTGACTCGCACTTGGCCAATTTTTTAGACGATGTTTTTCGTGGGATTTCACTTCTTTTTGCAGAGAGCAATTTTTTACTTGATTAGTTTCGTAGTTATGCACCCCAGACCATTCATCATTAGGTTATCTTATTAGACATTGTTTTTCTTTTCTAATACATTAAATACTTCAGACTCCAGTTTCATATACATCAATAGAAGGGCTCATCTCACAGAATAAACTTTATCAAGGCGCATTTCCATATCTTCCATAGTTCAGCCGAGCTTTAAGGGTTCTTCATCAGATACCTACTGCAGACCTTCAATTTTTTAATTTCAAAAGAAAGCGCTTAATAAGTTTTGTGAACACAGCATGTCGATAACTAGTAGTTTGAGTGGTCTGTTACGGTTTCTCCACAGGGTCATCAAGTAATCCAGATTTTCCATGATCCTAGTTTTGATAGTTTTCGCTTCGAAGTACTAGGTTCTATTTGGATGATGAAGGAGTCAGTGAGTGGCGAATGAGCACAACTTTGCTTTTGCATAACTTAGGAAATAAATAAGCTACAAACATGATATTTTGTGGTTCAAGTCTGTGCTTATAGCTTACTAAATGATGATAATTTCAGTGTTCTAAACCTATCCAGAGGTCCTCAAATAGGCGCATGAAAATACGCCGAAATGGTTCTAGAAAAGAATGGTACGGCAGTGTTTGCTTCGTGTTCGACCTGGCGGGGCACTGCCGTGCCCCCAGATTTGAACGTACATACTTACAAAATGAATATAACTTAACAGTTACTTAGCGTAGAGTTTTCTTTATCGATTCTGATTGTATCTCTAATAATATAGTAATTAATTAATTCAAGTATAATAGATATCAATAGTAATTAATTGTGTTATATGTCTGTGTCTGATACTAAATTATTCTTTATTTCATAATATTATAGTTGTGTGTTTTTAATACTTATCAGTTTCGATTAGATTTTATTGCTATGTATCTATCTGCAGTTCCAACCTGACTGGTTTACTACCAAAGCCTTTTAATTTTCTACTCGGGGAAATAAAACGTTTACACTTGGACGGAGCCTTCGTTAGCGGAGCCTGTCGCAGCTGTCAGTGGTACTCAGATATATTTAGATGTATCTAATAATTCGTGACGCAAATCTTGTTTGAATGGAAACCTGTGTCTCAGTAGAGGGACTTTTATTGTTTGGTTAGTGGTAAATAGGTGGAGGAGTATAAAATTTGGCACAGTTTATATGTAGAAGGAATGCAGAAAACTAATATTTTTGTATAAAAAATTAAATTAATTATGGGTGTGCGTAACGTCAGCGGAATGTTGTCGCTTTTCAGGATTTCGACTTTACAGATAATTAGTACCCCATCTCATGTAAATGTACCCGAAATTTAGAATTTGTCCGTCCAGCCGATCCAAAGATATTCACGAAAAACAGATTCCGCTGGAGTAACGTTAACCCAGTGACATGTTTTTTAACCGGTGGTCTTAGCTGAGTAGAAACTAGCTACTTAGATAGATCACATTTGTGCCTAATAGTGCCCAAAATATGGAATTTGTGCGTCTTGAGGTTTTAGAGTTATTCAAGATGCCGCTGGGGTAACATATAGCAAATTGCTGTAGCTCTCAAACGGCATGACATACAATTACGATTGTTTTTACTGCGGTGGGTCTTTATCAGCTACGACCACCAGTTAAAAAACATGCCGGTAGGGTAACGTTACTCCAGCGGAATCTATTTTTCGTGAATATCTTTGGATCGGCTGGACGCACATATTCTAAATTCCGGGCACATTTACACGTGATGGAGTACTAATTATTTGTCAAGCCGAAATCCTGAAAAGAGAACATTCCGCTGAGGTAATAACGCACACTAATTATGGTCCTATTTTGGCAACTTGGCGCCCACTAGAGCAAATAATATCGAATTTGAAGTTTTGGTAACATTGTTTAGACTATAAAAACTGAATTCTATATATTTTTTTGTTCTTTTATTTTCCCACTAGGAAAATCTGGGACAATTTCAATATGTGACGCTCTAGCTTGGATTGTTTGTTCAGGCAACTGGGCTTTAAAAAGCTATTCCTTTATAATATTTGGCTATAAATAAATAGGCTGACACTGGAAACCATTGCTGTAGTTGTTTGACTCGAGTCACAACATTTTGCTTAGCGATACCCGTTAGCGAGGATGTATTAAATAACTGCATTTATTCGGCTTTTATCTTCAGAGCGTTTATTCCAATAGCCATATTATTTGTAGTTTTATTCTGAAGTGGTTCTCAAATCTCAGATATAAATCACATACTATCACGCATTCCTCCATCGCTAAATCTCTCAGTTTTAAACAATTTAAGGAAATAGAAGATTGAGCAAGCGGCGCAGACTTTTTATACCACATCCGTCGCTCTTTATTATTTTCATCTAATTGGTCTTATTGATGTGCTAGTCACGTCTTAACGTTTCGAGACTTTCTGTTATAAGAAGATTGCTTGTTAGTTTTGGTCGATGGATTTTGTTTAGTGATAATGTTGATAAATATTTCCTTACTTAAGTCTAAGATCAGCTATTTGCGTGCGAGTGAAAATAATGATGAGCAATAGAAGTCTACACTTAGCGTAGCATTCATAATCGGATCAGTACTTACAGAGATGTGACTTTTACAAACCTATAAACAATGACCTCTTTATAATATTCGTTGAAATTGACCTTGGTATGCAGGTCTGCTTATTAGCTTTAACTATTCTCATCTTGATAATAAATGAAGCATTTATACGGGTAGTCCTTACAACTTTGTCAAATTACATAGGAACATTCCTAGCTTAGAACTGAGGAAAAGTTAAGTAAGATAAACAAAAGTAAGGCAGTTGTCCCAACGCCGGCGATTAACGAATAGCTTGTAGAGCTAGCAACTGAAAACGATTTGGCGAGTATCTGGTTGTTCTCTCGGCGTGACTTCTGACCGCGAAGCGAGTATCGCTGAGCAAATGTTATAGGTCTTGTCGTTCGGCAAAAAACTAGTGCAGCGAGTCCTCGCCGTCAGTGTAAACAGTCAGCGATCGACTAAGTAAAGGGTGTCTCAGAATGTTTTTCGATTTTGTATTAACCAATACGCGCCAACCGCAGTTAGCAGGGGAGGGGAGTGGTCTCAAACGCTTCATGGGACCGCAGCGCGCGTTTTGCGTGCGAGCGTTTTATAAAAACAACGATTCCTACACTATTGTTCGTCGTCTCTACAGGACACATTTTAATTTAACAAGCTTAAAACATATGCCAAGTGCCAATTTAATTAAGCATTGGGTGTGCAAGTTTGAAGGGACTGGGTATACAATGCCGGACAAATCGTCTGGGCGCAAAAGAACATCAAGAACGAGCATGAACGTCGACCGCGTTCGCCAGTCTGTTATGGACGACCCACGACAGTCGTTGAGATTGCGCGCAGCTTCTCTTAATTTGAACAAATCTACGCTTCATCGCATTATTTCGAAAGACTTACATTTTCACCCCTATAAAATTGTTATTGTTCAAGAAATGAAGCCTGATGATCCTTATAAACGAGTCGAATTCTGCAGGACAATAGAAAACCGTTTTAGGAGTTTCAATAACATCTGGTTCTCCGACGAATCGAATTTTCACATCAATGGTCACATGAATAAACAAAATAGCAGAAATTGGGCTTCTGAGAACTGCAATCTGCTAGAACTGCAGCAGAAGCCCTTGCACTCGCCAAAAGTTGTTGTTTGAGCTGCCATATCAAGTCAAGGAATTATCGGTCCTTACTTTTTTGAGGATAACCGAGGTCGAACTCAGACCGTTAATTCTGATCGATATTGCCATATGATCCGCACTTTTTTGGCTACAGAAATGCAAAACCAGTATGGCTACAACCGCAACACTCTTTTCCAGCAAGATGGAGCCACTTCTCATGTTACAAATGACTCATTAGCTGCTCTTCACGATTTATTCCCTGGAGGAGTGATAAGTCGCCTAGGAGACGTTAACTGGCCACCGAGGATCCTTGATTTAACGCCTGCTGATTTTTTCCTATGGGGCTACCTAAAAAGTAAAGTTTACTTATCTTAGTTTTTTATTATATTAGTTTTTTTATCTACTGCCATCCAATTCCAACTCCACTCCTTAGCCGTACGCACAATGAAGGTATCTCCAGGTTAAATGAGTGTGAACAAGTGAATGGTGCGCATTTGCAAACGGTTGTTTCTCATAAATAAACTTCAAGAACTGCTGTTTAATTTAACAATAAATAAAACGAGTTTTAATTGATATTGTTGTTTGTTATTTAACATCTAAAAACGAAAAACATTCTGAGACACCCTTTACTAATTAATGCATCTCTTTTGTCTTCACGGAATTTACATCTATTGTACGGTTCTTGAGCGAGAAAATAGCCAGTCGTTAGTCGCTTCCTCGCCGGCGTGGCGGTGGAACAATTGCCTAAATGTGCCATCAGACAACCTTAGTCACGTCCGTCGGTCCGTCTGTAAGGCACCAGATCCCTTGGCTTATTAACGTGTAATTGGACGACTGATATATCAGTCAATAAACTATAGTTTCGGAGGTTTGTAGAACACGCAATTTAGGCTTGTATTATATGTCATTTTTACATGACAAGGTTGTTGTAGACAAGTTGTATTTCTTTAGTAATAAAATGACCCTTTTTTTTCTGGGTGGGAAAATCTTCGAATAACTTCTCCCGCTCTGGGTAAAGCGAAAGAGATTGCTGACTAAAAACCCACCCTGTTCCTTCAGCTGCCTGTAAGTTCCGGGGGCGCGGTATCTTGTTGAACATTTCCGCAACGGGGTTAGTAATAAGCCTGATTTTTTTTAATGATAACAGGCTCGCGTTTGACCACCATCTCACCTGATGGTAAGTGATGATGTGGTGGATATTTTCGGAGATACTTTTTACAAGTATATTCATTAAACTTGGCTATCATGTCATATTTTAAGTGTCATCTGAAAATCGGCGTTGTGCTATGTATCCCGCCCATACGTTGCAGCATTGTTTTTAAATATAATGAACACTGGAATTGCTCTTGTATGGTGGAGTTTTCAAAAATAAGTATGTGTAAACTCACGTATATATACAAATCATAGTGAGTGGGAGGCTTATTGTCACGGACATGACCTGAATACATGGACCTAGTTTTAGTTTCCTTATTTTTGTTTAAATTCTTTTATTAATATTTGTCTTCATTAACATATTAAGTAATACTAAAGTCGTTAATTTTTAACATAGTTTAATGTACATATTCAGGTATGTTTCTTGGTTTGACGGGTGAGACATTTGCGAATTCACCGAGAGCAAAACTGAAGGATTCCTTTACCCTAAGATGCATCCTTCAGCAAATTAATTAGCGGTATGGTACATGATTTTATTTTGCTAGTTAGTTATACCCAAACAACTCTATTGGATCTATTAAAACTAGATGAGCTCTATTGTTATTATATTTATCTTTGTAGTGAGCTAGCTGACATATGACATCTCAATTTCTAGTTAAAGAATGTTTATTTATTCTATTTAATACAAAAAAATCTGAGGTGCTCGTTGCTAAATAATAACAAAGGAAACCGAAAAGGATCAGAGAAGTCGTCGTTCCATGTAAAACACTAGTACTTCGCTGCATTCGGTTATACTTATACTGGAAGACAAACCCGACTTAATTGGGAAAAGGCTAAGTATATTATGATACAATTATATTTTTTTAAACATAAAAAACAGATGTATTGTTGGGTAGTTTGTTACGCAACTAACAACTGATTTGTGATTGATTGATGGCTACTTCTTGCCATCTAAACACTAGGAAGGAACGTTTTGGGGACAGTCTTCATGTACCTAAATTATAGACGTAAAAAGTGCTGTTTTTTATGACCTTTGATTTTGGAACATGTATTTGATAAAAGGAAATCGTGAATTCCTATCTGTTCTCTCGAAATATTAGAATTTCACTTACATTCTAAAGGCTTTTCTTGCCAAACGCCAACGATAACAATAGCCTACGAAGTCGTGATGAAGTGTTCTCCGCGTAGACTTAGGACGGGCTCAAAATAGCTACCGAAATATTACCTCGCTACGATTTTGTGAAGTTTCTTGTCTTTATCCCCTGAAATATTGGGCTGGATTATACTTACTGAGCTTAAGATTATACCATATATCTTGAGAATAAGCTTAGTTTTATACATGCTTATAGTAAGATAATATTTTGAGTAAGAAATATGAAAGATAGTGTTGTTTTTTTTTTATGAAAAATCGATGCTTCTATGGATGCTTGTTAAAAAATAGGGCTACAAAAACTTAAAAAAACATTGTACACAGACTAAAACAATGTAGCAACAATTTTTAACTGTTTGCAGTTGTTGGTATCTCATGAACTGCAAACAGTAGATAGTTGACGTTTCCAGAATGAGTCCTACAACAAATAAACAAATGCTAGAAAATATATATAGTTATTATGCCCTGTAGTCTTCTTTATCTTCCAGTGAAAGTCATTCAAATCCGTTCAACCGTTCCAAAGGTTAGCCCGGACAAACAAGACCGAATGACGCGGGCACAAAATTTAAAGTTTGTTTTACTATCGTGTACTATAACTATAACAGACAGACACTTCAACTTTATTTATATACAGTATACATTGCGAGGGATATATCAGTAGCTTATAGATATGAAACCCGGGTCTGTAGGCTCGGAGTTAGTGCCCATACATTTCATATTATGTCACTGTTATGTTTTATGTGAGACATTTCGTCGTATTTACTTAAGCTACTTCGGGGGTGCTTCGGCTTAATAATATTGCGTCTGGCTGTCTTTACAGTCTTATAAGTAATGTAAATTATGTTTGACGGTACATCTCTTTGCATAATACTCAGGAGAATGTCTGTAATGCTACAAGCTCGCCCCTTTTTTCTTGTTTGTTTTTTATAATTTTTTTGTTTGTTCGGTCACTCGATATTTAAGAGCTTTTTAATTGCGAAACCGGTATGAGCTTTTAAGACTTGGCGATCAATTTACGTGAAATATTTCGGTGGGTTTCTTTTTTTTACCGATGAGCCCACTCTTGACCTCGATCTCGCCTAGATACAGCGATGGAGAATGTCTACAATGGGACGAGTGAGACCAGAAGATGCCTATTTACTCTTGCTTTAAAGGCTGAAAGTTCAAAGTGGCAGGGAACACAGAAGCCGGCAGAGAATTCCACAGCTTAGCTGCGCGCACAATAAATGTGGAGGAGAAGCGCATGGTACGACAAGACAGTATATCAACCAAGTGTGGATGGTACCCAGCCGTGCGTCTGGTAGACCGGTGGTGAAATGTAGATGGAGGAATCAGATCATGGAGCTCCTGCGCATACTCCCCGAAGTACAATCTATAGAAACCGACAGGCAAGCAACGATTCGCCGATGAGCCAGGCTATGAAGCTTGTCCACGAGCGCCTCGTTACCTATAAGCCTTTTAGCTCTGCGCTCGATCGAGTCGAGTGCAGAAAGTTGGTATTTTGCAGAGCCATCCCACAAGTGGCTGCAATGCTCTACGCAGGAACGGACCTGTGCTTTATACAGATTCAGAAGCTGTCCAGGTGTTAAGTGCCGCCTCACCTTATGTAGGATTACCAGCTTTTTTGCTGCAGTTTTTATTTCAGCGCAAATACCCACAAAAAAATGGGGATATCAACATCTTATCGATAGTAATTAATCATTGCTTTTCGTTCCATATTTTTTAAATAAATTATTATTCGTTTCATTATTGAACGTGGTGTTCAAAAGGTTAATTATGAAACCGCGGTAATTCAGGACTAAATAATCTCGATGATCATCACTGACTTACTAATAAAATCGACGTATTTTGAGTTTTCAGTTTTATTCTCTATACTCTATTTAGATGCCTACAAAAACATATCACACCTTGATTAGTCCTCCAACTATACTTCTAATACTGGCAGTTTAGATTATTCATTGCTATCCAGCTGAAACTATAAGAGTCAAAAATACGACGAAATCGTCGTGTTTATCTCAAGCAGTTAAAATGATAGCCACCAGCATGAATCCGCTACATTTGTCCCTCAAAACATAACCTATAGCATTTTTTAATAAAACTACATTTGTTCATATTTTAAACACCTCAAAAATTCATTTACATTTTTCTAGGAAACGATACAGACTATCTCTCAAACTCATAACACAGGCATCTTCGCTGTGAAAAATGCACAGACGAGGCAAAATAAACACTTTTAGCAGTTTTAGCGAGGTCCCACTGTACGTCAATCATACTAGTGAGAAACAAACATTGATATTTTTACAAATCCTTTGTAGGGAGACGGTGGATACTTGTTTCGTGTGCTCATTGTTCAGTGAAAATTGTGTGGTGGACGACTAAATTAGTGGGTACTTACTGTGATTTAATCTGAAGAAAATGTGTTGAAAAATGTTTCTATAAACTTTTCCGTTTTGCTACCTAACTCCAACTAAAAATGTTTTGCAATACGTGTATTAAAAATGGCATCTACAAAATTATTTAAAATTCCTTTACCTAAGTGCTTGAAAAATCTTGGTAACACAATATTTACCTAGCAGAAAATAAAGCCAATATCTTGAGGCATTCTACCGCGCACAGCAACCCTGAAACAGGATTACACGGCTTAGAGAATCCAAATCCAGGTCACTTGGCTAGCAAAAAAGCAGAAATATCTCCAAAGGCCCCCTTATTTATAACCTGCCGGAGTTACGGCCCTACTTGACGCTTGATTAGGCTTTGCACGCACTCACTCATGCCCACATATTGATTGGCACTATCTCGCCCAACGTTAGGTGTTAGGTATTGCTAGTTCAAGATAATATACGCGTACTGATGGCCGGTTTCACTTTTATCTTTTCGGAAAAAGCTTAAATTTCGTTGGTTGGGTTTTGAAGACTCCTGTTTTATTTTCATTTGTGGATGTGGACTCATTTGGTGCCGTGATTGAAATGTTACCTGCAGGACTTCATTTGTCATTGTTTTTGTACGGTTTTGTTTTTCATGGGTATGTTGCAAGATTTCCTGTTGATAAGAAATTGAATTGATACTGTTATCATGTCCTTGACATTTAGATTTCTGACATACATCTTTCTCGTGTGTGTGTGTGTCCCAAATCCTAGTTTTACTTTTTACACTTCTCGAAATTCTCCTTCCTCGGTACAGCTATGTCTAAAGATCTTTAATCGTCTAAATAAAACGCACCCAAATGCTGGCTCGTTCCATCGCTATACGAAGCTACAAGTGCCGATAAAAGCTGGTTTCGTTTAGCAACAGGTGGCACCTAACAGCCCTAACCTTGCCCAAACACGCAGCACTTCAAAGTAACATTGTTTAGCTGTTTTATTCCTTTTATCAAACACGTAATATTTAACACGTACGAATTCCTTTTCACTTATTCTTTTTTTTTTACTGACACTTTATAAATCTTAACTGTATCTAAACATGGAACGCTCTAATATTCAAGCATACCAATTTGCCGAAACCCTTCACAAAACCTTCAAAAATTGTCTTTTAGAAACTACAATAAATATGACAAGGGGTTTTTAAAACCATATTTAATTCCAAAGGTGCCAACATAAAGTTCAAATTCGTTCATCACTTACATCTTGAACTCAGTGCCGGCGTCTCAGATGGTCATAAGTGAAAATCGGAAGATAATATGCTACTGCGCAGTTTGTCTGTTCGCTATAGTGATCTGCTATTACTACATAGACGTGAAACGCGCGTGGTATAAGCTTGTGTTGCATACCTTTTATATTGTGTGTGACTTGCTGAAACTGCTCATGAAATTGGTCGAACTTGACGTATGATTCGAAGACAATGATTTGTGTGGGTAAGTCGATAACTTAATAGTAGTTATTTGTGTTTTTCCTTAAGATTTCCTACAGAAGATTCATGGTTAAAAGATTACGCGCGTTGCTCAGCTTAAGATTATCTAACATTCTAACCTCTTCGCTAGATCAATGCCTCATGAATGACTTCATCTACTTGAAAAAAAACTGTGTTCTTTTCGTACTGTTCTAGGCAGCCCAAAAAAGATTTTTCTTCTCCTCGCCGTACCGATTCGCTACGTCGGTTTTACCGTAGTTTAATGAGCTCTTTGGACAACGTTAAATGTCTTTATTTTGTGTTTTCATCGACGGTAACTATTTGAAACTTTGGCTTACTGTGGGCGAGAACTGCGTGTAGCGAATTAGTTTAAACAGTTGCGCTATTTTGGAAGTTGTTTGTTAGTTTATTTGTAAATAGTTTCTTGCTATTACTTCAGTTGAGTCTATCTTCATTGTCGTGTTATTGTTGTTAATCTATTTTTTATCTTTAAGCTTGCATCTTACGCACAGTTTTTTATCGATATATACATACTTTCTTAACTTTGATTGCTCGCTCTCAGATGGATTAATCTCTCCCTCTTTATTACTCTTTATATGGGCAAACTGTAACTTATTATTTGATCTTCTCAGAGTTTTGGGGTCAAGTTTCGAGAACAGCGAGCTTGTTAACTTCGATAGTCAATCATCTACATTTTACGATCAAAAATTGATTCCACTGTTATAAAACAGCAATGTAAATTTTTGTTGAAAATCTATTTCTGTAAACAATTAAATTTCATTTGCAATCTATTCATATTCTTTTCCGTCGAGCATAGCGTAAACGAGCCGGATGGATGAAGTAGCGAATGTTTGCCAATACAGAAGCTTTGATAAACAGACAAACGATTGTTAAGCTCAAACATCAAAGCTAGCTGTGTTTAGTTCGGCTTTCAACTGGCTGAATGGATGTCTAAATTTTGAACAAATAATAGGAAAAATAGGATGTTTGTTCGGTCCTCGTCGGACCTGTCTGGTCGGAGGATCCTCCCTTTTCAATGAGAATGCGGGACTTAACACCCAGTTAAGCATATCCCCAAACTGGTGACCCCGGGCATGAACATCAGCGCAGCCTTCGTGCAGAGCTAGTTCGGCGTGACGTCGTCATCACTTCTTTCGAGCAGCGAGTCATACAGCCAGCCAGTAGGCTGCAGCGGGGGGGGGGGATACCTGGTCATCAGCCGCAGCCTCTTCAGCAACCTTGGCACAGCACCCTGCACTTCGGCCGGTTAGCAAGCAGAGACGCACTTCTCTCCTGGGTCGACGTAGCAGCACTGCACCACTCCGACCCACTGGAGATCATGCAGCATCACTCCGACCCACTGGAGTATCATCCCAACTCACTGGGATATCACCCTGACTCAAAGGGGGCAGCACCGCAGACAGTTCCGACTCACCGCGAACTATGCGACTTCCGGTTCCGACTCACTGGAACCTACCTTCCACTGGCCCGGCAAGCATCACAAGATGTATGGACGCCTCATCCTGTTACGACCTCCGGTCTCGGAGGGGAGTGATGTAGCGACATCTATCTCGCAACATACAAACTAAACGATAGAAATCCTGTACCGCGCTAGCAAAGTTTACCGCTCAACTAGCCTATATACAAATCACCCGATCACAAACATCGGGCAGTTGCCCACCAGACAAAACACCTGTCTGGTCGGAGGTTTCTCCCTTTTCAATGGGAATGCGGGACTTAACACCCTGTTCCGCATATACCCAAACTTATTAGAGTATTAATTTAACTAGTGGCTTATAATATTACCTTGTTTCTGACACGTTTAGCTCATTGTTTGAATCTTAAACTTTCAAGAAATCGGTTAACAATAAACAAAGCAATAGACACTAGCAGCCAGCCACTACGCAGCACTGCACCACTCCGACCCACTGGAGATCATGCAGCATCACTCCGACCCACTGGAGTATCATCCCAACTCACTGGGATATCACCCTGACCCAAAGGGGGCAGCACCGCAGACAGTTCCAACTCACCGCGAACTATGCGACTTCCGGTTCCGACTCACTGGAACCTACCTTCCACTGGCCCGGCAAGCATCACAAGATGTATGGACGACTCATCCCGCTACGACCTCCGGTCTCGGAGGGGAGTGATGTAGCGACATCTATCTCGCAACATACAAACTAAACGATAGAAATCCTGTATCGCGCAAGCAAAGTTTACCGCTCAACTAGCCTATATACAAATCACCCGATCACAAACATCGGGCAGTTGCCCACCAGACAAAACACCTGTCTGGTCGGAGGATTCTCCCTTTTCAATGGGAATGCGGGACTTAACACCCTGTTCCGCATATACCCAAACTTATTAGAGTATTAATTTAACCAGTGGCTTAAAATATTACCTTGTTTCTGACACGTTTAGCTCATTGTTTGAATCTTAAACTTTCAAGAAATCGGTTAACAATAAACAAAGCAATAGACACACAATCCATAACCTTCCTATGAACATCAAGAAGATCATTCATGAACTTCTATGGATATACAATACAACTAGATTGATTGATTTCATTATATTTTTCAAATTAATTTTCAAAATTGTTTCAATATTTCCAAACAATGTGTTGAGTGTAATGTAAAGTGACTGTGAATTAGTACAAAAGATTGTATGCGGGACAAGGATAGAACATGTTTCTTCACTGTTTTACCACCGATCTTATTCATGGATCGTATGGGTGAATTTCAACAAATGCCATTTTTTTTATCATATCGGTGAACTTTGTCAATTATATATTTTTTGTATATTTTTCAAGTTTTATGTAATCTTTAGGATATCAAATATCCCCAAATTTAATATCATCAACGTATCATGTAAGACTAAGGAGAAAATTCAGTTTGAATTCTGGTTTCCACCGATATGACAAACCGGCACCGATTATTTTTTCTGTACACCGATATGATAAGTTTATCCACTGAAATGATGTGCATATCCAGCGATATGATAATCTATCCACCTTTGAACATCAAAAAGGAAATAGTTAGTAGGTACCTTTATATTTTTACATGGGTGACTTAGAACTGAAGACCTGAACTTAGGGTCTTATGTAAGTAGATTACATCCAAAGAGAACTGAGTTCTTAGAAATCCAATTAAAATATATTTTTTGAAATTATGTACCTATTTTATTATATTTACTATAGGTACTTAGAATTAAAAAAGAATGTTTATTTTTATTATCTTTATTAAAATGAAGTATAAAAAATATCAAAAATCTTATATCTAAGGTTAAAATTGCACAATACACATTTATTACTGTGGACGATCCAGCTAATTACTATGTTTTCTTTTTTATTATGTTTTCTTTTTATCTATTTATTATTTTGTTATTTATTATTATGTACCTACTTACTATTTTTGTAACTAGAAAATATTTTCTAGAGAAACCTTCAATGCGTTCAATTTCTCCACCTCACCATCATCATCTCAGCCTATAGACGTACATTGCCGAATACAGACCCCCCTAATGATACATTTATACAGCTTCTACTACCCAGTGCAGTGGTATCGTGGTAATGATTTTGGCAGTCTATGTAGGTAAGTATGTATGTGTCTGTATGTTTGTATGTTCCATTGTTTCATTGTAAACTTAACGAAATGACATGGGATCTACTCACCGAGATGATAAAATGATCTACCGATATGATAAAGCAATCCACCGATTTGACAAATCTGTGCGTTGATCATGAATCAAAACACCGATATTAGATATAAGACACCGATTGATTTTTCGTATCATTTCGGTGTAAATTATCACATCGGTGGTAATAAAGACCACCGATTACAGCGATATGATAACAGCGACGTGAGAAATAACACACTTTTTAGAAAATTAATAATAAAATAAAATTAATAATAATAAAATTAAAAATATCTACGATAAATTCAATAACAGACAATGAAGCTAATTCACTTACTACCTCTGTTAGAACCAAACAACAATAATAAAACTACTCATTACACTAGAAAAATGCAACCACCGATAATATAAAATAATTGTCCGGGAGCAACTTAAATGGCGTACTTATGTTATTGGCGGGAATATGCAGCGATTTCACACACGTCCATCCTGACTACGCACTAGCACACACCAACGAGGAAAATACAATTGGGGTGGAGACGCTGTCGGACTCGTCGATGTAAAGTTAGATTTAAATTACTTTTGTCCAGCGATATGAGAACATTTTGCAGGACCAATACGTTTGTGCCTCTCAGTAATAATAATCGTTAATTATGTATTAAAATATGCTATATATTAATAACAAAACTAATATTCTATGAAATAGAATAAGTTATATACTTACCTTACTTATTTTTATTAGTGTATAAGCTGTTTTGTTTGTAAAAAAAGTAGAGGGACAGCACCGATTTGAAAAAAAAATAGAGGTTTATGTATTTATTTCTACCTTTGTAATAGTCCTAGGCAAATTATATTTTTGCCACAACCCAATAACTACCTATTGATTACTAAAAAAAAAAATTCAGAACAATATTCTTTTTTTCAAATACTAATTTCACCGAAGACAAAAAAATAAGTCATTTGGGAAATTCACCCGTATCTATTTTAGTAACATCTTAGAAAAACGTATTCATTCATGTAAATTTTCGACAATTTATTGCGTACAACATTTAAAGTCTATATGTCTTGTTATAACTAACAGTGAATAGGGTTTTATATAAGGTGTTAAAAATTTCACTGCAAGAAAAGTAAGAACTTGTTTAGAATTATACATAAATGACTGTTTAAATTAAATTAGCTCGATAAATTGGTATGTTTAAAAAAATAATCAACCTATTTACAATAATTTAAAAACTATTTACAAGAAGTCTTAATTTTTACCTTATTTACAAAAGGTGTTGGAAGTGTTCACTGTTTTGTCTAATGCACAAGTTAGCACGACGTATTACGTTTCCTTGCACTGCGATTAATGTGTCTTTGTCACTTTTAATTAAATCAAATGTACTGATTATATGGGTTTTTAATTCGTCCACGTTTTGAATGTTGTTGCCACTATATCCATACACTAAATCTTTTACACGACTCAAAAGATAAAAATCCAGAGGCGTTAGGTCGGTTGACCGAGGCGGCAATGCAATAGGCCCAGCACGGTCTATCCAGTGGTTAAGATAGCATCTAAATACGCACGGGATCCTCAGTGGTAGTGTGCAGGCGCTCCATCATGCTAGAAAAAGTGGTTCCTTGCTTCGGCAAGACAAACATCTTCCAGCATCTCGCACAGACTCGAGCAGGTGCAGGTATGTTTCGCCATTAAGGCGTTCCAGGAAAACGGATCCGAGTGCCGTCTGCTCTATGATTACAGCCCATACGTTTTCTGAGAATTGATGTTGAAAATGGTCAGGGACCACAACTCGCGGGTTTTCGTACGACCACCAGTGAGCATTATGGATGTTAAATAACCCCACTCTACTAAAAGTCGATTCATCTGTCCATAGAATTTTACGAGGTTCTTCCACCAACCACCTACAGAACCTTAACCTTGGCTCGTAATCTGCGGTAATTAGTTCCTGTACTCTTAAAAAGTGGTAGGGATGTTGACCTTCTTCACGCAACACATTCCACGCAGTACCATGACTTATTTCTAGGTCATAATTTAGCACACTACATTATGACTGATGAAAGTTTAGAAGTCTAGAAGGGGTAGCGAAAGCTGCGGGATGAGTAGCGGGCGGCGGGGGAACCGCTACCGAGTTGCTCGCGCGCGGTACGATGGCGGCCCAAGCCGCAAGCGCAGCCCTGCGTACATACAGCGCAAAAAAAATATTTTACTAAATTGTTTTATTTATGTGAAAATATAAAAATGCCCAATAAAATATTTTATGTGTTCGTTTTTAAATGTCGAGTACCTAAGTGGACGAAATTTGAGCAGTAATTTTTTTAACACCTTATATACACTCCTTTTTAAAGGAGATGTTTCATTTTGGGCTACCATTAGTACACCACATAGATAAATAGAAAAAATAATAGCGATTACCATAAAAATACTCAAAAAATTATTTGGAGACGGGTAGAGCTGTGATAAATTATTATTTGGGAAGATTTTATTATGACAACCCTTGTTTTAGGGCAGCCATGACAGTCGTGTTTGACAGATTTAAGTTTCATGACGTTTGGTGTCTTTCTGTGAGTCGTAGAGATGGGCAAGTGAAAAAAATACATCGATATGATGGTGGCGGTGGAATGAAACCAACGTTGGATGACAGATAGGGTTTTATTGACTTTACTCAAACACTTGACAGGCTTTATCGAACAAAGTTAGACTGACGTAATAACTATTAGTGGTCCTAGGGATGGACTGCGGGGCTATCCTATCCCTTAACCTCCTAGCTCGCTATTCCTGAGGGCGACGGGGCCTCCGCTCAGTTCAAGCTTAAGACAATAGTAGTGACTGCGGGGCTATCGACCACTATGCCTTCTAAGCTGCGAATGAATCGTTTCTTTTTTTTTTTTTTTTTTTTTTTTTTTTTTTTTAGGTATGGCCACTTGTAGATCAGCACACTAAGGCTGTGAGTCTACTTAACCGGACTTTGAATCGTTTCTCCTTGGTGAGGGCTTATATAGGCGGCTTGACACGTTAGTGTGCGTCTTCATCATGTGATCCTTGTATGTGTTTGTAACTCGTTAACGTCACGACACTTCACACGTCGTATGTTAGATGTCACTAGTATTCTACAGGTACTGTGTATACAATCTGATAGATGGCGTAAGGCGTCGTGTTATATTCTCCCCCTCTGGTACTCTATTGTCGTCCCGACAGAGTACCAGCACCAGGCTGTTTCCGCGGTCTTCCTCTTTGGCGAATCGGTTAAGTTGGTTTGTTCTCTTTTCCAACTTGGTTATTGCTGACGTATGATCAGAATCTACTTTTCGATGGTTAATACTTTACTACTACTTTACAAATCGTAGTAAGTTCCGGGTAGACTGATATTAGCCTATAAGTTGTTCTAGGGATGGACTGCGGGGCTATCCTATCCCTTTAAACTCATAGCTGGCTATTTCTGAGGGCGACGGGGCCTCCGCTCAGTTCAATCTTATGACAACAGTGGTGACTGCGGGGCTATCGACCACTGCGCCTTCTATTCCCATATGACCAGCAGTAGGTGAATCATGGTAAGCATTGGTACATTTTGTTAAGAGTCTACTTGCGTATTTAACAGGGTGCTCATTGGTCTCTCCCCCTGCACTAAAGCTGCGCCACTGGCATTCTGGCTGGTATCAGTCTTGATAGCAAGGGTAAGTCGTCACTTGCCTGTTTTAAGATCGGTCAGCGGTCACGAAGTCAAGGGAATTTTTAATAAATCGTTCTTGTTGCTCTCGTTCCCACCTCCGACTTATTTTGTTCTTCGTTTGGTTAGGTTATGAATAAATCTCCGATAACGTGATGTGGTTTGTAAATATAATATTAATTCTTTTAGGTTTTTAGGCGCCTGACGGTTTGAAATAGTAGAACTTTCCTCTGGATTTGCTTTGATACCGCCAGAAACTTTAAGGTGGCCTAAATATTTAATTTCTATCTTGCTTGGCCAGACTCTCAATTGTTTTGCAAACCGAGATACTGGTCACAAATTCTTCAACTTTATTAAAATTTCGTTTGCCGTCGTAACGTTTTGTGCACGCAGCAAGACTTTTAAAATGTCTATTTCCACTTTCGTTCGCTTCTGTCGCTTTTGTTATGAGTTCTGTGAATAATTCTTCCTGAGTCATCACCACCATCTCTGATATTTTCTCAGATATTTCAAAATAATATTAAATCTCTTGAGGGTAGTCTTCTTGATTATCCATCAATATTTGGGTACATCGTCGAAATGTGGGTACTCTGATAAAATTGGTGCGGGTAGAAGCAGATTTGCATGAGGAGCCAATATAATGGTTTTTAGGCAGCTTGATTAATTCTCTTGATTAAGCTTCTGTTTATATGCCAATATTTGGGTACACCGTCGAAATGTACTCTCATAAAATTGTTGCGGGTAGAAGAATATTTACGTTGGGCGCCAATATGATGGTGGCGGTGGAATGAAACCAACGTTGGATGACAGATAGGGTTTTATTGACTTTACTCAAACACTTGACAGGCTTTATCGAACAAAGTTAGTCTGACGTAATAACTATTAGTGGTCCTAGGGATGGACTGCGGGGCTATCCTATCCCTTAACCTCCTAGCTCGCTATTCCTGAGGGCGACGGGGCCTCCGCTCAGTTCAAGCTTAAGACAATAGTAGTGACTGCGGGGCTATCGACCACTATGCCTTCTAAGCTGCGAATGAATCGTTTCTCCTTGGTGAGGGCTTATATAGGCGGCTTGACACGTTAGTGTGCGTCTTCATCATGTGATCCTTGTATGTGTTTGTAACTCGTTAACGTCACGACACTTCACACGTCGTATGTTAGATGTCACTAGTATTCTACAGGTACTGTGTATACAATCTGATAGATGGCGTAAGGCGTCGTGTTATATCGATTAATATCGAATCGATATTTTTAATCTATATGAATTATTATCAAGTCAAAAATAGATATTTTCCGTAAAGGTAATGCACGTGGGTAACATGCGACTACAGCCACCGCGGGAGACACACCGGGCGTCGGGGATCGCGAGCCGATCTCCGGCCACCGTAGACGCAGGCTTGCGGACTGCGAGCAGGGGTAGCTCACTGTCCGATAAGGACCAGGTTTGGGTCGGCGGCGCGTTATGTTCCACGCGCGCCTCTAAGAGCTGTCAGCACCAGTAACGGGGCCTCATAGGACCATTGCCTGCCGGGGTTGCGGGAATGTTCTAACGAGATACCGTGGCCCGGGAACTTAAGGGCAGCTGGAAGGGAACAGGACGGGTTTTTAATCAGTAGAATTTTGATACACCCTTACGCTTCGCGAGGCCAAGAAAAGAAAACTAATCTGAAGATATGTGTATATTTTGATGGCGCAAACGTGCTGACGATCTGGTGCGACATTTGGACTACTTCCCAGATCTGACAAGATTAGTGTAACTAAGACCAATAATAGTATACTAAAGTGAATTAAAAAATATCGATTTATTGAGATTTAAAATATTGTCTATATTTATCGATTATTTTATGAAAAATATCGATATTTTTACCCAAGCCTAATGAGTCATTATGTGTTTTCGCTGTGTTGGATTGAATGTTTTCGGAGTTTTTAGTGATTATTTTGTTTTGCGACCCAGATTATTTCTAAAGACATTGATTGATTGCTTCTCTGTTGATCCCAGCTTTGTTATATGGTTTTTGATTCGCCTGTGATTTGGTTATCGTCGTTTACGGTATTCTACAATGACAAGTTCAGTTTTAGGTACCTATGTCTGCTTTAACCCGTGCATTTACTTATTATTTTGTTAACATGCTATTACTATATGATGTTATCTTCCCACTTTCCATATTCTAATAGATTGTAACTCATATTTATTCCAGTTTATGTACAATGGCGTGCCTGCATTGTACCTCTGTTATAGATGAAAATGAACTATATTTTGGAGAGCATAGAAGCATCGGCTTTTTTCCTGGATGGAGTATTGATAAGGGATGATGCGGAATAAATAAAATATATATATATTTAAGTCTCTACAAGTTGCTTTATTTATATACTTCTTATGGCTGGTTTTATATCCTCTTAATGTCACCAATTACAGAACTTATTTGGAGTTTTATAGGAGTAATAGTTATCTACAACTCACAGAACAGCTCACTGCTCTCCTATGCATTATCGAAGTCCAGATATTATTGACAAGCACTAAAGAATGAAACAGCACATTTTGCTACACAAAGTAACATTCAAGCCTTCGTTTTATGTTTAAAATATAACCATTCTTTAGCTACTGAAATATGTATTAGGTAAAAGATGTGCCGCCGTAAAGCAATAATATAATTATCCTGTGGTCTTATTTTATAAGTATAACTATAAGGAATCCTAAGTATTTTCGGATTTGTATGTTGATATTTTATTGTAGTTACAAAAATATCCATCGACCTCAGAGACGTCAAAAACACGATCCGTCAAACTGACATGTCAAATTCACATTCGCATAATTGTTTAATAGCAACATGGCTGATCCGCCATATTTATTGTGTTGCTCTCCTCGACTGAGTTAATTTGAATATCACACTAAAATAAAGCGAAATCATAGAAAATTAATATTAAAAAACGGTTACTACATTATACAGCAATATTTACATGTGGTGTACTAATGGTAGCCCAGGCTCCATACATTTCTGGAACATCTCCTTTCTTTCTTTGGGGAATACTAAAGGCATTAATTCATATCATAGTACCTTGAGTTTTTTTTTAATTGATAATAGGTTCTCGTTTGACCACCATCTCACCTGATGGTAAGTGATGATGTGGTCGAAGATGGAGCACGCTTACCTTACACCAACTCATATAAAATTTACTTATCTGTTCAACAAATTTTACAATTCTACACCTTATTTCGAAGTCCACTTTTAAAGATCGTATTGTATGATATTGATGATTCGATTCGACGGTAATTTTGCTGAAATCTCTAGCAATACTAACTTAACAGTTATTAATGTATGAATGGCGTAGCGTTCTTTCATCTTCGGGAGGCGTGGGTGAAGGAGCGGAAAAAGTCAGCTAGCACTTAAATCGTTGAATGAATAATAATTTTTAACAAATATATTTTAACATGGCTGGCTATGGAAATTCTATAGGATTTAGCCTTTTTTATTTGACATACGAGTCAATTAATTAAAACTATGGCAGATAGTATCCAAGGTTTTTGAAAAAATAATGTCGCTTTAAGGTAAAATATCGTGTCTACAACCATACGTGTTATTCGGTTACTGGGTTGATAAGATCAGATAGACAGCCCCTAGATAGACTTTGAGTGACGTCTCTAAATAATTTACCCTTCCTCACGAAACGTAAATAGAATAATTTATTAGATCAATCAAAGGGGACACGCAAATTACGGTATTAAGGGGGACAGTATATGTATGCACATATGTATAATTATCGCAGTTAATATAATTTTAAGTAGTCTTGTCTACTTGTTTCTTGGCATTTGAATAAGGAACCTCATTTAAATAATGATATTTTCAAGGTAGGCAGAAGTCAGAAATTTCTTGTCACAGACTTGACTAGAAGTATTGTGCTCCAAATTAATCGGTTCTGGAGGTCATATGTAAAATTTACTGATTAGGGTATAGTGCCTGGCACGTAATTTGGCAAGAGTCGTTAGATGCGCAGAAGTCGATTTTTAGGTGTCGGCGATTGTCAGCGGGACGCGGGGTGTTATGTAGCCTCAACCCGAGCGCGCGATTGGTGCGTCAGTAGACTCAAGGCCTCTCGCACTGTGTCTACGCCCCGTAGGCCTACGCTCCTGAATACTCTTCTTGCACGAAATTTGTACCCTTTGTTTTTGTTACGAGTTATTTTTATTGTCTTAAAGATAGTTTTTGTTACGAATTATTGTTATTGTTTTTAATTTTGATTATTTTCGAGTTATTTTTATTGTGTTAAATTTAGTTCTTGTTACGAATTATTGTTATTGTTTTCAATTTAGTTTGTGTTACGTTGATTACAATGCCAGGACCGAATACCGTTTTACGCAGGCATGCTAGAAAATGGTGTACGATGTGTACTGTTTCATGGAAAAACAAGCTCAAAATGAAAAAGAGACCTTAAAACGGACTTCAGTGTCTGAGTGTCTGTGTCGATCACAGAGATCGACATTTTTGACCAGTCGGTGGTGTCTTATATTTTATCTTACTTACTATATTATATTTTATCTTTCTAAACCCAATTCCAATATTTCATAACCATAATTCCTAAGTCTATTTACTCCATAACCACGGGGTTTCGCAGGGTGGGCATGGTACAAGGGGTGTGGGACTACTCACCCACCCCTCCCCTCCCTCTCCGACACAAAATTCGACGGCCCATAAAATAAAGTTTTAGCGGCCAAACAGCATTTAAATGTATATATTTTGCTTATAACACCTAACAAAGTCACGAATTTCTCTCCTTTCTTTATAATTTTCTTTAAAACAAACATAATTACAGTTGCACACTCCAAGTCGCCTATTCCTCGAACTCTAGCCGCTATTAACGCTCTCTTGGACTCAAACACAGATTTAGATATGTTTGTGGATGAATGAAAGATAATATTGTCAGAATGTTTGAATTTTTGTGAGAAGAATGTATGAATGTGCTAAATAAATTATAAAGTATATTAAATAGTGTAATTGGTTTCGACCGTTCTATTTAATGAATTAAATAAATAAAAAAATAAAAAAAAAAGATTAAAAATAATTGATAGCAATAACCATAGAATAATGATAAGCAATAAAAGTGATCATTTTTTTCTTCTACTAAGTGCACGATGCGCGAACTTACCTCCACTACGCCAAATTCTTGCCAACTTACGTGCCGGGGACTATACCTACCTTAAAAACTGTAACAATATTTTATCTATCACTTATCTAATACAAAATCAGTATCTATAGTTATAACGATTTAATATCGATTGCCTTATCTTATAGTATCCCCTGACATTTGGATAATATCGACCCATCGGTCTGAACTAACTGAAACCGTTGCCCCAGCTATGTTTAAAGAGGGTCGGGCCGCTTTTCTTTCCGTTTGACGTGGCTCATATTAGCCCTTTACTTGTCTCCCACAAGTAAAGGGCAAAAAACACATGCGACCGAGTTTCTTTGTTAAATAGTTAGTCCCGGCTTTAATTTTTGTGTTTCCTAGATACTGGGTTCTGGAGGTCAGATATTCAGTCGCTATGTGTAAAATACTTGTACTTGTCTGCATGTGCTCAGACTGAAAGCCGATCTCAATATAGTTGCGTAAACGCTAGAAGTATTGGAACACCCATCCAAATTGAATTTAACCCAATACGAAAGGAATGCACAAATTAAGAAACGCTTGGGTATCGGTTTTGGACTAGGTAGTAGGTTCATTGTTGGCAACACAACATTTAGTTTATTCGTAGAGCACAAAGGCCCAGAGACTATATGAATAAAATATTATGTCTAATTTATCTATCAGTTATGTCAGTACTGTATAAAGAGAATATAATATACTAACGTTTTAGTACTTTACATAGCAACGAATAACCGAGCACACGTATTTTCCACCCGCAGTTTTATTATTTAAATAGTTTATACAATTAAGTTCCCCAACATCATCCACGCATCAATTGCACAAATTTCTCAGAGCCATAGGCTGTCTTTTTTATATTGAAGCCTTACATAAACTTGTCCTTTTTTCTGAAGGAAAATCCTCAAATAGGTCCTGTTCTGGGTGGAGCGTAAGGGAGCATCCAACTTTTACTGATTAAAACTCACTCTGTTCCTTCATTAACCCTTGCACCCGTAGCCGTGTTTACTCGTTAGTAAAACTTAAACACGTAAAACTTATCTCTGCTATTATTTCACCAATCTCTTAAAACTGAACTAACACAATTCTTGTAGGTACAAACCGTTCATCAATCTTATCATACTAAACCGACTTCACTTTAAAAATTTAAACGTTCCGGTACCGAACTTTCCTCTTCTCCTCTGTGGAGAGGGGGTAAAATGGGGGCTTAAAAGAAAAGTCTGAAGGCAAACGAGGTCAGACTACAGACAATGGCGGGTTCTGAAGACTTGTTAAGTTCACAATCGCTGATAGTGTTCTTCGCGTTTTGTGTTATCAGAGACTTAATTGTTCTGTCAACGTACCTGCTGACTAACCTATGTTATTTTAGTAGTGTCTTTAATAAAACTAACTCTTGAAGTTAAGTGTTGCTTTACAAGTTACAACGTGTTAATGCCGCAAGTCTTTTACATACCAGTGGACATCGATACGTACAAATTTCTCGACACTATATTTTAGATTTGTGTAGTTTAATGGTTTTTAGTGTAAATAATAAGATTGTTAATTTTATAAATATATCGATCCATTTACTTTTAAAATGAACTGAGACTAAAAAAACTGTAACATTAAGAGGGATTTTTCATAGGGGAAAGTTTCTAAGTATTTTTTATATAAACGCCCTTCACCGCTGTTAATAACTGCGTTGGCTTAATGTATTTTAAATGACTTCGGTTGGAATGAAATATTATATATTTTACTCAACATCCTAGTGTTGTTTTATGTATTTACGTCTATAGACGTTTAATATACACGTGCTCGCTTTCACTAATTATTGCTTTATTTGCAAGTGCTTTATGATCTGACAGACCTTAAAACTACCGGCCAACTGCGGGTTGGGCCACGTGTAGTTGCGAGTTCCATATAACGATAAAAATAAAAATGACGCCAATTTAATTTTATTATATCTGAACCTTAGTCTTTTGGAACCGATTTGTAAAGAGATGTGAGTAAATTAAGCGAGTGATATGTTAAGGTCGGTTTTTCAGCAATCGATCGTCCCTACCACGCAAAGGAAACGTAAAGGTGTAATGCATACCTCGTCATACTTCATCACAAAACAATTATTATTTTTAGGGAGCAATCAAGTTCACAATACCAAAAGTAACGAAAATCCTTATTTATTCCGTTACATTTTATTAACTAGCGGTGACTTATAAAAGCCATGAAAACTTTAAAAATTAATCTGGTCAGCCCCTCGACGGTTTTTTTTTATAGTTGATAGGCTTGCGTTTGTTCACCATCAATAGACTCGTGTAAAATCATGACGTGGCGTTACTACAAGGGTTTGTTATTTCTCTACGGAATGCTATTATCTATTAGGAAGTAATACATATATCTACTTGTAACTGCAGTATTATTGTTAATCAAACTATCTGTTCACTGCGCCTTCGTGCGCGTAAATATTTCTCACATTTTCCTGGCATAAAAAGTAGTCTATGACACTGTGTCTCCAAACCAAATAATAATAACAATATTTTATTTTGGACCACAAGATCCATAGTTTTTTAGTATTACACATCTATACTAATATTATATAGCGGAAAAGTTTGTTTGTTTGCTTGAACGCGCTAATCTTCGAAAGTACTGGGTGGATTTGGATGCAATTTGGTATGGAAGTAGCTTGAAGCTTGAGGAAGGTTATAGGCTACTTTTTACGCGACTGCAAAAAAGGAGAGTTATGTTTTTACCGTGATAGAATCCACGGGAGCGAAGCCCCGCGTGAGTACTAGTGACTTATAAATTATAAACTATATTAGTAACAAACACCTATGTATTTAATTTAATTTATATGATTAAAAAATCACGTTTCCGCTATATAATATTAGTATAGATGTGTAATACTACATCTATACTAATATTATATAGCGGAAAAGTTTGTTTGTTTGCTTGAACGTGCTAATCTTCGAAAGTACTGGGTGGATTTGGATGCAATTTGGTATGGAAGTAGCTTGAAGCTTGAGGAAGGTTATAGGCTACTTTTTACGCGACTGCAAAAAAGGAGAGTTATGTTTTTACCGTGATAGAATCCACGGGAGCGAAGCCCCGCGTGAGTACTAGTGACTTATAAATTATAAACTATATTAGTAACAAACACCTATATATTTAATTTAATTTATATTATTCAAGAATCACGTCGAGTCGTTTCTCCGTTTTGTCGCGACTAACAAAGAGACTTTCGCATCTATCATATTAGTATGAATTTGTTTGTTTACATATTTATTTTTGTTCGTTCGGAACAGTGTCAACGATGGCTTTTTAAAGCAATATAACTTCGGCATCTGTAGAATTTTCCACTGAACGAGAGTTGTCGATATAGAAGCAAATCGACGAGCTTTATGGAAGCTTTTAAGCTAAAAGTTCCCGTCTTCGCTTTACGATGTAGCAAGGAAGAAATATACCAGTTTATTGGTTCTAGAAAATGAAACTCATTTCTATAAATGTAAGATTTGTTTAAATCAGTGCACAGTGGTTCCGAAGCTTTATCAATCAAAGACCAAAATTATTTCAGTATTGATAGCAGGGAAAAATCTTAGGATATAAATAAAAAATACTAACTAACCTTTCCTTTGAAAGAAGTAGAAACACAATATTTATAGGAAATATATTATTTGCGTCAATGTTATTTTTCAGTTGATAAGTTTGGTATTTTTGCCATTAACGGACCATCATCTCTAGCAATGGTTTATACCAAGAAAATCATTGAGACTAAAATATCTTTAAAAGAAGTCTATCTAAGTTATGGACTCTGATAAAAGCCTTCATTTTTTATTAAAACTTTCTTTTTTACAAGATCGTTAATAACTGTCGGGTAAAACGTTAGCAGCGGCCTATAAAAAGTTCTTGGAATTTGAGTCGGCTGTATATGTATCTCTTGGCAAAAACCACGGGTTGGCACTGGATTAAGAGACTATAATTTATCGTTGTGTGATGGAATTAAGGGTAAAAACAGTATTGGAGTGACTCTTAAAATATAGGTTATCCTAGTTTGGGAGGCAGGAACTTCAAAAGAGACTTTGACCCAAAGGTCAAAGTTTGTAACCACAAAAGTTTGTTTCGGTGTTTCTTCTGATGGTAGTTAGTTAGGAAAAATCGACCGACGAATAGTTTAAATTGACTTAAAAAGCTAATGTGGGAAAGTGTGTTATTTAATAGCCATTTTTCAGAATATGTGTCTTTTAGTTTTTGTGGGGAAAGTAATCAAATGACTCCTACGGTCCCCCCGATCAGAAGCAGAAGGGAGTATTAGACTCCTACTCTGATTAAAAATCCACACTGTTCCTTCAGTTTCCCTTGTGTTCCGGTGCTAATAGTTTCGGGAACATACCTGCTACCCCAGATCATTTTGACATTAAAGCGATAACAATATTGAATTGTCAAACATCGGAAAGAATAAGTTTGACCTCGTGACATTTCGGTCACACATGTCAATATCATAGATTTGGTACTGACAACCGTTATCCCTGATATAATGGCACTTTGTCCACAAGAAACTTCCTCAATGTGTGTGTTTAACTATCGAATTATGTGATCAATATCTATCAACAATTGAGCTGAATTCTCATTCAACTCAACTGAGATTTTTAAAGCGGAACATTTCAATTACACTTGGCTTATATTGGGTTTATTGATCGTTACTATCGTAACGGTCCGAAGTGGTGACGCCTTGACGGTCAATAATGTTTACGTGTTACGCGTTTAGGCCCGATTTCTAATTATACGTATTACGATTATTGAGGAAGTGGAGCGCAGATGATATGTTGATGATGTTGAGATGGATGTGTGGAGCGACAAGAATGGATAGAATAAGAAAAGTTTACAAACATAAAAAGAAGTTTGAAAGTGGCACCTATTACGGAAGTCGCTTATCTTGTTACCTATAGACATGTGATGAGGAGGACACGCGTTTGACTAAAAGAGTGATGGGTTTTAATGTTGATGGAAGGTGAGGTAGGTAAGCGCCAAAGAAAAGATGAATGGATTAAAGATATGAAAGAAAAAAAGAGCAAAAGATGCTGTGACGTCTGACAGGGCGAATGGAAGAACAAAACGTGTTGCGTTGACCCCAAGTAAATTGGATAAGAGCAGACAGACGATGACGAATATTGAGGAAGGAAAGAGTTCTATCTATCATGATTTCAGCACTTAGTCCATGCGTGGGACTATTCTACATGGGCTATGGGGGCCGTTATTCCAACCAGCCTATCTTCCTCCAGACGCAGATCCCGCCTCTCGGTCCATTCAGGAAGTATTTTATGAAATTCAGTAATCCTCAGGTTTGTTTCGTGTGTGTTGTTCACTGGTTGCGGGAGTATTCTAACGTGGGTGTTTGCCAGACTCCCTTCCGCTCTCCCCAGAGCAGACTTGATTCGATGATTTCCCCCCAGAATAAAAAACCTTATTTTTGTGATTCATGAGCACTCAAAAATCACGTGCCCATCGTTTCCTCCGTCTTGCATAGAAGACTATCCGTTTTACCTATTCTGTGGTGAAGCCGCTAGCAGAAGCTAATAAACGATATATTAACCTATGATTTTCAGAGATTTTGGTCATTGAAGATAATGGTAATTCTAATGAATTATCAAAAGGGGTCCATCAACCAATAGTCAATTTGTAATACGGCAATCCAATTTATGAAATCATTCAATCTGCCAATGGTTCCTACAAATTTGAATTTGCAGAACTGAAAATTATTTATCTTTAATTTTCACTTTGTGAAATGGTTAATTCTGTGAAAATACACGTTCTCTAAATCGCTACATTCATCGGAGTTAGAACACGGATTCCTATCTCGATAAAATCCCTGACTTTATTCTTAGTCTTAAATAGCTAATTTGATTGTTCCGTTAAACTATTTCACTCCCTGAGCGTGGAAGAAATTCAATTGAAACAAAGTTGAAATTGTATTGTTCATCCGAATCAACTCATCACATCTTGTAAATGTTTTGGGATGTTGTTTTTGAGAGATAATCGTTCAACATCTTCGTCTATTTGTTCTTGGCACTGGTTGGACGAAATGTTTACCTGCTCTTTTGTAGTTACGTTGAGATAAATAAAATATGTATTAATTATTTATCGGTGTACCAAACAGAAAAAACAATCGGTCGAATCGAGTAGATATCGTGTATTTCTAAAAACACAATCATCAACATCTGCTTAGCCGGATGCAGCTGAGTATTAGTTATTTACATGGAGCGACTGCCTTTCTGACCTTCACAACCCAGTAACTGGGTAACACGCTACTCCTTGGCAAGACCAGTATCAGACTTTCAGGCTTCTAACTACCCGCAAAGACTGTTAAAGATACGTAAATGACAATTGAGCCAACGGCTAGCGTGCTTTCCGAAGTACGGAGGAGTCTCGATGAGATAAGATGGTCACCATACACAGACATACCTAGGCAAACGTTGCTTAACCTCGAAGAAAGACCCGTGTGGCTGTTACTATTTAGCTACGAAAAACAATAATAATCAATATACTGTTTATGTTGCGCAAATAACTTCGCACGTATCATCTCCCCCACATAATTATACTCACACACGCACTCATTCTAGTTTTTTTGTTATCTCTAAAAATAGGATTTTGTTGTTTTATATAGTTTAACCTTTAATATTTTTGTATATTTTTTATATTTGAATACTCGTAAAGTGGTCTGCTTGCGCTTGATGTTTGAAGAACACTGACTCTTAAGATACAGGGACATATACCTAGTTTAGGAGTCAGGGTCTCTACTGACACATAGTTTTTTATTAGTGTTAATTTTATTTAAACTTGTGTTGCTGTGTAACCTTTTTTGAGTAATAAAGATTATTATTATTATATTATCTGCAGTTTGCGTCCACGTACCTGGACGCATGCTGGTCTACGACAATTATTCCATTGGGCCACATCCCGTTATATCATGCCTGACCATGGCCATATGTATTTACATGCTGCAATCTGAACAAATTGCACAGATTTGATGACATAACAGCTTCATCGGCTAAACTCGGGTTCTTGTTGCTGTGTTTTGGTATATAGAAAATTAGAATTTTAAAATGCGATATTTGCTATAATTATGTGCATTGATTGTTTCATAGTGATCATGGCGCTTGCAACAGTACCGAAATATCGGAAACTCGAACTCGGCAGTCATTGTACTGATAGTCGTTTGAACCAATGGCTTAATAGCCAAGAACCTCGACGAAAACACCTTAGATGGCTCTCGTTAGGCAGCTGGATCAAATGTTTATAAATTCACCCACGACAGAGATAGATAGGGACAAAGTTACACAAAGACAGTCCCCCAATATACAGGACGTCACCTTTTTAACTGCGACGGAAAAACAAGCAACTACTTTCTCCTTCACGTGACTTCGGCACCTCAGTAACCTACGGTAGGATTAATCTTTGCGAGTCTGTAAAAGCCAGAATTTAAGTGACGCGACGCCCAGTTTGTTTTAGCAATCAATATCTTTGAAGACAGACGTGAAATGGGACACTCCTCAAATTTCATCGTATCGATGATGTCGAAAAGAAAGTAACGTAAAGTTACGTCATAAAATTAAAAAAAAACTTAGATGATAATGTTTATCGCGGGATTTTAATCTTCTTGCCAAGGATACCCCGTGTTACTCCGCTAAGGGTTGTGGAAGTCAGATAGGCAGTCGCATCATGTAAAACACTATACCAGGACTTTTAATTCGATGCAGTACACTGACAGTTTTTGAGTTGTCACATAATGACGACTACGAAATTGTGATGTAACTAAACTAATCGATTCAGGAATAAAATCGAATAACGATGTGAACTATTTTTTTTTAAATAATATTTTGTGAAAATAACAATAAATTAAATGTGATTATAAAGGTACGTGAAAAATAAAACCCCTTAAACCGGATTTTATTTTTCATTTCTTTTCCCATTTCAACATTGTTACGGTCGCAGTTATGCGGTCTTTTTAATAATAATCTCACGTAATTTATTAAAATATTCATCACATGAAACGATTTCCAAAAGAGTGGCTTTTATCATGTTTGGTTAGACATGAATATTTTTAATAAAAATAGATTTATTTCTAATAAAATCTCGTCACTACTTCAAAATAAAAGATAGTGTAGAGATAATAATAGTACAAATTTTATAATTTATTTATATTTCTTAAGATTAAAAATCGCTCATTTATTATTCAATTGATTGAATCCATCACTAATAGGTTAAATAGGGTATCATTATTTTAGTAAGTGACACTAGCTTATGTCAGCTTACTGAATCGAATTAAAAGTCAGGGAATAATACCTATTCAGTTGCATTCGGTTAGCTTGGAAGCCGACCCCAACGGGTTGAGGAGATGGTGTTGTTAGCTTTATAGGCTGGCGCGAGCCCTAATGGCTGAGCTCTGATCGCTCAGTCGGCAGCCATTATTCCTGTACCTCTACCATGAGTTGTCATCGACAACTTACTCGCTAGCGCTGAACTCGCTAGCGTACAAACGTGGATCGAATAGATTTCGATAATGCTTGCACCATGAGATTTGAGGAAATTTACGGAGGCGCTAACGTGAGCTCTAAGAACTGCTCTTAAGCTCAAAATGTAGTGTTATCGCTATGCTAAAAATGTTAAGACAGTCAATATCACAAAATAAACCAACGAAATTGAAAAGTTTACGATTAGTGCACTACTTATGGTATTTAGTGGCTTTTCAATTTCGAGTGGTTCTTGTAACGTCATTGTCGTCTATTCAATTTGTATTTTTGTTTGTTGTTGGTTTGTTGATGTTGTGTCACAGAGGTGCTTTGTGTGGTTTAAAAGTTTGGATTATTTAATACAATGAGGACCAGTGTCTCACAGTTCCAATTATGTATTCCAAGTATGTTTCAACTTTCTACTAATATCAAATTAAATAAAAAATATTTATTTTTAAGAATTTGGTACAATTGGTGTTATATTTGGTTCCAGCATATGCTACAATTAATTGATGTATAAATTATTACTATATATAAAAAAAAAAAAACAAAGCTTATAAAACAACATGAATTCTCATGTTGGCTTGAAATTCACGTTGTTCACGTCATTGATCTTCAAATTCAGCGGCCACTAACATATTCCACGCTAAATATGCTCTTGCAGACATTATTATAACTTTAACTACCGTTTTGTATGGTGACAGCTAAAAAACGTTGGTGACTATCGTATAGATTACGTTAGGTTTTAAACCTATCGTAATCTATAGTGCTCATGGTACGAATTTCAATTCTTTCTGTGACCGCTAGGGGCGCTGTACAATATTTCATACAAATAATTTACGGAGACGCTAGCGAGTTATGGTTGCGTAAACTCATGGTAGAGGTACTGTACCTCTACCATGGGTTGTCACTGACAACTTACTCGCTAGCGCTGAACTCGCTAGCGTACAAACGTGGATCGAATAGATTTCGATAATGCTTGCACCATGAGATTTGGGAAAATTTACGGGGGCGCTAACGTGAGCTCGATAGATCATGTCGTCTAGCTAACTTCACTCCACTCGTAGAATACTTTCGTCTGTGGGTCACTACTTATGTTCTGTTTCTTTCTTTCCCGTTAATAAGAAGAGAGAACTGCTCTTAAGCTCAAAATGTAGTGTTATCGCTATGCTAAGAATGTTAAGACCAGGGACCGAAAGGTTAACCCGTATGAGGGTTTTAACCCGGTAAATTTTTAGGATTAGGTTACAAAACCCTCAATAAAGGTTAACCCGTATTATAGGGTCAATCAGCCTATAAGAACCGGTTTCGACATAAGGTGCATTTTAGCACACAAAACATCTGCAAGAAAGTGACAGAGATAACTACCACGCGGTGTTTGATCGTGTACCGACATGACTCTCGTAGTCACCGCGTAGAATGCATTGAACTTTGGGCCCTATTAATGTTGCACAATACTGTTTTTAATATTGACTAATGTTCGACGCTAAAATATTAAAAATAATATTTCGATTCTAGCGCATTTCACCGACCGACACGGTTGAATTGTGAGTGTGTTTGTACTTGTACATATCGTCGTTTGTCGTAGGTAAACGTACTGTAAACGAGAGTCTCGCAAGAGTTTTGCAATTAGCGATTATCCTATTGCTATTTATTAAACGGTAGTTGAGATCTCAGAACAATGTAACAGAGTCTGTTACATTGTTCTGAGATCTCAACGACTCTCGTTTGGGCAACACTAATGAAGATACGTTTAAATACGGGCTGTCTATCTTACATGCTTGGGAAGATGTATGGAAATGATTCTGCATATTTCTTATAACCTAGGATTTGAAAAGTGGGCTGAATCGACTCCATTCTCAATTCTTGCAGTTACTTTTGGTATTGTGCATCTGTCTAGGAGTTGCTCCACAAACAGTACATGAAGCACTCGATGGAGTCTGCGTTAACACTTGAGCAACTTTCCCGTCGATCATTGTCATAAACAGCTCATGTCTTACTCATGTTACCTTCTTTTGCTGCAGGCGTTCGCGTTTGACTTAATTCATTAATTTTTGCTTCAAGTTCACTTACAACAGCTGTAGTTTTTTCAGGAGTTTCTTTTGCTAATTCCAGAGAAACGGGTCTGCAATATCTAACTGAAGAACATGTTGGATTTTGCGATATAACTACTTTACTTTATTCATCCACTAGTCTCAATGATACAAGTGAAACTATAAACATATTAGCATCCGATATTTGTTCATTTTCTTCCGGTAAAACTTGTTTATACTCACTTTGTCCCGAGGATCCATCGCAACCCCATTTGCTATACAGTTTGAGACGGATGAACTTTTTCGAAACCGAGTCTATTTTTAAAATACGACAGGAAGGTCACTTTAGCACTTATATTCGTTACGGATATGCTTGACGCAAGAGGATAGCAATCCTTCTTTGCTTCAGCCAAAATTTGGTATGATGGAAATACCGAAAATAAGTTTTTCTCAACAAGTCTCAGCCTCAGGTAGGAATATTGAGCTTTGGATAGATCGGTTTCAATATATATACATAATGCTTCTTCTTTGGTATGGGAAGGTACACCATCTGGACTTCGTAAAATGACTTTTTCTCCTCCTTTTCTGTATTTCTCGTAATACTCACAATCGAAGCTTCATCATTTTCACCCATAGATCGTAAACCTTGAACATAAGCGTAATGCACATGTCCCATTCCATACTCCTAGAGTAATTCCAAGTTTTTACGTTTTTTTCGTACTCTCCGAACACGTCAGGATTTTCTTTTTTTTTTTCACGTACTCTAAACTCGCCATTTAACCAATTTGTGTTTTGGCTCTCGAAGCAATCTTGTTTTCTTTGAGCTTTCACCCATTTTTGGTTACAAATCGTAATCAAATTTCTTTGAATACTTTGCATAACCGTGCTCACATCTGTTGTTGATAAATGGAAATTGTCCAACAAATATTTTCAATATCTGAAGTACTTTTCCCGCTTATTATCTGAGCACATAATTATATCGCGTCGAAAACACACAAATTCACTCATTTTAAATTTTTTTCAGCAAATTCACATTTACCGAAGGAAAGGTATCCGGACACTGATGAACACGCTGCAAACCCGAGTATTTATAGGACCCTAGTTTCAGTAACTTGTGCAAAACCAATAAGAAAATTGATAAAAACAGTTTTCACACTAATACTTATTATAATTACAACAACAGATAAGAACTATGCAACATGATTTTTATCACACGTGTGGTTAAAATGGTTACCGCAAAAAAAAATTTCGTGTGAAAATATATTTAGGTCGACATTTTTGCTTCTAGTTCGAAATGGCGCAGCAATGACGCAGGTTTTTTTTTGTATTACTGAATAGGTAAGGTATCTAAACATGTCATTAACTTGACATCGGGAGCCATCGGTAACAAGAAAACCTCAACTTGAAAATTAAATAGACGTAAAATTTCCTTATGACAATTAAAAATTATATTAAAAAATTCGAAAATATATTTTTCATCACAAAATAACGTAGTTATGAACTAGAAATCTTAAGTTGAACTTCCATAACGAGTAGTCTAGTTAATATCAAATTATAAAAGTATAAAGTTTGGGTGTAATTTAATGTACCTAAAAATTTTTTTGTATTTTTTTTACTATTATATCGGGTGGCTTTATCATCTTAGAATGTAAAACAATCAAAACAGTTTCAGTAACACGACTTTTGTCCCAACTAATTTTGAGATGGAAAATACCGGTTGGTCCCATAGTGCGTCGCGCCGTGCGCGTCTAGTGGCGTGCTGCGTGACCTGTGTTGTGCGCCGTATCATTGCGTATATATGCTACTAAGTGTCCAACTTGTAACTTCTTTTTAAATATTTTTGGGGCAAAAACAAAAAACGTTTATAAAATATTAGATTCGATTTAGTTACTTATTCCGAACGAACTATATTCACATTTCGCATATACTAAACATAATGTTGTATACTTACGGGTAAAACATTCCCACCTCGGAACACCTTTCAGGTGTGTAATATACAGAACAAAGTAAACCAATAAATATAGTAAGATAAAAAAAAAATTGGCTAAGTGCGAGTCAAACTCGCCCATGAAGGGTTCCGTAGTAACTATAATAAATATAATTTAATACATTAATTTGAAAAAAAAAAAAAAACTTAAAAATGTCTTAAAACTAGTTTATTTGCAATTTTTACAAGTACGCCAAATAACTTTGTTTTTCATAGTGTTTGTATGAATTACAAAGTTATATTTGCGGTTTTAGAAAATATGCTGTATCTCAAAAACTGCAGACCCGATCTCGTTCAAACCAACTTTGGTTGAAAGATTACATTAAGATCTATAGCATATTTTTATTTTCATATTTTTCACTCTATAATTATAGAAGTTATAGTGGGGGACACACATTTTACCACTTTAGACGCGTATATCTTTTAAACGATTAACTTTATGAAAAAGTGGTTTTAGACACATTTATATCATTTTTGAAGACCTGTCTATAGATACCACACACGCATAGGTTTCATGAAAAAATATATTTTCAGTTTCAGTTCCATGTCTGAGGAGCCCCCTTTATTTTAAATATTTTTTAAATTTTCTCTTAAAATCGGAAAGCGGTTCACAGAATACATCTATCTATCAAGTTTTACATGTATAGTCTTAATAGTTCTATTTTTTGCAAAAAATTTTTTTTCACTCTTTTTAGTGGGTCGGTTTGTAATTTATCTAGTTACAAAAGCCATAATGTCAACAACTTATCACCTTTTACAAAATATTGCTTTTCCCTGTGCATAGCCGTTAATTTTTGAGGAGTTCTCCTGGTATTTGACAATTAGCTCTACATCACCATATGTATTGTTACGAGCGTAAAGTGTTTAACATCCGTACTCAAGTAATCGAATTGCAATCCACGAAATACTTATTATTGAGGAGTTTCAGTGGCCCTCTGTGGTCTTCATCATCAGTTCAACTTCCCCAAATGGTACTTTTCGGAAGCAACTGCTCAAGGTACTATAAGAAATACCCAAAACGCTATAGGTGTGCCTATAATATTTGAAGAGTTCCCTCGATTTCTCCAGGATCCCATCATCAGATCCTGATTTCGTAACAATGGAACCAACTAGAAAGTATACCCATTCAAACGCAAAAAGAATTTTTCAAATCGGTCCAGCCGTCTCTGAGTTATGAGGTAACATACATAAAAAAAAAAAAGTTCAAGACGAATTGTAAACCTCCTTTTTTTGAAGTCGGTTAAAAAGACACCTACCTACTTACCTGCCTACATTTCTCAATTTGCTTTTATCATTGAATTTTTAATGTTCACCATACACTTACCTACCAAACATTTTCATTCCACTGTGCGTGGTTACGCACATAATTTTGAATAAGTGCAAAATTCAACAAAAGAGCGACAAATAAACCCGAGCAACAAGCAGCCGCGTGTGACGTAAGATACCGCGACGCAGCCGAGATTGTGCTACTTACAGGTTCTGTTTCTTTCATTCAGATTAATCAGCAATATTTTATAGATTAACCTTTATAGTATACAGGTTAACCCGTATAAAGGTTAATCAAACAAATGGGTTAAACGTTTAACCGGTTAACCTTTTAATCCGATTAATGGGTCCTTGGTTAAGACAGTCAATATCACAAAATAAACCAACAAAATTGAAAAGTTTACGAGTAGTGCACTACTTACAGTATTTAGTGCCTTTTGAATTTCGAGTGGTTCTTGTATTCAATTTGTATTTTTGTTTGTTGATGTTGTGTCACAGAGGTGCTTTGTGTGGTTTAAAAGTTTGGATTATTTAATACAATGTGGGCTAGTGTCTCACAGTTCCAATTGATGGTCAAGTTCATGGAAAGGTATGGTTCAACTTTCTACTAATATCAAATTAAATAAAAATATTTATTTTTAAGAATTTGGTACAGTAGGTGTTATATTTGGTTCTAGCATATGCTAAAATAATTAATTGATGTATAAATTATTCCTATATATAAAAAAAACAAAGCTTATAAATCAACATGAATTCTCATGTTGGCTTGAAATTCACGTTGTTCACGTCGTTGATCTTCAAATTCAGCGGCCACTAACATATTCCACGCTAAATATGCTCTTGCAGACATTATTATAACTTTATTATACTCAAAACGTATTAAATGTTAATGTAAACACATGTTTCACACGCCAAAATGCTAGTGAGCAACGTAACTACTACCGTAAGCGTATCGTTCGCTAGCGTCTGTCCAATTAGTGACTCATGGTACCGTTTTGTATGGTGACAGCTAAAAAACGTTAGTGACTATCGTATAGATTACGTTAGGTTTTAAACCTATCGTAATCTATAGTGCTCATGGTACGAACTTTAATTCTTTCTGTGACCGCTAGGGGCGCTGTACAATATTTCATACAAATAATTTACGGAGACGCTAGCGAGTTTTGGTTGCGTAAACTCATGGTAGAGGTACAGAATGCTAGTGAGCAACGTAACTACTACCGCAAGCGTATCGTTCGCTAGCGCCTGTCGAATTAGTGACTCATGGTACCGTTTTGTATGGTGACAGCTAAAAATCGTTAGTGACTATCGTATAGATTACGTTAGGTTTTAAACCTATCGTAATCTGTAGTGCTCATGGTACGAATTTTTATTCTTTCTGTGACCGCTAGGGGCGCTGTACAATATTTCATACAAATAATTTACGAAGACGCTAGCGAGTTTTGGTTGCGTAAACTCATGGTAGAGGTACTGGTATAAGGAACAAACAGCAAATCTTTACACCATTACTTTCGATTTACGTGACAGTATTTCCTTTAGGCAATTGGCAACTCGACGCTATTGGACTTACCAGAAAACCCGGTCACGAAATTGTTTGCCAAACAGGGTAATTTTCTCTAACGACTGTTTATTGTTTATTCGGTCTTAGGTAGATCTATTTTCGGCGCCTGGTAGGCGTTTATCAGTAAAGGTTTTGGCATGCTTTATTGTTTTTGTCGGGGAGAGAGAGCAGTCGCTGCCTAGTGGTACCCACGGCCTAATACTCGGAAGTAAAACACGTATAAAGAATTAAATTGCTGCAATTCTAACGCGATCATATCCGGAGTAAGCCAGCTGTTTTATTTTAACGCCAAAGTAATGATTGATAGGCCCGAAACGGCTAAGACAATGACAGAGCGTAAAACAGAACTCCCTCATAGTTACTCCAAATTAAACACCGACTTCCCGAAGCCGACAGTTGATACAAAAACATTTGAAAACGCAACACTTCCTCAAATTCCACCAATACGGGTAGTTTACAGTTTATTTATGTGAAAAACGGTCCGTTGGCAACGCATGGTCTGTGTTTTAGCTATGTGTGTTCATCATCAAAGATATTTAGTTTAGAAAATATTCTAGACTGACTTGCAGAAGCCCGTAGTTTGGTATGATTTAAAAATATATGTGTAAATATTGTATGGTGTTATTTATAGGGAGATTGAGCTAAGAAATATTTGACGAGGTCAGATGTTTGTATTACATGAAACAAAAACTTTTTCACGCGGTAGCGTGTCCGGTCAAGATAAAAAAAAAACACAATTCACATTATTTTACATTTTTGGTGGGATCTCTTTTTACGAAAACTGCACGATCGGAGGTGTTTGAAATTTAACACAGTTTAAGTATACCTATATTTTTCTATATTATATCATGATTATATCCAAGAAGCGTCAATAGCCTAATGGATAAGGTGACGGACTTGTGATCGAGAGGACACGAGTTCGAACCCCACCCATTACATTATTGCCGTGAATCCACTCCAGACACAAGCATATTTAGCTTAGTTGGAGGGGTTAACAGGATAATAATGTGAATTCTACCCATATTGCTAGAAATCTCTTAAAAATAAAACCGGCCACTAGAAGAGAGTTAGGTACAATGATTATGACGAGAGTAATCTCACTGATATTTTACCGTCGTAATAACATTTTAGCTAAGAGCTCTATAATGCTGTTACTTTGTAGTTTGATGATGTGCGACCGCCGTTTGATCTTTATAGTTACGACTTAACCAGCTTCTGCATTTAGCTTTTGTCTTCAAGATTAGTAACTTTTGTTCGTATCCCAACAAATTATTCGCGTGGAAAATTTTATGAGTTGGGAATGAAGCGACAAAGAAGTATATACAGGAAGTAGACTTTAAGAAGCTCGTGTCTAAATCTTTGTTCTGTCCGTCTATGGGTGATGAACTAATTGAACTAATAAATGATTATGGTTATTGATTAACTGGACCAGCCGAGACGGAAAGCATGTTAATCTTTTGGCCCTGGTTGTCATTTGTAGCTGTGGTGCAGCATATTACATTCAAGTTCCCCCAAGCTTGTTCCATCATCGGACTACAAGACGAACGGCGGCGATGCGCCATCTTTACATGGTGGATATCCCTCCCATACACATAAAACGTTTTGGGAATACTTTCATTCTGCGTACAGTTGAAGAGTGGAATTCCCCGCCGGAGTCTGTGTTTTCTGATAGCTATAACCTGGGGATCTTTGTGAATAGTTTACTTATAGGCTAGCGTGCTTCATCTTCGAATCTATCATCGCTTACCATCAGGTGAGATGGTGGTCAAACGCGCACCTATCAACAATAAAAAAAAAAAGATTTGAATATTTAGATTTTGGCGGAATGAACACAAAATCAAAAATATTACCTTCAAATATTTTTTAGGCCATCTTTAATAAAGATTTAGTAGCCAAAGCTTCGTTTATACAACTTCGGTACTTCATAAACTCTGCTCGTAAGTTAATATGAGCCAGATATTACGTGACTCCGGCTCGGGGAAGCTTCTTATAACCCGATTTTCTTGGCGTGAAACTTTTGCTTTGGTAGGTAATATTGTTTATGATACAATTTCGGTACGTGCCAATGTGGCGATGGGACGAAATAAGAAATCGTTGAATCGTTAGACGAAAATAAACAATGAAATTGAAAAGCATGCAGAAAAAGAGTACTGTATTAAGACATTTATTTGTGTGTTACCAAAATTAGGTATTTGTAACGAAATAATGGGTTGACTTTGGGTATGTATGAAAAAAAAAAACAACCAATTTACCTTAAAATATACATAACATAATACTGTCAGTCAAAACAGAATGAAAATCGTTAAAAACCAATAAGTTATAACAATTTTACACGAATATACATCTATATCTGTCTCTCATGATTTCTTTTCTACAGCAGCTGTATAATTGTTTATAGACTTTGACGTCAAAGACTATATCGGACTTCTCGTTCTAATGATAAAATTTAAAACCTTAAAACTTCGTTGTGATGAAAATATTTAAATAAATATTTCGTAATCGCTCACTAGAACTCTTCACCTTTCTTCTTCTTCTTCTTCTTCTTCTTTCTTCTTGTCTTCACTTTGTCTTTAATACAGGTTGCCGTCGTATCGGACTACTCGTATAAGAGTAAGAAGTGTAGATAGTGTTGCCCAAACGAGAGTCTCGCAAGAGTCTTGCAATTAGCGATTATCCTATTGCTATTTATTAAACGGTAGTTGAGATCTCAGAACAATGTAACAGACTCTTGCGAGACTCGTTTGGGCAACACTAAGTGTAGACATGTGTACATGTACATGTCCACTATAATTTTTATTGGCTCTCTAGCGACTATGTATTCCTCTTTTTAGGGTTCCGTAGCCGAATGGCAAAAAACGGAACCCTTATAGTTTCGACATGTCTGTCCGTCTGTCTGTCTGTCCGTCCGTCCGTATGTCACAGCCATTTTATTCCGAAACTATTGGGACTATACATGTAAAACTTGGTAGGTAGATGTATTCTGTGAACCGCTTTCCGATTTTAAGAGAAAATTTAAAAAAACATTTAAAATAAAGGGGGCTCCCCATACATGGAACTGAATCTGAAAATATTTTTTTTCAAGAAACCTATACGTGTGTGGTATCTATAGACAGGTCTTTAAAAATGACATTAAGGTTTCTAAAATGACTATTTCATAAAGTTAATCGTTTAAAAGATATACGCTTCCAAAGTGGTAAAATGTGTGTCCCCCCCTGTAACTTCTATAATAATGAAGTGAAAAATCTAAAAAAAACATATGTTGTAGATCTTAATGTAAACTTTCAACCAAAATTGGTTTGAACGAGATCAAATCAACAGTTTATAATAATGAAGTGAAAAATCTAAAAAAACCATAATTATGTTGTAGATCTTAATGTAAACTTTCAACCAAAATTGGTTTGAACGAGATCGAGTCGGCAGTTTATGAGATACAGTTTATTTTCTAAAACCGCAAATATAACTTTGTAATTCATACAAATACTATGAAAAACAAAGTTATTTGGCGTAGTTGTAAAAATTGTAATTAAGCTATATTTCAGACATTTTTAAGGATTTTTGTTTTTTTTTTTTCAATTAAATATATTAAGTATATTAATATTTATTATAGTTACCACGGAACCCTTCATGGGCGAGTCCGACTCGCACTTGGCCAGTTTTTGTATTTTTATTAGCTGTAAGTCCTCCATAAACTAAATAAATAATATCTTCTGCGTATTTAACTAGTCTCCGTTGAGATTCGCTACCGTGATCGAATTTGTTCGTAAACTTCAACCGAGCGAAGATTATGTCGTAAAAGTTAGAATGTATCTTACTGGATTTTTTGTAACCAACGATGTTATCAATCCAACTTCCGCTCAAAATGCGTCAGAAACTAATACATCGGGGTAAAAAGCGACTTTCCATCCTACCTGACGGGGTGTGTGTTACTAACAAAGGCATTTTTTTTCTTCGCATCCTGCCTCCGGCATTGTATGTGTTCAGTAAACTTTGTAAAGAGCCTTCAATTTCGATGGCGTGTTATATTGATGTGGAAACTGCTGAAACTTGATAGAGTTAGCTTTTGATTTGTGGAACAAGACGTATTGGTTTTAGCGAATAGGTTGGACAACTGGTGGTGATCTGATAGTTTTTATATCTTATATTTATTATTACTAGTGATCGCCCAGTTGTCGAAATTATAAAAAAAAATGATATAAAAATATCTCTGGGACGGATCTGCCAAATACCAGCTTGATGCACTTGAGTCTATAGAGAAACGGGCGAAAAGGGCTCATCGGCAACGAGAAACTGGTCGAGATAAGGCTCCAGAGCCTAGAACATCGGCGACGTGTTGCAAGCCTGTCAGTTTTCTATCGGTTATATTTCGGGGAGTATGCGATGGAATTGCACAGTCTTATTCCACCAAGCCCGTTCCATCATCGGACTACAAGACAAACGGCGATGCGCCATCGTTACATGGTGGACATCCCACCCATACGCAATAAACGTTTTGGGAATACCTACTTTCATTGTGCGTACGGCTAAGAAGTGGAATTCCCTGCCGGAGGTGTTTCCTGATAGTTATAACCTGGGAGTCTTTAAGTCAAGAGTGAATAGGTTACTTCTAGGCAAGCGTGCTTTATCTTCGACAATGTAATTAATTGTTAAGTAATTGCGGGTGGAAGTTTATGAGCAGACAAATCGGTCTACCCTCTTTCTCGTTCCAAAACCGAAACCGAAAAAGTTCCAAGAAAGTTCGCGAGTCGACACGGTGAGTTTTGTGTGTCGGGAACAGAATCGAGTGTTTAGTGATACATGTGACAGTGGTAGCGGTGTCGCTAACAGAAAACAAACGAGAAAGAGGGTAGACCGATTTGTCTGCTCATAAACTTCCACCCGCAATTACTTCAGTTCATCCGTGATCATGGCGCTTGCAACAGTGAGGAAATATCGGAAACTCAAAACAAAATTACACATGGTAAATATCCCGTTTTATGTTCTAATGATAAACTATGTTAATACGCTTTTCCGGCGTTAAATATTTATACTTATATTAATGTTATCGAAGAATCTATGAATCACTTACATTGATAACCTGTTAGTACCTACCGTAGCGATAACTCACACCAATTGGAGGTGTCAATAAACAACTTATTTAACTACAATTGCTTAATTAGCTTACTCTAAATTAAGTCACTTTTTAGAATCACTAAAGGTCTCCGCAGACAGGCACGACGCGACATTGCGGCAACGCACGTTCGTCGAATTGTTTCCGAAAAATGGTTTACATTTTATATGAAGACGTATACTGTCGTATGTGAAAGCGTTTTTACTTTATGTAAAGGAAACTTTGTATTTACATATCGACGAATTGCTTTGAAATTCCAATTCATATCTGTTCGGAAGGCCACAAACCTTTTAGAGCTTAAAAGCTGGAAGATTTTTCTTTGAAAATACAAGTCATATTTGTCGGGAAAATTCCTTAGTTTTCAATGGAAATCCAACCTGAAAGATGTTTTGTGGCGGTATCCTTGGAAACGGGGGGGTTCCGTGCCGCGTCTTTTTTGTTTTTGCCCTTGTAGCTTGGTAGGATGTAAAAGGTGAACTGTTGTTATATTCCTGGATGTCAACTATTTACTTACCAAATTTCATTCAGATCCGTTCAGTATTTTTGGCGTGAAAGAGTAACTATACATTCATCCTCACAAACTGTCGCATTTATAATATTAGTAAAATTAGTAAGAAGTACGATAAGATAATTATTTTATAAGATTACCTCTAGTGTTTTTATACCCATAAAAATTTTCACAAGTGACTAAAATAATAATGTGTAAACTAGTGATAACAAAATGCTACGTTAGTTTCTTTTTTTTTATAATAGGCTCTCGTTTGAGCTCCATCTCACCTGATGATTTACAGATTCTTTTAAATGTAACTAGTGATGAAAGAGAACATCAGTTGTGCAAATTTTGAACTGAAATTAAAAGAAAAAATTTTTTTGTAAATTGGTTATAAATAACACTTTTACACGTCATGTTTTTTTGCGTGTTAAGTTTAGTTTAGCTAGATTAGGCCGGTGTTTCCTAACTGACTACTTTGAGAAGAAGCATCGAAACAAACTCAGAGGTCAACGTCCCTTTTAAAGTCCATACAATGTGTGTTGGTCCAATCATATGAAAAATACGTAGGTCATGTCTGTGGTGCTCTTTCAGGAAATAACTTACCATCAGGTGAGATGTTGCTCAAACGCGAGCCCATTATCATTAAAAAAAAACAACCACACAGATTTGAGCGGACCTGTCCAGACAGAGCAAGCATTTGTCAGTTATCGTGTAGCCCAACTTAGAACTTAAGGAGCTTAACTGTAAAGCTGAACTGTACTAGTGGCAATGAACCAAGATAGTCTGTAAGCTAAAGCAATATTTATTCCGTGCGACATTCGAACCCTCGTCTCGCAGCGCTTCTATGGATATATGAGGTAATTTTCTAAAAATCCTTTCTTTTTTTCACAGGTGTTGTTGCATGGTGGGGGTAAGGAGAAGGTGCCAAAATGGGAGACAGTTTCTTGCACCTGGGGGACATTGTCTCCCTGCACGCGGAAGGGACTGTATCAGGATTCCTCAGTACCTTAGGGTGAGTCACATTATCTATCATAATTTCATTTAAAAATATTAAAAAAGTGATTTCATGTTTATTTGAGTAATTATTATGTGCATGCAATAAAGAAAACGAAAATTGCATTCAAGAAGACTATTGCTCTTTAGGGTGGCTGGTGGGACATACCCCAGATTGTACATAATTATATTTATTTATTTAAGAATTATGTAGGACTAACAGCTATTAGATACAGGAAATATCTATTATAGTAGACAGCGAGCCAATTGAAAGTCCTCACATTTAGAGTTACATAGCCAAAGCAGTAATTTTACTTGAATAACCATTCGGCAATAGGTAAGCCCACAATTACGCAACGTCTCTAGGCCGTTACAAAAGGGTTGTGTTCCTCGATCGATTACCATTGAATTTTCATAGTAACTACCTGGTATCTAAGGTTGAAAAGGGTTTGACTGGGGTAGTTTGAATATCTACTCACGGTAATAAGATATGCTAGTCAGTAAGCAAGTAGAATAATTAGGGTCACTTGATCTATGTCTAAGCTTCGGACGGAGCGACGGAGGCCAGAAAAAAAGCTTCGTTCTTCTTCCCTCGTTGAATTTTTGTTATAGGTTTTCAGCCCCTTTTTCAGGCACTTACGGGGGCTGATTTATTTACGAATTTTAACTTATGTGTGATCCTAAGTCTTCAACGATCTAGATCCATGCCAAATGTCATCGAAATTAGTTCAGCGGTTTAACCGTAAAAGTGTTACACACAAACAGACTTTCGTATACAGAGTTGATACGACAGAGGGGCTTTCCTACTAGGTACCATTTTCAAGCTCTGTACCAAAAATCAATTAAATAGGAGTAGTACTCGTAGTTTAGTCGCAAATGGTTTTCTAAGTTTTCGCCCCGTTGAACACGATGTATTTTTCCTAAAAGCTGATTATGTCTGTCGTATCGACTCTGTGTAGTGTATCTATATGTCGCAGTATGATAGATAAAACCGTGATATGGTTATATCCCTAGGGATATAATTATATACCGTAACATAGATAAGCGGAAGCGATTCATTACTATCTTACTAGGAATATAATTATAATACAATTCAAGTTTAGTGTTATAATTATATTACTGGATTAAGTTTAGTGAAATAATTGTAGGAGTGTAGTGCGGGGGTTCGGCGGAGGTTACCACCTCGACTCGGATAGGTTAGGTTAGAAGGCTAAGGCGGGAGCTCCGCTCCGCTTCGCTCCCACCTTAGTCTTCGTGGTTATTTTTTTTTTATTGCGTAAACACCATAAAATTACTGCCAACTTGGATACGTATTATTGCTAAAAAGAATTGTAACTAATTGCAGGTTGCAAAAAGTTGATTTTGTAATAAAAATAAAAACCAATATATTGTTTTATTTCATTTTGTGGTAGATTTATAACTATTTAACCAGATTAGTTTAGTCAGATAAACATATTACTAGATTGCGACCGTAAGATAGTAATGAATCGCTTTCGTATAACTATGTTACGGTATTTAATTATATCCCTAGGGATATAACCATATTACGGCTTTATCTATCATACTGGGACATATACATAAATAAGATGTAAGTAATTTGTGTGTCATGAAAATAACTGTATTTCTCGAGTGCTTTTGTTGCAAAAATCGGCGGGGAAGAATGTTCCTGATGTGAATTGTATCCGATCGCTGGTACTTACAGTATATTCTATCTGTTTATCTAACGCTCGATAACAAAACGTATCGATTCCGAATTAATATAATAGCAGAATTTGTACGTGGCATTGACTTATAACTCGTTCGGAATGACGTCAGTAACACCCAACATCAATAAAGCCGCTATTTTTTTTTTTTAATATAGGTTCGCGTTTGACCACCATCTCACCTGATGGTAAGTGATGATGTGGTCGAAGATGGAGCACGCTTACATAAAAGTAACCTATTCACTCTTGACTTAAAGACTCCTAGGTTATAGCTATCGGGAAACACAGACTCCGGCAGGGAATTCCACTCCTTAGCCGTACGCATAATGAAGGTATTCCCAAAACGTTTATAAACGTTTTTCCCAATAATTGCAGATTCATTTAATATACAGAGGAGTTACGGCTTTCAAGATAATTGATCAGTGCTTGAGTATCAGTAAGACTTTAAATTAGTAGGCACGGCGAGCAGGGATAGCTCCCAGTCCGGTAAGGACTAGGACCGGGTCGGTGGCACATCGTGTTCCACGCGCGCCTCAAAGGGCAGTGAGTAGTCAGCAGTGGTGACGGGATCTGATAGGGCCATTGTCTGCCAGGGTTGCGGCTATGTTCTAACGAGATACCGCGGCCGTAAAACGCAAGGGCAGCTCAAGGAACAAGGTAGGTATTAAGTCAGTAGAAGTCTGACACTAGCTTCCGCTCCAGCCACAGCTGGGGAAGTCATTCGATGTTCTTGCCACCCGAAAAATAATGCTTTAAATAGGTGGTTGAAGTTTTATTAGTGACTTTGTAAGCTTTTAAGGCTTTCACAGACAGTTGAGATGCGACAATACGACTACGTGTTTTCATAACTGTTTTCTACGTATTCCAAAAACAGGCCGTAAAACCTATGAATGAATTACCATGATATTTTATAAGTATAAGTACAGTCCAGTCTTTAGGTACATTTATTACAGTTTTTATTTCGGAGGGAAAGAATGTGATATATATATAAACAAATGACGCCTCCCGCTCTAGGTGGAACTGGAGCACAACGGAGTGTCACGCTTCTACTGATTAAAAGCCGACCCTGTTCCTTCAGGGGAAGCGGTATGCCGTTAAAACATCGAAAATAGTCATAACTATGACGCGTAGTGACATCGATGACTCCAGGATTTGTTTCTAAAATACACACACTCCGCATGGCACAAGACGTCATCGGCATTCTTTAATAATTTCATTGCAACATTAAGGCAGGTCAGTAAAAAAATGTAGTGTGGGTTCGGGTTTCTTTGGAGAACTTTGTTATATTTTTGTTTGTTAAAATATACTTTAAGTCGATAAATAAAGAAATCCATGATAAATGATCTTTATTTTGCAAATTGGTTATTAAATAACACTTTTACACGTATTTTTTTTTCGTAAATTTAAACTAGATAGGCCGGTGTTTCCTAACTAACTACTCTGAAAAGAAACATCGAAACAAACTCAGGGCTCCGTCCCTTTTGAAGTCCATACAATCTATACTGGTTAAATTATATGAGAACCTTGTAGGTTACAGTCTGAGGCGATCTTTTGAGGAAAGATGCTCACAGATTTCAGTAGGCCAGTCTGTACAGTGCAAGTATTCGTCAGATGACGTATAGCTCAACTTAGAACAAGGAGCTTAACGATTTGACAAACAATACCAAGGTAAGGATGTTTGGGTAGGCCGCAAAAAGTACTCAAACTGCCAGTCAATCATGTTTACCTCGAGTAAATGGTCGATATTTATATTAGTTAGGGAATTGCTACAATGCTTAACTTCCCCAGGGCGTGCTTTGCATGTACGTATATAATAACAATTAATTAGGATAATGAATGATTGCTTGAATCGACTAGCCAAAGTAGGTAGCTTTTGTTTATGAATTTTCTATTTCAGTTATGATTCCTTCACGAACAAAATAAAATTAGCAAATAATGATTAAGTATATAACAATTAATATTTTGATGTTTTTTTTTAACTTTTACGTTTCTCTGAGGCAAATCTAAGCTAAACAACACCTAGTAAAAGTCCGAATTAAGTAGCAAGTTAAGCAAACATCATAGAACAGTTCTGAGTTATACCAGTATTGTTTAGTAGGCTTCAGTAGTGACAGTGCTTTCAGTCCAGACAGTCATGTTTCTTATAAGCATTTTATTAGTACTTTGCAAATATCCTTCGCTTATAAGAAATATGACTGTCTTGAGTGAAAGCCTCAAAACAAAATAGAGTAAGTAGAGATAAAAGTTTTGTACTGTGCATTCCTCATTAAATAATAATTATTTTAAAATTAAACTAAGGTTTTTTTTTATGGTTGGCTCGCGTTTGACCACCGTGTCACCTGATGGTAAGTGATGATGGGGTCGAAGATGGAGCACGCTTGCCTAGAAGTAACCTATTCACTCTTGACTTAAAGACCCCTAGGTTATAGCTATCGGGAAACACAGACTCCGGCAGGGAATTTCACTCCTTAGCCGTACGCACAATGAAGGTATTCCCAAAACGTTTTGTAACTCTGCCGTACCTAGTCGTTTATTAGTTCCATTGAGTTAGCAAAACTAAATAATATAACGTACATAAATATGTGGTTCATGTTTACGTTATAAATGTATAATAATATAATATGTTTAATTGTCTCCACACAAAGTAAATTATTGCTAAAAAAAGTTATTTAAAAAATCTAAAAAACCCGACTGCTCAACTGAAATGCCAGAAACAAGCACATTTTTATTTTTAAAATAAAAATGTGCTTGTTTCTGGCATTTCAGTTGAGGAGTCGGGTTTTTTAGATTTTTTAAATAACTTTTTTTTTCTACTTTTCAGTTAAAATATTAATTAACATTTTTATAGTTTTCCTGGTCGTGTCACAATGGCACCCCACCGGATTCAGAAAGTGAAAGAGCTAAGTCCATATTTTTAAACTTTCTCTTTGTATTATTTTTGGTAGTATAACACTAATGATACACTTGATATACGCTTTTGAAATTTTTTGAAAAAAAAAAAGATTTGATATTTATTGCAGTATACCAAAAAAATTTTTTTTTTGTTATATATAATGGCTTCGCACAGCCGCCATGTTTAATTTTTTCAAATGTCACCTATCTAAGAACACTTGGGCTGCTAAGACGAATCTATCGATACCTCAATTATGTGAATCCGTTCAGCGGTTCTGGAGATATGAGGTAATAAAGAATATTACATACATACATACATACAAGATATGCGCGAAAAACATAACCCTTCCTTTGCAGTCGGGTAAAAATTACAGTAAACTAAAGTCGGGGTTTGACTTTGTGAGAGACTGGTGCCTGAAGTGGGTTTCAACGAGAATCTGTATTACAAGTTGTTATTGTTATTATATGTAGGTATGTTTTAGTGATTCGGACTTTTACTAGGTTCCATTTGTTAAATCTTAGGGTTTCCTGCTGTGTTAAATCCATCCAAAAGTTGTCTGTAAAGTGTCGTAGTGGTTGTCGCTTTTAGCGATAAGACCGCCCATTGTAACACCCTTTGTAGTTTTTAAGTCGTCATTTAATTCTGTTATTGTTTACAATAAAGAGTATATCTATCTATCTATCTATTTTGCCGCAAAGGCACGTAACTGTACTTCATTCATTCAAGAGAAGTATAAGTTTGAAATACCTATATTCAGATACGACTATAATCTAAAATACTAGCTTCTGCCCGCGACTTCGTTCGCGTGGGAGGATTTCCCGCGTAAATCCCGATCCCGTGCGAATTCCGGACTTATTACGGTCTATGTGTTATTCCAGGATATCAACTATCTATTTACTAAATTTCATTAAAATCCATCCAGTAGATCCGGAGATTAGCGTGTACAAACAGACAGACAGACTTTTTTTATTATTATGTAACCGTTTCTTAACCCACTTCAATTATTATTTTTGTATTAAATTTAAATGTACAGTCACACATTTTTAACTGTTTTATTATGTGTATACACCGTGAAATTTTAATGGTTGTTTTCCCACAGCGAAATGGCTTTGTCTTGGTTATACAATCGTTTTATAAACAATAAAATATTAGAAGCAAAAAATGGCGCAGTGTAGTTAATGAATTATCACCATGCGTGAGAGCTTAATTTGCTCTGAACATTTATTAATCGCTTTTTCCTTTGTACGCAGCGCGCGGCAGTGCGTGTTTCGTGTAGGTTTCTACGTTACTTCTACTGAACTACTAATGATTCTCGCGCTTTCGAGTTTATGAATATTTTTTAAATAATTTGAAAAAAAAAACATTCTTTTTTTAAGTTTAACTGTATGATTCGATACTACTACTGATGGGTAACCGTCCTGCCCCGGGAAAACAACCATTTAAATTTCACGCTGTATAGATAATCAGTAAGAAAACTGTAAATTGAACAAATTTACAAAAAATATTGAGTGGGGTAGAAACAGTAATAGCGCAAGAATAAAAAATAATCTTTGTTAAACTGTTTGTCTGTTTGTATAAATTTACATGCAAATCTCTGGAACTATTAGACAAACTCGAACGAAACTGCAGATTTTAATAGAGCAGAACTTTACACGCGAGCAAAGCCGCAGGTAGTAACTAGTAGATAATAAAATTGTAATAAAGTATAGCTGATTTAAGTTAAGTAACCTTGTCAGTAAGTAGTTTTAGCGTTTCTACTGAATTATTCATGAATATAAATTTGGGAACGGACCTGTGTAACATTATTTTGCTAGGGAGCATTTGAAATGGGATAATCAAGTAAAGTGAGTAAAGGTAGTTCTTTAGGTTAAGTTGTCTGCTGTGTAAATTAGGATACATATGAGGGTGTGTATTTTTGTTGATGAATTTCGTGTATAAATGGTGTTGTTATTTTTTATTACACACTAAATAGGATAGCTTATCATTACATAGGTATAATAAAACAGTAAGAAAGTGTGTCGGTACAGTGAATATATTGTCAGAAAAAATATTGAAAATATAAATATAATAAAGAGTTAAAAAAAAAAAACTATATATAGTTCTCCGGAACTTCTAGACAGCTTGGAATGAAACTTTTTTTGTTATATAGCTATTCAGTGTGAGTAACATATAGGCTATAATTGATTTGGGAAACTGGAACTATTGTAGATGAGTGTGAAAGAGACTAAAGCGATAGTTAGTCCATAGCAAGCTGTGGAATTCTCTACCGACTTCTGTGTTCCCTGAAGAGTAAATAGGCGTCTTCTGGGCTCGCTCGTCCCATCGTAGACCTCATCTCTCGCTTATGATCAGGCGAGATCCGTAATAACAAAAAAAAAACGAATTTGGTATTGCAAACTCATACTACGGGCTTAGTATGAGGTAGTATTTGCCCAGCAATGGGACAGTTCAGGCTTTTAATAATAATTCGTTACGTTCCCACTTAGTCTCTTGTCATGAAAATAATTAATGAGCAATTAGCATGCTCAAATACCCATTGCGTAATGCGATTTAGGCTTAGGAGCTAACTACTAATGTGTAAATCCCATGCCGCATGCAGTATAATACCGCACGGAAGTCGAATTACATAATTTACGTAATGGGCTTTTACAGTTTAAAAGGAAATTACGTATCTTGCTAGCAAAAAGTTGAGGCTCGTTTCCTACATGCAAGCAAGAATATAGTTTGCTGGAGTTAGCCACTATATTATAAGGTTAATAAAAATAAAAAGGCGTGATTTACCTATGACTGAATACTATTAATTCAATAGAAGTTTATATTTATGATTGATGTAAGCACAGGAGGAATAACCAAATCTACCGAGTCTATAATCTATACTAATATTATAAAGCTGTAGAGTTTGTTTGTTTGTTTGCTTGAACGCGCTAATCTCAGGAACTACGGTTCTGATCTGAAAAATTCTTTCAGTTATATAGCCCATTTATCGAGGAAGGCTATAGGCTATATATCATCACGCTAAGACCAATAGGAGCGGAGCACTAATGAAGAATGTTTCAAAATCGGGGGATTTTTTTGTCCACGCGGACGAAGTCGCGGGCGGAAGCTAGTAAAAAATATACAGAATACTATCTACACTTGGTCCAGATACCGTGTTGTCGTACTAAGCGCTTCTCCTCTACATTTATTGTGCGCACAACCAAGGTGTGGAACCCTCTACCGGCTTTTGTGTTCCCTGCTACATATGACGCGTGTCAGCCTTTAAAGCAAGAGTGAACATGCATCTTCTGGGCTCGCTCGTTCTATCGTAGACCTCATCTTACACTTATCATCAGGTGTGATCGAGGTCAAGAGCGGGCTCATTATTTTGTAATTAAAAAAAATGGTGATAAATGATAAATAAATGAATGATAAATGATCTTTATTTTGCAAATTGGTTAGTAAATAACACTTTTACACGTAATTTTTTTCGTAAATATTAACTAGATGATGCCGGTGTGTCCTAACTGACTACCCTGAGAAGAAACACCGAAACAAACTCAGGGGTCCGTCTCTTTTAAAGTCCATACAATCTATACTGGTTTAATTATATGGGAACCTTGTAAGTTTTAGTCTGAGGCGATCTTTTGAAGAAAGATGCTTACAGATTTGAGTGGGCCTGTCCATACAGTGCAAGCATTTTTCAGATGGCGTATAGCTCAACTTAGAAAAAGGAGCTTAACGATTTGACGAACAATACCAAGGGAAGGACGTTTGTGTAGGCCGCAAAAAGCACTCAAACTGCCAGACAATCATGTTTAACTCGAATAAAATAACCTACATAGTTCACATATTCACAGTTGTTTATGAGGATTATGTAGATTGTAGATTATTAGTCTGAAATGGCCTTTTGACGAAAGAACCACACAGATTTGAGTAGACCAGTCCTGTCAGTATTCGTAGTACCTATAGTTTCCAATATTTCGGCACTGTTGCAAGCGCCATAATTTCTGAAACAATTCATAAACAAGGTATCTCGTTTCATGTTCTAATAATATTGTTAGTGACCAGGTCAATTTAAATATGAACAAATTATGGTTGTTGATTACATAATCAATAGATGGTCTTAAAGCGGAAAATTAATGGTAAATAATTTTTTTTTGCAAAAAATAGAACCGACTTCCATATAAAAACACTACAAAGGCAAAAATAACTTTAATTTCGGAAGGCGGTGTCAAAAACGAAAATATATACAAAACTAAAGACACCGCCTTCCGAAATTAAAGTTATTTTTGCCTTTGTAGTGTTTTTATATGGAAGTCGGTTCTATTTTTTGCAAAAAAAAAAATTATTTTACGCTTTTTAGTGGGTCGGTTTGTAATTTATCTAGTTACAAAAGCCATAATGTCAAAAACTTATCACCTTTTACAAAATGTTGCTTTTCCCGATGCATAGTCGTTAATTTTTGAGGAGTTCTCCTGGTACTTGACCATCACCATATGTATTGTGACGAGTATAAATTGTTTAACATCCGTACTCAAGTAATCGAAACGCAATCCACGAAATACTTATTATTGAGGAGTTTCAGTGGCCATCTGTGGTCTTCATCATCAGTTCAACTTCCCCAAATGGTACTTTTCGGAAGCAACTGCTCAAGGTACTATAAAAAATACCCAAAACGCTATAGGTGTGTCTATAATATTTGAAGAGTTCCCTCGATTTCTCCAGGATCCCATCATCAGATCCTGATTTCGTAACAATGGGACCAACCAGAACCTATACCCATTCAAACGCAAAAATAATTTTTCAAATCGTTCCAGCCGTCTCCGAGTTATGAGGTAACACATAAAAAAAAAAGTTCAAGACGAATTGAGAACCTCCTTTTTTTGAAGTCGGTTAAAAATATACCGTTTGAAATCCTATGCGCGAGCGTCAGTCTCGCACTTGTTTTTATTATCATGTAATATATTGGATATTTGAATATTATTTGTATAAAAAACCTTCAATCTAGTGACGTAATTACCTGTCTGCCTTTGTAGTAAAAAGATAAGCAATTAAAAACAGGTTTGAATTTATTAGTGATTCTATTTGATAGACGTGTTTTTTCCACAAGCGATGGCCTGTTCGATTCATTGATGCGTTTGGTACAAGTTCCAGAGAGTACAATACAATACTTTCCTTTACGGGTAGTGACGCCGCACACAGGCGAAATATCGCTAAAAGTTGGCAATTAATCGAATTTACAAATTACACGTAGTCTGGTTTCTATTGTTTAGGCGACATCCTCAGAACAATGGTCTAGCTACCTGCGCAAGCGCCGCGCTCCCCCGGATTCCCACTTACGTAGTATCCCAGTCCAAAGTTTGACTTGTTAAGCGGTGGATGTGTTTTGTTTTATTAAATCTTTAAACCCAACTGATAATATTATTACGTTGTTCGGTGGAATTAAGTGTTTTAGTGATGGATTCTACTCCTGGCGGTAAGAAACTATTATTATAAATATTAAAAAGTTACTTTTGAATTGTATATCTATTTTATTTCTTCTAAAAGTAGTCGCTATGTAAAGAGTACTCAAACTTCTCATAGAGTAAAAGTACGAGCTCCAGTAGAGTCTAGCCTTCAAATGTACCTTAAAATGAGCATTACACATTCTTCATCTAGAAATACCTAGAAAGAGCTGCTCGTTTTTGCGCATCTTGAACAAACTTCGTCAATTTTAGTCTTTTTTTTTTTTTTTTTTAACGTGGTAAAATTATCAAATAAGTCCTCCCACTCCGGGCAGGGTGGGAGGGACTGTCAGACTTTTACTGACTAAAATCCACGGTGTTCCTTCAATAATCCTTTACATACCGGGGCCACGGTAACGGGATGAGTCCCACGACCCCGGCAGGATTCGGCCCTCTGCAGAGGGGGCCTCGTCATGTTGCTGACGCTCTTTGAGGCGCGCGTGAAACACGACGCGCCGTCGACCCGGGCATGGTCCATGGTCGGACAGCGAGTTGCCCTTTACTCGCTGTCCGCATGCCCGCGCCTACGGTGGCCGGAGATCGTCGGCCGACGTCCGACGCCGTGGGCGTCTACCACTGCGGCTGGGCTGGAGGGAGGACGCCATCCTCTCCCTCACGCGGCCCGCCTCCTCCTTCGAAAGCATGACTGCTTCGCAGAAGGAGGCGACCGCTTCCCACTCCCTCTCGCCCCGCAGCATGGCCTCGACCAAGGCCGGGCGCGAGAGGTCTCCGCCTATTGTCGCCGTGAGGACACGTCGGTGCTCTGCCCAAGCTGGGCAGTCCTGCACCGTGTGCTCGACTGTGTCCTCAGGGCGACCCTCGCAGTGGTGACACCCAGGCGTCTCTTCCTTACCCATCAGACACAGGTACCTCCCGAAACTTCCGTGTCCGGTGAGGACCTGCGTCATGCGGTAGGTCAGGACGCCGTGACGCCGATCTAGCCACTCCTCAAAGAGGGGTCTTACCGCCGCAATTGCGGCGTGCCCGGCCGTCGGTTGCGACAGTCGCTCCCTCCATACTGCCCTGAGATCGCGCCGGAGCTCTTCCCGCCGCGCCTCGACTTCTCGAGGCAGCGGGGATACGCCCCGGCGCTGCGCCTCCACGCGCCATTCATAGACGCGCTGGAGGGCAGTCGCCTCCAGATCCCAGGGCAGCAATCCGGCAAGGAGGTTGGCCGATTCGCCGGCGATCGTGCGGTATCCCCGGATCATTCGGATAGCCATGACCCTCTGGCATGCGACCAACTTTAGTGGTCGCGTCCGGATGCACAGGGCCCACACTGGGGACCCGTAGAGGGCCATGGACCGCACGACGCCGGCGTACAGCCTTCGGCAGGAGGCGTTTGGCCCGCTGAGATTAGGCAGGAGTCGCCTGAAGGCGGCTGCTGCCCGGTTCAGCTTTGGGGCCAAACTCAGGAAGTGCTCCCTGAAGTTCCACCGGCTGTCGAGGACGAGTCCCAGGTACTTCATCGTCCTCCCGACGCCGATGCGAACCCCCTCCACCGTTAGTCAATTTTAGTCTTAAGGTAGAATTTCATTTATTTTTCTTTTTTCCAGGATCAAACTTTGAAGAGATTTATATTAGTAGAAGAAATCTTATTGAGTACTAGCTTCCGCCCACGACTTCGTCCGCGTGGAAAAAAAATCCCCCGATTTCGAAACATTCTTCATTAGTGCTCCGCTCCTACTGGTTTTAGCGTGATGATATGTAGCCTTTCCGATAAATGGGCTATCTAACACTGAAAGAATTTTTCAAATCAGAACCGTAGTTCCTGAGATTAGCGCGTTCAAGCAAACAAACTAACAAACTTTTCAGCTTTATAATATTAGTATAGATTATAGAGAGTCTTCTTCTAGAAAAGACTCAGAAAAAATGCAATTTCTTTACAAAAAAGTGGAAAATGCTCTAAAACAGACAAACATTTCAAGTGATACTAAAAGAGTTTTGCAAAAGCTAATAGGTCATAAATCAAAACTTGAAAAATATCAAAGACATTTTGAAAGATGTGTCAATGCGAATAAAGAATGGTTTGACCAATATGTTTGCTTTAACGTCTCGCAATCTCAGAAGACAAAAGTATCGGCTGGTCGACCTTCTAAGAATTTTGAAGAATTAAGTGAACGGGCTAAACGGCAAAGAACTGAAAATATGCGACGGCAAATGTCATCTACAGAATTGGCTTACGCCACGCAAATGAAGTATAGAGAGTGTGGAGAGACAGAGAAATCCAACTTAGTAAGAGATATTTATCAAGACGTTGTTCCAAGAATAGATGAAAGCCATGCCACTCTCTGTTCTGATAACGCCTTATCTATTGTTATTGAAGGACAGCTTCGTAAGCTGTCCTTCAATAACAATAGATAAGGCTAATTATGTTATACTGGTGCTTCGTAGAAGCACCAGTATAACATAATTAGAAAAAACTTTTTACCAAAAAATTAAACCGACTCCCAAAAACACTGCAAAGTGAAAAATAACTTTAATTTCGGAAGTCGGTGCCAAAAACGAAAATACAAAACTAAAGACACCGACTACCGAAATTAAAGTTATTTTTCACTTTGCAGTGTTTTTTGGGAGTTGGTTTAATTTTTTGGTAAAAAGTTTTTATCATGCCCCAATTTGTGGACCTCTGGATGGGTTTAGAACGCTGAAATAACCGTCATTTAGTAAACTATAAGCACATACTTGAAACAAATTTCATGTTTGTAGCTTATTTATTTCCTAAGTTACGCAAAAGCAAAGTTGTGCTAATTCGACACTCACTGATTCACTGACTCATCAAAATAGAACAGTGTGATGGGCTCTTTCTATTGACGTATATGAAACTGGAGTCTGATTTGAGGGCACGGAAGTGCCCCTGCCAAAACGAGATAAGAAAAAACAATGTCTAATATGAAAACCTAATAATGAAAGGTCTGAAGTGTATAACTAAGACACTAATCAAGTAAAAAATAGCTTTCTGCAAAAAGAAGTGAAATCCCACCAACAAACATCCGAACATCCTGTAAAAATCCCGGCCAAGTCTCGATGGAGTTACTTATTTCTCTATAAAAAGTAATGAAATTTCTAAGCAAAGCCAAGCCAAATTTAAGGTTCTAGTTTTTTACAGGATGTTTTTGGTGGGATGATATTGTCCCTTTGAGGTAATACAAATAATTCTTAAAAACAATATACAACATAATATGTCTATTGTAAATATATGCAATAGACACATTGCAGAAATTCTTAGGGGGCATTTGAAAGATATGCGGCTGAGCATGGACTTGTGTACAACGTACGTAAAAGTGAATAAGGCCGTCGGTAAATGCCTAGATTATACACCTATTGTAGTCTTACCCTAAATGGCTTGTACATAAAGAGAGTAAATAATTTTAAATATCTCGGTCACATAATTACCCACGATCTTAAGGACAATGTGGACATTGGCACGCATTGACATGACGCGCAGATTCTCCCGCTGTACGGTCCAGGTCAAAATAACCTTATTAAATAACCTTAAAGCTTATTTATTGTCAGGGCCTGTACACGAAGTGTCTGTGGATCGGCTACACTAAAAGATCTCTAGATGCACTACGTGTCCAATACAACAATATTTTTAGAATGGCTCCGATAGTGTAGTGCGTCTGAAATGTTTGCGCAGTGCCAAACTGATGGATTTCAGGCCGTCTTACGCAAAAAAACGGCCTCTCTCGTGACCAGGTTGCGGGTCAGTAATATAACAGCATTCTAAAAACTGTTGCGGAGAATTTTTCCGCCCCTATTATTCGTTTTTATTTGTATTTGTTTTTCTAACTAACATTCGTTTTAAGTGTGTATAGGTACTTACTAACATCATGTATTTATGTTGTCCGAATTAAATATACAGGCAGTCATCGACTTACGTCGTTTCGATTTACGTCGTTTCAAGTTACGTCGAACAATGTTTTGTCACACTATTCCTCAAACATACGTCATTTGTTTCGATTTCCGGCATAGGAGAATTCACTTGTCGCGATGTCAATGACCGTGGGGCCGACGGGGCGCGGTGTCGGCGTACGGGGATTACTCCGCACATGCTGCTGATTTTGTTTAGTTACTTCAGGAACAACGGACAATCAAGACGTAATACATTAATTTCGAGTCCGTGTGGATCCTAACCCTTGAGTTTTACATGTAAACATACGAAAAATATGTCTCGACTTACGTCGTTTCGATTTAGGTACGTCGCGTATTTCGAGAACCTAACATGCCGTAAGTACGAGGACTGATATGATAAATAAAATTAAATATGTAACTACTTATATTATAAATGCGATTGGATGTTAGTGTCAGTGTTTGTTTGTAACGTTTACACACCATGGTGGCCGGTTTTTATTCGCGTTCAGCCGAGTTCATGAAAAATTAATACATACCTACCTACTTACATACAATGATACAACTGGCAGCTAAAAAGTTGACAAAGGTGAGACAATACTTCACACCGAAACAGCTGCTCATCCTTTACCAAGTGGAAGTTCGGTCGTAACCGCTGTCATCTCTGCGAAGGATCTGCCAAATAGAAAAAAAAACGTATTATTGCCAACAGACAAACGACATGTAAACTATATTAAAAACTTATTGTAATTCCTTAAGAATAGTGTTAGTAATTGGTACTTATGGAATATACCAACTTAATGCAAACAACAAATACTAACAGGCCAATCGGCTCATTGGTAACGATGCGCTGGTTGAGTCAAAGCTCCAGAGTCTTGAACATCGGTGAAAAGTTTGGTTTTCTATTGGTTATATATTTCGGGGAGTGTGCGCTTGAATTGCCAAACTTATTGTAATTGATAACCTAATGGAATTCCCTGCCGGAGGCTGTGTTTTTTGATAGCTATGTACATATAACCTGGCGATCTTTAAGTTAACAGTGAATATCGTACTTCTAGGTAAGCGTGTTTCATCTTCGACCACATCATCGCTTGCCATCAGGTGAGATGGTAGTGTCAAATGCGACCCTGTCAACAAAAAAACTTTTTACCAAAAAATTAAACCGACTCCCAAAAAACACTGCAAAGTGAAAAATAACTTTAATTTCGGTAGTCGGTGTCTTTAGTTTTGTATTTTCGTTTTTGGCACCGACTTCCGAAATTAAAGTTATTTTTCACTTTGCAGTGTTTTTTGGGAGTCGGTTTAATTTTTTGGTAAAAAGTTTTTATTTCACTCTTTTTAGTTGGTCTATTTTCAATTTACCTAGTTACAAGAGCCTAATTATCAACTACTTATAACCTTTTACAAAATATTGCTTTTCCCAATGCTGGGCCGTTAATTGTTGAGGAGTTCTCCTGGTACTTCACCATCAGCTCTACATCACCATATGCATTGTGACGAGCATAAAGTGCGTAACATCCATATTCAAGTAATCGAATCGCAATCCACTCAATACTTATTATTGAGTAGTTTCGGCGGCCATCTGTGGTCTTCATCATCAGTTCCACTTCCTCAAATGATACTTTTTGAGAGCAACTGCACAAGTTACTATAATAAATACCCAAAATTACATAGGTGTGCCTATAATATTTGAAGAGTTCCCTCGATTTCTCCAGGATCCCATCATCAGATCCTGACGTTTATGAAAATGGGACCAATATCGAAGTATACCCTTTCAATCAAAAAAAGAATTTTCCAAATCGGTTCAGCCGTCTTCGAGTAATCGATGATCATACATTAAAAAAAAAAAAAAAAAAAAAAAATATACGCGTCGAATTGATAACCTCCTCTTTTTGTCGTCGGTTGAAAAGTGCAATGGAAGTGAATTGTAATTTATACCCAAATTATGAGGCAATTACCAAAGCTAAGAAAAAGTGTTACCCTTTTGGTGTTAGCACTTCAGAAACACGAGCAGAAGTATCTCTTCAAAATCTTATGGATCATACGGCTCAAAGGCTATTACTGTCATTAAGTGAAGTCATTCAAAGTCTCAATGAAAACGAACGTCAAAATCTGTGCTTGATCTCGAAGTGGGGATGTGATGGTTCTGGCAGTCATTCTCAATATAAACAGAAATTCCAAAATGTCGAATCCACAGACGAATATATGCTTATAACATCAATATTACCATTACGCCTTGTAAGTTTGAATCAAAGGGAAAATATCGTCTGGCAAAATCCTCGCCCGTCATCGCCAAGATACTGCCGACCTTTGAGACTTCAGATGGCTCATGAGACAATAGAAGTATCTAAATTAGAAGCTACTAATGTAAAATACCAAATATCAGATATGGTACCTACTAGGAATGCTGAATGGTGTGTCAAACACGATCTAAAATTAACCATGGTGGATGGTAAAATGATTAATGCGCTTACTGATAGATACAAGCTCAGCCATGCGGTGTTATCTGTGCGGGCTTACCTCCAAAGATTTCAATATGATCAAAAAGTGCATCAACAGACGAGTGACTGAAGAAAATTATGAATATGGGCTTTCGTCACTACATGCCTGGATACGATTTGCTGAGTGCATCTTGCATTTGGGTTACAAATTGAAACTCGGAAAGTGGCAAGCAAGAGGCAGTGATAAAGAAATAATGGCTAACGAAAAAAAAGAATACAAAAAGAATTTTGGGAAAAACTAGGTCTGCATGTAGACAAGCCGCGTCAAGGAGGAGGGACGTCAACAGATGGAAACACTGCTCGTATACTTTTTCAGCATGCAGATGAAACTGCACAGATAACAGGAGTTTCTTTAAGTCTCATTAATAGATTTCACACAATCCTGAAAATTATATCAAGTGGATACAAAATTAATTTTGCGAAATTTCATTCGTTTTGCCTACGGACTGCGTCAGCTTTTGTTTTTATTTACCCATGGTTTAATGTGCCAACTACGATACATAAAATTTTAGTGCATGGGCCCCTCATTGTAGACAATATTGGCATTGCTATAGGTCTATTGAGTGAAGATGCTCAAGAAAGCAGAAATAAAGACATCAGAAAATACAGACAAAACTATTCTAGAAAATTCTCGAGAAAAGTCGCCATGGAAGATACTTTTCTGAGATTAATGGTGTCTTCAGACCCATACATTACTGGCTTAAGGAAATTACCACCAAAAAAGCTTGTAACTTTAAGTCCTATTGAAATATCTTTAATCCATGACGACAAATAAATTATTTGATTTGATTTTACAATGATTTTAATTTTATTTCATTTTTTACCCTAATAGTATTAGTTATAGTTTTTATATATAATTTAGTAATACGGTTTAAGAAATTTATTTCGCTCAAAAAGAATACAATTATTCACTTCTATGAGCAAAGAAACAATAAACGGTTTCGCTAGGTAATAAACAGAAATAAAATTATTACTGCCAAAGTAAAAGAGACTAGTATCGTTGGGATACAGTGAAATCACTCCTTTAAGTCCGATTTCATTAATATTGTTGATGTAGATAAGGAATAATAGAGGCCCTAGTAGCCCTTGTGGTACTCTACAGGTTTGGGTTCACTTCTATGCTCACCAATACCGACTACTTGGTACCTATTAGTGAGATAAGAATCTAATATTTTTAATGCAGAGCCAGTAATACCAATACTTTCCATCTTTTTAAGAAGAAGTTTGTGACTTACAGTGTCATATGCCTTTTTTCAATCAATGAAGTAATGCAGTACTATAAATCAGTTGAAAAAACAACAAAATAGATTTTTGCCAACTTTTTGTGATATTTCGCCAGTGTGCGCCGGTGGCTATCTCAGCATGTTATCATCTGATTCTTTAATCTTTTTTCAACTTCGGGGTCGTGTTTTAGTCTAACCGGTAGCAGTTGAGTACTAGTGTTTTACGTAGAGTGACTGCCTGTCTGACTTCCACAACCTGTAGCTGGGTAACACGATATCCCTTGGCCAAACTGGCGTCAGATTTTTTAGATTCTGAATACCTAGTAACGACTGGAAACGATGTACAGAATAAAGGGCACGAAGAAATCTCGATATATGTTAAGGTCCACGGACCGACCGTGGCAAACGTTGTTTTACCTTAAAATGGACCTGTGTGGCTGTTATTATTTAGCCACGACCTACTGAGGGTTTTCCCCTTTTATAATCTGAAGACATTCACCAATCCGCACTTGGTCGCGTAGTGAGGACGCTATATTACGCGAATATTCTACTAGCGAATATTGTACTTCTCTCCCGTGGGTTCTTTCGTTCCTCCCGTTCTCTCACGATAAAAACATAACCCTCCTTAAACATGGTCGCTAACAGTATCATTAGAACTTAAAACGGGATATTTCATCCGTGATCATGGCGCTTGCAACAATGCTGAAACATCGGAAACTCGAAACAATAAATACATATAGTAAATATCCCGTTTTTAAGTTCTAATAACCTGCCTTTTTTGCAGCCTATAACCTTCCCGAAGCTTCAAGCTACTTCCATACCAAATTTTATCCAAATCTACCCAGTACTTTCGAAGATTAGTGCGTTTAAACAAACAAACTTTTCCACTATTAGTATGGAGATGGCTCAAATTAACTTACTTAATATGCAAGAGGTAGTCAGTACGTGCACAGAGTGCGGAATTTTTCATGCGAAGTTTGGCGATCGACAGAAACATTTCCATCATTCTCACGTTCCGTAGGACAAATAGTCATTGAAGTTGAGCAAGTTTTATAAAATAATGTGGTATACTTTTTTTCTGGGTAGGAAGTTATCAAATGACTTCTCCCGCTGTGGTTGGAGCGGAAGGGAGTGTCAGACTTCTACCGACTAAAATCTCACAACCAGCTGCCCTTAAGTTCCGGGGCCGCGGTATCTCGTCAGAACATTTTCGCAACCCTGGCAAGAGTGTAGTGTACTTAGCTGTCGATATTTTTTGTTTTTTCTTAACCTACTTTGTGCCCCACTGCTGAGCAGACTCCCCTTTTCCTTCCAAGCCTCTCTATCTTGAGCAATTTCACACCGTGTGTGCTCTGCGAACATATTGAATGTGATGTCAACGCGTATGTCAAAAATTATTTCATTGAAGAAAGCCTACAATAACGCTGTCATAATTTATGTCAAATTGTCAAGTAACCAAATATTTATTGAAATTCATAATGTACACATTTACGGGTACCTAATACATTTTGAAACGTGCAAATTAGAGACCTTGCCAGCACATAAAATTTTTAATAATTATGTAGGAGAGAGGAAGGTTTAATAGGTTATTATTTATTTATTATATCCTTTATTGTACACCTTACAATACTCTTAAGAATACAAATAATGAAACTGGTGTAAAAAGGGCGGTCCATAATTCTAAAATTAATTAAATGTTGTGTGTGTTTGTGTTTTATGATATATTTGTTTATTATAAGTAACAAGCTTCTGCCTGCGGCTTCGCTTCAGGAATAATGTAGCTATCTATTGAAAGAATTTTCAAAATCGGTATAGTAGATCCAGAGATTACTCCCTATAAACTCACAAACTTTACCTCTTTATAATAGTAACTTAATATTATTAACAAATGCATTTATTATTTGCTTATTTAGACACAATATGGCAGTTTTTCTACATATTGATATTATATTATAATATACAGTTATGAATTGTCATACGGGCAAAATTTTGCCCTTGACGGGACTTAAGCATACTTCGTACGGAAACAAAAACAAAGTATTTGGAATTCAGTCGAGTTCCTTTCTCCACATGGCTGTGGGTAAATAGACTTACAAAAGAACCAACTAACTCAGGAAATATGCCCCTATTTACCCGAATCAGCCCACATCAAGTTAAAAAGTTTTTCTTCTAAGAAAAACAAAACCGGACGGCTATAATCTTGGGTCGTCCAAAACTTTTTTCTTCACCTGTGTCGGCTTTCTAACCGCGCATGATGGAAACTTTAGGCTCCGCTTTCTTAGTCGCATGGCTTCGAGCACGTGTTTTTTCCTTGGGGTACGTAAGTAGGTAATAACTAATTTTATTCCTTGACTACCTACTATTTATTTATTAACATTTCATGAACTAAGTATAAAGGCGGGCTTACTGCCATAGGCATTCTCTACCAGTCAACCGTGAGTGGTGAAGAGATAGTGTGGGAGGTACAATACGTAACGTACATGATAAGCGATATTAAAAAAAAACGGCTAAGTGCGAGTCGGACTCGCGCACGAAGGGTTACGTACCATTTTCTATAAAAAACGGCAATAAATCATATCTGTTGTATGGGAGCCCCCTTAAATACATATTTTATTTGATTTTTAGGACTTGTTGTTATAGCGGCAACAGAAACACATAATTTGTGAAAATTTCAACTGTCTAGCTATCGCGGTTCTTGAGATACAGCCTGGTGACAGACGGACAGATATACATCGAAGTCTTAGTAATAGAGTCCCGTTTTTACCCTTTGGGTACGGAACCCTAAATAAATAAAAATAAAAAATTAGCACATCGAAATCTACGTAAGTAATAAAGTATATACTGATATGAATACATAATTTTATATATTTATATAAACCTATACTCGTAGTTAGGAAGCAAATGAAATTATTTTATTTTTTTTTATTTTATTTTATTTTTTTTATCTTATTTTTTCAGAAAGTAGATCTACAATTTCTTGTTAGGTAAATGCATAACTATTATCGGGATGAAAGGATATTTTGTCCTATTTCAAGCCAAATCCGTGCAGCTAGGTAGGACTGAATAATTAACAGAAATCCATACGTACATAGTCTCAATAATTGTTTGAATTCCTTCAAAGGGGTGTCCTAGTATTCGGCCAAATGGGTTTGTTTTCGTTTTATCAATCCTACAAAATGGGAGGACCATACAACTTATTTTATTATAATAAATACATAAAAGTTAAATAGTTTATACTATTACTATTGTACTTGGCGCTGATAGCCGAAATACAAGCTCTGCCTAGTTCGACTACAGGTTGGCTCCAACAAATAAATGTAATTTAATTCTGTTTCTTATTTTAGTTTTAGTAAGTTTAAAGTTTTGCCATAAATATTATTATTATTCACTATTATGTTTTTACAAAAGATGCGTCAGCTTCACATCGCATTTATTCGTATTTTTATATGTTCATGATCATGTTCATAAACCTTACTATTCTAAGTGGAGAAGATTACACACGATTAGCACTTGGCGACAAACTTTAAAACTTCGTTTATTTGATAGAAACCCACTCTGTTCCCTGAGTTATCGGGGTTTGATATAGCAAATTATTTTAGAACATAGAATTATTTTAGAGCGTACTCATAGATATAAGCCGGACAACCTCTGCTTTCTTAATTAAATTTTAAGCTTGCTCATATATTTAAAATCTACCGTTAGCCTTTTAGATACTAGAGACCCGGCCCGGTTTCGCATCGTCTTATTCAGCTATTTCGCACAAAACTTTAATAAATTATATACCTTCCTCATGAATCACTGTATCCATTGGTGAAAATCGCAATAAAATCTGTTCAGAAGGGTTTGAGTTTGTCGCGAACAGGCACACAACTAAGCCTTACATATAAATATGTAAGGATTAGTTACGATAAATAGAAATAGTTGGGTGAATTTCTAAGCTGTTTGCACTTCGATATGGCTCCCAATCTGCCTGGAGGCAGCTGAATAATAGTGATTGCACTAGATTTACTATGTCAGTGCCGAAACTCCCAGTGGACGTGAATGCAGCTTCTGCCTTCAACCGCAAACTGGGTCGCCAAAACAGGCGGCGTCCGGCCATTACATTTTTGTAAGACTTTTCAGTTTACCAGCACTTCTTAGATAAAGAAATAATAAAAAAATATACACAAAATTGAGTTAAAGGAGTCCTTCGTTAATTTTTTGTTCAGTTTTACTCAAAAGTTTAGTTTTCGAGTTTATGAGTTGAACCGCAAACTAAAACCGGCAAATTTGAGGTGAGCAGGACGAACAAAGATGTAGTTAGATCTGAGTATCGATTTGGCTTTGTACTGGAACTTTATTATTTTTTTGCAATAATACCATTGAATAAGTGGGGTTTTCACCAACCTGACGCAAAAGACTAGACATACATGTCTCCAGTAACCCAAAATTAGTATCACTTATTATTTCGTCACTTAGACACGCCAAAATTTTTACGCATGACACATAGTGAAACTTAATTTACTTTTATGTTTTTGACAACTACACACGAAGTTGACTACACGAGAAGAATTCATGATGAAGTACAGTCATGTATAGGGGTTACGCCGATGTGTATCTCGTCCTGTCTATCAGTCAAACATTCCCATATATCCATTTTATGACAAATCTCAAGGTGGTCACCGATCAGACGAGACATGGTACTGGACAATGGGAGCATGGACATGGCAACGTGGTTAATGTTATTTCAATTACAATTGGTTGGATGAGAAATAAAAAATTGGCTAAGTGCGAGTCGGACTCGCCCATGAAGGGTTCCGTGGTAACTATAATAAATATAATCTACTTAATATATTTAATGGAAAAAAAAACAACAACCTTAAAAATTTCTTAAAACTACACACATCAAAAGTGTCTAGGGATCAAGCATTTTTATGCTGATTTCTTGAGATTGAGATGTGGCTTTGTAATAAATTTATGATTTTATCAATTTATATGGATCCTTTTTGGTGCATTTCATAATTTGAAACGGGAACTGTTAATCAAATTCGAGTAAAAGATGAAAATCAGCTGTCAATATTTTCCCTATAAAAACATACAACGCATTGAAGACATTATTAGTGCTACTGTTTCCCTACTACTGATTAAAACCAACGTTATTATGGAGCGGCGACGTCATTTAAGCAGGGAAGAAATGCTCAGAGCCGTGGGAATGATAGAAGCTGGTTCCCGGCAACGTACTGTGGCTTTAGCTCTGAATACAAGTCAGAGTGTTATCAGTCGACTTTGGACACGTTACCGAAGCACTGGTACCGTGGCTGAGCGCCATGGAGGACGGTATCGCTGCACCACACGGAGACAAGACCGATACATTCAAATCTTAACTCGAAGAGCTCCAACAATAACCGCCATGATGTTAGCCGTGAGGCTTCATCACTCTTCAGGGAACTTAATTAGCGACCAAACAGTCAGAAACCGCTTGCATGAAGTGAACCTTCATTCCCGAAGACCGCTACGGGTACCACCTATAGCAATGCACAATCGTAGGATTCGATATCAATGGGCTCTTGAACACAGAAATTGGGCAGAAGAACAATGGCGTTTCGTGTGCTTTTCTGATGAGTCTCGTTTTGGTATGAGACCGGATACAAGACGTATACGACACTGGAGAACCCCTGGACGCCAACAGCGATTAAAATCCTGCCAGGAAGTCCATCCTTATAGTGGTGGAACCATCATGGTATGGGCGGGTATTTGGATCGGCGGAAGAACTGAGTTGATTTGGATCAGAGGCAACCTCAACGCTCAAATTTATGCTGAGACGATTGTATCTGACGTCATCGTTCCTCTACAAGTGCAAATCGGTCCCTTATTTCAGTTAATGCATGATAATGCACGACCGCACACCGCAAGAGTTGTAAGACAGACTCTCGCCGCAGCTAACATCAATGTCCTGCTCTGGCCTGCTCAGTCGCCAGACTTGAACCCGATTGAGCATGCATGGGATATGCTACAGAGAAGAGCTTTGCCGAATATGGAGGGTATCCAGTCGCAAGAAGACCTTTTTTTGTTGTTGCAACGAACATGGGCGGCCATTCCACAGCGTGATTTGGATGAACTCATTTTGAGTATGCCAAACCGATGTTCTTGTGTTGTTAGTGTTCGCGATAGAAACACGGATTATTAATTGTTTAAGTTACCCAATAAAATTTTAAAGAAAACTGTTATTTCAGTCTTTTTTTCGAACTTTAATGTTAGTGGTTCAAATGTCAAAAATCCCTTTATTAGGAAAATGGCAAATTTCTTTATTAATGCAAAGGTGACTTGGTTTATCGTTACTGTGACAAACGAAAACACTTTATTTGATGAATCCTTAAAGAAAATTTTAATTAATATCAATCAGGAGAAAAGTTATTGCAAAAATATATGTTGATCCCTAGACACTTTTGATGTGTGTAGCTTATTTACAATTTTTACAACTACGCGAAATAACTTTGGTTTTCATAGTATTTGTATGAATTACAAAGTTATATTTGCGGTTTTAGAAAATATACTGTAGGTATCTCAAAAACTGCCGACTCGATCTCGTTCAAACCAATTTTGGTTGAAAGTTTACATTAAGATCTACAACATATGGTTTTTTTAGATTTTACACTTCATTATTATAGAAGTTAGAAGGGGGGGACACATTTTACCACTTTGGAAGCGAATATCTTTTAAACGATTAACTTTATGAAAAAGTCATTTGAGAAACCTTAATGTCATTTTTAAAGACCTGTCTATAGATACCACACACGTATAGGTTTCATGAAAAAAAAATATTTTCAGTTTCAGTTCCATGTATTGAGAGCCCCCTTTATTTTAAATGTTTTTTAAATTTTCTCTTAAAATCGGAAAGCGGTTCACATACAATACATCTATCTACCAAGTTTTACATGTATAGTCCTAATAGTTTCGGAATAAAATGGCGGTGACATACGGACGGACGGACAGACAGACAGACGGACAGACATGTTGAAACTATAAGGGTTCCGTTTTTTGCCATTCGGCTACGGAACCCTAAAAACCGGCCAGATGCGAGTCGTTGACGTTATCGATTTCGAGCAAAACCGAACAAAAAAAATCACGTTTGTTGTATGGGGCTCCCATAAATATTTATTTTATTCTGTTTTTTAGTATTTGTTGTTATAGCGGCAACAGAAATACATCATCTGTAAAAAATTAAACTGTCTTACTATCACGGTTTATGAGATACAGCCTGGTGACAGACGGACAGACAGCGTAGTCTTAGTAATAGTGTCCCGTTTTACCCTCTGAGTACCGAACCCTAAAAAAAGAAAGCAAAAATAAAAGAACATTAAGGGACTTGTGACTAAATAATAACAGCCCTGCACAGGTATATCTAGGTTAAGCAACGCTTCCCTAGGTCGATTCGTGCATGCGTGACCATCTTGGTGTATCGAGCCGTGCCTCATATACCATGTTATATTTTGTACAAGTTTGACAGTTGTCAAACTGCGATGCGCTATCGTTACATGGTGGACATTCCACCCATACGCACAAAACGTTTTGGGAATACTTTCATTGTGCGTACGGCTAAGGTGTGGAATTCCCTGCCGGAGTCGTTTCCCGATTGCTATAACCTAGGGGTCTTTAAGTCAAGAGTGAATAGGTTACTTTTAGGTAAGCGTGCAGTGGCGTAGCTACCTAGGGGCTAGGCGGGGCAGTGCCTCGGGGCCCTCAAGCTCGGGGGGCGCTCGAGTCCTTACCAGAAAATCTCGATCGAATTTATTAGGTAATCAGAAAGAATTAAACAGCACAGTTGTTCGAGTGGCGATACGGAAGCATGTGCTGTGTATGAATTTTAGATAGTGGACAAACGCGAACCTTTTGTCAATTAAAAAAAATATGGCGGGTTAAGAAGGGGTATTCTATTAACCAGCTACTGGGTTATGGGGTCAGATAGGTAGTTGCTCCATCTAAATCACTACTTACCACCACTACACACCCTGATATAGTTGGTAAAAAGGGTAAACAGATTATGATATCCAAGGTAAAAGACAGCCTTTGAGTTACGCGAAATATCAATAAACGGCTCGAAAATATAACTAACAATGAAGTTACTATATTACCGCCGCTTTAGGTTCTCTGCAGTCGCAGAAGCAGCGCCAGCATGGTACGAGCTAGGAAGATGGGATGGTATAACAGTATCGGCAGTAAAATCTTATCGAAAATTTCCTAAAACATGAGTCCTCCTAACCGATTTCGGCCACAGTGACTCATCATTGATTACTTAGGTATACAATGTGTAATTTAAATACATATCAAGTGCATGGCTTCTTTGGATGATAACAAACGATATGGCAAGGATTTGTAAAAGAACGAAGAGAATTATCGTGTTATTGGCAAGTGACGTGGAAAGTTATTGACCCTCGTAGTGCTGTGACACGTTTGTTATGATTGGTATTCAAGAAATATATGAAACCTATAATTTGGTATCAATTCTTTGAGTCAGTTATTTTGTGCTGAAACTGTGCATAGAGACTCCATACCAGATGTTGTCTTCAGCCCTTTTGGATAGAAATAAAGTACAGATGTGTTTTTAGTGAGAGCTCTAAAATTTTAATTAAATTAATTGATTTTTACATGTTTTCTACCTAATATTTGAGGTATAAAGTATTCATTTAGAGGTACTTACAATTTGTGAAATAGTACATGTAAGATAACACTAAGAGCTACACCACCTACCAGCTGTTCACTAGTATTGTCACAAGAGGATCACTTGCAATATGTCACAACTGGATGATATACAGTCTGCACAGAGAAACTTGGAAGAATGTTTCCTGAAGAAGATGGGTGAACTCGAGGCACAGATACAATGTGCTGGACCTGCAAAGGAAACCGTTGCGAAGATTGCTGAAGAGTTCCGGACTTTCAGGGAGCTAATGTTTAGCATGTTGGGACTTCTCCGGAAGCAAATCATGGAGTGCTCTAGAGTGGTGGACGGATTGGAGACACATGCTCGTCGTAAGGCTCTCCTTTTCACCGGGTTTGCAGAGACAGAAAAAGAAGATTGTAAGTCTCTTGTATTAAACATACTTCATAAAAAACTAGGGATTTTGGACATCACTGCTTCCTCGATTAAAGTATGTCATAGACTGGGGGCTTCAAACAAAGAATCCACACGCAGCAGACCTATTTTGGTGAAGTTTGCTCATATCGACTGTAGATCCGCTATTTGGAAGGCTAAATCGGCTCTGAAGGGCTCTGCGATTACAGTTAAGGAGTTCTTGACCAGGACTAGGCAGACAGTTTTCAGCCGGGTGCGGTTGCATTTCGGGATGACGGCATGCTGGACCCAGGACGGTATGATTCATGTTAAATCCCATGATGGAGCGCGTCATAAGATTACTTCATTAGATGATCTGAGCTCCTTGTTGGCAAAGTATCCCAAGAAGATAGGCGAGAATGCTGCTGCAATAGGAAGCAAGCCAGGAGTTCGAAGTCAGTGTACACGTTAGTCCTCATATCATCTCGCTGTCAGTGTTCGTGTTTGTTGCGTCATTTTTCTCGGACTAGGTAGTGTACTTTTCTACCCACATAATATAGTTGTGACCTTTGTATAAGTTTAATTTGGTTTTTGCTCTTTGAACTTTGAAGTTAAGGTAAAATTTTATTTTGTTTTTGTGTGCAACAATGTCACTGTCACTTGTCAGTCATTAAATTACATCAAATGTTTTTAATATTCAACTCTAGTTAAGTGGCTTTTGAGCCACTTCAATAATTGCTAATATCATAACGTTGGATTATTTTAAAATCTTTTAGTAATGAAATGTGTTATTTTATGTTATTCTGTTCCACGTTTTGTATTATCCCTATTTCTTAATTTCTTAGTTTGAGATTTCCGTTTTGTTTTTGTATAATGTGTAATTTAGTATGTAGTTTTGTTCCTCGCTTGCGTAAATCTATACTATTTTTATTATGTTTTATAAACAATTGTACACTAGTGTGGCTGGTGGGTGGTGCACAGATAGTAGTGTATCACCGGACGGTAATTAGGTAGTTTAAGCATACATTTGTTAATATTTATATATTTTTTTCTCTATGTCCTCTGATGACTCCTTTCATTCAGTTTTTGATTCTGCAAATTCTTCTGCTGATGCAAGTTTCTGTTCCTTGCCTGACACTGTCAGTGACTTTGTGCATCGCAGCTTCAGCCAACAAAATGAAAGCTTTTTCAATGTCTGCCATATAAATGCACAGAGTGTTCCTAGTCATTATAGCGATCTGTATGACACCTTTTCTAATGCTAATGTACATGCCGTTCTGGTTTCTGAGAGTTGGCTCAAACCCCATCTTCTTTCCACTGCCTACTCTCTTCCTGGTTTCATTCTCATCCGGAATGATAGAATTGGAAAGGGAGGAGGTGGTGTAGCTATCTACCTTCGCAGTGATTTTTCTTTCAAAATAGTAGCCAGTTCTCCTTCGCAATATTGCGCTTCTGCAGAGTACCTCTTCCTGGAAATTTGCGTTAAGGGTGTCAAGGCTCTACTAGGCGTTGTCTATTGCCCGCCTGCCGTTAATTATTTTTCCAACCTTGAACTGGCACTTGAATCTATAGGTTCTGAGTATGCACATTGCGTCATCATGGGTGATTTCAACACAGACCTTTCTCGCTCAACCCCTCCTTCCCGAAAACTCCTTCACATCCTTGAGTCCGTTAGTCTCCATGTTCTTCCACTGCAGCCCACTCATTTTAATGTGTCTGGTGATGATACGTGGCTCGACTTGATCCTAATATCCACTCCTTCCTTGGTTTCATCTCATGGCCAATGTCCTGCACCTGGTTTTTCCCATCATGATCTCATTTTCCTCTCCTATATCTTAAAGCCACCTAAACCTCTTCCTAAAGTTCTGCACATGCGTTGTTATGCGCGCATGGATGTTGAAAAGCTGCATCAAGATGCGTCAGAAATTGATTGGGACCAGCTTGCAGCGGCAACGACAATTGATGACAAACTGCGTATCTTCAATCAGGCTGTCCTTGCTCTCTTCGATGAACATGCTCCTGTTCGTAGGGTTAAACTTAGGCGAGCGCCAGCCCCTTGGATGTCACCAGGGGTTCGTTTAGCGAGGAGGTGCAGGGATCGGGCCTTTCGGAAGTTTAAAAAGGATCGCAGTGAACAGAATAAAAACTCCTACAAAATTGCTAGGAATCGGTGTAATCAGGTGATACGCAACGCTAAACGCCGCCATATTCTTGAAAACATTTCATCTTCTTCACCTGCTGATATCTGGAAATTCCTTGGAACTCGGTATTGGCAGGCCAAGTCATGTTGATTTTCCTAAAGCAATCATTTTGGATGATATCAACCGTCATTTTACTACCACTTGTAATTTGGACCCCCTTATTTATCTCAGACGGTTGATTTTGTCACTAGTTTGCCTGGTCCAATTATTGAACCATTTAAGTTTTCACCAGCCACCTTGGAAGAAATTAAAAAGATTATCCTGTCCATTAAATCCAAAGCTGTAGGCCATGATAACATCAGTCGTGGTATGGTTACCTTGATCCTTGACTGTCTTCTCCCGCCAATTACCCATATCATTAACTTCTCCTTAGATTCCGGGCAATTTCCGTCCTTATGGCGTATGGCCTATGTCCGTCCACTTCCTAAAATATCGAATCCTTCCCTGTCTAATCATTTTCGACCTATATCCATTCTCCCTTTCCTGTCAAAAGTGCTCGAGGCCTGTGTTCACAAACAGTTTTCTGCGTTTGTTTACCGCAATAACCTTGTAAGCCCGTTCCAGTCTGGATTCAGACCCGGGCACAGTACATCCTCTGCTCTTCTTAAAGTGACTGGTGACATTAGAGAAGCTATGGAGGATACTAAAGTTACTGTATTAGTATTAATTGATTTCTCCAATGCCTTTAACGCGGTCAGTCACGATATACTCCTTGCTATCCTCTCCCATCTTATGGTTTCTTCCGAGGCGCTGGAATGGTTCTCTTCTTATCTTCGGGGACGTCAGCAGTCGGTACGCGTTGATGAGAGATCTTCGAGTTGGCGTGGCCTGGATGCTGGTGTTCCACAAGGCGGTATTCTTTCTCCATTATTATTCTCTATCTTCATTAACTTTATTACTCACTGTCTTCGGTGTTCGTATCATCTTTATGCCGATGATCTTCAATTATATACAGCTGTACGGGTAGAAGGTTTGTCGGACGCTATAGGGGATGTAAACCGGGATTTGGAGGCTATCAATGACTGGTCTGATAGATTTGGAGTGTCAGTAAACCCCTCAAAATGTCAGGCCATCGTTATTGGTAGTTCACGTATGATGGGTAGAGTGGCGGCTATCTCTCTACCTCCTATTATTTTTAATGGTGTCGTCATTCCCATTAGCTCCAGCGTAAAAGATCTCGGTTTGCATCTTGACTCGACACTTGGCTGGCAAAGTCAAGTATCTAGTGTCAGCAAAAGGGCCAATGGCACTTTGCGTTCTTTGTATCGTCTGAGGAACTTTTTGCCTGTTAAGACAAAGACTATGCTTGTGCAGACTTTAATTTTCCCTATGATTGACTATGGTGACGTGTGCTACTACGACCTGAATGCGGTCTTGCTGGATAAGCTTGACCGTATTCTTAATAACTGCATTCGTTTCATATTTAATTTAAGGAAATATGACCATGTCTCAAGTTTCAGGTCTGAGCTTAAATGGATGACCATTCGTCAGAGGAGAAGTTTGCGCGCTTTGACAACGCTTTTCTCACTACTCAACTCTCCCAACCCACCTTCTTATCTAATATCTCACTTTCAATTTCTATGTTCTTCACACAATAAGAATCTACGTTCATCCAATAATCTTCTCTTACTCTGTCCTTCTCATACTTCTGACTTTGTTCATTCTTCTTTTCATATCCAGTCCATTCTCCTCTGGAATGCGCTTCCTCTCGAGATCAGGACGGCTGACAATCGCTACGCATTTAAAAAGAAATTGCGGATCCACTTTCTTCACCAATAAGCAGAATTTCTATATTTAATTTTCAATTACCTCTAAAGTATATATGTATGTTTATGTATTTATATAAATATTTATTCATATATATTATTTATGTAGATTTCTATTTTATGATATTAGGTTTTTTTGTTTTATCACTATTATTATAATTATTTTTCCAATATAATGTTCACGTACATATTGCACCTTCCACTCTATCTCTTCACCACTCATGGTTGACTGGTAGAGAATGCCTACGGCATTAAGAGCGCGTATAAAGCAAAATTACCAATTTTCTATTTGATTTTACATGAAAAATTCCAGACCAAATCTTAAAATAAAAATATATGAATAACTACATCATATTTTCAAGGGCTCTCTCTGATCAAAAACATAAAATAATAACATTTCCTTGGTAGAAAAAAATCACGAAATAACCTCTAATTCTCATGTTTTTCCGTTTTGTACTCGATATGGTAATGCCTATTGCGACAAAAATTTGATAAATAATTATATTTAAACAAGAGTAAAGGCTTTGCTTAGGCATTTTATGTAATTCCTTTTAGTTTTGGATTTATTACGATAAAACACTTTTGGCGCATACTACGTTTTTATTCCGCGCAAGAAGTCATCTTCCGTCGCTCGTTGCGGGAGCTTCAAGCATATTTCTATTTCACACATCAGTCGCTACCGCTCTGTTGAGACGAGAGGACTACGCTCAAGTGTTTTAGCTGCGCCGAGTTATAATCATTTCAATCGTAATTGTTGTTGTTGTTCGAACTAAATAGTGAAATGGGAAACAAAAAGAGAACTAAAAAATTTACAAATTGACAGGATGGCTAATTGTCGAAGGTAAGTTTGTGAGTTACTTGTTTGTTATATACTGAAAAAATAAAAATACATTTTATACTTTCGAGAAAGTTTATGCAGGTGATTTTAGATTTTATTTTGAGAGACACAAGATCTAAATTCGTTTACCTACGCACTTTCGTGGGCCGAGTAGGTAACTAGACATAATAATATGTAGGGACATTTCACACACGGCTATCTGACCCCAAACTAGGAAGACCCTGTACTATGGGTGTCAGACAGCTGATATACATAGACAAATACATGTTTAAATACATACATAATATAGATAAACAACACCCAGACACGACGATATCAAAAATTCGTGGTAGGTACTTTATTAGATTATTAGGATAATCTATACTTATAATAAATCTGTAGAGAGGTCAATTCTGTACATGAAATATATTTCCAAAATAACTATCAGGGGGTGATTAAAGATCGATACTGATGCCAAAAATGCAATCAGTTAGATTTTTGTCTGTCTGTCTGTCTGTCTGTCTGTATAACCGTTATAGAAACAAAAACTACTCGACGGATTTTAACGAAACTTGGTACAATTATTTTTCATACGCCTGAGCGGGTTATAGTATACTTTTCATCACGCTACAATCAATAGGAGCAGAGCAGTGAAGGGAAATGTTGGGAAAACGGGAGAAGCTACTCCATTTTTTAAGCTTCCGTCGCGTGTGTAACCTTAATGGTTAAAGCTACACAAATCATTTCATGACGGAAATGTTCTCCTTAAAATTATATAAAAAATATCCCACGACAGCATATGTCTATCTTTTATGGTTGACTCACAATAACACGTGTAACTCCCGATAGCTTAGCAGTTCGAAGCTTTCTGATTATAATATTTGTCTACTCTTACGTTTATAACACTCAGTCACCCCTAATTGAAAAAGTTAACATTATTAACTATTCCATAAAAAATAATCATATAAATCGGTATAGAAACACCAAAGTTATACATGAAATACGCTAATAATAAGCCATCGCGCGTGAATACTGAATCATGCTATAAGGATTATTTTTGAGAATCGGTCGCCGCGCTCGACGTGTCTCTCGCCCGAAGGTATAAAATTTCGTTCTATAGGTACTTAAGCCTCATGTGAACGTGATCTAAACAATATTACCAATACATTAACTTAATAACACACAAGGACTCATTGGCAACGATGCACTGGTCGAGTCAAAGCTCCAGAGCCTTGAACATCGACGACGAGTTGCAAGTCTATCGGTTTTCTATCGGTTACATTTCGGGGAGTGTGCGATGGAATTACACAATCTAATTCCACCAAGCCCGTTCCATCATCGGACTACGAGACAAACGGCGAAGCGCCATCGTTACATGGTGGACATCCCACCCATACGCACAAAACGTTTTGGGAATACCTTCATTATGCGTACGGCTAAGGAGTGGAATTCCCTGCCGGAGTCTGTGTTTCCCGATAGCTATAACCTAGGAGTCTTTAAGTCAAGAGTGAATAGGTTACTTTTAGGTGAGCGTGCTCCATCTTCGACCACATCATCACTTACCATCAGGTGAGATGGTGGTCAAACGCGAACCTATTTTAAATAAATAAAAAAAAAGGAGTTACACGCTGACGGAGTCGCGGGCACAGCTATCAACAATAATATTGTGAGGTACCGTATTGCGATATTTTTCAACAGTAGGTATTATAGATTGACATATTATATTTCCTTACTAAATTACGAAAGTTAATCTGTTTCTTACATCAAAACCACTGAACAGTGAGGAAGGACATATGCTACTTTTTTTTACGAAAAGCGACGGAAACGCGGACGAAGTCGCGGGCAACAGCTATCTATACTAATAATATAAGGCTGAAGAGTTTGTTTGTTTGTTTGAACGCGATAATCTCTGGAACTACTGGTTCGAATTGAAAAATATTTTTTTAAGTAAATAGTCAATTTATAGAGAAAGGCTATATATCATTACGCTAAGGCCAATAGCCCTGAATGCCCTGGGATCTGGAGGCGACTGCCCTCCAGCGCGTCTATGAATGGCGCGTGGAGGCGCAGCGCCGGGGCGTATCCCCGCTGCCTCGAGAAGTCGAGGCGCGGCGGGAAGAGCTCCGGCGTGATCTCAGGGCAGTATGGAGGGAACGACTGTCGCAACCGAAGGCCGGGCACGCCGCAATTGCGGCGGTAAGACCCCTCTTTGAGGAGTGGCTAGATCGGTGTCACGGCGTCCTGACCTACCGCATGACGCAGGTCCTCACCGGACACGGAAGTTTCGGGAGGTACCTGTGTCTGATGGGAAAGGAGGAAACGCCTGGGTGTCACCACTGCGAGGGTCGCCCTGAGGACACAGTCGAGCACACGGTGCAGGAGTGCCCCGCTTGGGCAGAGCACCGACGTGTCCTCACGGCGGCAATAGGCGGAGACCTCTCGCGCCCGGCATTGGTCGAGGCCATGCTGCGGGGCGAGAGGGAGTGGGAAGCGGTCGCCTCCTTCTGCGAAGCAGTCATGCTTCCGAAATAGGAAGCGGGCCGCGTGAGGGAGAGGATGGCGTCGTCCCTCCAGCCCAGCCGCAGTGGTAGACGCCCACGGCGTCGGACGTCGGCCGACGATCTCCGGCCACCGTAGGCGCGGGCATGCGGACAGCGAGTAAAGGGCAACTCGCTGTCCGACCATGGACCATGCCCGGGTCGACGGCGCGTCGTGTTCCACGCGCGCCTCAAAGAGCGTCAGCAATATGACGAGGCCCCCCCGTAGAGGGCCGAAGCCTGCCGGGGTCGTGGGACTCATCCCGTTACCGTGACCCCGGTACGTAAAGGGTTATTGAAGGAACACCGTGGATTTTAGTCAGTAAAAGTCTGACAGTCCCTCCCACCCTGCCCGGGGTGGGAGGACTTATTTGATAATTTTACCACGCTAAAACAAAAAGGCCAATAGAAGCGGAGCGCCAATAAAGAATGCTTCAAAATCGGGGTTAAATTTAACGTTAGCCCAAAGTAACTATTCCACGCGGACGAAGTCGCGGGCAAAAGCTAGTAGGTAATAAATTACATTCATAATAGGTAGCTATTTACTTTTGCTATTTTGTTATGTTATTCAAAAATCTAGATACACGGATGGACAACAATAATGATCTTGCGAGTATCCTATATAAAAAAAAAGTTATCTACCTATACCACTTCTTATTTAATATTTCTATGGTCACTCGTAGTCGTAGGTAACGCGGGCAGAATAGTATATGCAAAATAAACACAAGCTTTTAGTTGGTATCCGTGTTTGTTCGATGAAATATATTTATATCGATTACGAACCTATTTAAGTATGCCCATTAGGTATTTAAACCCTATTTTTGTAGATCAATTTATTGTGGACGTGATTGTATAACAAGGAATTTGTTTTGAAATAATATTTTATTTTCAGAATGTGGCCACCTCGCTCGCCAGATTTAAACCCATTGGACTTTTTTACTGGGGCTGTTTAAAGGAGGTAGTTTATAAAGAAGAAATCACTTCAGTTGAACAGCTGCGACAACGCATACGTTCGGCTGCTGACGAAATATCGTTGGCAGGATTTGCGCGCCGATTGAGACGGTCCTTCATAAGAAGGTGTAGAGCGTGTATAGCAGCTGAAGGAGCCCACTTCGAACATCTTGTATATTTTCTTTTTCAATAAATTTGTTTAATTACTAATGTCTTTTATGGTGTCAACAAACCCATAGTGATCAAATTTTAAGGAAATTCTCATTCTCTTTGAGTCTAAAATTAGTAACAGCAGTGTTAAAGTAATTTAATTTTGAAATCAAATTTGTATAAAAATTCTCCTTTAAGATTCGAACAGCAATAACTTTGTACTTTATCAAGATACTGGTTATTATTATACAATTTTAGAATTTGCATTAAATAGGCAATTATCTATACTTATAATAAATCTGTAGAGAGGTCAATTCTGTACATGAAATATATTTACAAAATAACTATCAGAGGGTGATTAGGGATCGATACTGATGCCAAAAATGCAATCAGTAAAATTTTTGTCTGTCTGTCTGTCTGTATAACCGTTATAGAAACAAAAACTACTCGACGGAAACAAATATTTTTCATACTCCTGAGCTGGTTATAGTATACTTTTCATCACGCTACAATCAATAGGAGCAGAGCAGTGAAGGGAAATGTTGGGAAAACGGGAGAAGTTACTCCATTTTTAAGCTTCCGTCGCGTGTGCAACCTTAATGGTTAAAGCTACACAGAAATCATTTATGACGGAAATGTTCTCCATAAAATTATATAAAAAATATCCCACGACAACATATATCTATCTTTTATGGTTGACTCACAATAACACGTGTAACTCCCGATAGCTTAGCAGTTCGAAGCTTTCTGATTATTATTCTGCTCCGAAATTTAAAACCACCACAACTTTGCAATGGAACTCGGCTAAAAGTAACCCAGTTGCAACAAAATATAATCGAGGCTCAAATTTTAACAGGTTGCGGTGCAGGAGAAACCGTCTTTATTCCCAGAATTCCCATAATACCAAATAATTTTCCATTCTAATATAAAAGAACGCGATTCCCAGTATCGGTGTGTTATGCAATGACAATTAATAAGACTCAAGGGCAGACTTTTCATGTTGCTGGAGTAGATCTCGGTGTCAGTTGTTTCTCGCATGATCAGTTGTACGTCGCGCTTTCCCGGGTTAGCAGTTCTAGAAATCTTTATGTTCACGTGCCGGCCGGGTCAACTTTCAACATAGTTTACCCGGAAGCTTTGCGCTGAAGTATTGTCGTTCTATAGGTACTTAAGCCTCATGTGAACGTGATCTAAACAATATTACCAATACATTAACTTAATAACACACAAGGAGTTACACGCTGACGGAGTCGCGGGCACAGCTATTAATAATAATATTGTGCGGTTCGGTATTGCGATATTTTTCAGTATTATAGCTATTATAACAGTATTATTTTACTATTTTAACAGTATTATAGATTGACATATTATATTTCCCTACTAAATTACGAAAGTTAATCTGTGTGTTACATCTAAATCACTGAACCGTGAGGAAGGACATAGGCTACTTTTTTTTACGAAAAACGACGGAAAAGTGGACGAAGTCGCGGGCAACAGCTATCTATGCTAATATATAAGGCTGAAGAGTTTGTTTGCTTGTTTGAACGCGATAATCTAAGGAACTACCGGTTCGAATTGAAAAAAATATCTTTAATTAAATAGTCAATTTATAGAGAAAGGCTATAGGCTATATATATCATTACGTTAAGGCCAATAGGAGCGGAGCACCAATGAAGAATGCTTCAAAATCGGGCTTAAATTTAACGTTAGCCCAAAGTAACTATTCCACGCGGACGAAGTCGCGGGCAAAAGCTAGTCTAAAATAATGAGCCACCGCAGTGTAGTACATTTTTTTTCGATATAGTCTGGCGGGAATAATTCCGAATCATTCCCGTCGTATACTTCGGAAGTATTCCGAAATATTCCGAAACTTTGGGAATATTTCAACTGCCAAAAGAAACCAGGAAAATCGACCTTTGAAGTCGGTTAATATACCAAAACCTGCTCCTACCTAAGTATAACAAATACTTTTCTAAAAACCGCATCAAAACGTGTTTGCTTGCAAGGTTTGCCTTTAATTGTTTTTATTGGCTGGGCTATTATACGCGTTAAGTAGGTAGGTAATGATTAATACCTACCTATGCGACTCGCGAATACTCGCGATGCGTACAGAGCTACATACAAACTAACCAAAAACATAGGTAGCCCTTTTTCAAAAAACAAATAAAATATGCTAGGCCTGGTTTTTTATTCAACTACTGACATTTATAAAAATAGCATTCAATTTCGAAATAAGTAGAGTACCTACCTAGAAACAAAAGAATAAAAATCCTGTTAATCGCAGGCTAACATATCTACTTATAAAAATATCAACATATACTTAATCAATCCCATTTATAATAAAACTAGTACTCACGCGGGGCTTCGCTCCCGTGGATTCTATCACGGCAAAAACATAACTCTCCTTTTTTGCAGTCGCGTAAAAAGTAGCCTATAACCTTCCTCAAGCTTCAAGCTATTTCCATACCAAATTTCATCCAAATCCACCCAGTACTTTCGAAGATTAGCGCGTTCAAGCAAACAAACAAACAAACTTTTCCGCTTTATAATATTAGTATAGATAAACATTTATATTTTACTCTTGTATCGTACGTAGTCTCGCACTGAACAATAATTAACCCACCCACCACACAACAAACAAACACGTTAATTTCGATTGAATTATTCGGGCGAAATATTCGGAAACATTCGATTGCGGGGTACGAATCTTTCTCGCGGGGGGAAAACTTCTCTGGGGAGCATCTCCCCTCTTACCGCACCCCGCACCGCCATCGCAGCGCGGCGGCAGCGGCCGGCGCACAGAGGGCTTTATTTAAATTCATTTTGAATAATTCTGATTTAAAGAAACTTTCCCAGAAGTATTCCGGAATTATTCCGAATTTTTCAGAAGTTTTGCAACTATAGATACAGGGGCCCAAAATTGCGTAATTCCGTAGAAAAAAATGTTAAAATTTAAGAATAAGTATTTTTTTCAATATTGATTTAGAATGTAATAAAAATCTTGATACTGATCTGATAATACAAATATTCAGGACTGATATAAAAAAAAAACAAAATGAAAAAAATATCACCAATTTTAGAAATGGTACCTAATTTTGTAAGAGTAAGTACGATTTTTATTTAAAATATTAAAAATATCAATAATTTGGTCATCCATGGGCATATGACGATATAAGTTTATCATTATTTACGCCACACCAAAATCACGCGCCAAAATAATATTATATTATACATAATATAACATTACCTTTTGGTATTGATTTTATATTGATTCGTGTTCAGTATCAGTGGTATAGTCACCTCCTACTAACTTACTATTTACGTATTATTCGCGTACACATAATAACATTTCGTAATATTGTATAACGCAGTCATACTTTGAATACAGTTGTTTCATCTGAATATTATACGTATACTTACTACAGAAGATACGCGTCGAGCGAGCGCGTAGGTACACGCGCGATCGTATTCGATGTGAGGAGCGGATAGGAGAGTGGGGGTGAATTCTAAAATTTTGCTGGCTTTAGGCGCGCTCTTAAGTCCGCCTTTGTACCTATGTGCATAAAGTGTAAATAAATAAATAAATAAATAAATATGGGGTTTCCGCTACACGTTGTATATTATACTGCATAAGTACATATGTGCGCAGGTACAGGTGCATTCTCTGTATCTTTACTCTCATAGCCTGATGGGACGGAAATCCAACCCGACCGGAGGCGCAGAACCAACGGCTTAATGCGCTTTGCGAGGCAAGGGGGTATCTACTAGGCTAGGGACTAATACTGAGAAATTTCTATTAGAAAATCCCCGATAGCACTTATTACCCGACCAGGAATTTGACCCCGAGATCTATTGCTCAGTAGCTGCGCTTGCGACCACCGAGGCAGTCGAAAACATATATAGATTATGAAATTAAGTAGGTGATTATATTTTTTTGCGAAGAACACTACATACCTAAACAGTAACAGTGGAACAGAATGCAGACGCACATACCAGATGAACCTCATCAAGTCACCAGCAATATGGCTGCGATCAACGGATCAGTAATGCGGTATTTCTTACCTTTTTGTATAATGTCGTGACTCACACTTGATTCATTGTCCACAGGTTGGTAGATGACAGGTGTGTGGTGTGCCCTGAAGCGGGCGACCTGACTGATCCTCCCAAAAAGTTCCGGGGTAAGACAATTTTCTTATTTCACTACTTACTATGTTCTTCTCCATATTGTACATATTCAATGAAACAGTAGATCTCGGTCTGTCTGTACTTTAAAGTACCTAATGAAAACAAAAATAATTTACTAAAGAAGAGCAATAGAAGTTTTCTGTCTGTACGTCGTTCTGTTTTTTAACCGACTTCTGAAAAAGGAGGAGGTTCTCAATTCGGATGTTTGTTTGTTTTTTTTTTTTTTTTTTTTTTTATGTTTGTTCGGGCATAGCTCCGTCGCTCGCCAACCGATTTGAAAAATTCTTTTTTTGTTGGAAAGGGTATACTTCCCAAATGGTCCCATGAAAATTTTATCGACATCGAACAAGCCGTTTCTGAAAAATCAACATAAGTCTAAAAAAAATATTTACATTGATGACCTTTTCGGTTACTCTATATTGTGTTTTTTGTTCGCGCGTTTTTAGTTTTTTGTAGTTGACATTTTGGCTTTTATAACTAGATTAATTACAAATTGACCCACTAAAAAGCGCGAAAATAAAAACTTTTTTGCAAAAAAATAAAACCGACTTCCATATCAAAACACTACAAAGCCAAAAATAATTTTAATTTCGGAAGGCGGTGTGAAAAAAAAGAAAATACAAAACCAATAACACCGACTACCGAAATTAAAATTATTTTTGGCTTTGTAGTGTTTTGATATGGAAGTCGGTTTTATTTTTTTGCAAAAAAGTTTTTATTATATGTCCAAACGACTGAATGGTTATTAGGTAACTTTCAGAGGTGACCGACTACACACAGACTATAGATTATATCGGATTTTAAAATATTTGAGAATTAGGTATCTCTAATAAATTCAGCCAGTTTAAATCTACATGTTATGTACCAAATATGCAACGCCAGCTTCCTTAAATATATTCACATTCATAAAAGTACGAATGTTGAGTAGTATCATGCAATCCAAACAGTACTCGACACGTGTTTTAAAATACATACATATTTATTAAAATATCTAGTCACTTTGTTAGTAACATTATACCTTAATCCGCGAGTTGACAGTATGTTTAAAAATTTAAAATAACTATTTAATTATGTAAATCTATTGATATGAAGCACAAAATAGTACAAATGAAGAAAAGATTATTAATTATTTATTTTATTTTCCCTTGAGAAAAATGAGACTTTTTATCTGTGAGTCACGTGATTAGAAACACCAATCAGAAAACGAGACGTCATTGTTCAATATTTTGACAGCTGACTGGTTATCTTTGGTTGGTGCATAAGACAAAATAAGAAATTAGAAATTAGAAATTATTTATTCATTTGTTAACATAGGTAAACAATACAGATCTTATTTTAATAAACAGAGCGCTATGTTATGCCAGGAGGCGTACAAATGTGGTGTGCATATCCTTGCGAGTATTATAAATGAAAGAAAACATTGTACAAAATCATGCATTATTATAGTATTACATTAAAATAAATTAAACAATCACTAAGTAATAATTCTGTCACACCTAAATAAGGAATTATTTATGTCTCAGAAAAAATATATATGTCAAAATAATTAAAGTGCCAATAATTAGAATGTCAAATAATTAAAATGTCAAATAATTAAAAGGTAAAATAATTAAAAGTCAATCAAATTAACATGTCAAATAATTCAAATGCCAAAACTAATAATTGTGGTATTAAATTAATTCGTCATTTAAGTATTCGTCAATGGTATAATAGCATTTATTGGTTAAGAAAAGAATAACTAACTAACTGCTTGCACTGTCTGGACAGGTCCGCTCAAATTTGCGTGGTTATTTCCTCAAAAGAATACCAAAGACATGAACCTACATGCTTCTCATATACAAACACAAATTGTCTGGACTTTAAAAGAGACGTTGACGACAAACTCAGAGGGAGTTTGTTTCGGTGTTTCTTCTCAGAGTAGTCAGTTAGGAAATACCGGCCTCATCTAGCTAAACTAAACACGCAAGAAAACATGACGTGTAAAAGTATTATTTATAACCAATTTACAAATAAATATTTCATTTCATTTCATAACTAACTCTCTCTCTTCTGGTTCATTTGTCTTATCGTCCTGTAATAGTTGTTCGATGAGTTCCTTTTATTTGTCTTTTCAAAAAAGCAGATAGATAGATATTTATTCTTTATTGTACACCATAACAGTAAACAAATATGGACTTAACAACTAAAAAGGGTGATACAATGGGCGGTCTTATCGCTAAAAGCGATCTTTTACAGACAACCTTTGGATGGATTTGACACAGAAGTTCTAACCACTTCTTGCAAATATCTCTTTTTAAAGGGACATGAATAAATAGTTTCGTTGGCGTTTTTAAAGTAGTATTCCCACAACAAGGTACTGCACGCCACTGATAATAATTTTTCACGTTCATAATAGAGTAAAATATCATAAAATACCCGAAGTACATTAATGTGCCAAATGCCAGGAAAGTTGTTTTTTGAACGATGACGTCATACGTAGTCACGTGTCCACAATGCCACGATTTAGGCCATAGTTTTTTAATAATTTAAAAAAAGTACTTATATTTTAATTGGAAGGTTAAGTAATGAATAAAATATTATTTTACGAGTACACATGAAGCGCTTTGAAGCGTTTCAAACAATTTTTACAAAGTTGTCAACTCGCGGATTCTATGTTACTACTTAATTTAATTACAAAGTTGGCTCGTAAAGTGCAGCTACACGCTGAACACTGAGAGTGGAAGGCTTTTTTTATGGATGGGTAATCAATAATCATTCAGTGACTGCCTCCCAATCTGAGCGAAGCGGGAGGGTGTGTCAGAGTCCATGTTCCTTCATTTGCCCTTCGTGTTCCGAGGCTGCGGTAACTCTCTCGAACAATTCCGCACCCCCGGCAGGTAACGACCCCCTAGTGGGGCCCGACAATCTTTGAGGCGCGCGTGGAACATGACGCGCCGTCTACACGGGACAGTGGTATGGTAGGCTTGCAGCGATTTATTCAGCGAGACAGACGATTCATGAACACACAGTCGAGTTTGCTCGCCATATAACGAAGGATTATATTAGGACTGGCCCCCACGCGACATATCAGAGGCCACTTATAAAATAATAAGTACACTTTTTTTTGTTTTATAAAAAGTCAGAAGCTTTCCACAAAGTAACACCTGATTCCGTTCTATAATCGGATTTTAGTCATAGACCTATAACTATCCGTAACCAACCATTAGTTACCAGTTACTACAAATAAAAATAAAATATTGTAAAGATATCTGGTTAAAAACAGCCTCTCCAAGAAAAATTTATCAATACAGTGATCTATACCTATTCATACACTGAATACATACATGTACTCTGTTGGATTAATTAAAGGTTGGTAAAGTTAAAATTGCAGAGCCTGAAGCCTCCTTTAAAACTTCGACTGGAATAAGTAACTAGCTCACTGCGGATCAATAGTAAGTTACAAAGTTTCGCTGCTCTACAACTGCTATGGACATTACGAACAGTCTTTCATTAATTACATAATCAATCAGCCAAAAGAGCCTGTTTTGAAACAATCCCGCAGCCCGCAGACTTACGAGGAGCCCGAGTTGTATTATATCAATAAGACTTTTCCACATTAATTTCATCATTTTATTTCTTTTACTGTATTTTCATTTAACAACCCTGTAATATGACCCGCGCACTCCTCACGTATATAGACGCGTATTTATAAAGACAAAGAAAAAACACATTTTCCCCGATATGATCAGGAGCTTAGGAGATACAAATGAACATCCACTCATACATACATAAATAACTAAATTCATAACCCTCCTATTGTAATGCGGATAGTATTTTCAAATCGCTAGTCTTTTTTTGCGGTGGGAAAACCATCAAATTACTTCTCCCGCTCGGGTTGGAGCGGAAGGGAGTGTCAGACTTTTACTGACTAAAAACCCACCCTGTTCTTTCAGTTGCCCTTGCATTCCAGGGCCGCGGTATCTCGATAGGACATCTCCGCAACCCCGGCGGGAAATCGATAGTCGTATTTCGTTGTATAACTCTTATCATATTATTCCTGGAATACTAATGTGACATCCAGAGTAGCCATATCCGTTTTAACCAAATTTATTCAACAACGTCGCTGACGCAAGTTTTATGACTGTACTTACGGGCATTTGGCATAGCATTAGGGATGACAAGCCTAAAGAACGTTTTAAATACGGCACACAACTGTATGTACAATGGCGGACTTAATGCAGCAAGGTATTCTCTACCAGTCAACCTTTGGGTTAAAAAAAAACACATTGTGGTAGGTGTACAAGAAAATGGAATGAAATAATATATATATATAATACTAATAAAATACATACCTATATATGTAAAAAAAACTAATAAATACGGTGCCTTATAATAATCTTTCTGATTAAGAGAGCTCATAATAATTATGACGAAGACCAAACTAAGAATAACTGTCCCTTATGTAGTGGTTTCTAATAAATTTTGACTCAGCCTTTTTGATGTCAAGGTGTAGCAAGTTCCAGAGTTTAAAAGTAGAAATAGTGAATACACTTGATAATTCAGAACGTCTAAATAAGGGTTTTAGTGAGTAACCATGAATATTGATTTATTGATTTTGTATCAAATCCAGTCTTTAATATTTCCACTATTCAGTGACAAAGGCCGCCTTTCCATGAGTAATAAATGAGCCGTGGGTCCGTTGCGGGTTGGTGTATTTCGCACGTCTACGAACTTTTCGATTTTAGGTAAGAGTTTGAGTTTAAAGTTGTTAATTCCTTATTTGATTCTGTTCAGTAAAGAACAGTAAATCTATCTATCTATCATGCCGGTTTCTTCACAATATTTTCCTTCGCTATTTTGAAAGCAGCAAATTACTTTGTGTCATTTGCAACATCCCCAGATGTTGCAAATGACACAAAGTACACGTACACCCAAGTAGGTACGATACACGTCGTTCCCGCCCCAAGACCTTTTCGGCTTCAGCGGTCGGGATCCCCAGGGTCAGGTACGTCCCATGGTTATCCCCACCGACAGAAGTCGCCCTGTACAGTGACCACCTACCAATGTCGTACCAAGTGTTCTGACGGATCAGAACGCTCTGGAGCCGCGCTATGTCCCCATTATACCGGGGTACAAATAGCGCCGCTCGGACACGGGTAGGTATGTCAGTCTGTCGCATAACTGTTAGTGTCTGGTCAGTATTTGAAAGTCTTATCAGTGGAACATTCTGAGTCAGCCAGGTCAGGGAGTGGTCGTCTTCACACCACATCTGCACAGTACCGTCCGCTACCCGAGGGTATCCGCGGAAAGCTGGGAGTGGTTTGGACGGATCGCTGTCCATGACGAGCTCTTCAAGTTTCTTCTTTATGTCATATGCCTCCTCCGGAGTCAGGTCCCTGGAGGGGGGAGGGAAGCAGATTGCTACGGCGAGTCGCGCAGGAATATCCTTCGTGGCCCGCGCGTAGGTCCTCTGCTCCCCTTGAGCAGGCTGGACTCTCACGCGCTTCGGGTTACCCTGAAGTGCGCTCGGCGAAGCCGTGTCGTCCGGGCGGTCCCTCTTTGCCGCTCCCGAGCCGCTTGGCCCAGGTTGTGGTTCAGAGGCCCGGACGACCGACCTCACGTTGATGAGGGTTCCAGACCGTTTCCCCCTGCCTTTCGCCTTCTTCCTTCGGGGTAAGTCAGTGTCAATGTTGGGGTCTCGGGTTCGGCTTTCGGTCCCGGCGGATTCTGACGCTTCCGGACACCTTACGCGCTGAGTTTCCCCTTCGCGGATTCGGTTTTGGTCACGTGTTTCCGCGTCCGGCCGCTTTACGCACTGGGAGGGCCCCTCGCGGATTCGCAGCTGGTCGCGTACTTGCTCTTCAGCGGCCGTCGGCGCAATGCGCTGGCTAGTGCCTTCGCAGATTGAGCGCCTCCGGTCACTGAACCCACCGGAGCTGGCCGCCTTACCTTTGACAGTGTCGTCGTCTGGGTTGTTTCTGTAACTGTTCCTAACGATGCTCTGTTGCCAGGCGCTCGCGGACAGCACAGTCTGTGTTGGTTTACCTGGCGCTTGGATAGCAGCCGTGGTGTGGAAAAAGGCGCGTGGGTCGCAGCCGGTGTGGTGTTTATAGGCGCTGTAGTAGCAGCCGTGGTTATGGGTATGGCTGCGATAGCAGCAGGGTTGTCGTGGGGCGCTGTAGTAGCAGCCAAAATAGTTGTTGTTGCTGCAGGAGCAGCACCAGTAGGCAGTGAATTGCCCCCTCCCAGAATACGATGGGGGCTGACCGACATGTCGGTGTGGGAGTCCCCGGCTTGGCCGGGACCCACCTGGGTAGTTTTCTTTGTTCTCTGCTTCATGGTTGATGGATTGGGCTTTTTTGGGAAAGCGAGGTTGCCCCTCCTCTGGATGGATGGAGGAAAGAAGGGAAAGGAAGGAAAGGGATGGGAGGGGGAAGGAAAGGTGTGAGGGGGATGTTTTCGACTGCACAGGGCCACATGCATCCGCCACCGTCCTGCAGGCGCGAGCTCACCGCATTACTGGCTAGTCCACTTGAACCAGCCAATATATGCAGCAAACCCGCACCAGCGAGAGACAGTAGCAGAACCATGCAGACCCGCGCAGCCGAGGAACAGGGAACATAGGAACAGGGTATTAGGTTATCCCTAGGCCTGGGATCTGGCGTAAGGGAAACTTATCTTGTCCGGAGTCTCGTCTACAGAGACACTCCGGCAGGGGGACTACCCCCCAGGTAACCAGGTGGCGGTCCCCCAGCCGAAGCTGGGCTATCCGCAACCCGCCCACCCGCTCGGTTGCATGAGAAGAACTGCACAGCAGTCCATGCCGTCCCACCGCAAGGGTACGCATACCATCGCGTTGGGACAGCTCAGACGCCCCGAGCGTAGACCTCATCTATCGCTTACCAGCGAGATCGAGGTAAACTACGATACTGAAACTGTTACGGGCCAATTTGTAGAACATAAAACGCCAGATAAAACAAGAATATGAATGTAAAAAACAAAGAAAGAAAAAATTACTCATTGCCACAAAAATTATTATAAGAACTCATCAAAATTCCTTTAAAAAATAGTTTTAGTACTTAACTCTTCAATTATGTTAGTACGGACGAAGATTTAAAGATTAACATTTCACGAAAAAGGGAAGAAAATACAAAAATCAAGACAAATGCACGTGGTGGCCGTAGCAATAAGGCTCTCACTGGCATTGCTATACATACTTACATAATTTATACAATAATGTTAACTTACTAATATTATAAATGCGAAATGTTTTGAGGATGAATGTTTATAATTATGTTTGTTACTCTTTCACGTAAAAACTACAGAACGGATCTGAATGTTTGGTAAATAGATAGTTTACATCCTAGAATACCACGTAGGCTACTTTTTATTCCGCGGGAAAACCCTTCCACGTAGACGAAGTTGCGGACAGAAGTTAGTATTAAATAAATACAGTAGGTAACATAAAATAAATTGTGTGTGTGAATGTTATATAACATTGTCTCGTTGAAAACGTTTGCCATCCCCTATGTAAACAGTGTTTTATAAAGCCCCGGGCGCCGTCTGTCTGACATAGCCTGGATTAGCACCGATACGGGTTGTCGCTTATTAAAAACATGGGATTATCCACATTGGTAAAAGATTTTTGTTTTAAACTGAAGCGTCTGTAAGTAGTTAAATATTAAAACTTTGTCATATCAAAGCCTCTTGTTGTCATACAAATAATGACTGGAATAATAAACAATACTACTGTCTGTCTGCCTGTTACACTTTCACGGCTAAACGGCAGAACCGATTATAATGATATTTACCTTGGAGATATTTGTCAAACATAGGCTAGTTTACACTAGGGAAATGTGCAATATTTCCGAGCTAAAGTAGCGGGTACTAACTAAACTACAATAATATTAGGTATTTATATTAGTGTCTAATGGCCGGTTTAAGCTTGGTGGTTTTGGGTAGACCACGTTGCTACCATCGCGGGTATAACCTATACATGGGTGGCACTACTTTTTTATTGTTTTATTTTGTTCCTAAACTTTTTTTCGGTGGGAACATTATCTAATGACTCCTTCTGCTCTGAGTGGAGCGGAAGAGAGGTTCAGACTTGTAGTAACTAAAATCCCACCCCGTTCCTTCACTTGCCCTTACGTTCCGGGTGTCTCGTTAGAAAATTCCCGCAACCCCGGCTGGCAATGGCCCTGTCAAGCCTCGTCAACGCTGCTGACTACTCTTTGATGCGCGTGTGCAACACGACGCGTCGCGCCGTCGACCCGGGTCTGGTCCTTAACCAGAGAGTATATTTATAGTCTTTTTCCTTAACGGACGGTGAGCTCTCCCTGCTCGCCGCCCGTAAGCCCGCTTATCCATAAACCTAAAGCCTGCAATACATGTTGGCCGAGCGTTGTCGAGTGAAGGCCAATACCAACATGTAGACGGTATATTTGCCTTGTCTTGCTATCGCTCGGTGTCACTTGCCTAGTTGGCCGAGTGTAGGCCAGCGCCAACGTATATAGAGCTCATTTGGTGCAACTTGTCTTCGCTCGCCGTTGCTCGTGATCACTTGCCTCACTTCGGATCGGTGTCGGTTTTTGGTCACAAATCAAAGGCGCTCGGCTGCGCTCGGCCAACGTGTGGGCAGCTCTACAGACCCTCTTCTACATTGGTCGTCTGCATTGGCGTTCGACGAACTTGTCGAACGTGTGGACATTATTTCTTGCCTTGTACCTATTTGCCAAAATGTGATGCTAACACAATATGGATCACTGTTGTCCATAATAAATGATTTTTTATTTAGTAACTACTCCAATGTAATTCACTAAAGATAATTTTTACTTATACTATAATAATTACTTAAACCAGAATAATTTTCAACTCAGAATTCGATATAATGATAGGTTGAAATAGGGTCGCAAACATTACACAGGCGATTATTTTTTCCGACAAAGTATTTACTTCTATAGCAGCTTAATACAGGATTTGATATAGACAGGATTATGTGGGTGTATTTGCAATTGAGCCAAGGACTTCTTAAACCAGAAAATAACTCTATTGCAAATAACTTAAGCCGAAATTAAATCTTGAAATATTGGAATATTTTTCCGTTTGCGAAACCTTCGCGAAAGACCTTTTTAATTTTTATAGAGTCCTTTAATATTTACTAGTAGTAGCCCAGTGGTCGAATTTCGAACTTAATTTCAAAATATTGCGAAATCATTATTATTTAAAAAATATTAGCTTTCTGCAATACAAAACTTTGTACAAAAATAACGTTTGCCTTATTTTTGTACAAAGCTTTAGCTTTACGTATCATAGTATCGTAGTCGCGCGGGCTTCTCTCCCGTGCTTTATCACGATAAAAACTCTTTCTTTTTCTACCAAATTTCATCCAAGGCCATCCAGTACTTTTGAAGATAAAGCGGAAAAGTTTTTGTGTTTAAACGCGCTAACCGTCGAAAGTACTGGGTAGATTTGGAGGAAATTTGGTTTGGAGTAGCTTGAACCTTGAGGAAGGTTATACCTTTTTTTGTTCTGAGGTGGAAATCTTCATGGATGTCCTCCGCCCTGGGGCGGGCGAATGGGTCAGACTCATACTGACTAAAATCAAGGCAAGTGACCGCGTGTTCCTTCGTACACATGCGTCGGGGGCTGCGGGAACACAAGTATTCTTCAACGCGGCCCCCGACTAGTGCCAGCCCGCCTCTGCGAGCCCCATCTCTTTAAGCGGGGGGAGTGAGGTGTTTTGCTCCCCCTATGACTACTGAGAAAGGCGCGCGTGGAACAAAACGCGCCGTCATCTCTGGTCTCGTGTTATAAGGCTAGGCTGGGTTTTGACCTGACTGCAAAATAAGGAGGGTTATGCTTTTATCGTGATAAAGTCCACGGGAGCGAAGCCCTGCGCGACTGCTAGTGTTAGTGATATAATGGTACAGTATACAGGTACAGTATATAATAATTAATAGTTTAAAAAACACTAGAAAAACACGCTTTTATAAATGCACGTAAAAATAAAAACATTCTTTAGGTTTGTTATAACCTTGAAACCTGATCGTGTTTAAACTCCATTACGTGGCCTTTCTCACAAGTGCAAACACAACTGTGATACGATATTCCATCATGGAATGCCAGTACCTATCTTCCGGCTTCATCATCAGACCTTGAAACCTAATCGTGGTCAAAGTTCATTACAAGATTTTTTTAGAAATCTAAAACAGCTATGATACGATATTCCATCATGAAGTTCCAGTTCATATTTTCCGGCTCCATCATCAGGTTAGTTCGACAGTACCATATTATTGTATTGTCATCAGAACTACATACAGCTGCCAATTTTCATTACGCTACGACCCTTGGAAGATGGTTAAATTAGTTACCTTAGATTCCATTACATAGCTACATACAGGTCGACCTAATAAAAGCGTGTTAAAAACACAAAAGAGTATTTTTATACTCACTTTTATACATATTAAAACATTCCTCCATGTATTATTGTAATGGTCTAGACTTAATGCTATAAATCTTGCCCAGACTTCCATAAAGGAAATTAAAACACGTTATGAATGTTCTGTACAAAAGGAAAGGAAATGGCTGGAATATGCAAAGATGTAATGCGATACTTTCCTGTGAATTTAGAATCTAGCTGCCGCAGTTTTTTTAAAAATCTGGTCGTTACTTATACCTTAGGCTTCATGCTATTTTACTGTAGAATAAAAATAAAATAGTTATTATAAAATTGTTTATTGCTTCGAAGGGTATTTGAATCACACTGTATCTCATACAGTTTCTTGCTCTAAACGTATATTAAAGCCCTGGATATCGACAGGGGCATTAAAGTGCATCAGGCTTAGAAATAAAATGCAGTTACAGTTGAGAAAAGACCCTCACAATGTTGTATTAAAAATAACATATAAACGTTTCCGCACGTTCTGCTCTAACTTAATTAAAAAACTTAAAAGACAATACCATAAAGAACAAATTGCGTGCTCTATTAAAAAACCTAAAAAACTCTGGCGTAACATTAATAATATAAATCACTATAAAAAACCTAAATCTTCTAATGTACACTTACTACAAATCTCACTACACCCACTCGACTCGTTGAATAGAACTAATCAGTTTTTCTCTACAATAGGTAAAACACTAGCAGAAGAAATGTCAACAAGCGATGTCAATAACTATCGCCCAATTTCTGTCTTGCCATCAATCTCCAAAATTATAGAGAAAATACTTAATAAAAGACTTATAAGCTACCTTAATAAATACAGTATTCTTTCTAGTTCTCAATATGGTTTTAAACAAGGGCTCTCGACACAGGATGCTGTTATTGCGTTGACAACTGAAATCGTTCGAGAAGTAGATAAAGGGTATAAATGCATAACAGTATTCCTGGACCTTAAAAAGGCGTTTGACACCGTTTCTGTTCCCATCCTTGTGCAGAGGCTTGAAACAATAGGAATAAGAGGTACAGCTCTTTCCCTCTTCGATAGCTATCTTCAGGGAAGGAAGCAACAAGTTAAGGTAGAAAACTCGTACAGTGAAGAAGAAAACGTTGTTTTTGGCATCCCGCAAGGGAGCGTGCTCGGCCCAACGCTATTCCTGGTGTACATAGATGACCTATGTAACCTCAGGGATAGCGGTGGGAAGATCTTCTCCTACGCGGATGATACAGCCATTGTCTTTTCTGGTCAAACATGGGAGATTGTGCACCAAAAAACTGAATGCGGCATAACTACTATTGGAAACTGGTTTAAAGCGAACCTTCTAACCTTAAACATCGCTAAAACTAACTACATCTGCTTTTCCCCAAGTGCTAAATCTAAACCAGGTCCAGGCTTTAATATAACAATCCGCGACAATGTGATGAGTACAGACCTAAATCGAAATTGTCAAAACGTACAACGAGTCACCTCTACTAGATACTTAGGCATTATAATTGATTAGTGTTTATCGTGGCAGGCACAGATTGATGCTAATATCTCTCGTGTAAGAAAACTGATATGGATCTTTAAAACTCTACGCTATGTAATGCCTCAGAACTTGCTTAGTAAAATTTATATTGCGCTGGTACAATCTGTTACAACATACTGCATTCCGGTCTGGGGAGGAGCCGCCAAAACTAAGTTACTTGAACTCGAAAGAGCTCAGCGGTCACTTTTAAAGGTCATGTATTTTAAACTATACAGATATCCGACAAACACACTATATAGTTCGTGTGGTTTGCTAACAGTAAGGCAGCTATACCTTTTAAACATGACCTTATACCTGCATAAATCTACCCCACGTAACCTAGGAGACCAGAATAAAAGACGCAATGATATGGTGGTGCACACATCGCGTGTTCACACAGTCTTTGCAAAGCGTCAGTATATTGCTCAATCAGCTTATGTCTACAATAAATTAAATTCGAAATTAAAATTCCATCCAGAGTCTCAACATAAATGCAAAAAGATAATAAGTGATTGGCTAAAAACATTGACATACGAGGAAACTGAACAAATACTGATCAGACTTTGCTAATACATAATATACATAAACATATACAGAAATTATGAATACACAAATATACAATCCCACTCAAACACATATAAACTCACGACCAATACACACACACACAAACACACACACATACAGACACACGCACACACACATACAGACACACGCACACAATTGAGCTGCTATCCTAATAGTATCATTTAAGTTATATGTAAATATCATAATTTTTAATTGTTTCTTAATTGCAACTGTTTTCATTTATTTTTAACTTCTATTTTTGTTTATTAGTCTCCATTATGTGAATGTAAAAGGGAAGTAGCGAGTCGGCCCCAACACAAGTATTGTTAATTACTTAATGGGGCAGCCTCATAAAACAATGATGTAAAGATTTTGGAACAATAAACAATTTATTATTAAATTTATTATAAAAAAAACACATACATAATTTTTGCAATTGCCATAACTGGCCATGATTTTACAAATTATATAGCTAAGTATAACATGGGGGTCTTTAAGTCAAAGAGTGAATAAGCTACTTTTAGCTAAGCGTGCTTTATCTTCCACCAAATCATACATCGCTTATCGTAGGATGAAATGGTGGTAAAAAACGAGCAATTTATCAATAAAATATTGTAGGTGAATTACTGCTTCTGTTCTGTTAGCTATTTGAGTAAAATTTGTTTTAACCAACCACAATAACCTACTTTCCATTGTGGGACTGTTAAAGTATTTGTTTACTTTGTTAGTACAATGAAAATCACACCATTAACGGCCCTGTATTTTTTTATTACGGTTTTTAAATGCGGTTCCGGATAATATTGGCCACCTCGTTCCCTGATACCCGTATGAGACAACTACGTTTATATCACATTTGTGACCAACTAAATTCCCAAAAGGGCGAACACTGATGGTGTAAATATTATTCGGACAATATATAAGGATGTCTTAATGATTATTTAAAAAAAAGTTGTATCATGTATGCAGGTAGCATGCTATACCCCCCTTCGACTCGCAAATAAATGCACATGTAAAAGTGCGATAATGCAATAAGCAACCCGCCACGCACACCACTCACTCCCACACATCCTCCATTTTGTAATAATCTTCATTGGGGTTCTGTAATCAACAAGGAACCCTTATAGTTTCGCCATGTCCGTCTACCCGTCCGTATGACCGCGGCTCAGAAGCGATTGGTACTAAAACTCTGAAATTTGGTATGGATATATCTATTAATCATGCTGACAAATTGTTAAAATAAAATCATGAAAACTGTTTTTTTAGGGTGTCCCCCTACACGTAAAGACGGGATGGGAAAAAAAGTGCTGAAACCCCAGCATGCAAACGGAAAATTATCTTAAAGAGAGTCTTATATCAGAACATGGTCTACCGTTGTGCCAAGTATCATTGAGATCCGTTCAGCCGTAAAGGCATGAAGGAATATCAAACCCACTCAGTCGAACATGGTTACTTTCGCGTTTATAGTAAGTCATCTGCTTAGTCTGTTCCCAACTTTGTTAGGGTTGGTAGTCTAACCAAATGCAGCTGAGTCTTTACATGGAGTGTTTTAGATGGAGCAACTGCGTATCTGACCTCCACAACCCAGTAGCTGGGTAACATAATATCCCTTGGCCAGACCAGGGTCAGATTTTCTGTATTCTGAAAACGGCTGTCAGATAAGTCCGAATGGCAGCCGGGAGCAACGGAACATTTTTCCATTTCTTCAATTCCGAAGAAAACAATATTTCTTTGTCTTGCATGTTTTTCCAACATATTTAGCCTTTGTTCTTGGTTTTCCACTCTTACTTTGAGCTTTTCTTGATTCTCTTCCCAGCTTATTTTTTCATATAACATGCTTATTATTTAAGTTAGCCAACCGGTATAATTAGTTAACCGGTAGCGAATTTCATTTTGTGCCCTTAGCATTTAAAACCTTAGTTTGCAAAAATTTTGACTTGATTCCTTATATTACTGAGGGTGCGATATATGAAACTTTGATGTGGTTTTACGCTCTAATGCTTTGTAATTTTGTTTAAATTGCTACCCTTGTTGCCACTGCCACAACATGACGTACTTTTGCTTTGTTTTTAATTTTGTTAGCATGTCGTTTCTTGTGGCAATAAATACTTATTCTTTCTTTTTTTCCTCAACGCGTTATAGACCCTCTTATTACATAAATCTTGAGTAAACGTAAAATATCAAGTGAGTAAGAACACCAATGTGGATTGCTGCAGCAGCATTGATGATGGTCTCTATTTTTCGGGGTAAAACCAAATGACTCCTCCTGTTCTGGATGGAGCGAAAGGGAGTGCTAGAATTCTACTGAAAAAAAGTCTTTAAGTTTATAATCCTCAGCCTAATGGCTAAGGTGTCGGACTTGTGATCGACAAGTAGCGGGTTCAAACCCCACTCATTACCAGAGGTTGGAATTAGGTAGAGTTATTGATGTACTTACACTGATTTCATACAACGAAAGAATAAAGTGGATATGCCCCAAATAGCGGGATTAATTTTGAAGAGCAGAAAAATCCCGTGATTTATTAAATAAAAAGTTATTTACTTTTACACAATTTAAACCACTGCACGCGCGACGTTGCCAAAGGAGAATGGGCAAAATCGTATGGCGCTTGGTCTATCAGCGGCCAGGAACAATTTTAATTTTTTTTTGGTGTATTATCACCCTCGAGATGTTTTATATCTGTGGTGTAATTATTAATAGAATTAAATACATTTTTATTTTAGATATGTCAGCCTGTGATTTAGCGTATTATAACTAAGGTTTAGCCTTAAAAATAAGGAAATAAAATAAAATGACTTGTAGACTTCATTAACCTTCAAGCGGGCGCGCGTAGTCGAATCGACCGCGCTTAATACATTTTCGTTCATATTATTATTATTACCAATCACATGTACTTTCCATTTCTAGTAGCCTGTCGCTATGTCATTGGGACTTAAATAAACAATTTACCATCGGTGCAGGCGTTCCTCTGACCCCACAGATCGCGATTGTTTAAGTCACGGGGCAGTCGTCGAAAGGACTACACGCGCCTGTCATCGAAAAGGTTACGCGTGATGTTCAACGCGACATAATATTACTTCGGTTATCACTCAATATTATTGAGTAATATATAGTTTATATATATATAATATATAATATTTATATAGTAGTTGGAATATTGTTTTTTTTTTTATAAAATGAGTCGTAGACCGTTACCACAAAGTGTTTGAATTACTAAGAGAAGACGAAGAAGAGCTCTAAGGCTCTGAAACTTCCAACCTCATCGTGTCAGAGGAGGATGTGAGGGTGATTTGCCTCTTTCAGATATATATAACTATTTTACAGGGTGCAATAAAGTAACGAAGTGGCAAATATCTAACAATAACAGAGTGATATCTTTTAGATATGTTTACACAAAGCTGTCTTTTATCATATTCAGTGAGAGTTGTTGAATTGAATGTTTTGATCGATGAGATGATGGCAGGTTTTCCGGGAAAATGTCCTTTTCGATAGTACATTAAATCAAAGCTTCACAAATACGGCATAATACTTTATCCACTAGTAGACGCTGCTACATTTTAACGTCCTCAGCATTGATCCAAAGAATATTTCAGTTATGTTAATAAATTTTATAATTGTTTATTTTTCATTATTTTAATGACTTTTTTTTACAAATTAGACTTAAAAGACCATGATAATATATCTGAATACAAAAAATAAATTATTATGGCTTTATTTCTCTGATTCATCCCATAGGTCTTTTCGGTTACGCGCGCCCGCTCCCGTTACAATTGACCGCGCGCCCGCTTGAAGGTTAAAAATACATTTACTACGATGACAAAACATCGCCAATAATAATAATGATAACGTCATCAGAACTCAGTGCTATTATTGTACATTAATACATTTAATGTACATGGGCTAGACATCAAGACAAGGATATTTTATTGCCGTCATCAGGACACACTGTACATTATTGTACAGTAATACATTTAATGTACAATAATAGCACTGAGTTCTGATGCCGGTAATAAAATATCCTCGTCTTGATGTCTAGCCCATGCCAGATACCACACTACACACATAACGTGTGCACAGCAACCGATTGTGCGCCTTTCACTTATACAACTGCAATAATAATGAGCAATTTCTTCTCTATTTTGTCTTTCTCGGTTAATTACAATACAACGTGTAATTTAAAGTGTATATACATATCAAGTGCATGGCTTCTTTGGATGATAACAAACGATATGGCAAGGGTTTTGTAATCCTAATTCTACGTGTGTAGAACTTATTACAAATTCCAATACACTGATACCAGAGACCGATTTTTTCAAATTAAGAAGAACGAAAATAATTATCGTGTTATTGGCAAGTGACGTGGAAAGTTATTGACTCTCGTAGTGCTGTAACACATTTGTTGTGATTAGTATTCAAGAAATACATGAAACCGATACTTTGGTATCAATTCTTTGAGTCACTTATTTTGTGCTGAAACTGTGCATCCAGACTCCATATCAGATGTTGTCTTCAGCCCTTTCGGATAGATATGGGGTTTCCGTTTCACGTTGTATAAGAATAATATATTCTGGACCTCACATGTCTAGATTGTATACGCACACGTAATAACCAAATGTCTTCTTCTTCAATAAAATCTCTGAGCTGACTTATTTGACGCTACCGGTATACTTACAACGCATTCAGAAGTTTGCGGTCACCTCCGAGTCACACAAAGTATAAGAAAGTTATGTATGTGCCTGATCTCTCCGCGGTCGTGTTGAATTGTCTCCCCATCGGACTTATAAGAGTGAGGATCAGATAAAGCACCTACGTTTACGCACAAACTTTAAATTCAAATATCCCTACATAAGGTATTTTTTTTTTATTATTTATCATTAATATTAAAAACTTCTAACCAAACTTTGGAATTACATACAAAAAAATAATTAAATGAAATTCTTACATTAATATTATGAAACGAAACTAATATAATATCTTGACATTAGTAATTTATGTCAGAATTTTTATTTTCGTCTCCGGGAGGTTTTACACGCTCTGAAATTAAATCAAACGTAGTTTTTTTTTTCTAAGCAAGTGTTGACTCAAATTATGACAATATTGAGATTTAAATCATCCTAATGAAATAAAAAATCAAAATACTGACGAGAAAATGATTGAACTTTAAAACTATATTCCATGCGTAAGAAAACCTTTGAAATAGTATACAAATAGAAATATGTGTAGGTATATTTAGTGTATCCCGTGCCAATGGATAGTCACCGCTGTGATTGGTCGCCGTCTCTCAAACTGCGTCTCTAAAATTTTTGTTAGCGAAACTCCTGAAGTTAACCATTTAACTCTTTGTTTCCAGATTGCCTGTTTAAAATATGTCCTATGAACCGCTACTCCGCTCAAAAGCAGTTCTGGAATACTGCCAAGCAGTCCGCCAACTCCAACACCGATACAGGACTGCTCAAGAGGTTACACGTGAGTATTATAGCTCCTTTAATTTCTGTACATCCAAAGGATTAAGCTTAGGTAAGTGATTGCCCTGTGTGATAACACCGCCCATTGTACACTAGTTTTATTATTTGTATCCATAAGTGTATTATGAGGTGTACAATAAAGTATATAATAAATAAATAAATATAATTCACATCAGTCCTATCTTAGCACTAGCAGTCACGCTGGGCTCCGATCCCGTGGTTTTTATCACGATAAAAACATAACCATTCTTCTTTTTCAGTCGGCAAATGTAGCCTATAACCTTACTCAAGCTTCAAGTTACTTGCACACCAAATTTCATCCAGATCCACCCAGTAATTTCGAAGATGATGTTCTATAAATAATAAAAAAATAAATAGTATTAAATGATTCCATTGACCACTGTATGTTAGAACACTGGTTAGAACATAAAGGGTGAAGGCCTGGTGTCCTGAAATACAGGTCCCTAGCCCAATTTAGGCACCAGTCTCCCAGAAAGCAATGTATCTCTAAACTACACAAAACATGTATGTAAAAAATGTGTATTGTGGAGAGAAAATAAAGATTTATTGTTATAGAATAACATCATAACAAATAAATAGATAGATAACTTCGTTCGAACAACGTAGAGTATTATTGACATCCTTGAAAAGCCGGTTGAAATAGACATGCGTTTATAAGGAATGCAATCTCGCGAGATTTCAGACCTAGCGAGACCACAAAACTAGTCTTGCAAGATTTGACATTTACGAGTTCTCGCAGGATTCCACTTAAAGTTATGAACATATTATGTAATAAAAAAACCGCACGTAGTCATATCATCGGTATCACTTCAAAAACCAACAGAAAACTATCTATTTATTTAACCATCATCAGGTAATTTTATCGATATTATTTTTTTCTGTGTTTTTGCAATATTGTTTCAGCTAACCCTGGGGGCTAACATTTATAATTAAAATATACTATTACCAACATTGGGTCATAAGAACTAAATATAAATTTGCACGAATTAGGATTATGTAACACTATTCTAGCCCATCCAACTACTAAAACTGCTATAGGATATTTATAAATTAGGAATTAAGCGTAGATTTTAAGTATTGCATGTACGTAAATGTGTTCTATGAGACTATGAAAGTGACATCTTCGCATTGTGAACAAACCCTCCTTAATAAATGAAGAAGAAAAAATATTAGGTTCACAAGTTACTAACAAATATGGAGTCTAATTCGATCATGACGAAAATGATTATCTAATTTAATCTAACCCTCAATATTTAATTTAAAACTACATACCCTGATTTTATAAGTAGATCCTTGTAACATAGCTGATGGAGAAAGCAGCATTGGTAATTTCCGGGTTGAAGGGTATGAAAGCCTATGAATTACAGCCACGTCCTAACTGGACGTGACCTACGGAGTCTTGTTTGGAAAGGTTATACATATAAGTTATATAAGCACTAGATTTTCTGCTGTAAACCACGTACCTAGGTAATCTTCACGTTTCGTTTTTGAATTTTTGTTTTGAGAAAAAAAAAAAGAATGTAGCCTATGTTTAACGGGTCTTCTCAAACTCTCCGAGCCAATATTTATACATATCGGTCCAGCGGTATAGCCGTAAAAGCGTAACAGACAGACAGACTTTAACATTTATAATCTCAGTATGAATTAAAATGAGCATAAAATAAAATTTTATAACGATTCCTCATTTAAATTACCTCCCAGTTGCCAGTTAAATGAAAAAGAATGAATGAACATTTTAAAACAATTGAAAGTTGTTAAAAGCTCCAGAGTCCCGTTTTATTTTATCTTTCACTTGAAACGGTAGGTCTTATCGTAAACTTTTATGGTTACGAACAGCTCATCTTTAGAAAACGAAATGAAAATATTTTCTTTCGTCTACGTAGGAAACTGATACCTACGACAATCTTTAAGAAAATTCTTACATTCATTCTCTGTTAAAAATCTTTTGTATAGGCTGTTCAGAAGATCCCGCTAGATACTGGGAACCTGATGGAAATCAGGCACACAGATTTTAAAGAGAAAAAAGAGTCTCTGCATATTTTTTTATATGGGCTGTGTGTTATAGTTACAAAAAAATAAACTGGACTTAATCAAAATTTACCGCATTAAACTGCATAAAAGACTACAACGATGGGATTTTATTTTCTACATTTGAATGAGTTACAAGTCTATTTCAAGACATGTTTTCCTACATGTTTTGACTGACTACTGACGGCGGTGGATTAACATTTTATATACTATTTAATCATACTAATATTATAAATAATAAAAAAAAAAATTGTTTCAATCACGCAAAAATGGTTTAAGATGTTTAGATAAAATTGAGGACACAATCAAACATATAGTTGACAACCTGGAATAACACATACTTAAACAAATTTTTATCCCGGGAAATGTTGGAAATTTCCACGTGAAGAAAACTATGTGCATCAACTAGTGTTTTTATATAATGTTTTATAAAATTGTTGTATCTAGACGTACTGTAAAAGTTATCTACAACGTGTAACGGAAACCCCATATCTATCCAAAAGGGCTGAAGACAACATCTGGTATGGAGTCTCTATGCACAGTTACCAAATACCCAGAACTAAACTATAAATAACCAGATACCAAATTATTGGTCTCATATATTTCTTGAATACCAATCATAACAAACGTGTCACAGCACTACAAGGGTCAATAACTTTCCACGTCACTTGCCAATAACACGATAATTCTTTTCGTTCTTCTTAATTTGAAAAATTCGGTTTCTGGTATCAGTGTATTGGAATTTGTAATAAGTTCTACACACGTAGACTTAGGATTACAAAACCCTTGCCATATCGTTTGTTATCAATTTATCATCCAAAGAAGCCATGTACTTGGTATGTATATACCCTTTAAATTACACGTTGTATAAGTACTAATATTATAAAGTGGAAAAGTTTGTTTGTTTGAACGTGCTAATCTTCGGAAGTCCTGGGTGGATTTGGACAAAACTGGTGTGAAAGTAGCTTGAAGCTTGAGGAAGGTTATAGGCTATTACCCGACTGCAAAAAGGAGGTTTATGTTTTTACCGTGATAAATTCCACGGGAACGAAGCCTCGAGCGACTGCTATTTAATTAAAATATGGAGATGGAAAGACCATCTTCACTAACTGTTCAATTCTGGTTTTTAGTCCCCGTTGTTATGACTCAGAACCGCTGGTTTCTTATACGAATATGATTATTAATAAAACTATTAATGTGTGCCAGCAAAATCCAGGAAAAAAATTATAAGTCAAAATAATAATGAACTCTAAATAGGTTAATTAGTTCTTTTCCTTTCCCAATCTCATTCATCTGTGATAAATATGATGATGTAATCGACCTCATTTAATGTCTTTGATTAGTAATATATTGACCGAATGGCTACCTGAATACGTTTCTCTCTTGCATGATGTATTAATAACATTAATTGGATCGTGCTTCTTAATCTAGAAAGTTATTGGCGTTAAGCTTTATTAAAATAAAGACTTTGGACGTTTTTAGAGTTCCGTAGCCGGATGCCAAAAAACGGAACCCTTATAGTTTCGTCATGTCTGTCTGTCTGTCCGTGGGCATGTCACAGCCATTTTACACATACTACACATGTGAAACTTGATAGGTATATGTATCCTGTTAACCGCTTTCCGATTTTTATTAAAAAATATATAAAATTAAGGGGGCTCTTTATACATAGCACTGAAACTAAAAATATTTATATTCATCAAACCTGTACGTGTGTATTATTTATAAACAGGTCTTTAAATTGATATTGAGGTTTCGAAAACCACTTTCTGAAAGTCAATCGTTTAAAAGTAGACGCTCCCAAAGTGGTAAAATGTGTGTCTCTCCGGGCCCTCTAAGTTCTATAATAATGGAGTGAAAAATCTAAAAAAATATATATTGTAGATCTTAATAAATACTTTCAACGAAAATTGGGTTGAATGAGATCAAGTCAGCAGTTTTTGAGAAATAGCACATTTTATAAAACCGCAAATATGAACAACAAAGTTATTTCGCGTAGTTATTACGGAACCCTTCATGGGCGAGTCTACTCGCACTTGCCCAATTTTTTACATAATTAAGGTCTTTTTTGTAAATAGGTAAGTCAATAGGGCAATATGTTCCAAACTAGTCGCAGAACGTATCTTGACCCAATATTAACACTCAGAGGTTGTCGGATCTAATATATTTTTTTTTTCACCACAAAATAAAATTAAAATACAATTTAGTTACATAAGTCATGTATTGTGGGAAATCCTTCCGCCTGACGCAGGTGCTCACCGGACACGGTTGTTTCGGGAGTTATATATACTTGTGTCGGATTCGGCGGGAGGAAACGCCCGGGTGTCACCACTGCGAGGATTGCCCTGAGGATACGGTGGAACACACGGTGGAGATTTGCCCCGCTTGGGCAGAGCTCCGCCGTGTTCTCGTAGGGGCAATAGGCGGCGACCTCTCGCTCCCGGCCCTGGTTCAATCCATGGTCCGGAGCGAGGAGACATGGGAAGCTGTCACCTCTTTCTGCGAAGCAATTATACAAGCGAAGGAGGTGGCGGGACGAGCAAGGGAGAGGCAAGTCTCAAGACTCTCACAGCCCTCGCGCCCCAGCCGCCGCAGGAAACGCTCCGGGTGTCGGGAGACACAGGGTGACTTTCAGCCACCGTAGGCGCCTGCGGGCTGCGAGCAATGGGTAGCCCGACTGAAACCAGGCCCGTGTAGACGGCGCGTCGTGTTCCACGCACGCTTCAAAGAGTTTCAGCAAATTGTCTGGGCCCATAAGGGCCGTTGCCTGCCGAGGTTGCGGAATTGTTCGAAAGAGTTACCGCGGCCTCGGAACACGAAGGGCATATGATGGAACACGGATGGGTTTTAGTCAGTAGAAGTCTGACACACCCTCCCGCTTCGCCCAGATCGGGAGGCAGTCATTAGATGATTTCCCAACCTAAAAAAAAGGAATTATGTTGTTGTTTCTAGAAGTTTTTTTTAATTAAAATATGGCATCAAAATATTTGCAATAAAAATAAATAATGGTAGCCATTCTACAACGTAATAAAAGAAAAGTCTTCATTAATTGAAAATTATCCTATATCTCCTGCTTGTTCAAGCTATCAGAAAGATATGACCTTGGTTTTTGTATGTTGAGGTTTGTCTAGTAAGCGTCAATGGCCTAATGGCTAAGGTGTCGGACTTGTGATCGAGAGGTCGCGGGTTCTATTTTTCTAACCCCACCCATTACACTATTGCCGTGAACCCACTCCAGACACAAGCATATTTAGCTTAGTTGGAGGGGTTAACAAGATTGCTAGTAATGTGAATTCTACCCACATTAATAGTTCTCTTTTAAAAAAAAATGTTATTCTGCCAACCATAACAGCATTATTACATGAACTGTATTAAACAATCGATGACTCAATTACATTTTTTTTTAGTTTAATCTGTAATCGACAATTTTACTACATATAAGCAGATGAGTTGGATTTGCAAACAAGAAAAATAAAATATTCATTAGGCCATCAAAAAATGCATAAATAACGAAATAGCAACATTATTAAGACACATGGACTGTTTATAGGCAATTATCATCTTTATGCGCTAATAATGCCAGCTAAAATCGTTTAACAAAATATAGAAGATAATATAAATATGTTTCATATTATGTAATAAGCTGGTGTTAATAAACCTCGTTTTAAGGGCCATATTCATTTGTTAAGAGCGTTTTTGTTATATAAATAAAAGCTATTATCATATATCAAACAGTTGATAGATGGGACTTAGGATACTGAAGAGATATAATGCATTCAGCTGCCTTAATTATACTGCTAATGTGATACATTAATTTATAATTAACTGTGCAACTTCGTTCAAGTAGGAGTCAATTCCGGTGGGATTGGAATTCCGGGTTAAAAGGCTTTAAACTTTATAATCTCCTCTATCGTTCAGTGAAAACCACATTACTATTGGTACAGCCGTTCCAGAGATTAGCCCATACAAACAGAGACAGACGGACAAAAATAAAACAGTTTGTGTTGTAACACACAGTTATTCAGGTAAAGAAAATTAGTGAAAATCCTTAATTTTACCGGGATCAAAATAGTCCACAAACGATTTTTTTTTCAATTTATTTCAATTTCAAATGAGTTACAATATTATACTTCTTATAGGCTATATACATAATTATTATTACAAACTAATTAGATATCTATAGCCGAACTAGGCAAAAGCCTGTATTTCGGCTATGAGCGCCAATCCCCTCGAGTACAACCTATGTTATTAATAAAAAAAATTTGCAACTAACTAATATAGATAATTGAAAAAAAAGCATTACAAAAATATTAACATCTAAATTAATTATTATTAGAAAATTAAATCTAAATTTAGTTATCATTATACTAATAAATAAATTAATTATAAAAACAATAAAAAAATTCAATTCATAATTATTACAGTGATGTCTCTATATTAAAAACGATGTAGCTCTAATAAATTAGGCAAGTAATAAACAAATCAATTAAAAAAAACAGTATTTACAGGATTTGCCAATATTAAGTAAGAAAATCTGGATAGTGTGTACAAGTCCTCTCTTCGGGTAAATATGATTAGGAGTGTGAATGAAGATCGTGTGTAGGTATGTTTGAATGAAGATCGTGTGTATGTTTGAAACTTTGAATGAAGAGAGTGTTATGTGTGAATGAAAAAGGTGTATATGTGTGAATGAAAAGGGTTTGAATGTGTGAATGAAGAGGGTGTGTAAGTGTGAACTCCACATTTACTCGCCCTTTGAAGGAGAAAAGCAGCGTCGGACAGAATCAGTCTAACCGAAATAGACCTTATGAATGCAACTACAGAGTGTACAAGAAACAATTTTTTTTTTTTATTGATTGTATGCTCGCGTTTGACCACCATCTCACCTGATGGTAAGTGATGGAGCACGCTTACCTAAAAGTAACCTATTCACTCTTGACTTAAAGACCCCTAGGTTATAGCTAGCGGTAAACACAGACTCCGGCAGGGAATTCCACTCCTTAGCCGTACGCACGATGAATGTATTCCCAAAACGTTTTGTGCGTATAGGTGGGATGTCCACCATGTAACGATGGCGATGACCAAAAAATTGTGTCCCCATAGTTTTTTGGTGTACAATTTATATTGTTTCTTACTTCAATATAGCGTGGAGTGCGTAGTTAAATAATAACAGCTGTATGGGTGGATCTTAAAGGTTAAGCAAGATTGCCGAGGGCAGTCTGCGGATGGGTTATCGTCTAACATATCGATATTCCCCCGTGCCTCGGAAAGCACGTTAACCCGCTGGTCCCGACTGTCATTTATACATCTTTGACAATCGTTACGGGTAGTCAGAACTTCAGAAGCCAGTATATCTTCTTTGACAGGCCTGTTGGTCTAGTGGTCAGTGGCCCTGACTGGTCGTGGGTTCGATTCCCACCCAGGACAAATGTTGTGTGATGAGCACGATCATTTGTTCTTTGTCTGGGTGTAATTTATCTATAATATGTATGTGTTTAGAAATATATATGTATGTTTATCAGTTGTCTAGTACTCATAGCACAAGCTCTGTTTAGTTTGGGACTAGATGGCGTTGTGTGAAAGTTGTGGAATATTATATTATTATTATCTGACACTGGTATTGCCAAGGGGCACCTTGTTACCCAGTTACTGGGTTTTGGAGGTCAGATAGGCAGTCGCTCTACGTAAAACACATCATACGTCCTCATTGCATCCAGTTAGACTGGAAGCCTTCCCCAACATAGTTGGGATAAGGCTAAATAGATTAAGGCTTCCAATCCCGGAATACCGAGATCTCGGTATTGCGGGATCCGCGTCATTTTCCATTCCCGCGATATGCGGGATTACGGGCGCGGGATCCGCGGGATTTGCGGGACTGAAAAAGCATGCATACGACCTATCGCGAGCGCGATCGCTCGGTGGGTGACTGGCGGCCGGCAGTGTTGCAAACAACGCGGGGGCCGATGTCGCCCGTTTTACACAGCTTAAGTAGCCTAATATAGCCGAATTTCAGTCAGTGGTAGCCTAAGTATGTAGCCTAAAATATCAATAAAGATTTTTATTCAGTATTTGTTACTGTTTTTTGTGAAGAAAAAACGGTGTAATTTAATTGATCTCATACTAATGTAATACGTAAATAAATGTCGAGTTAGTTGATTAATTCATTGTTTTTTTTTTGTGATAAAGAAATGGTGTAATTTGATTGATCTCATCCTTCCATCATTACCTTTCCTCTTAACTGTGTTAATTATTTATGTATATATTTATATTATATGTTTATATATTCTAACATTATGTATTTATTTAAGTATATGTTATTTTTATTGCATTATAAGTATGTGTAGGTATATTTAATATTTTAGTTTTAGACTTTACATATTAATTTTTATTTATCTTCTTGTTCTCACACACTATTATCTACATTTCTTTTTCACTTCTCCTTTCGCAGGTCTGCTGGAAGAAATTTCTTAAGAAATAAGCAGTACCTTTGTACTCAAATATTATAATTATGCTTGTCCTATTGTATTTTACTGTGTGTACATAAATAATAAAATAAATAAATAAATAGGATATTTCTGAACTTAAAAACATACAATTTAACCCTAATGTAATCTCAGATTACAGTAATCTGAGATTGTTATAATGTATTTAAATATAAAAAATCATATTTGTATTTAATTCTAAATTATGTTAGTCTATGTACTCGAAACGATTTCACCATTTACTGTCCTAGGCAACCCTACCAAAGCTTCGGATACAACTAGTATTACATAATACTCCTATAATAACACCTCAATCCTTTCATCCAGGTATTAAATAAACCCGGGTTGGTTTATTTAATACCTGGCATATAAATTACCCCGTTTGACCCTTAAAACGTTACTCTGTCTGTTAGTGTAATTCATGTTAAATCGGTGAATCGTTGAGCGAACCCAACGTAGGGTTAAGTATAAAACTATTTTATTTCTAATGTCTAGTCATTTATTCATCTGGATATATTTGGCGCAACTAAGTGATCCATGCTATTATTGTTTTATGATTATGTTTCCTTATTATTACAATGATACTACAATACATTATAGATTTTAACAATATACTCTTCTATACTAATATTATAAAGCTGAAGAGTTTGTTTGTTTGTTTGTTTGTTTGTTTGTTTGCTTGAACGCGCTAATCTCAGGAACTCCGGTTCTGATTTGAAAAATTCTTTCAGTGTTAGATAGCTCATTTATCGAGGAAGGCTATAGGCTATATATCATCACGCTAAGACCAATAGGAGCGGAGCACTAATGAAGAATGTTTCAAAATCGGGGGATTTTTTGTCCACGCGGACGAAGTCGTGGGCGGAAGCTAGTAACTATATAAATCTTAAATCATGACGTAGAACAATTCATATTCAAAGGAGTGCTGTCCTTTGGTTATGTAACTAAGAGACTGGCGGTATTGCCACTCTGTCTAAGATAATCGAGCCTTTGGGTTACGCGAAGTATCAACCAGGCATCTGGAAAGATCTTTAAACAGACTCCACAATCAAACGATTGAAACCGCATACGGCTCGTGGGGTTCTATGCAGCTGCTCAGCACGAGAAGCTGGGAAGATAGGATAGTGCATGAGTGGCGACTCAAGTAGCCTCCCACACTGAAGGTGTAACCGTCTTTCATTGGAACTAAATACATATCGGTCGGTTCCATTTTCAACCGACGACAAAAAGAGGAGGTTATCAATTCGACGCGTATTTTCTTTTTTTTTTTTTTTTTTAGTGTATGATCATCGATTACTCGAAGACGGCTGAACCGATTTGGAAAATTCTTTTTTTGATTGAAAGGGTATACTTCGATACTGGTCCCATTTTCATAAACGTCAGGATCTGATGATGGGATCCTGGAGAAATCGAGGGAACTCTTCAAATATTATAGGCACACCTATGTCGTTTTGGGTATTTATTATAGTAACTTGTGCAGTTGCTCTCAAAAAGTACCATTTGAGGAAGTGGAACTGATGATGAAGACCACAGATGGCCGCCGAAACTACTCAATAATAAGTATTGAGTGGATTGCGATTCGATTACTTGAATATGGATGTTACGCACTTTATGCTCGTCACAATGCATATGGTGATGTAGAGCTGATGGTGAAGTACCAGGAGAACTCCTCAACAATTAACGGCCCAGCATTGGGAAAAGCAATATTTTGTAAAAGGTTATAAGTAGTTGATAATTAGGCTCTTGTAACTAGGTAAATTAAAAATAGACCAACTAAAAAGAGTGAAATAAAAACTTTTTACCAAAAAATTAAACCGACTCCCAAAAAACACTGCAAAGTGAAAAATAACTTTAATTTCGGAAGTCGGTGCCAAAAACGAAAATACAAAACTAAAGACACCGACTACCGAAATTAAAGTTATTTTTCACTTTGCAGTGTTTTTTGGGAGTCGGTTTAATTTTTTGGTAAAAAGTTTTTTAATAATAATATTCTCTTTACCCTTACATATTATAAAACAAAGTCTCCCGCCGTATCGGTCTGTTTGCTCGCAATTATCAATCTCGAGGCAGGCGAAGCCGCAGTCACAAGCTAGTACATAATATAATTTCAGCCCAATTCCTTCATCCCGACATGCGACACAGACTAGTCAACCCGCACATAAATCGCCTCGCTTGACCCAATTCAGCTTTCCGACGTGATTGCCTCACTAATTAAAGGGTAACTGTTAGGGAAACTGCATTAAAATTATTAGAAACATAAATTCAATCATTCATGGACATGTATCGCACTGAAGCTTGGGGCTAATACTAGAAGTTGGTACATAATTACATATATTAACAGAGATGTGTAGGTACTCCTTTAAAATGAACATCTGGTTTTTTGCGCAATTAACACTTGTATTTTTTTAATCGAACATTTACAGTCAACATTCAGATGCAGTTGACACAGAAAAGGTGTGTTACTCAGTTAGTGTCAGCGCGACGTGATGACTCTTTCCCTTTGAAAACACGTAAAGATATACTTCTTACTCTTTCTCTTTGGGGATTATACGCGTATTTGTATGCCCACAATATATAAATTGATTGTGTTTTTTTGTTACAGCATGCCGCTGAAATAGAAAAGAAGCAAAATGAGTTGGAGAACAAGAAGTTGTTGGGGTCCGTCGTTCAGTACGGCAGCGTTCTCCAACTGCTGCACGTTAAATCCAACAAATACCTCACCGTAAGTAGACACGTGACGAAAACCCTCCCACCGTCCAAACAAAGTATTGTCCCATATAAGACACACTGGTGTTTAGTGTATTACCTGGTGTTCCCGTCGCCTGTTTGTCGCAGCAAATGGTGAATTACCCCTGAATGAGTTCAAAAACGAAATATCTTTTCTCAAAATGCCACACTAACAAAATGTCACATCACATAATGTGCGATTTAATTAGATGACAATAAAATAAAGTTAAATTATTTTTGTATTGATGATAGGCTTGTTTTTGAGCACTATCTCCTGATGGCAAGCTATGATGTATTCGAAGATGAAGCACGTTTACCTAAAAGTAACCTATTCACTGTTGTCTTAAAGACCCTCAGTTGATTATGTGACTGCCGATGATTTATGAATAAAAACCGGCCAAGTGCGAGTTGGACTCGCGTAGGAAGGGTTCCGTATCATTTTCTATAAAAACGGCAAAAAAAATCATGTCTGTTGTATGGGAGTCCCCCTTAAATATTTATTTTATTTTGTTTTTAGTATTTGTTGTTATAGCGGCAACAGAACATCATTTTTGAAAATATATTTTACCCCCGCAGGTAAACAAAAGACTGCCCGCGTTGCTGGAGAAAAACGCGATGCGTGTCCACCTGGACGCCAACGGCAACGAGGGCTCCTGGTTCTATGTCATGCCATTTTACAAACTGAGGTCCACTGGTGAGTAACTTTACCCAATGTTAATCCATAGTACAATACTACATCACTTAGTAGACACGAACTTAAAGGTAAAGCTTCTAAATGGCTTCCACCATTAGACTATTAGAAGGCTGAAGACCTAATGGCATATTATATTGCGTAAATATACTTATCATACAATGATTCTAAACAAACTCACATAAACACACTTACACCATATCTATATACACATTCACACATACAAACACACACACACATCTAAATTAAAAATGTTTTAACTATTAGGGTTTTACATATTGAACCATGCTTCATTACATGTCTTGCATTTTTCAGGTGATAACGTGGTAGTGGGCGACAAAGTTATAATGAACCCCGTGAACGCTGGTCAACAAGTCCTACACGTATCCTCTAACCACGAACTGCCTGACAATGTTGGCTGCATGGAGGTAAGAACACAAGCCATACATTACTATTAATTGTTCACATTTTAGAGACAAATATTTTAAAGATACAATAGTCTAGTATATAATAGTGATAATACAGGCAAAAACTACTTCAAGATTCCTCTACATGCTACTTCTACAGAATTATGCATATATTTGTGGTTGGACGGTGGTATCTTTCATCTTGGGATAGATACCCTTGAGATGATTTCTGGCTTTCACAAACGCTAAATACAACAGTTTTGAGCTAAAAATATATTTTGTAGTAAGACTTAGTAATATTCTTCTCTCTTAATAAGCTTTTAAACTTGATTGACTACAGGGTAAAAATATCTTCTCGTATTTTGCTCAAATGGCAAGGAGACGCGCACTGATCACCTCACTCTCTGAAGAAACCTGCCCTGTCGTGCTGCTTCCAGTTTTCAATGAAGGCGTTAGTCTACTAAAGGCTGTGGCTCTTTATTTCTTGTAGATGAAGCTATAGTTGTAGTTTTCATACGTAGATGAGAAGTGGTGGCCTAGTGGGTTCATCTTAACAGTAGTTGAAGGTTTAGGGCCCGTACCGAGACTTTTCAGGGCTTTATTGTATTTAGGGTACCGAAAAACCGTAAGGGAAAACGGAACACTTATAGAACTATACTACAAATCTACCGGTATAGATTTGTTGAAATTTTGTACACATATGAACATTTGTAACTAAAATTTGGATGCGTATATCAAATGAAAATTGTATTAAGGAATTCTTTAATTAATTCATTACTACTATAATACATTGTAGGAAAATTGATAAATAAAAAAAGGTGATGAACTTTTGGAACCACTTTTATGTCAAGAGTGATGAATAGGTTACTTCTAGATAGCGTGCTTCATCTTCAATCACATTATCGCTTACCATCAGGTGAGATTGTGGTCAACGCGAGCCTATAATCAATAAAAAGAATATGTATATATGGTAGTCCGGTATGCTAAAAATCTATAAAAGTTTTTGTGACCGAGTACTCTGCCGCATACCCAGTGTCATAATCCTGTGCACGCCGCTGGTAGTCCCATGGAACTCACGGAAATCCTTGAGGATTTTCTACCTCGAGATACATCTCAGAAATAGAAATGTTGGGTAGTTTTAAGCCCGCTATGATATCGTCCTGTATTATAGAATGTTAATAGACGTCACCCACACACATAACCACTCCAATATAGTAATTCTATCCGTAGGCCATTATTGTATTTGTTAGTACAGCCAACTGTTCTGTCAATTTGTAATTGTACGATTCGCTATAATACCGATTTAGATTCATCCCTGGTTCCTGGAAGACTGATCAATAAAATCTATTACAAAATATAATTTGACTGGCAATTTCCGACAGTTTAATACAATTGCTCGGGGAATTTGGCATTGGAATATTTATGATTAAGAACGGGGTCGACCTTTCAGTGACCGGATGAAATCTATGTACATAGCTACGGAGTATATAGATAATATTACTGTTCGTGGTACAATCAAACGCACGTCCAACGTTGTGTTTAATTAATAGTAACACATAAGGGCAATTCCCATACTATGTAAAAACTATACAAATTCCTAAATATAAACAAAAGTGACAGGTATAACTTATCTTGATTTTGGCTGATTTAGGTGCGACAATAATAAGGTCTTGTTGTATTCCATTGTCAAACAACGGTTACAACGGTTCTGTATTAAAAAAAAAACAAGTCCTAATTACTGTAAAGATTAAGAAGAGTTTTCACTTTCTTAACAAACCTTAAAAATAGTTTAATTAGGAACTCTTCATTTGTGTCCAAGGATAAGGATTTACTAGTTAGCTCGCAATACGTCACTAGTAATACGCTTTTACTCCAAACATTGACTTCACAACGTGCGTTTGACTGTTACAAGCTCAAATCAGCATAACAACTAAAACCTTTAACCTCCATCTTCCAGGTCAATGTAGTAAACTCCTCAACATCATGGAAAGTCACCCTGTTCCTCGAACACAAAGAGAATCAGGAAGAGATCCTTAAGGGTGGCGACGTGGTGAGGCTGTTCCACGCTGAACAGGAGAAGTTCCTCACCATGGACGAGTATCAGAAGAGGCAGCATGTGTTCCTGAGGACCACGGGACGGTCCAGTGCTACTGCTGCGACTAGCAGTAAGGCTCTGTGGGAGATTGAGGTGAGAAGGAGATGTTTTTTAGACTTATATAGACGTCTGCAGCAGCATTTGAATCTATCATAGACAGATTGGGAGCGAAATCTTAACTTGAGACGGTTGATTTCTACTGCTGCCACTAGCAGCAAGGCTCTGTGGGAGATTGAGGTGAGAGGGACATGTTTTTATTTTTTTGGTATAGGTACTGGCAATGCATTGTATTATAAATAGGCAGCATCTGTTCCTGAGGACCACGGGACGGTCCAGTGCTACTGCTGCGACCAGCAGTAAGGCTCTGTGGAAGATTTAGGTGAGAATGAGATGTTTTTTTAGACTTACAAGGGCGTCTGCAGCATCATTTGGATTTATAATAGATAGATTAGGAGCAAAATCTTGAGACGGTTGATTTCTACTGCTGCCACCAGCAGTAAGGCTCTGTGGGAGATTGAGGTGAGAATGAGACATTTTCATTGTTTGTGATAGGTTCTGCTTGCGCTTCCGCTCCACCTACTGCGGAAGGAGAAGTCATTTGATGATGAGGTCATATGTGAGGTGAGATTGTGGTCAAACGCAAGCCTATCATCTATAAAAAAAAATCCATGGAGAAAAAAATAAGGTTTACGTTGAACTTATGTAATAAAAATAGATTATTATTTTAGCAATATTGTTAATTAGGTGTGTTTCAGTTTTTGTGTACTATAAAGTATATTGTATCTATCTATTATTTTGCTTGATTCAATGAATCCACTCAACAATTCCAGGTGGTACAACACGATCCTTGTCGCGGAGGGGCTGGTCACTGGAATTCCATCTTCAGATTCAAACACCTGGCCACAGGACATTATCTGGCTGCTGAGGCGTGTAACAGGCCACCGTAAGTTGATACTATAACTACTTATTTAAATATTATACAATGTTGATAAAAGCGAGAAGCATTAAATTAGACCGCATTTACGATGTATCATTTTCAGGCTATACGCCAGAAAAATATAATCAATAGAAGCAATAGTTTAGTTACAGGAAATTTTTGAAGATTTTTCTTAGTTAAAACACGATGTATCTTTCCGAGCAGCCGAATGATTAGGTACCTACGCATAGTTATCTAGCGTCGTACACCTTAAAACGACAATATTGACGCTACGATGCCGCTCTGCATCGTAAGTTTTTACAATAGCTGTTTACGTTTTACTTCGATTCTTCAGTTATTTATGTTCTTTGAAAAAAGTTTTTCCAATTTTCTTGTAAACTTTTTTTAATCGTTTCGGATTAACCGTAAGGACGTATAGTATAATATGTGGTTTGATTTAATGTATCTCGCTTTTATCAACATTGTATAACATACAGACAAGAATTCAGGTCGTGTATGGAGTACAGCTCCCATCTCTGGGATGGATCTGCCCAATACCATCTTGTTTTTATAAAGAGAGAACTAGTAATGTGGGTAGAATTCACATTACTAGCAATAATGTCGATTCCTCCAACTAAGCTCTTCTAAATATGCTTGTGTCTGGAGTGGGTTCACGGCAATAGTATAATGAGAAGGGTTCGAACCCGCGACCTTACGATCACAAGTCTGAAATCTTAGGCCCGTATTACAGAACGAAACTCGAGCACTGATCTCTGTTTAAAACTAGTTTTGAGTCGAAATTTAGTTTTAGAATGTTCCTCAAGTATAGATTCATCGACCATAGTTCAGCCGGGTACGGCTTTATTCTAGATCGTTACTCAGTTGTAGATTCATCACCCAAGTATGGTCGACACCACGCTCGAGCAGAGATTTGTCAGTTAACTATTTGCTTTTCAGTTTATTATTTGATATAAAAATGGTAATTTTTGGCGAATGATGATGAAATCACATTTTATTTTGCTAATTGGTTACAAATAACACTTTTACACGTAATTTTTTGCCATTTTAAGTTACTAGATGAATCCCGTGTTTTCTAACTTAAACAGATTATAACAATGATTTTTTCACCGATGATTTGAACAGAAAAACAGAACCTCAGCGTTCCATGTGAAGGGTCCAAACAATTTTGCTAATAATTATTTTAAGAAATGGTATAGATTTTCACAAGATGAAGATTTTTGACAATTTGTTATACTGCCATCTATTGACCAAGATTTGGTAAAAACTATGCATTTCTGTTTTGTTTTAACTATAACTTTGTTTTCTTTTAATATTTTTATTGATCGTTGTTCCCAAACCATTATTTATTTGAATATGATTCATTATATAATTAATGAGCAATTCATAACAACACTGTCACAGAAATTATTTAGGATCCACTCCGTTCCACGAACAAGTTACTCTTGCTATATTTTTATATGTTAGAAAATATTTCCGTAACACCTTTTACCTTCAAGAATTTGCTTTCTCAAATTCTTAAAAAGTAATTGCTATAGTGAAACCGTGCAATACATATTTTTAATTCTTAAAAATTTGGTATTAAAGTAAATTGAATTATTTACGATCATTCGTAGATCGGAACAGCGGAGACGAAGAAAATAAAACGTAAACGAAAACAGACTGATGCATAGACAATTAGATATTCTCTGCTTGAGGCTTGATTTGAATCTGAGTGTAGTTTTATTACCGTTCTGGAATAAGACCAATGCTCAAGGGCTGATTCTATATTTAAACTGAGATCGGGCGAATTAAGCTCAAACTGGACTTGAGGAACGTTCTGTAATACGGACCTTAGTCATTAGGCTATTGACGCTTAAAAAATAATAAAATTGTTTCATCAAAAGTACAAAAAGAAGGTATGTAACAAAATTTAGGTATATGGTTTAATCATTGTAGAGTGTAGCAACTACATATAGCACACTGATTCTTAAACTAAGATGAACTCGTATTTCCGGATTCGGTGGCTCTCCACTGTAGTGTCATTACAATAATTATGACCAAACATTTGCAACATTGATCTACTTTAATTAAACTTATTTAAACTATTTCTTAAAACAATTATATTATATTCTATTCACTGTCTATTTTACTTATCAATTAACATGAGCTTTTCTGTTTCTTCATAATTTAAGGTCTTAAGCCAATTAGTTAGTTTACCTAATTTTCAAGTTATATTTAATAACATACAGACAAGAATTCAAGTCGTGTATGCCACCTCTGGGATGGATCTGCCAAACACTAGCTTGATGCACTTGAGTCTATCGGTATCGAACAGGGTGGGTTTTTATTAGTCGCAGTTAGAACTTTCGTCCCACTTAGAGCGGAAGACTCTTTTGATGATTTCTCATCTAAAAAAAATAGTCGGTTTTATTGGTTTTGGACTTTCTTTTTTTTTCACACCGCCTTCCGAAATTAAAGTTATTTTTGGCTTTGTAGTGTTTTCATATGGAAGTCGGTTCTATTTTTTGTTAAAATTTTTTTTTCACGCTTTTTAGTGGGTCGGTTTGTCTAGTTACAAAAGCCATAATGACAACAACTTATCACCTTTTACAAAATATTGCTTTTCCCGATGCACAGCCGTTAATTTTTGAGGAGTTCTCCTGGTACTTGACCATCAGCTCTACATCACCATACTCGTATGTATTGCGACGAGCATAAAGTGTTTAACATCCGTACTCAAGTAATCGAATCGCAATCCACGAAATACTTATTATTGAGTGGTTTCAGTGGCCATCTGTGGTCTTCATCATCAGTTCAACTTCCCCAAATGGTACTTTTCGAAAGCAACTGCTCAAGGTACTATAAGAAATACCCAAAACGCTATAGGTGTGCCTATAATATTTGAAGAGTTCCCTCGATTTCTCCAGGATTCCATCATCAGATCCTGATTGCATAACAATGGGACCAACTAGAAAGTATACCCTTTCAAACGCAAAAAGAATTTTACAAATCGGTCCAGCCGTCTCCGAGTTATGAGGTAACTAACATACATAAAAAAAAAAGTTCAAGACCAATTGAGAACCTCCTTTTTTTGAAGCCGGTTAAAAAGGAAAAGTTCTGAAATTCATACAACGTAAAATGTATACAACAAAGCATAGTTAACTCATAATTTTAAGCATACATCATAAAGATTATTTCAAAGTAATTTTATTTATTTACTAGCAACCGCGCGAGGTTTCGCTCCCGTGAGCTTTATCACGATAAAAACATAACCCTCCGTTTTTGCAGTCGGGTGAAACCTATAACCTTTCTCAAGCTTCTTCCATACCAAATTTCATCCGAATCCACCCAGTACTTTCTAAGATTAGCGTGTTCAAACAAACAAACTTTTTCGCTTATAATATTAGTATATATTATAAATGCGAAGGTTTGTAAGGATGCAAAAACTACTGACCAGATCATTTCGACATTCACACGGGATCGGTACTTCGCAGGAAAATCATCCCACGGATTTACGCGGACGGAAGCTAATCCCATATAAAAGTTTTATATAGGTAAGGAGATAGGTAAGTTTTATAATAAAACTTACCTATATCAAAGCATTATTCAACAATTTCTTTACATTACAGTGACGCCCCAGTAGACCCGTGCGAGCCAGCCTACCAGCTGGTCTCCGTTCCTCACTCCTCGGAGATCGCCACCCTCTTCGAGCTGGACCCAACTACCATGACGCATTCGGACGCACCAGTACCACAAAGCAGCTATGTCAGGTAACGTATTCAAAAAACGGGCAAGTGCTAGTTGGACTAGCGCACGAAGGGATCCGTACCATTGTCTATAAAAAAATATTACATTTGTTGTATGGGAGCTCCCCTTATTTTTTTTTTGTTTAGTATTTGTTGTTATAGCGGCAACAGAAATACATCATCTGGGAAAAATTTCAACTGTCTGGTTATCACGGTTCATGAGATACAGCCTAGTGATAGACAGACAGACAGCGGAGTCTTGGTAAATAGTGTCCCGTTTTTACCCTTTGAGTACGCAACCTTAAAAAGAAAAACTTGTAGGATACATAATTATTCAACATGTAATATAATTATTTATTATTTACTTTATTGTACACCTTACAATATTTCTATGGATACAAAAAAATTCAACTAGTGTACAATGGGCGGTCTTATTGCACAGGGCGATCTCTTACAGATAACCTTTGGATGGACAAACTTAAAGGAGACAGATTAAGGGCTGTCAGTGTACAAACATCATAATATTAATTGAACATATTAATATAAAATACATACAATACCAAAATCATATACTAATAAATATTACATGTATAATTGAGAAAGAAGGGGAAAAGTTAGAGAGAGAGGTAATGCTCCTTCACCATTCTTTTGAACGCTGGTAGCGTTTGCCCTAAAAATAATTAGTTCTACGTAAATTATAATTCTTAACTTGCTTTTCGAACGCATGGAGAAATCTTCTATGTATCTATAGACCGAACAAGCGGCAAGCGACGTTCTCTTACCTTAGAAATCTACCTTTGTGGCTGTTATTATAAAGCGACGACCTCCTAAAAAGACTTAAACATAATCAGACCTATTCATAAAAACTTGAAACATAATGTGAAAATCTCGATATGATAAGATTGTCACCATGCACCGACTTCTGTAAGCGTTTCTTGAACTTGAAGGGCGGTATGATTGATATGTTTTGTCACCAAACACCACTTTTGTTATTAGTGATAGGTTCGCTCAAGATCACCATTCTACCTCATGGTTAGCGATGATGGGGTTCGTTACTGATCGAAGGTTAAGCAATGCTTGCGAGTTTGGTTTGTAGATAGGTGTCCATTTTTAAAATAACGAGATTCTTCCTTGGAAAGCACGTTTAGCAGTCTGTCCCGGCTGTCAGTAGATATTTGACAGAAGATCGTTACGGTTACCTAGAAAATGTGATACCAGTTGGTCTTGTCAAGGAGTATCTTGTTACCCATCTATTGGTTTGTAGGGATTATTATCTAATACTAGTTACACTGGAACCCGACAGTTGACAACGAGGTTAGCGTTAGACCACCATCTCCCCTGATGGTAAGCGAAGATGCTGTTAGTGTTTACTTATTGTTACTAAATATTAATGCATTTTTTAACAGGCTGCAGCATTTATGCACGCACACTTGGGTACACTCAACCTCTATACCAATTGACAAGGACGAAGAAAAACCCGTCATGTCTAAGGTAAGAACTCGCATTCTATTGATTTCCGTAAAATTAAATGAAATATTTATTTTGTAAATTGGTTATAAATGACACTTTTACACGTCATGTTAAGTTTAGCTAGATGAGGCCGGTATTTCCTGACTACTCTGAGAAGAAACACCGAAACAAACTCAGAGGTCATAGTCTCTTTTAAAGTCCAGACAATTTGTATTTTTATATGAGAAGCATGTAGGTTCATGTGTGTGGTATTCTTTTGAGGAAATAGCCACGCAAATTTGAGCGGACCTGTCCAGACAGTGCAAGCATTTGTCAGTTATCGTGTAGTATAAATACTAGTATTTCCCTCATAAATACGTTTATGTTTTCGAAACTATCAAATGGATAGATATATATTATATTGTTTATTGTACTTCATAACAGAAACAAATAAGGACTAACAACTGAAAAGGGTGATACAATGGGCGGTCTTATCGCTAAAAGCGATCTTTTACAGACAAACTTTAGATGAATTTGACATCCAAGATGAAAATAAGAAAATACCGTTCTTATATTACAACATCAAATAGATTAGTATATATCATCACTGTCGTTCTTTTGGAATAATAACTTTGTAGTTTCATTTACATTTGAAGTTATATACTCTCAGCCTAAAAGAAAAGAGTAGGTAATTGATTGACCGCTAAATTCTCGACCAGAGGTAAGAATACCTTCGAGGTTCTGAAGATAAACATATTTCTCCCAAAACACAAGGTCTACCTTAGGGAATTGGCCTCAGTATGTGATATATAACTACTATATTTTTAATAAAACTAGCATTGTGGGTAGAATTCACATTACTAACAATCTTGTTACCCCCCTCGAAATACCGCCGGAGTCTGTGTTTCCTGATCGCTATAACCTGGGAGTCTTTAAGTCAAGAGTGAATAGGTTACGTCTAGGCAAGCGTGCTTCATCTTCGACCACATCATCACTTACCATCTGGTGAGATGGTGGTCAAACGCGAGCCTATTATAAATAAATAAAAAAAATGTACTCTATTGTTTCTAGGTGGGCTGTTCCCTTGTAAAAGAGGACAAGGAAGCGTTCGCCCTCATTTCGGTGTCACCCAGCGAAGTTCGAGATCTGGACTTTGCTAACGACGCGTGCAAAGTGCTCTCGGCCTTGTCGACTAAGCTGCAGTACGGGAATATAGAACATAATGAGAGGAAGTAAGACTCACTTTCTTTACTTAATTTCTAATAACATTAAAACAACAACATAATATGACATGGGAATACAGAACTTAACGATAGGAAGTATAGCTTATTTTTGTCTGCTCCATTCCAAATATATTAGTTTTCAGTGGTGAAGGCTCCATACAACTCGATTCCTACCAGCTTCCCTTTTGAAATATGGCAAATATTAGTCTATTATTTTATATATGAATATATAAATAGTAATCTATTATTTTCAATGAAACAAATAATTATTTACGAAGTTACAAGATTTCGAAGTCAGCCACAGGGCCACAGTTACTGGAATTCACGCATCACACATGAGCAAGGTACGCATTTTTTGGTCCGGCTTCCCTTTTATGAAAATTGACCCTTCGCCACTGTTAGTTTTAGATTCGACGTAAGACGAATCAGCCAAACATTAAAAGAATGACATATAACATGGGAACAAAGAGCATAATGAGAGGAAGTAAGGGTTACTTTTGTATAATTGACTTACAATGAATCAGTCTAACATTGAAACAAAGACATATAGCACGGGAATATAGATCATAAGTAAAAATAAACAAAGTAAGGCTTAGTTTTGTATCCTTCACTTAAATGATATATTAGCTTACTCTTTTTTTTGGTGGTTTTAAAATATGAGATGTCTACCACCGCTCTGTGTTAAGCGGAAGTGAGTGTCAGACTTCTACTGACTAAAAACTCGTTACCTTCAGTTGCCCTTTCGGGGCCGCGATATCTCGTTAGAGCATTCCTGCAACCCTGGCGGGCAATAGTCCTCTCGGGACCCGTTAATGCTGTTGACTGCTCTTAGAGGCACATATAAGCCCTAAATGGGCACTCAAAGTACAACCTAGAAAGCAATATCTTACTTCTTACTAATATTTTAAATACAAAAGTTTGAGGATGGATGTATAATAAATAAATAAATTCTTTTATTTCAGACAGAATCCATTTGGTTAGTACACAAACAACTTATAAAACTAATGTTAGTACTTAAAACTACCAGAAACACAAAAACAACTAATTATTTAACGCCACAGTGGCATGTAGGCGTATCCAATGTCCCAGTATGGGGCTGTCCCACCTGTCCGCTATAGTGTTCAGGATGCTGTTGGGGCTGACGCGTACCCTGCGCATGATTGAAGCGCATCGCTTGCGCATGATGGCATGGAAGCCATCTATACCTGCCTCTGCAAACATGCCAGAAGCACTGCAGTAGCGCGGCAACCCCATTAACACCCTGAAAGCATTATTATATGTATAGATGTTTGGATCTTTGTTGCTCTTTCACACAAAAATTACTGAACGGATCTAAATAAAATTTAGTAATAATAAATAGTTGATATCTTGGAATAACACATAGGCTACTTAAAGACTACATATTTACCATGTGTATTTTTGTTTCGAGTTTCCGATATTTCGGCACTCTTGCAAGCGCCATGATCACGGATGAACTGAAGTAATTTGTCTGCTCATAAACTTCCACCCGCAATTACTTCAGTTCATCCGTGATCATGGCGCTTGCAACAGTACCGAAATATCGGAAACTAAAACAAAAACTACACACGGTAAATATCCCGTTTTAAATTCTAATGATACTGTTAGTGACCATGTTAGCTTAAAAACTTATACATAGGCTACTTTTTATCCCGGAATTCCCACTGAATCGGGATTTACGCGGGAAAACCCTACCACGCGGATAGAAGTTAGTTTCTTATATATCCTTGTCCCCTTTCAGGGCACTCACCTGCCTCCTCCAAGACATAGTGTACTTCATAGCCGGCTTCGAGAATGAACCCAACAAGTCGGAGGCACTGGATCTGGTGGTGGAGAACCCCAACAGAGATCGCCAGAAGCTGCTGAGAGAGCAGTACATCTTGAGGCAGCTGTTCAAGATACTACAGGTATGGAAATACAGGCACGGCTTGGTTCGGCTAAAAAGAGGCTTAATTCATGCTTAAATACATTGTAGCCTAAGTTATTATAATATCATGTAGTAAGTTTATAAGAGACTAGCACTTTGACACTGACCAATAAAGCACCTTAAAGTGAAGACTGAATAGGTTAATTTTAGTGTGGACGTGCTTCATCTTCGACCACATCATCACTTACCACCAGGTGAGATGGTGGTCAAACGCGAGCCTATTATCAATAAAAAAAAACTACAAAATAAAGTTAAGTAGCCCTATGTAACCTAGTAGTAATTATGTTAAGTAGCCCGCGACAACCTTGAAACACGTGAACAGATCTTGATAAAGTATAGCAGAAGAATCATCTCAATAACGTCGGCTTTCTAATAAAAAGACCGCATCATAATCGGTCCATTCGTTTAGGAGCTACGATGCCACAGATAGACACACATATACACAGACGCGTCAAAATTATAACACCCCTCTTTTAGGTCGGAGGTTAATATAAAAAAAAATAAGAATTGGATCATTGGTTTCGGAGATTACCCCCTACATACAAACTGAAAAATCATACAAACAAATATCTCTTTATAATATTAGTATAGATATAAAAATTATGATTATGAAAGAAATAAAACAAATAATTGCTACCACCACTGTCATCATCTACTTACCCTTTTTTCAACTATGTTGGGTTCACTTTCAGTCTATCTGGTTGCAACTGAGTACTAGTGTTTTACATGAAACGACTATCTGACCTCCAAAACCCAGTAACTGGGTAACACGAAACACCTTGGCAAGACTGGTATCAGATTTTCATCGGACTACAAGATGAACTGCGATGCACCATCGTTACATGTTGGACAAGCCACCCACACACACACACAAGGTTTTTCATTATGTGAAGAGCAAGGAGTGGAATTCCCTGCCGAAATCTGTGTTTCCTGATAGCTATAACGTGGGGGTCTTTAAGTCAGGTTACTTGAGATGGTTTTTTTTTTATTAAATATTGGTTTGCGTTTGACCACCATCTCACCTGATGGTAAGTGATGATGTGGTCGAAGATGGAGCACGCTTACCTAAAAGTAACCTATTCACTCTTGACTTAGACTCCTAGGTTATAGCTATCGGGAAACACAGACTCCGGCAGGGAATTCCACTCCTTAGCCGTACGCACAATGAAGGTATTCCTAAAACGTTTTGTGCGTATGGGCATGAGCCTATCATCAATTAAAAAAAAGACAAGGAGTGAACAAGTTACTTCTAGGTAAGCGGGCTTCATCTTCCACCGCATACCATCAGGTGACATGGTGGTCTAACACAAGCCAATAAAAAAGACCTCATCTATCGCTTACCATCTGGCGTGATCGAAGGCAAGATCAGGCTCATCCGTGATAAAGGAAGAATTTTTCAAAGATCATATGACCTAGTGTTCGCAGTTCCTTTACTCTCATTAATGTTTTGTCATTCTTACAGGGTCCATTCCAAGAAACATCCGAGGGAGAAGCGTTCTTGAAGATCGAGGAGTTGTACGACCCTCGGTACGCCGCCTACAAGTATATCTTTCGCCTCTGCTACCGAATCCTCAGGCTCAGTCAGCAAGACTACCGCAAGAACCAGGTAAATCATGAGAAAAATATTGATTTTAGTTTACAAGACTGCAGAAGGCAGATAATGCCATTAGGTGGCTTGCCTAAATAGGTCTAGAGACGGCGTATTTGGGGTTTATAACCCTGCACCAACCCCCCCGAGACCAGAAAAGACACAACACCCAAGGTGGTGGTGGTTTACCATCTATTACTCGCTAAATTGCCAACTATCCAAGAGCTGTTCCTGATTGGTCGGTTTTGCTGTAGGACGTTCTGTGACTGTGTGTGTTTGTTGTAGGAGTAATCAGCGCGTGAGTTGCGTTCCTTTGTGTACAATTTCACAATTTGACGGTTTCGCTCCGATAGGTTATAATTTATTGAAAAGCTATGCGATAAATTGCAAGCAATATGGTACAGATCACAATTTACCTTTTCAATACAATCTGGCGAAATTTTTGTAATTTTACTGTGACATACATTAGAAACTATTTGATATTCCCATAAGTGTAGGTAAACGAATATTTCAGTCACAACAGCTAGTAGAATAGTGTGTTTTGCCCTACTTTTTTTTTAAACTTAAGTGTACAGTTTGTATTAATTTCAGGAATACATAGCAAAACACTTCGGCTTCATGCAGAAGCAGATCGGCTACGATATACTCGCAGAAGACACCATCACCGCGCTGCTGCACAACAACAGGAAGCTTTTGGAGAAACACATCACCGCCTCCGAGATCGAGACGTTTGTCGGTCAGTTAATAAACTAATAGAGGGGTTAAAAAGATTGTTAGTAATGTGAATCAGCGGTGCAGGAGATATTATAGTGCACAAGTATAGTATGTGCACAGGTATAGGTGCACTCTCCTGCTCCCTTACTCTCATAGTCGTCTAAGGACTTTGTTGCACAACAACAGGAAGCTTTTGGAGACGCACATTACAGCCTCCGAGATCGAGACCTTTGTCGGTCAGTTAATAAACTAATAGAGGGGTTAATAAGATTGGTAGTAATGTGAATCAGCGGTGCAGGAGATATTATAGTGCACAAGTATAGTATGTGCACAGGTATAGGTGCACTCTCCTGCTCCCTTACTCTCATAGTCGTCTAAGGACTTTGTTACACAACAACAGGAAGCTTTTGGAGACGCACATTACAGCCTCCGAGATCGAGACCTTTGTCGGTCAGTTAATAAACTAATAGAGGGGTTAATAAGATTGGTAATAATGTGAATCAGCGGTGCAGGAGATATTATAGTGCACAAGTATAGTATGTGCACAGGTATAGGTGCACTCTCCTGCTCCCTTACTCTCATAGTCGTCTAAGGACTTTGTTGCACAACAACAGGAAGCTTTTGGAGACGCATATTACAGCCTCCGAGATCGAGACGTTTGTCGGACAGTTAATAAACTAATAGAGGGGTTAATAAGATTGTTAGTAATGTGAATCAGCGGTGCAGGAGATATTATAGTGCACAAGTATAGTATGTGCACAGGTATAGGTGCACTCTCCTGTTCCCTTACTCTCATAGTCGTCTAAGGACTTTGTTGCACAACAACAGGAAGCTTTTGGAGACGCACATTACAGCCTCCGAGATCGAGACGTTTGTTGGACAGTTAATAAACTAATAGAGGGGTTAATAAGATTGTTAGTAATGTAAATCAGCGGTGCAGGAGATATTCTAGTGCACAAGTATAGTATGTGCACAGGTATAGGTGCACTCTCCTGCTCCCTTACTCTCATAGTCGTCTAAGGACTTTGTTGCACAACAACAGGAAGCTTTTGGAGACGCACATTACAGCCTCCGAGATCGAGACCTTTGTCGGTCAGTTAATAAACTAATAGAGGGGTTAATAAGATTGGTAGTAATGTGAATCAGCGGTGCAGGAGATATTATAGTGCACAAGTATAGTATGTGCACAGGTATAGGTGCACTCTCCTGCTCCCTTACTCTCATAGTCGTCTAAGGACTTTGTTACACAACAACAGGAAGCTTTTGGAGACGCACATTACAGCCTCCGAGATCGAGACCTTTGTCGGTCAGTTAATAAACTAATAGAGGGGTTAATAAGATTGGTAATAATGTGAATCAGCGGTGCAGGAGATATTATAGTGCACAAGTATAGTATGTGCACAGGTATAGGTGCACTCTCCTGCTCCCTTACTCTCATAGTCGTCTAAGGACTTTGTTGCACAACAACAGGAAGCTTTTGGAGACGCATATTACAGCCTCCGAGATCGAGACGTTTGTCGGACAGTTAATAAACTAATAGAGGGGTTAATAAGATTGTTAGTAATGTGAATCAGCGGTGCAGGAGATATTATAGTGCAGAAGTATGTGCATATTATTTATGTATAGGTGCTATCTCTGTTCCTATACTCTCATAGTCCGATGGGCTGGCAATCCGACATGACCGGAGAGAGAGGCGTAGGAACAACGGCTTACCGTGCTTTCCCAGGCACGGGGATCAGATCGCTCTAATTTCTCACTCACTCAATCAAAAATTTCTAATACAAAAAACTATATAGCTGGAAAATCGAACTCGAGATCTCATGCTTCACAGTCGCGCTTACGATGTCTTTATACGTTTAATCCGATTGAAAGTTAAATGTTAACGTGTATAGTACCTTTCGAATCGTATAAGTAAAAAAATAGTACCTTAATTGTTACAGCGAAATCTTAAATTATTTTCCAGTAGCACCCTGCGCTGTTTGAAGGTCTATAGACAAATCTTATATGGTCCCGTTTAGCGGTGTATTAGTACCTTAAAAATACCTTAGTTTAATTTTAAAATAATTATTATTTATTGAGGAATGCACCTGCAAAACTTATCAAGCCAGCAGGACCCTATTTTGTTTTGATGCTTTCATTCTAAACAGTCATATTTATTATAAGCATTTTATTAGTACTTTTCAATTAACCTTACGTTTAATTTAAAAAGTTTGTATTTTAGCTGAAAATTTGTTTTAAAACTTTTAGTACTTTTTCAGCGAACGAACGTTTCGTTTGAGTCGATGTATGAGCTTTCACAGCTTTTGATAGGTATGCGTTAGGCGTTAATCAAAGAGATTTTGATTTGATTTGTTTTATTATTATTTCTAATTTTTTACTGATGTTAAATACACAGATCATATCGTAACAGTTTATAATTAAATGATGTACATAATATACTTTCTTTCGTTCTTTGATTAACGCCACCGCTTGCGCTTATCTCTAAGACAAAGTAATACATTCGAAAAGAGCCGTATATTCCGGAATCAAGTAAATTCTCGGGAGACATTCCATAAAATGATAGCTTCAGTTTCCACATTAAGTCTTCGGCAGACATATCCTGCCCAGTCCTACTTGAGTTGGGTAACCTTTGGAGCTCCTAAGCACTACTAACATATTTTAATGTTCTACATTCCAGGTTTAGTCCGCAAGAACATGAAGACCTGGCAATCCCGCTTCCTAGACTACCTGAGCGACCTGTGCATCTCTAACAAGAAGGCTATTGCTGTGACGCAGGAGCTCATCTGCAAGAGTGTGCTGTGTGCCAACAACTCGGATATACTTATAGAAACCAGGTAACATATTTTTACGAGCTGAGGTTCGGGATAGAAATAATTTACGCCAATTAAACCAAAATTAACACTTTAATTAATTAAACACAAAATAAAATTTAACACTATTATTCGCACCACAACACTTGTCACTTAACACTTACATCGCACTGAAATTCACTTGTAAAGCTTCGATTATATCGCATATTCGCCTCGTAATAAGACTGACTGTCCGCGTTCCTTTGCGATCTATTTATACCCCGGTCTATGAATTCTAGAACATTCTTATAAAATCGACTCACTGTATATACTGCCCAGAATATTCCAGGAAGCTACTCGAGATACACAGTACCTTATATTCGCCGCTAAATGGCGTTAGTGTCTCGAACATTCTAGATTTATATCGAAGTTTCTCGACGGACTTCACTAAGCGACTGGCGTAACAATATTATAATTTAGCATAGCTTCAAAGTTAAACAAACTTCTCCTCTGACGAATCGTCATCCATTTAAGCTCAGACCTGAAACTTGAGACATGGTCATATTTCCTTAAATTAAATATGAACCGAATGCAGTTATTAAGGATACGATCAAACTTATCCAGCAAGACCGCATTCAGGTCATAGTAGCAATAATTCACACCATAAATGTTATCACTGTTGTGTCACAGGTTTCCTCTCTATAAGATCTGTAAATGGGCCGTGCCGTTTCTACCATCCGGGTACATTGTGGGTTGATTTATTTCACTTGTCTTAGAATTTTTGCTCCTAGGACTTATCACCTTTACCGATTTGTGAGAGTCGTGATGATGAAAATGACACTCTGAAAATGACCTGCAACTCGCAAGTAGGGCACGTAACTACTGGGCCACCACTGCTCGCTAAGTTTCAAACAGTGTTTTAATTTAATCAAGTTATGTTGACCACTATTTAAAAACATTTCTAATGTATTTTATATAAAAATATAACTATGTAGTATGCCAAATTTTATAATCTTCCGTCCGCGTTTCGTAGAAAAGGGTACTAAGCTTTTGCTTCACTTATTAATATATAGATTTTGTCTACAGATTGGTTTCTACAAAATACGAAAAAAGCAAGACACTAGACCCTGACATTAGTAAATACACCGTAGAAGAAGAGGTGATGCTGTTGTGGAATAATAAAAAGGTATGCAATGTTAACCTGGATCTTTTTCATCATCATAATGCCCTTATTCCAGTTACTTGGGGTCGGTGCAACACGTTTTCTTCTGCCATTCTCCCGTTTCAAGCGTCACGATAGCATTTATTCCGTTTTTTTATCTACCTGGAAAATAAAATTTCATTTTCACAACTTAATTTAAATACAAAACTTTTTAATTAGTCTTTTTTTTATTGATCGAGGATATCTGGAAAAACTGATTATTCATTTCTTATCCCGGAATTCGCACGGTATCAGGATTTACGTATTTTAACTCGTGGATTCGCGGGTAGCTAGTAGAAAATATAAATGTTACAATTAATATTATTATATTTAATTTTTTCATCAGAATAGAAATCGGCAGAGGTTACCTATTGAAAAAAGACCATTAACTAATTCAATCACACTCACTCTTATGACTGGATAACCAATGCATAAAATTTAAAAAATAAATATTTCATTTCGTAACATACAGACAATTCTCCGTGCTTCGATAATCAGAATCACGGTAAGCCATTTGTTCAGGCTGTCAGGATAACTCCTAGTTTAAGAGGTAGAATTAAAATGTATTGTATTAAATTTCGTGCGTGCATCTTTACCGGAACATTAACATATTGTAAAAAAAAAAAATCATCCATCCTCACAAACTTTCGCATTTATAATATTAGTAAGAAAGAAGTAAGAAGATTTACAAATAAATAATCCATTTTATTTCAGTGCTCCCGCCTGTTGTCAGAACTAGCAGCGGAAGCCCGAGTGGACCCGAACTGTCAGTCGGCGGCCATCTTGGATTACTATCGTCACCAACTAGACCTGTTCTCTAACATGTGCCTCAACAGACAGTATCTCGCACTCAACACGCTGTCGCCGCAGCTGCATATACATCTTATACTGAAGTAAGTAATATTGTACAGTGTGTTAGGTTAAACGAGGGACTTATTGAGGGAGGGTATTCAGTATTCGATTCTCGTCCCAAATATGTGAAAAATTTGTAACTTAAATTTTTGATGTATTTGTCCAATATAATAAATTTATCATGTACACTGAGGCGCAAGAGGTGAATGAACTTGTAAACAGTACCTAAAGTAATCATGTGGCAAAACACGGCCCGATCTTGCCAAAAAAAGGAAGCTCGTGTGTAAACTCCGCCCCCGCGGGAGTCCCCCCCGAGGACTTTTGGTATGGTTCTGTCTGTTATTTATCAGTGTTTTTTTTTTTTGTTAATATTTTTATTAGTATCATGTAAGCATATACTATTGTAGGTTTGAATATGTCCCTCGTTTAAACTAACATACTGTATATACAGGGTTATTGGTAAAACTCTAACAACCTCTCAGGACTATGTATCATCATAAACAACAACCTTTGTTCTATGACTTAATAATTCATCATATTTTAGTTGATCATATTTTCATACAAAAATAAAAATATTTTTTAAGTGAACGCTTTAAATGTTATGCAGTCTGCGAAGCAAAAGAAAGCAAATCATCGAGACGAGATTTACTCCTTTTTTTGACAGACAGATATGACGAAACTATAAGGTTTCCGTTTTTTGCCATTCGGCTACGTAATTCTAAGAAGATTTAGTTTGTCAAGAAATTTTGGCAAGCGCTTAAGGACCTTTTCTATAATTTTGGTTCTGCTCCCTTTCTTCTGAATGGCGAATATTATTTCTCTTTTAAACGCATTAGGAAATATACTTGTTTGGAAGCATCGATTGAATAGTTTTTTGTATATATATGTGCGAATTTTTTGTTTATTCTGTCGTATAGCTAAGCTGATCATTAATTTAATTGTATGGTAGCCAAGTTGTTTTTAGATTTTCGTGACACCATCTTTACATAGTATAAAAGAAAGTCGCTCCCGCTGTTTGTACGCTTAGTTATTTTAAACTACGCAGCTGATTCAGCAATACATAGAGTGATTTAAGAGGAAGATTTATATGTATAAAACATGCATATTATTAGTACACTAGCAGTTACGCGGGGCCTGGCTTCCGTAGACTTAATTACGATGAAAATATAAACGTTTCCTTTTTTGCAGTCGGGTAAAAAATACTCTATAAACTTCCTCAAGTTTCAAACTACTTCCATACCAAATTTCATGCAAATACACCCAGTACTTTTGAAGATTAGCGCGTTCAAACAAACTTTTCCGCTTTATAATATTAGTATAAATTACGAGGCATGCCTTTTAAGTTCTGTCGTTTCCATATTTCCCTGCAATTTTGAATTTGGAACTGTTCTATATTCGAATGTGTTTAAATTTTGAATCTCAAACCAGTTGAAAGTATTCGCTCCGTGCAGAAACTATAGATGGCGTTATAATCCCGACAGTAGAGACACCGTGCGAGTAAAAAAAGAAACTTTCCAGACCCATTGTAGTGATGTTACATACATTAGGGTCAAATCTTGATGTTTTTATAGGTATATATAATATATATTCTTTTAATCTTTGTTTTTATCAATGTTTTTATTTCCTCTGTTTCTACTACTTCCAAATGACTAAACTGATTGTGTAGCACGCCGGGTTCGATTCCTGACCTGACACAAGTTGATTTTTTCAAGTACAATTATAATGTTTAGTTTACATAGTGTTAATCAGTATAAAAATACGTTAGAAGCGGAGTTTTACAAAAATGTTGCTTTAAAACAGTACATATTACATTTATTGTTTAATAATTGGATTTTCAACATTTACTAACGCACAATCATCATAAACTATTTGATCTCTATATTTTAACATACTAATTGGTATTTTATAAAAAAATATGAAATTGCTTAACTCTCTGTATCACTCTTTCTATGTAGATTCGCAATGAAGCAATTTTATATGTTTGTTCTACTTCCTCTGGGGAAAAGTTCGTGAAGAAACGGCGGCATAACTAAAATAGCTTTTTTCTTATCAACTGATGTTTTAAATCCAGGAAAACCTTTATCAGCAAGAACAGTATCACCAGGCTCCAATAAATCTATCACTCCGAAATGATTTGTTATGAAACAGTCGCTAGAGCGACCTTCATAACATTTAGATTCAAAACGTATGAATCCACAAGGAGTTGTTTTTGGATGTATTACAGCATCTAGAAATACAACAATACATTTTGATAACTTAAATTAGCAAAATTTTACACGAAAATTCAGAAATTTATTCCGTGGTTTCACAGTAGAATTTTTGACACTTGAGTTAAAAGTAAAAGTTTCGGATACGTGTCACCAGATGGCATCGCTACGCACGGTGCCTATTAGGATTAATGCTATTGTTTAGTCACAGCGTCGATTGGAATCTGTCAGGTTACGTACGAAAATGAATCTTTCTAAGGAAAATGTTCGTGCAATAAATTTCTACAACTTTAGAAGAGGCCTGACACGGCTTCAGTGTTTTGAAGAGATATCATCTGTGTTCAGTGATGAAGCCCCATGTCTGCGGACTGTCGAACGCTGGTATTTAGAATTCCAGCGTGGACATGCTAGTGTTAGTGACAAATCTCGCGAAGGACGCCCAAAAACCGCCTTCACTGAAGATATCATCATTGTTGTGAGACAACTAATACGAGAAGATCGTCATGTGACGTATCGAGAGATAGAGGCTCTATTAGGCATCTCAGGGACAACCATTCAGAAGATCTTGCATGAAGCGCTTGGTGTGAGAAAGCTAGTTTGCCGTTGGATACCGCATCTTCTTTCCTACGATCACAAGGCGGCCCGCGTCAGATGGTATAAGAAAACTCTGCTAAGGTTCAACCGAGGAGAGTCAAATCATGTCTACGACATCATCAGTGGTGACGAATCTTGGATCTATGCCTACGATCCTGATTCCAAACAACAATCTACAATGTGGGTCTTTCAAGACGAGCCAAAGCCGACTAAAGTTGTTCGTTCTCGAAGCACTTCAAAGAAGATGGTGGCCACGTTCGTTGGAAAAACTTGACTTACACACTTGAAGATCGTAGAACGGTTAACGTAGAGTGGTACACCACAGTTTGTGTACCACAAGTCATCGCCAAACTTCGAAAATCTAACTCAAAGCGACGCATCATCCTGCACCACGACAACGCAAGCTCACACAGCGCTCGTCAAACGATTGAGTATTTGAAGCAGGAAAAAGTAGAAATTCTTGACCATCCTCCATACATTCCTGACCTAAGCCCTAACGATTTCTTTACTTTTAATCAAGTTCTAAAAACTCAAGTCCTCGACGCCACAGTCACCATAACAGGACGTAGTGTTGTAGATACCAGTCAATAAAACAAGAATATCGACAACGACGGCAACCTACGTTATACTTAATTTACTCTGAATTCTGCACTAATAAATAGATAAAACATTTGATATTGACCCTTTATGTTTGAGAAATCAAGAAAAAATTATAGTACTGAACTATACGCTCTATAAAAATCGAGTGTTAGTAGATTATCGATTAACCGTAATGACTGAATTGCCCATCTCTATCACACTGTTGTATTGTCACGCCGCAGTCGTCTATAATTGACAGTCCCATGACGTCAAACGCGGATTTTTTTCAAATAGAATAGTATATTTACTGTTAAATATGATTAATAATGGAGGACTATAATATGAGTAGTGAAGACTTGTTAAATAAACACTCCACGTTTAAAGAGCGTTAGCGTTCAGTACAGTATAAGTACAATAGTAAATTAAATATAACGTAGGTTGCCGTCAATGTCGGTATTCTTGTTTTATTGGCTGGTATCTACATCACTACGTGTCCTCTTATGGTGACTGTGGCGCCGAGGGCACTAAGTTTTTCGAACTTTATAACTGGTTTTCTTTTTTGTCATCTTATGTTCCTATACATGAAATCTGACGAAAGCAGTTCACTTCAAATAAATAAAGAAGAGATAAGGTATATAATTAACAAGGGAAATGAACAAAACAATGCTGTCTTATGATATTTATTTACGTTTAAAATTCTGTCACGCAGTCGCGACAGTGGCGTGCTGGGCACATTTTGGCTTGTCGTCTATACACGACTGTGGCGGTCAAAAGGTTAAAGGAATTTCGTAGTGTCGTATCTACTCTGTATTATATTCAATAAAGCGTGGTATGTTCCCCGCAGATGCATGTCGAACGCGTCGCTGTCGTACGAGGTGCGCGCGTCGTTCTGCCGGCTGATGCTGCACCTGCACGCCGACCGCGACCCGCAGGAGCCCGTGACGCCCGTCAAGTACGCGCGCCTCTGGACCGAGGTCTGCGACCGCATACACATACACGAGTGAGTACACCCCACCAACGCTACACTACTACAGTAGTACCCAACTGATGCTGCACCTGCACGCCGACCGCGACCCGCAGGAGCCCGTGACGCCCGTCAAGTACGCGCGCCTCTGGACCGAGGTCTGCGACCGCATACACATACACGAGTGAGTACACCCCACCAACGCTACACTACTACAGTAGTACCCAACTGATGCTGCACCTGCACGCCGACCGTGACCCGCAGGAGCCCGTGACGCCCGTCAAGTACGCGCGCCTCTGGACCGAGGTCTGCGACCGCATACACATACACGAGTGAGTACACCCCACCAACGCTACACTACTACAGTAGTACCCAACTGATGCTGCACCTGCACGCCGACCGCGACCCGCAGGAGCCCGTGACGCCCGTCAAGTACGCGCGCCTCTGGACCGAGGTCTGCGACCGCATACACATACACGAGTGAGTACACCCCACCAACGCTACACTACTACAGTAGTACCCAACTGATGCTGCACCTGCACGCTGACCGCGACCCGCAGGAGCCCGTGACGCCCGTCAAGTACGCGCGCCTCTGGACCGAGGTCTGCGACCGCATACACATACACGAGTGAGTACACCCCACCAACGCTACACTACTACAGTAGTACCCAACTGATGCTGCACCTGCACGCCGACCGTGACCCGCAGGAGCCCGTGACGCCCGTCAAGTACGCGCGCCTCTGGACCGAGGTCTGCGACCGCATACACATACACGAGTGAGTACACCCCACCAACGCTACACTACTACAGTAGTACCCAACTGATGCTGCACCTGCACGCCGACCGCGACCCGCAGGAGCCCGTGACGCCCGTCAAGTACGCGCGCCTCTGGACCGAGGTCTGCGACCGCATACACATACACGAGTGAGTACACCCCACCAACGCTACACTACTACAGTAGTACCCAACTGATGCTGCACCTGCACGCTGACCGCGACCCGCAGGAGCCCGTGACGCCCGTCAAGTACGCGCGCCTCTGGACCGAGGTCTGCGACCGCATACACATACACGAGTGAGTACACCCCACCAACGCTACACTACTACAGTAGTACCCAACTGATGCTGCACCTGCACGCCGACCGCATCCCGCAGGAGCCCGTGACGCCCGTCAAGTACGCGCGCCTCTGGACCGAGGTCTGCGACCGCATACACATACACGAGTGAGTACACCCCACCAACGCTACACTACTACAGTAGTACCCAACTGATGCTGCACCTGCACGCCGACCGCGACCCGCAGGAGCCCGTGACGCCCGTCAAGTACACGCGCCTCTGGACCGAGGTCTGCGACCGCATACACATACACGAGTGAGTACACCCCACCAACGCTACACTACTACAGTAGTACCCAACTGATGCTGCACCTGCACGCCGACCGCGACCCGCAGGAGCCCGTGACGCCCGTCAAGTACGCGCGCCTCTGGACCGAGGTCTGCGACCGCATACACATACACGAGTGAGTACACCCCACCAACGCTACACTACTACAGTAGTACCCAACTGATGCTGCACCTGCACGCCGACCGCGACCCACAGGAGCCCGTGACGCCCGTCAAGTACGCGCGCCTCTGGACCGAAGTCTGCGACCGCATACACATACACGAGTGAGTACACCCCACCAACGCTACACTACTACAGTAGTACCCAACTGATGCTGCACCTGCACGCCGACCGCGACCCGCAGGAGCCCGTGACGCCCGTCAAGTACGCGCGCCTCTGGACCGAGGTCTGCGACCGCATACACATACACGAGTGAGTACACCCCACCAACGCTACACTACTACAGTAGTACCCAACTGATGCTGCACCTGCACGCCGACCGCGACCCGCAGGAGCCCGTGACGCCCGTCAAGTACGCGCGCCTCTGGACCGAGGTCTGCGACCGCATACACATACACGAGTGAGTACACCCCACCAACGCTACACTACTACAGTAGTACCCAACTGATGCTGCACCTGCACGCCGACCGCGACCCGCAGGAGCCCGTGACGCCCGTCAAGTACGCGCGCCTCTGGACCGAGGTCTGCGACCGCATACACATACACGAGTGAGTACACCCCACCAACGCTACACTACTACAGTAGTACCCAACTGATGCTGCACCTGCACGCCGACCGCGACCCGCAGGAGCCCGTGACGCCCGTCAAGTACGCGCGCCTCTGGACCGAGGTCTGCGACCGCATACACATACACGAGTGAGTACACCCCACCAACGCTACACTACTACAGTAGTACCCAACTAATGCTGCACCTGCACGCCGACCGCGACCCGCAGGAGCCCGTGACGCCCGTCAAGTACGCGCGCCTCTGGACCGAGGTCTGCGACCGCATACACATACACGAGTGAGTACACCCCACCAACGCTACACTACTACAGTAGTACCCAACTGATGCTGCACCTGCACGCCGACCGCATCCCGCAGGAGCCCGTGACGCCCGTCAAGTACGCGCGCCTCTGGACCGAGGTCTGCGACCGCATACACATACACGAGTGAGTACACCCCACCAACGCTACACTACTACAGTAGTACCCAACTGATGCTGCACCTGCACGCCGACCGCGACCCGCAGGAGCCCGTGACGCCCGTCAAGTACGCGCGCCTCTGGACCGAGGTCTGCGACCGCATACACATACACGAGTGAGTACACCCCACCAACGCTACACTACTACAGTAGTACCCAACTGATGCTGCACCTGCACGCCGACCGCGACCCGCAGGAGCCCGTGACGCCCGTCAAGTACGCGCGCCTCTGGACCGAGGTCTGCGACCGCATACACATACACGAGTGAGTACATCCCACCAACGCTACACTACTTGACTTCAATGTTCTAAGTCCCCTAGGTGGGGCAGAGGGCGTCCACAGTGCTCCGCCATCGCGTTCCGTAATGATCACCTCGGGCCACGTTAACCCGATTTTCTTCAACTCCGCCGCTACCGAACGCTTCCAAGTAAGCCTTGGATGGCCACGCTTCCGCTTTCCCTGTGGGGTCCACTCTAGACCTTGTCTGGGAACGAACGTATACCTACTGGAAGTCTGCCATGTGATACCGATCGAACAGCAGATCGCTCGCCGCAAGTGGTCTTGGATTGGCCACACTCTCCGAAGGGACTCCAGCCACATCCCTACTACCATCCCTTTTTTTTTCTCTCCGGGTGGGTAAATCATCGAATGGCTTTTTCCGCTCTGGGTTAAATGGAAGGGAGTGTCAGACTTCTACTGACTAAAAACCCACCCTGTTCCTTCAGCTGCCCTTAAGTTCCGGGGCCACGGTATCTCGTTAAAACATTCCCGCAATTCCGGTGGGCAATGGCCCTATAGGGCCCCGTCACTATTGCTGACAACTCTTTGAGGCGCGCGTGGAACACGACGCGCTGTGACTGAAAAACCCTCAGGTCATAGCAATCTGGAAACACAGACTTCGGCAACGACTTCAACTCCTTAGCTGTACGCACAATGAAATACTTTCTGCACCACACCGCCAACTTCCAAACTCCGGGTATCAACCCGGAGTTTAGAAATTGGCTGAGACTGCAGAAGATAGCTGAGAAGAAACTAGCTGAGACTGAACTGAGAAATTTCTAATTGAAAAAGCCAATAACAATTTTTGCCCGAGCCGGTAATCGATTCCGAGGCCTCTTGCTCGCGACTACTAGACGAATGAGGCAGTCAAAAAGTATAAGTTATATAACATGTTACTGAATCTGGACTCACTAAAGGTATAACGTAAACTTTATTACAAGTCTAAACGTGAGGATTGGTTACTGGATCTCTCAGCGACTATTATTTCCTCTTTCTGTGTTTATGAACTGTACTTGTTTGTTTGTAAGTCCATAAATAAATGTGTTTCCCTCCAGCTACCAATGCGTTAAAGGCGGTCCTGACGCCAACCGCGAGAAAGTCAAGGAGCAGTTCGCGTCCACCATCCGCTTCGTGGAGAACTACCTGTGCAACGTGGTCACCAAGACCTGGTACTTCAGCGACCACGACCAGAATAAGCTGACCTTCGAAGTCGTCAAGTTGGCCAGAGAACTCATCTATTTTGGGTTCTATAGGTAAGGAAACAATAGTAATTTAGAAAATCTTTAGAATAGAATATTCATTTATTTGCTCAGAATGAAGGTGGTTAAACAAGGTGGTTTACAGTAACAAAGGAATCCTTGTGCATTCTACCATTTTGGCATGCAAACATTGATGCAGTTCATCATCAAACATAGATACAAAACATTGATACTAAACTAAAAATGTATCAGCTAGAAAATCAGATACGGAGTAGAAGCATTTATTTAAAAGAAATACAGCTTTTTGAAAGTACATACTGATTCTTCTTTTAAGGAATTAGGAATGTGGTTAAAAATAGCTGATGCCATACTAAAAACACTTTTCCTCAACAAAGCTATCCTAAAACCACCTTTAAATTTACTTACATTAATCATTTATTCTCAGGTTACAAAGACCAATAGAATGATATTAACCTAAAGTATAAATAATATAATAACAATTGTGTTAGTAAATAAAAATTTAATACTATGTTTGTATCACTAAATTGGACGTAGTTATGCAAAAAGGATCCATTCCACACTTGCCGAAATTGAGTTATATTGATATCTTTAATAAATCACCCTGAAGATGCGTTTGGTATAAATAACTCAATTTCGGAAAAGATAGATAGATATACTCTTTATTGTACACCATAAGAGAATTAAATAAGGACTAAAAAACTACAAAGGGTGTTACAATGGGCGCTTTTATGGGCGGTAAAAGTGTGGATTGGATCCTTTTTGCATAACTACGTCTTAATTAACGCACTTAATTCAAAACCCGACTGCTCAACTGAAATGTAAGAAATAACCACACTTTCAAAAAGTGACAATCATCCCAATTGAACATACAGGGTGACAGGGATATCGATGCACAAACGCTTACCAGGGATTCGGGACATGATTCTGGACACACCTGCGTTGGAATTTTTCGTCGGCTTTTGCTTAATTTTTCAGGTGAAACAAGTGAATTTCCTGTTTTTTTTTCGTCGGATTTTTTTTAATTTTATTATATTAAGAAAAAGCCGACGAAAAATTTAAACGCAGGGGGTCCAGAATCATGTTCTGAATACATGATAAGCGGTTGCGTGTACCTGCCACCCTGTATAATTATAAAAATGGGATGGGTGCCGCATGCTCGTCATATTTTCAAAGCAAGTTTTTTTTATTCTATGAATCAAATCCACATGGATATGCCAACCCCATTCAAACCAACTTGATACCCCACATGACATAATTTGTCGATCGTTTATTTTTTCATTTTGACCTTTATGATCCACCCGTGTGCCACTGCCAGACATTGTATAGCCATGACTTGACGATATTTTCACAACTGGTACAAATAAATAATAATTGAATTAAATCAATGTGTCAAAGTGTCATTTAAGTAGTCATTCAAACTATAGAAGCATATATTGTATAGAAATTATTTTATTGCTTTTTAAAACCAGTCCCGAATTGATTTTTTTATTTTATTATAAATTTGCGGGACTCTACAGAATATGCTTTTCTGCATGAGAGCTGTCTTGGCTCTGCGTCCGCGTAGCATGTCATTTTGCCATGTAAGGAGCTCGTCGCTAAATAATAACAGCCGCTCGGATCTGACACCAGTCTTGCCAATTATTGTTTATATTATTTTTATTTTATTAATTTATTGCTTGTACCAATTGTGAAAATATCGTCAAGTCACTCGTGGCTATACAATTTCTGGCGCACGGGTGGATTATAAAAGTTCAAGGTGCAATCTTCAAGTGCCTACCAAGCGTTGGTTAACCTTGAAGATTGGTTGTCCATGGACGAATGACCATCGAGATTCCATCGTGCCTCGAAAAGCAAGTTAAAACATGACTTAAAACCCGTTTCTAAATATTTACTCTCGCCACCAGCTTTAGCGACTTACTCCGGCTAACGAAGACGCTACTGAGTATCCTGGACTGCGTCACCGCTATGGACCTCCTCAATGAAACAAACGCACTCTCCGGGGAAGTCGAATGTGAGTATTTAAACTTTATTTTGGAGTCACCTTTCGTAGGTAAACATATGAGGTTGTCGGCTGATTAACCGGACTTGCCTGTGACGGCCTTAATTATCTGTACTAATAGATATAAGAGCGTGTCGAGTGTTGTAGGTTGGATCCCGCACCGGAACAAGTTTTTGTATGGCATAAAAATAGTGGTTAAATGTTTGTGAAGGCACCCACGATACAGGTGAAATTCCCCATGTTTTATTTAAAAAGTTGATTAATAACAATGACTTTAGTCTTAGAATTTATTTGTAAGTCAGTTGGGATACTTACTGATTACAAGGTTCGTAATGTATACATATATTGTTGTGCAGCTATTTGTAAACTGAGAGAGAGTAAAATTGTGAATTCTGATTATACTTGGATTAGGGTTGACATGGCCGTAATAGTTTTAAACTGAATTTCAATCCTATTTTGCAAGCAGCTCAGGATAACGAACAGATAAAAAGAGAGAAACGTAAGTATTTAATGTCCACTAGATGTTTAATATTAAAATTAAGCTGTTATAAGCTGTTAAATTTAAATACAGAAGTACAGATATATAGACGGATGCAAGGATGTCTGTTACTCAATGGCACTCAAATGACTGAACGGATCTGAATAAAAAACTAAATTTAAAATTTCGGGCGGTGGGGTATCGCTATGTAACAAACTTTAAATATCGATTCTGAATTGTCGATACCCCTTATGATAAGTATTTTTGCGTAGGGGGTTTTTAAATTTAATTTTTATTTTAATTTGAAGCTTTTTAAATTTTTCGCCTACCGGAGCTTTTGTCAATTTGACCAATTTCATGGAATGGACTATTCCCTTTCTATTGTTACGCCACTTGGATATATTTGACAATATTCAATTATTCATCCCCATTTTCACTTCCCATATCTAGTAAATGGCTAAACCGATTTTTTATAAAACATGTCTGATTTTAATATATTCGTCGTGTTCTTTCATTTGACACCCCACTTGGGTACATTTGACAACATTCGATGAATCATCCCCACTTTCACCGCCCATATCTGGTAAATGGCTGAACCGATTTTGACAAAACATATCTAAAAAATCACACCCGGAAAACCTGCTTTCTAAAGAAAAAAAAAATGCATCGACATCGGTTCACCCGCTTAGAAACTTCCACAGACAGACCTTCCGTCTGCCTGTGGCACAGAAGTTTCTATGTCGGGGTTAAAAATGATTATAGTCTGGAATAATGGCTTATTATCAATTTGTAGGGAAATGAGTGGTGATTTTGACAGTTCGTGCCTGCGATGCGAATATGAACGCGTAAAAATATATAGAGAGGAGGCTTTTCGTCCATTTTGGGTGAGCCCGCTTTTGACCTCGTTACGCCTGATCGCAAACGATAGATGAGAGGTCTATGTTGAAACGAGCGAGCCCAGAATATGTCTGTTCCTGCCTGGCAGGGAATACAGAGGCCGGCTGAAAATGTTACTTATATTATGTGTATACATGTGTGTATGTATATATTTCAGCTGAAGGAGGTGTGTTACGCAGTATAGGTGACATGGGCGCCGTGATGACGTCTATCACATTGGGATCCGTCGCTAGAAATGTAAGTCGAACTATTTGGCGTACATACCATACTAAAGTGTTACTGGGTTTTTCTATTAGAAATTACTTAGTATATATAATTACTAGCGACCCGCCCCGGCTTCGCACGGGTGCAATGTTTATATTAAATATAGACAGCGTTCGCGAGAATCGTTAACGTACGGCAGTTTTTTCGACGCCTTACTCCACAATTTTCACTACCACGAAAAATCCTATCTATTTTCCGGGATAAAATATAGCCTATACGGATTCGGAAGAATCCCTCTAAGTAATGGTAAAACAAATTTTGAAATCGGTCCAGTAGTTTTTGAGCCTATTCAATACAAACATACAAAATTACAAAGGTTTCCTCTTTATAATATTAGTATAGATGTATATATAAATCGCTGTGACTCGGAAAGCACGTTACGCAATTAGTCCTGCGCCTGTCGCGTGTCGGATTGCCGTCCCATTGGATTATGAGAGTAAACGAACAGAGACAGCACCTATACCTATGCACATACAATGGCCCTCTAATGTCTCCTGCGTAGATGGCTAATCTCGGCTAAGACTGGCCGCCGTGCCCGAAATCCATCAGAAGGACCATGCAAATGCAAGCAGTGCTGTAGCCGAATACCCAAGGCGCAAAAATAACTTTTTGCACATCTACCTATACATAAAAATGAAATGTAAGTGTCCGTCTGTGATTGCAAAAGTTAACTGTGTTATCACTTGAGAAAACACACCTAGTTTTTGAAAAACCCCGTCCGTCTTTGCATATAGTTATTTAAACATTTTTTTTAAATGTTGTCTGTTTTTTTGAATCCATCTCTGGAACGACCGAACTGATTTTAATGGGGCTTGCACTGGAAGAGAGAAGAGATTATAGAGCACCATATAGATTACTTACACCTTAGGTGCTTTATATCCCGGAATCCCCACGGGATATACCTACGTGAAAACTAAATACGCGAGCGAAGTCGCGGTTACAGCCAGTTTTTTAATAAACTTTGTTCACTGTAAGATATCAACCTCAAAAAACATCTTTCTAATTAATATTTGTTTTATTGGACATTTTAAATCAATTTTATAAGTACCTAATTTAAAACAAAATGTTATAGAAAAGTCAATAAGTACCCCAAACAAGTCAATAAATTCGTACAAGACAATGTTAACTTAGTTCCATGTCCTCCCAGGCAGGTGGCAGTACATCCAGCGCCGGCCCAGCGAGCACAGGCGGCGGTCTACAGCGCAGCCCGTCTGCCTTACTCTTGGCCAGGGAACATCCCCTCGTCATGGACACCAAGCTCAAGATCATTGAGATATTACAGGTAACAAACAAAATACCAACTCGATCTGTGCATTCCACAAATGTTCAGTATTCCCTCTAGTAACAATAATGTTTCTGAAAAAAATTCGTTGTACGGAATGTCTAGTCAATATAATGTTATATGCTCTAATTTGGATTTGTTTTTGAACACTTTAAATGAATTTATAAATTCGCTGTATAAAATTTAATTACAACTAATACAATATCATTTAGTAACTTTATATTAACTAAACCCAACCGTCACTAATGTAGCATATTCGTCACTGAATGCTGTGTACAGTAATAATTAGGTTTCAGATATATGTATTGTACAACGTGTAATAGAATAAACGCAATTCCTGAAAGTAGTTGGTTCAAAATCGGCTTCTGAATCGATTTCCGTCATAAAAAATAGGTGTTAAATTTTGACGGAAAAATTTTCATTTAACTATCATGACAAATTAACACAATCCTTAATTCAAGGAAATTGAAACCTTAACTCAGAGCAATAGAGCTTACTTAAGGGCACGACATAATTTTTAGTTCGCTCATAGCTCGTAATACACATTACACACACGTAAATAATATCATATACATATGCATTTAACATTAAAGGAAGCGTGCGCCAAATCAAATAGGTAATTTAAAGGAATTCCAACCTTATTTCCAATGAGTAAGGCTTATTTGAATGCACGATCAAACTTAGTTCGGTAATCTGTTTCCCTACATAAATAAACAATTTTAGACATTTTACGAAATAAAATTATTTATTTTAAAGAAATTTAGACCATATCTCAAACAGATAAAGCATTTATCGGCTACCTCTTTGATGTTTGTGCGAAATGCCGACACACGTTGCCGCCCAACCAACATTAGTACCTACCTAACATCTAAATCAAAACTTAGTCATCTGCCAGCAGCGATTCTGTGTAGTTATTTTGTTTACTTTCGTGACATTTTTGTTTCCGCGTGCGATAGCCGGTATACTAACTTGCAATACACGAAGATAGTGAGGACCCTGGCTAGCTGTCTTGATAATGTCGCGTTAGCGGGAGTTTAATGACAGTTTTTGCTGCAGTGTGAGTGCTATTGGATGACGTCCCTGCCGGTCTTTTACGGTGCTCCCGCGCATTGCACGTGAATCGTTCGACGGCATCTGTGTGCGGATTATGGCAGTCGCTGGATAGGTCGTGGAGGATCTGTGCCGTGGCCTCCCAGATCGCCTGACTTAACACCATTAGACTATTATTTGCGGGGTCGTATAAAATCGCTCTTGAACGTCAGTCAATCAACAAGTGTCGAGGATCTCAAAACTAAAATAGAACAAGCATTTGTGACAGTGAAAAGTGACACTAAAGTGCTTATAAAATTGAAATACAATTTAAGAAAGCATGCAAATAAGTGCATAGACCAAGGCGGTGGTCATTTTGAAACGTTGTTGAAAGTGGATCGCAGAAATAGTGTAAAATAATAACCTAAGTGTAAAGTGTAAATAGTCTAGTTCTGTAAATACTTCTTCTTATCAATATGATTGTAGTCTAATTACTGTAAATATTATGATTCAAATCTTTTAAACATGCCGTCTGAATATTTTTGGTCCTAAGCCTGTGAAAGTGAGATAGAAAGATTGAATTTTACACGGTGATATCACTTATCAATATCAGATCAAGCTACAGTAATGTCCGGTCATTGAATTATCGTTCGCATGGTCATAGGTACAGTACCTAATACAGTAATGCCTACAGGTAGATAGGTAGAGCTGGCGAATCATAATTCTACTTTCTAGAAAACTCAATAATTACACGGTAAACTCAATTATCAAAAGTTATTCATATCAGTCTGTGATATTTGAGGTACCTACGTTAAATTAGTTCATTGAACCAACGCACATCTATGGTCAGCTGGGCGCTCGTGTGCGTGTCGGCCACTAACATTGCTTGAGTGTATGCGTCTGCGTAAGGATATTGTATGATGCACATACGTTTTGCGTTTAGTAAACATAACTATTTTATAAAACATGTCTAGGTTTGGTTTCAATTTATTTAATTACGGATGTTGTTTTAGACTTATAATTTAATATTCCAATTGGGGTGTCCGAGGTATTGCGCTTAATCTGTTACACGTTGTATATTAATTTATAGCTGTACTAAATGTCTTAGACAATAGTCTGTGCCTGTACTTATTATTAAAATAAATAAATACGACGTTTTATACCTTACTTAGAGTCTGGCAAACGAAAGTAGAGACTGAAAAAGCGCTGCAAATTTAAAACATATCAGCACAGCAACCCCAAAACTACTATGAAATACCTGGAATAACCTTATTTGATACTTTAGAATTATCTATTTTATTTCATCGGAATAAAAATACAAGAGGTATTTTAGGTAGGTAATAGTTCAGATATTGTGTCTTAATTCGAATTAAAAAAAAAAACGACGGTATTCTAAAATAGTTCTGATTTATTCACTATAATCAAAATCTGAATGTAAGACTTCCATGTGAAAAGTTTCATTAGAGTCACTGGAATCATTGTTTCCTACGTTAATTATAAAACTTTCTAAATTATTTTCTGTAATTCTGTCCCTTTCTTTATATTTATTTTCGACATGGATGACATGATCAGTCATTTTCTTTCACTCCAGTTATATTTTCAAACGACTAATTTATAACTTTCTCCAACTCCACTGCAGGCAGAGCAATATTTTTACTTGCCACTTTACGTTTAGCCAAACTCCATACTAACTCAATGGCATTTAGATCGCAGTGGTAGGGGGAAGACGCAATACCTCGTGCCCATTCTGCTTCAGAATTTCATCAGCTTCATATACTGGTTCTGGTGTTTCGTTTTAAACTTGTTTTCTAACGATATAAAATTCGTTAATTTTGTTACGAATAGCATCTATGTCACTGTGGGTTAATATGGCCTTTACGCGCACCTTCCTTTTTAATTCTTTTAATGTAGTAACGCTCACTTCTGTAAAGAATGGTAAAACAGAATAATTAGGTTCTGCAAATCACGAATTCAATTACATCTTTATAAAAGTTATGTACTCCTAGTAAAAACTTACCAGTGATTGAAGCTATTTCATCCAAGTACTGGTTCTGGGTTCTTATCCTATCTTTCTGCTCTAAATTCGTAAGTTTTTCAATAGTTTTCACTATCTCATCAACCCCTGCTACATCCACCAGATTTTCTATAAACAAAAAAAAAATGTTAAAGACCATGCAACATTTAATAGTATGTTAAATAAACATAACGCATTATTATGAAGGTATTTAACATACTATAAAATGACTATGAATCAAAATAGATAAATATTTTTCCTCGCTAAAAGATAAATATAAATTATGAATTACGACAAAGTATCAACTTAGCAGCGTCATAATAACTTATGAAATCGAACACCACACGTAAACAATCTTGTTTTTGTTTGAATTCGGCGTCTTTCTCCTATTGTTTTTCTTGATATTTAGACATCATGTGAAACAACATCTCCCGTACTCCACTTTTAATAGTTTTGTTCATTTTTCGCTGAATAAACACTATTAACAAGATCACAACAAATCACCAACAACACGCCATCTTGTTTTGGAAAATTGAGTTTAACATTAGTATAGCATTGCCATATAAAAAGTTTGCAAATAATTCGAGTGTCTACTTTCGTTTGCCAGACTGTAGCAGTTGCGTGGGGCTTCGCTCCCATGGACTTAATAAAGATGAAAAACATAACGCACCTTCTTTTGTAGTCGGGTTACTACAAGAAAGAGGGTTATGTTTACCTTTTACGTATGGGTTCACTAACCATACCACATTTCATCCGAAGATCAGCACGTTCAAATAAACAAACTTTTCCGTTTTACAACATAAGTATAGTATAGATAAGTAACACAGCCGTAATTTGGAATAATTTATTAAAATAATTGTTAATAATAAATTGAAATTCATAAATAATAAAAGTTTAATTCTTGAGTAATGTAATGCTTAAAAAAAAATACAATAATTTATCATATTTCAATGGCCCCTTAGCCCTATTTCTCTTTAGAAATTGTTGCTGTGCCCCACAGGATCCATATTGATCTAGATTTTTTGTGCAATAAATGATTGAGTATTGTTGTATCACGTCATTAGCACATGTGTTTGGATTAACGATTGTCAAATTAATACGCTCGTAAACTTTCCACCTATTCAGTTCATTCTGGACGTCCGACTGGATTATCGCATCAGCTGTTTGCTCTCGATCTTCAAGAAGGAGTTTGAGCAGGCAGGGGAACGTTCTGCGGAGACCATCGGTAGAGCTGATGTGGAGGCTATCGGACTCCAGGCTGAAGGGATCTTCAGCTGTCGGTGAGTATAGGAAAGAGAGGGTAGGGCTTAGCGTGGGACTTGTAGTTAAGTACTCCATTCTAGTTGGTGATTTTGTAAATTGACGAATACTTGTCAAATTGATAATTATAATTCGGTTTTTTTTTTGATAGGGTACTTGACTAATATAAAAATCTAAAGAAAAGAAAATTTGTCTAATGGATATTTCTGAAATATTGCAATTTGTGAATCTATGCATATAAATGATGTCTGGAAATGCGGTACCTTTTCAAGTGATTATAGTTATTTACAGAATATTAAAGCACAAACAAATTTTTAGTTTTGTCTATATGTCTTCCTGTTCGTCCGGGCTAATCGCTAGAATGACTGAACCGCTTTGATGGGTCTCTGAAAGGTAGATTATCGAGCAACATATAGGCCAGAATTACCACTGAAGCGGGTTTTACGCGGGAAATACGTCCCACGCGAATGAAGTCCTGGCCACAGTTAATAATCAAACATCTTAAACTGACAAAAGCCTGACTTGTTACGAATGACGTCACACTCAATTACTGCTGTATATTATCATAGAATTTAAAACGCCTACTATTTTTTCATTTTCTTTTTATTTTGAAATAATTATGTTTACTGTCTCATCCAAAGTACCCTATTATATCATATCCAAAGTCAAGTACCCTATTACAATTTTATATTGAACATAAAAAACAATAATTATGAATAATAGACAAATCAATTTCTTTCTTATGTATTAATAATGATTTCTAGTATCTATTATTTAATAACTATTACAAACAAGACATTCAATTAATTTTCCTATGTATTTAACAGTTGGTAAATGTTTGCTATCGTACTTAAAACTTTCAATTTACTTTAATAAACACGTTTCTATAGATTTTTACTTCATACTTATTAATTTCCTCTAAAACATTTGTATGTATATTATATAAACTATTCATCGATCTTTGTAGAAAATGTATAAATTGTAAAATAAAAAATCTCAGATCATCATTGTAAACTTGAATGTGTCTATGACAATCTATTTATTTGTTTCATGTTAAAAAAGTACTGAGTTTCAACGAATCAAGAATGTATTTTGAATTTAACTCACGTGTTCGTAAATACACTACTAATTTTTAATTAGTACAAATACTTAAAGGGCTTATTAGAAAAGGTCTTGTTATTATATATGTAAAGTCTCACTATATAATATTGATAAATAGCAAAGTTATTAGCGTTTGTTTATATCCCAAAATGTCACTCAATTTACGGACATATTGTACAGGCCATTCATGTATTCATTAATCGTGATGTCGCGGTCACGCGGTCTCGCTCAAACTTGCCCCGCCTCCAACAGCTGTTATCGTAATTGTAGGTAGCTTAGACGCATCTTTAAGCTTTACGATAAAAAAAAAAGTAAAATAGAAGGTTTACGGAGAATAATAGGCACTTATTCAATTCAAACTTTACCTTCATACTTTTATTGGACTTAGGACCAACAAAATTAGCAACTTTTTTACAAATAAAACAACTAGGTAACTAAAGTAAAATGAAATCAAATCAAATCTTTAAAACTTGTTTGAAAAGTAATTTTGGCGTATTTAAAAGGTTTGAATCAGCTGATATTTACAATAATGAACGTTTACAAAACTTAAAAACAACTTACAGGTATTTTAATTGTCCTTCGAAATGTCCACCACCATTATCAATGCAAAGACGGGCACGTTTAATTAAATTATTTTTTAACGATAAAAGTATGTTTCGCTCACTTTTCACTAGGTCAAATGCGTCCAATATCTAGGTACTCTTCCCTGTATATACGAACAGCGGCACTAGCGTTTTCACCAGACAAAAAGTAGACACGCAACATAGCCACGTACTCCCGAGATGAAAACTGGTAAGCCATCGCGACAGCAAAACGTAACAATTTAGATTAAAAAGCACGCGCACGTTTCCGCTAACAAATTGGCACTGTTAGTTCAGGTTCACTCAGTGTTGCCGTTTAGGAATAAAAAGAGTCCCCAGACGTCGATGCAAAAGTCGCTAGATTTTGAAAAGAACAATATTAAAAAATCCGCTAGAAGTCGCTAAATGGTAGCAAAATATGGTGTAAATAAAAGCAAATTTCTATAATCAAGCTTTTAATCATAGTAATGAAATCCCTATAGGTTTAAACAACTAAAAATTTCGTTATCTATTGCGTCATTTTCGACTTCGACAACTTCTAATGGTCTTGTGCATGCTCGGTCATTTTTGAGATTGCTCCGTACTAGTTCATTTCGGACAGTGAACTATTTAAGTTTATTAGTTCTAATAGCTCTAATCGGTCATCGCTTTCAGCAGTCAGCGGTCACTAGAAATGTCTCGCGTGTTCGGGTGATAAGCTAAATTAGACATTATGCAATTGAAATAACACGTATCTTATCTCATTCTTGCGAATTCAGTCGGTAGGATTCGGGTAGCATCGTCATTAATCAGCTACTCTCTCCCGTTCTCATTCATTCACAGGCATCGAATGGATTCGTATAACGCTTCTGTCAAACAATCAGTGACTGTATTTCAATTCCCGTTCGCACATTACGATCGCGTGGTTTAGAATGTACATCTGTATGAGTTCGAAAAAAATCGAAAAAAAATGTCGCTAAGCACATCAAAAAACCGCTAGATCTAGCGACAAAGTCGCTAGAACGGCAACACTGGGTTCACTCCGCGATAAAGGATCGCTGGCCAGCCGAAAGGAGGGGGCGTGGCTTGAGCTTAGACGCGAGTTTTCCGGGATCTATGAATGGCGATCGAACTGGACTAGCACTGCGCGTAATATTTTCTAGTAGTAATTGTTATGAATGATTGATTCAGTTATGAGTTTACCAGTTATGGAAAATTTTCGTAGACAATTTTGGGGTTTCGTTTTTTTTACTTTTGACTACATAAATATGATCAGTAAAGTGTACGGATAGAACCCCATTTTTTTTTGTACTAATTAAAAATTAGTAGTGTATAATAAAATAATCGTTAATGAGCCTCTGAAAAGTGTATATGTAAAGGTCTTTTGTAATATGTATTTCATTGTTAGATATTCATGAATGACGCAGGTACTGTTTCTCCTAAACACAGGTTGTGTTAAAACTCAACTAGGAGAACAGAATCATACACACAGATTTGTAATATCATATTTTAGATAAAGTATAATAAATAATACATATTTGACCCAGGCATCTTCTGGGCTCAATCGTTCCATCGTAGACCTCATCTATCGCCTACCATCAGGCGAGATCGAGATCAATAGCGGGCTTATAAGGCATAAAAATACACAATATGGCACATCTTTTGTGTGGTTCGTGGACATTCTTTGAAACTCTACTAGATACATCAAATATTTTTAATATCTGTCTTTAAATGTTACATTGTAGACGTATCTCTGTAATTTTATCTATTACTGGGAATCATTATCAGTGACTAACGCATGTTGACTGGTGACGGGACATTAAACTGCTGTGGTCATTACATATAGTGCTCATTTATAGAACATATAATAACATAACATACATAATATCAGTAGTCTACAACATTCCCACCGCTGGGACAAATCACGCGAGCCCAGTGCCGGTTGGTGGATGTCGCATGTATTACAATTTTTGGTCCTAGAGCATCGAGCTGATTTTCTCAAATATCGAGACACGCACATGACTCGGATAGCAAGTAAAAATGGTTGGTTCCGGTTGTCATTTAAGCATATTTAACGGTTGTTGCGAGTAGTCAGAAGCCAGAATATCTGACACCAGTCTTACCAAAACCCCTGGGTTGTTAAGGCCAGATAGGCACTCCATGTAACACTTATACTCAGCTACATTCGGTTATATCGGAAACGGACCATAACATAATTAGGAAAAAGCTTTATTCTGACACAACGATGTCAGCCAAAACTCGTGTTCGACGAAAACCATGTGAACATGAATATTACTCTACTTTCTGCGCATCTACAACCATACACCTACCCACCCATACACACTCACTCACACACACACTCTCTTACACACTTAAACACAACTATATGTAATGACCAAAAACTCTAATTGTCAATAAACTTTACTCAACGACTGGGATAATGACATGTAATGGTACTAATTGTTTTTCAGAGCGATACAGACTGTGCCTGACAGCTGTCTTCCAAAAAATGTAGATTTGTTAGTATGATATAGTTTATGCATGGAATGATTAACTTGGCATGCGGTTGGGGACTTACTAATCGGCTTTTGTAAATAGTTCTTTGAACGTTCTTCGCGCCTAAGCATGCTGAATAGTATAAGGACGGGAGTTGGGATCTGTACTTACTTGTGGCACAAATGGAACTGTTTGATTCACCAGAATATGGAGCGCCTGAGCAGACTATACACCACATGGTACCTACATGACTGCGCTTAAACGAAATACCACCTGCAAGTGGAGGATTTCGATAAAAGAAATAGACGTTAGCGTACTGAAAAAATGTGGAAGAGTTAAATAACTTGCCATACTATAAATAATTAAGCATTCTTCTGCTCACTCAGCCAAACTTTAACGTACAAAAAAAAATGGCAGAAATCTACCAAAAGCTGGTGTGGGATGGTATACAACATGTATCGTAATTAACGCACACCCTCAAAAACCCCAATTAGAAAATATGATCATTATACATACTCTGAATTTTTAGTTTTACTTGTTTAAACAGTTTTTTTTAAAACTAACTTCCTTTAAACGAGTTTCATTTTTCTGTAATGTGTACTGAATGACGGAATTTATAAAAATCTGCATTTAAAAAGTTACTACTTTAATTTACGGTCCATAGTTAGTTTGTTTTTACCATACAGCGAAAGTGTAATTTGTAATTTACGTAGATTTAATTGCTTTGGGATAAATATTTCGATATTTTTTATTTATTATAAACGATAGAAATCGACTTAGTGAACGATTCTGAACAAACTAATTTCAGGATGTGCATTGATTATTTTACATGTTGTATAAAGCCTTAAAATTCCAAAGGCAAAGGTATTAATGGTCACCATTAATTACTTTGCCCACCACAAGTGAACTTTCTGCCATGGTCGGTTACACCATCACATGTGTAAAACAATAGTATTGTGCATTCAAACACACTCGTCCACTCAAAGAGTTACAGTCCCTCTCCATTATTTTAATACTTTAGTAATTATCGTTTTAATATTCATTTAGCTAAACCATTCTTCTTTAGAATACAATTAGGACGTTTAAAGGACTGAAATATGATTGCAAGAAACTAAGGCTAGGCGCAAACGAGACACCGAACACGGTTACTGGTAGCCACTTTTTATTATGAGTCTGTGCTATTCCACTGCTGGGCAAAAGCCTCCATTCTTCCTTCCACCTTTCTCTAGAAAATATTTTATCCCACCATCTCTGGGTACCATCCTGCCGGTTGGTACCCACTGAGTGGTAATTTTGGTCCATTAGTATAGTGTATTGGAGCGAAGTATAGAGTTTCTTTAGTGTAAAATCGGCAGCACGTCAAGCTATACCAATCTATCAAATGTACCCAATAGAGCTTGAACCTTATCATGTTGTAATAAATTTGTAAATAATATAATAATAATGTTTAATGTGAAGTCACTGCACACTCATGAAAGGTGCTTTGGTAGTATGCGTGATACCCTACCCACTGATCCTCGGTGGCTCGTTTGCGTCCATCCTAAATAATAACCTTGCATGTAATGCCGCTCTTGTGAAAATTACTTACAGAATAATAAAAATAACCACTAATATAACCTTTAACCTTTTGTACTACCAATATTGTGTACCTTTATTAGAATTAGTCGTGTTTCTGTTTCTTAGAAATAGCAGATTAGTTTAATAAGGATATTATTTCATTTGCAGCCTGTTTGATATGTATACAAAAATCAAGAAAACTTACACAACTTTATTCATGTCGGCATTAATTATTCCGTTTTTTGTCATATATTAATTGTTCTAAAGCTATCGTAGCTTAGTTTGAAGATATTTGTCGATTATAGCCGTAAAATGTGGTAAGGCAAAATTATAGCCTTTTTAATCAAGCAACTAAAAATCAAAGGCTTAATACATTTCAAAAGTTTCTTAATGATGACGGATTTCAATTTTTAATTCGTTCCAATGTCGTATAATATGTTTAGGCATGTAAACACTGTAGATATAAGAAGACGTACCGCCTCCCGCATTTGCCTTTGCTTTCTACGCAAAGGCAAATGTAGTAATAGGGTGGGTTATTAGTCAGTAGAAGTCTGACACTCCCTGCCGCTCCACGTAGAGTGGGAAGTCTCATTTGATGATATTCCCACTGAAAAAAAGGTATAACAAAAGCTGACAATTAAGGAAGATTTCAATGTAAGATAATTATGATATGCATTATCGGTCTGCATTTTCCAAATAAATATTTAGTTTTAGGAATGTATTGCGCCCCGTGAATTTAAAGGTGCATGAAAGGATTGCTACTAACTATATTGCTTGTGGGGTTCAAAAGTTTTCTACCCTGGCTTGTGTCAGTACAACAGCTTATGCGCCGGAGTTGAATTGGTGACTTTTTGGTGATGTTTTGGGTTTTTGTATGATATTTATTTATTTATGTTACCAGTTACTAATGTTTTATTAATTACGGGTTGTGGATTTTATTACTGTTTTTACTAGTGCAATATAACGAATTTAAAATATGTTTTTCATATTTTTTTCAGTTTTTGGACAACTATAATCTACTTAAATTTTAATATAAACCGAGACGACCGGTTTCAACATATTTATCGTATTATCAAAATCTTTAAAAAGACAAAAAGAACAAATTGATCCTTAAGAAGTATTATACTTTTGCCCTTTATTTCAAAATCTTTCAGAACGGTCATTAATTCTTGATTTTACCCTTATCAAAACATCTATGTTTATTTACTTAAGCTTATATTTTTATACTTCACGTCCATTTCCGCGGTGTCAGTCAAGTCTTGCTTAAAAGCCTCTGCTTCAGAACCATCACAGTCACGAAACACGAACAAATTCACGACCAATGACTATTAAACAAAGATACATGTTATCTATGTCCTTTACTGCCATGCTATCTCGCTCACACGAAACATCGGGACGCCAAAACTCGTGCGATCGAGACAGTACGAAGTTGCTTGTGTTCCGTGATCATGTTTACCGAACTTCCAAAAAGTTCCGCTGGCCTCAAGTCTAGCAACCTTGGTGTTGTGTAGGGATGGCCTGGACCTGGACGAGTGTGGAGGTCGCATGGTACTGCGTGTTCTCCTGCAGTTGTGCTCGCAAGGAGCGTCGGCGGCGCTCGTGTCGGGTGCGCTTGCGCTGCTGTTCAGGCATTTTAGTCAGAGGCAGGAGGTGCTGGCTGCTTTTAAACAGGTTTGATTTTTTTTTTACCCGACTGCAAAGAAAGGGTTATGTTTTTCGCGCGTATCTTGTATGTATGTATATATGTAATATTCTTTATTACCTCATATCTCCAGAACCGCTGAACGGATTCACATACTTGAGGTATCGTTAGAGTCGTCTTAGCAGCCCAAGTGTTCTTAGATAGGTGACATTTGAAAAAATCAAACATGGCGGCTGTGCGAAGCCATTATACCTAGTGAAAAAAAAACGTTTTGTTTCGAATACCACAATATGGGTATCAAATTAAAGGGCTTATCGCAAAGATTTCAAAAAGGTATATCATATTTATCATTAGTGTAATACTAGCAAAAATAATACAAAGTGAAAGTTTAAAAGTATGGACTTAGAGCTCTTTCACTTTCTTAATCCGGTGGGGTGCCAATGTGACATGACCGGGAAAATTAAAAAATTGTTAATTAATATGACAAGCAGGCGGACCCGTCAAATATAAAAAAAAAATACGTTCAATTGGGTCCCACCTGCTTGTCACTTTTTAAAATAAAAATGTGCTTGTTTCTTGCATTTCAGTTGAGCAGTCGGATTTTTTAGATTTTTCAAATAACTTTTTTTTTTCTCTTACTTTTCAGACGAATGTTAGCAAGGATTTTCTTTCTTCCAGTCATAACGATTTGTATTACAGAGGTTATACAGACTCTAATCTGGTCAATTTGTAATAATTTAGTTATTTACCGTTCTACGAATGCATTCGAACTACAGTAGTTATGTAAAAAAAAAATTATACCCTGTCTAGATTCCGCTGCTCCGGTGCTTAGCCTTTTCCCAATAATGTTTGGGTCGGTATCCAGACTACCGGTTGCAGTTGAGTAGAAATGTTTAACAGGGAACTGCCTGTCTGACATCCATAACCCAGTAGCTAGATAGCACGATAATCTCTCGGTCAGACCAATGTTAGATTTTCTGGCTTCTGACTACTCGTTACAACTGTCAAAGAAGTCCAAATAATAGCCTGGATTAACTATCCATAAACCGAAGATCGACCTTTGCGTGTGTTATAATTTAGCCACTAGCTCAAAATGCTAAACAATCACGTTCATATTGAAAAATAAGTATCATTTATAATTATCCAGGTCCAGCTACTAGTATCGGACGCTGACGTGGAGTCTTACAAGCAGATCAAGGCTGACCTGGATCTGTTGCGACAAAGCGTTGAGAAGTCCGAGCTTTGGGTCTTCAATAAAGGACGCGCCGTGCTCATCGATGAGCATATCAGTGAGTGATGTTGTTCTCTTATTTAGGTAGTATTCATAGGTACGAGATTTAACTGACTCGGTGGTCTAGTAGCCGTTAGCACGAATGCTGAGCATAAGGTATTGGGTTCGATTCCCCTGTCCGATGCCGTCTCATGGGGCTATGAGAGTAAAGGAACAGAGAGAGCATCTGTATCTTCGCACATGCTTGTGTACTATAATATCTCCTGCAGATGGCTAATCTCCGCTTAGATTGTCTGCCGTAGCCGAAAGCGGTCAGGACTACGGAGGACTAGGTACGAGATTATCTCAGTTTGTAGCAAGAAGGCTCAAGTAATGGCCGAAGCAGATCTGAAGGCCTTGTCCGAGTTTGAGGTTTACGTACACCAATGACAAGGGGATTTAATTGTATAGTTTTTAAGCCTTATACACTATTGTCGAGTTGAGGCTTTTCTTAACGCTGCAGTCTAATTGCTGCCAGTTTTACTTTTACTTGTATTCTTAACAGTCCAAAATACGCCGTAATTCCAAATCACATAATCACACTCCAAAATCAGAGTAGTTAAAAATGCCATAACGGGTGTCAATTGCCCGAGTTACACCGTGCGAGCTAATGACGAGTCCAGATAAGGCCAATGCATGTCGGGGTTGAGGGAATTTTCTAACAAGTAACCGCGGACCGGGAATACAAGAAAAACTGAATTAACTGAGTGGGTTTGCAGTTAGTAAGAGTAGCCCAGTCTCACTCTGGGTGGAGCGAAAGGGAATGATAATCGAGAGTCATTTGATTACTTCCCCCGAAAAATAGGGGTTTTAATTTTCAAGGATCTTTCAAGGTTTCTTAATATTTTTAAATTAAATGAGATATTAAATACCCAGTAGTCATGTACCCTTTTAAAGCCCGCTTATCGTTGAATGTTGGGGACACGTTGTCCAACTGCGAGTCGGTCTCGCACATGAAGGATACGTACGTAGTACCAGACATAGATAAGCAAAAACATATCTTTGTTTTCATAGTATTTATATAAATGTAAATTTTATATTTGCGGTTTTTGAAACTGCTTACCATATCTCGTTCAAACCAACCTCTAAACTGTCTCCGTTTATCAGGTGTGACGGGCACAATCGGTCCAGGCGGCGCTGTATTGGAACGGAACGCGTCTCTGGACAATGTTCTAGACACTTCCAGAACGGCGAAGCACGACCACAACGAATACAAGAAGATTAAAGAGGTAAGTTAGAGAGAAAGAGGGACTGAGGTCACGACTGACGAGTTGCTTATTGTGGGTTCTAAGTAGTGTTGCAAAAAACTCGAGTCTTCGAGTCCTGTATAAACGGACTCGGATGATGAATTACAAGACTCGACTCATTACAACTGGACTCCAAGACTAGAGAACTAAGTTTTCTACGAGCCCTTGTATGTGACATGAGAGCTCGAGTCTCTTTGTGCGCTCGAGTCCTTTTTTATGCGGTGAGTCGTACTCAAGTTCTTTTCGTGTATGAGTCTAGCAATTAAATTGTTACGTTAACAGGTACAGGTAGTATCTCAAAATATAAAGCCAGTTTACCTTCACATCTCTATTTTCATAGAAGTGAGTTTTTAGCTGATTTGTAATGATTTTTTCGTGTCAGTTTTTTTTTTGTGCAGAATTACATAACCATTAATATAAACTTATCACCTATACGAGTCTTTTCGAATGATGAGTTTCAAGTTTCATCTTCATGCTTCGAGTTTTTCTTGAAGACTCGAGTTCATTTTAAGACTCGAGTCCTTTTGTAAGACACAAGTGGTTGTTAAATGACTCGGACTCGGCTTGACTCTAGACTCCGAACCTTTTTAGTACACCGAGTCTTGCTTATTTGAGTCGAGTCTTTAAAATTAAGACTCGAGGACTCGAGTTTTTTGCAACACTAGTTCTAAGCCCATAACACTGCGGGAATAATTAAGGGCAGCTGAAGGAACAGCGTGGGTTTTTAGTCAGTACAAGTCTGACACTCCCTTCCGCTCCACCCAGAATGGGAGAAGTCATTCGATGATTTTCCCACCCGGAAAAAAAAGGCCCATAACGCTGTATCATCTGCTTAGCCTTTTCCAACTATCTCAGGATCGGTTTGCGGTCTGACCAGTTGCAGTTGGCTACTAGTGTTTTACATGGTGCGACTACCACCCACACTTGGTTGATATACCGTCTTGTCGTACCAAGCGCTTCTCCACATCTATTGTGCGCACAGCCAAGTTGTGGAATTCTCTGCCGGCTTCTGTGTTCCCTGCCACTTATGACCTTTCAACCTTTAAAGCAAGAGTAAACAGGCATCTTCTGGGCTCGCTCGTTCCATCGTAGACCTCATCTATCGCTTACCATCAGGCGAGATCGAGGTCAAGAGTGAGCTCATTCAGAATTAAAAAAAAAAACTTATGTGGCCCAGTAGCTACAAATGACAACCGGCACCGACAGTTTAACATACTTACCAAGGCACGAACCACATTGTGGTCTTTTTAACCCAAAGGTTGACTGGTAGAGAATTCCTGGTAGAAAGTCCGCCCATGTACCACTATTGTACATAAAGTTTAAACAAATAAAAATTTAAATTATATGTTTTTCCACAGATACTCCAACGCATGATCAAGTACTGCACGCATGGTAACAGTGGGTCGGGTGAGACTGGGCGCCCCCGACGCCACGAGCAACGTTTGCTCAGGAACATCGGCGTGCATAACATTGTGCTGGACTTGCTACAGGTATGTCACAAGAGGGAGAGAGAGATCTCGAGCGCTTTTCCTGCCAGCAGAAGACGCATCGGGCGTCGACAGAGGTCAGACAATGCCCTCTAGCGGCCCCCTTAAATAGGTCCAGGGACGGCGGACTTGGGGATGTCCGCCGTCCCCTATAACACGAGAACCGAGATGGCGGCGCGTTTTTTTCCACGCGCGCCCTTCTCATAAGTAACAGGGGAAGCTAAACAAGGCACTCCGTCCGCTTAAAGAGATGGGCTCGCAGAGGCGTGCCGGTACTAGTCGGGGGCCGCGTCGAAGAATACTTATGTGTCTCCGCAGCCCCCGGCGCATGTGTACGAGGGAACACGGGGTGGTTTTAGTCAGTATGAGTATAACAGATCCCTTCGCCCGCCCCAGGGCGGAGGACATCCATGAAGATTTCGTACTCGAAAAAAATAGGTATGTCACAAGAAAATATTTCACAATCAATCTCTTTTATCATCTTTCATCTACTAACTTCAGTCTAACCGTATACAGCTGAGTACTAGGCTTTTAAAAGGGAGCAATTGGACATGGAAGACCAGTGTCAAGTTTTTCTAATAATGACTATCAAAAATATTCAATTGACAGCCGGGGCTTAAGATACTTGCCTAGGAACCTCCATATGTTAAGATGATCATCCATCTATCAATAGCAATCTTGTTAACCCCTCCAACTAAGCTAAATATGCTTGTGTCTGGAGTGGGTTCACGTCCATAGTTTAATGGGTGGGGCTCGAACCCGTGACCTCTCGATCACAAGTCCGACTCTTTAGCCATTAAGCTATTGACGCTTTTCATATTGTATAAATAAGGGTGTAAGGCTGTGACACGACAGAGAGGGAAGTATAATTATGATATGTTATAATATTTATCAATTAAAGTGTGTTTTACTTGTTACGTATCAAATACAATGCTGTGTTAGTATTCATGTTTTACTTTGTTTGAGTTATGATTTTTTTTTTCGTTTAATTTAACACTTATTCAGACACTAAACTACAATAAAACATCAAATAATGCGTTCTCAACACTGATGTTAATTACCAGCCGAATATGCCATATAATGTGGTAATGCCTTCGCATTGCCACGTTGTTTCCTTCGGCTTTTTTAAAGGCCGGGGTTGCGGAATTGTTCGAAAGAGTTACCGCGACCTCGGAACACGAAGGGCAAATGACGGAACACGGATGTGTTTTAGTTAGTAAAATTCTGACACACCCGTTTCGCTCAGATCGGTAGGCAGTCATTGGATGACATCCATCCTTAAAAAAGCCCTTGGATCAAGAGAAATGTCAACCAGTCTTTTCAAAACTTCTTATAAACTAGTTATTCAGTTTTGATGTGTATAAGATTCAAGTATAACTTTTAATTTTTTTTTTTTTTGCTAAGAATATTCATAAGTCTCATATATTCATGCCTCACAACGTCCAGTCGTCGCTCTGCCGGCCAAGAGTGAGTGCTCCAACTATCTGAATGCGTGCATGCTGCAAGATACGAATTTGAACCTATATTGGCTAAATCCTTCCGTTCAGTTCAATTTAGATCATATTTAATGGTGATGTTCTGTATCTGATAAACAAAAAAAGCAGAATAATTAGAAGGAAGTTTTAAATAAACCTACTGCCAAAAATAATAGAAAACTAATTATTATAAGATTATGGCCAGTATCCTAGCAGAGGAAACATTCTAGGCTGATTATGTGATAATACAGATCACCACCATAAAATATGAAACGAACTTTTGCAACATCCTGTGTGTGGCTCACGTATTTAAAAGGTGCAATCGTGTGTTTGCAACCCCGTATCGCTCAAAAGTAAATATAACAGATTTTTTCAGCTATTTTATTTGTTGAAAACTGGCGTTTCTATATTATAGTAGAACGGTTCTGTGATACAGAAGTTTTGTTAATTTTATCTGTTTTATTCTAAATAAATTTTGCGCCGAGATAAGTTGAGATAAGGTCAGGATAAGTTCAATTACTTATTTATTTTACAAAGACCTGTCAACAAAAAATGACTTCAAAAGAAATATATTATTTATTTAAAATAGTTGCCTTAACATTACCTACACATTACCACTATAAGCAGTAAATTGCCAGCACAAAAAATAATTCCTGTCACATTCTTTCTCTAATTAAAAACAGTATTTTATATCTCAAATTGTATTATTTTTCTGTGTACCCAGGTCCCACACGACGAAGATGACTTAGGGATGGATGAACTTCTGGCTTTAGCTCATGAATTCCTACAACACTTCTGCCACGGCAACCAGCAAAACCAAGCTATACTGCATAAACACCTGGATCTTTTCCTTAACGCTGGAGTGAGTATTTAATAACTTAATACTGTAATAATATTTCAAAAGACAATAGTTGCTGCTCACGACAATAATGTCTGCTTCATATCGTAGGACTTCCAAACACGATCGTTTAATTTCCGAAACGGAATCTCAGATGCAAGACGATTATCTTTTCTAATTTGGCAACTGAAATACCGCAAGTTGCTAACTTCTGCGAGACTGGTTCCATCTATAGTTGGCGAACTTTGATCAGCATCATAGCCTCTTGATGGCTGTTTGAGCAGTTGAGTTTTAGTAACGCTGATAACCAAACCAAACTTGCGGCAAGACTCTTGTAAAGCATCCATATAATTCTGCAAGGCCCTTAGGCGCAACACAAACAGAAAGCGGCGAGGCGAAGGTAAGGTACAGATACGGCGCAGGTACGGTGCAGGCGCGATATCTGCGCAAACTGACGCGGCGACGATACGGCGCAGAGTATTATTATACAAGTTGCTCTTTAGTAGAGATAACATTTATTGCACATCCTCTCGGTTTTTTTTTAATATGTTCTAATATCCCTCGTTTTATATCTTAATCCCAATCAATATCCAAAAGTTGCCGATGGATCATTAGTTTGCAGTGCTGACGCTCTGGCTACGCCTTTTTGGGGTTCCGTAGCCGGATGGCAAAAAACGGAACCCTTATAGTTTCGTCATGTCTGTCTGTTTGTCTGTCCGTTCGTCCGTCCGTATGTTAAGTGCTTTAAATATAAAAACAAATTAAATTACATCGGATTTTAGTTAAAACCATGGATTAAATACTAGTTTTTGCCTGCGACTTCATACGCGCACAAACTTTACTCTGTCTTTTCCCGTGCGCCGCTACATTCAACCGGTGTGGCCCACTGCAGCTCCAAGACAACCGGAGCGGTTGACGGCTGGCCGCAAGTCAGTGTGTTCAAGCGGTTTCATATAAAAATTGAAGTGCGACCAACCGCAACGGCACGCGGTTGTTTTTTCTAAACAAAATACTAATAACGTGACGTGCGCTGTCAGTTGCATTGCGTTGCGTTTTGTTAAAAATAAACGGCTAGATTTTTGTTTTGATTGATATTTTTTATTAATAAATATCATATTTTAATACTTATTACCTATTCCCGACGAAAACAAATCTAAATAATCAAATGTCATTCAAATTGGCCCAGCCGTTCTTGAGTTATAAATGGTGTCACTAACACGACTTTGTTTTATATATATATAGATATTTTAACAGTTTAACAGTTTAAAATATATCACTACACATCTTTGTTAATACTGTATATAATGCGAGACGCCACTTGCGCCTTCACGGTTTCACATGTGCTGGCGACGTGGCAGGGGGCGAGGAGCGGCGTGCCTGTGCCGTCCGCTCGCCGCCTTCACTCACGAACAGATAGTTACTTGAGATGCACGTCGCTTCGTATACAGGATGTGTGACGATATCGAATTTAATATCAAGTTTTGCGAGTTAATTGAACAATACCTTAATATCTATGACTACACTAAGACAGGGTACAGTAATAGAAATGTACAGGACAAAATATGGCAAGAAATAGCAAAAAAAGTTGGTGCAACAGATATGTATATTATTTAAACATTATGTCTGTTCTGAAACGGGATTGGAGATCGTTGTGTTAAGTTAACGGGTGCTATAATCCTAACGTGTTTTCCATCCAAACTCCCAACACAATTCGGTAAATTCCAGAGAGTATAAAATCGTTCAGCAACATCTACCCATTTTTGTTGTGTGTTTGTGTGTGTTCCGGTTATAGGCATTCTCACAAAACGCTAGACGTTTCATGTACAATTTGCCGGACGGTACTAGCTCCTCTCAATACATAGCTGGAAAGTGATGTAAACGAAGAGCCATCTGCATAGTATCTGTAACAAAAAAAACTTTTTACCAAAAAATTAAACCGACTCCCAAAAAACACTGCAAAGGGAAAAATAACTTTAATTTCGGTAGTCGGTGTCTTTAGTTTTGTATTTTCGTTTTTGGCACCGACTTCCGAAATTAAAGTTATTTTTCACTTTGCAGTGTTTTTTGGGAGTCGGTTTAATTTTTTGGTAAAAAGTTTTTATTTCACTCTTTTTAGTTGGTCTATTTTTAATTTACCTAGTTACAAGAGCCTAATTATCAACTACTTATAACCTTTTACAAAATATTGCTTTTCCCAATGCTGGGCCGTTAATTGTTGAGGAGTTCTCCTGGTACTTCACCATCAGTTCTACATCACCATATGTTGCATTGTGACGAGCATAAAGTGCGTAACATCCATATTCAAGTAATTGAATCGCAATCCACTCAATACTTATTGTTGAGTAGTTTCGGTGGCCATCTGTGGTCTTCATCATCAGTTCCACTTCCTCAAATGGTACTTTTTGAGAGCAACTGCACAAGTTACTATAATAAATACCCAAAACGACTTAGGTGTGCCTATAATATTTGAAGAGTTCCCTCGATTTCTCCAGGATCCCATCATCAGATCCTGACGTTTATGAAAATGGGACCAATATCGAAGTATACCCTTTCAACCAAAAAAAGAATTTTCCAAATCGGTTCAGCCGTCTTCGAGTAATCGATGATCATACATTAAAAAAGAAAAAAAAAAAAATATATATACGCGTCGAATTGATAACCTCCTCTTTTTGTCGTCGGTTGAAAATAAAATAGTTATAAGTATATAATTAATCTTCTTAAATATTTTTCAACCCAAGATATTCGATGTAGTTACAGTAAAAAAAAAAAAGCGAGATTTTCCACCTGGATCAGCTGCAAAGACGATTAAAGAGTACCTTTCACCATATCTAAATTTTTTAGATATTAATTGAAGTCCCGACCAACCAAAAGCAATCTAAGCAAATATGAAAGTACAGACGGTAATGATAGTGAAGATGTCGATGAGATACGGTCAACTGGTCAACTAGCTTCTGAAAATTCAAAGGATTCGGATTTCTCCTCCTCATTCGGATATCACTCCACACCAACACCGCCACTGCCGCTATCAGACAAATTTAGACCAATCACTTTAAAAGATATGAATAAATCAGCACATGAATATTTCAGTCAAAAAGCATTACAAATGAAGACCGTACATAGAGCTGAACCTGAAATAGACAGCGATCTAGCTTTTTTTTTCAAAGCATGCTTCCAGACATGAAGACAATGATTCCAGCCCAAAAACGGAGATTTAAAATAGGCATTCTCAATTTATCGGAGAAAAATTTAAATAAACCAGTACCTAGTTATTCTATGAGGCAACTATATAATGCACGAACGCCTTCTCGAGAGTCATATTATGATCCTAAAGATTCAAGAACCCAGCAGACTCACACATCCAGATCTAATATAAGTCCAGCACCTACGGTTATCTTAACTTCGTGAGCTTATGATGATGCAGAAACCTTAGCATCTTCGGCAACTCTAGCTCAATTATATTTGCCAATGTGTTCTCCTGTAACCCCAGCTACACCTCACCCGAATCCAACTATCTAATCTCATGAAGATGACATAAATGATTTTAATGATAACTATCCAATGCCTTGAACTAAGGCTTGTATCTATAAATGGTTCTCAGTGCGATAGCTAACTTGAGTAGGCATGTGCTATTCCTGTCCGCATGCGCTGATTCTGCACTGTGAGATAAGGACAGCACATGATGACAGCTACTCAAGTTAGCTATCACACTGAGAGTCATTTATAAATACCGACCTAAGTTTAGCAAACAAGACACTGAGAGCCGGGGCACACGATGCGTTGCGGCGGCGGTGTGGCGCCTGAGCGGTGTCGCTGCGTCGTCTTACATAGAAATATCTGTGGCATGCACACGATGCGCTCCGGTGCCGCACCGGACTTGCAACCACCAAGACGAGGCGGGGAGGGGTGAATGCGTTGCGACGTCGGAGCGGCACCGCTCAGTTGTTTTGCGTCACAAGGAAGGACACACGCTCGCTCGTTTCGATTGTCTGTCAACAGACTGTCCAACGCTGCTACGGCGCCACTGCGACATAACAACGTTACGGCGGCGCACCGCTCGTGTGCCCACTGACACGGTGAAATCTTTGCGGTGCGGCGCCGCAACGCATCGTGTGCCCCCGCCCTAAGCTAAAAAAACTTTCATTTTCAATTATTATTATTTTATGATTTATTAATAAAAAAAAATAGTATAAAATTGTATTGAACTTACCTTAAAGTTATCAGTAGTCTTTCTTCAGGTGTGATAGGTTTTGTCCAATTTGTAACTTGCTTCCGAAGTCTTTCTCTTACTATTAACAATATGATACGGTAACATTCCAGTGATATTTTATAAACTGTGCGGAAACGATCACGATATTCATATAAAGTTTCCATTATCTTATGGAACCTGTGCTCTTCTGCTTCTCTCCACGCTGGATGTATCCAATACCTACTCTGCTGCAAATTAATAATCTGTAGCAAAGCCAGTGCATCTTCATCTTCGTCTGAAGAGAAGTACATGTTATCTTGTCAATATCACGCTGTATAATAACCAGTGATCGGAGTAGGTAGATTGATTTGGGTTCAATGAACTGGCACGTATATATTAATATGGATATGATTCCGGGATTTGGTAATAATTAAGATTTTTTTAGGAATTACAAATATTGTAATGTGTAGGATGAAGAATATATCAATATGAATAAGAAATGTTTAACCCTTTTGCTGTCTTTTTAATAGAATATGTGATCGGCCTTCTATAATAAAAAAAAAACTATGACATTGCAAAACTTGAGTAAAAATGTAGCAAACGTAAAGTGAGATTCTACTAATAATAGTTAATGTGCGTGCGTGCGCCGAAAGACGGGAATAAGCAGTACCTTTGTACTCAAATATTATAATTATTATGCTTATCCTAATGTATTTTGCTGTGTGTACATAAATAATAAAATAAATATATATAATATGTAATAATTACAAGCAGCAGATAATAAATTTGCAAGAAATAACTACTAAATTAGTCATTTATGTAAGTTTCGAATGGACGCACAAAAGTAAGATTCACTTTATTACTTGATAAATAAGAAAAAAACAATTTTAATCGTTTAACTATCGCATTGTATAAATTTCAAATTTAGTAAGTAGTTTAAAAATCTTTACATTCACAATATTTGATTCAATCACGTAAGTACCAAAATGAAATCCCGGAAAAAAGGCTTATCCATGTTATGATTTCTATGACTATTTATGATGCAAGTACGTAAAATCAATCTACCTACTCCGATCACTGATAATAACATAACTTGCCGTATCGTCGCCGCGTCAGTTTGCGCAGATATCGCGCCTGCACCGTACCTGCGCCGTATCTGTACCTTACCTACGCCTCGCCGCTTTCTGTTTGTTTTGCGCCTTAGGCACATGTCAGCAGTGTAAAGTACATCCAATAAGAGCAGATGAGTGGTGGTGGCATCAAGGGTTTGATCTAGAAAGTAACTTTCAAGGGTTTGATCTAGAAAGTAACTTGGTATACGATTAGCAGAACTAGCGCGCTAGAATAAGCGGACTGAGCATATGATTACTAGCTATTTACCACCTTGGATATAGTGGAAATAGTGTCGGTAGATTTATATTAACTCAGGGTTTTCAGAGTTCTGTAGCCGAATGCCAAAAACGGAGTCCTTATACATTCGTCATGACTGTCTGTCTTAAAACCATTTTCCTCAATCAATCGTTCCCCCCCCCCCCCCCCCCTCGTCTAACTAAAGCAAATATAACTTTGTCATTGATACAAACACCATGAGAAACAAATGTTTCCCCTAATCTATACTAATATTATAAAGCTGAAGAGTTTGTTTGTTTGTTTGTTTGTTTGCTTGAACGCGCTAATCTCAGGAACTACCGTTCTGATTTGAAAAATTCTTTCAGTGTTAGATAGCCCATTTATCGAGGAAGGCTATAGGCTATATATCATCACGCTAACACCAATAGGAGCGGAGCAGTAATGAAGAATGTTTCAAAATCGAGGGATTTTTTTTTCCACGGGGACGAAGTCGCGGGCGGAAGCTAGTCTAAAATAATAATACCTTTGATTAATCTTAATCTTGAGGATCAACCAATAAGACAGTTAGTTACAAGAAGATTTGAAAATATAACCCGTCAGAAACCACCCATCGGTATATTCAGAAATCTCATCGTCTTTTATTCCCCCCCGCAGATCCGTGAAGCCCAAACCGTGTGCTCAATCTTCAAAGACAACACAGCATTGTGCAGCCACGAGGGTAATGAGAAGGTGGTGGGCCACTTCGTGCACTGCATCGAGTCCAGGGGCCGGAGACCGGAGTACCTTCACTTCCTGCAGACCATCGTGCACGCGGACACCACTTACATTCGGAGGAGCCAGGACCTGGTCATGCAGGAGGTGGGTGCTCTTCATCATAGCTGGTAGCTGTCCCTCGTAGGCCATCCATGATAGCAGAAGGGACCACGCTTTTTTATAGAGGAAAGTCATCAAATGAAAGCTGGTCTGTAAAAGATCGCTTTTAACTGTTACTGTAGTATCCAACTGATATGGTTTATCGATGTATCCGCGCAGAAAATGAATTTTCAAAGCGCGGGAAATGCTATTGACCAATCGGCACACCACGCACTGCGCTTCTTTTTCCTTTACCGCTATTGGTCGGCAGCTGCCGCCATGTTAGCGCGCAACGCGTGATCTAACAGCTGCAGAGTATTATGAACCTTATAATAATGAAATAAGATTGATTGTACGTTAAGCATTCTGTCGTTAATTTTCGGGGCCATGCTTTCTTTTCTGTGCGAACGAAGATTCACGGCGCGCCTTATCAGCTGTGTACCACTGTACCTTTTTATTCGGAGGGAAAATCATCAAAGGTGCAACGGTTATCTGTAAATGCTCGCTTTAGCTATATTATAAGACCGCTCATTGCAACAACCTTTTAATTTGAAAAACTTGTAATGGTGTACAATTAGCAATCTTGTTACTCCTCCAACTAAGCTAAATAAGCTTATGTCTGATGTGGGTTCACAGCAATGGTGTAATGGGTGGGTCTCAAACCCGAGACCTCTCGATCAAAAGACCGACACCTGACGCTTATACAGGATGAAATTGAATAGACGCGACAAATTTAAATGTATAATTTCAACGTGCTACAAAGAAAATATAGAGTATGTCAATAAGTAAAATTAATAAAAAAAATGCTAAAACAATGAAAACAATAAAAGTATCAACTAAATGATTCCTTGTATTACCGCTATCGTTAATTTCGCATATTAGTACTAACCTACGTAGGTACAAAGTACCTATGAATCAACCGTACCAATGAATCTATCTATGTGAAGACAATGACTTAGTTTGCACTATTTATATTTTTTTACAATTTATATTTCCGAAATAACAATTTAAAATGGTTAGGTAACCGTTACTGAATCTCCCATTTCAATTTGTCGCATGTTTTCAATTTCATCCTGTATTGTTGAATAGGTGTCTGTAATATCTTTCCTATTGTTTTTTTTTTTTTTTTTCAGATGGTGAATGCCGGCGAAGACGTCCTGGTTTTCTATAACGACAAGGTGTCTTTCAACAACTTTATACAGATGATGAGGCAGTTCCGGATCAGCAACGAAATGCCGGAAGCACTCAGGTATGCCTTCAACACTCAAAATATCACAATATGACATTGCAATAACAAAAATAAAATAGTCCTAACCACAGGCCACAGCAGCCTATCTCATAATCGATTAGCCATCTGTGAACGAGTAAGTGCGCAGGTACAGATGTACCTACTCTCTGTTCCTTTACTCTCGTGACAATGACAAACGACGTGCAAACAATATTAAAAACTTATTTTAATTCCTTAAGAATAGAGTTAGTAATTGGTACTTATAATTATGTTAGTAATTAAGTGCTATTGGGTTTTCTATTTGAAATTGGGAACTAATTTTTTGAGCTGTTATTTAAATATTCGAGATGTTATTATGATCAGTTGAAAAACATATTGAGCAGTTATTTAATTTAATGGCGGTTGATTAATTATTGCGACAGTAAAAAATGGACAGTAATAAAAAATCAATTAGTCGGTTATTTTATCATACAATGTCAATTCTAAAAATAATTGAGCAGTCCAATAACTGAATGAGCTGTAAAAATGATGGCCTCATATATACCTGCGTCAGATCCCTTCTATTGTTGGTGGATCATGTGGGTTAGGTTAGGTTAGAATAGCGTTGAAAAAAGCAGGAAAAAATCCCGTTTCTTTCCAATTCCGCTGTTTTATTCAATGTTCCATTCGAAAGTTTCAAGAAAATTTGCCAGTATATATTTCATGTTTTTTTCGAATAAAACCGAAAAAAAACCGAAGAATATGAAAGAAACGGGAAACATTTCATGTTTTTTTCAAATACGTACTTTTAAATTAGGAAAACACATGTGAAATAATGGCAAACTTCGCTGAATACCAAGCTAGAAGTGGTTTTTGGGCCATTGAAATAATTTGGCAACCAGTAAACAATTTACACCCTCGCGACTGGTGGAAAGAATTTTGTCACTCTAAACAACTTTCATATGCTGCCATAAGATTGTTTAGTATTCCACCATCATCTGCGGCGTCTGAAAGAAATTGGTCTATTTTTGGTCGAACGCATACAAAAGGTAGGAATCGCCTTCTTCCAGAACGACTTAATAAACTTGTTTACGTTCGATCAAATTTATATTTAATGCAAGCTAAAAAAGAAATATTCAAGCTCGAGCGTGAAGCTGACGATTCTTCGGGCAGTGAAATTGAGACTGTGGCCGAGGAGAGCTAAATCTATTATTTTTACCTATTTGTTCCATATTTCACCTATTAAAAATATTTCAATAAAACATGAATAAAACTTGTTTTTTTCAACTTTTCAAAACATCTTGCGAAAAATTCGAAAGAATCCTGTTTCTTTCCAAAGGATTCTTTCTGTTAATTTGTATGTAACATTCGAAAAAAACGGAAAAAAACCATAATTTGTTTTTTTCGTGAAAAAAACAATTTGTTTTTTTTTCGGCATTTTCAACGCTAGGTTAGAATGAGATTTCTTAGCGACAAATTCCGATTTATTACTGCCCACACGTAACCGCTCATTCAATAATTTTTACCGCCCATTTAATTATTTTCCTGCTCAATTATCCCTCAACTCAACATTTAACTAATTTAAAAAACATCAAATCTGCTATTATAATAGGCGACATAAATATAGATATATCACCGCATTCCCACGATGCCAAAGCATCTGAATATCTAAATACTGCAGCCTTTCAAGGATTTTTACCAGCCCACACTTTTCCCACCAGACAGGGAAAAACTTGTCTTGATCATTTTCTTCTTAAAACTAAATTAAAATCACATACCTTTGTTTTAAATTCAACCATTACGGACCACAACGCGGTCTTACTCTGTCTTTACCATCTTCAAAATCAAAATCATCCACAATCCAGCGTATCTAAACTTAACATAGCTGCTATTCGTGAGCAGCTGAGCAATTTGAATTTCAGTACTATCAAGGAAATAAACGAACCTAATGAGGCAATGGAAAAATTTGTTTGTATGTTACAAGACGTAATCAATAATAATGTCACTATTGTCAAAATTCCACGTAAAAAACGCACAATTAGATCCTGGATCACGCCAGGATTACTAAGATGTATTCAGAATAGGGATCGCCTCCACAAAATCTCACAAATGTCACCTAATAATGAAACACTAAAACTAACTTACAGCCGATATAGGAATTTTTGCAATGCGTTATTGAAAAGACTGAAAAGACAACACGAAAAAAATTAATTAGACAAAAATAGCAGCAACAATAAAAAACTTTGGGAAGTTATCAAAAATATAACGAAAGAAAAACAAGCAAAACGAAATCAGCTACCACAGACCTACTAGGCGATTCCCCTCAAACTTCTGTGAACCAAGCTAACGATTACTTTGTTAACGTTAGAAGTTCCCTAGCTACTAAAATACTCAACTACCCAACAGTCTCCCAGAATATTATTGATCCTCTGTTACCAAACCACACTACAAATAACTCGTTTGTACTACTGGACACTGATGAAAGCGAGATTCTATCACTTATAAATAGCTTAAAGCATTCTCAATCTGTCGGATATGATAATATACCTAACAGCCTGCTTAAAGCTACAAAGGATATCATTACCCCAGCGCTCACTCATCTATTTAATGTTTGTCTTAGTCTGGGTGTCTTCCCAAACGTTCTAAAAAGGCTATCATTGTCCCTATCTTCAAGTCGGGAGATAAACACCGGATCTGTAACTATAGGCCTATTGCTTTACTACCAGCTATATCTAAGATCCTGGAAAAAATAATTAACGGTAGACTTGTTAAGTATCACGAAAGCAATAATATGATTTCATCCTGTCAATTTGGTTTCCGTTCGGGGAAGTCAACAGAGGACGCAGTACATAAGCTTACTGATTATGTTGTTAGAAATCTTGACAATGGAAACAAACCACTCGCCATCTTCCTCGACCTTGCCAAGCCAAGGCATTTGACACGGTGTCTATCCCGCGACTTCTACTCAAATTGGAGCGTTTGGGTATAAGGGGCCTGTAGCTGAAATTATTCCAAGACTATCTAAGCGATCGTAAACAATGCCTGAAACTAGGTTCCTACATTAGTAAGGATTTATCTGTGACTTTTGGTGTACCTCAGGGCTCAGTACTCGGACCTACACTCTTCTTAGTGTATATTAATGACCTCTGTGACCTGAAACTGAAGCAGGGTATTATAATTTCTTATGCGGACGATACTGCACTGTTTTTCTCTGCTAAAACTTGGAATGATACCTACATGCTGGCGCAGGAGGGTTTCAACAAGGTATAAGACTGAAACAAAATTGTCTGACGCTAAATACAGAGAAAACAATGTACATGCCCTTTCACTCTAGAAATCCTATTAAGCCCCCCATTGGTCTTACAATAAAATCACATACCTGTCATGTCCACCAAGCTTATGGTTCTACTTGTAACTGCACAAATCTGATAAGGAAATGTAAAGTAAAATATTTGGGAGTTATATTGGACTCATAATTAAATTTCAATGCACATATTTCTTTACTGCAATCTAGACTTAGAAAATTGATATATGTTTTTAAAAACCTACGTGATGTAGCTAATACTTGCATTCTAAAAAAAGTCTATAGGGCACTTTGTCAATCGCTTCTAACTTATTGCATTTCTTCTTGGGGTGGAGCCTCTAAAACTTCTTTACTTCCTCTGGAAATAGCACAGCGGGCAATTTTAAAAGTCAGCTCTTTTCGACCTATTGACTACCCTACACATCTCCTGTATCGATCATGGAACCTACCTACTGTCCGCCAACTTTACATCTTGTCTACAGTACTTAAACAGCATTCCCTGACCCCCCTCGACAAAAATAACATATTTAAACGTCGTCGCAATGCAGTCGTCCCCCGTTCACACCAATTCAAACACTCATTTACACATAGGTTCTTCTGCTTCACCGGTCCCTTTATATATAATAAATTGAATTCACAACTTAGTATATACACGCTAACCAAACAAGAATGCAAAACAAAACTTTTGGACTATCTCCTTAAATGTGATTACACTGCTACAGAAGATCTACTTAAAGTTTTAAGATGAAATCCATCCACAGTCACACTACACAAAAGCATTCAATACAAAATACAAAAAACACTCCTACATTACACAAACCAACACTACATTACAACTTACTATACACTATACCATACTTTCTGTATACTTGTAAGTCACACTACACTAAAACACTTTATAATGATGTACATAATAATTATATTGTAACTGATTATTCATTGGTATTATAAACTGCGTCCTGAAATACAGGCTCGGCCTAGCTCAGGCGCAGTTGCTCACTTTATTATTACATAAATTCTGTGCTTTAATGAATGTTTATTTTTAATGACTATTATGCTATACAAATGTAAAATGTTATAAGCACAATATGGTGCAAAAATAAATTAAATTATTAATTATTATCAATTATATATTCATTGATCCATTTCATTATTTTTTTTGACTACTTTATTACTAGTTATTAAACGTGCCATTTATAATTTTTAACTTACGAAAACCGCTATTTACAACTGCCTCTTTAAATCAGTGCCTAATTTTATTATGTTAGTAATTAAGTGCTAGTGGGGTTTCTATTTGAAATTTCTCAGTAGTTCAGTTCAGTCTCAGCTCGGACATTGAAAGATGACGGTGCGGTACCCCTGTGCCTAGGAAAGCTCGTTAAGCCGTTGGTCCTGCACCTGATCTTTCTCCAGTCGTGTCAGATTGCCGTCCCACCAGACAATGAGAGTAAAGGAACATCGAGTGCACCAGTACCTGCACATACTTGTGCACTATAATACCTCCTGCGCAGATAGCTAATCGATTATGAGATTGGCCGCCTTGGTCGAAATCGACTAGGAGACTTATTCTAGTAGCCACCTCAACTGGAAATCTGACGAATGACGAATTTCAAATAGAAAACCCAATAGCACTTAATTACTAACATAATTATAATTACCAATTACTAACTATATTCTTAAGGAATAAAAATAGGTTTTTAATATTGTTTGAATGTCGTTTGCCAGTTGGCAATAAATACTTTTTCTTTCTTTCTCTTTATGCCCGACCCGGGAATCGAACCAGGTGCCTCTTGCTCACAATAGACCAACGAGGCAGTGCTGTTGATACTATGTTATTGCTTCTCCGCCAGGTACCACATTCAGCTGGTGAAACTATTGACCTGCTGCACTATGGGCAAGAATGTGTACACGGAGATCAAGTGCCACTCTCTACTGCCGCTCGACGACATCGTGTCTATGATCACTCATCGGGACTGTATTCCTGAGGTCAGTGGGTATTTTGTTTACGTACTTATCAACTAGCGTAGCGTCAAAAGCGTAATGGATGTGTCGGACTTGTGATCGAGAGGTCTCGGGTTCAAACCCCACCAATTATACTATTGCCGTGAACCCACTCCAGACACAAGCAAATTTAGCTTAGTTGGAGGGGTTAACAAGATTGCTAGCGATGTGAATTCTAGCCGCATTTTTTTTAATTACGGATGAGCTCACTCTTGACCTCGATCTCGCCTGATGGTAAGCGATAGATGAGGTCTACGATGGGACGAGCGAGCCCAGAAGATGCCTATTTACTCTTAGGCTGAAAGGTCATAAGTGGCAGGGAACACAGAAGCCGGCAGAGAATTCCACAACTTGACTGTAAGTACAATAAATGTGGAGGAGAAGCGCTTGGTACGACAAGACGGTATATCAACCAAGTGTGGATGGTACCCAGCCGTGCGTCTGGTAGACCGGTAGTGAAATGGAGATGGAGGAACCAGGTCATAGAGCTCCTCCATGGACACTCCCCGAAGTACAATCTATAGAAAACTGACAGGCAAGCAACGGTTCGCCGATGAGCCAGACTATGAAGCTTGCTCGATAGCACCTCGTTGACTATAAGCCTTTTAGCCCTGCGCTCGATCGAGTCCAGTTGCTACATTGCTTGTTATCTTCCCCTATCCCATTTACTTAAAGTCGTCGCAACTCGTTTTCTTCTTCACTTCTCCCCTGTTAACATTTACTACTTTTTAACTGACTGCGCGACGCAAAGGAAGGTAATGTGCTTATCAGTCTATGTATGTATGTTTGTACTGTGGTGTTGGAAAGGCCAAACCCGTAAGCCAATAATTCTTACGTCAATCGGTTCGTCTTTACCTTGCAAGTGTCATTAAAATCATGACAGTTATCAAAATTCTCCACAACGATACCTAGAAGCAATATTGTAAAAAAATATTACAAACTGTGTTAACTGGGGTATCGTTGAATAGGTATTTAAAATAGATTTTTAGGTTTGTTTCAGTATTTTTCATTTTAAGGAACGGTTACATATAGGAACGGTTACGGGATACATATAGTTTTAAAACGGTTAAAATTCCTTTCACGAATTAAACAGTTGCTTTAACATTAAGGTAGTCAAAATAACTTTCACGTAAACTCCGCCCCCATGCAGCCCGGTTAGGCTGTTGTATAATAAACGCTAACGCAGCAGTAATAAAGTTGAATATCGCGTGCGCTCTTTCACCATGTTCGGGTTCGAAACTAAATGTCGTAAGTCTCAATTCTTATTTCGTTTATACCTAAAGAAATAATTGATCTAGAGAAAAAATGTCCTATATTTGGATAATAAACTATATTTTCTTACTATCAATACTAATTTTAGACATAAGAGATCTATCTAAAAGAATCTTTCTAGAAGAAGATCTAGAAGAATCTTGATTAAATTTTAAATAATCTTTAAAAAGACATGATTTTCGATTAAAAAATGAATCGAGCGAAAATGTTCCAATTACGAAACTGGTCTAGACATGTAAAGAAAAAGATCCAATAAATCATATACTAAAGTTCCATTTTGATTGTATGCGTGATTGTTTCAGAATATTAATGCAAAGTTACATATAATTTAGGGAGCCTCCTCTTAAAAGCTGAAAATACCTCACACTATCCATTAATCTTTTCTTTGGGCTCTACCCCTCCATGCATCAACTTCATTAAACCTATCACTCTGTCACAGGCGTGTCATCTATTGCCGTCTCCATATCTGTTCTACATGCTGATACTAGCGTTTCTGTTTTCAGGTGAAAGAAGCGTACGTAGGCTTCTTGAACCACTGCTACATCGACACGGAGGTGGAGATGAAGGAGATATACTCCAGCAACTACATGTGGGACCTGTTCGAGCGCTCCTTCCTACAAGACATGCAGGCTATTCTGCACAGCGACCCACATCAGATTCCAGGTACTAAGTTCTACGGGACTGCGGGAATTTATTTAAACTTTATGTACAATAGTGGTACATGGGCGGACTTAATGCAACAAGGCATTCTCGACCAGTCAACCTTTGGGTTAGAAAGACCATAATGTCGTGAAATAAAAAATAAATATCATTATCGAAAATGTTCTAACAAGATACCGCGGCCTCAGATGCAAGGGCAGCTGAAGATATAGGGTGGGTTTTTAGTCAGTATAGAAGTGACTCCCTTCCAATACACCCAGAGCGGGAGAACTCATTCGATGATTTTTGATGAAAATAAAGGTACTACTTATTTCTTTATTATTTACTTTATCTACTTATTTGAGGCTGACGCAGTGTTTGAGCAATATCTTCCAGTCAACGTCCCATTAGAATCGATTCAGTCGTTCCAGAGACTAGATTAGAATACAATAATTTATTCCAGGAATAAATACACCCATAATAATAATAAATTACATAAAAATAAGTCTTTATGAGATTATTTAAATAACTTGAAAAATATATGATAACTTAATTAATTTAAAATTATACTATCATTATTGTAGCTGTAATATTGCGGTATACGAAGAAGTATTTTACCTCTTATATGGCTCTTAATACTCCTTAGTCAGAATCATGTAAACAGAAAGCCAGTCAGATAAAACAATATTAAAAATAATGTTTGTGAAATGAAATGAAATATTTATTCTGTAAATTGGTTATAAATAACATTTTACACGTCATGTTTTTTTGCGTGTTAAGTTTAGCTAGATGGGGCCGGTATTTCCTAACTGACTACTCTGAGAAGAAACACCGAAACAAACTCAGAGGTCATAGTCTCTTTTAAAGTCCAGACAATTTGTATTTTTATATGAGAAGCATGTAGGTTCATGTCTGTGGTATTCTTTTGAGGAAATAACCACGCAAAGAACAAGGGCGAAAGCTTAGCTGACTTTAATTTGAGCGTCTAAAAGTGACTTATATACGAAGGAAGTTCTATTATTTTTCTACGTTTTTTCAAAGTATCACATTACCTAGTTAAGTCCGGATAAAAGAAATATTTTAAATGAAAAGTTATTTGATTTTTTCATTGACAGTTAGTGATGCCATTTTGTATTTATTCTGCCAAGTGACAGTAAGTACAGTATTATTGTAATAAAATCAGTTTTAGTTTGTTATTGTAACAAAAAGGAGTAAATGAATTAACAATCATGTTTATTCATTAAGTGGAAATGTTCTTTGTAGGGTGGTAAAAATATTGTAGTGTAAAGTAAATGAATGTCTTTTAATTAATGACTGGCAAAAAGACTATTATCCCAAGTCAAAAAAAAAAAAGAACTTGGTTTGACAACTGTTGATTGTTCATGTCACAGACGCTTGCTCATTGTGCCTTGTGTTGCTTTCGATTGCTTTCCGTTTTCTTTAATTTTCACTTTACAGGAATCAGTGAGTACTGCTGTAATAGCTTAGTTGGTCGGCGCACAGTAGGATGTTGCGCTCAAGTAATGACGCCAGTTTGGTATTTAGGATGGGGCAGATATCAGCAAAATATTACAGCACCTGCAGAATTTCTGAATGAAATAATTATAAGAGAGGATATCGAAGAATAAATTTTAATGTAAAATAAACGTGTTTCATTGGTTCTTACCAACTTACTCAACATATCCCACAAACGCTCTAGGATTTTATAAATAGGTACTTATATATCTGAAAGTTAGGACAGACTTGTTGTACATACCAAATATATACCTAAGGTAAGGCCTACTAAAGAGTATTTATAACCACTGGGATTACCTACCTTTTACAAGACATTGCATTCTGTAATAACTGGTAAGGAAAATACTAACTGCAATTCGAGGAAGTAAAAGGGTAATATTTACCCTTTTACTTCCTCGAATTGCAGTTACCATAAATAGGGTTGCCAGGTCGCCAAACCTAATAGCCGGACAGACCAGCCAGTTTGGCTGGACATTTGGGTAGAAAGGCCGGACACCCTACATTATTGAGGATTTTGTGTCTACGTGTGTTCTGTGTAATAGGTACGTCAAAAAAAAGTATGTAAAATCAAGCTTTTTTGATTATTGTCATAATCAGTCATCGGCGCTCGCTCGTTTGCGAAATGTAAAAAGCCTAACAAAAGCCGGACAAGCCAGACACCGTTTAATTTAGCTGGACACACAATCAAGAAGCCTACCTATTTCCGGCTTTATCCGGACGCCTGGCAACGCTAACCACAGAACAGATAAAAGAGGTTAGAAAGGAAATAGTTCCTGATTTCTATGAGAACGTGTGTCGCCACTTGTCTGCCACTCCCGCAGCTCAACTACAAGCAAGAGGCCCGTTACGTATGCAAATTAAGCACACAAATAAATTACACACACTTAAATCGAGAGCTTGCTACTGATTGTAACTCACTGTCGCTAAACATGCGCCGTGCATCACGGCCAATCAGGGCAAAGGACGAAACGTCAATGGTTGAAGTGAGAGGATGCAATACATTGTAAACGGACTTGGTCATTGCGTTGATTAAGCGAGTACACATCGGGCAAAGTATATTTTTGTAACTTGTTAATTTCATAGTGATCAGAACATTTTTATGTTTTTTACAAATAAAATTGTAATTAAATGTTATTTTCGACTTACTGGTGGAAAGATATACCTCTATGCTCTATACTTGCGGTCTAATTTTTTGTTTTACAGGTTATAATTGCACAAAACGGCATTTTAAAGCAGAGCTCTGTGTTCCAAACTATTCCGAAGTGCACTAAACGCGGTGAATGAATTAATCGGTCGAGCTATGATTTTCGTATCATAAATGTGGTGCGCTCGCTACGCCCACATTACCATTCCAACCTTATTCATCTATTCCGTGACGCTAACCATAAACATAACCTACAAAAGTTCATGACTGAATTTCTATTATTCTCGGACTTCTTGAACAAAAATTCTTGCACAAACTAATTCAGAAGTTGACGCCGAGTTAAACAACATATTTTTAATTTAAAGACGCAAAAATTTTATCTCAGCTAAATTAATGTATGTGTGGCTGCCATTGTTCTTTGAGCGGACCTGTCCAGATAGTGCAAGCATTTGTCAGTTATCGTGTAGCTCAACTTAGAACTTAAGGAGCTCAACAATTTGACAAAAAATACCAAAGGACATTTGGGTAAGCCACACAAGTACTCAAACTGCATGACATGTTATGGTGACATCAGGGGCGTGCATAGGATTATGACAGGGCATGCGGCGGAGTAAAAACACACAAAAACTTCTTCTTTTATAGATTTTTAGCATAGCCACAGCCACGCATCGTAGCATGGTGGCGATGCGTGGCTGTGGCTATGCTAAAAATCTATAAAAGAAGAAGTTTTTGTGAGTAATCGGTCACAAAAACTTCTTCTTTTATGGATCAGCCACGCATCGTAGCATGGTGGCGATGCGTGGCTGTGGCTATGCTAAAAATCTATAAAAGAAGTTTTTGTGAGTAATCGGTCACAAAAACTTCTTCTTTTATGGATTTTTAGCATAGCCACAGCCACGCATCGTAGCATGGTGGCGATGCGTGGCTGTGGCTATGCTAACAATCTATAAAAGAAGAAGTTTTTGTGTGTTTTTACTCCGCCGCATGCCCTGTCATAATCCTATGCACGCGCCTGGGTGACATGTGGTTTAATATCATGTTAATAACGATAAAAATTTGACAAAACATAGGTATTTTGAAATCGCAGACAGACACTTTTATTTATATGTTCTAGTGGCCGCCGCGTGGTCAAAATTCGACCTTAATTTAAATTAAATGTATTATTTTATAACAATGTGTACTTGCTTTCTGCAATCTTTCTTCAAAAAATCTGTAACTGTGTCAAATTTCATACTCCTCCGTATGCGCAACATTTCGTAAAATGGGAAACAGTTTTTGCCTCACGTATTAATAGATTAAATAGATAAAAAATATATAAGCTATTTGATTCTTCTTTCAGCCTGTTAAATACCCTAGATTTGTTTTTGGAATGTAATCATAGTCACCATAATCATAGTCTCTTTCTTTATTCTTTCGCCACAATAAACATTTCAACGATAATTAGGGACACATTTAAAACTGTAAACTTATTGTGGCAGACTGGTGCCTAAACTAGGCCTGTATTTAAGTTAATCAGGTTTCCACGATTAAGGTAAATGATAAATGATCTTTATTTTGCAAATTGGTTATTACAACACTTACACGTAATTTTTTATCCGTAAATTTAAATTAGATGAGGCCGGTGGATTATATGAAAAGAATCAGGTTATTTGTTTCTTATTTTTTTTTAATATACAGAGGTGTCAGTTAAATCTAAACTCGCCAAACTTTTACGTTTTCATTAGGTCCTTGTGTAATGGTATGCTATGTTTTCTTTAGGACCTTGTGTAATGGTATGCTATGTTTTCTTTAGGTCCTTGTGTAATGGTATGCTATGTTTTCTTTAGGTCCTTGTGTAATGGTATGCTGTTTTCTTTAGGTCCTTGTGTAATGGTATGCTGTTTTCTTTAGGTCCTTTTGTAACGGTATTTTCTTTAGGCCCTTGTGTAATAGTATCCTATGTTTTCCACAGGTCCGTCAACAGAAGTGCCGTCGACGTCCCGTAAGCCTCCCGCAATGGGTACGCAGAAGGCGTGGGTGAATTACGTGACGGATGTCCTCATGCACACTATCTGTACTTTCTTCAACTCGCCCTTCAGTGACCAGAGTACTACAGTGCAGGTGAGATCGTAACCGTCGATAAATTAATAATAATATATAATGTTAATTTCTCCTCAAATAAGATTACAGGTTTTATAAATGTTGAGGTTACACATGTGATGTGACTTAATTGAGACCTCTGTTCTTCAACCTTGGAACAACCTGTGTCTTGAAGAACAGTTACATTAGGGCAGGTTGACACATATTAGTAGCAGGTATTACTTATAGTTGTGTAGTATATATATATGTATGTAGATTAGGTATATTTACTTCAAGTAGGTAATAAGATTGATGTCTAAAGAGGTTTATGCCTGCGCCATGTTTGTTTTTTTTTTAAAAGCGAGCTTCCAAACAGCCTTATTTATTTAAAAAAACTATCTTAACATATTATAAAACTAAGTCTACCGCCCCGTCTGTATGTTAGTAGCAAACTCATAAATTACTGAACAGATTTTCATGTGGTTTTCACACTCTTTCTAAAATATGATATGCTGAATATATTTTAATTTCAATGCCTTTTTGGTCAATATTAAACCTATATTTTTTCCATTTAATTTACAATGGTATTATATATTTTCTCGCTGCTTCGGATACATCTTCAATTCACTTGACGTAAGTAACAATTCACCAAAAGTAGTTCTACGTTAAAACGAAAAAAAAACAAAAGCCTTGAAATTCCCATCATAACATAACGTAAACATAACGTTCCCATTGCTGGGACACAGGCCTACTAAAAGCGGGAAAAGGTTGTACCCCACCACGCGAGCCCAGTGCGTGTTTGTGGAACGCCCAACTCCAGATTATTACCAATATTAGATTTTTTAATAGCTCGATAAATAGGTTTAAACCTGAATAAAATTAGTGTCTGTCTGTGATTTTAAAATACTTGTGTTTTCTCAAGTTCTTCCACCATCCATTTCTAAATTTTAGCCCGCCTGCATTTCTGTTTGCCCCAGTTAATCTTTGAAACGGCAGAACCAAATTTAATGGGACTGCTGAGACTACTTTTTGTCCCTTTAGACCGAGATTAACGCGACAAGAACCTCCCACGCGAATGTAATCACGGACACAATAAGTAGATATCTAAAATTAAACTTTTTACACAGACGCGTCAGTCGATATTCGTGAAGCTACTGCAGACGACGTTCAGCATCTACCAGTGTCCCTGGCTCACTCCGCCACAGAAACTTAACGTGGAGAAATGTATCCGAACGCTTAGTGAAGTTGGTAAGTCGTTCCTTTCATTATTTTGCCCCAATTTGGACCTGGGTGTCTTTAAGTCGAGAGTGAATAGGTAACTTCTAGGTAAACGTGCTTCATCTTCGACAAACGTGAGACTTTAAGCAAGATCGGCTTCTAGTTTATTCAGATGCAACTGAGTACTGACTATCTGACGTTCACAGTCCAGACTGATCTGGGTACTGAGTAATAAGATACCCCTTAGCAAGACTGGAATTTTTAGTTTCTGATCAACCGTAAAGACTGTCAAAGGTGCACCAAATGATAGTCGAGAGTAACGGTTTAACGCGCATTCCGAGGCATGGAGTTATTTCGTTATTTTGAAATGGTCAACCATCCGGACTTATCTCGACTAGTGTTAAGACTGAACGACCTGTAAGGCTGCTATTATAGCCAAGAGTTCCTCCTCTTGATCCAAACTGTGCTGATATATATTTTTTCGTACCGCTTGCTCAAAAGAGTGACATTCTATGCCACAAAAAGCGAACATAACAATAGTATTTTTTAATCTGTTAAAAACATGGGAAAGAAAATTGTACTGAATTTCATTCATCCTCTAGGGGGAGAATGTGATTTAAATTTGGAATACTTACCGAAATTTATACTGAACTACATCTGTGTTTACACCATTGAGTTTGTATATAAAGCAGTATACATCTTTTTGAAAAAGGAATACGCATTTATTATGCAGTTATGATTATTAAATAAAATTACGAAAACCGACGAGGCCGTATGAGCTTGATGCCTTTGCTTTTCCGACAAAAAAATATTAGTCTAGGAATTTGCCGCGTTTTTGTTTTCTTTAAATCCATAAACTTTAAGTTTATTTTAATTTATTTTTATAAATAAGTTAATGTTCTAAAATGCTTATCTCATATTATTATTGTGTTAATTTTTTCGCAAATGGTACGAAAAGTAGAGTATTTTCCTCAGTGATAAAGCTGTCTTAGTCTTGGGTGAACTTAAATCCCTCGCTACACTCAGGACTCGTCTTAAATCCCTCGCTTCGCTCGTGATTTAAGTTTTTAACACCCTCGCTACGCTCGGGAGTAACCCTCGAGTCCTTCGTTACGCTCGCGATTTAAACCGTCACCCGCGACAGAAGACACTGCTTTATCCCCTTGGTTAATAATCTACTATTATGTAAGTTTTGCTCATTTGTACAGGGCGTTTTAGAACTGTATGGTAAGGGTGTGGTTTTGTATCTAATGCACAGTAAAGAAACCATTTGCCAAATTAAAAATAAATAGAAAACAACTGAAAATTGCATTGCATTCTGATGTAGTTGACAGCAATAAATACATTGTTTCTTAAAAAAAGAAAGAGGATAATGTGGATAGAATTCATATTACTACCAATTTTATTAACCCCTCCAACAAAGCTAAGATATGCCTGGAGTGTATCCACGTCAATATTGTAATGGGTGGGCTTCGAACCCGCGACCACTCGATTTTTCGATTCGACCATCTTAGCGATTATTCTATTATCCCTTCGTGTGTTATCTGGCGGTTAAATTAACTGTTCTGTCCACAGCCAAGTCTCGTAGCATAGCCATTCCCTTGGAACTGGAAGCCAAGATCCAGACCGTGTTTGAGAAGGCGGCAGCTCTCTCTCGGCAGACCAGCAAGTGGCTGCTGGCGTCCAAGACTTCTAAACTGGAGAAGATGTCTTCACAGGTGAGTCGGCTACTATGTTGATTGGGTTTTCAGATCAGATAGTTATATGTAGCAATGTGTTGAAGATATAAAACAGCCGGATCAAAGCTATCAGGCAATTTATTTTATTTTACTAAGGACACGCAAACCACAGAGAATTTAAATTTAACAAAGTAACTTGATTATTAGGTGTAACAAATACACTGCTCAAAACGTTATCCACAGGTTACTGCACACAATAACTAGCTGTAAGATGACGTCAGACTTAAAAACTAAGGCAAACTATTTAACTAAATACCAAAATAAAACTAATATGAAACTTATAGACACACACATTAAACAGATACATTATAGAGTAAGGTAATTATGCATCAGTGAGTATTGACTTGCTTATCTTTTAGAATAGTACATACTTGTTTTTTGAAAACAGTCTTACGATGAACAGTATGAGAAACCAGGTCAGCAGGTCTTGTTTGTCTTATTTTAGAGGTAGTGGAAAGATATTTTATGTTGCACCGACAAGACTCAACACTCGTCTGGTCAGAGGACCTTCTCTCTTCAATGAAGGCCGACGGGAATGTACACCTAAAGAACTCTTTAATAATTTCCAAGAGTTAGTTATTCTAAGCTGTATTGTATCATGAACTTTTAAACCTTACAAAAGTGTTTTTATTTGGGTGTCTTTGGTGTTGTGGTGTTTTTGGTGGAAGTTTTGGTTGAAAGGCTGGAGGGTGACTTAGGATACTGTTTTCAAAAATCTATTCACGCGGCTAAATCTACGGGCAGAAACTAGCACCAAAATAACAGCTAACCGGTTAAAAGTGTCGTCTAAACTTAGTCCGGTTGAATAAGGTCTCTTTTTGTTTGTCAGGGTATTTTTTAATTTAAAGAGGTGTTACTTCTTAGGGATTTATTTAATGATAAATGATCTTTATGCATTAGTTATTAAATAACACTTTCACACGTCATTTTTTTTTTCGTAGGTTTTATCTGGATGAGACCGGTGTTTCCTAACTGATGATATTTCCATACTACTGGTTATAAAGCTTTTGATATTAACATTCGATACCACATATATTTCGGTAGGTACACACAAGTATGCTGGTTCGAACAGTACCTATTATACCTTTACGAATATCTTCAAATGTGTGTGCTTATTTCCTCAAAAGAGCTCCACAGACATGAACCTACATGCTTTTTATATGATTGGACCGATACGAATTGTAAGGACTTTAAAAGAGACGTTGACCTCTGAGTTTTTTTCGGTGTTTCTTCTCAGACTAGTTAGTTAAGAAATACCGGCCAGTATTTCCTAACTAAACTTAATAACGCAAAAAAAAACGAAATGTAAAAGTGTTATTTTCAAAATATATGTACCTATTTTAAATTCTCAATTTTTTTTATTTCCCAGGCTAACCTCCAAAACGACCGTTCAGTTATGGAAGGCCTCCAAGAGATCGTGGCCCTCCTAGAGGAACAGCTGCGTCCTCTCCTGCAAGCTGAGCAGTCCCTCCTGGTGGACATCCTGTACAAGCCTCATCTGCTTTTCACCAGCCCCGGAGAGGTGTCACAATCTGATACTAGCGGCATCTTTATATCCAGGTAAATAGTACATCGTCTATCAAAAGTGGCTGGTCTAATTTAATAACTGATATACTTAACATAGTATAGCTAAATAATAAAAGTCTCACGGATCGATCTTGAAGTTTAACCTCTCAAGGGCCGCCATTATTAACGTCAACTATTAGTTGAGCCCCGCTGGCACACAAATTTTGTGCCAGCGGGGCTCAACTAGTACTTGTTTACTGGCACGTTTTTGTGCTGCTGGGGCTCTAGAGGTTAAGCATCGTTTACTGGGATCGGTTTGTGGAAGCGGTATCGTGTTACCCAGCTACTGGGTTAAGGTCAGAGAGGTAGTCGCTCCATTTAAAACACCAGTACTCAGCTGCAGTAAGACTGGAAGTCTATGGCAACCTAGTTGGTAAAAGGCTGAGCAGACCCGATCTGCTTTTTGAGGGAAGTTGGCTGGATGGAGAGACGGCCGACATGGCCTACGCACAATGGTCTCGAGCAGGGACTAAGTGCAGAAACTAAACTACAAAGAAGAAGGCTGAGCAGGTTATTATAACATAATCAGCTAAAACTATCTCACTGTTGGGACACAGGCCTCGTCTCTATGAGAGGGCCGCCACCACGCGAGCCTAGGGTGGGTTTATTTATTTATTTTATTATTTACACACAGTAAAATACAATAGGACAAGTATAATTATAATATTTGAGTACAAAGGTACTGCTTATTTCTTAAGAATGTTCTTCCAGCAGACCTGCGAAAGGAGAAGTGAAAAAGAAATGTAGACAATAGTGTGTGAGAACAAGAAGAGAAATAAATATGAATATGTGAAGTCTAAAACTAAAATATTAAATATATCTACACATACTTATAATGCAATAAAAATGTTGTATGTCTTCGGATTTTTGTTCGTACAACATGCCGGTTTCCTCGTGATGTTTTTCTTCATCGTTTTGAGAACAATGATAATGAAAATTTCACCAAGTGTTCTTCCTGTATGGGTTCGAACCCACGACCTACACGTCGTATGTCCTGTAACCACTGGGCCACCACTGCTCCACATAGTCATACTGATAGTGATAATCATGGCAAAAATATATTAAAAAAACCTGGACACCTAAAACGTCAAAATAGTAAACAGGCATCTTCTGGGCTTGCTCGTTCCATTGTAGCCCTCATCTTACGCTTACCATCAGATGTAATAATAATAATAATATATTCTTTATTCCAATTTTTTACAATTTTTACCAATGACAATAACTTGATTTTAGGACAATATTCTTTAAAATTGCATAAATAAATCAATGATTACTCCACTGGCACCCAAGCTAAGATTAAACTTGTGTTATGGGTGCCAGGGTTCTCTCTGTTAATACATTCCTCAATTTATACAAAACTAGTACGGAGTTACATTGGGTAAGTAGCTAACGATTGAGTACAAAAAGAAAACTAAGTTATAAAACAAAGAAACAAACAATAGAAAAAAAATATTATACAAAAAAAATAATAATCTATAGCCTCTCTCTAGTGTGAATTTGGTGTAAAGTATGACTGCATGTGTCATGTGTATGTGTCGTGTGTATGTTTTAGGTATATGTGTCGTGTGTGTGTGTGTGTGTGTGATGTATGCGCTTGTAGTATGTTAGTGTTGTTCGAAAAAGCAGAAAATTTTAGAAAAGATTTCCAAGTATCTTTTCAGTCTCCTCGTAGGTAAGAGTTGTGAGCCACTGACTCACTTTCTTTTTACATTCGAATTTATTTAAGCCATAAATATTGCATCGCTTGTTAACTGCATTATAAATTCGACTACCTAATACTCGAAAGTGTCTTTCAGCCAAATTAGTTTTGTATCGTTCTATAGGACAGACATACTTTGATCTCATATTTGCCATTTACATGTGATCGAGGTCAAGAGCGAGCTCGTCCGCAATAAAAAAAAAACATTCATTTAATCTCAACCAGTTGATGGCATCAAATGTAAAGAGTGTATGTAATGAGTCTGTATTTTCTTGATAGCTATAACCTAGAGATATTTAAGTCGAGAGTCAATAGGTTACTTCTAGGTAAGCGTGCTCCATCTTCGACCACATCATCACTTATCATCAGGTGATATCTATATCTATGGGTGAGGTGGTTGTCAAACGCAAACTTATTTCAATAAAAAATAATAATAATGGAACTAAAATAAATGCTTACATGTCGGATTCAGAACATCGCTTCTGAAAAACCCAATATGAAGTCCACTGTCCTTATTTTTGTATTTACTATCTGTACAGTCATATTATAAAGAGGTAATATTTGTGAATCAGTTTGTATGTAGAAGGTTATCATCGAAATTACTCATCCGATTTTAAAAATTCTTTCATCTGTAGAATGTTTTTTTATCACTGAGTGCTATAGGCCCCCTAAATTCGAAAAATAAAAGTTGAATGTCATTTTGACATGTCGACAAAATATCGATATTTTTTCATAAAATAATCGATAAGTATCAACGTTATTTTAAATTGATAATCGTTATTTTTTTTTCAATTCTCTATAGTATTATTGGTCTTACTTACAGTAATCTTGTCATATCCGGGGAGTAGTTCAAACGTTGATAACCAGATCATCAGTACGTTTGCGCTATAATAATATGCATATACCTTCACAAAATAAATATATTGATTCAATATTTATCGATATATCTTTTCACTTGCCTATCCCTAAAACTCACAGAAAGACATGAAACGTCACGAAACTTAAATCTGTCAAACATCATGTCAAACACCATGCCAACATGCAACTGTCATGGCTGCCCTAAAACAAGGGTTATCTTACTAAAAATCTTGCCAAATAACTATTTATCACAGCTATACCCGTCTCCAAATATTTTTTTAAAATATTTTTATGATAATCCCTCTTATTTTTTCTATTCATCTATGTGGTGTACATAATGGTAGCCCACATTGAAACATCTCCTTTCTATTTCCAGACTAATCCGACACACGGAGAAGCTTCTAGAAGAGAAGGAAGAAAAACTGTGCGTCAAAGTATTGCGCACTTTACGGGAAATGATGGCTGTTGATCCCGAGTATGGAGAGAAGGTATGTTATCTATACTCATATTTTGCTAAGTAATCTTTATTATATTACCTTCAAGGTGCTTATCAAAACTGGACTGTAAAATGCAGATCATTAGGTATGTTTTCACTAATACACTGTTTTCTTCCCGATTAAGAACCGTACCGATGATCTTTCAAAAAGGTGAAGTATGATTAATCCTTGTATAAGAGCGTTCATACCTCACGGCTATGTCAAGATACTCAGCTGCGTCTGGTGAGACTGCAAGCCGATCCCAACATAGATACGAAAAGGCTAAGCAGATAATGATAAGGATCTTGTGTATGTGTAATAATATTTATTAAAATCAGTTGTTTAATTTCCAAGTGAGTTTTAAACGCTCTTACGACTGCGCTAGTCTACGGCATTTACATAGCTGTGGGCGTGCGCTATATAAAATGTTTCATGAAAATTTACTGTTCACTTCGTCTAAGTTTCTACGAAAATTAACGTAATCCCGAAATTCCTATAGGATCATATTCCTATCCTAGTTCCTACTTATATTATAAATATGAAAGTTTGTGAGGACGTATGAATATTTGATACTCTTTCACGCAGAATACTACCGAACGGATTTCTATGAAACTATTCAATACATCAGAATAGCACATGGGCTACTTTTAATCCTTAGATTCCCACAGGATAAGGATTAACCCGGGAAAAACTCCACTAGTTCATAGTTGCGGGCAGCAAACTACTGTATTTATAATTAAATCAAACCTTACGCAATCCACAGAACAGGATATCTAAAAAATACTTCAAATTTGGTCACCAGGGCAACCAACTCCGCTCGAAGCTGTTGTCCCAATACTTCATCAATCGGAAGTCGGAGCCCAAGATCTTACCACCTCCTAGCTCAGTAGCAGTTACCCACGGACCCGGCGGTAAGTTACGAGTGGTTTGGCGTTTAACTGCTCTATAAAAATCACGATACAACTTACAAGCTCCGTAAATTAAAACGTAAAGCAGATCTTTTGCAGTAACAAGTGTCAACAATATTCGGGCTTGACCGATTTTTAACCTTACCTTTAAGAGCATATGGTTGAAATTAGTTTAGATATAATAATTAAAAATTTAAAGATGCTTGTTGTAATGCGGTTGACCTATTTTCAACCTTAATATTAAGGGAATAAGGTTGAAAATAGGTTAAAAGGTAACTTTTTGTGTACATCAGTGATCTTTTAAGTTGTATCGTCCTTTTGTGTTGTTCTGGTTATGCTGGGTTTTTAATAGTGTCGAGACAGTCTTCAAGTGTTAAAAATACTTTTAGAAAAGTGGAAGGTGAAAGTGATTGGGATTGTTGGAAGTGGAAGGGATTGTCAGACTTCTACTGACTAAAGACTCACCTTGTTGCTTCTGTTACTCTTGCGTTCCGTGACGTGGTATCTCGTTAGAACAGCCTTGGTACGGTATTGGAAACAATTTTCGTAACAAACACTCGTCTCCCGATTAAAATCCAGCATAACCTAAACTTTGACCTAATCTCAGGTGTGAGGTAGTCATTAATTAAACCAAGACTCGTTTCGCCATTTAAAAAAAAATATAATATCAAACAGAAATCGGTTTTGTGTTCATAGATTTTGAGTTCATTACATCTCTGATCAGTTTACAAGATCCTGGATTGAATCTTATTTAATTTATACGAATGTGTCAAAACAACGCTTCCCTGTCTATGGATGGGTGCTCATCTTAACATAACCAAATTTCTGCCTCGGAAACCACGAAAACTTTGTGTGTATATTATGATTATAAAATATTTTTCTAATTGGGATGTGTGTTAATTTCGATATATGTTGTATACAGTATGTTAACTAACAGAGGGCGTTCCCGTTAACCCGCAATAGTATAAGCACATCAATTAGATCGCCGCACACGCGGCCCGTCAGTCATAAATAAATTGCGACGTTGCCGTCCTTCAAGTAAGCGTCTACAGAGTGTTTCTTTTACGTATCAATTTAACATTTTTAGTTAATATTTTAATATTAAAAAAAAAACATTTTGTTTTCGAATGGTAATATTTTTTTAGCATGTATGGATGCTTACTATTGCGGGTTAACGGGAACGCCCTCTGTTAGTTAACATAGTGTATAAAACTGTTGCCATTTTGTATATGTTTGACAGTCGTTACGGGTAGTCAGAAGTCAGTAAATCTGACTCTGGTCTAGCCAATGCGTATCTTGTTACCCAGTTACTGGGTTGTGGAGGTCAGATAGGTAGACACTCCATGTAAAACACTAATACTCAGCTGGATCCGTTAGACTGGAAACCGACCCGAACATAGTTGGTAAAAGGCTAAGCAGACGATGGAAATGTGTCAAAACAACATTTGGCGCGCGTCCTTATAAACAGTTTTTGCGGCCTACCCAAACGTCCTTACCTTGGTATTGTTCGTCAAATCGTTAAGCTCCTTGTTCTAAGTTGAGCTATACGTCATTTGACAAATGCTTGCACTGTATGGACAGGCCCACTCAAATCTGTGAGCATCTTCAAAAGATCGCCTCAGACTGAAACCTACAAGGTTCCCATATAATTAAACCAGTATAGATTGTATGGACTTTAAAAGAGACGGACACCTGAGTTTGTTTCGGTGTTTCTTCTCAGGGTAGTCAGTTAAGAAACACCGGCCTCATCTAGTTAATATTTACGTAAAAAATGACGTGTTTAGGTGTTATTTAATAACCAATTTGCAAAATAAAGTTCATTTATCATTTTGCTTTCTATATTATTGAATCAAAAGTACGCGTTTCATTCTCAAATTGGATCGCCCTACACAATTAAAATTTCTTTAAGAAACTGGGATCAAATTACTATCTACAAAGAGAAAGAAGTATTGTGTTTAAATTTTTATATAATGGCGAAGCAGTCTTGAATATAATAGTGAGCTGACTAATTAAAAAAACTTGTTAACAGTTTCCAAGGATAGTGTCAGATTAGTGCGCACAGTTAGCGGTAGATGTCAGCACTATTCATGACTTGGTTAGGCAGTTCTCCCACTGACGGCGCGGACGGACTAACGTACAATAGATATTTATATGGTATTTCCATGTAAAGAAAAGGCCTGTACCTATATTTGCTGCAAGTTTAATGGTTCTATTCCCAAAGCGAAATGATTTCTTCCTTGCATTACAATAGATTTATAAAATAAATAAACATCAGAATCAAGAAATGGCAGATTAACAATTATGAGAAACCAAGCTCAAAAGCAACGTCAAACCGATAGTAAAACGGGATATTTACCAGGTGTGTTTATTGTTTTAAGTTCATCCGTGATCAACTGATCATGGTGGTTGCAACTGTGCTGAAATATCGGAAACTCAAAATCCCGCTTTAAGTTCTAATGATACTGTTAGTGACCAGGTTAGCTTAAAAGTTATAATTTTTTATTAAAGAAACGCATTTTTATTTATTAAGTTTAACTCTATGTTTAGATAAGTACTATCTAAATATAGAGTTTAACCTAATAAATGAAACTGATAGCAAAAAATTCTGCAGCGGGAAAAGAACCATTTAAGTTACAGGCTGTATATTAATTAGTCGATCGCTGACAGCGAGGTATCATCACTCCACTAGTTTGTCGCTGATCTATCAAAGGTAGTAAGTACTTACTCAGCGATGGTCGCTTGGTGATCGGAAATACATACTCGCTGCTCGCCAAATTAAATTGCTAGCTGTACTCGCCACTTGTTAATCGCCCGCGGTGAGACAACTGCCTTACAATTCAAAATAAAAAAGTGACAGTATTTTCAAAGGGAAAAAAAAGCTTTTGAGATTATTTTAATTTGTCTGAACTAAACTTAATATATGACATATCGTTTAAAAATATCCTATAGGCCTTTCGTAAAAAAAATATTTTGGAAAGGATTTTTTTTTTGTTATTTTTCATTTATGCCGCCTATACATCCAGAATTGGTCACGTAAGAAACGAATAAAGAATCTATTTTCTCTTTCCCTTTGAAAATTGACAGATATGATCTATAGTTTGTTATTTCATTAAATATGACACTAAACTTGTTCTTAGTAATGGTGCTAGTTAACGGTGATTTAGTGCATAAATTTAGTTGCATAAAGATGCCTTTATTATGAACGGAAAATCGCTTGTTAAGTAATTTTAAGGTTTGGTTTGCAAATCCAACTAGAAAATAAATATCGGAAAATGTTTATTTTTGTTTCCCTTTCCCGTTATTTTGGAATTCATTGAAAACTTAGCTTAAACCGTCATATTCAGTTGAAGCAATTAAAAATGAATCGCCGAAATGTATGGTCGCGCATTATTTACAAATGACTGCGAATTGGATATTTTTAAAATTACGATATTGTTATGGCCTGTTTTGTATAAGGCGTCCCCTAGACGATCAATTATATTGCGCAATATTATTATTATTAATAAAAAGATTACTAGCAATGTGGGTAGAAATCACATTGACCGTTTAGGGTTAATATTGAAGATTGAGCAATGATTGAACAAAAGTTTGAGCGAGTTTAGCTAGGAAGCTATTTCTTAGCGAACTATAAGTCCTAAATATCTTGTGTATGTATAACATGTTTCATTAGAATCGGTTCTTTAATTTCCAAAAAATAAGGCCTTGAAGTATGGAAAGGTGTAAACGATTAGATTAGATTAGATTCATTTATTTGCCAGAAATATGGTATTTTACAGATTTACCTTTACCTTACATTTTGAGAGCTTAACAGCGATTTAAGTTGCTTCTATTATACTATACGTCTTCCATTGCACATAACAAAGGCATCTTTAGCTCATAACACTTAATAGATTAGTGTAGCAATCTTTCTTTATTTCTCATCGCATGCGACGCAGAAAGCCACCCACTGAAGATGAAGACAGGTAGGTCCATGCCTCTAGATGGTAACAAGATGTGTTGCACTGTGTTCCATATATTGGTTGGTATGATTAGACTTAGCCTTTGTCAAAAGATCACAAGATTAAAGAGGTCTAACTTAATCTGTGTATACGTCAAACCGTTAGATTATAATATATCTCGCGAGATTGTAATCTAGCGATAAAATGTGATCCGAACTTCCGTTCACAATTTAACGAATTAATTTTTCTTAGATTATAATGTATCGAACAGAAAGCGTTTGATTACAATCTGTCACTCGTTAAATTGCTAACCGTCCAAAGGCCTGGTATGCCTGATTGGTTGGTTTTGCTGTAGGACGTTCTGTGATTATAAAGTTCAACCAATCAGCGCGCGAGTTGCGTTCCGTTGTATGCCATTTCACTGTTTCATTAAAAAATAATGCGTTAAACTTTGAACCGTATTGTACAAGATCACAATGATTTGATATATTACAATCTTGTGAGATATATTATAATCTACCGTTTTTTGTAACTTTACGGTGAAATGTATAAATTAAATTGAAATGTCCGTCTGTAATTTCAAAATAAGTGGGTATAGTTATTTACAAGATATTGAAACACAAACTTCTCTCAACTCGTTTAAACTAAATATGCCAACCAATATAAAACAAATACTTTTCTTAAAACACTGAGTGCCTACATATGTAAAATGTATTCGAACTCAAATAATTTATCTTATATATATCATTACAATAGATCGGGATTATTTGAGATCTTATACATAAACTCTTATTGATATTTGTTGTACAACGCAAGTAAATTCACCCTTTGCGTATTTTTCGCCCACCTATTGAAACGCTTTATCGCTATTCCCATTTCTTTAATTTAAAATATCACCATATTATACACATTCATGACATGTATAATTCAGTTTAATTACACTAATATAACATAATGCTAATAAATAACAAAATAATGTAGAGTATTATTTTATAACTACGTCCTACCTATATGTAAACATGTGTTGCCCCCTCTAATTAATAGTAAACCAATCCATGCAGTATTATTACATCTGTGTTTCCATAATACAAATCAATGCCAGAGTTTTGGAGGTAGAAAAGGTGACCCTTTACAAATTTAAACACCACAGATGCTTAATTAATGCCCGTTCAGACTTATGCGCATTTCGCTACCCGAAGCGGCAACGATGGCTTTCGCTTCCGCAAATGCCTGGTATGAGGTGATTTTACTGTTAAAACCGAACTAGATCATTATCGCTACCAATGTTACTTGCGAAATTTTTTTATCTGTATAATGGAGTAACTGATTTACGGGGTGTGGGAAGGAACGCATTTGCCGCAACCCTCGCACCGCTGCCATTTTTTTCATTGGCTTCTCGTAGTTTCACTTTGGGTGGCCATCGGCTGCTTAACTGGACTTGCCCGTGGTCACCATATAATAATCAAACCCAGACTACGTGCGAAAGGGCATCCTCTGTGGGGTACGGACCTCGGATTCTTGCGTCGCTTGGGGAGGACAGCTAGAGACATTCTGGATCGGACGCTGATGAGGAACTTGATGCTCAAAGTACCGGAAAGATACTGTCTACCTAAGCGATACGGGGATACTCCACGAAAACCAATTACCCGATAGCTACTGTAGTGAGTAGCCAATACCGCGTAAGTCTGAACAGGCCTTAGACAGTAATCAAAGAAATGCGATTCATTTTGATAATACCGTGTCGGTATTACAAGGTTAATTCGTAATGGTATGTTTGCGAGAAGAGGATAGATATATCTTTCTTTCTGTGTCGCTCTAACTGTGAGTTTTTATTATCCTACATATCGTCGTAATATTTTTCTGACTTTTTTGCTAAAACTGTATACAGGGTTATTGATAAAATACTAACAAATTCTCAAGGCTATGTTAGTAACATAATAAACAACAACTTTTATTCTACGGCTTTTAATAATTCATCAATTATTATAGTTCTCAGATTTATATTTCAATTGAACGCTCTAAATATTACGCTGTCTACGAAGTAAAAGAAAGTCCTAGGCCTAGCCCTAATGTAGGTAAATTAATAGTATAAAAGGCAGCGGAGCGCTGGTAATGTAGGTAGACCGATAATACAAAAAGCAGCGGAGGGGATTTTGATGGTTTGTTTTTGGTAAATGTCATAGAACAAAAGTTGTTATTTATGATGTTAGTAATACGGTCCTGCGAGGTTGTTAGTGTTGTACCAATAACCCTATATATTATTCTTAAAAAAAAACTACAAAGATTTTGGCACTCTTTTTTTCTCTACTCCACTGTTGCCTGCCCCCAAATACACAAACACCTTATATTTATTTAGCATCGCAAAGGCTTCCTAACAAGATTGCTAGTAGACCATCTTCGATAGCCATGTATCTAAATGTACATACGCTTGTACAGCCAAAGTCCTGCTCCGCACGGGGCAGACCCTGGCACAAGTCCAGGCTCATCTGGACAAGGAGGGGGCTTCCGACCTCGTGGTAGACCTGGTCATTAAGAGCACCAATCGACAGGCTATCTTCTTGGAGGCTATACAGCTTGGTAAGTTGCTTTTTGTTTATTTTAAGGATTACCAAAGAACTTAGAAAATCTTTAAACGAACGTTTAGTACAACATAAGTCACACTAAATGTTATAAATGCGGAAGTTCATGGGGGTGGATGGATGGATGTTTGTTATTCTTTCACGCAAAGATGACTGAACCGATCTAACAATTTGGTAAGTAAATAATTGACATCCTGAATCAAAAGTAGTCTATGTGTTATCATAGGCTACTTTTTATCCCGGAATTCCCACGGGATCTAAGTGGGAAAACCCTCCCGCGCGAACGAAGTCGCGGGCAGAAGCTAGTCTTCTATACATATAAATAAAATTAAATGTCTGTATGTAATTTTAAAATAACTGTGTTTTCTCATCAGTTTATAAATATTTTCTGTACTCAAATCTGTGTTTCTTTCTTCAAAAGACCACGACAGACATACATATACCTACATGATTCTCGTTATTTTTCTGTCGCTTATTTTTTATACCGGACTTTCGACTTTCGACGTTATTAATACAAGATTGTATTATCCAAACTGACTTTTCGACTAAAATGTGTGGAAAATTGCGATGGTTGTTAAATTCTAACATTTTATTCCTTTTTTTCAGGTATTGCACTGCTTGAAGGGGGCAACCCAATCATTCAACACAGCATATTTACTAAACTACAAAATGGAGAAATATCACAAGCATTTTTAAAGGTATAGATGCACTTACTCAATAATTCTAGAATAAGATCTAATATATAAAATTCTAGTGTCACAATGTTAGTTACCTTAGTCCTCCGAAACGGCTTTACTGATTTTTACCATTTTTTTTTATGCATATTTATTAGGTTTGAGAATCGGCTACTATCTATTTTTCATACCCCTAAGTGATAAGGGTTGGGTAGGGGTAGGGTAAGGATAGTGTAGGGGTAGGGTAGGGGTAGAGTAAGGTATGGGTTGGGTATCGGTAGGATAGGGGTAGTGGTATCGGTTGGGTAGGGGTAGGATACCACGCGAACGAAGTCGTGGCGGGTCAGCTAGTAATAATATATAATGGCGTAATAGTACATTGTTCACCGAGAGGAGAAAGTGACCGATTACCGTCGAGGGTGTCGTTTGAAGCCCGAGCCGTAGGCGAGGGCTTTAAAACACCCGAGATCGGGAATCGCACTTTCTCTCGAGTGATACATAGTGCTTTATACTACACCTACGAGGAAAATAAATAGTACTTTTCAACATTGAGTACATAGACCATAACGTACTTGGTTTGTATTTTTGCGCTTTTTCACTGAAATAAGCTAGCAAAACAGTTTCAGAAAAAGATGCCGCATTTTTTTCACTTTTCCATTGCAAAAAAATCGTCATAAGTTTTATTATATTTTTTTATTGATTTCTGTGGTAAAAGGTTATCAATCAGTATTTTTGCTAGTTCCTTCAACTGCGGCGGAGTTAAAAAATCTTCATCTACATAGACCATAGCGTACTTGGTTTGTATTTTTGCGCTTTTTCACTGAAATAAGCTAGCAAAACAGTTTCAGAAAAAGATGCCGCACTTTTTTTCACTTTTCCATTGCAAAAAATTCGTCATAAGTTTTATTATATTTTTTTATTGATTTCTGTGGTAAAAGGTTATCAATCAGTATTTTTGCTGGTTCCTTCAACTGCGGCGGAGTTAAAAAATCTTCATCATCACTATCACTACTTATCATTTTGATAGTTTTATTTTACTTTCTACGAAAACTGAATCCTCAAACAACTCACAAATTGAAAATGGCGCCAATGGCGTCTGCAATTTTCACATGTTCTTTTTTCAAATAGTTTATCCTGCCGCCGCAGGGTCGCACTGCCAGCCCGACACCATCCAACACACAGCTAGTGGCCAGTGTCATTTTGCGAACTTGGAGATAAAAACTCACTGTAAAAACTTTTTGGCTTTTGATATTTAGGTTACCGGCGTAGCATAGTCTTACCCAAAATTAAAAAAGAAAAGCCACGTAAGAAATGGATTTTCATACACTTTTCTCTCCCGCTCAGATGCGTTTTCTCCCCGCATATTTGTTCGATATGCAATGACGTACTTTCTATCGTAAATTTGATAAAGTATCAAGGTACTTTCCAAGCAGGTGTAGTATAAATATATTTAACTCACTGGTAACTATATTTTTGAGCCGTTTGTAGTTAGGTGCCCAACGGTATGTCTGTGCCTCGGAAAGCACATTAAGCCGTTAGTCCCTCGTTGCCTGCCGGGGTTGCGGAATTGTTCGAAAGAGTTACCGCGGCCTCGGAACACGAAGGGCATGTGATGGAATACGGATGGGTTTAATCAGTAAAAGTCTGACACACCCTCACGCTTCGCCCAGATCGGAGAGGCAGTCACAGGATGAAATCCCATCCTTAAAAAAAGCCGTTGGTCCCAGCTCTCATTTGTATATTTTTGACAGTCTGCTGTTATGGGTAGAAGCCATTGATATACTAAAAACCCAAGATGCACAGTCTCGAAGAAAAGTGACGATCGAAACTGTCGCCAAACACTCACCACCTACGTAGTATAGATATGCTATAAGTACAAAATATGTTTTTGCAAATTCTATCTTATGACAATTGTTTAAGGTTGTTTTTACAAAGAAAATTTTGGCATTTTTGACGTGTGAACCTAGACGCGAGTGACGCGATACTATTTGAAATGAGCGCATAATTTAGAATTAAGCACTCATTTTATGCGGACGGTTTTGAGACGTTGAGTGTGCATCTTGGGTTTTTAGTATATCAATGGTAGAAGCCATAAAATTAAACGCTAACCCAGCTACTCTGTTGTGGAGGTCAAATAGACAGTCTCTCCATGCAAAACTCTCAACTGCTTCCGATTAGACTGAAAGCCGACTCCCAGCATAGTTGGGGAAGGCTAAGCCGATGCTGATGATGAAATGATGACACTAAGGATTTTTTTTTAATTGATAATAGGCTCGCGTTTGACCACCATCTCACCTGATGGTAAGTGATGAAGTGGTCGAAGATGGAGCACGCTTACCTAAAAGTAACCTATTCACTCTTGACTTAAAGACCTATAGGTAGATAAGATAGCTATAGCTATCGGGAAACACAGACTCCAGCAGGGAATCCACTCCTTAGCCGTACGCACAATGAAGGTATTCCCAAAACGTTTTGTGCGTATAGGTGGGATTTCCACCATGTAACGATGGCGCATCGCCGTTTGTCTTGTCGTCCGATGATCGATGACTGGAATTTCTCCAGTACCGTGATTGAATTTTTACAAATACGTTGCTTGAATCGAACCCGCGCCTCACAGCGCCAACCGTATAATATATCTGCTTTAAAAACTGTTTGGTTATTATTCCAGGTATTTTACGACAAAATGCGCGAGGCACAGCAGGAGATCAGGTCGCTCGCTGCCAGCAGTACTTCAGCCGCGAGTAGTGACAAGCAACGCTCTAGCTACTCCGAAAAACAGAAGACTACAACCACAGATGGTGAGATGTCCTTACATTATTATAAAACGAAGTCTCTCGCCGCGTCTCCGTTTGTCTGTCCACAATCTACTTAACCCTTAAATGCGCGGTGTTGTTTAAAAATGACATACTGAAAACCACAGATTATGAGGAACTTCTTATGTATTTTTAGTAATTATAACTACTAATTCTTGTTTTTGAACGTATTTATACTTATTTTTCGTAATGGCCATAAAGACTGCTTTTTTTACTTTGACACAATTTAAATGTAAAATTTCACTTTGAAGAAAGTTTGTTTTTGGGCGCGAACCAAGTTTTGAAACTGTGTTTGGACTTCAACAAATATTACGTAAGTTTATAAAATTATTTATATTTGTTTGTTTATATTATCAATTATACGTACAAATTACAAAATATTGAAAATAATAGATATCTTTGTAGACATAAGCTTAAATCCGTTTGTTGTAGGAAAACAACAGTGCGCATTGCTGTGTAAATAATTTCATGTTTGGTGAAGGGCTCTTCTTTTACGTTTCAGCATGTCACGTTTACTAGAACGGGATATTTTATCATATTTAGAAAACCTTCAAGACTCCGAAGACGGATTGGATGGTACTCCGACGTAGAAGATGAAGGTCAGTATTATCAAAATGTACAAGATGTTCTTCGAGACCTTGAAGATGAGGATACTCAGCCTGATTTGATGGATACTAATCCTCCTCTTGTAACCAATGATAATAAGAATATGCAAGACCCTCCCATCCCCAATCACACCCCGATTCCCCCACCTCTCTCTCCACAACCATTACCTGTGGCCAACATGACATCGCAAGAGACGCCTAGGGAGGATAAATCGACCTGTGATTTGGCGAAAAAGAAACCTTGTTACTGATGAAGACAGGCTAATTTTTAGGGGAGAAACTCAAGTACCAGAGGCTTTGATGCAATACAGTGCAGTGCTTACCCAGAGATCATCCGGATTATGACAGGCTCTACAAAATAAGACCAATTGAGGCGACGCTCAACAGCTAATTTAGGAAGGTTCCTATAGAACAAAGGCTCTCCATCGACGAACAGATGTGTGCTCCGAAACTGAGCCACTACATAAAGCAATGCCTCCCAAACAAACCTTGTGGGGTTTGTTTGGGAGTTCAAACTGCATCTCATATCTAAGAAAGAAAGAGTTGCTGTTCCATACCTAAAGGTCATTCGAGAGTACAATGCGCATATGGGAGGAGTAGATTTGTGAGATTCGTTCATAGGTCATTACCACATTATAATGTAAAGCCGCAAGTGGACAATGCGTTTATTATAGCATTTTCTGGACCTCAAAATAATAAATTCGTGGATAATGTACAAGAAATTACATTCGATAAGGGGCAACAACAAACTCCTCAATGTAGGTAAAGTTTAGGCTAAAACTTGGTGATACACTGTGTCAAATTGGTCTACCTACAAATGGAGCTAAACATGGTCGGCCTAATGGGGCTCCTTACAAGGAGAACTTGAGCTGAAGAAGTTCCGAGGTCCAGCTCAAGCAGCTCCATCAAAAGATGAGCGTTTGGACCAGACCTCTCACTGGGCAGTTTGGATGGATAAGCAGCAAAGGTGTAAGGTCCCAAAATGTTCAGGGTTTACTTTTAAAATGTGACAAAAATGTTAAGTCTCTTTGTGTGACATCAAAAAAAATGTTTTTTATTTTAATCCCACAATAACCAATAAATAAACAGCTTCAAAACAGATTATTGTTTTCATCAGATCCATACTAGCACAATTCCAATGAATGCGCAATGTGGTTTTAAAACAACAATAACATTTTTGAAAAAAAAGTACAGTAAATTTGAATATTTATTTTTTTTACAATTTTTCTTGTAAAATAAAACCTATTTACTAATAAATATATTTTTTTCAAAAAAAATAAAAAAATCGTGCATTTAAGGGTTAAAAACCACTCAACAGATTGTTATCGGGTGTACACCAAAGGATAGAGTGATTTATGAGAAATGTTCAAATGTATAATTAATTAATGTTTTCGTGTTAATTAGCTGAAATATGGCATGCTAAGCTGGGCTGAGTCGCTAGTCTAGCTATAAGTGGAAGAAGCGATAAAGAATTGTATTTCTAAAAGTTTATTGAGGAGATTTTTACAAAGAAATAGTATTATCTAAAGGTAAAACTTGTAAATAAATCTGTTTAATGCTGCGATACTTAAATAATTAATAGTAAAAGCATCTCATTAAAATAAACTATTTTATTGTTTTATTTTTCTCAGTAAACCCTCTCATTTGATATGTATATCAAGGCTTAAAAATTACTAGTAGGCCATCTTAGGCCGTCCGCCATATTGGATTTAACAATAATTTACGTAACAAACAAAGCAAACCTTGCATGCCATGCAGACTAAACGTGTATAAACGTGTATATGTAGTGCAAAATTACGACTTACTAAGTTGGGGTTAACTGGTAAAAAAAAAAACAGTTTCAAGATTTTACCCCGACATACTAACGAATGAACTAATAAGGCCAGTTAAATAAAAGCTTGTGAAAAGAAATGTCGCAACATAACAGTATTTTCATAGTTGAAACACGTTGCACATTCAAAAATTCTACAGGAGTCCCTACAGAAACCCACTCCTCAATGCTGCTTCGTCATGCTTCAATGAAGATGCGTAAGAGCAAGCAATTTAATCGCAATCTTACGTATAATATACTCTAAAGTCATCCATACAAAAAATATACAACGTCTTTGTAATAACTGTTTTTATAATTTTTACTGTGCCCAATAACATTACCTAAAGAATAATTAAACATAATTATTGTTGTGTATACAATATGTATATCTAAGCTATAGGTATATTGTATTTATGTATTATATTATAATTCATTTATTTTTATTCTTCACCTATTTCTTATTTTATTATAAATAATGTTAATATTTCCTTTTTATTATCAATATCTATACTTAATACTTTTTAAATTCAGTTTTATAATTTTACGTATTCATACATATTCATTAATTAATTAAGTCATTAGTTATGTTATATTTATTTATTATTGAATTTATTCGTTATTCAATATTATTAATTTTAAATGCAATAATGATTCATGGGCGGACCGCATTATCTGTTAAATACTTATTTATTGCATAATGTATAGTTATATTTATTGAATTTATTATTTAATTATTATGAATTTTATTTGCAATATTGGTTCATTAGCGGATTTAATCAATTTCCTTCAGTGGCCCTTTCGTTCCAGGGCCGTGGTCACATTAGAATATTCCCGTAACCCCGGCTGCAATGGCCTTATCGGGCCCCGTCAATGCTGCTGACTGCTCTTTAGAACACAAAGCGCTATTGACCCGGGCATGTAAGGACAGTGAGCTAACCCTCCTCGCCGTCCTCAGGCCCACGTCTAGACAAATGCTAGTAAAGAGTTAGCAACATAAACGACTTAACTTTTTGCAGCTATCAAGGCAGCACCGGCTGTGTTAGTAGTCGGTGAGGAGATGGATGACGAAGTCACCAGCGCTTGCGGCTCTGCTGTGCACGCCTACTCGGATATACACACCATGTCACATGGTAACTATGTCTATCATATTTTTTTATTATGACAAGCTTTTATTTAACTTGCCGTGTTAGTGTAGGTATACTAATATTTTAAACTGGTAATATATTTAAGTAGGATGTATTAATTATTTGTGAGATTTTTGTTTATTGATAATAGGCCCGCGTTTGACCACTACCTCATCTGATGGTAAGTAATGATGTGGTCGAAGATGCAGCACGCTTACCTAAAAGTAACTTATTCACTCTCCCCAACTTATTAACCCCCTGGTTATAGCTATTGGAAAACACAAACTCCGGCAGGGAATTCCATTCCTTAGCCCTATGCATAATTAAAGTAGTCCCAGAACGTTTCGTGCGTATGGGATGTCCACCATGTAACGATGGTGCATCGCACTTTGTCTTGTGATCCGATGTTGGAACGGGATTGGCGGAATAAGATTATGTAATTCCATCGCACACTGCACGCAATGTAAACGATACACTTGTAACTTGTCGTCGATGTTCAAGGCTCTGGAGCTTTGACTCGACCAGTGCATCGTTGCCAATAAGTCAATTGGCCCGTTAGTTGGTACTTGGCAGATCTATCCCAAAGATGAGAGCGGTACTCTTACTAACTCTAAGAAGCTGGGCTTGATATAGATTCAGCAGCTGTTCCCGTGTGAAGTACTGTCTTATTTTTGCTAGGATTTCCTTTTTTGCTGCTAATTAAACCTAAGCCTCGATAAACTGACCAAAATTGAGGGTTGAAGTTAGTGTTACTCCTAGAAGCTCAATACGATCGATTATCAACACGGTTACACCACGGAAACAAGGAGCTGGTTGGAATTGGATCCTTTTTGCAGATACGCCTGGGTCTTAGCTGCAAAAAACTTGACCAAGTTTTATGCAGCTAAGACCCAGGCATTGTCCCATTCGGAGACAGCCTTGAAGGACAAGTTCAAGCGCCCAACTATGTGATGGGCGATCACGGAGAGGCCGGATCTGTGCTTTCGTCTGCATACCCAAAGGTACCGGGCATTTGCAAATCATTAATGTGCAGCAAGAATAAAGTTACTGAGAAAACCAACCCCTGAGGGACCCGAGTATGATTTATTAATTACCAATTAGCCAGACGATCAGCCATCAATAACCTATCGAATGGACCGATTTCTCAGGAAGTCTTCAATCCAAACGCAAAGTTGAGTGGATAAACCGAAAGAAGGAAGCTTAGCAATAAAGCTATCGTGCCAGACCCTGTCAAAGGCCTTGGGGATGTCTGTCAGCAAGTGCATCCCCGTGCTTCTCGATGGCCTCACTCCAGATATGAATGGCATACGCTAGAAGATCGCCAGTTGACCGTGTTTTGCGGAAACCGTATTGTCGGTCACTGAGGATGTCATTAGTTTCTAGGTATGCTAGAAGTGTGAGTGCTGTAATAGGCTATAATTATTCCGAAATCCACGCGGACACGAAGTCACGGGTGAAGTGGTAGTTACTAATGTTGGTGTGGGTTAAAGCTTGCTAGTCAAATTTGACCTACTTCCCAGTATCCGATTAAACTGAAACTTCGAATATACCTTTAGAATTAATGACAATGCAATTATATATAATTGCATTGTCGTTTTGTTCATCCAAAATGGCTGCCGTAATAAAATGGTGGATTTGTATAACCCTTATAATTATCCCTCTTAATTAAGTATCAAATGAAAGGGTTGAAAAAATAGAATATAATACTAAGATATTAACGGGAAAACACCTTGCAATAATGATGCATTACTAGAAACGTACAGAAAAGTAAAAAATGAAATATTAATAAATGAAAAACATTTTTCAAAGCAAGCCAAATGTAAATGTACTAAAACGAAAATAATATTCTTACGACAAGTTTGTTTAGATTTTTTTTTTGATTTTTTTTTGTGTCGCGTTTGACCACCATCTCACCTGATGGTAAGTGATGATGTGTTCGAAGATGGAGCACGCTTACCTAGACGTAACCTATTCACTCTTGACTTAAAGACTCCCAAGCCATAGCGATCAGGAAACACAGACTCCGGCAGGGAATTCCACTTCTTAGCCGTACGCACAATTAAAGTATTACCAAAACGTTTTGTGAGTATGTGTGGGATGTCCACCGTGTAACGATGGTGCATCGCCGTTTGTCTTGTAGTCCGATGATGGAACGGGCTTGGTGAAATTATATTGTGTAATTCCACCCCACACTCCCCGAAATGTAATCGATAGAAAACCTATATATATATTTATCAGGGGCGTGCATAGGATTATGACAGGGCATGCAGCGGAGTAAAAACACACAAAAACTTCTTCTTTTATAGATTTTTAGCATAGCCACAGCCACGCATCGTAGCATGGTGGCGATGCGTGGCTGTGGCTATGCTAAAAATCTATAAAAGAAGAAATTTTTGTGAGTAATCGGTCACAAAAACTTCTTCTTTTATTGATTTTTAGCATAGCCACAGCCACGCATCGTAGCATGGTGGCGATGCGTGGCTGTGGCTATGCTAAAAATCTATAAAAGAAGAAGTTTTTGTGTGTTTTTGCTCCGCCGCATGCCCTGTCATAATCCTATGCACGCGCCTGATATTTATACAGACAAACGTAATAAACGAGATCGATTCAAATTTTATACAACACTATCTAATTTATAGGCACGATGTTATTATAAATGACTGAAAATAAATAACAACGGCTTAGTGTCTATAGTCACTATATAATTTATAGATTAAATATATATTTTTATAATCTTTTTATTTTCGTTGCTGCTTGTTTATAAACACATTTTTTAAATTAACACTGGAGATCACCAGTGTTCGACTGTGATTAAAATTATTTCTAATGCATTATTATATATCTAATGTATTAACATACAAATATTAGCTTTCTGCACTCATTCTTCACATAAACTTAAACTGCCAAATTTGAAAGCCTCTATCCGCGTAATTTCCATATAATGGGATGCAAAGTTTTTGCTCCACCTCTGCGTTCGCCCACTATCTCACCTGATGGTAAGCGACAATTAAATCGAAGATCAAAGACGCTTACGGAGAGGACGCTTAGAAGTAACCTATTCACACTTTACTTAAAGACACCTGGGTTATAGCTATCTGGTAACATAGGTTCCGACAGTGAATTCCACCGTTCCTTAGCTGTACGTATAATGAAAGAATTGCCAAAACGGGTTTTTCGTATCCAAAGCGGGGGAGTAATCATTTAAAGACTCCTCGTCTTTTAATGATTACTCCCCTCTCTCCTTAAAAAAACTCTTATACTTGAAAACTAAAATCTTTGGATGCAAAAGAAATCCTACCATCGTAATTAAAAACATTTTTTGCAAATATACATACACCCGTAAATCCTATTCCTACAACTGAATCTTATTTTTAGACCAATAAGGATTTTTTAAATGTTATCGCTAAAACGGAATAACCTACATAATATTGTCCTACATTATTTTGCATAAACGTGTAGTGTGTATGACATGCGTGGAAGTTACGCCATTTTAAATACAATATAGCGGACGGTCCAAAATCGGTGGTCTAATTAATTTTTGTGCACTGCCACGATATGGGATATCAAATGAAACAATACGAAAGCAATAAAAAAACATTTACTATTAAAAAGTAAATATTCTTTTAATATTAATTTTATCCCATTACCTAAGTATGGTACTGCCCTGTAAATGGTATTTTTATATTACTGCTCTTGATCACAACCTCTCCTGATGGTAAGCGATTGATGAGGGCTACGATGAAACGAGCGTTCCCCAAATATGCCTGTTCACCCTTGCTTTAAAGGTTGACGGGTCATATTAGGTAGAGAACATAGAAGCTGGCAGAGAGTTCTACACCTTGGCTGAGCGCACATTTAATGTGGAGTGTACGACAAGATGGATATCGACCAAGTTTGGGCTGGTTCAACCTTATTTTTTCGGTCTGTTTTGATTAAATTATTTTAGTTTGAGCGTATTCATTGAAATTAATAGTTAATGTTTTTATTTATAACTTTACAGGTACAACAGCTCTGGAAGAAATAATGGCAGAAAAGAAAGAGTCCGGTAACACCGATGTGCTGCCTCCTAAGGTGGCCATCATGAGACCCATCCTCCGGTTCCTGCAGCTGCTCTGTGAGAACCACAACCCTGATCTGCAGGTAAGGTTCTCCACGTTTTCTATCACTCAGATATCCTATCAACATGGAGAAGGAATGCTTGGATATGGAACATGGATCAATATCCATAACTCAGTAGCTTACGGGTTTCGGGAATATTCTATCGAGATACCGTAGCCCTGGAGCGCAAGGGCGGCACAGCATTGTCATGCAATATGGCAATTCTTTCAGTCACTTGGAACATTACACGCAGACAGCAGGGCCACATATTCCTATGATTTATTGTAATTTGAAGTTTATTTTATACATAAACTACATTACTTTACCGTCGTCTAAGTTCTTACTCAAAGATAAAGACATTTTTTTACAATAAAATTGGTCTAACAACTTGTGAAAAAAATTTAGTGATAAATATCTTTATTATTCATGAATCAAATGTATTGTAAATGCCGCCATTAAGCTTAACAAGCTCTAAATAGTTGTTGTATTTACTAGAAAAACTAAAAAAACTTTTGGATTACTCTATAATATAAATAATATATATAAGTTTTATATCAGATTAATTAGCCCAACGTTTACCTCGATGTAGAATCGGACTAAATAACGAGTTTCCTCCTGTTTGTCCTCAGAATCTCCTCCGAAACCAAAACAACAAATCTAATTACAACCTAGTATCAGAGACCCTGATGTTCCTGGACTGTATATGCGGTTCCACCACGGGAGGCCTAGGACTGCTGGGGCTGTACATCAATGAGGGCAACGTTGCACTCATTAACCAGACCTTGGAGACGCTCACGGAGTACTGCCAAGGTAAGACACGTCCAGTTCCTGCGAGACCAACCTACTCACACATACACCATACACTTCACCTACCTAGACACACTCACTCTCACTCAACACACACTTAAACACTTACAATTTTTATTATTAATATTTTTTTTCTCTTTTTATATACAACATGTATCGTAATTAACGCACACCCTCAAACACCATAATTGGAAAATTATTTTATAATCATAATACATACACAAAGTTTTTAGTCAGTTTTGTTAAGACTAACTTCCTTTAAATAAGTTTCATTTTTTCTTTAATTTGTATTGAATGACGGAATTTGTATTTATAAAGTTATAAAACTGCATTTAAAAAGTTATTTCTTTGATTTACGGTCTGTTCTGACTGCTACGATAGTGTAATTGTAATTTACTTAGATTTAATTATTTTTGGAATAAAAAAACTACCTATATTTAACCTCTAGAGCCCCAGCGGCACAAAAACGTGCCAGTAAACAAGTATTAGTTGAGCCTGGCTGGCACAAAATTTGTGTGCCAGCGGGGCTCAACTAATAGTTGACGTAAATAATGTCGGTCCTTGAGAGGTTAAAATAATAATAGATTTTGAAGAAAGTCAGTTCAATATGTGTATTAATTATGTTACATGTTGTGTATGAATAGTCATAATATCATTGTAATGGTGTCCTTATAAACCATATTACTGGTGAAACGGTAATAGTGTAATCCGTCAGTGGCTTAATGGCTAAGGTGACTTGTGATTGAAAGGTTTCGAATCTCACCCATTACAGTATGAACCCACTCCAGACACAAACAAGCATTTAGCTTAGTTGGAGGGGTTAACAAGTAATGTGAATTCTACCTACAAAAAATATGGGTGGGGTCAGTATCTCCATATACACGGTAATTTTTTTTTTTTTTTTTTTTTTTTTTTATTTAGAATAGGTTCGCGTTTGACCACCATCTCACCTGATGGTAAGTGATGATGTGGTCGAAGATGGAGCACGCTTACCTAAAAGTAACCTATTCACTCTTGACTTAAAGACTCCTAGGTTATAGCTATCGGGAAACACAGAAACACCGTAGATGCACCGTAATCAAGCCGTTATCTACCGTCAAGGTAATAATGTATTACCATGTCATAAATCACCGTACTACCATTATGAATTACTTTGTTGCATATATTTCATCGTGTACTGTCTAAAAGTCCTACAACGAATTTCACATCAGTCAAATTAACAATTTCGTAAAGGCAACACTGCCGGGAGTCCGAGGGGAATCCCACAATATCTGAAAGTCTGTCTACGAACAGGCGTTGGCAATCTATTCTCAACCTTATTTAAATACTAGAAGGAACGAAATTTGTAAGTGATAGGGATGAATGACACAACATGGTATTATTTTTTTGTTAATAATTTAAAAGCAAATAGTGTTTAGATTCATTTCATAATAAAGTTGTTTTTTTTTTTTTGAAAAATTACACGGTAATTTACACGGTACACTTTTAGTAAATTCACCGTAATTTTGTCTAGAAACACCGTACTGTTTACCCTAGCAGCACGGTAACTCTCGATTTACATATGGAGACACTGGGTGGGGTTCGAACCCGCGACCTTTCGATCACAAGGCCGACACCTTAGCTATTAAAGCTATTGACGCAACAATTTGACTTTCTGACACACGACCCTCGATATCCAGGACCTTGCCACGACAACCAGAACTGCATAGCAACCCACGAGAGCAACGGTCTCGATATAATAACAGCGCTGATTCTGAATGACATCAACCCGCTCGGCAAGACACGTATGGACCTCGTACTTGAGCTGAAGAACAACGCATCCAAGCTTCTGCTGGCTATCATGGAGTCGCGTAATGACTCCGAGAATAACGCCGAGAGGATCCTGTATAACATGAATCCTAAACAGCTGGTGAGTTTGGTTGGAACTGGCTTTTGTGTTTTGTATACAAATATAACATAATGATTTGCAAATCTATGTGTATAATTTTTTTTTTTGCAAAAAAATATACCGACTTCAAAAAACCCTAAATATCATTCCTAATTCGTTGCTAAAAGCACTAAAAATTTAAAAATAATACTATAACCTACCTATATTAATAAACCTAACCTAACCTACGATTAAACTATAATAAAATTTATCAATTTTTTGGAGTCGGTGCCAAGCTAAGTAATAAAAAGACTAGTAATTCCAGAGTATTTTTCCGTTTTAGTACAACAAAGCTAGATTGCTACACAATTGCTCATTATGTTCACGTGACTCAAGATCTTGAAGTTAATCGTCGAACTCCTTGCTTTTCTTGCATTGTTGTAAACTGTGTTTGCTCTGATTTTATTGATTTGTATGTTAAATATATTATTCCTTTTTTTCCAATATACATATACATATAAATTACATTTTTAAATATTCTCTAAAAAAAAAACATTTAAAAATATTAAAAATAGTAGCCCACCGATATCGGGAACAGGGTCCAAACTTCCGGCGGTCAGGGCTCCATAGAGAGGAACCTCCTGACGATACGCACCGTGTCGAGGAGTACCGCTTTCTGAAGCAAGTCCTTGATCCAACAGCCTAACGAGAGCCTTCTGAGGGGTTGGTTGAGGCTCTTGGCTATTAAGCACTTGGCTGAGATGACTATCGATACAATGATTGCCGAGTTCACATCCCATATGTCGACAATCTCGCGTGCCAAGTCGAAATACTTGATTTGCTTATCTTTCTCAGCTTTCACGAGGTTATCGTCATGCGGGATGGTTATGTCGACAATCATGGCACGCCTCTCGATTCGGTCCACTACCACTATATCAGGCTTATTGGCTACAATAGACCTGTCAGTGATGATGGGCCGATCCCAGTATAATGTGACATGGCCGTTATCGAGAACTGAGTCGGGCACATACCTATAGTACGGCACTTCCGATTCCACAAAAGAATATTTCAGAGCAAGTTGCTGATGAATTATCTTGGCTGCAAGGTTGTGCCTGTGCAAGTACTCTCCATTAGCAAGACGAGAACAACCAGAGATAATGTGGCGGATTGATTCACCCGGACGGTGACATGCCCGACATATGTCAACCGTGCCATCCTTCACAATAAAAGAGAATGTCAGATACTCTATAGACTTTTGCCTCACTCAATAAAAGTCATTAACAAGCATGCAATATGCAGTATCTTATTGTATATTTATTACTAAACATTTGTCCTGAAACCTGAAAAACTTGCGGTTTTCGTTTAAAAATAAAAACAATAATGACATTGATTTATAGGTTAGGTGGTATACCTATATAAGCGTTAAAATAAATTATTATACATATGATTATACATACCTGTTGCAACAATACCCAAGAAGAAGAGTTTGTAATGAAGACACAATGTGTTTTAACATTCTATCGATATTCAGGTAACAATTTATGCACCGCAACATGGTTCACCAAATCACAAACAATAATCGGAATCCGTGATTACTAGCACAAACCCAAAGTTAGTGACTATAATTTTTATTAATGAAATAATGACACAAAAAAAGCAAAATATAAGAGTGAGGCGCAGAAACACAACGGGAACGCAGACAGAGATGAATAAAGCTGTAGCAAACCGTATGTATTCGGTATTGAGTAACGGGTAAGCCATCAACTACCGAGTAACGAAACGTTACTCACAAATGGATTTCTTTGCTTGCATTTTTCGTTACAACTGTTTCAAATCACACAAGTACCATTAAGTTGAGGCGAATGTTGAATGCGCTGTCCAGTGTCCTGTTCGTGTGTTTTACGCATGCGCGCGCGTTGTATTTAAAACGTTAATAACCATTAAGCACACCACCACATCACATTTGAGAGGAAGAGGTTACAAGAGGTTATCAGATTGAAATATTTGCTTTGTTTGCAATGCAGTTGTTTTCCCATATTGCAGGTTGATGTTGCCTGCTCCGCCTTCCATCAGGAACACGCAATGGACGCCGATTCTGACTCGGAAGACGACGCCATCGTACAAGGCGTGTCGCCTAAGGAGGTCAGTAAAACAGATTTATTAAGGGTGGAGAATCCAACCAATTCCTTCAGTTGCCCTTTCGCCACGGTATCTTGTTAGAACAACCCCGCAAACCCTTTTAGACTATTCCCAACTCACAAATTAACCGGATTATTGTTGTTATTTAAATCTTATATTATTATAGACCGGGTCAATCTTCCAGGTGAAGAAACGCTTGCCGAGGTTGGTCTGTAGATGAGACCATGTTTTCATATAGATTTTCCTCTGTGCCTCGGAAAAAACGTTAAATCGTTGGTCCCGACTGTCATGAACATCTTTGACAGTCGTTACGGCTAGCCAGAAGGGTATCGTGTTACCCAGTACTAGGCTGTGGCTCTCCGATAAGCAGTCGTTCCCTGAAAAATACTAAGTAGGGTCTTTACACCTTTGATGATAGTTTTGAGTGATACGCAGGAATACGTAATAACAAGATTTATTGATTGATAATTAAAATTAATTTAATGATAATGAGTGCAGTGATTTGAATGATATTTGTGTATTAAAGTATAGGCTACGCGTGGCAAGTAAAGTGCTGACACAGTGATGTCAAATTTGTACGTGTTTACACTGTACATGCTCCGGGGCCCGAGAAGATGTGAATGAGATGAAGCATAATGATTTACAAACTTAAATAAAGTAAGCTTTAAGGTATTTCATTGAATTGAGTTCGAAAGGACGGTGAAGTCCCTCTGTTGGTGGTGGCGATGGTAGGACGACTCACAGCGATAGCTGTGGCAACTGTCTCCCAGTATAATGACACCTGTTTTGCTGAGTTGCTCGGTCGTAATATCGTTATCGCATATGACTCGCACACTGCATTGTCCACAACAAAAGTATAGGTATGAATTAAATAAATTCAATTCAGTCCAGTAATCTCGACATTCTTTTGTTTCAGTCTAACATTGATTTGAGGCATGATGTTTCAGACATAGGTTGTTGTCTGACGACATCTGATAGATGGGCCCTTTCAGTGGACAAATGTACTCGCCGTTGTCGTAAGGAGCGCATCTTTGTAAGTCGCATATAGACACCGGAATGTAAGAGTCTTTGTGTATTTTGATAGCCAGGTAGTTTGCTACAGGCACTATGTTGACCATAGTTTCGTTGGTTTGTTGTGGAATTGGTATGAGGTTGTAAAGCTCATAATCTTCCCTGCCCACAAGAGGAATTCTAACTTCAAAAATCAGGAACTCTCTGGTAGCTCTCGCTTTCACTTTCAATAGGTGACATATTTTTGCTAAGTCAGTCTGAATATTATTAATCGGTAAGGCCAAGTCCTTTGAGATCTGTCCGATTATAATATTCAATTCGTTTTTCAACTGTGTCAGTGTTAACAAGTGAATTTGAACTTCTCATAGAAAATGTTGGCCACTGTATCAATCCTGGATTTCTTTAAGATTGGTCATGATGTTATTGGCTATGAATGTTGATAATGTAAATTCTGCTTTGTTGTCTGTGTGTTGGATTTCCTCTTTCAGCTTACTCATGCCCATGTTACATTTTATAATGTATTGGTTGATTATTTTGTGCTCAGCCTCCACAACTGACGTCTGGTTTCTCCACAGCTTGCTAAGATGTTTTTGGTTATGTCTGATTAAGGCAATATCTTTCTGACACTGTTCGGCGAAAGTTTCGTCTAAAACTCCGAACAAACTATGTGCAATGTAGCCAATGCCGTTGATAAGGCCGCGACGTCGGTGAACTTGATCTTGCTGACCAAGTAAAATGTTGTAGTGTTCAAGTTCATTGTATCCGTGACGCAGTTGTAATCGGACTACGTCGCATTGTGATATTTGATCTCTTGAAATCTTTTTATGTTGTCCAGATGAGTGATTAACTTGTCCAGTAGGTTAAATCCTTGCCAATACGGAGCCATATCACAATAAACGATGAGTTTCCATTATTCACGTGCCAATCTCACGTTTGCTAATTTATCGAAAAATATGTTTATATTTTCTGCAACTTTGGAAATTTTGTGCTCGCATGTTCCTGAGCAAATAACCATCAGAAGTATGAGTGTTGTAATTATAAGTTACATAATTTTGATGAAGCTAGCTTGGAATATTTACTGTTTGTTGTTTGACCTTCTTGGTTTTCCTTTTCTGTGGCGTGGCTTTGATTATTGTCATTGATTGGCAAAACGGATAACTTCGTAATTGGTCTTTTGAGTATCCCATTTTTTGTCCGTAGGGTAACAGCTCTGACGTATCCGTCTTTCCCCGGATGAAGTTCAATAACTCTGCCCATGGGCCATTTTCCTGGGGGCAGATTAATGTCGTGAATGATGACTATGTCATTGATCTTCAAATTGTGATAAGGTTTGCGCCACTTACTGCGAGCTGATAGTTGGCATAGATACTCAGCTCGCCATCTCTTCCACAGGTCATCAAATATTTTTTATGTGAGCTGCCATCTTGTCCGCAGATCTTTCTCTGTCTCGATGATAGTTAACATCGGACCGCTTGCCAAAAAGTGAGATGGTGTGAGACAGTCTAAATCTTGAGGATCTTCGCTGAGTGCGCATAAAGGACGGCTATTCAAACATGCTTCTATCTGAGCGAGCAACGTCGAATATTCTTCAAACGTCAACTTGTGATCTCAATCACTCGTTTGAGGTGATACTTCAAACTCTTGACGGCAGCTTCCCAGAGGCCTCCGGGACTGGGCCAGGATGGGGCATTAAAATGCCAGGTTATCTCCATACTGGTAATAGCCTCGAAAAACTTGTCGTCGTTGAATGTTTATGAATTTTTCGTTGAAAATTCTGCTTGCTCCAACAAAATTCGTGCCATTGTCACTGTAGATCTGGCCTGGGTTACCTCTTCGAGCTGCCATTCTCCGCAATGCCGCTAGGAACGATGAGGAGGTCAGATCCGAGACTAGCTCAATGTCTATAGCCTTAGTAACCTTTCGTGGTCTTGATACCTCGGCCCTTACTTGCTTTTACGTCGACAAATCCAGTAAAATCAACCCCTGTGTGGTAAAATGGTCGTGTCGGATTACTGCGTGCTAACGGAAGGTCGCCCATCAGTTGTTCATGTTTAACTGGATCGTGTCTTCGGCACTTGACGCAGTTTTGAAGACGTTTCTTGACGGCTCGGTTTCCTCCCAGAATCCAATATTGCTGACGTAGCCAGGCTTGAGTAACTCTTGCTCCCCCATGGAGTGTCATGTGATGTCCTTGGTCGATCAATAAGTCGCTGAGATGGGTGTTGTTGGGAATGATAAGAGGATGCTTGTTTTGGTTCATCTTCGCATTGTTTAGTCTGCCACCGACTCTCAGTAGGCTTTCTTGATCCAAGAACGGGTTCAGTTTTAGCAATTTGCTTTCCGCGTCTATTTTTTCTGATCTCGGAGACTGAATATCTCTTCTTTAAATACCGACAACATCCCTCATTTGATTAAAAGATGCTTAGCGATTTTTATTTCGCTGACAGTCAAATACTTCGGTTTGTGTTGATTGCGAGATATGGCGCGCAAAGTCCATGCAAGTACGCGCGCTGCTCGGTCAAAGTTGCTGTATTTGTTTAATAATTTTAAAACAATGTCCTCATTTTGTTGAATTACATTGTTTTTTACCGACTTTCTGATTTCTTCATACGTGACGTAAGTTGGTATATCTTGATTATTATTTTCTTTGAACGTTGATAGCCGCTTTGGTCCATGCCACCAAAGAGAATGATGCTGCAGTTGGTCCGCTGATAATCCTCGGCTCGCGCAATCAGCTGGATTTTCAGCCGATTTCACATAACACGAGCAATTTTTTGGTATTATCTCCGTTATTTGTGGTACCCTGTTCGCCACGAATGGTTTCCAGCAATTCGGCTCACCCTGGAGCCAACCTAGTACTGCCGTCGAATCAGACCAGCCGTATATTCGGATGTTATTGCTTGATAAACAGTTCTGTACAACTTTCATTAGTTTTGATAGCAAGTGCGCAGCGCAAAGCTCCAATCTAGGCAAAGATATTGATTTGTCGACAGGCACGAGCTTTGATTTTCCTGCTACTAAGATCACAGGGGATTGACACTCCGCCTTTTCCTGATTGATAATCCTGCCATAAATTACGCATGCGTAGGCCTTTACTGATGAGTCACAGAACCCATGCAACTCTATATTTGCATTTTTTGGCGATTGAAGCCACTTTGGGACGTTCATATGTTCGATTGCGGGTAACTCCTTCTTTATGCGTCATCCCATTGAAGATTCAACGACCAAACTTTTTGAAACAAAAGTTTCAGTTTGGTAGAGATTGGAGACAGCCAGCCAAGTGGGTCGAATATCTTTGAAATATCAGACAATAATGATCTTTTTGTGGATGGTGTCAATGATGATGTATCTATCTTCATCTGGAACTGCAAGACTTGAATTGATCGTCCTGAGGGTGCCAACGTAGTACCAAAGTTTTGGTAGATTCTCGATGCCTGAATTCGAATGTTTGTTCCTTGTCCGATATTACGTCATCTTTTAGATCGATTTTATTTGATGACCGTTTTCGCAAATTAAAACCGCAGGATTTCAGCAAATTAATAAGGTCAGCCTTGAGTTGGTTGTCAGACTGTGATGTCCAGCCAAAAGGTCATCCATGTAAAAACACTGTTCAAGTACAGCTGATGCTGTTGGATACCTTGAACGTTCATCATCCGCTAGACGTTTTAACGTCATCATGGCCAGGAATGGAGCTGCTTTGGTGCCATATGTGACTGTTGTCAGCTCATATTCTGTAATCAATTAACTAGGTGAGTCACGCCATACGATTTTTTGATACTGTAGGTCCTTTTCATTACAGAAGATCTGTCGGAACATTTTCTCGATGTCGGCTGTGATTGCATATTCATACTGTCTCCATCTCAGAATTAGTGTAAACAAATCCTGTTGTAGATTCGGACCGCTAAACATTAAATCATTTAGACTGTAACCGGTCGATGTTTTTGCTGATGCATTAAATACCAACCGCAAGGCTGTTGTTGTCGAGTCCGGGCGTAAAACGCAAAGGTGAGGTAAAATGCAATCTGGTAAATACTGTGATGTACTCGTTAATAAATTATTTGTAATCTTCGGAAATATTTTTGTTTCTAGAAAATTTTCTTTCCAGTTGATAAAATTGGGTTACGGCTCTTTGTTTCGATTCTCCCAATTTTTCGTTGATATCTGGCTTTAGTGGCATTTTAACCACGTATCTGCCATCATCTCGACGTACTGTTTTCGAATTATATTGTGAAGGCATTGATAGTCTTCAGAGGACATGTTAGTGTCGGGATCGGTGACATCTTCAATGCTCCAAAACCTTTGTATGTCTTCTATATTGTTCATGATAATGTTGCATAGCCAAGCTAAGTCTGTTGTGCTATTGGTAGAGATGAATTTTCCTTGATTATGCCTGCCATGATGATTTCCGAGTAAACTTCTGCCCCCAGCAGTAAGTCGATTGGTCGACAAACGTTGAAATCTGGATCTGCTAGCTGAATGTTTTGAAGATATTGCCACGATGGTTTTGAGAAACTATGATTTGGCAAGTTGTCAATTAATTTCTTCATAACAACAGCTTCTGTTTGCAATGTGTAATTGGAGTGTAATGAGGATGCCACAAGACTGAGAACTCCCTTACAATTGGTTTGATTTGCACTGACTCCAACTATCACGCCTTTGCATGTTCGGCGGGGGAGTTTCAGGATTTGAGCTGCGTTCTCAGTGATGAGGAAGGCTTGAGAGCCTTGATCTATGAGAGCCCTCATTGTGTGATATTCCCCATTAGCCCCTTGTATACGGACAAGTGCTGTTGCCAGCAGAATTTCAACAATAGATTCCCTGGACACATGTGTTACATTACTTTGTGTTTTGTCATCACGTGACGTAGACGGTGACGTATTCATGTTACTGGACACCGCGTTTGTCTGTAGGGCATCGTGTAGCACGGTGTTATGAGTTCCTTAACATACCCTGCATCTTGATTCTGAACGGCATGATTTATTTTTATGATCAGCCAAGCAATTTTTACACAAGTTAAACCTTTGAACTGTGTTTCTTTTTTCTTCTGGCTCAGATTTCAAAAATGGTTTGCAATAAAATAATCCGTGGCTGTTATCTTTGCATAGTGGGCAATGTTGTGCCCTCGTTGCACAACTTTTTGCAGTGGAATTACGTAAAAACGGTTTATTAGAATCGTTTTTATTATTAAAATTATTTGATTTTGATTGATTCTTTTTGTTGAATTGATATTCAGAATCTTTGTTATTACTCGGAGATGACGACGATGATGATTTAAATGGATGCTTGCGCCGTGTTGATTTGAGAGCGGTATACTAGTTCTCTAAAAAATTAAGAAAATCTGCTAGAACAGGCAAGGCTCTAGGATTTTCGAATGACTGAGTGTATTCACTGAGTGTCTGGGTATCCAGCTTCAGTGTAAGTAAATGCACAACCGTTGGTCCCATGGCAGTTACGTCTATACCAAGATTTTTCAACGCATTCATGCATTCATTGATGGTGTCGAACATGTTCTTGATCTGTGTGTCGACTTGGTTTTGCATCGTAGGTATTGACAGCAGTATATTCATATGAGAGGTAAAAATTAATCTGTCATTGTTATGCCTATGGTTCAGGATGTCCCAGCAGATTTGGTAATTCTCAGAACTGATATTGAGGTGTTGAATGATCCTTTCTGCTTCGCCTTTCAGTTTACTTTTTAATAACTGCATCTTCTGGGCACTTGGGATGGATTTGTTGTTATGGATTGCTTCTTGAAATAAATCCTTGAATGATATCCATTTGTGATAGTTCCCCGAGAAGGTAGGAATGTCCATTTTTGGTGTAAAACTTTCCCTATATGAAACGGAATACATCTTGCTATTGACCAATTTTTTTATGTTAACGTACAGTTGTTCGTACTTGCTATATTCCTGTTCATACTTCTCATTTTCCGAGTACATCTCACTATCAATTTCCCAGTGCAGGGAATCGACTGTGGACCATTTTGTTTGAATGGTTCTGAGCACATCTTCAAATTCCCATTTTTCGGAAAGGCTCTCTATGTCCATGCTTTTGATTGCCCGTGATAAAGCCTTGAAGTTACTCTTCTGCTTGCGCAGCATTTCTTATAATTTACTGGCATTCCCTCGAGAGACAATCTTCTTGAACAATGATGTGGATTGGCTCCCACTAGGCTTGATGTTTGGTTGATCTGGATCAACCGACAATGTGTCCGTTTTCTGACGCTCATCCGCAGCTTCTTGATTGCGAATGTCTGATATACGAATTGATGAAGTGCTAGGTGACTTATCTCTCTTCTCCAAACTAGTAGGCGGTTTTTATAGTTGAATGATGTCCCGAGCTTCATTGTAGAAAATCATCGTCTTATTGTAGACGTTCTCCGAAAAGTAGGTATAACCACGATCTTCAAACTCACATAATCTAACATGATTCTCTTGAAACTCCCGCCAGTATGTATCCAGGGTTTGCAAACGTTTCTTGATGTTGGCCGGAGTTTTGCGATCCGGAGAATCCTTCTAGAAATTCCGCAGTTGCTGCTCCATGGCTCGAATGATCTGATCTTGATTAGCCAAAATGTCTTCCATGTTGGCGCTCATGATTGTTGTTGTGTGATTGGCTTACCGCTTTTAGTAGTTCGTGATATTGCAATCTCTCCGTGATGGATGTACTGATTCGCACCTATGAAGGGAAAGTTGTGGCACACAATCTGCTAATATGGAGTAAGCAATCGTTGTGTTCCAGTAGACGGATGTTACTCTGTCCACAGGTCGTAGTCGCAGGATCTATACTTACGTGCCGACAGCTTATTCACACTGTTAAGAACGCGAAATAGTCCCGCTTTTACGGAAGCTCGAAGGACCAATAAGATGTAGGGTCTTTACACCTTTTAATGATGATAGTTTTGAGTGATACACAGGAATACGTAATAATAAGATTTATTGATTAATAATTAAAATTAATTGAATGATAATGAGTGCACGCGATTTGAATGATATTTGTGTACTAAAGTATAGACGGCGCGTAGCAAGTAAAGTGCTGACACAATGATGTCAAATTTGTACGTTTTTACACTGTACAACTCAGCTGTTCTGATTAGACTGTGAGCTGACCCCAACATAGTTGGGAAAGGGCTGAGCAGATGATGATAGACCCATCAGTTGCTGTAAAGTGGATGTTTGGTTTGCCAGGTGGGGCACAACATCTACATCCTGTGCCACCAGCTATCGGCCCACAACAAGGAGCTGGCGGCGCTGGTGCGCGCCTCGCCGCACGGCGCTAACGCCGACGCGCTGCGCTACTACCGTACTCACACCGCGCAGATAGAGGTAACCACACTTGCCACAACATTACATCCTGTGCCACCAGCTATCGGCCCACAACAAGGAGCTGGCGGCGCTGGTGCGCGCCTCGCCGCACGGCGCTAACGCCGACGCGCTGCGCTACTACCGTACTCACACCGCGCAGATAGAGGTAACCACACTTGCCACAAGAAGAAAAACACTCAAACACATACATACACATACAGACTCACACACACATGCAAACACATACATACACGTTCACATTTATACACACACATACATAAACAACTTCTAGTACATTATTATAGCACCACGAACACATTCATTTAATAAAATTGCGGCGGTAAGACCCCTCTTTGAGGAGTGGCTAGATCGGCGTCACGGCGTCCTGACCTACCGCATGACACAGGTCCTCACCGGACACGGAAGTTTTGGGAGGTACCTGTGTCTGATGGGGAAGGAAGAAACGCCTGGGTGTCACCACTGCGAGGGCCGCCCTGAGGACACAGTAGAGCATACGGTGCAAGACTGCCCCGCTTGAGCAGAGCACCGACGTGTCCTCACGGCGGCGATAGGCGGAGACCTCTCGCGCCCGGCATTGGTTGAGGCCATGGTGCGGGGCGAGAGGGAGTGGGAAGCGGTCGCCACCTTCTGCGAAGGAGTCATGCTGCCGAAGGAGGAGGCGGGCCGTGTGAGGGAGAGGATGGCGTCCTCCCTCCAGCCCAGCCGCATTGGTAGACGCCCACGGCGTCGGACGTCGGCTGACGATCTCCGGCCACCGTAGGCGCGGGCATGCGGACAGCGAGTAAAGGGCAACTCGCTGTCCGACCATGGACCATGCCCGGTTCGACGGCGCGTTGTGTTCCACGCGCGCCTCAAAGAGCGTCAGCAACATGACGAGGCCCCCCCTGTAGAGGGCCGAAGCCTGCCGGGGTCGTGGGACTTATCCCATTACCGTGACCCCGGAATGTAAAGGGTTATTGAAGGAACACCGTGGATTTTAGTCAGTAAAAGTCTGACAGTCCCTCCCGCCCTCCCCGGGGTGGGAGGACTTATTTGATAATTTTACAGGGGTGGAGAACTGGTATCCTAAAGTACAAGCTTCTAGCTTAGTTTAGACTCCTCACAATAAGTAAACTGATTGCCTTATTAAGCTGATTCATATATCATGTTTATTGGTGAGAAGATGAATACTGAAATAATAATCTTTTTTTTTGCAAAATGGTTATAAAAAATACTTCCGCACGTCATTTTTTTTTTTCATAAATTTAAACTAGTTGTGGCCGGATGATGATGGAATGATTATTATTATCATTCAAAGTGGAAAAATATAACTTACATTGGCAAGAAATAACCTCCCTTTCCCTCCTACAGATTGTCCGCACAGATCGTAGTATGGAACAAATCGTGTTCCCTATTCCGGAGATTTGCGAATATCTGCCGGCGGATAGTAAGCATCGTGTACTGCAGAGCGCCGAGCGAGACGACCAGGGCAGCAAGGTGGCTGACTTCTTCTCACGGCTTGACAACCTGTTCCATGAGATGAAATGGCAAAAAAAGCTCCGAGGTAAGTCGGATAGATATATAGATAGATATATTACACCGTAACAGTAAAACAAATAAGGACTTAACAACTCTGATGATACAAGTGGCGATCTTATCGGATGCACGAGATCATAAACGTTGGTGATGCAGCATAGGAGCTGACTTATTCTGTCATAGAAATTCATAAAGAATAAAATAATAATAATCATCCTGTTTTTATTGAGGACTAGTACTCACGTGGGGCTTCGCTCCCGTGGATTCTATCACGGTAAAAACATAACTCTCCTTTTTTGCAGTCGCGTAAAAAGTAGCCTATAACCTTCCTCAAGCTTCAAGCTACTTCCATACCAAATTGCATCCAAATCCACCCAGTACTTTCGAAGATTAGCGCGTTCAAGCAAACAAACAAACAAACTGTTCCGCTTTATAATATTAGTATAGATAAGCTTACGTTTATTCGCCATATCATCTGTAGGTGTGCGATGATGTGATCGAAGATCTCTTTAAACCCCCCTTCTGTTTTTTCATAAGAATAGGATTGAAATCCCTAATTCCTGCACTAGGTGTAGTGTACGAGGGGTGATCCAAAAGTAATGATAATCGGATATTTCCAGTTCTCAGAAAAATCAAAAAAAAAATTTTTTTGGTGGCTTGTTTACCCACTAAGTCACCATGAAAAAATCATATAAATAGACCACGATTCCAGGGAGTTGCATTCATTTGAATACAAACCGTCGAAGTTGAAACATCAAAATGGAAAAAAACGAAATTAGAGCTGTGATCAAGTACCTCTGTATGAAAAAAATGTCTACTAAAGACATACACAGCGACTTGGTGGAAACATTGGGGGACTCTGTTCCTCCATATTCTGCAGTTGCACGATGGGCCAAGGAGTTTAGCCTGGGCAGAATATCCACTGAAGATGAACATCGCGAGGGACGACCATCCACGTCTCTCACTGAAGAGAACGTTAAAAAAGTCGAAGATATTGTAATGGCAGATCGAAGAGTTACCATCAGGCATATAGCTGAGGTTTCAGGGACCTCATATGGCTGCATTCAAAGAATGCTTACGAACGAATTGCAAATGAAAAAGGTATCTGCGCGTTGGGTACCGAGAATGTTAACCGAAGAGCAAAAGAAGAAACGAGTCGACATTTCGAGGACGAATCTTGAATAGTTCCAAGCAGACAAGGATAATTTTTTGACACGTTTTGTGACCATGAATGAAACCTGGATTCACCATTTTGATCCTGAAAGCAAGCAACAATCGATGACGTGAAACGAGCCTCCTCACCGACGCCGAAGAAATTCAAGGCGTCAAGTTCGGCGGGGAAGGTTATGGCATCCATTTTTTGGGACGCTGAAGGAATCATTATGGTGGAATACTTGCAAAAGGGAGCCACTATAACAGGCTCTTACTACGCAGACCATATAAGAAGATTGCGGGAGGCTATCAAGGAAAAAAGACGCGGCAAATTGCGAGCTGGAGTGTTGTTTCAGCAAAACAACGCACCCTCTCATAAAGCCGCAGTTGCGATGGCTGCCATTCAAGAAACGGGTTTCGAATTGCTCGAACACCCCCCCTATTCGTCAGATCTAGTCCTCAGTGACTTCTACCTCTTTTCTCGGCTCAAGGAATACCTCCGAGATCGAACATTTGAAGACGATAGTGAAGTGATGGCTGTTGTTGAGGCGTTTTGGGAGAGTCAAGATAAAGATTTTTTTTCTAAGGGAATCCTAGGTTTAGAAAAAAGATGGACTAAGTGTATTGATTTGTTAGGAGACTACGTTTAAAAATAAATTATTTTTAAATCATAATTACCGTGTTTTATTATGATTATCATTACTTTTGGATCACCCCTAGTAGCTAGTGAATAGGTAGAAGACTAGATCTTATAAAGTCCATAAAATAATGTGATGAAAAAGCACACAGATTTGAGTGGACCTATCCAGATAGTGCAAGCATTTGTCAATTATCTTATAGCTCAACTTAGAACACTAAGGAGCTCAACGCATTGACGAACAATGCCGGTAAGAGGCCTTAATCACAATATTGTTGTTTCAGGACAACGACTCCTATTCTGGGTGTCGTCCTACATGTCGTTGTGGAGCAACATACTATTCAACTTCGCTGTTCTGATCAACATCATCGTAGCTTTCTTCTATCCCTTCCAAGACGAGAATCCAAGTAAGTGTCTAAGCTATTGTTAATGCATGGCATGTTTTTGTAGCTTACCGACCATCTTAGATCAGAGCTTAAACGGTATACTCAATACTTTTATTGTATTATTAGGTGATAAACTTATAATTAGATCATATGGAACCTGTCGGGCACAGAAAAATAAGTGATTTAGGAGAGCGGAAGTATTTCATACCTATATAATATTACTTAACCTTACTTATTCTATTATTGTTTCGAGTTTCTAGTGTATTTGTTGTTCATCCGTGATCATAGCGCTTGCCGCATCCGTGCTTGCCGAAATATCGGAAACTCGAAACAATAAATACACATGGTAAATATAGCATTTTAACTAATATCTAATGATACTGTTAGTGACCATGTTAACTTAGAAACTTATATCATCTCAGAGCTACTCATACCAGATACGATTCCACTTTTTCGGGGGGGAAATCAATTTATGTGTAATATATATCTCCTCCCGCCCTGGGTGGAGTTTGCAGGAGTGTCAAACTTCTACTGACTAAAAACCCATATCGTTCTTTCTGTTGCCTGTGTGTGTTTCGGGCGGCTGTATCTCGTTAGAATATTCCGGCAAATCGGATCGCAAATATAAATTATGCAATAGATTTGAGAGCTGTGGAAACAAATAGTAAGAGAAACGAAAATAATTGTTTTTATTTTTTCGTCACAAATTACAGAAAAAGTCATTTAAAACTAGAGATGGGCCGAATGTGGTTTGAACCGAATTCGAACTTCGGCCGAATTTCGGTTCAATTTCGCGCGCTTTCTCGAGAGCGACACGTCGTGACTTGTTTACGCATTTACTTCAATCTCGAATATATTTATCGTCTCCTGGAAGCTCTGTATGTTCTGAGCAACTTTTATCGGAGGCAGGAAACGTATACGAAAAAAAAACGTAACAAACTTCTGCCAGATAAGGCAGAGTTTTAGGTGTTTTTGCACCATAGCCTGTCTCTAGTAAATTTTAAATATGAGTGAGTAGATAGATGAGAAAAGTTTGTTAATTTGAAAAATAAGTACCCTTTAGTTAATGAATGTTTAGTTTGTGAATCAAAAACGTGATTTTTTAATTCAATTTACGAATTGTAATCCAGATGTTTGTTAGAAGAATAACAAGTTTATTTAATTTTTGTAATAGTATGTCTAATTATTATGTCAAATTAATTAGGCAGAGATTATCAAGACTAATAAGAAGAACCGATTTAATTTAAGATTTACATTTACCATGTTCGTAACTAAAATAAATGACCATGAGTGAGTAAAAGACATAATTTTATAACAGTAACGCTATTCTAATTCTATAAAATTTTAGTCAAAATAGTGCAAGTAAGTATTATTTTTCTTGGGCCGAATGTTCGGCATCTGAACCGAATTTCGGCCGAATGCCGAAGTTCGGTTCAAGCTGCCGAAATTCGGTTGAACCGAATGTGAACCGAATTTCGGCCCATCCCTGTTTAAAACCAGTGTACCGACACGTTTTAGGTATGATTTGTAAGAGACTCGTGCCTAAACTAAGATTTTTTTTTTCAAATCTTTATGTCCAGTCCTTTAATTCGTTGAAAATTTACCACGCTGGCCACTACTGACATCGTGCTGAGTTGAGGCCGTATTTGCCAATACATACTACTTTTGTTTTTATTGTTGTAGGTACGTAATCTGTTTTTGTGTTTTTTTTTTCTTTGTTGGTTAGATTTTGGGGTCGATTTTATTCTTACACAGTTTTATAAACAAATTATAATTTATCATTTTCAGTTTTTCAAGACAAATATAAAGCCTTTTTTCTAGAAGACCAAACATACATTCGTCACGAGGCGCACAAATAAATATTAGCCTAGCATTGAAGGTTAACTCATGAATGTGGGACAGTTTCAAAACCTCCCCTTCTCCTTTGTAGTAGTCATTTACATTATAAATATTTTAAAAAAACATACCATTATAATAAATTCCATACTTATACCATCTAACAGAAAGCGATCATGTAATTTATAACAGTAATCATTTCAGATTACACTAACAACTCTCACGTCTAGGGTAAAATCATGGCATATTTGCTAGATTATGTACTAGAAAAATAACCATTACAACCACAATACATAAACAAAACTGGTATTTTTTTTATAATTATTTTATTAGTATACAACGTGTAACAGATTAAGCGCAATACCTCAGACACCCCAATTAGAATATTACCACTCACTCACTCACTGACTCACTCATTGACATAATTGTTCTCCCAGATGGTGGATGGGGAGGTGGGTATATTTTGACAGATTCGTAAACAAGTAACTCTCAAACCTACGGGAAAAGTGCCAAACCTCCCCTTTTCACCCCCCTTCTTGCCCCTCCCTATCGTATCTCGGAAACTACGAGACCCGTATTTTTTCTTTTTTACGGATTCGTATAGAGGAGACTCGGTAAAGTAAAACCCATTTTTCAAAGTCGCCCCCCTTGCCCCCCTTCTCACCCCCTTTAGGCGGATCTCGGAAATTAAGAGACTTGGAACATTTTTTTTTCAGATGCATTTAGAGGGGCAATGCTTTAGTCGAAATAATTGTGCAACCCAGGGGGGGTTGCACAATTATTTCGACTCACACCCCATTTTTTTTATTTTTTTTTTTTTCACAAGCACGCGAGGTGCTTGCACCTCGCGCAACACGCAGATACTAGTTAAATTATAAGTCTAAAACAACATCCGTAACTAAATAAATTGAAACCAAACCTAGGCATTTATTATAAAATAGTTATGCTTACTAAGCTCCAAACGTATATGCATCATACAATATACTTACGCAGACGCATACACTCATGCAATGTTAGCGGCCGACGCGAGACGCACACAATTTCCTTGAATTAAGGATTGTATTAATTTGTCATGATAGTGTGTTTCCATTTTAAGTTAAATGAAAGATTTTTCCATTAAAATTTAACACCTATTTTTAATGACGGAAATCGATTCAGAAGCCGATTCTGAACCAACTACCTTCAGGAATTGCGTTTATTCTGTTACACGTTGTATATTTTCGTGCTGTTTGGGGTTAAACTTCTAGCGCTTATATGTTTTTAAAGATATTTCCAGATGCATAGTTGACACTTCGCGTGACCATAAGGCTGGCTTCTACTTGCAAATCAATTTGATTTGAAGGTAAATGTCAGCCTTATTAGTTGTATGTGTAGCTGGTGCTATATGTCGGTGATACGGTGTTCACATGTGCAGAGCTGGGCGAGCACCTGTCGCTGGTGGTGTGGTGCGTGTCCGGGGTTGCGGGAGCGCTGGTGACGTGGCTGCCGCGCGGGGGCGGCGCCCGGGCGCTGCTGGCCAGCGCCGCCGTGCGCTTCATGTACTCCGCCGGACCCGAACCCACGCTCTGGGCGCTCGCCATGCTCACTGTAACTATACACACCTACTACGCGATATAAACGTCGCCTCTCACACCGATGTTTCGACAATATCAAAGTAGCTCAAAAAATGTTTTTAAGCTAAGCTAACCGAATCAAGAAATTCCGTAACGAAAATAAACCTAACACCCCCCACCGCCGCACCGCTGTGCCGGTTCCGACCGGCACAGCGGTGCGGCGTTGAAAGCCGTGCATCGTCTAACGTCTTTTCAGTTCGGCAGACTTCGGCACTATGTTTGTGTGCGTGTGACTAGACGTATGCGTGAAGACTAGAATATACTAATATTGTAAAAATATTTTAAACAATATTAACTTCTCATTTATTCAATAAAAGAAAAAAAATGTTTTCTTATCGGTCACCACGCTCAAAAAGTGTAACTTGAATTAATATCAAAGAAAAAGAAATACTGCATAAGCAAAATAAATAAATAATTATTAATTGCAATTAAAATGCTATGCAATACCTTTACCGCGGCAGTCCCCGAGTGCCACACTTATTTTTTTTTTATTAAAATGAGCTTTAAACACAAATCCGCTAATAAATGTGACCATGCATTCCCAATTCCGTGTCGCCGATAAAATTAGAGAAGTTCTTGAGAAAAAGCAACACTGTTCTGCTGTCTTTTTGGACGTACAGTAGGCATTTGATAAGGTTTGGCACTTCGGACTACTCTTTAAAATCAAGAAACAACTACCTTACATCTTCTACCCGCTCGTAAAATCTCGTTTGGAAGATGGAATTATTACAGCTAAAATCGAGGCTACATACTCGTACTATGATTTTTAAGAGATTAAAGGGGTCCCGCAAGGTTCCATACTGGGTCCTACTCTATATCTTATAGCTGCAAAATTAAGTCCGCCCATGTAACACAATTGTACATAACGTTTAAATAAATAAATAAATATAGAATATCAAAAGCAGCAGCAGTTGGTGGCATTTATTTCAGTAAGTATTGGAAATACAACATTGTTGTCATCGCGTGTATATCCTGGATGAGTCGGGCACAGGACAATGAGCCTGACGATTGGAGCAATGCTTGAAAGATTAGGTACTGCACTACATGTCGCGAATTCGATTCCCTTAGCGGTACAAAATCTAATATGGCCTATAAATAATTCGGTCTGGTTGTTTGTAAAAATACACTCACGACTCGGGAAACATTTCTAGTGAGGTGCTGCAAAGTTAAAAAAAAAACATTGCACAAGCAAATAATGACCAGCATTGGGTGAAGTCAAGCTGTGGATAATGATCAGCTTTTCAGTTCAAATCACGAATGTGATGACAGTAGCGCAACTGACTGCATTAACAGATTTTTATCCTTTAAATATTATGACTTCTTATACACCCTGTTTATTTCAATTCAACCTTGTAAAACGTAACAAATACGTACTTTGCCCAACAGATAGTGGTGAAAGGTATACACTTAGTGAGCATAATGGGCAACCAGGGCACATTATCCAAATCTCCGGGCAAGGTGCTCACCGACCCAGAACTGCTATACCACAGCGTGTATCTCGTCTTCTGTTTCTGCGGGATATGTTGGCATCCATTCTTCTTTTCTGTTCTGGTGAGTATGTAGATTTAGGAAGAAAACCGACTACCGTAAACTGTAAAAAAGAAACTATGAATTTATAATCTTGCTCTGTATTTCTACTTTCTGAAAATTTGAGCGACTCGCTTCGGCAAAATAATAATAATAATAGTTACAAATAGTTGTTCCGGGTCTAGGCGTTTATGAAAATGCACTCACGATACCAGAGAAATTCCTAGTGTGGGGCAATTAAAAAAATTACTTGTGTTATGTTTACTGTTTATAGCAATTTGGAACATCCAACTTCTAACAGTGTTTTCCCTTTTTTTTTATTTCGAGGTAACTTTATCCAAAATCAAAAATAAGATTTTGTACAATAAACAAATATTGGTTAATATTGGTTGGTTGTGTCATAAGAAGAGTTTTTACTCTACTTTTATACGTCAGAAATGTATATGTTTGACAGGCCCGTTGGTATAATGGTCAGTGGCCCTGACTGCTATGCGCAAGGTCGTGGGTTCGATTCCCACCTAGGACAAATGTTTGTGTGATGAGTAGATGTGTAATTTATCTATAATATGTATGTATTTAGAAATATATATGTATGTTTATCAGTTGTCTAGTACCCATACCACAAGCTCTGCTTAGTTTGGGACTAGATGGCGTTGTGTGAAAAAGTTGTGGAATATTAGTTGTGGAATATTATATTATGTACATTCCCACAAAAATAGTATAAGAAAACTTAATAAAAGGTGAAGTAAATCGATAGAGTGTTTCTTAACTTACGCATGATCAAGGGAAATAACGATACATTTTTATATTGAAAGCAATAAAATCGCACACCCCTTGTTCATGAGTTTTGGTTATGACAATATTCGCACTGATATCATAAAACTGTCGGTCAATATAATTCTAGAGCCACTTCTACATGTTGTTAACCTCTCTCTAGAATAAGGAATTTTTCCCGATTTATTAAAGAGATCAGTGGTAAAACCAATATTTAAAAAAGGGGATAGCACTCAAATGGACCATTACAGGCCTGTAACTTTGATATCTATTTTTTCTAAAATTTTTTAAAAAGCCTTTCATAACAAATTAGAAAATTTCATTGAAAAGCACAAGATTATTAAAGACGAACAAAATGGGTTTCTTAAAAATAGAAGTACATCGTTAGCAGCCTTTCAATTAATAAAAGAAATAACAGACTGTATTGATAAGAAAATACCTGTTACAGTTTTATTCATGGATATGAGCAAAGCTTTTGATCATGTCTCTCATGAACGATTATTAGAAAAGGTTTCGAGATACGGAATCAGAGGAACTGCATATAAATGGCTGGAATCTTACTAGTCCGACAGAGTACAATCAGTGGAGGTAACGAATTATAATGAACAAACAAAAACGTTAGAATCATCCCAATCTTCCTTTATGATTAATAGAAACGGCGTACCACAGGGCAGCATTTTAGGGCCGCCAATGTTTTGGCTTTACATATATGATTTCCCAGAAGTTATAAATCATAAATGTGTACTATTTGCCGACGATACCACAATTATAATTAAGGGACAAGATAAGTATTCGTACGAACAAGAAATAAACACTGCTCTTCAAACAACTATAGAGTGGCTAGAGGCTAATAATTTAAAAGTTAATATTAATAAAACAAAATTTATGCAATTTTATACCTGTCGTTCAAAACCACTGGCCCTAAATATATCGTATAATGGGGTCGCCCTGACAGAAACTGACTGTTTCTTGGAATAAATTTAGATAAATATTGCTCATGGAAAAATCATATAAATGACATTTGCATTAAATTAAATAATTTTATATACCCTTTGAGACGTATTAGCTACGAGGTATCAAGAAATGCCGCATTAACGGCCTTCCATGGTTACATAACCTCCACTATAAGGTACGGTATTATCCTGTGGGGTCGTTGTGTGGAGATTGACCAAGTATTTGTAATGCAAAAAAAGTGTCTAAGAGCTATATTTGGGTTGAAGCAAATAGAGTCATATCGTCCATTCTTTAGGAAATATAAAATACTAACTCTACCATCTATTTATATATTAGAATCTTGTATATTTGTTTTCAAACACAAGAGACTTTTCCAGCAAGCGACTGGCTACTATGCCCCACGATCTATGTATACTAATAAGTTACTTCAACCGAGGACGAATCTCACACTGACTGGCAAAAACAGCTATATAATGTGCATAAAATTGTATAACAAAATACCAAATTGCATAAAAACGCTACCATTTTCTAGATTTAAAAATAACTTGAGGAGGTTTGAAAAATGCTTTTACAGTGTACATGAATTTTTAGTTTATAAATTATAAGTTTTTATAAATTGCACGGTCATTTTTAATTATTATTGTATGGCAAATAGTCCCATTATTGACATAATTGTTTTTAACACTCAGGATTATTATTGACTAATATTCTGACATTTAAATAATTTAATACTGTAATTTTAATCGGATTATTTGTTTAATGACTGTGTGGGTAAGATCAAGAATTATTCTTTTATATTATTATGTAAATGATCTAGTGTTTTTTTTAGTGTTGTTTTACTGTGTGACAAATCTCTACCATTATTGACGTGATTATTATTGAAACTTAGGATTAACTGATTACTTTTCATTATTATATTGACATTTATTTCATTCAATGATACATTTCTAATTAGATTATTTCATTATGTATTTTTATATTTGCACGCCGAAATTGAAGGCAGAATAAGAGAACAATATTGTACGCTTTACCAACCTTCTGTACCTTATTTAAGCAAATAAATGAATTTGAATTTGTTCTCAATTTTTGACTAAAATTCGATGGCATCTAGTATAAAAAAGTATATTAAATAAAAATACGCGGTCTTGGGTTACGAATGTGATGTAATAAGAAAATCATTTACTTGGAAATTATATGCACAAACATCAAAACCACATAATTCCGCGAATTAACTCGTTTCAAATAGGCACTTCTTGCACCCATTCCCGCATGTATAAAAAACAGGGTTAATTAAAGGATTTTTTTAATTTTTTGGTCGCTGAATTTTTACCTGATAACACGTGTGAATACATACGGAAAATCTGGAAAAACATGGATATTACACCTGCAGAAGCTGCTCAAGTTATGGTCTTGCTGGATACAGGAAAAAATCAAAGTATAGTGGCTGAACAGTTAAATTTTAGTAGATATTCAGTTCGAAGTGTATACCAGAGGTTTCAAGAAACAAGGGGCTATATTCGGCAACCAGGCTTAGGCCTCGGAGCGAGATAACCGCTTTCTTGTGACGATATCTTTGTGAAATCGACTGCTGAATGCGGTTGAGCTGGGACAACAGCTTCGAGAAGAACGCAATGTCAGCATAAGTCGGTCGACAGTCAGAAGAAGATTAGCTAAAGCTGGATTGACTGGACATCCACTAGCAAATGGTCCGAAATTGACCACAGTCCACCGACAAGCCCGACTTCAACTTACCCGAGAGCATTTAAATTGTACGTTCGAGCAGTGGAGAACAGTTACGTTTTCTGATAAACGCAGAATGACTTTACATGTCACAATGGACGCTCAAGAGTCTATAGAAGGTCATCGGAGCAATTTGCTCAGTGCTGCATAAGCGAACGTGTCGCTTATGGTGGTGGATCGTGTATGTTTTGGGGTGGCATAATGCTCGATTCTAAAACCGCCATTGTCTTCATTACTCAGCCAATACTGGCCCTAGATCGAGAGGATTAATAGCTCAGCGATACGTGGAAGAAGTTCTCAAATAACATGATTGCCGATTTCATGGCTTATGGGGGAAGAATTCGTATTCATGCATGATAATGCCAGACCACATGTCGCTAGGATAGTTCGCGATTATATGGAAGATGCCAGTATTAACATGATGGCGTGGCCACCTCGCAGTACCTGATCTCAAACTCAATCGAGTATGTTTGGGATGAGCTCAAAAGGCGGGTAAGAGCATAAAGTCCAGTTCTTACACACCTCCAAGGGCTGCAATCAGCCATCAAAGTGGTGTGGAACGCTAAACCACATGAATTCGTCGCAAAATTAATATGGTCGATGAAAAACAGATTAAGACCAGTAATTAGAGCTAGGGAAGGTAAGGGGAGTCTTACCTACCCTGGCTCTAATACAGATTTTATTGATAATTTCTTGATTCCTTTTAATTCAGTCTTTTTCTCTAAATGCAATAGTCGCAATTTTACTTGTAAGTTTCATTTCATCTGCTAAAAGAATCCTTTCGAGCATTTTGCATACGGTTAAGTGGTATCCTTGGAAAGGTATTGACTTACCTTTTAAGTTATCATTGCAACTTTTTAATTTTTTATCAATTTTATTAAGAACAATCCAGTTTTTTTGGTATCTGGGGTGTGCGATTCTATTGCTCTCAATGGGTCAGATTAAACTAACCAAAAAATATCGTCGTGTAAATGTTTTACTTTTAACCTATTAATGAACTAACAACCGTTCATCATCGATTGCAGCTCCTAGACATAGTGTACCGCGAAGAGACTCTCTTAAACGTGATGCGCTCAGTGACTCGCAACGGCCGGTCCATCCTGCTGACGGCCGTGCTGGCGCTTGTCCTGGTCTATATGTTCTCCATCGTAGGCTACATGTTCTTCCGAGACCATTTCCTCGTCAACGTCGACAGGCTTGACGGTGAGTATTAGCTAATAGTAATTATTTTCTGGAACCTACATCAGGAGTAGAGAGTTATTAGCTGCACCACAGTCCTTAAGTTTGCAGCTATCATCCTTTGCGTCGTGTTCTCTCTTTGCATTGTTGGTAAATTGGTTGGTAATAAACGTTCTATTATTTATTTACATTTATGTTAAAGCTCCATACACGATCATATAAGGATCATCCGAAATCATACAATTATGTATAGTATATACATACGTATATATATAACCACTCAAGCGTCCAAGCCGCGTGGCGATTCTCGCCCCACCTGTCCGTGCCTGAAATGTCAATTTCATTTTTACGACTGTATAAACTGAACGATGTAGTTCGGTGACTGTACTGCCCATGGACAATTTAAGCAAGATTTTTTTTGAGGGCTGTCATGTGAGTGGTTATGCAACGTCATTCAGAATAGCGCTGTACATGTATAAACTGAACGATGTCGTTCGGTGACTGTACTCCCCATGGACAATTTAAGTAAGATTTTTTTTGGGGACTGTAGTAACCTTGGACATGTAAGTGGATAGTCCTCTCAATAATATTATAGTGCATTAGTATGTGCAAATACATGTGCAATCTCTGTTCCTTCACTATCATAGTCTGGTGGGCCGGCAAACCATGATGACTGGAGAGAGATCAGGTGCAGGACTAACGACTTAACGTGCTTCTTGAGGCATGCCTTCCAAACTCCGTGCTACTATTGAGTCGTTTCTAATAGAAAAACCCAATATAACTTTTGAATCTGAGGCCTCATACTCGGCAGTTGTTCTTACGGCCACTAGGCCAATGAGGCAGTTACGTTACTACTATGTACCTTGCATTAATATAAATTACTAGCTGACCCACCACGACTTCGTTCGCGTGGTATCCTACCCCTACCCAACCGATACCATTACCCCTGTCCTACCGATACCCTACCCATACCTTACTCTAGCCCTACCCTACCCAAACCCTACACTACCCTACCCTACCCCTACCCTTGAGACATTTCCTAATTTTTTTTTTTCATAAGTACCTTCTGACTAAACCAAACACAACCAAAAAAAGAATCGGCCAAATTGGTCCAGCCGCTTCGTGTTTTGCGCTTAGCAACACAATTAGCGATTCATTTTTATTATATAGATAGATAACTAGCACATACACTCCCCCAGACGACGACGACCCCCGGTACGAGCCCGACGGGTGCGCCGACGACGGCAGCTCCAAGTACCTCCGGGACAGCGAGCAGTGCCGGCGCTCGTCTCGCTTCGTGTCCGTGGGCGGCGAGCTACGAGAGCGCAGCTGCGACTCGCTCATCATGTGCATCGTCACCACGCTCAACCAGGGGCTGCGGAACGGCGGCGGCATCGGGGACATACTGCGGGCGCCCGCTAGCTTTGTGAGTGTAACGTTCCACTAGATATCTATACTTACACTAGCAACTACGAGAGCGCAGCTGCGACTCGCTCATCATGTGCATCGTCACCACGCTCAACCAGGGGCTGCGGAACGGCGGCGGCATCGGGGACATACTGCGGGCGCCCGCTAGCTTTGTGAGTGTAACGTTCCACTAGATATCTATACTTACACTAGCAACTACGAGAGCGCAGCTGCGACTCGCTCATCATGTGCATCGTCACCACGCTCAACCAGGGGCTGCGGAACGGCGGCGGCATCGGGGACATACTGCGGGCGCCCGCTAGCTTTGTGAGTGTAACGTTCCACTAGATATCTATACTTACACTAGCAACTACGAGAGCGCAGCTGCGACTCGCTCATCATGTGCATCGTCACCACGCTCAACCAGGGGCTGCGGAACGGCGGCGGCATCGGGGACATACTGCGGGCGCCCGCTAGCTTTGTGAGTGTAACGTTCCACTAGATATCTATACTTACACTAGCAACTACGAGAGCGCAGCTGCGACTCGCTCATCATGTGCATCGTCACCACGCTCAACCAGGGGCTGCGGAACGGCGGCGGCATCGGGGACATACTGCGGGCGCCCGCTAGCTTTGTGAGTGTAACGTTCCACTAGATATCTATACTTACACTAGCAACTACGAGAGCGCAGCTGCGACTCGCTCATCATGTGCATCGTCACCACGCTCAACCAGGGGCTGCGGAACGGCGGCGGCATCGGGGACATACTGCGGGCGCCCGCTAGCTTTGTGAGTGTAACGTTCCACTAGATATCTATACTTACACTAGCAACTACGAGAGCGCAGCTGCGACTCGCTCATCATGTGCATCGTCACCACGCTCAACCAGGGGCTGCGGAACGGCGGCGGCATCGGGGACATACTGCGGGCGCCCGCTAGCTTTGTGAGTGTAACGTTCCACTAGATATCTATACTTACACTAGCAACTACGAGAGCGCAGCTGCGACTCGCTCATCATGTGCATCGTCACCACGCTCAACCAGGGGCTGCGGAACGGCGGCGGCATCGGGGACATACTGCGGGCGCCCGCTAGCTTTGTGAGTGTAACGTTCCACTAGATATCTATACTTACACTAGCAACTACGAGAGCGCAGCTGCGACTCGCTCATCATGTGCATCGTCACCACGCTCAACCAGGGGCTGCGGAACGGCGGCGGCATCGGGGACATACTGCGGGCGCCCGCTAGCTTTGTGAGTGTAACGTTCCACTAGATATCTATACTTACACTAGCAACTACGAGAGCGCAGCTGCGACTCGCTCATCATGTGCATCGTCACCACGCTCAACCAGGGGCTGCGGAACGGCGGCGGCATCGGGGACATACTGCGGGCGCCCGCTAGCTTTGTGAGTGTAACGTTCCACTAGATATCTATACTTACACTAGCAACTACGAGAGCGCAGCTGCGACTCGCTCATCATGTGCATCGTCACCACGCTCAACCAGGGGCTGCGGAACGGCGGCGGCATCGGGGACATACTGCGGGCGCCCGCTAGCTTTGTGAGTGTAACGTTCCACTAGATATCTATACTTACACTAGCAACTACGAGAGCGCAGCTGCGACTCGCTCATCATGTGCATCGTCACCACGCTCAACCAGGGGCTGCGGAACGGCGGCGGCATCGGGGACATACTGCGGGCGCCCGCTAGCTTTGTGAGTGTAACGTTCCACTAGATATCTATACTTACACTAGCAACTACGAGAGCGCAGCTGCGACTCGCTCATCATGTGCATCGTCACCACGCTCAACCAGGGGCTGCGGAACGGCGGCGGCATCGGGGACATACTGCGGGCGCCCGCTAGCTTTGTGAGTGTAACGTTCCACTAGATATCTATACTTACACTAGCAACTACGAGAGCGCAGCTGCGACTCGCTCATCATGTGCATCGTCACCACGCTCAACCAGGGGCTGCGGAACGGCGGCGGCATCGGGGACATACTGCGGGCGCCCGCTAGCTTTGTGAGTGTAACGTTCCACTAGATATCTATACTTACACTAGCAACTACGAGAGCGCAGCTGCGACTCGCTCATCATGTGCATCGTCACCACGCTCAACCAGGGGCTGCGGAACGGCGGCGGCATCGGGGACATACTGCGGGCGCCCGCTAGCTTTGTGAGTGTAACGTTCCACTAGATATCTATACTTACACTAGCAACTACGAGAGCGCAGCTGCGACTCGCTCATCATGTGCATCGTCACCACGCTCAACCAGGGGCTGCGGAACGGCGGCGGCATCGGGGACATACTGCGGGCGCCCGCTAGCTTTGTGAGTGTAACGTTCCACTAGATATCTATACTTACACTAGCAACTACGAGAGCGCAGCTGCGACTCGCTCATCATGTGCATCGTCACCACGCTCAACCAGGGGCTGCGGAACGGCGGCGGCATCGGGGACATACTGCGGGCGCCCGCTAGCTTTGTGAGTGTAACGTTCCACTAGATATCTATACTTACACTAGCAACTACGAGAGCGCAGCTGCGACTCGCTCATCATGTGCATCGTCACCACGCTCAACCAGGGGCTGCGGAACGGCGGCGGCATCGGGGACATACTGCGGGCGCCCGCTAGCTTTGTGAGAACTAATCTATGCTTATATTATAGAACGGAAAAGTTACTCTCTTCATAACATAATTATTGTTTTTCACAATTTATTCATAAAACAGGTTTAACCCCTCGAATGTCGCATGTTTAATGTACTTTTTGATTTTTGGGTAGGACTTCAGAAAAAATGATAAATTAGAAATTTATGGCCATTATCATGGTATATGTTATACCTTCCTGGCTTCGTTATGAGTTTATCTAACTATTTATATCATTCAATAAGCAAATCAAACTGACCTTATCTCGCAGTGATGTGATATGTTTCACTTTTATAATTTCACAAACACATATTCACGAAAAAAGACACACGATAATACAATAATGTGTAGGCAATGTTAACACAAATTATTCTACTTAGACACTGTAAAAATTAATAAAAACTCTTTGATAACACAACGAAAACCACAGGTGCATTTTGTAAACATTTTTTTGTCGTTCATTTTAGTGGTGTTCCCTTTAAAATGTTACTAAAACTGGTCAAGCATGAATCGATTAGTCGAATCGTAAAATACATCGTCCAATGCGAGCCGTTACGTTATGTACAAACGGTGTACCTTTGACACTTGAGGGGTTAATAAGAATGAATGGACAGTATAGACAAATTAATATAGTACAATGTAAGTACACAAAAAAAAAGAAAAACGAATCTAGAATCTACAATGTTCTCCCAAAAGGAGCTTTATCTATAAATGTACTATACTGATATTATAAAACGGAAAAGTTTGTTTGTTTAAGGACGCTAATCGTATAAAGTACTAGTAGCTTTATAATATATTTATATATAATATGTATTCCTACGTGAAGGATTGGTTGGATTTGGCATTGGACAGAGAAAAGTGGAAGGACGGAAGGGAGGCCTTTGCCCTGCAGTGGGACACAACAGGCTTGTAATAATAATAACAAACGTGACTTTATCGTGATAAAGTCCACGGAAGCGAATCCCCGCGTGACTGTTAGTTCTCAGATAAAGTTAAAGAGTAAGACTTTTACTGGAAAAAGTGCTGATTTCTTCTCTTCGTCACGCAAACATTTGAAACTTCCTGAACAAAACATTTAAAATATTGTTACGAGCTGGGGTTCGGGATAGAAATAATTACGCCAATTAAACCAAAATTAACACTTTAATTAAATAACTACAAAATAAAATTTAACACAGTTATTCTCACTACAATACTTGTCACTTAAATCGCACTGAAATTCACTTGTAGAGTTTCGATTATATCGCCTCGTATCTTGTAATAAGACTACCGTCTGCGTTCCTTTGCGATCTATTTATACCCCGATCTGCGTTCTAGAACATTCTCGTACAATCGACTCACTGCCTATACTGCTAAGAATGTTCTAGAAGCTACTCGAGATACTTAGTACTGCTACTCGCCGCCAGGTGGCGTTAGTGTATCGAACATTCAAGATGTCGGTCGAAGTTTCTCGACATACTTAGCTAAGCGACTGGCGTAACAATATTTTATTTCAAATAGGCCTACATGGACACTTATAAAACGCAGTCGCGAACACAGCCATATAATTAAAAATCCTATTGATATTTTCCAGGAGCCCCTATTCGTGGCGCGCGTGGTGTACGACCTACTGTTCTTCTTCGTGGTGATCATCATTGTGCTTAACCTCATTTTCGGTGTCATCATCGACACCTTCGCTGACCTGAGAAGCGAGAAGCAGCAGAAAGAGCTCATACTCAAAAACACCTGTTTTATTTGTGGTGAGAACCGTTTACTTTTGTTCTACGTGATTATGGAGTCTGTGTTTCCTGGTAGCTATAATCTAAAAGTTTTGAAGTCAAAAGTGAAAAAGTTACCACTAAGAAAGCGTGCTTCAACGCAAGCTAGTCAATAACAATTTAAAAACAATAAGATTGTTTTGCCTATCTTTTTATTTATTTATTTTGTCAGTCGCTGACAGTAGAGCAATACGACATCGAGGCGGATCAACGTGTACTACCACAAACTTCTCTTGTGAAGTCGTGCTGCTTTCGCATCCGTTTCCGTCTTTTTTTTCCATCCACCCACCAAAAAAACCCACCTCGCAGACAGTCCCGTTAATCGTCTGCAATAGACGAAAAGGTCTAGTAGAGTATAATAGTTTATTTAACGGAGTCATTTATTCTTCTCAAAAATACAAACATTAGAATCTAAATAAAGTATGCTCTATACATAATTCATCCGCAAACATATCCGATCTGTAATTGAATTCAAGAGAGAGAGTCAGTTAAACGTTTGGTGCCGAAAGTAAAGGTAATCCAGCTACCAAGTTTCAGGAAAATGATAATTGTGTAAGTCACTAAAAAAGTTTATAGAATCATTTACATTTCATACATTTACCTGCAATTTTTTTTTCTTTTTTTAATTAGGGGTTTTTATCCACAAGGATACGGGAACCTTCAATAAATTTATTGCTAACACTTTTATAGAAGTTACATTGATGTCGTCTGGACTCCTGAATAAGTACAACCTTAATGACAGGGTTCAGACATACTCCTGATTTATAGATATAGCTGTGGAGGCCAAAGCGATGATTACAACTACAATAATAATTATTAATAATAATATTATAAAGAGGTAAAATTTGTAAGTTTGTATGTAAGGGGTAATCTCTGAAACTACCGAACCGATTTTGAAAATTCTTTCGCTTACATGTAGCTGCATTATCCCTGAGTGCTTATAGGCTATAAATTATCTTTATATCATGCATATTAGCCGAGCTATTATAATCTTTGTCAAGCAAGTCGGGGACGGGATCCCGTGGAATATTTTCGACTTCTACGCGGACGAAGCCGCGGGCAGAAGCTAGTATTTAATAAAGACATCTACCAACCCGCAAGGTGCCCTTGTGGTGGATTACGGCCCGTTTCCTCTCATAGAGAGGCCTATAGAGAGTTATTTTTTACAGGATTGAACAGGTCAGCCTTTGACAACAAGACAGTCTCGTTCGAGGAGCACATAAAGAGCGAACACAACATGTGGCACTACCTGTACTTTATGGTGCTGGTGCGGGTGAAGGACCCCACGGAGTTCACCGGCCCAGAGAGCTACGTGCATTCTATGATTAAGGTAAAACAACCCTCAAAAACCTATTTCCAGGTCTGCCACTCGATCTACCTCTCTTTTTTATATTACAGCTAATGAAATAATACAATCTAATACAATACAGTCTTTTTATTTTGGAACATAAATCCATAAAATGTTAGTAACTTATACGTTAGTATCCCATTACCCTCCGCACAAATTGACTAATAAGAGTGGACACACTCACTCACCGATAATAAATAATGATGTTTTTTTTTTGCAAATAGGTTATAAAAAAAAACTTTTTAACAAAAAATTAAACCGACTCCCAAAAAACACTGCAAAGTGAAAAATAACTTTAATTTCGGTAGTCGGTGTCTTTAGTTTTGTTTTTTCGTTTTTGGCACCGACTTCCGAAATTAAAGTTATTTTTCACTTTGCAGTGTTTTTTGGGAGTCGGTTTAATTTTTTGTTAAAAAGTTTCTTTTTCACTCTTTTTAGTTGGATGATTTTTAATTTACCTAGTTACAAGAGCCTAAATGTCAACTACTTATAACCTTTTACAAAATATTGCTTTTCCCAATGCTGGGTCGTTAATTGTTGAGGAGTTCTCCTGGTACTTCACCATCAGCTCTACATCACCATATGCATTGTGACGAGCATAAAGTGCTTAACATCCATATTCAAGTAATCGAATCGCAATCCACTTAATACTTATTATTGAGTAGTTTCGGCGGCCATCTGTGGTCTTCATCATCAGTTCCACTTCCCCAAATGGTACTTTTTGAGAGCAACTGCACAAGTTACTATAAGAAATACCCAAAACGCCATAGGTGTGCCTATAATATTTGATGAGTTCCCTCGATTTCTCCAGGATCCCATCATCAGATCCTGACTTCACCAAAGTCAGGATAATGGTACCAATTTCGAAGTATACCCATTCGAACAAAAAAATAATTTTCCAAATCGGCTCAGCCGTCTTCGAGTACTCGATGATCATACATAAAAAAAAAAAAAAAATAATATACGCGTCGAATTGATAACCTCCTCTTTTGGTCGTCGGTTGATAACACTTTCACATGTTAGTTTTTTCGTAAATGTAAACTAGATGAGGCCAGTGTTTCCTAACTGATTACCCTGAAAACAAACACCGAAACAAACTCAGAAGTTAACGTCTCTTTTAAATTCCATACAATCCGTACTGATCAAATCATATGCGAGCCATGTTGGTTTATGTCTTTGGTGCCCTTTAAGCCGGCTCTACACGTTGGCCAACATAGTGGCGAATGTAGTGGCCAATGACTATTCGCCAACGTGTAGAGGGGGTGTTTGTGCACCCAACATGCACAAACACGCCGTCTACACGTTGTCCAATACGCATTGGCCACTACATTCGCCACTGTGTTGGCCAACGTGTAGAGCCGGCTTTAGAGAAGACAGAATCACACAGATTTGAGCGGACCCGTCCAAACAGTGCAAGCATTTGTCAGTTATCGCGTAGCTCAACTTAAAACTTTAAAGAGCTCAAATGATTTGACGAACAATACTAAACTAAAGACATTTGGGTATGCCGTATAAAGTACTCAAACTGCCAGACAGTGCGGTAATCTACCTATGGTCTTCGTTGTTTTCCCACATTGCTCTCATATTCACAATATACTGTTACGCCAGTCGCTTAGTGAAGTGCGTCGGGAAACTTCGACATAAATCTGGAATGTTCGAGACGCTGACGCCATCTAGCGGCGAGTAGCAGGAATGAGCATATCTAGTCGAGACACTAACGCCATCTAGCGTCGAATAGCGGTACTATGTATTTCGAGTATTTTCTAGGCAGTATAAACAGTGAGTCGATTTTATAAGAATGTTCTCGAACTCATAGACTGGGGTATAAATAGAGCGCAAAGGGGCGTAGAGAGTCAGTCTTATTACGAGGCGAATACGAGATATAATCGAAGATTTACCAGTGAATTTCAGTGCGATTTAAGTGTGATCTAAGTGTTAAGTGACAAGTGTTGTGGTGCGAATAATTGTGTTAAATTTTTATTTTGTGTTGATTTAATTAAAGTGTTAATTTTGGTTTAATTGGCGTTAATTAATTCTATCCTGAACCCCAGCTCGTAACAATACCAATATACAGTATGTTAACTTCTCGTTAACCCGCAATAGTATAGCATCCATACATGCTAAAAAAAATATTACCATTCGAAAACAAAGTTTTTTTTTTATATTAAAATATTCACTAAAAATGTTAAATTAATACGTAAAAGAAACACTCTGTACACGCGTACTTGAAGGAAGGCAACGTCGCAATTTATTTATGAATGACAGGCCGCGTGTGCGGCGATGTATTTGATGTGCTTATACTATTGCGGGTTAACGGGAGCGCCCTCTGTTAGTTAACATACTGTATATAGCTTTTGAGAAACATGCAAATTGTGTCCAAGATGGACTTGGAGATTACATACATATAAACACATATTGCAGTAGTACCCAACTGATATGGCTTCTACCTGCGCAGAACATGAATTTTCGCACCGCGCTTCGTTTCCTTTAACGCTATTGGTCGGCAACTGCCACCATGTTAGCGCGCGACGCGTGACACGCGAGTGAGATGGAACTAACAGCTGCAGTGTATTATGGACCTTATAGCAGTGATCTAAGGTTGATTGTAAGTTTTAAGCGTTCTCTCGTTAATCTTCCGGCCATACTTTTCTGCGCGAACGAAGATTCACGATGCGCCCTATCAGTTGGGTACCACTGTACCTCCTTATAATATTAGTATAGACATAATTGTTGAATTGTTCCAGTCCAACAACCTAGACTGGTTTCCGCGCCTGCGAGCGCTATCTCTGATGGGTGGGGGTGAGGGCGAGGGGGGAGAGCTGGAGGTTCGAGCGCTTCAAGCTCAGCTCGACCGAGCACAGCTCGCCGTACACACCCTCACCGACCTGCTCACCGAGCTGCGGGACCAGGTACGTTATCTCAATCAATCAAATATTTTATTTTAATATTTATACTATTTATTTATGTACACACATGACACAAAAGAAAAAATATAAATACAGACAAAAGAGCACAAAGGTGCTGCTTATTTCCTAAAATATTTCCTCCAGCAGACCTGCGACAGGAGAGTTGAAGAAGAGATGATAGACACAGTGTGTATAAATACTAATTACGATAAATAAAACATACTTAGCTAATAAACTAAATTATAATGATATAATAAACAAATATTTATATTAATGCTATAAAAATAAATACCTATAATAAATATATAAAATACGGGATGTTAGATATCTAATGATCTTTGACCATATAATATTAAATATTTATATTTTTTATCTTCTCACATACATCATCTGCTTAACCATTTTTTTTCGGATGGGAAAAAACTGGAATGAATTATCGAATGACTTCTCCCGCTCTGGGTAAAATGGAAGGGAGTGCTCTGGCACTCTGGCTTCACCTTCTACTGACTAAAAACACACCCTGTTCCGTCAGCTAGCATGGGGGTCATTGATCATATCTTTTTAACATGTCTCCTTGGATTTTAAATTAGTTTCGTAAATGATCTTTATTTTGTAAATTGGTAAATTTAAATTAGATGAAACCGGTGTTTCCTAACTGACTACCCTGAGAAGAAACACCGAAACAAACTCAGGGGTTCGTCTCTTTTAAAGTCCATCCAATCTTTACTGGTTATATTAAAAAATATATGGGAACCTTGTAGGTTACCATCTGAGGCGATCTTTTGAGGAAAGATGCTCACAGATTTGAGTGGGCCTGTCCATACAGTGCAAGTATTTGTCAAATGACGTATAGCTCAACTTAGAACAAGGAGCCTAACGATTTGACGAACAATACCAAGGGAAGGACCTTTGGGTAGACCGCAAACCATACTTATGTAACGTGTACTTTTTATGGCAAATAGAAAAGAAGCATATCTTTAATAAAAGTAGCTAACCCTTGCGTTCTAGGGCGACGGTTAGAACATTTTTGTTCCATTCCCAAAATCCCGGTAGACAATCGCCCTTTGAGACCCTGTCACTAGTGCTGACGGCTCTTTGAGGCACGCGTGGAACCCGACGCACCGTGGACCCGGGATCTGCTTAACCCTTACCACTACTTTTTTACTAGAACTTAAAACGGTATATTTACCATGTGTTTTTATCATTTCGAGTTTCCGATATTACGGCACTGTTGCAAGCACCATGATCACGGATGAACTGAAGTAATTGCGGGTGGACGTTTATGAGCAGATGAATCGGTCTACTCTCTTTCTAGTTCGTTTTTTTTTTTGTGATCGAAACCGGTACTAGGTATTGTCGTTCACAGCTTAAGCAGTATGGCTGTGGAATGCTCTACCCGTGTCAGTAAGACAAGCACAAACCCTATCTTTTTTCAAAAACTTAGTAAAAGATCTTTATCTCTCTCCTTAAATTGTTGTTATTATTTATTTATTTATTTATTTTATTATTTATGTACACACAGTAAAATACATTAAGATAAACATAATTATAATATCTGAGTACAAAGGTACTGCTTATTTCTTAAGAAATTTCTTCCAGCAGACCTGCGAAAGGAGAAGTGAAAAAGAAATGTAGACAATAGTGTGTGAGAACAAGAAGAGAAATAAATATGAATATGTGAAGTCTAAAACTAAAACTAAAATATTAAATATACTTACACATACTTACAATGCAATAAAAATAACATATACTTAAATAAATACATAATGTTAGAATATATAAACATATAATATAAATATATACATAAATAATTAACACAGTTAAGAGGAAAGGTAATGCTCTTTTAATCGACATTTGAATAGAGATATAGTTTTTAAATCACGAATGCTAGGCGGAAGTGAGTTCCACAATCTTACAGCATGGACAGAGAAGGAATAAGAGTAGTAGCTAGTTTTATGAGGATGAGATTTAAGGAGGGATCTAAGGTGTGATCTACACGGTACGTCGCTAGAACGAGCGTAAGAAAAACGCTCACGCAGGTAGGAAGGGTAAGACGGGTTGTGTAGAATGTTGAAGAGGAGACACAAAATCCTAGTGTTCCTGCGAAGACGGATAGGGAGCCACTTGAGTTGCTTGCGAAGGTGAGAAACATGGTCATACTTTCGAAGACCGAAAACAAAGCGAATGCATAGATTTTGCAAGCGCTCAAGTTTGTTTAATAGCTCCTCGGTAGCATCCAAATAGCAGGCATCGGCATAATTCTTTTTTTTAAATATTTATATGTATTTATATGTTTTGAGAACGTTATTTATTGTTTTGTATTTTATATAGATGGTACACCGTGGACTACCCGCGTATTTATTATCTCCTTCTGTGTCAAATCCATCCAAAGGTTCGCGTTGTTTTACTGTTATATTGTACAATAAAGAATATATATGTATCACTCAAAACTCGATTCTATTCCCGACACACAAAACTCACCGTGTTCACTCGCGAACTTTTTTGGGCACTTTAACGGTTTTTTTCCACAATTTAACCACTGGATTCCAGGCCCTCAACAGTTGAAACCCATCCTCCCGGTTGCAATTCTTGTATTTGGTAATCTTAATATCCCGTTTTACGTTCTAATGATACAGTTAACGACCATGTCAGTTTAAATGTCAGTCTCGGGGTCGATTTCCGGGTCGGAGAAAATGTTTCTATTGGTTTTTTCTGATAGGAATTCCTCAGTAGTAGCCGGCATTTGGAAGTTGGCGGTGCAATACCCTTGTACCTGAATGCACGTTAAACCGTTAGTCGCTATGTTGCTGAGCGCTAGTTTTAAGCTAATAAAACTGACTTCTGGATCAGAAACTAAAATACTTTTTAATATATTTACTAAAGATATATTTCTCTTCACAGATGACAGAACAACGGAAACAGAAACAACGCATCGGCTTATTGAATTCAACCTCGGCGTACTTGCAGAACTTGCAAATGAACTTACCGCCGTGAGCGACACGCCGTCACGTCTCGCACCGTGCAGGCGCTCGTGTATCTATGTATGTATGTGATGGTGTAAAACGGCTGGCCGGATTGTGATTAGGTTTAACCGTTTTTAGGATGTTTTTTGACCGGCCCCGTATTGTTTATAGTTACTTTTTTTAAAAGAGAAAGAAGTTCTAGCTAAAATTTAAAATCTACAAATTTAATAATATTAGATGTTTATTTAAAAAAAAAATAATTAAAATTGTCATTTTTTTAAATCATTTGTTTAGTTTTAGCAAAATTTTCAACACAGATAATAAAAACATCTTTCATTTAAATTCTACAAGTGTTATTAGGTAGTATTATTAATACAAAAATTTACATTGTATCCAAATTTCTGAACTTAAAAAACCCAGGTGAAAAATATTGCATCATATACATAAATACATGAACTAACTAACCAAAAACGAGTGTGTTAAATACATGTACACCTCATTTAAAGGTACCTCAACACCGCACAATATAAACAAAAGGAAATAAAATAATTGTAAAAAGTAACATATAACAGCCTTAGATTCCCTCTGACATACGCTGGATATACTAAAGTATAAAAATATATTCCTAGGTGCAGTAATATGCGAATTGTTTAGAAGCTGCTGAATATTTTAACGCTGTGATAAATTATATAAACAAATAATTTACTATTTAGGAAATTCTGTGATCATAGAAGAACATTAGCTGTGGTTACCACATTGTTAAAAAAAATTAATTAGTCGTTCATTGTAAAATGGGCCTTAATACTATGATTTACATCTTGATAGCTCAACAATCGTATATTCCTGTACTCAAAACCTTTTACAAAACAAATACGTAATTTAGTTCACGGAAAAAGAAATAACACTTCAAACCAAAATACTTTTCAGACAACCAGGATTATACCGACCTTCGAGAATCATTTAGACAGTTTAACTTTTTTCAAAACCAAAACTGACATTCAGACGAGGTGTTATTTCTTTGTCTATGGTACACATTAAAGGCTAAACGTGTGACTAGAGTGAGTAGTAGTTAAAACATATCTTGTTATGATATTTGAGTAGATATAGTAGGATAGCGGATTCGACGCCCGGTTGCACTGTTACGATCAACATAGTAGGTATCTTGAAATAAGATTTTCAAATATCAATATTTTTTGGCAAGCTTCAAAATAGAGGATAACCCTATTGTCTTATGAAGCCGGTTAAAAAGAATTGGTATCTTTAATTTGTTAATTCAGAACTAAATAGAAATCCATGTTTTATTATAGTGTAAATCGTAACGAGTGCGACATCGGGTAAATTATTACTGTTATGTAGATTTTTAATATCTTAATATTGACCCTTAATAGTTCTAAATTGACGCCGATCTTCAATCAATGAGCTCACAATTTAAAGTCTTGGCTAAACAAAAATCAAGACGAAATATGAATAAAAGAAGTTGATTTTTCTATGAAAACTTCGTTCTCTGATGTGTGTGAAGTTTCGCCAACAAGGGTTTTGTCCTAATTGTATAACAGGACTTTATAACCAGGTTCCGCCTGAGTTTCTCAAAAAAAATCTCGGTATTTTTCTTTAATATACAAAAGCATTATATTTGTATAATGAAATCTGAACAAATATAGTTTTGTTCGTAGATAGAGACCTAGTTCGTAAAGGGGGAGATTATTTACAACCCTTTCGATGTTAAAAACGTTGTTATGAAGCAATAAAAGGGTTGCTTTTTCCATATTTTTGTATTTCAGTATGTTTATATTTTTAATATTCTATTTATAAATCTATATACTATATGTGTTGTTTACATAATAACATGATATTTTCTCTCTGTGCAAACAATATCATGTAATTATATTTTTTTAATTCTCAAACAGAATTACTCAAAGTAATTTACGTAGCGAGAAGGAATCATTTTTATCTCAATTTTTGTACTTCTTTAAGTTTTTCATATTTTATTAAAATCTCCCCCAGTTTAGAAGTTTGGACGTGCAATACAGCTCAAACAAGTTACCTATACTGTAGTTAGTTATCAAATTTTATTTGTAAATGATGTATGAAGTCTTTAGGGGAAACTGGAAAAAATATCTTGTTGAAATGACAATCACGTAAGTCATTTCGAAGACTGACGCATTGGCTCTGAGATGGCAACCCATTACTACGGTACATATACTATCAAGTAGGCGATCTTAGCCACATCAACAGAAATAGGCAATCTTAGCCACATCAACAAAAATGGACAATCTTAGCCACAGCAACAGAAATGGGCAATCTTAGCCACATCAACAAAAATAGGCAATCTTAGCCACATCAACAGAATTGGGCAATCTAAGCCACATCAACAGAAATGAGCCATCTTAGCCCACATAAACGTGAACGGACCATCTTTGCCACATCAACAAAAAATTAAATGAAATTGTATTTTAATCATTCCCATTCATAGAACTAAGTTTTTCTCCTAGAGGCTTCATGTGAAAAATCTTGAAAGAGATCTGAATATATTATTTTTAGAGTTGATGTATGGTTGAGATTTTTTCGTTGTCTCTTGTTAGTTTTGAGGTGAAAGCGTTTGTTACATTATGTCTAAGTTTAAGGTAGGTTTAAGTCTTCGAAAGTCTAGATTTTGCCTAGAAAGTGAGGCTTAATACTGATCTTATTTATTTTACATTCTAAAATGAATTATTGTTCCTTAGTCATATTACTCAAAAAGATTACAATATTTTTTGAAAATTTCTTTTGCGTTTATATTTTATTTCAATAATTAAAATGGATGAAATATGAAAAACTGTTTTTAAAGCGTAAATATTAAATAAACAGTTGGCTTTTAGTAATGAAACACTATAAAAATATTAAAAAAACGCTCAATAAATATGCCAAAATATAAACGAATTAAATCTTACATCAGTATTAAGTCTCCTAAATATATAGTAATATATTATTATTAAATATATAACCCGACGTGTAAACGAAGGTTGTTCTATGTAAATGACAAACGACACGATATTCCATAGACAATCGTTTTGGAAATTATAATCTCTTAAAATGCTTTGCATGAACAGTGGAATTTTAAATCAAACTTACTTAAAACGTTAGAAGTAAAAAGAATAAATACGAGTAAAAAGTATCTAATGCTAATTCTGACCTGTTTCATGCAACATATACCCATACACATATTGTGTACATTTGACCGAACACAACTCTCCTAATAAAACAAGATAAAATATATAGAAAATGTATTTTAAAAAAAAACGTTCGAATTTCTTACATTAGTCCTTTTGGATAATCTATATCTAAGTTACGTTACTTAAATTTAAAATTTTGTGAAAATAAGTAACTGGTGTATGTATTGTTAAGTTTAAACAGTTACCGTCTCGATGAATATACATATTACCATTATTTTTTGTATTTAAAAAGATTATGCTTGAAGATGGACGGTTTAAACTATTTGTAAATTGTATACAAAATAAAACTTTATACAAGGTGTTACTAAAGTCTGTTGTCATATTTAATGCTGTTGTTTTGTATCTGATACTCAGTATGGAAATCTAACGGTTAAATATGATGCACCCTTCGTAATCACCGTGTATATGGAATATTTTAAGTCTTGTTAATATAACTTCAATTGCATTTTACGGAACAACGTATTTATTAGTCAACTTGAGTTTTTATAAACACGTCGTGCCATAAGGTTCGTAGTGAGATGACAATTAAAACTATGTTTTTTGATAATATAGAATATATGAGATATCAAATATATTATGTAGACGTATTCTTTTACATATATATAGAAAATGTTTAACATTTTGCACACATTGGTGATTTTTTTCAATAAATCTGTAACAGCTATCAGCATTATTGAATATGCCACAAAAATCGCCAATGCTTTTTGTACTTAATATTTCGTTTGGCGATCTGATTGAAAAAACTGTAACATTCGTTTGAACTAACATTCCTTGATTTTAAGCACTTTAATGTTTTACTTCATCTTTGTTTCTTTTTCTTTACCGCAGTGATTACAAACGTTATTTTACAAAAGTTCATTATAATTAGTTCTGTGTTAGTAAATTATGTCTTGCATTTACGAATTATTAAAACGATAACACCATTTATTGCATATACAATCAGTGTAGAAAAAAAAACTATTTAATAAAATGAAATATTAGAATTAATCTAGCTAAAGAAAAATAATAGTGATTAATTATAAATCTTGTCCAGTAAATATTTAAAATAAATAGATATTCGCATTCATCGTGAATTGAATTAGAAATCTCTCAAATCGTGATAGTACGTACCTACTCCATCACTGTCGGATTTAAATCGAATCTTAAAGCTCTTGACCAACTCAATATATACTACTCTATCAATTTCTCTCTAGAGATCTATATTTTTAAATCATCTATTAACAAAATGTTTTTATATACTGTATTTATGACACAATACATTCCCTGTGTATTTTTTATATTATTTATTACATATACTATATTCCACTGTATTTAAATCTGTATTTTTAATCTTTCAACTATGCTCCCGAAAAACAGAAGTTAATCATTCTCGAATCTTATTTTATACAACGGTTTATTTTTGTTTATTTAAAGTTATTGTTTAGTAAGAAATTATCACGTAATATTTAATAGTGTTGAAAAACCTTCTGCTTTTCGTGTGCATCGTGTCTTATTTGTTTTTCAAAGAAAAATATAGTAGTAATAATGTTGTATTTACATTACGTACTAACTTAGTATATGTAAGGACTTGTGGTCCGTTGTGATGCCTGCAATAACGTGTTTTTTGTTTTTATGAAAAATAAAGTTACGGCACAAAGTTTTTTGGTTGTTTTATTTATAATCTGGATATGAGATTCGTAACGAAAGACTACCTACGCTGATTATAATTTCAAAAACGTCAATAGCCTAAAAGATAAGTATAAGTATATTTTATTCAGAAAGTAAAATTCAGAAATTACAAAGTAACTCTTAGAAATAATGTAGGTAATACAATGTTTGATGCCTGTACTAGGTTAATTAGAACCTGTATCACAGGCGACATGGGTTCTATTTCCAATTGGTCAACAGAATTCTTAACAATACTTCATTTTTAATAGACTTAAAATACAAATTTATTATTCTAAATCTAATTTAATTAGACGCTGAAATTACACACTGAAATAGCTCGTTGTTGTTATGATTGTGTCAGCATTTCTAAAGTTAGAGTGTTATTACATAAATAGGCAATCAAATATGCGATGGATAATTACTTTAACAAATATAAATGACAGTATGTTAGCGCACTATTCTTGAGTCAGCAATAAATGGTACCAATGTTCAGTCTTAGGTATGCGTATGACGCACTAGGCGCCCACATAATCAACGGAGTTAATGTATCGCCAGTTCAGCAATTTTCCTAGCTGGGCAATCCGCGTCACCTGTTTTGTGGTCACTAGGTTTTTTAAAGCGTGTGCAAGTAGTAGTAGTAGTATATGGTGTCGGACTTGTGATCGAGAGGTCACAAGTTTGAACCCACTCCAGACACAAGCGTATTTAGCTTAGTTGGAGGGGTTAACAAGATTGCTGGTAAGGTGAATTCTACACACATTACTAGTTATCTCTTTAAAAAAATCCTAAAAAATAATTTAGCCTTGAACGTTCCCACTTCCTGGCCTGGCCATGGTCATGGATCAGAAATATTATAATCACGCCAAAATTTAGTCTGCTCAGTCGGAATTAGTCTACCCAGAATGCATGCTTTCTGGCTTGGAGCTTGCATTGAAGAATTGTCTGAATCGATGAGAATGGTATTTTTTGGGTATTTAAAACGTTTTGACATAATGATTCGTATTGTTTATAAAGGAATGTTGGATGAATTGTGCGAGGAATGCTATGAAAGAAAAAAAAAGGAAATAGTGACCTTTTTTTGCTCTACATAAATGACCTTCCGAGGCAAATAAACCACCCCATGTTACTGTTCGCCGATGATAACACAGTAATCATTAAGTGTGATGATCCCAATACGTATGAAAATCAAATCAATGAGACACTAAATAGAATTATATCATGGTTTGACAGCAATAATCTAATTATAAACTTAGAAAAGACAAAAATCATGCATTTTTATCAAAGGATCCCAAATACAATTCTTGACATTAGCTATCTAGGGATGAAAATTGAATCAACTACCACTACTAAATTTCTTGGAATTAATATAGACAACAATTTGACTTGGAGAGCCCAGACAGACGAAATATGTAAAAAACTGAATAAATTTGCCTATGCTCTCTTTAAACTATCAAAGATTGTGAGCCTGGAATCATTACTGATAGCCTACCATGGCTATGTTGCATCAACACTCAGATTTGGCGTAATATACTGGGGTAATTCAGTAGATAGAGAAGTCGTATTTAGAGCCCAAAAAAGATGTGTCAGAGCTATGTGTGGTCTTAAAAGCACAGACAGTTGTCAGCCGTTCTTTATTTGCCTAAAAATTCTTACCTTGCCATCGCTGTACATATACGAAGCAAATATATTTGTCAAATCTAACCCTTCACTATACAAAATAGCACCTAAAAGTTACTACAGAAAACTACGAGACAAAAATAAGTCAGAGCTCGAAGTGAATAATGGCAAAACTGCACTAATGAATAAAAGTATCTTTTGCATGGCTCAAAAAATATTTAACAAACTACCTGAAAAGATAAAGACATTAAATCTGGACAATTTTAAAAAATAATTATTAAGAATTTTGATAAACAAATGCTATTACTCAGTAAAGGAATATTTGGACGATAATTCTATAATTAGGTACTGCTTCAGAAAATTGTACATCAACTTAGACTAGACATGGGTAACTCCGGACACGTCTATATCTTTGGATATATATCCATACGCGGATATATATCCACTCCTTCCCTGTCAAAAAAGTTAACATATCCTATATCCAAGTAGCTCCGAGCGCTGCGACTTGCTCCGACCGGCCACTCGTCACTCGATGAATGAGTGAGACAGGGGAGCGGAGCGCACGGCTCCGGACACGAGTATATCCGAACACAGCGATGTACGACCCATGTAATTTTTAAGCGCTAAAGCGCTGTAAGAGAATAAACTTAATAGACGCACCCTTTTAAGATCAGAGTTTTTTGCTTTAAAGCGATAGAGCAGCTATTGCGACCATATTGAGTAAACTATTCCCGCTTGAAATCAAAGCGTTTCTTTGTTATTGTTTATATTTTTTTACGAAATAGGATTATATGCAAGCTTTTAAGCAATTATGTTTTGTTTACTCGATCGTATGAGATTTTGTTCAGTCTTGTTTTCAGTACTGTGCGTTACTGTGTTAATTATAAATGAAAGATAAGTAGTTAAGTATTAGGACTCGTTATTTGTGTGTGCTGTGTGATGTGAACATCAACATTCTATATAATATAACCTTTATTTTTTTTAAGTGCAAAATTGTACTAGACTATTTTGTAAATAACCTAATACCTAGTTAAAAACTTTATTATTATTTCGCGGATTTATCAGTCTTGAGCTACATTAGAACTAAGTTGGAGATATACAATCCAGATATCTCACTTCACTCCGTGGATCTGTTTAAAAGTCGGAACTACCTTATCTCACTCCTTGGAGTTTACTTCACTCCCGGATATATTAAGCGGATATGGATATGTTAATCGGATATATATCTTTACTTGGAATGATATAGTACATATCCAATCTCTTTCCGGATATGGTTAGCCCATGCCTAACTTAGACGATTTTGATTTTTTTTTTTTTTTTTTTCCCTTCGTCCGTTAGGACAGGCAAAGAGTCAAGCCCATACAGCCAGTTAGACGATTTTGATTTATATTTGACAGTAGCATTTTTTTTTTTTTTTTTTTTTTTCTTTGGCAGACAGTAGCATTAATATGACATGTAATCAAATTTATTTGACATTTATTAAAATAGATTATAAATTTTTATATTGCTATACATGTTTCTATAAAAATATTGACTTGTTGACTATTAAAATTGTACATCACCTTAGACGACTTTGTATTTTAGACATTATAATTATGACATATAAAATAATCTATTTGAATTGACTTAACTTAAAATTTATTAATATGCATGTACTAGATTAATACCGTAAAAGTCTGCATAGATACCTTACAATGACAATGTCAATTAAATCATATTTGTACGCTTCTAGGCAGAACATATACATATATCTGACATTGATTTTGACATTATTATTATTTTAATTTATTTTATATTTAACTTAGAGTTGACAATTTATGTAAATTAACTATTTTTTTTTTAATTTATCTATTTTGCATTGTATACTATTGTCACATCATAATATTATAATTAATGCATAACTTAAATTCATAATAATATATTTGCACGCCATATTTGGCAAACATGATTGAATCTAATTTTTATTATGTTACCTTGCATGCACGTTTTTTTTATTCTTGTATGTATACACATGTTTATGCAAATAAATGAATCTGAATCTGAATCTGTGATGCGCCCATCTATATTAACTGAGGTAAGGGCACGAAGATAATGATGAACGACATGTTCTACTGGCACTTTGCAATCAGGAACTTGATTCGAGTTCCGGATATTGCAGTTTTGATACCAATGTGTAAAAAAACGATAGAGTTTAAGCATTCCAGAGAATAGTTTGAATCAAGGAATATGGTATTTGATATAGACAATGCCTGAATGCTTGAAAATCGATTCAAGCATTCAGGCATTTGCTGCCGGCACTCAAACATGAGTCAAACAGAACTATTTTGGAAAAGTATTGGGATCTGTAGAACTTAGCTGCATGCGAAAATAACTCACTTTTTTGTTAAGGAGAGAGTGTTGGAAGAACTCACATTACTAGCAATCTTCTTAACCCCTCCAACAAAGCTAAAAATGCTTGTATCTGGAGTGGGTTCAAGGCAATAATAAAATGGGTCGGGTTGGAACCTGCGACCACTCGATCACAAGTCGGACACCTTGGGCATTATAAGGCTATTAACGCTTTGATCTGCTAAGTTCATTCACATCTACAAGTTAAGAATATTACGTCACATGTCAAATACAACACTGTGAGTCATATCGAAGCTCTATCTACTCAACAGAAACCTATCGACACGATAATAAATAAAAACGAACAGTCAATAAAATTGCACAAGTGATAATTGGTGGATATCCCACGCTTATCTAAGCACTTATAGGTACCTACTTACATAAAGATAAGGCATCTGAAGCGTTCCATGTGTTTATTGATAATAATTCAGCCTATTACGGTTTCACTGCTCGGGTAAAGTTTCTCTTCCTATGAAAGGGAATGAGCAGTAATCAACCACGCGGGCTCAGTGCAGTGTCGTCGAATTTTTAGAACATTTCACATTCCTCATAATGCAATGTGACCTGACTGAGTTTGAACCCACGACAAAACAACATCATGTGTGTACAATTTAAATCTTACTAATATCATAAATGCGAAAGTTTATGAGGATAGATGTATGGATGTTTGTTGCTCTTTCACGTAAAAACTGCTGATCGAATTTGAATGGAACTTGGTAAGTAGATAGTTGACATCTTGGAATAACACATAGGCTACTTTTTGTCCCGGAATTCCCACGGACTATGGGACACCTTACAGAAATTTGGAATGATGTAGGTACTTATAATTCATAGTTCTGTTTCATCGCATCGGGTTAGAAGGAAAGGGAAATTAACCAATCTCATTGAAATTGGTTCAATATATGCCATAATTACGCAGCTTAAGATCGGAACTCACTTAAATCGGTCAACTCACTTAAATCGGTTGCGTCGTAACCCTTGTGAAGCGTGGACACATATTCTGCTAATAAAATAAAAAATAATTAAATTCAAAAATAAATACAATAGTGATAGATTATATTGAGTCTCTTATCTTTACTAAAACTAGTGTTAAAATGCAGTGCCCATGAGACGGACTCCAAATATGTAAAAATAATCCATCCTTTTCGCTTCTGGGAAAAACTCACCGCGAACGGCGCAGGTGCGATCACTTATATTCCAAAGTCTGTGCTAAAAATAAACAATAACAATGCCTAATAACTGTGCGTCCTGCCAAAAAGCGTTGAGATCATCAAATATAAAGTGCGTCAAATGTGAGCTGCTATTCCACATTGCATGTGCTAATGCTGGAACCCAGAACAAGTTAAAAGGAGATAACAAGTCGAGTTGGATTTGCTCATCCTGCCAAATTTATACAGCAAAAAGGGCCATTACTCCTTCAAGCACTCCGGCCCCCGAAATAGGTACCGATTTCACCTGACGACACGACGCCTAACTCAACACATGATGACCTCTCTGCCTCATCACTAGACTCTACCTCCACTGCGCCTACTGACTCGGAGATTCTACGTAGTCTTAGCTCCGAAATAAAGCTCTTCGAGGTGATGTAGTACATATTAAGTCACATATTACATCCCTAACCGATCACCTCACACAATGTTACTCCCGCCTTGACGAATACGACACAATAAAATCGCTCGAGAAGCGCGAAGACGAAATTATTTCCCTCAACAACACCATAATTAACTTACGTGAACAGCTCAACACACAAGCGCAATCATCTCTGAAAAATGATTTAGATATATCTGGTACTAACGAGTTCAAAAATGAAAGTCCGCTCCATTTTGTGCAAGTCTTAGCTCACAAAATAGGGGTCTCCATAGAAGAACATGACAAAGATTACGTGACCAGAGTGGGACCACGTCGTCAGCAAATTGAAGACTCAACTGAAAATCTACCTCGCATACTTGCCGTCCGTTTTGTACGCCGATTGAAATGCGACGAATTTCTGAATGCTGCAAAATCTAGAAGGAATCTCACTTCCACCGACATCGAGATATCTGGTGCGAAAAGAAATATTTACGTTAATGAGCGACTTACCCAAGGAAACAGGCAGTTAATTCGTGCGACCAAACATGCCGCGAAGGAACATGGATACAAATATTGCTGGCTTAAAAATGGTGCAATCCTTATTCGTAAGCAGGAAGGTAACTCATCCACCCACATACGGACCCTTGAAGACCTGGAACGCTACCTGGGTCCAACAACCTCAGTGTGACGTCACACATTCGCATCAAACGACTGCCAATGAAACGACTCATCTACCCGATGAAGTACAGTACAATTATTTAATTATTTTTAGGCCTAAGAATTTTAAATACTACGTCATTGTTATGTCTTACGTTATTATTTTATTATATTTTGCATTTAATTCTCTTTCTATTACTTTATTCTTGATTTTTACATTAATGTTCTTTATATTTTTGATTTTTATAAACAAATGGTATACGTACATCTCTACACATATCTCAATCTGTCACACAAAAACTACAACATACACACATTTACATACACACTTAGGCATACATGTTTACCTACATCTTCATTTTAACGATACTTGTATAGTAACAACGACGTTATTAACATTCATGTTGATTAACTGTAACATCCGCATGTGTCACATCTATGGCGTTACTTGACATCGTTAAAGATATCGACGAGAACGTTACTATACAATGTCATACTTGTGAACAACTAGAAGAATGTAGGAAAATGCTACCCAACACCAATCATTTAAAGATTCTTTCAATGAACATAAGGAGTTATCAACATAATTTTGATAATTTTTACGTAGCTCTGCAACGCCTCAAAACTGAATTTGATGTTATTATTTTAACAGAATGTTGGTTAAATGATGCGACTGTAATAGAACCATTACCAGGGTACACCGCAACCCGAACTCATTCCCAATTAAATAAAAACGGTGGTGTAATTATTTATACCAAAACCACTTGGAACATTTCTGTAATAATAAATAATAATAATAATAATAAACGTTTATTTATCATCAAAACAGTACATGGTTGATTCATACATATTGTTACATGGTCAGTTCATCAATACATGGCTATTACCTATAAATACAACATTTGTACTCAAAGTCGGTGAACCCTGCCTCTTAAACTAGGGTTACCTGTGACTTAAGAGGCAGTGATCGGCTTAAATGTTTCATAACATAGTACATTACTTGTGCGAAGTGTGTCGGTCTACCATGTTAAACTAAAGGACTAAACCGTAAATATTTATGATAAATAGATAAATATTAAGCAAAATATGGAAAAAAGGAAGGGTAACTCGAGGATGTAGAGCGATGTGTGTGAGTTTGTCTAACTGTGTGAGAGTGTGTGTGTATATGTAGAAGTATGTGAGTGGTTGTGTGTAACTGCACAGGAGTATATAATGTGGGTGATGGTAGTTCTAAGTGTGCAGCAAAATACAATAAATATCATTAAGCAATGAGGAAAACAGGTGTGTACAGTGTTAAGCAATGAATGTAAGTAGGGACTCAGTTTGTATGTAATCCAGTTGAAGGAGCCATTCTGTCACTTTAGATTTGATATGGTATTTGTTGAGGTCACGGATGTTAAGGTCTTTGTGAGCTTTTTTATAAATATGTGCACTGAGTGTGGAAAATTGATGTTTGGCGAATGAGGTTTTCTGACGTGTGCCAGGGGGGATATTGGTACGTTTATTAGGATCAGACGGGGGGACGCAAGCGTGTCTTCTGAGTACTGATCGAAGAACAAAGAGCTGGCGAACTGTTAGCACCTTACATTCCGAGTATAATCGTGCTGTAGGATAGCGGTATGGCTTGCGTAATATAATTTTGAGTATAGCCCTTTGTGCTCGTTCAACTCTGAGTAGACTGGTTTTAGTTGCGCCACCCCATACTGTTATACAATATCCAATCACGGATTGACACAGAGCATGAAAAACCATTTTCAAGGTATCAGGGTTGGCAGATTCTCTAAGAGACTTAAAAATGTGAACCAGTCTCATAGTTCTGGAGGTCAGGACATCGATCTGCTTATCCCATCGCAACCCTGCATCTATCTGAATACCTAGATATCTTACACTCTCGGTTCTTGTTAGTGTTCGACATTGACACGGGGATGATAGCTGTAAGCAGGTGTGGGCTGTTATGGAGAAGTTTAGGTTTGGTGCGGTGTTACGGCGGATAGAGAAAGGAATGTAGCACGTTTTCTCAAAGTTTAGAGTTAGCAGGTTCAGATTAAGCCATTTTATTACTTTGGCAAGTGCTGATTCTGCGTTATTGGCAACACCATCCCATGTTGACCCATCCACTAAAATCACAGTGTCATCAGCATAAGCAAAGATTTTGGAATTGGGAAGGGTCATTCTGCACAAATCGTTGACGTACACTTGGAATAAAAGGGGACCCAGAATGCTTCCCTGAGGCACTCCGTAACAAACAAATTCTTCATCACTAAGAATGGTACCAATTTTAGTCATTTGGGTACGATTAGTGAGATAATCTTTGAAAATTTGAAGAGCCATACCCCTTACCCCTATCGATTCCAATTTAGCTAAAAGTAAGGGAACAGAAACTGTGTCGAACGCTTTTGAGAGATCTAGGAAAATTCCAAGACATTTAGTTTTACTGTCCAAGTTGCTAGTAACGAGCTGTGTCAGATCTAGAATTGCATCTTCGGTTGAAACTCCAGTACGAAAACCATATTGGTTATCGGCTATGAGATGATACTTGTCCAGGAATTTATTCAGACGGCGACCAAGAATACGCTCAAGCAACTTGGAAAGGGCTGTCAAAACGGAGATCGGTCTGTAATTGTTGACACAGCTTCTGCTCCCTGCCTTGTGGATAGGATGAATGATGGCTCTCTTAAGTGCATCAGGAAAAACACCCTTCTGTAGACAATCATTAAAAATGTACGTCAGCGGCCGCGTTAGTGCCTGGTGGCACATTTTTAATAAAACGGGCGATATACCATCCCAACCCATCGCACAGCCATTGCGTAAGTTCATAATTAGGGATTCGACTTCATTTTCATCGACCTCCAGTAGCGCAAGCGAGTTGAGTGGGGAGAGTGGGATAGTGTCAATAAAATTTGGAACTTCAATGCTAGGTTGGTCAGGGGGAGTTTGGGACTGGGAGATAATTTTAGCTGCCATGTTATTTCCTATATCAGTAAAAAATTTGCACACTTCATTTATGGAGGATTTAGGGTCGTCGGATATATCCAGGAGCTCAGTCGCGCTAGTTTTAATTTTATTTGTGTTCGTTATATTTTTAATTGTTTTCCAAAGGGCTTTCGTGTTATTTTTAGATTTTTCAAGTTCATTCTTGTTGTAGGCGATCTTTAACTTTCTAAGTAGAGTATTACAAAAATTTCGATAGCGTGTATACGTGGTTTTGAGTATAATATTATCTGGGTCTTAGTTAGATTTCCTGTGTAGCTTGTCTCGATTTAGAATACACTTCAAAAGTCCAGGGGTTATCCATGGCTTAATTGTTCTTTGTTTTCTTGGAATAGTGGTTTGTATTGTATGTTTGGCAATTACAGACGTTAACATTGTAATGAACGTGTTCATCGATGTATTAGGGTTGTCGAGTTTGTAAACAACTGTAAAGTCCATGTGTTCTAGTTCTGACTTTATTGCAGCGTAATCCAAGGTAGTGGAAATGTGACTCGTTTGGCGTTTGGGATTAGTGTTGGCAAAACTAAGCAGGAGAGGTTTATGATCCGTAATATGGGAATCTAAGACTAACGTGATGATGGGTAGGTTAGTTTTTACGAAAGCATGATCAATGCAATTTCCTAGTCTAGTGGGGAACAAATGGGTTGGCAGGAGCCCGTGGGATGTATTCAGTAAAAGATAGTCAATGCTTCGGTCATTTCTTCCGTTCGGTTTAATATCTATATTTAAATCGCCGATGAGAGCTATGTTCGGCCAGGTGGAAAGTTTGCTATAGACTCTGTTAATCTGTTAGTCTCTGTTAGTCTGTGCCGATCGTACTTTGCCTTAATTTTGTAGCCTTCATTTTTCTTTTTTTTCTTTTTAGTTTTCCACTACATTTTAAAAATATTTGTGTTTGTATACCTGTCACTAAATGTTACAAATATGGTGCGATATTATTACATGTTATTGTTTTTAAATCTCTTGTTTGTCTCACGGCCGCGCAAATGGAAGTGTCCAACTTGAACCGGTTTTATTACAGTTATTTTCCCCGCACACTAACTATTTACAATCACGTACAATCGCCAAATATGCTTAGTATTATATTTAATCTTATATTAATTTTTCTATTATATTTAACTCGTAAATTTTCTATTGACATTAAGAGTAGTGCAATAGTTACTGGACAAAAATACAACGTTATAACTAAAATCACTAAGGTGAAAGGTGTTCTAATTGATTCGGGAATAACGGTGCAATATACGGAATTAGTGTTTATGATCGAAATTAAATTATATAGTAGTCATGACTAAAAAAGACAAATATCTAAAGGTTGGCTTTTTGAATGCAGGTTCTTTGGGTACTGGACATGAAGATTTTATTTGTGCAGTAGTAAAGTATGATTTTGACATTCTGGCAATTAATGAAACTTGGTTACGTACGGGCGAGGAGGGGCGCGCACCTGTTGTGCCCGGCTATCGTCTACGCCACTCGCCGCGGCCGACATGCGTTCGCGCAGGCCGTGGTGGGGGCGTCGGTTTCTATTTACGGCGGGGTTTGAGTGCGCGTACCTACGCCGGGCCGATAGATCCTCTCGGGGCGTCTGAGCTGTCCCAACGCGAAGGTATGCGTACCCTTGCGGTGGGACGGCATGGACTGCTGTGCAGTTCTTCTCATGCAACCGAGCGGGTGGGCGGGTTGCGGATAGCCCAGCTTCGGCTGGGGGACCGCCACCTGGTTACCTGGGGGGTAGTCCCCCTGCCGGAGTGTCTCTGTAGACGAGACTCCGGACAAGAGAAGTTTCCCTTACGCCAGATCCCAGGCCTAGGGATAACCTAATACCCTGTTCCTATGTTCCCTGTTCCTCGGCTGCGCGGGTCTGCATGGTTCTGCTACTGTCTCTCGCTGGTGCGGGTTTGCTGCATATATTGGCTGGTTCAAGTGGACTAGCCGGTAATGCGGTGAGCTCGCGCCTGCAGGACGGTGGCGGAAGCATGTGACCCTGTGCAGTCGAAAACATCCCCTCACACCTTTCCTTCCCCCTCCCATCCCTTTCCTTCCTTTCCCTTCTTTCCTCCATCCATCCAGAGGAGGGGCAACCTCGCTTTCCCAAAAAAAGCCCAATCCATCAACCATGAAGCAGAGAACAAAGAAAACTACCCAGGTGGGTCCCGGCCAAGCCGGGGACTCCCACACCGACATGTCGGTCAGCCCCCATCGTATTCTGGGAGGGGGCAATTCACTGCCTACTGGTGCTGCTCCTGCAGCAACATCAACTATTTTGGCTGCTACTACAGCGCCCCACGACAACCCTGCTGCTATCGTAGCCATACCCACAACCACGGCTGCTACTACAGCGCCTATAAACACAACACCGGCTGCGACCCACGCGCCTTTTTTCCACACCACGGCTGCTATCCAAGCGCCAGGTAAACCGACACAGACTGTGCTGTCCGCGAGCGCCTGGCAACAGAGCATCGTTAGGAACAGCTACAAAAACAACCCAGACGACGACACTGTCAAAGGTAAGGCGGCCAGCTCCGGTGGGTTCAGTGACCGGAGGCGCTCAATCTGCGAAGGCACTAGCCAGCGCATTGCGCCGACGGCCGCTGAAGAGCAAGTACGCGACCAGCTGCGAATCCGCGAAGGGCCCTCCCAGCGCGTAAAGCGGCCGGACGCGGAAACACGTGACCAAAACCGAATCCGCGAAGGGGAAACTCAGCGCGTAAGGTGTCCGGAAGCGTCAGAATCCGCCGGGACCGAAAGCCGAACCCGAGACCCTGACATTGACACTGACTTACCCCGAAGGAAGAAGGCGAAAGGCAGGGGGAAACGGTCTGGAACCCTCATCAACGTGAGGTCGGTCGTCCGGGCCTCTGAACCACAACCTGGGCCAAGCGGCTCGGGAGCGGCAAAGAGGGACCGCCCGGACGACACGGCTTCGCCGAGCGCACTTCAGGGTAACCCGAAGCGCGTGAGAGTCCAGCCTGCTCAAGGGGAGCAGAGGACCTACGCGCGGGCCACAAAGGATATTCCTGCGCGACTCGCCGTAGCAATCTGCTTCCCTCCCCCCTCCAGGGACCTGACTCCGGAGGAGGCATATGACATAAAGAAGAAACTCGAAGAGCTCGTCATGGACAGCGATCCGTCCAAACCACTCCCGGCCTTCCGCGGATACCCTCGGGTAGCGGACGGCACTGTGCAGATGTGGTGTGAAGACGACCACTCCCTGACATGGCTGACTCAGAATGTTCCACTGATAAGACTTTCAAATACTGACCAGACACTAACAGTTATGCGACAGACTGACATACCTACCCGTGTCCGAGCGGCGCTATTTGTACCCCGATATAATGGGGACATAGCGCGGCTCCAGAGCGTTCTGATCCGTCAGAACACTTGGTACGACATTGGTAGGTGGTCACTGTACAGGGCGACTTCTGTCGGTGGGGATAACCATGGGACGTACCTGACCCTGGGGATCCCGACCGATGAAGCCGAAAAGGTCTTGGGGCGGGAACGACGTGTATCGTACCTACTTGGGTCCATATACGTTCGCTTCTACCCCAAGAAACTACCCTCCGACAAGACTGTGACCACTGAACCGACACAGACAGACATTGAAGTGACCATACTGGAGGAGGAAATGGCGAAAGCTGCGATGGCCGACGCTGAGTCAGACTCAGCGCCACCCCCGTCACCGGGATGGACAACGCAGCTGCTCGCATCCTCACCTAGCGACACCTGGCGAGAAACGGAGGAGGGAGATATAGTATCCGATGGATCCGACGCCTCCTAACTCCGCTTCAACGTCAGCACCACCCACACCAAACACCCAGATCATCCAGGCCAACCTCCAGCATAGCCAGACCGCCACGGCTAGCCTTCGCAGAGCGCTGGAGATGAATCCACGGACAATCGCACTCATACAAGAGCCGTGGATTAGAAATAACAAAATATGTGGCCTTGGAAACACCGGAGGTAAAGTCACTCTAAACACATTTAACTCAGAGAAGCCACGCACCTGCATATACACACCAAAAGACATACCTATCACCCCACTAAATCAATTCTGTTCCAGAGACCTGACTGCGATCAGGCTCCGGATCGACATCAATGTTCCAGATCTAGTACTAGCCTCGGTATACATGCCAGGCGACAACGAAAACTGCCCACCAATAGAGATGATTGATCTGGTGCGTCACTGCGAGGACGCGAATCTGGACCTGATCATCTGCACCGACTCAAATGCTCATCACCCGCTTTGGGGAAGTGAAGTATCCAACGCCAGAGGTGAGACTCTATCCACATATCTATTCTCCACTAACCTAAACATTGTTAACCGAGGCTCAGAGCCCACTTGGGTCACAGCCAGAGGTCAAACAATCATAGACCTAACTTTAGCTACCGAAAACGCGACTAACCTTATTTCTAATTGGCACGTATCTGACGAACCCTCCTGTTCTGATCATAGGAGAATCTGCTTTACCTTATCAACCAACATAGTAAAACCCATACCAAGGCGCAACCCGCGCCGCACAAATGTTACAGAATACAAACACCACCTAGCCTCCTTGTTGGCTAGACGACAATCACACCCGACACCTTTGACTGATCCCACACAACTTGAGGAAATTGTGACAAAAGTAACAAACAGCATAACGGAGGCATACCACGTGAGCTGCAAACCAAGAACACCTAACACCAGGAGTAAGGGAAACTCTTGGTGGAATGCTGAACTTGGTAGGCTCAGGAACACACTACGGAAACAATTCAACAGAGCAAAGAACACTAGACTCCTGGAAGACTGGGAGCAATACAAAGAAACCCAATACCAATTCAAAAAACAAGTCAGAATAGCCAAGAGAACTGCTTGGCAGAACTTCTGCGCATCCATAGAATCAAACAGTGAAGCCGCACGAGTAAAGAAAATCCTATCAACTGATCAGGACCGTACTCTCGGCGCACTCAAGAAATCTGACAACTCCTACACACAGACAGACCAAGAAACCAGTAAGGTCCTTCTGGAGACGCACTTCCCGGACTGCCGCATCTCCGAGGACATCACGTGGGAAAGCGAACCCAGACAGACCCCAAGTATAACAGACTGGTCTAGAGCCCGCGATATAATCACTGAGGACCGCATAGCATGGGCCATTAAAACGTTCCAGCCATACAAATCTGCAGGACTAGATGGCATTTTTCCAGCCCTTCTGCAATGGGGTGAGTATATTCTGACACCCTGGCTGGCGGAAATATACCAAGCCTGCATAGCACTCAGATACGTTCCACTAGCATGGCGTGAGGTGAAGGTCATCTTCATACCTAAACCAGGCAAAACTGACTACACACAGCCCAAAGCATACAGGCCGATAAGTCTCACATCCTTCTTACTGAAAACCCTAGAGAGGCTTTGCGACAGACACATTCGGGACGGACCTCTCTGGAAGAATCCACTCCACGGACAACAGCACGCCTACTCAACGGGGAAGTCAACGGAATCTGCCCTACACAGCGTAATATCAAAAATTGAATGCGCAATACACCACAAATGCTCTTCGATAGCTGTCTTCATAGATATCGAAGGTGCTTTTGACAAGACTACGTTCCAGAGTATGAATACAGCACTCAGCAGGCACGGTGTAGACCAAACCCTGAGTGGCTGGATCACCAACATGCTCAAGCAAAGAGCAGTACAAGTCACAATAAATAGCACAACGAGGGCCATTGTGGCGAAAGGCTGCCCCCAAGGGGGTGTCCTCTCGCCACTGCTATGGAACCTGGTCGCAGACAGCCTCATCAGGAGACTAAATAATAAAGGATACTTTACCGTTGGCTATGCTGATGACATAACCATAATAATAAATGGAAGCCATGAGAACACCATATGCAACCTCATGCGCCAGGCCCTAAGGATAGTAGAGGACTGGTGCCGAGAGCATCAACTCTCAGTGAACCCCACAAAAACCGAACTAATACTCTTTACCAAAAAGAGGAAGCTAGCGGAGCTGGAGCTGCCAAGTTTCTTTGGCACCACCTTAAGCCTCTCAGCTGACACCAAATATTTGGGCATCTTCTTGGATAAGCAACTGAATTGGGCAAAACACATTGAACACACCACCAAGAAAGCTAGCATCTGCATGTGGCAGTGCAAACGTATGCTGAACAGGAACTGGGGCATCAGCCCCAGAACAACCCACTGGCTATACACAACAGTTATAAGACCAATCATCACGTACGGCTCCCTTGTCTGGTGGCCCAGAACAGACTTAGGTACAGCACAAAAAGACCTCGAGAAGCTGCAACGACTCGCATGCGTGGCGATCACCAGCAGCATGAGAACTGCACCCACTGCCGCTCTACAGGCCATGCTGGGACTACCACCATTGCATCTCATAGTACGAGAAGAGGCTGCCCTGGCAGCCTTCAGACTCGCCATATCCGGAGCACTCTTGAGGGACTCCAGGATCAAGCACACACGCATCATGGAGGACTCTGTCAAACGACAACCTCTGATGACTGCACCCTATGATAAGATTACAAAGACACACCACTTCCAAAAAAATTACCAAATACAGCTCATGCCGGAGCCAGAGGACAACTCAGGACCCAAGGAGCTTAGAATCTACACTGACGGCTCAAAGACAGACACTGGAACTGGAGTTGGAGTCTTCTCCAACGATCTCAACATAAAGATATCCAGACCGCTAGGCAAGCTCAACACCGTATACCAGGCGGAATGTGTGGGTATTATCCAAGCGATCCATGCCTTGGAAGCCAGGAGAGTTACGGATAGCCACATCCGTATACTTTCCGACAGTGCCTCAGTACTACAATCCCTAGGGAAAAACTATATCACATCTAAACTCATACTAGAATGTCACAACGCGCTGCAACGCTCGGCGGTCGAGAACCGCAACACTGTGACACTACAATGGATAAAGGGGCACAGCGGATCACTCGGCAATGATGCGGCGGATGAACTGGCCAGGAGGGGGTCCAACACGACGGTTTTCGGACCAGAGCCCATCGTGCCGCTCCCCCCCACCCAGCTGCGCACATGGTTAAAAGAACACACACACGTTCAAGCCCAGAAATGTTGGTCCTCGGCACCAGGCTGCAGGCAGTCCAAGGAGGCGATGCCAAACCTAAACAAAAAACTAAGCAGGCGCCTCCTACACATGGACAGGAAAAGCCTGCGAATGGTGGCGGGGACCATCACCGGGCATTGCTCACTGAACAAACACTACCACACAATAGGTGTAACGGACAGTCCCTTATGCAGGGCCTGCATGGGGACGGAGGAAACGGTGGCACACGTGCTCCTAGAGTGCACGGAAATCACTGACATACGAAAGCAAACCCTCGGGTCTTTGAATTCCCTTACAGACATCCTGAACAGACCGAGAGACCTGATCTGCTTCTGGAAGGAGGTTGGCTGGATGGAGTGACGGCCGACACGGCTCACGCACAATGGTCTCGTGCAGAGACTAAGTGCGGAAACCAAACCGAGAAGAAGAAGAAGAAGAAGAGTGCGCGTACCTACGCCGGGCCGATAGATCCCAGGTTCGATTCCGTCGAGCAAATGTGGCTCACGGTTACAATGGCAGGTAAGAAAGTTGCCATCGGTACCGCTTATCGACCACCATGGTTTGACATTGACCTATTTTTGGATGGTATAACAAACACGTTTGCTGCACTGGGAAATTGTGACCACTACATTCTGCTCGGTGATTTCAACGTCAATATGTTAAATACTAACGAGTCCGGAACTAAGAAGGTGCACGAGTTTCTGAATTGTTTGAGCCTGGCTCAATTAGTTACTTTGCCGACTCATTTTACTGACAAAAGTGAAACTCTTATTGATCTGCTCTGCACGGACCTGAGCGCGCGATACACAAACGTGGAATCCTTCGGAACGTATACTGGTCATGCCTTCATAGTGAGCGAGTTTCATATAAAACCTGACAAAATCTTACCATATGTGGTAAGTTTTAGGCCTATTAAAGATATTTGCCGGGATAGTTTTATCAGGGATTTGTCACAGTTAAACTTGGACAATATTGTTCAAATTTTAAATGTTCATGATATGGTTAATATTTTCAATCAGCGTATAATATCGTTATTTGATATACATGCACCAGTTAAGACCTGTACAATAAAGGAGGCATCGTATCCCTGGATTACTGACACAATCAAGCTCATGATGCGGCTGCGGGACAAAGCATTAGCTAATTATAGAAAAACCAAGACAGAACAAAAAAAGCAATACTATAAACAATTAAAGTCTTTAGTAGAAACCTCATTGTATTATGAAAAATCTGCATATTTTAGGCACAATATTAATAAGCAAATTAAAAATCCAAAATTGTTGTGGAGAAACATTAAATCTACACTTTCTTCCTCTAAGCGCAGCCAAGACCTACCATCACACTTTAGAGATCCAGATTTAATAAATAATTCTTTTTTGAATGTTCCTGGCAACCCGTTGGCCAGCCTGTCGCTTACAGCATACTATAAGTCTCACAGATTTAATGAAGCAACTTTCACCATTTCACCTGTGGACCGCGATGAAATCTCACGCATTCTTTTTAATTTGCAATCGAATGCTGAAGGCTGCGACCACATATCGTTGAATATGATTAATTTAACTTTGCCACTTACTTTGGATATCGTCACATACATTGTAAACTACTCAATTTGGAGTTCTACGTTTCCCGACCAATGGAAGATTGCTACTGTAAGACCTATACCGAAAAATTCAAACCCCTTAGAAATTAAAGACTTGCGGCCTATTAGTATACTTCCCTGTCTCTCAAAGGTATTGGAGAGAGTAGTGTGCCTTCAACTAACACGTTTCTTGGAAGAAAACCAAATGTTACCTGACCTACAATCCGGTTTCAGAAAGCAGCGTAGTACTTCCACAGCATTGCTGGATGTAACTGATAATATTTTAGCTGCCCAAGATAAAGGCATGTGTACACTGATGGTTCTGCTTGATTTTTCCCGCGCTTTTGACTGTATAAATGTATCTCTGTTACTGTCTAAGCTAAGCTACTATGGCTTCGACGATAATGCTATACAATGGTTCCGCAGCTACCTCAGTGACAGAAAACAATTTGTTGAATTGCGCTTAAGTGACGGTACTACCTTAGCTTCAGCCCTGGCTTCTTTGGAGAGGGGAGTTCCTCAGGGCTCAATTTTAGGCCCAATTCTATTTATACTGTACTGTGCTGACATAATTAAGTGCCTTCAACAGTGTCAATATCATATTTATGCTGACGATGTCCAAGTATATATATGTTTTAAACCGGAGGATTATAGTACAGCTGTTAAGCATTTAAACGATGATTTGGATAGAATCGCTGCCTGGTCAGAAGAGCATTGTTTAGTATTAAACCCGACAAAAACTAAATACATGTTGTTTGGTACAAGGCAGCAGATGAAGAAAGTTCCCTTAACACTGAATCTGTCTCTGATGGGGGAGCCTATTGACCGTGTTGGCGAAGCGCGCAACCTTGGGTTATGTATGGACTTCAATCTTAGATTTGAAAAACATATTGCTAGCTCAGTTCAAAACTGTTTTTACCGATTGAAGCTACTGTACAAAATGAGGCCTTTCTTGTCTGAAAAGCTACGCGAGCAGTTAGTCGAAACCCTTGTACTATCAAAATTAAATTACACTGATACGGTTTACGGCCCTCGCTTGCTAGCTCGTACAGACAGACTTATTCAAAGAGTCCAAAATGCATGTGCACGATTTTGTTATACTGTCCCCCCTAGAAGTCACATCACTCCATTTCTAAACAAGCACTCTGTGCTTAAAATGAAGTCAAGACGTAAACTTCACCTAGCATGTCTGCTTTTTGGTATAATTAAATATAAAAAACCAAAATATTTGTATGACAAGCTATGTTGGATGACCAGTCGACGAGATTGCGCACCCAGACTCTGTGCACAACAGTTAACAACGCAGGCTCACAGGACGGCAGCTTTTAGAGGCAGTTTTAGATACGCTGCATCCAAGGTGTGGAATAACATTCCGCCACCAATAAGAGTGGTGGGCACAATCCATACATTTAGAACCCGTCTACGGCAGTACTTGATAGATGCGCAAAGGAAACTGGATATGGTGCAACAGAATATTTCAATAATATGATTTATATTTATCCATTATTACTATTATGATGTGGAACGTAGTCGTTGACCCTTGAGATAGTCGTCGTCTGTCGTGGTTGCCTGCTGTTGCTTACGCGGTTTAGTACGCTCTTTTGGGTGCCTCTCGTGTCCCCCGGCTTGGAGCTGGACATACCCACATATACAATGCACCAATTTACTAATGTCACCATAATGTCATCAATAAATTATTATAGTAATAATAATCACACTCATCTCGTATTCTTTCTTTCATTTTCGTATACATATAAATATTAAATTACTTTTATGTATCATTTCAATCTAGCACCTAATTAGTTTATTTATACCCAGTCCCTTAAAATTAGAGAACAAATTATTATATATTTGTAAATTTGTCGCGCCCCGATGCACACAGCCACTCGCAGTGATTGTATAAAGCTAATTTTCTCTTCACCTCTCAAACAGGACCTGTTGAAAATCAGCGTCAGGCACCAGTTGTCTGGCATTTTGCTGAACAGGGCCTGTTTGGCACTGCCGTGAGTCACACATAGAAATATGTCTGTCATATTATCTTACTTATGTAGTTTTATTTTTAGTTTTTATTTTTTAAGTTTTATTTTTAAGTTCTATTTCTAAGTTTATGTGTTTTTTTATTTTTTATTTATGTTCGTGTGTACTTGTGGCATGTAGCCAATAAACGTTTTTTCTTTCTTCTTTCTTCTTTTCTTTCTTTAAGACTTTCTAAGAAATTATCAAAGTTGTCCCTAGAGTTATATGATGGAGAACGATAAACTGCAACAAGGGCTATATTTTTGTCTAATTGACAGACGAGACAGTTGCCACCCATGAAGTTAGGTTCCCAGACTGTGACTTGCAGACCCTGCCTCGCAAATATTACTATTCCATCGTTCTGATTGGAGTTTGTTTCCGTGGAATATGATTGAAAACCCTGCAATACCGGTAGATTACAAACCTTACTGAGCCAACATTCGGTCAATATTATAACATCAAATGAGGATTTTGTTATGTGGAGCAAGGCCAGCAGTTGATCGAAATTTTTGTTTATACTACGTATGTTTAAGTGTATGAATTTTAAATTATGGTCGGAATTGTTTAAAAACTTAGGGCAGTCCTCCGGACTGCAAGTGAAAGAGTTGCCAGAGCTTAGAGTGTCTAATTCACTATTGATATTATCTATAACAGCCATTTTAAAAGAACGGAAATACAAATCGTGACATAAAAGTGGGTTTTAAACGTAGCTATAATATTACTTGGCTCAACAGTGTAGGTACATTGCTTGTTTACTATGAGTAGATGTATAGGATAAATGTGTAGGTAGGAATTGCGTAAGGGAAGTTCGTGTAGTGTGTGTATGATTGAGTTTATATAGATAATGCAAGTTCGCTTATAACTAAAAAGATATTTAAAACAACTATATAAAAGTTCGGATAGTCACATAATTACATTTTTAACATCAAGAAGACTTTTTTCTGTATTTACTAAAATTTGTTTTTCACCTTCAATTTTTCTTAAAAATATATTGCCATTTGATATCCAACAGAACTTAAAACCGTTATCTTTGGCACACTGTCTTGCCAGGTAGAAGAGCTTTTTTGTGTTGGAAGGAAGCTGATCCGTGACGTACACTGGGTGACGCGCTCCTGGGATGCCGATGAGCGTAGTATTCATTTTGTTATCCTTGCTCTTGTCTTTATTATATGTTCGGATGGCAGATAGCAGGGTCTCCTTTTTTTGGACGGTAGAAAATTCTGCAATAATTGGTCGAGCGGAGCCGGAAGAGGTGGATGATTTTCCTGGTAAGCGGTAGATATCCCGTAGCTCAGATTCTAGTATTTTTATACCAACGGCTTTACCGAGATTACAGACTTTTTGAACGAGACTACCACTGGATTCCGACTCGGATTGTGGTATATTACGAATCTCGATACCAGATGACCTTGACTTTTGTTGCAAATCCTGAACTTTCCTTTCTAGAGATTCAATGTATTGCCTTTGTTCTTGACGGACTTTCTTTAGATCCTCAATTTCTTTTTTGAAGCTTTCAAATTGTGCATTAATAAAAGACATCGATTTCACAATCTCTTCATTAGATTTGCGTATTTCCGCGTTGGACACTTGTATCTGTGTATTTTGGGATTTTATTTCTCCAATCTCCGCTGTTAATTTGGTCATAGCCGTCGTTTGATCCACAATCAGTATAGAAATCACGGAATTCTGTTCCTCCTTCCACTCATGAAGGGTATCCTGAAGTTCTAGTGGACATGTAACAACATTCTGCGGCGAGTTGTCGTGCGCGTGTCGGGGACGTTTATAACGGTTTGTGTTTACATTTTCGCTCATAATGATTGCTGAGTTGATGTCCGGTTCCGATTGAGTAAGAATCGGGATCGGGTTTATTGTCCGAGATAGAGGGGTTTTGGGTGGAGTGCGCTGTACTCCAGACATGTTAAAATTGTAAATAATTAATAATAACAATTAAATACTCCACCAGAATGCACAAGTCGTAATAAGGTGCGTTGTATTTGCAGTTCTAAGTATTCCAATACAATTTTCGTAGACAAAGCGTCACTCGTAGCCAATGCGTAGCAGATGCTCGTAGCAGCGTAGCGGTGTCGTCATCCGCACGTACTGTGTAGCTTTTTCGTAATAGTTGACACTTGCTTTGACGGCGTATTAGCAACACGCTTGGTCTGCACGTCCACCGGACCCGAGTTCGAATCCAGCGAATCACGAAACACTTTTAGTGACTTTTTAGGACTGCACTTTCGATGTTATATGTATCTCCCTCTAAGACCGCCCAGTGGGCGTCAAACACAGGTAAGGAGCCGGTAGGTGTAACAAGGAATCAAAATTTACTTAAGCAACCAATCATAAAAATCGAAACTAATTAGCAGCGCGGACAACCGACACACGTCCACACTGTAAGCGACCAAGAGCCGAACTCCAATAGAATACGACATAGAAGGGGACTGCTTTTTTTTGGTATTACATGACAACATTGCAATCTTAGGAATCTATCGTTCACCAGCATCTCCAAATATAGATAATTTTACAATATCTTTAGACACTGCACTAGTACAATTAGAAAAGTACCCAACAGCAATAGTAGCCGGAGACATTAACATTGACATCTGCAACAAAACCAATAATAATAAAAACAAATACTTGTGCCTCATGGCCACCCACGGTCTACTACCTGCGATCACCGAACCCACCAGACAACGTACTTGTCCCGACCATATTTTCATAAAGTCAAGCAACAAATCAGTAGGTATCATAGTTAGAGCCTCTATAACGGATCATGATGTTGTTATGGCTGCTGTATCACTCAGAAAAACTCACAACAATACTTCTAGGCCCCGATATAAATACATAATTAACGAAGAAGCGGTTGCTAAAGAATTAAATGATACGGTTTGGTCTGAAGTAGTAAGCATTAATGGGGCGTGCAAGTGAAAGCTAATCGCAGATGGCGCCACCACCGTAAGAACCTTTGTCACTGTCAGTGTTAGTTAGATTGTGAGATATTATATAGTTATCTGTATCATCTATGGTTATCTGTGGTAATATTTTTTATTTTCATTTCATTGATTTCAATTGATTTCTATACAATTTTCCGATTAAAGAACATAATACATGTTCTTTAATCGAAAAATTCTCAATAACTGTCTCTAATTTAGGAATTCATTACTGTTCCATAGAGAAACTGCTTTGATATTGGTAAGTGTGCTACTAGCGCCACTTTGACAGTTGCACGCGCCATTGCACCAACTCCTCGGTAAACCTTTTAATTAAGACAGTTTCCAATTCAATCGCCAAAAACTCCCGCAAAGTAAATGTAAGTCGTAGAAAATACAATATCAAACCCTGGGTAACTCCAGGCCTAATTAAGTGTATAAGGAATCGCGACAAACTACACCTAGATTTAAGGTCTCAACCAAAATACGACATGCGACGCTTAATTTATACTAGGTACAAGAATTATTGCAATAATTTGTTACATAAACTAAACACAGATTACGACAGCAACCTCGTAAATAAAAATGGTAGCAACCCGAAAAAGCTCTGGAACAAACTCAAGTCCATCTACAACCCAAATAAACAAAATAAAGATTCCAACTAACTAATATCTAAAGCACAAGACCCAGATAACACATGTAACGCGCACTTCGCCTCGTTGGGAAAAAGACTTTGAGACGTCATTTTGACGAGACTGTCCGGAACGCAAGAATCAATAGCTTGTAAATACAGAGTAAGTGGAACTCCTCCTGATTCATTTTTCTTCCAACCTACTGAAGAATCAGAAATAGAGAAACTGATAGACCAACTTAAAATCGATAGCACCCCCGGACTTGATGGAATCTAGATTAATTATAATACTCAAAAAATCGTTACTTAAGCCACTCGCTCATATATTCAACCTATCGTTAGAAAACGGAATCTTTTCAGACTGTTGGAAGATTGCCTGTGTTCGCCCCATTCACAAAAGTGGACCAACAGATTTAGTGGAGAACTACCATCCAATTGCTCTCTTAAGCATTATATCCAAACTGCTGGAAAAAGTTGTTAACCACCGCCTTGTTAACTATTTTGAAAAAAAAATCTGTTATCAGAACGACAGTTCGGTTTTAGAAGAGGTAAGTCAACGGTAGATGCTGCAATGCTTTTATCCAACTCTGTTGCATCATTTATCGACAATGGAGAGCAAGTTCTAGGAGTCTTCTTAGACTTAGCTAAGGCGTTCGATACTATTTCAATAGACCTTCTCTTGTCTAAACTAGATGGAATAGGAATACGAGGAGTCGCGCTAGACTGGTTCAAGTCCTATTTGTCCTATCATCAGCAACTGGTAAAAGTAGGTAACGCGTCAAGTGGCTTGCTTCCAATCAGCTTCAGAATTCCTCAGGGTAGTACTCTCGGCCCGACCCTCTTTTCTTTTTATATGAATGACATCCTAAATGTTTCAATAGGTAAAGCTGAAATTATATCTTACGACGACAACACAGCAATCATATTCCTATATATAGATATATATCATGCCAAGACTTGGAATCAAGTCTATCAAGTCACTGAGAATGGATTGCTGACTATTACTGAGAATCTAAGTAGAAACATCTCAATAAATGTGAAAAAAAAAACAAATTACGTCACCTTTTTCAAAACCATAGCTTCCAGCCCTCAAAAACACTTAACGCTTAAATTACACACATGCGGCAAACATCCACCCATATAGACGAATACCTATCATATAAACAACATATATATCTGCTCGCCGCTCGTGTCAGAAAACTTATTTATATCATGAAAAGATCAAGGGACTGCACACCAATAGAAATTTTACGTAAAATATACCTAGGTCTATGTCAGTCAGTCTTACAGTATGGTATATCGGTCTGGGGAAACGCCGTCAAAAGCACATTTATAGATATAGAAAGAGCTCAAAGGGCAATCATTAAAGTGATGTTAAAAAATCCGTACAGGTTCTCGACGGATCTGCTCTACACCGAATTCCCGGTTCTCCGAGTACGGCAATTATATATTCTGAGTGCTAGTTTACATGCTCAAAAGGCAATAAAAAATAGACCTGGCTACCTAAATCTTATCTCAAAACGTGTTTTTCATGCCCCTCTTCCCGCTGCAAAAAGTCTTCTAGCCCGATGATGCCCTTCCTATTCCCATACACATGTCTACAACAAAGTAAACAAACGCTGTGATATCAAAGCCTTAACTACATTGCAAGCAAGAAAATGACCAAAAAATTACTCATCTCACTATCATAATTATGATGAAACAGAGGAAATTCTCAAATGATAAGCATGTTCCTAAATAGATAGGCATGTTCCTACTCAACTCGACAATTGTTTTTGCTTCAATCTTAACTCTTTGTTTTGACAAAAACTCACTACACAACACTTACAAACTACATACACACACACACACAACCAGGGCCGGATTAACCATTAGGCGGAGTAGGCAACTGCCTAGGGGCCCCGCATCAACTAGGGCCCAGGCCCAGGGCACGTACCAAGAAAACATGTTTCTTCGAACGAGAATTTGATGTGCGTGTAAACTTAGGGACCTCACTGTTATCTCACAAAGTAGAATTAAAACAATTTTAGAACAAATCTGGGAATAAGTAAACAAATATATTAAAAACCACAGCCCTTAATGTGCGTTTCCTCAGTTCACACACGATTTGGTTAGTCAAAGTAAGAAAAGGGGCCCCGAGAATGCCATTGCCTTAGGGCCTCTGACAGGGTTAATCCGGCTCTGCACACAACACTAACAACAACACACAACCCTCACACCACACACTCGAATTAGAATATATTTTTATTTTGTTATTATCTTATTTTTTATTGTGCTTTCGTTTATTTTAGTTTTAATTAAAAAGGTACTCCTTTTTACCTAGTGTCAAATTGGATTTATGTTCTCATAATTTTGACCACTTTGTACTTACCTTACTTATCGCCTTAATTTAATATTTTATTGAAATGTACATTAACGATGACGCAACCCCGGCTCCCGAGATACAGGCGCTGCCTAGTTCGGGGACCACTGTGCATTTCTATTTTATGCTTATCTTGTTACATAATCCATATAGGTAATATTAAGTAGCATTAAGAAATGTTGTAACAGTGGTTGAATAAATAAATTGAAAAATTGAAATTGGAACTGATTGATTGTAATAAATAGTATGCACGTATGGTATTAATATAAAGGTACTAACAGACGAACGGCGGCACGTATAATAATTGACGACATAATTATGTGGTCAAAGATATGTACCTACGTATTTTCTCTTAGTCTCAGTGATAACTACAGTTGAGAGCAATAAAGTCACACACCACAGAGATTTACAAAAAGAGCTGGATTTTCTTAATAAAATTGATAAAAGTTGCAATGTCAACTTAAAGGTTAATTCATTACCTTTTCACATATCGCTAGGACAGTTCGCGATTACATGGAAGACGCAAGATGGCGCAAGATGGCGTAGCCAGCTCGCAGTCCTGATCTGAACCCAATCGAGCGTGTTTGGGACGAGCTTAGAAGCTGGGTAAGAGCAAGAAATCTAGTACCTACGCACCTCCTAGGGCTGCAATCAGCCATCGAAGAGGAGTGAAACGCTATAAGGAATGAATACGGTCGATGAAAAACTGATTAAGAGCTGTAATTAGAGCTAGGGGATGTAGCACTCAATATAATAAAGATTAAAAAGATTTTATTGATAAGTTCGTGACTCATTTCAATTTAATGTCTTGTTCTCTTTTTTTTTTTTTTTTTAACGTGGTAAAATTATCAAATAAGTCCTCCCACCCCGGGCAGGGTGGGAGGGACTGTCAGACTTTTACTGACTAAAATCCACGGTGTTCCTTCAATAACCCTTTACGTACCGGGGTCACGGTAACGGGATGAGTCCCACGACCCCGGCAGGCTTCGACCCGGGCATGGTCCATGGTCGCATAGCGAGTTGCCCATAATCGCTATCCGCATGCCCGCGCCTACGGTGGCCGGAGATCGTCGGCCGACGTCCGACGCCGTGGGCGTCTACCACTGCGGCTGGGCTGGAGGGAGGACGCCATCCTCTCCCTCACGCGGCCCGCCTCCTCCTTCGGAAGCATGATTGCTTCGCAGAAGGAGGCGACCGCTTCCCACTCCCTCTCGCCCCGCAGCATGGCCTCGACCAATGCCGGGCGCGAGAGGTCTCCGCCTATTGCCGCCGTGAGGACACGTCGGTGCTCTGCCCAAGCGGGGCAGTCCTGCACCGTGTGCTCGACTGTGTCCTCAGGGCGACCCTCGCAGTGGTGACACCCAGGCGTTTCCTCCTTTCCCATCAGACACAGGTACCTACCGAAACTTCCGTGTCCGGTGAGGACCTGCGTCATGCGGTAGGTCAGGACGCCGTGACGCCGATCTAGCCACTCCTCAAAGAGGGGTCTTACCGCCGCAATTGCGGCGTGCCCGGCCTTCGGTTGCGACAGTCGTTCCCTCCATACTGCCCTGAGATCACGCCGGAGCTCTTCCCGCCGCGCCTCGACTTCTCGAGGCAGCGGGGATACGCCCCGGCGCTGCGCCTCCACGCGCCATTCATAGACGCGAATGTCTTGTTCTCTAAATGCAATAGTCGCAATTTTACTTCTAAGTTTCATTTCACCCCATAAAATATTTTTGAGCCTTTTACACAATGTTTAGTGGTATCATTGGAACGTTAATGAATAAATCTTTAAGTCGACATTGCAACTTTTTAATTTTGTATTAATTTTATTATGAAAATCCAGCTTGTTTGTAAATATCAGGGGTGTACGATTTTATTGCTTTGAGAGCAACAAAATTGCACACCCCAGATATTTACATGTGTATATTTTCGAGCCGTTTGGGGTTGAAATTCTCGGACCGTGGGGCCTTTGTGCTCATAGCCTTCGTAAAGATATTCTGAAAAGGTTGGTTGACGTTTCCCATGACACAATGGCAGGTTATTACTTTGGGCAAAGGTTAAGCATTGCCATACAACGGGACAATGTTAGCAGTTAGCCGGTTCAAGGTATCTCGTTACAATACCCCAGCAACCCTAACTGGCTCAGTCAATGTTGCTAACGGACGGTGATCCAACCGTGCACACAGTACATAAGTGGGGCTACGTGGACCGAGCAACAGCGGGCTGTGGAAGTGAAGCTGCAGTGCATAATATGCTTTTTTTATTACTAATGAGCCCGCTCTTGAGCGCGGTCACACCTGACAAAGAGTTCCAAAAAATGCTGCAATATCCTGCCCTCTTAGCCCAGCATTGAAGCCAAAGAGATCTCTACGCTGCCACCGATGACGACGTCGAAGTTGCGAACAAAATAAGATTGTCGTGCCATCGACACGAAGAAGAATTAAAAGTAGGTATACTAATATTTTAAAGCGGAAAGTTTATTTGAATGCGCAAATCTTCGAAAGTACTGGTTGGATTTGGATGGGTACATGAAAGTAGTTTGAAGGTCGAAGTTTGCAGTCGGGTAAATAATATAACCTTCCTCAAGCTTCAAGGTACTTCCATGGCAAATTTCATCCAAAACAACCCATTGCTTTCGAAAATTATCGCGATTAAATAAACAAACAAACTTTTTTGATTAGGTGATGTTGAGTTTTCCCATTCGCCTGCCTGACACTGAGCTCTAAGTAAATTAATAAAGTATCAGAAATTAAAAGCAAAATTTTAAATTAGGCATCCTACTTACTGAGTCCAGAAAACTCTTTTAGACCTCCAAACTCATGGCTTTTATTTTTTACAAATTTTCATATTTATGGGCTACATACTTTTTAGTTCCTTTTTCTTCTCAAATTATTTTGTGTATTGGCTTTGTTGTTATCTATCTACCTTAATGTTTTATTTAGGTAGTGCCTAACTCATACAGGTTTTAAAACCACAATGAATCTGACTAACCTGTTCTCAACTAAGTTGGAACCAATCAGCTTTTGCCATATTTTATTTGCATGAAACATTTTAGTTCTTATTATATTTACACAGAAGTTTCATGTTTCGCCATTAATTTTTTGTTACTCATCGTTTGTAACCATTAGCTAAGCAAAGCAAATTATTGTTGCAAACAAAACACATAGCTACCACTACTTCAAGATGGTAAGTATATTTTCTGTTTTCAGAGCCTGAATGGAAGATCATGTCTATAATATGCCTGGAGTACTGTGAGATGAGTGTATGACTGGCGTTCCTTATTATTTAACATGTATTCAAGTAACGTACCTAATTGACCTTCGGCCGTGTTATTATGAAGTAAATAAATAAAGTGTACCTATACTGGCATTTTAGATGAGTAATCTCAAGAAATAAAAATCGCCACTAATCGTCCGTCGTCTATGAAAGCCCTAAGATTCCACACAGGGACTCCGATAAATATATTTTATCAATTGATAAGGCGAGTATCGATATGTAGGGCGTATAGGCAAGTCATACTGTGTGGGACGAACAGACAGACATGTGGGGTGTTGCTTTAATTTTTATCGCAGTCGCAAGCTGTAAGTGAAAATTGTTCTTTTTTATTTACATAGTTTAGGTAACTTTTTGTAGGTATTGTGTTTCGAAGGACTGGTTTTAATGTTAAATCGTATTTACCTACCTATTTCAAGTGTTTATCTAACCACTTGTAAATAGTCTTGCAAGTGCTGAAATTGAAACAGTGGCAACTTAAATATTTATTCAATGCGTTGTTGTTCTAAGTAGGTATTCAATTTATTTTTTAATAATATAGGTACCTATCATTTTTTAATCCAATTGCACTATGCTACCAATTTTTTTTAAATCTCTGTAGGTACGGACTTATTGTGATTTTATTATTTCGTACAATTAACACAAAACATAGTTTTCATATTATACAATAGAGATTTAGAACTTTTTATGGAAAAAGTTGTCAAAATTACAAAAATGTTTATTTAAGTAACGTAAAAATAGAGATTTGATCCAAAGTGCAATGAAGAGATCGTGACCACAAGTATTTATTGAAAATTTATTAAACAAAAGGGTTCAATATCATAACTTTGTAAGTTATAAAATGTGCAAAAACTACGAAATTCTCCTTAGACAACTGATTCCTCAAAATCTAGAGCTCATATAGGTCTACCTACATAATATATTTTCTCCAGTCTAATTGTGAAATTGAAGACGCCAAAATGGCCGAACGAATCTAGATGAAATTTGGCACAGAAATAGATTGTAGTCTGGAATAGCACTTAGGCTTCCTTTTATCCCGGGAAAGTGTGTGGAATTTTCATGCAATCGAAGTAGCGGGTAAAAGCGAACGTGTAGGTACAAGCACTGGAAAATCTTTGTGATTCTGGTTTGTGAATCTTTGCCGCTCATGCAGCGCATATCCAATTTTTATAATATTTTAAACTTATCTATTATTTTTTTTTATTAGTGGTAGGAATATGGTAGGATTGTTTAAATGTGTTGTAAGAAGTTTATTATAAAAATATTAGATTTCTGCACTCCTTCTCTATATAAAATTTTACTACGCCAAGGGTCATAATGTGTCATGTCTCTTCTTTCTTTGTCATAATTACTATGTCATATTTTTCGTGAAATGGGGTACAAATCTTTCACTTCATTTATTAATGTATAGATAAAAAACCAAATCAAATCGATATTCCTTATCATTTCATATCGATTATGATCTACTGAACTATATGCGCGAAATCGCCGCAAGAATGCATGCCTTACCAAACTAATGGCCGTTATACGGAAGGTACTTAATTCGACTAGATAAGATTACTTTGTTTTTTAGTTACAAAAAATATAATATGTTGATAACAGTAATTGGAATGTAGAATGTATGTAGGTAATATTGGATCCTATCTATAGTGAATCATGGATGTTTCTTATATCTACAGCGTTATTTCAAATGTCTTAGCTATTTTAACAGAACCTCTTCAGAGTGGAATATAATAACATAATAATTATAATATTTTTATAATTTTCTTATTATTTCTTAACACACAAAGAGGTAATGATAGTCAAGTTTACCACCCATACTGACCTATGACGCGGAAAGTATGCTTTTGCCGCTTTAATAAGTTTGTGTACGCATTATAAAGCTAAGATCACTTTACTACTGAAGCAATCTTTCATAGAGCAACCAGGAAATTATTACAGTAAATATTTACAAAGATTTTTTTTCATCATATGTACAAACATATACTTATGATGAAAAAATATCTTTGTAAATTTCTCCGAATTAGAACCTGCACACAAGTGTAGATTTTAATTCGGAGAAATTAATTTAGCTAAGGCTTTCATAATAACGCTTCATGGCTTCATGTACTGTTCTGTAGAACGTTAGAACGAGTTAGATTCTCGTCACAATACGAATTTTAATTCCTTTGTGATTAGTTGTTTATGTAACATATAGGTACCTAACTATGCATTTAAATGTATTGTTATTATTATTTATGAATCATATTTAGGAAATAGAAAAGAGCCTTGGTTCCTTTATAAGTAAAAACTTATAAGTACAACATATGCAGTGTGTAGAAATTAAGACTTGTTGATTTCCGCTTCCATTAGTATCTACCCAACTTTAGTAGTTGTAGTAACCCGGAAAAAAATTGTTTATGGAGATCAGCAGGACTCTGTCCTGGGTTTTCTAAGCTGCGAATCCTTGGCAGCGGTTGTCCAGCACGTGGCACGCGGTCTTCCTTTGCCTTGTCTCCCTGTACCCATGATAGCCAGTGCGTTTTGACTGCGTCACATGGTCTAACTAAATGACTATGAAAGAGCCTCTCATGTACTCATTCCGTACTTTATCGAGTCTGGTCACTCAAGCTGCCAATCGCATCATCTTTTTCATCATCTCAATAGAACTTTTGGAGGCGCAAGGAACAGATGATGGCAAGAGATCTCATGGGGTTAACACAACACACTAAAGTACCTACATAATTTTATACATATAAATTAGAGAGAAAAAAAAACAGAAAAACGTACCTGCCTATACTACAAAAATAAAATAACTAAAAATAATTTATTTCATATCGATATGATCTACTGAACTATATGCGCGAAATCGCCGCAAGAATGCATGCCTTACCAAACTAATGGCCGTTATAAGGAAGGTACTTAATTCTACTAGATAAGATTACTTTGTTTTTTAGTTACAATAAATATGTATAATACTTTGATAACAGTAATTGGAATGTAGAATGTATGTAGGTAATATTGGATCCTATCTATAGTGAATCATGGATGTTTCTTATATCTACAGCGTTATTTCAAATGTCTTAGCTATTTTAACAGAACCTCTTCAGAGTGGAATATAATAACATAATCTATATATATAAAAATGAATTGCTGTTCGTTAGTCTCGCTAAAACTCGAGAACGGCTGAACGGATTAAAGGTTTAAAAGTTGAGAAAAAAGAAAAAAAAACGGGAAAACCCTTTAAACAGCCCTTTTCTATTTCATATACAAACGTTTTCTAAATAAAATGGAGAGTAGGGTAGGGGTAGGGTAGGGGTAGGGTTGGTTTAGGGTAGGGGTAGGGTTGGTTTAGGGTAGGGGTAGGGTAGGGTAGGGGTAGTGTAGGGGTAGTGTAGGGGTAGGGTAGGGGTAGGATAGGGGCAGGGTAGGGGTAGGGTAGAGGTAGGGTAGGGGTTAGAACGAGTTAGATTCTCGTCACAATACGAATTTTAATTCCTTTGTGATTAGTTGTTTATGTAACATATAGGTACCTAACTATGCATTTAAGTATATTATTTTATTTTATTTATTTTATTGGGACATAAAACAGTTACATGTTATAATTTTGGTAAATATCAAACTAGTGTAATAGAGGTAAACATGTAACCCACACCAATGTCCGCGGAATAAACTATTAAGTAGACTTAAAACAAAATCACGCATCTGGAGGCGATTTGGGTTAGTAAAATAAGTAGTAATTGTTGTGCAAGCAATTGAATAGCCATCTTTTTAAATTTTGATTTGTATATTTATTATTATTTATGAATCATATTTCGGCAATAGAAAAGAGCCTTGGTTCCTTTATAAGTAAAAACTTATACAACATATGCAGTGTGTAGAAATGAAGACTTGTTGATTTCCGCTTCCATTAGTATCTACCTAAATTTAGTAGTTGTAGTAACCCGGAAAAAAAATTGTTTATGGAGATCAGCAGGACTCTGTCCTGGGTTTTCTAAGCTGTGAATGCTTGGCAGCGGTTGTCCAGCACGTGGCACGCGGTCTTTCTTTGCCCTGTCTCCTCTCTATACCCTGGATAGCCAGTGCTTTTTGACTGCGTGACATGGTTTAAATGACTATGAAAGAGCCTCTCATGTACTCACTCCGTACTTTATAGAGTCTGGTCAAGCTGCCAATCGCACCATCTTTTTCATTATCTCAATAGAACTTTTGGAGGCGCAAGGAACAGATGATGGAAAGAGATCTCATGAGGTTAACACAACACACTAAAGTACATAATAATTTTACATAATATACAACGTGTAACGGAAACCCCATGTCTATCCAAAAGGACTGAAGACAACATCTGGTATGGAGTCTCTATGCAAAGTTTCAGCTCAAAATAAGTGACTCACAGAATTGACCCCAAATCGTTGATTTCGTGTTTCTTGAATACCAATAATAACAAGCGTGTCACATCACTATGAGGGTCATCACTTTCCACGTCACTTGCCAATAAAACGAAAATTCTCTTCGTTCTTCTTAATTTGAAAAATTCGGTCTCTGGTATCAATGTATTGAAATTTGTAATAAGTTCCACACATGTACACATAGGATTAGAAAACCCTTGCCATATCGTTTATTATCATTCAAAGAAGCCGTGATACCCTTTAAATTACACGTTGTATAAATTAGAGAGAAAAAAAAAAACAGAAAAACGTACCTGCTTATCACTGATTAGAAAACCACGCTTATACTACAAAAATCAAATAAACAAAAAGAATATATTACAAACTATTCGCGGACATACCGGTTTTTGTAGCCTTCGAATCAGCGCCAGATACGTTTTATTTTTCTAACAAAGCTGAAAACAAACAATGAATAAAGTGAGCAGTCAAACACACACACTATACACGTATTACAAACTTAAAAATACAACACGGTATATCGGTGTGCTGTGTGTCTCCGACTTGCAGCTAATGGGAGTCCAGCTCAGCATGTGCCTGGCAAACATGCCTGACGATGGTATACTGCTGGATGCAGAACATTAAAAGAATGAACACATAAACAATATTTTACAACCATTTGTATCCTAGCTGTAAGTTTTCCTAAGGTAATAAAATATACAGTGATCTGCAGAATTTAAGGTCATTTTTCAAAACGGCCCTTAAAGGACCTTATTAAGTCTATGACGCGAGCCAGCATTAACAGTTACTCTCACTCCGCCAAATGTATAGAATAATATGGCGGCTTAGTCAAGAGCAACGATGGCACAAGCATCGCCCAAGATATACCACGACCATTCCGGCAAAAGTGCCTGACTAAACAGAACAACCATAAGAACAGCATCGAACCGAACTGATTGTCATTTCTACGGACAATTTTGATGATTCAGCTTCCACCGCGTTCTTAAATACACAATAAATGTTGTAATTTTTCAGGCAATGCGGAACTGTTCCATCTACAGACAACGGACCTGCCCGTGACGGCTGACAACCGCATAATTGGTGGATCTGCTACCACTATACAGCAGTACCCGTTCACTGTGCAGGTAAATAACATTCTTTGTCAACACGTCATCTGCTGGACTGGACACCCACGTTTCTACCCATAATAAAGTCTCCCGACGCGTCTGTCTGTATATTCGCGAAATTCACCAACCAATTTTGTTGTGGTTTTCACAAATGAATAGGATTTAAGTGATGGTATTGTATGAATTAGACGGTGCGTAGCATTAGGTATTATAAATGCGTTAAAACTACTCAACCGATTTTGATGGTACAGAGATAGATTAAATCTTGGAGAAAGATATTATGCTATTATTTTTCTACAGCTAATGTTGTTCAGGCTAACTAGACGTTTTGAATTATTTGTTTGTCTTTATTTCACGTCAAAACGGGACAACTGCGCGATGTGATTTTTGGTTAGAATATAGAGGGCTAAAGAGTGACACAGGCTCCTTTTTGTTTGCTGAGAAAGTAAACCCATGGGTAGAGGCTAGTTTAATTATCTTCTAATCTTACTAGTAATATAAATGCGAAAGTTTTCACGCGAAAGCTACTGATCTGAATGAAATTTGGCAAGTAAATAGTTGACATCCTTGAATGAAACATAGACTACTTTTTATCCCGGAATTGCCCCGGGATCGGGATTTACGCGAGAAAACCCAACAATGCGAACGAAGTCGCGGGCGGAAGCTAGTATTATAAATGCGAAAGTTCGTAAGAATGGATGGATGCTTGTTACTCTTTCACGCAAAAACTACTGAACAGATTTTAATGAAATTTGGAATGTAGATACCTGGAATACTAAAATAACACATTAGCCACGTTTTATCTCGGAATTAGGACGTAATTACGATGTACGCGGGTAAAACCTCCCACACGAACGAAATCGCGGGCATAGCTTGTCCTTTATACGAACATTTTTTATTCGCGTATATGATTAGGAAGAGATGGATGGATAGATGGATCACGCAAGCCTTTTTGTAACAATAAAAAATAAGATGGCGGGAGATCGTGCGGAGAGCTGTGTCCGGCCCTAACCCTGACGAGGACGCCTTTATGTGACCACGATCGCCCTGACAACAGCGACAACGATGAAGCTCAGAAAGAAGATATGTTCCCCTTATGTTTGGTTTATCTGTGTGTCACTTAGTGACTTTCCTTTATGCCTCCAGGTCCTATATGTATCGCAGTTTCTTTGCGGAGGGTCTCTGCTTACGACGGTACACGTCCTCTCAGCTGCACATTGCTTCGTTGATGAGTAAGTGCAATTTATCTATAAATATTACAAATTCGATAGTTTAGATGTATAGGCTAACTGCCGCATTAGTTGACCTTCAAAGTTAAGCAGTGTTCCCAGAGATCGGTCCGTGGATCACGATCTTAACACATCAAGATACCTCGGTGCAGCGAAAAGCACGTTACGATGTTGGACGTTACGGAATCAGATGCCAGAAAATCTGACAACAGTTTTGTCAAGAGGTACCTATCAACCAAGCTAATGGGTTGTGGAGGTCAGACAGGCAGTCAGTCAGCTGGAAGCTGAACCTGACATAGAAAAGGTTAAGCAGATAATTTGTTTCTGAGTCACGCCAAAATGGCTGAACGGATTCAAATGAAATTAGATATTTATATTGATTTTAGTCTAGAATAGCACATTGGCTGGTTTTATCGCGGGATATGTATGATTACCGTGGGTTCGATTTTTCATAATTTTTACGCGAACGAAGTCGTAGGCAACACTTAGTCAACATATTCACGCACTATGTTAGGCCAACTTGAAACATTGATACACTATGCTCACAACTTGAATCACAACGTTGGACGGTTGGAGACAGCGGGACTGCTTCTTATCTAATCTAGGACCAAACATGACGCAGAAGATCGAAAAGGGTCTAAATAGTACAAGTTCAAAATAATTTATATTACGCCAAAACGCTACGATTGTTAGAAATGAATTTACTTTGTGAATGCGTTCGCTGCTGAATCTGAACGTATTAAGTGACCTGCAGACGAGTGTATAGATAGCTTATAACACTTGTCGCCATTTTTTTTCTAATTCTCCGTTGAATAGAACAATTATATAAAACTTTTATAACAAAAGTAAACAAACACACACACAACAAAAAAAATCTAAAATATGGCCAAAAGATTGCCACGATGGGCAAAGACGAATTGATCTTTTTGATGACTGATTGGGTATTTTGTTATTTTCTACTATGTTAAATTTCGAATCTATCTTAAATTTTCCAGTAATGGCTATCTTGTAAGCCCACTCCGCTACTCTATCCGTGCGGGAACAACTATTTTAAATTCAGGTGAGTGAAGTATAAAATATAATTCTTAATTGTTACTGTCATCATGTAACCGTCGAATCAATTGCTGTTCATTAGTCCCATGTAGATGACTCCCAAGTTTAATATGTATTTGTTGGAACAGTCAGCCTCAGGGCACCACCACTTAGTGACTCCCAAATAGTATGGCACAGAACCTTAAGAAATATTACCGCTAGACATACGGGTAAAACGGGCTCGACTCTATGAAGAATTGTCCCGTGATCGTAGTATTTTGACCCGAGGAAATGCGTGGAAAGAAGAAAACTTCCTGCCCTGCAATGGGAAAACGTACTTAGTTTAAAAATAATACCTCTATATTTTTACTGTAGATACTACATTATAGCAAAACTAGGTTTGTCTTTCTGGCCACTTTCTTTGCTAAAAAAATCTTTAAACGCTGGCGAGTCCGTGGAAGATGCTAGATACATTCTATTTGAAACAATTAGTAATAACATGACCATTTTATCTCCAGGCGGTACTCTTCACCCAGTAACATCAATCAAGGTGCACGAACAATACAACAATCCAATCCACGACAATGACGTGGCAGTAGTCTTCATGGCGACCCCAATCAACCTGTCTACCAGTGTAGCTCGGACAGCTTCCATTCCTTATTCAACCGGCGTGGTGCCTGATAACGCCCCTGTTACTGCCGTAGGCTGGGGACTAACCGATGTGAGTAATTCTCAACTTTATTTTAGTTATTTGTTGCTTTTTTATTTATTAAATGACATAACAATAACATACATTGCTAAACCTAATTTTATGTTATATATTTCTATTCTATGCTAACCTTTCCTTCTATGTTAGTAAAAATTTAAAATCATGAACTAAAAACTAATTCTAATATATTTTCCCGCAGCATCAGTTTAATCTTAATGCCAGTATCGGAAATGCTGCCTCTGTATAAACAAATAGTTTATTAATATAATAAATAATAATAAATAAGTTTATTTACCACAAATTTGATGTACATTGCACAGATTTATATGTTAACAAATTAATTACAGATATGTACACTAGTTTCAACCCTGCCCCTTAAACTAGGCAAAGCCTGTATCTTAGGGGGCAGTATCCGACTATAGGGTTACATTAATATAAAATTCACATAACGGACGTGTAAATAAGTATTACATAAATATTACACAAACAATTTCAGAACACTAGCTTTACTCTCATGTTAATTTTATTATTTTATTATACGCCACCTGCTCGACGTCCGTAAGTATGGCTACTGGGATCCAGCAGAATACCAGCGTCGGGCATATTTGCCTGGAACATGCTGAGCTAGACTCCCATTTGGTACAATTCTATCTCGTTTATAATAATTTTGGTTGTATACGTTTGTTCTGTTCTTTTTTTTCTGTAATTTATGTGTTATAAATGTTATAATTATGTTCATGTGATTTTGTGTGTTGTGTCTTCTGTTGACCAATAAAAGTTTTATCTATCTATCTATCTAATTATGTAAATAAATAAAAACACAAAAATAGACTTCAGCGTCGAAGTACTCCTCCACATCGCTGTCGTCTGGAAACGTTCCCAGAAGACTGGTAGCCTAGCCGCGTTGTATGGCTGTTTTTATTTCGCAGTGAGAGTGTCGCAACATTATAAGATTAAGTTTAAGTTAATAGTGTGATATAGCTGGTGAGATATTTTATTTGAGAGATATCACTGCTGGTGATAGCTTCGCTTGCCGAGGTAGAGAAGGATGGGTGGTTTATCTATACTAATATTATAAATCCGAAAGTGTGTTTGTTTGTTGGTCCTTCTTTCCGTTGAGCAACTGATTAATGAGATTTTTAGTATATACATAAGTTGAAGGAAAAAATTCTAGCTAAAAAGGAAAAAAATAAAGCCGCGGGCAGAAGCTATTTATTTATATATATATTATACACATATTTTTGGAGGTCAGATAGACAGGCGCTCCAAGTATAAATACTGGTACTTTGCTGCGTCCAGTTAGACTGGAAAACGACTCCAACTTGTTGGAAAAAGGCTAGATTAATTGTTTTAAGTTTAATCTCAAAACTGGATCATACTTTTTATTGGAAAGTTTTAATTTGAAGGAGTGTTTACTTATTTATGGAATATCAACAGATTTACATCAAATTATGATTTATGTTTGGTAGGCTTAGAGTAGAACAATACTGAATATCTAATTATCTACAGGTAAAGACCGCATGCTTCGTGTTTTTACAAATAAGAAAGAAAATTTAAAGTTAGATTAAATTTCAAATTCGAAATTTCGAAGTGTGTGTGTGAGTGTTCCTAGGTATATTTTTTTTTATTTTCAAAGTTTCCTCGCATCTTATATTTTTCAACTTCACATGATTAGTTTATTTTCGTGGCTACGGCATGCTGTAGACTGCATTCATGCTTCGTCAAATTCTTTGTGGATCCAGCACTAAATGTAGGTACGATCGTGTGGCTATCAGCTGTATTTTAAATTACTCTTTATAACGATACAAACTAAACCACTAAAAACACTGTCGTAATGATAAAAGTCCCAGTTTTATTACCTACTATTAGTAGGTATATCACATTTTATATCATGTTCAATAACTATGTGTAGGTATGTAAGCACGTTGTTACTATTCAAATAAACAATGTAGCGCAATGACGTATTATAATAATGTAGTGTGTTTAATGGTCGTCCGTTCCTTCTGCATATCTTACACAAACCTTCACCTCTTGTGCAGGTAAGCAACTCAGGACCATCAACAGTTCTGAACGAGGTGACCGTTCGGAAGATCAACAACACTATCTGCCAGGCTCGCTACCTGCGGCTCCAGATCGTGACCGGGGACCCTTACCCCGTCACCAGCAGCATGATCTGCGCTGGAATACTTGATGTTGGAGGTCAGTACTCTAAGATTTATGGGCTTACGACAAATTGCGATCTGTAGGGTCTCCTCAGCCAAGAACAGAGGGATATATGGGTTCTATGTCTTTGTTTTTGTTGTTGTTTTTGTTCTTCTATCTATGTTGTTCTTACTGTCTGTGACTGTGAGTCGAATAATAGATACCTGGAAAACATTGTTGTGCCCGCAACTTAGAGCCGATTTTACCTACTTGGTTTTCCCGGTAAATCCTAAACCTGTGGGAAATCCAGGATAAAAAATAGCTTATATGTTGTCCTATAATCTTCCAGTGGAAGCCCCATGAATCGTCTTAGCCGTTCCCGAGATTAGTCCAGACAAATAGAAAGACAGAACGTCAGACAGTGTTTTCGTTAGTAACGTATAAATAACTATAAACGCTGGGGTACATTATAGGAGCCTCCCCGAACCGTTGTCTAAATAGTTCTACGATTCCAAACGCCGGGCGTACTCTGGACAGCTAGCACACAGCAACGCCTCTGCGTTACCTACTAGACTCTGTTAAACAAACCTTTCACCACGATGGTAAACAGAAACAGCTCTAATCTATCTATAATAATAAAATTGGAGTGGAGGATTTCAAAATAACGGTGTTTCCACAAGATTATATGGTTATTTACTAAAACCAAAACACGCTTTTAAATTTTTTGTCTGTTTGTTTGTCCGGGCTAATATTAGAAACGGCTGAAGCGAATTTGACGGGACTTTCACTGAAAGATTCAGGACATTTAGGGGCTTCAAATAGGCAACTTTTTGATTTTGGAAATTATTAGGGTTCCCGCCTAAAAATTTAAAAACCATAGAAATTAGCCAAAATTAAAAACTTTTAACCGACTTAATAAATTTCAATAAAACGAGAAGGTTCTGAATTTGTCAAAGTAAATCTATAAATACATAACAACAGCCTATATTGTTCTAAAGCGTAGACACAGGATTATTATATCCAGCCAGTCATGTTATGGTCGTCCTTATTTAATTCCATTTATAGGCTATAGAAGAAGCACTATTACCATTAACCGAATTGATTTGATTGAGTAGGTATTTTAAAATAAAGAATGAATTCTCCTAATTGCATAATTTGCAACAAAATTGAAAATGAGCATTTGCTGATGGAATGTGCCCGGTATAAAGATGAACGCGACTTGCTGCTGAACGAGTTTAAGTTGAACTTACTAGCCGTAGGACTAGTTCAAAGCATTTTGGCAAACCACTCGAGAAAGCACTGTTAAATTGCTTCCAAGTAGCAGATTGACGATTGTAGACACATGGTCTTGAATAGTATTGATTCAGCGGCTCTGAATGCTTACTTGACGACAATCCCTATCTTCTTTCAAAAACTTAGTAAAAGATCTTTATCTCTCTCCTCAAATTGTTGTTATTATGTATGTCTTTGTTTCTTTCTTTTTCTTTAAATATTTGTATGTATATATATGTTTTGAGAACGTTATTTATTGTTTAGTATTTTATATAGATAATTAGTACACCGTGGACTACCCGCGTATTTATTTTCTCCTTCTGTGTCAAATCCATCCAAAGGTTGTCTGTAAAAGATCGCTTTTAGCGATAAGACCGCCCATTGTATCACCCTTTTTAATTGTTAAGTCCATAATTTTGTTTTTACTGTTATGGTGTACAATAAAGAATATATCTATCTATCTATACCTATTACGATTAGGTAATTCACCGCTTTCCTAATCTTCGGTAAATATAAGCGCATAGCCTTGTGCTCATCGATAATGATGGTACGGTTGGCGCAGTCGTTGAGCGATCCGCTGATGATAGATGATAGACGTAGAAAATATTTGTATGGTCTACATTTTTTTCTCGTGTGGGTGATTACAAAAATTTACTCACGATACAGGCAAAATTCCTAGTGGGCCATGTTAAAAAAGAATAGTCATTTACTTCTCCCGGTGGCTTTGCATAGTTTACAATCCCAAAGCCCAGGGTTAATATACTGATATCGAAAGTAGCCTATAGTATCTATGTACAGCCGCCAGCACATCAAGCTACAACAATCTGTCAAATTTCTTTAATAGATTTTCAACTTTATTTTTAAAGAAATTAGATTCAAGGTTGATTGGGAAAATTTGACAGTTTCGGGTAGCTTCATGTGCTGGCGTCTGTACTTCCTAATCTAGAACATTATCTACTCTTATGCATTAGACATTATCATATTCTCAGCCTTTCCCCAACTATGTTGGGGTCGAGTGTACTACGCCAGCTCGACAAATGGATGTGCGCTTAACGCTTATGCGACAAAACTGTACTGCGACTCACCATAGTTCGAATGCACGCTTGTGCGACACATTGAAGATCGACATCACGCTAGTGTGACAAACGATTGCGCGACAGTAGTTCGAAACTACGGTAGTGCGACAGTACCTTAGTAACTTTTATCTTGTATCTTCAAAATTAAAGTAAGGCCCAGCAATGCCAGCGCGTCTACGTTCTCATTCGATGCCATCGCAAAAAGAACTGAAGACCGCTCGTCTCCGGTACACCGGAACGTCCTACCAATGTTCGGTTGACCTGCGCAGGCACACCTGCACAGATAACCTTTCTGGTAGACCGTAGCGTGTATGGCTTACATAAGTCTATCCAAATTTACCAAAAAATCCATATTAAATTGAACTTTTAATTGTAGGCGTGATAGCTCTGAACTAACCGTGATGTGCACTAAGCTATTCAGTTATTTACATCATCTTTGTAAAAAATAATAAATTAATTATTTTATATCAGTATAGTAACTCCGACCGAAGCATGTGTTTTAAATCTTCTTTGACGATATTTGCAGCAGGCATTCTGTCATGTTATTTCAAAATGTGTCTTGCAGCTTGTGCGACACACTGAAGATAGACATCATGCTAGTACGACATCGTACTAGCGTGATGTCGATCTTCAGTGTGTCGCACAAGCGTGCATTCGAACTATGATGAGTCGCAGTACAGTTTGTCACATAAGCGTTAAGCGCACATCAATTTGTCGAGCTGGCGTGCGTAGTACACTTGTTGGGGTCAGATCCAGTCTCACCGGATCCAGCTGAGTACTTATCAGTGTCTTACTCAGAGCGACATACCTATCTGCTCTCCACAACCCAAAAGCTGTGTAACCGCTTCCCCTTGGCAAGACCAGTCTAAGATTTTTTGTCTTCTGACTACCTATGACGACTGTCAAAGATGTACAAATGACAGTTGGGACCGACACATTAACCAGGTCCGACTCCGGACGAATCTCGATCTGAAGATGTTCAACCATCCACAGATCTACCTCGGTAAGCGATGCTTAACGTCGAATATACTCTTGCAGCTGTTATTATTTAGCTACGAGCTCCTCTAATATACAGGGTGGCAGGGATATCGACGCACAAACTCTTACTATGGATTCAGTACATGATTCTGGATTTTCAGATTTTTTCTGCATTTTTTTTTTTGCTGAAGCCTGTATAAAATCATTGTTTCTAACTAACCCAATGAGATTTTAATTAAAAAATAAAATTCACTTGTTTCACTTAAAACAACAATGTAAATAAAACTCGAAAGGGCATCTGATCAGCTGTTTTGCTAGAGTTCATTTGCGAGGTCAACACAGCTGATCAGGTAGCCCTTTCAAGTTTTATTTACATTGCTATTTTAAGTGAAACAAGTGAATTTACGGTATTTTTTAACGGCTTTTTACAGTTGTTTGTCCAATTGTTGGTCCAGAATCATGTACTGAATCCATGGTAAGCGTTTGTGCGTCGATGTCCCTGCCACCCTGTATTGTTATAATATTATATTATGTAGGTATGCATTTGTAATATGGCAAAATAAATAACTATTCAGAATTTGAGACGTGATTACTTAACAATCATAGAAACGTACTTACGTACAGTCGGCCAAGAAAGTGGTGTACCACCCTAAGGTTGAATATCGCTTGCAGATTCATAGGTGATAAAGATTAGTTTCGCTTGCAGATCGATCTGACAACTTCTATTGCTGTCTTTATCTGATTATTGATAACGACTATTACTGTTTGTAACGTGACAGCTGTTCTTAGTTTGAACTTGATGGAACCAATGACGTCGTAAAATCAACGGCGGGGGGCTGTAGATTTTGATGACAAAATTGTATCTACAAATTCAGAATTGTAATCAACAAGTTACATAAAATTGTAAAGGCACAAGGCGAGTCCACAAACCTACAATTTCTGTAAACTTGTAATTACAATATCAATAAAAAACAAGCTAAAAATAGATTTATCCTTTTATTAAATTTCTACAATCAATTTTAAAATACTTATAACAAACAAAAACATAGCATATATAGTAATATTTAGAAGATATTGAAAATTTTTAAAAATTAGAAACGGGTGTAACCGCCGTTGGCCTCTATAACCTCTAAAAGACGAGACCTCATTGAACCAACAAGCCGTGAGCAAATATCGGTTCCCCGCATTTCCTCCCAGATATAATTACAGTGACTAATTAGAGCTTGTTTGGTTCTTTCATTTTGATGCGACCATCGTTGGACCATAAGGCCCCAAAGATTTTCTATCGGGTTGAGGTCCGGCGATCTTGAGGGCCACTGAATTACCCTTACGTCAGTGTGTGAACGAAACCAGGCTCTTACGATCCTCGCATTATGAATTGAACAATTATCTTGAACAAAATCAAATTGTGGCACTTTGTTCTCCGGGTAAACATTACGGACTGTCGGTAGCATTGCATTCTGAAGCACGTCGATATAATTTACAGCCGTCGCTCGAGGAGGTAGAGAACACAATTCTCCTACACCATCCGTACTCATCCAGCCCCAAATATTTACGGAAATTCGACCTGATTCTCTATTTGGGATTACATGATCATCTTTATACCGTGTTGAATTATATCGCCAAAGGTGAAGACGTCCATGCTGACTGGATTTAAACGTTTTTTCATCACAAAACACTGTATTAGACCAATCAAACTCTAAGTGCTCTCTGGCGAAGTTCAGACGAGCAAGTCTGTGAGCATCCGTCAAATATATTTTCTTGGCGTAATGCCTGTGGTGCAACCCCATGTAATGTAGATGATTCCTTATTGTTTGGGCACTCACATCGAACATCTCCGCAAAATGTTTTGTGGGCTTAAAACCATTGATTTCATATTCCCGTCTCATGAATTCTCTATCGTTATTGGAGAGTGCAGGCCGGCGACCACTTCTTCTGTGATCCAACAAACTTCCCTCCTCTCCTTCACGACGAATCCAAAAGCGGACAGAACGCCTCGATATATTCAAATTCCGGGATATCGCACTGATACTGCTTCCCTCATTAAATTGGGCAATTATTTGTGCTCTTTCGGCAATGGTCAAGTTGGCAGGCATTGAGATGATTTTATATGCAGTTGATTGAAAAATAACACGGAAAATATATCGATTTTTTGCATATATTTGACAAAATGTCAATTGTCAGTTTTCTTTTTCAAATGGAATTCGGTTGTCTAAATAGTTTTTATTACTTTTGTTTGGAAACATTTCAATTGCTTTGTAGAAACTAATGTCCTTTTCATTTATACTAAAGGTTAAAATGTCATGCGACATATGACGTATGAATACTAAATACATAGGTTTACGTCATGATAATGTTGTCTCTTTCAGTAATATCTTTTTATAACGAACCTTGTTGTAATTTTCGATGACCGGGAAACTAAATCAAAACTGGTACACCACTTTCTTGGCCGACCGTACCTACAGACTTCTACATTTCACACTCATAGAATGAATGTAACTACATTCTAAATCACCACACCGTAAGTTAGGGGTAGTGCAACTGGCTTGCAGAACTGAGGGTCCAAAGGTACTGGCGTGGCCACCGAGTAACGGAAGATGCAGCGTGAGGAGGCGGACTGATGACCAGGGAATAAGATCTTGGGGAAAAATTTACTCGATTAACATAGGTAGTCTGTCGCTTGGGGAAAACCGTTTCCAGCAGTGAAAGTCCTTCTGCTAAATAATTTAGTGTTGGCGTTTTCAATACTCTGTAGTTCATAACAACGGAATCGAATACTTATCAAAGTCACCAGTAATCTATAATACTTAGGAATGATTATAAAATTGGTTCGTTATATTTCCTTAAATTAGTCACGCGTGTTGCGATAAGGAAATGGCCTGATTTCAAGTGTTTTTGTTACTTCGACGAAAAATGTTAATTACGCGTCATTGATAACGTAATTAAAATACACTAACGTTTTACCTTTACTTTGTTCTTGAGGAGAATCATCAAATGAATTCCAGCGCTCTAGGTGGAGTGGAAGGGAGTGTCAGACTCACAGAACACATATACTCCTAGCGGAGGTCAGACTCCTACTGACTATAACCGACCTTATTCCTTCAGTTGCCCTCGTGTTCCAGGCAAAGGTATCTCATTAGAACAATTTCGCAATTCACATTTTCCCGTGCAGAAAAGGCGCGTGTGGAACTTGACATGCCGTCGACTCGGGAATGTTTTACTTTAGTAGACTTAGGTACCTACCTGTATTAAAATATACACACGTTTCAGGGGTGGACCTAACGATATTAACCATGTATCTAGATTTCACGCTGTTTGTGGCAATCCAAAATACTGGTACAGAAGTAAAAGTAGTTCTTGTTTACGACTTTTAGCTCCAAAATATAACCATAAAAATAATAGTATTAATGCGAAAGGTGTTTGTTTGTCTTCCTTTTACGTCAAAGTGTAGCAACGGTTCGATATGATTTTAGGTGTGTAGAAGCAAGGGCCGGGGAATGACATACCAGTTCCTTGTTTTTTCTGATTTAACAATATTGCTGTAAATGAAGTTGCGCCAGAAGCTAAAATAAAATCAGGCCACGTGCTAGTAGCTAGAGATTACCGTACAAACCATTAGTTATAAATCGTCTATTACGGGAACTGATTCTTATTTTTCCCGAGTGACCGTTTAGGTACCTACTTGAATAAGTCTGTTAAGTTACCAGTAGGTATTTTTAAGCGTTTCACACATGTTATGCGTGCCTATAATTAGGTTTGAAAATATTAAAATAATATTTATAATATAAAATTTTATTTAACATGCGTTAAATTGTAAACTCTGTTTGCAATCTTGGATAAATCCATACTAATATTATAAACTAGCTTTTGCCCGCGACTTCGTCCGCGTGGAATAGTTACTTTGGGCTAACGTTAAATTTAACCCCGATTTTGAAGCATTCTTCATTGGCGCTCCGCTCCTATTGGCCTTAGCGTAATGGTATATAGCCTATAGCCTTTCTCTATAAATTGACTATTTAATTAAAAAATAATTTTTCAATTCGAACCAGTAGTTCTTGAGATTATCGCGTTTAAACAAACAAAAAAACTCTTCAGCCTTATATTATTAGTATTATAGATAGCTATTGTCCGCGTCTTCGTCCGCGTTTCCGTCGTTTTTCGTAAAAAAAGTAGCCTATGTCCTTCCTCACGGTTCAGTGATTTTGATGTAACAGACAGATTAACTTTCGTAATATAGTAGGGAAATATAATGTCAATCTATAATACCTACTGTTGAAAAATATCGCAATACGGAACTTCACAATATTATTGTTAATAGCTGTGCCCGCGACTCCATCAGCGTGTAACTCCTTGTGTGTTATTAAGTTAATGTATTGGTAATATTGTTTAGAATCACGTTCACATGAGGCTTAAGTATCTATAGAACGAAATTTTATACCTTCGGCCGCGAGACGCGTCGAGCGCGGCGACCGATTCTCAAAAATAATCCTTATAGCATGATTCAGTATTCACGCGCGATGGCTTATTATTAGCGTATTTCATGTATAAATTTGGTGTTTCTATACCGATTTATATGATTCTTTTTTATGGAATAGTTAATAATGTTAACTTTTTCAATTAGGGGTGACTGAGAGTGTTATAAACGTAAGTGTAGACAAATATTATAATCAGAAAGCTTCGAACTGCTAAGCTATCGGGAGTTACACGTGTTATTGTGAGTCAACCATAAAAGATAGGCATTATGCTGTCGTAGGGGAGAACATTTCCGTCATGAAATTATTTCTGTGTAGCTTTAACCATTAAGGTTGCACTCGCGACGGAAGCTTTAAAAATGGAGTAACTTCTCCCGTTTTCCCAACATTTTCCTTCACTGCTCTGCTCCTATTGATTGTAGCGTGATGAATAGTATACTATAACCAGCTCAGGAGTATGAAAAATAATTGTACCAAGTTTCGTTAAAATCCGTCGAGTAGTTTTTGTTTCTATAACGGTTATACAGACAGTGCATTTTTGGCATCAGTATCGATCCCTAATCACCCCCTGATAGTTATTTTGTAAATATATTTCATGTACAGAATTGACCTCTCTACAGATTTATTATAAGTATAGATGTGAAAATGTGTATAGTGTATTTGTCCTTCTTTCACGTTAAAACCGAGCTACTTGAATGGCAAGAGAATGAAACGGTATATTTTTTCGCTGTAAAGCTAAAAACCGAGCGAAGCCGCGGGCAAAAGCAAGTCCTACTAATCCTACTATAATAAATGCGATTTTTTGTGAAGATGTATACTATGTTTGTTGCTCTTTCACGCAAAAACTTCTGAACGGATCTCAATGAAATTTGGTAAGTAGATAGTTGATATCCTGGAATTACACATAAGCTTTTTAAAATTATTGCGTAATTCCCACGGGATCGGGATTTACGTCCCACGCGAACGAAGTCGCGGGCAAAAGCTAGTTAGCAAATAAAATTAGACCTATATGTTTATAGGTCTAATTTTATTTGCTAAACTAACTAATAATAACTAATACTTGTTTTTCATGTTTCAGGTAAGGACGCGTGTCAAGGGGACTCCGGAGGGCCGCTGATATACAACGGGGTGGTCGTGGGCATCACGTCCTGGGGCGCCGGCTGTGCGGAGCCCTTCTACCCGGGAGTGTCCGCTAGGGTCGCCAGTTACACTGACTGGATCAATAACACGGTAAGCAGAATTAACCAGTCCTTTATAGATAGGGTGTAAGTGACATCAACGCACAAACAGATACCACGGATTCAGTAGGTACGTGTTTCTGAACCCCGCAGAGTCGGAATTTTCCGTCGGCTTTTACCTAAAGTTTTCAATTTTTGTGCAGTTTTTTACTTGAGACTATTAACAAGAGTAATAACTTTCACTAAAATCAGCAATGTAATTAAACACGGAAGAATTACGCGATGTTTGCAATACATTGAGCGCTTAAAAGCGACCATCTCGGTATCCAGTAATTTACGAGATAATGACTTTCGTAAATGTTTTTAGGAATAATGCGTAAATTATTCGCGAAGCGTTACGATGCCCCTAACACTCTGTATACTATGTAGAGTTATAAACACATAAGAAAACCCAGACGGTGCAGTGTGAGATTTCTATCTTTCTAAAACCAATAGAAGTCAGCATCAGCCTAAGGAAGGAATCGCTTCCTTTCCCCGATGCTTTCACTGCAATGTCTGTGAGCGCACGCCCCTTTTTTTTTTTTAACGTGGTAAAATATCAAATAAGTCCTCCCACCCCGGGCAGGGTGGGAGGGACTGTCAGACTTTTACTGACTAAAATCCACGGTGTTCCTTCAATAACCCTTTACGTACCGGGGTCACGGTAATGTGATAAGTCCCACGACCCCGGCAGGCTTCGACCCGGGCATGGTCCATGGTCGCATAGCGAGTTGCCCATAATCGCTATCCGCATGCCCGCGCCTACGGTGGCCGGAGATCGTCGGCCGACGTCCGACGCCGTGGGCGTCTACCACTGCGGCTGGGCTGGAGGGAGGACGCCATCCTCTCCTTCACGCGGCCCGCCTCCTCCTTCGGAAGCATGACTGCTTCGCAGAAGGAGGCGACCGCTTCCCACTCCCTCTCGCCCCGCAGCATGGCCTCGACCAATGCCGGGCGCGAGAGGTCTCCGCCTATCGCCGCCGTGAGGACACGTCGGTGCTCTGCCCAGGCGGGGCAGTCTTGCACCGTGTGCTCTACGGTGTCCTCAGGGCGACCCTCGCAGTGGTGACACCCAGGCGTTTCCTCCTTTCCCATCAGACACATGTACCTCCCGAAACTTCCGTGTCCGGTGAGGACCTGCGTCATGCGGTAGGTCAGGACGCCGTGACGCCGATCTAGCCACTCCTCAAAGAGGGGTCTTACCGCCGCAATTGCCCCTAGGGAGACTGTAAAAATAGGTCTTCCTTGAGCCTCAGTGTGTACGGTACCACATGACCAGTATGCCATTGTCTTCCCTGGGGTCACTATCTCCCTTTTTTTTTCGGGGAGAAAATCATCAACCCACTAGCTTCTGGCGTTTTATAAGGCCTATGTGAAATAAAATATTTTGAGTTTGAATTTGATTCTGGGGGACAAAATCTGACACTGCCTTCGGAGCGGAAGAGAATATCAGTCTTTAATGGACTAAAAACCCACCCTGTTTCTACAGACTTTGCCTTGGCGTTGCAGGGCCGGCTTAGAAACCTTCCCGCAATGCCGGCAGTTCATATGCTCCCTGGGGTCAAGATAGCCTATGCTGCTTTAATAATGTTAAATAGGTGTGTTCAACTTTTGGTGAACAATAAATTATATTCTCTTTTTTTTCAGATCAACGAAGTAGTCAATGTCCAGACGTTAAACGGGACTGGTAACAGCACTGGTAACGGCACTCTCCCTGGCGGCACCGGTTCGCTAAGCACCAAGGTTGGGTTTGCCACGCTGCTTGCGCCCATCTTGTATTTAATGCTCAGCCTCTAAATATTACCAGTCGAAGGATAAGGTGGACATACGAGCTGAATTTGGCGAAAAAGTGGAGCGTGGGAAGAAAAATCCAATAACAATACAGACGGATGTAATTTTTCCTTCCCTGTAGTTTTCGTTTAGTAAAATCGACCTTATTTCGTAGGAGAATAAGAACCAATTACATGGTTCTTGCAGCCATGCTGTGTAATAGAGCATTCTATTCCCGTCGTTTTTTTTATATTATCAGGAGTTAGCATAATTATGTAAGAATATCGTGAATGGAAGCGTATACATAAGTCAAAAAAAAAACTTTATACTTGTATAAAATCCTATTAATTATAAATTTCTCAATGAACAAAATATTGTAAAACACTAGAAATTAGCTCTGTGATATTCGGCCGTTCAAGTGTACATGGCGAGTTTGATTTTGTAACTTTATATTCAAGCTAAATTAAATGTAAATATTAGTATAACTGGTTTTTTTTCCTTTCATTTCTATCGTATCCCAAGTTGAGCCAATATACTTGTGACTCCAAAAGGACCTGATGCTTTGTTTTTTTTTAATATAACTTCTTTTTCGTTTACCTCAAAGTAACTTAAAGCGTCTCTCCGGCTTGACCAGACGGCACCAGTCACCCAATAAGCACAAAACTGCATTATAACATGTCACAAAAGGTAACATCGGTAACTTTTGCATTTAGGAAGACTTATTACAGTACACTCGAACTGCAATAGCTGAAAATTACGCTTTCGCCTATATCATAACGCTATTATGCTTCACAGAGACAACACTCTAATGTTGAAAGCTTTAATATAGGTAGGTAAACAGTTCAGTAGTATACAGTTTTTAGCAATTAATAGTACTGTTTGCTGCAATTAAGCATTTTTATGTATGTACCACGACTGGGTACTTAAACAGCCCAAACCATTTAATTGTGATTAATACAGCGCACATTGCTTGTCTGCCATTTTCTAGGTTCTAACCTACGGAATATAATATATTAACAGCATTCATCATAATAGTCAACAAAAATAACAACTAGATTAGAGTATAAAATCTAATGATTTTATTCGTAAATAGCTTATTGTCAAATCAGAAATGAAAAATAAAAAGATTTGTTTTCTCATTACATACCATCGACTTATTTTATACTATAATTTTCAAGTAAACAGTGATATTTTGCGAGCGCGTGAAAATTTTGCTTAATATTTATATAGTATTTGTTATTTGACAATAAACTATCTTTCCTATTAGAATTTTATGCACATGGAGGAAAAAACAAGGTTTTTGGTTACCGATATCAATATTTGTTTATTTTACCACAAACGTCACGTCACAAAATGGTTCACGCAAACCACATAACATAAATATTTGTTCACAATTTTGTCACTTGTGAATTTTCAACTCCGTAGAAGCGTTAAAACTATCCTGGTGTGTACTTTGTTCTGAAAAATAGGTAACAAGGACTCTATTAATCGGCCATTGTGCTGAATAAAAGGTAACTCATACTCTAATACTCAGTCAATATTCAGCTCTTGGGGCGACTGTTACCTTTAATAATGCTCAAATAATGCTGATATAACGCAATTAGTTACAGTTATTTAGTTAACAGCTGTTTAATTTGTGCCCAAATCAGAGTTATATAAGCTGAGACAGCGCCTCTAATGCTCTTATTCAGCAGGCTGGTACAGCTTAGGATTCCATTGTGGACAGTGATACAGCTAATTACAGCGCTTCTGTGTTACTTGGGCAGGACCGAGTTGAAGAGTATTAAAGTACTCCCGCAGCCCCTGGCGCAAGTACCTATGCAGGGGAACACAGCGTGGTTTTAGTCAGTTATAGTCCACTAAGATTTAAACCACAGGAAGAAAAGAAAAACACTACACAATGTTTCATATTGTTTTATTTACCCTTGTCTGTGTGCGTCGGCCGGTCATGCTCTGCGCAATTTTTGTGGAATATTCTGACGCAGTATAAACAGAGAGTCAATTTTATAAGAATGTTCTAGAGCTCATAGACCGGGATATAAATAAATCGCAAAGGGGCGCAGAGAGTCAGTCTTATTACGAGGCGAATACGCGATAATTATAATCGAAGCTTTACTAGTGAATTTCAGTGCGATTTAAGTGTTAAGTGACAAGTGTTGTGGTGCAAATAATTGTGTTAAATTTTTATTTTGTGTTTAATTAATTAAAGTGTTAATTTTGTTTTAAATGGCATTAATTATTTCTATCCCGAACCCCAGCTCGTAACAGTATGTTTATGTGAATGTCTCACTATGACAAACAGGTGTGTTTAAATTATTGATAGATATATATATTCTTTATTGTACACCATGACAGAAATACAAATAAGGACTTAAAAACTAAAAAGGGTGATACAATGGGTGGTCTTATCGCTAAAAGCAACCTTTTACAGACAACTTTTGGATGAATTTGACACAGAAGCATAAAAATAAATACGTGGGTAAATTATTGGTGTGCAATAAACAATATACTATCTATATATCTATATAGCTGTGAAGCTACCTTTTATAAATAAATAGAATAAATATCGTTAGCGTTGCATAACCTTGAAGATGGACCAGTACAGCTATTATTTATTTCTGTGTTAAAATAAAACAAACCTTTATTTTCTGGGAATTTACAATAATCTTACTCAGGGCCGGATTAACCATTAGGCGGAGTAGGCAACTGCCTAGGGGCCCCGCATCAACTAGGGAGACTAACGAGAATTTGATGTGCGTTTAAACTTAGGGACCTCACTGAAAATACAAATCGTTAGATTTAGTAGTAGAATTAAAACAATTTTAGAACAAATCTGGGAATAAGTAAACAAATATATTAAAAACCACAGCCCTTAATGTGCGTTTCCTCAGTTCACACACGATTTGGTCAGTCAAAGTAAGAAAAGGTGCCCCGAGAATGCCATTGCCTTAGGGCCTCTGACAGGGTTAATCCGGCTCTGATCTTACTACTACGTAATGCCTACTTATTCTATGCACTTGCACTTATCATAATTATTTGTTTAAACGTCGGCACCTGGCTGTCTCTTCCCAGTTTGTCTTTCGATTATCTTTAGCTGCTCGTATCCATTCGAGCCCTGGTACCTTCTACGCACTTCTAATTGTTGTATCGTCATGAAACTTGGCAATTATATGTAGATTAGATGACAATACAATATTATGGTACCATCGAGTTGGTCTGCTGATGGAATTGGAAGGTGGCAGATGAACCTTGGACTGCCTACTAGTAAACATATCGAGTTTGGGCTCATTAGATCTTAGCATATTCTGTCCATTTCTCCCGATGACGAGGACATATGGATTATCATGGTACCACTGAGCTGGTCTGATGATGGTACTGGAAGATGGCTGATGGAACCATGGACTGCCTACTAGAAAACATATCGGGTTTGGCATTTTAGTGCAGTAAATAAAAGCGTGTTTATAGTTTTTTAAACAACCTATTAATTTATTATTCTATCTAGGGTCGTTGTTAATAGGATGTAAATAAAAGAACTTCAAGTAGATATCACATATGAATATTTTATTTACGAATAGTGATATAGATATATTACATGTTACAATAAATATAAGGTACAAGGTGATCGCTACTCTCGTCATAACTGCGCCGGCTGTACGGACACAAGCACCACTTGGCGGAACATCGCTGAAACAACAATAAACATTATTAATTTAATTTATTAATAAAACAGGAAAAATAGTGTGTCTGTATATTAAATATATTTACAAAAATAAATTGTGGGGGTTTAAAAACATTAATGGTGCAAGATTTTAAAATAAAATTTCTGTGTTTATCTGTTTGTATACGCTAATTTCCGGAAATACTGAACGGATTTGAATTAAACTGCTTTTGTTATACAGCTAGTCTGGGCAACATACAGGCTATTATTGATTTCGGAAACTGGAACACCTGATGCAGAACTTAAATGCGAGCGAAGCCGCTGGCAGAAGCTTGTACAAAATAAGCAAATAAGTACCTAATAACTTTTTAGTTTTGTTTTGGGAATATGCATGCATTTTTTCCATTTTTTAAATATTATACAGAGTTGATACGACAGAGGGGCATTAAATTACACTACGTATACTATACGTGTTAAAAAATAAAAAGAGCCAAAAAATTTTTTTTGTTTCACATAAACTAAATGGCTTACAAATCACAGTAAAACGCAACCACCCTTTGTAAATAAATGTGACTGACCTTAAATACCTAGGTAACAAAGTGGCAACGTAGCGCGGCGTGTGTTATCTCTTGTCTTGGTCAGATTTATTGCTTTAAGGTGTATCTCATCAAAATCATTTGCGACTAAACTACTTCTCCTATTTAATTGATTTTTGGTACAAAGTTTGAAAATGGTCGTTTGTTGCCCGTGGTACTACTGGTAGTACCACCGGCGCAGCACCGGCGGCACCAGCTGCCAGCGGGACAGTATATACCTTTGTCGGTGAGCGTGTCGTGCGTGACGAGGCTGGCGGACAGCGCGGGCTGGCCGAGCAGGCTCAGCACCGGCGGCACCAGCTGCCAGCGGGACAGTATATACCTTTGTCGGTGAGCGTGTCGTGCGTGACGAGGCTGGCGGATAGCGCGGGCTGGCCGGGCAGGCTCAGCACCGGCGGCACCAGCTGCCAGCGGGAAAGTATATACCTTTGTCGGTGAGCGTGTCGTGCGTGACGAGGCTGGCGGACAGCGCGGGCTGGCCGGGCAGGCTCAGCACCGGCGGCACCAGCTGCCAGCGGGACAGTATATACATTTGTCGGTGAGCGTGTCGTGCGTGACGAGGCTGGCGGACAGCGCGGGCTGGCCGGGCAGGTTCAGCACCGGCGGCACCAGCTGCCAGCGGGACAGTATATACCTTTGTCGGTGAGCGTGTCGTGCGTGACGAGGCTGGCGGACAGCGCGGGCTGGCCGGGCAGGCTCAGCACCGGCGGCACCAGCTGCCAGCGGGACAGTATATACCTTTGTCGGTGAGCGTGTCGTGCGTGACGAGGCTGGCGGACAGCGCGGGCTGGCCGGGCAGGCTCAGCACCGGCGGCACCAGCTGCCAGCGGGACAGTATATACCTTTGTCGGTGAGCGTGTCGTGCGTGACGAGGCTGGCGGATAGCGCGGGCTGGCCGGGCAGGCTCAGCACCGGCGGCACCAGCTGCCAGCGGGAAAGTATATACCTTTGTCGGTGAGCGTGTCGTGCGTGACGAGGCTGGCGGACAGCGCGGGCTGGCCGGGCAGGCTCAGCACCGGCGGCACCAGCTGCCAGCGGGACAGTATATACATTTGTCGGTGAGCGTGTCGTGCGTGACGAGGCTGGCGGACAGCGCGGGCTGGCCGGGCAGGCTCAGCACCGGCGGCACCAGCTGCCAGCGGGACAGTATATACCTTTGTCGGTGAGCGTGTCGTGCGTGACGAGGCTGGCGGACAGCGCGGGCTGGCCGGGCAGGCTCAGCACCGGCGGCACCAGCTGCCAGCGGGACAGTATATACCTTTGTCGGTGAGCGTGTCGTGCGTGACGAGGCTGGCGGACAGCGCGGGCTGGCCGGGCAGGCTCAGCACCGGCGGCACCAGCTGCCAGCGGGAAAGTATATACCTTTGTCGGTGAGCGTGTCGTGCGTGACGAGGCTGGCGGACAGCGCGGGCTGGCCGGGCTGGCTCAGCACCGGCGGCACCAGCTGCCAGCGGGACAGTATATACCTTTGTCGGTGAGCGTGTCGTGCGTGACGAGGCTGGCGGACAGCGCGGGCTGGCCGGGCAGGCTCAGCACCGGCGGCACCAGCTGCCAGCGGGACAGTATATACCTTTGTCGGTGAGCGTGTCGTGCGTGACGAGGCTGGCGGACAGCGCGGGCTGACCGGGCAGGCTCAGCACCGGCGGCACCAGCTGCCAGCGGGAAAGTATATACCTTTGTCGGTGAGCGTGTCGTGCGTGACGAGGCTGGCGGACAGCGCGGGCTGGCCGGGCAGGCTCAGCACCGGCGGCACCAGCTGCCAGCGGGACAGTATATACCTTTGTCGGTGAGCGTGTCGTGCGTGACGAGGCTGGCGGACAGCGCGGGCTGGCCGGGCAGGCTCAGCACCAGCGGCCCGGCGTCATCCAGCGGCACCAGCTGCCAGCGGGACAGTTCTGCGCGGGCTGACAGTCCTCCCGCCTGCAAAACACACTTTCATAGAAACTTTATGCAACGGAGAAGCTCTCGGCTAAATAATAAAAGCCGCATGGATCGATATCGAAGTTTCAGCTTGAAACTGGCAGCCGTCTTGTGCGGGGGAATAGTGTTAGCTTCTGGGTTGTTGTGAGGTTAAATAGACGGTCGCTCTACATAAAATATTAAAACTCAGCTGTATCTGGTTAGACTGGGAGCCAAACTCAACATAATTGGGAAAAGGACGATGAAGCCTCTTTTAAAAAATGATTAAGTAAAAAGTAAGGAAAGGACGTTAAGCCGTTAGTCCCAGCGGTCGTTAATTCTGGGAGTCAACTCCAACATAATGAAGAAAAGTCTAAGAATATAATGATGATCTACGATGCGAAATAGTTGTTAGTAGGTGGTGGTTATCCCAGCATACTAACCTCGTCATTGTTCTGTTGCGGCGCGGCGTACTTAGCCTCCTGGAAGGGCGTGAAGCCGGGCTCGGAGCCGAGGCGCAGCGCGTGGTCGAAGACGGCGCACGTGAGCTGGCGCCACGGGTCCACGATGAGGTACGACTGCGAGCACTCCGAGCTGTCCGAGCGACGCTCCTCCGGGGAGCCCAGCACTGGTGAACTCTGGGTACCAATATTCATGGTCATGGTAGTATTAACAAATCGGTTTTATATACTTACAGCGTGCATACGACATACGGACAATAAGTGAGAGCACTGGCAATACTCATTACAATGAACAACTTTTTGTTGGTCACATACAACACTGAAATCGATAAAAAAACTGAGATTGCCTCATATATTTATGTGTGAAATGAAATGAAATATTTATTTTTGTAAATAGGTGATAAGTAATATTTTTACGGGTCATTTTTTTGTGTTTTAAATTAAGCTAGATGAGGCCGGTGTTTCCTAACTAACTACTCTGAGAAGAAACACCGAAACAAACTCAGAAGTCAACGTCTTTTTTTAAATCCATACAATTCGTATTGGTCAAATCACATGAAAAGTACGAAGGTCCATGTCTGTTGTGTCTTTTGAGGGAAGGAGCACGCAGATTTGAGCGGACCTGTCCAGACAGTGTAAGCATTTGTCAGTTATCGTGTAGCTCAACTTCGAACTTAACTTGTGTATAAGTTAACAAAATGAACTAAACAGCGCGATTTCAATGTTAGTCGCATACAAAAAGTGACTCATTTTAATGAGTATTGCCAGTGTTTTAATTTTTTGTCTATTTGTCGTATCCATACTGACTTCAAATTATTATTTTTTTATAAAAAAATACAACTACATTTTCCACACATCAACAAAGAAGTTTGCTATGATGATGCATTTTTAAGTTAACACTTATTATTAACATTCAAGGAAACATTGTATATCACTAAAAACTAAAAAAATCATCAGTTGTACAAGTAGCGGCACGTAAGTCTAGCGCTGAACGATACGTGGAGGGGATTGCTGCGCATAGGTACTGTCGTGCACGCAATACAATTATTAGCTAAATAACGTTAATGACATTATTTTAATGTAATGTGAAATAGGTAGTAGGTCTAGCGCTGAACAAAATGTGGAGGATAGCTGCGCATGAGTACTGTCGCGCATGCAAATAATATTACCTATACTTTAATAAATAGTTTATCTCCAATGCCAATGTCCAAGGATTTATAGTAGGTGTCGTGCACGCAATACAATTATTAGCTAAATAACGTTAATGACATTATTTTAATGTAATGTGAAATAGGTAGTAGGTCTAGCGCTGAACAAAATGTGGAGGATAGCTGCGCATGAGTACTGTCGCGCATGCAAATAATATTACCTATACTTTAATAAATAGTTTATCTCCAATGCCAATGTCCAAGGATTTATAGTAGGTACCTAAGATATAATTTTTAACAAGTTTTGTTGGGAGTTGTAAAATAAAATCTTATTTGTTAATTTGACAGTTTTTATTTTAGATTTAAGTCTTATCTGAATCAGAGAATGGTATCACGCCTTCAATGGTGTCTTGACAGGGCCTTTTGCTTATTGAGGGCCCGGACTCAGGGCAAAAAAACAACAACAAAAATGAACAGCAATAACAATACAATTAACGTCGCGACTGTACATGGGATGTGCGCGGAGAGTCGTATCGGCGCGGGGAACAGAACGCGACTTGAGAGCCAATCGGCGCTACGCACGCCCGCCCTTCATCCCGCTAGCCCCCGTCAGGTACCTTAATTTTTACTTCTGCGCAATGTCAGCGCTAAAGTTTCGTGCCGCTACTTGTATCTAAGTTATTCAGTTATATTTTTTAACCTTATTTCAAAGTGCATTTTTTTATTATTTCTCTAAAATATTGTTGTAGAGATGTTTTAAAAAAACTTGGTCATAATTAAGCACACCATTCACGACTTTGAAAGTCAAAATAAAAAATATTTTAATTAACTTAGGCCTACAATCCTACATGGGCATTTACAAAACATCAGAAGTTCGTGGTTCGAAATGAGTCGTTTCCTCCTTAGGAAAAAAACTGGCAATAAATTCTATCTCCACTCCAACTTAAAATGCCTTACCTCATGCACATTCCGGCCAGGGTCTATAATGGTGGCCACAGCATCCGCCAGTGCGTCATGCACCAGGTAGGTGTGTGCCCTGGTGTCCGTGATGACGTACGTCTCCCCGGCCGCAGCCTCCTCGTATGAGGAGTTGTTGTCGGCACAAGACACTTCATCTAAACCACCCTCCGTGTAAGGGTGGGCTTGTAGAAGATCTAGTTTCTCTTTGCCTGTGGGGAGGCTGACAAAGTTAGCAACACGAAAAACAAATGCACACGATAGAGTACTAGTGTTTTACATGGAGGGAGTGCCTATCTGATCTCAATAACCCAGTAGCTGGTAGGTAACACGGAATCAAGAAATTTTCCTCATCGTTTAACAGAGGCCTAAGGCAAGACCAGTAATATCCTGAGTAGGCGCCAAGTGGTGTTTCCGCGCTCTTGTCAAAAATACAGAAAGGCTAAGCAGCTGTTATCTCCCACCATCGTCAGAGACAAGGGCGGATCCAGGCTGGGCTGGGTCCAGGACCTAGGTGGACCACTAATTAAATTTTTTAAACATTCGTTACTAGATAATACTCCAGTTTCTGTCGTTGTAAACGAATATCGGCAGCAGAGTAAAGCCTCGTCCCCACTAGGAACATTTGTCGAGCGACATGTGTCCCCGGAGACATCGGGCGATGTCGGCCTACATCGCCCCACGTCGCCCGATGTCTTGTCTCCGTCCACATCAGTTCAGTCGAACCTATCATGTCTCCGAAAGAGGTAGTGTTGTACAGTGCGGCTTATGTAATGATGAATGCATCAAGAACAAAAAAGAAGAGAAGTGTATTTAACACTTGTTTTGTTTCGCAAGTACTGTTTAATCCACCATCTTCTCTTCTTTTTTGTTCTTGATGCATTCATCATGATCTCAGTGTTCTAGACGGCTCATTTCATAATTTTACTCGGATGTCATCAACAGATTTTGAAATACTCTTGTGTAAAATATCCCCATCAATATCTAAACAGAAAACTAGATTCCGTGATCCCGTGGATGCTAAAGGTACCTAGCAAGTTGTGATTCTTACACGTCCTTATCATACACTTTTAAAGTATCAAAGCAATTAATTAGCCGAATAGTTCTGGAAGTATGCACAGCACTGATTGAATGATCAAATAATAATAATAAATAATAATAATGTTTTTTTGTTTTAATGGGAATATTTAAAAATGTAAATAATATGTTTGTAAAGTGTAATAAATGATAATAATATATTAATCATAGAAATAGTCAGTCAAGACTTGTAAGCTAACTATGAAGTTTTTTTTTATTCACTTTAGTCTCTAATAATTTCTACAATATCATTGTCTACACCAAGTAAGTTATCACCAGTTGTGCCATGATCAGCAGCAGTTCTATTTTCTACTTCAGATAATGACAATGGAGATATAATTCGATAAACGCGAATTACTTGCTGAATTATTTACAGACTGCGATGAAGATCCAGCAGTGCTATATCCGTAGTTTCTTACTTGATATTTTCCAATCATTGCTTCAAGTAAAATGTTATTTATATAGTATTTTGCCATAATAACTTCTTGTTCTGATTTTACTTTACGCAGTTCCGTAGCTACATATTGACCATATATATCAAAATCGTCTTTTTTGGCTTCTTTGTTCATCTTGTTTTTAGCATCAATCATGACTTCATATGCTTCGTCTATTTTGTCGTCCATTGTTTTTTTTTCTTCTTGCGCGACCCATACGATTCTTTAGCTTGATCTTCCGGCATACTATGCGACGACTGATCTGGAATCTCTTCAGCTCCAATTTCCAGCTCGGACTGATTTGTATTTGTGTTCTGAAAAATAAATATACTAATAAGTTTTATTTTTCATGTCACTCTAAAAAATATATTTTGTCAACTTATAAATATTTTCCTTTGCTTATTTATAATTATAGTTTCTCAGTATAATATGTACAATGCACGTTGCACACCCATGTCTAATACACAATGAAAGAAAATAAACTTACTTGTTCTATTGAATCCATTGACCCTGCAGAGGTCTCTTATTGCTGCAAAAACATTAGTGACTGATATGCAAACCAGCTACTTTTCTTTATTTCTTCAGAACCGACACCGGTTGATTTTGACCCTTTAACTTTTTTAATTCGTGAGAGAAATCTCAAGAATTGAGATCGTAGATTATGATTTTTTTTCTCAACTTCTTTTCGCGGAATATTTAAAATTTTCGACATATCTTCCCACGCGTCATGCTTCTTATTTAAATTTTTATAATGATTATTCTTTGCATCCCACAAATACTCATAGGAGCGATATAGTTCAATAAGTCGCAGCACTACGTCGTTCGACCACATTGTCGCAGGTTGCACGCACGTCCACGCTCTATCACTACTCTTCATCGACTGTGCGACAAGGAACAGTTTCAACAATGTCGCGGCGATGTCGTCCGACGTCGCCCGACATCGCCCGATGTCACCGGGGACACATATCGCTCGACAAATGTTCCTAGTGGGGACGAGGCTTAAGGAAACACAAATTATAACTTCTTGTGACTTGACCACGATTATGTGACCCCCCGGCACCAAAGCTGGATCCGCCCTTGGTCAGAGATGGCGGAAGTCACTATTCGGGCGATTGTGGAGAATGCCATCGTTTTCTGGCACAAAGTGACGAGGAGAAACACCATGCTGTTTAAGTCAGCAGGAATCTGATACATCTTGCTTGTCTACTCCGTATCGTCAAAATCCAAGAGAATATTCACCCGTAAATAGACCAGCAATATACATTACTGAGAGAGACTCTGCATCTCTTTTCCTCACGCCCTAGACACCGCGGGGAACGCCCGGGGCGTCGAGGATCGCGATCGCATCTCCGACCACCGTAGACGCGGGCTTGCGCACGGCGAGCAGGAGTAGCTCACCGTCCGGTAAAGACGAAGACAGTCAGCACTGACGAGGCCCGATAAGTCCATGGCCTGCCGGAGCTGCGGTTTATATACCCGCGGCCTAGGAACGTAAGGGAAACTGAACGCACAGGGTCAGTTTTTAGTCTCTGACTCCCTTCCGCTCCACCCAGAGCATTTAATGGTTTTCCTGTTAAAAAGAAAGAGTGAATCTCACCATGTTCACTGGGCAGCAGTCGACACAGCTCGTAGCCGCGGCAGGGAGCTGCGCGGGATACCCGGAACCGAGCAGAACGGGACTCCCACTCCGGACCCAGCTCTGTAAACAGTCTCTTACGGTTTTATTTATGCTTAACAACACACATACACACTACTACCCCACATACATCAGTTAAACTCCACACATACTGCACACACCCTCATAAACATCAACGTGTTTGTAATTAGTGTTGTATTTAAGCGTCAATAGCCTAATGAATAGGTCACAGGTCCGAACCCCACTTATTACACTCTACAGACACAAGTATATTAAACTTAGTTGAAGGGGTTAATATATGTACTAGCTAGTAATGTGAATTCTACCCACATTGCTAGATATTAAAAAAAAATGTTTTTTAATGTAATGTATGTAACATTAAATTATACAGATATATACTCCAACCTACCGAAAACACTGTTGGCGATTATTATTATCATTATTAACTCTTGGTAAATGGCATTGGTAACCGAAACACATGCATTGCTTAGTTCGGGTACAAAAGCTACATCCATTTTTACGAATCCTTACACTGCCAAACTATAATTTTGTTAGCTAGTACTAAGTTATTATAGGAATATTTTATTGTATTGTATTGATGCAAGTATCTTCTAGGTAATTACTTACAAAGCACATCTATTAATATAAATAAAATTGAAGCTCTGTATATGATTTCTAAATAAGTAACTGTGATTTCTCAACTGCTTATAGTTAGACGGTGCTATAACACAAACAATATTTTGTCTGTCTGTATTTCTGTTTCGCCGGGCTAATATTGGGAACAGAAGGACTGACTTTAATGGGAGATAGAAGAGGTTATAGAGCAACATATAGGTTACTTTTAATCCCGAAATTCCCGCGGTTTGGGATCTACGTGAGTAAAACATTGATGTTTCTAATGCAATCGGCATGCCGTATCCAAGCAGAGAGATATTATGTTTAGTCCGATTACAGAAACTTAATATCATATAATAATCATTAATAATTATGTAAGTATGACATCCAGTTACTAATAATTATTTTTCTTATGTGTGAATCTATATCTATACTAATATTATAAAGAGGAAAGATTTTATAGTTTGTTTGCATTGAATAGGCTCCGAAACTACTGGACCGATGTTGATGTAATTCGGCATGGAGATAGTTTAAGACCCTGGGAATGACAGCTTTTATCCTGGAATTTTGACATTCCTCACTTTCTTACTTTCAACCGAATTCTAATATGATATAATGAATGATAATATGATGACAATTAAATTATTAGAATAAAAGCTTTTTGGTTCTAATGTGAGCTTTCCGACACACGGGGATATCACACCGCAAACTTCCAAACTCCAGGCTACAACTGAGAAATTTGTATTAGAAAAAGTCAGTGGTACTTTGCCCGAGCCGGGCGTCGAACCCGAGGCATGCGACTACTAGGCCGACGAGGCAGTTAATTAGTTAACAATTCATTTATTATGTTAGCTTAACCTAACAAGGTGTGGAAATTTGTTTTTCACACTCTCAGAGTACTTAGGTCTTATAGAGCGGTATCTGAATTGAACAACGCCAAGTATGGACAGGTTTTGAGACAAAAGTAGAGATACAACCAAAGTATAAACCCGACTTGAAAAACTTAGTTTATAATCCGGAGGTGAGTAAAAGCAGTAACACCACTGAAAAACAGCGCCATGCTGTGGGCACGCCCATGGCATAGCATAATGCTGAGTGGGAGCCTTGTCGCCTCGGCCACAACGGGCAATTGCATTTTTTTGGTTTGCCTTATTTTGTAAAATGTTCATCTTTACATGTTCGTTTTTACTAACATAAACCAAGTACATATCACTAACACTAGATTTAATTAATATTGATAAGCTTGAAATTTTTGTATTCATGTCGTTTCATGTGGCAATCAATACATTTTCTTTTGTTCTTCTTCCCTTATCCACATGAAAAACTGTCTGCCTTAAACTTAATTCTGACTGGATCAAGATGTTATACCCCAGCTCTACAAGATTTAAATGCCAAAAATAAAGAGTTTTGTGTTGTCTATAAACCTATCAAATGAAGGAAAACCGTATTGGGTCGGTTGTTAAGGTAGATATCGAATCGACCTTTGATTTCATTATAAAAAAACTATTTGTTCTGTGGTGTTATTCTGATCAGAAACTATTAGAATAGAATTGAATATTCTTTTATTTGCTCAGAATGTAGGTATTTACAATAAGGTGGTTACAGCAACATAAAGGAATCCGTGTACATTCTACCATTTAGGCATGCAAACATTGAAGCAGTTCATCATCAAACATAGGTACAAAACATTGATACTAAACTAAACATTTCTCAGCTAGAAAATCAGATACGGACTAGTAACATTTATATAAAAGAAATTCAATTAACTTCTTTTTAAGTACATACTGATTCTTCTTTTATGGAGTTAGGAATGTGGTTAAAAATAGTTGGTGCCATACCAAAAACACTATTCCTCAACAAAGGTGTCCTAAAACCACCTGTGTGTAACAAGTTTAGGTATTGGACACCTATTCTATCCATCTAATAAAATACGTTCATCAACGTTCAAGAATGCGGACTGTTGAAGTCACTTCTGCTAGATTGTTAGTGAAAGGGAGATGTAGGGATCAGGTCGTGGAGCTCCAGCGCACATTCTCTGAAGTACATTATGTAGAACACCGACAGACAAGCAACATTCTTTTTGTAACGAGCTGTCTCGCATTAATTAGTTCTATTCATAAATAAAACACGGACAAGAGAAAATATGTAGTTTATTTCATTTAACATTTTGTACAATAATTACTTATTCATATGTATATTCAGGTAACACAGACTCTTATTAACAAAACCTTAAAAACTATCTCACATTCAACTTGAAAGGTAAACCATACATATGTACAGACGCCAGCACATGAAACTACCCGAAACTAAAATTTTCCCAATCAACCTTGAACCTAATTTCTTTAACAATAAAGTTGAAAATCCATTAAAGAAATTTGACAGATTGATGTGCTGGCGTCTGTACAACAGGGCATTTGATTATATTTCTATAAACTGTGATAAAATGTAAACACAAAAAATAAGGACGGATTTGAGATTATTAGCTATACTAGTATGTGACGTCACTCAACGGACATATCATCATGAATTAAGTAAGTAATCTATTACAAACAACGTGTTATGTGACAAGGATAGGAGAATAATTTCAAACGCGTGAAATTTCTCTATTCTTCCACAGATTTTTTGTACAAATCATAGTATATTAACAGCTTTCAATGAAGTTTTAATAAATACCGATTTGTGATAGCAGTCAAATACTCTGTTGTTATCCATAATATTATATTACTTTATCAACTTACACGATCTCAATGCGCGTCCCACATGGTGTGCGTTTAGTGGTTACGATAAGGCGTGAGTGCACCACATTTGGGTCATTCCTCACTACAAAATCTTAGTCTTGTTAAATCTCGTACGTATTAGTTAAATTGACTTACACTAGAGGGATAAATTGTACCAAAAAAGTGATTGAAGGTTCAATGTCTGAATGATTTTCAGTTTCACAGCCAACGTGTGAACTCCCGTCAGAGGAAGTATTTATGGCGCGTAACTAAACTAAATATAGTGATATTTCTACTTCCAAGCCTTTCTTCCACAGTTTCTTAAATGAATTCGTGAAAGACTTTTCCTTCAATGTCTGTAGGTAATCAGCCTTATCTAGGGACTTATTTGGGGGTCAAGGCATAGGAGAGTACAAAGATTCTGAGTCGCCATGCATAATCTAAATTAAATCTAAGATATCAGAGAAGGAGAGCCACGGTTACCGTCAGCCCAAAGCATTGACCAACTTATGCAGTCGTTACATTGGTCACAGAACAGTAAATCAATTAGGCTAAAGGTTCTGGAGCGACGAAAGCGTACTAAATGATTTGGAAGACGTTGGAAGGTCTCCCCGAAGATGGACTGAGGACCTGAAGAAGGTTGCGGGAATGCGTTGGATGTATTTGGGCAGCCTATCTCCCGCAGTACACTGCGGATGATGACGGTGGATGTCTGTAGGCTCCCAAGGGCGAGGTATAGAAATGCGGTTGGCGATGATAGTTGTATGTCCTCGCTTGCAAGAGTGGTATAGTTATTGATGTAGCTATCTCGCGACTAGGTCTTCTCTCCCCCAACTGAACTAAAGAGTGTGGATGTCGCATTATCTGCTGCTTCCTTCCAGCAACAATTCCTGTTGTTTGCAGGTTTAAGTAAGAGACATACAAGAGCATATTGGACACTGCAGCTCGTTCCTGGCTCGCAGAAGCGGAATTTATTTTCTTGTAGTTATTTCGAGTTTGATTTTTCTTACGCTCAACAGGTACGAATCTGGCTACGTTGACTGTGCTGGATTGAGAGGCTAGCATCTGTAACCGTCTTTCGAGTTGTATTTCCGATTCAGAAAGCGGCCGATGAAAAGGGCGGTAGCGTGAAATCTTCTTAGCGTATCGTTTCTTTGGTAGCTGTGTTGTTTTTGCTCGATTTTTACCTGACTGCTCCGAAAGAGTAGTTGTATGTATAGGTTGTGACGTCTTAGCATCACTTACTAACGCGTCTTTGATACTATTGGGAAACTGTGGTGTTTGTGCTAGCTTTGTAACCGAATTTTCCGAAACACACGTCGTGTGTGATTGTGACGTCATAGTGTCTCTTGCTGTCTTGTTTTGGCATTTGACTTGCAATTCCTGTTCGGTGTTCGCATTTCCGCCAGCTATCAAGTCTCCTTTACATACATTCCGCGAAGACAGTATTAAACTACGCAACAACGCAACTTCATGCCTTAAATCTTCCGAGGTCTTCTCTGAAGCCTGAAGCTTCTTACCAATTAATTCCACTTCACTTTTCAATAACGTTATCTCTTTGAAAAGTCTTGTTACATCCACGTGGTGGAGTGTCTCTGATGGTAGCTTCGATAAGTTGCGTGCTACGTATGTAGGTATATCACCTGGAATGGTTTCCTTAAAAATTTTGAAGATATCGTGTAGGGCTTGTAGGCTTTGTTCATCTCGCATTCTTGTGCTTTCCTGGATTTTAGTCTTGGCAGTCTCGACGAGTGTCTTCTTAGCTTCTAGTATTTCTTTGGCCGTGTAACTAGATGTGCATATTTTCTCCAGAGAGAGTTCATCCATCAGTCCTATCTTGTTCTGAAGAAAGGCGAGGAGTTCGTGCACCTTTATTGTGTCAGATAGGTTAGGCTTCTTTGTTGTTGGTTTTCTTGAATTATCTGTAATTTATTCATGTGTGATAACAAATAGATCGCGATGACTTAACCGTTGTCGCTCACGGTACGCGTTATGTCGGTTATTTTGTTAAATATTAATTGAACGATTTAATATAATGAGTAGGTGTTAAATGAGATGAGCACCATTTCCATTACCTATTAAGCGCCAAAGCATAAACACATCAGTAAATTACGATGAGCTACAAATGAACAACACCTTGGTATAGGGTAAGCTGTCATAATTCACATACATATTATTTACTAGCTGTTGCCCGCGACATTCACGTGGGATTTTTTTCCAATGCAAATCCGTATCCCGTGGGAGTTCCGGGATAAAAAGTAACCAATGTGCTATTTCAGGATTTCAGCTATCTACATACAAAATTTCATTCAGATCCGTTCAGTAGTCATTGCGTGAAAGAGAAACAACGTGGAAGAGTGACAATGGGTGTTCAAAAGAGTAATGTGTCCACATTCAAACTCGGATTCAAATCCAAATACAGAGAGCTGATAGATATATCGTTTCTTAGATGATAATCAACGCAATGCAGTTCTTTATTAAATATTCAATCATTGTTTAGCAACAACAAAACGTAAATCAAATCTTGTAGGCCTGTATTATTAAAATGAGAATAAGAACCAGATACCCGATGAATTATTTTATTTTTTGGATATTTTGTTAGTGTTTTAGCAAGCGAAACCGTGAGACACACTGAACCCGCGTGGTGGCTCATTCCCTCTCATAGAGGCCTTTGTCCCAGCACTGGGAATGTTGTGGTCCAGTTTATATTTCCTGTATAAGCGTTAGAAGCGGGTGCAGGTAAGGCGTTATTTCTAAAGTAAAACATGACTGACCTTCGTAATTGTTAACAGCACTGTCGTTAATGGTAGCCGCGAGCATTTCATGCTCTTCCGCGTTGTGTTCTATGAACACATCCTGTAACAATACATTTTTTTTTAAATCGGAGTCTGTGTTTCCTTATATAACCTTCTGGGGGTATTTAAGTCGAGAGTGAATAGATTACTAGGTAAGCGTGTTTCATCCTCGACCACGTCATCATTTACCATCAGGTGAGATGGTGGTCAAAAACTTAGAAATAAATATTTAAGGATTACACTAAATATTCAAGAATTTATCGATCTGGACACTAGGTGTCGCCGGTATTCTGCCGATTTTTTAAATAATCCGTTGTCTCTCACTTTTAAATTTGCCACTACGACTTTATACATTTTCCCTGTATCGTTGATATGTTTACAGACATTGAAGACCACTTGCTTGCGCAAGTTTTATTTAGTTTATAACTTTCTACTACCATATATCCGAACGCATCTTACATATTAGAATACAGATTCATATTTGACCGCGGTGTTTGAGTTGACCAACTATATTCCTTCTCTCCTATCCAATTCCCACAAATCAGAGAAGAAATGCTCATCGCACGCGCCGCTGATTGGCGCATTCAACGCCGGCCAATCGCCGTACAGATGCTGTGGCAAGAAAAAGGTATAATTACCTCCGCAATAGTGTGTCTAAACGTCTTCCTAAAAATCCCGCCGTGAAGTTACCACGCGAAGATCACCCCGCGCCTTGCTGAGATAATTAACCGCTAATATATCTATATACCAAAAAACTATCAACTATTCGTGTTGGCCATACACGCGTGTGACAAAATAAAGACTAAGGTGAAAGTGCAACAACTAAGAAGAAAGTGATTCAATCCACGTGCTACATCCAGAATATCCAAGTACAACTTTTCTTCCACCCCTGGTCAGCTCATTACTGTGTGTGGTCAATATTTCACCGCTAAATTATTTTCCCGCCACGGTCCTTCGAGAAACTTCTAGTAACCCCATCTTCGCAACCGCACCACCACTGCACAAACGCCCAGACCCGGACAAAATATCGGTAGGCCATAAAAAAAATGGTGTGGGAATCGAACCAGTCACACGCAGCGCAGCAACCAATCGCTCAACCACTGCGAAAATGTTGTATGAGAAGTGCAAATTTTGCGAATTACACATTTGCGTCAAGTGCACATTTTGCTTCAAACCCTTCACAACTTCAATGTCACGGCAACCAGTCATAACCTATTTGTAGTTTCGCAGGTGTCATCAACTTATTCTAGCACGTACCTTGGGCGGCGGCTGCTTGTAGTGCAGCGAGATCTTGCTGAGCTCGTGGTCGAGCTCGGCGAGCTGCGCGGCGTGGCGCGTCTTGTGCGGTGCCCTCTGCCGTCTCCGAGCCCTCCGACTGGCATGTACAACTAACTAGTGCTAGCACGTACCTTGGGCGGCGGCTGCTTGTAGTGCAGCGAGATCTTGCTGAGCTCGTGGTCGAGCTCGGCGAGCTGCGCGGCGTGGCGCGTCTTGTGCGGTGCCCTCTGCCGTCTCCGAGCCCTCCGACTGGCATGTACAACTAACTAGTGCTAGCACGTACCTTGGGCGGCGGCTGCTTGTAGTGCAGCGAGATCTTGCTGAGCTCGTGGTCGAGCTCGGCGAGCTGCGCGGCGTGGCGCGTCTTGTGCGGTGCCCTCTGCCGTCTCCGAGCCCTCCGACTGGCATGTACAACTAACTAGTGCTAGCACGTACCTTGGGCGGCGGCTGCTTGTAGTGCAGCGAGATCTTGCTGAGCTCGTGGTCGAGCTCGGCGAGCTGCGCGGCGTGGCGCGTCTTGTGCGGTGCCCTCTGCCGTCTCCGAGCCCTCCGACTGGCATGTACAACTAACTAGTGCTAGCACGTACCTTGGGCGGCGGCTGCTTGTAGTGCAGCGAGATCTTGCTGAGCTCGTGGTCGAGCTCGGCGAGCTGCGCGGCGTGGCGCGTCTTGTGCGGTGCCCTCTGCCGTCTCCGAGCCCTCCGACTGGCATGTACAACTAACTAGTGCTAGCACGTACCTTGGGCGGCGGCTGCTTGTAGTGCAGCGAGATCTTGCTGAGCTCGTGGTCGAGCTCGGCGAGCTGCGCGGCGTGGCGCGTCTTGTGCGGTGCCCTCTGCCGTCTCCGAGCCCTCCGACTGGCATGTACAACTAACTAGTGCTAGCACGTACCTTGGGCGGCGGCTGCTTGTAGTGCAGCGAGATCTTGCTGAGCTCGTGGTCGAGCTCGGCGAGCTGCGCGGCGTGGCGCGTCTTGTGCGGTGCCCTCTGCCGTCTCCGAGCCCTCCGACTGGCATGTACAACTAACTAGTGCTAGCACGTACCTTGGGCGGCGGCTGCTTGTAGTGCAGCGAGATCTTGCTGAGCTCGTGGTCGAGCTCGGCGAGCTGCGCGGCGTGGCGCGTCTTGTGCGGTGCCCTCTGCCGTCTCCGAGCCCTCCGACTGGCATGTACAACTAACTAGTGCTAGCACGTACCTTGGGCGGCGGCTGCTTGTAGTGCAGCGAGATCTTGCTGAGCTCGTGGTCGAGCTCGGCGAGCTGCGCGGCGTGGCGCGTCTTGTGCGGTGCCCTCTGCCGTCTCCGAGCCCTCCGACTGGCATGTACAACTAACTAGTGCTAGCACGTACCTTGGGCGGCGGCTGCTTGTAGTGCAGCGAGATCTTGCTGAGCTCGTGGTCGAGCTCGGCGAGCTGCGCGGCGTGGCGCGTCTTGTGCGGTGCCCTCTGCCGTCTCCGAGCCCTCCGACTGGCATGTACAACTAACTAGTGCTAGCACGTACCTTGGGCGGCGGCTGCTTGTAGTGCAGCGAGATCTTGCTGAGCTCGTGGTCGAGCTCGGCGAGCTGCGCGGCGTGGCGCGTCTTGTGCGGTGCCCTCTGCCGTCTCCGAGCCCTCCGACTGGCATGTACAACTAACTAGTGCTAGCACGTACCTTGGGCGGCGGCTGCTTGTAGTGCAGCGAGATCTTGCTGAGCTCGTGGTCGAGCTCGGCGAGCTGCGCGGCGTGGCGCGTCTTGTGCGGTGCCCTCTGCCGTCTCCGAGCCCTCCGACTGGCATGTACAACTAACTAGTGCTAGCACGTACCTTGGGCGGCGGCTGCTTGTAGTGCAGCGAGATCTTGCTGAGCTCGTGGTCGAGCTCGGCGAGCTGCGCGGCGTGGCGCGTCTTGTGCGGTGCCCTCTGCCGTCTCCGAGCCCTCCGACTGGCATGTACAACTAACTAGTGCTAGCACGTACCTTGGGCGGCGGCTGCTTGTAGTGCAGCGAGATCTTGCTGAGCTCGTGGTCGAGCTCGGCGAGCTGCGCGGCGTGGCGCGTCTTGTGCGGCACCACCGGCGCACCCTCTGCCGTCTCCGAGCCCTCCGACTGGAATGTATAACGGAACCCTTGTAAGATCGCTCGTGTATCTCCGGTATCTAGCACTCAGCATATGGGTGGAACCATTATTCGTTCGTCTGCCCAAATCACGCATTCGAGTTGTCGTTATAATAATATGTAGCTATTGGTGATTTTTGTTGCCCAGAAACCAAACAATGAACCAATTTCCAAGAAAGCTTTTTTACATTCATTATCGAGCACCCGGCTCCTTAGTCGAACAGTGCTGACTCGGCTCTCGAGTCGTACCAATGCATAGCTATTGTCATGCCAGCACCCGGTCAAAAAGCTAAGAAATTAAATATGACATGCAAGTTTTATTATGTGTTTTGTACTAGGGAACGGAATTGTTAAGGGTTGTCAAAAATAAATATTATTATGAAGTATTTATTTTGTCAATAAAAAAATCCTTCGCTACAATTTGTAAATAAACTGTTTCGCAGCAGAGCCACAATGACATACTTTACCTACAAATGTAGGTAAAGTATGTAGATAATTTATTAGATTAGATTTTTATACCACTTGCCAAGTAACGCCAGCAAGATACACTACACGATACAACAAATACAAATTACACAAATCTCAATCCTTACACAAAGGGAATGTCTATTTCATCAGCACCTAATGCACGTACAGCAATAACAACATACATACATAATGTACATCTAACGTTCATCATTCTAAAAAATAATTGAAAGGGTTCTATGAGGCTAGCTCTGCGGCAGTACATGATACCACTATATTTATTATTCACTATATTATTCACTTTCACATATAACCTGTCTGCCTTCAAAGCGTAAGTAAACAGGCACCTTGTGTGCTCGCTCGTCCCATCGTAGACCTCATCTGTCGCTTACCATCAGACATGATCGAGCTCAAGATTGGGCTCATTAGTAATAAAAATACTGTGTGAGACATACCTTGGGCATGTTATGTAGAGGTGGTCGGTGCGTTGGTGACAACGCAGGACTGTACTCCAACGGAGACTGCGGCGACAAGGGGCCCTGACGACAAAACTCATCATTTACTTATGAATGAAGAATTAATGACAAACAGGTCTTCAAACTTTTGGTCCTAAGACATGGCGGTTTCAACACGTTTTTCATCACCGTTGTGAAAGGAGTGGTGATGATATAAATTAACCAAAGTATGACTGGGTGAGTTTCGAAAATCATAGCTCGACCGATTAATTCATTCACCGCGTTTAGTGCGCTTCGGACTACTTCGGAACACAGAGCTCTGCTTTAAAATGCCATGATGTGCAATTATAACATGTAAAACAAAAAGTCAGACCGCAAGTATAGAGCGAGGAGGTATATCTTTCCATCGGTAAATTGAAAATAATATTTAATTACAATTTTTTAAGTAAAAAAACTAAAAAATATTCTGACCGCTATGAAATTCCAAACATTAACAACATTATTGCAACAAGTTACAAAAATATACATTGCCTGATGTGTACTCGCTTAATCGACGCAATGACCAAGTCCGCTTACAATGTACTGCATGCGTCGCGTCCTCAACACTTCAACCATTGATAGATAGATAGAATATACTTTATTGTACACCAAAAATTGGAACACACTTACATAACCTTATTTCTATAACTTTGGTTACAATGGCGGTCTTATCGCTGAGAGCGATATCTTCCAGACAACCTTTGGAAGGACTTTAAAAGCTTTAATTGAAATTGGGGAGGGCTAAATTAGTGTACTACAAATACTCATAACTAAAAAAAAAAAACTAATTGAAATATATAAGTATATATATATATATATATATAAATACAATACATAATTATAAAAAATATATAAATGTAATGTGTTCTTTATCATCGTGTGGAGAAAAACAAAGAAATATAATTATAAATTTGAAAGAAAATGATTGGCAACCGAGCTTTTAAAAGCAGCGAGTGACTGTGCTTGTCTTACTGACACCGGCAATGCATTCCACAACCGAATAGCCTGCACCGTAAAAGAATGGTCGTAAAATTTAGTGGAATGTGTAGGCATCAAAAGTCTCAAATTTTCCGATGATCTCAAATCTCTACCATGTGTGTCACGAAGGAACTTAAATCGTTCTTTGAGATAAAAGGGAATCGTTGGATTGAAAAGAATACTGTAGAGTAATGATAAAATATGTGTATTCCGGCGAAGGCGGATAGGCAGCCACTTGAGTTTAATGCGAAACTCAGAAACATGATCATACTTGCGCAAACCAAATATGAATCTGATACAAAAATTTTGGAGTCGCTCAAGCTTATCTAACTGCACTTCAGTGAGATCTGGATAACTTGCATCAGCATAGTCGAGGATAGGGAGAAGAAGAGATTGGGCAAGCGCAGTTTTAGTGGCAGTCGGCAGGAAATTGCGCAATCTGCGTAAAGACCCCGCAGAGGCAAACAGTTTGCGGCTCACTTCCTGCAACTGGGGACCCCAAGACAAATCCTTATCAATATAAATACCAAGGTCTCTTACTAAGTCACAGTAAGGTATAACAGCTCCATCAAAAACGATTTGGGGAAGGGTCGTCCAGTCTATTTTGGAACGTAGCATAGGGCTGCCAACAATAATGACTTGAGTCTTCGCAGGATTAACCCTCAAACCATGATCCAAACTCCAGTCAGAAATACGCGCTAAGTCTTTATTCACTATCTTCACCGCCTCAGACAATTCCTCAACGGGAGCTTGTGAATAAATTTGCAGATCATCAGCATAAAGGTGGTAGGATGAGAGAAGTTCATTAGAAATTGAATTAATAAATATGGCGAAAAGAAGAGGAGAGAGAACGCCCCCCTGCGGTACGCCAGCAGTAGTATTGCACCATGAAGACAATGAACCTTCAATGCAAATACGTTGTCGGCGGCCACACAGGTAACTACGAAACCAATCAATAGCTGTTGGAGATATGTTAAGAAAGCACAGTATCCCGAGCAAGACATCAAAATCAACAGTGCTAAAAGCATTACTGAAATCAAGTAAGGAAAGGACTGTCAGTTTACCACAGTCCATTCCTGATCTTATATCGTCAGTAATGTTAACAAGAGCTGTGGTAGTGCTATGCCCTGGACGAAACCCGGATTGGTAAAAATTAAGGAGTCTGTTTCTACAGAGGAAAGCACTAAGCTGGCTATGGATAAGGCGTTCTAGGACTTTGGAGAGGAACGGTAAAATGGAGATAGGACGGAATTCAGAAAAAGAAACAGGATTCCTTTTTTTTGGAAGAGGGGTTATTTGAGCTTCTTTCCATAGAGATGGAAAGACACCAGAGGATAAGGAATAATTTAGGATATGACAAATGACAGGAAGGATTTCGTCAAGTATAGGGAGTATCATCTTGCGACTAACACAGTCACTACCAACAGCATTTGATGTAATTGATAAAATACTCTTCTTAACATCACAACTAGCAAATTGATTAAAAACAAAAGGAGAATAATCGGGAGTGGGAAGAGACGAAAGATTATCTAGAGTTTTAGCTTTAACAGCTCCATTGAAACTACAAGAGGTGGAAAAATGATGATTGAGTGATTCAAGATCTATATCTTTAGGGATAGACTCTTGACGTAACTTCCCAATTCCCATTGATCTGTGAAATTTCCAGACTTTAGCTGGATCACCGTTTTCAACAGACTCATGAATGTGGCGGCGTTGGGCATCCCTACAAACCAAGTTGCTGCGATTTCGGATAGCAACGTATTTCTCACGATTTAAGGAGCTAGGTCTGCACTTGTATCTAGACTTTGCTGCTGCCTTTTTTTGCAAAATTCCTTTCACGTCATCTGATAGCCACGGAGCAGGCAGATGCTTGATCTTGACCAACCTAACAGGTGCATGGACATCATACAGCTTGATCATATTGGAATTAAAGAGGTTAATTTTGTCATCAATCGACTCCGCATGAACAAGCTCAGGCCAGTCAATATTGCTAGCATCTTCCCGAAGACCTTCCAAATTCATTCCACCAAAACTGCGCTGAAGAATACTTTTAGGTTTAGGCTTAGGCGGGCGAATTTTGTAGGAAAGGAAAATTAAGTCATGGTAGGAGAAAGCGTCGGCTGAACATTGCCCATGCTTAGCGACGTGTTGTGTGGAAGAAACAAAAATGAGATGTGAATTTAAGTGTGTGTAATTTTTTGTGTGCGTCATTCGTATACTTAAAGGGCCTCTTGCTTGTAGTGGAGCTAAAGAGTGGGAAACAAGCGGCGACACGCGTTCTCATACAAATCTGGAACTTTCCCTTCTAACCTCTATTATCTGTTTTGTGGCTGCGACAGACCCGGCATTCTTGCCGGGAACCGGCTTTAAGACAAAGGGGTCTGTCTGACTGACTTTAACCACCCCCTGTTCCCTCGTTCCCTAGCGCCGCTTTTTTGTTTTTTTGGTAGCCTCTTGTCCTAACCTATGAGGTTGTTGGCTGCTTAACCCAACTTGCCTGTAGCGGCCTTAATAGGGCTTATATTTAACTTACAAACTAGGCGACTAAATGCTAAGGGCACCCTCTGTGGACTACAGACTTCGGCTTAGAGCATTGATCGGGGAGGCCAGTTAAGGACAGGCTGGATCGGATAATTATTATTAGGGGATGAGCGCCGGAAGCTGCGGGGCCACGTATGTATTCTAAACCTGGCTCCCGACTTGTGCCGTCTGGTCAAGCGGGGGAGTGAGGTGTTTGAATCCTCTTACGACGTCTAAAAAAGTGGCACCCGTGGATCAATACGCGCCGCCACCTCGAAGCGCTAGTTATGGGTACCCTAGACACTATCTGACGGCATTCATGTCATTATACATAAGTTAGCTGCATCGCTGATGCGAAGAGTGAGGGACAGTCCCAACAACTACCTGAGTGTAATAATTGTTGAATACATCCATAGTTCGAATACGTGGCAATGGATAAGGATTTAAGTTATTTCAATGTACTGCTAACACTATGGACTGAAGTCTGAAATAAATCTTTTGAACTGAATTGAATTGTTTGGGATTTAGGGATATGAGTATGACACAATTTGGAACATGGATCAACCTTGTCTTGGTATGGGATATTATTATTATGAGCCTGTAATTTCCCACTGCAGGGCAGAGGCCTCCCTTCCTACCTTCCACTGCTAGTTCGTCACGTCATCTTCTCCTGGCTACAGCGTTTCTTATTACTCGAAGCCAAATCAGCATGGCAGCATGGGATATAGGGTACTTTCATTATAATAATAATTTATTTAGCATAAAAGAATTACAAAGTTATGTCTAGAATTTACAAAAAGTACTTATGATTTTTCAAGTTATTTCTAGGAAAAATCCCGTGTTATAAGGGCCAACTTTTAATACATGTGTGTATACTCACGCTATTAGATATGGAGGCCAGTTTGTGCTGCAGTGTGAGCATGTACTCGTTGTAGGAGTGCGCCTTGTTCGGCGTGCTGGGCTGCGACGAGCCCGTCGAGTTCACGTTCGTCATGCCTGGAATTACAAATGACATTATTATTGTTACACCAGTCGCTTAGTGAAGTACGTCGAGAAACTTCGACATAAATCTAGAATGTTCGAGACACTAACGCCATCTAGCGGCGAATAGCGGTACTATGTATATATAGTCGAGACACTAGCGCCATCTAGCGGCGAATAGCGGTACTGTGTATCTCGAGTAGCTTCCTGGAATATTAATAATATTCTGGAACAGTGAGTCGATTTTATAAGAATTTTCTAGACTTCATAGACCGGGGTATAAATAGATCGCAAAGGAACGCGGGCAGTCAGTCTTATTACGAGGCGAATACGCGATATAATCGAAGCTTTACTAGTGAATTTCAGTGCGATTTAAGTGTTAAGTGACAAGTGTTGTGGTGCGAATATTTGTGTTAAGTTTTTATTTTGTGTTTAATTAATTAAAGTGTTAATTTTGGCTTAATTGGCGTTAATTAATTCTATCCCGAACCCCAGCTCGTATCATCATCATAATTATGCTTAGCCGTTTTCGCAACTATTTTGGGGTCGGCTTATAATCTAACCAGGTGCAGTTGAGATGGAGCGACCTCCACAACTGAGTAGCTGGGTAGATACCCCTTGGTTAGACCAATGTCAGATTTACTGGCTTTTGACTACCGGTGACGACTTTCAAATATGCACAAATAACAGCCGACACCAACGGTTTAACGTGGTTTCCGACGTACGGGGGTATTACAACGCCAACTTCCAAATTCCGGGCTACGATATACTTTACTTTTATTGTACAGACGCCAGCACATCAAGCTACAACAATCTGTCAAATTTCTTTAATAGATTTTCAACTTTATTTTTAAAGAAATTAGGTTCAAGGTTGATTGAGAAAATTTGACAGTTTCGGGTAGCTTCATGTGCTGGCGTCTGTACATAGTGTGCGAATAAATAAGTAAACCTCTCCCTGAAAGATGAACGCCCATTATATCATCATAACAGAAACAAATGATTTTTTTTTAATTTACCTGCCATATCCATGTCAACTGCCCTCCTCGCCAGCGCATGGTGCACAGCTCGATGCGCCACCAACTGTCCTAAGTTCTGGTTAATTAATCCTAGATTCTGTCCTCCTAGAGCCAAGTTCTGACCGCTAAGGGCCAAGTTCTGCCCGCCCATGAGATTCTGACCGCCTAATCCTAAGTTTTGACCTGCTAGACCTGGAACAATAAATGCCGTATGTTATTGGGGATGCACATGGAATGAATCAGGAATTATTGAATGATGAATGAATGCTTGATTAATAAATGACGAATGAATTATGAATGAACGAATAACGAACGAGTGAATGATAAACGAATGAATCACCACGCACTAACACATCCTTGACACTTGTTTCGCCAGTTTCGTTTGAGCATTTGGTGTGCAGTTGTGCAACAATGATTGCACCGTGCGAAATTTATTGCTCCCGTTCGCCATTTCATACGTAGGTCACAACATATACTTATGTAGTTACAAGCATATGAATTTAACTACTGCATTTAAATGCTTAATGTCTGTTGTGTGCCAGGAAGTGTAGCTCACGCTTATGATCGCTAAAGGTGACTGAAAGCAGCACGGCAAGTGGCTGAGGTTTATCTAGCATCATAAACGAGTAATTTATGTGAGTTAGTTTGTGTGTAGGATGTGATACTGGAAATAGACACAGGCAGTAGATAATATCCTACTACTATAGGCTGATGATGATGTATCACAAAAATTTTAATACGTCTCCCACGTGTTTAAAACGTGTTTCTCTCATTATTTTTGTTTGAAATGATGAACTTCCCACCCGTACGCACAAAACGTTTTGGGAATACTTTCATTGTGCCAGCCAGACGGCCAAAAAGAATAATTCGCTCACGGAGTCCGAATTTCCTGATAGCCTGATAGCTAAGGTGTTTAACTCAAGAGTGAATAGGTTACTTCTAGGCAAGCGTCGTTCATCTTCGACAACATCATCGCTTCGCCATCAAGCGAGATGGTGGTCAAACGCGAGACTAAGCAGAATAAAAAAAATATATAAAAAAATGTAGCAAGCAAGCAAATACCTGTATAGTTACCCAAGTTCTGTCCAAGATTCTGTCCCATAAGATTCTGGTTGAGCCCCATCTGTGCTATATTCTGGTGTTGGAATGCCAGCGCTTGGGGCGGCAGTGGGGCCGCCAAACCCATCATACCGAGTTGAGTCATCTGTTGACTTGCCAACTGGTTCACAGACGACTGCAGAGCTTGCTGCTGAGCTGATGACGGAAAGAGGGGATTGAATCCTGTGTTGGCGAGAAAAGAGTGTTATTATTTGTGTACAGTAACTATGTTGGCCCTTTATGTATCTGTTTCAGCACTTTTGATGAGGTTCCTTGCTTGTAAGTGTCCTGGTAGTGTCTGGTCTCGAACCGTATAAACAGCGTAGGTCAACAAGTTTTGAGAGCTATAGACCGATATTTAAAACAGATCTTACTCTCAGAATGTAATACATTTTAATGGCTTTGAATAGAAAACTATACTCAAAGCATATTTGGGCCTTAAGTTTTTCTTTTTTGTTTAATAAAACCAAGGCTGTCTCAAGTCTGAATGAGAACTAAATATATTTAGCCTGAAAATGAAAACGATCATTAATTTCTACTAAAATACTTTGGGGAATACCATCCAAAGCTAGATACAGAACTACATCGAAAACTAGCACAAAATCAAATGCCTCATTTTACTTTATAAACGTATGATAGACATATTTAACTAAAAGCTAAAAAAAAATAACTTAAAACTATGTGCTACGAAACAGATAAAATAAACAAAGCCAACATAAAAGGTAATGCAGTAACATTTAACATATAGAACTAAAATAAAAACAAGTTTAGAGAGAAAGAAGGCGATACAACATTTGTGATAAAAATAGGAACATAGTTTGTGATACATAGCTCTGTGATAAGACATTGAAATAAGAGTGTGGCACAGTGCAGTTCCCTAATTCTATTACATAATAAAATTCAGCATATAACAGTCTAACTGCAGGGGCGCAAGCGTCCTCTATATGCAAAGGACTATAATAATCCACCATGTTGACCCAGTGCATGACTCATGTCTTCGAATATTTTTTATGTTCTAAGACGGTTTCCTCACGATGTTTTACTTCATCGATTTGAGAATAGTGGTGATGACATAATTGCACAAGTAATGTGCCTGACTACATCACCACCTCATTACATAAAAGTCAATACTTGCTTCGCATAGTCACGTTTTAACTATCAAGTCTCTCAGTTTTCTATCGGTTACATTTCGGGGAGTGTACGATGGAATTGCACAATCTAATTCCGCCAAGCCCGTTGCATCATCGGACTACAAGACGAACGGCGATGTGCCATCGTTACATAGTGGACATCACACCCATAAGCACAAAACGTTTTGGGAATACTTTCCTTGTGCGTATAGCTAAGGAATGGAATTCCCTGCAAGAGTCTGTATGTCTTTATGTCAAGAGTGCGTAAGTTACTTCTAGGCAAGCATGCCTCATCTTCGACCACATCATCGCTTACCATCAGGTGAGATAGTAGTCACACGCGAGCCTATCATGAATAAAAAAAACTGACAATGATAATAGTATCGCTTCCCCTTCTAAACTCAAAGACACACACACAAACACACACACAAGGCACAAACAAGCCACAAACAAAGAAATAACAAGACATTTACCAATAAAGTCGTTGGCTAGCATCGGCTGGTAGTACTTCTGCGGGTGGTACTGCGGCGGCAGGCGCGCGGCCATCATGGGCGCTGACGTCACAACACGGGTTAGTCACACGTGCGCTATGTGCGGGACAAGGTACGCAACTCGCTCCAGTTTTATTTAATAACAATCTTTATATATATATGACAGCTTTGCATTTTTTTTAGAATAGTTGGGCATGTTTTGGAAAGTTCATAATATATTTCGTTATTTATTTATTAAACTTGATGCCATATTAGATACAGATTACTTTTAGGTTTATTTAGTTTAGTATTTTGACTTAATGATACCTAACATTTTAATTAATTTAAATAACTAATTCGCAATATTCATACAAAATATTTCAATAGTTAGTACGCAAATCGTTTTACAGTTTAATTTTTTTATTTTTTATTTCTTTTTAATTTAGAATTGTTTCGCGTTTGACCACCATCTCACCTGATGGTAAGTGATGATGTGGTCGAAGATGGAGCACGCTTATTGGTCTTTTACATGCAATCTCGTATGTATTTATAAGCAGAAGAGATCATCGCCGAAAGCGCCTATAGTATAGTATAAAGTTATATTAATATCGCAAGCTATTGTATGTTTTGGATAATGTATTGTAGTGAGCGACTTACGTACTCTATCGTCCGGATATCACACAAAATATATTCTACACAGCGGGCCGTATTTTTATTATATAGAAGTATGTAATTTTTTGAATTATATATTTCTGGATTTTATTTTTCAAGAAGTAAAAATAAAGAGTCAAGCTACTTATTCTAACAAAACCTTCGCATCGGCCGACTGTTTAGAGATATACATTAATAGATCGTGCATTTAATTTCGAAAGAAAAATCTTACTTCTATTTTTAAACTGTTGATATTGAAAATGAAAATTGCTATTGTGGACACTAAATTCAGCAAAAAAAAGTTGACGTAAAAGGGTCTAACCTGAAATAATACCGCAACTGTAAAACTTCTTAATTTTTTAAAGTATTAATTAGGCGCCAGATATTTTTGAAATTGACCCTTGTACGAACAACTAAAGACAGATTGTTTTAAACAGAACATTCAAGTTAAACACCGAGAAGAATAAATAGTGTTTCTAGTTTTATTTGCTCAAAGAAACCACACAAGGAGTGTTCTAGAAACACATAGGATTTAACATATAACAGTACTGTAGCGTGCTTGCATAAAGAGTCCGCATTATTTCTTTGACTTGTATTGTTACTACTATTTGAAAGGAAAGTGATGACCTAGGAAAGTCAAGGCGATAGGCAACCTACGCAGAGCCACTTGAAAACAATATTCTTATTTCACCAGGATCTTGGGTGCGCTTAACTCAGACCCGGACCAACTATCTGCAAGCCATACTAATATTTGTTTCGTGCGAGAATCGAACCCGCTACACACAGCGCAGTAGCCGATTGCTTAGCCACTGCGTCAACCATGTCATCAATTCATGCTCACTATTAAAAGTTTATATTGAAAACGGGACAGTCGCAATCCTTCGCCAGCAAATCAATTATCAACTTTCTCCTGTCTTAATTTGATTTTTAAGTGATCATTATATCAATTGGCCTACTCTTTTCCCTTTGGGATTTGGGTTCGTTAGAGATGGCTTCCAGCCTAACCGGACTGCCTAGCATACCTGCACAACCCAGTAACTGGGTAACAAAATTCCCCTTGAAAAGACTGGTGTCTGATTTTCTGGCTTTTTTTCTTTAGTGGTATCTTTTCAAATGGTCATTCATATCAAAAAGGCCTTAAAATGTTCCAAAATTTGATAATGATCTCGAATTAGTCAAATATAGCAACAGCATATCAGAAAACCTTTTTTTTATACTATATACAAAGCGTGTTATTTAATATATATATTTTTTAAAGTACATGACTGTATAACATATACTGTTACATATAAGTATGCATTAAACAGGGTGATCTAAGATTCTTAGTTAAGACACGGAGGCGCTATTTAAAATATCTTAGCGTGCCTAAGACCATAGTTTCTACTACAGGTTGACTATTATAAACGAACATACCTACCTCCCTATGCAAGCACTATAAACAAACTCAAAATTAGAATAACAAAAATTAAGAGACAAACAAACATTCTTAATATAGAATTTAAATAAAAACTCACCAGGCTGTGCGTTATTGAGTATGGTGTTGTGTAGACCAAGATCTGGTTGTGGGTACGACTGTTGGTTCAGCAACCCGAGGAGGTTCGGCCCGGATAGGTTTTGTTGCTGACTGAAAAAATAAACAGGAATGATTAATGATAAAGCCTTTTATAACAGTTTTATGGATTGCATAATCTCTGCCATCTCCCAATCTAGCCAGATGCTTGCTTGGAGCAACTATCTGCCCCCATAAAACCAATGCACAACCACAACCCACAAAAAATAGCCAGGACCACGGAATAAATCAATAAGTTTGGAATTGTAATGAAGGCGTGGCGAGCGCGCCACTTTTATGATTTGAAAATCATAGCTCGACCGATTAATTAATTCACCGCGTTTAGTGCGCTTCGGACTACTTCGGAACACAAAGCTCTGCTTTAAAATGCCGTGTTGTGCAATTATAACCTGTAAAACAAAAAGTCAGACCGCAAGTAGAGACCGAGAAGGTATATCTTTCTATCGGTAAGTCGAAAATAACATTTAATTGCAGTTTTATTTGCAAAAAACATAAAAATACTCTGATCACTATGAAAGGCCAAACATTAACAACAAGTTACAAAAAATATACATTGCCCGATGACCAAGACCGCTTACAATGTACTGCGCGTCCTCCACACTTCAACCATTGACGTTTCGTCCTTAGCCCTGATTGGCCGTGATGCACGGCGCATGTTTATCGACAGTGAGTTACAATCAGTAGCAAGCTCTCGATTTAAGTGTGTGTAATTTATTTGTGTGCGTAATTCGCATACGTAACGGGCCTCTTGCTTGTAGTGGAGCTAAAGAGTGGGAGACAAGCGGCGATAGGCGTTCTCATACAAATCAGGAACTATTTTCTTTCTACCCTCTATTTGTTCTGTGGCCAGGACGAACGGCCTAAAGTGTTTTGCGAGGCACGGAGGATCTCGATAAGTTGAGATTGCCACCCATCGTCAGGCCGACCTCGGAAGTGTTGCTTAACCTTAAAAATCGACTCGTACGGCTGTTATTATGTAGCCACTAGCTCTCCATAACATATTTATGGTTAAAATAACTGCTTTTACAATCAGGAGTAATTTGATTACATATATTCTGATTTAATTCATTTGCACAATAAAAATATACATTAATTGAGTAGCTAAAGTGTTGATTGAGATATCTATAAGCTCTCACATTGAAATCGAGTCACAAGTATTATAAAAACAGTTTCAATTGGAGTACTAAGCTTCTGGTTAGGCCTTGTTTTTGGGGGGAAATGTCAAATTTCTCGTTCCACTCTGGGTCGAGCGAAAAGGAGTGTCTAGTGTAGTGTGACTTCTACTAACTATTAGTCCACCTTGTCCCTTCTGTTGCATTTAATTCCGAGTGGTATTTGAAGCTACAAAAATAGTAGCACATAATATTATCTGTACAGCGTAAAAACACAAATTAGCCAAAATAAATGTAACGAATTGACTTACTTCATAATATTCTGCTTCAACAGCATCCTCTGAATATTCTCCGCGTTAGGCATCGTGTCGTTGACCCCCAGAGTAGGGGTCAAATTCTGTTGCGTCGTCATACCCATGCCGACCCCTTGTAGCCCCATATTCAGCCCCAACTCCCCACCGACCCCCATAGGGGTGCCCACTTGACTCAACCCTAGTAAAGGAGTATGGGTGTCCGTAGCTATTTGTAGTGGCGTAGTCAAATTGGGCTGTAAACTAGAAGTGTTAATCATCGGATTCTGAATTATCTGATTCTGGACTGGTACTTGAGGCATGGTCTGTACCGTTTGAATATTCGACACTATAGGTACCATCGTGACTGTAACTGGAGCTTCTTTTGGTACTTCTACTGGTCTCTCGACTGGCTGAATTTCGGGTCTTATTTCTACTGGAGCTGGTATCTGCGTTGGTACTGAATACTGTTGAGGAGCGACAAATTCTTGTGGCGGGAGCGAAGGAGGGATTTCCTTCTCTGGTAAACCATTCACTTGGACCTCCTTAGCCGGTTCTTTTGTTTCCGTGGGCTCTGGTATTGGTTTTTCTTCGGGAACATTCTCACCGCGGTCCACCACGGGGCTGACTAGAAATCTGGATATCTTTCGGGTAGGTTTCGATTGTTTTTTCTCGCCGTTTTGTGATTCTGTGCTGCCAGAGCGCTCGGGGGCCATTGATCCGCCGTCCGATTGATTGGAACCTGAGAATAGCAAATTGGATTTATTACACAGGGTAGAGTAAAATATAAAGTTGCTCATTATCATCTAGACACGCGGGAGCGTGTCAAGCCAAGAACAGGCACGCAGCTCACCGTGTGTAATATTACACGAACCATTTGGAGCCACTTTTGAGCCCCTCATAACTCAAAAACTATTTCACCTAAACTTCTCAAATTTGGCTCATATATTGAGACTGGCGAGATAAATATGTGTTCCAAATTTTATAAAAATACCTCAAACGGTTATTTAGATATTAACGTCCAAAAATCATCTTTTTTATGACTGACCTATAGATCAAAACTATAACCCAGTTCCAGATGACCTAGAAAGTTCAAATTTGGCATGAAGATAGGTAATTATGTGAATACAAAGGGAAAAATCAGAAACTGGTAATTTTTTATCATTTAATTATAATTTTCACTTAACTTATAATTTGTGCCTGTAAATCTCTATATGTGGATTTTAAGATCTTTACGTGAATATATAATGAGTTAAATACCACCCTTAATATTTTTTAATCCAAATATTTCCGTTTTTGTACTTATAAATAAGAATATAGTAAATTTTCGTATTTATTACGCGTAACTAACCGTATTCTACAACCACTAGCGCCACCTATTATTTGAGAGAGTCACTACACCATGGAGGCAAAACGCGTAAAAAGAATTCCGCATACTGAATGGGCAATTCATTCGAACATTTCAAAGGTACAAGAAAATATAGAAAATAAAACAAAATGGACAATTATACCCAGTAAACGTAGGAAAATACAGTAGTTTAACAAATAACCATTTAGTATTAATTTTGTTATGAGTAAGTACCTACTACTAATTTATGTACAAAAAGTGATGATATCCCATGAAAAACATAAATGTGAAATGAGAGCCAAGTTCAATATTATCATAAATGCCTTGGTTGTTGACTTCAACGACAAAATAAGTGAAATCTAAATGGGTGCCAAGTTCAATGGTCAGTCCTGAAATTTATTTATAACAACATAAAATATAATTTATTCTTATAACTTAGGAGAATATGTAGCCTAAGGTCTGACTTGGCTAGTTTTCATATACGAATTATATTATAGCCTTTGCAAGTTCTAAACCTAACATAGTTCTAACTTGTCGGTTCTTATTTTATTATTCCGAAAATTTGGCTTGCGGGTAGAAACTAACCATGGAACATAATAATTCGTATATAAGAACTAGCCAGGTCAAACCTTAGGCTACATATTCTCCTAAGTTATAAGAATAAATTATATTTTATGTTGTTATAAATAAATTTCAGGACTGACCATTGAACTTGGCACCCATTTAGATTTCACTTATTTTGTCGTTGAAGTCAACAACCAAGGCATTTATGATAATATTGAACTTGGCTCTCATTTCACATTTATGTTTTTCATGGGATTACTTTTACCATAGTCAACTGACATAAGCAAATGGAAGGACAAGGTCCAGTTTCGATTTATATTTTCGATGTATATTTCAAAAGATATACGGGTAAATTGGTAGCCAAGTTACTTAAGTATGTCAGGATCTAGACCACCTAGCGGAGATCTGTTTTCGCTGAGATTTAGTCGCTAATTAGTCTAGATTAGTCGCCAAATAGTCCTTTCGTAGTTTATAAGATACTAACTTTTCCCGCGGCTTCGTCCGCGGGCAATTCGAAAACTATCCCACGGGAACCTTATATCGGAATAAAAACTATCCTATGGTCCTAAACTATTCCCATGTCAAAATTCATCTAATTCTGTTCAGCGGTTGAGGCGTGAAAAGGTAACAGATAGATAGAGTTACTTTCACATTTATAATATTAGTATAGTATGGATATGGTGAGCAGGCTCTCTGGATCAGCCACCTACTCTCTGTATCTCGAGATTTAGGGTACCCAGTGGAGATCTGTTTGAAGGTCGAGTACATCGAAGGCCAAGCCAGGAAGAATGCTTTCTGGATCAGCTACCTCTGTATCTCGAGATCAAGAGCATTTATTTGATTTCTGAAGCGTCAACAGCCTAATGGCTAAGGTGTCGGACTTATGATCGAGAGATCGTGGGTTCGAACCCCTCCCATTACACTATTTTGCCGTGAATCCACTCCAGACACAAACATATTTAGCTTAGTTGGAGAGGTTAACAAGATTACTCGTAATGCCTGTGCCGTCTGTGTTCCCTAAGTTATAACCTGGGGGTCTTTGAGTCTGAATAGGTGACTTCTAGGTAAACGTGCTTCATCTTCGACCACATCCTCGCTTACCATCAGCTGAGATGATGGTCAAACGCGAGTATATCCATAATTTAAAAACAATGTGACTTCTACCCAGAGAGTATTTAACCTAGAGAGCTTATAGGCCGATTTCTTTGAAGAACACAACTCACCAATACGGGTTGGGAGGCGAGGAAAAAATGCGCTACTGCAATTGGTCAGTTCAAGGTCAACCTTCATAGATATGCCGAGTTAGGGATTGCTCTACTTGATTGAGGGAAGTTATCGATATCGATAAAATGAAGTTTAACATTATAAAAAAATTCTCAATAAAACCACATAATAATATTTAATCATTATCAGTCTCAATTACAAAAAGAAAAACAAGTATGCTGTTATTATTGATTTTTAAAATGAATTAATTTGGTTAATGTTTTTCGAATTAAAGTTTTAGGGTCCTGATTGCTTTTGCTAAAGAATGATAACCAAGCGTCTATATATTTCTGAATTATGCATCTTGCTAATTCATCAAATGATTGGTAGTTTCTATTTCATATTGATGAAAATATCCGGGAATAAATTATACCCATAACACCAATCAACGCTCCAATACAAGTTAGGCATTTTATTTGCTTTATCAGAGCATGGACAATGTAGCCGTCCATATATTATTTTTATATATATTTTTTTTTTATTAATTTTATATTCCATAATAAATATATTTTCATTAAAATCAGTTATGTCAACAACTGTAGCTTCAGCAGGCACTCGGTAATAATTATTTTTTTGATGGTGAGTCATTAGATGATTTATCTAATGACTCCTCCCTCCTACATACAGTTAACCCGTGGACTCGACATCGAAACAAAGTAACCTGTTTCTTTTTCCTGGGTGGGAAAATCATCGAATGATTTCTCCCGCTCTGGGTAAAGTGGAAGGGAGTGTCAGACTTCTACTGACTAAAAACCCACCCTGTTCCTTCAGCTGCCCTTAAGTTCCGGGGCCGCGGTATCTCATTAGAACATTACTGCAACCCCGGAAGCAAAGTAACTTACGAGGGCGATATTGTAATGCAAAGGTCCAAGTTAATTAATATTAGATTCCGTCATACTATTTGAAGCCTAGAAAGATTGGATATAGGTATCTTATATTATTTTGACTTTTCGCAACATTATATCAATAAAAAAAACTAAAACCTGACTACGACAAAAAAATCGACGCTGAAAAGGTATGAAACAAGATTTTCAGGATGCTGAAATAAACAAGGTTACGGGAAAAACAAGAACAGAACAAAAATAAAAGCCGTAGTCACACGTTATATAGGATATCAACCGTAACAAAACAAATAATAACGTGTGACTGCGGCTTTTGTTGCGGCTGAAAATCTTGTTTCATACCTTTTCAGCGTCGATTTTTTTTGTCGTAGTCGGGTTTTAGTTTTTTTACTTTTTATTATTGAAACTATTTTGGTGTTAAATCACTGTGCTTCTATACTATTTACTTTATTTTTTATAAGTTCAAGTGAAGCCCTTTCAAATGATACCAAACACGGTGTATCTATCTTACTTTTATTTTTTACACATGACTTTTTGACCGCTAGAGGGCGCCTCGTTAAATTTAAGCAATATTTTTGATAAGTACAAGAGAAGCCCTTTCAAATGCTACCAAACACGGTGTATCTATCTTATTTTTATTTTTAAACATGACTTTTCGTCCACTAGAGGGCGCCACGTTCAATTTAAGCAATGTTTTGGAAATGTGCATGTGACGCCCTTTCAAATGATATCAAACACGATGTGTTTATCTTATTTTTATTTTTTAACACGACACTTTTTGGGCGCTAGAGGGCGCCACATTGGGTTTTGTGACACGTCACGTAGCCTATGTTCAGCGGACGGTCAAGACGGTTCTAACGATACCTCATTTGTCGAGTTCCGATAAGTAGCTTTAGAGCTATGAGGGAACAGATGAACATACACACATACATACATAGCCTGTCAAAATCATAACCCTCCTTTGGCTTTGCCGTAGTCGGGTAAAAACCAAACTAGAAACCAATATTCCCTAGAACCTTATCCATCCACTTTTGTTTTTAGTCTGGAATCTTGGGAAATCTAAAATGAGAACATGCATGTCACACAGAAGAAAAAATATCAGAACATTCTCCTTTTTTTAAAGTCGGTTAATGTAGATAGGTATTTTATGAGAACTATCTGAATTTAATTTAAAAAAACTAAGTTTAATTTTATAATTATCGATATCGTATTCAGCCGTTATAGGTAACAGCACAGATTTTTACGATAAAAATACAGATGAAAAGACAGGGATAAAAGAATTAGAATTTCTTCATGTAAGAAAGAGACATTTCCAAAAGACATCAACGCGCGACACAATTTTGTCCGTAACCACCCAAACCACCACTTTAAATGGACCTCTGCGGTAGCTTATAATCTGATTAAATGATAAATAATTTTCATATTATTTCATTACTGATGAATAGTTATGTCATCCATTTGGTATCTAGATGTCTGGGAATGTTTTCCACACCATTTCAACGCGCATGAAAGCATTATTATGCGTTATAAATTGGATACAAAAATTTTAAATTTGTAATTGTTTAGCATGCACACAGGCCTAATACTTGGTCACAACTAAAATGGTTCGTGTATCGTAGCCAATATATAAGAGCAAAAACTCGCATAGTTTTCGTGCGTCGGGGCAACGTATGCGCAATCAAGTGGTTTTCAAATCAGTGCTTCTACCCATATGGCTAGTATAAAAATAAATAGCGGAGATCTATTTTCACCTAGATTTAGTCTAAATTAGTTTATAGGCGATACAGTGGTGTCTGTACAGTGGAGCCCTACACTCACCTATAGAGGAAGCAGTGCTGATCTTTCTGGGCACGGTGTCCACATGCGCCGCTCTAAGCTCGGTATCTTGTGGCGGGGCGAGGGGCGCGGGCGCGGGGGGCGCGGGCTCGGGCTCCGGTAGGTCGTACGCCAGCTCAGCCGCAATGTTGTCGTGGCTGGCAGTCGGCGTCGTACACTCCGAGTTGTCCTGGTTCGAATCCGTCAGGTTTTCCTCGCGCTCCGTTGTTTCCGAGTCGTAGTCAGTCTGGAAATAGCGGTGTCGCGTTTAGTTCACAAGTATTCCAGTAAAAGATGTAACACAAAGCGAAAGGCAAATCCAACGTGGTATTGGATGTCGACCGCCCGTGGCCAGCGGAGAGGTTTGTTACGCTTTTAACAACACAAATGGCCACCGCAATTGACAAGAGATTAAACAGCCGATTAGTTGATTTTGAGTTGATCAGCCTTACAGGAACCGGGTTACTGACTAAGTACACCAAAAGTTTTCGGAATACTTTAATTGTGCGTACAGTTAAGTGGAATTCCCTGCCAGTGCCTGTGTTTCCTGATAGCTTATAACCTAGGAGTCTTTCAGTCAAGACTGAATATGTTACTTCTAGACAAGCGTGCTTCGTCTTCGACCACGACAACTCAAATTTCAACCTCTGGACCAGTAGTATAAGGTAAATTTTTCGGTAAACAATACCTTGTCTATGTTGAGCCTCAGCGCGGAGTGGTGTACGGGGTTAAGCACGGGCGTGACCCCAGGGTTGCTGATCAGCTGGTTCACGATGTCCTTGATGTGCTCCATGAACGTGGCGCTCTGCCATTCCGGGAGCAAATTGTTGGACACCTGAAAACAATCAAAAAATGGTTATAAAAGCGAAGCTTATGAGGATGGATGTTTGTACTGTTTCACGCTGAAACTACTGAACGGATCTGAATGAAATTTGGTATGTAGATCGCTTACACTAGAACATTTTTTTATCCGCGAGCACGGGATCGGGATTTGTTGCGGTTCGGGGAAAGTTGCGACAGCTAGTTTCTCATATACTTTCGCAAAATAGGAGGAAAATATTAGCAAACACATTTCACAGCCCATTTTACTATTATTTCTGATGAATTTCAGTAAATTTCTTCTGGATTTTTCTGTATACATATTTCTTGTCATATTATCAGGTAGATAGTGTATAATTGTTTATAAAGCCTGAGTAGAACCGTCTCGATAGTTGAAAAATGCTAGCTGTATTTGAACAGGTCCACTGATCTGTTTGGTTCTTTCCTCAAAAGCCAGCCTCACAAATCAACCTACATATCTCTCATAAAACTTGACCGCTACGGATTGTATGAATTTCAAAACTGACTAGCCTCTGTGATGATTTCGGTGTTTCTTGTCAAGATAGTCTATCTAAAAAACACTGGCTTCATTTAGTAAAAACTGAGCGAAAGAGAGTGGCGAATAAGAATTGAATAAATCTACTTCTATACTAATATTATAAAGAGGTAAATAGGTTTGTTTGTAAGTTTGTGTGTATGGGGTAATCTCCGGAACTAATGATACCATTGTTAATATTTTTCGTTGGTAAGGTGCATTACTAGTGAGTGAATTATTTCGAAGTCCGCGCGCACAAAGGCGCGGGCGAAGTGCTTAACAAAATGAATATCATTATCATTAAAGGTCTGTAAGGGCGCCTTCAAATTGCCGCGCGGCAGCAGCGCGGCTGCAGCGCAGCCGCCGCGCTGCTTTGTAAATCCATATAAAAAAAAGTCGCGCGGCTGCAGCGCTGCTGTCGCGCTGCGACCGCGCGTCGGTTCATCGATCGACTAGTGACGATACGCACATAATTTTTGTTCCGGTCTAAACATGAATGAAAATCAAGTTGAACAATTTATCGATGAGGTTGAAAGTCGTCCAGCGATATGGGATTTGAAGTCAGAGAAATACAGTAAAAAAAAATCGGAATTAAAAAGGCTTGGGAAGAAATATGCAATACCTATATATATATTTATTATTTATTTATACAAATGATAATTTCGGTTATTCTTACCAAGAACATCAAGGTTATTTTAACCAAAGCCTAGCCGATTCGCCAACACAAGAATCACAGTCTATTTATGTAAATTTATTTTCGGAGAGTCTTTATTCGTTTTAATAGTAACACTAACTGCTGTTAGTGTTACTATTAAAACGAATAAAGATTTTGGAAATAGAAAAGAAACACTGCTGTGTTTCGTCGATAGAGTCCATCGTGAAACTAAATGTACAACTCTATGATGCTCGAACTAGCGGTTGCAGCGCGGCGGCAGCGCTGCAGCCGCGCTGCAATTTGAAGGCGCCCTTACTGTTTTTATGTAGAAAACACAATAACAAACAAGTTTTTTGTTGTAGAAACCATTCCTTACCAAGTTTACAGAAAAAAAAACCGGTCAAGGTCGTGTCGGGCCACGCGCAGTGTAGGGTTCCGTAGTTTTTATAACAGCCAAGTGCGTGTCGTATTCGCTGACTGATCGTTTCGTACCATGCTCTAACTAAAAGCCAAACATGACTACCTAACTAATTTGACTTCCTATACAAATCCTCACCTGATCCGACAATTTTGCACGGAAAGTTTTAATTTTTTTTAGAGATTTGTATAAAACTTGTCATAGCCGGTGTTTTGAATTTAAATACGGACACAGAGCTACACTACTCAATCGTCACAAGAAGCTAGCACGATACAACTGGCGCTTAGCGCCATCTATCGACATTTCTATAGAGTTGTTCGAAATTTTCGAGTCAAATACAATTGGTCGACTATTACTCGTAAACTTGTAAAGCCCACTTATGTGTGATAGTTTTCCTTTAAATTTCGTTATATATAGGTACTACTGCCGTGACATTTGAATTTCTAACTACAACCGTTTAGTTGATAGAGGGGGAGGACACTTGACTCTAACGAAAATTGGTACTTTAAAGCTTGATAAGTCACGAACGGTTTACTTAATCAAAAAACGGTTTTCCCAAACCCCTAATATTTTTGAAAGACCTATCCAACGATATCCCACACTATGGGAAGAACGAAAAATAATTATCATCCCACTTTACATGTATGGGAGGTACCCTAAATAATTGTTTTTTTTTTTTTTTCAAAATTTTATTTTACCACTTTTTCGGCGTCATTAACGTGTATACTCATGCCAAAGTACAACTTTCTAGTACCAATAGTTTTTGAGCTAAACCGCGGACAGACGGACAGACAAACGGACATGGCGAAACTATAAGGGTTCCTTGTTGACTACGGAACCCTAAAAACAGCTATTTCGGTCCTACGCCTGATGATTATATGGAACCCTGTGGAATTAGCTTAAGATCTGAAACTGAAGCTGTGTTTTTAGAAGTTAACAATGATATCACTCACCAAGTTACTGGCAATCTCCTCGGGATTGACATCAGTGATGTCAAACTTGAAGGTCACAGTCTTAGACTTGGATTCGAGCTGACATTCCACCACGTTGGCAGCTTCGTTCACCTCCAGGACAGTCAGTTTGGGCAGCTTGTCTTTCTCTCGAGAACGTTTTTTGGAACCCCGGGATTTCTTTTCGCTGGTTATTGGAGAAGATATTGCTGTACCCGCTGTAAAAAAGTTAAGAAAAATTGTTATTAATTTAATTAGTTAATCTTAGCAATGGGTGATACTAGGCTCCTTATGAGCAAATAGCTAACACAGGCTTGTGTTAGGAGCCTCCGCTCTTCCTAAACTTAATTACATCTAAGTATATCGCTGTAAGTTATAAGAGATTGTTCATTTTGTTTTTGTTAGAGACAACAGTCCTAATTTAATGTTGAAAATGTCGTGATGTCGTTGGAGAAATGTTTGCAGAATGAAATCAGTTGTTTCTTTGCGGAAAGCCATATCAAACTAATACTAAAGCAATCACACATACTCACATGCACATAAGTGTATGTGTATATTGATACACATACACTTATATACTCACACACAACACAGCTCGCGTACTACTAAACATTTTTCTATGCATAACTTTTAGTGCTTACTTGTACACTTGTAAAATATTACTCCCTATTCTCGACTATGCGGATGCAAGTTATCCAGATCTTACTGAAGTGCAGCTAGATAAGCTTGAACAACTCCAAAATTTTTGTATCAGATTCATATTTGGTTTGCGCAAATATGATCATGTTTCTGAGTTTCGCATTAAACTCAAGTGGCTGCCGATCCGGCTTCGCCGGAATGCTCATATTTTATCATTACTCTACAGTATTCTCTTCAATCCAATTACTCCGTTTTATCTCAAAGAACGTTTTAAGTTCCTTCATAACACACATGTTAGAGATTTGAGATCATCAGAGAATTTAAGACTCTTTCAATGCCTGCACATTTTTCTATCGGTTGCATTTCGGGGAGTGTGCGATGGAATTACACAATCTAATTCTGTCAAGCCCGTTCCATCATCGGACTACAAGACGAACGGCGATGCGCCATCGTTACATGGTGGACATCCCACCCATACGCACTAAACGCTTCGGGAATACCTTCATTGTGCGTACGGCTAAGGAGTGGAATTCCCTGCCGGAGTCTGTATTCCCGATAGCTATAACCTAGGGGTCTTTAACCTTTTAACCGCCTACGTCGGATTTTTACGACAAATATTTTCGGGCCCATTTCGCCAGAGTCGTATATATACGACAAAAATATCACAGCTCGTTTAATGTACTTTTTTGTTTAATTACGCTGTATTTTATCGAAACAACGTTTAAAAAAAAAAAAATTGGTAAATAGTTAATTAAGTAATCATTTAACAGTTTAATAAACTTTAGTCTCTTAATCAGAAGTCCTAATTATATTGCACTGCTGTTTTTGTTGTAGGTATTTATTTTTCGATTCACTGTGCCGGGCGCTGGGGGCCCGACAAACGATATGAAGTCGGGCGGTTAAAAGGTTAAGTCAAGAGTGAATAGGTTACTTTTAGGTAAGCGTGCTCCATCTTCGACCACATCATCACTTACCATCAGGTGAAATGGTGGTCAAACGCGAGCCTATTATAAAAAAAAAAATAAACATTTCGCTAAATTTTTTGGATCTTCGTTTACGGTGCAAGCTGTTCGTTTGTGGAATGCAATGCTGGTGTCAATAAGACAAGCTCAGACACTCACTACTTTTAAGAGCTCGGTTGCCAACCATTTTCTTTCAAATTTATGATTATTCCTTTGTTTCCTCTCAACATGATGTTAAAAAACACATTATATTTATATATAAATTACTTATGTATTGTATTGTATTTATATATTTGAATATGTATATAGTATATTTATGTGGTACACTAATTTAGCCCTCCCCACTTTAATTAGTCCTTCCAAAGATTGTCTGGAAGATAAAAGCGATAAGACCGCCATTGTAACCATTTAATTAAAAAATAATGTTAAATTAGGCGTTTTTAAATTTTGGTGTACAATAAAATATATTCTATCTATCTATTAACTTTAGGTTGGTTTACGAAAGTAACATTGGGGGATGGCAACTGCTTTCCGTATCACAGGCTTTTCCTAGACAAGTCTAGTGCAGACCTAAATAAATATGCCTGTAAAATGATTATTAGGATATAAGTTCCCTGCTACACCTAGTTAACATCTGTTTAATTAATAATGTTTTTAGTATTTATTTAAAGTAAAATATCTAGTGTTAACTGACACGCCGACTTGGCAGCGTAGCAGTCGGTAAGACAACAACTTTTGAGGGGCGAATCACGTTACGAGTGTGGTTTGCTTGCATGTAGTATTTTACTATTATTATTTTTTTATTACTTTAATTGCAACTCTTTCTGCATTTGCGGACGAGTGTTGCATAGTGTACGCCAGATTGAACAAACTGGTTTTTGGTGGAACTAATACTATATATTTTTTTTGTTTAGATGGTCATCTAAATAGGACTGAAAGTTGAAGCCAGTAGTTATTTATAAGTAAATCATCTGAATGCATTATGCAATATACATCTTGTAAGAGTAGGAAAAAAAATCAGATACAAAATTAGAAACTAGTTATTTTCGACAAGCAAGAAAGGGTTCTGTACTATGTCCACATAGTTTTTTTTTTCTTTTAAATTAACTTGCATTTTCATACCAAGGATGACTTAAGGAGTGTGCCAGCTACAAAACAACGAGACTAAGAAATCTCATTTGTGACTGTCACTTAAATTCATATAAACTAAAAAGTCAACAGTTTTTAACTAACCTTCTTGTTGCTGGGTCTCCGCCTGCTTCTCCTCAACAGAACTTAGCTCCGGTGGCCTTATAGCCTCAGCATGGTTATTAGGAAACTCAGTCAACGGCGTATGGAACTGTTCCTTCTGTGCACCATTACTCTGATACCCATTCTCCACCTGTTCCGAAGGTAGATTCAACTGCTGAGGCTGAACCTGCTGAATATCCTGGGTTATAGGAACCTGGTGCTGCACTTGAGGGTGTTGCTGCATGGGTAAAGACTGAGGGAGAGTTTGTACAGGCTGTGGCATCTGAACTTGAGAAGACGGCATTGTTTGGATTTGCTGCTGCATCGATTGCAACTGAGGTTGCTGCAAAGACTGTACCGGTTGCTGAATTGATTGTATAGGGTGTGGTAACGTGGACCCTTGCGGCACTGACTGAATAGGCTGTGGTAGTGATTGAACCGTTTGGTTAACTGAATGCATCGGCTGCTGCGGCACTGAGTGGACGACTGACTGGGGTATCGACTGCGGAACTGACGTCATAGACTGCGGTATCGACTGAGGAACCGTCATCTGCTGTGGCATCGTATCCTGGACTGATTGTGCGATCTGTTGGGGCATGGACGCGGCCACAGACGACGGTATCGACTGCTCCATCTGATTTGACTGGTATATATTCTGCATCATCTGAACGGGCTGGCTCTGACCCTGTTGGTACATCTGCAAAGGATTGGCAGAGTAATTCTGCACCGGTGTGCCTTCATGACTAGATATCTGCCTCTCGTTTTGCTGTACCAAGCTGAAGTTTTGTTGCATTTGCATGTTATGTGGCAATGACTGGCCTTGCATGGTCGGTAGTTGGTGATAATGGTCGTCGGACCGCTGCTTGTTATAATGCATCTGGTCGACTGACATTTGTTGCTGTAGCTGCGGTTTCTGCCCATACTGGTCAGGCATCATTACTTGCTGTTGGTCGTGGGCGTCAGCTGAACTCATCTGACTCTGTTCTGAACCCTGCCTTTGATACATGGGACGCTGAGACCTAAGAATTTCTTCAACTTTTTGTTGCTGTTGATCCATTAATTGCTGCTTTTGGAGTAACATTGCCCAGTTCTGAGTTATTATATTTTGTTGTGTTTGTATTTGCAATTCCTGTTGAGCTAAATACTGTTGTTGTTGTTGAAAATGCCTGAAATGGTGTGGAGATAGAGTCTGACCAGGCATTTGTAACTGCTGTTGGTTTATAATCTGTTGTTGTAGGACTAGCTGTTGTTGCGCTAAAACTTGCTTTTGCACGTCGAGCTGTTGTTGCGCCTGGGCTACCTGTTGTTGAGCTTGAGATACTTGTTGTTGTTGAGCGAGGAAAGTTGGATCAACACCCAGTTGTTGTATCGTCGGTTGTTGGAATTGCTGGCTTTGATGATAGTTGACATTTTGTTGTTGCATCTGAGTTGTTATAAGATTATGCATTTGTTGCTGCAACGCGTCTTGCTCTTGATTCTGTTGTATTTCGACGTTTTCGTGCGGTTGCTGTGTCATTTGTTGCTGTTGTTGTTGTTGGGGTTGCTGCTGGTTTTCAGATTCCGACTCCTTCCTTGACTGAAGTGTATCAGGCCTTTGTATTATTTGAGCAAGAATATTTTGCAGGTTTTGGAGAGATGGATCTAGCATTTGGTTTGAGACGAGATTCTGTGGGCCTGTGATGATGTTTTCTTGAGCTGTTAGTTGTTCTTCGAACTGTTTCTGCTGAATGGCTGCAGCTTGTTGAGCTATTATCGTTTGCTGTTGCTGTATGATTTGCTGCTGTAAGACCTGATTCTGGTTGTTGATTTCAGCTGTCAACTGCTGGTTGAGCATGTTTGGTTGCAGCTGCGTTTGTGAGGAGGCTTGGTCTAAGAAGTTCTGATGAACTTGTTGGTCCATCAGAACCTGGCCTTGGACTGATTGTTCCAGCATTTGCTGGTTGATGAGATTCTGCTCCATCATAACCTGAAAAATAAAATTAATATCAGTAGTTTTTTTGATTTCAGGGGCTAATTGAAATGCATTGAAAAATGAAATTACTCCTTATAAATATAATAAATGTTTATTTGCACATTTTAATCTACACAATAACAGGACGGCTCAGTTGCAATATGTCTTATTTATTTAAAGACGTTGTTTAAAAACATTGCAAATACCTTTAGGTTATATTCTATCTAAGTAAAACCATGAAATTGCATATAACAGAACGCAACTCGCGCGCCGATTGGTTGAACGACATTTGCTCCGTGCTGCCATACTTAGCTGACGATCGTCCTACGACAAAACTGAGTCCACAGGTTTCCAAGATGGTTTTTGGAAAACCTTTGGACAGTTGACAATTTAACGAATTTTCGATAGATTATAATCTAACGAATAATAATGCATTTCGTACGATCACAATGTATTTATACATTACAATCTCACGAGATAGATTATAAATTACCGGTTTTTGAAATTTCGAATTTTGAAAGACGAGCAAGATATCTAATAATCAAAGATAATTATTCCCTATCTTTTTAGGATATCAAGATTATTCTACAAACCTGTTGCTTCAAATTCTGCTCTAGGAACACCTTATTCTGCAAGATCTGCTGGTCGGCGGGCATGGAGGGTGATATCCTGGCCTGCATGAAGTTCTGCTGCAGCAGCTTCATGGCGGCGTCCTCGTTGTTGAGCTGCTGGAACTGCTGCTGCAGCAGTTGTTGCTGGCACTGCAGGAGCTGCGATTGAGGGTCCAGTCTGCGAGAGAGGACCAGATTATTGCAGACAATTTTAACACAGACCATTATTTATTTACACTTCATGCAGACAGGTACGAAGACGGACTTAGGCCATTTCCTAGCTATGTATAAAAACACTTGCATTATATACGACTTCATTAGCGTACAATTTCGAATGTAGTACGCATTCTCTACTACTGTAGTGATTACATATTTCATATTTTATTTATTTATTTGGCACAAACATGTTATTTATCGAAAGAGAGATACAAAAAGAAGAGAAAAGCAAACAGTATACAAGAGAAGTACCCGTGGGTCCCAAACTAGGCACAGCCTGTATCTTGGTCGCCCAGGATGTAAACTTAGCTGATTTCAGTTTAGTGCGGACAGCGCAATTTGACTCTTGTCAAATTAATTTTAATGAAGCAGATATAAGTTCAAACAATAACAATAATGTTAAAGTGAAAATAATAAAATAGAATTAAAAACAAATTAAATTACATTACAAATTAAATTAAAATACAAATTAAATTACACTAAAAATTACAAACTAAATCACAAATTAAATTTAAAGTTAAATCATCATCGAATACAAATAACAACAAGATAGGTTAACTAAGATAGATAGATAGAGGTTAACTAAGATAGATAGATAGATGTTAACTCACTGTGCGCCTGACAAGGGCTGAGGACCCACACCGTTAAGAAGCCCAGCCGTCACCTGATCCATGGGCCCTGCTTGCTGCTGGTTTTGTATCATTTTCATCTGTATAACAAAAACGATAGATTAACGAATGCCAGCAAATGCCTGCCGAACCAAACACATTGTGTTTATAGTTAAAAAGACGTGGTCAACGAAATTCATCGTAATCCTCATGGATATACACTGCTCTAAGGCGGACGAAGTTTCTCTAGCCTACTTGCGCCAGAGGCTGCAGGAGCACTTAAATACATTTTCGTCCTATTCTTTTTTCTTGAGGTGGAAATCCTTTTGGATACTCTTCGCCCTGGGTGAGGCGGAGAGTCTGTCAGACTCTGATTAAAACAACCCCTTGTTCCTTCGCACACTTGCGAAGCGGGCTATGGAAGCAACTAAATACTCTTCATCGCAGCCCCCGAGTGGACACTAACCCCATTTTTATCCTCTAGATGGAAATCCTTCGCCCTTTTTTTCTGGGTGGGAAAATCATCAAATGACGCCTCCCGCTGTGGGTGGAGCGGGAGTGTCAGACTTCTACTGACTAGAAACCCACCCTGTTCCTTCAGTTGCCCTTGTGAACCGGGACCGCGGTATCTTGTTAGAACATTTCCGCAACCCCAGCAGGATATCGAGCGGACGAAGAGGGTCTGACAGTCTCTAACTGATGAAAACCACCCCGTGTTCCCTCGCAAGAAGCGGGGAGCTACGGGAACAATGAAATGCCTCTTTATCGCAGCCCCCGAATGGTCACTAAACATTTTCTTATCCTCGAGTTAGAAATCCTAATGGATGTATTACCTTGAGGTGGGCGAAGGGGTCTGTCAGACTTACTGACTAAAACTACCTCATGTTCCCTATTCCCATTCTTGCTCCGGGGGCTGTGGGAACACATAAGTTTTTTCCAACTCTGGGATTGGTCATTAACTTGCCTCAACTGCTGTTCACAAAGCCCTAATGGATGAACCTTGAGGCGGGCGAAGGGGTCTGTCACTCTTACTGACTAAAACTAGCCCATGTTCCCTATTCCCATTCTTGCACCGGGGCTGCGGGAACACATAAGTATTTTCCAACACTGGGATTGGTCATTAACTTGCCTCAACTGCTGTTCATAAAGCCCTAATGGATGAACCTTGAGGCGGGCGAAGGGGTCTGTCAGACTTACTGACTAAAACTACCCCATGTTCCCTATTCCCATTCTTGCGCCGGGGGCTGCGGGAACACATAAGTATTATCCAACACTGGGATCGGTCATTAACTTGCCTCAACTGCTGTTCACAAAGCCCTAATGGATGAAACTTGAGGCGGGCGAAGGGGTCTGTCACTCTTACTGACTAAAACTACCCCATGTTCCCTATTCCCATTCTTGCACCGGGGCTGCGGGAACACATAAGTATTTTCCAACACTGGGATTGGTCATTAACTTGCCTCAACTGCTGTTCATAAAGCCCTAATGGATGAACCTTGAGGCGGGCGAAGGGGTCTGTCAGACTTACTGACTAAAACTAGCCCATGTTCCCTATTCCCATTCTTGCGCCGGGGGCTGCGGGAACACATAAGTATTTTCCAACACTGGGATTGGTCATTAACTTGCCTCAACTGCTGTTCACAAAGCCCTAATGGATGAACCTTGAGGCTGGCGAAGGGGTCTGTCACTCTTACTGACTAAAACTACCCCATGTTCCCTATCAAACTTGCACCAGGAGCTGCAGGAACACATAAGGAACTTGGGGACTGGTCACTAACCTGCCTCAACTGCTGTTCATAAAGCTGCTGTCTGTTCTGTTCGATGATCACCTCCTGGTTGAAGAGCATCTGAGCTTTCTTCTCACTTCTCTCCCTATGAATGAAAGAGACGACATGAGTATACAACAATCTTCTATAAATAAGATTTCGAAATAACTGTGTTATGTCACGTGTTAGTCATTTACACGATACTATAACACACAAACTTTTTCTAAATTTTTGTGTGCCTCTTGGTCTTTCTGTTCGTTTAAGAACGTTCTAGAAAGGCTGAACCGCCGGTTATTAAACGGGACTTTTACTGGAAGAGACAAAGTTATAGATATATACAATATATTTTATTGTACACCAAAAATTGAAACACGCCTAATTAACAATATTGCTTAAAACTATGGTTACAATGGCAATCTTATCAATGAGAGCGATATCTTTCAGACAACATAGCAGCAGTAGTAGTACAGTTATAATAGAAATTCCAGTACGATTCGGATTTACGCGGGAAAAAACCACCACGCAAACGAAGTCGCGAGCAAAGCTAGTTGTAAATAAGAGTTCCATTTCTTTAACCAATAACAAGTTGATTTGTCTGATGGGTTCGCTTTCGAAGAACGCTTTGATATTTCACGCAGGTAACGGACTTTTTATGACACCTTGCGAATTCAGAGAAGGTATTTTTGGACAAAAGCCGTTTTAAATAGATCGTAACAAAGAAAAGGAAGTCTTTTGAATTTTTTCTGTTTTGCTCTATATAGACCCTAAGCAAAAACTGTTTTTTTTTTTTTTCTGGGAGTAAATCATCGGACGCTCTATGATTTGCCGCTCTAGGTAGAATGTAATGCCGGCTGTACACACTCGCCTCTCGCCTCTCGCCGAGAGTCTTGGGCGAGAAGCTCTCGACGAAAGCACACCATGTACACACTCGTTGCGTCATTTGAACAGCGGATATCGGCCACGATGGACCTAGAAACTTACTTACTTATTATAATTACTTATACATATCTCATAAAAAAAATTACTAAACCATGGCGAAAACAAAGGTGGTGGATGATTACTATTCACCGCAAAAGAACCCAGTAAGTATTCACATATCAAGGTTTTTTTAGTTACTGCTGCTTACACAAATACAGTAAGCGGGCAACTAAATGAACGAGTGTGTACATGCTTGGTCTCGTTTACCTCGCGAGAGCGGACGAGACCCTTTGACTCGGCCTCAAAAAACCGACACGCGGCCGAGGCGAACCGAGGCGAGAACCGAGCGGGCGAGACAAGGCGAGAGCACCATGTACACACTCGTTCTCGGTCAGTCTCGGGGTGTCTCGGCGAGTGTGTACAGCCGGCATAAAACTCAATCACTTCTACTGACAGTTGCACTTCTGTCCCAGGGCAGCGTTATCTCATTAGAATACTCCCGCAACCCCGTCAGCGGCCTTGTTGAACCATATAAAAATATAAGTTTTTAAGCTAGCATGGTCACTGACAGTATAATTAAAACTTAAAACGGGATATTTACCATGTGTATCTTTTGTTTCGAGTTTCCGATATTTGGGCACTAAAAATGGGCGGCATATAAAAATAGACCAAAAGACATATTTTAGAAACTTTTTAAATTCAAGAAAATATGCCTTTGACTTTATTTATGGTTCACCAAAAGATGTTACAGCTAAACACGATTGATGTATGGTAAGGTTACAATTAACAATGTACACCTAATTTAAGGTAAAATAAAACTTATATGTAAGTAAGTAAATTATAATATCACCATGACGTAATACAATCGCCCCTCCCCTTAAGTGATATGACCGTTTTGACGTTTTACATGCCTAGATGTCAATCTAACTGCATGAGCTGCTGGTGATGCCTGATCGCGTCAGGACTGACGTCAGAGGCCGTGTAATGACGGATTTGGAATTTTTATCAAACGACGCTTGTTGAAATGTTGCCAAAATTATTGCATAGCGAAATGTAACGGCTGAATAATTTTATTTCACTACCGAAGTCTGTGTCTCCTGAACTCCTGATAGCTACAGCGAGGGAATAGGTTACTTCTAGGTAAGATGGTAGTCAAACGCAAATCTATCATCAATTTTATAATTTGTTGAATTTAGCTATGTTTTTGAGCCGTAAAGACAGTAAATCATACCTACAAGAAGGAGTCAAGGTAGCGGAAATCGTAAAAGTATCGTCTTCGTTTTCACGACAGTTTTCGTGTATACGACAGTCAATCAATACAGTTTTGTTGCCGCACGTGTTCAGAGCAAAGCGTGCTGTATTTGTTCAAGTGTTTACTATTTTAATTAGAAAGAAATGCTGCACACTGCCCAATGAAAGATGATGGAATGATGAGCGAAATGTTTCAAAAGAGCGACGTAATATAATAATGTTATTCTGCAATAAAATCCGTGGTTGAACTCAAACAAAGGCATCAGACTATATGAAAATTTATTTGAATATAACTTTTATTCGTTTATGTGGCCAGGGTTTTGATACAATACTTTTTTTTGTGTATATCAAATAAAACAGCATGTGCATTTATAATCTGCCTCTAACGTTCCCACTGCTGGGACACAAACCTCCCCTCTATGGGAGGAGGTATAACCCACCACGCGGGCCCGCCACGGTTTGGTGGATACTATATATCTTGGGAATAGCCTAAAAAAGGTCGCGCGTCTTCCGGGGAATCCTCGCGCATTTTCGAGAATTTTTGGCTCCTATTTAGTTAGTATGTTATACAATCGACATAAAGTTCATGATATGTACAATTCCGTTGCAAAAAGTCGCTTTCATTCCATTCCGCGGCGGTGTAAACTGAGCCTTACAATATTGCTTATTCTATGGTTACAAAATTTGATCCTAGGGGATGGCGGTTGCCTCTTAAATATTTTTCATCACCGTTTTGAGAACAATGATGATGACACGCTCAAAGTAATTTGCCTGAGTTTAAGTCAAGAGTAAATAGGTAACTACTAGGCAAGCGTGCTTCACGTTCAACTACATCATCGCTTACCATCAGGTGAAATGATGGGCAGAAGCAAGCCTATTAACAATATAAAATAAACTTGGTTCGTTCGTTCGTTATGTGCATTTAGAAACTGGAATAAACTAAGTTATATTTCACCGATTAATGTTTCGATGATAATTCGCTTAAAGCTGGAATATAGGATCATATTTCAGCAAAAAAAATAAATACCAATACTAGAAACACTAATTAATGATCGCAAAACAATTACGTTTCTTCTACTTACACGAGCGAAACGAGGAGTAAATCAAATATTGCAATAAGTTTTATCGTGGTTAAAAACAGTAATAACGTCTCAGTATTATTGTATGTTATTATTGTAAGTGCCTCTGTGGTCTATTGGTCGCGACTGTTGAGCAAGAGATCGCGGATACGATTCCAGGGTCGGGCTGAAATTGCGAAAGGTTTTTTTTTTTATAGAAATTTCTCATTAGTAGCCCGGAGTTTTGAAGTTGGCGGTATGATATCCCTGTGTCTCGCAAAGCACGTAAAGTCGTAGGTCCTGTACCTACTCGTACTCTCCGGTCGTGTCGGATTTCCGTCCCATCAGGCTATGAGAATAAAGGAACAGAGTATGCACAATACTTGTGCACTATAATTTCTCTTGCACAGATGACTAATCTCAGATGAAAATCGGTCAGGAGGAAGGAGGTTGTATGAAATCTTTATCGTTTCACAAACAGTACACGCGGTTACAGGTCACTAACACTTGAATTTTACATTTATAAATAAACTATCTGAGCCGACAGATGTTCGACTTTCTGACCTTTTAAATCTTCCCTAATAGATTCGCGTTTGACTACTGATGGTAGCGATTATAAGGTGAAAGTTAAAACACGCTTACCTAGAAGAATCCTATTTACTCTCGACTTAAAAACACCCCGGTGATAGATATAAAAAGTATTAGCTGTCTACGAGCCTTCTCAGTATAAACTGTAACAGTACCGAATTTCATACTCCTCTCCCTCCGCGCAATTTTCTTCAAAAGAGGTACAAAGTTACGTTTCACATATTAAAACCAAAAAAATCACCACATTACTAAGTAAACCGAAAAATTGCATGAAAGCCTGTATTACCAAAAACAAACGGTCCATTTTTAAACTCTATTCACTAAAACTACCTTTAATTCCGATGAAAACAAAACATCGAAAATTCACATCAAAACTTATTAAACAGCTATAAATTTTAATAAACAACCTTCGTTGAAGGAAACGGTCCTAATTAAAGTGAACTCCGCTGAGTTACAACTGAAATAGGCTCACGCGAGGTAACTAAGCATTTTAACCTAGCTACCGTTGTCATGGTTACCGAGGTAACAATTTTTACATAGCGATGGTATTACAGATAGGAATATAGGATTTGTTGAGGCTAGACTTTAGGCTTTGTATGTAAATAGAGTCTATTGAAGCTAATTTACGTATAAGTTGTAATACGATCTTGGATAGATGTTCAATTTAAAAAGTAAAATCGTGATTCTGTTTAGGATATTTAATTCCCTGATGAGTTTCGCGAGCAATGAACTTACTTTTATAAGCAGTTTTTTCAGTAACATGACGCAGCATTAGCGTTTGAAGGTTTAAGTACAAAGGCAAAATGAGAAATGTCACAAAACCAGATTTTGATGTAATTTTTCCTAAAATTAATTTGCATTATTTTATTGTTATTACAAAGACGATCTCATGTCTATCTTGCAGAGATAGCACTAAGTACACAGAAGCGTAAGTAAATAAATTATTATGAGATACGTGACATTCCTTAATTTGCACCGTTAAATTTAGCTCTGATTAAATTCTCAAATTGCATATTGATATCGAAGAAAACTTCCAGATTGTTCTCTGACACGTTGTTAAGAACTCACGCACGATAAGATTAAAAATACGAACTCACTTTTATCTTGAAATGATCACTTTCACAATGTAAACATTTCAATGAATACCAAAACACTGGCACTCACTTTCACTATCACTCTTAAACGCACTGACAATTAATTTTCATCACAGAAAAAATATCTTCCACATTCGAATAACTACAATTTATTTATTTAAAAGAACAATTAATTAATGAAACTTCAATCGTATCGTTGATAGCATTGGCAAAACAATGATACTAAAACGTGATGCGCGCACACCGTACGCGCAAAGTACCGTGACGCACTGCGCTCGCGCCCACTACTGCTGCTAAACCAATATCGAAATTAGTGTAAACAAATACGAAGTTTATAAGTGTCATTATCCATTCACCGAAATGATAAGAAGTGTGGGAGTAGACGGACAACTATGAGGTGTACATCCGGTTCGCCAGAACAGGAATTAAGATACTGATAACATACATACGACACGGGACTGTAGCACAATTTGACTGCCGGAAGAAAATTTTAAACGACTCCTGAAAATGTATCTGGATTTATTAATACGATATCAAAAATTCTTTCACTTTACCAAAGCTACTGTAACACCAATTGACAAAGGCCACTATATCCCGAAATAAAATGAGCCGCGTGGAAAGTAAGTCCAGAATATCAGAGTAAGACGTAAGGTTGAATACAAGCAACTAGTTAAGGGGAATCGTAAAAAAAATGACTGCGTTTACAACTTGTGTTACCGGTTTCGATTTTACAGTGCATTGGCTTTCTTTTGCGTCAACATTCGCTTGTGGCTGACGTGTAGCTGATACCCTTAATTATATGCCAGTCATTCACCGAAGGGTGCTTGTGATCTATTTATAACTTTTGTGTTCTTTCTTATTTAGAACTTGAAGAAGGACGACAGAATTTTCAGATTTATAGGTCGATTAAATTGAACACGAAAATCGTCCGAACAGTGTTTTTTAGCGATAATCCGTTTTGGTATGACGTTGTGAAACCATAAAGGTCTTGCAAAAACTGGAGTGATGAATCATTTCAAACTAAGTCGTTCTTAAACGTTTCTTAGTTATTTTGCTATTATGAAAATATAAATACAGTGCGGCAGACCTTATAGAAGATGGCGGGACAAGCTGGACAAATCTAACGAAATAATCCACTTTGGCCCTGGTTAGAACAATATCCTTTTGCTTTTGACCAGGCTTAGTGTCAGCACATCACTTCAGTGATATTTTCAACCAACATTGACTATGTAGAAGCGACGATGAGAGATCGAAGGTGGAATGAAATGAAATATTTATTTTGTAAATTGGTTATAAATAACACTTTTACACGTCATGTTTTTTTGCGTGTTAAGTGAGAATATTGATGGCTGTAAACCCATCTTTATTTAAGGTCAGCCTGTAATTAGCTATGTGTACTCTTGCTAGCTAACCTATAGAACTTCAAATCAAAACTTTAAAATAATGCCTAATTATAACTAAAATCATACCTAACAATATTACATAACTAACCACACCTAAGGCTTTGAATACATAACATTATTCACACAATAGTCTGACCTTTGAATAACTGATAAAGATAAATATAATCTCGACCTTGAACGGTACCGTTATCTTTTAATTTGCAAACGTTTTCCATCTTAATTTAGCGGCCATGTTTGTTTTTTCAAATGCCATAGAGATTAGGATACGTTGACCTAAGCGGCAAAGACCTCGAAAATATCCCGGTTCGTGAGATAAAATCATTGTGTCTCTTTATCCTTATAAAAACGTGTTATGACAAATGTTATCCATACTTCTTCATATTATAAATTCAAAAGTGTCTGTCTTACTCTAGATTTGATGAAATTTGGAATGAAGATAGCTTGAAAGCCGGTATCTCCGTCTGTTACAAAAGTTAACCTCTAAGGGGCTGAAATAGGCGATGAAGGTTTTGTTATGAAGTTATGAAGGTGGGTTACTGTTATGAAAATACGATGCAGTACTTTTTGTCAGTGTCTGTCACATTTAAATATGATAAGTGCATTCTTATGAAACGAAAAAGTATTATTACGAGATAACGAGATACATTATCATATATCTATTGGAATTCCAGAGGTTTTCATTAAATCAGATATATCAATATTGTCATAATTATAAGTGTTGTTTTTTAAATTTTCAAATGACTCGTCGCACTCTGGGTATAGCGTAAGGGCCCACCCTGTTTCTTTAGTTGCCCTTGCGTCTGAGGTCTGTGGTATCTAGCTAGAATTGATGATTGTTAACTTCGATTGACTATCCAACTGGCTCTTCAATCCTCTGATCTCATATTAGCACGAACTTTAAGATAATGGCTAAAGGCAATTTATTTATTAATTAAAATTTTATTCAATACATAATTTACAAAGGCGGACTTAATGCCATTAGTGGTCAAAATTATGTGACAGACAACAAGGCGGGAAGTTTTCGATAGGTTCTGGGCCCAGTAAAATAAACTTTAATAATTTATTTGCACAGTAAAGTGAAAACATATATGCACATTGAAATAGCATGGAGTTACATTGTTTTGTTTGGAGATTTGGAGACTCTAGCACCCTTGCTAAGTTGAGAAGACAACTTGTATTAAAGGTGCTAGGCCCGACCCTTTTGCGATGCCTTGTTTAAAATTTAACTTAGAAATGCGAGAAGCCGCTTATATTCTTACATCAAATGAAATATTTATTTTGTCAATTAGTAATACTGTTACTTTTACATGTAATTTTTTACATTAATGAAATATCAACAGTAAGCAACAACAAATATACAGCGGCCTTTACACAATACCAGTGCACTATTGCATCATTGTAATTATAGGACGCGTTCGGGCGTGCACTTCATCGTTTATATGCGTCGGGGAACCAATCACGCATACTCAATTATTTAAGCGAACAAATTAGCTGTTTACACCGATTCCTACAACACAAAAAGTGGATAAGGATATTTTTATAAAGATAATTATATATATCGGCGCAAATACAATAATTTGTCTATTAAAATAATTGAAATGATTAAAGTTTAATAATTTGATTGTTTTACAAACTATTAATTGATTTTTACGATATAAAATTAACGTTTAACATGTTTCAACTTAAAGCATTGTAATTTAAGTAGTTTAATATTTAACTAGAAAATGTGGGTACATGTGTGACAATCCCTCTATATAAGGCCGCACTGTGAGCGCTAGATTAATTCAGATTCATTCTTGTTCGAGCCGCTGGACAGTGCGGACCTCTCTGGGAAGTCGTTACGCTGTCAGTTGAATAAACGAGTCTCCGGTAACATTAACAAGTGCTTTTATTTGAAAATCAAACATCAGTGATCACCAAGACAACATTCGTGACGTCATCTGAGCTGACGTCACACTTTTTAAAAACACATACGACGCTGTCTCTCCGTCATCAGAAGTGGGATTCACTCACTCGAGTTGAAGTAAAACAGAACGTGACGTCCTGGATAGAAGCCGTACGGATCGAGTGGCCGTCAACGCTGAAATATTGAGATGATGAACCCTGGTGAGTCGTATTCATTTTATTTTGATTTAGGGGTCAAATACTCCCTGAAATATTATTTTGCGTTAAAGTTTACGCGCAAGTGTGTACATAAAATTGTAATTTTCTGATTACTTTAAATTGATTTGAAGTGTGTAAACCAAAGTAACCTGCAAATTTCATTTAAGGTCTTATTAATAATCTGTTATCATAGATCTTGTCTAATTCCCGTAAAATTTTCGAATATCGCATAATATTCTGTTTCTTGAAATTCAATGCTAACAGTAGTAGTGCAAGTATTAGTTTTATATAGCCTTGTTTAGTGCGCCGAAACACATAACGTAGCCCACTCAATGTAGTTGTTTCGTGAGCTAAGGTTTTCTCGTTTTAACAACTGGAGACCGGATAACCGTATCGGCGGTGTGATCTATTCCACGAGCCAGTATGGCCGAACAACAAAAGTAAGGTCGTGGGTTCGAACCCCACCCATTATACTTGCTGTGAACCCACTCTAAGTTAACGGGAAAGCTAGTAGTGTGGATTCTATTTACATTGCATTGCTAGTTCTCTTTATAAAAAGAAAAAGATAGAGAAAAAGCAACAAAAAAAATCTGAGAACCTCCAAAAAATCTTCGAGAACCCCCGAGAAATCTACGAGAACCCTCGAGATATCTACGAGAACCCCCGAGATATCTACGAGAACCTTTTTCTTTCTTGTTTCTTATTTTTTCCTAAAAAAAAAAAAAAACACAAATATTGGCAATGTGAGTGGAATTCGCATTGCTGGCAATCCTGTTAACCCCTCTAACTAAGCTAAATATGCTTGTGTCTGAGAATATCATTAAAGGATGATATTCACATAATTTAATAACATTGATATTTCCAAACATACAAAGATATTTGAGAGTTTGTGTAACAATTAACACAAGTACCTACCTTACAAATATTAAAATAAAAAAAAATAGTTTAATCTTTGCTACAATGTAAGACCTCCTTACTTTAGGAGAACCTCCAGAATGAGAATATAAAGTAATGATATTCTCAAATTTTAATAACCGATTCTGTATAACTACATAAAACATCACAAGTTCCTTACAGATATTCTACTCAAAAGAAGTCTAATCTTTTGTTACAGGTAAAACCTCCGAAAACTCTACGAGATACTCCGAAAACTCTACGAGATACTCCGAAAACTCTACGAGATACTCCGAAAACTCTACGAGATACTCCGAAAACTCTACGAGATACTCCGAGAACTCTACGAGATACTCCGAGAAATCTACGAGAAACTCCGAGAAATCTACGAAAACCTCCGAGAACTCGTTATGATATTCCTAAAACATTATTTCACAACATAGATTGTTTAAATTTTGTATCACAATTCTTTAGTTTGTATCCTTCATTAGTGAAATCTAATGTTGTCGTTTGTCAAGTCAATTTCAATATTTTGTAAAGCTTCTCTTACATTGTGTAAATGAATGATGTTTTGAAAAGAGTAACTATGGAGTTTCTTGCCGGTTCTTCTCCACAGAAAACAACCACTTGTGAACCGTGCGTAGCTTCTCATTTTTTTTATTGTTATCCGAGACTCTTTAGTTAGTCAACGAATTGCTTTACATAATAAATTAACTTTTAATAAGTGCCTTTGTCAAATAGAATATTTTGAGGCTGGTGCAGAGCGCGCACCGCCTGTCAGTATGGCCGTATCGGCGCAAATACAATAATTTGTCTATTAAAATAATTGAAATGATTAAAGTTTAATAATTTGATTGTTTTACAAACTATTAATTGATTTTTACGATATAAAATTAACGTTTAACATGTTTCAACTTAAAGCATTGTAATTTAAGTAGTTTAATATTTAACTAGAAAATGTGGGTACATGTGTGAAAATCCCTCTATATAAGGCCACACTGTGAGCGCTAGATTAATTCAGATTCATTCTTGTTCGAGCCGCTGGACAGTGCGGACCTCTCTGGGAAGTCGTTACGCTGTCAGTTGAATAAACGAGTCTCCGGTAACATTAACAAGTGCTTTTATTTGAAAATCAAACATCAGTGATCACCAAGACAACATTCGTGACGTCATCTGAGCTGACGTCACACTTTTTAAAAACACATACGACGCTGTCTCTCCGTCATATATTATACGTATTTCAACTGGCCTGATTTAATTAGGTATCACTTAAAGTACAGACTAAGTTAGTGAAAATCTGAAGATTCGGCGTTCCGATTTATAGTCAATCGGGACGGGTCACTAGATCGATCTGTTCCCGGGTTTGGCAAAAAATGCTATTAGGATTTTCTATTACAAATTTCTCAGTAGTAGCCCGGAGTTTTGAAATTGACGGTGTGATACACCCATGCTTCGGGAAGCACATTAAGTCATTGTTCCTGCACTTGCCTGTAATCCGACGCTACCGGAGCCAACAGACTATGAGAGTAAAGGAATGGCTAATCTTCGCTAAAATTTGCTGCCGAGGCGTAATCGCGTTTTTTAAAGCTTCAATACAACAGAAGACCTGGAGGCTGAAGTCCCAAACGGAGGTAAAGGAAGAGTTTAAAGGAACTGGCGATACCCATTTATGCTACTCTACATCAAGCAGCGAAGCGCAACCGATGGAGATAGCTGGTTGACAGGCTCACTTACTACTACATTTTACAATTTTTCTTAAATATAAAAAAATAGATGTTAATTGGTATCACTATGTTCTGTCACATACAGGGAAGGTTTAAAAGGTCAGAAAGGCAACGAATGTCAAGTCAACTAGTGTGAAATAAAATATTGTTGATCTGATTTTAGTAGACACCCATGTCTAGAGGTTAAATGCGCACTTTTCTTTTTACATGTAATTGTGAAAGAAACGGAAATGCTTAAAACAGCCAGTCGGATTCTTTGGATCGCGTGACGAGCGTTCGTTCGTCTTCGAGCCGATGTCTCCGAAATAATCGGCTGCGTTCAGTGCCATTTAACGTTCCTTACAATAATTTATTCGTTGGTATAAACTTTGGTTTTATATCGATCGATCTTTGCGATATTTTTGGTGTTATTTTTAGACACCAGATGTTTTGAACTTGTTAAAAATGCCAGATTTTTTTTTTTTTGAGAACAGTTTGATTTATGTAAACATATTAGAAGATATATGATTAAATAAAAATATTATTACCACCGACAGATTTTGTTTTTTTCTAGTGTTTACACATCATCGTCATGCTTGCAAAAAACTTGGTAACTTACGATCAAAACATACTTACAATGCGATTTCGTGCGAATTGGCGTCTCACTTTTACGTTTAAGGTCTTCAACCGACATCTCGAACCTCGACGATCTCCTGAACGTTTATTATGCAAAGTAGTAGCATGAATCATAAAAGATGTTACGCAGTGCTTTTATCCAGAAGATATAGATGAACAAATCAAAGAAGATTTTAGATTGTTTCTCAGAGCAGACTAAAAGAGGCGTCAACAAATGTGACGTAAAATCGCAAGAATGCGCGATGCGATTCAATTCGTAAGTTCTTTTAGTGCGATGCACGCGCATTTTTCTGTTTGGGTCCTTAGTTAAGTCGGTGTTATTGGTTTTGGATTTTCTTTTTTTTCACACCGCCTTCCGAAATTAAAGTTATTTTTGGCTTTGTAGTGTTTTGATATGGAAGACTGTTCAATTTTTTGCAAAAAAAAATTTTTTCACGCTTTTTAGTGGGTCGGTTTGTCTAGTTACAAAAGCCATAATGTCAACAAATTATCACCTTTTACAAAATATTGCTTTACCCGATGCATAGCCGTTAATTTTTGAGTACTTGACCATCAGCTCTACATCACAATATGTATTGTGACGAGCATAAAGTGTTTAGCATCCGTACTCAAGGCATCCACGCAATCGCAATCCACGAAATACTTATTATTGAGGAGTTTCAGTGGCCATCTGTGGTCTTCATCATCAGTTCAACTTCCCCAAATGGTACTTTTCGGAAGCAACTGCTCAAGGTACTATAAGAAATACTCAAAACGCTATAGGTGTGCCTATAATATTTGAAGAGTTCCCTCGATTTCTCCAGGATCCCATCATCAGATCCTGATTTCGTAACAATGGGACCAACTAGAAAGTATACCCATTCAAACGCAAAAAGAATTTTTCAAATCGGTCCAGCCGTCTCCGAGTTATGAGGTAACATACATAAAAAAAAAAGGTCAAGACGAATTGAGAACCTCCTTTTTTTGAAGTCGGTTAAAAAGACTTCGGAGAGAGAGATTTAAAATAATTAACATCTACCTAACCCTATGTTGGGTTTGGCTCCCACTCTAACGGAATGTAGCACTAGTGTTTTACATGGAGCAACCAGCTATCTGACTTCCACAACCCAGCCTCTGAGTAGTACTATACCCCTTGGCAAGACCAGTATTCAATTTTCTGACTTCTGACTACCAGCAACGACCCGTAGCTCCTCAAACGTGAGTCACATACGGCGACAGAATAAACTCGAAATCAAAGAATAATTGACCTAAATTATTTTTCATTGAACGCATACTAATACGGGGATTTGAGGCGTAATGGAATCTCACACATTGCGTGTTCGACTGCACATAACGTCCTTACGAGGTTTCTATACGCGAGGTTTTGAGTGGAATGTAGGGCATTCAGTATTTACATAAAATTGCGCGAACATCCATTCATTATTAGAGTCATTTACTGAGACGGCTATTTATATCGGCATAGGTACTGCGAGATCCGGGGTTGTGGAAATGTTCTCACAAGATACCGTGACTCCAGAACGTAAGGACAATTGAAGGAACAGCGAGGGTTTTCAGTAGACCGAAGTACCTGGTATAAACTTCTTCGTAAAACTTACAATAAGAGTTCAACTTGTATTGGAAATGCCATTAAACCGATGATTGTGGGTCTGTTTTATCAGATCCCGTGTGTTTCGGGCTTAAAAATAGGCTACTGTTATGTTGACCTATAACCAGCTCTATCTATCTATTTGACAGGCCCGTTGGTATAGTGGTCAGTGGCCCTGACTGCTATGCGCAAGGTCGTGGGTTCGATTCCCACCTAGGACAAATGTTTGTGTGATGAGCACGATCATTTGTTCTTGGTCTGGGTGTAATTTATCTATAATATGTATGTATTTAGAAATATATATGTATGTTTATCAGTTGTCTAGTACTCATACCACAAGCTCTGCTTAGTTTGGGACTAGATGGCGTTGTGTGAAAGTTGTGGAATATTATTATCTAGCAGTGAAAGTTACATCATATCGGTGCAGCCGTTCCAGAGATTATCCCGGACAGAAAATACAAAGACAGAGAAAATCCAAATGTGTTTTAATATCGTGTAAATAATTAAAAGCAATTATTATAAGCATTTGAGAAAACACGCATTATGTAAAATCACAGACAGAGACTTCAATTTTATTAATGTACTTGAAGTCGCGCGGGACTTCGCTCCCATGGACTTTATAACGATAGGAACATAACCCCCTACTTTTGTAAAAAGTAGCATATAATATTCATCAAGCTACTTCCATACCAAATTTGATCCAAATCCACCCAGTACTTTCAAAGATTAACGCGCTCAAACAAAGCAACTTTTCCCCTTTATAATATTAGTATACATATGTATAGATAAAGATATATTTGAGTTTATAATACCAAGACGATAAATGATCTAGATTAAGATATTAGTTATCACGTCTACAATCTGATCGGTATTGCAACAATACGACCTATTAACAAATGGCTATTGTCTGGGCGCAGTGATCTAGAAAATGACACTTTAAATTCACGTATTTTATTGGTCTAAATCGACATTTTAGTGACCTAGAATAAGTTTGAAGATCATGTATTTATACGGTTCTGTACGTTTGAAATAATAAAAGAGCGATTAGCTGCTCCATTGCGTACCTGCGGATTCGATTCCTGCACGAAACAAACGTTTTACGGCATACTATCTGTAGTCTGTACTATACTATCTGTGCCCACTACTTCGTTGGCGTGGGAGTTTTTATTTGCTTAAATCCTGATCCCGTGGGAATTACGTGATAAAAAGTAGCCTTTGTGTTATTCCAGTATTTCAGCTATCTACATACCAATTTACATTCAAATCCGTTCAGTAGTTTTTGCGTGAAAGAGTAACAAACATCAAAACATCTCACAAACTTTCGCATTTATAATATTACTAAGACAAATATTTGTTCCGGGGATATTGTTGGGGCATGTGAATTGTAAACAACAACTTTACGGGCACCGCATTTTTATATAGACTAGCTGCTGCCCTAATCTTCGATAGCGTTAAGTTTTTATTAATTTTGTGACACCACAGCCGGTGTAGCGTCATCTATGGCCCATCCTGAGTGCGAAGCTAAACTGGCGTTGGTAACAGATACCTCAGATACAGCGTTAGGTGCAGTATTACAGCAGCGCAAGAATGTTGAACCTTCGCAACCACTGGCATTCTTCTCCCGCAAGCTAAGTCCAGCCCAAAGGAAATACTCACGTTATGACAGGGAATAACTTGCGATTTATGAAGCCATCGAGTACTTCAAACATATGGTCGAAGCACGAAACTTCGTGATCTATACAGATCTCAGACCCATCTGTTACGCGTTCCACTCAAGGAAAGAAAATTGACAGATATAAGACATATATCGGGTAAGGATAACGCTGTTGCTAACAGCTTATCACGGATCGAAGAGATTTCTCAGCTCGTGGATCTGTATCTGCTAGCAGAATCACAGAAACACGACGCAGAACTCGAACAGCTGCTCAACAGCCACACCACTTTCATTCGTCTCTCAAAAGTTAATCTGCCAGGATCAGAGATCGAACTGTATTGCGCTGAGTCAAGTAATATCCCTCGACCATACGTCACAAAGGACCTACGTCGCAAAGTTTTTGAGAGCGTGCACTCATGGAGTCATCCTGGCGCAAATGCAACAACCAAGATGATGACAGAACGGTACGTTTGGCCAGCAGTGAAAAAAGACTGCGGAGAATGGAGCCGTTCTTGCATAATGTGTCAGCGTTCAAAAATAACCCGTCATAACTCTTCGCCTTTGGGAAATTTCATAGTACCGAGGGCGAGATTCAACTTCAACCACATTGACCTGATCGGACCACTGCCACTGTCACAAGGGTATCATAATTGCCTCACAGCCATTGATCGTTTTTCACGATGGCCTGAAGTGATACCTACCCCTGACATAACAGCAGAGACAGTGGTCAAGGCCCTAGTGAGTGGTTGGATCTCGCGATTCGGCTGTCCCGTTGACATTGTAACGGACCGTGGCCGACAGTTTGAATCTGCACTTTTCAAGCACCTGTCAGAGATGGTCGGTCTTCACCACAAGCGTACCACGGCTTATCATCCTGCTTGCAATAGCCTCATAGAAAGGTTTCACAGGCAGTTGAAAGCCGCTATTACCTGCCACTCCAACGACAACTGGGTTGAGTCTTTGCCACTAGTTCTAGTGGGCATAAGAAACGCATATAAGGGAGACTTAGGAGCTACACCAGCTGAATTACTTTATGGTGAAACACTCAGGCTTCCAGGGGAGTTCTTTCAGCCACAGGTCGATGACATTATCGAAATGTCAGACTATGTAGCACGGTTGAAAATTTTCGCAAGAAAATTACAACCGTCACCAGCATCCCGACATGGTAACAGAACAACGTTCGTGTTCAAACACTTGGGAACAGCGAGTCATGTTTTTGTCAGAGATGAGACACCTGGCTCTCTGAAACCAGCATACACGGGACCACACAGTCTTGCAACACGGTGACAAGATCTTCAAGCTTCTTCTTAACGGCAAAACTGTCACAATATTCACTGACACATTAAACGACCCAAACACAAACACAGCTACAGAAAACAACACCAATACACTTACAAACATACCATCATCTACACTACATAAACCAACAGCCACCATAATACCAGTTAACACAGGAAATAATATCAAAACGACAAGATCTAGGCGCAAAGTAAATTTTCCTGACTATTATCGCCCGTATGAAATTTGGCATGGAAGTATCTTGAAGCTTGAGGAAGGTTAAAGGCTCCTTTTACCCGACTGAAAAAGAAGGAGGGTTATGTTTTTATCATGATAATGTCCAAAGGAAAAACCCCGCGCGACTGCTATTTTAGTAAGGGATAAATGTGTTGCTAGGAAGTTTGAAGGCCCAAAAATTAATCGAAAAGTATTTTACTAATAAAACATATTTTTGTCTCAACAGAATATGAAGACGGTGAAGGTGAATTGAAATTTGGCGTGACCTCACTTCTTACCTAAAAGTGAAGTAACGAGCTCAACTTTAGATGCAAAACACATCAAGATCAAACGAAAATCTATGTCGTGTTTAATTGATGATTAAGATAATGCTATCTACAATATGCCTGTATCATATGTATAAGGATGACGTCTACAGTTTCTAACACATGGAAGTAATGATTTTACTATAAAATGTTAAAAAACTAGCCCAAATTGCGCTTCAGTTTGTTTGACCATGTTATCTTGTGCAAAGTTTACGTTGCTGCTTTTCGCTCTTGGATCGTATACGTCTTGACTGCAAATAACGGACAAAATGGCTTTAGTGACTGTAGAAAAGTGAAAACGTTATCTGCCTTTTCCCAACTACGGGGGTATCGGCTAACAGTCTAACCGGATACAGCTGAGTACTAGTGTTTTACATGGAATGACTGCCTAGCTGACTTCCACAACCAGTTACTGGGTAACAAGGTCAGACTCAAGGTCAAGACTGGTGTAAGATTTTCTGGCTTCTTACTACCCGTAACGACTGTCAAAGATGTAAAAATGACAGCCGGAATCTCGGAATGGTAAGATGGTAACCCATCCGCGGATTGACCTCGGACTGTTGCTTAACCCAGAAGAGCGATCCGTGTGAATTGAAACTTTCAATTTACACGTATGTTATGGCCACCTCGGGTTAGGCGGAGCTACGTTCTTTTTGATTGGGACATAATATCTAATGGTGCAATAAGTTTTTTTTAGCTACAACCTACTAGGTTGTAGCTAAAAAAAACTTTTTTAGTCTTGGTTAGGTTAGGCAGGGGCGTGCACAGGATTATGACAGGGTATGCGGCGGAGTAATCGGTCACAAAAACTTTGCCTTTTATAGATTTTTAGCATAGCCACAGCCACGCATCGTAGCATGGTGGCGATGCGTGGCTGTGGCTATGCTAAAAATCTATAAAAGAAAATGTTTTTATGACCGATTACTCCGCCGCATACCCTGTCATAATCCTGTGCACGCGCATGCAACCTAGGAGTCTTTAAATCAAGAGTGAAAAGGTTACTTCTAGGTAAGCGTGCTTCATCTTAGACCACATCATCGCTTACCATCAGGTGAGACGGTGGTCAAACGCGAGCCTATTCTGAATAAAAATTAAAAAAGTGTTTTTTAGAAGACTCGGCTATACAAAGACCTATCAATCTTTCAGAAACCTAGCTTAGCTCTCTAGCTGTCAAACGTTGACAGTCATTACGAGACGCAGACTACTTAGATTACAATAATAGGTCTGCGAGTATTTCAGATGAATCCTGGAATATTGTAAGCAAATCCTGACATAGTTAGGGAAAGGCTAGACAGATGGCACTAGGGACATTACTATGCTTGAAGTCGTGGTCAAGCAATAGACTGCTGCGCTGCAAAACGCGGTTCGATTCGCAAACCAGAACCGCGGAGTTCTTGCCGGTTCAGAAGAACCGGCAAGAACTCCGCGGTTCCTATGGAGAACCATAGGAATTTCAAACCGAAAATATTTAAAGAGCCTATAGATAGACAGTATGGAGTACTGCTCTCATCTTTGGGATGGATCTGCTAAATAACAACTGGACGCGCTTGAGTCAATCGAGAAGCGGGCCAAGAGACTCATTGGCAACGATGCACTGGTCGAGTCAAAGCTCCAGAGCCTTGAACATCGACGACGAGTTGCAAGTCTATCGGTTTTCTATCGGTTACATTTCGGGGAGTGTGTGATGGAATTACACAATCTAATTCCACCAAGCCCGTTCCATCATCGGACTACGAGACAAACGGCGAAGCGCCTTCGTTACATGGTGGACATCCCACCCATACGCACAAAACGTTTTGGGAATACCTTCATTATGCGTACGGCTAAGGAGTGGAATTCCCTGCCGGAGTCTGTGTTTCCCGATAGCTATAACCTAGGAGTCAGTCAAGAGTGAATAGATCACTTTTAGGTAAGCGTGCTCCATCTTCGACCACATCATCACTTACCATCAGGTGAGATGGTGGTCAAACGCGAACCTATTTTAAATAAAAAAAATAAAAATAAAGTATTATTGTTTCGTGTCCGGGTATTTGTGGAAGTGAATTTAACAATGTTTTCAGGTTGCTAATGTTATCGTCTCGCTACTGCAATACAGTAGTACTATGGTAAAACTTACAATCAACCTTAGTTCACTAATATAAGGTTCATAATACACTGCAGCTTTTAGTTCCGTCTCAGTCACGCGTCGCGCGCTAACATGGCGGCAGTTGCCGACCAATAGAGGTAAAGGAAAAGAAGCGCGGAGCGACAATTCGTTTTCTGCGCAGGTACAGTCACGGACTATAAATGATGAGCCACTTGCCACCATTCGTATTTTAGCCGTGTAATGCAAATCGGGTTTAATCGGTTATATTCGTACACAGAACAGAGTGACTACCTAAAGTCGACGAATTGCAGGTGTAGAAACCGTAACCTAGCGACAATTGTTTTAGCGTAGCCATAGTAACGTTGGTGTACGGAGAAATTATAGTTGGTATAATTTAGACATCGGAAAAACTCGAAACCACGATTTTATCCGAACGCGTAGCGTCCAAGATGACGTTCACGATAATTATGATCAAGGGGGTGAAACTCCCGAAGAAACTTCAGACACAAAATTTGCCAAAAAAACTAGTGACATCTTATGTCTGGGGTCAACTTAGTTTTGTACGTAATGCGTATGTTTTGATAATAGATGGCAGCAGCTACGATATATTTATACATATATGATAATCAAAATTAATAAAAAAATATTATTTGTATCGAAAAATTCATAAAGCATTATTTAATGTATTTAGGCACCTAATTCACTAAATCACTAAATTAAATGGCATTATAATTTTACTGCATCATAGACTCTATACACCTCGCTTGTTTATGAATAACAAAGAAAAAAGAAAAATATAAAACTGTCAAAAACAGTTTGACAAATCGATTAATTAATTAACAGAAAAACATGTGATGAGTAATAAAATACCTAAAATGAAGGTAAAATATGCAGCACAAGTGTTCAGCCAGAGGGTGTCTAGCGCTTTACGTTTTTTATCGAGTTAGTATGTTTATAATTTCACAGATTTGGATCATTATTGTTACCTAGCAAATTTTGCAAAATGTTATTAACCAACATTAATATTTTGTTTCAGAACACAACATTCTGCCCGAAGAATGCAGAGATTTATTATTTGATAAGCTCTTCGAATCATTTAATGGTCATTCTTACAAGGGGTCATCAAAAATATATAAGCAGTGCTTAAAAAATAACTCGCTCCATTTCCAATTGTGGTATGATTTGTTGCCTATTTTAGACTCAATTAAATTTGAATCAGTAGTTCGTTCGTTCGTTATGTTTCGTTGATTTATAATGAATCCAAAAAATCACAAATATAAAAAATAATTAAATCCATCTTCACCGTGTTTTAACTTTTGCCAGCCTCTAAAATCTAATCTTTAGATTTTGGAAGTACTAGATTGATTGAAATAAATATTCTAAAATCAAAGATTTAATCTTTTGTCGATTAGAATATTTATTTCAATCAATCTAGTACTTCTAAAATCTTTAAAATAAGAAAATATTATTAACATGTCAGGTGGACGCCACCTATCGGATTTTTTCGGTATTAAACTACCGTTACGCTACCTGGCGATCAGGGTCAAAAACTCAATTTTCGAATCATAGAGTGGCGCATCTATTTTTTTTTTTTTTTTTTGTTCTTTATTTTGCAAATTGGTTATTAAATAACTCTTTTACACGTCATTTTCTCAGTATTTATATGTATCATCTATGATTATGATTATGTAAGATAACACCTAACTGCCGCCATCTTGCAAGAAGTTTTATTTGCTATTTCTGCTAAAGAGTTTACGTTTTAGCTATTATAAATGTCATAAAATGTGCTAAGCAAAAAAAACACTATATTATTTGAATAATTATTTTATTTTGTATAATAAGAATCAAAACTGTTGGACTGTCTTATCTTGTAAATGCTCCCTGGCTGTCTATTACAGCTTGCAGTCGTGATTGCATGGAGCTAACCAGACGAGTGCAAATATCAGTCCCTCGCATGTCCTCCTTCTTGACAATGTTGAGCCAGATCTTCCTTTCTTCGTTCATTACGGTGATCCCATCGCTGCACCATTAAACCCCACAGATTCTCTATGGGATTCAGGTTCGGGGATTTAGCTGGCCATGGAATCACCGTTATGTCTGGATGTGCTTCAAACCAGGTCCTGACAGTCCTTGCTCGATGTATGGCATAATTATCGTGAACAAAATTAATATTTTCCATTTCGTGCTGTGGATACACAATCCTTACAGACGGAAGCATAAAATCTTCCAATGAATAAGCTCACCGTCAAGTGCAGATCTCTCGAAATTGCACGAATGCTCAGACCCTGCTGATGCATTGTTATGATTCTATAGCGAATTTCTTCAGAAATTGCAGCTGGCATTTTCGCGTTAATAACTACGGCTACGATTCACCAAAATTCGAAATTTTCGTCTCCAAATCTTTTCTGACATCGACATTTCAACTGTCACTCTGTCTTCGGATAGGATTTCAGAAATAAAGAGTATTTAATGAGGACTATTTCAAAGGAGGTCAGTATCAAATAGATGGGATACACGTAAGCACCGTTGTATGGATTTATCATTGACAACTTATAAAGTCATTTTACAACCTCTATGGATAAGACTATTTCCGATTATTAGTAATTTGTCATTTTGTTTCCGAGCATTCGGTTTGAGTTCGTGTTTAATCGTGTAATCTCGTGAATGTATAAAACTGCAAAATTGGAAATCTTGAAAGTGGCTTATCAATTATAGTCCGTGACTGTACATCGGTAAGCCATGTCAGTTGGGTACTACTGTGCGTCAACGATGTATGCAGAACCTTATGTGACCAGCTTTCACTGTATTATACGTAAGAAAGCAAGCAGCATCACTGATGCGAAGAGCGTCAATAGCCTAATGGATAAGGTGTCGGACTTGTGATCGAGAGGTCGCAAGTTCGAATCCCACCCATTACACTATTGCCCTGAACCCACTCCAGACACAAGCATATTTAGCTTAGTTGGAGGGGTTAACAAGAATGATAGTAATGTGAATTCTACACACATTGCTAATTATCTTTATTTAAAAAAAAATGAGTTACAGTCCCAACAGTTAGCTGAGGGTGATTTACATCTTAAGTCCGATTCGATAACAATTCATATATTGTAGCTTTACTAACTTAGCTTCAAGATATTTCGATCAACTGCTAAGAAACAGTCTGAAACAATTGTTTTGAATTTTACCCACGTTACAGAAGAAATTCCTAGAGAGTGGGGGCAATATATATTTTTTAAAGAAATCTGGCAAGGTGGTAAGAATTCACATTACTAGTAATCTTGTTAACTTCTCCAACTAAGCTAAAAATGCTTGTGTCTGGAGTGAGTTCACAGTAATAGTGTAATGGGTAGGGTAATAGGGTTCGAACACGCGATCTCTCGATCACATTTCATTTATTTATTTCATAAACAATTTTAACACGTCCGACATCTAAGTCATTAAGCATTTGACAATTTTACTGTTATGTGTACGAGTGTGTGTGTAATTTACCAACATAGCTTTAAGTACGAACACTATGGATGTCCAGTCCATACCGTTTGTTGAAGAACTGAAATAAATTTCAATTTTGCCCGTGATACAGGAGAAAATCCTACAGTGTAGAGCAACAAAGAGTAACTGTGGAGTTTCTTGCCGGTTCTTCCCCATAGAAAACGACCAATTTCTAAGTAGGCCTATGTGAAATAAAACATTTCGAGTTTGAGTTTGAACATTATATTTGCTAAAATTATAAGCTAGTTCCACTGACCTGTTGAGACTGATGAGCTGAGACTTGAGGAGTTTGAAGACTATCCTCGCGTCCTCCTCCATGATGAGGCCAGCCTTCGCCATATCGTTGGCGACTTCCTCGCAATCGTCGTTTTCCATGTCGAACTCGAATTGGATGGCTTCGTTCTCTTTATGGGTGTACGACCTGGTTTATAATAAATATAATATTTTAATGAGGTAAGGTCAGAGAGCAGTGATGGCACAGTGGTAACAGGCTCAACTTGCGAGTTGCAGATCTTGGGTTCATACCCAAGTTAGGTAATATAATCATCATTAAATGATAAATGATCTTTTTTTAGCAAATTGGTTATTAAATAACACTTTTACGTATTTTTTTTGTAAATTGAAACTAGATGAGGCCAGTGTTTCCTAACTGACTACCCTGAGAAGAAACACCGAACCAACTCAGGGGTCCGTCTCTTTTAAATTCCATACAATCTATACTGGTATAATTATGAGAACCTTGTAGGTTTCATTGTGAGGCGATCTTTTGAAGAAAGATGCTCACAGATTTGAATGGGCCTGTCTATACCTGACGGTTTTCCCGCGTAAATCCTGATACCGAGGGAATTCCGGGATAAAATGTAGCTTATGTATAATTCCAGGATGTCAACTATTTACTTGCCTTTCAATCAGAACCGTTCAGTACTTTTCCATACTTACATCTATACATCTCGCAAACTTCCGCATGTATAATATTAGTAAACAGTAAGAAGTAAGATGACGATGTAATCTTACCTCTTCTTAGGATCGATGATCTTCAAGCGGAACTGTATCTTGGTGATATCGGACGAGGTGACGAGGTCTCGGCTCACGATCTCCAGTCGGAGGCCAATGTCTTCACCGAAGAACTCGTGATTCAATAGGTCTTTCACTTTTGGCCTGTGATTGTTGGAGAAATAAACTTGTATTCATTATTAAGTTACAATAGGGTTTCCTGTGTTACACAATGTTTATTCAATTTGGTCCATCCAATCTAACTAGATTTTCAAAAAATGTTGTACAAGTATAAAAATATTGTAAAAGTATTGTACGAGTAGATCAAATCATTCAAAGAGTGGAGGATGAGTATTTAAAAGTATAACCATGGCGTGACATCACGTGGAACACTAAATTTTTCAATTACGTGGAAAAGACAAAAACTGTTGTCCAATATTTCTAGATTACGCTAAAGAAAATATTTTAAGAAACTACCCTAATATTTTTAAAAGCCTTTTAATTGTACGCCCGAACATACCCTGTTAGTCATTAAGCAGTTTTTTAGATCACCTATTTCAACGTACTAAGCAAGCACCAAATATCTTTACTTTGCTTTTTAATAAAATGGCGGCGGTGATGGAATAGCAATAAAAAGTGTAGAAAGTTGATAAGCGTTGGCTAAAACAGTTAATTATTGCTCTTTCACTCTCACAGTGTGTTACATGGTTGAGGAAATAACTGGAGGGCGGGAATTAGGGGGGGTAATTTGCTTACTAATGTTGTAACAGTGGGAGGGAGCTTTAATTATAATCAATGGCGAAGTGGAGGGGTGCGGATAAGAACTTTTCTTAGGATAAACCAACTCTTGAACTCGATCACACCTGACGGTAAGTGATAGATAACGTCTACAATTGAATGAGCGAGCCCAGAAGACTCCTGTTCACTCTTGCAAAGGCTGACGGGTCATATGTATGTGTGGGGAACACAGAAGCCGGCAGAAAGTTCCACACCTTGCTAACACACTTGCTTGCTGAAATACTATCAAAGTGTTTTTTATAAATCAAGCTTGTGCTTTATAAGCTATAGCTATATAGAGCGAGTTAAGCCATTAAGACTGAATGTCCAGTCCTATTCATCTATAATTCACTTTACTACGTATCACTTATTTTTTATAGCAAAGGTACTTACTAGTTCTATCTTGAAATTTAAAGCTTTATATTACGTTGCGGCTACATATTTAAACTAAAGGCTTGCATTGTGAATCTTTTCAGCACAGTCTGTTACTCCAGCGCTCTAAGTCCTATCTCAGTTTAAATAGGAATGATTTAAAAACAATCATTATTTAGTAATTTTTTTATTGATGATGCTCGCGTTTGACCACCATCTCACCTGATGGTAAGTGATGATGTGGTCGAAGATGGAGCACGCTTACCTAAAAATAGCCTATTCACTCTTAACTTAAAGACACCTAGGTTATAGCTCTCGGGAAACACAGACTCGGGTAGGGAATTCCACTCCTTAGCTATTATAGTTCGTAATATAGTTTAGCAAAAAAAAATATACTTGATTAAACATATTTATTGACTGTTTTATAAATTCAATCATCATTAAACCATTCGTAACGACTGTCCAAGATGTACAACAGTTTAACGTGCTTTCCGAGGCTTGGAGAGATCTAGATTGGTTAATAACGTCACCAAGGAGTGACAACGGCAAGCATTGCTAACATCGACCCGTGCGATCGACTGTTATTATTTAGCCTGATGCTCGCGTTATTTGCTTTAAGGCGCTTCTAAACGGGCTATATTGTTCTGCAATTTGTGGCTGCACTATTGGCAACTAATTGCCCGGCCATTACAAAAACATTGCTCGGACACTGATGTCCCAGCAATCTATGGCTGGGCCATGTGTTGCGATATGTCGGCTATAGGGTGGCTCATGATGCAGACTCTTAAACGAGCTACACAAATCGGCAACAATGGCTGACGAAATCAAACTTGTCATTATTTTAAAATCATTTTTGATTTTAAAATAATTGATATCTCAAATTTTTCAGCGATTACAATCCAACCATCTTTTTTAGCATTTCTGTCTTTGTATATACCGCTTTTAACATCCCACAACTTAGGGTGTAAATGTACTTCATTAATGAAATCTACAACCTTCTCGTTAGTCCACGTATTAGTAATTTTTGTAAACATAATATAACCTCAAAAACAAATAAGCACAGGTCAGTCAGTCAAACAAAGCACTGAACATAGCAATTATACTCATAACAAACTTCACGTCGGTAGAAAAAGATGCACTATGCCATTACAATAAAGAGCGACTGAAACAACAATAGAACTGGCTGGGCAACATTGCAGTTAAATCGATCGCTCGGCGATCGCCCGGCAATCTATCGAACAATATCGGCCACACATGGCCATACCCAAAATGTTTGTCAACTATTGCCGGGACATTACTGCAATATTGCATAGTCTGGCTGGTATTGCTGGCAATGTTGCCGGCCATTGTATTGCAGCCACATATTGCAGAAAAATATAGCGCGCGCTTCTAAAAGCGCCTTTATAAAATCAATACAGATTTATAAAATGCATCAAACTTTCGAAGCAGGCTTCTTTCTAAGCACTTTGTTACAAGACGTGGACGGAACGCTATATTCGCAATGCAAACGCACCGTCTTAAATTTTTCATTTATGTTACAAAATATTTAAAAATAAATGGTTCTATTTTCTGGTAATCTAATAGAAAATATCTTGTTTTGGAAACTACTTCATCAATCTATCATTATTTATCTATCTTACTTTATCTATTAAATCACACATTATGGAGTACAACAGAACAATTCTTGGTGGATAGCTTAAAGCACGCTTATCCCTAAAGATGGCTAGTTAGTAGGGTAATGATTTCTCTATTTCTTCGTTAGTAAGATAATCAAAAAATATTTTACACATTGTTTTTGCCTTTTCAAATCAATAAAAAAATTACAACAAAAGCTTCAAAGTTCAGGAGTAGGGATGGCTGACGTCACATAGTCTTAAGCTGTATATAATACGCCATTTTAATTTTTAAATTAAATACTTGAAAAGAGAAAAAATACGTGTCAAATATTTTTTGGTAATCTAAGTGACGGAGTAAATAAAACGTTTTAGGGAAACTACCCTATTACTATGAAACATGTAAAGCTATTAAAAAACACACACACACACACACAATAGCAACTCCACATGTGTTAAACTTCGAAAAACACACATAAATATCTTGTGATGATCAAAATACCATAAAAACTGCTATCATGACTACACAAGGAGTATATTACTCCACATATACACACGAAAGCTAAGCTTACATTTAAGAAAAATACATCTAGAACACGGATAAAGGAATCTCTGGCGAAGTTTAGCCAATTTCAACAAGTAGAAGCAATGACAGATTTAACAGTTAGTTTAAATCAAACTAATCACGTTACCTCAGCCTAGCCCATGTGGCACTATGGGGAGATGACAAGTATTGAAATTGAGCTTTAAATCTTTTAGTATACAGTTCAATATTGCACTTCCCAGGCGTCACATACAGACAGACAGATATTTTTTTTTTTCATTCTAATAATGTCATGCCATTGAGAAATGCAATAATGATTTATATAAAATGTCTTGTTTGCATTACAAAATCAAGATATTTGAATTATGACCCACCATAAGCTTATTTTCTTACAAAGATTCAAATACAATTAGGTCGACATTCGCGTGAACATACATTTCCATGGTAACGACCTTGTTATCTGCCGTTTAATTACACAGAGAATTTATCTGTCAATATTTAAAACTTCCTAAGAGCGGGATGGACTGTAAAGGAGGGAAATCTATGTTAATTTGACGGTTTTAAATGTATTAGTGGGTCATGATTCAAATTTGTCGATTGTACATATTCGTAGAAGAATTAAATAATATAATATTAAAGATATAATAACTGTAGATCATACCTGTCAGTTTTATTAGGCTTGATACACGATTCGATAATATCTCGGACCTCCGGTATAGTGACCTTCTCCAAGCTTTGTGGTTTCACACCCTACAGAAAAGTAAAAACAACAGTATTAATATAAGTTGATAAGTAACATATAAGTGACACGGTGGACATCCCACCCAAACGCACATAAACGTTTTGGGAATACTTTTATTGTGCGTACGGCTAGGAGTGGAATACCCTTTCAGTGGGGGTCTTCATGTCAAGAGTGAATAGGTTACTTCTAAGCAAGCCTGTTCTGTGGTCGACCACATCATCGCTACTATCATGTAAATGCCTAAAAGGCCTTGAGAAAATACAGTTATTTTGACATCACAGACAAACACTTAAATTTTATTTATATAATATGTCACCCTCACGTTTATTATAATACCCCGATACGTACGATAGTTGCTGTAAGACCGGCCGCTCATTACAACTTTTTGTCACCGTAACTTTTTGTCACTTAGTCAAGTGCTATGAAAACTATACTGAGTGCGCTCATTATGGTGACTTGATAAGACGGTGACAAAAAGTTGCAGCGACAGGCAGTACCGGAGTGACGTGACTGTCACTCGCCCTGTACATTACTATGGGAGTCCGCTCACTGGTGACTTTTTGTCACTCAGCCGTAAAGATGGGCGTTTAAACGAAAAGCATATAATAAAACATGTTATTTAAAATAAGCGTATAAGCAGATTAGTTTGACAACCTCGTTGAAGTACATTACAAAAATGAACGCGTCGCGTTCATTTTTGTAATGGACTTCTTGGGTAACATATCACGTTCAACGTGATTTGTTACCCAAGAAGTCACCTCAGTGAGCGCATCGTGGGTGACAGCAGGCGACAGTAACAATAAGTCACGGTGACAAAAAGTTGTAATGGGCGGCCGGCCTAATATTCGCGCCAGGCGCTTAGGCTCTAGACAGACGGACCGCATTTCAACTGCAATCTAACCGCAAATTGCAGTTCGGATGCAGTTTGAATGCAGTTGACACGACTGCAATAGAACTGCAAACCAACCGTGCAGTTCTATTGCAGTCCGTCTGTCTAGAGCCTTACATGTATTTTTATTCACATCTTTGAATGCCCTTTGAATGAATGAATCTTTGAAGCCCTTTCTACCATCGAAGCCAAGACTACGCAAAATCCAATATTATTAACAATAGTTTTAATGAAAAAGTAACACTAAACTGTTCACTGTATTGGACTTTGATTAGCCCCAATGTAAACTGCTTAGCCTTTTCCCATCTATGTCGGCTTCCAGTCTAACCGGATGCAGCAATCTGATCTCCACAACCCAGTAGCTGGGTAACACGATACCCTTAGCCAGACCAGCTTCAGATCTTCTGGCTTCTGACTATCCGTATCGACCGTCAAAAATGTCCAAATGACAGCCGGGACCGACAGCTTAACGCGCTTTCCAAATCTCGATATGACAAAACGGTCACCCACCCCCAGCCCGACCGCGGCAAGAGTTGCTTAACCTTGAAGATTGGACCGTGCGGCTGTTATGATTTAAATTTTAGTAAAATTCCGCGCAAATAAATAATCAAAAGTATTAATTATGACGTTGTCAAAATTATTTAAAAGGCTCAGGCAGGCGTGCGGCATCCCACTGTCGGATGTACCGACGGCGATACGCGAAGCGGTAGGCATATAACGCGTGGCCTTGAGCGAGTGACGGACGCCTGCCGAGGTCCTGTGCTGAGCACTCACCGAGACCACCTTCTTGTAGATCTGCGCGGGCCCGCTGCACTCGCTGTAGGGGTACTCGCCGGTGGCCATCTCCAGCATGCACATGCCGAACGCGTACACGTCCACCGACTCGTCGTAGTGCTCCTCGTACATCTCGGGCGCCATGAACTCCGGCGTACCTTCGCACAAACCACCCAATTAGGATCGTGTTTCAAAAACACTGCAAAGTGAAAAATAACTTAATTTCGATAGTCGGTTTCTTTAGTTTTGTATTTTCGTTTTTGGCACCGACTTCCGAAATTCACTGTGCAGTGTTTTTTGGGAGTCGGTTTAATTTTTTGGTAAAAAGTTTTTATTTCATTATTTTTAGTTGGTCGATTTTAAATTTAGCTAGTTACAAGAGCTTAAATGTCAACTACTTATAATCATTTACAAAATATTGCTTTTCCCAATGCTGGGCCGTTAATTGTTGAAGAGTTCTCCTGGTACTTTACCATCAGCTTCACTTCACCATATGCATTGTGAATAGAATAGAATAAGTCTTTATTTGCTTGGAATGTAGGTACATAAAAATAACGTGACGAGCATATTGTGCTTAATAACCGCATTCAAGTAATCGAAGCGGAACACATGAAATACTTATTATTCCTACTTATATATTGAGTAGTTCCAGTGGCCATCTGTGTGTGTCTTCATCATCAGGTCCACTTCACAAATGGTGCTTTTCGAATGCAATTACACAAGTTACTATAAAAATACTCAAATCACTATAGGTGTGCCTATAATATTTGAAGAGTTCCCTCGATTTCTCCAGGATCCCATCATCAGATCCTGACTTGGTGGCAATGGGACCAATTTCGAAGTATACCGTTTAAATATAATAATACATTAAAAAAATATACGCGTCGACTTGATAACCTCCTCCTTTTTTGTCGTCGGTTAAAAATAATTTCTTTATTTAGTCCAACAGATGGATTTCCAAAAAAAAATTGTAGACGTAATTTTTAGCAACCCCTTGGCAAGAGTGGTGTCATATTTTCTTGCTTCTGACAACCGGTAACAACTGTCAAAAATGTTTTAATCTATTGATAAAGAATAACACTAATCAATACTAGAATGTACCTATAACGGACTTTGCGAAGCTCCTGTTCTTGAGTGTAGCAAGTCCCAGGTCCCCGATCTTCACGCTGCCCGTGGTGCCGGTGATAAAGATGTTGTCGCACTTCAGATCTCTGAAAGCCACGTTAAGGACGCATGTTCAAAATTGATAGGTATCAAATCGCATCACTACATAGACAAGGCTCAAACACACACAAACGTACGAATAGCTCCGCGAATTATGGGTACGTAAAGTCATTTTGATACTTTAGATTATTTAATTTTTTTTTTAATGGCTTCATGGTTGCTTTTATTTTGTGTGCTGTTTGATGTCATGAAATTATTGGAGTGACTTGTAGGTACACTTCGATGACTGGTACTGGATCTGTTTGACAACAAGATGTAAATGTGCAGTTTTTTTTTTTATTATGGTTTCGTAGCCGATTGGCAAAAAACAGAACCCTTATAGTTTCGTCATGTCTGTCTATCTGCCCGTCCGTCCGTAAGTCACAGCCATTTTATTCCGAAACTGTTATGACTACCTACATGTGAAACTTGGTAGGTAGATGTATTCTGTTCCGCCGAGTTGAACCGCTTTCCGATTGATAGACAAAAATATATAAATTTAAGGGGGCCTCCTCATACATGGAACTGAACCTAAAAATATTTTTAAGCTATTGCATAGCTTTTATCGCGGGCTTTGAGCGCGGCGACCGAATCAAGAAATTCCGTAAAAAAAATAAAACCTAATACGGTCGAATATGGTCAGTTATTTCAATTCAGGTTACTAACGTTCTATTAGCGTGTTTAGTAAAGAATCGGATTGGTAAGTGTCAGTATTTTGGATCAAACCCAGGGTCTCATCATATCTTTTTATGATTTCTTTTTTATTGAAAGTACTTTTATATTATACTTACTAGCTTCTGCCCGCGACTTCGTTCGCGTGGAAGGGGGTTCCCGCGTAATTCCTGAACCCGTAGGAATTTCGGGATAAAAACTATCCTACGTCCTTCCCAGAGTCCTAAACTATTCCCACGCCAAATTTCATCTAAATCGGTTCAGCGGTTTAGGCGTGAAAAGGTAACACACAGACAGACAGAGTTACTTTCACATTTATAATATTAGTATGGATTTAGATATTTTGTAAATATTTTGTTGAATAAAATAAGAAACTTACATTTTTTTATAGGAGAAAGAAAGTCAAAAATGTCAACGCAGCGAGAAATAGCTTAAAACTAAAAATGTGGTATAATTGACCCGGTAACTTGAATTAATATCAAAGAAAAAAAAAATACTGCATAAATAAAAAAATATATAAATAATTATAATTGCATAAGTTGATAAAAAATGCTATGCAATAGCTTTACCGCGGCAGTCCCCGAGTCCCACACGGGTTTTTTTTTTCATCAAACCTTTTCGTGTGCGGTATCTATAGACAGGTCTTTAAAAATTATATCGGTTCCTAAAACTACTTCTTCTTAAAGTCAATCGTTTAAAAGATATACGTTTCCAAAGTGGTAAAATGTGTCCCCCCTCTCTAACTTCTATAATAGAATAAAAAAAATATGCTGTAGGTTTTAATGAAAACTTTCATTAAAATGGTTTGAATGACATCGGGTCAGTAGTTTTTGAGATTTAGCACATTTTCTAAAACCGCAAATATAACTTTGTATTTCATACAAACACTATGAAAAACAAAGTTATTTGGCGTAGTTACTACGGAACCCTTCATGGACGAGTCTGACTCGCATTTGTCCAATTTTTACGAATGAGCCCACTCTTGACCTCGATCTCGCCTGATGGTAACCGATAGATGAGGTCTACAATGGAACGAGCGAGCTCAGAAGATACTTATTTACTTTTGCTCTAAAGACTCAAAGATGGCAGGGAAAACAGAAGCCGGCAGAGAATTCTACAGCTTGGCTGTGCGCACAATAAATGTGGAGGAGAAGCGCTTGACAAGACGGTATAATATATCAACCAAGTTCGAGCTTGTATTGTTGGATACGATGAGATATTATAATTATACGAACTCAGTGGAGTGGCCTGCAGGAATACAGCAACTGCTCTTGAAGATCCTAGACGATAAGAATAGCTTATCAAGTTTGGGTCCATTCTGTTTGGTAGGTGTGTAATCTCGTGGTTTTCGGGGTCGCTAATAACGTATGGGGTTCAAAATCAAAGATTTCGCCAATTAAACTGTTCACCGTGTGTTGCATTTCCTTGGTATGATAGCATTAGCGATCTTGACAAAAGCTGGGTGGAACAATATTTTAATATTAAAAATCAATTTCTTATGTTTAATATATTCTTGGAATATATGAGGAATGAGCTCGTAACTCCATATTTCTTACCCGTCTTGGGATCAATCAATTCTGGAAGAAGACAATTTTTGTAAAATCGAATTAAGTGGGTTTCCATTTTTTCCTTTCAGAATTAAAAGAACTTTTCAATGATTTCAAACTTTAATTTACCAGTCTTGCCTAGTAATACGCAACTGCCCTTGAATTTGATAATACCATTTATGTTTTTTTAATAAAAATACCCAAATTGCTACAGGTGTGCCTATAATATTTGAAGAGTTCCCGCGATGTCTCCAGGATTCCATCGTCAGATCCTGACTTCATGACAATGGAACGAACTAGAAAGTATACCTTTTCAAATAAAAAAAGAATTTTCCAAATAGGTCCAGTAGTCTTCGAGTAATCGGAGAACATACATAAAAAAACAGATTCCGAATAAGTGAGGACCTCCTCCATTTTTTGAAGTTGATTAAAAAGTGTTTCTGTCACAAACCAAACAGTAATACAATAAAATATATTGAAACATTAGTGGTTTCCAAATTGCTGCCACAAAAAGTACTACAAATCTGTTGGTCAGATCTTTCCGGACGCTCTTCGTGTGTACTGCGAGTATCGCGACTGCCTCCATTAATCCTGTGTAAAGGACCAGATCGTTTTGATGGTCACAATAAAATGACACATATTTACAACTAGCTTTTGCCCGCGACTTCAACCGCGTGTATCTCGGAAAATATCCCATCAGTATATTTATGTGGAGAACATAGCGCCGTCCGATGTAACTGTACAAACTCAAATGACTACTATATATCATTGCCGTGTATTTGGTGAAAACCGTATCAAAATCTTATGTGCTTTTTATCGCGTTCAAACAGACAGACAGACGCGAGGTGGCGGGAGGTCTCTGTTTAGATAAAATTTATTATGGTAGTTACGATCTAATAACAAATATTTTTTGACCACATGTCCAAATACCGTCCCGTTATCCTACACCGGTTCCCGCTCGTGCACCTCCGCTGACCTTGATCACCGACTGGAGGAAAGTAAGTGAAAAACAGTAATGAGGTAAATGCAATTAAAGAAATTGGTCAGTTGCATTTTTGCGACACTTGCACTAAATATCTCATGGTGGCAGTTCTAATTTTGTGAAAAGTTTTAGTGATGGATTTTACTTCCGAAGGTATGTACTATATTAATTTCTTATTAGAATATTTTAATGTGTCATAAAATAGACTATTCGTCTATGTGTGTTCGTGTGAATTCACAAAAAAGGCATGTTTTTCTTTGTTTTCGAACTTATCAGGCTTTTGGGGTATTAATGACAGCTGCAGAGGTTACTGCACGGTCAACTGGACATAAAAACGTTGCCAGAGTTATAAAGGACATTCGCGAGAATCCAGCTTCTGCAAGTACATGCATTAGCCTTCAACAACCAAGTGCTGTGCAAATGATAGACTGCTAAGTAATGACGAGGCATTAGCGAATTATATTGATTCAAAATCAACAACTCACTCATATAAACAGACTAGAAAGTGGATTATGAAAGTCGGGCATCACGTGTTTCCATCATATGATTGCATTGTTAAATAAAAAAAAGCATATTATCCTTCCGAGGAGCACATTGTTTTGACACAATCTCGAGCAGAAATTGAGCTACAAGCTATTTTTAATAAAACAGCAGAACGTTTAGTAGAAGCTCAGAGAGAAGTTGTCACAAGTGTGCTCCCCAATCTAATACCCAATTCATCGTTTATCATCACACAACATCATTATAAGTAAATGGGAATGTGACGGAAGTTCCGGTCATAGTGCTTACAAACAAAGATTTGAAAACAGCGAAGGCACTGATGAGTTCCTTTTTGTTTATTCGTTGGTTCCTCTAAGGTTAATCGACGAGAGTAACAACATTATCTGGCAAAATCCTCGTCCATCATCGACGATGTTTTGTCGTCCAATTAAATTCATTTTTGCCAAAGAAACAACAGAATTGACAAAAATCGAAACAAATAAGGTTTTGGGATAAATAAACGACTACTTGGAGGCTACATCTTGGTGGTTCTGAAATTTCTGTTAAGCACAAGCTTCTGCTGACTATGACTGATGGAAAAGTGTGCAATGCTTTGACAGAGACACATTCATCGCAGAAATGCTATATTTGTGGGGCCACTCCCAGAATGATGAATCAAGATAATTTTGGCTTGGGTTTGTCAACATTACATGCTTGGATTCGTTCGTTTGAGTGCTTTTTACACATTAGTTATAAGTTAGATATTAAGAAATGGCAAGCTAGGTCTTCAGAGGAAAAAGCAAGTGTAAAACAACGATCAGACGAAATCAAACAACGATTCAAGCATGAAACGGGATTAATTGTGGACAAGCCAAAGCCAGGATTTAGTTCCACAAATGATAGAAACAAAGCTAGACGTTTTTTCGGGAACCCCGAACTGAGTGCTCAGATCACAGGATTGGATGTTATAATCATAAAACACTGATGTATTGTTGAGGACATTGTCTTCTGGCTTCGAGATAAATCTTGTTGAATTCAAAAAGCCGAAGAAGAAACAGCAAGTGCTTCCCCTTGCTTCTCAATGGCGTCGCTCCAGATATTAATGGCATACGCTAGAAGATTCCCAGTTGACCGGTTTTTTGCGAAAACCGTATTATCGGTCACTGAGGATATCGTTGGCTTCTAGGTATGCCAGGAGCTTACTATTAAGTACACGCTCCATACTCTTACAGAGTATGGACGTGACTGAAATAGGCCTGTAGTTGGCCGGGTCAGCACGACTGCCCTTTTTGGGTACAGGCTGAACGTTAGCCAGCTTCCATGCTTTCAGCACCTTTCCAGTCATCTAGCGAAAGGCGAAACAGGCGTGTCAAGATTGGAGACAATTCAGGCGCACAAGTTCTATGAACAGTTGCTGGTATCCCGTCGGGGCCACTAGCTTTGTTCACTTCAAGATTACGCAGCACTCTACGGACGTCCTTCTGATGGATGCGAATGTCCAACATACACGTCTCGCATCCAATAGGAGCATCAGGAGGGTGAGCACCACTACTATCCAGACGTGAAAACTCCGCAAAGAGGGCGGCAAACAAGTTTGCTGGTTTGAGCAGTGGTTACCACCACTGCTCAAACCTGACGGGTCTACATTACCGTGAGGGACGACAAAAGTTGAATTCGACCGACTTTGCCAGGGACCAAAACGCTTTGCTGCCAGCAGGATATGAAGCGAGTTTGTTCCCGATTCGGCTAACGTGGTCAAACCGAACCCTCCGCAAAACCTTCTTGCTGGACTTGGCAGCCCTGTTGAAGGCTCTCTTCTTCTGATCCACGTCATTTGCTTTGCAGTTTCGAGCATCGACCCATGCTAACTATGCCCCGTGTTTAAGCGCTTCAGCGCGATCACATTCGGCGCCAAATCAAGGTCTAGCTTTTGCCGGACCAATGTGGAGTACTACATACCGTTCTCTGACCTAACAATTTAGGTCAGAGAACGGTATGTAGTACTCCATCCCCTGTCGCAAAACATCTACCACGGCGTTTGCGCACGACGATGAATCATTTGAAGAAAAGCAAGTAGGCTGCCAAGGATAACATGCAAAGAAAGATCGCATGCCATCCCAATCTGCTGACTTATATCGCCAAACCCGCCGAATGACTTTAAGGCTAAGATCGGGCGGAGAGGAGACGGGTACAGACTTCACCAGACAGTGGTCGGAACTACCTAACGGTGAAGATATCGTTACCGAGTAGCGGTCTGGATCTGTAGTCAGTAGAAGGTCCAAGCAATTGGCTTTGTGTGACTCAACATCCGGCACCCTCGTTGCTCCCTGGACCAGCTGAGTGAGATTTAATGCAAGTGCAAGAATGTGCGTCTCTCGCCCAGCATGGTCCGTGCATTGGTATGGGAAGAGCCACTCCTGGCGATGGGCATTAAAGTCCTCCAGTAACATGAACTGAGCTGCTGGGCCGCATCTGCCGCCTCACTGATGTATTGTGTGAGCCTGGTTCTCTCATGATCTCCGCTGTGCGAGCGGTAGACACAAGCATAGATAATTTTGTCTATGTCCGTGTCCACCAGAGCCCAAAGTGTAGAAAACCTGGAGTCCTCAAGGTTCCGGAGACGCCAATAGCAGATGTCGTCGCGGGCGTACATACATACCGCCGCACGTGGTTTAAAGTTGTGCTCCAAGGTAAACCCTGGGTATGAAAGATACGACACATCTGATGGACATCTGATCTGCGTCTCCGAAAGAAACAGCAGAGCAGGTTTCAGTCTCGAGGTGGTGGTAGACTGCGACGAGATTTGAGTGCAGACCTCGGATATTACTGAGGTGCACTTTAAGAGAGAGGGAGTGCAGCCGCTGTTTAACTTTGCTCTTTTTATTCCATTTCATGATTTAGAGAGTGAAGAGGAGAGAAGAAGGAAGTGAAGTGAGGCTTCACGCTGTTAACCTCCAGACCCACACTAGACGGATGGTATTGATTGGGGAACTAGTCTGGAGACTGCGGGGACGCCCAAGCCCCCCCGGGAATGACCATCGGACCTCTCATCTGGTCGCCAACCAGCACGATGGTGCATTCCGGGATGTTTCGACAGTTGGTGGGGCAGCCTGTCATGTGTGGCTGGCACACTACTTGGGCCCCCAACTACCTGCGGTCGGCCAGCGGCGCACCGTGCCTCGGATCCGCTCCTCTCCGCGACTACTCTCCCGATACGTCCGCACTAGTGCGAGCCAGATTGGTCTTTCAGCAGTGAAGCAACTACTTCGACCCAACTCCTTGATAGGCTATACAGGGCATCGTACCGGAACACAGCTAGGCCGTTTGGCGGTACGTCTTTGCCCTGGGGGTGGTCACAAGCCTGCAGTTTTAACCTGCCACCTGTTTGATGTCACCTGATTAGCACCACCCGAGGGCCACGTGTAGGGATTTGCAAACGGGTATCCTCTTACGGACACAGGTGACTCAGCCCCCAAAGCTGTCTGTCTATCTGTCCGTCCGTATGTCACAGCTATTTTATTCCGAAACTATTAGGACTATACATGTGAAACTTGATAGGCTTTCCGCTTTCCGATTTTAAGAAAAAACTTAAAAAATATTTAATATAAAGGGGGGCTCCCAGTCCCCACACATAGAACTAAAACTGAAAATATATATATTTTTTTATGAAACCTATGCGTGTGTGGTATCTATAGACAGGTATTTAAAAATAACATTAAAGTTTCTAAAAGGACATTTTCATAAAGTAAATTGTTTAAAAGATGAACGCTTCCAAAGTGGTAAAATGTGTGTGTGTGTCCCCTCTAACTTCTATAATAATGGAGTGAAAAATCTAAAAAATACATATATCTGTAGATCTTAGTATAAACTTTCAACCAAAATTAATTTGAATGAGATCGGGTCAGCAATTTTTGATATACAGCATATTTTCTAAAACCGCAAATATAACTTTGTAATTCATACAACTACTATGAAAAACAAAGTTTTTTGGCGTAGTAGTATAAAATGTAAATAAGTTAGTTTTATGAAATTTGCAAGTTATTTCTTTTGTCTATTAAATATACATACTATGTTATATTATTATAGTTACTTCGGAACCCTTCATGGGCGAGTCTGCCTTGCACTTGGCCAATTTTTTGGGGGGAAAAATGATTCCTTTCGCTCTGGGTGTAGCGGAAAGTAGTTTCAGACGAATACTAAATAAAAACCCACTCTGTTCCTTCAGTTGCCCTTGTGATCCGGGGCTGCGGTGTCTATATATATATATGTCTGTAGATCTTAGTATAACCTTTCAACCAAAATTAGTTTGAACGAGATCGGGTCAGCAATTTGTGAGATACAGCATATTTTCTAAAACCGCAAATATAACTTTGTAATTCATACAAACACTATGAAAAACAAAGTTATTTGGCGTAGTTGCAAAAAATGTAAATAAGCTAGTTTTAAGAAATTTGTAAGTATTTTTTTGTCAAATAAATATACATATTACTTATATTATATCATTATAGTTACTTACTACTATATATATATATATATATATATATATATATATATATATATATATATATTGTAGTTTATTATATAAATATATAATAAAAAAGATCATGAAAAAAAACATTTTAACTAAAAATAAGACAGATTTCCAAAAATAACAAGTTGTAAGTATTTTTTTTGTTTTTAGTGTTTTGGTTTGTCGACTAGTGCTTTACCTAGTTACAAAGGCCTAAATGTAAACTACTTATCACCATTTACAAAATATTGCTTTTCCCGATGCAGAGCCGTTCATTTTTGAGGAGTTCTTCAGGTACTTCACCATCAGCTCAACTTCACCATATACATGTTAACAAGTATAAAGTGATTAACAACCATATTCTAGTAATCGAATCGCAACCCATGAAATACTTATAATTGAGTAGTTCCGGTAGCCGTCTGTGGTCTTCATCATCAGTTCCACTTCACCGAATGGTATTTTCCGAGAGCAACTACACAAGTTACTTTAAAAAATAATAATATTTGAAGAGTTCCCTCGATTTCGACAGGATTCCATCATCAGATCCTGACTTGATGACGATGGGACCACCTGGAAATATACCTATCAGGTGCCTTTCAAACAATAAAAATAATTTTTCAAATCGGTCTAGTTACGAGTAATCGGGGAACATACATTAAAAAAAAAACCGAGTCGTTTGCACCCATTAAAAAAATCGGTATCATCTTGGGTTTTGACATTTATTCAAAAAAGATAACAATTATTCCCAAACAATAGATAAAAAACTTACTTTCTCAAGTTGCTCATATAAAATACGTAAAGTATCGAAATAAGTATTGTGTAGTATTATGAATTATTTTGTGTTCGTACAGCGATCTATTTTTAGACAAATTTCTGTTGACAAGCGACATAGCGTCCACTCACGAAGGCGGCTGACCGCGTATTAAAATTTCTTTACACTTTTCTGTCCAATAAATCTAAACAGTGACCAACGAAAATAACCCTTAATGCGACCAGTTAAGATTCATGCGCTTTAGCAAAATATGTGAAAAATTTAAAAGGGATTTTATTTTTTTGTGAAGCTATTTGTTACATTTTCGTTATTATTAATAGGCTCATTTTGAGGTAATTATATCTGCTAGCCTGTGGTATTTTTTAAGAATCAAAATATGTAAATGTTTAGCAGAAAAAGAATCCTAAACTTAACCCTTTTTCCTCAACTTTGTATGCAGAGGTTTTGAAAAATCGTGTTTACAATACTAAAAACCATATTTTTTGTATTTTAAACACGGCTGCTTTGGAGATAAAGAAGTAATCTATCTATTGCAACTGTTAGTTTTGTTTGAATTTCTTTATATTAGTCGGAAAAGGCACCCAAAAACAGCTTATTTACGTCAGATTCGAACTTACGTCCTTAATCTATTAGCTTACTTTCCGTCTGCCGGGTTTGCTACGGTTTGGGAACGTAAGGGCAGTGAAGAAACAGGGTGGGCTTTTACTCAATATACTCCACCCAGAGTGGAAGAAGTCATTAGATGATTATCCCACCAAAAAAGAAAGCTCTTGTTTCGTCAGTGAAAACACCACGAGGAGCAATGCTATACAACCTATTGGACTTTTGGGGAAAAGACCATGGGTGTGTTATTTCCACCTCAATGTAACCACCCCGGTGATCACTATCGGCACATAAAAGGGGCCCTGGTATCACTAAAACCACCACCTCTGAGCCCTTTCTACTACTTCTACGAGAATACTATAGTATTACGTTGGCATGCCATGCCAAGACCATATAACACTGTATTTTAATGACTAACAAAAATATTATATGTTGCGAGTGTTTCCGAAGTTTATCAACCTTTTCTGAAAATAGCAATCAGAAAATCGTGCACTCTACCTGGTTTTTACTTTGTCACTGTTTCAAGTATGTTCTTAACAAGAAACTAATTCACATGGGTTTGCTTTCTGAGAGCAATTGCATGATACTAAAAGATCATTGAACCCGAAGTATATATCACATAAATATTGGAGTCATATACTTAAAGATATATTATCTTCGTAGTTTAATTAATCATTAGTGAAGAAATGAGTGCAAAAGGAGATTGTTTTAAGATAATACCTGTGTATAATAGGCGGTGTTCTTGAATGTAGAAAGTTCAATCCCTTGAGAATCTGACGACACCACGACTTTAGCACTTTGGGGTTGATGCGCTTGAACCTTCGGAGATACCTGCAGGCAAAAATGTATTTGTAGTTAAATCACATTCAAATTGATTAGAAACAAATTGGCCTAAATTATAATTAAACTAGTGATCCGGCTCGGCTTCGCGTTTAACGCTGCTAATTAGCACAAAACCTTAGTACATTATACATTAATATTTTTCTTATGAATCAGTGTATCCATTGGTGAACACTACATGAAAAAATCTTTTCAGTAGTTTTTGAGTTTATCGCGAACAACCAGATAGACAGGCGCGGTGGGAGTTTTATAATATTTAAGGATACATAAAAGACCATAATAAAGGCTGGCCTTAAACAAGATTGCTTAGACTAAGTTGGTCGACAAGATAAGACCCGCCTTGGGATCGAATACAGCTTTCTGGGTGTAAGAAAACCGGACAGAGTATTACCGCACTGCTTTGTAACATAGGAATAATTGTATAGTCCTGCTGACCGATTTCCGCCACAGTCAATCTGCGTGTAATTGCGTAAATACGCAAGTACAAGTGCACTCTGTTCCTTTGCTCTCATAGTTCGGTGGGACGGCAATTCGACACGACCGGAGACAGATCACGTGCAGGCCTAACGGCTTAACGCTTTTTCCCAGGCTCGGGGTATCACATCAAACTCCGAGCTACTTACTACTGAGAAATTCAAAATAGATCAACTTAATTGCATTTTTGCGCGACCCGGCAATAGCCCCAGATATCTCATGCTTAACAGTTGCACTTGTAACTAAAAGGCAGGAACTGTCAATAACAATCAGATACAGATGATTACAGTGATACCCATTTCATAAGGCGCGGGTACATCAGTAAGCCATATCAGTTCGGTACTACTGTACGCTATCATTATAAAATAAAAATGTTGGAAACGTGTGGTAACTTACGCTTTGAGCGTTCCGCTAAGCATGAGCTCGGTGATGAGCACGATGTTCTTCTTCTTGGCCACGGTGCCCTCCCAGTAGTTGTAGAAGCGCACGATGTTGGGGTGCTGGAGCTTCTTCAGCATGTCGGCCTCCTCGCGGAAGCGGAGGCGCTCCGTCTTGTTTAGCTTTTTCTCCTGAAAAGAGAAGAGACTTGATTATACAAAATCTTAGATCTTACTAATATTGTAAATGCTAAAGTTTGTGAGGATGGCTCTATGAATGTTTGTTACTCTTTCACGCGATTCAGTTACAGGAGATTTACACGGGATTACCCTCTAGTCATTAATTATGTTACACTAGTAGAAGGTAGTGGAACATAATTAATGCACATCCTGAAATAACTTTGTTCAAAATAGTTTACTTAATAGATTTTTATCATTGTTAGTATGTGTATTAAAAAATAAGGTATAGGTATCTCGCTCGTATAACTATCTTAGCTATTCGCTATAAAGTAGCACACAGTTTATCCTATTAGTAATAGTATTAAAATTTATATACTCACACATGAGGTGTTCCCCTATAATTGGAGAAACACAAGGTGATATAGTTTTATAAGATATTTTAGCATGCAAGTGTATTCTTTGTTAGGAAACAAAAACAAATAAATAAAAACAATCTTTATAAATTTCACTATCGCTCTACAGTTAAAGCAAAATGGACTGTGAATAAATGTAATACATTTTTAAATTGTATGTAATGTATACAGGGTTAATTGTAAAACACCGAAAACCTCTCAGGACTATGTTACTAATACCATAATCAACAACTTTTGTTCTATGACTTTTAAAAATTCGTCATATTTTAGTTCACCAGATTTTCATACAAAAATAAAAATATTTAAATTGAACGCCCTAAATGTGTCGAAGTCTCGAAATGCTTTCTTTTGCTTCGCATAGACTTTTAAATATTTTTATTTCACAATTAACCCTGTATATTAATGTTTAATACAAATTCTGCCGTTTAATACAATTTAAAGAAAATTAAACTTTTGAAAGGAAGTTAGTCAGTTACGAGATGTAGAAGAATACTGTTTTACATGGATTGACTGCCTATTGACCCCCACAACCTGGGGAACATGATACCTCTTGGCGAGACTGGTCTCAAATGTTCTGGCTTCCGACTACCCGTAACTACTACTGTCAAAGATGAACAAATGACAAGTCTTGATATGTAGGTCACGCACCCAAAGGCCGACATCGGTAACCTTGAATACCGACCCGTGCAGCTGTTATTATTTACCCACGAGCTCCCCTGCTGTTATTACTGCTTCTGTTTTTAGTACATACACTACCGTCCAAAAGTTTGGAAACACCTATTTTTAATTGATTAAAAAAAATACCACCCAAATAAATCTTTAAATCTACACGTTCTGATTAAAGTTCATTTATTTTTACCCGACTGCAAAGGAAGGGTTATGTTTTTCGCGCGTATCTTGTATGTATGTATGTATGTAATATTCTTTATTACCTCATATCTCCAGAACCGCTGAACGGATTCACACAATTGAGGTATCGTTAGATTTGTCTTAGCAGCCCGAGTGTTCTTAGATAGGTGACATTTGAAAAAATTAAACATGGCGGCTGTGCGAAGCCATTATACATGGTGTAAAAAAAATTTTTTTTTCGAATACTACATAATGGGTATCAAATTAAAGGGCCTAACACAAGCATTTCAAAAAGGTATATCTTGTTTATCATTAGTGTAATACTAGCAAAATAATACAATGAGAAAGTTTAAAAATATGGTCTTCACTTTCTGTATCCGGTGGAGTGCCAATGTGACACGACCGGGAAAACTAAAAAATTGTTAATTAATATTTTAACTAAAAAGTTGAAAAAAAAATTATTTAAAACATCTAAAAAACCCGACTGCTCAACTGAAATGCAAGAAACAAGCAGATTTTTATTTTAAAAAGTGATAAGCAGGCGGACCCATCTCATTAAAAAAATATGTTCAATTGGGTCCAGCCTGCTTATCACTTTTTAAAATAAAAATCTGCTTGTTTCTTGCATTTCAGTTGAGCAGTCGGGTTTTTTAGATTTTTTAAATATTTTTTTTTTTACAGTCGTGCTTATAACAATAATTAACAAAACTACTTATTTCTTATCAGTTATTCCGTACTTTGAAAAAAGACCGTTACACGTATTTTATAACCACAAAAGTTGTTACACTGCCAATTGTTAATTTTTTAGAATTGGTATATAGTTAGAAAGCTGCCTAGGGCTTCCAATCCCGGAATACCGACATCTCGGTATTGCGGGATCCCGCGTCATTTTCCAATTCCGCGTTTTCAAAGCTTAAGTAGCCTAATATAGCCGAATTTCAGTCAGTGGTAGCCTAAGTATGTAGCCTAAAATATCAGTAAAGTTTTTTATTCAGTATTTGTTACTGTTTTTTGTGTGTACGGTGTAATTTGATTGATCTCGTACTAATAGTAATACGTAAGTAAATGTGGAGTTAGTTGATTAATTCATTGTTTTATTTGCCTTATATAAATGTGAATATTTTCAATATGCGGGATCCCGCAAATACCGAGACCCCGCGGGATTGAAAATTCGTAGTCCCGCAAATACCGAGATTGAATTCAGGCTGCGGGATTGGAAGCCCTAAGCGCACCCAAGTAGGCCGCTGTATATATATCACAGTAACATCCAGTGTGAATGTAGTGCTCCTGAGCGAACCATGTCCTAACTGCTAGTGTCCAATTTGCCCAAATTACGTGCACCTTTGATGACATGATAAACGCCACTGAGGTCCCGACGATCGTGGCTACATACTGGACGCAACATATTTTAACCAACGATATACCATCGACTCGAAGAAGTATTATAATTACTAACCAAGAGTTCGCACCAAGCAACGGCGACCCCAGTCTGCGTGTCAAGACCGTGATATACCGTCTTGAACGAGCCACGACCCACCTCCTTGTCGTATTTGAAAAACCTGGAAACGAAAGTCGATAGATGTTACACAATGACGGGACAATCTTTGTGGTTTTCTTTATGCATGAAACAGATTATCATCAATGGTAATTTAGAGTACTAAAATTACAACTAAAATGGTGGTATACAGTAAATCAGTATGTGTATACTTGTGCGTTAAGCTAGGTAGTGGAATTCCTTGTTTTTGTGTTTTCTGATGGCTCCAACGTTACTTAGCTATACTTTCATTGTGCGTCCTGTACGCACAATTAAAGTATTCACAAATGGTGCGTATGGGTGGGATGTTCATCATATAACGATGGCGCATCGCCGTTCGTCTTGTAATCCGGTGATGGAAGGGCTTGCAGGAATTAGTTTGTGCAATTCCATCCCCAAAATGTAACAGATAGACTTATATCTCATTGCTGATATTCAAGGCTCTGGAGCTTTGACTCGACCAGTATATTATTGCCAATGAGTCGGACTTGTAATCGAGAGGTCGCGGGTTCGAACCCCAATCACTACACTATTGACGTGAACCCACTCCAGACACGAGCATATTTAGCCTAGTTGGAGGGGTTAACAGGATTGCTAGTAATCCTTTAATATATATATATTGTTGAATGAGGTATATAACACTACGAACCTGCCACAAGGTGAGACTCCTATAGGTTCTTCTTCATCTTCCTTGTCGTCTTTCTGTTTGTCTTTCTCCTCTAACTTCTCTAGCTCATAAATAGGACCGTACACCAAGCCTGAAACAAAGTCATTTAAGTACTTAGAACTTTTATTTTGGAGGAGAATCATCAACTGGCTTTTCTCTCTCTCTCTCTCTCTCTCTGGGTGGAGCTGAAGTGTCAGACTATTACTGACTAAAAACCCACCCCTTTCGGTTACCCTAGAGATCCGGGCCGCAGTATTTTGTGAGAACATGCCCTCAACCCTGGAGGCCAAGGAGCATGCTGGCGTGACGTCTTAACCTTTGGTATGCTTTGGAGCGAATCTGCTCCAGGCTTCTCGGTGCTTTGGTGCAGATATGCTACAATGGGACTACCTTCACGTTTTGGTCAATTCTATGCCGTAAATAAATACTGTTAAGTTCTAAAATCGTTTTTACTTCAACCCAATGAATGAACGAACCATAAACGTTCGTCAGTTATAATGTTGAACTGATAATAATTTCGCTTGTCGCAAAGTCAAAATGACTACTTAATTTCTATTGAAAAATATCAATTTTCAAAAGGAAATATCCATATTTGTATGTGCTAGAAGTGTCTGTGTTTTTTTTATAGGTTCGTAGTGTTATTAATCTATTCTGGGAAATGAATAAAACTAAATATAGTAGACAAAATTTACTAAAAAGTTCAATTGTTTCACGGTACCCAATTTACGATAATTGTCAAGTTCAAGGCTCAGTAAAATATTAAAATCTACTTATTTTACGGTTGAAATATATTGTATCTTATTCAATAGACATCTAAGTATAAAAAATAATTACCAATTATATAATGATTCATTCAATTCATCTATACTAATATTATAAAGAGGAAACCTTTGTATTTTTGTATGTTTGTATTGAATAGGCTCAAAAACTACTGGACCGATTTCAAAATTTCTTTTACCATTACTTAGAGGGATTCTTCCGAATCCGTATAGGCTATATTTTATCCCGGAAAATAGATAGGAATTTTCGTGGTAGTGAAAATTGTGGAGTAAGGCGTCGAAAAAACTGCCGTACGTTAACGATTCTCGCGAACGCTGCCTATATTTAATATAAACATTGCCGTGCGAAGCCGGGGCGGGTCGCTAGTGCTAAATAAAGAGAAATTCAAAAATTCGGCGTGCGCGTTCTTTACGGTTCAAATCTGCCGCACATCACGTACTCTACGCGGGCACGCTCCCGCATACCAAAGGTTAAAGGCGTTCAAGATTATAGACCCGGAAATATGGAGAGCGATTGGGAAATCTTTGCCAGTGGATCACTATGGGTTATTAAAACAATAACATAATTACCATTTTGCGGTTCCTGCGGCTGATCTTCACCGGACGGGTCGGTCTGCGATATTCGCTTCTCCGTCGCTGTGGCTATTTCGATGTTTTCCTCCTGTAATAGTCAGACAAATTATAATTGTTTTCACATAAAATTTTACGGTTGTATTTCTGGAACCGAACTTGTTAAGATGGTCCGCCGCGGCTTGAACTCAACAAACTTAACCATGACGATTGAACTGTATAGCTGTTATTAATTAGCCACGATCTCATTTTTTTTTCTAGTCATCATAATAACAAAAATCGTCACCACTTCTAAAGATATGAACCCACACAAGCATATTTAGCTTAGTTGGAGGGGTTAACAAGATTGCTAGTAATGTGACTTCTATCCACATTGGTAGTTATCTGGTTTAAAAAAACCTTCTCTTATCTCTGCATCAATCACGTAAGGTCCTGCGCTAACCGCTGTGGATATTTACTCTAATAGGCTCAAACTCATAATGTTTTATTTCTCATAGGCTTACATGGGCACTTACAAAACGTCAGATGTTAGTGCACGGTTCGAAATTAATCGTTTTCTATATAGAAGAATCGGCAAGAAACTCCACTCTCTTTAAAAAATATACTTTTTACAATGTATCCATAATACAGGTTAATTAGGTATGAGAGCTGGGTGTGGAGGCTGGGTGTGACATACCAGGTCCTGTTCCGAGATGAAGGCATCGTCTTCGAGCCTGGCCACCAGCTTGTTGCCGCTGTCGTCCAGCTCGGGGTCGCACAGCGCGCCCTGGCCGGAGCTCCGCCGGTGGAAGCCTCCCACGCCGACCGCCACGCCTACGACAGGTTGACTAGCCTGGAAACATCACACAGAACAATAACAAACTAACTGGAAACATACACAGAACATATGTTTTATAATAATTTATGCGACCTGTCCTTAGTGACATTTAGCACTGTTTGTGTCTTTTTTTGTGAATTTAGGCATGCTTGGTATACGCCCATTGGCATATCCACATCAAACCTAGGCACCATTAGGTGACTATCTTAGCAAGTCTTGTAGGGCTAATCTTTTAAGCCTCCTAAAAGTTTTTGTTTTCATCAGATTTGACGCCAGTATATTGGGATGTGATAGGATCCTTTTCTTGTAGACACTGACTCTCTGTGTGATTTCTTCCTTGACTTGTTTTATGTTTAAGTCCCGATGTAGACGGTCATTTGTGATGTACCATGGCGCATTTATTATAATCTTTAGCATTTTAGATTGGAACCTCTGGAGTAGATCTATGTTAGAATTGGCTGTTCTGCCGCAAACAGAAAAATGACAAACTAATAATTCAAAAATATAAAAACTAATACTTTAATTATAAAACCTAAAAAGAACATGACGAGTAAAAGTGTTATTTACAACCAATTTACAAAATAAATATTTCATTTCATTTAAATATTTGTAATCTTTGACATTACGGGTAGTCAGGAGTTACAAAATCTGACACAGGTTTTGCCAAGGAAAATACTATTCTTTCGAAAAATAAGATATGAACCTCTCAAATAAGTATTCCAATCCTGACGCAACATTTCTTTTAGGTAAATCTTCAAGTTCCATGTAGGATAACATTGAGGTGGACACAAGACATACGAAATTATTACACAATACGAGCCACGGATCTACTGTATACGATATATCATACACTAAGTCCCGATATTTTTACAGTCAAATAAGTTTAAACTGTTTGTCAGTCAGTTTTTATATCTATGAGAAAATATTTTTTGTTTTTGTAATAGGATTGCGTTTGACCACCATGTCACCTGATGGTTAGCGATGATGGGGTCGAAGACGAAGCACGCTTATCTAGAAGTAATCTAATCACTCTTGACATATAACAAAAATATCAAAAAATCAGACGTAGGTCGAGACAAAATGGAACATTTTTTTGTTGATTTTATTGAGAACTACTTCGTTCGACTGAATCTGGAGGGAAGCGCAATATTATCTACGTCTCTACAATTTGGTGACTAATAATGTGTCATTTATCTTTATTTTTATTGTTGTTACAAATGCATGGATATAGCTTATCTTATGTGTAATAGTGGGTGCGTCAAAGTGTAGGCATTTTGATGCACTTCTTCTTACACATATTTACTATGACGAATAAGTTTTTATCACTATCTTAATTACTCAAAAACTTGTTTAACTGCTCTAATATTTAGTGTGTTTACTATAACTCACAGCTTAACTACACTAATTTATTAGATTTAGAAGAATAGATGTTGATAAATCAATAATATTTATCATTATTATACTAGCTGACCCGAAAAACTTTGTATCGATACATCTTTTATATTTTTTTATTGTTCACACCATGTCGTGAAATACGAACAATATTACGAACACAAAAATAAGAGTTATCGATTTTGGTGCAGTAGTTAGGAAGTTATGCGGGTAAATTTCACATAACGGTAACAAAATTTATTTATTTAGATATTTTGTTGTGCACCTAATCATATTGTACAGGATATCATTTATAACACTATGTTTCAATTATGTTATTAGGTCCATAAGTAAGATTTTCAAAAGTTTTGTATACGTTATTTTTACCTTTTCAAATTAATAAAAGTTTACAAAGATCAAACACTGATCAAAGGTTCTAAGATCAGGAGTGGGGGCTGCTGACGTCATGTAAAAACTAACACACCGCGACGTCACGAGAAATTTCAACTCACGGTATGTTTTCATTATTACATAACGACAAAAAAATAAAAAAATACGTGTCAAATATTTTTTGGTAATCTAAAAAGTGACGGACTAACTAAAATATTTTCTGAAACTACCTATATGATAGTATTGTTTTGTTAAAACCGCTCATAAGGTAGCTATTTTAACAAAACAATACGATCATACAAAATTACTCTCAGACTAATCACAACACAAATAAAATAAAACAAATATTTGGCGGAAACATAAAGATGTCTCGTCTCGATAGCGTAGAGACGGCTATCATCTGTTATCGATATCAAGGTCTATGACGAACAGGTAATTGAACTTTCTCTAGATATTTGTGAATAATCCGGAAGGTATAATACAGTATAGACATCTGCTTGAAACTGTCATTTTTTGTGTGGCAACTGGATTATTGAACAAGTATATAAGTGACAATAGCCTGAAGTATCGGACTTATAACCGAGGGTCGCGAATTTTATCTATACTAATATTATAAAGAGGTTTTTTTATATCTTTATATTTTGTTTAATTTGGGGTTTTTGTCCAATCCATACTAATATTATAAATGCGAAAGTAACTCTGTCTGTCTGTTTGTTACCGTTTCACGCCTAAACCGCTGAACCGATTTAGATGAAATTTGACATGGGAATAGTTTAGGACCCTGGGAAGGACATAGGATAGTTTTTATGCCGGAATTACCACGGGAACTGGATTTACGCGGGAAAACCCTCTTACGCGAACGAAGTCGCGGGCAGAAGCTAGTAAAGATATATGTCAACCCCATTATAACCCCCTTATAACAAAATTAATCCGCTAAGTATTTCCCATACGCACTAAACGTTTTGGGAATACCTTCATTTTGCGTACAGCTAAGGAGTGGAATTCCCTGCCGGAGTCTGTGTTTCCTGATAGCTATAACTTAGGAGTCTTTAAGTCAAGAGTGAATAGGTTACTTTTAGGTAAGCGTGCTCCATCTTCGACCACATCATCACTTACCATCAGGTCAGATGGTGGTCAAACGCGAGACTATTACCAATAAAAAAAGTAATATAATAAAATGTCTCCTTTAAGTTCTGTCCATCCAAAGGTTGTCTGTAAGAGATCGCCCTGTGCGATAAGACCGCCCATTGTACACTAGTTTAAATTTTTGTATCCATAGAAATATTGTGAGGTATACAATAAAGTATATTAAATAAATAAATAAAATGCAACACTAAAATACTACCTCCTCACTGCTGAACGATTAAAACTAAACTACATAGTCCTTTTGCTTCCTTCGATTTTGGGTTTGCCAAAATGCTTTGAACTAGTCCTATATCCAGTATGTTTAACTTAAAGTCGTTCAGCAGCGAGTCGCGTTCATCTTTATTCCAGACACATTCCATCAGCAAATGCTGATTATAAAGAGATGAAATTGATTTTTATGTAGGAGGTAATCCCCGGAACTAGATTCTAAAACAAAATGTCAGTGATAGTTATGTGCCTTATTGGTAAGTGCTATAAACTATTCCGAAATCTACGCGGACGAAGCCGCGGGTGAAGTGCTAGTATGTCATAATCATAAATGATTTCGTCACTCATCCCGAAATTATCGGTCATGTGCACCACAAAATAAACAATAATCTCGTTTACTACTAGTCTAAACCGATAAAACCACAGTAGTATCGACCTCATAAAACTAACGTTTACTACAACAATTTACTACTTGAAGCCACGAGTAACAATAATATAACAGTTAAGAGATTACCTACAAAGTTTACTGGACACCGTAAACCTCAGCACTTTAACCAATACTCCGTTAAGATAAGCAATTGAATATCGATGCATATTTTATTGTTCTGTGTGATTTCGAGGAGTTTCAGATTACAATGAAAATATATCTGCTTGATTTTTTTATTTCGGATGAGTCCCTTTAAGCACGGTAATATTATCTATACAGTATTGTAACTCGGCTGTATCTTAGAAATAAATGCCTACACCGCGCGGAACGTAAACATGCGACAGGGCTGGCCGCCTCCAGCATTTTAATTACATTTGCCTACTTTGCGTTTCCATTTAGTTTTGTGATTGTAAATATACTTTTTTTATATAAACAAATAAAATAGTTTGTGAATTGAATAGGAAGTGTTCAATAAAAATGAGTGTTGTTTTTTGATTGGTAGATTTAATTATTAAAAAAGCATGTTTATATTTTTTCTAGCATTATTCATACACACGGTACAATAAACAACTATTATTAGTAATGAAATTCCACGTCTTTACTTTGAATGACACAAACTAACAAAACAAAACACCCATGCCCCGAGGTTTTAACACAAGCGTATCTACCGTATTCATGAACCGCCTATAACTACCTATTTCACTCGTGTCAATCACTTTCCTTTATTCACTTTATTTATTAATACAGACATCTTTTTTTCGGGAGATAAAAGAAAATACTTATCCATTAAAAAGCCGGAAAAATGTCGGACTTGTGATCGAGAGGTCGTGGGTTCGAACCCCACCCATTACACTATAGCCGTGAACCCACTTAAGACAAGCATATTATTTAGTTTAGTTGGAGGGGTTAACAAGATTGCTAGTAATGTGAATTCTACCCACATTGCTAGTTATTTTTTAATTAGAATATTGAGAACTAGTCAGATCGACTGACTCAGGTGGGAATCGCAATAGTATCTACGCCTCAACAATTTGCTGGCTTATGAGTCATTTATGTTTCTTGTATCACAGTTTTGTAATGGTAAAAGTAAGTAGTGAAATAAGAATGGTGAAGCATTACTTAGCATTATTTTTAAATCTTACTGCACATCATTATACACTTGCGGCCTGTGGGTGAATTACACACTGGGGACATACAACGCCTTAAGTGTTCAATATAACAACGCGTTTAGGGTGCTTATGGGACTACCACGATTTTGTAGTGCTTCGAACATGTTCGCGGAAATGCATACCGATGGGTTTCATGCTCTTATACGGAAGCAATGTGCGTCGCTGCTGAATCGTGTTAGGTCCAGCAAAAATAGCGTTATAAAAGTGTTTGCAGATAGGTGGGACTCTCCAATGCTGAGCCACTGGATACGCCTGCACACTGATTATTAGTTTTTATATTTATTTGTTTTATGTTCCTTTTGTGTCTCATGTATGTTTTGTTGTCTGTTTTGATGAGTGAAGTGTTTTATTATGTGTAAATTTGTACCTATAACTATGGATCAAGGTCTGAAATAAAGTTTATCTTCTTACTAATATTATAAACGTGAAAGTTTGTGAGGATGGATGGATGTTTGTTACTCTTTCACGCAAAAACTACTAAACGGATCTGAATGAAATTTGGCAAGTAGATAGTTTACATCCTGGAATAACACATAGGCTACTTTTTATCCGGGATCGGGATTTTACGCGGGAAAACCCTCCTACGCGAACGAAGTCGCGGGCAAAAGCTAGTATTATTATATTACCTCTAACTATAATTTTTCCCTTCCTTACTCAATGATACACTTGATATTTATTAGTAAATGTTTTTGAGATTGTATGTATGTAATTTTTTATTAATTTATTTAATATTAATTATGATGTTTGTACACTGACAGCCCTAAATCCTCCTATAAGTTCGGTCCCTGCTAAGCTTGTCTGTAAGACATCGCCCCGTGCGTTAAGACCGCCCAATGTACACTAGTTTTACTTTTTGTTTCTATAGAATTATTGTAAGGTGTACAATGAAGTATATAATGTATACATATAATAAAACTGTAGAAGTGTAAATTCTGTAGATTGAAAATTTTAAATAAATAAACAGCAGTGTTACTGAATTGATACTGAACCCAAAAATCTGTTAGTTTGTTCAAGCATCACGAAAAAACTACAGGTTCGATTACGATGAAACTTGGCATAATTATACTTTAACATCCTGGGCACCACACTGGATACTTTTTATCCCGGAATACCCTTGGGATCGGGATTTACGCGTGAAAACCCTTCCACTTGAATGCAGTCGCGGGCAGAAGGCAGTTAATCATAATAAAGTACTCACAACGCTGGTGGTGAGAGAGTTGAGCATATCGAAGGTGTTGCTCTGCTGCGTGTGTATGATGGCCAGCGCGTTGTACGGCCGCGGGCCCACCAGTGGCGCCTTCATCACTCCAACTTCACTGCCGACCACCACCTGGGAACATACGTAAAACAATGTGTTATTATATACAACGTGTAACGGAAACCCCATATCTATCCAAAAGTGCTGAAGACAACATCTGGTATGGAGTCTCTATGCACAGTTTCAGCTAAAAATAAGTGACTCAAAGAATTGATCCCAAATTATCGGTTTCATATGCTTCTTGAATACCAATGATAACAACGTGTCACAGCACTATAAGGGTCAATAACTTTCACGTCACTTGCCAATAACATGATAATTCTGTTCGTTCTTCTTAATTTGAAAATTTCGGTCTCTGGTATCAATGTATTGAAATTTCTAATAAGTTCCACACGTGTTGACATAGGATTACAAAACCCCTGCCATATCGTTTGTTATCATGCAAAGAAGCCGTGCACTTGGTATGTATATACCCTTTAAATTACACGTTGTATAGGGCATATAGTGACCTCCGCGTCCAATATAACAACACGTTCCGGGTAATGTTGGGGCTGCCGCGGTTTTGTAGTGCGTTCGGCATGTTTGCTGATGCGAATGTGGACGGTTTTGCGGCTATCATGCACAAGACATGAACTTCTTTACAGCGCCGCGTACGAGCCAGCCCCAACACTGTTCTGAGAACGCTAACTGGATAGGTGGGACTCTCCGATCTTGGGGCGATGGATACGACTGCATGCAGTCAAGTAGACATAAGTATACCAGGTTCGGCGTGTCCCACGCACCTAAGATTCATAATTTTGCTAGTTCTATTTTAAAAAATCTAAATACACCTTTACATAGCATGAAACAAGGTCGCTCCCGCTGTCTGTACGCTTAGATCTTTTAAACTCCGCATCAGATTTTAATGCAGTTCTTAGCAATAGAGAGAATGATTCAAGAGGAAGGTTTATATTTATAATACATGCATATTATTAGTGCATTGCACCCGTGCGAAGCCGGGGCAGATCGCTAGTATTTAATAAAAGGAGAACACTGAGTTGAGATATTGAGTCGATCTTTAAGATTATTCTACGCTTGCCGATGTCATAAAGATGGTCATATAAACGGAGTCAGTCAGACTGACTCAGTCTGACTGACCCCATGCTTGGAGGCATCTCGAAATGTCTTTATTTTATTATGGATGGTTTTATAAGTTTCTTTACTTTAGACGGTATTGCATTCACGCCGAAATGGACCGTGCCGTAGCCGTTAAAGCACGCACTTCTTTGATTTTTCACTTTTTGTTTATTTGTATTTTTGTATGTGTGTGTGCCCGATGAGCTGTTTTTATTATTTGTTTCTATTTATTGTTACTTCTCACAACATTTCCGCGACAAACAGCATACATCACAAATTCAATACAGGATAAATCCATCAGAACGCCAGATTTGTGACGTCAAAACTATGTTGACTTAACTACACTGTTTCCATGAATTCGTTTTATTGTATAAACTTACGTATATACAAAATAAGTAGACTTTGTATTCACTTGAGAGTAAACAAGCAAATAAGGACATAAAAATATCTGAAATGGTTCAATCTTAGTTGTTTTCGCTGATATAATGAAGTAATAACTGACAAATGCTTCAATTGTCTGGACTGGTCCACTGTTATCTATCCAGATTTGAGTGGGCTGGCGGAAACATTACTGACCAGAACTATACGTATAGTGAACGAAGTTAATGAAAGGATTGATATATTTACGTGAAATTTGAGTGGATTCAAAAAATCTCTTAAATGTTAATTAATAGTCAATTAATAAGCCAGAGAATAAATTAATCTTTAAAAGGTGAACTAGGATGACATGGATTTGATACGTATTGGATAGAGTTTGAGACTTTGACCTCTGAGTTTGTTTTTGTGTTTTGCTTAGGATAGCAAGCCAGGGAACTCGAAACTCACATAGATCGATTAAAGGAAACATATTGTTGCGTAAAAAGTCGTGTTTAGTAACTACTTTGCAACATAAATATGATTCATAATTTAAAAGATTACACATAGGTATTTGCTAACAGACGCAGGTACTCTTAAGGTAATATTTGTTTTGCTATTCGTCTTATTAATAGATTTAAAGCCACAATTGGATTATATACACGAGGTCAATTCAGGAGCCAATTGACTCCGCGAAGGTTTTTCTCTAACTTCCACTACGGAACTGTCCAAACACGGACGTAATATGTAAATAAATATATAGAGTATGAGAGTCACTTGAGAATACTCATTAGAAAAAAAAAAAAAAACTATGTATTTTAAACCTTGACTGATCTTGAACTTGACAATCTAACCATATGCAACTCAGTAACTGGATAAAACGGTACCCCTTTGCCTCTGATTTTCTGACTACCCCGTAACGACAGTCAAGATGTATAAATAGCCGGAACCAGCGACTTAACATGTTTTCCGAGGCATGGAAGAATCTCGATATAATGTTAAGTTGCTCACCCATCTAAATTCCGGCCTCGGCAAGTGTTGCTTAACCTTGAAAAGAACCCGTACGGTCCTCAAACATACATACATAGAAGGCTAAAAGCATAACCTTGCCTTTTGATTTACCGTAGTCGGGCGTAAAAATGTGGTAATATCTTACTTTGAATGTTTTCTCCTTCCCGTGCACCGTTTTCTCCTTGGCAGAGAGAACGCTGGCTGATTCCAGGTGGTGGCTCGGCGGCTGCGAGATCTGGTGCCCGTGGCTGTGCAGCCCTGACGTCATCTGAAAATGAGAGGCAGCTCATATAAGCACAGACATCGACAACGTTACATGGTGGACATGCCACCCATACGCACCAAACTTTGTTTTAGAAAGAGAACTACAATGTGGGCAGAATTCACATTACTAGCAATCTTTTTAACCCTTTTAACTAAGCTAAATATGCTTGTGTTTGAAGTGTGTTCACAGCAATAGTGCAGCGGGTGGGAATTCGTAGACAAAAGCTAGTCTTTAATATAAAAATCAAATGCTGTTCGTTAGATTCGCTAAAACTCAGGACCAGCTGGACCGATTTTCCTTATTGTGGTTTTAAAATGTACAAAATAAAAATAATGTTTTCTAATTCTGTTTCGCTAATCATGTCTCTAAATAATAATATTATATTGTCTAATTTCGTATTAGATCTTATTATTGTACGATATAACTTCTTCTACACTAAGAGCTCATTATTCTTCACAAGATAATGAATGGATCACTAGACTATAGTGAACTTCTGCGTTCATTAATTATTAAAATCCCAACTCACATTTCCAGGCATAATACTTTCAACCTATTTTACTACCCTGGCTCAAAAACAAACCTAGGTCATTACGCTGTTGTTTCAAGACTTTGTGGGCAATTCAACAAGTCCAAAACAATAAATTTAGATATTAGTCAATCTCTTCCAAAATATGAAAAATGTTTAAAAGATATATTGTAAGTAGTGTTCATGTTTTTTAAATGAAATAAGTATCTAATTCGTTCTTATTTTTCTTTAAATTTTAATTAATTTATTTAGTAGCTTATTTGTTAATTTTATCATGCATGCTGTGGTCTCTTATAAGTACACCTATAAAATACATAATTTTTATAACCTGTGTGTATAAACCGTGTATATCTTTTGTTAAAGATCCTAAATAAATAAATATTAAATAAATAGGGACTGTTTGACAGGAATAATCCGAATCTACAATGGGGAATACCTAATAAGAGAATCAGCTTTTAAGTGCCGTATCAAAGAGTATATGATAACCATACAACACCTCAGTCACAGTCAATATTTACACATGTGCAAAGCGCGTATTTTGTAAAAATGTAAACAATTTCGAACAAAGTGCAGTGCATCTATCTGTGTCAAGCTGCTTTACCCGTTACTTAAGCTATTGCGATAGACATGGCCTAAACTAGCTGAAGAAGTTACTAATGTGGACATAAGCTTTAGAAAAAAAAAAAAAAATTCCGGAAAATAAACACTATGTTAGATACCAAATACTTGAACTAAAGTATACCCGGACTGTCGTGAAACAAAAGAAAACTAAATAAATCATTAGAGATAGTTGTAATCCATCAAAACTAACTCAATTATCGGCTTTAATTTAATACATTTTAAGTTGTTTTTTAAATGACAAAAATGGGTTGCTGAGAACTTTGCTTTTTTTTGTATTATTTAGATATTTTTGTTACAAAATCTAATACATAAAATTCTCGTGACACAATGTTAGTTACCTTACTCCTCCGAAACGGCTTTACTGATTTTTACCAAATTTTATATGCATATTCAGTAGGTCTGAGAATCGGCCACTATCTACTTTTTATCCCGGAATTCCCACGGGATCGGGATTTACGCGGGAAATCCTCCCACGCGAACGAAGTTGCGGGCAACAGCTAGTTTGTTATAAAATAATTATCACGAATTCCGTTCATTTCAATATTGAGGTACGCATCATAGGGTTTGCAAGCGTAAAAGGGAAACAAAAGAGTTTTACCGCCATTACCCTAGCGTGACGCAGTGGTAACTTAATCATTATGCAAAGAGGAAACGCGGCAGTTTTTTTTTTCTCATTTAAAAATCCCCCAGTCTAATCAGCTGAGATGATGATGAATCGTATAAATTATCAGTCAATCTTTTCCAAAAGTAATCAGCATCATAAAACAATTCCGTTCCCATTGATGAATATTGATGGCTCTAATTTTGTGACCATTTGTGGTTGGATTCCTTATAGGTGACAAAAGCATGGCATTCATAAGTCTAGAAACGAACATTGTAATGTGATAAATCTATACTAATATTATAAAGAGGTAAAATTTGTAAGTTTGTTTGTAGGGGGTAATCTCTGGAACGAATTATCAAATTCAAGTATTTTTTCTTTGGTATTAAATTAAGCTACAAATTACTTCGAAAGCCATGTGGACAAAGTGTTAGTAAACAATATACTGGTTTTGAAGCAGACCATACATCATTGCTATCATTCAAACAGTTTTTTCTCGAGGTGAAAATCATCGCGGATGTTTCCCGCCCCTGGGGAGGGCAAAGGGTCCAGACTCTAACTAAAAGACCCACCCTATATTTCCTGGCGAACTTGCACTGGGTGCTGCGGAAGCACTAAAATACTCTCAATACGCCCGGTAAGACCAAAACCAACCCAACATATTGAAAATACTTATGTTTAATAACCTGTGCTTAAAAATAACAGGGCGCTCCTAGGTTTGAATTATCTAAGTCATCATCTTCATTTGCTCAGCCGATTTCCAACTATTGGGCTTGGAAGATCGGCTTCCAGTCTAATTGGGTGCGACTGCTTATCACGTTGAACGCCAAGAAAAAAAATGCATCTTCTCGTTCAGGCCGCGTCGGTCAGTGATGGCCGACAACCAGACTTGCCGTTCGGGCCGCGTCGGTCAGTGCTGCCCAGCGTTTAATATCTCCATAATTAAATAATTCATGACTAAAGTTGACTTTTGTTAATGAAAACATACATTTGGACATTACATATAAGTATCTAATTTTTTTTTTTTTTTAGTTTGGCTTCCCGTCAAACCAACAATTAAAAAAACATTTGGTCTAAATTTGGATAGAACTGTGATTTTTGCTTGGCCTGAAGGGAAAGCTCACTGTCGGTCAGCACTGACCGCGTTGGCGTTCAACGTGTTATCTGACTAGTAGCTGGGTAAGACGATACCCCTTGGCAAGACTGGTGTCAGACTTACTGTATTCTGACTACTCGTAATGAGTGTCAAAGATGTACAAATGACAGATAGGACAATCGGATCTAACGTGTTGTACGAGGCGCGAAAGAATCTCAATCCTACCAATCTACAGAGCGACCTCGACAAACTGTTATTATTTAACCACGAGCTCCTTATGATATTTTGTAACACATTATTGATTACACTTAAAAAATAATAGCTTTTATTTATTTAAACCAATTAATTTATTTCATTGGAGGAAATGCTTTACCTATATCACTCAATTCCGTGTTTAAACAATTATTTAATCTTCCACATAATTTTCCTTGATCCTCATCCTCAAACATAGTTATGTTAAACCAAAAATAGTAACAATAAAGACAGTTATCTGCGCGATAAGATTAAATGTGCAGAAATAGCTTCCCAGAAGTAGTTATGTTAATATCCTCTTACTTTTTTAATTTATTGTGTACTTACAAAGTAGTCAGTTAGAGTAAGGTTTAATATTATACTTGGCATTTAAGAGAGCTATAATCCAAAAAACGATCCATAAAAATCCTGTTATTATTAGAATGTATAATCACACCACGAAAAGAACATTAAACAATAAAATTAATGTGTGATTTACTAATTTAAAACTGCTATTATATAAATATACACAAAAGCCTCCACCGCTCAGAAATAAAATACATACCAATTTCTTATAAAAAAATACTACAGTCACTTCAAAATCACAAACAAGTCTTTGGGTCCACACTTCCACAAATAAAAAATTTAAAAAAGTAAAAACTGTCACAAACGCGCGCAATGCCTCGAGTATACGTTTCAAAACAAACAAGAATGAATGAATGAGTAATAAATATATCATTCACGGCTTATACACACGTTCGTCTAGTGAACCGCTGGATTATATTGTGACGATATTTTAATCTTTACTCAATGGGAAGTTGATAACGCGTCATCACTTATCGTGTGCAGTGTGATATAACAAAATTCCATTACTAAGTATATTAAATCTGCTGAGGAACTATAAACAACAGCGTTGCGAAGTATTGGTGACTTGCTAAAATCTCGCTTGCACTTGATCAATTCCGCGAAAAGAAGCGAATACAGATTCCTACACAAATTCTTACAATTAAATGTCATATGTTTATATAATTCTTGAGAAGCCTTTTCAAACGGGACGTGTGGGGCATTTTACCATACACCCACAAGCCCGCACGCTTGCTCGTGCGCACGCCCGCACATTGCATCCTACCACGCATGCGCGCTAACATCTACACGTCAAATACCTGTCACTTTTAAAATGACAGGAAAATAACGAAATTTTTACCTGTAAAGGACTACTTTAGGACATTTTTACGTGTAAATGACCAATTTAGGTCATCTTGACAGGTTATTCCTTAGAAGTCATCGATATGTTTCATCACGAAACTCGGAAAAATATATTACCGATTACCACAATCAACTTTTTGGTGAAAATGTAAGATTTAAAATGCTTATCGTTGTCACTTTTTTACGCACAAAAAAGAAAAATCCAACATTATAAGCTTTGCGTTAATCAGCAGTGCGATTCTGTAGGTAAGCTTCTTTACGTGAAACTAAACAGTCCTGTTTAGTTGTCCAGAGTCTGGCGTCTGAACTTGTCCAAGCCGCATTGAAACTTGTATAACACTTTCCGAAAACTGTAATCCATAAAACCTATCTTCAAAGAAAGTAATGCGCATATTCTCCGATGCACCTAAATCACAACCGTTTACAAACTATCTATAATAACAGAACTGAAGGTCACGTTTACGACTTAATTGTTTACAAGAATTAGATAATAAACTTCTTTAGCGTTTAAGGTTTATATTCTAGTACAACCGATACTAACCGCGTACGAATCATTTCTAAGCTCTGATTAAAATTGTTAAGATCTTATAAGGCGTTTTTAAGGACCATGCAAATATGCATTAGAAATAAAGACAAGTTTTTAAATGTGCACAAATACTACTAAAGCCGGCTCTTCACGTTCGCCAACACAGTGGCGAATGTAGTGGCCAATGCCTATTGGCCAACGTGTAGACGGGGTGTTTGTGCATGTTGGGTGCACAAAAACCCCCTCTACACGTTGGCGAATAGTCATTGGCCACTACATTCGCCACTGTGTTGGCCAACGTCTAGAGCCGGCTTAACACACAAGTTATGCTGGTTATGCCGTGTGTTAGTATATTAATTTTTCACATAGACTTTTCTGATGTTGTGAATTCTTTAGTGGTATCAAATCTCATGTTTCTAAATCATTGTTGCTGTGTCAATCAAGATGAGAGGTGAATCTTGATTGATTGGGCTTCTAAGAACTATAGTTACCCTGCCTGGGTTGCAGGAACACAACGAGATACCGTGGCGCCGAAACTCAAGGGCAGCTGATTGAAACGTCTCCGCTTTTAGTCAGTAGAAGTCTGACACTGAATACTGACGCAACTACAGTTACCAGCTGCGAGGAAAAGTAGCTAAGAAGGTATAATACAACGTTCCTAGTCACGAGTTGGTCATTGTAATTTGTCACAGGGGCTTTTGTAATTTACATCAACACCACTGCTTTAAAACGGTTTAGGAAAACATCCATATTATTATGGTAACCAGCATGATCTAAGACCAAAAATCCGAAAGTATGCACATCCACGCATTGGGTCCAGAGACTAGACTTGTATTATTCCAGCAGTAGGAAAGTTATAGGCATGTTAGTATCAATAACAAAACGACACCAACTTCATACCATCGTTCTCAAAACAACACAATACAGCACTGCGTAAAACAACATGATTTCTATGAGTATTTGCTAGGAATTTTCGACCAGACAAAAATAGAGCATCTAAAGTTATCTATAACAAATCTAGAATCTATCAAGATGTAAACAAGACGTTTCAATAGATTATCAAGATAAGGTAAGGTAAGTATCCTTTAAATGACATAAGACGTTAATGACCCTCACTAAAATCACGTCGTATTTTAAAGATTTCATAATATTATGTAACAAACTGATCTATTATACATTTTTACCTGACTAGCAGTCACGCGGGTTTTCGCTCCCGTGGACTGTTTCGAATTAAAAACATAACCCTCATTTTGCAGCTTAGTTAAGCTTTAAGCTACTCCATACCAAATTTCATACAAATCCACCCAGTACTATCGAAGACTAGGGGCCATATCATGACGTGTTAAAACTTTAGTCGCTCCAGCGATAAAGAGGGATGAAGCTATGCACGCTATACAGAGTTGATACGACAGAGGGGCATTAAATTACACTACTTATACTATACGTGTTTAGTGTTACTTTGATACAGTTAAAAAATAAAAAGAGCCAAAATATTTTTTTTTTTCAAACATACTAAATAGCTTACAAGTCAGAGTAAAACGCAACCACCCTTTGTAAATAAATGTGACAGACCTTAAATACCTAGTTAACAAAGTGACGACCTTAAATACCTAGTTAACAAAGTGGCAACGTAGCGCGGCGTGTGTTATCTCTTGTCTTGGTCAGATTTATCGCTTTAAGGTGCATCTCATCAAAATCATTTGCGACTAAACTACTTCTCCTATTTAATTGATTTTTGGTACAAAGCTTGAAAATGGTACCTAGTATACGCAGTTTAAAGGAAAGCCCCTCAGTCGTATCCATCGAATAGTGTTCCATCCCTCTTTCTCGCTGGGACGACTCAAGTTTTTACACGTCATGATATGCTCCAGTGCGGTTTTTTCACCCGACTGCGGCGAAGCAAGGAGGAGGGTTATTTCAAGAAATGTGGGTTGAATTCACATTACTAGCAATATTGTTAACCCCACCAACCAAGCTACTTATGCAAGCGTCCGGAGTGGGTTCACGGCAATAGTGTAATGGGTGGGGTTCGAACCCACAACCTATCGATCACAAGTCCGACGCCATTAGGCTATTAACGAGTTTGTTTAAAAAACAAACTTTTCAAATATTTTTTTTCAAAATATTTTTTTTTTTCAAACATACTAAATAGCTTACAAGTCAGAGTAAAACGCAACCACCCTTTGTAAATAAATGTGACAGACCTTAAATACCTAGTTAACAAAGTGACGACCTTAAATACCTAGTTAACAAAGTGGCAACGTAGCGCGGCGTGTGTTATCTCTTGTCTTGGTCAGATTTATCGCTTTAAGGTGCATCTCATCAAAATCATTTGCGACTAAACTACTTCTCCTATTTAATTGATTTTTGGTACAAAGCTTGAAAATGGTACCTAGTATACGCAGTTTAAAGGAAAGCCCCTCAGTCGTATCCATCGAATAGTGTTCCATCCCTCTTTCTCGCTGGGACGACTCAAGTTTTTACACGTCATGATATGCTCCAGTGCGGTTTTTTCACCCGACTGCGGCGAAGCAAGGAGGAGGGTTATTTCAAGAAATGTGGGTTGAATTCACATTACTAGCAATATTGTTAACCCCACCAACCAAGCTACTTATGCAAGCGTCCGGAGTGGGTTCACGGCAATAGTGTAATGGGTGGGGTTCGAACCCACAACCTATCGATCACAAGTCCGACGCCATTAGGCTATTAACGAGTTTGTTTAAAAAACAAACTTTTCCGCTACATAATATAATTAATATAGTTTTATCTATATGATGATGATGAAGTTTTATCAATTTACGCAGACGGTGGAGTATAAAATTTGGCACAGTTAAAGCTTATATGGAGAAGCAGTGCAGAAAGCTAATATACCTAATAGTATTATAATAATAGATTACAAATCATTTGAATTCTCCTCTAGTTTATGTAACTCTTTATTCTACACTGCGCCTTATCGCGTTCTTCTATCTTTTCCAGGCATCCTAGAACGAATTGAACTTTTCATTATTTTTTTTTATTAAAAATAGGTTCGCGTTTGACCACCATCTCACCTGGTGGTAAGTGATGATGTAGTCGAAGATGGAGTACGCTTACCTAAAAGTAACCTATTCACTCTTGACTTAAAGACTCCTAGGTTTCTAATGTTTTGCGGAGTTATACCAAACAAACATAGAGAGATTCCTCCGCCCCTCGAAATGCAAGTTAAGCCGTGTTGGTCTCGGCTGTCAGTCACATCTTTGACAGTCGTTACGGGTAGTCAGAAGCCAGAAAACCTAACTAAGTCGCATCGTGTTACCCAGCTACTGAGTTGTGGAGATCAGATAGGCAGTTTACTTTGTTGTACTCACAGCCTTTCCAAAGCTTTCGGGTGCAATATAACGACGCTCTGAGGATACTGCTGAAAAAGCCTCGGTATTGCACTGCTTCCGCTATGTTTGCGGAAGCACGTATCGACGATTTCTTCGCCGTCATACGCAACAGAACGGCATCTATTATGAGCAGGGTCCGCGGTAGTTCCAGCAGTATCGTCAGGGCGTTAGCGGACAAAATAAATAGTCCGTTTATTGTATATTGGGCAGGTGTACACCTGCAATCCAATAAAAAGTAATTTTTGTTTTGTCATGCTTACTAACACATACTAACTTATATATAATGCTTTTTTTACCTACTAACAACCTACTAACATTATTTGTAATGATTTCTATGGGCCCTTAGGTCTGAAATAAAGATAATAATAATAATAATTGCTATACATATAACATGATTTTAGTTTAGTTTAAATAGTTTAAAGCTATTACGAATAATGAAGAACTATAACTAATCTATTCAACCGTCCACAAGTGACGCGCTTACCGACAGCATTCCATTTTCAGATTATATAACATAGACTATTGTTGTAAACATTGATATCTAAGATTGTCTGACGTCAGACATTTGAAGATGTGTATCGAAAGCCTTCTTTGGTCATACTCGATCTAGTTCAGCTATGGCTCACAAAACTATCATTCGAAGCGATGATGAGATATTTCGGGGAGTGTGCACAGTCTTATTCCACCAAGCCAGTTCCATCATCGGACTACAAGACAAACGGCGATGCGCCATCGTTACATGGTCGACATCCCACCCATACGCACAAAACGTTTTGGGAATAGTTTCTTAGTGCGTACAGCTAAGGAGTGGAATTCTCTGCCGGAGTCGTTTCCTGTTAGCTATAACCTGGGAGTCATTAAATCAAGAGTAAATAGATAACTTCTAGGCAAGCGTGCTTCATCTCCGACCACATCATCGCTTAACATCAGGTGAGATGGTGATCAAAAGCAAGCCTATCAAAATTGAAAAACTTTATTGAAAAAAATAAAACCGACTTCCATATCAAAACACTAAAAAGCCAAAAATAATTTTAATTTCGGTAGTCGGTGTTATTGGTTTTGTATTTTCTTTTTTTTTACACCGCCTTCCGAAATTAAAATTATTTTTGGCTTTGTAGTGTTTTGATATAAAAAAAAAAAAAAATCATTTAATTCAGGTCTGTGACCCATATAAAATACAAAAGTTACACATGTGCCATTGGTCGGCTTACACTATTATACAAACATAAATACATGCAAAAAATAAAAAAATATATCATAGTTGTGAAATTTAAATTAAATTTAGAATAAGTAATACAAAAATTTCAATAAAATAAAATGAGAAATGTCAAAAAATTTATAAAATAAAAACAATGTCAGATTACAAACGATGTCAGATTATTAAATATTTACGCATGTCAGAGGTAATAATACGTGCAGGCACTGACATGCAGCTGCAGCCATCTCCGCAAGAAAGGAGAATCCCACCGCTCGGACAACACGCTCAGGATCCCGTTCGAGCTGCCCCGACAGCGACGCAGCAGCGAAGCACTTCTTTTCCGGATTATTCCGTAGAAGTCATCGGTACCGGCCTCAGCGAACATCGCTGACGCACTACAAAACCGGGGCCGCCCCAACAGAATCCTGAACGCGTTGTTGTACTGGACACGAAGGGCGTTGTACGTCCGCTGAGTAAAGTTGGTCCACAGGCTGCACGTGTAAAAAGTCTGGCAGTATGACTTGAATAGAGTTATTTTCACCTGTGAAGAACAACGCGCAAACCTGCGAGCCAACATGTTGCACCGGACAGACAACAATATGGAAGTCGGTTTTATTTTTTCCAATAGTTTTTATTTTCGCGCTTTTTAGTGGGTCAGTTTGTAATTAATCTAGTTACAAAAGCCAAAATGTCGACTACTGATCACCTTTTACAAAACATTGCTTTTCCCGATGTAGAGCCGTTAATTTTTGAGGTGTTCTGGTATTTCACCATCAGCTCTACTTCACCATACGCATTGTGACGAGCATAAAGTGCTTCACATCCATATTCAAGTAATAGAATCGCAATCCACAAAATACTTATTATTGAGTAGTTTCGGTGGCTCTCTGTGGTTTTCATCATCAGTTCAACTTCCCCAAACGGTGCTTTTCGAGAGCAACTGCATAAGTTACTATAAAAAATACCCAAAACGCTATAGGTGTGCCTATAATATTTAAAGAGTTCCCTCGATGTCTCCATGATTCCATCAGATCCTAACGTGATGACAATGGGACCAACTAGAAAGTATACCCTTTCAAACTAAAAAAGAATTTTCCAAATCGGTCCAGCCGTCTTTGAGATATGAGGTAACATACATAAAAAAAAAGAAAAAAAAAGGGTTCAAGACGAACTGAGAACCTCCTCCGTTTTTGAAATCGGTTAAAAAAAAAGACTTTTCCAAATCGGTTCGTAAATGAAGGAGTTATGCGCGAACAAAAAACGCAATGCAGAGTAAACGAAAAGATCGTCAATGTCGGTTTTTTTAGACTTGTTGATTTTTCAGAAACGGCTTGTCCGATTTCGAAAAAATTTTCATGGGACCATTTGGGAAGTATACCCATTCCAACAAAAAAAGATATTTTCTAATCGGTTGGCAAGCGACGCAGTTATGCCTGGACAAACATAAAAAAAAATACAAACATCCGAATTGAGAACCTCCTCCTTTTTTAGAAGTCGGTTAAAAAAATATATATTATCTGTATGTCAGGTACGTAAACAAGGGCTTGCCGACGGTGATCAGGGGTAGCTCAACGTCCGGTAAGGTCTTAAAGACTAGGCCCGGGTTGGCAGCGCGTCGTGTTCCACGCGCGCCTCAAAGAGCACTCAGCAGGAACGGGCCCAAAAGGGCTATAACCTACCACGAATGTAAGGGTAACTGAAGAAACAGGGTGGGTTTTTCGTTAGTAAAATTTTGGCACTTCCTTCCGCTCCTCTCAGAGCGGGACGAGTCAGAGGATTTTACCCCCGAAATAAAACAGGTAATAAAGGGCAGAGTTCTTTTTTTCAATTCAACCTGAATAAGGCATGAGGACATGAGACGGTCAAAAAATATCCATAACAAAATAACTTGAGTAGCCAATCACGTGTTTCGTTCCAGATAATATGTCCGAACTGGACATAGTTCAGCGAAGATGTTCTAAGAAACCCTTTACCACAGAAACACATTTTCCTTATAGCGTTTTTTTAAGGTAAAAGCCCTAATACGCACGTAGCGTACCTTTACCGCGTGAGCTTATGATCTACACATACTCTCTTACTCTCATAGGTTGATCACAGCACTGTCTGACAGAGTATTTTATGCGACCATCCCAGATGGCCTTACTTGGATTATTTGACGGATGGCGCAGTGGTTTAGCGATCGACGGCTTCGCGATCGCGGGTTCGATTCCCGCACAAGGACTAATATTAATATATTTGTATGGCCTACAAATATTTGTTCTGGTTCCGCGTGCTTGTAAAAATGCAACCACGATACAGGAAAAGTTCCTAATGTTCAAAAACAAATATTTTCCGTCCTCATCGTCGTAATTATTCGAATCATTAAAGTTGCAAGTAGAACTGCGCGATAAATGGCAAATGCTTACAATGTTTGAACAGGTCCACTCAAATCAATCTCTTTCCCCAAGACCTCTTTTGGAGAAAAAAGAGATTTTAAACTACATGGTTCTCATATGATCTCTATTTTGTTTCGGTATTTCTTTTCAGGGTACCTACTTATATAACACCAATCTCATTCCGTTAAAGTTTCCCCCAGAATAATGACGTATTAAAGTGTTATTTATAACCATTTTACAAACTAAACATCATAACATGCAAACAAATAGAATCCATAGCCTCTGATCACATGCCCAGGTTAATCACAATCAACTTGGAAAACGACTACGAGGTCTACAAGCGACCCGAGATTATGCCTATATACGTACATATTCCAATAATTTATGCATATTTTTAACTCTTAATTATTATCGTTTGGTATGACGCATTGAATACTTCATTAGCAAAGTGTTCTTGCGCGCGACGGCTAATATCAACCTGTGTACGATAGATAAAAGTTATAGGGTTTTACATAATTAATACACACATACACATATTATTAAAATATGTGTATGTGTGTATTAGTAGTAGTGTATGTGTAGGTGTGTCAGACTTTTACTGACTAAAATAGGTTTTATATTTTGGGTATTTTTTTTATTATGGGTTTTCGTGTTCCGTAATTAACCCTGCCTAACCTCTCGAGAACTACAGGCATGATATTATTGACGCATGATCTTTCTAAGAAACCAATACGCAGTGCGCATTGACAGGTATTAGTTAGATCTGCATGCAGTCAGGTATATTGATCGCGAAAGACATGCGTCACGATGTGACGTCACATATTACCAGGCACGGAAGAATTAGGTGCTTATGAATATTTGTTTACAATATTTTTTCTTCTAAGAAAAGGATTATGTGAAATTGGTGCAGCTCATGACCTAAGAGGAGGAAGTGTTTGTATGTTACAGGTACAATCAAACAAGCGTACCAATCAGGTTTGAACCCCACCCTATTACACTATTGTCTTGAACCCATTTCAGACACAAGCATATTTAGGTTAGTTGAAGGGGACCACCCCTCCAACTAAGCTAAATATGCTTTAACAAGATTGCTAGTAATGTTAACACCATCAACCTTGCTAATTCTCTTTAAAACAAAACTAGCTCAATAATTTATTTATTTATTTATGTACACACATGACACTTACAAAAGAAAAAACATATAAATATAGACAAAAGAGCACAAAGGTGCTACTTATTTCCTAAGAAATTTCTTCCAGCAGACCTGCTTATTACTATTTACTAGCGACCCGGCCCGCATAGTCTGTCTTATACAAAATCTTAATAAAATATTAAAAAAAATCACTTTATCCTTTGGTGAAAACTACATCATGCAAATCTTTTTAGTAGTGTTTAACTTTATCGCAAACATACATACAGACAGACGCGGTAGGAGACGTGTTTTATAATAATTATGTAATGATGGTTACGAAGTTGTTACAGCAAATCATTATTTACGTTTGGTAAGTTTAGAATAGACAATATTGCACACCTAATTAAAGGTAAACACGTTCATGTTTTCCAAACATCCATACATCCATACACCCATCCTCACAAACTTTCGCATTTATAATATTAGTAAGAAATAAGAAGATTTACAATGTACCACTTCATCCCTGAACCTTTTCATAGATGAAGTTCCAACACAAAAGTTTTTAAGTGTATAAAAATAAATATGAGAACGTGCCAGTTTCATGGATGGCGCAAGCGCAATAAATATTTGATTCTGTTTTCAAATATTTGATATTTTCCTGATGGCATGATTGAGCCAGTCTGGTGCACAAAAACTTGTAGTGCACACAATATCAATGACATATTTTCCATGCAAATACATTAGTTATTAGCTTGTACACTCAATTCTTTTGTTGAGGGTACTTCAAAATAAATAAGTGCCAAAAACTAGTCAAGACTTTATTTTTTTGCGATTTGGTATACTTTACATTCTTGAAAATTACTTCAAGATTCACAAATAAGGCGTTAGAATTATGTACCCATATATAAATCAGTGCAAATACGAATAAAGAAAAAAATGGTTCGTGAATAAAAGTTACAAGCTCAACACTGACGTGGAGAGCTTGCAGCAGTGATTCACGAACAGACAGTTGAGCTTGCTCGTCACACAACGAAGGATTATGTTGGGGCACATATTTTCAATCAAGGCTATTTACATTGACAGAAAAACCAAAAAGTAAATATTATTCCATGAGACCACCTGATAGTGTCTTTTGTACATCTTAAGTACCCACAAATATTTGTGAACAATGAATATGACACCAAACTCCCTGAAATGTCAATTCCGACTTAATTGTAATGAAATGATAGATATCGTCGGACTCATCGACTACAAATCCGTTTCCGAACTATGTTGGCGTTGTTTTCCAGTCTAACCGGATGCAGGTGACATGGCGACTGCCTATCTCACCTCCACAAGCCAGTAGCTGGGTAGCACCATTCTCCTCGGCCAGACCAGTTTTTATTTTTCTGGCTTCTGACTACCCGTAACGACACTCAATTATGTCCATAAGACAGCCGGAACCAAAGGGGTTGCTTTCCGAGGCACGGGGTATGTTATCACACCGCTAACTTGCAAACTCAGACTGACCAATTTCTTATAGAAAGACCAAAAGCAGTATTTGCCCGACCTGGGAATCGACCCTAAGACTACACGCTTAGCAGACGCGCTTGAGACCACTTGAACACTGAGGCAGTCCTGTTTGAACTCCTGAAGACTAAACATGTTTACTAATATGTACTACTAACATTTGCTCGCGACTTCGTTCGCGTGGGAAATTTTTGCCGTGTAAATCCCGATCCCGTGAGAATTTCGCAAAATACCGTCTTAGCGAGCATCTACGTATTAAAAGGAACTCCCATGCAAAATTTGAGAGCTCTACTACTTGTAGTTTCTGAGATTTCGTGATTATTCAGTGAGTGGTGGTATTTCGCTTTTATATATATAGACTAGTATTTGCGTGTTGCGCGAGGTGCAAGCACCTCGCGTGCTTGTGAAAAAAACTAAAGCATTGCCCCTCTAAATCAAGTATTTGCGTGTTGCGCGAGGTGCAAGCACCTCGCGTGCTTGTGAAAAAAAAAAAAAAAAGAGGGGGGGGGTGATGGGGGGGGGTTGCACAAGTATTTCGACTAAAGCATTGCCCCTTTAAATGAATCTGAAAAAAAAAATGTTCCAAGTCTCTTAAATTCCGAGATCCGCCTAAAGGGGGGGAGAAGGGGGGCGGGGGGGGGGACTTTGAAAAATGGTTTTTACTTTACCGAGCCTCTTCTATACGAATCCGTAAAAAACAAAAAATACGGGTCTCGTAGTTTCCGAGATAGGATAGGGAGGGGGGAGAAGGGGGGTGAAAAGGGGAGGTTTGGCACTTTTCCCGTAGGTTTGAGAGTTACTTGTTTACGAATCTGTCAAAATATACCCACCTCCCCATCAACCATCTGGGAGAACAATTATGTCAATGAGTGAGTCAGTCAGTCAGTGAGTGGTAATTTAGCTTTATATAATATAACTAGTATTTGCGTGTTGCGCGAGGTGCAAGCACCTCGCGTGCTTGTGAAAAAAACTAAAGCATTGCCCTTCTAAATCAAGTATTTGCGTGTTGCGCGAGGTGCAAGCACCTCGCGTGCTTGTGAAAAAAAAAAAAAAAAAAAAGAGGGGGGGGTGATGGGGGGGGGGGTTGCACAAGTATTTCGACTAAAGCATTGCCCCTCTAAATGAATCTGAAAAAAAAATGTTCCAAGTCTCTTAGATTCCGAGATCCGCCTAAAGGGGGGGAGAAGGGGGGCGAGGGGGAGGACTTTGAAAAATGGTTTTTACTTAACCGAGCCTTCTCTATACGAATCCGTAAAAAGAAAAAAATACGGGTCTCGTAGTTTCCGAGATACGATAGGGGGGGGGGAGAAGGGGGGGGAAAAGGGGAGGTTTGGCACTTTTCCCGTAGGTTTCAGAGTTACTTGTTTACGAATCTGTCAAAATATACCCACCTCCCCATCCACCATCTGGGAGAACAATTATGTCAATGAGTGAGTCAGTGAGTGGTAATCTAGCTTTATATAGTATAATAAATACGAAAGTCAAGATGTTTGAATGCATTGAAGGATGTAATCACGCCAAAATATAACCATCCGTAATACCTACAACCACAAACAGTGAAGTTTGACATTACGAAGACCTCACGCTACACTATCACGTCTAGCGGAGAATTCAAGCCCGTCACAATACATAAACTTAGACAGAGTATTTATCTGTCCTTGACAAAATATCAAGATTATCAGAAAAATGTGGCTAAGAAAAATGGCTAAGGTGTAGGACTTGTGATCGAGAGGTCGCGGAGTCGATCCCCTAGAAGAGAGACCCTAGAAGCAGTGGGTGAAGTCAGGCTGTGGATGATGAATGCATTGAAAGTTTTTAAACCTACGATCCTTTCAAATGAACCCTCCTAAATGCCTTAACAGACTGCGAACCTAAATCGGCCGTAGCAAAGATAACCTCCATAGATGGGGATTTACAGATGGCTCAGATCTCAAATGTATTATGTGAATTTATGTGGCGTGACCCCTTAGACGATGAAACACCTTCCTTCTTCCTCCGACCCTGTCATTTACACTCTTGGTGATCTTATGTCTGCATCATCGAGCGGAGTTCGCGTAGCTGAGTTTTGGGCCAAACTAATCCTTACTAATATTATAAATGCGAAAGTAACTCTGTCTGTCTGTGTGTTACGCAATCACGCCTAAACTACTGAACCGATTTTAATGAAATTTGGTACGGACATAGCCTGAGAAAGGACATAGGCTGCTTTTTAATGCGAAAAAATGGTTGTAAGGGGTTGAAATAGGGGATGAAAGTTTGTATGGAAATTACGTAATTTTAAAGCTTACTTATTTTTTAGACTTTTGATTAGATATTAATAAATACGACATTCAAATTATGTATGAGTTTTATTTTCAAAATAATTAGATAAAAAATTAGAAATGCTGCTGAAAATCACTATTCCGCGCGGACGAAATCGCGGGCACAGCTAGTTTAATATATTTTTGCCACCGACACGCTAAGAAGAACCCTTCTAAAATGCCGAAGTACCATTTGCGTCGCACTTAGCTAGACCGTTGACCGCATCAAGGCTATGACATCACAAAAATCCGGCCTGGTTGATATCTACCCAGCAATTACTAGCCGCCTAGAACAACCCCCACGGGTGTAATACGGTGTTTTGAACCTATTCACGGCTTTGAACTTTACGGGCTAAACGTAACTCTATTCCTATGAACTAGGTTCTATCTAGACTTTTCGATTCAAGTGTTACTTATTTCTGTTTTTAAATGGCACTAACGACATAAAAACGCTTACTGTCAGTCTGTGGATGGGTGTCTATCTTAGTGGTATCGTGTTACCCAGCCACAGGGTTGTGGAGGTCAGTAAAGCAAACGGTTAGACTAGATCATTAGAACTTAAAACTTAGTAGATAGTTTGAATATACCTATACCAAAAACATATTTCTTCAGAAACATGGAGTAATTTCTCAGTATTTTATGAAAAATGCAATAACAAAATAACATAATATTGACTCATACGACTGTCATTATCTTGATTGAGTTAATATGCATTAAAAATAAATAAACACTTTTATTATGACTAAATCATTATCTTTACAGATTCTTCCTTATTTAAGAAGTAGAACCAATATGATGTGCAATACTCATTATAATTAAATTAAAATTTTAAAGTTATTCAGCCTTCGTTTTAACATGATCCTAACTACACTAATTTTATCCTTACGTGAAATAAAACACAGTCTCCCGCCGCGTCTGTCTATCTGTATGTTCGCGATAATCTCAAAAACTACTGAACAGATTTTTATGCGGTTTTCACCAATAGATAAAGTGATGAGAAATGATTCAATGAGGAACGTTTAAGTGTATGATTTATAAAGGCTTTGTCTGAATTAGCAGTATTAGACGGGTCACTAATTTGGAATATTATCAGATCTAATGTCAAATAAGAAGTTAATTTATAAAGACAAATAAAAGGGAGCGGCTGGCTACTTCTGAATTTTAAACCTGACAAGATCAAAATCCAAGTCATATGAAGGCAAGCCCTGAAAATCCTGGCCCATCACCACTTCGATCAAGAGTGGGTTCATCCTGAATAAAAAATATATAATTGGGAAGAAGATAGATAAATTGCATTGTAAGTTGTTCAGTGGTTTTACTAATATTGTGCTAATAATGTAGCTGAAAATAACAGTATGTATTTCTTTTGCCGCTTTTCACATTAAAATTAAAGGGTAGCTCTAATGAAACAGAGCCCTTCGTATACGAATCCGTCTCTCATCATAAAGTATAGTAGCACATTTATGAAGTACAGGACAACGAGAGAAATATGCTACGAAACTATTGAAGTCATACATTTTATTTGTAATATTAAGGCGAAACAATATTTGCATAACCTACAGTTACCATGAAACACGGAATACCTTGAACGGGTCATGATTTTTAAAGACTCTTTTCCTTCAAAACAGTTTCAAATGACCGCTTCTACAAGTACCATAATAACAACTTAGCACTCCTTGACCATCTAATGAAAACTTCATATCAAATATCTTGACATTCATAAATGTATTTCTGTCGCTATACTTCTCCTTAAAGTGACAGAGACAGACTCATGACGTCTTATAATCGAGTTGTGTTTGAATATCCGGCCCAAATATAATTGAGAATAGTTTAGAACACAACTTCTTGTAAATATGGAAGTATTTGTCATACCATACGAGTTTGCAGGCAGGGATTTTTTTTACATAGGAAAATCATTTTTACTAGGTCGTTTAATCGAGATTGTGTTATTAAACAAACAGACGGTCATATTGTGCAGGGCGATCTCGTACAGACAACCTTTGGATGGATAGAACATGGACAACTTACAGGAGACAGATTTAAGGCTAGTAACTAAGTTTACAAAGTTACAAACATCATAAATAATATTATTTAAATATGGTAATATAAAATACATGCATACAATACCAAATCATACACTAGTAAATATCAAATGAATACTTTAGCGTATAAGTGATAATGACAGGGAAAATTATAGTGAGAGGTAATGCTCCTTCATCATACTTTTGAACGCTAGTAACGTTTGAGCACACCTCACTTCTATGGGTAATGTGTTTGAGTGATGGCAAATATAAAGCCTAAATTAAATATCCGGTCTGATTGTCGACGAATATTTTAGGAATTTTCATAGGAGTTAAAAGTTAAATAAGAATAAAACGGTTTAACATCATACTGTTAAATAAAGCAAAATTCTGTAACTTATAGTATGATACAAATGGTTTTATATTTCTGTATATTCTTTTACAATGTTTAGTTTCTATACCTGTTTTTAATAAAAATCTATAATGTACTGTAGATATACCGAAAATAGTCATTAAAATACATATTTTGTGTTAATTTTCAACTAAAAAACCAAAGCATTGAACGCGAGCGACACAAGGCATTGATAAATGGTAGACTTCAATAGGGTATTTTTCTAATATATTTTTATAAGGAAGACAGTGAGCTGTAGTTTCACCTTATATCACGCCCTGTTATACTTTCTAGCACATTGTGTCAGCACCAGGCGCGGTCCGAAGGGAGGGGGGGGGGGGGGGGTCACAGGGGACCCCCCCAAATAGAAAATCTTATAAAATTTTGCAAAATAAGTCGTTCCAAATATTATCACCCGATTTGCCAATAAAAATAGAAGACTTCCATTTGTTTTATAATAAAATTTGTATTGTGCAATAAAGAAAACTCATTTACACGACATATTTTACTGTTAGTGACCCCCTCCAAAAGTCCAGGCTGCGACCGTGTCTGGTCAGCACCCACACTCCAGAATTTTGAAGCTTTTGATCTCAGTAACCTTTAGTGATACGATGAAAAGGCAAAAATGACTTGTGCTATATTTTTTGAAAATTTAACTAACGGACCAACCGGGTCGTTTTGAAACAGGAAACTAACCTATTCAATATCTGGCCAAGAAGTATTAGACCATTGACGAATCACTACCCTATTTTTAATCCGTTCTGAGATCACATTTATTTTGGACGCAATGCCTTGCATAAAATAGTCTATTGTTTTCCTATTAATTTGAGGTGTCTTAAATCTATTGACTATCAACACAGTTCTGTTTGTCGCGAACATTTTCACATGGTAAAACTATGATTAATACAAACTTTGCGTTTGCTTACAATTTGAGAGTCAATCTTTGTTTTGGCGCAAAGACGTAGTATGCATTAACATTTTTAAAAGTCACCAAGTGCGGGTCGATCCATTCATCGTGTGGAGTTCCGTAGAAGTTCACAAAGTATACCGAATATTATGCTGACGAAAAAATAAATAAAATTGAAGAAGAAAATTGACAATGCAGTTTCTAAAACTGTATTTACATTATCGACTACGTCACAGTCAATTCTCCAATTGCAATAGTTTTGTTATGACAAAGGTTTTTTTTTACACAAAATTGATTCGGTTTTCGGTATTTTCCTATACTGTTACTGTTGATACCACGCTATTTAACAAATTTCATGATTCTATGTCAGCGGGTAGTAGGTAGGTACCCTATACCTTTTGATTTTGATCCCATAGAAAAAATTAAAATTCTATTTAAATGATTAAAACTAGAGTCGCCACGAATATTTCGGCAACTATTCGGTATTCGACCGAATACTGCTCACTATTCGGCGGAATACCGAACAGCAAATTATGCAAAAAAAAACTGAAAATATTATTCACAAAGATGTTTATTTAACCAACAAATTAACACATTAAAATTTAAAATCTACCAGTGCTAAGTTATGAAGTTATGATGCATGAAAACATTTTTTCAAACTGCCATAAAATTTAACAAGATGAAGATATTGAATCCAAAGAAAGATCTTTTGAGAGCATCATAAGATTGGAGATCATAAAAGATGGACGTTTATTTGTAAATGACTCGGTACTTCCTCAATATCACACGAAAAACGGTCTGCAAAAATCTTCAGTTTGCTTGAAACTTTTTCAAAATCACCAAATCTGTCGCTGATTGAGTTTGTAGTTGTATTAAAATATCCTTCATTTTGTCACTTTTCCAATGAAAATTAATTCCAGTTTCATTTATATTTTGAATTTTATAACTTATTAACCAAACATTCACCGGCCACAAGTAATACGTCCGCGGGCCGCGTGTTGCTGACCGCTGATCTAGAACTTAATTGTGAGAGTTTCGAATAATACACAATATTTCAATATTTGACATCACAACTTGAAACCTTCAAGAACTGACTGATCTTATAAGGGTTCCGTTTTTCCTTAAACCTAAGGAACCCCAACAACAATAAAGGGTTTTAGTATTATTCCACAAAACGATGTATGGATTGTGTGAAAGATGCTTTAGCTAGAAATGAGGCTTCTAATTAATACAGAATAATTAAAGTTGTACATGACATTTACTCAAACGCTTTAATAGGTTTCAGGACAGACAAAGAATAATATCATCAATGAAGAACATTAAATGTAAAGGCCATGGTAGAGCGAACGAATTTGACCTTAAATCTCGTGCCTGTCTATCTTCTACAGATTATACAACACAGTGTGCGCAGGAGCTCCAGGACCTTATCCCTTCATCCCCCTTTTACTACCGGTCTACCAGACGTACCGCAGGATACCATCCACACTTGGTCGATATACATTGTCGTACGAAGCGCTTCTCGTCTACATTTATTGTGCGCACAGCCAAGGTGTGGAACTCTCTGCTGGCTTCTCTGTTCCCTCCCTGCCACATATGACCCGTCAACCTTTTAAGCAAGAGTGAATAGGCATTTTCTGGGCTCGCTCGTTCGATCGTACACCTCATCTTACACTTACCATCAGGTGTGATCAAGGTCAAGAGCGGGCTCATTAGTAATAAGAAAATGGAGTAATAATTCTACACTAATATTATAAAAGCGAAAGTTTTAAATATTTATTTGTTATTCAATCACGCCAAATCGGATTTCGGATAGAATTTCGCAGGGAGACAAATAATATAGTCTGGAATAGCACATGGCTACTTTTTATTCCGTGATAAAAACTTTTTTGCAAAAAATAAAACCGACTTCCACGACAAAACACTACAAAGCCAAAAATAATTTTAATTTCGGTAGTCGGTGTTATTGGTTTTGTATTTTCTTTTTTCACACCGCCTTCCGAAATTAAAATTATTTTTGGCTTTGTAGTGTTTTGTCGTGGAAGTCGGTTTTATTTTTTGCAAAAAAGTTTTTATTTTCGCGATTTTTAGTGGGTCAGTGAAATTTCCAAATCGGTTCGTAAATGACGGAGTTTAAAATTATTTTTGGCTTTGTAGTGTTTTGTCGTGGAAGTCGGTTTTATTTTTTGCAAAAAAGTTTTTATTTTCGCGCTTTTTAGTGGGTCAGTGAAATTTCCAAATCGGTTCGTAAATGACGGAGTTATGCGCGAACAAAAAACGCAATGCAGAGTGAACGAAAAGATCATCAACGTAAATATTTTTTTTAGACTTTTGTTGATTTTTCAGATACCGCTTGTCCGATTTCGATAAAAATTTCATGGGACCATTTGGGAAGTATACCCTTTTCAACAAAAAAATAATTTTTCATATCGGTTGGCAAGCGGCGGAGCTATGCCCGAACAAACATAAAAAAAAAAAACAAACAAACATCCGAATTGAGAACCTCCTCCTTTTTTAGAAGTCGGTTAAAAATGTACGACTCTCATGGGAGGATTTATCAAAATATACACACGAACAAAGTTGCGAGTAAGAGTGTGTTTATAAATTTATTAGATTGAAAGTCGACCTATTTGGGAACATGAAAGGTTAATGACACGTTGGCAAATTCCTTCTATACCCATTCAAGCTGACGTTTATAGGTCAGTGGTCAATTGACTTTACTATACGTAGTATGTTTATGGCAAATTTAATATCCAATGTGAACAGAGAAAAGAGGTTCAAAAAGCATGTGTTCCCACTGTTGGGATACAGGTCTCTCTATGAAAGGGAATGGGAATCCACCACGAGGACCCAGTTCGGGTTGGTAGATGTCGCATGTCTTCGGATTGTTTGGTTCTAGAATGTTTTCCTTCACTATTGCGTACAGTGTTCCAATCAACGAATTAGGAATGATATAGAACACGAACTCCGCTCAAAAATGGTTCCACGCAAAACACAATCAAGTAGGCGGGGAAAAAAAAATACAATCAAAGCGCCTCTCAGTCTGACGTGCGCTCAGTGACAGACGCCAGAATCGTGTTGATTAGTGAAAAATCCAAGAAAAAGCTCGTTTCTGAGGGATAAAAATGACCTCCTGCGTAGTAAGGTGGTGTAAAAGACGGAAAGAAGGAAGTAAAAAAACTAACTGGGATAGCTTATCACTCGTAAGTAAAATAATTTCGTGTTTTATTTTCGTATAGACAACCACGAGTTGTCAGTATTATGCAACAGGTAGCCAGCCAGTTTTGAATACCTAACTATTATATATTTTATATTAAGTATAGAGTTTTATAAATTGGATGGATTAGTTTGCCTGTGTGTTTCTTATTTTAGTTTCCCCAAAAAAGAGATTCGACGACTACAGTGGATTGCAGCAGTCCGCTTAGAAAAATGAGAGGATGGCTGGTTACCAACTAATGCCAGTAGGGTTTGCTCCATACATTTTGGTAACGAAGACATATATTCGTCACGCACGGGCTATCGTATGCTAAAAAATCAGCTGTACGGTTAGTACTGTTGCACAGCATTTCGTGAAAAATTCTGGTAAATCCTAATAACTTAATTTAAGAATTGCTTAAGAATACAAATTTTAAATCACGTCTAATGTGTTTTATGTTATCAGTAGGTATTACACCACGTTGAAACAATGCAGGTCATTAAATCGGCCCTCCGTATATGAGCTGATAAATAGAGCGAGCCAATATTTAGGAGATGTTTCTGTCCATTTTACTAAACAACAAAGTTTTGTTTTGAGTTCCTCGAGTACCCTTAAATTTTGGCTCGTACTTTTTAAAAACCACCTTGTATATTAAATTTACTCTATTCACACATTATATATATATATATATAAATCTAGTTTCAGAGCTTATAAGCCTAACGCTCTTCTGATGCGGGGCTAGTTATTGAGTTCTTACCTTATTTATGTACTTTAAGAAATTAATAAATATGAAATTCGGTAAATCCTGAGGAAATAATGATTTCCATTTAAAATAGGTATCAGGTAAGTAATAAAATAACTTATTCGTTTCCAAAGGATGTTGTCCAAATGCTTGAAATGGACAGAAACTGCGAATAGTCCTTAATTCTTTTTAACATAAAATATGTATAATGAAATAATTTTCAAGTTTGTTTAAATATGATATAAAAATATGGAAATCATTAAAATATTTAACCTGATATCCGTTTAATTCATTCTTATTTTTATTGGAGGTCAGTGTTTATTTATTCAGCCAAACAGGAATCGTAAAATAATTTCTAACGAATTAGTTTGCAGATTTAGTGCACAGTAATTATTAATTTAATGTGTACCATAAATCTAAAAAAACAATATATGCATGTCAATATTAATTCTAATCAAATATTTTTTGAATAGAAAACGTATCGTAGGCTGTATGAATCACATCTCCTTTGCCTTACCTACTGACAGACTGACAGTTTGACACTACTGCATTTTCGATTGTTTGTTTACTTGATTCTACAATAGCGCTTGCGAATTGAGTTACATACGGATTGCTTTTTTATGGTATAGCAACGACTATGGTCATCTTTCGAAGATTTTGATTTTAGTTGTGCACACGATACCCATTTTTAAACACGGACTTAGGTTGGACCCGCCTAAACGATGACTTGGCATCCTTAACCCTAGACTTATTACGACCAATATTTCAGAAAAAGGTTTGTAGCTGACTTCTACCAAGTTTTTTTTTGATAATTATTGAAATTGTAATGGGTTACCTACGATTTGTAGTAACTTTTGGCGTATATTTCACTCTTTTGTTCATTTCAGGATTTTTTTTTATATGGCCGACGGGCATTCCCTTTTATGAAGCTTTACACTTTTTGGAAACTTAATGTAAAGAGGTTTAATATTAATTTATAATATTTGAGTTCATAATAAATGACTGTTTCCTACTGCATACTGCATAACACCATCCTCGCCGCTCGATGTCACAAAACAATCCATCTCGTTCGCACTCGCTTGATTCGATATTTCAGTTTCACTCTAACATTATCTTACTAAATAAAATAGCGCCCCAAATGAATGAATTGACGGATCCATGCGCAGAAAATAAATTTAGCAAAGTATTTTGTTTTGTTTGTGCGCGTGTTGCATTCGTATTATCAGTTTAGTGGTATGAGCTTGGAACCATGTTTTAGCGGGCTTCGTTAGAGAGTTATATTTCTATATCATTCCTAATTCGTTGGTTCCAATCGATCAAAAAAAAATCCCTCTGCTGTTTACGGTATTTATCGATCAAGGGATGCATTTAAAATGCACGAGTAAAACTCCCACGAGTCAATTTCAAATACTTTTTTTTTTAATGAAGAAGTTTAGGTGACCTTTTCATTTAAAAAAAAAATAATAATTCTGTAAACGTAACTGTCCAAGATAGGTATTTATTTTATATAAATATAGTCTGATAAAGCATCTTTGGGCATATTTTACAGTTTTTATTTTTGGAAAATCACCTCTGGATACCGAGTAATATTCTTTTTTCAGAATTTCGTTTTTATTTTTTTACTCGCTAAAACTCAAAAGTGCGACTTGTTACTAGCACAGAAATATTGCTCACGTCACACTATTGCGGTTTTTGGGAAGAATACGCCATTTCGTTCTAAGGTCAAATAATACAGCATAGTACAACATACAAGTTTTCTTCGTGAATTGGTTTTAAAAGTTCACGTACTGCTTCTGGTAGACAAAGTCGCTTGGAATACAATACGGCCGACGTAACTTGGCGAGTCTGAACATAGGCTCTGCGAACTTTAGCGCATGTACACTCGTGAAGAAAACTGTTACTGCCATTTTTTATAAACCTATATACTAATAAAATTTCCCTAATACAGTGACGAAGTACAAATAAAATAAATATCAAAACACATCGAGAAAAAGGACTCCAAAAATATTATATAAATTAAAAATTCAATTTCTAAACCTCACCTTTCGATAATGGCAAATTTTTATCACGAACACACACAATATTATTTACACTTAATACTTTTTATATATTTACACTTAATAGGTACTTTTTATATATTTACACTTAATAATACTTAATCACTGTCGCTGAGGGGGGAAATCCCAAACATAAAATCGTCGATCCATTGCGTACCATGTGAGGTACTTGGCATAGGTTCATGATCGTAATCGTCGCTCTCACTTTCAGACTCACTTTCCGCTCTTTCTATATTCATCTTCGACCTCTTGCATTTTTCTGCATAAAACTTTCCATTCTTCCGGACCCATTAAATTTACTTTTTCCTGTATGGTTGTTTTTTGTAATATTTCATCTATTACGTATTTTTTATGCGCGTCTTTGTTTTTTTATTATTAGATCGTAAAGTTGAGGTTTACACATTTCCTTTTCATAGGGTATACCCCTTTCTACTAACCACGATTGCATTTCTGCCTTCTTGTCATTAGATGTAGGGGCAGGATCCATGAGTTTGTTGTGGTACGGAGCATTGTCGATAACCACCACCGAGTTAGGGGTCAAATTTGGAATCAGTTGCTTCCGTAACCATTTCTCGTAATTTGTGAAATTCATATCATCATGATAGTCTCCAGTTTTGCTTCCAGATTTAAACATTAGTAGGACGTTCGGAACAAATCCTGCATCTGACCCAGCGTGTACCATAACTATCCGTTGACCGTTTAATATCGGGCGCTTTAGTCCTTGAGCGGAACCATCTGACTACGCTTTACCTTTTGTATGTGATGAGTGAGCATATGACTCATCAGTGAATACAACTGGTCGCCCTTCATCCCTGTATTTTTTCATTGCTTTCAAGTACAAAATCCTTTTCAGGCGAATGTCGGTCTTCTCTATAAGAACCATTCTATTAGTTTCGGTCTTTCGCCACTTGAAACCCAAGTTTTTGACTATTGTCTTTAAGCTCGGTTTACCACCTTGAAAATTTATATCCCGTTTGAGTTTGGCTAGTAATTTGTTATTGCCGGCATTTCTTTTTCGGTTTTGTAGAAGTTGTGTATGCATCTTTTTATTACACCTTGGTCAAAATTATCTATATCAGTAATAGGTTTTGATCTAGACCTTTTTTTACCAGGCGTGCAGAATACAGAAAGTAAGCCCGAAACATTACCTTCAGTTGCGATCCGCTGTATTGTGCGTTAGAACACTCCAGTTGCGTTAGCAACTCTTAAATAACCGTTGTTCACATCTTTTACACCCTCTTTTTTAGGGTTCCGTAGCCGAATGGCAAAAAAACGGAACCCTTATAGTTTCGACATGTCTGTCGGTCTGTCCGTCCGTCCGTATGTCACAGACATTTTATTCCGAAACTATTAGGACTATACATGTAAAACTTGGTAGATAGATGTATTCTGTGAACCGCTTTCCGAATTTAAGAGAAAATTTAAAAAATATTTAAAATGAAGGGGGCTCTCCATACATGGAACTGAAACTGAAAATATTATCTTTCATGAAACCTATACGTATGTGGTATCTATAGACAGGTCTTTAAAAATGACATTAAGGTTTCTAAAATGACTTTTTCATAAAGTTAATCGTTTAAAAGATATACGCTACCAAAGTGGTAAAATGTGTGTCTCTAACTTCTATATAATGAAGTGAAAAATCTAAAAAAACCATATGTTGTAGATCTTAATGTAAACTTTCAACCAAAATTGGTTTGAACGAGATCGAGTCAGCAGTTTTTGAGATACAGTATATTTTCTAAAACCGCAAATATAACTTTGTAATTCATACAAATACAATGAAAAACAAAGTTATTTGGCGTAGTTGTAAAAATTATAAATAATCTAGTTTTAAGAAATTTGTAAGGTTTTTTGTTTTTTTTTTTTATAAATATATTAAGTATATTTATTATAGTTACTACGGATTACGGAACCCTTCATGGGCGAGTCCGACTCGCACTTGGCCAATTTTTTTCTTTTTTCATATACTGCATTAAATCATTAATATATTTTCTTTGTTGGCGATTTAAACACTATTGTGCTTTAGTGGCATATTTAACTAATAATATAAGTGCCAACTGACACTTGCACAAAATAGCACAATAACTTAACAACAATAATAAAAATTAACAACAGTAACAACGAAAAGTTTTGTAACCGACTGCACTCAAGACAGAGATAGCGACACGAACACGACACCGATGCTAACGTGTGACTGAGACATATTACCGTGTACCGAGTATTATCGAATAAGCACGAAGCTTTACGAAGTAACCAAAAAGGGATGTGCAATTGGCGTGCCTGAGGGTGTGTGCATATATTTATTTTCAATGTTATATTGAGGTTTTATATTGAAATTATATTCAAATTTTCTCAAACAGTCGTTACTCAAGTAGTCGTTAATAGATAATTGATATTCAAGTAAATCATGACTTTCAATTGAGAAAATACTTTCTTTTAGTTTTTTTTTATTAATGTCGAAATCTTCACTTTATTAGTAATTCACTATATTAGTAAATCTTATTTCGTTTAATTTAAAAAATTTAATGTTCGTTTTATATAAACAAAAATTAATAAATTCAAACTAAAACTATCGATTGCGATATTTGATCGATTAAAGGGTCGATTGTATTTACATAAGGTCAATCTCTAGCCTAGATCACCACCCCCCGCACGTCGCCATTTGGTTCCTAATAAAAACTTTTTACCAAAAAATTAAACCGACTCCCAAAAAACACTACAAAGTGAAAAATAACTTTAATTTCGGTAGTCGGTGTCTTTAGTTTTGTATTTTCGTTTTTGGCACCGACTTCCGAAATTAAAGTTATTTTTCACTTTGCAGTATTTTTTGGGAGTCGGTTTAATTTTTTGGTAAAAAGTTTTTATTTCACTCTTTTTAGTTGGTCAATTTTTAATTTACCTAGTTACAAGAGCCTACATGTCAACTACTTATATTCATTTACAAAATATTGCTTTTCCCAATGTTAGGCCGTTAATTGTTGAGGAGTTCTCCTGGTACTTCACCATCAGATTCACTTCACCATATGCATTGTGACGAGCTTAATAACCACATTCAAGAAATCGAAGCGGAACACATGAAATACTTATACAACGTGTAATTTAAAGGTTATATACATAATATTCCACAACTTTTCACACAACGCCATCTAGTCCCAAACTAAGCAGAGCTTGTGATATGGATACTAGACAACTGATAAACATACATATATATTTCTAAATACATACATATTATAGATAAATTACACCCAGACAAAGAACAAATGACCGTGCTCATCACACAAACATTTGTCCTAGGTGGGAATCGAACCCACGACCTTGCGCATAGCAGTCAGGACCACTGACCACTGTACCGAGTGCACGGCTTCTTTGGATGATAAATGATAACAAACGATGTCTACATGTGTGGAACTTATTAGAAATTTCAATACATTGATACCAGAGACCGAACTTTTCAAATTAAGAAGAACGAAGAGAATTATCGTTTTATTGGCAAGTGACGTGGAAAGTGATGACCCTCATAGTGCTGTGACACGTTTGTTATTAGGTACTGGTATTCAAGAAACATATGAAACCAATAATTTGGGGTCAATTCTGTGAGTCACTTATTTTGAGCTGAAACTTTGCATAGAGACTCCATACCAGATGTTGTATTCAGTCCTTTTGGAGAGATATGGGGTTTCCGTTACACGTTGTATATTGAGTAGTTCCAGTGGCCATCTGTGGTCTTCATCATCAGGTCCACTTCACAAATGGTGCTTTTCGAATGCAACTACACAAGTTACTATAAAAAATACTCAAATCACTATAGGTGTGCCTATAATAATAATAATAATAATAATAATAATAATCTGTGGCCCGGCTGTCAACAGGCTTGTCAAAAAATTTTCTTCGCGATTCTTTTTGAATAAATATTTATTAAATTACAATGCACCATGTTCAACAAAACCAAATCAGTTAAAAAAAAAAAAACTAACAGAAATGCATAACATACCAGTTTGGTAAAAACCCCATATGAAGCAATACGAACGAAGATCGAATAGAATACAGACGATGATATAATGTTGACAAGACGCCGGGCACAATTACAACAACCCACACGCCCAACACCTGCGGAATCGTCGCTCAGCTCCGCCTCGCAGCCGCCGGGACCTGCTCCAGCCGTGAGTGAAGAGACTCCGGCCGCTGCAGCTGCGTCGAGCTCGAGCGACGAATACTTCTCGCCGCCGACGACACCACCACCTGCGCGTCGGCGAGGAAGAGGCCGCCCTCCGGCCGGCTTAGGACTTCGAGGCCCACCGGCCTCCGATGGGGTCCCCGCTGCCGGTGGAAGTGTGCAGCGCATGCGATGGACACATTCCATCAATGAAAATGTCATGCGCTCATACTTTGGGGCTACAGAGGGGGGAACTAACCTGACTGCGTACCGTGGTCGGATGCTCTCTCTGTTTCAGGTACTTGAACCAGCTGTCAACGTTTCGGCCCAACGACTATCGGATCAGGTGCGGGTCATCCAGCGTAACCGTATGTTGGATGACGCCGTACTTGATAGACTACGCCTCGAATCACGGTGCAGCCGTGTCTCATCTGCTTCGCCACTGGCCGCGGTGCAACTACAACCCAGTATTTCACCGCGACCCGACCACGTCGGTGAAGATGATGATGACGAGGCTATAACCGTGAGTACCCAGTGCAGTGAACGATTGAGGAGTGCTTCGGAGTGTGCATTACGGGAGTATCGCTCCACACCGCCTGAGCTTAGACCTCGTCTGCCTCGTTTACCCATGCATAAGAAAAATAGGGCGCTAGTGTGTGCTCTAGATTCACTGCTGTCAAATTATTTTGACAATAGTGAAGACCTCACCGATACTCATTCGATCCTATACTGTGCAGCTGTAGCGGCTTGTCGGGTAGCTCATGTCAAGTTTCCAAAGACTGACAGAGTTATTCGACCAGCTGTACCAGCTTGGCAGGGCAGGATCGAACGTCGTATTGCTGAGGCTAGAGCACTCATTGGTAAACTTATCTGCTTCAGGCAGGGCAACACTCGTCCTAGAGTGATGCGCTTTGTGAGGCGGGCGTTTGCGGGGACTGATATCAGTCCTCGGGATTATCTGACCCGCGTCACAGAGCGTATCGACTTCCTGAAGCAGAAAGTCTATGCATGGGCAAATCGAATTCGTCGATATAAGCGGCGGGTGGAGCGATACACTCAGAATCGCACATTCCAAAGCAATGAAAGGTGGGTTTATAGGGCCTGGGAGCGACCTAACCAAGGTATGACTGATACGTGCCTACCGAATGATGACGCCATGTGTTCGTTCTGGCGCAGCATCTGGTCGGTGCCTGTCAGCCACACCGAGGGTGACTGGATGAGTGAGATCAGGCGCACGTGCGATCTTATACCAGAAATGGGGGCAATTACGATCAGCCCCCAAGATGTAACCCGTGCAGTCCGTCCGTTATCCAACTGGAAATCTCCAGGGCCGGACGGGCTGCACAATTTCTGGATAAAATGGTTTCTAAGCTCGCACGCTCGCTTGGCCGCTCAGTTCCAGTCTGCCCTAGAGCTAGGATCGCTACCTCAATTCCTAACTACAGGAATAACCCACCTGCTCCATAAATCAGGCAGTACTTCGGAACCTAAAAATTATAGACCGATCACGTGCTTACCGACGGTCTATAAAGTTCTTACATCCATCCTGAGAGCCAAAATTAATAATCACATAGATACAAATTCAATCATGTCTGCTTCTCAGAATGGATGTAGGAACGGGTCCCGCGGTACTAAGGAGCTTCTCCTAATCGATATTGCCATAAACCAACAGGTTCGTCGTTCCCGAAGGAATCTGTCGACATGTTGGATAGATTATAAGAAGGCCTATGACTCGGTTCCACATACATGGCTCATGAAGGTGTTGGAGTTGTACAAAATAAATCCAATACTCCGCACTTTCCTTGAGTCATGTATGGGGCAATGGAAGACGGTCCTCTGCTATCCAGGATGTCGACAGATCCAGGAAAACAGCGAACCTATTAGGATTGAGCGTGGTATTTTTCAGGGCGACAGTCTGAGCCCACTGTGGTTTTGTCTGGCTCTCAACCCTCTCAGTACACTGCTGGAGGGTTCGGGGCAAGGCTACCAGTTGAGAAGAGGTGGTCAGGTCATATCACACTTGCTTTTCATGGATGATTTGAAACTTTTTGCCCCCAACAACTTGCAACTCATGGAGCTACTGAAGGTAACGGAAACCTTCAGTAGCGCCATCAGGATGGAATTTGGGGTGGACAAATGTGCGGTCATGCATATAAAGCGAGGAGTGATTATGGAATCCGTGGGAACTCAGCTCTCGGATTCCATACACCTAAGATCCCTCGGCTCAACTGAAACCTACAAGTATTTGGGTATGTCAGAGGCACTAGGCATCAATGTTGCTTATGTTAAACAGTCATTGAAGGAACGCTTCTTTGGCCGCCTGAATAAAGTACTGAATAGTCTTCTATCAGGCGGAAACAAGGTGCGTGCCTTCAATGGTTGGGTCATGCCAGTATTGATGTACTCTTTTGGCATACTCAAATGGACTCAGACTGAACTTGACGCCTTGGACAGGCGGGTCCGCACAACGCTGACTGCAAATCGAATGCATCACCCACGTTCATCGGTGATGAGGCTGTATATCCCGCGGAAGTGCGGGGGTCGTGGCTTTTTAAATGCAAAGACCCTGCACAACCGCGAGGTATGCAGCCTTAGGGAATATTTCCTAGAAGCCGACGTGGGTATGCATCGAGATGTGGTAGCGGTGGACAAAGGCCTCACTCCGCTCTCCTTAGGTACCGAGAATTGGCGCAAACCTGTAGTATTAGATACTAATGACCGCAGAGAAGTATGGCAGAGCAAGGAGCTTCACGGACGCTATTACCGGGCCCTTCATGGGTCTGACGTAGATACGTTAGCGTCCGTAGCCTGGCTACGTTTTGGTGACCTCTTCGGGGAAACCGAAGGTTTTGTCTGTGCAATTATGGATGAAGTTATGATGACGAATAACTATCGGAAATATATTGTGAAGGATGGTACGGTAGACATATGTCGGGCATGTCACAAACCGGGAGAATCCATTCGTCACATTATCTCCGGTTGTTCTCGTCTGGCTAACGGAGACTATTTGCATAGACACAACCTTGTAGCTAGGATTGTTCACCAGCAACTTGCTCTTAAATACAATCTCGTGGAATCAGAAGTACCGTACTATAGGTATGTGCCCGACCCAGTTCTCGAAAATGGCAATATTACACTGTACTGGGATCGGTCTATCATCACTGACAGGACTATTGTTGCCAATAAGCCTGATATAGTGGTAATAGACCGATTAGAGCGTCGCACAGTGATTGTTGATATAGCGGTCCCTCATGACGAGAACCTCGTGAAAGCCGAGAAAGATAAGCAAATTAAGTATCTTGACTTGGCTCACGAGGTTGTTGACATGTGGGATGTGGATACAGCAATCATTGTGCCGATAGTCGTCTCAGCCAATGGCATAATAGCCAAGAGCCTCGACAAACATCTTAGGAGGCTCTCGTTGGGCAGCTGGATCAAGGGCTTGGTCCAGAAAGCAGTACTTCTGGACACGGCGCGAATTGTTAGGAGGTTTCTCTCTCAAGAGCCCTGACCACCGGTAGCTTGGACCCTGTTCCCGATACCGGTGGGCTACTGTTTTTTATATTTTTAAATGTTTTTTTTGTTTTTTTTATAGAAATATTTAAAAATATAAACAATATGTACATAAAATGTAATAAAGGAAATAATAATAATAATAAATAATCTGTGGCCCGGTTGTCAAAGAACATGTCAAAAAATTTTTCCTCCGAATTTTTCAATATAATTTATAAATTAAATAGCCATACAAACAGAAATTATCATGTTCAACAAAACAAAAATAGTGAAAAAAAAAATCTATAAGTACATCAATGAAGTACATGAATAAATAGAAGAATAAATACAAAAAACTTGAAATGGAAAAATCAAAATGTTGACAAGGAACCGGGCAAGATTGATTCTGAACACACAACCAAGACCTGCGGAATCGTCGCTCAGCTCCGCCTCGCAGCCGCCGGGACCAGCTCCAGCCGTGAGTGAAGAGACTCCGGCCGCTGCAGTTGCGTCGAGCTCGAGCGACGAATACTTCTCGCCGCCGACGACACCACCACCTGCGCGTCGGCGAGGAAGAGGCCGCCCTCCGGCCAGCTTCGGACTTCGAGGCCCTCCGGCCTCTGATAGGGTCCCCGCTGCCGGTGGAAGTGTGCAGCGCATGCGATGGACAAATTCCATCAATGAAAATGTCATGCGCTCATACTTTGGGGCTACAGAGGGGGGAACTAACCTGACTGCGTACCGTGGTCGGATGCTCTCTCTGTTTCAGGTACTTGAACCAGCTCTCAACGTTTCGGCCCAACGACTGTCGGATCAGGTGCGGGTCATCCAGCGTAACCGTATGTTGGATGACGTCGTACTTGATAGACTACGCCACGAATCACGGTGCAGTCGTGTCTCATCTGCTTCACCACAGGCTGCGGTGCAACTACAACCTAGTATTTCACCGCGACCCGACCACGTCGGTGAAGATGATGAGGACCGGGCTACATCCGTGAGTACCCAGTGCAGTGAACGATTGAGGAGTGCTTTGGAGTGTGCATTACGGGAGTATCGCTCCACACCACCCGAGCTGAGACCTCGTCTGCCTCGTTTGCCCATGCATAAGAAAAATAGGGCGCTAGTGTGTGCTCTAGATTCACTGTTGTCAAATTATTTTGACAATAGCGAAGACCTCACCGATACCCATTCGATCCTGTACTGTGCCGCTGTTGCAGCATGTCGGGTAGCTCATGTCAAGTTTCCAAAGACTAACAGTGCTATTCGACCAGCTGTACCAGCTTGGCAGTGCAGGATCGAACGTCGTATCGCTGGGGCTAGAGCACTCATTGGCAAACTTATCTGCTTCAGACAGGGCAACACTCGCCCTAGAGTGATGCGCTTTGTGAGGCGGGCGTTCGCGGGGACTGGTATAAGTCCTCGGGATTATCTGACCTGCGTCACAGAGCGCATCGACTTCCTGAAGCAGAAAGTCTATGCGTGGGCAAATAGAATTCGCAGATATAAGCGGCGGGTGGAGCGATGCACTCAGAATCGCACATTCCAAACCAATGAAAGGTGGGTTTATAGGACCTGGGAGCGACCTGACCAAGGTGTGACTGATACGTGCTTACCGGATGATGACGCCATGTGTTCGTTCTGGCGCAGCATCTGGTCAGCTCCTGTCAGTCACACTGAGGGTGACTGGATGCGGGAAATCAGGCGCACGTGCGATCTTTTACCAGAAATGGGGGCAATCACGATCAGCCCCCAAGATGTAACCCGTGCAGTCCGTCCGTTATCTAACTGGAAATCCCCAGGACCGGACGGGCTGCACAATTTTTGGCTTAAATGGTTCCAAAGATCGCACGCTCGCTTGGCATTTCAGTTCCAGTCTGCCCTAGAGTCAGGATCCCTACCCCAATTCTTAACTACAGGAATAACCCACCTGCTCCATAAATCAGGCAGTACTACGGAACCTAAAAATTATAGACCGATCACGTGCCTTCCGACGGTCTATAAAGTTCTTACGTCCATCCTGAGAACTAAAATTAATAATCATATTGATGTAAATTCAATTATGTCTGTTTCTCAGAATGGATGTAGGAACGGGTCTCGTGGTACCAAGGAGCTGCTCCTCATTGATATTGCCATAAACCAACAGGTTCGTCGTTTCCGAAGAGATTTGTCGACATGTTGGATAGATTATAAGAAGGCCTATGATTCTGTTCCACATACATGGCTCAAGAAGGTGTTGGTGTTGTATAAAATAGATCCAATACTCCGCACTTTCCTTGAGTCATGTATGGGGCAATGGAAGACGGTCCTCTGCTACCCAGGATGTCGACAGATCCAGGAAAACGGCGAACCGATTAGGATTGAGCGTGGCATATTTCAAGGCGACAGTCTGAGCCCTCTGTGGTTTTGTCTGGCTCTCAACCCTCTCAGTACATTGCTGGAGGGTTCGGGGCTAGGCTACCGGTTGAGAAGAGGTGGTCAGGTCATATCACACTTGCTTTACATGGATGATTTGAAAATCTTTGCCACCAGCAAATTGCAACTGATGGAGCTACTGAAGGTAACAGAAACTTTCAGTAGCGCCATCGGAATGGAATTTGGGGTGGACAAGTGTGCGGTCATGCATGTAAAGCGAGGAGAGATTATGGAATCCGTGGGAACTCAACTCTCGGATCCCATACACCTAAGATCCCTCGGATCAACTGAAACTTACAAGTATTTGGGTATGTCAGAAGCACTAGGCATCAATACTGCTTATGTTAAACAGTCATTGAAGGAACGCTTCTTTGGCCGTCTGAATAAATTACTGAATAGTCTTCTATCAGGCGGAAACAAGGTGCGTGCCTTCAATGGTTGGGTTATGCCAGTATTGATGTATTCTTTTGGTATACTCAAATGGACTCAGACTGAACTTGACGCCTTGGACAGGCGGGTCCGCACAACGCTGACTGCAAATCGGATGCATCACCCACGTTCATCGGTGATGAGGCTGTATATCCCCCGGAAATGCGGTGGTCGTGGTTTTTTAAATACAAAGACCCTGCATAACCGCGAGGTATGCAGCCTTAGGGAATATTTCCTAAAAGCTGACGTGGGTATGCATCGGGATGTGGTAGCGGTGGACAAAGGCCTCACCCCGCTCTCCTTAGGTAACGAGAATTGGCGCAAACCTGTAGTATTAGATACTAATGACCGCAGAGAAGTATGGCAGAGCAAGGAGCTTCACGGACGCTATTACCGAGCCCTTCATGGGTCTGAAGTAGATTTATTAGCGTCCGTAGCCTGGCTACGTTTTGGTGACCTCTTCGGGGAAACCGAAGGTTTTGTCTGTGCGATTATGGACGAAGTTATGATGACGAATAACTATCGGAAATATATTGTGAAGGATGGTACGGTAGACATATGTCGGGCATGTCACAAACCGGGAGAATCCATTCGTCACATTATCTCCGGTTGTTCTCGTCTGGCTAACGGAGAATATTTGCATAGACACAACCTCGTAGCCAGGATTATTCACCAGCAACTTGCTCTTAAATACAATCTTGTGGAATCAGAAGTACCATACTATAGGTATGTGCCCGACCCAGTTCTCGATAATGGCAATATTACACTGTACTGGGATCGGTCTATCATCACTGACAGGACTATTGTTGCCAATAAGCCTGACATAGTGGTGATAGACCGATTAGAGCGTCGCACAATGATTGTTGATATAGCAGTCCCCCATGACGAGAACCTCGTGAAAGCTGAGATACACACATCAAAAGTGTCTAGGGATCAACATATATTTTTGCAATAACTTTTCTCCTGATTGATATTAATTAAAATTTTCTTTAAGGATTCATCAAATAAAGTGTTTTCGTTTGTCACAGTAACGATAAACCAAGTCACCTTTGCATTAATAAAGAAATTTGCCATTTTCCTAATAAAGGGATTTTTGACATTTGAACCACTAACATTAAAGTTCGAAAAAAAGACTGAAATAACAGTTTTCTTTAAAATTTTATTGGGTAACTTAAACAATTAATAATCCGTGTTTCTACCACGAACACTAACAACACAAGAACATCGGTTTGGCATACTCAAAATGAGTTCATCCAAATCACGCTGTGGAATGGCCGCCCATGTTCGTTGCAACAACAAAAAAAGGTCTTCTTGCGACTGGATATCCTCCATATTCGGCAGAGCTCTTCTCTGTAGTATATCCCATGCATGCTCAATCGGATTCAAGTCTGGCGACTGAGCAGGCCAGAGCAGGACATTGATGTTAGCTGCGGCGAGAGTCTGTCTTACAACTCTTGCGGTGTGCGGTCGTGCATTATCATGCATTAACTGAAATAAGGGCCCGATTTGCACTTGTAGAGGAAGGATGACGTCAGATACAATCGTCTCAGCATAAATTTGAGCGTTGAGGTTGCCTCTGATCCAAATCAACTCAGTTCTTCCGCCGATCCAAATACCCGCCCATACCATGATGGTTCCACCACTATAAGGATGGACTTCCTGGCAGGATTTTAATCGTTGTTGGCGTCCAGGGGTTCTCCAGTGTCGTATACGTCTTGTATCCGGTCTCATACCAAAACGAGACTCATCAGAAAAGCACACGAAACGCCATTGTTCTTCTGCCCAATTTCTGTGTTCAAGAGCCCATTGATATCGAATCCTACGATTGTGCATTGCTATAGGTGGTACCCGTAGCGGTCTTCGGGAATGAAGGTTCACTTCATGCAAGCGGTTTCTGACTGTTTGGTCGCTAATTAAGTTCCCTGAAGAGTGATGAAGCCTCACGGCTAACATCATGGCGGTTATTGTTGGAGCTCTTCGAGTTAAGATTTGAATGTATCGGTCTTGTCTCCGTGTGGTGCAGCGATACCGTCCTCCATGGCGCTCAGCCACGGTACCAGTGCTTCGGTAACGTGTCCAAAGTCGACTGATAACACTCTGACTTGTATTCAGAGCTAAAGCCACAGTACGTTGCCGGGAACCAGCTTCTATCATTCCCACGGCTCTGAGCATTTCTTCCCTGCTTAAATGACGTCGCCGCTCCATAATAACGTTGGTTTTAATCAGTAGTAGGGTAACAGTAGCACTAATAATGTCTTCAATGCGTTGTATGTTTTTATAAGGAAAATATTGACAGCTGATTTTCATCTTTTACTCGAATTTGATTAACAGTTCCTGTTTCAAATTATGAAATGCACCAAAAAGGATCCATATAAATTTATAAAATCATAAATTTATTACAAAGCCACATCTCAATCTCAAGAAATCCGCATAAAAATGCTTGATCCCTAGACACTTTTGATGTGTGTAGATAAAAAAAATAAGTATCTTGACCTGGCACGCGAGGTTGTCGACATGTGGGATGTGGAGACAGCAATCATTGTGCCGATAGTCGTCACAGCCAATGGTATAATAGCCAAGAGCCTCGACCAACATCTAAGGAGGCTCTCGTTGGGCAGCTGGATCAAGGGCTTGATCCAGAAAACAGTACTCCTGGAAACGGCGCGTATTGTGAGGAGGTTCCTCTCTATGGAGCCCTGACCACCGGTAGCTTGGACCCTGTTCCCGATACCGGTGGGCTACTATTTTTTATATTTTTAAATGTTTTTATTTTTATATTAATATTTAAAAATGTAATTTATATGTTCATATATTAAATAAATGGAATAATAATAATATTCCACAACTTTCACACAGCGCCATCTAATCCCAAACTAAGCAGAGCTTGTGGTATGAGTACTAGACAACTGATAAACATACATATATATTTTTAAATACATACATATTATAGATAAATTACACCCAGACAAAGAACAAATGATCGTACTCATCACACAAACGTTTGTCCTAGGTGGGAATCGAACCCACGACCATGCGCATAGCAGTCAGTTCCCTCGATTTCTCCAAGATCCCATCATCAGATCCTGACTTGGTGACAATGGATTTCGAAGTATACCCTTTCAAACAAAAAAAGAATTTTCGAAATCGGTTCAGCCGTCTTCGAGTACTCGGTGATCATACATAAAATAAAAAAATATACGGGTCGAATTGATAACCTCCTCTTTTTGTCGTCGGTTGAAAAGAGTTATTGTGCAACCTTCTGCGCGAAGTTCGGACTCGCCAAGTTACGTCGGCCGTATTGTACCTTCGACGTTGATTGAGGTGTGCCATAGAAATGAATGTATCCGACGATTCTAGAGCACGGTCGATCATCGTTTTTCTCCTGTTCATTTTGCGACAATTATTTTCCATATCTGAGCGCCAGAATTTGTTACGCGACTCGGCCGCTTGCTCTGATTGAATTCAGACAGGAAGTGAGCAGGATTCAATAATCTCTTCACCGTGTACTAGAATTTTGTGTACAGTCATCGGGTTGCCAATTAAAGGACTGGACATACATTTCTGCTAGTGTGCGGCAAAAAATCCAAACTTTTTTGCATCTATGGGCAACTTGCAGGATATGGTGACAAGGATAAACATGCAATCCGTTGACTAACCATGCTTCCAGACCTAAAATCTCAGTAAATATGCCACGGAATTTGTCTAATAGTGATGTCCGGGCCGAATTTCCATCATTCGTGGTTCCGGCATTAGGTTTCACCACGTCCACTACCAACCCAATCCTCGTTCTTATTTCAGCCTGAATGCGTTTCTTTCGTTGTTCAACCATTAATTAGGCTTTCGTTATTGCCCTTATTGATTAGCCATTTTGTACTAAGTACTAAAGTTTTTATAACTTAAATGCAACAAAAACTCAAAAACGCGTATCCATGCATGAAGAGGATTAATACCTTACTCATTTAGATTTATACATATGCATGTTATTATAATTTAATATACATCTAGTTATAAAATTATCACTGTCTTAAGTTATGGAAGAGCAGTCTCCTATTACAGGCACTATTTGCTTAAAAGGAGGCTTCAATCACCAACTATTGTAATTGTATTCCTTTAGTATTGAATAAAGATTATATTATATTAATACCGTGTCGTATGTTTTCTTTTATGGTTGGTTTAGTATAAATTATTCCCAAATCATTGAACTGGCTGGCCCTAAGTTTACAAAATGGGCATCTTAACTGCGAAGACGTTCCAGTAATAATGTTAAGCACTTTTCCATTTATCACGCTCATGGTTAAGTCACAAACGATAGATGTTATGTTGTGACCTTCTGAAGTTTGTGTAGTTATAGGTGACAAACTTTTGATTTGTTCTTCCACATAGTTTTTTTTTCGGAGAGAATGAGGTCACTGGTTTCTTTTTTATACTGTGCAGAGGTCGACAAAATCTGTACGACTGGGGTACAGGATTGAGCCAGGCAATGAAATGATTGTCGGCTACGATACGTAAAGGTATAAAAGTAGTGGCGAAAAGGCTATTTTCGTTGATGGAAATATCTTCTTCTGATTGTGGGAAGCACTGTTTATATAATGCTTGGCCTGTACTGCCATCAAAACCCCAGGACCCCTCAAATACGCATGCGACTTCTTGCGTACCTTTTCTATTGCAATATTCGATGAAACTGTCGTCACAACTTAGGACAATACGTTGAAAAGTGTGTGTCAGTCAGAAACTTGTATGTCCTCTGTTGGATAGCATGCTTTTTTGCATTTAGAATTTCATGATAAGATGGGTAAGCAGGGTATCCTCGACTATACAAATCCTGCGGCATGAGTTGACACTTAGTTACCTATCGATAATGACACCCAAAGCTTCCTCTGGTGTGTAAGGTTTTATGACCTCAGATTTTTTTTAAAACCACGGAAGCTCGTTTTGGTGATTTCAAACAAGTGTCTATTATTTTTGTCTAAAACTGTAGATGCCTTTGGCGTTATCTTGCGTCTATCATCTGAGGAGACCGTAGAAACAAAAGCTTTTATCACTTTGCTCTGTGGTTCACTTTCTAGTGTCTCCATGATTCGTTTTCTGCTTTTAAGATCTTGTTTATAACTCATAAGATCACTGGTTGCTTCTGGAAGTGGTGAAATACTGCAGACCACTCTCTTGAACTCATCTGGTATGTCGTCTATGAACTGTTTGTTCAAGAAAACGTCATGCTTGTCTTTGAACCTTTTTTGTTCCTTCGGCATTCCTTATAATATGTCATGGCTTTAATGAGAAATGGTTTAACAACTTCCCTAATGAGTCTATCTTTTTCGCTAGACGAGAGGTCTTTAAGGTGACCCATTTCTCTAAAAACTACAATGGTCAATTCCGAGGATGTTAGGTTGTCAGGTGACCCGTTCTTCTTATATTTTTTTGCTTTCTGCGTAAAAGCATACAAAAATCTGTAATCGACTACAACCTCCTTGCACATTTGCGGATACTTCCGGAGTTTGAGAAGTACCAACGTGTACCAACATGAGGGTTGGCGCCCTCATACCCCCCTTGCATTAAGTCCTCCGGTCAGGGCCCAGATGGACATCCCTCAGCAGGTTGGGTAAGTCCCTGCTGAGGCTAAGTGGCGCCATGGGTCTGTAACGGCTCCATGGTGCCTCACCCCCGTTTCTCCAAGTCACATGTATTAGCGCGGGGTTTTAGCAACAGCCTAACGAGGGTGGACCTCTTCCCGCGCTACGTGTGTCCCTTCATAGAAAAAACATAGTAGCCAAACGCGTGCCTATATCAAAAGTAAAAATAAAATGAAAAATAAAAGGTCTTCCAAGCATGTCATTGGATTTTATTCTTAAATGAGATAAGCTATTGTATTAAAGCAAAAATATAGTTCAAAACAAAATAAAATGAATTAATGTCAAATACAGTGACAACCCTAACACTGTTTTGAAATTTAATTCTTTCTAAAAACCGCGATAGTGCGACGTGATTTGTTTATCAATGATAGGCCTTGTTACGAGCAATATTTCTGTGCTAGTGAAGTCGCACTTTTCAGTTCTTAAGGAGAAAAAAAAATAAAAACGTAAAACTGAAAAAAAAATCTCGGTATCCGGAGGTGATTGTCTAAAAATAAAAACTGAAAAATATGCGCCCAAAGATGCTTTATCAGACTATATTTATATAAAATTAATATTTTGGACAGTTGCGCTGTGGTGATATTGAAACTTACACAAAGCAATGTGCCTACCTGGGTGCGAACCCATTACCTACAACTCAGTAAGTTTTGCCCGTAACCTCTAGGTCACCACTGCTCCAGAGAATCAAACATGACTCTGATCATGAATAAATACAGGGTTTCTTAAAGACGTGTGTGGTCAAATAACTCTTCATGCAATCTGATACAGTTGGTGGTATACATAATAAAGAGATTTGTGACCGATTTTTTACGAGTTTTTTCAATGGTATCTTTACCGTATATAGAAACAGAGTATCACCTGCCTAGGCTTTTCCTAAATTACATTAGGGACAACTACCAGTTAGGGGATGCAAGCAAGTACTAGTAAGTATTTTATATAGGGCGCCTGCCTGTCTGACCTTTACAACCAACTGGGTAAAACCTATGGCAAGGCTGGAGTTATTATTATTTTCTGACTGACTGTGTAACCTGCCCTACACTTACTAAAAAGCCGCTAACCCCAAAAAGTATTTTTCGAGTAAACGTAAAAATAAGTAGGAAATGATTTTTCTACAAAACTACGCTAGCTAGGACGATGGTAAATTATATTTGTGGGCATAGCTTCTGTGCACAATATATGTGAGGTTTTTTAAAGTAAATAAAAGTATCTTTTAGTATTGTATATACAAGTAATGTGGTTTAGTCACTTTAACATGGGAAGTGAAAAAAAATTGTTTTACTGCTCAGCAAAATTGCTATATCTCGAAAAGTATTAATCGTAGGAAAATGATTCTTAGACTAAAAGATAGAGAATCGGAAGTAGTTTAAGTATACATTAAAAAGTTAAAAATGACCTTTTGTGGCTTAACGGCCTTTTAGTTAGTGCAGGGCAGTAAGACGTTTAAATGACAGAACCAATGGTTCAACGTACATTCTCAGGCTCAGAGGGCTCTATCCACAGATCGATCTAAACAAGAGTTACTTAACTTTGACGACTTGCCCATGCGGCTAATTTACGTTAACTATGAGTTTTTCGAAAACAGAAACACAACATTACCGTACAGCCACGTACTTATAAAACACCCTGTATAATTCACTATCAAATACTCGCTCCTTTGTTTAAAAGGCTAAATTACTTAGGGAAGAAAATACATTGCAATTCTAAGACAAAAATCTCATGAAAGATAAAATTTTATCACAACACCTCCCACACTATCTCTTCACCACTCATGGTTGACTGGTAGAGAATGCCTACGGCATCAAGTCCGCCTTTGTACCATGTGCATAAAGTGTAAATAAATTAATAAATAGCATCAACGACCACATCATCACTTAACTATCAAGTGAGATGGTGGTAAACGCAAGCCCTATTATTATGAATAAAGAAAAGGTTTTCTCATGCTTACCCGACAAACATCGCCTAAGGTTGTAAATATTTTTCCCATAATACTGGCACACGTATTAACCATGTATTAACCAAATTTTTGTTGTACTGCAGACGTTTTTGAATCCCTTCAAAGAAGCTGCATGTTTACGTTTTGCAACGATTTCACACGAATCTTCGTTCGCAGTAGTCATACACACATTTCGCCACTGATTACTGTTACTACACACTTAAATATCCATCATCTAAGCCATTTACATCTTTTAGTCTGTCTATGGCTTCACATTACACCAAGAACCGAGTGTCTAAACACACACACACACATTTCTGTCAGGATAATACATTAAGACCTATCTTAGACACAAACATATTCTGATCTCCTTCAAAACACAAGAATGCACAATTTAACAAGATCCACGGTACCATCGACACAGTCATCCACAACCAAAAGGTTTAAAACACTTAGCTAAGTCGACACAGATTACTTCCACAAAAAAATGGAGTCGTTAGATCCTACTGTCTCAATCTTCACTGATCAAAGTTACCGTGTTAACTGCGTGACCCTGTGGCACTCAATTGACCCAGCTGAAGACCTCCTACGCTCTTTGTTTATAGCTAATTGGTAATGCATTGTCTTGCTTGATTGAGCTGCGATTTTGAAATGTGCAAGGTAGATCTGCTTGAGGAATTTTGGCCTGTCTGCATCGACTAAGACTAATTACAAAATTACGAATGTACTTCTAGTTTTGCTATTTTGTTTTGGGACAAGCCCGCCACACTATTTTCAATTAACTGCAACTCCTGGTCAGAAACTACAGTAGCCAGCACCAGAAGAAATCAATGAAGTGGACTTTGACGAGTTCTGGAGAAGCAATTTAGAGTTCATGAATCCAGCTACGCAATAAATCAGGACAGAACAGCGCAGGACTAAGAAAAAGAACATAATTTCTTAACACCATCATTATAATTTCAACCGCAACCACGCACCCATAAACAGGTATAATAAACCTCGCCTTTGTTCTATCATGATCTCGAGTTTCCTGCATACTTCATCCAGGTTTCCCCCCTAATACGGGCTAAATCATCAGTTTTAGACGTTAAATTTTATTTTTAATGGGTGTAACTATTCTAAATAACACTGAAGGTAATACTTAAGACGAATTAAGTCGGCTTACACTCATTAATCAGTTTCAGTCTAGAATGACCTTGTGAAGGTTATGCCTAGACGTGCAATGACCCAGCGGAGGACACAGGTTGCTTTTTATTTTAAACTGAGACTGACCGTGGTAATATTTTTAGTGGATTGTCCAATATTCAGGAAGATGCTTCATCAACCATTGGAAGGTAGAAATGCTCAGGGAAATGTCATAAACCCTTCCAGAGCTTCGAATATAATATGACTAGAAGTCGCGCGGGGCTTTGCTCCCGTGCACTTTATCTCGATGAAATCATAACCTCCTTCTTTTGCAGTCCGGTATAAAGTAGCCTATAACCTTCCCCAAGCTTCAAGCTAACACCATATCAATCCAACCGGTACTTACGAAGATTAATGCGTTCAAACAAACTTTTCCGCTTTATATTAGTATAGATAATAGATATAGATGATCAGGAATTTATGGCATTTATGAGAAGCTATACCTTAGGGTCGCGAACACAAACTGCGGCCAGAGTTTCGGGTTATTCTGCAGTTTGGTACTGCAAACTCACGTTAAAGTTTCAATAGGAATTTTTAAAACAACAAACAAATGTTTAAACACAAATTTTTGCAAAAAAATGTTATGAAACCGATTGAAGGATAAAGTTATTATTGTGCTAGGTTGACATGCGATAGGTCGCTAACCTGCCGCTGTACTGCAGTTTTATTGTTTTATGACTGCCAGTAATTCTGGCTAAAGTGCGGTGATGATTTTTCGCAGCCGTTTTAATTTAAAACTGTAACACGAGCATCGGGGAGAGGTTTGAAATCCAGTAGCAAGAGTGTGATGAGAAAACTTTCTCGATATTGAAAAAAATAAATATCAAGTTAAACAAACCATAGGGTTTGTTTAACTTAGTTCAACCAATAGTGGTGAAGGTCATAAAAGGGTAAACTGCAGTAAAAACTTTGTGTAATTCATATATCACTATATTTGTTCACAGTCAGATGTAGGATTAATTCGAATCGTGCGTGGCTCCTCCACATTTATTGTGCGCACAGACAAGATGTGAAACTCTACCGGCTTCTATGTTTCCTACTACAGATGACCCGTCAGCCTTTAAATCAACAGTGAACAGGCATGTTCTTAGCTCACTCATTTCATCGAAGACCTAATTAATCGCTTACCATCAGGCGTGATCGAGGTCAACAGCGTACTCAGCCGAAATAAAAAAAAACATATCCCAATACCAGTAACATTCACAAGTATCAAAGTGTTAAATATTTGTACATAAGTACTACGTAGTTAGACTTATTGCCTATGAACAGAGCGGATTTTCTTCAATTGATTCTAACAAATTGGATGTGATAGACCAATGTTATTTTTGGACTTGGGTAATGATTGCTTCACTACTGAAATAAAAATGTAATCGACAAAGTTGAAGCTGTGTGTCGGATGCCAAGAAAGTATTAGCGAAGTTTCGGTAAATAGTTCTTGTGGCACAGTTTCGTCAGGCGGGTAAGCAGTAAATGTTTATTGATCCAAAAACATCAGAATAACACACAAACGTTATATTATGTAAGTACATAGTAGATCCGTGATTAGTGTGATTACATATAGTACATACTGTTGGAAAGACCTCGTGAATAGTAGAGGTTGTATGTCAAGTAAGAATAGTAAGAGACCCAAACCAAATCAATATGCCTGTATTTTATCAGTAGAGGAATAGATTTTTTGCTTAAAATAAGTTCAACTTATACATTTAGTGAGTTGTTAAAGTCAGAATTCAATAAAAGTTAAAATCAGAGCGTCAGATTGTCTGTTCTAAGATTAATTTTCAACTTGCTATTCTTTTCAACCGACGAAAAAAACGGAGGAGGTTATCAAGTCGACGCGTATATTTTTTTTTATGATCACTTTTACTCGAAGACGGCTAAACCGATTTGGAAAATTCTTTTTTTGTTTGATAAAATTCGAAATTGGTCCCATTGTCACCAAGTCAGGATCTGATGATGGGATCCTGGAGAAATCGAGGGAACTCTTCAAATATTATAGACACACCTATAGTGATTTGAGTATTTTTTATAGTAACTTGTGTAGTTGCATTCAAAAAGCACCATTTGTGAAGTGGACCTGATGATGAAAACCACAGATGGCCACTGGAACTACTCAATATACACCGTGTTATTTTAGTCGTCTTACAACGGCAGCTCACTTCATGTATCCAATGACTAGTAACCATTAATTTAAAAAAAAACATATTTATGAACATTTGAATAATTTAAAATTGTATTTATTATTATGACGTAGTTTGAAACATCCTGTTGCGGGCGGGGACCGAGCCTTGATTTCCAAGGTCGGCATGAAAGAACGGTGACATCTTTATCAGAGGCTGCTCACCGTAGCGCACAACAACGTCATAATAATAAATATTATTTTCAATTTTAAATTATTCAAATGTTCATACTTAAATATGTTTTTTTTTAATGAATGTTTACTAGTCATTGGATACATGAAGTGAGCTGCCGTTGTAAGACGACTAAAATATCACGGTGTATAAGTACGAATAATAAGTATTTCATGGGTTCCGCTTCGATTACTTGAATATGGTTATTAAGCACAATATGCTCGTCACAATGCATATGGTGAAGTGAAGCTGATGGTGAAGTACCAGGAGAACTCCTCAACAATTAACGGCCCAGCATTGGAAAAAGCAATATTTTGTAAAAGGTTGTGATTTAGGCTTTTGTAACTAGGTAAATTATAAATCGACCAACTAAAAAGAGTGAAATAAAAACTTTTTACCAAAAAATTAAGCCGATTTCCAAAAATCACTGCAAAGTGAAAAATAACTTTAATTTCGGAAGTCAGTGCCAAAAACGAAAATACAAAACTAAAGACACAGACTACCGAAATTAAAGATATTTTTCACTGTGCAGTGTTTTTTGGAAGTCCGTTTAATTTTTTTGTAAAAAGTTTTTTCTTTTTCATATTTTCCCGTTTTTCGATTTCGGATTTTAAGGAGTCTTCACGTTTCTTCAGTTCGACACGTTTCAACTGACTCTAGATTAGGACACCGAATGACACCATTCGGTGTCCTAGCTTTCACTAAAGTCCTTAGTAAATATTTTAATTAATAATAATTAAATCAGACCCGGGCCACACTGAACAAATGATAAATATTTTGCATATTGATTATAACACGTCAACTTACAAACTAAAACTAGATGAGGCAGATGTTTCCAAGCATACTACCCTAAACACCAAATCAATCCAAATATCAGTCTCTTTTGAAATTCGTAGTGAAAGTCAGTACTTAGTAGTGTTTATGATTTTATTTTGGATACACTGGAGTTATGTTATTGCTGCTGTCAAATTAATTCAATTGTTCCAAACGGTCTTTTGAATTTCACGCTCGTATGCGTTTTGTGGATTTCACATTGTTGTAAAAATGTCAAAAGGTTAAGTATGATATTTGTTTTTATTGTAAATTATTGTTCAATAATCAAACTAACAATATGAGTGCATTTTGTTCAAAAAATAATTAGTCTAGAAATCTTTATTTTCACGTGCCGGACGGGTCAACTTTCAACATAGTTTACCCGGAAGCTTTGCGCTGAAGTACTGTCGTTCTATAGGTACTTAAGCCTCATGTGAATGTGATCTAAACAATATTACCAATACATTAACTTAATAACACACAAGGAGTTACACGCTGACGGAGTCGTGGGCACAGCTATTAACAATAATATTGTGCGGTTCGGTATTGCGATATTTTTCAACAGTATTATAGATTGACATATTATATTTCCCTACTAAATTACGAAAGTTAATCTGTCTGTTACATCAAAATCACTGAACCGTGAGGAAGGACATAGGCTACTTTTTTTTACGAAAAACGACGGAAACGTGGACGAAGTCGCGGGCAAAAGCTATCTATGCTAATAATATAAGGTTGAAGAGTTTGTTTGTTTGAACGCGATAATCTCAGGTACTGGTTCGAATTGAAAAAATATTTTTAATTAAATAGTCAATTTATAGAGAAAGCGGAGCACCAATGAAGAATGCTTCAAAATCGGGGTTAAATTTAACGTTAGCCCAAAGTAACTATTCCACGCGGACGAAGTCGCGTGAATAAAATCATAGATGATAGCTTGGGAATTAAAGAGTTAAACGAGATATTTGTTTACAGAATGAACACCAAATTGTGATATTAATTAACGGCTAATTATTATTAACACTATTGGCGTGAACCCATTCCAGACACAAACATATTTTTTATTTAGCTTAGTAGGAGGGGTTAACAAATTGCTAGTTTTCTTTTAAAAAACAATGAAAAAGACTCACCTGTCCATAGCGAGACGAAGCTAAATGCACGTTTCTGTTCTTGAGCGAGAAGTCAGGCCTCTTCCCGAGCCCATAGCTGCTTTTGTTCTGTGATATGAATTTCTTTGGTCTATCCAGTCTTTCCGTGGAGCCCGTCTCATTGTCCTCTTCGTTCGGTCTTTTCGAAGTCGACGGGATGCCTCTGTACGCCCCCCTCGTCCCCCTGATCGTCTTCTCCGGAGACTTATCCTGTTTCCTCGTTATTAAGTTATCTTTTCTTTGTTTATTGCTTCTTAAGCTCACATTTGACGCCATATTGTCCATTATGGTCCTCAAAGCGACTGTATCAATCCCTTATTATTATAGTTTTCATATTCTTCTTGTGATTAATTAAATTATGAATTGATTAAATAATTGAATAAATAGTAATTTAAGCTTCAGAGATAGCGTTTAACATAAATTCATATCATTACTTGCGTTTATGGGAGTATATAGTAATAACTTGAAAAAAAAGTAACAGTTACAATGGATTACACTAGTTAATTAATATAAATAAATAGCTAATTCCGTCTTTTGATTCTCTCTCGCTTGGTTGGCATCTTCCGCTAGTCACCGCTCCGAACTGTTTATTATACTAAGTGAAAAATAATTAAATATCTAATCAAAAAATAACAGTCTTCAGGAAGATTTTGGAAAGTTTTCTTGCAGGACTTTTAAGATGTTATCTGGAACAAGAAATAAATACGTTAAGAATAAATAAACAAGATAGAATACGAAGGTGAACACGAAGGTGAACACGAGGCGACTTGCTACGCAGTAGTCGCCTCATGTGATAGCAGTCACTGGGCAGAGCCACGTTTGAATCAGCCTGAGCAGATAAAATATAAATAATATATCTAGACTAGTAGGTATCTATTGTCTGTGTGTACTAGTCGGAAAATGGCTAAAAAAGTTTGAAGATAACTATGTCAATCGCTAAGGCACATGCAAATAAATCTCGTCATTAATTAACAGACATATTGTCTTGAAACCACCACTGAAAATCCACTCAAAAATTTCCATTTACTCTCCAATGTGATATATACTACATGCACATGCTACACCTGTTTGACATACCCATACAAATTAATGACGTCACACGTCCTTTATCAGCGCTTCACAAAATTTGCTATCAGTAAATCAATGTAGTAGAAGATAACACATCATTGAGTAACTAATATTTATTTACTAGTAGACATGCATGAGTAATTATTAATTAGCCAAGTGCATCAAACTGGCTGATAAGATTTAATTTTGACATAAGAAAGACAATAAGATGAGAATATGAGAGGAGGGCGATGCTCACCTTCCTGGAGGAACAGGCATGGATTGAATAAGATCCTACCCTTACGCAAAATACATGCTTAGTTGCAGATACCTGCCCGACATACATACAATATAATGAGAGGCTGATATGACCCCAAATACCACTGAACAACATTGGGAATATGGGATTGACCCTACTAAATTGGTGTTGAATGCCTGAAACTTGTAAACATCAGAAGATTTAAAAGAAACAGAGGCTTACACTACATATCAGAATTCAAACATTTGATATTTGATAAAGTTTGGATAGTATAAAAGGGGAATACAAAAATAATGAAGTACTTTTTCTTTCAGTCCCATGCTGATTTAAGAACTCTCACTAATGAGTAATACCAACATAATACCAACAATTTATCATAGCAACTAATTTATATTGACTAATTTTCTATTGTTTGTTTGTCTTATCTCGAGAATGTGTACTAAAGATTAGACATTTTAAAATCTTTCTTTGTGACTTGATAAATTATGGATTTTTGCTTGAATTCACATCAAATAGTCTTAGTAAGATTTATTCACACTACTATTTTTATTTGTAGCTTGAAACTAAGATACATTATTTATCTTGCTCGTGAAAACATCAGGTCATACACATCCCAGTTGTGATTGCAAAACACAATGGAAGATCTACCATCAATAATGATAAACATAGAAATGTACATTTATTTATTTATTTGTTCCATAGTTCACACAAGATAAAACAATGTGAATATTAGATGATTTCTGATGATGAGTCTGGGAGAGTCCACTGAATGCTAGAATACTGGATGAGTCAATGTTTTAGTGCATTAGGACCTTCATCCAGCAGTAAACCCCAGCAATATGGCAGACAAGAATATGTTTATGTATTTCCAAGTAATTTCCTATAAATATGTCTGATAAAAAGGCCGCTAACACCATCTAGTTGGAGACGTAAGAACAATTATGAATTAAAACTGAAGATAAATGATACACATGTGATGAAAACTGCCAACGAGTTGTGAAATGATAATAATAAGAGGTTTGGCAGAGGAGCAAGTCACAAGTATTAAAGATGAGAACATGTAGTTTACTGCAGCAAATTAGGGATTTTAAGCAATACAGTCTTTTATTAAATGTGAACAACTAAACAGATTTCAGTCAGTGTTTCTGGGCACTAACATGAATTTACAGTCTTATTGTCTTTGCTAGACTGTCATGGGAATGTGAGGGTTGCTACGAGAAACGAGAAATGTAAGTTTTGGGTGAAGTTGAGCTATGGATGACAACAATATTGAAAACTATCTGTTAAAATATTATCTTTCTAGTGTCTGCATTAACACGAGAAGCAATGCAATGAAATTAGTTTACTTCACATCATAATTATCGCAAATATTTAAATTTTTTCAAATCTAAGCACAATTTTACTAATAATAAAGAAACAATCCATATTATCACTCTAATTAACCCAAAATGAACTTTGACATATAAATTGTAACACCAATTCAACAGTGAAATTGTAATCTCTTTATCACAAAACAAGCAAACGGGACGAGATTAACAGGTCAAGATATCAATGGATAACAAATGAAAAGCTGTGGAACAATGATTAGATGACCAGACACACAATAAGGAAGCCACAACATTTGATAGCATCAATGTCAATCAAACATATCACTATCACAATACACATACTTTAAAACATCTATTTATTGACATACATACTTTGCACAGATATCTTATTCAATTCGATTAGCAATTAGACTACCAAGACTTTCACTTTGAGACAAAATTAGCGTGCAACTCTGACAGGCAGCACTGATTATGTTATTTACTAAACTGTGCACGAACATGCTGCATTGTTTACAGCGCAGTGATTGCACGATCAAACGATTAATACGACGTTGTTAAAACACGGGCGACCGGCAACAGTAGGTGTGCACTCCCGGCTTAAGCCTACCGTTCAACTTCATGACGCACTTGACAACAAAAAAACTATGCAAACGACACTGGAATAACGAAAACTAGTGCCGGCATGAAAAACTACACACGATAGAACACGACTAGGACACACGGTGACTGCACATTCCACACACTATTATACATACATTCCACACCAGTGTCACGACGAGTTTTATTACCACTAGCACTAAAATCCACGGACAGCAGCCGTTCTAATGCAGTAAATGGCGCATAGCTGAATCAAGCTGAATAAATAGAATAAAAAACTGAAATGACAGCACGTCAAGCTCAGAAAACCAATTTCTAGTCGATAATATGCGTTTTATACCTCGGTATCGGCATCTTCAGGCGGGGAGACGTTTTTAACGACACTGAAACGTTACTTTAGCTAAATTGATATTGGATTCTATAAATACTTACAAATAAAAATCTGGAATCACACCATTGTTTTTTCTTCAGCACAATCAGTAATCAATGTTGCTATACTAGAAAAAAATGTTACCGTGAAAAGTGGGTCATCATCGATCACTTGCATTTCTTTCACTTTCACCTCAAGAAACTGTTCTCATATTTAATACAGCTGCTTATGTGGAATAACTAGTTAACTGTTATTTATTTCCCTGAACGTTCGAATAAGCCTTACTTTTCAATATTATGCAAACTGAACAAGGAACATGGTACTGTAGTTGAATCAAATTTACATTTTCCAACAATGACTCAATTCATTGAATGAGCTAAATCTAATTAAAGCTTTGCTTTACACTACAAATTTACTAAGCCTAACATAATCTAATTATCCTCAAGTGCGGTTATTCATAGTAGGGAAATGGTAAAATTACTTAATGTGGTAATTTATTATGTTTATTGGTCACACTGCTAGACAGATAAATTCCTTTACATGCAAGAAAAATGACTAATCCTTTTTACAAAATGTAAATACACATTAGATGTACTTTTTTAGGATCAAATACGAATATTATCAATTTTTGAAGTATTAAATATATATGATATTTTTGAAAAAGCTATTACTGATGAGTAAATTTAGAAAAATACAAGAGCACCAAAATACCGTGCAACTGCGTGCGCAAAGGAATGTAGGGATATGTGTCGTTTAGAAATCTAAAGAAATACGACTTACCTATAAATTTTTATTAATATTCATAAAATTAAAGTTTACCTATTGTTCATCTGTTGATCATGTTATCTGTTCTACTGAAATTTATAAGAAAAAAATAGCTTAGAATATTTATAGAACAAAAAAAATATGATTTTTGGTTTTTCTTTGTAATTGGTTTTGGTCGAGTTTCAGAACTGAAAATTGTGATGTCGATTGTGTACATGGCATAAATTCAATTTCTACAATTTTTTACGTGAATTATGATGTGAATAAGTGAATTAGCAGCAACAAATTAAATAATGGCGTTCGTAAGCGCTGTAACCGGTGATGACTGCACGAAGAAATTCATGGACGTCCTTCAAAATGATTTCAAGACATTGAGTTTGGAAACCAAGAAGAAATATCCTCAGATAAGAGAGGTTTTTATCATTTAACTGTTATTTATAATTGCAAAACCTAATTGTGTCTTAACGGCACACATGTAACAATAATTTGAATCAATAATGTACTTATAGAAGTATGTAAATACATGAAAAAAAAAAACAATATTTTACCTATGTATTTCATCGAAATTGGCTACAAGTTACTTATTATTTAATCTTGCCGGTGTATAAAGGCCGGAACTTACACTCATTATCTTCAATTGCCTGCTCAAATAGATTAAAAACCGATAGATACCATTTCAATCCATTAGAAAAGATCTAATGGATTATGACCATATTTTTATGGGCGGAGTTATTAATGTAATAAACATTTTAAAAACAGTATTTATATAATAAAACCTGTCAGTATCTTTGTTTCATTGTGATTTTATTCATTCTTTGTTTATTATATTCCCTATTAATTAAAATGATCACGATAAGTACTAAATTTTAATCATAAGTTACTATTAATCAAATTTAATTACCACCCACAGTGGTAGGACATGTCAACCCATTATTTTCAATTTGTTACTCAGTTACACATATTCAATAAATAGATTAATTGATCAAAATCGAAATTGCTTAACTACCTTGAAATTATTCATTGTTTTTCTAGTATGGATGATCTGTGTTATTGGAAACTATTTCCCCTGTTATCCACCACATAATCATTCACCCCCTTATTGTTAGCCACAATCTCACAATCTATACTCGGACTTTTAATTTGATGCAGTAAGCTCACATAAGCTAATGTCACTTACTAGAATAATGATACCCTATTTAACCTAATAGTGATGGATTCAATCAATTCAATAATGAATAAGCTATTTTTAATAGTTAGAAATATAAATCGATATATGATATAAAAGCAAAATACCACTCACTGATTAATCACGAAATCTCAGAAACAACAAGTAGTAGGGCTCTCAAATTTTGCATGGGGGTTTCTTTTAGTACGTAGATGCTTGCTAAGATGGGATTTTACGAAATTCCTACGGGATCGAGATTTAAATGGGACAAACTTCCCACACGAACAAAGTCACAAGCAATTGCTAGTAAATGATAAAATTTATACTATTATCATTTATTTTTAAGTAGTAACTAAATTTTATTATAAATACATGTATTTTTATTAAAAATATTTATATCTTATCAGACATGATATAAGCCACTCTTTTGCAAATCGTTTCATATGATGAATATATTAATAAATTAAATAATATTATAAAAAAAAACAATATATTACATTGTTATTCAATTTTATTCCAGAATCGATTAATTAGTTACTCACAATTTCATAGTCGTCATTATCTGACAACTCGGAAACTGTCAGTCAGTATATAGCTATAGTTGTTTGTGTGTACATATGCCTGTAAATAATGTCTGGGCATTGTTTTATCCAGTTTATGTGGTAAATGCAGTCTCTGTATGTAGATTAGTTGCATTCAGGTGCTCATAATACTAATGGAGTCAGCTCCCGTTAAGTCCATTAGTCTTTTCCAATTATGTTCAGGGAACCTTCTAGCCTGACCAGATGCAGCTGAGTATTAGTGTCTTACATGAACTATAATGTAACCTTACCAAAAAAAATGTAACCTTACCAAAAACACTGACGAAACAACTACACCAAATAAAATGGAAGAAATGCTTCTCAAACAAGCAGAAAAGTTTGATATCATCCTTCACCAAATGAGCACCTTAATTAACCTCATAACAACCTTGATTGCAAAGATACCGTAATAGCTTCCCTAAAGATAGCAACATGGAACCTAGACGGGCTATCATCTAATGTATATGAAGTTGAAGTACTTTTATACTCACACAACATTGACATCTTACTAGTGTCTGAATCTCACCTGACTGATAACAATAGTATTTGTATACGTGACTATGATACTTACACCACAAACCACCCAGACGGTACGGCACATGCAGGAGCAGCCCTAATCATAAAGTCAAATGTTAAACACTGAACAACCTCAATTCAAAAAACCTCACATACAAGCAGCAACGGTTGCTGTAGAAGATCGAAAGGAACATTCAATGTCTCCGCTATATACTGTCCTCCTAACCATACTATAAAGGAAGAGCAATATGATGAGCTGTTTAACATTCTAGGACCACACTTTGTAGCTGGAGGTGACTGAAATGCTAAGCATGTGCACTGGGCTTCTAGACTTACTAGCACGAGAGGAAGGGAGCTCAAGAAATCGATAGACAAAAGCAAATTAACTATAATCGCACCTAGTGAACCGACCAATTGGCCGACGGACCCAAACCGCCTCCCTGATGTCATAGATTTTTTCATTGCTAAGGACCTGTCTAGATTTCCTCATCATATAGAAACTTCTTGGACTAATTCTGACTCTCGGTACAACCATTTTGAGCACGGAATACAAAACAGAACTATACAATAAGCGCACCGACTGGAACTCCTTCCGAGAGTTGGTCCATGAGAAATTAGAAATGAAAGTAAGTCTGAAATGCGACTCAGATATAGACATAGCATAGCCGTACGTAAGCTAGCATCTGTTCTTCAAGAAAATTGCTGGATGTCCACGCCTGAGGCCAATGACCGTCGCCCTTAAAGCAAAACATACTCTGATTCTATGATACTCGAAAAAAGGAGGCTACGTCGAGTATGACACATTAGCAGACACTCGCATGATAAAAGAGAACTGAATAAAGCCACTCGAGCTTTGAAAACCCTTATCAAAGAAGCTTACGACGCTGCTTTGGACGCTTATTTAGAAGTTTTATTAGCGACAAAAGCCACGAATTACTCGCTATGGAAAGCCTGCAAAAACCATGATAGACAATTATGTCAAAAATCACCACTACGTACACACGATGGCCAGTGGATTAAAATCTCTCGTGACAAAGCGGAACCCTTCGCAAAGCATCTCAGTCAAGTATTCACTCCAAACGAGGCAACAATGAATGAGAACGAAGCAGACATAGACTTGACTGTAAAACAAGACTTTCAACTGGACTTGCCTTTAGCACTCGTGACTCCTAAAGAAGTGTACAGAAACATTAAGTCGCTTAAGAACAATAAAGCTAAAAACTTTTTTGTCAATAAGATCATATCCTGATGATCTTATTGACAAAAAAGTTTTAGAAGATTCACCTCGTAAAGTAGTTGTGTACCTAACGTAATATTCAACGCAATGCTGAGAATTGGATACTTTCCAGACCACTGGAAGGAATCGAAGGTTATAATGATCCAAAAACCAGGGAAACCTATTCACGAAATTACATCATATAGGCCAATCAGTCTCTTGCCCATAATGTCAAAGCTTTTTGAGAAATCACTGCTGCACAGAATGATGACAGTCTTAAAAGAAAAATCAGTAATCCCGGAACACTAGTTTGGTTTTAGAAGAGAACATGCAACTACTGAGCAGGAACACAGAGTGTGCCGAGAAATCAGAGCATCCTTGGAAAGAAAAGAATATTGTTCATCAGTTTTTCTGGATATTCAGCAGGCCTTTGACAGAGTATGGCACAAAGGTCTATTATACATTTATACAAGATAAGATCCACATTACCACACACTTTCTATGACATACCGAAATCATATTTGTCTGATATAATTTTCTAAGTTAGAGAGAACAACTTCTGCTCTAGCTTTTACGTAATTAGAGCTGGAGTGTCCCAATGGTCTGTGCTGGGGCCTGTCCTGTACACTCTTTATACTATGACTTACCGCTAAGACAAGAAGTTACAGTAGCAACTTTCGCTGATGACACAGCTGTACTAAACTCAAATAATTGTCCAATTAAGGCCACTCAAGTCCTACAAAGCAGTTTGAATGACATTGGAAATTAGTTGTCTAGATGGAGGATTGCCGCTAGTGTATCTAAATCAGTGCACATAACTTTCACGCTCAGAAATGGAGATTAACCTCCTGTAACTTTAAATGGCATTCAATTACCACATCAACATACAGTCAAATATCTGGGCATGCACTTGGACCGTAGACTCACATGAAGAAAGCATGTTGAAACAAAACGAGACGAAATCAACCTAAAATACAAGAATCTGTATTGGCTGCTTGGACGTAATTCAAAACTGTGTATGAATAAAAAGCTGCTCATAATATATAAAACAATTCTGAAGCCAATTTGGGTGTATGGTATACAGCTATGGGGGGCTGCCAGCACGTCTAATAAAATGATAATTCGGAGAGTACAAAACATGCCCATGATAAGGGAGGAAATTAGGACTTACGCAGCCAAATATAAACTAAGACTGGCAAGGCACCCGAACCAGCTTGCGGAGCAGCTCACTATCCCCGAAACTATACATAGGCTTAAAAAGCGGCGAGAAATCTTTGATTAATGGAGAACAAGTCCAGTCAAAAATAAAGAGCAAGGTTCCGATGGGAACAGGGCAATGATAAAATTCTCGCACCTCATCTGTTTATAATCTGATTGACTGATTGCAAGATAAGAAACCACAAAAAAAAAACATTTTTTTATAGATGATATGCTTTGGCATTTGACCATAATCTCACCTGATGTTAAGCGATGATGTGGTCGAAGATGAAGCACGCTTGCCTAGAAGTAACCTATTCACTCTTGACTTAAAGACTTCCAGGCTATAACTATCAGGAAACACAGACTCCGGCAGGGAATTCCACTCCTTAGCCGTACGCACAATGAAAGTATTCCCAAAAGGTTTCGTACATATGGGTGGGATGTCCACCATGTAACGATGGCTCATCGCCGTCTGTCTTGTAGTCCGATGATGGAACGGACTTGGTGGAATAAGACTATGCAATTCCAATGCACACTCCCCGAAATGTAACCGATAGAAAACTGATAGGCTTGCAACACGTCGCCGATGTTCTAGGCTCTGGAGCTTTGTCTCGACCAGTTTCTCGTTGCCGATGAGCCTTTTGGCACGTTTCTCTGTAGACTCAAGTGCATCAAGCTGGTATTTGGCGACCCAGTTGATATTTGGTACATGAAGCAACCTGCTGACTCCAATATGGGAAATGCATATAGACAGATAATGGTTAATCAAAGCGGTGTGTAAATTTGTCAAATTTTCTAATAAGTAGGTAACTATTTCTTCTTTACACATAACATATTGTTAAGCAATTGCCTCTTGCAATCCTATGTATATACACTTCCAGCCAAAAGTTCAGGCCATTAATTAATAAAACTCAAAACAATTTACACATACCAAGTATGCTGTTTAATTATCAAATAAAGTAAGTAAGTCTAAGTTTCTTTGTGACACACATTCAAATTTTATAAAACTCAAAACAATTTAAACATACAAAGTATGCTGTTTATTAAATAAAGTTAGTTAGTAGGTTTCTTTGTGACACACATTCTAGGTCCTTGAGATCATCGGAAAATTTAAAGTTTAGTATTTGTATGCATTCCACTTCTTTTTTCGATAAATCTTTCACTAGCCAAGCAGCTCATTCATGTTAGGCATACTCAAACATTACCAGCATTATTACCTCTCTATAATTTTCCCCCTTCTTTCTCTATTATACTTTTGATATTTATTAGTATATGGTTTTAGCATTGTATGTGTGTATTTTATATTATTATGATTAATTAATATTATTTATGTTGTTTGTACACTGAAAGCCCAAAATATCTGTCCATCCAAAGGTTGTCTGTAAGAGTTCGCTTTGTGCCATAAGACCGCCCATTGTGCACTAGTTTTACCTTTTGTATCCATATTAATATTGTAAAGTATACAATAAAGTATATCATAAATAATTAAATAAAGTGCTTATTCACTAATACACAGAGAAACTTAAGCCATAAAAAAGTGTGAGAAATATAAATTGTCTGTAAAGAATAGCATAATGTTTAAAGTGGAAAAGTTTTTCCATTGTTGCATTTTATTATCTTTTGCACAAGTCTGGATGCAATAAAGTCATTTAAGTCATAAGTCATTTATTTCTGAACAATATACATCGTGTAGAAATTTTGTAAAATAAAACAATACCATGCAAATAAAACAAACAAAAAGATACATGTCAAAGAAAATAACAAATTCAAGACGATAAAAGCCCACACCAAATTTACAATAAGTTGGTAATCGTATTTACAATAAAACATTCAGTCAAATAAAAAGGAAAAACAAAAATCAGATTAATGTATAAAAAAAAATCAAGAATAATACATTGCAATTAAATTAAATAAAAACTGTGTAAAACAAATTAATAATATGTCATCTTATTGTCTGTGAATGATCAGATAAAAAAAATGTAAATTGTAAATTCATAGATTGTCTTTGTTGATATATTGTTCCAGTTTTCTTACTACTACTTACACCTAATCTGACGCCTGAAGGAATTATTGCATTTTGTAACACTTCACAATTCCATTGTACAAATTTGATTTGTGTCACATTCATACCCTATTCAGAGGCCTAGGCCCCGTCTACCATGCTTAACTGTTGGCACTGCATAGTCTGACAATATTTTCTCATTGATGAATGTCGAACAAAAATTCTCTTTGAATTGTCCTTCTTGTTGTTCTTATGATTCTTCAGTCCAAAGAGCATTTTCAAAGTCTTCCGTTAAATCTCGATGGGTCCAAGGGCCCACTACATCCATTTCTTTTACTATACGTTTTATGGCCTTAACATAGGTTTTCTTACGGCAACACAGCCATCCAATCAAGTAGGATTTCTTAATTGGTATTTTCTGTAGAAAAATACCTTTTCATGTGAGCGAAGCCGTAGACAAAAGCTGGAACCCATATAGTACAATAATAAGGTTGATAGGCATTGAAAAATTCGTCCACGGAAGTGTTAACGGCCAGTTTCCAAAACAGTTCATCATCGCTTAAGGTCAGGTGAGATTATGGTCAAACGCAAGCCTATCAACTATTAAAAAAAAAAACATTGCGTCATTGCCACACTGGATGGCAGGGCACAGTTACTCTTGAAGCATCAATAGCCTAATGCCTAATGGTTGGAACCATTACATTATTGCCGTGAACCCACTTCAGACACAAGCAGATTTAGTTGGAGGGCCACAAAAAAATTCCTCACGACAATAACCCTCCAAATTTTATTCGTGCCTATTTTGCAGCTTGTATTTTGCAGGTTGTGGTAATCTTGTAACGAGATACCGCGGCCCCGGCACGTAAGGGTAACTGAAGGAATAGGGTGCGTTTTCAGTCGGTAGAAGTTTGACACTTCCATCCGCTTCACGGGCGGGAGAAGTCATTTGAGGAACATCCCCCCGAAAAAAGAAGACCTATTTTGCATCAAAATTTTGCCAGTTATTTTATAATATGTTGTTGTATATGTTACAATATGTTGTTTTCTTTTTCAGGCATGCGATGAAGCTATTGAAAAACTATCCCTGGCCGCCAATAACCCCCAGGCTTCCCTATATGGAGTTGTCAATCAGATTTTATACCCTCTTGTGCAAGGCTGTGAATCCAAGGATCTGAAGATTATAAAGGTAATCAAGGTTAAAAACTAGTCCAAGTGAAAATTATCTGCCTATTGTTTAAATCTATCTAGGTACTATATTTCGACGATGGGCCTTCCCCTGTTCTACCCGACTGCGCGGCGCTAAATAGGATAATGTGTGTATAATTGTGTGTTTGTTTGTTTGTTCCTTAGTGATGCTCTATACTACTCTATAGCATATATGCGTATACTTACATGAATCGATCTGTCATAATCTTGTAAGTGTAAAAATAATGTTACTGGTACATAATTATATGGTTTTGACAGAACCTAAACGATTAGGATCTTTTCAAAACATAAGGGCATATTTTCTTTAAGTGTTGTTACGAGCTGGGGTTCGGGATAGAAATAATTAACGCCAATTAAACCAAAATTAACGCTTTAATTAATTAAACACAAAATAAAAATTTAACACAATTATTCGTACCACAACACTTTTTTTTTTATTTCTTTAAAAATTTAGAGACTTTTATAACGCACAGCGTATGTCAGTCCTATCGTACCCTAAGACAATTATTACCTAGCAAATGAGATCAATGGATCAAGGCAATAAAGTCGAACAACTTTCTCGCATCATCGGAAGTCGGCTTACTTAGTACCACAACACTTGTCACTTAACACTTAAATCGCACTGAAATTCACTAGTAAAGCTTCGATTATATCGCGTATTCGCCTCGTAATAAGACTGACTGTCCGCGTTCCTTTGCGATCTATTTATACCCCGGTCTATGAAGTCTAGAACATTCTTATAAAATCGACTCACTGTTTATACTACCCAGAATATTCCAGGAAGCTACTCGAGATACATAGTACCGCTATTCGCCGCTAGATGGCGCTAGTGTCTCGAACATTCTATATTTATGTCGAAGTTTCTCGACGTACTTCACTAAGCGACTGGCGTAACAGTATCTTAGTATAGTGGAGGAGCGCGTCGTGGCTAAATAATAACCTTCAGGGTTTATCAGCGGTCTATAGATAGGTCATCATCCTAACATTTAGATTTTTTCTGAGTGGTGCACCCTGAAAACTGGTGTCCCACAAGGCGGCATACTCTCTCCACTTTTATTTTCTCTTTTCATAAACTCTATACCACTATCCTCAAATGCTCTTACCATTTGTACGCTGATGACCTACAGCTCTACGCGCAAGCTGACGTTGACAACCTGGACAACTGCATCTCATTGCTGAATGCTGACCTTCTAGCTATCAGTGATTGGTCAAGTAGGTTTGGTGTTACTGTCAATGTCAGTAAGTGTCAGGCTATCCTGATCGGTAGCTCATATTTTCTGCGAAACTTGGACACCAGCCAACTTCTCCCGCTTAACTTCAACAATACTGTCATCCCTCTCTCGCCGCACGTAAAAGACTTAGGCCTATATATTGACGACAGGTTAAGTTGGAATAAGCAGATTGCACAGGTTAGCCAGAGGGTAACATTCACACTGCGATCTCTCTATAGATTCAAGCATTTCCATCCTTGTAGCACTAAAACCACATTGGTCCAATCACTTGTGCTTCCTATCAATGATTATGCTGATGTTTGCTATTCTGATCTTTCCCAAGAACTTCTTAACAAACTGGATCGACTTCTCAACAACTGTATTCGTTTCATTTTTGGTCTTCGAAAATATGATCACATTTCTTCCTTCCGTTCTCAGCTTAAATGGTTGCCTATCCGTCAAAGGAGATCCCTCAGATCCCTCTGTATGCTCTTCACTATTATGAACGATCCTTGTGCTCCTGTTTACTTAAAACAAAATTTTAAATTTTTGGGCAGTTCTCATGATCTTAACCTTCGCGCATCCAAAAACTTACTTCTTCACATTCCTTCTCACCGCACCGGGTTTCTATCTAATTCTTACGCTATTTCTACTATTAAACTCTGGAATTTGCTACCCCTTGACATCAAGAAGGCTGAGTCAAAATTTTCTTTTAAGCGTAAAATTAAACACCACTACTTAAGGGGCTGTCATTCTTAGTTTGGTCTTTGTCATAATTATTTTGAGCTCTCTTATTCAGAATGAATATTATAAAGCTCCGTATCTATTAGTTTGTCATTTTAGCATATATGTGTATTTTATTAGTATTATTATATATTAGTATTATATTTATTAGTATTAAAATATTATTTAATTCCATTTTCTCGTACACCTACTACAGTGTTTTTTTTAACCCAAAGGTTGACTGGTAGAGAATGCCTTGCTGCATTAAGTCCGCCCATGTAACACAATTGTACATAAAGTTTAAATAAATAAATAAATAAACATTTCGAGATTCCTCCGTGTCTCAGAAAGCACGTACAACCGTTGGTCTCGGCTGTTACTGACTGTCCCAGCAGTGGGAACGTTTTAGGCTCATTATGTAATATTACGTATAAGAACATACAGGGTGGCAGGCAGGGACATCGACGCGCAACCGCTTACCATGGATTCAGTACATGATTCTTTTTTTCACGCATGAGTGAAAAAATATAGAAAAAAGAAGAAATAAAAAAATAGTAGATTCACTTGTTTCACTTAAATCAGCAATGTAAATAAAACGCGAAAGGGTTACCTAATCAGCTGTGTTGATCTCGCAAATAAACTCTAGCAAAACAGCTGATGAGGTAGACCTTTCGAGTTTTATTTACATTGTTGTTTTAAGTGAAACAAGTGAGTTTTATTTTTTTATTAAAATCTCATTGGGTTAGATAGAAATAGTTATTTTATACAATTTACAGTAAAAAAAAATTGCATAAAAAACGTAAAAATTAAGAAAAAGTCCAGAATTATGTACTGAATCCATGGTAAGCGATTGTGCGTCGATGTCCCGCCACCCTGTATTGTTATAGCTGTACAATGTCTTAGTCTGTCGTCTGTCTCTGTAGTTTTAAAATAAATCATCATCATGAAGGAAGAGCTTATGCCGGAAGGTGTTGTATTCCAGCGATTCCGTGGTCAGATACCCGATACTGTGTCACACACGACGCCGTTACAGTAATGTTTATGTTATACGTTTATTAAAATAGTAGTCGTTTTATTATGTTATTATAAATATGTATTAGTTTATATTTATTATGTACTAGCTTCTGCCCGCGACTTCGTTCGCGTGGGAAGATTTTCCCCTGTAAATCCCGATCCGTGGGAATTTCGTGATAAAAAGCCACCTAGCTGGCCTGTGTTGTTCCAGGATGTCAACTATCTAGTCCAATCCGTTCAGTAGTTTTTGCGTGAAAGAGAAAGAAACACCTACATTCTCACAAACTTCCGCAAATATAATATTAGTAGAATGTATATTTTCTATAGGCATTTGTTAGCCTGAAATAAATAAAAAATAAAAACTGTATTGTCTTCACGTGCAATGTGCATTATCTTCTTATTTCTTCCTTTCAGTTCTGCCTCGGAACAATCCAACGTCTGATCGCCCAGCAAGGCATCGATGCTAAGGGCGCCAGGCATGTGGTGGACTGCCTCTACAATCTTGGGCAAGGAGGGGTGCTGGAGTTGAAGCTGCTGCAGACGGCAGCCCTGCTGATGACCACGTCTGATCTGGTGCACGGAGACACGCTGGCTAGGGTATGTTATGTTCTTTATTTATGGATTACCAGCAGTCGCGTGGGCCTTCGCTCCCGTGGAATTTATCTCGATAATAACATAACCTCCTCCTTTTGCAGTTGGGTTAAAAGCCGACCTATTGACCTATGACCATGTATTGTGTAAACATTTGTTGACTAACCTAAATATATATATATATATATAATATTAATATATAATTGATAATTTGTATGAGTCTTATGATACTTGAGAATAAAATGATATTGATATTGATTGATAAATAAAATAAATAACCTTCTTCAAACTTTTAGCTACTTCCATACCTAACTTCATCCAAATCCACTCAGTACTTTCGAAGATTTGCGAGTTCAAACGAACAAACAAACTTTTCCGCTTTATAATATAAGTAAAGATAGGCTCGCGTTTGAGCACCATCTCACTTGACAGTAAGCGATGATGTGGTCAAAGATGAAGCACGCTTGCCTAGGTTATAGTTATCAGGAAATACACAGAATCCGGCAGGGAATACACAGTGAAAGTATTCCCAAAACGTTCTGTGCGTATGAATGGCATGACCACTATTTAAAGATAGCCCATCGGCGTTCGTCTTGTAGTCCGATGATAGAAAGGGATAAGTGGAATTAGATTGTTCAATTCTATCGCACATTTCCCTGAAATGGCTTAAAAAAACATGAGACGAGTCTGTATGAATCTTGGCTACTGGGATTCCTGATAGCTACGATCTGGGGTTATTCAAGTCAAAAGTCAATAGGTTACTTCTAGGCTAGCATGTTCCATCTTCTACCACATCAATGCTTTAGATCTGGTGAAACAGTGGTTAAGAGCGACCGTCTGTATTACAAAAATTAAATAATAAAAGCAGCATTCTCGCTCTTGCATCCCTTCCTATTCTTTACTAAATTAAATTGACAAATTCTGTTTTATCTGTATGAATGGAAAAAAAATATTTCTTAAATATTTCTGGCTCTTGTGATTCAGAATCTATTGCATGATCCACACTGATGTTATTTTATTTATTCATGAACAAAGATTAATAAATTATATATGTCCAAAGTTCTTATAATAATAAAATATGTATGAGAAAAAATCTTCAAAATCGCCGTCGATTGGAAAAGTACCCAGAATACTGGCTCCATTGCCACCTTTGGTCACGTAACGAGTTGACTAATCGTGTACGAAACGAAAGACTTGATCGCACGGTCCTAATATATCTATATATGCTCGAGTAACGTAACGTGACTCATTGCGTTAGTATCAATATTTCTTAACCCTATGTTAGTATTCCTAATCTAATAACTTAACCTAAAACTACACCGAGGTGGATTGCATGCAGCAGAGACTCACAATATTATTGAAACTCGAGTCTGCTCGCGACACAACATAGGATAAGGTTGGGGATGCCACGCACGCGGCGGGTATATGCCTACGGACTCAAATGATAACGTCATTGAGTTTACAGACTGTCTTAGTGAAATTAGCGCGATAATTGAAAGTCAGAATGTGCAATCAGTGATCATACTTGGTGATTTTAACGCTCATCCGGGTGAGCTATTCAGTAGTGAGTTGTTAAGTTTCTGTGCGGAGCAGAGCTGGACCTGCGCGGACATGGACCTACTGCCGCAAGGTACGTACACTTTCGTGAGTGACGCGCACAGTTGCCACCGTTGGCTCGACCACTGTGTAGTGACGGAAGCCGCGAGGCGTCTGCTCGTTAGTGCGACTGTATTGTATGATACATATTGGTCGGATCACATGCCTGTGCAGTTAAAATGTAATTTTAATATGATAAGACCTATAATTGTGTCTCCCTGTCTGAGTAAAAATGGTACGATATGGGGCGAACGGGACGCTGGGAAAATTGATAAATACAAAAAATTATGTCACACTAAATTAAGGGAAATTAATTTTCCGATGGAATTTAAAGATTGTGCTAACGGGTTTTGTGTGAATGTTAATCATAAATGTATACTAGATAATATGTATAATAACATTGTGTGTATTCTTACCGAGGCTGCCCAATGTCCCAGTAATGTCGGCGTAGGAGGAGGAGGAGGGGACAAACGTGTTGTTGGGTGGAATAGGCATGTTAAGCAGGCTCACGCGGATGCCCGGCTTGCTTTTCGAATCTGGAGTATGTCCGGTAAACCAACTTCTGGTCATGTGTATAAAAATATGTACGACACGAGAAAGGTCTTTAAATCAAAGTTAAAATGGTGTCAGAATAATCAAAATAAAATAAAAATGGATATTCTAGCTGAGAATCACAGGTCCAAAGACTTTTCACGATTCTGGAAAAACACCAACAGGTTGAACCCGCGGCCGGGTGTCCCTGTGAGTGTGGCGGGGCAAAATGAGCCTACCGCTATAGCGAACTTATTTGTAGAACATTTTAAAGTTGTATCCCCTCTTGGTACCGCATTGCAGGCGGTCGATGCTGAGGATAGTTTGGTGGAGTTAGGCGTCAGATTTACAACCAAAGATGTTTCGACGGTAATAAAAAATATGGTAAGGGGGAAGTCTCCAGGGCATGATAACCTCAGCATCGAGCACCTGCAGCACGCGGGAGTACATCTGCCCAGAGTGCTGGTGATGTTTTTCTCGCTTTGTTTGAGCCACGCTCATCTGCCTGGCGATCTGATGAAGACGGTGGTTGTGCCTGTTATCAAGGATAAGACAGGGGACACATCAGATCTGGCCAACTATAGGCCCATATCGCTCGCTACCGTCATTGCTAAGGTGCTGGACAGTTTGCTTGATAGACATATGGCGACTCGCATTGAATTACATGATGCGCAATTTGGTTTCAGACCTGGTCTATCCACAGAAAGTGCTATACTGTCTCTTAAGCATGCTGTCCAGTATTATACGTCTAGGAAAACGCCTGTTAACGCGTGCTTCCTAGACCTGTCGAAAGCGTTCGACCTAGTGTCGTATGAGTTGCTGTGGCAGAAGCTGATATGTGATACTAGGGTGGATAGGGGAGTTATATCAATACTAAGGTATTGGTATAACAACCAAACTAACTGTGTACGATGGGCAGGTTCGTTATCGGATGTGTATAGGCTGGAATGTGGAGTGAGACAGGGCGGCCTGTCCTCTCCTCGCCTCTTCAATCTGTACATAAATCGGTTGATGGTTGAGCTCAGCAACACTTATCAAGGTTGTTATGTCGACGGAATTTGCGTCAACAATATCAGCTACGCTGATGATATGGTGTTGCTGAGCCCATCGATTAAGGCTTGTATTCATGCCAATAACCTTGACCATTTGGGCGGAGCTAACGACCCCTCTCCGCGCGCCACTCCGCGCAGCTCTCCGCTACCCGCATGCAACTTGCAACAGAAAAGAGAGGCGCGCTCGGCCCGCGCCTGCGCCGCCGGCATGCGTCGTCGCTTCGCCTAGTCTCGGCACAGAGTATCGAAATCACAGAAGGTCAAGTCATCGTGAAAGTTAAATTCATTTTTATTTTTACCGCATCAAAAGTGGTCAAATTTTGTTTTTATTTATTATCTATTGATATAGATGCACTTTGAGTATGTACTGTAGAAACTATACCTCTATTATAGATCAGCCTGGCTCGAAACTTGAGGTAAACAACTTGATGTATCTTTTTAACTAAATTTCATATAAATAAAAATTAATGGCTAATTGTGTTGCTAAGCGCAAAACTCAGGAATGGCTGGACCAATACGGATTTTTTTTTCGAATATTCGTTATAGACTGAGGAAGGTTTCTATTAAGAGAAAAATGGTAGGTAGGTAGGTAAGGTAGGTATGTAGGTAGGAACTTAGAGTAAGGTAGATAGGTAGTATAATTATTACTAGTGTATGTCATACTATTTGTTACATTTTTTATAAACAAATAGATTATAACTAAAATTCACTGAAATTTAACTTTCTTTCACCAAGTATTTTTATTCTTTTGGTTGGTTGAACTTCTTCATCCTCATTTATTTCTCCGTGTTCACATATATTTATTTTTAGAAATTTTGATGGCCATATAAAATCTTGTTCTATGTTTTCTTTTCGTCCTTCTTCGTTCTCGTTTTCTTCATTTTTCTCATCAATCTATTTTTTTTCCTTAGTTCTATTACCTTCTCTTTGTCGTTTTCTTCTTTCTCTTGTACATTATCTTAACTCTATCTCTCTATCTCAACTGGTACCTTCGTCCGTACGAAGAGAAACCGGTGCATATCGGCTCAAGCCAGGCCTCGCTCAGACGAAGCGCACACACGCGCCTTGCTTGTAGTAGTGTACCTATCATAGCGCAGTTGTATGAAGCTTACCCTCTGTCCGTTTACTCTGTGCTATCTACTTTTATGCGAGGTAAGTAAAGCGATAGTTTATAATGAAATATGTAGATAAAACTTTAAGCTTACCTTGATAATAAATGTATACCCTTTTGTTTGTAATATTTTTTTAGATCTCTCTTCATTCGTTTCTGCTTATTCCCATGTTTTACAAACTAAATTTAAACACTACTAAAACTGTAAAATACTATGAGTTTATAACACTAACACTACTTATAGATACATAGAATACTCTTTAACTTATAAACAAGAATCAGAAATAAAACTTTTTGACGAATCGAAAGTCGGTTCTATTTTTTGATAATAAGTTTTATTTCACGCTTTTTAGTGTGTCGGTTTGTAATTTATCTAGTTACAAAAGCCAAAATGTCAACTAATTATCACCTTTTACAAAATATTGCTTTTCCCGGTGCAGAGCCGTTAATTTTTGAGGAGTTCTCCTGGTATATCACTATCAGCTCTACTTCACCATATGCATTGTGACGAGTATAAAGTGCTTAACATCTATATTCAAGTAATCTAATCGCAATCCACGAAATACTTATTATTGAGTAGTTTCGATGGCCATCTGGGGTCTTCGTCATCAGTTCCACTTCCTCAAATGGTGCTTTTCGAGAGAAACTAAACAAGGTTCTATAAGAAATACCCAAAACGCTATAGGTATACCTATAATATTTGAAGAGTTCCCTCGATTTCTCCATGATTCCATCATCAGATCCAAACGTGACGACAATGGGACTAACTAGAATCGATAATCTTTCAAACAAAAAAAGAATTTTTCAAATCGGTCTAGCCATCTGCGAGTAATGAAGTAACATCATAAAAAAAAGTTCAAGACGAATTGAGAACCTCCTCCTTTTTCTAAAGTCGGTTAAAAAGCTATTCCACTATTTACAAAATTAATTTTTGCAGTAATATTTTACGATATTATTTCGTAGTGCTTGAGCTCTCGCAACGCGACGTACGTCCACCTAGCAACACGATGCGCCCCGCACTGAATTTGTGGACGAGTGCGGGGGTGATGTAAACGCAGTCTTTAATTGGACGCATTTTTAATTTATTGTAATAAAAATAATACATATTTGTAAAAAGTAACAAAACCAAATTATTTTCATTTGTATTGCAAAACAGTAGTATATTTTTTTTTACTCTTTTGATAAAAAATTAAGGAGTAAAATGGTTTCATCTCAATGATTTGGAGGTGATTTGGCATTTTTTTTTCTTATTATGTGATACCGATAGAAAAATTGTGGCTAAACCAAATTACGGTTCATATCATGTAGATTACTAACAATTTTTTTCAGATGTAATTTCTCTGTAATTGCCGACGAAAAGTTGCTTCATCTGAATGCTTTTTTCAAGCTTTTTTCGAGAGAGCAGCCTTAACTCGATGATGAGTCTGCTCACGATATGTGAAAGGTACGCGGAGACCCATGGGCTCAGATATAATGTTAAGAAAAGTGAAGTTATGGTATTCAAGGCAGGCACTAAAACCTACCCGATTGCATCACAGCTGAAACTTTGCGGACGACCCTTGAACCAAGTCACATCTTTTAAGTATCTGGGCCACTGGGTTTCCGATGACCTAAAAGACAGCCGGGATATTGAACGTGAGCGCAGGGCGTTGGCTGTCCGCTGCAATATGTTGGCTCGCAGATTTGCAAAATGCTCGACTGACGTTAAGGCTACGCTGTTTAAAGCGTACTGTCAGTCATTTTATACATGCAGTCTGTGGGTCAACTACACGCGGCGGGCATACAGCGCTCTGCGCGTTCAATATAATAATGCTTTCAGGGTGTTGATGGGGTTGCCGCGCTACTGCAGTGCTTCTGGCATGTTTGCAGAGGCAGGTATAGATGGCTTCCATGCCATCATGCGCAAGCGATGCGCTTCAATCATGCGCAGGGTACGCGTCAGCCCCAACAGCATCCTGAACACTATAGCGGACAGGTGGGACAGCCCCATACTGGGACATTGGATACGCCTACATGCCACTGTGGCGTTAAATAATTAGTTGTTTTTGTGTTTCTGGTAGTTTTAAGTACTAACATTAGTTTTATAAGTTGTTTGTGTGTACTAACCAAATGGATTCTGTCTGAAATAAAAGAATTTTATTATTATTATTATTATTATACTATCTATACTAATATTATAAATCGGAAAAGTTTTTGTGTTTGTTTGAACGCGCTAATCTTCGAAAGTAGGTACTGGGTGAAATTTGGGATGAAAGTTGCTTGAAGTTTGAGGAAGTAAATAAGTTACATTTTACCCGAATAAAAAAGAAGGAGGGTTATGTTTTTATCGTGATGAGGTCCAAAATATATAAAAAAACAGTCAAATTATTCTTATTTGAGACGGGATAGTGCATATGCATATCCTTGAAAATAGTTCTGCCGTTGCCCAAGATGTACAACTTGTACAATCGTGGAAATATTACCGGCCGGAAACACAATACTGCAGATAACAAAAACAACATAAACCTTATCAGTGAAATCGACCATATTTTAAAGTGCAACTACAGATTCTAACAATTATTGTTCGATTAGATAAGATCACAAAAGATTTAATTAACAGAGTTTAACAATTATTGTTAAGTGAAATTTTGGAGTGAAGGTGATGTTAAAAAGTGGATTAATTTACTTAAAACATGAATACCCCTGTTGGTACTCACGGACGAGAGTACTCGAAGATGATTAGAACTGAAAGGGAGAGGCTGCTTGGGGTAATGTTATTCATCTATACTAGTATAGAGAGTTATTTTATAAGAGTTATTTTTCATATCAGAGTTATTTTATAACATTAGTGTTATAAAATAACTCTCGGTCGAGCGTGACTGTTTGCATCGATTTAGATATGAGTGCACCGTGTACGTGACACTGACAAATCATTCTTGTTTTTTTTTTGCGCGACCTACTTTACAGCCACCTTCTTCTTCTTCTTCTTCTTCTTCTCGGTTTGGTTTCCGCACTTAGTCTCTGCACGAGACCATTGTGCGTGAGCCGTGTCGGCCGTCACTCCATCCAGCCAACCTCCTTCCAGAAGCAGATCAGGTCTCTCGGTCTGTTCAGGATGTCTGTAAGGGAATTCAAAGACCCGAGGGTTTGCTTTCGTATGTCAGTGATTTCCGTGCACTCTAGGAGCACGTGTGCCACCGTTTCCTCCGTCCCCATGCAGGCCCTGCATAAGGGACTGTCCGTTACACCTATTGTGTGGTAGTGTTTGTTCAGTGAGCAATGCCCGGTGATGGTCCCCGCCACCATTCGCAGGCTTTTCCTGTCCATGTGTAGGAGGCGCCTGCTTAGTTTTTTGTTTAGGTTTGGCATCGCCTCCTTGGACTGCCTGCAGCCTGGTGCCGAGGACCAACATTTCTGGGCTTGAACGTGTGTGTGTTCTTTTAACCATGTGCGCAGCTGGGTGGGGGGGAGCGGCACGATGGGCTCTGGTCCGAAAACCGTCGTGTTGGACCCCCTCCTGGCCAGTTCATCCGCCGCATCATTGCCGAGTGATCCGCTGTGCCCCTTTATCCATTGTAGTGTCACAGTGTTGCGGTTCTCGACCGCCGAGCGTTGCAGCGCGTTGTGACATTCTAGTATGAGTTTAGATGTGATATAGTTTTTCCCTAGGGATTGTAGTACTGAGGCACTGTCGGAAAGTATACGGATGTGGCTATCCGTAACTCTCCTGGCTTCCAAGGCATGGATCGCTTGGATAATACCCACACATTCCGCCTGGTATACGGTGTTGAGCTTGCCTAGCGGTCTGGATATCTTTATGTTGAGATCGTTGGAGAAGACTCCAACTCCAGTTCCAGTGTCTGTCTTTGAGCCGTCAGTGTAGATTCTAAGCTCCTTGGGTCCTGAGTTGTCCTCTGGCTCCGGCATGAGCTGTATTTGGTAATTTTTTTGGAATTGGTGTGTCTTTGTAATCTTATCATAGGGTGCAGTCATCAGAGGTTGTCGTTTGACAGAGTCCTCCATGATGCGTGTGTGCTTGATCCTGGAGTCCCTCAAGAGTGCTCCGGATATGGCGAGTCTGAAGGCTGCCAGGGCAGCCTCTTCTCGTACTATGAGATGCAATGGTGGTAGTCCCAGCATGGCCTGTAGAGCGGCAGTGGGTGCAGTTCTCATGCTGCTGGTGATCGCCACGCATGCGAGTCGTTGCAGCTTCTCGAGGTCTTTTTGTGCTGTACCTAAGTCTGTTCTGGGCCACCAGACAAGGGAGCCGTACGTGATGATTGGTCTTATAACTGTTGTGTATAGCCAGTGGGTTGTTCTGGGGCTGATGCCCCAGTTCCTGTTCAGCATACGTTTGCACTGCCACATGCAGATGCTAGCTTTCTTGGTGGTGTGTTCAATGTGTTTTGCCCAATTCAGTTGCTTATCCAAGAAGATGCCCAAATATTTGGTGTCAGCTGAGAGGCTTAAGGTGGTGCCAAAGAAACTTGGCAGCTCCAGCTCCGCTAGCTTCCTCTTTTTGGTAAAGAGTATTAGTTCGGTTTTTGTGGGGTTCACTGAGAGTTGATGCTCTCGGCACCAGTCCTCTACTATCCTTAGGGCCTGGCGCATGAGGTTGCATATGGTGTTCTCATGGTTTCCATTTATTATTATGGTTATGTCATCAGCATAGCCAACGGTAAAGTATCCTTTATTATTTAGTCTCCTGATGAGGCTGTCTGCGACCAGGTTCCATAGCAGTGGCGAGAGGACACCCCCTTGGGGGCAGCCTTTCGCCACAATGGCCCTCGTTGTGCTATTTATTGTGACTTGTACTGCTCTTTGCTTGAGCATGTTGGTGATCCAGCCACTCAGGGTTTGGTCTACACCGTGCCTGCTGAGTGCTGTATTCATACTCTGGAACGTAGTCTTGTCAAAAGCACCTTCGATATCTATGAAGACAGCTATCGAAGAGCATTTGTGGTGTATTGCGCATTCAATTTTTGATATTACGCTGTGTAGGGCAGATTCTGTTGACTTCCCCGTTGAGTAGGCGTGCTGTTGTCCGTGGAGTGGATTCTTCCAGAGAGGTCCGTCCCGAATGTGTCTGTCGCAAAGCCTCTCTAGGGTTTTCAGTAAGAAGGATGTGAGACTTATCGGCCTGTATGCTTTGGGCTGTGTGTAGTCAGTTTTGCCTGGTTTAGGTATGAAGATGACCTTCACCTCACGCCATGCTAGTGGAACGTATCTGAGTGCTATGCAGGCTTGGTATATTTCCGCCAGCCAGGGTGTCAGAATATACTCACCCCATTGCAGAAGGGCTGGAAAAATGCCATCTAGTCCTGCAGATTTGTATGGCTGGAACGTTTTAATGGCCCATGCTATGCGGTCCTCAGTGATTATATCGCGGGCTCTAGACCAGTCTGTTATACTTGGGGTCTGTCTGGGTTCGCTTTCCCACGTGATGTCCTCGGAGATGCGGCAGTCCGGGAAGTGCGTCTCCAGAAGGACCTTACTGGTTTCTTGGTCTGTCTGTGTGTAGGAGTTGTCAGATTTCTTGAGTGCGCCGAGAGTACGGTCCTGATCAGTTGATAGGATTTTCTTTACTCGTGCGGCTTCACTGTTTGATTCTATGGATGCGCAGAAGTTCTGCCAAGCAGTTCTCTTGGCTATTCTGACTTGTTTTTTGAATTGGTATTGGGTTTCTTTGTATTGCTCCCAGTCTTCCAGGAGTCTAGTGTTCTTTGCTCTGTTGAATTGTTTCCGTAGTGTGTTCCTGAGCCTACCAAGTTCAGCATTCCACCAAGAGTTTCCCTTACTCCTGGTGTTAGGTGTTCTTGGTTTGCAGCTCACGTGGTATGCCTCCGTTATGCTGTTTGTTACTTTTGTCACAATTTCCTCAAGTTGTGTGGGATCAGTCAAAGGTGTCGGGTGTGATTGTCGTCTAGCCAACAAGGAGGCTAGGTGGTGTTTGTATTCTGTAACATTTGTGCGGCGCGGGTTGCGCCTTGGTATGGGTTTTACTATGTTGGTTGATAAGGTAAAGCAGATTCTCCTATGATCAGAACAGGAGGGTTCGTCAGATACGTGCCAATTAATACAGCCACCTTACTAGACTACTTTATTTTTCCGATTACCTTCCATTTTTTATTTTATGTATCTGTACTACTTTACTCGTTTATAATTAAGTATAAACCTATTGATATATTTTGAAACTTGTTCCGTCATCTTGAATTGTGCTTTGAGGTTCATTGTAACAGACAGTATTATCTGTCCGGCAATAATGCTGAAATGAACCTTTTTGGCGCAACCGTGACGCACGCATGGTCTTTTTTGTTTTTCAATGTTATTTACTTGTTTTTTTCTATGTGTGTGTGCCTGACAAACCAAATAAATGTATTTTTTTCTGGCTACAATGAATGAGGTAAAATTCGTGAGTTTGTAGGAAGTAATAATATCTGGATCTACTGAACCGATCTTGATATTCATTCACCAATAGAAAGCTACATTATTCCTAAGTGAAATAAACTAAATTTTTCACAGAAATCCTTTCACGCGAGCGATGCCACGGATAGAAGCTAGTTTTACATAAACTGTCTTTTGTGTTCGTACCTTTGTCTCTTTATTTTATATTGTATCCCACTATGGGCAAAGGCCTAGAAATATTTGGATAAAAACTGGGCGGGTAGTAAAAAGTGAATTAATTACTTTGTAATTGAACATATTATTTAATTAGATAGGAATTACGATTAAGAAAAGTACGAAGTAAAAAAATCTGCAAAATTAATCGACGAAATCCATACTTTGTGCGTCGATGTTACTTACATCCTGAATAACAATAAACTAATACAAACTAATAACGTAATTAGTATTCATACACACTGTGTCTATCATCTCTTATTCAAATCTTCTGTCGTAGGTCTGCTGGAAGAAATTTCTTATGAAATAAGCAGCATCTTTGTGCTCTTTTGTATTTTTTTTTAAGTGTCATGTGTGTACATAAATACACACTGACTTTCCCGTCCCCTCTTTTTTATTGTTGATAAGCTTGCGTTTGACCACCATCTCACCTGATGTTAAGCTTGCCTAGTCTAACATAAACATGGAGGTTATGTTTGTTAACGCCATCCTAAGGTTGTCGGGAAGATATCGCTATCAACGATAAGACCGCCATTGTAACCATAGGTTAAACAAAATTGTTTAACAGGTGTGTTTTAATTATTGGTGTACGGTGGCTGGCACATCAACCTACTCCAATCTGTCAAAATAATTGAATAGATTTACAACTTTATTACAACATGATAAGGTTCAAACTCAATTGGGTAAATTTGACAGATTCGGATAGCTTGATGTGCTGGCGACTGTACAATAAAGAATATTCTGTCTATCTACCTATAAATAAATAAATACAATGTTTTCTCTTTGTTCACCAGACAATGGTGATGTGTATGCGGATGGTGTCGCCTTCGGAGAGCCGTGACGTCAGCACCAGCCATGCAGCCGCGGCTACGGTGCGTCAACTTGTCGCTTTGGTCTTCGAGAGGGCTCTGGCGGAAGCTGAGGGTACATACATATTAATTTATTTACCTACCCTCCCTTCTAGAAATTTCTTCTGTATCGTAGGTGCATTTGTACAAAAACTTAGACCCAGAACGATTATTGTAAGGCGATTTTTCTGTCGAGTAGCTCGTGGCATAATAATTACAGCCATACGGACCGAGTTTTAAGGTTAAAAATCACTTGCCGAGGTTCGTTTGTTGATGGGTCTCGGAAAGTACTCTAATCTCATGGTCCCGGCCGTCATTGGATTATCTTTGACAGCCTTTACGGGTAGTTAAAAGCCGTAAAATCTGACACCTGACCGAATCCAACCAGTATTTATAAGATAGCAATTAATTATTTAACAAGACACTGGCATAATAGTCGACACCGGCTCAGTTGCCAAAGAAGAAAAAAAAAAAGAAAAATTAATTAACAACTGTTTTAACTATATGATGTATATGTTTAGTGTTGTAGTTACCTATAATTGTTTATTACACTGATGTTTCATTCCTTTTTGTTTGTTATTTTTATGTAATTGTATTAGTGTTATCAAATAGCTAGTAATCTTTAAAAAAAAAATTGGTAACTCTAAAATAAATAAATCTGTGTGGCTGTTTCTGCAAAAGACCATCTCAGACACATTTTTCATAGTTCTCAAAAGCTATTTTGTGAATGTGAGAGCAATGTGGGGAAACAACGAATATTATGAGCAGATTACCGCACTGTCTGGCAGTTTGAGTATATTGTACGGCCTACCCAAAAGTCCTTACTTTAGTATCGTACGCCAAATCGTTCAAGCTACTTAAGGTTCTACGTATATGTTGAGCTTAGCGATAATTCAAACATGCTTACACTGTTGGAATGGGTCTGCTCAAATCTGTCTGTTTCTATCCTCAAAAGAGCACCACAGATAAAAACCTACATGATTCTCATGATTTAATCAGTACTTGAATGGACTTCAAAAGAGACGTTGACTTCTGAGTTTGTTTCGGTGTTTCTTCTCAACGTAGGGAACACCGGTCTCATCTAGTTTACACTAACGAAAAAAAAAAACGTGTGAAAGTGTTATTTAAAACATAAAATATTTGCAAAATAAACATCATTATTTCAATACTTCTTGTAATTTATATCATTACCACTGCTCTCAAATCTCTAAGCGCTTTTCTTCAACATTCATTGTGCGCACAGTCAAGGTGTGGAACTCTCTGCCGGCTTCTGTGTTCCCTGCCACATATGACCCGTCAGCCTTTAAAACAAGAGTGAATAGGCATTTTCTGGGCTCGCTCGTTCGATCGTAGACCTCATCTTACACTTACCATTAGGTGTGATCGAGGTCAATCCACACTTCGCCAGCGTGGTGGATAACGGCTCATACCCTCGAATGTAATAGGCGGAATTATTAATATTATATTATTATGTCTATTACAGGTGCTCTTAAAGTGAATCCTGCTGACGTGAGACCACAGACAAACAATAAAGCACCTAAGGACCTCAAACCTTGCGCTGTCGATGCATATCTTATCCTACAGGTAATTTATCAGCTAATATTTAGCTAATACTGAAGTGACTTGAAATATGAAACGTGAATTGAAACCAAAAATACTAAGTATACTGACAGTTATTTTCTTAAATAATTGATTGACATAATGTTCACTAGACTGACTGCTGGAAAAATAGAATACTGTTTTGCAAAATTTTCTTTACTGCATGAAATACGACTGTGCGTTTTTAAACACCCCTTAAATGGACTGTTAAATAAAATAAATTATAAGTACCACATTTTTGTATTTAAATGCAGAATACGACATAATTAGCATATTTAGGAGCTATAAACTCTATGCTTTACGAGACAAAGTTCAAATTGTATTGCAGCAAATACTCTATCAAGTCAAATAAACATTTATTAGTTTTAATATTAAGTTAAAATACACAACGCTAAAGGAGAAAGGTCATCAAGTATGAAAAATAATACCGGACAAGTGCGAGTCGGACTTGCTCACCGAGGGTTCTGTACCGGGGGACGGGACAGACTTTTTTGATATTTTGGTAAAAAATAAATAAAATATGTTTTGGAATATCAAGTGTTCATCAAGTCCTTTCATACGATAACTCACTTGAAATATTAGCTTCAATTTTAAATTTTGGCAATTTTCCCCTAAAAGTCAGAATTGTTTATGATTTCATTGCAAATATTTATTTTCGGACATTTTGTTGAACTTGCACTAGAGTACCCTATCAATTTTGATTCCCTCGAGAGTGTCGAAATACGCATTTTTTGCGGGAGAAAAGGCCGAATCTTTTTTAATGGTAATTGTGAAGTTTGTTTTTTCAATGCTTCTTGGAACTAGACCTGAGTATAATTATGGTTTAATTTCAACTCGATATTTTCACGCGTTCCCGAAATAAAGGCTCTTGACAGACAGACAGACGGGGAACAAATTGATCCTATAAGTTTTCCGGTTTTTCCTTTCGACTACTTTCGACGGAACTTTAAAAAACCCAGTGCGAACAGATCCATGGTTGTAGCTCAGAATGTTAGTGACGTTTACTGATATCATTTTATAGATATTTTACGTTACATTATAATAAATTAGAATTACGCGGTGTAATCAAAACGTTCTTGTTCCAGGATATAATCCAGCTCATAAACGGTGACTCGGCCCACTGGCTGGTCGGTATCTCAGACGTGCCGAAAACTTTCGGACTGGAACTACTAGACACAGTCCTTACTGACTTCTCACCTATATTCTTTAAGGTAAGCAAATATATCTTCGATTTCTTCGAGTCAGGCAATAAGTGCTATTGAGTTTTCTGTAAGAAATTTCTTAGTAAAACTACTGAGAAATGTCTTCGTCATACACGCACTGTCATTCTTTATTTTTGTATGTAACGTCTGATTAGGTACTGAATGCCTCGTTTGGTAGAGTGGTCGCAAGCGACTGCTGAGAACAAAGTCTTGGGTTCAATTCCCGGGTCGTAAATTATTATTATTATTGGGTTTTTCTGTAAGAAATTTCTCAGTGGTAAGACCGGAGTTTAGAAGTTGGCGGTGTGATGCCCCCGTGAAAATCTGGCACTGGTCTGGTCAAGCTACTGAGTTTTTGAGGTCAAATAACTAGTCGCTCCATGTAAATCACTAATCAGTTGTATCATCCGGTTATACTGGAAACCGACCCCAATAAAACTTTTTTTCGGAGTGGGAAAATCATCGAATGACTTATCCCGCTCTAGGTGGAGTGGAATTGAGTGTCAAACTTCTACTAACTAAAAACCTACCCTGTTTCTCCAGCTGTCCTTAAAGCAGAGTTTATACGAAGCCAGTAATGCTGGCGCCGATCCTGCAGACAAGCCAGCGTTGGCCTGGCCCCTGTTGTTTAGACGAGGCCATTCTTTCACGGATTTTTCTTCGGGTGTGCACACGTTTGAAGTTAAAAAATAATGAATTCGCGGCAAAGTCTGTTGATTAAGAAACATCTCTGCACTATTAAGCCTGCGCCGAGTAAAATAACTCAAAACGGTCTTCACAACTAAAGGAATATAACCTATAATAGTACTTTAATTACCATACAAAAATATGTAATGAACACTAGAATAAATGTGTTAGCAAACATAGTTGGCAAAATTTAAAAATATTTTATAGTTTATTAAACAAAAATACATAAAGTTGGACAAAAATCCTTACAAAACATGCTCGTGCGTCGCTGAATTTTGATAGTAAACTGTTGAATTTTTTCATAAACTTCAATTCATATTATTCTCTAATTATCATACTATCATTTACAACTTTAACATTTCAAAAATGTCGCTTGGTTGTTTTAATTTTAATTTTTGCTTCTAATTTGCGCGCTATTTTGAACCATACGCAACGTACACCGGTCGAAAATTCAGTCGTCCACGGGAGCTCAAAGAGGGGTCACGTCTCATCGTGGAGCGTTTCGCCGGTAACGATAATTCGCGATCTATTGTGTACGTATGTATTGCAGCAATCCGTTGAATAACATAAGTCATATTTTTTGTTTTTTTGAGTACGATTTATTATGCATACCCAACAATTACTTTTTATTGATTTCTTTAACATTTTTTTTTTCAATATATGTTTTATTATGGGAAAATGTAAAAAAAAATATTATTAGAAGAAAGTTGGCACAAATTTTCGAAAAAAATGCCATTCTCATAAAAAGTTCGTATTTCTATTTTGTGATGTTATTATTGCTTTTTAATCGACTTCAAAAAAAAGGAGAAAGTTCTCAGTTTGTCTTAAACTTTTTTTTATGTATGTAACCTCAAACTCGAAGACGGCTGGACCGATTTGGAATTTTTTTTTCGTTTGAAAGGGTATACTTTCTAGTTGGTTCCATTGTTATGAAATCAGGATCTGATGATGGGATCCTGAAGAAAGCGAGGGAACTCTTTAAATATTATAGGCACACCTATAGCGTTTTGGGTTTTTCTAATAGTACCTTGTGCAGTTGCTCCCGAAAAGCACCATTTGAGGAAGTGAAAGTGATGATTAAGACTTTTTTCAAACATTCGATATGGGTACCGTGTAATGGGTTTTTGGGGGTGGTGATTGCAAATCTGACATTCATTTTAAAATCCAAGATGGCGGATGCAACTTTTTCTCAAACATTCGATATGGGTATCGTGTAATGGGTTTTTGGGGGTGGTGATTGCAAATCTGGCATTCATTTTAAAATCCAAGATGGCGGATGCAACTTTTTCTCAAACATTCGATATAGGTATCGTGTAATGGGTTTTTGGGGGTGGTGATTGCAAATCTGGCATTCATTTTAAAATCCAAGATGGCGGATGCAACTTTTTCTCAAACATTCGATATGGGTATCGTGTAATGGGTTTTTGGGGGTGGTGATTGCAAATCTGGCATTCATTTTAAAATCCAAGATGGCGGATGCAACTTTTTCTCAAACATTTGATATGGGTACCGTGTAATGGGTTTTTGGGGGTGGTGATTGCAAATCTGGCATTGATTTTAAAATCCAAGATGGCGGATGCAACTTTTTCTCACACATTTGATATGGGTATCGTGTAATGGGTTTTTGGGGGTGGTGATTGCAAATCTGGCTTTCATTTTGAAATCCAATTTAAAACACATATTCAATATGGATATCGTGTGTGTCTACTAAGTTAAATACACTGATAACCTTCAAGGGTTTATTGCTAAGTATAATTAACAAAGTAACGTAAGGGCTAAAATTATCGCTAAATGATGAAAATGAGTGCACCCGGTTGCTGTTCGAAATACACTAAGCTCGCGGCGAACTTAGTGCGACCGCATTATATCGCTTGCTCAGCAAACGTGGTCGATTACAAAATATTGCATCAAACATCGTGTAATAGGTTTTTGGGCATACCGATTGCAATCCTGACATTCATTTTAGAATTTACGACGACAGTTCATTGGCTACTTTGTTAGCTTACAATTTACACTGGGTTATTGACAATTTAACTGATCCTAGGTTAAGTGACTATTCAGTATTATCTAGGGTATCTAATAATACTGAAATTAATTGTTTAAACCCTTAGATGTGACAAAGGAGAGTTATAATAACACAATTTTACTATATCATCAGAATATAAATCGTTTCTCCGGCAAAATATTAGATGAGGAAATGTTAATAGATAAATATGATATAGATATCTTATGTTTTTGTGAAACCTGGCTAAAACCAGATAGAATGTTGTTTAAAATTAATATTTTTCTCTTACTAGTGCATACAACAGGTCCTCAGTAGGAGGTGGTACTTTAATATTACGTAGTAATTCTCTTAAATATAAGGAACAAAAATATATCACCGCTTGCTCTGTTGATTGCTTGTGTGAGGTAGCATGTACAGAAGTTGAAGGCCAAACTTTCTAGACCACCAGCATCAAACTTGTCATCATTCTTAATGAAAATGGGAGAAATTTTAAGTACCTAAGCTTATAAGAGATAATAAATTAGTTTTCGTTTGTGGTCACCTAAATATTGATTTGTTAGTAAATTTACCTGAACACTGCAAGCTTACTTCATTGTTTGGTTCATTTAACTTAAAATGCACATACAAGGAAGCAACAAGAATAACAGCAACATCAGCTCAATGCATAGATAATATTTATACTAATTGTGCCATAAAATACTCGTCTCAAATTAGTGGAGTTAGGTCTGACCATACAGGTCAACTAGTATCCTTTGAGTTGGTTAAAAAGCGGCAATTAAATAAGACTATTAAGTTTAGACCACTAACTAAAAGAAATTAATGTTTTTAATTATAACATGTTAAGTAATCTTTCAATGGCCAATTTTGACTCCCATGACCCCAATGAAAATTACAGGATATTATTTTCTTCACTATGCCACGAATTTAGTAAGGCATGTCCAGTTAAAAAATTTCAAATGAGTAATAAATCTAAATTTAATGAATGGGCCACTGCTGGAATAAGAATAAGCTGAGACAATTTATACAACTTATACCATGAAAAATCATTGACTTCCGATGAAGCCTTCCATAATTATGTAAGAAACTACTCAAAGATATTTAAAAGAGTATGCGCCCTAAGCTAAATCTAAATCAGAAAGTAATAAAATTAGCATTTCTAACAATAAAATAAAAACTGTGTTGAAGGTGATAAACAAAGAAACTGGAAACACATTAGGGTTAGAATGATTTGACTTTGAACATCGATGATCAGGTCATCTCAGATAAGTCAAAAGTGGCTGAGAAGTTGGAAAATTACTTTACCAATATTCCAGTAGAGGTTACTAAATCTCTACATTCTTCGCCATTATTAGCAGAATCGTTTTTAAAGGAAAACTTCAATAAGGATATACCAACATTTTCATTTAAGCCCATTTCTATTGATGTAATTAAAAAGCATTCCAAAGTTAACGTAACAAACACTGATGACTTATGGAGTGCATCTGTTAGGGTTCTTGGTAATATTATTGACTCAATTGCTGCTATCCTAACAGGCACATTTAATTAATGTATAGACAGCGGTAATTTTCCCGATTTAATGAAACATAGTAAAGTAGTACTAATTTTTAAGTCGGGTTGTAAGAGTGATCCCTCTAACTATAGACCGATATATGTGCTTCCAGCATTAAGCAAAATATACGAAAAAATCATGCTGGACCAGATGCTATCATATTTTAACTCAAATGGAATTCTGCATAGTCGGCAGTTTGGTTTCACGAAAGGTAGGTCAACAACAGACGCAGGAGTAGCGCTCATCCGTCACATTCTGGAATCTTGGGAGAAATCTCAGGATGCAATTGGCATATTTTGTGACCTCTCCAAAGCTTTTGATTGCGTTGACCACAAAACACTGATCTGTAAATTACACCATTACGGAGTTCGTGGATTCGTGTTCTGCTGACCTTGTTCTTTTATATTTATCAAACAGGCAACAAAAAGTTATTGTTAATGGAGCGACATCTGCAGGATCCCTAGCCAAGATGAGTGCTCCGCAAGGTTCAATTCTTGGCCCTTTCCTTTTTATAGTGTATATCAATGACATACATGATGACCAACTTATCGGATATTTTTTATTTGTAATTCCATTGCTTTTAAATATAATTAAGCATATCTTAGAACTGGAAACATATCTTACAACTATATAATAATATAGGTTATCCATCAGAATTCAGACAGGCTTTAATTTATAATCATATTGTGGGAAGTACTAATTTCACACGGGTTCCCGTTAAGTTTTAAATATAATTAAGCATATCTTAGAACTGGAAACATATCTTACAACTATATAATAATATAGGTTATCCATCAGAATTCAGACAGGCTTTAATTTATAATCATATTGTGGGAAGTACTAATTTCACACGGGTTCCCGTTAATACGACAGTATAGACCAAAGTTTTAAATATAATTAAGCATATCTTAGAACTGGAAACATATCTTACAACTATATAATAATATAGGTTATCCATCAGAATTCAGACAGGCTTTAATTTATAATCATATTGTGGGAAGTACTAATTTCACACGGGTTCCCGTTAGTATATGCTTAAACTAGACTAATGGTCTCATGGTGCGTGGTGCGCTGGTTGCACGCTACTGGCATGATTGCTCTATGTTATCTCTTAAAAAATAGTAGTAGAGATAGATACCTACTACTGTTTCTTGTGATTTTTTTTATTTTTGGCTCGCGTTTGAATTTTAAGAAAAAAATTAATTCAAACTCAAAATGTTTTATTTCACATAGGCCTACATGGGCACTTATAAAACGTCAGCAGTTTGGCGCAGGGCACGGTTCGAAATTGGTCGTTTTCTATGGAGAAGATCCGGCAAGAAACTCCACAGTTACTCTTTTAAAATATCATTCTTACAATGTATCTATAATACAGGTTAATTAGGTATGAGAGGACATTTAAGCCTGTCTGAATTCTGATGGATAACCTATATTATTGTATAGTTGTAAGATATGTTTCCAGTTTTAAGATATGCTTAATTATATTGAAAACTTTGGTCATTACAAGATATTTTCTAAATTTAAACCCACGACCTACGTCATTTAAATTTAAAAGTCAATTATCTGAAATTAAGTATTTCAAATGGCGGGAGACTTTGTTAAACATAAAAAACACAGTGATACGACGTCAATGTTGAGCTATTTTTTAGTTGCGAAGGATAGGAATAGTGCCCAATGTAACCGATGCTCAGCCATTCTCAAGACTGGATGGATTGACTAAGGGATTACATACACATTTGTCATCAAAACGTAACATCAAGCTTATATCAGCTTCAACAAGTCTAGATTCTGATAATCTGAACACAACACCGCCGCCAGCCAAGCGAAAGTTAAATGATTATTTTACTAAAAGTGCCGACGATAGCCTCGATGATGTTTTGGCAAGAATGATTGCATTAGATGGATTTCCATTCAGTATATTCATAACTTCAGATGATTCGAGAAAATTTGTCTTTGCAAAATACACGGATTTACCAAAGTCAGCCGTCACCATTCAAAAACGTGTCATGAATTACAGTGAAAAAATCAGAAAGCAAGTAACTGCAGAATTGAAACATTTGAAAAGTGCAGATGAAAGAGTTAGTCTTTCTTTCGACAAGTGGACTTCAACATCCAATAAACCATAAATGGCTGTCAACGTTCGTTCATATAAAAAAAATTTGGAATTTAGGACTTGTTCCTATTTATGGAAGTATGAAAGTATGGCTGAAAATTGTCTTCGTATATTGAAAGAGCGTCTAAGTATATTTGATATTTCCCTGGATACTGGCTTTATGAAAAACATAATTATTTGCAAGACAGCTCTACCTCAGATGATACTATAAATGAACCACCTGTGGCTGTTGATCATATGGACGACATCCGTGATGATGAACATTTAGAAGACTTAGATAGTCCAGAATCAGACTTAATCTTAATGTCACAAAATGACCTTGCGCTATAACACATACCAGAGTTAACACAAGATGAAAACATTAATGAGCTGATAAAGAAAATCCGCAAAGTTGTAGAGTGTATTTCAAAAGATCACCATTGAAAAATGAAACAGTACTTCAAAAATAAATGAAAATTGAACATGGAAAAGAGCTGTCACTTCTTTTGGACTGTAAAACCAGGTGGAATAGTCTTTTAACAATGCTGGAGCGATTTTATCTTTTAAAAACCTTCATTCAAAAAGCTCTTATAGATCTCAATCATCCAATTCGTTTGGAAGAAGTTGATTTTGATTTGGTAAATAAAATTGTTGATGTGCTGACCCCAATTAAATTGACAGTAGAAGCAATCTGTCGGCGAGATGCTAATTTATGCACAGCTGATTCCGCTTTGAAATTTCTTATAAAACAGCTATCTAGCATAATCATTTTTTGGCAAGTGCTGACACTTGCCAAACAATGAAAACATCCTTAGTGGAACGTATGAAGCAACGACGAAGTGATGATTTGACTGGTGTGTTGAATTAATTACAAAATCCATGAAAAGATGATGAAAATCAGTTATTATCGGATTTGGAATGGCATGACTTATTTCCAGTTTCTACACAGGCTTTAGTTTGGAAGCAAATAAAGTGTATTGTTAAAAAACTTAAAAGTCGAGATGACACGGAAGAAGAAGAAGGAAGATCAGGATCACAAACAGATGATGAGTTAAGGCCACAAACCTCCCAATCCCAACCCCAATTGACACTAAAGGAAAAGTTATAGCTGGAAATTGATAAGAGTATGAAATCCCCAGATCGTGAAGTACAAATACAAAATTAATCGGGGTTGGCAAAATATAGTATTAGACGTGAAATAAGCCTGTTTGAAAATGGAGGAATTAGTGGATATCACTTAGAAACAGCATATATCTCCTATCCTATCCTCCAACCAGTGTAAAACCTAAACGAGTGTTTTCAGCTGCTGCTTATGTTGGTAATAAACGAAGCAGGCTTGGAAGTCAAACCTTGGATGCATTGATATTTCTACGATTGTATTTTCAATATTCTAAATAAGTTTTATTGTCTTTTTATTTCTTACAAAGTATAGTATCTTTTTGTCATTTTTTCTTTTCTTACTATACTGTGATATGTGTAGTGTACCAAAATTAAAAATATATATTTTAAGAAATTACTCGTTTTTTAGAGTTCAGTTGCCGAATGGCAAAAAACGGTACCCTTATAGTTTCGTCATGTCTGTCCGTCTGTCTGTCTGTTTGTCTGTCTGTCCGTCCGTCCGTATGTCACAGTTATTTTATTCCAAAACTATTAAGACTATACATGTGAAATTTGGTAAGTAGATGTATTCTATGAAACGCTTTCCGATATTGAGAAAAAAATTAAAAATCATTTAAAATAAAGGAACATACTACTACCCCATACATGGAACTAAAACTGAAAATATTTTTTTTTTCATGAACCTATGCGTGTGTGGTATTTATAGACAGGTCTTTAAAAATGACATGGGGGTTTCTGAAACCACTTTTTCATAAATTCAATCGTTTAAAAGATATAAGCTTCCAAAGTGGTCAAATGTGTATCCCTCCCTCTAACTTCTATAATAGTGGAGTGAAAAATCTAATAAAATATGTATCTGTAGATCTTAATGTAAACTTTCAACCAAAATTGGTTTGAATGATATCGAGTTAACAGTTTTTGAGATACGGCATATTTTCTAAAACCGCAAATATAACTTTGTAATTCATACAAACACTATGAAAAACAAAGTTATCTAGCGTAGTTGTAAAAAATGTAAATAAGCTAGTTTTAAGAAATTTGTAAGGTTTTTTTCGTCAAATAAATATACATATTATATTATATTATTATAGTTACACACGGAACCCTTCATGCGCGAGTCTGACTCGCACTTGGCCAATTTTTACATTTGAGACCAATTAGAAACCACATAGTCTAATCCGGGGATAGCCCCAGGGTCCCAGGATTCAGCATCAAGAATCACGTAATCCCGGGATTGAAAAACATGCTCGGGATTGTATTCTCTAGTTGCAACTAAGAAAGGATTTCTATCGAAATTCTATTTTAGTTGCCAAATGTGTCGAAAAAAATAAAATTAATAAATTGTAAAGAACCAGATAGATAGCCCTACAGACCTCAATCTGAACGATAATTCTGTAAGCAGTTTTATGTCGATAGGAGCCGGGTTTTCTGGTTTAGAACAAGTTTCAGCTTCCTTTGACATTCCCTCTATGTCCGACAAATTATACGCCAAGTGCCATAACAAGGTCTTTCTACTACGGGATAATTCCCGCGGGATAATGCCAAAGAAAAATTGGCCAAGTGCGAGTCAGACTTGCCTATGAAGGGTTCCGTAGTAACTATAATAATATAATATGTATAACTACTACAACTACTAGTCTGTCTGTCTGTCCATCCGTCCGTCCGTATGTTACAGCCATTTTATTCCGAACCTATTAGGACTATACATATAAAACTTGGTAGATTGATGTATTCTGTGAACCGCTTTCCGATTTTAAGAAAAAAATTAAAATATATCTAAAATATATTTAAATTATTTTTAAATATTTATATTATATATATTTAAATATTAAAATATATTTAATTTCTATAATAATGGAGTGAAAAATATAAATATATGTATACAACGTGTAACGGAAACCCCATATCTAACCAAAAGGGCTGAAGACAACATTTGGTAAGGAGTCTCTATGCACAGTTTCAGCACAAAATAACTGACTTAAAGAATTGATACCAAATTATTGGTTTCACATATTTTTTGAATACCAATCATAACAAACGTGTCACAGCACTACGAGGGTCAATAAGATTTCCACGTCACTTGCCAATAACACGATAATTCTTTTCGTTCTTCTTAATTTGAAAAATTCGGTTTCTGGTATCAGTGTACTGGAATTTGTAATAAGTTCTACACATGTAGACTTAGGATTACAAAACCCTTGCCAAATCGTTTGTTATCATCCAAAGAAGCCAAGCACTTGGTATGTATATACCCTTTAAATTACACGTTGTATATATATATATATATATATATATATCTATAGATCTTAATGTAAACTTTCAATCAAAATTGGTTTTAAAGAGATCGAGTCAGCAGTTTTTGAGATACAGCATATTTTCTAAAACCGCAAATATAACTTTGTAATTCATACAAATACTATGAAAAACAAAGTTATTTGGCGTAGTTGCAAAAAATGTAAATAAGCTAGTTTTAAGAAATTTGTAAGTTTTAGTTTTTTGTCAAGTAAATAGAATTTTTTTTCTATACATATTATATTATACTAGTACTCACGCGGGGCTTCGCTCCCGTGGTTTCTATCACGGTAAAAACATAACTCTCCTTTTTTGCAGTCGGGTAAAAAGTAGCCTATAACCTTCCTCAAGCTTCAAGCTACTTCCATACCAAATTTCATCCAAATCCACCCAGTACTTTCGAAGATTAGCGCGTTCAAGCAAACAAACAAACAAACAAACAAAATTTTCCGCTTTATAATATTAGTATAGATTATTATAGTTACTACGGAACCCTTCATGGGCGAGTCTGACTCGCACTTGGCCAATTTTTGTAAAATGTTATAATAAGCAATATAACATTAGATTTATAGATTTCTTTTATTTTTCTTTTTTAAATTAAGTTACACTTGATACATATATTGTTATGAAATAAATTACGCTTATATTTTCTGCGAAGTAAATTTGCTAGACAGCATTAATCAAAAAATGTTTTTTTGGTATGGCCCCACGTATATATAATAAAGTACCGAATGTCATTAAAAATATGACAGTACATCAGAATTTAAACGAGCACTAAATGAAATTATAATAAACAAAACTTATTTCAGTCTGGTTTTATTATGACATTACATAATTATATTTTTTTTATTTCATACTGGTTTTATTATTCAAATAAGTACTGCATACCCATCTACCCTAACTTGCTACTTACCCAGTTTCGAAGCGTCAATAGCCTAATGGATAAGGTGTCAGACTTGTGATCGAGAGGTCGCAGATTCGAACCCCACCCATTACACTATTGACGTGAACCCACTCCAGACACAAGCATATTTAGCTTAGTTGGAGGGGTTAACAAGATTGCTAGTAATGTGAAATGTACCCACATTGCTAGTATTCTTTAAAAAAAATCTAAGGAGTTTAATATATAAAATCAAAGTTTTATTGCAATAGGATGAATAGTGAGGGAACGGATAATAGGTATAATTTATATAATTTATTTTTGTGATTTATTTACGTACCTACTTGCTTCATTTAGATCCATCCAGCCGTTTGAGCGTGAAGAAGTAACAAACATGCAAACAGACACATTCATTCACAAACTTTCGCCTTTATAATACTAGTGTGATAAATAAAACCATCTAAATAATTAATATTCGTTTTTCAAGTTTATTCAACATAACGACAAAAAATTAAAAAATGAAAAGTTAGCAAACTTCGTCGTGCAACGGCAAGCGGGCCTCGAGCGAACTTGTCATTGTGTGTGTGACAACGCACACGACTAGCCCGCTGCAGTAAATACCTATTTTCCGCGCGTCTCGTAGGCTCGACACCCTCTTAAGAGAAGAGTTGATTGATATATTAGAAAAAAAGAAAGCGAAACGACTTTGGATAAGAAAATGGTTAAGCAATAGGCCTATAACTGGAGCTTCTGTCTTATTGCTGAAACAACTAAGATTAGAAGATCCGAGGTCGAGGGGTATGCGGGCGGAGGTCACTGGCTAGAAAAATAGACGGGCGCTCTATTCTCGCCAGCGTTGGCAGCCAGCGCTAGCTTGGCTTGAAAAACTGTTTACACAAGGCAAATAACAAGCCAGCGCTGGCTGCCAGTCTTATTGGCAGCCAGTGTTGGCTTCGTGTAAACTATGCTTAAGTTCCGAGGCCGCGGTATCTCGTTAGAACATTTCCGCAACCCCGGCAAAACCCCCAATATAGCTGGATGATGAAGCAAACATAACGTAACCAGCCTATAAAGTTCCCACTGCTGGCCTCCTCTCTATAACTGGGAATGGGACGTAAGTCACCACACAGGATTCGCAAGTCTTCGGATTTTTGGTCCTTGTCATGACATGTCGGTTTCCTCACGATGTGTTCCTCCACCGTTTTCAGTGCAGTAGTGATGGTGAAAATTACACAACGTAATGTACCTTTTTGGGTTCGGACTTACAACTCCGTAACTCCTGATTGTAACCACTCAGCTACATGTTCATTGTCCATACAAAATTTATTACTAAAACATCTTACATTCTATGTTAGTAAAATTATGAAATAAACACTAATTCCAATATATTTCTCTCAGCATCATCTTTATGTCGGTATCGGAAATGCTGTCTCTGTCAATATTGCACAAACCATTTCGCAGAGCATTACTCTCACTCCCATGTTAATTTTATTATTTTATTGTATGCTGTAAGATTGTTGTGAATGGAGTAATCTGCTTATATAATTTGTCTCCTGCTGTCAGTTACCTAGTTTTTTTAAGGATAATGTGTATGTATTTTTATGAGTCATGGCTATAGTCAAATAATTTGAATTTGAAAGTATAGAATACCAATGACATATCCGAGGTTGCGTGAAATGTGAACGTAGGGGCAATTGAAGGAACTGGGTGGGTTTTTAGTCAGTAGAAGTCTGACGCTCCTTTCCGCTCATGATTAAATTTATTCATTATTTTATTTCATGATTTTTAAAGGTAGATAGAAAACTAGCATCAAATTATTTTATAATGTATATTTCCTTTGTTTGCAGATACCAGAATTCCGGTTCCTATTAAAAGAACATGTGTGTGCACTTATCATCAGGCTGTTCTCTCCTAATGTCAAATACAGGTAAGATATGGATAGCCAGAATTATTGATCAGAATCTATCTTAGCTATTGCTTTTAAATTAAATGTTTAACGAAATTATTGTGAACTCACTCCAGACACAGCATATTTAGCTTAGTTGTTGGGGTTAACATGATTGATGGATTGCTAGTAATGTAAATTCTACACGCATTGATAATTCTCTTTTAAAATAAATGAATTTGGTGTTCATGCGATTACAGCTTTGACGGTCTTCGAAGCTAGGAGGGTTTTTAGCAAAAATATCTGTAAGCAAATATTTCCCTTAAAAGGATGACATGTTTTACTAGGTTTCCAAATAAACTTGTGAATTTCCTCTGACGTGAAAGTGACCTGTACGGATTGTATGGATTTCAAAAGAGACATTGATCTTTTCATTGTTAAATTTTCAAGGCTTAGAACTAGTTACATCAGAATTCAATATGTTCACGCTATTGATAAATACATAATGTATTATGACTTCCGCAATTCAGGTTCCCAAGATACAGGTATGACCTAGTTTGGGGACCACCAATCAACATAAGAAATCGTCACACGGTTACATGTTAAATTATTGTAGTATAGAATTAAGAATATCATTGTAACAATGAAAAATAAATTTATTCGGGGGCGCCAAAGAGCTGTCATTACCAGTGACGGAGCCCCATAGGGCCATTGCCTGCCGGGGTTGCGGGAATGTTCTAACGATATACCGCGGCCCCGGAACTTAAGGGCAGCTGAAGGAACAGGGTGGATTTTTAGTCAGTAGAAGTCTGACACTCCCTTCCGCTCCACACAGCGGGAGAAGTCATTCGAAGATTTTCCCACCCTGAAAAAAAAGCCTTGGATTCGGTGTTTAGGGTCAGCTCAGTCAGCTTGGAAACACTGGACATAGAGCTCATTATAAAAATAGTAGATTGAATCATAAGGGAGCAAAATAATATTTTTACGGAGAGGGCGCTTTTTTGAACCCAGAGCGAAGTGAGGGATTCTTTAGTAGAATCCTGAACGTAGTGAGTGATACACTCTACTTTTCATCATCCACTATGATAAAATAAAAAGCGCCTCATATATTAATCCATCACATTTCTTGCGTCAGTTCTAATACTTTCAGGAGTTAATTCTATACTTTCACTGTCACTTAAAGAACTCATTTTTCAAAACAAAACCATGGATTTTGTAACAATCCGTGAAAATTGACGAAAACGCGGGCTATTATATATAGTTCGCGCGTTTTTAATTTGATTTCTTTTTTTTTTATTCATCCGGCGGCGTGAATATGAGCCGTCATACCAGCCAGTCTTTATTCAAACAATATTTGCGTTCGATTTCTTTGGCGATGAACACTACTGTTCCAAATTCAAAAAGTGCGCGGCAAAGATAATCCGCGAGTTGACAACTTTGTAAAAATTGTTTGTAAAACATAGTGTATTACCAAGGATCTTCTACCTACTAACTGGATTGCTTACGAATGACTCAAAGAATACAGAAAGTCTTTCTTAGCTGTTAAACAATAGAGTATAAACTTGCACGTATAAAACTGAAGGAACTATTCGTTCCGAGCGAGACAGTGCCGTGTGTGGACTGTGTCCCTTTCTTCTGTGTGTCAGATTAAAAATATTTATTTCAATGGTAATTTTTTCGACCTGTCTGTTGTAGTAATAACACCTAGTTTTAAACTTCTTTGGAATTCTATCTTTAAAATGAATTGCCATTATTACTGTATGCATATTAATGAAAATTAAAGTTATTTTACCCTGCAAACACAAGATGTTTAAACCAAAAAAAAATGGAATTTGCAAGAATTAGTAGTGATATATTATACTATACCTGGCAATTACTACGTTGCCAACTGACGTTTACTTGACATCTGTATGTTTGTAAATTTGAATTATATTTAATTTTGTGAGTTTTCGTAATATTAAAGTGCAAGTTATTGTAACCATGGTAAGAACGTGTTTTGTGGTTAATTGCAAGAGTGAAAAGGGTACCCCGGGTCTGGAATTTCCTTTTTTAAGTAAGTTTTGTGACTTTGTTTACAAATTGCATTTAGGGTGACTATGTTTTCAATGTAAAAGTGGATGTTCTTCTCTTTATTCTTCTTATTTATTATTTTTCTTTCTTCTCATTATATATTATTTTTTGTTATTTTAAGCTTTCCTAAAAATTATGATCTTCGAGTCCGGTGGCTCAGTGTTCTACACAGAAAAGGGTCAGAAACAGTTCCAAAATTTGTAGCCGCCATTTCAAGCCCGAAGTAATATTGCATTTCGAAACAAGATCAAATGATGCAATTCCGTCCATTTTCCCTAAAGTAAGTTATCAATCTTTACAAATGACATGAAGATCACCGTTTCGAAAAATGTAGAATATGAGCATAGCAAGATGAATTGTCATTTTGAATATATCTTAACCATAAATACTACAATTTTGTTCTCATCAATCTATTATTATTTTAGATTCCTGTCAGCGAAACAAATAAATGTTTCAAGTACTATAATATTAAAACCCACTAAAGAAAAGAATATACAACCTGTACTGGGCACATTCAAAGATCTGGTAAGTGAAAGTTATGAAAGGAGTCAAATTAATGAGCATAAAAGTCGACATTTTAGTTGTTTTATTTACTTTTGCTTAGCAAATTGATGGCAAAAATATTTTATATCATTTTGGCCAAAAACTCAGCTACGCAAACTTGCTTACAAGTGTAGTTTATTATATTAATAATTACTTATAACTTAATTACTTAACTTTTATCCACTGCAGTTAGTTAATGTCGACAAATAATAATCTATACTAATATTATAAAGAGGTAAAATTTTTAAGTTTGTATGTATGGGGTAATCTCTGAAACTACCGAACCGATTTTGAAAATTCTTTCACTTACATGTAGCTGCATTATCCCTGAGTGCTATAGGCTATAAATTATCTTTATATCATGCATATTAGCCGAGCTAATATAATCTTTGTCAAGCAAGTCGGGGACGGGATCCCGTGGAATATTTTCGACTTCTACGCGGACGAAGTTGCGGGCAGAAGTTAGTAATTCATAATTTAAAGATTATTTCCATACTTTTAACTAATAATAGTGTAATACATTTTTAGGGTTGTGTGTCAAGCCAATCTTGTAACAAACCTGCAGCTGCAACATATGAGGAACTAGAAAATATAGAACCAACCTAATAATAATAACCTTATAATTATCATTCGATCTGCCTCCTTTATGTTTAGAATTATGTATGTTAATAATATTGATTTCTAACCTTAAATAGCACATGTGGTGTTAGCCTGTAATTAATTTTTACACTTATAAATGTAATATGACTGTTTCATACAAATGTATAGTGTAAACAATTGTAGGTTAACCTAAATAAATATATACCGAAATAAATTATATCTCTTCTGTTATTCTTTCTATTTATAATCATCGTCTTTCATGAAGGGTTTTAGTAGTTTTAATTATATATAAACATTGCATCATTTTATTTTAGTCTACTGGCTCTAACCGTACAAGTGTCGAATAAACATAGATTACCAATTAATGTACGTTTGTTTGGACGTCTATACCACTGCCTATCAAGGCCAAGCCTTCGAAGAATTGCCAGCTGGTGATTCTGTTATTAATTCTGTATCTGCAATAATTGTATTTGTATCACGGGTCTTAACCACTTTGAAAGTTTATAATTCAACGCAATAAAGTTTGCAAAACCAATTTTGCATTTAGCCCGCATAAGGAAGGGTTTATTATAGAAATTAGCGCGCTCAATATAAGTTCCTCAGATATATATATTGAGAACTAGCTTTTCGCCCACGTAGAATTCTGTTATATCGCGCTACCGAGCAACTGTTCAAAAATCTGAGATAGAAAGAACCCTATATAGTTCCCAGGGTTTTAAACTATCTCCATGCCAAATTTTTTCGAAAGCGGCTCTGTGATTTAACCGTGAAAGCGTAACAGACCGATACAGACCTTTGTATTTATAATTGAATTTATTTCTTTCTTTCTATTTAATACTTTGTTAAGAAAAAAACTGGCCAAGTACGAGTCGGACTCGCACATGAAGGGTATTTTTATAGGTAGGTAATGAATGGTACGGAACCATTACCTATAAAAAGCACCAAAAAAATCACAACTGTTGTATGGGAGTCTCCCTTAAATATTTATTTTAATTAATTTTTAGTATTTTTTGTTATAGCGGTAACAGAAATACATCATTTGTAAGGTTAATAATAAGTGTCTAAAAAAACCTGCAAATATTGCATCAAATAAAATTGTCCTTACGTTTATCGCGAATTGATATCCACACTACTAGAAAGAGATAGCTAGGTCCTTCGAGGGTATACTCTTCGGAACGGATTTGAGCTTCGCGTCCGCATTCCAGTTTAGGTACAAGTTCCTTGTGTATTACATACTCTTTGTTTGAAACGCTTCGAAACGCTTCATGTGTACTCGTAAAATAATATTTTATTCATCACTTAACCTTTCAATTAAAATATAAGTAATTTTTTAATTTATTAAAAACTATGGCCTAAATCGTGGCATTGTGGTCACGTGACTACGTATGACGTCATCGTTCAAAAAACAACTTTCCTGGCATTTGGCACATAAATGTACTTCGGGTATTTTATGATATTTTACTCTATAATGAACGTGAAAAATGACTATTAGTGCTGTGCAGTACCTTGTTGTGGGAATACTACTATAAAAACGCCAGCGAAACTATTTATTCATGTCCCTTTCAAAAGAGATATTCGCAAGAAGTGGTTAGAACTTCTGTGTCAAATCCATCCAAAGGTTGTCTGTAAAAGATCGCTTTTAGCGATAAGACCGCCCATTGTATCACCCTTTTTAGTTGTTAAGTCCATATTTGTTTTACTGTTATGGTGTACAATAAAGAATATAGGTATCTATCTATCTGCTTTTTTAAAAAGACAAAAAAAGGAACTCATCGAACAACTATTACAGGACGATAAGACAAATGAACCAGAAGAGAGAGAGAGTTAGTTATGAAATGAAATAAAATATTTATTTGTAAATTGGTTAAGTATAAATAACACTTTTACACGTCATGTTTTTTTGCGTGTTTAGTTTAGCTAGATGAGGCCGGTATTTCCTAACTGACTACTCTGAGAAGAAACACCGAAACAAACTGCCTCTGAGTTTGTCATCAACGTCTCTTTTAAAGTCCAGACAATTTGTATTTGTATATGAGAAGCATGTAAGTTCATGTCTTTGGTATTCTTTTGAGGAAATAGCCACGCAAATTTGAGCGGACCTGTCCAGACAGTGCAAGCAGTTAGTTAGTTACACAGATATTAGTAGCAAGCTATTAGTTATTCTTTTCTTATTTTGTCTTACGCACCAACCAAAGATCAGCTGTCAAAATATTGAACAATGACGTCTCGTTTTCTGATTGGTGTTTCTAATCACGTGACTCACAGATAAAAAATCTAATTTTTCACAAGGAAAAATAAAATAAATTAATAATAATCTTTTCTTCATTTGTACTATTTTGTGCTTCATATCAATAGATTTACATAATTAAATAGTTATTTTAATTTTTTATACATACTGTCAACTCGCGGATTGCGGCGCACTTATAAAGAGGATTAATAGTACATTGTTCACCGAGAGGAGAAAGTGACCGATTACCGTCGAGGGTGTCGTTTGAAGCCCGAGCCGTAGACGAGGGCTTTAAAACACCCGAGATCGGGAATCGCACTTTCTCTCGAGTGATACATAGTGCTTTATACTACACCTACGAGGAAAATTGAATTTACTTTCTACGAAAACTGAATCCTCAAACAACACACAAATTGAAAATGGCGCCAATGGCGTCTGCAATTTTCACATCTTAGAACAACAACGCATAGAAGAGGCGTCTAGAACAAAACACGAGCGATTTCGTGTGTCCACTTTATTTTCTTTGTGTGCGTGAGCCGAATGTGTCTACGTTCTTCAAACGCACACAAATATAGCTTTCAGTGATACCATTACCAGACCATTACCCACAAAAATGGGAAAACGCACTATTATGTTGCTGGATCAAATCAAGTATTTTATGTTATGAAACTAGATAAAATGATGTTTTTTCATGTAATATGACTTATATGACATATATTTACGGAAGGTAAACGAAATGAGATATCGTTTATTGCGTTTAGAATGTTTGATGTGTAATGTGTTATAATAATATTATAGAAATATATTAATTGCTTAAAAAATCTCGTTTGATATCAATTAAAAGTATGTGTTGTATTTATGAAATAGAAAAATATTATTGAGAACATTACTTAAATGAAAAAAATCTTAATCAATAAAATTGTCATCTTTATGATGCCACTCTTCGAACTAACAGTAACTTTTAGTTATAAAACACTGTAGGCTGTAAATAAATATAGTTTAGTTTGACGCATACATAATTGCCGACAAAACTATATTTTTTTTAAACAAAAATAAGCACAAAAGAAATCAATATGGGTATTTTTATCCTCACGGATAGCAACATTGAATTGTGATAAGTTAGGTTATTAGAATTTTTGTTTGATGGTCGATTTACTTAAATATAATGTATAAAATGTAAGTATTTACTTGTGAAATGTAATTTGATTACACGTTTTTTGTTTTCCTGAAGGACTATGACATCCCTTTACGCTACAAACGGTCGTTTTAAATTATTTACTCGCGAGCCCTGTTCGGCAGAATGTGACCTTGAGTACTACAAATACAAATATTTTTATTGACATCAATATAACTACTACTACTGACGGCTCGTCGAGCAAAGTTAGCCAAAATGGCTAAGTTTTAGTTGCCTCACTTTTTGCACTCGTACTATCCTTCTATGCGTTGTTGTTCTAAGTTTCACATGTTCTTTTTTCAAATTGTTTATCCTGCCGCCGCAGGGTCGCACTGCCAGCCCGACACCATCCAACACACAGCTAGTGGCCAGTGTCATTTTGCGAACTTGGAGATAAAAACTCACTGTAAAAACTTTTGGCTTTTGATATTTAGGTTACCGGCGCATAGCCCAAAATTAAAAAAGAAAAACCACGAAATAAATGGATTTTCATACACTTTTCTCTCCCGCTCAGATGCGTTTTCTCCTCGCATATTTGTTCGATATGCAATGACGTACTTTCTACCGTAAATTTGATAAAGTATCAAGGTACTTTCCAAGCAGGTATAGTATAAAAACTCATTACGGCCCGCTAAAACTTTCTTATAGAAAAAACTATTAGCAAAAAATAAAACCGACTACCATAACAAAACATTACAAAGCCAAAAATAACTTTAATTTCGGTAGTCGGTGTTATTGGTTTTGTATTTTCTTTTCTTTTTTCAAACACCGCCTTTAGTGGGTCGGTTTGTAATTTATCTAGTTACAAAAGCCAAAATGTCAACTACTTATCTACTTTTACAAAATATTGCTTTTTCCGATGCAGGGCCGTTAATTTTTGAGTTCTCCAGGTACTTCACCATCAGCTCTACTTCACCATATGTATTGTGACGAGCATAAAGTGCTTAACATCCATATTCAAGTAATCGAATCGCAATCCACAAAATACTTATTATTGAGTAGTTCCGGTGGCCATCTGTGGTCTTCCTCATCAGTTCCACTTCCCCAAATGGTGCTTTACGAGAGCTACTGCACAAGGTTCTATAAGAAATACCCAAAACGCTATAGGTGTGCCTATAATATTTGAAGAGTTCCCTCGATTTCTCCACAATCCCATCATCAGATCCTAATTTCATAACAATGGGACCAACTAGAAACTATACCCTTTCAAACAAAAAAAGAATTTTCCAAATCGGTCCAGCCGTCTTCGAGTTGAGGTAACATACATAAAAAAAAAGTTCAAGACGAACTGAGAACCTCCTCCTTTTTTAGAAGTCAGTTAAAAATACCACCTTTGTGTGCACTTAAAGACGAAACAAGTCGCCCTTTTTGAATAGATGGGATGAAATAGTACATTGTTCACCGAGAGGAGAAAGTGACCGATTTCCGTCGAGGGTGTCGTTTGAAGCCCGAGCCGTAGGCGAGGGCTTTAAAACACCCGAGATCGGGAATCGCACTTTCTCTCGAGTGATACATAGTGCTTTATACGACACCTACGAGGAAAATAAATAGTACTTTTCAACATTGAGTACATAGACCATAACGTACTTGGTTTGTATTTTTGCGCTTTTTCACTGAAATAAGCTAGCAAAACAGTTTCAGAAAAAGATGCCGCATTTTTTTCACTTTTCCATTGCAAAAAATCGTCATAAGTTTTATTATATTTTTTAATTGATTTCTGTGGTAAAAGGTTATCAATCTGTATTTTTGCTGTTTCCTTCAACTGCGGCGGAGTTAAAAAATCTTCATCATCACTATCACTACTTATCAAATCAAATCAAATCATTTATTTTGCGAAGAATGTGGGTATACAAAATAAGATGTCGAATATTTTAATAAATAATAGTTCCATCACATTCTACCTTACGGCATGCAAAAGTATAAAAACTTACATCTATTCAAGCATAATAAAATAAAAAATTACATGTCTTTGGATCATAACAACTACATTACATTACAAAAACACACACAAACAAAAACTACATTACATTACATTAAATTACATTATAAAACACTACATTAAATTACAGTTATAAAACATTGCATTAAATTTTAAATAAAATATAATTAAATAATATAACATTATAATCCTTTATCGTTCAAAAAATCTCGTATAGAATAATAACATTTATCCAAAAGTAAGGATGTTAGCCTCTTTTTAAATATACCTAATGGTTCTTCTTTATACGCATGAGGTATTTTATTATAAATTACAGGCCCCATTGATAAAAAGCTTTTTCTTAATAACGCTGTTTTGTACCTACCTGTGAACATTAGATTTTTATATTGTGATCTAACAGATCCCGGCCGTGTTCTAATATCGTCTATTCGAGTAAAAAGGTGTAAATTTGTTCTGACAAACAATGCAACTTCTAATATATATAAAGACGGAAAGGTGAGTAATTTTAGAGATTTGAACACAGGTACACAGCTGTCGGTATTTTTAAGACTAGTCATTGATCTTATGCAACGCTTCTGAGCCTTGAATATCCTCTCCCTGTCAGTACAGTTACCCCAGAATATAACTCCAAATCTCAAAACTGATGCAACCAGACCGTGATAAGCTTCCAGTACGGTGCGAGAGTTTACTTTTTTTGCTAGATTATAAAGTACGTACGCTGACTTGCTTAGCCTCTTACAAACTTCCTCTGAATGAGGTTTCCAAGTCAGTTTGTTGTCAATTTGAATGCCAAGGAATTTTGTAACATTTGTCGAGTCTACTATTTGTCCATTGACTTCAGCATCATTATTTACAGTCCCTAGGCGCTGATAAATTTTTATTAAGCCAATTTATTATGTTTTTTAATGTATTATTAATGTCAGTGGGGTAATTTTTTATATTGCCGCATTTTACTATTGCCGTACTGTCGTCTGCAAACAAAACCATAGGTTGTTGGATATGGCGAGGCAAGTCATTAATATATAACAGAAACAATAAAGGCCCAAGTACGCTGCCTTGGGGAACGCCATATTTTATTACTCTGTAGCCGGATAGATATTTATGTTCTAGTTTAGTTTTCACACATATCCTTGATATTTCTGTACATTGCATTCGATTAGTAAGGTACGACCTGATTAGATTTAAGACATTGGCTCTAATGCCGTACGTGTAAAGTTTGTTTAAAAGCGCGTCATGGTTTACATAATCGAATGCTTTCGTAACGTCAGTATATATGGCGCATACAGGCTTTCTATGGTCTACACTTGGCATTACATTATTCAGTAGATCGTATATTGCCATATTAATATATTTATTTTTCCTGAATCCCTTTTGTTCCTCACATAAGATTTTATTTTTTGTTAAGAAATTATAAACTGACTCATATATGATTTTTTCAAACACCTTGGAAAACACTGGAATAAGAGCCACTGGTCTATAGTTAGCCAGGTCTTCTTTGCTATTTTTTTATGGAGTGGTTTTATAATTACTTTTTTAAGACTATTGGGGAAGGTACCTGAACTAATACTTGCAATTCATAATGTGACTTAGAGGTCCAGCAATTATATCAGACACAAATTTAACTACAATTTTGATAGTTTTATTTTACTTTTTACGAAAACTGAATCCTCAAACAACACACAAATTGAAAATGGCGCCAATCGCGTCTGCAATTTTCACATGTTCTTTTTTTCAAATAGTTTATCCTGCCGCCGCAGGGTCGCACTGCCAGCCCGACACCATCCAACACACAGCTAGTGGCCAGTGTCATTTTGCGAACTTGGAGATATAAACTTACTGTAAAAACTTTTTGGCTTTTGATATTTAGATTACCGGCGCATAGTCTTACCCAAAATTAAAAAAGAAAAACCACGTAAGAAATGGATTTTCATACACTTTTCTCTCCCGCTCAGATGCGTTTTCTCCCCGCATATTTGTTCGATATGCAATGACGTACTTTCTACCATAAATTTGATAAAGTATCAAGGTACTTTCCAAGCAGGTGTAGTATAAAGTTTCTTTTTTAACCTATTGTCTGGTTTTTCCAGGGCAGCTTTCACGGCGTTGCACATCCCGGGCGCGGCGGCCGCGGGCGCAGCCCCCAGCCCCGCGGCGGCCGAGCGCCCGCACTTCCCCGTCACCATGCGACTGCTGAGGCTCGTGTCCATCATCGTGCACAAGTACCATTCCGTGCTCGTACGTACAATATACAACGTTGATAACAGCGAGAGGCATTCAAATTAAACCACATCCGTACAAATAACAGCGAAAATAACTCTGTTTGTCTGTCTATTACCTATTCACGCCTAAACCGCTGAACCGATTTAGATGAAATTTGGCATGGGAATAGTTTAGGACCCTGGGAAAGATATAGGATAGTTTTTATCCCGGAATTATCAGAATCTAATTTTTGGTGTGTCGCCTGAAATTATTACATAGTAAATGTGGCTTCACTTAATGCCTCTCGCTTTTATCAACGTCACTTATGTCACTGTAAAATTGCAAAAACCCTGTAATATATCTCGCGATATTTAATGTATCGATAAATTGTGATCCTACCACTAAAAATGTAATGTAATTTAACACTTTATTTTTCGATAGAATACGAATTATCGAATTGAAACCGTGAAATTGTGAAAAGGCACATAACGGAACGCAATTCGTGCGCTGATTGGTTGAATGATTCGTAGCTGTAAAGTCGTCGTAGACTGTCCTACAGCAATACCGACCAATTAGGGTCAGCCTTTGGACAGTTGGTAATTTAACAAGTGACAGGCTTTTTTATTTCCAGGTCACAGAATGCGAGATCTTCCTGTCGCTCACCATCAAATTCCTAGACCCTGATAAACCAATGTGGCAGAGAGCCTTAGCTTTGGAAGTTCTGCACAAAATGACTATACAGCCAAGTAAGTATGCCGTTAAAACTTCAAACGGGATATTTACCATGTGTATATTTTGTTTCGAGTTTCCGATATTTCGGCACTGTTGCAAGCGCCATGATCACGGATGAACTAAAGGAATTGCGGGTGGACGTTTATGAGCAGACGAATCGGTCTCCCTCTTTCTCGTTCGTTTTTTGTGATCGACGCCGCTACCACTGTCACATGTATCACTAAACACTCGATTCTGTTCCCAACACACAAAACTCACCGTGTCGACTCGCGAACTTTTTATGGAAGTTTTTCGGTTTTTACACATTTATATACAACGTGTAATTTAAAGGGTATATACATACCAAGTGCACGGCTTCTTTCACGGCCAGGGTTTTCTAATTCTCTGTCTATATGTGTGGAACTTATTAGAAAATTCAATACATTGATACCAGAGATCGAATTTTTCAAATTAAGAAGAACGAAGAGAATTATCGTTTTATTGACAAGCGACGTGAAAAGTGATGACCCTCATAGTGCTGTGACACGTTTGTTATTACTGGTATTCAAGAAACATATGAAACCAATAATTTGGGGTCAATTTTGTGACGTCACTTATTTTGAGCTGAAACTTTGCATAGAGACTCCATACCAGATGTTGTCTTCAGTCCTTTTGTTACACGTTGTATATATATTCCACAACTTTCACACAACGCCATCTAGTCCCAAACTAAGCAGAGCTTGTGCTATGAGTACTAGACAATTGATAAACATACATATATATTTCTAAATACATACATATTATAGATAAATTACACCCAGACAAAGAACAAATGATCGTGCTCATCACACAAACATTTGTCCTGGGTGGGAATCGAACCCACGACCTTGCGCATAGCAGTCAGGGCCACTGACCACTAGACCAACAGGCCTGTCATTTGAACCACTGGACCATGATGATCAGTGACCATGTTAAAAACTTATATGCCGTTATAAACTATAAAATATGGCCTGTTGCATAATATAACATAATATTATCACGGATGCAACTGAGTACTTTAGTTTTACATGGAGCGTCTGCGTATCTGACCTCCACAACCCAGTAACTGGGTAACACGATAGTCCTTGGCTAGACAAGTGTCAGATTTTGTGACTACTCGTGACGACTGTCAAAGATGTACAGTCGCCAGCACATGAAGCTACCCGAAACTGTCAAATTTTCCCAATCAAACTTGAACCTAACTTCTTTAACAATAAAGTTGAAAATCTATTAAAGAAATTTGACAGATTGTTGTAGCTTGATGTGCTGGCGTCTGTACCAACGACAGCCGGGATCAACGGCTTAACAATATATTATATACATTTATTTCAGACAAAAATTATCCACATACACATAATTAAACACAATACAAATGACATACAAACAAACACAAATTACACATAATACGCACACTACACAATGAACATATTAATTCATACCCTATCTGCTCCATGACTTATACATGGGGGCATGTAGGGCCCGCCAATGCCGCAAAAATGGGCCGTCCAACCTGTTGGCAACGACGGTAAGGAGACTATTACCGCTGTCCCGCACTCTACCCGCTATCGAGGTCGCCCTATTCCGCATTATTGTATAGAACAATTCACGCGCATGTTTGCGAACATTCCCGACACGCTGCAGAAGCGAGGCAGACGCAACAGTGCCCTCAACGCATTGTTATACTTATTATATTGTTATTGTTTCCGAAGCGTGGAGGAAACTCCACATGTTAAGATCCATCCACGGCCCAACTCCGGCCAGTGTTGCTTAACTTTGAAAATCGATCTGTTTTTTGGCCACGAGCTCGTCATAATGCAACTCTAGTAATGTAGGTAAAATGATATTACAAAAGACAGCGGACGGGATCTTAAAGGTTTGGTTTTGATAAATGTATTATGTTACTAATAAAAACTTTTTACCAAACAATTAAAGCAACTCCCAAAAAACAATTCAAAGTGAAAAATAACTTTAATTTCGGTAGTCGGTGTCTTTAGTTTTGTATTTTCGTTTTTGTGCACCGACTTCCGAAATTAAAGTTATTTTTCACTTTGCAGTGTTTTTTGGGAGACGGTTTAATTTTTTGGTAAATAGTTCTTATTTCACTCTTTTTAATTGGTCGATTTTTAATTTACCTAGTCACAAGAGCCTAAATGTCAACTACTTATAATCATTTTCAAAATATTGCTTTTCCCAATGTTGGGCCATTAATTGTTGAGGAGTTCTCCTGGTACTTTACCATCAGCTTCACTTCACCATATGCATTGTGACGAGCATATTGTACTTAATAATCACATTCAAGTAATCGAAGCAGAACACATGAAATACTTATTATTCCTACTTATACAGTGACCATCTGTGGTCTTCATCATCAGGTCCACTTTACAAATGGTGCTTTTCGAATGCAACTACACAAGTTACTGTAAAAAATACTCAAATCACTATAGGTGTGCCTATAATATTTGAAGTGTTCCCTCGATTTCTCCAGGATCCCATCATCAGATCCTGACTTGGTGACAAATGGACCAATTTCGAAGTATACCCTTTCAAACAAAAAAGAATGTTCCAAATCAGTTCAGCCGTCTTCGAGCAATCGGTGATCATACATAAAAAATATATATTCGCGTCAACTTGATAACCTCCTCCATTTTTGTCGTCGGTTGAAAAGTCATATAACAAAAGTTGTTGTATATAATGTTAGTAATACAGTCCTGAGAGGTTGTTATTATTTTACCAATAACCCTGTATTCTTATAATATGTTATCATTTCAGATCTGTTGAAAGCGTTCTGCGAGTGTTACGATATGAAGCCACATGCGACTAACATATTTCAAGACATTGTAAACGCTCTCGGCGCCTACGTTCAGAGTCTGTTCGTCGCTTCCAATGTTAATACGGCGGCCGGTAAGTCTATTATATTCTAATTCTATATAGTATTTAATTAATTTACTTGGACTACAAAATGAACGGCGATGCGCCATCGTTATATGTTGGACATCCCACCCATACACACAAAACGTTTTGGGAGGTACTATATTGTGTGTTTAAGCTAAGTAAGGAGTGTAATTCCCTACCGGAGTCTGTGTTTACTGATAGGTATAATCTTTAAGTCAAGAGTGAATAGGTTACTTCTAAGTAAACGTGCTTCATGTCCGACCACATGCTGCTTCATCGCGAGCCTATAAACTTTGGGGATATGCGGAATTCTTTTTTTTAATTCTTTTTTTTTAGAAAGATAACTAGGGATGTGGGTAGAATTCACATTACTAGCAATCTTGTTAACACCTCCAACCAAGCTAAACATGCTTGTGTCTGGAGTGGGTTCACGGCAATAGTGTAATGGGTGGGATTCGAACTTGCGACCTCTCGATCACAAGCCCGACACCTTATCAATTAAGGCTATTGACGCTTCAATAGGGTGTAAAGTCTTGCAATCTCCATTGAAAAAGGAGAATCATCCGACCTGGCAGGTTTTTAGATGTTTCTTATCGGGTTTATATTCGTAGTTTGCATGTTGCGAGATACATAATTATATGACAATCAAAAACAAGAAAACGTTCCATCATCGGACTACAAGACAAACGGCGATGCGCCATCGTTACATGGTGGACATCCCACCTGTACGCACTAAACGTTTTGGGAATACTTTCATTGTGCGTACGGCTAAGGAGTGGAATTTCCTGCCGGAGTCTGTGTTTCCCGATAGCTATAACCTAGGGGTCTTTAAGTCAAGAGTGAATAGATTACTTTTAGGTAAGTGTACTCCATCTTCGACTACATCATCACTTACTATCAGGTGAGATGGTGGTCAAACGCGAGCCTATTATCAATAAAAAAAAACCCAAGCGTTATTGGCATTAAGGATATTATCTTACACATAAAATATAACAGTCTATCTATCTTGGTCTCAGTTTCCACACTTGTCCCTACGTAAGACCTTAGTATGTTGGCCTTAGCGGCCGTCACTCCAGCCAACATACCTTCTTATTCTTAAGCAAAACTGGGATATTAAGAATGTCTGTAAGAGAATCAAGTGCAGAGTGGACACGGTGAGTTTTGTGTGTCGGGAACAGAAACGAGTTTTGAGTGACACATGTGACAGTGGTAGCGGTGTCGATCACAAAAAAAAAACGAACGAGGAAGAGGATAGACCGATTCGTCTGCTCATAAACATCCACCTGCAATAACTTTAGTTCATCCGTGATCATGACGCTTGCAAAAGTGCCAAAATATCGGAAACTCGAAACAATAAAAAGACATGATAAATATCCCGTTTGCAGTTCTAATGAAGCCTTATGGTTTCTTTACGTAGTTCAGTGACTCCTGAGAGAGAAATTAAACAGTCTTTTGAAGGACTTCTTTATTTTTCACTAGCTTCTGCCTGCAGCTTCGCTTGCGTAGGTTTTTTCAGTGAAATTAAAGTAGCCTATGTCATTATCCTGTCCTGCAACTTCACAACAAATTAATCATCGAAACTTTGCTCCTTTTGTCGTGAAATAAGGACGAAGAATCAAATATTCTTTATACACAACGCAATTTAACGTTCTCATCGAAGATTTTATGAACAAATCCCAGCTAATGTACCAAGATCGTATGTTATTTTATATAAAAAATAAAAAAAATACGAATGAGCCCGCTCTTGACCTTGATGGTAAGTGTAAGATGAGGTCTACGATCGAACGAGCATAAATGTATATTTGTTTATTGTATATTTATACATTATTTTACTAGTTATTTGAATTTACGTTAATAATACGCACTGTATCTATCGTGTTATATCCAAATCTCCTGTCGCAAATCTGCTGTAAGAATTATGTTATGAAATAATTGGCACCTTTATGCTCTTTTGTCTTTATGTTTCCTTTTTTAGGGTTCCGTAGTCATCAAGGAACCCTTATAATTTCGCCATGTCCGTCTGTCTGTCTGTCTGTCCGCGGTTTAGCTCAAAAACTAATAGTACTAGAAAGTTGTAATTTGGCATGAGTATACACGTTAATGACGCCGAAGAAGTGGTAAAATAAAATTTCGAATAAAACAATTATTTAGGGCACCTCCCCTACATGTAAAGTGGGATGATAATTTTTTTTTTTTTCGTCCTTCCCGTAGTGTGGGATATCGTTGGATAGGTCTTTCAAAAATATTAGGGGTTTGGGAAGACCGTTTTTTGATTAAGTAAACTGTTCGTGACTTATCAAGCTTTAAAGTACCAATTTTCGTTAGAGTCAAGTGTTCACCCCCTCTACCAACTAAACGGTTGTAGTTAGAAATTCAAATGTCACGGCAGTAGTACCTATATATAACGAAGTTTAAAGGAAAACTATCACACATAAGTGGGCTTTACAAGTTTACGAGTAATAGTCGACCAATTGTATTTGACTCGAAAATTTCGAACAACTCCATAGAAAGAAGTCAAATTAGTTCGGTAGTCATGTTTGGCTTTTAGTTAGAGCATGGTACGAAACGATCAGTCAGCGAATACGACACGCACTTGGCTGTTATAAAAACTACGGAACCCTACACTGCGCGTGGCCCGACACGCACTTGACCAGTTTTTATTTGTACAATGGATATATGAGTATAACGTTGATAAAAGCGAGAGGCATTAAATGAAACTGGTTTCGGTTTAATAACAAACAAATATTTCCTCTTTTAACATTAGCACCAACAATCACCAATGTGTAAGGTCCATATCGGATCTGATCTCCCCAGCCACGTAATCCACATCAGGTAACATTATGTCTTCATTCACGCTGCTATCCTTGTACACGATGTAGCGGCTGTCCTGCTCTCGTTCAATATACTCCTCCTCTTCAAGGTCTTGGCTTAAGTCTCCAAGATTGACTGGGAAAGTTTTCTTGGAGCCAGACGGTGTTTTTGATTCTGGAATGGATTTTTATTACGATATTTTTTAAGTTAATTAATTTATATACAGAGGTATCACTTAAATCTAAACTCGCCAAACTTTTACGTTTGATGGCAAGAGGCGCTCTTTATACATTAACATCAATGAACCATTCTAATTGCTTCTACACAATATGTTGCAATATAATCCTTTATCTATAATCTCACAGTAACAATGTGTTAATTACCTATATGATTAGCATTCCAATATATTTATTACTTTTTTCTTAAGTGTTCCTTTACTTATTTTTATTTTTTCTCTTAATAATTCTATTTTGTTAAATACTTGAGGTACCAAATACTTAGATGTCCTCTTACCGTAATAATTAATTATCTAATACGTAGCCTCCTTCTTTTACACTTAGGTAAAAAATAGCCTATAACCTTCCCCAAGCTTCAAGCTAATTCCATACTAATTTCATCCAAATCCAGCGAGTACTTTTGAAGATTAGCGCGTTCAAACAAACAAACTTTTCTGCTTTATAATATTGGTATAGATAATCATTTATTTCGGATTTTAACTCTTTATCTGCCAGTAATTTAAGACCTCCATCCCCCTTTCACTACCGGTCTACCAGACGCACGGCTGGGTACCACCCACACTTGGTTGATATACCGTCTTGTCGTACCAAGCGCTTCTCCTCCACATTTATTGTGCGCACAGCCAAGCTGTGGAACTCTGCCGGCTTCTGTGTTCCCTGCCACTTATGATCTTTCAGCCTTTAAAGCACGAGTAAATAGGCATCTTCTGGGCTCGCTCGTCCCATCTTAGACCTCATCTATCGCTTACCATCAGGCGAGATCGAGGTCTAGAGTGGGCCCAAAAGTAATAAAAAAAAAAACCTAGTGTTAGTAATATTTACTTCATCATGATATGCTTAGCCTTTTCCCAACCCAGTATCTGGGTAACACGATGCCTCTTGGCCAAACCAGTGTCAGATTTTCTGGTTTCTGACTACTTAACGACTGTCAAAGATGTCTAAATAACAGCCGAGACCTACAGCTTAACGTAATTTATGAGGCACGGGGGTATCGCACCGCCAACTTCCTAACTCCGAGCTACTACTGAAAATTTTCTAATTGAAAATCCCAATAACACTTTTGGCACACAGCAGTTGCGCTTGCGGCCATGTCTAAGACGGTTAGTTTATTTTCAGATCCGTTCAGAAGTTATTGCGTGTAACAAACATCCATGCATCCGTTCATCCATTCTCACAAACATTCGCATTTATAATATTACTATAGTTGACATTCATTATAAAGATTCTCACTTGACAACTCTCGATAATTGTGTATTTTTGGGTATAACGATCGACAAAAATTGCAACTGGAAAGTGGAAAGCACATATAGATAAAATTCTTACAAAAATAGATCGTTTTATATATGTCTTGACAAGAATCAGAGAAACGGTAAACTGTGGTACTGCAATGCTGGCTTACCATGGTTATGTATCATCCGTACTTAGGTACGGTATTATAATATGGGGTAACTCAGTAGACTTTGACAGATTTTTTAAGCTAAAAAAAATGTATTCGAGCCATTTGTGGAGCTCACTTTTTAGACAGCTGTAAGCCACTATGTCAAAAACTTAAAGTTCTACCTTTGCCATGCTTATATATTTTTGAAATATGTGTTTTTGTTACGAAAAACTACAATTTATTCGAAAAGAACACTGATAGGCCAAATAGCCGAACACGGCATAAAGACAGACTTCGACTGCCACAAATAAAGCTAAAATTAGGTATTTAAGAAAAATGTATACTGCATGTCGATTATTGTTTACAATCATTTACTAAATAGTTTACAAGACTTATCTATCACTGACAATGTTTAAAAACGTACTTTTAAATCTTCTATTATTTAAAAGATATTATACCGTTAAGGACTATTTAGAAGACAAATCAATAGAATCTGTAATCTGCAAGTTATAGTAATTGACAACACTGACTGTGAATACATTTGCACGCCTTGTTATGGCAGGATATGCTAAAACTTATTTACTGCAACACCTTATGTACCTTATTCTAGCAAATAAATATTTTGATTGATTGATTGTAGGAAGATTAAAGAAATAGTAGAAATACGAGGAAAACCGATAAAATCTCCCCCACTTACGCTTGAAACCCCCCCTCAAGTTCCGGTCATCCGTTTTGTTCTTCTCCCACGCGTCTTCCAAGGTGTCATTTGCATCAGCAAGCTTCTCCTCGAACTCCACAATCTTCAGGTACATGTCCACGAGAGGGCGACACCGTTTGATGCACATTCTGTAGCTTTGGAAACGGTTTGTGCGGTAATGGTTTGGGCAGCCAAGCCGTTCTCTGCAAGGAGAATCAGAACTTTAACCAGCCAGAAGTCAGGAACCGAATGTTATCAAGTCACTATTATATCGCAAAGGCTTTTGCACTGAATGTTGTCTAAACAATAATCCATACATATTATAAAATGAAGTCCACCGGCCTGTCTGTCTGTTTTTATGAACGAGATTATGAACTCAAAAACTACCAAACGGATTTTTGTACCGTTTTCACATTTTCATTTAAAAAGTGACAAGCAGGCGGGACCCAATTGAACATAATATAATTTTAAAAGTGGGATGGGTCCTGCCTTTTCGTCACTTTTTAAAATGAAAATTTGCTCTTTTCTTGCATTTCAGTTGAGCAGTCAGGATTTTAGATTTTTAAATTATTTTTTACTTTGGATGTGTCTGATCTTTCAAACGATTGCCTTTGAGGAAAAATTATTTTAGAAACATAAATGTTATTTTTAAAGACTTGACTATAATCATCCCGCACATATAGGTTAAATGATTTTTTTTTGTTTATTTCCAGTTACATTTATGGGGAACTCCCTTAATATACTTATTATTCTTGTAAAAAAATCGCAAAGCGATTAACAAAATACATCTACCTACCAGTTTTAGTTGCGTAGTTAGTCCTAATAGTTTCGGAATAAAGTGGCTGTGACATATGGACGGACAGACAGACATGACGAATCTATAAGGATTCCGTTTTTTGCCATTAGGCCATTATTTTCGGGTTCCATAAACCCGAAAGGTTCCACGTTGATGACGTCGTACGTGATGATGGGGACAAGCTCTAAGGCCCTAAAGCCGTGTTCCCACTTTGTCGTGACGACAGATTATCGTGTAGTTTTAAGTGGTGCATCTTGTGCCAAATTGAAATGGTCGACTGAAGGGGTCGTCTGCTAGCCTTTCAGACTCCTTAACACTTCTCATACCCTGTGATTTTTTTTTATCGACGTTTTAAAGTTGCACTAAAAAAATACCCAAATTTTACATTAAAATACAAATTTTAAAAAAGTATGAGGCGTAGACTGTGAATTTTAATTTTATTTAGATGTGTATTATTTTAGAGTACTTTTAAATACAAAATTAGTGACATTAGTCATCTAGTTTCTTTTTTCATTTATTCGCAAAGGTAAAACTTTAATTAAAGCTGTACATGTTACAGCTGTTTATATGGCTACAAAAAAAAAACAAGCGACCGGGATCTTCCAACTTCATTTCTCTAGTCTATCCTCTTGCTAATGATGCGCCACATGCCATAAAAATCTTTTAATAACTTTACGAATTCGCTAGAATTGTGAATCGAGATACATAAGGCTAATATTCAATATTATGATTTAAAAAAGTATTTTTGCTTAAATGATACCAGGCAAACCTATTACATCTGTTATCTCACTCTTATAAGGTAGAATCTGTCTCGTATTTCTATCTTTTCGTGGGATTTACTTGAAATAAAAAAAAATGCGTTTTTAACATTTATTTCACAATGTTTACAAATTCTGCTCAAATTGTTGGCCTTTGTTGCGAATGCAGGCTCGACATCTGTTTCTTATTTCGACAGTTATTGTACGAAGTTGTATTTCCTCCTTAATACTATTGAATACCGTTTCTATGCGTTGGACTAGTACCTTCCTAGTTGGAACCTCCGTGGCGTATACCAGCTCTTGTGAGGGAATATCTTGACAATGTGTTCTCCAATGTTTGGATTGGGTGCGATTGCCCTATTCCATGGCCGCCCCTTTCCCCAGATCTAACTCAGTTAGACTTTAATGTTTAGGGACGCGCCAAAGAGCTGGTATACGCTACGGACGTTCCAACTAGGGAGTTACTATTGGAAGCGTATGTCTTTTAAACGACTGACTTTAAGAAAAAGTGATTTTTGAAACCCAATGACATTTTTAAAGTCCTGTCTATAGGTACCACACATTGATAAAAATAATATTTTTAGTTTCAGTTCTATGTATGGGCAGCCCCCCTAAATTTTATTTATTTATTTTTGTTTAGAAATCGGAAAGCGGTTCACAGAATACATCTACTTACAAAGTTTCACATGTGTAGTCCTAATAGTTTCGGAATAAAATGGCTGTGATATACGGACGCACGGACGGACAGACAGACAGACATGGCGAAACTATAAGGGTTCCATTTTTTGCCATTCGGCTATGGAACCCAAAAATCATTATCATTTGAAATGTTTACGTGCAATTCTGCTGCAAGAACACGAAAGTCCACACCGGCTCCACGTTCTCCACGCACACTCCTGGCGAGAAACGTCGCGTGCATCGCATTCTCGCCAGCCTGTCTAAGGCAGGATGCTGGACGCTATCAACTGTTATAACATTAAATAGAATCATCATCAACCTTTAGCAGATTAGTGCTTATTTATTTATTTAACACGTTCGCTGACAGTGAGCACTTACCCTGACACCACATTACGACAGTAGAATTTTCCATACTAAAAGACAAATCAACGTAGTATTCATGCACAAGCAAGCAATATGAAACTACCCACAAAATACTCGTAATCCGGCAGTAAGAAATATGAAATTGCTCATAATATGACAGTGGATACTGCTCTTCATAATACTTATATGAAAAATTATCGTGAGACGACGTACTCTTAAAAATAAGTAGCCCGTCCCTCGACGTACTGTCATAACGCACTATTTTAATTTCCCGCCTAACGACGTACTGTTAGCGAACGTGTTAAGAATTATGGAGGATTAACAGCTAGAAAATATAGGAATTATATAGTATAGTAGACAGTGAGCCAATTAAAAATCTTACAGTGATCACTTAATAGGTATAATCTTAATATAACCATTCCGTAAAGTATTCAAAATGAAGAAAAGACAGCAGAAATATATAGCAGTATCTACAGATACTAATATTTTTGAAAAAATCAAGACTTATGCGTCTTCTGGCTGCAATCACTCTAGTCGTAAACTTGTTATAATAGGATACTTTGATGACACGGTGGCGCAATGCCTACCTCGTTACTATGTTAGTCGCAGCTGAGGATGGGGTCTGGTCTGGGTTCAATCGAAAAAGTGGCAAAAAGTGCTATTGGTTTTTTTTATTAGATACTAGCAGTTGCTCGTGACTTTGTTCGCGTGGGAAGATTTTCCCGTGTAAATCCCGAACCCGTGGGAATTTTGCAAAATACTGTCTTAGCGAGCATCTACGTTCTAAAAGGAACCCCCGTGCAAAATTTGAGAGCCCTACTACTTTTAAATTAAATTAAATATCGTTTATTTCAGGCAATTTTTAAACCCATAATATACAGACACATTCTTAACTAACATAACATAAATGAAAAGAAAAAAAATTAAAATCTAAATTTAATCAAAAACATAAAAACTATGATACGTAGTATACATACCTAAACTCTTAAAACGTCTTTCACCTCCCTTGAGAGATGGACGGTTCGGTACACAGCAGTAACAATTTCATTATTACTCAGGGCAACTCTTGTGTAGAATGACACCCTGAGCTTATTTATCAGTGCGGAAAAGCCGGCAACTCTGCTTTCGGCGAACATGTCAGTGGCACTACACCGCCAGGGCAAGTTCATCATAGCCCGGAACGCGTTATTATACTGTACACGAAGAGTGTTATACACACTCCTCTCCAGTTTCTGAGATTTCGTGATTAATCAGTTAGTGGTATTTCGCTTTTATATACAGTATGTTAACTAACAGAGGGCGTTCCCGTTAACCCGCAATAGTATAAGCGCATCAATTAGATCGCCGTACACGCGGCCCATCATTCATAAATAAATTGCGACGTTGACGTCCTTCAAGTACGCGTGTACAGAGTGCTTCTTTTACGTATCAATTTAACATTTTTAGTGATATTTTAATATAAAAAAAAAAACATTTTGTTTTGTATATAATATTTTTTTAGCATGTATGGATGCTATACTATTGCGGGTTAACGGGAACGCCCTCTGTTAGTTAACATACTGTATATCGATTTTTCAGTTTGGAACTTGGCGATGAGACTCGGAAAGCTCGTTAAGCCGTTGGTCCTGCGATTGTACTCTGTTTACCTCGCGGTTTCACTTTTTGAACTTTTTCAGAATAAAAGGACATGTCAACGTCAGTCTTAGCCATAAATTAATTATCTCTGCAAGAAATCAGGACGATCTATGTTTATAAGACATCATCATCTCCTCAGCCTTTTCACAACCGGCTTCCAGTCAAGAAGATAGACAGTTGCTACATGTAAAACACTAGTACTCAGCTACATCCATTTAGACAGAAAGCCGACCCCAACATAGTTGGGAAAAGGCTAAGCAGGTGATTTATTTATTTTAATTTTATTTATTTATTTGCTAGTTTCTGCCCGCGACTTCGTTCACGTTTTTTACCCCTTTTTGGGTAAAATTTTTACAGACTTTGATTGTCGTATTTATTTATATATAATTAAAAGATCAAAAATTAAGTTTCAAGCTTCTAGCTTTAAAAATGACGTACTTTCCATATAAACTTTCATCCCCTATTTTAACCCCTTACAGCCCTTTTTTCGCAATAAAAGCAGCCTTTGTCCTTTCTTAGGCTTTAGACTATGTCCGTACCAAATTTCATTTAAATCGGTTCAGTACTTTAGGCGTGATTGCGTAACACAGACAGACAGAGTTACTTTCGCATTTATAATACTAGTAAGGACTAGTAAGGATAGTTAATTAAAACAGTACAACACCAATTACATTAATTAACATAGAAATAGAAATACATTGAAGAAAAGAATAATAATAATTGTGATTGAGAATTGAAATTATATAAGATAAAATTAAAATGGAACAGTAGACACTCTCGCATACTTCCTCTCACAGAACATCAGACATGCACGCATAATTTTACTCCATTCGTTAACAAACACATCACATTCAGGGTTGGTAGTCAGGCGGGCATTGAGCATCCTTAGAGTGCGACATAATGGGGATTCAGCTCTGGCGATTCAGCTCTGGCGACAGTTTTGGAAGTCGGTGGAGCAAACAAATTGTGCTAGCGGTTCTGACGGTGTCCGATGTACTTTTCAGGCACAAATAGTCGGCAGAAAAGGCCACGGAGCTCGGGACAGTTGATACGTCCTGATGATGAGATGATGAGTAGGGCAATTGATTTTAAAGGGTATATTTCACTTACATAATCTTTGTTCGATACTACTACCCCGGCCGACTTTCGACAACACCATCACATAGATCGTTATTATAATCAGTTTTGTGCACATTACCCTCGTGTCCATATAAACAAATGTGACAATGATTGTCAATAGGCATAGCTCATTCGATTCCGTGTGTGATGGTTTAAGCCTGCGCCGAGTAAAATAACTCAAATCGGTCTTCACAACTAAAGGAATATAACCTATAATAGTACTTTAATTACCATACAAAAATATGTAATGAACACTAGAATAAATGTGTTAGCAAACATAGTTGGCAAAATTTAAAAATATTTTATAGTTTATTAAACAAAAATACATAAAGTTGGACAAAAATCCTTACAAAACATGCTCGTGCGTCGCTGAATTTTGATAGTAAACTGTTGAATTTTTTCATAAACTTCAATTCATATTATTCTCTAATTATCATACTATCATTTACAGCTTTAACATTTCAAAAATGTTGCTTGGTTGTTTTAATTTTAATTTTTTCTTCTAATTTGCGCGCTATTTTGAACCATACGCAACGTACACCGGTCGAAAATTCAGTCGTCCACGGGAGCTCAGAGAGGGGTCACGTCTCATTGTGGAGCGTTTCGCCGGTAACGATAATTCGCGATCTATTGTGTACGTATGTATTGCAGCAATCCGTGGAATAACATAAGTCATATTTTTTGTTTTTTGAGTACGATTTATTATGCATACCCAACAATTACTTTTTATTGTTCAATATACATTTCTTTAACATTTTTTTTTTCAATATTTGTTTTATTATGGGAAAATGTAAAAAAAATATTATTAGAAGAAAGTTGGCGCAAATTTTCGAAAAAAAAAGCCATTCTCATAAAAAGTACGTATTTATATTTTGTGATGTTATTATTGCTTTTTAACCGACTTCAAAAAAAAAAGGAGAAGGTTCTCAGTTCGTCTTAAACTTTTTTTATGTATGTAACCTCAAACTCGTAGACGGCTGGACCGATTTGGAATTTTTTTTTCGTTTGAAAGGGTATACTTTCTAGTTGGTTCCATTGTTATGAAATCAGGATCTGATGATGGGATCCTGGAGAAAGCGAGGGAACTCTTTAAATATTATAGGCACACCTATAGCGTTTTGGGTATTTCTAATAGGGTAGTAATAAAAGCTCCGACAAAAAAAGAAGAATTGTCCTTACTCAAAATATTAAATCTACTGCCTAAAATACTAACTTTCCGACTACTTTTGTCCGAATTAAAATGACGAAACGACCGAATCAGATACTGAAATCTTCGAAAAATAAACATGACTGTTTATTGCTATAATACTTTTCTACCAGCATAAATTACGTTCTACTGAAAACAATGCTTTGTAATTTTTATCTTTACTTGTCTACTATTAATTCATAAATGACCTTTCATATTTCATAAACTGTGGTGCTATTTTAACTGTAACATTATACTGAAAATATTAGTCTGAGTGGTTATACAGAAACTTATAAAAAATATAAAAATGTACTTGTAACAATAACTTTTACTTGCATCATTTATCATGAATTTTACTTACCACGGGTATGCTTCGATATCGGTACTTATTTCAGGCGTTAAAAAGTTAGAACAGTCGTATCCATGCTTTAATCGAAAACCAAGTAGACTTTGATTTCCCAGAATATTTTACTATTATACTGTATTATTATTCGACAAATTTCCTAGTTTTTATAATGTCAGCGAGAACAAAGATAAAAATAAAACAAAACTCAGTTTATTATGAAAGTGTAGTTTTAATAGGTAGTAGAAAATGTTAGGTATACATAATTGTATTTATGAACTAAATAGGGAGGCAGGTAGTTAGTTGTCAGTAGGTACCTATCTTAATTATCTTTAACTGTGGTCTGGATTTAGTAGAACGACCCCGTTTCCTTTTTGTCCTATAGGTAGTGCTTTCGCTTCCATGGGCGGAGTCGCGAACTTGAATCTAATAGCGAGCCCTAAAAAATGTTTAGAAACGTATTTTTTATAAAACTGATAGAGAGATATAGTAAGTTAGTAGTATCCTTAGTAGATTTATTAGTTCGTTGAAATTATAATATGAAACCAATAGCTACAAAAACTATTTAATTTTGTAACATAAACAGACAAAACACGCAAGGATCGGTCGTTGCAAGCGCACTGCGCTCGGATCTTTCGAACTCGCACGCGAAAACAGCGGAACGCGACCCGAGCCCGATCGCGCGGGCCGTACAGTTGAGGTATTTTCATTATTATTGAGAGTTAAAAAATAAATTTGATAACCAACAATAGAAATTAAAATAGTTCATGCAAGTTGTAAAAATATGATTATTTTAACAAAACCTTTGTTGTCGGTAACTTAGTAATTTTGTCGGAGGTTCAGTATTCTATTCGGAAGTTTAGTTTTGTTATTCGAAGATCCATTTTTTTTAGGAGAAAATGTAATTTGTACATGCTCTTATTTGTTGTTAAATTGGATATTTTTTTTCGTTTATGTTTTGTGTTTTTTGTCGGTAATTCATTATAACGCTGGTTAATTAGAATAATAGTCGGCCACAGATCGCTGCAGATTAATTTGTTTTTCGGAACCATTATTATTTCCCTTTCTAATAGTACCTTGTGCAGTTGCTCCCGAAAAGCACCATTTGAGGAAGTGAAAGTGATGATGAAGACTTTTTCAAACATTCGATATAGGTATCGTGTAATGGGTTTTTGGGGGTGGTGATTGCAAATCTGGCATTCATTTTAAAATCCAAGATGGCGGATGCAACTTTTTCTCAAACATTCGATATGGGTATCGTGTAATGGGTTTTTGGGGGTGGTGATTGCATATCTGGAATTTATTTTTAAATTCAAGATGGCGTATGCAACTTTTTCTCACAATTTCGATATGGGTACCATGTAATGGGTTTTTGGGGGTGGTGATTACAAATCTGACATTCATTTTAAAATCCAAGATGGCGGATGCAACTTTTTCTCAAACATTCGATATGGATATCGTGTAATGGGTTTTTGGGGGTGGTGATTGCAAATCTGGCATTCATTTTAAAATCCAAGATGGCGGATGCAACTTTTTCTCAAACATTCGATATAGGTATCGTGTAATGGGTTTTTGGGGGTGGTGATTGCAAATCTGGAATTTATTTTTAAATTCAAGATGGCGTATGCAACTTTTTCTCACAAATTCGATATGGGTACCGTGTAATGGGTTTTTGGGGGTGGTGATTGCAAATCTGACATTCATTTTAAAATCCAAGATGGCGGATGCAACTTTTTCTCAAACATTCGATATGGGTATCGTGTAATGGGTTTTTGGGGGTGGTGATTGCAAATCTGGCATTCATTTTAAAATCCAAGATGGCGGATGCAACTTTTTCTCAAACATTCGATATAGGTATCGTGTAATGGGTTTTTGGGGGTGGTGATTGCAAATCTGGAATTTATTTTTAAATTCAAGATGGCGTATGCAACTTTTTCTCACAATTTCGATATGGGTACCATGTAATGGGTTTTTGGGGGTGGTGATTGCAAATCTGACATTCATTTTAAAATCCAAGATGGCGGATGCAACTTTTTCTCAAACATTCGATATGGATATCGTATAATGGGTTTTTGGGGGTGGTGATTGCAAATCTGGCATTCATTTTAAAATCCAAGATGGCGGATGCAACTTTTTCTCAAACATTCGATATAGGTATCGTGTAATGGGTTTTTGGGGGTGGTGATTGCAAATCTGGCATTCATTTTAAAATCCAAGATGGCGGATGCAACGTTTTCTCAAACATTCGATATGGGTATCGTGTAATGGGTTTTTGGGGGTGGTGATTGCAAATGTGGCATTCATTTTAAAATCCAAGATGGCGGATGCAACTTTTTCTCAAACATTTGATATGGGTACCGTGTAATGGGTTTTTGGGGGTGGTGATTGCAAATCTGGCATTCATTTTAAAATCCAAGATGGCGGATGCAACTTTTTCTCACACATTCGATATGGGTATCGTGTAATGGGTTTTTGGGGGTGGTGATTGCAAATCTGGCTTTCATTTTGAAATCCAATTTAAAACTCATACGATATCCATATTCAGTGGCGGTACCTTCATATAAGCCCAAAAGCCCGGCATGCCTTACTAAAAAATGCTCGATAGAGAATCAATGTCAAACCCGAACTATTTAAAAGTTCGCGCGCTTAATTCTTATCAAAATAACACAATGTATCTACTGAGTACACTACTACGCATCGCGATTGTTCGCGCGCAGAGTTTCGCATTTGTAGCATCTAATGATCTACATATTGCTATCTCGCTTACACGCACCGGCTTTTACCGGGCTTTCAAATACTATATCTGTCACTTTCGCACTTATAGCGATGTGCCGTATAACGAGTTAGGCCTTGTGCGTAGAAAAAATCTATCACTATGGCAGATTTAAGCAGGGCATTCGTATGAAGTTGCATGCGTATGCGTGACCTTGTCAGCTTGCCAACTCTGCAGTGTTGCCGTTTTAGCCACACGTTGAAAGATCTTGGAGATTTTTAACGTGTTTGGAAACTTTTTTAACATTTATCAACAATAAAAACTAGCGACTTTTAAAATAACGAAATTAAATACAGTCAAAACCGTTTACAACAACATCATTTAGAACAACATACCGGTTATATAGACCAAAATCATAGGTACAAAATACTTTGTACCTTGAAAACATCACCGGTTATTACGACTATCGGTTTTTACAACCAAATATGAGTGGTCCCTTGGATGTTGTTATAACAGATTTTGACTGTATTCAAGCAATATCTTAAAAATAAAAAAAAAATTAGCTAGATTTTTCATATACCTGGCGACTTTTTTTGCCTAAATGACAACACTTGAGTAGTTCCCGACATTCTAGAGTGCAACTAACTTCAGTTTCATTTGCTTGAGTGAGTGAGAAAAGGTTTTGTTTGTTTTCTAAGATTTTCTCAGTGATACAATTGTTTTGGTGATTTACCTACAACAATGGAGGTAATTGTACCTTGTGAGGATTTAAAATGCGTTCAAGTTTTGATTGGCGAAGATAAGGTAAAATCTTTAAACTTTGCTCAGAAAAAACAGTTAATTTCTTCATTAAAACCGACGCCTAATCTGTGTATTTCTCAGACTAGTAAATCGCATAAACGAAAATTTAATAGATCAGTCAATCATTTCATTCATGAGAATAACCTCGAAGATGCCTTTCCCGAGCTGTTAAAGTTAGCGTATCTTGTTGTAACTATTCCGGCTACAAGTTCTTCCGCGGAACGTGCTTTTTCGTCTCTTAAACGTATCTGAGAAATACACAAGGTCAAGAGCGTCTTTCCGAATTATCAATGATAGCTATTGAAAAACAGTTGTTGGTAGAATTAAAACGATCACCAACATTTTACTCTGATGTAATTAAATCATTTCTTAAGAAAGATAGACGATTCCAATTAGAATATAAATAATTTATTTAAATTCCTTATTACATTCTATCTAGCTATTTTTTAACTTTCGTTTTGTAACTTTTTGATTTGTTTTTTTTTTGTCTGTAACCTGGGTTCTGTTACGAAGGAAGCAACTACTTACCATAACTTTGTTCCCTCAAGCAATGAAGCAAACCAAACGGCTTTTTTCAAAGCCACCGGAGGTATGCAATTGCTGATATGTTTATTATATTCAATCTAGCACTAGCATGCCTTCAGTGTGCTTTGGTTACCTCATTCACCGCACGACAAGCAAGAGTGAAATTGAAGAAAGAAGAGGAAAGAAGAAGATGGATGAATTCACTTTTAATTTATTGTACCTAACCAGTAGTTTATGAGAAAATTGCGATGATACATACGTAGGTACCTACATACTCAGTCGAAAACTGAACTTTCTTTTTTTGAAATCGGTTAAAATTTTATTGGGCTTGCGTTATTTTGAAACCCTAGGCACGCCACTGTCCATATTGAATGTTGGAGAAAAAGTTGCATCCTTGGTGGATGCAACTTTTTCTCCAACATTCAATATGGATATCGTGTGTGTCTACTAAGTTAAATACACTGATAACCTTCAAGGGTTTATTGCTAAGTATAATTAACAAAGTAACGTAAGGGCTAAAATTATCGCTAAATGATGTAAATGAGTGCACCCGGTTGCTGTTCGAGATACACTAAGCTCGCGGCGAACTTAGTGCGACCGCATTATATCGCTTGCTCAGCAAACGTGGTCGATTGCAAAATATTGCATCAAACATCGTGTAATAGGTTTTTGGGCATACCGATTGCAATCCTGACATTCATTTTAGAATTTACGACGAAAGTTCATTGGCTACTTTGTTAGCTTACAATTTACACTGGGTTATTGACAATTTAACTGATCCTAGGTTAAGTGACTATTCAGTATTATCTAGGGTATCTAATAATACTGAAATTAATTGTTTAAACCCTTAGATGTGACAAAGGAGAGTTATAATAACACAATTTTACTATATCATCAGAATATAAATCATTTCTCCGGCAAAATTTTAGATGAGGAAATGTTAATAGATAAATATGATATAGATATCTTATCTTTTTGTGAAACCTGGCTAAATCCAGATAGAATGATGTTTAAAATTAATATTTTTCTGTTACTAGTGCATACAACAGGTCCTCAGTAGGAGGTGGTACTTTAATATTACGTAGTAATTCTCTTAGATATAAGGAACAAAAATATATCACCGCTTGCTCTGTTGATTGCTTGTGTGAGGTAGTATGTACAGAAGTTGAAGGCCAAACTTTCTTAAGTGTTTATAGACCACCAGCATCAAACTTGTCATCATTCTTAATGATAATGGGAGAAATTTTAAGTACCTAAGCTTATAAGAGATAATAAAATAGTTTTCGTTTGTGGTCACCTAAATATTGATTTGTTAGTAAATTCATCTGAACACTGCAAGCTTACTTCATTGTTTGGTTCATTTAACTTAAAATGCACATACAAGGAAGCAACAAGAATAACAGCAACCTCAGCTCAATGCATAGATAATATTTATACTAATTGTGCCATAAAATACTCGTCTCAAATTAGTGGAGTTAGGTCTGACCATACAGGTCAACTAGTATCCTTTGAGTTGGTTAAAAAGCGGCAATTAAATAAGACTATTAAGTTTAGGCCACTAACTAAAAAGAAATTAATGTTTTTAATGATAACATGTTAAGTAATCTTTCAATGGCCAATTTTGACTCCCATGACCCCAATGAAAATTACAGGATATTATTTTCTTCACTATGCCACGAATTTAGTAAGGCATGTCCAGTTAAAAAATTTCAAATGAGTAATAAATCTAAATTTAATGAATGGGCCACTGCTGGAATAAGAATAAGCTGAGACAATTTATACAACTTATACCATGAAAAATCATTGACTTCCGATGAAGCCTTCCATAATTATGTAAGAAACTACTCAAAGATATTTAAAAGAGTATGCGCCCTAAGCTAAATCTAAATCAGAAAGTAATAAAATTAGCATTTCTAACAATAAAATAAAAACTGTGTTGAAGGTGATAAACAAAGAAACTGGAAACACAAACCAACAGGGTTAGAATGATTTGACTTTGAACATCGATGATCAGGTCATCTCAGATAAGTCAAAAGTGGCTGAGAAGTTGGAAAATTACTTTACCAATATTCCAGTAGAGGTTACTAAATCTCTACATTCTTCACCATTATTAGCAGAATCTTTTTTAAAGGAAAACTTCAATAAGGATATACCAACATTTTCATTTAAGCCCATTTCTATTGATGTAATTAAAAAGCATCCCAAAGTCTTAACATAACAAACACTGATGACTTATGGAGTGTATCTGTTAGGGTTCTTGGTAATATTATTGACTCAATTGCTGCTATCCTAACAGGCACATTTAATTAATGTATAGACAGCGGTAATTTTCCCGATTTAATGAAACATAGTAAAGTAGTACTAATTTTTAAGTCGGGTTGTAAGAGTGATCCCTCTAACTATAGACCGATATATGTGCTTCCAGCATTAAGCAAAATATACGAAAAAATCATGCTGGACCAGATGCTATCATATTTTAACTCAAATGGAATTCTGCATAGTCGGCAATTTGGTTTCACGAAAGGTAGGTCAACAACAAATGCAGGAGTAGCGCTCATCCGTCACATTCTGGAATCTTGGGAGAAATCTCAGGATGCAATTGGCATATTTTGTGACCTCTCCAAAGCTTTTGATTGCGTTGACCACAAAACACTGATCTGTAAATTACACCATTACGGAGTTCGTGGATTCGTGTTCTGCTGACCTTGTTCTTTCATATTTATCAAACAGGCAACAAAAAGTTATTGTTAATGGAGCGACATCTGCAGGATCCTTAGCCAAGATGAGTGCTCCGCAAGGTTCAATTCTTGGCCCTTTCCTTTTTATAGTGTATATCAATGACATACATGATGACTAACTTATCGGATATTTTTTATTTGTAATTCCATTGTGCTGTATTAATTGGTCTATACGACAGTATAGACCAAAGTTTTAAATATAATTAAGCATATCTTAGAACTGGAAACATATCTTACAACTATATAATAATATAGGTTATCCATCAGAATTCAGACAGGCTTTAATTTATAATCATATTGTGGGAAGTACTAATTTCACACGGGTTCCCGTTAGTATATGCTTAAACTAGACTTATGGTCTCATGGTGCGTGGTGCACTGGTTGTACGCTACTGGCATGATTGCACTATGTTATCTCTTAAAAAATAGTAGTAGAGATACCTACTACTGTTTCTTGTGATTTTTTTTTATTTTTGGCTCGCGTTTGAATTTTAAGAAAAAAATTAATTCAAACTCAAAATGTTTTATTTCACATAGGCCTACATGGGTACTTATAAAACGTCAGCAGTTTGGCGCAGGGCACGGTTCGAAATTGGTCGTTTTCTATGGAGAAGATCCGGCAAGAAACTCCACAGTTACTCTTTTAAAATATCATTCTTACAATGTATCTATAATACAGGTTAATTAGGTATGAGAGGACATTAAAGCCTGTCTGAATTCTGATGGATAACCTATATTATTGTATAGTTGTAAGATATATTTCCAGTTTTAAGATATGCTTAATCATATTGAAAACTTTGGTCATTACAAGATATTTTCTAAATTTAAACCCACGACCTACGTCATTTAAATTTAAAAGTCAATTATCTGAAATTAAGTATTTCAAATGGCGGGAGACTTTGTTAAACATAAAAAACACAGTGATACGACGTCAATGTGGAGCTATTTTTTAGTTGCGAAGGATAGGAATAGTGCCAAATGTAACCGATGCTCAGCCATTCTCAAGACTTTGGATGGATCGACTAAGGGATTACATACACATTTGTCATCAAAACATAACATCAAGCTTATATCAGCTTCAACAAGTCTAGATTCTGATAATCTGAACACAGCACCACCGCCAGCCAAGCGAAAGTTAAATGATTATTTTACTTAAAGTGCCGACGATAGCCTCGATGATGTTTTGGCAAGAATGATTGCATTAGATGGATTTCCATTCGGTATATTCATAACTTCAGATGATTCGAGAAAATTTGTCTTTGCAAAATACACGGATTTACCATCATCATGATGATGAACATTTAGAAGACTTAGATATTCCAGAATCAGACTTAATCTTAATGTCACAAAATGACCTTGCGCTATAACACATACCAGAGTTAACACAAGATGAAAACATTAATGAGCTGATAAAGAAAATCCGCAAAGTTGTAGAGTGTATTTCAAAAGATCACCATTGAAAAATAAAACAGTACTTCAAAAATCAATGAAAATTGAACATGGAAAAGAGCTGTCACTTCTTTTGGACTGTAAAACCAGGTGGAATCATCTTTTAACAATGCTGGAGCGATTTTATCTTTTAGAAACCTTCATTCAAAAAGCTCTTATAGATCTCAATCATCCAATTCGTTTGGAAGAAGTTGATTTTGAATTGGTAAATAAAATTGTTGATGTGCTGACCCCAATTAAATTGACAGTAGAAGCAATCTGTCGGCGAGATGCTAATTTATGCACAGCTGATTCCGCTTTGAAATTTCTTATAAAACAGCTATCTAGCATAATCATTTTTTGGCAAGTGCTGACACTTTTTTTTTTTTTTTTTTTTTTTTTTAACGTGGTAAAATTATCAAATAAGTCCTCCCACTCCGGGCAGGGTGGGAGGGACTGTCAGACTTTTACTGACTAAAATCCACGGTGTTCCTTCAATAACCCTTTACATACCGGGGCCACGGTAACGGGATGAGTCCCACGACCCCGGCGGGCTTCGGCCCTCTGCAGAGGGGGCCTCGTCATGTTGCTGACGCTCTTTGAGGCGCGCGTGGAACACGACGCGCCGTCGACCCGGGCATGGTCCATGGTCGGACAGCGAGTTGCCCTTTACTCGCTGTCCGCATGCCCGCGCCTACGGTGGCCGGAGATCGTCGGCCGACGTCCGACGCCGTGGGCGTCTACCACTGCGGCTGGGCTGGAGGGAGGACGCCATCCTCTCCCTCACGCGGCCCGCCTCCTCCTTCGGAAGCATGACTGCTTCGCAGAAGGAGGCGACCGCTTCCCACTCCCTCTCGCCCCGCAGCATGGCCTCGACCAAGGCCGGGCGCGAGAGGTCTCCGCCTATTGTCGCCGTGAGGACACGTCGGTGCTCTGCCCAAGCTGGGCAGTCCTGCACCGTGTGCTCGACTGTGTCCTCAGGGCGACCCTCGCAGTGGTGACACCCAGGCGTCTCTTCCTTACCCATCAGACACAGGTACCTCCCGAAACTTCCGTGTCCGGTGAGGACCTGCGTCATGCGGTAGGTCAGGACGCCGTGACGCCGATCTAGCCACTCCTCAAAGAGGGGTCCATCAACATCCTTAGTGGAACGTATGAAGCAACGACGAAGTGATGATTTGACTGGTGTGTTGAATTAATTACAAAATCCATGAAAAGATGATGAAAATCAGTTATTATCGGATTTGGAATGGCATGACTTATTTCCAGTTTCTACACAGGCTTTAGTTTGGAAGCAAATAAAGTGTATTGTTAAAAAACTTAAAAGTCGAGATGACACGGAAGAAGAAGAAGGAAGATCAGGATCACAAACAGATGATGAGTTAAGGCCACAAACCTCCCAATCCCAACCCCAATTGACCCTAAAGGAAAAGTTATAGCTGGAAATTGATAAGAGTATGAAATCCCCAGATCGTGAAGTACAAATACAAAATTATTCGGGGTTGGCAAAATATAGTATTAGACGTGAAATAAGCCTGTTTGAAAATGGAGGAATTAGTGGATATCACTTAGAAACAGCATATAAGTATCTATTGTCTATTCCTCCAACCAGTGTAAAACCTAAACGAGCGTTTTCAGCTGCTGCTTATGTTGGTAATAAACGAAGCAGGCTTGGAAGTCAAACCTTGGATGCATTGATATTTCTACGATTGTATTTCCAAAATTCGAAATAAGTTTTATTGTCTTTTTATTTCTTACAAAGTATAGTATCTTTTTGTCATTTTTTCTTTTCTTACTATACTGTGATATGTGTAGTGTACCAAAATTAAAAATATATATTTTAAGAAATTACTCGTTTTTTAGAGTTCAGTTGCCGAATGGCAAAAAACGGAACCCTTATAGTTTCGTCATGTCTGTCCGTCTGTCTGTCTGTCTGTCTGTCTGTCTGTTCGTCCGTCCGTATGTCACAGCTATTTTATTCCAAAACTATTAAGACTATACATGTGAAACTTGGTAAGTAGATGTATTCTATGAAACGCTTTCCGATATTGAGAAAAAAATTAAAAATCATTTAAAATAAAGGAACATACTACTACCCCATACATGGAACTAAAACTGATTTATTTTTTTTCATGAAACCTATGCGTGTGTGGTATTTATAGACAGGTCTTTAAAAATGACATGGGGGTTTCTGAAACCACTTTTTCATAAAGTCAATCGTTTAAAAGATATAAGCTTCCAAAGTGGTCAAATGTGTATCCCTCCCTCTAACTTCTATAATAGTGGAGTGAAAAATCTAAAAAAATATGTATCTGTAGATCTTAATGTATACTTTCAACCAAAATTGGTTTGAATGATATCGAGTTAACAGTTTTTGAGATACGGCATATTTTCTAAAACCGCAAATATAACTTCGTAATTCATACAAACACTATGAAAAACAAAGTTATCTAGCGTAGTTGTAAAAATGTAAATAAGCTAGTTTTAAGAAATTTGTAAGGCTTTTTCATCAAATAAATATACATATTATATTATATTATTATAGTTACACACGGAAACCTTCATGCGCGAGTCTGACTCGCACTTGGCCAATTTTTTACATTTGAGACCAATTAGAAACCACATAGTCTAATCCGGGCATAGCCCCAGGGTCCCAGGATTCAGCATCAAGAATCACGTAATTCCGGGATTGAAAAACATGCTCGGGATTGTATTCTCTAGTTGCAACTAAGAAAGGATTTCTATCGAAATTCTATTTTAGTTGCCAAATGTGTCGAAAAAAATCGAATTAATAAATTGTAAAGAACCAGATATATAGCCCTACAGACCTCAATCTGAACGATAATTCTGTAAGCAGTTTTATGTCGATAGGAGCCGGGTTTTCTGGTTTAGAACAAGTTTCAGCTTCCTTTGACATTCCCTCTATGTCCGACAAATTATACGCCAAGTGCCATAACAAGGTCTGTCTACTACGGGAATTAGCCAAAGAAAAATTGGCCAAGTGCGAGTCAGACTTGCCCATGAAGGGTTCCGTAGTAACTATAATAATATAATATGTATAACTACTACAACTACTAGTCTGTCTGTCTGTCCATCCGTCCGTCCGTATGTTACAGCCATTTTATTCCGAAACTATTAGGACTATACATATAAAACTTGGTAGATTGATGTATTCTGTGAACCACTTTCCGATTTTAAGAAAAAATTAAAATATATTTAAATCAAATTAAAAAATATTTTCAGTTTTAGTTCCATGTATGGGGGGAACTAAAACTGAAAATAATTTTTTTTCAAAAACCTATGCATGTGTGGTATATATACAGGTTTATACAGGTCTATACAGGTCTTTAAAATGAGATTGAGGTTTCTGAAACCACTTTTTCATTAAATTAATCGTTTAAAAGATATACGCTTCCAAAGTGGTAAAATGTGTGCCCCCCTCTAATTTCTATAATAATGGAGTGAAAAATATAAATATATATATACAACGTGTAACGGAAACCTCATATCTAACCAAAAGGGCTGAAGACAACATTAGGTATGGAGTCTCTATGCACAGTTTCAGCACAAAATAACTGACTTAAAGAATTGATACCAAATTATTGGTTTCACATATTTTTTGAATACCAATCATAACAAACGTGTCACAGCACTACGAGGGTCAATAACTTTCCACGTCACTTGCCAATAACACGATAATTCTTTTCGTTCTTCTTAATTTGACAAATTCGGTCTCTGGTATCAGTGTACTGGAATTTGTAATAAGTTCTACACATGTAGACTTAGGATTACAAAACCCTTACCATATCGTTTGTTATCATCCAAAGAAGCCATGCACTTGGTATGTATATACCCTTTAAATTACACGTTGTATATATGTATATATATATATATATATCTATAGATATCTTAACGTAAACTTTCAATCAAAATTGGTTTTAAAGAGATCGAGTCAGCAGTTTTTGAGATACAGCATATTTTCTAAAACCGCAAATATAACTTTGTAATTCATACAAATACTATGAAAACAAAGTTATTTGGCGTAGTTGCAAAAAAATGTAAATAAGCTAGTTTTAAGAAATTTGTAAGTTTTAGTTTTTTGTCAAGTAAATATACATATTATATTATATTATTATAGTTACTACGGAACCCTTCATGGGCGAGTCTGACTCGCACTTGGCCAATTTTTGTAAAATGTTATAATAAGCAATATAACATTAGATTTATCTATAAATCTAATGTTATATTGCTTATTATAACATTTATTTTTTTTCTTTTAAATTAAGTTACACTTGATACATATATTGTTATGAAATAAATTACACTTATATTTTCTGCGAAGTAAGTTCGCTAGACAGCATTAATGAAAAAATGTTTTTTTGGTATGGCCCCACGTATATATAATAAAGAACCGAATATTATTAAAAATATGACAGTACATCAGAATTTAAACGAGCACTAAATGAAATTTTAATAAACAAAACTTATTTCAGTCTGGTTTTATTATGACATTACATAATTATATTTTTTTTATTTCATACTGGTTTTATTATTCAAATAAGTACTGCATACCCATCTACCCTAACTTGCTACTTACCCAGTTTCGAAGCGTCAATAGCCTAATGGATAAGGTGTCGGACTTGTGATCGAGAGGTCGCAGGTTCGAACCCCACCCATTACACTATTGACGTGAACTCACTCCAGACACAAGCATATTTAGCTTAGTTGGAGGGGTTAACAAGATTGCTAGTAATGTGAAATGTACCCACATTGCTAGTTTTCTTTAAAAAAAAATCTGAGGAGGAATATATAAAATCAAAGTTTTATTGCAATAGGATTAATAGTGAGGGAACGGATAATGTATTACTACAGTAAAAACAAACGTTAATTTTTATATAATAGGTATAATTTATTAAATTTATTTTTGTGATTTATTTACGTACCTACTTGCTTCATTTAGATCCATCCAGCCGTTTGAGCGTGAAGAAGTAACAAACATGCAAACAGACACATTCATTCACAAACTTTCGCCTTTATAATATTAGTGTGATAAATAAAACCATCTAAATAATTAATATTCGTTTTTCAAGTTTATTCAACATAACGACAAAAAATTAAAAAATGCAAAGTTAGCAAACTTCGTCGTGCAACGGCAAGCGGGCCTCGAGCGAACTTGTCATTGTGTGTGTGACAACGCACACGACTAGCCCGCTGCAGTAAATACCTATTTTCCGCGCGTCTCGTAGGCTCGACACCCTCTTAAAATTTGAGCGAAAATTTGAATAAAAAAACTGAAGACGAAACACGTCTTAGGTTTTTTTTTACAATCACATTGTGTACCATATTGAGTAATTTTTATAGTTTAATTTTATTTTATGTTTAATCATACAATTGTACTCTTTCCTGTCTGTCATTTGTGTTCTGATTTGAATACGGCTTCCACTAGGAGATAGAGGGCCTTATTTATTTATTTCAGGCTACCAAAGGCCCATAGAAAACTATACATACATAATCGTTATAGTCATATAAACGAATACATACAACATAAACACTATTTCACACGAATAGTCTGTAACGGCGGGGTGTGTCGCGCAGTATCGGTCCACGGAATCGCCGGAACACAATACCTTTCGGCCAAAATTCTTCCTTCATGAAGGTCGACAAATGTTCAGTAGGAACCCTCACCACAAAAGAATTAAAATTCGTACTGTGACGAGAATCCAACCGTTCGGCCCTCAGCGAAAACTTGGTCTTGATTCGAATATAGTCTACAATCTCCTCGACTTTTGTAGAGTAATGCAGCCTAGACACGTATAGCGGCGTTACTGGTACTGCTGGATGCAACATATAGTTCAGTCCTGTCACTGCTGTACCGCACGTATTACGACAGGAAGGCTTCCTTTTCCTCGTCTGTACCTTTATGAAACCATCAGTCTTTCAGATCCTTCTTAGGATCTTGGTTCTGTTTCACCCCTACTGCATTTTGCTGCTTAACTTGCGGTGCAGCTGATTTGCCGGTGACGACAATAGCAGCGTAGGCACGATTTGGGGTCGTTGTACCAACGCGTAACATTTTCGCAGCCGATGCTGAAGTACAGACGACGGGAATGGTCGGCGGGCGCGGGAGGACTCACGGGGGGGTTACATGTATAGATGTTTTATCCTAGAATTCGCACGACGGAGATTCACGATTCATTCATAATCGCGTAGATAATATTGACCCCCACGCGAATGACGTCGAAGGTACAGCTAGTATGTGACCACAACACCACATTTCAGTGCTTAAGTTATTTTGTTTATTTTTTTGTCGTTAGTAGGCTCGCGTTTAACCACCATCTCACGTGATGGCAAGCGATGATGTGGTCGAAGATTTAAAGCCAGGCATAACTTGGGCGTCTTTAAGTCAAAAGTGAGCGATCAGGACACACAGACTCCTGCAGGGAATTTAAGTCCTTAGCTGATGTCCACTATATTACGATGGGGCATCGTCGTTCGTCTTGTAGTTCAATGATGGAAAAGGCTTGGTGAAATTAGATTGTTTAATTCCATGGCACATTCCCTGAAATGTATCCGATAGAATCCCTGTGGCCTATATACGTATGTATATAGGCTTGCAACTCTTTTCACGAGTTTTTAGGAGGGGATTTAATTAAAAGTTATTGTTTCCAGGCTCATCAGGCATACCACAGCAGTCAGGATTCTACTGGAAAGGCGTCTGGCTACCACTCTGCGTCACTTTCGACCCTGGGACTGCCAAATCTGTGTAGTAAGTATTATGTCTGTTAAATTTCCTTCCTCATCCAAACCTGGTGCAAGATTCTCACATTTTAAATACAAAGTTGAACCATACGACGAACTCCCACACTCCATAACTTCTTCATAATACCGTAATGTCCGTAATGTCCTAGGACCGAGAATCCGTTGACATGCGTCATCCACATACCCATGCTGGGCCCAAATTCTCGCATAGCGAGGAATAAGTTATGATGTGTCTTCGTACATATTTATAATTCTGAGACATATTTCCGTTTCCAGTATAGAAATGCTTGACCGCACTGAAGCACCCACGATACAGGATGGTTACGGTATCTCGGTGGCGTATGCTTGCCTCATGGAGATCATACGGTCCCTTGCCATCAGTGTAGAGGGCGAGGAGTATTTCAGGTAACTCTTTCACTATCTATACTAATATTATATATAAAGAGGAAACCTTTGTATTTTTGTATGTTTGTATTGAATAGGCTCAAAAACTACTGGACCGATTTCAAAATTTCTTTTACCATTACTTAGAGGGATTCTTCCGAATCCGTATAGGCTATATTATATCCCGGAAAATAGATAGGATTTTTCGTGGTAGTGAAAATTGTGGAGTAAGGCGTCGAAAAAACTGCCGTACGTTAACGATTCTCGCGAACGCTGCCTAAATGGTTAGAGATGTATGGTTGACTTCTATAGAAAAGTTGTAGAACTCAATAATGCCTACAAAAAAGAGAGCTTAGAAAATAAATGTCCACCCGTGCGAAGCCGGGGCGGGTCGCTAGTATTACATAAAGTAACATATAAATTATATCTATGTTCATCCCCTTTTCACTACCGGTCTACCAGACGTGCTGCGTGGTTCCATTTATACTTGGTCAATACACCATCTCTCTTCTACATTTATTGTGTGCACAGCTAAGATGTGGACCTGTCTGCCGGCTTTTGTATTCCTTCCACATGTAACCCGTCAGCCCTTTAAATCAAGAGTAAACAGGTATCTTCTGGGCTCGCTCGTTCCATCGTGGGATACCTGATCGTAAGTGTAAGTTGAGGATCTTATACTTACGATCAGGTGTGTGGGTCAAAATCGGGTTCATTCATAAAAAATATATTTTAAAAATGTATTTTGCCTGCTTATCTGACCTCCACAACCCACCTGGGTAATATGATACACCTCGACAAGACTAGTGTTTGATTTTCTGCCCGTAATTACTGTCAAAGACGAACACGGCTTAACGGAATTTTCGAAACACGTAGGAATCTCGATATAATAATGATATTTATTATGAAAATTAGTTACAAATACATTTTTCTACGTCATTTCCGTTTGTTTTAAGTTTAAACTATACAGATGAGGCCGGTGTTTCCTAACTGACTACCCTGACAGAAATACCGAAACGAACGCAGAGGTCAAAGTCTCTTTTAAAGTTCATACAATTTGTACTGGTCAAATCATATGAGATCCATGTGAGTTTAGGTCGGCCAGCCTATATAACAATTTTGCTTGAACCAAACACAGATTTGAGCAGACCCATCCAAACAGTACAAGCATTTGTCAGTTATTGCTTAGCTCAACTTAGAACTTTAATGAGCTTGAAAGATTTGACGAACAATACCAAAGTAGGTACATTAGGACATTAAGCCGTATAAAGTACTTAAACTGCCAGACAGTGAGGTTATCTACTCATATTATTCTTTATTTCCCCACATCGCCCCTTTATGTTTGTCAGTTAGCGCGTTAGGTAGCTCAACTTAGAACATTATATGCTACATTTTATCCCCGCAAAATGTATTCCCGCGATAAATGGTACTTCGCGTGGTAAATATGATAAATCTATTGGAGATTCACGTGAACGAATTCGCAGGCAACGACTTATTAATTTAATTGAAATATATAATTTGCAGACTGCAAGAAATGTACGAAGATATACAAAACGACACAGAGGAGAGAGAAGTTAACTCCAACAAAAATGGGAATAACAAAGGTATTTACCACTTTTATTATACTACTTCTATTATAACGTAATCTCCGGTAGCCTATCTGTCTGTATGTTCGTGATAAACTCAAAAACTAGTAAACATACTTTTATGCGGTGTTGAATTATCAGGAATTTTTTACTTTTTTCCCTAATTCACACTAAACCTCAATCAACTATTGATTGAGGTTTAGTGTGAATTAGGGAAATGAGAGCGAGTGTAGCCTGGCACGGTCGCTAGTGAAATACACAAATATTATTATTGTAAAACGGAAGGTATTATTATACAGGATGTTTAAATAGTGGGATGTTTATATTTCCTAATGTTTTTCGTTATCTGTATTCAATTCTACTCTCTATTCAAGCTTACATTTCGGTTTTAATAATTATTTAAATATTTTTCCTGGTTGTCAGATACAGACAGCAAAACAGATAAAATAATTACCAACAACTCGCATAACGGCGAAGCGGATCAGAACTCCAACGTGCTGAAGAAGATAGAAGACGATGTAGAGAACAAAGAAAGAGAACTTCGATTGCAGGCAAGTACAACACCAGCAGGGGTTGCGGGAATGCTCTAACGAGTTACCGTGGCCCCGGAATGTAAGGTTACTTAAAGGAACCGGGTGGGTTTCTAGTCAGTAGACGTCTAACACTCCCTTTCGCTTCACTCACAGTTGGAGGAGTTATTAGATAATTTTCCCACAGAAAAAAACTAAAAAAGGCACGTACAACACTCATAGTCAGACTTGGCATAGTAAATTACGGCCTGACTTAGAACTCGGGGTTGCGGGAATGTCCTCATGAGATACCACGAGATATCAACGCGAGGGCAGGTGAAGGAACAAGGCGGAACTTTAGTCGGTAGAATTCCGACACTTCCTTTCGCTCCAATTTGATTAGAAATAGTAATTTGTAGTGATTTTCCTCCTAAAAAGGCCTAATTTAGAATAAGAAAATTTGTGTAATATTTAGATTCCACTATTACTCTATTATGTGTTACCATTACATATTAAAAAGCAAAAAACATGTCAATTACATCTGAATAATAAGGTATCTAATTCCATCAATTATTCTTCTTCTCGTCTTCTACTAATATTTTATGCTAACCTATTAAACCACTTTGTTCTTTCCACAGTTGCTGAAGTCATCATGGTGTGGCCTAGTATGGGGTTTGTCAGTGCTAGCTGAAGCGAGCATTGGTGAACTGGAGAACATTCTCCGTGCCATACAGACCTTGGCGAGAGTCAGTGGAAAAGTGAGTACAGACGGACCGGCAAATCGACACGCCCTATCAACAATGTCGGATCTGAAAATATGCAACTTTCCAGCAGAGCAGTTTAAAGTTTAAAAGCATGATAAAAATGTTATTTTATGGATTACGATTTTGAATTTTGGATTGAGTGTCATATATCCAATATCCATATATATAATCATAATCCATAAAATAAAATTTTTATCATGCTTTTAAACTTTAAACTGCTCTGCTGGAAAGTTGCATATTTTCAGATCCGACATTGTTGATAGGGCGTGTCGAAATATGTAGACATATTGATTTTTTGTACCGGATTAGTCCACCCTTGACCTCGATCTTGCCTGATGTTAAGCGATGGAACGAGTGAGCCCAGAAGTTGCCTAAGCGGCAGGGAACACAGAAGCCGGCAGAGAGCCCCACAACTTGGGCGTACGCACAATAAATGTGGAAGAGAATCACTTCGTACGACAAGACGATATATCAACCAAGTGTGGATGTTACCCAGCAGTGCGTCTGGTAGACCAGTAGTAAGAGAGATAAATGGTGGGATCAGGTCATGGAATTGGATCTTATATACCATCCGCATGGGCGTGCACAGAGATTTTAGACAGGATAAGCACGGCTAAAATTGAAATAAAACTTACCAGTTTCCGCTGGTTTCGGTCGGTAGCCCACCACCACGAATATCTAATTAATGTTTATAAATCAAATCGATGCGCCTATCTTTTTTAGACATTTGCAAAACGTCGTCGTAAAAACTGCTACTTCGTTTTAAAATGACCAAAAGTTGTAGGATTTGTAAAGACCACGGAATGCTTATTCTTGTTTACCCAGAAAACAAACAGCATCAATCAATCGTTTGAAAATGTCTCTATTTCTGTTAATTTTCGCGTTGTGTCTTTCAATATCTAACTTAAACTGGCTATTTATACTAGTCTCTATTCTAACTTTACCAAAAGTTTGGAACTTCTAGCAGGGTTCCATATATTTTTCTGAAACATCGTGCCTAGCAGTCGCTTTGTAAAATTATTTAAATCTGAATATTCGTCACAGGTCTAAAGATTATTTTTATCTAGATTTGTAAACAAAATGCAAGCGAAAAAATACAATGTGTTTTTGTAGTCACAACCTGTTAGCCAGTAATAATTATCATACCTACGACTTTTATTAAAACAACTAGCTTTTGCCCGCGACTTCGTCCGCGTGGAATAGTTACTTTGGGCTAACGTTAAATTTAACCCCGATTTTGAAGCATTCTTCATTGGCGCTCCGCTCCTATTGGCCTTAGCGTAATGATACAATATAGCTGTGCCCGCGACTCCGTCAGCGTAAGTTAATGTATTGGTAATATTGTTTAGATCACGTTCACATGAGGCTTAAGTACCTAGAGAACGCTTCGACCGCGAGACGCGTCGAGCGCGGCGACCGATTCTCAAAAATAATCCTTAGAGCATGATTCAGTATTCACGCGCGATGGCTTATTATTATAAGCGTATTTCATGTATAACTTTGGTGTTTCTATACCGATTTATATGATTCTTTTTACGGTTTCGTAGCCGAATGGCAAAAAACGGAATCTTTATAGTTTCGACATGTCTGTCCGTCTGTCTGTCTGTCTGTCTGTCCGTCCGTCCGTCTGTCACAGCAATTTTATTCCGAAACTATTAGGACTATACATGTGAAACTTGATAGGTAGATGTATTCTGTGAACCGCTTTCCGATTTTGAGAAAAAAATTAAAAAATATTTAAAATAAAGGGGGGCTCCCCATACATGGAACTAAATCTGAAAATATTTTTTTTTCATGAAATCGATGCATGTGTGGTATCTATAGACAGTTCTTTAAAAACGACATCGGGGTTTCTAAAACCACTTTTCCATAAAGTCAATCGTTTAAAAGATATAAGCTTCCAAATTGGTCAAATGTGTGTGTGGCGGACACAACCTCTAACTTCTATAATAATGGAGTGAAAAATCTAAAAAAAATATATGTCTGTAGATCTTACTATAAACTTTCAACCAAAATTAGTTTGAACGAAATCAGTTCAGCAGTTTTTGAGATACAGCATATTTTCTAAAACCGCAAATATAACTTTGTAATTCATACAAACACTATGAAAAACAAATTTATTCGGCGCAGTTGTAAAAAATGTAAGAAAGCCAGTTTTAAGAAATTTGTAAGGTTTTTTTTTTCAAAACAAATTTATTTGGCGCAGTTGTAAAAAATGTAAATAAGCTAGTTTTAAGAAATTTGTAAGGTTTTTTTTCGTCAAAAAATTTGCATATTATATTATAGTTACTACGGAACCCTTCATGGGCGAGTCTGACTCGCACTTGGCCAATTTTTTTATGGAATATTTAATAATGTTAACTTTTTCAATTAGGGGTGACTGAGAGTGTTATAAACGTAAGAGTAGACAAATATTATAATCAGAAAGCTTCGAACTGCTAAGCTATCGGGAGTTACACGTGTTATTGTGAGTCAACCATAAAAGTTAGACATATGCTGTCTTGGGATATTTTTTATATAATTTTAAGGAGAACATTTCCGTCATGAAATGATCTGTGTAGCTTTAACCATTAAGGTTGCACACGCGACGGAAGCTTAAAAAATGGAGTAACTTCTCCCGTTTTCCCAACATTTCCCTTCACTGCTCTGCTCCTATTGATTGTAGCGTGATGAAAAGTATACTATAACCCGCTCAGGAGTATGAAAAATAATTGTACCAAGTTTCGTTAAAATCCGTCGAGTAGTTTTTGTTTCTATAACGGTTATACAGACAGACAGACAGACAGACAGACAGACAGACAAAAATTTAACTGATTGCATTTTTGGCATGAGTATCGATCCTTAATCACCCCCTGATAGTTATTTTGGAAATATATTTCATGTACAGAATTGACCTCTCTACAGATTTATTATAAGTATAGATAAGTAACAAAAGATAACGTCAAAAACGTGGCATATTTCAATTTATTTAAACACGCTTTGCCAGCACAGATATCACATGTATAATTTTCCACTTTTTACAATAAACTTGCTAAATAATCACATAAAAAGTCAATCACTTGCGCTAAGAAATATGAAATACTAGCTTGTGCCAGCGGCTTCGCCCGCGTGGGAAGTTTTTCCCGTATAAATCCCGATCCCGTGGGAATTTCGCAAAATCCTTTCTTAGCGGATGCCTACGTCATAACATCTACCTGCATGCCAAATTTCAGCCCGATCCGTCCAGTGGTTTGGGCTGTGCGTTGATAGATCACTGTCAGTCAGTCAGTCACCTTTGAGTTATATATATTTAGATGGCGAAAAAACTTTCCAACAATAAAAAGTGGACCCTCTGCAACCAACATTTAACCGGTGTTTTACGACTCCTTGATTTGGACGCGTTATAACGCGTCCAAATCGAGGAGTCGTATCTAATTATAATCGCGCAATAAGCTCTGCTTTCAAAACTCGAATACGCGCACACATTTTAACGCACACAGTCACACTTTCGCTGTGTACTACACAGACTACACGAGATGCCAGTTGTATGAAATATAAGCTGGCCGTAGTACAGCTTATGCTCACAGGAGCCGGGGGCGCTGTCTGCGCGATGAATTGGCGGGTTTATCTTTTGGACGAATTAGTTCCAAATAAACGTAATAGATGGCGCGTAACTCGCGAAGTGCATGTTTGTATTTTAGATGTATTTTTTAGTTATCGTTATAAATTATCATTTAGAGAGGCATGAATGCTCCAGGGTATGCAGAGCTTATTTGCATGTATGGACCGCACGCCACTGACCGTCCGTATACCCGTCAGCCTATAAAGCAAGAGTGAACAGGCATCTTCTGGGCTGGCTCATTCCACCACATCAGGCGTAATCGTGGTAAAGAGTGGGCTCATCCGGAATCAAAAAAATTGGCCAAGTCTGACTCGGATTTGCCCATGAAAAGTTCCGTAGTAGCTACGCAAAACAACTTTCTTTTTCATATTGTTTGTATTAATGACAAAGTAATTTTTGCGGTTTTTGAAAATGTTTTTCGTACTTTTCATTGAGATTTAGTTTTTTTTTTCACTTTGTAAGTTGAACGGGGTCATTAAACTACTTTGGAAGTTCAACGTTAATCTCTCAAACGATTGACTTAAAGAAAAATATATTTCCGGAACCTGAATGTCATTTTTAAGGTTCCGTAGCCGAATTGCAAAAAACGGAACCCTTATAGTTTCAATATGTCTGTCCGTCTGTCTGTCTGTCTGTCCGTCCGTCCGTCCGTATGTCACAGCCATTTTATTCCAAAACTATTAAGACTATACATGTGAAACTTAGTAGGTAGATGTATTCTGTGAACCGCTTTCCGATTTTAAGAAAAAAAATAAAAAATATTTAAAATAAAGGGGGTCCCCATACATGGAACTAGAACTGAAAATATTTTTTTTCATGAAACCTATGCGTGTGTGGTATCTATAGACAGGTCTTTAAAAATGATATAAGGATTTCTAAAACCACTTTTTCATAAAGTCCATCATTTAAAAGATATAAGCTTCCAAAGTGGTAAAATGTGTCCCCCCCTCTAACTTCTATAATAATGGAGTGAAAAATCTAAAAAAATATATATATATCTCTGTAACCTTAATGTAAACTTTCAACCAAAATTGGTTTGAACGAAATCGGGTCAGTAGTTTTTGAGATACAGCATATTTTCTAAAACCGCAAATATAACTTTGTAATTCATACAAACACTATGAAAAACAAAGTTATTTAGCGTAGTTGTAAAAATGTAAATAAGCTAGTTTTAAGAAATTTTTAAGGTTTTTTTTATTCGTCAAATAAATATACATAATATATTATATTATATTATTATAGTTACCACGGAACCCTTCATGGGCAAGTCTGACTCGCACTTTGCCAATTTTTAAACCTATTTTAGACGTATCTATGGACACCTTGCATATATAGATATTTTGATGTTCTGTTATAGTTTCAATTCTATGTAAAGAGATAATAAACCAAGAAAATACGTCGGGATCCGCCATCACTATTTTAATTTTCTACATAAATATAAATAAGTACTTATAGCAATAAAATATCTCCAATTATTCACGTTACTATAAAACTCCAAAATTAGTTCATTTAAGGACAGTCGCGGACGCATTTTCTTGGTTTATTATCTTTCGTTACATAAATTATTCTAAAGTCGGGGGTTTTAAATTACTTTATCCTTTTTCGTGGGTTTTTTATTCATTTGAAAAGGCAAAAAATACATGTAGAATATGTTTTCGAAAATTTTACTAACGGAGCAGATAGAGCAATTATTTTGAAACACTATTCTAACTACCCTATTCTGTATAAATGTTACTTGATTATATCTTGATACCTGTTCGTTAGTCTCACTAAAACTAGAGAACGGGTGGACTGCTTTTATTAATTCTTTTAGTATCGTGCTCCATACGGGGAAGGTTTAAAAGGTGAGAAAATAACGAAAAAAATATGTAGTGGTGCGAAGTTCGCCGGGTCAGCTAGTGTATTATTATTTACACATATCTAGGAGAAATGGTCTTTCCCATAACCAAACAATGTTCTCCCCAGGTGGGTCACTCAGTAGGTCGCGACGCGTGCGTGAGCGCCCTGTGTCGCTGCGCCCTCCCCGCGCAGTACGTGGTGCCGGCGCTGGGCGCGCTGGGCGCCCTGCCGTGCCCGTGGCGGCGCGAGCCCCCGCCCCCGCCGGACCCCGACTACCGCCACCAGGTCGTGTGGGTCGGGACTCCGCTGCCGTCGGCCTCGCTGCCTACAGGTGAGCATCACTATACATAAAACAGCCTAGGATATTTGCCTGTAGTAGAAAAAAAAGACGATGTTTTGCATATAGTTAGTTTCGATGCCAAGAAATTTAAACAACATTTTTATTTCTAAAAATAATTCCACATTTTTTATATTTTCATAAAATAAAAATTATAATTTTTAATCTATGTGTCACGTGACCGCAAACGCCGGTCACGAAGTGTGACGTCATTTTTCTCAAAGCTGTCAAACGTATCGACTTGTCATACAACGAGATATTCATTTTGTGTTGAAACAAAAAATTTTCGTAGGTGTTCTTTTTTTGTTATTTTCACAAAAAGGTATTACACAATATGGGTAATATAATTTTAAACTCATAATCAAAGAAAGACGACAGAAATCCTAACCTCAGAAACACTTTGTTGTTTGAGAAATATGACGTCATGCGACTTCGTGACAGCGATGGGTTTTTGGGCGGGAAAATATTTAATTAGAATTTTATTTTGATGTTTCACCCATGTAAGCCAATTATTTTTTACGAAAAACATTTTTTGTAGCTTAAAATTGATTAATAATTAAATCTAAACTATTTTTGAAAAATAGGCTAATACCCTATTATGATCGAGGCTACTAAGAGTTTTCAATACGGACATGACCTTCAGTAATGAAGAACGCGACGGAAGAAATTATCTTCCCACCGCTGGAACACAGATACCATATGAGAGACAATGGGCCATATTCTACAGTAAAAGCGTCAATAGCCTAATGGCTAACATGTAGGATTTGTGATCGAAAGGTCGCGGGTTCGAACCCCACCCATTACACTATTGCCCAGTGAACCCATTTCAGACACAAGCCTATTTAGCTTAGTTGGAGGGGTTAACGATATTGCTAGTCATGGAATTTAAACTTTATCCTCGTCGCCAGTTGTATTTATTAAATAATGTAGCGGGAAGCCACTAATGAAACTACGATTCCAAGTGACAGCTGATTTTATTCGGTGACCCACATTTAAGTATATATTTATCAAAGTACCCCACAGATATCACATGTCTTCGAATTTTTGGTGCAAAACATGATAATAAACACTTAAAAATTAAAAGGAAAAGGTACAGAACAGAAAACATAAAAAGAATGGAGGCCTTTTGCCCAGCTGTGGGACAGTACGGGCTAGTAATGCCACCTTCTGTCTGTTACGTCCGGCACACCCTGGGCAATCGACTCCTGTCGACCTTTGACCGCAATGGTAAAATTAAGTTCCATATGCTTGCTTTCATGCTAAGAGTGTACGATGAATTTTGCCAAGATGTTCCATCATCGGACTACAGATGGCGCTCGCCTTCGTTACATGGTGGACAGCCCACCCATACGCACAAAACGTTTTGGGAATACTTTTCTCTTGCGTACAGCTAAGGATTGGAATTCCCTGCCGGATTATGTGTTTCCCGATAGCTATAACCTGGAAGTCTTTAAGTCAAGCGCTCCACCTTCGATCACATCATCACTTACCACCAGATGAGATGGTGGTCAAACGCAAAACTATTACCAATTTAGAAAAAAAAATCTTACTGATACTTTGTGTCTCAGGCCAGCAACAATCGTTCGTGATGGTGACTTCCCGACACGTAACCGCCATGAAAGCTCTGCTGTGTGCTGCGCAAAGAGACGGAGATACGATACAGCAGGCTTGGTTACCTGTCCTCACTACCCTGCAGCATCTAGTAAGTTAATCTAATGTCGATTCATTGAATACTATGCAGTTCATTTTAAATTGAGCTTTAGAATTTGAGCAAGAGAATACAAATTAGAATGACGGAGATTTTGTTCCAATGACTTTTATGGCTGCGATATAAGAACTTTTGCATTGTTATTATGTCAAAACATAAAACAACAGAAAAAGAACAACACTTCTTGTCAGCGGACATTCTCTCACGATGTTTTCCTTCACCGTTTTGAGAGCTGTGGTGATTATATAATTTATATAAAGTAATGTGCCTGACTCAAACTCAAACCCATTTTATATATCCCCTATACTTCAAAATTCTGGAAGGGGACAAATATTATTAAAGGCCCTCCTGATTGTGCCCCTCTTCGTCTTGATCTCTGCGACTCTGGATATACCGTCGCTACCAGGATACACTTTTGTTCGTCCTAGGCCCCAAAGTGAAGGAGGAAGAGCTCTGTCCTTTATTAAGACTAGAGAGCCGAGCTTCAGCTCTGACCTTGAGGAATGCCACTTCACCTTCTGTTGAAGTAGAGCTACATACTCCAGAGAGAAACGGTCCCAGAAATGTCAACGTATGAGCTCTATTCGCTTGAAACGCTCCAAACTGTTGATCTTCTCAATGTTTACATCAGTGCCCTGTGAAGGAAGTAGAGCATTAAGTGGTCGTCCTATTAAAGTGAGAAGGTCTAAGAGCGGAGAAGTCCAGAGGATGTGAGGAAAGAGGAGTAAGAGGACGGGAGTTTAAAACAGCTTCTATTTGAGCGAGGCAAGTAGCCATTTCTCCCCTCTTTTGCAGTATAAAATTTTAATCTATATCAGCTGCGGATCCCCTCAGTAATATACCATAAGACATGATACTGTGGAATTAAGCAAAATAAACTAACCGAACTGTTGCTACATCAGTTAATTGCCTTCCTACTGCATATGCAGCTGAGCTTAATTTACTAGAAAGAGTCCTAATATGATCGCCCCACTGTAATTTTGAATCAATATTTATACCCAAAAATACAGTTTCCGTAATAACATCGAGTATTTTGCCATCAAGGATTGAATTGACACTAGCTTGTAGTACATTAGGCAATGAAAACTTGAGACACTTCGTTTTGTTCGCATTAAGTGCGAGATTATTAGCAGCGAACCATTTCGCAAGAAGTGCCAGACCCTCATTTACTTGTAAGACATCCGCATATTTTCCATCTATTTTAAAAATGAAAGAAGAGTCATCAGCGAATAGAATTATATCCGATAAGTTGGTCATCTGGGTTCGAAACCACGGCCTGCTACTCGCAAGACAGGCCCGTAACAACTGGGCCACTACTGCTTGTATTTTTTTCAATTACACAAAAATTTATTAAGGCACAAATATCGTTTACAACCTGTAATAACAGATAGAGTACTTTTCGGAAAGATGGAAAAAATTGCGATTTTTTATGAGACCCAAGTCGCGGGATACTGTGGTTACTTGTGAATTTTAGGCAGATTTGTAGTATCATAAGAACTTAAAATGTGATATTTTACATGAGTATTTTATTTATTTATTTTATTATTTATGTACACACAGTAAAATACATTAGGATACAACATAATTATAATATTTGAGTACAAAGGTACTGCTTATTTCTTAAGAAATTTCTTCCAGCAGACCTACGAAAGGAGAAGTGAAAAAGAAATGTAGACAATAGTGTTTATTGTTTCGAGTTTCCCATATTGAATATATACATGGTAAATATCCCATTTCGTCGTTGCGCATGCAAAAGTCGCTATGTGTTATTTAGTCATTTTCGTTCTTTTCAATCGTTATTACGTTATTACGTACGTAAAAACAGCAATCTGATAAACGCATTATTTAAAGAGTTACCTTTTTAAAGGTTTATCAGATAGCTGTTTTTACAGCATGTGTGTATTATTAAAATAACGATTGAAACTACTTAAAAGAACGAAAATGACTAAATAACATATAGCTACTTTTGCACGCGCAACGACGATTTTAAGTTCTAATGATACTGTAAGTGACCATGTTAGCTTAAAACCTTAGAGTAGTAGTAGTTCCTAAAGCACTATCTTTTGTGTTCCTAGGTATGGATCCTAGGTCTGAAACCATCGACCGGCGGAAGTATGAAAGCAAGCCGCGCAAGCGCAGAGGCCAATGCAGTCATGAGCACTTCCGCTGTCATGGCGGATTTACCAGGTCAGTATTGTTTATTGTAACTAAAATCTTTGTATGTAGCTATCAATGTGATTTGCACATTATTGTTATATTTTTTTAAAGTCGAAACCTAGAAAATTACGTTTCAATTAAACCTAATCAATACTTATACTAGCTTCTGTTCCCTTCTGATCCCGTGGGAATTCTGGGATAAGAAGTAGCCTATGTGTTATTCCATTATTTCAGCTATTTGTCTACCAAATTTCATTCAATTCCGTTCCGTAGTTTTTACTTGAAAAAGTTACAAACATCCATCCAATCACAAACTTTCGCTTTTATAATATTAGTAAGAATAAGAAGATTATAAATGCAAAATTATATTAGTTTGTTTGTCCTTCTTTTATATCAAAACGGAGCAACGGATTGATGTGATTTTTGCTATGGATTTAGTTGAAGTGGTGGATAGTGATATAAGCTTCTTTAACTTTCACGCGAACGAATCATCGGGCAGGAGCTAGCTAGTTTTTTATAGAACCCCTCTTCTGCTTGACCTTAGTATGCCAAACTTTTTATATATAGTTATGATCACAGTCTTATACAGACGATGCAAGTGAGGTTTGATTCAATAAGATATCTCTATTCAAGGAATTATTTAGTTTACTAAACTGTATGAAAAGGCTACCTTAAATAGCAACGTCCCTGCATCGAATGTAAATGTAATAAAAATGAAATCTCTATGAGACAGAATGGGTCGTTCACCACGCAGACCCAGTAGTAAGTTGGTGGATGAAGGACCTTATGTATTCGTCACCGTTTTAAGAGTGTGATGTGAAGTACACAATGTGAGCAAATTACTCATGCCCGCCTGGGTTTGAACCCACCACTGCTCTGCACCAGACTACCTCATGAAAATTTTAACGTTTTTGATGTGAAACATATATAGGCGCGCCTTGGCAGTAAAACCAACCCGTGACGGCAAACGGCATGACCATGCCATGACGTGATGCCACTTCTACGCCACAGATCTCGACTACCGCGTGTATGCCTGATATATGTCATGTAATAATTATTATAATTAAAATAATAAGAAAAGTAAATTGATTTAAGACGCAAATTACTAACGTTGCTAAAGAGGCCGCTAAATTTAAGTAGGCCTGGGCTTAATACATATTCTGAAGCTCTGACACAGCTAGAAGGCGTCGCGGCAGACCTCGTAGAAAATGGCGTGACGAACTAGACCAAACTTTACTTTAGCCCTGGATAGAACCACCCAGAAATCATTGGGAAGAGGCCTTTGCCCAGCTGTGAGATGATGCAGGCAAACAGTATCAGTAAATTTATTTTATTAAGGAAACTTTCTGTTCTTTATTTCACTTTGTGTTTGTTTATAAGTAATTATTAATTCAAATATTAACATAGATGTTTCACATCAGCTGGGCGTCCCGCGTCACCCTACTTCTTTACTAAAACTAATCCTTATAATAAAGGCTTACTTCCTAAACATCCAGAATAAAATGGCCGTCCATGAAACAAGCTGTAGTTGTGTATAAACAATTAGTATAAGCGCAATGTTTACAGGTCAGCAAGTTCCCGTGGCCGAGTCACTCGGAGTCATGAGTGGTACAACTGAGTATTCTAGCATTTATTCTTTATAAGTACACATTTGGAAGTTTAGAAGTGAATTAGTACATTGATGACTTTTTTATTGGATCTAAATGAAATTCGCACATTCACCGGATGACTGGAAGCTGACACAAACATATTTGGAAACAGGCTACGCAGATGACACGCTACTTTTGTCTAACTGTATACCATCAATATACATATTTACTAATAAAAAATTTAGGGGGTTTGAAAAACAGTAATAGAGCAAGAAGTAAAAAAAAAAAAGATCTGCATGTTTGTACACTTTAATCTCCGGATCTACTAGACGGGTTTGAACGGAACTTGTTTTGTTATATTTATATTAAGTCTGGACAACATTGGCTATAATGCGGCTATAATTGATACCACACGCGAGCGAAGTTGCAGGCTACTATATATTTTTGACATGGTTTATACTAAGAGTAAGTGTTTTAATTGCTATTGAGTTTTGAAACCAAATATCGTGTAAGTAAGCTTCCAAATGTATACACATTTAGGGGTTTTGAAAGCTTAAACACAGGAGCACTGGGATGGAGCTTGCTGGCCGTTTGTGTGTCTTTATGTTTGTCGCACGCGTTTGTATAAAGCTTTTAGTCAAATCAACTAAACTCAGGTTTACCAGTTACCGCTTATCTACAAGTTATAAAGCAAAGTCGCTTTCCGCTGTCAGTACATAGGTACCTACTATAAAATAGGTAATAGTAAACTCCGCAACGGATATTAATTTGGTTTTCATTATTCATTCATTAATAGACAAAGTGATTTAAGAAGAAAATTTATTTATTTAAGAAGTATGGAGGACTAACAGCTATTATACACAAGAAATATATTTTATAGTAGACAATGAGCCAATGAAAAGTCCTCGCGTTTAGAGATATGTATAATACATCCATTTCAAAGATTTGTGATGTGATGTCGTAAAAATCTTACGAGATAGATCAAAATAATAGGCCTGTTGGTATAGTGGTCAGTGGCCCTGACTGCTATGCGCAAGGTCGTGGGTTCGATACCCACCCATGACAAATGTTTGTGTGATGAGCACGATGATTTGTTCTTTGTCTGGGAGTAATTTATCTATAATATGTATGTATTTAGAAATATATGTATGTTTATCAGTTGTCTAGTACTCATACCACAAGCTCTGCTTAGTTTGGGACTAGATGGCGTTGTGTGAAAGTTGTGAAATATTATTATTTATTATTATAATATGCTACGGAATTGTGTATCTTAGAAATGTCTACACAGTAGCTGTAGACATTTTTAGTTGTAGAGGTTAGATAGGATATCTCTCCATATATAAAACACTAATACTCAACTATATCTGGTTAAAATTGAAGCCGAACCTAATATAGTTGAAAAAAGCTGATAATGAAACACTGTACTGACATCATAATTATTGTCTGTCATCAAATGGTACGAATTGGAAGCCCAAAATGTTACCAAGTATTTATTGAATAAAATATGTTTTTGCACGATTCAGTTGATTTGATTATACACTTTATACAAACGCCGGAATAAAAAGCTCGTTGTTAAGTCTTGTGTGTTATTTAGTACATTTATGTACATATTTCTTTTACTATATTATAATTATTTATTATTAAAATACACACTCGCTAAGCACTGTGAATCGCTTTGTTATAATATTTTGTCATTTTTATGTAAAAATAAAAGAATTTATTTTACAACTAGTGTCATAAAGGCACACTTTTTAACCGACTTCTGAAAAAGGAGGAGGTTCTCAATTCGGATGTTTGTTTGTTTTTTTTTTTATGTTTGTTCGGGCATAGCTCCGTCGCTCGCCAACCGATTTGAAAAATTCTTTTTTTGTTGGAAAGGGTATACTTCCCAAATGGTCCCATGAAAATTTTATCGACATCGAACAAGCCGTTTCTGAAAAATCAACAAAAGTCTAAAAAAATATTTACATTGATGATCTTTTCGGTTACTCTATATTGTGTTTTTTGTTCGCGCGTTTTTAGTTTTTTGTAGTTGACATTTTGTCTTTTATTACTAGATTAATTACAAATTGACCCACTAAAAAGCGCGAAAATAAAAACTTTTTTGCAAAAAAATAAAACCGACTTCCATATCAAAACACTACAAAGCCAAAAATAATTTTAATTTCGGATGGCGGTGTGAAAAAAAAGAAAATACAAAACCAATAACACCGACTACCGAAATTAAAATTATTTTTGGCTTTGTAGTGTTTTGATATGGAAGTCGGTTTTATTTTTTTGCAAAAAAGTTTTTATACTCGAAAGATAAAGATCTAGACTGTCAAATTTCACAAGATGTTTGTGCCAAGGACAGCTAATAACACATAAGTCTTTAAATTGACAGTTAGAACTTAAAACTCGAAACAATAAATACACATGGTAAATATACCATTGGAAGTTCTAATGATACAGCTAACAACATATATACTTGAACATCTGTTACTACTGTGTTGCTTAAAAAGACAATATTATCACTAAAAGAGATGAATTTGCAATAAACATAAATTACATTATACAGCTCATCCAAATACTTGATTAATTCATCAACAATATTCATCAACAATCATCAATAATGTTGTACCCTTTCAGCGCTTTCAGCGATGTTGTCGCGTGTTTTCGAGTCCTCTAAGAACTTGGATGATGTGGCGCTGCATCATTTGATTGATGCGCTGTGTAAGCTGTCTAACGAAGCTATGGAGCTCGCTTATTCTAATAGGGTAAGTTAAAACCACTTCTAATCAACCCAAGGGCGAAGATGTTAAGAAAATTTCACATTATTCTAACTGACGTTGCGTTGCATAAAAATTGAACATCCTAACATCGTTATATGATGGCAAATTTTTCCTGTGATAAATACATTTTAACATTTGTCAACAAAAAATGACACAGATTTTCAAAGAACCGCCAATAATTTATACAGTAACTACTAGGCATGCACGTGCACAGGATTATGACAGGGTATGCGGCGGAGTAATCGGTCACAAAAACTTTTTCTTTTATAGATTTTTAGCATAGCCACAGCCACGCATCGCCACTATGCTACGATGCGTGGCTGTGGCTATGCTAAAAATCTATAAAAGGCAAAGTTTTTGTGACCGATTACTCCGCCACATACCCTGTCATAATCTTGTGCACGCCCCTGCTACTAGGTACAAGTACAGTAAATACTAGGTATATACAGTCCTTATCAGCAATGATTTCATTTTGATCAGGTTGATCTGTAACTTTGAATGTGGAATATTTTGGAAATTAATGGATGTAGATAGAGACGACTATTTACTAAACAATCGGATCTTTTTACGATATAGAATACTTTTATTTACTACTGGCTGACCTGGCGAACTTCGTTTCGCTATTTTTTCTGTTCGAATTTCTATTCGAATGATTTAAGTATTAAATTAAAAAAAAAATAATGTTTTAAATTAATTTCTTATTTTTTTTTTCCAGGAACCATCATTATTCGCGGTGGCAAAATTACTCGAAACTGGTTTAGCTAATATGCACAGAATAGAAGTCATGTGGAGGCCTATTACCAACCACCTATTAGAGGTAAGAGAAATCATAATTTATCTAGAAAAGAGATAGCGCTATACTTTTAGTATTTTTCCTTCTCTTTCTGGCAATGATACACAATAATCTTGTGCATTTCAAATTGTCGTATCTACCTCTTTAAATGAGATACAGCAGCTTAAGTGGCAGTGAATTTTGTTGTTGACTGAAAAAGTCAGGATCGGTAAGCCCTTACCTGAAGAGGTAGCGTTAGTAAGCCTCCTATGAGGTGAATCTATTAAAAACTGCGGGCCTATGGAGCAGGCTTTGTTGTAAATTACGATAGTCATGATGAATGAGGCAGTACTCAACACTAAAATTCATCGTTCAAAGCATATTATGTTCGTTCGCCTGCCATTTCATTCATGAAATAAAGTACATAATTATGTACGAAACAAGGTATACATAAATATGTATACCTGCACTCTCCATCTCCCTTTCACTACTGGCCTACGTACGTAATCCATATTTGGTTGATGTACCATCTTGTACCTACTATGCGCTTCTTCTCCACTTTTATTGTACGTTTAGCCAATGTGTGAAACTCTCTGCCAGCTTCTGTGTTTCCTACCACATATGACCCGTCAGCCTTTAAAGCAAGAGTAAACATGCATCTTCTGAGCTCGCTCGTTTCATCGTAGACCTTTTCTATTGCTTACCATCAAGCGTGATCGAGGCTTGACCAAAAATATAATGTTTCCAGGTATGTCAACACCCTCACATCAGGATGCGAGAGTGGGGTGTGGAAGCTATCACGTACCTGGTTCAGGCTGCTTTTCAATATCACCACAACAATCCGGTTCTTGTTACCGAGGTAAGTCATCAGCTGATGTACCATAACTGTCATTTGCTTAACCCTTTCTCATGATAGAGTTGACCTTCAGTCTATCCGGATGCAGTACCACGATTTTTAATTCAATTCAGTAAACTGACTACAAGCTAATGTCACTTTATAAAACAATGATACCATATTTAACTTAGTACTGATGGAATATCGAATAATAAATGAACGATTTTTAATCGAGAGAATTATAAATAAGGGATAAATTTTACACTATTATCGTTTATTATGGCTTCTGTTTAAACGCCTATCAGAAAAGTACCTATTTTACTACCAAACAATTCGAAATACCTGCCAGAATGGATAAATATGCTCACCAAATAACCTAACCTAACCTAATATTTTGTTTTAGTAAAATTGGTGAGCATTATTTTATCTATTTTGGTTAGCATTTAAATTAAAGCTATTTATTATTAAGTAATTAAAAAATGTTGTTATAATGTTGGTCTTAAAGCACCAAACCTCTCCCTAAAGTTCTGCACATGCGTTGTTATGCGCGCATGGATGTTGAGAAGCTGCGTAAAGATGCGTCAGAAATTGATTGAGGCCACCTTGCAGCGGCAAAAACCATTGACGACAAACTTGGTATCTTCAATCAGGCCGTCCTTGCCCTCTACGATGAACATGCTCCTGTTAGGAAGGTTAAACTAAGGCGACTACCAGCTCCTTGGAAGTCGCCTCAGTACATCCTCTGCTCTCCTTAAAGTGACTGACGACATTAGAGAAGCTATGGAGGATACTAAAGTTACTGTATTAGTATTAATTGATTTCTCCAATGCCTTTAACGCCATCAGTCACGATATACACCTAGCTATCCTCTCCCATCTTATGGTTTCTCCCGAGGCGCTGGAATGGTTCTCTTCTTATCTTCGGGGTCGTCAGCAGTCGGTCCGCGTTGATGAGAGATCTTCAAATTGGCGTGGTCTGGATGCTGGTGTTTTACAAGGCGGTATTCTTTCTCCATTATTATTCTCTGTCTTCATTAACTTTATAACTCACTGTCTTCGGTGTTCGTATCATCTTTACGCCGATGATCTACAATTATATACTGCTGTGCGGGTTGAAAGTTCGTCGGAAGCTATAGGGGATGTAAACCGAGATTTGGATGCTATCAATAGCTGGTCTGACAAATTTGGGGTGTCAGTAAACCCCTCAAAATGTCAAAGCTATCATTATTGGTAGCTCACGCATGATCGGTAGAGTGGTGGCTAACTCTCTCCCTCCTATTATTTTTAATGGTGCCGTTATTCCCATTAGCCCTAGCGTAAAAGATCTCGGTTTGCATCTTGACGCGACACTTGGTTGGCAAAATCAAGTTTCTAGTGTCAGCCAAAGGGCCAATGGCACTTTGCGTTCCTTGTATCGTCTGAGAAACTTTTTGCCTGTTAAGACGAAGACTATGCTTGTGCAGACTTTAATTTTCCCATTAATCGACTATGGTGATGTGTGCTACTTTGACCTGAATGCGGTCTTGCTCGATAAGCTTGATCGTATCCTCAATAACTGCATTCGGTTCATATTTAATTTAAGGAAATATGACTGTTGTGGTAGGAATCGAAGGACCAGAGTTATGAACTCAATGTATGGCGGTAAAATAATTTGCGGGCGGTGAGGTAATGAACACACAGTATTGAGTTGACCAGGTGTAGGAATAAAAGGTTGATGGACTTACTTGGATGTTCTGGAGCTGATTAGGTAGAGTAGAAGACGCACGTGGATTGAATCACTTTCTTCTTTGGATATTTAATCACTTCACTGTAGTCTTTGTTTTGTCACACGTGTGTGTCCAATACGGATATTTTTGGTAGTTAGATATACAGCGGTATTTAGTTAATCTCGGCTAGATGCGGGGTGATAGCTTCACTTGGTAAGCGGGCGAAGGCGCGGGTGGTTTCTTCTGGAATACTCCGAGACAGAATATGGCGGTGGCAACTATACCCTCTCGAACCATAGAATCTGCTCGGTAATTGGTTAGCGATGAATGTGCCAATAGTGGCGCGTGCGGCGAATTCTCTTCTCTGATTCGTGGGAATAGGAAGCTAGGAATGGATATGATTAGTCAACTCAAAACCGCGGCAATATATGAAATTGTATTCTAATATGTGATATGTTCGGATATATGTCAGTAAAAGTTACAAACTAAATAACTTGCGCAAGCATCCTGCCCGGTTTTGAGGATATGTAGTATTCTCAAAAGGAGAGAAATATAATAATATATTAAAGCGTACTAAGGAAAACATATTATAAATATGTTAACTAAAGCTAAATTTGGGTTATTGCGCAGTGAAGTTATTGAGAAGGTAAAGGACATAGTTTGACAACGGGTCTCTTGAAAGAGCCACTGCATGTCTTCACCATAGCAACGCGGGTTGTCCCATCCTTGCCGGGAAAAACTTCGGTGATTACACCCATTGGCCAATGTAAAGGAGGGACATCATCCTGATGTATGAGAACCACTGTACCAATCTTAATATTGTCTGCGGCATTCAACCATTTTTGTCTAACTTGAAGATTATGTAAATATTCTATGCGCCATCTCCTCCAGAAACTACAAATCATCTGGTCAAGCAATTTTTTGCGGCAAGTTAGAGACTTAGTCGTCTCGGGAACATTCATGACAGGCAACGAAGTCAATGGAGAAGCCATTATAAAATGAGCGGGAGTAAGCGGTTCTGGGTACGGATCCTCATTCAGGACACAAAGCGGTCTGGAATTTAGAACTGCCTTAATTTCGGTGAGAACAGTCGAAAGCTCCTCATAGGTAAGGAGTTGAGAACCGATAACACGGTATAAATGCGTTTTAATATTTGATTCCCACAGCCCTCCAAAGTGGGGAGCGCGGGGTGGAATCATTTTCCACTCTATGCGGTAGCGGTTAGCAAGTAGTTCTTGCAACTGAGCCTTGGCTCCAACGAAAGTTGTTCCGTTAATATGATAAAAATGCTTAGGATCAAGATTTTCTTGACATTTAGCGACGCGGTTACTAACAACAATGTTCCATTTGTGTGGTGAGGAATGAATCCATGAAAGCGTAATTGTAGAATCGGAAAAGGCAAATATATTATTAATAGCGGTACGAGAGCGGTAAGTGTCGTAAACTAGTTTAATTAATTTAGACAAAAGAACAGCGGCACAGAGCTCTAGACAAGCTAGAGATACGACCTTAACAGGTGCAACTTTGGATTTAGCACACACCAAATTTACGTGTGTATTACCATTTGTATCAGTGACATGTAAGTATATGACGCAGCCATATGCATTCAAGCTGGCATCAGCAAAACCTACTAAATTTGTCACGCAACCCATAGAAACGGCTACATGACGAGGTAATTTTAGAGAAGAAAGTAAAGGTAGTTGCTCTTTAAATTTTTGAAAGAGAAGTACAATCGAATCGGGTGGAGTTTCATCCCAATCTGTATTTAATTTCCATAATTCCTTTATGAGTAATTTCGCGAATAAAACTACAGGAGCCACAAGACCGAGAACATCCCACAGACGGGCAATAGTGGAAAGTATGGAGCGTTTAGTACAACTTTTATCCAAATTAGAAGTGGTAAAGGTGAAACAGTCTTCAGAAGGAATCCATTTGAGTCCAAGAATCTTTAAATTATCCCCATCAGAGAAATTAATAGAAGAGCGGTTGGAATGTGGAATGGCTTCTAGTAGTTCCGAGGAATTACTTGCCCATTTTGTAAGGTCAAAGCCCCCAGCCTTAAATAAGGCGATAAGTTCAGCGGAAAGAACCTTGGCTTCTTCCAGAGAAGGGATCGAAGTAGCCAAGTCGTCCATGTACAGCTCCTGAGAAGCAACAATGGATGCTTTTGGGAAGCGATGTTTTTCCTCTTCTGATAGCTGGCGCACAGTACGCATAGCTAGAAAGGGATTGGACTTGAGGCCAAATGCAACTCGGTTAAACTGAAATTCGCGAATAGGTTCAGCGGTATTAAATCTAAACAGTATTTTTTGGTATTTTCGATGCTCATCAATAACAGCAATTCGAAGATACATCTGTTTTATGTCAGCTGTAACTGCAATAGGGAACAAACGGAATTTTAAAAGTAATAAAAATATGTCGGCCTGTAAATTCGGCCCTATGTGTAATAAGTCATTCAATGACACGCCAGTATGAGACTTAGCGCTCGCGTCAAGAACGATGCGAACTTTAGTTATTTGTTTATCATTCCTGATAACAGGGTGATGCGATATGTAATAACCTACAGTCTGATTAGCAGAACTAGGCGTAATTTCAGTTAAATAATTTTTATCGATATACTCTTGGATTATTTCATTATAACTAGCGCGCAAAGCAGAGTCGCGAAGCTTAGTTTTTTCCAAATTGATTAGACGTCGATAAGCGACAGCGTAAGAATTGCCAATTGAATCTGGATTTTTACAGAATGGTAACGCGGTACAATACCTACCACTGGAGTCACGTGACACAGTAGAAACGTATAGCTGTTCACACTCCAGTTCTGCAGGGCTCATAAAAGATTTTGAAGGTACCTCTTCAATATTCCAAAATGTATGTAAAGATTCGTCTAAAGACAGAAAACAATGAGAATTATCTATATTTAGCGCGGTAGAAAAATATGAAGCGGTATTATAATTATTATTAGATAAACTAGCGGGTACCTCACCCATAAGAATGTAACCAAACAGGGTTTCAATAGCGGACGGAGCGGTAGGTGAGGTAATTTTATTTTGCAGTAACAAATACGGGAACAGTTTTGCCCCTAAAAGCAATTCCACCTCACCAGGTACATGCCATAGTGGGTCTGCGAGCGGTAAGTCGAACAAATGTTGCACTGCAGAAGTATCAATAAGTTGAGATGGCTAGTTGTCCGTGATTCAACACCAGACCGGACCAGAGCGGTGATTTTAAAAGAATTAATCTTATTGTTAGCAGTAACTGTAATCTCAACGTACCCTATGATAGGTCGCGAGGAAGTTCCGACACCCTTTATAAACGAGTTTGAAAGCGGTATAATGTTTAATTGTAGTTTTTTACAACAGGCGGAAGTAATTATATTATTTTGCGAAGCGTTGTCTATTAAACATCTCACAGAAACATGTTTACAATATTTGTTATCAACGTAGACTCTCGCAGTTGATAAAAGTACTGTAGTACGCTGCGTGTTTATACCTATGCGAGAGCACGCACACAGCGCCACCTGTTGCGAGTTCGCGGAGGTAGTGACAGCGTCATTTGTGGCCGATCTCGGCGGGTGACCGCTGTTTTCTAAATGTAAGAGAGAATGATGTCACTTGTTACTTGTTCTACAATTATGTATAGATTTACACTGTGAAGCAGTATGCGTTAAACTAAGGCAGTTTACACATCCACGTTTGTTTTTAATAAAATCTAAACGCGAATTTGCTGATAGTGATTGAAAGGTTGGACAAGTGTAAAGTTCACAATGATCACCTTTATTGCAATACAAACAAGTTTGGTTATTATCGCAAGCAACAAAAGTATGTACTGTACTATTACGTGACTGATTGCGAGACGAGTTATTATCTTTATTAGGGTTGTTACTCACTAACGCGGTGCGAGATGATACAGTTCGATCTAATATCTTAACTTGCGATTTTATAAATTCCACGAAATCCGTATAAGTAGGAATTTCCTCATCTCTTTTATGCATTTCGAATAAATGTACGTTAGCAGGGTCCAACTTTCTCAAACCTAAATTTAACAAAATCCTTTAAGTCGTTAATTTGTAATTGTTCTAAAGCAGAAACAGACGCGTGAAAACTTTCAATGAAACTATTTAAAGATGCGGAATTATTAATTGCGGGTTTAATATTTAATATGTTAGACATGTAATGTGAGCCTAATGCTCGTTTATCCTGATACTTTTTAACTAAACTGTCCCAGATAGCGGTATAATTATCACCTGATGGAATAATTCCGGCGGTAATTTGCAATGCATTTCCCTTTAGATTACCGATCAGATAATGCACACGTTGAGAATCCGTAAGGTTCAAATTACTATGTATATTTGATTTAAATGATTCATAGAAAACAGGCCAGTTATCAATCTTACCATCAAAGAACGGAATCTGAATCGGTGGGAGTGTGACCCCACCCTTATATGTGTTTGCGTTATCATACGACGCTGACTCGGTCGATGACCTTGAATATTGCGTAATGAGAGAACGCACTCGTACGCGCGTGTAAACGCCGTCGAACGATATAATACTGTTGTAATCGATTTTATGATCAGGATTTAATTGTAAAGAATAGATATTTATTTTATCTAAATTGGAACTAAATTCTTGACGTGTTATTGACAGGATTTCCGTGTCCGCCATGAATGATTCCGATGAACGAAGCTCAATACTAGAAATATTTATTTTCTTAGAAGTTTCATATAATGACGATAAACGTTCAAAGATTGCTTGATTTTTAGCTTGAAGTAATTTGACTTTTACTTTAAGTTCTTTCATATTGGAATATTAACAGAAAATATCGGAGATTAATATTAAGTATACGGGTAGATTAGAATAATATTATTTTAAGCGGGTGTAAGTTAAAGAATGCGGTTGACTATAATTTGTAGTTAAGTTAGCCGAGATAACTAACGATAATAAGCGGTTAGAATATTTACCTTTGCTATTTCAATGCAAATAGGAGAAATATTAAGTTGATACAGTAATCCTCAATGAATTATGTATTTAGCGGGAAGTAGGAACAGTATGTACGCGTCCAATATGGCGTTCTTACGAACTTTGTATTTTAGGTATTTTGACCTAAATACTAGGTATGAGACCTATAATTATATTGCGGTAAACTTATAAAAAGTATAGAAGATCGCTGATTCTATGAATCCGGCTCGAAGGACCAGAAATTATGTTGTGGTAGGAATCGAAGGACCAGACTTATGAACTCATTGTATGGCGGTAAAATGATTTGCGGGCGGTGAGGTAATGAACACACAGTATTGAGTTGACCAGGTGTAGAAATAAAAGGTTGATGGACTTACTTGGATGTTCTGGAGCTGATTACGTGGAGTAGAAGACGCACGTAGATTGAATCACTTTCTTCTTCGGATATTTAATCACTTCACTGTAGTCTTTGTTTTGTCACACGTGTGTGTCCAATACGGATATTTTTGGTAGTTAGATATACAGCGGTATTTAGTTAATCTCGGCTAGATGCGGGGTGATAGCTTCACTTGGTAAGCGGGCGAAGGCGCGGGTGGTTTCTTCTGGAATACTCCGAGACAGAATATGGCGGAGGCAACTATACCCTCTCGAACCATAGAATCTGCTCGGTAATTGGTTAGCGATGAATGTGCCAATAGTGGCGCGTGCGGCGAATTCTCTTCTCTGATTCGTTGGAATAGGAAGCTAGGAATGGATATGATTAGTCAACTCAAAACCGCGGCAATATATGAAATTGTATTCTAATATGTAATATGTTCGGATATATGTCAGTAAAAGTTACAAACTAAATAACTTGCGCAAGCAATGACCATGTCTCAAGTTTCAGGTCTGAGGTTAAATGGATGAACATTCGCCAGAGGAGAAGTTTGCGCGCTTTGACAACTCTTTTCTCTTTACTCAACTCTCCCAGCCCTCCTTCTTATCTAATGCCTCACTTTCAATTTCTATTTCTTCACACAATAAGAATCTACGTTCATCTAATAATATTCTCTTACTCTGTCCTTCTCATATTTCTGACTTTGTTAATTCTTCTTTTCAGATCCAGTCGATTCTCCTTTGGAATGCACTTTCTCTCGAGATCAGAACGGCTGACAGTCGCTATGCATTTAAAAAGAAATTGCGGATCTATATTTTCTACACCAATAAGCAGAATTTAATATTTATAAAAAATAAACATTTGGTTTTCATTTGCTTCTTCATTATATATATATATTTGTATGTATTTATATAAGTATTTATTCATATATATTATTTATGTAGATTTCTATTTTTTTATGATACTAGGGTTTTTGTGTTATTATTATGATTATATATATATTTTTTTCTAATTTGACTTTTCACGTTCATATTGCACCTCCCTCACTATCTCTTCACCACTCATGGTTGACTGGTAGAGAATGCCTACAACATTAAGTCCGCCTTTGTACCTATGTGCATAAAGTGTAAATAAATAAATAAATCTGCTATTTTTCAATACAGGGTAAAAGCCACTCTTGCAAATTGTTTTCCGTGATGAATATTTTATTAAATTACGCGGTATTACTATGAAAAAGACTGCCCCTTACATCTGTGGCCTAAAAACCTAAAGCTCATTGAATTAGAACGGGCACAGGTACCGAGGCATGTTGCAAAAAAAAAATATCGTGATTATTCGTTTTAATTTTCATGTCCCTTCGTAGACACATTAAAATTTTTGTCACACAACATTATTAAACAAATTATTTAAATCGTTATTAGATTTAATTCCTGAATCGATTAATTTATTAACTTCACGATTTCTTAGTCGTCATTATCTTACAACACTGAATCTGTCAGTCTACTGAATCGAATTAAAAGTCGTGATATAGTGTTTGTTTTCACAATACTATTCATATTGTGACTGTAGTTTACATAGATTTAATGTTTGGTTTAAAAAACGGCCTGTATTCAAAATTTCGGGTGTGCATTAATTATGTTACACGTTGTATATTTTCAAGCGTGTTGTGTTATCCAGGCCCGTGAACGTCTGCTACTGGAGCCTCTATCGGAGCTGTGCGCGGTGCGGCAGTGTGACGTCAGAGCTCGCCAGCTGGAGTGTGCCGCAAGGCTGCTGCACTCGCGAGGAGACCAGCTCGGGGCAGCCTGGCCCCTCATGATGGAGATCATCTCCGCCATCTCGTCGCACCACAGGTAACAATACTCAACATACAGACCAGACCCGTGCTTTACCTAGTTTCTTCATTTCAATGAAGCACGGGGATTCTCCTGGAGCCTCTGTCGCTCTGTGCTCGGTGCGGCAGTGTGACGTCAGAGCTAGGTAACTGGAATGTTCCGCCAAGCTGCTGCATTCTCGAGGAGACCAGCTCGTGGCAGCCTGGCCCCTCATGATGGAGATCATCTCCTCGCATCACAGGTAACATCATTCAACATAGAGACCGGATACGTGCTTTACCAAGGTACAAACTAATAAACAAAATCCCCATTCACTATAAGGGTTGATTTTGTCACGAAAACTAGTGTTTTTCGTTAAAATTCTTAATTATTGAATAACTCAGAAATAATCAGATGGGATATAGTATCCCCGGACTGAATTTGCTGCAAGCGTGTTCTAATTTAACCCCTTACCAGGAATGTATATCTAATCACCCTGTATAGGGAATTTATATGGACTATACATATAAGGTCCCGTTTTGCAACTGATAGGTAACATTATTGTATAGTGACGCAGTAAATTATGTTCCGTATATAATACTAAACAATTTGAACCCCACCCATTATACTAATACTGTGAACCCACTTCAGACACAAGCATATTTAACATAGTTGGAGGGGTTAGCAAGATTGCAAGTAATGTGATTTCTTCCCATATTGCTTGTTCTCTTTAAAAGAAAATTAATACAAGGGAATGTATATGTATAATAAAATTAATTTCATTAAAATTATAGTTAATCACTCATATCACAAAATACAAATTATTATTTTTATTATATACTTTGTTGTACACCTTACAATACATGAATACACTTAAGGATACAAATAATAAAATTAGTGTAGGTACAATGGGTGGTCTTATCGCACAGGGCAATCTCTTACAGACAACCTTTGGATGGACAGAAATTAAAGGAGATAGATTTAGGGCTGTCAGTGTACAACATCATACATAATATTAATTAAACATAATAATATAAAATACATACCATATATATAATATATAGAAATCTAAATATATATAACTTAAAGGTGACTGACTGACTGACTGACATAGTGATCTATCAACGCATAGCCCAAACCACTGCACGGATTGGGTTGAAATTTGGCATACAGGTAGATGTTATGACGTAGGCATCTGATAAGATAGGATTTTGCGAAATTCCCATGGGATCGGGATTTACACAGGAAAAACTTCCGACGCGGGCGAAGCCGCTGGCACAAGCTAGTATATGAAATGAGTTTAAAAATCCTTGAATATTTTGATGTACCAGGTTAATAGTATTTATTGATTTTAAAACTATATTTGTGTCCTCTTTGCAGTTTAAAAGTTCATTACTGCTAGAGATTCCCTCTGTTGTCAAAATTTCTAATTTAAATTCTCAGTAGTAAAATTGTTTGCAACCAAGCAACTGTTTGAGTTATGTAAACTGTCAATGCAATAATTAATTTCAGTATTATTAGATGCCCTAGATAATACTGAATATTCACTTAACCTAGGATCAGTAAAATTATCAATAAATGAGTGTATATTGTATGCTAACAAAGTAGCCAATAAATGTCGACTTTTTTTGGGAAGATACATATATTCCCGAATCAAAACAAAATCTCTAACAAAATTGTTAGTATCAAAATACAATAAATGGTCACTATGACGGCATACTAACATATGCATCAAATTATTCAGGCTAAAAATATATTCATTTTCTATATATGTCAAATTATTAGAATAAGGCAATGCACATAAAATTAATTTGCCTAATTTTAATTTAAGGAGGGTGCCAATACCATTAACAATGTCCTTTTTTGTCACATTAAGGCTATTTCCAAACAAAAGAATGACTGTGGTCTGCTCATTCAATTTTGATTGTTTAATTTTTTGAATAAGCTCAGTGAAATGCAGGTTATGGTAACAATGACTTACTATGGTATGATCACAATAATTATTTAATAGTGAGCCAAAACCTGTGCCTAATCTATCTGAATACACTAAAATGTTACTTTGAGCTGGGCTTGTGGTTTCCAAAGTATGAGGCAAAATGGGTGAGGATGCAGGAATAATCTGTGGTAACATGATGGCCGGGTGATTTGAAGCACAACTACAGGTGAGGTCATTAGTCAATGACTCATACCTCTCTGCATTGTGCTTAACCAAGTCCACTAGGTCACAGGCCTCATGCGCTCATTTAACATTTTACAAAAAATATCCCTTAGTGTATTTTCCCTACTCAATAATTCCTTCTGAAGGTTATTTATGTCAAGATCATACATTTTTCTTTGACTATCCAGCATGCAATTACATTCCTTTAATTGGTTGTTTAGGATAACACGCTGCTTTCTAAGTTCAATGATATATTTATACACACTTCTTGATTTTAAAAGTTTCTTGTACTTTTTAATGTTTCTATTAATTTTAATATACTTCTTTATTTTGTTGTGACTACCTAAAACAGGACCGTTTGTCAATGTATTGTCCCCAGTTAAGTCTATGGTATAGGTGGGCTTCTTAACTACTAGTCCGGATCCATTACCCACCAGCTTGTCAAAAAGACTGTTTCTATTGGCCACTTGTTCACTGGCTCTCAAGGTGTCTATAGTAGAAATTGTGTTATGAGCCTTGTTTAATTCCGCTTCCAGTCCCGATATACGTTTAAGTATAATATATTAATATTTACTAATACATATCAAAATCATAATAGAGAAAGGAGGGGAAAAAATTATAATGAGAGGTGATGCTCTCACCATTTTTTTGAACGTAGGTAATTTTTGAGCACGCCTCACATCTATGGGCAATGTATTCCATAAACGGGCCGCTTGGGTAGTGAAAGATGAAGGCATGTCAAGGTTGTTGATTATGTTTACAGCGAGCAGCTGATTCGCTCAGCATTCCAGTGCGCTCAAGTGGTAGCGGGGGACCTGCTGGGCTGCGCCGGGCCCCGGTGTCTGCGCCAGGTGCTGGCGGCGGCCGCGGCCTTCGCCACGCAGACCAAGGAGCTCAACATTAGTCTTACTGCCGTCGGACTTATGGTGAGATCATACACTATCTCAAGTGGTAGCGGGCGACCTGCTGGGCTGCGCCGGGCCCAGGTGTCTGCGCCAGGTGCTGGCGGCGGCCGCGGCCTTCGCCACGCAGACCAAGGAGCTCAACATTAGTCTTACTGCCGTCGGACTTATGGTGAGATCATACACTATCTCAAGTGGTAGCGGGCGACCTGCTGGGCTGCGCCGGGCCCAGGTGTCTGCGCCAGGTGCTGGCGGCGGCCGCGGCCTTCGCCACGCAGACCAAGGAGCTCAACATTAGTCTTACTGCCGTCGGACTTATGGTGAGATCATACACTATCTCAAGTGGTAGCGGGCGACCTGCTGGGCTGCGCCGGGCCCAGGTGCCTGCGCCAGGTGCTGGCGGCGGCCGCGGCCTTCGCCACGCAGACCAAGGAGCTCAACATTAGTCTTACTGCCGTCGGACTTATGGTGAGATCATACACTATCTCAAGTGGTAGCGGGCGACCTGCTGGGCTGCGCCGGGCCCCGGTGTCTGCGCCAGGTGCTGGCGGCGGCCGCGGCCTTCGCCACGCAGACCAAGGAGCTCAACATTAGTCTTACTGCCGTCGGACTTATGGTGAGATCATACACTATCTCAAGTGGTAGCGGGGGACCTGCTGGGCTGCGCCGGGCCCCGGTGTCTGCGCCAGGTGCTGGCGGCGGCCGCGGCCTTCGCCACGCAGACCAAGGAGCTCAACATTAGTCTTACTGCCGTCGGACTTATGGTGAGATCATACACTATCTCAAGTGGTAGCGGGCGACCTGCTGGGCTGCGCCGGGCCCAGGTGTCTGCGCCAGGTGCTGGCGGCGGCCGCGGCCTTCGCCACGCAGACCAAGGAGCTCAACATTAGTCTTACTGCCGTCGGACTTATGGTGAGATCATACACTATCTCAAGTGGTAGCGGGCGACCTGCTGGGCTGCGCCGGGCCCAGGTGTCTGCGCCAGGTGCTGGCGGCGGCCGCGGCCTTCGCCACGCAGACCAAGGAGCTCAACATTAGTCTTACTGCCGTCGGACTTATGGTGAGATCATACACTATCTCAAGTGGTAGCGGGCGACCTGCTGGGCTGCGCCGGGCCCAGAGGTCTGCGCCAGGTGCTGGCGGCGGCCGCGGCCTTCGCCACGCAGACCAAGGAGCTCAACATTAGTCTTACTGCCGTCGGACTTATGGTGAGATCATACACTATCTCAAGTGGTAGCGGGCGACCTGCTGGGCTGCGCCGGGCCCAGGTGTCTGCGCCAGGTGCTGGCGGCGGCCGCGGCCTTCGCCACGCAGACCAAGGAGCTCAACATTAGTCTTACTGCCGTCGGACTTATGGTGAGATCATACACTATCTCAAGTGGTAGCGGGCGACCTGCTGGGCTGCGCCGGGCCCAGGTGTCTGCGCCAGGTGCTGGCGGCGGCCGCGGCCTTCGCCACGCAGACCAAGGAGCTCAACATTAGTCTTACTGCCGTCGGACTTATGGTGAGATCATACACTATCTCAAGTGGTAGCGGGCGACCTGCTGGGCTGCGCCGGGCCCAGGTGTCTGCGCCAGGTGCTGGCGGCGGCCGCGGCCTTCGCCACGCAGACCAAGGAGCTCAACATTAGTCTTACTGCCGTCGGACTTATGGTGAGATCATACACTATCTCAAGTGGTAGCGGGCGACCTGCTGGGCTGCGCCGGGCCCAGGTGTCTGCGCCAGGTGCTGGCGGCGGCCGCGGCCTTCGCCACGCAGACCAAGGAGCTCAACATTAGTCTTACTGCCGTCGGACTTATGGTGAGATCATACACTATCTCAAGTGGTAGCGGGCGACCTGCTGGGCTGCGCCGGGCCCAGGTGTCTGCGCCAGGTGCTGGCGGCGGCCGCGGCCTTCGCCACGCAGACCAAGGAGCTCAACATTAGTCTTACTGCCGTCGGACTTATGGTGAGATCATACACTATCTCAAGTGGTAGCGGGCGACCTGCTGGGCTGCGCCGGGCCCAGGTGTCTGCGCCAGGTGCTGGCGGCGGCCGCGGCCTTCGCCACGCAGACCAAGGAGCTCAACATTAGTCTTACTGCCGTCGGACTTATGGTGAGATCATACACTATCTCAAGTGGTAGCGGGCGACCTGCTGGGCTGCGCCGGGCCCAGGTGTCTGCGCCAGGTGCTGGCGGCGGCCGCGGCCTTCGCCACGCAGACCAAGGAGCTCAACATTAGTCTTACTGCCGTCGGACTTATGGTGAGATCATACACTATCTCAAGTGGTAGCGGGCGACCTGCTGGGCTGCGCCGGGCCCAGGTGCCTGCGCCAGGTGCTGGCGGCGGCCGCGGCCTTCGCCACGCAGACCAAGGAGCTCAACATTAGTCTTACTGCCGTCGGACTTATGGTGAGATCATACACTATCTCAAGTGGTAGCGGGCGACCTGCTGGGCTGCGCCGGGCCCAGGTGTCTGCGCCAGGTGCTGGCGGCGGCCGCGGCCTTCGCCACGCAGACCAAGGAGCTCAACATTAGTCTTACTGCCGTCGGACTTATGGTGAGATCATACACTATCTCAAGTGGTAGCGGGCGACCTGCTGGGCTGCGCCGGGCCCAGGTGTCTGCGCCAGGTGCTGGCGGCGGCCGCGGCCTTCGCCACGCAGACCAAGGAGCTCAACATTAGTCTTACTGCCGTCGGACTTATGGTGAGATCATACACTATCTCAAGTGGTAGCGGGCGACCTGCTGGGCTGCGCCGGGCCCAGGTGTCTGCGCCAGGTGCTGGCGGCGGCCGCGGCCTTCGCCACGCAGACCAAGGAGCTCAACATTAGTCTTACTGCCGTCGGACTTATGGTGAGATCATACACTATCTCAAGTGGTAGCGGGCGACCTGCTGGGCTGCGCCGGGCCCAGGTGTCTGCGCCAGGTGCTGGCGGCGGCCGCGGCCTTCGCCACGCAGACCAAGGAGCTCAACATTAGTCTTACTGCCGTCGGACTTATGGTGAGATCATACACTATTTCCACAGCCGCGAAATCCTCACAATTCATATTTTTTGAGCTGCAGATAGCTTCATATGAAACATATAAAACTTTACTTTCTTTCTCTTTATTATTATTAAAAAAATAAGGATACTAGCAACCCCTCCAACTAAGGTAAATATCGACGGTTAAAAGGAAATAGGGTATAAGCGACATTTTGGACTGGTATTGTTTTGAAAGCCGACTGTTTCTTGTGTTCTATTATCTTTTATTTTGTCATATTTCCCAATTGAAAAATTAAAAACTTTTAGTTTTCACGATGTTTTAATAAAAAAAAAACGACGAGTTGCACTCCGGAAGTGCCGGCAGAAGTGAAAACTTGAATATTAACGTTGTGCATTTTTGATATTTTGGAATGGTTAAGGAATAATTTTGCACGAATTGCTTTAATCATCAGTATAAAAGTACTATCATCTATGTGGTAGAATACAATATTTATTTATTGCGCTATCGTACACAAACATGACAATTTATATTACATTAAAAAGTTTATTTCTTAGACTCTCCGTCCGTCTTACGAATTTTCGATCAGGTGTCCTGACGCGAGTTTAACATTTTTTACCCATTACAAAAAAAGTGCACAACGCCGCTAAAGAGGTTTTCACTTCAAAAATACATCAGTTTTTCTGAAATTCTAAACTCTGAACGGCTCTCCTGAGCATTTCTTTTTTTGTCGCTTATACCCTATTTCCTTTTTTAACCGTTGATATGCATGTGCTTAAATACCAGGCCGACACTTCAGCCATTAGGCTATCGTCAAGTAAGCGTCAATCGCTTCAAAGCTGTCTGCGGTTTCGGTGATCTAGTGGTCGTAAGTGCGACTAGTAATCAGGTCTCGGGCTTGATTCTCGGATCGGGCTAAAAGTGCTAATTTGTCAGTTGTAGCCCACAGTCGGTGGCCAAAAAGGTGCTATTGCGTTTTACTGTTATTAATTCCTAAATAGTAGCCCGGAGTTTGGAAGTTGTGAGGTTGAGATATCCCCGGGCCTCGGAAAACACGTTAAGATGATGGTCCTGCGGCTGATCTCTCTCCAGTCGTATCCAACCAGAGAGTACACCAGTACCTGCGTACATACTTATGCACTATAATATCTTCTGCGCAGATGTCTAATCAATGACGAGATTGTCCGTCGTGGCATTTGTTCTCGGCAGCGAAAGTCTTAAATAAACATGGTTGTGCTTCGTCCACAGTGGAATATATCGGATTACCTGTACCACAACCGTGACAAGCTGGTAGTAGCGCTGGCGAACGATACTGCCGTATGTCCAGAGGTGCCCAACCATGCCGAACTGCCGCCGCTCGACAAATTGTGGATGTGTCTCTACATCAGGCTTAGTGAGTACCCGTTTTTTTATTAATTTTTAAAGACATTTATTTCTCATAGAACAACATTATCGTTTACTTAAAATGAGGTACAAAATATAGCATATAATTAAATAACAATAAGTTGCATTCACCCCTGGGATATTGGAGGCGTTATGTTACATTGTGGGAACGTACTTCTTTAACTTATTTTAAAAAATATTGACACTAACGCGAGCCTGTTATGAGTAATAAAAAATTGGCCAAGTACGAGTTGGACTCGCCCATGAAGGGTTCCGTAGTAACTATAATAAATATAATATACTTAATATATTTATTTAAAAAAAAAAAATCTTACAAATTTCTTAAAACTAGCTTATTTACAATTTTTACAACTACGCTAAATAACTTTGTTTTTCATAGTATTTGTATGAATTGCAATGTTATATTTGCGGTTTTAGAAAATATGCTGTATCTCAAAAACTACTGACCCGATTTCGTTCAAACCAATTTTGGTTGAAAGTTTACATTAAGTTCTACAGACATATATTTTTTTTAGATTTTTCACTCCATTATTATAGAAGTTAGAGAGGGGGACACATTTTACCACTTTGGAAGCTTATATCTTTTATAATCGTTTCATGAAAAAAAAACATTTCAGTTCTAGTTCCAGGTATGGGGACCCCCCTTTAATTTAAATATTTTTTTAATTTTTATTCTTAAAATCGGAAAGCGGTTCACAGAATACATCTACTTACTAAGTTTCACATAGTCTTAATAGTTTCAGAATAAAATGGCAGTGACATACGGACGGACGGACAGACGGACAGACATATCGAAACTATAAGGGTTCCGTTTTTTGCCATTCGGCTACGGAACCCTAAAAAGTTCGGTTCAAATCCTCCGACAGACCGTTGTGCAGTCGTATTCCATCAAACAGTATATTTCTTTTACCATAATTAGTCCGCGCCCGTTGTCGTGTGTTATTTCAGGGGGAAAATCACCAAATCTCCTCCGTTTTTGTGTCGAAAATCTGTGTTTCGTCATAGCTATATCCTGGGGGTTCTTAATTCAACAGTGAATAGGTTACTTCAAAGTAAAAGTCTTTCGTCTTCGACCACATCATCGCTTACTATCAGTTGAGATGGTTTTAAATGCGAATAGCGGTATCTCTGCGAGGTAACACATCTGCTTAAAGTTATGTACTAAGTTATGGAATACATAGTTTTAGTAGGATTTTTCCTCGAATTAACGCGGATTACACTGCGGGGCACAGCTAGTAAATAATAAATTCAAAAACTAAAACCCAATTAATATAATTTCAAACTCTAAAAATGTTGCTGTCTAAAATAGTAGGGTTTTACTTTTTGAACTAAGAACATAATTATGCTGTAGTTCCCAATAAACTCTTTCAACGAAAATTTGTCTGAATGAGATTATAGTCAGCAGTTTGCTATATCTCAAATCACAATTTCAAAAACCACAAATAAATTTTTATTTATACAAACACTTTGAAACCCAAAGTAATTTTGCGTTGCTACTAAGGAACTCTTCATAGGCGAGTCCAACTCATGTTGGCCAAGTTTTTGTAGCTGTTTTTTTTAAATGCATGTCAGTAAAATTGCATATCAAGAAAAAAGCGTTAAATTGCAAATAGTGTGGTAAGGATCACAATGTGTCGATAGATTATAATCTCGCGAGAAATATTATAATCTAACGGACTTTTCAATTTTACGGTGACATATATATATTCGGTCTGTAGTCAAACACTCATATTTTGCTTGTTTTGCTTGCTACCAGGTGAACTATGTACGGAACCCCGGGCCCCAGTACGTCGAGCCGCAAGTCAGACGTTGTTCAGCTGTATAGGTGCTCACGGGACCCTGCTCAGCAAGCCGGCGTGGAGAGCATTGCTGGCTGTGCTGTTCCCGATGTTGGACCAGGTAAAACTGATCACAGCTACCGAATAAAACCACAGCTCACCGTTGCAATCCTACCGTTGCGAAGCACGGGGTTATCACACAACGATGCCATTACAATTTATTTTTTATTGATAATATCCTCGCGTTTGACCACCATCTCACCTGGTAGTAAGTGATGATGTGGTCGAAGATGAAGCACGCTTACCTAGAAGTAACCTATTCACTCTTGACTCAAAGGTTATAACTAGCGGGAAACACAGACTCCGGCAGGGAATTCCATTCCTTAGCCGTACGCACACTGAAAGTATTCCCAAAACGTTTTGTGCGTATGGTAAGGTAAATTAGATGAAAGGGTGGATAAATGGGCGGGCTCATCGCCAAAAACCTTTGGATGGATTTGATTCAGAATACGCAGGTAGCCTGTGGTGTAATTTTTACTTGTATTGAAGGAATAAAGTTCATACTACGTATTTTATGACAGGTAATATTACATATCATTTATGGACAGAGGTAGAGACTTTTCACCATGTTTTAAAACGTTTAGATTTTTGTTGGTCTTTTTAACACGAGTCGAGACCATTGCATAGTACTACTTGAACCTTACTGCCTCGATGGTATAGTGGTTGGAAGCGCGACTGCTGAGCGTGAGATCTCGGGTTCGATTACCGGGTTAAGCAAAAAGTGCTATTGCGTTGGCTAGTCCGAAATGACGCTGGAAAAGAGAACGTGGAAGGATTTAGGAGAGGCCTTTCCCAGCAATGGAATTAAACGGCTGCATAAAAAAAGCTCTAAATAGCTCCCAATCTAATGAATCCCTATACTACAAATTTAAATTTCCAATTGTTTTTTAACTTCTAGGTTCAAAAGCAGTCGAACATAGCGAGCTCGGAGAAGGTGGACACCGGAGATCATATCCTCATACATCACACGCGGAACACGGCGCAAAAGCAGTGGGCGGAAACGCAGGTATGTAATTTATTACTAATCCTACTTCCTACTATAATATTATAAATGCGAAAGTTTGTGAGGATGGATGGATGTTTGTTACTCTTTCACGCAAAAACTACTGAATGGATCTGAATGAAATTTGGTAAGTATATAGTTGGCAGCCTGGAATAACATATGGGCTACTTTTTATCCCGAAATTCCAACGGGATCGGGATTTGCGCGGGAAAACCTTCCCACGCGTACGAAGTCGCGGGTAGAAGCTAGTATTATAAATGCGAAAGTTTGTGGAGATGGATGTGTAGATGTAAGGATGTTTGTTACTCTTTCACGCAAAAACTACTGAACGGATCTGAATGATATTTGGTAAGTCGATAGTTGACATCAAGGAATAACACATAGGCTATTTATCCAGAAATTCCCAAGGGATCGGGATTTACGCGGGGAAGTCCCGGCTGTCCGAAGCCAGAAAATCGGACACGTCTCCTCAATTGTTACCGTGTTACCCAGTTACTGGGTGGACTAGGCAATGTTTCCGATGTACGGAGGAATCTCCATGTTATGATGACCATCTATCCACGGACTGACTCCGAACAGTTTTGCTGAAATTTGAAGATTGAAACCCCGACATTATAAATAAAAACCAAGCTTTCCAATATGAGTATGGTTGATAGTGTATTTTGGTATGGTTTGAGCCCATTAGCGGCATATTCAGAGTATTTTTAACTAACTTCTGCCTGCGGTTTCGCTCGTGTCTTGCATCAGGTTTTCCAGTTTCCGAAATCAATTATAACCTTTATGTTGCGCAGACTTAATAGCTATAAAAAAAGAAAAATCGTATCGTTTAGATCCAGAGTTTACGCGAAGGCAAAGGACATGGGAGTCAAAAATATTTTCAAAGATCTTAAGGTTGGCCATCCACTGTAAGAAACATTAGTTGCTTCGAGAAGGATACAACGTTTTGGTCCCAGTTGTCAGATATTTGTATGTAGTGTTTCTTGCCATTTCTTCACAATAGGAAATTACCAATTCGATCCGTGCATTAGCTTTTGACGTCTTATGTGTACCCATGTAAGCCTAACACGATCTACCTCCTAAGCTCTTTAGTAGTCTCGAGTTAAAGGTACACAATTACTGACAAAAGTTTGCACTAACTGGTCATGTCTGCTGAAATCTGGTTTGTTCTTTCCTCGAAAGAGCATTACAGACATAAATCTACATAGTTGTCATATAATTTGATCAGTACGGATTGTATGGATTTCAAAGGAGACGTTGACCTTTTTTTAGGATTCTGGACCTCAAAAGGAAACATTAGAAGATTTTCACGCTTTTTAGTGGGTTGGTTTGTAATTTATTTATTTACACTTTATGCACATAGGCACAAAGGCGGACTTAATTTATCTAGTTACAAAAGCCATAATGTCAACAAATTATCACCTTTTACAAAATATTGCTTTTCCCGATGCATAGCCGTTAATTTTTGAGGAGTTCTCCTGGTACTTCACCATCAGCGCTACATATGCATTGTGACGAGTATAAAGTGCTTAACATCCGTACTTTAGTAATCGAATCGCAATCCACGAAATATTTATTATTGAGTAGTTTCAGTGGCCATCTGTGGTCTTCATCATCAGTTCAACTTCCCCAAATGGTGCTTTTCGAGAGCAACAGCTCAAGGTACTACAAGAAATACCCAAAACGCTATAGGTGTGCCTATAATATTTGAAGAGTTCCCTCGATTTCTCCAGGATCCCATCATCAGATCCTGATTTCATTACAATGGGACCAACTAGAAAGTATATCCTTTCAAACGAAAAAATAATTTTCCAAATCGGTCCAGCCGTCTCCGAGTTATGAGGTAACATAAAATAAAATAAAAAAGTTTAAGACGAACTGAGAACCTCCTCCTTTTTTTGAAGTCGGTTACAAATAAGATCAGTTTGTGGTCTGTCTGTCTGTCCGTCTGTGTGTCTGTCGAGGCCCTTTATTTCGGGAACGTGTGGAGATATCTAGTTGAAATCTAAATTATATACTCAGGTCCACAGTCCCTTGAAGCTGTGAAAAAATCGAACTTCTAAATTAACGTATTTAACGTATTATTTATATAACGTAAAAGTTTTATGTATATAACGTATTATTACGCCGTTTATGTCACAAAAAAAGAATATTTCGACACTCAAGGGGAATCAAAATTGATAGGGTACTTTCCGTTGTCCTAGAACTAAGAAATTTGGCAAGTAAAATACTTTCAAAATTACAGATCTATAAAAAAATTTAACACTATACATTTGTAATTAAATAACCAATATGTAAATTAATATCATTTATTTATGTAAAAATTCCTATTTTATTTCAGGTGCTGACTTTATCGGGCGTGTCGCGAGTATTCCACTCCCGCTTCCAGTTGCTCACGACGGTGGGGGACTTCAACCGGTCTTGGACAGCGTTACTGGACTATATCACTGACTTTGCGCTTAGGAGAAGCCATGAGGTGAGAAGATTTCGAGTGTACATAGTTTCTGTCCCTATACCCGGACTTTTAATTCGATGCAGTAGATAACTGACAGTTTCTGAGTTGTCAGCTAATAAATAAATAAATAAAAGATTTATTGGAACTAAAAACACAAATACAATAAATTAGAGTACGATAATGACTGCATTAGTTATAAACTGTGTTGCAGCCATTAACGCCCATACAAGTAGTTTACGCATCAGCATTCCATAGTAAACAAAATTTTCTAGGTAAGTTTAAACCAAGATTAAAGATGGAAGAAAAGAATATAAAACAAAATACGTAATTAACATGCATAAAGTTACCTATAGTGTGCGCGCGTGCATGTGTGTGTGTGTTCGTGTATGTGGCATGAGTTCTATGGGTGTGTGATGTGTTGTACGTGTGTGTGATGTGTTGTGCGTGTGGTGTGTTGTACGTGTGAGTGCGTGATACTGGTGTTGTGATATGTCCAGGAGTTAGCGTGTGAGTGCGTATTTAAGTATGCGTTGAGATTTAAGAAGTTGAATTTTACGTTTTAACAAGGTATTCAAGTTTTTCATAGGTTAAACCATTCAGTCATTTGTCAACGGTGACTCGACAATCTCTTAGATTGAGTGAATAAATGTCACATACTTCATTGACTCGGTTATACAAAATAGGGCTTAGGTATTTATACTGTCGTCTAACTGCTTCGGTGCTGACTGGCTCAATTGAACAGACTCTAACAGGTCTTTGACTATGTTCATGTCTTATGCCAGGGTCGAACGGCAGTTCGGAGTGCTTGCGAAGTATGGCACTAAGTACAAATGAGTGTCTCACTCGCGGTACCTCACATAGAGCATAGAGTTCACTCGTGGGAAAGCGGATTGGTTTATGGACCATGACTTTTAAAATTAATCGATTCAGGAATAAAATCGAATAACGATGTAAACTATTTAATAATATTGTGTTATAATAACAAAAAGTATTATAAAGGGGTGTGTAAAATAAAACGAATAGATCATGACAATACTTTTTATTTTTTGCAATAGGCCCCTGTACCTGTACTGTAGGTCGTAGTGGTGCGAGGACAGTCTTTTAAATAGTAATCTCACGCAATTTATTAAAATATTCATCACATGAAAAAAATTACAAAAGAGTGGCTTTTATCGTGTCTATATATGGTGTATATCATGGTATGATATAAATATTTTTAATACAAATAGATTTATCTATATAATAAAAACAAATCGCTAAATGCGTTGCTAAGCGCAAAACACGAAAATGGCTGGACCGATTTGGCTGATTATATTTTTGTTGTGTTTGGTTTTGTCAGGAGAAGGTTCTTATGAAAAAAAAAGTAGGAGAAGTCTAAGGTAGGGTAGGGGTAGGGTACGGTACGGTAGGGTATTGGTAGGGAAGGGTTTTTTTTTAATGTAAAATCATCAAATAAGTCCTCCCATTCCGGGCAGGGCCGGAGGGACTGTTAGACTTGTACTGACTAAAATCCACGGTGTTCCTTCAATAGCCCTTTACGTTCCGGGGTCACGATAATGAGATAAGTCCCGCGACCCCAGCAGGCTTCGGCCCTCTACAGGGGGGGCCTCGTCATATTGCTGACGCTCTTTGAGGCGCGCGTGGAACACGACGCGCCGTCGACCCGGGCATGGTCCATGGTCGGACAGCGAGTTGCCCTTTACTCGCTGTCCGCATGCCCGCGCCTACGGTGGCCGGAGATCGTCGCCGCGTGAGGGAGAGGATGGCGTCCTCCCTGGACGCCATCCTCTCCCTCACGCGGCCCGCCTCCTCCTTCGATAGCATGACTGCTTCGCAGAAGGAGGCGACCGCTTCCAACTCCGTCTCGCCCCGCAGCATGGCCTCGACCAATGCCGGGCGCGAGAGGTCTCTGTCTATTGCCGCCGTGAGGACACGTCGGTGCTCTGCCCAGGCGGGGCAGTCTTGCACCGTATGCTCTACTATGTCCTCAGGGCGACCCTCGCAGTGGTGACACCCAGGCGTTTCTTCCTTTCCCATCAGACACAGGTACCTCCCGAAACTTCCGTGTCCGGTGAGGACCTGCGTCATGCGGTAGGTCAGGACGCCGTGACGCCGATCTAGCCACTCCTCAAAGAGGGGTCTTACCGCCGCAATTGCGGCGTGCCCGTTGGTAGGGAAGGGTAGGAGTAGTATAGGGTTTGGGTAGGGTAGAGGTAGAATAAGGTATGGGTAGGGTATCGGTAGGATAGAGGTAGTGGTATCGGTTGGGTAGGTGTAGGATACCACGCGAACGAAGTCGTGGCGGGTCAGCTAGTTTATAATAAAATGTGGTAACTACTCCAAAATAAAAGATAATAGTATACATTTTATCATTTATTCATATTTCTCACGAATAAAAATCGCTCATTTATTATTCGATTGATTGAATCCATCACTATTAGGTTAAATATGGTATCATTATTTTAGAAAGTGACACTAGCTTATGTCATTTTGCTGCATCGAATTAAAAGTCCGGGTATAGCAGTCGATTTTTGAGGTTTACCAACAATGTTTAGGATTTTGCTAATATTATCTACACTTGAGCAAAACTTGTTCGATACCCAAGGTGCGTGCAGAGGTGCTAAATATTAGTTTTCTTAGCGTGTCGATGGCAAATTGCTAATTTGAGTCAGCCCAGAACTAAGCAATAAGTTTGGCACTGTCGGCTCAACTCAGCACGACGCGGACGTTACGTTAGCTGAACGATAGCAGGGAACATTAAAGGTGGATTATGTGAACATACCGGATGACGTTTTTTTATCGTCGTCGTGAAAAAATGAAGGTATAATAGGTGAACGGAGTAGAAGTCTAAGGCAAAGATTTTTTTTCTCATTTTGTATTTTTTTAAGAACATACAAATAAATTTATTTTTCAGTAAATACTACTCATTTGAAGTAACTTTTAATAATGGAACAAAAACAGAAATAAGAGGCCGGCCGGTATACAGCATACTCGCCGCATGTGCCGTCGGCCTCTTTGAAAACTCGCAGGCGCACGAGCCGCTTGCGCATCAAATACTCTCGTGTAGGCTTTCTGTTCCACTTACACCATTGATGTAATAAAAACCCAAGATGCACACTCAACGTCTCAAACCCGTCCGCATAAAATGAGTGCTCATTTCAAATAGTAGCGCGTCACTCGCGTCTAGGTACACACGTCAAAAATGCCGAAATGTTCTTTGACAAATTGCAAAAATATTACGTAAAGAAGGCTAAAAAAGGATGGGATATCAAAATTCCTGTAAGAAAAGGAGTTTATTGATTAGTTTTTATGACTGATTATAGGAAGCAATATGTGATTTGGATTTAATTTGTCTTAAAATTTCACTCAACGGTCAACGGCAAATTTCAATGACCGCTTTTTCAGTGTCAGAACAATGTATTATGGTTTATTTTTTATTTTAGTTGCATAATAAAAACTACTCTATTCTTGTTCAATGGAGTCCATTTTTTTATTGTTTTGTTTTATTAATAAGTTTATGTAGTTTTGACCTTTATTGTATTTAGTTTTTGGCAAATATGTATACGTTATATCTATCTATATATTTATAATAAATCTGTAGAGAGGTCAATTCTGTACATGAAATATATTTACAAAATAACTATCAGGGGGTGATTAGGGATCGATACTGATGCCAAAAATGCAATCAGTAAAATTTTTGTCTGTCTGTCTGTCTGTATAACCGTTATAGAAACAAAAACTACTCGACGGATTTTAACGAAACTTGGTACAATTATTTTTCATACTCCTGAGCTGGTTATAGTATACTTTTCATCACGCTACAATCAATAGGAGCAGAGCAGTGAAGGGAAATGTTGGGAAAACGGGAGAAGTTACTCCAGTTTTTAAGCTTCCGTCGCGAGGGCAACCTTAATGGTTAAAGCTACACAGAAATCATTTATGACGGAAATATTCTCCTTAAAATTATATAAAAAATATCCCACGACAGCATATATCTATCTTTTATGGTTGACTCACTATTCTAAGTTATTACTTAGAAGTTCGAAGCTTTGTGATTATTATTCTGCTCCGAAATTTAAAACCACCACAACTTTGTAATGGAACTCGGCTAAAAGTAACCCAGTTGCAACAAAATATAATCGAGGCTCAAATTTTAACAGGAGAAACCGTCTTTATTCCCAGAATTCCCATAATACCAAATAATTTTCCATTCCAATTTAAAAGAACGCAATTCCCAGTATCGGTGTGTTATGCAATGACAATTAATAAGGCTCAAGGGCAGACTTTTCGTGTTGCTGGAGTAGATCTCGGTGTCAGTTGTTTCTCGCATGGTCAGTTGTACGTCGCTCTTTCCCGGGTTAGCAGTTCTAGAAATCTTTATGTTCACGTGCCGGACGGGTCAACTTTCAACATAGTTTACCCGGAAGCTTTGCGCTGAAGTATTTTCGTTTTATAGGTACTTAAGCCTCATGTGAGCGTGATCTAAACAATATTACCAATACATTATCTTAATAACACACAAGGAGTTACACGCTGACGGAGTCGCGGGCACGTCAGCTATTAAGAATAACATTGTGCGGTTCGGTATTGCGATATTTTTCAACAGTATTATAGATTGACATATTATATTTCCCTACTAAATTACGAAAGTTAATCTGTCTGTTACATCAAAATCACTGAACCGTGAGGAAGGACATAGGCTACTTTTTTTTACGAAAAACGACGGAAACGTGGACGAAGTCGCGGGCAACAGCTATCTATACTAATAATATAAGGCTGAAGAGTTTGTTTGTTTGTTTGAACGCGATAATCTCAGGAACTATTGGTTCGAATTGAAAAATTATTTTTTAATTAAATAGTCAATTTATATCATTACGCTAAGGCCAATAGAAGCGGAGCGCCAATGAAGAATGCTTCAAAATCGGGGTTTAATTTAACGTTAGCCCAAAGTAACTATTCCACGCGGACGAAGTCGCGAGCAAAAGCTAGTAATATAATAAAGGAGAAGAGGTCGTCTATTTTACGGTTTTTTTTTTAATGTTCGTAAATATTTTTTGTATATCGATACATTATGGGATAACCCATAAGGGTTCACGACATGCGGCATGCTAATGATAAAAGTGTCTGTGAGTGTTGCTTTGGCGCAATACCAGTCTCATTGAAAACTGCTTATTTTTATACTTTATTTTATTTCGTGATCCAATACGATGCGGAGAACGGACATCAATATTGAACTAAAGATTTTAATAAACATTACAACATAAATAATTGAGGGTAGTCAATAGTGTAACAACAACTAATTTTCTCTGCTGTAAAATATCGTTTTAAAAATAGAAATATTTATTAGTTTCATAAATTAGTGTTACACATTGTTAATTAACAGTTTCTACCTGCCAGTGAAGTGTTTTCAGCTCCAGAACACAATTTATTAACAACTTCTTCACAGTCATTACAAAATGGAAGCAATCAACCGCACTATTACTGACATGAGCAACCTGTTTAATAAAAGGATGGCAAAGTTCGAGAAGGAGTTACAGAAAAGTCCAAACACTACAGCAACCACCACTTCAGGTTTGGCAACAGAATTTACTTCCTTGAGGACTTTTATTGTGCAAGCGCTTGGCACTCTCCAAAAGCAGGTTGGTTTCCTTGCCCAGAGCCTAGATAATATGGAGATGCGTGGGAGGCGTAAAATCTTGCTGCTGCATGGAGTGCCCGAGGAGCAAGAGGAGCAGACGGCACAGTTGGTAACACAAGTCATCAAACAATATCTTAAGCTTAACTTGTCAGTGTCTGGCATCAAACGGTGTCACAGGATGGGGCGCAGCTCGTCTCACAAGCCTCGACCAATATTATTCAAGCTGCATGATGTAGTTCTCCGTGACAAAATCTGGTTCGCCAAAACTAAACTGAAGGGTTCTGGTATCACAATGTCAGAGTTCCTCACGAAAACTAGACACAACGTTTTCATGGCAGCGCGAGATAGTTTTGGTGTAACCCAATGCTGGACCACTGAGGGCACCGAGTTCGTCCTCGACTCTAAAGGAACCCGGCATCGAGTAACTTCCATGGCGGAACTCAATAAGATCGCGCCGCAGTCGGAGCCCATGGCCACCCAGCCGGAGCAGGTCTCAGTACAGGCGGAGCCCAGCGTCGTTGTTCTGTCAGTGGCAGCGGGAAAAGTCGCTATTAAAACCAAAAGAGCTGTAGCGAGGAAATAATCTTCATTGTTTTTTTTTGTTTTCATCTTTAACATATCCGTCCAGGCACTAGTGATTTTTTATTGTTATCAAGTAGGTAGTTTGGCACTTGGTACATTATTGGTACATTATTACATTATCCAGAACCTTCTCTCCAGAACAATCTCTACATTTAATTTCCAGTTTCTTATTTGTTTTACGTATATACCTTAAAGTAAGAATTTTAATTCGATTCCAGATTTGACATTAGCTACTGTCATTTTGTGAAATAATGATACCACATATAATAGTGTAGTGATGAACACAAAAATCGATAAACAATCAGTGTGTGTGTGCCATCAGTGTGCCAATTAAAGACTAAATCATTGATTTTTATTTAAATAAATACATAATTATTCATATTTATTAATTAGTAATCGCTGCTCTATTTTATAAAAAGTTAGTATTTTTGTTTTTATATTAAAAACAAAACTTATAATAAAAGATCCTACATAGTTTTCAGTATTGGCAACCCGTGCGCGCTCGTGCAGCTATCGCCATTTTGTTTATCGTGTCATTCGGCTTCATTCTCCCAGTCTGACTGCACGAATATCTTATTTCATTGCGAATCGATATTTTTTATTATTATCGAGATTATTTATATTTTTTTTGTTATTTTGTTTGGTTTTTGTTAGTGTTGTTACGTTGTGTTTGTTGTTACGTTTATAGTTTTTTGTGAACTTTGAGTGAATCTATTTGTTTTGGTTTTCCATCAAAATGGATCCTTAGCCAAGTACATCACAAAAAGACGTGGATGTTTTCTTGTCCCCAAGAAAAAAACGTCCACGAAAAGCTTTCACTGTTACTGAAAAAGTAATGATCCGCAACGCCTACAAATACATGAAAAATGAAATTTCTGCGAAATTGGAGGCCTTTGAAGTTGTGGAAGAAAATGAATGTATGAGCAAAGTTGCTGACATATTGGGAATAACCTCACGCTCTGTTTGTAACGTTTTGAAGGAAGTAAATAAAGGTGCGCCGCCAACTTCTCCTAAAAAAACTGGACCAAAGCGAATTTTCAAAGAAAAAATTGATGAATTTACATTCTCTGCAATACGAAGAATTATTAATCAGTTCTTTTACCGAAATGAACCTCCAACCATTGCAAAGGTTAGTCAATCAGTCAGACAGTATTATTTTATACCTACATCTTTTATATATAAGTAATGATTCCAAGCTATTTATTCGACCCCAAGCCCAGCCAACGGTAACTGGTATGTCGAACTGTCCGCGATTACGCGGAGCCCTACGTTGTGGTAGGCTCTTAGGCCTTATTTCAATAAACAAAATGTACCACTAACCTGAGTGCTGGGGACGCCAAGTTCGACCTTCAAGGTCACGCTCCAAGTGTGGTTTGTATGTAATATGAGGGTGAGTAATTGAAAGGTGTGATGTAAGTCAAGTGTTGTAGAACGTTCACAAGGCGCCGGCAACTCCAGATGGCGCGGTTCCAACTCAGCATCACACCCAACTCGTTTCCAGCAAGCGCGCGCTACGCGTGGTAGACAATAAGGCGATGTGTTCCGAGAAATATCACTGGATTCTTGTTAATCCGAGATTACAAAGTTCAATCAATCACTGAACACAATTAATCTGTTCATATCTCGTGAGATCCAATTCGATTTTCAACAAATTCCGCGTGCCAGACCAACCGACGACAAGGCGGCGTACGATTCAACAATATCCCGGGGTTTTTGGCAAATGGGGAATACACTTCAACAATTAGATAATTCGCGACCCAATTATCGGTCTCGACAGGCGAATCCAACAATATTTTACCAATTACAATCAAATCAAAGTCCCAAACGTGCGGACATTTTTCCAACAAGCAAAGTCAATCTGTCAAGTCAAGAGAGGTTATGTCAAGTGCAACGTCAAAGACAATAGAATGTTGCCACACCAAAAAGAGCGTTCAAAATTACATTTGGGACGCAACATCTACCCCCCCCGGACGGGCCTACCCGTCCGCTAATCAATTGGAAGTCTTGACAAGGTTGCAAATTCAACACAGCTTCAATGCGGCCAAATACCGTAGCTAGTTCATTAAATGTGAGAACGGTGTCTCCCAACAATCTCCGCCAGCGTCCCTTTGCCGCTTTCACCGCGGCCCCAAAAATACCCCCCCAATGGGGGGCAGGCTGGCGGGTCAAACAACCAAGTGACCCCTCGGCGGGCCAAACTATTACCAATATCAACCTGGCTCTCATTAAGGAAGGCGTATAGCTCCTTCAAATAGTTACTTGTACCCTTGTAATTCGTACCGCAATCAGACCTAATCAACGAAGGTAACCCACGGCGAGACACAAATCTTTCCCAAGTCGCCTCAAAGGCCTCTGTCGAGAGGGAGGTTACCAGCTCCAAATGTACTGCCTTGGTTGACAGGCAGACAAACACACAAATAAGCCTCAACAATCTTGCTATTACGAAGGGTGGACGTCTTCAACAAAGGGGGACCAACAAAATCCGTTACGACGCCAGCAAAGGGCCTCGCCTCATTGACGCGATCAGCCGACAAAATCCAAAATTCTCGCTGCAGAATGGCCAACAGCGCATTGCAACCGGCATGCGAGTTCTTAGTGTGACGATCAGTCACCAACAATTGTACCAAGTTCAGTTACAACAAGGGCAGGAGCACCAATTTTAGGGTAAGGACAACTCACAAGGGTGACCTCAAACCAGGTCCTTCCCTCAACAGTGGTGTCAGCCGGTTCGCCAATTCCCCAAATCTTGCCTGAAAGGTCGTTCACCTTCAGGCCAACCTGTCCCGCTAACCAAGAAGACAAAGGCAACCCCGGACTCCCGTCTCCAAAATGGCACAGACCACAATCGAGTCACCCAAGGGTCCCCAGACCGTGACCGAGGCCGTTGGCAACAAAACCGTCTTGATCGGGGGGTTCCTTTAGCGGGGCAGGCGTCAATCTCTTAGTGATGCCTGGGCGGCGACCGATCGCCGCTTCCAGGCTGCCTTCGTTCACGACGAGGCCAACAATCAAACCATTCGTCCGCGCGGTGTCCCAAGCCGCTCGCCATCACTGGAGGGGCATATCCCACCGGATGCCCGAATGGCGGAGGGCGCGACTCCAGCCGGGGACGTTCCGCCAACGGAGGGGAAAGGGAGCGGCGCCGACCCGGCCACTGCTGCCTAGCAGCCAATGCGCGTTCTCCCTGACGAGGGAAGACCAAATGGCGCTCGTGGGGCTCCCGTTCAACTTGCGCGGGGGGTGGAGAGCGGCGTACGGAATCGCGGGTCTCAGCCCGGTGCTCGTCTCCGGGGTACCCCCCCCTGCGCGAACCCCCCTCAGAAGCTGGTCTGCTGGAGCGGTTCGCGTTGGCGCACAAAATCTCCAAGTGGGACCCATCACAAATTCTACACGGGCGGGGGTCGGGGCAGTCCCGATGGAAGTGGGCCCCCAAGCACGAGAAGCACAAACGGCGTGCGTTGACAATGCGGCGGCGGGAACTTACGTGCAAATTCAAAAAGTCCCGGCAACGCGCCATGACATGCCCCGTTGCCTTACAAAAGTCACAATGATGAGGACTCCGGGCACCAGCAAAACGGGGGGCGGGGCGAACATCAACAGGCCCCCTAGCCCGAGGACTCCGGGCGCCAGCCAAACGGGGGGCGGGGCGATCATCAACAGGCCCCCTAGCCCGAGGACTCCGGGCGCCAGCAAAACGGGGGGCGGGGGGAACATCAACAGGCCCCCTAGCCCGAGGACTCCGGGCGCCAGCAAAACGAGGGGCGGGGCGGTCATCAACAGGCCCCCTAGCCCGAGGACTCCGGGCGCCAGCAAAACGAGGGGCGGGGCGATCATCAACAGGCCCCCTAGCCCGAGGACTCCGGGCGCCAGCAAAACGGGGGGCGGGGGGAACATCAACAGGCCCCCGGGCCCTAGTCCGTCCCTGGTCTCTGGGCTGAGAAGGTAGTGGGGGTGACCCCGTGGCGCCACGAGTGTTATCCGCAAACCGACACTCGTCTTCCAAAAATTTGAGGAGGTCGTCAAAGGGGGGAAGATGGGTGGCACTATCCCCACCATACTTCTGCTCAAAACGTGACCTCAACTCCGCGGGGAGCAACTGCAGCACTATGTGCACCAACAAGTAGGACCAATGTTCTACCGGTAACTCCAAGCGTCTCAAAGCGTTGGTCGCTGAAACCAACGGGTTCAGCAAGTCAGTGCGCAACGTCGACGTGCTGACAATGGCCGGTAGCCCCAAAATTTGGTCGATGTGCACCTCAGCCAGGCAGCGCTTGTTCTGATACCGTCGGGAGAGAAGCTCCAGAGCGGTCGGGTAAGAGGAATCCGTCACCGGCAAGTGCTGCACCAAGGCTCTGGCTTCGCCCTCCAGGACAGACAACAAATAGGCCAGCTTCTGGGCAGGTCCGAGGTCCAAACGTGCATCGACAAGACTCTCAAAGAGATCTAGGAAGCCCAGCCAGTGGTCCAAGCGACCGTCAAAACGTGGCAGCTCCAGGGTGGGCAGCCTACTCAATAGTCCAGGGCCTGCAACAACAGGGGTCTGCGGCTTGGCCGCATCAGGCACCCGGCTCTTCAAAATTTCCCGCGCTCGCAGACATATAACATCCCCCAGGTGGATAATCTGGTCATAGTCACCCAAAATCCTATCGCGGGCCGTCTGATCCATCACCCCCAAATCCACGTCCATGATGTACTCGTTGAAGCGCGTGAGCGCAGCATCAGCTGACTTGATCCTCTCAATCACTTGCCCATACCGAGCAAGGGTGAGCTCTTCCAATTCCACACGCTCAACAGTTGCAGCTGCCGATGTGAACCATCTCAACTGTGAGGTCAATCCCGCAGCAGCCTCCCTGACTGCCCTTAATGAGGCCATTGCAACAATCAAATATTAATACAAAACAACAATCAACAACCAACAATCAAATATTAAACAAACAGCAATGACTTGTTAGCCGACCAAATAGTTTCAACAAAATAAAAATTCAAATTCAATTATTTCAAGTCCCAATCCGACCCTGTACTTATTCCAAGTATGAATCTAGCTTGCTAAGGATGGCTAGTTACAAATAAATAACAATTGAATGTATAATACAATGCTGGATCAACCTCAAATTAAACATCAATAAGCACAACAATTGTCTGTATAATATTGAGCCGGAGAATGTCTATCAACAATCCAATAATTACTATAAATGCAATAACCAATACACACAATTCAAGTCCTATTATGTTAGACTATGTGTAATTATTATTTAGATAACCTTTCAAATTCAGATCAATGACATTCAATTATTAATTGCCACAAATACCAAACAACTTTTACAACAATATACCAACTTATGTACCAAATTATGTACCAATTATACCAAATTATACCAATAATTCCTAATTTCACAAATAAATCCTACCTGTCAATGCAATGAAAGAGGCTACAATACAAATTACAAATACAACTTCAAATAGATAGCCCGGATGACATGGTAATATATTCAAAACTTATTAAGTTACAAGTTATGTTAAGTAATTAAACTCAAGTTTTAAGTTTTCAACAATATTCAAAACTTCCAATTAAACCAGTGGATCTTATTATTATAAGAGCCGCGCTTCTGCTACCAATTTTATATTAAAACCACGCTCTGCATACCAATTTGTTCGACCCCAAGCCCAGCCAACGGTAACTGGTATGTCGAACTGTCCGCGATTACGCGGAGCCCTACGTTGTGGTAGGCTCTTAGGCCTTATTTCAATAAACAAAATGTACCACTAACCTGAGTGCTGGGGACGCCAAGTTCGACCTTCAAGGTCACGCTCCAAGTGTGGTTTGTATGTAATATGAGGGTGAGTAATTGAAAGGTGTGATGTAAGTCAAGTGTTGTAGAACGTTCACAAGGCGCCGGCAACTCCAGATGGCGCGGTTCCAACTCAGCATCACACCCAACTCGTTTCCAGCAAGCGCGCGCTACGCGTGGTAGACAATAAGGCGATGTGTTCCGAGAAATATCACTGGATTCTTGTTAATCCGAGATTACAAAGTTCAATCAATCACTGAACACAATTAATCTGTTCATATCTCGTGAGATCCAATTCGATTTTCAACAAATTCCGCGTGCCAGACCAACCGACGACAAGGCGGCGTACGATTCAACAATATCCCGGGGTTTTTGGCAAATGGGGAATACACTTCAACAATTAGATAATTCGCGACCCAATTATCGGTCTCGACAGGCGAATCCAACAATATTTTACCAATTACAATCAAATCAAAGTCCCAAACGTGCGGACATTTTTCCAACAAGCAAAGTCAATCTGTCAAGTCAAGAGAGGTTATGTCAAGTGCAACGTCAAAGACAATAGAATGTTGCCACACCAAAAAGAGCGTTCAAAATTACATTTGGGACGCAACACTATTATAAAATTTACTATTTTAGATTTTACAAGTGATGAACGATGATTCAGAAATGCCCAAGATTTCCAAAGACACCCTCAGAAAAATTTTGAAGCATCTTAATTTTAAATTTGTTGCACGGTCACGCAAGAGCACACTTATTGATCGAAATGATATAATAACATGGTGCCAGCGTTACTTGCGATCTACAATTCTACATGTCAGTTTCGACGAGAAGGGAGACATATATATTATCAAGATGAAACTTGGGTTAACGCAGGTTAGGCTAGCATTTATACACAAAATGAATTTATTAACATTTTACATTAAATTTAATCGTAATATTGAATGTTCATGTAAGTACTATATTTATTTTAAGGTCATACTGTAAAAAAAACTTGGGTGGATAAGAAAGTCACATCATCTCGACAAGCGTTTTTGGAGGAACTGACCTCTGGATTAAAAAAATCCATCTGGAAAAGGCAAACGTCTCATAATTAGCCATATAGGTAGTGAAGAAGGCTTCCTGGAAGAGGGGCTCATGATTTTTGAAGCAAAGAAAAATTGTGAAGATTACCATGATGAGATGAATGCAGTTTGTTTTGAGGATTGGTTCGCTGGAGTCTTACCAAAATTAAGACCAAACTCAATTGTGGTGATGGATAATGCACCTTACCACTCCCGAAATTTGGAAACTGCACCAAAAATGAGCTGGAAAAAAGCTGCCATTCAAGATTGGCTTTTTAATAAAAATATTCATTACGAACCAGATATGGTTAAAGCTACGCTTTTAGAACTGATTCCACATAACGAGTCTTTTAATAAGTACGCTGTAGACGAAATGGCAGCACAACATGGGATCACGGTTTTAAGACTGCCCCCTTACCATTGCGAGCTAAACCCTATCGAATTGATATGGGCGCAGGTAAAGGGGCATGTAGCTCAAAATAATAAAACCTTCAAATTGACAGACGTGAGATATTTATTTCAGGAAGGCATTCAAAAAATTACGGCTACCGAATGGCCTAAATGCGTATCCCATGTTGTCAAAGAAGAGGAAAAATTAGTAGGCTAGATATGTTAATTGACAATATCATAGACACATTTATAATAAATGTTACAGAAAGTGACAGCGATAGCGATAGCGATGACGGCGACAATTTATAAAATAAATTATTACCATAATACATCTATCTGTTTTATTTGTCATGTTCCTTCATGATCACATTTTTTTATTTATTTCACACACAATTATAAAAGAAAAGTCTCAGATCGTTAATTAATCGTCAAAACTAAATTATCGGTTCAGAAATATTTAATTTCCTTATATACTTAGTTTACTAGAGTAAACGAAAAAGTAAACGAGAAGAATCGATCCGGAAATATTCCATTTCCATATCGAATAATTTCGTAACGTCACTATTTAGTACTTGTCATAACGTTGCAACACTGAAATTGTCAAATCTGGAATCGAATTAAAATTCCGAGTATAGTTTGTATTTTATAATGTGAAATGTCATAATCATATGTCATGGAATGTCATTGTCAATTACTTGAAGTCGAATCTGTCACTTTTTAAATTTTTATTTGCGTTCCATGTCTCTGCACTAAATATTTATATATCTGAAACAATTATTATAATTTAGCTCCGTTACACGATCCCACTTTTTGTTATTTGTTTCTTTACTTTTGTTAGTGAAATTGTATCTAATATGATATTATGTGCCTGGAATACATAATCTAAATTCTTTTTAAATAAAAAAATAAAAATCATTTAATTCAGGTCTGTGACCCATATAAAATACAAAAGTTACACATGTGCCATTGGTCGGCTTACACTATTATACAAACATAAATACATGACAAAATTAAAAAAAAAATATCATAGTTGTGAAATTTAAATTAAATTTATAATAAGTAATACAAAAATTTCAATAAAATAAAATGAGAAATGTCAAAAAATTTATAAAATAAAAACAATGTCAGATTATAAACGATGTCAGATTATTAAATATTTACGCATGTCAGAGGTAATAATACGTGCAGGCACTGACATGCAGCTGCAGCCATCTCCGCAAGAAAGGAGAATCCCACCGCTCGGACAACACGCTCAGGATCCCGTTCGAGCTGCCCCGACAGCGACGCAGCAGCGAAGCACTTCTTTTCCGGATTATTCCGTAGAAGTAATCGGTACCGGCCTCAGCGAACATCGCTGACGCACTACAAAACCGGGGCCGCCCCAACAGAATCCTGAATGCGTTGTTGTACTGGACACGAAGGGCGTTGTACGTCCGCTGAGTAAAGTTGGTTTTTCAAGTTATTTTTATTTTTACTTTCGTGTTATACACAACTGGCAGGTGGACGTAAATTTATAGCTAACCGCGTTAATTATTGTTTTTAAGTATTTATTAGTTTTTTAATTCATATATCTATGCTCAGCCCTGGCTGCAGCAGTGATTCTGATACTTTTTATTCTCTAGACAGTAATGATGAAAGCTTCGTAAGTGTTCCTTCTTTATGCGAAACACTGGTGTCTATTTTCCGATGTGTCCAAGAACTTTAATGTGGTCCACATTAACGCCCAAAGTATTCCGGCTCATTTCCCCGAAATGCTGGCCTGTTTTGACTGTAAGTATATTCATGCTATCCTAGTTTCCGAATCATGGTTAAAACCTTGCCTTCCCTCTTGTTCTTACTCTCTTCCAGGTTTTCAACTTATCAGGAATGACCGCGCAGTCGGTGGTGGTGGCGGGGTGGTTATCTTCGTAATTATATTTCCTTTTCTATTATTAGCATGTCCGCCCGTCGCCCCCTCGGTTGAACTTCACCACTCTAAAATTCTCCCTTGAGTTGACTACAGTCCTTCTGTTCGAATTAATTTCTTTTCTTCCTTGGAACGTATTTTAGAAACCTTAATTCCCTCTTACAGTCATAGTATAATAATGGGTGACTTTAATACATGCCTCCTTAAAAAAGACACTCGTTCAATTCTCTTTCTCACATAGTAAAGTCAACCAATCTCTCCATTCTCGATCTTGGTGCCACTCACCATTTTCCTAACTCTGTTCCTTCACTACTTGATCTTATTTTTGTCTCATCTCTTGATCATGTCGCTAAGCATGGTCAATCTTCAGCAGACGCCTTTTCCTATCATGATCTAATTTTTACATCTTATAAAATTCGCCCCCCTAAGCATAAGTCCAAAACTATTCTGCTTCGCAATTTTGATGGGATGGACATTGATTGTCTTCGAGAGGAGGCCAACAACATTGACTGGTCGCCTCTGGTTGCATTTTCATCGGTCGACGGGCAGGTTGTTTTTCTGACTTCTGCACTAATTCAGCTGTACGACAGACATGCACCTATTCGAGCTGTGAGGGTTAAGCATCTTCCGCCTCGACGTCTTGGCTGACGGATGAAATTAAACTTTTAATACATAAAAAAGCAGCGGCGAAATTTAAGTTTAAAGTTGCACCCAGTGACATCAACAGGGAGAAATTCATCTCTATTAGAAATCACTGCAGCAAGGTGTGTAGAAATGCAAAACGCCAATATATCCATAATTCGGTTCAAAATGGTGATGCAGCTAAGGTCTGAAAATTTCTCAAATCACTAGGTATCGGGAAAAAGTCTCATGAAACGATTCATAAAGACATTGACTTAAACTCTCTTAATAGTCATTTTTCTACTTCGCCTCTAATTGATGGGGCTACTAAAGCTGCTACTCTAAATTATCTTTCTAACCTTCCGATACCTGATTATTCTCCTTTTGTCATAAGTCAATTTACTGCTTGTGATGTTAAAAGAAGTATTGTGTCGATTACGTCTAACGCTGTGGGTAGTGACTGTGTCAGCCGTAAGATGATCATTCCCATCCTTGATAACATTCTTCCGGTCATTCTATATATCCTTAATTTCTCGATTTCCAGTAGTGTCTTTCCACAAGCCTGGAAAGACGCCCAAATTATCCCTTTACCTAAAAAACTCGTCCTGCATCTTTTTCCGACTACCGACCCATTTCTATTCTCCCATTCCTTTCCAAAGTCCTTGAAAAGCTTGCCCACCAACAACTCAGCTCGTTCCTTTCTAACTATAATCTCCTGAATCCCTTCCAATCTGGTTTCCGGCCTGGTCATAGCACTACCTCTGCACTCGTTCATATTACGGACGATATAAGGTCTGGCATGGAGATGGGGAAGTTAACTGTACTTGCACTACTAGACTTTAGCAACGCGTTTAACACTTCGACCTTTTGCTCGGCATTCTATGCTCTTTTAACATATCTCCATCGGTAATTGACTGGTTTCGTAGTTACCTGTTTGGTCGCGTTCTTGGTGTGACACATCTGCCGGTGTGCCGCAGGGTGGCGTTTTATCTCCTTTACTTTTCGTGCTTTTTATTAATGCTATCACTCAACGACTATCTTCTTTCTACCACTTGTATGCTGATGATCTTCAAATTTACACCCAAGCTCCACTCGTAGAGTTAGCTGATGCCATTGAAATTATTAATATGGACCTCGCTCGAATTCGTGACTGGAGCGCTGAGTTTGGGCTGCAAATCAATCCTGCTAAGACTCAAGTAATTGTTGTTGGTAGTTTTATTTATTTATTTAGTTCTCGTACTATCTCCAGGATCGATTGGACGTCACTTCCCCAGGTTTCTTTCAATAACACTTTCATACCTTTTAGTCACACTGTGAAGAACCTGGGGATACACATTGACGCTACCCTTTCCTGGACTAAGCAATTACAGGAAGTTAGTCGTAAAGTTTTTGCTTCTGCAGGCTCCTTGAGACGCCTTCGTAATTTTCTTCCCATCTCCACCAAAATTGCAATTGCACAAACTCTGCTTCTCCCTATTCTGGACTATGCTGATGCCAGCTATCTCGACTTGACCCAAGACCAACTAGACAAGCTAGAGTGACTTCAAAATCTCTGTATCAGGTTTATATTTGGCTTGCGCAAGTATGACCACGTTTCTGATTTCCGTGCACAGCTCAAATGGCTTCCTATTCGTTTTCGTCGGAATCTTCACTTACTTTCTCTGCTTTATAATGTGCTCTTTAATCCTTTTACTCCTTTTTATCTTAAGGAACGTTTTCAATTCCTCTGTGACACACATTCTAGATCATTGAGATCATCGGAAAAATTAGATTTAAGTATTCGTATGCATTCCACTTCTTTCTTTGACAAATCTTTTACTATTCAAGCAGCTCGTTTGTGGAATTCATTACCCATAGAAGCGAGGCGTGCTCGAACGCTACAAGCATTCAAAAGAATGGTGAAGGAGCATTATCTTTTCCTGTAGCTTTTCCCTTTCTTTCTCAACTGTGCATGTAATATTTATTAGTATATATAGTATATTTTTTGTATTTTATTACATGTATATTATATCATTGTGTTTCAATGAATATTATTTATGATGTTTGTACACTGACAGCCCTAAATCTGTCTCCTTTAGTTTTGTCCATCCAAAGGTTGTCTGTCGCCCTGAGCGATAAGACCGCCCATTGTACACAAGTTTTATTTTTTTGTATCAAATGAAATATTGTAAGGTGTACAATAAAGTATATAATAAATAATATATAAATAAAATAAATAAACGATTTTAAGAGTTAATATTTGTTTCATTGATATACACAGTCATGTTCTACTCAAAAACATATTTGCGCTCAGATAAGAGTATAATAACGTGTTTCTAAACACGTAATTATACATAATTTAACAAACTTTTATAATACTAACACAAATGTGTTATCAAAAAAATAAGTAAGTATATTCGTCTTCACTCAATGCCTTGTCCTACCGACCAACGTCAGTCGTAAAATTTTATTGCGTTTCGCACACTGCTTTGTAAAAACCATTTTAAACAATTCTCGTAAGGTGGAATTTGCAAAAACATATGCTTATATCATAACTCTGACACTAGGGTGTGTATATGTGTGGGTCGTTAGACCTTACTACCCACACGATAAGAAGAATAGCATAACTACATATTACTACGTATTTACGTAGGTATAATTGGTGACAGTTTCAAGCGTTACTTTTATTCGAGACTGTGCATCTTGAGTTTTTTTTATATCAATGACTGACACAATATACCATATTATTTTCGAAACGGTAAAAAAGTCATTCGGTATGTGTTAATATTTTAAACAGTTGTTTCATCCAATTAGATGTGATGATGATGATGCCATCTAGCCGGTTTCGGCCTCTGCGACTGCATTCAATGATTTTTATATGGTGGGTGATGCGAGCTAGGAGTACACGATATATATCGATATTTCCTAAAATATCGATATATATACGCGATATATCGCTTCAATTCGATATTATCGGATCATCTAGTATCGATATATAAAATCGATATATTTTATCCGATATATCAAAAATCGAAAGAAATTAAAAGCTCATTATTCATGTCCTTATTTTCTTGTTTTTTATTTGTATATGGGTGGCGTTTTGAGTAAAACCAAAACGTAAACCCCCGAATTATTTAAAAACTAGTTGTTGCAGTAACGAAACGCAAGGACACAAAATCATTTACCTGTGTTATAGATTTAATCTATGCATATGCACGACATACCATGAAAACCCATTAGAAATGTCTGTAGATTACAGAGTAGGTACAGTTCCCTGTATTATACAATGTGTAGCATTTAAATATTTAACAATGGTGGCGAGCTCTGTTCCGCCTGAGACTTTTCTAAAGCTGTACAGGTTCTAACTCAGCAGAGAAGCAGACTGCAAACTAAAAGATTAAATTAAAAATGGTTTTTGCAACATTTTTTTTTTAACGTTGTAAAATTATCAAATAAGTCCTCCCACTCCGGGCAGGGTGGGAGGGACTGTCAGACTTTTACTGACTAAAATCCACGGTGTTCCTTCAATAACCTTTTACATACCGGGGCCACGGTAACGGAATGAGTCCCACGACCCCGGCGGGCTTCGGCCCTCTGCAGAGGGGGCCTCGTCATGTTGCTGACGCTCTTTGAGGCGCGCGTGGAACACGACGCGCCGTCGACCCGGGCATGGTCCATGGTCGGACAGCGAGTTGCCCTTTACTCGCTGTCCGCATGCTCGCGCCTACGGTGGCCGGAGATCGTCGGCCGACGTCCGACGCCGTGGGCGTCTACCACTGCGGCTGGGCTGGAGGGAGGACGCCATCCTCTCCCTCACGCGGCCCGCCTCCTCCTTCGGTTTTGCAACATCTAGGGAAAAAGTACCGGGATTTATAAATAAACATAGTTGATTTGTTTCCTCTGTAACTGTTTTTACTGATATTAACTTAATTGAATATTTAATATTAGTTATAATAGGTAAAACCAATCAAATTACTAGCTAAATATCGATATATCGAAAATATCGATATATTTCTTCGATATATCGCAGAACATCGATATAACAATACGGCATATTATATAGAAAAAAATATCGATATTTATTTTACATGAACATCCCTAATGAGACCTCTGGTGGGCTGCTCTTTCATGTGCTCTGTAGTGACTTATATATCCAAATTTGATCGAAAAAATCCGAGAACAAAGAGGACATATAAGAACACCATTGACAATATTGTAAGTTATGGCCATGGGTGGTCTAGCTTTTATGTCATCACGTTTTTACCCGACTGCAAAGGAAGGATTATGTTTTTCGCACGTATCTTGTCATGTATGTATGTAATATTCTTTATAACCTCATATCTCCAGAATCGCTTAGCAGTCCAAGTGTTCTTAGGTAGGTGACATTCAAAAATCAATCATGGCGGCTGTGGGACTCCATTGTACTTTTTTTTTTTTAACATGGTAAAATTATCAAATAAGTCCTCCCACTCCGGGCAGGGTGGGAGGGACTGTCAGACTTTTACTGACTAAAATCCACGGTGTTCCTTCAATAACCCTTTACATACCGGGGCCACGGTAACGGGATGAGTCCCACGACCCCGGCAGGCTCCGACCCTCTGCAGAGGGGGCCTCGTCATGTTGCTGACGCTCTTTGAGGCGCGCGTGGAACACGACGCGCCGTCGACCCGGGCATGGTCCATGGTCGGACAGCGAGTTGCCCTTTACTCGCTATCCGCATGCCCGCGCCTACGGTGGCCGGAGATCGTCGGCCGACGTCCGACGCCGTGGGCGTCTACCATTGCGGCTGGGCTGGAGGGAGGACGCCATCCTCTCCCTCACGCGGCCCGCCTCCTCCTTCGGAAGCATGACTGCTTCGCAGAAGGAGGCGACCGCTTCCCACTCCCTCTCGCCCCGCAGCATGGCCTTCACCAATGCCGGGCGCGAGAGGTCTCCGCCTATCGCCGCCGTGAGGACACGTCGGTGCTCTGCCCAAGCGGGGCAGTCTTGCACCGTGTGCTCTACGGTGTCCTCAGGGCGACCCTCGCAGTGGTGACACCCAGGCGTTTCCTCCTTTCCCATCAGACACAGGTACCTCCCGAAACTTCCGTGTCCGGTGAGGACCTGCGTCATGCGGTAGGTCAGGACGCCGTGACGCCGATCTAGCCACTCCTCAAAGAGGGGTCTTACCGCCGCAATTGCGGCGTGGCCGACTCCATTGTACTTAGTGAAAATAAATTGTTTTTCGAATTCTACAATATGGGTATCAAATTAAAGAGCTTAACACAAGGATCAAATGGTATATACAACATGTAACATAATTAATGCACATCCTGAAATTAGTTTCTTCAGAATCGATTACTGAATCGATTTTTATCGTTTTTAATATTAATAATTTTTATCCCAAAAAAAATTAATCTACGTAAATTACAACTTACAGTTTCGCTGTACTTACACTTTTTAAATGCAGATTTATATAAATTCCGTCATTCTGTACACATTACAGAAAAATGAAACTCATTTAAAGGAAGTTAAAGTCTTAAAAAAAAACTGTTTAAAAAAGTAAAACTAAAAATTCTGAGTATGTATTATGATAATAACATAATTTTCTAATTGGGGTGTTTGAGGGTGTGCGTCAATTATCATACATGTTGTATAATCAAAAGGTATATCATGATTATCATTAGCGTAATACTAGTAAAAATAATACAATGAGAAAGTTTAAAAATATGGACTTTGCTTTTCCCTTTTCGAATCCGGTGGGGTGCCAATGTGACACGACCGGTTTTTTTTTTAAATTAATATTTAAACTAAAAGTAAAATAAAAATGTGCTTGTTTCTTGCATTTCAGTTGAGTCGGGTTTTTTAGACTTTTTAAATAACTTTTTTTTCATCTAATTAGATGTATTGATAGGTATTCAATCGTGTCTGTCAGGTTTCAGTAGGCGCCCTGAAGTCGTTCCAAGAGGTGGTGTCTGCGGCCGGGCGCGCCACGGAGGTGGAGGCGGGGCTGCAGCGCCGCCTGTGGGCCGCCGCCTGGGCCGCCTGGGGCAACGTGGCAGCCGCCGCCCCACACCACCCCACACGTTAGTAGCACCATACTATAGTTCCAAGAGGTGGTGTCTGCGGCCGGGCGCGCCACGGAGGTGGAGGCGGGGCTGCAGCGCCGCCTGTGGGCCGCCGCCTGGGCCGCCTGGGGCAACGTGGCAGCCGCCGCCCCACACCACCCCACACGTTAGTAGCACCATACTATAGTTCCAAGAGGTGGTGTCTGCGGCCGGGCGCGCCACGGAGGTGGAGGCGGGGCTGCAGCGCCGCCTGTGGGCCGCCGCCTGGGCCGCCTGGGGCAACGTGGCAGCCGCCGCCCCACACCACCCCACACGTTAGTAGCACCATACTATAGTTCCAAGAGGTGGTGTCTGCGGCCGGGCGCGCCACGGAGGTGGAGGCGGGGCTGCAGCGCCGCCTGTGGGCCGCCGCCTGGGCCGCCTGGGGCAACGTGGCAGCCGCCGCCCCACACCACCCCACACGTTAGTAGCACCATACTATAGTTCCAAGAGGTGGTGTCTGCGGCCGGGCGCGCCACGGAGGTGGAGGCGGGGCTGCAGCGCCGCCTGTGGGCCGCCGCCTGGGCCGCCTGGGGCAACGTGGCAGCCGCCGCCCCACACCACCCCACACGTTAGTAGCACCATACTATAGTTCCAAGAGGTGGTGTCTGCGGCCGGGCGCGCCACGGAGGTGGAGGCGGGGCTGCAGCGCCGCCTGTGGGCCGCCGCCTGGGCCGCCTGGGGCAACGTGGCAGCCGCCGCCCCACACCACCCCACACGTTAGTAGCACCATACTATAGTTCCAAGAGGTGGTGTCTGCGGCCGGGCGCGCCACGGAGGTGGAGGCGGGGCTGCAGCGCCGCCTGTGGGCCGCCGCCTGGGCCGCCTGGGGCAACGTGGCAGCCGCCGCCCCACACCACCCCACACGTTAGTAGCACCATACTATAGTTCCAAGAGGTGGTGTCTGCGGCCGGGCGCGCCACGGAGGTGGAGGCGGGGCTGCAGCGCCGCCTGTGGGCCGCCGCCTGGGCCGCCTGGGGCAACGTGGCAGCCGCCGCCCCACACCACCCCACACGTTAGTAGCACCATACTATAGTTCCAAGAGGTGGTGTCTGCGGCCAGGCGCGCCACGGAGGTGGAGGCGGGGCTGCAGCGCCGCCTGTGGGCCGCCGCCTGGGCCGCCTGGGGCAACGTGGCAGCTGCCGCCCCACACCACCCCACACGTTAGTAGCACCACACTATAACACTACCAAAGAAAGAATTTTTAGAATTGGACCATTCGTTCCGAAGATTACCCCCTACACTCAAACTTACTAAGGAGATGTTTCATTTTGAGCTTCCATTGTGTACACCACATATATAAATAGAAAAATAACAATTTATGATAATATAAAAATTTCAAAAATAATATTTAGAGACAGATATAGCTGTGATAAATTATTATTTGATAAGATTTTTATTATGATAACGGTTATCATACAAGGGTTATCAGATAACCCTTGTTTTAGGGCAGCCATGACAGTCATGTTTGACATAAAGTTTGACAGATTTAAGTTTCGTGACGTTTCATGTCTTTCTGTGAGTCGTAGGGAAGAGCAAGTGAAAAAATAAATCGATAAAAATCGAATCGATATTTTTTTGCTATGACAATACTTGACATTTATTATTATCGACAAAAAATATCGATGTATCGATATTTTTCGTAAAGTTAAAGCACGTAAGTAACTATTTTAGTACGTGGTTTTTGGGACTACGCAATCTCGTGCCCAAAAAAAAAAACGAATCAGAAGTATATCCATATTCTTATGGCGCAAACGTGCTGGCGATCTGGTGATCAACGTTTGAACTACTCCCCGGATATGACAAGATTAGTGTAAATAAGACCAATAATACTAAAGTGAATAAAAAATAACGATTATTGATTTAATGAGATTTAAAATATCGTCGATATTTATTGATTATTCGTCGGATGAAAATCGATATTTTGTCGACTTTTCAAAATGACATTCGTGTCACTGTTCAACAGCAACATGGCTGATTCACCATATTAGTTGTGTTGCTCTCCTTGACTGAGTTAATTTGAATATCACACTTAAATAAAGTGAAATGATAGAAAATTAACATTAAAAAACGGTTACTACATTGTACAGTATATTTACATGTGGTGTAACACTGCGTTTCAAATACTATTAAGAAAAACTTAGCGCCATATTGTGATGTCTTTCTTAGCTGTCAAATCGAACCATTTGGGTAGAGTGAACAAAACAAAGATTTATTAAATTATATTGAGCGAAACAAAATTAGCCCCCTTTCCATATTTTAGTGGTCAAACGCGAGCCTATCATCAAAAATAAAAATAAAAGAGTTTTAATAAGTTTCAAACTACTGCCGTACCAAATTTCATCCAAATCCACACAGTACTTTAAATAAAATATACTACCAAACGATAGTATAACCCTATGTAGGGCATGCATGTAGACTGAGGTCAGGAATCCTACTTTATTTCACTTATTAGTTCTAAGCTCTAACTTTAATTCACTAGGTAAAGCAAGTACTGTTCGGGTCCGCTGTCGTCGGAGAACTGTCTCGACATGCCTCCATCGATACGACAATGGCTTGCTATTCGCGCCATTATAAATTATGGAGCGTAACCTCCCAAGTCAACACAATGACAATATATAAACATGATATTTAATATGCTTATGAGATAAATTCATAATGCGTACTAATAATTTCAATATTTGAATTGAAGCATGTTCTAGATACCACAATAATAAAGTAATAACCGTTTGCTATTGCTAGAGTTTTAAGGTCATAACAACTACTGGATTAGAGTATTATTATTATAAGTTTGAAAATCACGACACTACACAATTATAAACTAAATACATGTATTTTATCCACAGCATCAGAGGATGGTAAACCTGTAGAAATATATGCGCCCTCGCTGAATTTCCTCACGACGTTGGTGCAGATCTTCCCACTTATCTTCCAACATATACGACCTACGTAAGTAAGATTTATCATATTTTGTAATTAGTAGTGATGTTATAAAATCGTGGGGCGATGCGTCCAAAGCATATGAGATGTTGACTGTAAAAAAGTAAATTCGAAACGACCAAATAATGTCCTAGAATCTAGATTAATGAGGAGAGTAATATTATAATGAATTAATACAGCAAATAAAAAATATTAACGAGATACTAGGTTCTAGACCTAGTATCTTCTTAATATTTTTTATTTGCTGCATTAAATGTACTTTTATTGCATCTTATGTTCTTAGCGATTCCATCCTACTAATATTATAAATGCGAAATTTTGTGAGGAACTTTCACGCAAAAACTACTGAACGGATCTCATTGAAATTTGGTAAGTAGATAGCTGACATCCATGGGTTACTTTTTATCCCAGAATTCCTATGGGATCGGGATTTACGTGGGAAAACCTTCCACGCGAACGAAGTCGCGGGTAAAAGCTACTATAGTATAAATACAATACAATACAATCTTTTTATTTCGGAGTAACTCCAGTGGCGTGCCTAGGGTTTCAAAATAACGCAAGCCCAATAAAATTTTAACCGATTTCAAAAAAAGAAAGTTCAGTTTTCGACTGAGTATGTAGGTACCTACGTATGTATCATCGCAATTTTCTCATAAACTACTGGTTAGGTACAATAAATTAAAAGTGAATTCATCCATCTTCTTCTTTCCTCTTCTTTCTTCAATTTCACTCTTGCTTGTCGTGCGGTGAATGAGGTAACCAAAGCACACTGAAGGCATGCTAGTGCTAGATTGAATATAATAAACATATCAGCAATTGCATACCTCCGGTGGCTTTGAAAAAAGCCGTTTGGTTTGCTTCATTGCTTGAGGGGACAAAGTTATGGTAATTAGTTGCTTCCTTCGTAACAGAACCCAGGTTACAGACAAAAAAAAAAACAAAACAAAAAGTTACAAAACGAAAGTTAAAAAATAGCTAGATAGAATGTAATAAGGAATTTAAATAAATTATTTATATTCTAATTGGAATCGTCTATCTTTCTTAAGAAATGATTTAATTACATCAGAGTAAAATGTTGGTGATCGTTTTAATTCTACCAACAACTGTTTTTCAATAGCTATCATTGATAATTCGGAAAGACGCTCTTGACCTTGTGTATTTCTCAGATAGGTATGGATACGTTTAAGAGACGAAAAAGCACGTTCCGCGGAAGAACTTGTAGCCGGAATAGTTACAACAAGATACGCTAACTTTAACAGCTCGGGAAAGGCATCTTCGAGGTTATTCTCATGAATGAAATGATTGACTGATCTATTAAATTTTCGTTTATGCGATTTACTAGTCTGAGAAATACACAGATTAGGCGTCGGTTTTAATGAAGAAATTAACTGTTTTTTCTGAGCAAAGTTTAAAGATTTTACCTTATCTTCGCCAATCAAAACTTGAACGCATTTTAAATCCTCACAAGGTACAATTACCTCCATTGTTGTAGGTAAATCACCAAAACAATTGTATCACTGAGAAAATCTTAGACATAGAGTACTATAATACTACGGATCTTAGAAAACAAACAAAACCTTTTCTCAGCAAATGAAACTGAAGTTAGCTGCACTCTCGGTCGGGAACTACTCAAGTGTTGTCATTTAGGCAAAAAAAGTCGCCAGGTATATGAAAAATCTAGCTAATTTTTTTTTTATTTTTAAGATATTGCTTGAATACAGTCAAAATCTGTTATAACAACATCCAAGGGACCACTCATATTTGGTTGTAAAAACCGATAGTCGTAATAACCGGTGATGTTTTCAATATATGATATTATGATTTTGGTCTATATAACCGGTATGTTGTTCTAAATGATGTTGTTGTAAACGGTTTTGACTGTATTTAATTTCGTTATTTTAAAAGTCGCTAGTTTTTATTGTTGATAAATGTTAAAAAAGTTTCCAAACACGTTAAAAATCTCCAAGATCTTTCAACGTGTGGCTAAAACGGCAACACTGCAGAGTTGGCAAGCTGACAAGGTCACGCATACGCATGCAACTTCATACGAATGCCCGGCTTATATCTGCCATAGTGATTGATTTGTTCTATGCCTAAGGCCAAGGCCTAAGGCCTAACTCGTTATACGGCACATCGCTATAAGTGCGAAAAAGACAGATATAGTATTTGAAAGCCCGGTAAAAGCCGGTGCGTGTAAGCGAGATAGCAATATTTAGATCATTAGATGCTACAAATGCGAAACTCTGCGCGCGAACAATCGCGATGCGTAGTAGTTTAGTAGATTCATTGTGTTATTTTGATAAGAATTAAGCGCGCGAACTTTCAAATAGTTCGGGTTTGACATTGATTCTCTATCGAGCATTTTTTAGTTAGGCATGCCGGGCTTTTGGGCTTATATGAAGGTACCGCCACTGAGTAACTCATACCTAGTTTAGCTTATTATCTTAGGCCCGTATTAATAGATAGGTCTCAATCGTGATCCCAAGACCGGCATCAGTTGATAAGTTCTCAAGATTGGACCAGCATCTTTATGTCGACGCTAATTAATAAACCGATATCAACAGCATCTCAGATGATACCGAGTATAAGATCACGATCTTTGGATACGTAATTCGACACCCAATGAAATCCTGATCTTAAGATTTACTACGTCACAGTGAACGAACTATTTTATCTTTTGTTTATATTACGCTTAGTAAGTACTTTCTTTGTAGAAGTGTAATGTTCAACTCTGTGTGTGCACGAATACAATTTATTTTTCAGTTTATATCGATTAAATTTTTAGAAAATTTAATCACATGTTTATTAATTCATACGTATAATATTTATACACTATAGAAAAAATTGGCCAAGTGTAACTACGCCAAATAACTTTGTTTTTCATAGTATTTAATTAACCAATTTTCGTTGAAAGTTTTTCTTAAAAAGTTTTAAGATCTACAACATATAGTTTTTTTTAGATTTTTCACTCGATTATTATAGAAGTTAGAGGGGGAGGGACACATATTTTACCACTTTGGAAACGTATACTTATCTTTTAAACGGTTGACTTTATGAAAAATTGGCCAAGTGCGAGTCAAACTCGCCCATGAAGGGTTCCGTAGTAACTATAATAATATAATATAATATGTACATTTATTTGACGAAAAAAAAACCTTACAAATTTCTTTAACCTAGCTTATTTACATTTTTTACAACTACGCCAAATAACTTTGTTTTTATAGTGTTTGTATGAATTACAAAGTTATATTTGCGGTTTTAGAAAATATGCTGTATCTCAAAAACTGCTGATCCGATCTCGTTCAAACTAATTTTGGTTGAAAGTTTACATTAAGACCTACAGATATATATTTATTTTTCACTCCATTATTATAGAAGTTTTCAGGACGGACGGATGGACGGACGCACGGACGGACGGACGGAATTTTTAGGATTCCGTAGCCGAATGGCAAAAAACGGAACCCTTACAGTTTCGTCATGTCTGTCTGTCTGTCTGCTCGTCCGTCCGTATGTCACAGCCATTTTATTCCGAAACTATTAGGACTATACATGAAACTTGGTAGGTAGATGTATTCTATGAACGGCATTCTGAATTAAAAAAAAAAAATTCTAAATAAAGGGGGCCTCCCCATACATGGATCTGTTTTACATAAAGTTAATCGTTTAAAAGATATACGCTTCCAAAGTGGCAAAATATGTGTGTGTGTGTCTCCCCCTCTAACTCCTATATTAACCGAGTAAAAAAAATCTAAAAACCTTTAGATCTTAATATAAACTTTCAACGAAAATTGGTTTAAACGAGATCGGGTCAGCAGTTTTTAAGATATTTACATACAGCATATTTTCCAAAACCGCAAATATAACTTTGTAATTCATACAAACACTATGAAAAACAAAGTTATTTGGCATAGTTACTACGGAACCCTTCATTGGCGAGTCTGACTCGCACTTTGCCAATTTTCTAAAGTTTTGCATAGGTATTTCGAAGGGTTTTGGCGCGTCCCTTATATAAACGTTAGGTAATCGAATTTGAAAAGGCCGTAAAATATCATCATAATAGTCTTGTTCATCGTAATAATTGATTTCGGAAATAATATTTTACAAGTTCCCGATCTTAAGTCCCGGATCGACTGGACTCAACTATTATGATCTTGATAAGCATCTTAATACCACTGTTGAAACCCGAGTATTGTTTATTAAACAATACGATCTCAGGTGATGACAGAGTATTAAACCGCATCTTAACTTTTGTTTATTAATATGCCAGGATCTCAAACCAGCTATTAAGATCTTAGTCTTATGCTGATATCGGTTTATTAATACGGGCCTTAGTGTTAGTACCCATCAGCCTCCGCACAAACTGCTTCATAATAGGAGAGGACACACTCACTCACCGTTCTCAGAATGCTGTTAAGACTGTCCCTTAGAGCGGTTTCGCACTATGGCCGATCCGAATCCGTGAAAGTGTGGTCCGTAGTAGCCGTAGAACTATTTCTATGGTAATTTACGCACTAGATCCGATCTCCGTCATCCGATTTCTTTCCGTCATTCTAGAATCTCCATTCCGGAGAAGATTTTTGACGGACCGAAGTAGCCATAGTATTATTTGTATGCATGCTCGCGCACTGCGTCCGAGTTGAATCCGAGCTGCGTACGAGCAGAGAGGCAGCGGAGCGGGCGGGACATGCGGCTGGGTCACGTGAAGCGGCACTCATCCAGTGCGGCAGCGAGCGCATGCGCACGTTGCTATTTGCATTATGTTTCCCTACAATGTTTTTTACTTTAATTGAACATGTTGAAAATAAGCCCTGTTTATGGGACAAATCTATAGACGATTACAATTATGATTACATTGAAGGAACTCGTGATCAACGACGTAAACACTGCTGTGACTCCGCGTAAAATGATGTATTTCAAAAGATGGCTCCTGAATTGCTTGGATTTGTACCTATCAGAGATCGGACTAGTGCGTAAGCAATATCCGAATTCGGTCCGAGTTTTCTAGACCTATATTTTCAAGGGTTCGGATCGG